>CM057338.1:962727974-967727974 GCA_030015575.1 Agapanthus africanus
CAGAAAGACCTAACAGGCCAAAGTAAATTGCAAAGCAATATAAGGGCAGAGCCCAAATGAAATTGATGCTCTGCATCATTTATAAAGGGCAGAGCCCAAAACAAAATCGATGCTCTGCATCCTTTCTGGGCAAGGCCCAAATAAAAATAAAAATAAATGCAATGCAAAAACAAATAAAATGTTGGACATTTTCAACTGGACTTAGCCCGATCGTGGCCATAAGTCCTTAAATTAAATTGACTGAGAAAAATGGCTTTCCTAAATCAATCTACATCCGGTTCGAGGGTACATCTCCGAACTCCTTTGACATCCATCGTTGTAATTCCTCAACGACGTCAAAGAGGTGACGGGTCCCAACGACCATACATCAATATGGACCGAAACGTCCCTAAACTAATATTGGACCGAAACGTCCCTAAACTAATGTCGGACCGGAACGTCCTTAAACTAATGATGGACCACCACGTCCCTAAACTGGAACAATAGAGCCTCCAAATGCTCTTTTGCCGGATCTAAACGGTCCTGTTTAAGTGGATCTTAGCCCCAAACATGGCTAACGTATCCTTAAACACTCAAATGAACGATAAAATTCCAAATCAACCTTGGTTCAAGGATACATCTCTGAACTCCTCTGACATCCGCCGTTGTAATCCTTCAACGACGTCAGAGAGGTGACGAGTCCCAACGGCCATATATTAAATGGATCACCATGTTAAGTTGATCTTAGTCTTAAATCGGACTAACGTATCCTTGACGAACGTTTAAATTGATCTTAGTCTCAATATGACTAACGTATCCTTAAACTAAAAAATACCAAACCCAAATCTAAGTAAGTACGGATTTGGACTAATCCACATCCTACAGGCGACGGCATTACTCAGTCTCCGTATACAATCCACGGGCAACCACAAACAAAACAAACACACACGACACGAAGTGAAATTCTGGAGAAGGAGAAAGTGGCTACCGCGATGCGGTAGTGTAATTAACTGCAGGGGTTTGCGCCTGCAGGGAAGAGCGTCCCCACAATCAAAAAAACCCCTCAAGCGAGGGGGAATCTGACAAAGTTTGCTACATCGGCCGCATCCGTCTAAACCTCCGATACACGGTGCCATAAATCAACTTGGCATTTTCGGAGAGGTGGACGGATAGCACCAATTAGCATCTGCCCCGAACCTCAGGCACAAGACGCCCAACTTCGTCGGCCGCCGTTCGGAGGGGAACAATCCCGTTTTAGATGCTCTTTGTTGCGAGTCTCGTCGTCTTTATTTTCTTCATATCCTGTTTCGACATAATCCCATAGATCTTGAGATCGAAACAGTGTCTTCATTTTAATGCTCCAAAATTCATATGAGTCTCCTTTGAACAGCGGAATTTGTGGCTGTGAAGTACAAACACCGGCGTTGGCAGCCATGTTTGCGAGTGAAGCAGTCAAAGAAAATTCCCAGTTCTGAAAGAGCCTGGCTCTGATACCACTTTTGTTGGAGATTTTGACATAGCAATAATGAAAAATTGGAAGCAAAAGTGATTCTGCAGATCATTTTTATTAGAGTAAAATACAAAGCCTTTAAATAGGCATTACAAGCTAAACGTGACTTGAAAGCAGAGCAAATTCTTAGCCTAGAAAATCTCAACTGTTTAACTATTTCCATCGGCACATAATCTGTCTAGGAGATTTATTCAACTTGACTACTAACAACCTACTAACAAAGCTGTCTAGAAGATTTATTCAACTTAACTACTAACAAACTACTAACAGAAACATTCGAATTACTCTAACTTCAACACTCCCCCTTTATTCGAAAGTTGAAACTCCCAATTGTGTACTGAACTCTTCATGTTTTGCTTGTGGCAAACTCTTGGTTAATAAGTCTGCAATCTGTTCATTGGTTCCACAGTTATCCAACTGAATTTCTTCTTTAGCAATCAGCTCCTTTATAAAATGATGGCTTGTTGGACTGTGCATAAAACATGAAGTTATCTTCCTTTTCTTCAGCATATTTTGCCTCTTCTGGTTTGGACCAACAATACCTATCAGAGTGCCCAAATTTATTACAGTATGAGCACTTGACAGTATTGTTTCTGCCTCGGCCCCTGCCTCTATGGCCTCCTCGACCTCTTCCTCTTCCATATTGATTTGAGGATTCAGACTCCCCCTTGGTCTGAAAGGCTATTTCTTCTCCCTTCCCATTAGATCGGTTGATTCGCGCCGCATGAGCTTGAAGTGATCCCATCAGTTCATCAAACGAGAAGGTGGACAGGTCTTTAGATTCTTCGATTGCAGTCACCACATGATCGAACTTGGATGACAGACTCCTTAGAACCTTGGCAACGACTGTTTCGTCTGATATCTGATCTCCGTAGGATCTCATTTGCCCTACAACCGACGAAACTCTTGCCAAAAAATCTTGCACAAACTCGTTATTTTTCATGGAAGAAGTTTCAAAATCACGCCTTAGGGATTGCAATTTTACCCTTATTACCTTGGAGGAACCCTGATATTCAGTCTTGAGCGTGGTCCACGCTTGCTTGGCCGTGGTAGCTGCGGCTATCCTGGAAAAAATCGACTCATCAACTGCCTGCTGGATGAAGAAGAGAGCTTTGGCATCCCGTTTTAGATGCTCTTTGTTGCGAGTCTCGTCTTCTTTATTTTCTTCATATCCTGTTTCGACATAATCACATAGATCTTGAGATCGAAACCGTGTCTTCATTTTGATGCTCCAAAATTCATATGAATCTCCTTTGAACAGCGGAATTTGTGGCTGTAAAGTACAGACACCGGCGTTGGCAGCCATGTTTGCGAGTGAAGCAGTCAAAGAAAATTCCCAGTTCTGAAAGAACCTGGCGCTGATACCACTTTTGTTGGAAATTTTGACATAGCAATAATGAAAAATTGGAAGCAAAAGTGATTCTGCAGATCATTTTTATTAGAGTAAAAAACAAAGCCTTTAAATAGGCATTACAAGCTAAACGTGACTTGAAAGCAGAGCAAATTCTTAGCCTAGAAAATCTCAACTGTTCAACTATTTCCATCGGCACATAATCTGCTTAGGAGATTTATTCAACTTGACTACTAACAAACTACTAACAAAACTGCCTAGAAGATTTATTCAACTTAACTACTAACAAACTACTAACAGAAACATTCGAATTACTCTAACTTCAACACTCCCCCTTTATTCGAAAGTTGAAACTCCCAATTGTGTACTGAACTCTTCATGTTTTGCTTGTGGCAAACTCTTGGTTAATAAGTCTGCAATCTGTTCATTGGTTCCACAGTTATCCAACTGAATTTCTTCTTTAGCAATCAGCTCCTTTATAAAATGATGGCTTGTTGGACTGTGCATAAAACATGAAGTTATCTTCCTTTTCTTCAGCATATTTTGCCACTTCTGGTTTGGACCAACAATACCTATCAGAGTGCCCAAATTTATTACAGTATGAGCACTTGACAGTATTGTTTCTGCCTCGGCCCCTGCCTCTATGGCCTCCTCGACCTCTTCCTCTTCCATATTGATTTGAGGATTCAGACTCCCCCTTGGTCTGAAAGGCTATTTCTTCTTCCTTCCCATTAGATCGGTTGATTCGCGCCTCATGAGCTTGAAGTGATCCCATCAGTTCATCAAACGAGAAGGTGGACAGGTCTTTAGATTCTTCGATTGCAGTCACCACATGATCGAACTTGGATGACGGACTCCTTAGAACCTTGGCAACGACTGTTTTGTCTGATATCTGATCTCCGTAGGATCTCATTTGCCCTACAACCAACGAAACTCTTGCCAGAAAATCTTGCACAAACTCGTTATTTTTCATGGAAGAAGTTTCAAAATCACGCCTTAGGGATTGCAATTTTACCCTTATTACCTTGGAGGAACCCTGATATTCAGTCTTGAGCGTGGTCCACGCTTGCTTGGCCGTGGTAGCTGCGGCTATCCTGGAAAAAATCGACTCATCAACTGCCTGCTGGATGAAGAAGAGAGCTTTGGCATCCTGTTTTAGATGCTCTTTGTTGCGAGTCTCGTCTTCTTTATTTTCTTCATATCCTGTTTCGACATAATCCCATAGATCTTGAGATCGAAACAGTGTCTTCATTTTGATGCTCCAAAATTCATATGAATCTCCTTTGAACAGCGGAATTTGTGGCTGTGAAGTACAGACACCGGCGTTGGCAGCCATGTTTGCGAGTGAAGCAGTCAAAGAAAATTCCCAGTTCTGAAAGAACCTGGCTCTGATACCATTTTTGTTGGAGATTTTGACATAGCAATAATGAAAAATTGAAAGCAAAAGTGATTCTGCAGATCATTTTTATTAGAGTAAAAAACAAAGCCTTTAAATAGGCATTACAAGCTAAACGTGACTTGAAAGCAGAGCAAATTCTTAGCCTAGAAAATCTCAACTGTTTAACTATTTCCATCGGCACATAATCTGCCTAGGAGATTTATTTAACTTGACTACTAACAAACTACTAAAAAACCTGCCTAGGAGATTTATTCAACTTAACTACTAACAAACTACTAACAAACTACTAACAGAAACATTCGAATTACTCTAACTTCAACAATACCATCCCACTTATCTTGGTGGCACTGAGCACGAGATGGATTTGACCCTAAAATAGCAATGTGCAAGCTGATTTGCCATAAAGGAGGAATTTCTGAGACTGCAAAGCAGTGTTTTGATGATTACAGTCACATTATTGAAACAAAAGGAAGGTACAAATAATGCCACTGCATAATAATCGAGCAGAAGCTAATATTAAATACTGGTTATTGCTTCTTCTTCTTTTTTGGGTTGTGTGCGCGCGCGTGCGTGAGTGTGTGTGTGTGTGTGTGAAGAGCTGATGTTGTTCTGATAATACAAAACAAGTTTGCTAGTCTGTGCTTGCTTAAACTTTTGCTTAAACTTTTAACAACAGCTTAGCTTGCATTGAAGCTTATGCTGTCTTAGCTCCAATTGCTCCCTTAGCTGTCTTAGCTCCCTTTGCTGCCTTTGCTGTCTTAGCTCTCTCTCTCTCTCTCTCTCTCTCTCCCCCCGTAGTTCCAGATGGTGTTTGCATACTTTATATTTTGCGTGAGGCTTTCTTGGGCATCTCCAGCCAGTAGAACTGTTAATATAACAAGTTAGAGCAATTTCGCTTGAACGCTTTCTCTTACCTTTTCCTTTGCTACTTGGTTCTTCAATTACTGTTTCTGGATTTGCTATCATCTCGTCATGCATCTTATTTTGCACACTTTCTTTGAGCATAGTTTCGTTTGTTTCGTTTGGTATTTTCTCATCCAGATGTTCAATTATATCTGTTTCTTTTATCGACGCTTTCTCTGTGTGATTCTCTTCAACGCTTGTTTCGTTGTTTGGAGCATTGTCTTGCTGCATCGCTTCAATACATGTTTCTTTGTTTGATAATTTGTCTTCATAACTCCCTCTACCTGTCGCTACATTCAGTCACTTAGACACGAAGAAATAGATAGGATGATTCACAATAGAACATAGTATCGCGCTTGAACGATTTCTCCTTCGATACTTGATTCTTCAATTACTGTGTCTGTAATTGCTATCATGTCTTCATGCATCTTATTTTGCATACTTTCTTTGAGCATAGTTTCATTTGTTTCGTTTGGTATTTTCTCATCCAGATGTTCAACTATATCTGTTTCTTTCATTGATGCTTTCTCTGTGTGATTCTTCATTGTTTGAAGCTTTGTCTTGTTGCATCGCTTCAATACATGTTTCTTTGTTTGATAATTTGTCTTCATAACTCTCTGCATCTGTTGCTACATTCAATCACTTAGATATGGAGAAATAGACAGGATAATTCACAATAGAACATAGTATTGCACATACCTTGGTGATGCTGTGAAAGAGGAGGATGCTCAATCTTTGCAGCCTTTTCATTTCGATGGTCACTTGTAATTTCCCTAAATTATATGAACATGTGAAGCCATAATTAGCACTGAAGACATGTGTGATCGTTGAAAGACAACTGTAAAAGTTTCTTCCCCTTTTTTACCGTTTTGTAGGGAAACCACTGCAGAGGCCATAGTAAAAAATTTCACCCTCTTCTAGGTCATAAATTTCACCTTCCTCTAAGCCAAAAAATTCAGCCTCGTCGAATTCCTGTTAAAAGTTTGTTATTTTTGCAAATTCCTTAATATAAGCATAAAGAAACAAAGTATATATTCTTGTAGAAAGAAACACACCAAATAAACTAATGGAAAACACTTTGTAAGGCCATCATCGTTATTCTTGTAAATCAAAAGAATTGTACAATAAACGAGTACCCAGGCGGGGCTCTCTTGTGCAATTCAGATCAAAATTAGATGAATAAGTATTTTTAAGCAATCCAACAATTAGCAACGTTTAGAGTGTGTAATGATATATAAATTTAGCTATTGAAGAATCTATACACTTGTCTTTTGGTGAAACTGAACACTCTTCTGAAGAAGATTTTGTTTGGAATTATACGAAGATGTATGGAATGGAATCGAGAATTTATTATATAAGCAGGGTTTTATAAAGTAGAAGAGTTCATAATCACGATTAGAAAAGAGGCTAAACTTGAGGCCCATAGTTTCAACTAAGAGAAAGACGATGGCTGAGGAAACATTGAAATGTAGATTACACGGTAGTGAAGTAAGCGCGCACTATTGAATTTCAGAACAGTTAATGAGATTTTCCCATCCTAAGAAGGCCTAGATCACACACCTCTAATATGCAAAATTTTGGATCACACCACACTATACATAACACACAAATACACAAAAATAAAATTAAAAAAGGGATACCTTCGCCTGTTTGAGTAACAATTTATTAATTAATTA
Organism: Agapanthus africanus; assembly: GCA_030015575.1. Classification (NCBI taxonomy): domain Eukaryota; kingdom Viridiplantae; phylum Streptophyta; class Magnoliopsida; order Asparagales; family Amaryllidaceae; genus Agapanthus; species Agapanthus africanus. The sequence continues at coordinate 962,734,793 of CM057338.1, forward strand.
TTCAAAAACAAAGAATAATAGTTGGAAATATCCTTAACAACTGTAAGGAGCCTAATTTTTGAAATAACCATTCTATGGTCATTAAGGATTTTAATTACTTAAATCATATGGAGATTTTTGAAATAACCATTCTAGCGATGCTTGTTCTATATTGGGTCGTGCTTTAATTATATGTAGGTATTTCACAACTGGTTTATTTAAAACGTATTCATTTTCTGCGATCGTAAAATTGATTTTCTAGATCCGTTGCTTTCTCTAAAACTACCATTCATAAAAATAATATTTTAAAGAATGCAAGCTATCAAAATAATGTTCCTTATAATAAGATAGAATTTATAGAAGTAAACAAAATTGAATAGAGAAAAAGAGTAAACAAATTGAATAGGGAAAAAGAACATCAGTATCAAGTTGGAAGTTTTTTATGAGTACCATTCATAACAAGTAATATTTTCAAGTAAGCAAGCGATCAAAATTATTTTCCTTGCAATCAAATAGACTTTTGAGGAGAAAATAAATTAGATTAGGGAATCAGTGAGAACGGGTATCAAGTTCAGATCACGAAGCTTTGGTTTTCCGGCTGACCGAAGCACCCTCCTTTGATCTTTATTGCTGGAAGCCATTATCTTTTTTATCTTCTTGTTTTAGGCTTTTATATTGAGGTCCTAAAAGAAAATGAATATAAAACAAAACCCCTAAAAACCTAACTACACCTCGAGTTGATCTTTGAGACGTCTATTTTCATGTTGTATGCCGGCTTCAATTGATCTTGAAATTTGGGTTCGTGAGGTTCCAACATCAACCTCCAACCTTCTTTGGATTTGACATTTGAAGTATAGTCCTCCGCCCTCCATTCTTGCTCTGTATCATTGAACCTGTAAAAAATCATGCAACACGAAATAACCATTTGACAGTAATCAAAATGTAACCAACAATTGTGATTGTAATTTCAATGAGTAACTCTATTCATATAGGATTGAAACTACAAAGCATATGGTTAGATGCTTAAATATGTTTGGATTACGAATCTAACGTGTGTTTTCCTTTTGGATCATATGAGTTCTATTGCTGAGGCTGAGCGAACCGAATCCAGCTTGTTGGGGTCAGTCAGATCACCCTGGACGGGTTCAAGTCTATTTATCGCAAGTTGGGTAGGATTTAAACCCATTATGATTGGTAAATGGTGTCTACAAGTAGTCTTGCAAAGTTTATACTACGAGAAATACTTTATCTAGTCATTTCTCTTCTTAATGAATGATCTGCCAATATCATGCTTGTTCTTGTGCATTTTAGGTGTAATATACTTTGATGAAATCCTATTGGTTAATATGTTCTATATTATATACGTATGAGCTTGAGACTTTGACAGAGTGTTGAAGAGGCCTATGAATTGCCTTGTTGTGTTTGGTCAGAGTCAGACCACCATAAATGTGTTTTGGTCCATCTCTTTCAAGTATGATAGGATCATGGGTTGAAGCTTCGGCCGAAACCATAAAGTTTCGGATGTTTCAGATTGGTTTTGGAGTGTATTGATTTGAAACTTGGTCAAAAGATTGAGTTCAGAACGTTTCGATCAGTTTTGAGAAATTTCGGTCAATGTTGGGAGGTTTTGGTCAGTTCTACTTTTAGAGATTTTGAACATGTTTGGGAATTTTTTTGCCAGTTTTCGATAGTTTTAGCCAGTTTTATAAAGTTTCCAGCCAAAATTAGGAAATTTTGATCAAAACTTATAAATTTGTTTATGTGTGGGAACTTGGGTTTGTATTTTGGGTTTAATTGGTTAAGTTTGCCCTTTGGGATTTTGGTCTGGATAATATTTAACATATGTGCATTTCTACATAAATGTATTATAAAATATAAGAGAAGTTAAAATATAGCAATATATTATATGCATGCATGCATCCATGATTGATCGTTTACATCCATGTGCGCGCGTGAGTGTATTAATATGTAGTGATTATATCTATCCGAAAAATTGAAGGATCAAAGAAATTTAGATTGAATGGTGAGAAATGGACATAGACGAAAATTGTAGCAATAACGCATGGTTGCCTTTCTTTGACAAAAAATGAACAGCATCGCGTTTAACTTTTCCATTGCAGTCTGATTATCATATACATATTAACAATATCAATATTGTCAAAAATATTGCAATGATATCTTGATTTGGATTTAATCCTCTGAAGATCAGTTGCACCCATATACTACAAGGATCAAATTTGATGGCCATGGTTGCTAAGTTGCAGAAAAAAATGTAATTACTTTTTCTATTTGTATCTGTAATCTCGGAGCATAAACAACATTTTAAAAGCGAATATTGAACCCAAGCAATCTTCTTTCTACTTGATAAAGCTGCTTGCTTGATATTCATAATTCAATAATTTACAAGCTATTTCATTTGCAGTGCAAGATGCAATTACAAAAAGCCCGATGATTCCCCTCTAGAATCTATGGAGATGGAGGTTGAGCATTTCATGCTCATTTGTCGCTCCAGGGCTCCAGGGCTCAGTGCTGAAATACTTGTGCTCATCTCTTCCTCTCAAGCAACAGGTAGCATCAAGTGCATTACCTCTTGTAACCGCTTCATCTGCGATTCTCTTCAAATATGCTTCATTTAACGAACTGTTTACTCCCAATCTCTTGGAGGGAGCAGAATCCCTTATGGCCTTCTGCTTCTCGCTTCTCATTTGCCTTTTTTTTCCCGCCCTTTATGTTTTGAACTTCGGCCCTAATTCTGAAGTTCTCCATTGAATACGTGCTTTATAGAGCTGGCCTTGTGTTATCCATATCTTTACTGGGCTTATCTGCTATCCTTTTGTGGCTCAGAAGGTTTTCTAAATCGGGATTTTAGAGGATTTAGCTTTAGCCTACATTATCTGTGGTTCTTTAGAGTTGTATTTGGATAAGGTTTTGATTGAAGATTAGTCATTTTCTCAGCCATATGGTTCTAAGTACTTCCAGGAAAATAAAGCATCTTAGCTGTTGCTAAATTGTTCGATTTCGGATTTGTGTTTTGCCCGTGACACATGATGATCTTATTTCATTTTCGGCAGAATCGTGTTTACAAGCCCGTAGTTTTTCTTGGCCAAGGTTTTGGCACTAACTAAGATATGTTATATCAAATTGTCACCGGTTTTGATTGTAGTAATGATAATGTGTTCATGCTCCAACAAAATTCTATTGTGGAGTAGGAAGTAAGTTCTGTATCTCTTGTAGTAACAAAAGAAGGAAAACCTATGGGACTATTCTGAACCTACATGTGGGATTCTCAGGCAAATCTGACAAAGTTAAAGGCCATGGCCTTGTGATTTGAGCTTTTAGGACAGCCCTTGAACTATACCAAAGTAAAATTTGTTCTTGTTCCTTGGGACTCTTACCCTATTGAATTAACCTGGAGGTAGAAATCAACCAAATTCTCTTCTTGATGAGAGCAAACAATAGAAAACAACGACGACTTTTCGAATAAACAGTTGGAAAAATTCTCCATGCTGCATCGAGGATATTTAATGGAACAAGGTAAATAACATGAGAAGTAAAAGATAGAACACCACATAAAATTACATCTATATAAACTATCAAACATCATAAATTAAAAACCACCACAGGCCAAATAGATCCAAGATTACTCGCTGAATCGAACGAGGTCCTCTCATTTTATCTTGAACTTCTCCAGCAAAATTAACATGAAAAGTAGCTTCGGATGGACGTACAGTACTTTTAGATTCGAAGAAAGCGACTCAAGCGAAACGTGCATACAATATCAGGCATTTAGCATAAAGTCTGAAGATAAAAGATAATTGTATTGCCAAGAGTAGAGAGTTGCTTCATTAGGGATTGAAGTACAGTGTCCCGACAAACTGCATGCTAGTGGTAGAGAATATTTGCATCAGAGTCTTAGAGATACAAGTACGATATTCAGCACTCATACCGAATTTCACACTCAGATTCAACTCTTTAATCAAACTAGGAAGAAACGGAGATAGGATAAACCCGAACTTGATCCAAGATAGGACCACACATAGACCCGGTATCACCAGCCTTCATGTGATAGTAAGAACTGAAGAAAGTAATCCTCGTCCTTGCACTAATCGTCTTAAACTGCAAACCAGCACCAATAAACCCCCCATTCCCTTTAGAAAAAAACTGTACTTTAGCCGTTGCATTGCTTGCAAAGGCTTCAACCAACATAGCACCATGGCAACCATTTCTGGCATCTCCAATCACAAATGTGAGGTTGTAGGACTTGTTAGGGACTGTTCTGATTACTTGGGCGATAGCGCTCTCTCTCCCTGCTACGAGCTCGACTGCGTATTGGCCGTATGGGATTGAGAAATGGGCCTTGTCGACAAACCTTATGGCTTTGAGGGACTCGACGATCCAACCGGGGAGAGGGGATGTGGAGTCTTCTTGTTTTGGAGGGAGGAGGATGCCTGATGTGGCGTTTTTGAACACGTGTGGGCCCTCTTCAAAGCCTCCGTTCTTTACTAGGTTAGCTGCAGCAGGAAGAACATGAGAAGATAAAAAAATTGTAAGATTTTTAATCAATAAGCTATATACAAGTCATAAGTTACAAAAATTTAAGCTAAATTAATTTTATAGAAACTTTTAAAATCTGAATTTTGTAACTCCAACTTCTATAATGGGCTCTTTAAACGGTAAACCTCAAAACAAAACCAACCAATACCAATGATAGATTATAAATACGATTGGGATTAAGATTCTGAAATAAACTAGGATAGGTGATTCTATACTTTTTACGAGATATGGCCTCGTGATCATTTCTTCACAAACAACTCATGTTTAGGCTTAAATTTCGTAAACTAAACCGTATAAGGTCAAGTTATTACCAGCTCAAGGAGTTGATAGAGTATGTAAACCGATGTAGAAAAATTTATATCAGATGAACGCTAATTATACAAAAATATACATAATCTTTTGAGGAAACAAGATCCTTCAATTTGGTAGGATGACAAAAATGTGTCTATAAGAGGAACGTAACACTGTGATCTAGTGCCATGAAGATTAAAAATGATCAATTTTCGTGACCATTTTATTCTCAAATCTACATATTGATTTAAAAAAGATGAATATGGTGTAGAATACCACCTCTTGTTGGCAGTGGAGGTCTAAGCTCCTTAAGAGCCACAGCATCCAAAAGAGGCCCGCAAGCAGGATCCTCTTGCACACCAGTGTTATGAAATATCACCTGCGCGGTACTATTCCTTGCATAAAACCCCCATGCATAAGTATCAGCCCCATAGCTACTGTACAACGTCTGAAGCGGCAAATCCCCAGTGAGCGGTGGCACCGATACCCTCAACTTCTCATCTTGTGCACAGGTCCTTGACGCGCTAAATGTGAGGGAATATAGAGAGCCGATCTTGAGGTTGGTGATGTTCTGAGAAATTGTGGCATCGTTGCCTAATCGGACGGCATGGACCCCATGGGGGACTGCGAAGAACATGCCGCCGGGTTGGGGCCCGCCGGAGATGTACTCGACGAGGCCATGGATGGTCCAGTTGGGGAGGGAGTGCCTGCCCATGATGATTGTTTTGTTGAGCTTGGATGGGTGTGGGCTGATTTCGAAGTTACCATTTGGGAGTAGAGCTGGTATACAGATGTCAGAAACAGAGAGATCAATACCAGAAAATAGATTAGTTTTATGAATATTTGTTGGGTAAAAAGTTGAGAAATGTGCAACACAAAATGTTGGTTGTTTTTTTAGGGTTAATTGCACAAAACGCCATGTAGTTTACCCCATACATCACTTATACACTCTCAGATAATTTACTACCGCAAGCATTTCATCTGCTCATCCACCAAAACCCTTACGGTTAATTGCTAAACAGTACACCCCAATGTTTCACCTGCTTTGCACTTATATACCTTATTGATTTTGTCGCTGCACTTATATACCCTAAAGTACAAAACGTTAATACTTTACTCCCTTCAGTGACCATCAAATCCATCACTATTTTAAACAAAATCCATATGATTTGTACTTTAGGATATCTAAAAAAATCAATAAAGTATATAAGTGCAAAGTAGGTGAAAGATGGAGTATATAAGTAAGCTATATGAAATTCTAGTGCAATTAACCCTAGTTTTGATTTGAGCCACCTATAACACATTAGTTAGCAATTGATGAGCTGTTTGATTTGGTTCAATGTGGTGCAATGAATATTGCATACAATAAATGAACTTTAACTCTTAATTTGCTTCAGGCAACAGTTGCAATCTTAGCTTTATTGAAAATATAAGCTAGCTCACCTGATACAGCATTTATGACTATAAGAGTGATTTTGGGATGTCTGACAAGATAAAACATTTGAAGGCTTGTAGAACCTTGGAAGTGATTGCATGCTGAAAAAATGCATCTTTCTTTGTTTGATCTAATGTAGCTTTTGCAGCATGAAACCAATTTGACTCAAGAAATTGCCATGGTTATATGTTTTTGCAGAAGGGAAAATAAAAATCCTAACTTTGTCAAGAATATATTTTTTTCAGGGAAAATTTATCAGGTGAAATCTCCTGCCGTCTTAAACCCAAAACCCTTGTGCTATGCCGTATCACAAAAATAAAAGCAGGATTTCAAGAAAATACCATCAAGATCTTGAGCAGGAACAGCAAGAGAACCCAGGAAGAAGAAGGAAGCGCAGCAGAGCAAAAACAGAGCCATGGCTCCCATTGTTGTTGATCTGTTCTTGAACTTTGAGTAGCTATAGAGCTTGAAGCAGCTTTGGATACTTATATTTATTGGATACTGGAGCTGATTCTACTGTCCCTGCAGAACACCTCATCATTCTAAGCAGTAGCTGTTTCCAGACTTGGTACTAAATTAAAAGAAGAGCCTTGACTGTGATTTTTGAAGTTTTGCTCATTTTTGTGTCGGAGTGATGAAAAGTTGGCAGAAATCACGCTGCTGCCATCACTGGCCTTGTCGGGTTGTTCTGTTATCAACCACAAATCACAAATGGCTGTTTTCTATCTTTTACTCTATTTTTTGACTTCTCAAAAGTTACCATGAGTTTGAGCTCCATATTTCAAATTTCAAATTTCCAACTTTGGTTGTGATTTATTTTTCCTATTTTTTGCTTACCATGATTCTTCTCCTATGTTGGCCCATAATCATTTCCTAAAAATCGTTACTGTTGATCGCAGTATCCATAGTGGCGGAGACTTTGCATTGAAAAAGCCAAAACAAGAGCAGGTACAATAACACGAAAGTACTTTTTTGGTGCTTATTGTAAATCGGTTGTTTATGTCTATTATTAGAATATTAATTAATCCTTTTAACTATTTCGGCTGTATAATGACAAACTGCATGCCAACATGAAGTTGGTCACAATATGAAGTCAACTTTTGAAGTAGATGTTAAGCTTCAATCAAGCCTCTTCAATTTCTTCAATTTGGGATTGATTGCCTTGGGTTAAGCCGTAAGAATAGGCCATTTATTTGCCTTTTGTTGCCGCAACCTTATTCCCTTTTCCCACAGGTTGATTCACCATTCTAGGTTTAATCCATTCTCTAAGGTCATTTAAATGAATATTGATTATGATGGTTTTGTTATGTTACAACTTCTCTCGCAAAGTCAAGTGATATTATATGCGAGGATTTCGGATTGCCAAGACTTGTGATCGCTATTACCAACATCTCTGTCGTAATATCCAGACATTAGTTTTCTTAATTGAACAAAAGCTTGGTATATGAATGACTGATATCAGACCATTGATGCACGGATGCCTAGTTCAGATATTAGCGTTGGAGAAGAATCGGCTGAGCTAAAGGAGCGTTTACGAATTAAATTTAGGATATTCCTACTTTTATTTATTTTGAGGATTGTTAGTTAAGAACAAATAAAATATGAAAATCCAATGTTAGAAATTTGCAAAAAGAAGGAAAAAGGGAAAGAGTGGAATCCGATTGAAGAGCCCTGCCACCTTGTACATGCAGCACAGTGATAGAGAAGTGAAGAAAGAAAGAAATAAAAAATTAATAAAGCAACTTGTGTGTTCCATTTGCTTGTGCACATGCCCTTACTTTGTGGAAGGAGATATGTAGCACACCTTATATAAGCTCCTGTACATAAAAGCAAAACAAGTTTTATTGGCCAAATTTATGGTATAGGATCAGTTTAGAGCTTGATATTTTGTAAAATGAGGAGAACATCATGGGTTCTTTGGACTCGACCTATGTGTGGAAGCCAAAGTTTAGATTGTTGGGACTATGTCTCGCATTTCATTGACCGTCCAGTCCAGCGTGGAGTTAGCGGTTGGATGGCGGTCTTGAGCTTTAGGCCTTTCAGCTAAATTTTAGTGAAATGGTGCCTCACGCGCGGCTAATCGTAAACAGAAAGACTTTCTTTTGCCCGGACAAAATGGACCAAGCTGACTTTAGTTCGGTTGTCTAAAATGGGCTTGATTTTTTGGTTTCTGGGTTGTTTGATGGGTTGGATTAAAGGACAAAAGTAGTGGGCTTAATTAGATTGGACCTCTAGGAATGTATGGGCTTAAATGCCAGAAACCCTTCTCACATTTGGTCCAAAAGTATTTTGAAAACGCCTGACGAAAACACCTCATACTTTCTCTACATACTATTTTTCTTCATTTTTGTTTCGTAGGGGCATTTTGGTCAAGTCGTGTATAAGATAATGGTACCAATAGTGATGCTTAGAAATTTTCTAAGTGCATCTCGCTATCTCGCTTATGTCGGATTTATTGCACCCGAAACATTAAATATTTCAATTGAAAGAATAATAAGATGGCACAATCTATCTAGTTCTAAACAAGTGCAAATGATTTGATGCTGATATTGTTATGCAATAAAAGCCTGTAAATGAGATGGAGTGACATGGATTCCAAATGCTCCTTCTCCAAACATATCAACAATCACATCTACATAAATAATACAAAACTTTGCTTCCTTTGTTATATGCTCTCCACATAAACATTGACTTTGCTGTGAGAAAATAAAACTCATCGAGCATACCACGTCCACTCCCTCTTCATGTCTTGCTTGCCAGCAAAAGGAAAAAACCCCAGCAAGAAAATCCAAAATTTCCAGATATAGCCAGCTCTTTTTTGTCTGCATTTGTCATTTTCATCTTTCTTTAAGGTTTTTTTTAACTGGAAAGACCCCTTATATTTTGCTAATCACTAAAAAGTCTCTCCATATTTCGTATTTACTTAAAAGACCCACATACATTTAAATTGCACTATCTCCACCAAAAATAGCGTCTCGTTACGAAGATGGAGCTGCAACTTGTGTCTGAACCGTTCTCTTACCTTCTAAGTATTTAGATAGGTCTTTCTCTCATAAAAACAATCCACATCCTCACTTTGTTGAATATTTAGATTTAGCACAATTAAATAATTGCTTTCTTTTCAAATGAGGTAGTCCACGAACATGAAACTTGCAACTGAAGAGACAACGACACTCGACAAGCTCGTTGCTGGAGAAAGATGAACCGATTTCCATGATCGATTTGAGAGATCTTTGATTGAAACTCTAATCCTAAAACCAATATTTGGTGGAAAAATTAGGAGTTTTGAGAAAAGAAAAGGGGTTGTGAAGGTTTTTAAATCCTATCCCGATACGCACCGTTAGCATCCTAAAGGAGTAACGGAAAACATCAAAAGATCTTTTTTGTATTGTTAAGGGGGTTTTTAGTGCAATTTAAACGTGTGAGGGTCTTTTAAATAAATACGAAGTATGGAGAGAATTTTAGTAATTAGCGAAGTATGGAGAGAATTTTAGTAATCAGCCAAGTATTAGGTGTTTTTTAGTAAAATGCCCAATTTTAAATTGGCTGTTTGGACTCAATGTCTTCCATTAAAATAAGCATCTCAAAATTAATTACTTAGATAACAAGAGCAGGTAAAGAGCATAGATATAAAAAAGCTCATCTACAACTATAAGACATATTTGATCATGATAATAAATCCATCAGCGGAAGGAAAGCTAATTATATTCTTGAAACGAATCCGGGTATCGGCATTAACGTGTAGAGTTTGAAAATAGCGTTAGTCTGTTGGTCTTTCTTCTTAGCTGGTAAGAGAGTTAATTTTATGCCTACAACATGGTGTCATCTGTCAATCTATTATCGATTGTTTTTATCAGCGCATTAGAATGACGGTGTCCTATAAGCTTTTACTGTATGTCCTTTTGGGAAACTTTAAATTAATAAAATCTCTCTTAAAGCACATAAACAACTAATCCTAGATCTTAAATGGAAAATTATCAAAGCTAATCCACTATAGGAAGCGATATGATATGATGCTATATACTCCAAACAACAGAGGAAATCAAACCAAAGATGATGACAAAGAGAAGAAGCTGGCAGCTTGAAGATGCATGCCGTTGAAGAGATCCAGTTGTTGAATGCAAAAATCCAAAGAGAGTATGTGTCATGAAGACACTAATTAATTAATCAAGGGTAAATTGTTGAAAAACCCCGGACCCATTTCAAACTTGTGTCATAATCGCTGGTATTTTCAAAACAGGGAGAACTCTTATTTTTTGCTTGTGATGGCTATAGGTGTTATGTAGGGTCCTGCTTCACATGCTTGCTAGCTTGTATCCCCATGCGTATCATATCTTATGTTTCATGCTATTTTGGTGCCTATGAGATCATCATGACCGCACATCACACTTGTAAAGCATGTGAAAAACACCAACACTAAAGCCCCTTGTTCTATACATGTTTTGCAGCGATCATCACCGTTGATTTTTAAGATAAAAAAATCATGATCGTTGATCTTAATAGCAGGAAGTGAAAATAGCATGGACTCGGGATCTTCTCCGTCCTCTCTTCGAGGCATGTCGTGCATCTATTATATTCTAACCCTCTTGCACATTTAGTCCATAGATAGTTAGATCAAGCGGTTTGTTTGATGGACAAGAAACTACTAGAGAGATGCCAAATCCACTTTTCCTCAAATGGTTTTCTTTTAAATCGAGGGGTTGCACATGTTATAATCCAAGGTGTGATTAGTTGAACTTTTGATAAAAATTAAATCTAGACTAAACCCTAAATCCTAAATCCTATAGCTAAAATATACTCAAACCTGACAGTTATATATGTGCTACATCTGTTTAGATGGGTTCTTCAGATTTGGAAGAATCATATCTCAAAAAAACTCCAACAAGCCATCCAATTCTCCACGACATCAAATAATGATATAGACCAGATCACATGAATAAAGGATGAAGCAAGCATTTAGGGGATAAATGGTTAAATTCAGTGGACTATCTAATAAAAGAGAACCACAAAAAAGACTACAGATTCATTTTTTCCGCAAATGTTTTTAAGCTACTAAGGCATATTCGTCCGAACTTTTGATAAAAATAGATACCTAGACTCGACCCTAAATCCTAAAACCGATATATATTCAAACTTGACGGGGTATAAGGTCTATAAACCTGTTCGGACGGGTTCTTAAGATTTTGACAGATTATACAGATTTGGCCCATTAATAGATTGTGACCCATCGATACTCTATTTATATCGACCTACGATTCAACCGACCGCAACACGATGCGAGACCCAGTCCTACCGCATCAAAAGACTGTATGGTATCTCAACTCTAAAGTTGGTAACTCAGTTGGTATGGCACTTTTCCGGAAGAGTGCGGGGTTCGATCCCTAGAAGGGAAAGTGATCACAATTTAACGCTTTCATGGCATATTCGTAGGTAATTAGATACGTGTGTATTATATGATCTGTGTGCCTAGATGTGATGTATGCACGAGTTGGGCTCAGCGTCCAATTCAAAAATCTCTGCAGAGACCATCGCAGGCTGGCTGTACGTGTAGGAGCCCTAGTGGGTGGGGACAGGTCATGTGCGAGGCTCATGACCATTGGGGCGCAAACAAAGAATAAAACCGTTTCATTAACACTTTGTTATTAAATTAAAATATTTGGCTATTCGCTTAATTATTATTTGGTACAGGCCCCCTCATTCTCTCTCTATAAATTTTGCTCCTCAGATTACTCACTCTTCTCTCTCTCTCTCTCTCCACACATTCCCATTGTCGATTCCGAGGTTGTCTTTGAACCCTTTGCTTCTTCATCTCTGTAAGCACTTTTTTCCTCCTTGTGTTTATTTCTTAATTTAAATTTTGATTGAAACATCCAAATTTGGGATAATGGCTTGTTGGGACTTTCACATATTTAGATAATTTGTAGGATTTCATCTTGTGGGTATTTTCCATTTGAAAAAAGAAAGATGCCATCTTTGGGACAGGCCAAAAAAGCTGCCTCCTTTTCTTGTCCTCTGATTATTTTGAGTAATGTGTATATTTTAAATTTTTTTTAAAAAATAAATTTTTGATGGAATATTTGTGATTTATTTTGGAATGAACAGGTAGAGTTAGTGTTAGTGGGCAATTGAAGATGTCAAAGACTGGAGCTTTGGATCTTGCATCAGGAGTTGGAGGAAAGATCAAGAAGAAGGAAGTTCAATCTGCTGTAGAACAGTAATTTTCTGATTTTTGCTATTGGTTTTGGTAAATTTATTTTTCATTTCTTAAGTATTTAAATATTCTCTTTTTTTTACCATCCAATGAATGATTGCTAGTCATTAGCTGATTTGCATCTGGGTATGCTGGCAGTCTTTCTTTAACTTATTTGGGCAGTGAAAAAGAATTTGAAAAAATCATGGTAAGTGCATGAACATCTGTGGAAAAAATTTCTTACAACTTGTCATGTGCTTGATCTTTTTTTTATGTGGCACTGTCCCGTAAGCCCTAACCTATGCATACAACACAAACAACACACACACAAGCATGCAACACATGCACCTAGGGGAGCCACGAATTTGCCCCGAAAGCGTTAATATGTAGCCACTTCCCCTCATGAGGTTCTCATTGGTGTGCTGGATCTATTATTAAAGAGTGATGTTATGTGTGGACTTGGTGGAATGTGTTAGAGTAAAATTTAAAAAAAAATCCACAATAGATCAGGAGAAGTATAGGAAATTAGGAAAAACAGAATATCTAAAATTATGATGCATGGAAATGGAAAAAATGGTTTGTGCATGATGGTCGTATTATCAAATTATTTCTAATATTTACCGAGAGGACAACTTTCTGAATGAATGTAGCCTACAATAAGACTAAAATTATATTTATATTGTAAATTGCTAGTTATTTAGCATAAAAGTAATGAATCATATAACTATATTTAGCAAGCAACTAGAATGTCATAAACAGCTTTGTGTGTTGGTCTTGACTCTTGAAACACGACTTAAGACCACATCCTACGAAAAATGCACTGCATATGGAGGCACTCAATAAGATATCCAGCCACGTATACATGCAAACATCACACATGCATGGCCACATTTTTTTTTTATTTTAGTCAAAGTATTTCCAAATCGGGATTGTGTTATGTTTTGTTCTTGGCCTTAGATTGGCTTACAGTTGAACATAATTCAACGTATGAAATCTTATACCTTGCCCTTCTTCTAGACTTACCCCTCAGTTGAAAGGAATTTGTGTTATGCCAACCAGTCATGATTATGGCAAACCCCTTCTATTACTCATAGTTTTCATTGTTAGAAATTGGCACTATTAATAGAAGGTCGGAATCGGATTGGTAGCTCTGGCTATAAAATATTTTGTTTAAAAATGAGTCTTGGTTCAAACCGTACCCCCATTTTGATGCGAAAAGGCTCATATGGTGATGATGATGTTTATTCATGCATGCACCAAAATGCAATACACTCTTATGACCATTGGAAGTATAATAGTTTTGCTCACCATCCAGATTTTAAATAAATAACCATTTCTCTTGAGTAAATTATCTATAAGGTATCCTTATTTCGTTGATCCCATAACTAATTCTATTTATTGGTACAAATCATTAATTTTTTTTTTCATTTGACTAGGTATGAGAAATATCATGTCTATCACGGCGGGGATGAGGAAACAAGAAAAACTAATTACAGTGATATGGTAAGTCATTTGCTTCAGTGTTTCATTTTTTTATTTACTTACAAAAGATGTTGATGATTCTTCTTTTTGTAGATATTTGTTTTATATCATTCTATCCATGCAATATAATATAAAATTATACGAGAGAACATTACTTGGAATAATTCCTTTATCTAGCTTGTGTTAAAATTGATTGCAAATTCGGAGCCCAATACCAAGAGTCCAAAAGACCAAGAGTAAATACGTACAGTGCACGTAGTTGGGATTAGTTTTGATTTAGATTTTAATTAGTCATTAATTTAAATTCTAATCTTATCTTTGGATTTCTAGATTATCTCTAAATTCTATTATTATCTCTTATGAATCAACTCATTTGATCCTTTAATGTGGATTAATATGAATCCAACAGAGCCTTGATAAATGTGGCTGCAACTTTAAAAAAGGAATTCTAATTCACATAGACTATTTATAGGCACGACCAGGAATTATAAGGCACTTCAATTAATGAATCCACCACAAGCGAATTGAAGCCTGCTTCAAGGAATAATAACAGTGTCTTCAAGAATAGTGTTGCGGCTAAAGAACAAGAGGTGGTGATCCAAGAATTAATTTGAAGTTTGCGTCAATAATTGATAGAGCCAAAATTCTAGAGAGGCTGCGACAAACTTTCAGAGGCGGAGAGGAGAGAGAGATTTGTAGAGATAGAGATTTTATTGTATTTGGACGGTGATCGGAGATGGCGTTCTTGTGTAATACTTTCTTAATAGTGGAAGGTTTCGTCGTTGGGTAAATCTTGTGTTTATTGTTTGGTGTGCTTCTGATAATTTGTATTGTTTTGGAAGATTGTTTGGTAAATCTTTTTCAAGTAGTTTATTTGCACGCGATCCTGATAAATTATTGTTCCGCTGCGACTCTTGGTGTGTTTTGTGACTTCTTGGAGTATCACGGATATAGAAAATTCACAAGTGGTATCAGAGTATCAGACTCGGCGTTTTCGGATTATTTGGGAAGATATAATCTACGCATTATAAGATGGCCAAGTTTGATGGGCGGAACAACTTGAACAACTTTAGCCTTCGGAAGTTGAAGATGAAGGCTATTCTCAAGCAACAAGGGGTTCACAAAATCGTCTTTGCAAAAGACAGTATTTCGTAGACGACCGCATATAAGAAAGAAGAGATGGAGGACAAAGCCTTCAGTTCGATACAACTTCAGTTGGCTGAAGAGGATCTATGCGAGGTTGCGCAAGAGACAACAACAACGGGGTTATGGAGCAAGTTGAGTTCCTATATATAAAGAAATCTTTTACAAATCGTCTCTACCTCAAGCAATGATTGTACGTATTAAAGATGAAAGAGGGGACATCCGTCAAAAATCATCTAGACAAATTCAATCAGATCGTGATGGACTTGCGGAATGTGGATGCACAGATAGAGGATGAGAATCAAACGATAATTCTACTCTGTTCGTTGATCTCAGAGTATGGGTAGTTTGTCAAGTTAATGGTGTATGGCCGAGATAAGTTTTCTTTAGAAGATGTCAAATCAGGTCTGTACTGCGAGGTGTTGAGGGAGAAAGCGGTAGGTGACAAGAGCAGTCTGACACGTCCGTTAGATACCGTTCAGATGGAGGCTCCAAGGGGAAATCGATAAATCGCGATAATGACAAGTGCTTTATTTGCAAGAAGAGCGGACATTGGAAAAAGGATTGTCTGAATCACAAGGTGAAAGGCAAGCAGATATCTTCCGGTACTGCAGTTGCGTTAGAGAATTCGGATGATGGCAGTGATGGTTCGATTCTATCGGCATGTGCGACTTCAGATGCACATGGATCGTGGATGTTGGATTCAGGATGTTCATTCCATGTGACTTCGAATCGGAGTTGGTTTGCTACGTATCATTTAGTTGATAGAGTCTCGGTCTTTATAGGGAACGGTAGGGTAAGCAGAGTTGTTGGGATTGGTGCAGTTCGGATCCGTATGCATGATAGAACAGTTCGGATATTGACAGATGTCAGGCACGTGCCAGATCTGAGGAGCTTGATTTCATTAGGTGTTTTGGACGAGATCGTTACAAGTACGTGATCGATAAAGATTCCGTGATGATTTTCAGAGATGCTCGTATTGTCATGAAGGCGAAGAGGGTGGGAATCTGTATTTTCTTCAGGGACGGACGGTCATAGGAGATATTGCAAGAGGTTTTGCTGGTTCAGGTGGTTCAGACTCCATTAAGGTGTGGCGTCTACGATCGGGCCATATTGGCGAGGCGAGTTCGAAGAGGTCTCGAAAGAGGCAGTCCCTTGGAGGTGCAGAGATCAGCATGAAGATGTTCGGGACGGCTGTATTCAAGGGAAGAAAATAGATGGTTCCGACACCGATTTGTTCTCGAGGTGGAGTCAGTGTCACGCCCCACCCCCAATACAGAGAGTATTGTCCGCTCTGGCCGAAACCGCACGGTTTTGTCGTTCGAGACGAACCGGACCCAACCATGAGCCACTTCCTAGGTCACCCATCCCAGAACTTCGTTGACTTAAGCACGTTTAACTACGAAGTTCTCAAGCTCCTGTAGTGCCGGTACACTTAAAAGGCGTCTCTGTATTGAAGAGTGGTATCATTCTATTTATAGTACAGATCTGCCCTTTTTCGAAATGTATTCCAAAGATTCCCTATTGTTCTACAGTGGGTCCCACAGATTCAAGAGGTGGCCCCCACGGATTCAAGAGGTGGCCCCCGCCTTTTAGGCATGACACTTGGCGTGGCACTTTGTTTCGTATGGCACTTTGTTCCGTGAGCCAGAACCGGATCCCGACATTCTTCCCACTTTTGAACAATGGTTCGTCCTCGAACCACAGACCTACTATTGAGGGACCGCCTCTGATACCATTCTGTCACGTCCCACCCCCAATACAGAGAGTATTGTCCGCTCTGACCGAAGCCGCACGGTTTTGTCCTTCGAGACGAACCGGACCAGACCAGGGGCCACTTCTGAGAAGGCCACCCATCCCAGAACTTCCCTGACTCGAGCACGCTTAACTACGGAGTTCTCAAGCTCCTGTAGTGCCGTTCACTTAAAAAGCGGCTCTGTATTGAAGAGTGGTATCATTCTATTTATAGTACAGATCGGCTCTTTTTCGGAATGTATTCCGAAGATTTCCCATTGTAGAACAATGGGTTCCACAGATTCAAGAGGTGGCCCCCGCCTTCTAGACATGACACTTGGCATGGCATTTTGTTCTGTGAGCAAGAACCGGGTCCCGACAGTCAGACATCGTGATTCCTTCATTGACGACTTCTCGAGAAAGTTGTGGGTGTATTGAACTTGTAGGGTGTTTTTCGTCACCCTATTGAAATGGGAATACGCGCATGCTTGTCAGGCGCATTACAGATCCCCTGCCTAGGGTAGGCCGGGGGTTTATTGATTGTGGGGATCCGAATTTTCGGCAGCCGCGAGCTAAGCTGCCGTTAATTACCCCTCGCCTTTCGAGCGAGAGAACCTCCGATTGACGGGTCAAACAGGTCATTCGAACTCAATATGCAGTGTTGTGTTTTGGAGAGGGATTGGATATATCGGGGCCCCGCGGAGTTTTTACGGGAGTCTCGCTACCCGGATAGTGGGCTGGGGGTCAGCCCCCTTGCGGGGTGCCGGGCAGCCCCCCGTTAGAAATTTTTTCTAACAGGGACAGTGTCGTGGAGTGTGTGTATCTATCTATATATACATATATACATATATAAAAAGGGGAAAAAAGCGTCTAAAGAACGCGTGGGGGCCATTGCCTCACGTGCGTGACATGCAGGCACTGGGCGCTGGCGCCTCACGTGCTTGGCATGTGGGTGCTAGCGTGTTGAGCGCTGGGCGCCAGCGCCCCGCGTCCTTGGCACACATGCGCTGGGCGCCAGCAGGAAAAGGGACTTAGTCCCTGCACTGGGAGCTGTGCTCCCGATTTGACTTATGGAGTTGAACTCCTGACAGAGAGTGGGCTTAGTCCCTGCACTGGGAGTTGCACTCCCAAAAAGAAAGATTTATTATTTTGTGTATATTTATATATATATATTTGAGGAGTTAAACTCCTGAGATATTTTTGGAGCTGATGAAAGGGGCTTCTTCCTTGAGCCCTGGATGTTCCCTAAAGTGGGATTTTTGGAGATGGGTCTCCTTCCTCTCTGTTGGTCGGATCTTGGATGAAAGGGGGTGAGATTTAAAAATCTCCCCTTTTTGAGATCTGATGGAAGATCTGAGCTCCCCTTTGTGGGTTTTGTGGTAAAAAAACTATTTATTTTTGGAAAAGGAAGAGTGAAACTCCTGATTTAATTCAAAAAAAGAGAAGGTTTAGAACCTTGAGGAACGAGAAGGAGAAGGAGGCACAAAAACCCTGGAGTTTGAGAGAAATGAAAAAAATCTTCTTTATTTTATCATCATGTTGCCTTATATAGGCTTACACTTTTACATATAGCCCCTAGGGCTTTTACAAAATGGCATTTTGTCCATCCCATGCCTCATGTGCTCATTTCTTTTGCACATGAGCCATGGGCTTTATAAAAATTTGGCTTTATGCCCATTTTGCTTACATTCATGCATAAAAAATTACATCAAAATTATTTATTACATGATTTCATTTTGGCATGGAGGAGATTGGCCGCGGGGCTCGACTCGGGTATGGGCCTACTTGATCTGGGCTTGGGCCCGCTTGCTTGGGGTTGACTTTGACTTTGACTTGGTCAATCGGGATGTAATTTTTGACCCCAACAAAGTGTCCTCCATCAATAAATGCACACCACATATGTGAGTCGTGTGTATGAAAATTGATGGATTTTCTTTCGCGTGGAGGTGACTTGCTTTGGTTCCCGCTTTCTGGGACGCTGGCACTGCCCTTTTTACGACATGGACGGTCGATGCTTAACGTGTCAACAAGACGGAGTGTCGGTAGTTGATGTGTCCCCGAGGCGAAGTGTCTGGTTGACTTGATTCCAAGGTGAAGCATAATTCCGATGAGGAGGTCGTTACTGCCCTTTTAGCGACGTGGACGGTCGGTGCTGCCCTTTCAGCGATGTGGACGGTGCCGCCCTTTTAGCGACGTTGATGGTCGGTGCTGCCTTTTTAGCGACGTGGACGGTCGATGCTTTGATTTGACTTGCTCCGCTTTCTGCGGTGTTAGGATTTGACTTGTTTCCGAGGTGGAGCATGATTCCGCCAGGGAGGTTGTTGGTTGTCTTGCTGACTTGATATGATTTGGGTTGACATCAGCACCGCTATACTGAAATATGGTACCAGGAGCGAATCATCATCTGCCATGACAGGAT
This sequence comes from Agapanthus africanus, assembly GCA_030015575.1. Classification (NCBI taxonomy): domain Eukaryota; kingdom Viridiplantae; phylum Streptophyta; class Magnoliopsida; order Asparagales; family Amaryllidaceae; genus Agapanthus; species Agapanthus africanus. Next base: position 962,754,020 of record CM057338.1, read on the forward strand.
TTGGGGATTTTGGTTTTGGTTTGACATCAGCATCGCTTCACTGGAATATGGTACCAGGAGCGAATCATCATTTGCCATGAGGAGATTTCCTTCGTTCCCAGTTTAACGACTTAGGGGTCATCTGATTCCAGTTTAACGACTTAGATGTCATCTGTTTCCAGTTTAACGACTTAGAGGTCTTCTGTTTCCAGTTTAACGACTTAGAAGTCATCTGTTCCTAGTTTAAAGATTTAGGGGTCTATTGGATCGAAAGCTTGGAATTTTGGGGTAGGGGTTGGCATCAGTGTTGCTAACATTGAAGCACAGGTGCTAGGAGCAATTCATCATTTGCTTTTGCCTGTTGGGGAGCGAGGACTTAGGAGACAGGTTTAGGTCCCTATCACCTAAGGCTTTTCAATTTGATGAGCCGTAAAGGTCCCATAAAATCATTTTCTCCCTACGAGTCGAAAGGATCTCATAGGTGTGTTTTCTCCTTAGGAGTCGTGAGGACTTCCAAGTGTGTTTTTCCTTTATGAGTCGTAAGGATCCCACGAAAGTTTGTTCTCCTCATGTATCGTGAGGACACATGAGTGGGTCTTCCCAATGGAGCATAATTCCAAGGGCGGGGACCGGCCGCTGGACTGGTGATTGCGGTGTGGTATGAGTATGATGAGAATTATTTGAGCCTGTGGATTGTATACGGTGGTCAATTTGAGGACTAACCGTAGGGCTGGGAGAATTTTGGATTTTGTTGGCGTCTGTATCGCTGCACTGGAATATGGTACCAGGAGCGACTCATCATTCGCTATTTGGGGATTTGAATTTTGGTTGGCGTCTGCATCGCTACACTGGAATATGGTACCAGGAGTGACTCATCATTCGCCATTGGGGATTTGAGTTTTGGACAGCGTCTGCATCGCTGCACTGGAATATGGTACCAGGAGTGACTCATCATTCGCCATTGGGATATTCGGGGATTTGAGCTTTGGTTGACGTCTGCATCGTTGCACTGAAATATGGTACCAGGAGCGACTCATCATTCGCCATTTTTTTACCGCGATTGCTCTATCATTTCAGCTTTTCTTATCGCCAATGTCGCGATTGTTCTATCATTTCGGCTATTTATTCGCGGCTGCCCCATCATTTCGGCTTTATTTTCATCTTTATTTTTACCTGCTGATTTTTATTGCGAGTTGCCCCATCATTTCGGCTTTTTATTTTTATTTTTTAATTTTTGTTTTATTTACACATTTTTACATCCCCGGTTTAACGAGTTATAGGTCGACTGTTCTCAGTTTAACGACGTGGTGGTCATCGGTTCCCAGTTTAACAACGTGGTGGTCGGTTGTCTCCCAGTTTAACGACGTGGTGGTCGACTGTTCTCAGAGAAAAGCAGGTGTCTGAGAGGAATCAGTTTCACGAAGGACTTCGGTCTCCGTTTGTATGAAATTGGCGGTCGCAGCTTGACTGTTTTTTAACACGCCTTTAGACAGTTCTATCTCTCCTGCCTTGTATTGCTTTTCGACCCAATCTTTGAAGACGAAGCAGTCCTCAATGGCATGACCTATCACTCTGTGATAGGGGCAATATTTGGGGTCGTCGGTCATATTCGCTTCTTGCGGTCTTTTTGATTCTGACAATTGTAGACCATTTCTTAGGGCGTCCTTGAATATCTTGTGGACTTTGTCCCTTCTGAAGGAATTGACCTTATCCAACCTCTCTTTCAGTAGAAATTCTCCTCCCTCTCCGAGCACCGGCTTTCAAGGTCGGTTGGCATTAGGCCCGCTCATCCCTTGCTTATTTCAATTAGCCGAAGTGTTAAAAGATTCAGTATCGTCGGAACTTCCGCCTTTACGATTATCGTCCTTTCGGTTTCTCAAGGACCTATTGTTATTTTGGGAATCAAAGAAAGACTCCTGCTTTGAGCGCTCCAACATCTGGACTTTCCTGGTCAGCTCTTGAAATGTTTTGAGACCCGCGGTGCATAGAAACGGGGCCATCCAATTGTTGAGATTTCCGATAAGGAGACTGACAGATTGGCCCTGCTCTATCGGCGGTTCACATTTGATGGAAAGATTGCCCCATCGGGTTATAAAATCCGCACTGCTTTCGTTGTTCTTTGGCTTGGTCCTTATGAGGTCGGCAATGGTAATCTTACCGCTGACACTCATGAACCTTTGTCGGAACAGAGATACCATTTGGACGAAAGTAGTAACAGAGCCATCTGGTATGCTCGCGTACCAGTCGAAAGCGACATCGGTCAGGCTATTAACGAACTGGCGGAGGAGAAGCGCATCATTGCCTCCAGTATTCCCGCATGAAGCTTTAAAATGGGCGATGTGCTGATTCGCATTTCCCGTCCCATCAAATCTTCCGAATTTGGGGATGACATAGCCGCTAGGAAATTCTACCAGATCATATTGAGCAGGATATGGTCTCTCATTGCTGATGATATCTTTTTGCTCTTCGGCTTCGGCTACCAATGTTTTGACTTTGTTGGCAACCAAATCCATGATTTGATTTTGAGTTAGCGGGCTGCTGTCATCGGTAGCTAAGATATTTCCCGAGATAGGATGCGACTGACTTTCATGCGGTCCTCCCACGTTTGGATTTGAGGGAATAGGCGTCGGCTGTCTCGGGACACCGTTTCCCGGTTCATGAGTAGAACCATGCGCTTAATTGGATGGCTGAGAGGCAACTTGGGCCGTGAGCTGCATCACGACATTCATCAGGTCGTCAATTTTGGAGTAAAGCTTGGCCATCTCCTTGTTTTTACTTCTGAGCTGTTTTCGGAGCTTTTGTAGAAGTTGCTGCTCTGCGTTCTTGGGACTGAAGATTGGCTCATCTTCACTTTCCGAGCCCGACTCCTCATGAACCGAGGGATCTCTCTGCTTATCAGCCCCACCGAGAGGATTTTCATTACCTTCCGAAGGATGCTGGTCTTGGGAAGTGACAGCCATATTCACACCAGATTGGATTTGAGATGTAGTGGCCTCATCCTTGCTCTTACTGCGCGTGCCCACCATGTAGATAGTGTGGACCATATATCCAGCCGTCTCTTTATCTTTGGCGAGGTAACCCTGTTCTTGGAGCCTGATGAAGTTCAGCCTAGCATGAGTCCTAGCCCTTTTGTTGGCTTTATATCTGAGCCTTTTCTGTCTTAGCTTCTCGATTTTGAGGGCTTGATGGGCATCCGTCATCTAGGAAGCCATCGTGAGTCGATTAACGGGGAGTTTAGAGAAGATACCCGATTGAGCAGTTGTCAAGAGCGCCGCTGGAGCTTGCTCGAGACGCCTTGTTGCTTTGTTGGTGTTGATGGCCTTGCTCCCAGCTGGGGCCAAGGAAAGTCGTTCAAACACCGACTTGCATTTGGGTTGGGACGCCCTCGAGATCACCACATTTGGCCTCTTACCTTTCGAGGCCGGTTTGTCTGTTACCGGAGTTTGAGGAGGTGGGATGGCATTAGCTGACACGAACAGAACAGAGCCAAATGGTAGCGGCGGCTCCTCCCATTGTCGCCCAAGACTGGCCGGGAGGATCGTCCTGACGTCCATCTTCATCGTGTAGGAGATGGGAGCTGTGTCGAGAGATGAGCTTGTCCTTGGAGACTTTTTGCTGTGTCCGAAGATTGCAATTGGAAACTGTTAATTTGCACAAAGAAGCATGATTTCAGTACAGGCAATGGATATGTATATGTGGATTGAGTTCGCATTGATATTTAACCCGAAATATAGGAGGGGGGATTTGTCCCACCGGACGTACCAGAATTTGTAGGGTGTTTTTTGTCACCCCATTGAGATGGGAATACGCGTGCGCTTGTCAGGCGCATTACAGATTCCCCCTGTCTAGGGTAGGCCGGGGGTTTGTTGATTGTAGGGATCCGAATCTCCGGCAGCCGCGAACTAAGCTGCCGTTAATTACCCCTCGTTTTTGGAGCGAGAGAACCTCCGATTGACAGGTCAAACAGGTCATTCGAACTCAATGTGCAGTGTTGTGTTTTGGAGGGGAATTGGATATATCGGGGGCTTCTTTGAGTTTTTACGGGGGTCCCGCTACCCAGATAGCGGAGCAGCCCCCTTATGGGATGCGGGACAGCGCCCCGTTAGAAATTTTTTCTAACAGGGACAATGTCGTGGAGTGTGTGTATAAAAAGGGGGAAAAAGGGGGAAAAAAGGGAAAAAAGCGGCACACAGGCAATGGGACGCGTGGGGGCCAGCACCTCAGCGTCCAAAGGGGAAAAAAAGGGAAAAAAGCGGCTGCCGTGGGGGCCAGCGCCTCACGTGCGTGGCACACAGGCGCTAGGCGCTGGCGCCTCACGTGCTTGGTACGTGGGCGCTCACATGCCAGGCGCCAGTGCCCCGCGTGCATGGCACGCGGGCGCCGGACGTCAGCAGGAAAAGGGACTTGGTCCCTGCACTGGGAGCTGTGCTCCTGATTTGACTTATGGAGTTAAACTCCTGACAGAGAGTGGGCTTAATCCCTGCACTGGGAGTTGTACTCCCAAAAAGAAAGACTTATTATTTTGTGTGTGTGTGTGTGTGTGTGTGTATATATTTTAGGAGTAAAACTCCTGAGATATTTTTGGAGCTGACGAAAGGGGTTTCTCCCTTGAGCCCTGGATCTTCCGTAAAGTGGGATTTTTGGAGATGGGTTTCCTTTTTCTTCCTCTGTTGGCCGGATCTTGGATGAAAGGGGGTGAGATTTAAAAATCTTCCCTTTTTGAGATCTGATGGAAGATCTAAGCTCCTCTTTATGGGTTTTGTGGTAAAAAAAAACTATTTATTTTTGGAAAAGGAAGAGTGAAACTCTAGATTTAATTCAAAAAAAGAAGGTTTAGAACCTTGAGGAACGAGAAGGAGAAGGAGGCACATAACCCTAGAGTTTGAGAGAAATGAAAAGTCTTCTTTATTTCATCATCATGTTGCCTTATATAGGCTTACACATTTACATATAGCCCCTTGGGCTTTTACAAAATGGCATTTTGCCCATCTTATGCCTCATGTGCTCATTTCTTTTGCATATGAGCCACGGGCTTTACAAAAATTTAGCTTTATGCCCATTTTGCTTACATTCATGCATAAAAAAATTACATCAAAATTATTTATTACATGATTTCATTTTGGCATGTAGGAGATTGGCCGTGGGGCTCGACTCGGGTATGGGCCCACTTGATCTGGGCTTGGGCCCGCTTGTTTGGGGTTGACTTTGACTTTGACTTAGTCAACCGTGGTGTAATTTTTGACCCTAACAGAACCGTAAGCGGAGAATTTTCAAATTTTCAGGAAGGATGTTGTGGAGAAGCAGTTCGAGAAGCGTGTGAAGGTTCTTCATTCCGATCATGGTGGCGAGTTCTGCAAGTCAAGGAGGATCGTGCTTCATACCACTTTTGATCCTAGGTATTTGGCAGAGCAGAGCGGATGGTTCGGAAGGTGTTTGGGAAGAACAAGTATTCACGGCTTATGGCTGCAGTTCCGATAGAGTTTCGGATGGAGGCCCTATCTACTGCCGAGTTCCTCATCGATCGGTCACCATCGTTGGCAATAGACAGGATAATTCCCAAGGAGGTATGGACTAGAGGGGCTGGGGATTACTCAAGGCTTCGTAATTCTAGAAGCGGAGCAAAAAGGTACAGGTTGTGGTGTCCTGGTACTAAGGGTGGAGTAATCGGCCAAAATATCATAGTCGACGAGTCTGCGATTTCTCGGAGAAAACAGACTCGGTCAGATGGTGAGCAGAGAACAGGATCATCGAGCTAGGTGGTGTTCGAGGCTCAAGTCCATGTTATAGATGAGGTGGTCGATACTTCGATTCAGGCGGAGAGTCCGGTACAACCAGTTGTCTGGAGGCCTGTGGTATTTAGGCGTACAAAGGAGACTAGGGATATTAGCTCCGAGAATATGGGATCGGGAGTTCGACAGAAAGTCTGCATGCGAGATTCGTGGCATGGATATTGTTATGGATGGGGAGTTGCGTCCATTGCAGCATTATATCAAGCAGGCTCTCGCTTGGTATGGGAGAGAGACTTGGCCCGTGTCTTCTCAGTTAGAGGGGCACTTCAGATTGGTGTCATCATTAGGGATAGCTGGCGATAGGGACAGTTGGAGGTCGTGAACGGGTTATAAGGACACGGATACAGTGTCAGGTAGATCGACACTTCAGATTGTTATCGCGGCATCAACAAGAAAGGCAGGATTGCTGACCGTCTTGGAGACGGTTAGGAAGACCATGTATTTACGTAGATTGTTGGTTTTTGGTGTTCCACAGGAGATGAGAGTATTCTTCTTGGAGGACGGGAAGACGGTTGTTGCTTTTTCGAAGATTGGTATTCATAAGAGTCTGACAGTTGCATTTACGGGGATGGTTCCGGATTTCGAGTTCAAGCAGTGTTTGGACTTGATCTGCCTAGTTGATTGATGATGCATGGAGACGACGAGAGCAAGAGTTCCAAGTTTTTTAAGAAAATGTCGAGATTGTGATGAATTTGAATCAAGATAGAGATTGTTGAAATTGATTACAAATTCGGAGCCCAAGATCAAGAGCCCAAAAGACCAAGAGTAAATACGCGCAATGCACGTAGTTGGGATTAGTTTTGATTAAGATTTAAATTAGTCATTAATTTAAGTTCTAACCTTATCTCTAGATTCATAGATTATCCCTAAATTCTAATATTATCTCTAATGAATCAACTGATTTGATCCTTTAATGTGGATTAATATGAATCCAACGGAGCCTTGATAAATGTGGATTAAAAGGAATTCTAATTCACATAGACTATTTATAAGCACGACCAGGAATTAGAGGGCACTTAATGAATCCACCACAAGCGAATTGAAGTCTGTGCCAAGGAATAATAACAGTGGCTTCAAGAATAGTGCTGCGGCTAAAGAATAAGAGGTGGCAATCCAAGAATTAATTTGAAGTCCGCGCCAATAATTGATAGAGCCAAAATTCCAGAGGCTGCGGCAAACTTTCAGAGGCGGAGAATAGAGAGATTTGTAGAGATAGAGATTTTATTGTATTTGGACGGTGATCGGAGAGGGTGTTATCGTGTAATACTTTCTTAATAGTGGAAGCTTTCGTCGTTGGGTAAATCTTGTGTCTGTTTGGTGTGCTTCTGATAATTTGTATTGTTTTGGTAGATTGTTCGGTAAATGTTTTTCAAGTAGTTTGTTTGCACACGATCCCGATGAATTATTTTTCCGCTGCTCTTGGTGTGTTTTGTGACTTCTTGGAGGACCACGGATATAGAAAATTCACAACAGCTTGAACCATAGTGGAAAAATCGTTATCTAATCCTAATTAAATTCTCTTACTATATTTACGTCATGGAAAATGTTTATTAGCGCCCTTCTCAATATTTATCACTCTTTTATCTCATATAACTAGGTATATATGGTGAAAAAAATTCTGTTCGGCCCTCCGTTTTTATAATCTCTTTCTATTTCTTTCTCACCGTTTAGGTTTTAACGGCAAAATATTAAAAAAAATTCACAATTTTTGTGTGCAGTAGGATGCATAATATTGAAACCGAAAAAAGAACTTTTGTGAGAATTTTTCTCGTTTTTTGTTTGGTATCGCAAAAGAAATATAGAAAAACCAAATAAAATAGAATATTTTAACCTTTTTGAAAATTTTGTTATTTTCATGTGCTATATGTAAAATATTAAAATTTTGAAGGAAACATAAATTTTTGATTTTTGAAAATTACGCAATTTTCATACGTAATATAGAAAAACGGAAGAAAACAGAAAATTTTGCAATTTTTATGTGCTATAACTTGTAAAATATAGAAAAACGAAAATAAATAGAAAATATTGAGACTTTTGAAATTTCACAATTTTCGTGTGCCAGCAAACAAAAAAAATGAAAAACCGAGAACTTGTGAGATTTTGTGATTTTCGTATATTGTAACAAACAAAATACTGAAAAACCAAAGCAAATGGAAAATTTGGAGATTTTCGTGTGCTATACATTGGAAATTTGAAAAAAAAATGGGACTTTTTAAAATTTCATGATTTTTATATGTTTGCAGGGGTTCCAAGTCACGCTGACCGAATTTTTTTAAGCTGTAAGGTGTTTAATAGTATTCAGCGACCTTTTTTCTTCTACTTGACAGCCTTTTGTCTTCTTGATATCCATGAGTACTCCAAAAGTATGAAGTAAAATATTGAAAGATTGAAGAAAACAAAGATTCTTAGATTTTTGAGTGCTATATAGCATGCAAAATAATAAAAGAAAGAAAACAAATTTTTTGAGGTTTTTGAATTTTTTGCGATTTCATGTGCTATATCATGCAAAATATTGAAAAAATGAAGAAAACAGATCGTTTTTAAGATTTCTGCAAATTTGCGATTTCGTTTGTTATAACAAGCAAAGTGTTGAAAAATCAAAGTAAACAGATTTTTTTTTGATTGTTGAGAATATTACAATTTTTATGCTATAGCAAGCGAAATATTAAAGGGTTTTTTTAAAATTTTGGCCACAAACTTTCACATTTTCAAAAAACACATCAACCACTAAATAATTTCAAAAACAATACCAACCTTTTCAACTTTATCTATAAAGGACACCATAATTAAGTTCCATTAACTTTCCGTCCATCCCTTATAACCGCTGTCGATTATAACCGTTAGGAGGTGAAAAGGACATAAATAGCCCTTTAATGATTGTATTTGCTAGTTAAAAGGGTTAAGGATTTCTTCTTCCATCTCTCTCTCTTACAAATTTCCCTCTGCACCTTTTCTCTTACATTTTGGGATGATCGAAAATAATTCTTGGGTTTAGAAAGATGAGGGAACGGGAGAGACGAGGGAGAGAGAACGGGAGAGACAAGAGAACGAGAGAACGAGAGATGTGGGGGTAAATGGGTCAAAATTGCCCCGACCTACATTTACATTAACTCACTCTCTAACTCATCCCAATAACTGCAAACGTAACAAAAGTGCCTTTTTAGACAATGCTAAAAAAGTTGGTGTTTTAAATTTTTTACAGTAGTAGTGTTTTTTGAAAATATGAAAGAAGTTGGTGGCCAAAATAAAAAAAAACAATAATAAAAAACCGAAAAACAAAATTTTTTGAGATATATAAAATTTTCTTGATTTTTGTGTCATATAGCATATAAGAAGTAGTAAAACCAAAGAAAGTACAAATAGTTGAGATTTTTTAAAATTTAGCGATTTTCGTGTTCTATAAGAATCAAGATATTGAAAAACGGAAGAAAATAGAAGGTTTTGATATTTTTAGAAACTTCACGATCTTTGTGTGCAACAGGCAAAATTTTGAAAAACCGAATAAAATCGAAAATATTGAGATTTTTTGAAAATTTAATGTGTTATATATATTGAAAATTTTAGGACTTTTGAAAATATCACAATTTTCGTGTGCTGCCAGGCAAAATATCGAAAAGCTAAATAAGACAAAATTTGAGTTCTTTGAAAATTTTGGTGTGCTAGTATGCATAATATTGAAAATTCGAAGAAACATAATTTTTTTTAGATTTTTGAAAATATCACGTTTTGTTTGCTATAGCAAACAAAATATTGAATAACCGAAGAAAATATAAAAATCTGAGATTTTTTAAAATTACGAAATTTTCATGTGGCGGCGTGTAAAATATTTTAAATTTGAAGAAAACAAATATTTTAGGATTTTGTAAATTTTGTGATTGTCATTTGCTATAACATGCAAAATTTTAAAAAAGTGAAGAAACCGAAAATTTGAGATTTTTGAAAATTTCATGATTTTCGTGTGCTATTGCTTGTGTAATATTGAAAGAAAATAAAAAAATTGAGATTTTTTAAAACTTTGTGATTTTTGTGTGTTTATCATGGAAAATATTTAAAAACCAAAAGAAAAATATTTTATTTGTGGAAATTTCATGATTTTCTTGTGCTATTACAAGTAAAATATAGGAAGACTGAAGTAAATAGAAATTTTGAGATTTTTAAAAATTTGTCATATTCATGTGCTAGAGTGCAAAATATTGAAATTCTGAAGAAATTAAAAAATCAAAGGTTCGCTCACAAAAGAATCCTTCCCCTAATCAGGCACTATTTTTTTAACATCTAATTAGATCGGATAATTATTCAAATTAAGAGTAGAAGCTCGTTGCTTTTTTTGACCAGAATTGGAGCCATAGAGCTATCCATTAAAATTTTGTGATTTTTGGTACATTTTGTGATTCTCGTGTGCTATAACAAGCAAAATATGGAAAACTGAAGTAAAAAATAAAATTTGAGATTTTAAAAAAGTTCACGATTTTCATATGCTTAGCAAGGAAATATTGAAAAACTAAAGAAAAATGCTGAAATATCTGCAAGTTAATACTTCATATATTTTACATATGAAATTCATAAATATGAGATATTACAGCTTACAAATTATATAACAATAAACTTTTAAATTTATATGGATTTTCTTGACTTTGGACTCCTTACCCGTGTATTGCATGGGGGCCCTTGCGCGCGCGCGTGAGAGAGAGGGAGAGAGAGAGAGTGAGAGAGTTCTGGTGGGGAGGGGGTATTGCATTGTTTTGGCCTGCATTTATCTAATTGAAATGTAAAGATGGACGTTGATTATGAGACATTTTTCTCTATACAACGGGTGCATTGCACCCGGGCAGGAGAGAAAGAGGTGGAAACTTTTGGGAGTCTTTTGGACAGCTTTGTGGGACTCATGCTTCTATTTCTTTCTCCCATGGCCTGGCAATATGGTCGCTACATAGGATAACTTTTCGTTGATTACAGATGGTTACATTTAGCTGTCAGCTTATCGTCGTGTGCAAGGTTAATCAGACTGACTTGAGAGAATTTAAATATTCATGTGCTACTCTAAATTCAATCTTGTCGTTAGCTTTTCCTTCTATTTCCTTCAGTCCTAGCAATTCTTACAGTCAAAGATAGTTTTTAACTTCTGCAAACGATGCCTAGATCCTAATCATGCGTAAGCATATCAGCCATTTTTTTTATATTAAAGAAACTAGTTGGCACAGATGATCGCTTGGGGGACGGCTTTTGAACATATACACTGGGAAATATAAACTGCCAAGTCAAACTAAATGAGTATACTTCCAACTTTTTTTAGGCTACATTACACTAAACTGCCTTTTAACTGTTGTTGTTTTTCAGCTAATTACCTTAAAGTGTTATTTTATTGTCGTAAGCTCCCTTTATGCACTAAATTTAACTGTATGTTAGTTGAAAAAAACTCCCTTAAAACAAATTTTAAGGGAGATTACTGTATTGAAATCTTTAAGGTAGTTTAGTAAAAAGAAAATGACAGTGAAGTGTAGCATAGTGTAATTTAGCCTTTGAATTCATTTAGCCCGTTATTGCATACGTGAGTCTCTGCACTACGGCTTTCTTTCAGTTAAAGTCAGGCCTAATGAGACGGAATGTAGTAGTAAATAACAATGAAGCACGCAAATATATATTATATGTTTTATCATCCTATTTTTCTGCCGTAAGTGTGAGTGAGTAAGCTTCATCTTATCTCATGTGCTCAGGTGAACAAATACTATGATCTTGCAACTAGCTTCTATGAATTTGGATGGGGAGAGTCTTTCCACTTTGCTCCCAGGTTAGCATAAAATTGTGTTTCAGATATTCTACTGCTTGGTACCTTGGTGTTGCTTATACCATCATCTGCGAATATATAAATTCCACGAATTTTGTCTTGTAGATGGAAAGGAGAATCTTTACGTGAAAGCATCAAGCGACATGAACACTTTCTTGCGCTACAGCTAGGATTAAAAAGTGGAATGAAGGTTTGCACATTCTATTGCTTATGACAAAATCCAGATCGGACACAAAATCTTTCATGTGGATGACATGCTCTTTTTTAATTATTATTGAAGGTGTTGGATGTGGGCTGTGGAATTGGTGGACCATTAAGAGAGATTGCTAGATTTAGGCAATCCTTCCTTTAGTTTATTGTCTAAATCATTTAGTATTTAGAGACTTAATATTCATTTCAGATGACTAAATTGGCAATATTTCATTCATGTGTTGCAGCTCAACATCGATTACTGGATTGAACAACAATGATTATCAGATATCAAGGGGCATGGTATTTTTAATTTTACCAGCTCTATCATTTTAGTTTAATTTGGAAGCCTTTCATCATTTTCGTTATTTATAACTAGCAAGAAAAACATACTGATGATCATCCGTTATTTACAGGAGCTAAACAAGGCAACAGGATTGGGAGAGAATTGCAACTTTGTTAAGGTGATCTTTGTTCCAAATAAAAAAGGGCTTTATTCATATTATATCACATTATCGTCATATTTGTTTTTTTTTCATTTGCACATATGCAGGCCGACTTCATGAAAATGCCATTTGCTGACAGCACTTTCGATGCGATTTACGCAATAGAAGCAACGTGCCATGCCCCTGATGCGGTTGGTATCATGACGAATTTTCCATAATATTCTATTTAGCTTTTTGAGTGAAAAAATATAAATACTGAATATTTTGTTGTATGAAACAGCTCGGCTGCTATAAGGAGATTTACAGAGTGTTAAAGCCCGGCCAATGTTTTGCTGCCTATGAATGGTGCATGACTGATCATTTCAATCCTACAAATGAAGTTCATCAAAAGATCAAGGCCGAAATCGAACTTGGTAATGGACTCCCAGATGTGAGATCGACAACTCAATGCCTTGAGGCCCTGAAACAAGCTGGATTTGAGGTAACATTCCCTACTAGTTCTGTATTAGGTCTGACCCCTTAAAATTTTAGCTCTCATGTAATTAATAGACAACTTGCTGTTTACAAGGTTATATGGGAGAAGGACCTCGCCGTAGATTCACCTGTAACCTGGTATTTGCCCCTGGACACAAGTGTATTCTCTATCTCTAGCTTTCGTTTGACATTGTTCGGACGATTCATCACCAAATCCATGGTAAGTAGTTAAACTATTTCCGCGTACACTTTCCCCCTTTAGTTTACTAGTTCACAAATGTGTATTAGAAAATGTGTTTTGTTGGAATGCACTTCTAACTACACGGTCTAGAAAATATGTGTTTGGTTGACTGTGGTTGCAATGTGTAAACTATGCATGGCTTTGCTTGCTGCGTGTTCATTCCGACAAAAGTAGTTGGAAATGCGTTGGATTTGAGTGTGGATCTAACTACATGTTACTCAAATTATGATTTCAACTACATGTTAGTACAAGCAACAAGTACTTTAAACCAACTAGACTTGGCTCCGTTGGTACCAATTTCCTCTCCAATGTGAGATGTTGCAGGTTCAATCCCCGAAGGGCGTTGATTTCAAAACAAAAAAAAAACAAGTACTTTAAACCAAGCTCAAGATTGTAAATTAGGTGTAAAACTAGAGTACGCTCCAACCGCACACAATCGGAACAAATTCTAAGAAGTTTTATGCATTGCAGGTAAAGACGCTAGAATTTATTCGGCTTGCTCCAGCAGGGAGCGACAGAGTTTCTTCGTTCCTCGAGAAGGCTGCTGAAGGGCTTGTTGAAGGTGGAAGGTAAGTGAATAACTCAAACTTGTCCTTCATACAACATCTCATCTATTGTTTAATCATATTGTTTAAAGCTTGAAGTGAAGTAATTATGGCGTATAATTTTACAGGAAAGAGATCTTTACCCCAATGTACTTTTTCCTCGTCCGAAAGCCCCGTTCAGATTCTTGAGGATTTCTGGTTCTGCTAGCTCTGCCGCAGTCACCGTAGCAAAAGTTGGATTCTAATTTTTCTTTTTTTAACTTATTTTTTTTGCTTTATTCTTGGTTTCCGTCGAAGTTCTTGCAGCTATAAATTTCTAGTGCAGACCCTGAGAAGTACATTGTTGTGGCCGAGGTGTTGATCTTGTGCCTGGTCTAGGTCTAACTTGATGCTTGTATTTTGTAGTGGGTGGTGTTTAATTACCACTTTAAAGAATATTTTTGCTTGTTTATCATAAGCTTTCTTTCCTAAATAATTTACCCTCGTATATACATTTAACAATGTGAGCTCCATGATAAAGAATAATGAATTTGGATGAAGTTTCCGGATGCTTTCCTGCAGTTAGTTCGGAATGACCGTCAGGATTGTTCTTTCTTAGATAATAAGAAGCATTCGTACCAAACGAAAATTTTACGATTTTCGTGTTCTATAACATGCAAAATATTGAAAAATGGAAGGAAAAAAATAACATAGAAGTTTTGAAAATTTTGCAATTTCGTGTGCAGGCGGCAAAATATTAAAAAATTGAAGAAAACAGAAAAGTTTGGGATTTTTGAAATTTAGTAATTTTCGTGTGGCAGCGTAATATTGTAAGAAAAGAAATAATTTTATCATTTTTGTAAATTTTGCGTGATATTTGTGTAACAGACAAAATATTGAAAAACCATATGACACAAATTTTCAAGGCTTTTGAAAATTTTACGATTTTCCGTGTGTAATATAATATGTAAAATACTTAAATATATAGAGAGAAAAAACCATATTTTTTTTTGAGATTTTTGGCGATTTCGTGTGATTTATAGACAGCAAAATATTGCAAAATCGAAGAAAACAGAAAATTTTGAGATTGTTAAAGATTAGAAATTTTCGTGTTGCAGCGTGCAAAATATTGTAAAAAAACAAATAAATTTAGAATTTTTGTAAATTTCGCTCGAATTTGTGTTATATAGCAAACCCAATATTAAAAAATGGCATAAGAAAGAAAATTTTGAGATTTTTAAATGTTTTGCAATTTTAGTATGTTATAACATGCAAAATATTAAAAAATTGAAGAAAACCGAAATTTTTATTAGATTTTTGAAAATCTTGCGGTTTTATGTGCAATAAACCACAAAATATTGAAAACCTGAAGAAAACAGAAAAGTTTGACATTTTTGAAAATTACAAAATTTTTGTGTGGCAGAGTACAAAATATTATAAGAAAACAAATAATTTTAATATTTTTATAAATTTCACACGATTTTTGTGTGTTATGCAAACAAAATATAGAAAAACCGCATAGCACCGAAAATTTTGAGTCTTTTGAAAATTTTACCATTTTCGTGTGCTACATATAGAAAAATAGAAAAAAATTAATTTTTTTTTAGATTTTTGAAAATCTCTCGATTTCGTGTTCTATAAATAACTAAATATTGAAAAACCGAAAAAAAACAGAAAAGTTTGACATTGTTGAAGAATAGAAAAGCAACTATAATGCCGGGAAGAGAAGTTATAAATTTTCGTATGGGAGCTGTGCATAATATTGTAAAAAAACAAATAATTTTAGGATTTTTATATATTTCGCACGATTTTTGTGTGTGCAAACAAAATATTGAAAAACAACATAACAAAGAAAATTTTGATATTTTAAAAAAGTTTTGCAATTTTCGTACGTTATATCATACAAAATATTTAAAAATCGAAGAAAAACGAAAATTTATAAGATATTTGAAACTTTCGCCAGTTCGTGTGTTGGACATCAAAATATTGAAAAACCGAACAAAACAGAAAAATTTGGAATTTTTGAAAATTACGAAATTTTCGTGTGGCAACATGCAAAATATTGTAATAAAACAAATAATTTAAGGATTTTTGTAAATTTAGCGTGATTTTTGTGTGTTTCAGGAAACAAAATATTGAGAAAACGAATAAAATAGAAAATTTTGATACTTTTGGACACAGGCAAAATATTGAAAAAATAGAAAAAAGAAATTATTTTGGAATTTTTTAAAATTTCACGATTTCATATGCCATATTTGTTAGGAATATGTATACTCTTGAGATCATTATTGTAGATTACAGTGGATGCTTGGACACACACACACACAGAGGACCTTCTTACTCAACACACACACACATAGAGGACCTTCTTACTCAACACACACACATAGAGGACCTTACTCAACACACACACACACACACATAGAGGACCTTCTTACTCAATATGATAGTGTGCTATCTGGTTGCTCTTTATCTTATAACACACACACACACACACACATAGAGGACCTTCTTACTCAACATGATAGTGTGCTATCTGGTTGCTCTTTATCTTAACATGTGCACTTGTTTTAATTTAGTATCTTATTGATACATGTTGATAAAGCCCTTATGATGTTAGTTTAACTATTAGGACTATGATGTAGATCATACTAGTGGGGCTTGAGTAGTCCACATGCATATCCTTAACAGTTCTTAATCGAGAGACATGGCATCGATATTCCAAAGTAGACTAGTGTGCACGTTTCTTGACCCTGTATGAGGCGATGGTTGATCCCACAACATTGGTGTTTGACATCAAAGATTGTACACGTGTGTTTATTGGAGAATGAGTACAACGAACATGACTCGCCAAGAACTCCTAGATGGTATCATACCTACCGTCAAATAGCAGTTCTCTGATGACACTTGTACAGGATAGTCTGTAGACCGGAGTTCGTCATAGAGTCTTGCGTGGTTCCCACAGTGTTTGATTTGTCGTGCAAACATGTGTTTTTTGGGTACAGTCCCAAGTCACATGGAGGCAGTGAGAGATAGGACGGGTTTCGTCTCTCCCGGTATTGGGAGTTGATATTGTGCTATGCGCGATTGGCTATAACCGTAAGTCCCTGGCCAGGACTGATGAGATTTACTGATAAGTGTTATTAGTAGTTTTTCGATTGGTTATATGCCACACATCGGCATGATTTATCGAGTTATTGGGGTCTGAAGATTCCACCCCCAAGATTCGATATGCAATATATCAGACGAAGAGACCAGACTGTACAGTAAGTATTGCTTATAGGCTCTACGGGAGTTTGGACAAATTTGCTTGTTAATTTTCTATTTGTTTAATACCTGGGTAGTCGTTACGTGCAGCTAGTACCGCTGACGGGTTGTGAGTATCTGATGTGATCATTACGTACTGCTAGCGTATTAACGAGTTTTTAGAGTCCCACATAGAGGTTTCCTAGCTCAAGCGAAACAAAACAGGGCACGTATGGAGATATGTGCGTGTAACAACTCCAATTTTTGTATACCTAAATTTGAATTAAATTTGAAGTATACTTGGAGTATTAATGTTGCTGATAACACTTTAAGTATCTATCTCTCTACAATAATTACAAGAAAGAGCTTGTAGCTCATTGGTAGTACCTTGCACTGTTGAACCAAGCCACCAGAGTTCGAATTCCATGCCCCACATTATTTTTAGTTTATTTTTTCTTTAAAAATTCTTGGAAGTCCAAAAGTCCACAGGCCATAACTCCCAAATATTGAACTGAACCCAAAAATTGAAGTATACCAAAGCCTACGTCAGGCGAACCCACGCCCGACGGCACCCCGACTCGGGCCGGCGCCGCCGGCCGGACGGCCGAGTCGTCTACATGAAATTTTTGCCTTTTCGTTTCCTTTAACCGCCTGTTTACTCCAATTTATGGGATCGGTTTTCAAATGTTAATTACACCCAATTCAATACAAATTTTAATGATTTTTCTTAAATTTTTACAAATTTTTTTAAATAAATAAAACCCTTCACCTACCCTACCCTAGCTACCCTATAAATAGACCCTACCCCCTACCTTCTCATTCCAAAACCATAGAAAAACTCTCTTGAAATTTCCACAAGAAGTGTGCTTTGAAATCGAGTTCCCGGTGAAGCCCTGACGGAATTCCGGCGACATGTTTTGAAGCAACCGGCGACGAAACCACCCCTCGGTCTTTCTCCCTAGTTCTCTTTACTCTTTAGAAGAGTTTAAACCCGTAAGTCCCATACTTCTCTCCTTTCTATTTCTTAAAAATACGGAATTATGAAACCCCGACGGAAATCGGAACAAACTGATTTCCGATTCGGTTTTTCTACAAAATTTCGCTTGTCACCTAATCCATAATACCTACCCATATACATGATGACTATTAATCACATAGAAACCAATTTAAACAAAGTTTCTCATATGAAATGATAGGTTTCTTGTAAAACCGTATTCTTTTCACAAAAATACCATAAAGTTTAATTTTCTTGTTCTAATTAAATCCCTCATTCCTAAACATGTTTATCTTGATAAATAAACTTGTAAAAATCAATTTGAATGAATTTTCACACATGAAATGATAACGTTTTCAAATACCGTACTTGCGCTTAAATACCTTCAAGTTTAATATATCATATTTAACCTCTAAAATTTCATAAAATCTTAAAATAAGTCACGAGGTAATGACCTACCTCTACACACACACAAATATAACCCTAATTGATAAACGTCAAAACACAGAATACGAAAATATAGGATTTTTCACTAAAATACCATATTCTTTATAAACTTTTCTAAAAGCTTTAAGTTGTACACAATTCTAAATAAAATCTTTTAAAATGAAAGCACGATATGTTATGGATATCGATCGTTTATCTAAACCTGACTTTGTGGTGTCTAGGCAAGTGTGTCTAGGTTAGTGGTTTTTAATTAGGCCCACTACTGTGGTTCCTTCCCACTTAGCTGGCACTTATCTAGCCGCAATTGGCTAGTGGTTTTTAAAATGTATCTTCTTATTCTTTCTTCTTTACTTCCCTCTTACCCTTAGGACTTACCGAGCGATCTGTTCGCTGACGACCTTCTGTTTCTCTCTTCTTTGAATGTCGTCAGGTGACCTGGACCCGGCAGAAGTTGAGCCAACCCAAGAAGACTTGGAACAATTTGTTGAAGACCCAGCAGTATAATTTCATTGTACACTTTTCTATTCAGTACTTTCCTTTTTCTGTTATGCCACTGTTTAGGCATCTTTATTTCAGTTGTATTTTCCTTTCCATGTATTGTACAAAGAATGTTAATAAATAAAAGTTGCTGTTCTTTTATACTCTTGTCTTTTGTGTATTTATTTTATATTGCTTAGATACGCTTAGCGTATGTACTTCTGAGTATATACGTAGCGGGCCTCGTCGCGTCTCCTTCACCGTACATTAGGAAGCGGGTCGTGACAGTACGGGAGAATGATTAAATACGAGTATATGATACCGTATTCTAATCTAGCGTTTATGATATTAGCCGGGTTATATATGATATAACCGGATTATTGAATCAAGTGTTGATTTAATAATTTGATATATATACATTTATATGTGTGTGTGTGTGTGTGTGTGTGTGTGTGTGTTAGTTATATAACTAATATTGTGCTCACTTTAATCTATTCTACTCTTTATATATTATTTATATTTGATATAAATAACATATAAAAGTATCTTGACATGGTTGAATATACACAAGAGTTGTGTATATGAGAATTACATGCGAGGTTAAAGTAAGAAGATAATGATTCACATATATGAATTAAAAAAAAGAATTAATGAGTCATTTCTATAGATGCTTGGAGAAGGCACGACTCATTAATCTTTTTCTTTTTATATTGATATATGTTTTATCATTCAATCTTATCCCCACCTTAAGGTTTATTCTCTCATCCATCTTCATCTTCATCTTCTTCTTCTTTTCTTCACTTGCTACACTATTCATGCAAGAAGAAAAATAAGAGAAGTATTTTTAGTGAGCAAAATCCCTACTTCATCAGTCTACACTACTCTAGCAAATTATTATAGGTTGTTCTCTTCACTAATTCTTAGATTAGTGAAGTGTGTGAGGTTGAGTGTGAGAAACTTCGAGATGGATCATTTTCGACGACGAAGACTTCGAGCAAACTTGTTCCATCCTTCAAGTGGAGTCAAAGAAGAGTTCTAGAGCTACCACTCGGAGCTTTTGAAGTGAAGGACTAGATTACAAAGGTTGTAGCCTCTCTTCACTTAGCTTTGTTTCTTGCTTTGCTATATCTTGAAACCCTAATCTCTAGTTCGATTCATGTTTAGTATACTTAGCCCTCTAAAATTTTAAAATTGCATACTTGATATTCATACAAAACTAGTAGAGGTGCTAAGACATACTTTCATGGTATCAGAGCCAAATTAGAGGTTTAGGCGATATTTAGACGACGTTAAAGTGTTCGATCGTCGTTTTATTATCCGAAATTTTTTAGTTTCTGTTGTTTTTTCCAAACTTCAACTTTTTCATATTAAAAATGCTCAGAAAATCATGCAGGCTTTTCTAAGAAGGCATAAGAAAATGGAGCTCCTAAGACCACAAATTGGCCACAGAACCGCCGCCTATGCCATGCATTTGCCGTGGTTCCGCAGCTCAATTGGTGCTTTAGAACTCTAGTTTTCTTATATTGCTTCATTTTGAATTTTTGGATTTTTTGTATATTTTTGATGAGACTCAAGTGGTTGAGATCTCTGAAAATTGTTGTTGATTGAAATATCGATCGAAATGTTAATATTGTCTAAATTGTTTTAGTTATGTGATACAATGGTTAGAATCCACATTAATTAGTTTTGCGAAAACTAGTTATCGATTTGTAAATCTCACATTTTGGTTTTGTTTGATGGATTACCATGGAGTTTGGATTTCGATTGAAACTTCGTCGTAATCTCGTATCGTACGCGAATACTCGCCAGGAAACACTAGTAGAGAGCCACGCCCATTTGCCCCGACCAAGTGACTATAGGAGAACCTCATGGCCATGAGCATCCACTCGGGTGCTCGCGTCCACGGTGTTCCACTCAAGTTCACTTCATTGACGGCCTCGGGGGTGCGGCCATCCACTAAAGTTCCCGACGAGCCTTCGATCTTTTAACCGGGAATCCTGTTAAATTTCCCGGCTATAACTATGAAAATTATTTTTAATTCGAGACTTAAATGTAAGGTTTATAGCATCAGGCATGAAATTCGGAATATGTGATAATCCGGGTTTATGATGTCTATAGATGCGGATCCTAATTATTGTAGTTTTCATTTCTTTTCTGCGACCGTAAGTGTAATATATAGCAGTCTCCCCAATCTCATTGTTATATGACAACGACATTAGGGATACGCATATTTACTTACGTTGATGACATGTGATGTTATTGTGTTGCTATATTGATATGTTATATTGGATCGTCATGATTGAATAGCCGAGGTTTTTATATGAGATGAGAGTTATTCAATTTTCATTCATGTAAATTATTGTATGTAATATTCTTTTATTGGGGGACATCCGGGAGTGAGGATGTAGTCACCTTAATATATATTATTTACTTTTCCGCATTAGGATAGACCGAAGGCGGAGGGTATAAGTAACCGGGTTCTAGAGTCCAGTGGGAGACCATCTCGAGGAGTCGAGACCGGTCGCCTAACTCTAGAATTGGAAGGGTTGCTTGCCGCTCTCGTAGGGGCCTAGGGGTGTGGTGTAACAACCGAGTCCAGTTATACCAATTCCAGTTACCGTATGTGTGGTGTGTGGTATTTAGTTCATTTATCCTGCTTTAACTATTACTAGTTATAATTTACCCCAACGTGTCATATTCTGCATATAACAATTTAAGTCATCTAAAATTAAATTAAAAATAATTGGCATGGCCTGCTTGACACCTCTAGCCCT
The DNA here is from genome assembly GCA_030015575.1 of Agapanthus africanus. NCBI lineage: Eukaryota > Viridiplantae > Streptophyta > Magnoliopsida > Asparagales > Amaryllidaceae > Agapanthus > Agapanthus africanus. Next base: position 962,775,385 of record CM057338.1, read on the forward strand.
GTGGTAGCATCTTTGCATCGTGTTCTCGTCCCGTTCAGTGTAATGGATGTGTTTCGACGGCAGCGCGCACGCGCGTGCGTCCACTCTTGGGGGTATGCTTTTTAATTATAAAATCCTTCATTTTAAATTTTGGAACCTGCTAATAAATTTCATGTTTCAAATTCAAATTTTTGGACTCGACCCGGGCGCAATTCTGAAATATTTTGTAGCCCGCCAAATTTGGTTATTTTAATATTTTATTAAAATAATTCAGCTGCAGAGGAAATATTTTTGTTGGTTGGAAAACAGAATAAATCTTTCAAAAACTTTATACCTAAACCAAAAATCTCTCCCCAACCAATCAAATTTTTCCCTCTGTGCGCTGCTGGGCCCCACACATTTCTTTCTCCCACAAAATCTTTTCTCATTTCTCCTTAATTTCTTCTCGAGCCAATCACAGCGCTCCATTTCTTTCACCGGGCCCCATTCTCTTTCTCTTCCTCTCTCTATCTCCTCAGCTAGCTCTCTCTCTCTCCCCCTTCTCTTTCTCTCTCCCCACAACGAGACAACTTTATCTCTCCTCCGGTGTTTCTCTCTCTCTCGAGTTTCCTATTCACGAGATCTGCTCACCTCCCTACTCCTTATCATAACCTCCCTCCTTCACCTCTCCTTCTTCAAAACCCACGAGCATGAGGAGGAAGAAAACCCTAACCTTCGCCGCTCCACCTCCACCGACCTCACCTCGTCGTCACCCTCTGCATCCATGTCACCCTCGTCTCCATCTTCTCTCCTTCTTCTTTTCTTCTTTCTCCCGAGGCTGTCGCACCCTGCGCAGAACCCACAGCCCCTTGAACCCAACTCCGGTCGTCACCGACGACCCTATCCTCACACCCACCAGTATCACCACCTCATCTCCCTGCACCTCCTCGACTTCATCCCCTCACCATTACCCCGACACCTAGCCCTGCAACCTCAAACCCGAGCCCAAAAAAAAAACCCTAAACCTAACCCTTGCGCCAAACCCTTTACCGGCGTTCTTCACCGCCGTCGATCTCGCCGTCATTACTAGCACCCCTCTGAGACCTAGTAAGTATCCCTCATTCTCTTTCTTCTTCTTCTTTACCTGTTCTTTTCTTTTCTCTCTCTGTATAGATTTATTTTAGCAATCTTGTTACTGTTGCTTTGGATTCCCAGAATCCGGTCGGGCCGTGGACGACCCCGACGACCCAGCGAGGACCCCTGACCGTGTGACTCCACCATTCGTCGTTTGGGTTCATTCCGTGAACCGTGCGCGCGTCGCGATTTTTCCCCGCCGACGCGTAACGTTCCGTTTTCCGTTTCGCGACCCGTCGAGGCAAGTTAATCTTGCTACATGCTATTTGAATCATGCTATACCTATTCTATATATATAACATACCTGAAGTTTGGATTTAGCACCCCACACATCATTTTATAACATTTCGATGTTCCGTTTGCATCTATTTATATTATTTCAGATCTAGAACTTGAAAGGTAACTATTGCATTTAGTTTACTAAGCATACATAATCACATTTAAATGTTAAATCACATACTCACAATTGTTTATTAGTTATGATACCCTGTTATCCAGTTTTAACTTACCGGACATCCATGTGCAACTTTAACAGGTTTAATTACAACTGCATCCATTGAACAAATTATACATGTTGTCGCATCACTCAATACTTATTAACCTGTTTTTTTACATTTACATCTATCATAATGTATTCGTATGGTGCTGACATCATCTGATAACCACAACTGATAACTATACAGCTAATTAATTAATATGCTTTATTGCTTAACTTACTGCTTAGATTGTGTTGTTGATAACCATGCTTGATTACCTATAACCATGATTATGCTAGCTGTTTATGAGTACCCACATGTTATCTTTTACACCCTGGCCTGACTTGCTACACACATATGGAGTGACCCGACATGGTACCGTACACTACTTGACCTGACCTGATGTACCATGGCTTGACCCGCTACCTGATCTTGTGTCTAATGCCAACAAACCTGTCATGTAGTCCTCACGGACCATTCCTGTTGTCTATCCAGACAAACCTGCTCTTACCTGATCCTGTGTTGGCATTAGTTCTTGATTAAGGAATACCTGACTTGACACAAATAACTTGGGGGCATGGGGAAATCAATGATGAAATTCTGACTTGTAACCCGACAGTTGCTCGCTTATACTGATCAGTTTTAGAGGCTAGGCCCGCCTCGTGACGATGCTGCTGACATCATTGGTCTGTACTCCTTTCCTGTTAGTGCCTAGCGGCACGTCTCGGTTTCAGTCCGAGAGTCTGTAGACCGTGGTTCCGGGCATGCACGGGATACTATTGAGTTACATCGATGATTCATCAAATTGATTTCAAAGACTTTAGAGTAGAAAACCCAATAGACCAGTTTAGTTTACTCACTGCACACTGCCCTGCACTGCCCTGATTTATATTACTGTCACACATACTTTATCACTCATGATTATATTTGCATTGCTTGTTACCCTGTTTGCACTTTATTACTTGATGACATGACGCGCTGACGTCTGGGTTTTGCACGGCCCAGATTCCGTACCTTTGTTGCAGTCCGAGCAGGAGTACTTCAGCTAGCAGGCTGAGCAGTGAGGTTTTTGTATCAGTTAGTTCTTTTATTTTCTGCATTTTATTCCTGTTGTGAGCCCGCATTATGGGACATACATTCCAGTTATTTTGTATTGGATCTTTTGCTTCCGCACTTTTATTATTCTTGACTCATGTTATCTTGGCTTATGGACATGTATTAGATAGTTATATTTTGTTCTTGATATCTCTATAGCCGTACTGTGACTGTGGATGGATACTTCCTACCCACATTTAGCATGGTTGGCTATGTCACGTGCCCAATTTAGCGTACTCTGGGAAGCGGGACGTGACATGGTTCTTTTGGTATCAGATACATAGGTTAGTCGGGTTGATTCTTTTGTAGTTGGGTATTGTACCCAATACACGAATCAGAATACCCGTGTTTAGGAAACATGTCCTGCCACCTTGCCGTTTACTGTTCTTGAATCAAGTCCTTCCTGATTATATCTTTTACGATGTGCAAACTTCCTTTGCATATCGACTCGAAAATCTGATTCCTTGTTATCTCTAGGACTTAGGCGACTTGGGTGGAGTTATGTAATTGTAGCTATGATACCGCGGCATAGTTACAATGCGGTACTCTATTTAAGTAACTCGGAGTTCTAGACTTGATCTATAATTTGAATCTATTATCATGCTAATTTTAGGTGTTTTGATTTCAGGAATATGGCAGACAAGAATCTGAAGACGTACCAAAGGCGTGTTGACGAAGCCGCTATGTCTGGAGTGATACGGGGAATGCTGGAGAATCAAAAGAGGCAGACCGAGCTGATCCAGCAGCAAGCTGAATCGTTTCAGGAAGGTTTGCGGACCGTTCAGCAGTCCGTGAACAATGTTGGAGCTAAGCCAATTGATCGAGTGGGGACCGCAGCATATTTCAGGCGTTTGGGTCCGTCTGTTTTTACCGGTTTGGAGGAGCCGTTGCCAGCGGAGCAGTGGCTAGTTGACACGGAGAACTTACTTATTGCGGCACAGATTCCAGATGATAAAAGAGTGGATGTGGTGCGTATTCAGTTAGTGGACTACGCCCGTGAATGGTGGCTTGTGGAGGAGACCCGCTTGCCCAAGCCGATCAGGTGGGCGGATTTTTCGAAGAGTTTTCTGGAGAAGTTCTTCCCGCGGACTGCACGGGAGGAAATGGAAGAGAAATTCATCAGTTTGAAGCAGAATGGTGCTTCCATAGATGTACATGCAGTTGAGTGGACACGGTTCAGTAGATTCGCTGGACCTTTAGTTGCCAACGATGCAGACAGGGCAAGGAGGTTCATGCGCAGCTTGGATGTGGACATCCAGAGGCAGATTGTCTCCCTGGGTTTGACCACCTTCTCACAGGTTCTTACAGCAGCCCGAGAACAGTAGAGCCTATCGGGAAAGACTGGGTGTTCATAGCAGACAGCAGTTGCGGTAAGGAAGCCGGTATTTGTACCTAACCAAGCTCATAGACGCAAAGGTATTCCAGTGGACCGTCGTGGTGTAACACCGATGAAGAAGCCTGCTGTCATTGATCAGAGGAAGCGCGTGGTTTGTAGCTACTGCCACTTACCCGGACATTTGCAAAAGGAATGTCGCAGGATGCAGGGACTTTGTCTGGTTTGTGGATCGGCGGATCATACTGTTAGTTCTTGTCCGTCGAGGTTACGCACAAGGGATGATATTCAGAAGCCTCCGCAGAAATCATTTCAGGGACAAAAGCAGCTGACTCAAGGACCTAATCAGGCTTGAGCTTTTACCTTGACGGCTGAGGAAGCTAAGGCTTCAGGGGAAGTTGTTTCAGGTATTCTACTAGTTCATGGTTTTCCCGCATTAGCGTTATTTGATTCTGGTGCATCCCATTGTTTTATGTCGTCCAAGTTCACTCGATTACTTGCACGACCCTGTCTAGTTTCTGGGACATACACACTGGGAATGAGAAAATCATATCTAGTAGTGAGTGTAAAGATTGTACAGTTGTTGTTTGCGGACGGGAGCTTTTTGCAGATTTCTTAGTGATTGATACGGGCAGCTACGAGGTCGTTTTGGGAATGGACTTTCTTGGCATTTTCCATGCTCACATTGATTGTAGGGCAAAGAGAGTAATTTTCCAGATTCCCGGACATCCCGAGTTTATCTTTACTGGAGGAAGCAGATCTGTCGGGCCAGTCGAGTTTAGGGCTAGGCCGACAACTGATATTCTTGCAGCAATGGAGGTTGATAAAAGTGAAGAGCCAGCTGTTGTTCGCGATTTTATGGACGTGTTTGAAGATATATCGGGATTACCGCCGAAGCGGGATGTGGAGTTCGCAATTGATCTTATTCCTGGTGCAGCGCCAGTATCTAAAGCGTATTATCCAATGGCACCAGTGGAGTTGGAAGAATTCAAGAAACATGTTGCTGAATTGCTTGAGAAGGGTTGGATTCGAAGCAGTAACTCGTCTTGGGGAGCTCCAGTTCTTCTAGTCAAGAAGAAGGATGGCACAAGAAGGATGTGCATCGACTATCGAGAATTAAACCGGGTGACTATTAAGAACAAGTACCCGATCCCTCGCATTGGCGAACTTTTTGAGCAGCTTAGTGGTGCGAGGGTATTCTCGAAGCTGGATTTGCGATCCGGATATCATCAGGTCCGAGTTAAAGCAGAAGATATTTGCAAGACGGCGTTCCGAGCCCGGTATGGACATTACGAGTACTTAGTGATGCCTTTCGGAGTAACGAATGCACCGGCGATATTTATGGACTTGATGAACCGAATCTTTTCACCATTCTTGGACCAGTTTACTGTGGTATTCATTGACGATATTCTGGTTTACTCGAAGAGTTTCGAAGCGCATACTGAGCATTTGAAGATCGCACTGCAGACGTTGAGACAGGAGAAATTATATGCGAAGACGAGCAAGTGCGAGTTTTGGCTGGAGGAAGTAAAGTTTTTGGGGCATGTTGTGTCTGGCGATGGAATCGCCGTCGATCCCGAAAAAATTGCCGCAGTTCGAGATTGGCCGATTCCGAAGAATGTGGTGGAGATAAGAAGTTTTCTTGGACTCGCCGGGTATTACAGAAGATTCGTGGAGAACTTTGCTCGTCTGGCGGAGCCGTTGACCAAGTTTACACGCAAGGAGGTACCTTTTGTGTGGACGGATAGTTGTGCATCGGCTTTTGAGACGTTGAAGCAGAGATTGATAACCGCTCCTATTCTGACCGTGCCAGACAATTCCGGAGGATTGGTGATTCACAGCGACGCATCTGGGAAATGATTGGGATGCGTTTTGATGCAGCATGGGAAGGTTGTAGCATACGCATCAAGACAGTTGAAGACCCATGAGAAGAATTACCCAACTCATGACTTGGAGCTTGCGGCTGTGATTTTCGCTTTGAAGATTTGGAGACATTACCTTTTGGGCGAAATGATCGAAGTTTTCAAAGATCATAAGAGCTTGAAGTATGTGTTCACACAGAAGGAGCTTAATATGAGGCAGCGTAGATGGCTAGAGCTGATGGCTGACTACGATCTTGATCTTAGGTACCATCCGGGGAAGGTTAATGTTGTGCCAGATGCGCTCAGTCGATTACCAGCAATTCAGATGTTGACTACGCAGAAAGAACTCGTTGAAGACTTTCGAAGATTTGATTTGGAGGTTGTGCTACCGCATTCTTCGGGACAGTTGATACAGCTGCAAGTACATTCGTCGTTGATCGAGAATATTAAAGCAGCGCAATCGCATGATCCTAGATTGCAAAAGTTTTGAGAACAGGTTGAAGCCGGACTACGAACAGATTTACTGATACATGAAGATGGTTCGTTGAGATATGGTAGCCGTTTGTGTGTGCCAAAGGGAGATATTCGCAAAGAGCTTATGAAGGAGGCATACAGTTCAGCTTATTCCGTACATCCAGGAGGCACGAAGATGTACCGAGACTTACGAAAGCATTTCTGGTGGGAAGGCATGAAACGGGAGATTGCTCGCTTTGTGGCAAAGTGCTTGGTGTGTCAGCAAGTTAAGGCTGAACATCAAAGGGTTGCTGGTTTATTGCAATCACTTCCGATTCCTCAGTGGAAGTGGGAACATATAACCATGGATTTCGTGACAGCTTTACCGCGGAGTCCAAAAGGCAACAATGCAGTATGGGTGATTGTTGATCGTTTGACCAAGGCAGCTCATTTTATTCCTTTTCGGGTTGGTCAATCAACAGAAACTTTGGCGGAGCGGTACATGCAGGAGATTATAAGATTGCATGGAGTACCGGTGAGCATCGTGTCCGATCGGGACACTCGGTTCTTATCACACTTCTGGAGGAGTTTACAGGAAAGTTTGGGGACTCGATTGAAGTTTAGCACAGCTTATCATCCTCAAACTGATGGTCAGCCAGAGAGAACGATCCAAACTCTTGAAGATATGTTGAGAGCATGCATGTTGGACTTCAAGGGTTCTTGGGAGGATCATCTACATTTGGTGGAGTTTTCTTACAACAACAGTTTCCAGCCAACTATTCAGATGGCTCCACTCTCTCCCTTCTCTTTCTCTCTCCCCACAACGAGACAACTTTATCTCTCCTCCGGCGTTTCTCTCTCTTCTCGCGTTTCCTATTCACGAGATCTGCTCACCTTCCTACTCCTTATCATAACCTCCCTCCTTCACCTCTCCTTCTTCAAAACCCGTGAGCATGAGGAGGAAGAAAACCCTAACCTTCGCCGCTCCACCTCTACCGACCTCACCTCGTCGTCACCCTCTGCATCCATGTCACCCTCGTCTCCATCTTCTCTCCTTCTTCTTCTTTTCTTCTTTCTCCCGAGGTTGTCGCACCCTGCGCAGAACCCACAGCCCCTTGAACCCAACTCCGGTCGTCACCGATGACCCTATCCTTACACCCACCAGCATCACCACCTCATCTCCCTGCACCTCCTCGACTTCATCCCCTCACCATTACCCCGACACCTAGCCCTGCAACCTCAAATCCGAGCCCCAAAAAAAAACCCTAAACCTAACCCTTGCGCCAAACCCTTCACCGGTGTTCTTCACCGCCGTCGATCTCTCCGTCATTACTAGCATCGCTCTGAGACCCAGTAAGTATCCCTCATTCTCTTTCTTCTTCTTCATTACCTGTTCTTTTCTTTTCTCTCTCTGTATAGATTTATTTTAGCAATCTTGTTATTGTTGCTTTAGATTCCTAGAATCCGGTCGGGCTGTGGACGACCCCGACGACCCAGAGAGGACCCCTGACCCGTGTGACTCCACCGTTCGTCGTTTGGGTTCATTCCGTGAACCGTGCGCGCGTCGCGATTTTTCCCCGCCGACGCGTAACGTTCCGTTTTCCGTTTCGCGACCCGTCGAGGCAAGTTAATCTTGCTACATGCTATTTGAATCATTCTATACCTATTCTATATATATAACATACCTGAAGTTTGGATTTAGCACCCCACGCATCGTTTTATAACATTTCGATGTTCCGTTTGCATCTATTTATATTATTTCAGATCTAGAACTTGAAAGGTAACCATTGCATTTAGTTTACTAAGCATACATAATCACATTTAAATGTTAAATCACATACTCACAATTGTTTATTAGTTATGATACCCTGTTATCCAGTTTTAACCTACCGGACATCCATGTGCAACTTTAACCGGTTTAATTACAACTGCATCCATTGAACAAATTATACATGTTGTCGCATCACTCAATACTTATTAACCTGTTTTTTTACATTTACATCTATCATAACGTATTCGTATGGTGCTGACATCATCTGATAACCACAACTGATAACTGTACAGCTAATTAATTAATCTGCTTTATTGCTTAACTTACTGCTTAGATTGTGTTGTTGATAACCATGCTTGATTACTTATAACCATGATTATGCTAGCTGTTTATGAATACCCACATGTTATCTTTTACACTCTGGCCTGACTTGCTACACACATATGGAGTGACCCGACATGGTACCGTACACTACTTGACCTGACCTGATGTACCATGGCTTGACCCGCTACCTGATCTTGTGTCTAATGCCAACAAACCTGTCATGTAGTCCTTACGGACCGTTCCTGTTGTCTATCCAAACAAACCTGCTCTTACCTGATCCTGTGTTGGCATTAGTTCTTGATTAAGGAATACCTGACTTGACACAAATAACTTGGGGGCATGGGGAAATCAATGATGAAATCCTGACTTGTAACCCGACAGTTGCTCGCTTATACTGATCAGTTTTAGAGGCTAGGCCCGCCTCGTGACGATGCTGCTGACATCGTTGGTCTGTACTCCTTTCCTGTTAGTGCCTAGCGGCATGTCTCGGTTTCAGCCCGAGAGTCTGTAGACCGTGGTCCCGGGCATGCACGAGATACTATTGAGTTACATCGATGATTCATCAAATTGATTTCAAAGACTTTAGAGTAGAAAACCCAATAGACCAGTTTAGTTTACTCACTGCACACTACCCTGCACTGCCCTGATTTATATTACTGTCACACATGCTTTATCACTCATGATTATATTTGCATTGCTTGTTACCCTGTTTGCACTTTATTACTTGATGACATGACGCGCTGACGTCTGGGTTTTGCATGGCCCAGATTCCGTACCTTTGCTGCAGTCCGAGCAGGAGTACTTCAGCTAGCAGGCTGAGCAGTGAGGTTTCTGTATTAGTTAGTTGTTTTATTTTCTGCATTTTATTCGTGATGTGAGCCCGCATTATGGGACATACATTCCAGTTATTTTGTATTGGATCTTTTGCTTCCGCACTTTTATTATTCTTGACTCATGTTATCTTGGCTTATGGACAAGTATTAGATAGTTATATTTTGTTCTTGATATCTCTACAGCCGTAATGTGATTGTGGATGGATACTTCCTACCCACAGGTAGCATGGTTGGCTATGTCACGTGCCAAATTTAGTGTACTCTGGGAAGCGGGGCGTGACATGTGGTCTTAGCTATTCATCACGACCGTGGAATCCGTATTTTTCGTTAATGGCTTAATTTAAAACACGGACCTCCTAGTATATCCTATATTTCATATACCTACTTCTGTTGTGCTGTGATGTGATCATATAACCGCGTGAGAAGAATGCTGCTTATATATATATGATATATTAATAGACACTATATATATTTTGCATCCGCGCTAGTCTTGGCCCCGCCCTGCCGTGAGTTAAGTAAGCTTACGGTGAAGACTCGAGTCCTTATGGCGAATGCGGATGGTATATATGTGTATTTTATTTTCGTTTCTTCTGTGATGTTTAGGAAATATAAATGATGGGACTTCATTAATAAGATCAATGAAAAGAAAAGAACCTAAAAGATGTTGTAGAATCACATTTTCAAAAGGTAGCTCTAGTTCTTGTTTTGCATAGTGGTATTCTATTATGAATATCCAGCACCTCATTCGATGAGGAAGGAGCCTAGATCTCTTCACCGGGAATGACCTCTTTAGCAAAAACTAGTATATACTACAACCCATTCGGTTTGTTTTGAAAATTACTCGATTTTTAAAGCGGAGCTTAAACAACTCATTTTCAAATCACTAGATTCTACAATAATATCATGTTCATTACGTTAAAGGTTTTCTTCAAAACCAGTTGTAGCCTTTCGTCATTTCAGATAGGTGTTGTTTAGTATTCGTGCTGCGTTTGTCGACCTTTGCCGAGGCGTAGTGTTCTGTAGTTAATTAGTGCTTTTTTCCGCATGTTGATGCGATTGGTTAGGACGGTCGTACGACTTTGTTGACTTTTGCTAAGGGTCGTGCAGGTGGGTCTAAATCAGTCACGAAATGACGGGTTGAACTTGACTTGCGGTTTATGATTTGTTGACCTTTACCAAGGTCATAAGCCGCATGGGGTAAAAACCATTATCGGGAATTTCAAGTGTTGAAATTTGCAATGAGATTGCATACCTTCTATGTGATAGTTGGATTTTGATACCCACTGCGAGTAAGCGTTACTCCTGAGAGAGTTTTCCACTTTACAATTAGTTAATCTAGTAGGTGTCTAGAAAGGTGCTAAAGGTGTTATGCCTCTGCGGAAACGAGATTACTTAATTAGTTCCGTGAGAAAACACGGGGAGACTCCCTCGGAGTACCAACACTAGCCTGGCTGACAGATTACAGAACTTATAGGGTGTAATTAATCCCGGCTAATCTTACCTTTTAGGGTTTGAAGGAAGATTTGATAAAAATAGTAGGAGCCATCCTGATTAGATAAGATAATAACCAATCTAATCTTGCAAAAGCATACACTAAAGTGTTTTCTTCTCTCTCTCTCTTTGTTCTCGCCAAAAAATTTCTGCGCAAAAGAGCCCAAGGTATCAAATGGCAGCGATATGCTTAAGAAAATATGAACCAGTATTTTCCGGGCTGTATTTTGACAAACTCCCGAATATGAAACAGCTAAATTCTGATAATATCGAAAGCGTCTCGAAAAAGCCTTCAATTTTATATATTATGGTTCTCATAATTCATCCGGGATCAAAAGTTATGAGCAAATATACTATGCACGTGTAATTTAAGAAAGAAAATGCGAACCAGTATTTTCCGGACTGTATTTTGACAAACTCACGAATGAGAAACAGCTAAATTCTGATGGTATTGAAAGTGTCTCGAAAAATCCTTCGATTTGATATGTTATGGGCCTCATAATTCATCCGGGACCAAATGTTATGAGCAGATATGCTACGCGCGTGTAATCTAAAGTAATGCTCTACTACATGGGATGCATTTTTAGTCCCACATCGGGAAAAAGAGAGATCCCTTCTCTACCACTCCCATATAAATAAGTGGGGATACCTCTTAGAAAAGAAAGAGTATTCCACAATACTCAAAGGAGATTATTTCTCCATAGGAGCTTACTCCCCCCATAATACGCATATGCGCAAACGCCACGTGCGCCACGTGCAATGCACGTGCGCCAGCCACATGCGCGCCACGTGCAACGCATGTGAGCCAAACATGTGCAACGCACGTGAGAGTATTCCATAATACTCAAAGGAGATTATTTCTCCATAGGAGCTTTCTCCCCCATAATGCGCAAGCGCCATGTGCGCCACGTGCAATGCACGTGCGCCGGCCACATGCGCGCCACGTGCAACGCACGTGAGAGTATTCTATAATACTCAAAGGAGATTATTTCTCCGTAGGAGCTTGCTCCCTCCCATAATGCGCATATGCGCAAGCTCCATGTGCGCTACGTGCAAACATGTGCGTCCAACACGTGCGACGCACGTGCGCGAATGCAAAGAAGCTTTTTTCAGCAGCGAGAAGCTTAAACTCCAGCCTGTTCTTTCCCCCTAATGAGTGAGACATGGTTCAAAGGGTACATCCCTCCACATCTTCGATATATGGCGCTGTAATCTCTCAGTGTCGTCGGAGAGGTGGTGGGTCCCAACGACCAATGATCCTTCTTTTCAAAAAAAAAGAAAAGAAACAAAAAATAGATAGAGAGAAACAAACAGAGGAACCCCCCATACACTTTGAGAAATCTCAGAAAGAAGAGCAAGCTCTCGGTAGAAGAAGAACTTTTCTTCAAGGTAAAAAGAACAGAAAGACGAAATCGTCTCATATAAAAAGAAGAATTCACTTCTTTCTTTAAGATCATAGATCTACAAGACCAAGGTCTTTTACAAAGAGATCAAAGGATCTCATCATAAATAGAAGAACATAATTCTTCTCACAGATCATAGATCTATAAGAAAAATTGTCTTTCTGAAATCATGAACATTTCATCATAAAGGGGGGGGGGGGAATAATTCAATTCTCTTAGGAACAAAGATCCATAAAGGCAAAGCCTTTCACCAAAATAAGAGATTGAAACATCTCCTATAAAAATAAGAACCGTGTTCTTAGAACTTTGAGATAAAGTTTCTTATAAAAAGAGAATTCAATTCTCAGGACGCAAACTGATCTAAGTTGCATAAAAGAAGAGCCATGGCGCTCTTAATTTAAAAGCGCTTCAGCGCTCTACATCTAGCACAAAGCGCTGCATATCCTTAACGCTCCAATCAACAGAAGCACACTGCGCTCATTATCTGACGCATAGCGCCAAGCATGCCACGTGCTCCTCACGTGCGTGCTACTTAAACAGAAGCGCTTTGCGCTCTTTGAACTAGCGCTTTGCGCTCGTAAGACTGGCGCTTAGCGCTAAGCGCACCACGTGCTCCTCACGTGTGCGCCACTGAACTAATAGCGCAATGCGCTCATAAACTAGTGCTCTGCGCTCATTAACTGGCGCTAGCGCCAAGCGCGACACGTGTTCTTCACTTGTGCGCTACTCGGCAGAAGCGCACTGCGCTCTTTGACTGGCGCAAAGCGCCAAGCGCACAATGTGTCGCGCTGATAGAACATAGATTGTTCTTTAATAAGCCCAGAGCTATAATGAATGTTCAGTATTCAACAAAAGACAGAAATACTGTCAGAACCCAAATCAATGCTCAGCATTGTTAAAAGGGCCAAGCTGAAATGAATGCTCAACAGCCTAAAATAAATGTTAAACATTTTAACTTGATTGGACTTAGCCCAAGATTGGCCATAAGTCCTCAATTTAGATTAATTGAGCCCATACGCTCATAAATCTTTCAACAGATCTTAGCCCCAAATTGGACTACAGATCTTTCAACCAAAATTGGTCCAAGGGTACATGTAAATCCCCGTTCTTATCTTAATAAAAGTTTCTATTTTTCCTAAATCCCCGAGTTTCCTTTTCTTTTCCCTCGTAAAATTTTTTGTAGGAAATTGGTTGCTTAAATTCCAATATTTAAAATTTTCCAAACCCTGTAAAAATCAAAGCCAAAACCAAAACCCAAAATAAAAATTTTTAAAATGTAATTAAAACCCTAAATTTAAACCCCCGGCCCAACAAATAAAACAAAATATTGACATTTAAAGCCCCGGCCCACACTTCTTCCTCAGCCCAAGAAATAAAAAAAAGGAATTTAATTTAAACTTCTTCTCCGGCCCAAACCCCAAACTCCCTTCAGCCCGAGCCCAGCTCCTTCACAAACCCGACCCGCTACAGTACCTCCTTCTCCCCAACGTCTATATCTCTTTTTCCCGCTCGCTCCTTTTTCTCCGATCTGCTTCTCGCGGCCACGTCGCAAGCCGTTGCCCACGACCCGCGCACCCCCTCGCGGTCCTCTCAAACCGCTCATCGCTAACCCAAACTCCTCGCTCCCTCAACCTCATCTCAACTCCTTACATTCTCTCTAAAAACTCTCTCTCTAACATCGAACCCACTGCCTCGTTTCCCTCGACGATGACGACGAACCTCTTCCCTTCCTCCTCCTCCACCAACAGAACTTTCCACTATCTTCCTCCACCAACCGGGAACCCCTACACACCCAACCCCTGTACACCCGAGCTCACCTGCGCCCACTCGACCACCCCTTCCGTTCGACGCCGACGAGCCTCTAACTGACCAGAAACACCTCATCGACTTTCTCCATCCTCAGCATCGTCATCATCACTCCAAAAGACCCACACCCGAGCTCTCTCTCTCTCTCTTTCTCTCTCTCTCTCCAAAGCCACAAAACCTCAGCACACATCCAGAACCCACTGTTGCCCATCGCCGGAGCACCGCCGCCGACCGTCGTCGACCCCAGCGCACTCGCAGAGGACCACTGAGCACCCCCTCCGCTTCCAGCAAGCACAAGAAGTCTCCGGGCAGCTCCGACGTCAAACCCGTATCGCGAGCCAAGGTCGTGCAAACCAATTCACGCCGTTCGTCGCGCGTTCATGACGTTGCCGCCGCTGTGTATCCCCGAAACGTTTCCAGGCAAGTATTTTACTTACTACATGCTAATCTATTCGTGTTACAAACTCAAATCGTATAACTTACAAATTTACAATTTCCGATAAAGTATATGACATACCTGTTCGATGCATGATCCCAATGAAAATATTCATCTAATTTGATGGAATTGGATTTCCTATGCTGGCTCGTATGATAATGAATACCTTATATAACTTTCATCGGAAAATATTACTGTTAATGACTAAAACGAATACCCCCAAATACACCGTGAAAACTGAAAATTCCCCGCATCTGAAAATTGTAAAAATCATCATAAATTGTATACATATGGAAATGATGCGTTCGAGGGCTTAAATCGAAGAAGACTCGACGAACTATAACCTTATGCAAGTTTCTATTGGTTTCTATACTGAAATTGTGATGATAGTTGGATCGGGGTGCGGCTCTGGACTGCAGTCCAGAGCGACTCTGGTTACTGTTTACTGTCCCGTAACGCATGCTACCTTGTTTTCTGAACTCGTATGTTGCGGAACTCTACAGTCTATTAAAGGTGAATCTGTTAGCTAAATAACACAAGTGGTTTCATTCCGTTCATCGTCGTTTGCTATTTAATTTGTAACTAAAAAGGGCAGGACGTATAACAGTCCAAAACAGATTTAGAGGTGACAAATTAGTGTTAAACAGTGTATAACTTTCGACGTACAGATGCGATTGAGAATCTGTTTATTGCATTGAATACCCTATTGAAAACCTAGATTTTATTCAACTGTAGTGTTGCCAAATTTTGAACTCAACTCGGTGAAATTAGTGCCGCGAAACGGACGTTCAGTTCAGAAACTGAATTTCCTGCAGCGAGCATTTAAAATGAAACGGTTGTAACTTGAATACCGGAAACTCGATTGAACTGAAACCAATTTTGATGAACTGAAAACATATGAATTAATGCAATTTTTGTAAGTTGATGACGTGCATATTGGTTCATAACATACATGGCTTGTTAATGGCATACACACACATATTTTACCCCATTTGCCACATACATAGTGTTAGTGCGTGTTAGTGTTCAGTGGACATTGCATTATCGTGCGTGAATGATATTGGTTTAGGAGTGTCGAGTACACCAATGGAAAGTGAATGATTCGTGACAGTGATTGATACAGTGAACAGTGATAAAACCGTGCCATTGGTATACTTGTACACGACTATATCAAAATCATAAATAGTGTAAACCTGGGGAAAAAGGGGAAATCGAAGTGGAAAGAGAATCGTATTTAGCGGGACCGTGTTTTAGAGGATGATCATTCGAGCAGTGATATATATATTAGGTAGGATCTAGCGATCCGGCTGACAGGGTTATGTCCCGGGCATGTGGGCCATTGTCTCGGGTATGTACGAGACTCCTGTTAAACATGATCCTCCTTTCCACTATACTATTTCAAACATGACCTAGAGACTGATAGGGACACAGATCATACTTTGCATCATATAGTGACATAGTGATTACACACATTGTACTTTTACTGTTATCTCCGTAATTACCTGTTTCATATCATTATTGTATAAATTGCTATTGTGTCGCTCTGACGACCTGAGTATGCATGCTCAGATCTTGTGGATGAACCAGCGCAGGAGACGGATTTACCTTTCGAGCCGACAGAGATCTAGTCTGGAGTACTTCTCTTTCTTTTCTGCTTTCCATAAAAGTGATCGTGTAATTGAACTTGGTTAGTAACTCTTCATGTTTATTTGTAATTTGTGAACAATGGATTTTAATGTAATAATTTAGTGATGTAATTCCTTTACTGCTGTGCTTTGCTTACTGATTACCATGTAATGCTAGAAACCGAAGTGTGACTACGGCGGGATTATTCCTTGACCGTAGGAGCATGGCTGGCCTAGTCATCCCTCGTTTTCCGTATTTTGGGAAGCGGGGCGTGACATGGTTTTGTTGGTATCAGAGCCGTGTTTAGTAACAAGGGATAACATTAACTATACGGTATTACATTATTTTCATTTCACTATTCCTGATTTTCATCCTTGAATCTGATCTTATCCTTTTGAATCTTCCAGCGATATGACGTCCCCGAACGACCCCTCCTCGGACTCCAGCTCTCAGGACCGCACGGAAAGAATACTCAGTGTACCGACCTCTCTCGCTGAAGCTCAGGAGAGGAAGACAGACTTACTCGCTGAGGGACTCAGGGCGATTACCGCTGCAGGAGGACCCTCCGCACTCATTACCGCCTCCGAGGGCCCTACTCCATCAGCTTACCCTGCTAGGACTGGTACCGTATCAGACTTCCGGAGGTTGCATCCAGCTGCGTTCACAGGGCTAGCTGAACCCCTCGAGGCCGAGCAATGGTTAGTGAACATGGAGAACTTACTGACAGCTGCCAGGGTTCCAGATGAAGATAGGGTGGACGTGATAAAGATCCAATTGGAAGATGAAGCCCGTACATGGTGGTTGGTGGAAGAAAGCAGGCTGGACATGCCGATTGAATGGGGCAAATTCAAAAAGTGCTTCTTAGATCATTATTTCCCTTCCACCGCCAAGGCAGAGATGGAGGAAAGATTTATTTTATTGAAACATAATGGACGTCCAGTGGACGTATATGCGGCAGAGTTCAACCGTCTGAGCCGTTTTGCTCCATACATGGTCGCCTCAGAGGCCACCAAGGCCAGACGCTTCTTGCAGGGGCTTGATTTCGAGCTGCAGTAGTTGATTGCATCACTGGAGTTGTAGACTTTCGCACAGGTACTCAACGCAGCGAGAGTTCAGGAGCAATTGATCAACAAGTTCAGAAAACCCCCAGTCGTTCCAGCACGCACCCCTGCACCTTCTCGAGGAGCCATACCGGTTTACAGGCCTGGAACAGCACAAATAAAGCGTCCGTTCGTGCCACATCATCGCCCCCAGAGACGAAACGTAGTTTGCGGCTACTGCGGTAGAGATGGGCATACCCAAAAGGATTGTCGCCGCGCAAGGGACAATACTTGATTTGCGGATCCAGTCAGCACAGGATTAGCGGTTGCCCTGAGCGAGCAGAGATACAGGGAGGTTCTGGATCGCCGCAGCAGAGGACACAGGAGCAGAGGCAACACTTTACAGGTCGCGGTCAGGGATGGGCTTTCACCTTGACCGCTGATTAGGTAGAGGCGTGAGGAGACGTTGTTACAGGTACTCTACTCGTACATTCCTTGCCAGCTAGAGTACTATTTGATTCTGGAGCATCGCACTGTTTCTTGTCTGAGCATTTCGCTGATACACACTCCATACCACATGAACCACTAACCAAGGGCTGGGAGATACATACGGGTAATGGTATTATAATATCTAGTCGAGAATGTAGATCATGTCCGGTTGTAGTGTGTGGCAGGGAATTCTATGCGAATTTCCTTCTGATTGGGACAGGCAGTTACGACGTAATTCTCGGAATGGATTGGATGAGTACCTTCCATACAGTTGTCGATTGCCGTGCAAGAAATGTGATCTTCCGCATTCCTAATCACCCGGAGTTTATTTTCGAGGGCGGAAGCGAATCTTTGGAGCCAGCCAAGTACAGAGCCAAGCTCAAGGAGCTGACAGCTATGGAGATTGATGAGAGCCCAGCCCCAGAGATTGTTCGCGACTTTCTGGACGTATTTCCTGAAGATCTACCAGGTCTACCACCTCCTCGCATCTTGGAGTTCTCGATCGATTTGACTCCAGGTACGGCCCCAGTATCCAAGGCCCCATACAGAATGGCACCAGTTGAGTTGGCTGAGTTGAAGAAGCAAATTGAAGAGCTATTGAAGAAGGGATTTATTCGGCCAAGCGCTTCACCGTGGGGTGCACCAGTTCTGTTAGTAAAGAAGAAGGATGGATCGCTGCGGATGTGTATAAATTATCGGGAGCTGAATAAAGTCACAATAAAGAACAAGTACCCAATCTCGCGCATCGACGACTTATTCGACCAGCTAAGTGGGGTTAAGGTATTCTCAAAGTTGGATCTCCGTTCGGGATATCATCAAATCAGAGTAGCAGCCGAGGATGTATGCAAGACGGCTTTCAGGACCCGATACGGACATTACGAGTTCCTTGTGATGCCGTTAGGTGTTACCAATGCCCCAGCGATATTCATGGACTTGATGAACATGGTGTTTGCAAAGTACTTGGACACGTTTGACGTTGTATTCATCGACGACATACTTGTCTACTCGAAGACCCGGGAGGAGCATGTCGAGCATTTGCGCACGGTTCTACAAATTCTTCGGGAAAAGAAGCTGTATGCGAAACTAAGCAAGTGTGAATTTTGGCTCGACAAGGTTTAGTTCTTAGGACACATTGTTTCGGGTGAAGGCATCTCAGTGGACCCGGCAAAGATAGAATCTGTCAGAGATTGGCCAACGCCGAAGTCAGTGGCCGAGATCAGGAGTTTTCTGGGATTGGCGGGTTATTATTGGAGATTCGTCCAAGACATCTCGAGAATCGCTGAACCTTTGACGAGGCTTACACGGAAGGATGTGCCATTTGCGTGGACAGAGGAGTGTACTCAGGCATTTGACACACTAAAGCAGAAATTGACCACGGCGCCTATTCTTACAGTACCAGATGATTCCGGTGGTTTAGTGATACATAGTGATGCCTTAGGGAAGGGATTAGGCTGTGTTCTGATGCAGCACGGCCGAGTGGTTGCTTACGCCTCTCGACAACTGAGAAATCACGAGAAGAACTATCCTACGCATGACTTAGAGTTAGCTGCAGTAGTCTTTGCATTGAAGATTTGGAGGCACTACCTATTGGGCGAGAAAGTGGAGGTATACACGGATCATAAAAGTCTGAAGTACGTCTTCACTCAGAAGGAGCTAAACATGAGGCAGCGCCGATGGCTAGAGCTGATGGCAGATTATGACTTGGACCTTCAGTATCACCCGGGGAAGGTGAATGTTATACCAGATGCGCTCAGTCGCACGCCAGCGGTCATGATGTTGACTGGTCAGAGGAGCATTATTGAGGACTTTCGGAGACTCGAGCTTGAAGTCATTACATCGGGTGCACTTAGTCAACTTTGGCAACTACAGGTGCAGTCTTCCCTGGTGGATAGCATCAAGGCTGCACAAGCGGATGATCCCCGATTGCAAAAGTTCAGAGCGCAAGTGGAAGCCGGGCTGAGAACGGACTTGATCATACATGAAGATGGCTCTCTGAGATTCGGTAGCAGACTCTGCGTACTTAAGGGAGATATCCGAGAAGAAGTACTGGCTGAAGCGCATAGTTCAGCTTATTCTGTGCATCCGGGAGGTACAAAGATATATCGGGATCTAAAACAGCACTTTTGTTGGAACGGAATGAAGCGGGAAATTGCGACGTTCGTATCCAGGTGCTTGGTATGCCAGTAGGTGAAGGCGGAGCATCAGAGGACAGCGGGATTGTTACAACCACTGCTGATACTAGAATGGATGTAGGAGCACATTACCATGGATTTCGTGACGGCCTTACCACGGAGCCCTAGGGGCAATAACGCCATTTGGATTATCGTCGATTGCCTCACGAAAGCTGCACACTTCATACCATTCCGAGTGGGACAGTCGATAGAGTCACTGGCAGAGAGATGTATGCAGGAGATAGTGCGACTTCACGGTATTCCAATCAGCATTGTGTCAGATCAAGACACCAGATTTGTGTCACACTTCTGGAGGAGCTTACAGGAGAGCTTGGGTACCCGCCTCAAATTCAGCACAGCTTATCACCCGCAGACGGATGGACAATCCGAGCATACGATTCAGACGCTCGAGGATATATTGAGAGCCTGTATGTTGAACTTTCAGGGTTCCTGGGAGGACCATCTGCATCTAGTCGAGTTTTCTTATAACAATAGTTATCAGGATAGCATTCAGATGGCTCCTTTTGAAGCACTTTACGGGCAGAAGTGTCGATCCCCAGTGTGTTGGGATGATGTGGGAGAGCGAAGATTATTGGGCCCCGAGCTCATTGTTCAGACAGTCGACAAGGTCCAAATGATCAGGCAGCGTATCAAGACAGCTCATGATCGACAGAAGAGTTGGGCAGATACCAGCAGGAGGGCACTAGAATTCGAAGTCGGAGATCACGTGTTCTTGAAGATTTCCCCTACCCGTGGAGTTATTAGGTTTGGAGGTTGGGGAAAGCTCAGTCCCCGTTTCATCAGACCTTTTGAGGTGCTAGAGCGAGTAGGAGAGGTGGCCTACCGACTTGCCTTGCCTCCATCGCTAGCTGGTGTGCACAATACCTTCCATGTGTCACAGTTGCGGCGTTATGTTCGGGATGAGAGCCATGTCCTAGACTATTCGGAGCTAGTTTTGGGTACCGATCTATCATACGAGGAGCAACCCACTACCATCCTCAACCGCAGAGAGAAAGTGCTGAAGAACAAGGTCATTCCATTAGTCCGAGTGTCTTGGGGCGGTCGTTCTCCAGGAGAATCCACCTGGGAGCGGAAGGAAGATATCCGTGCTCGCTATCCACATCTCCTTGTTTAGTACCTTGTTTCTTTGTATCCTTGTTAAATTTCGAGGACGAAATTTTTGTAAGGGGGGTATGATGTAAATCTCCGTTCCCATCTTAATAAAAGTTTCTATTTTTCCTAAATCCCCGAGTTTTCCTTTTCTTTTCCCTCATAAAATTTTTGTAGGAAATTGGTTGCTTAAATTCCAATATTTAAAATTTTCCAAACCCTGTAAAAATCAAAGCCAAAACCAAAACCCAAAACAAAAAATTTTAAAATGTAATTAAAACCCTAAATTTAAACCCCCAGCCCAACAAATAAAACAAAATATTGACATTTAAAGCCCCGGCCCACACTTCTTCCTCAGCCCAAGAAATAAAATAAAAAAAGGAATTTAATTTAAACTTCTTCTCCGGCCCAAACCCCAAACTCCCTTCAGCCCGAGCCCAGCTCCTTCACAAACCCGACCCGCTACAGTACCTCCTTCTCCCCAACGTCTATATCTCTTTTTCCCTCTCGCTCCTTTTTCTCCGATCCGCTTCTCGCGGCCACGTCGCAAGCCGTTGCCCACGGCCCGCGCACCCCCTCGCGATCCTCTCAAACCGCTCGTCGCTAACCCAAACTCCTCGCTCCCTCAACCTCATCTCAACTCCTCACATTCTCTCTAAAAACTCTCTCTCTAACATCGAACCTATTGCCTCGTTTCCCTCGACGACGACGACGACGACGAACCTCTTCCCTTCCTCCTCCTCCACCAACAGAACCCTCCACTATCTTCCTCCACCAACCGGGAATCCCTACACACCTAACCCCAGTACACCCGAGTTCACCTGCGCCCACTCGACCACCCCTTCCGCTCGACGCCGGCGAGTCTCTAACTAACCAGAAACACCTCATCGACTTTCTCCATCCTCAGCATCGTCATCATCACTCCAAAAGACCCACACCCGAGCTCTCTCTCTCTCTTTCTTTCCAAAGCCACAAAACCTCAGCACACATCCAGAACCCACTGTTGCCCATCGCCGGAGCACCGCCGCCGACCGTCGTCGACCCCAGCGCACTCGCAGAGGACCACTGAGCACCCCCTCCGCTTCCAGCAAGCACAAGAAGTCTCCGGGCATCTCCGACGTCAAACCCGTATCGCGAGCCAAGGTCGTGCAAACCAATTCACGCCGTTCATCGTGCGTTCGTGATGTTTCCGCCGCTGTGCATCCACGAAACATTTCCAGGCAAGTATTTTACTTGCTACATGCTAATCTATTCGTGTTACAAACTCAAATCGTATAACTTACAAATTTACAATTTCCGATAAAGTATATGACATACCTGTTCGATGCATGATCCCAATGAAAATATTCATCTAATTTGACGGAATTGGATTTTCTATGCTGGCTCGTATGATAATGAATACCTTGTATAACTTTCACTGGAAAATATGACGGTTAATGACTAAAACGAATACCCCTAAATACACCGTGAAAACTGGAAATTCCCCGCATCTGAAAATTGTAAAAATCACCATAAATTGTATACATATGGAAATGATGTGTTCGAGGTCTTAAATCGAAGAAATCTCGACGAACTATAACCCTATGCAAGTTTATATTGGTTTCTGTACTGAAATTGTGACGATAGTTGGATCGGAGTGCGGCTCTGGACTGCAGTCCAGAGCGACTCTGGTTACTGTTTACTGTCCCGTAACGCATGCCACCTTGTTTCCTGAAGTTGTATGTTGCATAAATCTACATTCTATTAAAGGTAAATCTGTTATCTAAATAACACAAGTGGTTTCATTCCGTTTCATCGTCGTTTGCTATTTAATTTGTAACTAAAAAGGGCAGGACGTATAACAGTCCAAAACAGATTCAGAGGTGACAAACTAGTGTTAAACAGTGTATAACTTTCGACGTACAGACGCGATTGAGAATCTGTCTATTGCGTTGAATACCCTATTGAAAACTCTAGATTTTATTCAACTGTAGCATCACCAAATTCTGAACCCAACTGGGTGAAATTCGTGCCGCGAAACAGACGTTCAGTTCAGAAACTGAATTTCCTGCAGCGAGCACTTAAAATGAAACGGTTGTAACTTGAATACCGGAAATCCGATTGAACTGAAACCAATTTTGATGAACTTCTGACAGAGTTTGCTTATTATTGTATTTGTATCTTTTCGTTGAATTCTAAACATATGAATTAATGCAATTTTTGTAAGTTGATGACGTGCATATTGGTTCATAACATACATGGTTTGTTAATGGCATACACACACATATCTTACCCCATTTGCCACATACATAGTGTTAGTGCGTGTTAGTGTTCAGTGGACATTGCATTATCGTGCGTGAATGATATTGGTTTAGGAGTGTCGAGTACACCAATGGAAAGTGAATGATTCGTGACAGTGATTGATACAGTGAACAGTGATAAAACCGTGCCATTGGTATACTTGTACATGACTATATCAAAATCATAAATAGTGTAAACCTGGGGAAAAATGGGAAATCGAAGTGGAAAGAGAATCATATTTAGCGGGACCGTGTTTTAGAGGATGATCATTCGAGCAGTGATATATATATATATTAGGTAGGATCTAGCGATCCGGCTGACAGGGTTATGTCCCGGGCATGTGGGCCGTTGTCTCGGGTATGTACGAGACTCCTGTTAAACATTATCCTCCTTTCCACTATACGATTTCAAACATGACCTAAAGACTGATAGGGACAGATCATACTTTGCATCATATAGTGACATAGTGATTACACGCATTGTACTTTCACTATTATCACCGTAATTACCTGTTTCATATCATTATTGTATAAATTGCTATTGTGTCGCTCTGACGACCTGAGTATGCATGCTCAGATCTCGTGGAAGAACCAGCGCAGGAGACGGATTTACCTTTCGAACCGACTGAGATCTAGTCTGGAGTATTTATCTTTCTTTTCTGCTTTCCATAAAAGTGATCGTGTAATTGAACTTGGTTAGTAACTCTTCATGTTTATTTGTAATTTGTGAACAATGGATTTTAATGTAATAATTTAGTGATGTAATTCCTTTACTGCCGTGCTTTGCTTACTGATTACCATGTAATGTTAGCAGCCGAAATGTGACTACGGCGGGATTATTCCTTGACCGTAGGAGCATGGCTGGCCTAGTCATCTCTCGTTTTCCGTATTTTGGGAAGCGGGACGTGACAGTACATCTCTGAACCCCTCTGATATATGTCGTTGTAATCCTTCAACGTCTTCAGAGAGGTGACGGGTCCCGACAACCATACATTTCATAGACTATGACGTCTTTAAACTGGACTGTGGGGTCCTTAAACCCATGGACTATGATGTCCTTAATCTCGGACTGTGGGGTCCTTAAGCCCATGGACTATGATGTCTTTAACCTCGGACCGAGATGTACTTAAACTAACATTGGACCGTAATGTCCTTAAACTAATTATGGACCGCAAAGTCCTTAAACTAAGCAATAGAGCCCAAATGCTCTTTTGTCGGATCTAAACGATCCCGTTAAGTCGATCTTAGTCTAAAATTAGACTAACGTATCCTTAACAAACGTTTAAATTGATCTTAGTCTCAAATGAGACTAACGTATTCTTAAACCCAACCCCAAAACCCAAATCTAAGAAGATACGGATTTGGACTAATCCATACCCTACGGGCGACAATATAAATTAATCTCCGTATACAATCCACGGGCAACCAAAAACAAAACAAACACCCACGACACAAAGTGACCATCTGGAGAAGGAGAATGTTGTTACCGTGATGCGGAAGCATAATTAACTGCAGGGACTTGCGCCTGCAGGGAAGAGCGTCCCCACAATCAAAAACCCCTCAACGAGGGGGAATCTAACGAAGTCTGCTACATCGGCCGCATCCGTTTAAACCTTCGATACATGCTGTCATAAATCAACTTGGCATCTTCGGAGAGGTGGACGGATAGAACCAGTTAGCATCCGCCCTCGGAATTCAGGCAAGACGGACCTACGCGGTCGTGCCTCTGTGTTTCGGCGGGGAACAGATTCTGGCACGCCCGGTGGGACCTTTTCCTCTTTCCACTCCACACTTCGTGTGTCGTGTTTTGCGAACGAATCGCGGTTTTCTATGTTTGCCCCTGGATTCAAGGTACTAAGATTTGATGTCTTGCTCTGTGCAGAAAAACATAAAAAGAAATGGCCTTTTACTGCTCCAGCTGCAACTGCAACTCCCGTTCCACCTCATCTGAAAGTGTAACCTATAGGCCCTAAGCGGCCTCCCTGTTCAAGATGCCAGTGGAGCAAGTAACTCAGGCCACCATTGGGCTGTTCTTTGGGACCATGATCCCACCGATGAGCTTCAATGCCCCGTTGCTGTCACAAGAAGCCCCAAAGAAGTCGGTCTTTGATCGACTTACCACTGCCGCGGCCCCTCTCAACGGGTTGCCCAACTCCACTACCTCAGTTTTCAACAGACTGAGCCAGAACGCCAACAAGCCCGCGATACCAGAAGCAGCCATCCCTAAGCGGATAGCCATCCCAGCTCAAGCGGACGAAATTATCAAAGAGGCTTCTTCTTCCAAGAAGTCAGTTTTCACAAGGCTAGCTGTTCCGGCTCCCGTTTCAGGTGAAATCGTCAAGGCTGCTTCACCTTCTCGGAAGTCTGCCTTCGATAGACTGGCTATTCCCTCTCAACGGACGTCAGTCTTTAATTGGCTGACAACGACAACTTCTGACCAACACAGGGGGCATGAGAAAGTCACCCCTACAGCTGAGACAATCCCAACGGCTCGACACGCTCGACGTCGCTATTGGCGCCGAGTAAGGAAGGCTGGGGGCAACTCCCCTTCTGGACTGACTCCGCCAGCTTCCATGGTGGAAATCGATGTTACTGTTCCGACTAGGAACAGGTTCGAACCGCTTAGGAGGGTTCGCAAGAACTCTCCAACTGCCATGCTGAAAAGATCTCCCCCACCTGTGGAGAATGCTACAGAAAAGAAGCCGGAGCATCCCCCTCAGTGGCTGTCCTCCAAAATTTACAAAGACTGGCAACAGGTCCAGGAATTGATGATTGACTAGGACTACTCTCGCCGACCAAAGAAGATTAAAGCTCGGCAAGAAAAGAGCCATCCCGTGGTACCACAGAATATGTCATCCGTCTAGGTGCCCGCTGCAACGGCCCCCTCGACTTCAACCGCTCACAAGAGAAGGAGGCCAGAGAAAGCCCTTATGACCGCGGCGAACCGCAAGGACGCTGAATCTAAACGCCCCAAGTCTGGGAGCATGGTAACACATACTGTTTATATGGCTTCTGGAAAAGAGGAAAGCCGTGCTTCTAGGGGTCATCGACCGCTTACCCGATTGATAACAAAGGCTCAGGAGCAACAGCAGCAAAAACTTCAGGACATGCTGACTGCAATGGCTGCACTCACTGGGCTAAAAGAAAATCCAGAAACCTCAGAGCAGCGTCAGGAACAAGAAACTGATACTGAATTCCTTTGAAGAATGCTCGAGAGGAAAGGAAAAGAGGCCGCGGAACAAGCGGCCAACATAAAACGATTGGCTCTTTTGTTCCAAGACATGGCCGGGATGATGTTACAGCCGGAACCTCTAGCTGAAGACCTCCTGATTATCGTTGAAGACGACAGAGGGGAGACATCGAACCCTCCTCCGGCTCTTTCAGCAGCCAAGGAGGAGACCATCTCCAAGGCCGCTTTGAATGATTATATCGCTCAGCAAATACGAGCTCATCAAGCGAGCGAAACGGCCGGGCAGATCGTTAAGACTGGACGACCCTATCCAGACTGGTATGACCAAATAAGGTACCCGCCGGGATATACGATCCCTAAATTCCATGTATATAAAGGGACGGGCAATTCCTACCAGCATGTCGCCCAGTTCAGGGCTCTATGGGCAACACTGGAGGTGACGATAAACTGCTACTTCGCCAGTTCGTCGGTAGCTTATCGGAGACAACATTCGAATGGTATTTTGAACTCCCGAACGACTCTGTCAAAACTTTTGCAGAGATGGAGCTACTATTCACCCAGCGATTCGCGAGTGCTAGTGAACGCACCCCAATAACGGCATTGATCAATGCCAGGGTGAAGCCTGGAGAAACATGGGTCCAATATGCAATACGGTGGCGAAATTTATGGTCGAAATGCGAGCATCGCATCGAAGAAGCGCCTGCGGTGGGCATGTTCGTGGGTACTCTTGATCCGCAGGCGACCATCTCCCAATTTATGATGTTTTTCAAGCCCACCACCTTCCAAGCCTTGATTAACAAACTGGCCCAAATGGATCAGATGGGTCACAGACCTTCTTCTTTAAAGGCGAAACCTCGAAATGAAAAAGGAAAAGCGAAAGCGACCTTCGTCGCTAATGCTCAGCAGCAACCCGATGGTTCAAGGTTAATTGCTCGCCAGGAGGATAGGCAGCGATTCTTTAACGAGAATCTGAAGCGCCCTTATTCGTTTCCCCGGGATAAAACGTAAAGACTATTTGAGCTGGCAGTGCACAACAGGCTCATCACCTTACCAGATCCAAAACGCCCACTACAACATGGTGAGGCTAATAATCCCAACTATTGTCCCTATCATCAAGCGATAGGCCATCCAATTGAGGATTGATTCGTCTTCAAGGGATGGATTGAGGATCAGTACCAATAGGACAAATTCGCACTGGCCGAGAATTGGAAAGTAAACCCGCCTCAGCCACACGCTCTTAAAAGGGGGGACACCGGGGGCATTGTGCTCTTTTGTAGAAGAAGCTCCATGGGAGGTCGCTTTTTCAGCCAAAATGAAAAGGATGCCGAAGGATCTCCAAACATGCCCGGCAATCAGGTGGAAAAATCCACTGGAGCCCGAGATCATCGAGGTAATGCTGAAACCGTGCCCAACTCCAAAAATTGGTGATGATAGTTAAAGCGCTCACACCCAGCCATCAAAGTCTTCGAAGAAGAAGAAGAAAATCAAAAATCCCGTGAAGCCTGGTGACAAGCACACGGGCCTGCAAAAATATATCGACGCGCTAGAAAAATATGATCAGAAGGCGCGAACTCCAGTCACACTCCAGGAGTTTCTCAATCACATCCTTGAAGACGGAGATAGCGACAACGATGAGGGAGAAGACTCGTCGGATGAACCTGAGGATTACGTGGCAAGCTGCCATGTGATCTCTCACTCGTCGATAGACGGTGAAGAAGCTCCTGATGCGGAGAAACTGCGGGCAAATCCTGAGCCAGGATTTTTAGGACCATCGGACGAAATGATTGATGCATTCCTGAACGAAGCTCTTCTTAAAAGCAAAACTGATCGAGAGCGCGAGATGACCATATTTGAAAAGGCCAAACGCCAGCGACTGGACGAAAGGGTCGAGACACTCCTGCCAGATCAAAGTGCATCAGCCGCAAATAAAAGCAGGTTCAAGATGAGGAAAATGTTCGCCAAAACCATAACGATGGGAATGAAGCTGCCACCCTCCGAAGAAAACACTCCTGATGAAGCGGATATACATCCTAGCTACTGCTTATATCATCGAAAGATTGCGCACCCCACCGAAGAGTGCAACGCTTTTAAAAGCTGGTGGCAGAGATATGTTGCTCACCGACAACATTTCAAGTGGATGAAATGCAAAACTCGTTGGAAACAAAGAAATACGACCGAGGAGCATAAAAGAGCTACTAGCAACTGTCATATGGTTGATAACAGGGGATCGCAAGTTCTTACCTTCGGGAGCGATTCTGAAGAAGAAATGACTCTTGGCTCTCTCTTCAAAGAATCCACCTTAGGAAAAGAGGAAGAACCGAAGAGCTGCGAGAACATTCAGCTGCGCAACCACACGATACCGAAAAAGAATCTTGGATCTGCAAACAAGGGCTTGAACAAAAAGGATAAGGGGAAAGAAAAGGTCCCTGAGGATATCGCCCTTGATGATCGAGTCATCGAAGAGCTGACAGCCAAGGACCCGCCAAAGAAAAGGAAGGTGGACTATAATGTTCTGGCACACTTGAGGAAGCTACCTTCGCAGCTAAGCATTCTCGATGCCCTCTTGTTATCAAAAGAAGCAAGAGATTCTCTGATCAAGGCACTACAAGAGCCCGAGCAATTCCAAACTTTATTCGCCGAAGAAAAGATGAAGGACGAGCTGGAAGAAGTGCACACAGCCGATATCACCTTCGGCGATGAAGATCTCCTCCTCGGGACGTGCGAGCACAACTGTCCCCTTTACGTCTCCGGATACTGTCATGACATCAAGATAGGCAAAATCCTGGTCGACAACGGGTCCTCCGTCAATCTCCTCAATGTAAGAGTGTTGAAGGAAATCTGCATGAGCGTTTAGCACCTTGCTCGTGATAAAATCACCATCTCCGGGTTTGAATCCCGGTCATCACGGACGCTCGGGTCTGTGATCCTGACGTTACGCTTTGGGCTGCTCATCACGGACATCAAATTTCACGTCATTGACGCTAAGACATGTTATAACGCTTTGCTCGTCCGGCCCTGGTTAGACGAGTACAACATTATCCCTTCTACACAATATCAGTGTATGAAGTACTTCAAAGGGTCTCGAGTACACTGTGACAGGGGAACTAAACCCATTCTCCATGAACGAAGTCCGCAAATATGAGGATGCCAAGTACTTCTTGCCAGATTTCGAAGACACAGAAGGATGTCGCAAACCGGAGGACAAGAACAAAGCTATCACTACTATTCCGGTCTTCGGGAGTGATACCGAGGAGGAAGAAGAAATAGTTTATTCAAGGCCGCTCCAATGCAACAAGCCGGGACCGTCCACCCCTATTCTGGTCTTCGGCAGCGAATCAGAAGATGATGTCAATGCCGTATTCTCTGCTCGGCCATCGATACAAGCCTTCGCTGATGAAGATCAAAATTTGCAAGTTGCCATGGTTCCGCGGGAGCATTACAAAGAGCTCGATGCACCTGAAACTTATAGTGTGCAAGAACTGGAGACATTCTATGTCCCCCCCAGGCGAAAGGGTGAAAAGAAAATCCTATTCTACCAATCCGGGGAAACCAAAGTGGAGAAAGAAATTTGGCATGGTGCGGATTCTATACTTGACAGGTTCCAGCCCATCCGTTTACCCACACAAACGGATTAAAAAGACTGTTGAGGCACCAAGGCGTACCCTTCAAACAGACTGCTCGACAAACCCAGTTCTATAACAAGATCTGGAGTGTCCCCGGAACTCAACGAAAGTTACCCAACGGGAGGATGGAAACGATCGAGGGTGGATATGTTCAATCCAAGAAACGGGAGCGATTCCGCGGCTACTACATCATACATGACATCGATAAAGAAGGAGATGCTCTGTGGGAAGAAGCTAACCCTGAACCAAAACGAGCTTCCGCTGTGAAAATGCCAAGTCCGTTATTCGAAGAACAGATGGACAAGATAATAAAGGAAGCGGCTCAAAATGTCAGGGATGATCATAGCCGCGAAATGGCAATCTACGAGAAAGTCAGGACACAGCGCCTCCTTCAGCAGGCTGCGGAAAGTGACGATGCCCTTCGTCGCCAACCCGTCATACAAAAAACCCAACGCAGAGGCAGAAATAAACCCAAGAACGGAAAAGGTGTTCGACGGCGACAAAGCGGGACCAAGAAACCACGGGATCGAGAATCGAGCAACCAAGATTCGTCTCTTATAAAGAAGATGGGTCAAGCGTATTCTTTTTCCCAAGACAAGATAAGGAAGATACTTGATCTTGTCATAAAACATCAGATGATTACCTTTCCAGAGTCCAAGCACCCCGAGCAAGCAGGCGAGGTCTCTCACCCGGATTATTGCTCTTATCACCGAGCGATAGGACATCATCTCGAAGACTGCTTCATATTCAAAGACTGGGTAGAAGAACAGTATCAGCAAGACAAGTTCGCTTAATCCAGCAGTTGGAGGGTAACCCCGTCGCAGAACCATGAACCGAAAGCCATGAAAGCAGAGCCGGATCAACATCGGTCTTGGAAGCGATCTTGTACCTGTCATGTGATAACGCTGTCAGAAGAAGAACCAGAGAATATGGATGACCTCCCCTGGTGCTTCGAAAATAATGAAGATGAGTTGATCTCAGAATTTCCACCGGCGCAAAAAGAGCTGGAAGACGGGATACATACTACTACAGATAATCTCAAGAAAATTGACTTGGGGACGGCAAGTGACCCGCGGCCGACATTCGTCGGTGAGCTGTTGTCTGAAGAAAGGGTGGCTACGCTAAAAGACGTGCTCATGCAGTATAGAGACTGTTTTGCATGGAACTATTCCGAGATGCCGGGATTAGATCCAGAGATTGCTGTGCACAGATTGGCGATATCTCCGGACATTAAGCCGATCAAACAAGCACCAAGAAGAATGCGGCTTGAGCTTGAGATTAGCATCAATGCCGAGGTTAAGAAGCTGATCGACTCCGGCTTCATCCAAGAGGTTCAGTATCCTGACTGGATCGCCAACATCGTCCCAGTGATGAAGAAAAATGGGACGGTGCGCATATGCGTAGACTTCCGGGATCTCAACAAAGCTTTCCCGAAGGACGACTTTCCAGTACCGGTCACTGAGCTGATGATAGATAATACGTCCACTCACGAAGTTTTCTCCTTCATGGACGGCTCATCAGGATACATGCAGATAAAGATGCATCATGAGGACCAGAAGCATATTGCTTTCCAGACCCCTTTGGGCATATTCTGCTACAAGGTGATGCCCTTCGGTCTAAAGAACGCTGGTGCCACCTATCAGAGGGTCATAACGAAGATCTTCGACGACCTCATACATGAAATCATCGAATGCTATATCGACGACCTCGTAGTTAAAAGCAAATCATACGAGGAACATTTAGAGCATCTGAAGATCGTGTTTCAGCGCCTTCGGAAATACAACTTGAAGATGAACCCTCTCAAGTGCGCGTTCGGAGTTTCCTCGGGAAAGTTCCTAGGATTCGTCGTCCGACACCGAGGTATCGAAATAGACCCATCGAAGATCAAGGCGATCATGGAAATGCCTCCGCCAAGGACTCTTAAGCAGCTGCGGTCTCTCCAAGGGAAGCTCGCGTATATCCGGCGATTTATAGCCAATCTCTCAGGCAAGTGCCGTCCTTACAGTCACCTAATGAAGAAGGGAACCCCGTTCGTCTGCGATCGCAAATGCCAAAGCACACTAGACGAAATCAAGCAATACCTGCAGAATCCGCCAGTATTGGCCGCTCCCGTTCGCGCTCATATGAAAGATTGACTAGGCCGAGAACATTCTGCCAAGGCGAACTCATGCTAGTGGTCAAAAGACCTATGATCCCCAATCGTGCCAAACGGGGGAAATTCGAGCCGAACTATGAAGGCCCGTACATTATAGACAAAGTTTACCGGGGTGGAGCCTACCTACTCATGGACATGCATGGTGAAAGACCTTTCAGGCCAATAAACGGTCGCTTCCTAAAAAAATACTACGCCTGACGAGTCACAGCCTAGGTCAACGATAGATGACGATGCCTATGTCCGCTCGCTATCTTCCTAAGCCCAAACTCTATAAGTAGTAACCGGCTACGGACCGAAACGTCCTTAAACTAATGATAAACTACTATGTCCTAAAACTGGTTGTTGACCGAGACGTCGATAAACTACTACGGACCGCAGCATCCCAAAGCTGACACAATAAAAAAAATAAAAAGAAAGAAAGAAAACGGTATGTTCATAAGCAAAATGGGCACGGATGAAAACCCGAAAGGGCTCCTTGAGTAAAAACAGCAGGGCTACCGATGAGTTTTGTGAAAACCTGAAAGGGCGCAATCTCGTTAAAAGGCACTTGCAAGGTCCTCTCGATCTTGTGAGGAGAAACTACCTGCATGAGATCGTTACGACTCACAAGGGAGCAACACACTTAGGGATCCCCACGATTTCTAAGGAGAAATTACACTTACGAGATCCCCACGACTCGTAAGGAGAATTCCCCTTTGAGACCCTCACGGCTCACAGGATTCAAAAGCCTTAAGCTACAGGGATCTGAACCTGTTCTTAAGCCATCACAACCTCCAGTGTTGCCCTACAAGCGTCTCGATATCGACCCTTGTATACAATCCACCGGCGCGAATAAATATTCCCCTAACAAAGTCCTACCCGCGACTAGAGATATGTTTACACGGTGAACAACCCTTGTAAGTCCTCTCGACTTATAAGGAGAAAACACTCTTGTAAGATCCTTACGACTTACGAGAAGACATACACTTGGGAATCCTCACGATTCCTAAGGAGAAAACACGCCTACGAGATCCTCACGACTCGTAGGGAGAAATACCTTTATGAGACCCTTACGGCTCATGAAGTCAAAAGCCTTAGTTGACAGGATCTTAACCCTGTTTGCTAAGCCACCTTTGTTCGACATCGACAGAGGCAAATGATGATTCGCTCCTGGCAATATCCCAGTTGTAGCGATGCTGATGCCGAAATCGGTGTCAAATCTCAAATTTGCAGTGAAAAGCCAGCGAGCCAAAAATGCATACGAAATAGCCGAAATGATGGGGCAACTTGCAACAAAAACAGCAAATAAAAATGTATGCATACGAAATAGCCGAAATTGTTGGGCAACTCACAATAAAAAGCATCGAGTAAATAAAACAAATAGCCGAAATGATTGGGCACCACGAAAAATAGCCGAAATGATTAGGCAATCGCGACTTTCGCGATATAAAAGCTGAAATGATAGAGCATCACGGAAAGAAATATATATAAAATGAAACTTTTTGCCTTACAGGTGAAATCACATCGATCCCTGTATACAATCCAGGGGTACAAACAAAGAGGGAACCATACCTTCCCCCCAGGCTCCATACGAAAGAGAGCCAAGTCTCGACGGTTCACAAACAGCCTGGAGATCATCTCAACATTCGTCTCATTACCACAAGACGCAACATCAGCAAAGAGGAACCGCGACAATCCCCAATTCCATGACTCGGCGGCGCACAGACAACTGAGAGTCAATCCCCAACTCCGTGAAATGCGGATAAAGTCAACCAATCCTGGTCCTTGCGGAACACGATTAATGTCAATCCTGACCCCATGGGAAGCATCCAGAGCAAATCCTGGTCCTTGCGGAACACGGCTAATGTCAATCCTGACTCCGTAGGAAGCGTCCAGAGCGGAACCTGATCCTTACGGAACACGGCTAATGTTAATCCTGACCCAGTGGGAAGCGTCCAGAGCAAATTCTGGTCCTTGCGGAACACGGCTAATGTCAATCCCGACCCCGTGGGAAGCGTCCAGAGCGGAACCTGGTCCTTGCGGAACACGGCTAATGTCAATTCTGACCCCGTGGGAAGCATCCAGAGCAAATCCTGGTCTAGTGGAACACGGCCAATGTCAATCCTGACCCCGTAGGAAGCGTCCAGAGCGGAACCTGGTCCTTGCAGAACACGGCTAATGTCAATCTTGACCCCGTGGGAAGCATCCAGAGCAAATCCTGGTCTAGTGGAACACGATCAATATCAATCCTGACCCTGTGGGAAGCGTCCAGAGTGGATCCTGGTCCTTGCGGAACACGGCTAATGTCAATTCTGACCCTGTGGGAAGCATACAGAGCAAATCCTGGTCTCGTGGAACACGGCCAATGTCAACCCTGACCCCGTAGGAAGCATCCAGAGCAGAACCTGGTCCTTGCGGAACACGGCCAATGTCAATCCTAACCCCGTGGCAAGCATCCAGAGCAAATCCTGGTCTAGTGGAACATGGCCAATGTCAATCCTGGCCCCGTGGGAAGCGTCCAGAGCAAATCCTGGTCTAGTGGACCATGGCCAATGTCAATCCTGACCCCGTAGGAAGCGTCCAGAGCGGATCTTGGTCCTTGCGGAACACGGCTAATGTCAATTCTGATCCCGTGGGAAGCATCCAGAGCAAAATCCTGGTTTAGTGAAATATGGCTAATGTCAATCCGGACCCCATGAGAAGCGTCCAGAGCGGAACCTGGTCCTTGCGGAACACGGCTAATGTCAATCTTGACCCCGTGGGAAACATCCAGAGCAAATCCTGGTCTAGTAGAACACGGCCAATGTCAATCCCGACCCCGTGGGAAGCGTCCAGAGCGGATCCTGCTCCTTGCGGAACACGGCTAATGTCAATCCTGACCCGTGGGAAGCATCCAGAGCAAATCCTGGTCCCGTGGAACACGGCTAAAGTCAATCTCGACCCCATGGGAAATGCCCAGAGCAACTTCTGACTCCGTGAAATGCGGATAATGTCAACCCCTTCAATCACTTACGGGTCCTCTCGACACATAAGGAAGAAAATTCTCTTGTGGAATCCTTACGATTCTCAAGAGAAAACGCACTTAGGAGTCCTCACGACTCCTGAGGAGAAAAGACACCTACGAGATCCTCACGACTCGTAGGGAAAAAAGCCTTTGTGAGACCCTCACGGCTCATAAAGTTGGAAAGTCTTAGGCAACAGATCCTAACCCTGTTTCCTAAACCATCGCTACCTTATAAAGAGTTCAAGATGAACTGTTATCTACTATTTATGGGCCACACTTGCCAAAGCTACATGCCACTGAAATGGAGAAGTTACTCATGAGCATATAAACTACTTCACGCCGGAGTAAAACATAAAGAAATAGAAGGGTGCGGCTCATGGAGCTGAGAGTTTGGAACTATATCCCTTAAGAGTCGAGATTTGAGTCAATAATAAATGACGACGTTTATGTCCGCTCGTTATTTTCTCAGATCAAGATTCGAAAATTATATACAACCGGAAACTGGTCATACGCTATGAATTACTCTGCACTACATCACCCACGTATATACTTACGTGGGCAAAATAGTGAGGGGCATTTGTTCCCGCCAAAATTTTTTTGTGCAAAAGAGCCTAAGGTATCAAATGGTAGCGATACGCTTAAAAAAATGTGAACCAGTATTTTTCGAGCTGTATTTTAACAAACTCCCGAATGTGAAACAGCTAAATTCTAATTATATCAGAAGCGTCTCGAAAAATTCTTCGATTTGATATATTATGTGCCTCATAATTATCCGGGATCAAAAGTTATGAGCAAATATGCTATGCATGTGTAATCTAAGGAAGAAAATACGAACCAGTATTTTCCGTGCTGTATTTTGACAAACTCCCGAATGAGAAACAGCTAAATTCTGATATAATCGAAAGTGTCTCGAAAAATCCTTCGATTTGATATATTATGGGCCTCATAATTCATCCGGGATCAAAAGTTATGAGCAAATATGCTACGCACGTGTAATCTAAAATAATGCCCTACTACATGGGATGCATTTTTAGTCCAACATCGGGAAAAAGAGAGATTCCATCTCTACCACTCCCATATAAATAAGAGGGGATATCTCTTAGAAAAGGAAGAGTATTCCACAATACTCAAAGGAGATTATTTCTCCATAGGAGCTTGCTCCTCCCCATAATGCGCATATGCGTAAGCGCCATGTGCGCCACGTGCAATGCACGTGTGCCGGCTACATACGCGCCACGTGCAACGCACGTGGGAGAATTTCATAATACTCAAAGGAGATTATTTCTCTATAGGAGATTGCTCCCCTCTATAATGCGCATATGCGCAAGCGCCACATGCGCGCCACGTGCAACGCACGTGAGCCAAACACGTACAACGCACGTGGGAGTATTCCATAATACTCAAAGGAGATTATTTCTCCATAGGAGCTTGCTCCCCCTTCCATAATGCACATATGCGCAAGCTCCATGTGCGCTACGTGCAAACATATGAGCCCAACACGTGTGACGCACGTGCGTCCAACACGTGCGACGCACGTGCGCGAACGCAAAGAAGCCTTTTTCAGCAGCGAGAAGCTTAACCTTTAGCCTGTTCTTTCCCCCTAATGAGTGGGACATGGTTCAAAGGGTACATCCCTCCACACCTTCGATATATGGCGATGTAATCTCTCAGTGTCGTCGGAGAGGTGGTGGGTCCCAACGACCAATGATCCTTCTTTTCAAAAAAAAGGAAAAGAAACAAAAAAGTGATAGAGAGAAACAAACAGAGGAACCCCCCATACACTTTGAGAAATCTCAGAAAGAAGAGCCAAGCTCTCGGTAGAGGAAGAACTTTTCTTCAAGGTAAAAAGAACAGAAAGACGAATCGTCTCATATAAAAAGAAGAATTTACTTCTTTCTTTAAGATCATAGATCTACAAGGCCAATGTCTTTTACAAAGAGATCAAAGGATCTCATCATAAATTGAAGAACATAATTCTTCTCACAGATCATAGATCTATAAGACAATTTGTCTTTCTGAAATCATGAACATCTCATCATAAAGGGGGGGGGGAATAATTCAATTCTCTTAGGATCATGGATCCATAAAGGCAAAGCTTTTCACCAAAATAAGAGATTGAAATATCTCCTATAAAAATAAAAACTGTGTTCTTAGAACTTTGAGACAAAGTCTCTTATAAAAAGAGAATTCAATTCTCAGGACGCAAACTGATCTAGGTTACATAAAAGAAGAGCCATGGCGCTCTTAATTTAAAAGCACTTCAGCGCTCCACATCTAGCGCAAAGCGCTGCATAGCCTTAGCGCTCCAATCAACAGAAGCGCACTGCGCTCATTATCTGGCGCATAGCGCCAAGCGCGCCACGTGCTCCCCACGTGCGCGCTACTTAAACAGAAGCGCTTTGCGCTCTTTGAACTAGAGCTTTGCGCTCATAAGACTGGCATTTAGCGCTAAGCGCACCGCGTGCTCCTCACGTGTGCGCCACTGAACTAATAGCGCAATATGCTCATAAACTAGCGCTCCGCGCTATTAACTGGCGCTAGCGCCAAGCGCGACACGTGTTCCTCACTTGTACGCTACTCGGCAGAAGCGCACTGCGCTCTTTGATTGGCGCAAAGTGCCAAGCGCACCATGTGTCGTGCTGATAGAACATAAATTGTTCTTTAATAAGCCCAGAGCTATAATGAATGCTCAGCATTCAACAAAAGACAGAAATACTTTCAGAATCCAAATCAATGCTTAGAATTGTTAAAAGGGCCAAGCCGAAATGAATGCTCAACAGCCCAAAATAAATGTTAAACATTTTAACTTGACTGGACTTAGCCCAAGATTGGCCATAAGTTCTCAATTTAGATTAATTGAGCCCATACGCTCATAAATCTTTCAACAGATCTTATCCCTAAATTGGACTACAGATCTTTCAACCAAAATTGGTCTAAGGGTACATCTCTGAACCCCTATGATATATGTCATTGTAATCCTTCAACGTCTTCAGAGAGGTGACGGGTCCCGGCAACCATACATTTCATAGACCATGACGTCTTTAAACTGGACTGTGGGGTCCTTAAACCCATGGACTATGATATCCTTAACCTCGGACTGTGCGGTCCTTAAGCCCATTGACTATGATGTCCTTAACCTCGGACCGAGATGTCCTTAAACTAACATTGGACCGTAATGTCCTTAAACTAATTATGGACCGCAAAGTCCCTAAACTAACCAATAGAGCACAAATGCTCTTTTGTTCGATCTAAACGATCCCGTTAAGTCGATCATAGTCTAAAATTAGACTAACGTATCCTTAACAAATGTTTAAGTTGATCTTAGTCTCAAATGAGACTAACGTATTCTTAAACCCAACCCCCAAACCCAAATCTAAGAAGATACAGATTTGGACTAATCCACGCCCTACGGGCGACAACATAAATTAGTCTCCGTATACAATCCACGGGCAACCAAAAATAAAACAAACACCCACGACACGAAGTGACCATCTAGAGAAGGAGAATGTTGTTACCGCGATGCGGTAGCGTAATTAACTACAGGGGCTTACACCTGCAGGGAAGAGTGTCCCCATAATAAAAAACCCCTCAACGAGGGGGAATCTAACGAAGTCTGCTACATCGGCGGCATCCGTTTAAACCTTCGATACATGGTGCCATAAATCAACTTGGCATCTTCGGAGAGGTATACGGATAGCACCAATTAGTATCTGCCCTCGGAATTCAAGAAAGACGGACCCACGCGGTCGTGCTTCTGTGTTTCGGCGGGGAACACTCTCCAAGTAGCGATCATGTCACGCCTTAATCAAGATAATAATATGGATGTATTGGCCGAACCCGCTTATTATACAGGGCTGGGAAAAATTGGTTCCGCTCTATCTTATGACAACTATCATATGTGTGGGTAAGGGATAGGGGATTGCAAGGATTTCCACGCAACCCTAATGAAGAAGAAGCATTCTGATGCATCTTCTTTAGGTGTGTTAGTTATTGAGAACTGTTTCTCAGTTTGCTCTATGTCCTGAGTATTAGATACTTGATCAGGATCTCAAATTTGTAATCTGTTATAAGGGTTAAAAGTAGAGAACTGGGAAAAAGTGATATTTCTCTCAGGGTAGGGAATAGAGCAATTGTTGCTGCCGAAACTGTCGGTGGATATCACTTTGTATTTCCAACTGGTAATACATTGATTTTGAACGACTATTATTTCGTACCGTCGATGATGTGTAATATAATATATGTTTCTTATTAGATAAATATGGATATAAATTTTCATTAGAGAAAAATGTTTTAAACATTTTCCTAAATCAAGTGTTGATTGGGTTTGGTACGTTGTATAATGGTTTATATGTTCTAAATCAAAATACAGTTTTAAATATACAGAACACACACAAGAGGAAAAGTTCAGAAATGAACGAAGCGTTCTTGTGGTATTGTAGACATGGTCATATCAATGCGACCAAATTAGCTAAGTTGCATAAAAATGGATATTTGAATCCGTTTAAATTTACATCTTATGAAACTTGTCAGTCATGTCTCAAAGGAAAGATGATCAAAACTCCGTTTACGGGACACAGAGGAAGAGCTACTGAACTCTTGGGACTAATACATAGTGATGTATGTGGTCCTATGTCTACACATGCCAGAAATGGTTCCTCGTACTTCATTACATTCACCGATGATCTCTGAAGATTCGGACATGTATTCTTGTTGAAACACAAGTCTGAAGTTTTTGAGAATGAGATTCTCTTTCAGCTTACTCCTCCGTATATACCACAGCACAACGGTGTATCGGAGCGGAGGAATCGCACCCTATTAGCTATGGTGCGCTCTATGATGAGTAATGCTGAGTTACCTATTTCCTTTTGGAGTTATGCATTTGAGTCAGCTGCATACCTATTGAATCAAGTTCCATCAAAATTTGTGTCTAAAACACCATATGAGATATGGAGTGGAAAGAGACCATGTCTTAAACGAGTTAAGATATGGGGTTGTCCGGCCAATGTTAAAAAACAGAATCCGGACAAACTCGAAGCACGATCAGTTATTTGCAAGTTTATGGGATATCCAAAGAATTCACATGGATATCTATTCTACCACATTAAGGAACAAAAGGTGTTTGTTACTCAATACGCCACCTTTTTAGAAAAGGAATTGTTTACCCCAATCAGAGCAAAGCTCTGTTCAAATTCCAAGGTGGGAAAAGAAGCAATGCTTCTGTTTTCCTCCAATCAGAGCAAAGCCCTGTCTTGAAAATTAAAATGAAAATTGAAGTTAAAATAAATAAAGCAACGCTTCAGATCTCCTGCGCTGCGCGCAGAGCGCCACGTGTCAAAATCAGACACGTTAGCGCAGGGAGCGCAGCGCCCAAGGCAGCGCACCCAATCAGAGCAAGGCTCTGTTTAAAATTCAAACTTTAATTAATGAAGCAACGCTTCAGTTGCGCAAGCGTTGTGCAGCGCGACGCGTGTCAGCGCAGATACGCTAGCGCAGTTGCGCTGCGCGACGCGTGTCAGCGCAGATGCGCTAGCGCAGTTGCGCTAGCGCAGTTGCGCTGCGCGACACGTGTCACGCGCTGGGGCGTTTGCGCCAAACAGAATTAAGATTTCAAAGAAATCTTTCTGTTCTTGTCAAAACAAGAAGATTTTCTTCTGTAAAACAAAAGCCCTTGGATCAAAAATCCAACGGTGGGGGAAATTCCCCAAATCACTCAGAGAAAGATCTCTTTAACAAATTTAACTAATTTATGAGCACTATAAAAAGGACCTTAGACCTCAATTCAAAGGGAGGAACATTTTGTGAAAAATTAAACAGAGAGAACTCTGAAGAATTGGAGAGAATTCCTCAAGAACAAAAAAGGTAAAAACCTTTAGAAAAAAGAGAAAATTCTCTTATGAACAAATCATTGATCTGAGAACAAGATCAAGGATCTCTAATAAAAAGAAAAATAAATAATAATAAGTGCTTTGCACTTTTCTATGAACCATTGGTTCCTCGAGATAAGAAAAACAAGAGGAACTTGTTTTCTTTGATCTAAATTAGATCAAGAAAACAAACAGTGCTTTGCACTTCTGTTATGAGCCATTGGTTCTGGAATCTAAAAGATTCTCAAATTAATAGTGCTTTGCACTTGTAAACTGTACTGTTTCATTCTTGAGTTGGCGCAAGCTTCCAGAGAACGCCACGTGTCCCATTTGTGCTGTGCGCTTTGAAATAGAGCCTTGCTCTCTGAAACTGGCGCAACTCACTACAGCGCGCTACATGTCAGTAGCGCAAGCGCAGCGCACTGCGCTTGCATGACACGTGTCATCATCACAAGCGCTTGCGCTCTTTGATTGGCACAAAGCGCCTGACAAGCCACGTGGGGCACTGTCAGAGTATTTAATGCTCTGCATTATTAAGAAAAGGGACAGAGCCCAATTAAAAGGCCTAACAGGCCTAATCAAAAATGCTATGCATTTTATAAAAATGGGGGCTGAGCCCAACCAAAATAAAGAAAAATAATACAGTAAACGGGCAAGGGCCTAGCACAGGTCCAATAGGCTAAAGACAAAAGAATCTTGAAACTGGACTTAGCCCAGTCATGGCCATAAGTCCTCAAATTAAATTGACTGAGCACGGCTGCTCCCTAAATCAATTTATATCCGGTTCGAGGGTACATCTCCGAACTCCTCTGACACTTATCGTTGTAATCCTTCAAAGATGTCGGAGAGGTGACGGGTCCCGACGACCATACATCAATACGGACTGCGGGGTCCTTAAACTCGTGGACCGAAACGTCCCTAAACTAATGATGGACCACCACGTCCCTAAACTGGCGATGGACCACCACGTCCCTAAACTGGAACATGGACCACCACGTCCTTAAACTGGCGATGAACCACCACGTCCCTAAACTGGAACATTGACCACCATGTCCCTAAACTGGCGATTGACCACCACGTCCCTAAACTGGAACATGGACCACCACGTCCCTAAACTGGCGATGGACCACCACGTCCCTAAACTGGAACATGGACCACCACGTCCTTAAACTGGCGATGGACCATCACGTCCCTAAACTGGAACATTGACCACCACATCCCTAAACTGGAACATGGACCACCACGTCCCTAAACTGGAACAATAGAGCCTCCAAATGCTCTTTTGCCGGATCTAAACAATTCCGTTTAAGTCGATCTTAGCCCCAAACACGGCTAACGTATCCTTAAACATTCAAATGGACTATAAAACGCCAAATCAACTTTGGTTCAAGGGTACATCTCCGAGCTCCTCTGACACCTGTCGTTGTAATCCTTCAACGACGTCAGAGAGGTGACGAGTCCCGATGGCCATATATTAAATGGATCACCACGTTAAGTTGATCTTAGTCTCAAACAGGACTAACGTATTCTTAACGAACGTTTAAGTTGATCTTAGCCTCAATATGGCTAACGTATCCTTAAACTAAAACACCAAACCCAAATCTAAGTAAATACGGATTTAGACTAATCCACGTCCTACGAGCGACGAAATAAATAGTCTCCGTATACAATCCACGCGCAACCACAAACAAAACAAACACACACGACACGAAGTGAAATTCTGGAGAAGGAGAAAGTGGTTACCGCGACACGGTAGCGTAATTAACTGCAGGGGCTTGCGCCTGCAGGGAAAAGCGTCCCCACAATTAAAACCCCTCAAGCGAAGGGGAATCTGACGAAGTCTGCTACATCGGCCCCATCCGTCCAAACCTCCGATACACGGTGCCGTAAATCAACTTGGCATCTTCGGAGAGGTAGACGGATAAAACCAAATTGCATCTGCCCCGAATCTCAGGCAAGACGTCCACGCGTCTCGGCCGCCATTCGGAGGGGAACAGATTCTGGCACGCCCGGTGGGACCTTTTCCTCTTTCCACTCCACACTTTGTGTGTCGTGTTCGCGAACAAATCGCGGTTTGCTGTGGTTGTCCGTGGATTCGAGATACTAAGATTTGGTGTTTTGCTCCGTGCAGAAAACAGAAGATCAATGGCTTCAAACTGCACTGCCTACAACTGCAACTCACACTCCG
This sequence comes from Agapanthus africanus, assembly GCA_030015575.1. NCBI lineage: Eukaryota > Viridiplantae > Streptophyta > Magnoliopsida > Asparagales > Amaryllidaceae > Agapanthus > Agapanthus africanus. Next base: position 962,818,478 of record CM057338.1, read on the forward strand.
TCCTCGCCGGAGGAGTGACTTACGGGCCTCAAGTGGCCTCCCTTTTCAAAATGCCGGTGGAGCAGATGGCTCAAGCCACCACTGGACTATTTTTTGGGACCATGCTCCCACCAATGAGTTTCAACTCCCCAACGACATTGCAAGAAGCTCCAAAGAAGTCGGTCTTCGATCGACTTACCACTGCCGCGAGCCCTCTTAATGGGTCGCCCAACTCCACTGCCTCAGGTTTTGACAGACTAGACCAGAGCTCCATCGGGCCCAAAAAGAAGCCTGCCATACCAGAAGGCGTTATCCCGAAGCGGATAGCCATCCCAACTCCCGTTCCTGGCGAAATCACCAAGGTTGCTTCCCCTACTCGGAAGTCTGCTTTTGATAGGTTGGCCGTCCCCATTCAACGGAAGTCGGTCTTTAAAAGGCTGGTACCAGCAGATTCTGACCAACGCAGGGGGCATGAGGAGGTCACCCCTATAGCTGAAACAACTCTATCAGCACGACATGCTCGACGTCGCTACTGGCGCCGAGTGAGGAACTGGCGCCGAGTGAGGAAGGCTGGGGGCAACTCCCCCTCCGGATTTACTCCTCCAACTCTAACGGTGGGGATCGATACTGCTGTTCCAACCGGGAACAGCTTTGAGTTGCTGAACTCGGTGCGCAAAAACTCTCCTACCGCGGTGTTGAAGCGAACTCCTTCGCCTGTAGAAAATACTCCGGAGAAGAGGCTAGGATAGCCCCCTCAACGGCTATCCTCTAAAATTTACAAGGTCTGGCGACAGATCCAGGAGTCGGTGATCGATGAAAACTATCTCCACCAACAGAAAAGGACAGAGGTTCGGCAAAAGAAAGATTACTCTGTCAGGCCAGAAGAAGCAACGGCTACTCGGGTGTCTACTGCAGTGACACCCTCAACGCCAATCACTCAAAAGAGAAGGAGGCCGCAAAAAGCCCCTGTGAACAAGGCATACCGTAAAAGAGCTGGACACAAACGCCTCAAGTCTGGGGGCATGGTAGTGCACACAGTTTATATGGTTTCCGGAAAAGAGGAAAGCCGCGCTTTGACGGGTCACCGACCGCTCACCCGATCAATAACGAAAGCCCAGGAGCAACAGCAAAAACTCCAGGAAATGATGACTGCAATGGCCGCACTCACTGGGCCAAAAGAAAGCTCTGAAACGTCTTCGGATGAGCGTCAAGAACAGGAAACTGACGCTGAGTTTCTTCGCCGGATATTAGAGAAAACAGATAAAGAGGCTGCGGAACAAGCAGCCAGCATAAAGAAAATGGCCATCCTCTTCCAAGATATGGTAGGGATGATATTACAGCCGGACCCTCCAGCTGAAGAACCTCCAATCATTGTTGAAGATGACAGAGGGGAGACATTTAATCCTCCGCCGGCTCTTTCGGCAGCCAAAGATGAAACCATTCCCAAGGCCGCGCTAGACGACTATATAGCTCAACAAATACGAGCTTATCAGGTGAGTGAAGTGGCCGGTCAAATCGTCAAAACTGGACGACCCTATCCAAGCTGGTATGACCAAATCAGTTACCCGCCGGGATATACGATCACTAAGTTCCACGTATATAAAGGGACAGGGAATCCACATCAGCACGTCGCTCAATTCAGGGCCTTATGCGGTAATACTGGAGGCGATGACAAATTGTTGCTACGCCAATTCGTCGGCAGCTTAGCGGAAACGGCCTTCGAATGGTATTCAGAGCTACCTAACGACTCCGTCAAAACATTTGCGGAGATGGAGATACTGTTTACACAAAGATTTGCGAGTGCTAGTGAACGCACCCCGATTACAGCACTGATAAATGCCAGGATAAGGCCGGGCGAAACGTGGGTCCAATATGCAACGCGATGGCGGAACCTATGGTCGAAATGCGAACAACGCATAGAAGAAGCACATGCGGTAAGCATGTTCGTGGGCACTCTCGATCCGCAAGCGACTATATCCCAATTCATGATGTTCTTCAGACCGACCACCTTCCAGGCCTTAATAGACAAGTTAGCCCAAATGGACCAAATGGGCCATGGACCGACTCCTCCAAAACCAGATTCCCGAAATGAGAAAGGAAAAGGGAAAGTGATCGTCGTCGCCAATGCTCAACAACAGCCGAGCAACTCAAAGCCGGTCGTTCGCCAAAATAACGCGCATCCACGCCCGTCCCTCGAGGAGAGACTGGGACGTCCTTACTCGTTTCTTCAGAATAAAACGAGAAGACTGTTTGAACTGGCAGTACGCAACAGACTCATCAATCTGCCAAGACCAAAACGTCCGTTGCAGCCAGGCGATCTCAATAATCCCGATTACTGCCCTTACCACCAAACGGTAAGTCACCCGATCGAGGATTGTTTCGTCTTTAAGGGATGGATCGAGGATCAATACCTACAAGGCAAGTTTGCGCTGTCTGAAAACTGGAAGGTAAACCCACCACAGCCGCACACTCCAAAGAAGAAGGACACGATGGGGGAAGCGTGTTCTTTTGTTGAGGACGAAAACGATGGAGGAGACTCATCAGATAAATCCGAAGACTACGTAGCGAGTTGTCATGTGATCTCTCACTCATTGGAGGATGATAAAGAGGCTCCTTGCGCCGAGAAACCGAGGGCGGACCCTGAACCAGAAATTCCGCAGCCGTCAGACGAGTTGATCGATGCCTTCCTGAATGAGATTCGTCTGAAAGTTAAAGCCAATCAAGAGCGTGAGATGTCCATACTGAAAGGAGCCAAACACCGACAACTGGACCAAAGAGTCGAGGTACTCTCGTCAAATCAAAATCCATCCGCTGCGGATAAAAACAAATTCAAGACGAGGAAAAGGTTTGCTAAAGCCCTGTCAGCGGGAATGGTGCTACCACCCTCTGAAGAAAATACTCTCGGTGAAGTGGAGATGCATCCTAATTTCTGCTTATATCATCAGAAGATCATACATCCTACCGAAGATTGCGACTCCTTTAAGTGTTGGTGGCAAGGATATGTTGCTCAAAAGCAACTCTTCAACAGGACAAAATGTGAAGCTCGTAGATATCGGAAGAATGCGATAGATGAGCGCAAAAGAGCCGCCGACGATTGTCACAAAGCCGACTCCAAGGGATCGCAAATTATCACCTTTGGAAGCGACTCTGATGAAGAAGTTGCCCTCAACCCTCTCCTCAAGGAATCCATTTCAAAAATGAAAGAATTGAGGAGTTGCGAGAACATTCAGCCTTGCAATCGCCCGTTACTTGGAAAAAGTTTCGGCCTCGCAAGCAAAGGATCGAGCAAAGAGGACAAAGGAAAGGGGAAGATGACCTTCGTCGCCAACACTCAACAACAGTCGAGTGGCCTTAGACCGGCTGTTCGTCGAAACAATATGCGTCCACGTGTATCCCTCGAGGAGAGGCTAAGACGTCCTTACTCATTTCCCCAAGATGAAACAAGGAGGCTATTCGAAGTGGCAGTGCATAACATGCTTATCACTCTACCGGAGCCGAAACACCAACCACGACTGGGTGATGTCAACAGTTCTAATTATTGCCCTTATCACCAAGTATTGGGCCATCCGATTGAAAACTGTTACGTCTTTAAGAACTGGGTTGAAGACCAATACCTACAGGGCAAGTTCACGCTCTCCGAAAACTGGAAGGTGAGCCCGCCACAACCACATGCTCCGAGAAAGATGGATACGCCGGGGGCATCATGCTCATTCATAGGGAAAGCCCCATAGACCGAAAAGTCAGTAAACTAGAGATTCGCCTCAAATGTAGCGATAACAGACCGAAACGTCTTTAAACTAATGACAGACCGAAACGTCCTTAAACTAACAATGGACCGAAATGTCCTTAAACTAATAGCGGACCGAAACGTCCTTAAACTACTACCGCAGCATCCTTAGGCTGACGAGATGAATAAAAAAATATATAAAAAAAAAGAAAAAAGAAAAAATAAACGGTATGTCCATAAGCAGAATGGGCACGGATGAAAACCTAAAAGGGCTCCGTGAGTAAAAACAGCAGGGCTACCGGCGAGTGTTCGTGAAAACCCGAAAGGGCGCGACCTCGTAAAAAAAAAGAGAGAGAAAATAAAAAGAATAAAAAAACGGTATGTCCATAAGCAAAATGGGCACGGATGAAAACCCGAAAGGGCTCCGTGAGTAAAAACAGCAGGGCTACCGTCGAGTGTTTGTGAAAACCCGAAAGGGCGCAACCTCGTTAAAAGACACTTACAGAGTCCTCTCGACCTTGTAAGGAGAAACCACCCGCGTGAGTTCCTTACGACTCACAAGGGAGCAACACACTTAGGAATCCTCACGATTCCTAAGGAGAAATTACATTTGCGAGATCCTCACGACTCGTAAGGAGAACTCTCTTATGGGACCCTCACGGCTTATAAGATTTGAAAGTCTTAAGTTACAGAAACCTAAACCTGTGCTTAAGCAACCCCCATAATCTTCGATATTGCCCTGCAAGTGGTTCAATACTGACCCTTGTATACAATCCACGGGTGCGAATAAACATTTCCCTAACCAAGTCCCACCCGTGACTAGGGATATGTACGCATGGTGAACAACCCTTATAAGTCCTCTCGACTTAAAAAGGAGAAAATCCTCTTGTAGGATCCTTATGACTTACGGAGGAACAAGCACTTAGGAATCCTCACGATTCCTAAGAAGAAAATACACCTACAAGATCCTCACGACTTGTAGGGAGAAATAACTTTGTGAGACCCTTACGGCTTATGAAGTCAAAGGCCTTAGTCGATAGGACCTTAACCCTGGTCACTAAGCCACCTTTGTTCGACATCGACAGAGGCAGATGATGATTCGCTCCTGGCAATATCCCAGTTGTAGCGGTGCTGATGCCGAAATCCGTGTCTAATTTCAGACTTACGACGAAGAACCAGTAGGCCGCACATGCATATGAAATAGCTGAAATGATGGGGCAACTTGCAATAAAAAGCAGCAAGTGAAAATGTATGCATGCAAAATAGCCGAAATGATTGGGCAACTCGCAATAAAAAGCAGCGAGTGAAAATAAAATAAACAGCCGAAATGATTGGGCACCGCGAAAAATAGCCGAAATGATTGGGCAATCGCGACCTTCGCGATATAAAAGCTGAAATGATAGAGCATCGCTGAAATAAAACAAAAAATATGAATGACGTTAAAACTTTGGCCCTACAGGTGAGATCACATCGATCCCTGTATACAATCTAGGGGCACAAACAAAGAGGGAACCATACCTTCCCAACAGGCTCCACCAGAAAGCGAAGCCAAATCTCGACGGTTCATAGACAACCTAGAGTCAACCTCAAAATTTGTCACAATATTGCAGATACAATGTCAACAAACGAAGCAAAAGAAGATCCTTAGCTTCAGGGTCTCGACGTCGATATCGACAACTTAGAGATCACCAACGGTGTTTCTCCTCACTCCAACCAGATGCAGACATGACGTCAACAACCGACCTCAGAGTCGCAACGAAACGGAGCCACGGCAAAATCCCAGCTCCACCTTGACATTCGTCTTGATACAGCAGACGAGATGTCACCCCAGCGTTCGTCTCGACACAGCAGACGCAACACAATCAAACAAACGGAGCCACGGCAAAATCCCAGCTCCACCTTGACATTCGTCTCGATACAGCAGACGAGATGTCACCCCAACGTTCTTCCTCCAGCAAGGTTCGGACGCGACAATCAAACAAATGGAGCCATGGCAAAATCCCTGGTTCCAAACCTCGACGGTTCACCAGCAACCCAAAGACAACCGTGACATTCGTCTCGATACAGCAGACGCGATGCCAGCAAAACGAAGCAAAGTCCACATTCCTAGCTTCAGGGTCTTGACGGCAACTTACATAAAACCTAAAAGACTATCGGAGATCATCCCACACCAGTGCGGAGTGGTTATGACTCATCGGGGCTCGCCAAAATGAGCCTAACCTCAAGTAAAAAGCGTCACGGCAAATTCCTAACGCTTGCTCTTCCGACGGTCAAACTGCCTAGGAAGATTGCTTGAAGACGCCTAGTCCAGCCCCGAAGGGATCAGAGACACGGCAGTCGCAAGGCTACTCGAACAGCACGATTGCCTATCGAGGACTATATCAGCTTATGCGATGGTACGATGGCCAAAACCCTAAGTACCACCGACCTTAACGGGCTTCTGTCGTAAAGAGCAGAGGTTAAATGCGACGTTAGGATGTTCTTGCGAGAAACGCTCGAATCGTCTCGACTCGTGAAGAAATTTTTGCGAGAAATTCTTGAGGCAGTTCGACTCGTGAGATAAAGCCTTAGGCAGTGGGCATAAAAGAAGCCTGTTTCCTAAGCACTAGGACCCCGCAAGTTGGCCCAAAACAGTCTCTTGCATACCATCCACGGGTCTCACTCTCCAACGTCGAATTTCGACAAGGAGGGAAACAACCGCTTACAGGTCCTCTCGACTCGTAAGAGGGAAAATTCTCTTATAGGATCCTTACGACTTATAAGAGAAAACGCACTTAGGAATCCTCACGATTCCTAAGGAGAAAATCCACCTACGAGATCATCTCGATCTGTACGGAGAAAAATCTCTATGAGACCCTCACGGCTCATAGAGTTGAAAAGTCTTAGGCAGCAGATTTGAACCTGCGACCTAAGCCATCGCTGCCTTTTGGAAGAAACCAATACATGATGCTCGCTCTATCACCTATCAACCATGTTTACTAAAGCAGTATACTGATAATAAAAGAAAGAGGGAAGCGACAGAAAGGACATTCGATTTGCATTTGATTAAACATTCGAGACACACTCATTCATGCATATGCAAAAGACTTAGAACGAGAAATGAGACAAGCTAAAAATAGATTTTTTTTCTATTCATAGTACAAAAGGGTTCTTACAATCATAAAGAAATAAATAAAAACATCATTAGAATGTCTACAATGGTATAACCTCAGACCCAGGACATGGATTGAGGAACTCGAAAGAGACCCTATCAATGACTTTCCAAGCCTCGCGGACCATCCTGGTGTGCTTTCTTTCGCGAGCACAAGCGTTAGGATCCCCCCTGATGTCTTCCACCCTCCGATAAGCAGCGAGTATGGCAGACTGTTGAAAGAGCTCGTGCAAGTGATCGACGAGACTGTCTCGTCGTCTCTTCGAGATAAAGTTCATCAGGTACACCAAGTGCACCTTATCCTCGGCGGCATCCAACGCCCTAAGCGGCACACCGGAACAGAATAGAGGAAGCGCTTCCCAGATGGCTCCTACGTAAGCTTAAGGAGAGAAGAACGTCGGTGAAGCAGTGGACCGTTGTATGCGTCGAAGCGGCTCATTATTTCAGCACACTCCGTGTTTGTGAACTCTCGATTTTGAGAATGGCCAAGTCGGCGGATGTCCCCGTAAGAGATGATCTCGTTAAGAGCATACATATGGGCGTCCATTGTTTCTGTGAAAGAAAATCAACAAAATTATCAGAAAGACTGATTAAGTAAAATGATATAATGCACCGAGGAATAAAATTCCATCTTTAAAACTCCAAGATCAAAAAAAAACTCCTAAGAGTTCTTTTCTATGATTTGGAAAGAGTAAAGCTCCATTAATGAATTAAAAAAAAGTCCAAGGAAAATCTTCAGAGAGCAGAGCTCTATTAATGAAACCCTAATAGGGTCCTCTTTAGTTCTCTTTAGATCCCTTTAGATCTGTAGAGCAAAGCTCTGTTAAGTGAAACCCTAAATGGGCTTCCTTTAGATCAGGGATCTATTGAGAGCGAAGCTCTGTCAATGAAAATTAATTTAATTTAATTCAAATTAAAATTTTCACCTAAAAGTTTTAAGAGTTTAACTCTTGAAGTCCTTGAAAATAAAGAGCAGGGCTCTGAGTTCTGAAAGCAAAATTTTAGAGATGAAAATCATCTAAGGGACCAAAGGTCCTATTTATAGGCATCAAATGCCCTTTTAGCTTCCAAGGGATGGCGCGACGGTTGGGAGTCTGCCACCGCTGCGCTCACGTTTAGAGGCCACGTAAGCGCAACGGTGGGGGGGCATTTGTTTATCCCAATCAGAGCAAAGCTATGTTCAAATTCCAAGGTGGGAAAAGAAGCAATGCTTCTGTTTTCCTCCAATAGGAGCAAAGCTCTGTCTTGAAAATTAAAATGAAAATTGAAGTTAAAATAAATGAAGCAACGCTTCAGATCTCCTGCGCTGCGCGCAGAGCGCCACGTGTCAAAATTAGACACGTTAGCTTAGAGAGCGCAGCGCCCAAGGCAGCGCACCCAATCAGAGTAAGGCTCTGTTTAAAATTCAAACTTTAATTAATGAAGCAACGCTTCAGTTGCGCAAGCGTTGCGCTGCGCGACGCGTGTCAGCGCAGATGCGCCGCGCGACGCGTGTCACGCGCTGGGGCGTTTGCGCCAAACAGAATTAAGATTTCAAAGAAATCTTTCTGTTCTTGTCAAAACAAGAAGATTTTCTTCTGTAAAACAGAAGCCCTTGGATCAAAGATCCAACGGTGGGGAAAATTCCCCAAATCACTCAGAGAAAAATCTCTTTAACAAATTTAACTAATTTATGGGCACTATAAAAAGGACCCTAGACCTCAATTCAAAGGGAGGAACATTTTGTGAAAAATTAAATAGAGAGAACTCTGAAGAATTGGAGAGAATTCCTCAAGAACAAAAAAGGTAAAAACCTTTAGAAAAAAGAGAAAATTCTCTTATGAACAAATCATTGATCTGAGAACAAGATCAAGGACCTCTAATAAAAAGAAAATTAAATAATAATAAGTGCTTTGCACTTTTTTATGAACCATTGGTTCCCCGAGATAAGAAAAACAAGAGGAACTTGTTTTCTTTGATCTAAATTAGATCAAGAAAACAAACAGTGCTTTGCACTTCTGTTATGAGCCATTGGTTCTGGAATCTAAAAGATTCTCAAATTAATAGTGCTTTGCACTTGTAAACTGCACTGTTGCACTCTTGAGTTGGCACAAGCTACCAGAGAACACCGCGTGTCCCATTTGCGCTGTGCGCTTTGAAATAGAGCCTTGCTCTCTGAAACTGGCGCAACTCACTACAGCGCACCATGTGTCAGTAGCGCAAGCGCAGCGCACTGGCGCAGCGCATTGCGCTTGCATGACACGTGTCATCATCACAAGCGCTTGCGCTCTTTGATTGGCGCAAAGCGCCTGACAAGCCACGTGGGGCACTGTCAGAGTATTTAATGCTCTGCATTATTAAGAAAAGGGACAGAGCCCAATTAAAAGGCCTAACAGGCCTAATAAAAAATACTATGCATTTTATAAAAAAGGGGGCAGAGCCCAACCAAAATAAAGAAAAATAATACAGTAAACGGGCAAGGGCCTAGCATAGGTCCAATAGGCCAAAGACAAAAGAATCTTGAAACTGGACTTAGCCCAGTCATGGCCATAAGTCCTCAAATTAAATTGACTGAGCACGGCGGCTCCCTAAATCAATTCATATCCGGTTCGAGGGTACATCTCCGAACTCCTCTGACACTTATCGTTGTAATCCTTCAACGATGTCGGAGAGGCGACGGGTCCCGATGACCATACATCAATACGGACTGCGGGGTCCTTAAACTCGTGGACCGAAACGTCCTTAAACTAATGTTGGACCGAAACGTCCCTAAACTAATGATGGACCACCACGTCCCTAAACTGGCGATGGACCACCACGTCCCTAAACTGGAACATGGACCACCACGTCCTTAAACTGGCGATGGACCACCACGTCCCTAAACTGGAACATTGACCACCACGTCCCTAAACTGGCGATTGACCACCACGTCCCTAAACTGGAACATGGACCACCACGTCCCTAAACTGGAACATGGACCACCACGTCCCTAAACTAGCGATTGACCACCATATCTCTAAACTGGAACATGGACCACCACGTCCCTAAACTGGAACATGGACCACCACGTCCCTAAACTGGAACAATAGAGCCTCCAAATGCTCTTTTGCCAGATCTAAACGATCCCGTTTAAGTCGATCTTACCCCCAAACACGGCTAACGTATCCTTAAACATTCAAATGGACTATAAAACGCCAAATCAACTTTGGTTCAAGGGTACATCTCCGAGCTCCTCTGACACCTGTTGTTGTAATCCTTTAACGACATCAGAGAGGTGACGAGTCCCGATGGCCATATATTAAATGGATCACCATGTTAAGTTGATCTTAGTTTCAAACAGGACTAACGTATCCTTAACGAACGTTTAAGTTGATCTTAGCCTTAATATGGCTAACGTATCCTTAAATTAAAACAGCAAACCCAAATCTAAGTAAATACGGATTTGGACTAATCCACGTCCTACGGGCGACGAAATAAATAGTCTCCGTATACAATCCACGGGCAACCACAAACAAAACAAACACACACGACACGAAGTGAAATTCTGGAGAAGGAGAAAGTGGTTACCGCGACGCGGTAGCGTAATTAACTGCAGGGGCTTGCGCCTGCAGGGAAAAGCGTCCCCACAATCAAAAAACCCTCAAGCGAGGGGGAATCTGACGAAGTCTGTTACATCGGCCGCATCCGTCCAAACCTCTGATACACGGTGCCGTAAATCAACTTGGCATCTTCGGAGAGGTAGACGGATAAAACCAAATAGCATCTGTCCCGAATCTCAGGCAAGACGTCCTCGCGTCTCGGCCGCCATTCGGAGGGGAACAGGAATTTCTTGTAAAAGAAATTAGTGGTAATGAAGTGGAGCTGGATGAAATTCCAGAAACATAAACTGCAACTGAAGATTTGGTAAAACTGGAGGATTCAATAATCCCCGACGAAGCTTAGCCACTCTGCAGATCTAGTAGGGTTCCTCATTCACCTGAGAGATATTACGGTTTTCTCATAGACGGTGGGAGCGAAGATTGTATCATGGAAGATGATGACCCAACTGGTTTCGAGCAGGCCATCACAAGTGGGGATTCCGTGAAATGGCTGGATGTTATGAGATATAACATAGAATCCATGTACACCAACAAAGTATGGACTTTGGAGGTTGCTCCTGAGGGGGTAAAACCCATTACGAGCAAATGGATTTTTAAAAAGAAGATTGGTGTAGATGGAAAGGTTGAGACCTTTAAATCTAGCCTTGTAGCAAAATATTTTCGTCAACGACAAGATATCGACTATGATGAGACATTTTCTCCAATGGATATGTTTAAGTCCATCAGGATCCTACTTGCCATTACTGCATACCATGACTATGAAGTCTGGTAGATGGACGTCAAGACCGCTTTTCTAAATGGTGATTTAGAAGAGAGCGTGTATATGATACAACCAAAGGGCTTCGTAGATAGTAGGAGCAGCGAAAAGGTGTGCAAGCTGCTTAAATCAATCTACGGATTAAAGCAGACGTCGCAGAGCTGGAACATCTGTTTTGATGTAGCAGTCAAAAAGTTTGATTTCATCAAAAACATAGATGAACTATGTATATATAAAAAGGTAGTAGAGAGTAAGGTCGTATTCCTTATATTGTACGCGGATGGCATACTCTTGATAGAAAATGATGTTCATATGCTGCACTCGGTCAAACTCTTCCTATCATAAAAGTTCTCCACAAAAGATCTGGGTGATGCCTTCTACATCCTGGGGATAAAGATTTATAGGGATAGATTTAAAAGGATGTTGGGATTGTACCAATTCAGGTACATAGACACCATACTAAAGAGATTTAGTATGGAAGATTCTAAGCGTGATAATTTATCCGCTTGTTCAGGAATCACTCTCTCCAAAGAGATGTCTCTCAAGACTGATTTGGAAAGGGTTCGCATGAACATGATACCATATGCTTCTGCAGTTGGGTCTATCATGTACACAATGTTATGTACCAGACCGGATGTAGCTTATGCATTTAGTGTAGTAAGTAGATATCAATCAGACCCAGGGGAGAAGCACTGAACAGCTGTGAAGAACAATTTTAAGTACTTGCGAAGGGCTAAAGATATTTTCTTGGTGTATGGTAATGGAGAACTTCAAGTGGAGTCTTTTACTGATTCGAGCTTCCAGAGTGATAATGATGACAGAAAGTATGTCTCGGGCTTTGTCTTCACTCTCAACGGAGGGGCAGTATGTTGGAAGAGTTCCAAGCAAGATACCGTTGTAGACTCGACGATGGAGGCTGAATGCATCGCTGCTAACGATACTGCCAAAGAGGCTGTCTGGATGATGAAGTTCATCACTGAACTTAGTGTGGTTCCATCTATTGTTGATCCAATATCTTTGTATTGTGATAACAATAAAGCCGTAGCTTTGGCCAAGAAACCCCAGTCCCATTAGCGATCCAGACATATTCTGAGGCGGTATCACCTGTTTCAGGAGATAGTTGATCGCCACGAGATCGAGATCAGGAGAGTAGACACGAAGGATAACATGGCAGATCCACTCACGAAGGCCCTTCCCTAGACACAGCTCGAGAGACTTTTTGGGATGCGGGGTATGCGAAACTACATGTCATGCCCTGCTTCCCAGTAGACGAAAACAGTGACGTAGCAAGCCCGCGGCATATTTATCCAGAGAAGGTCATTCCCTAAATAAATATACTAAGCGAATTGAAACAATAATACACAATGCAAGAATAAATGGATATTGTAATATTTTTCAATAAATATTTTTATTTACATTCAACTTTCAATATTTACAAGTTCACGAGTTTATGCTGGAAAGTAAATACAATAAGGAAAATGCCTAAACAAGTAACATATATAAACTGAAGAAAAGTGAAGCTGCGCTAGCCCTGAGTAGTGATCTAGTTGTAATCCTCCTCTGTGGCTTCCACTTCTTCCGTCTCGACCGTATCTGACGAACATTTCAAGAGAAGAAAAGTGGGTGGAATGACCGTCAGCGAACTAGAGCTCGGTAAGTCCTAAGGACAAGTAATAATAAAGAGAACGACAGTTGTAGAATATTTATGTGACGAGTAGGAGCATATGATCATGGGTAAATATGTTCTATAGGTCTTTATATGGTCAATATGTTAACGTTAAGTTCCAAGTGTGATTGTCAACGCAGCCGTAAAAGTATTCACATGCTCAAGAGTGGGGCCTCAGGAGCAAGGAAACACGGGCTCATTTCATGTATTAGCATCGGGGCTCTAGGCTGTGGATGAGTCAACCCGACTGATATTCGAGTAAAATAAAAAAAGAGGTTAATACGAGACTCCTGAAGCTCCGTTGGATTCACACAAGAAACTATCCCAAGCACCCCGAGTATAATATATTATAACTGGTCAATATATTTAATTGATTTGATTGATTAATTAACATGTCTTGATCAAAACCATAGATTGCAAAGGTATAGAATGTAGTCGAGCGAGCCGAGTAATATGCGAGTCATGACAATTGCAATCATAGTTCGGGTCAAGTTGGTTCGAGTAGTTTAGGTTCGAGGTCATATTCGAGTTTAGATTTGAGTTGGATTAGAGTTCGAGTTTGTGTTTAAGTTCGAGTTCAAGTTTATATTCGAGTTGGGATTCAATTTCATGTCTTTTTCATATGAATTGGTTTGAACTGTTAAAAATATTATGTTTGGGAGAAATCGGCAACCACTGCACATGGATGGCAGGATTTGTGTTTTTTTCCAAGACAATTGCTATTGATAATTCCGTTAAATTGTCTAACCGAATAGGCAAGCACTCACTTTCTCTGGCTCTCTGGGATTCAAGAGAAATGATACCGCTTAAACCTATATTATTCTAGAGTCCTTAATATTGTTTGCTTTCATTGTTTTATTCCCCGAAGGGGTTTTATGATATATATTAATATTGTTTAAAAATAATCTCGAGGGTGATTTATAATATTTAGGGTTTTCATGAACATATATTTTAATTGTTGTGGTGTTTTGGTGATGAAACCTAGCCTTTTGAAAGTTTATGGTATTTTTGTGAAAACTACTACTTTTGAAAACTTGATGGTATTTTATTAAAAAATTCTAATATTTCATTTAAAGAATATAGTTTCATAACATGTTTTTATTGAAAATATAGATTCATATTTTTATATAATTTTTCAAACATTAGTTTTGTTTATAAAAGTCGCATTTCTTAAAAACCATATTTTTTATTTCCTTTCAAGACCGAATACTCCGTGAGAAATTCTGCATCTCACTCTAATATCCCAAGGATGTGCGATAATCCGCACCATCCATTAACGGGTTCCCTGACGAGGGTTGTAGAGACGTAATTGCCAAGGATTTCAAAATACCGATTAAAAGAAACCCGTTTTGAAAAGTGTGGTATTTTAATGAAAAATTTATTCTTTAAATGAACCATAGCTCTAGAGTACCGTGCTATGAAACCATAGTGTGCGTGTAGGGCATGTCGTTACCCCGTGAAGTTTTTCTAAAGATATTTAAACTAATTATCGAGAAGTGTTATACTAAAGTTCATGGTATTTTAATGAAAAGTTCATTATATGTTTGTTTCACATGAAATTTATTGTTAAACTAAAAACTAAATGATGGGAAATAAGGTTAAGATTAATTTAGGATGTTAGTTTGATCTAATTTGATTAGGAAGTGGAATACAAAAATTAAAAGGAAGATTGTATCGGAGATAACTCCACTTTTGTCAATTTGTTTTACAAAATTGTTTTGACGTGGAAAAGGATGATGATGAAGGGACTTACGTATTTAGATGGTTAATATGGGAACAGAGAAGCCTTCGGGTGTCGTAGTTTCGTTGGAGATGCTCCAGTCGTCGAGTTTGGCTTGCTACTCCACTTGGGGGCTTAACTCCATTTGACACGTAGAGAGTTTGAGAGAATTTTAGCTAGAAATTTCAGAATAGAGAAGAGATAGAGTATAGGGTGGTATTTATAGTGAAGAATTAGGGTTTGGAAATTAAAAATGTGGATTAAAAGAATTTAAATAGTGTTAAATGGTAATTTGAAGGGTCTCTGTTTGATTGCTGGAAAATCAAACAGTGCAGGGGAGTTGAGAGGAGTTGAAGAGTCAAGTGTGCAAAGCACGGGGGGAAATGGGCTCCATCGAACCGTCGGCGCCGGCCTTCTGGGGATTTTGGGCGGTCGGATCTTGATGATCCATCTCGAGATTTTTGCCACGTGTCAATTTGGGTGTGTACATCTCATTGCGCCTGTTTGATTTTTCTGAAACTTTTTGTTTCTCCATATATTGCACGTCTAACTGTTAGGCTTCCAAAAATTAAAAAGAAAAATCTTTAAAAAATAATTGAGTCTGATGGGAATCGAATGCACAAGCTATGTCACAGCATTCCAGAGGCTTTACCAGTGAGCTACAAGTTACTTCTTGCTTTTATTAAACAAATTTAACTTTTAACTCTTACACAGGCTGTAATACCCTTTTCTTGTACAATAACAAGAAATTTCTGTATAGTGAATTCAGAGTCGTTACATTCTACTCTCCTTATAAAAATTTCGTCCTTGAAATTTACAATTACATAGAGACTGATTTTCAAAAAGATAAGGGTATCGTGTATACATATCTTCTTCTCTTTCCCAAGTTAATTCTTCTGACGAATACTTTCTCCACATCACTCGGCCTAAATTTACTTCCTTGTTCCCTAATATTTTCACCTTTCGGTCCAAAATCTCAACTGGTTGCTGCTCGCAGGTTAGGTCAGTTTGTACAGTGAGTTCTGAGTGATCAAGTATATATCCGAGGTTGCTCACATATCGTCGTAGTTGGGATATGTGGAACACGTTGTGCACTCCTTCCAATGAGGGTGGTAGTGCTAAACGGTATGCCACTTCTCCAACTCGTTCAAGTATGTCGAGCGGTCCTATATAGCTTGGACTTAATTTACTCCTCTTACCAAAACGGATCACTCCTTTATTTGGAGAGATCTTCAGGAATACACGGTCTCTAGGTTGGAACTCCAGATGTCGACGCTTCGCATATGCCCAATGCTTCTGTCGGTCTTGGGCTATTCGCATCCTTTCCCTGATCGTGCGAACCACATCTACAGTTACTATGATCATCTCTGGTCCAAAGAGTTCACGATCTCCAATGTCATCCCAACTCAACAGGGAACGACTGTTCACACCAGAATATTGCATTTAATGTCATCCATTCTTCTGCTCATTTGTTTATAGGCAGGTGCTTTTAATCCGTATTTGCTATATATTTACAGGTTACAGGTTTCTAGTCCAAAATAATGCAAATCATACAAAATCTCCACAGTTATGCCAAAACCAAGAACATCTGCCACAAATAGATAAAATATGGGTTTGGTCATCTACACCCGTCCATTGCCACTTATCAATTCAAGAGACAAGACAAATAATGTAACAACCCTAAACTTTTTGTATGAAATTTTTCAAAAAATACAGAAATGAACACCTAAGTCTGAGCACGAGTTATAAGTTTGTTTTGCTTTTGAACAGCAAGAAGGAGCTTGTAGCTCATTGGTAAGACCTTGCACCGCTGAGACATAGCATCTGAGTTCAAATCCCATCAGCCACACATTCTTTTTATTTAATTTTTTTCTAATCTTTTTAGAAGCCCAAGAGTCTATACGTGCACTACACGTAAACTGAAAAGACACTGATTAAACAAACATGTGCACGAGAGTATACCAAACGACCCCGACACGTGGCCTAAACCCCAACCCCCTCCATCGGCATTGGCCCAGCGAGAACTTCAAATTTACCGGTACCGCTGGTCCAACCGTCGGTGAAGCCCCCCATCTTTTCACCCCTGCACCTTTTGGCCTACCCCACTTCCCTCATACTGTTTGTTTTCCCTGAATTTTTCCAGAGGACATTTAATCACCAATTTAATCCAATTTTAATGAAAATTTTAATTCATTCTTCATCACCTCTAAACCCTAATTTCCCCTATAAATACCACACCATATTTCACCTCTCCTCACCAGAATTTCATTATCAAAACTCTACCAAATTCTCAAGTCCTTTAGTGTACAAGTGGAGTTAGCAAAAGGGTGATGTTTCGGCGACGATCCAAGGAGTTTCCGGCGACGAAACGACGCACCGGCGCTTACCTACTCTTTCCTCTTCTCCCCTATACCTTAAAAGCCGGTAAGTCCCCTCTTCCCCTCTCTTTCTCTATTTTAAAAACTTTGAATTATAAAACCCGACGGAAGCGGAGTTAATCCGACTTCCGATTCGATTTTTCTTCAAAACTCAACTTTTCTTAATAAAAAAAATACCAAAATCTCATATAATGTTTAACAAACATTAACGAACCCATTAAAACAAGTTTCATCTCAAAATATTCTTTATTGCAACTTTTATCGAATTTTTACAGTAAAATACCATATGTTTTAGTTTCGACACAAATCAACATAATACCTATATTACCTTTAGATAGCTCACGAGCTAATGACCTATCTCATCACAACACATATTTTTGACATAGCACGATGAAGTTTTGGGAATATTTTCATGGGATAACACGACTTACAAATAAATACCATCAACTTATAGAACCTTTTCTTTAAAAAGATGTATTAAACAATTCCTTAAAATTGTGCCTCTACAACCCACTTTTGGGGACTCTGTTCAGGATGGTGCGGGTTATCGCACATCCTCAGGCCTAGTATAGCGAGATGCAGACCTCCGAAAGGAGCATTCGATCTCGATGGAATTTTAATGCATTTTTTTTAAGAAAATAAGATTTCTACAAAGAAATAAATAAAATCTGTTCTTAAATATATATATATATATATATATATATATAATCAAAATATCTATTTTACTTATATTATATAAATATTCCAACTTATGTAAATGAATCACCATTACATGAAAATACCATCCAAATACCAAACAATTCCAATATTTCAAGAAAATACCATATACTATGAAAATTAGGTTCTACTCACTAGAAATCTCACTTTCATAAAATGTACATCTATGAAAACCCTAAAGATGATAATTAAATGCTTGAGGTGTATTTTGAAAATTATATCAAACTATTTTTACATAAACCCCCCTCAAGTTATACTAAATTACAATAAGGACCCTAGTAAACATAGGTTTAAGCGTGACCAATCTCTTGAGCCTTAGAGAGCCGGAGATATTGGTGCTTGCCTATTTAAGATAGACAATCTAACAAACGGTGTTATCAACACGGTAATTGTCTTGAAAAAAGACACAAATTCTGCCGTCCATATGCAGCAGTTACCGATAATATCAAAACTAATTCAAAATTTCAAGTTCTTTTCAAAGTATCTGACTAAGACTGAGTCTCAATCTAATCAATCTGACTTGAATGTGATTCAAGTATAAACTACAATTCAATATGAATCCATAAATCCGTCTATTCAATCTATATCAATCTAATTTGACCGAATCGAACCATACTCCGTCTACATGATTATCCATTTACATCCATTCCGTTTACTGATATCATGGTTTCGAAAAGTCTTCCAATTACAACAAGACAATACAATACAATCAATACAAACAATACAAGCAATTCAATAAGACACTACAGGGTTTATAAGGGGTAGACTGGTATGGAATATGTTAAAGGTAGCACGAGGTGGTCACTTAAGACGTAATTATATCCATGCCATTTATAACAACCCTAAACTTTCTGTACGAATTTTTTTCAAAATACAGAAAGGCACACCTAAGCCTGAACACGAGTTATAAGTTTGTTTTGCTTTAGAACAGCAAGAAGGAGCTTGTAGCTCACCGGTAAGACCTTACACTACTGAACCATTGCGCCAGAGTTCAAATCCCACCAGCCACAATATCTTTTTATTTTAAATTCTTTTAATTTTTTAGAAGCCCGAGAGTCTACACATGCACAACAAGTAAAACCAAGAGTCACACTTAAAACAAATAGATACAAATTAGTATTCAGACCGTCAGGGACACGTGGTTCCAATCCAAGCCCCTACCTCCATGATCGGACCGGCGAGAAAGCCTCTCAGACCGGCGCCGCCGGTTTTCCTTGGGCCAAACCTTATTTTTTTTGTAAACCCTAGGACCTTGGACTCCCCTCTTTAACCCCTATCTGTTTGTTTTCCCTGCATTTTCCAGAGAATTAAAAACCCTTTGAATTCCATTTTTAATGCAAATTTAAATGCTTTTTTCATCACACACTAAACCCTAGATTGCCCCATAAATACCACCCTCATATCACTCCTCCTCACTCACAATTCCCTGCCAAAACTCTCAAGAAATTTCCAAATTCCCATAGTGTGCAAGTGGAGTTAACGAAGGGTGGAGCTCCGACGAAGTTCCGGCGACGATACGAGGAGTTTCCGGCGACGAAACGACGCACCGGTGCTTCCCTACTCTACCTCTTTCTCCCCTCTACCTTATAAACCCGTAAGTCACATTTTCCCTCTCATCTTCATCTTTAAAAAAAATTACAAAACTAAAACCCGATGGAAGCGGAGTTAGTCCGACTTCCGATCCGGGTTTCTTTAAAAACTATTATTTTCTTAACCAAGATAACTTCATATTCTCACATATTACTTAATAAATATTAACAAACTCAACAAAATAAGTTTCACATCAAATAATCATTTTTTTGTAACTTTTATCATACTTTTTTCAGAAAAATACCATATAGTTTAATTTCGACATAAACCATCATAATTCCTTGCTATACCTGTAGATAGTTCACGAGGTAATGACCTACCTCATCACAACACAAATCTCTATCATAGCACGATTGATTTTGGGTCAATAGAATACGGAAAATACGACTTTGCAAATAAATCCCTTTAACTTATAAAACCGTTTTCTTTAAAAGATATATTAAAACATTTCCATGCAATTGCGCCTCTACAACTCATTTTGGGGACCCCGTTCGGGATGGTTCGGATTATCACACATCCTCATGATGGGTTCCATAGCACCCTAACTAGGATTTTTGGGGCATCTAGTATACAATTTTAAATAATCTAGAGAGCTATCACTACTACAATATGGGGTTGCCCCTACGGACCCAGAAATCCGTAGGGGCAAATATTTCTTGTCCCTACGGATTTATCTATAGGGCCATATCGTTGTCCCTACGGTGCTTCACGTTCTAATTTTCCCTTTGGCCCTACGGAGCCGTAAGCCGGGTACCTACGGTTATGTCCGTAGGGGTATCTACATAGGTTATTAATAAAAAAAATGCACAGAAAAATTATATTCATCTCGTTCCCAAATTTCTCTCTCGACCTCCCGCGATCTCGTCGCCTGTTCCCGCCTTCCGTCGTCACCGCGCTCGCGAGCCTGCGCCAGCTTCGTCGGTCTTCCCCACACCTTCGTCGACTTCCCGAGCCTTGTCGCCACCTTCGACGATCGTCGGTGACCACCAATTTCTACCGTCTCCTCCACCGCGCGCACGCTTGTAAGTAATTCTTAAATAATTTTTAATTTTGACGTAGTCTAGGGTTCAGGCCAGGTTCGGGTAGGGGTAAGGTCGTCGGCGTCGGCGTCGGCATCGGTCGGGTTCGGTTAGGGTTAGGGTTAGGGTTAGGTTGTGGGGTTCGGTTTGGGATTGGGCTGGGGCTGGGGCTGGGGCCAGGCTGGGGCTGGGGCTAGGGTTTGGTTGGGGCTGGGGCTGGGGCTGGGCTAGGGCTGGGGGCTAGGCAGGGGCTGGGGCTGGGGCTGGGGTTTAGTTGGGGTTAGGGTTGGGGCTGGGCTGGGGCTAGGGCTCGGTTGGGCTGGGGCTGGGGTTGGGGCTGGGGCTGGGCTGGGGCTGGGGTAGGGTTCGGTTAGGGTTAGGGATATTGGCCAAAAACTCTTTTCAAGAGATTAACCCGTATCAATATTGGAGTAGTAAGCTTTAACAATGGTGAACTGGGTGCGCCAATGGAGAGCGGCCGTTTTGCAGCGGGAGGCTTAGCATATATAAGCAATATACGATTTAAAAACTATAGCGGTAATCTATATAAACAACGAGATAATGATTTTCAAATTGGCCAAGTTAGACCCGACTGTTACTCCATTGACAATAGCCATCCTATAGATACCGTATATTTTGGTGGCCTTGGAGGGAGTAAAACATAATGTAAATGATGCACTCTTGCAAATGTGTTATCTTATTGAATAAAAAAGTTGCAATTGGGATGCTATTATTAGTACATGAGAATAATTTTTGTTGGATTCTATCATTACACATGCATCACGAGCTCTCGACAAATTTATTTACTCCGCCTCATAGAAGTACAAGTCTTATACCAGTAAAGAACCATGAAAATTTGCGATTGGTTATGATAGGCTGTGGAACCTCACAGTGCCATAACTTTCTTGAAGGATCTGAAAAGTTTTATCATAAACCATTTTAATGCAAAAGCTAAATTTGATTGCTTTATCACAAGCTCTCTTCATCCTTGATAATTGATTCTTTTGAAGCATCATAACTATGTTTTGCGTTAATGTATTTGCAATGTTGTAAATATGTGATTGGCTTTATGGCTTGACTTTAATAGATCTATATTCCTCTGTTTTTCCCTTGCTTTAGAGTTGAACATGATCTTTTAATAGCAAATATACTGCCCTTTAGAATTCAAATATGGACCGATAAGAAGAGATGATTGTTATCATGTTAACGGCCACTTATAAAATTTCTCAAATCTTGATCTCAATGGTTTAAAATCATGTTACACATACAACACGAATGCACAACAAACGCATAATTAGAGAGCGATTCGAGCTGTTCAAGTTAAAACCGATACTCGATGATAATATGAAACCTTCATATTCTCATCGATACTAATATATGAAATTAAAAGCGCCACTTAGTCCCCGTCTATCGGTTAACATACGTGCGATGCTCGTCGTGACATAGAACTATACGAAGGTTGTTAAATATCGGACGGTATAGCTCGATACTAACAACTGTCGTATAGTCTACGCGATGAGAAAATTCAATCGTATGGTAACCCATAGATTTGTCCCATGTGGACAAGTTAAGAATGTATAAAGCAAACGCTTTCATTCACTTGTGTTTTCATCCGTTTCGAGATGTTTCTTCGGTACCTTTCCGCTGGTTCTCCGTGTACAAAGATAGATTAGATGTTCATTTCAACGTTGTTTCACAGCTTTGAAATGATTATCTATTCTATTACAGTGTACTCGGAGAACAGCGGGGAGGTGCTGCCGAAATTTACTCGAAACGGTTGAAAGCACAAGTGATGGGCGTTCGCTCTATACATTCTTAATGGGATAGAAGCCTACCCCCGACAGCCGGAACACACACATACAACAAGAATACACAACAAACGCATAATTAGAGAGCGATTAGAGATGTTCAAGTTAAAACCGATACTCGATGAAAATATGAAACCTTCATATTCTCATCGATACTCATATATGAAACTAAAAGCGTTACTTAGTCCCCGTCTATCGGTTAACATACGTGCGATGCTCGTCGTGACTTAGAACTATACGAAGGTTGTTAAATGTCGGACAGTATAGCTCGATACTAACAACCGTCGTATAGTATACGCGACGAGAAAATTCAATCGTATGGTAACCCATAGATTTGTCCCGTGTGGACAAGTTAAGAATGTATAAAGCAAACGCCTTCATTCACTTGTGTTTTCATCCGTTTCGAGATATTTCGTCGGTACCTTTCCGCTGGTTCTCCGTGTACAAAGATAGATTAGATGTTCATTTCAATGTTGTTTCACAGCTTTGAAATGATTATCTATTCTATTACAGTGTACTCGGAGAACAGCGGGGAGGTGCTGCCGAAATTTACTCGAAACGGTTGAAAGCACAAGTGATGGGCGTTCGCTCTATACATTCTTAATGGGA
Source organism: Agapanthus africanus (assembly GCA_030015575.1). Classification (NCBI taxonomy): domain Eukaryota; kingdom Viridiplantae; phylum Streptophyta; class Magnoliopsida; order Asparagales; family Amaryllidaceae; genus Agapanthus; species Agapanthus africanus. Next base: position 962,841,177 of record CM057338.1, read on the forward strand.
TAGAAGCCTACCCCCGACAGCCGGAACACACACATACAACAAGAATACACAACAAACGCATAATTAGAGATCGATTCGAGATGTTCAAGTTAAAACCGATACTCGATGATAATATGAAACCTTCATATTCTCATCGATACTCATATATGAAACTAAAAGCGCCACTTAGTCCCCGTCTATCGGTTAACATACGTGCGATGCTCGTCGTGACCTATAACTATACGAAGGTTGTTAAATATCGGACAGTATAGCTCGATACTAACAACCGTCGTACAGTCTACGCGACGAGAAAATTCAATCGTATGGTAACCAAGTAGATATGTATAATGCGCCCACGAAACGAAAAAGGTTATCAGTAATGTTATATTATTACTTCACATTTTACGCTCTATACATATATAGTCAATACTTTTAATGATTGTCTAATGCGTCCACGAACCGTTTATCTAGATTTGATGACGATGTCGGGAGCAGCGAGGGGCGGCAGGAGCTCCAGCCGCGGCAGAGGCAGAGGCAGAGCGGTTCTGCCGCACGGAGAGCTCCGTAGGGAGCTTCAGAGGGCCGGTCTTGCACCCAGATCGGAGACCCCTTCGGATGCCTCCTTCCGTGTGGATTTTGCCACATCTCCAGGTATACTTCACGCATATCCATTTTGAATGTAATATTACAGATATTCATGCCTATTTATGTCAAAATTACTTATATTGTCAATGTTTGATTGTCTAGTTGTTGGTGATGCGTCCACATCTGGGACAGAGGCCACTCCCGCTCCTCCAGGTATGTTTATATATCATATAGTGCATGTATATTGATTTAGAATGCTATATCATAAATACACACATTCCTTTTGCTCTTACTTAGCAATTTTTATTATTGTCTAGCTGTAGGTGGTGACACCACCGCACCTGCGGGTATGTTTATATATCCTACAGTGCATGCATATTGATTTAGAACGTTATATTATCGATCTACACTTTCTTTTTGCAATTACTTATATAATCTATTTTTAATTGTCTAATTATAGGTGGTGCGTCCACATCTTCCGCAGGGGCCACTCCTGCCGCTTCCATACCCTCCGCATCGTCTGCAGGTTAGTATGAATAAATTTAAAATATTTATTCATTTTACATATGCTCTATAGAATAAATATGAACTTCATGGAAATTTAGCGTCGATGTTTATTTTCTAGTTGGAGGGGATGCGTCCGCATCCGGGACCCCGGCTGTTCCTCACCGGAGGAACTATCGTCCCGCTCGTGCTGCTGCCCGGGCCCAGGCTCGTGCGATAGTCACCGGAGGTATATATCACACTTGAATTTTCGTTTAACCTTGATTTCTTAATACAACTTTGTCTTATTATTGATTATCTTGTTAGTTGTATGTATGCCCTAGAGGCCATTACTATACATAGGATGTATATTGTAGTGGATGCTTGGACATATATATAGGGAGGACTTTCTCGCTCGACATGATAGTATGCTATCTGGTTACTCTTTACCTTAACGTGTATACTGTTTGTCTCTCTGTTACATGTTGGTAAAGCCCTTAGGATGTGTACTTGACTACCTGGACTATGATGCGGATCATACTAGTGGGGACATGGTAGTCCATAAGTACATCCTTCAAAGTCCCTAGTCGTGGGTATATCGAGACGGGGCATCGATATACCAGAGTAGACTAGCGTATACCTTCTCGACCCATACAGATGGGCGATGGATGATCCCATATCCATTGGTGTTTGACATCAGAGATGATATACGGGTGCTCAGTGGAGACGGGGTACACTGGACGGACTCGCCGAGAACTCCCAGATGGTATTATACCTTACGTCAGATGGCAGTTCTCTGGTGACACTGGTACAGAGTAGTCTGTTGACCCGAGATCGTCATAGAGTCTTGTGTGGTTCCCACTGTGCTTTGATTTCCACCTTACCACGTCCAAGAGGGCGTGCAAAACGGTGGCTTTTGGGTACAGTCCCGAATCACATGGAGGCAATGAGCGATAGGAGGGGATTCGTCTCTCCCGGTATAGGGAGTTGATGTTGCGCTGTGTTCGATTGGCTATAACCGGAAATCCCTGGCCAGGGTTGCTGAGATTTAGTAGTAAGTGTTACCAGTAGTTTCTCGAATTGTTATAGACCTCATATCGACACGACTTATCGAGCTATTGGGGTCTGACGTTTACCACCCCTAGGCGAGATATGCGACATATCAGACGACGAGACCGGACTGTACGGTAAGTGTTACTGGTTGGATTCACAGGAGTGTGAGCGGGCTTGCTCGTCGATCTTCTGATCGCTCAATACCCGGGTGGCCGTTACGTTTAGCAGACCGCTTGCGGATTGTGGGTGTTTGATATGATCATCACCTGCTGCCGGCGTATTGACGAGTCTTTAGAGTCCTACACAGAGATTTCCTGGCTCAAGCGAAACGAAATAGGAGCGCATATGAGATATGTGCAGGACCGAGAATAATGCGTGTATGTGATACCGTATTACATTCTTGCGATGAATGTATCGATATGGTTGTATGCGATATAACCTAGTTATCGAATCAAGGATTGATTCGATAAATCGATACATTGTATATTAGTCGGTTATATGCGATATGACCGGATCGTTAAATCAAGTGTTGATTTAATGATTTAATGCATAATTATATATTTGATATATTACTTTGCATTAACTAGTATCGGTTCACTTTAAATGGTTTTTCTCACTTGATTGTGCACATTGTATATGTGATATACTTTTGTACACAAGTTTGTATCATGTTTGATGATACATGCTCACTAGGGTTTGTGTAAAGATTAAACCATGGTTGTATATTGGTTAGGGTTTTTATTTTCTTATTCATTTATTTTATTTATTTTATTTTGAAAAGATAAAGAGAAAATGGTGGCTTTCTTTGTTCTTTACTTGAAGCTTCTTGAAGCTTCAAAGCATCTTTGACTAAGTGACCATTTTGTCTCATGCTTAACCCTAACCACTCCATCTAACCTTAGTTAAATCTCTACACTAAACCATGGTTTGGATATGATAAGAATTTATTTTTCTTTTCTATTTTATTATTCTTATCATAACATTTTTGAGCTTCTTCTTCTTCTTCTTCAAGAAGAAAGCTTGCTTCATCAATGGTGACTTGATGAAAAATGTGAGAAATCCAATTCTAAAGTGAACCCATTTCCTATTTCTTCATCCTCTACCTCTTGCCAAGTAGTATAGGGTGTTCTCTGCACAAGTTTCATGACTTGCTGAAGTGGGAGCTTGATCTAATGATGCCTCGACGTAGATCATCTTCGGCATCGACATCGACGACCTAGCCCGCCCATTTCTCCGACGAAGACGACGCAAGAGTCCGGGATCCGATTTGGACAGTGGAGGGACATCATTATGGAGCTATGGAGGTGGAGAACCGGATCTACAAAGGTTGTATTTCCGTTCTTTTAGTTAAGTAGTTAACTAGTTGCTTGTTTCGCCTAGAATTCTAGTTAACGATCCGTATTAGGGTTTCTCGGCACCCGTAAAAAATTAAATTGGCATGGTTGATGCCTTATGAGACCTTATTAGCATGTCTAGGAGCCCTATAGTGGTATCAGAGCCTAGCTAGAGCCTTAGGCGATGCGTAGACGACGTTTGAAACCCGATCGAACCAAAACCCTAACCGCAAAATAGCTCTCTGGACTTTTTCTAAAAACTGGGATTTTTCCAAATTAAAAATTGCTAAAAAATTCAGCAGGGTCCTATTAGAATTACTGTGAAATTCGGTGGACTAATTCGTCAAGTGTGCGGCGGAACCGCGGCAGAAGCATTGCTTCCGCGGCGGTTCCGCGGCAGTATTATTAAATTGTCCAATACTTTTTGCACAGTAATTCATGTTTTCAGGTGCTGGATTTTCTGGGAATTTTTAATATTTATTCAAGAGTTGAATATTCTGGGTTGTTTTGGGATTCGTTGTTTCGATCGGATTATCAAGCTTTGTCTATGTGTTCTTCCGGATAATTTTTTGAATATGTTAAAAAGTTCGACCGGATATAAATACCCAACTTTTCCCCTGCCGGAAAATTTCCAAGTGTTGGATTTTTCCGAGGTTTAAAGACGTTCTAAGTAGTGCAAGTAACGCGATGGTCCCTCTAGAAGACAACAAACCTTAACTCGATTATGTGACCGTCTTGAACTGCCCTTTGAACCTTCGGGTTTGGGGCAGTACGGCGTGCCACATGTGAGGCGTTGGCTTGACCCTTCTACGGCTGGACCGTTGGTACTGAGGCACGAACTGAATGTTTTTAGACTTATTTCATGTGTTGAGCTGTATCGGGAAAACTTGGGTGTTCGATTGTTCGATCGGAAAGTTTAACATTTTCTATCTTATTCGGAATGTGATACAACAATTGGAATTCACAAGAAGTTATGAGATTACTGAATGAATGTTATAAACATAGCAGTTTAGTCTCACTTGATCGGTTGCCACGGAATTTTGATGTGATCAAAAGTCCGTCGTGATCACGTAGCGTACACGGATACTCGCCGGGTAAACTTAATAGACAGCCTCGCTCCATAGCCCCGACCAAGTGACTGTAGGAGAACCCCGTCGCCGAAAGCATCCGTTCGGGTGCTCGCGGTAGCGGTGTTCCGCCTTGGTGCACTTCGTCGACGGTATCGGGGGTGCGGCCGCCTACTAAAGTTTGCGACGAGCATTCGATCAGGATGTCAGGAATCTTGTTGAATTGCCCGACTTGATATTGAAAAGTGTTTTCGATAATGAGACTAAAATGCGGGGTTTATAATTGTTAGGCATGCGATGTCTAAGAAATTCATTTGGTCAGACATGCGATGTCTGAGGTGGTTGCGGATTCCAACTGTTGTAGTTTTACATTTTCTTTTCTGTGACCGTAAGTGTAATATGTGATATCGCCGGTTTCGTTGCTATATGCCAACGACAATTGGGATGCGCATGTTTACTTACGTTGATGACATGTGATGTTATGTGTTGCTGGATATGTTATATTGGATCGTCGTGTTTGAATAGCCGGGTTTTTTTTATGTGAGATGAGTGTTTTTCACTTTCATTCATGTAAAAAACTTGTATGTAATATTCTTTTATTGGGGCACTTCCAGGTTGCGGAAGATGTCACCGTTTGTATATTATTTACTTTTCCGCACTAGGATAGACCCAAGGAGGGGAGCATAAGTAACCGGGTTCTGGAGTCCAGTGGGAGACCAACTCGAGGAGTCAAGTTCGGGTCTCCTAACTCTAGAATTGGTAGGGTTGCTTGACGCTCTCGTAGGGGTCTAGGGGTGTGGGTTTGGCTATTCATCACGACCGTGGAATCCGTGTTTTATACTGGCTCGTATTGAAAACACGGACGTCCTAGTATATCCAATATTTCATATGATTCTTCTGCTGCGATATCTGTTATGTGATCATGTGATATGTTCTGTGATGGATACTGTATATAGTATATATGATATATTATATAGATGTTACTTATGTTTTACACCCGCTAGCCCTGCCCTGCTCTGCCGTTAGTTACCTAACCTAACGGTGCACGAGGGGACATCGAGACGAATGCGGATGGCATAAGTGTACGTCGTATTTATCTGTGATGTTTAGGTACTTAAATGATGGGACTTCATTAATGTGATTAATGAAATAAAAGAAACCTAAGATCTTGTAGAATCGAATTTCAAAAATAAAACAGGCAGCTAAGGTTTTTGCTTTGCATAGCGGTATATGAGATATATCCTGCACCTTATTCGATAAGGAAAGGACCGAGATCCTTTCACCGAGAGTGACTCCTTTAGCAATAACTGGCAGATGCTACACACTCGGTTTTTCTTTTGATTGCTTTTAAGTGTTTTTGCTTTGCACAGTGATATATATGATATATCCCGCACCTCATTCGATGAGGAAAGGACAGACGATCCCTTCACCGGGAGTGACTCCTTTAGCAAAACTAGAAAAGCCTAAAAAACACTCCATTTTTAAAATCATTTGATTCTACAACGATATCAAGTTCATTACGCATTAGGTTTTCAGAAAAACCTGTCGTAACCCTCCGTCATTTCAGATAAGTACTAGTTAGTATTCGTGCTGCGGTAGTTTGGCCTCTGTCAAGGCGTAGTGTAAGGTAGCTAACTAGTGCTTATATGCTAGCATATGATGCGATTGGATTAAGGTATTCATACGGCGTTATTTGGCCTCCGTCAAGGGTCGTGCGGGTGGGTTTAATTCAATCAGGAAATGACGGGTTGAACTTGACTGGCGGACTATGGATAGTTTGGCCTCCGTCAAGGTCATAGGAGCTAGGGGCAAAATATTATCGGGAATTTCAAGTGTTGAAATTTGCAATGAGATTGCATACCTTCTATGAGATAGTTGGATCCCGATACCCACTGCGAGTAAGAGTTACTCCTGGGAGAGTTTTACACATTGCAATTAGCCGATCAAGTAGGTGTCTAGAAAGGTTTCAACGAGGTTACGCCTCTGGGAAAACGAGGTTTACATTAATTAGGTTCGTGTGAAAGCACGGGGGACCTCGCTCAAAGTACCAAAACTGGCCTGGCTGAAAGATTGGCGAACTTGTAGTGTGTAATTAATCCCGGCTAGTCTTTCCTTTTAGGGTTTGAAGGAAGATTTGATAAAAACAGTGGGAGCCATCCTGATTAGATAAAATAATAACCAATCTATTCTTGAAAGAGCTTACGCTGAGTGTTTTCTTCTCTCTCTCTCCAGGTAGCGATCATATCACGCCTTAATCAAGATAATAATACGGAATATTGACCGAACCCGCTTGTTATTCTGAGCTGGAGAACGTTGGTCCCGCTCCAACTTATAATTGTTATAAGACAGAGTAGGAATTTGGGGAATACCAGAATTCCCGTACCGCCCAAACGAAGAAAGTGCATGTTGATGCATCATCTTCGGGTGTGTTCGTTACAAAGAACTGTTTCTCTGTATTCTTTACGTCCTGGGTATGTGATACCAGATCAGGATCCCAGATATGTAACCTGTTACATAGGGCTACAGCTAGGTAGAGAACTGAGAACGGGTGATAAGTTTCATGAGGCAGAAAACGGGGCAAGTGTTGCAGCCAAGTCTGTTGGTCACTGTCACCCTGTATTACCTATACATTGATTCTGAACAAATGCTATTAGATACCGAACCTGATATACAAAATCATATCTATCTCTTTATTAGTAAAGAAATGATAAAATTTTGTATTGATGGATGATGTTTGAACATTTCCTATATCAAAAGTTGATCGGTTCAGGCACGTTATCTAAAAGCATTGATGTTCTAAATCAAACTACAGTTCTTAGTATATAGAACACGCACAAGAGGAAGAGTTCAGAAATGAACGAATCCTACTTGAGGCATTGTAGACTAGGTCATATCAATGCGATCCGACTGGCTGAAGTTACATTTAGATGCATATTTAAATCTGTTTGAATTTACATCTTATGAAACTTGCCAGTCATGTCATAAAGATACGATGACCATAGCTCTGTTTACTGGAAACAGAGAAAGAGTTAGTAAACTCTTGGGATGATACATGTTGATGTATGTAAGGTCCCCTGTCTACATATGCCAGGACTGGTTCTTTGTACTTCATTACATTCTCTGACAATCTATCAAGATTCAGACATATGTTCATGTTGAAACACAAGTCCGAACCTTTTGAGATATTCACAGAATATGATTTAGAAGTAGAAAACCAAAACACGGGTATAAGTATTATGTCCTTTGATGAGATCGAGGAGGAGAATACTTGAGCACGGAAATCCTGGATTATTCTAAAGGAGAATGAGATTCTCTCTCAGCATTACTCCTCCGTATACACCATAGCACGATGGTATATCGGGGCGGAGCGATAACACCCTATGTGATTAGGTGTGCTCTATGATGAGTACTACTGAGTTACCTATTTCCTTTTTGGGAGTTATGCACTTGAGAAGCTGCATACCTATTGAAAAGGGTTCAAATCAAATCTGTTGCCTACCACTCCATATGAGATATGGTATGGTAAGAGCCCATGTCTTAAGCTAGTTAAGATTTGGGGTTGTCCGGCCTATGTCTAAAAGAAAAATACCGGACAAGCTCGAGGCAAGGTCTGTTATGTAGAACTGGAAATGTTCCAGCCATACAAACTGCAGCTGATGATTTGATAGAACCAAAGGATTCAGTAGATTCCAACGAACCTCGACCTCTCCGCCGATCTAGTAGGGTTCCTCATCCGCCTGAGAGATACTTCGGTTTCTCGATGACAGTGGGAGCGAGGATTGCATCATGAGATGATGACCCAACTAGTTTCGAACTGGTCATCAGGAGTGTGACTCTGTAAGAATGGCTGGATGCTTAGTGATCTGAGATGGAATCCATGTACACCAACAAAGTATGGACTTTGGTTGCTATAACTGAAGGGTTAAATCCCCATCAGGAGCAAGTATATCTTGAGAAGATTACTTGGTGTAGATGGAAAAGTTGAGACTTTCAAAGATAGACTTGTTAAAGCTTTTCGTCATCGACCAAGCGTGGATAATGATGAAACCTTTTCAAGTAACTATGCTTAAGTCCATCCAGATCCTACTTGCCACGGCTACATACCATGACTACGATATCTGGCGGTTGGGTGCCATGACTGCTTTTCTAAATGATGTTTTAGAAGAGAACGTCTATAAGTACACAGCCAGAGGGCTTCGTAGACAGTGGGAGCAGCGGAAACGTGTACAAGATGCTTTATAGGATAAAGCAGGTATCGCGGAGTTGGAACATCTGTTTTGATGTGGTAGTCAAAGAGTTTGACTTCATCAAAATGGTAGATGAATCTTGTATAAACAAAAAGGTAGTAGAGAGTATGGTGATGATCTTCGTAGAGTACGTGGATGACATACTCATGATAGGGAAGGAGTTTCCTATGCTACGCTCGTTCAATCTCCGCTTATCGCCATGATTCTCCATATAGGATCAAAAGTGAGACCTCCTAAATCCTGGATTTTGAATCTATGAGATAGATCTAATTGGATGTTAGGATTCTCACTAGTTGTAGTGAGATGGTATCAACCGATCCTGGGGAGAATCACTGGAAGGGTTCCAAGGTGATAAGGACGACTGAAAGTCAGTCACAGGCATTGTCTTTACCCTCAGTAAAGGGACGGTATGTTGGAAGAGTTCCAAGCTAGATACCGTGACATACTAGACGATAAAGGCAAGATACATCGCTACTTAAGATGCTACCAAAGAGGCAGTCTGGATATATATTAGTTCATGAGATGAACTTTGTTCCTCCCATTGTGTGACATTGGAGTTGTGGCTTATGCCAAGGAACGCCCGTCCCATCAGTGATCCAGACATATTCTAAGGCAGTGTCACCTGATCATGGAGATAGTTGATCTCCAGGGTGATCGAGGTTAGGAGAGTAGACTCAGAGGACAACACGGCGGATCCACTCACAAAGGCCTTATCCCAGAGAGAGACTTTTATGGGATGGTTGAGTATGAGATACTTCAATCACTGCTACAGATGGCCCTAGTGCAAGTGGGAGATTGTTAGTTGTATGTATGCCCTAGAGGCCATTACTATACATAGGATGTATATTGTAGTGGATGCTTGGACATATATAGGGAGGACTTTCTCGCTCGACATGATAGTATGCTATCTGGTTACTCTTTACCTTAACGTGTATACTGTTTGTCTCTCTGTTACATGTTGGTAAAGCCCTTAGGATGTGTACTTGACTACCTGGACTATGATGCGGATCATACTAGTGGGGACATGGTAGTCCATAAGTACATCCTTCAAAGTCCCTAGTCGTGGGTATATCGAGACGGGGCATCGATATACCAGAGTAGACTAACGTATACCTTCTCGACCCATACAGATGGGCGATGGATGATCCCATATCCATTGGTGTTTGACATCAGAGATGATATACGGGTGCTCAGTAGAGACTGGGTACACTGGACGGACTCGCCGAGAACTCCCAGATGGTATTATACCTTACGTCAGATGGCAGTTCTCTGGTGACACTGGTACAGAGTAGTCTGTTGACCCGAGATCGTCATAGAGTCTTGTGTGGTTCCCACTGTGCTTTGATTTCCACCTTACCACGTCCAAGAGGGCGTGCAAAACGGTGGCTTTTGGTTACAGTCCCGAATTACATGGAGGCAATGAGCGATAGGAGGGGATTCGTCTCTCCCGGTATAGGGAGTTGATGTTGCGCTGTGTTCGATTGGCTATAACCGGAAATCCCTATCCAGGGTTGCTGACATTTTCTGGTAAGTGTTACCAGTAGTTTCTCGAATTGTTATAGACCTCATATCGACACGACTTATCGAGCTATTGGGGTCTGACGTTTACCACCCCTAGGCGAGATATGCGACATATCAGACGACGAGACCGGACTGTACGGTAAGTGTTACTGGTTGGATTCACAGGAGTGTGAGCGGGCTTGCTCGTCGATCTTCTGATCGCTCAATACCCGGATGGCCGTTACGTTTAGCAGACCGCTTGCGGCTTGTGGGTGTTTGATATGATCATCACCTGCTGCCGGCGTATTGACGAGTCTTTAGAGTCCTACACAGAGGTTTCCTGGCTCAAGCGAAACGAAATAGGAGCGCATATGAGATATGTGCAGGACCGAGAATAATGCGTGTATGTGATACCGTATTACATTCTCGCGATGAATGTATCGATATGGTTGTATGCGATATAACCTAGTTATCGAATCAAGGATTGATTCGATAAATCGATACATTGTATATTAGTCGGTTATAAGCGATATGACCGGATCGTTAAATCAAGTGTTGATTTAATGATTTAATGCATAATTATATATTTGATATATTACTTTGCATTAACTAGTATCGGTTCACTTTAAATGGTTTTTCTCACTTGATTGTGCACATTGTATATGTGATATACTTTTGTACACAAGTTTGTATCATGTTTGATGATACATGCTCACTAGGGTTTGTGTAAAGATTAAACCATGGTTGTATATTGGTTAGGGTTTTTATTTTCTTATTCATTTATTTTATTTATTTTATTTTGAAAAGATAAAGAGAAAATGGTGGTTTTCTTTGTTCTTTGCTTGAAGCTTCTTGAAGCTTCAAAGCATCTTTGACTAAGTGACCATTTTGTCTCATGCTTAACCCTAACCACTCCATCTAACCTTAGTTAAATCTCTACACTAAACCATGGTTTGGATATGATAAGAATTGATTTTTCTTTTCTATTTTATTATTCTTATCATAACATTTTTGAGCTTCTTCTTCTTCTTCTTCAAAAAGAAAGCTTGCTTCATCAATGGTGACTTGATGAAAAATATGAGAAATCTAATTCTAAAGTGAACCCATTTCCTATTTCTTCATCCTCTACCTTTTGCCAAGTAGTATAGGGTGTTCTCTTCACAAGTTTCATGACTTGGTGAAGTGGGAGCTTGATCTAATGATGCCTCGACGTAGATCATCTTCGGCATCGACATCGACGACCTAGCCCGCCCATTTCTCCGACGAAGCCGATGCAAGAGTCCGGGATCCGATTTGGACAGCGGAGGGACATCATTATGGAGCTATGGAGGTAGAGAACCGGATCTACAAAGGTTGTATTTCCGTTCTTTTAGTTAAGTAGTTAACTAGTTGCTTGTTTCGCCTAGAATTCTAGTTAACGATCCGTATTAGGGTTTCTCGGCACCCGTAAAAAATTAAATTGGCATGGTTGATGCCTTGTGAGACCTCATTAGCGTGCCTAGGAGCCCTACAGTGGTATCAGAGCCTAGCTAGAGCCTTAGGCGATGCGTAGACGACGTTTGAAACCCGATCGAACCAAAACCCTAACCCCAAAATAGCTCTCTGGACTTTTTCTAAAAACTGGGATTTTTCCAAATTAAAAATTGCTAAAAAATTCAGCAGGGTCCTATTAGAATTACTGTGAAATTCGGTGGACCAATTCGTCAAGTGTGCGGCGGAACCGCGGCAGAAGCATTGCTTCTGCGGCGGTTCCGCGGCAGTATTATTAAATTGTCCAATACTTTTTGCACAGTAATTCATGTTTTCAGGTGCTGGATTTTCTGGGAATTTTTAATATTTATTCAAGAGTTGAATATTCTGGGTTGTTTTGGGATTCGTTGTTTCGATCGGATTATCAAGCTTTGTCTATGTGTTCTTCCGGATAATTTTTTGAATATGTTAAAAAGTTCGACCGGATATAAATACCCAACTTTTCCCCTGCCGGAAAATTTCCAAGTGTTGGATTTTTCCGAGGTTTAAAGACGTTCTAAGTAGTGCAAGTAACGCGATGGTCCCTCTAGAAGACAACAAACCTTAACTCGATTATGTGACCGTCTTGAACTGCCCTTTGAACCTTCGGGTTTGGGGCAGTACGGCGTGCCACATGTGAGGCGTTGGCTTGACCCTTCTACGGCTGGACCGTTGGTACTGAGGCACGAACTGAATGTTTTTAGACTTATTTCATGTGTTGAGCTGTATCGGGAAAACTTGGGTGTTCGATTGTTCGATCGGAAAGTTTAACATTTTCTATCTTATTCGGAATGTGATACAACAATTGGAATTCACAAGAAGTTATGAGATTACTGAATGAATGTTATAAACATAGCAGTTTAGTCTCACTTGATCGGTTGCCACGGAATTTTGATGTGATCAAAAGTCCGTCGCAATCACGTAGCGTACACGGATACTCGCCGGGTAAACTTAATAGACAGCCTCGCTCCATAGCCCCGACCAAGTGACTGTAGGAGAACCCCGTCGCTGAAAGCATCCGTTCGGGTGCTCGCGGTAGCGGTGTTCCGCCTTGGTGCACTTCGTTGACGGTATCGGGGGTGCGGCCGCCTACTAAAGTTTGCGACGAGCATTCGATCAGGATGTCGGGAATCTTGTTGAATTGCCCGACTTGATATTGAAAAGTGTTTTCGATAACGAGACTAAAATGCGGGGTTTATAATTGTTAGGCATGCGATGTCTAAGAAATTCATTTGGTCAGGCATGCGATGTCTGAGGTGGTTGCGGATTCCAACTGTTGTAGTTTTACACTTTTCTGTGACCGTAAGTGTAATATGTGATATCGCCAGTTTCGTTGCTATATGCCAACGACAATTGGGATGCGCATGTTTACTTACGTTGATGACATGTGATGTTATGTATTGCTGGATATGTTATATTGGATCGTCGTGTTTGAATAGCCGGGGTTTTTTTTATGTGAGATGAGTGTTTTTCATTTTCATTCATGTAAAAAACTTGTATGTAATATTCTTTTATTGGGGCACTTCCAGGTTGCGGAAGATGTCACCGTTTATATATTATTTACTTTTCCGCACTAGGATAGACCCAAGGAGGGGAGCACAAGTAACCGGGTTCTGGAGTCCAGTGGGAGACCAACTCGAGGAGTCAAGTTCGGGTCTCCTAACTCTAGAATTGGTAGGGTTGCTTGCCGCTCTCGTAGGGGTCTAGGGGTGTGGGTTTGGCTATTCATCACGACCGTGGAATCCGTATTTTATACTGGCTCGTATTGAAAACACGGACGTCCTAGTATATCCAATATTTCATATGATTCTTCTGCTGCGATATCTGTGATGTGATCATGTGATATGTTCTGTGATGGATACTGTATATAGTATATATGATATATTATATAGATGTTACTTATGTTTTACACCCGCGCTAGCCCAGCCCTGCTCTGCCGTTAGTTACCTAACCTAACGGTGCACGAGGGGACATCGAGGCGAATGCGGATGGCATAAGTGTACGTCGTATTTATCTGTGATGTTTAGGTACTTAAATGATGGGACTTCATTAATGTGATTAATGAAATAAAAGAAACCTAAGATGTTGTAGAATCAAATTTCAAAAATAAAACAGGTAGCTAAGGTTTTTGCTTTGCATAGAGGTATATGAGATATATCCTACTCCTTATTCGATAAGGAAAGGACCGAGATCCTTTCACCGGGAGTGAATCCTTTAGCAATAACTGGCAGATGCTACACACTCGGTTTTTCTTTTGATTGCTTTTAAGTGTTTTTGCTTTGCACAGTGATATATATGATATATCCCGCACCTCATTCGACGAGGAAAGGACCGACGATCCCTTCACCGGGAGTGACTCCTTTAGCAAAACTAGAAAAGCCTCAAAATCACTCCATTTTTAAAATCATTTGATTCTACAACGATATCAAGTTCATTACGCATTAGGTTTTCAGAAAAACCCGTCGTAACCCTCCGTCATTTCAGATAAGTACTAGTTAGTATTCGTGCTGCGGTAGTTTGGCCTCCGTCAAGGCGTAGTGTACGGTAGCTAACTAGTGCTTATCTGCTAGCATATGATGCGATTGGATTAGGGTATTCATACGGCGTTGTTTGGCCTCCGTCAAGGGTCGTGCGGGCGGGTTTAATTCAATCAGGAAATGACGGGTTGAACTTGACTAGCGGACTATGGGTAGTTTGGCCTCCGTCAAGGTCATAGGACGCTAGGGGCAAAATATTATCGGGAATTTCAAGTGTTGAAATTTGCAATGAGATTGCATACCTTCTATGAGATAGTTGGATCCCGATACCCACTGCGAGTAAGAGTTACTCCTGGGAGAGTTTTACACATTACAATTAGCCGATCAAGTAGGTGTCTAGAAAGGTGTCAACGAGGTTACGCCTCTAGGGAAACGAGGTTTACATTAATTAGGTTCGTGTGAAAGCACGGGGGACCTCCCTCAAAGTAACGACACTGGCCTGGCTGAAAGATTGGCGAACTTGTAGTGTGTAATTAATCCCGGCAAGTCTTTCCTTTTAGGGTTTGAAGGAAGATTTGATAAAAACAGTGGGAGCCATCCTGATTAGATAAAATAATAACCAATCTATTCTTGAAAGAGCGCACGCTAAGTGTTTTCTTCTCTCTCTCTCCAGGTAGCGACCATATCACGCCTTAATCAAGATAATAATACGGAATATTGACCGAACCCGCTTGTTATTCTGAGCTGGGGAACGTTGGTCCCGCTCCAACTTATAATTGTTATAAAACAGAGTAGGAATTTGGGGAATACCAGAATTCCCGTGCCGCCCAAACGAAGAAAGTGCATGTTGATGCATCATCTTCGGGTGTGTTCGTTACAAAGAACTGTTTCTCTGTATTCTTTACGTCCTGGGTATGTGATACCAGATCAGGATCCCAGATATGTAACCTGTTACATAGGGCTACAGCTAGGTAGAGAACTGAGAACGGGTGATAAGTTCATGAGGCAGAAAACGGGGCAAGTGTTGCAGCCAAGTCTGTTGGTCACTGTCACCCTGTATTACCTATACATTGATTCTGAACAAATGCTATTAGATACCGAACCTGATATACAAAATCATATCTATCTCTTTATTAGTAAAGAAATGATAAAATTTTGTATTGATGGATGATGTTTTGAACATTTCCTATATCAAAAGTTGATCGGTTCAGGCACGTTATCTAAAAGCATTGATGTTCTAAATCAAACTACGGTTCTTAGTATATAGAACACACACAAGAGGAAGAGTTCAGAAATGAACGAATCCTACTTGAAGCATTGTAGACTAGGTCATATCAATGCGATCCGACTGGCTGAAGTTACATTTAGATGCATATTTAAATCTGTTTGAATTTACATCTTACGAAACTTGCCAGTCATGTCACAAAGATACGATGACCATAGCTCTGTTTACTGGAAACAGAGAAAGAGTTAGTAAACTCTTGGGATGATACATGTTGATGTATGTAAGGTCCCCTGTCTACATATGCCAGGATTGGTTCTTTGTACTTCATTACATTCTCTGACAATCTCTCAAGATTCAGACATATGTTCCTGTTGAAACACAAGTCCGAACCTTTTGAGATATTCACAGAATATGATTTAGAAGTAGAAAACCAAAACACGGGTATAAGTATTATGTCCTTTGATGAGATCGAGGAGGAGAATACTTGAGCACGGAAATCCTGGATTATTCTAAAGGAGAATGAGATTCTCTCTCAGCATTACTCCTCCGTATACACCATAGCACGATGGTATATCGGGGCGGAGCGATAACACCCTATGTGATTAGGTGTGCTCTATGATGAGTACTACTGAGTTACCTATTTCCTTTTTGGGAGTTATGCACTTGAGAAGCTGCATACCTATTGAAAAGGGTTCAAATCAAATCTGTAGCCTACCACTCCATATGAGATATGGTATGGTAAGAGCCCATGTCTTAAGCTAGTTAAGATTTGGGGTTGTCCGGCCTATGTCTAAAAGCAAAATACCGGACAAGATCGAGGCAAGGTCTGTTATGTAGAACTGGAAATGTTCCAGCCATACAAACTGCAGCTGATGATTTGATAGAACCAAAGGATTCAGTAGATTCCAACGAACCTCGGCCTCTCCGCCGATCTAATAGGGTTCCTCATCCGCCTGAGAGATACTTCGGTTTCTCGATGACAGTGGGAGCGAGGATTGCATCATGAGATGATGACCCAACTAGTTTCGAACTGGCCATCAGGAGTGTGACTCTGTAAGAATGGCTGGATGCTTAGTGATCTGAGATGGAATCCATGTCCACCAACAAAGTATGGACTTTGGTTGCTATAACTGAAGGGTTAAATCCCCATCAGGAGCAAGTATATCTTGAGAAGATTACTTGGTGTAGATGGAAAAGTTGAGACTTTCAAAGATAGACTTGTTAAAGCTTTTCGTCATCGACCAAGCGTGGATAATGATGAAACCTTTTCAAGTAACTATGCTTAAGTCCATCCAGATCCTACTTGCCACGGCTACATACCATGACTACGATATCTGGCGGTTGGGTGCCATGACTGCTTTTCTAAATGATGTTTTAGAAGAGAACGTCTATAAGTACACAGCCAGAGGGCTTCGTAGACAGTGGGAGCAGCGGAAACGTGTACAAGATGCTTTATAGGATAAAGCAGGTATCGCGGAGTTGGAACATCTGTTTTGATGTGGTAGTCAAAGAGTTTGACTTCATCAAAATGGTAGATGAACCTTGTATAAACAAAAAGGTAGTAGAGAGTATGGTGATGATCTTCGTAGAGTACGTGGATGACATACTCATGATAGGGAAGGAGTTTCCTATGCTACGCTCGTTCAATCTCCGCTTATCGCCATGATTCTCCATATAAGATCAAAAGTGATACCTCCTAAATCCTGGATTTTGAATCTATGAGATAGATCTAATTGGATGTTAGGATTCTCACTAGTTGTAGTGAGATGGTATCAACCGATCCTGGGGAGAATCACTGGAAGGGTTCCAAGGTGATAAGGACGACTGAAAGTCAGTCACAGGCATTGTCTTTACCCTCAGTAAAGGGACGGTATGTTGGAAGAGTTCCAAACTAGATACCGTGACATACTAGACGATAAAGGCAAGATACATCGCTACTTAAGATGCTACCAAAGAGGCAGTCTGGATATATATTAGTTCATGAGATGAACTTTGTTCCTCCCATTGTGTGACAATGGAGTTGTGACTTATGCCAAGGAACGCCCGTCCCATCAGTGATCCGGACATATTCTAAGGCAGTGTCACCTGATCATGGAGATAGTTGATCTCCAGGGTGATCGAGGTTAGGAGAGTAGACTCAGAGGACAACACGGCGGATCCACTCACAAAGGCCTTATCCCAGAGAGAGACTTTTATGGGATGGTTGAGTATGAGATACTTCAATCACTGCTACAGATGGCCCTAATGCAAGTGGGAGATTGTTAGTTGTATGTATGCCCTAGAGGCCATTACTATACATAGGATGTATATTGTAGTGGATGCTTGGACATATATAGGGAGGACTTTCTCGCTCGACATGATAGTATGCTATCTGGTTACTCTTTACCTTAACGTGTATACTGTTTGTCTCTCTGTTACATGTTGGTAAAGCCCTTAGGATGTGTACTTGACTACCTGGACTATGATGCGGATCATACTAGTGGGGACATGGTAGTCCATAAGTACATCCTTCAAAGTCCCTAGTCGTGGGTATATCGAGACGGGGCATCGATATACCAGAGTAGACTAGCGTATACCTTCTCGACCCATACAGATGGGCGATGGATGATCCCATATCCATTGGTGTTTGACATCAGAGATGATATACGGCTGCTCAGTGGAGACTGGGTACACCTGACGGACTCGCCGAGAACTCCCAGATGGTATTATACCTTACGTCAGATGGCAGTTCTCTGGTGACACTGGTACAGAGTAGTCTGTTGACCCGAGATCGTCATAGAGTCTTGTGTGGTTCCCACCGTGCTTTGATTTCCACCTTACCACGTCCAAGAGGGCATGCAAAACGGTGGCTTTTGGGTACAGTCCCGAATTACATGGAGGCAATAAGCGATAGGAGGGGATTCGTCTCTCCCGGTATAGGGAGTTGATGTTGCGCTGTGTTCGATTGGCTATAACCGGAAATCCCTGGCCAGGGTTGCTGAGATTTACTGGTAAGTGTTACCAGTAGTTTCTCGAATTGTTATAGACCTAATATCGACACGACTTATCGAGCTATTGGGGTCTGACGTTTACCACCCCTAGGCGAGATATGCGACATATCAGACGACGAGACCGGACTGTACGGTAAGTGTTACTGGTTGGATTCACAGGAGTGTGAGCGGGCTTGCTCGTCAATCTTCTGATCGCTCAATACCCGGGTGGCCGTTACGTTTAGCAGACCGCTTGCGGCTTGTGGGTGTTTGATATGATCATCACCTGCTGCCGGCGTATTGACGAGTCTTTAGAGTCCTACACAGAGGTTTCCTGGCTCAAGCGAAACGAAATAGGAGCGCATATGAGATATGTGCAGGACCGAGAATAATACGTGTATGTGATACCGTATTACATTCTCGCGATGAATGTATCGATATGGTTGTATGCGATATAACCTAGTTATCGAATCAAGGATTGATTCGATAAATCGATACATTGTATATTAGTCGGTTATATGCGATATGACCGGATCGTTAAATCAAGTGTTGATTTAATGATTTAATGCATAATTATATATTTGATATATTACTTTGCATTAACTAGTATTGGTTCACTTTAAATGGTTTTTCTCACTTGATTGTGCACATTGTATATGTGATATACTTTTGTACACAAGTTTGTATCATGTTTGATGATACATGCTCACTAGGGTTTGTGTAAAGATTAAACCATGGTTGTATATTGGTTAGGGTTTTCATTTTCTTATTCATTTATTTTATTTATTTTATTTTGAAATGATAAGGAGAAAATGGTGGCTTTCTTTGTTCTTTGCTTGAAGCTTCTTGAAGCTTCAAAGCATCTTTGACTAAGTGACCATTTTGTCTCATGCTTAACCCTAACCACTCCATCTAACCTTAGTTAAATCTCTACACTAAACCATGGTTTGGATATGATAAGAATTGATTTTTCTTTTCTATTTTATTATTCTTATCATAACATTTTTGAGCTTCTTCTTCTTCTTCTTCAAGAAGAAAGCTTGCTTCATCAATGGTGACTTGATGAAAAATGTGAGAAATCCAATTCTAAAGTGAACCCACTTCCTATTTCTTCATCCTCTACCTCTTGCCAAGTAGTATAGTGTGTTCTCTTCACAAGTTTCATGACTTGGTGAAGTGGGAGCTTGATCTAGTGATGCCTCGACGTAGATCATTTTCGGCATCGACATCGACGACCTAGCCCGCCCATTTCTCCGACGAAGCCGACGCAAGAGTCCGGGATCCGATTTGGACAGCGGAGGGACATCATTATGGAGCTATGGAGGTGGAGAACCGGATCTACAAAGGTTGTATTTCCGTTCTTTTAGTTAAGTAGTTAACTAGTTGCTTGTTTCGCCTAGAATTCTAGTTAACGATCCGTATTAGGGTTTCTCGGCACCCGTAAAAAATTAAATTGGCTTGGTTGATGCCTTGTGAGACCTCATTAGTGTGCCTAGGAGCCCTACATATCTTGATATTTCGTGCAGACGCAGGGCCTCCCCATCCCCAGAGGGGGACTCGGGGCCCGAATCAGTCCCATAGGCTGAGGCCTGACAGAGCTAGGGGGAGGCAGCATTCCCCCTTTTTTTACCCTTGACTATCGCTATACCGGTCCTCATGCTGAGAGGTTCGGCCGGTATATGGGGGACGAGAGCCGGCTCGTGAAGAACTATCCACTTCACGTTGAGTGGGGCGAGCAGCACCAACGCTCATTCGCCCTCTTCTTTGATCAGGCTCGGGTATGTATTAATATATATTTTCATTTGATCTATCCAATATATTTATTATTAACACTTGCAATCTAATAACAATGTTTTTTTGTATTTTCAGTTGGATTACGATTTTCAGCCTGTAGCCGACCCTGATCACCCGGGAAGGGTGCTCGACCTTCATGCTCCGTACAATGGCCTGATGAAGAACATGCAGGCCAAGGTCCGATACAACAGGAATGAGCTGAAGGCCGACTGCTAATCCCTGTGGATGGCGACCCCCGAGGCAGAGAGAGCGGCCCTCCTAACTACTCCGGCGTTTGCGAGAGTCGACGTAGAGACATGGCCTCTATTGTGCGCTTATTTCGACTCCCAACGCAAACATGTATGTATTTTAAATGTAATTCATTATTTATGATATAATTTATTTCTTTGTGTTCCTTAATTAGAAAACTAAATGTTAATGCGTTGTGCAGAAATAGGCCGCTCAGAATACAGAGAACAGGAAGTCAGCGAAGAGGGGTCGCCCCACTTACACAGGTGGCTCGAGGAACATTACTCGAGCCATGGAGTTATCGGTAAATTACAATAGACCGACCTTTGTGATATTCTGCAATATTAAGAGTTATTTTCTAATATTTCTAATATTAAGAGTTACTTTCTAATATTGCAGACATCTCGGACCGTGGCGTCAGGTGGTACACCGAGCGTGCTGTCCGCATATCTTGCCATCCACGGCACCTCGACAGATCCCGCCACGGGCGAGCTTCGATATCCCGACGTCGCTACCCAGGAGTATTGCGTAAGTGTTAATATTTTTTCTACCCAAATTTGAAATTTTAGTTTTGGAAGGTTCAAGTTTAAATTTTATACTTATACTTTACTGCTTAATGTGGGTGTAGGAGCGGGTGGTTGAGCAGGCCCAGGCCTCGGGGATCGATTTTACCGGACAGAGCGATCTGAGGCTGCTAACCCTAGTTCTGGACGCCGCACACGGAGGGCACCACGGATGTTGGGAGAGAGGCCGGGGACTGGGCCCTAGCAGGGCCCATATGAGGTTGGACTCCACCCCGGCGGTTACTTCCTCCGTCTCCAGTGACCGACGTGTCCATCAGGAACTGGAGAGCTTGAGGGCCACCGTTCAGGAGTTGAAGGAGATGCTGATATGTATACTACTTTATAGTAAAATATCATGTCATATTATATAGATATCAACATATCCATAATTAGTACGTAGCTTGAGCTTATTTGGTTTTAGACTTAAGTTTGATTAATCATACATATAGATGTAATTAAAATAAACAACAAATTAGATATCCAAACGTGGTTTCGAAATAACTTAATAATGATACGAATTCGAATAATACACAGTTCTTACACGCTTATTACACACGTTAGGTCCAGACGCGACAGGGTACATCGGCCGAGCCTCCACATGCATCTCCTTCGGCTGCGGCTCCGCAAGCCACTACATCGGCTGCGGTTCCGCAGACAGCTCCTATAGCTCCACCGCCCGCTCAGACTCCCGCAGCCGCGGCTCCGCAAGCGACTATCTCGACGGCGGCTGTGCAGACCACATTGCCAGCTCCACAGGCCGCTCAGACTCCCGGTCGCGCTGAATTGCAGAGTTTATTGACCGAGGAGCAGGCGCGCGTTATTCTATCGTTATTCAGAGATGGAGCTGGACCGAACTAGGGTAGCTTTTTGGTTCTTATTTTTTGAAACATGTATTTATTTATATCATACACATTGTACTACATTTTGAAATAATATTGATATTGGTTTATATTTATATCATATTCAGTTTTTGGGTTTCTTTTGTATATTATATATATGCGTGAGATGTGATTATGAATACTGCGATATATGTTGTGTGATGATTAATTTTATATTTGATTGATGTATATATTATTGTGCAAAGGGCGGGAAAAAATCAGGCAGCCCTTTTTTTAAAAAAAAATACAGATAATATGTACCTACGGATTAATCCGTAGGTACACATGTTGCCCCTACGGCTATATCCGTAGGGGCAAAATATCAGCGTAACTGATATTTCCCCCATGATCTCAGTACCAGGGGGTTGGGAGTGCCCCTACGGACATATCCGTAGGGGCTACTGCTTCGCCCCTACGGCGTTATCCGTAGGGGCCAAATATCAGGATTCCTGATATTTTGCCCCTACGGATAGGTACCTACGCAGATATCCGTAAGGGGTAGTACATGTCCCTACGGTTATGTCAGTAGGTACATTTAATATATTAAAAAAAAACAGTAAATAATATAACTTTTTTTACCCTACGGCCTATTCCGTAGGGGCAACAGGACCTACACAGAAATCCGTAGGGGCAAGTTCAAGGCTTCAACTTGCACCTGCGGCCTTTGCACCTACGGGGTATTTTTTCGCCTCTACGGATATATCCGTAGGGGCAGTGGTTTGCCCCTACGGGTAAATCCGTAGGGGCAATCCTTATTTGTAGTATAAGGGTAGACCCGACTGTTACTCCATTGACAATAGCCATCTTATAGATACTGTATATTTTGGTGGCCCTGGAGGGAGTAAAACATAATGTAAATGATGCACTCTTGCAAATGTGTTATCTTATTGAATAAAAGAGTTGCAATTGGGATGCTATTATTAGTACATGAGAATAATTTTTGTTGGATTCTATCATTACACATGCATCACGAGCTCTCGACAAATTTATTTACTCCGCCTCATAGAAGTACAAGTCCTATACCAGTAAAGAACCATGAAAATTTGCGATTAGTTATGATAGGTTGTGGAACCTCACAGTGCCATAACTTTCTTGAAGGATCTCAAAAGTTTTATCATAAACCATTTTAATGCAAAAGCTAAATTTGATTGCTTTATCACAAGCTCTCTTCATCCTTGATAATTGATTCTTTTGAAGCATCGTAACTATGTTTTGCGTTAATGTATTTGCAATGTTGTAAATATGTGATTAGCTTTATGGCTTGACTTTAATAGATCTATATTCCTCTGTTTTTTCCTTGCTTTAGAGTTGAACATGATCTTTTAATAGCAAATATACTGCCTTTAGAATTCAAATATGGACCGATAAGAAGAGATGATTGTTATCATGTTAACGGCCACTTATAAAATTTCTCAAATCTTGATCTCAATGGTTTAAAATCATGTTACACATACAACACGAATGCACAACAAACGCATAATTAGAGAGCGTTTGGATCTAACTAGAAAATTAGGAGTTAAGCTAGCATGTAATCCAACATTACACTAAGTGAATGAGAAATACAACCTTTGTAGACCGGTCATTCACTTCTAATGCTCCATGTAGTTGTCCCTTCACTGCAAGTCATGAACTCCCGAACTCTAGAAAAGGTTCTCCCGGAGAAATGAACAAGCTTGCTCGAAGTCTTCGAGGCCGAAGATGATCAACGTCGGGGAGACTCAAGCTCATGCTACCTCTTCACTAATTGTGAAATTAGTGAAGCAAACACCCTATACAAAATGACAAGTAGTAGAGGATGATGAAATAGGAAATGAACTCACTTTAGTTTTATTTTTCTCACAATATTTTCTCACCTTGAGAAAAGCTAGGAAGCTTTTTCTCATGAAGAAGAAGAAGCTCAAGTGAAGAATCAAGAAAAGAGAAAAATGAACTCATAAGGTGAGAATAGCAGCCATGGATGAGTTAGTATCATACACAAACTCATGTAGAGAATAAACCATGGCTAACAATAATGGTTAGGTTAATAAAAATCTACAAGTAAAACAAAAGGAGTGGACTTAGTCAAAGATGCTACAAGCTTCTCCAAGCTTCCAAGCGTGTGACTAATTAACACTAATTTTGATTTATTTAAATAAATATAAACCCTCACATTATTATTAGTATGGTGTGAGTCTGATACACCCATGTTGCATGTGGCATCATGCATGATACAATAAAATGTACACTAATATATATCACATATATACTAATGCACACTTGTGAGAAAAAGAAAAGTTTAAGTGAGCTAATATTAGTTAATGCAATCTAGTATATCAAATATACAATTATACATTAAATTATTAAATCAACATTTGATTTAATAATCCGGCTATATCACATATAACCGACTAATATCAAATGCAACAACTTATCGAATCAACATTTGATCCGATAACCCGGCTATATCCCATATAATCGACCGATGTCACAAATCGCAAGAATAGAATGCGGTATCACATACGCGCATTAATCTCGGTCCCGCACATATCTCATATATGCTCCTACTTCGTTTCGCATGAACCAGGAAACCTCTGTGTAGGACTCTAAAGACTCGTCAATACGCCGGCAGTAGGTGATGACCATATCAAACACCTGCAAGCCGCAAACGGTCTGCTAAACGTAACGGCCACCCGGGTATTGAGCGATCAGAAGATCAACAAGAATGCCTGCTCATACTCCTGCAAATCCGATCAGTAACACTACGGTACTGTCCGGTCTCTTCGTCTGATATGTTGC
Organism: Agapanthus africanus; assembly: GCA_030015575.1. Taxonomy (NCBI): domain Eukaryota; kingdom Viridiplantae; phylum Streptophyta; class Magnoliopsida; order Asparagales; family Amaryllidaceae; genus Agapanthus; species Agapanthus africanus. The sequence continues at coordinate 962,865,843 of CM057338.1, forward strand.
ATATCTCGCCTGGGGGTAGTAAATGTCAGACCCCAATAGCTTGATAAGTCATGCCGATGTGAGGCTCATAACGGGTCAAGAAACTATTGATAACACCTACCGGTAAATCTCATAACTGCCCTGGCCAGGGACTTCCTGTTATAGCCAATCGAGCACAGCGCAACATCAACCCCCAATACCGGGAGAGACGAATCCCCTCCTATCGCTCATTGCCTCCATGTGACTCGGGACTGTACCCAAAAACTACAGTTTTGCATGTCCTCTTGAACGTGGTAAGGTGGAAATCAAAGCACAGTGGGAATCACACAAGACTCTATGACGATCTCGGGTCGACAGGCTAATCTGTACCAGTGTCATCAGAGAACTGTCATCTAACGTAAGGTATAATACCATCTAGGAGTTCTCGGCGAGTCCGTCCAGTTACCCAGACTCCACTGAGCACCCGTTTACCATCTCTGATGTCAAACACCAATGGATATGGGATCATCCATCGCCCATCTATATGGGTCGAGAAAATATAAGCTAGTCTACTCTGGTATATCGATGCCCCGTCTCGATACACCCACGACTAGGGACTTTAAAGGATGTACTTACCGACTACCTTTGTCTCACTAGTATGATCTGCGTCATAATCCAGGGAGTCAAGTACTCATCCTGAGGGCTTTACCAACATGAAACAGAGAGACAATCAGTGTACATGTTAAGATAAAGAGTAACCAGATAGCATACTATCATGTCGAGCAAGAAATTCCTCCCTATATATGTCCAAGTATCCACTACAATATACATCTCATGTACAGTAATAGTCTCGAGGGCATACATATAACTAACAATCTCTCACTTGCACTAGGGCCATCATATAGCAGTGGTTGTAGTATCTCATACTCAACCATCCCATAAAAGTCTCTCTCTGGGAAAAGCCTTTGTGAGTGGTCCGCCATGTTGTCCTCGGAGTCTACTCTCCTAACCTCGATTTCTCCGGAGATCAATCATCTCCATGATCTGGTGATACTGCGTTAGAATATGTCTGGGTCACTGATGGGACGAGGGTTCCTAGACATAAGCTACAACTCCATTGTCACACAATGGTAGGAACGAAGTTCATCTCATGAACTATTATACACCCAGACTGCCTCTTTGGTAGCATCTTTGGTAGCGATGTATCCAGCCTTTATCGTCTAGTTTGCCACGGTATATAACTTGGAACTCTTCCAACATACCATCCCTCCACTGAGGGTAAAGATAATGCCTGTGACCGACATTCAGTCGACCTTACCACCCTGGAAGCTATCCAGTGATTCTCCCCAGGATCGATTGATACCATCTCACTACACCTAGTGAGAATCCTAACTTCCACTTAGATCTATCTCATAGATCCAAAACCCAGGATTAAGGATGTATCACCTTGATCATTTATGGAGAATCCTTATGATAAGAGGAGATTGACCGAATGTAGCATAGGAAACACCTTCCCTATCAAGAGTATGCCATCTACGTACAATACGAGGAAGACCGCCTTACTCTCTACTACCTTTTTGTATAGACAAGGTTCATCTACCATTTTGATGAAGTCAAACTCTTTGACTACCACATCAAAACAGATGTTCTAACTCCGCGATGTCTTCTTTAACCCGTAAAGCAACTTGCACACGTTTCCGCTGCTCCCACTGTCTACGAAGCCCTCTGGCTGTGTACTTATAGATGCTCTCTTCTAAATCACTATTTAGAAAAGCAGTCATGACACCCAACTGCCAGATATCGTAGTCATGGTATGTAGTAATGGTAAGTAGGATCCGGATGGACTTAAGCATAGCCACTCGAGAAAAGGTTCCATGATAATCCACACCTGGTCGATGACGAAAACCTTTTGCAACAAGTATAGCTTTGAAAGTCTCAACTTTTCCATGTACACCAAGTAATCTTCTCAAGATTTACTTGCTCTTGATGGGGGTTTAACCCTTCAGATAAAGCAACCAAAGTCCATACTTTGTTGGTGTACATAGATTCCATCTCAGATCACTTAGCATTCAGCCATTCTTACAGAGTCCCCACTCCTGATGGCCTGTTCGAAACTAGTTGGGTCATCATCTCATGATGCAATCATTGCTCCCACTGTCATAAAGAAAACCGAAGTATCTCTCAGGTGGATGAGGAACCCTACCAGATCGGCGGAGTGGCTGAGGTCCTTCGAGAACTATTGAATCCTCCGGTTCTACCAAATCGTCAGCTGTAGTTTGTATGGCTGGAACTCCTTCCAGTTCTACCTTATGACCACAAATTTCTTCACAAAAAATTCCTTTTCTAAAAAGGTGGCATGTCAAGAAACAAAACACCTTTTGTTCCTCGGTGCGATAGAAGATATTCCCTTGCGAATGCTTAGGATATCCAACAAACTTCCACAGAACTGACCTTGCCTCGAGCTTGTCCGGATTTTTCTTTTAGACATAGGCCGGACAACCCCAAATCTTAACTTACTTAAGACATGAGTTCTTCCCACACCATATCTCATATGGAGTGGTAGGCACCTGATTTGGTTGGAACCCAATTCAATAGGTATGCAGTTTCTCAAGTGCATAACTCCTAAAAGTAAATAGGCAACTCAGCATGACTCATTATAGAGCGCACCATATCTAATAGGGTGCGATTGCTCCGCCCCGATATATCGATGTGCTGTGGTGTATACGGAGGAGTAATGCTGAGAGAGAAACTCATTCTCCTTTAGAATAGTCCAGGAATTCCGTGCTCAAGTATTCTCCTTCCTGATCAAATCAAATGACATAATACTTATACCCGTTTTGGTTCTCTACTTCGAATTTATATTCTATGAATTTCTCAAAAGGTTCAGACTTGTGTTTCAACAGGAACATATGTCCGAATCTTGAGAGATCATTAGTGAATGTAATGAAGTACAAAGAACCAGTCATGGTATGTGTAGACAGGGGACCTACATATATCATCATGTATCAATCCCAAGAGTTCACTAACTCTTTCTCTGTTTCCAATAAACGGAGTTATGACCATCTTATCTTTGTGACATGACTGGAAAGTTTCACAAGATGTAAATTCAAACTGATTTAAATATGCATCTTAATGTAACTTAGCTAGTCGGGTCGCATTGATATGACCTAGTCTATAATACCTCAAGAAGGATTCATTCATTTCTGAACTCTTCCTCTTGTGTGTGTTCTGTACGTTGAGAACCGTAGTTTGATTTAGAACGTCTATATTTTTAGATGACGTGCCTGATCCGATCAACTCTTAATATAGAAAATGTTCAAAACATTATACAACAATACAAAATTATATCCTTCTTTAGTAAATAAAGATACCGAGATAATGTTGCATATCAGGCTCGGTATCTAATAACATTCGCTCAGAATCAATGTATTTGGTAATACAGGGTGATAACTGCCAACACTTTGGCTGCAACAATTGCACCGTTTCCAACTCTTGAAACTTTATTACCCATTCTCAGTTCTCTACCTATCTGTAGTCCATATAACAGATTACATATATGGGATCCTGATCCGGTATCTCATACCCAGGACGTATAGGATACTGAGAAACAGTTCTCGGTAACGAACACACCGAAGAAGATGCATCAATATGCACTTTCTTCGTTTGGGCGGCATGGGAATCCTGGTAATCCCCTATTTCCTGCTCGGTCTTATAACAATTATAAGTTGGAGCGGGACCAACGTTCCCCAGCTCAGTATAACAAGCGGGTTCATTCAATACATCCATATTATTATCTTGATTAAGGCGTGACATGGTCGCTACCTGGAGAGAGAGAGAGAGAGAAAAACACTCAGCGTATGCTCTTGCAAGATCAGATTGATTATTAGTTTATCTAATCAGGATGGCCCCAACTGTTTTTATCAAATTTTCCTTCAAACCCTAAAAGGAAAGACTAGCCGGGATTAATTGCACCCTACAAGTTCGCCAATCTTTCAGCCAGGCCAGTGCCGGTACTTTAAGGGAGGTTCCCCGTGCTTTCGCACGGACCTAATTAAAATAAACCTCGTTTTCTCAGGGACGTAACCCCGTTGACACCTTTCTAGACACCTACTTGATCGGCTAATTGTAATGTGCAAAACTCTCCCAGGAGTAACTATTACTCACAGTGGATATCGGGATCCAATTATCTCATAGAAGGTATGCAATCTCATTGCAAATTTCAACACTTGAAATTCCCGATAATTTTGCCCCAAGCGATCTATGATCTTGACAAGGTCAACAAACCATAGACCATAGATCAAGTTCAATCCGTTATTTCTTGATTGAATTAAACCCACCCGCACGACCCTTGACAAGGTCAATAAGGTCGCATGACTACCCTAATCCAATCGCATCATATGCTAGCAGATAAGCATTAATCAGCTACCACACACTACGTCTTGACAAGGTCAACAAACGCAGCACGAATACTAAATACTACTTATCTGAAATGACGGAGGGCTACGACAGGTTTATAAGAAAACCTTTTGCATAATGAACTTGATATCGTTGTAGAATCGAGTGAATTTTAAAAGGAGTGTTTTTGAGGCTTTTACTAGTTTTTCTAAAGAGGTCACTCTCGGTGAAGGGATCTCGGCTCTTTCCTTATCGAATAAGGTGCATGATATTTCACAAATACCACTATGCAAAGCAAAAACTATAAAAGCAATCAAAAGACAAACCGAGTTTGTAGCATCTGCTAGTTTCACTAAAGAGGTTACTCCCGGTGAAGGGATATCGACTCTTCCTTATCGAATAAGGTGCTGGATATTCTACAAGAAATACCGCTATGCAAAGCAAGAACTAGAGCTACCGGTTTTTAAAACAAGTTTCTACAATATCTTTAGGTTTCTTTTCTTTCATTAATCTCATTAATGAAGTCTCATCATTTAAGTTACCTAAACATCACAGATAAATACAACGTACGCTTATGCCATCCGCATTCGCCTCGATGTCCCGTCATGCACCGTTAGGTTAGGTAACTAACGGCAAAGCGGGGCAGGGCTAGCGTGAGTGTAAAACATAGGCAACGTCTATATAATATATCACATATACTATATACAGTATCTATCCCATCATATAAAGTGATCACATCACAGAATATCACAGCAGAAATCACATACGAAATATTGGATATACTAGGATTTCCGGGTTTAATGTTAAGCCTGTATGTCACGCCCCGCTTCCCAGTATACGGCGAAGGGGATGCGACGAGGTCCGCTACGTATATACTCAGAAGTACATACGCTAAGCGTATCTAAGCAATATAAAATAAATACACAAGAGACAAGATAATAAAAACAGCAACTTTTATTTATTAACATTCTTTTGTACAATGCATGAAAAGGAAATACAACTGAAATAAAAGATGCCTAAACAGTGGCATAACAAAAAATGAAAAGTACAGAAAGAAAAGGTGTACAATGAAACTAAAGTGCAGGGTCTTCGGCAAACTGCTCCAAGTTTTCTACAAATGGCTCGATCTCTGCCGGGTCCAAACCACCAGACGACAGTCAAAAAAGAAAGAAATAGAATGTCATCAGCGAACAGGTCGCTTAGTAAGTCCCAAAGATAAGGGAGAAATAGACAGAGAGTTAGAGAGAGAGAGAGAAGCTTTTAATGTTATATTATAATATTGTAATGTTGTATTAACGCTGTTGTTTGTAGCCCGGTACAGAAAATGCCAGTGTATACGAGGGGAGTCCCACTTACACCGAGGACTTTGGGAACATGTAGTACAAGACTCCGTCGATAATACCACGGAACAACGGCATGGATGTAATTACGTCTTAAGTGACCGCCTCGTGCCACCTTTAACATATTCCGTACCAGTCTACCCCTTAAATCCCGCGATGTCTTGTTTGTATTGTTATCCTATAAATTGTATTGATTGTATAATTGAAAGACTGACCGAAACCATAATATCAGTAAACGGATATAACCATAGGGTCATGTAAATGGAATAACCGGAGAACCATGTAAGTGGAATGTATATCCATGGTTCGGTTCAGTCAAGTTGTATTGATTGATAATTGGATTCATGGATTCATGTTGAATTGTAATATTGAAGATTGTAGATTGTACTTGAATCATATTCAAGTCAAATATAATCAGACTCAAACCCGAGTCAGGCAATTAGAAATGTAAATCGAAATCTTGATTATTTCTTAAACCTATAATTGCTAGGGTCCTTAGGGAAATTTATAAAACTTGAGGGGGTTTTATGTAAAAAATATTTTTATATACTTTTCAAAATACATCTCAAGTATTCATTATTTGTCTTTAGAGTTGTAATGAAAGTGGATTTTATATTGTGATATTTCTAGTGAAAATATCCTAGTTTCATAAATAAAGGTATTTATTTGTAATATTGATTTATGTGGAATTTATGGTATTTAGTGTAAAATTGATTCTTGTGATTTTTTAGAAATAGTGGAATATTTATATCATAAAAAAATAAGTATTTTAATGATAAATATACATATATTTATACAAAAATAATTTTAATATATTTATTATATTCTAAAAATCTCATTTTCTTAAGATGTCGTACTTTAAATTTTTCGAGACCGAATGCTCCTTGCGGAGGTCTGAATCTCGCACTACGAAACCCGAGGATGTGCGATAATCCACACCATCCCTAATGGGTTCCCCAAAATGGGTTGTAGCGGCGCTTTGCAAAGATTGTAAAATACTAAATCCTTTAGAAAACGGTTTTATAAAGTAAATGGTATTTATTTGTAAAATGTAAATTTTCCTTATTTTAGATTCTAGGGTTTTCCTAAGTCGACTAGCCTATTTCTAAATGGTCTAAACGACAAGTTATTAGATACCTCAAATCGCCTCTTCACCACCAATTGTGGCCAGGTAAGTACAAGTGAGGAAAGGAGGGATCCGCTCACGAATCACCGTGAGTCGGGCCTTTTAAAGTTACCTTTCTCACTTGCCTAGCCTAGACACCACAAAGTCAGGTTTAGATAAACGACCGATATCCACAACTTATCGTATTTTCCTAATAAAAGGTATTTATTTAAAAGTCTATCAAAACTAAATTTTTTAGAGATAGTTTTATTAAGTATATGGTATTTAAATGTAAATTCTTGTTTTCTCGTATTCTAAGGTTTCAATGGTATCGTGTTAGCTTGTATGTAAGTGTGTGAGAAGGTAGGTCGTTACCTCGTGATCTACTATAAATGTATAGCAAGTTTGATGGTGTTAAATGAAGGAAAGAAACATTGTGGTATTTAAGCGAAAAATACGGTAAATTGAGAAAGCTATCATTTCATGTGGTGAAACTTGTTCAAATTCTTTGATTAGTGTTTAGTAGTCAACATAAAGATGTTTAATTATGATTGCATTAGTGAGAAGTGAAATTTATAGAAAATCAAATCGGAAATCGGATTTGTTCCGATTCCGTCGGGTTTGTAATTTCGTATTTTCTTGAATAGGGAAGAGAGAGATAGAAAGGGACTTACGGGTTTTCGATTACACTAGAGTGAGGGGGAATTAAAGGGATTGCCGATGCATTGCATCGTCGCCGGTAGTTCCTAAAAACGTCGCCGGAATCTCCGCCGGAATTTCATCGGAGCTTCGCCGCGAGCTTGTTTTCAAAGTACACAACTCTTGAGAAGATTTTGAGAGAGTGGGCTCAGGATTTTAGGATGAGAGGGTAGAGGGTAGGGGGTGTATTTATAGGGTAGGTTAGGGGTAGGGTGGGTGAAAGGTTTTTAAATAAAAAAATTATAAAAAATGTAGAAATTCATTAAAAATTGTAGTAAATGGGGGATAATTAAGTCTCGGGAACCGATCCAAATGTTTAAAGTATACAGGGGGGTACAGAAGACGAAGAGGCGCAAATTTGGTGTTGGGGACTCGGCCGTCCGGCCGAGTCCGGCCGGCGGCGCGGCCTGAGTCGGCCGGTCCGCCGGCCGACTCGGCCAATCCCGGACGAGTCGGGGGTCGAGTAGGTGGGGAGTCTTGTGGGGTAAGCACTGGTATTTCTACTTTTTCAGGTACAGTTCAACTTTTGGGAGTTATGGTGTTTGGACTGTTGGGCTTCCAAAGGATTTAAAACAAAAATAATATAAAAATAATGTGTGGCAGGGGATTTGAACTCTAGTGGCTTGGTTCAGCAGTGCAAGGTATTACCAATGAGCCACAAGCTCCTTCTTGTAATTATTTGTGTGAAATAATTACTTAAAGAGATATCAGCAACATTAAATACTCCAAGCATACTTTGAATTTAAATCAATTCTTTATACTTTAAAAATGGAGTTATTTAATTACTTAAGTCTTGTGCTCAGGTAATAAATACCCATTTATGAATTTTTGAAAAAAATATTTTGAAAAATTTGTATCGAAAATTTGAGGTTGTTACATTCTACCCTCCTTATAAAAATTTCGTCCTCGAAATTTGTAAAAGGAAAGTGTAACAGATTCAAGGAAATTTTTGGTGAGAGTGTGGGAAGAATGACAAAGTGATGCAAGGGTGTGAAAAGGTTGAAGAGAATTACCAGGGTTATCCTAACCAACCGTATCAGCTTCTACGGCCGCCAAATTGTAAGCCTGGCGTCTCGGCACGTTCCTTCTAGCCTGAGGCATATTCCCCTGTACTCGAGACATGTTTTTCAGTGCCTGATGGAATTGGCGATTTGGCTGAGCAAGGAATCCACGTGGAGGTGGTGCTGGGAGTGCAGGATGAGTTGCAGGAGCCTGGATAGCTGGCTGCTGTGGATAGTTGGCGGGTGTGTGTGCTGGGTTGCGTCTATAAGGACAGTTTCCAATTCCGTGATTGGACGCGCCACAAACCAAGCATAGGCCTTTTGCGCACCTACAGTCCTTCCACAAGTGTCCTTCCCTCTTACAATAAAAGCAAAAATCCGGTCTTGGCCAATCCTTGACTTCTTCCAGTCTTCTGAGTTCAACAGCTGGCCCTGAAAAGGCCCCTCCTGCCATTTGAGTGGCAGGACATTTCACTTCTGCAGACTTAAGGTATGCCCCTTGCCTTTATCACTGCCTCATAACCGCGGGCAGCTTCTAAAGTATCTTCATGTGTCAGAAATTTCCCTGTGGCTAGTGCAGCCTGAATTTCTATGTCCGAACCTTGTTGAAAGCGATGGGCTCTGATCTCGTCCGTCGGTATTAAGTGTGTCGCAAATCGGCTTAGCATGGTGAATTCAGCGTCATATTCATCCACTGACTTGTCCCATATTGAACCTTGTTATAGATGAATGAACTACTGCTCCATGGCAAACCTGGCAGTCACAGGGAAGTATTTCGCGTCGAACTTCTCGCGAAAAGTCTTCCATTCAATAGGCTGTACCAGACGGCTTTCTTCCGCCTTCCACCAGTTGCGAGCATTGTCCGTGAGCTGTAGTTTCGCCATACGGACCCAAGCTATGTCTGGCACTTGTGCTGCTGCCAGATCATCTTCTATGCTTTGTGCCCATTCTTCAGCTTCAAGAGGGCTTCCTTTTCTAGAGAACTGCTTGGGATGTAAAGCCCTGAATTTCTTTACTCCCGGTGCGTCGGTCTCGGGACGGTTCAGGAGTTGTTGATGTCCCTCAAGAAGGCTGCGGATCGCCTCAAGTAGCACAGTTTTCTCGGTGGGTGGCGCAGGAACAGCAGGTGTGAGAGGTAGTGCTGGAGGTGTGTTGTTGACATTGATGCCGGTGTTGTTCGGGGAGTCCATAACCTTGAAGAAAAATTTGGGTTAGGACAGATTCAAGTACATGAAATGATAAGATTCAAGGAATATGAAATTACAAGATTCAAGGAACATGAATTATAAAGAATGTTTTAGTTGCTGGTTCTTGTGTTATATTATTTAGGTTGTTCACGCAGAACAGAACTGCATGATAGGGATTCGTACAGCTCTGAGCTGCATGGGCCACCAATAAAACCTGTCACGCCCCGCTTCCCAGTGTACGGCGAAGGGGACGCGACGAGGTCCGCTACGTATATACTCAGAAGTACATACGCTAAGCGTATCTAAGCAATATAAAATAAATACATAAGAGACAAGATAATAAAAGCAGCAACTTTTATATATTAACATTCTTTTGTATAATGCATGAAAAGGAAATACAACTGAAATAAAAGATGCCTAAACAGTAGCATAACAGGAAATGAAAAGTACAGAAAGGAAAAGTGTACAATGAAACTAAAGTGCAGGGTCTTCGGCAAACTGCTCCAAGCTTTCTACAGATGGCTCGATCTCTGCCGAGTCCAAACCACCTGACGACATTCAAAGAAGAAAGAAATAGAATGTCGTCAGCGAACAGGTCGCTCGGTAAGTCCCAAAGATAAGGGAGAAATAGACAGAGAGTAAGAGAGAGAGAGTAGCTTTTAATATTGTATTATAATATTGTAATGTTGTATTAACGCTGTTGTTTGTAACCCGGTACAGAAGATGCCAGTGTATACGAGGGGAGTCCCACTTACACCGGGGACTTTGATAACCTGTAGTACAAGGCTCTGTCGATAATACCACGGAATAACGGCATGGATGTAATTACGTCTTAAGTGACCGCCTCGTGCCACCTTTAACATATTCCGTACCAGTCTACCCCTTAAACCCCGCGATGTCTTGTTTGTATTGTTATCCTATAAATTGTATTGATTGTATAATTGAAAGACTGACCGAAACCATGATATCAGTAAACGGATGTAACCATAGGGACATGTAAATGGAATAACCGGAGAACCATGTAAGTGGAATGTATATCCATGGTTCGGTTCGGTCAGGTTGTATTGATTGATAATTGGATTCATGGACTCATGTTGAATTGTAATATTGAAGATTGTAGATTGTACTTGAATCATATTCAAGTCAAATATAATCAGACTCAAACCCGAGTCAGGCAATTAGAAATGTAAATCGAAGTCTTGATTATTTCTTAAACCTATAATTGCTAGGGTCCTTAGGGAAATTTATAAAACTTGAGGGGGTTTTATGTAAAAAATACTTTTATATAATTTTCAAAATACACCTCAAGTATTCATTATTCATCTTTAGAATTGTAATGAAAGTGGATTTTATATTGTGATATTTTTAGTGAAAATATCCTAGTTTCATAAATAAAGGTATTTATTTGTAATATTGATTTATGTGGAATTTATAGTATTTAGTGTAAAATTGATTCTTGTGATTTTTTAGAAAAAGTGGAATATTTATATCATAACAAAATAAGTATTTTAATGATAAATATACATATATTTATACAAAAATAATTTTAATATATTTATTATATTCTAAAAATCTCATTTCCTTAAGATATCGTACTTTAAATTTTTCGAGACCGAATGCTCCTTGCGAAGGTCTGAATCTCGCACCACTAAGCCCGAGGATGTACGATAATCCACACCATCCCGAACGAGTTCCCCAAAATGGGTTGTAGCGGCGCTTTGCAAAGATTGTAAAATACTAAATCCTTTAGAAAACGGTTTTATGAAGTAAATGGTATTTATTTGTAAAATGTAAATTTTCCGTATTTTAGATTCTAGGGTTTTCCTAAGTCGACTAGCCTATTTCTAAATGGTCTAAACGACAAGTTGTTAGATGCCTCAAATCGCCTCTTCACCGCCAATTGTGGCCAGGTAAGTACAAGTGAGGAAAGGAGGGATCCGCTCACGAATCACCGTGAGTCGGGCCTTTTAAAGTTACATTTCTCACTTGCCTAGCCTAGACACCATAAAGTCAGGTTTAGATAAACGACCGATATCCACAACTTATCGTATTTTCCTAATAAAAGGTATTTATTTAAAAGTGTATCAAAACTAATTTTTTTAGAGATAGTTTTATTAAGTATATGGTATTTAAATGTAAATTCTTGTTTTCTCGTATTCTAAGGTTTCAATGGTATCGTGTTAGCTTGTATGTAAGTGTGTGAGGAGGTAGGTCGTTACCTCGTGATCTACTATAAATGTATAGCAAGTTTGATGGTGTTAAATGAAGGAGTGAAATATTATGGTATTTAAGCGAAAAATACGGTAAATTGAGAAAGTTATCATTTCATGTGGTGAAACTTGTTCAAATTCTTTGATTAGTGTTTAGTAGTCAACATAAAGATGTTTAATTATGATTGCATTAGTGAGAAGTGAAATTTATAGAAAATCGAATCGGAAATCGGATTTGTCCCGATTCCGTCGGGTTTGTAATTTCGTATTTTCTTGAATAGGGAAGAGAGAGATAGAAAGGGACTTACGGGTTTTCGATTACACTAGAGTGAGGGGGAACTAAAGGGATTGCCGATGCGTTGCGTCGTCGCCGGTAGTTCCTAAAAACGTCGTCGGAATTTCCGCCGGAATTTCATCGGAACTTCGCCGCGAGCTTGTTTTCAAAGTACACAACTCTTGAGAATATTTTGAGAGAGTGGGCTCAGGATTTTGGGATGAGAGGGTAGAGAGTAGGGGGCGTATTTATAGGGTAAGCTAGGGGTAGGGTAGGTGAAAGGTTTTTAAATAAAAAAAATTGTAAAAAATATAGAAATTCATTAAAAATTATAGTAAATGGGGGATAATTAAGTCTTGGGAACCGATCCAAACGTTTAAAGTATACAGGGGGGTACAGGAGACGAAGAGGCGCAAATTTAGTGCTGGGGACTCGGCCGTCCGACCGAGTCCGGGGGGCAGGGTATTTGAACTCTGGTGGCTTGGTTCAGCTGTGTAAGGTATTACCAATGAGCCACAAGCTCCTTCTTGTAATTATTTGTGTGAAATAATTACTTAAAGAGATATTAGCAATATTAAATACTCCAAGCACATTTTGAATTTAAATCAATTCTTTGTACTTTAAAAATGGAGTTATTTAATTACTTAAGTCTTGTGCTCAGGTAATAAATACCCCTTTATGAATTTTTGAAAAAAATATTTTTAAAATTTTGTATCGGAAATTTGGGGTTGTTACACTGTATAAAATACGGATTCCACGGTTATGATAAATAACCAAACCCACATCTCTAGACTCCTACGAGAGCGGCAAGCAACCCTACCAATTCTAGAGTTAGGAGACCCGGACTCGACTCCTCGATATGGTCTCCTACTGGACTCTAGAATCCGGTTACTTGTGCTCCCCTTCTTGGGTCTATCCTAATGCGGAAAAGTAAATAATATATATCAACGGTGACATCTTCCTCAACCCGGAAGTGCCCCAATAAAAAAATATTACATACAAGTTTTTATATGAATGAAAATGAAAAACTCTCATCTCACATAAAAAAAACCTGGCTATTCAAACACGACGATCCAATATAATATATCTCAGCAACACATAACATCAAATGTCATCAACGTAAGTAAATATGCGTATCCCAATTGTCGTTGACATATAGGAACGAAACCGGTGATACACCACATATTATACTTACGGTCGCAGAAAAGAAAGTGAAAAACTACAACAATTGGAATCTGCAACCACCTTGGACATCATAAACCCAATATATCGCATACTTTGGATTTCATGCCCAACCAAATGAATTCCTTAGATATCACATGCCTAACAATTATAAACCCCGCATTTTAGTCTCGATATTGAAAACACTTTCCAATAACAAGTCGGGTAATACAACAAGATTCCCGATAACCTGATTGAATGCTCATTGGAAACTTTAGTAGACGGCCGCACCCCCCGATACCGTCGATGAAGTGCACTTAGGCGGAACACTGCGACCGCGAGCACCCGGACGGATGCTTTTGGCAACGGGGTTCTCCTACAGTCACTTAGTCCGGGCTATGGGGTGTGGCTATCCAATAAGGTTACCTGGAGAGTATCTGCGTGCATTACGTAATTGTGACGGACTTTTGATCCATATCAAAATTCCGTGGCAACTGATGAATTGAGACTAAATTGCTAGATTTATAAAATTCAAACTGGTTATCATATAACTAATTATTGTGGATTCCAAATATTGTATCACAATCACAGATAGCTAGACGATGTTAAACGTTTCGATCGAATCAACGAATTCTCAAATTTTCCTAGAGAGCTCAACATCGCTGACGACATTCTTTTCTTTCTTCTTTGAATGTCGTTAGGTGACCTGGACACGTCAGAGATCGAGCCCAGCGCTGAAGACTTGGACCATTTCATTGAAGACCCAGAGCTTTAGTTCATTGTACACTTTTATTCCAGTACCTTTCCTTTTCTGTTATGCCATTGTTTAGGCATTGCTTTCTTCCAGATGTATTTACTTTTCCGTGCATTGTACAAAAAGAATGTGAATAAATAAAGTTGATGTTTTATTATATCTTGTCTCTTGTGTATTTACTTTTATATTGCTTAGATACGTTTAGCGTATTTACTTCACAGTAAATACGTAGCAGCCTAGTCGCGTCCCCTTCGCCGTACACCGGGAAGCGGGGCGTGACAAGGACTTTGTGTAATGGCCTTCCGAACACAGCGTGATATCAACCCCCAACACCGAGAGAAACGAATCCTATCTAACCGCCACTGCCTCCAAGTGCTTCGGGACTGCACCCAACTACTACCTGTTTGCACTACTCCTTTGAGTCATGGTAGGGTAGTAATCAAAGTACAGTGGGAACACACTCGAGGCGAAGTAGCAGTGTCAAGTCGATGGACTAAGCTGTACTCATGTCACCTGGGAACTGCTACCCGACGATAGGTATAACACTCACCAAAAGTTCCTGACGAGTCCTGTCCAGTGTACTCATAACCTAATGAGCACTTGCATACTATCTCCAGTATGACGTACTAATGGCTGTGGGATAGACCATTTCCCCTGCTGGGATGAGAAGCGTATACACTAGTCTACTCTGGAGTATCGATGCCCTGTCTCGATAATCCTACGACTAGGGACCTGTATAGGATGTGCTTATAGACTACCCAGCCCCCACTTGTGTGACTGCCATCACAACGCTGGTAATCAAGCAAAGATCCTAAGGGCTCTACCAATATGTATAAGCGATATGCTAAAAGAAACACATGCACATATTGAGGTAGAAACAAACCAGGTAGCATACTACCATTTCGAGCAAAACTGTTACTATATCCGTGTATATCCCAAGCTTCCATTACGTAATATACAAACCAGTATGATACAATAATGGCCTCTAGGGTATATAACACCAACAATCTCCCACTTGCACTAAGGCTATGTATTGGCATATCGCAGACCTAAGATCTCGAATAGCCACTCGAACTGTGACCTAAGATCTCGAATAGCCACTCGAACTGTGTCTGAGGGATGGCCTTGGAGAGTGGATCTGCAGTGTTGTTCTCCGTATCTACTCTCCTCACCTCGATCTCCTGGCGATCAACGATCTCCCTGATCAGGTGGTACCGCCTCAAGATATGTATGGATCTCTGATGGGACTTGGGTTCCTTCCCTAAAACTATAGCGCCGTTGTTGTCACAATAATAAAGTATTGGACCAACTATGGAAGGAACCACCTGAATTTCAGTTAAGAACTTTCTCATCCAGACTGCCTCTTTTGCGGCGTTTCATGCAGCGAACTACTCCATTTCCATCGTCGAGTCTGTAACAGTGTCCTGCTTGGAGCTCTTCCAACAGACCGCCCCTCCACTGAGGGTAAAGACATAACCCTACATAGACTTGGATTCATCCTTATCACTCTGGAAGTTGGAGTCAGCAAAGGCCTTGATCTGGAAGTCCTTTTCTGCCATACACCAAGAACATCTCCTTATTCCTTCTCAGGTACTTGAGAATGTTCTTTACTGCTCTCTGGTGCTTCTCCCCTGGGTTTGACTGATACCGGCTTACCACACTGAGTGCGTAAGTAACATCTGGTCTGGTACATAACATCGCATACATTATAGAGCCTACCGCAGAAGCGTAGGGTATAGATGTAATGCGAGCCCTTTCCAAATCAGTCTTTGGGAGACATCTCTTTGGAGAGGGTGATTCCATGACAAGCCGGTAGACTACCGCGCTTAGAATCGTCCATACTAAATATTTTCAGTATGGTGTTGATGTACCTTGACTGTGAAAGTCCCACAATCCTCTTTGATCTATCACGATAGATCTGGATCCCCAGAATGTAGTTGGCATCACCCAGGTCAATCACGGAGAACCTTAGTGACAAGAATCCTTCGACTGATTGTAGTATAGGAATGTCATTTCCTATCAAGATAATGTCATCCACGTACTAGACGAGGAATCCCACAGTTCTTTCTACAATCTTACTATATATGCATGGTTCATCTGGATTTTTGAAAAAGTCGAATTCTTTGACTGTCTCATCAAAACAGATGTTCCAACTCCGCAATACCTGCTTTAGTCCATAAATGGACATAAGTAACTTGCATACTTTCCCGCTGCTCCCACTCTGATTGAAACCCTCTGGCTGATCCATATAAACACATTCTTCCAAAAAACTATTTAGAAAAGTCGTCTTTACGTCCATCTGCTGGATCTTATAATCTTGGAAGGCAGCAATGGCAAGAAGGATCCGAATGGATTTGAGCATAGCCACTGGAGAAAAGGTTTCATCATAGTCCAAACCAGGTCTTTGACGAAAACCTTTTACAACAAGTCCAGCCTTATAGGTTTCAACCTTTCCATTTACACCAATCTTCTTTCTGAAGATCCATTTGCAGCCTACGAGTTTTACCCCTTCTGGAGCAATGTTCAAAGTGCATACTTTGTTGGTGTATATGGACTCCATCTCGGTCCGCATTGCATCCAACCATTTTTCCGAGTCACCGCTCTAAATAGCTTGCTGGAAGCTAGTTGGCTCATCATTGTCAATGATGCTATCCTCTCTATCCCCGTCTATGAGAAAACTATAGTATCTCTAGGGTGGATGAGACTGTCTACTAGTCCTGCGGATTGGCGCAGGAATGTCCTTGCTTTTGAAACCTCTGGTTCTACCATACTTTCAGAAATAGTTTGTGGTTCTAGAATTTCTTCCAGTTCTATTGCGCTCCCACTAGTTCTTTTTCAAAAATTGATTTTCCAAAAAATGGGCATGACGAGAAACAAAAATCTTTTGTTCCTCTAAGTAATAGAAAAGATACCCCCTGGAGTTCTTTGGGTATCCCACAAACCTATACAGTACTAAGCGTGCCTCGAACTTGTCCGCATATTGCTTTTCGACAAAAGCTGGACATCCCTATATCTTCATATACTGAAGATAGGGTTTCTTCCCACTCCACATCTGATATGGTGTGGAAGGCACGGTCTTGGTAGGAACCTTATTGAAAAGATGTACAGCTGATTCTAATGCATAACTTCAGAAGTATCGCGACAACTTAGCGTTACTCATCATAGAACGAACCATATCCAATAGGGTTTTTTCCGCCTTTCCGATACACCGTTGTGTTGTGGTGTGTATAGAGGAGTAAGCTGAGAGAGAATTCCATTCTCTTTTAAGTAATCCAGGAACTCGGCAATTAAGTATTCACCACATCGATCAGATCTCAGTGTCTTGATACTTTTGCATATTTGTTTTTCTACTTCATTCTTATATTCTCGTAATTTCTCAAAGGTCTCGGATTTATGCTTCATCAAGAAGACATGTCCTAACCTAGAAAAATCATCCGTGAAAGTAATGAAATAGGAATAACCACTTCGTGCATCTGTAGATATTGGACCACACACGTTGCTGTGTATGAGTCCTAAGAGCTCGCTCGCTCTTGCTCCGTGTCTAGTGAACGGAGTCGTTGTCATCTTTCGTATGAGACAAGATTGACAAGTTGCATAAGACTGATATTAGAACGGATCCAAATATCCCTCTCTATGTAACTTCGACAACCGTGTTTCATTGATGTGACCCAGTCTACAATGCCATAAGAAAGCCTTATTTAATTCTGAAGACTTTCTCTTAAGTGTGTTCTGGACGTTGAAAACCTGAACTTGATTTAACACGTATATACTGTTCTCTAGTGTACCTGACCCAATCAAACTTTGATTTAGGTGGATGTGGACCACATCGCTTACAAACTAGACTAGGTACACACAAACAGTTACGTAGAATCAATATCTGCCCACTTGTCAATTCTAGGTGATATACCTTACGAATACAGCATCCACGCTCATTCCGTTAATAACACTGAGAGTCATATCACCTGTCCTGATAACTCTATGGTTTCTCAAAGCCTGTAATGAATTATAGATATGAGATCCTGATCCGGTATCTTGTACCCAGGAAGTAGAGTTAATTGATAGACTATTTTCAATCACAAACACACCCGAAGTCAAAGCTACAACATGCTTCGGATCCTGGATTCTGGCTTTCCAAGCCCGACATCCCTTCTGCCAATACCCTTTCATGTGACAATAGGAACATCCCTCCTCCCCTACTGTTAACCCCGAAAATTTTGCTCTACCCTTTCCTTCTACCTTACTGACACCGCCTATCGGCTTTGTGGAGGTCTTCTTCTACTCACCCTTGGCTTTCGCCTTGGATCCAGAAGAGGAAGATTCCCCAATAAGCTGAGCGGGTGTCATCCTGGTTTCCTTCAGGGTGCTCTCAACTGGAATTATAACTTTCTTCCCCTGGGCGTAAGTAGAAGGTAGGGACTGTAGAATCAAGTCAGTACATGACTCGTTCTCCAACGTGGTCTCCAGGTCCTGTGAGCTTTTTAATATAGCTAATCATTGTATGGACGTGGTCCCCTGCAGATGACCCGATAGCCAACCTCGCTTGAAGCAATTCCTTCGAGGTCTCATATCTTACGATACGAGATTGCTCTCCATATAAATCTTTATTATGGAGGTAGATGGAAACTAAGTCCATCTTCTTGTACTGCCTCTGGTATACACCATCAACTGAGGCCAACACGAGGTCCGCACTGTCTTTTTCCCTTGTCTTACGGATATCAACATCAGTGACGGTGGAAACTGGACCTGGGATGGCGGGGGCTTGAGTAGTAATGAGGTGGTCCAGCTTGTCATAGGTAATGGACATCTGGACAAACCTTTGGCAGTCAATATAGTATAACTCGGTCATTTTATTATCTAACTGTAACCTAATCTTGGTCACCTGGTCGCTGCAATTAGGAGAGAGAGAAGAAAACACTCAGCATGATACTCTTGCAAGTTTAGATTGGTTTTTAGTTTATCTAAACAGGATGGCTCCCACTGTTTCTCAAATCCCTTTTCAAACCATAAAAGAAGAATTAGTCAAGATTAATCTCACCGTACAATACTTTCTTAACCGTTCAGCCAGGCGAGTGTCGGTACTTCGAGGGAGGTTTTACGACGCTTTCGCGAAGTTCCTTAATTAAATAACCTCTTTTCCCTGGAGACGTAGCCCCGCTGACACTGTTCTAGATATCTACTTGGTTTATAGCATTGATCGTTAAGTGAAAAATCTCCCGAGGAGTAGCGGATACGCATGATTTGGATGGATTTTATCGATCAAAAATATATGTTACCACAATCAAGAACGGCGTCGCTTGGTAGCTAGCCGGTGAATACGGGTCGGTCCACAGGGATGGTGTTAATTTCCTAAATGTTCTTACGAGCTAATTCCAAAGGGTGTTGGATCTTTTATCGCAAAAACTAAATTGAGTTATACTAGGATTAGAAAACTTGCTAGGATTAGGTTTAGGTAAAGTTTGGTAAAATAAAGATCCGCACCTCTTTCAATACCCTAAATTAGATATCCTTTTAGGAGTTATGGTAATTATTAATAAAGGGGATTAGGATGATCGGGAAGAAACTATGTTTCTTCCTCTAGATCCTTGTCCGTCCTTTCTTAATAATTACCCTAACCTTCATGGAAGACATGCATATCCGGTCTTTTATACTACGGTATCACCGTTACCTCGTGGGTAGGGTGCCGTAGGGAGCGGAATATGCATGCATGCATGAAGTCCTAATTATTACAAATGATTGGGCACGAAAGAGATGAGAGATCTTCATCTCTCAAACTCTTCCCTATTTCTAACCCTAACAAGCGAGGAAACTACTCGCTCATTAAGGAGTCTATTAAAAACAAGATTTTTATTTTGTTTTTAGATCTAAGAGATTAATTACCTACTGCAGATTAAGAAATTCTAAACTAGATTAAACTAAGGCAAAAGAATAATTTATCTAGGGCAAGAATTAAAACTAGAACTAAGTCAGAAATTAAAAGAAACTTACAAAATTGATGCTCTCAAAACTTCAAAGGAATCTGAATTTTATTCATAAAAAGAGGCATACCCTAATACAATATTTAGAGTTTCTATTTATAGAGGATAGGAAACCCTAGGGTTACAATGACTCGCACATCTGCTATTACAAAAATATCTCTAGGAAGACTAGTCAGCGCCGCCTCGCAAATTGGTAAAATTTTTAGCTTCCCCGTGCACTACACGGCCGCGGAACCGCTGCCGCACCCAGGGTTTGGCCGCGGTTCCGCGGCCCAATGTTGGTCTTGAAGTCTGCACTTTTCTGGGCTGGATCTGGGCTTTTTGTACTTCCTATTTCTTCAATACTTTTCTCAAATTTGCTTCTAGGTTTCTTCCAGATCTACCAGTGAATAATTGCAGTGGACTTTTACCGTTGCTTCAAAATTTTGGACCTTGCATTGCCTTGTACTTTGTGAACTGATCTTTGTGTAGGCTTTATTAAAATCCTTCTGTTTGCTGGTTGTAGTCACACTTTTGCGTCGTCTTTTATCTTTTTCACTGTTTTAGCTCCAAGAACCTATAACATGTACTATGTAGCAGACATGGGTCAAAAGCACCTGTTTATTTGTAAAATGCATAAGAATGGGGAATATAATAATGCAATATTATGATATGAACAAATACCCCCAAACTTATCTTTTGCTCGTCCTCGAGCAAACCTAGTTTTATTCTCGACAAAAACCTAACCTCACTTTCGCAGGGAAACGCGATTGCACTGAGCTCGTGCAACAAGCCGTTAAACCTCTAGGTGTCCCTAGTAGGAGGAGTTTTTTCTCCTGAGGGTTTTCAGCTGATACTAACCACAAAATCCTATCAATTAGGCCCATTGACTTTTATTCTCCAATTAGGTTTTCTAACAAGGAATTCTATTATCTTCGACTCATAAATTATCCACCCGTATTCTTCACGCTTCCTTATCATTTAACTTAAGATTATATATATTCTGCAGACCTACATAGCTTTTGGCATCTCTTAAGTTTTCCTTCTAGGGTTCCATCTCCACTTAGGAATTTTTATCATCTCTACTAAAGATACAAGTTCTATTCTTCACTCATATCTCTCATCTAAACTCCAATCACATATCCCTACGTATGTGTATATATCACCCCTACACTTGGAAATTCAAATCAAGCAATCATACTCTTGTCCGTTGTCTAAATCACTTCTTAATTGGTGAATTTTTAGATGAATTTCGCTCATACATCCTTCATGCGACCGTTAATACTTCTTGAAGTACCAACGACCGATTACAAGATGTGTTTGCACATTAAAGCGCAATTCCTAGTCTTGCAACACCTAAGGCTTTTTAGCAGTGACTCTCAAACCAGTTGGTCTAAGGCACTAGGTGATGAAGCACCCTAGCTAAATATTTTTCTATTTTTGCAGCCTTAAGTAATCACAAAAACCAGTGTTCATTTTTTTCTTTCTTTTATTCACACTTGTATTTTTTTAATTTCTTCGTACTAAGGACTTAGACAAGAGCATTTCAAGGTCTCTTCTACTATTCCAAGTTTCAAGGTGCGTGATTGTGCAAATTTGTAGGGTATACATTTTCAGAATTTAGACTTAAGCTAGGAACTGTTTTTCAAACTTATACTCTAATAAAAATATCAATACTTTTCCTTTGTTTTGACTTAGCCCAAAAAGTGAACTCAAAATTTGCCTATTTCTAAATAAACTACAAGGACATATACTTTCTACCGTTAAACTTTAAGAAAGGTTATTTTTTAGGGTTTTTAATTTACTAAGTCTAAGATCTAGTTGTTCCTAGCTAGTTAACCTATTTGTCAAACTCAAGTCAAATATGGCCAAAATTGAATACATTAATTTTTATAATTTTTTTGAATTTTTCAATTTTTATGGCTTTTTCTTTTTCTATTTTTTTTCTTCAGATTTTTCAATTTTTATGACTTTTATATAAGGATGCAAATGCAAAAAAAAATATACATATGAATGCGAAGGAAGAAAACTTACCGAGCATACCCCCAAACTTAAACTGGACAGTGTCCTCACTGTCAGGCTGCACCAAGAGGGTCGAAAATGTCGGCAATTTCCTGCTTATTTTTTCTTTATTTACAAATGATACACACCCCCAAACTTATTTGAAATAAAGTTTTGGAAAAATTGTTTGGAAATTCGGGGGTGAAAGTGGAGGAGATTTAATCTGTGTAGATCAGCTCCTGCAAAAACAGGAGCTCCTCCGATGGGTCCGCTGTGAAGAACGGTTTCAATCGATGTCCATTTACTTTGAATAAAGTACCGTCCTTCGGATTTTCAAGATCGACCGCACCGTGCGGATAAACGGTGCGCACTACAAATGGCCCTTTCCACCTAGAACGGAGCTTGCCTGGGTGATAATGTAACCGAGTGTCATAGAGTAAAACCTGTTGACCAGGTTTAAATGTTTTTCGCAGAAGGTGTTTATTATGGAATACCTTAGTTCGGTTTTTAACAATTACGGCATTATCATAAGCCTCATCCTGCAGCTCTTCTAGTTCATTTAATTGCAGCTTTCGATTGCTGCCCGCATCTCCTAATGATAAATTCAACTCTTTGATTGCCCAAAATGCCTTATGCTCAATCTCTACTGGGAGGTGGCAAGCCTTCCCGTAAACAAGCCGGTATGGAGACATACCAAGATCAGTCTTGTATGCAGTATGGAAAGCCCATAGTGCATCGATCAGTTTGAGTGACCAATCTTTACGGTTTTTAGAAACCGTTTTCTCCAAGATTTGCTTAATTTACCGATTCGAGACCTCGGCTTGCCCACATGTTTGGGGATGGTATGGCGTTGACAGCTTGTGGGTAATAGAATATTTGCGCCTTAAGGACTCAAAAGTCCTATTGCAAAAGTGAGAGCCATTATCACTTATAATCGCTCGAGGGTGCCCAAACCGAGAAAAGATATGTTCTTTAAGAAATCGAACGACAACCTTGTTATCATTCGTTCGGCTAGGCACAGCCTCGACCCACTTTGAAATGTAGTCAACAGCCAAAAGAATATATACATTCCCAAAGGAATTGGGAAATGGTCCCATGAAGTCTATTCCCCAAACATCAAAAACATCCACAACCAAAATTGGTTGGAGCGGCATTTCGTTTCTCCGCGATATCCGGCCCAAGTGTTGGCACCGGGAGCATATCTTGCAGTATTCATTTGCATCCTTAAAGAGTCGTGGCCAATAGAAACCACACTGCAAGATTTTCTCAGCAGTCTTCTTTGGGCCAAAGTGCCCGCCACACGCTTGATCGTGGCAAAAAGACAGCACACTCTTAAACTCGTTTTCCGGTACGTACCGAAGAATGATTTGGTCGGAACAGTATTTAAAAAGATAAGGTTCATCCCAGTAAAAATACTTTACTTGGGACAAGAATCGTAATTTATCCTGTTTCGACCAATCTTTAGGTATCAAGCCGGTGGCCAAGTAGTTTACTATATCAGCGAACCATGGTTCGCAAGACACTGTTAAGAGTTGCTCATCAGGAAAAATATCTGTGATTGGAATTTCGAGTGTAGGCGAAGAAGGAAGTCGTGAAAGGTAATCGACCACTACGTTTTCACATCCTTTTTTGTCCCTTATGACAAGGTCAAACTCTTGTAGCAAGAGGATCCAACGTATTAGCCTCGATTTAGCATCCTTCTTCGCAAAAAGGTGGCGAAGAGCTGAATGGTCCATATACACAATAACAAGAGAGCCGATTAAATAAGGCCGGAATTTTTCAAGTGCAAACACAACTGCTAAAAACTCTTTTTCTGTTGTTGTGTAGTTTAGCCGGGCCTCATTTAGTATACGACTAGCGTAATAAATCACGTGCGGCATCTTATTAATGTGTCGTCCAAGAACAGCACCAATGGAAAAATCTGATGCGTCGCACATAATTTCGAAGGGATGGGTCCAGTCTGGAGATGAAAGAATGGGCGCAGAAATGAGAGAGTGTTTCAATGACTCGAACGCTTCCATGCAAGTTGAGTCAAAATCAAATATTGTGTCCTTGGCCAATAAGAGAGTCAAGGGTCTAGCAATTTTGCTAAAATCCTTGATGAACCGTCTATAAAAACCGGCATGGCCAAGGAAAGCTCGGATGTCATTGACGCATTTAAGAGGAGGAAGATTGGAAATGACTTCAATTTTGGCTCTATCAACCTCTATGCCATTTTACGAGATGACATGTCCTAAGACAATGCCTTCTCGAACCATAAAGTGGCACTTCTCCCAATTTAAAGTTAGGTTCTTATCCCTACAGCGGGTAAGAACTGCGTCAAGATGTAGTAAACACTCGTCGAAGGAGTCACCAAAAATGGAGAAATCATCCATAAAGATCCCCAAAAACTTTTCAACCATGTCTGAAAAGATCCCCATCATACACCGCTGAAATGTAGCGGGTGCATTGCATAACACAAAGGGCATGCGACGATAAGCAAAGGTGCCAAAAGGACAAGTAAATGTGGTCTTGTCTTGATCCTCTTTGGCTATGGGGACTTGGTTATAGCCGGAATAGCCATCTAAAAAGCAATAGAACGCATGCCCAGCCAATCGTTCTAGAATTTGGTCAATGAAAGGTAAAGGAAAGTGGTCTTTCCTTGTCGCGGCATTGAGTTTTCTATAGTCGATGCAAACTCGCCACCCAGTTTGGGTGCGAGTGGGTATTAACTCATTTGCCTCATTGGTAATGACCGTGATGCCCGATTTCTTTGGCACAACATGAATGGGGCTAACCCATTGGCTATCCGAGATCGGGTAAATAATACCACTATCAAGACATTTAACAATCTCCTTCTTGACAGCCTCTTTCATTATGGGGTTAAGGCGTCTTTGTAGATCCCTTACCGGCTTGGCATCATCCATCAAGTGTATATGATGTTCAACTATGAGGGGACTGATCCCCTTGATGTCCGCCATAGACCAGCTAAAAGCTTGCCGATTATTTT
The DNA here is from genome assembly GCA_030015575.1 of Agapanthus africanus. NCBI lineage: Eukaryota > Viridiplantae > Streptophyta > Magnoliopsida > Asparagales > Amaryllidaceae > Agapanthus > Agapanthus africanus. The sequence goes on from CM057338.1 coordinate 962,890,871, forward strand.
GTAAGACCATTAAAAGGGCCTTCTCTTGCTCGAGAGCTAGAGAGGCCGATATGATAACGGGAAGGGTCTCATTTTCACCTAGATAAGCATATTTAAGGTGCGACGGCAAAAGCTTTAGTTCGAGTTTAGGAGGTGAAACAATTGATGGTAACAATGGTGTAACTGTTTCAAAGTCGAAGGATTCCATTAACGGTTCAAATCGAGTGTACGCAACCGAGTCGGATGGTTCAACTAACTCATCTGAAAAAGCAAAAGACTCAAACTCGGATGGTGAGTCTTCAAAATCGTCTACAAAGGTGAAACACTCATAATCGTTGTCCGCCATGAAAGCTGTGTCGGATTCTAGGAGGAACGCACTAGAGGCGTCAACATTGCTGTGATCAAACATAAAATTTTCGAACTCACAGTCTTCCTCCGCGATCTCATTGATCGAGCAAACATCAAGTACGCTAGAATTAGGCTCGGAAGGCTGATTTCCCAACTTAAAAATGTTGAGTTCAAATGTCATATTGCCAAAACATAGATTCATTGAACCATTATGACAATTGATCACCGCATTAGAAGTCGTAAGGAATGGTCGACCAAGTATCGCCGGAATTTGACTCCGGGGGTTAGCTACAGATTGTGTATCCATAACAATAAAGTCCGCGGGGAAAATGAAATACCCTACTCTAATTAACACATCCTCCAACTCTCCTCTAGGATGGGTGATGGATCGATCGGCCATTTGGAGAGTACAATGAGTGGGCTTAAGCTATCCAACGCCTAATTGCTCGTACACAGAATAAGGTAGCAAATTGACACTAGCACCAAGATCTAATAGTACTCTATTGATGTTCTTGTCCCCAATTGTTATTGAAATAGTAGGACAACCGGGGTCCTTGTGCTTTTGGGGTAAAGATTGGACAAGAGCATCGCTAACAGCATTAGCCACGAAAACTTTCTTTGGTACTTGTGACTTCCTCTTCTTAGTGCATAAGTCCTTTAAGATTTTTGCATATGAAGGAACTTGTTGGATTGCATCCAAGAGAGGGATATTTATGCTAACCTATTTGAACAACTCTACAATCTTCTCCATTTGTGGAGTTGGTTTATTGGATCTCAACCGGTTTGGAAAAGGAACATTTTGAAAAGTTGCTGGGTCCAATTTTTGCAGATCAGATTGTGGAGTTGGAACGGATCCCCGTATAGATGTGTTCGTGTTGTGAGAAGTGGGTCCGTTCGAGCTAGAAGAATTAGAGCCTTGTGAAGGATGAAGAATAGGCTCTAACGAAGACGAAGAAGAAGAAGAAGGTGAAGAAGATGAATAAGGACCACTGGCAGGGGTGTCATTGTTAATTCCCACATTATTTTGCAACATTTTTCCGGATCTCAACGTGGTCACAGCATTTACGTTATGATTCTGCTGTTCATATGCAACATGTGCGTGACCGGGATTTGGCAGTGGTTGAGATGGAAGCTTTCCTTTTTCTCGCTCTTTCAACGCAGCATTGAGTTGTGCAATTTGTGCCTCAATAAATTTGATGTGTGAGGCACTGTTTTGCACCAAAAATTGAATAGAAGTCTCTAACCTTGCTACGGATTGTGTAAATTGCTTTAGGAACGCATCTAGACTTCTTTCGAGCGAGTTAACCTTGTCATTTGAGGTGGAACAAAATTGTTTGGTGGGTAAGAATTGTTGGGCACAAAATTGTTCACTTGATTAGGGTAAGGTTGCTGTTGGAAAGGTTGCTGAAATTGAGCTTGTGGAGGTGCTTGTTGTTGTGGAGGAGGAGGCCTTTGAAAATTGTTGTTTCCTTGGAATTGTTGATTTTGGTTCCAAGCGAAATTTGGGTGACTCTTCCAACCCGGATTGTATATCGAAGAGTATGGATTATTTCTTTGTCGTTGCTGAAAGGCAGCATTGACTTGATCATGTCCTTGAGTAGATGGATTGTAAGGACACTCTTTGGTGAGATGTAATGGATCCGAACAACAAGCACAAACAGTTCGTGGGGGCACAACAGGGGCAGGAGAAGGCGATAAGATTTTGGTCTCAATCGCTTCTAGCTTTTTCATAAGTGCGGCCATCTCGGCCTTCATAGCAATCGACATATCTAATTGATGTATGCCTGCCCTAGACTGACCAATAGAAGAAGATGATGTGGTCTTGGTGCTCTCTCACTGAATTGTTTGTTCACTAAGATCCTCAAGAAACTGCCACGCTTCCTCACTAGATTTGGTTAGAAAGTGACCTTGACAAATGGTTTCTAGCAACTGCTTTGTTGCCGAGTTCAATCCCTCGTATAATGTTTAGCAAAGTTGCCAATTTTCGATCCCATGGTGAGGTCATTGAACAAGTAGGTCTTTTAATCTTTCAAAACACTTCCAAAATGGTTCGGAAGGAAGCTGAGAAAATTGTATAATCTCGTTGCGTATTCTAGCAGTCTTGTGATGAGGATAGAACTTTTTAAGAAAGGCTTTCACAAACTCTTCCCAATTCTTAATTGAATGCGACACTGTGCTGTTTAGCCACTTCTCGGCTAAGTCACATAAGGTGAAAGGAATGACCCTTAGCCTTATAGCATCGTCGCTTAATTGGGTTGTTTTCATCATAGCGCAAACGTTTTGGAATTTGTTGATAAAGATATAAGCATCTTCGGATTCCAATCCGTGAAACTTTGGCAGCATATTGATGAAGTGGGGTTTGATCTCAAAATTGTCCCTATTTGCCGGTGGGAGGGAAAGACAAGTAGGTAGGGCGGTGCGGATTGGGTAGAAAAGATCCTGAAGCACGACTCGTTGGGGCGCTTCAACAGGCGGGTATTTCGGGTTATTCGCACCTAATGGAGGTGGAATCAGTCCCGTCGGTAAGGTGTTGTTGGGATTGTATCCCGACATACCTTCGGAAGAAGAATTTGATTGTGAAAGTGAAGAAGTGGAAAGGATTTCGACTTCGGAGTCGAAAGGTTCGTCGGTCGGTACCAACGAAACACGGACTAATTGGGCGCTAGTGTCCTTAGTCCAACCGGACATACACTAATGAGGAAGTGCAGTCAAAAAGGTGAAAGACAGAATGTGGAGGTAAGAAAACGTCAATGAGAAGAAAGTTGTGTAAGTGAGTGCAAAGATTTCTTTTAGCGCCAAGTTGCAAGTTTTTGAAAAGATTTTTTTTCTTTTTTATGTGGAGCTTTTTGCAAAAAGATTTTTTGGACGAGACTTTGACACAAATGTAATCAACTACAAATGCATAATCAGGCCTAGATCTAGGATCACCTAGGTCAGCTAGACAGCTCCTAACTGTTCCAAAGGGCTAGAAATAAGACCTCAAACCGCCTCTTCACCGCCAATTGCGGCCAGGTAAGTGCCAGGTGAGTGGGAGGCTCTCCACTACAAGTAGTGGCCCTAATTAAGTAACCACTCGCCTTAGACACACTTGCCTAGGCACCGCAAAGTCAGGTTAGGATTAACGGCCGATACCTATAACTAGTCCTCTGTCCTATTGAGCGCGACGTTCTTAGGGCTGAGTCTAGTATTTTTTTAATTAAGAATGGTCAATGCAAATGCCTTATGTGATTTCTGGGGTCCTGGGAAGGGTGATGAAATCCTCACCCAATCTGAATTGGTCTCAAGCCCCTTAAAGTCCGATTAAAATATGCAAAACAGTAAATCACTTGCAATCAATTTTCTTTTAAGCGCGGCGCAAAGAATCCTGCAGAAAATCAATTATTGGAAGGGGGAAGATTTTTTTAAGCGTAAAGAATCCTGCAGAAGATTTGGCAAAAGATATATGGAGACAGGGGGACCGTGGATCCGCGGCTCTGATGGGGCTACGGCGGCGGAAGGGCGGCGGAGTTGAAGCTTCAGGTCTCTGAAAAAATTGTGCTGCTCTATTGTTCCAATCCCCTTCTGTTTTGATCTACCTTTTTCTGTTTCGCACTCTGGATTTTTCCAGATCCGTCGATCCTGCAAAGATTCACACAAGAAACCCTTCAAACAATAAAAGATGATAGAATATTTATATTTTTTTAATTTTTTTTCAATTTTTATGGTTTTTATACTTTATATTAACCCGAAATTACAAAAAGGAAATTTTTACGCCATCCCCGGCAACGGCGCCATTTGATTTGAATGGATTTTATCGATCAAAAATATATGTTACCGCAATCAAGAACGGCGTCGCTTGGTAGCTAGCCGGTGAATACGGGTCGGTCCACATGGATGGTGTTAATTTCCTAAATGTTCTTACGAGCTAATTCCAAAGGGTGTTGGATCTTTTATCACAAAAACTAAATTGAGTTATACTAGGATTATGAAACATGCTAGGATTAGGTTTAGGTAAAGTTTGGTAAAATAAAGATTCGCACCTGTTTCTTGCCCTAAATTAAATATCTTTTTAGGAGTTATGGTAATTATTAGGGGATTAGGATGATCGGAAAGAAACTATGTTTCTTCCTCTAGATCCTTGTCCGTCCTTTCTTAATAATTACCCTAACCTTTATGGAAAACATGCATATCCGGTCTTTTATACTACGGTATCACCGTTACCTCGTGGGTAGGGTGCCGTAGGGAGCGGAATATGCATGCATGCATGAAGTCCTAATTATTACAAATGATTGGGCACGAAAGAGATGAGAGATCTTCATCTCTCAAACTCTTCCCTATTCCTAACCCTAACAAGCGAGGAAACCACTCGCTCATTAAGGAGTCTATTAAAAACATGATTTTTATTTTGTTTTTAGATCTAAGATATTAATTACCTACTGCAGATTAAGAAATTCTAAACTAGATTAAACTAAGGCAAAAGAATAATTTATCTAGGGCAAGAATTAAAACTAGAACTAAGGCAGAAATTAAAAGAAACTTGCAAAATTGATGCTCTCAAAACTTCAAACGAATCTGAATTTTATTCATAAAAAGAGGCATACCCTAATACAAGATTTAGAGTTCCTATTTATAGAGGATAGGAAACCCTAGGGTTACAATGACTCGCACATCTGCTATTACAAAAATACCCCTAGGAAGACTAGTCAGCGCCGCCTCGCAAATTGGTAAAATTTTTAGCTTCGCCGTGCACTACACGGCCGCGGAACCGCGGCCGCAGCCAGGGTTTGGCCGCGGTTCCGCGGCCCAATGTTGGTCTTGAAGTCTGCACTTTTCTGGGCTGGATCTGGGCTTTTTGTACTTCTTATTTCTTCAGTACTTTTCTCAAATTTGCTTCTAGGTTTCTTCCAGATCTACCAGTGAATAATTGCAGTGGACTTTTACCGTTACTTCGAAATCTTGGACCTTGCGTTGCCTTGTACTTTGTGAACTGATCTTTGTGTAGGCTTTATCAAAATCCTTCTGTTTGCTGGTCGTAGTCTCACTTTTGCGTCGTCTTTTATCTTTTTCACTGTTTTAGCTCCAAGAACCTGTAACCTGTACTATGTAGCAGACATGGGTCAAAAGCACATGTTTATTTGTAAAATGCATAAGAATGGGAAATATAATAATGTAATATTATGATATGAACAACGCACAGTAGGATCGGGATCCAAATATCATTGTGTGATAATCCTGAAGGAATCCTACCAAGATTATCACACTCCAAATGGTATGCAGCACTAGCAAGTTTCAGTTTCTTTTAGAATCTCCCGATGTGGATTTTTTCCCCATGCTCTTATGACCTTGATGAAGGCCAACATATCATAAGTCACATGTCAAGTTCTATCCGTCATTGTTCAGGTTAATTTGAACCCATCCGTACATACCCTTGACGAAGGCCAAAATAGTAGTACGACTGTCCTAAACCAACGCATCTATCTATGCTACAGATGAATACCCAGCAGCTACCAAACACTATGCAATTCCTGGCATAACTACCTCGATCTCCATTCCATGCAATTCCTGCCGTAGTGAGATTCATTGATAACGACTGACGGCTAAGTGCATCAGAAACTACATTCACCTTTCCTGGATGATATTGTAGGTTGATGTCGAAGTCCGCAAACTACAACTGGACACTGATCCAATCCCATAGTTGCCTTCAATACTCCATTCCCGAAACTGACATTACAGCTTGAAATGAGTGGCTTCACGTGAATCGCATGTGTTCTCACAAATCGTTGGGACATGAAGCAGTGTGACGCTCCAGTGTCGAACAGTGCTAGTGCAGGAAGAGTGGATACTAGTATAGTAACTAAGTTGTGTGAGGTTGGTTTAGATACAGAGAAAAATATAGAGGTACACAAGGATTGAAAAGATGAAAAGATTGGGAATTACCAGTGATAACTTGGCCAGTAGCTTCAGCTTCCTCAACAATCATGGTGAAAGCCTGACGCCGGGGTACATACCTCCTTACTGGAGGCACATTCCTCTGTCCCTGGGGCATATTCCTCTGCCCTTGAGGCATGTTCCTCTGGGCCTGATGGAACTGACGAGGAGGCTGTGCAGGAGGTCCCCGCGGAGGTGGAGCGGGTAGAGCAAGATGAGGTGCAGGAGCCTGGATAGTTGGCCGCTGCGGAAAAGTGATCGTTGGTCGGGGTGCGGGAGCTGGGTTGAGACGATGTGGGAAAGCTCCAATGGCATGAGTGGATGCGCCAAAAACTAAGCGCAGGCCATTCGCACACCTGCAGTCCTTTTCCAGGTGTCCATTCCTCTTGCAATATAAGCAAAAGTTTGGACTTGGTCGGTTAAAAGTTACTCCCGGTCTCTTGGGTACAAAAGGTGTCCTGGAAGAGGCTCCTCCTGCCATCTGAGTGGCAGGGTGCTTCACACCGGCAGTCTGAGATCTGCCCTTCTTCTTCACCACTACCTCATAGCATCGGGTAGCCTTCAGAGCGAGATCATGGGTTGGAAATTCTCCTGTAGCTAGTGCTGCTTGGATCTCCGGGTCCAACCCTTGCTGAAATCTTCGTGCCCGAATCTCAGTAGTCAGAATCAGGTGTGCCGCGAACCTGTTACGATATTGTGTTAGCAGTGTTGTATGTGATATCAGGAAATTGAATATTAAGACATATCTTACCTGCTAAGTATGGTAAACTCAGTATCGTATTCATCCACAGATTTTTCCACATTGAACCTTATTATAAGTGGATGAGCTGCTGTTCCATGTCGAAATGGGCAGTCTCAGGGAAGTATTTCGCGTCGAACATATCGCGAAATGTCCTCCATTCAATCAGTTGGGCGAGTCGACTTTCTTCAGCCTTCCACCAGACTCCGACGTTATCTGTCAGTTGTAGCTTCGCAACTCTCATCCAAGCAATCTCTGGCACTTGTGCTGCTGTCAGATCATCCTCGATAGACTGAGCCCATTCCTTTGCCTCTAGTGGGCTCTCTTTCCCAGATAAATGTTTCGGGTGCAGTGCCCGGAATTTCTTGACTCCGGGTGCCTCGACCTCTGGACGGTGCATGAGGATAGCAGTCTGCTGCTGCTGACCCTCCAAAAAACTCTTGATCACCTCAAGCAAGACCGTTTGCTCATTGATGGGAGCTGTAACGGTAGGTGGTGGTAGTAGGATAGGAGGTGGAGTGTTTCCATTAACGTTGGTACTCGTGTTGTTCAGTGAATCCATGACCTTGATAGAAGAAGAAAGGTTAGGATAGATTCAAGGAATTTGAAATGTAAAGAATGTACAGTTGCTGATTCTTATTATTCTTGTGATATATTGCTTAGGATTCCATGCAAAACTGATCTGCATGGGCCGCCAACAAAACCTGTCACGTCGCTTCCCAGTGTACGAGGAAGGAGACGTGACGGGCACGCGACGTATTTACTCAGAAGTAAAAACGTTAAGCGTAAATAAGCAATATATATATAATGCACAAGAAATGACAAGAGATATAATGTAAACATCAACTTTTATTAATATTCATTTTTATAATAAAACTGATTTAAAAAGGAAATGTACAAAGATAAAAGCAATGCCTAAACAGTGGCATACAACTGAAAGGTAAGTACAAGTAAAGTTAGTAGTTTGGCTGTGTCGCAGTCGATCCAAGTACTCCTGACTGGGCTCGGTCTCCTGAGGGTCCGGTCCTCCTGACGAACATTCCAAGGAAAGAAATAGATGTTCCCCTCCGAACACGGAGACGCGACCGCGTAGGTCTGTCTTGCCTGAATTCAGGGCAGATGCTAATTGGTGCTATCCGTCTACCTCTCGGAAAATGCCAAGTTGATTCATGACACCATGCATTGAAGGTTTAAACGGATGCGGCCGATGTAGCAGACTTCGTCAGATTCCCCCTCATTTGAGGGGTTTTTGATTATGGGGACGCTCTTCCTTGCAGGCGCAAGCCCCTGCAGTTAATTACGCTACCGCATCGCAGTAACCACTTTCTCCTTCTCCAGATGGTCACTTCGTGTCGTGGGTGTTTGTTTTGTTTTTGGTTGCCCGTCGATTGTATACGGAGACTAATTTATGTTGTCGCCCGTAGGACGTGAATTAGTCCAAATCCGTATTTTCTTAGATTTAAGTTTGGGGGTCGGTTTTAAGGATATGTTAGTCTCATTTGAGACTAAGATCAACGTAAACGTTTGTTAAGGATACGTTAGTCTAATTTTAGACTAAGATCAACTTAACTGGATTGTTTAGATCCAACAAGAGAGCTTGTGGGCTCTACTGTTTAGTTTAGGGACATTGCGGTCGATTACCAGTTTAAGGACATGGTGGTCCAATACCAGTTTAAGGACGTGATGGTCCATGAGTTTAAAGACCTCACAGTCAAGGTTAAGGACGTCATAGTCTGTGAGTTTAAAGACCTCACAGTCAAGGCTAAGGACGTCATAGTCCATGGAATGTATGGTTGTCGGGACCTGTCACCTCTCTGAAGACGTTGAAGGATTACAACGACATATATCAGAGGGGTTCAGAGATGTACCATTGAACCAATGTTGATTGGGAAATCTGTAGTCCAATTTGGGACCAAGATTAATTAATTAGATTATGAGCACATCGGCTCAGTTAAATCTGAATTGAGGACTTATGGCCAGTCTTGGGCTAAGTCCAATCAAGTTAAAATGTTTAACATTTATTTTGGGCTGTTAAGCATTTGTTTGGGCTTGGCCCTTTTAACAATACTGAGCATGGATTTAAATTCTGACAATATTTGTCTTTTATTGAATGCTAAGCATTCATCATAGCTCTGGGGCTTATAAAAGAACAATTTATGTCTGTCCAAGCGCACATAAAAGCATATGGCACATTTGGCACTAGCGCCAGTCGATGAGCGCAGTGCGCTATGGTTAAAGCGCTAATGCGCTTGGCGCTTTGCGCCAGATATGAAGCGCCGATACGCTTAGCGCTTTGCACTAAATGAAGAGCGCTGATGCGCTTAGCGCTTTGCGCTAGAGGTAGAGCGCTGATGCGCTACAGTTGAAACGTTGAGGCGCTTGGCGCTGGTGCCATATAATGAGCGCAAAACGCTTTTAGTAATACAGCGCACACGTGAGGAGCGCATGGCGCGCTGAGCGCTAGCCAACGAGCGCAGTACGCTGTATTTGAAGTGCTATGGCACTGTAGCGCTTTGCGCTAGATGAAGAGCACTAAGACACTTTTAAATTAGGAGCGCTAAGGCTCTTCTTAGGTTAACTTTGCGCTCTAAAGATTATCTTCTTTTTGATAAGAGACTTTGTCTCAAGATTCCAAGAACAAAGTTTTTAGTTTATAGGAGATATTTCAATCTCTTTTTGATGAAAGGATTTGCCTTTATGGGTCTGCGATCCTAAGAGAATTGAATAATTCTCCCCCCTTTATAATGAGATGTTCATAATCTCATAAAGACAATTTGTCTTATAGATCTATGATCTGAGAAGTAAGTACTTCTTTGTTTTATGATGAGATCTTTTTTATCTCTTTATAAAAGACCTTGGTCTTTGTATATCTATTTTAAGAAGAAAATTCTTCTTTTTAATTATGAGATGATTTCATCTCTTTGTTCATCACCATTCTTTTTACCTTAAAGAAAAAATCTTCTTTTGCCGAGAGCTACTTCTTCTTCTTGAGATTTTCTCAAAGTTTATGGAGGGTTCCTCTGTGTAAGACTTGAAGTCTTAGGGCCTTTATATAGGGCAAACTGATTTGTTGAATCGGTTAAAAAGATTTATTCTCTAACTGATTTGGAAATTTCCCCACCGTCGGATCTTTGATCCAAGGGCTTCTGGTTTACAGAAGATAAACTTCTTGTTTTAACAAGATTGGGAAATCTTTCCAAACAAAATTTATTCTGTATTTTGGTGATTTTCTTTTAATCACCATTGAATCATTGATCCAATGGTGTTCCAAATTCAGGGCACAATCTTTTCTGTTTGAAAAGATTCAACAGAATTTCATTCTTGTTAATTGATGATTTAATCATATCCGTTGGATATTTGATCCAACGGTGAGGAACATTTAGTTCCAGCACTAGCGCTTATGCGCTGTGCCCATGGTGCGCTACTTGGAGCGCAGTGCTCTTAGCGCTAGCGCACACGTGCTTTGCACGTGGTGCGCTACTTGGAGCGCAGCGCATCTAGCGCTAGTGCCTATGCGCTTTGCACGGGGTGCGCTAGTTGTAGCGCAGCGCTTTTATAAAAGCGCAGCTTTAATTTAAATTTTTAATTCTGAATAAAGCTTTGCTCTAATTGGGGAAACAAATGCCTCCCCACCGTTGCGCTCACGGGGCCCACACGTGGGTGCAGCGGCGGCAGCATCTCGACTCTTGGATCAACCGACGAATCGAAACGGCGCTTAGTGCCTATAAATAGGACCCTTGGCCCTTGGGATGACTTCTGTTCATCTTCAATCCTTCTTGAAAAATTATTTTCTTCTTCAGAGCGCGGCTCTTCTTCTTAAGAATTTTCTTAAGGACAGAACTCTGTCAGATTAGGTAAAAGATTAAATCTTTTTGAAACATCTTTTAGGGTTTTACCCATTAACAGAGCCTTGCTCTTCATAGATCTTTGATCTAAAGAAAATCCTTTTTAGGGTTTTATTAACAGAGATTTGCTCTCTTGGAACCACAAATCTAAAAGGATCTTGCTTATGATTTCTTAATCCATTAATGGAGCTTTGCTCTTTTCAAATCATATAGAAGAACTCTTAAGACTTTGTTCATGGATTTTAAATTCATTAAAAGCTTTGCTTTTAAGGTTCCTGATGGGTTACTTCACCTTCTTCGCAAAGCATGGCTCTTGCATTCTCAGGGAATTTCTTTAAATTCCCTTCATAATTGACTCTGACAGATGTCACTCCTGTTTGCAGAGCATTGCTCTCGAGGAGTTTAACTCCTTGAGCCGAGGGGTCGCTCATTAAATGAGATTCATTTTTTAAGATTTCTCGCAAATTCGAATTTGATAGGTGTCATAATTAGAATTTGTTTTCTCCATGGGGATATCAAGAGTCGTTTAAATCCCTGTGCCTGTTTTTAATAAGAATTTTCTTAAACAGTCTGTCCGCTAACTCTTACTGATTTTCTTTTTCAGACGTTATGGACGCTCATATGTATGACCTTGATGAGATTATCTCTTATGGCGACATTCGCGTACTCGGTCGTTCTCAAAACCAAGAATTCACAAACACCCAGTGTGCCGAAATCATGGGTCGCTTCGACGTATACAATGGTCGACTGCTTCCTCGACGTTCCTCTCTCTTGAAGCTTATTATGGGAGTGATCTGGGGAGCACTTCCTCTATTCTGTGCCGGCATGCCGCTTAAGGCATTGGATGATGCCGAAGACAAGGTGCACTCGGTGTATCTGATGGGCCTAATCTCAAAGAGAAGGCGAGACAATCTTATTGATCTTCTGCACCAGGCTTTTCAACAGGCGGCAATACTCGCTGCCTATCGAAGGGTGGAGGACATCAGTAAAGACCCCGACGCTTGTGATCGCGAGAGGAAGCATACTAGGATGGTTCGAAAGGCCTGGAACATTTTAGATGGCCTTACTTTTGAATTTCTTAATCCATGCCCTGGATTTGATGTCGTGCCTTTGTAAATATTTTGATGATGTTTTTGTTTACTGCTTTCATTATTGTAAGAACCTTTTGAAGTATGAATAGCAAATTCCTCATTTCCATGTGTTTATTTTATGTTCTAAATCTTTTGCACATGCATGAATGGGTATGCTTTGAACGCTTGACTGAATGTGCATCAAATGTTCTTCTTACTGCCGCTTTCTTCTCTTTTGCTGTGTCGTTGCCATGTGGTTTTAGCAAGAGTGGCCTGCAGATAGTAGAGAAAATTTCATCTTAGCCTCCTTGTAGGGTAGCGATGGCTTAGGAAGCAGGTTCAGGTCTGCTGCTTAAGCCTTTTCAATTTTATGAGCCGTGAGGGTCTCATAAAGGTATTTCTCCCTACGGGTCGAGAGGATCCCGTAGGTGTAATTCCTCCTTAAGAATCGTGAGGATTCCTAAGTGTGTTTTCTCTTGAGAGTCGTAAGGATCTCACAAGAGAGTTTGCTTCCTTATGAGTCGTGAGGACCCGTAAGTGATGGGTGAGATTACCATTATCCGCATTTCACGGAGTCAGGAGTTGTTCTGGCCATTTCCCACGGGGTCAAGATCGACTTTAGCCGTGTTCTATGGGACCAGGATTTGCTCTGGATGCTTTCCACGGAGTCAGAATTGATATGGCCGTGTTCCGCAAGGACCAAGCTCCACTCTGGATGCTTCCCACGGGGTCGGGATTGACATAAACCGTGTTCCGCAAGGACCGGGATCCGCTCTGGACGTTTTCTATGGGGTCAAGATTGACATAGGCCGTGTTCCACGTGACCAGGAATTTGCTCTGGATGCTTCCCACGGGGTCATAGCCGTGTTCTGCGAGGGCCAGGCTCCGCTCTGGACGTTTTCCACGGGGTCAGAATTGACATAGGCCGTGTTCCACATGACCAGGAATTTACTCTGGATGCTTCCCACGGGGTCATAGCCGTGTTCTGCGAGGACCAGGCTCCGCTCTGGACGTTTCCCAGGGGGTCAGGATTGACATAGGCCGTGTTCCACATGACCAGGAATTTGCTCTGGATGCTTCCCACGGGGTCATAGCCGTGTTCTGTGAGGACCAGGCTCCGCTCTGGACGTTTCCCACGGGGTCAGAATTGACATAGGCCGTATTCCACATGACCAGGAATTTGCTCTAGATGCTTCCCACAGGGTCATAGCCGTGTTCTGCGAGGACCAGGCTCCGCTCTGGATGTTTCCCATGGGGTCAGGATTGATATAGGCTGTGTTCCACGTGACCAGGAATTTGCTCTAGATGCTTCCCACGGGGTCATAGCCGTGTTCTGCGAGGACCAGGATCCACTCTGGACGTTTCCTACGGGGTCAGGATTGACATAAGCCGTGTTCCACTTGACCAGGAATTTGCTCTGGATGCTTCCCACGGGGTCATAGCCGTGTTCTGTGAGGATCAGGCTCCGCTCTGGATGTTTCCCACGGGGTCAGGATTGACATAGGCCGTGTTCCATGTGACCAGAAATTTGCTCTGGATACTTCCCATGGGGTCATAGCCGTGTTCTGCGAGGACCAGGCTCCGCTTTGGACGTTTCCCACGGGTCAGGATTGACATAGGCCGTGTTCCACGTGACCAGAAATTTGCTCTGGATGCTTCCCACGGGGTCATAGCTGTGTTCTGCGAGGACCAGGCTCCGCTCTGGACGTTTCCCACGGGGTCAGGATTGACATAAGCCGTGTTCCACGTGACCAGGAATTTGCTCTGGATGCTTCCCACGGGGTCATAGCCGTGTTCTGCGAGGACCAGGCTCCGCTCTGGACGTTTTCCACGGGGTCAGGATTGACATAAGCTGTGTTCCACGTGACCAGGAATTGTTGACTTTATCCGTATTTCACGGAATCGGGGGTTGACTCTCGGTTGTCTGTGCACCGCCGAGTCATGGAACTGGAAACTGTCACGGTTCCGCTTTGCTGATGTTGCGTCTGTTGAAATGAGACGAACGTTGAGATGACCTCTAGGCTGTCTGTGAACCGTCGAGACTTGGCTCTCCTTCTGATGGAACCTGGTGGGAAGGTATGGTTCCCTCTTTGTTTGCGCCCTTGGATTGTATACAGGGATCGATGTAATCTCACCTGTTGGGCAAAAAGTTTCATTTTGTATATTTTTCTTTCCGCGATGCTCTATCATTTCAGCTTTTATATCGCGAGAATCGCGATTGCCCAATCATTTCGGCTATTTTTCGCGGTGCCCAATCATTTCGGCTGTTTTGTAATCATACATTTTTACTTGCTGATTTTGTTGCAAGTTGCCCCATCATTTCGGCTATTTCATATGCATTTGTGGCTCACTGGTTTTTCGCTGCGAGTTTTGACACCGATTTCGGCATCAACATCGCTATAACTGGGATATTGCCAGGAGCGAATCATCATTTGCCTCTGTCGATGTCGAACAAAGGTGGCTTAGCAAACAGGGTTAAGATCCTGTCGACTAAGGCTTTTGATTTCATGAGCCGTAACGGTCTCATAAAGGTATTTCTCTCTATGAGTCGTGAGGATCTCATAGGTGCGTTTTCTCCTTAGGAATCATGAGGATTCCCACGTGTATGGCTTCTCGTAAGTCGTAAGGATCTTACAAGAGTGTTTTCTCCTTATAAGTCGAGAGGACTTACAAGGGTTGTTCACCGTGTGAGCATATTCCCAGTCTCTGGTGGGACTTTGTTAGGGAAATGTTTATTCACGCCCGTTGATCGTATACAAGGGTCAATACTGAACCGCTTGTAGGGCAGTATTGGAGGTTGTGATGGCTGCTTAAGAACAGGTTCAGATCCCTGTAGCTTAAGGCTTTTGAATCCTATGGGCCGTGAGGGTCTCATAGGAGGGTTCTCCTTACGAGTCGTGAGGATCTCGCAAGTGTAGTTTCTCCTTAGGAATCGTAAGGATCCCTAAGTGTGTTGCTTCCTTGTGAGTCGTAAGGATCTCACGCAGGTGGCTTCTCCTTTCAGGGTCGAGAGGACCTTGCAAGTGTCTTTTAACGAGATTGCGCCCTTTCGGGTTTTCACAACTCTCGCCGGTAGCCCTGCTGTTTTTACTCACGGAGCCCTTTCGGCTTTTCATCCGTACCCACTTTGCTTATGGACATACCGTTTTCTTCCTTTTTTATTTTTTTTTGTGTCAGCCTTGGGATGCTGCGGTCCATAGTAGTTTATCGATGTCTCGGTCAATTGCAAGTTTTAGGACATTGCGGTCCATCATTAGTTTAAGGACATTTCGGTCTGAAAGACGGCTACTACTTACAGAGTTTAGGCTTAGGAAGATAGCGAGCGGACATAGGCGTCGTCATCTATCGTTGACCTAGGCCATGACTCTTCAAGCGTAGTATTTTTTAGGAAGCGACCATTTATTGGCCTGAAAGGTCTTTCACCATGCATGTTCATGAGTAGATAAGCTCCATCCTGGTAAACTTTGTCTATAATATACGGGCCTTCATAGTTTGGCTCGAATTTCCCCCGTTTAGTACGATTGGGGATCATAAGTCTTTTGACCACTAGCACAAGTTCGCCTTGGAGGAATATTCTCGGCCTAGTCAATCTTTCATATAAGCGCGTCATCTTTGCTTTATAAGCTTCCAGATTTTGTTGCGCCAGGAGACGGGTTTCATCAACGGCGTCGAGCTCCTCAAGCCGAAGGTGAGAATTTTCTTCGTCTGTTAGCTCATAATGAACTGCCACTCGTAGAGAGGGTAACTCTATCTCGAGGGGGAGCACCGCTTCTGTGCCGAACACCAATGCATACGGCGTTGTGTTTGTGGCTGTTTTGAACGTAGTTCGATACGCCCAGAGAGCTTCATGCAGTCTCTCGTGCCAGTCCCTCTTATTTCGAGACACCGTCTTTTTCACGATCTTCGTTAAGGTCTTGTTAAAAGCCTCAGCTAGACCGTTGGCTCGGGGATTATAGACCGAAGAGTATCTCCAGTCTATGTTATGCTGTTGTGCGAAGCGGCTGATCTTGTGGCTTCTGTAGGCTGGCCCGTTATCGGAGATAATCTGTCGCGGAGTGCCGAATCGATAAATAACATGTGTCTTGAAGAAATAGAGGATTATCTCCGTCTTTACTTCTTTCAGCGGTACTGCTTCTGCCCATTTGGAGAAGTAATCAGTTGTCGCTAAAATGAATCGGTGTCCTCTGGACGAGGCTGGCTCGATGGGCCCGATTATGTCAGTTCCCCACATTTCGAACGGCCAGATAGCCACTGTTGGTGTAAGTGCACGGCGGCGCCCCGGTCGTCAATCCGACGGCCAGATGCGGAAGCGGTGATAAACTTTAATTTTTGCAAACTAGCAAACCGGCACTACCGCGCACTAAACACCCGGATCGAACCATTAACTAGTCCTAGCTAACTATAAGATAGGGAAGAGAGATATACCGACTGATCCGAGTCCTCCGGTCTTCTCGTCGTCGTCCCGATCTCCCACGGAAACTCCGGTCGTCGCCTCCTTGCCGGAAGGGCACCACATCGCCTGCATCTTTTACGGGCTCCCGCCTCTATACCGAGGCAACTCGGGCACGAAGCTGGCAAGTTGACGTGCCCAAGATTTGCTGTAGAATGCAATGTAGAGGCTATGTCTCATTTGGGGTTTTAGTTGCCATGGAGGATAGAGGAGGAGGTTAGGAAAATTTGTGCTTTCAATTTTCTAACAAGAAGAATATTAGATGAAGAATAATGCCACCATACCAAAATGAAACTCTCTCATATTTCTCTCCCTTTCTCAAAAATGTGGCCGGCCATTACTAGTGAGAAATGGTGGTGGAGGAATCCACAACATATGAAGGGAGGTGATGGTAGTAAAAGGTGAAGAGGTGACCACATCCAAACATCATGATAACAAAACTCAAATCAATTTCTAATCCTTTCATCTCTTAATTAATGCAAAGGAAAAGACTAAGAAAGCATCTCATGATTATGAACCATCATGAAGCCCCACATATGCAAGATACCCCCTCCACAAAAGTTATTTGCAAACTTGCAAATAACCCCCTCCATCGGAAAAGTCCGGCCGGGAAAGAACAAAGGAAAACCGGCCGGAACGGAATGCAAACTGGCAACTCCAGAAAACTGGTCCCGTAATAAATTACAGGAAAACCCCGATACTGTGCATACACACCCGCATCTGTATTCCGACCGGATACAAATGCAATGAGACAAAATCTACACTGTACTATACTAGGATCCGGCTTAAACCAAAGCCGGCTAGTATTATCCGTCCGATCCTGATCCGTGCAATACCGCACGTATCTGACCGAACCCTGCCATATATCTATACGGCTACTAGTACAAACCGTCCGATCCTGATCCGTGCAATACTGCACGTATCTGATCGGACCCTGCCATATCTCCATACGGCCTCTACAGCTTTTCGCCCGAAAGCTTGAGTAACTGAAAGTGTGGTGGACTCTAAAGACTCGTCAATACTATGGCTGTGGATTTAACCACTAACACGTCAGAGGTATAAGCCAATACGTAACGGGCCACCAGCTATTGACCAAAAGGGACGTCGATGAGCGAACTCACCCTGACATCCTACTGAGCCTGTCAGTGACAATATCCGTACAGTCTGGTCCGTTCGTCTATGAGTATCGCATGGCGAGCCTAGGGGTTGGTAAAAGTTAGACCCCCAAAAGCGGTACAAGTCGTGTCGGAGTGTAGCCCAGAACACCCTGAGATACTACTGGAATACCTACCAGCAAATCTCCTGCCTTGGCCAAGGACTTTTCATGTTCTGGCTCTCCTAGACACAGCGCGACCTCACCCCCAATACCGGGAGAGACGAACCCCTGCAGATCCGCTCACTGCCTCCATGTGGCTCGGGACTGTACCCAACTAAAACCTGTTTGCACGACTCCTTTGAGCCGTGGTAGGGTAGTAATCAAAGCACAGTGGGAACTCACACGAGACAAATGACGACCTCAGGTCGATGAACTAACCTGTACACATGTCACCAGGGAACTGCTATCTGACGTTTGGTATAAACCCAACTAGCAGGTTCCCGGCGAGTCCTGTCCGGTGTACTCATAACCCAATGAGCACCTGTATACATCTTAGGTGAACCAATTGACACCAGTGGCTTGTGAGACCGGCCACCGCCCCTCGTCGGGGTCTCGACTGTATACACTAGTCTACTCTGGAGTATCGATGCCCTGTCTCGAAACTCCCACGACTAGAGACCTTTTAAGGATGTGCTTATAGACTCCAGCTCTCACTTATATGATCGCCCTCATACTGCTGGTAGTTAAGCAAGAATCCTAGGGGCTCTATCAACGTGTAATAGTGACTCATAAGGTCACCTAAAGCAGTACACGACGATAAAGGTAAACTAGATAGCATACTATCATCTTGAGTAAGACTGTCCTACCGGGATAGGTCCTCCCTCAATCATTGCAATCACGTGCCTGTGATCCAATAATTGACTCTGAGGGCACTATCTCCAACAATCTCCCACTTGCACTCAAGGCTAATTATTGCGATGTCGCATACTCACAGCCCGTGTGATACCGAACACCCAACTCCTCTACTAGTCAGTCTCACAAAGCTCGTTTGCGAAACTATTGCGTTCGAAGAATAGCCTCAGTGAGTGGATCCGCTCTGGATGTTTTTTTCTATGTCTCTCTATATCTCATGTTCGCGGAGAAAGCCATCTCCCGAAATGAGCAATACCTGTCTTAGAATGTGTCTGGATGTCTGATGGGACCTAGCTCATAAATGAACTCCAAATCCAAACTTCTTAGACTGTATCGTCAACTGAACCTAATCAGTATCCTGCGCCATGCCTTCCCTCAGTATCGCCTTGGACCATCTGTCCAAAATACTGCCCCTCGTCAGAAGGAAAAACTATAACTCTAACAACCTCCCTATCGTCCAGGTCATCTTGGAAGCCTGGAATGATAACTGTCTCCCGAATGAGACTGTCATTATCATATCCCTAGAACATCCACTTATGTTCTAAAGCTGCTTCCGACTGTTTCTCCAGGATAGGATCAATATCGACTTATTGCATCTTTTGCAAGAACAACATCTGGCGTGGTACTTGACATCTCATGATTGACTCAATTGCCTAAGCAAGTGATCTGCCAATCATGCACATCCCTCTCCTCTTTAGTCTGTAAGACACCTTTAAAGAGGGTGACTCCATCACCTGCAGGTACACTACCGTGCCAGGAGTCGTCCATTCTAAATACTCTTAGAATACTGTCTAAGTACCCTGATTGGGAAACCACCCAAATCTAGATCCAAAACCATAGATCTAGTAATCAGAATGTTTGATATAAGATCCAATTCCTATATGGAGAAACCACTGTGTGACAACTAAAGTATAACCGACCGTAGTATAGGAATATCACTTCCTACTCTGTGTATGTCATCAAATACCAGGACATCACACCCTACTACCTTCTCAACAGATCCATCCCCTATTCTGATGAAGTCAAACCTATGACTGTCACATCAGAAATTGATGATCTATCTCCGCTATATCTGCTTTAGTCTATAAATAGACATAAGCCACATGTCCACCAATGCTTCCGCTGCTCCCACTGACTACGACAACCCTCTGGAAGAGTCATATACACGTACACTTCTGAAGCCAGTTCAGAACGACGCTATACTCATCCTCCTGCCGGGTCTCGCAGCCTGGAACAACAGCAATGGCATGTGTGGGTAAACAAGAACTTCCCTGTCACCGTCCTTGAGGCTACCGGAGTACCTCTCGGGTGCCTGAAGTTGCCCACCGTATCTGCGGAGCGGCCAATGGAATGTCAAATCAGATTGAATCTTTAGGTTCCTATCAAATCTTCAGTAATCGTTTGTGGTTCTGGAATCACTTCCAGTTCTACCATACTTCCACTACTGTTTTCTGAAAAAATCCATTTTTGATAAAACTGTGGCGAGTCAAGAACAATATCACTATTGATCTTCCATGGTAGAAAATCAACCCTCGTCATAGCCTGGGTCAACCCTCAAACAGCCATTACAAAAACGTGCCTTGAGTTATCCAGAGTCTGGTTTTAAGCATAATCCGGACAACTCCCCGTACCTTAACATCGTTAAGATACGAACTGTTCTGTATCCAATATAGGACCAGGGGCACTGATTTAATTGAACCAGATCCAAATCATGCAGCTGTCACCAGTGTATGTCAACTAAATGGAAGGAGGCCGATCAGCGTTACTCAACTTAGGAATGCTTCCAATTATGAGTAACCTGAAAGAGAAGCAAGTTCTCTTAACCATTACTATCAACTGAATACCATATAAAAGTATCTACATCTTCGATCACTTTGAAGAATCCTGATACTTGCAATACTTGGTTCTCTACTTTATCCTTATACCTATAACTTCTTAAAATTCGGACCCTGTGTTTCCACGAAACACCTGTCTAAAAACTAGAGAAGTCATAAGTAAACTGAATATAGTACGAGGACCAACCCCTCTGTCCTAATAGACCCTGGACAACATACAATACTCTGTATAAGTCTCTTGAGTTTGATAACTCATTCATTGTGTGCCGTAGGTTGAAAACTGTACTATGGTTATGAAGAATTACACCGCTGTTCAATGCTCCTTACCTAACCATCCACTGGTATAGGTAAATGTCATAGACATAATTTCAAGAAGGTATTTCTCACTCTATAAAAATAGACGTACAGATATATCAATTTGAAATTGGTGCACAACAACGAATATTCAAAACCAAATATTTGCCGACCGGCAAACAACCCAGGTGGCTTCCTCAAATATCACCGATTCCAACGAATCCCGATATAATGAGGATGGTCACCTAATTCCCAATAACTTACTCCTACTCATCATCTGTAAAACCATACAGATGTGAGAAGCATACCTGGTAAATACATACCCTGGAGCAAGTGTCTAATCGGGAAATCAGTTTTCTTTTAACAGTACACAGTGAACCTGAAACATTGAAATGTTTCGATGGGGTATCCTGGTATTCATAGTAATGTCTCTTCCATTATCCAGATTCACAACTATAACCGTATAATTCTTTGCCACCTCTCCAAATCCCTTTATATGTCTTTAGTCGTTACCTTCTGCACACCCCTTTAGGCCAAATGGTTTTCTTCCTTCCCTACCGTTCGGCACCAGCCTATGGTTTGGAAGAAGACTATCCAATAAGCATAATGGGTGTACCGTCCCAATCCTAGGAACACTCGCAATGCGAGAGAAGGTGAAGATAAAAGACACCTGAATGAACTTATTCCTATTTCTCCTGAACCAGGATCCATCCCCGAACTGGAACAAGTTCCTTTCGAGTTCGTATATAACCATACGATGGATTATCCAATAAACTGGGATCTTCGTAGTGATACGGAGTGTCCTGGAGAAATACAAAGGTGATTTAGGATTGGCGAAGAAATATTTGGTTTGGTCGTGAATAGCAGTCGCAATTTACTTTGCTCTCTTACTAATCCCTTGCTTTGTCTGAACTTAATACCTTCTGTACACCGTTTAGGCTAATTGGCTTTCTTCATTCCCTACCGGTCGGCACCTGCCTATGGTTTGGAAGAAGACTATCCAATTTGCGTAATAGGTGTACTATCTCCTAAACCAAGGAGTACTCGCAATCTGAGAGAGAAGGTAAAAGGAAAAGACAACTGAATAGTCCTATTCGTTTTCTCCAGAACCTGAAACCATCCTCGAATTCCTTCGAGTTCGTATATAACCATACGATGGTTTTGTCCAATGGAAGTGGACGTTCGTAGTAATACGGGGTGTCCTGGAGAAAAGGGTAAAAGTAGGAGTGGCAATGAGGTTTGCAACTCTGACAATCCAAAAGCCAGTGTTAAAGAAGGTTCGGTCAACTTGGTCACTGAGTCATAGTCTAGGGTCGGGTCAATGGTCGCTGCCAAAGAGAAAGAGAAAAGAAACACTCAGCGTGCACTCTAACCTAGATCAGAATGGTTATCACTTTATCTAATCTGGAAACCTCCCACTGTAACGTCAAATTCTTCCCCAAACCTGAAAGAAGAATTAGCCGGGATCACCCGAGGAGTAAACCAACTCATCAGTGGGAATCGGGATCCAACTATCATCGCATGATAACGTGACGGAATCCGCTCACGTTATCACACTCCAGAAGGTATGCGCATATCTGGCAAGTTTCAGTTCTTTTGAAACTCCCGATGTGGATTTTTGCCCCATGCTCTTATGACCTTGACTAAGGCCAACAAATCATAAGTCACATGTCAAGTTCTACCCGTCATTGTCCAGGTTGATTTGAACCCACCCGTACAAGCCCTTGACTAGGGCCAACAAGGCTATACGACTGTCCCAAACCAACGCATCTATCTATGCAGCATATGAATACCCAATAGCTACCAAACATTGTGCCTTGACTATGGCCAACAAACACAGCTTGAATACTATTGACTACCCATATGAAACGACGGAGGGCTACGAATGGTTTCTGGCGAAAACCTTTAACGTAATGAACTTGATATCGTCGAAGGAACTGGATAGCTTTGAAAAATATAGTGACGAAAACCTTTGCTAAAGAGGTCACTCCCGGTGAAGGGATCTCGGCTCTTTCCCCGTAGAATGAGGTGCAGGATATTCCATCTGAATACCACGATGCAAAGCAAAAGTAAATGGCTATAGTGAAGTTACTGCCCTGACGCAAACTTCTGTCCAAGGGGTCACTCCCGGTGAAGAGATCTCGGCCCTTGCCTCGTCGACTGAGGAGCAGGATATTCCAACTGAATACCACTGTGCAAAACAAAAGTGAACGTCCTTGCAATAACAGCTTTTTGAAAAGTGTTCCAACAACATCAGATTAGGTTTGTTTTAACTTGCATTGAACCGAATCAACGCAGTCCCATCAATTGATCACACCACAAAGAACGAAAATATACTGATGTACGTATATGCCATCCGCATTCGCCACTGGGTCCCGTCATCACCCGTTAGGTTAGCTAACTAACGACAAAGCGGGGACTGGACTAGCACGGATGCAAAACATATACAACATCTACTAATATATATAAAATATATAATTTTCGCTCAAGGCGTGATAAAAAGCAACATCACAGAAATGTAAAGCAGCATCACAGAATAATACAGATATCTGGGATCCCCGGGTTTCACAGAGCCACTACTGAAACCCGACGTTCCCCTGGTCGTGTGGATAGCCTGTGCAATGAAAACCTAGACCCCTACGGGCGCGGCTGTTGGGGTAAAAATTTACACCCCGATTGACCGAGTCAAAGTCAAGGTCAACCCCAAGCCAGGTGGGCCCAAGCCCGGGTCAAGTGGGCCCATGCCCAGGTCGAGTCCGAAACATGAAGCGGCCGACCCTCCCCATGCTAAAATATAAATCATGTCATAAATAATTTTTATGTAATTTTTTATGCATGAATGTAAACAAAATGGGCATAAAGCCAATATTTTGTAAGCCCATGGCTTATGTGCAAAAATGAAATGGCACATGAGCCATGGGATGGCAAAATGCCATTTTGTGAAGCCCAAGGGGCTATGTGTAAAATGTATGGCCTATAAAGGCAAAGATAATGAAATATCTAAAGAACTTTTTCTCTCTCCAAAAAATTTCCAGATCTGAGATCTATTCTTCTTCTTCTTCAAGGTTCCAAAACCTTCTTCTTTCTCTTGAATTAAATCAAGAGTTTTACTCTTCTTTTTTAGAAAACAAATTAGTTTTTCACCACAAAACCCACAAAGGGGAACTTGGATCTGTCATCAGATCTTAAAAAAGAGAGATTTTGAGATTTCACATCTCTTGATCTTCAAGATCCAGCAAGCAACAGGAGGAAGAAGAAGAACCACTTCCATTAAACCCAGAACACATTCAGGAGCCCGACTCCTCTCTGATTTCTCTTTGAGAAATCTTTTTTTCAGGCTAAAAGCCTCTTGTCCTCTCCAGCGCGCAGCGCAAGTGCGCAAAGCGCCCGCGTGCCGACACGTGGGGCGCGCGCTTGCGCACCTGCGCGCTTGCGCAAGGCGCAAAGCGCCCGCGTGCCGACACGTGGCGCGCGCGCTTGCGCACCAGCGCGCAGCGCTCATGCGCAAAGCGCCCGCGTGCCGACGCGTGGCGCGTGCGCTTGCGCGCAGCGCTCATGCGCAAAGCGCCCACGTGCCGACGCGTGGCGCGCGCGCTTGCGCACCTGCGCGCTTGCGCACCTGCGCGCAGCGCTCATGCACAAAGCGCCCACGTGCCGACACGTGGCGCGCTTGCGCCTGAGCGTACAGCACCTAAGCGCACAGCGCTCAAGGCGCTGGCCCCTACGCATCTCTTGGATGCCTTTTCCCCCTCTTTTTATGTGCATACATATACATATACATATGTATACAAATTCACGCATATACATACTCCGCAACATTCCCCCCCTCCAAAAAAATTTTCGGGCCGGGGCGCTGCCCCGAACCCCGCAAGGGGGCTTCTAGCCCCCTTGACCCCCAGCCCGCTATCCGGGTAGCGGGACCCCCGTAAAAACTCTGCGTAGCTCCCGATATATCCAAAACCCCCTTTTCAAACAAAACACACGCACACCGCACATTGAGTTCGCATGACCAGTTTAACCCATTAATCGGAGGTTCCCTCGCCCCAAAGGCGAGGGGTAATTAACGGCAGCTTAGTCCGCGGCTGCCGGAGATTCGGATCCCCACAATCATTAAACCCCAGCCTACCCTAGGCAGGGGGAATCTGTAGTACGCCTGACAAGCGTACGCGTATTCCCATCTCAATGGGGTGACGAAAAACACCCTACAGCGGCAAGTCACCCGCCAAAACCTGAAGCGAGGCAGCCCCCTTCAGCACCGTGAATGGACCACCCAGCACTTCACGGAATCCGGTAACTTGGGCACCCCTCCTGGGTCAACCTGTACCCCCTACGAGTGCGGCGAATAGCCCGCCAATCCTAGAGTGAAGCCCCCTCCGTCTCAATGCCATGAGATGCGGGCTTGTTGCCCTCTAGAACCCGGCTATCCGTGCACCCCTCCGCGGGGTAATCCTAGTACAGAAAATAAAATATACATACAACGGGTACATCGACCGCAACCTGGTCGTGCCCCAAAATAATAATACAAACAGGCAGTGACGGCAGTCCACATGTCGGACGCTCGCCCCGCAATATCAAATGTACATAATACAACAAAAAACTGTACTAGCATTATATCCAGACTATCCCCACGACCAATCCGCAACATCACAGCATAACGCAGAACATCAACGTGAAAGTCACGTTCGCAAATCCGTCTAACCGGGCTATAGCAGTTAGACAGGATTTACCGATCAAGTGACATTCACGGTCGCAGATATAATGTAAATACTGTGAAATAATGTGTTTAAAATATCCGATCGATCAAATTTTAACAAGTGGGCCCCAAGCACTACTGTAGCACATCAAGAAATTCTGGGCCCAATATTAATATTCAAAAACCCCTAAAATCAGCCCAGAAAGCAACTGAAGAAAAATGACACAGTGATCTGATCATAGTGCGGCGGAACCGCGGCCCAAAGGGGGGTTTAGCCGCGGTTCCGCGCTCCCACTATGGAGTTACTCTGTCGAATTTCTACAGTAGCCTTATATTTTCCAGTACATCACTTTTCCACAACCTGAAAAATTTTTCGAGCAAGAAAAAATTCAACAGAAAACTGATGTATGTGAAAACGCGGGTTTTTGGAATTTTGGTCGATCGGAAAAGTAAACACATTAAACAAAGCTAGACTAAGTTAATGGCGAGGCTCTGATACCACTGTAAGTGCACGGCGATGCCCCGGTCGTCAATCCGACGGCCAAATGCGGAAGCGGTGATAAACTTTAATTTTTGCAAACTAGCAAACCGGCACTACCGCGCACTAAACACCCGGATCGAACCATTAACTAGTCCTAACTAACTATAAGATAGGGAAGAGAGATATACCGACTGATCCGAGTCCTCCGGTCTTCTCGTCGTCGTCCCGATCTCCCGCGGAAACTCCGGTCGTCGCCTCCTTGCCGGAAGGGTACCACATCGCCTGCATCTTTTACGGGCTCCCGCCTCTATACCGAGGCAACTCGGGCACGAAGCTGGCAAGTCGACGTGCCCAAGATTTGCTGTAGAATGTAATGTAGAGGCTATGTCTCATTTGGGGTTTTAGTTGCCATGGAGGATAGAGGAGGAGGTTAGGAAAATTTGTGCTTTCAATTTTCTAGCAAGAAGAATATTAGATGAAGAATAATGCCACCATACCAAAATGAAACTCTCTCATATTTCTCTCCCTCTCTCAAAAATGTGGCCGGCCATTACTAGTGAGAAATGGTGGTGGAGGAATCCACAACATATGAAGGGAGGTGATGGTAGTAAAAGGTGAAGAGGTGACCACATCCAAACATCATGATAACAAAACTCAAATCAATTTCTAATCCTTTCATCTCTTAATTAATGCAAAGGAAAAGACTAAGAAAGCATCTCATGATTATGAACCATCATGAAGCCCCACATATGCAAGATACCCCCTCCACAAAAGTTATTTGCAAACTTGCAAATAACCCCCTCCATCGGAAAAGTCCGGCCGGGAAAGAACAAAGGAAAACCGGCCGGAACGGAATGCAAACTGGCAACTCCAGAAAACTGGTCCCGTAATAAATTACAGGAAAACCCCGATACTGTGCATACACACCCGCATCTGTATTCCGACCGGATACAAATGCAATGAGACAAAATCTACACTGTACTATACTAGGATCCGGCTTAAACCAAAGCCGGCTAGTATTATCCGTCCGATCCTGATCCGTGCAATACCGCACGTATCTGACCGAACCCTGCCATATATCTATACGGCTACTAGTACAAACCGTCCGATCCTGATCCGTGCAATACCGCACGTATCTGATCGGACCCTGCCATATCTCCATACGGCCTCTACAGCTTTTCGCCCGAAAGCTTGAGTAACTGAAAGTGTGGTGGACTCTAAAGACTCGTCAATACTATGGCTGTGGATTTAACCACTAGCACGTCAGAGGTATAAGCCAATACGTAACGGGCCACCAGCTATTGACCAAAAGGGACGTCGATGAGCGAACTCACCCTGACATCCTACTGAGCCTGTCAGTGACAATATCCGTACAGTCCGGTCCGTTCATCTATGAGTATCGCATGGCGAGCCTAGGGGTTGGTAAAAGTCAGACCCTCAAAAGCGGTACAAGTCGTGTCGGAGTGTAGCCTAGAACACCCTGAGATACTACTGGAATACCTACCAGCAAATCTCCTGCCTTGGCCAAGGACTTTTCATGTTCTGGCTCTCCTAGACACAGCGCGACCTCACCCCCAATACCGGGAGAGACGAACCCCTGCAGATCCGCTCACTGCCTCCATGTGGCTCGGGACTGTACCCAACTAAAACCTGTTTGCACGACTCCTTTGAGCCGTGGTAGGGTAGTAATCAAAGCACAGTGGGAACTCACACGAGACAAATAACGACCTCAGGTCGATGAACTAACCTGTACACATGTCACCAGGGAACTGCTATCTGACGTCTGGTATAAACCCAACTAGAAGGTTCCCGGCGAGTCCTATCCGGTGTACTCATAACCCAATGAGCACCTGTATACATCTTAGGTGAACCAACTGACACCAGTGGCTTGTGAGACCGGCCACCGCCCCTCGTCGGGGTCTCGACTGTATACACTAGTCTACTCTGGAGTATCGATGCCCTGTCTCGAAACTCCCACGACTAGGGACCTTTTAAGGATGTGCTTATAGACTCCAGCTCTCACTTATATGATCGCCCTCATACTGCTGGTAGTCAAGCAAGAATCCTAGGGGCTCTATCAACGTGTAATAGCGACTCATAAGGTCACCTAAAGCAGTACACGACGATAAAGGTAAACCAGATAGCATACTATCATCTTGAGTAAGACTGTCCTACCGGGATAGGTCCTCCCTCAATCATTGCAATCATGTGCCTGTGATCCAATAATTGACGCTGAGGGCACTATCTCCAACAGTTGGGTGTAGCGGATTTGGATGCTGATGGATGAAGTCCCCATGAATTTGGCACGAGTGGCACTGCTTCGCGTATTCGAGGAAATCCTGGATCATCGTGGGCCAATAGTAACCCATTCTTTTGATCTTTAGTTTCATCTTTGGCCCAGCTTGATGAGAACCGCAGAGTCCGTCGTGAGTTTCATGGATGACTCTCCTCGCCTCGTTAGGTCCCAGGCATCTTAACCATAAAGAATCAAATGATCTCTTATACAGAGTATCATTGACGAAGGCGAAGGACAGAGCTCGTTTTATGAGCTGATGTCTTGAGGACGCATCTTCAGGCGTTCAACGGGATTTGAAGCATTCTATAAAGCCTTCTCTCCAATCCTTAGCATATTCCTGGTCTTTTATTTGTAAAGCTGTTTGCTCAGTCGCTCCATTTTCTTCGGACGGTTCCGGAGATATTTTTGCTGGCGCAAGAACCCGACGGTTTTGCACGACGATACTCACGTCGTCAAGGTTTTCATCAGCCAATTCTTTAGCGAGCTTGGCTAATGCATCCGCTTTGCTATTTTCTGCAAGCGGTATGCTTTCCAGAATATAGGAAGGGATTTGAGTCAGTAATTGCTGTACCCTCTCGCCGTACTTCACTAACTCTGGCTTGCACGTTTGATAGTCGCCGTTCACTTGGCTAACGACCAGCTGGGAGTCTCCGTATATGAGGAGGTTTTCGATTCCCATGTCGATAGCGATCTCAAGACCTGCTATCAAAGCTTCATATTCGGCTTCATTGTTCATCCTCGGCTCTGTTAAGGAGAAGGCGAAGCACATTATCCCCCTTTGTGGAGTTATGAAGATGAGGCCTACCCCTAATTTGATTATGGGGGTGCTTTGTTTGCGCTTCTTCATGGAAGATGCTCCATCGAAGTAGAGTTCTCACTGGGTATCATTCTCTCTTCTCTCCCCGTCGATCGTGTTAAACGCATGCTCGTCAAGCAATTCGCAGTTCAAGGAAGAATCGGCAGGTATCGGATGTTCAGCGAGGAAGTTGGCGATGGCCTGGCCTTTCACTGCCTTGAGGGGTCGGTATGTCACCGAGAATTCCATCTAAAGTAGGGCCCATTTAGCGAGCCATCCCGTTAATATGGCCTTTGACATCAAATATTTGAGAGGATCCACCTTTGATACTAGATAGACCTCATGTGCCAACGCTTAGTGTCTGAGCTTCATTATCGCGAAGATTAACGCCAGGCAGTGTTTTTCGATGGGGGAGTAAATGCTTTCTGCCCCCAGTAGAACTCGACTCAAGTAGTAGAGGGCTCTCTCTTTCCCTTGGTCGTTATCTTGTGCCCACAGTGCACCTAAAGAACCTTCGAGGGCTGTTGTGTATAGGACGAGAGGTTTTCCTTTAAACGGGAGCGGCCAGTACTGGCGGATTCTGCAGGTATTGCTTGATTTCGTCTAGCGCGCTTTGGCATTTGCGATCCCAGACAAAAGGAGTCCCTTTCTTCATTAGGTGACTATAAGGACGACATTTGCCGAAGAGGTTGGCTATGAATCGCCGGATATACACAAGCTTTCCTTGGAGAGACCGCAGTTGCTTAAGAGTTCTCGGCGGAGGCATTTCCATAATTGCCTTAATCTTTGACGGGTCTATCTCGATACCTCGGTGTCGGACAACGAATCCTAGGAATTTGCCTGAGAAGACTCCGAATGCGCATTTGAGAGGGTTCATCTTCAAGTTGTATTTCCGAAAGCGTTGAAACACGATCTTCAGATGCTCTAAATGTTCCTCGTATGATTTGCTTTTAACCACGAGGTCGTCGATATAGCATTCGATGATTTCATGTATGAGGTCATCGAAGATCTTCGTCATGGCCCTCTGATAGGTGGCACCGGCGTTCTTTAGACCGAAGGGCATCACTTTGTAGCAGAATATGCCCAAAGGGGTCCGGAAAGCGGTATGCTTCTGGTCCTCAGGATGCATCTTTATCTGATTGTATCCTGATGAGCCATCCATGAATTTCATGAGTGGACATATTATCTATCATCAGCTCAGTGACTGGCACTGGGAAGTCGTCCTTCGGGCAAGCTTTGTTGAG
Source organism: Agapanthus africanus (assembly GCA_030015575.1). Lineage (NCBI taxonomy): Eukaryota > Viridiplantae > Streptophyta > Magnoliopsida > Asparagales > Amaryllidaceae > Agapanthus > Agapanthus africanus. The sequence goes on from CM057338.1 coordinate 962,920,856, forward strand.
ATCCCGAAAGTCCACGCAAATGCGCACCGTCCCATTTTTCTTGATCACTGGGACAATGTTGGCAATCCAATCAGGGTACTGAACCTCTTGGATAAAGCCGGAGTCAATTAGCTTCTTGACCTCAGCATGATACTCATCTCAAGCTTGAGCCGCATTCATCTCGGCGCTTGTTTGACTGGCTTGATGTCCGGAGAAATTGCCAATTTGTGCACAGTAATCTCTGGATCTAGTCCCAGCATTTCGGAATAGTTCCATGTGAAGCAGTCTTTATACTGCGTGAGCACGTCTTTGAGCATAGCCACTTTTTCTTCAGACAACAGCTCACTGACGAACGTCGGCCGTGGGTCGTTTGCTGTTCCCAAGTCGATTTTTCTGAGGTCATCTGCAGTAGTATGTATCCTATCTTCCAGCTCTTTTGGTGTCGGTGGAAACTCTGAGATCACCTCGTCATTGTCGTTTTCGAAGCACCAGGGGAGATCAGCCATATCTTCGCATATTCCTTCTTCTGACATCGTTATCACGTGACAGGTGTGAGATCGCTTCCAAGACCGATGTTGATCTGGTTCTGCTCTCATTGCATAAGTAGCTTTCGATTCATGCCTCTGTGGCGGGGTTACCCTCCAGCTATTGGATAGAGCGAACTTGCCGAGTTGGTATTGGTCTTCGACCCAGTTCTTGAAGTTGAAGCAGTCTTCAAGAGGGTGTCCTATCGCTCGGTGATAGGAGCAATAGTCCGGGTGAGAGAGCTCGCCTGCTTGCTCGGGGTGCTTGGACTCCGGGAGCGTCATCATCTGATGTTTTATGACAAGGTCGAATATCTTCCTTGTCTTGTCTCGGGGAAAAGAATACGCTCGACCCATCTTCTTTATAAGAGACGAATCCTGGTTGCTCGATTCTGCTTCGTGTGGCTTCTTGGTCTCGCTTTGTCGCTGTCGACCGTTTTTTCCGTTCTTTGGTTTATTTTTGCCTCTGCGCTGGGTCTTTTGTATGACGGGCTGGTGACGAAGAGCATTGTCATTCTCCACGGCCTTCTGAAGGAGGCGCTGCGTTCTGGCTTTCTCGTAGATGGCCATTTTGCGACTATGGTCGTCTCGAACCTTTTGACCCGCTTCCTTTGTAAGCTTGTCCATTTGTTCTTCGAACGACGGGCTTGGCATTTTCACGACGGGCGCTCGTTTTGTTTCAGGGTTAGCATTTTCCTACAGAGCATCTCCTTCTTCATCGAAGTCATGTATGACGTAGCAGCCGCGGAATCGCTCCCGTTTCTTGGATTGAACATATCAAAGCCCGATCGTTTCCATTCTCCCGTTGGGCAACTTTCGTTGAGTTCCGGAGACGTCCCAGATCCTATTGTAGAACTGAGCTTGTCGAGCAGTCAGCTTAAGGGGTGCGCCTTGGCGCCTCAACATTCTTTTTAGTCCGTCTATGTAGAATCTGGGCAGACAGATGGACTGGAGCCTGTCAAGTGTAGAGTCCGCACCCTGCTAAATTTCCTTCTCCACTTTGGTTTCCCTGGATTGGTAGAATAGGATCACCGTTTCTCCTGGGAGGGACATAGAATGTCTGCAGCTCTTGCACACTATAAGTTTCAAGCGCATCAAGCTCTTTGTAATGTTCTTACGGAACCATTGCAACTTGCAAACTTTGATCTTCATCAGCGAAAGCTTGTATCGATGGCCGAGCAGAGAATACAGTATTGACCTCATCTTCCGAGTCGCTGCCGAAGACCAGAATAGGGGTGGACAGTCTCCTCTTCCTCCTCGGTATCGCTCCCGAAGACCGGAATGGTGGTGATAGCTTTTTGCTTGTCCTCCGATTTGCGACATCTTTCTGTGTCTTCGAAATTTGGCAGGAAGTACTTGGCGTCCTCATATTTGCGGACTTCATTCATGGAGAATGAGTTTAGTTCCCCTGTCACAGTATACTCGAGACCATCCTTGAAATACTTCATACACTGATGTTGTGTAGAAGGGATGATGTTGTATTCGTGGAACCAAGGCCAGCCGAGCAAAGCGTTATAGTAGGTCTTGGCGTCAATGACGTGAAATTTAATGTCCATGATGAGTAGCCCAAAGCATAGTGTCAATATTACAGACCCGAACGTCCGTGATGACTAGGAGTCAAACCCGGAGATAGTAATCTTATCCCGAGCGAGGTGTTGGACGCTCATGCATATTTCCTTCAACACTCTTACATTGAGGAGATTGACGGAGGACCCATTGTCGACCAGGATTTTGCCTATCTTGATATCATGACAGTATCCGAAGACATAGAGGGGACGGTTATGCTCGCACGTCCCGAGGAGGAGATCTTCATCGTCGAAAGTGATGTCAGCGGTGTGCACTTCTTCCAGTTCGTCTTTCATCTTTTCTTCGGTGAGGAAAGCTTGAAACTGGTCAGGCTCTTGTAACGCCTTGATCAGCGAATCTCTTGCTTCTTTTGATAGCAAGAGGGCGTCGAGAATGCTTAGCTGCGAAGGTAGCTTCCTCAAGTGTGCCAGAACGTTGTAATCTACCTTGTTTCTCTTGGGCGGGTCCTTGGCTGCAAGCTCTTTGACGACTTGATCATCGAGGGCGATATCTTTAGGGACCTTTTCTTTCCCTTTATCTCTTCTACTCGGTCCACTATTAGCAGGTCCAAGATTCTTTTCTGGCAGCGTACGATTGCGCAGCTGAATGTTCTCACAGGTCTTCAGTTCTTCCTCTTTCCCCGAGGTGGATTCTTTGAAGAGAGGGCCAAGAGTTATTTCTTCATCAGAATCGCTCCCAAAGGTGAGAACTTGCGATCCCCCGACGTCGACCATGTGACAGTTGCATGTGGTTCTCATATGCTCATTTGTCGTGCTTCTTTGTTCCCGACGAGTTTTGCGTTTCATCCGCTGAACATGTTGTCGGTGGGCAACATATCCTTGCTACCAGTTTTTAAAGGCCATGCATTCTTCGGTAGGATGTGTAATCCTCTGATGGTATAAGCAGAAGTTAGGATGTGCGTCCGCTTTATCAAGGTGAATATCTCCGGGAGAATTTCCTCTGAAAGAGGGCAACTTCATTCCCTTTGATAGGGCTCTAGCGAATCGTTTCCTCGTCTTGAACCTGCTTTTATTTATGGCGGATGTACTTTGATCTGGAGGGAGTGTTTCAACCCTTTCGTCCAGTCGCCAGGATTTGGCCTTTTCAAATATGGCCATTTCACGCTCTCGATCAGCTTTACTTTTAAGGTGGGCTTCGTTCAGGAATGCATCAATCATTTCGTCTGATGGTCCTAGAAGTTCCGGCTCAGATCTGCCCCCAGCTTCTCTGTGTAAGGAGCTTCTTCATCATTTATTGACGAGTGAGAGATCACATGGCAGCTTGCCACATAATCCTCAGGCTCATCCGACGAGTCTTCTCCACTGTCATCATCTCCGTCGTCAAGGACGTGGCTGAGAAATTCTTGGAGTGTTACTGGAGTCCGCGCCTTCTGATTATATTCTTCCAGCGCATCATTCTGCTTTTGCAGGTCCGTGTGTTTGTCACCAGGCTTCACGGGTTTCTTGGATTTCTTCTTCTTCGTCTTCGAAGACTTTGACGGCTGAATGTGAGCACTTTGACTATCACCACCAATTTTTGGAGTTGGGCGCGGCGTCAGCATTCCCTCGATGATCTCAGGTTCCAATGGATTTTTCTACCTGATCGTCGGGCATGTTTGGAGATCCCTCAACATTCTTTTAGTCTTGGCTGAAAGAGCGACCTCCCATGGAGCTTCTTCGACAAACGAGCATGATGCCCCCATTGTGTCCACATTTTTAGGAGCATGTGGTTGAGGCGGGATTACTTTCCAATTCTCGGACAGTGCGAACTTGCCCTGTTGGTATTGGTCTTCGATCCAGCCTTTAAAGACGAAGCAATCTTCAATTGGGTGGCTTACCGCTTGGTGGTAGGGCAATAATTAGGATTATTAGCTTCACCGGGTTGCAACGGGCATTTTGGATTTGGCAAACTAATGAGCCTGTTGCACACCGCTAGCTCGAACAATCTCCTCGTTTTATCCCGGTGAAACGAATAAGGGCGTTTCATTTTCTCATTATAGTATCGATGTCTCTCCTCTAGGCGATCAGTTAGTTTTGGACCACTGGGCTGCTGTTGAGCATTGGCGACGAAAGTCGCCTTCCCTTTCCCTTTTTCGTTCCGTGGCTTCGGCTTCAAAGAGGAAGGCCTGTGACCCATCTGGTCCATTTGGGCCAGCTTATCAATCAAGTACTAAAAAGTGGTCGGTTTGAAGAACGTCATAAATTGAGAGATGGTTGCTTGAGAGTCAAGAGTTCCCACAAACATGCCCACTGCCGGCGCTTCTTCGATGCACTGCTCGCACTTTGACCAAAAATTTCGCCACCGTATTGCATATTGCACCCATGTTTCACCTGGCTTTACCCTGGCGTTAATCAGTGCGGTAATCGGAGTACGCTTGCTAGCGCTTGGGAATCTTTGCATGAATAACAGCTCCATCTCTGCAAATGTCTTGACAGAGTCGTTCGGAAGTTCAGAGTACCATTCGAACGCTGTCTCTGAGAAGCTGCCGACAAACTGGCGGAGTAGAAGTTTATCGTCACCTCCCGTGTTGCCGCACAAGGCTCTGAATTGAGCGACGTGCTGATGCGGATTTCCCGTCCCTTTATAAACATGGAATTTAGGGATCGTGTATCCTGGCAGATACTTGATCTGATCGTACCATCCTGGATATGGTCGCCCAGTTTTAACAATTTAGCCGGCCGCTTCATTCTCCTGGTGAGCTCGGATTTGCTTAGCGATATAGTCGTCCAAGGCAGTCTTAGAGATGGTCTCCTATTTGGCTGCTGAAAGAGCTGGAAGGGGGTTCGATGTCTCGCCTCTGTCATCTTCAATTATAATCGAAGGGTCTTCAGCTGGAGGCTCCGGTTGTAACATCATCCCAACCATGTCTTGGAACAACAGAGCCAATCGTTTGATGTTAGGTGCCTGTTCCGCAGCCTCTTTTTCTTTCCTCTCGAGCATTCTTCGGAGGAATTCAGTATCAGTTTCTTGTTCCCGACGCTGCTCTGAGGTCTCTGGATTTTCTTTTTGGCCCAGTGAGTGCGGCCATTGCAGTTAGCATCTCCTGAAGTTTCTGCTGCTGTTGCTCCTGAGCCTTTGTTATCGATCGGGTAAGCGGTCGATGATCCGTAGAAGCACGGCTCTCCTCTTTTTCAGAAGCCATATAAATAGTGTACACCACCATGCCCCCAGACTTGGGGCGTTTAGGGTCGGTGTCCTTGGGGTTCGTCGCGGACACGTGGGCTTTCTGCCTCCTTCTCTTGTGAGCGGTTGACGTTGAGGGAGCCGTTGCAGCGGGTACCCAGACGGATGAAATTCTCTGTGGTGCCACGGGATGGCTCTTTTCTTGTTGAGCTTTAAGCTTCTTTGGCCGGTGAGAGTAGTCTTGGTCACTCACCAATTCCTGGACCTATCGCCAGACTTTGTAAATTTTGGAAGAAAGCCGCTGAGGGGGCTGCTCTATTTTCTTTTCTGTAGCATTCTCCACAAGTGGAGGAAATCTCTTCAGCACGACAGTTGGAGAGTTCTTGCGAACCCTCCTAAGCGGTTCGAAGCTGTTCCTGGTTGGAACAGCAGCATTGATTTCCACCGTTGGAGCTGGTGTAGTCAATCCAGAAGAGGAGTTGCCCCTAACCTTCCTTACTCGGCGCTAGTGGCGACGTCGAGCGTGTCAAGCCGTTGGGATTGGTCCAGTTATGAGGATGGCTTCGTCGTGCCCCCTGTTCTGGTCAAGTGTTGCACGTATCAGCCTCTTGAAGACCGACTCCCGTTGAGCGGGGACGGCCAACCTATCAAAAGCAGACTTTCGCACAGGAGGAGAAGTTTTAATGACTTCGTTCGGGGTGGAAGCCGGAACAGTCAGCCTAGCAAAGACCGACTCCTTGGCAGGAGAAGCCACTTCAACGACTTCTGGAGCAGGGATGGCTATCCTCTTCAGAATAACCCTTTCTGGGATTGCAGGCTTCTTCATGGGCCCACATGAACTTTGGCCCAATCTGGTAAAAACTGAAGCAGTGGAGTTGGGCGACCTATTGAGAGGGGCCGCAGTAGTAGTGAGCCGATCAAAGACCGACTTCTTCGGAGCTTCTGACGATGGTATAGGAGCGCTGAAGCTTGTTGACGGGATCATGGTCCCGAAGAATAGCCCAGTGGTGGCTTGGGTCACCTGCTCCACCGGCATTGTGAACGGGGAGGCCGCTTGGGGGCCGTAGGTTACACCTCCAGATGAGGTGGAACGGGAGTTGCAGTTGCAGTTGGTGCAGGTTGAAGCCATTGATCTTCTGTTTTCTGCACGGAACAAAACACCAAATCTTAGTATCTCGAACCCAAGGGCAACCATATCAAACCACGATTCGTTCGCGAACACGACACATGAAGTGTGGAGCGGAAAGAGGAAAAGGTCTCACCGGGCGTGCCAGAATCTGTTCCCCTCCGAACACGGAGACGCGACCGTGTAGGTCCGTCTTGCCTGAATTCGGGGCAGATGCTAATTGGTGCTATCCGTCCACCTCTCCGAAGATGCCGAGTTGATTTATGACACCATGCATCGAAGGTTTAAACGGATGCGGCCGATGTAGCAGACTTCGTCAGATTCCCCCTCATTTGAGGGGTTTTGATTGTGGGGACGCTCTTCCCTGCAGGCGCAAGCCCCTGCAGTTAATTACGCTACCGTATCGCGGTAACCACTTTCTCCTTCTCCAGATGGTCACTTCGTATCATGGGTATTTGTTTTGTTTTTGGTTGCCCGTGGATTGTATACGGAGACTAATTTATGTTGTCGCCCGTAGGACGTGGATTAGTCAAAATCTGTATTTTCTTAGATTTGGGTTTGGGGGTCGATTTTAAGGATACGTTAGTCTCATTTGAGACTAAGATCAACTTAAACGTTTGTTAAGGATACGTTAGTCTAATTTTAGACTAAGATCAACTTAACGGGATCATTTAGATCCAACAAGAGAGCTTGTGGGCTCTATTGTTTAGTTTAGGGACATTGCGGTCGATTACCAGTTTAAGGACATGGTGGTCCAATACCAGTTTAAGGACGTGATGGTCCATAAGTTTAAAGACCTCATAGTCAAGGTTAAGGACGTCATAGTCCGTGAGTTTAAAGACCTCACAGTCAAGGTTAAGGACGTCATAGTCCGTGAGTTTAAAGACCTCACAGTCAAGATTAAGGACGTCATAGTCCATGGAATGTATGGTTGTCGGGACCCGTCACCTCTCTGAAGACGTTGAAGGATTACAACGACATATATCAGAGGGGTTCAGAAATGTACCCTTGAACCAATGTTGATTGGGAAATCTGTAGTCCAATTTGGGACTAAGATTAATTAATTAGATTATGAGCACATGGGCTCAGTTAAATCTGAATTGGGGACTTATGGCCAGTCTTGGGCTAAGTCCAATCAAGTTAAAATGTTTAACATTTATTTTGGGCTGTTAAGCATTTGTTTGGGCTTGGCCCTTTTAACAATACTGAGCATTAATTTAAATTCTGACAATGTTTGTCTTTTATTGAATGCTAAGCATTCATCATAGCTCTGGGACTTATAGAAGAACAATTTATGTTCTGTCTAAGTGCACATAAAAGCATGTGGCACACTTGGCACTAGTGCCAGTTGATGAGCGCAGTACGCTATGGTTAAAGCACTAATGCGCTTGGCGCTTTCCGCCAGATATGAAGCGCTGATGCGCTTAGCGCTTTACGCTAAATGAAGAGCGCTGATGCTCTTAGCGCTTTGCGCTAGATGTAGAGCGCTGATGCGCTACAGTTGAAGCGTTGAAGCGCTTGGCGCTGGTGCCATATAATGAGCGCAAAGCACTTTTAGTAATACAGCGCACACGTAAGGAGCACACGGCGCGCTTAGCGCTAGCCAACGAGCATAGTGCGCTGTATTTGAAGTGCTATGGCACTGTAGCGCTTTGCGCTAGATGAAGAGCACTAAGACGCTTTTAAATTATGAGCGCTAAGGCTCTTCTTAGGTTAACTTTGCGCTCTGAAAATTATCTTCTTTTTGATAAAAGACTTTATCTCAAGATTCCAAGAACAAAGTTTTTAGTTTATAGGAGATATTTCAATCTCTTTTTGATGAAAGGCTTTGCCTTTATGGGTCTGCAATCCTAAGAGAATTGAATAATTCTCCCCCCTCCCCCCCCCCCCCATTATAATGAGATGTTCATAATCTCATAAAGACAATTTGTCTTATAGATTTATGATCTGTAAAGTAAGTACTTCTTTGTTTTATGATGAGATCTTTTTGATCTCTTTATAAAAGACCTTGGTCTTTGTAGATCTATGATCTTTTAAGAAAAGAATTCTTCTTTTTAATTATGAGATGATTTCATCTCTTTGTTCATCACCTTTCTTTTTATCTTGAAGAAAAAATCTTCTTTTGCCGAGAGCTACTTCTTCTTCTTGAGATTTTCTCAAAGTTTATGGGGGGGTTTCTCTGTGTAAGGCTTGAAGTCTTGGGGCCTTTATATAGGGCAAGCTGATTTGTTGAATCGGTTAAAGAGATTTATTCTCTAATTGATTTGGAAATTTCCCCACCGTCGGATCTTTGATCCAAGGGCTTCTAGTTTACAGAAGATAAACTTCTTGTTTTAACAAGATTGGGAAATCTTTCCAAACAGAATTTATTCTGTATTTTGGTGATTTTCTTTTAATCACCATTGGATCATTGATCCAACGGTGTTCCAAATTCAGGGCACAATCTTTTCTGTTTGAAAAAATTCAACAGAATTTCATTCTTGTTAATTGATGATTTAATCATATCCGTTGGATATTTGATCCAACGGTGAGGAACATTTAGTTCCAGCGCTTATGCGCTCTGCCCATAGTGCGCTACTTAGAGCACGGCGATGTTAGCGCTAGCGCACACGTGCTTTGCACGTGGTGTGCTACTTGGAGCGCAGCGCATCTGGCGCTAGCGCCTATGCGCTTTGCACGGGGTGCGCTAGTTGTAGCGCAGCGCTTTTATAAAAGCGCGGCTTTAATTTAAATTTTTAATTCTGAATAGAGGTTTGCTCTAATTGGGGAAACAATAGACAGAAATGTTATCGGCGAACTAGCGCTCGGTAAGTCCCAAAAGAGAGAAAGGAATACAACAAGTAATATGGAAAGAAACTGTTGGGTTATACAGGTATCAGTTTATTAATCTAATGTGGTTGTTTGTAGCTTGGTACAGAAGGTATCAGTGTATATGAGAGGAGTCCAACTATCCCGTGGATTATGATAACATGTAAGTACAATGCCCCATGAAAACGCATGGGACAACGGCGCGAGAGTTCATGTAAGTGTCTTTTAGAATCCATCATCGTGCCATTTTTAATACATTTCGTACCAATCTACTCCTTTAAACCCCGTAATGTGTTGTATAGATTATAATTATCAGACTTGCCGAGACTATGGATACAAGTTGTTCATATAATCAGGTTCAGGATTATAAACAATTAGTCATGTAATCAAGTCAAGTTATAACCATGGTTCAGTCAAGTCAAGTCATGTTTACATGTTGATATTGTTCTGGTATTCGGGTTCAGGTTTAAGTAAACATGTTAGAGTTTGGATTCATGTTTGGATTGGATTCTTGTTTGGATCGAATTCAAGTTTGATTTAAACTCAGACTTGAGTCAGACACTTTAAACTGATTTGGATCCTGAATAAAATTCGGGAGTTATCGGTAACTGCTTCATATTGACGGCAGGATTTGTGTCTTTTTCCAAGATAATTACCATTGATAACACCGTTAAGTTTTTATACCTTAAATAGGCAAGCACTCACTTTCTCTGGCTCCCTGAAGCTCAAGAGAATTGATCCCGCTTAAACCTATATTTACTAAAGTCCTTAACAGTGTTTTATATAACTCGATGGGGTTTTATGAAAAAAATGTTTTTATATAATTTCAAAATAATCTCGAGAAATTATTTATATTATTTAAGGTTTTCCATGAATGTGAATTTTAAGAATTTGAAGTATTTTAGTGATATTAACATAGCTTGGATAGTTCATGGTATTTTACTGTAAAACTTGATTTTTGGATAACTTGAGGGTATTTTGGTGAAACTTGTCATTCTTTTATCTCTTTAGAAAACATGGAATTTTATTATATCTTGAAAATATGTGGTTTGATAATATTTATATAATTATTGAAAATTAATTTTATAATTAAGTAGAAAATTTTGTTTTTCTTAAAAATTGTATTAAAAATCTTTCGAGACCGAATGCTCCATGAGAAGGCATGCTTCTCGCTCTACTAGCCCGAGAATGTGCGATAATACGCAACATCCAATAGCGAGTTCCCCAAATGGATTGTAGTGGTATAATTGCAAAGAATTGTGAAATACAATTCAAAAGAAAACTGGGTTTTTATATTAAATGGTATTTTGATGAAATATTGTAATTGTAACCAAGAATATGCTAAAAGAGTATCGTGCTATGGAAACCATGTATGTTTGTGAGGGGTGGGTCATTACCCCATAAATTTTTCTAAAGTAAAATTATCAAAAGTACTAAAAGATGATTATATGAAGTTCATGGTATTTTAGCGTAAAGGTTAAATTAAGATTCTGTTACATGATATTTTTGGGTGAAAGTTGTTCTAAACATTAGTTATATGATTACAACTATGGTGTAAGAATATGAATGAAAAGTATGTAAGATCAAGTGAACTTTTTTTAGGGTTTTTAAAAAAACGTCGGTATTAACTCCACTTACCTACATGTTTTGAAAAAATAACTTTTTAAGAAGAAAGAGAATGATAGAAAGGGACTTACTAGCTAGATGGATGAAGAGGAGCTAGAAGGAGAGGGATTAGTCATCGTGGCGTCGCAGGGTTGCCGGAATAGTCTCGATTCCTCGCTGGAAGTTGGTCGTTGGCTAACTCCACTTGTACTTGAGAAAATTTGCAGGTTTTGGCTAGAATTTTCAGAATGAGGTGGGCTAGGGCATGGGGTTGTATTTATAGTGTAGAATTAGGGTTTTGGAATTGAAAGAATGAATTAAAATGCATTTAAATTTGATTTTAAGGTGAAATTGAAGTCTCTGTTTTATTTCAGAGTAATCAAACAGTGCAGGGGTGATGGGGGTAGGCTAAGGGTTTTGTGTGCAAAGCCCGGGGACTTTTACCCACAGGGGGCCCGTCGGCGCCGGCCATTTTGGCAATCTCGCCGGTCGGAGTTAGGCCGGTGGATTCTCGCCACGTGTACTTCTCTGTGTTTATAACATTGTGCACATATTTATTTTCTCAGACTTTTCATTTTTATGCGCAGTGCACGTGTAAACTTTTGGGCTTCCAAAAATTTGAAAAAAAATCAGAAAAAATATAACGTGTCTGATGGATTTCGAACACAGGGACTACATCACAGCAGTGTAAGGCTTTACCAGTGAGCTACAAGTTGTTTCTTACTGTTCATAACAAAAAATAACTTATAAATTGTATTCATGCTCTTTTCTGTACATTAACTTGAAAAATTTTCGTACAGCAAATTCAGAGTCGTTACACTACGTAAGGATGTGCCCTCACGTGTTTTACACATGAGGCTTATTTAGCTTCTCTGATTTGGCGCCCATATTCCTTCCATAAGGGCGCTCACGTGCTTAACACATGAGACCAATTTGGCCTATAGTTGTTTGACTGCAGCGCCTATATGCTTTACATATAGACGCTCACTTGTTTAATATGTGAGGCTTACTTAGCCTATTAGTTGTTTGATTGCAGCACCTATATGCTTTGCATATAGGCGCTTACGTGTTTAACGCGTGAGGCTTATTAACCCTATTAGGTGTTTTGATTGCAGCGCTTATATGCTTTGCATATAGGTGCTCACGTGTTTAACACGTGAAGTTTGAGGTGTGGAGAATTTTCTTCCCCTTTTCTTTTTTTTTATATATGAGGGAAAAATCTTCGTAGTGCCATCGGAATCCCTTTCATCCGGTCAGATATGAAGGTAATGTGCCTTCCCCGCATGGATGGAATGTAAAAATGAATGCAAGCAATGAACCACTCCTAATTTTTAGTGGTTTCACCTCCAACTACAGTATATGCCGAAGGATAAAGATCATCATTTGCATCGGCCCCAGTAGCATTGAGCAAAGTCCCTTTGTATCTGTCGTATAAGTGGGTCCTATCAATACTGAGAACGGGACGACAATAAGCGAAACCATCAATGGCCGGTTCGAATACCCAAAATGCACCGGTAAAATATCCCATTCTTTCTGACATTTAAGCGTCGGTTATCTTGAAAACAATCCCGGGGTTAATAGATTTGATGGCGGCAAAATATCGTGTCAAATGTTCATACGAATCCTCCCAATCTCCGTATATTTTAGACAATACCTTATTCAACGCATTCCATGCCTTCATATAATTTATTTCAATGAATAATGTATCTTTTATAAGTACTTGAATCGTTTTGGGGGTCAAATCGACATCCGCTTTCACAAAAGGCAATATCTTGTTACATATGAATGTAGAAGTGGCATATTTATGATTTGAATTCACTACAGGATTCACACAAGTATGATCACCCGCATACTTTTTTATCTGCCAGAATCATGTCAGTGATTTCTTTGAGATATATGCATGAAGCCTCCACGGGCAGTTCGCGTTTGTTTTACAAATGACGGTGTACTTGGTCGTGTTAGTCTTGATTGGTTTAAAAGAAACTCCGTATTTAACTGACCAAACGCTAACCGCCTGAAATAACTTTGAAAGTCTACCTTAGCACCACCATGAGGTTTTAGTAGCATCAAGCATGCCAAATTTTAATTTTTACTAGGTGCTAAGTTAGACTAACAAGATCTTTAACTAGATTATTAGGGTTTGCAATGATGATATGAATAACTAGAGAGAAGGAAAAGATGTTATACCCTCGTAGATCGAGTCCTTCTCTTCTTTAGGTTCGAGTTGTGGTCCACGCGACTCCACTAGGCTCCTCTTTGAGTTGAACGGGCCTCCTTCGTGATCTTCACGCCGAAGACGATCCACTCTAAGTCCCTCTAGCTCAAGCTCCCTCTACACTAAACTCTTTTAGTATAGGAAACACGCTACACTTGATCGCTAGTCAAGTGTAGGATGAAGAAGTAGGGGTTATGAAAGCTCATAAATAATCTCACAAACTCAATGATTCACATCACATGTGAGGGTTTTGAGTTTAGAGATGAGGTGAGAATTTTTGGACAGCAAGAGAGAGCAAGAGCTCATCTCAAGAGAGCAAAAGAAAATCACAAGTGAAGAATGAAATGAGAGTGAATGGCAACCCCTTGACCCTCACTCATTCAAGCATGGATAAATTGCAATATAAAATTGCAACCGTGCTTGAATAGTGAGTCAAGATGAATTAACAAATAATAAAGCCCATTCCTCACCCATGCCTCACAAAGTCTCCCCATTTTCCACATTTTATTCTATTTTCCAAAAATAGAAAATACATGACATGCTTCATATAATAATATATATATATTTATATATATTTATATCAAATAAACATTAATATATATATTAATAAAGAAATTAGTGAGCTAATGATATTAGTTAATACATAATTATATCAAATATAATTTATATCAAATTATTAAATCAACACTTGATTTAATAATCCGGTTATATCATATATGACCGACTGATATCATTTATCTGTTTATCACATTATCAAATCAACACTTGATTCGATAATCTGGTTATATCACATATAACCTAACCGATAACAGATAACTGCCAGATTACAATACGGTATCACATACTCGTATTTAATCAGGCCCACGCACATATCAATATATGTGCCCTACTTCATTTCGCTTGAACCAGGAAACTTCTGTGTGGGACTCTAAAGACTCGTCAATACGCCAGCAGTAGACGATGATCACATCAGTCACCTACAAGCCGTCAGCGTTACTAGCTGGATATAACGGCTATCTGGGTATTGAGCGATATGAAGATCAACAAGCAAGCTCGTCCATACTCTCCATGAAGCCTTTCAGTAACATTACCGTACAGTCCGGTCTCTTCGTCTAATATGTTGCATATCATGTCTAAGGGTGGTAAACGTCAGACCCCAGTAACGTGATAAGTCATGCCGATGTCTGGCCTATAACGGTTCGAGAAACTACTGATAACTATTATCAGTAAATCTCAGCAGCAGCCCAGGCCAGGGACTTCCAGTTATAGCCAATCGAGCATAGCGCAATATCAACCCCCAATACCGGGAGAGACGAAACCCCTCCTATCGCTTATTGCCTTCATGTGACTCAGGACTTTACCCAAAATCCACCTGTTTGCACGTCTCCTTTGAGCGTGGTACGGAGGAAATCAAAGCACAGTGGGAGCCATACAAGACTCTATGACGATCTCGGGTTTACAGACTAACCTGTACCAGTGTCACCAGATGACTGTTATCTAACGATAGGTATACTACCAACTAGGAGTACTCGGTGAGTCATGTTCGGTGTACCCATTCTCCAATGAGCACCTGTGTACAATCTTTGATGTCACACACCAATAGTTGTAGGATCAACCATCGCCCTCTAAGGGACAAGAAACGTACACACTAATCTACTCTGGAATATCGATACCCTAGTCTCAATATTCCTTCGACTAAGAACTGATTAAAGGATGTACTTTTGGACCACCCTGGCCCCACTAGTATGATCTCATCATAATCCTGGTAATCAAGTACATATCCTAAGGGCTTTATCAACATGTGAGAGCAAGACAGTAAAGAATACCGGTCAATATTTTAAGATAAAGAGTAACCAGATAGCATACTATCATGTCGAGCAAGAAAGTCCTCTATATATATGTCCAAGCATCCACTATAATATACATCACATGTACAATAATGGCCTCTAGGGCATACATATTCTTAACAATCTCCCACTTGCATTAAGGCCATGTGTTATAGTATCTCATACCCAACATCCCAAAAAGTCTCTCAAACTGCATCTGGGGAAGGGCCTTCGTGAGTGGATCCGCTACGTTGTCCTTCGTGTCAACTCTCCTGACCTCGATCTCCCGGCGATCTACTATCTCCCTAATCAGGTGATATCGCCTAAGAATATGTCTAGATCTCTGATGGGACCTGGGTTCCTTGGCCAAAGCCACAGCTCCATTGTTATCACAATACACAGGTATTGGATGCTCAATAGATGGAACCACTCCAAGCTCAGCAATGAACTTGTTCCCTCATGGGAACTGAATAAAATACAAATAAAGCAGCAAGGAAAACCCCCGAATAGGTCAACACGTGCTTACACGTGACCAGGCCTAACGTGCAAACACGTGACCTTTTTATGGGCAGATTCTATCTACGCCTGAATGCCTAATTGATAAAGTCACGTGCCCACACGTGATGGACTCTTGAACTCACTGAATTAATAGAATTAAATTCTAATTAAAAGGAATTAAAATCATTTATTCCCTCATGGGAACTGAATAAAATATATAAAGCAGCAAGGAAAACCCCTAAAGGGGGCATCACGTGCCCACACGTGACCAGGTCTCACGTGCAAACACGTGACCTTTTACAGGCAAAGCCTATAGGCGCTGAATAAAATAAACAATTGGAAATGCTTAATCAGTGGGGTCGCGTGCCAACACGTGATGGGTTTCTGAGCCCTCTGAACTAATAGAATTAAATTCTAATTAAATGATTAATCAGTGGGGTTACGTGCCAACACGCGATGGGTTCCTGAGCCCTCTGAACCAATAGAATTAAATTCTAATTAATTGCTTAATCAGTGGGATCACGTGCCAACACGTGATGGGTTCCTTAGCCCTCTGAACCAATAGAATTAAATTCTAATTAATTGCTTAATCAGTGAGGTCACGTGCCAACACGTGATAGACTCCTAAACCCTCTGAACTAATAGAATTAAATTCTAATTAAAGGGAATCAAAAGCCCTAATTGAAAAAATATTTCCCTAGATCATTCCAAACAAAAAAGATTGCACTCTGTAAAGTGGAGCACCGTTGGATTAAAAATCCAATGGTGACTAAAAATCACCAATTTATAGAAAGATTTTGTACAAAGAAATATTTTCCTAAAACTTGCCAGGAACAACAAATAAAATATCTTTTAGATTAAAAATCCAATGGTAAATAAAATTCCTCGAATGATCTAAAAGATCATGTTGGTTATAAAATCAAGCAAAATCTTTCAATGAAAGATTGACTAAACAAACTGATTCTTTTCATTCTCCTATAAATACGAGCCAAGAAGGAAGAAAAAGAGAGAAGACAGAAGAGAGGATTGAATAGAGGGGAAAAAAAAACCTCTCCCTAAAAACAAAAGAAAAAGAGAATTTAATTCTCCAGAGAGAAGAAAATCTCTTCAGAGAAGAAAGAAACTCTAGGTAAGAGAAGAAAGGAGATCATTCCATAAATTCCCACAAAACAAAAGAGAATTTAATTCTCAAAACCGAGAGTTTAACTCTTCTAAATAAGAACTTAGTGTTTCTTCTGGTTGAAGATCTGCAGAAGCAGATCTCCCCATAAGTTGAGAATTTAATTCTCATTGGGGAGATTCTGCCATGCAGATCTAAAACCTAAGGGAAGATATAAGTTCAAAGAATTCTATTCTCCCACAAAAACATATAGGAATTTAATTCATCCAACAAGAATAGGGTTTAACCTCTAATATAAGAACTTAGTTCTTCCTCATGGTGATAGATCTGCAGAAACAGATCTCCCCATAAAATTGAAAAGTTAATTCTCATTGGGGAGATTCTGCCATGCAAATTTCCGAGGAATTAAATTCCTATATAAAAAAAGAAGTTAATAAGGGAACTCAGAAGTACATGCATATTGATGATCACGTAGTAACACGTGACCCCCTTCTTTGAACCAGAAATAGAGATTTCTTAAAAGTGTTTAACACTTATTTAAAAGGGAAAGGGGAAAACAACAAAGACGGTTTCACTTTTAGATTGTATCACGTGACCCTTAAAAAACTTCTCAAAACAAAAGGGAGTAAAGCCAAGACAGTTTCACTTTAAGGGTGCCTCACGTGTCCCCACGTGACCCCTAACAAATACTTTTAATATCCAATGCATGGATACCCATCACGTGCCCACACGTGATGGCCATAAAGATCAAGTGTTTAACACTTATATATTCTGGGAGTAAAATAAAAGAAGCAAGGCCCAATCTTCAGGCGCCTCACGTGACCCCACGTGAGTGCTTCAGTTTTAGTGTTTAACACTACTTTAAGCGCCTCACGTGGGAGCACGTGAGTGCCGAATGTACTCTAGTGTTTAACACTATATTCAAGCCAATCTTAGCCCAAATTAACTAAGTCTTCCAGAGACAAGATCCCTTGAAACTGAACCCCAACTATACTCTTGTCTTCCAAAATTGATCATCCCATATGACATTCAAAGTAATTCCCAGAGCCTTTCAATCAACATTGGTTCAAGGGTACATCTCTTCATACCTCTGATATATATCGTTGTAATTCTTCAACGTCTTCAGAGAGGTGGAGGGTCCCAATAACTGATAACTTTTGGTGCATCCTTAAACGGTTGAACCAAAACCAAACAGACTACGACGACTTTAAACTGGACTAAGATGTCCTTAAACTCATGATCTATGATGTCCTTAAACTTTATGGACTGTGAGGTCCTTAAACTCATAGACTATGATGTCTTTAAACTTTACAGACTATGACGTCTTTAAACTGGACTATGATGTCCTTAAACTTTATGGACTGTGAGGTCCTTAAACTCATAAACTATGATGTCTTTAAACTTTACAGACTATGAAGTCTTTAAACTGGACCATAATATCCTTAAACTAATTATAGACCGCAACATCCCTAAACTAAAATAATAGTGCCTGAATGGTCTTTTGTTGGATCTAAATGATCCTGTTAAGTAGATCTTAGTATAAAAATTAGACTAACGTATCCTTAACAAACGTTTAAGTTGATCTTAATCTCAATGAGATTAACGATCCTTAAACCCAACCCAACCCCAAATCTAAGAAAATACGGATTTGGACTAATCCATGCCCTATGGGCGACAACATAAATTAGTCTCCGTATACAATCCACGGGCAACCAAAAACAAAACAAACACACACGACACGAAGTGACCGTCTAGAGAAGGAGAAAGTGGTTACCGTGATACGGTAGCGTAATTAACTGCAGGGGCTTGCGCCTGCAGGGAAGAGCGTCCCCACAATCAAAAACCTCTCACAATGAGGGGGAATCTGACGAAGTCTGCTATATCGGCCGCATCCGTCTAAACCTTCGATACATGGTGCCATAAATCAACTTGGCATCTTTAGAGAGGTGGACGGATAAAACCAAATAGCATATGCCCCCAAATTCAGGAAAGACGGCCTACGCGGTCCCGTCTCTGTAATCGGCGGAGAACAGATTCTGGCACACCCGATGGGACCTTTTCCTCTTTCCACTCTACACTTCGTGTGTCGTGTTCGCCAACGAATCGCGGTTTAATATGGTTTCCTTTGGATGTGAAGTACTAAGATTTGGTATCTTGCTCCGTGCAGAAAAAAAACAGAAGATCAATGGCTTCAAACTGCACTAACTGCAACAACTCCCACTCCGTCCTCGCCGGAGGAGTGACCTACGGGCCTCAAGCAGCCTCCTTTTTTACGATGCCGGTGGACCAGGTGACTCAAGCCACCACAGGGCTATTCTTTGGGACCATACTCCCACCCATGAGCTTCAACACCCCACTACCACCGCAAGAAGCTCCGAAAAAGTCGGTCTTTGATCGGCTTGCAACTACTGCGGCCCCTTTCAACGGGTCGCCCAAATCCAATGCCTCGGTCTTTAACGGACTGGGCCAAAACTCCAATAGGCCTGTGACGAAGCCTGCAATACCTGAGGGGGTTATCCCGAAACGAATAGCCATCCCTGTTCCAACAAACGAAATCATCAGGGAGGCTTCTCCTGCTAAGGGATCGGTCTTCGCTAGACTGTCCGTTCCGATTCCCGTTTCGGGCGAGATCACCAAAGCTGCTTCCCTTACCCAAGGGTCAGTCTTCGACAGGTTGAGCGCTTCTTCTCCGCGGACGTCAGTCTTCAAGAGGCTGGCACCGGCAACAAGCCTTCACCATAGCAGGGGGCATGATGAAGCCACCCCCATAGCTGATTCAATACCGTCTGCAAGGCATGCTCGACGTCGCCACTGGCGCCGAGTGAGGAAAGCTGGGGGCAGTTCCCCTTCTGGACTGACTCTGCCAGCTCCAACGGTGGAAGTTAATGCTGCTGTTCCAACTGGGAACAGGTGCGCAAGAACTATCCAACGGCCGTGTTAAAAAAATCTCCTCCACCTATGCAGAACGCTACAAAGACAAAGCCAGAACAGCCCCCTCAGCGGCTGTCCTCTAAAATTCATAAGGTCTAGCGACAGGTCCAAGACTCGGCGATCAACCAAGACTACTCCCGCCGACCGAAGAAGATAAAAGTTCGGCAAGAGAAGGACTACCTTGACGTACCACAAAAGGCGTCGTCTACTTGGGTGCCCGCTACAACGGCCCTCTCAACTTCGACCGCCCACAAAAGGAGAAGGCCGGAGAAAATCCCCGTGTCTGCGACGAATCTCAAGGGGGCTGAATCTAAACGCCCCAAATCTGGGGGCATGGTGGTGCACACTGTTTATATAGCATCCGGGAAAGAGGATAGCCGTATCTCCATGGGTCATCGACCGCTCACCCGATCAGTGACAAAGGCCCAGGAGCAACAACAGAAGCTCCAGGAAATGTTAACACAGATGGCCGCACTCACTGGGCCAAAAGGAAGCTCGGAGATGTCGTCAGAGCAGCGTCATGAATAAGAAACTGATGCTGAGTTCCTCTGCAGAATCCTCGAAAAGAAAGACAGAGAGGCCGCGGAACAATGGGTCAACATAAAAAGAATGGCGCTTTTATTCCAAGACATGGTCGGGATGATGTTACAGCCGGATCCTCCAGCTGAAAACCCTCCGATTATCCTTGAAGACGACAGAGGGAAGACATCGAACCCTCTTCTGGCTTGTTCAGCAGCCAAGGAAGAGACCATTTCTAAAGCCGCCCTGGATGACTATATCACTCAACATATACGAGCTCATCACGCGACCGTGTCATGCCCCGCTTTCCAAAAATACTGGAGTGGAGACGCAACGAGGCCCGCGACGTAGCTATACCGAGAGATAACTCAACTCAATACAGCTACGCTAAGCGTAAAGTAATGCAGAAGTATACAAAATGCAAGATAAATAAAGAACTTTATTTCTTAACCAACATTTATTACAATGAATTTCAAATCTTATTACACAAATAAAGCGAGAAAGGAAATAAAGCAAACCCTAAACATGTGGCGACTAAGAAAAAATGAATGACTAAAACCCTAATAGTGCGTTGCAATGGAAGCATAGTCTTCTTTTGGAGCTTCAATCTCCGTCGTCCGGTCCTGCTCTTCTCCTATGGCTGACGGACATTTCGGAAGAAAAAGAAAAGAAACGTCCGTCAGCGAGTTAAACTCGAGTAGGATTCTCAAGGAAAAAAATATATAGTAACAAGAATAAGTTAAAATATGGTATAGGAAGATTAAACTGATAAACGTAAGGTCGCACAATCATGTAGGTAGAAGTGTGGGTAAGATGTCGGTTAGTAACTACTTTTCATACTACAGTTTGCTTAATTCTTAAGGTATAACGAGTTATGATAAACAGGGTAGTTATGTCTTTTGAGTTCATTCAAGTGTATCAGGATATCAAAGCTAGGTTGCACTGTTTTATTTTAAAATCACGAATACATAGTCAGTAAACGGTTAGCATCCCGTTTATGCCCGGGATCACGGAAACAAGATTACCCCGTCTATGCCCGGGATCACGGAAACAAGATTACCCCGTCTATGCTCGGGATCACGGAAACACGGTCATTGCACACATACATTGCACACGGTCATTGCACACGATCATTACTCACGTTCATTGCACACGATCATTACACACGGTCATTGCACAAGATTATTAAATATGATCAATAGATTGTTAAGATTACCAGTCAATAAGGAGACAAGTATAAACGGGGTTTCACAAGCCTAGTGGAAAGGAAGACATATAGTATATTATTATAAAACACGGGATTTAGAAAACTCGGGGTGTTTTAATGTAGAAACGGTTTCATCACGGTTCAAGGTATTTTAGTAAAAGCATAGTTTGAGAAGTTCAAGGTATTTTATCGTAAAATACAATTTTAGAAAACCAAGGTATTCAACAGAACTGTTCTTCGGGGGAAAAATATGATATTTTAGTGATAATGATATTTATGAAGAATCCATGGTATCTTGGTGAAAATATTATTTTGGAAAACCCATGGTATTTTAATATAAATATTATTTTAAGAAAAAGTCATGGTATATAAATATCATTTATGATAGACCATGGTAGTTTAATGATAATATTATTTATGGGAACCATTATATTTTTGGAAGAACTTGATATTTATTGAAAATTAATATTTTAGAAACGATCATGGTATTTTACTAAAGGTGATATTTTAGAAAACATCTCCGTGTTGGCAACCACAGCATCTGGACATCTGGACGGTCAGCATTTGTATCATTTTCAAGGACGATTGCGTAACAATAACAACGGGGTGTTTTACGTAAAATATCTAGTTTAGGGTATCAAAATAATAATTTGGATTTAGTAAAGTTGGATTATTTAAATTAAACGTAAGTCTAGAATCTAGGAACATTTAATTGTAAACAATGATTCCAGGAAATATTAGGGTACATTAGTGTAAGATATGTTTTGGTGTCTAAACAAATGTATATAATAAAAAGCATGTAAATATTGTTAAGGGAGAAATAATTAAAGTTGCCTGATGTAGACAACCGGGTAATGTAAATACATATATTACAAGTAAAGAAGTGATGTTTTCTGAAAATATAGATTTTATTTTATGAGTAAATATATCTGCTAATAGCGTAAGATATATTTGGTATGAGTGTTTATTTTAATGTACAACACACATGATTAATGGAATATATTAGTATTAAGAATTATCATGGAAGGTTACAGATCACATCAGAATATTGATAGAAAGAAAAAAAACGATGGGGTGAACAGAATGAGTGGCGAATCCTACCTTGAGTTGAGATGTTGATTGATGAGGATAATACGTTTCCCTGTACGGAAACGCTAAAAACTCCGCGCTCAGATTTTTTTTGGACGATCAGGTGGCACCGTAGCGTCGGCGTCGTTGAGACGAAGAACCAGATATTTTATTTGGAATTTTCGGAGTTATATTGAAGAAGAAAACTCAAGAGAGAGAGGTCCTATTTATAGGGTTTAATTATAACAACAAAATCCCCAATAACCGTTAAAATAACACCAGAAAACCAAAAAAAAACTGTGCCCAATCATTG
The DNA here is from genome assembly GCA_030015575.1 of Agapanthus africanus. NCBI lineage: Eukaryota > Viridiplantae > Streptophyta > Magnoliopsida > Asparagales > Amaryllidaceae > Agapanthus > Agapanthus africanus. The sequence goes on from CM057338.1 coordinate 962,943,284, forward strand.
GCCGCCGCCAGCCAACCGCGAGGTGCCATGTGGCCTTTGACTACGCGGTTTCACGCGTAAGTGCGTTGACTGCGCCCACGTGGGCATGAGTGCTAGCCCGGACGATTTCTGGCCGTTGGATCTAGGATCCAACGGCCACGATTAATTACCCTATATATTTTTTTCAATAAAAAAAATACTTTAAACAGTTTTAAAAATCGAATTTGATTTAAAATAACTAAAAATATTTTAAAATACTGGGAAAATTCTAGAAAATCTATTTTGATATTATCTTCAAATTGGGATGGAATTTGGGATGAAAATAATTTGTATGTAACATATCTTACAATCTTTCCCTTCTAAAAATTAATTTTTTAAATTTCCAGAAATTCCTAAAAATCGTATTAATGAATTTTGTTTATTATTATTTATTTATTATATATATATATATATGAAAACATTCTCAAAGCATTTTCTGACAGCGGAAAAAATAATTATGAAAATTTGTAAAAGCCTTCAGAAGGCTCCAGCAATTATATTTAAATACTTAAAAATTATTAAAATATAAAACAATTATTTCAAAACATTTCCTACTAAAATGGAAAAAAAATTTGGCACGTGGAAAATTATAAAAATGAATTATTTGGTATTTTAAAATCACAGTCGTTACAGAGCGAAGCGGCCGGGCAAATTGTTAAGACTGGACGACCCTATCCGGGTTGGTACGCCAAAGAAAGTACCCGCCGGGATATACGATCCCTAAATTCCATGTATATAAGGGGACAGAAAATCCACACCAGCACGTTGCTCAATTCAGAGCCCTGTACGGTAATATTGGGAGTGACGACAAACTGCTGCTTCGCCAGTTTGTTGGCAGCTTGTCGGAGACAGCGTTTGAATGGTACTCCGAGCTCCCGAATGACTCCGTTAAGACATTTGCAGAAATGGAGTTACTGTTTACACAAAGGTTCGGAAGTGCTAGAGAACGCACCCCAATCACAGCATTAATTAACGCCAGGGTGAAGCCGAGCAAGACATGGGTCCAGTACGCGATACGATAACGAAATCTATGGTCGAAGTGCTAACAGCGCATCGAAGAAGCGCCTGCAGTAGGCATGTTCGTGGGTACTCTTGATCTGCAGGTGACCATATCCCAGTTCATAATATTCTTCAAGCCAACTACCTTCCATGCCTTGATTGACAAGCTGGCCCAAATGGATCAGATGGGTCATAGACCATCTTCTTCGAAGGCGGAACCTCGAAACGAAAAGGGGAAAGGGAAAGTGACCTTCGTCGCCAATGCTCAGCAGCATCCCAGTGGTCCGAAACCAACTGATCGCCAAGACGATATACGGCGATTCTTTAATGAGAAACTGAAGCGCCCTTATTCGTTTCCTCGGGATAAAACGAGGAGACTATTCGAGCTAGCGGTGCGCAACATGCACATCACCTTGCCGGATCCAAAAAGCCCATTGCAACCCGGTGAGTCCAATAATCCCAATTATTGTCCCTATCACCAAGTGGTAGGCCATCCAATCGAAGATTTCTTCGTCTTCAAATGTTGGATTGAGGACCAATACCAACAAGGCAAATTCGCACTGTCTGAGAATTGGAAAGTAAGCCCGCCTCAGCCGCACGCTCTTAAAAGGGGGACATGCCGGGGGCATCGTGCTCTTTTATAGAAGAAGCTCCATGGGAGGTCGCTCTTTCAGTCAAAACGAAAAGAATGCTGAAGGATCTCCAAACATGCCCGGCAATCAGATGGAAAAGTCCGCTAGAACCCGAGGTCATCAAGGGAATGCTGAAGCCACGCCCGACGCCAAGAATTGGTAGCAATAACCAAAACGCCCATGCCCAGCCGTCAAAGTCTTCGAAGAAGAAGAAGAAGACCAAAAAGCCCGTGAAGCCTGATGACAAGCACATGGACCTGCAAAAACATACTGACGCGCTGGAAGAATACAACCAAAAGGCGTGAACCCCGGTCACACTCCAAGAGTTTCTCAACACTATCCTTGAGAGCGGAGACAACGACAATAACGACGGAGATGACTCGTCAGAAGAATCTGAGGATTATGTGGCAAGTTGCCACATGATCTCTCATTCGGCGTTAACTAACGAAGAAGCTCACTCGGCGTTAGAAGACAGCATAAAGGACCTGGGGGCAGGGTCGAAGCCAAAACCCTTGGAACCGTTTGACGAGATCATCGACCTGGTGCTGAACGAAGCCCATCAGAAGAGCAAGGATGATCAAGAACGCGAAATGGCCATCTACGAGAAAGCCAGGATGCAGCGCCTCCTTCAGCAGGCTACGGAGAATGACGATGCCCTTCGTCGCCAGCCCGTCACAAAGAAGACTCGACGCAAAGGCAAAAACAAACTGAATAACGGAAAAAACGTTCGATAGCGTCAAAGCGGGTCCGAAAAGCCACGCGATCGAAAATTGAGCAGCCGGGATCTGTCTCTTATAAAGAAGATGGGTCGAGCATATTCTTTCCTCAAGACAAGACAAGGAAAATCTTTGACCTTGTCATGAAATATCAAATGATTACGCTTCCGGAATCCAAACACCCCGAACAAGCAGACAAGGTCTCTTAACCAAATTATTGCTCCTATCATCGGGCGATAGGACATCCTCTTGAAGACTGCTTCACCTTCAAAAACTGGGTAGATGACAAGTATCAGCAAGGCAGGTTCGCTCTATCCAGCAGTTGGAGGGTAACCCCACCACAGAAGCATGTTCTAAAAGCAATGTACATAGCGAGAGTAGAACCAGATCAATATCGGTCTTGGAAACGATCTCGTACTTGCCACATGATAACGCTGTCAAAAGAAGAAGTGCCCGAGGACATGGCTGACCTCCCTGGTGCTTCGAAAACGATGATGACGAGGTGATCTCAGAGTTTCCACCGGCGCCAAAAGAGCTGGAAGATGGGATACATACTACTGCAGATAACCTCAGAAAAATCTATTTGGGGACGGCAAATGACCCACGGCCGGCGTTCGTCAGTGAGCTGTTGTCTGAAGAAAAGGTGGCTATGCTCAAAGACGTGCTCATGCAGTATAAAGACTGCTTCACATGGAATTATTCCGAGATGCCGGGGCTAGATCAAGAAATAGCTGTGCATAAATTGGCGATATCTCCTAACGTCAAGCCAGTCAAACAAGCATCAAGAAGAATGTGGCTTGAACTTGAAATGAGTATCAACGCAGAGGTCAAGAAGCTGATTGACTTCGGCTTCCTCCAAGAAGTTCAGTACCCCGACTGGATCGCCAATATTGTCCCAGTGATGAAGAAAAATGGGACGGTGCGCATCTGCGTGGACTTCCGCGGCCTCAACAAACCCTGTCCGAAGGACGATTTTCCCGTACCGGTCACCGAGCTAATGATAGACAACACGTCCCCTCATGAAGTCTTCTCGTTCATGGACGGCTCATCAGGGTACAATCAAATAAAGATGCATCCTGAGGACCAGAAACATACTGCTTTCCGAACTCCTCTGGGCATATTCTGCTACAAAGTAATGCCTTTCGGTCTGAAGAACGCAGGCGCCACCTATCAGAGTGCTATGATGAAAATTTTCGATGACCTCATACATGAAGTGGTCGAATGCTATATCGACGACCTTGTGGTGAAAAGCAAATCGCATGAGGAGCATTGGGAGCATCTAAAAATAGTGTTCCAACGTCTTCGGAAATACAACTTGAAGATGAACCCTCTGAAATGCGCGTTCGGAGTTTCCTCGGGCAAATTCTTAGGATTTATTGTACGACATCGAGGCATCGAAATAGACCCGTCGAAGATCAAGGCGATCATGGAAATTCCCCTACCAAGAACTCTCAAGCAACTGCGGTCTCTCCAAGGGAAGCTCGTGTATATTCGACGGTTCATAGCCAATCTTTCCGGCAAATGCCGTCCCTACAGTCACTTGATGAAGAAGGGAACCCCATTCGTTTGGGATCGCAAATGCCAAAGCGCACTGGACGAAATCAAGCAATACATGCAGAATCCGACGGTACTGACCGCTCCGGTCAAAGGAAAGCCCCTCATTCTGTACACAACCGCCCTTGAGGGTTCCTTAGGCGCGCTATGGGCACAAGAAAATGACCAAGGGAAGGAGAGAGCTCTCTACTATTTGAGTCGAGTTCTCCTAGGGGCAGAAAACAATTACTCTCCTATTGAAAAACATTGCCTGGCGTTAATCTTCGCGATAATGAAGCTCAGACACTATGCTTTGGCGCATGAGATCCATCTCATATCAAAAGTGGATCCTCTCAAATATTTGATGTCAAGAGCAATACTAACGGGAAGACTCGCTAAATGGGCCCTCCTCTTGATGGAGTTCTCGATAACATATCGTCCTCTCAAGGCAGTGAAAGGCCAGGCCATCGCCGACTTCCTCGCTGAGCATCAGATACCTGTCGACTCACTTTTAGATTATGAATTGCCACACGAGCACGCGTTTGACACGATCGACAGGGAGAGAGGAGGGAGTGATACCCGATGGGAACTCTACTTCGATGGAGCATCTTCTATGAAGAATCGAAAGCACAGCACCCCTTTAATCAAAACGGGGGTAAGCCTCATCTTCGTGACTCCACAAGGAGGGATAATGCGCTTTTCCTTCTCCCTAACAGAGCCGATGACGAACAATGAAGCCGAATATGAAGCTTTGATAGCAGGTCTCAAGATCGCTGTCGACATGAGAATTGAAAACCTCCTCATATACGGAGACTCCCAGCTGGTCGTTAGTCAAGTAAATGGCAACTATCAAACGTGCAAACCAGAGTTGGTAAAGTACGGTGAGAGAGTGCAGCAATTTCTGACTCAGATCCCCTCCTACATTCTGGAAAGCATACCGCGTACAGAAAATAGTAAGACGGATACATTAGCCAAACTCGCTAAAGAACTGGCTGATGAAAACCACAATGATGTGAGGATCGTTGTGCAAAGCCGTCGGGTTCTTGCACCGGCAGAAATGTCTCCGGAGTCGTCCAAAGAAAAGGAAGCGACCAAGCAAACGGCCCTACAAATAAAAGACCAGGAAAAGGCTAAAGATTGGAGAGAAGTCTTTATAAACTACTTCAAATCGCGTCGAACACCTGAAGATGCGTCCTCAAGACATCAGCTCATGAAACGAGCTTTATCCTTCGCCTTCGTCAATGACACTCTATAAGAGATCATTTTATTCTCTATGGCTAAGATGCATGGGACCTGAAGAGGCAAGGAGAGTCGTCCAAGAAACTCACGACGGACTCTGCGGTTCTCATCAAGCCGGGCCGAAGATGAAACTGAAGATCAAAAGGATAGGATACTATTAGCCCACAATGATCCAAGACTGCCTCGAATACGCGAAGTAGTGCCACTCGTGCCAGATTCACAGGGACTTTATCCACCAGCATCCAAATCCACTACACCCAATGGTGGCTAGCTGGCTATTCGAAATATGGGGAACCAACATAATCGGGCCCATTGAACCAGCATCGTCCAGAGGACATCAGTTCATACAGGCGACAACCGATTACTTCTCCAAGTGGCCAGAAGCAGTACTACTAAGAGAAGTGAAGACGGAGAATATCCTCCATTTTTTTAAGACACGTGTCATCTATCGGTTTGGCACTCCGCGACGGATTATCTCCGATAACGGGCCGGCCTACAGAAGCCACAAAATCAGTCGCTTCGCATAGCAACATAATATAGACTGGAGATACTCTTCGGTCTACAATCCCCGAGCTAACGGTCTGGCTGAGGCTTTCAATAAGACCTTGACGAAGATCGTGAAAAAGACGGTGTCCAAAAATAAGAAGGACCGGCACGAAAGACTGCATGAAGCTCTCTGGGCGTATCGAACCATGTTCAAAACGGCCACAAACACAACGCCGTATGCATTGGTATTCGGCGCTGAAGCAGTACTCCCCTTGGAGATAGAGCTACCCTCCTTACGAGTGGCGGTTCATTACGAGCTAAAGGACGAAGAGAATGCTCATCTTCGGCTTGAGGAGCTTGATGCCCTCGACGAAACCCGGCTCATGGCGCAGCAAAACTTGGAAGCTTACAAAGCAAAAATGATGCGCTCATACGAGAGATTGACTAGGCCGAGAACATTTCGCCAAGGCGAACTCATGCTAGTGGTCAAGAGACCTATGATCCCCAATCGTGCCAAACGGGGGAAATTCGAGCCAAACTATGAAGGCACGTACATCATAGACAAAGTTTACCAGGGTGGGGCTTACTTGCTCATGGATATTCATGGCGAAAGACCCTTCAGGCCAATAAACAGCTGTTTCTTGAAGAAATACTACGTCTGACCGAGACGTCTATAAACTACTAAGGACCGCAGCATCCCAAGGCTGACGCAAAAAAAATAATAAAAAAGAAGAAGGAAAAAAAACAGTATGTCCATAAGCGAGATGGGCACGGATGAAAACCCGAAAGGGCTTCGTGAGTAAAAACAGCAGGCCTACCGGCGAGTTTGTGAAAACCCGAAAGGGCGCAATCTCGTTAAAAGACACTTGCAAGATCCTCTCGATCTTGTAAGGAGAAAATACCTGCGTGAGATCCTTACGACTCACAAGGGAGCAACACACTTAAGAATCCCCACGATTCCTAAGGAGAAGTTACACTTACAAGATCCTCACGACTCATAAGGAGAATTCCCCTTTAAAACCCTCATGGCTCATAGGATTCAAAAGCCTTAAGCTATAGGGGTCTGAACCAGTTCTTAAGCCGTCATACACTTAAATATTGCCCTATAAGCGTTTCAATATTGACCCTTGTATACAATCCACGGGCACGAATAAACATTTCCCTAACAAAGTCCTACCAGCGACTAGGGATATGCTCACACGGTGAACGACCCTTGTAAGTCCTCTCGACTTATAAGGAGAAAACACTCTTGTAAGATCCTTACGACTTATAAGAGAACATACACTTAAGAATCCTCGCGATTTTTAAGGAGAAAACGCACTTACGAGATCCCCACGACTCGTAGGGAGAAATACCTTTATGAGACCGTTACGGCTCATGAAGTTAAAAGCCTTAGTCGACAGGATCCTAACCCTGATTGCTAAGCCACCTTTGTTCGAACTAACAAAGGCAAATGATGATTCGCTCCTGGCAATAACCCAGTTGTAGCGATGTTGATGCCTAAATTGGTATCGGATCCCGAGTTCCATACTCGTGGCAAAAGTTAGAAAGCCATAAATGCATATGAAATAGCCAAAATAATAGGGAAACTTGCAACAAAATCAGCAAGTAAAATATATGCATACAAAATAGCCTAAATGATTCGGCAACTCGCAATAAAAAACAGCGAGTAAAAAGAAAAATAGCCGAAATTATTGGGCACCGTGAAAAATAGCTGAAATGATTGGGCAATCGCGACTTTCGCGATACAAAAAGCTGAAATGATAAAGCGTCGCGGAAAGAAAACAAAAATATATATATAATACATATAAAATGAAACTTTTGCCCTACAGGTGAGATCACATCGATCCCTGTATACAATCCAGGGGCACAAACAAAAAGGGGACCATATCATCCCACCAGGCTCCATCAGAAAGAGAATCAAGTCTCGATGGCAACATCTACAACCTAGAGATCAACAACGGTGTTCCTTCTCGTTCCAACCAGAAGCAGATACGACGTCAACAAATGGAGCCATGGCAAAGTCCCCTAGTTCCAAATCTCGAAGGTTCACGGACAGCCTAGAGACTATCTCGGAGCCACAGCAGAGTCCCTAGTTTCAAGTCTCGACGGCCACATCTACAGCCTGGAGACCCACAACAGCGTTCCTCCTCATTCCAGCAGGATTCAGACGCGACAATCAAGCGGAGCCATGGCAAAGTCCCTAGTTCCAAATCTAGACGGTTCACAGACAACCTAGAGACCACCTCGATATTCGTCTCATTACAGCAGACGCAACGTCAGCAAAGCAGAGCCATGGCAAAGTCCCTAGTTCCAAATCTCGACGGTTCACAGACAACTTAGAGACCACCTCGATATTCGTCTCATTACAGCAGACGCAACGTCAGCAAAGCGGAGCCATGGCAAAGTCCCTAGTTCCAAATCTTGACGGTTCACAGACAACTTAGAGACCACCTCGACATTCGTCTCATTACAGCAGACGCAACGTCAACAAAGCGGAGCCATGACAAAGTCTCTAGTTCCAGGACTCGGCGGTGCACAGACAACCGAGAGTCAACTCCTGACCCCGTATGGCTAAAGTCAATCCTGACCCCGTATGGCTAAAGTCAATCCTGACCCCGTATGGCTAAAGTCAAATCCTGACCCCGTATGGCTAAAGTCAAATCCTAACTCCGTATGGCAAAAGTCAATCCTGACCCCGTATGGCTAAATTCAATCCTGACCCCGTATAGCTAAAGTCAATCCTGAACCCATATACCACGGCTAAAGTCAATCATGACCCCATGGAAAATGGCCAAAATCAACTCCTGACCCCGTATACCATGGCCAAAGTCAATCCTGACCCCGTGGAAAACGGCCAAATTCAACCCTCGACCTCCCCATTAAAGCAATGCTTTGGATCGGGAGCAGGTCAACTCATCAATCTTACGAGTCCTCTCGACTTGTAAGGAAGAAAATTCTCTTGTGAGATTCTTACGACTCTCAAGAGAAAACACACTAAGGAAACCTCACGATTCCTAAGGAGAAAATACACCTACGAGATCCTCTCGACTCGTAGGGAGAAAAATCTTTATGAGTCGCTCACGGCTCATAAAGTTGGAAAGCCTTAGATGGCAGATCTGAACCTGACTCCTAAGCCATCACTATCTTGCAAAGATAATAAAATAGATTATCTACAAAATGCATTTGCTAAAAGGGACACACCACCATGAAACAAAATATGTCTTTTATTCATGAATCAAAATGAATACAAAGTACAATCTATAAAAGAATCAAAAACTACTCTCATTCAGGAGTAAGTACAAAAGGAGAATAAAAAAAAGAAGAAAACATATACATTTTTTTAAGCCGGTGGACAATTTAATAGATTCGTCAGTTCATCCTTCTTCTGCTGAGTCTCGGCTTCATAATTTGTTATTGCTATGAGACGGGCCTCCGCTTGAGACTGTTGGGCCTGGTACGAGGCGAGCCGACTTTCAAGCTCCTGTTCGGTAACTTTGTGGGCTTCAACCATCTCGCGAGTAAAAACAACGGCTTTATCAATAGCTACCACCTCCCTGATAGCTTCTTGAAGCACCCGCCAAAGTTCATACGCATGAGTGGTCTTGGCCGTGAGTTCAGCTTGAAGTTCCCCCAGTGTATTGGAAGTCAGCTCCCTCTCCGAAAACTTTTAGTTGAGCCTCTTCTCACATGACTGCAGATTTGCGGCGCACTGTTCAACCAGCCCTCGCAAGCTCGCCTTTGCAGCCACGACTTCCGAAGGAAGGCGCGTGCACTCAAGACTATGTAGACAAGACTCCACCCGACGACAAAACTCAACCCAAACATGCACCAATGTTTCACCATGGTAAGCAACAAGAAAGGGGAGAGAAATGTTGGCTTCGGCAGCAAATTCTTTGGCTATGATCAAGCTACCAGCACGAAGGTCTTCGATGAGAGCCGACAAAGAGTGAAGGCTTTGCTTCGCCATTCATTCAGATGCGCGTAGGGTATAAGGGCCGGGTGTCATAATGATGCGAGATTCCAGCGGGGTAAGAACGGGCAAAGCTATTAAGATTCATAAACAGTCAGCGAGATTTGCAAACAAAGAGCAGATAGAACAACATCAAAACTTTACTTACCCACAGTCATACAAGAAGGGTTTAAAAGATCTCCAGGCCCGTCAAGGATCTCAACTTCGTCGTCAGCTTCCAGAACTATAGAATACATTAGCATTGTTGTGCAAAATAATAATAATGCCTTGAGGAGGGGAAAATAACACTAACCTTGCCCGGAAGAGAGGACGATGCGTTGCGGGGATATTGCCTGCGGAGCGGCCATCTCGAGCAAACGCTGGAAAGACTTTCTGGGGGATAGATCCGCGATAGACGCCGCCAATCCGCATAATTCTGAAAAAACGGAAGGATTCAGATAATGAAGAGACCATTAAAACGAAAGATAGAAGAATACTTTCGATACTCCTCCCACTTTGAACAGGAGGGATAGCAGCTTCGGCAGCCTCCTCCATACACTCAGGCACATCATCGGAGACATTTGCTGGTGTGACGACTATCAGTCGAGGGGCAGCGGCCACCACTTCAGGGACGGCAATCTCAGTTACCTGTTCCACCATCTCCAGGCCATCACCAAAAAGGTCCATTAAATCCACGGTCGGTAAGGACACCTCTTCAGGGTGAACGGGCATAGGAGGCACAGAAGCCGCCAATGGAAGCTCTACAGTCTTGCGCGGCATATACTGCCTGATATAAACCGACCTTCTGCAGTCTTGCGCGGTGAGCAGAAAGAATATAGCGAGCCCAAATAAGGTAGCCCACCGGGTGCCAGGGGGGTGATACCTACTTTATAAACCTGCCCCCAAGGTCGAGCTTCACCTTGGCAAATCCGACGCCCCAAGATGTCTATAGCTGGCAGGGGCTGGTTAGGTATCCTAGAGGTAGAAGGCTCCAGCTGGCCCAAAAGAGTCCAATTGGTCACTTCCACCGCGTAAGCAGTCTGTGGGCGTTCCATCGGCAATATAGGATGAAGAGGCTCCACCGGCTCCCCGCAAATGAAGCTTCGGCGACCACGGATGATATGCCCGTACCAGGTTCCCCACAAAAGCAGATTGGTGCAATCCGGGTCATGAGCCCTAATCATTGCCATCACTTCTTCGTCAGACGGTGACTGAAGAAAAGCAACCTCCGAGCTGGTAAAAAGAAAGTATGGAAGAGAAGCCATTGTTCCTAAAATAAGGGAAGGGAAAACTGTTAATGAAACCCACACACACACATGTGTGTGTGTGTGTGTGTGTGTATATAAAGACAGTGGAAGAAAACGACAAGCAGCTTATTTCATGGAACCATTGGTTGCAAAACACATGGGCCCCACAAAATCAATATGGCGGCTCACTAATGATAAGGCAGGGTAATCATTATGAGAACAAAAGGAAGATTCTCAATAAATGAATATGTGGATTTCAAAAATCTCTGCACATTCCCCCAAGGAAAAGCCCATTATGAACTCTGTGCAAATCAAGCAGAATCTCTCCTAAAATTTTGTTGTCAAGAACAACTGAGGATAGAAATCCCAAGAGGTCTTCTTGTTAGAACTAAGTTCTCTGGGGGAATTAAATTCCTTTTGAACAGAGGAATTAATTTCCAAGAAAATTTTCAGAGCTGAGCACTTTGGAATGGAATTAAATTCCAGAAGAAAACAAGTACCATCATCAATCCCCTAAGATCAGAAAAACGCCTAACATTGGGGGTTTACTACCTAAAAATCGCGCATTCTTAAAGCTTGGAAAGATGAGTATTTATTAAAGGAAAAAACCCTTGGTGTGGATTTAAAATCCAAAGAGAATTTTATAAAAAGTTCCTCGGCCGTTCAAAACCATTACCTGAAGAAAAGATTCTTTTTTGGACAGAGTTAAACTCTGAAATTTTTTGAACAGAGAACTGAGCTCTGAGGAAGAGAATTAAATTCTCAAAGAAACTGAAAAAGGAAGAAGATGAAGGAATGGAGACGTTGCTCATGAGACTGCTGCATTTACAGGACGTGATAGAAAACGGTTCATCTTCCCTGTTCCCTAGGCGAATCCAACGACCACAAAGGTGACAGCGTTGCACTCACGTGCAAACACGTGAGAACAACGCTGTAGGGGCATTTGTTCCCTCATGGGAACTGAATAAAATATAAATAAAGCAGCAAGGAAAACCCCCGAATGGGGCATCACGTGCTTACACGTGACCAGACCCCACGTGCGAACACGTGACCTTTTTATGGGCAGATTCTATCTACGCCTGAATGCCTAATTGATAAAGTCGCGTGCCCATACGTGATGGGCTCTTGAACTTACTGAATTAATAAAATTAAATTCTACTTAAAAGGAATTAAAAGCATTTATTCTCTCATGGGAACTGAATAAAATATATAAAGAAGCAAGGAAAACCCCCAAAGGGGGCATCACGTGCCCACACGTGACCGGGTCTCACGTGCAGACATGTGACATTTTACAGGCAAAGCCTATAGGCGCTGAATAAAATAAACAATTAGAAATGCTTAATCAGTGGGGTCACGTGCCAACACGTGATGGGTTTCTGAGCCCTCTGAACTAATAGAATTAAATTCTAATTAAATGATTAATCAGTGGGGTCACGTGCCAACACGTGATGGGTTCCTGAGCCCTCTGAACCAATAGAATTAAATTCTAATTAATTACTTAATCGGTGGGATCACGTGCCAACACGTGATGGGTTTCTGAGCCCTATGAACCAATAAAATTAAATTCTAATTAATTGCTTAATCAATGAGGTCACGTGCCAACACGTGATAGACTCCTAAACCCTCTAAACTAATAGAATTAAATTCTAATTAAAGGGAATCAAAAACTTTAATTGAAAAAATATTTCTCTAGATATTTACAAACAAAAAAGATTGCACTCTGTAAAGTGAAGCACCGTTGGATTAAAAATCCAACAGTGACTAAAAATCACCAATTTATAGAAAGATTCTGTACAAAGAAATATTTTCCTAAAACTTGCCAGGAACAACAAATAAAATATCTTTTGGATTAAAAATCCAATGATGCATAAAATTCATCGAATGATCTAAAAGATCATGTTGGTTATAAAATCAATCAAAATCTTTCAATGAAAGATTGACTAAACAAACTGATTCTTTTCTTTCTCCTATAAATAGGAGCTACGAAGGAAGAAAAAGAGAGAAGACAGAAGAGAGGATTGAATAGAGATAAAAGAGAAAAATCTCTCCCTAAAAACAAAAGAAAAAGAGAATTTAATTCTCCAGAGAGAAGAAGATCTCTTCATAGAATAAAGAAACTCTAGGTAAGAGAAGAAAGGAGATCATTCCATAAATTCCCACAAAACAAAAGAGAATTTAATTCTCAAAACCGAGAGTTTAACTTTTCTAAATAAGAACTTAGTTCTTCCTCTAGTTGAAAATCTGCAGAAACAGATCTTCCCATAAGTTGAGAATTTAATTCTCATCGGGGAGATTCTGCCATGCAGATCTAAAACCTAAGGGAAGACATAAGTTCAGAGAATTCTATTCTCCCACAAAAACATATAGGAATTTAATTCCTCCAAATAGGGTTTAACCCCTAATATAAGAACTTAGTTCTTCCTCATGGTGATAGATCTACAGAAGCAGATCTTCTCATAAAATTGAAAAGTTAATTCTCATTGGGGAGATTCTGCCATGCAAATTTTCGAGGAATTAAATTCCTATATAAAAAAAGAAGTTAATAAAGGAACTCAGAATTACATGCATATTGATGATCACGTGGTAACACGTGACCCCCCCTTCTTTGAACCAGAAATAGAGATTTCCTAAAAGTGTTTAACACTTATTTAAAAGAGAAAAGGGAAAACAACAAAAATAGTTTCACTTTTAAAGTGTATCGCGTGCTCCCACGTGACCCTTAAAAAACTTCTCAAAACAAAAGGGAGTAAAGCCAAGGCAGTTTCACTTTAAGGGTGCCTCACGTGTCCCCACGTGACCCCTAACAAATACTTTTAATATCCAATGCATGGATACCCATCACGTGCCCACACGTGATGGCCATAAAGATCAAGTGTTTAACACTTATATATTCTTGGAGTAAAATAAAAGAAGCAAGGCCCAATCTTCAGGCGCCTCACATGACCCCACGTGAGCGCTTCAGTTTTAGTGTTTAACACTACTTTAAGCACCTCACGTGGGAGCACGTGAGCGCCAAATGTACTCTAGTGTTTAACACTATATTCGAGCCAATCTTAGCCCAAATTAACTAAGTCTTCCAGAGACAAGATCCCTTGAAACTGAACCCCAACTATACTCTTGTCTTCCAAAATTGATCATCCCATATGACATTCAAACTAATTCCCAGAGCCTTTCAATCAACATTGGTTCAAGGGTACATCTCTTCATACCTCTGATATATGTCGTTGTAATTCTTCAACGTCTTCAGAGAGGTGGAGGGTCCCAATAACCGATAACTTTTGGTGCATCCCCAAACGGTTGAACCAAAATCAAAAAGACTACGACGTCTTTAAACTGGACTAAGATGTTCTTAAACTCATGGACTATGATGTCCTTAAACTTTATGGACTGTGAGGTCCTTAAACTCATAGACTATGATGTCTTTAAACTTTACAGACTATGACGTCTTTAAACTGGACTATGATGTCCTTAAACTTTATGGACTGTGAGGTCCTTAAACTCATAGACTATGATGTCTTTAAACTTTACAGACTATGATATCTTTAAACTGGACTGTAATGTCCTTAAACTAATTATGGACCGCAACGTCCCTAAACTAAAACAATAGAGCCTCAATGCTCTTTTGTTGAATCTAAATGATCCTGTTAAGTATATCTTAGTCTAAAAATTAGACTAACGTATTCTTAACAAACGTTTAAGTTGATCTTAATCTCAATGAGATTAACGATCCTTAAACCTAAACCCAAATCTAAGAAAATACGGATTTGGACTAATCCACGCCCTACGGGCGACAACATAAATTAGTCTCCGTATACTATCCACAGGCAACCAAAAACAAAACAAACACACACGACACGAAGTGACCATCTGGAGAAGGAGAAAGTGGTTACCGCGATGCGATAGCGTAATTAACTGCAGGGGCTTGCGCCTGTAGGGAAGAGCGTCCCCACAATCAAAAACCCCTCACAATGAGGGGGAATCTGACGAAGTCTGCTACATCGGCCGCATCCGTCTAAACCTTCGATACATGGTACCATAAATCAACTTGGAATCTTTGGAGAGGTGGACGGATAAAACCAAATAGCATCTGCCCCCAAATTCAGGCAAGACGACCTACGCGGTCCCGTCTCTGTATTCGGCGGAGAACAGAACTTCTTCATCCAAACAGCCTCTTTGGCAGCATCGTTGGAAGCGATGTATTCAACCTCCATCGTCGAGTCTACTACGGTGTCTTGTTTAGAACTCTTCCAATACACCGCCCCTCCGTTGAGGGTAAAGACAATACCCGAGACCGACTTACTGTCGTCCTTATCATTCTGGAAGCTCGAATCGGTAAAAGACTCCACCTGGAGTTCACCGTTACTATACGCTAAGAACATTTCTTTAGTCCTTCTCAAGTACTTAAGAATGTTCTTCACAGCTGTCCAGTGGTTTTCCCCAGGATCTGATTGATACCTACTCGCTACGCCTAGTGAGTAAGCTACATCCAGTCTGGTACATAACATCGCATACATGATGGAGCCTACTGCCGAAGCATAGGGTATCCCTTGCATGTGAGCCCTCTCCAAATTAGTCTTGGGAGACATCTCTTTGGAGAGAGTGATTCCTGAGCAGGCAGGTAAATTACCCCGCTTGAAATCTTCCATACTAAATCTCTTTAGTATGGTGTCTATGTATCTGGATTGGGACAATCCCAACATCCGTTTAGATCTATCTCTATAGATCTTAATCCCCAGGATGTAGGAGGCATCACCTAGATCTTCCATGGAGAACTTGTGTGATAAGAAGAGCTTGACCGAGTGTAGCATTGGAACATCGTTTCCTATCAAGAGTATGTTATCCACTTACAATACGAGGAAGACCATCTTACTCTCTACAGCCTTCATATATATACAAGGTTCATCTATATTTTTGATGAAGTCAAACTCATTGACAGTTTCATCAAAACAGATTTAAGCAGCTTGCACACTTTTTCACTGCTCCCACTCTCTACGAAGCCCTCTGGCTGTGTCATGTACACGCTCTCTTCTAAATCACTATTTAGAAAAACGGTCTTGACGTCCATCTGCCATATTTCATAGTCATAGTATGCAGCAATGGCAAGTAGGATCCTGATGGACTTAAGCATAGCGACAGGAGAAAAAGTTTCATCATAGTCGACGCCCGGTCGTTGACGAAAACCTTTTGCTATAAGTCTAGCTTTGAAAGTCTTAATTTTTCCATCTACACCTATCTTCTTTTTGAAGATCCACTTGCTCCCAATGGGTTTTAGCCCTTCAGGAGCAACTTTCAAAGTCCACACTTTGTTGGTGTATATGGATTCCATCTCGGATCGCATAGCATCCAGCCATTTCACAGAGTCTCCACTTGTGATGGCCTGCTCGAAACTAGTAGGGTCATCATCTTCCATGATTCAATCCTCGCTCCCACCATTTATGAGAAAACCGTAGTATCTCTCAGGTGGATGAGGAACCCTACTAGATCTGCGGAATGGCTGGGGTTCGTTGGGTATTATTGGATCCTCCGGTTCCACCAAATCGTCAGTTGTAGTTTGTGCTGCTGGAACTTCTTCCAGTTCTACCTCATTACCACTAATTTCTTTAACAAGAAATTCCTTTTCTAAAAAGGTGACATGTCGAGAAACAAACACCTTTTGTTCCTCTGAGTGGTAGAAGATATACCCTCGCGAATTCTTGGAATATCCTATAAATTTGCAAAGAACTGACATTGCCTTGAGCTTGTCCAGATTTTGTGTTTTCACATAGGCCAGACAACCCTATACTTTAACATATTTAAGGTATGGTCTCTTTCCTTTCCATATCTCATATGGAGTGGTAGGCACATATTTGGTGGGGACCATATTCAATAGGTCTGCAGCTTTTCAAGCGTATATCCCCAAAAAGAAATAGGTAACTCAGCAGTATTCATCATAGAGCGCACCATATCTAATAGGGTGCGATTCCTCCGCTCCGATACACCGTTGTGCTGTGGTGTATACGGAGGAGTAATCTGAGAGAGAATCCCATTCTCTTTTAGATAATCACGGAATTCCGTGCTCAGGTATTCTCTTCCCCGATCAGATCGAAGGATTTTGATACTTTTCCCCATCTGGTTCTCTACATCATTCTTAAATTCCTTGAATTTCTCAAAAGCTTCAGATTTGTGTTTCATCAAGAACACATATCCGAACCTTGAGAGATCATCGGTGAATATAATAAAGTACGAGAAACCATTCCTGGCATGTGTAGACATAGGACCGCATGCATCACTATGTATCAGTCCCAAGAGTTCAATAGCTCTTTCTCCGTGTCCAGTAAACGGAGTTTTGTTCATCTTGCCTTTGAGACATGACTAGCAAGTTTCATAAGATGAAAACTCGAACGGATTCAAATATCCATCTTTATGTAACTTAGCCAGTCTTGTCGTATTGATATGACCTAGTCTACATTGCCACGAGAAGGCTTCGTTCATTTTTGAACTTTTCCTCTTGTTTGTGTTTTATGTTCATAACATTATCCTCTAATGTGAGATTATATCCTTCTTTAGTTAGCAAAGAAACCGATATAATGTTGCGCATCATTTTTGGTACGTAGTAACAGTCGTTCAGAATCAATGTGTTGCCTGTTGGTAATACAAGGTGATATTCGCCAACTGCCTTGGCTGCAACAATTGCACCATTCCCTATTGTTATGGATTTATCACCCTTTTTCCAGTACTCTACCTTTCTTTATCCTATGTAACAAATTACATATGTGGGATCCTGATCCGGTATCCAGTACCCATGACGTAGAACAAGCTGAGAAACGGTTCTCGGTAATGAACACACCCGAAGAAGATGCATCAACATGTTGTTTCTTCATACGGGTAGCGCGGGAATCCTGATATTCCCCTATTCGTAGGGAACCAACGTTCCCCGGCTCGGTATAATAAGCGGGTTTGGTCAATACATCCATATTATTATCTTGATTAAGGCGTGACATTGGTTGCTGCCTGGAGAGAGAGAGAACGAAACGCATTAGCGTGCACTCTTTGCAAGATTAGATTGGTTATTATTTTATCTAATCAGGATGGCTCCCACTGTTTTTATCAAATCTTCCTTCAAACCCTAAAAGGTAAGATTAGCCGGGATTAATTACACCCTACAGGTTCGCCAATCGTTTGGTCAGGCAGGCATCGGTACTCCGAGAGAGGTTCCCCATGCTTTCGCACGGACCTAATTAAAAATAAATCTCGTTTCCCTAGAGGCATAACCCCGTTGACACCTTTCTAGACCCCTACTGGATTAGCTAATTGTAAAGTGCAAAACTCTCCCAGGAGTAACTCTTACTCGCAGTGGGTATCGGGATCCAACTATCATATAGAAGGTATGTAATCTCATTGCAAATTTCAACACTTAAAATTCCCGATAATGTTTTTACCCCTAACGTTCTATGACCTTGACGCAGGCCAACAAACCATAGGGCGTTAGTCAAGTTCAACCCGTTCATTTCTTAATTGAATTAAACCCACTCGCACGACCCTTGACGCAGGCCAACAAAGTCGCACGACTACCGTAATCCAATCGCATCACATGCTGCAGATAAGCACTAATTCAGCTACTACTCACTACACCTTGACGCAGGCCAACAAACGTAGCACGAATACTAAAATAGCAATTATCTGAAATGACGGAGGGTTACATAGGTTTTTAAGAAAACCATGAGCATAATGAACTTGATATCATTGTAGAATTTAGTGATCTTGAAAAAGAGTGTTTTTGAGGCTTTTCTAGCTTAGCTAAAGAGATCACTCCCGGTGAAGGGATCTCGGCTCTTTCCTCATCGAATGAGGTGCTGGATATTCATCAAGAAATACCACTATTCAAAGCAAGAACTAGAGAAGCTTATCAAAAACAAAACCGAGTGAGTTGTAGCATTTGCTAGTTTCGCTAAAGAGGTCACTCCCGGTGAAGGGATCCCGGCTCTTTCCTCATCGAATGAGGTGCTGGATATTCATCAAGGAATACCACTATGCAAAGCAAAAACTAGAGCTACCCTTCTTAAAAATTTGATTCTACAACATCTTTAGGTTTCTTTTTTTTCATTAATCTTATTAATAAAGTCTCGTCATTTAATGTTTCCTAAACATTACAGAAAAATAAAACGAAAATAAAACGTACGCTTATGTCATCCGCATTCGCTACGGGGCCCGTCATTCACCTTTAAGTTACTTAACTGCCGGCAGAGCGGGGGCTGGACTAGCGCGGGTGCAAAACATAAGCAACGTTTATTATATATCATATATATAATATTAGCATTCATCTCACACAGTTATATGATCACATCACAGAACCAAGCAGCAGAAGCAACATATGAAATATTTGATATATTAGGATTTCCGTGTTTTAAATTTAGCCAGTAATGTAAAACACGGATTCCACGGTCGTGAAGAATATCCAAACCCACACCCCTAGACCCCTACGAGAGCGGCAAATAACCCTACCAATTCTAGAGTTAGGAGATCCGGTCTCAACTCCTTGAGATGGTCTCCCACTGGACTCTAGAACCCGGTTACTTGTGCTCCCCGTCTTGGGTCTATCCTAATGCGGAAAAATAAATAATATATATCAATGGTGACATCATCCTCAACCCGGAAGTATCCCAACAAAAGAAAATTACATACAGATTTTACATGAATGAAAATAAAAACTCTCATTTCACATTAAAAAAAACCCGGCTATTCTTACACGACGGTCCAATAAATCATATCAACAGCAACACATAACATCTCTTGTCATCAACGTAAGTAAATATGCGTATCCCGAAAACTCTTTGACATATAGCAACGAGATCGGGATACCCCACATATTACACTTATGGTTGCAGAAAAGAAACAGAAAACTACAATAATTAGAATCTGCAATATCCTTAGACATCATAAACCCGGAATATCTCATATTCCGAATTTCATGCCTAACTTATAAATCTTGCATTTTAGTCTCAAATTGAAAACTCTTTTCAATAAACTATCGGATAATTCAACAAGATTCCCGACTAAGTGATCGCGTACTATACGCAATTGCGACGGAGTTTTGATCCGAATCAAAATTCCATGGCAATCGATCAAATGAGACTAAACGGCTAGATTTACAATATACTAACTAGTTTTCACAAAAATTAATTATTCCGGATTCTAACAATTGTATCACATATCATCAAAGTCAAAACAACATTAAACATTTCGATCGGTTTAACAAACACCCACAAAATCCAGAGATCTCAACAACTTGAGAAAAATTAAAAATACCCAGAAAGTGCAAAATCACCAAATGGAGTAGCACAGGAAATATGATACCACAACTCCACAAACATGCCGCGGAACCGCGGCCAAATATAGGGTTTGGCCACACTTCCGTGGTCGTCTGTGAAAGTTGGGTGCTCAAATTTCATGGGGCTCCATATAAAAGTCTGCACGATTTTCTGCATATTTTTAATTACGAAAATTCCAACTCTTGAAAAATTCGACAGAAACTATAAAATTACGGGTATTTCGAAACCGATCGAACACTTTAACATCGTAAAGACCTACCCAAATGTTCTAGCTTGTCTCTGATATCATGAAAGTCTACCCTAACACCACCATAAGGTTTTAGTAGCATCAAGCCTGCCAAATTTTAATTTTTACTAGGTACTAAGTTAGACTAACAAAATCTTTAACTAAATTATTAGGGTTTGCAATGATGATATGAATAACTAGAGAGAAGGAAAAGATGTTATACCCTCGTAGATCGAGTCTTTCTCTTCTTTAGCTCCAGGTTGTGTTCCACGCGACTCTACTAGGCTCCTCTTTGAGTTGAATGGGCCTCCTTTGTGATCTTCGCGCCGAAGACGATCCACCCGAAGTCCTCCTAGCTCAAACTCCCTCTATACTAAACTCTTTTAGTGTAGGAAACACGCTACACTTGATCGCTAGTCAAGTGTAGGAAGAAGAAGTAGGGGTTTTGAAAGCTCACAAATGATCTCACAAACTCAATGATTCACATCACATGTGAGGGTTTTGAGTTTGGAGATGAGGTGGGAATTTTTGGAGAGTAAGAGAGAGCAAGAGTTCACCTCAAGAGAGCAAAAGAAAATCACAAGTGAAGAATGAAGTGAGAGTGAATGGCAACCCCTTGACCCTCACTCATTCAAGCATAGATAAATTGCAATATAAAATTGCAACCATACTTGAATAGTGAGTCAAGATGAATTAACAAATAATAAAACCCATTCCTCACCCATGCCTCACAAAGTCTCCCCATTTTCCACATTTTATTCTATTTTCCAAAATTAGAAAATACATGACATGCTTCATATATATATATATATATATATATATATATATATATATATATATATATATATATAAAGCAATTAGTGAGCTAATGATATTAGTTAATACATAATTATATCAAATATAATTTATATCAAATTATTAAATCAACACTTGATTTAATAATCAGGTTATATCATATATGACTGACTAATATCATTTATCTGTTTATCACATTATCAAATCAACACTTGATTCGATAATCTGGTTATATCACATATAACCTAACCGATAACAGATAATTGCCAGATTACAATACGGTATCACATACTCGTATTTAATCAGGCCCACGCACATATCAACATATGTGCCCTGCTTCGTTTCGTTTGAACCAGGAAACTTCTGTGTGGGACTCTAAAGACTTATCAATACGCCGGCAGTAGGTGATGATCACATCAGTCACCTACAAGCTGTCAGCGGTACTAGCTGGACGTAACGGCTATCCGGGTATTGAGCGATATGAAGATCAACAAGCAAGCTCGTCCATACTCTCCATGAAGCCTTTCAGTAATACTACCGTACAGTTCGATCTCTTCGTCTGATATGTCGCATATCATGTCTAAGGGTGGTAAACGTCAGACCACAGTAACGTGATAAGTCATGCCGATGTCTGGCCTATAACGGTTCGAGAAACTACTGATAACTCTTATCAGTAAATCTCAGCAGCAGCCCAGGCCAAGGACTTCTAGTTATAGTCAATCGAGTATAGCGCAACATCAACCCCCAATACCGGGAGAGACAAAACCCCTCCTATCGCTCATTGCCTTCATGTGACTCGGGACTGTACCCAAAATCCATCTATTTGCACGTCTCCTTTGAGCGTGGTAGGGAGGAAATCAAAGCACAGTGGGAGCCACACAAGACTCCATGACGATCTCGGGTCTACAGACTAACCTGTACCAGTGTCACCAGAGAACTGCTATCTAACGATAGGTATACTACCAACTAGGAGTCCTCGGCGTGTCATGTTCGGTGTACCCATTCTCCAATGAGCACATGTGTACAATCTTTGATGTCACACACTAATGGTTGTGGGATCAACTATCGCTCTCTAAGGGACAAGAAACGTACGCACTAGTCTACTCTGGAATATTGATGCCCTAGTCTCGATATTCCCTCGACTAGGAACTGATTAAAGGATGTACTTTTGGACCACCCTGGCCCCACTAGTATGATCTCATCATAATCCTGATAGTCAAGTACATATCCTAAGGGCTTTATCAACATGTGAGAGAAAGACAGTAAAGAATACTAGTCAACATGTTAAGATAAAGAGTAACCAGATAGCATACTATCATGTCGAGCAAGAAAGTCCTCTATATATATATGTCCAAGCATCCACTATAATATACATCACATGTACAATAATGGCCTCTAGGGCATATATATTCCTAACAAGCTTCTCCTTATTCTCGAACAAATAGCCGATCTTCAACCCACTTTCAATATCCACTGCCGAAAGCCTATCCGCACGAAAGTTGGCATTCTCCATTACCGATGTAGATAACATGTGAGCATCTGTCATGTTATCAGCAAGTGGATTTTCAAACTCAACGAATTCATTATTAACACATGAATTAATAATCCACTGCCTATCATTCTCATCAGTAAGGACATGTGCAATTTGCATGCTATCTTGTGCTTGAATCCCGTCCTCGTCACTAGCATCATCATCATCATCATCACTTTCATCTCCATTATGTTCCAACACCGCTGGATCCGTAGCAGGTATATCGGTTAGATGTGCGGAACCAATATTGAGGACTTGCATGGTACTTAATGTTCCGGTTTCATACCGACAAAATCCCAAACTATCGTCTGCAAACGGTGTCCATCCCGTATTGTATTCCGTATTGTATGACTGCATGTGCTCGGTATTTTGGGGCATAATATTGAAGCCGAAGCTTGGCACTGGCATGCAATTAAAACCGAAGCTTGGCGGTGACATACAATTATAACCGGGCGGCAGTACATAAGAACTGCACACAAATTTATGAATACCTAGTACCTATAGCATACCCCCACTATCAATAAATAATGATCCGCTAAATGTATATACGGTATAAAGATATGCAAGGTAATACTTAATTCGTAAACTGCCAATTCACCGGCATCCCGCTTGATGTGTCTTCACCTACGTAATTTTGATCTATATACTTTTCATCATTGGTGGGAGACATAAATCCGGTAGAATCAGCATTCATATTGAGCATGCGTGTCATTTCTCCTTGCGGGTATTGCTCGGATGCTCGAAAAGAAGGATCAGGCACTTCAGAATAAGGTTCGGGCAGTTGAGCGGACATCAATATTTCCTTTTTCACAAACAGCTCGATCGATTTCGATTCCGAGGAAAGCATGACTTATGTATCCTCATCATCGGATACTTCAATGGCAGTATATTCATGCTCCGTCGGCCATTTGCATATTAAGAAGATATTGAACTCTAACGGATTGATTTTGGTTGCTTTGTACACTATTTGGCACAGCTCGTTGTATGTGCTAGACTTCTTGACTCTAGTCATCTTAGTTTTCCACCGATATATTCAGAAATATTATTTTTTCCAATGGTTAATTAGCCACCGAAATAGCAAATTAGATGTATATAATTATCCGTCATTTTTCCACCTGCCAGAAATATTGACACATTTTGAGAGTTCTCATCAAACAACCTACTTATTTATCTTCACAATTATACTCAACTAATTACATAACATTACAATAAAATCCATATTTATAGCATGTAACAAGTTGCAAAAACTTGTATCCTATTCATTGATCCGTCATAAGTGAAATCGGGAATAACCCCTAATATATATCCAATTTGTTTGAATTGCTTATCAATATCAAATTTTAACCAATTTTTTTTAATTATTTTTAAATAAAATTAGGATTTAGCTAACTTTCGAGATGCTCACAATGGTGATGACGATGGTAAGGATGAAGGCGATTGTTCGTCCGTGAATTTCCAACGAAATCTGCACAAGCGAAAGACCGTGAGATCGAGAGCGAGCGAGGGAGATGAGAGAGAGGCGGAGGGGGAGAGAGGAGATAGAGTGGGGGAGGTCGGGGGAGAGAGAGAGGGAGATGAGAGAGAGAAAGAGGGAGAGAGAGCAGAGAGGGAGAGAGAGAGAGAGAGAGAGAGTACAAGAGAGAGAGAGCGCCCGAGAGAGGAAAGAGGAAAGTAGGTTCGGGTATGTTGGGGGAATGGACGCATTTTGAAAGTGTGCACCATTATTTTTTATATGGGTTTTCTGGAGCGCAGTTTTAAACTGCGCTCCATACAAATGCAGCGCCCATAACAAATGTATGGGGCGCAGTTTCGAACTGCGCCCCATACAAATGCTATGGATGCAGTTTGAAATTGCGCCCATAAAAAAATTATTCCACGCCAGCGTCAGCGCTGAGCTGGCGCTGATGTGGCGCCTAAGATGCAAAATGTGATCTCTTTTTGTAATTATTTTTTTAAATGGTTTTTTAAATAATTATTAATTATTTTTGGTTTACCATAAAAAATTGTCCGTCGAAGAAAAGAAGAAGCCAAGAATTTAGAGAGAAGCATTGTTTTACTGGGCCTCTATTGGACTTTTGGCTTTTTTAAAATCTGACCCAGGCTGACATTGGGCCTCCATCTATTACTTTTGGCCCAATGATTTCCGTTTAATTTTCTCGATAATAAAACTTCTGCTGTCACTTGTCACATGATTTGCATTTGGTTGTGGTTTTTTTTGCATGCTGTGCTTCATCATATCTTGATCAAGATATCAAATAAAAGTGAAATAACAATTGGATGAAATTGTGAGGCTTTTGATTGAGATGAAACCGCAGCATATTCCAGGGAGCTGCATGGTTTTATTCAAGAGGAAACTGGGCTATCCAAACTGCAGTGGTCTCTCACGTGTATCGGTAGAGACTTGGCTATTTTGCAGTTGGGATCTAGAATTCACTGGCTCATGTGAGTGACAACTGTAGTTTTGGAATGTTGGGGTAAATCAAAACAACAGAAATAATAATAAAATAAAAGATTTTTAAAAAACATGATTTTCTATCAATGAAAACCTTGCATTTTATCCTCATCTAACATCAATGGAAGAGAAAATGGATTCTCTCAATTTTAAAGAGTCTATTTTAGTTGCGCAGTGTCACGTTATGTTACTTATTATCGTTATATGAATATCAGTATAAGATGATTGTAAATTTCATAATTCTGAAATTCGTTATTTAGTCTTGGGTGTGTAATATCATGGATAATGGAGAAGGTTGGGAAATTAAACTTTGAGGCCTGATAGAGAAGAAATTGCTTGAAATCTATCAATTTAATAATAGCAACACCTGTGCAAGAAAGAAATCGATAGGCCATCCTACATGATCTTAGTGAATCAAAACAAAGATGTAAGGCTTTTTATTCTTAAGTACTTGCATTTGAAAATCAATTTGGAAATAAAACTGTCAGGTTGGTATGTCAGAAATAAATCTGCAATATTTTTTGTTTTCCAAATTAATTTTATTCTATATTTACGTAGGCTGGCTGTGTTTACGGTGTCATGGCGCATTTTTCGCCAGTATGCCCATGTTATTAAATTTCTTGGTATTGACATGATACAATTCTAATAATACATGATGTTTTAATTAAAATTAGTAAATGAATAATGCCTCATACATTTATTTATTTATTTATTTTTTTATTTTTTGGCACTGGCTCACAAGTCCTAACAGGCACACACCACACTCACGCACACAACACACGCACCCACGCACAAGCACACAACGCAACAAGCACTCAACACATGCACACCACACACAAGCACCTAGAGGACTTGTCCCAAAAACGTTAATTTGTGGCCACCACTTTCTCTTTTGGGATTCCTGATATTCAAATCCTTCACTCTCTCCAAGAGGGAAAGTGCATATACTAACTGAGCTACTGCCCATTGGTCATTCATTTTTTTTTTGGCACTGACCTATAAGCCATAAGTTAAGCACACAACACACCCATGCACACCATTCACACCTAAAAGACCCACGAATTTGCTCCGAAAGCGTTAATTTATGGTCACTTCCTTTGGGGTTTCTGAGGTTCCTGGGTTTGCATCCTGCACTCTCCCCAAGAAGGGAAGTTGCCAATCGAGCTAATGCTCATTGGTTCATACATTTCTTTATTAGCAACTTCAATTTTCACCTACAGCCTTTTGACATTATGCTAAGGAGTGTGTAACAGAAAAACTAGGGGAAAAGGTTATTGCCAAACAATGGGTATGGTTTTAAGCTGCGAAAAGAACGAAAATCCGTAGTGCTTGTCTAAAATTTATAAACCAACATGTTAGTTTCTTTTAGACAACAATGGAAAAT
The DNA here is from genome assembly GCA_030015575.1 of Agapanthus africanus. Classification (NCBI taxonomy): domain Eukaryota; kingdom Viridiplantae; phylum Streptophyta; class Magnoliopsida; order Asparagales; family Amaryllidaceae; genus Agapanthus; species Agapanthus africanus. Next base: position 962,969,802 of record CM057338.1, read on the forward strand.
CATAATTACATAAAAACTAGCTCACAATTGTTATTATTATATATAATATAAAGCACTACTTCAAACTTTTGAGCTTGCTTGAAACTTTTATTTTTCTCATTTTGCCTTTTGGGTTCAATTTAATTCCTATCTATAATATATCTATGTATCGGAAAGGATTCCCAATTCAAGCTTTTTTTTGTCTTGCATGGAAAATTAAACTCCAACCCTTATATTTTAAGGACATTTGCATTTGGTTCCTGTTTTGGTTTTCTTCCAGGAATTTATCCTTTGCCCCTATATTTTAAGTTGGTTTATAGTTTGCCCCTTCTAAGTTTATCTATACAAAACTAAAAGAGTTGTTTTCATGGAAAATGAAATTAAAAGCAATTTAATTCGGATACATGCAACGTATTTTGTTTATTTGTGCCGTCATCAAATTTTAATTTTAGTAACTTTTGTTCTAATTTAGATACACGCAATATATTTTTAGATGAGTTATCTATATTATTTTCATTTGAGTTATTATCATTCAATCTAGATTGCATCATAACATCTATGGAATCTTGAATGCATGTAGATAGAAAATTAGTTAAGGCTCTCGATATCTTTTGAAAACTGCAATCAACCCATCCACTATTACATGCACGGAAAATTAGACGAGGCTTTTGATATTTTTGGAAAAATTGCAGTCAACGCTTCAACTTTTACTTTGTATGCATTTTCATCAACCGGATATGGATTAGATGCAGATGTTACCATATTCATATCATGCAGTCTTTGATGGATGTAAATATGGATATGAATAGCTATAAAAAATGAAAATCCGTATTCTATAAATCAACTACTAATACAAATGTTAAATATATATTAAAAGTTATATATACTTTTGAAATATATATTAAAAACAGTGAGTTGAATTACATAATATGAAAAGTAACGAGAAAAGAGTCCATAATGATGTTGAGATAACTGTCGTCTAAAGAAGAATGATAAATTGTATATTTGTACATATTGCATTTATTTAGCGGATAATAAATTGCATTTATTAATTTCTAGGTCATATGGAAGAAGGATGATAAATTGCATTTTTTAAATTTCTAGGTCATTTGTAAAAAAAAAATACTTTTAAGAATTGTTTTGCTAGGAAATGAAAAAATATTTATAATTGTTTCGAGAAAATTCAGTAAAGCTTGAATGTTTGTCTGCAATAAATTCAGTTATGATTTTAGTTATCTATGTGATAGAATATTTTTGGGGCACTTGCTAGTACTATACTATAATAACGTATATTTCATGCTTACTGGTATTTTGCACTTGTGATACATGTGTGTATAATTTGGACAACATATCCGATAAAGGCATGAGTAAAATTCTTTATCCTACACATTACATGAAAATTTCTAAAAATATCTACAGTTTTCTTAAATTTAAATTAAATGGATACAGTTAGTGGTAATATTAGAATTGAGAAATTTATGAATTATACAGAATAACAAAGATATAAGGGCTTATATATAAATTTATAAGGATATATCTTTTTAGGCTTTTGACAATGAGAAAGAATGTGTAACCAATAAGTCTATGAGAAGAAAAAAAAGATGGTGTTTGACTTTTCATTTCTTTCATTTTTGTTTTTTATGATGGATGAGGTGGACATCTCCAATTCTCAACTTTGGTTATTGAAATTTTATCATTTTTTCTATTTTTTATTTTGTTGATTAATGACATTATCTAAAAACTTTTAGTTATAATACTAAAGATTTATATATATTAATCATTCTATTTTGATATACATTTTCACATATTGTCTCCATTTTGACCCCACACCTTTTTTGGTACGATCACAATTGCTCAAAGAGATAAAAAGCCTACCTTTGATTAATAAGAGAGCGCAGAGCACATCACGAGAGATGTTGAAGGAAGCCGGTTGCTCCGTTATATGCATGCTAATGAGGCAAGTATATTTCTCATTGCGGTTCACCTTCATATTTTTTGTGATCTGGATCTGTATCATTGGAGTTACAGCGGTCCTGGGGAATTTTTTCGCTTTTGTATTTTTTATGAACATGTTAAATCAATTTGTATACACTGATGTTCCTCTAGGGTTCTTACTGATCCTAAAAGAAAAAACAGTCTATGTATTTTGGAAAATAGAAACTAAAATAAAATAAATTCTATAGAAAAAGAGTTCATTTTATAGCATTGACCTTGCAACATAAAATCTTATCTTCAGAATTATATATTGCATTGTAATAAAATGCACACCAACTTCCTCTGAAATTATTTTTATCATTTTTAAGAGGCATAAGCTATTTCAGGTTTTCTTTTCTTTTCAAATTTTAATTTTTTCAACCAAACGGGCCATAGGTAAATATGCCTTTTGCTAAAAACTTCACTTACAGAAATTATTTAAAGCAGAAGAGGGCTCAAATACAGAAGCAAGATGAACATTAAACAGTTGCTATCGATGGCCCTAGAGAGCAGCAATACCTTTCCATAAACATGAATATTACTCATAGTAAAGACCATTCGCAAGTCGAAATAGTACCTTGTAAACCATGATAATTCTAGGTAAGGAAAGAAAGATGACAGTAACCGCATTTTTACAAAATAAATAGCAACGAAAAATTATTTCATTTACTCAACCAAAGGTTGTCTCAAGTCCTGTTTTTTCACTAAAAACTATTTTCGCCGCTTAGTATTGTACATAGTTCCTTGTACCTATAGGAGAAGGCCTTGGAACCGCTTTCATAACTCGGAGAACTAATTGATGAAGATTTAGATGACGGTTCCACTAGGAACTAAAGCATCTTTAATTATAGTCACTATGCCACTCTTGATGAAGTAACCATCCGTCTCTCTTGCTGCTTCTTGAACATTATCACTGTTGATGATCTGGAGATAATAGAAGTATGTCAAAATTAAGTTCACACATGCATGAATTTGCGCATGATTATGTTACAAATGGACGCAAAGTCATGAAGTCAGTATAAGAAATACATTGAGATTGTGTTCTTTCCCTCTCCTGGCTTTAGCCATGCCACATATTTCCATATCCAGATCTTCAATATGGATTTTATGGCAAATCTCTTTGTTATCCATCGTTTTCCAGGTCAGTAATTTTATACTACTTATCAGAGAGTCAATATAAGATCAAGAGCTGGCTGTAAGCTTTCATGGAGCCTAGCTCCATAGCCGACCCCATTTTTATGGAAAAGGGTTTAGATGAATATATTTTAATAAACTCAGGCACCCTATAAAGAGTTGCGAACCTTTTGAGGGAAATAAACAGAGTCGATAACCTTCAATTTCAATTACCTTGACATTGTCCCCAATACGAGCATTTTTGTCTATAATTGCTTTCTTGATGTGAGAATTTTTCCCTATACCAATAGGGACGCTACCTTTTGCGGCTAGGAACCTCTTGTCTGCCTCTGTCTGAAGCATAGATAACATAATTGGCAATAATTTTAATTTAAAATTATTAATAACACAATATACGAGTAGAGCCTTTAGTCTACTTCACAAGTATCATTTATGAAAAAGTTACCTCATAATAGTCAGCTCCCATCAGTAACGTGTCTTCTATTATCGCACCCTCAGAAATACATGAACGAAGACCGACTACCGAATGGTGAATCTTGCAATTCTGCAATAAGAAAAAGACCGATTTTGTAACATTCATCAAAAGTACAATATGTGTGGTCTCCCTTAATATAGTGCATCAACACAAAAATAAACTTGGAAATTGTTAAAGACCAGTCTCCCTAGGAAATATAATAAATGAAACCTCGACATATTGAACACACGAAGTATGAAGCATTGAATTATAAAGAAACCGCCAGATAAAGGCTGAATAACATAATGCAAGTGAAATGGAAACACTCCTTGGAAAAACTGAGCAAAAATGTTTATGTTATGGCGAGGGGTTATGATATAGCGTCATATATTGAATGATCATTTGTCATTTATGTTTTTTTAGTTTTGATGTTTCAATCAGTTCCATTATTTCCATAATAGGGCAATAAAAACCGCTAACCAGCATAATTGCTTTACAGCACACCATCTGATTGGAACTCTGCTTCCCTATAAAGGCATAATCAATATGAAAGTTATTGGGCCAACAACTGCAACATCAGACAGTAATTCCTGAACTTTTCAGAATATTAAATCATGCATAAATAACCTAAGCCGACAATTTTTGACCTCAAATTTCATAAGATAAGTCTTGACGTAAGCTCACTTGCAATGTACTACCGCTTGGGCTATACACTCTTAATGTTTATTTTTAAGGAAGCAAATATATATATATAATACAATTCAAAATATCGGAATCGAATCGCACAAATACTAAACATCCCCCCCCCCAAGTTTCACAGGGGGCATGTGCCCTCTCTGGCTAAGCTTTGGATCTGCCCCCGTCACTACCTATATGATCATGGTTAAACCATGGCTAAAATTCATAATTTTAAATTGCACAAATGTACCCATCAACTTTCTTGTTTTTTGCGCTTGATACCATGAACTAATTTAATTACAAACAAGAACCATGAACCATCACCCCGATTGCAACTAAATACCATCAACTTTTCTTCCATCTGCAAACATTATATTTAACTGCCACGTAATCAATATTTGACTTGTTTCCCAATTTTATCCTTATGTTCTCAGCCAACCCCTAAAATTTCAAGGGATATAATGGTCCATTAAGGCACAAAAGTTAACGTCGTATGGCGGTTATGTCAAAAAAAATTTCATGCTACTAATCTCTAATTATTAAAGTCCATGGTATCAATCGCAAAAAACATGAAAGTTGATGGGTACATTTTGTGCAATTTAGCCTTTTTACTAACATTAGCTGAATTTGATCCTCAAGCTGATGCACGTCCATGATACATTTAGACTTCTTATATAAGTTGATGTAAATTCTGCTTCATTAGTATAAGCGAATGTCTCCGACTATACTCTGAAAATTCAAGAAAAATGATATATAGCAAGAGAACATAAATAGAAGCAAACTTTCATGTATTTGAACAATATTAAATATATTTATAATAAAATATTAATTTGCAACAGTAAAGACAGGATAACGGACTTACTTTGATAACACATCCTTCGCCAATAACGCTATCTGTAACATCAGCGTCAAGCATCTTGGATGGTGGTAAGTATCGGGGTTGTGTATAAATAGGAGAAGAACGATCATAGAAGCTGCATGGAAAGGAAATCAAGTTATTTTTTAATAAACCATTTGCGCAGGAATAACCAAATGAGATGAATTCTTTATGTTGCTATCAAAGAATCTACCTGAAATCTGGTATGGGCTTTTTAGTAATCCCAAGATTTGCATTATAGAATGCTTCAATGGTACCAATGTCTTCCCAGTAACCATCATACAAGTAGGCTTGTACCTATAACTCAACAGTGTATTTGTCAGTCTAAAACAAAAAATTGTAGCTAAAGCTAAAAAGCCAAAATCTAACGCATTGGCATATTCAAATCAAATCAATCACATGGTTTACTATTCACTGAATGAATCTACTCTACTCGATGTCAATGACTGCATTAATAAGAATACACTGGAAGGACAGGCCCTAAGAACATGAAATTAAAGCATAATGTTCAGGCATGCATGTGTTGAGAGCTTAGACATGGCAAAATAGCAAAAGAAAGTATTTCTTGTAGAAAAACAATTGCTTTACTACGGAGAATGAAAATTAATACATACCCTCATACCAATGCTGGTGGCTCCAGGAATCACTTCACTTCCAAAGTCATTGGCTCCAGGAAATTTTTCACGGAGCAACTTCAGCATCACATCTTTACTTACCACATATATACCCATACTGGCTATGAAAGGCATCTCTTTCGCTCTTTCATCATCAAGCCCTAAAATAGTGGTATCAACCTGCAAAGGCCAGGACAATAGATAAAGATAGGATGCTTTACAAAAGTTATCTATAGGCTAAATTAGGTTAAACTGTATTTAATTATTGCTGCTTTCACTGAAAATACCTTAAGCTTTTATTACAGTAAACTCCCTTAAAATTTGGTTTGAAGGGATTTTCGCTAAAATAATTATAAGTATCACTTTAAGGGAGCTTACTGCAACGTAAAAAAAAAATATTATGATAATGTAATTTAGCCTTATTAATCTACTACCATCAAGTACACAAAATGCAATGCTTATACTACAACCGGCCTTTGAGATCCAAAGGAAAGTAACCAGAAAGGCTCTACCTTCATTGCCTTGAGCTGGTCACCTTTTGGCTTCTCTGCAAATTCAATGATGCGCCCTTCTTCATCAATCTTCATCAGACCAAAAGCAGTTGCACGCTTTTCATCCATTGGCAATGCAGCAACAGTTATATCTGCATCAGTTTCTCTGTGCGCTTGAATAAACCTCTCATAATCCATGCGATAAAGATGATCTCCGGCAAGAACAAGAAATTCCATAACATTATGTTCCTCGAAAAGCCATAAGTATTGTCTTACAGCATCAGCAGTACCCTGAAAGTATATTGCAGTTTTAATATATCACTTACTTTGAGAGTAAAAAATCAAGTTCAAGTAAGCAGAGAGATCCATGCATCAACTGAATATTAACATTATGATACAAGAATTTAACATGTTATGGGAAAGTGATAGTTGTTCTTTTAGATTTAAACATGCTAGCGAGTCGTGACATGCTATATCCATGAGGACCATGTCACATCCATGTCTTAAATTATATCTGTATCTGTGAGCACTGTAAAGTTATCGTGTTCATGTATCTCCACCCTCATCATATGGCAGAGTAAATTTTGGATGATATATTATAAAAGTTGTAAGTAGGTACAATGGTTTAGTGCTCTACCATTTAATATTGCATAAATCTGTCTCATCTCCCATTTGAAACAAAGATTCTAGCGATAATTTACATTTTTCTTTTCTTTTCTTAGACGATAAAACATTTCATTGAATGTATGAAATAAGAAACAATACAAACACAGATTATAGTGTTGTGCATTAAGCATCTCCAAAATATTTTCACTCTCAAAAGACTAAGTTAGAAGTCACAACATTCGTCGAATATAATATCTGTCAGTGGATTTGTGATTTTTATTTTCCAGTTTTTCTATACGCCTGACTATCAGTGATATTGTGATTCTCAATTACCAGATCCATAATCCATTATACAATCAGCTAAATTGGGAAAAGTGAGTTATGAAGAAATTATTGAGCCTTTACTCTAAAACTTAGAAAACCTACAGTATTGATATAATAGCGGTAGAGTAAGCAGCTGCAAAACATTAGGAGAGAATAATACCTGAAACCAGTTAGGGTTCTCCGGGCTCTGCTGGGCAGCGAGAACTTCCACAAAGCCTTCGTTTTTATAGCCACCCATGTTGCTTGCATAAGCCCGTGAAATATGGCGGTTGAGTGATGCCGAATTGAACTGTGTAAGGACATAGATCTTAGAGATGTTGCTGTTCAAGCAATTGCTGACAGGAATATCGATCAGTCTGTAATTAGCACCTAAAGGGACTGCTGGCTTTGCTCTCTTCTTTGTCAAAGGGTACAACCGAGTCCCTGCTCCACCTCCAAGTATAATTCCAAGAACACTCTAGGGAGGGAATAACAACAAACAATACGTAAACACTCAGCGGAATTAATTGAATTCTTAGTAAATATAACTTTCAGTGCAAACTTCTATCTCATTCATATTCGTCTACAAACAACTCTAAACAAACAGATTTACAATAAGCCAAAATCGAATTTAAACGATGATATCCTCCCTCCCCCCCCCCCCGCCCCCGCCCCCCCCCCAAAAAAACTGTGGTCCCATTCAAGGTGTCTAAAGGTCTGGGCCGGGCTAGACTAGCCGTTGGCGGCCCGGCCGGGCCCGAGCCCGGGTCAGCCAAATGCAAATTTGAATTTGGCCATTTGGCCTGGAGGGTTTGGGTTGGGGGCCGGTCATTGCATTGGGGGGTTTAAATTGGGGTGGGTTTTTAATAAACGGGTGGTTTTTTAAAATCAAATTTGAATTAAAGCGCGGTTTGTAAAAATTATCTAAAACCCCTCACTTAAAATTATACATTCTTCTACCCCTAATCCAAAACTCTATAAATACCAATCTACACTTCTCATTTTTCTCACAATTCACAACAACAAAATTTTCAATCTCCTAACCGCTCTCTTTAATTTCCGAGAAGTTTACTTTTAAATTTGGAATCACGCAATCTTCATTTCTGTAGACTCAATTTTCACTTCAGTTCCACTAATTTGATTATGCTATTTGGAATCAGGGGGTTTTTGTATCGATTATATATTTTCATCATCTTTCTCTTTTACTAATATTTTTAATTAAGAATGTCAGGTTCATCTTTACAAGGTAACAGAGATGCTTCATCTTCACGGAGACGTTCTTTTCAAATTGATATGGATTCACAAGAGAGATAAATTAACTAATATGCTGCAAATTAATTTTGATTCTTATTCTCCTAACTATTAATCTTCTAATCATAAGATCTCTGCCACATCACAAAGTCATGTCCCTGAAGAAATTCGTGCTCCTACCGTTCCTGAAATAAGAGCTTCTGCCCCTAAAGATAAAAGAGCTAAAACTTCTGATATTTGGAAACATTTTATTGTACAAACAGTTGCAGGTAAAGACGAGAGGGCAGTTTGTACTCATTGCCGAACAGATTTTACTTGCGACATTTCAGATGGAACTACCTAGCTAAAAAGATATTTAATCAAATACGAAAAAGCAGATTCTCAGCAGACGACTCTAAGTATGTCATCTAACTCTTTAACTAGTTTTTCTTATTGGTAAGATACTAATAGAAGAGAACTTGCAAGATGTGTCATACATGTTGAACAACCATTTGGTTTTGTAAAAAACGAAAAATTTGATAGATTGATAAAAAATGCATATAATCCAGTATTTTAAAGAGTGTCCAGAACAATACTTAGAAGTGATATTTTAAAAAAAATCTTGATGGCAAAACCAATTTGATTGATATTTTTGCAAATTTTAAAAGTAAAATTGCATTAACTTCTGATCTTTGGACTACAAAATGGGACATGAGTTATATTTGTATTACTAAACATTTCATTGATAACGATTGGTTTTTGCATAAAAGAATTATTGGTATTTCAAAAATGGAGTATCCGCATAATGGAAATAATATAAGTAATTGTATTTTGACTATTGTACGTTAATATAATATTTAAAATAAAACAGTTTCATTTAGTTTTGATAATGCTACTAATAATAATTCTGCTATAGCAATTTTAAAAAATAATTTAAATCGTATTTTGAATGGAGAATTATTTCATCAAAGATGTGCATGTCATATTTTAAATTTAATTGTGCATGATGGTCTTAGTATGATTGATCCTCATTTGCGAAACTTAAAGATACAAAAATGTTTATTGAAAACTCTGGACCCCAAAAATAAATTTTTAAGTAAGCTTGTACCCAGTTAAATTTAAAATTTAGATATTTCAAATTCAATAATCCAAATAGGTGGAATTCCACTTATGAGATATTGAAACATGTTTTAAAATATCGGAAGCTTATTACTTTATTTTATGAGGAACAAATGCCCAATAATAATTTAAAGAATTATGATTGGTTTGTTTGTGAATATGTTTTGAAATTTTTTGGAATATTTTATATTGCAACTAAATATTTATCAGGTGTTTATTATCCTATTATATGTTTAGCAGTAGAACAATTATTTTATGTTAGTAAGATTATTAATGAGAATATAATTGATCTTGAAAGTGCATTTACTGAAATGATACATAGCATGGTTACGAAATTGAATAAATATTGGCGAAAAATTTCTGCATTGTTTTGTTTAGTTTCTGTTTTTTATCCTAGACTTAAAAAGGATAATTTATTTTTTTATTAAATGGATACCATAAAAACTTGGTGCTGATATAGAAGATTATAAAAATATTTTAGATTTTTATTTGCATGATTTGTATGTCATATATGATGCACAGTACAATCAAAACAGGATTTTTTTATCTTCATCTTCACAACAAACTTCCAAAAAAGAAATATTTCAGTTTTTGCAACAGAAAAAACAAAAAAGAACCGTTTCTACTTCTTCCACTTATAATGAGCTTACAATGTATTTGCAAACTGGTTTCAGTAATTTTCTCACCGTGGATTAAATGGATAATTTTGATATTTTGGATTGGTGGAAAACACATGGACACATGTATCATGTGCATTCTGACATAGCTCGTGATTTACTAATAACTCCGGTGTCCACAGTAGTTTCGGAGTCTGCTTTTAGTGAAGGTAACAGAATTCTAAGCAACAAGAGAGTAAGGCTGTCGGATGATACATTGAAGATCGCGGAATACCAAAAAGAATGGTTTGATGCAGAAACCAGACAACAACACGTTAAGAGTATTGAAGATTCCGACACCAATGAAGAGTAAAAATCGATAGAGCTCACCATTCAGTTTTTTTTATGAATTGTATTTTTAATTTTTTTGGTAATTGTATAAGGGTTAAGTTTTCCCAACTTATGTCCGCTAGGTCTACCCCAGGACCTACACGAAGTTTGGGTTAAAAAAATTCATAAAAGTAAAAAATTTCCTTTAAAAATATTTTTTTAAATAAAATTCATTTTTTAAAAACCAGGCCAGCCCGACCCAGGCCTCGCCTCGGACCGGGCTGGGTTCGGGTTTGGGGGGTTTGGGCCGGGCCTAAGCTTGACCCAAAGCCCGGTCAACTTGGGCCCGGCCCGATAGACACCCTGAGGTCCCATCAGGTCTAAACAAATGAAACACAATTGTATTTTAAGAGCAAAACTATATAAAACCCCAAAATACCAAAGCACTGCACAAAGAAAAACTGCAAATAAAACTCATGCTGCCTAAATCTTTGTGGTTGGCAACATGAATCCTTTTCTTCAGTCAACAATAACATTGTTCATGCCCATGGCCAACACTCAGCGGCTGATCTAAGATAAATGGAAATTATGGAATTGAATGTGGAAGTGCAAGAAAATGCTATCTGCCAGAACAGCAGAAAGTTATGTGCTTTTAAGAGATGCATATTGGAGACACACAATGGGATTATTGTTCCATAAATAAAGTATTAATTACAAAAAAGAAGAAAAAAACTAAATTTTGTATTCATTATGAAAAGTTAGTGAATTCAACTTCATTATGTAAAGAAATAAACCAATTCTTCTAAATATCATAGCATTATCATGCAACTATCTTCTCTGTCCCAAGTAAAACATTACTTAACAAAGATAACATTGAAAGGGCTGTATCTCCACTTCTAATAAGGATATAACTCTGATCAATTGAAGAGATATCATCAAATTCAAACCTAATGCTCTTTTAATGCAATTCAATGATCAAGCTAGCATCTTCGACAAAGCAAGATGCAAAATTTTCAATGAAAAAAAATGCATAATCTTGTAATTAGTACAAAACAGAAAAGGCAGGATTTTCTCTCTATTCTTATTGAATTTAGTAAATAGTCCTTTGTAAACAAGTAAAATATAGAGATCTAACCCTGATTTCTTTAACCTATAGCACAAAATTCTATCTTTAATGAACAAAGCAGTAAAAATTCAAACTTTACCACGCTAGCATCAGGATCGAGACAAGTCTGCGAGTTCCTCGAATCGGAAACCGCCTTCGGCGACACCAGTACCGGCGCCCGCCCCTTCGAAGAGCGATCCCTCCGCCGGAAAACCGCCTTCGAGGCCAATTTGACGCCGGAGAGCTGCGAAGAAGAGGAGGAGAGACTCGCACTCGCAGATCTAAGTAGAGTTGTTGAGCGATTGGTGCTTCGAGTTGATGCGATTAGGGTTTTTGAGGACGGGACATGAGAAATTCCAATGGTCGCCATTGCCATTGTGGGGAGAGAGAGAGAGAGAGAGTTGAGAAAAGAGAGAAAGGCTCCGATTTAAATTGGGATTTTGGGATCACGAGCTTAGTTTGGTGTTTAGTTATTAATGACACTTTAGTTTGGGCTTAATTACGGAAGTGCCCACGCCCCACGAGTTCCCGATGAACTAGTTTTATATAGATATCAGATGTATATACCTGCGATGCACGTGGATATTAGTATTTAGATTTTACATTAAAATTTTATAGATACCTGATGATGCTTAATATTGATGATCTCCAAGATCAGGACACGTGGCAGATGATGTGTCCCAGAACTCAAAAAAAAAGGGCACACAGGAGCCGACCAGGCCACCCCTGTATCCGACCTGAAAGCACAAGCTGGCTCACCTCAGAGCCCCTGAAAATTGGCCTCCTCGGCCTCTCAGCTCACCCCGAGCTGCCACAGGACCAAGACTTCCCGGCCCTCTCGTTCATCCCCGAGCTCCCCAGCTGAGGCCATCTTCCTCGTTCCTCCGACCGACCAACTCCACCACTCACAGGCGTAACCGCCACGCCGCAAATCTCGTCACGCGCAGATTCTCCGCCAGCAACATCCCACGTTCCTCGCCATCACGATCCCCATTAATGGACGATCCACTACCTACGCGGACGTGACGTCGGGAGCGTAACTGCCGGCGAGATTCTCGCGCCTGCTGTCACGCGCTGCCGCCACTATATAAACCCCCATCACAGAGGGGTCAAGTAAGCCATTTTTACTCCACTTAGCCGTTACTCTACTCGGATCTAGTGCTAACTTGATCGTCGAAGGGTCCTCGGTGGTACCAAACCACCCCGGGACTTCCTTACAGGTACTCGGCGCTATACTCCTCAAATCATCAATCTCCTCAAAACCCATTGAGACCCACACGCAACAGGAGACCACCTCCAAAGTCCACCGGAAGATCGACGGAAGACAACATCTGACAGAGACCCGAAAAGGACCTCCATCAGTTGGCGCCGTCTGTGAGAAACAAACTCCACAAAAACAAAAGTTGGTCTTCCGATCTCCATCCACATGGCGTGCGATCACCCTGAAGATCCAGGTACCAGCCACCGCCTCCCCCTCATCGGAGGCGCGGATGAATCTTCTCCGGCGACCGTCATCAACGCCCTCGCCGGCCGATTAGACCGACTGCAGTCCAAACGGCCAGGCCAAGGCCCCAGATCGCCGCTCCTCCGCCTCCAGAAGACTCTGCCCTTGTGGGCACTACTGACCACCGGCAGGCTACGTCCCATGGCCATAGATCTCACGGGCCGATACTCGTCCGCTGGGCGATCATTGAGCCTCCTCTGGCGGAATCGAAAACGACGCGACTTTGGCGCTTCGCCCCCCCCCCGCACAATCGATGCGCGTGCTACGCGCAGTTCACCGCGACCGTTCCTGTTCCCCATACCTGCAACTGGATGGTCGGACGAACCTCATGAAGAATCAGCCGAGCAGCTACCCTGCTCGGTTATCCCTGACCGGTAGCTTCCCCACTCGCAACGCCAGGGATCAAAGCCCTCGCCAAGAGGCAACCGCGCAGCTTCTGGCCGGTTATCCTTAGCAGGCCTCCTAAGGCCCCTCCAACGCTAAGGATCAAAGTCCTCCGTAGAGGCAGCCGACCAGCTTCTCTGCTCTGCTATCCCTGGCCGGTAGCTTCCCTATTCGCAACGCCAGGGATCAAAGCCCTCGCCAAGAGGCAACCCAGCAGCTATCCTGCTCGGTTATCCTTGGCGGGTAGCTTCCCTACCGCAACGCCGGTGATCAGAAAGTCCTCCCAGAGGCAGTCGAGCCCGACCCTCGCTCGGCTATCCCTGGCGGGTAGCTTCCCTACCGCAACGCCAGGGATCAGAAAGCCCTCCCAGAGGCAGTCAAGCCCGAGGATCCCTCGCTCGGCTATCCTTCAGGACAAAAATCCTCACCAAGAGGCACCGGGCAGTAATCCTGCCCGGCCAAGGGTCCTTAGTAGGCTTCTTACAACCCCTCCCGCGCTAAGGACCAAAGTCCTCCCAGAGGCAGTCGAGTCCTTGCTCGGCTATCCCCGGCTGGTAGCTTCCTACCACAACCGACAGGGATCAAAGTTCTCGCTAAGAGGCACTGGGCAGTAACCCGTCTCAGTCCCCGTCCTGAAGGATCAAATCCCTCGCAAGAGGAAACCGAGCAGCTACCCTGCTCGGTCATCTCCGGCTGGTAGCTCCCTACCCATGACGCCAGGGATCGAAGCCCTCGCAAGAGGCATCCGAGCGGCTACCCCGCTTGGTCATCCCAGGCTGGTAGTTGCCTACCCACGATGCCAGAGATCAAAACCCTCACCAAGAGGCAACCGCGCAGTTTCACTGCCCGGTCATCGTTAGTGGGCTTCTTACAGCCCCTCCAACGCTAAGGATCAAAGTCCTTCTTAGAGGCAGCTCAGCAACTACCCTGCTCGGCTATCTCTGGCTGGTAGCTCTCTACCCATGATGCCAGGGATCGAAGCCCTCGCAAGAGGCATACGAACGGCTACCCGCTCGGTCATCCCAGGCTGGTAGTTGCCTACCCACGATGCCGGAGATCAAAGCCCTCGCCAAGAGGCAACCGCGCAGCTTCACTGCCCGGTCATCCTTAATGGGCTTCTTACATCCTCTCCAACGCTAAGGGTCCAAAGTCCTCCCAGAGGCAGTCGAGCCCGACCCTCGCTCGACCATCCCCAGCTAGTGGTCGTTGCTTGCAACACCAGAAGTCAAAAGCCCTCGCCAAGGGGCAAATGAGCAGCTTCCCATTCATGCTCGGCACAAATACGGCGGACATCCCTCTGCCCGTCACATGCAGAGGATCTGAGGCCCCAACAAGGGGCATCAGGTCTATCCAAATCTGAGCGATCCCCCCTCGACTTCGGGGCCATGGAGATGCATGGAGATGCTTCCTTCTCAGCCGCGCTTGGCACGCTTGGCAAGTGATCGAGATCAACTCGACGAACGATATCTAAACAGATGGCCGACCTGACATGGAAGCCCAACAGTGCAAGCAGAGATATTTTACAAGCATTCTTCGCAAACAGATGATAAAGCACAAACCGATGAAACCAAATGCAAAAAAATCAGCGACACATGCAATATAAAAGCCAAATAGCAAGCCTAACTCACCGACGAACTCAACGGGGCTGAGCCCCGCCCAACTCAGGACCCTCTCGGACAACAGTACGTCAAATCGGGGAATGGGCTCCCACGACGCCACTCTCACCGCGGCGGGGTCATTGGACTCGTTTCCCGGCAAGCATTTTCCCCTCGACCACTTGGTAGGCACGGGCCAGTCCTCGCCCTCGGGAGGGTAAACGAAGAAGAACTTCTTCTTCCAGTCGTGAATGGAAGAAGGCAGGGCCACAACCCCTTGTCCCGGTGGCGCCCCCTGTCGCTTTCTGAAAGAGAGGTAGACCTACCTCGGGTCGCCCGCTCGACCCCCAGGATAATTTTTGAAAACGAGTGTAATACCCAGCTTCTTATTATACCAATATTCGTATTTTGTTCCCCTCAAAAGTTATTTAGTTTATTATTATTGTTTCTAGAATTCTAAAACCCTTTTCATTTTCTACCTGGTAGTCTTCCCAAAGAAAAATAAAACCTAATCACACTTTCATTTTCCCTTCAGTACTTTTCCCTAAGCTAGACCAGAACCCGATTACCTATTTCTTTTATACCTTTTCCTCAAACCCAACACAAATTTATTTAGAATCAGCAAATAATTTTTCCCAGCTCATATACTATTTTCCAACCCCATTTTTCTTTTAATAGAACCCAAAACCTATAACCCTCAGCCCACTCCTTTATTTCTTCATAAACTCAATCTCTTTTAATCCCCCGGCCCTTTTAATTTTCTCATCCCTTTATTTCATTCTCAGCCTGAGCCCACCCACTCTTTTCTCCTCACATTTCCTTAATCTTTTACTCCTTGGCCCAATCCCGGCCCAACACCACCTTCAGCCCCCAGAAAATTAAGAAAGGGAAATTCATTTTTATTTAAATCTCTAGCCGGCCCAGCAGCCTCCCGGCCCACTCCCTATATTTTTCCCAATGAATTTTCCTCTAAATCTCTGACCCAGCTCACGTCGGCCTGGCCCAACCGCTTCAGCCCTCACCCGCACCCGTTACTCCTACACGACCCGCTTAGCCCTCTTCTTCCTAACGGCTACCCCCATTTCTCCCGCTCCCTGTCTCGTGCGATCCGCTCCCTCCGCCGTCGCCCCCGCTCTTGCGACGTTACACCCACGACGCACACCCCCTCGTCTCCCTTATCTCCCTCACACCTCGCCCCCCTCTCGTTTTCCAAATCCCTCATCTCTCTCCCTCTCGAAACTCACAAACCCACATCAACCCAACTCCGCTCGTCGCCCCTCCGACGGCGACAACCCCTCGACAACCCTCGGCGACCCCTCATTCACCCTCCCTCGCACTCTACGACTCCACCCTCCATCAACCGAGCATCCCCTGCACACAAATCCCCTGCACACCAAACCCCCTGCACCCATCACCGGCCACCTTGCGCCCTCTCGCCGGCGATCTCCTCATCATCGTCGCCATCGTCTCTCTCTCCCTGCTTCTCTCTCCCTCTCTCTGTTGTTTCTCTCTCTCTCCCTGCTTCTCTCTCTCTCTCTCTCTCACTGATCTATCTCTCCTCCTTCCCGCTACCTAATTCGCCATCACAACACAGCAGCATCCACGGGCCCTTGTTGCGCCGCATCAACATCAAATCCAAGCTCGAGCCAAGGTCGAGACTTTTGTCACTAGTGGACCGTGCCGGAATCGTCGTTGCCGTGCCGCGCGTGTGTCTTTTCCGCTGCCGTGCATCACCAGAACGTCTCCAGGCAAGTTCTCTACTTGCTACATGCTAAGTTATGTTACAAATTAAAATCGTTTAGATTCTGTAGTTTTATTTCTGAATAAATTATACTACGTACCTGTTCGATACATGATCTCAATGAGAATACTTATCTAATTTAACGGAACTGATTGTTTATAGTGGCCCTTGTAGTGATGAATACCTTGTACAAATTTCGCTGGAAAATATGTCTGTTAACGACTAAAACGACTACCCCCAAGTTTACCTGTAAAACTGGAAATTTCTTGTACCTGAAAACCGTTAAACTCATCATAAATTATATACATACTGGAATGATGCGTTCGAGGGCTCAAATCGAAGCCGACTCGACAAAATATAACCCTATGCAAGTTTCCAAATATTTCTGTACTTAAACTGTGACAATGTTTGGATCGGAGTGCGACTCTGGACTGCAGTCCAGAGTGACTCTGGTTACTGTGTGCTGTCCCGTAATGGGTACCATATTGTTTCCTTAACCCGTAGGTTGCGGAACTCCGCTGTTTATGAAAGGTGAATCTGTTATCTAGACAACACAAGTGGTTTCATCCTGTTTCGTTGTCGTTTGATATTTAATCTGTAATTTAATAGATGTGGACGTATAACAGTCCCAACAGAATCAGAATTGACATACTAGTATTGAACAGTGTATATCTCCTGACGTACAGACGCGGTTGAAGATCTGTCTATTGCGTTGAAAACCTTACTGAAAACTCTAGATTTCATTCAACTGTAGCATCGCTAAAATCTGATCCCAACTGGGATTAAAATGCGTTGCGAAACAGATTTCTGATTCTGAAACCGGATTTCCAGCCGTGAACGCTTAAAAGGAAATGGCCATAACTAATGATCCTGCAACCCGATCGCCGTGAAACCAAATTCGCTGGATAGATAACTGAACATACTATTTATTCCCCGTTCATCGTTTCACTAAACTGTAACCGTATGATTTATGATAAATATTGCAAGTTGTAGAATACTGATTTATAATATCTTAATCATGCTTTATATACCGTTTCCTCATCATATCATACTTATGTCATTGCATTGATAACGTAGTGATCATATGTATTAACCAGTGTTAGGTATTAGTGATGATTGTGGAAAGTACGTTAGTGTTCGTGTATAAGTGAATAAGTGAAAGTGACACGTACTTGTACACAATCAGTGAACCTTATGATTTTATTGCATTGTCGACGTCTGTGGGACGCGTGTACGTGTAACTATAAGTGGTATGGGACACTTATGGAAGCTCTTGCATGGGTGTCACAGATAAGACATCAGACACTGCCATTTATCTTAGGTATTAGTCGGGACATGCTTGATGGAGGTCCTGCCTCCAGTTCTCGCGCAGACTTGTCATAGACCGATTGGTATTTAAGGTTATGGTTAGTGTTTGATGTAGACCATGGGGTGTGGGGTAGTTCGAGTGTGAATTCAACAGAATCTCGGGAGTCCCTTGCCGGCTTATATATATGGAGATATATGGAGATTTACTGGGTACATGATTATTACCGTGAGTTACATGTTGGGCCCGTGGTCCCTTGCCCTTAGGTTCTACCCTTGGGTGGAGGACACTCGCGAGTGGTTGATTCTCACACTTGGACCGACGATAGGCTTAGTGACCTGTACAGTGAGACTTAGAGACTGATAGGGATGATAGCAATGATATACCTTACTTACTGTGTTGACATACGTGGCATATCATTCTACTGCTTTTACTGTTCCGCTGCATTAATTACTGCATGTTCATACCCATACTGCCATTGATCTACTGTTATATATATATCTATTATCACTGTTAGAATTATCACATGATTTTATATATTATATTGCTATTGTGTCGCTCTGACGACCTGAGTATGCATGCTCAGTGTGAGGAGAAAATTTAGCCTGGACCAGGACCAGACGCACATCACGGACATCTTGTTTAGCTATCCAGAGTTATACCTTTTGTTTCCCATCAGGTCAGTTCATTTTACTGTTTTGTTCCAGTTACTGCATTTCTCTTTACCTGCGCATTATTTACTGTTTACCATGAAAAACTAGAAGCCGAAGTGTGACTACGGCATGATATTTCCTTGACCATAGGAGCATGGCTTGCCTTGTCAACCCTTCGTATTCCGTATTTTGGGAAGCGGGACGTGACATGGTTTAGTTGGTATCAGAGCCCAGGTTTTGCTTCGATCGGGATTGCAGTTTTCTGTGTATAGCTCGACAATCTAAGACATCACTCGTTCTAGATTGTAAACTTGATATCCTTGATCCATATTCACATTGAGAGTTCTGCTATCCATTCGTTAGGGTTTCGGGTGACTTGGCAAAGTTTCGTGGTTGTAATTGTGAACTACCTCACGGTTACACTACCATACTCTGTTTAAGTGACTTAGATTCATACAGTTGATTTTCCACTTGTAATGAAATTCATCACATCTGATATTCTTGAATCTTTGTCCAATCCGTATTATATTTTGATTCTTATAGCTTGTGCCTTATATCATCTTCAAAATTATTGTTTCAGGATCATGTCTTCCAACGACTCTTCCTCTATCTCCACTCCCCAGAATCTGACTGTTGAGATCCTGAATGTACTGCAAGGTTTAAAGGAAGCCCAGGAGCGAACAAACGACTTGTTAGCTGAAGGATTGAGAAGGCAGGTGAATCAGGCACCAGCGGGAGTCTCCAATCATAAAGGAATCCCTGTTAGACGAGGAAAAGAGAAGAAGATGAAGCGCCAGTTTGTTTCCCCGCGACAGAAGCAGCAGAAGACCCCATGTTGTGGGTACTGTAAGAGGCCAAGACATCTTCAGAGGGATTGTCGTCGCGCCCAAGGGAAATGTCTGATTTGCGGATCCAGCGAACATCTTATCAACGGTTATCCAAAAAGAAAGGAGCTGCAAGGAGGAGACTCGACCACACTCTCCACTTATGCCAAGTGATGATTATTGCGTAGTTCGAATTTCGAGAATAAAGCGGACCCAACGCAGGATTCAACTCGCGTGACGAGAATGCAGCGATCTAGCAATCAAAGAAGAATTTTCATGTTTTCTAATTTCAGTAATAATGTTGTCATCCTCTTATAAATATTTCTTTCCGTTTGAAATCGTGTATCCGTCGAACTTTTAGTTGAATGAAATAAAAACTTTGAATCGTAATATACGTATCATTCTCTTGTCTTTCTCCTTATTCATACCATTCATTATCACAGCGTTTCTATCCTGATTTTTCGGTTCCTGCCACCGTATATTTTCCTATACTTCGTACCCTGAGCTATTTTCTTGATGTGATCCACTGTCTAATCATGACTCTTTCCTTTCAGGCCATGGCCCACCCGGGAGCAGCGCCGCATCTAGATGAGGATGCACAGTCATGCGTTTCCTTAGACCGCACACTGATGAGTTCTGATGATGAGGTCAACGATCCCCGGGTTAATGTCGAAAACAACG
This sequence comes from Agapanthus africanus, assembly GCA_030015575.1. Lineage (NCBI taxonomy): Eukaryota > Viridiplantae > Streptophyta > Magnoliopsida > Asparagales > Amaryllidaceae > Agapanthus > Agapanthus africanus. The sequence goes on from CM057338.1 coordinate 962,989,980, forward strand.
ATTCAGAGGACGAAGGAGCAGCCTCCCCCGAGTTTGACAGGATAGGCGATTCCGACGAAGAGGAAGGAGACCCTAAAGAGAACCCGATAGAGGAAGATCCTGATGAAGACCCGATAGAAGAAGATCCAGTGGAGGAAAATCCCATAGAAGAGAATCCCATGGAATCAGACCTCGATGAAGAAGCTCCAGCCGAGGAAGAAGGACCAGAAGATCAAGACCATGTTGTGGAAGAACTCCCAATGGCGGTCCCCGCGAGGCGCTATGGGAATGGACGTCCCTACCTGAGTGCGCGAGCCTACCGCAATCTGCTGAACCTCCACAACCACGACTGACGGGATTTTAGCTGTTGTCCTTGCTGGCCAAATAAATCTGTGTATAGTTTAGGGCCACCTTTCGCCTTTGAGAATGCTTTGTTTAAAATCTTCTGGAATAAAATAAATTGTTGAGTTCGCAAATCTTTCGATCTTCTTAGTTCAATATGTCTTCTATACAATTATTTTTCTCTACTGAGATCTGTCCACCCCTACTCCTTACTTTGTCTTAACCCTCACTGAGATTAACTCGTACCACACCCTAATATTTGGAATAGGCCATCTTTCACCCTTCGTATATGCCTCGGTTGATATCCTTCTGGCAGGGGATGTTGATGATAAAATTTCCAAGTTGACTGACCCTTCGAAAATTTTTGATTCACAAAATGTATCGACCGTTGCCCTCCCCATACTTTCCCCTGGTAGTCCCTTGTTGCTCACTCTTACTTCCCGTGCTGACCCGATCCCAATCTCCTTGATCTTCAGCCTAAAGCCGCCATACTCCGATCTTCGGAATGAGCCATACTTCCTTGTAATCCCTACCCTAGCTAGCCATATATATTTTTCCTGTTACCCTAAATATATTTAGGGACTTTGTTATTCGAAAATTTGGTTTTCATTATTTTGTATTTATCGAAGAGTGCATATTATTGATTACTTAGCTTTATGTATTTCAAAGCACACTACTATTATCCTTATTTTTCAGTAGCGCAATCTTACATCGCACATATTTTCGTTCCATGTTCCTTATTTTCGCTATGTGAGTTTTTTTTAGTTATCTGATTGATACGTTATCCTAAAAAGTCTTAACCTACCGACAAATCTTTCACTACTTTATTCTCGTTACTTTATTTTCGGGTGTTGTGCCTATATTTACTATTATAAATGATTGTGCCCTATACTCATTATTCCTGCCATACTTATACGTGCACATATTTGTGTTTCGATTTTATCGAGTACGCCTCGAATATCATTGTTTGTTATTGTCGTTATTACTATTCTCGTATACATGTAGTTGCCCCTATAGTTATTCCTGCCTTATACTTATTTAGACCTATCTTTTGTATGTTGTTCTTACATATGTAAACCTTCAAATTTCTTTATCTGCCTATATCAAATAAGGCTTTATGTGTTAGTTTGCAATATAGTAGCTTTCACCTATGTTTGTATAACTTATCGTTTATTTTAAATTTCGAGGACGAAATTTTTGTAAGGGTGGTATAATGTAATACCCAGCTTCTTATTATACCAATATTCGTATTTTGTTCCCCTCAAAAGTTATTTAGTTTATTATTATTGTTTCTAGAATTCTAAAACCCTTTTCATTTTCTACCTGGTAGTCTTCCCAAAGAAAAATAAAACCTAATCACACTTCCATTTTCTCTTCACTATTTTTCCCTAAGCTAGACCAGAACCCGATTACCTATTTCTTTTATAGTTACCTTTTCCTCAAACCCAACACAAATTTATTTAGAATCAGCAAATAATTTTCCCCAGCTCATATACTATTTTCCAACCCCATTTTTCTTTTAATAGAACCTAAAACCTATAACCCTCAGCCCACTCCTTTATTTCTTCATAAACTCAATCTCTTTTAATCCCCCGGCCCTTTTAATTTTCTCATCCCTTTATTTCATTCTCAGCCTGAGCCCACCCACTCTTTTCTCCTCACATTTCCTTAATCTTTTACTCCTTGGCCCAATCCCGGCCCAACACCACCTTCAGCCCCCAGAAAATTAAGAAAGGGAAATTCATTTTTATTTAAATCTCTAGCCGGCCCAGCAGCCTCCCGGCCCACTCCCTATATTTTTCCCAATGAATTTTCCTCTAAATCTCTGGCCCAGCTCACGCCGGCCTGGCCCAATCGCTTCAGCCCTCACCCTCACTCGTTACTCCTACCCGACCCGCTTAGCCCTCTTCTTCCCAACGGCTACCCCCATTTCTCCCGCTCCCTGTCTCGCGAGATCCGCTCCCTCCGCCGTCGCCCCCGCTCTTGCGACGTTACACCCACGACGCGCATCCCCTCGTCTCCCTTATCTCCCTCACACCTCGCCCCCCTCTCGTTTTCCAAATCCCTCATCTCTCTCCCTCTCGAAACTCACAAACCCACATCAACCCAACTCCGCTCGTCGCCCCTCCGACGGCGACAACCCCTCGACAACCCTCGGCGACCCCTCATTCACCCTCCCGCGCACTCTACGACTCCACCCTCCATCAACCGAGCATCCCCTGCACACCAAACCCCCTGCACCCATCACCGGCCACCTTGCGCCCTCTCGCCGGCGATCTCCTCATCATCGTCGCCATCGTCTCTCTCTCCCTGCTTCTCTCTCCCTCTCTCTGTTGTTTCTCTCTCTCTCTCTCCCTGCTTCTCTCTCTCTCTCTCACTAATTTATCTCTCTCTCCTCCTTCCCGCTACCTAATTCGCCATCACAACACAGCCGCATCCACGAGCCCCTTATTGCGCCGTATCAACATCAAATCCAAGCTCAAGCCAAGGTCGAGACTTTTGTCACTAGTGGGCCGTGCCGGAATCGTCGTTGTCGTGCCGCGCGTGAGTCGTTGCCGCTGCCGTGCATCACCAGAACGTCTCCAGGCAAGTTCTCTACTTGCTACATGCTAAGTTATGCTTGTTACAAATTAAAATCGTTTAGATTCTGTAGTTATATTTCTGAATAAATTATACTACGTACCTGTTCGATACATGATCTCAATGAGAATACTTATCTAATTTGATGGAACTGGATTGTTTATAGTGGCCCTTGTAGTGATGAATACCTTGTACAAATTTCGCTGGAAAATATGTCCGTTAACGACTAAAACGACTACCCCCAAGTTTACCTGTAAAACTGGAAATTTCTTGTACCTGAAAACCGTTAAACTCACCATAAATTATATACATACTGGAATGATGCGTTCGAGGGCTCAAATCGAAGACGACTCGACAAACTATAACCTTATGCAAGTTTCCAAATATTTCTGTACATAAACTGTGACAATGTTTGGATCGGAGTGCGACTCTGGACTGCAGTCCAGAGTGACTCTGGTTACTGTGTGCTGTCCCGTAATGGGTACCATACTGTTTCCTTAACCCGTAGGTTGCGGAACTCCGCTGTTTATGAAAGGTGAATCTGTTATCTAGACAACACAAGTGGTTTCATCCTGTTTCGTTATCGTTTGATATTTAATCTGTAATTTAATAGATGTGGACGTATAACAGTCCCAACAGAATCAGAATTGATATACTAGTATTGAACAGTGTATATCTCCTGACGTACAGACGCGATTAAAGATCCGTCTATTGCGTTGAAAACCTTACTGAAAAATCTAGATTTCATTCAACTGTAGCATCGCAAAAATCTGATCCAAACTGGGATTAAAATGCGTTGCGAAACGGATTTCTGATTCTGAAACCGGATTTCCAGCCGTGAACGCTTAAAAGGAAATGGCCATAACTAATGATCCTGCAACCCGATCGCCGTGAAACCAAATTCGCTGGATAGATAACTGAACATACTATTTATTCCCCGTTCATCGTTTCAGTAAACTGTAACCGTATGATTTATGATAAATATTTCAAGTGGTAGAATACTGATTTATAATATCTTAATCATGCTTTATATACCGTTTCCTCATCATATCATACTTATGTCATTGCATTGATAACGTAGTGATCATGTGTATTAACCAGTGTTAGGTATTAGTGATGATTGTGGCAAGTACGTTAGTGTTCGTGTATAAGTGAATAAGTGAAAGTGACACGTACTTGTACACAATCAGTGAACCTTATGATTTTATTGCATTGTCGACGTCTGTGGGACGCGTGTACGTGTAACTATAAGTGGTATGGGACACTTATGGAAGCTCTTGCATGGGTGTCATAGATAAGACATCAGACACTGCCATTTATCTTAGGTATTAGTCGGGACGTGCTTGATGGAGGTCCTGCCTCCAGTTCTCGCGCAGACTTGTCACAGACCGATTGGTATTTAAGGTTATGGTTAGTGTTTGATGTAGACCACGGGGTGTGGGGTAGTTCGAGTGTGAATTCAACAGAATCTCGGGAGTCCCTTGCCGGCTTATATATATGGAGATATATGGAGATTCACAGGGTACATGATTATTACCGTGAGTTACATGTTGGGCCCGTGGTCCCTTGCCCTTGGGTTCTACCCTTGGGTGGAGGACACTCGCGAGTGGTTGATTCTCACACTTGGACTGACGATAGGCTTAGTGAGCTGTACAGTGAGACTTAGAGACTGATAGGGATGATAGCATTGATATACCTTACTTACTGTGTTGACATACGTGGCATATCATTCTACTGCTTTTACTGTTCCGCTGCATTAATTACTGCATGTTCATACCCATACCGCCATTGATCTACTGTTATATATATCTATTATCACTGTTAGAATTGTCACATGATTTTATATATTATATTGCTATTGTGTCGCTCTGACGACCTGAGTATGCATGCTCAGTGTGAGGAGAAAATTTAGCTTGGACCAGGACTAGACGCACATCACGGACATCTTGTTTAGCTATCCAGAGTTATACCTTTTGTTTCCCATCAGGTCAGTTCATTTTACTGTTTTGTTCCAGTTACTGCATTTCTCTTTACCTGCGCATTATTTACTGTTTACCATGAAAAACTAGAAACCGAAGTGTGACTACGGCAGGATATTTCCTTGACCGTAGGAGCATGGCTGGCCTTGTCAACCTCTCGTATTCCGTATTTTGGGAAGCAGGACGTGACAACGAGGTAAGAACCAAGGAGGGAGAGGCTGAAGGGAACCTCCTGTAACTTCAGGCGGATCAGGAACCCGAGGAGAATCCTCCATGAGTTTAGCACTAACTGGCCAGGGGCCACCCGAAGAAGTTCAGCGCTTCGACGACCTCGGGAGAGAAGGGCAGGCGCATTACATCCCAAAAAGCTTCCAAGTACAGGACGATCTCCCTACCCCGTATTTGGTCTGCCCTCTCTCCCTTCTTGGCCAGACGAAGCGTATAACGTGAGGGGATGTGGAAGCGAGCCCGAGAATTGGCGAGCTCGTCCTCATGCCTCACCCAACACGACGCGCAGGGGGCAGCGTCTACCGCCTCCTCCCTGGGGGCTGCCCCCGCCGCACGATCCCGGGAACCCTGCTCCCCGGGAAGACTCAGGCTCAACTAAATGGTCCCTAGAACTTACTCCTACGACATCTACTGACTCTATCAAAGAAGACATCTAATCTTGAGAAGAGAGATCCTCGGGAAACGAAAGCGGAAGAAAGAAGACGAGCGCCGAGCAACCAGGACTTAGAACAGGGAAATATGAAGGAGTAGAGGCCCTGGAGCGGGCCCCACCCCTACTTGTCACCGCAAATGACCTCATCCTACGGCGCCCTTCATCTCCCACCAAAATGCCTCCTTGCGTCCAACGGCTCCGATTGCTCCACTTGTTGTTCCCACACTGGACCGCACTCCATCAGACGCCGCAGGTCTGCACACGTCGCGTCAGCCAACCGACGCTTGACACGTAGACCGTCGCTTCAGTGGAAGGATGCTCGAACCGGCGCACCTTCCTTAAATACAGAGATCTCGCTTTGATTCGCTGGTAGAAAAGATAGCTGACGGCCCGGGGACGCGTCCCGAAGAAACCTTAGGAGGGAGCTCACCCCGGGCTGCCCGGCAGTCCACTCCTGACCCGACCCGCTAGCTTGTCGGGACAAGAGTGTGGGGCTAATGATGATGCTCAATGTTGGCGATCTCCAAGATCAGGACACGTGGCAGATGATGTGTCCCAGAACTCAGAAGAAAGGGCCTACAGGGGCTGACCAGGTCACCCCTGTATCCGACCTGCAAGCACAAACTGGCTCACCTCAGAGCCCCTTGAAAATTGGCCTCCTCGGCCTCTCAGCTCACCCCGAGCTGCCACAGGACCAAGACTCCCCGGCCCTCTCGCTCATCCCCGAGCTCTCCAGCCGAGGCCATCTTCCTCGGTCCTCCGATCGACCAACTCCACCACTCGCAGGCGTAACCGCCACGCCGCAAATCTCACCACGCGCAGATTCTCCGCCAGCAACATCCCACGTTCCGCGCCATCACGATCCCCATTAATGGGCAATCCGCTCCCTACGCGGGCGTGACGTCAAGAGCGTAACTGCCGGCGAGATTCTCGCGCCTACTGTCACGCGCTGCTGCCACTATATAAACCCCCATCACAGAGGGGTCAAGTAAGCCATTTTTACTCCACTTAGCCGTTACTCTGCTCGGATCTAGTGCTAACTTGATCGTCGGAGGGTCCTCGGTGGTACCAAACCACCCCGGGACTTCCTTGCAGGTACTCGGCGCTAAACTCCTCAAATCATCAATCTCCTCAAAACCCATTGAGACCCACACGCAACAGGAGATCACCTCCAAAGTCCACCGGGAGATCGTTGGAAGACAACATCTGACGAGACCCGAAAAGGACCTCCATCAATACCCCATAAATTAGAAGGATGTCTTGCCAGCCTGACATAAAGCTGCCTATGTATTTGTTGCGAGGTAATAGGTTTTGTTGGAGGCCGGATCTCCTTCAAATGTTGTCCTTCGTCGATCTGTCGCGAGCGTCGATGATGGATTGAGGTTGGTGTTGAGGATGGTCTTCTTGGACGTGTGGATCTCAAAGGGTTGATTTCAATATGAAGCCGAGCGACCTGCAAAGAAGTCCCGGGGTGGTTGTACCACCGTAGACCCTCCAACGATCAAGTTAGCCGAGAAATTTGGACAGAGTAGAGGCTTATTAGATTAAAATTGCCTTAGCTGAGTCGTCTAGAAGAAGGGTTTTTATAGTGGTCGTATGGAGCGAGCCGGCACAAGATCTTCGCAGTCGGTTACGCCCCTGGCGTTATGCTTGCGTGAATGACGGGATCCCTCCCATTAATGACGAGATACACTCGGTAATGGGGGATACGACGGTGTGGAACGCGGGATTGTGGGATGGCGGATATCTCGCGTCTAGCGAGATACGCGGAGCCGTGGCGGAGGCGCTTAGTTCTGCCTTCTAGATTGCCGGGTAGAACCGGGGAGGCTTAGATCGGCGGAAGCCTCAAGTCGAGCTGGAGGCCGAGGAAGCTCGGTTCTTTGATAGCTCGGAGGCGAGCTGGGAAGGCTGAGAAAGCTTAGCGTGTAGTGGGCTCGGAGGCGAGCATAGGAGTGTTCTGGGAGGCCATCGAAGGTCGGGTAGATCCTCAGGGCAGAGGCCCGGGGAATGTCTTTAATGTATCGTGCTTGCTCCTTTCCCGTGAGCCATGGGACACGCATCTACCATGTGTCGTGATCTGGGGAATTCCCACTTATGAGTATCATCATTAGCCTCCCATTCTCGTCCCGACCTATTTATGGTTCGGGCCGAGAGTGGTCTGATCGGTTTCTCGGGTACAGCCTGTTGCCAAGAATCTATTAGCGCGGATTTTCGGGGCGACTCGGTGTAGAGCAGTTGCGCCGTTCAGATCTATGAGCCCGCGTGGCGTGTCCCGGACGCTTGGATCTATGTGCGCATCTTTGATGACATCAGCGGATCATGGGAAAGGATCGTGCATTAAAGAGGGGGCGCCGATTCGCTTATACGTCTGTTGAGGTGCAGGCCACATGTCCGACGCAGATTGGTGGATGCGATAGGCTATCGCTGTCACCTGCGGCCGAAGGAACGTCTCCAATGGTCGTTCGACACGTGGGGCTTTGACGGCTGGCAGACGCGAAGCTTCGTTTTGGCGGAATTGATCTGGGTCGTCAGATGCTTCCCCTCAAGTTGTATAAATAAGAAGGGTCTCACCCCAGGGTTAACACTTCCGCCTTTATTTTCCTTCACTCGAGAGATTACTCGACGCTCCATCTTTTAGGTCGGATTCTTTGTCCTCGGAGAACTCATTCTTTTGAATCAGGTTAGATATTTTCTTCCGAGGAGTCTGTTGAAATAGTTAGGGTAGAGTCTAGGGAGTCTTCTGCCTCTTCGGCTACTGACAGCCAAGAGGATTCTCTTGTTGCTTCCTCAACGTCGGGCTCGCCCCATAGAGTTAAGGCTACCCGCGTCGCTAGCCGCCTGGCGGCGACGAGGCCCCTAAGGTGCGCATCGGGAACGCCCGCAATGCGCCCTCCATCTTAAGAGATCTGGACGAGCTTGCCGAGATTCGGGCTCATTTCTATATCCCCTCTAACTATTCGCTCCGTTTGGCAAAAGGGGTGAACGGGCGGACCAGATGAAAGGGAAGGAGATTGCCCTGTATTTGGAGGCGTTCCGAGCAGGAATGCGTCTGCCCTTTCTGCAAGGTTCCATAGGGTCGCCGCTGGATTTCGGGAGGCATCGACCATGCCGTTTTCAAAAAAAGGCGCACTAAAGAACCCTAACCTAGAATCTTAACTAGAGAATTAGACGAAACTAGAATATAAATATCTTTACATCTAAGTGAACAAGGAATACAACCTTTGTAGACCGGTTCTTCACTTCATAAGCTCCGTGTAGTACTCCCTTCGTTCCAAGTAGTGATCTCCCGGACTCTAGAAAAGCTCCACAAGATGAAAGGAACAAACTTGCTTGAAATCTTCAAGGCCGAAGATGGTCAACGTCGAGAAGAGACCAACTCAAGCTACCTCTTCACTAATATAGAATTAGTGAAGCAAACACCCTAAACTAAATGGCTAATCTAGTAGAGGATGATGAAGTAGGAATTTTTCTCACGTTAGAAATATTTTTCTCACTCATTTTCTTCACCTCCCAAAACGCTAGAGAGCTTGAGGAAGGAGATGAAGAATGCAACCATGAAAAAAGGGCAAGTGTAGAATGGCAACCATGGGTGAGTTAATATCATATACTAACCCTTGTAAAGACTAAACCATGACTAATGATAATGGTTGGGTTAATAAATATCTAATGCAAGACAAAGATAGTAGGCTAAGTCAATGGGTTCTACAAGCTTCCACTAAACTTGAACCATGTGACTAATTTCCAACTAATTTTGATTTATTTTAAATAAATAAAACCCATCATTATGATAATCATGGTGTGAGTCTCATACACCCATGTCTCATGTATCATCTAGCATGACACAAAAGAATGTACATTAATATATATCACATATATACTAAGTGTACACATGTGAGAAAAAGAATTCTTGAGTGAGCTAATATTAGTTAATGTCATTTAATATATCAAATATATAATTATACATTAAATTATTAAATCAACACTTGATTTAATAATCCGGCTATATCATATATAACCGAATAATATTATATGTATCAACTTATCGAATCAACACTTGATTCGATAACCCGGCTATATCACATATAACCAACCGATATCACATATCGCGAGAATAGTATACGGTATCACATACTCGTATTAATCTCGGTCCTGCACATATCACATATGTGCTCCTACTTCGTTCCGCTTAAGCCAGGAAACTTCTGTGTAGGATTCTAAAGACTCGTCAATACGCCGGTAGTAGGTGGTGGTCATATCAGCCATCCACAAGTCGCAAGCGGTCTGCTAAATATAACGGCCATCCGGGTTTTGAGCGATCAGAAAATCAACAAGCAACCTTTCTCATACTCTTGCGAATCCAATCAGTAACACAACCATACAGTCCAGTCTATTTATCTGATATGTCGCATATCTCAGCCTGGGGGTAGTAAACGTTAGACCCCAATAGCCCTGATAAGTCATGCCAATTTAAGGCCCATAACGGTTCAAGAAACTACTGATAACACTTACCAGTAAATCTCAGCAACCCTGGCCAGGGATTTCCTGTTATGGCCAATCGAGCATAACACAACATTAACCCCTAATACCGGGAGAGACGAAATCCCCTCCTATCGCTCATTGCCTCCATGTGACTCGGGACTGTACCTAAAAACCACCGTTTTGCACGATCTCTTGAACAGAGCAAGGTGGAAATCAAAGCACAGTGGGAATCACACAAGACTCTATGATGATCTCGGGTCGACAGACTAACCTGTACCAGTGTCACCAGAGAAATGCTATCTAACGATAGGTATAATACCATTTAGGAGTTCTCGGCGAATCCGTTCAGTGTACCCAGTCTCCACTGAGCACCCGTATACCATCTCTGATGTCAAACACCAATGGGTATGGGATCATCCATCGCCCATCACATGGGTCGAGAAGCGTATACGCTAGTCTACTCTGAAATATCGATGCCCCGTATCGATACTCCCATGACTAAGAACATTTGAAGGATGTACTTACCGACTACGTTTGCCCCACTAGTATGATCTGCATCATAATCCTGGTAGTCAAATACTCATCCTAAGGGCTTTATCAACATATAATAAAGAGACAATAAGTGTACATGTTAAGATAAAGAGCAACCGAATAGCATACTATCATGTCGAGAAAGAAAGTCATCCCTATATATGTCCAAGCATCCACTATAATATACATTACATGTATAATAATAGCCTCTAGGGCATACATATAACTGACAATCTCCCACTTGCACTAAGATCATTTGTTGTAGTATCTCATACTCAACGTCCCATAAAAGTCTCTCTAGGGAAAGGCCTCTGTAAGTGGATCCATTGTGTTATCCTTTGCGTCAACTCTCCTTACCTCGATCCCTTGGAGATCAACCATCTTCCTAATCAGGTAATACCGTCCTCAAAATATGTCTTAATTGCTGATGGGACCGGTGTTCCTAGGCCAAAACCCCAACTCCATTGTTGTCACAATAACAATTATTGGACGCTCAATGGTAGGAACCATGTTCATCTCATGAACAAGAATTATCCAGACATCCACTTTGGTAGCATCGTTGGTAGCGATGTATTCAGTCTTTATCGTCTAGTTTGCCACGGTATATAGCTTGGAACTCTTCCAATATACCGTCCCTCCACTGAGGGTAAAAACAAAGCCCGTGACTGACTTTCGGTCGACCTTATCACTCTGGGAGCTGGAATTGGTAAAGGACTCCCACTGGAGTACACCGTTACCAAACCCCAAGAACATTTCTTCAGTGCTTCCCAAGTACTTAAGAATGTCCTACACAGCTTTCCAGTGATTCTCCCAAGATCCGATTGATTCCTGATCACTACACCTAGTGAGTCATCTACATCTGGTCTGGTATATAACATCGCATACATGATAGAGCCTAGTGTCGAAGCATAGGTTATCCCTTGCACGCGAGCTCTCTCCAAATCAGTCTCGAGAGACATCTTTTTGGAGAGAGTGATTCATGAGTAAGTGGGCGAACCGCCACGCTTAGAATCCTCCATACTAAACCCTTTTAGCATGGTGTTAATGTAGCTAGATTTGGGACACTCCCAACATCCACTTAAATCTATCACTATAGATCATAATCCACAAGATGTAGTAGGTATCATCCAGATCTTCCATGGAGAATTCTCGTGATAAGAGGAGCTTAACCGAGTGTAGCATAGGAAACCATTTCCCATCAAGAGTATGCCATCTACATACAATACGTGGAAGACAACTTTACTCTCTACAACCTTCTTGTATATACAAGGTTCATCTATCTTTTTGATGAAGTCAAACTCTTTGACTGCCACATCAAAACAGATGTTCCAACTCCGCGGTGCCTGCTCTAATCCTGATGGACTTAAGTATAGCCACTGGAGAAAAGGTTTCATCATAAACCACACATAGTTATTGACGAAAACCTTTTACTACAAGTCTAGCTTTAAAAGTCTCAACTTTTCCATTTACACCAAGAATCTTCTCAAGATCCACTTGCTCCTGATGGGTTTTACCCCTTCAGATGCAACATTCAAAGTCATACTTTATTGGTGTAGATGGATTCCATCTTTGATCGCATAGCATCCAACCATTTCACAGAGTCCCCACTCGTGATGGCCTGCCTGAACCTGGTTGGGTCATCATCTACCATGATGCAATCCTCGCTTCCACCGTCACCGAGGAAACCGTAGTATCTCTAGGTGGATGAGGAACCCTACCAGATTTACGGAGAAGCTGAGATTCGTCGGAGACTATTGAATCCTTTGGTTTCCCAAAATCATCAGCTGTTAGTTTGTCCAGCTGGAACTCCTTCCAGTTCTACCTCATGACCACTAATTTCTTTACAAGAAATTCCTTTTCTAAAAAGGTGGAATGCTGAGAAACAAAACACCTTTTGCTCCTCAGTTAGGTAGAAGATATACCCTCGCAATTGTTTGGGATATCCTAACAAACTTACAGAACTGACCTTACCTCGAGCTTGTCCGGATTTTGTTTTTCAATATAGGCCGGGCAACCCCATATCTTAACTCGTTTAAGATATGGTCTCTTCCCATTCCATATCTCATATGGAGTGGTATACATTGATTTGGATGGAACCCCATTCAATAGGTATGCAGCTTCTCAAGTGCATAACTTCCAAAAGGAAAACAGGTAACTCAGCAGTACTCATCATAGAGCGCGCCATATCTAATAGGGTGCGATACCTCCCCCCCGATACATCGTTGTGCTGTGGTGTACACGAAAGAGTAAGCTGAGAGAGAATCCCATTCTCCTTTTAGAATCTCCAGGAACTCCATACGCAAGTATTCTACTTCTCGATCACATTGAATGATTTAATACTTCTACCCATTAGTTCTTGAGAGATCGTCGATGAATGTAATGAAGTACAAAGACCAATCCTGGCATTTGTAGATATAGGACCGTATACATCATCATGTATCCGTCCCAAGAGTTCATTAACTCTTTCTGTGTTTCCAGTAAACGGAGCATTGGCCATTTTATCTTTGTGACAAGACTGGCAAGTATCATAAGATGAAAATTCGGACAGATTCTCATATTCATCCTTATGTAACTTAGCTGGTCGTGTCGCATAGATATGACCTAGTCTACAATGCCACAAGAAGGATTCGTTCATTTCTGAACTACCCCTCTTGTGTGTGTTCTACATAATTTGAATTGTGGTTTGATTTAGAACTTATATGCCATTACATAACGTACCTGATCCAATTAACTCTTGATTAAGGAAAATGTTCACAACATTATCCAGCAATACAAAATTATATCCTTCTTTAACTTAATAAAGAATTGTTGTAATATTGTATATCAGGTTCGGCATGTAATAATATTCGTTCAGAATCAATGTATTTACCATTTGGTAATACAAGGTGATATTTGCCAACTAGTTTGGCTGCAACAATTGCACCATTCTCTAACACTTAGAGACATATCATCCAATCCCAGTTCTCTACCTTTCTGTAGCCCATGTAACAAATTACATATGTGGAATCCTGATCCGGTATCTCATACCTAGGACGTGGAGGATACTGAGAAAAAGTTATTGGTAACGAACACATCCGAAGAATATGCATCATCATGCCCATTCCTCGATTGGGTCGCGTGGAAATCCGGATATTCCTCTATTTCCTGCTCGGACTTATAAAAATTATAAGATAGAGTGGAACCAACGTTCCCCAGCTCAGTATAATAAGCAGGTTCGGTCAATGCATCCATATTATTATCTTGATTAAGACATGACATGGTAGCACCAGGAGAGAGAGAGAGAGAAGAAAACACTCAGCGTATGCTCTTGCAAGATCAGATTGGTTTTTATTTTATCTAATCAGGATGGCTCCCACTGTTTTTATCAAATCTTCCTTCAAACCCTAAAAGGTAAGACTAGCCGGGATTAATTACACCCTACAAGTTCGCCAATCTTTCGGCCAGGCCAATGTCGATACTTTGAGAAAGGTTCCCCGTGCTTTCACACAGACCTAATTAAAATAAATCTCGTTTTTTCAGGGGCATAACCCCGTTAACACCTTTCTAGACACCTACTTGATCGGTTAATTGTAAAGTGTAAAACTCTTCCAGGATTAACTCTTACTCGCGGTGGGTATCAGGATCCAACTATCTCATAGAAGGTATGCAATCTCATTACAAATTTCAACACTTGAAATTCCCGATAATATTTTGCCCCTAGCAACTTATGAGCTTGGCTATGGTCAACAAATTATAAGCGCTAGCCAAGTTCAACCCGTTCTTTCATAATTGAATTAAACCCACCCGTACGACCCTTGGCTAAGGTCAACAAAGTCGCACGATTACCCTAACTCAATCACATCACATACTGTAGATAAGCACTAATTAGCTACCGCACACTACGCCTTGGCTAAGGTCAACAAACGCAACACGAATACTAAAAAGTACTTATCTGAAATGACGGAGGGTTACGACAGGTTTTTAAGAAAACCCTTTGTGTAATGAACATGATATCGTTGTAGAATCGAGTAATTTTGAAAAGGAGTGTTTCTGAGGTTTTTACTAGTTTTGCTAAAGAGGTCACTCCCGGTGAAGAGATCTCGGCTCTTTCCTCATCGAATGAGGTGCTGGATATTCTACAAGGAATACCGCTATGCAAATCAAGAACTAGAGCTACCAGTTTTTAAAACAAGATTCCACAACATTTTTAGGTTTCTTTTATTTCATTAATCTCATTAATAAAGTCCCATCAATTATGCTTCCTAAGTATCACAGAAGAAACGAAAACAACAATATTTATTATGTATCATATATATAGTATAAGCATTCGTCTCATCATATAAAGTGATGACATCACAGAATATTAGCAGCAGAAGATAACATATGAAAGATTGGATATACTAGGAATTCCGTGTTTTAAATTAAGCCAGTAAAAAACGTGGATTCCATGGTCGCGATGAATAGCCAAACCCGTATCCCTAGACCCCTACGAGAGCGGCAAGCAACCCTACCAATTCTAGAGTTAGGAGACCCGGTCTCAACTCCTCGAGATGGTCTCCCACTGGACTCTAGAACCCGGTTACTTATGCTCTCCTCCTTAGGTCTATCCTAATGCGGAAAAGTAAATAATATACATCAATGGTGACATCATCATCAATCCGGAAGTGCTCCGATAAATGAATATTACATACAAGTTTTTACATGAACGAAAATGAAAAACTCTCATCTCACATAAAAAAAACCCGTCTATTCAAAAACACGACGATCCAATATAACATATCACAGCAACACATAATATCGCATGTTATCAACGTAAGTAAATATGCGTATCCCAATTGTCGTTGACATATAGCAACGAAACCGGTGATACACCACATATTACACTTACGGTCGCAGAAAAGAAAGTGAAAACTATAACAATTGGAATCCGCAACCATCTTCGACATCATAAACCCAATGTATCACATACTTTAGATTTCATGCCTAACCAAATGAATTCCTTAGACATCACATGCCTAACAATTATAAACCCCGCATTTTAGTCTCGATATTGAAAACACTTTTCAATAACTAGTCGGGTAATTCAACAAGATTCCCGACAATTTGATCGAATGCTCGTCAGAAACTTTAGTAGACGGCCGCACCCCCGATGCCGTCGTCGAAGTGCACTTAGGCGGAACATCGCGTCTGCGAGCACCCGAATGGATGCTTTTGGCGACGGGGTTCTCCTATAGTCACTTGGTCGGGGCTATAGGGCATGGCTATCTAGTAAGGTTACCCGGCGAGTATCCGCGTACGCTATATGATTGCGACGGACTTTTGATCCACATCAAAATCCCGTGGCAACCGATCACTTGAGACTAAATTGCTAGATTTATAAAATTCAAATTAATTTTCATAAAACTAAATATTGTGGATTCCAAGTATTGTATCACAATCACAGATAGTTAGACGATATTAAACTTTTCGATCGAATAAACAAACACCCATATTTCCCAGAGAGCTCAACACTTGAGCGGCGTTTAAAAAGCACCCAGAACATGTCGCAGCACGTATGGACCAACCGTAGAAGGGTCAACCCTTGCCTCACCTATGGCGCCGCGGAACTGCCATAAACCCTAGGGTTTGGTGGTGGTTCCGACGGTCACAGAATCGAGTTAGGGTTTCGTTCTTCTAGAGGGTCCATAGAAAACACCTGCATGATTTTCTGAAGATTTTAAACATAGAAAAATCCAAATCTTGGAAAATTTCCAGCAAGGAAAAAAATGGGTTATTGATATCCGTTCGAACTTTTTAACGTCGTCTAAATAACCCGAAACGACGTGGGAATTACGATTACGAAATACTCCGAATTGCCTTTACAGAAATATAACATCACATGCAATATCAGTAAAAACAAACAACATCTGAAACACCAAAACCCAGAGACTGGAACACAAACCCAAAACGAACCCCAGACCACTCAAGAAAACCGGTGGGGCCGGTCCTGTAGCAGCATGTGGCCGGTCTAAATCCAGCGAGAGGAACTCGTTTTCATCTGGTGTTCATGTTACATCTCATGCAACATTCTGCAACTGCTTAAAAAAAATTTAGACACCTTAAAAATTTCGACAAAAACTTGGTTTTTATTTCGGAGTTGTTTCGGTTTCGTAATTCTACAAATATCGTCTAATTCTCTAGAATGGCTCTGATACCACTGCAGGGTTCCCTAGGGCCGTCACTGGATTTCGGGAGGCATCGACCATGCCTTTTTCAGAAAAAGGCGCACTAAAGAACCCTAACCTAGAATCTTAACTAGAGAATTAGACGAAACTAGAATGTAAATATCTTTACATCTAAGTGAACAAGGAATACAACCTTTGTAGACCGATCCTTAACTTCATAAGCTCCGTGTAGTAGTCCCTTCGCTCCAAGTAGTGATCCCCCGGACTCTAGAAAGGCTCCACAAGATGAAAGGAACAAACTTGCTTGAAGTCTTCGAGGCCGAAGATGATCTACGTCGAGAATACACCAACACAAGCTACCTCTTCACTAATATGGAATTAGCGAAGCAAACATCCTAAACTAAATGGCTAATCTAGTAGAGAATGATGAAGTAGGAATTTTGCTCACTTTAGAAATATTTTTCTCACTCATTTTCTTCACCTCCCAAAAAGCTAGAGAGCTTGAGGAAGGAGATGAACAAAAGCAACCATAGAAAAAGGGCAAGTGTAGAATGGCAACCATGGGTGAGTTAATATCAAATACTAACCCTTGTAAAGACTAAACCATGGCTAATGATAATGGTTGGGTTAATAAATATCTAATGTAAGACAAAGTTAGTGGACTAAGTCAATGGGTTCTACAAGCTTCCACTAAGCTTGAACCATGCGACTAATTTCCAACTAATTTTGATTTACTTTAAATAAATAAAACCCATCATTATGATAAGCATGGTGTGAGTCTCATACACCCATATCTCATGTATCATCTAGCATGACACAAAAGAATGTACATTAATATATATCACATATATACTAAGTGTACAATGTGAGAAAAAGAATTCTTGAGTGAGCTAATATTAGTTAATGTAATTTAATATATCAAATATATAATTATACATTAAATTATTAAATCAACACTTGATTTAATAATCCGGTTATATCACATATAACCGACTAATATTATATGTATCAACTTATCGAATCAACACTTGATTCGATAACTCGGCTATATCACATATAACCGACCGATATCACATATCGCGAGAATAGAATACGGTATCACATACTCGTATTAATCTCGGTCCCGCACATATCACATATGTGCTCCTATTTCGTTTCGCTTGAGCCAGGAAAACTCTGTGTAGGACTCTAAAGACTTGTCAATACACCGGCAGTAGGTGGTGGTCATATCAACCACCCACAAGCCGCAAGCGGTCTGCTAAACGTAACGGCCACCCCGGGTTTTGAGTGATCAGAAGATCAATAAGCAAGCCTGCTCATACTCCTGCGAATCCAATCAGTAACACTACCGTACAGTCCGGTCTCTTCATCTGATATGTCGCATATCTCAGCCTGGGGGTGGTAAACGTTAGACCCCAATAGCCCTGATAAGTCATGCCGATTTAAGGCCCATAACAGTTCGAGAAACTACTGATAACACTTACCATTAAATCTCAGCAACCCTGGACAAGGATTTCCTGTTATGGCCAATCGAGCATAGCGCAACATCAACCCCCAAAACCGGGAGAGACGAAATCCCCTCCTATCGCTCATTGCCTCCATATGACTCGGGACTGTACCTAAAAACCACCGTTTTGCACGATCTCTTGAACGTGGTAAGGTGGAAATCAAAGCACAGTGGGAATCACACAAGACTCTATGACGATCTTGGGTCAACAGACTAACATGTACCAGTGTCACCAGAGAACTGTTATCTGACGATAGGTATAATACCATTTAGAAGTTCTTGGCGAGTCCGTTCAGTGTACCTAGTTTCCACTGAGGACCCGTATACCATCTCTGATGTCAAACACCAATGGGTATGGGATCATCCATCGCCCATCACATGGGTCGAGAAGCGTATACGCTAGTCTACTCTGGAATATCGATGCCCCGTCTCGATACTCCCACGACTAGGAACATTTGAAGGATGTACTTACCGACTACTTCTGCCCCACTAGTATGATCTGCATCATAATCCTGGTAGTCAAGTACTCTTCCCGAGGGCTTTATCAACATATAATAGAGAGACAATAAGTGTACATGTTAAGATAAAGAGCAATCAGATAGCATACTATCATGTCAAGCAAGAAAGTCCTCCCTATATATATCCAAGCATCCACTATAATACACATCACATGTATAATAATGGCCTCTAGAGCATACATATACTAACACTTTCCAACCGAGGTATGTGGGGTATTTCGTTGTTTCCATCTCTCACTGGACTAGCTAGCGCCGAACTCGTGGAGAATACTTCTTGGATTTCTGGTCCTGTTGAAGTTTGAGGACATCCCCTTCAGCTTGACCTTTCTTACTTCTTTTCTCTGCTATAAAAATTACCCCGGCACTAGCAAGAACGAGCCGAACTGGGTGTATTTTTCCTTTAAAAAATGCAAGGGTGGGGTGGCTGGGTTGGGGGTAGTAGTCATCCCTTCCTCCATTCACGACTTGAAGGAGAAGTATATATTGGTCGAGCCACCCGAGGGTGAGGATTGGCATGTGCCTACTATTAGTTATATGTATGCCCTAGAGGCCATTACTGTACATACGATGTATATTGTAGTGGATGCTTGGACATATATAGGGAGAACTTTCTTGCTCGACATGATAGTATGCTATCTGGTTGCTCTTTATCTTAACATGTACGCTGATTGTCTCTATGTTACATATTGATAAAGCCCTTAGGATGAGTACTTGACTACCAGGACTATGATGTAGATCATACTAGTGGGGACAGAGTAGTCGCTAAGTACATCCTTCAAATGTTCATAGTCGTAGGTGTATCGAGACATGGCATCGATATTGTCACTCCCCGCTTCCCAGAGTGCGCTAAGATAGGCACGTGACAGAGCCAACCATGCTACCTGTGGATAGGAAAAATCCCTCCACAGTAACATTACGGCTGTAGAGATATCAAGAACAGGAAAGTAAACTAAACTATGTAGTACATGTTCATGAGCCAGAATAAACGAGTCAAGAAATAATATAATATGCGGAAGCAAAAGATCCAATAAATAAAACACCTGAAAAGTAAAACTGGATACCAACAGGATCCTCACTGCTCGGTCTAACAGCGGCAGTACTCCTGATCAGTCTGCGACAAAGGTAGAGGATCTGGGCCATGCAAAACCCAAACATCAGTGCGTCATAACATCAAGCAATAATATAAACAGGGGTAGCAAGACATACAGGTATGTGTATAAACAGTAAAACAGGTATAACAGTAATATAAGTGAGGACAGTGAGGGTAATGTGTAGTGAGTAATCTGGACTGGTCTATTGGGTTAACTACTCTCAAGTCTTTGAAATCAATTTGATGAATCATCGATGTAACTCAATAGTATCCCGTGCGTGCCCGGGACCACGGTGAAGATTCTCGGACTGAATCCGAGACGTGTCGCTAGGCAGTAAAAGGTGGTATGTAACGATGAGTGATGTCAGCATCATCACCCCGGGCTGGCCTAGCCCGTAAGACTGATCAGTAAAGGTATCGAACTGTCGAGTTACAAGTTAGGTTTCATCATTGATTTCCCCATACCCCCAAGTTATGTGTTCAAGTCAGGTATTGATAAATCTGGAGCTAATGCCAACACAGGACTAAGCAGGTACATGTTTGTCTGGATAGACAACAGGAAATGTCCGTAGGGACAACATGTCAAGGTTGTTGGCATTAGTAACAAGATCAGGTAATAGGTCAAGCTATGGTACATCAGGTCAAGTTAGGTAGTGTATATGGATCTAATTATGTCCAGTAGTGCACGGTATCAAGTCGTGTCAAGTAATAATATAACAAGTCATATCAGGGGGTGCACAGATGTCACGCGGATGCTCATAATCAAACTATAATAAGCATGGGTACACAAAACAAGTATGGGGTACCAATGTAACAATAAAATGGAATAGTGTGATGTAGTATGGAAAATAGGTATAGATTAAAACATATGGATGCACAGTTATCGATTAGGGTTGGAATTATAGTTCCAATACTAAATAGGATGCAATTTATTAAACATGGGGTGTCAATATTACAGTGTTACATATTCAAGTGATCTATGGATGCAATTATATGCATATTAGACAAGTTAGATGCAAATAGGTATCCGAAAAGTTATAAACTATAAAAGGGTACTATGGAATGTACAGATAAGCACTATGTGATATAAATATTGGTTTGGGTGCAGTTTAATGTAATCTAATATGCAACAAGATATGTTTTCATATTTTAGATCTAAAATGATATAAACGGAACATCGAAATGTTAAAAATGGAATATGGGGCACTAGATTTAAACAACGGGTTTAATATGTATTTAAATAAGTATATAATAATTTAAATAGCATGTAGCAAGTTGTACTTGCCTAGACGGATCAAGAAACGGGTGTACGGAACGTCTCACGTCAGCGAAAAAGTCGCGATGCGCGCACGGTACACGGAACGGATCCAAACAACGCACAGGGTGATCACACAAGTCAAGTTTGTTCGCTGGGTCGTCGGGATCGTCGACGTCACGGCCGGTTCCGGCGAACTACAAAGATAGAAAATATAAGAAAAGAAACACAAAGAAAAGAAAGAAGAAAGAGAGGAAATGAAATAGGAGAATGAGATTGGGAAGAAGAGAATTGCTTACTGGGTGCACTGGAGTCGGGAGACGAGAACTAGATCGACGGCGGCGATCAATTCCGGCGATGCAAAGGTGTGCAGGGGCTCGGTTTGGGTTCTGGTGTGTGTGTGTGTGCGAGATTCTTGGTGGCTGGGGTCGTTGGCAGAGGAGGAGAGGAAAGGGAGAGGGAGAAGAGGGTTGTGGAGAGAACAACGAGGTCGTCGGAGCTCCGGCGGCGATGGTGCAGTGAGGGTGCAGAGGCTAAGTTTGGGTGCAGGGAAAGAGCTCGGGGTAGGCTAGAATAGTGGTGGTGGTGTTTGGGAGTTGAGAAGGAGGTGAGTAGACGAAGGGGAACACGACGACGAGGTCGTCGGTGATGGGTGGCGACGAGATCGGTGAGGAAAGATGGTGAAGCGATGGGTCGGTTCTTGGAAGAGGAGGTGGTCGAGGAAGGAGAGGGTGGCTGCGAGGGTTGATATGATGGTGGAGGTCGAGAGGAGGGTCGGCGACGGGTGAGCGAGGGGGAGGCAGCGGCTGTAGGGTTTGGGTTTCGTGGTTTTTTGAAAAGAAAAGAGAGGAAGAAGAAGGAATATATATATATAGGGAGAGAGAGAGAGAAGAGAGATAGAATGACGCGAGAGGAGAGAGAGAGAGAGGAGAGAGAGAGGTGATCGAAAGGTGAGAGAAAGAGAGAGGTGAACAGTGAGGAGAGATGAATTTGTTTTATATGGGGGGAGAGAAAGGAAGAGGGGAGGAGAGAGAGAGAGAGATAAAGAAAGAGAAAGAAAGGGAGAAAGAGAGAGAGAGAGATTGTGGGGCCCGGTGAATAGGAAAGGAGAGATTTGATTGGCTCATAAAAGTGGGGCCAGAGGAAAAAGAGAGAGCTGGAGGAGAGAGATCGGAATTTTTTTTTATTAGGATTTAGATTTAGAATTTGTAGAAGGATTTTAGTTGTTAGACTAATATAGGATTTTATATATTTTAAAATTTTAAAAGGATCTGTTTGTTGAGATTTTAAAGGAAAATTAAAATAAAATCAAATAAATTTGAATTTAGGCGGGATACAAAAATATTTCAAAACGCGTCCGGGTCGAGTCCAAAATTCAGATTTAAAATACAAAAACTTTATGCGACTTCCAAATTTCAAAATGAATGCTTAGTCAATGAAAATGCATATCCCCAAGAACGGATGTACGTACGTGCGTGTAGCTATCCAAACACGTCCGTTTCACTGAACGGGACGAGAACGAGATGCGCGGACGCTACTACGGAGCTAGGGGTATCATGCAGGCTATGAAATGCAATTTTAATTTATTATACATGACCTAAAATGTTATATGTAAAATATGCGATATCAGATGAAATGTCGGTATGCAGTTTACATTAGATGCACGTGTCTATTTAACAAGCGAGGGTAGTTTATAAATGTCAATCAAATAAGTTCAAGCAAGCGGGTCAGGTCGAATGCAATGTCAAATGTAAAATACCATCCGCACCCAAACACGATAAATCATTAAAATACCACATATATAAATACGGGAACTGGAATTGGTATAAATGAACTCAGTTGTTACATTATACCCAACTACAAAAAGAATTTCGTCCTCGAAATTCCAAGAACAAGAAAGGGTAAACAATCAACAACTATAAGAATGGATGTGGAAAACTTCTGCCGAATTTCATCTTCTCGTTCCCAAGTTGATTCTCCATGTGAGCGATTACCCCAAGAAACAAGTACAAGAGGGATAACCTTGTTTTTAAGAACCTTTTCCCTTCGATCAACAATCGACATCGGTCGCTCCCCAAAGGTCAAATCTTCACGTACAGTCAGCTCCGAATGATCCAGCACGTGTGTTTCATCACGAACATACTTACGGAGTTGAGATACATGAAACACGTCATGAACATTCACCAAGGATTGCGGTAACGCCAATCGATACGACACTTCTCCAACACGCTCCAAAATCTCAAAAGGTCCAATGAATCGAGGACTAAGCTTTCCTCGACTTCCGAAACGAATCACCCCTCTAGTCGGTGATATCTTCAAGAATACCAAATCACCAACGGCAAACTCTAGAGGTCTTCTCGATGTATCTGCCCAACTCCTTTTGTCGGTCTTGTGCTGCTTTCATATGATTCCGAATAGTGTTAACCTTCTCAACTGTTTGCACGATCAAATCCGATCCCAACAATCTTCGTTTTCCAACATCGTCCCAACAAACAGGGGAACGAAACTTGCGACCATACAAAGCTTCGAATGGAGCCATCTGAATAGTCGCCTGGAAACTGTTATTGTAAGAAAACTCCACCAAGCGTAGATGATCCTCCCATGATCCCTTGAAGTCTAACATGCAAGCTCTCAACATGTCTTCAAGAGTTTGGAACGTTCTCTCCGACTGGCCATCTGTTTGAGAATGATAAGTTGTGCTAAATTCCAATAGAGTCCCCAAACTTTCCTGTAAGCTCCTCCAAGAGTGTGATAAGAAACGAGTGTCACTGTCGGACACGATACTCATCGGTACTCTATGCAATCTTACAATCTCCTGCATGTATCGTTCTGCCAAAGCTTCTGTTGATTGACCAACTCGAAATGGGATGAAATGAGCTGCTTTGGTCAATCGATCAACAATCACCCAAACTGCATTGTTGCCTTTTGGACTCCGCGGTAGAGCCGTCACGAAATTCATGGTTATATGTTCCCACTTCCATTGAGGAATCGGAAATGGTTGCAATAAACCAGCAACCCTTTGATGTTCAGCCTTAACTTGCTGACACACCAAGCACTTTGCCACAAAGCTGGAAATCTCCCGTTTCATGCCTTCCCACCAGAAATGCTGTCGTATATCTCGGTACATCTTCGTGCCTGCTGGATGTACGGAATATACTGAGCTGTGCGCCTCCTTCATAAGTTCTTCATGAATATCTCCCTTTGGCACACACAAGCGGCTACCATATCGCAACGAACCGTCTTCATGAATCAACAAGTCCGTTCGAAGTCCAGCTTCAACCTGTTCTCGAAACTTCTGCAATCTTGGGTCTTGTAATTGCGCTGCTTTAATATTCTCGATCAAGGACGACTGTACTTGCAGCTACATCAACTGTCCCGAAGAATGCGGTAGCACAATCTCCAAATCAAATTTTCGAAAGTCTTCAATAAGTTTCTTCTGTGCAGTCAACATGTGAATTGCTGGAAACCGACTATGCGCATCCGGCACAACATTAACTTTCCCCGGATGGTTCTTAAGATCAAGATCGTAGTCAGCCATCAGCTCCAACCATCTACGCTGTTTCATATTTAGCTCCTTCTGAGTGAATATGTAGTTTAGGCTTTTGTGATCGGTGAATACTTCGACCCTTTCGCCCAATAAGTAGTGTCTCCAAATCTTCAAAGCGAAAATCACAGCTGCTACCTCCAAGTCATGAGTTGGGTAATTCTTCTCATGGGTCTTCAATTGTCTCGATGCGTAAGCTACAATCTTCCCATGCTGCATCAAAACACATCACAATCCTTTTTCCAGATGCGTCGCTGTGAATCACCAATCCTCCGGAACTGTCTGGTATGGTCAAAATAAGAGTGGTTATCAATCTCTGCTTCAACGCCTCAAAAGCTGACGCACACTTATCCGTCCACACAAATGGTACTTCCTTGAGCGTAAACTTGGTCAAAGGCTCAGCCAAACGAGCAAAGTTCTCCACGAACCTTCTGTAATACCCGTCAAGTCCAAGAAAGCTTCTGATCTCCGCAACGTTCTTCGGAATCGGCCAATCTCGAACTGCTGCAATCTTCTTATGATCAACGGCGATTCCATCTCTGGACACGACATGCTCCAAAAACTTCACTTCTTCAAGCCAGAACTCGCACTTGCTCATCTTTGCATACAATCTTTCTTGCCTCAGTATCTGCAGTGCGATCTTCAAGTATTCTGCATGCTCTTCAATGCTTCTCGAGTAGACCAGAATATCATCGATGAACACCACTATAAACTGGTCCAAGAACGATGAAAAGATTCGGTTCATCAAGTCCATAAATATCGCCGGTGCATTCGTTACTCCGAGGGCATCACTAAATACTCGTAATGTCCATACCGAGTTCGGAACGCAGTCTTGCAAATATCTTCTTATTTAACTCGGACCTGATGATATCCGGATCGCAAATCCAGCTTCGAGAATACCCTCGCACCACTAAGCTGCTCGAACAATTCGCCAATGCGAGGGATCGGGTACCTGTTCTTAATAGTCACCCGGTTTAATTCTCGATAATCGATGCACATCCTCCTTGTGACATCTTCTTCTTTACTAGAAGAACTGGAGCTCCCCACGGTGAGTTGCTGCTGCGAATCCAACCTTTCTCTAGCAATTCGGTAACCTGCTTATTTACTTTTTCCAACTCCACTGGTGCCATCGGATAGTACGCCTTTAAGATTAGCGCTGCACCAGGAACAAGATCGATCGCGAACTCCACATCTCGTTTTGGTGGTAAATCTGAGATGTCCTCGAACATGTCCATGAAATCTCGAACTACCGCTGGCGCTTCTTCCTTATCAACTTCCATCGACGAAAGAACATTATTTGTCGGCCTAGCCCTAAACTCGACTGGCCCGACAGAACTGCTTCCTCCAGCAAAGATAAATTCTGGATGTCCGAGAATCTGGAAAATTACTTTCTTTGCCCTATTATCAATGTGAGCGTGGAAAGTGCCGAGAAAATCCATTCCCAAGACAACTTCATAACTGCCGGTATCAATCACCAAGAAATTGGCAAACAGCTCCCGTCCGCAAACAACAACAGAACAATCTTTACATTCTTTACTAGCTATGATCTTCCCATTCCCAGTATGTATGTCCCAACAACAAGATAAGGTCGTGCAAAGAATCGAGTGTGTAGCAATAAACTTGGACGACATAAAACAATGGGATGCACCACACAACAACAACAACAACTGAGCCTTTTATCCCAAGCATATGGGATAGGTTACATGAACCAACATGAGAATCACGCCGGGTCCAGCACATGAATCCTCTGTCTCCACTCACTTCTATCGAACAATATACTTTCATTGAGTCCTTTGGCAACCATAATTGAACAATTCTAATGCGGGGAAAATATGAACAAGTAAGATGCCTGAAACGACTTCACCTGAAGCCAAACACTAAAGAAGATTAAGCACGGTAAACAGGATTTAAGTTTGCGTTAAAACATGAACTAGAAAGCAAAAGAAGCAAGGCAATATAACGACCATGAAACAAGTGAATCAAGACCAGGACTCCAAGTTACTTAAATAGAGTACCGCATTGTAACCATGCTGCAGTTCATAGTTACAATCACATAACTCCACTCAAGTCGCCCAAATTCTAGAAATAAACAATAGGGAACCAAAAGTTTCAAGTCGATATGCAAAAGAAGTTTGCATATCGTCAAGGTAAGGATCAGGAGGGAGTTAAGATTCAAGAATGGAAAGATGGTAAAGTGGCAGGAAATGTTCCTAATCTCGAGTATTCTGATTCGTGTATTGGGTGCAATACCCAACTAAAAAAAGAATCAAACCCGATTAACCTAAAACCTATGGCTCTGATACAAAAAAAATCCTGTCACGCCCCGCTTCCCAGAGTGCGCTAAGATAGGCACGTGACAGAGCCAACCATGCTACCTGTGGATAGGAAAAATCCCTCCACAGTCACATTACGGCTGTAGAGATATCAAGAACATGAAAGTAAACTAAACTATCTAGTACATGTCCATGAGCCAGAATAAACGAGTCAAGAAATAATATAATATGCGGAAGCAAAAGATCCAACAAATAAAACACCTGGAAAGTAAAACAGGATACCAACAGGATCCTCACTGCTCGGTCTAACAGCGGCAGTACTCCTGATCAGTCTGCGACAAAGGTAGAGGATCTGGGCCATGCAAAACCCAGATATCAGTGCGTCATAACATCAAGCAATAATATAAACATGGGTAGCAAGACATACAGGTATGTGTATAAACAGTAAAACAGGTATAACAGTAATATAAGTGAGGACAGTGAGGGTAATGTGTAGTGAGTAATCTGGACTGGTCTATTGGGTTAACTACTCTCAAGTCTTTGAAATCAATTTGATGAATCATCGATGTAACGCAATAGTATCTCGTGCGTGCCCGGGACCACGGTGAAGATTCTCGGACTGAATCCGAGACGTGCCGCTAGGCAGTAAAAGGTGGTATGTAACAATGAGTGATGTCAGCATCATCACCCCGGGGCTGGCCTAGCCCGTAAGACTGATCAGTAAAGGTATCGAACTGTCGAGTTACAAGTCAGGTTTCATCATTGATTTTCCCATATCCCCAAGTTATATGTTTAAGTCAGGTATTGATAAATCTGGAGCTAATGCCAACACAGGACTAAGCAGGTACATGTTTGTCTGGATAGACAACAGGAAATGTCCGTAGGGACAACATGTCAAGGTTGTTGGCATTAGTAATAAGATCAGGTAACAGGTCAAGCTATGGTACATCAGGTCAAGTCAGGTAGTGTATATGGATCTAATCATGTCCAGTAGTGCACGGTATTAAGTCGTGTCAAGTAATAGTATAACAAGTCATGTCAGGGGGTGCACAGATGTCACGTGGGTGCTCATAATCAAACTATAATAAGCATGGGTACACAAAACAAGTATGGGGTACCAATGTAACAATAAAATGGAATAGTGTGATGTAGTATGGAAAATAGGTATAGATTAAAACATATGGATGCACAGTTATCGATTAGGGTTGGAATTATAGTTCCAATACTAAATAGGATGCAATTTATTAAACATGGGGTGTCAATATTACAGTGTTACATATTCAAGTGATCTATGGATGCAATTATATGCATATTAGACGAGATAGATGCAAATAGGTATCCAAAAGGTTATAAACTATAAAAGGGTACTATGGAATGTACAGATAAGCACTATGTGATATAAATATTGGTTTGGGTGCAGTTTAATGTAATTTAATATGCAACAAGATATGTTTTCATATTTTAGATCTAAAATAATATAAACGGAACATCGAAATGTTAAAAATGGAATATGGGGCACTAGATTTAAACAACGGGTTTAATATGTATTTAAATAAGTATATAATAATTTAAATAGTATGTAGCAAGTTTTACTTGTCTAGACGGATCAAGAACGGGTGTACGGAACGTCTCACGTCGGTGAAAAAGTCGCGACGCGCGCACGGTACACGGAACGGATCCAAACAACGCACAGGGTGATCACACAAGTCAAGTTTGTTCGCTGGGTCGTCGGGATCGTCGACGTCACGGCCGGTTCCGGCGAACTACAAAGATAGAAAATATAAAGAAAAGAAACACAAAGAAAAGAAAGAAGAAAGAGAGGAAATGAAAGAGGAGAATGAGATTGGGAAGAAGAGAATTGCTCACTGGGTGCACTGGAGTCGGGAGACGAGAACGAGATCGACGGCGGCGATCAACTCCGGCGATGCAAAGGTGTACAGGGGCTCGGTTTAGGTTCTGATGTGTGTGTGTGTGTGCGAGATTCTTGGTGGCTGGGATCGTTGGCAGAGGAGGAGAGGAAAGGGAGAGGGAGAAGAGGGTTATGGAGACAACGACGAGGTCGTCGGAGCTCCGGCGGCGATGGTGCAGCGAGGGTGCAGAGGCTAAGTTTGGCTGTAGGGAAAGAGCTCGAGGTAGGCTAGAATAGTGGTAGTGGTGTTTGGGAGTTGAGAGGAAGGTGAGTAGACGGAGGGGAACACGACGACGAGGTCGTCGGTGATGGGTGGCGATGAGGTCGGTGAGGAAAGGTGGTGAAGCGATGGGTCGGTTCTTGGAAGAGGAGGTGGTCGAGAAAGGAAAGGGTGGCTGCGAGGGTTGAGATGATGGTAGAGGTCGAGAGGAGGGTCGACGACGGGTGAGCGAGGGGGAGGCAGCGGCGGTAGGGTTTGGGTTTCGTGGGTTTATGAAAAGAAAAGAGAGGAAGAAGAAGGAATATATATATATATATAGGGAAAGAGAGAGAAGAGAGAGAGAATAACGCGAGAGGAGAGAGAGAGATTCTGAGAGAGAGAAAGAGGTGATCGAGAGGTGAGAGAAAGAGAGAGGTGAACAGTGAGGAGAGATGAATTTGTTTTATATGGGGAAGAGAGAAAGGAAGAAGGGAGGAGAGAGAGAGAGATAAAGAAAGAGAAAGAAAGGGGGAGAGGGAGAGAGAGAGTGGGGCCCGGTGAATAGGAAAGGAGAGATTTGATTGGCTCGTGAAAGTGGGGCCAGAGGAAAAAGAGAGAGCTGGAGGAGAGAGATCAGAATTTTTTTTCTTAGGATTTAGATTTAGAATTTGTAGAAGGATTTTAGTTATTAGAATAATATAGGATTTTATATATTTTAAAAATTTAAAAGGATCTGTTTGTTAAAAGTTAACGAGATTTTAAAGGAAAATTAAAATAAAATCAAATAAATTTGAATTTAGGCGGGATACAAAAATATTTCAAAACGCGCCCGGGTCGGGTCCAAAATTCTGATTTAAAATACAAAAACTTTATGCGACTTCCAAATTTCAAAATGAATACTCAGTCAATGAAAATGCATACCCCCAAGAACGGATGCACGTACGTGCGCGTAGCTATCCAAACACGTCCGTTTCACTGAACGGGACGAGAACGAGATGCGCGGACGCTACCACGGGGCTAGGGGTATCATGCAGGTTATGAAATGCAATTTTAATTTATTATACATGACCTAAAATGTTATATGTAAAATATGCGATGTCAGATGAAATGCCAGTATGCAGTTTACATTAAATGCACGTGTCTATTTAACAAGCGAGGGTAGTTTATAAATGTGAATCAAATAAGTTCAAGTAAGCGGGTCGGGTCGAATACAATGTCAAATGTAAAATACCATCCGCACCCAAACACGATAAATCATTAAAATACCACATATATAAATACAGGAACTGGAATTGGTATAAATGAACTCAGTTGTTACAGATATACCAGAGTAGACTAGCGTATAGTTTCTCGACCCATGTAGATGTGCGATGGATGATCCCATATCCATTAGTGTTTGACATCAGAGACAGTATACGGGTGCTCAATGGAGACTGGGTACACTGAACGGACTTGCCGAGAACTCCCATATGGTATTATACCTAACGTCAGATGGCAGTTCTCTGGTGACACTGGTACAGGTTAGTCTGTAGACCTGAGATCGTCATAGAGCCTTGTGTGATTCCCACTGTGCTTTGATTTCCACCTTACCACGTTCAAGAGAACGTGAAAAATGGTGGCTTTTTGGTACAGTCCCAAGTCACATGGAGGCAATGAGCGATAGGTGGGGTTTCGTCTCTTCCGGTATCGGGAGTTGATGTTGCGCTGTGTTCGATTGGCTATAACAGAAAGTCCTTGGCCAAGGCTGCTTCAGAGATATACTGGTAAGTGTTATCAGTAGTTTCTCGACCCGTTATGAGCCTCATATCGACATGACTTATCGAGTTACTGGGGTCTGACGTTTACCACCCCTAGACGAGATATGCGACATATCATACGAAGAGACCGGACTGTACGGTAGTGTTACTGATTGGATTCGCAGGAGTGTGAGCAGGCTTGCTTGTTGATCTTCTGATCACTCAAATCCCGGGTGGCCGTTACGTTTAGCAGACCGCTTGCGGCTTATGGGTGTTTGATATCATCATCACCTACTGTCGGAGTATTAACGAGTCTTTAGAGTCCTACACAGGGGTTTCCTGGCTCAAGCGAAACGGAGTAGGAGCACATATGTGATATGTGCGGGACCGAGATTGATACGATATGATATACCGTATTCTATTCTCGCGATATGAGATATCGGCCGGTTATATATAATATAGCCGGGTTATCGGATCAAGTGTTGATTCGATAAGTTGATTCATATGATATTAGTCGGTTATAGGTGATATAGCCGGATTATTAAATCAAGAGTTGATTTGATAATCTAATGTACAATTATATATTTGATATATTACATTACATTAACTAGTATTAGCTCACTTATGATTTCTTTTCTCACTTTGGATACATTGATGTATATGTGATATATGTTAAATGTATCATGCTAGGTTACAAATGCATCTAGGGTTAATGAAGGTTAAACCATGCTAGGGTTAAGATTAGGGTTTAAATTTTATCATTAAGCAATTTAAATATTATGGATAATTGTCATGGTTGATATTTGTTGAAAGCTTGTAGAATCTTGTAAGCATCTTTGATTTTGTCCATTTTCTTTGTCTAGCTTAAGACATTTTTTGACCTAATCTTTAACCCTTGATTGCATTTTTAACCTCAACAATTATTCATTTTCAACACAACTTGTTCTTCTTCTTCTTCTTGACAAAACCTTTCTAGTTTTTTCAAAAGTGATGATTTTGAGTGAGAATATGAAATCTAATGTGAGCAAAATTTCTACTTCATCATCCTCTACTACTTGCCATTTAGTATAGGATGTTTTCTTCACTAACTCCATGATTAGTGAAGAGATAGCTTGGGTTAGTGTCTCCTCGACGTAGATTATCTTCGGCCTCGAAGACTTCGAAGCAAGCATGTTCGTTTCTTC
Source organism: Agapanthus africanus (assembly GCA_030015575.1). Taxonomy (NCBI): domain Eukaryota; kingdom Viridiplantae; phylum Streptophyta; class Magnoliopsida; order Asparagales; family Amaryllidaceae; genus Agapanthus; species Agapanthus africanus. The sequence goes on from CM057338.1 coordinate 963,021,889, forward strand.
ATCGGAGCCTCTCTAGAGTCCAGGACTTCTTGATCGCAGCGAAGGGACTACTACACGGAGCTATTGAAGTGAAGGACCGGTCTACAAAGGTTGTATTCCTTGCTCACTTTTAGTTGCAAAGTGTTTGCATTTACTTTTTCGTCGATTTCTAGTAAACGATTCAATGCTTAGGGTTACCTAGAACGGCAAAATTTTAATTTGGCATGGACGATGCCTCCCGAAACATTACTGCCATGCTAGGCAACCCTTCAGTGGTATCAGAGCCATGCTAGAAAATCAGACGGATTTTGTTAGAATTACGAAACCGAAACAACTCCGAAACTTGCAACGCGAAACCCTAGTTTCTATCGATTTTAAAATGTGTTAAAAAATTTTTTAAAACAATTGCAGAATGTTGTATGGGATTCAACATGAACACACAAGAAATTTCACTCCCCTCCGCCGGAAAATGGCCTGTGACTTTCACTCAAAGTCCGGCGACCTCGGATGAATTGTGAGGGAATGGGTTAAATTTTTTGGGTGTGTTCCAGATACTTGGGTTTGGTGTTTCAGGTGTTGTTTGTTTTTGCTAATTTTGCATGTGATGTAATCTTACACTATAAACAATTCGGAGTGTTTCGTATTCGTATTTTTAATATTGTTTCGGGTTATTCGCATGTTGTCTAGGCGATGTTAAAAAGTTCGATCGAATGTCAAAAACCTATTTTTTCAAATTTAACGTATTCGGAAAAACATGCAAGTGATCCTATGAACCCTCTAGAAGAATGAACCCATAACTCGACTTTTTTGGATCGCGGAACCGCGGTCAAACCCTAGGGTTTGCCGTAGTTCCGTGGCGACATGAGTGAGGCTTGGGTTTGCCCTTCTACGGCTGGTGCATAGGTACTGTGGCATATTCTGGGTATTACTAAAACTGTGCTCAAGTGTTGAGCTGTCGGGAAATTGTGGGATTTTGATGAATCGATCGAAAAGTTTAACGTTCGTCCGGGTATCATGTGATAGGATACAATATTTGGAATCCACATGTAGTTATGAGATAGCTAATTTGAATGTTATAAATCAATCAATTTAGTCTCATTTGATCGGTTGCCACGGGATTTTGATGCGATCAAAATTCCGTCGCAATCACGTAGTGTACGTAGATACTCGCCGAGTAACCTTATTAGATAGCCACGCCCCATAGCCCCGACCAAGTGACTGTAGGAGAACCCCGTCGCCAAAATCATCCGTTCGGGTGCTCGCGGCAACGGTGTTCCTCCTTAGTGCACTTCGTCGACGGCATCGGAGGCTGCGGCCGTCTACTAAAGTTTCCGACGAGCATTCGATCAGGATGTCGGGAATCTTGTTGAATTGTCTGACTTGTTATTGAAAAGTGTTTTCGGTATCGAGACTAAAATGCGGGGTTTATAATTGTTAGGCATGTGATGTCTAAGGAATTCATTTGGTTAGGCATGTGATGTCTAAGGTGGTTGCGGATTCCAACTGTTGTAGTTTTTCACTTTCTTGTCTGCGACCGTAAGTGTAATATGTGGTGTATCGCCGGTTTCGGTGCTATATGTCAACGGCAATTGGGATACGCATATTTACTTACGTTGATGACATGTGATGTTATGTGTTGCTGTGATATGTTATATTAGATCGTCGTGTTTTGAATAGCCGGGGGTTTTATGTGAGATGAGAGTTTTTATTTTCATTCATGTAAAATTCATTGTATGTAATATTCTTTTATTGGGGCACTTCCGGGTTGAGGATGATGTCACCATTGTATATTATTTACTTTTCCGCATTAGGATAGACCCAAGACGGAGAGCACAAGTAACCGGGTTTTAGGGTCTAGTGGGAGACCATCTCAAGGAGTTGAGATCGGGTCTCCTGACTCTAGAATTGGTAGGTGCTTGCCGCTCTTGTAGGGGTCTAGGGGTGTGAGATTGGCTATCCATCACGATCGTGGAATCCATATTTTATACAGGCTTAAAATAAAACCCGGAAATCCTTGTATATCCAATATTTCATATGTTTTTATTCTGCTGCGATATTCTGTGATGTGATCATTGATTATATTCTGAGACGAATGCTTATATTATATATATATATATATGATATATATTATATATTACTGCTTTTGTTTCATATGTGATGCTTGGGAAGCATAATAAATGGGACTTCATTAATGAGATTAATGAAATAAAAGAAACCTAAAGATGTTGTAAAAACTTGTTTTAAAAACTGGTAGCTCTAGTTCTTGCTTTGCATAGGTATTCCTTGCAGAATAACCAGCACCTTATTCGATAAGGAAAGAGCCGAGATCCCTTCACCGGGAGTGACCTCTTTAGCGAAACTAGCAGATGTTATACACTCGATTTGTCTTTTGATTGCTTTTATAGTTTTTGCTTTGCATAGTGGTATTTGTGAAATATCCTACACCTTATTCGATAAGGAAAGAGCCGAGATTCCTTCACCGGGAGTGACCTATTTAGCAAAACTAGTAAAAGCCTCAAAAACACTCCTTTTCAAAATCACTCGATTCTACAACGAGATCAAGTTCATTACGCAAAAGGTTTTGTTAAAAACCTGTCGTAGCCCTCCATCATTTTAGATAAATACTACTTAGTATTCGTCCTGCGGTAGTTTGGCATTCGTCAAGGCGTAGTGTACGGTAGCTAACTAGTGTTTATCTGCTAGCATACGATGCGATTGGATTAGGGTATTCGTACGGCGTTGTTTGGCTTTTGTCAAGGGTCATGCAGGTAGGTTTAATTCAATCAGGAAATGTACGGGTTGAACTTGACTAGCGGATTATGGGTTGTTTGGCATTCATCAAGGTCATAGCACGTTAGGGGTAAAATATTATCGGGAATTTCAAGTGTTGAAATTTGCAATGAGATTGCATACTTTCTATGAGATAGTTGGATCCCGATACCCACTACGAGTAAGAGTTGCTCCTGCGAGAGTTTTACATATTACAATTAGCCGATCAAGTAGGTGTCTAGAAAGGTGTTAACAGGGTTACGCCTCTGAGAAAACGAGGTTTATTTTAATTAGGTCCATGCGAAAGCACGGGGAACCACCCTCAAAGTACCGGCACTGGCCTGGCTGAAAAATTGGCGAACTTGTAGAGTGTAATTAATCCCGGCTAGTCTTTCCTTTTAGGATTTGAAAGAAGATTTGACTAAAACAGTGGGAGCCATCATGATTAGATATATTAATAACCAATTTAATCTTGCAAGAGTATAAGCTGAGTGATTTCTTCTCTCTCTCTCCAAGTAGCGACCATATCACGCCTTAATCAAGATAATAATATGGATCTATTGACCGAACCCGCTTGTTATACTGAGCTGGGGAACGTTGGTCCCGCTCCAACTTCTAATTGTTATAAGACTGAGCAGGAAATAGGGAATTACCAGGATTCTCGTGCCACCCAAACGAAGAAAGTACATGATGATACATCTTCTTCGGATGTGTTCATTACCGAGAACTGTTTTTCAGTAACCTCTACGTCCTGGGTATGAGATACCGGATCAGGATCCCACATATGTAATATGTTACATGGGCTGCAGACAGGTAGAGAACTGAGAATGGATGATAAGTTTCAAAAGTTAGAAACGGTGCAAGTGTTGCAGCCAAGTTTGTTGGCAGTTATCATCCTGTATTACAAAATACATTGATCCTGAACGAATGTTATTAGATACCGAACCTGATGTACAATATCATATCAGTCTCTTTATTTAGTAAAGAAAGATATAATTTTGTATTGTTGGATAATATTTTGAACATTTTCTATATCAAGAGTTGATCGGTTCATGCACGTTATCTAAAAACATATACGTTCTAAACCAAATTACAGTTCTTAACGTACAGAACACACACAAGAGGAAGAGTTCAGAAATGAACGAATCCTTCTTGAGGCATTATAGACTAGGTCATATCAATGCGACCCGACTAGCTAAGTTACATAGAGATGTATATTTAAATCAGTTTGAATTTACATCTTGTGAAACTTACTAGTCATGTCACAAAGATAAGATGACCATAGCTCCGTTTATTGGAAACAGAGAAAGAGTTAGTGAACTCTTGGGATTGATACATGATGATGTATATAGGTCTCCTGTCTACACATGTCATGACTGGTTCTTTTTACTTCATTACATTCACCGATGATCTCTCAAGATTCACACATGTGTTCCTGTTGAAACACAAGTCTGAACCTTTTGAGATATTCAAAGAATATAAGTTAGAAGTAGAGAACCAAAAACGGGTATAAGTATTATGTGCTTTGATGAGATCAAGGAGGAGAATAGTTGAGCACAGAATTCCTGGACTATTCTAAAGGAGAATGAGATTCTCTCTCAGCATTACTCCTCCGTATACACCACAACACGTTGGTATATCGAGGCGGAGCAATCGCACCCTATGTGATAAGGTGTACTCTATGATGAGTACTACCGAGTTGCCTATTTCTTTTTGGGGGTTATGCACTTGAGAAGCTGCATACCTATTGAATAGGGTTCCAATCAAATCAGGTGTTTACTACTCCATATGCGATATGGTATGGGAAGAGCCCATCTCTCAAGGATGTTAAGATTTAGAGTTGTCCGGCCTATCTCTAAAAGCAAAATCCGGACAAGCTCGAGGCAAGTTCAGTTCTGTGGAAGTTTGTTGGATATTCCAAGCATTCGCAAGGGAATATCTTCTACCACACTGAGGAGCAAAAGGTATTTTATTTCTCAGCATGCCACCTTTGTGAAAGGGAATTTCTTGTGAAGAAATTAGTGGTCATGAGGTAAAACTTGAAGGAGTTCCAGTTATACAAACTGCAGCTGATGATTTGGTAGAACCAAAGGATTCAATAGTTCCTAATGAACCTCAGCCTCTCCGTCGATCTGGTAGGGTTCCTCACCCATCTTAGAGATACTTCGGTTTTCTCTATGACAGTGGGAGCGAGAATTGCATTATGAGATGATTGACCCAACTAGTTTCGAGTATGCTATCAAGAGTGGGGACTCTGTAAGAATGGCTGGATGCTAAGCGATCTGAGATGGAATCCATATACACCAACAAAGTATGGACTTTGGTTGCTTTATCTGAAGGGTTAAATCCCCATCAGAAGCAAGTATATCTTGAGCAGATTACTTGGTGTACATGGAAAAATTGAGACTTTCAAAGCTAAGACTTGTTGCAAAAGGTTCTCGTCATCGACCAGGTGTGGATAATGATGAAATATTTTCTAGTGTCTATGCTTAAGTCCATCCGGATCCTACTTGCCATTGCTACATACCATGACTACGATATCTAGCGGTTGGGTGTCATGACTGCATTTCTAAATAGTGATTTAGAAAAGAGCATCTATAAGTACACAGTCAAAGGGCTTCGTAGACAGTGGGAGCAGCGAAAACGTGTGCAAGTTGCTTTATGAGTTAAAGCAGGCATCGCGGAGTTGGAACATCTGTTTTGATGTGGTAGTCAAAGCGTTTGACTTCATCAAAATGGTAGATGAACCTTGTATATATAAAAAGGGTAGTAGGGAGTATGGTGGTGATCCTCGTATTGTACGTCGATGACATACTCTTGATAGGAAAGGAGTTTCCTATGCTACGCTCGGTCAATCTCCTCTTATCACAAGAATTTTCCATATAAGATCAAGGTGATACCTCCTAAATCCTGGGATTTGGATCTATGTGATAGATCTAAGTGGATGTTAGAATTCTCACTAGGTGTAGTGAGATGGTATCAATCGATCTTGGGGAGAATCACTGGATAGCTTCCAGGATGGTAAGGTCGACTGAATATCAGTCACAGGCATTGTCTTTACCCTCAGTGGAGGGACGGTATATTGGAAGAATTCCAAGTTAGATACCGTGGCAAACTAGACAATAAAGGCTGGATACATTGCTACCAAGGATACTACCAAAGAGGTAGTCTGGATGTATATTAGTTCATGAAATGAACTTTGTTCCTACCATTGTGTGACAATGGAGTTGTGGCTTAGGCCAAGGAACCCCCGTCCCATCAGAGATCCGGACATATTCTTAGGCAGTATCGCCTGATCATGGAGATGGATGATCTCCAGAGAGATTGAGGTTAGGAGAGTAGACTACAGAGGACAACACGGCGGATCCACTCACAAAGGCCTATTCCCAGGAGAGACTTTTATGGGATGGTTGAGTATGAGATACTTCAACCACTGCTGACTGTTGAGTATGGGATACTACAACAGATGGCCCTAGTGCAAGTGGGAGATTGATAGTTATATGTATGCCCTAGAGGCTATTACTGTACATACAATGTGTATTGTAGTGGATGCTTGGACATATATAGGGAGGAATTTCTTGCTCGACATGATAGTATGCTATCTGGTTGCTCTTTATCTTAACATTTACGCTGATCGTCTCTATGTTACATGTTGATAAAACCCTTAGGATGAGTACTTGACTACCAGGAGTATGATGCAGATCATACTAGTGGGGACAGAGTAGCGCTAAGTACATCCTTCAAATGTTCCTAGTCGTAGGTGTATCGAGACAGGGCATCCATATACCAGAGTAGACTAGCATATAGCTTCTCGACCCATGTAGATGGGCGATGGATGATCCCATATCCATTGGTGTGTGACATCAGAGACAATATACGGGTGCTCAGTAGAGACTGGGTACACTGAACGGACTCGCCGAGAACTTCCATATGGTATTATACCTAACGTCAGATGGCAGTTCTCTGGTGACACTGGTACAGGTTAGTCTGTAGACCTGAGATCGTCACAGGGTCTTGTGTGATTCCCACTGTGTTTTGATTTCCACCTTACCACGTTCAAGAGAACGTGCAAAATGGTGGCTTTTGGGTACAGTCCCGAGTCACATGGAGGCAATGAGCGATAGGAGGGGTTTCGTCTCTCCCGGTATGGGGAGTTGATGTTGCGCTGTGTTCGATTGGATATAACAGGAAGTCCTTGGCCAAGGCTTCTTCAGAGATATACTGGTAAGTGTTATCAGTAGTTTCTCGACCCGTTATGAGCCTTATATCGACATGACTTATCGAGTTACCGGGGTCTGACGTTTACCATCCCTAGACGAGATATGCGACATATCATACGAAGAAACCGGACTGTACGGTAGTGTTACTGATTGGATTCGCAGGAGTGTGAGCAGGCTTGCTTGTTGATCTTCTGATCGCTCAATACCCGGGTGGCCGTTACGTTTAGCAGACCGCTTGCGGCTTGTTGGTGTTTGATATGATCATCACCTACTGCCGGAGTATTGACGAGTCTTTAAAGTCCTACACATGGGTTTTCTGGCTCAAGCGAAATGGAGTAGGAGCACATATGTGATATGTGCGGGACTGAGATTGATACGATATGAGATACCGTATTCTATTCTCGCGATATGATATATCGGTCGGTTATATATGATATAGCCGGGTTATCGGATCAAGTGTTGATTCGATAGGTTGATTCATATGATATTAGTCGGTTATAGGTGATATAGCCGGATTATTAAATCAAGAGTTGATTTGAAAATCTAATGTATAATTATATATTTGATATATTATATTACATTAACTAGTATTAGCTCACTTATGATTTCTTTTCTCACTTTGGATACATTGATGTATATGTGATATATGTTAAATGTATCATGCTAGTTTACAAATGCAACTAGGGTTAATGAGGGTTAAACCATGCTAGGGTTAAGATTAGGGTTTAAATTTTATCATTAAGTAATTTAAATATTATGGATAATTGTCATGGTTGATATTTGTTGAAAGCTTGTAGAAGCTTGTAAGCATCTTTGACTTTGTCCATTTTCTTTGTCTAGCTTAAAATATTTTTTGACCTAACATTTAACCCTAGCACATAGTTAACTCTCTACAAGGGTTAAGAACGACATGCTTAACCTTTGGTTGTATTTTTAACCTCAACAATAATTCATTTTCAACACAACTTGTTCTTCTTCTTCTTCTTGACAAAAGCTTTCTAGCTTTTTCAAAAGTGATGATTTTGAGTGAGAAAATGAAATCTAATGTGAGCAAAATTTCTACTTCATCATCCTCTACTACTTGCCATTTAGTATTGGGTGTTTGCTTCACCAATTCCATGATTAGTGAAGAGATAGTTTGGGTTAGTATCTCCTCGACGTAGATCATCTTCGGCCTCGAAGACTTCGAAGCAAGCATATTTGTTTCTTCATCGGAGCCTCTCTAGAGTCCGGGGCTTCTTGATCGCAGTGAAGGGACCACTATACGGAGCTATTGAAGTGAAAGACCGGTCTACAAAGGTTGTATTCCTTACTCACTTTTAGTTGCAAAGTGTTTGCATTTACTTTTCCGTCGATTTCTAGTAAACGATTCAATGTTTAGGGTTAGCTAGAACGGCAAAATTTTAATTTGGCATGGACGATACCTCCCAAAACCTTGCTACCGTGCTAGGCAACCCTTCACCTACATGGTGGCACAGGGCCGACTGCCCGCGGGCGAAGCAGTTATCCTTTCCTGATGCGAGGGTGGTGTCCATGTGGGAGTCGATCCAGCGGGCCGACGTCTTGCTTTCTGAGCAGGTCTTTAGCTGGGATGGGCTCAGGCCCGCGCGCTTCGTGGGTAAGTTAGAAGATTGGAAAACCTGTTTAGACTTGAGTAATTTACTTTTTACCCTTCTTGAATCACTAACTTCTTTGTGTATTCTCCTTTTGCAGGACATATGGACCGATCTAGGATCCTAGCTGCCATAGCCGCTATGGCCCAGAAGAAGGCCGGGAGCGTGAGCTTATCCCGAGCAGGCCCGAGCTCGGACCTGAGACCGTATCCACCGGCAAGGTCTTCCGCAGCGCCCCGAGCCCCCGATGGCCGTCGCGGGGACAACCAGAAGCACTCATGAGACCCGGAACCCCGGGGGAGAGAGAGGAGGGGGTGACCGAGGTTCCCCTCAAGAGGAAAAGGAAAGTTTCCCGCACGCCGTCTAGTGATATCCCTGAGGAGATTCCCGTGCAGGAGGGAGATGTCTGCATCGTGGTCCCCTCGGGGCTTTCCGTCGCCGACAGCTTGCTTACAGACATGGAGCAGTCGGCCGGGGGCAAGATTCCGTGAGGGACCCTGAAGGCCCAAGTGGCCGCATCGCTCAGGAGGCAGTTAAGGTTGGTATCCATTTAAGTATTATCTTAATTGCCATTTCTTAGACTGAACACCTCTAAATCCGTATGTTGCTTCCCTTAGGTCCTCCAACACTGCGCCCTCATCGTCAACATGGAAGCCGAGGAGATTGCCCCGGCCATGGAGAAGGCGGGGGAATCGTCTTCGGAGGCGGAGGATCTGCGCCTTCCGCTACGGCAGGAGAAGGAGAAGACAGCCGCCCTTGAGATCCGGTTGGCCGCCGAGGAGCTCACGATCTCCAAGTGCCATGAGTCCTACCGATTCATGAGCGAGTCCCACTGAGCTATGGAGGACAAGTTGGAGGAGCTGGGTAAGCGCTACGCCGTAACGAAGAAGACGAGGGACACCAGCAAGAGGGAGACCAAGGCTGCGCTTGAGGCGGCAAAGATCGTCGAGCATCGGGCCCGCAAGTCAGTGGATACGTATAAGGCATCAGACCAGTTTTACACCGACATTGGCAAAGCCTTCGCCATCATTTGACATGAAGACCTTGATGGCGTCAAGGCGTTAATGTCGGAGTTTGTCGACGGTGAGCTCCGCGCTCGGGTCCCGCTTTCGGTAGACACACTGCAGGCGGCTGGCGCCGGAGGCGGGGTGATTACGAAAGCAGAAACTCCGGCCCCTAAGGGCGGTGCCGAGCAGGGCGAGATCCGTGCGGAGCCAGCAGCCTGAGCCCCCCTTTTGTTTTTTTGTTTCCTTTTAATTTTTCTCAAATTTTGTAAGCCTCCGGACACTTTTTGTAAGGCTGAGAAGCCCAGAGTACCTTGTAAAGACTTTCGGAACATAAATAAAACTGGGTTTATTTTCCTCTGCCCGGCATTGTGTTACTTGCGTGGGTACTTGAGCTTATTGGTCTTTTCCTTGATTCAAGTGTTAGGCCAGAGGTTAATGACCGACTTTTTAGACGACGATCGAGCGTCGAGTGTAAGTTAATTAATCGCCAAGTGCAGGAAGGTCGGTGCCCTCCCGCCCCCGGAGTCGAGGTGACGATCGTTCACTTAGGATACATCGAGAGACCCCTCCGTGTAGGAAGGCCAGTCCGATAACCCCGTCTCTTAGCGTAAGGTGAACAACAGCCAAGTCAGAATTGGTCGGCGTTGACTGGTTCCCCCTTGATGCGGTTCCTAGACCTTCATCTTGGGATGGTAAGAATTCATCACTCGGAGGTTAGCCAAGCAGGGATCACCCTTCAGGGATTGACCGAGCAGGGAAACCGCTCGGTGGCCTCTTCATGAGGGCTTTAGGTCCTTAGCGTAGGTAGGTAGAAGTTACCCGCTAAGGATTGACCGAGCAGGGAAGCTGCTCGGTGGCCTCTTGATGAGGGCTTCGATCCTTAGCATAGGTGGGTAGGAATTTACCCGCTAAGGATTGACTGAGCAGGGAAACTGCTCGGTGGCCTCATGAAGAGGGCTTTGATCCCTGGCAAAGATGTCTAGGAATCTACCCATCAGGGATTGACCGAGCGGGGAAGCTGCTCGGTGGTCTCGTGAAGAGGGCTTCGATCCTTGGCGAAGATGGGTAGGAAGTTACCCGCCAGGGATTGACCGGGCGGGGAAGTTGCTCGGTGGTCTCGTGAGAATGGTTTTGATCCCTGGCGAAGATGGATAGGAATCTACCCGCCAGGGATTGACCGGGCGAGGAAGCTGCTCGGTGGTCTCGTGAGGAGGGCTTTGATCCCTGGCGAAGATGGGTAGGAATCTACCCGCCAGGGATTGATCGGGCAGTGAAGCCGCTCGGTGGCCTCGTGAGGAGGGCTTCGATCCCTGGCGAAGATGGATAGTAAGTTAGCTGCCAGGGATTGACCGGGCAGGGAAGCTGCTCGATGGCCTCTTGAGGAGGGCTTTGATCCCTGGCGAAGATGGGTAGGAATCTACCCGCCAGGGATTGACTGGACGGGGAAGCTGCTCGGTGGCCTCGTGAGGAGGGCTTCGATCCCTGGCGAAGATGGGTAGGAAGTTACCCGCCAGGGATTGACCGGGCAGGGAAGCTGCTCGGTGGCCTCGTGAGGAGGGCTTTGATCCTTGGCGAAGATGAATTCCACCGGTACGGTCCTCGTACGGCCCGCTTCCCCAACGTTGAGGAGGAGGGTGACCATTCCCTCGGTCGGGATGGAGTGGTTGGTAAACCCCGATAGAATGTGGGAGGTTGGCCGTAGGTCGGATGGGCCGAGCCCCATACGCTGGAAACAGTCATAGAAAAGGATATCTGCCGAGTTTCCTGAGTCGACCAATATCCTTTGAACCTCGTAGCAGTGGACCCATGACGTAATCACGAGAGGGTCGTTGTGAGGTAAGGATATACCGTGAAGGTCTTCATCTGTGAAGATGATGGGCTCAGCGGTCCTGCATTTCTTCCGGGGCGGGTTGCTTGTTCTCTCGACGGGTAGGAGGCGGTAAATCTCACCGGCTCCACGTGCAGACCCCGAAAAAACGATCATGATTTGACCGATCGTTAATTCACCGGGAGGGGGATGGTTGTCGTGCTCCCTATCTGCCTGTCCCTTTTCCCGCAGGTATTTCGCCAGGTGGCTCGAGCAGATCAATTTCTCGATATAGTCGCGGAGTTGTTTACAGTTCTCGGTCGGGTGTCCCTGTGACCTATGGAAGGCGCGGTACAGGCCCCGGGTTCGTTTAGCCGCTCTATTGGTGACCGAAGGGAGCTTGAAGAATCGCCCGCCCTTCGCCTCCTCTAACAGCTCGGTTTGGGATATGTTGAGTGGAGTATACTTCTGGAACTTTGGGGAGTATGGTTTTGGCCGGTCAACCTTCTTCTTCTCTTCCCTGCCCCTTTTCTTTTGGTCGGCCTAATCGTTCCGTGGCTGGTTGGCCTTTACCTCATACTCGGGTTGGATTTCTCGCTCGGTCCAAGCTTTTACCTCGGCCATGGTCTTTAGTTGCGCTAATGCAAAAGAGAAGAGCCACTCTTTGTGCCTAAGACCCGACCTTAGGACGGTGATGACAGTTTCATCCCCATGCTCGGAAACCTTGAGAAGAGCGTTGTAGAAGCGATTGACGTATCCTTTAAAGGATTCCTTGTCCCCGCTCTTTATGGTGAAGAGGTAATCGATAGTCCGTTTCTGTCGTCTATTTCCGACGAAATGACCGAGGAACTGGACGGCTAGCTCATCAAAGATAGAGATGGAGCGTGGCATGAGTCATTGGAACCCGTCTCGTCCAGCTCGGATGAGGGTGGCGGGAAATGCTCGGCACTGGGCAGTGTCGGAATTATCCTGAAAGCTCATGCCCGCTGTAAATGCGTCCAGATGGTCCTTTGGGTCGGACTTCCCGTTGAAGAGGGGCCCCTTCGGAGGCTTGTTCCTGGACGAGACGTGTACAGCAAGCAATTCCTCGGTGAAGGGTTTCGTAAGTGAGTCGGCGGCGTACCTGGCCCCTTCACCGGATGGATGACCCTCCCGATGTATACCCTCGATTTTCTTTTCGAGGGCATCAATACAGTCGTGGTATCTCGAGGATTCGGTGTAGTCAGAGTGGTGGCTCTTCCCGCTTGTGGCCTGCGCATGGCTGCGACTCCGGTTCCATTCTATCAAATTCCTCAGGTCCCGTGGCGAGGTCCTTCTTGAGTCTTCGCGGCGAGTGTCGTCCGCGCGACCCCGTCGAGAGAGAGGGTGTCGGCCATGTCTGGGAGCAGACGAGATGACCAATACCTCCTCGGGAGGTACGGGAACGCGATGGGGCTCGGGACGATGGGCTCTTTCACAAGACCGCGGCGTGGAGCCGTGTGGCGCCCAGTGGGTCATTGAATCGGTCGCCATGGAGGAGCCGCGGTCGCCGGAGTGAGCAAGACGTTGTTCGGTGGTGCCAGCGTAGGCGGTGTCATCCGCCCCTCTGCGGAGGTCGTGATCTCTGGGAGGGGGAACGACGACCTGGGGACTGGGCCCGCCGTTTGGACACGGACAAGGGCGTCCACTATGGACACGAGCCTGTCAATCTGTGCCGATAGGGCATGGATGGCTTTCGAAGGAGGAGTAGATCCGTCCGTGCCTCCATTGTGGGGAAAGCGACGGCTTGTGCTTGGATCGTCACGGTGTTCGCTCGCCATGAAGTCGAGAGCGGAACAACTTTCGATGAGTGGAAGAAATTAGTTTCCCATAGACGGCGCAAGATGGAGGCCTGGATCTCCTTCAGATGTTTTCCTCCGTAGATCTATCGCGAGCGTTGATGATGGATTGAGGTTAGTGTTGAGGATGGTCTCCTTAGACGTGTGGATCTCAATGGGTTAATTTCGAGGTGAAGTCGAGCTACTTGGAAAGAAGTCCCAGGGTGGTTGTACCACCGTGGACCCTCCGACGATCAAGTTAGCCGAGAAATTTGGACAGAGTAGCGGCTTATTGGATTAAAATTGCACTATCTGAGTCGTCTGAGAGAGGAGTTTTTATAGTGGTCGTATGGAGCGAGCCGGCGTGAGATCTTCGCCGTCGGTTACGTCCATGGCGTTACGCTTGCATGAATAACGGGATCCCCTATTAATGACGAGATACGCTCGTTAATGTGGGATACAACGACGTGGAACGCGGGATTGTGGGGTGGCGAATATCTCACGTCTGGCAAGATACGCGGAGCCGTGGCGGAGGCGCTTGGGTTCTGCGTTCTAGATTGCCCGGTATAACTGGGAAGGCTTAGATCGGCGGGAGGTTCAAGTCAAGCGGGAGGGCAAGGAGGCTCAGTTCTGTGATAACTCGGAGGCGAGCTGGGAGGGCCGAGCAAGCTCAGTGTGTAGGGGGCTCGGAGGCGAGCATAGAAGTGTTCTGGGAGGCCATCGAAGGTCTGGTAGATTCTCGGGGCGGAGGTCCGGGAAATGCCTTCATTGTATCGTGCTTGCTCTTTTCCCGTGAGCCCCGGGTCACTTCATCTACCATGTGTCATGATCTGGGGAATTTCCACTTACGAGTATCATCATTTTAAGTTTGCATTGCTGGGGTTTTTGCACGTCCGGTGTGCACATGCATGTGATTTAAATATTTACTTTTTAGAACAAAGTTTTATAAATACCTTTAAAAATTTAAGCTGATCCTTTGGATAATGGTATATACCTAGGATACAAATGCCGGGGAAAAGGGAGATTTAAATTTTGAATTCGAAAGAGCCATTTAAACAATTTAATTGTGATGATGACATGGATAGAATAGAACGATGGATTTTTCTTATTTCTTGAATTTTCTTACTAAGAAACAGGCCATCAGTAAACAACATAACATCGGCTGCCCTCTTGAAGTTTGCATTATAATAGAAAATATGTTAAATATTAAGGGTCTAAGAGCAAGAATATTAAGAGGGGTTGCATTGCAAATTAAGGCGACTAATTCAAGCTGTCGATTAATCACGTGATTATCATACGTGGATACTGGATAGCGAGCAAACGAAAGTGGGATACCGCCCACGTGCGCAGCGACGGTGGAGGTTCGATCTTCATGATAGCTCACGTGGTTGTGGGCCCCACCCGTTTCGGCGGGAACGCAGACACGGGAAATGACATGGACCCTTGCCTGCATCTCCACCGTTCCTTTCGTGGGCCCACTATGGAGTTTGTTTTGTGGGGCCCACCCTAACTTGTTTGGTAGCAATTTTGCACTCAGGTCCTGTTTTAATGATACAAGTTACACTACGAATAACATTTCACATAGCTTTAATTCAAAAGAGGAAAAATAAATTAAAAAATACAATCCTTGAGCTGATTCTAGAGACGGACCTTTTGAATCAATAATAACAATAAAAACCTAAGAAACAGTCTTCAATTAAAAATATTTAAGGAGATGGTTATGATCGACATAAACTTTAATTAATTTTTTTTATTCCGATTAGCAGAAATCCATGTTTTATAACAAACTTTTTCAAAGATAAAAGGGATATAATAAATTACTAACAAAAACAAGTCCCTTTGGTTTTTGATATTTTATAAATTTAATTACTTGCATCACCTGCCTAAACATTAGTTTAAATTATTGAAAAACCAACCATGCATGGATGACAGTAATAATAAAAAAAAGATTATATATGAAAAGAACAAGAAGATGCATGAATGACAGGATGGGTCGAGATTAGCCAATCGACCCATCTGGATCGAAAGTTGGCTTGCATTTGTATCGATTATACATGTTTTTCTATAGTTAAAAATAACTATTTAACAAGGCTTGCCTAACCTGAAATCGCACTATGGTGGCAAGGGCATTAGAATTTGTTGCTGGTGTATTTTTTTTTTCATTTGTAAGTACTATTAATGTGGGGCTCAGTAAATAAAAGAGACTAGTCTGAGTCTTTTTTCTTTATATCCTTTAAAGTAACAGATTCCATTATAATTGTTTGTTTGCTAAAGAAATCCACTAAACAATATGAATTTTGATTAAAAGACCGCTAGCGATATTTACATGACCGTAATTTTTGCTTCGTTGCGTAATTATTAATTATGTAAAAAATATTTATGCACATGATAATTTTTCACTAGTGAATGGTTTGTGAGAAATTATTTAAAATACAGAGTAGGCATCACAAGAGAAATAGCCAATAATCTAATTTCGGTTTAGTTTATTTTTTCTAGAAACTATTTATAAATTTCAGATTTTCTTTTTTCCATTTGTTTGGTACACTTAGACTCAAATTTTCGATCACAAATATGATTTCATATATTAATATTTATATCCATTACTTGTTAGTAAAAAAAGCTTCACCTTTTACACTTTGATACATGTCAAAAGTCGAGTCTAAATGATCACATAAAAATTTAATAGTTGAAGTTGATTAGATGATTTGAAACTCAAAATGCCGTCAAGAAATAAATTTAGATTTTGGTTCTGATCTCTCCATTTCTAATCTAAAATTTCTTGCCCTACTTGACTTGAAGCTATGGCTCCGCCACTGGCTATGATACTCTTTTCTCTTCTCTTTTTTTAAGCTAATTTTATCTGCATTTTCTGGCAAGAAATATTTTCAAATAAATAGTCATTATGTTTTGAATGATTTCAAATTTTTTTGCCATCAAAAAGAGTATTTACCATTCATTCCCCTTAACAAAAAAGAAAAAATTGCTATCAATATCCAATGAAGAAAGATATGCATATCTATTTAGTGTAAAGAAATTCAGTGAAAATTTAGTGGTTGATACTATATTTCACCATATATATGAGAAATTATATAGTGTAATTGGTGCGATGCACCTAGGCCTGTCCATGGGTCGGGTTTGGATCCGAGCCTGATCGAGACCTGTTGCCCCTCTAGACCTAGACCTGACCACGTCCGAAACCATTTAGTAGCTTAATAAATGGGTCGCTCTTTGGTTCGAACTCATTTAGCTCCAAACCCCCTTTCAAAATTTTCCAATTTTAATGTATTATATTATGCATATAAACTTTGTATGTTGACATGATATTCCTTTAACTGCAAATTACCAATGCTTTTATTTACTTTATATAAATAAAAGGAAGATAAATGGATCCGGATAAACAAATATATGTCTCCTTGATAACTATCGCAAATTAATAGGGGAGATTGGTTTACTCATCGCTTTTGAGGTTAAGTTTTGTGGACTACTATTTTAAATGTAAGCCCATCAACTGACTATATTGTATTATGGACAATTGGACAGATAATTTAAATCTTGAAGATGCTCATCTTTGCTACTTGAATTAAACCTATTATATAACTTCAATAGGCATATTTGGTTTGATGCAATTGCAGATAAAGCTCTCATTTCATACATTTTAAGTTGTAGCCAATGGGCAATAAAACCATTTATGGTCGTATGTAACTCTTTGTAGGACGAATGCTTTCTGTACAAATTCATTATTTAGTCAAAAAAGTTTCGGGAGAAACTATGCAAAATTTGAAAGCAAAATGTTTGATCATGACTATTATGAATTGCAAAAAATGCCAATGGGTAGGGAGATTGAAGAGAGACAAAATGAAATGAAAAAATAATGTGTGTAGTTGTGGTATCATTCAAAGTCATACCACACAACTTATCTATTGCATTATATGCACAAAACATACTGCGGTCTGGAGCTTTTGTCCAGCATGGATGCGGTTGAGATTCTGCAGATTATGATCAACTTCAAATCTGATGGCGATCGAGTCATTGACAGCCGTGTACTTTGCTGTAGTGTAGTCTGCTTCCTTCACTTGCATCACATTGTGGAATGTATTGCTGAACTCAAACACTGCATATGCTGTTGGTGATGCAAAGAAAAAGAGCATGGGCTTGTTAGTGGAATAACACTGGAGCTGAACGACAACAGAAGGAATTCTCTTATGGGATGTTTGGTTTTATGCAGTGCTTGTTGCAACTAAATAAAGCCAAATCCATTGTTTGATTGTCTTTAATTTTTTGTTGCAGTATTTTTAATTCCAAAAAAAAAAGTTTGGTTGAGGGGGAAAAACACCCCCATTAATGTTAACAAATATTAACCAAAACAACCTTAAACAGTGATTCATAAGAAAAGACTTGACCAATTTTGTGTTATCTAAATTGTTTCAAAAACAGTTATGGACTATACAGTAACATACAAGACACTTGTCAACAAGATAACTCATCATACCAGCCCTTGTCTTTGGTATTCAACTAAAACAATCAAATCAACAATTTAAAGATGTTTCTTGATTACATTAAACAAATTGTAAATATTAATTAATTGTGAACATTATTAATATAGGACCACATAAACCCTCAAATATTGATATTGTCAGGTTATATTGGGTATATTAGGTTCAAATCTGATACTAGTTAGGCAGTATTAGTACTCAAACACTTTGGTATCAGCCAGTATACTTGTGATATTTCGTTTTAAGGTCCATTGTTGGTCAAGGAGCTATTTCATATTGCTACTCAAGTCCATCCGATATTTTTACTGTTCATTCTAACATAGATTACACTACCTACAAATTGATAGGAGAAGAGTAATACTTCTCATCTATTAAATAAAATCCATGTCATCTACCACCTTTTCTGTTAGTGATCGAGGTGATGTGGACTGCATAACCTCGTTAGCATCCTTAGCAATAAACTGATTCTTTATATTTTGTAGTTACCTTTCTCTTATGGAATGTTAAATTAATTCCATTTTAAGAATTACAAGTTGAGAGCTATACTTTTGTAATAAGATGAAAGTCCTCCTTTTGACGCCGAAGATGTGATGCTGTTAAATAAGTTGACCATATGAAGAAGCAAAGACACGTGGCCTGTTTCCACTACAGAAGAAAATGAGTGACAAATTTGGAAGTTATTAATTTATCGGATCTTTCTAAATGAACATTGTGGGTACAAAAACATAATGCACATCTCCTGGCAACCAACTTGAGGTCAAGAGCTGTCGGTTTCTTTCTCCCCACAACTTCAGGCTTCATACAAAAGCAAAAAATTCACTATTTTTTATTTGATATTGTTCTCTATAACCGGTTCTTCAAAGTAATAGCTTTTTAATGTTTTAAATCAAAGTAAACAGATGGCAAAGCATAAAACCGAAAACATTTCTACAAATATTTTGTAGAAGGGTATAGTTTTATTAAATAGAATGAAAAGAGTAACAAACATATAAATTTTCTTCATATTAGAACAAATTTTTAAAAAAAAATCAAAAAACAAACCAAAAGGGAAAATAGAAGGAAAAATCAACATAAAACAATAACAACATGGAGAAAAATACTATAAAAATATAGTAGCTAGAGAATTATATAGACAGCACTTACAGAGAGCATCCCCAACTCGATAATTTTCCTTTGAAACCCGGCTTCCATAATTGATATTTCAATAGTCCAACCAACACCATCACTAACCCTGAACAAGGCTGCAGAAGAAAGACTCAAACCTGAAAAGAACAAAAACAAGCAAGCTAGAGTTATAGTGCTGTTCTTTATAGAACCAGAAGTCGTCATCTCTCAAAGTAAAAAATAATATAAGAAGAAAGAAACTGCTATGAAACTCTTCTTTCTCTTCCGCCTTCTTTATATAGCTAATACCAGCATTCATGACCGAATGATATTCTCGAGTGTGCATAACTGGCTGCTGCCAGTTAGTGAACATAGAAATTATTAATTTCGGAGTGGCGAGGAAAATTTTCCTTTTATGGTGTATGGTAGAGAACTTTGATATCTCCAGTTTACAATTATGGGTCAAATTCAAACCATGGACTGCGGCATTTAGTACATTAGTGTGATTACTCCTAATGGCTGTACTCTCAAAGTAGGCCTTAGAACCCTTGCCTAGTTTAGGCCCCGAACAAACACAGCCTATTAGCAAATGCTAATATTGTGTTCAAAGTTTACATAGTTCATTTTTTTAGTAAGAAAAGATAGAATCATAAATCTTTCAACTCTTTTCCATTAACAAGTAGAGAAATCTATAAAATAAACACTGTTTGAAAACAAAAATTAGTATATAATGATAGAAGAAAATTGACTTAGCAGCTAGCACCATCAAGTCGAAATTTTCACCTGATCCTTGCGCTAGTTTCTCCATTAGAATAATATCACTTATGACTAGAATGAATCAGACATTTGGGGAAAATCTTTAAATTATCACTTGCATACTGGTATGAGTAAGTGATCTAGGTGGTTAAATGGTTATGTTATCACTGATGATTCGACTCCTATAAATAGAGATTTTTTTTTTGTTTTCTTTATTCTTCTTTTTTTCTTTCAATACTCATCTTCCCTGTCATTTTTGAATTTTTATACTCCCTAGCCACAATCTCTTTTATATATCGTCTCTTGCAATCAAGAGAATCCAAATTCACCAAAGAGGCCCGCCTCAAGCAAGAATAAGTCCAACCCCAACATATTACACTTTTTTTTGTGGGAAAAACAACATATTAGACTTAAAATGAAGTTAATTAGCATTGATACTACTACTGACTCCTAGATCAGGGCATATTATGTATCCTGTGCACGTTTGTTACATTTAGGTTCTTTAAACGATGACATAGTCTGCCCACTATAAATTAAGCAGGCGGTAGATGAGCCAAGCCAACCAAGAGATACAACAACAAGCTTTTATCCAAAATCTTTGCGCTTGGCTTTAAAGATGTCATAATTACACGATTTAATAGAACTTGATTAGATCGGAGGGGGTTGGTTGTTCATATGAAGGCCTATAATTATGTATACTGGTCCATATGCACATAATTGTGTACATGGATGACACTTGGATATACGGGCCATTTGGTTCAGAAAATGTAGTTGCATGCAGCATTTGCCGAAAGAAAAAAACATTTCCTATATACTGGTTACCAATATTTTAATAATAATTTGGAAATCAAATTGCAAAATGCAACAAATTTGCGCATTGTTTGATGCTTTTCATTTCCCATGTTTACCCTCATGTATATATTGTTTCTTAATATATCGATTATAAACCTATAATATATGTTGCTACAAATTTGGTTATTTAAAATTTTTTAAAACTGATTAATTATCAATAACTATCCAATTTTTTTCTTGAATTTTGGATACAATTAAAAATTAAATTGTTTTGATGATCGGTCCAATTTAGTTTTCCTTGGAACCTCCTTAGACCTTAGTTTAAGGGCAAAACGGTGCAGATTGAGAAAAATGAAAAAAGATAATTCTAAATGAATATTTAGTTCAAGAAAAAATTAATCATTAATTGAACAAAGTGAAAAAATGGATATATCTAATTTTTCCAATATATACCCATGTCACATTTCATGTGTACAAATTTATTTTCTAGACGACGAAATATTACAAGAATAATTTTATACATTACAAATATAAAAGTAAATGTGCGATGATTATTTTCCTAACAAGTATATATAATCATATATAGCTAGATACACCATTCTAAATAAAAGACATATATATGCATAAAAAATTTATTAACTATATCCATCAAAAGTTAATGAAGTATATCTTTAAAAATATTGAAAAGATTCAGTTTAATGTAATATAAATCTAGAGAGAATTGTCCATATGTACAGACAGGTAAAAATCACCAAGAATGTTCTTTTGAAGAGGCGATCGCGTGCCAGATATTTATCAATAAAATGGAAACGCTCATGGTATCTATACTTCAACTCTTTCAAGTTTTACATTTTTTATATAGTTGATAACTATTCTTTTCTGATATATTTTCAATTTGTTGTTCTTATATTCATCTTTCAATATGTAATCATGTCTCTACCTTAGATGAATTTCATCATTATTTTATTGTATTTGATAATTATCATTAATTATATATGCATAGACCGTATAATGATAGAAAACATCTCAAGATTAGTTATCGACAAAATTATGTGATAAAACTAAGTATTAAAGACTCAAATTTTATGTATTTCTTTACTCGATATATGTGTGAGCACCATAGCTTTTAGATCTCGGCCAATCCTGATCCGAGATGTCTAGTTTTGATCCCAAAAAATGGTGTTCGAGTTCTTATAATGAGTTTTAAGCCTTGGATTTTAGTTTACCAATCGAATACGAGGGTTTTAGACTTTAGTATTGAGTTTATTTATTAGTTAATAGGTTTAAGAATGGCTATTTATTTATTCGACTTCAATAATTACTAAAAATATATGAAATTGTTTAGATTAGTTTTACTATTTATCTAGTATCTTTACTAAATTTTTAGAAATTTGATTGCTGTAATGACAAAAAATCTGATATTCCGATCCGAGCTGACCGATATAGCAACCGGTTGTTTCCGATCCCAAAAATGTTGGTGAGCACACATGGTGAATGTGGATGTGTATAAGTACGTAAAGTATAATTGTTTTTGAATCTAATAGTATATGTGATAACGTGCAATGAAAATCTCAAGTTTTATATATCTTCATTTATTTATACGAAAAAGTTGGTTTTGTCAACTTCAAAGCTTACTTGATAATTACCACCACACTATTTCTCCAGTACTTTTATTGGAAATTTATCTAGATTGAGTCGCATGACCGTCCTTAAATTAATAGTATAGAGTTTCCTCATTTGATTTTGAAGTTGATAAAAGAAATGAGATAAAATTAGAAGCTAAGTTTCTCTATTTGATTCATTTTATTAAAAGTTGAAATTTTTTCTTTAATTAGAGTCTCCCTCATATGTTTACTCTACTGAATTTGTTGCCTGCATGCAATATATGCATATATTTGTGCATGTCTAGTTATATGTATACGCTATTATATTTGTTGTCTTTTATATATGTATTTGTTTCTTTTTTCCGGTAAAGGAAAATCTTTAACATAATTAATATCATATTTAGTATTTTGACAATAATGCATAATTTCCAATAAGACTAAACACTATATGATACAAAATAGATTCAACATTCTAATAAAAATTCCAAAATCAATATCATTCGTATTAAATATATCATAAATAAGCATATAATACGCATTTATTCTTGTTAATGTTATATATAATAATTAGATATACTACTTTCTCATATGGCTGTGTTGTGAGTATGCAAATTAAAGAGGATAGTAGTATATAATGTAGTTAATCAACACTATTTTAGAAACCATTTTTCAATAATCATTTTATTATATAAGACTGTATTATTATGGTCTCATTTTTCATAATTAAAAATGCATATGTTTTACATTAGGATTTAGGACTCTAATAAGATTTTCTACATTTGCAGTTGCAGTCACAGTCATTTAATGATTTTTGTTTGTTTAATTTTTGTGACAATTGTTTTCCTAGCTACTTTATGTAACATACGAAATATTTAAATTATATTAAGACAACCTTTGCCAAATTTCTATGGAGATATATTTAAGGACCTCATCGTTGTTTCAAGTCCTTCAAGTTTCAAGACGGTGCACCCGTGTACAAAGCAAAAGAAAGTAATAAAACATATTTGAAATTGCAATGGACATAATTTAGCGCCATCATCTTTTCCTATATAAATATTGTTTACAACTTTTCTATGGAATCATAAAGATAGAAAAAACATCCTTGCAAGAAAGCATTTCCATTTATTAATAATTAAATAAAGTACATGCACAATAATAATATAAACTTAAGTTGCAATTGAATTGTGATTAAGATTGACAGTATGCATAATTAATTATGTTTAGATTTTAGAAAGTAAGATAGCTTTCTTGTGCCCTTTGCATATTAAAATGTATGAAAAGTAATTTTACAACTAGAGGCTGTCATGTTTTGGTCCCTCGACATGCCACTATTAGCGTTGCATCATGTCAGTTCCAAGTGTGCATGTTCCATAAAAACAATCTGATGTCTATGCAAGCACGCATGATACAACCATTCAATTATTGCCATATTTTTTCTTTAACCACAAGATACTTTATAATTCAAGCTTTTGTTTTGTTTGCATTCGTCTACGAAGAACAGAGTAGCAAGGTAGCAGCTCTTTAAAACCACACCAATACTCTAGAAGAAGTCGTTAGTTTCATCCATTCAATGGACGTGATACAAGAGTGTGTCGACATAGAAAATCTAACAGATGAACAAATGCAAAGTGTAATCAAATACTTCCAGAAAAGGTTGGATCAAACCAAGCAAAAAAAGGGCAAGGAGCCTTTTGATCTGACAAACCAATCCCAAGCTATTGACAACTGTCTCAGAAAGCGCACATTACGAGCTCAAGACAAAATCCTCAGCTTAATGCTGTACATGATGGACGAATGCAATGCACAAGGCTTCTTCTATGGCATTGTCAATGACAAAGGAAACACTGTGGCTGCTTCTTCTGATTCTCTACGAGAATGGTTTCAAAACAAAGTTCGGTTCGAGCGAAGTGGCCCTGCTGAAATAGCAAAATACTGGGCTAATTTGAACATGATGAACAAAGTAGAGAATATAGGGCCCAAGTCGTTAATGGAGCTCCAAGATCCATCAGTTGGCTCGATCCTGTCGATTCTGATGCGTCATTGCGATCCTCCACAAAAACATTACCCGTTAGGGAAAGGGGTCCCACCTCCATGGTGGCCAAGTGGGACCGAAAGATGGTGGATTGAATCGGGCTTTCCGATGAGTCAAGGCCCGGTGCCTTATAAAAAGCCCCATGATTTGAAAAAAGGAATTAAGGCGGGGATTCTTGTGGCGGTGACCAAACATTTGATGCCTAATAGCAAGAAAATCTTCTCACTGGTAAAACAGTCAAAGCGGTTGCAGTTCAAATTGTCGGCTAGAGAGAACGAAGTCTGGCTAGCTTTCGTGGAAAAGGAAGAAGAGATATATTGGAAGTCTCGTGCTAACAACGATGTGGTGAATATGGTTCAGAACAGTATTGCTGCTCTGAATCTGGATGGTGAGAAAGAAATCGGCAGCGAAGACAGACATGGTATAAAGAGAGCTGCCACCACCGATCTTATGGAACCGACAGCGAGAAGAGTTTCTAAAACTTATTTCAACCCGGGATTCGATTTCGATGCTGAAACCAATCACCAAGTCTTTTACCAGGAGCAGATGAACAGCCCTTTCGAATTCAGCAACCATGACGAAATGCCGTCATCCAGCAACTCTGTGCCTAACATTATTCAGCCTGAGGTTACATTCGATGCAACGAGCAATGGATTGGACAACGCAATGATGAACACAGAGTTCAATCCGAGTGCGATGGATTTCGAGACTCAGCAAGCTGCATCGAACTTTGGGTTTGATACTCCGTCGCCTTTGTTCATGGAGGATTTTGGATTATTTGATTTCTAAACAAACCGGCGGAAAAATGCAACCCTATGTGTCAAGTGTTGCGAAAAATCGAACCAAATAAAGTCCTGAGTTTTGCTTTTTAGAAAAAGTTTACTGTTTTGTTCTGGGTTTTGATTGATTAAATGAATGGGGATGAACTTCTTCTGAAATTAGGGCAATTTATTGGGTAGAGATTTAGATATTTGCATTAATGTTCAAGATCTAAACCCTAAAATTCAAGAAGAGCTAGGGTTTTACTTCAAAGTAGAAACTCAACCTAAACCCTAAAATCAACATATAGAAATGCTACATCAACAAAAGTGAGAATTAAAACAAAGAATTATGATTGAAAACCTAAGATGAATTGAAAGAATCGTAAAATTAAGAGAAGAAAGAAAATTAATTGAAACCTAAAATGAAGAAGGAAACGAAGATTTTACCTGCTGAGCTCGTCTCTTGATTTTTTCAAACAAATTGGCTGAACTCGAAAAGGTCTAAAATCAAGAATAGGATAAATTGTATAAAACCCTCCCTCCCTCTCTCCCTCTCTCTCTCTCTGTGGTGAATTACAGTAAAAGACCCTTGACTATCACGGATTTTCACTAATAATATGTTAGGTGCTGCTTTGAGCCTTTGAGGTTATTTTAGTGAAAGAGTATCCTTTTGAAATCCATGGTGAAAGGTATGTCAAGGGCTATTTGGTGGAAAAAGAGTGGCTGCTCGGCGACAAATAATAGCAGGGTGCTCTCCTCCGATCCTCGCCATAAATTCTATGTGTAAAGCATGTAAGATACACCAATACCAAAGACCCATGTTTCACACAAATCTCGACCGTTCATTTCTATTGTGGATGGATCTGAACCGTTGGCAGCCACTTCGAATCCGTGTTGGTTACAAGAATTTGGTTGGATTTGAGATTGATTGGGGGACAAAAAACCATAGCAAGTATGATGGACTCTCCAAATTTGAAATCTTTGTTTTTTTGCAATGATTTGGAGAGTTTTGAATTGGTACAAAAGTTGAATTTCAAAGCTGGGACTTTTGAGTATGAATTTGAAGTAATTTGGTACCATGTTGATCCCAATAAAAAAATATAAATATCTCTCTCTCTCTCTTTGCAGTCCCTTTTTTTCTAATCCATACTTCAACAAACACAAACAAACAAAAGATTGAATGTGAAGATTCAAATTCACATCTACTCCTTG
The DNA here is from genome assembly GCA_030015575.1 of Agapanthus africanus. NCBI lineage: Eukaryota > Viridiplantae > Streptophyta > Magnoliopsida > Asparagales > Amaryllidaceae > Agapanthus > Agapanthus africanus. The sequence continues at coordinate 963,047,834 of CM057338.1, forward strand.
CAACCAAACAAACAATTTAATCCTTTTGGATTTAGAAAAAAAATGAACTTAGGAGCTTCCGAATCCATAATTTTTGACCTTGCAATCAAACATGCCCTTGCTGTAATATAGATATAGTGAACAACATTGATAGTTAAGGGTGTTTTAGTGCAATTTACCCTTTTTTTACTCATTAGCAGAAAACCACCCGATTGAAAAACAAGTAATTAACCACGGTTTAATGACCGTTAATCTTTTCTGTTTATGTCGGTCGATAAAAATATTCAGTATAAATAATTGATGAAATTTTGGCAGAACGACGATAAAACTCCAGGGTCTTTGGAAATACAAACAAGGGTGATTACACTAAAACATCCTTAACTATCTATCGAGATTTTTTTGTATAGTGCCTTAAAGTTATCGTATTGCCGCAATACCCCTTAAACTTTTTGGTTTTTTTTTGGGGATTTTGTTTGTTAACCCTAAAATAGGCTCAAAAGAGCCCTTTAAGGTAAGCTAGAGTAATACATGAGGCCTTTAAGGTAACCTAAACATTAAGGTAGTCCAGCGAAACGCAGAGATGGTTAAGAGTATTTTTTTGTGTAGTTTAATCTGGAAGTAGTGGAAATCCGCAGTTTTTTAAAAATAAAAGGTAATTTTCAAGTTGATACCATGAACTTTAGTCAATTTCCCCCAAATCCACAATAAGCTTTTAAAATGATGCAAAGCCGCCATGATCTTTTATTGTACCAAAAACACCTTAAGAGATTTAACATTTGATTAACAAAAAAAAGGACCGGGTTAATAACCAAGATATATTAGTTCTTAGGGAAAAAAATTAGCTTTTGAGATTGATATATGTTGGGTGTTTTAGTCATTTCATCTTTTTGGTTAATCACATGTTAGCTTATTTAGAGAGTTTTCGGCACAGAGAAAAATTTATGGTAGTTTTGTATCATATTAATATTTTCGTGACAGCTTTACAGGAAAATGACTAAAATTTATATTATCATGTTGAAATTTAGCCCAACAAAAAGGGGATGGTTTCTTTTAATCATACGGTCAACCGCAGCCGTTGGATCGGCCGCAATCCCATTAAAATCTTGTTTTTAACTCCAAAAGAGAAAAGAAGGAAATGTAGGGCTCAAAGGCCTGCATACCCCCAACATGGATTGTATCCATTCCATTTCCATCCCTCACTTTCTTCATTTTCATGGCGCTGCAACCATTCTGCTGCTGCTGCTGCTGCTGCTGCTGGGACTCTCTCCCATTCGAGGGAATTTACTATTTTACCCTCCCAAGAACAGGTCCATTCCTCATTTCCCTCTTTAAGTTACTAAGATTACAAATAGTTTTTGATATTTGCAATGCAATACGACCTACTATTAAGCATTAGGGCACTTCTGTGCGAAGAAAGAAAATCACAATGCAGATGATCCCCCCCAAAAAATTTTTGCATAATTTTGGACGTATGGCATTTCTGTTCCGGTTCATATAAAACCAGATGCCGAATTACTCATTGGTTTACCTTTTTCTTTACCATTATGATTGGAAGTTTTCAATCTGGAATACATTGAAGTCATAAATGAGCCGGTGAATGGAGGCGATCTTTCTTGCTTCTCTATAACCTGTAACAAGTTGTTTATGAGGAAGGGAAGTTTTATCTTAGAATCTCCGCAACCACAAAGCTTGTGTTATATTTTTCTTTTAATCGCGAGTCATTCCTGACGGGGTGTAGGCTTAAGGAAGGTTTATCAAAAGGCTATGATCAGTGCAGATGTTGGCGCATCCCTAGGTAGCCAGTGTTCTAAATGTCAGCCGGCCTCGCCGAAATGTCGGTTTTGGGAGGAAAACAACATGGACATGCAAATAAATTCTGGATAACGATATTTGGTGAATGTCGGCTGACATTTAGTGATTTGCGCCGAAATGCCGTGATGTCAACATTTAGGCCGACATTTACCATCAGGAGATTTTTTTAGGGTAATTTTCTTTTTTGGGTTTTGGGCTTTGTAAATAATCCGGTCCATTTGGACCAACTTGTTTTGCATAAACCTTGTTTCATCTCCCCTCCTCCAGCTCTCGTTTCAAGTAGGATTTGAATCTACAACCATTTATTTAATAAGCGAGCGCTCTACCACTAAGCTATCGAGAAAAACATAAATTTAATAAAATCAAAAATCTAAATAAGTTAATATTTTTTCCAAAAAATAAGTTATATAAAGGACGTTTACATTACAAAAGTGTAGAACCCGATATTTGATAATGCCCCCCCGACATTTCACTATATCTACCATTCGACATCAAAATCTTTTGGCCGACACAATACTGACATCCAAAATTCAGAACACTGCAAGTTGTAATTAACTGGGAAGTAATACGGTGGAGCATCTCTCAATGACTTCTGAGAGAAGGGAGGCCGTTTCTTTTGTATGCTCCGATGACCATCTTCGTAAAAGAAATGCTTCAATTATCTGACCATTTATCTTTTGGAGTGTCGGAGTTATCCAAATCCGTTCCTAAACTGAGGAAGGAAAGGTAAAATAGAATCTTGTCGATATGCTTATTATTCTCTCTGACCTGTAGCTTCTGTCAGCTTATAATTGTTCATGTACAATTCATGTATGTTTGCGTGTTTTTTGACTTTCGTATTTGCATATTGAATTGAATAATTGCGTATTTGCGTTACAAAAAGTGATCCGAACTTCCAATCACAAAGGCCAAAAAGGATGTCGGTGACTGCAGAAATTTCCTGTGCTTTATTCTTTCATTACCTTTTTTAAAATTGAATTTATATGTACGGGTTTTATCTTCTAATATAACGAGGCTCTTGTCATTGTTTAGGGTTCATGCACCACATATTGAATCACATCCATCTATTATTGACGTCCTAGGGTCAACTTAACGCTAATTGATGCTTGAATCTATCGTTAGGAATTACATTTGTGCTTGCCTCCCACCATGCTTATGTTTAATTAAATTCTTGAAATGTTACTGAATAGCTTGCATTACATTTGTGCTTGCCCGTATCAAATATATCCATTCTCATTTCTATGATTCAATGATACAATTCGTAGAAATTACGCTTTATCTTGTCATGACTTATTGATCTTTTTATATTGCATTTGTTGATGTATCACAATATATAGATCGTAGTTCCCCTTTCTTTTCACCCATCTTTTCAAAATCTTTTCCTGTAGCCAGAAATTTTAAGTTGCTGGGGTTTTTCTCCTTGTCTTTTTTTAAAAAAAAATTCTAATTTTTAATTTTTTTTCTGTTGCTTCTTCATATCGCCAGGCCGTTTCACTATTTTTGCTTCTTTTAATCACATGAACATAGGTCCAAGAGAATCCTATCCCGAAGAACTCTTCATCTCATCTAGTCATCTTGCTAATGCAAAATATATGTACCTAATCAACTTGGATTCTTCAATTGTCTCGTAATGCACTTTGATTTCAATGATACATCGAGCTTCGATTCTTCATAAAGGCTTACTATTTCGAGTTCCTAGTGTGTCACTTTCTTCTGGCTTTCGATCCTCATGCACATTAACAAGCTCTCAGGTATGAACACTGGGAAAATAATGAACCTTGGTAGTAGGACAAGTCCAAATCAATTGTTTAATGGCTTAGGGAGAAAACATATAGCATTAATGGTTGCATCATATATCTTTGTATTGCAGCTTGTATTTTTCTTAACTAGCTGGTTACAATTTTGTGCTTTGAAGGGGTCTTCCTTGGCTGCTGTACATCCTAAGATTAAGAACAGAAAAAAGAGAGAACTGGGAATGAAGTCAGAGAGGTTGCGGACTTTTGCTTTGTGTTGTGACTACGAAATGGGTTGGATGGTCCTCTCTATTGTAATCAGTAAATGCAGAAGACTAGTGATGGATTGATAACGAGTATTCGGGACTAAGAACATTAAATCATCTGGAATTTTCTTAAGTAGGTACCTGTGCTTTTCTTTGAACTTTTCAACTATCCTTTCTTTACTTACCAATCCTGAGAAGTTTTTTTTAATATGGACAGTTTCGTGTTTATATATTTCTAAAAGTCATACCATGCTTTACTAATATGGGCAAATTTTTTAACATTTCAAACTTCCACCATGAGTAATTCATGTGTGTGTGTGTGTGTGCAGGATTGCTACCATTTATTAAAATAAAACAAAATCAGGATTTCTAACATGAAGGCTTTCCTGGTATATTTCGTTGCTCTCCTCATCCGTTGCTCTCCATGCATGGCTGTTCTCCTCACCCAGCTTTGTCAAGGCAGTACCTACGCAGCCAACAGCACTTTCCAATCCAACCTAAAGCTCCTCCTCGGCTCTCTCTCGTATCCCAATGGCACATTCTTCATGAACACCATAGGCTCCAACACCGCCGACCCTGTATATGGCCTCGTCCTCTGCCGAGGTGACACCAGTGAAACCGACTGCTATGCCTGTGTAAGAAATACAACACAAAGCGTTGCTCAAGGATGCCTATATCGCCGACAAGCAACCAGCTGGTACGAGAACTGCCAAGTTCGATACTCTGATAAAAAGTTCTTTTCCTTGGTCAACAACTCGGACGCGCAGCTATTGGATATTAAAAAGAACGCGAGCGATCCGAAAACATTTATGAAGTTTGCGAAGGAGTTGATGGAAGAAATATCTTCTCGTGCGGCGTATGACTCTTCTTTGCTCATGTTTGCAACAGGGATTTTTTTTAATACAATTGATATTCCGTCGATATATGGGCTGGTGCAGTGCACGAGGGACCTTTTGGCGTATGGATGTAGTGATTGTTTGCAGCAGATTCTTGGGTATTTTTGGAATAGTTATGGGGGGGTGGAGGGTGCGATGATTCTTGGGAAGAGCTGTAATTTTAGGTACGAGGTGTATCCTTTCTATGAAGGAAAACCTGTTGTCACGCTCGGTTTGCCATCGTTGGCTCCAGGTCCGGCTTTAGCAAACAGAGAAGGTAAAATCTTGTATCATTTTAAAGTAGGCTTTTTTTTGTTAGAAATGGTGGGATTTTCTTCAGGACAGACGTCTGCTCCAGAAACAATGGCAGACGTCTGAAGGTGTAAGCATCTTCACTTCATATGTCTGGACAAATCAAGTTCAGACGTCTGGTATTACACGAGAAATATAAGAGCGGAGGCAGACGTTTGCAGTTCATCGAGGCAGACATTTATAGGAGTCATGAAACCCAATCCAAGATGGAGGCAACGTCTGCCAAAGTGAACTGCAGATGTATGCCCTCGGCGAATTCTGGTGGTAACTAACTTTGGAAAGTTTGTTCATTTTCAAGTATTGTTAGGATTAGGACTTGCCTATATTAAGATATTCCTCATATGTATTAAAGAGAGCCAATTTGTGAGAGATCATTGTATGAGAAGGTGACAGCTAGGGCTAGAGAATTTTGAGAGAAAATTCCTAGGGTTTGCTCGTGTAATTGATTCGAAAATTATAGTGGAGACTTGCAGATTCCGCGCTGCCGGGAACTGGTCATACGGCAAGTGAACCCCGTTAACAAATCTCGTGCCTCTCTGTGTTTGATTTCCTATTTTATTCTCACATATTTATATTGTTCTTTCATCGTTTAATTGCGTAATTGTGTTTGCGTGATTTGGGTGTTGTCGCGAGCAGGGTTCCGCGTTTTGATCTCTCCCCGTTGATCCCAACAACTGATATCAGAGCTTTGTTAAGGAACCTAAGGTTCTTCAAATTTACGATTTAGGTCAACGGTGGGTAACGATATCTACATTCTTTTCCCCACTTTCTTAGATCGTCGTTTTGAAGGCGTTGGTTTAGTTCAAGGGAAAAATTAAGTTTGTTGCGATAGAGACAAAAGATGACGCAAGTTAAAAAAGGATTGAAAAGTTCAATGGTCAGAATTTTGGTTGGTGGCACATGCAGATGGAGGACTATTTATATCAAAAGGACATGTTTCTTCCGCTGCTTAGAGAAAATCCTAAGAAGATGACTGATGAGGCGTGAAATCTTTTGGATAGGAAAGCCTTGGCGACAATCCGGTTGTTGTTGACTTCGCATGTGGTCTTTAATATCGAAGGAGAAAACAACCAAGACGCTAATAACGATATTAGCGAAGTTGTTTGAGAAGCCTTCTACATCAAACAAAATCTTCATGATGAAGCTTTTCAACATGAAAATGATTGAAAGTGGTTCTGTGACAGAACACTTGAATGAATTCAACGGCGTGACGAGCCAGCTTGAGTCGGTTTCAATCACCTTTGAAGACGAGATTCAAGCATTTCTATTCCTCTGTTCATTACCAGAGAGTTGGGAAAACCTAATGATGGCGGTTAGCAACTCGATCTCGGGGACTCTCATGTTTAATGATGCAGTGGGTTGCGTATTAAATGATGAGATGCGGAGAAAGGCCGGGAGTGAGAGTTCGGGAACTTTCGCGCTTTCGGTGGAGAATCGCGATAGAACGATGGAAAAGGGAAGAAGGGCAAGTCTAAAAGTCGAGAAAAATCATAAGGAAAAAACCAAGATGCGTGTTGGAATTATAGGAAGAAGGGTCATAGAAAAAGTGAATGCATACATCCAAAAATAGACTTGAATAAGAAAGCAGATGAGAAAGAAGCGAATGTGGTATTTACACAAGAACATATGGAACAAGGTCTTTGTTTATTGGCGAGCGAGAACACAAAGGAAGATACTTGGTTCCTTGATTCGAGGGCATCTTTCTATTGTACTTCGGGACGACATCACTTTAGCGAGTATGCTCAGGAGGACCTTGGGCATGTGATGGTTGGAAACGGTCAGCCATGTAAGATCGTTTGTATTAGGAACTTAGACATACTAGCAAGCTAATTTTAGAAAACGACAACATGGATTTCAAAAATTTCTAGTTTGCTAAATTTCCAAAACCATGAATCGAACTAAAGAGCTAGAACTTGTAAACAAAAACCTAGTGAGCTATGCTAATCAACTATGTTAGCAATACTCACATCCTCAAGCTATCTTCAAAAGCTCCAATGTGATTGGACTCAAGCAAACTCTCAAGAGCTCCGGATCGTGCTTGCAAGCCTGTTTTCTTTCGCCGAAGATGATCCATCCGAGAGAACTTAGTCCAAGCTCTAGCTTCACACTAAATAATCTAGTAAAACAACTAAACTTCACAACTTGTTAAGAAGTGAAGCTTATGGATGTAGTTTGAGTGTTCTAATATTTTTCCTTCTCTTTTCCTCTTTATTTCTCATCTCATAGGAGGTTTAGAGGAAGAAGACGAAGGAGAAGCCATTAGAGGAGAGAAACATAATGGTGGAATGAATAACTCATTTTTTTAAATCAAGCATGCTCTCATTTCTTTTGTTAAAACAATTTTACAATTTAAAATGCAACCATGCTTGAATAGTATGAGCAAATGAATTAACAATTCATTTGCCCATACCCTCCACCATTTCTTTTCTCTACCTCATTTCATAATTTCTTTTAAAAAATCCTAGAAACGAGGTGTCATCCTTCTAGAAGTATTCTTATATAAATGCAAGAATACGTCCTGCAAATACATGCCCGTATTCCTATCAAAATACGAATACCCAAGAGATAGAAAAATACAATGAATATAATACTAGAATATACATATTGAAATATATATATGAAAATTATTAAATCAAGTTTTGATTTAATAATCTGTTTTAATCCAAAGCCGGCTAGTATTATCATCCGTCCGATTAAACTTCGTATGACTAGCACACATACATAATCAGAACCCTGCACGTATTAATATAAGGCCATTACGTTATTTTGCCTGAACCGGAAAACTCCTATGTGTGGGACTTTAAAGACCCGTCAATACGTTGACAGTGAGTTTAACCACAAGCACGTCAGCGGCAGTAGCTATACGTAATGGCTACCCAAGTATTGTGCGAAAAGAAGGCCGATGAGCAAACTCATTCGTACCCCTACTAAGCCTGTCTGTGACAATCTCTATATAGTCCGGTCTCTTCATCTAAGAGTATTGTATACCAGGTCTAGGAGGTGGATAATGTCAGACCCCTACTAACCCGATAAGTCGTGCCAGTATGAAGCTCATCATCCATTGAGAAACTACTGATATCACATCGGTAAATCTCATCCACCTTGGCCAAGGATTTCTAGTGATGACTGATCCAACACAGCGCGACATCGACTCCCAATATTGGAAGAAATGAATCCTTGATGATTGTTCATTGCCTTCACGTGGTTTGGGATTATATCCAACTAAAACCTGTTTGCACGACTCTTTTGAGCCATGGTAGGGTAGTAATCTAAGCACAATGGGAACTCACACGAGACAAATGAAAATCTCAGATCAAAAGACTAATCTGTACTCATGCCACAAGAGAACTTCTGTCTGAGATAGGTATAATATCATTTAGAAGTTCTCGGTCTGGTGTACTTACCTCCAGTGAGCACCTGTATACTATCTTAGGTGACTCAACACCAATAACTTGTGAGACCTTGCCATCGCCCCTCATCAGGGTCTCGAAAAGTATACACTAGTCTACTCCGGTGTATCAATACTCAGTCTCGATACTCCATCGACTAAGGACCTTTAAGTATGTGTTTAAGGACCATCCAGCTCCCATGTATATGATCGCCATCATAATGCTTGCAGTCAAGCAATAATCCTATAGGCTTTATCAAAACGTATACACATAATGATAAAGAAAATCCAGATAGTATACTATCATCTCGAGTAAGACTGTTCTACCTGTATAAGTCTTCGTTCAATTATCATAATTGCCTACCTGCAATTACAATAATTGCCTTGAGAGTACTATATCCAACAATCTCCTATTTGCATTTAAGGCTAATTATTGCGGTATCGCATACTCACATCTCATGTGCTACGAATACCCAACTTCTCTATTAATCAGTTTCTCAAAACTTGTTTTGAGAAACTTATATGTTTGAGAAATAGCCTCAGTGAGTGGACCCACTACAATATTTCAATCTTTATCTCTCTATATTTCAATTTCGCTGAGAACGACTATCTCCCGAAATGAGCGATACATGTCTTAAAACTTGTCTGGATATCTGATGAGACCTTATTCATAACATGAACACCAAATCCAACAAGCTTCTTAAATTGTATCCATTTGCTGATGTAATCAGCACCCAGCACCATGACTACCTCAGTATCCTGTTTGGAAACTTATCCAACATACTGCACCTCAAAAGAAGAGGGAAAACTATTAACTCTGACAACCACTCTGTCATCCAGGTTATATTGGAAGCCTGAAATGATAACCGTCTTCTTAAGGAGGTCGTCGTTATCATATACTAAAAACATTCTCTTATGTTCATGACTGCTTCCTAATGTTTCTCAGGATTGGATTAATATATGCTTATTGTAGCTAGTGCAAAAGCAATATCTGGTGTGGTACTTGACATCTCATGATTGACTCAATTGCCTAAACAAGTGATATGTCAATCATGCAAATCCCTCTTCTAATCAGTCTAGAAGATATCTCTTTAGAGAAGGTGACTTCATTACCTGCGCGTACACCACCACGACAGAGTCATCCATTCTAAAACACTTCAGAATAATGTCAAAATACCTAAATTGGGACACTTCCTAAATCTAGATTTAAAACCATAGATCTAGTCACCAGAATCCTTGATATTTTGTCCAGATCCTTTATAGAGAAACACATGTGACAACCACAGTATAACCGATCGTAGTAGAAGAACATTGCTTCCTATCATGTCATCCGAATATCAGGACATCACTCCCTATTACCTTCTTACCAGGTCCATCTACTGCTCTGATGAAGTCAAACTCTATGACTGTCACATCAAAAATAGATGATCTTCTGAGCTATACTTATTTTAGTCTATAAATAGTCATAAACTACTTGCCCACCACGCTTCCGCTGCTCCTACTGACTACAACAACCTTTTGGTAGAGTCATATACACGTACACTTCTAAAGCTAGTTTAGAACGATATTATAGTAATCCACGTGGCAAATCTCATAGTCTAGGACACCAGTAGTGGCAAGCATGGGTCATCAAAACCTTCGTGTCACCGCCTTTGAGGAAACCGAAGTATCTCTCGGGTGGTTGGGGTTACCCACCAAATCTGCAGAGTGGCTAATGGATTGTCGAATCCAATTGAATTTTTAGGTTCTACTAAATTTTCAGTAACCGTTTGTGGTTCTGGAATCATTTCCAGTCTACCATACTCCCACTAATATTTTCTGAAAAAAATTCATTTTACTAAAACGGGTGGCAAGTCAAGAACAATATAACTATTGATCCTGCAAATGATAGAATGTTAACTCTCGTCAAAGTCCGGGATAATCCACAAACTACTATTATTGAAACGTGCCTTAAGTTTATCCGGATTCTGATTTTAAGTATAAGCCGGACAACTCCATATACCTTAACATCATTAAGATATGAATCCATTCTATATCCAATATAGAAACAAAGACACTAATTTAATTGGAATTAGATTCAAAGTACATGCACCTGTTTCCAGTGCATTACGACCAAATGGAAGAAGGCCATGCAACATTACTCATCAAGAAGCGCACCCATTAATAGTAACCTGAGAAAGAAGCAAGTTTTTAAATATATTACTTACGACGGAAAACCCAGCATAAGCATCTACGTCTTCGATCATCTCAAAGAATTCTGATACTTCCAACACGGTTCTCAACTTTATTCTTATACCTTTAACTTCTTAAAATTTAGATCTTGTATTTCAACGAAATGCGTGTCTAAAACCAGATAAGTCACAAGTAAACAGAATATAGTATAAGTACCAACCCCTTATCCCAATGGACATCAGACATCATACAATATTTTGTATAAGTTCTCTAAGTTTAATAACTCAAACCCTGTACGTCGTAGGTTGAAAATTATGTTATAGTTAAGAAGAATTACACCGTTGTTGAATGCACCTTACCTAATTATCAACTGATAAAGGTAAATGTCATAAATATATTTTCAAAAAGTTATATATCTCTTTATAAAATAAACGTACGGATATATCGGTTTGAAATTGGTGCATAATAACGAATATTTAAAACCAAAAATTTGTCGTTTAGCAAAACCCAGACGATTTCCTCAAATATCACCAATTACAAAGAATTCTGATATTGAGAATCTAATCACCCAATTCCCAATATTCTACTCCCACTCAGTATTTGTAACGCCATACAGATGTGAGAATTAAGTCTGGTAAATACATACTCTGGAGTCAGAAACTAATTGGGAAACCTGTTTTCAATTAACATCGTACAGTAAAACTAAAACATGAAAATGTTTCGAAGGGCTGGCCGGGTATTCCTAATAATGCATTTTCCACTATTCAGACTCATGACAGTAGTCGCAATTTTCCTTGTCCTCACTCCAATCCCTTTATGTCTTTATTTCTTACCTTCTGTATACCATACTTAGGCTAATTGTTTTTCTCTTTCCTACCTTTCGACGCCTGCTTAATTTTTGGAAGAAAACTATCAAATAAGCGTAATAGGTGTACTCTCCTTATGCCAGGAGCCCTCGCAACCTGAAGAAGGTAAAGAGAAAAGACAACCGAATAATTCTATTCAATTTCTTCAGAACCGAAATCCATTCTCGAACTGAAACAAGTTTTTTCGAGTTCGTATGTAACTATACGATGACATACTTAAGCAATATGGATTTTCGTAGTGATACAGAGTGTTCTGGAAAAATGCAGAGGGGAAGTAGGAGTGGCATGGATATATGCGACTTTGTCGTGAATTATGACAATCCAAAAGCCAAAATATGTAAGAAGGTTCGGTTAATTTGGTTCATGAGTTCCAGTTTAGGTTAGATCATGGTCGCGAACTAGAGAGAAAAACACTCAGCCTGCACTCTATCAAGATTAGATTGGTTAATCACTTTATCTAATCAGAATAGCTCCCACTGTTTCTTCGAATTCTCTTTCAAACCCTAAAAAGAGAATTAGTCAGGATCATCTGAAAACCATCCGAGGAGTAATACTTATTCATCAGTCGGAATCGGAATCCAACTATCATCGCGTGATAACTTGATGAAAGTCACTCAAATCACCACACTCCAGAAGATATGCGCATACCTGGCAAGTTTCCCTTATATTTAAAACTCCCGATATGGTTTTTGTCCCAAACGGCTTATGGCTTTGACATAGGTCAACATACCATAATTTGCAAGTCAAGTTCTACCCGTTATTGTCCTGGATTAATTAGATCCATCCGTACGAGCCCTTGGTAGAGGTCAAAATGACCGTACGACTGTCCTAACAAATCGCATCATCATGCAACAGAAAAACATTACTGAGCTACCAAACAGACACAGGTCAACATACGTAGCTACGAATACTAAGCAATACCAATCTGAAATGATGGAGGGTTACGACTGGTTTTTGGCGAAAAACCTTTAACGTAATGAACTTGATATCATTGAAGGAACTGAAGCATTTGAAAAGGAGTGGTTTAGGCTCCGCAACGAGTAGTTGAAGGAACCGAAGCATTTGAAAAGGAACTGAAGCATTCGAAAAACCTTTAACGTAGTTTATAGTGACGTAAAATTTTGCCAAAGAGGCCACTCCCTGTGAAGGGATCTAGGCTCTTTTCTCATCGAATGAGGTGCAGAATATTCGTAACTGAATATCTCGATGCAAAGCAAAAGAAAACGCCTCTAATTTTAAAAGATTGGCTCCAACAATATCATGCAGGTTTGTTTTCCTTACATTAATCAGAACTAATGCAGTCCCATCAATTAATCATATCAAGCCAGAAAAGAAATGAAAACAAGCACGCATATATACGATCCGCATTCGCTACAGGGTCCCGGGTCTTCACCGTAAGGTTACTTAACATATGACAAGGCGGGGACAGGACTAGCGCAGATGCAAAATATATATATCATCTACTATATATATATAAATATTCGTCTCACGCATGATATCAAGTAACATCATAGAAGCATCACAACAGAAGTAAGCACAATATGAAAATGCGGATAAAATAGGAAAAGTACATTTCAATGGAGCCAAATATGAAATGTAATTTTTCGGCCGTATGGATAGCCCGTAGTATCGGATCCTAGACCCCTATGAGTGCGGCAAGCCACCCACCAATCTCAGAAATGAGGCAATCCCAATCAACGAAGTGAGTGGGCCACCCAACACTTTCAAAATCCGGTGACTTAGACACCCCTCTGCGGGTCAATCCTATACCCTTACGAGTGCGGCGAATAGCCCGCCAATTCTAAATTAAGGCACCCCGGTCTCAACGTCATGAGATGGAGGCCCGCTGTCTTCTTGAACCCGGCTACTCGAGCACTTCGACGCGGGGTAATCCTAGTGCATGTAATGAAAATCTGAATATACAATGATAACTACATCCGCAACCAGGACGCGTCCCAAAGAATAATATACAAGCCGCAATGACGGCAGTCCACATGTCGGACGTTTGCCACACAATATAAATATACATTATATCATAGAAAAAACATCTAATACTACGTACACCGGCCTATCCATCACGACAAATCCAATATAACCATAATTACAGAGCAACACAAAATATTAATGTGAATATCATGTTCGTAAACCCGTCTGAATGTACATATAGCAACAGTAGAATTATACAGCGCTATGATATTGACGGTCGCAGAAACAAGCGCATAGAAAATCATGAATTTAAAATTTCGATTGATTAAAACTTTCCGTATTGGCCCCAAGTACAAACCAGTACACAAACAAATCTGGACCAAAACCAAATATTCCAAAATTCACAATTCCATGTATTAGAGCCCCAGAAAAAATTTGGCACACTGTAGCCAAAATTTGGCGGCGGATCAGTGGCCAAATAGTACATTCCGCGGCGGTTCAGCGGCCGAATTTTGGGCTTAGGTTTCCAAATTTTTTCTTGGCTCTAGTTTTGTCTGTACATAATTTTCATGCAACCTGAAATTTTTTTTGAATAGCTTTGAAATTCGAACAGCAAGCACTATTTTGGAATTGTGAATCGGAAAAATTCTTCGATCGATATTTTAAGTTCGTGCAAACAAGTTTAGCCTCTAGCTCGGCTCTGATACCACTGTTGGGAACTTAGGCATACTAACAAGCTAATTTTAAAAGATAGCAATATGGATTTCAAAAATTTCCAGTTTGCTAAAATTCCAAAACCATGAATCGAACTAAAGAGCTAGAAATTATAAACAAAAACTTAATGAGCAATGTTAATTTACTATATTAGCAATATTCGCATCCTCAAGCTATCTTTAAGAGCCTTAATGTGGTTAGACTCGAGCAAGCTCTCAAAAGCTCTGGATTGTGCTTGCAAGCCGGTTTTCCTTCGCCGAAGATGATTCACCCGTGCGAACCCAGTCAAAGTTCTAGCTTCACACAAAATAACCTACTGAAGCAACTAAGATTCACAACTTGCTAAGAAGTGAAACTTAGAGATGTAGTTTGAGTGTTATAGTATTTTTCCTTCTCTTTTTCTCTTTGTTTCTCATCTCATAAGCAGGTAAAAAAATGAAGATGAAGGAGGAGCCATTAGAGGAGAAAGAAACATAGTGGTAGATTGAAGAACTCATTTTTAAAATCAGGCATGCTCTCTGTTCTTTTGTTAAAACAATTTTACAATTTAAAATACAACCATACTTGAATAGTATGAGCAAATGAATTAACAATTCATTTGTCCATACCCTCCACCATTTCTTTCCCCCACCTCATTTCACAATTTTTTAAAAAGGAAATCCTAGAAGTGAGGTGTTCTCCTTCTAGAAGTATTCTTGTATGAATACAAGAATACGTCCCGCAAATACATGGTATTCGTATCAAATACCCAAAAGATAAAAAAAATTACAATGAACATAATACTAGAATATACATATCGAAATATATATATATGAAAATTATTAAATCAAAACTTGATTTAATAATCCGTTTTAATCCAAAGCCGGCTGGTATTATCATCCGCCCGATTAAAGTCCGTGTGGCTAACACACATACCTAATCGGAACCCTGCACGTATCAATATATGGCCACTACATCATTTTGCCTGAACCGGGAAAGCCCTTTATGTAGGACTCTAAACATTCGTCAAAACGCTGGCAGTGAGTTTAACCATAAGCACATCAGCGACACTAGCAGTATGTAACAGCTACCTAGATATTGAGCGAAAGAAAGGCCGACGAGATCCGTACCCTTACTGAGACTGTCTGTGACAATCTCCATATAGTCCGGTCTCTTCGTTTAAGAGTTTCGCATACCGGGTCTAGGGGGTGGATAACGTCAGACCCCTACTAACCCTATAAGTTGTGCCGGTCTGAGGCTCGTCACCCACTGAGATACTATTGATACATATTAGTAAATTTCATCCAGCTTGGTCAAGAATTTCTGGTGATGACTAACCCAACACAACGCGATATCGACTCCCAATACCGGGAGAGACAAATTCTTGACGATTGTTAACTGCCTCCATGTTGCTTAGGACCGCACCCAACTAAAAACTGTTTGCACGACTCCTTTGAGCCGTGGTAGGGTAGTAATCTAAGCACAATGGAACTCACATGAGACAAATGAAAATCTCATGTCAAAGGATTAATTTGTACTCATGCCACTAGAGAACTTCAATCTGATGATAGGTATAATACCATCTAGAAGTTTTTGGTGAGTTCGTCCGGTGTACTCACCTCTAGTGAGCACCTGTATATTATCTTAAGTGACTCAACACCAATGGCTTGTGAGACCTTGCTATCGTCTCTCGTCGGGGTCTCGAAAAGTATACACTAATCTACTCCAGAGTCTCGATGCCCAGTCTCGTTACTCTCTCGACTAGGGACCTTTAAGAATGTGCTTAAGGACCACCCAGCTTCCACATATATAGTCGCCATCATAATACTGGTAGTCGAGCAATAATCCTATGGGTTTTATCAAAACGTATACACGTAATGGTAAAGACAAACCAGATAGTGTAATATCATCTCTATAGGTCTCCGTTTAATTATAATAAACGCCTACCTGCAATTACAATAATTGCCTTGAGGGCACTAGATCCAACAGTTAGAAAGGGGATGATTATTTTGCAACCGTTAGGAGGTGATCAAATAAAATTGAAGAATGTTTGTCATATTCCAGATTTGAAAAGGAGACTGATTTCTACTAGTAAGCTTAACAACGAAGGTTTTATTACGACATTTGGGAATTCGCAGTGGAAGATTACCAAAGGGTCGTTGGTGGTTGCTAGAGGCAAGTTGAGCGGTTCGTTGCATTCCTTTAGTGGGAGTAGCGGAGGTTCGGTTTCATTGGCAATGGATTTAGAGTTAAATTCGGAGACTTCGTTGTGGTATAGACGATTGGGACATCTCAGCGAGAAGAACATGAAAATACTTTAAGAAAGGAGGCTTCTTTCGAGGCTGAAAAAGGTGGAGTTGGGGCTGTGCGAGAGTTGTGTTTGTGGGAAGTAAAACACGCTCAAATTTCAGATTGAAGGCGTAGTAAAGAAGACCAAGAAACTGAAGATGGTGCATAAGGACATATGAGGTCCAGCCTCGGTGGAGTCGTATGGAGGTAATCGGTATTTCATAACTTTCATTGATGATGCATGCAGGAAGACTTGGGTGTATGCAATGAAGAAGAAATCCGATGTGTTTGGTATATTCAAACACTGAATTGCGCAGGTGAAGAACTAAACGGAGACTAAAGTAAAATGCTTTAAGTCCGACAATGAAGGGGAATACTGCATACAGGAGTTCGAGGAGTTTTGCTCGCATAATGGTATTCGTTGGTCAAAACGGTACGGGGGACACCCCAGCAAAATGGCATTGTTGAAAGAATGAACAAGACGATCCTTGAGCGAGCACGGAGCATGATTTAAAATGCGGATGTGCCAAAATTTCTATTGGAAGCAACCGTTGATACCGCTGTGTACTTGATCAACAGAAGTCCGGCGCGTGTACTCGATGGAGGCATTTCAGAAGAAATTTGGTCAGGTAAACCGATTAATTACTCGCATATAAAAATATATGGCTGCATTGCGTATTTTTTGGTTGATAAAGCGGAAAGGAGTAAGTTTGACTCCAAGTTTCGGAAGTGCGCTTTCATCAGATATGATGGGGATGAGTTCGGAAATAGGCCGTGGGATTACACAAGCAAGAAAGTAATACGAAGCCGGAATGTCATGTTTGATGAGCAGTATTTGTACAAAGAAGAAAAGCAAGTCAAGAAAGGTGCAGTACGTGAATTCGTCGAGCTAGACAGAACTCAAGAATCATTCAGGTTTCTACAGGTGGTGATCAGAACGTGGATGAAGCCGCAGTGCAGGATCAGGTTCAAGAACAGGATGGTGATCATGTTCAGCAATCAAATATGCCAATTCTGAGGAGATCTACGAGAGAAAGGAGAATACCTAAAAGACTTGTGACCGACTTCGTTTTGTACACAGATGCGGGAAAAGACCGAATCCCTTGAAGAATCAACAAACCATGGTGCTAGCAAGCAGTGGGAGCAAGTTATGGATGGGAAGATGGAATGTTTGAAGAAGAACCATACATGGGGCCTAGTGAAGCTACCCAAGGATCGGAAAGCGTTGCTTAATACGCGGGTGTACAGGATTAAAGATGAGACCGATGGTGTGAAGCGGTACAAGGCTTGTTTGGTGGTTAAGAGATACACACAAAAATAAGGTATTGATTATCAAGAGATTTTTCCCCTGTGGTAAAGATGACATCTATTCGGACGATCCTTAGTATTATGGCGGTGGAGAATTTGCACTCAAAACAGCTAGATGTCAATACTGTGTTCCTTCATGGAGATTTAGATGAGGAGATTTATATGATGCAACCGCCGGGATATGAGGTGAAGTGGAAGGAGAATATGGTGTGTAAACTGCGAAAGAGCTTGTATGGCCTCAAGCAAGTTTCTAAGCAGTGGTATCTCAAGTTTGATCAGTTTATGCTAGAGATGAGATTTGTGCAGAGTGAATCAGATCACTGCGTCTACGTTCAAACTTTCAAGGACGGAGACTACATTATTTTGTGATTGTATATGGATGACATGTTGGTAGCGGGTCCGAGTTTCGAGAAGATTCAAAGTTTGATGAAGATGATGGCCGAGAAATTCGCTATGAAAGATTTGGGAGCGACGAGACAAATCTTGGGCATGAAAATCGTTCGAGATAGGACGCGGCGGAAGTTGTGGTTATTGCAAAGGAACTACATTGAGAAGGTTTTGAAGTGGTTCAAAATGGACAAATCAAAGCCGGTGAGTACGCTCTTAGCGAGACATTTCAAACTCATGAAAAAGTTGTAACCGACAACTCAAGAGCGGAAAGACGAGATGGCAAGAGTACCTATGCTTCTGTAATGGGGAGTTTGATGTATGTGATGGTGAGTATGAGACCCGATATTGCACATACAGCGGGAGTTGTTAGCCGGTATATGCAAAATCTGGTGAAGGAGAATTGGAATGTGGTGAAGTGGATTCTAAGATATCTTAGGGGTATATTTAGTCACTGTTTATACTTCGGGGGTGACTCTCTAGAGGTACAAGGGTACGTCGATGCAGACTATTCGGGAGATCGTGATAGTGGGAATAGCACAGTGGGATACATATTCACAGTGGGGGGGAACAGCGGTGAGTTGGGTCTCTCAATTACAAAAGGTGATGATTTTGTCAACTATGGAGGTAGAGTTCGTGGCGATCACGAAAACCAGTAAGGAGATGGTATGGCTGCAAGGGTTACTTGAAAAATTGGACAAAAAGCAAGACTAACCTTGTGGAGTGACAACCAAAGTGCGATACATTTGGTGAAAAAACCGGTATATCACTCTCGGACGAAGCACATCAAAATGCGGTACCATTTTATTCGTATAGCGGTTGAAGAGTAGTTGGCATTGCAGAAAATCACAAGGGAAAAGAATCTGGGGGGCATGTTCACCAAAATAGTAAACAGAGATAAGATGGATCTCTGTTGCAGGTTGGTGAAGCTCTCCATGAAAATCTGATGAGAAGAGCGTAGAGTGGAGTTATGTGAAGTCCACTAGCGTCGAGAATTAAGACTGAAGAATTTCCAAGTGGGAGAATATTAGAAACGGTGGGATTTTCTTTAGGACATACGTCTGCTTCAGAAACAACTGCCGGCATCTGAAGGTGTAAGCATCTTCACTTTAGACGTTTGGACAAATCAAGTTCAGACGCCTGATATTACATGAGAAATATCAGAGCGGAGGCAGACGTTTGCAGGAGCCATGAAACCCAATTCAAGACGGAGGCAGACGTTTGCCAAAGTGAACTGCAGACGTCCGCCCTCAACGAATTCCGATGGCAACTAACTTTGGAAAGTTTGTTCATTTTCAAGTATTGTTGGGATTAGGGTTTGCCTATATATAGGTACTCATATGTATTAAAGAGAGCCAATTTGTGAGAGATCATTGTATGAGAGGGTGACGACTGGGGTTAGAGAATTTTGCTCGAAAATTCTTGTAGTTTGCTCGTGTAATTGATTCAAAGATTATAGTGGAGATTTGCAGATTCCTCTCTGCCGGGGACTAGCCATACGGTAGCTAAACCCCGTTAACAAATCTCGTGCCTTTCTGTGTTTGATTTTCTATTTTATTCTCGCATATTTATATTGTTCTTTCGTCGTTTAATTGTGTAATTGTGTTTGCGTGATTTGGACGTTGTCGCGAGTATTGTTCCGCGTTTTGATCCCTCCCCGTTGATCCCCAACATTTTTGCCTTGCTATATCGACCCTAAAATCTATTAGGAATTCAAAATCCTCCCTCTAATTCTGCAAACCGATAATATGCAAGAATATTCCATTATATTTTCAATGTATCCGTTAAAAACCGGATAGATATTAGTAAATGGGCATTTTTATTTCTCCTAATTGTCAAAATTTTACAATTTATAACTTTCTTTAAGAGAAGAAACATAGATCGACACCTACGATCTTGGTTTTCAAATTTCAATAGGGACTATGGTTTTAAAAATAATTAAACTAGCCATGATTAATTATTCTAGTCATGACATCGGGTTTAATTGACAACATGTCTATTTAAGTAATGGTGAGGTTTTGGAGGAGATATTATGAAATATCAAGTTTTGCTTGTGCCGTTTGAAAATAGCCATGTTTTTGTGTGTAGTACAATAAGAAAACGATACGAAACATACTAGCCTTTATCCCAAAATTTTGGGGCCAGCTATAGGAACCCGTTTCTTCCATTCAGCTCTCCGTCTCCTTGGTTAAATTAACGATTTAACTATCGTTCTTAATTGACTCTATCCATGTTTGTCTAGGTCTACTCCTATCCTTTGTTGCTCCATTAACTACAATTTTTGTCACCTTTTCTATCTGGGGCATATATTGGTGTGTGTACTTTCAAAATCTAAGTGGTCATTATGTATATTTTAAAACATAAAGGGTTATCTGACTCTTTTCCAAAAAATGCAAGGGCCAGTTTGAGCATTTTAAAACATATGGAGTTTATATGATATCCAGGGATAGTAGTGATATATTTTTCCATTAGTTGAGAGAGTTCTCTGATTAATTTTGTGCACGCTATTCCTAGAAATTT
Organism: Agapanthus africanus; assembly: GCA_030015575.1. Lineage (NCBI taxonomy): Eukaryota > Viridiplantae > Streptophyta > Magnoliopsida > Asparagales > Amaryllidaceae > Agapanthus > Agapanthus africanus. Next base: position 963,068,360 of record CM057338.1, read on the forward strand.
AACTGATCATTTGATGATGCAGGAAGCAAGCACAATAATATTATACTCTTTATAGTGATCCCTCTAGCGTTCGTTCTGGTGCTTGTTCTGGTGCTTATCAGCATTCGTAGTTGGAAGAAGAGATCAGCAAAGCATAATATACCTGGTAAGTGGTTATAAGAATTTCGGGTTACGTTTGGATTTTGTACCTAAAACCCACAAATTTGATAGTAAATCTAACTCAGAACTTTAATTTTTGTTCTCGTCAGATTTCTGTTGATTTTTTTGATCAGTTCTCTGTATATATTGTACTCTAGTTTAGCGGACTATTGCACATATAATAGCATTTAAAGAACTCATGCGATGGACAAACAAGCATTACTACAGCTATAACTTTGAGATTCATAATAGACGTCGATCTTACTTTTATTGTTCTCGTATAATGTGAGTAAAACTAATTGTATGTCAAAAAATAGCTATACTGATCAGTTGTACTGCTTTAGGAACGTCTGAACAGGAGGAGATCTCAACTGTTGAATCGATATTATTTGATCTGTCCCTCATAAAAGCTGCTACATCTGACTTCTCTGATGCGAATAAACTCGGACAAGGTGGCTTCGGTGCAGTTTACAAGGTATGTGATATATCAGCAAATTTTTAGTTATGTAAGAATAAACAGGGGTTGATTTAATAACTCCCATGGGCAGAACACAAACAGCGAAAAAGGAAGGATTAGAAATAGGCTAAATTACACTATACTACCCTTAACCATTGCAGTTTTTTTTCAATAAACTTCCTTAATTTATTTATTTATTTTGGTTACAACAAGCTAACTGAAAGTGTTACATTAAAGGGTGTTTTAGTGAAAAAAATTCTCCCTTAAAATCAATGGTTAAGGGATTTTGCTGTAATTAAAACATAAAGGTGGTATAGTGAAAAATGATGATAAGTAAGGCTAGTTTAGTGTAATTTAGCCTAGAAAACATAATAGAATTTGCAAATGCAAACTCATATGAAATAATCCTTTTGTTTCAATCAGTAGCTCCTTTCTAATCACATTCCTTATATTTTTCGGTTGTCTTTGATAGGGAATACTGCCAAATGCCGAAGAGATAGCAGTGAAGAGGCTTTCCACAAGCTCAAAACAAGGACTAGGAGAGCTAAAGAATGAACTTCTGTTAGTGGCCTAGCTTCAACATAAGAATCTTGTTCGGCTTCGAGGTGCTTGCTTGCAAGAAGAAGAGAAGTTGCTCGTTTATGAATATGTGCCAAATCGAAGCTTGGACACCATTTTGTTTGGTATTTTTCTTTCGGCTAAATTTTACTAAACTACCCTTGACTATGAGCATTTATAGTTATCTACCTTTTTCTTAAAATTTCTATAAGCTCCCTTGCAGTGCTACATTTAAAGGTATTTTAGTGGCAAACATATCTCCCTTGAAACAAGGATTAAGGTAGTTTATTGCAATAAAAACTTTAAGATAGTTGAATGAAAACACATAGTTAAGGGCAGTCTAGTGAAATCTAGTCTTTTCTTTATGAAAGAGGCTCAATCATCCTACTGGAACTTTTCTATGTCTGAATTGCTGATTACACCAAAAATACCAACATATCGTTTTAATCTTACTTTTTTATTTGTTACACGATAGAAACGTCTCCGTACTTTCCTATAATACAACAAAAGTTATTCTTAAATAAATTTCTTTATTTAATTACCTAACAACATATTTCATCTGGAATGAAATAGATCCTGCCAAAAGCCATCAGCTAAATTGGGAAACACGATTTAAAATCATTGGAGGAATTGCTCGAGGCCTGCTCTACTTACATGAAGAATCTCGCATGAAAGTTATACATCGAGATCTAAAAGCCAGCAACGTATTGTTAGACACAGATATGAATCCGAAAATTTCAGACTTTGGTTTAGCTAGGCTATTTGAAGGAGATGAATCACAGTGCACAGCGAGTCGGGTCGTCGGAACTGTGTAAGTAACTGAATTATATCGAGTAATACTATATTATCCAAGAAATATGAAGTGTATTGAGTATTTTGCAGTGGTTACATGGCACCAGAATATGCAAGAATCGGGAGATTTTCTACAAAGTTGGATGTATTTAGCTTTGGGATTCTTGTTTTAGAGATTGTGACTGGAAGAAAGAATAACAGCTTCCATGAGTCTGAAGATGCCCATGACCTTCTAACCTATGTGAGTGCTCAAAATTATTATGTCTTCTTCTTAGATGCGTGTACACATACGTATGTGCTCCTTGTTTGTGCGTGTGTGCATGTATTTGTTTCTGGAACGTTAAATAAAATATAAAAACATTTTTCAATGATGACCTATAAAAATATAAGTTAAGAGAAAAAGTTACTACTTAGGTTAAAATTACGTGACAAGATTAGTAACCATCGTGAGAAAAGTTCGATGTGACATTATGATTAGTATAGAAATGCTAGGTGATCAGGGAATTGATAACACAAATACACATTATAAATTACACGATAGCAGAAAAAATTTCTTCTTTCAAGGGATATTAGGAAATAGGCCAAATTGCACTAAACTACCCTTAAATATATATTTTTTTACTAAACTGCTTTAAAGTTTTTTGGTTAATTGCTAAATAATACCCCAATGTTTCACCTACTTTGCACTTATATAGCTTATTGGTTTTTTCACTGTACTTGTATATCATAAAGTTCAAACCGTTAATATTTTGCTCCCTTCAGCGGACCATAAAATCCCTCACTATTTTAAAAAAAGTCCATACGGTTTGTACTGTATTTAAGTGCAGCGAAAAAATCTATAAGGTATATAAATGCAAAGTAGATGAAACATTGGGGTATTAGTTAGCAATTAACCCATAGTTTTTTAATATAGAAAACTCCCTTAGACTTTTGTTTTAAGTGAGCTTTTAATTCTAAAATACCTTCATATGAAGCAATTTAAGGAAGCTTGCCTCCATGGAAAAAAAACTTTAGGTAGTTTAGTGAATATATCAATGATAGTGAAGGGTAGTCTAGAAATTAAATAATGTTACGGCATGCATCTTTCTAGATTCAGGTTTGATTAAAGTGTGCAAGAGTTAGTTGAGATCTAGATTGAAGCTTTATATTATCATTTTATGATTAAAAAAGAAATAATTAATCTAAATGGGACCAAGACTCAATCCTTTGAACTCTCTCTCTCTCTCTCTCTCACATGCAGACTTGGAAACACTGGAGGGAAGAAAAAATATCAGAAATCATCGATCCATCTCTTGATGGGAATTTTCCTAGAAACGAGGTGTTGAAGTGCGTTCAAGTAGGACTTCTATGTGCGCAAGAAGCTGCATCGCGTAGGCCTGCAATGTCCGCAGTCGTTCTCATGCTCCAGAGTCCCTCGGTGGAACTCCCAGCCCCTTCGGATCCGAAACTCATTTATGAGCCGCATGGTTCTGTGAATGAAGTTACGATTTCAGAATTGGATCCTCGGTGAAAAATACCGGGAAACAATAATTCGATTCTAGCTTTAGCTGGAATAAGTCTTATAGAAATCTTTCTAATTGTTGGAGAATTTATTTTGTTTCAGAAGTTAATGTTAGGCACTAGTTTTGTATTAGGAATTATATACCAAGTAGCATGACAGTTGAAATCATGCACTAGTTTGAAACTCTTTGCCTCTGTAATTATTTCTACTATTTTAACTTAAAAGGTTTCTATTTCAAAATTGATTGATGATGTGGTTTTTTTCTCTAAGAAAGAAAATATAGAATATCTCACCATTGTTTAATTTCAAAAGTTTTTGAAGAAACGAACTAAAACAATTTTTCTGTAATACCAGCGGCACTATGTTGTGTGTTAAAAAAAGAAGAAAAAGATTCTCAGCAGATGCTATGCATGGGAAAAAGAGCAGCCGTTATAATAAACGATTTTTTTCGTAACAACGACAATAATACAGCAAGCCTTCGTCCTAATGTTTTAAGGTCGGCTGTATGAATTCTTCTCTTCCATGTGGTTGCTAATAAATGATTTTTCTTTTGTTGTCCTAATGTTTTAGAGTTGGTTATATGAATCCTTCTCTTTCATTCCGCTCTATTAAGAACCGTCTCTTCAGATCAAATTAATATTCGTTCTTAATTGTCCATATCCATGTAACTTTAACTTTATCCTGATCTTTAGTTGCGCTATGAACTACGATCCTTCTCTTCCCCCCCTTTTTTTTGCCCCTTTCTTCAAATTGAAATTGGAAGTGTTGCATATTCTGCTTCTGTTTTCCCAGCTGGTTGCATTATAATAGAAGAGGCAGTTCAAGGAAAAAAAAAGCAGCTATGGAAATGGGTGTAATGTGCACTGTTTTAGTTTTAATGGCACATATGGTTGTCTTCAGTTTCAAAATTGATTGCTAAGGTGACTTGCTATTTTTAAGATGAACCAAAAAAAGACAAAAGATAGAATTTCCACCTCATCTTTGCTAACCGTCTCGAATGAGAGATTATTCGGTGTGCCGGATGTAGTACATCTAGACAGAAGGAGAGAGAAAGAGAGAGAGAATTTCAGGCACTCTTTTGGCAGCTTGGTGTGATTCATGCTTTTATTTCTTTCATTCTCATAACCGGGCATATATGGCCGGCACGCCGAATTATTTCTCGTCTCGAAAACGCAATTTTTAGTTACAAAAAATTCACCGTTTATTATGAATGGTTATTTTTTGTTACTGTCCGTTATTTAGATATTGCAGCCGGCTATATGGACATTGCATGTAGATGTTTTTTCAACTATGGAAAACTTTTCTAGGGGGTTTTAAGGAGATTCTTTGGGCAAAGGCTCTTTTGACAACGGAAAGCTTTGCCATTTTTTGTGACAATTTACCCTATATTTAATCATTTAGGTGATTTTACGGATATTTCACTACACACCATCCAGGTTTGGTGGTGTATCACATGACCATTCAATGCTTCAAAATGCTACAGGATGCTTGATTTATTTTTCTAACCAGTAAAACAACTAAAAATCAACAAAAATCCGGCGATAACGAGGACAAACACAACAGCAACTGAGACTTTTATCCCAAACATTTGGGATAGGCTACATGAACCAACACGCTGGGTCGAGCACATGAATCCTCCGTCTCTACTCACTCCTATCGAACAATATACTTTCATTAAGACCTTTGGCATCCATATCTTTTCATATTGACTCCATCCACGTTTCCTTCGGTCTCTCTTTCCTTCTTTTCATTTGGCCTAAATCGAGAATATTCATTCGTCGAACCGATACTTCCGTAGGTCTGTGTCACACATGACCAAACTATCTAAGACGGTTTTTCCTCATCTTTTCCTTCACAGGTGCTACACCAATTTTTGCATGAATATTCTCATTTCGCATTTTATCTTTTCTAGTGTTACCATACATCTAACGAAGTATGCGTATCTCCTCTATATGTATCTTCTGCGCATGATGTTTTTTTGGAGCCCAGCATTCTATACTGTATAATAAGACAGGCCTAACAGTGATTCGATAAAACTTCCCTTTCAACATTAACAGAAAGTCATGTTCGCAAAAAATCTCCGTTCCACTTCTCCCTTTCAACCAACCGGCCTGAATTCTCTGATTGATATCGCTATCGATCTTCCCATCCTTTTGGATGATGGGATCTAGACATCTAAATTTATCGCTTGGTGATATCTCCTGCCCATCTAATGTTGTACAACTGTGATATCGATTTCTCCGTTTACTGAATTTGCATTGATATATGCTATCTTGGACCTACCAAATCTAAACCCTCGAGATTCCATCGTTTAGCTCCATAACTTCAATTTGGCATTAACCGCTGCTTTCGTCTCATTTACCAGAATAATATCATCAGCGGATAACATACACACTAAGGTATCTCATCCTGCATAGTTCTAGTAGGTTCATCTATCACTATGGCAATCAACAATGGACTTAAAGGATATCCTTGATGCAAGCCAATTGTGATCGGCAGTTAGGCCGCCGCAAGCCCTTATGTACATTTGCCCATCATACATGTTCTTAATTATGTCAATATACATGATTTAAACTCTCTTCTTCATCATTGTTAGCCATAATAACCCTGTAGGTATCTTTTCGTAAGTTTTCTCTAAATCAACAAAACCATATTACAGCTCTCTGTTTATGATAACGAGGACAAATGTCTCACTGAAAGTCAATTATATAAACCTAACACGATTTACTACAGCTCTCTGTTTGGGATTTGGAAAAGAGGATCACGGCTTTTTTTAATGGGGACAAATGTGAGGGTGGATTTCAGAATACTATTTACTATAATTTGGGATAATTTTTGGACTCAAGCCTATGAGAGTCGGTTAGTTGCTGGGATCTAAGATTACAGCTTTCATATTATCATTTTATATGAAGAGTAGTCTAATTTGGATACAATCCTGTAACCAACCTACTCAGCTTTAATCCATTTGAGCTCTCTGATGCATACTTAGCAACACTTGGGCGAAGAAACAACATAAGAAATTATCGATCCATCTCTCAGCAAGAGTTTTCTGAGAAACCAGGTTCCGAAGTGTGCTCGCCCGAGTAGGATTCTATGTGCCCAACAAGCCCCATCGCATAGGCCCGCGATGCCCGCGGTCGTTCTCAAAACATGTTTCTTAGACGCAAGAAACTTACGATTTCAGAACTAGAGCTTCGGCGAAAAATGCGGGAAAACTAGACTTCAATTCTTGCCGGTCAAGAATAACTTTATCCAAAAGCTTAATCAATCAGGCAGTGAGATATTATATATATCAAACCAATACAATATGTATGAGCCCAAGTAAGAACTCCAAAAACCAGACTTGCTGAAGAGGAGGGTGTTTACCCTCGTAACATCTAATAAATCAGCATGGTTAAAGTAGGCAAGTCAATGGGTCGGGTCGGGTCCGATTCAGGATGACATGTTCCAGATCCAGATCCGTTTATGTTTAATGATTTGGATCCTTTCGTTTATTCAAAAGGTGTAGATTGAATAGATCTATATTTGGATCCATTAATAATCGGGGCAGACTCGTATATCCAGTTTATAACTAGTTTTCATAATTATAATAAAGTTTTATTTGAAATGTTCAGATCATATATGGTGGAAGGAATATATAGAACGTATTTTATTCAAACCCACTCCATTAATTAAACCTTTTAATACAGGTCAGCAAGTTTGAATTAGGTGTAGACCCTATTTTTTTTTTTTGTTTTTGCAGTGGATCCGGGTTGGGACTCATTGACAAGCCTAGATTAAAGGTTAAGGGGAAGCATAGAAAATTAATTACGTTTCCATCTCATCACCAAACTAATTTTTTTCCCTGTAAAAATATAAGCATGAAATTATCACTAACATCCATCGTTACCGGTATAACCAAAATTCCAAGAGGTAGGCAAGTTTAGATCTAACAATTGGACTAAGAAACCCCTTAAAGTGACACATGATATTTTGGAATTATACAACCTCAAAAAATCCAGAGAAAATTATTTCCAAGCCCAAAAATGAAAATTGATTTATTTTTAAACCCATGTATTTCCATAAACGCAACAAACCCCAATAAGTTGATATTCAATCATTCTTAACCTCCGGACCACTTTCAGCATACATATTTCATTGCATAATACACTTTTTAAAGTAAAATTACATCATTATCCCTCATTTTCTTTATACCCCAAATTAAAATTCTCCTTTTCATGTGGCTTAATTAAATTAATAACTTATGACATCACAACTTATATAAATTATTATCTAATTAATATTTCATGAATTCTTTCAATCATAAATAAACAGACAAATTTTGTTCGCAGAGAGAAAACTAATCAAAAGAAAAAAAAATGAAAAAAAAAATCATACCTCGTCTTTAGATTCATGTAGACGAGGCAAAATTTTATGTTTCACAATAAAATAAATTTGATTGATGTAGAAGTCAAGATGATGATGGGCACCGACTTGTGAAAAATCATTATACTTTATTTAGAGGAATGGAAAGCAGCCGATTAAGGTTTTGATTGGTTTTGAAAAGGGTTCAAGATAGAAAATGAGGGTGATTTTGGCATTTTTAAAATATCAGTGAATACTACATCGTATTTGTACTTTTTGAAAGCATTTTGGGTTTTATAGAAATTTGAATAAAGGAATAGGGCTTTTTGGCATTTATGGAGGCTTGTGGGTTTAGAAATAAGTCGCTTTTGAGTAATTGGGTTAGAAGCAAATTTTCCAAAAATCTAATAAAATGTTAAAAGAACGTTAGAATAAGAATAACGACAGCCTTGCAGAAATATGGCAGAAGGAAAGTAATAGAAAGTGAGGCCAACCAGAAAGTACTTTCCAAATAAAAAAAAAATCAATGTTTGGTTAGAGGCAAGAAATAAACTGTGGTTTAGATGATCATATCGAAGAATAAAGAATTAGAGTGGTTTAATAAAAAAACTCATTAAAACGTTTACATTTCATCAACTTTCAACCTTTAGATATTAAAAAAATGGGATTTTTTTTATTGAAAAAGCCCCTTCATATTTTACTAATTACTTACAAAACCTTTCCATACTTCTTATTTACTTAAAATACCATCTATACATTTAGATCGCACTAAAAGCACACTACCAGAACAGAAAGAGAAATTTTTTGGTATCTTCCATTACTCCGTTAGAAGACTAATGGTGAGTATCGGGTTAAGGTTTTAAAACCTTCACAACCCCTTCTTTTTCCAAAATTCCTAAGTTTTCTTCTAAATTGGCTTTAGGATTAAGATTTCGATCTAAGATTTCTTAAATCGATCATGGAAATCGGTCCATCTTTTGCAACCTTCTCCAGCAACGATCTTGTCGAGTACCGTTGGCCCTTTAACTGCAAGTCGACTTTGTAGGCAATTTCATTTAAAAGAAAAGTGATTCTTTAGTCGTGCTAAATCTCAATTTTCATCTAAACGAGGATGCTGGTTTTTTTTCAATGAGAGAAAAACCTACCAAAATACGTAGAAAATAAGTAAACAGCTCAAACACAAGTTCCAGCTCAATCTTCTTAACGAGACGCTACCAGTGAGGGTTTTTTTTTGATGCAATTTAAATGTATGAAGGGTATTTTAAGTAAACACGAAGTATTAATAGACTTTTTAATAAGTAACGAAATATGAGAAGGCTTTTAAAAAGCCCTAAAAAATTAGTTATGTACATACCAAATCTTATATCACATGTTAGTTAAATCACTTTCCAATTTGTTACTTTTCTTTTACCAAACAATAATAGAATTAGGAGAAAATGATCACTTTCCTTTTACTTTTCTTTTTCCGTACATGCTATTGATATTTTGTTTAAAATTATCGATTGTCATGTCATTTTCCATTGACACCAAACATTTTATAAAAAAATCCATAATAAAATTCATAATTAATATAACTGAAATGGAAAAGTAATCATTAATTGAATGATAGGAATTGAATCAACAACCTTTTCTAAATAATATCCAACACAATCAAATGGTCAACAACATCTGTGTTGAGTTTTTCTAGAATCACACACATGCACACTCTTTTGCATCAATAGATCAAAATAAGGGTTTCTTTTTCCGTAAAATCTCAATCATGACACATGTCCTGAAAGTAGTATATGGGTCGGCTCCTAGGCATTGCTCTAAATAGCCTTTTTAGTGGGTTATTACTTTGTAGATCAACACATTTATTCTGTCCATGCTTATGCATTCATCACACTAGACTTGCTATTCAAGCGGTATTATATACTCATCATCGAAACATCGCAAGGTTCATCATGACAAGAGTCTTTGCTCATGAAGATTCCACATACAATATCCCTCCAATCGACATCGATCATTGATCGATATATAGGGGACCATAGCTTGCATATACCAATCCATGGTGGATCACAAGTCGCTCGACTCTACAAGAAGATGTTTTCTTAGAAGGCCCTCCTTCCTAATTAAGAAGAAAACTTCATTGTACCAAATTTATTTATAACTAGCATTGTACCCGCGTTATATGCGGGGATAGCATGAATCAAGGAAAATGAGACGATGAAGTGGTTTTCAAGTAAAAATTTAAATTCTTTTTAGTCTCTCGTACTCTCAACTTATCTTGGTTATACTCAATGATTAATAGATATTTAAGAGACTATAAGTTATATTTTTATTTTAAATTAGAATTAAGAATTTGTGTTTCTTTGTTTCTTTGAATTGAAAAGACATTCAAGACATTAATGGATGATAGCATAATAAGAAACATGATATTTATTTAAACTAAATATATAAAATGTGAAACCATAAAAATATTTTAAGGAAATGCACATTATTAGTCATCCATTTCATTGAAATAGACGTATAATATAAGCAAAAATTCATGTCCTAAGTATTGATAAAGTACATCATCATATACGTATTACATAAGAAAATAAAACAACACTAAATAACAAATTGAAAAAAACTTACAATCTTACAGCGACCTAATATAATGGAATACTTTGAAAATGAATAAAGTGACCTTATATAGGAGAGTAAGAGTTCAAAAAGTAATAGTAAAAATAAAATATTAATAAATATATCATTTTAGTTTGTTAATAAGGTGTTACTTTTTGAACTCTTACTCTTATTATAATTCACTCTGTATTTGAACGGTTTTCAATAAAATAGATTTGACAAAACATAACTTGACTGATTTGATAGCATTGCAACTTGAGTAAATTAAATAAAAATATTTGGAAAAGATAATATTTGATATTGTTTAGTGGTGAAGAATACAACAAAACATGAATGGCGCCAATATTTTTTATTACAATGTTTTTTCCTGAGACTATCATCATTCAACAGCAAACTAAAACCGGTTACGATATGAAAATTATATTTAGTAACAAAAGGAGATGTTGGTTTCTTACTTATAAAAACGAACCATTACAAAGTGATCACAGATTTCAACATTCTACCCAACAAATATGACACATCCTTCTGAAACCTAAAAATTGAAGAAAAAAACTTCGAAAACACAAACAGTTAAGAGATGGTAGCAATGTTTCCCTTGGCATTAATTTTCAAAGAATTTGTAGCACTCGTCCATCCATCGGCAAAACTGACCGCAAAATGCCCTCGGAAGTCGATCATTATCAACCCAATAGCCATCACTTTTTGCCTTCACAACCCTTTCACAGAGCTTATCCTTACAGAGAGATCTCGGCTCCATTTTCAACATCATACTCGTCCAACTTTTATTCGTAATCTGCAAAGCATCTCTTCTGCATCTGTCTACTCTCGGATTGCCCGATCTCGTGCACTCTTTAACTTCATGACCAGCGCATAAAAGATCGTCGCAAGAAATATTGTTCAGAATTTCCATGGCGTGTGCCCCGTGTATATGCATCAAAAAACAGTATGATCCTGACCACGTATGCTGCTGTAAAGGACCACCAGTCATCGCTGTCTTGAGATGCTCCAAACCCAAAGTCATCCTTCCTAAATTGTATATCTCTTCTTATAGATTTAAAGAAAAACCCAACATCAATGAATTAGACAATATATATACATATATACATATATATACATATATACATATATATATATATATACATATAGGAAGATATGTATTAAATCAAATCATTTACCAGTCCAAGAATGAAGTTGGCATCAAGATTGCCACTATTTGCACAGTTTCGAAGCAAAATTAGACATGCACCTTTTTCTCATCAATACATCCTCAAGTACTCCTTAATCACCAAGATTGAACCCCCGACCATCTTATCTTTGGAGGCCCGATAAAAACTCTTACATTTAAAATGCATACAAAACGACATTAGATAATTTATATGTTGGTCTGAAATTATAAAAAGTAATAAATGCTTACGTTGCACGTAGGTTTTTAATATCGTCAAGAGAAGCCGAGGACTTGGAGATGATTTGCATGGCCATTCGATGAGCATATCTTGTGGGAGAGAGCTCACGGTCGACGTCTTACTTTTTTTATGACCTTTCTTCATTACCGACGGACTAAACTTAAGTTTCATCATTGACAACTTAAGTACTTGAAATAGTCAGGCACAAGTGTTTGTGAGAAAATGCATGATCATGTTATATATATATATATATATATATATATATATATATATAAGAGTCACCAAGTCAGTTTGAAATTTAAAATTAGCAAGTAGCGAATACAATTATGGTGAATTGGAAATGTATAGCTTCATGTGGTCCCATCATGCATTTTTCTTCATTTTGATGTCATATCATATATAAATATGCATGAAGAAAATACACATGATTAGATGGATAAAATATATGCATTTATAGCTCATATCATAATTGCACCATGCATGTGAAAAATTCTCAATAAAACATATTATGACAAAGTATATGTTGGGGTCAAAATTTGCACCCCAGTTGACCAAGTCAAAGTCAAGGTCAACCCCAAGTAAGCAGGTCCAAGTCCAAGCAAGTGGGCCCATGCCCAGGTCGAGCCCCACGGCCGGCCTCCTCCATGCCAAAATAAAAATCATGTAATAAATAATTTTGATGTAATTTTTTATGTATGAATATAAGTAAAATGGGCATAAAGCCAAATTTTCGTAAAGCCCATGGCTTATATGCAAAAGAAATGAGCACATGAGGCATGGGATAGGCAAAATGCTATTTTGTAAAGCCCAAGGGGCTATATGTAAATGTGTAAGCCTATATAAGGCATTATGATGATGAAGAGGAAAAAAAAGACTTATCATTCTCTAAAAACTCTAGGGTTTTTGTGCCTCTTTCTCCTTCCTCAAGGTTCTAAACCTTTTTCCCCTTTTCAATTAGATCAAGAGTTTTACTCTTCTTTTTTCAAAACTAAATAGTTTTTCACCACAAAATCCACAAAGGAGAGCTCAGATCTTCTATTTGATCTCAAAAAGGGAGATTTTTAAATCTCACCCCCTTTCTCCAAGATCCGGCCAACCGAGAGGAAGAAGAAGGAGACCCATCTCTAGAAATCTCATCTTGGGAATATCCAGGGCCAAAGGGGAGAAACAAAGCAGCTCCCTTTGATCATTTCTAAATATTTTTAGGAGTTTAACTCCATTCAAGATCTATTGGAGTTCAACTCCATAAGTCAAATCGGGAGCACAGCTCGCAATGCAGAGACCAGGTCCCTTTCCCTGCTGACGCCCAGCGCCCGCGTGCCAAGCACGTGGGGCGCTGGCGCCCAGCGCCCGCGTGCCAAGCACGTGGGGCGCTGGCGCCCAGCGCCCAGCGCCTGCGTGCCACGCACGTGAGGCGCTGGCGCCCAGCGCCTGCGTGCCACGCACGTGAGGCGCTGACCCCCACGCATCCTTTGGACGCTTTTTTCCCTTTCTTATATATATGTATATACACATACACACATACACACACACACTCCACGACATTGTCCCTTTTAGAAAAAATTTCTAACGGGGCGCTGCCCCGCACTCCGTAAGGGGGCTGCTAGCCCCCTTAACCCCAGCCTGCTATTTGGATAGCGGGACCCCCGTAAAAACTCTGCGGGGCCCCCGATATATCCAATTCCCCTCCAAAACACAACACTGCACATTGAGTTCGCATGACCTGTTTGACCCGTCAATCGGAGGTTCTCTCGCTTCAAAGGCGAGGGATAATCCACGGCAGCTTAGTCCACGGCTGCCAGAGATTCGGATCCCCTTAATCAATAAACCCCTGTCTATCCTAGGCAGGGGGAATCTGTAATGCGCCTGACAAGTGCGCGCGTATTCCCATCTCAATGGGGTGACGAAAAACACCCTACAGATTCTGGCACGCCCGGCGGGACTAATCTCTCCTCCCATATTTCGGGTTAAATATCCAAGCGAACTCATTCAAAATATACATTGATTGCCTATACTGAAATCATGCTTCTTTGTGCAGGTTAACGAATTTCGACTACAATCTTCGAACGCAAGTCGGTATTTGAACGACTTTCCTTGGCCCCAGTTGGAGGCAAGGCCATCAACACCGACAAAGTAATAAGGCATTTCGGGCAAGCTCCAGCGGTGCCCCTGACAACTGCTCAATCGTGTATCTTCTCCAAGCTTCTGATCCAAATGACCACCAAGTCGTTAAACTGGAAACAGATGACCACTAAGTCATTAAACTGGAAACAGATGACCACCATGTCGTTAAACTAAGAACGACTGACCACCAAGTCGTTAAACTGGAAACAGATGACCTCTAAGTCGTTAAACTGGAAACAGCTGACACCATGTCATTAAACTGGGAATAATCGACCTCTAAGTCGTTAAACTGGGAATGTAAAAAAATTGTGTAAAGAAAAAAATGTGCAAATAAAAAAAGAGAGAGAAAAGCTGAAATGATAGGGCAGCTCGCAATAACAATCAGCGAGTAAAATAAAGAAGAAAAATAAAACCGAAATGATGGGACAACCGTGAATAAAAAGCTGAAATAATACGGTAATCGTGACCTTCGCGATAAGAAAAACTGAAATAATAGAGCAAAAAAAAATCCTCCAAATGGAGAATGATGCGTCGCTCCTGATACCATATTCCAGTGCAGCGATGTAGACGCCAACCAAATTCCAAACTCAAATCCCAAATGGTGAATGATGAGTCAAGTCGGTTCCACCGCACGATTCATCATCCGCTCGCTCCTTGGTACCATATTCTAGTGCAGCGATGCAGACGTCAACCAAACTCTGAATGTCCCAACGACGAATGATGAGTCGCTCCTGGTACTATATTCCAGTGCAGCAATGCAGACGCCGACCAAAATCCAAATTCTCAAAATTCTTCCAGCCCTACGGTTGGTCCCTAAGTTGACTACCGTATACAATCCAAGGGCTCAAGTAATTCTCATCATACCCATACCCCACTGCAATCATCAGAAACGCGGCCGGTCTCCGCCCTCGGAATTATGCTCCATTAAGGAAGACCCACTCATGTGTTCTCACGATACATGAGGAGAACAAACCTTACGAGATCCTCTCGACTCGTAAGAAAACACCTTCGTGGGATCCTTACGACTCACAAAGGAAACACATTTGGGAGTCCCCACGACTCCTAAGGAGAAAATGCACCTACGAGATCCTTACGACTCGTAGGGATAAAATGCTTTATGAGACTTTTACGGCTCATAAAATTGAAAAGCCTTAGCTGATAGGGACCTAAACTTGTCGCCTAAGCCATCGCTCCCCAACGGGAAAAGGAAAATGATGAATTGCTCCTGGCACCTGTGCTTCAGTGTTAGCAATGCTGATGTCGGCCCCTACCCTAAAATTCCAAACTCCAATCCAATAGACCCCTAAGTCTTTAAACTGGGAATAGATGACCTCTAAGTCGTTAAACTTGGAACAGATGACCTCTAAGTCGTTAAACTGGAAACGAGGGAAATCTCCTCATGGCAAATGATGATTCGCTCCCAGTACCATATTCCAGTGTAGCGATGCTGATGCCAAACCAAAACTAAAATCTCTAAATCCACTCATGGTAAATGATGATTCGCTCCTGGTACCATATTCCAGTGTAGCGATGCTGATGTCAACCCATATCAAATCAAATCAACAAGCTCTGCGTCGGAATCATGCTTCGTCTCAGAGTGTACCCCATGTCGAAATCAAACTTCGCCTCGGTGTATCTGCCTTCCCTGTAAGAATTATGCTTCGGATCGGAATCAACCAGCGACCTCCCCGTCGGAATTAAGCTCCGCCTCGGAATCAAGTCGACCAACAAGCTCTGCGCCGGAATTATGCTTCATCTCAGAGAGTACCCCGCGTCAAAATCAAGCATCGCCTCGGTGTATCTTCCTTCCCTATCGGAATTATGCTTCAGCTCGGAATTAACCAGCGACCTCCTCGTCAGAATTAAGCTCCGCCTCGAAATCAAGTCGACCAACAAGCTTTGCGCTGGAATCATGCTTCGTCTCAGAGTGTACCCCGTGTCGAAATCATGCTTCGCCTCGGCGTATCTACCTTCCCTGTCGGAATTATTCTTCGTCCGAGAATCGGCCTCTACATCAAAACCAGTGACACTCCGTGCCGGGGAAACGTCGACCACAGATACTCCGTGCCGGGGAGAAGTCAACCAACGACCTCCTCGTCGGAATTATGCTCCGCCCTGGAATCAAGTCAACCAGCGACCTCCTCGTCGGAATTATGCTCCGCCCTGGAATCAAGTCAACCAGCGACCTCCCTGTTGGAATTATGCTTCGACTCGAAATCAAGTCAACCAACGACCTCTCCGCCGGAATTAAGCTCCGTCTCGGAATCAAGTCGACTAACAAGCTCTGCATCGAAATCATGCTTCATCTCAGAATGTACCCCATGTCGAAATCATGCTTCGCCTCGGAGTATCTGCTTTCCCTGTCGGAATTATGCTTCGCCTAGGAATCAACGTCTGCATCGAGATTATGCTTCGGTCAGAATGTCAGCCGCCCGTCGGAATTATGCTCCGACCCCTTTGGAATCATGCTCCGCTCATTGGAATCATGCTCCGATCCCTGGGAATCAACCTCTGCATCGAAATTATTCTTCGGTCAGAATATCTGCTGCCCGTCGGAATTATGCTCCGACCCCTTTGGAATCATGCTCCACTCGTCGGAATTATGTTCCGATCCTTGGAATCATGCTCCGCTCTTCGGAATTATGCTCCGAACCCTAGAATCATGTTCTGCTCTTCAGGAATGATGCTCCGATCCCGGAATTATGCTCCAACCCTCGGAATTATGCTCCGATCCCCGGAATTATGCTCCCGGGATGATGCTCCGCCTGTGGAATGATGTTCCACCTCGAAGTCCAACTTCAAGATCCATCAATTTCATGCACACAACTCATATGCGTGGTGTGCATTCATTGATGGGGGGGAGGGGGCACTTTTTTGGGGTCAAAATTTGCACCCCAGTTGACTAAGTCAAAGTCAAGGTCAACCCCAAGTAAGCAGGCCCAAGCCCAAGCAACTGGGCCCATGCCCAGGTCGAGCCCCGCGGCCGGCCTCCTCCATGCCAAAATAAAAATCATGTAATAAATAATTTTAATGTAATTTTTTTATGTATGAATGTAAGTAAAATGGGTATAAAGCCAAATTTTTGTAAAGCCCATGGCTTATGTGCAAAAGAAATGAGCAAATGAGGCATGGGATGGGTAAAATACCATTTTGTAAAGCCCAATGGGCTATATGTAAATGTGTAAGCCTATATAAGACAACATGATGATGAAGAGAAAAAAAAGACTTTTCATTCTCTAAAAACTCTAGGATTTTTGTGCTTCCTTCTCCTTCCTCAAGGTTCTAAACCTTCTTCCCCTTTTTAATTAAATCAAGAATTTTACTCTTCCTTTTCCAAAACTAAATAGTTTTTCACCTCAAAATCCATAAAGAGGAGCTCAGATCTTCTATTTGATCTCAAAAAGGGGATATTTTTAAATCACACCCTTTTCTCCAAGATCCGACCAACCGAGAGGAAGAAAAAGGAGACCCATCTCCAGAAATCCCATCTTCGGAATATCCAGAGCCAAAGGGGAAAAACAAAGCAGCCCCTTTTGATCATTTCTAAATATTTTTAGGAGTTTAACTCCATTCAAGATCTATTGGAGTTCAACCCCATAAGTCAAATCGGGAGTACAACTCCCAGTGCAGGGACTAGGTCCCTTTCTCTGCTGACGCCTAGCGCCCACGTGCCATGCACGCGGGGCGCTGGCGCCCAGCGCCCACGCCCGCGTGCCAAGCACGTGGGGTGCTGGCGCCTAGCGCCCGCGCCTGTGTGCCAAGCACGTGGGGCACTGGCGCCCAACGCCCAGCACGCTAACGCCTGCGTGCCACGCACGTGGGGGTGCTGGCGCCCAGCGCCTGCGTGCCACGCACGTGAGGCGCTGGCCCCCAAGCGTCCTTTGGACGCTTTTTTCCCTTTCTTATATATATGTATGTATGTATATATATAGATACACACATACACTCCACGACACTGTTCCTGTTAGAAAAAATTTCTAACGGGGTGCTGCCCCGCACCCCGTAAGGGGGTTGCTAGCCTCTTGACCCCCAGCCCGCTATCCGGATAGCGGGACCCCCATAAAAACTCTGCGGGACCCCCAATATATCCAATTCCCCTCCAAGACACAACACTGCGCATTGAGTTCGCATGACCTGTTTGACCCGTCAATCGGAGGTTCCCTCGCTTCAAAGGCGAGGGGTAATTAACGGCAGTTTAGTCCGCGGCTGCCAGAGATTCGGATCCCCACAATCAATAAACCCCGGCCTATCCTAGGCAGGGGGAATTCGTAATGCGCCTGACAAACGCGCGCGTATTCCCATCTCAATGGGGTGACGAAAAACACCCTACAGTATAATTTGACTGGTTTGATAGCATTGTAAGTTGAGTAAATTAAATAAAGTTATTTGGAAAAGACATTACTTTATGTTGTCCGGTGACAGAGAAGACAACAAAAAGTGCTTTAACCGTGAAAAAAAGGAATGCAATTATGGTGAACTGGAAATGCTGGCTTCATGTGTCCCATCATGCATTTTTCTTCATTTTGATGTCGTGTCATATATATATAGGGATGTAAAAAACGCATGATTGGACGAATGAAGTATATGTATTTATAAATCATATCATAATTGCACTCTACATGCGAAAGATTCTCAATAAAGTATATTCTGGTAAATGTATAATTTGACAGATTTGATAGTATCGTAACTTGAGTAAATCAAATAAAAATATTTGGAAAAGATAATACTTGATGTTGTCTAATAGTAGAGAAGATAATCAAACGTGTTTCAACCGCAAAAATAGGGAATGCGATTACGGTGAATTAGAAATGCTGGATTTATCTATCCCATTATTCATTTTTCTTCATATATCTATATATGATATTGTACAAATAATCATCTGTCCAATCAGTGTTATACTTTCTATTTAGTATATAACTTAATATTTAGAATAAATGAATATATATCGTTTGATTTATTGATTTTTATTTTCTTTTAGACTTATTATTTTTAATTTCTTATTAACAACAAAAATTATATAGCAAGTAAGGTATCATAAGTATAATGATTGTAAGGATCTATAAAATATTCATATAACTAAAGTTTACATAATTGTATAAAAATAACCTATAACTGACATGATAAAAAATGAAAGATAAATTTCACTTAAACTCTGAGATGATATTATATCTTGATTTTAGAATTTCATTATACATAGCAAAATACTTTTACATCAAGGATAATCTCCACGCATTAAAGAAGCGACAATTATTGCATGCTCAAACACTTCATAAGACGGAGTGATGAATGTGCAATGATGGTCATTCTTACGAACATCACTTTCACGATATATTCGGACCGGATAGGTTTTTCGATAGCAATGAAACATGCAGAAGACATCAAGTTCCGATCACAAAGAAACATAACCATGATTTTCAGACAACTGATAGCATATCCCATCTAAACTAAATCCAACTGGATGGTGTCCATTGGTTATGAAATCACGAAACATAAAGCATAATATACTAAAATTGACAATATTAACTCTCGTTGTCCATTTAGCAGTATATCCTCCTGCAATGCATAATTCCAATTGCATTCTGAGTACATCCTTATGCCCATCCTGAAATTAAAAATTTGAAGTTATATGTAGTTAAGATTTATTTTGTTATTAATTTTTTTTCTTTCTAATAGAAATTTTAATAAAATAAAGTTGAGCTTAACATATTTCTTGATTTTTATAAAAATAGTATTAGAAAATTATATAATAATACAGAAATTGTTAATTATACTCTACCATTATAAAATTCTATATATGGAAGAGAACTTACATTTTCGGTTGATGGAGATGACATTCCAGGGAGCCCAATAGTTAGATCTAATCAATACAATACTAATCATTTATCTGAATCCATATCATTATATTAATATTTCATTAAACTAATTTTAGATACTGCTATGTAGTTGAAATCATACACACACACACACACACACACACACACACACATTATTGATTTATTATTGTTCACACACATTATTGATTTATTATTGTTCTTCGTTTCAGCAAGTATACCTAACTAAGTAAATTTTGTTACCTCAAAGAAATAAAATGAGTTGTATAGGCAAATAACAAAAAAAATATCAAAATGGATATTACTTCAAAGAAATTAAATGAACGATATAAACGAATAACATAAAGTGCCATACATGAATTTAAATAAAAATATTTAAATAAGCATATTGCTTTTATAATATCAAAATTGAACTCTAAAAGCAAAAACTATGCATCAAAAGTCAGTGAGATATTTTTTTTATGAAACTTAAGAGAATTTTAAACTCTTTATTTCAAACTCTTGCATAGAGACATAATCGACTAAGAAGGCAGTCGAGTAAAAAATAAAGAAAAACTTTAAATTTTATTCAAGTATAATAAAAATTGACTTACAATAATATCCGTTAAGTTGTTGAACTTTGAAGTGGCAATAACTAAAATTACCTCCCATATATATAGATAGAAGTATAGCTATACTACAGAAAGAGTTGATTGTATTTGTTAATAGAAATCTTTGAAAAATTAGAGTTATTTTAAAATGACTTTCTAGATAACTCATAAAAATTACATCAACTTATAATATTACGGTACCCAGTTTATGATTTATATAAACTCTCTAACATATAATACTTTTATCTTATATCTTACAAATCGAAAAATCAAGTATGGATAGTCCCAACAACTTTTTATCCAACACTTATGTGTTTTCACTATGCATTAGTTATTTTTGCTCTACTTATAATAACATCTCTATGTTGAGAACGGTTTTCAATAAGATATAAATAGACGTCAAGAATTAATGCATTCTCCGTTAAAAAGAGAAAAGAAAACAGAAATATGCTCTAGTCTAAACGACTATTTTCGATGTCATATCATGTATAAATAGGCATAAAGAAAAAATGCATGATTAGACGGATGAAGTATATGCATTCAACTCATATCATTAGTACACTCTGCATATAAACGGTTTTTAATAAAGTATATTTTGATAAATGTATGATTTGACTGATTTGATAGTATCGTAATTTGAGTAAATTAAATAAAAATATTCAGAAAAGATAATTCTTGATGTTGCCTAGTGATAAAGAAGAGAACCAAACGTGTTTCAACCGTAAAATCAGAGAATGCAATTATGGTGAATTTAAAATGCATAGCTTTATCTGTCCTATCATGCATTTTTCTTCATATTTCTATTTATGATATTATACAAACAATTATCTGTCCAATCATGCATTATCTGTCCAATCGTTGTCTCCAACATCGCTTTCACAATATATTCGAAGTTGGACAGATTTCTCGATAGTAATAAAATATGCAGTATACATCAAAATCTGATTCCAGAAAAGCAAGTATTATTTGTCATAGCAACCAAGTAATGAATTTTGCAAAAAATTTCTTTTGACAACATGAGATGATAAGGAAATAAAGAGATAAAAACAATTAATGCATTCTCTGTTAAAAAAGAAAAAAACAAAGTCGAGTTATGCTTTAGTCTAAATGACTATTTCGATGTCATATCATATATAAACAGGAATGAAGAAAAAATGCATGATTGGACAGATGAAATATATATATTTACAGCTCATATCATTATTGCACTTTGCATATACAGTTTTCAATAAGGTATATTTTGACAAATGTATGATTTGACCGATTTAATAGCATCGTAATCTGAGTAAATTAAATAAAAATATTTGGAAAACACAATCCTTGATATTGTCTAGTGAAAAAGAAGACAACCAAACGCGCTTCAACCGTGAAAATAGGAAATGCAATTATAGTGCATTGGAAATACATAGCTCGATCTATCCCATCATGCATTTTTCTTCATATTTCTATATATGATATTATACAAACAATTATCTGACCAATCATGCATCATCTATCCAATCGTTGTCCTAAACAGTACTTTCACAATCTATTCAGAATTGGACAAATTCCTCGATAACAATAAAATATGTAGTATACATTAAGATCTGATTGCAGAGATGCACAAGTATGACCCTTTCCAGATAGCTGATAACATAACCTATCTAAACTAAATACAATAGAATGGTACCCATTGGTTATGAAGGCATGAAGTTGCAAAATATGTTGAATAGTATAAGTCAATATATCTTTTAGAAAAATGATAAGCGAGAATACATTAAGTAAACCTAGTTAGTGATAACTCTGAAATTTGTTTAAAGGTGTACAGTTCGATTAAGAGGTTTCAAGATGATTTTAAAACTTTGGAATCTAAAATTTTTGAGTGAACAAATAAATTGGGCGAGAGGGGGTTCTCATGGAAATAGAATTCTAAATCATATATTTATGTAGATTTGTACTTAGTAACTAAAAAGATCCTCTATATGCATAGGCAATGTGTAACACAAACAAATTTAAAATTATAGATAGAAGTATAACTATAACACAGAAATAATTGATTGTATTTGTTAATATGAATCTTTGAAAAAGTAGAGTTATTTTAAAATGACTTTCTAGATAACTCATAAAAGTTACATCAACTTATAATATTACGATACTCAGTTTATGATTTATATGAACTCTCTAATATGTAATACTTTTATTTTATATCTTATAAATCGAAAAATCAAGTATGGATAGTCCCAACAAGCTTTTATCCAACACTTATGTGTTTTCTCTATAGATTAGTTGTTTTTGCTCTACTTATGATAACCTCTCTATGTTGAGGACGGTTTTCAATAAGATATAAATAGGCGTAAAGAATTAATGCAATATTCGTTAAAAAGAGAAAAAAAACCGAAATATGCTCTAGTCTAAACGACTATTTTCGATGTCATATCATGTATAAATAGGCATAAAGAAAAAACGCATGATTAGACGGATGAAATATATGCATTCAACTCATATCATTATTACACTCTACATTTAAACGGTTTTCAATAAAGTATATTTTGACAAATGTATGATTTAACTGATTTGATAGTAACGTAATTTAAGTAAATTAAATAAAAATATTTAGAAAAGATAATCCTTGATGTTGCCTAATGATAAAGAAGATAACCAAACGTGCTTCAACTGTGAAAGCAGGGAATGCAATTATGATGAATTGAAAATGCATAGCTTTATCTGTCCCATCATGCATTTTTCTTCATATTTCTATTTATGATATTATACAACAATTATCTGTCCAGTAATACATTATATATCCAATCGTTGTCTCCCACATCGCTTTCACAATCTATTCGAAGTTGGATAGATTCCTTGATAGTAATAAAATATGCAGTATATATCAAAATCTGATTCCAGAAAAGCAATTATTATTTGTTATAGCAATCAAGTGGTGAATTTTGCAACAAATTTCTTTTGACTACATGAGATGATAAGGGAATAAAGAGATAAAAACAATTAATGCATTCTCTGTTAAAAAGAAAAAACAAAGTCGAGTTATGCTTTAGTCACAATGACTATTTCGATGTCATATCATATATAAACAGGAATGAAGAAAAAATGCATGATTGAACAGATGAAATATATACATTTACAGCTCATATCATTATTGCACTCTGCATATAAACAATTTTCAATAAGGTATATTTTGACAAATGTATGATTTGACTGATTTAATAGTATCGTAATTTGTGTAAATTAAATAAAAATATTTGAAAAAGAAAATCCTTAATATTGTCTAGTGAAAAAAAGACAACCAAACGTGCTTCAACCATGAAAACAGGAAATGCAATTATGGTGTATTGGAAATACATAGCTCCATTTATCCCATCCTGTATTTTTCTTCATATTTCTATATATGATATTATACAAACAATCATCTGACCAATCATACATCATCTATCCAATCGTTGTCCTGAACAGCACTTTCACAATCTATTCTGAGTCGGACAAATTCCTCGATAACAATAAAATATGCAGTATACATTAAGATTTGATTCCAGAGATGCACAAGTATGACCCTTTCCAGATAGCTGATAACATAACCCATCTAAACTAAACACAATAGAATGGTACCCATTGGTTATGAAGGCATGAAGTTGTAAAATATGTTGAATTTTATAAGTCAATATTTCGTTTGGAAAAATGATAAGCGAGAACGCATTAAGTAAACCTAACTAGTGATAAATCTAAAATTTGTTTAAAGGTGTAAAGTTCGATTAAGAGTTTTCAAGATGATCTTGAAATTTTGGAATTTAAAATTTTTGAGTAAACAAATAAATTGGGCGAGAAGGGGTTCTCATGGAAATAGAATTCTAAATCATATATTTCTATAGATTTGTACTTAGTAACTAAAAAGATCCTCTATATGCATAAGCAATGTGTAACAAAAACAAATTTAAAATTAATTTGAGACATGCTAATAATTTGTTTCATTCAGCAATTAAGAATTATTGTTTTCCTAGAAGGAGACATGCACAAAATCCTAGTAAAACACAATTTAAATATGAATCCACAACTGCTTTACCAAAACCCTAAATTTAATTGCAAATAACATTTAGAACTCCACTGTTCTTAGTTAAGAACCGTAAAAATTCGTTCATATGCTAATACCATACTGAAACTCTAGCCTTTCAACTATACCAAACATTCGATCATCTAACAAAACCATAATCTAAATTAATGCAATCCACATCATCACTTATATAATGACGATTTTTCTATATTTCAACTAAGACGCATTTACATAAGAAAACCCCAATCTAAATTACTATATATTCTACTTTATAGCCTATATATAGATTGATCATCTCAGAACCCTTACCATCTCCACTCTCATATCCGGTAGCCAAATGCAAGATCATCTCTCACAAATGCAACTCCCCAACCAAAACCAACCACAGAGAAGAACAACCCGAGGCTTCACCGGATACTTAGGCGTCCGCAAATGTATTTGGGAACGATATTCAGCAGAAATCTGAAACTTACACACCAAAAAAGGCATTGGCTAGGCACATTCGACACGGCTGAGGAGGCCGCTATAGCTTACGATCTCTGTTCGATATCGTTCAGTGGGCCTGAAAGGGTAAGGACCAATTTTGTTCATTACCCGGGTTTTTTCAATTCCCATACTTCTTATTCACCGTCTCCTCCACTGCCACTATCGGAGGAGTTGATCATGAATGACAGTCTCTCTTCGATATCGTTCAATGGATCTAAAGGGACGAGAAACAATTTTCATTATCTGGGTTTTTTCAATGACCGTGTTTCTTATTCACCGCCTCTTCCACTGCCACCGTCGCCAGAGTCGATGGAGATTTATGGAGGTTTAGATGAGAAGAAAGATGTTGAATATATGACCATTGCGGCTATCTTGCAGACTTTTGGACAATCAAAAGATATTTTTTTATTTTATATATGAAGAATTTAATGATTATTGTTTGACAACTTTGTATTGGAAAATCTACACCACTCAATGATTGAGTGTTCTAGTTGTTGGCGGTGTTGTTGATATCTTATTTATAATATGAATTTTCTTTTCATCGCATTTTACTTTTTTTAGGATATTGCAATCATAAGTTTTTAAGTATATTTTATACGAACATATTTTCAGATCCATTTATCATAATTACATGATTTGTTTTAAAATGTTAAGATGAATTAGGTTTATTTTAGCGATTACTTAATGGAATGCTAAGTATAAGATAGTTATGCTATTAATAATAATGTATTTTGATGAATTGAGGGATTCAACCTAGTAAACTAAGATCCTAATTTGAACTATAGAATTTTTTTCAAAAAGTATATTGATAAATACTGAGAAGTTTTCTTCACAGACAAAAGAGGGCAACGATCATTTGGAGATAAGGTAACTTTTACGACACAAAACCACACGATATCAAAAATATTGTTTAAGTGGAGGTACGAAGTTACAAATTAATTCTAGTTTGCATACGCTATTAGATATCTGTTATAACTAATTTTTTAGTTGAGGGTTTTGCAATATGATATTATGTAATTATATTCTCATATAATACAGAGTTTCAAATGCATTTTGATAGATGTTTATACTCATCCTGTAATTAAAAACTCAGAGTCGCATACAGCTTAGATTTATTTTGTTACAAATTTTTTCAAATGGAAAATTTAATAAAACAAACACAATCTCAAAATATTTCATGGTTTTCATTAAAAAAATGTATTAGAAGATTTTAGAATAATAATGGAACTATTAACCATATTTTGTTGTCATACAATTTTATATATTTTTGATTGAAAAAAATGAAATTCCAGAAATGCCAATACTTAGATCCATTTGCTATATTTATGTTTTTTCCAGCGTTTGTTATTTTTACTCTTCTTGTAATAATTTCTCTGCGTTGATCACTGCTTGTAAAATTCTGTTACTTTTTCTTTCCTTATTTAGATAGACTATTGAAACTTTCTAGGCTTATAATAATGTAACGGTTGTTAGTTGTGTATAACAACCATTTGAAGATAAGACAACTTTGAAAACACAAGAACACACGACTTTAAAGATATTGTTTAAGTGGAGATACGGAGTTACGAATTAATTCTAATTTGCATACGCCATATCTATTATAACTAATTGTTTAATTGAGGGTTTTGGAATATGATATTGTGTAATTATATTCTCCCATAATACAGAGTTTCAAATACATTCTGATAGATCTTTATGCTTATCCTGAAATTAAAAACTCAGAGTCGCATACTACTTAGATTTATTTTGTTACAAATTTTTTCAAATGGAAACTTTAATAGAATAAACACAGTCTCAAAATATTTCATAGTTTTCATTTAAAAATGTATTAGAAAAATTTAGAATAATAAACGAACTATTAATCATATTTTGTTGTCATATAATTTTATAAATTTTTGGTCCGGAAAGATGAAATTCCAGAAATGCCAATGCTCACATCCATTAACTGCATTTATGTATTTTTCAGCGTTTCTTGTTTTTACTCTATTTGTGATAATTTCTCCCTATTAATGATTGCTTGTAAATTTTTATTACTCTTTCTTTTCTTATTTGGATATATTATTGGAATTTTCTAGGCTTATAATATTGTAACTGTAACTAGCTGTGGACGATGACAATTGATCCGCTCTTCACTTTATCTTCTTATTAGCGAATTATGTACAAATATGGATTCATCTGTTTGCCTAAATTTGAACTCCTTTATGTACATATTTTTTGTGTTAATGTAGTTTTATGAGCAAGGTATCCTACTCTACTTTTTTGTTTCAAAATAAAGAAAATATGGATGATGTTAACATGAGAAAGAATATAAATAATAGATGAATATGATTTAACGAATTTAATATACATAAAGTTCAACTTACTATTAATTATTGTTCTATTAAATATTATATGATATTTTTTATATGCATATTCTAAATTACTATTAATTATTATCAAGTTTAATATTATATGGTACTTTGTATTCGCACAATTTTATCATATGTATACAATTGAAGTTGACATAAATTTCTGCAACATATTGAAAGACTTGCAAAATAACTGGCCTCTATAGCTAACTTTATCAAAGAGCATATACACATAATAATATCACTACTTTTACGTCCAGTCATTGTAACATACATCTATATTTTAAGTTGAAGAGTTGAGAAATAAAAAATAAAATAATAAATCACATAATCTTATTTCAAGATAATCATTTACCATGAAAATTATATTTTATGTGGTATAAACTAATTCTTGTATTCGAAATAGTTAATAAATATTTATATGATATGCAACACAAATTATATGATTTTATACACGAAAAAATATATTATAAATTAACATCACCCTATATGCCCGCAATCTGAATAAAAGCAAGTATAATTTTGCCTAGACTGCACCATTATACTTCGCTTACATTTAGAATATATATCATAACATAGTTTATCGAGAAACATGTAAAGAACTGTGACATTAATTATAAAATCCAGAACCGATATAGAATTATAGAGTTTTTAGTCTTAATTAGCTTCCTCTTCACTTTCTTGCCATTTTTTTAACGAAATTGGGAAAGCCCAGTTATTTTATTAAAAAATAATAGATTTTGTGGGCCAGACCCAATACATCAAGGCCCAAATATGGGTTATACATACAGATAAAGAGGGTTATGTTTTACTAAATAGATCGAGAGAGGCGAAAGAGAGAAAAAAATATCCGCTCTCTCTCTATTTCTCACTTTTTCTCTTAAATGAAAAAATAACCCAGCATCTCAATTTTCTTCTCCTTTCCATCATTTTTTTGCAAATCATTGCAATCTTCACTTTCTTGCCATTAAAATGGTTTTAATCAAATTTTGATAAATAAAGAATCTCTCTTTTTCTCAAACGGTTTTCCAATTCAAGTTTTTTTAAAATTAAATCGGGAGTAGACCCAGCTGAATTTTATTAAGAAAAATATTAAGTGGGCTTTAGCCATGCGCCATGACCCTTAAAAGGGATATATATATGTTCCATTATAAAAATTCAGAAGAAGAAGGGAAGGGGAAAATTCCCCATTAATGAAAGCATCATGTGTAAGCACGTGATCATCAATCCCTTACAAAGAGACCCAGAGAGGGAAAAGGAAAAAGTTCCCGCTAGTGGAGCATCACGTGCAAGCACGTGATGCATCTGTATGCAGAGTAAGCAGCTCCGTTAGTTGGTGGCAACTAAAACCTCATGTGCAAGCACGTGATTGTCTTTTATACAAAACGTGTGGGACTCAATTATAAAACAAACAAAGAAATAAAGAAGCTCACGTGTTACCACGTGATGCCTTCTCTCTGTTTGGACTCCTGCATACAAACAAACCAGATTAATTCTGGGAGGGGTCACATGGTACACGTGATGGGCTTCTAAGCCTTCTGAACCGATAGAATTAAATTCTATTTAAAAAGAAGCAAAAGCTTTATTTGGAAAATATTTTCTTGTATCTTTCTAAACAAGAAAGATTATGCTCTGTACAACAGAGCGCCGTTGGATTAAAAATCCAATGGTGATTAAAGATCACCAATTTACAGAAAAATTCTGTACAGGGAAATATCTTCTCAATTTTGTTAAGAACAACAAACAAGATATCTTCTGTAAAACAGAAGTCCTTGGATTAAAAATTCAACGGTGAATAAAATTCATCGATTGATCTAAAAGATCTTTTTGGCTGATTATAAAATCAATCAAAATCTCTCAATGAGAGATTTTCTAAACAAATTGATTTTTTTCTTTCTCCTATAAATAGGAGCAAAGAAGGGAAAAAAAGAGAAAAGGAGAAAGAAAAAAACCCCTATAAAGCAAAAAAAGAAAAGAGAATTTAATTCTTCAGAGTGAAGAAGATCTCTTCAAGAAAGAAAGAAACTCTAGGTAAGAGAAGGATGGAGATCACCCCATAAGCTCCCACAAAACAAAAGAAAATTTAATTCTCAAACTGAGAGTTTAACTTTTCTAAAAAGAACTTAGTTCTTCCTCTAGTTGAAGATCCGCAGAAGCAGATCTCCCCACAAGTTGAGAATTTAATTCTCATCGGGGAGATCTGTCATGAAGATTCAAAATTTAGGGAGAGAATTGAGTTTAAAGAATTTAATTCTTTCAACGTAACACATAAGAATTTAATTCCTCTAAATAAAATTGGGGTTTAACCCTATAAAAGAATTTAATTCTTAAACAAGGGATTTAACTCTCCATGCACGTAAAAGAGATCCGCATCTAACATGATAAATATCAGATTATGTGCGCCCACGTGAGCCCCCCCTCAATGACCAAAAGAGAACAATTGATATCAGGCCACGTGTTTTCACGTGACCCCTGAGCTAGCCTCTTCAAAGGGATAAAAAGGGAGTAAACCTAAAACAAGTCCCTATATATAGGGCGCCGTACGTGATAACACGTGACCCCTTTATAGTGCTTAGCACTTTCATGAGATGAAACAAGGCAGTCTCTATGTTTAGAACTCCTCACGTGATATTACGTGACCCCTTTATAGTGCTAAGCACTTTCAGAGGAAAAGGGAGAATAAATCAAATGCAAGTGTGCCTCACGTGATCCCACGTGGCCCCATTAGTGCTCGGCACTCAGAAAAGAAAAGGGGTAATTCCAAAGAAGCTGGGCCTATTTTTAAGCGCCTCACGTGATCCCACGTGAGCGCCTTAAGCTCTTAGTGTTTAACATTACTTTAAAGCATCACGTGACCCTACGTGAGCGCCAAACATAGACTAGTGTTTAACACTTCAAATAAATAAAAGAATAAGGGGTGTCAGAGCCCACATTATTGTTCAGCATCGCTGATGCAGAAATGGGATCAATCCCAAATAAAAATGATTAAATGGGCTGAGCCCAAGATTGGCCAAACCCCAAATTTACTGAGCCTATTGGCTTTAGTCCCAAACAAGATTATCAAATTTTTAATGAACATTCACTGGTTCTAGGGTACATCTCCTCACACCTCTGATATATCGTTGTAATTCTTCAACGTCTTCAGAGAGGTGGCGGGTCTCGGCAACCAGACACTCAATGAACCGCAACGTCCCTAAACTAAACCCTACAGACTATGATGTCTCTAAACTAGACTATGATGTCTCTAAACTAGATTATGATGTTTTTAAACTCCATGGACTATGATGTCCTTAAACTTATGGACCGCAACGTCCCTAAACTAAATCAATAGAGCCCAAATGCTCTTTTGTTAGATCTAAATGATCCTATTGAATAAATCTTAGTCTAAAATTAGACTAACGTATTCTCAACAACGTTTAAGTTTATCTTAGTTTCAAATGATATTAACGATCCTTAAACCCAACCCAAACCCAAATCTAAGAAAATACGGATTTGGACTAATCCACGCCTTACGGGAGACAACGTAAATTAGTCTCTGTATATAATCCACGGGCAACCAAAAATAAAACAAACACACACGACACGAAGTGACCATCTGGAGAAGGAGAAAGTGGTTACCGCGATGCGGTAGCGTAGTTAACTGCAGGGGCTTGCGCCTATAGGGAAGAGCGTCCCCATAATCAAAAACCCCTAAAACGAGGGGGAATCTGACGAAGTTTGCTATAATGGCCGCATCCGTCTAAACCTCCGATACATAGTGCCATAAATCAACTTGGCATATTCGGAGAGGTGGACGGATAAATCCAAATAGCATCTGCCCCCAAATTCAGGCAAGACGAACCTATGCGGTTCTGTCTCAGTTTTCGGCGGCGAATAGATTCTGGCACGCCCGGTAGGACCTTTTCCTTTTTCCACTCCACACTTCGTATGTCGTGTTTGCGAACGAATCGCGGTTTGATATGGTTGCCTCTGGATTCGAGGTACTAAGATTTGGTGTCTTTCTGCCGTGCAGATCAATGGCTTTCAACTGCACAAACTGCAACAAGTGCAACAACTCCCACTCTGTCCCTGCTGGAGGAGTGACTTATGGGCCTCAAGCGGCCTCCGTTTTCAAGATGCCAGTGGAACAGGTGACGCAAGCCACCACTGGGCTGTTCTTTGGGACCATGCTCCTACCCATGAGCTTCAACGCCCCACTACGTCGCAAGAAGCTCCGAAGAAGTCGGTATTTGATCGGCTTACGACTACCACGGCCCCTCTCAACGGGTCGCCCAAATCCAACGCGTCAGTCTTTAACAGACTGGGTCAAAACTCCAATGGACCCGTAAAAAAGCCTGCAATACCTGAAGGGGTTATCCCGAAACAGATAGCCATCCCTGCTCCAGTAAATGAAGTCGTCAAAGCGGCTTCTTCTGCTAAGGGGTCGGTCTTCGCAAGACTGGCCGTTTCAGCTCCCGCTCTAGGAGAAGTAACCAAGGCTGCTTCCCCTGCTAAAAAGTCGGTCTTTTCAAGATTGATCATTCCCTCTCAACGGACGTCAGTCTTCGATAGGCTGGCACCAACAACAACCCCTCATCAGAGCGGGGGGAGGGGCATAAAGAAGCTCATCTAACAACAGAGGTGGTCCCGTCCGCAATGCATGCTCGAAGTCGCCACTGACACCGAGTGAGGAAAGCTGGGGGCAATGCCCCATCTGGATTTACCCTACCGGCTCCAGCGGTGGAAGTCGACGCTGCTGTTCCAACTGGGAACAACTTTGAACCACTCAGGAGGGTCCGCAAGAACTCTCCGACTGCCGTCCTGAAAAGATCTCCTCTACTTGTGGAGAATGGTACAAAGATAAAGCCAGAACAGCCCCCTCAGTGGTTGTCCTCTAAAATTCACAAGGTCTGGCGACAGGTCCAAGACTCGGCGATCAACCAAGACTACTCCCGCCGACCGAAAAAGATGAAAGTTCAGCAAGAGAAGGACCACCCTGTTGTACCACAGAAGGTGTCGTCTATTTGGGTGCCCGCTGCAATGGCCCCCTCAACTTCGACTGCTCACAAAAGAAGAAGGCCGGAGAAAATCCCCGTGTTTGCGATGAATCTAAATGGCACTGAACCTAAATGCCCCAAGTCTGGGGTCCTGGTGGTGCACACTGTTTATATGGCATCCGGGAAAGAGGATAGCCGTATTTCCACGGGACATTGACCTCTCACCAGATCAGTGACAAAGGCTCAGGAGCAACAACAGAAAAAACTCCAGGATGCTAACACAGATGGCCGCACTCACTGAGCCAAAAGAAATCCCGGAGACGTCGTCAGAGCGGCGTCAAGAACAGGAAACCGATGTTGAGTTCCTCCGCAGAATCCTCGAGAAGAGAGACAGAGAGGCCGCGGAACAAGCAGCCAAAATAAAACGAATGGCGCTTTTATTCCAAGATATGGTTAGGATGATGATACAGCCGGATCCTCTAGCTGAAGACCCCTTGATTATCCTTGAAGATGACAGAGGGGAGACATCGAATCCTCTTCCGGCTCTATCAGCAGCCAAAGAGGATACGATCTCCAAAGATGTCCTGGGTGACTATATCGCTCAACAGATACGAGCCCATCAGGCGAGCGAAGCGGCCGGCCAAATTGTTAAGACTGGATGGCCCTATCCGGATTGGTATGACCAAATAAAGTACCCGCCGGGATATACGATCCCTAAATTCCATCTATATAAGGGGACGGGAAATCCACACCAGCACATTGCTCAATTCAGGGCCTTGTGCAGTAATACTAGGGATGACGACAAGCTGCTGCTTTGCCAGTTTGTTGGCAGCTTGTCGGAGACGGCGTTTGAATGGTACTCTGAACTCCCGAACGACCCCGTTAAGACATTTGCAGAGATAGAGCTACTGTTTACACAGAGATTCGCAAGCGCTAGCGAGCGCTAGCGAGCGCACCCCGATCACCGCACTAATTAACGCCACGGTGAAGCTAGGAGAAACATGGGTTCAGTACGTGATACGGTGGCGGAATCTATGGTCGAAGTGCGAACAGTGCATAGAGGAAACTCCTGTAGTGGGCATGTTTGTGGGAACTCTTGATCCGCAGGCGACCATATCCCAGTTCATGATGTTTTTTTAGCTGACTACCTTCCAGGCCTTGATTGACAAGCTGGCCCAAATGGATCAGATGGGTCATAGACCATCTTCTTCGAAGATGGAGCCTCGAAACGAAAAGGGAAAAGGGAAAGCGACCTTCGTCGCCAATGCTCAGCAACAGCCGAGTGGTCCAATACCAGCTGATCACCAAGACGATAAACAACTATTCTTTAACAAGAAGCTAAAGCGCCCTTATTCATTTCCCTGGGATAAAACGAGGAGACTGTTCGAGATGGCAGTGCGCAACAGGCTCATCACCTTGCTGGATCCAAAACATCCACTGCAGCCCGGTGATGTCAACAATCCGAATTACTGCCCCTATCACCGAGTAGTAGGCCATCCAATCGAAAATTGCTTCATCTTTAAAGGCTGGATTGGGGACCAATGCCAACAGGGCAAATTCGCACTGTCCGAGAATTGGAAAGTAAGCCCGCCCCAGCCGCACGCTCTTAAAAAGGTGGACACACCAGAGGCATCATGCTCTTTTATAGAAGAAGCTCCATGGGAGGTCGCTCTTTCAGCCAAAACGAAAAGAATACTGATGGATCTCCAAACATGCCTGGCGATCAGGTGGAAAAGTCCACTAGAACTCGAGGTCATTGAGGGAATGCTGAAGCCGCGCCCGATGCCAAGAATTGGTAGCGATAGTCAAAACGCCCATGCCCAGCCGTCAAAGTCTTTAAAGAAGAAGAAGAAGACAAAAAAACCCGTGAAGCTTGATGACAAGCGCACAGACCTGCAAAAACATATCGACGCACTGGAGGAATACAACCAAAAGGCGCGAACCCCGGTCACATTCCAATAATTTCTCAACAATATCCTTGAGAGCAGAGATAACGACAATAACGACGGAGATGACTCGTCAGAAGAATCTGAGGATTATGTGGAAAGTTGCCACATGATCTCTCATTCGACGTTAACTAACGTAGAAGCTCACTCGGCGTTAGAAGACAGCATAAAGGAGCTGGGGGCAGGATTGAAGCCAAAACCCTTGGAACTGTTTGATGAGATGATCGACCTTCTACTGAACGAAGCCCGTCAGAAGAGCAAGGATGATCAAGAGCACGAAATGGCCATATTCGAAAAAGCCAAACATCGGCAACTGAACAAAAGGGTTGAAGCACTCCAACCAGACAAAAGAAGGCTTAAGACGAGGAAACGGTTTGCCAAAGCCTTGTCTATAGGAATGAAGCTGCCACCGCCTAAAGAAGATATCCCCGAGGATACGCACCTTGACGAAGCAGACGTACATCCTAACTATTGCTTATACCACCAGAGGATTGCACTCCCCACTGAAGAGTTCATGGCTTTTAAAAAGTGGTGGCAAGGGTACGTCGCTCACCGACAACATTTCAAGCGGATAAAGCGTAAGGCTTGTCGGGAACGGAGAATCACGACAGATGAGCATAAAAGAGCTACCGGCAACTGTCACATGGTCGATGCCAGGAGATTGCAAGTTCTCACCTTCGGAAGTGATTCTGATAAAGAAGTATCTATCGGCCTTCTCTTCAAAGAATCTACCTCAGGAAAAGAGGAAGAGACGAAGAACTGTGAGAACATTCAGCCGCGTAACCGCACGTTACCTGAAAAGAATCTAGAACCCGCAAACAAGAGATCGAACAAAAAAGATAAGAGGAAGGAAAAAGTCCCCGAGGATATCGCCCTCGATGAGCGAGTCGCCGAAGAGCTCGCAGATAAGGATCCGCCTAAGAAGAGCAAAGTGGATTACAATGTCCTGGCACACCTGAGGAGAATACCTTCGCAGTTAAGCATTTTAGATGCCCTTCTCTTGTCTAAAGAGGCACGGGATTCGCTGATCAAGGCATTGCAAGAGCCTGGGCAGTTTCAAGCCTTCCTCGCCGAAGAAAAGATGAAGGATGAGTTGGAAGAAGTTCACACAGCCGACATTACCTTCAGTGATGAAGACCTCCTTCTCAGGACGTGCGAGCACAACCGTCCCCTATGTCACTGGATACTGCCATGACATCAAGATAGAGAAGATCCTACTTGATAACGGGTCCTCTGTCAACCTCCTAAATGTGAGAGTGCTAAAAGAAATCTGCATGAACGTTCAACACCTCACTCGGGATAAAATCACTACCTCCGGGTTCGACTCCCAGTCATTACGGATACTCAGGTCTGTGATACTAACATTACGCTTTAGGCCGCTCGTCACTGACATTAAATTTCATGTCATTGACGCTAAGACCTGCTACAACGCTTTGCTCGGCAGGCCTTGGTTACACGAGTATAACATCATCCCTTCTACACAACATTAGTGTATGAAGTATTTCAAGGATGGTCTCGAGTACACCGTAACAGGGGAACTAAACCCATTCTCTGTGAGTGAAGTCCGCAAAAACGAGGACGCAAAGTATTTCCTGCCAAATTTTGAAGACACGGAAAGATGCCATAAGCCGGAGAATAAGCAGAATGCTATCACCACTATTCCGGTCTTTGGGAGCGATACCGAAAAGGAAGAAGAGATAGTCTATTCAGGGCCACCCCAATGCAGCAAGCCAGGACCATCTATCCCTATTCTGGTCTTTGGCAGTGACTCTGAAAACGAGATCAATGCAGTATTCTCGGTCCGTCCATCAGCACAGGCCTTCGCTGGAGATGATCAAAATTTGCAAATCGCTATGGTTCCACGGCGGCACTATAAAGAGCTCGACGCGCTTGATATCTATGGTGTGCAAGAACTGCAGATGTTCTACATCCCTCCCAGGCGGAAAGATGAAAGGCGATCCTCTTTTATCGATCCGCGGAAACCAAAGTGGAGAAAGAAATCTGGCATGGTGCCGATTCTACGCTTGAAAGGATCCAGCCTATCCGTCTGCCCAGATATTACACAGAAGGATTAAAAAGGTTGTTGAGGCGCCAAGGCATACCCTTCAAACAGACTGCTCGACAAGCTCAGTTCTACAACAGGATCTGGAACGTCCCCGGAACTCAGCGAAAATTGCCCAACGGGAGAATGGAAATGATCGGGCTTGGATATGTTCGATCCAAGAAACGGGAGCGATTCTATGGCTGCTGCGTTATACATGACTTCGATGAAGAAGGAGTTGCTCTATTAGAAGACACTGCGATTGAACCAAAACGAGATCCTGTCGTAAAAGTGCCAAGTCCGTCGTTTGAAGAACAGATGGACAAGCTAATAAGGGAAGCGGGTCAAAAATCCCGGGATGACCACAATCGGGAAATGACCATTTACGAGAAAGCCAGGACGTAGCGCCTCCTTCAGCAGGCTATGGAGAATGACGATGCCCTTCATCACCATCCCGTCATACAGAAGACCCGACGCGGAGGCGAAAACAAACTAAAGAATGGAAAAAACGTTCGACAGGGGCAAAGCGGGTCCAAGAAGCCACACGATCGAGAATTGAGTAGCCGGGATTCATCTCTTATAAAGAAGATGGGTCGAGCATATTCTTTTCCCCAAGACAAGATAGGAAAGATATTCGATCTTTTCATGAAACTTCAAATG
The DNA here is from genome assembly GCA_030015575.1 of Agapanthus africanus. NCBI lineage: Eukaryota > Viridiplantae > Streptophyta > Magnoliopsida > Asparagales > Amaryllidaceae > Agapanthus > Agapanthus africanus. Next base: position 963,105,198 of record CM057338.1, read on the forward strand.
ATTACGCTCCCGGAGTCCAAACACCCCGATCAAGCAGACGATGTCTCTCATCCGGATTATTGCTCCTATCACCGAACGATAGGGCATCCTCTTGAAGACTGCTTCACCTTCAAAAACTGGGTCGAAGACCAATATCAACTCGGCAGGTTCGCTCTATCCAACAGTTAGAGGGTAGCCCCACCACAAAAGCATGTACTAAAAGAAACGTATATAGCAAGAGTAGAACCAGATCAACACCGGTCTTGAAAACGATCTCGTACCTATCACGTGATAACGCTTTCAGAAGAAGGAATGCACGAGAATATGTATAACCTTTCCTAGTGCTTCAAAAATGAGGATGAAGACGAGGTGATCTCAGAATTTCCACCGGTGCCAAAAGAGTTGGAAGATGGAATACATACTACTGCGGACAACCTGAGAAAAATTGACTTGGAGACGGCAAATGACCCGAGGCCTACGTTCTTCAGTGAGCTGCTGTCCGAAGAACAAGTAGCTACGCTAAAAGACGTGCTCATGCAGTATAAAGACTGCTTCGCATGGAACTATTTCGAGATGCCGGGATTAGACCCAGAAATAGCCGTGCATAAATTGGCGATATTGCCGGACGTCAAGCCAGTCAAACAGGCGCCAAGAAGAATGCGACTCGAGCTTGAGATGAGTATCAACGCCGAAGTCAAGAAGCCAATCGACTCCGGTTTCATCCAAGAAGTTCAATACCCTGATTGGATTGCCAACATCATCCTAGTGATAAAGAAGAATGGGACGCTGTGCATCTGCCTGGACTTTCGGGACCTCAACAAAGCTTGTCCGAAAGATGACTTTCCCATACCGGTTACTGAGCTAATGATAGACAACACGTCCACTCATGAAGTTTTCTTCTTCATGGACGGCTCATCAGGGTACAATCAAATAAAGATGCATCCCGAAGACCAGAAGCATACCGCTTTTCGGACCCCTTTAGGCATATTCTGATACAAAGTGATGCCTTTCGGCCTGAAGAACGCCGGCGCCACCTATCAGAGGGCCATGACGAAGATTTTTGATGACCTCATACACGAAATCGTCGAGTGCTATATTGACGACCTCATGGTAAAAAGCAAATCGCACGAGGAGCATTGGTAGCATCTGAAGATAGTGTTCCAACGTCTTTAGAAATACAACCTGAAGACGAACCCTCTCAAATGTGCGTTCGGAGTTTCCTCAGGCAAGTTCCTGGGATTCATTGTACGACAACGAGGCATCGAAATAGACCCATCCAAGATCAAGGCGATCATGGAAATGCCTCCGCCAAGAACTCTCAAGCAACTGCGGTCCCTCCAAGGAAAGCTCGCGTATATTCGGCGGTTCAAAGCCAATCTCTCCGGCAAATGCTGCCCCTATAGCCATTTAATGAAGAAAGGGACCCCTTTCGTCTGGGATCGCAAATGCCTGAGTGCACTCGATGAAATCAAGCAATACTTGCAGAATCCGCCGTTACTAACCGCTCCGGTCAAGGGAAAGCCTCTCATCCTGTACACAACAGCCCTTGAAGGTTCCTTAGGCGCGCTATGGGCACAGGAGAACGACCAAGGGAAGGAGAGAGCCCTTTACTATTTGAGTCAAGTTCTCTTGGGGGCAGAAAACAACTACCCCCCTATTGAAAAACACTGCCTGGCATTAATCTTCGCGATAACGAAGCTCCGACATTATGCTTTGGCGCATGAGGTCCACCTAATATCAAAAGTGGATCCTCTCAAATATTTGATGTCAAGAGCCATACTAACAGGACGGCTCGCTAAATGGGTCCTACTCTTAATGGAGTTCTCGATAGCATACCGACCCCTCCCTCAAGGCAGTGAAAGGCCAGGCCATCGCCGACTTCCTTGCTGAGCATCCGATACCTGCCGATTCACCCCTAAATTGCGAATTGCCAGACAACCACGCGTTTGACACGATCGACGGGGGGAGAAGAGAGAGTGATACCTGATGAGAACTTTGCTTCGATGGGGCATCCTCCATGAAAAAGCGAAAGCACAACTCCCCCATAATCAAATATAGGGTAGGCCTTATCTTCGTGACTCCGCAAGGAGGGATAATGCGCTTTGCCTTCTCCTTAACAGAGCCGAGGACAAACAATGAAGCCGAATATGAGGCTTTGATAGCAGGTCTTGAGATCGCTGTCAACATGGGAATCGAAAACCTCCTCATATACGGAGACTCCCAGCTGGTCGTTAGTCAAGTAAATAGAGACTATCAAACGTTCAAACCGGAGTTGGTAAAGTATGGTGAGAGAGTGCAGAAACTGCTGACCCAAATCCCTTCTTATGTTTTGGAAAGCATACCGCGTATAGAAAATAGCAAAGCGGATGCGTTAGCCAAACTCACCAAAGAATTGGCCGACGAAAACCTCGATGACGTAAGAATCGTTGTGCAAAGCCGTCGGGTTCTTGCACCGGCAGAAATATCTCTGGAGTCGTCCGAAGAAAAGGGAGCGACCGAGCAGATAGTCCTACGAATAGAGGACCAGGAAAAGGCTAAGGATTGGAGAGAAGTCTTTATAGACTACTTCAAATCCCGTCAAACACCTGAAGATGCATCCTCGAGACATCAGCTCATGAAACAAGCTCTGTCTTTTGCCTTCGTCAATGACACGCTGTATAAGAGATCGTTTGACTCTCTATGGCTGAGATGCCTGAGGCCAGAAGAAGTAAAGAGAGTCGTTCAAGAGACTCACGACGAACTTTGCGGTTCTCATCAAGCCAGGCCAAAGATGAAGCTGAAGATCAAAAGAATGGGCTACTATTAGCCCACGATGATTCAGGACTGCCTCGAATACGCGAAACAGTGCCACTCGTCCCAGATTTACGGGGACTTCATCCACCAGCATCCAAATCCGCTACACCCAACTGTCACGACCCGCAGGGTACGGAACGTGACTGGCACTTAAGTTTACGAAACGTCTAAAGACGTTCGTAAAATAAGTAAGCCAAAGCCCAGAAAACAAAACCAATTAAGCAAAAGAGTGAAGAAAACCCAATCAATTGAAAGCGAGTTTATCAAATAAGTCATGTAAAACCCTTTTTAAAAACAATACCAATTTTTCCGAAAATTTCGGCAGAGTCTCCTTTGTAAATACTGGCCCCCAAAATGGGTACAACAAAAATATATATGAATCCAACAAAATAGGGCATCCCCAAGCGAGAGCTAGCTCTTCGCCACAAGGCGGTCACAAATCCTACGCAATATAAAATGACAACAAGCAAAATAATCATAATGAAGCATAAGAAAACATCATGTCGACTCAAGTGAGCTCGACCCCAAAATACAGCATAAAAGTCCACAAATCTCCCAGTCTCATCTCTAGGTCAATATACAATAATACTGGTAGAAACAGTAGATGGAGTACACTAGATACAAAGAATATACAAGGTGGTACAAAAATAGTAACATAACCCACCTAAGAGCAAAACCTCGAGTCTAGGCAAAGGAGGCAAAAGAACAAGTGCGCCCGCCGCTACTGTACTGACGGAGCGGACCTGCAAAAAACTGTGGCACAACGGGGGTGAGTTGCCAACTCGTGAGTAATAAATAACACCTACAAAGGCTATCGTAGCATGCACACAAGCATCCTAGCATCTAAAATACTGGTATGAATGGGTGCACTAGCAGGTGTGTATACAACATCAGTGTACGAATATGTATGCAACATGAATATCTGAGGTCTCAATAGGTATATATAAGAAACATTTATCTCTTTTTGTTTTTGACACTCTTTTAGAATGCCAGCATAATACTCAAAGAATCGACGAGAACCGGTGTCCAGCAACGACACCCAAAAGCTGTCTCAAATCTCATAAATGTATCTCTGGCCTCAGCCGTCCGGCTGACCCATCTCAAATATCAATATCTCATCATCTAGCGGCCACGGTCGGTATCCTCTGGATATCCGCCGTCCCAAACAGTCACCGGTAGGTAATCCGTTCCCTGCCAGGCTCAACGTCAACACCACATTCCTCTTGCCCCGGGGTACCTTACCGGGCCCACCATGTACCCGTGCCGGTTCCTCCACTCCTCGACACGGATTTCCAAAACCACAGCAAACTCATGGTGGACGACACTTACATCACTAGAAAACCGCAATTTACATATTTTAAAAATATAATAAGTTTAGAAATTTTGCGGCTTTCCCCCGAAATCCAGCAATATCATAAAATCTCAAGAAATCCTCATAAGTGCATATATCAGTGATAATGAATGCATATGGTATCAATAATCAAGTTGCGATGTGTGATTAATAGATTAAGCATGAACAATTAATATGATGAAGTACATGCTCATGAATAGCAATCCTACGGTTTCATTTTAAGGAATTAAAGGCAATAGCACAAGTTTAAGTATCAATTAGTAAAAGGTTTAAATTTAAAGGTTATCTAGTGTGGTGGCATGGCAATTACCAGGGTGTGTGTGTAAGCATGAATAGTGCTCGTGCTGCATATAAAAACCCTGGCAATGGTGCAGGTGTCCTATAAAATGGTTTCGTATAGGTATGTCAATATAATGCATGGATGCAGCAAATAGTCAAATAAGTATTTCACCCCTAATTACTAACATCACTAAGGATCTTGTAAGTTACTAAAACTATCGGGCGGCTTGCGCCATCCAACGATAGTCCCCCGGAGATGTTACATCTACTCACCGGAATCCCTGGCTAGCTGTGTCCAATCACCGCCTTCCCCTTTCGCGCCGCGTCTGACGTCTCCGCGACCGAACCTGGAATTTACATTAATACCAAACATAAGGTTACATATCAAGAACGACGCAAAACCCCAACGAAACTACTAATGTTCGCTAGCTAGGTACAACGTGCACAAAGTACGCGGAACACACGCGAAATCGCAAAAACTGCCAAAAAAACGCCGATTTGGTCGCCCGGAAAAACTAAAACCTCACTACTCAAAATTCCACGCTCACGCATCCTAAACGTCATAGGAGATGCTAAAAACATCCCCAAGGTATCACAAATAATTCACCAATTAAATTTAACAAAAACCTAGTAAGCACAAACCAGCAATTTTGGTGCAAAAATCGAAAATTAGCGATACGGTTATCACAATCCAACCACACAACAAGCAATCTACAAACACTATAATTACAACACATTAGCAAAGATTCAAAACCTATTTTCCATAAACAACCATTACTTGAATTATATAACCTAGCAATTCTTAATCCAAGCTATATATGAAAACCTTAAATTAACACTAATTTATAACTCAATTAGCAAGTTAACCTTCTAGATTAGGTTAGCAAAACAACTAGATAACAAATTAGATTTAATCAACTAAATAATGGTTTCTAAACCCTAATTCAACTCATTTATCATGCTTCACAACCCATTTTCCATACATAAACCCTCTCTTGAATTTCCTAAACCAACAATTTACAACCAAAATTAAACTTTCAAAAATTTAGTAGATTAGCATAGTTAAAGACCACATAACAAGGTAACCTCTTAGATTAGGTTGTGTAGGAACTAGATAGCAAAGTAAATTAATTAACCTAATAATGGATTTTCTAAACCCTAAATACCACTCAAGCCATGAACTATATATATAAAAAAAAAAACTAAATTAGAATTTAGCACAAAATTTAACTCTAATCAATTTAACTTAAGGAATTTAACCACAAGTGTTAATTGGGTCAAGATTATACCTCCAATTCTAGAGATCTAGCAAGATAATTTGCCTTCAAGGATGGCCCCCTTTGCCTCCAAGATCCAAGCAAGAATGTCTAAGGAGAAGCATGAAGAATGGGTTTGGAATTGTGAGGTTTAATTGGATTTTGAAGCATTTGGGGATTTCTTTTTCCTTTTTTTTTGATGCAAGGAAGTGGAACAATGGAGTGGAATGGAGGGGGGGGGGGGAACTGCAGATTCGGCAGCAAGGGGATGGGGGGGGAGTGTGTGTGTGTACTTGTGTTATAGTATTATCATTTCCAAGTCAACACCATACTTAATTAATATAAAAAATGCAACCTATAACATATATCACATGAAATGAAATGGAGAAATGGAGGGGGGGGGGGGAAACCTGTAGGTGGGCTCGGCCCATGGGAGGAAGGGAAAATGTGAGAGGTTGTAAAAAAAGAAAGCAAGCAAAAAGGCCCCCCACAAATTCATATTTGCAAGTTTTAGCTTAAAATTCAATAATTTCGCTTTCTATACTAAAAATTAGTTAAAAATCAAAATAAAATACTAAAAATTTATGTTACCACTAGATTTTAATTATCATAATTTTAAAGATTAAAATTGGCCTGGAAAAATTTGTATTTATCGCTAAATTAATGTATTTTCTTACCGGCTTAAAATAATATTAAAAAATTGAAAAATAGGGAAAAAATTTTAAATGACCAAAATTTCATAAGTAACTCATTAGTTACTAAAAACAAGAAATTACCTATCCATTTTAGGTATAATTAGCCCTAAACTGCAAAATAACGAGAAAGACGGTTTTCGGAAAAATACCGAATTTTCACCGAATTTCAGGAAAACACCAAAACGACTTTTCAAGACGCTACAATCTTCCCCCCTTAAAGAAATTCGGTCCCCGAATTAAAAAATATAGCTACGCGTACCTTCGAAGAGATGGGGATATTTCTTCCTCATCTCGCCCTCGGTCTCCCAGGTAACCTCCTCGCTGCTCGGGCTACGCCAAAGGACCTTGAAGGTTGGTATAATCTTCGATCTCAACTTCTTCACCTGCCGATCCAGGATGGCCACCGGCTGCTCTGCAAAAGAAAGGTCGCGCTCTAGCTGGACTGTCGGGTGCTGAATCGCATGCGAAGGGTCGTGAAGGTACTTGCGGAGCATCGAAACATGGAAGACGGGGTGAACATCGGGAAAGCTGGGTGGAAGAGCCAAACGATAAGCAACAGCGCCAACCCACTCGAGGATCTCTAAGGGACCTACGAATCTAGGGCTAAGCTTCCCCTTTCGCCCAAAACGCATCACGCCCTTCATCGGAGAGACTTTCAGAAAAACATGGTCGCCAACTGCGAACTCTAATCTGCGACGGCGCCTGTCTGCATAGGATTTCTGTCTGCTCTGAGCTGCTCTCATCCGGTCTCGGATCAACTGTATCTTCGCTGTCGTCTCCTCAACAAGCTGCGGCCCCAAAATACTGCTCTCGCTGAGCTCTGTCCAACAAACGGGCGATCTGCATCTCCTCCCATACAATGCCTCGAAAGGTGCCATCTGAATAGTATCCTGGAAGCTGTTGTTGTAGGAGAACTCCACTAGAGGTAAATGACGATCCCAGCTACCACCAAAGTCTAAAACGCACGCTCTGAGCATGTCCTCGAGAGTCTGAATGGTCCGCTCTGACTGTCCGTCTGTCTGCGGATGAAACGCTGTGCTGAAGCTCAAACGAGTGCCCAAAGCCTCCTGAAGTCTCTGCCAAAGTCAGCTGGTGAACTGAGTGCCTCGATCTGACACGATACAAGTCGGTACGCCATGTAGTCGCACGATCTCGTCAATATAAAGCTGTGCATACTGAGCAAAGCTGAAAGTGGTCTTCACTGGTAGGAAGTGAGCCGCTTTCGTCAATCTATCCACGATCACCCAGATGGAGTCGTACCCTCGACTGGTCCTGGGTAGACCCACAACGAATTCCATCGAAATCTGTTCCCATTTCCACTCTGGAATGGGTAACGGCTGTAGCTCTCCTGCGGGCCTCTGGTGCTCGGCCTTGACTTGCTGATAAGTCAGGCATCTCGAAACGAACTCCGCAATGTCCCTCTTCATCCCGTCCCACCAGTAGGTCTCTCTCATATCATGGTACATCTTGGTGGAACCGGGGTGGACACTAAACATTGATCGGTGTGCCTCCTCAAGAATGTCGCGCCGCAATCCATCAGCATCTGGTACGCACAGTCTAGATCCATATCGTAAAATCCCCTGATCGTCAACCACGAACTCGGAAAATCTGCCATGTCCCATCTGTGCCATGATCTCTGAGCAACGGTCGTCACTGCGCTGTGCCTCACATATACGGTCAAGCAACTGTGGGCGTGCACGAACATGTGCGAGCTGTCCCCCTGTCTGAGTGAACTCGAACTCAACCCGGCTGTCGCATAACATCTGCCAATCTGCTGACGACTACCTCTGCACTGCGCGCAAAAAGGATAGACTACCCCCGGGCCTCCTACTCAACGCATCTGCCACCATATTTGCCTTGCCGGGGTGATATAAGATCTCGCAGTCGTAGTCTTTCACCAACTCCATCCAACGACGCTGTCTGAGGTTCAGGTCTCGCTGTTGAAATATGTACTTTAAGCTCTTGTGATCGGTGAATATCTGACACGACTCGCCATACAGGTAATGTCGCCAAATCTTCAGGGCAAAGACCACTGCAGCCATCTCCAAATCATGAGTGGGGTAGTTCTGTTCGTGCTTCTTCAACTGCCGAGAAGCATAAGCGATCACCCGGCCATGCTGCATCAATACGCATCCTAATCCCACTCGCGAAGCATCACAGTAGACAACAAATCCGCCTGATCCCGAAGGCAAAGATAATACCGGCGCCGTAGTCAAACAAGTCCGTAGCTGCTGAAAACTGCGCTCGCACTCCTCTGTCCAGACGAAAGGAACTCCCTTCCGGGTCAAGCCGGTCAACGGTGCAGCTATACGGGAGAAGTCCTGAACAAAACGCCTGTAGTAGCCCGCCAGGCCTAGAAAACTACGGATCTCAGTAACCGATGTAGGTCGGGGCCACTGCTGAACAGCCTCAATCTTCTTCGGGTCCACACAAATGCCGTCTCTCGTAACCACGTGACCCAAGAATCCGACGCTGTCCAGCCAGAATGCACACTTGGAGAACTTTGCGAGCAGCTGGTGCTCCCTCAGAGTCTGTAACGTAATCCGCAAGTGCTGCTCGTGCTCCTCTCTGCTTCGGGAGTACACCAAGATATCGTCGATAAACACGATGATGAACAAGTCAAGATACGGCCTGAATGTACGGTTCATCAAATCCATGAATGCTGCTGGGGCGTTGGTGAGTCCGAACGACATTACCAAAAACTCGTAGTGGCCGTAGCGTGTGCGGAAAGCTGTCCTCGGTATATCCTCCTGTCGAACTCGCAGCTGATGGTATCCTGATCACAAGTCGATCCTCGAAAAATACCCTGCACCCTGAAGCTGGTCGAATAAATCATCAATGCGCGGCAACGGATATCTGTTCCGAACGGTAACTTTGTTCAGCTGGCGGTAGTCGATACATAAGCGCAAACTTCCATCATTCTTCTTGACAAACAGGACCGGAGCACCCCACGGAGAAACACTCGGTCGAATTAGCCCCTTATCTAACAAATCCTGCAACTGATCCTTCAGCTCTCGAAGCTCTGCCGGGGCCATCCGATAAGGCGGTATAGAAATAGGCCCCGAACTGGGAATCAAATCAATGCAGAACTCAACATCGCGCTCAGGCGGTAGCCCAGGTAGCTCATCAGGGAAAACATCAGGGAACTCACAAACTACCGGGACCCGGTCCAACGGAACCTCTGCAGCTCGAGTATCACAAATACACGCTAAGAATCCCTGACATCCCTTCCGCAAGAGCTGACCAGCGCGAAGAGACGAAATTAAGCTGGGAAGGGTGACACTGCGGTCTCCCTGAATAACAAGGACTGGCTCTCCCGGAAAGCTAAATCTGACTGCCTTCTCACGGCAGTCCACCGAAGCATAACAAGTGGCTAGCCAATCCATGCCCAGAAGCACATCAAAGTCCAACATATCGAGGAGAATCAAATCAACCGATGCATCCCTCTCCCCGATATGAACGGAACACAAACGAAATACAAACCGAGCGACAAACGACTCGCCTACCGGAGTAACAACAACAAGCGGATGATCTAACGACGACGACTCACGGCCCAACATCGGTGCAAAGTGTGTAAAGACGTACGAATGTGTGGAACCTGGGTCGAATAATACCCGTGCGTCGAAAGAACAAACTGGCAAGGTACTTGTCACAACGGCATTGGATGCCTGCGCATCCTGCGGTGTCAAAGCAAATACTCGGGCCTGTCCTCCACCGATAGCGGGCTGACCTCGACCTCGGCCTCTGCCTCCTCGTCCTCTCTGAACAGGACCGCCGCGTCCACGGCCTCTCGGTGCACCTAACTGGCGTGGAGCATCGCCTGCGGTAGGAAGTAGGGCTCTCTGAGGAGGGGGTGGTGATGGTGGTAGGGTCACATGCGGAACTGTCGCTGCTCCCTGTCGTCTTGCCGGACAGTCTCTGACAAGATGGTGCAGACTCTCGCACCCAAAGCACCCTGGCGACGGCTGCTGCCCCTGTGGATAAGAACCATATAACTGTCCCCGCCCAAATCCTCTGCCAGGCCTATCTCTCGGAAAGAATCTGGCGCGCTGCCTCTGAGACGGTACATCGGTGCGAATCCTCTTCGGCCCAGAAACGGCCGAAGTCCGTGATATGCGTGCCTCCATCCGCAATGCCGTATCCATAGCAGCTGAATAAGTGTCGTAGTGCTGGGCGCCAATGGCAAGATATAGCTGGGCATCAAGTCCCTGTACGAACCTCTTCACCATCTTCTCCTCGGTATCCACCAAATACAGAGCATATCGGGATAACTGTGTAAACTGGATGTCATACTCAGACACCGTCATCCCAGGTGTCTTGACTAAGGCCTCGAAGCTGCGAGCTCTGGCGTCACGAACGCTCTCTGGAAGGAAACGGGCTAGAAAGACCGCTGTAAACTCGACCCAAGTCATAGGCGGTAGACCTGCAGCTCGACCTCTCAAGACTGACTCCCACCATGTCTGCGCGAGACCTTCTAGTCGGAAACTCGCAAGCTCTACCCATCGATCATCCGAACATCTCAGCGAACGGCAGATCCTGGCTAAACTGTCAAGGAACGTCTGTGGGTCCTCCGCTGCCTCGGTGCCGGTGAATACTGGAGGTCTCAGCCTCATGAAGTCCTGTAGTGAAACCGGGACGGTCACGGTGGTAGTAGTAGGAGCAGGTATCATGGTCGTCTGTGATGTAGTAGGTACGTCATCCGGCCTCGGTGTACGACTGGCTGCAACTAGGGATCCTACCATCTGACGTAGCTCTTGCATACTCCCCATCATCTGTCGCAACTCCTCCATACCAGTCTCGAGCCTATCCATACGGCCTGGGGAAGGTGGATCGGTCTGTCCCTGCGGCGTAGGCATACCACCCTGCTCAGTCCTAGTCTCGGACGAGCCAGCTCGAATCTCGTCTCTGGCGGCAGCCCTCTGTGCCCTCGTAGCCTTCGGCGGCATAGTGGCTGTTACAGGAAAACGGATAGTAAGGACAGTGCAATAGGATCATAGGATACACGGAATTGAAGAAGGAATTTTTCAAGCAAGTATATCCTAAAGTCACTTAGGCGGAGTACCGTATCGTAAGTATGCCGCGGACATACGCACGCTACGTTACCCTGCTTAAGTCACTTACTCCATCTACCAAGGGTCATCCTACACTCACAAAGGTAAAACCTATCGCTCTGATACCAACTTTGTCACGACCCGCAGGGTACGGAACGTGACTGGCACTTAAGTTTACGAAACGTCTAAAGACGTTCGTAAAATAAGTAAGCCAAAGCCCAGAAAACAAAACCAATTAAGCAAAAGAGTGAAGAAAACCCAATCAATTGAAAGAGAGTTTATCAAATAAGTCATGTAAAACCCTTTTTAAAAACAATACCAATTTTTTCGAAAATTTCGGCAGAGTCTCCTTTGTAAATACTGGCCCCCAAAATGGGTACAACAAAAATATATATGAATCCAACAAAATAGGGCATCCCCAAGCGGGAGCTAGCTCTTCGCCACAAGGCGGTCACAAATCCCACGCAATATAAAATGACAACAAGCAAAATAATCATAATGAAGCATAAGAAAACATCATGTCGACTCAAGTGAGCTCGACCCCAAAATACAGCATAAAAGTCCACAAATCTCCCAGTCTCATCTCTAGGTCAATATACAATAATACTGGTAGAAACAGTAGATGGAGTACACTAGATACAAAGAATATACAAGGTGGTACAAAAATAGTAACATAACCCACCTAAGAGCAAAACCTCGAGTCCAGGCAAAGGAGGCAAAAGAACAAGTGCGCCCGCCGCTACTGTACTGACGGAGCGGACCTGCAAAAGACTATGGCACAACGGGGGTGAGTTGCCAACTCGTGAGTAATAAATAACACCTACAAAGGCTATCGTAGCATGCATACAAGCATCCTAGCATCTAAAATACAGGTATGAATGGGTGCACTAGCAGGTGTGTATACAACATCAGTGTACGAATATGTATGCAACATGAATATCTGAGGTCTCAATAGGTATATATAAGAAACATTTATCTTTTTTTGTTTTTGAAACTCTTTTAGAATGCCAGCATAATACTCAAAGAATCGACGAGAACCGGTGTCCAGCAACGACACCCAAAAGCTGTCTCAAATCTCATAAATGTATCTCTGGCCTCAGCCGTCCGGCTGACCCATCTCAAATATCAATATCTCATCATCTAGCGGCCACGGTCGATATCCTCTGGATATCCGCCGTCCCAAACAGTCACCGGTAGGTAATCCGTCCCCTGCCAGGCTCAACGTCAACACCACATTCCTCTTGCCCCGGGGTACCTTACCGGGCCCACCATGTACCCGTGCCGGTTCCTCCACTCCTCGACACGGATTTCCAAAACCACAGCAAACTCATGGTGGACGACACTTACATCACTAGAAAACCGCAATTTACATATTTTAAAAATATAATAAGTTTCGAAATTTTGCGGCTTTCCCCCGAAATCCAGCAATATCATAAAATCTCAAGAAATCCTCATAAGTGCATATATCAGTGATAATGAATGCATATGGTATCAATAATCAAGTTGCGATGTGTGATTAATAGATTAAGCATGAACAATTAATATGATGAAGTACATGCACATGAATAGCAATCCTACGGTTTCATTTTAAGGAATTAAAGGCAATAGCACAAGTTTAAGTATCAATTAGTAAAAGGTTTAAATTTAAAGGTTATCTAGTGTGGTGGCATGGCAATTACCAGGGTGTATGTGTAAGCATGAATAGTGCTCGTGCTGCATATAAAAACCCTGGCAATGGTGCAGGTGTCCTATAAAATGGTTTCGTATAGGTATGTCAATATAATGCATGGATGCAGCAAATAGTCAAATAAGTATTTCACCCCTAATTACTAACATCACTAAGGATCTTGTAAGTTACTAAAACTATCGGGCGGCTTGCGCCATCCAACGATAGTCCCCCGGAGATGTTACATCTACTCACCGGAATCCCTGGCTAGCTGTGTCCAATCACCGCCTTCCCCTTTCGCGCTGCGTCTGACGTCTCCGCGACCGAACCTGGAATTTACATCAATACCAAACATAAGGTTACATATCAAGAACGACGCAAAACCCCAACGAAACTACTAATGTTCGCTAGCTAGGTACAACGTGCACAAAGTGCGCGGAACACACGCGAAATCGCAAAAACTGCCAAAAAAACGCCGATTTGGTCGCCCGGCAAAACTAAAACCCGACTACTCAAAATTCCGCGCTCACGCATCCTAAACGTCATAGGAGATGCTAAAAACATCCCCAAGGTATCACAAATAATTCACCAATTAAATTTAACAAAAACCTAGTAAGCACAAACTAGCAATTTTGGTACAAAAATCGAAAATTAGCGATACGGTTATCACAATCCAACCACACAACAAGCAATCTACAAACACTATAATTACAACACATTAGCAAAGATTCAAAACCTATTTTCCATAAACAATCATTACTTGAATTATATAACCTAGCAATTCTTAATCCAAACTATATATGAAAACCTTAAATTAACACTAATTTATAACTCAATTAGCAAGTTAACCTTCTAGATTAGGTTAGCAAAACAACTAGATAACAAATTAGATTTAATCAACTAAATAATGGTTTCTAAACCCTAATTCAACTCATTTATCATACTTCACAACCCATTTTCCATACATAAACCCTCTCTTGAATTTCCTAAACCAACAATTTACAACCAAAATTAAACTTTCAAAAATTTAGTAGATTAGCATAGTTAAAGATCACATAACAAGGTAACCTCTTAGATTAGGTTGTGTAGGAACTAGATAGCAAAGTAAATTAATTAACCTAATAATGGATTTTCTAAACCCTAAATACCACTCAAGCCATGAACTATATATAAAAAAAAAAACTAAATTAGAATTTAGCACAAAATTTAACTCTAATCAATTTAACTTAAGGAATTTAACCACAAGTGTTAATTGGGTCAAGATTATACCTCCAATTCTAGAGATCTAGCAAGATAATTTGCCTTCAAGGATGGCCCCCTTTGCCTCCAAGATCCAAGCAAGAATGTCTAAGGAGAAGCATGAAGAATGGGTTTGGAATTGTGAGGTTTAATTGGATTTTGAAGCATTTGGGGATTTTTTTTTCCTTTTTTTTTTTGATGCAAGGAGGTGGAACAATGGAGTGGAAGGGGGGGAGGGGGGGGGAGGGGGGGAGGGGGGGGGGAAACTGTAGATTCGGCAGCAAGGGGATGGGAGGGGGGAGTGTGTGTGTGTACTTGTGTTATATTATTATCATTTCCAAGTCAACACCATACTTAATTAATAAAAAAAATGCAACCCATAACATATATCACATGAAATGAAATGGAGAAATGGAGGGGGGGGGAAACCTGCAGGTGGGCTCGGCCCGTGGGAGGAAGGGAAAATGTGAGAGGTTGTACAAAAGAAAGCAAGCAAAAAGGCCCCCCACAAATTCATATTTGCAAGTTTTAGCTTAAAATTCAATAATTTCACTTTCTATACTAAAATTAGTTAAAAATCAAAATAAAATACTAAAAATTTATGTTACCATTAGATTTTAATTATCATAATTTTAAAGATTAAAATTGGCCCGGAAAAATTTGTATTTATCGCTAAATTAATGTATTTTCTTACCGGCTTAAAATAATATTAAAAAATTGAAAAATAGGGAAAAATTTTTAAATGACCAAAATTTCATAAGTAACTCATTAGTTACTAAAAACAAGCAATTATCTATCCATTTTAGGTATAATTAGCCCTAAACTGCAAAATAACGAGAAAGACGGTTTTCGGAAAAATACCGAATTTTCACCGAATTTCAGGAAAACACCAAAACGACTTTTCAAGACGCTACACCAACGGTGGCTAGCTGGCCGTTCGAAATGTGGGGAACTGACATAATCGGGCCCATCGAACCAGCATCATCTAGAGGACATCGGTTCATATTGGCAACAACCGATTACTTCTCTAAGTGGGCAGAAGCAGTACCGTTGAGAGAAGTGAAGACGGAGAATATCCTCCATTTCTTAAAGACGCACGTCATCTATCGGTTCGGCATCCCGTGACAGATTATCTTCGATAACGGGCCAGCCTATAGAAGTCACAGAATCAGCCGCTTCGTGCAGCAACGTAATATAGACTGGAGATACTCTTCAGTCTATAATCCCCGAGCTAATGGTCTAGCTGAGGCTTTCAATAAGACCTTGACGAAGATTATAAAGAAGACGGTGTCCAGAAATAAAAAGGACTGGCACGAAAGACTGCATGAAGCTCTCTGGGCATACCGGACCATATTTAAAACGGCCACAAATACAACGCCATACTCATTGGTGTTCGAAACTGAGGCAGTACTCCCCTTGGAGATAGAGTTACCCTCTCTACGAGTGGCGGTTCATTACGAGCTAATAGATGAAGAGAATGCCCATCTTCGGCTTGAGGAGATCGATGCCCTTGATGAAACTCGGCTCATGGCGCAACAAAACCTAGAGGCTTACAAAGCAAGGATGACGCGCTCGTACAAAAGATTGACTAGGCCGAGAAAATTCCGCCAAGGCGAACTCGTGCTAGTCGTAAAAAGACCTATAATCCCTAATCGTGCCAAACAGGGGAAATTCGAGCCAAACTATGAGGGCCCGTACATCATAGACAAGGTCTACCAAGGTGGGACTTACTTGCTCATGAATATGCATGTTGAAAGACCCTTTAGGCCAATAAACAGTCGGTTCTTGAAAAAATACTACGCCTGACCGAAACGTCTTTAAACTTCTACAAACCCGCAGCATCCTTGG
Source organism: Agapanthus africanus (assembly GCA_030015575.1). Taxonomy (NCBI): domain Eukaryota; kingdom Viridiplantae; phylum Streptophyta; class Magnoliopsida; order Asparagales; family Amaryllidaceae; genus Agapanthus; species Agapanthus africanus. The sequence goes on from CM057338.1 coordinate 963,121,355, forward strand.
GCTGACTCAAAAAAAAAAACGGTACGTCCATAAGCAAGATGGACACGGATGAAAACCCGAAAGGGCTCCGTAAGTAAAAACGACAGGGCTACCGGCGAGTTTGTGAAAACCCGAAAGGGCGCAATCTCGTTAAAAGACACTTGCAAGGTCCTCTCGACCTTGTAAGGAGAAAACTACATGCGTGAGATCCTTACGATTCACAAAGGAGCGACACACTTAAGGATCCCCAAAATTCCTAAGGAGAAATTACACTTACGAGATCCTCACGACTCGTAAGGAGAACCCTCTTATGAAACCCTCACGGCTCATAAGATTCAAAAGCCTTAAACTACAGGGATCTGAACCTGTTCTTAAGCCATCACCTTTCACAGATTGCCCTACAAGCGGTTTAATACTGGCCCTTGTATACAATCCACGGGCACAAATAATCATTTCCTTGCCGAGTCCCACCAACGACAAGGAATGCCTCATTTGATGAACAAACACTTGTAAGTCCTCTCGACTTATAAGGAGAAAACACTCTTATAATATCCTTACGACTTATAAGAGAACACACACTTAGGAATCCTCACAATTCCTGAGGAGAAAATGCACCTGCGAGATCCTCACGACTCGTAGGGAGAAACACCTTTATGAGACCCTTATGACTCATGAAGTCAAAAGCCTTAGTTGACAGGATTCTAACCCTGTTTGCTAAGCCATCTTTGTTTAAATCGACAAAGGCAAATGATGATTCGCTCCTGACAATGTCCCAGTTGTAGCAATGCTGATGCCTATATCGGTATCAAGTTCCAAGTCCTTTCACGGCAAATGATGATTCGCTCCTGGCAATATTCCAGTCGCAGTGATGCTGATGCTAATATTGGTATCAGATCTTGAGTTCCGTACTAAAATAATGCATGTAAAATAGCCGAAATGATGGGGCAACTTGCAACAAAATCAGCAAGTGAAATATATGCATACAAAAATAACCGAAATGATTGGGCAACTCGCAATAAAAAGTAGCGAGTAAAAAGAAAAAAAACAGCCGAAATGATTGGGCACCGCGAAAAATACCCGAAATGATTGGGCAATTGCGAATTTTGCGATACAAAAAGCTGAAATGATAGAGCATCGCGGAAAGAAAACAAAAAAAAAATATATGAAATGAAACTTTTGCCCTGCAGGTAAGTCCATACTGATCCCTGTATACAATCCATGGGCATAAACGAAAAGGGAACCACATGTCCCAACAGACTCTGTCAAAGAGAGAGTCAGGTCTCAACGGCAACATCTACAGCCTAGAGACTAACAACGGTGTTCCCCCTCATTCCAGCAGGATACAGATGCGACATCACCAATCGGAGCCACGGCAAAGTCCCTGGTTCCAAGTTGGTTCACAGACAACCTAGAGTCAAAACCCCCGACACCGTAGAAAACGGAGAAAGTCAAGAAAACGGAGAAAGTCGACCCCCGACACCGTAGAAAACGGAGAAAGTCAACCCCCGACACCGTAGAAAACAGAGAAAGTCGATCCCCGACACCGTAGAAAACGGAGAAAGTCGATCCCCCGACATCGTAGAAAATAGAAAAAGTCGATCCCCGACACCGTAGAAAACGGAGAAAGTCGATCCCTGACACCGTTGAAAACGGAGAAAGTCAATCCTGACACCGTAGAAAAAGGAGAAATTCAACCCTTGACCTCCCTGTCATAAAGCAACGCTTCGACTTGGATTCATGTCGACCCCTGACCTCCTTGTCGTTAAGCAATGCTTCAACTTGGATACATGTCAACCCCTGATCTCCCTGTCGTAAAGCAATGCTTCGACTCGGAAAACAACTCAACCCACGAATATCTCAACCCATAAAAAGAAAGTGCTCTTGTGAGGTCCTCATGATTCCCAAGGAGAAATTACACTTACGAGTCCTCTCGACTTGTAAGGGGGAAAATTCTCTTGTGAGATCCTTACGACTCTCAGGAGAAAACACACTTAGCAATCATTACAATTCCTAAGGAGAAAATACACTTACGAGATCCTCACGACTCGTAGAGAGAAAAGTCTTTATGAGACCCCTACGGCTTATAAAGTTGAAAAGTCTTAGGCAGCAAACTTGAACCTGTTTCCTAAGCCATCGCTACCTTATAAGGAGGATAAGATGGACTGTTATCTACCAACTACAAGCTACGTTCGCTAAAGCTAATACACCAATAACACAGCAAAGTAAAGAAAACGACAATATGAAATGAAGTATTTCTTTTGTTTATGAATCCAAAAGAATGCAAAGTACATCTCATAAAAGAATCAAAATGAATACAAACTATTTTTATTCATAAATAAAAAATATACAATAAAGGAAAATTCTTCAAGCCGGCGGACGGTATAATAAATTCGTCAGTTCATCTTTCTTTCGCTGGGTTTCGGCTTCAAGTTTTGTTATTGCTATGAGACGGGTCTCCGCCTGAGACTGTTGAGCCTGATACGAGACGAGCCGAATCTCAAGCTCCTTTTCAGCAACTTTGTGAGCTTCGACCATCTCGCGGATAAAGATAACGGATTTATCAATAGCTACCACCTCCCTGATAGCTTCTTGAAGCACCCGCCAAAGTTCGTACGCACCGGTAGTCTTAGCAGTGAGCTCAGCTTAAAGTTTCCCCAAAGCAGTCGAGGCCAGTTCCTTCTCCGAGAATTTCCAGTTGAGCCTCTTCTAACATGATTGTAGATTCGTGGCGCACCGTTCGATCAGTCCCCGCAAGCTCGTCTTTACAGCCACAACCTCTGTGGGAAGGCATGTACACTCGAGACCATGTAAGCAAGCCTCTACTCGACGACAAAACTCAACCCAGACATGCACCAATGTTTCATCATAGTAAGTGGCGAGAAAGGGCAGAGAAATGTTGGCTTCGACAGCAAATTCTTCGGCTGCGATCGAACTACCAGCACGAAGATCTTCGATAAGAGCCGACAAGGAGTGAAGGTTTTGCTTCGCCATCCGTTCAGATGCGCGCCGGGCATAAGGGCCGAGTGGCATAATGATGCGAGATTCCAGCGGGATAAGAACGGGCAAAGCTATCAAGATTCATGAACAATCAGCGAGATTTGCAAACAAAGAATAGATGGAACAACGTCAAAACTTTACTTACCCACAGTCATAAAAGGAGGGTTTAAAAGATCCCCAGGCCCGTCGAGGATCTCAACTTCATCGTCAGCTTCCAGAATTACAGAAGACATTAGTATCGTTATACGAAATAATGATAATGCAATGAGGGGGTCAAATAACACCGATCTTGCCCAGAAGAGAGGACGATGCGTTGCAGGGATATTGCCTGCGGCGCAGCCATCTCCAGCAGACGCTGAAAAGACTTTCTGGGAGATAGATCCACAGTGGACGTCGCCAATCCTCGTAATTCTGAAAAGACAGAAAGATTCAGATAATGGAGAGATCATTAAAACAAAATATAGAAGACTACCTTCGATACTCCTCCTGCTTTGAACTGGAAGGATAGCAGCTTCGGTAGCCTCCTCTGTACCCTCAGGCACATCACCGGGGACGTGGGCTGGTGTAACAGCTTCCAATTAAGGGGCAGCGGCCACCGGTTTAGGCTCCAATGAAGGGACGACGGTCTCGACTACCTGTTCCACAATCTCCGGGCCGTCACCAGAAAGATCTATTAAATCTGCGGCCAATGAGGATGCCTCTTCTGGGAAAGCAAGCACCGGGAGAACAGAAGCCACCAATGGAAGCTCTGCAACAGGAATAGCAGCCGAAACAACCTCCTCCGCACCTACTAGCGCCTCATCGGGGACATTTACAGAGTCCACAGTCAGGACACGACTTGAGCTCAAATTTTCTGCCATGGCCGAAGTCCCTGCAAAGTTTTTCGCAAAGATAAGGAAATATAAAATACGATACAAAAGAAAAAATACGGAAAGCGTGCATACCAATGCGCCAGGGTGCCTCCAGTATGGCTTTTTCAAGCCGTCGTTCCTTCCTCAGGAAATGTGCTCGTCGGGCGTCAAACGCAGACTCATGCTCATCGGTCTTCGCTGCTAGCTCATCTTCGGAGGCAGCTGAAATAGGCTGCTTGAGGGCTATGTCATCTTCCGGTCGCAGGGGACCCATATGAACCCTTCGCAGTGATGGAGGATCTTCGTAAAAGATAACCGGGCGGTAAGGCCTCTTCGGGACGCGCACGTTTTCAGTCTCATCCTGGGAACGCCTTATAGCCCCAGCCAACTGTGCGGCTTCCTGTTCATACCAGAATTTTGCATTATTATATCGCCCATTCTTAATCACATTACATATAAATTGATGCTTTTGATCCATATCTACTAAATAGTTGCAGGTTACAGGTTCTCAGATCATTACAGTGAAATTCATGAAAAGACGCTACAAATGTGAGATTATGACCAACAATAGATGAATTCGTATGATGCCGCCTACCAGTTAAAGGAACAAATGAAAATCATGAGACAGTTCAATGCACAAAACACAAGGGTAGCACAAGATTCAAGAGTTCAACGTGAAGCTCACGGTAAAAGTCCACATAATTCTGCACTGTTGGAAATCTGAAAGAAAATAGAAGAGATTCTGAGGAACCAAGTGAAGAAAACAGAAGATAAAAGCAACTTAAAGAAACCCTAAAGAATTAGGCCCATGAGCCCACCAAATGGCCGCGGATCCGCGGCCAAACAGGCTATTCTGCCGCGGTTCCGCGGCCGTGCTATGCACGTGTCGGTGGGTGTCGGTGCTTTGACTCGGTCTTTAGGGTTGTTTTGTAATTTCATGTATGGATCGGAATGTAAACTTAGGGTTTTTCCTATTTATAAATAGGAGGGCTCAAAACCAAATAAAGGGTGCCTCTTCTAGGGTGCCTTTCTTAGGATGCCTCTTTTTGCCTTTTTTTTTCTAGATCTAATTCAATTGTAATGCGTTCTTGGGGTCATCAATAAAGTAAGATTTTTTATTTTTATCTCGTATTCTTTTATTATCTGAATTTAATTCTTGCAATTTTTATCTGTTCTTATAATATCTGCAATTTAGTTTTCTAATATAAAAATTATAAAAAAATGAATTTCATTGATCATAACTTTCCTAATGAGTGAGTAATCTCTCACTTGTTAGGGTTAGGATAGGGAAGGTTTGAGAGATGGAAATCTCTCTTACTCCTTTTTTTGCCCATATAATTTTATTAAAATGACCCATTTTAAATCAACCACACACCGCTCACTAAGGCAGCCTATCCTACGTGATAGCAGTGATTCCCTAGTTAGACCGGGTGTGATTGAATTAACTGGAGGTTAGGGCTAAGAGCCAAGAATGGACGGACAAGGACCAGAAGGAAGAAGCTTAGTTTCTTCCCAGTCATGCTAATCCCCGTTGTTGCCGATTACCCTAACACCTTTATTCATAACTAAGGCATTGATAGAAGCGAGAAGATCCCTATCTTGAACTAACCTAATCCTAACCCTAGCAAGCTTTTTATCAACTTTTATCTTATTCTTAGATCTTAAAACAAAACTACCAATTTTTTGGACTTAACTCGTTAAAACATAAAGAAAAGGAATCCTTCTCCCTGTGGATCGACCCGTACTCAATCGGCTAGCTACCAAGCGACACCGTTATTGATTGTGGTATATTCTTAACTTTGATTTCAAAACGCATACGCAAAAAAGCTTACCAATCAAATGGCGCCGTTGCCGGGGAGACGGCAGTCTCTTTTTTTGTGTAATTTCGGGTTAAAAAAATAAATAAAAAATTTTAAAAATTGAAAAATTTTAAAACAAAAAAAAATTAAAAAAAATTCATCTTGTTCTTTTTGAGAGGTATTGTGTGAATTGCGCAGGAAAAAAAGATGGACTGATTCAGATATGGAAAAAACCAATGAACAAATCAACAAACAGAAAATCTGAACAGAAAGAGAAGAATCATAACAACAAACAGAAAATTTTTGGAGATCCAAACTAACAGAACCACCGTGGAACCGCGGCGGATATATGCAGTTGACCGTGGAACCGCGGTCAACCAGTGACGTTAGCATCCCAAAATTCTCTGTAAGTATTTTTGTCCTCTCTTCTACCTTCTAAACTCCACTGAAAAATTTTCCTGCAGGGTTCTTTGCGCAAAATTCTTCTTCCTCTCCAATAAATTGTTTTTGTGTAGGATCCTTTGCGCTGCTAAATAAAAAAATTTTTGCAAGTGTTTTAGATTTTTTGGTGTGTTAACTGCTTTGCATAATTAATACGGACTCTAAATGGCTATAACACCAATCAAGATTGGGTGGGGATTTCATTACCCTTCCTAAGACCCCAAAAATCACTAAAAAACATATGCATCACCCTTGACTTAATTAAAAAAATATTTAGACTCAGCCAACTAAGGACTGTCGTGCTCAATAGGACAGAGGAAGGTTGTGGGCATTCAATCGTTTATCTAAACCTGAGTTTGTGGTGCCTAGGCTAGACAAGTAAGAAAGGTAACTTTAAAAGGCCAGTATCACGGTGATTCGTGAGTAGAATCCTCCTTTCTTCATTTGTGCTTACCTGACCACAATTGGCGGTGAAGAGACGATTTGAGGGATATCTCACAACTTACCCTTTGGAACAGTTAGGAGCAGTTTAGTTGATTTAGGAGACCCTAGCTCTAGGCTTGATTGTGCATGTATAAATTGTGATTGTTTGAAATTGTCCCGTAGTTCCGTACAAATTTTTGCCAAACTCTTTCTAAAACAAAAACACTTTTAAAAATTTCAAAACTCCAAAAACAAACAAAATTTTTTTAAATAAAAAAAACAATTTTTTTTTTAAAAAATCAATTAAAAAAAATCATCACATTCTTTTTCTTCTCCTTTCTCACATCATGGGTACCCCACCTCGCAAAAATCTTGCCGAACTTTGGTACCCTCAACCAGACATTACTTCCTACGCGCATTGTTTTGGTCGAATTTCGAACGACCCCTCCATGTCCAAAATTTCTTTGAAAGATCAAATAGACGCGTCTAGGAGAAACAGTTGGACTCCGCAATTCACCTTATATCAACCATTTCAACCTTCACCACCTTCTTACGTTGATACTACTTTTTCGAGTCCTGTTGTAACACCGAAACCCATGTCTATTGATAAACATATTTTACAATCTCGTAACCGATCTTTCACTCCTTTCAACACTTTCAGTTCTTGGGATCAACAATTTCATTCACCTTTTTATCCAAATGTTGATCCTAATACTGTCGAACCATTCAATTCCTATACATCCTACCCAACCGTTGCACCTTCCCTAGATATTACTTCTGCACAGCCATTTGGGAGTTTCACGTATCCAAACAACTTTGAATCTTTTACTGAAACCCCGTCACAACCCATGTCTAGTCTGGAACAGTCGTTGGAAGATTTTTTTGTAGCGTAAAGACAACAGATGATGGATTTGAATGCGTCCATGGTCGCCCTTATACAACCTAGTGACCCGGTAGCTAGTTTCCAATTAACTCCAAATTTTCCAATGTATGATGAGGGTTGGACTGATTGAGAATTTGAGTGGCGAGAGTGAGCTGTACACCCTTCCAAATCAAACCTACCCATCCCCAATTGAATCTCACAACTCTGATTTTGAATGTCTATCAAGTGTTCAAAATGATTCACTAGTTGAAGATAAAACGTTTAATGAGTTGTGCAACTTTGTAGTGTTTGATTTACCTGATTGTGAAGGGTCCCTTTCGAGTGAAACCATCACCAATCCTTTTAACCTCTACACCTCCACTCTAGAACCTGAATGGATTGATATCCATGATTTAGATGAGGTGTCTGATAAATTTAATTTTCACTTGATCGAGGATATTGACGCTGGGAATATTTTGGATGATGAACCCACAGATTTGGATGAGTTTCTCTCTCCAATTCATCATCCCGAGTCATTAACCGTTTTTCCCAAACTTCATATGCGTCTGGATTTTGATGATAATTGTATGGATGAGATAACTTTTGAGGGAAATTATGAGGATAGTATTGAGGATAAACCAGTTTTGTTTGATGAGTCGGATTTTCCAATTCATCATGTTCCTTCCACTGACTGTGTACGCCCTCCTGAACCTTTAACTGTTACCCTTCCTAAATCACTCCCCTTCATCCTTTCCATCGTTCTGACCGCGCAAGAAACCGTATCACTTTTATTTTTTATGTCTGGTTTACCAAGTTCGACGTACCCATGTTTTCTCACGAATCTTGAGGTATTTGACCTCATTTCTCAGTGGGTTGATAGATTAGCACAATCGCTTTTTGCACACCGGTCATTACAAATTGTGCTAATTTATACACTCCATCTCCACCCTCAAGTTCGTATTCAACTTCTTTCTCCCACTTTCTCAGGTTCTTCTTCTATTCTTCCTATAATTTCAGTGAGTGTTGATGAATCACAATCCGATAATTCAAGTTTGATCATTCCAGAAAGCCAACTTGATTTGGATACATTTGAAAATGAGGTAGATGAGTTTTTCGAGTCTCCTACCTCCATAATTTTTGACAAATCAAGTATGATAAATTCTGGCACAAAACTTACTGATAGTAAAATGTTTAATTACATCGATGAGAGTTTTGAAAAACTTTTCGCTGACGAACTTGCATTCCTAAACAACAAGGATTTTGTGTATAATCAACCTCCACCAATAGAAGTTGAACCACCACCCTTTCTTCTTATAAAATACTAGAATGCCAATATTCCACTCATTTCTGATCATTCACATTCTCGTTTTTATTTATCATCACCTCTTATCTCCTCACATTCACGTTCATGCAAACACTTTCCATACCACCACTCATCTCTTCCCCACTTTTTCTTGGCTCTATATAACATGTTCTTCTAACGACTTATACGTTACATTGATAAATTCTTCGAATGGTTGGTGTTGACTTTTGGTCTTTGCAGAGCTTGGCATTGATCGATAACTTTGACCCCCCTCTTTAAAAAGCTTAGCATTGTTTAACTTAAGTTTGGGGGGGGGGGTTTATAATTTGGCTCTTGAAAATAATTTTTTTTAACTCAAAGTGGTGAGCCAAAAATAAGTTTGGGGGAGATTTTCACAATCATATTTCATGTCCCCATTAATAAATTTTTCCTCCTAAGTTTACAAGTTTATGAGATTTAAAAAATGGCAACAGTAGAAACAATGTTTCACTTAAGTTTGGGGGGAGTTTTTTGTGTATATATATATCTTTTTATTTTCTTTTTCTGTTAATTAAAAAAACAAAACAAAAAAAACAGGGGAGTGCCGACAATTTTTGGTGTTGCCTGACAGTGAGGTCACTGTCAAGTTTAAGTTTGGGGGTGTGCTCGGTAAGCTTTCTTCTTTCGCATTCATGTGTATATTTTTGCATTTGCATACTTATTTTAAAACCCATAAAAATTGAAAAATTTTAAAATTTATAAAAATTGAAAAGTTGAATTTTGGCCATATTTGACTTAAGTTCAACATGACGGATGACTAGCTAGGAAAAACTAGATCCTAAACTTAGTAAGTTAAAAACCCTAAAAATAACCTTTCTTAAAGTTTAACTGTACAAAATATATGTCCTTGTAGTTTATTTAGAAATAGGCAAATTTTGAGTTCAGTTCTTGGGCTAAGTCAAAATAAGGGAAGAGTATTGAAATTTTTATTGAAGTGTAAGACTGAAAAATAATTCCGAACCTTTAGTCTAAATTCTGAAAATATATACCCTACAACTCGCACATACACGCACCTTGAAACTTGGGATAGTAGAGGATACCTTGAAATACTCTTGTCTAAATCCTTAGTATGAGAAAAAATTAAAATATAAGTGTGAAATAAGAGATATAAAAAATGTACACTGGTTTTTTAATTACTTAAGGCTGCGTAAAATAAAAAATATATAGCGAGGGTGCTTTATCACCTAGTCCTTAGACCAACTGGTTTGGGAGTCACTGCTAAAGCCTTAGGTATAACAAGACGAAGAATTATGCTTAAATACACGAACACATTTTGTAATCGGTCGTTAGTATCTCAAGAAGTATTAACGGTTGCATGAAGGATGTGTGAGCAATTTCATCTAAAATTCACCAACTAAAAGTACTTTGGACGATGGACAAGAGTATGATAGTTTGAATTGAATTTCCAAGTGTAGGGGTGATACACACACACACGTAGAGGTATATGATTGGGGTTTGGATGAGAGATATGAATGAAAGATAAGGCTTATACCTTCAGTAGAGATGATAAAAATTCCTAAGTTGAGATGGAACCTTAGAAGGAAAATTCAAAAGATGCTGAAAGCTTAATAAATTTGCAGAACATATACGATCTTAAGTTAAATGATAAGTGAGTGTGAAAAATATGGGTTGATGATTTCTAAGTTGAAGATAATAGAATTTCTTGTTAGAATACCAAATTGAAGAATAAAAGTCAACATGCCAAATTAATCGGATTTTGTGGGTAGTATCCGCTGAAAACCCTCAGTAGACAACACTCCTCTTACTAGGGACACCCAGAGGTTTAACGGCTTGTTGCACAAGCTCAGTGCAATCGCGATTCCCTGCGAAAGTGAGGTTAGGATTTTTCGAGAATAAAATTGGCTTTGCTCGGAACGAGCAAAAGATATGTTTGGGGGTATTTGTTCATATCAGAATTTTGCATTATTATATCGCCCATTCTTAATCACATTACATATAAATAGGTGCTTTTGATTTATGTCTGCTAAATACTTGCAGGTTACAGGTTCTCAGATCATTACAGTGAAATTCATGAAAAGACTCTACAAATATGAGACTACGACCAACAATAGATGAATCCGTATGATGCCGCCTACCAGTTAAAGGAACAAATGAAAATCATGAGACAGTTCAATGCACAAAGCACAAGGGTAGCACAAGATTCAAGACTTCAACGCGAAGCTCATGGTAAAAGTCCACATAATTCTGCACTGTTGGAAATCTGAAAGAAAATAGAAGAAATTCTGAGGAACCAAGTGAAGAAAACAGAAGATAAAAGCAACTTAAAGAAACCCTAAAGAATTGGGCCTATGAGCCCACCAAATGGCCGCGGATCCGCGGCCAAACAGGCTATTCTGCCGCGGTTCCACGGCCGTGCTATGCACGTGTCGGTGGGTGTCGGTGCTTTGACTCGGTCTTTGGGGTTGTTTTGTAATTTCATGTATGGATCAGAATGTAAACTTAGGGTTTTTCCTATCTATAAATAGGAGGGCTCAAAGCCAAATAAAGGGTGCCTTTTCTAGGGTGCCTTTCTTAGGATGCATCTCTTTGCCTTTTTTTCTAGATCTAATTCAATTGTAATGCGTTCTTGAGGTCATCAATAAAGTAAGAGTTTTTATTTTTATCTCGCATTCTTTTATTATCTGAATTTAATTCTTGCAATTTTTATCTATTCTTTTAATATCTGCAATTTAGTTTTCTAATATAAAAATTATAAAAAAAATGAATTTCATTGATCATAACTTTCCTAATGAGTGAGTAATCTCTCACTTGTTAGGGTTAGGATAGGGAAGGCTTGAGAGATGGAAATCTCTCCCACTCATTTCTTTGCCCATATAATTTTATTAAAAGGACTTTTTTTAAATCAACCACACACTGCTCACTACGGCACCCTATCCTACGTGATAGCAGTGATTCCCTAGTTTGACCGGGTATGATTGAATTAACTGGAGGTTAGGGCTAAGAGCCAAGAACGGACGGACAAGGACCAAAAGGAAGAAACTTAGTTTCTTCCCAGTCGTGCTAATCCCCGTTGTTGCCGATTACCCTAACACCTTTATTCATAACTAAGGCATTGATAGAAGCGAAAAGATCCCTATCTCGAACTAACCTAGTCCTAACCCTAGCAAGCTTTTTATCAACTTTTATCTCATTCTTAGATCTTAAAACAAAATCACCAATTTTTTGGACTTAACTTATTAAAACATAAAGAAAAGGAATCTTTCTCCCTGTGGATCGACCCGTACTCAACCGGCTAGCTACCAAGCGACACCGTTATTGATTGCGGTATATTCTTAACTTTGATTTTAAAACGCACGTACGCAAACATATGTCAATCACTTCCTCGGAAGATGAACCCGGAAATAGAAGACCATCATCCGGCTCTTGCATGGATATTGGCTCGTCTTGAACAATAGGCTCGGATTCCAGCAAAAGGTCGAGCAGACCGGTGACCGTCTTCTTCCTCCTTTTCGAGCCAGAGCTAACACCAGAGGAGGAGGATCGCTTCTTTCCCTTTGGTGCTTTGATACGGCACTGCCCAACCTCGCTTCCAGTGTCCTCTTTTGGCGGTACTACCAAAGATGACGCTGCCATTGATGACGCTGCAACTGATGGAACTACTGCTGGCGCCTTGTCGGAAGTCTTTGCCTGGGCTCTAGTACGCATTGGCATGCTAACTACAGGAGGAGTTGATTCCTCATCTGCCACTTCAGGGATAAGTAAAGCACCGGTACCCTTCAATGGAGGGCGAACCACTATTCACGGTCGCGGCGGAATGCCCATGGCTTGGGTCGGGGCAGGAGCTCTATCCGAAAAGTATCCTCTTTTCCTCGGCAATGATGGGACCAACTCGGTGGCAGTACCAACCCGTAAAAGCCCCCACGCACCTTGGAATATAGTCGGCCTCAAGGATCATGAAGCGAGAGCCGGTGTTCAGCCGCATGAAGTGATGGGTGGCATCACGAACAACTCCCAAAGACGAGCTAGGCTCCACCATGAATGCCTCGAAGGGAACACCCTGGTTATAACCCAATTGCCGGGCAAATCGGTGCGGATTATACCGCATAAAAAGAACTGTATCATTTCGACGGAACACCAAATAACCCGACCTAATCGAATACAAGTGCATGGCTTCCTTAGGCTTCAAGGATGGTGCTCCCCCTTTCGATAAATCGAACAGCTGCTGAACAGGTCCCGAAGGAGCCGAGAGGACTCGGTCATTGAATACCATCCCGCCTTCATTAGCGTACGGGTTAAGCAAAACACGAAGAGCCCCTAGTTGAGTCGGATCAGGAGCAGAAGCGTCCACCAACCTCATGAGCCACGGGAAGGTGTAAGCATTATAGAAATCTGGCCTCTGGTGCGCTGCGAATGTCCCTAATATATGCATCTCAATCCATGACATAAAATAGTGGAGGGAGAAACTCACTACGTCTACACCCGGGGTCGAAGTATTGGCCGCAGTGCTCAGCCCATGGTATAAGTGCGATAACCCTGCAATGCCAACGGCCAATCGTGCCCTTTCGGCTACACGATGAGCGGGATAGATGACAGAGGCTCTCATGAAGCGTTGATGCGTTGGAATGGCAAACCAGCTGAGCCAAAGGCTGATAATACCAACAAAGAAGGTCTCCTCGTCCTTGCCGGGAGCCGCAATTGAATCGAAGGACATGGCCGGCATGATCGGGATGTAAAACTGCGGTAAATCCTCTTCTTTGGCTGATAGCTTATTCAACCCAAACCCAAAGGGGTCGTTAATATTCGAAAATTTTGGAGCCTCCTTTGATAGGACATCTTCACGGAGGAAGCAAGCGATAAAACTCTTAAAAGTGACGCCCTGTCCCTCTGACTCCGCGAACAGCTTATCGAAAATACCCAGAGTCTTGATTAGACTTGGATACTTATGACGGACAGCAGTTTCGGTCGATAAGCCGTCAAGCATAGCAGGAACAGTTACAAATGCATACTCATCGGGAGGCAGCAATTCTTCATAGTGCTCTCTCCTGATCGGCAATCCTGAAATCTCGCAGAACTCTTTCAGGGAAATCGAGACCTCGCGATCTCCTAACAAGAAAGTGTTGGTGGGAAGATTCCATTGATTTAGGAAAGCTTTAACCCACAAGACATGGGGAGACTGATAATGAAAGAGAGACGCGTACACTGCCTGTTAAAGCCCGACCTTCTGCAGTCGTGCATGATGAGCGGACAAGATATAGCCAGCCCAGAGAAGATAGCCCGTTGGATGGCCAGGGGTAAGCCCTATCTTATAGACTTGTCCCCAGGGATGGGCTTCACCTTGGCAAATACGACGCCCTAAGATGTCTATAGCTGGCAAAGGCTGGTTTGGTATCCCAGCTGTCGACGACTCAAGCCGTCCTGTAGGAGTCCAATCCGTCACCTCCACTGCAAAGGCAGTCTGCGGACGCTCCATCGGCAAGACTGGGCGAAGAGGCTCTGTTGGCACTTCGCAAAGAAAGCTGCGGCGGCCCCGAATGATATGCCCCTACCAGGTACCCCATAAGAGCAAATTAGTACAGTCTTTGTCATGAGCCCGAATCATCGCCATTGCTTCTTCGTCTGACGGCGATTGCGGAAAAGCAACATCTGAGCGAGTAAAAGGAAAGTAGGGAAGGGAAGTCATTGTCCCCAAAATAAAGGGAGGAAAGACTGTTAATGCAACCTATATGTGCAAATACACACACACACACACACAATAGAAGAAAACGACAAGAAGCTTATTCCGTGATATTATTGATTACAAAAACAATGGACCCCACAAAATCAGTATGACGGCTCGCCAAACACGAGGCAGGGATATCATTGAGAGAATAAAGAAAAAAGATTCTCAATAAATGCACATTGGAGTTCAAATGACTTGGAACATCCTCACAAAAGAACACCCATTACAAATCCTGGAAAAATCCCTTTAAAAGATTTTTCAAGAACACTTGGGAATCAAATTCCCGAAGGGACTTCTTGATCTTTCAGAGCTAAGCTCTTTGGTGAGCAATTAAATTCCTTTTATGCAATGGAATTAAATTCCAGAAACCGTATAAAGAGGAAAGGAAAAATCAAATGTCATGCCCAACACATTGAGAGTTATTATTCAAAAATCACATCTTGGATCTCTAAGAGATGGGTTTTAGAGGAGAGCAAAGCTCTCATGATGGATTTAAAATCCAGAGGCTTTCTTGAAGAAAGGAGTTCTTTGATGTCCTAGAGCTTTACCTAAAAAAAGGTTCTTTTTGGCAGAGTTAAACTCTGGAAATTTTCAATGGATAGAGAACTAAGCTCTGAAGAGAAGAATTAAATTCTCAGAAGATAGCAAAGAAGGAAGAAGATGAAGGAACGGAGGCGTTGCAGAGACGAGACCCCTGCATTTATAAGACATGATGGGAAACGGTTCATCTTCCCCGTTCCCTAGGCAGATCCAACGGCTGTAAAGGTGACAGCGTTGCACTCACGTGTGAGACACGTGAGAACAACGCTGTGGGGGCATTTGTTCCCTTATAAAAATTCAGAAGAAGAAGAAGGAAAGGAGAAAATTCCCCATTAATGAAAGCATCACGTGTAAGCACGTGATCATCAATCTCTTACAAAGAGACTCAAAGAGGAAAAAGGAAAAAGTTCCCGCTAGTGGAGTATCACATGAAAGCACATGATGCATCTGTATGCAGAGTAAGCAGCTCCGTTAGTAGGTGGCAACTAAAGCCTCACATGGAAGTACGCGATCATCTTTTATACAAAACGTGTGGAACTCGGTTATAAAACAAACAAAGAAACAAAGAAGCTCACGTGTTACCACGTGATGCCTTCTCTCTGTTTAGACTCCTGCATACAAACAAACCAGATTAATTCTGGGAGGGGTCACGTGGTACACGTGATGGGCTCCTAAGCCTTCTAAACTGATAGAATTAATTCTATTTAAAAGGAAGTAAAAGATTTATTTGGAAAATATTTCCTTGTATCTTTCTAAATAAGAAAGATTATGCTCTGTACAACAGAGCGTCGTTGGATTAAAGATCCAATGGTGATTAAAGATCATCAATCTGCAGAAAAATTCTGTACAGGGAAATATCTTCTCAATCTTGTTAAGAACAACAAACAAGATATCTTCTGTAAAACAGAAGTCCTTGAATTAAAAATTCAACGGTGAATAAAATTCACTGATTGATCTAAAAGATCTTTTTGGCTGATTATAAAATCAATCAAAATCTCTCAATGAGAGATTTTCTTAACAAATTGATTCTTTTCTTTCTCCTATAAATAGGAGCCAAGAAGGAAAAAAAAAGAGAGAAAAGGAGAAAGAAACCCCCCCTTTAAAGCAAAAAAAGAAAAGAGAATTTAATTCTCCAGAGAGAAGAAGATCCCTTCAAGGATGAAAGAAACTCTAGGTAAGAGAAGAAAGGAGATCACCCCATATGCTCCCACAAAACAAAAGAAAATTTAATTCTCAAACTAAGAGTTTAAATCTTCTAAAAAGAACTTAGTTCTTCCTCTGGTTGAAGATCTGCAGAAGCAGATCTCCCCACAAGTTGAGGAGTTAATTCTCATCGGGGAGATCTGTCGTGCAGATTCAAAACTTAGGGGGAGAATTGAGTTTAAAGAATTTAATTCTTTCAACGTAACACATAGGAATTTAATTCCTCTAAATAAAATTGGGGTTTAACCCTATAAAGGAATTTAATTCTTAAACAAGGGATTTAACTCTCCATGCATGTAAAAGAGATCAGCATCTAACATGATAAATGTCAGATCACGTGCGCCCACGTGAGCCCCCTCAATGACCAAAAGAGAACAATTGATATCAGGTCACGCGCTCCTACATGACCCCTGAGCTAGCATCTTCACAAGGATAAAAGAGGATTAAACCTAAAACAGGTCTCTATATATAGGGCGCCGCACGTGATAACACGCGACCCTTTTATAGTGCTTAGCACTTTCATGAGATGAAACAAGGCGGTCTCTATATTTAGGACGCCTCACACAATATCACGTGACCCCTTTATAGTGCTAAGCACTTTCAGAGGAGAAGGGAGAATAAATCAAATGCAACTGCGCCTCACGTGATCCCATGTGGCCCCAATAGTGCTCGGCACTCAGAAAAGAAAAGGGGTAATTCCAAAGAAGCTGGGCCTATTTTCAAGCGCCTCATGTGATCCCACGTGAGCGTCTTAAACTCTTAGTGTTTAACACTACTTTAAAGCATCACGCGACCCCATGTGAGCGCCAAACATAGGCTAGTGTTTAACACTTCAAATAAAACAAAAGAATAAGGGGTGTCAGAGCCCACATTATTGTTCAGCATCGCTGATACAGAAATGAGATCAATCCCAAATAAAAATGATTAAATGGGCTGAGCCCAAGATTGGCCAAACCCCAAATTGACTGAGCCTATTGGCTTTAGTCCCAAACAAGATTATCAAATCTTTAATGAACATTCACTGGTTCTAGAGTACATCTCCTCACACCTTTGATATATATCGTTGTAATTCTTTAACGTCTTCAGAGAGGTGGCGGGTCCCGGCAACCAAACACTTAATGGACCGCAACGTTCCTAAACTAAACCTTACAGACTATGATGTCTCTAAACTAGACTATGATGTCTTTAAACTCCATGGACTATGATGTCCTTAAACTTATGGACCGCAACGTTGCTAAACTAAAATAATAGAGCCTAAATACTCTTTTGTTGGATCTAAATAATCCTGTTGAGTAGATCTTAGTCTAAAATTGGACTAACATATCCTCAACAACGTTTAAGTTGATCTTAGTCTCAAATGAGATTAACGATCCTTAAACCCAACCCAAACCCAAATCTAAGAAAATATGGATTTGGACTAATCCACGCCCTGCGGGCGACAACATAAATTAGTCTCCGTATACAATCCACGGGCAACCAAAAATAAAATAAACACATACGAAATGAAGTGACCATCTGGAGAAGGAGAAAGTGTTTACCGTGATGCGGTAGCATAATTAACTGCAGGGGCTTGCGCTTGCAGGGAAGAGCGTCCCCATAATCAAAACCCCCTCAAACGAGGGGGAATCTGTCGAAGTTTGCTATAACGGCCGCATCCGTCTAAACCTCCGATACATGGTGCCATAAATCAACTTGGTATCTTCGGAGAGATGGACGGATAAATCCAAATAGCATCTGCTCCCAAATTCAGGCAAGACGAACCTACGCTGTTCTGTCTCCATTTTCGGCGGGGAACAATATACATCGCAGGAATTAGGGTCCCGTAGAAAATTCTAGAGGCAGAAAATATTTTCATCTCTCTTGTTCTTCATGATCTTCACCCCATTTGAATTCCAAAGTCTACAAATTTCCACCAGTCTTCAAAAATCTTTTTAGTAGATCTGATCTCTCCACACCGATATCATTCATCTCTCCTTTTCTTCGTCCGTTTTGCCTCACCCCAACTTCAGATCTTAAAATTTTTCATTATTTTTTTAGAGTATTTTGAGAGATCTGAGCTTTTCAACCTTGGGAAGTATATAGGTAAGTATAAATGTCACGACCCGAAATTTGGCACGTGACCGGCATTTAAACCACATAAAGTCTACAGACGTAACGCAATTTAAGTAACCCGAAACCCATAAATTTAGACCATCAAAATTAGTAAGTGATAAGAATATTGTTAAAAACTTTTGGGAATCTCAAGTAAAAATCTTTAAAATTTAAATTTTGTTTTCTTAAAAATTTTGGCAGCACCTCCTTTGTAAAAACTAGCCCCGAAACGGGTACAAACATAAGATAAAAGTAAAGCAACATGTGATATAAATAAAGCATCCCCAAACGGAACAAACTACGCCCAAAGGCGGAAACAACCACCACAAGCAGATATACGACACCGCAGCGAAGAAATAGACAATATAGAGTTAAAACAGTATAAAAAATAAAACTGCATAATAAAAGATGGCTCACACGAGCACGACATCCAGAGTCACAAAATAATATACAATATCGTCCTCACATCTCGTCTCTAATTGAATACATGAAGTGGTATATGGAGAGTACTAGATACAATAAGACATACAATGAACATCATCGGATAACCGCAAAACCCACCTATAGCAAAAACGGCTCACAGCCAGCCGTAGCGGTATCTGCTGCAAAAAGATACGATAAAATAGCCATGCCGCGACTACTCTGAGGGTCAACCTGCAAAACACTATGGCACAACGGGGGTGGGTTACCAACTCATGAATAGTAAATAATATCATGCAGGTAATCGCAAGTATACATGTACTGCGATACTTTAACATATGCATTGTGATAGCATAATATAGTAATATATATATGCAAAAATGATGAAAGGTATTTTATCAGGTACAACTAATACATGAAGCAATGCATATCAATGAATGCTGAGTATGGGATAAAACATATCATCATCAATGAATCATCATCGTGGAAAAACTAGTGTCCATCAACGACACTCCAAATCCCAATACCTCAGGCGCCGTCACTCTGATCGGCCCCCATATCCTGTAAGTCTCATGGAACCTGAGTGCCCAATATCGGCACTCGAAAACATCATGAAAACTCGTGTCCAATATCGACACGTAAATCCTCATACCTCGACTCCATCTGAGGGATCGGCCCGCGGGCCCCGGCAGAACGGGTTGGTCCATATCTATCTCATAACTCAGGTCGGTATCCTTTGGATAACCGCCGAGTCCAAATACTATCACCGGTAGGTAGTAGTCCTTCTGCCAGGCTCATCGGCTAATCCATCGACATACCTTTCTTGCCCCGGGATACCATACCGGGCCCAGCATGAACCCGCAAACGGCCTCATCCACTCCTCGTATCTGGTTTCTAACACAAGTCTCAGAACCGAGAAAACTCATGGTGGACGCACTGAAATATCATATCAAGAGAAATCGGGTTTTCAAAACAATGCATACATTCTTAAAATACTACCACGGTCCTCAAATCCATAAATCACATGAAATTCGTATCTTAATGCGTAAATCCATGAAATATGATATATGCAACATAAAACAGTAATATGAGCATATCCAGGGAAAACCGCTCTTTTAAATGAGTCAAGTTTGTAAATATATCACGCGGTTCCCAATTTCTCCGAAATCCAATGCAACATCATATAAAAGTGAACATGTAGCTATAGCAAGGTATATATGTAAGCATGTAGGTATACATGCATGCTACATTTCATATGCTCAATGGAATAAGAATAAATGTCTAAATGTCAATAACCAATACAATATCACATATGTATATATGTTGTGCGTGTCATGGCAATTACCGACGGTGTTTGTAGCATACAATTAGTGCTCATGCAGTATGAACCGTTAGTAAAAATGTTGTGTCTCATTAATACTATGTCCGTATGCAACAGGAAAATGAGGTATGCAACAATGGTACACATGCACAATCAAGGTACATATACTTATAACTAATAGTCATGTCATTGAATCTAGCTCCGACGCATAACGCCATACGGGCGATTCCCCCGTAGATATTAAATCTACTCACAGATGATCTCGAGCTACGTAAAGCCAACCACTTTCTTTCTCTTCTTCGCGGCGTCCGAAGTCCTCACCTGCAATCCTAAAATCATACAACAACATAACAAGTGCACATTAGAAATCGACCAATAACACGTACAAACTATATTTGACCGACGCACTAACTCCAATCAAACTCTCAAGTGTTCGTCTAGTGGCTAACGTACATAGCAACACCTCGAAACCAACCTAAGTGCAGCAGCTACACAAGAACACGAACCGTGTCGGATAACGTAACACGCGTAGTCGTAACACTAGATTTAAGTAAAGTGATCCCAGATTTTGCTACACAAACAATTGGTGAAAGTTGCAAGTTCCACGAGACTAAAAACAACCCCAGAGACCCCCAGACCAAGACACAAACCCTAACTCACCAATTTGGCCGCAAATTGTGGCCATAAGTAATTAAATTGCGGCCAAGAATGAAGGGAATCGTTTCGGGTTTTTAGGGTAGCTTCTAGGTCACAAAACTAGGTTACTGTGATGGCAACTTTTCCAACAAACTCCTGATTTGATAGCAGATTCACCCGAGACCTAATTCTAAACCAAAATACGACATTTGCACCAAAACTAAACTTTAACTGTTCTAAACTGAAACTAATTAGCAATACCACATAATAAGAACCTAATTAATAGTTAGGGATTTATACCTATCCACACTTGCTTAAAAATCCAATCTTTCTAAGCTCCAAGTCATCTTAGTGGCTAAATCTTGACTTGAGAAGTTTTTTAGTGGTGTTTAATGAAGGTTTGCTTGGTTTTTGTGAAAAAATGGTGAGGGTTTCAGTTGAGGGAAGAGGAGAAGAAAGATAGTTGAGAATGAGAGAGTGAAGTGAGAATGAGGGATTAAAATGAGATAAGAATGAGTGGGGTGAGTGTAGGGTGAGTGTATCCTTACACTTACTCTCTCCCTCACTACAATAAATGCAAGCATGCTTTCTCCATGAGTCATCTTGCCACCTCTCCCTTTCCAAAACAAAAGGATAACTCTAACAACAAATACTAAGTGCAAGGTTAACATAGTATGGATTAGTTTAAGGTGCCATGGCTACTTAACAAGGTTAACACTAAATAACCCCCAAGTTAACATGCACAAGTGTGTGCAAGCAAAAAAAAAATAATAATAAAATATTGATTAATTTTTAAAAAAATGTGAGAAAACTATTTTGGTAATCTTTTTATTGAAAATCCGCATTATCTCTTAATTAACACCAATCGCATTCTAAGGTGTTACAATAAAATGAGCAAAAACACTTGGCTTGCTAAAGTTTTCTCTGTCTCTAGTATTGTGATCATCAGATCCAGTCTCTACTCTTAACGATCTCTCTTCTAAGCAACCAAATGTCCAACCTTGATCCTTTTTGTTATTTCTCCTGCTTTATAAATCATTAGATCTGTATTTTTTCTCAATAATTTGTTGATGCTAAAATAAAAATGCAAACTTAAACTTCAGAATTTTAGAATCCGCAAAGAGAATCCTCAAAGCTGACATTTTTAATTCTAAGAACTGATTTTTATTCTCCTCGGCTTAATAAAACTTGATTTTGATTTTTCCAGCATTCTTCATGCTACCCAGTTTCCTAATCAAAGAAAAAAAGAAACCCTTTGCTTCATGCTTCTCAATCTCGGTAGGTGGGATAAATCTAATTTTAAAAATATTTTTATCTCCTCTAGAAAAGGTAAGTAATTATTTAGAATTTTCAAATCATGTCTACTCTAGTTTTTTGGATTCTTCGTTGTTTGTCCCTTTCTTTTATTGTTGGGATATTGATGATACTTGTTTTTGGATTGATCTTTCTTTGGATTACTCGTAATGATGGTAAGCGTAGTGATACTTATCGCAAGGATAGTAAAAAAAGGTTAAAATTATTTTTTGTTTGCTAGATGAGAGGATGTAGTTTAAACGATTGGTTTTGATTTCTCACAATTCTTTGATCCAAATTTTTAGAGAATCGATCTTGAATTCGGTCATGGGCAAGATAATCGCATGGGTTTCCAAATTACTTCATCAATCTTTATTTATATATTTTTCAATGTTTGTTGTCTTTGGTCTACTTATAATAATTTCTATGTGTTGATAATTGATTGTAAATTTCTGTTACTCTTTCTTTCTTTATTGGGATATACCATTAGAACTTTCTAAGCTTATAATAATGTAACAGCTGCTAAATATGATTGATGACAAAAGGTTTCTCATAGACACCCTTATAATAACTACAACTCCACACATAATTATACAATATCATACTGAAATACTGGAAGCAATAATACTTAATTAAACATCATTATATAAATACCCTAATCTTAGTACTAATCTTCACCATCATCTTCTCTAGTTGGCTCCAAAGCTGGGGCTTTAAAAAATTAACGGACAACCCTTTCCAGACTATTGACGGTAAATCCTCCACTTTGGATAAATTTATGATTATTATTAGGCACTCTTATTTTTATCTTATATGCAATAGATGCACACTTATCAAGATGTTTCTCATAATCATACGAATCTTTACTCTGTATCAACGAAAAAAGAATTGTTAGACATACATTGATTATTATGTTGCATTTGAAATTATTTTAACAATTTATGTCATACCGATGAATAAAGTTGCATCATATCATCCAGTGGATAATGGAGAAGAGTCTGAGCATGCTGATCAAAAGCTACAATATTTGTTTCATCAGTTTTTTTCTCAATTCTTACTTTAATTCGGTACCTACAATATGTATATATTGATCAAATAATATGTATTAATTTTATTCAACAACCTATAAGGTTTTCTTTAAAAAATACATTTTCTTAGAATCTGACCCCATATGCCCGCAATCCGAATAAATGCAAGTATAATTTTGCCCAGGCTGTACCTTTACACTTCTCTTGCATTGAGAACATACATCATAGCATGGTTCATCGGGAAAAATGTAAATAATTGTGGCATTAACTATAAAATCCAGAACCTATATAGAAATACACAGATAAACAAACCCCTTTAATAAAACAAAAATATAAAAATATAACTTACTTTAGATTATATGCTAAATAGATGTTAATATTAAATTATATATCATATATATTACAAATAAATTATCATTTCATTCCATATTAGGTGGGGGGAAAATTCTTGTTCCATTGATTAGATATTCAATGGTACACGTTTCTACCATCTGATTTGCATTATTGTTGCTGCTTCCTACTTGTCTCGAATATACAAGCTTTGTTAGTAGATCAAATCGAACCCTAAAAGCATGACACTCTTATCAACATTGTTTATAAAAAATGTAAAAATATAATACTCAAAATATAATAAATATATTATATACTACCATCTCATCAGCCGTTCTGCTTCGGGGATACCATCGGCTTTAAATCTCATTTTCATAAAACCTGTTGTTTTTAACATGTAACTTCTTATAATTGTATCATTTACCATATTAATAGTGCTATACTTGTAAAAACTTAATAAGTATTGATAACCACTAAAATTTAATTTTATTTTTAAAATAACTAAAATTATATGAGTGCAAGTAAAAAATTTACCTCTGAATTCTTTAGCACGCACACCTATCGCGGAAATTAAGAAACTATCAGTGTATTCTTCCCCAAAAATACTCATGTTCTTTGTCAGAAAATTCCCCCAAATCGTTAAAGTGACCGGTTTCTCGTAACAATCATCATCAATGAGTGATAATTCAACTAATTTACTTGTACCTCCATACTTTAAAGAGATCGTGCGTTCATGGCTCATATCAACGACATATCTTACTATATCAGCAATTCACATAATGAATATAAAAGGTCCTGAATATATAAATGTTGTAATGACTTATAGTAAAAAATTAAAAGCTTAACGGTTATGAGTACACATTATCTTACCATAAACACATTCAGGTTTACGCACAAGATCGTGTACTTTGCATAACTTTTTAAAATGATAAATACGACCAGCCGATATTTTTTTCACAGAAACTTCATCAACCTCTGATTGTCTTGTCAATGATAATTGCCATCTGTTTTCCAAAACTTTAATAGATTTACCGGTTATCAAAACCACAACATTTTTTATCACGTATACTTTATCAACGAATATCATGTTTTTTCATTTGTCTGCATATAATTTATCAACTAACACCTCTCGTTCAATACCTTGCATAAAGTCGTAAAAATAATATTTAAATAATAAATTTTATGTTGAAAAGATAATTGTTGTTATAAACAACAACTCACTTCTTCGTCTCTAGCAATAAATGTAAGCGAGTTTGATAACTTTGCATACGATCGACCATACCACAATCGCGTGATACGTATCTTAATATTATACAATTTATCTCGTTTTACAATTTTTTCAAAAGTAGCGATCTCTAAAGGTGTAGGTAGTATTTTCTTCTTACTTTCTGGATAAAATTCGTCACAAATCAAAATCGATAGATTCTTCTCTTTCTTTCTTTCGCTTTCATGTTGGCTACTGGTTTTTTCGTCTTTTAGTATAAGAAAATACGTTAGTAAAATTAGAACAAAGTTTTTTTTACAAATAAATAAAACAGATAATCGGTATACACATACCGTTTTTATAATCCTTCTTTAAAAGAGTCACAGGAGCAATTTCTTTTTTACTACTTTCACTTTGTCTCCATGATCCTTTTGCTCTCTTACTTGCAAATTTTCCTTTGTTTTCACCTGCACAATGAGCTTGAATATTACCAATATCACAGTCGTCACAATCCTCCAAATCTGAAACTGACATGCACAATAAAATATAAGTAATTTATTAAAATCCAAATATAATAAAATATAAAATTTGAAATAATATTGTAGGAACTCATACCCTTGTTTGACTTATGAACCGGTTTAATTTTTTCCCACGTTTATTCAATAATTTCTCTCCTTTTAAAACGTTATGCTCTCTTTTCCGAGATTTCTTATCATTGATACATTTATTTCTTATTTCCCTAATGGTAAGATTAACACATTCACTGTCATCCCCACTATTATTACTACTGTATTGATAATCGAACTCATCTTCAAAATTTTCAAAAATAACGGACTCTTCATTTAAGAATATATTTCCATCACAATCATTTGAATTATTCTTTTCCATCCTACACAGAAAATAGAAAAAATAAATCAATAATATTAAACATCACGATATAAAAAAAATCTAACAAAAATGAATAGATCATGTGAATGCATATATTATATAAAATTTAATGTAAGAACTACATATATAAAACAAATGAAATCGAGTATTAATTCAATATTAGAAAGTAACACTCTGATTTAAAAATAAATTTACTGTAAAAGTATTTTTAAATCGGAGTGATACTTTCCAATTTTGGGATTAATACTCGATTTCATTTGTTGTGTATATAGTTCTTATGTATCTTTACCTTTATGAGAACGCTTTGTAGAATTTCTTTATAAACAACATTTTGTGTACAATTTTTTGGAATGTCAATTTATTGTTCTAGAAAAACTTTTAAGGATGAAGCAGATCTAGCTCTTGAGAATGCAACATACAATTGCCCATGACAAAAAACTGGTGTACATAGATATAATCCAACTTTCCCAAGATTTTTTCTTGACTTTTGTTTATAGTTATAGCATAAGCAACACGAACGGGAAATTGACACCGTTTAAGGACGAAAGGGAGATCTTCATTATCACTTGACATAATTATTCTTGGTAGTGCCACACATTTTCCAATATTTGTACCATTCATGATTTCTGCTTTTATGACCCTTTCACCTGATTGTTTATGATAAGACGTGTGCTATTACATAAACCAATACTTTGATCTAAATTATGAAGTAACATAATTGGTGTATTTACTTTAAACTCAAGCGAACGAGGAGGCAATCCAGAACATATCAACGATTTTAAAAATTCCGTTATATGTAAAAAATCATTGCAAGCACAATCATCAGTAACAGAAACCTTCGTATTTGCACTCAAGTAAATCCGACTTTCTTCTCTAATTTTAGATATGACTTTCTTATTAATTTCATCAACTTCTTCATTTCTAAATGCAAGTATTGCTCTTGATTCCAAATACCGCGGATTTTGATAATTATCAATTTAAATATGTATATATTTCATTTATTAATCCACTAATATCAAGTCTGTGATTAGATAACATTGAATCCGGAATCTCTATCCAAATTATCATCAGAATCGTTGCCCATTTGAATTCTTTTAACATCACCATTACCAATATCGATTAGCCATTTTGCAAAATTTTTGTTGTCTTCTTCTGACCTTGTATTTGTATAGACACGCATATTTTTTGTCAGTATAAACATCTCATATTAATCCCATAGATATGATTTATGTAATGTAGCGGACACAATTTGTTGTCTCCTACCTTTATGGATGGTAAGTAAAACCTGTCGAAAATCATCACCAAGAACAACAGTCTTTCCACCAAATCGTTTATTCTTAAGTTGTGGATTAATTTTTGATAGAATATTTTTGAACGTTCGATCTACGGCTTCAAATGCAAAGCGATTTATCATCGGAGCTTCATCCCAAATAATCGGTGTTGCTTCTTTGATGAGAGAAGAAAGATTAGATTGGCGAGATATTGCACAAGATGAAAATTCATGAAGATCGATAGAAATTTTGAATCTTGAATGTGCCGTACGTTGTAACACCCTAATTCAGTTATACCATTTCTATTTCGAGTATTTCTTTATTTATAGTATTTTCCTGATTTACTGTGTTTTGAGTGCGAATAGTGTATTTGACATCTGTATTTGCATCCGACCCGACCCGCTTGCTGGAAACCGTCTTGATTCCTGTTTATCTTTTATCCAGGCTTATTATATGGATCCGGGCACTTTCATTTTTTTATATATACTGTATCCTGGTATTATATCTGGCATCTGCATTTTTTAATATAACATTTAAACTCAAGAAAAATATTTTAAAAATATATTGCATGGCCCGCATCATATCCTTGACCCTGTGGTAGCATCCGTATATCGTGTTCTCGTCCCGTTCAGTGAAACGGACTCGTTTGGATGGCTACGTACACGTGCGTGCATACGTTCTTGGGGGTATACATTTTCGTTATCCGGATATCCAATTTTGGTTTTGGTTGACACGTATATTTTCCGTATTTTAAAACTGGATTTTTAGATCCGATCCGGGCATGTTTTAGACTCTTTCTGTTTTAGCCAAAATCTCAAATAAAATCAATATAATATTCATATAACAATTATACTGTTTACTATAATTTACACACACGTCACGTTTAAATTATTCTAACTAAAAATATTTTAATCCTAACCCAAGATTTGCACAGCTCTCTTCCTCTCTTTCATTATATATTTTTATATATTAAATTTTACCTAACCCTATTTTTTTAACCCATTCTCTCTCTCTCTCTTTCCCACTCACTCTCTCTCTCTCCCCTATCGCGAACACTATTCGCTTCTCGGATCCCGTTACCACCTCTTCCTTACGCTCACCTCCCTTCACACTTCCTCTTCTTTTCTTCTTCTTTATATCCCTGCACCCTGCAATGAGACCCTCACAAGGGACCCTAACCCTAACTCTTGCGCTCGTCGCCGCTTCCACCCTTGTTGGCATCCCTTATCCCGACCTCGTCTTCACCCTCGTCCTCACCTCTCCATTCCTACGCATGCCACCCTGCAAACCCCGCTGCAGCCTAACCCATGAACCCAACAACCCACACCGACCTCGTCTCCTCGCTGTCGTCACATCATGCCGACGACCTCCCCTCATCTCCACCTCCTCTTCCTCCTCCACTTCCCCTATCTTCTCCATCCTCGACACCCCTGCAGCAACCCCGAAACCCTATGCACACCCCGACCTCTTCTCATCCATGCACCTCACCGCCGCCGCCCATCTTCCTGACCTCGACCCTCTCCGGAACCACCTCCATCACCTCCTTCCTCTCTTTTCCCGAGCTCTCCTTCTCCCTACAAGAACCTTAGCCTTCCCTGCACACTGCAACCCAATCCCAACTTCAAGAAACCCACTGCCTGCCCTGCAACCTCGCCGGAAAACCCTCCTCTCGTCGTCATCCTTTCTTTCCTCGCCTCTGTCCCAATACCAGAGCACTAAGCCAGAGAAAACCCCAGTGCAACCATTCTTCTTGCTCTTCTTCTTCTTTCTTCTTCTTCTTTTCATTTCTTTTCTTGATCCGTATTTTTTTCCGGTCACCGCCGGAGCCGTGCTCGTCGCTGCCGATCCAAGTAATCCAGCGAACGTTCCTTACCTGCGTGGTTGTCCTCTTGCCCTGCCTGGACCCGTCCCGCGTGCCGTGTGTGCGTTGCGACGATTACCCGATGTCGGACGTGCCGTACGCGCCCGTCGTACGATCCGTTCAGGAAAGTTTATCTTGCTACATGCTATAATAATTATCTTGCATCCATATCATTTAAAAATATATAAAGCTGCATCTACTGATCATATTAATTCATGTTATTATTGTAGTAACACCCCATGCTTAATAATGTGCATCCCACTTAGTTTTAGAGCTGTAAATGTAACTCCTGATCGATATTTGTGCATCCATACTATTAATTATGTACCCAATTGCATGCCATATTACATTGACTCATATTATTATTACATTAGTACCCCATGCTTGATAACGTGGATCTTACATAGTAATGATGTAACCCCTGATAGATATTTGTGTATCCATGCTTTTATCGTACATCCGTACTTTTACCCTGATTCAATACTTGCTACATTGTACTGTTGGGCACCCATTTGATTCACTGTGCACTACTTGACATGACCTGATACACCACTTCTTGACATGTTACCCGATCCTATTTCTAATGCCAACAATCCTGACTTGTTGTCCCAATGGACATATCCTGTTGTCTGTATAGACAAACATGTTCCTGCTTGATCCTGTGTTGGCATTAGCTTCAAATTTATCAATACTTGAATTGAACACATAACTTGGGGGTATGGGGAAATCAATGATGAAGCCTGACTTGTAACTCGACAGTTCGATGATTATACTGATCAGTTTTATAGGCTAGGCCAGCCCTGGGATGATGATGCTGACATCATTCATCTGTACATGTTTCCTGTTTAGTGCATAGCGGCATGTCTTGGATTTCAGCCCGAGAATCTGGACCGTAGTCCCGGGTATGCACGGGATACTATTGAGTTACATCGATGATTCATTAAATTGATTTCACAGACTTGAGAGTAGTTAACCCAGTAGTTTAGTTCAGATTACTCACCGCACGTCACATGTGCTTATACCCTTCACTGTTCTTTATTCGTGTTACTGTTATACTTTATTACTGTTCATACTCATGCTTGCATATCTTGTTATCTCCTGATTATATTTTATTATTTGTTATTATGACGCACCGATGTCTGGGTTTTGCATGGCCCAGATCTTCTATCTCTGTCGCAGGCCGTTCAGGAGTATTTCAGTCGACAGGTCGAGCAGTGAGGATCCTGCTAGAGCTAGTTAGTTTGGTTTTCTTTCAGCATTTTCATTTCCTGATGTGAGCCCGTATTTGGGACGTACCTTCCAGATTGTTTTGTTTATTGGATTTATTGCTTCCGCATATTATTTCATGACTCGTTTATTCTGGCTCATAGACATGTACTAGATATTTTATTTTTTTCCTGTTCTTGATATCTCTAGACAGCCGTAATGTGACTGTGGAGGGATGTTTCCTAGCCACAGGTAGCATGGTTGGCTATGTCACGTGCCGATCTTAGCGCACTATGGGAAGCGGGGCGTGACAGGATTTGTTTGGTATCAGAGACATAGGATTTAGGTTAATCGGGTTTGGTTCTTTTGTAGTTGGGTATTAGACCCAATACATGAATCAGAAAACCAGTGATTAGGAACATGTCCAGCCTATCTTGCCATTCTTGAATCCTATCTTTCTCTTGACCCTTTATCTTGACGAGATGGATGACTTTGAATCTCAACCTGGAATCCTCCTAAGTCTCTATTGTTTCTCCCTTCCTATTCCTTTAATTCTGATACTAGGATTTGGGCGACTTGAACGGAGTTATGTGATTGTAACTATGAACTGCAGCATGCTTACAATGCGGTACTCTATTTAAGTAATTTGGAGTTCTAGTCTTGATTCACTTTCTTGTTTCATGGTCGTTATATTGCCTTGCTTCTCTTGCTTTCCAGTTCATGTTTTATCCTCAGCTTCAATCCTGTTTATCGTGATTATCTTCTTCAGTATCTTGGCTTCAGATGAAATTGTTTCAGGTATCCTACTTCTTCATGATTTTCCCGCATTAGTAGTATTCGATTCTGGTGCATCCCATTGTTGATGTTGTCTTGGGAATGGATTTTCTCGGCACTTTCCACGCTCGCATTGATTGTAGGGTGAAAAAAGTGATTTTCCAGATTCCCGGACATCCAGAGTTTGTTTTTATTGGAGATAGCGGTTCTGTCGGGCCAGTCGAGTTTAGGGCTAGACCGATAAACAGTGTTCTTTCGTCGATGGAAGTTGATAAGGAGGAAGCGCTAACTGTAGTTCGAGAGTTCATGGACGTATTCGAGGACATTTCGGGTTTGCCGCCAAAACGAGATGTGGAGTTCGCGATCGATCTTGTTCCTGGTGCAGCACCAATCTCAAAGGCGTACTATCCAATGGCACCATTGGAGTTGGAAGAAGTCAAGAAGTAGGTTACTGAATTGCTAGAGAAGGGTTGGATTCGAAGCAGTAATTCACCTTAGGGAGCTCTAGTTCTTCTAGTCAAGAAAAAAGATGGTGTAGGGTGTTTTTCGTCACCCCATTGAGATGGGAATACGCGCACGCTTGTCAGGCGTACTACAGATTCCCCCTGCCTAGGATAGGCCGGGGTTTATTGATTGTGGGGATCTGAATCTCCGGCAGCCGCGGACTAAGCTGCCGTTAATTACCCCTCGCCTTTGGGACGAGGGAACCTCCGATTAACGGGTTAAGCTGGTCATGCGAACTCAATATGCAGTGTACGTGTGTTGTGTTTTGAAAGGGGGGTTTGGATATATCGGGAGCCACGCAGAGTTTTTACGGGGGTCCCACTACCCGGATAGCGGGCTGGGGGTCAAGGGGGCTAGCAGCCCCCTTGCGGGGTGCGGGGCAGCGTCCCGTTAGAAATTTTTTTCTAACAGAGACAGTGTCGTGGAGCACGTGTGTGTGCAAATATGTATACATATGTGTATATATATGTATATATGTATATATGTATATATATATAAGAAAGAGGGGGGAAAGGCATCCAAAGGATGTGTGGGGGCAGCACCTTGGGCGCTGTGCGCCTAGGTGCTGTGCGCTCAGGCACTAGAGTGCCACGTGGGCGCTCTGCGCTTGAGCGCTGGGCGCTTGAGCGCAAGTGCGCCACGTGTTGGCACGTAGGCGCTTTGCGCTTGAGCGCCTGCGCTGGAGCGCAAGCGCGCCACGTGTCGGCACAGGGGAGACTTGCGCTCGGGCGCTTGCGCTTGGGCGCAAGCGCGCCACGTGTCGGCATGGGGGCGATTTGCGCTCGAGCGCTTGCGCTTGACCGCAAGCGCGCCACGTGTCGGCACGTGGGCGACTTGCGCTGGAGCGTTTGCGCTTGAACGCAAGCGCGCCACGTGTCGGCATCGGGGCGACTTGCGCTCGGGCACTTGCACTTAAGCGCAAGCGCGCCACGTGTCGGCACGTGGGCGACTTGCGCTCGGGCGCTTGCGCTTGAGTGCAAGCGCGCCACGTGTCGGCACGTGGGCGCTCTGTGCTTGAGCGCCGGCGAGAAAAAGTGGCTTTTAGCCTAAGAAACAGAAGCTATGCTTCAGAAAGGAAATATTTGTTATGTATATATGTATGGAGTTGAACTCCTGGAATGTTTTGAAGCTGATGAAGAGGGTTCTTCTTCTTCCTTCTGTTGTTTGGCCAGATCTTGAAGATTAAGAAGTAGAAGATTTTAAAAATCACTCCTTTTTGAGATCTGATGGGAGATCTGTGTTCCCCTTTGTGGGTTTTGTGGTGGAAAACTACTTAGTTTTGGAAAAGAAAGAGTAAAACTCTTGATTTAATTCAAAAGAATTGAGAAGGTTTAGAACCTTGGAGAAGGAGCAGGAGGCACAAAGAACCCTAGTTTTTGGGGGAATGAAAAAGTGTTATTTTTTTATTCATCATATTGCCTTTTATAGGCTTACATATTTACATATAGCCCCTTGGGCTTTACAAAAATGATATTTTAGCCATCCCATGGCTCATGTGCCATTTCATTTTTGCACATAAGCCACGAGCTTACAAAATATTGGCTTTATACCCATTTTGCATACATTCATGTATAAAAAATTACATAAAAATTATTTATTACATGATTTTGTTGTTGGCATGGGGAGGCTGGCCACGGGCTTGACTTGGGCATGGGCCCGCTTGACCTGGGCTTGGGCCCACCTAGCTTGGGGGTTGACCTTGACTTTGACTCAGTCAACCGGGGTGCAAATTTTGACCCCAACAAAGTGCCCCCCATCAATAAATGCACACCGCCCATTTGAGTTGTGTGCATGAAATTGATGGATCTTGAAGCTAGACTTCAAGGTGGAACATCATTCTGGGGGCGGAGCATCATTCCAAGGATCGGAGCATCATTCCGATGAGCGGAGCATGATTACAAGGATCGGAGCATCATTCCGATGAGCGGAGCATGATTCCAAGGATCGGAGCATCATTCCGAAGAGCGGAACATAATTCCAGGGATCGGAGTATCATTCCGATGAGCGGACCATGATTCCAAGGATCGGAGCATCATTCCGAAGAGCGGAGCATCATTCCGAAGAGCGGAGCATAATTCCAGAATTCGGAGCATCATTCCGAAGGGCGGAGCATGATTCCAGGGATCAGTGCATCATTCCGAAGGGTGGAGCATAATTCCAGGGATCGGAGCATCATTCCGATTGGTGGAGCATAATTCCAGGATTCGGAGCATCATTCCGAAGAGCGGAGCATAATTCCAGGGATCGGAGCATCATTCCGATGGGTCGAGCTTAATTCCAGGATTCGGAGCATCATTCCGAAGAGCGGAGCATAATTCCAGGGTTCGGAGCATCATTCCGAAGAGCGGAGCATGATTCCAGAGTCGGAGCATCATTCCAAAGGGCGGAGCATAATTCCAGCGGATCGGATCATCATTCCGATGAGTGGAGCATAATTCCAGCGGATCGGATCATCATTCCGATGAGTGGAGCATAATTCCAGGATTCGGAGCATCATTCCGAAGAGCGGAGCGTAATTCTAGAGATCAGAGCATCGTTCCGATGGGTGGAGCATAATTCCAGAGATCGGAGCATCATTCCGAGGATCGGCAGACATTCTGACCGAAGCATGATTTCGATGCAGAGGTAGATTTCTAGGCGAAGTATAATTCCGACAAGGGAGGCAAATATTCCGAGGCGAAGCATTGATTTCAACACGGGGTATATTCTGAGATGGGGCATGATTCCGGCGCAGAGCTTGTTGGCTGACTCGATTCCGAGACGAAACATAATTTCGACAGGGAAGGCAGGTACACCGAGGCGAAGCATCATTTCGACACGGGGTGCATTCTGAGACGAAGCATAATTCCGACGCAGAGCTTGCTGGTTGACTTGATTCCGAGGCGGAGCATAATTCCGATGGCGAGGTCATTGGTTGATTCCGAGCCGAAGCATGATTTCGACACAGGGTAAATTCTGGGACAGAGCATGATTCCGTCGTAGAAGTTGTTGGTTTGATTTGATTTGGGTTGACATCAGCATCGCTACACTGGAATATGCTACCAGGACCGAATCATCATTTGTCATGAGAGGATTTTGGGATTGGTTTTGGTTTGGCATCTGCATTGCTGCACTGGAGTAATGCCAGGAGCAACTCATCATTTGCCCCGGGAGGACTTAGAAACTGGTTTTTTGTTTGGTATCAGTATCGCTACACTGGAATATGGTACCAGGAGCGAATCATCATTTGCGTTTGCTTATTAGGAAACGATGGCTTAGGAGACAGGTTTTAGGTCCCTATCATCTAAGACTTTTCAATTTTATGGGCCGTAAGGGTCCCATAAAAGCATTTTCTCCCTACGAGTCGAAGGGATCTCGTAGGTGTATTTTCTCCTTAGGAGTCGTGGGGACTCCTAAGTGTGTTGCTCCTTTGTGAGTCGTAAGGATCTCACGCGGGAATTTTCTCCTCACAAAGTCGAGAGGACTTTGCGAGTGCATTTCATTTCTTTTTTTTTACGAGTTTGCGCCCTTTCGGGTTTTCACAAACTCGCCGGCAGTCCTGCTGTTTTTACTCACGGAGCCCTTTCGGGTTTTCATCCGTACCCATTTTTCCTGTGGACATACCATTCTTTTTATTTTTTTTATATTTTTTTTTATATTTTTTGGTGGGACTTTGAATGTAGTCTCACCGGTAGGACTCGGGAGAGACTGAGATTGTTTTACGCCCGTGGATTGTATACTATTTTGCAGGATGTATGATCCAGACCGTAGGGCCGGAAAAAATTCAGGACTTTGTTGGCGTCTGCATCGCTGCACTAGAATATGGTACCAGGAGCAACTCATCATTCGCCGTTGGGATTTGGAATTTGGTTGGCGTCTGCATCGCTGCACTGGAATATGGTACCAGGAGCGACCCATCATTCGCCATTGGGGTATGGGATTTGGAATCTGGTAGGTGTCTGTATCGCTGCACTAGAATATGGTGCCAGGAGCGACTCATCATTCGCCATTTCAGAGTTTGGGTTTGGTTGGCGTCTGCATCGCTACACTGGAATATGGCACCAGGAGCGACTCATCATTCGCCATTAGGGATATAGAATTTGGAATCTGGTTGGCGTTTGCATCGCTGCACTGGAATATGGTACCAGGAGCGACTCATCATTCGCCATTGGGGGTATAGAATTTGGAATCTGGTTGGCGTCTGCATCGCTGCACTGGAATATGGTACCAGGAGCGACTCATCATTCGCCATTGTTTTGTTTTTTTTTGTTTCTTTTTGTTTTGTTTCTGTTTTTTTTGTTTTGTTTTACCGCGATTGCTCTATCATTTCAGCTTTTCTTATCGCAAAGATCGCGATTGCCCTATCATTTCGGCTATTTATTCGCGGTTGCCCCATCATTTCGGATTTATTCTCATCTTTATTTTTACTCGCTGATTTTTATTGCGAGTTGCCCCATCATTTCGGCTTTATTTTTATCTTTATTTTACTCGCTGATTTTTATTGCGAGTTGCCCCATCATTTCGGTTTTATTTTCATCTTTATTTTACTCGCTGATTTTTATTGCGAGTTGCCCCATCATTTCGGCTTTTCTTTATTTTTCTTTTATTTACACATTTTTTTGTTTATTTACATTTTTTTTTTACATTCCCAGTTTAACGACTTAGAGGTCGACTGTTCCCAGTTTAATGACGTGGTGGTCGACTGTTCCCAGTTTAATGACGTGGTGGTCGATTGTTCTCAGAGAAAGGCAGATGTTTGAGAGAATCAGTTTCACGAAGAACTTCGGTCTCCGTTTGTATGAAATTGGCGGTCGCATCTTGACTGTTTACTAACACGCCTTTGGACAGTTCTATCTCTCCTGCCTTATATTGCTTTTCGACCCAATCTTTGAAGACGAATCAGTCCTCAATGGCATGGCCTATCACTCTGTGATAGGGGCAGTATTTGGGGTCGTCGGTCATATTCGCTTCCTGCGGTCTTTTTGACTCTGGCAGTTGTAGACCGTTCTTCAGGGCGTCTTTGAATATTTTACGAATTTTGTCCCTTCTGAAGGAATAGACCTTATCCAGCTTCTTTTTCAGTGGAGATTCTCCTCCCTCTCCGAACACTGGCTTCCGAGGCTGGTTGGCGCTAGGCCCGCTCATCCCTTGCTTATTTCGGTTAGCCGAAGTGTTGAAAGATTCAGAATCATCGGAGTTTTCGCCTTTGCGATTATCGTCCTTTCGGTTTCTCCCGGACCTATTGTTATTTTGGGAATCCGAGGAGGACTCCTGTTTTGAGCGCTCCAGCATCTGAACTTTCCTGGTCAGCTCTTGGAATTTTTTGAGACCCGCGGTGCATAGAAATGGGGCCATCCAATTGTTGAGATTTCCGACGAGGAGACTGACAGATTGGTCCTGCTCTATCGGCGGTTCGCATTTGATGGAGAGATTGCGCCATCGGGTTATAAAATCCGTGCTGCTTTCGTTGTTCTTGGGCTTGGTCCTTATGAGCTCGGCAATGGTGATCTTATCGCTGACGCTCATGAATCTTTGTCGAAACAAAGAATTCATTTGGACGAAAGTAGTAACGGAGCCATCCGGTAGGCTCGCGTACCAGTCGAAAGCAATATCGGTAAAGCTATTAACGAACTGGCGAAGGAGAAGAGCATCATTGCCCCCAGTATTCCCGCATGAGGCTTTGAAGTGGGCGATGTACTGATTCGCATTTCCCGTCCCATCGAATCTTCCGAATTTGGGGATGACATAGCCGCTAGGAAATTCTACCAGATCATACTGAGCAGGATATGGTCTCCAACTACTGCTAATATCTTTTTGCGCTTCGGCTTCGGCTACCAAGGTTTTGACTTTGTTGGCAACCAAATCCATGATTTGATCTTGAGTTAGCGCGCTACTGTCATCGGTAGCCAAGAGATTTGCTGAGATAGGATGCGACTGATTTTCATGCGGTCCGCCCACTTTTGGATTTGAGGGAACGGACGTCGGCTGTCTCGAGACACCATTTCCCGGTTCATGAGTTGAGCCCTGTGCTTGATTGGGCGGCTGAGAGGCAAGTTGGGCCGTAAGCCGTAAGACGACATTTGTCAAGTCGTCGATCTTTGAGTAGAGCTTGGCCATCTCCTTATCTTTGCTTCTGAGCTGTTTTCGGAGCTCTTGGAGAAGTTGCTGCTCTGCGGTCTTAGGACGGAAAGTTGGCTCATCTTCGCTTTCCGAGCCTGACTCCTCATGAATTGAGGGCTCTCTCTACCTATCAGCCTCATCGAGAGGGTTTTCATCATCCAGCGGAAGCGGCTGTTCTTGGGAAGTGGCAACCACATTCAAGCCAGATTGGATTTGAGATGTGGTGGCCCCGTCCTTGCTCTTGCTGTGCGTGCCCACCACGTAGACAGTGTGGATAACACATTCAGCCATCCCCTCATCTTTGGCGGGGTAACCCTGTTCTTCGAACCTCATGAGGTTTAGCCTGGCAGTAGCCCTAGCCCTTTTGTTGGCTCTATATCTGAGCCTTTTCTCCCTCAGCTTCTCGATTTTGAAGGCTTGGCGAGCATCTGCTACCCGGGAAGCCATTGTGAGTTGATCAGAGGGGAGCTTAGAGAAGACACCCGATCGAGCAGTGGTCAAGGGCACCGCTGGAGCTTGCTCGGGATGCGTTGTAGCTTTATTGGTGTTGATGGTCTTGCCCCCAGCTGGAGCCAAGGAAATTCGTTCAGACACCGACTTGCGTTTGGGTTGGGGCGCCCTTGAGATCACCACATTTGGTCTCCTGCCTTTCGAGACCGGTTTGTCTGCTACCGGGGCTTGAGGAGCTGGGATGGCGCCAACTGGCATGAACATAATAGAGCCGAATGGTAGCAGCGGCTCCTCCCATTGTCGCCCGAGACTGGCCGGAAGGACCGTCCTAGAGTCTATCCTCATTGTGTAGGAGACGGGAGATGAGTTCATCATCGAAGACATCGTCGGAAGGTGATTGCTTGAAAATCTGCAAGAAAAAGCATTATTTTTAGTATAAATACAGGTATGTATATTTAT
Source organism: Agapanthus africanus (assembly GCA_030015575.1). NCBI lineage: Eukaryota > Viridiplantae > Streptophyta > Magnoliopsida > Asparagales > Amaryllidaceae > Agapanthus > Agapanthus africanus. Next base: position 963,159,307 of record CM057338.1, read on the forward strand.
TGAGTTCGCATGAACGCTTAACCCGAAATATGGGAGGAGAGATTGGTCCCACCGGGCGTGCCAGAATCTGTAGGGTGTTTTTCGTCACCCCATTGAGATGGGAATACGCGCGCGCTTGTCAGACGTACTACAGATTCCCCCTGCCTAGGGTAGGCCGGGGTTTATTGATTGTGGGGATCTGAATCTCCGGCAGCCGCGGACTAAGCTGCCGTTAATTACCCCTCGCCTTTGGGGTGAGGGAACCTCCGATTAACGGGTTAAGCTGGTCATGCGAACTCAATGTGCAGTGTACGTGTGTTGTGTTTTGAAAGGGGGGTTTGGATATATCGGGAGCCACGCAGAGTTTTTACGGGGGTCCCGCTACCCGGATAGCGGGCTGGGGGTCAAGGGGGTTAGCAGCCCCCTTGCGGGGTGCGGGGCAGCGCCCCGTTAGAAATTTTTTTCTAACAGAGACAGTGTCGTAGAGCACGTGTGTGTGCAAATATGTATACATATGTGTATATATATGTATATATGTATATATATATAAGAAAGAGGGGGAAAAGGCATCCAAAGGATGTGTGGGGGCAGCACCTTGGGCGCTATGCGCCTAGGTGCTGTGCGCTCAGGCACTAGAGTGCCACGTGTCGGCACGTGGGCGCTCTGCGCTTGAGCGCTGGGCGCTTGAGCGCAAGCGCGCCACGTGTCGGCACGTAGGCGCTTTGCGCCTGAGCGCAAGCGCGCCACGTGTCGGCACGGGGGAGACTTGCGCTCGGGCGCTTGCGCTTGGGCGCAAGCGCGCCACGTGTCAGCACGGGGGCGACTTGCGCTCGGGCGCTTGCGCTTGACCGCAAGCGTGCCACGTGTCGGCACCGGGGCGACTTGCGCTCGGGCGCTTGCGCTTGAGCGCAAGCGCGCCACTTGTCGGCACGTGGGCGCTCTGCGCTTGAGCGCCAGCGAGAAAAAGTGGTTTTTAGCCTAAGAAACAGAAGCTATGCTTCAGAAAGGAAATATTTGTTATGTATATATGTATGGAGTTAAACTCCTGGAATGTTTTGAAGCTGATGAAGGGGGTTCTTCTTCTTCCTTCTGTTGTTTGGCCGGATCTTGAAGATCAAGAAGTAGGAGATTTTAAAAATCACTCCTTTTTGAGATCTGATGGGAGATCTGTGTTCCCCTTTGTGGGTTTTGTGGTGGAAAACTACTTAGTTTTGGAATAGAAAGAGTAAAACTCTTGATTTAATTCAAAAGAATTGAGAAGGTTTAGAATCTTGGAGAAGGAGCAGGAGGCACAAAGTACCCTAGTTTTTGGGGGAATGAAAAAGTGTTATTTTTTTATTCATCATGTTGCCTTTTATAGACTTACATATTTATATATAGCCCCTTGGGCTTTACAAAAATGACATTTTAGCCATCCCATGGCTCATGTGCCATTTCATTTTTGCACATAAGCCACGGGCTTACAAAATATTGGCTTTATACCCATTTTGCATACATTCATGTATAAAAAATTACATAAAAATTATTTATTACATGATTTTGTTGTTGGCATGGGGAGGCTGGCCGCGGGCTTGACTTGGGCATGGGCCCGCTTGACCTGGGCTTGGGCCCACCTAGCTTGGGGGTTGACCTTGACTTTGACTCGGTCAACCGGGATGCAAATTTTGACCCCAACAGATGGCACAAGGAGAATGTGCATCGATTATCGAGAATTAAACTGGATGACTATTAAGAACAACTATTCGGTCTCTCCCATTGGCGAATTGTTTGAGCAACTCAGTGGCGCGAGGGTATTCTCGAAGCTGGATTTGCGATCCGGATATCATCAGGTCCGAGTTAAATCAGAAGATATTTGCAAGACTGCGTTCCAAACTCGGTATGGACATTACGAGTATTTAGTGATGCCATTCGGAGTCACGAATGCACCGGCGATATTTATGTACTTGATGAACCGAATATTTTCACCATTCTTGGACCAGTTTATAGTGGTGTTCATCGATGATATTCTGGTTTATTCGAGGAGCCTTGAAGAGCATGCAGAACACTTGAAGACCGCACTGCAGAAATTGAGGCATGAAAGATTATATGCAAAGATGAGCAAATGCGAGTTTTGTCTTGAAGTGAAGTTTTGGGGCATGTCGTATCCGGAGATGGAATCGCCGTTGACCCCGAGAAGATTGCAGCAGTTCAAGATTGGCTGATTCCGAATAACGTAGCAGAGATCAAAAGTTTTCTTAGACTTGCCGGGTATTACAGAAGGTTCGTGGAGAATTTTGCTCGATTGGCTGAGCCTTTGACCAAGCTTACGCGAAAGGAGGTACCATTCGTATTGACAGATAGATGTGCGTCATCTTTTGAGGCGTTGAAGCAAAGATTGATAACCGCTCCTATTTTGACCGTACCAGACAGTTCCGGAGGATTGGTGATTCATAGCGACGCATCTGGGAAAGGTTTGGGATGTGTTTTGATGCAGCATGGGAAGGTTATAGCTTACACATCGAGACAGTTGAAGACCCATGAGAAGAATTACCCAACTCATGATTTGGAACTTGCAGCGGTGATTTTTGCGTTAAAGATTTGAAGACACTACTTACTGGGCGAAAGGGTCTGAGTATTCACCGATCACAAAAGCCTAAAGTATGTGTTCATACAGAAAGAGCTTAACATGAGACAGCATAGATGGTTGGAGCTGATGGCTGACTATGATCTTGATCTTAAGTACCATCCAGGGAAAGTTAATGTAGTGTCGGATGCGCTTAGTCGGTTGCCAGCAATTCGGATGTTGACTGCACAGAAGGAGCTTATCGAAGATTTTCGGAGATTCGAGTTGGAGATTGTGCTACCGCATTCTTCGGGACAGTTGATGCAGCTGCAGGTACAGTCATCGTTGATCGAAAGTATTAAAGCAGCACAGTCACAGGACCCAAGATTGCAGAAGTTTCGAGAACAGGTTGAAGCGGGACTTCGAACAGACTTGTTAATTCATGAAGATGGTTTGTTGTGTTATGGTAACCATTTGTGTGTGCCGAAAGGAGACATTCGCGAAGAAATGATGAAGGAGGCGCACAGTTCCGCATATTCCGTACATCCAGGAGGCACGAAAATGTACCGTGATCTACGACAACATTTCTGGTGGGAAGGTATGAAAAGGGAGTTTTCCCGCTTTGTGGCAAAGTGCTTGGTGTGTCAGCAAGTTAAGGCTGAACATCAAAAGGTAGCTGGTTTATTGCAACCACTTCCGATTCCTTAATGGAAATGGGAACATATAACCATGGATTTCATGACAGCTTTACCGCGGAGTCCAAAGGGAAACAATGCAGTTTGGGTGATTGTTGATCGATTGACCAAGGCAGCTCATTTTATACCATTTCGAGTTGGTCAGTCAACGGAAACGTTAGCAGAATGGTATATGCAGGAGAATGTGAGATTTCATGGAGTACCTGTGAGCATCGTTTCCGATCGTGATACCCGATTCTTATCGCACTTCTGGAGGAGCTTACAGGAAAGTTTGGGGACGCAATTGAAGTTTAGCACCGCTTATCATCCCCAGACAGATGGCCAGTCGGAGAGAACGATCCAAACTCTTGAAGACATGTTGAGATCTTGCATGTTGGATTTCAAGGGTGCGTGGGAGGATCATCTATACTTGGTGGAGTTTTCATACAATAACAGCTTCCAGGCGACTATTCAGATGGCTCCATTCGAAGCATTGTATGGTCGAAAATGTCGCTCACCTGTTTGTTAGGACGATGTAGGAGAATGAAGATGGTTGGGACCGGATTTGATCGTGCAAACCGTAGAGAAAGTTAATACCATCCGGAATCATATGAAGGCAGCACAGGATCGGCAGAAGAGTTGGGCCGATGCATCGAGAAGACTTCTAGATTTTGCTGTTGGTGATCTTGTATTCTTGAAGTTATCACCGACTAGAGAAGTGATTCGTTTTGGGAGTCGAGGCAAGCTTAGTCCTCGATTCATTGGGCCTTTCGAGATTATTGAGCGTGTTGGAGATGTGGCTTATCGATTGGCGTTACCACCGTCTATGGCGAATGTTCATGACGTGTTTTATGTATCTCAAACTCCGTAAGTATGTTCGAGATGAAACGCACGTGCTAGATCATTCGGAGCTGACTGTAAGGGAGGATTTGACCTTTGAGGAACGACCGATATCGATTGTTGATCGAAGAGAAAAGGTTCTCAAGAACAAGGTTATCCCGCTCGTACTTGTTTCATGGGAGAATCTCTTGCATGGAGAATCGACTTGGGAACGTGAAGACGAGATTCGACAGAAGTTTCCACACCTCTTCTTGTAGTTTCAAGTTTGTTTATCTTTTCTTGTTCCGGGAATTTCGAGGACGAAATTCTTTTTGTAGTTGGGTATAATGTAACGCCCTAGTTCAGTTATACCAATTCTATTTCGAGTATTTATTTATTTATAGTATTTTCCTGATTTACTGTGTTTTGGGTGCGAATAGTGTATTTGACATCTGTATTTGCATCCGACCCGACCCGCTTGCTGGAAACTGTCTTGATTCCTGTTTATCTTTTATCCCGGCTTGTTATATGGATCCATGCACTTTCATTTTTTTTATATATACTGCATACTGACATTATATCTGGCATCTGCATTTTTTAATATAACATTTAAAGTCAAGAAAAATATTTTAAAAATATATTGCATGGCCTGCATCATACCCCTGACCCTGTAGTAGCATCCGTATATCGTGTTCTCGTCCCGTTCAGTGAAACAGACTCATTTGGATGGCTATGTGCACGTGCGTGCATCCGTTCTTGGGGGTATACATTTTCGTTACTCGGATATCCAATTTTGGTTTTGCTTGATACATATATTTTCCGTATTTTAAAACTAGATTTTTAGACCCGATCCGGGCATGTTTTGGACTCTTTCTGTTTTAGCCAAAATCTCAAATAAAATCAATATAATATTCTTATAACAATTATACTATTTACTATATTTTACACACACGTCACGTTTAAAATATTCTAACTAAAAATATTTTAATCCTAACCCAAGATTTGCACAGCTCTCTTCCTCACTTTCTTTATATATCTTTATATATTAAATTTTACCTAATCCTATTTTTTTAACCCAGTCTCTCTCTCCCCCTTTCCCACTCATTCTCTCTCTCCTATCGCGAACACTGTTCGCTTCTCGGATCCCGTCACCACCTCTTCCTTATGCTCACTTCCCTTCACACTTCTTCTTCTTTTCTTCTTCTTTATATCCCTCCACCCCGCGATGAGACCCCCACAAGGAACCCTAACCCTAACTCTCGCGCTCGTCACCGCCTCCACCCTTGTAGGCATCACTTATCCCGACCTCGTCTTCACCCTCGTCCTCACTTCTCCATTCCCAAGCGTGCCACCCTGCAAACCCCGCTGCAGCCCAACCCACGAACCCAACAACCCACACCGACCTCGTCTCCTCGCTGTCGTCACATCATGCCGACGACCTCCCCTCATCTCCACCTCTTCTTCCTCCTCCACTTCCCCTCTCTTCTCCATCCCCGACACCCCTGCAGCAACCCTGAAACCCCCTGCACACCCCGACCTCTTCTCATCCCTGCACCTCACCGCCGCCTTCCATCTTCCTGACCTCGACCCTCTCCGGCACCACCTCCATCACCTCCTTCCTCCCTTTTCCCGAGCTCTCATTCTCCCTACAAGAACCGTAGCCTTCCCTGCACACTGTAACCCAATCCCGACTTTAAGAAACACACTGCTTCGCCTGCAACCTCGCCGGAAAACCCTCCTCTCGTCGTCACCCTTTCTTTCCTCGCCTCTGTCCCAATACCAGAGCACTGAGCCAGAGAAAGCCCCAGTGCAACCATTCTTATAGCTCTTCTTCTTCTTAATTCTTCTTCTTTTCATTTCTTTTCTTGATCCATATTTTTTTCCGGTCACCGCCGGAGCCGTGCTCGTCGCTGCCGATCTGAGTAATCCAGCGAACGTTCCTTACCTGCGTGGTTGTCCTCTTGCCCTGCCTGGACCCGTCCCGTGTGCCGTGTGTGCGTTGTGACGATTACCCGACGTCGGACGTGCCGTACGCGCCCGTCGTACGATCCGTTCAGGCAAGTTTATCTTGCTACATGCTATAATAATTATCTTGCATCCATATGAATAAAATATTACATGTTGATTGAATCATACATCCATATTAAAGTTTTACTGTTTTCGGATACCCGTATGCATCCATATCATTTAAAAATATATATAGCTGCATCTACTGATCATATTAATTCATGTTATTATTGTAGTAACACCCCATGCTTAATAATGTGCATCCCACTTGGCTTAGAGCTGTAAATGTAACCCCTGATCGATATTGTGCATCCATACCATTAATTATGTACCCAATTGCATACCATATTACATTGACTCATATTATTATTACATTATTACCCAATGCTTGATAACGTGCATCCTACATAGTCATGATGTAACCCCTGATAGATATTTGTGCATCCATGCTTTTATCGTACATCCGTACTTTTACCCTGATTCAATACTTGCTACATTGTACAGTTGGGCACCCATTTGATTCACTGTGCACTACTTGACATGACCTGATACACCATTACTTGACATGTTACCCGATCCTGTTTCTAATGCCGGCAATCCTGACATGTTGTCCCGATGGACATATCCTGTTGTCTGTATAGACAAACATGTTCCTGCTTGATTCTGTGTTGGCATTAGCTTCAGATTTATCAATACCTGACTTGAACACATAACTTAGGGTTATGGGGAAATCAATGATGAAACCTGACTTGTAACTCGACAGTTCGATGCTTATACTGATCAGTTTTATAGGCTAGGCCAGTCCTGGGATGCTGCTGCTAACATCATTCATCTGTACATGTTTCCTGTTTAATGCCTAGCGGCATGTCTCGGATTTCAGCCCGAGAATCTGGACCGTGGTCCCGGGTATGCACGGGATACTATTGAGTTACATCGATGATTCATTAAATTGATTTCACAGACTTGAGAGTAGTTAACCCAGTAGTTTAGTTCAGATTACTCACCGTACGTCACACGTGCTTATACCCTTTACTGTTCCTTATTCGTGTTACTGTTATACTCTATTATTGTTCATACTCATGCCTGCATATCTTGTTACCTCCTGATTATATTTTATTGTTTGTTATTATGACGCACTGATGTCTGGGTTTTTCATGGCCCAGATCCTTTATCTCCGTCGCATGCCGTTCAGGAGTATTTCTGCCGACATGCCGAGCAATGAGGATCCTGTTAGTAGCTAGTTAGTTTGGTTTTCTTTCAGCATTTCATTTCCTGACGTGAACCCGTATTTGGGACGTACCTTCCAGATTGTTTTGTTTATTGGATTTATTACTTCCGCATATTATTTTTTGACTCGTTTATTCTGGCTCATGGACATGTACTAGATAGTTTATTTTTTTTCCTGTTCTTGATATCTCTAGACAGCCGTAATGTGACTGTGGAGGGATATTTCCTAACCACAGATAGCATGGTTGGCTGTGTCACATGCCGATCTTAGCGCACTCTGGGAAGCGGGGCGTGACATATGTCCTCCGGGTAGTAACAAAGAAGCAATGCTAGAAGATGTAACTGCAAGAACAATTTATTTCTTACTACGCAACTTCGCAAAAATTGCATTCTATAACTATATTTTGCCAGTTCCACCACCTACATACACAAAAAATAGCCTTCCAATAATTTTTCGCACGAAGTTATAACCACATCAAAGATTTTTCTTTGTTCATCATTTAAACCACATTCTAATTCAATAGATTTTTTCGACAACTCAAAAGTATCATAATTAGCTCCTCAAATATCAATCTATTGTTCTTATTTAAATTGTTAGGAGAGGGTATTGGCATAAATAGAAAATCTCTCAAGATTTTATTATTATGTGACAAAATCACATCTATATCATGAAACGCAAAATCTCTTAATTGTTCGTTACCGAGTACAAATTTTAAATCAGGATGCAAATTTTCTAAACGTCTTTCATAATCATCACTCATAGCCTTCCATTGTAAATCCCATGGTTCTCAAGAATGCATAACTTCGTTAAAAAGTAATATCGTGCAAAATATGCGACGAAGTTGATTAGCCGTAGCCCAATTAGACGCTTCTTGGAGTGTGTTCCCGCCAAAATTTTCGACCAAGAGCCATTTGTTCCATTATAAAAAAAGAGAGAAAAGGAAAGAAAGAGAGAAAAAGCGATGGGAAAATTTCCCACTAATAGAGCATCACGTGCCCACACGTGAACGCCTATGAACAAAGATTATAGGCACTGTGCTTAACAATTGATAGGTTGAAATTGAGCCTCACGTGCAAGCACGTGAGCATCTATATACAAAGTATATAGGCGTCATATTAAAACAAATAGCAGGCCAGAGAAGATCACGTGTTGTTATGTGATGCCCTATTAGGCTGTTGCGTATAAGCAAACAAGTTTAACTCAGTGGGGGTTACGTGCTACACGTGAGTGTTCCTAAACACCTTCCAAGCAGATGGAATTAAATTCTAAATAAAGGGATCAAAACCCTATTTGGAAAATATTTCCTTAAATCTTTCTAAACTATCTGATAGAATTAAATTCTATATATGTGGGAAATATATCTGTAACAACCCTAATTTTCTGTAAAACTTTCTGTTAATTTTTTTTTCAAAAATACATAAAGGGGTACTTTTGCCTGAGCACAAGTTATAAGTTTGATTTGCTTTTTAATAGCAAGAAGGAGCTTGTAGCTCATTGGTAAGATCTTGCACTACTGAACCAAAGCACCAGAGTTCAAATCCCATCATCCACATTATTTTTTATATTGATTTCTTTTAAAATTTGTAGAAGCCCAAGAGCCTACACGTGCATAACTCGTGAAAACCAAAAGTCACAAATAAAACAAACTGACCCAGGAGCTACACCAACCGACGGTGGACACGTGGCGACGAGCCCCGGCCCGACTCGGCCGGTGAGGCCGGGTTGACTCGGTCAAATCGCCGAGTCTCCTTCATGACTTCTCTGCCTTTTGGTCTTCTGGTAACCCCTGTTATGTTTAAATAACCTGCACATTAATAGAGCCTTTTTAAAACCCCATTAATCTCTTTTTATTACAATTTTTAATACAATTTTCAATACACCCTTTCACTTACGCTAATCCTAATTTTTTCCTATAAATACCAACCCTAAACACACACACCCCCTCAAAAATTCTGTCCAAACTCTCAAGAAAACTCTCTAGAAATTTTTGTGTACAAGTGGAGTTAGCGAAGGGCGAAGCTCCGACGAACTTCCGACGACGACTCTAGGAGCTCCCGGTGACGAAACGACATACCGAAACCTACTTCCACTCTCTTTTCCTCTCCTCTAAACCAAAAGCCAGTAAGTCCCACCTTCCCCTTCTCTATTCTATTCTTAAAACTAGTATTCCTAAAACCCGACGGAAGCGGAGTTAATTTGACTTCCGATTCGGTTTTCTTTAAAAAAAAAACAATTTTCATTAAAAAAAACCATTCCAAACTCTCACATCTTGACTATTAACCATTAAAAAAACATCATGAACAAGTTTCATAGCAAAATATTTCATATTGCAATTTTTATCGTACTTTTTCAGTAAAATACCATGTAGTTTAGTTTCGATATTAAAACATCATATTTCTTGCTATACCTTTAAATAGATCACGAGGTAATGACCTACCTCTTCACAAAACTCATATGCAATATAACACAATACCTTTCAAGAACATAGAATACGGGAATACGAATTTACAGTTAAATACCTTTAACTTATAAAATCCATTTTCTACAAGATTACGTATTTATACAAATTTTTGCAAAGCGCCACTACAAACCATTTTGGGGAATTCGTCTGTGATGGTGTAGATTATCGCACATCCGTGGGCTTAGTAGTGCGAGATGCAGACCTCCGCAAGGAGCATTCGGTCTCGAAAGATTTTAAAAATACAAATATCTTAAGAAAAATAAGATTTCTAGAAAAATAATAAATTAAATTTTTTTTTATATAAATAAATATATACATGTATCATCAAAATATCTATTTTTGATATAATATAAATATTCCAACTTTTCTATATCAAAAGAATCACTTTACATGAAAATACCATGAAATTCTATACAAGTTCAATATTTTACAACTAAATACCATGTATTATGAAAAATAACTTTATCTCATTAGAAATGTCATATATATAAAATCTACATCTATGAAAACTTTAAAGACGATAATAAAATACTTGAGGTGTATTTTGAAAATTTTACAAAATTATTTTTACATAAAACCCCCACAAGTTTTATAAATTACAATAAGGACCTTAGTAACCATAGGTTTAAGCGGGACCAGTCTCTTGAGCCTCAGAGAGCCGGAGATATGGGTGCTTGCCTATTTAAGGTAGAAAATTCAACAAATGGTGTTATCAACACGGTAATCGTCTGTGAAAAAGACACAAATCCTGCCACCCATGTGCAGCGGTTACCGATAATATTAAAACCTAATTCAGGATTTCAATTTCTTTTCTAATTGTTCTGACTCAGACTGGGTCTCATTATAAATAATCTGATTTGAATATGATTCAAGTACAAACTGCAATTCAATATGAATCCATATAATCAATCTGTTCAATCTATCAATCTATATAATTTGACTAAACCGAACCATGGATATACATCCATCTACATGATTCATTCATCTACATGATTCTCCAGTTACATCCATTTTACTGATATCATGGTTCGGCAAGTCATCCATCTGTACAATCTATAATACAAGACATTGCAATTTCAATACAATACAAACAACACAATCAAGATATCGTGGGGTTTTAAGGGGTAGATTGTTATGGAAGGTGTTAGAAGTGGCACGAGACTGCAAGATTTAAGACACCTAACCTGAATTCAATCGCCGTTGTTCCGGGCATTCTAACGGAGCCTTGTACTCTATATTTCGTTGCCTTGGTCTCTGGCATACTGAGACTCCTCTCGTATACACTGGTCTCTTCTGTATCAAATTACAAACAACAGCGTTAACACTAAATACAACATTACATCAATATAATACAACTTTAAAAGTTACTCTCTCTCTCTCTGTCTATTCTATTCCTCCCTTATCTTTGAGACTTACCTAGCGATTTGTTCGCTGACGACATTCATTCTCTTTCTTCTTTGGAATATTGTCAGGTGTTTCGGACCTTCAGGAGATCGAGCCCACCAGCGAGGACTTGGATCATCTAACCCTCAACCCGGATGTAACGACCCCAAAATCTTTATACATTTGTATTATCCCTCTTCAATAATATACCGTATTTATTTGTACTTGGTATTTTCCGTTTTCTCCTAAATTTATTATTATTTTATTCCTCAATCTATTATGTATATTTTTCTAGGTACAATTTCTTTTTCTTATATTTAAGTTTTTAACTTCTCATTCTTATTTTTCCTTTCATAAATATTTAACCAAAATCCATTTTTCTTATTCTCTACAACCCATCTGAAAAGCCCACTTTCTTTTTAATCAACAACATATATTTAATTCTAATTAAATATGTGCATGAACAACCTTGTAGCTCATTGGTTAAATCTTTACATTGTTATTCCATAAGTCACATGTTCAAATCCCCATTCTTGCAATTATTTTTTATCATTTTTTATTCTTCTCATAACCTACAAATGAGACCTTTCATTTCCAAAATGAATGGTGACCTTTCATTTCTCTTTTAATTCTCATATTGAATGCCTATATTATTATACATAATTCACCATTACACCATCTTTATTGTCCTCCTCTATCTTTTCCTTCCTTACATTTTTCTATCTCTCACTTCTCACTCTTCACCTAGAGTCCAAGAAGAAGAACATGAAGAAGTTTTCAAGAAGTTCTCGCTAGTAACGCGAGGCTATCGGCGGATAGACAAGCCCGGTGACAATACCGGCTTGTGTATGTAAGTCCCTTCTCTCTCCCTCCCTCCATCTCTATATTCTTCTCTTTTCAAATCTCGTGAACCCGTTTTTTTTCATATCGTAATCCTTAGGAGAAAAATAAACATAAACATATACATATATATATATATAAGTCTAGATACATATGGTTATATATGGTTTAATAATACCTTATTGCCTCTTGTTCAAATTAAAGTGTTTTCAATTCTTTGTTCATGACTATAAATGTTTATTATGAGTAGTGAGAACATAGATTTCATGCCACAATATATCTACGATATCTCATGGAATCGGTTTGGTTATTAAAAGAAAAGATGAAGGTTGCATAAAAATACTAGTTAATCTTTACCTTTAGAATAATTTTTAGAAATTAATTTGTACTTCTGGAAATTTCATGAAATTTACATATGATAGAATATATTATTTTTTACATTTTGTAAAAATTTTAGATCGATCCGCATAACGGTTTAGGAATTACATCATTATTATTCACTGATCGTAAAACAGAAAACTGCAGTTATCGGTCAACTTCTAAGACACATAACTTGGTATACAGTTATTCAAATTGAGAAAACTCAGGTGTTTTTTATATCTATATCGAAACATATAGATTTTCTTAGTTTTAAGTTTTTACTAAAAACCGACGTAAAATATAGAAAACCGCGTTACAATATTAAGTGACGGATCTGGACAGAATCTGTTCCGATTCGCATACTGTTTTTAAATTGGACATAACTCGAACACCCGATATCTGTTTGTGAAAAACTTTAGATGTGTAGATACATAATTGATAGAAATATAACTTTCTGTATATTATATTACGTAGAAATTCAGGAAACAACCCGATATAGGCTTTGCAATACAATATATAGTTGCAGTCTAGAAATCTGAATTTCTGTTTTAAACGTTGATATTAAAATGATCATAACTAGAGTTTCAGGAATCCAAATCACATGAATCTTGGTGTTTTGGATAAGTATATCGAAATACCTACAATTTTATAATAATTTTATTAATCTAAAACCTGATGGAAATTGACCGAAACTATGTTTTAAAAATATGTGACGGTACGGAATAGATTCTGATCTGTTTTGCGCGACGATACGAAAACATATATATCTCCCAAACCGGTAGTCGTATTTAGGTGAAACTGGAACTCACGTATGAAAAACACTTAGAGCCATATTTTTGTTTATATTCCGCATTCGTTCGACTTGATTAATTAGTCGTACATAATATTTCTTTACAGCATTGTTTATGGTAGTTATTCGAATAATATACTTGACTCGTTTCATGCTCTTCGAACATGTGTACATATTTATCTTGATTTTTAAATTGTTGTATGTATATAAAGATGATAATTAAATACTTTAGGTGTATTTTGAAAACTATACAAAATTATTTTTACATTAAACTCCCTCAAGTTATATAAATTACAATAAGGACCCTAGTAAATATAGGTTTAAGCGGAACCAATCTCTTGAGCCTCAGGGAGCCGGAGAAGTGGGTGATTGCCTATCTAAGGTAGACAAATTAATAAAAACAATCAGAACTTCAATTTACTTTGCTGATTGTCTAACTCAGTTGAGTCTCAGTATAATCTGACTTGAATATGATTCAAGTACAATCTACAATCTTCAATATTACAATTCAACATGAATCTATGAATCCAATTATCAATCTATACAACTTGACCGAACCGAACCATGGATATACATTCCATTTACATGGTTCTCCAGTTATTCCATTTACTTGATTCTACGGTTACATCCGTCTACTGATATCATGGTTTCGGTCAGTCAACCAATTATACAATCAATAAAATTTACAAGACAAACAATACAATCAAAGCACTACAGGGTTTAAGGGGTAGATTGGTATGGAAGGTGTTAAAAGTGGCACGAGACGGTAAGATTAAGATACCTAACCTATATTCCGAAGCTTTTGTACTGTGGCTTAACGGTTCCTTGTATATTCCGTTTGTCCTGGTCTCTAGCATATAGAGATCCCTCTCATATACACTGGCATCCTTCTGTACCAAGCTACAAACAACAGCGTTAACACAACATTACAACAACATAATACAACTTTAAAAGATACCTTCTTATTCTGTCTATTCTACTTTCCTCTTATCTTTGGGACTTACCGAGCGACCTGTTCGTTGACGACATTCTATTTCTTTCTTCTTTGAATGTCGTCACGTGATTTGGACCCGTCAGAGATCGAGCCAACTGCAGAAGGCTTGGATCAGTACAGCGAAAACCCTAAGCTCTAGTCATTGTACACTTCCATTCAGTACTTTTCATTTCTGTTATGCCATTGTTTAGGCATCGCTTTTATTTCCGTTGTATTTCGTTTTCATGCATTGTACAAAAGAATGTTAATAAATAAAGTTGCTGTTTTTATTATATCTTGTCTCTTGTGCATTTACTTTTTTTTATATTGCTTAGTTACGCTTAGCGTATTTGCTTCTGAGTAAATACGTAGTGGCATCGTCGCGTCCCCTTCGCTGTATACCGGGAAGCGGGGCGTGACAATGGAGCTCTAGGTACTTATACAATTCATTCAGTACTTTTCCTTTTCAGTTATGCCACTGTTTAGGCATTACTTTCATACAAATGTATTTACTTTTCAGATGCATTGTAAAAAGAATGCTAATAAATAAAGTTGTTGTTTCATTACATTTGTCTCTTGTGTATATTTCTTTTATATTGCTTAGTTACGCTTAGCGTATTTACTTCTGAGTAAATACGTAGCGGTCTCGTCGCGCCCTCTGCCAGTACACCGGGAAGCGGGGCGTGACAGGTTTTATTGGTGACCCATGCAGGTCAGAGCTGTATGGAACCCTACCATGCAGTTCTATTCTGCGTGAACAACCTAAGCAATATAACACAATAACCAGCAACTAAAACATTCTTTACAATTCATATTCCTTGAATCTTATAATTTACTTTGAATCTGTCCTAACCTAAATTTTTCATTCAAGGTTATGGAATCCCCAAACAACACCAGCACCAACTTCAACAACAATCCACCACCACTACCAATCACACATGTCGTCCCTGCTCCAATCAACGAGCAGACGGTTCTACTTGAGGCAATCCGCAGCCTCCTGGAAGGACAGCAGCAGCAGACTGCTCTTTTAATGAATCGACCAGAAGCAGAAGCACCTGGGGTGAAGCAATTCAGAGCTTAGCACCCTAAATAGTTCTCAGGAAAAGAGAGCCCACTAGAAGCTGAGGAATGAGCTCAAAGTATCGAAGATGATCTGGCAGCGGCACAAGTGCCAGAGATAGCTTGGGTCTGTATTGCGAAACTGTAGCTCACGGACAATGCACGGGTTTGGTGGAAAGCGGAAGAAAGCCGTCTTGATCAACCCATCGAATGGAAGACTTTCCACGACATGTTCGACGCAAAGTACTACCCTGAGACTGCCCGCTTTGATATGGAACAGCAGTTCATCCATCTGCATCAAGGTTCAATATGGACCAAGTCAGTAGATGAATATGACGCTGAGTTCACCATACTCAGTCGGTAAGAAATGTCTCAATAAATTCAATTTTTAAGATATCACATACTACACAGCTAACAAAAGACCGTAACAATTTTGCGGCCCATCTCATACCGACTGCTGAGATCAGAGCTAGAAGATTTCAGCAAGAGTTAGACCCGGAAATCCAAGCTGCTCTAGATACAGGGGATTTCCCAACCCATGATTTGGCTTTGAAGGCCGCCAGAAGATATGAGGCAGTAGTAAAGAGGAAGGGCAGACCTTAATCTGCCGATTTGAAACGCCCTTCCACTCAAATGGTAGGAGGACCCTCTTCCAAGGCATCGTTCGAACCCAGAAGAACTGAAGAAATCAGTAACCAGTCGAGTCCAGAATTCTGCAACTGCTGCAGGAGAAAGGGACACTTGTGGAAGGACTATAGGCGCGTAAAAGGCCTATGTCTAATTTGTGGCGCATCCAATCACGGAATTGAAAACTGTCCTTATAGATACAACTCAGCTCACACACCCACCAACTACCCGCAGCGGCCAGCTATCCAGGCTCCTGCAACTCGTCCTGAACTCTCACCACCACCTCCACATGGATCTCCTGCACAGCCAAATCGCCAATTCCTTCAGGCATTGAGGAACATGCTTCGAGAACAGAGGAATGTGCCTCCAGCTAGGAGGAACGTGCCACGGCGAAAGGCTTTCATATTAGCAGCCGTAGAAGAAGAGGCTGTAGGTCAAGGTAACACTAGTAAGTCTCTTTCACATTTTTAAAACCCTTGTATCACTTTGTTATATTTTCACTATCAGTATTTCAGTCACCAAACTTTTCTTGAATCTGTTACACTTTCTTTTTACAAATTTCGAGGACGAAATTTTTATAAGGAGAGTAGAATGTAACAACCCTAAGTTTTCTGTACAACTTTCTGTAAAAAATTTTTTTTCAAAAATACATAAAAGGGTACTTTTGCCTGAGCACAAGTTATAAGTTTGATTTGCTTTTTAATAGCAAGAAAGAGCTTGTAGCTTATTGGTAAGATCTTGCACTGCTGAACCAAAGCACCAGAGTTCAAATCCCATCACCCACATTATTTTTTATATTGATTTCTTTTAAAAATTTTAGAAGCCCAAGAGCCTACACGTGCATAACTTGTGAAAACCAAAAGTCACAAATAAAACAAACTGACCCAGGAGCTACACCAACCGATGGTGGACACGTGGCGACGAGCCCCAGCCTGTAGGGTTCCTAGGCACACTAATGAGGTCTCACAAGGCATCAACCATGCCAATTTCAAATTTTACAAGTGCCGAGAAACCCTAATACGGATCGTTAACTAGAATTTAGGCGAAACATGCAACTAGTTAACAACTTAACTAAGTGAACGGAAAATACAACCTTTGTAGATCCGGTCCTCCACCTCCATAACTCCGTGATGAAGTCCCCTCGCTGCGATCATCGGATCTCGGGCTCTAGCGTCGGCTTCATCGGAGAAATGGGCGGGCTAGGTCGTCGACTTCGATGCCGAAGATGATCTATGTCGAGGCAACACAAGATAAAACTCCAACTTCACCAAGCCATGAAACTTGTGAAGAAAACACCCTATACTACTTGGCAAGTGGTAGAGGATGAAGAAATAGGAAGTGGGTTCACTTTAGAATTGGATTTCTCACTCATTTTCTCATTTCACCATTGATGGAAGCAAGCTTCTTTCTTGAAGAAGAAGAAGAAGAAGAAGATAATCTCATAAGTATGTCCAAAATAGAAAATAATATGATACTTATCATATTGCAACCATGGTTATGTGTAGAGAGTAAACTAAGGTTAGTTGAATGGTTAGGTTTAGGAGATGAAGACAAAATGGTTACTTCAGTCAAAAATGCATGAAGCATCAAGAACTTTCTAGCATGAAAGCAACCATTTAGTTTTCCTTTTTCCTTTTTAACCAAAAATGAATAGATAAATAAAAGAACTGAAACCCTAACCATTCACTAAACATAGTGTATAGCATACACACACCCAAGGTTGCATGTATCATCAAACATGATACAAACAAGTGTACAAAAATATATCACATATACAATGTGCACTTCAAGTGAGAAAATCCATTTAATATGAACCAATACTAGTTAATGCAAAGTAATATATCAAATATATAATTATGCATTAAATCATTAAATCAACGCTTGATTTAACGATCCGGTCATATCGCATATGACCGACTAATATCCAATGTATCGACTTATCGAATCAATCCTTGATTCGATAATTAGGTTATATCGCATACAACCAATCGATACATTCATCGCGAGAATAGAATACGGTATCACATACACGCATTATTCTCGGTCCCGCACATATCTCATATGTGCTCCTATTTCGTTTCGCTTGAGCCAGGAAACCTCTGTGTAGGACTCTAAAGACTCGTCAATACGCCGGCAGCAGGTGATGATCATATCAAATACCCACAAGCCGCAAGCGGTCTGCTAAACGTAACGGCCACCCGGGTATTGAGCGATCAGAAGATCGACGAGCAAGCCCGCTCACACTCCTGTGAATCCAACCAGTAACACTTACCGTACAGTCCGGTCTGTTCGTCTGATATGTCGCATATCTCGTCTAGGGGTGGTAAACGTCAGACCCCAATAGCTCGATAAGTCGTGTCGATATGAGGTCTATAATAGTTCGAGAAACTACAGGTAACACTTACCAGTAAATCTCAGCAACCCTGACCAGGGATTTCCGGTTATAGCCAATCGAACACTGTGCAACATCAACTCCCTATACCGGGAGAGACGAATCCCCTCCTATCGCTTATTGCCTCCATGTGATTCAGGACTGTACCCAAAAACCACCGTTTTGCACGCCCTCTTGGACGTGGTAAGGTAGAAATCAAAGCACAGTGGGTATCACACAAGACTCTATGACGATCTCGGGTCTACAGACTAACCTGTACCAGTGTCACCAGAGAACTGCCATCTGACGTAAGGTATAATACCATCTGGGAGTTCTCGGCGAGTCCGTCCAGTGTACCCAGTCTCCACTGAGCACCCATATATCATCTCTGATGTCAAACACCAATGGATATGGGATCATCCATCATCCATCTGTATGGGTCGAGAAGGTATACGCTAGTCTACTCTGGTATATCGATGCCCCGTCTCGATACACCCACGACTAGGGACCTTGAAGGATGTACTTATGGACTACCATGTCCCCACTAGTATGATCCACATCATAGTCCAGGTAGTCAAGTACACATCCTAAGGGCTTTACCAACATGTATCAGAGAGACAATCAGTGTACACGTTAAGGTAAAGAGCAACCAGATAGCATACTATCATGTCGAGCAAGAAAGTCCTCCCTATATATGTCCCAGCATCCACTACAATATACATCCTATGTATAGTAATGGCCTTTAGGGCATACATATAACTAACACGGCCCGACTCGGCCGACTCGGCCGGCGAGGTCGGGTGACTCAGTCAAATCGCCGAGTCTCCTTCATGACTTCTCTGCCTTTTGGTCTTCTGGTAAATCCTGTTATGTTTATATAACCTGCACATTAACAGAGCCTTTTTAAAACCCCATTAATCTCTTTTTATTACAATTTTTAATACAATTTTCAATACACCCTTTCACCTACGCTAACCCTAATCTTTTCCTATAAATACCAACCCTAAACACACCTCCCCACTCACAAATTCTGTCCAAACTCTCAAGAAAAATCTCTAGAAATTTTTGTGTACAAGTGGAGTTAGCGAATGGTGAAGCTCCGGCGAACTTCCGACGACGACTTTAGGAGCTCCTGGTGACAAAACGACGTACCGGAACCTTCTTCCACTCTCTCTTCCTCTCCTCTAAACCAAAAGCCAGTAAGTCCCACCTTCCCCTTCTCTATTCTATTCTTAAAACTAGTATTTCTAAAACCTGACGGAAGAGGAGTTAATCCGACTTCCGATTCGGTTTTCTTTAAAAAAAATACAATTTTCATTAAACACAACCATTCCAAACTCTCACATCTTGACTATTAATCATTAACAAAACATCATGAATAAGTTTCATAGCAAAATATTTCATATTACAATTTTTATCATACTTTTTCAGTAAATTACCATGTAGTTTAGTTTCGACATTAAAACATCATATTTCTTGCTATACCTTTAAATAGATCACGAGGTAATGACCTACCTCTTCACAACACTCATATGCAACATAGCACAATACCTTTCGGGAACATAGAATACGGGAATACGAATTTACAGTTAAATACCTTTAACTTATAAAAACCATTTTCTACAAGATTACGTATTTATACAAATATTTGCAAAGCGCCACTACAACCCATTTTGGGGAACCCGTCTGGGATGGTGCAGATTATCGCACATCCCTGGGCTTAGTAGTGCGAGATGCAGACCTCCGCAAGGAGCATTCGGTCTCGAAAGATTTTTAAAATACAAATATCTTAAGAAAAATGAGATTTCTAGAAAAATAATAAATTAAAATTATTTTATATAAATAAATATATATATGTATCATCAAAATATCTATTTTTGATATAATATAAATATTCCAACTTTTCTATATCAAAAGAATCACTTTACATGAAAATACCATGAAATTCTATACAAGTTCAATATTTTACAACTAAATACCATGTATTATGAAAAATAAGTTTATCTCACTAGAAATGTCACATATATAAAATCTATATCTATGAAAACTTTAAAGACGATAATAAAATACATGAGGTGTATTTTGAAAATTTTACAAAATTATTTTTACATAAAACTCCCTCAAGTTTTATAAATTACAATAAGGACCTTAGTAAACATAGGTTTAAGCGGGACCGGTCTCTTGAGCCTCAAAGAGCTGAAGATATGGGTGCTTTCCTATTTAAGATAGACAATTTAACAAACGGTGTTATCAACACGGTAATCGTCTTTGAAAAAAACACAAATCCTGCCGCCCATGTGCAGCGGTTACCGATAACATCAAAATCTAATTCAAGATTTCAATTTCTTTTCTAATTGTTCTAACTCAGACCGGGTCTCATTATAAATAATCTGACTTGAATATGATTCAAGTACAAACTACAATTCAATATGAATCCATATAATCAATCTGTTCAATCTATCAATCTATATAATTTGACTAAACCGAACTATGGATATACATCCATCTACATGATTCATACATCTACATGATTCTCCAGTTACATCCATTTTACTGATATCATAGTTAGGCAAGTCATCCATCTGTACAATCTATAATACAAGACATTACAATTTCAATACAATATAAACAACACAATCAAGATATGACGGGGTTTTAAGGGGTAGATTGGTATGGAAGCTGTTAGAAGTGGCACGAGACTGCAAGATTTAACACACCTAACCTGAATTCAATCGCCGTTGTTCCGGGTATTCTAACGGAGCCTTATACTCTATATTCCGTTACCTTGGTCTCTGGTATACTGAGACTCCTCTCGTATACACTGACCTTTTCTGTACCAAGCTACAAACAACAGCGTTAACACTAAATACAACATTATATCAATATAATACAACTTTAAAAGTTACTCTCTCTCTCTCTCTCTCTGTGTGTGTCTATTCTATTCCTCCCTTATCTTTGGGACTTACCGAGCGATTTGTTCGCTGACGACATTCCTTCTCTTTTTTCTTTAGAATGTTGTCAGGTGTTTCGGACCTTCAGGAGATCGAGCCCGCCAGCGAGGACTTGGATCATCTAGCCTTCAACTCAGAGCTCTAGATACTTGTACATTTCATTTTAGTACTTTTCCTTTTCAGTTATGCCACTGTTTAGGCATTGCTTTCATTCAGATGTATTTACTTTTCAGATGCACTGTACAAAAGAATGCTAATAAATAAAGTTGTTGTTTCATTACATTTGTCTCTTGTGTATATTTCTTTTATATTGCTTAGTTACACTTAGCATATTTATTTCTGAGTAAATACGTAGCGGCCTCGTCGCACCCTCTGCCAGTACATCGGGAAGCGGGGCGTGACAATATCCCCGGTCTTCTTTAGAACAGAAAAATCTTCTCTGTTGTTAAATGAAAGACCATTGGATCAAAAATCCAACGGTGATGGTATGATAGAATAAAATTCTTTCTTAGGAAAATATTTCCTAATCTTGTTAAACAAACAAGAAATCATCTCTATTAAACAGAGAGTCTTTGGATTAAAAATCCAACGGCGAATAAAATTCACCGGTTGATCTAAAGATCATGAAATCAATCATCATCACTCAAAAAGAGATTTTCTCAACAAATTGATATTTTCCTTCTCCTATAAATAGGAGCAAGGTGATTAAATCAAAGACAGAGAGACCACCCCATAAGCTTCTAAAAAAAATATACAGAAGCCTCCCAAAAACTCCCACAAAACAAAAGAGAATTTAATTCTCAAACTAAGAGTTTAACTCTTCTCAAAGAACTTAGTTCTTCCTCTGGTTGAGGTTTGCAGAAGTAGATCTCCCCACAAGTTGAGAATTTAATTCTCATCGGGGAGATTCTATTATGCAGATTCAAAACTTAGAAGAAAGAACCAAGTCCGAAGAATTTAATTCTTCCAAAAGTATATAAGAATTTAATTCCTCTGATAGAACTAGGGTTTAACCCTGTAAAATAATTTAATTCTTATAAAACAAGGTACTTGAAATTCTTAAAACTCAGAACAAAATCTTTATGCATATAAAAGAAAAGACTGGTCACATGTTCCCATGTGAGCACCTCTGATGAACAAAAAGGAATGACTGAGATCGAATCGCGTGTTCTCATGTGACCCCTAAACAGTTGCTTAAATGGAAAAGGCGAAAAATCCAAAGATAGCGCTCACATTTTGAGTACCTTACGTGTCCGCAGGTGAGCACTATATGAGCTAAGTGCTTTGCACTTACAAAAAGAAGAGGGAATAAACCCAAAGAAGCAGTGCCCAACTCTGGGGCACCTCACGTGCCCACACGTGATGGCCACAAGAATTAAGTGTTTAACATTTATATACAGATGGGGATTTGGACCCAAGTGTACAGCGCCAACTTTCAGGCGCCTCACGTGCCACACTTGAGCGCCCTAAATTTCAGTGTTTAACACTGCTATAGAAACTCACGTGAGTGCACGTGAGCACCGAGCATATATCAGTGTTTAACACTATAAGAAGCCAACTTCAGCCCAAAATTGGCTAAGTCTTCCTGAGATTAAAACGTCTTGGATCTCCAAATATATTGAGCCTCTATGGTCACGACCTCCTAAACTAATTGACCAGAATGATGTCCATCACACATCTCCTAAGTCAATCTTAGTCTCCCAAAAATGACTAATGATTCTTAGATGGTCCACCACGATCTCTCCCCTCAATCTGGAATTTGGTTCTAAGGTACATCTCTTCACACCTCTGATACATGTCGTTGTAATTCTTCAACGTCTTTAGAGAGGTGGAGGGTCCCGACAACCAACAACTCTTTGGTGCACTCCCAAACCGATGAGTACATCCCAACGGACCGCAACGTCCTTAAACTGGCTATGGACCGTAACGTCCTTAAATTAACGACGGACCGTAACGTCCTTAAACTAAAACAATAGAGCCCAAATGCTCTTTTGTTGGATTTGAATGATCCGAAAATCATGTTAATTAGATCTTAGTCTAAAATTGGACTAACGTATCCTTAACAAACATTTAAGTTGATCTTTATCTCAAACGAGATTAACGATCCTTAAATCAAACTAAACCTAAATCTAAGAATATATGGATTTGGACTAATCCACGCCCTACGGGTGACAACATAAATTAGTCTCCATAGACAATGCACGGGAAACCAAAAATAAAACAAACACACACGACACGAAGTGAACTTTTGGAGCAGGAGAAAGTGGATATCGCGGTGCGGTGACGTAATTAACTGCAGGGGCTTGCGCCTGCAGGGAAGAGCGTCCCCACAATCAAAAACCCATCGCAAACAAGGGGGAATCTGACAAAGTCTGCAACAACGACCACATTTGTCCAAACCTCCGATACACGGTGCCATAAATCAACTTAGCATCTTCGAAGAGGTGGAAGGATAAAACCAAATAGTATCTGCCCCCAAATTCAGGTAAGACGACCTACGCGGTTCCGTCTCCCGTTTTCGGCCGTAAACAGATTCTGGCACGCCCGGTGGGATCTTTTCCTCTGTCCACTCCATACTTCGTGTGTCGTGTTTTTCCGCGATCAAATAATCGCGGTATATATGTTTGTGGTTTCCCTTGGGTGATGGGATACCGAAGCCGGCGTTTCGTCTCTATGAAGAATGGCGTTTGCTCCTACCCTAGCAACTCAGGCTCTGTCATATCCGGTGGAGTCAAGTATGGGCCACTTGCAGCCTCAAATCTATGTAATCCGGCTATTCAAGAAATCAACGGGCTTCTCTTTGGGTTGATACTCCCACCTCCCACCCTCGGCGCCTCAACGCCGATGGAAGAAGCCTAGAGGAAGTCTGTCTTCCACAGGCTGGTTCTCCAAGCTGCAGTTTTGCCGATGGAATCGGTACATAAACAACTGGCACCTGCCAAGGACCAAGGTCGATGCAAGGGGCAGAATATTCAAGCTCTCAAAGGAAACAGGAGGCAGGCTCAGCAAAATCCTGAGGCTAATCAAATCCCGGCCGTAAGAAACGGTCGACGTCGATATCGGCATCATACAAAATGAGCTGGGGGCAGTTCTCTGTATGGTCCTGTTTCAATCGCAGTGGTGATTGTTGTTGTTCCAACTGGAAACAGTTTCAAACTGTTGCAAAGGGTCAGACAAATTCTGTCAGTGTATATGCCCTAGGGGCCATTATTGTATCATACTAGGTTGTATATTACTCAATGGAAGCTTGGGATATTCACAGTTGTATATACAATCTTGCTAAAAATGGTAGTATGCTACTTGGTTTGTGTCTACTTTAATATGTGCATATGGTTCTTGTAACGCATCACTTATACATATTAGTAGAGCCCATAGGTTCTTTGCTTGATTACCAGCGTTGTGATGGCAGTCACACTAGTGGGGGCTGGGTAGTCTATAAGCAACATCCTATACATGTCCCTAGTCGTAGGATTATCGAGACAGTGCATCGATACTCCAGAGTAGACTAGTGTGTACGCTTCTCATCCTAGTTGGGGAGATGGTCTATCCTATAGCCATCAGTATGTCGTACTGGAGATAGTATACAGGTGCTCGTTAGGTTACGGGTACACCGGACAGGACTCGCAGGGGAACCGCTGGTTGGTATTATACCCGTCGTCAGTTAACAGTTCACAGGTGACATGAGTACAGCATAGTCCGCAGACTTGACACTGCAACTTCGCCTCGAGTGTGTCCCACTGTTTTTAGATTGCTACCCTACCACGGCTCAAAGGAGTCGTGCAAACAGGTAGCAGTTGGGTGCAGTCCCGAGCACTTAGAGGCAGTGGCGGTTAGACAGGATTCGTCTCTCCCGGTATTGGGAGATGATATCGCGCTGTGTCAGTGAGCCATTACGCAAAATCCCTGGCCAGGGCAAGCGAAATTTACTGGTAGGTTCCAGTAGTTTCTCAGGGTGTAATGGGCTACGCTCCAACACAACTTATACCGCTATTAGGGGACTGACATTTGCCGCCCCCTAGGATCGATATGCGATAGTCTTAGACGAACAGACCGGACTGTACGGAGATTATCACATCAGGCTCAGTAGGAGTTCGGATGGGTTTCCTCATCGGCCTTCTTATCGACATCTACCTGGGGACCGTTACGTACAGCTAGTGCTGCTTGCGGTCTGTGGTTAAACCCACTACCAGCGTAGTGTCGAGTCTTTAGAGTCCCACACAGAGAGTTTCCCTGCTCCAGGCGAAACGATATAGAGGTCGTATGGTTTTACTACAAGAGTTCGGACGCATACATGTTTAAACACACGTGCGACGTTCGGACAGTTTTTACTAGCCGGCTTTGGTTTAAGCCAGATTCTAGTATCGGGTTATTAGATTTATACAGTTTAAAGTTTTTTCCGTGTTTTCACGGATTGGAGGGGCGTTCTCGTAATTTTCCGGGAAGCTTCTAGAAGCATGGTGACTTGGGGGTTAAGGTGGCATAAGCATTTATTGCTTAATGACTCATTTATGTGATTCATCCATGGTATTAAATGATGCATTAATTAGTTAATGAGTCATATGATGAATCACACAAGGTGAATGAATCAACCATGATGATTAATCATTTATATTATTTATTTGATAAATTGTTATGGTTGTTAAATTCAAATGAGCTCATTATTCATATTCATTCTCATCATCACCTTCTCTCTCCTCAAGCTCTCTCATTCTTGAAACCCTAACCCTAACCTCTCATGTGTTGAGATCAAGGGTTAGCTAGACTAATATATCCATAACCTCACTCTATATCCCCTAGGTAGTTTAGATTAGCACTTTGAGCAACCTAGTTATCTCAAGTTAGAGATCAAGCTTGGTGTAGGAGCTCTCGGGTGGATCGTCTTTGACTCGAGGAGGCCATTGAGGTGCCGATGTTCCAAGGAGCCTACGAGGAGTGGAGGACATCGATGAAGACCCGAAGGACATGTAACGTGAGGTATAACTTCGAATCCGAGTAGTTAAACCTCTCGTAGTTTACTAGTAACAGTTTAGATACGTTTCATGCGCTCAAGTCCGTGTTACGAAGCTTTGATAATCATTTTTCATATATTCCGCCTCCCCGCAAGTTCGTGGGGTGCGTGACATGGACTTACAGTGGTATCAGAGCCAACTAAACCATTACTAGCTTGTTAGCAACTAATTAGAACTTCAATCGACGGAAAACACGAAAACGAAATCCCGGAACCCTAACAGTTCTGTTAATTTTAATATGTCTAAAAAACTATTTGATATGCCTTAAAATTCACAGCAGTGAAATATAAGAATACTGGGAAAATACGATGTTCCAACTCGGTTATATGGCCGCGGATCCGCAGCATTAGAGTGCTTTTGGCCGCGGATTCGCCGCCGAGTCAACTCCGAGTTGACTCGGATTTGCTCTGTTAATCATGTTTTCTGGTTTTTTGTTTTCCTGTATATTCTGTTTCTATCCAGGTTACTTCAGTACAGGTTTGCTTTTGGGGTAGACACGGAAAATGGTGGTCGATCGATGTTCTAAGATATTTGCTAATTGGGTTTTTATTTGTAATGTTTAATGTGTTCGTAAACCTCCCCTAACTGCTAGTTTGTCGGTTGGCAGGGGGTTGCACATTTCTGTAATGTTTACTGTTTGTGTATATGGACTTGATTGGAATGTTGTGATGATTAGCCGAGATTTGAGATGGGTTTAATATTCATTCATTCGATGTAATTGAAATATGATGTAATATTATTTTGCGGGGCGCATCCAGGTTGGGGTTGTAGCCACCGTTGTATTATTTCTTTTTACTGTTTTTGATCCTAGGATAGACCCAAGGTGGGGTGCACAAACTACCGGGTATTTTGAAGTGTTTAGTGGCCTACTCACGTTGTTGAGGGAGACCACTTCATTTCGGACACTTGGCGGGTAGTTTGCCGTACCCGTAGGGGTCTAGGGTAGGGTAATGGCTATTCATCACAACTGTGTAATCCGTCTTTTATTGCAGGCTCAAAGCAAATGCGGATTGCTAGTATATCCAATAAAGTTCATCAGTGATCTGGAATGCTTAGTATTACGTCTGACGAATGTACAATATCTATATATGATAGCTATTAGACGTCACTTATGTTTTACACCCGCGTTAGCCCAGCCCCCGCTCTGTCGTTAGTTAAGTAACCTAACGGGTGATGACGAGACCCCGTGGCGAATGCGGATGGTATAAAAGGACATGGTATTTTCGTTGTTTTCTGCAATGATAGGATAAATGATGGGATGCATTATTATAATGCAAAGAAAATAAACTAAAGTTTAATCATTGGAACAAATTTAAAAGAAACCACTCGGTTATTTTAAAAGATCAAAAATTTTAATTGCGGAGCTTTAACCACTTATTTTAAAAAGTATTAGGTTCCTTCGATTATATCAAGTTCACTACGTTCACGGTTTTGCCAAAACCAGTCGTAGCCCTCCGTCATTTCAGTTAAATATTCAGTAGTATTCAAGCTATGTATTTTGACCTTCGCCAAGGCATAGTGATTGGTAGTTGCTGGATATTTGTCTGTAGCATAGATAGATGCGTTGGTTTGGGACAGTCGTACTACTATTTTGGCCTTCGTCAAGGGTATGTACGTGTGGGTTCAAATTAACCTGGATAATGACGGGTAGAACTTGACATGTGACTTATAATATGTTGGCCTTCGTCAAGGTCATAAGAGTATGGGGCAAAAATCCATATCGGGAATTTCTAAAGATACTGAAATTTGCAGAGAGATGCATACCATTTGGAGTTTGATGAATGTTGGTAGGATTCCTTCAAACATTATCATACGATGATATTTGGATCCCGATCCTACTGTGAGTACATGCTACTTATCAGGAGATTCGTTGTAACGTTTTGAAAATCGTTTCGGTGAAATTTCGGAAAATCGGTAAAATGAGGGGGGTTTCTGTAAAAAGTCAAAATACAAATATCTTTATTATAAAATTAAATATACATATTCTAGCTACATAATTGCTAGTATTTGATGTTTATTGAGCCACTGGTGAAATTTCAAATTTTCTGAAAATTTTTCCGAAATTAATTATTTTAAGCCGTCACTAATACATTTAATTAGGGAAAAATACAAATTGGAATGAGTTGGTTTGCCAAAACGGTTTAGAAAATATCGAAGAAAAAGGGCTTAAATGGTGAAATATAGCTAAATAGAATTGGGGTATGGTTGCATGTAGCTTAATATTCCTCATATACACACACACCCTCACCCTCTCCCCTATTAGAGCTGAATTCAGCAGCCCCCCACTCATCTCCTCACTTAAAAGTCAAAGGAAACCAAGAAAAGAAAAGGAAAAAAAAGAAAAAGGAAAAGATGTTTAAGTGTTGACTTGAGATATGGCTCCTTTGACCTTACCAACACCCCCACCTCACTCTCTCTCCTCCTCCCTCAAAAATTCTGGCCGAAACCCCTCCCTCTTGCTGCCCCCATTTTTTCTCCTCTCATTTCATCACAAAAAATTCGTCAAAATGCTTCAAATCCCTACAAATTCAAAGCAAAATCAAAATCTACTCACTACCCATTATTCCTTGGCTATACTATTATGGATCTTGGTGATAAGTTGGTATTTTGAAGACATGTTGCATGTGGGATCTCATGATCTTTGAGGTATAACTCTTTGTCCCATGGTTTGATTGTGGATTAGTTGCTTAATTAAAGTTGTTAGGTGTTTAATTGTGGGTTATTTGAGAGGTTGGAAATTTCTAGTGAGGATTTTGATTGAGTTAGGGTTTTGTTGTGGAATTGGGTTTTGATCAATTGTGCATGGATATGTGATGTGGATTAACATCTTAAGTCTTGTTGAAAGCTAATCTAGTTGTTTATTACAACCATTTCTTATAAATGCCCTAATTAAGCTAGTTTGCTAACTAGAGTTTTTGAAAAATTATCAAATGCTTAGATTAAAATATAATTAAGTTTTCATATCATTATAAATATTATATTGAGTGGTTTAATGATTTTAGTTTATGAAAATCCAAGCTAAATTGTTGTTTGTGCATTTTTGCTATAAATTGTTAAAATTTAGGTATATTGTAAACTAGAATTTTGGGGTTAATGAAATTTATTGGGATTAAATTATGGAAATTGTTTTTATGACTTATTTAAGATATTTAATATGTATTATGGCCACTAGATTTGTTTAAACGTCGAGTTTTGTACTAAAACGGGTAATATTCCTTGCTAGATTTTCGAAAAAATGGCTTTTAAAGTGAGTTTGGGGTTTTTGTGAATTTTAACCCATTTTATATTATAATTAGTGTTCGTGAATGTGCAAATGAGTGTGTTTGGGTTTTTCTCGATGGTTTGACGTTTGTACATCGACATCGAGGGTTGGTTTGACTATTCTTGCATGCGTAGGCGATAGGTTTTGACCTATGCGTGATACGCATGCCGATTTGATTTTCGTATGCCGTTTCGATTTCGAATTTGGTTTTAATGCGATACGGTGTGTTATGATATGTAGGTAACCCATGTGGACTTCGAGACGACAAGTAAGCGCGTGGCGACGTCGGCACCAGCGAGCGAGGACCAGATGAGTAGATTTATATCTACGGGGAGAAGTCGGGTGGATGGCGTATAGCACCCCCGCAGTCCGCAGTATAGTTCATATATATATATATATATATGTTTATATAGGTGTTTTATGATACGAGAATGTTTATTCATGATATGTTTATGTGTTCATGGATTACCTTTGGGTTAGTTGCGAAACCCTAGAGTAGTTGTTATACCCACATACACACACAGACTTGCATACATTACTTTCTTGTGCGTAGATGGGGATGTGTATATATGTATATATGCGTGGGTATGAGACCATGCATATATACATTCATATACACATGCATGGATAATGAGGATAGTACTTGGGATTTAAGATGAGTCGATGAGATTTGATTTGAGGCCGTGAGATCGGTGATATGGCAGGGTTCGTATTTGAGATACGACATGACGTTGTAGCGGATCCTTGACGTAGTGTTTCACACACGTGCATGCATACTTAGGCGGTATCAGTATTGTACTAGACGTAGACCAGTACCCCGATCATGATATTTGATAAAGAGGATACCAGATGAATAGTATGATGAATGTGATATTGACCCGTACCCAGATTTGGAGATGTCGTACGACGGATTTACGTACGAGCTATATATTGATGATTGATCCTGTAGGGTTCCTAGGCACACTAATGAGGTCTCACAAGGCATCAAGTATGCCGATTTCAAAAATTACAAGTGCCGAGAAACCCTAATACGGATCGTTAACTAGAATTTTAGGCGAAACAAGCAACTAGTTAACAACTTAACTAAGTGAACGGAAATACAACCTTTGTAGATCTGGTTCTCCACCTCCATAGCTCCATGATGAAGTCTCCTTGCTGTCCAAATCAAATCCCGGGCTCTAGCGTCGGCTTCATCGGAGAAATGGGCGGGCTAGGTCATCGACTATGATGCCGAAGATGATCTACGTCGAGGCATCACAAGATCAAGCTCCCACTTCACCAAGTCATGAAACTTGTGAAGAAAACACCCTATACTACTTGGCAAGAGATAGAGGATGAAGAAATAGGAGGTGGGTTCACTTTAGAATTGGATTTCTCACTCTTTTCATCAAATCACCATTGATGGAAGCAAGGTTTTCTTCTTTGAAGAAGAAGAAGAAGAAGATGATGATAATATTATATGTATTTCTAAAATAAGAAATAATATGATACTTATCATAATGGTAACCATAGTTAGGTGTAGAGAATAAATCATGGTTAGGTTGAATGGTTAGGGTTAAGCATGAGACAAAGATGGTGGACTTGTTCAAAGCTTCAAGAAGCTTCAACAAGCAAACAAAGAAAGCCACCATTTTTCCCTTTGCCAAAATGAATGAATAAAAAAAAAAAAAATAAGCAAATAAATCAAGTGAAACCCTAACCATTAACTGTAACACCCGAGCCCAATAATACTATTTCTGTTACTGGTTGAGTGTTAGACATTGCTCATTTCAATTATCTTGCTTGTTTGGTTCTGGTTGCAAAGTTTTAACCGGCTAAGTCATTTTTGCCTATAACAAATTTTAACACCTAAAATGAAATTAAAAATATCCATATTGGCCTACTCGTCACCCCTAGCCGCGTGGTAGCGTCCGTGCGTCGAGTTTTCATCCCGTTCGGTGAAACGGGTAAGTTTGGACGGCTACGCGCGCGTGCAAGTGTCCGACTTGGGGGCATGCATTTTAATCATAAGACATCTCATTTTAAAATTTGGAACCCGCTTAAAATCCTATTATTTGAATTTCAAATATTTGGGCGCAACCCGGGCGCGATTTGGAAATGTTTCATTTAGCACCAAAATCCCAATTTAATTTAATATACTAAAACTATAATATATATATATTCGATACACTGATTAACCAGTTAAATATTTTTTTAAATCCTTTTAAATCATTTTTGTTCTCCTCTCAACCAATCGCGAGGCTCAAATCCTCGTGGGCCCCACCTATAACCTCTCTCTCTCTCCGTCTCTCTATCTCTCTCTTCCTATAATCTCTCTCTCTCTCTATCCCTATATATGTTTCTGTTCCTTTCCATCGCGAGAACCCACAACCCACGAGAAAACCCCACGAAGAACCTTAGCTTCGTCGAACCCTAGCCATTTCCGCTGCCGTCGCCGCCGCAGCCCCCGCGCCGACGACACCACCACCATCACCCTTGTCGCAACCGCCACTCCCTCCTTCCTCCTCTCTTCCTTCCTTCCAGCGCCTGCAGCCAACGCCACCGCCACCTGCACCCGCTGTGCTGCCGTCGCCGCCGCCTCCCATCGCCGACGACGCCAGCATCTCCCCTTCGCCCTTTTCCCGAACTCTTCACCTTCCTCCTCCTTCCCTCCCCGGCGCTGCAACAGAACCCGACGCCCGAACCCTAGCACCTTCTCCAGTTGCCGGAAAAGCCGCCGTCGACCCTCGTCGTCGTCGCCTGCGCCACCGCCGACCACCTCCTCTCCTCCAGCAACCCAAACCAGGCCTTTACCTCCCCCTACTCACAGCACAACCCAATCCAGCCACCTCCAGCACTGCTGCCGCGTTCCCTGTTCCTCGCCGGCGCCCCATCGCCGTCGAACCCGTCGCGGTTGCCACCCTCACTATCCCTGTAAGCTTCTCTTTACCTTCTCCCTTCGTTTTACCCCCTCGCTGGTCGATCGTTGTTCATGCATCGTATTTTTGCTAACTTCGTCGCTGTTTTGACATTTCGCCGGATTCCGGCCGTGCCGACGACTTGACCCGACTTTCCAGCGAGGTACTCCGGTCCGCGTGGCCCCGCTGTTCGTTGTTTGGACTCGATCCGTGACACGTGCATCCGTCGCGTGTTTTCCGCCGACGTTACGTTCGTGTTTTCCGGTTTGCGAAACCGTCGAGGCAAGTATTACTTGCTACATGCTATGTTATACCAATTAAGTGTGCTTGACTCATAAAACTTGCAAAGATTAACTAGTGTAGTTACTTTTCTCATTTGGACGAAATATGATTTATATCATGATACAGTAACCTAAACCGTATTTTGCCACTGTTACCCTAATAACAAAATTACCAGTTAATCATTTTGCTATTTAAAGGACGATAGCCGTACACATATAGCTTCATTACCTTCTGATATTGATATTGCACTACCTTATGATTATTGCACCCCAAGGGTGCTCGAACCTGTTAATATGATAATATAACTGCACCATATTAATGCACCATTGTGATTAAATGAAATGTTATTGTTGTTTACTTTATTTCCTGCTGTTATTCCTTATTCGATTATATACCTGTTATGAGCACACCCTCGATTGCGTTACATATTGACCCGACCTTGATACACATGACATATATACATACCGATGCACCGGACATGGTACCCTTTACTACCAACTCAACCTGTTGTACCATGACCTGACCTGTTACCTGATCTCATGCCTAATGCTAACAAACCTGACTTGGGGTCCTCATGGACCATTTCTGTTGTCTATCCAGACAAACCTGCTTTTACCTGATCCTGTGTTGGCATTAGTTCGTGATTATTGAATACCTGACCTGACATACATAACTTGGGGGTATGGGGAAATCAAAGATGAAACCGACTTGTAACTCAACAGTTCGATACCTGTTCTGATCAGTCTTATGGGCTCGGCCAGCCCCGGAGTGATGATGCTGACATCACTCGCCCATCCTGCTACCTATTACTGCCTAGCGGCACGTCTCGGATTCAGCCCCGAGGGTCTTGACCGTGGTGCCGGGCATGCACGGGATACTATTGAGTTACATCGACGAGTCATCAATTGATTTCAAAGACTTTAGAATAGAAACCTGATAGAACAGTTTAGTTACCCACTGCAGACTACCCTGCACTGTTGTTTCATATTATTGCTTATTCATGCTTATCTCTGCATTGCTTACTACCATGTTCATATTATATTATTGGTTGACATGACGCGCCGACGTCTGGGTTTTTCATGGCCCAGATTCCTTACCACTGTCGCCGACCGAGCAGGAGTACTTCAGCCAGCAGGCTGATTTGTGAGTTCTATAGTTATTAGTTTATTTATTGCATTTCATTTCCAGATGTGAGCCCGCATTATGGGACGTACTTTTCTATTTATTGTATTGGATCATTTGCTTCCGCACTTATTTTTCATTGACTCTTGTTATTATGGATTTGGACATGTGTTAGATAGTTTATTTATCTTGTTTTTGATATCTCTACAGCCGTAATGTGACTGTGGATGGATACTTCCTACCCACAGGGAGCATGGTTGGCTATGTCACGTGCCCAATCTTGCGTACTCTGGGAAGCGGGGCGTGACATGGTTCTTTTGGTATCAGAGAATAGGTTAGTTGGGTTGATTTTTTTGTAGTTGGGTATTGTACCCGGTACACGAATTAGAATACCCGTGCTTAGGAAACATGTCCTACCACCTTGACCGTTTTACCATTCTTGAATCACATTCTTCCGGATTATGTCGACGTGCAAACTTACTTTGCATGTTAATTCGAAAACCTGATTTCTTGTTATCTCTAGGACTTAGGCGACTTGGGTGGAGTTAAGTAATTGTGGCTATGATACCGCGGCATAGTTACAATGCGGTACTCTATTTAAGCATCTTGGAGTTCTAGCCTTGATTTATATATTGAATCTATCATCATGCTAATGTTGGGTGTTTTGATTTCAGGACTATGGCAGATAAGAATTTCAAGACGTATCAGAGGCGGGTGGATGAAGCCGCCATGTTGGGAGTGATACGTGGGATGTTGGAAAATCAGAAGAGGCAAACTGAGCTGATCCAGCAGCAAGCAGATTCATTTCAGGAGGGTTTGCAGGCCATTCGGCAGTCTGTAAACACCGCTGGAGCGAAACCAGTTGACCGAGTAGGGACCGTGACAGATTTCAAACGTTTGGGTCCTACTACTTTCACTGGTTTGGAGGAGCCATTGCCAGCCGAGCAGTGGCTAGTAGACACGGAGAATTTGCTGATTGCGGCACAGATCCCAGAGGACAAAAGAGTTGATGTGGTGCGCATTCAGCTGGTGGATTACGCCCGAGAGTGGTGGCTTGTGGAGGAGACCCGCTTGCCCAAGCCAATCAGTTGGGCGGATTTCTCTAAGAGTTTCCTGGAGAAGTTCTTCCCGCGGACTGCACGGGAGGAAATGGAAGAGAAATTTATTGGGCTGAGGCAAAATGGAGCACCTGTGGACGTACATGCAGCGGAATGGACGAGACTCAGCCGCTTCGCTGGACCCTTAGTCGCCAAGGAGGAAGACAGGGCGCGAAGGTTCTTGCGCAGTTTAGATGTGGACATCCAGAGGCAGATTGTCTCCCTGGGTTTGACCACTTTCTCGCAGGTTCTTACGGCAGCGAGGGAGCAGCAGAGTTTATCGGGAATGAAAGGGAACCTACAGCAGACAGCAGTTGCGGCCAGGAAGCCCGCATTTGTACCTAACCGAGATCATGGGCGCAGAGGTATTCCAGTGGACCGTCGAGGTGTAGCACCCATGAAGAAGCCTGTGATCGTTGATCGCAGAAAGATCGTGATCTGTGACTACTGCCATTTACCTGGGCACGTGCATAAGGAGTGTCGAAGGAGACTGAGACTTTGTCTAGTTTGTGGAGCGGCCGATCACGCAGTTGGTGCATGTCCGTCGAAGCTTCGCACGAGAGATGATATACCGAAGCCTCCGCAGAGACCGTTCCAAGGGCAGAAACAGCTGACTCAAGGACCTAATCAGGCTCGAGCTTTCACGTTGACAGCTGAGGAAGCTAAGGCATCAGGAGAAGTGGTTTCAGGTACTTTACTCGTTCATGGTTTTTCCGCATTGGCATTATTTGATTCCGGAGCATCCCACTGTTTTATGTCATCCAAATTTATAACTACACACTCGATTACCTACACAACCCTGTCTAGTTTTTGGGACATACACACTGGGAACGGGAAAATCATAGCTAGTAAGGAATGTAGAGATTGTACAGTTGTTGTGTGCGGACGGGAGCTCTTTGCAGATTTCTTGGTAATAGATACGGGCAGCTATGAAGTTGTCTTGGGAATGGATTTTCTTGGCACTTTCCACGCCCACATTGACTGTAGGGCAAGGAAGGTAATTTTCCAGATTCCCGGACATCCTGAGTTTACCTTCACTGGGGGAAGCAGTTCTGTCGGGCCAGTCGAGTTTAGGGCTAGGCCGACAAACAGTGTTCTTGCAGCTATGGAAGTTGATAGTAAGGAAGAGCCGGCAGTTGTTCGCGACTTTATGGACGCATTTGAGGATATATCGGGCTTACCGCCGAAGCGAGACGTGGAGTTCGCGATTGACCTTATTCCTGGTGCAGCGCCAGTATCGAAATCATATTATCCGATGGCACCGGTGGAATTGGAAGAAGTTAAAAAGCAAGTTGGTGAATTACTTGAGAAGGGTTGGATTCGAAGCAGCAACTCGCCTTGGGGAGCTCCAGTTCTTTTAGTAAAGAAGAAGGATGGCACGAGAAGGATGTGCATTGATTATCGAGAATTGAACCGGGTAACTATTAAGAACAAGTACCCGATCCCTCGCATTGGAGAACTTTTTGAGCAACTTAGTGGCGCGAGAGTATTCTCGAAACTGGATTTGCGATCCGGATATTATCAGGTCCGAGTGAAAGCAGAAGACATTTGCAAGACGGCGTTTCAAACTCGATATGGACATTTCAAGTATCTGGTGATGCCCTTCGGAGTAACGAATGCGCCGGCAATATTCATGGATTTGATGAACAGAATCTTTTCACCATTCTTGGACCAGTTTATTATGGTATTCATTGACGATATTCTGGTGTACTCGAAGAGTCCGGAGGAGCATGCTGAGCATTTAAAGATCGCACTGCAGACGCTGAGACAGGAGAAATTGTATGCGAAGAGGAGTAAGTGCGAATTCTGGCTGGAAGAAGTGAAGTTTCTGGGGCATGTTGTGTCGGGCGATGGAATCGCCGTCGATCCCAAGAAGATTACAGCAGTTCGAGATTGGCCTATTCCAAGAAATGTGGCTGAGATAAGAAGTTTCCTTGGTTTGGCCGGATACTACAGGAGATTTGTGGAGAACTTCGCTCGCTTGGCAGAACCGTTGACCAAGCTTACGCGCAAGGAAGTACCTTTTATTTGGACGGATGGATGTGCATTGGCCTTCGAGACGTTGAAGCAGAAGTTGATAACCGCCCCTATCCTGACTGTACCAGACAATTCAGGAGGACTGGTGATTCACAGCGACGCATCTGGAAAAGGATTGGGATGTGTTTTGGTGCAGAATGGGAAGGTCGTAGCTTACGCATCAAGACAACTGAAGACCCATGAGAAGAATTACCCGACTCATGACTTGGAGCTTGCGGCCGTGATCTTCGCCTTGAAAATTTGGAGACACTACCTTTTGGGCGAGAGAGTCGAAGTATTTACAGATCACAAGAGTTTGAAATATGTGTTCACTCAGAAGGAGTTGAACATGAGGCAACGCAGATGGTTGGATCTGATGGCCGACTACGACCTTGATCTTAAGTACCATCCGGGAAAAGTTAACGTCATGCCGGATGCGCTTAGTCGGTTACCAGCGATTCAGGTATTGACTACACAGAGGGAGATCATTGCGGATTTTCGAGGATTTGACTTGGAGGTTGTGCTACCACATTCTACGGGACAGTTGATGCAGTTGCAAGTACAGTCGTCCTTAGTTGAGAAGATTAAAGCGGCACAATTGCAGGACCCTATACTGCAAAAGTTTCGAGAGCAGGTTGAGGCCGGATTACGAACAGATTTACTGATCCACGAAGATGGTTCGTTGAGGTATGGTAGCCGGGTGTGTGCGCCAAAAGGAGATGTGCGTGAAGAGCTCATGAAGGAGGCACACAGTTCAGCTTCCTCTGTACATCCAGGAGGGACAAAGATGTACCGAGATATTCGACAGCACTTCTGGTGGGAAGGTATGAAACGGGAGATTGCCCGCTTCATGGCTAAGTGCTTGGTGTGTCAGCAAGTCAAGGCTGAACACCAAAGGGTTGCTGGTTTGTTGCAACCACTTCCGATTCCTCAGTGGAAGTGGGAACATATAACCATGGATTTCGTGACGGTTTTACCGCGGAGTCCAAAGGGCAACAATGCAGTATGGGTGATTGTCGATCGGTTGACCAAGGCTTCTCACTTTATTCCTTTTCGGGTTGGTCAATCGACGGAGACTTTGGCAGAGCGGTACATGCAGGAGATTGTAAGATTGCATGGAGTACCGGTGAGCATCGTGTCCGATCGGGACACTCGGTTCTTGTCACACTTCTGGAGGAGTTTACAAGAAAGTTTGGGGACTCGATTGAAGTTTAGCACAGCTTATCATCCTCAAACTGATGGGCAATCGGAGAGAACGATCCAGACTCTTGAAGATATGTTGAGGGCATGCATATTGGACTTCAAAGGCTCTTGGGAGGATCACCTACACTTGGTGGAGTTTTCGTACAACAATAGCTTCCAAGCGACTATTCAGATGGCTCCGTTTGAAGCTTTATGTGGTCGTAAGTGCCGTTCACCTGTTTGTTGGGATGATGTTGGTGAGCGAAGGTTACTGGGACCAGATTTGGTAGTACAGACAGTTGAGAAGGTGAATACAATCAGGAAGCATATGAAGGCAGCTCAAGACAGACAGAAAAGTTGGGCTGACACGTCAAGAAGACCTCTAGAGTTCGCCGTGGGTGATTTGGTATTCTTGAGGATATCACCGACTAGAGGGGTGATTCGCTTTGGGAGTCGGGGAAAGCTTAGTCCTTGATTCGTTGGACCCTTCGAGATATTGGAGCGTGTTGGAGAGGTAGCGTACCGTTTGGCGTTACCACAGTCCTTGGCAGGAGTGCACGATGTGTTTCATGTATCTCAACTACGGAGGTATGTTCGAGATGAGACCCACGTCTTGGATCATTCGGAGTTGACTGTACGGGAGGACCTAACTTTTGAGGAGCGACCGGTTGAAATCAAGGATCGAAGAGAAAAGGTTCTTAAGAACAAGGTTATCCCTCTTGTGCTAGTTTCTAGGGGTAATCGATCGCATGGAGAATCCACTTGGGAGCGAGAAGACGAGATCCGGCAGAAATTTCCTCACCTTTTCCTGTAGCTATCTATCTTGTATTCTTGGAATTTCGAGGACGAAATTCTTTTTGTAGTTGGGTATGATGTAACACCCGAGCCCAATAATACTATTTCTGTTACTGGTTGAGTGTTAGACATTGCTCATTTCAATTATCTTGCTTGTTTGGTTCTGGTTGCAAAGTTTTAACCGGCTAAGTCATTTTTGCCTATAACAAATTTTAACACCTAAAATGAAATTAAAAATATCCATATTGGCCTACTCGTCACCCCTAGCCGCGTGGTAGCGTCCGTGTGTCGAGTTTTCATCCCGTTCGGTGAAACGGGCAAGTTTGGACGGCTACGCGCGCGTGCAAGTGTCCGACTTGGGGGCATTCATTTTAATCATAAGACATCTTATTTTAAAATTTGGAACCCGCTTAAAATTCTATTATTTGAATTTCAAATATTTGGGCGCAACCTGGGCGCGATTTGGAAATGTTTCATTTAGCGCCAAAATCCCAATTTAATTTAATATACTAAAACTATAATATATATATTCGATACACTGATTAACCAGTTAAATATTTTTTTAAATCCTTTTAAATCATTTCTGTTCTCCTCTCAACCAATCGCGAGGCTCAAATCCTCGTGGGCCCCACCTATAACCTCTCTCTCTCTCCGTCTCTCTATCTCTCTCTTCCTATAATCTCTCTCTCTCTCTATCCCTATATATATTTCTGTTCCTTTCCATCGCGAGAACCCACAACCCACAAGAAAACCCCACGAAGAACCCTAGCTTCATCAAACCCTAGCCATCTCCGCCGCCGTCGCCGCCGCAGCCCCCGCGCCGACGACACCACCACCATCACCCTCGTCGCAGCCGCCACTCCCTCCTTCCTCCTCTCTTCCTTCCTTCCAGCGCCTGCAGCCAACGCCACCGCCACCTGCACCCGCTGTGCTGCCGTCGCCGCCGCCTCCCATCGCCGACGACGCCAGCATCTCCCCTTCGCCCTTTTCCCGACCTCTTCACCTTCCTCCTCCTTCCCTCGCCGGCGCTGCAACAGAACCCGACGCCCGAACTCTAGCAACTTCTCCAGTCGCCGGAAAAGCCGCCGTCGACCCTCGTCGTCGTCGCCTGCGCCACCGCCGACCACCTCCTCTCCCCCTGCAACCCAAACCAGGCCTTTACCTCCCCCTACTCACAGCACAACCCAATCCAGCCACCTCCAGCACTGCTGCCGCGTTCCCTGTTCCTCGCCGGCGCCCCATCGCCGTCGAACCCGTCGCGGTTGCCACCCTCACTATCCCTGTAAGCTTCTCTTTACCTTCTCCCTTCGTTTTACCCCCTCGCTGGTCGATCGTTGTTCATGCATCGTATTTTTGCTAACTTCGTCGCTATTTTGACATTTCGCCGGATTCCGGCCGTGCCGACGACTTGACCCGACTTTCCAGCGACGTACTCCGGTCCGCGTGGCCCCGCTGTTCGTTGTTTGGACTCGATCAGTGACCCGTGCATCCGTCGCGTGTTTTCCGCCGACGTTACGTTCGTGTTTTCCGGTTTGCGAAACCGTCGAGGCAAGTATTACTTGCTACATGCTATGTTATACCAATTAAGTGTGCTTGACTCATAAAACTTGCAAAGATTAACTAATGTAGTTACTTTTCTCATTTGGATGAAATATGATTTATATCATGATACAGTAACCTAAACCGTATTTTGCCACTGTAACCCTAATAACAAAATTACCAGTTAATTTTTTTGCTATTTAAAGGACGATAGCCGTACACATATAGCTTCATTACCTTCTGATATTGATATTGCACTACCTTGTGATTATTGCACACCAAGGGTGCTCGAACCTGTTAATATGATAATACAACTGCACCATATTAATGCACCATTGTGATTAAATGAAATGTTATTGTTGTTTACTTTATTTCCTGCTGTTATTCCTTATTCGATTATATACCTGTTATGAGCACACCCTCGATTGCGTTACATATTGACCCGACCTTGATACACATGACATATATACATACCGATGCACCGGACATGGTATCCTTTACTACCAACTCAACCTGTTGTACCATGACCTGACCTGTTACCTGATCTCATGCCTAATGCCAACAAACCTGACTTGGGGTCCTCATGGACCATTCCTGTTGTCTATCCAGACAAACCTGCTTTTACCTGATCCTGTGTTGGCATTAGTTCATAATTATTGAATACCTGACCTGACATACATAACTTGGGGGTATGGGGAAATCAAAGATGAAACCGACTTGTAACTCAACAGTTCGATACCTGTTCTGATCAGTCTTACGGGCTCGGCCAGCCCCAGAGTGATGATGCTGACATCACTCGCCCATCCTGCTACCTATTACTGCCTAGCGGCACGTCTCGGATTCAGCCCCGAGGGTCTTGACCGTGGTCCCGGGCATGCACGGGATACTATTGAGTTACATCGACGAGTCATCAATTGATTTCAAAGACTTTAGAATAGAAACCTGATAGAACAGTTTAGTTACCCACTGCACACTACCCTGCACTGTTGTTTCATATTATTGCTTATTCATGCTTATCTCTGCATTGCTTACTACCATGTTCATATTATATTATTGGTTGACATGACGCGCTGACGTCTGGGTTTTGCATGGCCCAGATTCCTTACCACTGTCGCCGACCGAGCAGGAGTACTTCAGCCAGCAGGCTGATTTGTGAGTTCTATAGTGATTAGTTTATTTATTGCATTTCATTTCCAGATGTGAGCCCGCATTATGGGACGTACTTTTCTATTTATTGTATTGGATCATTTGCTTCCGCACTTATTTTTCATTGACTCTTGTTATTATGGATTTGGACATGTGTTAGATAGTTTATTTATCTTGTTTTTGATATCTCTACAGCCGTAATATGACTGTGAATGGATACTTCCTACCCATAAGTAGCATGGTTGGCTATGTCACATGCCCAATCTTGCGTACTCTGGGAAGCGGGGCGTGACATTAACCAACCATGGTTTAAACCAAACATACACCCAAACTAACATGTATCATCAAACATGATACAATCAAGTGCACAAAAAATATATCACATATACAATGTGCACAACAAGTGAGAAAATCCATTTAAGTGAACCAATACTAGTTAATGCAAAGTAATATATCAAATATATAATTATGCATTAAATCATTAAATCAACGCTTGATTTAACGATCCGGTCATATCGCATATAACCGACTAATATCCAATGTATCGGCTTATCGAATCAATCGTTGATTCGATAACTAGGTTATATCACATACAACCATTCGATACATTCATCGCGAGAATGGAATACGGTATCACATACACGCATTATTCTCGGTCCCACACATATCTCATATGCGCTCCTATTTCGTTTCGCTTGAGCCAGGAAACCTCTGTGTAGGACTCTAAAGACTCGTCAATACGCCGGCAGCAGATGATGATCATATCAAACACCCACAAGCCGCAAGTGGTCTGCTAAATGTAACGGCCACCCGGGTATTGAGCGATCAGAAGATCAACGAGCAAGCCCGCTCATACTCCTGTGAATCCAACCAGTAACACTTACCGTACAGTCCGGTCTTGTTGTCTGATATATCGCATATCTCGCGTAGGGGTGGTAAACGTCAGACCCCAACAGCTTGATAAGTCGTGTCGATATGAGGTCTATAACAGTTCGAGAAACTACAGGTAACACTTACCAGTAAATCTCAGCAACCCTGGCCAGGGATTTCCGGTTATAGCCAATCGAACACAGTGCAACATCAACTCCCTATACC
Organism: Agapanthus africanus; assembly: GCA_030015575.1. Taxonomy (NCBI): domain Eukaryota; kingdom Viridiplantae; phylum Streptophyta; class Magnoliopsida; order Asparagales; family Amaryllidaceae; genus Agapanthus; species Agapanthus africanus. Next base: position 963,201,813 of record CM057338.1, read on the forward strand.
GGGAGAGATGAATCCCCTCCTATCGCTCATTGCCTCCATGTGATTCGGGACTGTACCCAAAAACCACCGTTTTGCATGCCCTCTTGGACGTGGTAAGGTAGAAATCAAAGCACAGTGGGAATCACACAAGACTCTATGACGATCTCGGGTCAACAGACTACTCTGTACCAGTGTCACCAGAGAACTGCCATCTGACGTAAGGTATAATACTATCTGGGAGTTCTCGGCGAGTCCGTCCAGTGTACCCAGTCTACACTGAGCACCCGTATATCATCTCTGATGTCAAACACCAATGGATATGGGATCATCAATCGCCCATCTTTATGGGTCGAGAAGGTATATGCTAGTCTACTCTTGTATATCGATGCCCCGTCTCGATACACCTACGACTAGGGACCTTGAAGGATGTACTTATGGACTACTATGTCCCCACTAGTATGATCTGCATCATAGTCCAGGTAGTCAAGTACACATCCTAAGGGCTTTACCAACATGTAACAGAGAGACAATCAGTGTACACGTTAAGGTAAAGAGTAACCAGATAGCATACTATCATGTCGAGCAAGAAAGTCCTCCCTATATATGTCCCAGCATCCACTACAATATACATCCTATGTACAGTAATGGCCTCTAGGGCATACATATAACTAACAGATCCGCACTCTTGACTTGGGATGTCTGATTATAGATATGGTATCGGATATGATATTATTGAGGCGGGATCACCGACTATACATATACAGGTATGTATATGTATCGACTCAGATGATAGGCGGTTTCCTTACCTGTTGTTCAGCTTGTTAGTTCAGCCGTATAGTTTAGTGTAGTTGTTAGATTAGATTAGACTCCTACCTATTTCAAAACTAGCGGATCATGGGTATTTTAAAAGACAGGTCAAGGGATCTACGGATATTTCAAAAGACGTATCCTTTCTTAAAACCACCGTAGCCCCTATTTTCAAAACCCCACGATTCGTGTTATTTCAAATGGCACCATTGTTTAATATTTAGCTCCCGCTCATTTTGGTTGCTCGCTCCGCATCACATACTTACATTGCTATTTCATATTGCACTGTTGATATTATGCTGTTAGGACACCATCACCATTACCGATGATGCGTATGTACCACGTACACTTACTTGCCGGCTCACATACATCTTCATCGGTAATTGCCATGTCACGTACACCTTAAAAAATATTATTGCTTGACTTAGCTTGTTAGTTAGTATTTTGACATGATATTAGTGTACTTGCCTTATATGCTAGTTTAGACATTGTAGTTATTACTTGCTACTTCATGCATACTGTTATTCATTGTTATGCCGTATTCATGGATTCTCATGCCTATATTCATGGGTTTATATGCTATTGATGATTTGGATTCGGATTTCTTTGAGATTTTCTGGATTTGGGGGAAAAACCGCAAAAACTTGTATAAGCTTCTTTCCTCTCTTTTAAATAAAAAGTGCGGTTTTCCCATGATGCATGAGTCGTCCACCATGAGTTTGCTGATAGATTTCGAGACCCGATTCGAGAAGATGGATGAACCGTTTCGGGTATATGGTGGGCCCGGTGCGGTACCCCGGGGCAAGAAGATCGTGTTATTGACGTTGAGCCTGTGCAGGGGAGCACGACCGACCGGTGATTTTACCCGACGCGTCGGATATCCGGAGGATACCGTCGTGGTCATGAGATGGATGGTAGGGGCCGTCCTGGACTGACGGCGCCCTAGTCATTGTGATTGAGACATTGAGATTTCGAGATATTGAGGTACAGAGACTGTGATACAGAGATATCGAGATATTGGGATTACGTTTTGTGCTGATGCTAGGCACTGTTTTATGCTGATTTCATTATGATACCTCATTTTAAAAATACAGAAATCTCACTAATTTATGAAAGCAGTTTTCTTCAGTACATGCATTCTGTTTCATGCATTCATACATCATCCATATGATATATTGCTACCTGAGGCACTGACACGGGCATATGAGATTACACTTGGGTTAGATATTTACCCTAGTCATTGTTATAGACTGCTGGTTATATTTGAGGATATATTATGATCATATGACCTAGGATTACTGTTCCCCTCCGAACGGCGGCGCGCAGGACTGCGGAGTCTTGGCGCTGAGATTCGGGGCAGATGCTAATTGGTGCTATCCGTCCACCTCTCCGAAGATGCCAAGTTGATTTATGGCACCATGTATCGAAAGTTTAGACGGATGCGTCCGATGTAGCAGACTTCGTCAGATTCGCCCTCATTTGAGGGGTTTTTGATTGTGGAGACGCTCTTCCCTGCAGGCGCAAGCCCCTGCAGTTAATTACGCTACCGCATTGCGGTAACAACTTTCTCCTTCTCCATATGGTCACTTCGTGTCGTGGGTGTTTGTTCCGTGTTTTGTTGCCCGTGGATTGTTTACGGAGACTGAGTTATGTCGTCGCCCGTAGGGCGTGGACTAGTCCAAATCCGTATTATCTTAGATTTGGGTTTGGGGGTTTGGTTTGAGGATACGTCAGCCATACTTGAGGCTAAGATCAACTCAAACGTTTGTTAAGGATACGTTAGTCTAACTTTGTGACTAAGATCAACTTAATGGGATCGTTTAGATCCGACAAAGGAGCGTTTGGGCTCTATTGTTCCAGTTTAGGGACATAGTGGTCCATCGTATGTATGGCCATTGGGACTCGTCACCTCTCTGACGACGTTGAAGGATTACAACGACGGATGTCAGAGGAGTTCAGAGATGGACCCTCGAGCCAGAGTTAATTGGGGGGATTCATAGTCCAGTCTGTTTGAAGGTTTAAGGATACGTTAGCCATCTTTAAGGCTAAGATCAACTTAAACAGGACCGTTTAGATCCGACAAAAGAGCGTTTGGGCTCTATTGTTCTAGTTTAAGGACGTTGCGGTCCATGGGTAGTTTAAGGACGTTGCAGTCTATGGGTAGTTTAAGGACATTGCGGTCCGTGGGTAGTTTAAGGACATTGCGGTCCAGTATGTGCTCTGGATGCTTCACACGGGTTCACTGCCGTGCTTAGCGAGGACCAGGCTCCGCTCTGGACGTTTTCCGCGGGGTCAAAGAGTGACGTTATCCGCATTCCACGTAACCAGGAGTTTTGCACTAGATGCTTCACACGGGTTCACTGCCGCGCTCGGCGAGGACTAGGCTCCGCTCTGGATGCTTCACACGGGTTCACTGCCGTGCTCTGCGAGGACCAGGATCCGCTCTGGACGTTTTCCACGGGGTCAAAGAGTGACATTATCCACGTTCCACGTAACCAGGAATTTTGCATTAGACATGGGTTTAAGTACCCCACAGTCCATATCAATGTGTGGTCGTCGGGACCCGTCACCTCTTTGAAGACATTGAGGGATTACAATGCCAAATATCAAAGGAGTGAAGAGATGTACCCTAGAACCGGAGTGGATTAAATAGTCCTTGGCCCAATTTGGGATCAAGACCAATTAATTATGTTATGAGCCCGTTGGCCCAGTTAATCACGAATTGAGGAATTATGGCCAGCTTGGGCTAAGTCCAATCAGGTCTGAAATATTGGCTTCTTGTTGGTCCATTGAAGGAGAGGCTTTGCCTCTATCCATTTAGCCAATTGGGCTAAAGCCTAGTGTTAAACACTACAGAGCAATCAGTGTTGAACACTGGAAATGAGGTTGACGAGTTAGTGTTTAACACTAAAAGATAATTGGTGTTAAACACCAGCAACAAGACTATCAAATTATCATAAACACTAAAACAGATCAGTGTTGAACACTGGCAATGGAGATCTCAGATCAGTGTTAAATATTAAGGTAATCAGTGTTGAACACTGCAAATAAAGTTTTTTTATTAGTGTTGGACACTAAGGCCCAACAGTGTTTTAACACTAGGTTCGGGAGTTTCAATTTAGTGTTAAACACTAAGGCAAGAGGGGTCACATGGCAGCACGTGAGAGCGCCCTCCCTTCATTTATTTTGCTGAGCTTATCGCATCTTTTAGAGCATCACGTGCTATCACGTGACGGGCATTCAAATGCTTGTGTGTTAAAGCTTCTGTCAAGGGTCACGTACGTCACGTGGGGCACTGCCTCAAAGGGGCTTTCTGTAGATCTCATGGGGGGGTCACGTGGTGACACGTGACCCTGCCTCTATGTATGTTGTTTAGAGAATCTGTTAATCTTTTCCAGGAATTAAATCCCTCGTAGGGTTAAACCCTGACAGTAATTTCAGAGGAATTAAATTCCTACTTCCTTTTGAAGATTTATATTCTGAATAGAGTTGGACTCTGAATTTTCTATAGGAATTAAATTCCTCATACATGTGAAGAACTAAATAGGGTTAAACCCTAATAAAAGCTTTTAAGGAATTAAATTCCCACTTTCTGTTAAGTTATGATCAAGGGAATTAAGTCCCCGCTGTTCCAACAGAACTAGGTTCTTAATTAGGGTTAAACCCTGTTTCTTTTTGTTCTGAAGGAATTAAATTCCCATGACACAGGGTCAAGCCCTAGTTTTATTTTAAAGGAATTAAATTCCTATAGTTCTGTGAGAATTAAATTCTCGTGCTTCCATTCCCTCTCTATGTTTTGGATCTGCATGGCAGGATCTCGACCCATTGAGAATTAAATTCTCAACCTCACGAGGAGATGTGCACTTTGCAGATCCTCTATCAAAGAGAGAAGAAATATGTTCTTCTGTTTTATATATCAGAGTTAAACTCTGTTGAGAATTAAATTCTCTTCTCCTTCAAGGAGCCTTCCCTGTCTTACCTAGCGTTTTCTTTTGCAGAAGATCCAAATTCCTCAAAGTATCAGAAGCTCTCTTCCTTTTCTTCCCTCTGCGTATATGTCTCTTTTTTTGTGTCTCTTGGCTCCTATTTATAGGAGAAGCAGCCGAATCAATGAGAAATTGACGAATCTTCATTGAGAGGTTTGATTTGCATCCATCATTCGTTTTTTGACCTTTGGATTATTGGGTGAATTTTATTCACCATCGGATTTCAAGTCCCGGGATTCCCCTTTGTTATTTCGGTTAGATTTAGAGGGGAAATCTTTCCAAACCCGAGATTTTCCCATAGATAAATGATATTCAATCATCTTTAAATCTTTAATTCGATTGGTCCCAGATAATCGCTTTCCTTTGGAAAGATTCGAATCTCTTTCAGAATTTAATTCTGTCAACGAAATGGGCTTTGAAAGCCGGTCACGTGTGACCACGTGACCCATGGTCACGTGTGGGCACGTGACCCCCTTTGGAATGAGCCTTCTTCTTTCTTTCTGCGCCCTATCTTCTGATTGCTGCTTAACCGTCACGTGCCGCCACGTGACCCCTGGTCACGTGCGAGCACGTGACGGTTGTCTGAACTCTTTTTCTGGATTTAACTGGAGAACAATTCTGATGTTTTGATCGTCACGTGCCAACACGTGACCCTGGTCACGTGGGAGCACGTGACCTCTTCTGAAGCTTTTTCTTTGACTTGATCAGGAAGCGTTGGGTCTTTGCTGCTGGCCTTTAACTGTCACGTGCCGACACGTGACCCGGGTCACGTGGGAGCACGTGACCCTTACTGAAGCCCCTCTCTTTGATGTAGTTGGGAAACTGAACTTGCTTTGCCGGTACTTTTGGGTGTCACGTGCCGACACGTGACTGCTGGTCACGTGTAAGCACGTGACCCTCTTCTGAAGCTTTTTCCATAAGCTTTCCTGATTTTAAATTAGGAAACAAATGCCCCCACAGCGTTGTTCTCACGTATCAGCACATGAGTGCAACGCTGTCACCTCTTGCGACCGTTGGATTCCTTTAGGGATTTGAGGAGATGAAGCGATTCCATTGCTTTCTATAAATACCTCTGTCTCTTCATAGGAGCCTTCACTTTGCTCATCTTCTTCTTCTGAGAACTTTTTCCTTGAGAATTTAATTCTCTTCTTCCAGAGCTTAGTTCTCTGTCTTAAAATATTTTCAGAGTTTAACTCTGTTTTAAAGGGATTCTTCCTCCTCAGGTAATGGTAATCGAAGCACCTTCGTTTTGACAAAACTCTCTGGATTTTAAATCCATATCAAGGGTTTCACAAAGAACTCATTTTTCTTCAAGTACTTTTAACCAAAATATGAGACCACTTAACCTCCCACAGTAGATCTCTTAGGGTTTAGATGATCCTTAGGGAGATGATGACGACGGTTCAAATCCATGGAATTTAATTCCATTCAAAAATGTTTCTGGGAATTTAATTCCCTTTTCTTAATAAGGAATTTAATTCCAATGAAGAACTCGATTTCTTCACACAGAGGCTTCCTGGGGTCTCTTGGCCCGAGGTTGTTCTTCTGCAATTAATGAAATGGTGGTTTTGTAATGATGTCTTCTGTGGGAATTTAATTCCTTTGATCTTGTTGGATTCATTGTAGCGCCCGAGACAGATCCTGTTGGGGGGAATGTGCATGTCCATCATTCTTTATTAAATGAGGATATTCCCTTTGTTTTATTGTAACCATTTGGTCTTATTATTAATGAGCCGTCATCCGGATTTTGTGGGGCCCATGTGTTTTGTAGCCAATGGTCCCAGGAAACTCTGCTGTTGCTTTCTTCAACTAGTCTTCATGTTCATGCATGAATATATATTGCTAACTTTTCTTTTAACGGTCTTCCTTTATTGGATTTCAGGTGCGATGGCTTCTGTTCCACGCTTTCCCTTTTCTCGCTCGGAGGCTGCTTTTCCTCAGCCACCATCTGATGAGGAAGCGATGGCGATGATTCGGGCCCATGACCCGAACTGCACCAACCTTCTTCAATGGGGCTCTTGGTACAGTCAGATTATTCAGGGTCGCCGGAGTTTTCTTTGCGCAGTGCCGACGGAGCCCACTTTCCCATTTTTACCGATGGATCCTCCGAGGACAGTTTTTGCTGTGGAAATGCCCAACTGGACTCCTACGGAGAGGCTGGAGCCTTCGACGACCGGCATTCCGAACCATCCGATCCCGGCCATAGACATCTTGGGACGGCGTATCTGCCAGGGTGAGGCCCACCCGTGGGGGCAAATTTATAAGATAGGGCTCACTCCTAGGCATCCTACGGGCTACCTTCTCTGGGCTCGTTACATCCTTTCTGCCCATCGGGCGCAGTTGCAGAAAGTCGGGCTTTATCAGGCCATATACGCGTCATTATTCCATTATAAGTCCCCGCATGCCTGGTAGGTTAAGGCGTTTTTAAACTAATGGAATCTTCCTACCAACACTTTCATCCTAGGAGATCGTGAGGTCTCGGTCTCTCTTGCAGAATTTTATGAAATCTCGGGATTGCCGATCAGGGGTCACTGTATGAGGAGTTGTTGCCTCCTGACGAGTATGTCTTTGAGCCCGAGTCTGCACCTGCTGACGGCTTGTCTGTTGAGAACGCCGTTCGCCACAAGCGCCCCAGCTTAATCAAGGCGCTGGGTATTTTTGATCGATTGTTCACTGAATCTGAGGAGCAGGGTGTTACTTTTAAAAGCTTCATTTCCTGCTTCCTTCGTGAGGACGTCATCTCGAAGACTGCTCCGAAGTTTGCTAACATCAAAGACCCCTTTGGGTTTGGTCCGAAGAAGCTACCGACCGCTGAATCGGACCTGCCACAATATTATATTCCCATCGTGTCGCCGATGTCTTTTGAGTCCGTTGCAGCACCCGGTATGGATGAGGAAACATTCTTCGTGGGGTTTGTCAGTGTTTGGCTTAGTTGGTTCGTTATCCCCATGCATCGCCGCTTCATGAGAGCCTCGGTCATCTACCCGGCTCATCGTATTGCTGAGGGGACACGGTTGGCCATCGGCATCCCGGCCTTGGCGCACCTCTATAATGGATTGGGCACCGCAGCTAATACCTCTACGCCTGGCGTGGATGTGGTAAACTTTTCGCTTCATTTCCTGGATCGAAATGCACGTATTGGGGGCTTTCGCCATGCATCAGAGGCCCTTATTTTACGATGCCTACCCTTTTCCATGACTTATGCGATTAGTGGATGCTTCTGCCGCCGACCCGACTCAATTCGGGGCTATTCGGGTGCTGATTTCTCCTCATGCCACCGCTGGCGGGTTGGTTTTTAACGATCGAGTCTTGTCTACTCCTTCGGGTCCCGTTCAACAACTCTGGGACCAGTCGAAAGACAACGCACCTTCTTTGAAGCCCCGGGAGGCTGCGCATTTGTATGAAATTAGACCGGGCTACTTGGTGTTTCGCCAGGACAGTGCAGCTCTTTTCATGCGGTACAATCCGCATCGATTTGTCCGACAGCTTGGATACGACCAGGGCGTTCCTTTCGAGGCTTTTATAGTTGCCCCGATCCCTTCGCTCGATGCTGTTCGCGATGCCGCTCATCATTTCATGAGGCTGAATACCGGCACTTATTTCATGGTCCCTGAAGCCGAGTACATGCCCTGATGCGTGGGCGCGTTTACGGGTTGGTATTTTCATCGGGTCAGCCCAATCATTCTTGAGGAAAGGAGGGTGCTTCTCGGCCACGATGCCCCTCCTCTGGTTCCTGGAGCTAAGCTACGACCGAGGGTTCCAGTCCGCTTTCCTTTGAGGGAGGTTGGCACCGCGCTCATTCCGGGGGAGTCCGGGGTAGACCTTACTCCAATAGCTGGTATGCCCTTGGGTTCTCGATCGCGAGGTAAACGGGCCCCAGTAGTAGCACCCCTGTCGGTGGCGGCACCGCCCCCCGTTGCGTTGACAATGGCGATGTCGTCCTCGGTTGTGGCACCGAGCGAGAGTAACAGGGATGAGGGCGCTGAGGGCGATGTGGGCCAGCGCCGCTCTAAGGCTTCGCGAGGGAGGAAGCGGTCATCCTCAGCGACCGGCTCTGGGTCTAAACGGCGGAGGAAAGCGGCTACCGCCCCGCTTGATTCTGTGGTGGAATCTGAGCTTATCCTTGAAGACGAACCATTGGCCCTGCAAGGGTCAGACGCTGGACTTCTCTTCCCGAGTTCGGCTGATGAGGAGGCTGCACAGTTGGCCGAGGCCATACGGCGCTCAAAAGACGCGTCTCATAACGCCAAGATTCCGAAGAAGTCTTATCCCGCTGTAATTTTTTACGAAGACCCTTCGTGGATTCGGCGGCGATTTATCGGCCCTTTGGAGGAATGGGGGGAAAGGGCTTTGAAGCAGGCCGCTTCAGAAGACGCAGCTGATGCACTCTCTTTGTGGACCGGCGGTCATGAGTCCACCCTTGAACCCCGGCGAGCCCACCTCCTTGAGAAGGAGCGGCGGCTTGAAGAAGCCATATTGAGGGCTTCTTTGCGTATAGGTACGTTGTGCTTCCTTTGTAGTCTTTCTGATTATTTATGCCTGTGCATATGTATCTTTATTCTTATTTGAACCGTGCAGAATCTTCAACGCTGGGGGAGCTCCCTACTGGCCCACTAAAGCTAAAGCCCGCCGAAATTCTCAATGAAGCCTTGCTGGATGTGGGGGGGGCTGATGAGGCTGCTCCTCTCATGGTAGAACATCCAGCGGCGGTTTTTGATCAGGGAGCGCCTGCCCCTTTGGGGGAGGCTCTTTTGGAGGCCGCCGCCCCAATAACTCTTACTGAGGGCGGCCCAAAGGCTGGAAGAGGGATAGTCGGGACTACTCTTCCTTCGTTGGAGCCTGAGGTCACGGTGGAGACCGTTGAAGCTGCTATCCCCCCGGCTCAGAATGGGAGGAGTGTTGAAGGTATCCCTCTACGTTTTAATTTAGCAACCCCTTCATAGTCTGAACTTTTTTATCTTTCCCAGAATTGCGCGGTTTGGCGGCCACGATCGCGGATCTGTCGCCTCGACAGTCATTTCAGCGTTTATTGGAGATGGCAGCTCCGCAGGCGATCTCCCCCCAACGCATTGTCTTCTCGTCTGGGCAAGGTTGGTGTCGTCCATCCCTTTTCATAGCATCGTCGTTATTTTGCGTACTGACATTGATGTTTTCTACAGTTCTGGAAGCCGATGATGAGGTCGAGGTTCTCGAAGGGCCAGGGGAGCCTTCAGCTCCTACTTGCATGACTGTCGGTGAGCGACATTTCATTACACTCTCACTCGTTCTTTGCTTAAGAATCTTGCTGATGTTTTCCAAATTTGAACAGCTCTGCCAGTCTCCACGGCGTTGGAGTCGCGCATCGTGATGCCGCCCGGCCCTTATGCCTTGCGGGCTTCAGAACGCTTGGCCCAATTAAGCCTCGTCTCCTTGTCGTCTCTGATCGAGGAGCTTCGTGCTGGTAGCACGACCACGGCTGAAGCATTGCTGCCGAGGCTAACGGTTCTCTTCCTTTTCTTGCCACCTACCACCGCGAAGAGGTGGTGGGAGTCTGGGTGGAGTTCTGCCGGCAGGTGGAGGCTTGCTTGCACGCCCTCGAATGTTCTCACCTTTCCTCGGAGGCCGTGGCTGCAAAGGCGGAGTTACGGGGGCTGATAGCACGGTGCGCGGCAAACATGACGTCATGTGAAAAGAGGCTTGGTCGCAAGTTCTCGGAGAGGGAGCTAGCCTCCAAGGCGCTGGGCGAGCTTCAAGCCAATCTCACAGCCAAAGCCAACAAAGCGTATGAACTCTGGCGGGTGCTTCAGGAGTCCATCAAAGAGGTGGTGGCTCTCGATAAAGCTGCCACGTTCACTCGTGAGAGGGTCGAGGCTCATAAGGCCATTGAGAAAGAGCTTGAAGCCCGGCTTGCTTCGTATCAGGCCCAGCAGGCGCAGGCGGAGGCTCGTCTTTTGGAGATCTTGCGTCATGAAGCCGTGGCTCAGCAAAAGCAGGATGAGCTGACCAAGCTGCTGAATCGCCCGCCGGCTTGAAACATTTGTATCTTTTCCTTCCTTTTTGTACATACTCATGGATGAGAGTATTTTCTTTTTGTTTCTTTCATGAATTGTACTTTGTACTCATTTTGGTTTATGAATAAAAGATACATTTTTCTTCTCAATGATGTGTCCCCTTTTCATTGAATGTATTCTGCGGATATTCTATCTTGATCTCCTTGCAGGACAGCAATGGCTCAGGACTCAGGGTTAAGATCTGCTCCCTAAGACTTTTGCTTTTTACGAGCCACGAGGGTCTCATAAAGAGTTTTTCTCCCTACAGGTCGAGAGGATCCCATAGGTGTGAGTTCTTCTTAAAGATCGTGAGGATCCTTAAGCGGGTTTTCCCTTGAGAGTCGTAAGGATCTCACAAGAGAGTTTTTCTTCCTTACAGGTCGTGAGGGCCTGCAAGTGCCGGATGTGATCATCTTTATCCGTGTTTCACGGAGTCAGGGATCTCCTAAGGTATCATAGTTTAAAGACATCACGGTCAAGGTTAAGAACCTCATAGTCCGTGGATTTAAGGACTCCACAGTCCGCTGTTAGTTTTAAGACATCACGGTCAAGGTTAAGGACCTCATAGTCCGTGGATTTAGGGACTCCACAGTCCGGTGTTTGGTTGCAGGGACCCGTCACCTCTTTGAAGACGTTGAGGAATTACAACGCCGGGCATCAAAGGAGTGAAGAGATGTACCCTTAAACCAATGCAAAATCTGTAGGGAATCGGGGTGGTTGATCATTAGTTTTAAGACATCACGGTCGAGGTTAAGGACGTCATAGTCCGTGGATTTTAAGGACTCCACAGTCCGGTATTTGCTCTGGATGCTTCACACGGGTTCACTGCCGTGCTCGGCGAGGACCAGGCTCCGCTCTAGATGCTTCACACGGGTTCACTGCCGTGCTCTGCGAGGACCAGGATCCGCTCTAGACGTTTCCCACGGGGTCAAAGAGTGACATTATCCGCGTTCCACGTGACCAGGAATTTTGCACTAGATACTTCACACGGGTTCACTGCCGTGTTAGGCGAGGACTAGGCTCCGCTCTGGACATTTTCCACGGGGTCAAAGAGTGACATTATCCGCGTTCCACGTGACCAGGAATTTTGCACTAGATGCTTCACACGGGTTCACTGCCGCGCTCGGCGAGGACTAGGCTCCGCTTTGGATGCTTCACACGGGTTCACTGCCGTGCTCTGCGAGGACCAGGATCCGCTCTAGACGTTTCCCACGGGGTCAAAGAGTGACATTATCCGCGTTCCACGTGACCAGGAATTTTGCACTAGATGCTTCACACGGGTTCACTGCCGCGCTCGGCGAGGACTAGGCTCCGCTCTGGATGCTTCACACGGGTTCACTGCCGTGCTCTGCGAGGACCAGGATCCGCTCTGGACGTTTCCCACGGGGTCAAAGAGTGACATTATCCGCGTTCCACGTGACCAGGAATTTTGCACTAGATGCTTCACACGGGTTCACTGCCGCGCTCGGCGAGGACTAGGCTCCGCTCTGGATGCTTCACACGGGTTCACTGCCGTGATCTGCGAGGACCAGGATCCACTCTGGACGTTTCCCACGGGGTCAAAGAGTCACATTATCCGCGTTCAACATCACCAGGAATTTTGCACTAGATGCTTCACACGGGTTCACTGCCGCGCTCGGCGAGGACTAGGCTCCGCTCTGGACGTTTTCCACGGGGTCAAAGAGTGACATTATCCGCGTTCCACGTGACCAGGAATTTTGCACTAGATGCTTCACACGGGTTCACTGCCGCGCTCGGCGAGGACTAGGCTCCGCTCTGGATGCTTCACACGGGTTCACTGCCGTGCCCTGCGAGGACCAGGATCCGCTCTGGACGTTTTCCACGGGGTCAAAGAGTGACATTATCCGCGTTCCACGTAACCAGGAATTTTGCTGATTGCATCCGCATTTCACGGGATGGAGGTTTGACTGTTGGCGATATGTATACCACCGAGCCATGGAACTGGGAGTTGCCGCTGTTCCGCTTAGCTTGAAGTTGTGTCTGTCGTTATGAGACGAGTGTTGGGATGATCTCTAGGTCGCTTGTGACCCGTCGAGATTTAGCTTCTTTCTTTGGTGAAACCTGGGGGGAGGTATGTTCCCTTTTTTGTTTCTGCCATTGGATTGTATACAGGGTGTGATGGAACATCACCTGTAAGGCATACCTTTTATTTTTATTTTATTTCTTTTTCCATGATGCTCTATCGTTTCAGCTTTTATATCGCGAAGGTCGCGATTGCCCCATCATTTCGGCTATTTTTCGCGGTGCCCAATCATTTCGGCTATTTATTTATTTTCTACTCGCTGCTTTTTATTGCGAGTTTTCCCATCATTTCGGCTATTTTTTATGCCTTCATTTTTACTTGCTGCTTTTTATTGCAAGTTGCCCCATCATTTCGGCTATTTTGTAGGCATGTGTGGCTTGCTAGCTTTTTTCGCCGCAAGCTTGGATTTTGGACACCGATTTCGGTATCAGCACCGCTGCAACTGGGATGTTGCCAGGAGCGAATCATCATTTGCTTCTGTCGATATTGAACAAAGGTGGCTTAGTAAACAGGGTTAAGGGTCCTGTCGACCAAGGCTTTCGACTTCGTGAGCCGTAAGGGTCTCACAAAGGTATTTTTCCCTACAAGTCGTGAGGATCTTGCAGGTGTATTTTCTCCTTAGGGATCGTGAGGATTCCTAAGTGTATGTTCCTCTGTAAGTCGTAAGGATCCTACAAGAGCGTTTTCTCCTTATAAGTCGAGAGGAATTATAAGGGTTGTTCACTATATGGGCATATCCCTAGTCACGGGTGGGACTTTGCTGGGGAAATGTTTTTTCGCGCCCGTGGATTGTATACAAGGGTCAGTATTGAGCCTCTTGTAGGGCAATATCGAAGGTTGTGGAGGATTTGCTTAAGAACAGGTTTAGGTTTCTGTAACTTAAGACTTTCAAATCTCATGAGCCGTGAGGGTCCCATAAGAGAATTCTCCTTACGAGTCGTGAGGATCTCGTAAGTGTATTTTCTCCTTAGGAATCATGAGGATCCCTAAGTGTGTTGCTCCTTTGTGAGTCGTAAGGATCTCACGCGGGTGGTTTCTCCTTACAAGGTCGAGAGGATCTTGTAAGTGTTTTTTAACGAGGTTGCGCCCTTTCAGGTTTTCACAAACACTCGCAGGTAGCCCTGCTATTTTTACTCACGGAGCCCTTTCGGGTTTTCATCCGTGCCCATTTTGCTTATGGACGTACCGTTTTTTTTTTTATTCTTTTTCACTTTTTTTTTACAAGGTCACGCCCTTCGGGTTTTCACGAACGCTTGCCGGCAGCCCTGCTGTTTTTACTCACGGAGCCCTTTCGGGTTTTCATCCGTGCCCATTTTGCTTATGGACATACCGTCTCTTTTTTTTATTCTTTTTCATATATTTTTTTCTTTCTCTCTCCCTTTTTTATCTCATCAGCCTAAAGATGTTGCGGTAGTAGTTTTAGGGACGTTTCGGTCCGTCGTTAGTTTAAGGATATTTCGGTCCGTCGATAGTTTAAGGACGTTTCGGTCCGTCGTTAGTTTAAGGACGTTTCGGTCCGTCGTTAGTTTTAAGGACGTTTCGGTCCGTCGTTAGTTTTAAGGACGTTTCGGTCCGTCGTTAGTTTAAGGACGTTTCGGTCCGTCGTTAGTTTTAAGGACGTTTCGGCCCGTCGTTATGGGAGGGGCGGCTGCTGCTTGTAAATTTTGAGCCTAGGAAGATAGTGAGCGGACATAGTCGTCGTCATCTATCATTGACTTAGGCTGTGGCTTGTTAAACGTAGTATTTCTTTAAGAAGCGGCCGTTTAATGGCCTGAAAGGCCTTTCACCGTGCACGTCCATGAGTAGGTAGGCTCCACCCTGGTAGACCTTGTCTATGATGTACGGGCCTTCATAGTTTGGCTCAAATTTTCCCCGCTTGGCACGATTGGGGATCATAGGTCTTTTGACCACTAGTACGAGTTCGCCTTGGCGGAATGTCCTCGGCCTGGTCAATCTTTCATACGAGCGCGTCATCTTTGCTTTGTAGGCCTCTAGATGTTGTTGCGCTATGAGCCGGGTTTCATCGAGGGCATCAAGCTCCTCAAGCCGAAGGTGAGCATTTTCTTCGTTCGTCAGCTCGTGGTGGACTGCTACTCGTAGAGAGGGTAAGTCTATCTCGAGGGGGAGCACTGCTTCCGTCCTAAATACCAACGCGTACGGCGTTGTGTTCGTGGCCGTCTTGAATGTAGTTCGATAAGCCCAAAGGGCTTCTTGCAGCCTTTCGTGCCAGTCTCTCTTATTCCTGGAAACGGTCTTTTTTATGATCTTCGTCAAGGTCTTATTGAAGGCCTCGGCCAGACCGTTAGCTCGTGGATTGTAAACCGAAGAATATCTCCAGTCTATATTGTGCTGCTGTGCGAAGCGGCTAATCTTATGGCTTCCGTAGGCTGGCCCATTATCGGAGATAATCCGCCGTGGAGTTCCAAACCAATAGATGACGTGCGTCTTGAAGAAATGGAGGATATTCTCCGTCTTCACTTCCCTCAGTGGTACCGCTTCTGCCCATTTGGAGAAGTAATCAGTTGTCGCCAGGATAAAACGGTGTCCCCGAGATGATGCTGGCTCAATGGGGCCGACTATGTCAGTCCCCCACATTTCGAATGGCCAACTAGCCACCGTTGGGTGCAGTGGATTCGGATGTTGGTGGATGAAGTCTCCATGAATCTGGCATGAGTGGCATTGCTTCGCATACTCGAGGCAGTCCTGGATCATCGTGGGCCAGTAGTAACCCATCCGTTTAATTTTTAACTTCATCTTTGGGCCTGCTTGGTGAGAACCGCAAAGTCCGTCGTGAACTTCCTGAATGACTCTTTCTGTTTCGTCAGGTCCTAAGCATCTCAGCCATAGAGAATCAAACGATCTCTTGTACAGAATATCGTTGACGAAAGCGAAAGATAGAGCTCGTTTCATGAGCTGATGTCTTGAGAACGCTTCTTTGGGCATTCGGCGGGACTTAAAGTAGTCTATGAAGACTTCCCTCCAGTCTTCGGCCTTCTCATGGTCTTTTATTTGTAGGGTCGTCTGCTCAGTCGCTCCCTTCTCCTTATATAATTCCGGAGGTATTTCCGCCGGGGCGAGCACTCGACGGCTTTGTACCACGATTCTGACGTCATCGAGGTTCTCGTCAGCCAGTTCTTTAGCAAGTTTAGCCAACGCGTCTGCTTTGCTGTTTTCCGCGCGCGGTATGTTCTCCAAAGTATAGGAGGGAATTTGGGTCAATAGTTGTTGCACCTTTTCGCCGTACCTCACCAACTTCGGCTTGCACGTTTGGTAGTCACCATTTACTTAACTAACGACCAGCTGAGAATCCCCGTATATAAGGAGGTCTTCAATTCCCATGTCGATGGCGATCTCGAGGCCTGCTATCAGAGCTTCGTATTCAGCTTCATTGTTTGTCCTCGGCTCTGTTAAGGAGAAGGTGAAGCGCATTATCCCTCCTTGTGGAGTTGCAAAGATGAGGCCTATCCCCGATTTGATCATTGGGATACCTTGTTTCTGTTTCTTTATGGAGGACGCTCCATCGAAATAGAGTTCCCATCGGGTGCTTCCGCTGCTAATCGCATCAAATGCATGCTCGTCCGGCAGATCACAGTTCAGAGGAGAATCGGCCGGTATCGGGTGCTCAGTGAGGAAGTCGGCAATGGCCTGGCCTTTCACTGCCTTGAGAGGTTGATACGTTATCGAGAACTCCATCAAGAGCAGGGCCCACTTAGCGAGTCGTCCCGTCAATATGGCTTTCGACATCAAGTATTTAAGGGGATCCACCTTTGAAATGAGACGGACTTCATGTGCCAACGCATAGTGCCTAAGCTTTGTTATCGCGAAGATTAACGCCAAGCAATGTTTTTCAATGGGAGAGTAGTTGCTTTCTGCCCCCAGTAGAACTCGACTTAAGTAATAGAGTGCCCTCTCTTTCCCCTGATCGTTCTCTTGTGCCCATAACGCGCCCAAGGAACCTTCGAGGGCGGTCGTATAAAGAATGAGGGGTTTTCCCTTGACCGGCGCAGCCAACACCGGAGGGTTCTGCAGGTACTGCTTGATCTCGTCTAGTGCACCTTGACATTTGTGATCCCAAGCGAATGGAGTTCCCTTTTTCATCAGGTGGCTGTAAGGATGGCATTTGCCCGAAAGATTAGCGATAAACCGCCGGATGTATGCGAGCTTCCCTTGGAGAGACCGCAACTGCTTGAGGGTTCTTGGCGGAGGCATTTCCATGATCGCTTTAATCTTTGACGGATCTATTTCAATACCTCGGTGTCGAACGATGAATCCCAGAAATTTGCCCGAGGAGACTCCAAACGCGCATTTGAGGGGATTCATTTTCAAATTATATTGCCGAAGGCGTCGAAATACAGTCTCCAGATGCTTTAAATGATCTTCGTATGACATGCTCTTTACTACAAGGTCATCGATATAGCACTCGACGACGTCGTGTATGAGGTCATCAAAGATCTTTGTCATGGCCCTTTGATAGGTAGCGCCAGCGTTCTTTAGACCAAAGGGCGTAACCCTGTAGCAAAATATACCCAAAGGGGTGCGGAAAGCGGTGTGCTTCTGGTCTTCGGGATGCATCTTTATCTGATTGTATCCTGACGAACCATCCATAAAGGAGAAAACCTCGTGAGTGGACATGTTATCTATCATTAGCTCGGTTACTGGTACTGGGAAATCATCCTTGGGACAGGCTTTATTGAGATCCCTGAAATCCACGCATATGCATATCGTCCCATTCTTCTTCATTACCGGGACGATATTGGCGATCCAGTCGGGATATTGGACTTCTTGGATAAATCCAGAATCGATCAGCTTCTTGACTTCGGCGTTGATGCTCATCTCAAGCTCGAGTCGCATCCTCCTTGGCGCCTGCTTGACTGGCTTGATATCTGGGGATATTGCTAATCTATGCACAGCAATCTCCGGATCTAATCCTGGCATCTCGGAGTAGTTCCACGCGAAGCAGTCTTTATGCCGTAGAAGCACGTTCTTTAACGCAGCCACCCTCTCTTCGGATAACAGCTCGCTGACAAATGTCGGTCGCGGGTCGTCTGCCGATCCCAACTCAATCTTCTTGAGGTTATCTGCAGTAGTATGTATACCATCTTCCAGTTCTTTCAGAGCGGGCGGAAATTCTGAGATCACCTCATCATCGCTGTTCTCAAAGCACCGGGGAAGGTCATCTACGTTCTCGGGCTCTTCTCCTAATATCGTAATCGTATAACAAGTGCGAACCCGCTCCCCGAACTGAGGTGGACCCGGTTCTGCTCTTGCGGCCTTGGGCTCATGCTTTTGTGGTGGCGTTACCTTCCAGTCGTCGGATAAAGCGAATCTGCCCCGTTGGTACTGGTCCTCGACCCAGTTCTTGAAGGTGAAGCAGGCTTCGGTAGGATGTCCTATGGCTTGGTGATAAGAGCAATAACTTAGATGAGAAGCCTTGTTAGCTTGCTCAGGATGTCTAGACTCTAGAAGCGTGATCATTTGATGTTTTATAGCGAGCTTAAGTAACTTCTCCGTCTTGTCTCGGGGGAAGGAGTACGCTCGACTCATCTTCTTCATGAGGGACAAACCCGAGCCGCTTCTTGATTTATTTCCGTCTCTGCGTCGGGCCTTTCGTACAACGGGTTGACGAGGATAAGCGTCTTTGTCTTTTGCAGCATGTTGAAATAGACGTTGCGTCCTGGCCTTCTCATAGATGGCCATTTCGCGGTTGTGGTCTTCCCGAGCTTTCTGACCCACTTTCCTGATAGGCTTGCCCATTTGTTCCTCAAACGACGGACTCGGCGCTTTAATCGCGGGGTCTAGTTTTGATGGGGGGTTGGCCTCTCCTGACAGGGCGTCCTCCTCTTCATCAAAGGTATATATAGCGTAGCTGCTGTGAGCCCGTTCCCGTTTTTCGGCTCTTGCGTATCCAAGCCCGAGTGTTTCCATCTTCCCCTTGGGCAATTTGCGTTGAGTCCCGGGGACAATCAAAATCCTGTTGTAGAGCCGAGCCTGCCGAACAGTCTGTTTTAAGGGTACTCCTTGGCGCTTCAATAGCTTCTTTAATCCATTTGTATAGTATCTGGGCAGACGGATGGGTTGGAGCCTGTCGAGTGTAGCATCCGTGCCATGCCAGATCTCTTTCTCTATTTTCGACTCTGAGGATCGGTAGAATAGGATCACCTTCTCACCCTTTCGCCTGGGAGGGACGTAAAATGTTTGCAGGTCCTGCACGTTATGAGCCTGAAGCGTGTCGAGATCCTTGTAGTGTTCTCGTGGTACCATGGTGATTTGCAAACTATGGTCATCGCCAGGGGGTGCTTGTATTGACAGCCGATTGGAGAACACAGCATTAACTTCATCTTCTGAATCACTTCCGAAGACTAACATGGGGGCGGGCGTCCCCAGGTTGTTGCGTTGAGATGGCCTTGCATAAACTATCTCTTCCTCTTCTTCGGTATCGCTTCCGAAAACAGGGATGGTGGCGGCGGTTTTGTTCTCCGGGTCGCGACACCTTTCTGTATCCTCGAAATCTGGCAAAAAGTACTTCGCATCTTCGTATTTGCGGACTTCGTTCACGGAAAATGGGTTTAACTCACCTGTTACGGTATACTCGAAACCATCCTTAAAATACTTCATACACTGATGTTGTGTAGAAAGGATGATGTTGTACTCGTGTAACCAAGGACGACCGAGCAAGGCGTTGTAGCAGGTCTTAGCGTCAATGACATGGAATTTGATGTCTGTGACAAGAAGTCCAAAGCGTAATGTTAGTATCACAGATCCGAGAGTCCGTGACGATTGTGAATCGAAACCGGAGATAGTAATTTTGTCACGAGCGAGGTGTTGCACACTCATGCAGATTTCCTTCAACACCCGAACATTAAGGAGATTGACGGAGGATCCATTATCCACCAGGATCTTTCCTATCTTGATATCATGGCAGTATCCGGAGACATATAGGGGACGGTTGTGGTCGCACGTCCCGAGAAGGAGGTCTTCATTACCGAAAGTGATGTCGGCCGTATGCACTTCCTCCAGTTCATCCTTCATCTTTTCAGTGGCGAGGAAGGCTTGGAATTGCTCAGGTTCTTGTAACGCCTTAATTAGCGAGTCTCGTGCTTCTTTTGATAATAGGAGGGCATCGAGAATGCTAAGCTGAGAAGGTATCTTCCTTAGGTGCGCGAGGATGTTATAGTCCACCTTACCCTTCCTAGGAGGGTCTTTGGCAGCCAGCTCTCTCATGACTTGGTCATCTAAAGTGATATCTTCAGTGACCTTTTCCTTTCCCTTATCCTTTCTACTTACGGGCCCGAGATTCTTTTCTGGGAGTGTGCGATTGCACAGCTGAATGTTCTCGCAGATCTCCGATTTCTTCTCTTTCCCTAAAACGGATTCTTTGAAGAGAGGGCCCAGAGCCATTTCTTCATCAGAGTCGCTCCCAAAGATGAGAACTTGTGACCCCCTGGCGTTAACCATGTAACAGTTGCCAGTAGTTCTGTCGTGCCCATCGATAGTACTTCTTCGCTCTCGACGGCTCTTGCGTTTCATGCGCTTAACATGTTACCGACGAGCAACATATCCTTGCCACCATATCTTAAAGGCGTCACACTCCTCTGTGGGGTGTGATATTTTCCGGTGATATGCGTAATAATCAGGGTGCCTCTCCACCCCATCGTGTGTGTTTCCTTCCGAGGGCGGTAGCTTCATCCCCATTGACATGGCTTTGGCAAACCTTTTTCTCGTCTTGAATATCTTCTTGTCTACTTCGGATACCTTTCGCTCTGGCGGAGGTAGTTCAACTCTTCCGTTCAGTCGCCTGCATTTGGTTCCTTCTGACGTTGCTATCTCACGCTCCTGATTCGCTTTACTTTTTAGACGAATCTCGTCTAGAAAAGCGTCGATCATTTCGTCTGTTGGCCATGCACGCTCTGGTACAGGCTCTGCCTCCAGCTTCTTAGTGCCAGGAGTTTTCTCATCATCGGTAAACAAGTGGGAGATTACGTTACAACTCGCCACATATCCTTCGGATTCATCCGACAAGCTCTCTCCATCATCTTCCTCTTTGAAAGATGTGGTTGAGGAACTCTTGCAGTGTGATAGGAGTTCGCGCCTTTTGATTGTACTCTTCCAGTGCGTCGATTTGCTTCTGCAAGTCCGTGTGCTCGTTTCCAGGCTTCACGGACTTCTTGGACTTCTTCTTCTTTTTCTTCGAAGATTTTGATGATTGGGCGTGAGTATTTGGGCTTTTATCGCGAGTCTTTGTAGTTGGGCGGCGCCTTAGCATCCCTTCGATAATTTGAGGTTCAAGAGGGTCCTTCCATTCGATCGCAGGGCACGCATGAAGGTCTCTCAGCATTCTTTTGGTTTTAGTTGATAGCACGACCTCCCATGGAGCTTCTTCAATAAAGGAGCAGGTTGCCCCCGGTGTATCTGCTTTCTTAGGAGTATGCGGTTGTGGTGGGTTCATCTTCCACTTTTCGGACAGTACAAACTTCCCCTGGAGGTATTGATCTTCAATCCATCTTTTGAAGACGAAGCAATCTTCAATCGGATGGCCTACCGTTTGATGGTAAGGGCAATAGTTAGGGTTATTCACCTCGGTGGGTTGCGGCGGTCGCCTTGGATTTGGTAGGCTTATAAGTCTGTTGCGTATTGCCAGCTCGAATAACCGTTTCGTCTTGTCTCGTGGGAACGAGTAGGGACGCTTCATCTTCTCATTATAATACCGACGTCTTTCCTCCAGTTGATCTGCCGGTTTCGGGGCGTTAGGTTGCCGTTGGGCATTCGCAACAAAGGTTGCCCTTCCTTTACCCTTGTCGTTCCGAGGTTCCGACTTCGGGGGAGGTGGTCTATGACCCATCTGGTCCATCTGAGCCAACTTGTCGATTAAAGCCTGGAATGTGGTTGGCTTAAAGAACATCATAAACTGGGAGATAGTTGCGTGGGGGTCTAGGGTTCCTACGAACATGCCCACTGCGGGTGCCTCCTCAATGCGTTGTTCACATCTCGACCACAAGTTCCGCCAGCGTATAGCATACTGGACCCAGGTTTCGCCTGGTTTTACCCTGGCGTTAATCAATGCAGTTATTGGAGTGCGTTCGCTGGCACTTGCGAATCGCTGAGTGAATAACAACTCCATTTCAGCGAACATTTTGATAGAATCGTTCGGGAGTTCCGAATACCATTCGAACGCAGTTTCTGATAGGCTGCCTACGAACTGGCGGAGCAACAGTTTATCATCACCGCCGGTGTTACCGCAGAGGGCCCGGAACTGGGCGACATGTTGATGGGGGTTGCCGGTCCCTTTGTACACGTGGAATTTTGGTATCGTATAGCCTTGCGGGTATTTGATTTGGTCGTACCAGCTTGGATACGGTCGTCCTGTTTTCACGACTTGACCAGCTGCCTCAGTCGCGTGATGAACCCGGATTTGTTGGGCTATGTAGTCAACCAAGTCAGCCTTAGAGATTGCCTCCTCCTTGGCTGTTGAGAGGGCTGGTGGTGGATTTGACGTTTCTCCTCGGTCGTCTTCAAGAACGATTGGGGGATCCTCGGCGGGTAAGTCCTGCTGGATCATCATTCCTATCATATCTTGGAAGAGAAGGCCCATACGTTGTATGTTGGCCGCTTGTTCAGCAGCCTCTTTGTCCTTTTTCTCCAGTGTCTGGCGAAGGAATTCAGCGTCGGTTTCTTCCTCCTGGCGCGCGTCTGAGGACGTTTCCGGGTTTTCTTTTGGCCCGGTAAGTGCGGCCATATCATTCATCATTTCCTGAAGCTTTTGCTGCTGCTCCTGGGCTTTCGTCACGGATCGGGTTAGCGGTCGGTGGCCCGTAGAAGTGCGGCTTTCCTCCTTTCCAGAGGCCATGTAAACAGTGTGCACCACCATGCCCCCAGACTTAGGGCGTCTGGGCTCAGTGCTTTCAGCCGTCGTTGCATGCTGGGGGGTCTTCTCTGGCCTCCTCCTTTTATGAGCCAGTTGATCAACAGCCTTTTGGGGTTTAGCCTGGTGACCAGCTTCCGGTTGGATTTTCATCTTCTTGTGCTGGCGGGAGAAGTTTGGATCGATGATCGAGTCTCGGGCCTGCCGCCAAACCTTATAGATTTTGGAAGACAGCCGTTGAGGAGATCGGGGCTGCTCGGGTTTTATTTCCACAACCTTTTTTAATGGGGGAGGAGACCTCTTCAGCGCTGTAGTAGGAGAATTCCTTCGCACCTTATTTAGCATTTCAAAGCTGTTCCCAGTTGGAACAGCAGCATTAACTTCTGCCACCGGGGCTGATGGAGTCAACCCGGAGGGGGAGTTGCCCCCAGCCTTCCTTACTCGGCGCCAATGGCGACGTCGAGCGTGTCGAGCGGACGGTGTAGGGTCAGCGGTAAGAATGGTTTCGTCTTTCCCCCTGTCTGGGTGGGGGGTCGCTGTTGGTATTAGCCTGTCAAAGACCGATGTCCTTTAGGCAGCAAGAGCGGGAGCTGAAGCCGTCAATCTGGTAAAGACCGACCTTCTGGCCGGAGAGGCTGCCTTGACGACTTCGGGGGCAGGAGCGGCCACCTTCTTAGAAGCAGCCTTCTCTGAGATTGTAGATCCCATGATGGGTTCGCAGGATTTCTGGCCCAATCTAGAGAAGACCGATGCGTTGACGTTGGGCGACTCGTTGAGAGGAGCCGCGGCAGGGGTAAGACGATCAAAGACCGACTTCTTGAGAGCTTCCGTTGTCAGCACTGGAGTGGTGAAGTTTGTCGGCGGGAGCATGGTCCCAAAGAACAATCCTGTGGTGGCGCGAGTGACCTGTTCCACGGGCATTGTGAATAGCGAAGCAGCTTGGGGTCCGTAAGCTATACCTCCTGGCGAGGCAGAGCGTTGGTTGTAATTGCAGTCTGAGCAGTTGGAGAATTTCGCAGAAGTAGAAGCCATCGATCCTTTGCTTTCTGCAATAAGCGAGACGCCAATTCTTAGTATCTTGAAACCCAAGGGCAACCAATAGCGAGCCGCGATTGGTTCGCGAGTCACGACACACGAAGTGTGGAGTGGAAAGAGGAAAAGGTCCCACCGGGCGTGCCAGAATCTGTTCCCCTCCGAACGGCGGCGCGCAGGACTGCGGCGTCTTGGCGCTGAGATTCGGGGCAGATGCTAATTGGTGCTATCCGTCCACCTCTCCGAAGATGCCAAGTTGATTTATGGCACCATGTATCGAAGGTTTAGACGGATGCATCCGATGTAGCAGACTTCGTCAGATTCCCCCTCATTTGAAGGGTTTTTGATTGTGGGGACGCTCTTCCCTGTAGGCGCAAGCCCCTGCAGTTAATTACGCTACCGCATTGCGGTAACAACTTTCTCCTTCTCCAGATGGTCACTTCGTGTCGTGGGTGTTTGTTTCGTGTTTTGTTGCCCGTGGATTGTTTACGGAGACTGAGTTATGTCGTCGCCCGTAGGGCGTGGACTAGTCCAAATCCGTATTATCTTAGATTTGGGTTTGGGGGTTTCGTTTGAGGATACGTCAGCCATACTTGAGGCTAAGATCAACTCAAACGTTTGTTAAGGATACGTTAGTCTAACTTTGTGACTAAGATCAACTTAACGGGATCGTTTAGATCCGACAAAGGAGCGTTTGGGCTCTATTGTTCCAGTTTAGGGACATAGTGGTCCATCGTATGTATGGCCGTTGGGACCCGTCACCTCTCTGACGACGTTGAAGGATTATAACGACGGATGTCAGAGGAGTTCAGAGATGTACCCTCGAGCCAGAGTTAATTGGGGGGATTCATAGTCCAGTCTGTTTGAAGGTTTAAGGATACGTTAGCCATCTTTAAGGCTAAGATCAACTTAAACAGGACCGTTTAGATCCGACAAAAGAGCGTTTGGGCTCTATTGTTCTAGTTTAAGGACGTTGCGGTCCATGGGTAGTTTAAGGACATTGCGGTCCGTGGGTAGTTTAAGGACATTGCGGTCCAGTATGTGCTCTGGATGCTTCACACGGGTTCACTGCCGTGCTTAGCGAGGACCAGGCTCCGCTCTGGACGTTTTCCGCGGGGTCAAAGAGTGACGTTATCCGCATTCCACGTAACCAGGAATTTTGCACTAGATGCTTCACACGGGTTCACTGCCGCGCTCGGTGAGGACTAGGCTCCGCTCTGGATGCTTCACACGGGTTCACTGCCGTGCTCTGCGAGGACCAGGATCCGCTCTGGACGTTTTCCACGGGGTCAAAGAGTGACATTATCCGCGTTCCACGTAACCAGGAATTTTGCATTAGACACGGGTTTAAGGACCCCACAGTCCATATCAATGTGTGGTCGTCGGGACCCGTCACCTCTTTGAAGACATTGAGTGATTACAATGCCAAATATCAAAGGAGTGAAGAGATGTACCCTAGAACTGGAGTGGATTAAATAGTCCTTGGCCCAATTTGGGATCAAGACCAATTAATTATGTTATGAGCCCGTTGGCCCAGTTAATCACGAATTGAGGACTTATGGCCAGCTT
This sequence comes from Agapanthus africanus, assembly GCA_030015575.1. Lineage (NCBI taxonomy): Eukaryota > Viridiplantae > Streptophyta > Magnoliopsida > Asparagales > Amaryllidaceae > Agapanthus > Agapanthus africanus. The sequence continues at coordinate 963,227,118 of CM057338.1, forward strand.
GGGCTAAGTCCAATCAGGTCTGGAATATTGGCTTCTTGTTGGTCCATTGAAGGAGAGGCTTTGCCTCTATCCATTTAGCCAATTGGGCTAAAGCCTAGTGTTAAACACTACAGAGCAATCAGTGTTGAACACTGGGAATGAGGTTGACGAGTTAGTGTTTAACACTAAAAGATAATTGGTGTTAAACACCAGCAACAAGGCTATCAAATTATCATAAACACTAAAACAGATCAGTGTTGAACACTGGAAATGGAGATCTTAGATCAGTGTTAAATATTAAGGTAATCAGTGTTGAACACTGCAAATAAAGTTTTTTGATTAGTGTTGGACACTAAGGCCCAACAGTGTTTTAACACTAGGTTCGGGAGTTTCAATTTAGTGTTAAACACTAAGGCAAGAGGGGTCACGTGGCAGCACGTGAGAGCGCCCTCCCTTCATTTATTTTGCTGAGCTTATCGCATCTTTTAGAGCATCACGTGCTATCACGTGACGGGCATTCAAATGCTTGTGTGTTAAAGCTTCTGTCAAGGGTCACGTGGGTCACGTGGGGCACTGCCTCAAAGGGGCTTTCTGTAGATCTCTTGGGGGGGTCACGTGGTGACACGTGACCCTGCCTCTATGTATGTTGTTTAGAGAATCTGTTAATCTTTTCCAGGAATTAAATCCCTCGTAGGGTTAAACCCTGACAGTAATTTCAGAGGAATTAAATTCCTACTTCCTTTTGAAGATTTATATTCTGAATAGAGTTGGACTCTGAATTTTCTATATGAATTAAATTCCTCATACATGTGAAGAACTAAATAGGGTTAAACCCTAATAAAAGCTTTTAAGGAATTAAATTCCCACTTTCTGTTAAGTTATGATCAAGGGAATTAAGTCCCTGCTGTTCCAACAGAATTAGGTTCTTAATTAGGGTTAAACCCTGTTTCTTTTTGTTCTGAAGGAATTAAATTCCCATGACACAGGGTCAAGCCCTAGTTTTATTTTAAAGGAATTAAATTCCTATAGTTCTGTGAGAATTAAATTCTCGTGCTTCCATTCCCTCTCTATGTTTTGGATCTGCATGGCAGGATCTCGACCCATTGAGAATTAAATTCTCAACCTCACGGGGAGATGTGCACTTTGCAGATTCTCTATCAAAGAGAGAAGAAATATGTTCTTCTGTTTTATATATCAGAGTTAAACTCTGTTGAGAATTAAATTCTCTTCTCCTTCAAGGAGCCTTCCCTGTCTTACCTAGGGTTTTCTTTTGCAGAAGATCCAAATTCCTCAAAGAATCAGAAGCTCTCTTCCTTTTCTTCCCTCTGCGTATATGTCTCTTTTTTTGTGTCTCTTGGCTCCTATTTATAGGAGAAGCAGCCGAATCAATGAGAAATTGACGAATCTTCATTGAGAGGTTTGATTTGCATCCATCATTCGTTTTTTGACCTTTGGATTATTGGGTGAATTTTATTCACCATCGGATTTCAAGTCCCGGGATTCCCCTTTGTTATTTCGGTTAGATTTAGAGGGGAAATCTTTCCAAACCCGAGATTTTCCCATAGATAAATGATATTCAATCATCTTTAAATCTTTAATTCGATTGGTCCCAGATAATCGCTTTCCTTTGGAAAGATTCGAATCTCTTTCAGAATTTAATTCTGTCAACGAAATGGGCTTTGAAAGCCGGTCACGTGTGACCACGTGACCCATGGTCACGTGTGGGCACGTGACCCCCTTTGGAATGAGCCTTCTTCTTTCTTTCTGCGCCCTGTCTTCTGGTTGCTGCTTAACCATCACGTGCCGCCACGTGACCCCTGGTCACGTGCGAGCACGTGACGCTTGTCTGAACTCTTTTTCTGGATTTAACTGGAGAACAATTCTGATGTTTTGATCGTCACGTGCCAACACGTGACCCTGGTCACGTGGGAGCACGTGACCTCTTCTGAAGCTTTTTCCTTGACTTGATCAGGAAGCGTTGGGTCTTTGCTGCTGGCCTTTAACTGTCACGTGCCGACACGTGACCCGGGTCACGTGGGAGCACGTGACCCTTACTGAAGCCCCTCTCTTTGATGTAGTTGGGAAACTGAACTTGCTTTGCCGGTACTTTTGGGTGTCACGTGCCGACACGTGACTGCTGGTCACGTATAAGCACGTGACCCTCTTCTGAAGCTTTTTCCATAAGCTTTCCTGATTTTAAATCAGGAAACAATTATGTTGTTCATGCGACTTCTGTTCGTAAATGTTTTTCTATTCACGAGTTGGCAACTCACCCGCGTTGTGCCCCAGTTTCTTGCAGGTTTGCCGTACAGGTTTCATTACAGCTTTGCTGGCACAGTTTCGTTCGAGTGACTTGCTAGTAGGTGGGTTTATTGGTATCGTACCCATCATATTACCTTGTATAATATTATTCAGTTGTATCTAGTAAATTCCATCAACCAAACATGTATTTATTTTTGAGATAGAGACCAGTGATGTTATTATTTCGACCTTAGAGTCGCGCGTTTTATTTCTTGTGGTTTTGAGTTTCCTTTTGAGTTTTGATCCTCGCCCTTGGCGTTGTATATTATATTGCTTGTATGGTTGTGACCGTCGATTGACGAAGAGCTAGCTCCCGCTTAGGGATGCCTTTTTATTGATTTCGTATACTATTCATGTTGTATCCCGTTTGGGGGCCAGTATTTACAAAGGAGACTCTGCCGAAATTTTCAGAAAATACTTGATGTTTTTAAACAAAAACGCATAATTCGGCTTATGCTATTAAAACTACTTGTTTTAAGTTGGTTTTCCTTCACTCTACTACTTTTCTTGGTTTGGATTTCTGGGTTCTCGGCTTACTTAGATTACGTACGCCTCGAGACGTTCGTAGTTTAAGTGCCGGTCATGTTCCGTACTTTCGGGATGTGACATTCATCACTTAACGATCAATGCTATAAACCAAGTAGGTGCCTAGAAAGGTGTCAGAGGGGCTACGCCCCCAGAGAAAAGAGGTTCTTTAATTAAGGAACTTCGCGAAAGCGTTGGAAAACCTCCCTCGAAGTATCGACACTGACTTGGCTGAACGGTTAAGCAAGTATTGTACGGTGAGAATTGTCCTGGCTAATTCTTCTTTTATGGTTTGAGGAAGGATTTGAGAAACAGTGGGAGCCATCCTGTTTAGATAAATTAAAAACCACTCTAAACTTGCAAGAGCATCATGCTAAAATGTTTTCTTCTCTTTCTCTCATTGCAGCGACCTTATGACCACACATAGGTTACATCTAGATAACAAATTGACTGAATCTGACTTATATGACTGGCAAAGGTCTGTCCAGATGTCCATTGTCTATGACAAGCTGGACCACCCTATTACTACTCAAGATCCCGCCGTCCCAGGTCCAGTTTCCACCGTCGCGGATTTGAATATCCGCCAGACAAGGGAAAAGGATAAAGCGAAAGCCAAGTGCCTCGTGTTAGCTTCAGTTGATGGTGTATACCAGAAGCAGCATGAGAAGATGGACACAGTTTCCATCTTTCTCCATAACAGAGATTTATATGGAGAGCAATCTCATATCGCAAGATATGAGATCTCGAACGAATTAATTCAAGCGAGGTTGGCTTTCGGGTCATATGTAGGGTACAACGTCCTTACAATGACTAGCTATATTGATGAGCTCCAGGACCTAGAGACCACGTTAGGAAACGGGTCAGATATTGACTTAATTCTACAGTCTCTACCTTCTACCCTGAAGGAAACCAGGGAAGTAGAAAGAAAGAGAAGGGCAAAAGTTTCGGGACTGGATATAGTAAAAGAGGGACATTCCTATTGTTATGGGATTGGGCATAGGCAGATTGATTGCAGGGCTTTAGAAGCCAGTAGCCAGGATACGAAGCATGTTGTGGCTTCAGCCTCAGGTGTGTTTGTAATTGAGAACTGTTTGTCAATTAACTCTACTTCCTGGGTACTAGATACCGGAGCAGGATCTCATATCTGTAATTCATTACATGCTTTGAGAAACCATAGAGTTATGAAGATAGGTGATTTGTCTCTCAGAGTTGCAAACGGAATGAGCGTGGACGCTGAACCCGTGGGAGAATATCGCCTAGGTTTGACAAGTGGGCAGATATTGATTCTACGTAACTGTCTGTATGTACCTTGTATGACTTGTAATATCATATCAGTGTCCTCACTTTCAAGAGAGGGATATGATTTTACATTCGTAAACGATGTAGTTCACATCCACCTAAATCAAGTTTTGATTGGGTCGGTACATTAGATAACGGCATATACGTATTGAGTCAAGCTTAGGTTTTCAATGTCCAGAACACACTTAAAAGAAAGTCTCCGGAATTAAATCAGACTTTCTTATGGCATTGTAGACTAGGTCACATCAATGAGAGAAGGTTGACTAAGTTACATAGAGAAGGATATTTGAATCTGTTCGAATATCAATCTTATGCTACTTGTGAATCTTGTCTCATAGGAAAGATGACCAAGACTCCGTTGACTGGACACGGAGTAAGAGCAAGCGAGCTCTTGGGACTCATACACAGTGACGTGTGCGGTCTAATGTCTACACATGCAAGAGGTGGTTATTCATACTTCATTACTTTTACGGATGATTTCTCTAGGTATGGACATGTCTTCTTGATGAAACATAAATCCGAGGTCATTGAGAAATTCCAGGAATACAAGAATGAAGTGGAAAACCAAAAAGGCAAAAGTATCAAGACACTGAGATCTGATCGAGGTGGTGAATACTTAAGTGCCGAGTTCCTGGGTTACTTAAAAGAGAATGGAATTCTCTCTCGGCTTACTCCTCCATACACACCACAACACAATGGTGTATCAGAAAGGAGGAATTGGACCCTATTGGATATGGTTCGTTCCATGATAAGTAAGGCTGAGTTGCCGCGATCTTTCTAGGGTTATGCGCTAGAATCAGCTGCATATCTTTTGAACAAAGTTCCAACCAAGACTGTGCCTACCACACCATATCAGATGTGGAGTGGGAAGAAACCCTATCTTTGAAGATATGGGGATGTCCAGCTTTTGTAAAAAGGCAGCATGCGGACAAGCTCGAGGCACGCTCAGTACAGTGTAAGTTTGTGGGATACCCAAGGAACTCCAAGTGGTATTTTTTCTATTATGCAGAAGAACAAAAGGTTTTTGATACTCGTCATGCCCATTTTCTGGAACATCAGTTTTTAGAAAAAGGAACAAGTGGGAGCGTAGTAGAACTGGAAGAAATTCCAGAACCACAAGCTATTACTGAAAGCTTGGAAGAACCAGAAGTTTCAGAAGAAAGGGACATCCCGACGCCACTCCGCAGGAGGAGTAGGCAGTCTCATCCGCCCGAGAGATACTATGGATTTCTCATAGACGGGGATCGAGAAGATTGCATCATTAATGATGATGACCCTACTAGCTTCCAGCAAGCCATTCAGAGCGATGACTCAGTAAAATGGCTAGATGCAATGCGGACCGAAATGGAGTCCATGCACACTAACAAAGTATGGACTTTGGACATTGCTCCAGATGGGGTAAAACTCGTAGGATGCAAATGGATCTTCAGAAAGAAGATTGGTGTAGATGGACAGGTTGAAACCTATAAAGCTAGACTTGTTGCAAAGGGTTTCCGTCAAAGACCTGGTTTGGACTATGACGAAACCTTTTCTCCAGTAGCTATGCTAAAATCCATTAGGGTTCTTCTTGCTATTGCTGCCTTCCACGATTATGAAATCTGGCAGATGGACGTAAAGACGGCCTTTCTAAATCGAAATTTGGAAGAGAGCGTCTATATGGATCAGCCAGAGGGATTCATTCAGAGTGGGAGCAGCGGTAAAGTATGCAAGTTGCTTAAGTCCATTTATGGACTAAAGCAGGCATCACGGAGTTGGAACATCTGTTTTGATGATGCTGTCAAAGAATTTGACTTTATCAAAAATCCAGATGAACCATGCATATACAGAAAGATTGTAGGGAGAGCTGTAGTATTCCTCGTCTTGTACATGGATGACATTCTCCTAATAGGAAATGATATTCCTATGTTACAGTCAGTCAAAAGATTCTTGTCACAGAAATTCTCCATGAAAGACCTGGGTGATGCTACCTACATTCTGGGGATCCAGATCTATCGTGATAGATCAAAGAGGATGTTAGGACTTTCACAGTCCAGGTACATAGACACCATATTGAAAAGATTCAGTATGGAAGATTCTAAGCGCGGTAGTCTACCGGCTTGTCACGGAATCACCCTCTCCAAAGAGATGTCTCCCAAGACTGATTTGGAAAGGAATCGCATGTCGATTATACCCTACGCTTCAGCGGTAGGCTCTATAATGTATGCGATGTTATGTACCAGACCAGATGTAGCATACGTATTGAGCGTTGTAAGCCGGTATCAGGCAAACCTAGGGGAGAATCACTGGATAGCAGTAAAGAACAATCTCAAGTACCTAAGGAGGACTAAGGAGATGTTCTTGGTATATGGTGGAAAAGACCTCCAGATCGAGGCCTTTGCCGACTCCGGCTTCCAGAGTGACAAAGATGACTCCAAGTCCATATCGGGTTATGTCTTTACCCTCAATTGAGGGGCGGTTTGTTGGAAGAGTTCCAAACATGAGACCGTTGCTGACTCAACGATGGAAGCGGAGTACATAGCTGCTTGCGATGCCGCAAAAGAAGCTGTCTGGATGAAGAAGTTCCTCACAGAACTTCAGGTGGTTCGTACCAGTGTTGATCCAATACCTCTGTATTGTGACAACAACGGCGCTATAGCTTTAGCGAAGGAACCCAGGTCCCATCAGAAGTCCAGACACATCTTAAAGTGGTATCACCTGATCAGGGAGATCGTAGATCGCCGGGAGATCGAGATAAAGAGAGTAAAGACGAAGAATAACATAGCTGATCCATTCACAAAGGCCATTCCTCAGACGCAGTTCGAGAGGCTATTCGAGATGATAGGTCTACGATATGCCAGCTCATGGCCCTAGTGCTAGTGGGAGATTGTTAGTGTATATGCCCTAGGGGCCATTATTGTATCATACTAGGTTGTATATTACTTAATGGAAGCTTGGGATATTCACAGTTGTATATACAGTCTTGCTAAAAATAGTAGTATGCTACTTGATTTGTGTCTACTTTAATATGTGCATATGTTTCTTGTAACGTATCACTTATACATATTAGTAGAGCACATATGTTCTTTGCTTGATTACTAGTGTTGTGATGGCAGTCACACTAGTGGGGGCTGGGTAGTCTATAAGCAACATCCTATACATGTCCCTAGTCGTAGGATTATCGAGACAGGGCATCGATACTCTAGAGTAGACTAGTGTGTACGCTTCTCATCCTAGTTGGGGAGATGGTCTGTCCCATAGCCATCAGTACGTCGTACTGGAGATAGTATACAGGTGCTCGTTAGGTTACGGGTACACAGGACAGGACTCGCAGGGGAACTGTTGGTTGGTATTATACCCGTCGTTAGTTAACAGTTCACAGGTGACATGAGTACAGCATAATCCGCAGACTTGACACTGCTACTTCGCCTCGAGTGTGTCCCACTGTTCTTAGATTGCTACCCTACCACGGCTCAAAGGAGTCGTGCAAACAGGTAGCAGTTGGATGCAGTCCCGAGCACTTAGAGGCAGTGGCGGTTAGACAGGATTCGTCTCTCCCGGTATTGGGAGATGATATCGCGCTGTGTCAGAGAGCCATTACGCAAAGTCCCTGGCCAGAGCAAGCGAGATTTACTGGTAGGTTCCAGTAGTTTCTCAGGGTGTAATGGGCCACGCTCCGACACGACTTATACCACTATTAGGGGACTGACGCTTGCCACCCCCTAGGCTCGATATGCGATAGTTTTAGACGAACAGACCGGACTGTACGGAGATTGTCACATCAGGCTCAGTAGGAGTTCGGATGGGTTTCCTCATCGGCCTTCTTATCGACATCTACCTGGGGACCGTTACGTACAGCTAGTGCCGCTTGCGGTCTGTGGTTAAACCCACTGCCAGCGTAGTGTTGAGTCTTTAGAGTCCCATACAGAGAGTTTCCCAGCTCCAGGCGAAACGATATAGAGATCGTATGGTTTTACGACAAGGGTTCGGACGCATACGTGTTTAAACGCACGTGCGACGTTCGGACAGTTTTTACTAGCCGGCTTTGGTTTAAGCCAGATTCTAGTATCGGATTATTGGATTTATACAGTCTAAAGTTTTTTCCGTGTTTTCACGGATTGGAGGGGCGTTCTCGTAATTTTCCGGGAAGCTTCTAGAAGCATGGTGACTTGGGGGTTAAGGTGGCATAAGCATTTATTGCTTAATGACTCATTTGTGTGATTCATCCATGGTATTAAATGATGCATTAATTAGTTAATGAGTCATATGATGAATCACACAAGGTGAATGAATCAACCATGATGATTAATCATTTATATTATTTATTTGATAAATTGTTATGGTTGTTAAATTCAAATGAGCTCATTATTCATATTCATTCTCATCATCACCTTCTCTCTTCTCAAGCTCTCTCATTCTTAAAACCCTAACCTTAACCTCTTATGTGTTGAGATCAAGGCTTAGCTAGACTAATACATCCATAACCTCACTTTATATCCCCTACGTAGCTTAGATTAGCACTTTAAGCAACCTAGTTATCTCAAGTTACAGATCAAGCTTGGCGTAGGAGCTCTCGGGTGGATCGTCTTTGACTCGAGGAGGCCGTTGAGGTGCCAATGTTCCAAGGAGCCTACGAGGAGTGGAAGGCAGCGATGAAGACCCGAAGGACATGTAACGTGAGGTATAACTTCGAATCCGAGTAGTTAAACCTCTCGTAGTTTGCTAGTAACGGTTTAGATACGATTCATGCGCTCAAGTCCATGTTACGAAGCTTTGATAATCGTTTTTCATATATTTCGCCTCCCCGCAAGTTCGTAGGGTGCGTGATATGGACTTACAAATTCTCCCACCGCAATGTTGAAAAAATCTCCGAGCCCATAGAGATCCCACGAGAGCATAAACTAATTCGCTACGTAAAAAAACTTTTCTCATCTATATATAAGGCGTGGAAGCAGGTGAAGGTCTCTGTCGTCAACCGCGGTTCTTCCCCTAAACGTCAGCGAAATTATGACAAATCCCCTTTCAAATACAAGGGGACTCATCCCAAGACGGATCCTGATACAACGGTGCTTTCAAAACCAAAGCGGCTTCTCACAAAAAAGGAGAGGCCTAATAAATCTCAAGTGGCCGAGGCAAACTCCAAAGGTCAAAACTCCAAACACCGCAAGTCTGGGGGCATGGTAGTTCACATAGTCTATATGGTGAATTTCAGAGATGAAGTTCGAGCTTCTACTAGTCACCGAGCTCAAACTCGGTCCCTGACAAAAGTTCAACTGCAACGTGAAAAGCTGCAGGAGATGCTCGCTCAGGCGGCAGCAAACGCTAATCCATCGCCTAAGGAAAATCCCGAAGACGCACCCGAAGAAAGAGTAGAGAAGGATTCAGATATTGATTTCCTAAAGCGCGCTCTGAAAAAGAGAGATGAAGAAGCGGCAGAAATGTCCACTAAAATGAACCAGATGGCCCTTCTGATTCAGAATATGGCTGGAATGATGGTTCAATCGGAACCACTGGCAGATGAACCGCCGGTGGTCGGTCTTAAAGATAAGGATGGCATTTCAAATTCTCTGCAAATCTCATCAACGGTTGAAGAGGAAATGATTCCAAAAGCAAAGCTGAACGAATATATCGCTCAACAAATCAAAGATCACTACGCCAGTGAAGCCGCAAATAGATAAATAAAGACTGGTTGACCGTATCCGGCGTGCTACGATCAAATACAGTACCCTCCAAAATACACACTTCTGACTCTACATATACAAAGGAACCGAGAATCCTCACCAGCACATCGCGCGATTTAAATCCATGTGCGGTAACACTGGAGAGAATGATATACTTCTCCTCTGACAGTTCATCGGCTGTCTTGCGGGTATTGCCTTCGAATGGTATGCGGAACTCCTGAATGACTTCATGAATACCTTCGACGAGATGGAGATGCTCTTCTGTTAGAGATTTGCTAGTGTGAATAAACGCACTACCGTAACGACGTTGGTCAATGAAAGGGTTAGACCGAATGAGACATGGGTTCAATATATTACTTGATGGCGAAATCTCTGGTAAAAATGCGAGCAACGTATCGATGAAGTTGCAGCCATGGGAATGCTCATAGCCACCCTTGACCTAAATTCAAAGGCGTCCTCGTATATGGCCCTCTTCAAGCTGACGACCTTCCAAGAACTCATGGATAAAATGGTTCGATTGGATCAAATGGGTCAAGACTCTTTCTCATCCGATGATGACGAGTGAAAAGCGGAGGTAAGATGGCGTTTGTCGCCTACGCATAACAAAAATAAGCGGCTCTGAAGCCACCAGTCGCCAAAATAGCGACGGCGTGGGTACGCGTTTCCTCTGAGATATACACAGGGGGTATATTCCTTACTGGCGGAAGAATCTCTATATAGAATGGTCCTTTCTTCTCAAAGGACAGAAAGGATATTAAGGGGCCTACAAATAGGTCCTACAATCTAGTGGAATACCCCGCTAAAAAAACGGTATGTCTACAAGTAAAATGGGCATGGATGAAAACCCGAACAACAGCAATGGGTATTCAGGTTAGGTGTATTAAAGTGATCGTCTCGTAGCACTTCTAACACATTCCGTATCAGTCTACCCCTTTAAAACCCCGTAATGTATTATGTATTGATATATATTGTTTTGTTTAATAGATGTATGACTTGCCGAAACCATGATATCAGTAGTTCATGTAAATGGAAAGGATGTAGACGGATAGTCATGTAGACCAGTCAAATGTATATCCATGGTTCGGTCAAATCATGTTCATATAGATTGAATTCTGGTATAAATGGATTCATGTTGAATTGGAGTTATACTTGAATCATATTCAAGGATAGATTGATTTCAGATTAGAATGAGACTCTGCCTGAGTCAGACACTTAAACAGAATTGAAGTCCTAAATTAGTTTTTTGAGTTATCGGTAACTGCTGCACATGGACGACAGGATTTGTGTCTTTTTCCAAGACAATTACCGTATTGATAACACCGTTTTTAGTTTGTCTACCTTAAATAGGCAATCATCCATATTCTCTGGCTCCCTGAGGCTCAAGAGAACTGGTCCCGCTTAAACCTATGTTTACTAGGATCCTTATTGTAAATTAATATAACTTGAGGGGGTTTTATGAAAAATAGTTTTGATATATTTTCAAAATAAATCTCAAGTATTTATTTATCGTCTTTAGGATTTTCATAGTTGTAATTTTTTATAAAATGAAATATTCTAGTGGATATAAACCTATCTTTCAATAGTATATGGTATTTTCTTGTAATTTGATTTGTATTGAATGTGATGGTAATTTCATGAACTTTTGTGATTCTTTTCTTTTGATTAGAAAACATGGAATATATATTATATTTAAAATAGATATTTTGATAATATATATATATATATATTTAATTATAAAAAATAGAATTTATTTATTAAATAGAAATCACGTTTTCTTAAAAATTGTAATAAGAATTCCATCGAGATTGAATGCTCCGTGAGGAGGTCTGCATCTTACTCTACTAGTTCCGAGGACGTGCGATAACCCGTACCATCCCGATCGGGTTCCCCAAAATGGGTTGTAGAGGCTTATTTGTAAGGAATTAATTAAAACAATTTAAAGAATACAGGTTTTGATTGTTTAAGGTATTTTAATGTAAATTATGTTTTGTCCCACAAAAATTGTTACAAAAACCATCATTCTTTGTCAAGATGAGTGTTGTGAATAGGTAGGTTATTACCTCGTAAAATTTTCTAAAGATAATATGAGTAAAATGAAGAAATAATATCATAGGTAAACTTGGTGGTATATTAACGAAAAAGCGAAATACAAGTTGCATATCATTTTATTTTGAATTGAAACTTGTTCAAAATGCTGTTTTAGGATTAAACAAGATATAAAGAGATGGTTATTATGTGGTTAAGAAAGATTGAGTTTTTAAAGAAAATTAGAATCAGAAGTCGGATTAACTCCACTTCCGACGAGTTTTGAAAAGAGAAGTTTTTTTAATAGAAAGAGAGGAGGGGAGAGGGGAATTACTGATTGATTTGAGAGAGAAGAGATGGATGAAGGTTTTGTAGGCGTCATGGAGTCACGGGGTCGCCGGATTTGTCCCAAGTCGTCGCCGGAATTTGACCTTGAGCTAACTCCACTTGTACAACTTTTTGGATTTAGAAAAATTTGAGAGTTTTGATTCTAGATTTCAGAATAGAGGGTGATATGGTATAGGGTAGTATTTATAGGATAGAATTAGGGTTTAGGGTATTAAAATTGAGAATTAAAATGCATTAAAATTTAGATTAATGCCTCATTTTAATTCTTTGTTTATTTTCAGTAAAAACAAACAGTATTGGGGTTAGGGGGACGCCTAGGGTGCAAATTTTGGAGGCATTACCTACGGTCTGGACCGGCACCGCTGGCTTAGAAACTCATCTCGCTGGCCATCATGAAGGGAATGAGGCTTGGATGGGTGCCACGTGTCGGGGTCGCTTCATATATCTCAATGCATATGTCTATTTAATCCAACTTTTTATTTTTACGTGTATTGCACGTGTAAACTTTTGGGATTCCAAAAAGTTTTTAAAAAAACAAGCAAGAATATTATATGGCTGAGGGGATTCAAACACAGGGGCTACGTCACAGCAGTGCAAAGGTTTACCAATGAGCTACAAGTGCTTTCTTGCTGTTCAAAAGCAAATTAGATACTTATAGCATACACATTGTAACAACTCCAATTTTTGTATACCTAAATTTGAATTAAATTTGAAGTATACTTGGAGTATTAATGTTGCTGCTAACTCTTTAAGTATCTATCTCTTTACAATAATTACAAGAAGGAGCTTGTAGCACATTGGTAATACCTTGCACTGCTGAATCAAGCCACCAGAGTTCAAATCCCATACCCCACATTATTTTTAATATTGATTTTTTTAAAAACCTTTAGAATACCAAGAGTTTACACGTGCATATCTCACAAAAACCCCACTACACCCAAACATGTAACACTTGCAGGAGTTAGATGAACCGTCGGGGGGATCCAGGTCACCGGACTCGGTCGGGAATCGGCCAACTCGGCCTTGACTCGGCCGACTCAGTGATTCGACCGAGTCACGGCCGAGTCACCCCCGATTCGGCCGATTCCGGCGATGGTCACAACATGAAAGTTGTGTCTTTTCATATTCGCTATGCACCTGCAAAGTTTCAGCCTCATACCACTTCCAGAGCTCTTTAAAAACCCTAATTACTCCACTTTTAATACATTTTTATTACATTTTATAACATTTTTATTTTTAACTTTTCATCTACCCTAACTCTAGCCTAACCCTATAAATACCAACCCTACACACTACCCTCTCACCCCTCAAAATCTTGAGCCACTCTCTCAAAAGTTTTCCAAGAAGTGTGCTTTGAAACCGAGTTCACGGCGAAGCCCTGACGAAATTCCGGCGACGTGTTTTGAAGCAACCGGCGACAAAACCACCCCTCGGTCTTTCTTCCTAGTTCTCTTTACTCTTTAGAAGAGTTTAAACTCGTAAGTCCCATCCTTCTCACCTTTCTATTTCTTAAAAATACGGATTTATGGAACCCGACGGAAATCGGAACAAACCGATTTCTGATTCGGTTTTTCTACAAAATTTCACTTGTCACCTGATCCACAATACCCTAATATATTCATGTTGACTATTAATCACCCATAAACCAATTTAAATAAAGTTTCTCACATGAAATGATAGCTTCTTTGCAAAACCGTATTCTTTTCATAAAAATACCATAGAGTTTATTTTTCTTGTTCTAATTAATTTCCTCACTCCTAAATACGTTTATCTTGATCACTAAACTTGTAGAAATCAATTTGAATGAATTTTCACACATGAAATGATAACGTTTTCAAATACCGTATTCTTGCGCTTTAATACCTTCAAGTTTAATATATCTTGTTTAACCTCTAAACTTCATAATACTTTAAAATAAGTCACGAGGTAATGACCTACCTCTACACACACACAAATATAACCCTAATTGATAAACAACAAAATATAGAATACGAAAATACAGGACTTTTCACTAAAATACCATATTCTTTATAAATCTTTTCTAAAAGCTTTAAGTTGTACACAATTTTAAATGAATCTTTTAAAATGAAAGCATGATAGGTCATGGACATCGATCGTTTATCTAAACTGTCTTGTGGTGTCTAGGCAAGTGTGACTAAGGCTAGTGGTTTTTAATTAAGCCCACGACTGTGGTTCCTTCCCACTTACCTAGCACTTACCTGGCCGCAATTGACGGTGAAGAGGCGATTTGAGGCTTCTAATGACTTGTCGTTTAGACCTTAGAAATATGCTAGTTGGCTTAGGAAACCCTAACAACTAAAATACGGAAAACTATACTCTTTTACAAATAAATACCTTATATTTATAAAACCGTTTTTCTAAATGAATGATATTTATTAAACCTAAGCAAAGCGCCGCTACAACCCACCTTTGGAGAACCCGTTAGGGATAGTACGGTTCATCGTGCACCCGCGGGCTAGTAGTACGAGATTCAGACCTCCGCAAGGAGCATTCGGTCTCGAAAGGTTTTAAATACGACATTTAAGGAAAATAAAATTTTGGAAAATAAAATATTTATTTAAAATTATTCTTGTATTAAAATATATTTAATTATCATTTAGACACCTATTTTATTATAATATAAAGTTTCCACATTTTTCTAAAAATTACAAGATTAAAAGTTACATTAAAATACCATGAATTTCAAATAAATAAATTAATACTTTTATTAGGATATATTCACTAGAATAACACAAATAAAATTCACACTCATTATAACTATAAAGACGAATAATAAATACTTGAGGTGTATTTTGAAAAAAATATACAATAGTACTTTTTACATAAAACCCCCTCAAGTTTCTTAAATTACAATAAGGCCCCTAATAATTAATGAATTTCAAATTCTCTTCTTTTAGTCTGACTCGGGTAAGAGTCTGACTATTTCTGACTTGAATATGAATCAAGTCAATCTATATTCTTTATATTCTTCTCAAGATGAATACATGAATCCCTGAATCCAGTTAACAATCTATATAACTTGACTGAACCGAACCATGGATATATTCCTGTTACATGTTTCCCATTATTCCATTTACATGACTCTACGGTTATAACCGTTTCCTGATATCATGGTTTCGGTCGGTCAGTTAATCAATCTTACAATCAATACAATTTTTACAAGATAACAATACAAACAAGACATCGCGGGGTTTAAGGGGTAGATTGGTACGGAAGGTGTTAAAGGTGGCACGAGGTGGTCAGATTAATACACCTAACCTGAATCCTATTGCTGTTGTACCGTGGCATAACGGTTCCTTGTACTACACATGCTCTAGTCTCTGGCAAGTGAGACTCCTCTCGTATACACTGGCATTCTTCTGTACCAAGCTATAAACAACAGCGATAACATAACCTTATAACAATAGTTTACATTCTAAAAATGTACCTTCTTATTCTGTCGTCTCTACTTCCCTCTTACCTTTGAGACTTACCGAGCGATCTGTTCGCTGACGACATTTTATTTCTCTTTTCTTTGAATGTCGTCAGGTGACTTGGACCCAGCGGAAGTTGAGCCATCACAAGAAGATTTGGAGCATTTTGCCGAAGACCCAGCAGTATAATTTCATTGTACACTTTTCTTTTCAGTACTTTCCTTTTCCTGTTATGCCACTGTTTAGGCATCTTTATTTCAGTTGTATTTTCCTTTCCATGTATTGTACAAAGAATGTTATTAAATAAAAGTTGCTGTTCTTTTATACTCTTGTTTCTTGTGTATTTACTTTATATTGCTTAGCTACGCTTAGCGTATGTACTTCTGAGTACATACTTAGCGGACCTCGTCGCGTCCATTTCGCCGTACACTGGGAAGCGGGGCGTGACAGGTTTTGTTGGTGGCCCATGCAGGTCAGAGCTGTATGAATCCCTGTCATGCAGTTCTGGTCTGTGTGAACAACTTAAGCAACATAACACAAGAACCAGCAACTAAAACATTCTTTACAATTCATATTTCTTGAATCTTGCAAATCTCTATTCTTTGAATCTTATCATTTCATATATTTGAATCTGTCCTAACCCAAATTTTTCTTCAAGGCCATGGATTCCCCAGACAACACCAGCACTAACGTCAACAACACCCCTCCAGCACTACCTCTCACACCAGTTGTTCCTGTACCACCCACTGAGCAAACGATACTATTTGAGGCAATCCGCAGCCTTCTCGAGGGACAGCAACAACTTTTGAACCGTCCTGAAGCCGATGCACCGGGAGTAAAGCAATTCAGAGCTTTGCACCCAAAGCAGTTCTCTGGTAAGGGAAGCCCTCTTGAAGCGGAAGAATGGGCACAAAGCATCGAAGACGATCTGGCAGCAGCTCAAGTGCCAGACCACGCTTGGGTCCGTGTAGCGAAGCTACAGCTCACGGATAATGCTCGCAATTGGTGGAAGGCGGAAGAAACCCGTCTGGCACAGCCGATTGACTGGAAGACATTTCGCGAGAAGTTCGACGCGAAATATTTCCCTGTGACTGCCAGGTTTGCAATGGAGCAGCAGTTTATTCATCTACAGCAAGGATCAATGTGGGACAAATCGGTAGATGAATACGACGCTGAATTCACCATGTTGAGCCGGTAAGATATGTCACAATAGTTCCATTTTAATTATCACATACTACACAGTTAACACAATCTTTAAACAGATTCGCGGCACACCTGATACCGACGGACGAGATCAGAGCCCGTCGCTTTCAGCAAGGTTTGGACACAGAGATTAAGGCTGCTCTAGCCACAGGAAAGTTTTTGACTCATGAGGAAGGCTTAGAAGCTGCCCGCAGTTATGAGGCAGTGATAAAAGAGAGGGGCAGACCTCAGTCTGCTGGAGTCAAACGCCCTGCCAATCAGATGGCAGGTGGAGCTTCGTCCAGACCTCCTTTCGTGCCAAGGCGACCTGGAGTACCAACCCATCGTCCTAGCCCAGCCTTTTGCACCTACTGCAAGAGAACTGGACATATGATGAAGGATTGCCTTCGAGCCAACCGCCTCTGCTTAATCTGCGGTTCAGCTACTCACGGTATTGGGTCTTGTCCCTAAAGACAGAACCCAGTTGCTGCACCCAGGCCAGCAAATACTTATCAGCAACGACCGGCTCTTCAGGCACCTGCTCCCAGACTTGCACTGCCTGCACCACCCAGGGGACCACAAGCTGCACCACCTCCTCGACAGTTCCATCAAGCTCAAAGGAACGTTCCGAGGAATGCTCCTCAGGCCAGGAGGAATGTGCCAAAGCGCCAGGCTTTCATGATGTCTGTGGAAGAAGCTGAGGCCACTGGCCAAGTCATTACCGGTAAACTTTCCTTCTCAAACTTATCTTTTAGTCTTGTTTATCTACACACTTTCCCTATACCTAAAACCTATCCCATATACCTTAGGTACAATCCTAGTAGCTTCACTACCTGCACTTGCACTGTTTGATACTGGAGCATCCTATTGCTTTATGTCGCAACGGTTTGTCCAAACCCATGCGATTCCAGTCTCACCGCTTGTATCCAGCTGGAACGTCAGTTCCGGAAATGGTGTTCTAAAGGCAACTATGGGATACAGCATATGTCCAATCGTCGTCTGCAGAGAGTTTTATGCTGACTTCAAGGTACTAGACATACCGAACTTCGATGTGGTTCTAGGAATGGATTGGCTTGGAACCTTTTATGCTACCATCGACTGTCGTCAAAGGAGGGTAGTATTTGAGATTCCAGATCATCCGGTTTTCTATTTCAAGAGTGGAGATCGTACACTGGAACCAAGTACTTACAAAGCGAAGCCAAGAGAAGCAATAGTTGAAGCAGCTCAAGCAGAGGAAGAATCAAGACCGGAGGTAGTTCGAGAGTTCGATGATGTATTCCCTGATGATATATCAGGTTTGCCTCCCGATCGAGCTCTTGAATTCTGTATTGACTTAGTACCAGGAGCACAACCAGTGATCAAAGCACCTTATAGACTAAGTCCGGAAGGTTTGAAGGAAGTTCGAACATAGTTGGACGACTTACTGGTGAAATGATGGATTCGTCCCAGCACTTCAAGTTGGGGAGCACCTGTACTACTGGTAAAGAAGAAGGAAGGTTCATACAGAATGTGCATCGATTATAGGGCCTTGAACGAAGTTACTATAAAGAACAAATATCCACTTCCGCGCATCGACGATTTATTCGATCAGCTAAGTGGATCTTGTGTCTTCTCTAAACTAGATCTTCGTTCAGGTTATCATCAAGTGAAGGTCAAGGAAGCTGATATTCACAAAACAGCTTTCAGAACTCGCTATGGACATTACGAATTTCTAGTGATGCCATTTGGAGTGACCAATGCACCAGCAATCTTCATGAATCTTATGAACCAAGTCTTCCGGATAGATTTGTTGTCATCTTCATCGACGACATCCTGGTATATTCTAAGAATCGGAAAGAACATGCGGAGCACCTACGAATTGTCCTGGAAACTCTTTGACAACATAAGCTTTATGCCAAGTACAGCAAGTGCGAGTTTTGGCTAAATCAAGTTGGTTTTCTTGGACATATCGTATCAGGAGAAGGAATTTCTGTGGATCCAGCAAAAGTTTCGGCAGTTAGCGAATGGCCTACACCAAAGTCAGTGAAGGACATACGTGTTAGTGTATATGCCGTAGAGGCCATTACTGTATCATACTAGTTTGTATATTACTTGATGGAAGCTTGGGATATTCACCTTGTATAAACAATCTTGCTCAAAATAGTAGTATGCTACTTGGTTTGTTTCTACTTCAATGTGTACAGGTGATATCACCTATACGCATTAGTGGAGCCCTTAGGATCTTTGCTTGATTACCAGCGTTGTGATGGCAGTCACACTAGTGGGGGCTGGGTAATCTATAAGCACATCCTTATACAGGTCCCTAGTCGCAGGACTATCGAGACAGGGCATCGATACTCCGGAGTAGACTAGCGTATACGCTTCTCATCCCAGTGTGGGAGATGGTCTGTCCCACAGCCATCAGTACGTCGTACTGGAGATAGTATACGGGTGCTCGTTAGGTTACGAGTACACTGGACAGGACTCGTCGGGAACTGACAGGTTGGTACTATACCTATCGTCAGTTATCAGTTCCCAGGTGACATGAGTACAGCTTAGTCCGCTGACTTGACACTGGCCCTTCGCCTCGAGTGTGTTCCCACTGCACTTTGATCACTACCCTACCACGGCTCAAAGGAGTCGTGCAAACAGGTGGTGGTTGGGTGCAGTCCCGAAGCACTTGGAGGCAGTGACGGTTAGACAGGATTCGTCTCTCCCGGTATTGGGGGTTGACATCGCGTTGTGTCTAGGAGAGCCATTACACGAGTAGTCCCTGGCCAGGGCAAGCGAGATATACTGGTAGGTTTCCAGTGTTATCTCAGGGTGTTTTGGGCTTCACTCCGACACGACTTGTACCGCTATTGGGGGACTGACGTTTTACCGCCCCCTAGGCCCGACATGCGATGTATCAGACGAACAGACCGGACTGTACGGAGACTGTCACATTCAGACTCAGTAGGAGTTCAGATGGGGTTTCACCTCGTCAGCCTTCTTGTCGACATCTACCTGGGGACCGTTACGCACAGCTAGTGCCGCTTGCGGTCTGTGGTTAAACCCACTGCCAGCGTAATGTCGAGTCTTTAGAGTCCCACACAGAGGGTATTCGCCTCTGGGCAAAACAGAGTAGAAGTCGCATGGTTTTGCGACGGGGTTCGTTCTCATCCGTGCACTTGTGCACGTTTGGAGTCCGGACGGATTTTACTGGCTGGCTCTGGTTTGAGTCAGATTCCGGTATGTGTTTTGGGGTTGCTTTTATCTCTCAGTATTCATGTTCCTCGGAACAAGAATGCAGGTGTGTATGCACAGTTATTTGAGGAAGAGGAAGAGGACTTTCATTAGGGTTTCGGAACGGGTGCGTATGCACAGTTGACAGTTGTCTTTTTCCAAACCCTAATGAATTTGTATTATATCAATTAATAATATATAATAAAATGAAATTGTGTTATGGTTGGTTTTTGTTGACTTGTTGACCATGGTTGACTTGTTGACCATGGTTGAAGTTTTGACCATCATCATTACAAAAGAAAGATGCTCTTTGATTCTAGTAAATTCATTTAATGTTTGAAATGATAATGGTCATTCTAAAACTTTCCATCAACCTTTTCATTTTCATTATTATTATTATTGATAATTCTTTTTCTTTTGCATTATGGTTGCAAGAAAGAAAAAGGATTGCTCATTCTATCATATTCATTCTCTCTCTTCACTTCATCTTCTTCTTCCTCTAGCAAAAGAGAAACCTTCTCATGTGTTGAAAATCCTTCTCTTTAAAAAGAAAAGCACCCTTTAGACTCTCACTACTCATTCTAGGTTCAAGGTTTAGCAAGCCGGAAACCCTAGTTCACTCAAAGATCGAGGAAGAGCCCAAAGGTCGAACCTTCGAGGTGGATCCATCTTCGACGGAAGAAGGCGACAAGAAGAGAACCATCAACCTCTACAAAAGTTTGAAGAAGAAGGAGTTCAAGTTTAGGTATAACCATCCTCATCCGAGTAGCTAACTTTCTTTAGCTTGTATGCTAGTTTTAGTTTAGCTAAAGATCCCGACTTTGCTTAGTCCATGTTGCCCCTTGCGCTAAAAAATTTGATTTTTATACCGTTTCCGCCTCCCCGTAAGAACCGGGGGTCGCAACGTGGACTTACAGTGGCATCAGAGCCTAACTAAACTTAAACTAGCTTGGTAGTGAAGTGTAACGAAGTTCGGAACCGAAAAAAATCACAAAACCGGAAAAACAAAACCCTAAGTTTCTGTTGAAATTTTTTCTGCTCTAAATGAAATCCTTTATACTTGTAAATTCGGCTCAGGGTTTTGTGTGAACACCCAAGAAAAACGATGCAGTGATTCGTTCAAACCGCCGCGCTTCCGCCGCACGATGTAGGCATGTGCCGCGGAAGCGCCGCGGTTTGTCGTCTTCTGTGCATCGTTTTTCGTGCAGTGTGTGTCTGTGTTGGTTTTGGGATTTTTAAAATATATTATATGTGCCCAGATTTTCCAGAACTGAAATTCACTTTTGGGGTCCTATAATTCCGTATTTTTTTTCCGAACTTCACTGCACTTTGACTATGATGGTTATATCTGTGATGCTTGCATGTATTGAACGTCGGCTAATCGCTATAAGACGATTAGTCGGGGTTATACATGATCTGTGTTTGATATTGGAATGTGTATATGAATGTATTGGACTGTCGCGGGTGAATAGCCGGGGTGGTTGTGAGATGAGCTTTTGTTTTTTCTTTCATTCATTGTAAATGTAAATTGATGTAATTATATTATTTGTTTGGCCGCACAACCGGGTCAGGGTTGTAGCCGTCATTGTATAATTCTTTTTACTGTTTTTGCTCCTAGGATAGACCCATGGAGGGGGTGCACAAACTGCCGAGTACTTGGCGGGTAGTTTGCCGCACCCGTAGGGGTCTTAGGTGGGGTATTTGGCTATTCACCGCGACCGTGTAATCCGCTTTTCGTTGCAGGCTCGAAAGGATTGCGGATTGCTAGCATATCCAATGTATTCATCTGTGATCTGTAATGTCTATCATTGCTTTCTATTTAGGCGTTGCTTATGTTTTACAGCCGTGCTAGCCCAGCCCCCGCTCTGTCGTTAGTTAAGTAACCTAACGAGTGATGACGGGACCCCATGGCGAATGCGAATGGCATAAGCGTACGTCATATTTTGGTTGTTTTCTGCAATGGTAGGAATTAAATGATGGGACGCATTAAAAGTAATAATGCAAGAATATCACGCATTAAAAGAACTAATGCAAGATAATAAACCAAGTAAAAATCGTTGGAACACTTTCGAAAAACCACTCGGTTCTTTTCAAAACTAACTTTTAAACGCGGAGATTGAGCCACTCCCTCTAAAAGCTATCTCGTTCCATCGATTATATCAAGTTCACTACGTTCACGGTTTTACCAAAACCATTCGTAGCCCTCCGTCGTTTCACATGAATAGTCAATAGTATTCAAGCTGTGTTTGTTGGCCAAAGTCAAGGCATAGTGATTGGTAGCTATTGGGTATTCATGTGCAGCATAGATAAATGCGTTGGTTTGGAACAGTCGTACTGCCTTGTTGGCCAAAGTCAAGGGTAGGTACGGGTGGATTCAAATTAACCTGGAGAACGACGGGTAGAACTTGACATGTGACTTATGATTTGTTGGCCAAAGTCAAGGTCATAAGAGCATGGGGCAAAAATCCACATCGGGAGTTTCATAAGTACTGAAACTTGCTAGATTTGCATACCACTTGGAGTGTGTTGATTCTGGTAGGATTCCTTCAGTTTCGTCACGCGATGATATTTGGATCCCGATCCTACTGTGAGTATATGCTACTCCTCGGGAAATTTCTCACTAAACGATCAATGCTATAAACCTAGTAGGTGCCTAGAAAGGTGTTAGCGGGGCTACGCCCCCAGGGAAAAGAGGTTATTTAATTAAGGAACTTCGCGAAAGCGTTGGAAAACCTCCCTCGAAGTACCGACACTGGCCTGGCTGAACGGTTAAGCAAGTATTGTGCGGTGGGATTGATCCCGGCTAATTCTTCCTTTGTGGTTTGAGGAGGAATTCGAGAGACAGTGGGAGCCATCCTGTTTAGACAAATTAAAAACCATTCTAAACTTGCAAGAGCATCGTGCTAAAGTGTTTCTTCTCTCCCCCCTGCAGCGACCAAATTCGAAATGACTGGACTTAAGTTACTTCTAGATAAAAACATATTGACAGGGCCAAACTACAAAGATTGGCTCAGGAATGTCAAATTGGCAATCTCTTACGACAAGCTGGGGTATCTTCTTACCACCAAAGCTCCCCCTGTCCCAGGTCCCACCTCCAGCGTCGCGGATAAGGAAATCCGTAAGACTTGGGAGATTGACAGCGCGAAGGCCAGATGCCTCGTACTTGCCTCGATGGACAACGACCATCAAAGGAGGCACGAGAATATGGATTTGGAATCCATATTTCTTCATACAAAAGAACTGTATGGAGAGCAGTCTCGTATCGCAAGATACGAAGTGTCGAAGAAGTTATTTTCGACAAAGTTGGCCGTCGGATCATCGGTAGCGGACTACGTGCTTAAGATGATTGGCTACACTGAGGAGCTCGCGGAACTTGGGACCACGTTGGACAGTGAACTCTATACGGATATAATTCTCCAGTCCCTTCCATCCACTTACGCCCAGTTCATACTGAACTTCAACTTGCAAGAAAAGGAAGTTGAACTTTCAGAACTCCTCAACCTGCTGAGGAGCGCAGAGGGCACCCTACAGAAGGGTAGGGAAACACCCGCTTTGTTTGTAGGAGGATCTTCTTCCTCTAGGTCCAAGGCGAAAGCCAAGGGAAAGAGGAAGAAAGCCCCCGCCAAACCAAGAGGCGGTGTTAGTAAAGTGGGTGCGAAGGGAAAGGAAAAGGCAACAAAGATTGCGGGGAAGCTTGTTGGAAAGGAAGAGTGCTTCTATTGTCATAAGAGTGGACACTGGAAGAAAGATTGCAGGGCTTGGAAAGCCAGAACACAGGAACTGAAGCAGGTTGCAGCTTCAGCTTCAGGTGTGTATGTTATTGAAAACTGTCTTTCTATAAACTCTACTTCCTGGGTATTGGATACCGGATCAGGATCTCATATCCGTAATTCTTTGCAGGCGTTGAGAAACCGTAGTGTTTTGAAGGCAGGTGACATGACCCTCAGAGTTGCAAACGGAGCTAGCATGGACGCTAAAGCCGTGGGGGACTATCACCTGGGAATGTCAGATGGGCATGTTTTGGTTTTGCGTAATTGTTTTTTTGTACCCAACGCAACTTGTAATATCATTTCTGTATCTTTGGTTTCTAAAGAAGGTTATGAATTTGCGTTTGTAAGTAATGTTGTAAACATTCACCTTAATCAAGTTCTGATTCGGTCAGGTACACTGAGCAATAGTATATACGTATTGAACCAACCACAGATTTTCAATGTCCAGAATACACACAAAAGAAAATCACCAGATATTAATCAGGCTTTCTTATGGCATTGTAGACTGGGTCACATCAATGAGACACGGTTGACTAAGTTACATAAAGAAGGATACTTGGATCCGTTCGAGTATCAGTCTTATGCCACTTGTGAATCTTGTCTCATGGGAAAGATGACAAAGACTCCGTTCACTGGACACGGAGAAAGAGCGAGCGAGCTCTTGGGACTCGTACACAGCGACGTGTGCGGTCCAATGTCTACACATGCGCGAAGCGGTTACTCTTACTTCATTACTTTTACGGATGATTTTTCAAGGTACGGTTATGTCTTCTTAATGAAACATAAGTCCGAGGCTTTTGAAAAGTTCCAGGAATATAAGAATGAAGTAGAGAAACAGACCGGCAAAAGTATCAAGATTCTAAGATCGGATCGAGGTGGAGAATACTTAAGTGCCGAGTTCCTAAATTACTTAAAAGAGAATGGGATTCTCTCTCAGCTTACTCCTCCATACACTCCGCAGCACAACGGTGTATCGGAGAGACGGAACCGAACCCTATTGGATATGGTACGGTCCATGATGAGTAACGCTGAGTTACCGCGATCATTCTGGGGGTATGCGCTAGAATCAGCTGCGTACCTTTTGAACCGAGTTCCTACTAAGACTGTGCCTACTATACCATATGAGATGTGGAGTGGGAAGAGACCCTATCTTAAGCACATTAAGACATGGGGATGTCCAGCTTTTGTTAAAAAGCAGCATGCGGACAAGCTCGAGGCACGCTCAGTACAGTGTAAGTTCGTGGGATATCCAAAGAACTCCAAGGGATATTTCTTCTACTGTGAAGAGGAACAAAAAGTTCTTGTTTCTTGTCATGCCTACTTCTTGAAAACTGAGTTTTTGGAAAACCAGATAAGTGGGAGCACAGTAGAACTGGAAGAAATTCCAGAACCACGAGCTATTACTGAAAGCTTAGAGGAACCAGAGGGTTCAAAAGAACAGGACATTCCTACGCCGCTCCGCAGGAGTAGTAGGCAGTCTCATCCGCCCGAGAGATACTACGGTTTTCTCATAGACGGGGATCGAGAGGATTGCATCATAGATTATGATGAGCCTACTAGCTTCCAGCAGGCCGTTCAGAGCGTTGACTCGGTAAAATGGCTGGATGCAATGCGAACCGAAATGGAGTCCATGTACACCAACAAAGTATGGACGTTGGACATTGCTCCAGACGGGGTAAAACCCGTAGGATGCAAGTGGATCTTCAAAAGGAAGATTGGTGTAGATGGACAGGTTGAGACCTATAAAGCTAGACTTGTAGCAAAGGGTTTCCGTCAAAGACCTGGCTTGGACTATGACGAAACCTTTTCTCCAGTGGCTATGCTGAAATCCATTCGGATCCTTCTTGCCATTGCTGCCTTCCACGATTATGAGATTTGGCAGATGGACGTAAAGACCGCTTTTCTGAATGGAAATTTAGAGGAGTGTGTCTATATGGATCAGCCAGAGGGTTTCATTCAGAGTGGGAGCAGCGGAAAGGTGTGCAAGTTGCTTAAGTCCATCTATGGACTAAAGCAGGCATCGCGGAGTTGGAACATCTGTTTTGATGAGACGGTCAAGGAATTTGGCTTTATCAAAAATCCAGATGAACCATGCATCTATAGTAGATTTGTAGCGAGAACTGTAGTATTCCTCGTTTTATACGTGGATGACATTCTCTTAATAGGAAATGACATTCCTATGCTACAATCTGTCAAGGGGTTCTTGTCACACAGGTTCTCCATGAAAGACCTGGGTGATGCCTCATACATCCTGGGGATCCGGATCCATCGTGATAGATCCAAGAGGATATTAGGACTTTCACAGTCCAGGTACATCGACACCGTACTGAAAAGATTCAGTATGGAAGATTCCAAGCGCGGTAACCTACCGGCTTGTCACAGGATCACCCTCTCTAAAGAGATGTCTCCCAAGACTGATTTGGAGAGGGATCGCATGTCTATTATACCCTACGCTTCTGCGGTAGGCTCTATAATGTATGCGATGTTATGTACCAGACCGGATGTAGCTTATGCACTGAGTGTGGTAAGCCGGTATCAGTCAAACCCTGGGGAGAAACACTGGATAGCAGTAAAGAACATTCTCAAGTACCTGAGGAGGACTAAGGAGATGTTCTTGGTGTATGGCGGAAAAGACCTCCAGATCGAGGCCTTTGCTGACTCCAGCTTCCAGAGTGACAAGGATGATTCCAAGTCCATGTCGGGTTTTGTCTTTACCCTCAATGGAGGGGCGGTGTGTTGGAAGAGTTCCAAACAGGAAACCGTTGCAGACTCGACTATGGAAGCGGAATACATCGCTGCATCTGATGCCGCAAAAGAAGCTGTCTGGATGAGGAAGTTCTTGAAAGAACTTCAGGTGGTTCCGTCCATTGTTGACCCAATACCTCTGTATTGCGATAACAACGGGGCTATAGCTTTAGCGAAGGAACCCAGGTCCCATCAGAGATCCAGGCACATCTTAAGGCGGTATCACCTGATCAGGGAGATCGTAGATCGTAAGGAGATCGAGGTTCGGAGGGTTGCTTCAGAAGAGAACACTGCAGATCCATTCACCAAGGCCTTACCCCAGACTCAGTTCGAGCGGCTGATCGAGATGATAGGTCTTCGGTACGCCAGTTCATGGCCTTAGTGCAAGTGGGAGATTGTTAGTGTATATGCCCTAGAGGCCATTACTGTATCATACTAGTTTGTATATTACTTGATGGAAGCTTGGGATATTCACCTTGTATAAACAATCTTGCTCAAAATAGTAGTATGCTACTTGGTTTGTTTCTACTTCAATGTGTACATGTGATATCACCTATACGCATTAGTGGAGCCCTTAGGATCTTTGCTTGATTACCAGCGTTGTGATGGCAGTCACACTAGTGGGGGCTGGGTAATCTATAAGCACATCCTTATATAGGTCCCTAGTCGCAGGACTATCGAGACAGGGCATCGATACTCCGGAGTAGACTAGCGTATACGCTTCTCATCCCAGTGTGGGAGATGGTCTGTCCCACAGCCATCAGTACGTCGTACTGGAGATAGTATACGGGTGCTCGTTAGGTTACGAGTACACTGGACAGGACTCGTCGGGAACTGACAGGTTGGTACTATACCTATCGTCAGTTATCAGTTCCCAGGTGACATGAGTACAGCTTAGTCCGCTGACTTGACACTGGCCCTTCGCCTCGAGTGTGTTCCCACTGCACTTTGATCACTACCCTACCACGGCTCAAAGGAGTCGTGCAAACAGGTGGTGGTTGGGTGCAGTCCCGAAGCACTTGGAGGCAGTGACGGTTAGACAGGATTCGTCTCTCCCGGTATTGGGGGTTGACATTGCGCTGTGTCTAGGAGAGCCATTACACGAGTAGTCCCTGGCCAGGGCAACCGAGATATACTGGTAGGTTTCCAGTGTTATCTCAGGGTGTTTTGGGCTTCACTCCGACACGACTTGTACCGCTATTGGGGGACTGACGTTTTACCGCCCCCTAGGCCCGACATGCGATGTATCAGACGAACAGACCGGACTGTACGGAGACTGTCACATTCAGACTCAGTAGGAGTTCAAATGGGGTTTCACCTCGTCAGCCTTCTTGTCGACATCTACCTGGGGACCGTTACGCACAGCTAGTGCCGCTTGCGGTCTGTGGTTAAACCCACTGCCAGCGTAATGTCGAGTCTTTAGAGTCCCACACAGAGGGTATTCGCCTCTGGGCAAAACAGAGTAGAAGTCGCATGGTTTTGCGACGGGGTTCGTTCTCATCCGCGCACTTGTGCACGTTTGGAGTCCGGACGGATTTTACTGGCTGGCTCTGGTTTGAGTCAGATTCCGGTATGTGTTTTGGGGTTGCTTTTATCTCTCAGTATTCATGTTCCTCGGAACAAGAATGCAGGTGTGTATGCACAGTTATTTGAGGAAGAGGAAGAGGACTTTCATTAGGGTTTCGGAACGGGTGCGTATGCACAGTTGACAGTTGTCTTTTTCCAAACCCTAATGGATTTGTATTATATCAATTAATAATATATAATAAAATGAAATTGTGTTATGGTTGGTTTTTGTTGACTTGTTGACCATGGTTGACTTGTTGACCATGGTTGAAGTTTTGACCATCATCATTACAAAAGAAAGATGCTCTTTGATTCTAGCAAATTCATTTAATGTTTGAAATGATAATGGTCATTCTAAAACTTTCCATCAACCTTTTCATTTTCATTATTATTATTATTGATAATTCTTTTTCTTTTGCATTATGGTTGCAAGAAAGAAAAAGGATTGCTCATTCTATCATATTCATTCTCTCTCTTCACTTCATCTTCTTCTTCCTCTAGCAAAAGAGAAACCTTCTCATGTGTTGAGAATCCTTCTCTTTAAAAAGAAAAGCACCCCTTAGACTCTCACTACTCATTCTAGGTTCAAGGTTTAGCAAGCCGGAAACCCTAGTTCACTCAAAGATCGAGGAAGAGCCCAAAGGTCGAACCTTCGAGGTGGATCCATCTTCGACGGAAGAAGACGACAAGAAGAGAACCATCAACCTCTACAAAAGTTTGAAGAAGAAGGAGTTCAAGTTTAGGTATAACCATCCTCATCCGAGTAGCTAACTTTCTTTAGCTTGTATGCTAGTTTTAGTTTAGTTAAAGATCCCGACTTTGCTTAGTCCATGTTGCCCCTTGCGCTAAAAAATTTGATTTTTATACCGTTTCCGCCTCCCCGTAAGAACCGGGGGTCGCAACGTGGACTTACAATACGGAGTTTCTTGGGATTAGCTGGATATTACAGAAGATTTATTGAAGGCTTTTCGAAGATAGCAACACCCCTGACAAGCTCACATGAAAAGATGAAGAATTTGTGTGGTCAGAAGCATGCGAGCAAGCTTTCGTAGAACTCAAGTCAAGACTGACATCTGCACCTATTCTCGTCATACCGGATCAATCTGGAGGATTCGAAGTGCATTGCGATGCATCCGGTAAGGGATTAGGATGTGTTCTACATCAGCACGGTAAGGTTGTGGCTTATGCTTCAAGACAACTGAAAACTCATGAGCGCAATTATCCGATGCATGATCTGGAGTTGGCAGCCCTTATTTTTGCTCTCAAGATTTGGCGCCACTACTTAATTGGTGAACGAGTGAACATCTACACAAATCATAAAAGTCTGAAGTATGTGTTTACTCAGAAGGAGTTGAATATGCGGCAGAGAAGATGGTTAGAACTCATGGCGGACTTTGACATCAATTTGCAATATCATCCAGGAAAGGTGAACGTAGTACCTGATGCTCTTAGTCGCCAACCATTAGCAATGAATCTCACCGTCCAGTGGAAGCTGCAGCAAGACTTACATCAGATGGAGATCGAACTAGTCATGCCAGGTGATGCTTCAAGTTTGATGAATCTACAAGTTCAATCAACCATTGTTAATCAGATCAAAGCAGCTCAAGCCAGCGATGCTAAGTTACAAAAGATCAGAGAACAAGTGGAGAATGGACTCAGAACAGATTTCATCATCCATGAAGACGGATCTTTGAGATACGGCAGCAGATTGTGTGTACCAAAGGGTCCTGTTCGGGAAGAGTTAATGAAAGAAGCTCACAGCTCTCCCTATTCAGTACATCCTGGAGGTACCAAAATGTACAAAGATCTACGTCAGAATTATTGGTGGCATGGAATGAAGCGTGAAGTAGCCAGAAGTGTCGCAAAATGCTTGGTGTGACAGCAAGTAAAGGCTGAACATCACAGGACAGCTGGACTACTTCAACCGTTACCAATCCCAGAAGGGAAGTGGCAGCATATCACGATGGACTTTGTAACTGGCCTTCCTCGCAGCACAAAGGGTAACGATGCGATTTGGGTCATTGTGGATCGACTCACAAAGTCGGCTCACTTCAACCCATTTCGAGTTGGCCAATCAACTGAGACACTAGCGAAGAAGTACATGGAGGTAAAAATATAATTTAGATTTAAAAACTCTTCATAATGTACTATCTCTGATACCCATGAACTCATACAGGAAATTGTGAGACTTCATGGAGTACCGGTCTGCATTGTCTCCGATCGTGACACCAGGTTCCGATCGCAATTTTGGCAGAGTCTGCAAGCTAGCTTGGGAATAAGTCTGAACTTCAGCATGGCTTATCATCCACAAACAGATGGTCAGTCGGAACGAACTATTCAGATCTTGGAGGATATGCTCAGAGCATGTATGCTCGACTTCAAAGGATCGTGGGAGGATCACCTGCATCTTGTGGAGTTTGCGTACAACAACAGCTACCAAGCAAGCATAGGAATGGCACCTTTTGCAGCATTATATGGAAGGAAGTGTCGATCGCCATTAAGTTGGGACGATATCGGAGATAGGGAACTCCTGGGACCAGAGATGATAGTAGCGACCGTTGATGTAGTTTGTACTATCAGGGAAAGAATGCGCATAGCCCAAGATAGACAGAAACATTGGGCTGATGCAATAAGACGACACTTGGAGTTCCATCCAGGAGATCATGTATTCTTGAAGATATCTCCTAACCGCGGAGTGATCCGATTTGGAAGACGGGGTAAGCTAAGTCCGAGATACATTGGACCGTTCGACATACTCGAACGAGTCGGTGAAGTGGCGTACCGTTTAGCTCTTCCACCATCATTGGAAGGAGTGCATAACGTGTTCCACATATCCCAACTCAGAAAGTATGTGAGTGGCCCCAGCCATGTACTTAATCATTCCGAGCTCACTATACAGCCCGATTTGTCTTGTGAGCAGCAACCTGTGGAAATCCTGAATAGAAAAGTGAAGACACTTCGGAACAAGGAAGTTAATTTGGTCCGGGTAATGTGGAGAAAAGACACTCCAGGAGAATCTACGTGGGAAAGGGAGGACGAAATGCGTGCAAGATATCCGCACCTTTTTGCAAACTAGTCCTCAAATAAAAGTTGTAAATTTCGAGGACGAAATTTTTGTAAAGAGGGTAGATTGTAACAACTCCAATTTTAGTATACCTAAATTTGAATTAAATTTGAAGTATACTTGGAGTATTAATGTTGCTGCTAACTCTTTAAGTATCTACCTTTACAATAATTACAAGAAGGAGTTTGTAGCTCATTGGTAATACCTTGCACTGCTGAACCAAGCCACCAGAGTTCAAATCCCATACCCCACATTATTTTTAATATTGATTTTTTTTTAAAACCTTTAGAATACCAAGAGTTTACACGTGCATATCTCACAAAAACCCCACTACACCCAAACATGTAACACTTGCAGGAGTTAGATGAACCGTCGGGGGGGATCCAGGTCACCGGACTCGGTCGGGAATCGGCCAACTCGGCTTTGACTCGGCCGACTCAGTGATCAGACCGAGTCATGGCCGAGTCACCCCCGATTCGGCCGATTCCGGCGATGGTCACAACATGAAAGTTGTGTCTTTTCATATTCCCTACGCACCTGCAAAGTTTCAGCCTCATACCACTTCCAGAGCTCTTTAAAAACCCCAATTACTCCACTTTTAATACATTTTTATTACATTTTATCACATTTTTATTTTTAACTTTTCATCTACCCTAACCCTAGCGTAACCCTATAAATACCAACCCTACACACTACCCTCTCACCCCCTAAAATCTTGAGCCACTCTCTCAAAAGTTTTCCAAGAAGTGTGCTTTGAAACCGAGTTCACGGCGAAGCCCTGACGAAATTTCGGCGACGTGTTTTGAAGCAACCGGCGACGAAACCACCCCTCGGTCTTTCTCCCTAGTTCTCTTTACTCTTTAGAAGAGTTTAAACCCGTAAGTCCCATCCTTCTCACCTTTCTATTTCTTAAAAATACGGATTTATGGAACCCGACGGAAATCGGAACAAACCGATTTCTGATTCGGTTTTTCTACAAAATTTCACTTGTCACCTAATCCACAATACCCTAATATATTCATGTTGACTATATTAATCACCCATAAACCAATTTAAATAAAGTTTCTCACATGAAATGATAGCTTATTTGCAAAACCGTATTCTTTTCATAAAAATACCATAGAGTTTATTTTTCTTGTTCTAATTAATTTCCTCACTCCTAAATACGTTTATCTTGATCACTAAACTTATAGAAATCAATTTGAATGAATTTTCACACATGAAATGATAACGTTTTCAAATACCGTATTCTTGCGCTTTAATACCTTCAAGTTTAATATATCTTGTTTAACCTCTAAACTTCATAATACTTTAAAATAAGTCACGAGGTAATGACCTACCTCTACACACACACAAATATAACCCTAATTGATAAATAACAAAATATAGAATACAAAAATACAGGACTTTTCACTAAAATACCATATTCTTTATAAATCTTTTCTAAAAGCTTTAAGTTGTACACAATTTTAAATGAATCTTTTAAAATGAAAGCACGATAGGTCATGAACATCGATCATTTATCTAAACTGTCTTGTGGTGTTTAGGCAAGTGTGACTAAGGCTAGTGGTTTTTAATTAGGCCCACGACTGTGGTTCCTTCCCACTTACCTAGCACTTACCTGGCCGCAATTGACGGTGAAGAGGAGATTTGAGGCTTCTAATGACTTGTCGTTTAGACCTTAGAGATAGGCTAGTTGGCTTAGGAAACCCTAACAACTAAAATACGGAAAACTATACTCTTTTACAAATAAATACCTTATATTTATAAAACCGTTTTTCTAAATGAATGATATTTATTAAACCTAAGCAAAGCGCCGCTACAACCCACATTTGGGGAACCCGTTAGGGATAGTACGGTTCATCATGCACCCGCAGGCTAGTAGTGCGAGATTCAGACCTCCGCAAGGAGCATTCGGTCTCGAAAGGTTTAAAATACGACATTTAAGGAAAATGAAATTTTGGAAAATAAAATATTTATTTAAAATTATTCTTGTATTAAAATATATTTAATTATCATTTAAACACCTATTTTATTATAATATAAAGTTTCCACATTTTTCTAAAAATTACAAGATTAAAAGTTACATTAAAATACCATGAATTTCAAATAAATAAATTAATACTTTTATTAGGATATATTCACTAGAATAACACAAATAAAATTCACACTCATTATAACTATAAACACGAATAATAAATACTTGAGCTGTATTTTGAAAAAAATATACAATAGTACTTTTTACGTAAAACCCCCTCAAGTTTCTTAAATTACAATAAGGCCCCTAATAATTAATGAACTTTAAATTCTCTTCTTTTAGTTTGACTCAGGTAAGAGTCTGACTATTTCTGACTTGAATATGAATCAAGTCAATCTATATTCTTTATATTCTTCTCAAGATGAATACATGAATCCCTGAATCCAGTTAATAATCTATATAACTTGACTGAACCGAACTATGGATATATTCCTGTTACATGTTTCCCAATATTCCATTTACATGACTCTACGGTTATAACCGTTTCCTGATATCATGGTTTCGGTCGGTCAGTTAATCAATCTTACAATCAATACAATTTTTACAAGATAACAATACAAACAAGACATCGCGGGGTTTAAGGGGTAGATTGGTACGGAAGGTGTTAAAGGTGGCACGAAGTGGTCAGATTAATACACCTAACCTGAATCCTATTGCTGTTGTACCGTGGCATAACGGTTCCTTGTACTACACGTGCCCTAGTCTCTGGCAAGTGAGACTCCCATCGTATACACTGGCATTCTTCTGTACCAAGCTATAAACAACAGCGATAACATAACCTTATAACAATAGTTTACATTCTAAAAATGTACCTTCTTATTCTGTCTTCTCTACTTCCCTCTTACCTTTGGGACTTACCGAGCGATCTGTTCGCTGACGACATTCTATTTCTCTTTTCTTTGAATGTCGTCAGGTGACTTGGACCCAGCGGAAGTCGAGCCATCACAAGAAGATTTGGAGCATTTTGCCGAAGACCCAGCAGTATAATTTCATTGTACACTTTTCTTTTCAGTACTTTCCTTTTCCTGTTATGCCACTGTTTAGGCATCTTTATTTCAGTTGTATTTTCATTTCCATGTATTGTACAAAGAATGTTATTAAATAAAAGTTGCTGTTCTTTTATACTCTTGTCTCTTGTGTATTTACTTTATATTACTTAGCTACGCTTAGCGTATGTACTTCTGAGTACATACGTAGCGGACCTCGTCGCGTCCACTTCGTCGTACACTGGGAAGCGGGGCGTGACAAACATGATTGCAAATACTCCATTGTATATTAACTTTTAAACAAATTTTCTGTACACTGAAACAGTGACGTTACAATGTGGTGGCTTCTGTTATTGTGGAGGAAGCTTTTGATAATTATTTTGTTTTGGGAACTGATTTTGATTTTGAGACTGGTTTTGGTTCCAAGCGAAATTAAGGTGATTCCTCCATCCTTGATTATAAGTGGATGAATAAGGGTCATTTCTAGGTTGTTGCTGAAAGGCAGTATTAGTTTGTTCATGACCTTGAGATGGAGGATTCAAAGGACATTATTCCGTTAAATGTAATAGGTCAAAACAGCAACCACACACAGTTTTGGGTGCATAACTTGATTTAGGGAGGTTGATGAGACTTTGTTTTCGATAGCTTCGAATTTCTTTTGCATCGCGGCCATTTCAGCTTTTACTGCGATGGAAACGTCGAGCTGATGGATATCTGCCCTAGATGAAAATGGAGTTGGTCAAACGCTCTCCCATTGTGAGGTTTGTTCGGTGAGATCCTCCAGAAATTGCCAAGTTTCGCCATCGTCTTTTGACATGAAATGGTATTGCCAAATGGTTTCAAGCATTTATTTCGTGGCAGGATTAACACCCTCGTATATAATTCGGCAAAATTGCCATCTATCAATTCCGTGATGGGGGCATTGTACAAGAAGATCTTTAAAACGTTCAAAGTATTTCCAGAATGGTTCATTGGGAAGTTGGGTAAACTGGTTAATCTCGCTTTGAACGCGGGCGGTTTTGTGATTCGGATAAAATTTCTTAAGGAATGCTATAACGAATTCATCCCATGTAGCGATAGAATGTGCGACAGTACTATAAAGCCATTTTTATGCTAGCTTACAAGTGTTAAAACAGAGAAGACGTAATCGCATAGTATCCATAGACAGTTGGGTTATGCTCATCATTGCACATACGTTCTCGAATTTGGTTATGAAAACGTATGCGTCTTCGGATTCAAGCTTGTGGAATTTGGGCAACAAGTTGATGAAGTGGGGTTTAATTTCGAAATTACCCCCATTAGCCGGTGGAAGAGACAGATAAGTAGGAAGGGGTCCACATATGGTGTAGCATCTTTCTTGGAGAGAGATGTGCGGTGGATTCTGCGCACCTACGGATAGTAGAAGGGTGGTATCGTTAAATCCCGAAGGAAATCCGTCCATTTCGGGAGATGTGGTGGGTGGAGTGGAAATAGAAGATGAAGAAGTATCGACTTTGGAGTCGATAGAAAAAACGCGGACAGGACGAGCACTAGAATCCCGTGTCCAATCGATCATGCACTAAGCGGGTTTAGTGCATGTGGCAGCGTGGGATATGTGAGAACTCTTTTTAAGAAGGTTTATTTTTTAAAAAAGTTGAACTTAAGGCCTGACTCAACAAATCACAAAATACACAATCAAATCCTAGAACTAGGGTCACCTAAGTCAAGTCACGAGACCGCTCCTAGACTTTCAAAGGACAAGTCGTAGGATTAATTCTCTACCATCTCTTTATCACACTTGTGGTCATCTAAGTGCCAGGTAAGTAGGAGGTATCCGCTATACGAATCACCAAAATAGCGGGCCTAATTAAGTAACCACTTTCCTTAGTCACACTTGTCTAGACACCATAAGAGAAATGCGGATAAACGATAGATTACCCACGACCCTCCTTTGTCCTAATTGAGCGCGACAGTCCTTTGAGACTTGGTCTAGATATTTTTTAATTAATGTAGGGTGAAAATATACTCGTTTTGTGATTTGTGGGACCTAAAAAGGGTAATGAAATCCCCACCTAATATGGATTTGGGTTATTGCCCCTTAAAGTCCATTTTAGATATGCACAAACAAATAGATATCAAAACACGCAAAAAAAAATTTAATCGGCGATGTTTTTAAAGAATTCTGCAGAAAAGATGAGATTATTAGAGCTTAGAGAAGAGAGAAAGATATTAGGAAATTACCTGAAATTTTTGGCTACACGATTCCTCCAAGGCGCCGCAGTTCCACCGCAAAATCACCAAAGCCGCTGCGGTTCCGCCGCAAGTTTGTGTGATCTTCTATTAATTTTTCTTCAGTGCCCTCCTCTGCTCCTCCGAGCTACGTTGAAAGTCTCTGAATCTCTGTTTCTTTACTCCAGTTACTCTAGATTCCCTTGCAAAACTCGCACGATAATCGTTAAATACACAATATGCGGTTTTGGTTCTTGTTTATAATATGTTTGCTGGATTTTATAAGAAATTAACCCGAATAACAAGAAAAAAAATTACAACCGTTTCCCTGGCAACGACGCCATTTGATTGATTGTGAAGCTGAAAAGTGTGATGTAAATAACCACAATGTCGCTAGTAGCTAGCCGCGATGAGTACGGGTCGTCCGCAGGGAAACGTGAACCTTTTTCTTTCTTTAGACGAGTTGATTGAAGAATGGTGATTGTTTGTCGTTACGGATATACTACGGATAGAAGATTTATAAAGAAGAGGCTAGTAAGGTTCATAGGATTTAGTAGTAATGGATGACTAATTAAAAATGACTCCTTTTTTATTTTAATAGTTTAAAACTAGATCGATAGTGATGAATGTAGATTAGAGTTCTCTTTTGGAAGAAACTAAGGTTTCCTCACTACTAACCCTTGTCTTTGCATTGATCTCTATTCATGTCTAGCTTTTAACAAAATAAGTGTTAAACCAATCTCAAATCATGGTCGTGACTAGCAATAAATTGGTAGCGCGCCCGATAAGAATCTTAATATTTAATTTGCTAAAGTTTATAAATTTTAAAATGTATAAAAGATGTTAAAAGATTTTATCATCCATTGATCTACCTTATCCTACGAACCCTAACAAGTTAGGAATTATTCGCTAAAGGTTTGAGGTTTAGAAGAAAGGTTGAAAAATGAAAACATGATTAAGATGCAGAAAGTAAGTGCGGAAAGTAATTGCAAAAAAAAAACGATAAAAACACTATCTTTATTAATCAACTATTGCATACAACTTTTGAAAGTAGAGTACAAGAACCCTGGTTGCTCTAAATCTCTGTCTTGTTGGAAGTAGATGACTAGTTGATGATCACTCGGATACGTGAATCGTTTTGGACCTCTTGATCTCTTTGGTGATGATTTTTAATATAAAGTTCTCGGTCCCTTATATAGTCACAGAAACTAGAAACCCTAGATTCTATATAATAATATATGTTGTTAAAATCCTATCCCCAAATCTCCCATCCTAAGGCTCCAAATATGTCGCGGATCTGCTGCAAATACCCTAGTTTGGCAGCCCAACCGCCGCAATGATAGTAGGATCAGCCTTTGGGATTTTTTCTGGTGTTTTGTATTGTCATGTGAAGATCTTCTAGATGTCTATATTCTGAGAATAATGAACTGAGTCTCTGCCGTTGCTAGATTTCATAATTTGCTTCAATATTTTGGCAGATTTGATTCCGACATCCCGATTTAATTCGGATCTCTTGGATTCCAGACCTGAGCAAATCTGCACAATATCTCAAATCAAAGTGTTGGTAGTATTTGGTATTTTTGAGATATTATCTTAACCATTTTATATGATATTAAATCTTAAGAATATTGATTAGAAATATTTGATATGATATGCATATTTTAATTCCAATATTTCATATAAATATTATATGCATGTATTTTCCCTTATTATGTTAATTATAATGTAGAAACATATGATAATAAACTTTTTATACAAAAACCCTCATATGTTCTATAATTACAATAAACACCTTTTAGCACTTAACAATAATAAGGTAATTGTTCATTCAAATGTACAATATTTTAGACTAATCATGTGACCTTGAACATGTGACGGTGGAAAACGGTCAATCATGTAAGATCGTTGGAAAATGGATGATTATCTTGCAACCGTTAGGAGGTGGTCAAATCAAATTGAAGAATGCTCGTCATATTCCGGATTTGAAGAAAAGCTTGATTTCCACAAGTCAGCTAGACAACGAAGGGTTTACTACAACATTTTGGAATTCTCAATGGAAGATTTCCAAAGGGTCGTTAGTGGTCGCAGGGATAATTGAGCAGTTCGTTGTACTCATTCAGTGGGTGCAGCGGATGCTCGGTTGCATTGACGTCAAGTTCGGAGAAAGATTCAGAAACTTCGTTGTGGCATAAAAGATTGGGGCACTTCAGCGAGAAGAACATAAAAATTCTTCAAGTTAAGGGGTTCTTTCGGGGCTGAGAAAAGTGGAGTTGGTGCTTTACGAGAGCTGCGTTTGTGGGAAGCAAAGCACGCTCAAATTTCAAATTAGAGGCGTAGAGAAAAAGACCATGAAACTGGAAATAGTGCATACGGACGTGTGGGGTCCGACCTTGGTGGAGTCTTATGGAGGAAATCGGTACTTCGTGACGTTCATCGATGATACAAGTCGGAAGACATGGGTGTACATGATGAAGAAAAAGTTCGATATGTTTGGTATCTTTAAACACTGGATTGAGCAGGTGGAGAACCATACAAAATGAAGGTTAAATACCTAAAGTCCAATAATGGCGGGAATACTGCACCTAAGAGTTCCAGGAGTTTTGCTCACAAAAGGGTATTCGTTGGTTGAAGGTACCGGAGACGCCACATCAGAATGGCATCGCTGAAAGAATGAACAGGACGATCCTAGAGCGGGTGCGAAGCATGACCTTGGATGCGAATGTACAAAAAATTTTATGGGCAGCAGCGATCGATACTGCTGTGTATCTAATCAACAGAAGCTCGGCGAGTGCGCTTGATGGAAATATTCCAGAAGAAATTTGGTCGGGTAAACTGGTAAACTATTCGCACCTTAAAATATTTGGCTGTATTGCGTATTATTTGATTGATAAGGCGGAAATGAGTA
This sequence comes from Agapanthus africanus, assembly GCA_030015575.1. Taxonomy (NCBI): domain Eukaryota; kingdom Viridiplantae; phylum Streptophyta; class Magnoliopsida; order Asparagales; family Amaryllidaceae; genus Agapanthus; species Agapanthus africanus. Next base: position 963,266,354 of record CM057338.1, read on the forward strand.
AGCTTGACTCCAAATCTAAGAAGTGTGCTTTCATCGGGTATGGTGGAGATGAGTTTGGATATCGGCTGTGAGATTACACAAGTAAGAAAGTAATACGAAACTGGAACGTTGTCTTTGATGAGCAACACTTATGTAGAGAAAAAAAGTAAGCCAAAGATGGTGTTGTATCTGAGTTCGTGGAGTTAGACGGAACTCAAGAGAACAATCAAGTGCATACAAGTGAGGATCAAAACACGGAGGAAGCTACAGTGCAGGATCAAGCTCAAGAACATGATGGTGACCATATTCAGCAACCAGATGTACCAATTCTGAGGAGATCTACGCAAGAAAGGAGGCTACCTGAAAGACTTGTGATCGACTTCATTTTGTACACGGATTCGGGGGAGCTTGAATCCCTTGAAGAAGTGATGCGAGACGGTGCTAGCAAGAAGTGGGAGCGAGCTATGGACGAGAAGATGGATTGTTTGAAGAAGAACCGTACGTAGGACCTAGTGAATCTACCAAGAGTCGAAAAGCGTTGCTGAATAGGTGGGTGTACAGGATAAAAGATGAGGTCGATGGTGTAAAGCGGTACAAGGCTCGTTTGGTAGTCAAGAAATATGCGCAAAAGCAAGGAATTGACCATCAAGAGATATTTTCCCCTGTGGTGAAAATGACATCAATTCGGGTGATCCTTAGTATTGTGGCGGTGGAAGATCTGCATTTAGAGCAGCTTGATGTGAATACCGCGTTCCTTCATGGAGATTTGGTGGAGGAGATCTATATGATGCAGCCACTGGGATACGAAATGAAGGGGAAAAAACTATGGTGTGTAGACTGCGAAAGAGCTTGTACGGCCTCAAGCAAGCTCCAAGGCAGTGGTATCTCAAATTTGATCAGTTCATGTTAGAGATGGGATTTATGCATAGTGAGTCGGATCACCGTGTCTATGTTCAGACGTTTGAGGATGGAGACTACATTATTCTATCACTTTATATAGATGACATGTTGGTTGCAGGTCCGAACTTCAAGAAAATTCAAAGTCTGAAGAAGATAATGGCTGAAAAGTTTTCCATGAAAGATTTGGGAGAAGCCAAAAAAATCTTGGGCATGAAGATCGTTTGAGATAGGAAGCAGTGGAAGCTGTGGTTATCGCAAAGGGACTATATCAAGAAGGTTTTGAAGCGGTTTAACATGAACAAGTCAAAACCGGTGAGTACGCCTTTAGCAAAACATTTCAAACTCATGAAGGAGTTTTGCCCAACAACTCAAAAGCAGAAAGACGAGATGGCAAGAGTGCCTTATGCATCTGTGGTGGAGAGTTTAATGTATGTGATGGTGAGTACGAGACAAAATATTGCACATGCAGTGGGAGTTGTGAGCCGGTATATGCAAAACCCGTGGAAGGAGCATTGGAATGTGGTGAAGTGGATTTTGAGGTATCTTAAGGGTACGTCTAGTCACTACTTATGTTTCGGGGGTGACTCTTTAAAGGTGCAAGATTACGTTGATGCGGACTACTCGGGTAATCGAGAATGGGAAGAGCACAATGGAATACATATTTACGGTTGGGGGAACAACGGTGAGTTTGGCATGTCAACTGCAAAAAGTGGTAGTATTGTTAACTACGGAGGCTGAGTACGTAGTGATCACGAAAGCCATCAAAGAGATGATATAGCTACAAGGGTTACTCGAAGAGTTGAGTAAGAAGTAAGACTTCAATACCTTGTGGAGTGATAGCCAAAGTGCAATACATTTGGCGAAGAATGCAACATATCATTCTCGGATGAAGCATATCAAGGTGTGGTACCACTTCATACGCATAGCGTTAGAAGATGGTGAGTTAACAATGTAGAAGATCACGGGAGAAAAGAATCCGGCTGATATGTTCACCAAGATAGTAGACAGAGATAAGCTGGATCTCTATTGCAGGTTGGTGAATCTCTCTATGAAAATTTGATGAGAAGAGAGCAGCAGCAGAATCGTGTGAAATTTACTAGTGTTGAGAATCAAGCTGAAAAATACTCTAAGTGGGAAAATATCGAGATTATGATGAATTTGCATCAAGGTGGAGTTTGTTGAAAGTGACGAAAATTAATCAAAAGCGAAGCCCACAAAATTAATACTAGCAGCAGCCGCATGCAGAGTTCCAAGTTTTAAATTGCAAGCATGAAGATTTATCTCTAAGGCCTAGGCCTATCTTTAAAACTAGCTAGGCTTGGAGATAAGGTATGCATGTGGCTTAATTAAATGTGGAAAGATATCCACATGCTTCTACATGTCTTCCCTTAGGTGCTGCATGTTTCCTAGTTTGATTTTTAGGTGGTGGCTGCCAACAATTGAAGTCTGTGGCTACTTTTTTGAAATATTAGTTCATGCATGACAAAAACAATGCAGGCGGCAACCAACAATTTTAATGCTTAAGCAACCAAGCATAGAAAATTGTCCTAAGTTCTATAAAGCAAAACAATTAAAATGGGGTTATAAATACATGCAGAGAAGTGAGTGAGGTATGGGATTATCATAAGAGGCAGAGGCCAAGAAAGATTTAGAAAGAAACAGAGAGATTTCTATTGAGAGATTTGAGAGAAATCTTCTTGGGTTGCTCTTGTTTGCAAACTTGATTCAAGTATGGTAGACGTTTGCAGATTCCGCTCTGCCGGGGACTAATCATACGGTGGGTGAACCTCGTTAACAAATCTATCTTGTTTGTGATTGATTACTTTCTTATTCCTGCACTTTAATTTATATGTCTTTCGTCTTTTAATTGCGTGATTGTGTTTTTGCGTGATTTGGGTTTGCCGCGAGCACTGTTCCGTGGATTGACTCTTCTCCCAACAGTTGGTATGCAACAGATCTAGATATGTATGCAAAGTTGGTCGTGGAGTTGTTGAACCAGGTAACTTATATTGCAGCATACAACTCTCCCTTAATGTATGCTACAGGGATGGCATTGAACGAGAGCGCTTTGGATTCGAAGGTATATGCATTGGCACAATGCACAAGGGATATTTCGATGGATGACTGCAATCGGTGCTTTCTACGGATTCGTGGAGATTATGCGGGTAACGAGATGCTCATAAGTGGGGAAGTTTTTGCTGAAAACTGTAATTTTAGGTATAAAAGTGATTGAGCTTTTCCTGGGGAGCTTATTATTTTTCTTGATTTCTCAACTATAGTTGCTCCTTCTGAGGCTCCTTCATCCACGCCATACTCCTTTGTAGAAGGTGAGAAGTTCATTTACATATATTGCTTTCTTGGTATAGTATTCTTCTATCAAGTCTGCAAGATTTTTAATGAAACAGGGAGGCTTTTAAGCTTTTGTTTTAATTAGAAAAAAAAAGTCAGAAAGATTTTTTTTTTTTGAGTGCTGAAGGCAAAATTGTTTTTTTTATTGCCCGCCGGATTGGGAATTTTCATTAAATTAAAAATGTCGACAATCTCTTTATCGTAAAGTTTAAACTATTTGGTTACATGAATAATATATATCAAGCAAACACAACATATAGGAAAAATAAGCGATTTAGCAAAATTTCCACCCACACGAAACTCCTAGATAGAAGTAGATTATTTTTTGTTTTTGATGGATCTCTGGATCTCCTTCAGATGTTACCTTCCATTGATCTGCAGCGAGCGCTGATGGATGGCTGAGATTGAGTTGGAGGGTTGCCTCATGGAGCGTGTGGATCTCAATGGGCTTGAGGTGGTTAAGGCCGAGCTACCTGTAAGGAAGTCCCGGGGTGGTTGTGCCACCGAGGACCCTTCGACGATCAAGTTAGACAGGGTATTTTGGCAGAGTAACGGTCTATTGGGGTAATATTCTCTTACCTGAGTCATCTGAGAGAGGGGTTTATATAGTGGCTGCCATGGGTAGGCGGGCGTGAGATTCACGCCGGCCGTTACGCCCCTGGCGTTGTGCCCGCGTGAAAGGTGGGACTCCCCATTAATGACGAGATATGCTCATTAATGGAGGAACGCAATGGCGTGGAACGCAGGATCATGGACGGCGGATATCTCGCGTCTGGCGAGATTCGCGGAGCCGTGGCGGAGATGCCTGTGATTGGTGTTGTAGGTCAGTCGATGAGACCGAGGAAGCTAAGCTTGGCGGGAGGCTTGGGAACGCGCGGGAGGCCGAGCAGGCTTGGTTCCTCGATAGCTCGGAGGTGAGCTGGGAGGGACGAGGAGGCCCATCGTGCAGGAGGCTCGGAGGCGAGCCGACGGCTGTTTGTAAGGCGGACATAGGAGTGGTCTGGATGGCCACTGAAGGTCGGAAACAATCTCGGGTTGAAGGACCGGGGAGTGCTTCCAATGTACCATTGTTGCTCCCTTCCCGTGAGCCATGGGACACGTCAGTCGCCACATGTCATGATATTAGGAAATACCACTTCTGAGCATCATCATTAGCCTCCCACTTTCGTTCCGACCTATTTATGGGTCGGGTCGAGAGTAGACTATATGGAAAATTTTCTGCTTGGTTTGGCACCGAGAATGTCGATTGCCCAGGAGCAAATGGAGGCGTCGTTTCATCTGTTAGGGCTGGCTATCGACCGAACTTGAGCTTTCCTATTTATTTACTTAAGCCATGTTAGGATCTTGCCTTCTTCGGGTGCATGCGCCGGGCAGAGGCTTGCTAGCTGGTTCAGTGTAAGGCTTAGGATCCACTGTTGAGACCGAGCGTGTAGATGTCTGGCGGCTTCGTAACGAGGGCTTTGATCCATCTCTTTATAGGGTAGGAAGCTGTCTGGAGTGGATTGATTGAGCAGGAGAACGCACGGTCGCTTTGTGATGAGGGCTTTTGATCCGCATTGTTATGGGGCAAGAAGCTGCATGGTAGGATGAACCGAGCGTGAGAGTGCCCGGTCGCCTTGTGCTGAGGGCTTTCGATCCTTAGCGTCATGGGACATGAAGCTGCATGTTAGGATGAACCGAGTGTGAGAGTGCCCGGTCGCCTCGAGATGAATGCTTTCGATCCTTGGCGTCGAGGGGCAGGAAGCTGCCCACCAGGATGAACCGAGCATGAAGGTCCCGGCCACCTTGTGGTCATCTTTGGGTAAGAGATTACCAATTAAGGATGGACCGAGCTGGGAAGCTGCTCGGTGGCCTCTTGATGAGGGATTTGATCTTTGGCATCGTTGGGTAAGAGATTACCAGCCAAGGATGGACCGAGTAGGGAAGCTGCTTGGTAACCTCTTGATGAGGGCTTTGATCTTTAGCGCGGGAGGGCATGGAGTGGCCTGCTAAGGATGGATCGAGAAGTGAAGCTGCTCGGTGGCCTCTTGATGGGGGCTTTGATATTTGGCGTCGTTGGGTAAGAGATTACCAGCCAAGGATGGACCGAGCAGGGAAGCTTCTCGATGGCCTTTTGATGAGGGCTTTGATCCTTAGCGCGGGAGGGCATGAAGTGGCCTGCTAAGGATAGACCGAGCAGGCTTTCTGCTCAATGGCCTCTTGATGAGGACTTTGATCCTTGGCGTCGTTGGGTAAAAGATTACCAGCCAAGGATGGACCGAGCAGGGAAGCTGCTCGATGGCTTCTTGATGAGGTCTTTGATCCTTAGCGCGAGAGGGCATGGAGTGGCCTGCTAAGGATGGACCGAGCAGGGTTGATGCTCGGTGGCCTCTTGATGAGGGCTTTGATCCTTGGCATTGTTGGGTAAGAGATTACCAGTCAAGGATGGACCGACCAGGGAAGCTGCTCGGTGGCCTCTTGAAGAGGGCTTTGATCTTTAGCGTGGGAGGGCATGGAATGGCCTGCTAAGGATGGACCGAGCAGGGTTGCTTCTCGGTGGCCTCTTGATGAAGGCTTTGATCCTTGGCATCGTTGGGTAAAAGAATACCAACCAAGGATGGACCGAGCAGGGAAGCTGCTCGGTGGCCTCTTGATGAGGGCTTTGATCCTTGGCGTCGTTGGGTAAGAGATTACCAACCAAGGATGTACCGAGCAGGGAAGCTGTTCGGTGGCCACTTGATGAGGGCTTTGATCCTTAGCATCATTAGGTAAGAGATTACCAGCCAAGGATGGACCGAGCAGGGAAGCTGCTCGATGGTCTCTTGATGAGGGCTTTGATCCTTAGCGCGGGAGGGCATGGAGTGGCCTGCTGAGGATGGACCGAGCAGGGAAGATGCTCAGTGGCCTCTTGATGAGGGCTTTGATCATTGGCGTCGTTGGGTAAGAGATTACCAGCAAAGGATGGACCGAGCAGGGAAGCTACTCGGTGGCTTCTTGATGAGATCTTTGATCCTTAGCGCGGAAGGGCATGGAGTGTCCTGCTAAGGATGGACCGAGCAGGGAAGCTGCTCGGTGGCCTCTTGATGAAGGCTTTGATCCTTGGCATCGTCGGGTAATAGATTACCAGCCAAGGATGGACCGATCAGGGAAGCTGCTAGGTGACCTATTGATAAGGGTTTTGATTCTTAGTGCGGTAGGGCATGGAGTGGCCTGCTAAGGATGGACCGAGCAGGGTTGCTGCTCGGTGGCCACTTGATAAGGGCTTTGATCCTTGGCGTCGTTGGGTAAGAGATTACCAGCCAAGGATGGACCGAGCAGGGAAGCTGCTCGGTGGCCTCTTGATGAGAGTTTTGATCCTTGGCGTCGTTGGGTAAGACATTACCAGCCAAGAATGGACCGAGAAGGGTAGCTGCTCGGTGGCCTTTTGATGAGGGCTTTGATCCTTAGCGCGGGAGGGCATGGAGTGGCCTGCTAAGGATAGACCAAGCAGGATAGCTGCTCGGTAGCCTCTTGATGAGGGCTTTGATCCTTGGCGTCGTTTGGTAAGAGATTCCCAGCCAAGGATGGACCGAGCAGGGAAGCTGCTCGGTGGCCTCTTGATGAGGGCTTTGATCTTTAGCGCGGGCGGGCATGGAGTGGCCTGCTAAGGATGGACCGGGCAGGGTAGCTTCTCGGTAGCCTCTTAAGGAGGGATTTGATCCTTGGCGTCGTTGGGTAAGATATTACCAGCTAAGGATGGACCGAGCAGGGTAGCAGCTCGGTGGCCTCTTGATGAGGGCTTTGATCCATAGCGCGGGAGGGCATGGAGTGGCCTTCTAAGGATGGACCGAGCAAGGTAGCTGCTCGGTGGCCTCTTGATGAAGGCTTTGAACCTTGGCGTCATTGGGTAAGAGATTACCAGCCAAGGATGGAGCGAGCAGGGTAGCTGCTCGGTGGCCTCTTGATTAGAGCTTTGATCCTTAGCATGGGAGGACATGGAGTGGCCTGCTAAGGATGGACCGGGCAGGGTAGCTGCTCGGTGGCCTCTTGAGGAGGGCTTTGATCCTTACCGTCGCTGGGTAAGAGATTACCAGCCAAGGATGGACCGAGCTGAGTAGCTGCTCGGTGGCCTCTTGATGAGGGCTTTGACCCTTAGCGCGGGAGGGCATGGAATGGCCTGCTAAGGATGGACCGAGCAGGGTAGATGCTCGGTGGCCTCTTGATGAGGGCTTTGATCCTTGGCGTCGTTGGGTAAGAGATTACCAGCTAAAGATAGACCGACCACGGTAGCTACTTGGTGGCCTCTTGATGAGGGCTTTGGTCCTTAGTGCGGGAGGGCATGGAGTGGCCTACTAAGGATGGACCGGGCAGGGTAGCTGCTCGGTGGCCTCTTGATGAGGGCTTGATTCTTGGCGTCGGTGGGTAGGAGATTACTAGCCAAGGATGGTAGCTGCTCGGTGGCCTCTTGATGATGGTTTTGATCCTTGCCGTCGTGGTGTAAGAGATTACCAACCAAGGATGGACTGAGCAGGGTAGCTGCTCGGTGGCCTCTTGATGAGGGTTTTGATCCTTGGCATTGTAGGGTAAATGTCACGCCCCGCTTCCCAGAGTGCGCTAAGATCGGCACGTGACAGAGCCAACCATGTCACATGCGGCTAGAAAACATCCCTCCACAGTCACATTACGGTTGTCTATAAGATATCAAGAACAGTAGAAATAGAATAAACTATCTAGTACATGTCCATATGCCAAAATAAACGAGTCAAGAAATAATATACGAAAGCAATAAATCCAAATAACAATAACATCTGGAAAGTGCGTCCCAAAATACGGGCTCACATCAGGAATGAAAGTACGAAATAAAACTAAACTAAACTAGATACTAACAGGATCCTCACTGCTCGGTTTGTTGGCTGAAATACTCCTGAACGGCCTGCGACAGAGATAGAGGATCTGGGCCATGCAAAACCCAGACGTCAGTGCGTCATAATATCAAACAATAAAATATAATCAGGAGGTAACAAGATATGCAGGCATGAGTAGTAACAGTAATGAGTGTATATGTAACACCCGAGCCCAATAATACTATTTCTACTACTAGTTGAGTGTTGTACATTACTCATTTCAATTATTTTGATTGTTTGGTGCTTATTGCTAAATTTTAACCGGTTAAGTCATTTTGGCACATAACAAATTTTAACACCTAAAATGAAATTAAAAATATCCATGTTGGCCTACTCGTCGCCACTAGTCGCGTGGTAGCGTCCGCGTGTCGAGATTTCTTCCCGTTCGGTTAAACGGGCAAGTTTGGACGGCTACGCACGCGTGCAAGTGTCCGACTTGGGGGCAGGCATTTTAATCATTAAACACCTCTTTTCAAAATTTGGAACTCGCTTAAAATCCTATAATTTGAATTTGAAACATTTGGGCGCAAACCGGGCGCGATTTGGAAATGTTTCATTTAGCGCCGAAAATGCCCATTTAATTAAATATATTAAACTATATATATAATTTTACTGTTACCTAAATCAACGTTAAATCCCTTAAAATCTTTTAATTTTAACCCACAAATTTTCCCAGCCAATCATCGCGAGGGGCTTTACCCTCGTGGCCCCACCAACCCATCTCTCTCTCTCTCCGTCTCTCTCTATCTCTCTCTAATCTCCTTCTCTCTCTATCTCTAAAATCTCTCTATCTCTCTCTAATAATCTTCTCTCTCTCTCTGTTATATATTTTTTGCCCACTGTTCCTCGTTTTGAAAACCACCACGAGAAAACTCATCGAGGAAATCTCACCGAGCCCTAACCCTAGCTCCCTCGGGCCATCGCCGTCGACCTCCCTGCGACCTCGCCGTCGCCGACCTCGCCTCCACGGCCTGACCGCACACCCCTACCTCCTTCCTCCCTCCTTCCCGAGCCTCCAAACCCAACCCCGACGCCACCACCAGCACCCAGTGCCCGCCGTCGCCGCCGCCTCCCATCGCCGACGACGCGAAGGCCTTTCCCCCTTCATCCTCGTCCCGACCTCGTCGTTTTCTTCCTTCTCCCCGCCGGACCACCACAGAACCCGAGCCGACCCTAGCACCAACCCCCGGGGTCGCTGGAAAACGTGCCGTCGATCCTCGCCGTCGTCGCCCGAGCCACCTCCGACCACCTCCGTCTCCTCTTGATCACCAGAGCGACCCAGCACCCCTCTACGCACCGCACCACCCTCTTTCCCATGAACCCAGAAAAGTTCCAGCCGTCGCTGTTCGCCGTCGCTGCCTCGCCGGCGCCCCATCGCCATCGAACCGTCGTGGTTGCCCTGGTTCTTCCCTGTAAGCATCTCTATCTTTCCATTAATGTTAAACCCCCTCTTGCTGGTCCTTGTTGACGTATATCGTGTTTGCTAACTTCGTTGCCTTTGACTTTTGCCGGAATCCGGCCGTGCCGTCGTTTAGACCCGACGCTCCAGCGAAGTACCCTGGTCCGTGTGGTCCCGCTGTTCGCTGTTGGGACTCGATCCGTGGCCCGTGCACCCGTCTTGTGTTTTCCGCCAACGTTGCATTCGTGTTTTCCGGTTTACGAAACCGTCGAGGCAAGATTTCTTGCTACATGCTACGTTAAACTAATTAAATATTTGACTCATAAAACTTGCTGTTTTAACTAAGTATTGTTACTTGTCCTCATTGGACGAAATGTGATATGCATTATAATACTGCCATCTAAATTATACTTTGCCACCATAACTTTAATAACGACTACCTGCTAATCATTTCACTATTTAGAGGATGATAGTCGCACACTTAAATCTTTATTACCTGCTGTTATTGATATTGCGCTACCCTGTGATTATTGCACCCCAAAGGTGCTCGAACCTATTAATATCATACAACTGCACCATATTCATGTGCTATTGTGATTAAGTGAACCGTTATTGTTAATTACTTTTTCTTGCTGCTGTTACTTATTTGATTGTATACCTGTTGAGAGCACATACTCGGTTACATTGCATATTGACTCGACCCTGCTACACCTGATATATATTTACATACTGATACATCGGACATGACACCCTGTACTTACTGACTCAACCTACTGTACTACGACCTGACTTGTTACATGATCTCATGCCTAATGCCGACAAACTTGACTTGGGGTCCTCATGGACCACTCCTGTTGCCTATCCAGACAAACCTGACCTGTTACCTGATCCTGTGTCGGCATTAATCCTTGATTATTGAATACCTGACCTGACATACATAACTTGGGGGTATGGGGAAATCAAAGGTGGAACTGACTTGTAACTCAACAGTTCGATACCGGTTCTGATCAGTCTTACGGGCTTGGCCTGCCCCGGAGTGATGATGCTGACATCACTCATCCATCCAGCTACCTATTACTGCTTAGCGGCACGTCTCGGATTCAGCCCCGAGAATCTTGACCGTGGTCCCGGGCACGCACGGGATACTATTGAGTTACATCGACGATTCATCAATTGATTTCAAAGACTATAGAGTAGAAACCTGATAGGACAGTTTAGTCACCACTGCACATTACCCTGCTCTGTTATTTCTTAGTACTGCTTTATTCATGTTCATACCTGCATTGCTTTTTACCATGTTTATATTATATTATTTGGTTGACATGACGCGCTGACGTCTGGGTTTTGCATGGCCCAGATTCCTTACCACTGCAGTTGACCGAGCAGGAGTACTTCAGCCAGCAGGCTGAACTGTGAGTTCCTTAGGGTTTAGTTTATTTATTTCATTTCAATTCCAGATGTGAGCCCGCATTATGGGACGTACTGTTTATTTATTGTATTGGATCATTTGCTTCCGCACTTATTGTTTATTGATTCTTGTTATTATGGATTTGGACATGTATTAGATTAGTTTATTATTTGTTCTTGATATCTCTACAACCGTAATGTGACTGTGGATGGATATTTCCTACCCACAGGTAGCATGGTTGGCTATGTCACGTGCCCAATCTTGCGTACTCTGGGAAGCGGGGCGTGACATGGTTCTTTTGGTATCAGAGCCATAGGATAGTCGGGTTGATTCTTTTGTAGTTGGGTATTGTACCCAATACACGAATCAGAATACCCGTGTTTAGGAAACATGTCCTGCCACCTTGACCGTTTTACCATCCTTGAATCATTCTTCCGGATCATATCGACATGCAAACTTACTTTGCATTTGTCAACTCAAAAATCTAACTTCTTGTTATCTCTAGGACTTAGGCGACTTGGGTGGAGTTAAGTAATTGCGGCTATGATACCGCGGCATAGCTAAAATGCAGTACTCTATTTAAGTATCTTGGAGTTCTAGCCTTGATTTATATATTGAATCTATCATCATGCTAATGTTATTTGTTTTGATTTCAGGACCATGGCAGATAAGAATTTCAAGACGTATCAGAGGCGTGTGGATGAAGCCGCCATGTTAGGAGTGATACGTGGGATGTTGGAAAATCAGAAGAGGCAAACTGAGCTGATCCAGCAGCAAGCAGATTCATTTCAGGAGGGTTTGCAGGCTATTCAGCAGTCTATAAACACCGCTGTAGCGAAGCCAGTTGACCGAGTAGGGACCGTGGCAGATTTCAGACGGTTGGGTCCTACTACTTTCACTGGTCTGGAGGAGCCGTTACCAGCCAAGCAGTGGCTAGTAGACACGGAGAATTTACTGATTGCGGCACAGATCCCCGAAGACAAGAGAGTTGATGTGGTGCGCATTCAGCTGGTGGATTACGCCCGAGAGTGGTGGCTTGTGGAGGAGACCCGCTTGCCCAAGCCAATCAGTTGGGCGGATTTCTCTAAAAGTTTCTTGGAAAAGTTCTTCCCGCGGACTGCACGGGAGGAAATGGAGGAGAAATTTATTGGGCTGAGACAAAATGGAGCAGCTGTGGATGTACATGCAGCGGAATGGACGAGACTCAGCCGTTTCGCTGGACCCTTAGTCGCCAAGGAGGCAGACAGGGCGCGAAGGTTCTTGCGCAGTTTGGATGTGGACATCCAGAGGCAGATTGTCTCCCTGGGTTTGACCACTTTCTCGCAGGTTCTTACGGCAGCCAGAGAGCAACAGAGTTTATCAGGATCGAAAGGGAACCTTCACCAGACAGCAGTTGCGGCCAGGAAGCCTGCATTTGTACCTAACCGAGATCATGGGCGCAGAGGTATTCCAGTGGACCGTCGAGGTGTAGCGCCAATGAAGAAGCCTGTGATCGTTGATCGAAGGAAGAGCGTGATTTGTGATTACTGCCGATTACCTGGGCATGTGCAGAAGGATTGTCGAAGGAGACTGGGACTTTGTCTGGTTTGTGGAGCAACCGATCACGCAGTTGGTGCTTGTCCGTCGAAGCTTCGCACGAGAGATGATATACAGAAGCCTCCGCAGAGACCGTTCCAAGGGCAGAAACAGCTGACTCAAGGACCAAATCAGGCTCGAGCGTTCACGTTGACAGCTGAGGAAGCTAAGGCATCAGGAGAAGTGGTTTCAGGTACTTTACTCGTTCATGGTTTTCCCGAATTGGCATTATTTGATTCCGGAGCATCCCACCGTTTTATGTCATCCAAATTTATAACTACACACTCGATTACCTGTACGACCCTGTCTAGTTTCTGGGACATACACACTGGGAATGGGAAAATCATAGCTAGTAAGGAATGTAGAGATTGTACAGTTGTTGTTTGCGGACGGGAGCTTTTTGCAGATTTCTTGGTGATAGATACGGGCAGTTATGAAGTAGTCTTGGGAATGGATTTTCTTGGCACTTTCCACGCCCATATTGACTGCAGGGCAAGGAAGGTAATTTTCCAGATTCCCGGACACCCTGAGTTTACCTTCACTGGGGGAAGCAGTTCTGTCGGGCCAGTCGAGTTTAGGGCTAGGCCGACAAACAGTGTTCTTGCAGCAATGGTAGTGGATAGTAATGAAGAGCCGGCAGTTGTTCGCGACTTTATGGATGTATTTGCAGATATTTCGGGCTTACCGCCGAAGCGAGATGTGGAGTTCGCGATTGACCTTATTCCTGGTGCAGCGCCAGTATCAAAATCTTATTATCCGATGGCACCAGTGGAATTGGAAGAAGTTAAGAAACAAGTTGGTGAATTACTCGAGAAGGGTTGGATTCGAAACAGCAACTCGCCTTGGGGAGCTCCAGTTCTTTTAGTAAAGAAGAAGGACGGCACGAGAAGGATGTGCATTGATTATCGAGAATTGAACCGGGTGACTATTAAGAACAAGTACCCGATCCCTCGCATTGGAGAACTTTTTGAGCAGCTTAGTGGCGCGAGGGTATTCTCGAAATTGGATTTGCGATCAGGATATCATCAGGTCCGAGTAAAAGCAGAAGACATTTGCAAGACGGCGTTTCGAACTCGATATGGACATTTCGAGTATTTGGTAATGCCCTTCGGAGTGACTAATGCGCCAGCAATATTCATGGATTTGATGAACCGGGTCTTTTCACCGTTCTTAGACCAGTTTATTGTGGTATTCATTGACGATATTCTGGTATACTCGAAAAGTCCGGAGGAGCATGCTGAGCATTTAAGGATCGCACTGCAGACGCTGAGACAAGAGAAATTATTCGCGAAGATGAGTAAGTGCGAATTCTGGCTGGAAGAAGTGAAGTTTCTGGGGCATGTCGTGTCGGGCGATGGAATCGCCGTTGATCCTGAAAAGATTGCAGCCGTTCGAGATTGGCCTATTCCAAAGAATGTTGCGGAGATAAGAAGTTTTCTTGGACTCGCCGGATACTACAGAAGATTTGTGGAAAACTTCGCTCGTTTAGCTGAGCCGTTAACCAAGCTCACGCGCAAGGAGGTACCGTTTGTTTGGACGGATGGATGTGCATTGGCCTTCGAGACGTTGAAACAGAAGTTGATAACCGCCCCTATCCTAACTGTACCGGATAATTCAGGAGGACTGGTGATTCACAGCGACGCATCCGGAAAAGGATTGGGATGTGTGTTGATGCAGAATGGGAAGGTCGTCGCTTACGCATCGAGACAACTGAAGACTCATGAGAAGAATTATCCGACTCATGACTTGGAGCTCGCGGCCGTGATCTTCGCCTTGAAAATTTGGAGACATTACCTTTTGGGCGAGAGAGTCGAAGTCTTTACAGATCACAAGAGTTTGAAATATGTGTTCACTCAGAAGGAGTTGAACATGAGGCAACGCAGATGGTTGGAGCTGATGGCCGACTACGACCTTGATCTTAAGTACCATCCGGGAAAAGTTAACGTCGTGCCAGATGCGCTAAGTCGGTTACCAGCAATTCAGGTATTAACCGCACAAAGGGAGATCATTGCGGATTTTCAGAGGTTTGACTTGGAGGTTGTGCTACCACTTGCTACGGGACAGTTAATGCAGTTACAAGTACAGTCGTCCTTAGTTGAGAAGATTAAAGCGTCACAATCGCAGGATCCTAGACTGCAAAAGTTTCGAGAGCAGGTTGAAGCCGGAGTACGAACCGATTTACTGATCCACGAAGACGGTTCGTTGAGATATGGTAGCCGTGTATGTGTGCCAAAAGGGGCTGTACGTGAAGAGCTTATGAAGGAGGCACACAGTTCAGCTTACTCTGTACATCCAGGAGGGACAAAGATGTACCGAGATATCCGACAGCACTTCTGGTGGGAAGGTATGAAACGAGAGATTGCTAGCTTCGTGGCTAAGTGCTTGGTGTGTCAGCAAGTCAAGGCTGAACACCAAAGGGTTGCTGGTTTGTTGCAACCACTTCCGATTCCTCAGTGGAAGTGGGAACATATAACCATGGATTTCGTGATGGCTTTACCGCGGAGTCCAAAGGGCAACAATGCAGTATGGGTGATTGTCGATCGGTTAACCAAGGCAGCTCACTTTATTCCTTTTCGGATTGGTCAATCGACGGAGACTTTGGCAGAGCGGTACATGCAGGAGATTGTAAGATTGCATGGAGTACCGGTAAGCATCGTGTCCGATCGGGACACTCGGTTCTTGTCGCACTTTTGGAGGAGTTTACAAGAAAGTTTGGGGACTCGATTGAAGTTTAGCACAGCTTATCATCCTCAGACTGATGGACAATCGGAAAGAACGATCCAGACCCTTGAAGATATGTTAAGGGCGTGCATGTTGGACTTCAAAGGTTCTTGGGAGGATCATCTACACCTGGTGGAGTTTTCGTACAACAATAGCTTCCAAGCGACTATTCAGATGGCTCCGTTTGAAGCGTTGTATGGTCGTAAGTGCCGTTCACCCGTTTGTTAGGACGACGTTGGTGAACGAAGATTATTAGGACCAGATTTGGTGGTACAAACAGTCGAGAAGGTGAATACAATCAGGAAGCATATGAAGGCAGCTCAAGACAGACAGAAAAGTTGGGCCGACACGTCAAGAAGACCTCTAGAGTTCGCCGTGGGTGATTTGGTATTCCTGAAGATATCACCGACTAGAGGGGTGATTCGCTTTGGAAGTCGGGGAAAGCTTAGTCCTCGATTCGTTGGACCCTTCGAGATATTGGAGCGTGTTGGAGAGGTAGCGTACCGTTTGGCGTTACCACAGTCATTGGCAGGAGTGCACGATGTGTTTCATGTGTCTCAACTACGGAGGTATGTTCGAGATGAGACCCACGTCTTGGATCATTCGGAGTTGACCGTACAGGAGGACCTAACTTTTGAGGAACGACCAGTTGAAATCAAGGATCGAAGAAAAAAGGTTCTTAAGAACAAGGTTATCCCTCTTATGTTAGTTTCTTGGGGTAATCGATTGCATGGAGAAACCACTTGGGAGCGAGAAGACGAGATCCGGCAGAGATTTCCTCACCTTTTCCTGTAGTTAGCTATCTTGTATTCTTGGAATTTCGAGGACGAAATTCTTTTGTAGTTGGGTATGATGTAACACCCGAGCCCAATAATACTATTTCTACTACTAGTTGAGTGTTGTACATTACTCATTTCAATTATTTTGATTGTTTGGTGCTTATTGCTAAATTTTAACCGGTTAAGTCATTTTGGCACATAACAAATTTTAACACCTAAAATGAAATTAAAAATATCCATGTTGGCCTACTCGTCGCCATTAGTCGCGTGGTAGCATCCGCGTGTCGAGATTTCTTCCCGTTCGGTTAAACGGGCAAGTTTGGACGGCTACGCGCGCGTGCAAGTGTCCGACTTGGGGGCAGGCATTTTAATCATTAAACACCTCTTTTCAAAATTTGGAACTCGCTTAAAATCCTATAATTTGAATTTGAAACATTTGGGCGCAAACCGGGCGCGATTTGGAAATGTTTCATTTAGCGCCGAAAATGCCCATTTAATTAAATATATTAAACTATATATATAATTTTACTGTTACCTAAATCAACGTTAAATCCCTTAAAATCTTTTAATTTTAACCCACAAATTTTCCCAGCCAATCATCGCGAGGGGCTTTACCCTCGTGGCCCCACCAACCCATCTCTCTCTCTCTCCGTCTCTCTCTATCTCTCTCTAATCTCCTTCTCTCTCTATCTCTAAAATCTCTCTATCTCTCTCTAATAATCTTCTCTCTCTCTCTGTTATATATTTTTTGCCCACTGTTCCTCATTTTGAAAACCACCACGAGAAAACTCATCGAGGAAATCTCACCGAGCCCTAACCCTAGCTCCCTCGGGCCATCGCCGTCGACCTCCCTGCGACCTCGCCGTCGCCGACCTCGCCTCCACGGCCTGACCGCACACCCCTACCTCCTTCCTCCCTCCTTCCCGAGCCTCCAAACCCAACCCCGACGCCACCACCAGCACCCAGTGCCCGCCGTCGCCGCCGCCTCCCATCGCCGACGACGCGAAGGCCTTTCCCCCTTCATCCTCGTCCCGACCTCGTCGTTTTCTTCCTTCTCCCCGCCGGACCACCACAGAACCCGAGCCGACCCTAGCACCAACCCCCGGGGTCGCTGGAAAATGTGCCGTCGATCCTCGCCGTCGTCGCCCGAGCCACCTCCGACCACCTCCGTCTCCCCTTGATCACCAGAGCGACCCAGCACCCCTCTACGCACCGCACCACCCTCTTTCCCACGAACCCAGAAAAGTTCCAGCCGTCGCTGTTCGCCGGCGCCGCCTCGCCGTCGAACCGTCGTGGTTGCCCTGGTTCTTCCCTGTAAGCATCTCTATCTTTCCATTAATGTTAAACCCCCTCTTGCTGGTCCTTGTTGACGTATATCGTGTTTGCTAACTTCGTTGCCTTTGACTTTTGCCGGAATCCGGCCGTGCCGTCGTTTGGACCCGACGCTCCAGCGAAGTACCCTGGTCCGTGTGGTCCCGCTGTTCGCTGTTGGGACTCGATCCGTGGCCCGTGCACCCGTCTTGTGTTTTCCGCCAACGTTGCATTCGTGTTTTCCGGTTTACGAAACCGTCAAGGCAAGATTTCTTGCTACATGCTACGTTAAACTAATTAAATATTTGACTCATAAAACTTGCTGTTTTAACTAAGTATTGTTACTTGTCCTCATTGGACGAAATGTGATATGCATTATAATACTGCCATCTAAATTGTACTTTGCCACCATAACTTTAATAACGACTACCTGCTAATCATTTCACTATTTAGAGGATGATAGTCGCACACTTAAATCTTTATTACCTGCTGTTATTGATATTGCGCTACCCTGTGATTATTGCACCCCAAGGGTGCTCGAACCTGTTAATATCATACAACTGCACCATATTCATGTGCTATTGTGATTAAGTGAACCGTTATTGTTAATTACTTTTTCTTGCTGCTGTTACTTATTTGATTGTATACCTGTTGAGAGCACATACTCGGTTACATTGCATATTGACTCGACCCTGCTACACCTGATATATATTTACATACTGATACATCGGACATGACACCCTGTACTTACTGACTCAACCTACTGTACTACGACCTGACTTGTTATATGATCTCATGCCTAATGCCGACAAACTTGACTTGGGGTCCTCATGGACCACTCCTGTTGCCTATCCAGACAAACCTGACATGTTACCTGATCCTGTGTCGGCATTAATCCTTGATTATTGAATACCTGACCTGACATACATAACTTGGGGGTATGGGGAAATCAAAGGTGGAACCGACTTGTAACTCAACAGTTCGATACCGGTTCTGATCAGTCTTACGGGCTTGGCCTGCCCCGGAGTGATGATGCTGACATCACTCATCCATCCAGCTACCTATTACTGCTTAGCGGCACGTCTCGGATTCAGCCCCGAGAATCTTGACCGTGGTCCCGGGCACGAACGGGATACTATTGAGTTACATCGACGATTCATCAATTGATTTCAAAGACTATAGAGTAGAAACCTGATAGGACAGTTTAGTCACCACTGCACATTACCCTGCTCTGTTATTTCTTAGTACTGCTTTATTCATGTTCATACCTGCATTGCTTTTTACCATGTTTATATTATATTATTTGGTTGACATGACGCGCTGACGTCTGGGTTTTGCATGGCCCAGATTCCTTACCACTGCAGTTGACCGAGCAGGAGTACTTCAGCCAGCAGGCTGAACTGTGAGTTCCTTAGGGTTTAGTTTATTTATTTCATTTCAATTCCAGATGTGAGCCCGCATTATGGGACGTACTGTTTATTTATTGTATTGGATCATTTGCTTTCGCACTTATTGTTTATTGATTCTTGTTATTATGGATTTGGACATGTATTAGATTAGTTTATTATTTGTTCTTGATATCTCTACAACCGTAATGTGACTGTGGATGGATATTTCCTACCCACAGGTAGCATGGTTGGCTATGTCACGTGCCCAATCTTGCGTACTCTGGGAAGCGGGGCGTGACAGTATAACATTAACACTGGTATGAGCAGTGAAGTGTATAAGTGCGGGTGAAGTGCGGTAAATAATCTAAATTGTGCTACTGGGTTTTCTATTATAAAGTTATTCGAAATCAATTGATGTACTCCTCATGTAACTCAAAGAATATGTCCCGTTACCTCCCGGGACCATGGATCAGGATATGTGTACCAAGAATGGTTCTGACCCGTTACCCCCCGGGACCACGGATCAAGAAGAATCACGAATGATTCTGTCCCGTTACCCCCCGGGACCACGGATCAAGTAATACCCTTTTAAGTTACACTCAGTTACACTTTTGATTTCCCCATACTCCCAAGGTTATGTGTTCAAGTCAGGTATTGATAAACTGGAGCTAATGCCAACACAGGATTAAGCAGGTACAGGTTTGTCTATGCAGGCAACAGGATACGTCCGTCAGGACAACATGTCAGGATTGTCGGCATTAGAAACAGAATCAGGTAACAGGTCAAGTAGTGGTATATCAGGTCATGACAGGTAGTGCACAGGTATCAAACGGATGCTCATAATAAAACTGTAGCAAGTACGGATGCACGATAAAAGTACGGATGCACAGTAAAACACGGATGCACAAACATCTATCAGGGATTACATCTACAACTCCATGACTACGCATGATGCACATTATCAAGCATGGGGTGTTAATACAACAGTAACATGAAATAATATGATCTGTAGATGCAACTATACATATAATAAATGATACGGATGCACACGGGTATTCGAAAACAGTAAACATTAATATGGATGTACAATGCAATCAACATGTGATATTTTGATTCATATGGATGCAACATATGTATCATAACATGTAGCAAGATAAACTTGCATGCGACTAGATATGTAATAAACTGTACGGATGCTAACGGATATTGTAAAACTGTATAACTGTAACATTGGATGCATAACTAAACAATATGTAATATTATTATTCGCATGAATGCAAAATATAGTAGTATAGCATGTAGCAAGATAAACTTGCCTGATCGGATCTCACGACGGATGCGTACGGCACGTCCGACGTTGGGTAAACGTCGCAAAAACCACGCGCGCGCACGGGACGGGTCCAGGCAAGGCAAGAAAGTACCTACGCTGGCTGGGGATGTCTACTGGGTTTGCCTGATCGACAGCGACGAGCATAGCTGCCGTGATGATCGAAAAACACAGATCAAGAAAAGAGAAGAAATGAAAGAAGAAGGAGAAGAAAGAAGAGAGCTAGTGCTCACTGGGTTTTGTGCTCTGGATTCAGAGGTGAGGCGAGGGAGTCGTCGACGACGATGGGCCGTCGACGGCGAGGTTGCAGGCGGGTTTTCCGACGAGGCAAGGGGTTACGAGTTTTCTTGAAGTCGGGTGAGGGTTGGTGCTCTGGGGTCAGGGGTTTCTGTGCAGGGAACAGGAGAGAAGAGAGGTGAGAGGTGATGGAGAGGGTGTGAGGGCGACGACGGGGTCGGAGCTCCGGTGGTGAGGGGTGCAGGGTGCTCGGGTGATGGGTTGCAGGGATTGTGGGGCTCGGGGTTGGAGAAAGGGGAGAGGAATAGGGAGGTGATGGAGATGAGGGTGACGAGGAGGTGATGAGGTCGAGGAAAGAATGAGAGAAGCAAGGTCAACGAAGAGGAGGGGGCTAGGGTTTTGGGTTCTCATTCTTGTGGGGCGTAGGGTTTATAAAGAATAAGCAGAGAAATAGAAGAGGGAGGTGACCATAGTGGTGAGGGAGGTGACGAGATCTCGTGAGATCAGTGTTCGCGAGAAGAGAGAGAAAGGAGGAGAGAGAGAGAGAAGCTGTTAAATTAGATTTTAAAAAAAATCTTTTTAGTTATTTAAATTTTAAACACTTAATAATATTAAAAACATAATATTAGTAAAATATTTGATATTTTGGTTAATTCAAAAATAGTCCAAAACACGCCCGGGTTGGGTCTAAAAATCCAGTTTTAAAATACGAAAAATATACGTGTCGACCAATATTAAAACAGGATATCCGGGTAACGAAAATGCATACCCCCCCAGAAAAGATGCACACACATGCACGTAGCCATCCAAACGAGTCCATTTCACTGAACGGGACGAGAACAGGATGCGGGGATGCTACGACAGGGTTAGGAGTATCATGCAGGCCATGCTATATATTTTTAAAATATTTTATTTGACTTTAAATGTTATATTAAAAAATGCAGATGCCAGATATAATGCCAGTATGCGGTACATAAAAAATGAAAATGCACGGATCCACATAACAAGCCGGGATAAAAGATAAACAGGAATCAAGACTGGTTTCCAGTAAGCGGGTCGGGTCGGATGCAAATACAAATGTCAAATACACTATTCGCACCTAAAACACAATAAATCAGGAAAATACAATAAATAAATAAATAAATACTCAAAATAGAACCGGTATAAATGAACTAGGGTGTTACAGGAAGAGATTACCAGCTAAGGATGGACCGAGCAGGGTAGCTGCCCGGTGGCCTCTTAATGAGGGCTTTGATCCTTGGCGTCGTAGGGTAAGAGATTACCAGCCAAGGATGGACCGAGCAGGGTAGCTGCCCGGTGGCCTCTTGGTGAGGGCTTTGATCCTTGGCGTCGTGAGGTAAGGGATTATCATCCAAGGATGGACCGAGCAGGGTATCTGCCCGGTGGCCTCTTGATGAGGGCTTTGATCCTTGGCGTCGTGGGGTAAGAGATTACCAGCCAAGGATGGACCGAGCAGGGTAGCTGCTCGGTGTACTCTTGATGAGGGCTTTGATCCTTGGCGTCGTGGGGTAAGAGATTACCAGCCAAGGATGGACCGAGCAGGGTAGCTGCTCGGTGGCCTCTTGATGAGGGCTTTGATCCTTGGCGTCGTGGGGTAAGAGATTACCAGCCAAGGATGGACCGAGCAGGGTAGCTGCTCGGTGGCCTCTTGATGAGGGCTTTGATCCTTGGCATCGTGGGGTAAAAGATTACCATCCAAGATTGGACTGAGCAGGGTAGCTTCTCGGTGGCCTCTTGATGAGGGTTTTGATCCTTGGCGTCGTGGGGTAAGAGATTACCAGCCAAGGATGGACCGAGCAGGGTAGCTGCCCGGTGGCCTCTTGGTGAGGGCTTTGATCCTTGGCGTCGTGGGGTAAGAGATTACCAGCCAAAGATGGACCGAGCAGGGTAGTTGCTCGGTGGCCTCTTAATGAGGGCTTTGATCTTTGGTATCGTGGGGTAAGGGATTACCAGCCAAGGATGGACCGAGCAGGGTAGCTGCTCGGTGGCCTCTTGAGAAGGGCTTTGATCCTTGGCGTCGTGGGGTAAGAGATTACCAGCCAAGGATAGACCGAGCAGGGTAGCTGCTCGGTGGCCTCTTGGTGAGGGCTTTGATCCTTGGCGTCGTGGAGGTGAGAGCTTACAAGAAAGGATCAAGAACGGTACGTTCGTCGTCCCTTTCTACGAGGTGGACCTCTATCAGTGGCTCCACCGGGGTCCCTCAGACCTCTTTTTGCTCGTCTCGAGTGTCTAGAGAACCCTTGATATTACCATCGCCCTCAACGTCATTGTTTGGCCGCTCAGACGTAGATATTGCGGTGAAGCAAACCTTTGCGGTTCGTTGGTCCCCGTAGGCCCGACCTATCTCGCCTTGGTCTAGCGGGAATTTCATTGCTAGGTGGGCGACCGAGGAGGACGTTGTAGGCCGATGGGATTCTCGCGATGATAAACTCCACAGGCATGGTGCACGTACGGCCCGCCTCCCCGATGTTAAATTGTAGAGTGATTACCCTTTCCGTCCGGATGGAGTGGTTAGTGAACCCTGACAAGACGTGGGCGGTCGGCCTTAGGTTCGACGGGGTGAGTCCCATACGCAGAAAGCAATCATAAAAGAGAGTGTCCGCCGAGCTTCCTAAGTTGACCAGTATCCTCTGCATTTCTTAGCGGTGGACCCGATCTGTGATCACCAGCGGGTCGTTGTGAGGTAGGGATATACCGTGGAGGTCCTCGTCAGTAAAAACGATCGGCTCGGCTGCTTTGGCTCTTGCTCACGGTCGACTTGCCGCTTGTCTTGCAAGTACGTTGCCAGGTGCCCCGAGCGGATTAGCTCCTCGATGTAGTCTCGGAGCTGCTTACAGTTCTCAGTGGAGTGGTCCTGCGACCTGTGGATACCGCAAGAGGGGACTCGGGTGCGCTTTGCCTCCCTATTCGAGATTGGGGGGAGTTTGAAGAACCTCTCGCCCTTAGCCTCTTCCAACAGTACTATCTGGGATACGTTGAGTGGGGTGTACTCCTGAAACTTTGGGGATTAGGGCTTCGGCCGCTCAATCTTTTTTTTCTCCTCCCTGGCCCTTTTCTTCTGATCAGCTTGTTCTGTCCGGGGTAGGTTGGCGTTCACCTCGGACTCAAGTTGGATCTCACGTTCTGTCCAGGCCTTTACCTCGACCATGGTCTTAGGTTGCGCTAATGCAAAGGAGCATAGCCACTCCTTGTGCCTAAGACCCGACCTAACGGCCGTAATGACCGTCTCGTCCCGATATTCTAGGACCTCAAAGAGGGCGTTGTAGAAGCGGGTGATGTATCCTTTGAAGGATTCTTTGTCCCCGCTCTTTATGGTGAAGAGATGATCAACGGTCCGCTTCTGCCGTCTATTCCCGACGAAGTGGCTGAGGAATTGGGTGGCTAGCTCATCGAAGGTAGAGATTGAGCGTGGCGCGAGTCCTCGGAACCAGTCTCGTCCAGAGAGGATGAGAGTGGCGGGGAAAGCGCGACATTGAGCGGCGTCGGAACAGTCCTGGAAACTCATCCCGGCTGTGAACGCGTCCAAATGGTCCTCCAGGTCAGACTTCCTATCGAAGAGGGAAACCTTTGGGGGCTTGTTCCGGGAGGAGACGTGGACAGCGAGTAGCCCTTTGGTGAAGGGCTTCGTGACCGAGTCGGCGGCATATTTAGCCCCGTCGCTTGAAGGACGATTTTCCCGATGTATGCCTTCAATCTTCTTTTTGAGAGCGTCGAGTCGGCCGTGGTATCCCGATGATTCAGCACATTCTGATTTTTGGCCTCTGTTGCCGGAGACCTGCGCCTGGCCATGGCCCCGGTTCCTTTCGATGAGGTTCCTTAGGTCCCCTGGCAAGGTCGTCTTCGAGCTGCCGCGGCGGGTCCCGTCTGCGCGACCCCGTCGAGGGAGGGGGTGCCGGTCATGCCTAGGTGCAGGAGAGCTGACCGACACCTCCTCGGGAGGGGCAGGGGCGCGATGGGCCTCGAGGCGAGGTGCTATGGCGTGAGACCTCTGTGTTGAGCTGTGCGGCGCCCAGCGGGTCATTGAATACGTTGGCCCAGGGGATCTGCGGCAGCCGGAGACAGCGAGGTGGTGTCCAGTCGTGTCGACGTGGGCAGAGTCTTCTCTCCCTCTGTAGGGGTCCCGGTCCCGAGGTGGGGAAGCGGTGACCTGGGGAGCTTGCTCGGCCGTTTAGAAACGGACGAGTGCATCCACGACAGACGCGAGCCGATCTATCCGAGCGGATAGGACGTGAATGGCGTTTGGGGGAGGAGGGGATTCTCCCTCGTTTCCACTGCAGGGAGGGCAACGGCTGGTGCTTGGATCGTCGCGGTGGCTACTCGCCATGAAGTCGAGATCGGAAGATGAACTTTCGTTGAGTGGAACTAAGAATTCCCATAGATGGCGCCAACTGATGGATCTTTGGATCTCCTTCAGATATTACCTTCCGTTGATCTGCAGCGAGCGCTGATGGATGGCTGAAATTGAGTTGGAGGGTTGCCTCCTGGAGCGTGTGGATCTCAATGGGCTTGAGGTGGTTGAGGACGAGCTACATGCAAAGAAGTCCGAGGGTGGTGGTGCCATCGAGGACCCTCCGACGATCAAGTTAGACGGGGTATTTCGGCAGAGTAACGGCATATTAGGGTAAAATTCGCTTATCTGAGTCGTCTGAGAGAGGGATTTATATAGTGGCTGCCATGGGCAGGCGGGTGCGAGATTCACGCCGGTCGTTACGCCCCTGGCGTTGCGCCCGCGTGAAAGGTGAGATTCCCCATTAACGACGAGACATGCTCGTTAATGGGGGAACATGATGGCGTGGAATGCGGTATCATGGACGGCGGATATCTCGTGTCTGGCGAGATTCGCGGAGACGCCTGTGATCGGTGTTGTGGATCGGCCGATAAGACTGAGGAAGCTAAGCTTGGCGGGAGGCTCGGGAACGAGCGGGAGGTCCGGGAACCAGCGGGCTTGGTTTCTCGATAGCTTGGAGGCGAGCTGGGAGGGCCGAGGAGGCCTATCGTGTAGGAGGCTCGGAGGCGAGCCAACGGCTGTTTGTAAGGCGAACATAGGAGTGGTCTGGACGGCCACTGAAGGTCGGAAATATTCTCGGGTTGAAGGACCGGAGCGTGCTTCCAATGTACCGTTGTCGCTCCCTTCCCGTGAGTCATGGGACACGTCAGTCGCCACGTGTCGCGATCTTAAGAAATACCACTTCTGAACATCATCAGTTTCTTTCATGAAGATAAGTTAACCATGACAAATTATTTTACTCTAATGTTCATGTAGGTTGTTGAAGGTTAGTTCAACTCTCTTTTCTAGTCTAGTATTTATCTATCAATTATGTGCACTTAAGTACTTTATCAATCTTGTTTTTTTGGATGATCCTTGAGCTACCCTTTAATGGTCACATACTTCATCTTGTCATGACATGTTGAGGGTCAAAAGAAATGTTAGCAGTTTAGAGACAAAAGGAAAAGGCAAAACAAACCAAGAAAGCACCAAGAAAACACGTGGACAACAATATAATCATATATTATTTGGTGAGGGTACTAGGTAATGCCTCTCCTATTAATTATATGCTTTGTATATCTTGCCCTAACCGCATATGTGGCACTACATAAATTATAATATATTTATGGCGCGTCAATGACAATGATATGACAACATGCAAGTAAAATTTACAAGAAAAAGAAAAAAAAAACACATAAATTTTAATAAATGAGAATACCTAACAAGTTTTACCATATTATAGGCAACACTTCAAATATTTGACGTTATAAAATTTGTTTATTTTACATGTAAGGAGTCTTGGCTGTTCAAAATGAAGACTCCTTAAAAATAAAAATAATGTATGTTGACATTTTAAGACGTTCTATATAAAGTTTGTATGAAAACTTTCTCATGAAAAATAACACTATGTAAAGTAGATGACGACTTTCCGTCCATCGCTCCTTTCAAGAGACCATTTGTTCTGATTCAAAGACAATGAAAAAATGTGTAAATGGATCTCAATCTTTTTGTTTTCCCTCCAAATTTCCTTGTTTTGACAAGGAATACAAATGAAAGATTTGAAGAAAATATTAGTCTATGTAGCTTTCAATTCATAAAAGATATTTTAAGAAAATATCTTCAACTTTGCTTTTTTTGTGGCAAGGAACACAAAATTCTCTTGTTAGCCTTCTCTTCTCTTCTCTTCTCTTTTTTTTTCTTTTCTTTTCTTATCGTCATTCAAAAAATGAGAAATTCACTTTATATAACCTTTGTAATTGGACATTTGCTATCAAGATATTAAAATGATCTCATCATTGAGTCCTAAAAACTTTGAAAATAGATGTTATCATCACTATTTTTATAATATTTTTTTTGTACAGTTAATTTTGTATTTATTGGTATTCTATGAAAATCCTCCTATCTGCTCTCCGATCAAAACTTATATATTTAAAAGAGTATTTTGTATCAAAAATCCCTGTATGGTTAGTTGGTTTAAACGCAACAGTTCCAATCTTAGGATCACCTCTTCGAATCTTAAGAGAAAAGAAAAGATTTTCTTTTAATTAAAAATAAAATTTATTTGTTTATTTTAATTAATTTATTTGTTATTTGGATATATTTGTTTTGACTGCTTTTTTATTGTTTTGATTTTGGGGATTGATAGAATTTTAATATATCTTAACCCAGAAATCTTTTTCTTCTATGTTGTAACCTAAAATACCGTGAGTCCGAAATTTCTTCTTCTCTTCTCATTTCTAATCTGAAACTCGACGAGAGAGAATCGAACGAAAGGAGAAGAAGACATCACTCCTCTCGTCTCGATCGAATTCGAGATATTCTTTACTTTACGATAAGGACGATCCTCTGTAAGTCTCCTCTTCCTTCACATCCGTTTTGGTTGCACAAACATTTGCCATGTCTCTTGTACTCTAATAATAATACTAAGATAATACAACATCAAACATATATATAGACTATAACAACTAAAACTTAATGTGAAATAATAATACACGATATGAATAATACTGTATAACTAAAGCTACTCATTTATGATGTGAACTATGATAATTAAATACGGCTTCATGACATATGTGATTATCTAACACTATGACATAAAAAAAGATGCTTCACTAATACAAATCATATTTTTAATTTAAAATACTGATGTACATTAGTTGACTACTAAATTAATAATGGTATATAAATACTCAACTACTCTGCTAATAAACACACATATAATATAATAATAAATTACTTTTGTAGTGTTGCATAATGAATATATATTGATAAAACTATCTCATTATCAACAGAAAAAAATTATAAATGTTACTCTAAAAACATATGAATAATGCTGTCACGATCCGAAAAGGCATGTGACCGGTATTTGAATCACGTGAGCTTTATAGGACTCCATCATAGTCCAAGTAGGCCAATAACCCGGAATCTAAATCTTTTTAAAGAAATAGTGAAGGTGAAGTTTTCAAAGGTTTATTAAATGGAATAAATTTTCTTTTTAAAGTATAAATAAATTTATTTGAAAACGCCTATATCGTTTGAAAATTGGAATGCGCCTTCTTTATAAATTTTGAATAAAACCACATATAAAATATAATATATAAAAAGCATCCCAACGGGAGCTGGCTTCCATGTCCAAACGACGGAGCAACTACGCAAATAATATACGGCGCCCAAGACGAAGAATAGAAAACAAAACAAGAACAAAAATAATATAAAGTCGACTCCAAACAAGTGTGACACCCAAAAACACATAAATATCAAAGTTTCACCTCTAAGTCTACAAATATACAAGTTTTGATCGATAGAGTTTTTAATTAGATCCAAAAGAATATACATATATAGGGACGGTCACGATCAAACATGTAACCTACTTACCAAAGCAATTATCAAAGTAAAAAGTGTGCCGGCAAGCCGCTACTGATCCAAGCGGTCAATCCTGTAAGAAACTGGGGCACAACGGGAGTAAGTTGCCAACTCAGTGAATAAAAATATATCGTACGGTAAAAATCGAAATGCATAACAATCTACCTAGATCATAAAATATAGTGCTATTATATTCTGTACTAATGTATGTATAATACACAAATACTATAAACGTATCGTAATCGATCTCGTAAACAGGGAAATATATATATATATATATATATATATATATATATATATATATATATATATATATATATATATATAGAGAGAGAGAGAGAGAGAGGCCATAAGAGGGGATTTCCTCCTATGGCGTCGAAAAAATACAAACCCCACCACTTTTTCTGACGATCGGCATCCATAATCATTATCGTTATCATCTAAGATGTGCATACACCAAATTTCATGTGATTCCACTACCTTTTCACCGTTGAATTAGCAATATAAAAAGTTTTATTGTCGGTAAACCATTAATTTTGCACCAACTAAATCAACGGTGAAAAAATGGTATAATCACATGAAATTTGGTGTATTCGCATCTTAGATGATAAAGATTTATGTGATTTATGCCGATCGTCGAAAAAATCACGGAGGATGACCTTTCCTCCATTATTCTCATATATATATTATAAAGTAGCCGAAAGATATATGTAAAATCTTTTCAAAATAGTCGTATGATGCGTATATCACGGCACAAGTAGCAGACGTACGTGAGTTTATGCAATATTATATACGTTTTGTTTAAAATAAATGTCTAGCATTTTAGAAATGAATTTTAAGTGTATTTCCGTTTGAAAGATTCTTGTGTCGTCACAAACACGTCAAAATAATGGGACTGTAACTCATTTGGAAATCTCTTTAATATATGTCGACATTTGAAAATAGTATTCAGGTACTGTTCTATGGATCAGTCCTGTCCGGCTATGATTGATTAGAAAATTTGTGTCTATGTTGTGTTGTAAATTACCACAATCAATAACGGTATCGCGATAGCTAGCCGATAGTGAGTACGGGTCGTTCACAGGAAAATGGTGAACTACTTATCTTATTTTAGACGGGTTGATAGAAAAAATGTGGGATTTATCGTTTTATACTTGGAAGGTTTGAAAATTTTATAAGAAAATGGCAAGTAATGTTTATAAGATTTAGTAGTTAATGGATGGAGTTTTAAAAATAATTCATTTTATCTTTTAATTATTTAATACAAGAGAAATAGCGATGAATATGGATTAGGGTTCTTGTAGAGAATTAGGGTTTCTTTCTACTGACCCTTGTCCTTCTATTAATCTCTATTTCTCTCAAGCCCTTAACAAAACAATTATTAATGAATCTCAAATCGTGGTTGTAACTATCATGAATTGATAACACGCCCGATAAGAGAGTTAATATTCATTTTGCTAAAATTTATAAAAATTAAAACTTTTAAAAAGAATTAAAGAGATATTGTTCATACATTATTCTATCCTATCCTACAAATCCTGACAAGCGAGAATTTACTCGCTAATGGAGATCAACGAAATAGAAGAAAGGTGGAAGAAAACGTAACCCATAATTAAAATTAAAAATGCAGAAAGTAAATGCAGAATGTAATTGCGGAAAATAAATGCGAAAAGTAATTGCGGAAAATAAATGTGATAAAATTAAAAGAAAGAACTGTCTTTTATTGAATAACTATTGCATTACAAAAGTTGCTCGCTAAAAATCCAAATTAAAAAATCCTGGTTTTCTCTAGATTGCTTGATTGGTAGATCTGTCGATTGATAGTTCGATGGAAAGATGATGGATGCTCTCAGTCCTTTTATAGGCTCTGAAACTTGAAACTCTAGACGTCATATTGAAGTGTGTGTAAAGATGATCAAGACCATGAAGTTTCATATCTTACGGCCCCCAAACGACCGCGCAACCGCCGTCCAATGCCCTTATTTGCCGCGGATCTGCCGCCTCTTGCTGGGATTGTGCCTTCGGATTTCTCGTGCCTTCTTTTCTCGATATTTGGAGATCCTTTTGATAAAATTATTCTGAAAATATTGCTCTTATTCTTTGCCGTTGCTAGATTCTTCAATTTGCTCCTAACATTTGGCATATTTGATTTGGTAAATTGATTTGATGTGGATCTCCTACTTATATTTCAGACCTGAACTGATTTATTATAATATCTGCACAATATCTCCAATCAAATTGTTAGTAGTATTTGTTTTATTTGAGATAATATTCCAACCAATTAATTGATGTGATATCTTAATAATATTGGTTAAGATTATTTGACATGATATGCTTATTTTAATAATTAATAATCTCATGAATATTTTATTTAAATATGATATGCATATATTCCCCAATTATATTAATTATAAATTAAGAAACATATGACAATAATATTTTTTACAAATAACCCACATATGCTCTTAATTTATAATTAACACATTTTAGTAATTAATAATAGTAGAGAAAATGACTGTACAAATGTGCAATAAATTTGACTGATCAAATACCCCCAAACTTATGTTTTAATCGTCTCGAGCAAACTATTTTATTTTCAAAAAGAAAAAGAAAAATTCAACACACTTTCGTAGACAACACGATTGTAATTAGCTCGTGCAACAAACCGTTAAATCTCTAGGTGTCCCTAATAGGAGGAGTGTTGTCTCCTGAGAGTTTTCAGCGGATTACACCCACAAAATCTCAAAATAAAAGAAAAAAAACGAAAATTGCATGCTAAGATAAGAACATAAAAAAGAAAAAACTTGAAAATAAGCGTTTCAAACTACACTATCTTTTTCGTTGTCATGAGCCCTATCTTAATGGTCTTGAAAAAATGTCAGAAATCACATCATCTCTCAATAAATATCGTTTTTAGTATTCCTCCCTACCTCTTCTCCAAATATCGATCATATACCCCCACGTGTGTGTAAAATTCATCTCTGCACTTGGAGAATTCAATTCAAGCTATCATGCCCTTTGTCCATATTCCTTAATACTTTTTAATCGGTAGTATTTTAGATGCATTTGCTCACACATTTTCATGCGACCGTTAATACTTATGGAGGTACTAACCAACCAATTACCGAATGTGCTCACTTATTAAAATATAATTAGCAATATTCTAGTCTTACAATACCTAAAACTTAGCAGTGACCCCCAAACCAGTTGGTCTAAGGCACTGCATGATAAGGCACCCTCGCTATATTTTTTTTATGCTGCCTTAAGTAATTACAAAACCAGTGTTCATTTTTCTTTTAATTTTATTTTATATTTTGTTGATATATATATTCCTTCATACTAAGGCTTGTAGGTAAGAGTATTTCAAGGTATGCTCCACTATCCTAAGTTTCAAGATGTGTGCAAGTGCGTATAGTAGAGTATCAACGTTCAGAAGTTTGGACTAAAAAATATAGACTATTTTTCAGACTTATCTATATCTGCAGATTAGTAATTTCTTCATCTTACTAACCCTTGGGACAACTGCTCATGATTACGTATTTCTAGTTTCATTTTAAAACATCTAATTTTCTTGCATTTCTTAAATCTCCTTCTTTTTTTCATATGTATTTTTCACTTTCTCACTTTTATTTTCAAATTTTTTTTATATAGTGCAAAATGATACGTGAATAAACACAAACTTTCCCCAAACCTGTTTGCAGCAGTGTCCTCACTGATACTGTTGTTCGAGCGTAAAAACCTGTAGATTTGGGTGGAGAAAAATATGGTCAAAAGATAGTCAAATGGAAAACCACCCTAAACTTGTTCTTTGGCTCACGATCGTGTAAAAAATTCCTTTCTTTCAAGAGCCGTTTTGAAAATATTTTTCTACTTTACCTCCAAACTTGAGTAAAACAATATTTTCATTACTAAATATTGAAATTCAACATAAGAGAGGGTGGAAATATCGGTCTACACAAAATTTTACAAAGACCAAAACTTAAAACCAACCATTCAAATATTTTATCAAGATTAGTGTAACGGATAGACGTGAAGAAGACTCGAGACTGTATAAGAATGGAGGTTGTATCATGTCTCGAGGAGAAGAAACATAAATGAGAGTAACGATAAAAGATGATGCGGGAGGAGGATAAGAGGTGTAATCGAAAGGTTTTACGTCTCGGTTGGTGGAGACGAAAAAGTGATAGTGAATGAAAACGAGAATGTGAAAGATAAGAAATGGATGGAATAGTCGTATTCTCTTATCTGCTAAGAAGAGGGGGTGGCGGTTCATCTTCTTCAGCCTCAAAGGGAGGCGTACGAATTTCCGACGGAGGTTGATTCATCACAGTATCCAAGTCTTTAAGGAACGCGAGTTCTTCGGCAAAAATATTTTCATAACTTTCATCGATATTCCGAATAATGATCTCATCGGAAAAAATGAATCGATATCCATATTAGTGGAATAGTCAGATTCACTAGGAAAGTTGAAAGTTTCAAGTTCAATGTGTTGCGCACCAAGATTCAAAATACTCGATTTGTCAGAAATTATGGAGGTATGAGACTCGAAAATATCATTTACCTTATTCTCAAAAGATTCTAACTCGAGTGGTCTTTCAAGAATTATAGAACTCGAAATATCGGAGTGTGGTTCATCAAATCTCGTTGGAATTGAAAGAAGATGAGAAGAACCAAAGAAAGTGTGTAATGAAATGGGTAAACGAACTTAGGTGTCGAGTATTGTTGAACCAGATATGGGAGATGAAAGCTGAATATCATTTTGCATATCGGATAGGTTGGTGGTAAGAATAGAATCGGTTAAATGTACAGGAAGATGTTCACATTCATTGGAAGGAACATGATGGGTCGGGGAATCCAACTCATCCAACATAGCGAGTTCATCTTCAAAGATATTCTCAACACCGAACTTACTATCACTTTCAGTCAAATTAAACGAACAGTTCCTTAAAAATTCATCAATTATATTATTCTCAATCGATGGATCACTTGGTTCACTTGATTAAATTGGAAGGTTTGAAATGTCAAGTTTAGTCGGATAAGGATCAGTGTGATTTGGAATGGTGTAAGACTATCTTTCACACTCATGATTAAAAAAGTCAAATATGTTATTCTTAGGCACCTCATCAATTAGATTATTAAGCGGTTGATCATCAAATACATTCGGTTGGAGTTCAGAATGGAAGGTGTTAAGATCAAAAGAATTGGTTCTGGTTTGACTTGGAGGGATCCCTGATTCTTTTTCACTACTCAATTCCAACTCTTCTTCAAGACTAGACATGGTTCGTGAAGAAGTTTCAATGAAGGATTCTCTTTGAACCGTGGAACTTCCTAATTGATATTTAGAAGCATTGTTTAGATAAAGTGAAAAGGTTGAGTATGGTTAGAACGTGTTTAATTGCTGGCTACGGGCGAGTTCAATGAGTTCTGCAATAGAAATGGGTTTATGAATTGCCATATTAGCCTTAAGAGAAGTATCAACATGAGAGGGTGTGAAAATTTGGTACTGTTGATAAGAGTTAGAAGGATGGATCCAATTTTCATAGATAAGATTAGGATCAACATTGTGATATGAAGAAAATTGAGATTGGTTGAATAGTTGGCGACCGACTTTTGCAATTTACAAAGCAATGGTCATGGGTGTAAAAGTTGGCATATCGCCTCAAAAGGAGTTTCAACATGTTCGTATGGAAATGATTGTAATTGTTATCCCAAGGTTTTTGGAGTAGTGAAAAGTATGAAACTTTGGCTACGGGCCTTTACAATATGCTCAGCAATGGACATAGGTTTAAAAGTTTTCTCACTAGCCTTAAAACGGTTATCAACATAAGAAGGTGTTGAATTTTTACACGGTTGATAGGGACTTGAGTGAGGTGTCCAACTGTTATTTCTAGAGCGCTCTATCCTATCTTTTAATGAAATAGTACGGTCGGAAGATCTACCAAAGCAATAATAATATAAGGAAATGTATGGTTGTGTAGAAAAACCCGCCAAGAGTTGGTCGGTTTGGGTTACCCATCATAAGAGAGTGAAAAGAATTAAATGGTGAAATAGTAATTTTTTAAAGCTTTTTTTTTGGGATTTTTGTGATTGTTTTGCTTGGAAAGGGGGACTCGACTCAACCAATCATAAACGTGCACAAAAAATCCCTAGAGCTAGGGTCATCTAAGTCAAATCACTAGACCGCTCCTAGACTTGTAAAGGACAAAACGTAGGATAAATTCTCTATCACCTCCTTATCAATTTTGCAGCCAGATAAGTGGCAGATAAGTGGAAGGTATCCGTTATACGAATCATCGAAATAACGGGCTTAATTAAGTAAACTACTTTCTTTAGTCACACTTGCTTTAGACAGCACAAGAAAAATGCAGATAAGCAATAGATTACCCACGACCCTCTTTTGTCCTAATTGAGCGTGATTGTCCTGAGAGGCTTGGTCTAAATATTTTTTATTAATATAGGGTGATGCGTATGTATGTTTGTGATTTGTGGGGTCTATGAAGGGTGATGAAATCCCCACCTAATCTGAATTTGGGTTTTTTGCTCCTTAATGTCCATTTAAAATATGCAAAACAAACCAAAATTTAAAACACGCAAAAAGATTTTTTTTGTGGCGCTGTTTGCAAAGAATTCTGCAGATAAAAACAGTTTATTGGAGGTTCAAAAGAGAGAGGAAAACGATAGGATAATACCAGAAAAATTTGGAGGCTTAACTCCACACTATGACCGCGGTTCAGCCGCCAAATGCTTCTTTGGGCCGCGGTTCTGCCGCCGTTTGGCGTGATATGCTCTCCAAAATTTGACACTGAACTCCTATACTCCTACTTGAAAATCTCTAAATCTTTGTTTGTTCACTCCAAGTGCTCCAGATTTCTCGCAAAACTCGCACAAAAATTGTTAAAAATATAAAATGCGGTTTTTTATTTCTATTTCTATTTTTATTTTTTCTGGGTTTTTTAGAAATCAACCCGAATAACAAGAAAAATATTACAACCGTTTTTCCGGTAATGGCGCCATTTGATTGATTCGAAAAACCGTGTCTATGTTGTGTTGTAAATTACCGCAATCAATAACGGTGTCGCGATAGCTAGCCGATAGTGAGTACGGGCTGTCCACAAGGAAACGGTGAACTACTTATCTTGTTTTAGATCAGTTGATAGAAAAAAGGTGGGATTTATCGTTTTATACTAGGAAGGTTTGAAAATTTTATAAGAAAAGGGCTTGTAGGGTTTATAGGATTTAGTAGTTAATGGATGGAGTTTTAAAAATAATTCTTTTTATTTTTTAATTATTTAATACTAGAGAAATAGCAATGAATGCGGATTAGGATTCTTGTAGGGAATTAGGGTTTCACTCTACTGACCCTTGTCCTTCCATTGATCCCTATTTGTCTCAAGCCTTTAACAAAACGATTATCAACGGATCTCAAATCGTGGTCGTGACTATCATGAATTGATAGCACGCCCGATAAGAGGGTTAATATTCATTTTGCTATAATTTATAAAAATTAAAACTTTTAAAAAGAATTGAAGATATATTGTTCATATATTATTCTACCATATACTACAAATCCTAACAAACGAGAATTTACTCGTACATGGAGATCAACGAAGAAGAAGAAAGGTGGAAGAAAACGGAAACCATAATTAAAATTAAAAATGCAGAAAGTAAATGCGGAAAGTAAATGCGACAAAATTAAAAGAAAGAACTATCTTTTATTGAATAACTATCGCATTACAAAAATTGCTCACTGAAAAACCAAATTACAAAACCCTAGTTTTCTCTAGATTGCTTGATTGGTAGATCCGTCGATTGATAGTTCGATGGATGGATGATAGATGTTCTCGGTCCTTTTATAGGCTCTAGAACTTGAAATTCTAAACTTCATATTGAAGTGTGTGTAAAGACGATCAAGACCCTGAAGTTTCATATCCTACAGCCACCATACGACCGCGCAACCGCCGCCTAATGCCCTTATTGGCCACGGATCCGCCGCCTCTTACTGGAGTTGTGCCTTCGCATTTCTCATGCCTTTCTCTCTCGATATTTGGAGATTATTTTGATAAAATATTCTGAAAATATTGCTCTTATTCTCTGTCGTTATGAGATTCTTCAATTTGCTCATAACAGTTGGCAGATTTGGTTTGATAAGATGTGGATCTCCTACTTATATTTCAGACCTGAACTGATTTATTATAATACCTATACAATATTTCAAATCAAATTGTTGGTAGCATTTGTTTTATTTGAGATAATATTCCAACCAATTAATTGATGTGATATCTTAATAATATTGGTTAAGATTATTTGACATTATATGTATATTTTAATAATTAATAATCTCATGGATATTTTATTTAAATATGATATACATATATTCTCCAATTATATTAATTATAAATTAAGAAACATATGACAATAATTTTGTTTACAAATAACCCACATATGCTCTTAATTCACAATTAACTTCTTTTAGTAATTAATAATAGTAGGGAAAATAACTGTACAAATATGTAATAAATTTGACTGATCAAGCTACTATATAGTATAATTTATAACAGCACATCTCGACGGATCGAGCAAATATCAATATATGAGTATCCAGTATCGACACTCTAAATCTCATGAGTGTACATCATCGGCACTCTAACTCATTATCCACCGAGTGTCCATCACTGACACTCAAAATCATTAAAAATCCTGTGTTTATCATCGACACGTAAATCCATATATTGTAGGCACCGTCTCGTCAGACTGGTCCTCTCTCGGTATCAATAGCCTCGGTCGGTGTCACGCCCCGCTTCCCAAAAGAGTGGTAACGTCACATGACGAGGCCCGCGACGTATTTATTCTGAGAAGGTCATTTCTCGAAATAAATACGCTAAGCGTGTATAAGCAACATATACTAACAAGAATAAACAAAAGAATGAAATCCAACTTTGATTTTGTAGGGTGTTTTTTGTCACCCCATTGAGATGGGAATACGCGCGCGCTTGTCAGGCGCATTACAGATTCCCCCTGCCTAGGATAGGCTGGGGTTTATTGATTGTGGAGATCCGAATCTTCGGCAGCCGTGGACTAAGCTGCCATTAATTACCCCTCGCCTTTGGAGCGAGAGAACCTCCGATTGACGGGTCAAACAGGTCATGGGAACTCAATGTGCAGTGTTGTGTTTTGAAGGGGTTTTGGATATATCGGGGCCTCCACAGAGTTTTTACGGGGGTCCCGCTACCCGGATAGCGGGGTGCGGGACAGCGTCCCGTTAGAAATTTTTTCTAACGGAGACAGTGTTGTGGAGTGTGTGTATCTATATATATACATATATACATATATATAAAAAGGGAAAAAAGTGTCCAAAAGATGCGTGGGGGGGCGTGCCTCACGTGCGTAACACGCAGGCGGTAGGCGCTGGCTCCTCACGTGGTTGGCATGTGGACGCTAGCGTGCTGGGCGCTGGGTGCTGGGTGCCAGCGCCCCACGCGCATGGCACGCGGGCGCTGGGCGCTAGCACCCCACGTGCTTGGTACACGAGCTCTAGGCGTCAGCAGGAAAAAGGACTTGATCCCTGCACTGGGAGCTGTACTTCCAAAAAGAAAGATTTATTGTTTTCTGTGTGTGTGTGTGTATAAATATATATATAAGGAGTTAAACTCCTAAGATATTTTTGGAGCTGATGAAAAAGGCTTTTCCCTTGAGCCCTAGATCTTTCCCAAAGTGGGATTTTTGAAGATGGGTCTCCTTCTCCTTCCCCTCTGTTGACCGGATCTTGGATGAAAGGGGGGTGAGATTTAAAAATCTCCCCTTTCGGAGATTGGATAGAAGATCTGAGCTTCCTTTTGTGGGTTTCGTGGTGAAAAACTATTTATTTTTAGAAAAGGAAGAGTAAAACTCTTGATTTAATTCAAAAAAAGAAGAAGGTTTAAAACCTTGAGGAATGAGAAGGACGCACAAACCCTAGATTTTGGGGAGAATAAATTGTATGCTTTATTTCATCATCATATTGCCTTTTATAGGCTTACAAATTTACATATAGCCCCTTGTGCTTTACAAAATGGCATTTTGCCTATCTCATACCTCAAGTGCTCATTTCTTTTGCACATGAGTTATGGGCTTTACAAAAATTTGGCTTTATGCCCATTTTGCTTATATTCATGCATAAAAAAATTACATCAAAATTATTTATTACATGATTTTTATTTTGGCATAGGGAGAGGCCGGCCGCAGGGCTCGACTTGGGTATGTGCCCACTTGATCTGGGCTTGGACCCGCTTGGCTTGGGGTTGACTTTGACTTTGACTTGGTCAACCGGGGTGCAATTTTCGACCCCAACAACGTGCCCCCATCAATAAATGCACACCATATATGTGGGTCCTGTGCATAAAATTGATGGATCTTCTTTCGCATGGAGGTGACTTGCTTTGGTTCCCACTTTTTGGAATGCACCGCCTTTTTAACGACATGGACGGTCGACGCTTGACGCGTCTCCGAGACGGAGTGTCCATAGTAGACGTTTCTCCGGCACGGAGTAATTTGGTTCCCGCTTTATAGAAAGCCTACAATACCCTTTTTACGACATGGACGGTCGACACTTGATGCGTCTCCGAGACGGAGTGTCCGTAGTAGACGTTTCCCCAGCATGGAGTGATTTGGTTCCCGCTTTGTAGGAAGCCTGCAATGCTCTTTTTATGACCTAGACGGTCGACGCTTGACGCTTCTCCGAGATGGAGTGTCCGTGGTAGACGTTTCCCCGAGATGGAGTGTTTGTATGTGACGTTTCCCCGGTACGGAGTGTCACTGGTTGACGTGCCCCCGGCACGGAGTGTCTGTGTTGGACGTTTCCCCGAGACGGAGTGTCCCTTTGACGTTTCCCCGATACAGAGTGTCTCTTTAACGTTTCCCCGGTACGAAGTGTCGCTAGTTGACGTGTCCCCGAGACGGAGTGTCTGCTTGACGTTTCCTCGTTATGGAGTGTCAGCCGGTTGACTTGTCCCCGGCACGGAGTGTCTGCTTGACGTTTCCCCGTTACGGAGTGTCGGCTGGTTGACTTGTCCCCGGCATGGAGTGTCTGTGTTGGACATTTTCCCGAGACGGAGTGTCTGTATGTGACGTTTCCCCGAGACGGAGTGTTTGTATGTGACGTTTCCCCGGCTCAGAATGTCGCTGGTCGACTTGTCCCCGACGCGGAGTGTCGCCGGTCGACGTTTCCCCGGCATGGAGTGTTGCTGGTTGACTTGATTTCGAGGTGGGGTATAATTCCGGCAGGGAAGGTAGATATCCTGAGGCGAAGCATGATTTCGACACGGGGTACATTCTGGGATGAAGCATGATTCCGCCGCAGAGGTTGCTGGTTTGATTTGGGTTGACATCAGCATCGCTACACTGAAATAGGTACCTGGAGCGAATCATCATCTGCCATAAGAGGATTTGGGGATTTTGGTTTTGGTTTGGCGTCAGCATCGCTACACTGGAATATGGTACCAGGAGCAAATCATCATTTTCCATGGGGAGATTTCCCTCGTTCCTAGTTTAACGACTTAGGGGTCATCTGTTCCCAGTTTAACGACTTAGAGGTCATCTGTTCCCAGTTTAGAGACTTAGGGGTCTTCTGTTCCCAGTTTAACGACTTAGAGGTCATCTGTTCCTAGTTTAGAGACTTAGGAGTCTTCTGTTCCCAGTTTAACGACTTAGAGGTCATTTGTGCCCAGTTTAACGACTTAGAGGTCATCTGTTCCCAGTTTAACGACTTAGGGGTCTTCTGTTCCCAGTTTAACGACTTAGAGGTCGTATGTGCCTAGTTTAACGACTTAAAGGTCATATGTTCCCAGTTTAACGACTTAGGAGTCTATTGGATTGGAGTTTGGAATTTTGGTGTTAGGGTAAGCATCGGCGTTGCTAACACTGAAGCACATATGCCAGGAGCAATTCATCATTTTCCTTTGCCTGTTGGTGAGCGATGGCTTAGGAGACAGGTTTAGGTCCCTATCACCTAAGGCTTTTCAATTTTATGAGCCGTAAGGGTCCCATAAAAGCATTTTTTCCCTACGAGTCGAAAGGATCTCGTAGGCATATTTTCTCCTTAGGAATCGTGAGGACTCCCAAGTGTGTTTTTCCTTTGTGAGTCGTAAGGATCTCATAAAGGTGTTTTTTTACGAGTCGGGAGGATCTCGTAAGTTTGTTCTCCTCATGTATCGTGAGGACACATGAGTGGGTCTTCCTAAATGGAGCATAATTCCAAGGGCGGAGACCAGCCGCGTGACTGGTGGTTGCTGTGGGGCATGGATGTGAGAATTATTTGAGCCGTGGATTGTATACGGTAGTCGATTTGGGGACCACCCGTAGGGCTGGGAGAATTTGGGAAATTGGATTTTGGTTGGCGTCTGCATCGCTGCACTAGAATATGGTACCAAGAGCGACTCATCATTCGCTATTTGAGAATTTAAATTTTGGTTGGCGTCTGCATCGCTGCACTGGAATATGGTACCAGGAGTGACTCATCATTCGCCGTTGGGACTTTCAGAGTTCGGTTGGCGTCTGCATCGCTGCAATGGAATATGGGATCAGGAGCGAATCATCATTCGCCATTGGTATATTCTAGGATTTGAGTTTTGGTTGGCGTCTGTATCGCTGCACTGGAATATGGTACCAGGAGCGACTCATCATTCGCCGTTTTTTTTTGTTTTACCGCGATTGCTCGATCATTTTAGCTTTTCTTATCGCGAAGGTCATGATTGCCCTATCATTTCGGCTATTCATTCGCGGTTGCTCTATCCTTTCGGCTGTTTATTTTCATTTTTATTTTACTCACTGATCTTTATCGCGAGTTGCCCTATCATTTCAGCTCTTTCATTTTTTTTATTTTTTTTCATTTTTTTTATTTACACATTTTTACATCCCCAGTTTAACGACTTAGAGGTCGACTGTTCCCAGTTTAACGACGTGGTGGTCGTCTGTTTCCAGTTTAACGACGTGGTGGTCGGCTGTTTCTAGTTTAATGACTTAGTGGTCATCTGTTTCCAGTTTAACGACTTCGTGGTCAGTTTAAAGACTTAGAGGTCTACTGTTTCCAGTTTAACGACTTAGAAGTCATCTGTTTCCAGTTTAACGACGTAGAGGTCATCTGTTTCCAGTTTAACGACTTATAGGTCATCTGACAGGGAGCTTAGAGAAAATACCCAATTGAGCAGTTGTCAGGGGCACCACTGGAACTTGCCCGAGATGCCTTATTACTTTGTCGGTGTTGATGGCATTGCCCCCAGCTGGGGCCAAGGAAAGTCGTTCAAATACCGACTTGCGTTCGAAGATGGCAATTGAAAATTGTTAACCCCTGCAAATAGAAACATGATTTCAGTATAGGAAATTGATATGTATATTGATTGAGCTCGCATGAACGTTTAACCCGAGATATGGGAGGAGAGAAATGTCCCACCGGGCGTGCCAGAATCTGTATGGTGTTTTTCATCACCCCATTGAGATGGGAATACGCGCGCTTGTCAGGCGCATTACAGATTCCCCCTTCCTAGGATAGGCTGGGGTTTATTGATTGTGGGGATCCGAATCTCCGGCAGCCACGGACTAAGCTGCCGTTAATTACCCCTCGCCTTTGGAGCGAGAGAACCTCAGATTGACGGGTCAAACAGGTCATGCGAACTCAATGTGCAGTGTTGTGTTTTGAAGGGGTTTTGGATATATCGGGGGCCCCGCAGAGTTTTCATTGGGGTCCCGTTACCCGGATAGCGGGGTGCAGGGTAGCGTCCCGTTAAAATTTTTTTCTAACGGAGATAGTGTTATGGAGTGTGTGTGTGTGTCTATATATATACATATATACATTTATATAAAAAGGGGAAAAAGCGTCCAAAGGACGCGTGGGGGGGCAGTGCCTCACGTGGGTGGCACGCAGGCGCTGGACGCCGGCGCCTCACGTGCTTGGCACGCGGTCGCTAGCGTGCTGGGCGCTAGGCGCTGGGCATCGGCGCCTCACGTGCTTGGCACGCGGGCGCTAATGTGCTGGGCTCTAGGCGCAGGGCGCCGGCACCCCACGTGCTTGGCACGCGGGCGCTAGGCGTCAGCAGGAAAGGGACTTGGTCCCTGCACTGAGAGCTGTACTCCCCAAAAGAAAGATTTATTATTATTTTTTTTTTTGTGTATGTGTGTGTGTGTGTAAGGAGTTAAACTTCTAAGATATTTTTGGAGCTGATGAAAGGGGCTTCTCCCTTGAGCGTTGGATCTTCCCCAAAGTTGGATTTTTGGAGATGGGTCTCCTTCTCCTTCCCCTCTGTTGGCCGGATCTTGGATAAAAAGGGGGCGAGATTTAAAAAACTCCCCTTTCGGAGATTGGATGGAAGATCTGAGCTTCTCTTTGTGGGTTTTGTGGTGAAAAACTATTTATTTTTGGAAAAGGAAGAGTAAAACTCTTGATTTAATTCAGAAAAAGAAGAAGGTTTAGAACCTTAAGGAAGGAGAAGGAGACACAAACCCTAGTTTTTGGGAAGAATGAATTGTATGCTTTATTTCATCATTGTGTTGCCTTTTATAGGC
This sequence comes from Agapanthus africanus, assembly GCA_030015575.1. Classification (NCBI taxonomy): domain Eukaryota; kingdom Viridiplantae; phylum Streptophyta; class Magnoliopsida; order Asparagales; family Amaryllidaceae; genus Agapanthus; species Agapanthus africanus. Next base: position 963,308,991 of record CM057338.1, read on the forward strand.
TTACAAATTTACATATAGCCCCTTAGGCTTTACAAAATGGTATTTTGCCCATACCATGCCTCAAATGCTCATATCTTTTGCACATGAGCCATGGGCTTTACAAAAATTTGGCTTTATGCCCATTTTGTTTACATTCATGCATAAAAAAATTATATAAAAATTATTTATTACATGATTTTTATTTTGGCATAGGGAGAGGCCGGCCGCAGGGCTCGACTTGGGCATGGGCCCACTTGATCTGGGCTTGGGCCCGCTTGGCTTGGGGTTGACTTTGATTTTGACTTGGTCAACCGGGGTGCAATTTTCGACCCCAACAGATTTATTATATTCAAGATTCACAATTGACAAAATATCTGAATATAAGATACGATAACATGATAAGCCTTAACAAGGAGACATACATAAATAAGATGAAATGAAATGAAAAGCTGAATGAAACTAGACGTCTGGTTGTGATGCGAATTGGTTGTGCTCATCTTCGACCACTTCTATCTTCTCTGTCTCAATACCACCTGACGAACATTCTAAGAAAGAAAGAAAGATGGGTGGAATGCCCGTCAGCGAACTAACGGTCGGTAAGTCCCCAAAACGATGGTGTGATGTATATAAATGTAATGCAAGATATAATGTGATATATGGTATAGCATAGATATAAATCATGAATATGTAAACAAGTATAGTAGCGTGCATGGTAATGTGTATGTCAACTATATCAGTATGGTAAACAAGTATAACATGGCCGTGGAGTATAGGTATAGTAAACATGTAGTGAATATAAGTGTCCTAAAAGGTCTCTAACATTGTAAAGTAACTAACGTGAGTTCAGATGTGAATGTCAATCAAATCTTAAGAGTATTCTCGAACCCAAGGCTATCGTCCAGGGACAAGAAATCACGGGCACAAAATAGTGGGACTTCAATTGTTATTGAAGTATTCCAAACCCAACAGGCTATCATCCAGGAGCTTGGAAACACGGGCCCTCATTCGTGAATTCGTGATTTGTACCGTTTCAGCTCGGTACCACAGCAACATGATTTGTACCGTTTCATCCCGGTACCACAGCAACATGATTTGTATTAATGGGACTCATGAGATTCCGTTGAATTCATACTCAAACTATCCCAACACCCCGTGTATATTAGTTTATGATTAATGTTATGAGTCTTGATCGAATACATGAATACAAAAGGTGATGTTTGATATCAAGTTTTCAAGATTGAGTTCATGTAGTCATGTCAAGTGCAAGTCATGCCGAATGTATTCATGGTCCGAGTCAAGTTGGTTCAAGTGTTCATATTGGATTCAAGTATTCATGATTGGGTCATGTCAAGATCAAATCAATTCTAGCATGTAATGGTTTAATCACAAGTCATATAGATAAAAATAAATAAGCTATCACAAAATATGATATAAGATAAGTATACAAGTAACGTCCAAAAATAATATTGTAAATAAGTGTTGTGTACGGCTAATCATTCAATTCAATCAATTTTGGAATATAAACAGAAATATAGATCTAAGTGTTTTGCACGCGTGAATTCTAGTCTCGCCTAAATATGACTACCGTTTTGAAAGATAACCTCGTTTTCGTATCGTCGAGCAAAACAGATCAGAATCTGTTATGCACCGTCATATATTTTTAAAACGTAGTTTGAGTTAATTTCCATTGGGTTTCAAGTTACAAAAAATATTAGAAAATTGTAGGTCTTTTGATGTACTTATCCAAATTACTAAGATTCGTGCGATTTGGATTTCTGAAGCTCTAATTATGATCATTTTAATATCAGTGTTTAAAACAGAAATTTAGATTTCTGGACAGCAATTATATATTGTATTGCAAAGTCTATATCGGGTTGTTTCATGCATTTCTAAGTAATCTAAAATACAGAAAATTATAGTTCTATCAATTGTGATTTACACATCTAAAGTTTGTCATGAACGGATATCGGGAGTTCGAGTTATGTTTTATTTAAAAATAGTGTGCGAATCAGGACAGATTCTGTCCCGATTTCACTAAATATTGTAATGTAGTTTTGTATATTTTACGTCGGTTTTCAGTAACAACTTAAAACTAAGAAAATCTAGATCTTTCGATATATATTTTCAAAATATCCGAAAACACTTAATTTGGATCAACGATTACAGAGTTATGGTCTCTCGAAAAAGACCCTTATTGGCAGTTTTCTGATTTTAAAAACAGTGAATAAAAAATTACGTAACACCTAAACCGTTATTCGGTTTGATATGAAATTTTTACTGTAAACCTGAAATTCTATCTAGTATATAATCTAATTTTCCTAGAATGTCTAGAAATCAAGATTGAGTTTCTAAAAATTATTTTGAAGGTAAAGGTATTTCTTCAAGGTGGTATTTGAGATTGAGAAGGTCATGGTATTTATTTGAAACCTCGTTTTTTAAAAAAACTAAATATAAATAAAATAAAATAAAAATAGCGAGCAATAAATTATGAAAGGCATACGGACAAGCATACGAATTGGTCATGATATATATACTAAAATCGATATAAAAGATTAATAAAAATTCTACATAAAAATTATTAAACACTTTTCTTTTGTTTTGAATAAACGATCGCGTTATGTGATGGTATGCAATATAGGATGATACGATTCACATATTTTCATAACTACTAAAACATGAAACAAGATAATCACTACTAGTTAAAAATGTATCCTATTCATGAAAGTAAATAAGTTTACAAAATAATTAATTATTAGGTTATCTATTTATTTTATGTGTGTTTCCTAAACAAAGAATTTACAGAAAAAGTGAGTAAGTATGGATATCAGTGGAGATATGACAAGATGAGAATGATTCAACAAGAGTAGGAGAAGAAACGAAGGGAAGTTACAAGTTGTGTGAGTCGGTATAACAACCGGCTCACCGTTTAGATTAAATTCTTAACTGAGTCTTTGAAGCTTGATGGAACCAGTACTTCTCCAAACTCAAGGGAAAAGAGATTTAATTTAATTTTATTTTTAGAATTTATCAAAAGGAAATGACTAAGGTGGGATGAAGAAGAGATGAATAGATATTTCTATTAAAAGAAAATTGAACTCTTCATAATAATTTTACTTAATTATAATCTATAATCATCCTAATTTTGTTGGGAGTTAAAAGGAAGATGAAATGAATGGTCATTTGAGAGGGATTTAAAAAAAATGGATAAAAATAATTACAAGGCCCAAGGTTCGAACATTTAGCCTATGAAATAACGATACAAAGACTTAACTAACAAGCTACAATATTGTTCATGCACATATTTAGCAAGAATTAAATAAATGTTGTTGTTTGAAAAGAAAGTGGGCTTGTGTCACATGGCAGTTCTAGAATACGAGTAAGCATGGCAGTTCTACTGTGTCATGGCAATAATAATGATGTGTAGTGTAGTATATGCGTCTGTACTTGTGTCACATGGCAATTATTAGTATTTATGCAAATGTTCTATCAAAGGTGTTCGAACATCGCTATTACAATCATCAACAATGTGTCATGTATCAACGTTAGCTGATGATTAATCACATGAATATGTCAATTATCGCATTCATATACTAACATCAGCTCTATCAAGCATGACAATCCTACAGTGTCATGACAGTACCAATGAGATGTAGTGTAATATGCGCGTCTGTGATTTTTGCAACATAGCAACATTGGTGGTGGTGCAGTGTTCTATCAGTACGTTCATACGAGAATAGCAACGTCAACTAGCATATATAATAAGTAATAGAATCGAGAGTGTATAAAAAGTAAGCTAATCCTAACGTGAACAATCGTTAAACATGACTAACTATTATGAGCTATACCGTTATAGTTTAAAATAGAACGAAACGTTATTTTGCAAATAAGAAAACTGCAGTATATTTAAAATAGATACCCGTTTAAAATTAGCAGCTCATCCTTACCATTTATCATTTAAAAGTAGAAAACGAATCGTTGGTTTTTAAAAGAGTATAGCTCAAGCAATCGAATTGTCCTAATCAGGATAAATGTATGACTTCGCGAGTCCAAAGGAATTTCGGCCGTTTCGGCAAACTATCCTCGTCATAACAAGTACGGAATGATCTCTCGTACAATATCCATCCAATATTTAATCAATATCGTATGTATTTATAGTCACGTACGTATATAACCATAATCATATATAAATATATCCACACACACACATAGCATACTGGATACAAACTATACACTAACTTAGTTATAGACTAAGTTGTCTAACATAACATTATAGCCTAGGTATATAAGTATTCTAGTTAATTGGTTGCGGGGGTGCTATATACCATCCACCCGACTCCCCCCATAGATATAAATCTACTCACCGACATATCAAGCTAGTCGAAACCTACGATCGTCTCGCCCGTCCTTGCCGTCTCGGAATTCCCTGTGATCGTACCAACAATCGAAATCATGACGCAAGTGCATAAATATCCAAATCGAAAACGTCACGATGAGCGAAACACACATAGGTTAGAATCTATTGCCAACATGCACTAAATACGACAAAATACCCCCGACGTCGACGTACGAAAGTCGAACGATCAAATCGAGATGTAGAAATACACAAAACCAAGTTTTTAAAACGTAAAACATCAAACTTCTATAAGATATGTGCTTCAGATATTTCTACAGGTAATCTGAGACAAAAAAAACAATACATTGGCTTAATTACCACCAGATAAAGCTACATGACAAAACCCATAATCTAACTCTATAGGGGCAGTAATTTGCGGCCAAAAGAAATGTATTTGCGGCCAAGTTAAGGATTTAGGAGCTCGGGCTTCTAGGGTTGTCTTCTACTGGTCTCATTATATCATAATAATCTTCTTTTATTTTTCAGAGAATTCTATTAGCTCCAGATTCAATTTGAACATCAAAAACTTCATAAAAATCATATTTTTCCGATATCTATCATAGAATTCTGAAACTGAAACAGTCAGAAACTTGAAAAGGATAAATATTTACCTATATGGATGGATTGAAAGAGTATTCTTGTATTAAGAATCCCTGTGTGCCGAGTTGGTTTCAATGCAAGAGTTCCAACTTTAAGGTCATGGGTTTAAACCCCGACTATATTATTTTATTTTTATTTTAAATCCCAAGTTTTAAAATAATATCATATTTTTTTTATCCAAAATATATATTAATATTTTAAGAGAAAAGAAAAGAATTTCTTTTAATTAAAAATAAAATTTATTTGTTCATTTTAATTAATTTATTTTTTATTTGGATATATTTGTTTTGAATGCTTTTTTTATTGTTTTGATTTTGGAGGATTGATAGGATTTTAATAAATCTAAATCTAGAAACTTTTTTCTTCTTTGTCATAACCTAAAATACCGTGACTCCGAAATTTCTTCTCCTCTTCCCTTTCTGTCATCTCTGATCTGAAATCCAACGAAGGGAGAAGAAGACATCACCCCTTTCGTATCGATCTAATTCAAGACACGCTCTACTTTACAATAAGGACAATCCTAAATCATCCTTTCTTTATAAATATTCTTTTCCTTCTCATCATTTTTAGTTACACAAACACTTGCCATGTCTCTTGTACTCTAATAATAATACTAAAATAATACAACATCAAACATATAGACTATAACAACTAAAACTTAATGTGAAATAATAATACACCATATGAATAACACTGTATAACTAAAGCTGCTAGCTGATGATGTGAACTATGATAATTAAATACGCCTTCATGACATATGCTTTACTAAAACAAATCATATTTTTAATTTAAAACACTGTTGTACATTGGCCGACTACTCAATTATTAATGATATATAAATACTCAACTACTCTACTAATAAACACATATAATATACTAGTAAATTACTTTTGTAGTGTTGCATAATGAATATGTATTGATAAAACTATCTCATTATCAACTGATAAAAATATTATAAATGCTACTCTAAGAACATATGAATAATACCTATGTTCTTGCTAGTACCAAATTACATTGTTGAACATTCAAATAATTAGTAACACCATGATTTCACTATGTATAATTAACTATAGCAGATAATTTATACTTGGTGCTTAGAAATTACCAACTTACAATATATTTTACCTAATAAACACACACTGCTATGATTAGGGGTTGCCTCTCCGGATAGAGAAATTCGTAGTGCAACTTTTATTTCCCCTACGGTTTACATCGTAGGGGCATAAATAAATTAAAAAATATTAAAATGTAATCTCTTTATTTGGTCCTACGGAGCCGTAAAAAAAAAGCCCTACGGATTGAACCGTAGGGACAATAAAGGATTATTTAAAAAAAAATAAAGCTAAGTAATTTTCTGATTTCCCCTAAAATTTTCCACCAACCTTATTTCTCCCGTGCCCTCATCGATCAAGCGCGTCCCTCGTTGTCAATTTCCTCGTCGTCGAGTTCCTCCTCCGTCGCCATCGATCGAGCTCGTTGTGGATCGTCGCCGCCAATCGACATCGAAGTCCTCGTCGCCGCCTCCACCTCATCGAGCTCCATCTTCCCGGCTTCCTCCACCTCATCGAGCTCTTAGCCTCTAACTCCTCGAGCTCTTTGCCGCCAGCCGGTTTTTGACAACGAGATGAATTTTATTTAATTTGAAATTGAATTTTTCTTAGTTATGTTTTTTATTTCTGTAAATTAATTAGGAATTTAATTTATAATTTTGTTGTTTTTGATGTTATTGTTGTTGATTTTAGGGTTAGGGATAGGGTTATAGGATCGGCTTAATTAGGGGTTAATTTGGATTATATGGCGATGATTAGGGTTAGGATTAGGGTTAATTAGATTAATTTGGGTTAATTTTGGTTTGGGTCAGGGTTAATTTGGGTTAGAGTTTGGGTGATGATTAGGATTAGGGTTAGGGTTAATTTGGGTTAATTAGGTAAATAGGGTTGGTGATGATTAGGGTTAGGATTAATTAGATTAATTATGGTTAATTTTGGTTTGGGTTATAGTTAATTAGGGTTAGGCTTTGGGTGATGATTAGGGTTTGGGTTAGGGTTAATTTGGGTTAATTAGGTAAAATAGGGTTGGTGATGATTAAAGTTAATTAGATTAATTAGGGTTAATTTTGGTTTGGGTAAGGGTGATGATTAGGGTCAGGGTTAGGGCTAATTAGGTAAAATAGGGTTGGTGATGATTAGGGTTAGGGTTAATTAGATTAATTAAGGTTAATTTTGGTTTGGGTTAGGATTAATTTGGGTTAGGGTTTGGGTGATGATTAGGATTAGGGTTAATTTGGGTTAACGTTCGATATTCGTCGTAATATAGAACTATACGAAGGTTGTTAAATATCGAACGGTATCGTTCGGTGCTAACAACCGTCGTGTAGTTTATGTGACGAGAAGATTCAATCATATAATAACCGATAGATTTGTCCAGTGTGGACAAGTTAGGAATGTTTAAAGTAAACACCTGCATTCACTTGTGTTTTTATTCGTTTCGAGTTATTTCGTCGGTACTTTTCCTCTGGTTCTCCATGTAAAAAAATAGATTAGATGTTCATTTCAACATTATTTCATAGTATTGAAATGATTATCTATTCTATTACAGTTTACTCGGAGAACAGCGGGGAGGTACCGCCGAAATTTATTCAAAACGGATGAAAACACAAGCAAATGGATGTCTGCTCTATATATTCTTAATGGGATAAAAGCCTCACCTCCGACAGCCAAAACACACACAGACAACACGAATACACAACAAATGCACACACAAAGCACATACACACTAACAATTCTACACCTAAGAGAAATCATAAATTGAAATACACATACACAGAATACTTCCCATACTTGGGTATCTTTAAATCTAACTTTGTTAATCGATAATTTATTCTTTTCAACGGCAAACTTGCCTTTACGGATTTTTTTTTCTTTGTTAGTAACCATCTCGTTCTAAGATTTCTCAATATAGTCACCATAACCTACAATTTATATGTTATACAGTCTAACATAGCCCATGAGTACATCGGAGTTAAGGACTGGATGTACATAGATTGACAACAATGCATGCAATCAAAGTTTATCGCAGGAGTTACTGCTTTCATTGAATTTGCACGCGCACATAATAAAATCGTGTTAGAGAAGATTCTTTGTCTCTGCGATAGATGTGGGAATAAGTTCTGGTAGAACGTAGAAATCGAAAAGTTTCACATCGTTAAATATGGTTTTACTAGACTTTATACAACTTGGCTATATCACGGGGAAGGACAAGAAGAATTCGGTAATGCGACAGAAGAAGACGGTAATGAAGAAGAAGATGATAATTTCATTCCAGGAGAAGAAATGGAGGATATGGTAGAGGTTGCCCTCGGTGATAGTAATCCTACCGAAGATGACATTCCTTTCAGTTAAGGACCGCTTGCAGATAAGTATGAAAAGTTCACGAATGATACTAGCAGACCAATTTATGAGAATGCAAAGTATTCCACCCTATCATGGTTCGTCCAACTTTTCCAGATTAAGTGCCTAAATGGATGGAGCAATAAGTCATTCACGATATTTCTGAAGTTCCTGAAAGATTCTATACCCCCGGAAAATAACGTGCCTGACAGCTGGTACGAAACCCAGAAGATGATATTTGATTTAGGTCTGAAGTGTGAGAAGATTCATGCATGTCCCAAAAATTGCGTGTTGTACCGGAAAGAGAATTCAGATTTGAAAGAGTGTCCAACATGCGGAAAGGCCGAGTATAAACCAAAAGAATCTGATAAGAAGTACGATATACCTGTCAAGATAGCACGATATTTTCTGTCACGCCCCGCTTCCCGGTGTACGGGCAGAGGGCGCGGCTGGCCGCTACGTATTTACTCTGAAGTAAATACGCTAAGCGTAACTAAGCAATATAAAAGAAATGTACACAGGAGACAATTGTAATGAAACAACAACTTTATTTATTAACATTCTTTTGTACAGTGCATGGAAAAGTAAATACATTTGAATGAAACCAATGCCTAAACAGTGGCATAACAGAAATGAAAAGTACTGAAATGAAAATGTGTACAATGAAGCTAGAGCTCTGGGTCGTAGGCAAGCTGATCCAAGTCCTCGATAGTAGGCTCGATCTCCTGGGTATCCAGATCACCTGACAACATTCCAAAGAAAAAAAAGAAGGAATGTCGTCAGCGAACAATCGCTCGGTAAGTCCCAGAGGTAAGGGAGAAATAGAATAGACAGAGAGAGAAAGTAGCTTTTAAAGTTGTATTATATTGTATTAGTATTAACGTTATTGTTTGTAGCTTGGTACAGAAGAATGCCAGTGTATACGAGAGGAGTCTCTATATGCCAAAGACTAGAGGCACGTATAGTACAAGGAACCGTTTATGCCACGGTACAACAGCAACGGAAATACAGGTTAGGTGTCTTAAATCTTACAGTCTCGTGCCACTTCTAACACCTTCCGTACCAATCTACCCCTTAAACCCCGCGATGTCTTGAATGTATTGTTTGTATTGTATTGCAACTTGTATTGTATTGTAATATAGATTGTATAATTGGATGACTTTCCAAAACCATGATATCAGTAAATGGATGTAACTGGAGAATCATGGATGTAACTGGAGAATCATGTAAATGGAAGTATATCCATGGTTCGATTCAGTCAATACAGATTGAATAGATTGAATATATGGATTCATGGATTCATATTGGATTGTAGATTGTAGATTGTACATGAATTATATTCAAGTCAGATTATTTATAATGAGACTCAGTCCGAGTTAGAACAATTAGAAAAGAAATTGAAGTCCTGAATTAGGTTTTGATGTTATCGGTAACCGCTGCACATGGGCGGCAAGATTTGTGTCTTTTTCAAAGACGATTACCGTGTTGATAACACCGTAGTTAAGTTGTCTACCTTAAATAGGCAAGCACCCACTTCTCCGGCTCCCTAAGGCTCAAGAGATTGGTCCCGCTTAAACCTATACTTACTAGGGTCCTTAGGGTAATTTATAGAACTTGAGGGGGTTATATGTAAAATACTTTTGTATAATTTTCAAAATACACCCTAAGTATTTAATTATCGTCTTTAGAGTTGTCATAGATATATATTTTATATTTATGATATTTCTAGTGAAAATAACCTAATTTCATAATATAGGGTATTTAATTGTAATATTGAACTTGTAAGGAAATTCATGGTATTTTCATGTAAAGTGATTCTTGTGATTTAGAAAAGTTGGAATATTTGATATTTTAACAAAAATAGATATTTTGATAATACATATATATTTATATATTTTAAAAAATAATTTTAATTTGTTATTTTCTAGAAATCTCATTTTCTTAAGATATTTGTATTTTAAATCTCTCGAGACCGAATGCTCCTTGCGGAGGTCTGAATCTTACATTACTAAGTCCAGAGATGTGCAATAATCCATACCATCCCTGTCGGGTTCCCCAAAATGAATTGCAGCGGCGCTTTGCAAAGATTTATAAAAAATACGTAATCTTGTAGAAAACGGTTTTAATAGTCAGTGGTATTTATATGTAAAGTTTCATTTTCCCATATTCTATTTTCCCGAAAGGTATTGTGTTATGTTGCATATGAGTGTTGTGAAGAGGTAGGTCATTACCTCATGATCTAATTAAAGGTATAGCAAATTTAATGATGTTTTGAAGTAAAAAGTAAACTATATGGTATTTTAGTGAAAAAGAGCGGAAAAGTTACAAAATGAAATATATTGCCATGAAACTTGCTCAACATGTTTGTTAATGATTAATAGTCAACATGTAAGGGTTTGGTATGTTTGTATTTAAGAAAATGTTGGATTTTTAGGAAGAACCGAATCGGAAATCGGATTAACTCCGATTCCGTCGGGTTTTAGAAATATGTGTTTTTAGAATAGCAAGGTGAAGAGGGAGATGGGACTTACTTGTTGTTAGGTTAGAGAAGAGGGAGAGGAGGAAGTAGGATTCGCCGGTGCGTCGTTTCGTCACCGGGAGCTCCTAGGGTCGTCGTCGGAATTTCGTCGGAGTTTCGCTCTTTGCTAACTCCAAATGCACACTAAAATTCTATAGAGTTTTCTTGAGAGTTTTGGACAGAGTTTATGAGTTAGGGGTGTGTGTTTAAGGTTGATATTTATAGGGTAAAGCTAGGGTTAGGGTAGGTGAAAAGTTGTATTTAAATTTGTATTAAAAATGCATTAAAAATGGTGTGATGGAGTTTTTAAGAGTTCTGGAACCGATCCAAGAAATTAAAGTATGCAGGAGTGATGGGGAGTTGAAGAGGCACAACTTTCATGTTGGACGACTTCGCATCGGAGCCGACTCGGCCGCCGCCGCCGTCGGCCACCGGCCAAGTCGCCACCGCCGCCGGTCCGATCCGGCCGAGTCAGGCTGGGTCGGGAATCCCCTGAGTCCGTCGTCAGTTGGTCTACTCCCTAGGACAGTTTATTTTTAGTGTGAAGTGGGGGTTTTACGAGTTATGCACGTGTAGACCTTTGGACTTCTAAAAATTTAAAAGAAAACAATATTAAAAATAATGTGGGGAATGGGATTTGAACTCTAGTGCTTTGGTTCAGCCGTGCAAGGTCTTACCAATGAGCTACAAGCTCTTTCTTACTATTAAAAAGCAAAACAATTACTTATAGTACTCACAGTAAATGCAAATACCCCAAGTATACATTAACTTTTAAACAAATTTTTATACACTAAAATTGGAGTTGTTACACTTTCTCATAACACGAAGGCTACAAAGGCTACAAAGGCTATTCAGGTGCAAAAAAACAGCCAAGATAATGATTTGGCATCACCGTGCTGCTCCAAGCAAAGATGGAACAATGAGTCATCCAAGAGATTCACCGGCATGGAAGGATTTCGATAGGAGGCACCAAATATTCAGTAGTGATCCTTGCAATGTCAGGGTCGGACTGGCTAATGATGGTTTTTTCCCATTCAACTATATGAATGGAAGCCACATCATATATCTCGTTGTAATGATAGTTTATATTCTGTCTTCTTGATTGGTTATGGATCAATCCTACTTTATGATGGCTCTTCTTATTGACGGACCAAACTCACTGGGAAACAATATCGACGTCTATCTCTGACCTCTGATCGATGAGTTAAAATCTTTATTCATTGATGGTATAGAGACTTACGATGCAAACACAGATACAACCTTCACAATACGTGCGGCTTTAATACAGAAAAGAGTTTGTTACAGCCTGGGTTTGAGTTATAAGGGATCTGAAATCTATGTACAGAAAATTTTACTGATAATACAGAAAAAAGTTTTTATAGCCTGAGTTTGAGTTATAAGTTACTTTTGTTAAATAAAAGCAAGTAGCCACTTGTAGCTCACTGGTAAAACCTTTGCACTGCTGTGACGTGGCTTGTGTGTTCGATTCCCATCAGACACATTTTTTTTCTGATTTTTCTTTTTAAATTTTTGGAAGCCCAAAAAGTTGCACATGCAATACACGAGAAAATGAAAAGTTCAGAAAAATCAAACATGTGGAAAATGGTGTAAATTCAGAGTTGATCTGGTGGCACGAATCTCGAGGCCAGAGGGTCAAGATCGACCGGCGGAAATTGAATATGGGCTGGCGAGGACGATGAGATTGGGGCCAAAATGCTCCGTGCTTTACACACACGTCTCTTCAACTCCCCTCAACTCTTCTGCACTGTTTGATTTCTCTGTAATCAAACAGAGACCCTTCATTTTACCATTTAACACTATTTTAATGTTTTTTAATCCACATTTTAAATTCCCAAACCCTAATTCTTCACTATAAATACCATCCCATGCCCTAGCTCTTCACCATTTTAAAAATTCGAGCAAAAACTCTCTCAAAAATTCCTAAGTGCAATTGGAGTAAAGTGGATTTAGCGAGCGAACTTCTTCCGTCGAAGATTGAACCCGATTCCGGAGCTTCCACGACGCCATGATGACACTCTTCCCTTCTTCACCCTCTTCCTAAGTTTTTCAAACCGTAAGTCCCTCCCAAACTCTCTCTCTCTTCATTGAAATTCAATTTAAAAACTTATATCGGTAAGTGGAGTTACTACCGATATCTTTTTTCTAAACCCTAGAAACTCCCTTTTTCTTATATATTGTTCAACCAAATTTTTACACAATACTTGTAACCTTAAATAACAATATTTAGAAACAAGTTTAACCAAGAATCTCATGTGAAACATTCTTAATTAAACCTTTTCATTAAAATACCTTGAACTTTAATATCACTTCTTTTAGTTTCGTTAAAACTATACCTTTAGAGAAAACATCACGGGGTAACGACCTACCCCATACGAACACTTTGGTTTCATAGCACGATACCTATTTGTATGTATTTTTGTTCGAAGAAGAAAATCTTACAATAAAATACCACACACTTTAAAACCGGGTTTCTTTTAAACGGTATTTCGTATTCCTTTGCAATTATGGATCTACAACTCTTGTTAAGATACCCGATAATGGATGGTGCTGATTATCGCACATTCTGGGGATAGTAGAACGTGTTGCAGCACTACTCACAGAGTATTCGATCTCGAAAGGATATAATACGGTTTTTAAGAAAAACGAATTTTCTAAATAAAAATAATTTTTTTTAAAATTAAAAATTATATAAAATTATAAATCCATATTTTCATTATATTATGAAACTATATTTTTATAAAAATGAAAGATTAAAATTTTTCAAGAAAATACCATCAAGTTACTAAAAAGACTGGTTTTCACTAAAATACCATAAACTTTTGAAAGCTAAGTATTTATCATGAAAATACCACAATAATCAAAACACATACTCATGAAAACCCTAAGTAATACAAATCACCTTTGAGCTTTTATTTTTAATCTATATCAAAATATTTTTCATAAAACTCCCTCGAGATATACAAAACAATATTTAAGAACTTTAGTAAATATAGGTTTAAGCGGGATCAATTCTCTTGAGCCCCAGGGAGCCGGAGAAAGTGAGTGCTTGCCTATTCAGGTTAGAAAACTTAACATGAGTTATCAATGGCAATTGTCTCGGAAAAAGAAACAAATCCTACCGTCCATATGCAGCAGTTGCCGATAATTCTCAAACCTAAGAAATTCAAGAGTATAAAACAATTTTCAAGTGTATGAATCAGTCTGAATCCAATCTTAAACCTGAATCCAAAATCAAACATGAATACTTGATCATGAACATGAACACTCGAATCCAAACATCAATATCAAACATGTATACTTGACTTGACTTGACCGAACCATGGTTATAACTTGACTTGAACTTGACGTGTCTACATGACTACTTGATTACATCCTGAACATGAATACCTGAATATTTTGTATCCATGGTTTCGGCAATACCTGTAAATATAATCTATACAATACATTATACGGGAATAAAGGGGTAAATTGGTACGGAACGTATATCGTGGGATGAGAGGTCACTTAAAAGACACCTACATGAATTCTTGTATCGTTGTCCCGTGGGTTATGACAAGGCCTTGTACTACATGTTACCATAGTCCACCGGGTAAGATGGACTCCTCTCGTATACATGAATACCTTCCTTACCAAAATACAAACAACCACGTTATAATAACTATCATATACCGGTAATCAGTCATATAACTTTACCTGTTCATTTCACTTAATATACTATCTTCTCTTTCTTCTTTTGGGACTTACCAAACGTTAGTTCGCTGATGACATTCCTTTTTGTTTCTTTCTTTGGAATGTTCGTCAGGAAGACCGGACTCTGAGGAGACAGAGCTGAACCAGGAGAACTTAGACCAGATTACAGCTCAGCCGGACTACTAGTTCTTCTTGCACTTATTTTCTGAATGCCATTGTTTAGGAATTTGATTTATATCATTGTATCTTTTCATTTCAAATAGTTGTATGTAAAGTTGAATGTAAATAAAGTTGCTATTTATTTTATTACTCTTGTCATTCTTGTTCTTTTTATATATTACTTAATTACGCTTAACGTATTTATTTCTTAGTAAATACGTTGTGCCTTGCCACGTCACTGTTTTCGTCTACTGGGAAGCGAGGAGTGACTGGTTTTGTTGGCGGCCCATGCGGGTCAGTTCTGCATGAAATCTTAAGCAATATATCATATAAATTATAAGAATCAGCAACTATACATTCCTTTCATTTATAATTTCTTGAAGCCATCTTAACCATTCCATTTCTATCAAGGTAATGGATTCTCCGAACAACATCAGCACGAACGTCAACGGCAATACCGCACCGCCTACTCTACCATCACCACCTACCATTGCAGCTCCTATCAATGAGCAAATAGTACTATTTGAGGCTATCAAGAGCCTATTGGAGGGTCAGCAGTAGAAGACCGCTATCCTCATGCATCACCCCGAAACCAAGGCACCCGGAGTCAATCAATTTCGGGTACTGCATCCAAAACACTTCTCGGGAAAAGAGAGCCCACTTGAGGCAAAAGAATGGGCTCAATCGATCGAAAATGATCTGGCAGCCGCTCAAGTGCTAGATATTGCCTGGGTGAGAGTTGCTAAGCTGCAACTGACAGACAATGCAAGAGTCTCATAGAAGGCTGGGGAAAGCCGACTCACACAGCCAATTGAGTGGAAGACATTTTATGATCTGTTCGATACGAAGTTCTTCTCTGAGACTGCCCAGATCGAGATGGAACAACGGTTCACCCACCTACAATAAGGTTCTATATGGGTAAAATTGGTGGATGAGTATGATACTGAATTCATCATGTTCAGCAGGTAAAGAATTTGTATCAAATGTTGTTTTGTTAAAACACATCTCTATCCTGACATCAACATCTTATCAGGTTCGCGACATATTTGATCCCGACTGATGAGATTCGGGCAAGACGATTTCAACATGGCCTAGACCCGGAGATTCAGGCGGCGTTAGCCACAGGCGACTACTTGACTCATGAACCCGCCCTGAAAGCAGCTCACCGTTATGAAGCTGTGGTGAAGAAGAAAGATAAGCCCCAAATAGCTGGAATCAAGCGCCCTGCCGCACAGATGTCAGGAGGATCCTCTTCTAGGCTGACATTTGCACCTAGATGACCGGGAGGATCATTTAACCGCTCTAGTCCAGATTTCTGTTTCTATTGCAAGAGAACTGGACACTTGGCGAAGGACTGCAGGCGTGTAAATGGCCTGTGTTTGGTTTGTGGCGTATCCACTCACGCCATAGGAGCATGTCCATATCGTTTCAACACAGCTCCAGCACCTAGACCCGCTATCACAGCCCCGCAACGGCCAGCCATTTAAGCTCCTGCACCTCACCTAGCTCTCCCTGCACCAGCTCCACATGGACCTCCTGCACAGCCTCAACGTCAATTCCATCAGGCACAGAGAAACATGCCTTAAGGGCAGAGAACCATGCCCCAAGGACAGAGGAATGTGCCTCCGGCAAGGAGGAATGTACCACGACGTCAGGCTTTTACAATGACGGTCGAGGAGGCCGAAGCCACAGGACAAGTCATCACTGGTAACTTCCCAGTCTTTTTAATTTTTTCAATCCTTGTGTGTCACTATACTTTTTCTATATCTAAACCCAACCTCACACAACTTAGGTACTATACTAGTAGCCACCCTTCCTGCACTCGCACTTTTCGACACTGGAGCTTCACACTGCTTCATGTCCCAACGATTCGTGAGAACGCATGCGATTCCCGTGAAGCCACTCATTTCAAGCTGGAATGTCAGTTCCGGGAATGGAGTCTTGAAAGCAACTATAGGATTTGATCAGTGTCCATTTGTAATTTGCGGACGAGAATTCTACGCAAATTTCAAAGTACTGGACATACCAAATTTCAATGTTGTGTTGGGAATGGATTGGCTGGGAGTATTCTATGCTACTATTGACTGCTGTCAAAGAAGGGTAGTATTTGAGATACCAGATCATCCAGTTTTCTATTTCAAAAGTGGAGATAAAACTTTGGAGCCAGGAAGATACCGTGCTAAACCGAAGGATGCAGAAGTGTTTTCTCTACCGGCAGAAGAAGAAAAGCCCGAAGTAGTTTGAGAGTTCGAGGATGTGTTCTCTGAGGATATATCAGGTTTGCCTCCCGATCGAGCTCTTGAGTTTAGTATTGATTTACAACCTGGTGCGCAACCTGTAATCAAAACTTCGTATCGGTTAAGTCCAGAAGGATTGAAGGAGAACCGCATTCAATTAGATGAACTCCTGAAGAAAGGTTGGATTCGTCTCAGTACTTCAAGTTAGGGATCTCCGGTATTACTCGTGAAGAAGAAAGAAGGTTCTTACAGGATGTGTATAGATTATCAAGCTCTGAACGAAGTGACGATTAAGAACAAGTATCCACTACCGCGCATCTATGATCTTTTCAATTAGTTAAGTGGGTCTTGTGTATTTTCAAAGCTAGATCTTCGTCCGGGTTTGTTCAGTTGATAAAACTGCACATTTAATATGACATTTTTCCTACTATTTCTATATAATAAAAGGTGTTTATTATAATATATGATACATGTGAGGGTTTATCTGTAAAAATACTATTTTCATGTGTTTATATATTATAATTAACATTTGGTAGGAAAAAATAAGCATATAATATCCATGTAATATTTGGCCCATTTAAATATGCTTACCTTATTAAATACCTTTGACCAATTCTTAATTGTTAAGTTAATATCTCAATAAAACAAACTCTACCAATATTATTTGTTGAGTTGTTGTGCAGAATTTTCAGGGCTGAAATCAAGGAAATCAAAGTTGTTAAAACAAACCTGCCTAATTAAGAAAATAAACTAAAGAAATCAATTCTGGCAGTGACGTAGAAAAGATTTTCAGTTTCCAGATATTCAAAAGATCACCACGTGTCACCAGAAGAAGCCACAAGAAGAATGAGCCCAAGATCTCACCATTAGGCCGCAGATCTGCAGACAAACCCACCCATTGGCCACGGATCCGCCGCAGTTCAGACGATTTGGGGGTTAGGATTTTTCTGTTTGGATCATAACTACTGGCTTCCAAATTAGGCAGCTAGGGTTCTGGCTTTAGGACTATAAATAAGGACCGAGAGCCTCTTGGAAAAATCATCAAGCTGAAGAGATCACGAAGTCCACGACAGGCTCACGCATCCAGGCTGATCATCAACTGTTCATCTACCTCCTTAGAAGAGATTGAGAAGCAAACTAGCATTTTGTAATCATTTTCTGAGGGAACAAAGTGTAAATGAATTTTGTTGATTAATAAAGGTAGTTGTTTTCTTATTTTATTTCTTTATAGTTTTTCATTATGTTTTCCCTCTCCATCTTTTCTTATCCCAATATGCGCGAGTAATTCTTCGCTTGTTAGGGTTCGTAGGATTAGGGTATATTAATGGATGATGAAGATCCTTAAACTCTTTTTACGTCCTATAAAGTTTATAAACTTTATCAAAAGAATAGTTAACATCCTAATCGGGCGCGCTATCAATTCATTGATATTTATGACCACGATTAGAGATTAGATTAACAATTGTTTTGGTAAAGGCTAGACATGAACGGAGATCTATATCAAGATAGGGGTTAAGAGTGGGGACCCTTTTCCCTCTAGAAACCCTAATCTACATGCATCACTGTCGATCTAGTTTTAAATCTATTAAAGGATAAAAAGAGTAATCTATAATTAAT
Organism: Agapanthus africanus; assembly: GCA_030015575.1. Taxonomy (NCBI): domain Eukaryota; kingdom Viridiplantae; phylum Streptophyta; class Magnoliopsida; order Asparagales; family Amaryllidaceae; genus Agapanthus; species Agapanthus africanus. Next base: position 963,327,594 of record CM057338.1, read on the forward strand.
CATCCATGACTATTAAATCTTAATGAACCCTACAAGCCCTCTTTTAATATTAAACCTACATCCGTAGTTAATTTAGATCTATATTTTATATCCGTGTTTGACTTAGATCTAGAATCTATAACCATTCTTCAATATTCTTTATTCTTCCTCCTTTATTTCTCAACACGCCTATAGTAGGATTAAAAAATTCAACGTTTCCCAGAGGACGACCCGTACTCATCTCGGTCTAGCTACACGCGACACCGTTATTGATTGCGGTTAACTACTACACACATAAATTACAGATCAATCAGGGTTATCATCAGGTGAAGGTCAAACATTCCGACATTCCGAAGATGGCATTTAGGACTCGATATGGTCAAAATGAATATCTCGTAATGCCATTTGGAATGACCAATGCACCTTCCATCTTTATGAATCTGATGAACCAATTTTTCCGAGAGTACTTAGACAGGTTCGTTGTCATCTTCATTGACGACATCCTGGTGTATTCAAATAATCGGAAAGAACACGCCGATTACTTACAGATTGTCCTGGAGACATTGCAACAACATCAGCTCTACGCCAAATATAGCAAGTGTGAATTTTAGCTAGATCAGGTCGGATTTCTCGGACATATCAGGCGAAGGAATCTCAGTAGATCCAGCTAAAATGTCAGTTGTCAATGAGTGGCCGACGCCAAAGACGGTGAAAGATATACGGAGTTTCTTGGTATTAGCAGGATACTACCGACGATTCATTGAAGGCTTTTCAAATATTGCAGCACCCCTGACCAAGCTCAAGCGTAAAGATGAAGCATTCGTGTGGTCAGAAGCATGTGAAAAAGCTTTTGTGGAACTAAAGTCAAGATTAATCTCTGCTCCTATTCTTGTAATACTCGATCAATCTGAAGGATTCGTTGTGCATTGTGGCTTTTGCATCAAGACAACTGAAGTTTCATGAGCGCAACTATCCAACACATGATCTGGAGTTGGCAGCCGTCATTTTCGCACTTAAGATTTGGCGCTACTATCTTCTGGGAGAACGAGTGGATATATACACCGACGACAAGAGTCTGAAGTATGTATTTACTCAGAAGGAATTAAACATGCGGCAGAGAAGATGGTTAGAACTCATGGCGGATTTCGACATCAACCTATAGTATCATCCTGGGAAGGTGAACGTAGTTCCTGATGCACTTAGTCACCAGCCATTATCAATAAACCTCACCGCTCAGTGGAAGCTACAGCAAGAATTACACGGATTGGTGATCGAAATAGTTATACCAGGTAACGCTTCAAATTTAATGAAATTACAAGTCCAGTCCACTCTTGTCAATCAGATCAAGACAGCTCAAGCAAATTATGCCAAGCTACAAAAGATCCGAGAACAAGTAGAAAGTGGACTACGAACTGACTTCATCATCCAAGAAGACGGATCCTTGAGGTATGGAAGTCAATTATGTGTACTAATCGGCCCAGTTTGAGAAGAGTTGATGAAAGAAACTTATAGCTCTTCTTATTCTGTACACCCCGGTGGTACGAAAATATACAAGGTTCTACGACAACACTATTGGTGGCATGGAATGAAGCAAGAAATAGCTAGAAGCGTAACAAAGTGTTTGGTGTGTCAGTAAATGAAGGCTGAACATCACAAAACTGCTGGTCTGCTATAGCCGTTACCAATCCCAGAATGGAAATGGCAGCACATTACCATGGACTTTATGACTGCCTTTCCTCACAGCACGAAGGGTAACGACACAATATGAGCTATTGTGGATCGACGCACTAAGTCGGCTCAATTTATTCCATTTCGAGTTGGCCAGTCAACCGAGACGTTAGCAAAGAAGTACATGGAGGTAAGTATAAATCTAAAGTAAGATTTAAACCTTAAAGATATACTATATTTGATACCTATGAACTCATGTAGGAGATCGTGAGATTACATGGAGTACCGGTTTGCATCGTCTCCGATCGTGATACAAGATTCCGATCACAATTTTAGCAGAGTCTGCAAGCTAGCCTGGGAACGAGTCTGAACTTCAGCACGACATATCATCCACAAACGGGCAGACAGTCCGAGCGAACAATTCAGATTCTGAAAAACATGCTAAGAGCCTGTATGTTAGACTTCGGAGGTTCGTGGGAAGATCACCTACACCTTGTGGAGTTTTCATACAACAACAGCTATCAGGAAAGTATTGGAATGGCACCATTCACAGCACTCTATGGACGGAAGTGTCGTTCACCGCTAAGTTGGGACGACGTCGGAGATCATAAACTCCTTGGACCAGAGATGATCATGGCAATTGTGGACGTAGTTCGCACGATCAGGGAAAGAATGCACATAGCCCAAGACCGACAGAAGTATTGGGCAGATGCAAAGCGTTGACATCTGGAGTTCCAACCTAGAGACCATGTATTCCTAAAGATATCTCCAAACAGAGGAGTGATCTGTTTTGGAAAGAGGGGTAAGCTAAGTCCAAAATACATAGGACCGTTCGACATACTCGAACGAGTTGGAGAAATGGCATACTGTTTAGCACTACCACCCTCATTGGAAGGTATGCACAATGTGTTCCACATATTCCAGCTACGATGATATGTGAGCGACCTCAGCCACATACTGGATCACTCAGAGCTTATAGTACAGACTGACCTAACCTGCGAGCAACAACCAGTTGAGATCCTGGACCGAAATATGAATACATTACGGAACAAGAAAGTAAACTTGGTCCGAGTGATGTGGAGAAAGGATTCGCCAGGAGAATCAATATGGGAACGAGAAGAAAACATACATGCAAGATACCCTTACCTATTTGAAAATTAGTCCCTATGTAACTGTAAGATTTGAGGACAAAATTTTTATAAGGAGGGTAGAATGTAACGACTCTGAAATCTATGTACAGAAAATTTTACTGTTAATACAGAAAAGAGTTTTTACAGCCTGAATTTGAGTTATAAGTTACTTTTGTTAAATAAAAGCAAGTAGCCACTTGTAGCTCACTGGTAAAGCCTTTGAACAGTTGTGACGTGGCCTGTATGTTCGATTCTCATCAGACACAATTTTTTTTTAATTTTTCTTTTTAACTTTTTGGAAGCCCAAAAGGTTGCACGTGCAATACACAGGGAAATGAAAAGTTCAGAAAAATCAAACATGTGGAAAATAGTGTAAATTCAGAGTTGATCTAGTGGCACGAATCTCGAGGCCAGAGGGCTAAGATCGACCGGTGGAAATTGAATATGGGCCGGCGGGAACGGTGAGATTGGGGACAAATGCTCCGTGCTTTGCACACACTTCTCTTTAACTCCTCTCAACTCCTCTGCACTGTTTGATTTCTCTGCAATCAAATAGAGACCTTTCATTTCACCATTTAACACTATTTTAATGTTTTTTAGTCCACATTTTTAATTCCCAAACCCTAATTCTCCAATATAAATATCACCCCATGCCCTGTCTCTTCACCATTCTGAAAATTCTAGCAAAAACACTCTCAAAAGTTCCTAAGTGCAATTGGAGTAAAGTAGAGTTAGCGAGCGAACTTCTTCCGTCGAAGATCGAAGCCGATTCCGGAGCTTCCGCGACGCCATGACAACACTCTTCCCTTCCTCACCCTCTTCCTAAGTTTTTTAAACCGTAAGTCCCTCCCAAACTCTCTTTCTCTTTATTGATATTCAATTTTAAAACTTATATCGGTAAGTAGAGGTACTATCGATATCTTTTTTCTAAACCCTAGAGACTCCCTTTTTCTTATATATTGTTCAACCAAATTTTTACACAATACTTGTAACCTTAAATACCAGTGTTTAGAAACAAGTTTAACCAAGAATCTCATGTGAAACATCCATAATTAAACTTTTTCATTAAAATACCTTGAACTTTAATATCACTTCTTTTAGTTTCGTTAAAACTATGCCTTTAGAAAAAACTTCACGGGGTAACGACCTACCCCAAATGAATACTTTGGTTTCATATTACGATACCTATTTGTATGTATTTTTGTTTGAAGAAGAAAATCTTACAATAAAATACCACATACTTTAAAACCGGGTTTCTTTTAAACAGTATTTCGTATTCCTTTGTAATTATGCTTCTACAACCCTTGTTAGGAGACCCGCTAATGGATGGTGTGGATTATCGCATATTCTGGAGATAGTAGAACGAGATGCAACACTCCTCACGAAGTATTCGATCTCGAAAGGATATAAATACGGTTTTTAAGAAAAACGAATTTTCTAAATAAAACCAAATTTTTTAAAATTAAAAATTATATAAAATTATAAATCCATATTTTCATTATATTATGAAACTATATTTTTATAAAAATGAAAGATTAAAAAATGTCAATAAAATACCATCAAGTGACCAAAAAGACTAGTTTTCACTAAAATATAATAAACTTTTGAAAGCTAAGTATTTATCATAAAAATATCATAATAATCAAAACACATGCTCATGAAAACCCTAAGTAATACAAAGCATCCTTGAGCTTTTATTTTTAATCTATATCAAAATATTTTTCATAAAACCCCTCGAGATATACAAAACAATATTTAAGGATTTTAGTAAATATAGGTTTAAGCGGGATTAATTCTCTTTAGCCCTAGGGAACCGGAGAAAGTGAGTGCTTGCCTATTCAGGTTAGAAAACTTAACATGAGTTATCAATAGCAATTGTCTTGGAAAAAGATACAAATCCTTCCGTCCATATGCAGCAGTTGCCGATAATTCCCAAACCTAAGAATTCAAGAGTTTAAAATAGTTTACAGGTGTCTGACTCAGTTTGAGTCTAACCTCAAACCTGAATCCAAAATCAAACATGAATACTTGATCATGACATGAACACTCGAATCCAAATATCAATATCAAACATGTATACTTGACTTGACTTGACCGAACCATGGTTATAACTTGACTTGAACTTGACGTGTCTACATGACTACTTGATTACATCTTGAACATGAATACCTGAACATTTTGTATCCATGGTTTCGGTAACACTTGTAAATATAATCTATACAATACATTACACGGGGATAAAGGGGTAGATTGGTACGGAACGTATATCGTGGCACGAGAGGTCACTTAAAAGTCACCTACATGAATTCTCGCGCCATTGTCCCGTAGGTTATGACGGGGCTTTGTACTACATGTTACCATAGTCCACGGGATAAGATGGACTCCTCCCGTATACAAGAATACCTTCCTTACCAAATTACAAACAATCATATTATAATAACTATCATATACCAGTAATCAATCATATAACTTATCCTGTTCATTTCACCTAATATACTATCTTCTCTTTCTTCTTTTGGGACTTACCGAGCGTTAGTACGCTGATGACATTCCTTTCTATTTCTTTCTTTGGAATGTTCATCAGGAAGAACGGACTCTAAGGAGACAGAGCCGAGCCAAGAGGATTTGGACCAGCTTACAGCTCAGTCGGACTACTAGTTCTTCTTGCACTTATTTCATGTATGCTATTGTTTAGGCATTTGCTTTATATCATTGTATCTTTTCATTTCAAACAGTTTAATGTATAGTTGAATGTAAATAAAGTTACTATTTATTTTATTACTCTTGTCATTCTTGTTCTTTTTATATATTGCTTAATTACGCTTAACATATTTATTTCTTAGTAAATATATTGCGGCTTGCCACGTCACCGTTTCCGTCTACTGGGAAGCGGGGCGTGACAAACTACCAAGTCTTATAAACCCTACAAGCCTTTCTATTATAAAATTTTCTAACCATCTTAGTTTAAAACGACAACAATCTCTCTTCTTTTTTATCAACTCGTCTAAAATAAGAAAAGAAATTCACGTTTCCCGGCGGACGACTCGTACTCATCGTGGCTAGCTATTTGCAATACCGTCTTGATTGCGGTTATTTACAGCACAATATACATACACACACCTTTCGCATCCAATCAAATGGCGCCGTTGCCGGGGAAACAGTCGTAATTATTTTTCTTGTTATTCGAGTTGATTTCTAATATAAAACAAGAGAACATAAAAAATAATAATAATAAAAATAAAAATAACCGCGTTTTGTGTTTTGAACGATTATTGTGCGAGTTTTACAAAAAATCCAGAGCACTTAGAGCAAGCCAAAAGAGATTCAGATACTTTCAATTTGGACCAGAGGAGTAGTGGTGTGCCCTGAAGAAGTTTGAAGGGAAGAAAACTTCAAATGGGGGCGTAACCGCGATCCTTGGGCGACTTTGGCGGCGGAAGCGCGGCCAACTTGGGGAATTAAGTCCCCAAACTTCTCTGGTATTCTTCTAACGTCTCCCTCTCTCCTCTAAAACTTCAATAATCTGATTTTACCTGCAGAATTCTTTGCAAACAACGTCTCTAAAAATCTTTTTGTATGTTTTGATTTCGGGTTGTTTTGCATACTTAAACCGGACATTAAGGAGCAATAAACCTAAACTCAGATTAGGTGGGGATTTCATCACCCTTCCTAGGTCCCGCAAATCGCAAATGAGCATACTCATAACCTTATATTAATAAAAAAATATCTAGACCAAGCCTCTAAGGACATTCGCGCTCAATTAGGACAAAGGAGGGTGTGGATAATCTATTGCTTATCCGCATTTCTCTTGGGGTATTTAAGGCAAGTGTGACTAAGGAAAGTAGTTACTTAATTAGGCCCGCTATTTCAGTGATTCGTATAGCGGATACCTCCCACTTACCTGGCATTTACCTGGCTGTAAGATTGATAAGGAGGTGATATAGGATTGATCTTACGTCTTATCCTTTGGAAGTCTAGGAGTGGTCTAGTAATTTGACCTAGGTGACCCTAGTTCTAGGTTTTGTTTGTGCACGTGTATTGAGTCCCTCTTTCCAAGCAAAAGAATTTCAAAAATCTAGAAAAAATAAAAGAGCTTAAATTTATTACCATTTCACCCTCTTTTCTTTTCATTCTCTTATAACGGGTAACCCAAACCGACGAACTCTTGGCGAGCTTTGATATTCAGAATCAGATATTTCTTGTTATCGTATTTGCTTTGGTGCAAATATCGACCCCACCATTTCTTTAAGGGATATGAAAGAACGCGTTAGAAATAACAGTTGGACACCTCACTCAAACTCCTATCAACCGTGTCAAAATTCAACACCTTCTTATGTTGATAATCCGTTTAAGGCTAGTAAGGTAACTTTTAAATGAATGTCCATCGCTGAGCATATTGCGAAGGCTCGTAGCCAAAATTTCATACCTTTCACTAATCCAAAACCGTTAGGACAACAACAACAATCATTTCCATATGAAAATATTGATACTCATTTTGAGGCGAATACGACAACTTTTACACTTATGACCATTGCTGAACAAATAGCAATTACCAGTCGCCAACTAACCAACCAATATTAATATTCTTCATATCACAATATTGATCCTAATCATGTTTATGAAACTTGGATACAACCTTCTGACTCTTATCCACGGTATCAAATTTTTATATACTCTCATGTTGATAATTTTCTTGAGGCTAATGTGGCAAATCGTAAACGCATGTTGATTGCGGAACACATTGAACTTGCCCGTAACCAAAAATTAAACCATTTCCAACCATACTCAACTTTCTCACCGTATCTAGACAGTATTTCTGAAAATCAATTAGAAAGTTCCACGGTTCAAATAAAATCCTTCATTGAAACTTCTTCACAAAGCATATCTAGTTTTGTATTAGAGTTGGAATTGAGTAGTGAGAAAAAACAACGTATCCCTCAAAGTCAAACCAGAACCAATTCTTTTGATCTCAATACCTTCCATCCTTAACCCCAGCTGAATGTATTTGTTGATCAACCGCTTAATAATCTAATTGATGAGGTGCTCGAGAATAACATATTTGACTTTTCCAATCATGAGTGTGAAAGAGGGTTTTACACCATTCCAAATCAAATCTATCCTTATCCGACTACACTTAACATTTCAAACCTTCCCATTTCATCAATTGAACCAAGTGATCCATCGATTGAGAATAGTATAATTGATGAATTTTTAAAGAATTGTTCGTTTGATTTGACTGAAAGTGTTAGTGAGAGCGGTGATGAGAATATCATTGAAGATGAACCCGTTATATTGGATGAGTTGGATTCACCGATCCATCATGTACCTTCCATTGAATATGAACATCTTCCTGTACATTTAAGCAATCCTACTCTTACCACCGACCTATCGATATGCAAAACGATATTCAGCCTTCATCTCCCACATATGGTTCAACAATGCTCGACACCCAAGTTCGCTTACCCATTTCATTACACACTTCCTTTGGTTCTTCTTCTCATCTTCTTTCAATTCCACCGAGTTTTGATGAACCACACTCCGATATTTCGAGTTCTATGATTTTTGAAAGACCACTCGAGTTAAACTCTTTTGAGAATGAGGGAGACAAACTTTTCGAGTTTCCTGCGTCCAAAATTTCTGACGAATCGAGTGTTTTGAATACTTGTGCGCAACACACTGACCTTGAAACTTTCAATCTTCCTAGTGAATCTGCCTATTCCACTGATATAGATATCGATTCTTTTCTTTCTGATGAGATTATCACTCGGACCATCGATGAAAGTTTCGAATATATTTCCGCCGAAGAATTCATGTTCCTTAAAGACTTGGATTTTGTGATGAATCAACCTCCACCCGAAGAAATTGAACCGCCACCCCTTCTTCTTATCACGTACGTGAATACGACTATTCTATTTATTTCTTATCTTTCAAATTCTCGTTTTCGTTCACCTTCACTTTTTCATCTTAACTAACCGAGATGTAAATCCTTTCGATTAGACCTCTTATCTCCTCCCCACTTCTTCACGTCTATCCGTTACATGATCTTTTACCAACCACGGTGTTACCTCCATAAAATATTTGAATGGTTGGTTTTAACTTTTGGTCTTTATAAATCTCTGTGTAGACCAATAATATCCCCCTCTTATGTTGAATTTCAATACTTAGTAAAGAAAACATTGTTTTACTCAAGTTTGGGGGGAAGGAAAAGAAATATTTTTAAATGGCTCTTGAAAAAAAAGAAATTTTTGTACGATTGTGAGCCAAGAACAAGTTTGGGGGAGGATTTCACACATTCACTCTTGACCCCTTCTTTATACGATCTTATTGAACGGTTCCTCCTAATTTTCAGGTTTTGAGCTTACAGGACAATATCAGTGAGGACACCGCTACAAACAAGTTTGGGGGGATGGTTTATATAGATGGGTTTGTATATATCTACGCATCATATGTAAATATCGCATTGCATAATAATATTTTTAGAAAATAAAAGTTAGAAAGTGAAAAATACATATGAAAAAAAGGAAGAGATTTATGAAATGCAAGAAAATTAGATGTTTTAAAACGAAACTAGCAATACGTAGTCATGAACTATTGTCCCAAGGGTTAGTAAGATGAAGGAAATTATTAATCTACGGATAGAAATAAGTCTGAAAAATAGTCTCTATTTTTTAGTCTAAACTTCTGAACATTGATACCCTACTATATGTACTTGCACATATCTTGAAACTTGGGATAGTAGAGGATACCTTGAAATGCTCTTGTCTAAAAGCCTTAGTATGAAGTAAAAAATATAAATTAATAAAATATAAATGGTCAAGAAAAATGAACACTGGTTTTGTAATTATTTAAGACGGCATAAAAAAATATTACGAGGGTATCTTATCACCTAGTGCCTTAGACCAACTGATTTGGGAGTCACTGCTAAGTCTTAAGTATTGCAAGACTAGGATAATGCTAATTACGCCTTAATAAGTGAGCACATTCGGTAATCGGTTGGTTAGTACCTCAAGAAATATTAACGGCCACAAGAAAAATATGTGAGCAAATCCATCTAAAATATCATCGGTTAAAAAGTATTAATGTATATGAATAAAGGGTATGATAGCTTGAATTGAATTCTCCAAATGTAGGGATGTTTTTTACACGCACGTAGAAGTATATGATCAATGTTTGGAGGATAGGTAGGGAGGAAGACTAAAGACGATATTTTATTGAGAGATGATATGATTTCTGACATTTTTTCAAGACCATTAAGATATGGCTCATGACAACTAAAAATCTAATGTAGTTTGAAACTCTTATTTTCAAGTTCTTTTTTTTCATATGTTCCTTATCTTTACATGTAATTTTTATCTTCTTTCTTTTATTAGATTTTGTGGGTGAAATCTACTGAAAACCCTCAGAAATTTAAAACTCCTCCTACAAGAGACACCTAGAGGTTTAAATGCTTGTTGCACGAACTAAGTGCAATCGTGTTGCCTACGAAAGTGTGCTAGGTTTTTTATTTTTTCTTTTTAATAAATATTTTGCTCGGGACGATCAAATATAAATTTGGGGGTATTTGATCAGTCAAATATATTGCACATTTGTATGTACATTTTCTCTATTATTGTTAAGTACTAAAAGGTGTTAATTGTAAATAAAGAACATATGTGGGTTTATTTGTAAAAAGATTATTATCATAAATTTCTTCATTTATAATTAATATAATTAGGGAAAAAAATATGCATATAATATTTAAATGAAATATTATTAATTAAAATATGAATATCATATCAAATATTTCTAATCAATATTCTTAAGATATCATATCATGGTTGGAATAATATCTCAAAAACACCAAATGCTACTAACAATTTGATTTGAGATATTGTGCAGGTATTAGCTCAGGTCAGAAATCTAAATAGGAGATCCACATCAAATCAAAGTATCAAACCAAATCTGCCAAATATTAGAAGCAAATCGGGGAATCTAGCAACGGCAGAGACTAAGGACAATATTTTCAGAATCTGTATTTCAAGGGGATTTCCAAATATTGATAGAAAAAACCAGAAAAAATCCCATGTTCCAAACCCACCAGTGGACGGCGGATCCGCGGTCAATATTGGGTTTGGGCGGTGGAACCGCAGTCAAATCTGGGTCGTTGGATGTGAAATTTTGGGGGCATGATCGTAAATTCACCTACTCTAATATGACATCTAGGGTTTATACTTTCAGAGACTATATAAAGGACCGAGAGCTGTGCATTCAAGGATATCATCGAATCGAATCATCTATCCATCGATCAAGAGAGAGATCTACGAGCAAAACTAGGTTTTTGTAATTTAGTTTTTTTAGCGAGCAAGTTGTAATGCAACAGTTGATCAATAAAGCTAGTCTTTTGTTTTAATTCTTTTCGTATTTACTTTACGCATTACCTTTCTACATTACTTTTTCGCATTACTTTTCCGCATTACTTTCTGCACTTTTAAATTTTAATTATGAATTCATTCATCTTCCATATCTCTTTTAATTTGCTAATAATCATGAGCGAGTAATTTTTTCCTTACTAGGATTTGTAGGATATGGTAGAATAATGGATGAAAAATCGCTTAATTTCTTTTGATATTTTAATGTTTATAAAGTATAGAAAAATGAATATTAACCCTCTTATTGGGTGCGCTATCAATTAATGATAGTCAATATAACATTTGAGATTAGTTAATACTTTTTTTGTTAAGGGCTTGAGATAAATAGAGATCAATGGAAGGACAAGGGGCAGTAGTGGGAACCCCAATTCCCTCCAAGAACCCTAATCCACATTCATCGCTATTTCTCTAGTATTAAAGAATTAAAAGATGAAAAGAATCATTTTTAAAATTTCATCTATTAACTACTAAGTCTTATAAACCCTACAAGCCTTTCTATTATAAAATTTTCTAACCATCTTAGTTTAAAACGACAACAATCCCTCCTTTCTTTTATCAACTCGTCTAAAACAAGAAAAAAAACTCACGTTTCCATGCGGACGACTCGTACTCATCACGGCTAGTTATTTGCGACACTGTCTTGATTGCGATTATTTACAGCATAATATACATACACACAACTTTCGCATCCAATCACCGGTACAATATCGATGGATGTATCCCGTCGAAAGGTACGTTGAATTTTTCGTTTCACGCATTTTGTAAAATTATTATTGTTCTATATGCTCGTATTTATTTATTTAACATATTTCTCTTTAGGTACCTCTTCACTCTAAAAAAGTATAAACGCGATAGAAATCGACTAGAGGGTTCTATCATGCAACGTTATCTTCTAGATGAAATAACCACATTGTGTTCCCGCTATCTAGATAAGAACATTGAGACGAAGCTTAACCGGTCTCTGAGAATTCAGGACGGGCCATATGGTAAAGTTGATTATAAGAGAGTAGACACTATATTTATTAACAAGATATATCGGTTTATCCTCCTCAATAGCGTATGTCTTGAAGAAATTAGAGAGTAAGTTTTTTTGGATTAATTGTTATATTTGTGTTTGCGTGTGTATGAAATTATATAATATTAATGTCATAATTTATTGTTAAGAACGGAATTCATATTGATGAGGTACGTGAGAGGCATCCTGATTGGAATGATGAACGATTGGCAAAATATCATCAGGATAATTTTTGCGATTAGGTTGCAGATCATGTAAGTTGTTTGAATAACTTGTTATTGCTACCGGTCTTAATCTAAACTTATATCGTTGGGTATTTACCGTAAAACTTGTTTTGTCAGATCCACGATCCGAACTTGTTTGCATCATTAGAAAGAGATTCAAGATATTTAGCTCAGTTTCCTAACATGGAGGTTGCATATTATAAAGGATCCGGTGTCTTTGGATACAAATTTGAAGTTAAGGACATAGAAATATCTCGAACCACTCAGAATAGCGGGATTGCGACGGTAGAATCGGATGGTGTGATTTATTATGGATACTTAAATTGTATACTTGGCATCCAATATTCTGGACGATCAGAACTGTTTTATATATTTCAGTGTATTTGGTATGATACACGAACCAATATGGATAAGTGGAGAAACAATCTCGGGAATTGAAAAGATGAATATGGATTGATTAGTATGAACACACTTCGATTTTATGGTCAGAATGATCCATTTATCTTTCCGAACCAAGCGTTCCAAGTATACTACTCACAGTGCTTGAAACATCTGGGATAGAGTGTCGTATGCCGTTGGAAATCCATGAATATTTATGATGTCCCAGAATTCGAGGATCGTATAGAGGACGGCGATGAGGATGAAGAAGAGAGAAGACTTAGAATGTTTTGACCGTTTGTTTCAAAAGACGGGGTGTCTTCGGCTGATCGTGAAGTTACGTGGGTTAGAAATGATATCGATGATGAAATCCAAGTAGATATGTCTAATGTGTCTACGAAATGAAAAAGGTTATCAGTAATTTTATATTATTTCATATTTCTACGATCTATACATATATTGCATGCATATGTAATGATGTACTCTTATTTAGGTCTGATGACGACGCCTGGAGAAGAGAGGGGCGGCAAGAGCACTGGCCACGGCAGAGGCTGAGGCTGAGCGGTTCTGCCGTTCAGGGAGCTGCATAGAGAGCTCCAGAAGGCTAGTCTTGCACCCTGATCTGTATCCCCTTCGGATGAATCCTTCCGTGTGGACTTTACCACACCTCCAGGTATATTGCACGTATATTCATTTTGAATGTAATATTATAGATATACACGCATATTTATTTTAAAATTACTTATATAGTCGATGTTTAATTGTCTAGCTGTAGATGGTGCGTCCACATTAGAGGCAGAGGCAACTACCGCATCTGCAGGTATGTTTATATATCCTATAGTGCATGCATATTTATTTAGAATGTTATATCATAAATACACACACATTCTTTTTGCTCTTATTTAGATAATCAATTTTTTATTGTCTAGCTGTAGGCGGTGCTTCCACATTCCGGACAGAGACCACCACCGTATCTGCGGATATGTTTATATATCCTATATTACATGCATATTGATTTAGAATGTTATATTATAGATATACACATTCTTTTTGCAATTACTTATATAATCTATTTTTAATTGTCTAATTATAAGTGGTGCATCCACATCTGGCGCAGAGTCCACTCCCGCCACTTCCGTACCCTCCGCTCAGTCTGCATGATAGTATTCTTAAATATAAAATATTTATTTATTTTACATATCCTCTAAGAATAAACATGAACTTCATGTAATTTTATCATCAATATTTATTTTCTAGTTGGAGGGGATGCGTCCACGTCCGGGTCACCGACTGTTCCTCACCGGAGGAACTATCATCTTGCTCGTGCTGCTGCCTGGGTCCAGGCTCGTGCTGCTGTCGCCGGAGGTATATATCACACTTCAATTTTCATTAATCCTTAATTTCTTAATACCGTTTTGTCTTAATATTGCTTGTCTTGATGTTTCATGTATATGTAGGACAACCCCATCCCGAGAGGTGGACTCGAGGGCTGAATCAGTCACACAGGCTGAGGCCCGATAGAGGTAGGGGGAGCCACCATTCCCCCTCTTTTTTACCACCGATTATCGCTATACTGACAATTATGCCGAGAGGTTCAGCCGATATATGGGGGATGAGAGCCGCATCCAAAAGAAGTATCCACTTCACGTTGAGTGGGGCAATCAGCACCGACGCTCATTTGCCCTCTTATGGGATCAGGATCGGGTATTAATATATATTTTCATTTGACTTATCAAATAAATTTTTTATTATTTAACACTTGTAATTTAAATACATTATTTTTTTTGTATTTGCAGTTGGATTACGACTTTCAGCCTTTATCCGACCCTGATCACCCTGACATAGTGCTCAATCTTCACGCTCTTTACCTGGGTCTCATGAAGAACATGCAATATAAGGTCCGATATAATAGGAAAGAGCCGAAGATCGATTGCTATTTGGTATGGCTGGCGACCCGTGAGGCAGAGAGAGCGGCTCTCCTACATACTCCGGCCTTTGTCAGAGTCGACGTAGATGCATGGCCTCTCTTGTGCCAATATTATGACTCTGAGCGCAAATAGGTTTGTAATTTAAATATAATTCATTATTTAGTATATAATTTATTTTTTTGTTGCTTAATTAGAAAACTAAATCTGATTGTGTTGTGCAGAAACAAACCGATCAAAATAAGAAGAATAGGAAATCGGCGAAGAAAGGTCGCCCCACTTACACAGATGGCTCGAGAAACATTACTCGTGCCATGGAGGTATCGGTAAATCACAATAGATCTATTTAAATATAATGCAATATTAAGAGTTATTTTATAATATATGTAAATTTTTGGGGAATTGCAGAGAGCTCAGATCCTGACGCAGGATGGTACACCGAGCGTGTTAATCGTGTATCTTGCCGTCTACGGCACCTCGACAGATCCCACCACGAGCGAGCGTCGATTCCCTGACACCACTGCCCAGGAGTATTGCGTAAGTATTAATATTTATTCTAATTCGAATGGAATTTTTGTTTTGATAAGTTCAAATTTAAATGATATACTTATATTTTAATGGTTAATGTGGGTGTAGAAGCGGGTGATGGAGCAGGCGGAGGCATTGAGGATCGATTTTAGTAGACAGACCGATCTGATGCTACTGACCCCAGTCCTAGACGCCGCACACGGAGGGCACCACGGAGGTTGAGAGAGAGGCCGAGAACTGGGTCCTAGCAAGGCTTATATGAAGTTGGTCTCCACTCCGGCGGTTACTTCCCCTACCCCCCATGAGCGACGTCTGGAGTATGATATTGCCGCCTTGAAGACCACCGTCGAGGAGTTGAAGGAGATGTTGGTAGGTATATTACTTAATAATAAAATATTATATCACATTATAGATAGTAACATATGCAATATTAGCAGCCTGAGCTTATTTGGTTGTAGACTTGGTTTTGATTAATTATACTTATATAAAACTATCTAATTAAAATAAACTACGGTTTTCCAAACTAGATATCCAAACTAGGCCTAAGTCCCTAAGTATTCTTAGATTGGGGTTTCGCAATAATTTGATAATGATACGAATTCAACTAAAACCTAATACACCATTCTTACTCGTTTATTACACACAAAATTTTACAGATTCGGCAGGCTACTTCGGCTGTGGCTCCACATGCATCTCTTTCGGCTGCGGCTCCACAAGCCACTACCTCAGCTGCGGTTGCGCAGACCACTCCTACAGCTCCACAGCCTACTCAGACTCCCGCACTGTTCGCTCCTTCATTAGTCGAGTTTTTGATGACTCAGGGTTGCACCGAGGAGCAGATACGCTAGATTACGGTGATTATCAGAAGTGGAGGCGCTGGACCGAGGTAGGGTAGCTTTATTTATATTTTTGAGCATGTATGTACTTATCTGATACATATTGTATATATTTTGGACGATATTGGTGGTTGTTTGCTTATTCACGATGATTTAGATTGATTTCGTAGTCTGTTTGTTTATTTCTTTTATATATTATGCGTGAGATGTTGATTATGAATATGTCTTAATTTGGTTATATGATATATATATTATTGTGCACAGGGCGGGGAAAAAATGGGAAGCCTAATTAAAAAATCTTAATATAATGTCCCTGCGGATTACTCCATAGGGGCAACTGTTGCACCTACGGATTACTCTGTAGGGCCAAGTTTTGCCCCTACACATTTCTCCGTAGGGAAAAAATATCTGAATATCTGATATTTTGTCCCGATGGACTCAGTAACAGGGGCAAAAGTTGCCCCTACGGATTAATCCGTATGGGGATTTATCAGGCCCTACGGATAAATCCGTAGGGGCAAGTATTTTATTTTATAAACAGATAAATTAAATAAAGATTATGTTCCTACTGAATAATCCGTAGGGATAAATGTCCCTATGGAGTAAGGTGTATGGGCAATTATTACTCCGTAAGGGTATGTTCAGAATGAAGACTTGCACCTGCGATTTTTGGACCTACGGAGGAAATTTATGTCCCTACGGATATATGCGTAGGGGCAGTAATTTGTCCATACGGGTAAGAGATTATTGTCATAGTGACAATATCTGTTATTAACTCTAATTGCAATAAACATATAACACAGTACACTAATTGAAAAGACATCATTGTGACCTTCTAATTAACTAATATAAAGTTGGGTCATGGGAATGGAATCTTTTGCATAAGATGAAATCTTTTGTCATGATGTTTAAAAAGGGATTGGGATAGTTTAGTGAAGATCGTGAAGAAGGTTTCAAAAGTCCCCCACTATTCATGTCGTGTAGCTGTGATTCTGGACATAAACGGAAGCTAACTTATATGGTCGTGTAGCCGTGTTTCGTCGGTATAAAATTAAACACTTGCTGATCAAGAGTTCCCCCACTATTCCTGTCGTGTAGCCATGTTTCGTCGTCATAAAACGAAACACTGATCAGAAGTTCCCTGTCGTGTAGCCATGATTTCAGGCATTGACGGAAGCAAACATACTTTCATTTTGCTGTTGTTCCATTGGACTAACGGAATACTCTTGAAACCCAGTCCAATACCTTTGCTAGACAAATACGAACGTTAGATTGATTATGCCATGCAACTTTACTGCTCTACATGTATAATTACTCATGCTTCATGGACTATTTGTGAACACCTCACTTTCTCGATATCCTACTTTATTCATGTATCTTCGTCATGTTCATGTTCTTCATCTAATATGTCTTTTCGCTTTCACATTTAAATTCGTTTGGGAGACTTACATGAACTTCATCTTTTTGACGAATATTTCTTTTCTTTTTTATTGAAAAGATCGTTAGATTTAGAGGCAAACCAAGATACAAAGGGAGAGCAAGACATTATGACAGGAGACTTAGTGTATTTCTCAGGCCAAGCCGACTTTTAATATTTACTATTTTTAGATGTTCGTTTCTTAGTCTTGTTTTTCCTTGATTATTAATATATGCATACTTTTGTTCAAGGCTATTCTTTTTATTCCTAGTTCCTTAATTTTTTCGAACTGTGTTCAGTTATTATTTCTAGGACTGTAATAAACGTTTTTGGACATTTTAATTATTTTAAATTCTTGTGTTTATTATCTTGTAGTTACGCTTAGCGTATTCATGTTGAGAAAGAGCGCTTCTCGGTGTGAATACGTTGCGGGCCTAGTCTGCTCTCTCTCTCTCTCTCTCTCTCCGTTTTTTGGGATGCGGGGCATGACAATAGAAAAACATCATGACATGAATAATTGTTTTCATTTAAACTAAGATGATCTCAAGAGTGTTAAATTTTTTTTTTTGTAGGTGATGCAGGGAAAGATAAAAGCAATACAAGGATTTTTGTCATAGTGATAATTGTTCTGGTGTTTACCACCACTATCTGTTTTTGTTGCTGGAGGAAGAAATCAACAAAGAACAATATAACCTGTAAGTATTGCATGTTCAAAATATAACTGTACTCGGTTATTTTATGAAGCCAAGTTAAACTAAATTTTCTGACTAATATTCAACTTCTTGAAATTAAATTCCATGTATGTACAATAAATGTTGATATATGCAGGAAAAAATGCTAATTAAATATACTATATAGGTACGCACGATTAGTTAAGTATCGAATTAATATCATTTGATTTGTCTGTCCTGAAAGCCGCTACTTCTGACTTTTCTGATGTGAATAAGATCGGGGAAGCTAGCTTTGGTCCAATTTACAAGGTATTTTTGGTAAATATTTTTTATTTATTAATTTCTTATATCTTTTTTTCCCTTTCTTGGAAAAACATGAATAGGGTCGATTTATTTATGAATTTGCAACCTACCCTGTATATTTATCAAATACGGATTCAATCATTAGTCCCAACTTGCACAAACAAATTATATATTCATTTGTATGTTCATTGTTTTCTAAAGGGAACACTACCCGATGGCAAAGAGATAGCAATGCAGAGGCTTTCCACAAGCTCAGAGCAAGGACTGGAAGAGCTAAAGAATGAACTTTTGTTGGCGGCCAAACCTCAACATAAGAACCTAGTTAGGCTTCTTAGTGTTTGCTTGGAAGAAGAAGAATAGAAGTTGCTTATTTATGAATATGTTTCTAATAGAAGCTTGGACACCATTTTGTTTGGTATTTAAACTTTCCTCTCCAAATTAAACCTCACTCACCCTAGCTACTATCTTTTTGGTTTTACCACACAAAAATATGTACTCTTTACTATCACCGTTTTTCACAAAGCTACCTTGAGTTTTAGTTTCTATTTTAAAGCAAACTCCTTCGAACTTTCGTTTTAAAGAAGTTTTATCACTCTGAAATGCAGAAGTTCTGGGAGAAGTTTAGTGAAATATGCTCATAGTTAAGGGTTGTTTGGTGTGATTAATATATAGCCTATATTTATTTGAATTGCTTCATTTTATTACCTGACAATATTTCGTCCGAAATATAGATCCCACAAAAAGCTATCAGCTAAACTGGGAGACGCGGTTCAAGATCATCGTAGGAATTGCTCGAGGCCTGTGCTACCTACACGAAGAATCTCGCCTGAAATCCAGCAGCATATTGTTAGATGCAGAAATGAAACCGAAAATTTCAGACTTTGGGTTAGCTAAGCTCTTTGAAGGAGATAAATCACATTCTCCAGTCGAATTCGTTGGAACTCAGTAAGTATTTCATAGTTCAGTTTTGTGTTCATCTAGTACTGCATAGATACAATTTTGATTTTCTTTTTTATTTACACATAGATACAATTTTGAGTTTTTTTTTTTTAATTTACTGGGTATTGCGGTGGTTACATGGCACCAGAATATGCAAAACATGGGAGATTTTCGATCAAGTCGGATGTATATAGCTTCGGAATTCTTGTTCTGGAGATTGTGACTGGAAGAAAGAATAGCAGCTTCGACGATTCCGAAAATGCCTTTGGCCTTCAAAGTTATGTGAGTGCACAAACATTAAATTTAGGTTATTTGAAATAAAAATCCTCCTATAGTTTACCCCACATAGCACTTATACCCGCTCAAGTGATTTAATGACACAAACACTATCTAGCAGTGCTTTCTCAAAAATTTTTATCAAAATATAAATAATAAAGAAAAACGGCCACCACGATATTGTGCCCTTAAATTAATTGTCAAATTCAATTCTAGAACTTTTTTTTGATACGAAACCCCTTCATAAACCGAACCTGTAACTTCTCACTTTGGAGAGCAAGGTTATATCCACTGAGCTTGGCCTTGTTTAGAGTAAAATTTGAGTGGTTTTAGGGTTCTAATCAATAAACAAATGATGCAATTGAGCTAATAAATCACCTAAGGTGGGTTTCTTGCAATTAACCTTAATTTTTTTTAGCCTGTTGCACGCACGCATGTATTGGTGCTTACCATGAACTCTCGTTATGCAGAGTTGGGAACAGTGGAGGGACGGAACAATATCAGAGATATCGATCAATCTCTTGGCGAGAATTTTCCAAGAGACGAGGCATTGAAGTGCATTCAAGTAGGATTGCTATGTGCACAACAAGTTCCGGCTCATAAGCCTTTAATGTGTGCGGTCATTCTCATGCTACATTGTCCCTTGACTGAACTCCAAGCGCCTTTGGATCCAACTCTTGTTTCTGAGACGGATATTGAAGATGCACCAATTGATCAATATTCCGTGTATAAACTACCGATTTCAGAACCGGATCCTCGGTGAAGGAAAAAACGGTGGAAATAGAGTTCAATTCTAACTCCAGATTACAATTAGTTGTAGGGAAATTCTTTAATTTATTTGAGAGTGTAGTCGGGGTCAGCTTTGTTACAGTTTGAATAGAGCCTGGTCTTTGCTTATATTAACCAAGGCATGTATAGCAGTTCTTATGGTTTTTATGTGCAGAAAAGCTAATCAAACTTGATTTATTTTTTCTCCCTTCTTCATAATATTTCCTTTCGCATGAAATTTTGTCCGTAAATAAACCCTAATGTTGTTTAAGGGTTTAGAAAGGCTCCATCTGAATATCTAAAATCTCTCTATTAAAACGATCTCTGTTGATGTCCGTGGTTTTTCGTGATTTGGGTTTCCACGTAAAAATTCTTGTCTCTATTGTTGATCGTTTTTCTTAATTGTGTTATGTTTATATCTGTCGATCTTAATATCCGTAACAGTCCGTATATCGACATATGGTACAGATCCAATTCAAAGAACTGGTTTCTATACGTTTTTCATTTTCATGATATAAATGTTTATTTCTTCATCATTTTTGGATTCAAATCCTTGCTTCAAATCCCAAGTGATACCTGACTTCCAATTTGACTTGATTCAGCATGATTTTTTTCATGCTTGCTTATTTCATCATTGATGGAGGCTGTGATCTCTTTCAGATGTTGTCCTCCGTAGATCTTGTAATGGCGGTCTTTGATGGTTGAGATTTGGTTTGGGAGTTGTTGAGCGTGTGGATCTCAATGGGTTGACGTTGACACCGGGCTATCTGCAAAAGAAGTCCCGAGATGTGTGACAACCGTAGGACCCTCCGACGATTAAGTTAGTGCCGAGAAATAGATGCAGAGCAACGGCGTATTGGAAAATGAGTTCCAGTTACCTGAGTCGTCTGAGGGAGGGGTTTATATAGGGGTCGCGTGGAGTGAGCAGGTGTGAGATCATCGCCTTATGTTACGCCCCGGTGTTATCCTCGCCTTGAATGGCGGGATGCGCCCATTAATGGGGGGATGCGCTAGCGTGGGACGCGGATCGTGGGGAGGCGGATATCTCGTCCTTGCGATATACGCGGAGCCGTTGTGGGGCGTATAGGATCCATGCTCTTGGTTGATCAGGGGAAACCGAGGAAGCTCGGTCCGTCAGGAGCTCGGAGACGAGCCGGGAGACCGAGGAAGCTCGACACATCAGGAGCTTGGAGACGAGCCGGGAGGCCGAGGAAGCTCGGCTTGTCAGATGGCTCGGAGGCGAGCAAGGAGACTGAGGAAGCTCGGAGACAAGCTGTTGGTAGTTTACTTGGTGAAGGTGGGAAGAACT
This sequence comes from Agapanthus africanus, assembly GCA_030015575.1. Classification (NCBI taxonomy): domain Eukaryota; kingdom Viridiplantae; phylum Streptophyta; class Magnoliopsida; order Asparagales; family Amaryllidaceae; genus Agapanthus; species Agapanthus africanus. Next base: position 963,349,368 of record CM057338.1, read on the forward strand.
CAGGACGGTTTCCTGAAAGGTCGGATACTTCCTCGAGATGAGGTTCCGAGGAATGTCCCTGATGCAACTCATTTATTCCACCCCCATAGCCTTCGGGACACGTCATCTGCTACGAGCCGTAATCTGAGGAAACACCACTCGTGAGCATCATCATTAGCCCCCACTCTCGTTCTGACCTATTCATGGGTCGGGTCGAGAGTGGCCTGCTTAGTTTTTTCGTCTGCTTGGTTTGGCGCCGAGAATCATAATGTGGGTCGCCTGAGAATGACATGGCATTTGGCGGTTGTGTCGCTTCGATCCTTGGGCCCACGTGTCGCCTCGTCATGCGTCTGAATTTTCTCGCGTATCCCCGATGGCTTTAGCGGATCATTGAAATGATTGCGCTTTGAAGAGGAAGCACCGTTTCAGTCGATTCGCCAGTTGGGATACGGGCCATATGTCGGACGTCGGTTGGCGGGCGAGACAGACTGTCTCTGACTCCTACAACCGAAGAGACGTCCCCAATGGTCGACCACCACGTGGAGCTTCGGCTGCCGCTTGGACGCGACGTTTCATTTTGGCGGGAACCAATTTGGGCCGTAGGATGTTCTCTTTTGAGGTGTATAAATAGGAGGGGACCATCCTAGGGCCAACACTTTGCTCTAATTCTTATTCATTTATTGAAGATTGCCCGGCGTTCCACCTTTTAGATCGGATACTCTGTCGATTTTTCCTTGGTGAGTTCCCTTTTTTTGAATCAGGTTAGATGTCTTCATCTTAAGAGTCTGTAGAGATAGTGAGGGTAGAGTCGGACGATGAGGCTCCAGTTGTTGGGGCTGAGTCCAGTGGGTCTTCCTCCTCTTCGGCTTCAGATAGCCAAGAGGTTTCCTATTCAGCTACGTCTTCTGCGTCGGGTTCGCCCCAGAGTCAGGGTTGTCCCTGTGACTCGCCATCGGGTGGTGACAAGGGCCCCCAAGTTGTGCATCGGCAACACCCGCGATGCTCCCTCCGTCTTGAAGAGTCTGGAAGAGATTTCTAAAATTCGGACTCAATTCCACATCCCCTCTAACTATTCTGTTTAGATAGAAAGGGTGAGCGGACAGACCAGATGCAGGGCAAGGAGATTGCCCTGTATTTGGAAGCGTTCCGGGCAGGAATGCGTCTGCCCTTCCCAACCTAGGTTTGTGGGATGTTTCGTTGCTTCCATCTTGCCCTGGGCCAGTTAGCGCTGAACTCGTAGAGAATCCTCCTCGGGTTTCTGGTCCGGTTAAAACTTGATCGGATCCCTTTCAGCTTGACCCTCCTTGTGTCCTTCCTCTGCTATAAAATTTACCCCGGCACCAGCAAGGAAGAGCCAAGCTGGGTGTATTTTTCGTATAAGAAGCGTAAGGGTGGGGCGGCCGGGTCAGGATTAGTAGTCGTCCCTTCTTTCATCCATGAGTGGAATGAGAAGTTTGTATTCGTCGGGCCGCCTGAGGGTGAGGATTGGATTGTGCCGACACAGTGGCACAGGGCCGAATGCCCAAGGTCAAAGCAGTCGACTTCCCCTGAAGCGAGAGTGGTGTCCCAGTGGGGGTCGATCCAACGGGCGGATGTCCTGCTCTCCGAGCAGGCACTGAGTTGAGTCCTGCGCATTTCTTGCGTAAGTTAGGGCTTTCGACGATCTGTTTAGACTTTACCAAATTTTCTTTGCTGTTTTAGTGTCGCTAACCCCCTTTGTTTGCGTGTCCATTTTTTTTACAGAGCCCATGGACCGAGCAAAAATCCTAGCCACCTTGGCCGCCAAGGCTCAGGAAAAGATGGCTAGGAGCGCAAGCTCGTCCCGACCGGGTCCGAGCTCGGCCCCGAGGCCAACTCCATCGTCCAAGCCTTCCTCCGCTCCCCGAGTTCCAGAAGAACGCCGTGGGGGGAGCCATAAGCACACGTAGGACCCGGCGTCCCGGGCACGAGAGGAGGAGGCTGGGCCCGCCAAAGTCCCCCTCAAGAGGCAGAAGCGGACGGTCTCCCGGCCACCTTCTTCCGGGACCTCAGTGCAGGAGGGTGACTTCTGTATTGAGGTGCCCTCAGAGCTCTCAGTCTCCGACAGCCTGCTTTCCGACATGGAGCAGGCGACCGGGGTTAAAATACTATGGGGGGCCATGAAGGCCCAAGTTGCCGCCATAGCACAAGAGTCAGTTCACGTCGGTTCCTGACTTTTCTCAAAAGATCTCTTAAGTCTTATTTCCTCTGTTTGAGCTTTCTAACCCGTTTGCTTCTTTCCACAGGTCCTCCACCATTGCGCACTCCTCGTCGCCATGGAATCCGAGGAGGTAGCCTCGGCTATGAAAAAGGCGGGTGAGTCTTCCAAGTTGGAGGAGGAACCCCGCCTCCAACTGCGGCAAATGGAGGAGAAGGTGGCTCTCCTTAACACTCGTCTGGTCGCCGAAGGGCTAACGAACTCCAAACTGAAGGAGTCTCATCGGTTTCTGGACGAGTCCAACCGGGCTATTCAGGCCAAGTTGGAGGAGGTGAACGGCTTCTACCATGCGGTGAAGAAGTCGAGGAACGCCCTCAAGTGAGATGTCCGGGTGGCTTTGGACACGGTGAAGCTCGCCGAGTGCCGGGCGACGAAGGCCGTGGATGCGTATAAGGCGTCAGATCAAGTCTACGCCGATCTTGCTGAACCCGCGGCCATCGTGTGGCACAGTGCCCTCGACGCCGTCAAGGAGTCTGCACCGGGGTTCGATATCAGCGAGCTACGTGCTAAGTATCCCTTGGCCGAGGAGGTGCCGCAGGGGGAATTCGCTGAGGCGGCTGTTGGGGACGAGGCTGCCAGTGGAAGCGCCGACCCGGAGGTCGCAGTTTTGGTCCCTGAGGCTGGCATTGAGCAGGGCAAGATCCTCCCCAATTGGACGGACTGAGCTTTCCTTCCTTGGGGATTTTTTTTTCTTTTTCAAAATTTTGTAAGCCTCCAGGAATTTTTGTAAAGCTGAGGAGCCCAGAATACCTTGTATTTATTTTTGATTACAAATAAAGTGTGCCTTTTTCCCTTGCTCAAATGTCTGCTCACTGCGCAAGTGCTTTTAGCGCATATACTTTTGTTCGAATCTTCATTCTGCAAGTATTTTTAGCTTATATGTCTTTTCATCTTGCAAGTACTTTCAACTTGCAGGTCTTTTCATCTTGCAAGTGTTAGGCCGGTGTCCACTCCTCCCACACTTGCTGACCGTTTATTGAGTAGTGACAGACGATAGCCAAGTGTAGGAAGGTCGGTATCCTCCTCGGCCTCAGGGTCAAGATGGTGATCGCGCGTCGAATCGAACGGTAGCCAAGTGTAGGAAGGTCGGTACCCTCCTTTTTTGATGGAGTCGAGATAGCGATTGCGCATTGAGTATGAGTCGATTGATGGTTAAGTATAGGAAGGTCGGTATCTTCCTTTCTACTCAGCTGCCTCATGGTGAGGGCTTTGATCCACAGCGTTGTTGGATAGGAAGCCACCCGTTGCGGATGGACCGAGCAGGAAACTACTTGGTGGCCTTGTGAGGAGGGCTTTTGATCCACAACGTTGATAGACAGGAAGCTACCCGTTGCAGATGGACCGAGCAGGAAGCAACTCGGTGGACTCATGAGGAGGGCTTTTGATCCACAGCGTTGTTGGACAGGAAGCTACCCGCTGCGGATGTACCGAGCAGGAAGCTACTCGGTGGCCTCACGAGGAGGGCTTTTGATCCACAGCGTTATTGGACAGGAAGCTACCCGCTGCAGATGGACCGAGCAGGAAGCTACTCGGTAGCCTCATGAGAAGGGCTTTTGATCCACAGCGTTGTTGGGCACAAAACTACCCGCTGCAGATGGACTGAGCAGGAAGCTACTCGGTGGCCTCGTGAGGAGGGCTTTTGATCCATAGCGTAGATGGGCAGGAATCTACCCGCTGCGGATGGATCGAGTAGGAAGCTACTCGGTGGCCTCGCGAAGAGGGTTTTATTATCTCCCTAGTATCTCCTTGGGGCGTCGTTCAATCTTCCTTGACCCCTGAAGGGGGGAATGGTGACCGTCGTGGGTGACACGTGGCAGTGCCATATCGGGAAAATGAGATATTCCGTGATTTGCGTCGTTGCGCGAGTAAATCTCGTCCGTTGGAAGATTTTTGTTGAGGCTATAAATAGCAAAGGCATATTAATTTCTTTCTATTCTCGCATTCCTGAAGATGGTCGGCTGCGTGTATACTATCAGGGAGATCGTTTTCCGTGATGACATATACTTTTACAATGTTGATCATTCCGAGAAACGTACGAGGCGGTGATAAGCCGCTTGGAGGGCCACTATGGGCGCTTACTCCCCTAGAGATCTCCTCTTCTTCAGGTGTTGATTTATGCGATATAGAGGACTTCACCGGGTCTGCACAATACACTATCCCCGTGGTTGATGGACGAGGCGTTCGACAAAATGCACACGGTCCATGGTCTCAGTTTGATCTCAAAGAGTAGGCGGGATCGCTCGGTGGACTTACTTCTTGAGAGTTTCCAACAAAGGTTGGTCATCGCTTCATGCTCGGTGGAAGAGGATCCCGGGGAATCCATGGCTTCTAGGGTCCGTGAGTACCATCGGAGGGAGCGGGTCGAAGCTGCTCGGGATCGGCTGGAGGAGCTTTCCTCGGTGTACCACCGACAGTGTTTCTTTAACCCCGCACCCTTTGTTGTAATGGTTGTAAGGCTGGGGAGCCCACAATACCTCTTAACAAATAAAGTTATCTTTCACTGAAGTGTGTTGTCTTATTTTATCTCTTCAGTATATTTTATACTTTTTCTTAGAACAACCTTAGAGTCTCGAAACCGAGAAAAAAAACAAAGGGCTGGAGTCCTATGGTGGACCTAGCCCGAAAGACTTAGTTAAATGCGAAAAGGAATTACATTATTTCAAAAGAGGATACATATTTACTTATACAATTTGAGCTTTTCTGCATTATAAGGCCGGGGAAAATTATGCCCCTTGGCGTCTTGTAGGCGGTATGCTCCACCGGGCAATGCTTCCATCACGAAGAATGGTCCGTCCCATTTTAGGGAGAATTTGTGCAGTCTCCTTTGGTCCACGAACTTGTTTCTTCGTAAGACCAGGTCTCCCTTCTTGAAGGCCCGATATTTAATTCGGACGTTGTAGTAGCGTGCGGTTTGTTGCTGGTAGACGACCATTCTGATTTGCGCTCGATCCCTTTTTTCCAATAGGATGTCTAAGTTACTTCGGAGCGCCGAGGTGTTGGCTTCATCGTCAAAATGTTCTACCCTGTAACTGGGCAGTCCGATCTCCGTAGGGACCATTGCCTCAGTACCGTAGCAGAGGCTGAATGGGTTTTCTCCCGTGGATGTATTCTTTGATGTTCGTAATGCCCATAGCACCCACGGCAGTTCATCAACCTAGCCGCCTTGCCTTTCTTCCAAACGGGCTCTGAGACCGTGGATGACGTCTCGATTCGCAATCTCGGCCTGCCCGTTGCATTGAGGATGTGCAACCGCGGAAAACTTCATCAATATGTGGTAGTCGCTGCAAAACTCTTTGACTTTATCGTTTTCGAAGTTGATCCCATGGTCGGTAACTATGCACCTCAAGATTCCGAATCGAGAAATTACGTTGTTCTGCAGGAACTTTATCGTAGAGGCGGCGTCCGGTTTTCTGATGGGTGCGTCCTCTATCCATTTTGTGAAGTAGTCCACGATGACAAGGATGTATCGGTGTCCGCCCATGACGGTGGGGAGTTGACCGACCATATCCATCCCCCATTGCGCAACCGATTAAGGGGAGCTAAGTGGCGTTAGTTTGGTTGCGGGAAGACGAGGTATACTGTCGAAGAGTTGGCAGTTCTTGCACCTTCTGACCAGCTTCTCAATGTCCTGGTGCAGCTTCGGCCAGTAATACCCTTGAAAAAGCGTCTTCTGGACCAAGGTGCGGGCTCCTTGATGCGCTCCCCCGAACCCTTCATGAATTTCTCGCAGAACATAGTCAGCCTCATGGGGGTCGATGGATCGGAGCAGAGGCTGAGTGTACGACTTCTTGTACATGTTTCTGTTGCTCCAGACGAAATGGCATGCTTTGGCCCGTAGCCGGTGAGCTTCTCCTCGGTCTTCAGGAAGTACACTGTCTTTTAGGAATTCCACGAGGGGTTTCCTCCAATCTTGGCCTTCTTCTTGGGTTGCGTAGATTTGGAGCGTTACCTCTCCTTCTTCTACGCTGGGTCGTAGAAAGACTTCGAAGAGGATGTTTCTTTTACAGGTGGCTGAGTAGGAAGAAGCGAGCTTGCTCAAAGCGTCGGCCCAGGTGTTCAAGTTCCTAGGGATCTGTTCCACTTAGACTTCATCAAAAAATTTCCGAAGCCTTTTTACCTCGGCTAGGTACTTTATCATGAGCGGTTCCCGGGTTTCGAAGTGCCCGGTTACTTGGCCGACGAACAATGCGGAGTTGCTGTGAATTTCGATGGTCTTCATTCCTACCCCGGAGGCGATTCACAGTCCTGCCAGCAAGGCCTCGTATTCTACGGCGTTGTTTGATGCTCTAAACCCGAGGTTTAAGGAGTATTACATTTCTGCTTCGTCCGGGCCGCGGGTGATCAGGCCATCCCCGCTCCCCTCCTCGGTAGAGGATCCATCCATATAGAGCACCCAATCAGGGATGGGGTCAGGCACCTCTTCGACCGAGGGTCATGGTTCGGGGCCCTGGGTTGGCGCTTCTTCTTTAGTGGGGATGGTGCATTCGACAACAAAATCCGCCAAGACATGTGCTTTGATGGCTTGTCGGGGGCGGTATTTGATATCGAATTGGGATAGTTCCCACTTCCACTTCTCCAGACGTCCTGATGACTCGGGGGAGGCGAGAATCGACCCTAGAGGTCGCTCGGTGAGGACGAGGATCGTGTGTGCTTGAAATAAATGCCGAAGCTTCTTAGAGGCGACGACAAGTGCCAGGACTATTTTCTTTATGTCCGGATATCTAGTCTCTGCATCTTTGAAGACATGACTCATGTAATAGACCGTCCTCTGTACGCCTTCGCTTTCTCTGACAAGCACCGAGCCTGCAGCTTGGTCAGAGATGGCCAGATATATCAATAGTTCGTCACCCTCGACTGGTCGGGTGAGTAGCGGTGGGGTCGCTAGATGCGCCTTGAGTTGTTCAAAAGCGCTCTGTCACTCCTCAGACCATTCGAACTTAGGGATTTTCCTTAGGGCCCTAAAAAACGGGAGGCACTTCTCCTCGGATCTGGAAATAAAGCGACTCAGGGCAGCGATCCTCCCCGTGAGTCGCATGATGTCAACATTGCTCTTGGGCATCGCCATGTTGAGGATGGCGTTGATCTTTTCAGGGGTTGCTTCGATTCCTCGGTGGGTTACCATGAACCTGAGGAACTTCCCACCGGTGACTCCGAACGCGCACTTAGCTAGATTCAGCTTCATTTTGCACTTTCGTAGGGCGTCGAATGTTTCGCCAGGGTCTTTAGCGTGCCCAGCTAACGAGGTGGATTTTACAAGCATGTCATCGACGTAGACTTCCATATTTTTGCCAATCCGAGATTTGAACAGTTTATTGACCAGGAACTGATATGTAGCCCCGGCGTTCTTGAGTTTGAAGGGCATCACTTTGTATCAGTATACACCCCGATCAGTGGTAAAAGCAGTAAGGTTCTCGTCGGCCGGGTTCATCCTGATTTGATTGTAACCGGAGAAAGCGTCCATGAAGCTCAATAAATCGTGGCTAGCCTAGCTGTCTACCAGCTAGTCTATCTGAGGGAGGGGATAGTTATCTTTGGGGCATGCCTTGTTCAATCCGTGAAATCGATGCACATGCACCATTTTCCGTTCGCCTTCTTGACCATGACCAAGTTCGCCAGCTAATATGAGTAGTCCAGGTTTCTGATAAAATTAGCGGCGTGTAGTCCATCCACTTCGTCTTCTATCGCCTTTTTCTTGGCCGGTGCAAAGCTTCTCTTCTTTTGTCAGACGGGCTTTACTTTCGGATCGACCCCGAGCTTGTAGGAGATCACTCTAGGGTCGATTCCGGGCATGTCTACCGGTGCCCAAGTGAATACGTCCGAGTTATCTCGGAGGAACCGGATCAGGTCCTCGCGGTGATCCCCAGTTAGGAGTGAGCCGATCTGGACTGTCCGTCCATCGACCCCTTCTTCGAGGGGGACTTTCGTCAATGCTTCCACCGGGACACCTCTAACCTCCCTTTGGTCTTCGCGGGTGTCTAAAGACCCTTGGAAGTCAGGCGTGCCCTCAAAATCGTCGCCCTGCTCTCTGGCGATAGACGTCGAGGCAAGGAAAATCTTAGCAGTTTGCTGGTCTCTATAAGTCCGGCCTATTCCCCCTTGATCCAAAGGGAATTTGAGCGCAGGTTGATAAGTCGAGATCTGGGCCCGGAAAGCGTTTAAGGTAAGACGCCCTAAAAGAATGTTGTAGGACGAAGGGATCTTGGCGATGAGGAAGTCCACTGGTATGGTTCGCGTATTACCCGCTTCTCCGATATTGAAGAGGAGGGTGACCAATTTCTCGGCAAGGATGGAATGGTTGGTGAACCCAGAGAGGACGTGGTGAAATTCTATCCTAGCACCACCATGAGGTTTTAGTAGCATCAAGAATGCAAAATTTTAAATTTTTTCAGGTGCTAAGTTAGATTAACAAGATCTTTAACTAGAATATTGGGGTTTAAAACTATGATGATATGAAAACTAAAGAGAAGGAAGATGGTTATACCCTTGTAGATTGAGTCCTTCTCTTCTTTAGCTCCGGGTTGTAGTCCACGCGACTCCACTAGGCTCTATTTGAAAGTTTGGACGAGCTTCCTCTGATGACCTTCGTGCCGAAGATGATCCATGCGAAGTCCACTAGCTCAAGCTACCTCTTCACTAATCTCCTATTAGTGAAGTAATCACGCCACACCAAAGTGCTAGTTTGTTGTGGGATGGTGAAGTAGGGGATTTGAGGCTCACTAATTTGTGTTCAAGTTTCATGGTTCACATCACATGCGAGGGTTGAAACTTGAAGTATGATAATGAGGAGGAAGAAGAAGCTAGAGAGCAAAATGAGAGCAACACTAGCCCAAAAAATAGCTATGTGTTGTGAATGAAGTGTAGAATGGCAACCCCATGACCCCTACTCATTCAAGCATGGAAATTATTGCAATATAAAATTGCAACCATGCTTGAATAGTGAGTCAAGATGAATAAACAAAAGAAAAAAAGCCATGCCTTACCATGCTCCCATTTTCCACCTCAATTTCTATTTTCACAAAATAAAAATTCATGCCATGCTTCATTATTATGTGTGTGTATATATATATATATATATATATATATATATATATATATTTATATTAAAATATATATTATGAAGAATAATTAGTGAGCTAATGATATTAGTTAAGATATAATTATATCAAATATAATATACATCACATTATTAAATCAACACTTGATTTAAAAATCCGGTTATATCACATATGACCGACTAATATCATTTATCTATATATCATATTATCAAATCAACACTTGGTTCGATAATCCGGTTATATCACATATAACCAAACTTGATAACAGATAACTGCCAGATTACAATATGGTATCACATACACTTATTTAATCAGGCCCACGCACATATCACATATGTGTCCTACTTCGTTTCGCTTGAACTAGGAAACTTCTGTGTGGGACTCTAAACACTCGTCAATACGCCAGCAGTAGGTGACAATCACATCAGTAACCTACAAGCCATCAGCGGTACTAGCTGGACGTAACGACTACCCGGGTATTGAGCGATATGAAGATCAACAAGCAAGCTTGTCCATACTCTCCATGAAGCCTATCAGTAACACTACCATACAATCCGGTCTCTTCGTCTGATATGTCACATATCATGTCTAGGGGTGGTAAACGTCAGACCCCAGTAACGTGATAAGTCATGCCGATGTCTGGTCTATAACGGTTCGAGAAACTACTGATAACTCTTATCAGTAAATCTCAGCAGCAGCCCTGGCTAGGACTTCCAGTTATAGCCAATCGAGTATAGCGCAACATCAACCCCCAATACCGGGAGAGACGAAACCCCTCCTATCTCTCATTGCCTCCATGTGACTCGGGACTGTACCTAAAATCCACCTGTTTGCACGTCTCCTTTGAGCGTGGTAGGGAGGAAATCAAAGCACAGTGAGAGCCACACAAGATTCTATGACGATCTCGGGTCTACAGACTAACATGTACCAGTGTCACCAGAGGACTGCTATCTGACGATAGATATGCTCCCAACTAGGAGTCCTCGGCGAGTCATGTTCGGTGTACCCATTCTCCAATGAGCACAAGTGTACAATCTTTGATGTCATACACCAATGGTTGTGGGATCAACCATCGCCCTCTAAGGGATAAGAAACGTACACACTAGCCTACTCTGGAATATTGATGCCCAGTCTCGATATCCCCTTGACTAGGAACTGATTAAAGGATGTACTTTTAGATCACCCTGGCCTCACTAATATTATCTCATCATAATCCTGATAGTCAAGTACATATCCTAAGGGCTTTATCAACATGTCAAAGAAAGACAGTAAAGAATACCAGTCAACATGTTAAGATAAAGAGTAACCAGATAGCATACTATCATGTCGAGCAAGAAATTCTTCTATATATATGTCTAAGCATCCATTATAATATACATCAATATACAATAATGGCCTCTAGGGCATACATATTCCTAACACATGGGAGGTAGGTCGGAGGTCGAATGGTCCTAGCCCCATACGCTAGAAACAGTCGTGGAACATGATATCCTTCGAGCTTCCTGAATCAACCAATATCCTCTGGACTTCGTAGCGGTGGACTTTGGCCGTTATTACGAGAGGGTCATTGTGGAGGAGCGATATGCCGTGGAGGTCTTCATCTGTGAAAGTGATCGGCCCGTCCCTCCTGCACCTCTTGTGTAGTATATCGCTTGTACCCTCGATTGGGAGGATGTGGCGATTCCTCTTGCTTTCCCGAGCTGGATCCGAGGTAACGACCATGATCTGCCCAATCGTTAATTCCCTAGGAGGGGTTTGGTCATTTTTCTCCCGCTCCACCTGCCACTCCACCTGCCGCTCCACCTGCCGCTTGTCCCGTGGGTACTTCGCCAGGTGGCATGAGCGGATCAACTTCTCGATGTAGTCACGGAGTTATTTGCAGTTCTCAGTCGGGTGACCCTGCGACCTGTGGAAGGCGCAGTATGGGCCGCGGAGTCGCTTTCCTGCCCTTTGGATGACTGGCGGGAGCTTGGAGAACCTCTCACCCTTATCTTCCTCCAACAGCTCGGTCTGAGAGATGTTTAGGGGAGTGTACTCCTAAAACCTCGGGAAGTAAGGTTTCGGACGATCGACTTTCTTTTTCTCCTACCTGTCCCTTTTCTTTCTGTCCGCCTGATCGGCTCGGGGCAGGTTTGAATTTACCTCGAACTCGAGTTGGATTTCTCGCTCGGTCCAGGCTTTTACTTCGGCCATGGTCTTAAGTTGCGCTAATGCAAAAGAGCGGAGCCACTCTTTGTGCCTAAGATCCGACCTCAGCACGGTGATGACTATTTCATCGCGGTGCTCGGGGACCTTGAGGAGGGCGTTGTAGAAGTGGGTGATATATCTTTTGAATGATTTTTTGTCTCCGCTCTTGACGATGAACAGGTAGTCGACTGTCCTTTTCTTTCGTCGATTCCCGACGAAATGACCGAGGAATTGGGTGGCCATCTCGTCGAAGGTCAAGATGGATCATGGCTAAGTCCTCGGAACCAGTCCCGGCCAGCCCGGATGAGGGTGGTGGGGAAAGCCAGGCATTGAGTCGCGTCAGAGTTATCCTGAAAGCTCATGCCCGCCGTAAATGCGTCTAAGTGGTCCTTCGGGTCGGATTTCCCGTCGAAGAGGGCCACTTTTGGCGGATTGTTCCTAGACAAGACGTACTCGGCTAGCAGCTCTTCCATGAAGGACTTCGTTAGTGAGTCGGCGGAGTACCCGGCCCCTGCACGTGTGGCCATCCCTTCGTATGCCTTTGATATTCTTCTCGAGGGCTTCAAGCTGATGGTGGTACCCCGAGGATTCTGCACATTCGGAGTGGTGGCTACCCCCGCTCCAGGTCTGTGCAATGGTGCAGCTTCGATTTCGCTCTATCAAGTGTCTCAAATCCTCGGATGAGTCCCCTCTCGAGTAGTCCCTGCCTTCGTCGTTCGCACGACCCCGACGAGAGCGGGGGCGTCGGTCATGCCTGGAAGCAGGCGAAATGACCGACACCTCCTTAGGGGGAGAGAACGCGCGACGGGCATTAGAGTGACGGCCCAGTCTTCCTTGGGATCATAGCGTGGAGCTGTTCGGCACCCAGCGTGTCGTGGAATCAATCGCTGCATGCGGGTCAAGGTGGCCAGAGTCGGCCCGCCGGCGCTCGGTGGCACTGGGATGAGGGTGAGTGAGCTCGAGGGCTTGAGTGTGACCATCCGTCCTCCTGCAGATGTCGTTATCCCGGGAAGGGGGAGCCACGGTCTGGTGGGTAGGGCCTGCCGCTTGAACGCGAACGAGGGCATCCACCAGCGATGTGAGCCTGTCTATCCGGACGGATAAGGCGTTGATGGAGTTGGGAGAGGGAGACGAGCCGCTCCCGCCTCCGTTGTGGCGGCTTGTATTCGGACTGTCGCGGTTATCACTCGCTCTCGGGTCGAGGGTTGAAGATCAATTTTAGGGGTGGAGAAGTTTCTGAAACGTTCCCACAGACGGCGCCAACTGATGGAGGCTGTGATCTCCTTCAGATATTGTCTTCCGTTGATCCTATGATGGCGGTCTTTGACAGTTGAGATTTGATTTGGGAGTTGTTGAGCGTATGGATCTCAATGGGTTGGCGTTAACGCCGAGCTATCTGCAAAAGAAGTCCCGGGGTTTGTGGCCATCGTAGGACTCTTCGACGATCAAGTTAGTACCGAGGAATAGGTGCAGAGCAACGGCGTATTGGAAAATGAGTTCCAGTTACCCGAATCATATGAGAGGGGGGTTTATATAGGGGTCGCATGGAGTGAGCAGGTGCGAGATCATCTCCGCCAGTTACGCCCCAGCGTTATCCTCACCTTGAATGGCGGGATGCGCCCATTAATGGAAGGATGCGCCCATTAATTGGGGGATGCGCTAGCGTGAGACGCGGTTCGCGGGGAGGCAGATATCTCGCCCTGGCGATATACACGGAGTCGTTGCGGGGCGTATGGGATCCACGCTCTTGGTTGATCGGGGGAAACTGAGGAAGCTCAGTCCGTCAGGAGCTCGGAGATGAGCCGGGAGGTCGAGGAAGCTCGGCACGTCAGGAGCTCGGAAACGAGCCGGGAGGCCGAGGAAGCTCGGCTTGTCAGATGGCTCGGAGACGAGAAAGGAGACTGCGGAAGCTCGGAGACGAGCTGTTTGTAGTTTGCTTGGTGAAGGTGGGATGTACTCAGGGCGGTTTCCTGAAAGGTCGGATACTTTCTCGAGACGAGGTCCCGAGGAATGTCCCTGATGCAACTCATTTATTCCACCCCCGTAGTCTTCAGGACATGTCATCCGCCACGTATCGTAATCTGAGGAAACACCACTAGTGAGCATCATCAATCATACTTCAAGTATTATATACAGCTTTCAAATTCTTTCTTCATTTCCAGTCAACTATATTATGGCCTGCACTTGACTTGGCTTTCATTATTTTTTTCTAGAATTTGAAGCAAACTTGGTCAACCATTTCAGACAAGATTACTCTATAAATTGAATATGTTTGCCAATTGTCATTTAAACCAATTTCATATGATAAGTTAACATGGCTACCTCTTTCACCTTGGGTCAATAGACAGATAAAATAAACAAATTATGTTAACTTGATCAAGTCTAGAAACAGAAAAATAAGTAAGATTGAGACTGCTTTGAGTGACTTGTACATAAAAATTAGGGAAAATTGTCAAAAATAAACCACAAACTTTTCCGCTCTTGTCAAAAAAACCCAGAGAAGCTTTTCCCGCTATCAAAATCCCCCCCGGCTGCAATATATGTATAGTATCCTATAATATCTAGTAAGCTGCATATCTATATAATCTCTTGCAAAGCAATACAGGTATCCAATATCTCGGAAACTATTCTGATATGTAAGTTATTTGCATACATATTTGTATATACATCGAACGATATATTGCAGGAAATTATACAAATATTGTAGCCAGGGGGTTGATAGCGGAAACGTTTGCCTGGTTTTTTTTTTTACTAGATTCTCTAGGCCAAGGGTTTTTGACCGCGGAAAAGTTTCTCAGTTTTTTTTTATCTTTTTCTTTTTTGCAATTTACCCTAAAAATTGTAGTACTTGCAAAATGATGGAATACTGATAGATTGCATAATGAGTAATGTATACACTACGAGTAGAAATAATCTCCATCCTCCAACACTATTTATAAGTTCAGTTTACTAAGATTTGATCAAATCAAGATTACCTCATGACCATGCAGGCCTTTCTCTCTCTCTTTGCTCTTCTTCTCTGCTTCCCGCAATCCATGGCAGACTTCCCCGTCAAAATCTGCCAAGGCGCAAACTACACAATCAACGGCACGTTCCAATCAAATCTCAATCTCCTTCTCAATTCTCTCTCATCAACTAATTCCTCATACTTCAGTAAAACCATTGGCTCTGATACTGCTGACACTGTTTACGGCCTCGTCCTATGCCAAGGGGACATCACAATCTCCGACTGCACAAACTGTTTGCAAGTCGCAACACAAAGCATTTCTGACATCTGCTTTCTTCGCCGAAAAGCCATGATTTGGTATGATACGTGCCAGGTTCGATACTCCGATACGCTATTTTTTTCGCATGTCGACAATACCTACGCACAATCTTACGCGAGCCCACAGAAAGCCATCAACCCCGAAAATTTTACAAACTTGGCGAATGAGTTGATGGGGGAGCTCTCGTCTCTTGCGGCGTATAACTCTTCTTCACGCATGTTTGCGACGGGGAAACTTCTGAGTGGTGTGCTAAGTTCACAGAATATATATGGGCTAGTGCAGTGCACAAGGGATCTTTCGTCGGAGCAATGCAGCTTCTGTTTGGAGCAGATTCTTGGACTTTTCTGGAAATTTTACGAGGGGCAAGATGGTGGGAGAGGGCTAGGACCGAGCTGCAATTTTAGGTTTGAGGTGTTTACATTTTACCAAGGGGAACCTACTGTAATGCTGCCGTCTTCTTCTCCTCCTTTGTCGACTGCAGCTATTCCTGCTAGTGAAGGTAAAAGCAGTGTTAGAATATAAAATTATATCAAATATGAAGATTACAACGAGCCTTTATCACAAATATTTTCTTTCATACCGTTATACCGTTATGTTAAGGACTCTTTTCCTCGGTTAAGTTGACCATTTGACATATCATTTTTAACTGTCTCTATTTATGTTCGTTTAGGTTTATCTCTAGACATCATTGCATCATTAACTACAACTTCATCACTTTCCTTGGACGAGGTAATTTATGGTCTCCGGTGCATATGTCAAAACCATCTCAATTGGTTCTTTATCATTCTATCTCCTATCCGAATGACCTCCAATTTGCTATGAATAGACTCATTCTTTTAACTTATCTTATATGGTATTACTATTCTTATCTTAACATTCTTGTTTTAGCTACAGGAATTTATTTTTGGGTAAATTATCAAAAAGCCCCCGGCCCCATACGAACTTGTGTAAATCCCCCTGGGCTTTTTGCTCTTGTTAAAAAACCCTAGGCCCAATCAAAACCCCATATATACCACTTGCTTGTAATAACTAAGCAGGTGCATGTAATATCTAAGCAGTCGCAGTTGTCTGTAATATCCAAGCAGTTGAGCATATACAAGGCCTAAATAAAATACAGCTCAGATGTTTTTTTTACAAAAATTTTGAACAGTAGACCCTTTCCAACAATTTCAAAAATTACAGGGTTTTTGGACACTCCCAAGCTGGCCGACGGCTTTTTGACAATTTACCTTTTCTTTTTTGGACATGTTTTCAATTGCTGATCCATTTAGCAATTTTGTCTTATAGTCGTTTTATAGAATGTTCTTTTCAATTTAAAATATATTCATTGATCGCATAGCACTCCTAAAGAACTTCTCCACTTCAACTATCTTGCTTTGATCTTATGAAATACATATTCCTTGATCTCAACATGATTACCCTCAAGCATAATCATACCTTTGTAGTTTTAGAGTAGTGGTGGGGGCATTTAAGATGTAATCAGAATAACCCAAGTCCAGCAGATTGACTTTTAAGGAAATATACCACTGCACAATCTCAGGATTCGGCCGGTAAAAAGAGTGCTCAACCTACACGGGTGTCTACAAGCATAAAATTATATCCCTTGATCCGCATCATAACTTTGTAGTTCTGATACAGTGGTAGCAAGGGACTTTAAGAGCAATAAAATTAGAAAATCAAAGGTGGTTATTTTTTTCATTTTAGATGATCTTTCCTAGCTTAAATCTGAAGTGTAGTATGCTCTTTTTTCTTTGGGTCATAATCATGCATGAACTTCCCCTTCGATAAACAAATAGAGTCGTCTCCTCTCCTCTTGTATTAAGATGCACGATTTTTGTAGAAAATGGACTGATTATTCGATGATGCAGAAAAAGACAACTATGTGATACTCACGGTAGCAATCGTTGCAACAGTAGTTCTAGTGATTATCAGCAGTGTTTGCTATTGCATTTGCAGGAAGAGATCCGAAAATATAAAAATATCAAGTAAGTGCAGATTCAATGCGGTCGACTTATAATAATTGTGTGGGCTCATTTTTGTTTCTACAATAAGTTTCGAATATAAAAATAGCACTATATATGGAAAATGGCAATACTGATCGGTTGTATGAACTTCTTTTTAGACATATCTAAACTGGAGGAAATCTCAAGTATCGAATCCATATTATTTGATCTGTCAGTAATAAAAGCGGCTACATCTGACTTCTCTTATGCAAATAAACTCGGACAAGGTGGCTTCGGTACAGTTTACAAGGTATTTGTGGCAAAATTTTCCTAATATAAGAAATGACAAAGGCTGATTTCATAAATGCCATATATGTGACATCGTGATACTGATCCTAATTACAAGAAGGGAAAGATGTAGAAATTATACATGCAAATTCCACATAAAGGTAAACTATGGGTGGGTGCAGGGTGCCATCTACGGTGTCTTGTGATGCCATCCTTTGCTAAATCATATATATCAGCTTTCTCCCTACTATAGACTTCTCTCCTAATCTAGGAGAATTTGGAGGATGCGCAGTGGTCATTTAGGATTATGACAGGTCTTTCTTTTGCCATAGTTTCCTCAATCATGAATCCTACTAGTCTCTGAAGGAGGTTCGCTCCATAATAGCCCCATATTTTATGGGAAAAAGGCTTATATGATGTGGTCTGTGATGTCATGTGGGGTGACACTAGTCACAAGGGACATATAGAGAAAACGGTGAAGCGGTTGGCTTGACTTGACGGGCGTCTTTCAGGTGGGAGAGGAGAGTGTATTTTCCAAATACTAAAACAAAGGTTGCACTGACATGGATATGGGGACACTGACATTACATGACATTACACGATGCGACAGCAACTCGACAAAATCCAAAAACAAAGGATACGGGGACACAACTTACACACACACACACACATGTACACAGATGTATGCATATATATACATATGCATATATATACATGTATTGTATACACACACATATCACCTGACGAAATAACCCTTTATTTCGTCGGGTGAAGCCCAACAAAATAAAGGGGTACCCGACGAAATAGGTTTATTTCGTTGGAACATACCTGGCGGAATAAGTTGCAAACATGAAAAAAAAATTCAGTTTTTTCGACCTTATTCTGTCGGGTATATTCCGACGAAATAAAATACCCGACGAAATAAACTAGGTACCCGCCGAAATAAGTTGTATACAGTGAAAAATAGAGCAGGTTTTGCGTGGTTGTCAAGCATTCGATATAATCAATTCAATACAAACAACCACAACTCAATTCAATTCAATTATTGATATACAAACAACCACAAATTCTTAAAACAAATTCAATAACAATTTCAATTCAATTACAAACTCAATTCATTTATTATAATCGTATTTTACATCTTCATAAAACGTAAAAACGTACGAAGTTGAGTGATTCGTCGATGCACACGCGTTATGTGGTTTTCCACTCTATCTCGAGCTCACTGGGCGCCATCGTCGTCCGGCAATGCATTGAAATCGTATAGGTACTATAATTTTATCAATAGACAAGATTAGTATACAATATTGTCGATAATAACATCAAAATTGTATTGAAATCAAGGATTATCAAACTTACATCCGGTACTTTCTTCCTTTGACGCATCAAGCTCTGGATGATCTTTATCCCCGTCTCAAGATCCTCATGGATTTCTTCTTCCGACATCCTCCTTCGTGAACACGAAGCCGATGAGGGTCTAGATGCAGAAGGAGACGAGAAGATGGGTGCTCGAGAACCCGCGGGAGTATGAGGATACGAGCCTTCTCCATGGAATACAGGAGTGGACGGAGATGCAGATGGATCCGTAGGGGGCATGGGGGCTATAGGGTGTGCGGGCTCCTGAATGAACATCCCTGTGTGTATCTGAGGAGGATGTAATTCCGACCCTGATAGGCGTGATATACTGTAGGCGAAATGCCCTGGCCACCCAGATGAACTCTCCTATGTCGATCCGGGTTATGTCGCTGAATGACATCCCCGTTAATCCTATAAAGCTCAACGGGAGTAGGATCTCAGCCATGCTTCTCGACAAACGCCGCCACATGCTCAACAATCTCTTTGCTCATCTTTTGCTGCATGAAATTACAGTATGAATCAAGTTAAGTCAATTATTTAAAACGAAATTAAGTAATTTAAATAACTAAAATAAACCCATATAGGAGCATACTTACGTAATGCTCAGTTGCCTCCTGTAAGCTGAGGAAATCGGGGTGACACGCAAACCCCATACCATAATTGTCCACACGAATAGGCATTTCTCCTGTTTTTCTCACCTGCTATTTAGACAAAATTTCAATTTAGACCATGTTTACGAAATAGACAAATTCAGAATATTTGATTTGATCTTACATGAGCAACTCCATACTGGGAGGAGTTCATCCCTCCGCCCAACTAATGATCGGTGTTATGGCTCTGTGCCACTGATCCCCGCCCGCTCCTCGCCTGCCATTTAGATATGATCATACAAATAAAGGAGTAATGTATAACGCTTTTACAGTTTAAGCAATATACGTACTTTAAATTCATCGGAACTGAAGTGTTGAATCATGGCAGCCTAGTACTTGTCTGTCCAAATCACGGGCTTTGCCGCCCATTTCTCCCCATCGGTGGCAGTGTTCTTCCATTTCTTGTGGACCGCGTGTTTATGATCACGCCAACTCCTCGACATGTATATAAGCAGTCGGTCTCGGACGATGTGCAGAGGTACATGAGAGTTGTCAATCCACCAGACAATAAAAAAGCGTGCCTACAAAGAAACACCAAAAAAGTTTTTGCATCATTCAAATATATGCAAAAGTAATAAACGAATGCTTAATTAAATAACTTTACCAAAATCTCATCTAAAATCGTTTGTTTTTTGGGCTCCAATGCTTTCGCCGAGCAATCAACCGATACATAACTG
This sequence comes from Agapanthus africanus, assembly GCA_030015575.1. NCBI lineage: Eukaryota > Viridiplantae > Streptophyta > Magnoliopsida > Asparagales > Amaryllidaceae > Agapanthus > Agapanthus africanus. The sequence goes on from CM057338.1 coordinate 963,369,005, forward strand.
GGCCCGATTTTCACGCAATGCGGCATGCATTTTTCATTGTTGCAGATCGAGGCATGGAATTTTTTTAGCCGTTTTGCCCCGGGCTCAACGAAATCCCTAGTCGCCGACATATGCACCTTGATCTTTGGGTCGTGTCTGTTGGGGTAAAAATTTACACCCCCGTTGACCGAGTCAAAGTCAAGGTCAACCCCAAACCAGGTGGGCCCAAGCCCAGGTCAAGCGGGCCTATGCCCAAGTCGAGCCTGCGGCCAGCCTCCTCCATGCCAAAATATAGATCATGTAATAAATATTTTTTGTGTAATTTTTTATACATGAATGTATGCAAAATGGGCATAAAGCCAAATTTTTATAAGCCCATGGCTTATGTGCAAAAATGAAATGGCACATGAGCCATGAGATAGGCAAAATGCCATTTTTGTGAAGCCCAAGGGGCTATATGCAAATATATAAGCCTATAAAAGGCAACATGATGAATAAAAAAAAGAACAACTTTTCATTCTCACAAAAAAACCTAGGGTTTGTATCTCTTTCTCTTTTCTGAAGGTCTCAAACGTTCTTCTTTCTTTTGAATTAAATCAAGAGTTTTACTCTTCCTTTTCAAAAACAAAATAGTTTTTCACCACGAAACCCACAAAGGGGAACTTGGATCTGTCATCAGTTCTCAAAAAGCAGAGATTTTGAGATCTCACATCTCTTGATCTTCAAGATCCATCTAACAGAGGAGGAAGAAGAAGAACCCCTTTCACTTAACCCAAAAAAAAGAGAAAAGAATACACTCAGGAGTCCAACTCCTCTCTGATTTCTCTTCAGAGAAATCTTTTTAGGCTAAAAGCCTCTTTTTCTCGCCGGCGCTCGAGCGCAGAGCGCCCGCGTGCCGACACGTGGCGCTCTTGCGCTCCAGCGCAAGCGCTCGAGCGCAAGTCGCCCACGTGCCGACACGTGGCGTGCTTGCGTCCGAGCGCAAAGCGCCCACGTGCCGACACGTGGCGTGTTGCGCTCCAGCACTCTGCGCTCGAGCGCAAAGCGTCCACGTGCCGACACGTGGCACGCTTGCGCTCAAGCGCCCAGCGTCCGAGCGCAAAGCGCCCACGTGCCGACACGTGGCGCGTTGCGCTCCAGCATTCTGCGCTCGAGCGCAAAGTGCCCATGTGCCGACACGTGGCGCGCTTGCGCTCAAGCGCCTAGGCGCTGGCCCCACGCATCCTTTGGATGTCTTTTTTCCCTTTATTTATATATACATGTATATATATATACATATGGATACAAATGTACACATACACATACTCCACGACACTGTCCCTGTTAGAAAAAAATTTCTAACGGGGCGCTGCCCCGCACCCCGCAAGGGGGCTGCTAGCCCCCTTGACCCCCAGCCCGCTATCCTGGTAGCGGGACCCCCGTAAAAACTCTGCGTGGCTCCCGATATATTCAAAACCCCCCTTTCAAAACAAAACACACGTACATTGCACATTGAGTTCGCATGACCAGTTTAACCCGTCAATCGGAGGTTCCCTCGCTCCAAATACGAGGTGTAATTAACGGCAGCTTAGTTCGCGGTTGCCGGAGATTCGGATCCCCACAATCATTAAACCCCAGCCTACCCTAGGCAGGGGGAATCTGTAGTACGCCTGACAAGCGCGCGCGTATTCCCATCTCAATGGGGTGACGAAAAACACACTACAGATTCTGGCACGCCCGGTGGGACCAATCTCTCCTCCCATATTTCGGGTTAAACGTCCATGCGTACTCAATCAATATACATATCTATACTTATACTAAAATAATACTCTTTCATGCAGGTATTCAAGCAATCACTTTTCAACAATGTCTCCAAGGTCGATCTCAGCTCTTAGCACGGCTCCTATCTCCTATACGATGAGGATAGACTCTAGGACGGTCCTTTCGACCAGTCTCGGACGACAATGGGAGGAGCCGCTGCTACTATTCGGCTCTATTATGTTCATACCAGTTGGCGCCATCCCAGCTCCTCAAGCCCCGGTGGCGGACAAACCGGTCTCGAAAGACAGGAGACCAAATGTGGTGGTCGCGAGGGCACCTCAGCCCAAGCACAAATCCGTTTCCAAACAACCCTCCATCGCTCCAGCTGGGGGCATGGCCATCAACGTCAACGAAGCAACTGGGAATCTCGGGCAAGCTCTAGCGGTACCCCCGACAACTGCTCGATCGGGTGTCTTCTCTAAGCTCCCCGCTAATCAACTCACAATGGCTTCCCGGATAACGGATGCCCGCCAAGCCTTCAAAATCGAGAAGCTGAGGCAGAAGCGGCTCAGATATAGAGCCAACAAAAAGGCTAGGGCTCTGGCCATGATAAAATTTATGAATTTCCAAAGCCCGGACCGCTCCGCGAAACCAGCTGGCAGTGATGAAAGAATGGCTGAATGTGTTATCCACACTGTTTACATGGCCGGACATGAAGAAACGAACCCTCTTCTTCTTCACAGCCATGGTGATGATACGGTTGACGCTACCCAGCATCGGCTCGACCTAAATGATGAAGAGCCCGCTCAGGCCGATAAGCCAGAGGAGCCCGTGGTTCCTATGGAATGGAGCTCAGGCAATAAAGATTACCTGGTTGTCATAGCCGGAACTACAGAACAAGCATTATTCCAATAGCTTCAAAGGCAATTTCAGGACAGGGATGAGAAGATGGCCGAGGTCTATTCCAAAGTCGACGAGCTGGCAAACGTTGTGGCAGATCTCGCGACCCAAGTCGCCCGATTGCAATTACAGCAGAATCAAATTTTGGCTCATGAGCCAGGGATTGATACCCGGGGGCAGCCAGCTGATATCCCTTTCAACCTAAAAGCGGAGCGCCTTCGCGAAAAACGGCCGCAATTAACCTTCAGTCCCTCCAATACATACGCCGGGGGGGAATCGCCTCTGAAAGAGAAGCTGGAAAAGGTCTATTCCTTCAAGAGGGAAAAGGTCCACAAGATATTCAGGGACGCCCTAAGAAACGGTCTACAACTGCCAGAATCAAAGAGACCGCAAGAAGAGAATATGACCGACGACCCAAAATATTGCCCCTATCACTTATAGGTCATTCCATTGAGGACTGCTTCGTCTTCAAAGATTGGGTCGAAAGGCAATACAAGATGGGAGAGATAGAACTGTCTAAAGGCGTGTTAGCAAACAGTCAAGCTACGACCGCCGATTTCATGCAAATGGAGACCGAAACCTTTCGGGAACCTAACCCTCCCAGACATGTGCAGGGCGAACGAAAGATTGATCGGCCTCAGGGACCGGCGTCAGTGAGGGCACCTACTCTGATGGAGAGAAGGAAGAAGGTGTACTCCTTTAGGAGGGATGAGGTCCGCGATATATTCGAGGAAGCTCTGAACAATGGCCTGCAATTGCCTATTCCGAAGAGGCCACATGAAATGAATATGACTGGCAATCCCATATACTGCCCATACCATAGAGTGCTGAGTCATACCATTGAAGACTGCTGTGTTTTCAAAGATTGGGCAGAGGACCAATATAAGGTTGGAAAAACCTCTCAATCCTCGGATGTATCGGCAAGCCACAGAGCTAGGTCATCAACACAGCTCCGCCAAGATCAATGTTCAAGGAGCTGGGATAAGCAAAGAGGACCACCACGTCGTTAAACTGGAAACAGTCGACCTCTAAGTCGTTAAACTGGGAATGTAAAAAAAAAATTTGTACAAATGTAAATAAAAAAAAAATGAATGTGCAAATAAATAAAAAATAAATAAAAAGCCGAAATGATGGGGCAACTCGCAATAAAAATCAGCGAGTAAAATAAAGATGAAAATAAAGCCGAAATGATAGGGCAACCGTGAATAAAAGCCGAAATGATAGGGCAATCGCGACCTTCGCGATAAGAAAAGCTGAAATGATAGAGCAATCGCGGTAAAATAAAAAAGAAAAAAACAAAAAAAAGGCGGATGATGAGTTGCTCCTGGTATTATTCCAGTGCAGCAATGCAGACGCCAAACAAAAATCCAATTTCCCAAAATTCCCTCGGCCCTACGGCTAGTCCCCAAATTGACTGCCGTATACAATCCACGGGCTCAAATAATTCTCATCACCCTCATGCCCCACCGTAATCACCAGTTACGCGGCTGGTCTCCGCCTTTGGAATTATGCTCCATTGAGAAGACCCACTCATGTGTTCTCACGATACATGAGGAGAACAAACCTTTGTGGGATCCTTACGACTCACGAAGGAAAAACACACTTAGGAGTCCTCACGACTCCTAAGGAGAAAATACACCTGCGAGATCCTCACGACTCGTAGGGAGAAATTGCTTTTATGGGACCCTCACGGCCCATAAAATTGAAAAGTCTTAGGTGGTGGGGATCTAAACCTGTCTCCTAAGCCATCGCTCCCCAACCCCCAAGTGGCGAATGATGAGTCGCTCCTGGTACCATATTCCAGTGCAGCGATGCAGACGCCAACCAAATTCCAAATTCAAACCCCAAGTGGCGAATGATGAGTCGCTCCTGGTACCATATTCCAGTGCAGCGATGCAGACGCCAATCAAATCCCAAAGCGGCGAATGATGAGTCGCTCCTGGTACCACATTCCAGTGCAGCAATGCAGACGCCAACAAAGTCCTGAAATTTTTTCCGGCCCTACGGTCTGGATCATACATCCTGCAAAACCGTATACAATCCACGGGCGTAAAACAATCCCGATCTCTCCAGAAAAAAAAAGAACGGTATGTCCACAAGCAAAATGGGCACGGATGAAAACCCGAAAGGGCTCCATGAGTAAAAACAGCAGGACTGCCGGCGAGTTTGTGAAAACCCGAAAGGGCGCAAACTCGTAAAAAAAATAATAAATGAAATGCACTCGCAAAGTCCTCTCGATTTTGTGAGGAGAAAATTCCCGCGTGAGATCCCTACGACTCACCAAGGAGCAACACACTTAGGAGTCCCCACGACTTCTAAGGAGAAAATACACCTACGGGATCCTTACGACCGATAGGAAGAAAATGCTTTGTGAGACCCTTACGGCTCATAAAATGGAAAAGTCTTAGGTGACAGGGATCTAAACCTGTCTCCTAAGCCACCAATTCCTAAATCCTCTCGGGGCACATGATGAGTTGCTCCTGGCATTATTCCAGTGCAGCAATGCAGATGCCAAACGAAAAAAAAACCAAATCCAAATCCTCCCGGGGCAAATGATGAGTTGCTCCTGGCATTATTCCAGTGCAGCAATGCAGATGCCGACAAAAATACCAATCCCAAAATTCTCTCATGACAAATGATGATTCGCTCCTGGTACCATATTCCAGTATAGCGATGCTGATGTCAACTCAAGTCAAACAAATCAAACCAACCAATTCCAACATCGACCTTTGCGTCAAACAGCGACACTCCGCCTCAGGGAAAGGTCAAGCAGACACTCCGTGCCGGGGGCACATCGACAGCAGACACTTCGCCTCGGGGAAACGTCGACCAGCGACACTCCGTGCCGGGTGCATGTCTACCAAATCGCTTCGTAACACAGCGTCGACCGTCTATGTCGCAAAAAGGGCAGTGCAGGCTCCCGCAAATTGGGAACCCAAATCGCTTCGTAACAGAGCGTCGACCGTCTATGTCGCAAAAAGGGCAGTGCAGGCTCCCGCAAGTTGGGAACCCAAATCGCTCCGGATCAGAGCGTCGACCGTCTATGTCGCAAAAAGGGCAGTGCAGGCTCCCGCAAGTTGGGAACCCAAATCGCTCCGGATCAGAGCGTCGACCGTCTATGTCGCAAAAAGGGAAGTGCAGGCTCCCGCAAATTGGGAACCCAAATCGCTCCGGATCAGAGCGTCGACCGTCTATGTCGCAAAAAGGGCAGTGCAGTCTCCCGCAAGTTGGGAACCCAAATCGCTCCGGATCAGAGCGTCGACCGTCTATGTCGCAAAAAGGGCAGTGCAGGCTCCCGCAAGTTGGGAACCCAAATCGCTCCGGATCAGAGCGTCGACCGTCTATGTCACAAAAAGGGCAGTGCAGGCTCCCGCAAGTTGGGAACCCAAATCGCTCCGGATCAGAGCGTCGACCGTCTATGTCGTAAAAAGGGCAGTGCAGGCTCCCGCAAGTTGGGAACCCAAATCGCTCCGGATCAGAGCGTCGACCGTCTATGTCGCAAAAAGGGCAGTGCAGGCTCCCGCAAATTGGGAACCCAAATCGCTCCAGATCAGAGCGTCGACCGTCTATGTAGCAAAAAGGGCAGTGCAGGCTCCCGCAAATTGGGAACCCAAATCGCTTCGTAACAGAGCGTCGACCGTCTATGTCGTAAAAAGGGCAGTGTAGGCTTTCTACAAAGCAGGAACCAGATCGCTCCGGGCTAGGGAAACGTCTACCACGGACACTCCGTCTCGGAGACGCGTTAAGCGCCGACCGTCCATGTCGTAAAAAGGGCAGCGCGTCCCAAAAAGTGGGAACCAAAGCAAGTCGCCTCCACGCAAAAGAAGATCTATCAATTTCATGCACACGACCCACATATGCTGTGTGCATTTATTGATGGGGGGCAATTTGTTGGGGTAAAAATTTACACCCCCGTTGACCGAGTCAAAGTCAAGGTCAACCCCAAGCCAGGTGGGCCCAAGCCCAGGTCAAGCGGGCCCATGCCCAAGTCGAGCCTGCGGCCAGCCTCCTCCATGCCAAAATATAGATCATGTAATAAATATTTTTTATGTAATTTTTTATACATGAATGTATGCAAAATGGGCATAAAGCCAAATTTTTGTAAGCCCATAGCTTATGTGCAAAAATGAAATGGCACATGAGCCATGGGATAGGCAAAATGCCATTTTTGTGAAGCCCAAGAGACTATATGCAAATATGTAAGTCTATAAAAGGCAACATGATGAATAAAAAAAAGAACAACTTTTCATTCTCACAAAAAATCCTAGGGTTTGTATCTCTTTCCCTTTTCTGAAGGTCTCAAACCTTCTTCTTTCTTTTGAATTAAATCAAGAGTTTTACTCTTTCTTTTCAAAAACAAAATAGTTTTTCACCACGAAACCCACAAAGGGGAACTTGGATCTGTCATCAGTTTTCAAAAAGCAGAGATTTTGAGATCTCACATCTCTTGATCTTCAAGATCCAGCTAACAGAGGAGGAAGAAGAAGAACCCCTTTCACTTAACCCGAAAAAAAAAAGAAAAGAATACACTCAGGAGTCCAACTCCTCTCTGATTTCTCTTCAGAGAAATCTTTTTAGGCTAAAAGCCTCTTTTTCTCGCCGGCGCTCGAGCGCAGAGCGCCCGCGTGCCGACACGTGGCGCGCTTGCGCTCGAGCGCAAGTCGCCCACGTGCCGACACGTGGCGCGCTTGCCCCCAAGCGCTCAGCGTCTGAGCACAAAGCGCCCACGTGCCGACACGTGGCGCGTTGCGCTCCAGCACTCTGCGCTCGAGCGCAAAGCGCCCACGTGCCGACACGTGGCACGCTTGCGCTCAAGCACCCAGCGTCCGAGCGCAAAGCGCCCACGTGCCGACACGTGGCGCGTTGCGCTCGAGCACTCTGCGCTCGAGCGCAAAGCGCCCACGTGCCGACACGTGGCGCGCTTGCGCTCAAGCGCCTAGGCGCTGGCCCCACGCATCCTTTGGATGTCTTTTTCCCCTTTATTTATATATACATGTATATATATACATATGGATACAAATGTACACATACACATACTCCACGACACTGTCCCTGTTAGAAAAAAATTTCTAACGGGGCGCTGCCCCGCACCCCGCACCCCGCAAGGGGGCTGCTAGCCCTCTTGACCCCCAGCCCGCTATCCGGGTAGCGGGACCCCCGTAAAAACTCTGCGTGGCTCCCGATATATCCAAAACCCTCCTTTCAAAACAAAACACACGTACACTGCACATTGAGTTCACATGACCAGTTTAACCCGTCAATCGGAGGTTCCCTCGCTCCAAAGGCGAGGGGTAATTAACGACAGCTTAGTTCGCGGCTGCCGGAGATTCGGATCCCCACAATCATTAAACCCCGGCCTATCCTAGGCAGGGAGAATCTGCAGTACGCCTGACAAGCGCGCGCGTATTCCCATCTCAATGGGGTGACGAAAAACACCCTACAGTGTCGCGGGCAACCCCATATATCATTTGTGTTTGTGGGGCTCATTTTTCCAGGACCCCAACTCAAGGAACCCCGACTGGAGGAACTGGATGCCATGTGCTCCTCGGTCCGTCCACGACCACGACGTGAACTCATATCCTGTAAAATATCTAATGCAACATACACATACAATAATAATTTCAAGAAACGGTTAAGCAAAATTATATAACTGTAGACGAAATTAAATTTATCACAGTCAAGATATTCAATACATAATTTAAATTCTGCATATTTAAAAGCCGCATGTATATAAAGGAGACGAAAAAGAAAATTGCGATAAACTGAAGTGTTTAGTTGTATACAAGATTATGAATAGTTCAAATAGGTAAAATTCAGTGATCATCAACCTCTATAGCACTACTCTCACACGCTGAATTTTGCTCGGAGTCGTCGATGAATTGGTCTGGTTCATGCTTTGTTTGTTTTCGTCTACGGGTAGCTGATCTTGATGATCCATCTTCTACAACAATCTTTGGATTGATGTCAGTTCTTGAAAGGCTAACGTCGTCGATATCCAGGTCTTGTAATGGTGTGACTGGCGTGCATAAGCAGCTAATTTCAAGATTTTCATCAGGATTTCCCATGTTAAAAGTCTCACGGATTTATACTGATAGCGACATGCCAGACAGCATCACTAGGGTCTGAGACATAAAAACACTGACGTGCTTGACTCGCTAATATATAAGGCTCATTCATGAACGCGAGTTTTGATGAATTTGGTAGGAGTAGTCCGTTTTCTACTTTTTATCATCGTCGTTCTGTCTTGAGATCATACCACAGGCACTTGAATAGAACAACTCTGTGTGCAGGATAACGTACATGCACTATATCTTACAACACACCATAGTTGTCAAGTTGTTCCGTGGTTGGATTGAGATCTCTAGACGATGCGTAATCTTTTGTGATTGATGTCAAAAAACACACAGTTTTTGAACTTTCTACGTGCATCTCTAGATTGTGTATGAAATCTATATCTATTAACGACATAACCAGTAAGACGCTCAACTACTGGATCTGGTTCAGAGGCAAATATTTTTATATTTTCTGTTATATTGGTATCTACGACTGTATGAACCTAATAAGACACGATAAGATTTCAAAATTGCATTTAGTTTAAGGGATAAGACATGGATTATATAATTGAATACATTTTAGTGTTAAACTTGCAAAATGGTTAAACCATGATGCAAATTCTAGATTTCAAGCATTATCGATATGCCTCGGTAGCGATTGACCCCTCGGTAGTCTATACTGAGCTTCCATAATCTAAATATGAAACAATACAGTTAGTTAATATCTTCTGTTATGTGTTGAGAAAAATATTAGATTGAAATCATATTATATATTATGAACCAGATCAGACTTATACATACTCTTGAAATATGTCGACCTCATCATAGTTAAATAATACATATCTATGTATTGTGTCAATCTCCTCACTATGAAGTGCGATATAGTTCATAGCACTTATTATGTTCCCGTCTCCACGGAAAATAGATATTAATCTTTGTCCCTCGTTACCCATGACGTCCTTATTGTGGCGTGGCCTGTTGAACGCAGTCTCGGCCCCCTCAAGGCACATAGAACAAAATGTCATCCATTTCTCGGCGAGAAACCCTTCGGGTCTAGTTTTATTACAGATATATCGTTTTATTTTAAACATAAACCTGTGGATTTTATTTTGGTAAGTTTAATTAATGATATAATAAATATTATTCGAAAGTTAAAATCAACTATTAAATACATAACCATTGTTTACCTCTTGAATGGATACATGCACCGATAATTTACGGGCCCACTTAACGCGTCTCTCTTGCAAGATAAACTGTGAGATACAACATCATTATGAAAAGCGTAGGCGGAAAAAATATCTCCAATCTACGGAGAATGATAGGAACTTTGTTCTCCAGATTTCTAAAATTAGCTGCCCTATATTCCTTAGAGATTAAATCTCAGAGGCACTGACAAAGATCCTTCAGAACCGAAACAACATCCTTATCCTTTAACGCCCTAATTGCAATGGGCATTAACTGTTGCATAATCACGTGGCAGTCACGACTTTTAAGGTGACAAAGTTTTTTAAGTTTCATGTCCATACACTTAAAGAGATTTGATGAGTAACCGTCAGAAACCTTTATTTGCTTAAAAACTCTGAGGAAAGCACCCTTCTCGCTAGTAGACATCGTGTACTTCGCTGTAGGAATTAACCTTCTACCGTTCTCCGTTTCTCGTGAATGCAATTCAGGACGCAACCTCTCTTGCAAGAACCAATTTCGAACCACAAATGCATTCATAGACTTGGATTTCACATTCAATAAGGTGTGAAGGAGTAGCTCGCATACGTTCTTCTCAATATGCATGAAATCTAAGTTATTACGCAGATTGAGATCGCGCCAATATACTAGCTCATTGAAAATGATATTCTTCCTCCATTGACTTCCAGCAACGCGTGGAATTGTATTCTCTATCGTCCTCCTGAAAACAACATTACTGAAATCTTGTGTGGCCTCCCACAACTTCAAACTAATTGGCTCAGGTAGAGTACACCTATGCTCTTGTTTAACATTAAACTTGCTGCAATTACGACAATATTGATTGTTTCTATCTAACTATCGACAGTGACCTGTGTAACACTTGATCTTCCACTCGTCTACTTTAGGATCACATATGGTTTCCTCTGGACATAGCAGGCAAGATTTTTAATCTTTAGTGCTCTATCCAGACAATATAGCGTATGCTAGAAAATCGTTGATTGTCTATAAGAGCACCACACGAAGTGTAACTGACTCCTTGTGGTCATCGTAAACCTATATAGCTGGCTCCCACAACTCCTTCAGCTCCTCAATCAATGGCCTTAAGATACATCGATGTTATTAGAAGAGTTACTTCTAGAGATCAATAAAGGCATATTTGTGTAAGAATGCCTCTTACTTATTCATGGAGGAAGATTATAAACTACAAGAGTAACTGGCCATATACTGTGATTTGCACCGTGGCTGAATAGTTCCATGCCATCTGCGGATAAACCAAGCCTCACATTACGGGCATCCGTAACAAAATCTTCATATAGGGCATCAAAGCGTTTCCACCATTCACCATCGGCTGGATGCCGCAAGACTCCGGCCTTAGTGCGATCATTTTCATGCCATGATATGCTTTCAGCAGTTCTTGATGACAGAAATAATCGCCGAAGTCTTTGCCTGATTGAAAAATATCGCAAAACCTTTGTCGGAATCCATCTAAGAGTATCGAGTGTAGATTCGTCTTCACCGTTATTCCTTCGAGGGACGATCCACCTACATAAGTTGCAAGTTTTACATTTGTCCAAATTCTTATCCTTCTCTGTCCAGTATAACCTGCAATTGTTCGGACACGAGTCGATTTTCTCATAACCAAAACCTATATCCTTTAAGATCTTCTCGTCCCTGTGAAATTTTTTAGCAATATTGCTTTAGGGTAAGTCTCCTTTTGCACCTCAAGAAATTGATCAAAAAACTTGTCAGTCCAGTTATTCTGGAATTTGATATGAAATATTTTGACAATCCAACCCAACTTAGAGATATTTGCGCCTTTGAAAAGGGGTACATTCGCATCATCCATATACTTCATATATTTCTCCGATTCTGCATCAGGGAGATTACGGATATCTTCCTCTCCGACATTAGGTTCGGGAATAATATCAAGATCAGAATGCATGCCAGTTCGGAACTCTTTTAACATATTATTCAAACCCGTCTCCCTAAAACGCGTACGAGGAGGATCATTTTTTCTAATCCTACGACTCGTAGAAATATCGACTATCGGTGCAGCTTGTATACCCAGACGACATCTTGTTCTTCAGTAAATAGTTGTACACTACATCTCAACGGAGGTCGAAGCCGTTATTGCACTTTTTACATGGGCATGAAATCAATTTTTCATGAGATCGGTCTCTGAATGCAAATTCCATAAACTCTTCAACGCCGGCCTTGTATTCATCACTAAATTTCGACAGTTTCGTCCAACTCCTATCCATTACTCTTCGATTCCTGACATCATGTATTACATAATTAGCATATCAATTTTGACATTAGTTAAGGTTTAATGTTTTAGTTTGTTCCATCAATACATCAAATCGGCTCTCGGGGGTAAGACTTCTATCCCATTAAGAATTTATAACTCATATATCTCTGAATTTGTGTTTTCATTTTTTTCAAGAAAATTTCGGCAGCACTCCTCACTATTCTCCGAATACACTACAATAGAAAGGATAATAATCATTTCAATGCTAAATATCAATACTGAAATGATCATCCTCTCTATATTTGTACAAGGAAAACCAGCAAAAAGGTACCGATGAAAAAATCTCGAACCGAATGAAAGCACAAATGCAGGGTGTGTTTGCGTTATAAATTCTTGACTTGTCCACACTGGACAAATATCGGTTACGACCAGTTTTCTTGTCACATAAATTACATGATAGTTGTCAGAAATAAACGATTAAATGTTAACCATCACGTAGTTTTATGTCACGATAGAAACCATTGCGTATATAACTGATAGACAAGTTCTAAAGCGCGTTTCGTTTTTTGAATGTGAGATCCTCGATGATAACATGTAAATTTCATATTATCATCGATTTTCATACACTTAGTGTAATATTTTCGTATTAGTTTGAAGTTCATGGTTCAATTTCAAGGTTTTTCACAGTTTTTAATTCAAGGTTTTGGATTTTTTAGGATTTTCAATAATTTGAAATTTTTTATTCGTTCAATTTCTAGGTTCAATTTCAAGATTTTTTAGGGTTGAACTTTGAGGTTTAGGATTTAGGTTTTCGGTTTTTGGTGTAAAATCAGAGTTCTCTCATTTCATCTCTATCATGAAATATTACTATATGATCAACAATTTTTTCAACATAATTACAAATTTCATAAACCTAAAATTCAATTTTTTCCACATAATAACTATTAAGTTTCGGAATTTTTTCCACATTTTCAATTTTTCCATAAACTTAACAATCACTGTGTTCCACATTTTAAATGTTTCCACATAGATAGAGAGAGAGAGAGGCGTGCCACGAATAGAGGAGGCTGATGGTGGCGACGATTGTGGAGGTCGGTGACACTACGTGGACAACCACAGCTGTGAGGGAAAGAGCATGTGTGAGTAAGTGAGAGAGAGACAATGAGTGAGAGCAAGAGAGAGGGGGCTTACCATGATCGTCGGCAAGGAGGAAGAGGAAGGGGTCGACAGGTTGGAGGAGAAGAAAGAGGAGAAGGTCGGCGAGGAGGGGGTCGACAGCTTGGAGGAGGGGTCGACAGGTTGGAGGAGAAGAAAGAGGAGAAGGTCGGCGAGGAGGGGGTCGACAGCTTGGAGGAGGAGGAAGAGGAGAGGGTCGGCGGCTTGGAGGAGAAAGGGGAAGAAGAGGGGGTCGGCGAGAAGGGGGTAGGCTGTCACGACCTTGAAATGGCATGTGACCGGTACTTAAATCACGTAGCGTCTTTGGACTTCGACGCAATCCAAGTATGCTAAAATGCAGAATCTAAACCTTTTGGAAAAGAAATAATGGAGGTGAAGTTTCAGAAAGGGTTTACAAAAATAAAATAAAGTTTGTTTCGAAAGTGTAAGTAAGGTTGATTTAAAAACATTTGAAAATATTTTCATCGTTTAAAAATTAGGCAGCACATCCTTTGTAAATTTTGAATAAAAACATGTACAATAGATAAATACAGGAGCATCCCCACACGGGAGCTAGCTTAACGCCCACACGGCGGAGTCACAAACCACACAGTTAATATACGACGCCCAGGATAAAGAATTACACAAGCAAACATAAGAATGCATAAATAAGAGCTTATAGCCGACTCCACGTGAGTTTGACCCAAAAGAATAACATCTAAACCTCGACTTAGTCTAATACAATGAATATATAAATGGTAGATTGAGTGACTCTAGATACAAAAGACATGTAAACTAGAGGCGCTTACGATACTTCGTAACCCACTTAGCCAATAAGCGAAGCCCCAAAAGGAATATGTGCCAATGACGCCGCTAATGATCCGAGCGGTTGAACCTTCAAGAAGCTGTGGCACAACGGGATGAGTTGCCGGCTCGTGAGTAGAAATAAACATCACAAGATATATATATTATATGCACTGAAAATAAAAATAAGCGCATCATAAACGGATCACGCAAATGAAAACATCATCAATAAAAATCATTATGAAATCCGTGTCAATCATCGACACTTGAAATCTCTTTTCTTTTCTTAGGCGTCGTCTCTCAGATCAGCCCTCTTTTCAATCTCATCATATCATCGGTCAGTATTCTTCAGATATCCAGCTTGTCCCATAATATCACCGGTATCGAGCAAACTCGCTAAGCTCCCCGCCTTTCTATACGAACTTCCTGCCCCTTGGTATCGTATTGGGTCCATCATGTATCTAAAATCGGTTTCTCCTCCTTCTTCGATATCAGATATTATCAACCATAAATACGTAAAAAAAAACTTATAGTGGACGTCGAAATCTTCATTTCAAGAGAAAACTGCACTTTGCAAATATAAGCAAGTTTTATAAACTATACCGCAGTTTCTCAAAATTCATAGAAAACATCAAGTTCATAAGAATGACAATGCATAATTCATATTTACAATAGTTGGCAACTAAAATACGCGAATATATATATAGCAATAGCATTCGGATAACGAAATCATAATAAGCAGCTATTTATACTAGCATGGATGCAATTATAATACGAATAAACATGGCAATTTCTACAGTGTCATGGAAGTAATAATAATGTGTACGTGTAGCATCTAGCATGCGAGTCTGTGATTGTGCCACATGACAACCATTAGTAATTGTGCGAGTGTTCTACCAAGTGTGTTCATGAAACATGGCATCGTAAACAATTATAGGCAAAACATGGCATGGTAATCGAAGTATAAGAGATATGAATTTAAAATCAATATGAAGTTTTTATAAAAGTTCTGGTCAGGGGTGCTATACGCCATCCACCCGATTTCCTACTTGTAGATGCTAACCTACTCACAGAAAAGTGGCTCAAGCTAATCGAAGCACACGACGGCCTTGCCCTTCCTTGCCGCCTCAGAAGTCTCTGCAATCGATCTTATAATTGAAATATGAACTTAAGCGCGTAAGAATCTTAACCATAATCGACGTTGACGAGTTAAGCGTATATAGATTAGAACCTATGATTAACTTATGCTAACTACGTAGAACTACTCCCCGGAATCGACGTTTAAATATAAAAAGATTGAATTAAAGAGTAGAA
Source organism: Agapanthus africanus (assembly GCA_030015575.1). Taxonomy (NCBI): domain Eukaryota; kingdom Viridiplantae; phylum Streptophyta; class Magnoliopsida; order Asparagales; family Amaryllidaceae; genus Agapanthus; species Agapanthus africanus. The sequence goes on from CM057338.1 coordinate 963,384,380, forward strand.
ATCCATTTCATAAGTTAAAATGCAAAACTGCCAGGGAAAATGAACTGCAAACATCTGGTGAATACCATCCAGACGTCTGGTTAACATCAACCAGAATTCACAGAGCTCAAGCAGACGTCTGATGCTTTAAGCCCAGACGTCTGATGAACAAAAATCAATAACAACAAATTGCAGGAAGACGTCTGATGCTTTGAGCACAGACGTCTGACGAATAAACTAAAATAAAATAGAAGATTCACAGACTATAGGCAGACATTTGTAGTTTTGGGCACAAACATCTGCAGAAGAAAACTGCATGTTCGAAATTTCTAAAAATTGTAAAACCTTAAAATCCAAACTTTCGCTTCAAAATACCCCTTATTATCCAAAACAAGTTGAAGTAAACTAGAAAGCTACTCTAACACACTACCACTACAAATACTCATTTGAAAAATTCATTTTTGCAAGATCAAAACCACAGAAACATGATCTTTAGCTTGAAAATATACTTTTCACGACAAGTTCTTGAAATCTTATTGAAAGATGGGATTTTTACCTTTTAACAAGTGGAAAAAAGGAGCTCCAAGCATGAAAATGGTCTTAAGAGGTTGGTGAACACTTTGTTGAAGAAACTTGAGACAGTAGGTTGGATTGCATGAAGAAAACTAAAGTTTGAGTAAGATTGGGAGTGAGCAATGGGGTTTTGGAGTTGCCATGAGTTTGGAAGATGAAGGTGAGGGTGAGAGGTATATATTTGGAGAAAACAAAGAAAATGAAGAGGATACGGTGCAAATGGGCATGCATCTCCCATGCCTCGATATTGAATATTATCAACTATAAATCGTGTAGAAAACTCATGGTGGACGTCGAAATCATCATTTCAAGAGAAAACCATACTTTGTAAATATAAGCAGGTTTTATAAATCATACCGCAATTTCTCAAAATCCATAAAAAAACATCAAGTTCATAGGAACGACAATGTATAATTCATCTTTGCAACAGTTGGCAACTAAAATACGTGAATATATATATATATATATATATATATATATATATATATATATATATATATAGCAATGGCATTCGTATAACGAAATCATAATAAGCAGCTATTTATACTAGCATGGATGTAATTATAATACGAATAAACATGGCAATTTTTACAGTGTCATTGCAGTACTAATGATGTGTACGTGTAGCATGCGAGTCTGTGAGGGTGTCATAAGACAACCATTAATGGTTGTGCTAGTGTTCTACCAAGTGTGTTCGTACGAGTATAGCAAGGGAAACATGAAACATGGCATCGTAAACAATTATAAGCAAAATATGGCATGGTAATCGAAGTATAGAAAATATGAATTTAAAATCAATATGAAGTTTTTATAAAAGTTCTGGTAATCGGGGGTGCTATACGCCATCCATCCGATTTCCCAATTGTAGATGCAAATCTACTCAAAAAAAAGTGGCTCAAGCTAATGAAGCCCACGACCGTCTTGTCCTTTCTTGCTGCCTCGAAAGTCTCTGCAATCGATCCTATAATTGAAATATCAACTTAAGTGCGTAAGAATCTAAATTGTAATCGACGTTGACGAGCTAAGCGTACATAGGTTAGAACCTATGATTAACATGTACTAACGTATGCCAACTACATAGAACTACCTTCCGGAATCGGCGTTTAAATATAAAAAGATTGAATTAAAGAGTATAAATCTATTTCATAAGTTAAAAAGAAAAATTGTCAAGGAAAATGAACTGCAGACGTCTAGTGAATACCATCCAAACATCCGATTAACATCAACCAGAAATCACAAAGCTCAAGCAGACGTCTGATGCTTTAAGCCCAGACGTCTGATGAACAAAAATCAATAACAACAAATTGCAGGCAAGCATCTGATGCTTTGAGCACAAACGTCTGACGAACAAACTAAAATAAATCAGAAAATTCACAGACCATAGACATGCGTTTATAGCTTTGGGTCCAGACGTCTGCAGAAGAAATCTGCATGTTCGAAATTTCTAAAAATTGTAAAACCTTAAAAATCCAAACTTTTGCTTCAAAATACCCTTTACTATCCAAAACAAGTTGAAGTCAACTAGAAAGATAACACATTACAACTATAAATACTCAATTGAAAAATCCATTTTTGCAAGATCAAAACCATTAAAACATGATCTTTAGCTAGAAAATATACTTTTCATACAAGTTCTTGAAAACTTATTGAAAGATAGGATTTTTACCTTTTAACAAGTGGAAAAGAAGGAGGTCCAAGCTTGAAAATAGTCTCAAGAGGTTGGTAATGACTTTGTTGAAGAAACTTGTGAGAGGAGGTAGGATTGCATGAAGAAAACTAAAGTTTGAATGAGATTGGGAGTGAGCAATAGGGTTTTGGAGTTGCCATAAGTTTGGAGGATGATAGTGAGGATGAGAGGTAAAGATTTGAAGAGAATGAAGAGGATATATTGTGCAAATGGGCATTGCCTCTCCCATGTCCCTTCTATTATAATCCCATGCCCCTGTCTCTCTCCCCCCATGCCTCCCTCCCTCCCTCCAAGTATTTTCACATACAATAATTTTAGAAAAAAGAATATGTCCAAATTAATATGGTTGCCATGCCAAAATAGCATTAATTAGGAAAAGAAAAATATTGCTCTTATAATTATAATTTGTATAGATATATGTACTAATACCAATTTATGAAAACCCAATTCGATAAATGTTGTTATTTTAATAAAACCCATTTTATCATTAATTAAATTCTAAAATACATCTTAAAATTTTCCAAATGTTACATCGGCGGCGAAAAGGAGGAGGAAGAGGAGAGGATCGGCGATGAGGGGGTCGGCAGCTTGGAAAGTGGGGCCGATCGTCCCCGATGGAAGGAGAAGGGGATTTGGGGATAAGATTTTTTTTTTTGTTTGGAAAAAAAGGGGGATGATCTGAAACCCGAGAGTTTTATATTTAATTGGGTTATTCCGTCGGATCGCAGCCGACGGAATAATCCAAAACAATTTTTAAAGGATTTCGTGGCAGAGTTGGTTTAATAGGTGTTTATTTCGTCAGATAATAGCCGACGAAATAAACCCTCCAAAGAAATAGGTGTATTTTTCTTATAGTGCATATTTACATAATAAAATTTTATATTTAATAAAAATATAAAATATCACACCATCACAAACAACATAAAACAAGAAAATTTAATAGGTTTGATATCAAAATGAACACATAAGAACACTAACATAGTACGTTATTTCTGTACAACTTCAGCAATTTCAAAAAAAAATATTATTTCAGCATTTTCCTAATTGTACTTAACATAATTTCAGCAAAAACTATACAATTTCCTAAATGTACTTAACAATTTTAGCATTTTCCTAGTAAAACCCCACTAAAATGTGCATGCCCCGTATCCAAGACATGTCCTGCACGTGTCTGAATCCAGATAGGCTCCAATTTGAAGCATGAGATGGAATTTCTGCTTCGAGCACAAATCCGTGTCCGACATGTGTCCAACACGGCACTAAAAAAACCGGTGCAACCTTGACTAAAACTATCCCTACTCTATACACAGACGGAGTTCATATAGATGGTAGTATATTATATATGTGCCAGATATATCCTACTTCCTAAAGTTTCAACCTGGCATGTCATCCCTACTAGTCATATGAGCACACACATGCCTCTTATAAAAAGTTCACATATTTCCATCTTACAACAACCCCATAGTGTCAACTTGGGGCATTGTCGCAAAACTATAAATTATTTCTCATTGTGTTGTCATGATTAGAAGTTAATATTAAAATCTATGTTTCTGTGGAGTCTCTTACCATGTGATGTTTATATATTTTTGCTCTTTTCAATAGGGAACACTACCTGATGGTGAAGAGATAGCAGTGAAGAGGCTTTCCACAAGCTCTAAGCAAGGACTAGGAGAGCTAAAGAATGAACTCCTGTTGGTGGCCAAGCTTCAACACAAGAACCTTGTTAGGCTTCTTGGTGTTTGCTTGGAAGAAGAAGAGAAGTTGCTTGTTTACGAATACGTGCCTAACAGAAGCCTAGACACCATTTTGTTTGGTAATTTCCTTTCCAAAACCAGACTCATCCCCTCACATGTTGTTTCTACTGTCATTTCATGTTATACAATGAAAATATCTAAAATAACAACAATTAATTGACTGGTTCTAATGTACATGATATTTTCCAATATTACTGCAAGAGTTATTCTGCTAGCTATAAGGTACTGTAAGTCTGTAATGAATTAACTAACAATTCAGCTGGAATGTGTATAGATCCTAGCAAAGGCAATCAACTAAATTGGAAAATGCGATTTAAGATCATCGAAGGAATTGCTCGAGGTCTACTCTACCTGCACGAAGAATCTCGCTTCAAAGTTATACATCGGGATCTAAAAGCCAGCAATGTATTGTTAGACACAGATATGAATCCAAAAATTTCAGACTTCGGTTTAGCTAGGCTATTTGGCGGAAACGAAACACATTGTGTTACAAGACAAGTCGTTGGAACTATGTAAGTACTTCAACCAGTCAATACATCAGATTATATCTCAATTATCACATGGTAATATAATGACAATACTTTTGAATTCATGTAACGATCGATCTTCATTGGGTATAATTCAGTGGTTACATGGCACCGGAATATGCACGGTATGGGAAATTTGGTATCAAGTTGGATGTGTTTAGTTTTGGTATTCTTGTTTTAGAGATCGTTACCGGAAGAAAGAACAGTAGCTTCCATGCTTCTGAACATGCCCATGACCTTCTAAGCTATGTGAGTCTCTCTCTCTCCCCCCCCCCCTCCTCTCCCCCGTGTGTGCGTGTGTGCACGCGCACTTGGGTATGTGTGTATACGTATGTGCATCTGTATGTATGTGCATACGCATGTACGCACACAGGTATGTCTGTGTATTGTAAATTACATATATTAAAAAAAATTGCCAATATTACTATGACAGGTACCATTTGTTAGATTGTGATTGAACTACAAAAGTTAGCTGGGAACCAGCTTAAAGCTTAATCATGTCATTTATGATCAAAGAATAAATTAGGTTCTCCTAGGGAACGCATGCAAGTTGCATATTACCATATATATCAATCATAAGAATGAGCATTGGATCTGACAATTCATGAAAAACATGCAGCTGTGTTGGATTATAGATGAAATCATAAAGGCTTATTCACATCAGAATTATTTACTGATCATGATTGTATATTAATCAATTTTTTTTTCTTTTCCAAATAACATTCCAATTTTAATATTTGAAGCAACTGACTTACCTGAAATCTACCCATGCAGGCTTGGGAACACTGGAGTAATGAAACGATTACAGAGATTATTGACCCGTCTCTTGTTGAGAATTGCCCAAAAGATGAGGTGTTGAAGTGCATTCAACTAGCGTTACTATGTGCTCAACAAATTCCAGCTGATAGACCTCCAATGTCCGCAGTCGTTCTCATGTTACATAGCTCTTCAGCGGATCTGCAAGTGCCCTTGCAAATGAACATGGAAAACGAACGAATAGAACAATATTCTGTAAATGAACTTTCAATGTCGGAACTAGATCCTCGTTGAAAATGTAAGGAACAAAAGAAAATGGTTTGACGGAAGAGCTAATTGAGAATAAATTTGTGTTTATCAACATCTGTTGCAACAGAAGAGCAAGGAACTTCTGTAAATAATATCCTATGGAATAACACTAATCTGTAGCTGTATACTTAATCCCTGTGATATGCATGGCTCTCCCTTTCTGATGGTTTAAAATCAAAAGGATGAATTTGTAAATTACTCTTATTATCTTAATGGGGAACAGGGCCTGAAGAATTACTGTAGGGTGCACACTACAGTGTAACGACTACAAATTCCTTGTACCCTTTAATTAGGTCCGTGCGAAAGCACGGGGAACCTTCCTCGAAGTACCGACACTGACCTGGCAAAACAGTTAGCGAACTTATAGGGTGTAATTAATCCCGGCTAGTCTTACCTTTTAGGATTTGAATGAAGATTTGATAAAAACAGTGGGAGCCATCCTGATTAAATAAAATAATAACCAATCTAATTTTGTAAGAGCGCACGCAGAGTGTTTTCTTCTCTCTCCTGGTAGCGACCGTGACATACCTTAATCAAGATAATAATATGGATGTATTGACCGAACATGCTTATTATACTGAGTTGGAGAACGTTGGTTCCGCTCTTCTTTATAATTGTTATAAATCTGAGCATGAAATAAAAAAAATACCAAGATTCCCGTGCCACCCGATTGAAGAAAAAGTATGTTGATGTATTTTCTTCAGGTATGTTCGTTACCGAGAACTGTTTCTCAGTATTCTCTACGTCCTGAGTATTAGATACCGGATCTGGATCCCACATATGTAATCTGTTACATGGGCCTTAGACAGATAGAGAACTAGGATCAGATGATAGAGCAATTGTTGCAGCCAAATCAGTTGGCTAATATCACCTTATATTACCAAATGGTAAGTACATTTATTCTGAACGAATGTTATTACGTGTTGAACCTGATATGCAACATTATATCGGTCTCTTTATTAAGTTAAAGAAAGATATAATTTTATATTGAAAGATAATGTTATGAATATTTTCCTAAATCAAAAGTTGATTGGATTAGGCACGTTATGTAATGGCATATACGTTCTACATCAAACCACAGTTTTAAGTACAATGAACACACACAAGAGGACAAGTTCAGAAATTAACGAATCCTTCTTATGGTATTGTAGACTAGGTCATATCAATGCGACCCGACTCGCTATGTTACATAAGAATAGATATTTGAATCCGTTCGAATTTTCATCTTATGAAACTTACCGGTCATGTCTCAAAAGTAAGATGACCAAAACTCTGTTTACAGGAAACAGAGTAAAAGTTGCTGAACTCTTGGGAAGAATACATGGTGATATATGTGGCCCCATGTCTACACATGCCAAAGATGGTTACTCATACTTTATTATATTCACTGACAATCTCTCAAGATTCGGACATGTGCTCCTTTTGAAACACAAGTCTGAAACTTTTGAGAAATTCAAAAATATAAGCATGAAGTTGAGAACCACACGGGTAAAAGTATTAAAATTCTTCTATCTGATCGGGGAGGAGAATACTTTAAGCACGGGGTTCCTGGATTATCTAAAAAAAGGATGGGATTCACTTTCAGCTTACTCCTCCGTATACACCACAACACAACGGTGTATCGGGACGGAGGAATCGCACCCTATTAAATATGGTGCGCTCTATGATAAGTACTTCTGAGTTACCTATTTCTTTTTGGAGTTATGCACTTGAGAAAGCTGCATACCTATTGAATAGGTTTCACACCAAATCAGTGCCTACCACTCTATATGCGATATGGTATGGGAAGAGACCATGTTTTAAACGAGTTAAGATAAGAGGTTTTCCGGTCTATGTCGAAAAGCAAAATCCGAACAAACTCGAGGCAAGGTCAGTTCTGTAATTTTGTTGGATATCCCAAATATTCGCAAGGGAATATCTTCTACCACACCGAGGAACAAAAGGTGTTTTGTTTTCTCGGCATGCCACCTTTTTAGAAAAAAAAAAGGAATTTGTAACGACCCCAAAATCTTTATACATTTGTATTATCTCTCTTCAATAATATACTGTATTTATTTGTACTTGGTATTTTCCGTTTTCTATTAAATTTATTATTATTTTATTTCTCAATCTATTATGTATTTTTTTCTAGGTACAATTTCTTTTTCTTATATTTAAGTTTTTAACTTCTCATTCTTATTTTTCCTTTCATAAATATTTAACTCAAATCCATTATTCTTATTCTATACAGCCCATCTGAAAATCCCACTTTCTTTTTAAGCAACATCATATATTTAATTCTAATTAAATATGTGCATGAACAATCTTGTAGCTCATTGGTTAAGTCCTTGCATTGTTATTTCATAAATCACGTGTTCAAATCTCCATTCTTGCAATTATTTTTTTTAATCAATTTTTATTGTTCTCACAACCTACAAATGAAACATTTCATTTCATCTTCTTTTTAACTTCCAAAATAATTAGAATGGTTATGAGGCATAATTTATTAGAATTATGGTGGACATAAACTTTTTTATATCTCACTCCTCTTCTGTGTCATCATCATGTATTTCTATCATTTCACATATCTCTCTTTATCTAGACTCCTCGAAAAAGAACATGAAGAAATTCTCAAAGAAATCTCGCTAGAAACGTGAGGCTATCGACGGATAGACAAGTCTGGTGACAATACCGGCTTGTGTATGTAAGTCCCTTCTCTCTTTCTCTTCCTCCATCTCCTCTTCTCTATCTTTCTCTTGTCATATTACCATAAAAAAAACCTTCTCTTGTCATATCATAATCTCTAAATAATTAATTAAATGGATACATATATAAATAATGAACATACACACATATATAGTTTGTAAAGTCTTTTTCATTACTCTCAATACTTATGTTAAGATTTCATAGTGACCAATTAGGATTGTATCATTTATTGTTGTATTTTAAATTACTTTATTTAAAGTTTGTAAAAAAAATTGAAGTTACGAATAAATACTATGGTTTCCTCACTCTCACATATGACATATTAATACCTTTACCTTTAAAATAATTTTTAGAAATTAATTTTTATTTCCGAAAATTACAAGAAATTTATCTACGACAGAATATATTATATTGTACATGCTGTAAAAAAAAATTTAGATCGAACCGTTTAACGATTTAGGAATTATATCATTTTTATTCACTGTTCGTAAAAACAGAAAACTGTATTTATCGATCAACTTTTTAGACACATAATTTAGTCTACCGATATCCAAATTAAGCAAACTCAGATGTTTTGGATATCTACATCGAATAATATATATTTTTATAGTTTTAGGTTTTTACTAAAAACCGACATAAAATATCGAAAACTGCGTTACAATATTAAGAGACTAATCTGGACAGAATTTGTCCTGATTTGCATTTTTAAATTAGACATAACTCAAACTCCCGATATTTGTTCGTGACAAACTTTAGATGTGTAGATGCACAATTGATAGAAATATAATTTTATGTATACTATATTACTTAGAAATGCATGAAACAATCCGATATAATCTTTGCAATATAACATATAGTTGCTGTCCAGAAATCTGAATTTCTGTTTTAAACGCTGATATTAAAATGATCATAAATAGAGCTTCAAAAATCCAAATCGCGCGAATCTTGGTATTTTCGATAACTACATCGAAAGACCTACAATTTTCTGATAATTTTTATAACCTTAAACCCGATGGAAATTAACTCAAACTGCGTTTTAAAAATATGTGACGGTGCTGAACAGATTCTGATCTGTTTTACGCAGCGATACGAAAACATGTAAACCTCCCAAACCGGTAGTCGTATTTAGACGAGACTGGAACTCACATGTGCATAACACTTAAGACTATGTTTTCGTTTATATTCTGATCTCAAATGACTTGATTAACTAGTCGAACATATCACATATTTACAACATTGTTTTGGACGTTACTTGTATACTTATCACATATCATGTTCTGTAATTACTTATTTATTTTTATTTATATGACTTGTGATTAAATCATTACATATTAGAATTGACTTGATCTTGACACGACTCAATCATGAATACTTGAACTAGTATGTACACTTGAACCAACTTGACATCGAACCATGAACACAATTGGCATTACTTGCACTTGACATGACTACATGAACTCAATCTTGAAAACTTGATATCATACATCACCTTTTGTATTCATGAATTCGATCAAGACTCATAACATTAATCATAGACTTATATACACGGAGTGTTGGGGTAGTTCATGCGTGAATCCAACGAAATCTCAAGAGTCCCCCTAGATCATGAATCCATGTCTACTAACACAAGCAAGCTATCATGAGGGCCCGTGTTTCCTTGCTCCTGGATTACAGCTTGTTGAGTTTGGAATACTTCAACACTAGGTTGAAGTCCCGTTACTAACATTTGATTCGGGCCCGTGGTTCCCTACCTCTGGATTACAGCCTGTTGGGTTCGAGAACACTCTTGAGATTGGTTGACATTCACCCTTGAACTTACGTTAGATTAATATACCCAAGTAGAGATCTGTTAGGACACCTACATTCACTTCATGTTCATTATACCTATACTCCACGGCCATATTATACTTGTTTGTCATGCTGATATAGTTGACATACACATTACCATGCATGCTACCATACTTGTTTATATGTTCATGATTTATATTCATAATATACTTGTTTACTATGCTCAGTTATATTGTCATGCTTACATAGTTGTCATTAATATCACCATGTTATACTTGTTCATGTTTTATTTCCATTCATGCTATATCACATGTCACCTTACATATTCATTTATATACTTTCATATCACACCATTCTTGGGGACTTACTGAATGCAAGTTCGCTGACGGGTATTCCACCCACTTCTTTCTATTATTGGAATGCTCGTCAGGTGACATTGAGACAGAGAAGATAGAAGTGGTCGAAAAGGAATACAACCAGTTCACATCACAAACAGACGTATAGTTTCATTCAGTTTTTCATTTCATTTCAGCTTATTTATGTATGCCTCATTGTTAAGGCTTCTCATGTTAAATATCTTGTATTCAGATATTTTGTCTACTATGAATCATGAATATAATAAATCACAGTTGGATTTCATTCTTTTGTTTATTCTTGTTAGTTTATGTTGCTTATATACGCTTAGCGTATTTATTTCGAGAAATGACCTTCTTGCAATAAATACGTCGCGGGCTTACCACGTCACCGTTTCCATCTACTGGGAAGCGGGGCGTGACAGGTTTTGTTGGTGGACCATACAGGTCAGAGCTGTATGGAACCCTACCATGCAGGTTAGTTCTGCATGAACATCTTAAGCAATGTAATACAAGAATTATGAAATCCAACTATTACATTCAACTTTTCTTTTGAATCCAACCTCTTTTCATGAATCTATCTTGAACTCCACATTCGGCTTTCTTGAAGACCATCTCTCGACTTTTGAATTCTTAACTCTTGTTCACCCTTTTCTAGTTGTATCTCATAGGCATATTAGCTCAATTGGTTAGAGTATCAATCGACGGAGCTCGAAAACAATATCATCCTAATCCTGTATTCTTACTCTGTTACATCATCCTTCTTGACTAATTTCGAGTACGAAATTATTTTTAAGGAGGGTAGAATGTAACGACCCCAAAATCTTTATACATTTGTATTATCTCTTTTCAATAATATACCGTATTTATTTGTACTTGGTATTTTCCGTTTTCTATTAAATTTATTATTATTTTATTCCTCAATCTATTATGTATTTTTTTTTCTAGGTACAATTTCTTTTTCTTATATTTAATTTTTTAACTTCTCATTTTTATTTTTCCTTTCATAAATATTTAACCCAAATCCATTATTCTTATTCTCTACAGCCCATCTGAAAAACCCACTTTCTTTTTAAGCAACATCATATATTTAATTCTAATTAAATATGTGCATGAACAACCTTGTAGCTCATTGGTTAAGTCCTTACATTGTTATTTCATAAATCATATGTTCAAATCTCCATTCTTGCAATTATTTTTTTTTATCAATTTTTATTCTTCTCATAACCTACAAATGAGACCTTTCATTTCATCTTCTTTTTAACTTCCAAAATAATTAGAATGGTTATGAGCCATAATTTATTAGAATTATGGTGGCCATAAACATTTTTATATCTCACTCATCTTCATTTTCATCATCACACATTTCTATCATTTCACATATCTCTCTTCATTTAGACTCCTCGAAGAAGAACATGAAAAAATTCTCAAAGAAATCTCGCTAGAAACGCGAGGCTATCGACGGATAAATAAGTCCGGTGACAATACCGGCTTGTGTATGTAAGTCGCTTCTCTCTTTCTCTCCCTCCATCTTCTCCTCGCTATCTTTCTCTTGTCATATTGCCATAAAAAACCTTCTCTTGTCATATCATAGTCTCTAAATAATTAATTAAATGGATACATATAAATAATGAATATACACACATATATAGTTTGTAAAGTCTTTTTCATTACTCTCAATACTTATGTTAAGATTTCATAGTGACCAATTAGGATTGTATCATTTGTTGTTGTATTTTAAATTACTTTATTTAAAGTTTGTAAAAAAAATTAAGTTGCGAATAAATACCATGGTTTCCTCACTCTCACATATGACATATTAATACATTTACCTTTAAAATAATTTTTAGAAATTAATTTTTATTTCCGAAAATTACAAGAAATTTATCTATGACAGGATATATTATTTTGTACATGCTGTAAAATAAATTTTAGATCGAACCGCTTAACGATTTAGGAATTATATCATTTTTATTCACTATTCGTAAAAACAGAAAACAGCATTTAACGGTCAACTTCTTAGACACATAACTTAGTCTACCGATATCCAAATTAAACAAACTCGGGCGTTTTGGATATCTACATCAAATAATATATATTTTTATAGTTTTAGGTTTTTACTAAAAACCGACGTAAAATATCTAAAACCGCGTTACAATATTAAGCGACGAATCTGGACAGAATCTGTCCTGATTTGCATACTGTTTTTAAATTAGACATAACTCAAACTCCCGATATCCGCTCGTGACAAACATCATATGTGTAGATGCAAAATTGATAGAAATATAATTTTATTTATACTAGATTACTTAGAAATGCATGAAACAATCCGATATAAGCTTTGCAATACAACATATAGTTGTTGTACAGAAATCTGAATTTCTGTTTTAAACGCTGATATTAAAATGATCATAAATAGAGCTTCAGAAATCCAAATCACACGAATCTTGGTATTTTCGATAACTACATCGAAAGACCTACAATTTTCTAATAATTTTTGTAACCTGAAACCCGATGGAAATTAACTCAAAATGCGTTTCAAAAATATGTGACGGTGCTGAACAGATTCTGATCTGTTTTGCGCGGCGATACGAAAACATGTAAACCTCCCAAACCGGTAGTCGTATTTAGACGAGACTAGAACTCACATGTGCATAACACTTAAGGATATGTTTTCGTTTATATTCTTATCTCAAATGACTTGATTAACTAGTCGAACATATCATATATTTATAACATTTTGGACTTTACTTGTAAACTTATCTCATATCATGTTCTGTAATTGCTTATTTATTTTTATTTATATGACTTGTGATTAAATCATTACATATTAGAATTGACTTGATCTTGACACGACTCAATCATGAATACTTGAACCCAGTATGTACACTTGAACCAACTTGACATCGAACCATGAATATAATTGGCATTACTTGCAATTGACATGACTACATGAACTCAATCTTGAAAACTTGATATCATACATCACCTTTTGTATTCATGGATTCGATTAAGACTCATAACATTAATCATAGACTTATATACACGGGGTGTTGGGGTAGTTCATGCGTGAATCCAACGAAATCTCAAGAGTCCCCCTAGATCATGAATCCATGTCTACTAACACAAACAAGCTATCATGGAGGCCCGTGTTTCCTTACTCCTGAATTATAGCCTGTTAAGTTTGAAATACTTCAACACTAGGTTGAAGTCCCGTTAATAATATTTGATTCAAGCCCTTGGTTCCCTACCCGTGGATTACAGCCTGTTGGGTTCGAGAATACTCTTGAGATTGGTTGACATTCACCCTTGAACTTACGTTAGATTAGTATACCAAGGTAGAGACCTGTTAGGATACTTGCATTCACTTCATGTTCACTATACCTATACTCCACGGCCATATTATACTTGTTTGCCATGCTGATATAGTTGACATACACATTACCATGCATGCTACCATACTTGTTTATATGTTCATGATTTATATTCATGTTATACTTATTTACTATGCTCGGTTATATTACCATGCTTATATAGTTGTCATTAATATCACCATGTTATACTTGTTCATGTTTTATTTCCAATCATGCTATATCACATGTCACCTTGCATATTCATTTATATACTTTCACATCACACCATTCTTGGAGACTTACCGAGCGCAAGTTCGCTGACGGATATTCCACCCACTTCTTTCTATTATTGGAATGTTCGTCAGGTGACATTGAGACAGAGAAGATAGAAGTGGTCGAAAAGGAGTACAACCAGTTCACATCACAAACAGACGTATAGTTTCATTCAGTTTTTCATTTCATTTCAGCTTATGTATATATGCCTCATTGTTAAGGCTTCTCATGTTAAATATCTTGTATTCAGATATTTTGTCTACTATGAATCATGAATGTAATAAATCACAGTTGGATTTTATTCTTTTGTTTATTCTTGTTAGTTTATGTTGCTTATATACGCTTAGCGTATTTATTTCGAGAAATGACCTTCTTGGAATAAATACGTCGCGGGCTTGCCACACCGTTTCCAACTACTAGGAAGCGGGGCGTAACAGAATTTCTTGAAAAACAAATTAGTAGTCATGAGGTAGAACTGGAAAGAGTTACAGCTATACGAACTACGACTGATGATTTAGTGGAACCAGAGGATTCGATAGTCTCCAACAAATCTCAGCCTCTCAGCAGATCTGGCAGGGTTCCTCATCCACCTGAGAGATACTACGATTTTCTCAGTGACGGTGGGTGCGAGAATTGCATCATGGAAAATGATGACCCAACTAGATTCGGACAGACCATCACGAGTGGGGAATCTGTGAAATGGCCGGATGCAATGCGATCTGAGATGGAATCCATATACACCAACAAAGTATGTACTTTGCATGTTGCTCCTGAAGGGGTAAAATACAACAAGAGCGAGTGGATCTTTAAGAAAGATACTTGTTGTAGATGGAAAAGTTGAGACTTTCAAAACTAGACTTATAGTAAAAGGTTTTCGTCATACAACCAGGTATGGATTATGATGAAACCTTTTCTCCAATGGCTATGCTTAAATCCATCCGGGTCCTACTTGCCATCACTGCATGCCATGACTACAAAATCTGACAATTGAACGTCAATACCGCTCTTCTAAATGGTGATTTAGAAGGGAGTGTGTACATGACATCCAAAGGACTTCGTGGACAGTGGGAGCAGCGGAAAGATGTGCAAGCTGCTTAAATCAATTTACAGATTGAAGCAGGCATCGCGGAGATGAAACGTTTGTCTTGATGAAGAGGTCAAAGAGTTTGACTTTGTCAAAAAGATAAATGAACCGTGTATATATAAGAAGGTTGTAGAGAGTAAGATTGTCTTCCTAGTATTATACGTAGATGGCATACTCTTGATAGAAAATGGTGTTCCTATGCTATACTCGATCAAGCTCCTCTTATCACAAGGGTTCTCCATGAAAGATCTGGGTGATGTCTCCTACATCTTGAGAATTAAGATCTATAGAGATAGATCTAAACGGATGTTGGGATTGTCCCAATCCGGGTACACTAACATCATACTAAAGGGGTTTAGTATGGAAGATTCTATGCGTGGCAGTTCGCCCACTCACTTAGGAATCACTCTCTCCAAAAGGATGTCTTCCAAAACTGATTTGAAAAGAGCTCGCGTGCAAGGGATACCATATACTTCGGCAGTAGGCTCTATCATGTATATGATATTATGTACCAGACCGGATGTAGCTAACTCATTAAGTGTAGTGATCAGGAATCAATCGGATCTTGAAAGAATCAACTGGACAGCTGTGAAGGACATTCTCAAGTACTTGAGAAGCACTAAAGAAATGTTCTTGATGTATGATAACGGTGAACTCCAGTAGGAGTCCTTTACCGATTCGAGCTTTCAGAGTGATAAGGTCGACTGATAGTCAGTCTCGGGTTTTGTCTTCACCCTCAGTGGAGGGACGGTATGTTGGAAGAGTTCCAAACTAGATACCGTGGCAAACTCAATGATAGAGGCTAAATACATCGCTACCAACGATACTACCAAAAAGGCTGTCTGGATATTCCTTGTTCATGAGATAAACTTGGTTCCTACCATTCAGCATCCAATAATTGGTATTATGACAAAAATGGAGTTGTGGCTTTGGCCTAGGAACCCCGGTCTCATCAGCGATCCAGACATATTCTGAGACAGTATCACCTGATCAGGGAGATGGTTGATCTCCAGAGGATCGAGATCAGGAGAGTTGACTTGAAGAATAACACGGCGGATCCACTCACGAAGGGCTTTCCTAAGAGAGACTTTTATGGGACGTTGGGCATGAGATACTACAACAAATGGTTTTAGTGCAAGTGGGAGATTGTTAGTTGTATGTATGCCCTAGAGGCCATTATTGTACATGATTGTATATTATAGTGGATGCTTGGACATATATAGGGAGGACTTTCTTGCTCGACATGATAATATGCTATCTGGTTACTCTTTATCCTAACATGTATACTTGTACTGTCTCTCTGTTACATGTTGATAAAGCCCTTAGGATGTGTACTTGACTTCCAGGATTATGATAGAGATCATACTAGTGTGGCCAGGGAAGTCCATAAGTACATCCTTTAAATGTTTCTAGTCATGAGAGTATCGAGACGGGGTATCGATATTCCAGAGTAGACTAGCGTATACGTTTTTTGACCTATATGATGGGCGATAGATGATCCTACATCCATTGGTATTTGACATCAAAGATTGTATACGGGTGCTCAGTGGAGACTGGGTATATTGAACAGGACTCGCCGAGAACTCCTAGTTGGTATTATACCTCACGTCAGATAGCAGTTCTCTGGTGACACTGGTACAGCTTAGTCTGTAGACCCGAGATCGTTATAGAGTCTTGTGTGTCTCCTACTGTACTTTGATTTCCACCCTACCACGACTCTACTGAGTCGTGCAAACATGTGGTTTTTGGGTACAGTCCCGAGTCACATAGAGGCAATGAGCGATAGGAGGGGTTTCGTCTCTCCCGGTATTGGGGGTTGATGTTGCGCTGTGCTTGATTAGCCATAACAGGAAATCCTTGGCCAAGGTTGCTGAGATTTACTGGTAAGTGTTATCAGTAGTTTCTCGAACCGTTATGAGCCTCACATCGGCATGACTTATCAAGCTATTGGGGTCTGACGTATACCACCCCCAGGTTAGATATGCGACATATCAGACGAAGAGACCGGACTGTACGGTAGTGTTACTTATTGGATTCACGGGAGTATGAGCAGGCTTGCTTGTTGATCTTCTGATCGCTCAATATCCGGGTAGCCGTTACGTCCAGCTAGTACCGCTGACGGCTTGTGGGTGACTGATATGATCACCATCTACTGCCGTCGTATTGACGAGTCTTTAGAGTCCTACACAGAGGTTTCTTGGCTCAGGCGAAACGAAATAGGACACATATGTGATATGTGCGGGACCGAGATTAATACGTGTATGTGATATGGTATTCTAATCTCGTGATATATGATATCGATCGGTTATATGCGATATAGCCGGGTTATTGAATCAAGTGTTGATTCAATAAGTTCATATAAATGATATTAGTCGGTTATATGTGATATAGCCGGATTATTAAATCAAGTGTTGATTTAATAATTTAATATATGATTACATATTTGATATATTAATATACATTAACTAATATTAGCATACTTAAGAATTTCTTTTTCTCACTTATACATTTAATATATGATATATATTATTGTATTTATTTCTTTGTGTCATACTTGATGATACATTATGCGTGGGTGTATGAGACTCATACCATGCTAAAGATAATTAGGTTTTTTTTTATTTAATTAAGGAATAAACAAAATGAGGTGGAAAATCCCATGGTTAATGAAGCTTGGAGAAGCTTGTGGAAACCTTGACTTAGTCCACTAATTTTGTTTTTTCTTAGATATTTATTAACCTAAGCATTATCTATAGCCATGGTTAAGTCTCTACAATGAAGATATATGATATTTTCTCACCCATGGTTGCCATTGATTCATTCATTATTGACTTCATCATCTTCTTCATCTCGAGAGAGCTCTCTAGGTTTTCTTGAGGTGAAGAAAAAGAGTGAGAAAAATTATTCTAAAGTGAGCAAAATTCCTATTTCATCAATCTATACTAGACTATCCATTTAGTATAGGTTGTTTGCTTCACCGATTCTCAATTAGTGAAGAGCTAGCTTGAGTTGGAGATTCCTCAACGTAGATTATCTTCGGCCTCGAAGACTTTAAGCAAGCTTGTTCCTTCCTCCTAGTGGAGCCTAGCGAGAGTCCTGGAGACCACCACTTGGAGCGAAGGGACTACTACACGGAGTTAGGTGAAGGACCGGTCTACAAAGGTTGTATTTCTCATTCACTTAGAGTAAAATAGGTTACTAGTTAAGTTTAACCATAATTCTCTAGTTAGATCCTCGGTTAGGGTTTAGTAGCGCTCTAGATTTTTATAAAATGGTATCCCGGATGCCTTAGAAAACGTATGTAGGGCGCTAGGGAACCCGGCACTCAATCTGCCGGTGTGAAACGCCCTGCCATCCAGATAGCAGGAGGAGCCTCTTCCAGACCACCATTTATACCCAGAAGACCAGGATTAACTTTTAACCAACCCAGTCTAGATTTCTGCTTCTATTGCAAAAGGAATGGACACCTGGCAAAAAATTGCAGGCGTGTTAATCACCTATGCTTAGTCTGTGGCTCATCCACACACGATATTGGATCTTGTCCTCGTAGACTCAATCCAAATCATGCATACAGACCAGCAATTGCTTATCCACAGCTGCCAGCTATACAGGCACCTGCTCTTCGACTTGCTCTCCCAACTCCACCACCTCGTGACCTATTGCACCTCCTTCCCGTCAGTTCCATCAAGCACACAGGAATCTACCTCAGAGATAAAGGAACGGGCAGAGAAATACTCCGGCAAGGAGGAATATACCAAGACAACAGGCTTTCATAATGACTGTGGAAGAAGCTGGCGCCACTGGCCAAGTCATCACTGGTAACTTTCCATTTGTCAAATTTATTCAATACTTGTCTACATCTATATATATTTTCCTATACCTAAAACATATCCCACATAACCTAGGTACGATCTTAGTAGCCTCACTTCCTGCACTAGCACTCTTCGATACTAGAGCATCTCATTGCTTTATGTCGTAACGATTCGTCCGAACTCATGTGATTCCAGTCAAACCGCTCGTATCCAGCTGGAATGTCAGTTCATAGAACGGCGTTCTAAAAGAAACTTTGGGATACGATCTGTGTCCAGTGGTCGTCTGCAGCAGAGAATTCTATGCCGACTTCAAGATGTTGGACATACCAAATTTCAATGTAGTTTTGGGTATGGATTAGCTAGGAACCTTCTACGCTACCATCGAATGTCGTCAAAGGAGGGTAGTGTTCGAGATTTCAAACCATCCGGTCTTTTATTTCAAAAGTGGAGACCGTATCCTGGAGCCTAGCACATACAAAGCTAAACCAAAAAGGCCGTGATTGCAACACTACAAGCAGAAGAAGATTCGAAGCCAGATATAGTTCGAGAGTTCGACGATATATTTCTTGAAGAAATATCAGGTTTGCCTCCCGATCGAGCTCTTGAATTCGGTATTGATTTAGTACCTGGAGCACAACCGGTGATCAAAGGACCATATCGCTTAAGTTCTGAAGATTTGAATACTCAGTTGGACGAACTTCTGAAGAAGGGGTGGATTCGTCTCAGCACTTCAAGTTGGAGATCTCCAGTTTTTCTTGTGAAGAAGAAAGAAGGTTCATACAGAATGTTCGTTGATTATAGAGCTCTGAACGAAGTAACAATAAAGAACAAGTATCCACTATCTCGCATCGACGATCTGTTCGATCAGTTAAGTGGGTCTTACGTTTTCTCAAAGTTGGATCTTCGTTCGGGTTATCATCAAGTGAAGGTTAAAGAATCTGATATTCTTAAAACGGCATTCAGAACTCGTTATGGACATTACGAATATCTCGTGATGCCATTTGGAGTGACCAACGCACCAGCCATATTCATGAATCTGATGAATCAGGTTTTCCGAAGTACCTATACAGGTTTGTTGTTATTTTCATCGACAGCATCCTGGTGTATTCTAAGAGTCGGAAAGAACACGTCGAATACTTACGAATTGTCCTAGAGACTTTACGAGAGCATCAATTTTATACCAAGTACAGCAAGTGTCACGCCCCGCTTCCCAGAGTGCGCTAAAATCGGCACGTGACAGAGCCAACCATACTACCTGTAGTTAGGAAATATCCCTCCACAGTCATATTATGGCTGTCTATAAGATATCAAGAACAGTAAAAATATAAAACTATCTAATACATGTCCATCTGCCAGAATAAACGAGTCAAGAAATACATATACGGAAGCAATAAACTCCAATAAACAGTAACATCTGGAAATACATCCCAAATACGGGCTAACATCAGGAATAAAAGCTGCGAAAAGAAAACTAAACTAACTATCACTAACAAGATCTTCACTGCTCAGCCTGACGGCTGAAATGCTCCTGGTCAACCTGCGACAAAGATAGAGGAACTGAGCCATGCAAAACCCAAACGTCAGTGCGTCATAATATCAATAATAATAAGTAACCAGGATACACGAGATACGCAGGCATGAATATAAATAGTAAAAATGAATATAATAAGTAGCTCGGATATGGAACAGTGAAGTGTATAAGTGTATGTGACGTGCGGTGAGTAATATAAACTATACTGTTGTGTTATCTATTCTAAAGTTGTGAAACCAATGAATGTACTCCTCCATATAACTCAAAAGCATATGTCCTGTTATCCTCCGGGACCACGGATCAAGATGTATGAACCAAGAATGGTTCTGTCCCGTTATCCCCCGGGACTACGGATCAGATAGTAAGAATCATGAATGGTTCTTCCCGTTATCTTCCGGGACCACGGATCAAGCAATACCCTTTTAAACTACACTTCAGTTACACTTTTGATTTCCCCATACCCCTAAGGTTATGTGTTCAAGTCAGGTATTGATAATCTGAAACTAATGCCAACATAGGATCAAGCAAGTACAGATTTTTCTATGTAGACAACAGGATACGTCCGTCAGGACAACAGGTCAGGATTGTCGGCATTAGTAATAAGATCAGGTATCAAGTTAAGCAGTGGTGTATCAGGTCATGTCAGGTAGTGCATATGTATCACACAGATGCTCAAAAGTGAGACTATAGCAAGTATCGAAACACGGTAAAACCACGGATGCACAAGGTCTATCAGGGGTCACATTTATAACTCTGTGACTACGTATGATGCACACTATCAAGCATGGAGTATTAATATAACAGTAACATAAAATAATATGATTCTTGCATGCAACTAGATATGCAATAAACAGTACGGATACGAACGGATATCGGAAAACGGTAAAACGGTAACATGGGATGCACAATACAATAAATATGTAATATTTTTATTCATATGGATGCAAATATAATAGCATAGCATGTAGCAAGATAACTTACCTGAGAAACAACGGTCGATGTGCAGACGGCTTGGTGCGACACAACAAAATACGGTGCGTGAAATGGCACGACACGGTGCTGAGCCTTACGGTGACACGGGACTGATGCGATGGTGGCACACAAGTGACATGGGCTGAGCATGAAACGGGCATGGCGTGGCACAGGAGTAGGGCACATAGCGTGGCACAGGAGCAGGGTGCATGGCGTGACACAGTCATGGCATGGTCTGGGTACGGTGCATGGTCTAGTGGTGATCTGGTTGTGGTCTGGTCGCGATCTGGTGCATAGTCTGATCGTGGTCTGGTGATGGCACGGTATTGATCTAGTAGTGGCACGGTCGTGATATGGAAGTGGTGATGATGTGATTTTGGTATTGTGGTGGTACTGTGGTGATGGTACGGTTCGTCTGGATCGTCGGCGATGTGCACGACTCCGGCGAGGCGGGAAAAACAAGAATCAAGAAAAAGAAAGGAGGAAGTAGAAGAAGAAGAAAAAAGGAGAAGGGGCTGTAGGTTCAAGGTGCTCTGGGGTCAGAGAAGGCGGAGAGGGGGTGACGTCAACGGTGAACCGTCGACGACGAGATCCACGGCGATGGCGGTGGGTTGCGGGCAAGGGCTTGCAGTGGTCGGGTTCTTGGGGTGCAGGGGTTCGAGCTCGAGAAAGGAGAGAGGAAGTGATGGAGGTGGTGTGGTATCGGCTACGGTGGAGGAGGGCCGGCAGTGAGGATAGAGGGCTTCGTGGCCGTGGGTTGCTTGGGTGATGGGTTGCAGGGATCTTGGGTTGGGTTGTCGGGGACGAGGCTCAGGAGAAGAGGAGGAAGTGAGGTGGTCGAGAGGATGAGGGGACGAGGACGAGGGTGGCGGCGAAAGGCGACGCGAGGGCAGGCGTTGGGGCATGGGTTCGAGGGTTGTCAGTTTCGTCGTGGGCGGGAACGCGAGGAAGGAGAGAGACACTAAGGGTTTTGGTTTTAAAAGGTAAAGGTGTATATATATATATATATATATATATATATATATATATATATAATATAGTATATACATGTGAGAAGAGAGAGACAGAGAGAGCGGGGGGGGGGGGGCCGTTAGAATAGGATATCTAAAAAATATATATTTAGTTTAAAAATATATATATAACTTATATATATATATATATAATATTAAATATATTTGAGTTTTCTGGCTAAAACAAAAGTACTCCAAAACCTGCCCGGGTTGTGTTTAAAAATCCAGTTTTAAAATACGGATAATATACGTATCAACCAAAACCATAATGCGATGTCCGGGTAACGAAAATGCATACCCCTATGAACGGATACATGTAGCATGCACATAGCGATCCAAACGAGTCTGTTTCACTAAACGGAACAAGAACAAGATGTACGGACGCCACCACAGGGTTAGGGGTATGATGCAGGCCATGATAGATATTTTTAAAATATATTATTTGATTATAATTGTATTATTAAAAAATGCAGATGACAGATATGATGCAAGTATATAGGACATAGATCACGAAAGTGCATGGATCCTCCGCGCTAGCAGGGATAAATCATAAACAGGAATCAAGACGGGTTTCAAGTATGCGGGTCGGGTCGGATACTAACCACAGATACCAAAACACTATCTGAACCCAAAAAAAACTAATAAAAACAAGAAATAGCCACACGGCAAATAAAATAATCAAATCGGGCATGGTATAACGAACTAGGGTGTTACAGCAAGTACGAGTTTTGGCTAAATCAAGTCGGATTTCTCGGGTATATAGTTTCAGGAGAAGGAATCTCTCTAGATCTAGCTAAAGTATCAGCAGTATGCGAATGGCCGATATCGAAAACAGTGAAAAACATTCGAAATTTCTTAGGATTACCAGGATACTACCGAAAATTTATTAAAGGGTTTTCGAAAATTGCAGCACCCCTGACCAAGCTCACACGTAAAGATGAAGAATTCGTGTGGTCAGAAGAATGCGAACGAGCTTTTGTAGAAATCAAGTCAAGATTGACATTAGCACCTATTATCGTAATACCAGACCAATTTGGAGGTTTCGTAGTGCATTGCGATGCATCCGGTAAGAGATTAGGATGTGTTCTACACCAGCACGGTAAAATTGTAGCTTATGTATCAAGACAGCTAAAAGTTCACGAGCGCAACTATCTAACGCATGATCTGGAGTTGGCAGTCGTCATCTTTGCACTCAAGATTGGGCACCATTACCTTCTTGGAGAACAGGTAGATATATATACGGACCACAAAAGTCTGAAATATGTGTTTACTCAGAAAGAATTGAATATGCGGCAGAGAAGATGGTTAGAACTTATGGCGGATTTCGACATCTACCTACAATATCATCCAGGGAAGGTGAATGTAGTTCCTGAGGCACTTAGTCGCCACCACTATCAATGAATCTCACCGCACAGTGGAAGCTACAGCAAAATTTGCACAAGATGGAGATAGAAGTGGTTATACTAGGTAATACTTTAAAGTTGATGAACTTACAAATTCAGTCTACTATGCCAATCAGATCAAAACAGTTCAAGCAAGTGATGCCAAGTTGTAAAAGATCATAGAACAAGTAGAAAATAGACTTAGAACAGATTTCATCATGCACAAAAACGGATCTTTGAGATACATAAACGGATTGTGTGTACCGCAAGGTCATGATCGGGAAGAATTGATGAAAGAAGCTCACAGCTCTTCTTACTCAGTACATCTTGGTGGTACAAAGATATACAAAGATCTGTGACAACATTACTGGTGGTATGGAATGAAGCGTGGAGTAGCCAGAAGCGTAGCAAAATGCTTGGTGTGTCAGCAAGTAAAGGCTGAATATCACAGGACTGCTAGTTTACTTCAACCGTTAACTATTCTAGAATGGAAGTGGCAACACATCAGCATGGACTTCGTGACTGCACTTCCTCGCAGCACGAAAGGTAACGATGCGGTATGGGTTATTGTGGATTGACTCATAAAGTCGGCTCACTTTATCCCATTTCGAGTTGGCCAATCTACCAAGACGTTAGCAAAGAAGTACATGGAGGCAAGTCTGAATCTAAGTAAGATTTAACTCTTTAATGTGTACTATCACTGATACCCATGAACTCATGCAGGAGATCGTGAGATTATATGGAGTACCGGTTTTCATTGTCTCCTATCGCGACACTAGATTTCGATTGCAGTTTTGGTAGAGTTTACAAACTAGCTTGGGAACAAGTCTGAATTTCAGCACAGCTTACAATCCACAAATAAATGGACAGTCTGAGCAAACGATTCAGATCCTTGAAAATATGCTAAAAGCGTGTATATTAGACTTCGGAGGATCGTGGGAAGATCACCTACATCTTATAGAGTTTTCATACAACAACAGCTACCAAACGAGTATTGGAATGACACCCTTTGTGGCTCTCTATGGAAGGAAGTGTCGATCACTATTAAGTTGGGACGACGTCGGAGATAGAGAACTCTTTAGACCTGAGATGATAGTGACAACTGTAGACATGGTTCGCACTATGAGGGGAAAAATGCGCATAGCCCAAGACCGACAGAAGCACTGGGCTGACACAAAGAGCCGACACTTGGAGTTCCAACCGGAAGACCATGTCTTTCTGAAGATCTTTCTAAACCATGGAGTGATTCGATTTGGCAAGAAGGGTAAGCTCGGTCCGAGATTTAGTGGACCGTTCGACATACTCGAACGAGTTGGAGAAGTGGCATATCGTTTGGCACTTCCACACTCATTGGAAGGAGTGCACAACGTGTTCCACATATCCCAACTCCGAAGATATATGAGTGACCCCAGTCACATCCTTGATCATTCCGAGCTCACTGTACAGACAGATCTATCTTGTGAGCAACAACCCATTGAAACCCTGGACAGAAAGGTAAAGTCACTTAAAAATAAGGAAGTAAACTTGGTCCGAGTGATGTGGAGAAAAGATTCACCAGGAGAATTAACATGGGAAAGAGAAAACGATATGCGTGCAAGATATCCTTTCTTATTTGTAAATTAGTCCTTATATAAATAAAAATTTCGAGGACGAAATTTTTATAAGGAGGGTAGAATGTAACGACTCTGTTTTTAATATACGAAATTTTTTAAGTTAATGTACAGAATGAAGATTTTGCAAAGCCTGAGTACAGGTTATAAATTTAATTTGTTTTAGAACAGCAAAAAAGCACTTGTAGCTTATTGGTAAAGCCTTGCACTGCTGTAGCATAACCCCTGTGTTCAAATCCCTCCAGCCACATATTATTTTTAATGATTTTTCTTTTAAAATTTTTAGAAGCCCAAAAGTTTACACGTGCAATACACGTAAAAAATGAAAAGTCGGATTAATCAAACATGTGGAAAATGATATATGAACAGATAGGGACACATGGCAGCGATCCAGAGCCCAACCCCCCATCATCGACCGGCGAAGAATGCATTTGGGTCGGCGCCGCCGGTTCCCCCTCGGGAATGCTCCAAAATTTTGAACCCTAGTCCTTTGGCCTACCCCCACTACTCCTCTTCTGTTTGTTTTTTCTGCAATTAACCATAGAATTAAAAATAATCTTTTAATCCAAGCTTTAATACATTTTAATTCTCAAAACCCTAATTCTATCCTATAAATACAACACCACACCCTATCGCTCTCCATTCTGAAATCCATTGTCCAAATTTCTCAAATTTTTCCAAGTCAAAGAAGTGTACAAGTGGAGTTAGCTTAAGATCAAGTTCCGGCGACGATTCAAGAAGATTCCGGCGACCCCGCGACTCCACAAAACTCTCAATTCTTCCTATACCTCTCCTCACTACCCTAAACTCGTAAGTCCCCTCTTTTCTTCTCTCTTCCTAGCTTAAAATGTTCTCTTTTCAAAACTCGTCGGAAGTGGACCGACGTCCGATTCTAAACTTATTATAAAACAAAATTTTTCTTAATAAAAAATCATCCATATTGTTATATCTTGTTTAGTAATGATAAAACAAACATCGAGAACAAGTTTCATCTTAAAATACCATGCTATGCAACTTTTATTACACTTTTACTACACTTTTACGTTTAAATACCACAAACTTTACTACGACATTTTTATCATATTTGCTTGTATTACCTTTAGAAAACCTCACGAGATAATGACCAACCTCTCACATACACACATCTTGATATAGCACGATTGCTTGAAAACAATATTTTGTGGTTAATACAACTTTACATTAAAATACCATAAACTATTAAAAACCGTATTCTTTAAATTGTTGTAATTAAATTTCTTACGATTATGTCTCTACAACCCAATTTTGTGGAATCCGATTTAGTTGGTGCGGATTATCGCATATCCATCGAACTAGTAGAGTGAGATGCAGACCTCCTGTATCGACCCTAATATTACTATACCTTCGTGTTTTCTTTCTTTAGTAAAATGTTGTATTTATTTATTCTTAGTATTTTTTCGTATATTTTGTTTTCTATTAAATATATTATTTTATTATTCCATCTATTTTTCCCAAACTCCTTTCTTTAAACTAAATCTTTACCTATTTCAAATTAAACGTGAGACCTGACCGAGCCCATAACTGAAATCCA
This sequence comes from Agapanthus africanus, assembly GCA_030015575.1. Lineage (NCBI taxonomy): Eukaryota > Viridiplantae > Streptophyta > Magnoliopsida > Asparagales > Amaryllidaceae > Agapanthus > Agapanthus africanus. The sequence continues at coordinate 963,411,388 of CM057338.1, forward strand.
ACCAAAAGTCCACTTTCTTTTATAAAACTATGTGCCCAAAAGTCCACTTTCTTTTCAAACAATATCATATATTTAATTTCAATTAAATATGTGCATGATCAATCTTATAGCTCATTGGTTAAGTCCTTGCATTGTTATTCCATAGGTCACATATTCAAATCCATATTTTTACAACTATTTTTTTAATAAATTTTTATCTTTCTCATAAGCTACCAATGAGACATTTTATTTTATCTTCCTTTTAACTCTCAAAATAATTAGAATGGTTATGAGAATAATTTATTGGAATTATGGTAGGCATAAACCTTTTTTATATGTCACTCTTCTTTTTTTTCTTCATCACACATTTCTATCATTTTCCATCTTCCTCTTCATCTAGATTTCTCGAATAAAAACATGAAGAAGTTCTCAAAAAGGTCTCGCTAGAAATGCGAGACTATCGGCGGATAGATAAGCCCTGTGACAATACCGGCTTGTGTAGGTTAGTCCTTTTCGTTTCTTCTCCTTCTCTTGTTGAATCATTCTCATCTTTTCATGCCTCCACTGATTTTCATAGTTGCTTACTTCGTCTGTAAACTCTTTTTTTCGAAAACACATATAAAATAAATAGATAATCTAATAGTTAATTAATTTGTAAACTTATTTACCTTCATGAATAGCATACATTTTTAACTAGTAGTGATTATCTTGTTTCATATTTAATAGTTATGAAAATATGTGAATTGTTTCATTCTATATTACATACCATCACATAACACGATCGTTTATTCAAAACAAAAGAAAAGTATTTAATAATTTTTGTGTAGAATTTTTATTAATCTTTTATATCGATTTTAGCATATATATCATGCTTGTCCGTATGCCTTTCGCAATTTATTTATCGCTATTTTTATTTTATTTTATTTATATTTAGTTTTAAAAGAAAACAAGATTTCAAATAAATACCATGACCTTGTCAATCTCAAATACCATCTTAAAGAAATACCTTTACCTTCAAAATAATTTTTAGAAAATCAATATTGACTTCTGGACATTCTAGGAAAATTAGGTTATATACTAGATAGAATTTCAGGTCTATAGTAAAAATTTCATATCAAACCGAATAATGGTTTAGGTGTTGCGTAGTTTTTTATTCACTGTTTTTAAAACCAGAAAACTGCCAATAAGGGTCTTCTTCGAGAGACCATAAATTTATAATTGTTAATCCAAATTAAGTGTTTTTAGATGTTTTGATTATCTACATCGAATGATCTATATTTTATTAGTTTTATATTGTTACTGAAAACTGATGTAAAATATAGGAAACTGCGTTACAATATTAAGTGACGGATCTGGACAGAATCTGTCCTGATTCGCACACTATTTTAAAAAAGGACATAACTCGAACTCCCGATATCCGTTCATGACAAACTTGAGATGTTTAGATGCACAATTGATAAAACTATAATTTTCTGCATAGTAGATTACTTAGAAATGCATGAAACAATCTGATATAGGTTTTACAATACAATATATAGTTACTATCCAGAAATCTGAATTTCTTTTTTAAATGCTGATATTAAAATGATCATAACTAGAGTTTTAGAAATCCAAATCACGTGAATCTTGGTGTTTTGGATAAATATATCGAAAGACCTAAAATTTTCTGTTAATCTTCATAACCTGAAATCTGATGAAAATTAACTCAAGCTGCGTTTTAAAAAGATATAACGGTGCTGAACAGATCCTGATCTGTTTTGCTCGACGATACGAAAACGGATATATCTCCAAAACCATTAGTCGTATTTAGGCGATACTAGAACTCACGTGTGCACAACACATAGTTCTATATTTCTGTTTATATTTCGAAATTTATTGACTTGATTGATTAGTCGTACACAACACTTATTTACAACATGGTTTTTGGACGTTACTTGTTTACTTATCTCATATCATATTCTATGATTGCTTATCTATTTTTATCTATATGAATTGTGATTAAACCATTGCATGCTAGAATTGACTTGATCTTGACACGAATCAATCATAAATATTTGAACCCAATATGTACATTTGACTCGATTTGAGCCGAACCATGAATACTTAATGACTTGACATGAACGCTTGACATGAATACATGAACAATTGACTTGAATACTTGAACTCGACTTGATACTTGAATTGCACTCTCTTATGTATTCATGGATTTGGGCAAGACTTATAACTTTAATCGCAGATTAATATACGCGGGGTATTAGGGTAGTTTGAGTATGAATCCAAAGAAATCTCATGAGTCTCATTATAATAAATAATATTGCTGTACTACCGGGCTGAAACGATACAAATAACGTTGCTGTGGTACCGGGCTGAAATGGTACATCACAAATTCATAAATGAGGGCCCGTGTTTCCAAGCTCCTGGATGATAGGCTGTTGGATTTGGAATACTTCAATAACAATTGAAGTCCCGATATTTTGGGCCCGTGATTTCTTGCCCCTGAACGATAGCGTTAGGTTCGAAAATACTCTTAAAATTGGTTGACATTCACATTTGAACTCATGTTAGTTACTTTTACCCTCTTAGAGACCTTTTAGGACACTTACATTCACTTCATGTTCACTATACCTACACTCCGCGGCCATACTATACTTGTTTTCTATGCTCATGTTATATTTCCATGATGATATAGTTGACATACATATTACCATGTACACTACTATACTTCTTTACATGTTCATGATTTATATCCATGCTATACCATATATCATATTACATTCTGCATTTCATTTTTATACATCACACCATCCTTTTAGAGACTTATCGAGCGCTAGTTCGTTGACGGGCATTCCACTCACTTCTTTCTATTCTTGGAATGTTCGTCAGGTGATATTAAGACAGAGAAGATAGAAGTGGTCGAAAAGGAGTACAACCAGTTCGCATCATAAATGTACGTATAGTTTCATTCAGTTTTTCACTTCATTTCACCTTATTTATGTATGCCTCTTTGTTAAGTCTTATCATGTTAAATATCTTGTGTTCAGATATTTTGTCTACTATGAATCATGAATGTAATAAATCAGAGTTAAATTTCATTCTTTTATTTGTTCTTGTTACTTTATGTTGCTTATATACGCTTAACGTATTTGTTTCGAGGAATGACATTTTCGGAATAAAAACGCCGCAGGCTTGTCACATGCCGTTACCACTCTTTTAGGAAGCGGGGTGTGATAGGTTTTGTTGGCACCCATGTAGGTCAGTTCTGCATGAACATCGTAAGCAATATAATATAAGAATTATGAAATCCAATTATTACATTCAACTTTTCTTTTGAATCCTACCATATTCCTTGAGTCCATCTTGAACTCCACCTTCGGCTTTCTTAAAGCCCATATCTCGAATTTTGAATCGTTAACTCTTGTTCGCCATTTCTACTTGTATCTCATAGCTCAATTGGTTAGAGTATCGATCGACGGAGCTCGAAGACGACATCATCCTTAACTTTCTAGTACCTTATTGCGACGTACTTCTTATGGGAATTTCGAGAACGAAATTCTTTTAAGAAGGGTAGAATGTAACGACCCCAATATTACTATACCTTCGTATTTTCTTTTTTTAGTAAAATGTTGTATTTATTTATTCTTAGTATTTTTCGTATATTTTGTTTTCTATTAAATATATTATTTTATTATTCCATCTATTTTTCCTAAACTCATTTCTTTAAATTAAATATTTACCTATTTCAAATTAAACGCAAGACCTGACCCAGCCCATAACCGAAATCCAATCTCATTTTCATTTTCTTTTATAAAATTATGAGTCCAAAAGCACACTTTCTTTTCAAGCAATATCATATATTTAATTTTAATTAAATATATGCATGAACAATCTTATAACTCATTGGTTTAGTCTTTGTATTGTTATTACATTGGTCACATGTTCAAATCCCCATTCTTATAATTATTTTTTTATCAATTTTTATCTTTCTCATAACCTACAAATGAGACCTTTCATTTCATCTTCCTTTTAGCTTCCAAAATAATTAGAATGATTATGAGAATAATTTATTGGAATTATGGTAGCCATAAACCTTTTTTATATGTCACTCTTTTTTTTTTTCTTCATCACACATTTCTATCATTTTCCATCTCTCTCTTTATCTAGATTTCTCGAAGAAGTTCTTAAGAAGGTCTCGCTAGAAACGCGAGGCTATCGGCGGATAGACAAGCCCGGTGAAAATACCGGCTTGTGTAGGTAAGTCCTTTCCATTTCTTCTCCTCCATTCTCATCTTGTCATGCCTTCACTGATTTCCATTGTTTCTCACTTCGTTTGTAAACACTTTGTTTAGAAAACACATATAAAATAAATAGATAACCTAATAGTTAATTAATTTGTAAACTTATTTACCTTCATGAATAGCATACATTTTTAACTAGTAGTGATTATCTTGTTTCATGTTTTAGTAGTTATGAAAATATGTGAATCGTATCATCCTATATTGCATACCATCACATAACACGATCGTTTATTCAAAACAAAAGAAAAGTATTTATTAATTTTTGTGTAGAATTTTTATTAATCTTTTATATCGATTTTAGTATATATATCATGACCGATTCGTATGCTTGTCCATATGCCTTTCGTAATTTATTTATCGCTACTTTTATTTTATTTTATTTATAGTTAGTTTTAAAAGAAAAGGAGGTTTCAGATAAATACCATGACCTTGTCAATCTCAAATACCACCTTGAAGAAATACCTTTACCTTCAAAATAATTTTTAGAAAATCAATCTTGACTTCTGGACATTCTAGGAAAATTAGGTTATATACTATATAGAATTTCAGGTTTACAGTAAAAATTTTATATCAAACCGAATAACGGTTTAGGTGTTGCGTAGTATTTTATTCACTGCTTTTAAAACCAGAAAACCGCTTATAAGGGTCTTCTTCGAGAGACCATCACTCTTTAATTGTTAATCCAAATTAAGTGTTTTCAGATGTTTTGAATATCTACATCGAATGATCTAGATTTTATTAGTTTTATGTTTTTACTGAAAACTGACATAAAATATAGAAAACTGCGTTATAATATTAAGTGACGGATCTGGACAGAATCTGTCCTGAATCACACTATTTTTAAATAGGACATAACTCAAACTCCCGATTTCCGTCCGTGACAAACTTTAGATGTGTTGATACAAAATTGATAGAACTATAATTTTTTGTATACTAGATTACATAGAAATGCATGAAACAACCCGATATAGGTTTTACAATACAATATATAGTTGCTGTCCAGAAATCTGAATTTCTTTTTTAAATGCTGATATTAAAATGATCATAACTAGAGTTTTAGAAATCCAAATCACGTGAACCTTGATGTTTTGAATAATTACATCGAAAGACTTACAATTTTTTATTAATCTTCGTAATCTGAAAGCTTATGAAGATTAACTCAAGCCGCGTTTTAAAAATATATGACGGTACTGAACAGATTCTGATCTGTTTTGCTCGACGATATGAAAACGGGTATATCTTCCAAACCGGTAGTCGTATTTAGGCGATATTGGAACTCATGCGTGCACAACACATAAATCTATATTTATATTTATATTTCAAAATTTATTGACTTGATTGATTAGTCGTACACAACACTTATTTACAACATGGGTTTTAGACGTTACTTGTATACTTATCTCATATCATATTCTATAATTGCTTATCTATTTTTATCTTTATGAATTGTGTAAACTATTGCATGCTAGAATTGACTTGATCTTGACACGATTCAATTATGAATACTTGAACCCAATATGTAAATTTGACTCGACTTGACCCGAACCATGAATACGTAATAACTTGATATGAACACTTGACATGAATACATGAACAATTGACTTGAATACTTGAACTCGACTCGATATTTGAATTGCACTCTCTTCTGTATTCATGGATTTGGGCAAGACTTGTAACTTTAATCATAGGCCAATATACGCGGGGTGTTTGGGTAGTTTGAGTATGAATCCAACGGAATCTCATGAGTCCCATTATAATAAATAACGTTACTATGGTACCGGACTGAAACGGTACAAATAACGTTTCTGTGGTACCAGACCGAAACGGTACATCATAAATTCATGAATGAGGACTCATATTTCCAAGCTTCTGGATAATAGACTGTTGGGTTTGGAATACTTCAATAACAATTGAAGTCCCGATATTTTGGGCCTGTGATTCCTTGTCCCTGGACTATAGCCTTGGGTTCGAGAATACTCTTGAGATTGATTGACATTCATACTTGAACTCACATTAGTTATTTTTACCCTTTTAGACACCTTTTAGGACACTTACATTCACTTCATATTCACTATATCTACACTCCACGGCCATGCTATACTTGTTTGTTATGCTCATGTTACATTTCCATGCTGATATAGTTGACATACACATTACCATGTACGCTACTATACTTGTTTACATGTTCATGATTTATATCCATGCTATATCATATATCATATTACATTCTGCATTTCATTTGTATACATCACACCATCCTTTTGGGGACTTACCCAGCGCTAGTTCCCTGACGGGCATTCCACTCATTTCTTTCTATTCTTGCAATGTTCGTCAGCTGATATTGAGACAGAGAAGATAGAAGTAGTCGAAAAGGAGTACAACCAGATCGCATCACAAATGTACGTATAGTTTCATTCAGTTTTTCATTTCATTTCACCTTATTTATGTATGCCTCTTCGTTAAGGCTTATCATGTTAAATATCTCGTGTTCAGATATTTTGGCTACTATGAATCATGAATGTAATAAATCAAAATTAGATTTCATTTTTTTGTTTGTTCTTGTTACTTTATGTTGCTTATATACGCTTAGCGTATTTGTTTCGAGAAATGATCTTCTCGGAATAAATACATCGCGGGCTTATCACATACCGTTACCTCTCTTTTGGGAAGCGGGACGTGACACCTCCTCATGGAGCATACGGTCTCGATGGAATTTTTAATGCAGTTTCTAAGAAAAACGTGATTTTCTATTTAATAAATAAATTTTATTTTAAATAAATAAATATATAAATATTATTAAATCATCTATTTTAAATATATAATAAATTCCATGTTTTCTAAACCAAAAGAAAAGAATCACAAATTTCATGAAAATACCATCAAGAATTCATACAAGTCAACTTTACGCTAAAATGCCATATATTATTCAATTTAGATTTATATTTACTAGAATATCTCACTTTTAAAAGTTACATCCATGAAAACCCTAAATACGATAAATAAATACTTGAGATTTATTTTGAAAATATACTAAAACTATTTTTCATAAAACCCTCTCAAGTTATATTAATTTACAATAAGAACCCTAGTAAATATAGTTTTAGGCGGGACCAATTCTATTGAGCCTCAGAGAGCCGGAGAAAGTGGGTGCTTGCCTATTTAAGATAAACAACTAAAACGAGGTTATCAAAATGGTAATTGTTTTGGAAAAAGACATAAATCCTACAGTCCATATGCAGCAGTTACCGATTACTCCAAAATATAATTCAGAAATTCAATTCTGTTTAAGTGTTTAACTCAATCTGAGTCTCAGTCTAATCTGAATACAAATCAAATATAACTCCAATACAATATGAATCCATATATACTGGAACTTGAACATGAATACTAGAATAATATCAAATATCAATATGACTTGATTTGACCGAACCATGGATATATCTTGACTTGACTACATGACTATCTGTTTACATGCTTATCCGTTTATATGAACAATTTATACCATGGTTTCGGCAAGTCTTATATCTACAAAACAATACAATCAATACAAAATATATTACGAGGTTGAAAAAGGGGTAGACTGGTATGGAATGTGTTAGAAGTGGCACGAGACGGTCACTTTAATGTACCTAACCTGAATATCCGTTACCGTTGTCCTGTGGGTTTTGACGGGGCCTTGTACTCCATATGTCTTAGTCCACGGAGTAAGTTGGACTCTTCTGGCACATTCTGTATCAAACTACAAACAACTATGTTTGTATAACAAACATATAATATACCAGTTATATTCTCTTCACTTGTCCAATCTATTTTTATCTCTCTTTTGGGACTTACCAAGCGATTATTCGCTGAAAACATTCCTTTTTTTTCTTTCTTTGGAATATTGTCAGGAGGACCCGACTTTCTGGAGATTGAGCCCAGCCAGACGGATTTGGAGCAGTTCATTGAGGACCCAGAGCTCTAGTTCACTTGTATATATTTTTACTTTCAGTTCATACCATTGTTTAGGCATCGCTTTCCAGTATTGTATTTACTTTCCAGCTGTATTGTAAAGGATGTTGATCAATAAAAAAGTTGTTGATTTATATCTCTTGTCATTTCTTGTGTACATTTATTATATTTCTTATTTACGCTTAGCGTGTTTACTTCTGAATAAATACGTAGCGGGCCAGTCACGTCTCCTTACCCGTACATTAGGAAGCGGGGCGTGACAAAATGTATCACTTCGCGATTCGGTGAGATCTTCACGAACACCTGGTTGAAATTCTAGGTGCCTCATTTTTGCATCTGCCCAATATTTCTGTCAATTCTGAGCTATACGTAGTTGTTTTCTTATGGTTCTCACTACTCCTACGGTCTCGACAATCAACTCTGGTCTTAGAAGTTCTCAATTTCCAACGTCATCCCAGCTCAATGAAGACCTGCACTTCCTCCTATATAATGTTGCGAAAGGTGCCATATCGATACTTTCCTGGTAGCTGTTTTATACGCGAACTCAACTAAATGCAGGCGGTCCTCCTAAGACCCCTCAAAACCCAACATACAGGCTCGGAGCATATCTTTGAGAATCTGAATAACTCTCTCAGATTGGCCATCGGTTTGGGGGTGATATGTTGTACTAAAACTCAGGTTCGTGCCAAGACTCTCCCGTAGACTTTGCCAGAAATAAGATTGGAAACATGTGTCTCGATCAGAAATGATGCATACGGGTACTCCATGTAATTGGAAGATCTCCTTTATATACTTCTTCGCTAGGCTTTCGGTTGACTGGCCGACGCGAAAAGGAATGAAATGCAGACTTGGTAAGCCGGTCCACGATTACCCATACTGCATCATTTCCCTTGGTACTGCGAGGGAGTGCAGTCACGAAATCCATGGTGATATTCTGCCACTTCCATTCGAGTATCGGTAAGGGCTGTAATAGACTGGCAGTTCGATGGTGTTCAGCCTTCACTTGTTGACAAATCAGGCACTTGGATACACTCTTTGCTACCTCCCGCTTCATACCATGCCACCAATAGTTTTGACGGAGGTCCTTGTATATTTTCGTCCCTCTAGGATGAACGGAGTATAGAGAACTGTGCGCCTCTTTCATCAATTCCTTTCTGATTTCTCCGGTAGGCACACAAATCCTGCTTTCATATCTTAGTGACCCGTCTTCATGAATGATGAAGTCAGTTCGCAAGTTTGTTTTTATCTGCTCTCGAATCTTTTGTAATCTTGTATCTCCAGCTTGAGCTTCTTTGATTCGATCCACCAATATGGATTGAATTTGCATATTCATAAGTGATGAGGATACCCTGGGCATGATTACCTTCGTCTCTAACTCGTTGAGGTCATGCAGATTCCTCCAGTGAGTAGCAAGACTCAACGCCATCGGCTGGCTATTCAGAGCGTCAAGGACCACATTTACTTTCCCTGGATGATATTGCAGATTTATATCAAAATCTGCCATTAGTTCTAGCCACCTCCTTTGCCTCATATTGACCTCCTTCTGAGTAAAGATATACTTTAAACTCTTATGATTGGTATAAATCTCCACCTTCTTCCCTAATAAATAATGCCTCCAGATTTTGAGTGCGAAGATAACTGCAGCGAGCTCCAAATCATAGGTCAGGTAGTTGCGTTCGTGAATCTTTAGCTGTCTCGATGCATTTGCCACTACCTTGTCTTGTTAGTGTTACACACATCCCAATCCCTTTCCTGAGGCGTCGCAATGAACGTCGAAAGCTCCAGTTCTGTCGAGAATAGTAAGAATGGGCGATGTGGTTAGACGAGTCTTCAACTCCGAGAACGCTTTCTCAAAAGCCTCAATCCATACATACGGCACATCCTTCCGAGTCAAAAAAGTCATCGGTTCCGCAATTCTGGAGAAGTTTTTAATAAACCGGCCATAATATCCAGCAAGCCCCAAGAAGCTACTGATCTCTGTAACTATTCCTGGTGTCGGCTATTTTTGTATAGCGGTAATTTTGGCCAGATCTACCAAAATTCCATCGCCCGACACAATGTGTCCCAGGAAAGCTATTCGCTCCAACCAAAACTCGCATTTGCTGAGCTTTGCGTACAGTTGATGCTGACGCAAAGTTTCAAGCACAATGCGCTGATGCTCCGCATGTTCCTCCCGATCCTTTGAATACACAAGGATATCATCGATGAAAATGACGACAAACTTGTTCAAGTATTCATAAAACACTTGGTTCATCAAATTCATGAATACCACCGGGGCATTGGTCACTTCAAATGGTATCACTAGAAATTCACAGTGCCCATACTTAGTTCGGAAAGCCGTCTTAGGAATGTCAGATGTCTTGACTTTGAGTTGATAATAACCCGTCCGCAAATCTAGCTTCAAGAACACTCGAGACCCTTCCAACTGATCGAACAGATCGTCTATCCTCGGCAGAGGATACTTGTTCTTGATAGTGACCTTATTTAGCTCCCGATAATGTATACACATCCGCTTGGTTCTATCCTTCTTAGGTACCAAAAGAACCGGAGCACCCCAAAATGACGTGCTCGGTCTAATAAATCCCTTGTTAAGGTAGTCCTCAATTTGCATTCGAAGCTCGGTCAATTCTGCCATCCCAATTCGATACGGTGCTCGTAAGATTGGTTGTGTGCCTGGCATCAAGTCTATTGCGAATTCGATCGCTCGATCTGGTGGTAACCCAGACACCTCGACGAACACATCTTCAAACTTTCGAACCACCATCGGCATATCTTCCTCCTCATGTAAAGTATATAACCTCTCCTCTTTTCTCGGTACAGCTTTATAAGTTGCTGGATCCAAGGATCGACTCTCACTCTTGAATATGAACATTGGATGGTCAGGAATCTCGAACACTACCCTCATTTAACGGCAGTTGATGGTAGCGTAAAAAGTACTCAACCAGTCCATACCCAAGACTATGTAGAAATTAGGTATATCTATCACCATGAAGTTGGCGTAGAAACCCCAACCGCATATCACCACGGGATATAGGTCGTACCCCGTAGTGAACTTGATCACACCATTTCCTGTGTTGACATTCCATTCATTGATGAGGGGTGCCATTGGAATGGAGTTGGTTGTCGCAAACTTTTGTGCCATAAAGCAGTGTGACGGGCCGGAATCAAAAAGTGTAAGTGCAGATGTAGAGGATACTAGAAAGACACCTACGTTTTAAAAGTAAGAGTATGAGTGAGCCTAACTATATGTGGATAACGAAAATAATAGTGATACTGGAAGCAAAAAATAGACGGGAAATGAATGTATACCTGTAATGACTTCCCCCGTGGTCTCAGCCTCCTCGGCTGTCATAGTATAAGTCTGGCGCTTGGGACCATTTCGCTAAGCTTGCTGAAAAACATGCTTTTGCGAAGGCAAGGGTAGTCCTCTAGCTGGCGCATCTTGTCCGGTCAGCTTAGCAGCAGGAAGTGGTCGGTTCCCCTGTTGTGGTGCCCCATTATTGACTGGCTTGTTGATAGGGCCTAGTGGTCCTCTTTTCTGAGGACAAATCCCTATAGCATGATCTGGAGACCCACAAATTATACAGAGTTTGTTCAAAATATGGTAGTCCCTCATGTAATGTCCAACTCTGCCACAGTGGTTGCATGTGACGGTTGGTTTTCTTGGGACAATTAGGCCTGCTGGCCTCTTGAATTGTTATCTTCCATTGAAATTGGAAGACGGTCCTCCTGAAATTTGATTTGCCGGTCGTTTCATCCCGGATGAACGATCGCCCTTCTTGATCCTTTTTTTCCAGATCCTCATAATTACGAGCTGCCTCCAGAATCGCATCATAAGTGGGGAGAGTGGTACGGTACATGACTGACTGTGTCTTAAGATCCAACCCCTGTTGGAATCTTTTAGCATACAGTTCAAGGGTGGCCACAAGATGGAGAGCAAAACGGCTAAGCATAGTATATTCCGCCGCATATTGGTCTACAGTCATCTCCCATATAGACCCATGTTGGAACTGAACGAACTTCTGCTTCATATCCATATGTGCTACTACTGTAAAGTACCGAGTATCGAAACGCACCTTGAAGATTTCCCAAGTGATAAGCTCCGTCAGTATACTTTCCTCAGCTTTCCACCATATTCGGGCATTGTCCGTGAGTTGCAGCTTGGCAATGCTGACCCACACATCCTTTGGGACCTGAACACCCCCAAGGTCGTAGACAGTTTCCTGAAGCCATTCCTCAGCTTCTAATAGAGTCCCTTTCCCAGCAAAAGTCTTCGGATGCAATGATCGGAATTGTTTAACTCCTGCGGATACTTAGAGAGTTAGGGCTAATGCCTTCTCCAATAGCTGAGCCTGTTGCTGCCTACTTTCTCACAGCTTTTGGTGAAGGGCGACGGTCTATTGCTGTTGTTGGTCTAACAGCCCTTGCATCATATTCATCATGGCTGCTTGCTGAGCCGTGGCCTCATGGATCCTAGTTCCTCTCCTGTTGCAGTTATGGTTACAACCATCCATCGTTAACTGAATAAGAAGGTGGATTAAATTACAAACAGATTCAAGGATGAGACTAGATAGTAACTTGCACTAAAGAATAACAATTAATGTAAGATGTAAACTAAGAAAGGAAAAGGCACGAGACACAAGAGAGTTTTGCTCGAAACTAAGATTTCATTAATAAAAGTTAAAAGGAGATACAGCTAATGATAAACGTGGACCTTCTGCTATATATAGGTTTATTTGGCCAACTAGTACAAACTAAAACTAATATTGATCATCTCGATCACTGTCCGACGAGTAGAACCGCTCAGCTCTAGCGTGTCGGTTGTTGATCTTCCTCGCAAAGTTATAGTAGAAGGGTAAGCCTGGTATGTCACGGCGATAAAGGCATGGAGGAGTGCGCGGTTTTTCTTGGGTTAGGTAGAAGAGGAGAGAGGAAGAGGAGACGGAGATAATGAGGGTGACGACGGCGATGTCTGGGGTTGCCGGCGATCGGCGGTGATGGTTTTTCTTGGGTTGGCTTGGGGTTGTCGGAGTTTGCAGATGTCGGCGGTTTGTGTTGCTATCCTCATCGTCGTTCTGTTACGCCTCGCTTTCCAGAGTGCGCTAACTACGGCACGTGACAGAGCCAACTATGCTATATGTGGCTAGACGCATTGATAAGCATGCCCCCAAATATAGAGCGTCTCCCCAATAAACCATATGTGAGGACCGTATTCTTCCGGTTCCTTCGCTCCAACGGGAGCCTCCTCTTCAGCTGGGGCTTCTTCAATAGGTTCTTCTTCCGCTGGCTTTAACTCGATGGGTTCCTCTTCCTCTGGCTCTTCCTCGGTAGGTTCTTCTGAGTCACTGTCGGAGATAACCTTTGGTGGTCCTACGACCTCGTCGTCTGAATAACCAAGTGTAGCCTCGAAGGTAATATCTGACATGTTGTTCTCGTCGAAAAGGGGTACAACTTCTAAATTGGTCATGACCTGAAAGAAAAAGGCCATGGTCAGAATACAGAATGTGAAGGAAGATAGAAAGAACAATGGAAGATGTATGAAAATAGTGTAATTGGATAAGATTCACAAACATAATAATGTCAGTTAATGGTTTCATTTTAGTACATTGAGGACCTGCAAGACCACCACTAAAACCTGTCAAACCCCGTTTTCCAAAAGTACGGAAATAGTGACGTGCCAAGGTCCGCAACCTAACTGTGTCGAGGGTGGTCTTTTCTCGATACAGTTATGTTAAGCGCATAAATCATGCAGGCAACGTACCAAAACTGATAATAAAAGCAGAAACATTTATTTCCATTAACTAAAATTATTACATCTCAGAGTACTGAAAGCAAACTAAATAGTTTAATTATATTGATTAAAAGAAAGCAAGCCCTAAACAGGTGAGCACTAGAAGAGCTATCCTAATACTCCTGTGTCAACTCCGCGTAGTCTTCATTAGTGAACTCCATTCCATCGTTTCCTTCTTCATTAATCTCGTCCTCATCTAACGGACGTTCCAAGGATCGAGAAAGGGAAAGGAAGTCCGTCAGTGAGTTACACTCGGGTAGGATTTTCTCAACAGAAAGTAATGGTAAAGAGAACAAGTGTGTGTAATATATGATATCATATATATGCAGAGGTATAATGAATGTATTGTATGTAATTGGTAAATTAAGGTATACTGCGTGCGGCAACTACAGGTAATATATTCATTTAGTTTGTTAGAGAAGGGTAGCGGGTTATCGAGATTATTCCGTTCTAACCATGGAACACTGTTGGGGAAGGTAAAATGTACTGTTCCACTTTCCCGGATCTGATCGAGTAATAAAGGAATCCGAGTCCATATACTACCTTGTCAAATCAAACTACCCAGCCCCATTTTATTCAATATGAAGGTTTTGCGAATTAGAGTTAGTGCATATATCATTTAGGCATGGGATGTCATTTGTCCATGTTGGGACTGTTCAATTCATTCGTAGTAATCGTCCATGTTGGGACTGTTCACATTGCCTGCAGGGATCTTCATTTATAATAGTATTTCATACCTAAGTTCGCGCAATCTAACCCTAACCGTATCGTAGGTCATGGCGTGTGATGTATCAAAAGTTGGATTTAAGTAAATGCTATCTCAGTCGATATGGACTTCCACAGTCATGGGTTATATCTTGTTCCATTATAGTTATAAGGTAAATATAGTATTTTATAGAAACCTTAGTTTATAATGGACTATGGTGTTTTATCGTAATTATTATTTATATAAAAACAATGGTATATTAACGTTAATTATCTTTTATTATAAACGTAGTGGTATTTTAATAAAAAGAACCTCCTTTATAAAAAGGTTAGAGTATTTTAGTGAAATTCTAAAAACTTAACTTTCGAAATTAGGGGTATTTTTGGTAAGCTTTCACTTCTTAAAGGTGATAGAATTTTACTGGTTAAGCTTATTCTAGGTGGAGAGATCCTTAATATTATTAGTGCTTATACACCATAGATAGGTCTTGATGACGCTAGTAAGCGTCTATTCTGGAAGGATTTAGACGAGATGGTGTAAAGTATAACTAGTGGAGAGAAGTTATTTATTGGTGGTGATCTTAATGGACATGTAGGTACTAGTCGTAGTGGGTTTGATACTATCCATGGAGGTTTTGGTTTTGGACAAAGGAATGAAGTAGGTGACTCGATTCTAGATTTTGCCTTATCTTATGACTTGATCTTAGCAAACACCTGGTTTAGGAAAAGAGAGTCCCACCTTATCACTTTTAGGAGCGGATCAAGTGTTAGTCAAATAGACCTTTTTCTGACGAGAAGAATAGATAGAGGTTGTTGTATCGACTGTAAGGTAGTGCCAGGTGAGAGCGTAACCACTCAACATAGACTTTTAGTTCTAAATTTTCGATTTAGAAGAGGACCTAGGAAGATTAGACGTAAGGTAGAGCCTAGAATTAAATGGTGGCGATTGAAAGAAGGTAACCAAAAGGCTTTTATAGATCGTGTAGTCCAAGAAGCGGATTGGCAGTCGGAAGATGATTCAGATAGAACATGGAACAAAATGGCTAGTTGTATCAAGAAGCTAGCTAGAGATCTATTTGGTGAGTCGAGAGGTGGTGCTCCACCATCTAAGGACACATCATGGTGGAATGAAGAAGTAAAGGCTGCTATTAAAATTAAAAGGGATTCTTATAAAGATTTGAAGAAAAGTAGAGATGTGGAGAGATTTGAGAAGTATAAAATGGCTAAAAAGGAAGTTAAGAAAGCTGTTCGGGAAGCTAAATCTAAGGTCTACAAGGAGGTATACGAGAAATTAGACACTAAAGATGCTGAAAATGATATATACCGGATTGCTCGGATGCGGGAAAGGAAGACTAGAGACTTAAGTGCGGTGATGTGTCAAAAATGAAAATCAGAAGGTTTTAGTTCGAGATGAGGATATCAAAGAAAGATGGAGAGATTATTTTGACAAATTGTTCAATGAGAGCTTTACTAAGAATTTGGATGGACTTGTCATTCAATCTCAAGATATAAACCGTGATTTCATGCATAAAATAAGACTACATGAGGTTAAAGAAGGTTTGAATAGAATGAGTTTAAGAAAAGCGGTTGGTCCTGACGGGATTCCTATCGAGATTTGGAGATGCTTAGAAACAAATAGGCGTTAAATGGCTGACAGATCTGTTTAATAAGATTTGGTAGACAAAAAAGATGCCAAATGAATGGAGGAAAAGTATCCTTGTACCTATCTACAAGAACAAGAGTGACATTCAAAGTTGCTCAAAGTACCGTGGAATAAAACTTATGTGTCACACCATGAAACTTTGGGAGAGAGTGATTGAACACAGACTAAGGAAGGATATTAAGATAACAGAGAACCAATTTGGGTTCATGCCTGGACGATCGACGACAGAGGCTATTCATTTGCTTCGTCAACTTGTCGAGCGTTTTCGAGAGAGGAGAAGAGATTTGCATATGATATTTATTGATTTAGAAAAAGCGTACGACAAGATACCTAGAGAGGTATTATAGGGGACAATGATGAATTAGGGGGTCCCCGTCAAGTATATTGATATAATCAAGGATGTGTATGATGGAGTAGTG
The DNA here is from genome assembly GCA_030015575.1 of Agapanthus africanus. Taxonomy (NCBI): domain Eukaryota; kingdom Viridiplantae; phylum Streptophyta; class Magnoliopsida; order Asparagales; family Amaryllidaceae; genus Agapanthus; species Agapanthus africanus. Next base: position 963,428,191 of record CM057338.1, read on the forward strand.
GCAAATGTCAAAACTTGCGGCGGCTTAACGAGTGATTTTCCGATTATAATTGATTTACATCAAGGATCTGCATTAAGTCCATTCCTGTTTACCATCGTAATGGATGAGCTTACTAGAACTATCCAAGATGAGGTACCTTGGTGTATGCTATTCGCTGATGATATTGTTCTAGTAAATGAGACGAAAGCAGGGGTTAATGCCAAATTAGAATTATGGAGACAAACATTGGAATCTTGGGGATTCAGATTGAGCAGGTCCAAGACAACATATATGCATTGCAAATTTAGTAACCAGAGAAGTCAAAACCATATTGGTATAACATTAGAAGGGCAAGAGATATCACCGAGCGACCAGTTTAGATATCTAGGTTCCATCATCCAAAAGAATGGGGAGATCGATAGTGATGTTAATCAAAGGATCCAAGCTGGTTGGTTGAAATGGAGGAGTGCAACAGAGATTTTGTGTGATCGTAACTTTCCGTTAAAATTGAAAGGGAAGTTTTATCGGGGCGCTATTCGGCCTGCCTTATTATATGGTATAGAATGCTGGGCTCTTAAGAAGCATCATACACAGAAGATGCACGTAACGGAGATGCGCATGCTTCGTTGGATGTGTGGTAACACTAGAAAAGATAAGGTGCGAAATGAGCATATTCGTGCAAAAGTTGGTGTAGCACCTGTGGAGGAGAAGATGCGGGAAAACCGGCGAAGATGGTTTGGTCATGTGCGACGCAGACCTATAGAAACACCGGTTCGATGAACAGATACTCTCGATATGGGCAATGGCAAAAGGGCAAAAGGGAGACCGAAGAAAACATGGATGGAGATGATACAAAACGATATAGTTGCCAAAGGACTCAATGAAAATATATTGTTCGATAGGAGTGAATGGAGGCGGAGGATTCATGTGCTGGACCCGGCGTGATTCTCATGTTGGTTCATGTAGCCTATCCCATATGCTTGGGATAAAAGACTTAGTTGTTGTTGTTCACTTCTTAAAGGTGTTTAGTAAAAATCTAGTTTTAGAATTATTATTGATTTTTATAAGAAAACCCTAGCTTTTAAAAGTTCAGGATATTTTAATAAAACTAATTACTCTACCAAGTTCATGGTATTTTCGTTAAAAAAAATTATGATTCAGAAAAGTTCGTGGTATTCTAATAAAAATATCACATAGAAGGATTTAGGGTATTTTAAGGAAAATACTATTTTCCCAAAGTTCATGGTATTTTACTGAAAATATAAATTCTTAGGAGTTGATGATATTTTTGTGAAATACCCATTTTAATGAAAATAGGGTTTTAAATGTTTACCATCAATTTTATTTTAAAATAACCAATATATAAAAATTTACTATAATTTTTCCATGTTTTAATAATTAAGGAACTAATTATCGATAACCTTTATTTAATACCGTAGAATAATTACATTTATTCCTGCAAAATTTGTCCCGGTCATGATAGTCGCTTTACGACTTAGTTCCATATGTCCAAGCATGGATCTGGGGTTGTCCGTTACTCTGTGATTTTATCGTGAAGGATAACTGCTAAAAGTTCGATATATTATCAGGGTTTAATATTGTTTTTAATTGTCAAAACTCGTAAAATAGATAATGCAGCTAAAACGTCATAATTATGTCCTAAATTTTTTTTCACGAATAGATATTTTTATAACGAAGATAACAGGAGGTCAAATGTTGAGAGATCCTACCAAAAATGAGCTAGGAAAATAAAAGTCGGTGAGCGTCGGGTTGTACGAGAAAAGATATATCTTGAAGCTGAGAATTGTTTTGCCTTTGGGACATGGTCCAGAGTGTAGAAGACTCAAAGAAAAAGTTTTGAAAATATTTTTAGATTTTTTTGTCAAACAGATACTTTTTGGGGGATTTTAGAAGCTCAATGCTATTTATAGGGATTTTCTGAGATTAAAAATCCGTATTTTTTCCCCAGCCGCCACATGAGCCGACCCCACGAGCCGACAAGATCCGGACCGTCGCTCGACCAGATCCAACGACCTACATCCCATCATGCATGAGCTGGCATGGACCCCGACTCGGCTTGGCACTAGCGATCCTCAGATCAAAAGCGCGCGCGCGTGTGTGTATATATTTCTTTTAATTAAACTGTCGGCAGAATCTGGACCGTTGGTTTTCAGATCCGACAGTCCAGATTCATTCCCGCTCTAAAATAATAAAAAGTGTTTTTAATATTTAAAAATGTTTTTAAAAATTGTTTTTGGCTTCTAAAAATTATTTTAAAATAGTTTAAAATGTTATAAAATTCTGGGAAAATTATGGAAAATGTATTTTTGATGTTTTCTATCCTTTGCAACCAAATTTGGTCCAAAATAGCTCCCTTTGTAGGTTTTAAAAACTTTTCCTTTCGATAAAAAAATCCATTTAAATTCTTAAAAATTCCAAAAACTCCTAAAAATCATATTAATTCATTTTAATCATGGAAAAATATTTTTAAAATGTTTTCTACCAATAGAAGTAGTAAAATAATTTTTTTGATCTCGAGAAAATTATAAAACGTTTTTATTACGTATCTAGGATACACGGTCGTTACACTTATCGACGTATACACACACACCCCAAAGCAAATTTAATGAAATATCGATTACATACACATTTCCGCTCCACATTTATTGTTTGTTTTATATTAAATCTTTTTTATACTCATCCCATTTGCATTAGTATCCATCTTTTTAATATATGCTTTGTATCTGTATTCGATTTTGTTAAATACGGATATGACTTTTGTTACCGAACTATATCTATATCCGTATCTGTATCTGTCAATTGAAAAAATACAGATATGGTAATGCTCATATCCGCTCCATATCCGATCTGAATGCAACCCTATCATATACACATGTGCATATATGTATACACACACACACGTATATGAATATATGTATACACATACGCGCGTGTATATGCATATACGTATATGTATAATGTATGTGTGCATATACATATAAGTATATGTGTGTGTATATGTATGTGTGTGTATCGTAGATGTGTGTGTGTCGTAGATGTCTATGGGTATGTGTATGTTTGTGTGTATGGGGTGTTGATCCATATGTATCAAGTGGACTAAAAATTAACGGTTTTTGGTGCATGAAAAATCGATTGCTTGGTGATTGTGTTAGAGATCTTCAAATCTTGTGATTTTTCCATACATAGGGTTTTTAAGACATGTAGGCCATGATGACCGATATGGATTGGTAAAAAACACGGGAATTTTGTGTTTGATGGTTAGCCCCCTGTTATAAAATGAAGTCTGGACTCAATGGATTGTCTGCCCTATATATGAGAAAATGGAGTATAAAGTGGTGCGACTAGAAATTTCTTGCCATTGATAGCTCTAATAGTCAACTGTCTGTCGATTTTTTGATCGGGACCTGTCATCTCGATCATTATGTCCTTAAATATATGTACATCAATTTTCATTTGATTTAGATATGTTTGCCACTGCATTGAATCCTGAAACTCATGATGTAGCAGGAATTTGGACAAGGCTGCACCTCCTGACCACTTGAAGGTGCAGAAGGATCTGGATAAACATTCATTGGGGAATGGATAAGATGAGCGCACTCGCCTGATTGCAAACTTGACGGTTTTCTGACAATAGATCTTTTATGATACTAAACACTATTATTTTTACCATTGCCCCCATTCCTCTCAATCTCATCTTCTAAAACATAAAACCAATTTGTTTGGTATCTTCCTTTTCGAAAACTAACTCATTCTATCATCTAGATTCTAATGTCGCTTCTCAATTGTTATAAAATAGTGATAAGATATCTTAAATAGCAATAATAAAATAAGTATCCCCTAGTTCACTTGAAACTTCCCAATGTAAAACTCGGTTTCGGCCCACAACGCTTAGCCTCACACATCACATGAATGCACATGAATTTTTAATATGGTGGGATTCCCTCTAAAAATCTCAAGCCTTAAGAAAGTTTATCCCAACTTATATCTTATACCCATATGCATCTCACAATTTTCTCGATATGGGACTATGTACAGAGAGAAATTCACACAACATATGGACATGGGCTTTCAATATAGTGGGACTCTCCAAAAGACTCAAGCCTTCAAAGGTTTGACCAATCTTATAACTTATATCTTATACCCATATGCAACAAATTTTCCCGATGTGGGACTATACTAACCACATTCTTAACACTACTAAAGTTAATATGCTACAAATTACTTTAGTAAATAACTAACGATATTTGAGGTGGAATGTGTAATAGATTCTACCAACTGCAATCAGCTAAATTGGGGAACACGGTTTAAAATCATTGAAGGAATTGCGCAAGGTCTACTCTACTTATATGAAGAACCTCGCTTGACAGTTATACATCGAGACCTAAAAGCCAGCAACATATTGTTTGACGCAGACATGAATCCAGAAATTTCAGACTTTGGTTTGGCTAGGCTATTCGGAGGAAATGAAGCACATGGTATTACAAGACGAGTAGTTGGCACAATGTTAGTATTTTTAATTGATCAGTATAACAAATTATGCTCTATAAATGATCATCTAGTAACATTGAATAAACTGTTGAATCATGTAAAGTTCATTGGGTATATTGCAGTGGTTACATGGCATCAGAATATGCAAGATATGGCACATTGTCTACCAAGTTAGACGTGTTCAGTTTCGGGATTCTTGTTTTAGAGATTGTGACAAGAAGAAAGAGCAGTAGCTTTCATGATTCTTGTTTTAGAGATGCCGCACCGGCTCGCTCTACGCGACCCCTATATAAACCCCTTTCTCAGACGACTCGGGTAAGGCAATTTTTACCCAATACGCCGCTTCTCTGCCCAAATATCTCGACTAACTTGATCGTTGGAGGGTCCACGGTGGTGCAACCACCCCGATACTTCATTGCAGGTAGCTCGGCTTCATCCCAAGTCAAGCCCATTGAGATCTACACGCTCAAGGAGGCAACTCTCTAAGTCAAATCTCAGGCATCCATCGACGTTCGCACAGATCAATAGAAGACAACATCTGAAGGAGATCCAGACCTCCGTTGGCGCCGTCTGTGGAAAAGATAAATCTTTCCAATCATCAAAAGTTGCTCTTCCTCTTTTGGCTACATGGCGAGCGAACACCACGAAGATCCAAGCCCGAGCCGCCGCCTTTCCTACAACGGAGGCACGGACGGATCTACTTCTCCACCTAACGCTATCCACGCCCTCTCTGCACGGATCGACAGGCTCACGTCCGTGGTGGAAGCCCTTGCCCGCGTCCAAGCAGCGGGACAAGCCCCCCAGGTCGTTGTTCCCCCTCCTCAGAATTGTGACCTCCGCAGAGGGGGAGATGACACCGCCCACTCTGGCACCACTGAACAATGCATCGCTGTCTCCGGTGCCTACCGGTCTCCTGTGGCGACCGATTCAATGACCCGTTGGGCTCCTCACAGCTCCACACCACGGTGGCACGAAAGAGCCCACAGCCCCAGTGCACATCAAGCCCCCATCCCTCCCAAGGAGGTATCGGTCAGCTCGCCTGCTCTCAAGCACGGCTAACACCCTCTCCCTCGACAGGATCGTGCGGATATCACTCGCCGGGAAGACTCCAGAAGGACCGCACCCGGGGATCTGAGAAACCTCATAGAACGGAACCGGAGTCGCAGCCATGCGTAGATCACCAGCGGGAAGGACCATAACTCTGACTACGCTGGATCATCTGGATACCACGACCGTCTCGATGCCCTCGAAAAGAGAATCAAGGGCATACATCAGGAGGGTCATCCCTCGAACGAATCGTCCAGGTATGCCGCCGACTCGCTCACGAGGCCCTTTACTGAAGAGTTGTTCGCTGTTCACATATCGTCCATAAACAAGCATCCAAAGGTGTCCCTCTTTGATGGAAAATTCGACCCAAAGGACCGTATGGACGCGTTTACAGTGGGTACGAGTTTTCAGGACAACTCCGCCGCCGCCTAATGCCGAGCGTTCCCCGCTACCCTCATCCGGACCGGACGAGACTGGTTCCGAGGACTCACGCCACGCTCTATCTCTACCTTTGATGAGCTGGCCGTCCAGTTCCTCAGGCATTTCGTCGGGAACAGACGACAGAAGCGGACTGTCGACTATCTCTTTATTATAAAGAGCGGGGACAAGGAGTCCTTTATATGATACGTCGCTCACTTCTACAACACTCTTCTGGAGGTTCCCGAGCACCGGGACGAGACTGTCATCACGGCTCTAAGGTCGGGTCTTAGGCATAAAGAATGGCTCCGCTCCTTTGCATTAGCGCAACCTAAGACCATGGCCGAGGTAAAGGTTTGGACCGAATGGGAAATCCAGCTCGAATCCGAGGTGAACGCGAATCTACCCTGGGGCGATCAGACCAACCAAAGGAAGAGAGGTAGAGAAGAGAAGAAAGTTGACCGGCCAAAGCCATACTCCCCGAAGTTCCAGGAGTATACTCCGCTCAACATCTCCCGGACCGAGCTGTTGGAGGAGGCGAAGGGCGAGCGATTCTTCAAGCTTCCTCCGGTCACCAATAGAGCGGCCAAAAGGACTCGAGGCCCATACTGCGCCTTCCACAGGTCGCAAGGGCACCTCACAAAGAACTGTAAATAGCTCCGTGATTACATCGAGGATTTAATCCGCTCACGACACTTGGCAAAGTACCCGCGGGAAAAGCGGTAGGCTGACCGGGATCAAGAGAACCATCCCTCTTCCGGAGAATTGACGATCGGCCAAATCATAGTCATATCAATGGGGGCATCAGGATCCGGCGATACTCGCCGCCTCCCGCCAGTCGAGGAAACCATCGACCAGCCCCAGAAGAAACACAAAGTATCCCAGCCTATCACCTTCACCGACGAAGACCTCCACGGAATATCCTTGCCTCATAACGACCCCCTCGTGATCACAGCGTGGGTCTACCACTACGAGGTTCAAAGGATATTGGTCGACTCGGGAAGCTCGGCGAACATTCTTTTTTACGACTACTTCCTGCGCATGGGGTACCTGAGGCCGACCGCCCACATTCTGTCGGGATTTACCAACCACTCCATCCCGGTGGAAGGAGTGGTTATGCTCCTCCTCAACATTGGTGAGACAGGCCGTACGAGAATGGTACCCGTGGAGTTCATCATCGCTAGAGTTCTCTCATCCTATAATATCCTCCTGGGATGCCCGACGCTTAACTTCCTCCGGGCCCAAATTTCCACTTACCACCTCACGATCAAGTTTCCACTGGATCAAGGGGGAGTAGGTCAGGCCTACGGGAACCAACAAGTCGCAAAGATTTGCTTCACAGCGACATCCATTCCCGGGGAGGAAAGCGACGACCTTGAGAGCGCCAACAATCTCCAAGGGTCCTTGGATACCCGTGACAAAGAGAAGGAAATCCGAGGGGCCCCGGTGGAGGCGTTCGTGGAGGCCCCCCTCGTCGAGGGGGACGACGCATGCACTGTACAGATCGGGTCGCTCTTAACGGGAGCCAGGCGCAAAGGGTTAGTCGATTTTCTTCGCGGAAACGCGGACGTTTTCGCTTGGGCACCCGCCGACATGCCCGGGATCGACCCTCAAGTAATCTCACATAAGCTCGGGGTCGACCCGACGGCACGACCCGTCAGGAAAAAGAAAAGAAACTTTTCTCCCCTCACACAAAAGGCGATCGAGGACGAGGTCGGCAGGTTGATCGCGGCCAACTTCATTCGAAATGCGGCCTACTCAGAATAGCTAGCGAATGAGGTAATGGTTAAAAAAGCGAGCGGAAAGTGGCGCATGTGCGTCGACTTCACAGATCTCAACAAGGCCTGCCGAAATGAGAATTATCCCCTCACTCGGATAGATCAGCTCATCGACAACTCGGCAGACCATGAATTGCTCAGTTTCATGGATGCTTTCTCCGGCTACAACCAGATCCGTATGAACCCAGCTGACGAAGAGCTTACCGCGTTCACAACGGACCGGGGGTATACTGCTACAAGGTAATGCCCTTCGGCCTTAAAAACGCCGGAGCTACATACCAGCGCCCGGTCAACAGGATGTTCAAATAACAGATCAGGAGGAATATGGGGGTTTACGTCGACGATATGCTCGTCAAGTTGACCTCATCGAGCGAGCACACCAAAGATCTCGGCAAGGCGTTCGACGTCCTCCGCAAGTACAAGATGAAGCTAAATCCGGCTAAGTGCGCGTTTGGGGTCACTAATGGAAAATTCCTCGGATTCATGGTTACCCACCGAGGGATTGAAGCCAACCCGGAAAAGATCAGCGCCATCTTCAACATGGCCGTGCCAAAGAGCAACGTCGAAAACATGCGACTCACGGGGAGAGTAGCCGCTCTAAGTCACTTCATGTCGAGGTCCGGAGAAAAGTGTCTCCCTTTCTTCAAAGCCCTGAGAAAAATCCTAAGGTTCGAATGGTCAGAAGAGTGTCAGGTCGCTTTCGAACAATTGAAAGTACACCTGGTGACTCCCCCACTGCTCACCTGGCCAATCAAAGGAGATGAGCTGTCACTGTATCTTGCAGTGTCCGATCAAGCAGCAAGCTCGGTGCTCGTCCGAGAAGTCGAAGGAGTTCAAAAGCCGGTCTACTATGTAAGCTACGTATTTAAGGACGCGGAAATAAGATATCCGGCCATAGAAAAGATCGTCTTGGCACTTATCATAGCCTCAAGGAAGCTGCGACACTACTTCCAGTCGCACACCATCCTCGTCCTCACCGAATGTCCCTTAGGAGCTATTCTTGTCTCCCCCGAGTCATCTGGTCACTTGGAGAAATGGAGGTGGGAGCTATCTCAATTCGACATCAAGTACCGCCCGAGGCAAACTATTAAAGCACAAGTCCTGGCAGACTTCATCGTCGAATGTATTATCCCCAACAAGGAGGCGGTGCCGCAGCCCTCGATCGTAGAGGGGTCTAACTCCGTCCCTGACTGGGTCCTCTACGTCGATGGATCCTCTACCGAGGAGGGGAACGGGGTCGGCCTAGTCATTCGAGGCCCGAGCGAGGCGGAGATAGAGTACTCTTTGAAACTCGGGTTCAAGGCCTCAAACAACGCCGCGGAGTATGAAACTTTGCTAGCTGGACTATGAATCACCTCCGGAGTGGGGCTGAAGACGATCCGAATTCGCAGCGACTCTGCCATTGTCGTAGGTGAGGTAACCGGCCATTTCGAAGCCCGGGAACCTCTGATGGCAAAATATCTAGCCGATGTAAAAAGAATATGAAAAAACTTCGACGAAGTTCAAGTGGAACAGATTCCTCGGCCCCTAAACGCCCAGGCCAACACCCTGAGCAAGCTAGCCTCCTCCTATATGGCTAATAATAAGAGAAATATTCTCTTCGAGGTCTTGCCACGGCCTAGCGTGGAAGAAAGGGAGACGGCGCTTCAAGTTTATACCACCCAGGAAGAAGGCCGGGACTGGAGGAGGCCCCTTGTAGATTTCCTGAAGGAGGGTATCTAAGTCCATGCCACGCACCCCACGGAATCGCGGGGAGGCAGAATTTTCAAAAAACGGTTTTCAAAAGCTTCGTGACATAGACTATACACCAAGATCTTTGCTAAACCTTTACTAACAACAAGAACATGAGATCTTAACTATATGTGCAGAAGTTATACCTTACGTTCATGTCCTTCGAGTCTTCATTCCTCGCTGTCTCCACCTCGTCGTCGACTCCATGGATCGTATCGGATCGTCGCTTCCTCGTCGGCCTTCTCAAATAGAAGATGATCCACTCGAGAGAATGTACATCAAGCTCTTATCTCAACCGAAGCTACTAGGGCATCATGTTCGCTATATAAGATGTCGTAGACGATGTAGAGTATGAAGATGGATTGGGATGTCTCTTTTCATCCTAGATTACTCAACACATGAGTGTTCTAAGGTTTGAGGAAGAAGATGATAGGTTTTGGAAAAGCTAATGAGCTAGAGCTTGAAGAAGGAGATGGCTTGCTTTTTCTTTCTCTCAACTGAACTCTTTTGATAATTCATTAGATAAATCTAATAGCAATTATCAAAAGGGGTTCAATTTACTAAAGAATGAGTCATGGGTTTAAAATCCACCATGTGTCATAAGCATCCAAGTCCAAATTCATGCAATATCCACTTCATTTCTTATTTACATAAATGTATTATTAATTTAAACTAAAATGAATAATGCAATTATGTCATGTCACCTTCAATATCATTTTTGTACAAATTACAAAAACGCCCCTCGTCTGTATATACATACCCGTATCTGTATTCCGAAAAATACGAATACAAAAGACGAAAACAATCCATCAATATAATACTAGGATCTGGTTTAAACCAAAGCCCACTAGTATTGTCCGTCCGAATCATCATCCGTGCACAAGTACACGTATGCGATCGAACCCTGTCGTAAAACCATACGACCTCTACATCTTTTGCCCGATGCAGGGAAAGCCTCTGTGTGGGACTCTAAAGACTCGACACTACGCTGGCAGTGGGTTTAACCACAGGCCGCAAGTGGCACTAGCTGTACGTAACGGCCCACAGGTATATGTCAATGAGAAGGCCGATGAGAATAACTCATCCAAACTCCAACTGAGCCTATCTGTGACAATCTCCATACAATCCGGTCTGTTCGTCTAAGAGTATCGCATATCGGGCCTAGGGGGACGGTAATCGTCAGACCCCTAATAACGCAATAGGTCGTGATGGAGCGTAGCCCATTACCCCCTGAGAAACTACTGGAATACCTACCAGTAAATCTCGCTTGTCTTGGCCAGGGGCTTTGTGTAATGGCTCTCCAAACACAGCGTGATATCAAGCCCAAATACCGGGAGAGACGAATCCTATCTAACCGCCACTGCCTCCAAGTGCTTCGAGACTGCATCCAACTATTACCTATTTGCACAACTCCTTTGAGCGTGGTAGGATAATAATCAAAGTACAGTGGGTACACACTCGAGGCGAAAGAGCAGTGTCAAGTCGACGGACTAAGCTGTACTCATGTCACCTGAGAACTGCTACCCGACGATAGGTATAATACCCACCAATAGTTCCCGATGTGTCCTGTCCGGTGTACTTATAACCCAATGAGCACCTGCATACTATCTCCAGTACGACGCACTAATGGCTGTGGGACAGGCCATCTTCCATGCTGGGATGAGAAGCGTATACACTAGTCTACTCTGGAGTATCGATGCCCTGTCTCGATAATCCTACGACTAGGGACCTGCATAAGGATGTGCTTATAGACTATCCAGACCCCACTAGTGTGACCACCATCACAACGCTAGTAATCAAGCAAAAATCCTAAGAGCTCTACCAATATGTATAAATGATATGCTAAGAAACATATGCACATATTGAGATAGAAACAAACCAGGTAGCATACCACCATTTTGAGCAAGACCGTTACTATATCCGTGTATATCCCAAGCTCCTATTAAGTAATATACAAACCAGTATGATACAATAATGGCCTCTAGGGCATATAACACTAACAAGGTATGCTCCCGGAAGATCGAGGGGAAGCACGCCGCCTCCGAGCCAAAGCCCATCACTTCGTCTGGAGTAATGGAAATCTCTACAAGAAGTCCTTCACGCAACCTCTGCTTCGGTGTGTCGACCTCCACGAAGCTGACTACATCTTGCGTGAGATTCACGAAGGGGTTGGTGGACTTACCAAGGGGTCCGCACCTTAGTCCAGGAGATGCTGCTCTAAGGGTACTACTGGTCGACCATCCATCAAGACGCTTAAAAGCTCGTCAGAAGATGCACAAGCTGCCAACTCCACGGCAGCATACCCCATCTTCCTGCTACCGAGCTGACAGTCATCACATCCCCTGGCCGTTTGCCCAGTGGGGGATGGATATGTTGGGCCAACTCCCAACCGGCACGGGCAGGCACAAGTACATCCTCGTCGCGGTGGACTATTTTACAAAATGAATCGAGACCGTCCCCATCAGGAAACCAAACGCCACCATGACCATCAAATTCCTGCTAAAAAACATAATATCCCGATTCGGGATCCCGAGGTGTATTGCCACCGATCGCGGGACGATGAATTTTGAAAATGAAAAAGTCAGAAGATTCTTCAACGAGTACCACGTACTAATGAAGTTCGCCGCGGTAGCACACCCTCAATGCAATGGGCAGGCCGAGGTCACTAACCGAGATGTCATTCGAGGTCTTCGAACTCGTCTGGAAGGAAGACAGGGCAGCTAGGTCGAGGAGCTTCCCCGGGTTTTATGGGCCCTACGCACTTCGAGAAAGACCCTTACTGGGGAGACCCCCTGCAGTCTCTGCTACGGCACCGAGGCAATGGTCCCAACGGAGATCGGACTGTCCAGTTACAGAGTCGAGCACTTCAACGACGAGGCCAACACCTTAGCACTCTGGACTAATTTGGACATCTTGCTAGAAAAGCGTGACCGAGCGCATATCAAAGCCGTCGCTTACCAATAGTAGACCGCCCGCTACTATAATGCACGAGTCAAGCATCGCGCCTTCAAGACTGAAGATTTGGTCATAAGACGGAACGAGTTCGGGGACCAGGGCAAGCTGCATAAGTTTTCACCGAAGTGGGACGGCCCATTCCTCATCTTCGAGATACTGCCCAGTGGGGCTTATCACTTACAAGACGCGGCGGGTCGTAAGTTTCCCCGACCTTACAATGCCGAGATGCTCAAATTGTACAAATGAATTTAAAACCTGTATCTATGAATATATGTTTCCTTTTTATCAAAGCGATGTAAATTTTTCTAAGTCTCCTGAATTAGAAGAAATTACTCCTATAAGTCCCCCTCTTCCTCGGTTCTATAACTTCTGAGTTCGTTTTTGTGACGGCACGCAAAGCACAAAGAGAACAAAAATGAGACGAAAGCACATCGTAAAGAGAGTAACTTTATTCGTCAAAGGTATTATGGGCTTCCCAGCCTTACAAAAACAAAAAAAATTATTACAACAGTGGGAGAAGGGGGTGCAGAAAACACTGCTGGTGGTACTCCGAGGAGATTGCCACCAACTGAGCCCTTGCTTCCTCGACCCTCTCCCTCTGATGATGTCCGCGGACCCTCGACGTCACGGACAAGCCAGAGGCCTCTCCGGCCAGGCACCCATCATTAAGTTGCCTTAGTTAGAAGCACTCGAGGACGAGTGCCACCGAACGATCCCGCCGGCTCTTCGAGATCAGGCCAAAGTGGTAAAGCGAGCGCAGCTTGTTAACCGCCTCGTTCTTAAGCTGCTCGGACAAGGCGTTGTGTAGCCCCGGTGACATCCTCCAGATCGAGTACATAAGCAGCTGGAGGAGGAATGAACGCCGGGGAAGCAGACGGCCGAAGTGGTCCTCCACACGCCGAACCATCGCCCGATACATCTCATCGGAGCACATCTGGTCGTACAAGTATGCGTCTTTGAAGGAAATGATCTCTGGGATGGAGTAAATGAATCTTGTCATTTCTATGTTTGGGGACGCAAAGTTAAGAATAATCAACACGCCTTCGCTATTTATAGCCCCCAAAGGAATCCCAGAAGACCGAAGTTTGCACACGCGGCAACACGATTCACGAGATCCTTTCAAATTATCGAATGCGAGACCGCCACGTGGTGACCATGTCGTACCCCACAGGCCTATGCGTGAGCGATGGAAGTTGGAACGACGTGGCTCGTGGAACGTCGCGCCCCGTGTATGCGTTTCCGCCACGTGTCATCCATGGCCGTCACCCTCCCGGATATTGCGAGTTAAGGGAGATCGAACGATGACCCACTAAGACCAAGTGAAGTCCAAAAAGCCCTCGTCAAGAGGCCACCGAGCAACTTCCCTGCTCGGTAAATTCTGGCGGGTAGCTCCTACCCATCCACGCCAAGGATCGAAGCCCTCATCAAGAGGCCACCGAGCAGCTTCCCTACTCAGTCAATCCATGGCGGGTAGATCCTACCCATCCACGCCAAAGATCCGAAGCCCTCATCAAGAGGCCACCGAGCAGCTTCCCTGCTCGGTCAATCCCTGGCGGGTAGCTCCTACCCATCCGTGCTAAGGATCGAAGCCTTCATCAAGAGGCCACCGAGCAGCTTCCCTGCTCGGTCAATTCTTAGCGGGTAGTACCTACCCATCTACGCTAAGGATCGAAGCCCTCATCAAGAGGCCACCAAGCAGCTTCCCTGCTCGGTCAATCCTTAGTGGGTAGTACCTACCCATCCACGCTAAGGATCGAAGCCCTCATCAAGAGGCCACCGAGCAGCTTCCCTGCTCGGTCAATCCCTGGCGGGTAGCTCCTACCCATCGACGCCAAGGATCGAAGCCCTCATCAAGAGGCCACCGAGCAGCTTCCCTGCTCGGTCAATCCTTAGCGAATAGTACCTACCCATTTACGCTAAGGATCAAAGCCCTTATCAAGAGGCGACCGAGCAGCTTCCCAGCTTATTCAATCCTTAGCGGGTAGTACCTACCTATCTACGCTAAGGATCTAAACCCTTATTAAAAGGCCACCGAGCAGCTTCCCTGCTCGGTCAATCCCTGGCGGGTACCTCCTACCCAGCGACGCCAAGGGTCAAGGCCCTCATCAAGAGGCCACCAAGCAGCTTCCATACTCGGTCAATCCTTAACGGAGTAGTCGCCGGTCCAACACAAAGGAATGGGCGAATTTCACTTAACCTCTTAGAGGAGCCAACCGATGTATCTTAAATGGGCGATCATCACCTCAACTTCGGGGGCACAAGGACACCGACCTTCGTACACTTGGCAAAATAATTGGATTGCATCCGACGTGCGATCGCCAACTAAAGGACCGATCATCAAGCTACGGCCTAACTCGTCGGGCGAGAAAAACGCTAACAGGCTCACATCAGAAAATATTGCATAAAAAACATTGCCATGCAAAAATTCACAAAACGACTTTATTCACAAAAACGAGAGTCTTTACAAAGGTGTTGTGGGCTCTTCGGCCTCACAAAAATTGCCCGAAGGTTTACAGAAAAAAATGCGTACAGAAAATTTTTTCAAAAGAGAAGGCATGAAGGCTCAGGCTTCGGGACTGGGCAGGACCTCGATCCGCTCTTCGCCAGCATCGGGAGCCGAGGTGATAGCTTCCGAGACGGCGCTCCAGTTAGGTGCTTCAGCGTTCCTGCCGACGGCCAATCCCCGTGCGGCACTTCCGGCGGCCTCCCTCTGCTGCTCATCCTCGAGAGGGTACTGGAGACGGAGCTCGCCGTCAGCAAACCTTGGCATCAAGAGCCTGGTGCTAGACAAAGGCCGAGGCATCGGCGAGGTTAGTGTAGAATTGCTCCGACGACTTGTACCTCTCTACCGCCTTCGCAGCCCGGAAGTTGGCGAGCTTCACCTTGTCCTTCGCCATCTCGGCTTCCCTCTTAAGGGTGTCTCGCATTTTCTTCGTAGTGGCGTTGAGCACCCGAGCCTCCTCCAACTTGGCCTCGGTAAACCTGGCAGACTCCTTTAGAATTCGGATGGACTCCCTGCTTCTGGAGTTCACCTGCTCCTCAGCGACCAACCGCGACTGGAGGCTAGTCGACTTCTCCTTCTCCGGCCGCAACTGATGGAGAGGATCCTCCTCCCGTGAGGACGACTCTCCCACCTTCTGCATCGCCGGGGCAATTTCCCCGTGCTTCATGTTGGCGATGAGGGCGCAGTGCTGGAGTACCTGAGGAAGGTGAAAAGGGGTTAAAGATATTCGCTCCGATGAAAAATTCTTAACAATACCCTAAAGGAAAACAGATACTGACCTGCACGGCCTCCTGAGCGATGGCGGCCACTTAGGCCTTGAGGGTCCCTGAGGAATTTTGCCCCCTGCCGACCTTTCCATCTCCGAGAGCAAGCTATCGGCAACAGAAAGCCCTGAGGGCACCTCGAAACACACATCCCCCTCTTGCACAATGATCGGAGAGGCCGGGGATTAGACAATCGTCCTCTTACGCCCCTTGAGCGGGGCTTCAGGGAGATCAGCCTCCTCTTCCTCCTCCCTCGCCCGAGGGGCCGATTCCCGAGCACGCACATGACTCTCCCCTCGAGTGGGCTTCGGAGCTCGGGGCGCAGGTGAAGGCCTGACAGGTGCGGCTGGCCCCAGGGCTGAGTTCGTATCGGGGAGCGACGAGCCGGCACCCCCGGCCTTCTTTCCCTTCTTCGCGGCCATGGCAGCCAGGAACTTGGATCGGTCCATCAATTCTGCAAAAAGGAAAATGCACACGGGAAATTAGTGACACTGGAAATATCATAAGAACAATATTCAAATCTAGACAGGTCGGCTAGGCTCTTAACTTATGCACAAATCGGGCGAGGCTGAGCCCGGCCCAACTGAGGGCCTGCTCGAAGAGCAAAACATCGGCTTATTGGATCGGCTCCCACATCGACACCACCCTCGCCTCTTGAGAGGACGACCGCCTCACCCGCGGGCAGTCAGCCATATGCCACTGTACAGGCACAGGCTAATCCTCACTCTCGGATGGCCCGACGAAAACAAACTTCTCTTTCCATTCGTGGATGGTGGAGGGCACAGCTACTACACCCGACCCTACCGTCCCACCTTTGGGTTTTCTAAAAGAAACGTACACCCAGCTCGGTTCGTCCTTACGGGAGCCGGGATGATTTTTGTAACAAAGGGAAGAAAGAAGAAGGTTCATGCTGAAGGGAATCTCTTCAAGTCTAAGCCGGACCAGAAACCCGAGGAGAATCCTCCAGGAGTTCGGCGCTAGCTGGCCCGAGGCTAGCTAAAAACAACGTAACGCCCCGAATACCTCGGGAGAAAAGGGGAGACGCATCCCGGCCCAGAATGCGTCGACGTACAAGGAAATCTCATTGCCCCGCACCTGATCTGCCCTCTCGTCTGCCCTAACCAGACGAAGAGAATAGCTAGGGGGAATGAGGAAACGATCCCGGATCGTAGTGAGATCATCCACATTCCTCAGGAGGGAGGGTGCATCGCGAGCGCTCCTGATGCGCACCTTGGCGACCCTTCCCGTCGCCCAACCACGGTCGGCACGGGTAACCCTAACCCTACGAAGGGAGCCAGACTCAGAGGGAGCAGAAGACGAAGCGGGGGAAGACTCCCTAGACCTACCCTAACTACCTCAATAGACTCCTCAAAGGAAGGCATCTAACCTGATTCAAGGAAGGGGTCCTTCGAGGAAAGAGCACGCAAGATCAGACCTAGAAGAAAGAGCGCCGAGCTATCTCTCACGCCAACAGAGAAATAATATTGAAAGTGTGGACCCGAGAGGACCCCATCCCTATTTATAATGCCTTGGCATCGCATCCAACGGCTCACGCCGTTTCCCGCCAAAACAACGCTTCGCAGAGGCAGCTATCGACGCTCCATGTGTCACGCGGCAATTCGAGATGTCCCTTCGAGCGCAGGAGACAGCGACGACCCGTCGTGTCCGCAAATCTGCGTCGGACACGTGGCCTGCACCTCAACAAACGTACGATCGAATCGGTGCTCCCTCTTTAATGCACGATCTCCTCGCTGATCCACTGACATCATCAGGCTAAGCCTAACTGCCTCGGAAATCCGCTCTGACAAGGTCCTAGCTACGAACTGAGCCACGAAACCAATCAGACCACTCTCGACCTGATCCATAAATAGGTCGGGACGAGAGTGGGGGGGCTAATGATGGTGCTCATGAGTGGGAACTCCCCAGATCGTGACACGTGGCAGATGACGTATCCTGGGACTTATAGAACATGAGCCAACACTATTCATTGGAGGCATGCCCCCGAGGTATTCTGCCGGGGTATATCCCGTCTTCCATGGATGCCTAAGCACTCGCATGCCCGCCTTTCAAATAAGCATCGGCTTGCCTCACCGAGCCCCCCTACATGCTGAGCTTCTTCAGCCCTCCCTGCTCATCTCCGAGCTATTGCAAAGCTGTGCTAGCTCGGTATAACACCCGAGCCCAATGCTACTATTTTCAGTTACTGTTTGAGCATAATGTAGTACTCATTTCATTTAACTTGCTTGTTTGTTGCTTACTGTAAAATTTACCCGGCAAAGTCATTTCTACATATAACAAATTTTGGCATCTAAAATAAAATTGAAAATATTCATCTTGGCCTACTTGACACCCCTAGCCTCGTGGTAGCGTCCGTGCATTGTGTTCTCGTCCCGTTCAGTGAAACGGACGAGTTTGGACGGCTACGCGCGCGTACATGTGTCCGTTTTGGGGGTATGCTTTTTAATCATAAAACACTTAATTTTAAAATTTGGATCCCGCTTAAAATCCTATTATTTCAATTTCAAATTTTTGGACTCGACCCGGGCGCGATTTGGAAATGTTTTATTTGGCGCCAAAATCCCAAATTTTAATATTATTAAAACCATCGCATATATTTTTCTAACTAACCTGATATCTTACTGTTCATTACCTATCTTTTAAATCTTTAAATTAACCTATATATATATCCTACTGTTCCTTAAAATGTTTTGAATCTTTAATTAATATTTATCCCTAACTAACGATTCCCCTTTAGCCAATCGCGTTCCTTTTAATTCCGTGGGCCACCACCTGCAGCTCTCTCTCTCTCTCTCTCCACTTTTTCTCTCTCTCTCTCATATATTCTCTTGTACTTCTCTTTATCATTCTTTCTCTTTTTGCTTCATGTCTCGTTTCTCTTTTTTTCTTAACTGTTCTTTTGTTGCCGGAATTCCGTCGTACCGATGACGTTTCTCGACGTTCCAGCGAGGTACCCCGATCCGTGTGGTTCCTTTTTTCGTCGTTTGGGTTCATTCCGTGAACCGTGCGCCCGTCGCGAGTTTTCCCCGCCGACGGTTAACGTTCCGTTTTCCCGATTCGCGACCCATCGAGGCAAGTTAATCTTGCTACATGCTATATAATTCGTTTTATACCTATTTAAATAAATACCATACATATAGTTTAAATCTAGTGCCCCATGTTTAATTTTATAATGTTTCGATGTTCCGTTTGCATCCGTTTATATCATATTAAATCTAGATCATGAAAACTTATCTTGTGACATACTAGATTATATTATACTGCAACCATATCATTTAAAATATATATCGTCGTAATATTTATTATTATTATCTTTAATTAGTTTATAATCTTCATTTTATAATGTTATACATTTGAAAATCTTATAGTTTACACATGAAAAGTCGTTGAAAAATCGGATATGACAAATCTGAAATTTACTGTACACCTTATCTTATAAAATTCATTATAAATCATAGAAAAATCATTAGTATACGTTCTTTAGTTTGTTACGAAGCTAACTCAGAATACTATAACTCTATGAAATATTTACTTGCAAAATAAATTGTTTAAATAACGTAAAATGCAAATGAAAATGTCTCCAAACTGCTGTCCAGGGAAATTCCAGCAGCAAACTTTCAACTTCGAATGTTAATAACTTTTTGTAGGGACAACCTGAGATGCTTATACTTATAAAACTGAAAACCTTATTGAATTATCTTTGTTTTGGTATAAGACACGTCCCTTTTGGAGAACGTTTGTTATTTTTAAGCTATTTTACAAATTAGGGTGACGCTGAATTTCTGAGCGGAACCTTCTTGTGCATGGTTAATCAATACCACTTTTATAGTTATTAATCGCTTTGAATATGCTATCCATATTAATATTATTATATCAATATTTATATCACATATTGCTTAGTTGTACATCCCACATTACCATTTTATAGTTTTATAACTTTTCGGATACCCGTTTGCATCCATCGCATTTAAGATACATATAATTGCATCCATAGATCACATTACTACATAATAATGTGATATTAACACTCCATGTTTAATAAATTGCATCCTAATTAATATTGGATCTATAAATGTAACCCTAATCGATAACTGTGCATCCATATCCTTGAAATTATATCTATTTGCATATCATATTACATATTACATGTTCCAGTTTATTGTTCTGATAGTACTCATGCTTGTTTATTTATACACATGCTTATGTTAGTTTGATTATGAGCACCCACATGACATCTTGTGCTTCCTGACATGACCTGTTACACTTCCTACTTGACATGATATGGTACCGTACACTGCTTGACTTGACCTGATGTACCATGACCTGACCCGTTACCTGATCCTGTGTCTAATGCCAACAAACCTGACATGTAGTCCTCATGGACCGTTCCTGTTGTCTATCCAGACAAACCTGTTTATCTGATCCTGTGTTGGCATTAGTTTCTTGATTTTGGAATACCTGACTTGACATACACATATAACTTTGGGGTATGGGGAAATCAAAGGTGAAACCTGACTTGTAACTCGGCAGTTCACTACCTGTTCTGAGTGTACACATTCCTGTTTTGTGCCTAGCGGCATGTCTCGGCTTCGGCCGAGAATATTGTGGCCGTGGTCCCGGGTATGTACGGGATACTATCGAGTGTACACATTCGTGTTTTGTGCCTAGCGGCATATCTCGGCTGCAGCCGAGAATATTGTGGCCGTGGTCCCGGGTATGTACGGGATACTATTGAGTTACATCGATGATTCATCAATTGATTTCAAAGACTTTAGAATAGAAAACCTGATAGAACAGTTTAGTTTACCCACGGCACGCTACCCTGTACTGGTATGATTCATATTATTGTTATTCTTGCTGTATTCATGTTTATATTACATTGCCTGCTACACTGTTCATATTATATTACTTGATGACATGACGCGCTAACTTCTGGGTTTTGCATGGTCCAGATTCCGTACCGCTGTTGCAGTACGAGCAGGAGTACTTCAGCCAGCAGGCTGAGCTGTGAGTTCAGTAGTAGTTAGTTTTATTTCCTGCATTTATTTCCTGATGTGAGCCCACATTATGGGACACACTTTTCAATTATTTGTATTGGATCATTTGCTTCCGCATTTATTTATTATTGACTCCTGTTATTCTGGATTATGGACATATTTTAGATAGTTTTATCTTGTTCTTGATATCTCTACAGCCGTAATGTGACTGTGGATGGATACTTCCTACCCACAGGTAGCATGGTTGGCTATGTCACGTGCCCAATCTAGCGTACTCTGGGAAGCGGGGCGTGACACTCGGCCTCCCGACTCGTCTCCGAGCCTCCCGCCGAGCTAAGCCTCCCCAGATTTCAGGACTAACGAGAACGCAAGGCCTCAGCGCTTTCGTAATGGCCCCGGGTATCTCGCCTAGGCGAGATATCCGCCGCCCCATGTCCCGTGCCCCTCGCAGGCTCGTTCCCCCATTAACGAGCGGATCCTGCCATTCACACGGGCGTAACATATGGGCGTAACTGATGGCAGAGATCTCGCACCGGCTCGCTCCACGCGACCCTTATATAAACCCCTTTCTCAGACGACTCAGATAAGGCAATTTTTACCCAATACACCGCTATTTTGCCCAAATATCTCGACTAACTTGATTGTCGGAGGGTCCACGATGGTGCAACCACCCCGGGACTTCCTTGCAGGTAGCTCGCCTTCATCCCAAGTCAAGCCCATTGAGATCCACACGCTCAAGGAGGCAACTCTCCAAGTCAAATCTCAGCCATCAATCGACGCTCACACAAATCGACGGAAGAAAACATCTGAAGGAGATCCAGACCTCCATCAATCCACAATAAAGCAAATTAGTGATAACGAATCAATCTATACATGGGGAAAAAATTATGAACCTGTTGAGCCTTCCAATTTATATTTGGAGCATAGGACTTACATGAAAACCCTAATGCAGACTTCTGAACACTGGAGCAATGCAACAATATCAGCAATCATTCACCCATCTGTTGCTGATAATTCTCCAGAAAATGAGGCGTTGATGTGCATTCAAGTAGCATTGCTATGTGCTCAACAAATTCCGTCTAGTAGATCTCCAATGTCCACGGTCGTTCTCATGTTACATAGTCCTCCAGTGGATCTCCAAGTGCCTGTGCAAATGAACATAGCAAACATGTTAATAGAACATTATTCTAGAAATGGACTTAGAATTTCAGAACTAGATCCTCGGTGAACATGTTAGGATAGCAGAAAGGTTGTTCGAAGGAAGAGCTGAATGAGAATTCGTGTTTAGTAACATATGTTGTCGTATTTAATATCCTATGGAATAAGACCAACTGTTATCTTATACATAATCTATATGATATGCATGACTCTTCCTTTCTGGTGGAAATCCGAAGGATGAATTTGAACAGAGCCTAAAATGTCACTATAGGATGCATCCTATAGTGAAGGACATGTGGCAATACATCATTGGTGTTACTTATTGAGTGAATCAAATATTTAATACCAAAAAGACGTAATCTTTAAGCAATAGATATAGCAGAGTGAGATATTGCCACATCAGCTTTCGATCCTTTCCGTTAGTAGCTTGTAAGGATGTATTTTCACTGTTGGAGATACATTCGCGTCTAAATCCTTCGTCGTTGGAAAATTTAAAGAAAAAGATGTCATCGTTGCATAATTTGGGGACTTTAAATTGTGGACCATATCAGTTTGCTAAATTAAAAAGAGTACAGACCTACATAGTGTCGCGTTCATTAAGAGTGAAGATCAAAGAGTTTAGTTGAGAAGAGAACTTAAGATAAATGAAAGATGCTTCAAACAGATGAAAATGAAAAAGCAATAGGACCCGATAATATTCTTATCATAGTTTGGAGTGTTTAGGAAATATAAGACTAATGTGGTTAACTAAGTTATTTAACAAAATTATGGATTTAAAGAAAACGCATAATGAACGAAGACGAAGCAACTTGATACATATCTATAAAAGAAAGACATACAATATTGTTCAAATTATAATGGTATGAAGCTTATATGTCATGCAATGATATTATGGGAGAGAGTAAACGATTGTAGATTAAGAAAAGAATCATCTATATCTGATGATGCTCATGAGTGCCTTACTCTTGGTGAGGGCTTGGATCCTTGGCGTCAGTGGGTAGAAGACTACAAGCCAGAGGCCACCAAGCAGCTTTCCTGCTCGGACAATCCCTGGAGGGTAGCTCTTACTCATCTACGCCAAGGATCGAAG
Organism: Agapanthus africanus; assembly: GCA_030015575.1. Classification (NCBI taxonomy): domain Eukaryota; kingdom Viridiplantae; phylum Streptophyta; class Magnoliopsida; order Asparagales; family Amaryllidaceae; genus Agapanthus; species Agapanthus africanus. Next base: position 963,451,137 of record CM057338.1, read on the forward strand.
CCCTCATCAAGAGGCCACCGAGCAGCTTCCTTGCTCGGTCAATTCCTGGCGGGTAGCTCCTACCCATCCACACTAAGGATCGAAGCCCTCATCAAGAGGCCGCCGAGCAGCTTCCCTGCTTGGTCTGTCCCTGGCTGTTAGTCTTCTACCCACCGACGCCAAGGATCCAACCCCTCACCAAGAGGCCACCGAGCAGCTTCTCTGCTCGGACAATCCCTGGCGGGTAGCTCCTACCCATCCACGCCCATCAAGAGGCCGCCGAGAAGCTTCCGTACTCGTCAAACGCCGACCAACTTGGCTATTGTTTAGCTTACGCTAAGAGAAGTAGTCCCCGGTCCAACTCGAAGAAACGGACAAATCTACACTTTTCTACTCGAAAGAGTCTGCCGACGTATCTTATGTGAGCGATCGTCATCTCAACTTCAGGGGAACCAGGACACTGGCCTTTCTATACTCCAGGACACTGGCCTTTCTATACTTAACAAATAATTGGGTTTCACTCGACGCGCGATCGCCATCTAAAAAGACCGGTCATCGACCTATGGCCTGACTCGTGGGGCGAGGAAAATACCAACAACCTCACACAAGAAAACATTGCCGCGAAGAAAAATTAAAAACAGCTTTTTTCACGATCTGAAAGTCTTTACAAGTATTTACAAGGTACTATGGGCTCCTCAGCCTTACAAAATTGCCCGAAGGCTCAAATAATTCAAAGAAAAGAAAAAAGAAGAAGGCAGGAAAGCTCAAGCCCCGGGACAGAGGAGGATCTCGACCTGCTCTGCGCCGGCGTCGGGAGCCGGGGTGATGGCTTCAGGGTCGGCGCTCCCACCGGAGGCACTTCCGGCGGCCTCCCTCTGCAGCTCATCCTTAGAGAGGGGGTACTCAAACCGAAGCTCGCCATCGGCAAACCCCAGCATCAACGTCTTGATAGCGTCGAGGGCCTGGTGCCAAACAATGGCCGAGGCGTCGGCAAGGTCAGCGTAGAACTGTTCCGACGTCTTGTACCTTTCCACCGACTTCAATTCCTAAAGGTCGGCGATCTTCACCGATTCCTTCGCCGCCTCGGTTTCCCTCTAGCAAGCATTAAGCGACTTCTTAATCGTGGCGTTTAGCACCATAGCCTCCTCCGGACAGCTTTGTTGGATTCCTTTAGAAGGCGAATGGACTTCTTGCATTTAGAGTTCATCACCCCCTCGAAGGCCACCTGGGCTTCGAGGGCGGCGATCCTCTCCTTCGCCTGCCGCAGATCCTCCTCCCAGGAGGAAGACTCGCTCGCCTTCTGCATCTGTAACGTCTCATGCCCCAGTACAGATGGTATTGTCCGCTCTGGCCGAAACCGCACGGTTTTTCCCTTTAGAGTGAGCCGGACCCAACCAGGGGCCAATTCTCAGGAGGTCACCCATCCCAAGACTTCCTTGGCCCGAGCACGCTCAACTATGGAGTTCTCAAGCTCCTGTAGTTCCGGTTCACTTAAAAGGCGCCTCTGTAATTGAGGGTGGTATCATTACATTTATAATGCAGTTCGGTCCTCTTTCGAAATGTGTTCCGAAAATTCCCCATTGTTCTACAGTGGGTCCTAGGGACTCAAGAGGTGGCCCCCACGGATTCAAGAGGTGGCCCCCGCCACCTTGGCATGGCAATTGGCATGGCACTTTGTTCCGTGTGGCACTTTGTTCCGTGAACAAGAACCTGATCCCGACATTCTCCCCACCTTTGAACAATGGTTCATCCTCGAACCACAGACCTACTACTGAGGGACCTGCATGAGCCACCATAAATGTAACGCCCCACGCCTCAGTACAGATGGTATTGTCCGCTCTGACCGAAACCGCACGATTTTTCCTTTTAAAGTGAGCCGGACCCGACCAGGGGCCACTTCCCAGGAGGCCACCCATCCCAAGACTTTCCTGGTCCGAGCATGCTTAACTACGGAGTTCTCAAGCTCTTGTAGTTCCGGTTCACTTAAAAGACGCCTCTGTAATTGAGGGTGGTATCATTACATTTATAATGCAGTTCGGTCCTCTTTCGAAATGTGTTCCGAAAATTCCCCATTGTTCTACAGTGGGTCCAAGGGACTCAAGAGGTGGCCCCCACGGATTCAAGAGGTGGCCCCCGCCACCTTGGCATGGCAATTGGCGTGGCACTTTGTTCCGTGAGCAAGAACCGGGTCCCGACAGCATCGCCGGGGCTATCTCCTTGGACTCCATATTGACGATGAGAGCGCAGTACTGGAGGACCTAAGGAAAGGGAAAAAACGGGGTTAAAAGTATCTAATCTAAAAATACTTGACGAAAACCTCAACTGAAAGCAGATACTAACTTGTACAGCCTCCTGAGCGATGGCGACCACTTGGGCCTTGAGGGTCCCCCGAGGAATTTTGCCCTCGGCCGATCGTTCCATCTTCGAAAGCAAGCAATCGGCAATAGAAAGCTCCGAGGGCACCTCGAAACAGGCGTCCCCCTCCTGCACTAAGATCGGGGAGGGCAGGGATTGAGAAACAGTCCTCTTGCGCCTCTTGAGAGGGGCTTCGAGGAGGTCAGCTTCATCCTCCTCCTCCCTCGCCCGGGGCTCCAATTCCCGAGTGTACATATGGCTCTCCCCGCGGCTGGGTTCCGGAACTCGGGGCACAGCGGAAGGCTTAGCCGGTGCGGCTGGCTTCGGGACCGAGCTCGAACCGGGGCGCGACAAGCCGGCACCCTGGGTCTTCCTCCCCTTCTCAACGGCTATGGCAGCCAGGAATTTAAATCGGTCCATTTTCTCTGCAAGAGGGAAAATACACAAAGGAGGTTAGTAATACGGAAAAAGAAAAAGAAAAATATTCAAGTCTAGACAGGTCGTCCAAGCTCCTAACTTATCTACGAATCGAGCGGGGCTGAGCCCGGCCCAGCTAAGGGCCTGCTCGGACAGCAAAACGTCGGCCCGTTGGATCGGCTCCCACATGGACACCGCCCTCGCCTCGGAAGAGGAAGAACGCTTCACCCGAAGGTAGTCGGCCCTGTGCCATTGTACAAGCACAGGCCAATCCTCTCTCTCGGGTGGCCCGATGAAAACAAACTTCTCCTTCCATTCATGAATGGAAGAAGGCATGACTAATACCCCCGACCCTGTCGTCCCACCTTTGTGTTTTTTTTTGAAAGAGATGTACACCCAGCTCGGCTCGTCTTTATGGATGCCGGGATGATTTTTATAACAAAGAAAGGAGAAGGGTCAAGCTGAAAGGGATTTCTTCAAGTCTCAACCGGACTAAGAATCCGAGGAGAATTCTCCATGAGTTCGGCACTACCTGGCCTGGGGCAAGTTGGAAGCAACGTGGTACCCCGCATACTTCGGGGGGAAGGGCAGACGCATTCCAGCCCAGAAAGCATCCAGGTATAGGGCAATCTCCTTACCCTGCACCTGATTTGCCCTCTCTTCCTTCTTAGCCAAACGAAGCGAATAGATAGGGGGAATGTGGAAACGGGCCCGGATCATGGTGAGCTCGTCCACATTCCTTAGGAGGGAGGGCGCATCACGGGCGTTCCCGATGCGTGCTTTGGGGACCCTTACCGTCGCCTGACGACGAGCGGCATGGGTAGCCCTAACTCTATGAGGGGAATCCAACTCGGATGGGGCAGAGGAAGAAGCAGAAGAAGACTCCTTAGACTCTACCCTAACTATCTCAACAGACTCCTCAGGAGAAGACATCTAACCTGATTCAAAAAGGAGTCCTCTGAGGAAAGGGCGAGAGAGATCCGATCTAAAAGACAGAGCGCCGAGCTATCCCTCGCGGAAATAGGGAAGTGATGGAGAAAGTATGGACCTTGAGGGGATCCCACCCTTATTTATAGTACTTTGGCAACGCATCCAATGGCTCACATCGTTTCCCGCTAAAACGACGTTTCGCTGAGGCAGCCGTCGACGCTCCACGTGTCGCGCAACCGTTGGAGACGTCCCTTCGAGCGCAGAAGACATCGATGACCCGTCACGTCCGCCAATCGGCGTCGGACGCGTGGCATGCACCTCAACGAACGTACGATCGAATCGGTGCTCTCTCTTTAATGCACGATCTATTCTCTGATCCGCTGACGTCATCGAGGATACGTCCAACCGTCTCGAAAATCCGTGCTGACGAGGTCCTTAACTACGAGCTGAGCCTGGGGAACCAACCGGACCGCTATCGACCCGACCCATAAATAGGTCGGGACGAGAGTGGGGGGCTAATGATGATGCTCATGAGTAAGAACTTCCCAGATTATGACACGTGGCAGATAACGTGTCCCGGGACTTGCGGAACATGAGCCAACACTATACGTTGGATGCATTCCTTGGGCTATCGTGCCGGGTATATCCCGCCTTCTATGGATGCCTGAGCACACCTATGCCCGCCTTACAAATAACCATCGGCTCGCCTCCGAACCTCTTACATGCTGAGCTTCCTCAGCCCTCCCTGCTCGTCTCCGAGCTATCGCATGAACCGGGCCTCCTCGACCTCCCGCTCGCCTCCGAGCCGCCCGCCGAGCTAAGCATCCCCGGTTCTCCCCAGCAACCGAGAACGCAGATGTAACACCTGAGTTTAGGGTTAGTGGTAATTGTGTGTTAATGTGGGGGGTTTTGGTAAAAAGTTTACCAAAACGGGTTTCTAGCAATTTATCTGGTTTTATGGTTATTTTTGTAGAATTTTATCTCGACCGCACACACTTGTGCACGTTAACTAGGGTTAAGACTAGGGTTGGCCATATAATTGGGCTTGTGGGTTAACCATGTTTAAGTTAACCATGGTGGTCTAACACACTTGATTAGGCTAATTAGGTTTAATTAAGGGTCTTTGGTTTTGTCCAAGGGTGTTTAGGGTAGGTTGACTTGCTTGTTGAGAGAGAGAGAGATGTGATGGTTGTCATGATAGCTTGTTGTGAGAGGGGGGAATGATAGTTTAAGGTTGTGTCACACCATTCAATTCAAAACTTTTCACTCACCTCTTTCAAACTCTCTCTCACACTCAAATCCCTCTCTCACCAAAACATCACAAAACAGCACATCAACTGCTGCACAAACAGCCACTTCAGCCCCTAACATCATTGCAAACAGCTCCAACTTCAAAACCACACTCACACACACAATCATCTTCATATAACCTTGCTTCTGCCACAAAAACAGCCTCAGCCACAAAAACAGCCTCAGCTTCAGCTCTATTTTCAGCACCAGCAACATCAGCTGAGGCAGCAACATTATCAGCCCAACACAACACACACCAGCTACACAACATCAGCCCCAACACCACACCACATCAGCCCAACACAACTACATCAACACAACACCATAAACCTGCATCTGCACCAGCACATTTCAGCATCAGCAGCAGCACATCAGCTCCCAACCACATCATCATTATCAGCTACCTAACCCCTTAGCTTCAGCAGCTACTACAGCCACAAAAACAGCACACCATCAGCCATCAAAACAAACATCAGCATAGCCACCAACAGCACACCATCAGCCTCCAAACCAACATCATAGCATCAGCTAGCTATTACAATCAGCATCAGCATGTTGCATCAGAGCACCAGCAGCAGCAGCTGCTACATCAGCCCCAACTCTCTACATAACACCTCCCCCACAACACACAACCCTTCCCTTAACATTACTTCAACCCTTGCCACTGCAACAAACAGCAACGGCAACATTTCAGCTCCAAACAAAACAGCAACAGCTTCAGCAACAGTGAAGTTCAGCTCATTTCCAGCCAAGTTTTGCAGCACCAAGAGCTGTAGCAACAGCACACACTCTCCTACTTCTTCTCTTCTCCTTCATCTAGGGTCTCTAGAGGTATAACCCCTTAACCCGACTCCTAATTGCTCAAGTTATGGTTATCTTGCTTAATTTAGTGATTATTGCATGCTTTAGTGGTAATTTTGGGTAAATTAAAGGAACTTGGGCAAAATAATGGTTGTGATGGTTAGAGTAGCCCTAGCAGGTGCTGTTGAGACTAGAACACCCAAGTTTGGTTCCAGATTTCACAAAAATACCCGATTTATCCGACTTGGCGTAATTTAGCAGTTTTAGCGACTTTTTAGCCTCTGTTAGATCTGCTGTTGACCCGAGCCCTTCAGGATAAAATTGGGAAAACTATAGCATGCTCAGACTAGCAGAGACACACACACAGAGCACGGGGACCCACCTCCTACTCTTGGCCACCGGTTTATTCAATCTGGCCGCAATTTGCGGCCAGAGTAGGGGGTGGGGTGTTGGGTTTTTGGGTGTGGGGTTCTGCTGGGTAGATTAGTGTGTTGGTACCTGCAACTTTTTATGTTAGGCCCAGAGGCAAAATCTGGAGTTATAAACATGTTTTCGATGTTTTAAAGTCTTGTGCGGCACGCGCGTGATACGCGTGGTTCTGTGGCGCTGCGCAACACAGCGCGTCGGTGTAGGTTCTGGTGGGTTTGTACGCGTCGCGACGTGTCGTGTGCACACGCGTTTAGTTTCACGCACCCGTATCCTTTTTATCGATATATCGTGTTTTGCAGGATTTTTCCTTATATGGTGACTTTTGTAAATTCTAGGTTCGCCGGCGGAGACTTCAAGCGCAGCGGAGAAAGGGAAGCAGGTGGTCGGACACACCTAGCGCGAGATCACGGGTGAGTAGATTTCACATCTACGGGGGACGATCGTTTGGATGGCGCGAGACGCCCGATAGATTTAGCAAATTTGAAAATAGTAAACTTTGATATTTACTTGTGACATTAGAATAATAATACTTGCATGATATTTGCTGCAGTTAGGATCTATATGTTGTACCCATATACGCAAACTCATTTGTAGGACACATGCACTATTACCAGGTTTTTATACGCAGCACGAGCACTATTCATGTGGACACACACACCCTGGTAATTGCCATGTCACGACACTAGATAACTATAAATCTGAAATATGTTAATTGCTTAGACCTGTGCTATTGCAATAAATATTTAAAATGAAATCATAAGAATTGCTATTCTCGTGCATATGTATTATTATATCATTTGCCCATGCCTAGTATAAATCATACCTTGCAAATTGATACCATAGGCATTCATTATCATTGACATATGCATCCATGATGATTTCATGAGATTTATGATATTTCTGGGTTTCGGGGGAAAGCCGCAAGATTTCAAACTTATAATCTTTTAAAATATAAAAGTTGTGGTTTTCTAGTGATGTAAAGTGTCGTCCACCATGAGTTTGCTGTGGTTTTCGAGACCCGTTTCGAGAAGGTGGATGAACCGTCTCGGGTACATGGTGGGCCCGGTATGGTACCCCGGGGCAAGAAGATCGCAGGAGATGGCGTTGAGCCTGGCAGGGGACGGATTACCTACCGGTGACTTCATTTGGCATGGCGGATATCCAGAGGATACCGACCGTGGCCGCTAGATTGAGATATAGATATTTGACATGGATCAGCTGGACGGCTGAGGCCAGAGATACTTGACATGGATACATGAGGTTGAGACAGTTTTTGTGGTGTCGTTGCTGGACACAGATTTTGTTGATTCCATGGATATTATGCTGATTTTAAAAAGGAGTTTCAAAAATAGAATAAAGAACAATTCTTATACCTACCTGATGAGATCTTGAGTTGACTCATATAGCATACATACATGATAGTATATTCATGTGGCATACATACCTGTTATTACATCCATGTGCCATACAGACTTGCTAGTACACTGATATTGCATACATACCTGCTAGTATATATAGCTATACCTGTTTTAGGGATGCTAGGATACTTATGTACGTGCATGCGATAGCCTTTGTAGATGTTATTTATTACTCACGAGCTGGCAACTCACCCCCGTTGTGCCACAGCTTTTCTGCAGGTCCGTTCTGTCAGCACTGTGGCGGCGGACACTTTTGCTCATTTTGCCCTTTTTGCCTGGAGTCGAGGCTTTTGCTCATAGGTGGGTTGTTATCATTTTGTACCACCTTATATATGTTCATTGTATCTAGAATACTCCATCTACTACTACTATTTCAGCTGTACCAGTTTTATTTGGATTATTGTATATTGACCTAGAGACGAGGTTGTGAGACTTGTGGATTTTATGTTATCTGGAGTCGAGCTCACTTGAGTCGACATGTTATTTTACTTAGGCATCATGCTTATTTATGCACTTTGTTATTTTACATTGCGTGAGATTTGTGACCGCCTTGAGGCGAAGAGCTAGCTCCCGCTTGGGAATGCCTTTTCCTGTTTTGTACCCGTTTGGGGCTTGTTTTACAAAGGGGATTCTGCCGGAATTTTTGGAAAAAGGGAAAGTTGTTTTAAAAAGGGAAACTTGATGTGGTTTAATGGAGTAAAATGCTTAAAATAAATTGGTTTCCTTCACTCTAATTCTTAATTGGGTTTTGTATTCTGGGCTTCGGCTTACTTATTTTACGGACGCCTTGAGACGTTTCGTAACTTAAGTGCCGGTCGTGTTCCGTACCTTGCGGGTCGTGACAGCAGAGCCCGAGCGTCTCCGCCATGGCTCCGCGTATCTCATCCGAAGCGAGATATCCGTCACCCGCCATCCCACGTTCCACGCTAGTGTATCCTTCCATTAACGAGCATATCTCATCATTAATGGAGGATCCCGTCATTCACGCAGGTGTAACGTCCGGGACATAACTGACGGTGGAGATCTTGTGTCAGCTCGCTCCAAGCAACCGCTATAAAAACCCCTCAACGATTCAGGTAAGGCAATTTTATTCCAATAGGCCGCTACTCTGCTCAAATACCTCGGCTAACTTGATCGTCAGAGGGTCCACGGTGGCACAACCATCCCGGGATTTCTTTGCAGGTAGCTCAGCTTCACTCCAAATCAAGCCCACTGAGATCCACACGCTCCAGGAGACAATCCTCCAATCCAATCTCAGCCATTCATCAACGCTCGCGATAGATCGACGGAGGACAACATCTGAAGGAGATCCAGAGATCTATCAATATCTGACAATCAATTTGAATTTATGCTAAGAAGGTCTACGATGGAAGCGATTTATTTACTGAGACGATTGATGGAGAAGCATAGAGAAGAAGAGATGTCTACATATGGTTTCTATTGATTTAGAAAATCTTATTATAAGGTGGTCATGATATGGGCCCACCACAGTATAAAAATCACCTCATTTTCTCATCAAAACTTTTCGTATTTTGGTACAGTAATGTGGGTTATAAAAGTCAGTCAAGTGTAAATCTAGACAATCATGGATCTAAAATGAATTAAGAATATAGTCCAAAAATCTCAGTTACGTTAGTGATCTAACAACCCATGTATCGAGTTGGAAGTTGGTAAAGCCCATAGAGTATAGACAATAGATCTTTATGTTTAAAGCCGAAACCTACATATGCTGAATTCGAATTATAAGATTGCTCAACCTCTCTCTCTCTCTCTCTATATATATATCATGAATTTTTTTCATGTCTCAATTTCTTAGGGAACTGGTGGAATTTTTTGCTTTTGATAGAAGAGTTTTAATGGGTTGTACTCCATTTTTTCTTTCTCTCTTCATTTAGCCTTTGACTGAGTCCAGATCTAGCCCCTGAGTAATGACTAGTACTGGCCAGCACTCACGGAAATTATAATGCTCAGGACCAATTCCTAATCTTCAAATTCTCATGGGGATTAATTCTCATTGTTTACAAAAGGGATTAATTTTCCACCAAAACTTGGTCAAAACTAATTTTTCGGCGAAAGCCTTCAATCCATGGATGGAAGCTGATCTTATAGGGGGTTCATTTACTGCTTGAGAGCAGACAGGTTTAGCAACCTACATCAAAGATGTATAGGCAAGGAGTGACCAGACTGAAACCTGAAGCAAGATGTGCAATATCAATTTCAAAATTTTACCGTATAAACTGCCAGGGAAAGCAATTACTGATCAACACTTAGGATGTTCTGACCACTCAAATAGTCATGCCTTGTGTTTCATCTCCACCAATTGGCTTCACTAAACCCAAGTCTTCAAATTTCGGATCCATGTCTGCATGGGACAAGTTGTTGATTGCTCTCAATAGAAATGAGATTTTTTTTTTTATAGAGTTTGAAGATGTGTGTTAATATCTCTTCACTGTGAAGAGTTGGGTTGTGAGGAATTAGCCGCTTAAACCAACGGTTATTAAACCTTTTAATTTCAGAAATGAAAACCAATCTCTTCTCTTGAAAGGAAATTAAAGTCAACTCTTGTTGGAGCCCAAGAATGCTACTGTTGGGCCTTATCAACACATACATATTTTCTTTTTTCTTTTTCCTTAATATTCACATATATAAAACCCAATCTCATTTCTAATAAGAAAGACGCATTTTAAACATAGACTTGAAACATTTAAATATACATAATTTATTGAAATTATATTAATATTATAACAAATAATATAACACAACCCCCAAAAAAGGGAAAAAAAAATGTTGTCCAAGCTATTGTTAGGCATGTATTCATAAATGAGAAAATCTTTCTTCTGAACGAAAACCAAGTAGCTTAACAAGATTTCTATGCTGAAAGATAAGCAATGAAAAAGGATTCATTTTTCAACATCATTAGTCCTTGTATTGAGCTAGTGAATAATAGTCTCTTCACCACTATGTCTTGTCATCTGCAAGTTTTCCCTGTAAAATGCAAGAGACAATTTGCTAGGGTACATGACCTTGATATGTTTGCTGTTAAAATCATAAACTAACCTTTAAAAAAAAAAAAAGAGAGAGAACTTCAGTAGTAGTTTTAATGTATTTTTCTAGCTAGAAACATATTTAAACAAAAAAATCACCTTATAAACTGAACCAAACCCCCTTGCCAAGCTTATTTGCATCTAACATGTTACCTGTTGCAACTTTCAGGATAGAAATATCACATAGTTGCAGCTCAACACTTGAGATATCCAGATTAACGATATCTAGAAAAGCAGGCAATTTCAACTGATCATGGTATACAAATCGAATTATAAAGCCTAAAAACCATTTAATTAACTTAGTCTCTTAAAGGAGAGATTATTCTGTAAGCCGGGTGTATCACATGAGAGAGAAAGAGATGCCCTTCGGGCAATCTGGTGGGGTCCGTGTTTTTATCTTTTTCTCTTTTGTGACTGGACATATACAACCGGCACACCGTAGAATTTTCCCTCTTAAAGAGCGAGGCAAAAGTGAAAAACAACAAGCAAAAAGATAATTAATCCACCTATCAAACACTGAATTGTTTATAACTATAGACCAAGTTCATACAACGTGTAAACGAAATAATTAATCAGATTTGGCGTGATCGGAACATTTCCAAGGCAACTTATTTGCCACATTGATTACAGTTCATGATCTCGAAGATCAATCATAGGTAGCATTTGAGGTAGGAACCATGAAAAGAATTAAGGTAAACTGAACTAAAATATCCTCATTTTTTGGGTTTTTTTCTAAATACAACCCTAAATCTTTCGTGTTTCTAAATAAGGCCTCAAGAACTTCATATTTCTAAGTAAGACCCTAAATCCTTTAAGTTGTCTAAGAATGACCCCCTATCAGTTAAGTAATGGCTAATTTGCCTAACTTGGCTGCTAAATACCTAACCTACCCTCAACAGCCTAATCGACTCAATCCATCCTTACTTAATATATTTGGTCCTCTAGTGAAAAAATAATCGTTTGTTATTCATGAAGGCGGTTCCGAATACGGTTCAATAAGGACCATGAGAATCAAGATTGTAAGTGTGCATTTCTAATAGGTGGTTGGGTGTAGGAATTTGAAAAGAAAGAGAATCATGGTATTGATGGAGTATGGAAGAAGAAGATAAGGGTAAAATGGTCATTTTAAATGGAGTTTGGATGAAAACTAACCATGGGGGGCCAATTTAGACAACTTAAGGATTTTGGGGTCTTATTTAGAACAATGAGGTTTTCGGGGAGCTCATTTAGAAATACGAAAGATTTGGGGGCCGGTTCAATAAAGAAAAGACCTAAAATTAAAAACTAAAACTTCAAGGAACTTTGTGCAATTTATCCAAAGACCTAAAATTACAAACTAAGACTTTAAGGAACTTTGTGCAATTTAGCCAAAAATTATGTAATTCACCGCTGGATGACCTGCTCAGGGATAACATTCAACAACCATCTTAGCTCAATAAGCTCAGCAAGGTTCCATTAATATTCAAGGTCATTCCTATCATTGGGTCAGTATACTATTTTGAATTGCCTCATACTGCTGCACTCTTCCTTCGAATAAAAAAAATGCAGATAGTGATGACAAGCATCTCAACAGCTAAAAGTGAAATCACGATCGTCTTGGTGTTATTCATGCCTTGCCATCTACCTCCCCATAACAATTTTGAAAAGCCCAAAATGAATACCGCTTCAGATGGAGGTTAATGACACAGTTTATCTCAAAAAGAATTGAAAGTTCGACGGTGCTTCATGAAATTTACCCACCTTATGGATAATGAAATAGAATGGAGGAGAAGGTTGAGAAGAAAGACAAGTAATCTTGGTTAGGCTACAGATCAGTTTTTCCAAATTTGGTAAATCGGGTGGGTGTTTGAGTCAATTCCAATGTCATTAACTCTCAATGATGATTTTTTCTTCCGGTTCACATCATCTGTTTTGGCGGAAGAGACCACATCCATTGTCGTGGGGCCCATAAATGGAAGGGAGCACGACACCGACACTCGCAAAACAATCTAGATGCATGTACTATATGGAAAAATAGAGGGAAAGTTAAATCCTGAGAAAATCATAACCTAAAGGGCAAATTTATTAAGGAAAAAAAAAAGCGGGCAAAGTTTTCCGACCCCTGGTCCAAAGAATCTCGCCAAATACCTCCTGCAAAAGCATTCCGCTGTAAAAAAAACTCTTTGCATACAATCAATATCTGTATGTTTGCCTGCAATTTCTAGTTTCTTACAGCATGCATACAGTTAACTAACATATATAACGTATATGTATAGTTTACCTAATCTAATAAAACACTAGCAAACAAATCTGAACCCAGCTATGCATCAAGATAAAACAAGATCTCATATGTGATGTAATAATTGGCTGGCTCCCCAAATTTGATAATAAAGAAGGAGAGGACTAAAAGTTGACTGCTAAATCTTACAAACTGATGTGGGGATGCAGAGAGAACCAGAAGAAAAGTCTAAGGAAAGGGGCTAGAAAGAGACAGTTCATGTGACCAAAATTAAAATAATTGAAAAGGAAGGTGATTACCTCATGAGACCAAATACCCATGGCTCCCCTTCTCCTTCTTCCCCTTCTCCTCCTGTTTCCTCCAGCAGGAGCTGACCCTCCCTACAAGCTCTGCGACGGCGGCAACTACTCCGTCAACAGCACTTTCGGAACAAACCTTAACCTTCTCCTCGCTTCCCTCTCCCTCTCTTCCGCTAACTCCACTTTCGCCAAGGACACCAAAGGCTCTATCCTCGGCCCCGCCTACGGCCTCTTCCTCTGCCGCGGCGACATCGACACCTCTGATTGCTATAACTGCGTCCAAAACGCCATCCAAAGCGCACCCCAGCTCTGCAGCTTGGCTACGCAAGTCACAGTCTGGTAAGCTCAGGAACCCCCCCCCCCCCCCCCCCCCGCCTCTCTATGCAAAAACTTAGCCTGTTGAGATGCAATGTGTGTCAAGCAACCATAACAGTTAACAACCACCCTTAACAGACGTGCTACTAAAACCCTATAAATATATTGGTAAACCCAATATTGTCTGATATCAGACTTATCGGTATCTGGACAGTAACTTCTGGGATCGGAATTGGCCAAGATTTATAACCATGGCTCGGATTCCATATCGAAAACCATTTTACGTACAGGCTTATGTTGTTGAGTGTTGGAGTTAAAATCTTTTAACTCCCAAGACATTTAAAATACCCATACCGGTATTTGAACAAATGATCAAGAACTTATCACTTAAGCTCCAAAATGGGGGTTATGGTAAAAAGAACAAGCCAAATGCTTGTTCATCATAAGTGGGACCTCCTGCCTAGGGAGGTCCACCCCCGAATACAATTCAAAACTGAGTTGCCTCAACTCAAAATTGAGTTGATTTGGGGCATCCCCTATCATGATCCCTCTCCTGATCTCGGGAGGCCCCTAATTGGGGAGTCTCGACACTAAAGAGTGTTGGGACCTTCTTCTCCTGAATAGATTTGACCTATTTTTTAGGAGATGGTAGGGGGATTTTCATCTCCTGGTTTCTATGATATCGAGAGAGTAGTTATCACTGCTCCCCACTCACAAAGGGGTATAAATACCCCTGTGAGCAACTAAAGAAAGAGAGAGAGAAAAAAAACGTTTTTCTCTTGAAACTTTGAAAACTTTTACTAAAGTTCTTGAAAGAAGAAAAAAAGAAGGTGAGAATATAGAAATGAAATGCCTCATTCCCTCACTTTTCTAATCCCTCTTTATCTCCCTCCATCTACCTCTCTCTCTCTCTCTCTCTCTCTCTGATCTGGATTGAGAGCGATTGGGAAGCTTATACAAGTTTCCAGTTTTCAAATAAGAACTTGAGAAGCCATAGCCATGTCTTTTCCTTCAAGAGAATGCAGACTCAGAACACAATGCGTTCTTAATTATATGGACAGAATCAAGAACATGGGCCACCTCATGTTCAACATATTTGAGAAATAGGTCATTCTATTTCCCACACACATAAACAAAAAGAGATAAACTCTTTCTTGAAGAATATGGGTCAAAATCCTATGCTTTTCCATATAAATATTTATGAATAGAATATTCTATTCATTCTGAGACATGAAATTATGTCTCTGAAAACATGTATAAATAGAAAAACCCTACTCATCCTCAAATATAAAAAAATATGTCTGTTAATCGTATGAATGGAAATCACATTCATCCCCTAAGGCATGAAATGTCAGAAAACTCAATAACAGAGTTTTCTGACTTGGTTTGAAGTATCCTTTGGAAGGCCTCAAAATGGCCTTCCGGTAGCCTCGGGATTCCCTCGCGATCCTTTGGGAGGCCCTAACTAGGCCTCCCTAAATGAAAACATTTGTTTCCTTAACATATGTAGACCCCATTTAGGGGTACTATCTACACTTCGAATGAAGTGTTCTCTACTTCAAATGTAGTGTGGACTTCCAGGGTATTTCACACATGCATGACTGGTGTGAACCCCACTTAAGTTGTTCCACTTGCATTTCAAATGAAATGCCACCTATATTTCAACTGAAGTATTATCTATATTTCAAATGAAGTGATACCCTTACCTTAAAGGGGTTAATATGGACCCTACCTAGGGTGTTCCACTTGCACACCAGCAGAAGTGATGTGGCCGCCACATAGGGCAGTACCCATCAACTTTCACCAAGTTGACACTAAAATAACTTCAAGTATTTCCATTCATCTCTCAAATGAGAACTCGATATATTTTACGTTCTTTGTTCAAATATCAATGTACTTATATTCAAATTGTATACAAACTTGAACAAAAGAATAAAATATGTATTCTTTTGTTTGACCTGTACTTGGTTTTTATTTTACTAATATATACATGAACCCCCACACTATAATGATCCGATTTGAAATGAGCTAGTACGGTATCCCGTTCAGGTGCGTTCTATGACGACAGGGTATAATTAACGGTACGTGCTTGCACTGCGGAAAGTCTCGAACTCAGGACCTTCTGGTCAACTCGTTAAAAAATAATAAAATAACTTGTTTTATTTAAACCTACCTTTGTTTCAACGTTTAATCGATGGAGGTTCCAAAATAGGGTAAACAAAAATGGCGACTCCGTTGGGGACACTATAATTTCTCCTTGCCTCATTCTAAATCGCATCACTTTACATGTTTCGTCCCAGAACCCCTGGTCGACGGAACCCATGAACTTAGTTTCGCAGACCAGCACCGTTTGCATTGAGACATAAGCCTATCTACATACTGGCAAAGCCTCACTAAGTCTGGACATCGACTTAGACACTGCCACGCCATATCATAAAGCCTCTAAAGCAACATTGTATAACTATTGAGATACGGTCGAGTACAACGACCAAGGCCCGTTTCATCAACAATGCACCATCGCCTGCCGACCTCACAGCGGCAGGCAATATAGCACGAACCACGTTCGTCATAACTGGGGCTAATCCCCAGTTGATCATATCCCCTGCGGGCCTCGCAGGATATGACCCTGAAGCGTGCCCCTTTGGCACCATCAACGACTTCCCGGCACTGCAGGCCGGACAGGGGAGCGCTCCGCCCCCAAAGCAATGATTTAGCTGCTAGACGAGCCAGCCAACAACACCAACTCAAAGGCCAGCCGGGCCAACTCAGACCAACCCCGAGCAAAGGTCGGTTTCTAAACAAGTCATTGCCGACTTTTCCTTATATTCAGGAGGGCCATTCGCCAAGTCCGGGATGGAAATGTGATTCTGAACGACACCGCCACTGTCTAAGGGGACAACCACTTGCGGTGCTAGCTCCCTATATCGGAACCAAATGAAAGTCGGTATTTGAAAAACTTTCGATCGCTAAAGGGTCCAAGCAAGCTCTCCTAAGGACGAAGACATCGTCTTCAAGGCGGGCTGCTTCGCTGCTCCACCCACCTCAAGAAGAGTGGATCCTCTCGCAACGCGAAATGATGGGCCTCAAAAAAGGCCCAAGAGAAGGGTACTCATCCCCTCACCCAACAAAGACAGGTGTAACGACTGTGATTTTAAAATACTAAATAATTCATTTTTATAATTTTCCACGTGTCAAAATATTTTTCCATTTTAGTAGGAAATGTTTTTAAATAATTTTTTTATATTTTAATAACTTTTAAGTATTTAAATATAATTGCTGGAGCCTTCTAAAGGCTTTTACAAATTTTCATAATTATTTTTCCGCTGTCAGAAAACGCTTTGAGAATGTTTTCATATATAAAAAATATATATATAATAATAATAAATAAAATTCATTAATACGATTTTTAGGAATTTCTGGAAATTTAAAATAAATTTTTAGAAGGGAAAGATTGTAAGATATGTTACAAATTATTTTCATCCCAAATTCCATCCCAATTTGAAGATAATATCAAAATAGATTTTCTAGATTTTTCTCATATTTTCCCAGTATTTTAAAATATTTTTAGTTATTTTTAAAATCAAATTCGATTTTTAAAAACTGTTTAAAGTATTTTTTTATTAATATATATATATATATATATATAGGGGGAATTAATCGTGGCCGTTGGATTCTAGATCCAACGGCCAGAAATCGACCGGGCCAGCACTCACGTGGGCGCAGTCAACACGAGAACGCGTGGGTGCTGCCACGTGGCACCTCACGATTGGTCGGCGGCGGCGGTCAATGATTGAGCGTGATTTTTTTTGTTTTCTGGTGTTATTTTAAACGGGTTTTGGGGATTTTGTTGTTATAATTAAACCCTATAAATAGGACCCCTTTCTCTTGAGTTTTCTTCTTCAATATAACTCCGAAAATTCCAAATAAAATATCTGGTTCTTCGTCTCGACGACGCCGACGCTGCGGTGCCATCTGATCCTCCAAAAAAAAATCTGAGCGCGGAGTTTTTAACGTTTCCGTACAGCGCAACGTATTATCTCATCAATCAACATCTTAATGTAGGATTCTGCAACTCATTCTATTCACCCCATCGTTTTTTTCTATCAATATTCTGATCTGATCTGTAACCTTCCATGATAATTCTTAATACTAATATATTCCATTAATCATGTGTGTTGTGCATTAAAATAAACACTAATACCAAATATATCTTACGCTCATAAAATAAAATCTATATTTTCAGAATACATCACTTCTTTACTTGTAATATATGTATTTACATTACCCGATTGTCTACATCATGCAACTTTAACTATTTCTCCCCGAACAATATTTACATGCTTTTTATTATATACATTTGTTTAGACACCAAAACATATCTTACACTAATGTACCTTAATATTTCCTAGAATCATTGTTTACAATTAAATATTCCTAGATTCTAGACTTACGTTTTATTTAAATAATCCAACTTTACTAAATCCAAAGTATTATTTTGATACCCTAAACTAGATATTTTACGTAAAACACCCCGAGTTTTCTAAATCCCGTGTTTTATAATAATATACTATATGTCTTCCTTTCCACTAGGCTTGTGAAACCCCATTTATACCTGTATCCTTATTGGCTGGTAATCTTAACAATTTAATGATCATATTTAATAATCTTGTGCAATGACCGTGTGTAATGATCGTGTGTAATGAACATGAGTAATGATTGTGTGCAATGACCATGTGCAATGTACGTGTGCAATGACCGTGTTTCCGTGATCCCAGGCATAGACGAGGTAATCCTGTTTCCGTGATCCCGGGCATAAACGGGATGCTAACTGTTTACTGACCATGTATTCGTGATTTTAAAATAAAACAGTGCAACCTAACTTTGATATCCTGATGCACTCGAATGAACTTAAAAACATAACTACCTGTTTTATCATAACTCGTTATACCTTAAGAGTTAAGCAAACTGTAGTATGAAAAGTAGTTACTAACCGACATCTTACCCACACTTCTACCTACATGATTGTGCGACATTACGTTTATCAGTTTAATCTTCCTATACTATATTTTAACTTATTCTTGTTACCATATATCTTTTTCCCTTGAGAATCTTACTCGAGTTTAACTCGCTGACGGACGTTTCTTTTCTTTTTCTCCCGAAATGTCCGTCAGCCATAGGAGAAGAGCAGGGCAGGACGACGGAGATTGAAGCTCCAAAAGAAGACTATGCTTCTATTGCAACGCACTATTAGAGTTTTAGTCATTCATTTTTTCTTAGTTACCACATGTTTAGGGTTTGCTTTATTTCCTTTCTCGCTTTATCTGTGCAATAAGATTTGAAATTTATTGTAATAAATGTTGGTTAAGAAATAAAGTTCTTAATTTATCTTGCATTTTGTGTACTCCTGCATTACTTTACGCTTAGCGTAGCTATATTGAGTTGAGTTATCTCTCGGTATAGCTACGTCGCGGGCCTCTTCGCGTCTCTACTCCAGTATTTTTGGAAAGCGGGGCGTGACAGGTTTTAGTGGTGGCCCATGCAGGTCTAGTATGCTAAGGCATGACATTAACCAACCTTTGTTAAAAATCCTTGAATCCATCTTTGATACTTACTCGTTTTCCTGGTATAGAATATACTTCCCACTTCAAAGTCTATCATTCCTCTTGAATCTGTTTTGAATTCGATTTGATCCTTGTTTCTTTTCAAGGCAATGGCTGGGCGCAATGGAAACCGTAACAGGCGAGAACACAGGAATGGCGACAGACAGACCACAGCTATGATGGAAATGATGCGAGAACTGCTCGAGAACCAGCAGCAGCAAACCGCCGCCCTACCGAAAGAATTGCTCGAGAGTCGCCAACAACAGGCATCTCTGATTGAGCAAGCTTTGGCCTCTAAAAATCGAGGGATATCCAGAGTCAAGCAATTTCGATCGCTACACCCCAAGTCTTTCACAGGGACGGAGACACCACTCGAAGCTGAAGAATGGATCCATCACACAGTCGACGATCTCGTCGCCGCCCAAGTTCTAATCGAAGATATTGCGGTGCGAGCGTCCGGCTTGTGGACTGCCGTCTCTGCTAGTTTGTATATTATTTGTTTGGGGCACGACCAGGTTGAGGTCGATGTCACTCTTGTACATATTATTTTCTTTTCTGTACTAGGATTACCCCAAGATGGAGTGCACGAATAGCCTGGTTTTAGAGGGCAACGGGTCCGCTTCTCATGGCGTTGAGACGGAGGGGACTTACTCTAGAATTGGCGGGCTATTCGCCGCACTCGTAGGGGGTATAGTTTGACCCAAGGTAGGGTGCTCAGGTTACCGGATTCCGTGAAGTGCTGGGTGGCCCATTCACTTTGATGATTGGGGTTGCCTCACTTCTGGATTAGCGGGTAACTTGCCGTGCTCGTAGGGGTTTAGGTTTTCATTGCACAGGCTATCCATGCGACAGGGAACGTCGGGTCTCATTTGCGGCTCAAATGAAACCCGAGGATCCAGGATTATCCACCACTTTGTGTTGCTTGGCTGAGATTGTGTGATGTTTCTTAATATTACGCATGGGACAAATGTTATATATATTTATATATATACTAGTAGATATTGTATATGTTTTGCACTCGCGCTAGTCCAGCCCCCGCTCTGTCGTTAGTTAAGTAACCTAACGGATGATAACGAGGCCCGGTGGCAAATGTGGATGGTATATACGTACATTTTATTTTCGTTCCTTTATCTGGTGTGATATGTTTAATTGATGGGACTGCGTTGATTTTGATTAACGCAAGGATAAAACAAACCTATATGATGTTGGAACCAAGTTTTTGAAAAACAGACATTACAGACGTTATCTTTTGCTTTGCATAGTGGTATTCGATTGGGAATATCCTGTACTTCATTCCAGGAGGAAAGAGCCGAGATCTCTTCTCCGGGAGTGACATCTTTAGCAAAAGTTTGCGTCAGGGTTATAACTTCATTATAGTCGTTCCTTTTGCTTTGCATCGTGGTATTTGATTGGGAATATCCTGCACCTCATTCGACGAGGAAAGAGCCGAGATCCCTTCACTGGGAGTGACCTCTTTAGCAAAAGTTTTCGCCACTATATATTTGTGAAACCATTTGGATTCCTTCAACGATATCAAGTTCATTACGTTAAAGGTTTTTTTTCGCCAAAAACCAGCCGTAGCCCTTCGCTATTTCTTACGCGTATTATCTAGTATTCGTGCTGCGTTTGTTGGCCTTTGTCAAGACGTGGTGTGCGGTAGCTAGATATTGCTTGTTTGTTGCATAGATTTTCGATTATCTAGGACAGTCGTATAGCCTTGTTGGCCTTTGTCAAGGATTTGTACGGGTGGGTCTAGAGTAACTCAGGATAATGACGGTTTGAACTTGACCAGTGGTTTATGATTTGTTGGCATTTGTTAAGGTCATAAACCGCCTGGGGCAAAAATCACGTCGGGGTTTCAAACATACAGGAAACTTTCCAGGTATGCGCATACCTTCTGGAGTGTGGTGACTTGAGTGGGTTCCATCAAGTTATCATGCGATGATAGTTGGATCCCGATTCTCATTGATGAGTATGTGTTTACTCCTCGGGTGATTTTAGATGATCCCGACTAATTCTCTTTTTGGGTTTGGAAGAAAGTTTGAGGAAACAGTGGGAGATATCCTGATTAGATAAAGTGATTAACCATTCCGATCTAGGTTAGAGTGTACGCTGAGTGTTTCTTTTCTCTCTCTCTTTGGCAGCTACCATGACCCGACCCTAGACTAGAACTCATGAACCAAGTTAACCGAGCCTTCTTAAAAACGCTTTGGTTTTTGGATTGTCAGAGTCGCATATATCATTGCCGCTCTTACTCTTACCTTTTGAATTTCTCCGGAACATTCCGTATCATTACGAAAATCCACATTTATTGGATATGATCATCGTATAGTTATATACGAACTCAAAGAAACTTATTTCAGATTCGAGAATGGTTCCTGATTCTGGAGAAATTGAATAGGACTATTCAGTTGTCTTTTCCCTTTACCTTCTCTCAGGTTGCGAGGGTTCCTAGTATTTAGGAGAGTACACCTATTGTGCTTATTGGATAGTCTTTTTCCAAACCTTAGGCTAGTGTCGAAGGGTAAGGAAGGAAGAAAACCAATTAGCCTAAGTGAGGTGTACAGAAGGTAATAAGTAAAGATATATAAAGAGATTAGAAAGAGGGTAAAGGAAATTGCGACTGCTTTCATTCACAACGAAGTCGCGTATATCATCGCCACTTGTACTTCACCTTTGCATTTCTCCGGATCACTTCGTCTCACTATAAAGATCCATATTGATTGTATATGACCATTGTATAATTACATACGAACTTGAAGGAACTTGTTCCAGTTCGAGAATGGTTTCGGGTTCAGGAGAAATCGAATAGAATTATTCGGGTTGTCTTTTCCCTATTACATTCTCTCAGGTTGAGTGAGCTCTTAGGATTAGGAGGTACACCTATTACGTTTATTGGATAGTCTTCTTCTAAACCATAGGCTGGTGCCGAAAGGTAGGGAAGGAAGAAAACCAATTAGCCTTAGTGTAGTGTACAGAAGGTAATAAGTAAAGACAAAAGAGGGATTGGAGAGATGGTAAGGAAATATACGGTTACAGGCATGAATCTGAATAGTAGAAGAGGCATTACTTGGAATACCCGGATACCCCTTCGAAACATTTTCATGTTTCACTTTCACTGTACAGTGTTAATTGAAAACTGTTTTCCCAATTGGATCCTTACTCCAGAGTATGTATTTACCGGTTCTAATTCTCATATCTGTATAGCGTTACAGATGATGAGTGGAAGTAAGATATTGGGATTGATTTCCCATTTTGATTCTGACTCCAGGGTATGTATTTAACAGATTTGATTCTCACATCTGCATAGCATTACAGATGATGAGTGGGAGTAGAATATTGGGAATTAGGTGATTATATTCTCATTATATCGAAACTCGTTGTAATTGGTGATATTTGAGGAAACCGCTTGGGATTTGTCGGACGGCAAATATTTGGTTTTGAATATACCTTGTTATGCACCAATTTCAAAGTGATATATCTGTACGTTTATTTTATAAAGTGAGATATAACTTTTTGATATTATGTCTATGACATTATCCTATATCAGTTGGTGATTGGGTAAGGTGCATTCAACAGCGTTTTAATTCTTCTTAACCATAGCACAGTTTTCAACCTACGACGCACATGGTTTGAGTTATTAAACTCAGGGGACTTATACAAAGTATTGCATGTTGTCCAGTGTCCATCAGGACAAAAGGGTTGGTACTTGTACTATATTCTGTTTACTTTTGACTTCTCTAGTTTTAGACAAGTATTCCGTTGAAATACAAGGTCTAAGTTTTGAGAAGTTATATGTATAAGAATAGAGTGGAGAACCATTTGTTTCAAAGTATCAGGATTCTTCAAGGTGATCGAAGATATAGATACTTGTGCTAGGTATTCCATTGATAGTAATGGTTTTGAGAACTTGTTTCTCTTTCAAGTTACTCATAGGTGGATGGATTCCTTGTTGAGTAATGCTGAATGGCCTCCTTCCATTTGGTAGATATACACTGGAGACAGCTGCATGTATATTGAATCTCGTTCCAATTAAATTAGTGCCTATGTTTCTATATGGATATAGAAATGGATCATATCTTAACGTTGTTAAGGTATATGGAGTTTTCCGGCTTATGCTTAAAACCAGAATCTGGACAAACTTAAGGTACGTTTCAGTAGTGGCAGTTTGTGGGCTATCTCGGGCTTTGACGAGGGTTAATTTTCTATCATCAGGAAGATCAATAGTTATATTGTTCTTGACTCGCCACCAGTTTTTATAAAATGGATTCTTGTAAGAAAACATTAGTGGGAGTATGGTAGAACTGGATGTTATTCCAGAACCACAAACGATTACTAAAAATTTAATAGAACCTAAAGATTCAATTGGATTCGACATTCCATTAGCCACTCCGCAGATTTGGTGGGTAACCTCAGGCATCCGAGAGGTACTTCGGTCTTCTCAGTTACAGTGACAGGGAGGTTCTTGTTTATCCAGACTTGCCATTGCTGTTGTTCTAAACTATGAGACCCGGCAGGAGGATGAGTATAATGTCGTTTAAATTATTCTAGAAGTGCACGTTTATATGACTCTGCCAGAGGGTTGTTGTAGTCAGTGGGAGCAGCGGAAGCATAGTAGGCAAGTAGCTTATATCTATTTATAGACTAAATCAAGTATAGCGGAAATAGGTCATCTATTTTTGATGCGACAGTCACAGAGTTTGATTTCATCAGAATAGGAGACGACTCGGGTAAGAAAGTAGTAGGAAGTGATGTCCGGGTATTTGGATGACATGCACTTAAAAGGAAGTGATATTCCTATACTAAGATCGGTTATATATTGTGGTTGTCACAAACTTTTCTCCACATAGGATATGGATATAATATCAGGGTTTCTGGTTACTAGATCTATGGTTTTAGATCTAGATTTGGGAAGTGTCCCCATCTGGGTACTTTGACATTATTCTAAAGGTGTCTTAGAATGGTTGACTCCTAGCATGGTTGTGTACCTGCAGGTGATGGAGTCACCCTCTCTAAAAGTTGTCTTACAGACTAAAGGGGAGAGAGATTTGCATGATTGCCATATCACTTGCTTGGACAATTGAGTCAATCATGAGATGGCAAGTACCACACTAGATATTGATTTTGCACTAGCTGCAATAAGTGTACATATATATATATATTAATCCAATCTTGGAGAAATGTTGAGAAGCAATTTTGAACATAAGTGGTTGTTCTAAGGAAATGGTAACTGCAGCCTCCTTCGGGAGACAGTTATCATTTCAGGCTTCCAAGGTGATATGGATGATAGAGTGGCTGTCAGAATTATAGTTTTCCCTCTTCTGAGGGGCAGTATGTTGGACAGGTGGTCCAAGCAAATACTGAGAAAAGGCATAGCGCAGAATACTGACTAAATTCAGTGGACGATACAGTCTAAGAAGTTTGATGGATTTAGAGTTCATTTGTGAACTGGTTCCCATCAGATATCCAGACAAATTTTAAGATAGGTATTGCTCATTTCGGGAGATAGCCGTTCTCCGCGAAATTGAGGTATAGAGAGATACTGAAAGAAAAATTGGAGTGGATCCACCCACTGAGGCTATTTCTCTAACACAATAGTTTCACGAACGAGCTTTGCGAAACTGATTAGTAGAGATGTTGGGTGTTCGGTATCACACGGGCTGTCAGTATGCGACATCGCAATAATTAGCCTTATCTGCAAGTGGGAGATTGTTGGCTATAGTGTCCTCAAGGCAATTATTATAATCGCAGGCACGTGATTATGATGATTGAGAGAGGACCTATACGGATAGAATAGTCTTACTCAAGATGTAGTATGCTATCTAATTTGTCTTTATCATCATGTACAGCATTAGATGGCATTACAGATCACTATTATATGTTGATAGAGCCCATATGATTCTTGCTTGACTACCAGTATTATGATGGCGATCATATATGTGAGAGCTGGGTGGTCTATGAGCACTTCTTTAAATGTCCCTAGTCGTAAGAGTATCGAGACTGAGTATTGATAGTCCAGAGTAGACTAATGTATACTGATCGAGACCCCGACGAGAGGCGGTGTCAAGGTCTCACAAGCCATTGGTGTTTGTTTGTTCACCTAAGATGGTATACATATGCTCATTAGGTTATGAGTACACTGGACGGACTCGCCGGGAACCTACTAGTTGGTATTATACCTACTGTCAGATAGCATTTCCCAGGTGATATGTGTACAAGTTAGTCTGTCGACCTGAGATCGTCATTTGTCTCGTGTGAGTTGCCACTGTACTTTGATTACTATCCTACCACGGCTCAAAGGAGTCGTGCAAACAGGTTTTAGTTGGGTACAGTCCTGAGCCACATGGAGGCAATGAGCAAATTGTCGGGGATTCATCTCTCCCGGTATTGAGGGTTGATGTCGTCGTGTGCACGGGTGGCCATCATCAGAAATCCTCGGCTAGGGTAGTCGAGAATCACTGATTTAGATCGGTGGTTTCTCATGTGGTGATGGACTTCATACCGACACTAAATGTCGTGTTATTAAGGGTTTGACTTTATCCACCCTTCTAGACTCGATATGCGATACTCATAAACGAATGGACCGGACTGTACGGATATTGGCACTGTCAGGTTGAGTAGGGGTTCAGGATGAGTTTGCTTGTCGGCCTCCCTTTTGCTCAATACCTGTGTAGCCGTTATGTACAGCTAGTGCCACTGACGTGTTTGTGGTTAAACCCACTGCCAGCGTATTGACGAGTCTTTAGAGTTCCACACAAAGGGTTTCCTTGTTTCGGGCGAAACGATGTAGAGGACGTATGGTTTTACAGCAGGGTTCAATCATATATGTGCACTTGTGTACGTATCATGATTCGGACGTATTTTACTAGTGGCTTTGGTTTAAGCCGTATACTGGTAATATATTGTTGGATTATTTTCGTCTCATTGTATTCGTATTTTTCGGAATACGGATACGGGTATGTATATACAGATGAGGGGTATGATTGTAATTTCGTTACAAGATAATTCTAGAAGATGCCACCTCATTATTGTTTTTAACCATTTAGATAAATGGTTAATGGGGTGGAATGGATGAGGTGTTCTTTAGCTTTAAATGAAGCATACTGTCACGACCCGAAAGTACGGAACGTGACTGGCACTTAGAGTACGAGACGTCTAAAGGCGTAACGTAACCTAAAGTCAGCCAAAGCTCAGAAAAATCTAAACCAAAATCAAAAGAGTAAAGGAAACCTTTCATGAAAACGACTTTGAAATCAATTAAGTTGCATTTAACCCCTTTTTTTAAAAACATCAAAAATTTCCGAAAATTTCGGCAGAGTCTCCTTTGTAAATACTATCCCCCAAAATGGGTACAATAAGATATTTAAATCTGTAATAACAAAATGACATCCCCAAGCGGGAGCTAGCTCTTCGCCCAAAGCGGATCGCAACCACACGCAATATATATGTAATATCAAGAAAAAGAGCATAAAGAAATGCAAAATATAAGAAAACACAATATCGGCTCAAGTGAGCTCGACCCAAAAGAAACCACATATACACAAATCTCTCAGTCTCATCACTAGGTCGCATATATAATAAGAAGTGGTAGATGGAGAATACTAGATACAAAAATAGTACAAAAAGAGATAAAAGTGCCCTCGCAACCCACCTACGAGCAATGTCGCGAGTCTGAGCAAAAAAAATCAACAATAAGATAAGCCCGCCGCTACAAGGCTGACGGGTCCGACCTGCAAGACACTGTGGCACAACGGGGGTGAGTTACCAGCTCGTGAGTAGCAAGTAATATCTAATAAGGCTATCGTAAGAATTCACGCAAATGCGTCACAACATGTATGTCCAGATATGATGTAATACCTCTAGTATGCATGCACATGTATGCGATATCAATACTAAATCTTTAAGTGTTTTAAATGCTATGAGTTCTGCATTCTTACTTTAGAAAAAAAAGAATATCTATGCAATAGCTAAGTACCGTCGTTAAATCATCTGAAAACCGTATCAAGTATCGACACCAAATATGAAAATACATCTGTCTCAATGTCTCACTGTATCAATGTCTCAATACATCGGGCTTCGTCAGTCCGGATCGGCCTATAACATCAAATCTCACGACAACGGTCGGTATCCTCCGGATATCCGCCGTGCCAGACATCACCGGTAGGTAGTCTTCCCCTGCCAGGCTCATCGTCTACAACTCGATCTTCTTGCCCCGGGGTACCATACCGGGCCCACCATGTACCCGAGACGGTTCATCCACTCCTCGAATCGGGTCTCGAAATCCGACAGAAAACATGAAAACTCATGGTGGATGACATATACATCACGAGAAAACCGCAACTTTGTTTTAAAAATGATGATAATAAGCTTTTGTTAAATTCTTGCGGTTTTCCCCAAAATCCAGAAATCGCAGCAATACTGAAATCCTCAAGAAAATCATAATACCCAACATGTTGTATATGATAAATGTCTATGATATCAAGGTATGCGATGTAATTTGTGGCTTGAAATCTATGTAAGTATGATGATGATGCGAGGTATATACATTCTATGCGATTTCATATATCGTGTATAATGCAAGTGGTGATACTAAACTAAACAGGTCCTACAGTGCTCGTGGCATGGCAATTACCAAAGGCGTGTGTGTCACATGAATAGTGCACGTGCAACAGGAGCCAATGGTAATGATGTACGTGTCCTACGAGGTGATATCACACATGTGTATATGGATATCCATGCAAATCTAGCGGACGAATAACTATAAAAGTATGAAATGTGAATGAGGGGGTTAACTAACTAACAATACATATTGTTGCAAGTAATAAAGTAGTCCTAACTATGGGGTGTCTCGCACCATCCAGACGATTCCCCCATAGATGAATACATCTACTCACCTGAAAGCCTCGCTAATCTGATCCAACCATCTCTTTGCCTTTGCGCGCCGCGTCCAATATTTCCGCAACCGATCCTAGAATTGCACAACACATAACATAAGATTTCACCTCATGAAACAACACAAGTCGCCATATGAAAAGATCAACGCTCATGAATTAATCACAACGTGCACTCGGTGCGCGAAAAACACACGAAAATCGCTAAAACCTTAACTAAAATCGTCGTTTCGGGGCAACTGTCAAAACTAAAACCCAACTAAACCAAAATCTGCATTCGCACATCCTAAAAGTCATAGGAGATGCCAATAATATCGTCATGATATCGCAATTAAATCACTTCCTAATTTTGTAGAAAACCTAGTAAGCATTCACATAGCAATATCGATGCAAACATCGCGATTTAACGATATAGCGATCGCAACATCGCACAAACATCCGATTAAACCCACTAGATGGCCACAACACAAATTTTAACCCACTTATCATACTTCAAACCCTAACTAAAATTTCAAATCTTTTCTTGAATTTGCAAAAACAAACTATTACAATGAAATTAACACTTAAACTTCAAAATTAGCATGCTTAAACTACAATTTGACAACTTGATTAGAATTTATACCTCCCAAGTGTTGAACCTCTTGCAATTAGCCTCCAAAGATGTCTTCTTTCTCCTCGTTTTAAACAAATTAAGGTTTGTGAAGAGGTGGAAAAGGGTTTAGGTTTGAATTTGTGAAGGAAATTGTGAATTTTTGTGGATTTCGGAGGATTTTTGCAAGAATTTTGATGCAAGAAAATAGGGAATTGGGGGCTGTTTTTCTGCAGCGAATTTGACCAGAGGAGAGCAAGGGAGAGATGTGAGGGAAAGGTGTGGAATTTTCTACACAAAAGTCCTTCACAAGATCAATAAATGACCATCACATCAAATTTTACAAAAAATCCCCTTTTTAATTCATTTTCAAACCATTTTAAACCACAAAACAACTAAACTTGAAATGTTTTGATAAAATTTTTGTTACACTATATTTTAGTTTATAATGATTCCTAATTATGTAATTTACCCAATTAAATTTGTATTTATCACTAATTTAATGTATTTTTAAAAGCTTAAAATAATATTGAAAATAATTAATTAAGGAATTTTTTTTAAATAACTAGAAAATTTTAAGCGATAATTTAGTGACCAAATTTTAGCAATATCTTATCTAAATTTTGTATAATTAGGCCTATATTGAAAATTTCTTATTTTGACTTTTTACGGAAAAGACTGCTAATTTTGCCGATTACCGAAAAACTGCCTAAACGATTTCGAAGCGTTACACATGCTCTCTTAGGTGACTCATGGGGTGAGTATGTGGTGACTCATGCTATACTATTTGAGCATGCTTGATTTATATTGAGTGGTGTAAGGAATTTTCTTCACTTGATGATTCTTTTTCCATGCTCACAACACTAATCCATTTCTCTTCTTGAGTTTTTGCTTCACTCTCATCTTCATGCTTCATCTTCTACCTCCACCCTTCAAGTCTCATGTGTTGAGAAACCTTGGGTGTTTAGAGACAACTTAATCCATCATTAGATTCTATATCTCCTAGACAATCAAGTTTAGCAAACTAAATACCCTAGTTACCTCGGTTATGAGGTTGGAGCTCGATTCACGGACTCTCAGGCGGATCATCTTCGATGGAGCGAGATCGGAGATCAAACTTGATCAAGAAACCTCTAGGAGCTTGGGATGATGGTCAAAGACCGAAGAACACGGATC
Organism: Agapanthus africanus; assembly: GCA_030015575.1. NCBI lineage: Eukaryota > Viridiplantae > Streptophyta > Magnoliopsida > Asparagales > Amaryllidaceae > Agapanthus > Agapanthus africanus. The sequence continues at coordinate 963,480,888 of CM057338.1, forward strand.
AACTCGGTATAACCATCTAACTCCTAGTTTACATATTGCTAGTTTAGGGATAAGGGTAGATCCGGGTAGCGGGTTGTGGTAGTGCCAGTTTATAAAAATTTTATTTCGCAATCGGCCACAGTTTGATGGCCAGGACGCTAGCGTAACCCAACAGTAACATATCCACATTGCGTAAATACCGAGATAAGGCTGAGATTGATTCCAAAAGGAAACTCGTCCAAAGTGTTACCTTAATAGTCACGTGATGCTATCCACGCTACGGATATAAACGGAAACGCCTGAAGATATTTGAGATCTATCATCAGGATGCTCATCAAAAGATCATCGTTCAGGCCCGTATCAACATAAAATCTATCGCGGATAAGCTATAAAGGGGCGGTACCGGGATAAACCCGAGTATACCATAAAAATACTTGTTTGGACTTGTTCCCCAGGTCCCGTGATAACATACAACATCCGGAGTGCTCACGCTCAGGCAGTAACCTTAAATTATGAATACTACACATGCTGAGCCTCAATATTCCATAGGTTGGAGTAAAAAATGTAAGAGACCTAGCCCTAATATATATGTTCGAAATGACTGGAAATTAATGTCTGAAATGACTCTAAACTAATATTTATGTTCGAAACGACTCTAGACTAATATTCATGTCCGAAACGACTCTAAACTAATGTCCGAAACAACTCTAAACTAATATCTATGTCCGAAATGACGGTAAACTATGTCTGATATGACTCTGAACTAATATTTATGTCGGAAATGACTCTAATCTAATATTTATATCTGAAATGATTGTAAACTAATGTCTGAAATAAGTCTAAACTAATATTTATATTCGAAACGACTCAACTAACATTGACATGCGAAAGGACTTTAAACTAATATTTGTGTCCAAAATGAGTGTAAACTAATGTCCGAAATGACTCTAAACTAATATTTGTTTGAAATGACTCTAAACTAATGTCCGAAACGACTCTAAACTGATATTCATGTCCAAAACGACTCTAAACTGATATTCATGTCTGAAATGACTCTAAACTAATGTCTGAAACGACTCTAAACTAATATCTATGCCTGAAATGGCTGTAAACTAATGTCCGAGATGATTTTAAACTAATACTTATGTCCGAGATGACTCTAAACTAATATTTATATCTCTAAACTAATATTCATGTCCGAAAGGACTCTAAACTAATATTCTCTGAAATGACCGTAAACTAATGTCCGAGATGACTGTAAACTAATATTCTCTAAACTAATACTAACGTCCGAAACGACTATAAACTAATACCCACGTCCGAGATGACTATAAACTAATATGTCATCAAGATAAATATATGTATAATAAATCACGTGTATGGATATAACAGAAAGCATTCAACAAACAAAATTAACAGGAGAAATAAAACAAAATATTTATTTCTAGCAAAAAAGCTAATAACTAAAAGTTATTACCAAACAAACTAAAAAAATGTACACATGATACATCAAGGTACTCTAAAAAGATACTTGGTCGGGTCCTGAAAAGTCTCTCTACGTTCATTCCTAGACGTCATCAGAGCAGTGAGTGCCTGCTTCCGTGAGGAGAGCCGATGGGCGAGACGGCTATGTTTTACGTCTACCTCTGTGAGCTCTTTCTGGATCTCAACCCCTTTCTCTTCAAGACCCGACTCCGTGTTTACAAGCACATCTGCACGCTCTTGGGCCTCAGCGAGTTTCTCCTCCGCTTCATTTAGTTGAGCCTTGAGTTCCTCAACGAGTTTCGCTGTTGAACAATACGACGCGCAAACACCTGTGCCTCAACGAGCTCCATGTGTTGAGAGACTATTTTCTCTTTAGAAACACGGGCAGACTTTCTCTTGGTACCCAAAGCGGTGAAGGCAGACTCCTCAGCAGCAGAACTATCAGCTTGGCACATTGGAGCGGTCCTGCGCAACCAACAAAGGTCCTCGAGAGTCGCTCTTATCTGCTCAAAAAATTGAGCCGTGTCAATCCCGACTTAAGCAAAGGTTGTAAGTGTAGGATTAACACGATCTACCAAAGCCTCGGGGGTTGTTGGCGGGTCAGCTCGATGTAAAAAACATTCATACCTGCATAAACACAACTGATCATCCCCAAGGTGACTCTCTCTTGGAATAAACCTGGCATATGGAGGGATCTCTGGTTTGTTGAGAAGCGCGATCAGTTGATTTACTTCAACTTTCAACTCTTCATCAGCCTTGCTCGTCAAGTCTATTAGGTGAGTCACTGAAACGACAAATAACAAAATCGATAAGTACCGATAAAATAGAAGGAAAACACCTATGATAACAAGTAATACCTTTTGGTTGGATCGGCACAAGAGGCTGAATGGTCCTCAAAGGAGAGATAGTCAAGACAGCCTCGGCATCAATCTCTATCTCTATAAACGCAGCAATATCCCCCATTGCCGTCTCGGTCTCAGAAACCTCTTTAATAGACACCCATCCAATCATAGGTAAAAGAGAACCATCTATGGTTGCCCTTTCAGCAACATGTTCCTGTGACCTGACATCCGGACCCGACTCGGCCATGTTTTGGGAAGCGCCAGCGCCACTAGAACTCGTTTCTTCAACAAGTGCGCCGACACCCGTGCCACCAGAACTCGAACCAGCAGCACTGGTCCCAGCACTCCTTGGACCTAGACGGGCCGAGGTTGCCCTAACCCCATCCACCTGGGAGCCCAGATCAGTCTTCTCACCTAAATCTAGTGCTTCCACAGGCACCCCTAGGTCCTCAGCAAGTGTCACTTTGGACCGTGCAATGGTTTCGAAAACATCCCGGGCCTCCTGCTCTTGACAGGACACTGAAGGCCTATCACCCCTCTTTTTCGTCCTCATTTCAGCTCGGGACAAAAAGCAAAGCTTCTTGAAACTCTAGATTTGCTTCAGGATCCGCATGCTGTGAAGGCGGATAAGATCCCTGATAGCCAAGAGACGGCCGTTCTAATGAAGCTATCGGCGTCTCGATCGCTTTCCCTCGAGGCGGAGGCAAGAGCCTTTTTCTTCTTAGACTCCACAGAGGCCAAACCTTTGCTCTTATCAGGTTTTTTGGTTGCAGGGTCTCCAGAGATAGCACTTGTTATTATAGCCCCTCCAACTCTCACGGGGATGAGATGGACTCATTGTCATAAACATGGCCCTCTTCTGCCACCTCGTCAACATGTTCTTTCTCGGCGGCTTGGGCCTAAGTACCGACTCGCGTGGATCTCCCATGAACTACAAACACAAAACATGAAAGATCAGGCAAGATGGATACACACACACAAAATATACATATAAAAGCCGTAAGAGAGTAAAATAACTTACGACTGGAAGTATCAGAGGGAGCTGGCGATATCGAAGGTGTAGATCTACCTGGTGACCCAGGCGCTTTCGTTCATGCCTTCTTCAATGGGGGTGACCGTTCTTTTCCAACTGCCACGTCACCCGAACCTAAAATGGCTGCCAGTAGAGCAGACCCTTGTTTCTTTGTGCCTGGGGCACGGGACGGGTCTCTAACCTGCGATGTCCTCCCTGTCAATGGCCTCTTGGAGACCGTTGTTTTCTTTTGTATCTCCCTAATCGGTGTATCGTCGGAAGGAGTCGGGGACACCTATTCAGGGGCATAGCGTGTGGTAGACTCTGAAGGAGCCCTCATAGAAAGGCCCACTCCTGCAACAGCGCGAAGAATCCATGTATTAAAATGTGGATAAAATGCGCGCGCGCGCGCGTGTGTATATGTGTGTGTGTGTATATATATATATATATAAGAGAAAGCAATACCAGTTCCATCTGCGGCCATGGTTTGCTCAGTCTCGACCAAGATGTCGATTTGCTTGGTCACAAGGCGGGTTGCCGGAATATCATCAGCCGTCCACCATTGCACGGCGTCCGCAAGCCCTTCATATAACATGGGCTCCGCCACACTGGCATCTACTCGCAATTGCTATTCTCGACACTTTTGAACCTCGGACCTCACCTTCTCTTAATAGGCCCGGTTCTGCACCGACATCCTGTCATAAGCCCGGAGGACATGCGCTATTTGGGAAAATGCTTTTCCCCCGGCCAGATGCTCCAAAACACCCACTGCCGGGCGTTGTACGAACGTTCGAAGGTCCTCAGAAGCAACCTAAGGCGGACTGCTTTGTCTTTTCCCATCTGAAGAAGCTTGGATAGTTTACAGGAAAAGTAAACTTGGTAGTTCTTTCTCAGTGGCCACAAATAGTCATGGGACACGATGCCGCGACGTCCAAATGCAGGAATAAGGAATCAAGTTCCCACATGATAGTAGCTCATACCATCACTGGCCTAAGAGTGTCAAAGTCGGTGGCCTTCTGAGGGGCGAGAACTCAAGGGAAATATGTTGATCCAACCCCAACCGACGTTCAAGGCGATTAGGAAAATAAGGCTCAAGGCTTAGTTTGTCCTTGCACCTATACGGAATCATCAGCTTCGAAGAGAAGTCATAAATTCCAGATAGCGTACCGCTTTATAAGGCTTCAGGTTCTTTAGAGATGCAACGTCCGCCGCAAATTCCACATCGGCAAGTCCTTCCCAATCTGCCTATCCTGAAAAGATGCATCACAAACTGGAATTAGTAAGCCTCCCTAGTATCATGGCGGCAATCACCCTCGGTGTGCGACGTAGCAGAGGCAATGATAAGCATTGACAGCCAGGGGTGCTCCAAGAAAACATGAGGAACATTTGGTGCGTATATTCCCTGAATAAATGTCCCCAAAAAGTGTAGGCGTATTGCATAGGAGTGTAGGCTGCAACAAGCCCGGGTCGGCTGGCACTTAGGAAAGTGCTTATACTCCTATGAATCTGAACATACACGTGCACTACTACCGTGTGTTTAACGCCCTGCACCATTTGGGAGGCCATCAAGAAAAGCTCAGGCCTCATAACAAACCTGGTAGGCATGGCAAAATAGCACAGCCACGGTGCAATAAAAACACTCAGGAATGTTTCTTTACCAATCTTCTTATTGGGACAGAGTTATCGCATAGTCTCTTCACAAAAAAGAGACGCCTTTGCTATATATTCTGTTTGTAAGCGGTGCACTGCCCCTGCTCGTCCCTGCAGCTTCAGCCTCGCTGGACGAACCTCCTTTGTGATTCTTCTTGGATCGTCCTTTCCCTTTAGGGGGAGGGATCTTTCCGTTGGGAAACGGACATGCGATGCTCAAGAAATCGTCCGTAAGGGTCATCAAGGCCAGATCCAAGAAATACTCAATCCAGAATTTGAAGCTCACCGCCCTCCCCGGATACTGGGAGCTCCCACATGCAATAATATAATAGTCATTTTACAGATCTACGCAAGAAGGATGGACATAACATTGATAATCAGGATCTTGCTTGAAGAGTAGCTCCTCCGGAGGGTTGCACTCGTCATATATCTCCTCAGTGATCGGCAATTCAAAGCAGTCCCACACATCCATCAGAGTAATGCCGATTTCGACCATCACGAAATATGACGTATTGGTACTAGTATCAAAGTTCTCAAGAAAAGCCCTCAAGTAATCAGCGGCAGGGGCATAAGAAAAGGAGCAGTAGATCGTCTCGTAAATGCCAACCAAACGAAGCTTCTCATACTCAAAATGCAAGATACGCTTGGCCCACTACGCATATCCTGGAAGGAAGCTAGGAACATTGTAAAACTTGAACTTTGACGGCCAGCGTTCTTGTATCCCGCTCATAATGAGATTGCCCATTAGCTCCGGATAGGAATGCGGCTTGTGCATATCATAAGGAGCTATTGTCCGGAAATAGTCCTTATAATCATGGCGCTGCAGCAAGACGCCATTATCATCAACCATAATAAGGTAAAAGTATACTTCAGGACATAAATCGGGCAGTTCCTTGAAAAGGCAACCCCCAGTACCAGCCTGTCTCTCATAGGGCTTCAAGATTGGGTGGCGCTCGAAGTATCCTCCCCATTTCCTATGCCCCACCAGCAGAAAATTATGTAATTTCGCCCTCGCTTTCAAGTCAGTGGGCTCTGCCCTTTGGCAATGAACCTCCAGCATAGCCTCACAGGGCTCATGAAGCGACAGATCGTCGATTCGTACCTATAAATATGGGTCCTCAAGGATAGGAATACCCTCGGACCCTATGGCGACGTTCTCGACACCCGCCAGAGCCTGCTCCTCATCACCACCACCAGCAGTAGAGGCAACGTTTTCGGGCCTCTCTTCCTAGGTAACGGCCCCTGAGGTCGTAGGGCCTTGTTCGGCATCACCACCAGCAGCGTCTCCTGTACCAATGACACCGCTCTCTAACTGCACTCCCTCTGTATCAGAGTCCTGAAAATCCACTTGCTCCTCTTCCACATTCATAGGAGACGGACTTCTTAGAAGAGAAGGGAGCTCAGGTATTCGTGGAGTGGGGAGCAGAAATTCTTCCCCCTGTGTGACCAGCACTCGAGTCCCCATCGAAACAACTCCACCGTCACCCTGAACATGGGAGGGATTGCTATCAGGAGCAACGCTAATAGCAGCAGCAGTGTTATCAGTAGACATTTTAGCTACACAAGCTCAAAGTTCACATGTTAATAAATTACATACGAGTATGAAGACATACAAACAGACTTTAACAAAGCCCTAAAGCCTACTCTACTAGAGCAAGAAGGCTTACCGACACTTCAACCCCCTAGAAAAGGAGATAGTTTACATGGATCACAATGTGATCCACATAGGGGTTCGTCACAATGAGAGTAGAGCAAGGATTTCTCCTTGGTTCTCGATGTTTGGTTAGACAAATCCATAAGGTTCCTCATCTCTGCCGAAACGATCTCAAAGAGATCGATGGCAGGTTGCCAGAAAAGTCAAAAAAGACTTCTCTTTGTCCAAACCTCCGGAGAGCCATCAGCCCTACCTTGATAATGAAGAAGACGGCAAGAATGATCGATGAAGATGATCTTCAGGGGAAACCCTAGAATTCCCTTGAACTCGTTTTCTTTGAAGGAAAATAGAAACTCAAATAAGTTGCCCTCTTTTACCTCCTCTGTTTAAATAAGACGGAGAAGGAGAGACGATTCAGTAACCACTAGATCTTTGCTATGTATGCGCACATGGCCCCCCACATGCCTCCTCCTGGCCCATGCTTGGGCCGGAGGTCCTGAACTAGAAATCTAGTTCTTACATCTACAAATTAGATGCAATCTAAACAGCAATGAGATATGTATAAATCTGTGCATATCTATTGTTGGGGGCATTTGTTGGAGTTAAAATCTTAACTCCCAAGATATTTAAAATACTCATACCAGTATTTGAACAAATGATCAAGAACTTATACAAGGAGGTCCCTAATTGGGGAGTCCCGACATTAAAGAGTGTCAGGATCAACTTCTCCCGAATAGATTTGATCTATTCTTCAGAAGATAGTGGGGGATTTCCATCCCCCACTTTTCCTGATATTGAAAGAGCGGTTACCACTACTCCTTACTCATAGAGAGGTATAAATACCCCTGTGAGCAACTAAAAAAGACAATTAAAATAAAAAAAAAAACTTTTCTTTTGCCTCGAAGCTCCGAAAACTTTTACTAAAGTTCTCGAAAAAAGAAGAAGAAAAGAAGGTGAGAAAAGAAGGTGAAAATACAGGAATGGGATATCTCATTCCTTCACTCTTCTAATCCCTCTCTATTTCTCTCCGTCTATCTCTTTGATTTGGATAAGAGAGAATGAGAAACCTATACAAATTTCCCGTTCTCAAATGAGAACTTAAGAAACCATGGCTTTTCCTTCAAGAAAATGAAGACTCATAACACAATGTGTTCTTGATATATGGACAGAACCAAGAACATGGGTCACCCCATGTTCAGTATATTTGATAAATAGGCCATTCTATTTCCCATACATAAACAAAAAGAGACAAACCCTTTCTTGAAAAACATGGGCAAAACCCTTTGCTATTCCATATAAACATTTATAAATAGAATATTCAATTCATTCCGAGACATCAAATTATGTCTCTGAAAACGTGTATGAAAAGGAAAACCCTATTTATCCTCTGACATAAAAAAATATGTCTGTTAATCGTATGAATGGAAATCCCATTCATCTCCTAAGGCATGAAAATATGTCTTTAGCATATCTATGAACATGAAAATCCTGCTCATTATTTCAGACATGAAATACATATCTGATTTATAATCCATGAATAGAAAAACCCTATTGTGAATATGAATACCCTATTCACTTATCAAACCTGCAGAGTATGTCTGTTTTAGTGAATTGAGTGCATTCATCACATGAACATGGCCCCCCAAAGTCTGTCACAAGGCCGGAAGTCTCGAATTCAGGACCTTCTGGTAAAATCCTTAAAAAAACACTAAAAATAATTTGTTTTGTTTAAACTCGTCTTTGTTTCAACGTTCATTTGCTGGAGGGCCCAAAAGAGGGTAGACATTGAGTTGTGAGATAATAATGTGTATCAAGCTAACATAATACTTTAACACTCCCCTGCACATGGGCCTTTGGGCCACATTGAAAAGCCCTGAAGAAAAACTCTTGCTTGTAAAGGCAAAATAAAATAATTAAATAAATATATTTTAAATTGACAAGGATGGCATTTGAACCCAGGATCTTTTAAGACGTTGTGTGATATGATACCTTGTCAGAAAAAAAAAAGCTCCATCCAAAAGTTTCAGCTGTTGAGTTGTAGAATAATAATGTATTTCAAGCTAAAATAACAGTTAACCTTCCCTCTCCCGTGAACCTTTGGACAGCATGAAAAGGCCTACTGCAAAAAACTAGTTTGTAAGGCAGAATAAATGAGTACATAGATATTCCAAGTTGACAATGATGGGTTTTGAACCCAATACCTCTGGAGACATGGTGCTCTTTGATACCATCTCAAGAATAACCTAACCTAAAAGCTTAAGCCGTCGGGTCATGAGATAACTCTGTATATCAGGCTAACATAATACTTACCAGGTACGAGACCTGCCAACTTCGCTACTCCGACATTTCTTTCTTCTCCTCGTTCAGTAATAATAAATACACAAATCTGATCGGGTCGAATGCAACAAATCCTAGCATTTTTAGCAAGTATGAGAGGGAGCTGATGAGCAATCTCACGATTCAAGCCACAAACTATTCTTCGATCAGGTTTAGTACGGGGAAAGTTATATATGGAGGCAATCAGTCGCAGATATTTGGGTTGGTGCAATGCACGAGGGATCTTTCAACGGATTCATGTTATAGGTGTTTGCAGGAGATATTGGATTTCTATAGGAGGTGTTGTCAAGCAATGCAAGGAGGGAGAATTCTTTCGACGAGCTGCAATTTTAGGTATGAAGACTATAAGTTCTTTGAAGGAGAACCAACCGTTTTGCTTGTAGAGTCGTCTGAACCTGCTCCTGGGCCGTCGTCTTCTCTTCCTCGGCGTCCTCCCTTTACGCCCCCTGGAAAGAATGATGGGAAAGGTAGAGATAAGTTGTGTTCCTTTTATTGAATAATAAAACGTAACATACCTATCTTTCAATTGTTAATGCTAGCAGGCAAATACAGCATATGACATGGATCATGAAATTTAGAGGATAAGAAAAGGTCACTGAATAGTTTGATCAGTACATTGAATTAACTACTGAGTTTTTACACAAGATATGTACAGAAGTCCAAAAGATTATCAAATTTGAGTACCTGATAGCTACTAATCTCCATTAAATGTCAAACTAGAACTAAAATCATAATCTCTTCAAAAACTGTAACATCCTCAATCTAAAACTCATTGATTTATGATTATCAAAAAAAAAGTGTAATCTCTACTTGATCTTCAAATTAAATTCAGGGTTTAGGGCCGGAGGCATCTAACAACTATCTTAACTTGATACTAGTTGCTGGCAAATCTAAAATATGGTATTAGTCCCTTAGAAGTTATAATGCGGGATTCCACCTCATACAAGTCACTGTAGCCTATCTGTTGTCCTGACAATTACTGTAATTACAATAATTCTTCTACATTATACCCTAGGTTACGGTTGGATGAAATCTGATGCTGCAAATTAAAAACATGTTCTAGGATTTTTCGATCATTTTTTAAGAAATTTTTTAAAGAAAAAGCATTCAAACTTTCGTGCAAAAACAGATGATTTTTTTAAAACCTAGCTCTCATTGATCGGGTCAATGTGAACTCAACTATATGTAACCTTTTAGATTCTAACCTTGGCACAAGAAAAAAATATTTTTTTGCTACGAATCACATAAAAATATTCATGACAGAGAAAGGAAAAAAAAACTTATCCTATAGTATTGCATTCTACAAGCAGTCTTATCAATTAATTATGCAGGCTTAAGTGCACAGTTTCAGTAGTTCCTGTAGGCTGTAGCCATTTGATTCTGCATTACTGACTTAACACAAAAATAATAAAGTTTACTGCACTTTAGTTCCCGATTGGAAAGAAAGTTTGGGCATAGGGAGATAACAGAAAGCTTGAAGATATGAAATTATAAAACATAAAAAAAATTCCCTGAGTTTTAACTTGGGGTTTCTTTATCTTGTCTTGTTTCTATATCGATTCCATAGCTTACCTTGTTAATAGGAAACCACAAGTTTTAAGCATCAAGAATATTAGATATGTTGAGCAGATAAATTATTAATCACAGTATCTAAAGGGTCCAAACATTATGGTATGTTAAGAGACATTTCTTACTTCTGACATCATTATCAGACTCTTTTAAATGGAAACTAATCAGTTGTCAATGTAGGAAAGAAGGCCATCATCATAATCAGTGTCATTCTCTCAATACTGGTTGCCTTTGTGCTTGTCTTCGCTGTTTGCATTCTCTTTAAGAGGAAATCAGTGGATAATAGCAACGGTAAGTACTAAAACACTTCAAATTCAAATCGTGGCCATTGGATTCTATGTAGTCAAATCATATATCTTGATAATACATGATTCCTTGGGCCATTTTATGACGCTCTAAATAAGTCTAAGACATAGTTTACAATCTACTTATTCTAAGGAAATAGAAACTTAAATTAAACAAGTTGAGTGGTTGATCGTCTCACCAGATAAATCAACTTGACAGAGGGTCTGTATGTTAGTCTTTTCAAATTATATCGATCAACGCGAATCTCTGTTCACAAAGAAGGAGAGTTAAGCATTTAATATATGTAGCATCATTTATGAATAGTGTACTGAAATCATGTTATCGGAAAGTTTAATGTTCAACCAAGTTTGATCATCTTCATCTTCATTTTCCTGATGATCCTGTTCTATGTCAGTTATCTTCATAGGTACAGAATATGTAACACCAAACAATACCACAATACATAAAATATATAGATTGATAAACATTATTTGAAGAAATTTGCATATGGAGATGGTTTTGCATTTTAGATAATGTGCCGGATGTTAGAGCTGTCTGCATACAAATAAATATTCGGGCAGGAGCTTCAACTTAGAAGTGATTTTCCTTACTATATGTTGTATAAAATAGGACCTTTTGGTATGGGAATTAATCATGTAAGTATCAAGTTTTTCACAAATATTCATTATTCAAGCTAAGCCATTCCACGTGTTATGCATTTAAAATCTGTGTAAATAGTAGACACATTTTCTTTCGAAAGAAATAGTTGACTCGTTGACTTGATTGAAGAGACTAAGTTTCATGCATTTAACTGATTGTCTTAACTAGATAACTAGCTTGTGTTTTCCATTTGTCTAATTTACTCTTTTCTAGGTATGGAAAATCCAGAGGAGATATCAACCACTGAATCTCTGCATTTTGATTTATCCATCCTTAAAGTTGCTACAGCTAATTTCTCTTTTGTTAATAAGCTCGGACAAGGTGGCTTTGGTGCAGTTTATAAGGTACATAATACATATTTCAGAAATTTTTGATAACCCTCCAATTCAACTTAATTCTGCCATCTGTTAATTAATTAATGTTTCTTTTAGGGCATATATGAACTTTTGAACCTCAAATTTAATTTATGTTTATTGTTTAGGGGAGGTTACCAAATGGTGAGGAAATAGCAGTGAAGCGGCTTTCGGCAAACTCGAGGCAAGGAATACAAGAACTGAAAAATGAACTTGTTTTGGTTGCCAAACTTCAGCACAGGAATCTTGTTAGGCTTCGGGGCGTTTGCTTGGAAGAAGGAGAAAAGTTGCTTGTATATGAATACATGCCTAATGGAAGCTTGGACAAGTTTTTGTTTGGTATATCCTCTGCAGAATAAATATCACTAAGTAAATAACACCAATTCCATTCAAACTTTTATAATTATCTTTTGGGAAGTAAAGATGGAAAACGAAGAATATATCCCAAACTTTTCATAAATGATATGATAAGGTGGTTTGGCTTCTTACTTTTAGCCTATTTCGTTAACTAAGAAATAGGCTGGGATTTGAACGAGCATGTTTCACAGTTTTAGCTTTCATATTAAATTGGCATACTGTGTTCTTTAACATAAATTAGTAGTGATAAAGTTTTATGATCATTCTCGTTTTCAGTTAAACCCGTGTTTTTTTATTACTAGTAAATTAATTTAACTAACTATTCAGCTTGATGTACTAGATCCTATCAAAAGAACAGAACTGAACTGGGAGAGAAGATTCAAGATTATTGGAGGGATCGCTCGAGGTCTACTCTACCTACACGAAGAATCTCGCCTGAAAATTATACATCGTGACCTAAAAGCCAGCAATGTATTGTTAGATGGAAACATGAAGCCAAAAATTTCAGACTTCGGGCTGGCAAGACTATTTGGAGGAGATGAAACACTTGGCATTACAAGCAGGGTGGTTGGAACTTTGTAAGTCCAATTCTTAGAGATATTAAATATTTGGGTTAATAACACAACCCCCCCCCCCCAGCACAAAGCCCACAAGCACCCCCTCTGGCCATCAACCAAAACCCTAACAAGTAATAACACTCAAATCCCACTCCGGAGAGCACAACAAAGTTTCTAGAGTTAAAGTAGACAATCATTTGGGATGTTTAGATTTGGATTTAAGTGTTCCTAAGCATCTTGATCAATGAGCAGATGGGGTGTTTGTGCTAATAAGTCACTTGAGCGACTATAGCACTTATACTGGGTAAACTACAGGGGCAATTTGAGCAATTAACATTGAATTTATGTTCTATGCATGTATATTGATTGTATAGTTGCATTGGCCCTCTATAATTCTTTTCCTTTTCCTGTTTCCATTGGTGTTCTGCAGTGGCTACATGGCGCCAGAATATGCAAGATATGGGCGAGTTTCAACCAAATTGGATGTATACAGTTATGGGATTCTTGTTTTAGAGATCATACTCGGAAGAAGAAACAGCACGGTCAAATATGATAGTAAACCTAGCCAAGACGTTTTAAGCTATGTGAGTATGCATATAGACATGATATACTGTTAAAAGCCATTTGGTTGCCATTGCAGTAATCTGCATAAATTCATGAAATTTACGATTTCCATAATTTTAATGGGGTGACAACCTTGTGTGCGCAAGCGCGTGTGCGTGCGTGCGTGCGTGCGTGTGTCTCATGGAATTACGATTGGACAGGATAGAATAGATGACAGAGAAAGGGAAGATAGAGAGAAAATGAAGAAAGAAGGGTGAATATAATCCAGAAGGGCTTGGAGAGCGAGAGGTTGCGACCATTGGGCACCATGAGAGAAAAATTTTGAATTATGAAATTATATTAGGAAAGTATGTGCCCAATACCTATGTTATAAAATAAGAGTCTTGTTGTTTTAACCGAAGCCACAAATTCTAGACAATCAAACCTTCATATATGGGTAAAAAATGCATGTTTTTAAATAAACGGAGTCCCCAAAAAACCATTGCAAATTTCTAGTTAGATTCTTAAGAACCACCCAAAAAAATATGAGGACTCCTCACTATAAAAATTATATAAATTTCATACGTTGGAAATACGGTTGGTAACGATCCTTTCTATAGACAAATAAAATCATAATAAACTGAAGAGGTAACCTGAATAAAGCCTAGTGATATTCGTAAAGAATGAATTCTTCAATTTAATATGGCCTCAATTTTATTTGTGTCCTATTAATGTACACCAGAGAACTTACATGAATTCTTTTCCTGCAGACATGGAAGCATTGGAGAAATGGATCGGTACTAGAGATAATCGATCGGTCTCTAGGTGAAGATTACTCAAGAAACGAGGTGTTGAGATGCATTCAAATTGGACTATTATGTGCTCAAGAATTTCCATCTGCTAGGCCTTCCATGTCTTTAGTGTTTCTCATGCTAAACAGCCCTACAATGCCTCTCCACGATCCTGCATACCCCGCTGGGTTCAGTACTGAGGTCTCAGTTGTGTCATCGCAACAATCATATTTTGGTTCTACTGATAAGTCTTCTACAAGTAAGCAATTAACAAATTTCTCCAAATAAAATTCTAATCGATGAACTATAACCTTAATATTGCCAGTAAATGAAAGTAATTCCCTTCACCAAAACACCGGAGTTTTGATGCAGCGGCTTACATTTTAAGATGGTACCAAAGCAATTTCAAATTGCATCAGGCACACATTTAACCAGCAGACTGCAAAAATTATTCGAGCAAAAAGTTCAACTTTTGGCCCATGATCAGGGTTTTCAACAAGTGGGGGCGAGTTAGAATATAAAAGTAATATTTCCTGAACCCTGACCATAACATTGCAATTCTAGTGTGATGCAAGGACTTTAAAGTAGTGACATGAAATGTTTCAGCCCATAAAAACAGCTCTCGAGTCCCGACATATTGGGAAGAATTAGAATATACAAGTAATTGCCTTGAACCTGAGCATAACTTCAGAGTTAGAACAATGATTAGGACTGTAAGCGATATTAAACATGGATAAGGTGTCCTTAGGTTAATATAGAATGGACCTACATCAAAGCCTAATCGAATTAGTGACCGACCAAACCCTAAGAATCATAAATCTTCCTTCTTGTGTAATTCTACAGTACGTTAGCCACAAAGACATGCTAAAAGAACTTACTGCAAACAACATGTTTGATATTTCAAGTTTTCAACCTATTGGTTGTAGGTAGCATGGGCAGCTCCCAACAGAGTGGAACTAGCATCATGTCAAACTCACTAGAAACAAGGCGAAAAGGTAAGGAATTGATAACGAGTTAATGAGCAACCATAAATTCAGCGGCCTTAGGACACAGGGGGAGCGCCATCTCGACAATCTCAGACGACGCCAGCTGGCTGTCCAAATAAAGAATTATCCGTGCAGTCATTGGATGATCCGAATAGAGAATAGAGAATCCGTCTCGATGATATAAACTCCTCAAAGAAAAAGGGCAAGCATCCATAATGCGGTATAGACGACGACGACAACATAACCCAAGATTCCTCAATGAAGAAAGTGGGGGTACATTTACTTTGGTATATAAAGGAAGATGCGAGACATGTTATGCCCTGCTTTTTGTCAAGTGTAAAATTGTCTCAGGTTATTTATTCAGGTGTAATTGGCAACGGTTGCATGTTCGTATACATGTAAAGTGTGTACATATGTATCTTATAATGTACAAAACTGGCGAACTTTTCATCCTACTTAAACATACTGGTCATCATGCGGTATAACTAACTACTTTTAGGACGTGAGATTTGTTGTTGGCAAATTCCGCATACATAAAGCATAGTAAACAAGAATAGGGGGCATGAATGAGAGATATAGCTATCTACATTGCAAATAACCCTCATTTGCTAGACATTGTTGATGCGGTTTGATACGGGTCTTGATCGTTGAGTAGGTTTCCGCATTTCATTTAATTGAAATTTAGTGTGAAAGACGAAATCGGTCCGTTTCCTGAGTTTGTGATTCGAAAACTTCCTTTCCTCTATCTAGATTCACATAGAAATTCAGAATTTCCAAATGATCTCTACATTGCAGTTATCACTTATCAATCAAATTCTAGGCATCGCTGGTGCGCATGAGAAATCTTAGACGGATTTTGTACTTCATTATATAACAGAAACCCACCCCCATTACCATAATATTAGATTTTGTGCACGTGTGTTGCACGTGTTGATTAAAAAATTGATTTTTTGGAAAGAGAGATGTGGAGGTTTCTATGATGATAATTAAAAAATTAATTTTTTTCGGAGAAGAAAGAGGGAGATGTGGATATTTCAAGATTATATGGAGATCTTTTTGATGATGTGGAGGCTTGAGAATGTAAGGCTTTTCTCATTGTTTTTCTTTTTTCTGAGAAAAAAAGAGAGGGGTTGACCTTTATGCAAAGAGTATTTGCATTATATATAGAGATAAGAATTTATGCACGTGTGTTGCACGTGTTAGTTTAAAAAAATTGAGAAGGAAAAAGAGGGGGAGAGAGATGTGGAGGGTTTTAGAGTTTTATTTATTTATTTTTAAAAAAAAGGATTGATGATGTGGAGGGTACTAGATAAACAATTATTTGTTTGTTTTTTGGGAGGAGAGAGAGAGATGATATGGTTGGCTTAAGAGGTGAGGGAGATGATGTGGAGGGTTTGAGAAGTGAATATTTTTCAAGAAAAAAGGAGAAGGATGGACCTATAATAATAATAATAATAATAATAATAATAATAATAATAATAATAATAAATAGAATTTATGCACGTGCGCGTGATTAAAAAAATTTGAGAAGTGAAGAGAGAGAAATGTGGAGGGTTCTAGAGTCTTATTTATTTATTTAAAAAAAGGATGAGATGGAGCGCTTGAAAGATGAGAGAGATGATGTAGAGAGTTGAGAGATGAGGATTTTTCTCATTTGTTCTATTTTCCAAGAAAAAAGGAGAAGGGTGGATCTCTAACCAAGAATATTTATATTATATATACTAGAATTTGTGCATGTGCGTTGCACGTGTTAATTAAACAATTAATTATTTTTTGGAAGAAAGGAGAGAGTGAGAGATGATGTGAATGGTTATATACATACATACATATATATACATATTAATTAAACAATTAATTATTATTGGAAGAAGTGAGAGATGATGTGAATGGTTACACACACATATATATATTGGAGATATGATATGGAGGGTTCTAGATAAACAATTAATTATTTTTTGGACGGAGAGAGAGATGATGATGTGGAGGGCTTGAGAGGTGAGAGAGATGATGTGGAGGGTTTGAGAGCTGGGGATTTTTCTCCTTTTTTTCTTTTTTCTCCAAAAAAAAGAAGGGTGGACCTCTAGTCAAGGGTGTTTGTTGCACGTGTTAGTTTAAAAAATTTTGAGAAGGGAGAAGAGTTGGAAAGAGATGTGGAGGGTTTTAGAATTTTATTTATTTGTTTTTTTTTAAAAAGGAGATTGATGATGTGGAAGGTTCTGGATAAACAATTAATTATTTTTTGGGAGAAGAGAGAGGGAGATGATGTGGAGGGCTTAAGAGGTGAGGGAGATGATGTGGAGAGCTTGAGAGGTGAGAATTTTTCTCTTTTTTCTAGAAAAAAAGAGAAGGGTGGACTTCTAACCATGGAGAAAGAGATGACGTGGAGGGCTTGAGAGGTGAGAGAGATGATGCAGAGGGCTTGAGAGGTGAGGATTTTTCTTATTTTTTCTATTTTTCTAGAAAAGAGAAGAAGGGTGAATCTCTAACCAAGGGTATTTGCATTATATATATATATAGAAAAGAGAAGAAGGGTGAATCTCTAACCAAGGGTATTTGCATTATATATATATATATATATATATATATATATATATATATATATATTGAAAGAGATGATATGGAAGATTCTAGATAAACAATTAATTGTATTTTAGGAGAGAGAGATGATGTGGAGCACTTGAGGGGTGAGAGAAATGATGTGGAGGGCTTGAGAGGTGATGATTTTTCTTCTTTTTTCTTTCTTTTAAAAAAAATGAGAAGGGTGAAACTCTAACTAGGGGTATTTGCATTATATATATATATATATATATATATATATATATATATATCAACTAATGAAATCCAACAAGCTATAAGACAGTATATTCACCAAAATAAATTAACTAATGAGTCGGGCTTTTCCTCAAACAGATGGTGAGCAACTCAAACAGTGACTATATGCGAATGCAGACTTGGATGGTCATAGAAATGCAAATAACTATCTGTATTTGATAAACATCGGATACTGATATGGAAGCAGCTCGGATCATCCGTAACAATTTAAACCTCTACCTGAAACCTAAACCTATCGGTTATTAAAAAAATTCCTCAATCCAGTTTTGCAAACCTACATGGAAAAAGTGTTGGTGATGTTTTTTCTGGCGCTGGCCCGTAAGCCCTAACCTATGCACACAGCACACATGAGATCCGTGCACGCCACACACAAGCACACAATACACATACATACACCCAGCAGATCCACGAATTTGCTCCGAAAGCGTTAATTTATAGTCATTTCACCGCTTGGGGTTCCTGGGGTCACACTCTACCCAAAAAGGAAAATGCCCATACCAACCGACCCATTGCTCATTGGTTCGCGTTATTTTATAAATCATCTTATGGTAATCTTAAGCAAATAAAGGATTTGTACAATATTTCAAATATGAAGAAATGCAAATTAGACCTTTTTCTCTTTTTTCTTTGAAATATAGTCAGCAGCGGGATTCCCACGCCAAAACTCTCCTGCTAATCTGAAATGAGAGTTTATCGTTGACCCATAGGACGCGTTAAATTTGTTTCCAAATGTGTGGGGTCCGAATGATTAGCATCCAACCATGAATTGGAAAAATGAGCGTGTGGCCCCCACACCCAAGAGAATCTATCCCTCTATTATCACAAGGCGACAACATTTTTTCCACCTTGATTCTCATGGTATAATCTCTTGTTTGACCTTGATTAACTTGAAGTCAGGCTCTAATCTTTCTCTTAACCCATCTCAGGAGCCGAGGGCAGAAAAGCCCAATTAATTTTTTTATTATATATATTTAAGATAAAAAATAATTACAAAAAGAAAAATTAACTAAATATTGCAAGAACAAGAAAACGTCTATTATTATAAGATAATAGCTCAAGATGGAACCTGTCAAAAAGAAGGTAGTATGTGCACTCCATTTTCGAGCAATTAGTCTACCGCCAAAAATTATAGCATCAAAGAATTTAGCCACTCTAATGAAAGTATTTGAGACGACAACCCGAAGAACGATCTTCTTAGATCTGCATTGAGACCTAAGGATTCGATAATTCGGTTCTTTCCAAAAATAAGTTACCAAACAATATTTCCAACCATCATACGAGAAATGCACTGATCGTTCCTTACACGAGACCTTCAATTGATGAAATTTATGGTGTCATTAGCATTGTATGATGGATTAATGTAAAGCCTGCAACGTGCTAATGATGCTTGGATCACTCAAATGGAAAATACACACTAAAAAAAATAGATGCTTATGATTTGGATTAAGCTTTACATAGAATGTGTTGTCTTTTTCACCGACACCTCTTTCTTGAAGTACATAAAGGGTTTTTTATTTCCAAGAATGGCTTGTAATAAATAAAAAGAGTTCTTCAGAATGGACTGGTGAAACCAAACTAATTTAGCCGAAAAATATAAAGATTGCACGATAGAAATGATATTTTTGCCAATTTTTGTGATGAATATGCCTAAGTGAGAAGGTTTTCAATATATAGCGTAGCAGGAGTTAGAATCGTAAATGTTAATCAAACTCTCATGCCTCGGTGATGGAGGTCCTTTTCGGGTCTCCGTCAGATGTTGTCTTCCGTCGATCTCCCGATGGATTTTGGAGGTGATCTCCTGTTGCGTGTGGGTCTCAATGGGTTTTGAGGAGATTGATGATTTGAGGAGTTTAGCGCCGAGTACCTGCAAGCAAGTCCCAGGATGGTTTGGTACCACCGAAGACCCTCCGACGATCAACTTAGTACTAGATCCGAGCAGTGTAATGGCTAAGTGTGTAAAAAATGGCTTACTTGACCCCTCTGTGATAGGGGTTTATATAGTGGCGGCAGCACGCAGTAGCAGGCGCGAGAATCTCGCCGGCAGTTACACTCCCGACGTCACGTCCGCGTAAAGAGCGGATCGCCCATTAATGAGGATCGTGAAGGCGTGGAACGTAGGATGTTGCTGGCGGAGAATCTGCGCATGGCGAGATTTGTGGAGCGTCAGTTACGCTTGTGAATGATGGAGTTGGTCGGTCGGAGGGACCGAGGAAGATTGGCCTCGGCAGGGGAGCTCGGGAACGAGCGGGAGGGTCGAGGTATCTTGGTCCTCCGGTAGCTCGGGGGCGGGCTGAGAGGCCGAGGAGGCCAATTTGCAGGGGGCTCTGGGGTAAGCCAGCTTCTGCTTGCAGGTCGGGTACAGGGGTGTCCTGGTCGGCCCCTGTGGGCCCTTTCTTTTGAGTTCTGGGACACGTCATCTGCCACATGTCCAGGATCGATAGATCGCCAATATAGAGCATCATCATTAGCCCCCCACTCTCATTCCGATCTATTTTGTGGGTCGGGTCGAGAGTGGACTGCTTGATTCTCTCTGTGCGGCTTGGCGCTGGTAATTCCTTGTGGTGGATTGTCCAGGGACGACACGGCGTTCTTGCTGTCGCGCATCGAGTATGAGTCGAGCGAAGGACGAGTGTGGGAAGGTCGGTATCCTCCCTTTGCCGGAGTTGAGGCGCTGATCGCACGTTGAGCACGAGTTTATTCGGCGGGTCTTGGATCCGTGTCTTTGTAGGGTAGGAAGCTACCCGCTGGGAATGCACCGAGCAGAAAAGGACTCAGGGCCTCGCGAACAGAGCTTCAGATCCTCAGCGTCTGATGGGCAGGAGGATGCCCGCCGGGGATGCGCCGAGCAGGAAGAAACCCGGCGGCCTCGTGATGAGGGCTTCAGATCCTCAGCGTCTGATGGGCAGGATGATGCCTGCTGGGATGCGCCGAGCAGGAAGGAACCCGGAGGCCTCGCGATGAGGGCTTGAGATCCTCATCGTCTGATGGGTAAGAGGATGCCCGCTGGGGATGCGCCGAGTAGGAAAGAACCCGGTGGCCTCGTGATGAGGGCTTCAGATCCTCAGCGTTTGATAGGCAGGAGGATGCCCGCTGGGGATGCGCCGAGCAGGAAGGAACTCGGCGGCCTCGCGATGAGGGCTTCAGATCCTCAGCGTCTGATGGGCAGGAGGATGCCCGCTGGGGCCGAGCAAGAAGGAACCCGACGGTCTCGTGATAAGGGCTTTAGATCCTCAGCGTCTGATGGGCAGGAGGATGCCCGCTGGGGATGCGCCGAGCAGGAAGAAACCCGGCGGCCTCACGATGAGGGCTTCAGATCCTCAGCGTCTGATGGGCAGGAGGATGCCCGCTGGGGATGCGCCGAGCAGAAAGAGACTCGGCGGCCTCACGATGAGGGCTTCAGACCCTCAGCGTCCAATGGGCAGGAGGATGCCCGCTGGGGATGCACCGAGAAGGAAGGAACTCGGCGGCCTCGCAATGAGGGCTTTGATCCTTGGCACTGGAGGGGCCGTCCAAGGCCTGCAAAGGATGGCAGAGCAGGGTAGCTGCTCGATACCTCTTGGCGAGGGCTTTGATCCTTGACGCTGGAGGGGCCGTGAGAGGCCCACTAAGGATAGCTGGGCAGTGAAGCTGCGCGGTTGCCTCTTGGCGATGGCTTTGATCCCTGGCGTCGTGGGTAGGCAACTACCAGCCTGGAATGACCGAGCAGGGTAGCCGTTCGGTTGCCTCTTGGCGAGGGCTTTGATCTCTAGCGTCGTGGGTAGGCAACTACCAGCCTGGGATGACCGAGCGGGGTAGCGGCTCGGATGCCTCTTGCGAGGGCTTCGATCCTTGGCGTCATGGGTAGGGAGCTACCAGCCGGAGATGACCGAGCAAGGCAGCCGCTCGGTTGCCTCTTGCGAGGGCTTTGATCCTTTAGGACGGGGACCGAGCAGGGTTATTCCCCAGTGCCTCTTGGCGAGGACTTCGATCCCTGTCGGTTGTGGTAGGAAGCTACCAACCGGGGATAGCCGAGCAAGGACTCGACTGCTTCTGGGAGGACTTTGGTCCTTAGCGCGGGAGGGGCTGTAAGAAGCCTACTAAGGACCCTTGGCCGGGCAGGGTTACTGCCCGGTGCTTCTTGGCGAGGGCTTTTGTCCTGAAGGATAGCCGAGCGAGGGATCCTCGGGCTCGACTGCCTCTGGGAGGGCTTTCTGATCCCTGGCGTTGCGGTAGGGAAGCTACCCGCCAGGGATAGCCGAGCGAGGGATCCTCGGGCTCGACTGCCTCTGGGAGGGCTTTCTGATCCCTGGCGTTGCGGTAGGGAAGCTACCCGCCAGGGATAGCCGAGCGAGGGATCCTCGGGCTCGACTGCCTCTGGGAGGGCTTTCTGATCCCTGGCGTTGCGGTAGGGAAGCTACCCACCAGCGATAGCCGAGCGAGGGATCCTCGGGCACGACTGCCTCAGGGAGGACTTTCTGATCCCTGGCGTTGCGATAGGGAAGCTACCCGCCAGGGATAGCCGAGCGAGGGATCCTCAGGCTCGACTGCCTCTGGAAGGGCTTTCTGATCCCTGGCGTTGCGGTAGGGAAGCTACCCGCCAGGGATAGCCGAGCGAGGGATCCTCGGGCTCGACTGCCTTAGGGAGGACTTTCTGATCCCTGGCGTTGCGGTAGGGAAGCTACCCGCCAGGGATAACCGAGCAGGGTAGCTGCTGGGTTGCCTCTTGGCGAGGGCTTTGATCCCTGGCGTTGCGAGTAGGAAAGCTACCGGCCAGGGATAGCCGAGCAGAGAAGCTGCTCGGCTGCCTCTATGGAGGAATTTGATCCTTAGCGTTGGAGGGGCCTTAGGAGGCCTGCTAAGGATAACCGGGCAGTGAAGCTACGCGATTGCCTCTTGGCGAGGGTTTTGATCCCTGACATTGCGAGTAGGGAAGCTACCGGTCAGGGATAGCCGAGCAGAGAAGCTGCTCGGCTGCCTTTACGGAGGACTTTGATCCTTAGCGTTGGAGGGGCTGTAAGAAGCCCACTAAGGATGGCCGGGCAGTGAAGCTGCGCGGTTGCCTCTTGGCGAGGGCTTTGATCCTTAGCGTCGTGGGTAGGCAACTACCAGCCTGGGATGACCGAGCAGGGTAGCCGCTCGGTTGCCTCTTGGCGAGGGCTTTGATCTCTAGTGTCGTGGGTAGGCAACTACCAGCCTGGGATGGCCAAGCGGGGTAGCAGCTCGGATGCCTCTTGCGAGGGCTTCGATCCTTGGCATCATGGGTAGGGAGCTACCAGCCGGAGATGACCGAGCAGGGCAGCCGCTCGGTTGCCTCTTGCGAGGGCTTTGATCCTTCAGGACGGGGACCGAGCAGGGTTACTGCCCAGTGCCTCTTGGCGAGGACTTTGATCCCCGTTGGTTGTGGTAGGAAGCTACCAGCCGGGAATAGCCGAGCAAGGACTCGACTGCCTTTGGGAGGACTTTGGTCCTTAGCGCGGGAGGGGCTGTAAGAAGCCTACTAAGGACCATTGTCCAGGCAGGGTTACTGCCCGGTGCCTCTTGGTGAGGGCTTTTGTCCTGAAGGATAGCCGAGCGAGGGATCCTCGGGCTCGACTGCCTCTGGGAGGGCTTTCTGATCCCTGGCGTTGCGGTAGGGAAGCTACCCGCCAGGGATAGCCGAGCGAGGGATCCTCGGGCTTGACTGCCTCTGGGAGGGCTTTCTGATATCTAGCGTTGCGGTAGGGAAGCTACCCGCCAGGGATAGCCGAGCGAGGGATCCTCGGGCTCGACTGCCTCTGGGAGGACTTTCTGATCCCTGACGTTGCGGTAGGGAAGCTACCCGCCAGAGATAGCCGAGCGAGGGTCGGGCTCGACTGCCTCTGGGAGGACTTTCTGATCCGTAGCGTTGCGGTAGGAAAACTACCCGCCAGGGATAACTGAGCAGGGTAGCTGCTGGGTTGCATCTTGGCGAGGGATTTGATCTCTGGCGTTGCGAGTAGGGAAGCTACCGGCCAGGGATAGCCGATCAGAGAAGCTGCTCGGCTGCCTCTACGGAGGACTTTGATCCTTAACGTTGGAGGGGCCTTAGGAGGCCTGCTAAGGATGGGGAACATGAACGGTCACGGTGAACGTGCGCGTAGCACGCGCATCGATTGTGCGGGGAGGTGAAGCGCCAGAGTCGCGTCGTTTCGATTCCGCCAGAGGAGGCCCAATGATCGCCAAGCGGAAGAGTATCGGCCCGTGAGATCTGTGGCCATGGGGCGTAGCCTGCCAGTGGTCAGCCGTGCCGACGAGGGCAGAGTCTTTTGGAGGCAGAGGAGCGGCTATCGGGGGCCCTGGCCTGGCCGTTTGGACTTTAGTTGGTCTATTCGGCCGGCGAGGGCGTTGATGATGGTCGCCGGAGGAGGTCCATCCGCGCCTCCGATGAGGGGGAGGCGGCGGGTGGTACCTGGGTCTTCAGGGTGATCGCATGCCATGTGGATGGAGATCGGAAGTCCAACTTTGTTTTTGTGGAGTTTGCGTTTCCCACAGACGGCGCCAACTGATGGAGGTCCTTTTCGGGTCTCCGTCAGATGTTGTCTTCCGTCGATCTCCCGGTGGATTTTGGAGGTGATCTCCTGTTGCGTGTGGGTCTCAATGGGTTGTGAGGAGATTGATGATTTGAGGAGTTTAGAGCCGAGTACCTGTAAGGAAGTCCCAGGGTGGTTTGGTACCACCGAGGACCCTCCGACGATCAAGTTAGTACTAGATCCGAGCAGCGTAATGGCTAAGTGTGTAAAAAATGGTTTACTTGACCCCTCTGTGATGGGGGTTTATATAGTGGCGGTAGCATGCAGCAGCAGACGCGAGAATCTCGCCGGCAGTTACGCTCCCGACGTCACGCCCGCATAAAGAGTGGATCGCCCATTAATAGGGACCGTGAAGGCGTGGAACGTGGGATGTTGCTGGCGGAGAATCTGCGCATGGCGAGATTTGCGGAGCTTCGGTTATGCTTGTGAGTGGTGAAGTTGGTCGGTCGGAGGGACCGAGGAAGATGGCCTCGGCAGGGGAGCTCGGGAACGAGCGGGAGGGCCGAGGTATCTTGGTCCTCCAGTAGCTCGGGGGCGAGCTGAGAAGCCAAGGATGTCAATTTGCAGGGGGCTCTGGGGTGAGCCAGCTTCTGCTTGTAGGTCGGGTATAGGGGTGGCCTGGTCGGCCCCTGTGGGCCCTTTCTTCTGAGTTCTGGGACACGTCATTTGCCACGTGTCCAGGATAGATGGATCCCAATATAGAGCATCGTCACTCAGTTATTTATGATTAGTAGATTGATATAGAAATCATTCATGTATTGTTTAAGATTTTGGGGTATTATGGCTGGTTGGGTCTTTCATAATTTTAGGTAATTTGTAGGATTTTGTTTTGTGGGTCAATTTGTTTGAATTTTATTTTCTTTTTAATCCATCTAGCTCAAGTTTATGTAATTTGTCCAATGAATAATTTCTAGAAGGAAAATTATTGAATTACAATGAAGAATAATTAAAGTGATCTTGAATAACAGTACGAGGAATGTTAAAAAATAAAATATATACCCTCAACCCTTATTATAATCTCATAATCTCAAAGTTTTGGTGCAATGGAAAAGATGTTTCACATGGTATCAGAGCAATCCGGGTTCGATTCTCACCAGAGGCGTATTAATTAAATATGATTTATTTAAATTAAGAGACACCGTTGTGTAACACACTAGAATCTTGATACAGTATAATTAATTATATCGGTTTTAATTCTTCTCTGCTAAAATTATTTTTGGGAGTTTAATATTTTTATATATAATTTGGTAAATATGAGGTATTTTCATAATAGATTATAATTATGGTTTTCTAAGTTTATTAAAAAAAATGAAAATTAGTTTAATATTTGTATGCTAATCTTATAACATCTTGTTTAATATTTCATATAATAGATAATACATATCTATATAATATAGTCATCAAACTAATTTAACTAATCTACTAATTTTATATTTTACTGGTATTTACATTATCTGCTAATCTATGATATCTTATTTATATGCAAATAATACATATTTAGTATTATATTCTTAACCAAAAATATATCAGTATATTAGTTTAAATAATGTAACGACTTTGAAATCACTGTACAGAAATTTCTTGTTATTATACAGAAAAGGGTATTTCAGCTTGTGTAAAAATTAAAAGTTATTTTTGTTAAATAAAAACAAGAAAACAACTTGTAGCTCACTGGTAAAGCCTCTGCACTGCTGTGACGTAGTCTGTGTGTTCGATTCTCATCAGACATAATTACTTCTAGATTTTTTTCTTTTTAATTTTTTGGAAATCTAAGAGTTGCACGTGCAATACACGGGGAACCAAAAAGTTTCAGAAAAATTAAACCGGTGCAATGAGGTCTACACACCCAACTTGACACGTGGTACAAATCTTGAAACAGATCGACAAAATCCGACCGCCCAAACCCTTGATCTGGCCGGCCCCGACGGTTCAAAGTGCTCCAAATTACCCCCTACTTTGTACAATTGTCCCTTCGACTCCCCTTAACTCCCCTATACTGTTTGATTTTTCTGAAATCAACAGAGACTCTTCAATTCATCATTTAATATCTTTCTAATGCATTTTAATCTAAAATTTTAATTCTCAAATCCTAATTCTCCACTATAAATACCATCTCATGCCATATCTCCTCACCATTCTGAAAGTCTAGCAAAACTTCTCTCAAAACTCACTAAGTGTCAAGTGGAGTTGAGCCCCTCAAATGGAGTAGCGAGCCAAACTCGACAACCGGAGTATCTCCGACGAAACCACGACTTCGGAGAGCTTTTTCAATTTCTTCTTAATTATCTAAAACAGTAAGTCTTTTCATTTTTATCATTTTCCATCTCAAAACAACTTTTTAAAACAAACCGACAAAAGAGAAGTTATTTTCGATATAGTTTTCTTTTTAATATTTGTAAGGCATGTGATAAGAAAATTAAAGCAAACTAACATGTTACATCAATCTTAACATAATTTCACATCATTTAGTTTTTTGTTTAACAAAAATTTCATAGGAAACAAATATATAACAAACTTTTTCATTAAAATACCATGAACTTTAGTATAACGCTTCTCGATAATTAGTTTAAATACCTTTAGAAAAATTTCATGGGGTAACGACCTACCCCACATGCATACTATGGTTCCATAGCACGGTATTCTAGAACTATAGTTAATTTAAAGAAGAATTTTTTCATTAAAATACCACACCGTTTTAAAAACGGGTTTCTTTAAATCGGTATTTCGAAATCCTTGGCAATTACTCCTCTACAACTCTCGTCAGGGGACCTGCTAATGGATGGTCAAAAATATGTGAAAAGGTTTTTGTAGAACTCAAGTCGATATTAACCTCTGCACCTATTCTTGTAATACCGGATCAATCTAGCGGGTTCGTTTTACATTGTGATGCGTCCGGTAAAGGATTAAGATGTGTTCTACACTAGTATGGAAAAGTTATGGCTTTTTCATCAAGACAATTAAAGGTCTATAAACGCAACTATCCAACACATGATCTAGAATTGCCAGCCGTCATCTTCGCACTTAAGATTTGGCGTCACTATTTTTTGGGAGAACGAGTGGATATATACACTTACCATAAAAGTATTAAGTATATATTTACTCAGAAAGAACTCAACATGCGGCAGAGGAGATGATTAGAACTCATGACGGACTTCGACATCAACCTACAGTATCATCTTGGGAAGGTGAACGTAGTTCTTGATGCACTTAGTTGCAAACCATTAGCAATGAATCTCATCGCTCAGTGGAAGCTACAACAGGAATTGTACGGTTGGAGATCGAAGTAGTTATGCCAGTTAACGCTTCATATTTGATGAACTTACAAGTCCAGTCCACTCTTGTCAATCAGATCAAGGCAGCTCAAGTAAATGATGCTAAGTTACAAAAGATCCGAAAACAAGTAGAAAGTGGACTACGAACTGACTTCCTCATCCACGAAGATGGATCCTTGCAATATGGAAGCCTTTTATGCGTGACAATCAGACCCGTTCGAGAAGAGTTGATGAAAGAAGCTCACAGCTCTCCTTATTCGGTACACTCAGATGGTACAAAGATGTACAAGGATCTACGGCAACACTACCGGTGGCATGGAATGAAGCGAGAAGTAGCAAGGAGCGTAGCCAAGTGTTTGGTGTGTAAAGGCTGAACATCACAGAACTACTGGTCTACTTCAGCCATTATCAATTCCAGAATGGAAATGGCAGCACATTACCGTGGACTTCGTGACTGCTCTCCCTCGCAGCACGAAGGGTGAGGATGCAATTTGGGTTATTATGGATCAAATCACCAAGTCGGCTCATTTTTTCCATCCGAGTTGGCCAGTCAACCAAGACGTTGGCAAGAAAGTACATAGAGGTGGGCATAAATCTAAAGTAAGATTTAAACCTTTAAGATATACCATATTTGATACCCATAAACTCATGCAGGAGATCATGAGATTACATGGAGTACCTGTCTGCATCGTCTCCGGTTGTGATACAAGATTCTGACCACAGTTTTGGCAGAGTTTGCAAGCTATCCTGGGAACGAATCTGAATTTCAGTACAGCGTATCATCCACAGACAGATGGACAGTCCAAGCAAACAATTCAGATATTAGAAGATATGCTGAGAGCCTGTATGTTAGACTTTGGAGGTTCGTGGGAAGATCACATACACCTTATGGAGTTTTCATACAACAACAGCTATCAGGCAAGTTTTGGAATGGCACCACTCGCAGCACTCTACGGACGGAAGTGTCATTCACCGCTATGTTGAGATGACGTTGGAGATCGTGAACTCCTTGGACCAGAAATGATCGTGGCAACTGTGGACGTAGTTTGCACGATCAGGGAAAAGATACGCATAGCCCAAGACCGAAAGAAATATTGGACAGATGCAAAGCGTCGACACTTGGAGATTCAACCCGGATAACATGTATTCTTGAAGATCTCTCCAAACAGAGGAGTGATACGTTTTGGCAAAAGGGGTAAGTTAAGTTCAAGATACATAGGATCGTTTGACATACTCGAACGAGTTGGAGAAGTGATATACCGTTTAGCACTACTACCTTTATTGGAAGGAGTGCACAATATGTTCTATATATCCCAACTACGACGATATGTGAGCGACTCTAACCACATACTTGATCACTCAGAGCTCACAGTACAAACTGATCCAACCTGCGAGCAACAACCAGTTGAGATCCTGGACCGAAAGGTGAAAATATTACGGAACAAGGAGGTAAACTTAGTCTAAGTGATGTGGAGAAAGGATTTGCCAGGAGAATCAACTTGGGAAAGAGAAAAGGATATGTGTACATGATACGCTTACCTTTTTGAAAATTAGTCCTTATGTAATTGTAAATTTCGAGAATGAAATTTTTATAAGGAGGGTAGAATGTAACGACTCTGAAATCACTGTACAGAAATTTCTTGTTATTATACAGAAAAGGGTATTTCAGCCTGTGTAAGAGTTAAAAGTTATTTTTGTTAAATAAAAGCAAGAAAACAATTTTTAGTTTACTGGTAAAGCCCCTGCACTGCTGTGACGTAGTATGTGTGTTCGATTCTCATCAGACACAATTATTTTTAGATTTTTTTCTTTTTAATTTTTTAGAAGCCCAAAAGTTGCACGTGCAATACACGGAGAACCCAAAAGTTTCAGAAAAATCAAACAGGCGCAATGAGGTGTACATACCCAACGTGACACGTGTCATAAATCTCGAGACAGATAAAAAAAATCCGACCGCTCAAACCCTTGATCCGGCCGGCCCCGACGGTCCAAAGTGCTCCAAATCATCCCGTGCTTTGCACACTTGTCCTTTCGACTCCTCTTAACTCCCCTCCACTGTTTGATTTTTCTGCAATCAAACAGAGACTCTTTAATTCACCATTTAACACCTTTTTAATGCATTTTAATCCAAAATTTTAATTCCCAAACCCTAATTCTCCACTATAAATAACACCTCATGTCCTAGCTCCTCACCATTCTGAAATTCTAGCAAAAATTCTCTCAAAACTTTCTAAGTGCCAAGTGGAGTTAAGCCTCTCAGGTGGAGTAGTGAGCCAAACTCGACGACCGGAGCATCTTCGACGAACCATGACTTTTGAGAGATTCTTCAATCTCTTTTTAACCATCTAAAATAGTAAGTCCCTTCATCTCTATCCTTTTCCATCTCAAAACAATTTTTTAAAACAAACCGACAAAAGGGAAGTTATCTCCGATATAGTTTTCTTTTTAATATTTGTAAGGAATGTGATAAGCAAATTAAACCAAACTAACATGCTATATTAATCTTAACATAATTAACATCATTTAGTTTTTTGTTTAACAAAAATTTCATAGGAAACAAACATTATTCACCGCCGAAAACAGAGACGGACCGCGTAGGTCATCTTGCCTGAATTTGGGGGCAGATACTATTTGGATTTATTCGTCCACCTCTCCGAAAATATCGAGTTGATTTATGGCACCGTGTATCGGAGGTTTGGACGGATGCGGCCGTTGTAACAAATTTCGTCAAATTTCCCCTCGTTCGGGAGGGGTTTTTGATTGTGGGGACGCTCTTCCCTGCAGGCGCAAGCCCCTGCAGTTAATTATTTTGTCATATCGCGATAACCACTTTCTCCTTCTCCGGAAGTTCACTTCGTGCCGTGTGTTTTTTTTATTGTTTTGGTTGCTCGTGGATTGTATACAGAGACTAATTTATGTTGTCGTCCGTATGGCGTGAATTAGTCCAAATCCGTATATCTTAGATTTGGGTTTGGGTTGATTTAAAGATCGTTAATTTGTTTTGAGATCAAGATCGACTTAAATTTTTACGAGCATTTGGGGGCTCGATTTGTTTTCGTTAAAGATACGTTAGTCCAATTTGAGACTAAGATCTACTTAACAAGGTTTTTAGGATCATCTTTATTTCATATCCAACAAGAGAGCACCTGGGCTCTGTTGTTTTAGTTTAAGAACGTTTCGGTCCCTTATTTCAATTTTGGAGGCGGAGTTGTAGTTTGAGAACATTTCGGTCTATAGATCACCATTTTTAAGGTGAGATTTTAGTTTAAGAACGTTACGGTCCGTTGTCGCCATTTTGGAGGCAACGTTTAGTTTGAGAACATTTCTGTCATGCCCCGCTTCCCAAAGTACGCTAAAGTGGGCACGTGACATAGACAACCATGCTACCTGTGGATAGGAAAAATCCTTCCACAGTCACATTACGGCTGTGGAGATATTAAGAACAGGAAAGTAAACTAACTACCTAACACATGTCCATAAGCCAGAGTAAAAGAATCAAGAGATAACAATATGCGGAAGCCAAAAGATACAATAAATGAAACACCTGGAGTGAAACTACGTACCGACAGGAACCTCACCGCTCGTCTAACAGCGGCAAAACTCCTAATCAGTCTGCAGCAAGGTAGAAGAATCTGGGCCATGCAAAACCCAGACGTCAGCGCGTCAAGTCATCAAGTAATAACATAGTAAATAGGCAATGCGAATATAAACATGAATAATGTAAGGGTAACAATAATATAAATCAGAGCAGTACAGGGTAGTGTGCAGTGGGTAAACTGGATTGTTCTATCAGGTTCTCTGTTCTAAAGTCTTTGAAACCAAATTGATGAATCATCAATGTAACTCAATAGTATCCCGTACATACCCGGGACTACGGCCACAATATTCTCGGCTGCAGCCGAGACATGCCGCTAGGCACAAAACAGGAATATGTACACTCGATAGTATCCCGTACATACCCGGGACCACGGCCACAATATTCTCTGCTGAAACCGAGACATGCCGCTAGGCACAAAACAGGAATGTGTACACTCAATACAGGTAGTGAACTGTCGAGTTACAAGTCAGATTTCACCTTTGATTTCCCCATACCCCCAAGTTATATGTGTATGTCAAGTCAGGTATCCAGTAATCAAGAAACTAATGCCAACACAGGATCAGGTAAACAGGTTTGTCTGGATAGACAACAGGAACGGTCCATGAGGACTACATGTTATGTTTGTTGGCTTTAGACACAAGATCAGGTAACAGGTAAAGCCATGGTACATCAGATCAAGCCAGGTAATGTATAAAGGTGTCATGTCATGTCAAGGGTGTACGGTACCATGTCATGTCAAGTAGGAAGTGTAACAGGTCATGTCAGGAAGCACAAGATGTCATGTGGGTGCTCATAATCAAACTAACATAAGCATGTGTATAAATAAACAAGCATGAGTACTATCAGAACAATAAACTAGAACATGTAATATGATATGCAAATAGATATAATTTCAAGGATATGGATGCACAGTTATCGATTAGGGTTATATTTATAGTTCCAATATTAATTAGGATGCAATTTATTAAATATGGAGTGTTAATATCACATTATTATGTAGTAATGTGATCTATGGAAGCAATTATATGTATCTTAAATGCGATGGATGCAAACGGGTATCCGAAAAGTTATAAAACTATAAAATGGTAATGTGGGATGTACAACTAAGCAATATGTGATATAAATATTGATATAATAATATTAATATGGATAGCATGTTCAAAGCGATTAATAATTATAAAAGTGGTATTGATTAACCATTCACAAGAAAGTTTCGTTCAGAAATTCAGCGTCACCCTAATTTGTAAAATAGCTTAAAAATAACAAATGTTCTCCAAAAGGGACGTGTCTTATACCAAAACAAAGACAATTCAATAAGGTTTTAGTTTTATAAGTATAAGCATCTCAGGTTGTCCCTACAAAAAGTTATAAACATTCGAAATTGAAAGTTTGCTGCTAGAATTTCCCTGGACAGCAGTTTGGAGACAATTTCATTTGCATTTTACGTTATTTAAACAATTTATTTTGCAAGTAAATATTTCATAGAGTTATAGTATTCTGAGTTAGCTTCGTAACAAACTAAAGAACGTATACTAATGATTTTTCTATGATTTATAATGAATTTTATAAGGTAAGATGTACAGTAAATTTCAGATTTGTCGTATCCGCTTTTTCAACGACGTTTCATGTGTAAACTATAATATTTTCAAATATATAATATTATAAAATGCAGATTATAAACTAATTAAAGATAATAATAAGAAATATTATGACGATATATATTTTAATTGATATGGATGCAGTATAATGTAATCTAGTATGTCACAAGATAAGTTTTCATGATCTAGATTTAATATGATATAAACGGATGCAAACGGAACATCGAAATGTTATAAAATTAAACATGGGGCACTAGATTTAAACTATAGGTATGGTATTTATTTAAATAGGTATAAAATGAATTATATAGCATGTAGCAAGATTAACTTGCCTTGATGGGTCGCGAATTGGGAAAACGGAACGTTAACCGTCGGCGGGGAAAACTCGCGACGGACGCACGGTTCACGGAATGAACCCAAATGACGAACAAAGGAACCACACGGGTCGGGGTACCTCGCTGGAACGTCGTGAAGCGTCACCGGCACGACGGAATTCCGGCAACAAAAGAACAGTTAAAAAAAATGAGAAACGAGACATGAAGCAAGAAGAGAAAGAATGATAAAGAGAAGTACGAGAGAATATATGAGAGAGAGAGAAAAAGTGGAGAGAGAGAAAGAGAAGAGGGAGAGAGAGAAAGTGGAGAGATAAAGAGAGAGGGATAGAGAGCGACGGGAGAGAGAGGAGAGAGAAGTGGGGCCCACAGGGTTAAAGGGGAGGTTGCGATTGGCTGAGAGAATAAATTGAGAAGGATATAAAAGATTGTAAAAATATTATATGGTTAACTAAATTATATATGATGGTTTAAATATATTAAAATCTGGGATTTTGGCGCAAAGTAAAACATTTCCAAATCGCGCCCGGATCGGGTCCAAAAATTTGAAATTGAAATAATAGAATTTTAGTCGAGATCCAAAATTTAAAATGAAGTGTTTTATGATAAAAAAGCATACCCCCAAAACAGACACACGTACGTGCACGTAGCCGTCCAAACTCGCCCGTTTCACTGAACGGGATGAGAACACGATGCACGGACGCTACAACAGGGTTAGGGGTGTCAAGCAGGCCAAGATGAATATTTTTAATTTTATTTTAGATGCCAAAAATTGTTATATGCAGAAATTAATTTCCGGGTAG
The DNA here is from genome assembly GCA_030015575.1 of Agapanthus africanus. Taxonomy (NCBI): domain Eukaryota; kingdom Viridiplantae; phylum Streptophyta; class Magnoliopsida; order Asparagales; family Amaryllidaceae; genus Agapanthus; species Agapanthus africanus. The sequence goes on from CM057338.1 coordinate 963,514,910, forward strand.
AATTTACAATAATTAACCATCAAGCAAGATAAATGAAATAAGTGTCACACTACGTTCGAACGGTAACTGAAATTAGTAGCATTGGGCTCGGGTGTTACAATTTCGGTCTGTAGATCACCATTTTTAAGGTGAGATTTTAGTTTAAGGACATTACGGTCCGTTATCGCCATTTTGGAGGCAACGTTTAGTTTGAGAACGTTTCAGTCTGTAGATCATCATTTTTGAGGTGAGATTTTAGTTTAAGAACGTTACGGTCCGTTGTCGCCATTTTGGAGGCAACATTTAGTTTGAGGACGTTTCGGTCTGTAGATCACCATTTTTGAGGTGAGATTTTAGTTTAAGGACGTTACGGTCCGTTGTCGTCGTTTTGGAGATAACGTTTAGTTTGAGAACGTTTCGGTCTGTAGGGTTTAGTTTAAGAACGTTACGGTCCGTTGTCGTCGTTTTGGAGACAACGTTTAGTTTGAGGACATTTCGGTCTGTAGGGTTTAGTTTAAGGACGTTATGGTCCGTTGTCGACGTTTTGGAGACAACATTTAGTTTGAGGATATTTCGGTCTGTAGGGTTTAGTTTAAAGACGTTACGGTCCGTAAATCACCATTTTGGAGGTGAAGATGTGGTTTAAGGTGTACACGTCAGCTTGGGAAGTGCACCCAAAAGCAGTTGGTTGTCGGGACCTGCCACCTTTTTGAAGATATTGAGGAATTACAACAACATATATCAGAGGTATGGAGAGATGTACCCTTGAACCAATTCCCCTATTTGAGGGAAAATGAAGTTGGTGGTCAATCCAGAAATTATTAGTCATATTTTGAGACTAAGATTTCCTTGGGGGAATGTGGGATGAATATCATTTTGGATATCATCAGTTGAGTGGTTATCAGTCATGTTTAAGACTGAGATTAGTTTGGGAAAGTATGAGCACAGAGGCTCGGTTGATTTGGAAATCAAAGAGATTTTGACTTCAGGAAGACTTGGCCAATTTGGGGCTGAAGTCTGAGTCTTCATAATGCTAAGCATTGGTGTATGTTCAGCACTCACGTGTTCCCACGTGAGGCTCTAAATCAATGTTAAACACCGCACTTTGGAAGCGCTCGCGTGTGGGCACGTGAGGCGTCTCAAAGTGGGATCTGTTCTCTGGGTTCTATTCCCCTTTCTTTTTTGTATAGAAGTGTTACGCACTTGACTTTTAGAAGCGCTCATGTGTGGGCACGTAAGGCTCCCCAAAGTGAGAATTGTTCTCTGGGTTCTATTCCCCCTTTCCTTTTTTATATAGAAGTGTTAAACACTTGACTCACGTGCGAGCATACGAGGCAATTTTGTGTGTTTCCCTTTTCATTCATTAGAGACGCTCACGTGGAGCACGTGAGATCCTATTAAGTGTTTGGAGATTTTGATCTCATGCTAGGATTTTGGAGGATCTCATGCCCTTTTTTTGTAAGAATTAAATTCTTATTGTCGGGTTAAACCTTGATTTTCAGAGAAATTAAATTCCCATATGTTTCTGTAAGAATTAAATTCTTTAAACTCAGTTCTTTGCCCTAAGTTTTGAATCTGCATGACAGAATCTCCCAGATGAGAACTAAATTCTCAACTTATGGGAAGATTTGCTTCTACGGATCTCAACCAGAGGAAGAACTAAGTTCTTATGTGAAGGGTTAAACCCTTAGAAAGGTCAAGAAAAGATAGAAAAATCTCTGTGTATTTCTTTTTTTTACCTAGAATATTCTGATGAAGCAAGTCTTTTCTGAGACTTAAATTCTTTTCTTCCTCTTTTTCTCTGTATGTTTCCCTCTCTGTTCTTCTTTTTTTTCTTTCTTTATGTTTGCTCCTATTATAGGATAAGAAAAAGAATCAATTTGTTAAGAAAATCCCTCATTGAGAGATCATGATTGATTTCATAATCAATCCAATTGTTCTGGTGAATTTTATTCACCGTTGGATTTTTAATCCAAAAGCTCTTTGTTTAACAGAGAAGATTTCTTATTTATTTTTAACCAAATTAGGAAATATTTTTCTAAGATGGAATTTTATTCCATCAGACGCTCACCGTTAGATCTTTGATCCAAAGGTCCTTCATTTAACAAAGAAGATCTTTCTGGTTTAAGGAAGATCAGGGAAATATTTCCCACAGATATAAAATTTAATTCTATCAGACAGTTTAAAAAAGATTTAAGAAAATATCTTCCCAATAGAGTTTTGATCTTTTTATTTAGAATTTAATTCTATCATCTTGGAAAATGTTTAGGAACACTCATGTGTAGTACGTGACCCCAATAGAATTAATCTTGTTCGTTTATATGCAACAGCATAAGAGGGTATCACGTGTTAGCACGTGAGCCTTTTTGGCCTGCTATCTTTTCGAATGTAGCGCCTATATGCTTTGCATATAGGCGCTCACGTTTTTATATGTGAGGCTCAATTTTGGCCTATTGATTGCTTAAATGCAAGCATATAGTCGCTCACGTGTGGGCATGTGAGACCTGCACAGTGTGGAGTTTTTTCTTTTTCTTTCTATATATATATATTTTATAAGGGAACAAATGCCCCCAGCGTTGTTCTCACGTGGCTTGCACGTGAGTGCAACGTTGTCACCTTTCCTACCGTTGTATTGTCTAGGGGAACGGGAAGATGAACCGCCCCCATCATGTCTTATAAATATAGGGCTTTTGCCTCTTAGAAGACCACTGTTCTTTTATCTTCTTCCCTATTTATTTTCCTTGAGAATTTAATTCTCTTATTCAGAGCTTAGTTCTTTGCCCACTGATCTCAGAGTTAAACTCTGTTAAAACTTTTCTTTGGTAAGGATCATGAACGGGACCCCCTCTTTTTCTTTTTTTTTTGTTGTGGATTTTCAATCCGGGGACAGAGCGTTGCTATTTTCTTGAACTGATTTCTTAAAGATCCAAAGGACACATTTTTTTTTTGTAGATTTTGAAGTCTTGAATCAATGGGGATTCTGAATCAATGGGGATTCTTAATCCTCCTCTTAGGGTTTTACCCTGTCACCCATCTTTAAGATCCTTGGAATTTAATTCCATTTTTTTTTTGCCTCCTTGCCATGGGGTTTTTTTGGGATTTAATCCCTTTATTAAAGAAATTTAATTCCTTGTTCACAGAGTTTGGCTCTGAGAGAGACTCAGATATTTTTGGGAATTTTATTCCCTAATGCTCTTGAGTATTTGAGGGTTTTAATGCTCCTAAAACAGATTTGAATTTGTTGTGCTTTTTAGCAGAACTCGCTTCAAGAGTCGTCTAAACTTTACTGTTTACTTTATGAGAATCCTTTTTGATTCTCTCAATGATTATTTTCCCTCATCATTAGTGAGCCGTTATTTAGATTTTGTGGGGTCCATTGGCTTTGCAGGCAGTGGTCCTGTCACATCACGGTTTTCTGTTATTTTATTTTACCTTATTATTTATTATTATTATTTTTAAATGTTTTTTTTTATTTTAAGAATGATGGCCTCGCTTCCCGACTTCCCTTACACTCGCTCAGAAACAGCTTTTCCGCAGTCGCCATCAGACGAGGAGGCTATGGCGATGAGCAGGACGCATGACAGGGACCATACTAGTCTTCTTTTATGGGAAAAGTGGTACGGTCATATCATCGGGGGCCACCGCAGTTTTACCTGCGAAGAGCCGACAGAACCCATCCGCTCTATATCATTGACGGAACGCCCACGGACTGCTTATGCAGTGGAGGCGACTAACTGGACTCCCGCAGGCCAACTCGAGCTATCAACGACCGGGATACCCAACCAACCTATGGTGGCCATCGACATCTGGGGCGCCGAATATGTCAGGGTGAAGCTCGACCTTGGGGTAGGTTTATAGGTAGGCGTTATCCCCCGCCATCTAGTGGGCTACCTTCCCTGGGCTCGGTACATTCTCTCTGCCCAACGCGCACATTTGCAGAAGGTCAGGTTGCATCAGGCTGTGTATGCTTCGTTGTTCTATTACCACGCCCCTTGCGTCTGGTGGGTTAAAACTTTCTTGAATCAATGGAACCTTCCCACCAATACGTTCTTACTAGGGGATCGAGAGGTCTCAATTTCACTGGAAGAGTTTCGCAAGATCTCCAGATTGCCGATTAGGGAAGAGCATTATGAAGAATTATTGCCTCCCGATGAATATGTGTTTGATACGGTGCCTGCTATACTCGACGGCCTGTCGATTGAGAACGCCGTACGTCATAAGTACCCAAGTCTAATCAAGATCCTGGGTATCTTTGAAAAGCTGTTCGTGACATCGGAAAGGCTAGGTGTCACCTTTGACGCTTTCATTGCTTGCTTTCTTCGAGAGGACGTCATATCCAAAAAGGCTCCGAAATTTGCAAAAATTGAAGACCCTTTTGGATTAGGATTAAGGTACTTGCCGGCCAAGGAGGAAGACCTGCCGCATTTCTATATTCCAAACTCGTAAATCGTAGCTTTTGATGCGATCGCAACTCCTGGCATGGACAAAGAGACCTTCTTCGTTGGTTTTATCAGTCTTTGGCTAAGTTGGTTTGCCATGCTGATGCATCGCCGCTTTATGAGAGCCTCCGTTTTTTATCCTGCTCACCGCATAGCTGGGGGAGCACGACTAGCTGTTGGCGTCGCGGGGTTATCGCATCTATATCACAGATTAAGCGTTGCGGCTAATACTTCAAACCCAGGTACGGAGACCGTGAATTTCCCCCTCCACTACTTCACGTCGTAGATCGAGATGCATGTGCTAGGAGTGTTCGCTGCGCACCAGCGGCCAGATTTTTATGATTCATACACTTTCCTACGGATCATGAGGTTGGTTGATTCTTCTGCTCCCGATCCGACCCAAGTAGGGGCTCTCCGCGTACTGCTGAACCCGTACTCAAATGAAGGCGGAATGGTGTTCAGCGATCGAGTCCTTTTCGCCCCAGCGGGGCCCATTCAGCAATTGTTTGACTTATCAAAGGGTGGGGTCCCAGCTTTGAAACCAAAAGAGATCATGGACCTATACTCAATCAGGCCAGGGTATCTGGTGTTCCTCCGGAATAATGCTGTCCTTTTTATGCGGTATAGTCCGTACCGCTTTGCTCAGCAGTTGGGCTATGACCAGGGTATCCCTCTCGAGGCATTTATAGTCGAGCCTGCTCTCTCCTTGGAGGTTACTCGCGACGTCATCCACCATTTCATGCGGCTAAACACTGTCTCCCGCTTCATGATCCCGGAGTCCGACTACCTCCCGAGACCTGTAGGGTCCTTTAAGGGTTGGTATCGTCATCGGGTCGGCCCCGTCATTGCAGAGGAAAGACGGATGCTTTTCGAGGGTAGAGCTCCCATTTCAGCTCAGGCCACCAACGCCCCATTGCGGTCGCGTCAGTGGTTCGCCCTCCATTGAGGAATAACGGTTTGGTACTTATCCCTAAAACCGCATAAATAGAATCGATCCCTCGCACTGCTGGTATGCCAGTGCGCACTAGAGCCGAAGCAAAGGCTTCTAATGAAGCACCGGCGGTAGTGTCACCAGCGGCGGTGTCATTAGCGGTGGTGTCACTAAAGGGGGATACCGAAAATGAAGTTGGGCAATATCGCGCTAAAGCTCCAAGGGGGAGACAGCGTTCTTCCGCCAGTATTAGCACAAGCTCCAAGAGGAGGAAGAAATTGGTTGTTGGCCTACTCGACACTCTGCTTGAGTCCGAGCCGTTTATCCAGGACAAATGGATAGCTATGGAGGAGTCAGACGCTGGTTTTATCTTTCCTGGTTCGTCTGCCGAGGAGGCCGCGCAATTGGCTAAGGTTTTAAGGCGCTCACAAGATGAGACTGAGAATGTGTGCGCCCCAAAAAAACCTTACCCCCCGTTGCATTCTACGATATCAAACCATCATTACGGAGGGTGCATATGGGTCCTCTATCAATGGAAGAAGAACAGGCCCTTAAACAGCCCATCTTAGATGCTTCCGAGGACGAGCTTGCACTAAAGACAGGTAGTCATTCATTTCCGCTTGAAACTCAGCGAGCGTATTTAATGAGAAAAGAACAATGGCTCAAAAAAGCCACACTTCAAGCTCCTTGGCGTATTGGTATGCGTATTTTTCGCGTTCTTCTTTTGGCAAGTATTTTGTATTACTTTTATGTCCTCTTATTTTTGCGCGATCTTTGCAGGGACTTCTGCAGCGGAAGCGGGTTTGAGTTCGGATCAGGTCATGGTTGCGGATTCCATGAATATCTCCCATGACGCACCAGCTAGTGTAAAGAAGATTACTGAAGCTGCTACCCTTACTGTGGAGCTTCCGGTGGCGGCTGGTGTCTCTTCCATGTCTACTCCTTTAGCAGAGCTGACGTCATCAGCCATAGATCCCATGGACATTCCTAGCGACGTACCGGAGAGTATAGAGGAGATTGTTGAAGCCGTTATCCCTACATTGGAGCCTTCAGCGGCGGCTTTTTTCCCTCTATTGGAGACCACCATGCCGGCCATAGGTTTTACAAATATCTCCAGTGATGCACCTGAAGGTGTGGAGGAAACCGCTGAGGTTGCCATCCCCCCAGCTCAGGGTTGGCAAATCATTGAAGGTAATCTTATGTACATATACATTTGGTTTAATGACCCTTCTATCATCTGATCCTTTCTTTCCTTCAGAATTGCGGGAATTGTCGGCTTCCATCGTGGATCTCTCTCCGAAAAAACCATCCAGCATTTGCTCGACATGGCTGCCCCACAAGCAATACCCCCACAAAGCATAGTTCTTTCTTTAGTTCAAGGTTGGTATGCTTTGTCCTTCTAGTTTTATATTTTCATGATGATGTTGATATGCACTTTATTTTAAATCACAGTCCTGGAGGCTGACGACGAAGTCAAGATTCTTGACGGACCTGGGGATCTTTCAAACCCGCCTTGCATGACTTTGGGTAAGTGACGCTTTATTTCGAGAATCTTTTTGTATACTCCATGTTTGGAAACACAACTGACTGCACCTGAATCTTCATAGCTTTGCTAGCCCTGACCCCATTAGAGTCTCGGATCCCCATGCCACCAGGCCCTTATGCCCGACGTGCGTCTGAAAGGATGGCAAAATAAAGCATTTACTCCCTGGCGGCTCTCATTGAAGACCTTCGCGCCGGTACCTCTGTCAAGGCCGAAGAATTTGCTGCTGAAGCCAACGCTTTCTTATCGGTTCTCGCCACCTATCATGACGAAACATTAGTGCGAATTTGGGTTGAGTACTGTCGCAGAGTGGAGGCCTGACTACACAGGCTCGAGTGCATATGCCTTCCTTCCGACATCTTAACTGTAAAAACGAGCCTCCGAGGATGGATCGAACGGTGTGAAGCCAATCTTCAGTAATGCGAGAAGAGGCTCAACCGGAAGTTTTCAGAGAGGGAGTTGCCTTAAACGCTTTGGGGGAACTTCAGGCTCAGCTTACTGCCAAGATCACCCGTGCGTACGAAATTTGGTGGGTACTTCAAGAAGCCATTACAGAGGTGGTGGTTCTTGACAAAGCCGTTATTTTTACCCGCGAGATGGTTGAAGCCCATAAGGTTGCCAAGAAGGAGATTGAGAGTTGGTTTGATTCATACCAAAATCAACAGACCCAGGCAAGGACTCGTCTTGCAGCACTGGCGGAGCTTGAAGCCGAAGTCCAGCGGAAGAACGACGAACTGGCTGGCCTGTTGAATCATCCGCCGACTTGAAACATTTTTGTCGCTGTATATTCTTTTTTTTGTATTCATTCATTAATAAGAGTATTTTGTATTTATTTTGATTCATGAATAAAAAATATATTTCATTTCATACCAGCGCTTTTCTTTCTTCTGCTGTCTTGACTTGGTATAAAGTAGTTTATATACTCATTGTGGAGTTTGTAGTTTATTCACTCATTTCGGAGTCTCTGGTTTATGAGCTCATTTCGGAGCTTGTAGTTTATTCACTCATCCCGGAGTCTCTAGTTTATGAACTCATTTCGGAATTTATTTAGTTTACCTCCCTTGGGCTTGTAGGCAAACCTGTCCTAACATTACAGTTAACCCTTGATCTTTACGATAGAGGTCCGTTAGGGTCTGTGGTACTAGGGTTTTTGCCCGTCGTACCGTCACGTTGGCTGATGCATTCCCCAATATGCAGACTTTACGCTGCTTGTTCGAGTAGCCCCACGACTGTTGTGTCTCTGATTCCTTCAGGGGCTGGACAAGACATCTTCAAGTAATCTCCTTAGGCCATCTTACCATCGAGAGAGCAAGCGGTAGGAATTTTGCCATGCCGCTTTTTACTTGAGGTTAGGCTCAGTTTGGGAGCCCCGATGAGTCATAACCACTCTGCGCTGGTGTGGGATGATCTCCGATAGTCTTTCAGGTTTTATTTGAGTTGCCATCAAGACCCTGAAGCTAGGAATTTAGCCTTCGCTTCTCTTGTTGACACCGCGTCTTCTGTAATGAGGCGAATGTCGAGGTGGTCTCTAGGTTGTCTATGAACCGTCGAGATTTGGAACTAGGGACTTTGCCATGGCTCCGTTTTGTTGACGTCGCGTCTTCATCCTGTTGGAGTGAGAAGAAACGCCGTTGTTGACACTGCGTCTGCTGTAACGAGACGAATGTCGAGGTGGCCTCTAGGTTGTCTGTGAACCGTCGAGATTTGGAACTAGGGACTTTGCCATAGCTCCGCATTGTTGACGTTGCGTCTACATCCTGTTAGAGTGAGAAGAAACGTCGTTGTTGATACTGCGTCTGCTGTAACGAGACGAATGTCAAGGTGGTCTCTAGGCTGTCCGTGAACCGTCGAGATTTGGAACTAGGGACTTTGCCATGGCTCCGTTTTGTTGACCCTGGAGTCGATTGTTGACGTCGTGTCTGCATCCTGCTGGAGTGAGAAGAAACGTCGTTGTTGATCTCTAGGCTGTAGATGTTGCCTTCGAGATCTGGCTCTCCTTCTGATGGAGCCTGGTGGGAAAATGTGGTTCCTTTTTCGTTTGTGCCCATGGATTGTATACAGGGGTCGATGTGGAATCACCTGCAGGGCAAAAGTTTAATTTTCATTCATTTTTTTATTTCTTTCCGCGACGCTCTATCATTTCAGCTTTTTATATCGTGAAAGTTGCGATTGCCTAATCATTTCGGCTTTTTATCGCGGTGCCCAATCATTTCGGCTATTTTTATATGCATATATTTCACTCGTTGATTTTTATTATGAGTTGCCCCATCATTTCAGTTATTTCATATGCATTTATTTTTGCTCGCTGATTTTTGTTGCGAGTATGGAATTTAAGATTTGATACCTATCTTGGCATCAACATCGCTGTGACTGGATTATTTCCAGGAGCGACTCATCATTTGCCGTGAAAGAATTTTGAATTTGATACTGATTTAGACATCAACATCGCTACAAATGAGATATTGCCAGGAGCAAATCATCATTTTCCTTTGTTGATTTGAAAAAATGTGGCTTAGCAAACAGGATTAGGATCCTTTCGACTAAGGCTTTTTGACTTCATGAGCCATAAAGGTGTATTTTTTCCTACGAGTCGTGAGGATCTCATAGGTGTATGTTCTTCTTAGAAGTCGTGAGGACTTCTAAGTGGTGTTCTCTCTTATAAGTCGTAAGGATCTCACAAGAGTATTTTCTCCTTATAAGTCGAGAGGACTTACAAGTGTCATTCACCATATGAGGACATTCCCGTGGTTGGTGGAACTTGTTGGGGTAAACGTTTATTTGTGCCCGTGGATTGTATACAAGGGCCAATATCGGACCGCCTGTAGGGAAACTTTGGGGGTACGACGGCTCAAGAACAGGTTTGGATCCCTACAGCTTAAGGCTTTGAATCCTATGAGCCATGAGGGTATCATAGGGGGAGTTCTCCTTATGAATCGAGAGGATCACGTAAGGGAATATTTTATGAGATTGTGCCCTTTTAGGTTTTCACAAGCTCGCTGGTAGCCCTGCTGTTTTTACTCACGGCGCCCTTTCGGGTTTTCATCCGTGCCCATTTCGCTTGAGGACGTACCGTTTTTATTTTTTTTACCCCTATGTTTGCCAATGGAACTTAGGGGGGACTTCTCCACCGGGGCAGCTGTGTAGCTAGCGGAACTTGAGTTGCAGTCCTCGCCGTTGGGACTTATGGACTTGAGTTCCATTATCGTCGTGTTTTAGGCAACGTATTAGTTTAAGGACATTACGGTCCATTGTTAGTTTAGGGACATCTCGGTCCGGGGCCAGCTTTGAGGTGAAGTTTTGCCGGATACTACTTATAGAGTCTTGACTCAGGAAGACAGCGAGCGGACACGAGCGTCTTCATCTATCATTAACCTGACCATGACTTGTCAAGCATAGTATTTCTTAAGGAACTGGCCGTTTATTGGCCGGAAGTGTCTTTCACCATGCATATCCATAAGCAAGTAGGCCCCATCTTGGTAGACTTTGTCTATGATGTACGGACTATCATAGTTCGGCTCGAATTTCCGCCGATTTGCACGGTTGGGGATCATAGGTCTTTTTACAACTATCACGAGTTCGCTTTGGCGGAATGTTCTCGGCCTAGTCGGTCTTTCGTATGAGCGTGTCATCCTTGCTTTGTAAGCTTCCAGGTTTTTCTGCGCCATGAGACGAGTTTCATCGAGGGCGTCGAGCTCCTCAAGTCGAAGATAGGCATGTTCTTCATCTGTCAGCTCATATCGAACTGCTACTCATAGAGAGGGTATCTCTATCTCCAAGGAAAGTACCGCCTCTGTGCCGAATACCAACGCGAATGGCGTTGTATTCGTGGCCATTTAGAACGTGGTTCGATACGCCCAGAGAGCTTCATGCAGTTTCTCGTGCCAATCCTTTTTGTTTCTGGACACTGCTTTTTTTGTGATCTTCGTCAAGGTCTTGTTAAAAGCCTCAGCTAGACCGTTAGCTCGGGGATTATAGACTGAAGAGTATCTCCAGTTTATATTATGCTGCTGCGCGAAGCAGCTGATCTTATAGTTTCTGTAGGCCGGCCCATTATCCGAGATGATCCGTCGCGGAGTGCCGAACCGGTAGATGACATGTATCCTGAAGAAATGGAGGATGTTCTCCGTCTTTACTTCCCTTAGCGGTACTGCCTTTGCCCGCTTAGAGAAGTAATCGGTTGTTGCTAATATGAACCGATGTCCCTTGGATGATGCCGGTTCGATGGGCCCGATTATATCGGTTTTCCACATTTGGAATGACCAACTAGCCAGTGTTGGGTGTAGCAGATGTGGATGCTGGTGGATGAAATCCCCGTGAATTTGGCACGAGTGACACCGCTTCGCATATTCGAGGCAGTCCTGAATCATCGTGGGCCAGTAGTAACCCATTCTCTTGATCTTCAGCTTCATCTTTGGCCCGGCTTGATGTGCAGAGTCCGTCGTGGGTTTCTCGGACGACTTTCCTTGCTTTTTCTGGTCCCAAGCACCTTAGCCACAAACTATCGAATGGTCTCTTATATAGAGTATCATTGATGAAGGCAAAAGACAGAGCTTGTTTCATGAGCTGATGTCTTGAAGATGCATTTTCGGGCGTTTGATGGGATTGGAAGTAGTCTATGAAGACTTCTCTCCAATCCTTTGCCTTTTCTTCATCCTCTAATTGGAAGGCGGCTTTTCCGGTTGCTTCCTTTCTTTCAGACGACTATGGAGATATTTCTGCTGGCGCGAGAATCCGGCGGTTTTGCACAATGATCCTTACGTCATCGAGGTTTCGTCGGTCAGTTCTTTAGCGAGCTTGGCTAACGCATCCGCCTTGATATTTTCCGCCCACGGTATGCTTTCCAGGATGTAGGAGGGAATCTAAGTCAGCAGTTGCTGCACTCTTTCGCCATATTTCACATAAAACCCCGGCTATTCAATCATGACGATCCAATAAAACATATCACAAGCAACACATAACATCTCATGTCATCAACGTAAGTAAATACGCATATCCCTAATTTCGTTGACATATAGCAACGAGATTGGGATACCCCACATATCACACTTACAGTCGCAGAAAATAAATGAAAAACTACAATAATTAGAATCTGCATATTCTCAGACATCATAAACCCGGAATATCTCATATTCCGGATTTCATGCCTAACCTATAAACCTTGTATTTTAGTCTCAAATTGAAAACACTTTTCAATTACTTTAGTCGGGTAATTCAACAAGATTCCCGACTACATTATCGAATACTCATCGGAAACTTTAGCAGATGGCCACACCCGATACCGTCGACAAATTGCACTAAGGCGGAACGCCGTGGCCATGACCACCCGAGTGGGTGCTTTTGGCAACGGAGTTCTCCTACAGTCACTTGGTCGAGACTATGGGGCGTGGTTATCTACTAGAGTTACCCGGCGAGTGTTCGCGTACAATACGCGATTGCGACGGAGTTTTGATCCGAATCAAAACTTCGTGGCAACCGATAAACCGAGACTAAAACACTAGACTTACAATATACTAATTAGTTTTCACAAAACTAATTATTCCGGATTCTAACAATCGTATCATATATCATCAAGATCTATACAACGTTAAACATTTCGATCGGTTTAACAAGCACCCACAAAATCCAGAGAGCTCAACAACTTGAGCATTATTAAAAACTTCCAGAAAGTGCCAAATCTAACATTGGAGCGGCACAAGAAAAACTAACCCTTAACTCCCTAACCTTGCGGCGGAACCACGGACAAACCATGGGTTTGGCGGCGGTTCCATGACGCTTTAGTGGAGATAGGGTGTCAATTTTTTTGGGGCTCCATAGAAAACCCTGCACAAATTTCTAGATATTTTTAATCACGAAAATTCCAACTCTTGGAAAATTTGACAGAAAGTAGCAAAAATGGGCATTTTGAAAACCGATTGAGTAATTTAACGCTGTAAAGACCTATCCAAATGTTCTAACTTGGCTCTGATACCATAAAAGTCTACCCTAACACCACTACAAGGTTTTAGTGGTATCAAGCATGCCAAATTCAAATTTTTCGGGTGCTAAACCAAACTAAACAAGATTTAACTAGAAGATTAGGGTTTACTATGATGATATCAAAATCTAAAGAGAAGGGAAGAAGACTACAACCTTTGTAGACTGTGTCCTTCTCTTCTAAAGCTCCGGAATGTAGTCCACGCGACTCCACTAGGCTCCTCTTCGAGTTTGAACGAGCCTTCTCCGTGATCTTCACGCCAAAGACGATCCACCCGAAGTCCCTCTAGCTTAAGCTACATCTTCACTAAACAATCTTTAGTGAATGAAATACACTATACTTGATTGCTAATCAAGTGTAGGATGGTGAAGTAGGGATGTTGGTTTACTCACTAATTGGTTCAAAACTCCATGGTTCACATCACATGTGAGGGGTTGGAGTTTTGAGGCATGAAGAGGATGAAGAAGATGAGAGCAAGAGAGTGTGAGCTCAACTCAAAAAAGGAGCAAGCTTGGAAAAAATGAAGTGAAGTAAATGGCTCTCACTTGGCTCACTCATTCAAGCATGGATTTCTTTGCAATATTAAATTGCAACCATGCTTGAATAGTGATTCAAAACAAATAAATAAATGATAAAGCCCATACTTCACACCATGCTCCTATTTTCCACCTTTTATCCTATTTTCCAAAAAATAGAATTTCATGCTATGCTTCATTATATATCACACACACACACACACATACACACATAAAAAAATAATTAGTGAGCTAATAATATTAGTTAAGATATAATTATATCAAATATAATATATATCATATTATTAAATTAACACTTGATTTAATAATCCGGTTATATCACATATAACCGACTAATATCATTTATCTGTATATCACATTATCAAATCAACACTTGATTCGATAATCCGGTTATATCACATACAACTTGACCGACATCAGATAACTGCCAGATTAGAATACGGTATCACATACACGCATTTAATCAGGCCCCCGCACATATCACATATGTGCCCTACTTCGTTTAGCTTGAACCAGGAAACTTCTGTGTGGGAATCTAAAGACTCGTCAATGCGCCAGCAGTAACTGATGATCGCATCAGTCACCCACAAGCCGTCAGCGGTACTAGCTGGACGTAACGGCTACCCAGGTATTGAGCGATATGAAGATCAACAAGCAAGCTTGTCCATACTCTCCAAGAAGCCTATCAGTAACACTTACCGTACAGTCCGGTCTCTTCGTCCGATATGTCGCATATCATGTCTAGGGGTGGAAATCGTCAGACCCCAGTAACGTGATAAGTCATGCCGATGTCTGGCCTATAACGGTTCGAGAAACAACTGATAACTCTTATCAGTAAATCTCAGCAGCAGCCCTGGCCAGGGACTTCTAATTATAGCTAATCGAGCATAGCGCGACATCAACCCCCAATGCCGGGAGAGACGAAACCCCTCCTATCACTCATTGCCTCCATGTGACTCGGGATTGTACCCAAAATCCACCTGTTTGCACGACTCCTTTGAACCTTGGTAGGGAGGAAATCAAAACATAGTGGGAGCCACACAAGACTCTATGACGATCTCGGGTCTACAGACTAACCTGTACCAGTGTCACCAGAGCACCGCTATCTGACATTAGGTATACTATCAACTAGGAGTCCTCGGCGAGTCCTGTTCGGTGTACCCATTCTCTAATGAGCACATATGTACAATATTTGATGTCAAACACCAATGGCTATGGGACCAATCATCGCCCCCATACAGGGTCAAGAAACGTGCACACTAGTCTACTCTGGTAATATCGATGCCCTGTCTCGATATAACCTCGACTAGGAACAATTGAAGGATGTGCTTGTGAACTACCCAGGTCCCAGTAGTATGATCCGCATCATAGTCCTTGTAGTCAAGCAAACACCCTAAGGGCTTTATCAACATGTAAGATATAGAAAATATAAGAATACCAGTCTACATGTTAAGATAAAGAGTAACCAGATAACATACTATTATGTCGAACAAGAAAGTCCTCTATATATATGTCCAAGCATTCATTATATCATACAATAATGGCTTCTAGGGCATACATATTCCTAACACCTAACACATGCATCTCGATTCATGACGTGAAGAAGTGGAAAGAGAAATTCACGGTGTCCGCACCTGGATTTGAAGTGTTGGCGGCAGTACTTAAGCCATGGTATAAGTGTGATAGTCATGCATTGCCAACAGCCAATTGTGCTCTTTCGGTTATGCGATGGGCAGGGTAGAAGATGGAAGCTCTTATAAAATGGCGATGCATCGGCATGGAGAACTAGCTAAGCTAGAGACTGATGAAGCCAACGAAGAAAGTTTCTTCATCTATTCCAGGGGAAACGATCACGTCAAAGGTCACGGCCGATGAGCTTGGAATATAAAATGTGGCAGGTCCTTTTCTTTGGTCGGCAATTTCTTCAAGCCCAATCTGAAGGGATCCTCGACCTTTGCGAATTTTGGGGCTTTCTTGGATAAGACATCTTCACGAAGAAAGCAAGCAATGAAAGCGTCAAAAGTGACACCTTGCCTTTCTGATGCCACGAATAGTTCTTCAAAGATACCCAGGGCTTTTATCAGACTTGGATACTTGTGCCGAACAGCATTCTCGGTCGTCAAGGCCTCAAGCATAGCTGGCACTGTAGCGAATATATACTCGTCTGGAGGTAATAATTCTTCATTATGCTCTCCTATGATCGGCAACCCTGAAATGTCGCAAAACTCCTCCAGCGAAATAGAGACTTCGCGGTCCCCCATTAGAAAAGTATTCGTTGGAAGGTTCCACTGGTTTAAAAAGGCATTGACCCACCAGACGTGGGGAGCATGATAGTAGAACAGTGACGCATACACCGCTTGATACAACCCAACTTTTTGCAGTCGTTAGCATTAGGACGAAAGAATGTACCGGGCCCAGGGAAGATAGCCCACTGGATGACGTGGGGTAACGCCTACTTTATAGATCTGCCCCCAGGGTCGAGCTTTACCCTGACTGTTAGTTATATGTATGCCCTAGAGGCCATTGCTATACATAGGATGTATATTGTAGTGGATGCTGGGACATATATAGGGAGGACTTTCTTGCTCGACATGATAGTATGCTATCTGGTTACTCTTTACCTTAACGTGTACACTGATTGTCTCTCTGTTACATGTTGGTAAAGCCCTTAGGATGTGTACTTGACTACCTGGACTATGATGCGGATCATACTAGTGGGGACATGGTAGTCCATAAGTACATCCTTCAAGGTCCCTAGTCGTGGGTGTATCGAGATGGCGCATCGATATACCAGAGTAGACTAGCGTATACCTTCTCGACCCATACAGATGGGCGATGGATGATCCCATATCCATTGGTGTTTGACATCGGAGATGATATACGGGTGCTCAGTGGAGACTGAGTACACTGGACGGACTCGCCGAGAACTCCCAGATGGTATTATACCTTACGTCAGATGGCAGTTCTCTGGTGACACTGGTACAGAGTAGTCTGTTGACCCGAGATCGTCATAGAGTCTTGTGTGGTTCCCACTGTGCTTTGATTTCCACCTTACCACGTCCAAGAGGGCGTGCAAAACGGTGGTTTTTGGGTACAGTCCCGAGTCACATGGAGGCAATGAGCGATAGGAGGGGATTCGTCTCTCCCGGTATAGGGAGTTGATGTTGCGCTGTGTTCGATTGGCTATAACCGGAAATCCCTGGCTAGGGTTGCTGAGATTTACTGGTAAGTGTTACCAGTAGTTTCTCAAACTATTATAGACCTCATATCGACACAACTTATCGAGCTATTGGGGTCTGACGTTTACCACCCCTAGGCAAGATATGCGACATATCAGACGACGAGACCGGACTGTACGGTAAGTGTTACTGGTTGGATTCACAGGAGTGTGAGCGGGCTTGCTCGTCGATCTTCTGATCGCTCAATACCCGGATGGCCGTTACGTTTAGCAGACCGCTTGCGGCTTGTGGGTGTTTGATATGATCATCACCTGCTGCCGGCGTATTGACGAGTCTTTAGAGTCCTACACAGAGGTTTCCTGGCTCAAGCGAAACGAAATAGGAGCGCATATGAGATATGTGCGGGACCGAGAATAATGCGTGTATGTGATACCGTATTCTATTCTCGCGATGAATGTATCGAATGGTTGTATGCGATATAAGCTAGTTATCGAATCGAGGATTGATTCGATAAGCCGATACATTGGATACTAGTCGGTTATATGCGATATGACCGGATCGTTGAATCAAGTATTAATTTAATGATTTAATGCATAATTATATATTTGATATATTACTTTGCATTAACTAGTATTGGTTCACTTAAATTGGATTTTCTCACTTGATATGCACATTGTATATGTGATATAGTTTTGTGCACTTGTATGTATCATGTTTGATGATACATGTTTACTTGATTTTGTGTAAAGATTAAACCATGGTTATTTAAATGATTAGGGTTTTATTTTTCATATCTATTTAATTATTTATTTATTATGGAAATGATAATGAGAAAAATGGTGGCTTTCTTTGTTTGTTCATGAAGCTTCATGAAGCTTTGACTAAAGTGACCATTTTGTCTCATGCTTAACCCTAATCATTCAAACTAACCTTAGTTCATTCTCTACACTTAACCAAGGTTAGGATATGATAAGTATTCATGTTTATTATTCTTATGATAATTCTTTTCTTCTTCTTCTTCATCTTCAATATGAGAAAGCTTGCCTCCATCAATGGCAACTTGAGCAAATGAGTGAGAAATCCAATTCTAAAGTGAACCCACTTCCTATTTCTTCATCCTCTATCTCTTGCCAAGTAGTATAAGGTGTTTTCTTCACAAGTTTCATGACTTGGTGAAGTTGGAGCTTGATCTTGTGTTGCCTCGACGTAGATCATCTTCGGCATCGTAGTCGATGACCTAGCCCGCCCATTTCTCCGATGAAGCCGACGCTAGAGCCCGGGATTCGATTTGGACAGCAAGGGGACTTCATCACGGAGCTATGGAGGTGGAGCACCGGATCTACAAAGGCTGTAGCCTCTTTCTTTTAGTTAAGTTGTTAACTAGTTTCATTTGTCGCCTAAAATTCTAGTTAACGATCCGTATTAGGGTTTCTCGGCACTTGTAATTTTTGAAATTGGCATGGTTGATGCCTTGTGAGACCTCATTAGTGTGCCTAGGAACCCTACAGTGGTATCAGAGACAAGCTAGAGCCTTAGGCGAAGTGTAGACGACGTTTGAAATCCGAATGAACATCGAAACCCTAACCCAAATTGCTCTCTGGACAATTTTCAAAAATGTGGATTTTTGTGAATTAAAAATATGCAGAAATATCAGCAGGAAATTCTAAGAATTACAGTGAAGTTCGATCACCTGATTCCATCAAAGTGCGGCGGAACCGCGGCATTAGCATGCCTAATGCGGCGGTTCCGCGGCCGTTTTATCTCTTCTCCCATTTATCTTTGCACAGTAATTCTTATATATTGGTGCTATATTTTCTGGGAATTTTTAATATGCACTCAAGAGTTGAGTTTTCTGGGTTTCATTGGGAATTCGTAGATTCAATCGGATTATCAGACTTTGTCTATGTGGCTTTCCGGATATTTTAGAATATGTTAAAAGGTTCGACCGGATATAAATACCCACTTTTTCCCCTGCCGGGAAATTTCCAATTGTTGGACTTTTCCGTTGTTTAACGACGTTCTAAGTAGTGCAAGTAACGCGATGGTCCCTCTAGAAGACAACAAACCTTAACTCGATTATGTGACCGTCTTGAACTGCTCTTTGAACCTTCGGGTTTGGGGCAGTACGGCATGCCACATGTGAGGCGTTGGCTTGACCCTTCTACGGCTGGACCGTTGGTACTGAGGCACGAACTGAATGTTGTTAGACTTATTTCATGTGTTGAGCTGTTTCGGGAAAACTTGGGTGTTTGACTGTTCGATCGAAAAGTTTAACATTTTCTATTTTATCTGGAATGTGATACAATACTTGGAATTCATAAATTGTTATGAGATAACTGAATGGATGTTATAAATCTAGCGGTTTAGTCTCACTTGATCGGTTACCACGGAATTTTGATGTGATCAAAAGTCCGTCGCAATCACGTAGCGTACGCGGATACTCGCCGGGTAAACTTAATAGAAAGCCTCACTCCATAGCCCCGACCAAGTGATTGTAGGAGAACCCCGTCGCCGAAAGCATCCGTTCGGGTGCTCACGGCAGCGGTGTTCCGCCTTGGTGCACTTCGTCGGAGGCATCGGGGGTGCAGCCGTCTACTGAAGTTTGCGACGAGCATTCGATCAGGATGTCGGGAATCCTGTTGAATTGCCCGACTTGATATTGAAAAGTGTTTTCGATAATGAGACTAAAATGCGGGGTTTATAATTGTTAGGCATGTGATGTCTAAGGAATTCATTTGATTAGGCATGCGATGTCTAAAGAGATTGCGGATTCCAACTGTTGTAGTTTTACACCTTCTTTTCTGTGACCGTAAGTGTAATATGTGATATCGCCGGTTTCGTTGCTATATGTCAACGACAATTGGGATGCGCATATTTACTTACGTTGATGACATGTGTTGTTATGTGTTGCTGGATATGTTATATTGGATCGTCGTATTTGAATAGACGGGGTTTTTTATGTGAGATGAGTGTTTTTCATTTTCATTCATGTAAAAACTTGTATACAATATTCTTTTATTGGGGCACTTCCAGGTTGCGGAAGATGTCACCTTTTGTATATTATTTACTTTTCTGCACTAGGATAGACCCAAGGAGGGGAGCACAAGTAACCGGGTTCTAGGATCCAGTGGGAGACCAACTCGAGGAGTCGAGTCCGGATCTCCTAACTCTAGAATTGGTAGGGTTGCTTGCCGCTCTCGTAGGGGTCTTGGGGGTGTGTGTTTGGCTATTCATCGCGACCGTGGAATCCGTGTTTTATACTGGCTCGTATTGAAAACACGGACGTCCTAGTATATCCAATATTTCATATGTTTCTTCTGCTGCGATATCTGTGATGTGATCATGTGATGTTCTGTAATAAATACTGTATATAGTATATATGATATATTATATAGATGTTACTTATGTTTTACACCCGCGCTAGCCCTGCCCTGCTCTGCCGTTAGTTACCTAACCTAACGGTGCACGAGGGGACATCGAGGCGAATGCGGATGGCATAAGTGTACATCGTATTTATCTGTGATGTTTAAGTACTTAAATGATGGGATTTCATTAATGTGATTAATGAAAGAAAAAAAACCTAAGATGTTGTGGAATCGAATTTCAAAATAAAACAGATAGCTACAGTTCTTGCTTTGCACAGCGGTATATATGATATATCCTGCACCTTATTCGATAAGGAAAGGACCGAGATCCCTTCACCGGGAGTGATTCCTTTAGCAATAACTGGCAGATGCTACACACTCGGTTTGTCTTTTGATTGCTTTTAAGAGTTCTGCTTTGCACAGTGATATATATGATATATCTCGCACCTCATTCGACGAGGAAAGGACCGACGATCCCTTCACCGGGAGTGACTCCTTTAGCAAAACTAGAAAAGCCTCAAAAGCACTCCATTTTTAAAATCATTTGATTCTACAACGATATCAAGTTCATTACGCAATAGGTTTTCAGAAAAACCTATCGTAGCCCTCCGTCATTTCAGATAAGTAGTAGTTAGTATTCGTGCTACGTTTGTTGGCCTGCGTCAAGACGTAGTGTGCGGTAGCTAACTAGTATTTGTCTGCTTATGCATATGATGCAGATTGGATTAGGGTAGTCGTGCGACTTTGTTGGCCTGCGTCAAGGGTCGTGCGGGTGGGTTTAATTCAATCAGGAAATGACGGGTTGAACTTGACTAGCGCACTATGGTTTGTTGGCCTGCGTCAAGATCATAGGACGCTAGGGGCAAAATTATCGGGAATTTCAAGTGTTGAAATTTGCAATGAGATTGCATACCTTTTATGAGATAGTTGGATCCCGATACCCACTGCGAGTAATTGTTACTTCTGGGAGAGTTTTACACATTACAATTAGCCGATCAAGTAGGTGTCTAGAAAGGTGTCAACGAGGTTACGCCTCTGGGAAAACGAGGTTTACATTAATTAGGTTCGTGCGAAAGCACGGGGGACCTCCCTCAAAGTACCGACACTGGCCTGGCTGAAAGATTGGCGAACTTGTAGTGTGTAATTAATCCCGGCTAGTCTTTCCTTTTAGGGTTTGAAGGAAGATTTGATAAAAACAGTAGGAGCCATCCTGATTAGATAAAATAATAACCAATCTATTCTTGCAAGAGCGCACGCTGAGTGTTTTCTTCTCTCTCTCTCCAGGTAGCGACCATATCATGCCTTAATCAAGATAATAATACGGAATATTGACCGAACCCGCTTGTTATACTGAGCTGGGGAACGTTGGTCCCGCTCTAACTTATAATTGTTATAAGACAGAGCAGGAAATTGGGGATTACCAGAATTCCCGTGCCGCCCAAACGAAGAAAGTGCATATGATGCATCATCTTCGGGTGTGTTCATTATACAGAACTGTTTCTCAGTATTCTTTGCGTCCTGAATATGAGATATCGGATCAGGATCCTGCATATGTAATTTGTTACATGGGCTACAGATAGGTAAAGAACTGAGAACGGGTGATAAATTTCATGAGGCAGAAAACGGGGCAAGTGTTGCAGCCAAGTCTGTTGGTCACTGTCACCCTGTATTACCCATACATTGATTCTGAACGAATGTTATTAGATACTGAACCTGATATACAAAATCATATTAGTCTCTTTATTAGCAAAGAAAGGATATAATTTTGTATTGTTGGATAATGTTTTGAACATTTCCTATATCAAAAGTTGATCGGTTCAGGCACGTTATCTAAAAGCATTGATGTTCTAAATCAAACAACAGTTCTTAGTATACGGAACACACACAAGAGGAAGAGTTCAGAAATGAACGGATTCTTCTTGAGGTATTGTAAACTAGGTCATATCAAATGCGACCCGACTAGCTGAAGTTACATATAGATGCATATTTAAATCAGTTTGAATTTACATCTTGTGAAACTTGCCAGTCATGTCACAGAGATAAGATGACCATAGCTCTGTTTATTGGAAATAGAGAAAGAGTTGGTAAACTCTTGGGACTGATACATGATGATGTATGTAAGGTCCCCTGTCTACATATACCAGGACCGGTTCTTTATACTTCATTACATTCTCTGATAATCTCTTAAGATTCAGACATATGTTCCTGTTGAGACACAAGTCCGAACCTTTTGAGATATTCACAGAATATAAGTTAGAAGTAGAGAACCAATACGGGTATAAGTATTATGTCCTTTGATGTGATCAGGGAGGAGAATACTTGAGCACGGAAATCCTGGTCTATTCTAAAGGAGAATGGAATTCTCTCTCAGCATTACTCCTCCCGATACACCATAGCACGATGGTATATCGGGGCGGAGCAATAACACCCTATGTGATAAGGTGTGCTCTATGATGAGTACTACTGAGTTACCTATTTGGGAGTTATGCACTTGAGAAGCTGCATACCTATTGAATTAGGTTCAAATCAAATCAGTTGCCTACCACTTCATATGTGATATGGAAAGGGAAGAGCCCATGTCTTAAGTTAGTTAAGATTTGGGGTTGACCGGCCTATGTCTGAAAGCAAAATCCGGACAAGCTCGAGGCAAGGTCTGTAATGTAGAACTGGAAGTGTTTCAGCTATACAAACTACAGCCAATGATTTGGTAGAACCGAAGGATTCAATAGTAACCAACGAACCTCAGCCTCTCCGCCGATCTAGTAGGGTTCCTCACCCACCTGAGAGATACTTTGGTTTCTCTATGACAGTGGGAGCGAGAATTGCATCATGAGATGATGACCCAACTAGTTTCGAGCTGGCCATCAGGAGTGGGACTCTGTAAGAATGGCTGGATGCTTAGAGATCTGAGATGGAATCCATATACACCAACAAAGTATGGACTTTGGTTGCTATATCTGAAGGGTTAAATCCCCATCAGGAGGAAGTATATCTTGAGAAGATTACTTGGTGTAGATGGAAAAGTTGAGACTTTCAAAGCTGGACTTGTTAAAGGTTTTCGTCATCGACCAGGCGTGGATAATGATGAAACCTTTTCCAGTGGCTATACTTAAGTCCATCCAGATACTACTTACCACGGCTACATACCATGACTACGATATCTGGTAGTTGGGTGTCATGACAGCTTTTCTAAATGATGTTTTAGAAGAGGGAGTCTATAAGTACACAGCCAGAGAGCTTCGTAAACAATGGGAGCAGCGGAAACGTGTGCAAGATGTTTTATAGGATAAAGCAGGCATCGCGGAGTTGGAACGTCTGTTTTGATGAAGTAGTCAAAGAGTTTGACATCATCAAAATGGTAGATGAACCTTGTATAAACAAAAAGGTAGTAGGGAGTATGGTGACGATTCTCGTAGAGTACGTGGATAACATACTCTTGTTAGGGAAAGAGTTTCCTATGCTACGCTCGATCAATCTCCGCTTATCACAATGATTCTCCATATAGGATCAAAGTGATACCTACTAAATCCTAAGTTTTGGATCTATGAGATAGATCTAATTGGATGTTAGGATATTCACTAGTTGTAGTGAGATGGTATCAATCGATCCTGGGGAAAATCACTGGAAAGGTTCCAGGGTGATAAAGAGACTGAATGTCAGTCACAGGCATTGTCTTTACCCTCTATCGAGGGACGGTATGTTGGAAGAGTTCCAAGCTAGATACCGTGACATACTAGACGATAAAGGCAGGATACATCGCTACTTAAGATGCTACCAAAGAGGCTGTTTGGGTGTATATTGGTTCATGAGATGAACTACGTTCCTACCATTGTGAGACATGGAGTTGTGGCTTATGCCAAGGAACGCAGGTCCCATCAGTGATCCAGACATATTCAAAGGCAGTATCACCTGATCATGGAGATGGTTGATCTCTAAGGGATCGAGGTTAGGAGAGTAGACTAAGAGGACAACACGGCGGATCCACTCGCGAAGGGCCTATTCCCAGAGAGAGACTTTTATGGGATGGTTGAGTATGAGATACTACAACCACTGCTACAGATGGCCCTAGTGCAAGTGGGAGATTGTTAGTTATATGTATGCCCTAGAGGCCATTGTTATACATAGGATGTATATTGTAGTGGATGCTGGGACATATATAGGGAGGACTTTCTTGCTCGACATGATAGTATGCTATCTGGTTACTCTTTACCTTAACGTGTACACTGATTGTCTCTCTGTTACATGTTGGTAAAGCCCTTAGGATGTGTACTTGACTACCTGGACTATGATGCGGATCATACTAGTGGGGACATGGTAGTCCATAAGTACATCCTTCAAGGTCCCTAGTCGTGGGTGTATCGAGATGGGGCATCGATATACCAGAGTAGACTAGCGTATACCTTCTCGACCCATACAGATGGGCGATGGATGATCCCATATCCATTGGTGTTTGACATCGGAGATGATATACGGGTGCTCAGTGGAGACTGAGTACACTGGACGGACTCGCCGAGAACTCCCAGATGGTATATACCTTACGTCAGATGGCAGTTCTCTGGTGACACTGGTACAGAGTAGTCTGTTGACCCGAGATCGTCATAGAGTCTTGTGTGGTTCCCACTGTGCTTTGATTTCCACCTTACCACGTCCAAGAGGGCGTGCAAAACGGTGGTTTTTGGGTACAGTCCCGAGTCACATGGAGGCAATGAGCGATAGGAGGGGATTCATCTCTCCCGGTATAGGGAGTTGATGTTGCGCTGTGTTCGTGTAATGACCCCAAAATCTTTATACATTTGTATTTTCCCTCTTCAATAATATACCGTATTTATTTGTACTTGGTATTTTCCTTTTTCTATTAAATTTATTATTATTTTATTCCTTAATCTATTATGTATTTTTTTCTAGGTACAATTTCATTTTCTTATATTTAAGTTTTTAACTTCTCATTCTTATTTTTCCTTTCATAAATATTTAACCCAAATCCATTATTCTAATTCTCTACAGCCCATCTAAAAAGCCCATTTTCTTTTTAAGCAACATCATATATTTAATTC
Source organism: Agapanthus africanus (assembly GCA_030015575.1). NCBI lineage: Eukaryota > Viridiplantae > Streptophyta > Magnoliopsida > Asparagales > Amaryllidaceae > Agapanthus > Agapanthus africanus. The sequence goes on from CM057338.1 coordinate 963,539,910, forward strand.
TAATTAAATATATGCATGAACAACCTTATAGCTCATTGGTTAAGTCCTTGCATTGTTATTCCATAAGTCACATGTTCAAATCCCCATTCTTGCAATTATTTTTTATCATTTTTTATTCTTCCCATAACCTACAAATGAGACCTTTCATTTCCAAAATGAATGGTGACCTTTCATTTCTCTTTTAATTCTCATGTTAAATGCATATATTATTATTCACCATTACAACATCTTTATTTGTCCTCCTCCATCTTTTCCTTCCTCATATTTTTCTATCTCTCACTTCTTCCTCTTCACCAAGATGACAAGAAGAAGAACATGAAGAAGTCTTCAAGAAGGTCTCGCTAGTAACGCGAGGCTATCGGCGGATAGACAAGCCCGGTGACAATACCGGCTTGTGCATGTAAGTCCCTTCTCTCTCCTTTCCCCCCATCTCTTTTTTCCTCTTGTCATGCATCGTGAACCCCTTATTCTTTTCATATCATAATCCATAAGAGAAGATACACATAAACATATACATATACATATACATAAGTTTAGATATATATGATTCTATATGGTTTAATAATATCTTATTATCTCTTGTTCAAATTAAAGTATTTTTAATTCTTTCTTCATGATTATGAATGTTTATTACAAGTTGTGAGAACATAGATTTCAATCCATAATATATCTACGATATCTCATGGAATCGGTTTGGTTATTAAAAGAAAGGATAAAGCTTGCATAAAAATACTAGTTAATCTTTTTGCCGATTTTAGTATACACATCAATACCTTTAGGTTTAAAATAATTTTTAGACATTAATTTTTACTTCTGAAAATTTCATGGAATTTACATATGATAGATTATATTATTTTATACATGCTGTAAAAATTTTAGATCGATCCGCATAACGGTTTGTGAATTACATCGTATTTATTCACTGATCGTAAAACAGAAAACTGCAACTATCGGTCAATTTTTAGGACACATAACTTGGTATACCGGTATCCGAATTGAGCAAACTCAGATGTTTTTGATATCTACATCGAATGATATAGATTTTATTAGTTTTATAGTTTTACTGAAAACCTACCTAAGATAAAGAAAACTGTATTACAATATTAAGTGACGGATCTGGACAGAATCTGTCCTGATTCGCACATTGTTTTTAAATTGGACATAACTCGAACACCCGATATCCGTTTGTGACAAAATTTAGATGTGTAGATGCACCATTGATAGAAATATAATTTTATGTATATTATATTACTTAGGAATGCATGAAACAACCTGATATAGGCTTTACAATACAATATATAGTTGCTGTCCAGAAATCTGAATTTCTGTTTTAAATGCTGATATTAAAATGATCATAACTAGAGCTTCATAAATCCAAATCGTATGAATCTTGGTGTTTTCGATAAGTACATCGAAATACCTACAATTTTCTAATAATTTTCGTAAGCTGAAACCTGATACAAATTAACTCAAACTGCGTTTTAAAAATATGTGACGGTGCCGAATAGATTCTGATCTGTTTTGCGCGACGATACGAAAACATATATATCTCTCAAACCGGTAGTCATATTTAGGTAAAACTGGAACTCACGCATGCAAAACATTTAGAGCCATATTTCTGTTTATATTTCGCATTCGTTCAACTTGATTAATTAGTCGTACATAATATTTCTTTACAGCATTGTTTATGGTAGTTACTCGAATAATATACTTGACTCATTTCATGCTATTCGAACATGTATACATATTTATCTTGATCATTAAATTGTTGTATGTACTTAAAGACGATAATTAAATACTTGAGTTATATTTTGAAAACTATACAAAAATATTTTTACATAAAACCCCCTCAAGTTTATAAATTACCCTAAGGACCCTAACAATTATAAGACCACGATTCATAATTCTGATTGTCTGACTCGGGTTTGAGTCTGATTAATTTGACTTGAATCTGATTCAAGTCAACCTATAATCTACAAGATTCCAATTCAAAATGAACACATGAATCCATGAATACAATTATCAATTTATACAATTTGGCTGAACCGAACCATGGATATATTCCTTTTACATGATTCTCAGTATTCCATTTACATGACTCTACGGTTACAACCGTTTCCTGATATCATGGTTTCGGTCAGTCAGTCAATCAATCTACAATTACTACAATTTACAAGATAACAATACAAATAAGACTTCGCGGGGTTTAAGGGGTAGATTGGTACGGAAGGTGTTAAAGGTGGCATGAGGTGGTCAGATTTAATACACCTAACATGAATCCAGTTGCTGTTGTACCGTGGCATAAACGGTTCCTTGTACTATACGTGCCCTTAGTCTCTGGCATATAGAGACTCCTCTCGTATACACTGGCATCCTTCTGTACCAAGCTACAAAACTTGAATATGTTTCAAGTCAATCTATATTCTTTTATATTCTAACTCAACATGAATACATGAATTCCAGATCCAGTTAACAATCTGTTTGAATGAACCGAACCATGGATATTCCTTTTACATGATTTCCAGTATTCCATTTACATGACTCTACGGTTATAACCGTTTCCTGATATCATGGTTTCGGTCAGTCAATCAGTAAATCAGTCAATCAGTAAATCAGTCAATCAGTCAATCAGTCAATCAAGTCAATCAAAGTCAATCAAGCAATCATTACAAGTTTACAAGATAACAATACAAATATGACATCACGGGGTTTAAAGGGGTAGATTGGTACGGAAGATGTTAAAAGTGGAATGAGGTGGTCAGATTAAGACACCTAACCTATATTCAGTTGCTGTTGTACCGTGGCATAAACGGTTCCTTGTACTATACGTGCCCTTAGTCTCTGGCATATAGAGACTCCCCTCGTATACACTGGCAGCTTTCTGTACCAAGCTACAAACAATATCGTTAAACAATATTCCATAATATACTACAATACAAAACTTTAGAAAATACTATACTCTGTCACTCTTATTCTTCATTCTTCTTTGGGACTTACCGAGCGACCTGTTCGCTGACGACATTCTATTTCTCTCTTCTTGGAATGTCGTCAGGTGCGTTGGACCAAGTTGAGATCGAGCCTACAAGTGAAGATTTGGAGAAATTCCAGGAAGACCCAGAGCTCTAGACTTTGTACTTGTTCTTTCCAGTATTTCCTTTTATTATTATGCCACTGTTTAGGCATTGCTTTTTCATTTCAGATGTATTTTCATTTCATGCATTGTATAAAGAATGTTATTAATAAAAGTTGCTGTTATTTCTATTATTCGTCTCTTGTGATTCATTTTATATTGCTTAGTTACGCTTAGCGTATGTACTTCTGAGTACATACGTAGCGGGCCTTGTCACGTCCACTTCGCCGTACACTGGGAAGCGGGGCGTGACAGTTCGATTGGCTATAACCGGAAATCCGTGGCCAGGGTTGCTGAGATTTACTGGTAAGTGTTACCAGTAGTTTCTCGAACTGTTATAGACCTCATATCGACACGACTTATCGAGCTATTGGGGTCTGACGTTTACCACCCCTAGGCAAGATATGCGACATATCAGACGACGAGACCGGACTGTACGGTAAGTGTTACTGGTTGGATTCACAGGAGTGTGAGCGGGCTTGCTCGTCGATCTTCTGATCGCTCAATACCCGGGTGGCCGTTACATTTAGCAGACCGCTTGCGGCTTGTGGGTGTTTGATATGATCATCACCTGCTGCAGGCGTATTGACGAGTCTTTAGAGTCCTACACAGAGGTTTCCTGGCTCAAGCGAAACAAAATAGGAGCGCATATGAGATATGTGCGGGACCGAGAATAATGCGTGTATGTGATACCGTATTCTATTCTCGCGATGAATGTATCGAATGGTTGTATGCGATATAACCTAGTTATCGAATCGAGGATTGATTCGATAAGCCGATACATTGGATACTAGTCGGTTATATGCGATATGACCGGATCGTTGAATCAAGTATTGATTTAACGATTTAATGCATAATTATATATTTGATATATTACTTTGCATTAACTAGTATTGGTTCACTTAAATTGGATTTTCTCTCTTGATGCGCACATTGTATATGTGATATAGTTTTGTGCACTTGTATGTATCATGTTTGATGATACATGTTTACTTGATTTTGTGTAAAGATTAAACCATGGTTATTTAAATGATTAGTGTTTTATTTTTCATATCTATTTATTTATTTATTTATTATGGAAATGATAATGAGAAAAATGGTGGCTTTCTTTGTTTGTTCATGAAGCTTCATGAAGCTTTGACTAAAGTGACCATTTTGTCCCATGCTTAACCCTAACCATTCAAACTAACCCTAGTTCATTCTCTATACTTAACCAAGGTTAGGATATGATAAGTATTCATGTTTATTATTCTTATGATAATTCTTTTCTTCTTCTTCTTCATCTTCAACATGAAAAAGCTTGCCTCCATCAATGGCAACTTGAGCAAATGAGTGAGAAATCCAATTCTAAAGTGAACCCACTTCCTATTTCTTCATCCTCTACCTCTTGCCAAGTAGTATAGGGTGTTTTCTTCACAATTTTCATGACTTGGTGAAGTTGAAGCTTGATCTTGTGTTGCCTCGACGTAGATCATCTTCGGCATCGTAGTCGATGACCTAGCCCGCCCATTTCTCCGATGAAGCCGACGCTAGAGCCCGGGATTCGATTTGGACAGCAAGGGGACTTCATCACGGAGCTATGGAGGTGGAGCACCGGATCTACAAAGGTTGTAGCCTCTTTCTTTTAGTTAAGTTGTTAACTAGTTTCATTTGTCGCCTAAAATTCTAGTTAACGATCCGTATAGGGTTTCTCGGCACTTGTAATTTTTGAAATTGGCATGGTTGATGCCTTGTGAGACCTCATTAGTGTGCCTAGGAACCCTACACTGACATATTCGGCGTCCTAAGATATCGACAGTCATCATAGGTTGATTAGGGATCCCTGTCGCAGATGGCTCAAGCCGGCCCTCAGGTGCCCAATTAGCCACCTCTACCGCATAAGCAGTACGTGGACGCTCCGTGAATGACATTGAATGGATGGGTTCTGTCGGTACTTCTCATGTGAAACTACGTCGACCCCAGATAATGTGGTCGTACAAAACTCCTCATAGGAGAAGGCTCTTAGTATCCTTATCATGAGCCCTAACCATCGCCACAACTTTCTCATCTGATGGCGACTGTGGAAAAGCGGCCTCCGAGCGTGTGTAGGGGAAGTGAGGAAGTGATGCCATCGTACCTTTAAAAAAATGGGGGGACCCATTAATAAAATATATATATGAGTTTGCTTTATGGGACCACTAACTACAAAGCCAGTAAGCCCCATGAAATCCAAATGGCGGCTCATCAATGATGAGGCAAGATAATCATCGTGAGAATCCAAAAGGATTCTCATTAAATAAACAGTGGAGTTTAAACAACTCTTAACATCCTAAAAAAAGCGAGTTCTTTTAAAATGCACAACAGATTCAAATCTGTGTCAAGGGTATTAATCCCTAAAAAGAAAAAATACTCAAGAGCATAAGGGAATAAAATTCCCAAAAGTCTCCGAGTCCTTCAGAGCTAAGCTCTGTAATATGGAATTAAATTCCTTTGATAAAGGGATTAAATCCCAGGAACTCCCATGGTGGGGAGACAAAGAAAATGGAATTAAATTCTAAGGACCCTCAAAGATCAATGATAGGGTTAAACCCTAAGAGGAGAACAACCAATCCTCAAGACCACAGGGTCTATTCAAAAAAAATATCTTTTTGGATCTCTAAGAGATCGGTTTTAAGAAAAGAGCAAAGCTCTGATGATGGATTTGAAATCCAAAGAAAAAAAGGGGGGTTTCCCCTATGAGGTAAACATAGTTTAAAATCCTTACCCAAAAGAGAGTTTTGCAGAGTTTAACTCTGAAAGATCTGTGGACAGAGAATTAATCTCTAAAAGGAGAATTAAATTCTTAAGAAAAGACTAAGGAAGAAGATGAAGAAATAGTGGCCATCTCAAGGGCCAAGCCTCCATTTATAAGACGTGATGGGGAGCGGTTCATCTTCCCGTCCCCCTAGACAAATCCAACGGCTATAAGAGTGGACATCGTTGCACTCACGTGCAAGCCACGTGAGAGCAACACTGGGGGGTATTTGTTCCCTCATAAAAAAAGGGAAAGTAAGAAAGAGGGAAACTTCCCACTATTCAAGCCTCACGTGTTAAACACGTGAGCGTCTATATGCAAAGCATATAGGGGCTGCATTTAAACAACTGACAGGCTAAATAAGCCTCACGTATTAAACACGTGAACACCTATATGCAAAGCATATAGACGCTGCAGTTAAAACAAATGGGCTAAAAGAGCCACACGCGTTAAACACGTAAGCGCCTATATTCAAAGCATATAGGCACTGCAATTAAATAATTGGCAGGCCAAACAGGCCTCACGTGTTAAACACGTGAGAGTTTATACGCAAAGCATATAAATAAGGCTGAAACCCAAGCCAGGGGTCACGTGTTGAACACGTAAGTTTTCTTGCTGCATTCTAATAAAAGATAGAATTAAATTCTATATGGGAAATATTTTCCCTGATCTTTCTAATATGGAAAGATTTTTCTCTAACAGAGAATCTTGGATTTAAAATCCAATTGTGATAAAATATCACCAAATAAGCTATCTGATAGAATTAAATTCTATGTGGAAATATTTCTTCGATCTTTCACAATAAGAAAGATCCTTTCTGTTAAACAGAGGACCCTTGGATCAAGGATCCAACGGTGATTATAAAATCACCCACCGACCATCTGATAGAATAAAATTCTATCCTAGGAAAAATATTTCCTAATTTTGTTAAACAAACAAGAAAACTTCTCTGTTAAACAGAGAGCCTTTGGATTAAAAATCTAATGGTGAATAAAATTCACCAATTGATCTAAAAAATCATTTTGGATTGATTATGAAATCAATCATGATCTCTCAATCAGAGATTTTCTTAACAAGTTGATCTTTTCCCTTCTCCTATAAATAGGAGCGAGGAAAGAGACAGAGAGTGATACATATAAAAAAAGGAGAGAGAAAAAAAAGAAAAGAGGGAAACACATAGAGACTTCCTATAAGCTCTTGAGAGAAGGGAGAATTTAATTCCCAAAAAGCGAAAGATTGCCATCGTTGAAATTTTAGGTAAAAAAAACCAAGAGACTACCTATCTAAGAGTTTAATTCTTCATATAAGAACTCAGTTCTTTTCTCTGGTTGAGATTTGCAGAAGCAAATCTCCCCATAAGTTGAGAATTTAATTCTCATCTGGGATATTTTACCCTGCAGATTCAAAAACCCAGGGGAAAAGAACTAAGTTATAAAAAAAAGAAGAGAAGAAGAACGAAAACATATAGGAATTTAATTCATCCAAAAATTAGGGTTTAACCCTATATATAAAGAACTTAGTTCTTCAATAAAATAATGATGATGATCCAAGAGATCTTGATCATCAAAATGTCATTGACAGAGATCAATATCTCTAAAAATGGGGATAGCTTGGCGTCTCATTAGTGTTTAACACTATCATGAAGCCTCACGTGCTTCCTATGCGAGTACTTTAAAACAAGAAAACAAAAGCATCCCAACATCACAAAAGACAACAGCCATATGTTTTGCACGAGAGTTTTAGCCAAGTGCTTAGCACTTCTGTAAAAAGGGGGAAATAAAACCCAAAGGGCAGCGCCCATATTTGGGTGCCTCATGTGTGTCACGTGAGCGCTACAAAACCCAAGTGCTTAGCACTTCTGTAAAAAGGGGGAAATAAAACCCAAAGGGCAGCGCCCATATTTGGATGCCTCATGTGTGTCATGTGAGCACCACCAAACTCTAGTTCTTAGCACTTCTGTAAAAAGGGGGAATAAAACCCAATAGGCAGCGCCCATATTTGGGTGCCTCACGTGTGTCACGTGAGCGTCACAAAACTCTAGTGTTTAACACTAATCCAGTGCCCATGTGAAACACACGTGAGCACTGTAAGTACCGGTGCTTAGCACTGTTGGGTAATTATGGAAATTCAATCACAGCCCAAATTGGCTAAGTTTCATGAGGTTTAACCTCTTTGGTTTTAAATCAACCAAGCCCAGATTGCTCATGATTCTCCCAAACTGACCTTAGTCTAAAAAATAACTAGTGGTCTCCCATTAATGATATCCCAAATGATATTCATATTATATCTCCTAAGATAATTTTAGTCTCAAACACGACTAACATTTCTTAGGTCTATAACAGCCCCCCTTTTCCCCTCAAATATGAGATTTGGTTTAAGGGTATATCTCTCCACACCTCTGATATATGTCGTTGTAATTATTCAACGTCTTCAGAGAGGTGATGGGTCCCGGTGACCAACAACTCCTTTCATCTCACATTGATGCATTTCCAAATTGACCGTGCTCCAAATTGGGCACATTCTATATCAACATTGTTCACTCCGTCACGTAACAAATACACGTGCGCGCAAGTTGAACAATGGACCGAAAAGTTCTTAAACTAAATTTTCGCCCCAAACGTAGCAACCCAATCCTGGCCCAAATTGGCTAAACTTATGTTTGTGATATCCAAACCGATCTTCATTCATATATCCTAAGTTAATCTTAGTCTCAAATATGACTAACGATTCTTAGGTCCATCACCATCTTTCCCCTCAAATATGGGATCTGTTTTAAAGGTACATCTCTCCACACCTCTGATATATGTCGTTGTGATTCTTCAACGCTTTCGGAGAGGTGATGGGTCCCGACAACCAACAACTCTTTGGTGCACTTCCAAATTGACGTGCACGCCTCGAACCGGATCGTGTCCCAAATTGGGCACATTCCATGTCACCATTGTTCACTTCGTCACGTAACAAATACACGTGCGTGCAAGATGAATGCTGGACCGAAATGTCCTTAAGCTAACATTCGCCTCCAAAATGGCGATGTTGGACCGAAATGTCCTTAAACTAATATTCGCCTCCAAAATGGCAATAAAGGACCGAAACGTCCTTAAACTAATATTCGACCCTAAATACGGTGATAATGGACCGTGACGTCTTTAAACTAAAACAAACTGAGCCCCAACTACTCATATATATTTAAGTTGATCTTAATCTCAAACCAGATTAACGGTCCTTAAATAAATCAAACCTAAATCTAAAAATATACGGATTTGGACCAATCCACGCCCTACGGGTGACGACATAAATTAGTCTCCGTATACAAACCACGGGCAACCCAAAACAAAAACAAAAACAAACATACACACGATACGAAATGAACCTCCGGAGCAGGAGAAAGTGGTTATCGTGATGCGGTGACGTAATCAACTGCAGGGGCTTGCGCCTACAGGGAAGAGCGTCCCCACAATCAAAAAACCCTCGCAAACGAGGGGGAATCTGACGAAGTCTGCTACAACGGCCGCATCCGTCCAAACCTCTGATATCCGGTGTCATAAATCAACTTGGCATCTTCGGGGAGGTGGACGGATAACTCCAAATAACATCTGCCCTCAAATTCAGGCAAGATAATCTATCCCGGTTCGTCTCTGTTTTCGGCGGTGAACAGCTATCCACCATGACAATCCAACCACAGGATCAACAGAACACAGAATATCAACGTGAATATTAAATTTGCAAACCCGTCTAGTTGAACATATAGCAACTAGTCGGGTTGTACCGCTCATTAATATTCACGGTTGCGGATATCATCACATGTACTGAATCACACACTTAAAATTTCAATCGACTAAACTTTCCCTAACTGGCCCCAAATGCAATTCAGCACTCAAACAAATCTGGGCCAAAACCAAATATCACAAAAATCAAATTTCCATGTCAGAGAGTGCCAGAAGAAATTTGGAGCAATTTGGCAACAAATCCGCCGCGGAACGTCGACCAATGAGCATACAATGCGGCGGTTCCGCGGCCATTTGGTAGGGCCACGTGCCCAAATTTCTTGAGGTGCCCTAATTATGCCTGCACGTATTTTAAGATACCCTAAAAGATTTTTTGAACACTTTTCAAAATCGACAGCAAACATGTGAAAATGGAATTTTGATTCGGAAAAATTGGTCGATCGATATTCTAATCTTGTGCAAACTAGCTAGTATTGGTTTATGGGTGTCTCTGATATCATTGTTGGGTTCTGCCGACACCCTGGCCATCTACTGTGGCCGATGCGGAACAAAAACTGGCGTTTAAAATTTTTGGCGCCAAACAAAACCCGCTCCAAGATCGAAACTATAAACCTATACTAGCAACTAAAAAGAGCTAAACTAGTAGGTTAGAATGGTTATACCGAATGATCCGTGTCTTTCGGTCCTCTACCACCTTCATTAGCTCCTAGGGGTCGCGGATCGAACTTGGTTGCCGGTCTTTCTCCATCGATGATGATCCACCTGAGAGAAACGACGCAGGCTCCAGCCTCGTCAAGCGAGGCAACCGATACTCCAAGGTTGCTAGCAATGGAGAGTGGAGGTGTAGGAATGTCTCGCTATATTTTTCTCTCATGTGACATGCTCAAATGAGCAACCCAAGAAGATGAAGAAGGGGGTGAGGAAAACTAGCGGCATGAGCAACTCAAGAAAAATGGCTAAGTCTCTCCAAGAGAGAGTGGGAGTAAAAATGAATGAATCAATAATAATGGATTGCATGTAAAGAATATGGCTAAGTCATTTGAACCCATGTAATGAAAATATCTCCTTCATTTTCCAATAAAATAAATAAGAGCCATACCTCTCTACATGCCTCACCATGCTCATGCCAACTCACCCTCCACCTCATTTAGAAAAACAAATGATTTTCTAAAAAGAAAATCATCTAAATGAGGTGTCCAACTTCTAGAAGCTATTCCGTATAAATACGGAATACAACCCGGTATACGTATCGAAATACATATACGCGTAATCGTACAAAAATACGAATAGCCCAAAGAGAAAATGAATAGTGAACAACAATACTAGAATACATATAAATATATATACATATATATATATATATATATATATATATATTATTAAATCAAAACATGATTTAATAATCTGGCTTAATCGTAATCCGCTAGTATTATCAACCGTCCGATTAAAGTCTGTATAGCATGTACACATATTTAATTGGACACCTGTATGTACCAACATACGTCATCTACACCATATCGCGTAAACCGTGAAAACTCTCCGTGTGGGACTCTAAAGACTCGACAATACGCCGGCAATGGGTTTAATCATAAGTATGTCAGCGGCACTAGCTATACGTAATGACTACCCAGGTATTGAGCGAAAGGAATGCCAACGAGCAAACTCATCCAAACCCCTACCGAGCTTGTCCGTGACAATCTCCATACAGTCCGGTCTGTTCGTCTAAGAGTATCGCATGTCGGTTTGAAGCCCATCACCAGCTGAGAAACTACTGATCCAAATCAGTAATTCTCGTCCACCTTGGCCAAGGATTTCTGATGATGGCTACCCGTGCACAACACGACATCAACCCCTAATACCGGGAGAGACGAATCCCCGACAATCCGCTCACTGCCTCCATTCGGCTCGGGACTGTACCCAACTAAAACCTGTTTGCACGACTCTTTTGAGCCGTGGTAGGGTAGTAATCAAAGCACAGTGGGAACTCACACGAGACAAATGACGATCTCAGATCGAAAAACTAACCTTTACTCATGTCACCTAGGAACTGCTATCTGACAATAGGTATAATACCAACTAGCATGTTCCCGGCAAGTCCGTCCAGTGTACTCATAACCCAATGAGCACATGTATACTATCTTAGGTGACTAACTGACACTAATGGCTTGTGAGATCAGCCACCGCCCCTCGTCGGGGTCTCAATAAGTATACACTAGTCTACTCCGTGGTCTCAATAAGTATACACCAGTCTACACCAATGACATTTAAGGATGTGCTTATAGACCACCCAGCTCCCACATATATGATCGCCATCATAATGCTGGTATTCAAGCATGAATCCTATGGGCTCTATCAACATGTACTAGTGATCTGTAATGCCACCTAATGCATGCACATGATGATAAAGACAAACCAGATAGCATATTATCATCTCGAGTAAGCTTGTTCTCCCCGTATAGGTCCTCCCTCAATCATCATAATCGCGTGCCTGCGATTCAATAATTGACTTGAGGGCACTATAGCCAACATATACAAACTGGTCTCTAGGTCTACCAAATATACATAGTCCGGTTGATGGAGCTTTTAACTAGATACAAGGAATATAAAAGTATACAACGGCGGTTATGCTTTGTACTGTAACCCACCTACCAATGCAAATCACCTAAAAGAAGTAATGTGCCAGCAAGCCGCTACTGAATCCGAGCGGTCGATCCTACAAGAAAACTATGGCACAACGGGGGTGAGTTGCCAACTCGTGAGTAGGAGACATCATCAGGTAGAAATCGAATGTATAACTATCTTCTAGGTCAGACTGTAATATAATAATATCATACCGTGTGGTATCGAAGGTAGTTGGGTATACATATATATATAAATATATAATATTATGCATGTATCAATATATGATACCATGTCCATATCATGGATATAAACATATCATCTGAGAAGTGTCCATCAACGACACTCGAAATCATTATAAAATCCCGAATGTCTAGTATCGACACTCGAAATCATCATAAAACCCATGTCCAGTATTAACACGTAAATTATTATATCTCAGGCGCCGTCTCATCGGATCGGCCCTCATATCTCAGACACCATCTCATCAGATCGGCCCTCATATCCATCTGTCTCATATCACTCCAGTCGGTATCCTCCGGATATCCGCCTAGTCCAATACTATCACTGGTAGGTAGTGTTCCCCTGCCAGGCTTAATGCCTTTCTATAAGATCTTCTTGCCCCGGGGTACCGTACCGGGTCCACCATGTATCTGCAATCGGTTTCTCTCGCTGCCTCAGTTCGGATATCATCATAGCTAATCACCGAGAAATCTCATGGTGGACGCCGAAATAACATATCAAGAGAAACAGCGTTTTTAAAACAATCACAAGTTTTTAAATAATATCTGCGGTTTCTCAAATTCAGAAATCTCATGAAAACAGATCTCATGAAATGCATGGCAGTAATGAAATAATATGTACAGGCACAGAACAATACTGTAATGCATAGCAGGTGTGTTCATATGAGCTTGTCGTGTAGCAAGGTAAAAAAAGTACAATAACTGAACCAGTATTTGGTACTAGGTACTAAACAATACCTAAAATACCAACAAGTTATAAGGTGATATGGTAACATAACGAGTTCTATCTGTGTATGTGGTATGGCAATTACCGATGATGTGTATGTGAGCCGGCAAGTTTGTGTACGTGCAACATGTACATCATCGGTAATGTTGAGTGTGTGCTAGCAAACGAAGTCACGTAAAGAGATAAGGGTATGAAGCGTAGTATATATATCGTAAATGAAAATAATGCGAGCGTATGCAGAAATAAGAAATCGTAACACGAGCGTAAACAGAATAGAGAAATCGTAAATGTGAACAGTATAAAATATACGCAACTACGTATGAGCCATACATCTATAGTTTAAAATAATATAAATTGTTGTTTTTAGAAAATAGGGGGTTAGGATGTTTTTGAAAAAAGATACCATTTGGAAAGTCATAGCGTCCCTTGAAATTATAATTTAAAAGTGCGTAACGATTCATTAGTTTTGAAAATAGGTATGGTTCTAAATATATCATAATATCTACTATGTGAATTTAAACAAGTTTTTCTCGAGTCGATATAAAAGTCGGCGATCCATCCTCATCATATCATGTACGGAATATCTATCGTACAATATTATCAAATCAAAAGTACGGATCTATAGTCACGTACATCATCTCATCTCATATCATCATATATCATCATATATCATATCATATAATATCGCATCATATCATCATATCGATTCGTGTCATCGTATCAGATCATATCCTCATCTCATCATATCATATCGTAAATATCCTATATATATATATATATATATATATATAGTTCATAGGTTAAAGAATAGTATTAGGGGTATAACTTCTATAAGTATACTAGTATGGTATGGTATTCTAGAAAACTTATTAGCTAAGTATACATATCTAGTGTAAATATAGAGACATCCTAATTCTACGGTTGCAGGGATGCTATACGCCATCCACCCGACTTCCCCGTAGATATACATCTACTCACCTACAACGTCTCGCTCTAGTCGATTCCGACGGATTCCTTGTCCTTCTTCGTCGTCTCGAAAGTCCACGTGTTTATACCTACAAATCAAAACATATCGTATCGTATAAAAATCCAAATCGAAAACCAACATGATAAGCGAAACACACATAGGTTAGAACCTATGATCAATGCATGCTAAAACAATAAAACAATTCCGACATCAACGTAGGAACATCAAACGACCGAGTCAAAACTCAAATATTAAAAACCAAGTTTTCAAATATCGCAAAATATTGACAAAAACTTAATAAAACAACTCCAGATTTTTCTTAAGGTGGTATTGGACTTTTTAATGTATAGGGTAGTCTTAGTTATCTAATGAGTGAGCTACAGACTAAGTTTCAGAGCCTAATTCTAAAATAGACCCGACAATTGCGGTCAAAAAGATTAAATTTGCGGCCAAGACTTGAGGGTTTGGGCTCGGCTTTCTAGGATGGCTTCCTACTCGTCCATACATCTCACAGTGTCCGCTATTAAATTTTCAGAGAAACCACAATTGCTCCATATTCCATTTGATCGCCACAAGTTCAACAAAACCGACATTGGAAAATTCTAAACTCATTTTTGAATCTTCTAAACTCATCTAGGTCAAGCATGTTGTCACTAATTAAGATTGCAAGCACTAACTAAGTCTATACTACACCACTACTACTCATATCATCCACCACAATCCACATTTGAAAACTTATGTTTACAAAACCTACACGAAAAGCCTTAAAACTAACTCTAACTAATATATGAGGTTAGGAAACTTAATAACTTGATCAAAGATGGATGTTTTATCTCATACGAGCAACTCAATAAAATTCCTAGGTGGCCAAAGATGCATCAAACCCAAACTTGATCACGGCATGTTGCTGAGGTTGAGCTTAGGAATATTTTTTGTAAAGATTGTGTGAGGTTTTGAGTTGATTTTGGTGGTGTTTGTGGGGGTGGTACGTAGTGATGATGGAGGATGAGATGAAGATGATGAAAGAGAGGAAGAAGATGAAGAAAACAATGAGATGGCAAAAGAACGGCTATGCACCATATCTCCTCCACTCTCTCTCATTCTTTCATGCCGATGCCTTGTGTCCCTCATGTCTCATATCTTTTTGTTTTTTATTTTTTTCATTTTCTTATCTTTTCCATTTTCTTTAAAATATAAAACCATGCATAGAAAACAAATTGTAAAATGTGTTAACTCTCATAAATACATGTGTCATGGCACTAAGCATGGTTAACAAAATAAGTTTGGTTTAATACATAATTAGTAAAATATCAATCAAGTTTAAGATTAAATTTGTATGCAAATAATTATATATAAATTTTATAAAAGTCCAAATCAAATAAATGCTTTCATAATTAATAATTCATTTTAAATTCCAATTATTTCCCAAAAATATAAGTATAAAACTATACCATTTTACGAAAACTCAAATCTTTATTCGTATAATATCCGTGAAATTTATTGTTTTATTATTTAAATCCAAAAATATTATTTTCTATTTTCTGAATTGTTACACATCTTTTCAAAATTCACGCTTAAAACCAATCGCTCAAATTTAAATTTCGAAGTTCAAATTTCCCGCTCAAAAATGAATTTTCGAAATTCAAATTTTCCGCTATAAAAACTCCAACAGTGATACTTTCACCGATTTTGTGGTGAATATATATATATATATATATATATATATATATATATATATACACACACGCGCGCACGCGCCCCCCCAAGTGAGAAGGTTAATTACAAAAATAAAGTTTCAACGATCGGTGATAAATATCAATAGACCGAATCAGCTCTCACGCATGGCTCCTCATTTACTTGTGATGATGTAGATTGAGGTAGAAACCACTCACCATGTATTGTTTAAGATGGAGGCAGAAACCACTCTTTCTTATTTTTGTCGGGTCTTTGGTATTTTTAGGTAATTTGCGGGAATTTATATTGTGGGTCGATTTGTTTGGATTTTATTTTATTTTTAATCCATCTAGCTCAAGTTGATGTCATTTGACCAATGAATAATTTCTAGAAGGAAAATTGTTGAAATGCAATAAAGAATAATTAAAAGTGATCTTGAATAATAGCGAGTAAGAGGAACATAGTCATTATCTTTGAATAATAGCTAGTAAGACGTGCGCTCTTAATCTTTTAAAAGAAAATTTATTTTATGGAAAACAAGACTGAAATATGAGAGCTGGAGAGAACAGATTTTATTTTATTTTATTTTTGCTACATCCGCAAATTAGTTCACAAAAAAATTGGCCTAATTAATTAAAATTTTCATCTATCGATCATGGCTCTTTTCTCTCTTCTTTTTTCTCTCATGTTTGCCATAGGCCCATGCTCGGCGATGGCACAAAGCCAGCTCTACAACATTTGCTACGGGGGTAACTACACCACCGACGGCACTTTCCAATCCAGCCTCTACCTCCTCCTCAACTCTCTCTCCTCCTCCAACACCACCTTCATCACCGGCGCCAAAGGCTCCGTCCCCGACACCGCCTACGGCCTCATCCTCTGCCGAGGCGACGTCAACCTCACGGACTGTAACGCCTGCGTCCAAGCCGCCACTCAAGACGTGCTCTCCCTATGTCCGCTATCGAAACGGGCGACCGTCTGGTACGACCACTGCCTGCTCCATTACGAAGACTCTCGGTTCTTCTCGATCGTGAACATATATTTTAATCATCTGATGATAAGTCCGAGGTACGTGTTACGGGCAACGTAAACGGATTCGTGAAGATGGAGATGTTGCTGCTGGAGACGGTGATATATCAAGCGGCGTATAACTCGTCGTTGATGTTTGCTACAGGGATGGCTGTCAACGGGACCGCCCCTGCACCGACGATTTATGCGTTGGCGCAGTGCACTAGGGATATCTCTGCGGAGGATTGCAACCAGTGTTTGCAAGAGATCCGTGGGTATTACGGGGACGGCAACCCGACGAGGGAGGGTGGGAGGATTCTTGCACAGAGCTGTAATTTTAGGTACGAGTCGAATACATTTTTCGAAGGGGAACCAATGGTGTCCCTCAGCATGCCGACATCTACCACTTCACAGTGGCCGCCGCCGCCGCCGCATGAGCCACCTTCATTCAAATATAATGAAAAGGGTGAGTATATAGGTCATCATTTTACTTGTACATTCTTGCTTCACAGAGGATCGAGGATCCGGTCAAAGCATGCTTTGATGATTCTTTGTCAAATCTGATTATCCACCGTTGTTATACACGGACGGTTAAGATTTAATAAGATAAAAAATATTTTTTAAAATAAGATCCTGTATTTTATTTCAATCTCAGCCGTCCGTGTATTACACGACGAATGGTGGATAATCAAAAAAAACCTTTAAAAGCCTGCTTTTACCTGATCAGACACTCCTTCAAAACACAAGCCCTGTCAATTTTAATGTCTACTCATGCATGTTGTATGTGTGAATGATATTTGCATGAGGGCCGTGTGAACGCACATCGTATATAGTCATTTTAAATATAATATTTTTCTTTATAGAGGCGACAACTATCTGTAATTTTTTTAGGGTTAGTTTGACATTAGTCTTAAAACATAAATATATGCATCAATTTTCATGTACTTTGGAAATATACTCTTTGGTTGTTCGTCTAGATGGTTTATTAAATATTGTCGGATTTAAAATATTTGGTTCAACGCCAAATGATATCCTAATTATATGAAAATTGTTTATTCATGCTTTGGAACATGGAGATATATATGGAGGGTGCTGATCATCCAAAAAGATGATAAATTGTTGACATGTTCGGTCGTCAGTTAGATTTTCCTAAAATGTCCGTTTTCTCTTTTCATATTCACATCTCTTCTATTTTTTATTCTTTGAAATACATGGTTATTGTGTAATTAAATGTTAATGCAGGAACCGACAATGTACGTAACATCCTTCTAATTGCGATCCCTGCAACGGTTGGCGTGGTGCTTATCATAATTTTCGCGGTTTGCTTTCTGAGGAGATCTACAAATATTAAAGGTTAGTCTCGATTTGGAGCAAAAATATTAAACGGATTAAATTTTTTGGCCTTTTGGGTTTGTACTTATAAATAAATAGTATTTACAAATTGAGTGCAGTCCCTAATAATTTAGTATAAATCATAGCTTATATTCAATTATGATCACAATAATTTTGTAACAGGTGTGATTTATTTATAAATTCATTCATAATTTAGTATAATTTTAAGTTCAATATGTTTATTTTATTAAACAAGAAAACTTAGTGTGTTACTTCATTAAGATGATGAAAATGAAACAGTAATTAGGAAAAAGACAACAATGTTAACAATGTGTTTATATATTTTGTTTTATTAATTTTTAATTTCTAGCCTCATAGACTGTTTCTATTCTATTAGCTTAACATTGAGAATTCTATTTAAAAGTATCAACAGTGTCGGTGGTTGCTTGTGTGGTGTGCTGAGGGGGAGACCTTGAGATAATTTTAAAAAGAGGTACGAAATATTTGATGTTTGAGCGATGCAAATGAAGAGTGTACTATTATGTAATTTTCCAGATAAAACAACGCTAGAGGAGATTTCGAATGGTGAACGGCTGTTATATGATCTGTCCACACTAAAAGCCGCAACAAATAATTTTGCTGATAGCCAGAAACTTGGACAAGGCGGTTTTGGTACGGTATATAAGGTACATCCATTGCCTAATGATTGTTTCCTTCCGTTTTTTTTATGATAAATACTATGATTTATCAATTTACTTTTTCAGAAAAACATGGGTGGTTAGAATCTTTTTGTTTAATTGTGTAGGGAACATTGCCTGATGGTGAAGATGTCGCGGTGAAGAGGCTATCCGCAAGCTCAAGGCAAGGGATAGAAGAGCTGAAGAATGAACTCATTTTGGTTGCCAAACTTCAGCACAAAAATCTGGTTAGGCTCCGTGGTGTTTGTTTGGAAGAAGACGAGACTCTGCTTGTCTATGAATATGTGCCTAATGGAAGCTTGGACAACTTTTTATTCGGTACAGCCTTTGCTTTCAAGAAGCCATGCCGGTCGTTAGTAGGAAGTTCACATGTTGAGTTACCACTTACCAGAAAATTATATTGTGGAACATTCGTTTCTAAACATGAAGGTCCTGTACCTGTACGGGCATGCGGTTAGAAAAACCGTAGGTTATTTTTAGTTATTGGTAGAGGTTATGCAAACTCTAGTTTGCAAGACCCTACCTCCGTTTAAAAATTTTACTTTGATGGAGTTGTTTGGCTTTGGAATTATCTTCACATTTTTGGAGTTTAGAATGAAGTTTTTTCAACTCCATTTATTTGGAGTTTAGACAACCGGAGTTCTATAAGCTGCAAAAATGAAAGCCAAACAAGTCCGAGTTAGAATTTTGGAGTCAAGTTTAGATCATTTTATGAAACTCCGGTTATCCTAACCTACGCTACGCTAAATTTGACGTTCCAAAGTATAATTAGAGCATGACCATATTTCTACTGCATTTTAATTTAAAAGAGAGCTTTTACCAATTTTTAATGGCAATTTCAAACAATTATAGCATTGGCATGTTTTCATTGGATACTAATGATATGCATTTTAAGTGCTAAAAATAGCAAGCAATAATTATGTCTTTGAAATTAGTTATGAGTTCCATTACATATCGTAATTCGTTCCAACTCAACGCTTCGAAAATGCCTAATTTAAATTTACCTCGTTCCATACTTGGTACCAACTCGCACCGCACCACCATTCTGATTGTGTCCCATGTACCGCCACATTTCATGTTTTAGACGACCTTGTTCATTTCCGCATGGAATGCTAATCTCTACCGGTGTGGTAGGTGCTTTCCTATACGTTTTTATCGACTTCCTCAAATTAACCCCATCATGTTCTATTCGACTAACCGTCCTCCTTTAATAGATCCTGTGAAATGCAAGCAGCTGAACTGGGAAAGACGGTTCAGGATCATCCAAGGAACGGCTCGAGGCTTATTATACCTACACGAAGAATGTCCCCTGAAAGTTATACATCGTGACCTAAAAGCCAGCAACATTTTGATAGATGTGTACATGCAGCCGAAAATTTCAGACTTTGGTTTGGCTAGGCTTTTTAAAGAAGAAGAAACACGACACGTCACAAATCGAGTGGTCGGAACATTGTCAGTAAAACATTCTAATACTCTAAGAAAGGTTAATTTTCAATCTTATGCAACTGGTTAAATGCATCGTTGTATGTTGCAGTGGTTACATGGCACCTGAATATGCAATGCGCGGGCATTTTTCAATGAAGTTGGATGTATACAGCTTCGGGATCCTAGTTCTGGAGATTGTGACTGGAAAAAGGTGTACTAGCTTCCAATACGATTCGGAAAATGCACAAGACATATTAAGCTATGTGAGTATGCATTTTAATCCTCGAATTGCATCTGGGAGATTATTAGACATAAGTTTTAGAACAAATAGGTTAAGCCCATATATCTATATCTATATCCTTTGAGATGTCGATTACAATAACAATATATTTATGGCAAAATTTATGTTTGTATAGATTTTATGAAAACACTTGTCTTTCTATGGAGGGGAAAAAGGATAAACATTATATATTTATATTTGATAATCCAGCAGACCCTGATCAAGATCATAATCAATTTAGTGGATTTAAGCACATTTCTTATGTTTTTCTTCTGTTAATATCTATCGTACCCTTAATTTGAGTGAAATACAAAAGAACAACTAACAAAAGGATTTCTCAAGTTTCAGAGCTGATCAAGTAAACTGGAAGCAAAAACAGATAATCACTTTTAGATTATCCCAAGCTAAACAAGAAAAGATTTCCGAGGATCCCATCCAATTACCATCTCCTTGATTGATTTTGTACTCCCAACTTATGCAAAGCCCTTGACCAACACTCTACGCCTACAAAATATCCAATTTTACAGACCATGACGACTTCTTTATCACGGTTCAAAAACCTTTTGAAATCTATACTTCAAACGGGTGATCCCCTGTTCATTGATCCAACCAAAACCGAACTGTTTCTGCCATTACACAAGATTCAACGATATCTCATCCTAAGCCATATTCTTCCGAAAACAATTTGGTATAGCTCACACGGTAAGAATTTAGTGAGGGATCACCGGTTCGATTCCCGAAGGAGTCGCATGAAACACACGCGCACGCGCATATGCGTGTCTGATTCTACTTGATGCCCACATAATTAATGGTAACTTCTCCTCGCGCAGACATGGGAGCACTGGAAAAATGGAAAAGCACTAGAGATTATAGACCCATCTATTGGCGAAAATTTCTCAAGTAATGAAGTTCTGAGATGCATTCAAATTGGACTGTTGTGTGCTCAAGATCATCCAATTGATAGACCTCCAATGTCGTTGGTGTTTCCCATGGTACATGGTCCCTCGATGGCTCTCCAAGAACCATTGCAGCCTGCATCAGTTGCCGGTAATATTAGCAAGCTCAACCCAGCCGGGTCGCAAGAAGATTCAACTTTGGGATCTAGTGAAGAACTTTCAAGTAAGTCTCCACACACACACACACACACACCCACCAACCCTGCGCGTGCAATATTGATGAGTAACCTATGTGGACTGAAAATGTTGCAGGAACCCTCGACAACACCACTGTTGAGGATAGGCTTATAATCAAAAGAAGCGTATCAGAAGGAAAGAAAGTAGGCCAGGACTTTGTTTTGAATCGGAACACGAGATAAGCAAAAGAAAAGGAAGATGTTCCAAATGCTACAATGAGAAGCCTTCTTCTAACCTTAAATCTGTAATTTGCAAATTTCACAAATAGTAGTATAATTCTCAATAGGTTTTTTTTTTTGTAACAGGGTATTATAAAATTAAAATTATTAAAATAAAAAGTTTTTTTTAAAATTTATCAAAATAGGATGGTTTTAACCGGACCCCATCCTTTTTGTTTAGAGGGCGGGTTCTAAAAACCTGCACCCTACCATATATAGGAGGGCGGGTTCCTAGAACCCGCCCTCTCCTATATTGGAAAGAGGGCGGGTTCTGTCCTTTATAAAAGAGAGGGCGGGTTCTGGGAAACCGCCCATGTTTTTTTTTTAAAAAAAAATTTAAATTAAAAACAGAAAATCAAATAAATATCGAATAAAAAAATAAAACAATAATATTAGTGTTGTTTAAATATGAATCTTGTATACACTCTAATAATAAAATGAATCCGTCAAATTTATAATACAAAAAAATTATCTGTTTGTAAAATTATTAGTTCTGTTTGATTTGACAACACAATTTAAGAAAAAACAAAAGGAAAATAAAAGATGAGGGCGGGTTCTTAGAACATGCCCACATTAAATTATTGAAGGGGACGCGTTCTAAGAACCCGCCCTCTTCGTTTCAAAATGATAATTATTAGTTCTGTTTGATTTGACAACCAACACAATTTAAGGAAAATACGAAAGTGAAAATTAATAAAAGATGAGGACGGGTTCTTGGAACACGTCCGCATTAAATTATTGAAGGGGGCGCGTTCTAAGAACCCGCCCTCTCCGTTTCAAAATGATATTATTAATTCTGTTTGATTTGACAACATAATTTAAGAAAAAAACAAAAGGGAAAAATAATAAAAAGATGAGGGCGGGTTCTTGGAACACGCCCGCTTTAAGTTATTCAAGAGGGTGCGTTCTAAGAACCCATCCTCTTCGTTTCAAAATGATAATTATTAGTTCTGTTTAATTTGACAACACAATTTAAGGAAAGATCAGGGCGGGTCCTTAGAACACGACCGCATTAACTTATTAAAGGGGGCGTGTTCTAAGAACCCGCCCTCTTCGTTTGAAAATGATAATTATTAGTTTTGTTTGATTTGACAACACAATTTATGTCACGCTCCGCTTCTCAGAGTGCGCTAAGATCGGCACGTGACAGAGCCAACCATACTACCTGTGGGTAGGAAATATCTCTCCACAGTCACATTACGGCTGTTTATAGATATCAAGAACAAGAAAAATAAAAGAAACTATCTAGTACATGTCCATGAGCCAGAAATAACGAGTCAAGAAATAATATACGGAAGCAATAGATCTAAATAACAATAACATCTGGAAAGTACGTCCCAAAATACGGGCTCACATCAGGAATGAAAGTACGAAAATAAAACTAAACTAACTAGCAGCTAACATGATCTTCACTGCTCAGCTTGTTGGTCAAAATACTCCTGAACTGCCTGTGATTTGGAGATAGAGGATCTGGGTCATGCAAAACCCAGACGTCTGTGCGTCATGATATCAACCAATAATAAATGAACAGGATACACGAGATATACATGTATGAATCATAAACAGTAACATGAATGTAATAAGTAAACACGGATATAGAACAGTGAAGTGTATCAATATATATGGCGTGCAGTGATCAGTCTAAACTGTGCTACTCGGTTATCTATTCTAAAGTTTATTTGAAATCAATTAATGTAATTCTCCATGTAACTCAAAGAATATGTCCCGTTATCCCTCGGGACCACGGATCAGGTAGTGGGAGTCATGAATGACTCTGTCCCGTTATCCCCCGGGACCACAGATCAAGTAAGAATCACGAATGATTATGTCCCGTTATCGTCCGGGACCACAGATCAAGTAATACCCTTGTAAACTACACTTTAGTTTACACTTTTGATTTCCCCATACCCCCAAGGTTATGTGTTCAAGTCAGGTATTGAATAAATCTGGAGGTAATGCCAACACAGGATCAAGCAGGTACAGATTTGTCTAAATAGATAACGATATGTCCGTAGGGAAAACATGTCAAGATTGTCGGCATTGGTAATAAGATCAAGTATCAAGTCAAACAGTGGTATAACAGGTCATGACAGTTAGTGCACATGTGTCAATCGGATACTCATAATAAAACTGTAGCAAGTACGGATGCACGGTAAAAGCATGGATGCACAAATATTTTTTAGGGGTTACACCATGACTAACTAGGATGCACAATATCAAGCATGGAATACTAATACAACAATATTATGAAACAATGTGACATGGCATACAAATTGATATAATGAATTAATGGTATGGGTGCACAATAAAACATGGATGCATATTTAACTATTAGGGTTACATTTATAGTTCCAATACTAATTAGGATGCACTTTATTAAGCATGGGGTGTTACTACAATAATAATATGAATTAATGTGATATATAGATGCAGTTATATTTATTTAAATGATATGGATGCAAACGGGTATCCGTAAACAGTAAAATTTTAGTATGGATGTACAATGTGATAAACGGGTAACATTTTACTCATATGGATGCATAATATTATGCCAAGCATGTAGCAAAATGATTTAGCATGCGACAAGATATGTAAATAATGATACGGATGTCGTAAAACTGTAAAACTAAACATGGGATGCATGATTTAAAATACAAGTGTTATATTTATTCAAATAGATATAAATACAGTAACATAGCATGTAGCAAAATAAACTTGCCTCGATCGGATCACACGACGGATACGCACGGCACGTCCGACGTCGGTAAATCGTCGCAACGCACACGCGACACACGGGACAGGTCCAAGCAATGCAAAAGGGTAATCACGCAGGTAAGGTACGTCCACTGGGTCGTCTGGATCGTCGGCGTCAAGCACGGCTCCGGCGATAGCCGGAAATCCAGAAATCAAGAAAATAAAGAAAAGGAAAAGAAAGAAGAGGAGGAGGAAGAAGAGAGAAGGAATGAGGCTTACTGGGGTTGTGCACTGGGGTTAGGGAGACGAGATGGTGGCGACGAGATCAACGGTGCTCCGGCGATGCAATGCGCAGTGGGTGTGCAGGGTGCTCGGCTGTTAGGGTTTGGGTGCAAGGCTGGTGCTCGGGTGTGCAGGCTCCTTGGTGTAGGAGGGAGAAGTGCACAGGAGAGGGAGAGGAGAAGGAGAAGGATAAGGTGATGAAGGTGGAGGCGAGAAGAGGAGGTGATCGGCGGCGATGAAGGTGTGCAGGGTGGTGGTGATAGGTTCTCAGGGTTCTGTAGATGCATGGTGCAGTGCTCAGGAATGGAGGAAGAAGAAGAGAGAAGAAGGAGATGACGAGGAGGAGGAGAAGAAGATGGAGGCTCGGTTGAGGTCGAGGGTGATGAGGAGTTAGGGTTAGGGTTTGAGGAGGTTGGGTTTTCTCGTGGGGCTCGGGGGTTAAAAAATAGAAGAAGAAGAAGACTAGAAGGAGGGAGGTGACCGTAGCGCGCGGCGGTGACGCGACTCGAGGAATGAACAGTGAATGCGAGAGGGGAGAGAGGCGCGAGAGGAGAGAGAGAGCTGTGGAAAGAGAGAGCTGGTGGGGTTGGAGAGAGAGAGGGAGAGAGAGTTGTTAGGGAAAAATTTGTTTTTAAGATTTTAAATTTAAAAAAAAGATATGTTAGTTAAAATAAATTCTAAATGTAACCGATTAAATAAATATTATATTAAATAAAAATTGGATTTTCTGGTAAATACAGATTTAGTCCAAAACACGTCCGGGTCGGGTCTAAAAATTCAGTTTCAAAATATGAAAAATATATGCGACGGCCAAAACTAAAAATAAATGTCCGGATAACGAAAATACATACCCCCAAGAACGGATGCACGCACGTGTACGTAGCCATCCGCACAGGTCCGTTACACTGAACGGGATGAGAACAAGGTGCGCGGATGCTACGACAGGGTTAGGGGTATCAAGCAGGCAATGCAATATATTTTTAAAATATTTTTCTTGACTTTAAATGTTATATTAAAAAATGCAGATGCTAGAAATAATGCGAGTATGCAATGTATAAATTAAAATGAAAGTGCACGAGTCTACGTAACAAGTCAGGATAGATCATAAACATGAATCAAGACAGGTTTCAAGCAAGCGGGTCGGGTCGGATGCAAATACAAATGTCACATACACTATTCGCACCCAAAACACAGTAAATCAAGAAAATACCATAAATAAAGAAATACTCAAAAATAGAATTGGTATAAATGAACTAGGGTGTTACATTATACCCAACTGCAAAAAGAATTTCATCATCGAAATTCCCAAAACAAGAACAATCAAGAATTTACAAGAATAGGTGTGGAAACTTCTGTCGAATCTCGTCTTCACGTTCCTAAGTCGATTATTCATGTGAGCGATTCCCCCAAGAAACAAGTACGAGAGGGATAACTTTGTTCTTAAGGACCTTTTCTCTTCGATCAACAATCGATATCGGTCGTTCCTCAAAGGTCAAATCCTCTCTTACAGTCAGCTCCGAATGATCTAGCACGCGTGTTTCATCTCAAACATACTTACAGAGTTGATAATCATGAAACACGTCATGAACATTCGCCAAAGATTGTGGTAAAGTCAATCGATAAGCCACTTCTCCGACACGCTCCAAAATCTCAAAAAGCCCTACGAATCGAGGACTAAGCTTGCCTCGACTCCCAAAACGAATCACTCCTCTAGTTGGTGATATCTTTAAGAACACAAGATCACCAACAGTGAACTCTAGAGGTCTTCTCGATGTATCGGCCCAACTCTTCTATCGATCTTGTGCTGCCTTCATGTGATTTCGGATAGTATTAACCTTCTCTACCGTTTGCACGATCAAATCCGGTCCCAACAATGTCCGTTCTCCAACATCGTCCCAACAAACAGGTGAGCGACACTTGCGACCATACAATGCTTCGAATGGAGCCATCTGAATAGTCGCCTGAAAACTATTGTTGTACGAAAACTCCACCAAGTGTAGATGATCCTCCCACGAACCCTTGAAGTCTAACATGAAAGCTCTCAACATATCTTCAAGAGTTTGGATCGTTCTCTCCGACTGGCCATCTGTCTGGGGATGATAAGCTGTGCTAAACTTCAATCGCGTCCCCAAACTTTCCTGTAAACTCCACCAGAAGTGCGATAAGAATTGGGTGTCACGATCGGACACGATGCTAAAGGTACTCCATGCAATCTCACAATCTCCTGCATGTACCGTTCCGCCAACGCTTCCGTTGATTGACCAACTCGAAATGGTAAGAAATGAGCTGCCTTGGTCAATCGATCAACAATCACCCAAACTGCATTGTTGCCCTTTGGACTCCGCGGCAACGCTGTCACGAAATCCATGATTATATGTTCCTATTTCCATTGAGGAATCGGAAGTGGTTGCAATAAACCAGCAACCCTTTGATATTCAGCCTTAACTTGCTGACACACCAAGCACTTCGCCACAAAATGACCAATCTCCCTTTTCATGCCTTCCCACCAGAAATGCTGTCTTAGATCGCGGTACATCTTTGTGCCTCCTGAATGTACGGAATATGTGGAACTGTGTGCCTCCTTCATAACTTCTTCACGAATGTCTCCTTTTGGCACACACAAACGGCTACCATATCGCAACGAACCATCTTCATGAATTAACAAGTCCGTTCGAAGTCCAGCTTCAACCTGTTCTCGAAACTTTTGCAATCTTTGGTCCTGTGACTGTGCTGCTTTAATATTCTCGATCAACGATAACTGTACTTGCAGCTGCATCAACTGTCCCGAAGAATGCGGTAGCACAATCTCCAACTCGAATCTCCGAAAATCTTCGATAAGCTCCTTCTGTGCAGTCAACATCCGAATCGCTGGCAACCGACTAAGCGCATCCGGCACAACATTAACTTTCCCCGGATGATACTTAAGATCAAGATCATAGTCAGCCATCAGCTCCAACCATCTACGCTGCCTCATGTTAAGCTCTTTCTGCGTGAACACGTATTTTAGGCTTTTATGATCGATGAATACTTCAACCCTTTCGCCCAATAAGTAGTGTCTCTAAATCTTCAAAGCAAAAATCACAGCTGCTAGTTCCAAATCATGAGTTAGGTAATTCTTCTCATGGATCTTTAACTGTCTTGATGCGTAAGCTATAACCTTCCCATGCTGCATCAAAGCACATCCCAAACCTTTTCCAGATGCGTCGCTGTGAATCACCAATTCTCCGGAACTGTCTGGTACGGTCAAAATAGGAGCGGTTATCAACTTTTGCTTCAACGCCTCAAAAGCCGACGCACACTTATCCGTCCATACAAACGGTACTTCCTTGCGCGTAAGCTTGGTCAAAGGCTCAGCCAAACGAGCAAAATTCTCCACGAATCTTCTGTAATATCCGGCAAGTCCAAGAAAACTTCTGATCTCTGCTACGTTCTTCGGAATCGGCCAATCTCGAACTGCTGCAATCTTCTCAGGGTCAACGGCGATTCCATCTCCGGAAACAACATGCCCCAAAAACTTTTCTTCTTCAAGACAAAACTCGCACTTGCTCATTTTGCATACAATCTTTCTTGCCTCAATGTCTGCAGTGCGATCTTCAAGTGTTCTGCATGCTCTTCTATGCTCCTCGAGTAGACCAGAATATCATCAATGAACACTACTATAAACTGGTCTAAGAACGGTGAAAAGATTCGGTTCATCAAGTCCATAAATATCACCGGTGCATTCGTGACTCCGAATGGCATCACTAAATACTCGTAATGTCCATACCGAGTTCGGAACGCGGTCTTGCAAACATCTTCTGATTTAACTCGGACCTGATGATATCCGGATCGCAAATCCAGCTTCGAGAATACCCTCGCGCCACTGAGTTGCTCGAATAATTCGCCAATGCGAGAGATCGGGTACTTGTTCTTAATAGTCACCCGGTTTAATTCTTGATAATTGATGCACATCCTCCTTGTGCCATCTTTCTTCTTTACTAGAAGAATTGGAGCTCCCCAAGGTGAATTGCTGCTGCGAATCCAACCCTTCTCAACCAATTCGGTAACCTGCTTCTTGACTTCTTCCAACTCCACTGGTGCCATTGGATAGTACGCCTTTGAGATTGGCGCTGCACCAGGAACAAGATCGATTGCAAACTCCACATCTCATTTTGGCGGTAAACCCGAGATGTCCTCGAACACATCCATAAACTCTCGAACTACAGCTGGCGCTTCCTCCTTATCAACTTCCATTGACGAAAGAACATTGCTTGTCGGTCTAACCCTAAACTCGACTGGCCCGAAAGAACTGCTTCCTCCAGCAAAAACAAACTCCGGACGTCCGGGAATCTGAAAAATCACTTTCTTTGCCCTACAATCAATGTGAGCGTGGAAAGTGCCGAGAAAATTCATTCCCATGACAACTTCATAACCGCCGGTATCAATCACCAAGAAATCTGCAAATAACTCCCGTCCATAAACAACAACGGAACAATCCTTACATTCTCTACTAGCTATGATCTTCCCATTCCCAGTGTGTATGTCCCAACAACTAGACAGGGTCATGCAATAAATCGAGTGTGCAACAATAAACTTAGACGACATAAAACAATGGCATGCACCAGAATCGAATAATACTAATGCGGGAAAATCATGAATAAGTAGGATACCTGAAACAACTTCCTCTGAAGCCTTGGCCTCTTCAGCTGTCAGGGTAAAGGCTCGAGCTTGATTGGGTCCCTGAGTCAATTGCTTCTGCCCCTGAAATTGCTTCTGCGGTGGCCTCTGAACATCATCCTTCAAACGAAGCTTCGACGGGCAGACACTAATAGTATGATCAGCTGATCCGCAAACCAAACAAAATCCAAGCTTCCTCCGACAATTCTTCTGCAGGTGCCCAGGTAGATGACAGAACTCACAAAACATCATTCCCTTCTGCTCGTGTACGATGGGCTTCTTCATCGGTACTACGCCACGTCGGTTCACCGGAATACCTCTGTGTATAGGCGCTCGGTTCGGCACAAACGCCGGCTTCCGCACTGCAGCTGCTAGCTGCTGCGTACCCCCAGTCTTCATTGATAAGATCTGCTGCTCTCGAGCTGCTTTAAGAACTTGAGAGAAAATGGTCAATCCCAAAGATATGATATGCCTCTGGATGTCCACGTCCAAACTGCGCATGAATCTTCTTGCCCTATCAGCATCGTTGGCAACCAAAGGTCTAGCGAATCTATTGAGCCGTGTTCACTCAACCGCATGTACATCCATGGGTACGCCGTTATGCTTTAAACTGATAAACATTTCTTCCATTTCCTCCTATGCGGTCCGTGGGAAAAACTTCTCCAAGAAACTCTTCGAAAAATCTGCCCAACTGATCGGCTTAGGCAAGCGGGTCTCTTCCACAAGCCACCATTCATGAGCATAGTCAACCAATTGGATGCGTACAACATCCACTCTCTTGTCCTCTGGAATCTGTGCCGCAACGAGCAAATTCTCCGTATCAACCAGCCACTGCTCCGCTGGCAACGGCTCTTCCAGACCAGTGAAAATGGACGGACCAAGTCTCCTGAAATTCGCCACGGTACCTACACGTTCTATTGGTTTGGCCACAACATTGTTTACGGACTGCTGGACGGTCCGTAAACCTTCCTGAAAAGTTTTGGCCTGCCGCTGGTTCAGCTCGGTCTGCCATTTCTGGTTCTCCAGCATCCCACGAATTACTCCAAGCAAAGCGGCGTCATCAACATGCCTCTGGTGCGATCGTAGACTTCTGTCCGCCATGATTCTGAAGCCAAAACACCGAAGAGGATTAGCAAGATAAACAAGATTCAATAAACAGGATACAAGAAGCAAGATAGTTATGGATTCAAGGATGGCAAGATAGAAATAAGGCAGGACATGCTCCTAGTTACGAGTATTTTGATTCGTGTATTGGGTCCAATACCCAACTACAAAAAATCAAACCCGATTAACCTACATCATATGGTTCTGATACCAAACAAACCCTGTTACGCCCCGCTTCCCAGAGTGCGCTAAGATCGGCACGTGACAGAGCCAACCCTACTATCTGTGGCTAGGAAATATCCTTCCACAGTCACATTACGGCTGTCTATAGATATCAACAACAACAACAACAACAACAACAACAACAACTGAGCCTTTTATCCCAAGCATATGGGGTAGGCTTGTCGATAGATATCAAGAACAAGAAAAATAAAAGAAACTATCTAGCACATGTCCATGAGCCAGAAATAACGAGTCAAGAAATAATATGCGAAAGCAATAGATCCAAATAACAATAACATCTGGAAAGTACGTCCCAAAATACGGGCTTACATCAGGAATGAAAGTACGAAAATAAAACTAAACTAACTAGCAACTAATATGATCTTCACTGCTCGGCTTGTTGGTCAAAATACTTCTGAACTGCCTGCGATAGAGATAGAGGATCTGGGCCATGCAAAACCCAGACGTCAGTGCGTCATGATATCAACCAATAATAAATGAACAGGATACATAAGATATGCAAGTATGAATCATAAACAGTAACATGAATGTAATAAGTAAACACGGATATAGAACAGTGAAGTGTATCAATATATGCGACGTGCGGTGATCAGTCTAAACTGTGCTACTGGGTTATCTATTCTAAAGTTTGTTTGAAATCAATTAATGTAATTCTCCATATAACTCAAAGGATATGTCCCGTTATCCCCCGGGACCACGGATCAGGTGGTGGGAGTCATGAATGACTCTGTCCCGTTATCCCCCGGGACCACGAATCAAGTAAGAATAACGAATGATTCTGTCCCGTTATCCCCCGGACCACGGATCAAGTAATACCCTTGTAAACTACACTTTAGTTTACACTTTTGATTTCCCCATACCCCCAAGGTTATGTGTTCAAGTCAGGTATTGAATAAATCTGGAGCTAATGCCAACACAGGATTAAGCAGGTACATGTTTGTCTAAATAGATAACAGGATATGTCCATAGGGATAACAGGTCAAGATTGTCGGAATTAGTAACAAGATCAGGTATCAAGTCAAACAGTGGTATAATAGGTCATGACAGGTACTGCACATGTGTCAAGCGGATGCTCATAATAAAACTGTAGCAAGTACGGATGCACGGTAAAAGTATGGATGCACAAATATTTTTTAGGGGTTACACCATGACTAACTAGGATGCACAATATCAAGCATGGGGTACTAATACAACAATATTATGAAACAATGTGACATGGCATGCAAATTGATATAAAGAATTAATGGTATGGGTGCACAATAAAACATGGATGCATATTTAACTATTAGGGTTACATTTATAGTTCCAATACTAATTAGGATGCACTTTATTAAGCATGGGGTGTTACTACAATAATAATATAAATTAATGTGATTTATAGATGCAGTTATATATATTTAAATGATATGGATGCAAACGGGTATCCGTAAACAGTAAAACTTTAGTATGGATGTACAATATGATAAACGGGTAACATTTTACTCATATGGATGCATAATACTATACCTAGCATGTAGCAAGATGATTTAGCATGCGACAAGATATGTAAATAATGATACGGATGTCGTAAAACTGTAAAACTAAATATGGGATGCATGATTTAAAATACAAGTGTTATATTTATTCAAATAGATGTAAATACAGTAACATAACATGTAGCAAGATAAACTTGCCTCGATCGGATCACACGACGGATATGCACGGCACGTCCGACGTCGGTAAATCGTCGCAACGCACACACGGCACGCGGGATAGGTCCAAGCAATGCAAGAGGGTGACCATGCAGGTAAAGTACGTCCACTGGGTCGTCTGGATCGTCGGCGTCAAGCACGGCTCCGGCGATGGCCGGAAATCCAGAAATCAAGAAAATAAAGAAAAGGAAAAGAAAGAAGAGGAGGAAGAAGAAGAGAGAAGGAATGGGGCTTACTGGGGTTGTGCACTGGGGTTAGGGAGACGAGATGGTGGCGACGAGATCAATGGTGCTCCGGCGATGCAATGCGCAGTGGGTGTGCAGGGTGCTCGGCTGTTAGGGTTTAGGTGCAAGGCTGGTGCTCGGGTGTGCAGGTTCCTTGGTGTAGGAGGGAGAAGTGCAGAGGAGAGGGAGAGGAGAAGGAGAAGGAGAAAGTGATGAAGGTGGAGGCGAGAAGAGGAGGTGATCGGCGGCGATGGAGGTGTGCAGGGTGGTGGTGATGGGTTCTTGGGATTCTGTGGGTGCAAGGTGCAGTGCTCGGGAATGGAGGAGGAAGAAGAGAGAAGAAGGAGATGACGAGGAGGAGGAGGAGGAGAAGATGGAGGCTCGGTTGAGGTCGATGGTGATGAGGAGTTAAGGTTAGGGTTTGAGGAAGCTGGGTTTTCTCGTGGGGCTCGGGGGTTAAAAAAGAGAAGAAGAAGAAGATTAGAAGGAGGGAGGTGATCGTAGCGCGCGGCGGTGACGCGACTTGAGAAATGAATAGTGAATGCGAGAGGAGAGAGAGGGGCACGAGAGGAGAGAGAGATAGAGAGCTGTGGAGAGAGAAAGAGAGAGAAGAGACAGAGCTGGTGGGGTCGGAGAGAGAGTTGTTAGGGAAAATTTGTTCTAAGATTTTAAATTTTAAAAAAAAGGTCTGTTAGTTAAAATAAATTCTAAATGTAACTGATAAATAAATATTATATTAAATAAAAATTGGATTTTCTGGTAAATACAGATTTAGTCCAAAACACGTCCGGGTTGGGTCTAAAAATTCAGTTTCAAAATATGAAAAATATATGCGACGACCAAAACTAAAAATAAATGTCCGGGTAACGAAAACACATACCCCAAAAACGGATGCACACACATGCACGTAGCCATCCAGACAGGTCCGTTACACTGAACGGGACGAGAACAAGGTGCGCGGATGCTACGACAGGGTTAGGGGTATCAAGTAGGCCATGCAATATATTTTTAAAATATTTTTCTTGACTTTAAATGTAATATTAAAAAAATGCAGATGCCAGAAATAATGCGAGTATGCAATGTATAAATTAAAATAAAAGTGCACGATTCTACGTAACAAGTCAGGATAGATCATAAACATGAATCAAGACAGATTTCAAGCAAGCGAGTCGGGTCGGATGCAAATACAAATGTCACATACACTATTCGCACCAAAAACATAGTAAATCAAGAAAATACCATAAATAAAGAAATACTCAAAAATAGAATTGGTATAAATAAACTAGGGTGTTACAATTTAAGAAAAAAACAAAAGGGAAAAATAATAAAGGATGAGGGCGGGTTCTTGAAACATGCCCGCATTAAATTATTGAAAGGGGCGCGTTCTAAGAACCCGTTCTCTTCATTTGAAAATGATAATTATTAGTTCTGTTTTATTTGACAGCACAATTTAAAGAAAAAACAAAAGGGAAAAATAATAAAAGATGAGGGCGAGTACTTGAAACACGCCTGCATTAAATTATTGAAGGGGGCGCGTTCTAAGAACTCGCCCTCTTCGTTTTTCTATCAAAATTATTAATTATGTTTGATTTGACAACACTAAGAAAAAAACATGATTTGACAACACTCAGAAAAAAACAAAAGGGAAAAATAAATCTTTCAGGGAAAAAAACATGATTTGACAACACTAAGAAAAATCATGATTTGACAATACTAAAAATAACAAAAGGTATCACTCTATTTGCAAAGATGGGGGCGGGTTTCGTGAATCCGCCCTCCTTTCCCTATAAAAACCCGTCCTCTTCACTATGATTTTCGCTATATTCGCTATCCGTGTCCAAATTCTCTTCTAAATCTCTGTCTCCGATCTAAATCTTTCAGGAATTAAAATATCAAAATAATTTCAATGGAGAATTAATCATTCGACAAATCACTGCCCGTAGATCAGAACGAACACAGATCTTTCAATATATTACACGGGGAGGAAAGATTCAAAAGTTATTCAATTTTTTTTAATTTCTCATTTCTTTTAATTCTAATAGTAATATAATTAAATTTTGCAGGATGGAGATAATATTACAGTCGTCTGTCATAGTTCTGACAAGTGGCAAGTTACTGATTACCGTATAATCGAGCGGATTCGAAGAACCGGATTTTATGAAGCTTCCTTACTTCGTCATATCCAACTTGACCACAGTCTCGTTACCACTTTTGTTGAGCGTTGGAGAAAAGAGACCCACACTTTTCATCTAAGATGGGGTAAGGCCACTATCACACTCCAGGATATTGGTCTCTTACTTAGTTTACGGGTGAATGGGCTTGGATTGGTCGGGGGTAAATTTGTTGGTCCAGATACCGAGCACCCATACTGGGATACATATGCCGAGTCTGCTCTCAGACTGGTATAATTCGTAATATTTTAAATCAAAAGTTTAAATATGTTACAGTGATATTAATTAACAATTATTTGTAAAATTCAGGCACCAGGAGGCTATACTAAGGGGTATAAGATCAGTTTAAACTGGCTCAGGGATACATTTACTAATATCCCTAATGAACCTACCGATGATTGTTATATGTATGCCCTAGAGGTCATTATTGTACATATGATGTATATTATAGTGGATGCTTGGACATATATAGAGAGGACTTTTTTGCTCGACATGATAGTATACTATCTGGTTGCTCTTTATCTTAACATGTATACTTGTCTCTTGATACTGTCTCATGGTTAAATGTTGGTAAAGCCCTTAGGATGTGTACTTGACTACCAGGATTATGATGCAGATCATACTAGTGGGGCCATGGTAGTCCATAAGTTCATCCTTTAATGTTCCTAGTCGTGGGTGTATCGAGACAGGGCATCGATATACCAGAGTAGACTAGCGTATACGCTTCTCGACCCATGAGATGGACGATGGATGATCACATATCCATTGGTATTTGACATCAGGGATGGTATACGGGTGCTCAGTGGAGACTGGGTACACTGGACGGACTCGCCGAGAACTCCTAGATGGTATTATACCTGACGTCAGATAGCAGTTCTCTGGTGACACTGGTACAGATTAGTCTGTATACCCAAGATCGTCATAGAGTCTTGTGTGATTCCCATTGTACTTTGATTTCCACCTTACCACGTTCAAGAGGACGTGCAAAACGGTAGTTTTTGGGTACAGTCCTGAGTCACATGGAGGCAATGAGCGATAGGAGGGGATTTCGTCTCTCCCGGTATTGGGGTAGATATCGTGTTGTGCTCTATTGGCTATAACTGGAAGTCCCTGGCCAGGGCTGATTTGAAGATTTACTGGTAAGTATTATCAGTAGTTTCTCGATCCGTTATGAGCCTTGTATCGGCATGACTTATCGAGTTATTTGCTCGACATGATAGTATACTATCTGGTTGCTCTTTATCTTAACATGTATACTTGTCTCTTGATACTGTCTCATGGTTAAATGTTGGTAAAGCCCTTAGGATGTGTACTTGACTACCAGGATTATGATGCAGATCATACTAGTGGGGCCATGGTAGTCCATAAGTTCATCCTTTAATGTTCCTAGTCGTGGGTGTATCGAGACAGGGCATCGATATACCAGAGTAGACTAGCGTATACGCTTCTCGACCCATGAGATGGGCGATGGATGATCACATATCCATTGGTATTTGACATCAGAGATGGTATACGGGTGCTCAGTGGAGACTGGGTACACTGGACGGACTCGCCGAGAACTCCTAGATGGTATTATACCTGACGTCAGATAGCAGTTCTCTGGTGACACTGGTACAGATTAGTCTGTATACCCAAGATCGTCATAGAGTCTTGTGTGATTCCCATTGTACTTTGATTTCCACCTTACCACGTTCAAGAGGACGTGCAAAACGGTAGTTTTTGGGTACAGTCCTGAGTCACATGGAGGCAATGAGCGATAGGAGGGGATTTCGTCTCTCCCGGTATTGGGATAGATGTCGTGTTTGTTCCCGCCAAAAATTTCTGCCCAAAAGAGCCCAAGGTATCAAATGGCGGCGATACGCTTAAGAAAATGGGAACCAGTATCTTCCGGGCTGTTTTTTGACAAACTTCCAAATGAGAAACAGATAAATTCTGATGGTATCGAAAGCGGCTCGAAAATCCCTTCGATTTGATATATTATGGGCCTCGTAATGCATCCGGGATCAAAAGTTATGAGGAATTACGTGTCCACACGTGATGGGCTTTTAAGAACCCGCCGGAGGAGTTAAAAAATATAATAAAAACTCAGAAAAGACCCCAATGGGGCATCACGTGCTCACACGTGACCATGGGTCACGTGCAGACACGTGATGGGCTTTTAAAACCTCTAAAATAATGAATGGAATTTAATTCTAAAAGTCAGAAAATACCTCAACGAGGTATCACGTGCTTACACGTGACCAATGGTCACGTGTTGACACGTGATGGTTAAAACTGAAACATAAATAAGCGGCTGAGAAAGGTCACGTGCTCACACGTGACTGGCTTTAAAAGCCTTATAATTTAATAGAATTAAATTCTAAAAGTTTCTGAATCTTTCCAAATGGAAAAGGGTCATGGGGAACCGTTGGATTAAAAATCCAAGGGTGATTAAAAATCACCAATTTATGGAAAAATCTTGGACTTGGAAAGATTTCCCCCCTAAATCTGACCGAGATAATAAATAGAATATCTTTGGATTTAAAATCCAATGGTGAATAAAATTCACTTAACAATCTAAAGGCCCAGATTAATGATGAATGCAAATCAAATCTCTCAACATACAAATCAAATCTCTCAATGAGAGATTTGCTAAACAAATTGATTCTCTTCCTTCTCCTATAAATAGGAGCCAAGAAGAGAAGAGAGGGGGGATCTACCTTTTTGAGAGAAAAACAGAGAGAGGAGAATTTAATTCTCAAGAGGGAAGAAAAGAAAGGAGAATTTAATTCTCAATAAAGAAAACCCTAGGTAAGAAAAGGGAAAAAGATAAACTTCAAACAGAGAATTTAATTCTCAAAATCCAAGAGTTTAACTCTTATACAAAAAAGAACTTAGTTCTTCTTCTGGTTGAAGATCTGCACAGAGCACATCTCCCCATAACTTGAGAATTTAATTCTCATCGGGTCGAGATCCTGCCATGCAGATCCTAAACTTAGAAGGGGAATTGAGTTTTGAGAATTAATTCTCCTAAAATAAAACTAGGGTTTAACCCTAATCAAGAATTTAATTCTTTTACATATCTGGGAATTTAATTCCTTTGAAAAGAAATCAGGGTTTCATCCTAAATAAGAATTCAATTCTTAAAAGATCTCTGTTCATGAAAAGAACTAGGGTCACGTGCCCCCACGTGACCCTTGAAAAGATCCCCTGCAAAGAACTTTGAAGCATCACCCCACGTGCTCTCACGTGACCCTCATTATATATGGAACAAAAGTAAAGGCAGAAACAATTCTGGGCGCTCTCACGTGTTACCACGTGACCCCTAATAAATGTTCTAATAAATCAGGTCATGATTATACATCACGTGCCCACACGTGATGGCTATGAAAATTAAAAGTGTTTAACACTTGTTTGCAGAACAAAATAAAGGGGATCTGGCCCCACTTTTTGATGCCATCACGTGCTCCCACGTGACTCTCAAAACGCAGAAAGAAAGATCAATGGAAATGAAGGCTTTGGGCGCTCTCACGTATTTACCACGTGACCCCTTAGCAAACGTTCTAACAGTCAGCGCATAAATCCCCATCACGTGTCAACACGTGATGCTCGAAATAAAAAGGAAAAGTGTTTAACATTTATTCACAGATTTGAGGATAAAACAAAGGAGATGTGGCTCTGCATTTAGGGCGCCCTCACGTGTCACCACGTGACCCCTAATGAGCATTCCAACAGACCAGAGCGGGGGCCTCCATCACGTGCTCACACGTGATGGCCGTCAGAATTAAAAGAGTTAAAACACTGATCTGCAGAATAAGATAAGGGAAATCAGGGCGCTCTCACGTGTCCACACGTGACCCCTCTCCCCTTAGTGTTTAACACTAATCCGAAGACTTTGTCCTCAGTGATTAACACTGATTTTCTTAGTGTTTAACACTAATTTGGAAAACTCTATTTGCAGTGTTTAACACTGATTTGCTTAGTGTTTAACACTAATTTGAAAACACTGTTCCCAGTGTTTAACACTGATTATCTTTTAGTGTTTAACACTAACTTGCTATCTTATTCCCAGTGTTCAACACTATTGGTCTGTAGTGTTTAACACTAGCTTTAGCCCAATTGGCTAAGTTTTTAGAGGCAAAGCCTCTTCTTCAATGGACCAACAGAGGGCCAATATTTCAAACATAGTTGGACTTAGCCCAAACTGGCCATAAGTCCTCAAATCATCTTGAACTGAGCACATCTGCTCTCTCAACCAACTCATTGGTTCAAGGGTACATCTCTGAACTCCTCTGATATTTGTCGTTGTAATCCTTCAACGTCTTCAGAGAGGTGACGGGTCCCGACAACCACACATCAACACGGACTGTGGGGTCCTTAAACTCATGGACTTATGCGTCCTTAAACTAAGATACGAACTGTGGAGTCCTTAAACCCGTGGACTTATGCGTCCTTAAACTAACGGACTAATGCGTCCTTAAACACACCCATCTGGACTGTGGGGTCTTTAAATCCATGGACTTATGCGTCCTTAAACTATCTATGGACCGCAATGTCCTTAAACTACCAATGGACCACCACGTCCCTAAACTGGAACTTGGACCACTATGTCCCTAAACTGGCAATGGACCACTATGTCCCTAAACTGGAATAATAGAGCCCCCAAATGCTCTTTTGTCGGATCTAAACGATCCCGTTAAGTCGATCTTAGTCCTAAACTGGACTAACGTATCCTTAACAACCGTTTAAGTTGATCTTAGCCTCAAAAATGGCTAACGTATTCTTAAACTTTCAAACAGACTTTAGTCCCAAATCGGACTATAAACCCCCTAATCAACTCTGGCTCAAGGGTACATCTCTGAACTCCTCTGATATTTGTCGTTGTAATCCTTCAACGTCGTCAGAGAGGTGACGGGCCCCGACGGCCATACATTCAATGGACCACTATGTCCCTAAACTGGAACATTAGAGCCCAAATGCTCTTTTGTCTGATCTAAACGATCCCGTTAAGTTGATCTTAGTCTCAAACTGGACTAACGTATCCTTAACAAACGATTGAGTTGATCTTAGCCTTAAATATGGCTAACGTATCCTCAAACCAAAACCCCAAATCCAAATCTAAGAAAACACGGATTTGGACTAATCCACGTCCTACGGGCGACGACATAAATTGGTCTCCGTATACAATCCATGGGCAACCACAAACAAAATAAACACCCACGATACGAAGTGACCAGCTGGAGAAGGAGAAAGTTGTTACCGCAATGCGGTAGCGTAATTAACTGCAGGGGCTTGCGCCTGCAGGGAAGAGCGTCCCCACAATCAAAAACCCCTCAAGCGAGGGGGAATCTGACGAAGTCTGCTACATCGGACGCATCCGTTTAAACCTTCGATACATGGTGCCATAAATCAACTTGGCATCTTCGGAGAGGTGGACGGATAGCACCAATTAGCATCTGCCCCGAATCTCAGTGCCAAGACATCGCAGTCTTGTGCGCCGTCTTTCGGAGGGGAACAGATTCTGGCACGCCCGGTGGGACCTTTTCCTCTTTCCACTCCACACTTCATGTGTCGTGTTCGCGAACGAATCGCGGTTTGCTGTGGTTGCCTGTGGATTCAAGGTACTAAGATTTGGTGTCTTGCTCCGTGCAGAGAACAGAAGATCAATGACTTCAAACTGCACCGCCTGCAACTGCAACTCTCGCTCGGTCCTTGCTGGAGGAGTGACTTATGGGCCCCAAGTGGCCTCCCTTTTCAAGATGCCAGTGGAGCAGGTAACTCAGGCCACCACTGGATTATTCTTCGAGACCATGCTCCCACCGTTGAGCTTCAATGCCACAATGACGTTGCAAGAAGCCCCAAAGAAGTCGGTCTTTGATCGGCTCACCACTGCCGCGGCCCCTCTCAACGGGTCGCCCAACTTCAATACCTCAGTTTTCAACAGACTGGGCCAGAACGTCTATAAGCCCGTGATACCCGAAGCTGCCATCCCAAAGCGGATAGCCATCCCGGCTCAAGCGGACAAAATTATTGGAAAGGCTCCTCCTTCCAAGAAGTCAATTTTTACAAGGCTGGCTATTCCGGTTGCTGCTCCAGGCAAGGTCTTCAAAGCTGCTTCTCCTACCCAGAGGTCTGTCTTTGACAGATTAGACATTGCTTCTCAACGGGTGTCAGTCTTCGACAGGCTAGCACCAATAATGGTCTCTCCTCAAAGCAGGGGGCATGACGAAGTCGCCCCTACGGCCGAAACAACTCCATCCGCACGACACGCTCGGCGTCGCCACTGGCGCCGAGTAAGGAAGGCTGGGGGCAACTCCCCCTCTGGATTTACTCCACCAGCTCCAACGGTGGGGATCGATACTGCTGTTCCAACTGGGAACAGCTTTGAATTGTTGAACACGGTGCGCAGAAACTCTCCTACCGCCGTACTAAAAAAATCCCCTCCTCCGGTGGGAAACGTTGCGGAAGCCAAGCCAGAACATTCCTCTCAGCGGCTGTCCTCTAAAATCTACAAGGTCTGGCGCCAAGTCCAAGACTCGGTGATTGATCGAAATTTCTCCCGCCAGCAGAAGAAGCTGAAGGTCCGGCAGGAAGAAAACCGTCCTGTTAAGCCGCAAAAAGCAACGGCTACTTGGGCGCCAACTACAACGACCCCCTCAACTTCAACCACTCAAAAGAAAAGGAGTCCGCAAAAAGCCCCTGTGAACATGGTGAACCGTAAACGCGCTGAGCACAAACAACCCAAGTCTGAGGGCATGGTGGTGCACACTGTTTATATGGCTTCTGGAAAAGAGGAAAGCCGTGCATCGACGGGTCACCGACCGCTCACCCGATCCGTAACGAAAGCCCAGGAGCAACAATAAAGCTTCAGGAAATGATGACTACAATGGCTGCACTCACTGAGCCAAAAGAAAGCTCTGAAACGTCTTCGGATGAGCGTCAAGAACAAGAAACCGACGCTGACTTTTTACGCAGAGTCCTCGAAAAGAAGGACAAAGAAGCTGCAGAGCAAGCGGCTAACATAAAACAGATGGCTCTCCTCTTCCAAGATATGGTAGGGATGATGTTACAGCCGGACCCTCCTGCTGAAGATCCCCCGATCGTCCTTGAAGACGACAGGGGAGAAACGTCAAATCCTCCGCCGGCTCTATCAACAGCCAAGGAGGAGGCAATCTCCAAAGTTGACCTAGACGAATATATAGCTCAGCAGATCCAGGTTCATCAGGCAAATGAAGCGGCTGGGCAAATTGTTAGAACCGGACGACCGTATCCGAGCTGGTATGACCAAATCAGTTACCCGCCAGGATATACGATCCCTAAATTCCACGTATATAAAGGGACAGGGAATCCGCATCAGCATGTCGCTCAATTCA
Source organism: Agapanthus africanus (assembly GCA_030015575.1). Taxonomy (NCBI): domain Eukaryota; kingdom Viridiplantae; phylum Streptophyta; class Magnoliopsida; order Asparagales; family Amaryllidaceae; genus Agapanthus; species Agapanthus africanus. The sequence goes on from CM057338.1 coordinate 963,582,278, forward strand.
GGGCCTTATGCGGCAATACTAGAGGCGATGACAAATTGTTGCTACGTCAATTCGTCGGTAGCTTAGCAGAAACAGTCTTTGAATGGTATTCGGAGCTACCTAACGACTCTGTTAAAACATTTGTGGAGATGGAGCTGCTGTTTACACAGAGATTTGTAAGCGCTAGCGAGCGCACCCCGATCACGGCACTGATCAACGCCAGAGTGAAGCCGGGAGAGACGTGGGTGCAATATGCAATCCGGTGGTGGAACCTATGGTCGAAATGCGAACAACGCATAGAAGAAGCTCCTGCCGTGGGCATGTTCGTGGGTACTCTCGACCCTCAAGCGACCATATCCCAATTCATGATGTTCTTCAAGCCGACCACTTTTCAGGCCTTGATTGACAAGCTGGCCCAAATGGACCAGATGGGTCATAAACCATCTCCTTCAAAGACAGAGCCTTGGAATGAAAAGGACAAAGGGAAAGCAACCGTCGTCGCCAATACTCAACAACAGCCGAGCCACTTAAAGCCGGTTGTTCGCCAGAACAATGTGCGACCACGCCCATCCCTCGAGGAAAGACTGGGACGCCCTTACTCATTTCCTCAGGATAAAACGAGAAAACTGTTCGAGCTGGCAGTGCGCAACAGACTCATCAATCTGCCGAGTCCAAAACGTCCGTTGCAACCAGGCGATGTCAACGATCCCAATTATTGCCCTTACCACCAAGCGGTAAGCCATCCAATCGAAGATTGCTTCGTCTTTAAGGGATGGATCGAGGATCAGTACCTACAAGGCAAGTTTGCGCTGTCTGAAAAGTGGAAGGTAAACCCACCACAGCCGCACACTCCAAAGAAGACGGACACACCGGGGGCAAGTTGTCACATGATCTCTCACTCATTGATAGATGATAAAGAGGCTCCTTGCACCGAGAAACCATGGGCGGGGCCTGAACCAGAACTTCTGTGGCCATCAGACGAGATGATCGATGCCTTCCTGAACGAAGCCTGTCTTAAAAGCAAAGCTGATCGAGAGCGCGAGATGGCCATATTCGAGAAAGCCAAACGCCGGCGACTAGATGAAAGGGTCGAAACACTCCCACCAGATGAAAGTACATCCGCCGCAAATAAAAGCAGGATCAAGACAAGGAAACGATTCGCCAAAGCCATAGCAATGGGGATGAGGCCGCCCTCTTTCAGAAAAAATTCTCCTGGTGGTATACATTTTGATGAAACGGACGTACACCCTAACTTCTGCTTATATCATCAGAAGATCGTACATCCTACTGAAGACTGCAACTCTTTTAAGTGTTGGTGGCAAGGGTATGTCGCTCATAGACAACACGTCAATAGAATAAAGCGGGAAGCTCGTAGACAGCGAAAGAATACAACAGATGAGCATAAAAGAGTTGCCGGCAATTGTCATAGGGACGAGCCCGGGGGATCACGAGTTCTCACCTTTGGAAGCGATTCTGACGAAGAAGCCGCCCTCAACCCTCTCTTCAAGGAATTCATTTCTAAAACAAAAGAATTGGAGAGTTGCGAGAATGTTCAGCCGTACAATCTCACGCTACCCGAAAAAAATCTCGGACCCGCAAACGACGGAGCAAACGAAATGAGAAAGGAAAAGGAAAAAACGGCCTTTGTTGCCAACACTCAACAACAGCCGAGTAACCCGAGACCGTTTTGTCGTCAAAACAGCAAGCCGCGATACCTCAATGAGAAGTTGAAACGTCCTTACTCGTTTCCCAAAGATAAAACAAAGAGATTGTTCGAGCTAGCAGTGCGCAGCGGGCTCATCACTCTGCCAGATCCAAAACGTCCATTACAACCAGGTGACGTTAACAATTCTAACTATTGTCCCTACCACAGAGTAATGGGTCACCCACTCGAAAATTGCTACGTCTTCAAAAACTGGGTTGAAGACCAATACCAACAAGGCAAGTTCGTGCTGCCCGAAAAGGGGAAAGTAAACCCGCCACAACAACATCCTCCAAAAAAGGTGGATATGCCGGGGGCATCATGCTCATTCATGGGGAAAGCCCCATAGACCGAAAAGTCAGTAAACTAGAGATGCGTCTCAAATACGGCGACGGTGGACCGAAACGTCCTTAAACTAACGGCGGACCGCAATGTCCTAAAACTTGCAAATGACCGAAACGTCGTTAAACTACTCCCAACCCGCAGCATCTTCAGGCCGACGTCGCTAAAAAAAAAAAAGGGTACGTCCACAAGCAAAATGGGCACGGATGAAAACCCGAAAGGGCTCCGTGAGTAAAAACAGCAGGGCTACCGGCGAGTGTTTGTGAAAACCTGAAAGGGCGCAACCTCGTTAAAAGACACTTGTAGGGTCCTCTCGACCTTGTAAGGAGAAACCACCCGCATGAGATCCTTACGACTCACAAGGGAGCAACACACTTAGGGATCCTCACGATTCCTAAGGAGAAATTACACTTGCGAGATCCTCACAACTCGTAAGGAGAACTCTCTTATGGGACCCTCACGGCTTATAAGATTTGAAAGTCTTAAGTTACAGAGACCTGAACCTGTTCTTAAGCAACCCCCACAACCTTTTGGCCCTACAAGCGGCTCAATACTGACCCTTGTATACAATCCACGGGCACGAATAAACATTTCCCTAACCAAGTCCCACCCGTGACTGGGGATATGTCCATACAGCAAACAACACTTGTAAGTCCTCTCGACTTATAAGGAGAAAACCCTTTTGTAAGATCCTTACGACTTACAAGAGAACATACACTTAGGAATCCTCACGATTCCCAAGGAGAAAACACACCTACAAGATCCTCACGACTTGTAGGGAGAAATACCTTTGTGAGACCCTTACGGCTCATGAAGTCAAAAGCCTTAGCCAACAGGACCCTTAACCCTGTTTACTAAGCCACCTTTGTTCAACATCGACAGAGGCAAATGATGATTCGCTCCTGGCAATATCCCAGTTGCAGCGATGCTGATGCCTAAATCGGTATCAAATTCCAAGTCCTTTCATGGCAAATGATGATTCGCTCCTGGCTATATTCCAGTCGCAGCGATGCTGATGCTGAGATTGACACCAGATTCCAAGTTCCACACTCGCGAGAAAAAATCAGCGAGCCAAAAAAAAAAAAAAGCATACGAAATAGCCGAAATGATGGGGCAACTTGCAAACAAAATCAGCAAGTAAAAATGTATGCATGAAAAATAGCCAAAATGATTGGGCAACTCGCAATAAAAAGCAGCGAGTAAAAAGAAAAATAGCCGAAATGATTGGGCACCGCCAAAAATAGCCGAAATGATTGGGCAATCGCTTCGCGATATAAAAAGCTGAAATGATAGAGCATCGCGGAAAGAATAAAAAAAATGTAAGAATGAAACTTTTTGCCCTACAGGTGAAATCACATCGATCCCTGTATACAATCCAGGGGCACAGATAAAAAGGGAACCATACCTTCCCAACAGGCTCCATCAGAAAGTGAAGCCAAATCTCGACGGTTCATAGATAACCTAGAGACAATCTCGACATCTGTCGCAATATTGCAGACACAATGCCAACAAATGAAGTAAAGGAAAATCCCTAGCTTTAGGGTCTCGGCGTCAACATCGACAACTTAGAGATCACCAACTGTGTTTCTCCTCACTCCAACTAGATGCAGACATGACGTCAACAACCGACCTCAGAATCGCAACGAAACGGAACCATGGCAAAGTTCCTAGTCCCAAATCTCAACGGCCACATCTACAGCCTGGAGACCAACAACGGTGTGCCTCCTCATTCCAGCAGCACAAAGATGTTACACCATCAAGCGGAGCGATGGCAAAATCCCAACTCCGCCTTAGCATTCATCTCGTTACAGCAGACGCAATGTTAACGACGGCGTTCCTTCGCAGTCCAGCAGGATGTATATGCAAAGTTAATAAAAGACCTCATGGTCAGCAAAGCGGAGTGATGGCAAAATCCCAGCTCCACCTCAACACTCGTCTCGTCACAGCGGACACATCATCAAGCAAAGCGGAACAGCGGCAACTCCCAGTTCCATGACTCGACGATGTACTCCCACAGAGAGTCAAATCCCAACTCCGTGAAATGCGGATATAATCAACAAAATTCCTGGTCACATGGAACGCGGATAACGTCACTCTTTGACCCCGTGGAAAATGTCCAGAGCGGATCCTGGTCCTCGCAGAGTATGGCAGTGAACCCGTGTGAAGCATCCAGAGCGGAGCCTAGTCCTCGCCTAACGCGGCAGTGAACCCGTGTTAAGCATCTAGTGCAAAATTCCTGGTCACGTGGAACGCGGATAACGTCACTCTTTGACCCCGTGGAAAATGTCCAGAGCGGATCCTGGTCCTCGCAGAGCACGGCAGTGAACCCGTGTGAAGCATCCAGAGCGGAGCCTAGTCCTCGCCTAACGCGGCAGTGAACCCGTGTGAAGCATCTAGTGCAAAATTCCTGGTCACGTGGAACGCGGATAACGTCACTCTTTGACCCCGTGGAAAACGTCCAGAGCGGATCCTGGTCCTCGCAGAGCACGGCAGTGAACCCGTGTGAAGCATCCAGAGCGGAGCCTAGTCCTCGCCTAACGCGGCAGTGAACCCATGTGAAGCATCTAGTGCAAAATTCCTGGTCACGTGGAACGCGGATAACGTCACTCTTTGACCCCGTGGAAAACGTCCAAAGCGGATCCTGGTCCTCGCAGAGCACGGCAGTGAACCCGTGTGAAGCATCCAGAGCGGAGCCTAGTCCTCGCCTAACGCGGCAGTGAACCTGTGTGAAGCATCTAGTGCAAAATTCCTGGTCACGTGGAACGCGGATAACGTCACTCTTCGACCCCGTGGGAAACGTCCAGAGCGGATCCTGGTCCTCACACCAACATGGAGTGATCACCACCACGACATTCGTCTCGATACAGCAGACGCGATACCAGCAGACGAAGCGAAGGCCAAATTCCTAGCTTCAGGGTCTTGACGGCAAGTCATATAAAGCCTGAAAGACAATCGGAGATCATCTCACACCAGCGCGGAGTGGTCACCACCTCGACGTTCGTCTCGATACAGCAGATGAAATGTCACCCCAGCGTTCTTCCCCCAACAGGATTCAGAAGTGACAAAGCAAACGAAGCGAAGGCCAAATTCCTAGCTTCAACGTCTTGACGGTAAGTCATATAAAACCGGAAAGACAAACAGAGATCATCCCACATGGAGTGGTCACCACCACGACATTCGTCTCGATACAGCAGACGAAATGTCACTACAGCGTCCTTCCTCCAACAGGATCCGGACACACCAAAGCAAACGAAGCGAAGGCCAAATTCCTAGCTTCATGCGTCTTAACGGCAAGTCATATAAAACCGGAAAGACAATCAGAGATCATCTCACACCAACATGGAGTGATCACCACCTCGACATTCGTCTCGATACAGCAGACGCAACATCGCCAAAAGGAGCCACGGAAAAATCCCTAGTTCCAAACCTCGACGGTTCACCAGCAACCTAGAGACAACCATGACATTCGTCTCGATACAGAGGACGCAATGCCAGCAAAATGAAGCGAAGGCCAAATTCCTAGCTTCAACGTCTTAACGGCAAGTCATATAAAGCCTGAAAGACAATCGGAGATCATCTCGAACCAATGCGGAGTGGTCACCACCTCGACGTTCGTCTCAATACAGTATACGCAACATCACCAAAAGGAGCCACGGCAAAATCCCTAGTTCCAAACCTCGACGGTTCACCAGCAACCTAGAGACAACCGCGACATTCGTCTCGATACAGAGGACACAATGCCAGCAAACGAAGCGACGGCCAAATTCCTAGCTTCAACATCTTAACGGCAAGTCATATAAAGCCTAAAAGACCATCAGAGATCATCCCACACCAGCGTGGAGTGGTCACCACCTCGACGTTCGTCTCGATACAGCAGACGAGATGTCACGACAGCGTTCTTCCTCCAATAGGATTCGCACATGACAAAGAAAACGAAGCAAAGGCCAAATTCCTAGCTTCAGAGTCTTAACGGCAAGTCATATAAAGCCTGAAAGACTATCGGAGATCATCCCACACCAGCGCGGAGTGGTTATGACTCATCGGGGCTCTCCAAAATGAGCCTAACCTCAAGTAAAAAGCGGCATGGCAAATTCCTAGCGCTTGCTCTTCCGATGGTCAAACTGCCAAGGAGGATTGCTTGAAGACGTCTTGTCCATCCCCCGAAGGGATCAGAGACACGGCAGTCGCAGGGCTACTCGAACAGCACGATTGCCTATCGAGGAATATATCAGCTCATGCGACGGTACGACGGCCAAAACCCTAAGTACCACAGACCCTAACGGACTTCTGTCGTAAAGAGCAGAGGTTAACTGTGACGTTAGGATATTCTTGTGAGATCTGCTCGATTCGTTTCGACTCGTGAGGAAAATGATGTCTTTGCGAGAACTTCTCGATTCGTCTCGACTCGTGAGATAAAGCCTTAGGCAGTAGGGATTAAAAAACCTGTTTCCTAAGCACTGGGATCCTGCAAGTCGGCCTAAAATGGTCTCTTGCATACTATCCACGGGTCTCACTCTCCGAAGTCGAATTTCGACAAGGAGGGGAACAACCGCTTACGGGTACTCTCGACTCGTAAGAGGGAAAAATTCTCTCATAAGATCCTTACGACTTATAAGAGAAAACACACTTAGGAATCCTCAAGACTCCTAAGGAGAAAATACACCTACGAGATCCTCTCGATCCGTAGGGAGAAAAGTCTTTATGAGACCCTCACGGCTCATAAAGTTGAAAAGTCTTAGGTGGCAGATCCTAACCCTGTCTCCTAAGCCATCACTGCCCTGCAAAGAGGTCAAGATGGACCATCTATGAGCCACACTCGCCAAAGCTACATGCCACTGAAATGGAAAAGCTACTCATGAGCATATAAACTACTTCACTCCAGAGTAAGATATAAAGAGATAGAAGGGTGCGGCTCATGGAGTTAAGGGTTTGGAACTATATCTCTTAAGAGTCGAGATTTGAGTCAATGATAAACGACGACGCTTGTGTCCGCTCGTTATCTTCTCAGATCAAGATTCTGAAAGTAATATACCAACCCGAAACTGGTCATACGCTATGCATTATTTTGCACTACTTCACCCACGTAAATACATACGTGGGCAAAGTAGTGGGGGGCATTTGTTCCCGCCAAAAATTTCTGCGCAAAAGAGCCCAAGGTATCAAATGGCGGGGATACGCTTAAGAAAATGGGAACCAGTATCTTCCGGGCTGTTTTTTGACAAACTCCCAAATGAAAAACAGATAAATTCTGATGGTATCGAAAGCGGCTCGAAAATCCCTTCGACTTGATATATTATGGGCCTCGTAATTCATCCGGGATCAAAAGTTATGAGGAATTACGTGTCCACACGTGATGGGCTTTTAAGAACCCGCTGGAGGAGTTAAAAAATATAATAAAAACTCAGAAAAGACCCCAATGGGGCATCACGTGCTCACACGTGACCATGGGTCACGTGCAGACACGTGATGGGCTTTTAAAGCCTCTAAAATAATGAATGGAATTTAATTCTAAAAGTCAGAAAATACCTCAACGAGGTATCACGTGCTTACACGTGACCAATGGTCACGTGTTGACACGTGATGGTTAAAACTGAAACATAAATAAGCGGCTGAGAAAGGAACCCAATTGGGGGTCACGTGCTCACACGTGACTGGCTTTAAAAGCCTTATAATTTAATAGAATTAAATTCTAAAAGTTTCTGAATCTTTCCAAATGGAAAAGGGTCATGGGGAACCGTTGGATTAAAAATCCAAGGGTGATTAAAAATCACCAATTTATGGAAAAATCTTGGACTTGGAAAGATTTCCCCCCTAAATCTGACCGAGATAACAAATAGAATATCTTTGGATTTAAAATCCAATGGTGAATAAAATTCACTTAACAATCTAAAGGCCCGGATTAATGATGAATGCAAATCAAATCTCTCAACATACAAATCAAATCTCTCAATGAGAGATTTGCTAAACAAATTGATTCTCTTCCTTCTCCTATAAATAGGAGCCAAGAAGAGAAGAGAGGGGGGATCTACCTTTTTGAGAGAAAAACAGAGAGAGGAGAATTTAATTCTCAAGAGGGAAGAAAAGAAAGGAGAATTTAATTCTCAATAAAGAAAACCCTAGGTAAGAAAAGGGAAAAAGATAAACTTCAAACAGAGAATTTAATTCTCAAAATCCAAGAGTTTAACTCTTATACAAAAAAGAACTTAGTTCTTCTTCTGGTTGAAGATCTGCACAGAGCACATCTCCCCATAACTTGAGAATTTAATTCTCATCGGGTCGAGATCCTGCCATGCAGATCCTAAACTTAGAAGGGGAATTGAGTTTTGAGAATTAATTCTCCTAAAATAAAACTAGGGTTTAACCCTAATCAAGAATTTAATTCTTTTACATATCTGGGAATTTAATTCCTTTGAAAAGAAATCAGGGTTTCATCCTAAATAAGAATTCAATTCTTAAAAGATCTCTGTTCATGAAAAGAACTAGGGTCACGTGCCCCCACGTGACCCTTGAAAAGATCCCCTGCAAAGAACTTTGAAGCATCACCCCACGTGCTCCCACGTGACCCTCATTATATATGGAACAAAAGTAAAGGCAGAAACAATTCTGGGCGCTCTCACGTGTTACCACGTGACCCCTAATAAATGTTCTAATAAATCAAGTCATGATTATACATCACGTGCCCACACGTGATGGTTATGAAAATTAAAAGTGTTTAACACTTGTTTGCAGAACAAAATAAAGGGGATCTGGCCCCACTTTTTGATGCCATCACGTGCTCCCACGTGACTCTCAAAACGCAGAAAGAAAGATCAATGGAAATGAAGGCTTTGGGCGCTCTCACGTGTTTACCACGTGACCCCTTAGCAAACGTTCTAACAGTCAGCGCATAAATCCCCATCACGTGTCAACACGTGATGCTCGAAATAAAAAGGAAAAGTGTTTAACACTTATTCACAGATTTGAGGATAAAACAAAGGAGATGTGGCTCTGCATTTAGGGCGCCCTCACGTGTCACCACGTGACCCCTAATGAGCATTCCAACAGACCAGAGCGGGGGCCTCGATCACGTGCTCACACGTGATGGCCATCAGAATTAAAAGAGTTAAAATACTGATCTGCAGAATAAGATAAGGGAAATCAGGGCGCTCTCACGTGTCCACACGTGACCCCTCTCCCCTTAGTGTTTAACACTAATCCGAAGACTTTGTCCTCAGTGATTAACACTGATTTTCTTAGTGTTTAACACTAATTTGGAAAACTCTATTTGCAGTGTTTAACACTGATTTGCTTAGTGTTTAACACTAATTTGAAAACACTGTTCCCAGTGTTTAACACTGATTATCTTTTAGTGTTTAACACTAACTTGCTATCTTATTCCCAGTGTTCAACACTGTTGGTCTGTAGTGTTTAACACTAGCTTTAGCCCAATTGGCTAAGTTTTTAGAGGCAAAGCCTCTTCTTCAATGGACCAACAGAGGGCCAATATTTCAAACATAGTTGGACTTAGCCCAAACTGGCCATAAGTCCTCAAATCATCTTGAACTGAGCACATCTGCTCTCTCAACCAACTCATTGGTTCAAGGGTACATCTCTGAACTCCTCTGATATTTGTCGTTGTAATCCTTCAACGTCTTCAGAGAGGTGACGGGTCCCGACAACCACACATCAACACGGACTGTGGGGTCCTTAAACTCATGGACTTATGCGTCCTTAAACTAAGATACGGACTGTGGAGTCCTTAAACCCGTGGACTTATGCGTCCTTAAACTAACGGACTAATGCGTCCTTAAACACACCCATCTGGACTGTGGGGTCTTTAAATCCATGGACTTATGCGTCCTTAAACTACCTATGGACCGCAATGTCCTTAAACTACCAATGGACCACCACGTCCCTAAACTGGAACTTGGACCACTATGTCCCTAAACTGGCAATGGACCACTATGTCCCTAAACTGGAATAATAGAGCCCCCAAATGCTCTTTTGTCGGATCTAAACGATCCCGTTAAGTCGATCTTAGTCCCAAACTGGACTAACGTATCCTTAACAACCGTTTAAGTTGATCTTAGCCTCAAAAATGGCTAACGTATTCTTAAACTTTCAAACAGACTTTAGTCCCAAATCGGACTATAAACCCCCTAATCAACTCTGGCTCAAGGGTACATCTCTGAACTCCTCTGATATTTGTCGTTGTAATCCTTCAACGTCGTCAGAGAGGTGACGGGTCCCGACGGCCATACATTCAATGGACCACTATATCCCTAAACTGGAACATTAGAGCCCAAATGCTCTTTTGTCGGATCTAAACGATCCCGTTAAGTTGATCTTAGTCTCAAACTGGACTAACGTATCCTTAACAAACGATTGAGTTGATCTTAGCCTTAAATATGGCTAACGTATCCTCAAACCAAAACCCCAAATCCAAATCTAAGAAAACACGGATTTGGACTAATCCACGTCCTACGGGCGACGACATAAATTGGTCTCCGTATACAATCCACGGGCAACCACAAACAAAACAAACACCCACGATACGAAGTGACCAGCTGGAGAAGGAGAAAGTTGTTACCGCAATGCGGTAGCGTAATTAACTGCAGGGGCTTGCGCCTGCAGGGAAGAGCGTCCCCACAATCAAAAACCCCTCAAGCGAGGGGGAATCTGACGAAGTCTGCTACATCGGACGCATCCGTTTAAACCTTTGATACATGGTGCCATAAATCAACTTGGCATCTTCGGAGAGGTGGACGGATAGCACCAATTAGCATCTGCCCCGAATCTCAGTGCCAAGACATCGCAGTCTTGTGCGCCGTCTTTCGGAGGGGAACAGTGTTGTGCTCGATTGGCTATAACTGGAAGTCCCTGGCCAGGGCTGATTTGAAGATTTACTGGTAAGTATTATCAGTAGTTTCTCGATCCGTTATGAGCCTTGTATCGGCATGACTTATCGAGTTATTGGGGTCTGACGTTTACCACCCCTAGACTGGATATGCGACATCTTAGACAAAGAGACCGGAATGTACAATAGTGTTACTGACAGGCTTTACAGGAGCTAGAGCGGGCTTGCTTGTTGATCTTCTGATCGCTCAATACCCGGGTAGCCGTTGCGTCCAACTAGTACCGCTGATGGCTTGTGGGTGCTTGATGTGATCATCACATACTGCCGGCGTATTGGCGAGTATTTAGAGTCCTACACAGAGGTTTTACTGGCTCAGGCAAAACGAAGTAGGAGCACATATGTGATATGTACGGGACCGAGATTAATACGAGTATGTGATACCGTATTATATTCTCGCGATTTATTCTTATCGGTCGGTTATATGTGATATAGCCGGGTTATCGAATCAAGTGTTGATTCGATAAGTTGGTACATATAATATTAGTCGGTTATATGTGATATAGCCGGATTATTAAATCAAGTGTTGATTTGATAATTTAGTGTATAATTGTATATTTGATATACTAATTTACATTAACTAATATTATCTCACTTAAGCATTTATTTTTCTCACATGTGCACACTTAATATATATGATATATATTAATTGTGTTTTATTTATGTGTCATGGTTGTTGATACATGCACATGGGTGTATGAGACTTACACCATGATAAAGATAATGTAGGGTTTATTTATTTATGGTAATTCAATTATTAGTTGGAAAATAGTCACATGGCATGAAGCTTCATGAAGCTTTGAGATCCATTGACTTAGTCCACTAGTTTTATCTTACACTAGATATTTGTTAACCCAACCATTATCTAAACTCATGGTTAAGTCTTTACATGAGTGATATTAGATATTTTCTCACACATGGTTGCTATTCACTCTCACAACATTATCTCTCTTCATCTTCTTCTTCAAGCTCAATAGCTCTCTAGCTTTTGAGCAAGTGAGAAATATTAGTGAGAAAAACAATTCTAAAGTGAGCAAAAATCCTACTTCATCATTCTCTACTAGATTAGCATTTTAGTATAGGGCGTTAGTTTCACTAATCTCTCATTAGTGAAGTAGTAGCTTGGGTTAGTATCTCCTCGACGTAGATCATCTTCGGCCTCGAAGACTTCAAGCAATTTCGTTATTTTCTTCTTGTGAAGCCATGCTAGAGTCCGGAGGATCACTACTTGGAGTGAAGGGACTACTACACGGAGCTATTGAAGTGAAGGACCGGTCTACAAAGGTTGTATTCCTAGTTCACTTAGAAGTAAAGATGTTTACTTGTCGTTTTTGACCTTAATTCTCTAGTAAAGATCCTTACTTACGTTGTTTGACACTTGAAATGTTAAAAATACGGCATGTTTGATGCTTTGTAGAACCTTGTTCTAGTGCCTAAGAACCTTACAATGGTATCAGAGCCTATCTAGAGCATTAGGCGTTGCGTATGCGAAATTAAAAGTCCGAACGAACTCCGAATAACCAAATTTTCTCACTTTCTGGAAAAAATTTCAAAAGTTGGAATTTTTCATGTTAAAAATACTCTAAAATTCATGCAGATAATTTTATAGACCCACCTGAAGAACGAGTCCCTAACTCGTCTAAGTGACCGCGGAACCGCGGCCAAAACATGGTTTTGGCGGCGGTTCCACGGCGCCACTTGAGAGGATTGGGACGGGCTTTCAGCTGCTGGTCCATGGGCACTGTGGTATGGTTCTGGGTACTTCTAACACTGCTCAAGTGTTGAGATTTCTGGAAATTTTTGGGAATTCGTTGATTCGATCGAAACGTTTAATATCGTCTAGCTATCTGTGATTGTGATACAATATTTGGAATCCACAATAATTAGTTATATGATAACTAGTTTGAATTTTATAAATCTAGCAACTTAGTCTCAATTTATCGGTTGCCACGGAATTTTGATGTGGATCAAAAGTTCGTCGAAATTACGTAATGCACACGGATACTCGCTGGGTAACCTTATTAGATAGCTATGCCCCATAGCCCCGACCAAGTGACTGTAGGAGAATCCCGTTGCTAAACGCATCCGTCCGGGTGCTCACGGCCGTGGTGTTCCGCCTAAGTGCACTTCGTCGACGGCATCGGGGGTGCGGCCGTCTACTAAAGTTTTCGACGAGCATTCGATCAGGTTATTGAAAATCTTGCTGAATTACCCGACAGGATATTGAAAAGGGTTTTCAATATCGAGACTAAAATGCAGGTTTATAATTATTAGGCATGTGATGTCTAAGGAATTCAATTGGTTAGGCATGAAATCCAAAATATGTGATACATTGGGTTTATGATGTCTAAGCTGGTTGCGGATTCCAATTGTTGTAGTTTTTCACTTTCTTTTCTGCGACCGTAAGTGTAATATGTGGGGTATCGCCGGTTTCGTTGCTATATATCAACGACAATTGGGATACGCATATTTACATACGTTGATGACATATGATGTTATGTGTTGTTGTGATATGTTATATTGGATCGTCATGTTTTGAAAAGCCGGGGTTTTATGTGAGAAGAGAGTTTTCATTTTCATTCATGTAAAATTCAATGTATGAAATATTCTTTTATTGGGGCACTTCCGAGTTGAGGATGATGTCACCATTGTTATATATTATTTACTTTTCCGCATTAGGATAGACCCAAGGAGGGGAGCACAAATAACCGAGTTCTAGAGTCCAGTGGGAGACCAACTCGATGAGTCGAGTCCGGGTCTCCTAATTCTAGAATTGGTAAGGTTGTTTGCCGCTCTCATAGGGGTCTAGGGATGTAGGTTTGGCTATTCATTGCGACAGTGGAATCCGTGTTTTATACAGGCTCAAAATAAAACATGGACCTCCTAGTATATCCAATATTTCATATGTTATCTTCTGCTGCTGATATTCTATGATGTGATCACTTTATATGCTTGAGACGATTACTTTATTATTATTTATATGATATATAATAAACGTTGCTTATGTTTTGCACCCGCGCTAGTCCCGTCCCGGTATGTCGTTAGTTAAGTAACCTAACGGTGCATAACGGGATACTGTGGCGAATGTGGATGGCATAAGCGTAAGTTATATTTTCGTTTCTTCTGTGATGCTTAGGAAGCATAAATGATGGGACCTCATTAATGAGATTAATGAAGGAAAAGAAACCTAAAAGATATTGTAGAATCAAATTTTCAAAAAGGGTATCTCTAGTTTTTGCTTTGCATAGCGGTATTCCTTGTAGAATATCCAGCACCTTATTCAATAAGTAAAGAGCCGAGATCCCTTCACCGGGAGTGGCCTCTTTAGCAAAACTAGCAAATGCTATAGCTCACTCGGTTTTGTTTTTGATTGCTTCCATAGTTCTTGCTTTGCATAGTGGTATTTGTGAAATATCATGCACCTTATTCGATAAGGAAAGAACCGAGATCTCTTCACCGGGAGTGGCCTCTTTAGCGAAACTAGTAAAAACCTCAAAAACATTCCTCTTCAAAATCACTCGATTCTACAACGATATCAAGTTCATTACGCAAAAAGTTTTTATAAAAACCTGTAGTAGCCCTCCGTCATTTCAGATCAGTACTACTTAGTATTCGTGCTACAGTAGTTTGGCCTCCGTCAAGGCGTAGTGTTCGGTAGCTAACTAGTGCTTATCTGCAGCAAGAGATGCGATTGGATTAGGGTATTCGTACGGCGTAGTTTGGCCTCCGTCAAGGGTCGTGCAGGTGGATCTAATTCAATCAAGAAATGAACGGGTTAAACTTGACTAGCGCCCTATGGGTAATTTGGCCTCCGTCAAGGTCATAGGACGCTAGGCGTAAAATATTATCGAGAATTTTAAATGTTGAAATTTGCAATGAGATTGCATACCTTCTATGAGATAGTTGGATCCCGATACCCACTACGAGTAAGAGTTACTCCTGGGAGAGTTTTACACAAGACAATCAGCCGATCAAGTAGGTGTCTAGAAAGATGTCAACTGGGTTATGCCTCTGGAAAAACGAGGTTTATTTTAATTAGGTCCGTGCGAAAGCACGGGGAACCTCTCTCAAAGTATCGGCACTGGCCTAGCTGAAAGATTGGCGAAATTGTAGGGTGTAATTAATCCCGGCTAGTCTTTCCTTTTAGAATTTGAAGAAAGATTTGATAAAAATAGTGGGAGCCATCCCGATTAGATAAGATAATAACCATTCTAATCTTGCAAGAGCATACGCTAAAGTGTTTTCTTCTCTCTCTCTCCAGGTAACGACCATGTCAGGCCTTAATCAAGATAATAATATGGATGTATTGACCGAACCCACTCGTTATACTGAGCAAGGGAATGTTGGTTTCGTTTTTTCTTATAATTGTTATTAGACTGAACAGGAAATAGGGGAATATCCGGATTCCTATGCCGCCCAAACGAAAAATGAGCATGTTGATGCATTTTCTTCGGGTGTGTTAGTTATTGAGAACTATTTCTCAGTTCACTCTACGTCCTGGGTATTAGATACTGGATCGGGATCCCACATATGTAATATGTTACATGAGCTAAGGAAAGGTAAAGAAATGGGAATGGGTGATCATTCCATAAGAGTAGGGAATGGTGCAAATGTTGCAGCCAAAGCAGTTGGTAAATATAACCTTGTATTACCAAATGGTAATACATTGATTCTGAACGAATGCTATTACATTCCGACCCTGATATGCAATCTTATATCAGTTTTTTTATTAAGTAAAGAAAGATATAATTTTGTAGTACAGGATAATGTTATGAATATCTTCCTGAATCAAAAGTTGATTGGATCAGGCTCGTTAATTAATGGCATATACGTTCTAAATCAAACTACAGTTCTTAACATACAAAACATACACAAGTGGAAGAGTTCAGAAATGAACGAATCCTTCTTGTGGCATTGTAGATTAGGTCATATCAATACGACACGACTAGCTAAGTTGCATAAGGATGGATATTTGAATCCGTTCGAATTTTCATCTTATGACACTTGTCAGTCATGTTTCAAAGGCAAGATGACCAAAACTCCGTTTACTGGACACGGAGAAAGAGTTACGGAACTCTTGGGACTGATACATAGTGATGTATGCGGTCCCATGTCTACACATACCAGGGATGGTTCCTCATACTTCATTACATTCACCGACGATCTCTCAAGGTTCGGACATGTGTTCCTGATGAAATACAAGTCTGAAGCTTTTGAGAAATTCAAGGAATATAAATCTGAAGTCGAGAAACAAACGGGTAAAAGTATTAAAATCCTTCGATCTGATCGAGAAGATGATACTTGAGCACGACTTTCTAAAAGAGAATGGGATTCTCTCTCAGCTTACTCCTCTGTATACATCACAGCACAACGGTGTATCGGAACGGAGGAATCATACCCTATTAGATATGATGCGCTCTATGATGAGCACCGCTGAGTTACCTATTTCCTTTTGGGGGTATGCGCTTGAGACAACAGCATATCTATTGAATCAAGTTCCCACCAAATCAGTGCCTACCACTCCATATGAGATATGGAATGGGAAGAGGTCATATCTTAATTTTATTCAGATATGGGGTTGTCTGGCCTATGTGAAAACATAAAATCCGGACAAGCTCGAGGCAAGATCAGTTCTGTGTAAGTTTATAGGATATCCCAAACATTCGCGGGGGTATATCTTCTACCATTCCGAGGAACAAAAGGTGTTTGTTTCTCGACATGCCACCATTTTAGAAAAGGGTTTTCTTATGAAAGAAATTAATGGCAAGGAGGTAGAACCGAAAGAAGTTCCAGCTATACAAACTTCAACAAAGATTTGGTGGAACCAGAGGATTCGGTAGTTCCAAACGAACCTCAGCCTCTCCGCCGATCTAGTAGGGTTCCTCATCCACCTGAGAGATACTATGGTTTTCTCATTGATGGTGGAAGCGGAGATTGCATCATGGAGGACGATGACCCAACTAGTTTCGAGCAGGCCATCACGAGTAGGGACTCAGTGAAGTGGCTGGATGCAATGCGATCTGAGATGGAATCCATGTAAACCAACAAAGTATGGACTTTGGAAGTTTCTCCTAAAGGGGTAAAACCCACTGGGAGCAAATGGATGTTTAAGAAGAAACTTGGTGTAGATGGAAAAGTTGAGAATTTCAAAACTAGACTTGTTGCAAAGGGTTTTCGTCAATGACCAGGTGTGGATTATGACGAAACCTTTTCTCCAGTGGCTATGCTTAAGTCCATCCGGATCCTACTTTCCATTGCTGCATACCATGACTATGAACTCTGGCAAATGGATGTTAAGATCGTCTTTCTAAGTGGTAATTTAGAGGAGTGCGTGTACATAACTCAGCCAGAGGGCTTCGTAGACAGTAGGAGCAGCGGAAAGGTGTGCAAGCTGCTTAAATCCATCTACGGGTTAAAGCAAGCATCGCGGAGTTGGAACATCTGTTTTGATGTCGTTGTCAAAGAGTTTGACTTCGTCAAAAACGTAGATGAACCTTGTATATACAAGAAGGTGGTAGAGAGTAAGGTTGTCTTCCTCGTATTGTACGTGGATGACATACTCTTGATAGGAAATGATATTCCTATGCTGCAATCGGTCAAGCTCTTCTTATCACAAAGATTCTCAATGAAAGATCTAGGTGATGCCTCCTACATCTTGGGAATTAAGATCAATAGAGATAGATCTAAACGGATACTGGGATTGTCCCAATCCAGGTATATTGACACTATACTAAAGAGGTTTAGTATGGAAGAATCCAAGCGTTGGTTCTTACCCACGATCTCAGGACTCACTCTCTCCAAAAAGATGTCTCCCAAGACTGATTTGGAGAGAGCTCGCATGCAAAAGATACCATATACTTCGGCAGTAGGCTCTATCATGTACGCGATACTATGTACCAGACCCTATGTAGCATACTCACTAAGTGTAGTGAGTAGATATCAAGCAGATCCAGGAGAGAGTCACTGGACAGCTGTGAAGAGCATTCTTAAGTACTTGAGAAGGACTAAAGAGATGCTCTTGGTGTATGGTAACGGAGAACTCCAAGTGGAGTCCTTTACCGATTCGAGCTTCCAGAGTGATAAGGACGACTCTAAGTCGCTCTCGGGATTTGTCTTTACCCTCAATGGAGGGGCGGTATGCTGGAAGAGTTCCAAGCAGAAAACCGTGGCAGACTCGACGATGGAGGCTGAATACATCGCTGCCAACGATGCTGCCAAAGAGGCTGTCTGGATGAAGAAGTTCATAACTGAACTTGGAGTGGTTCCATCCATCGAGTATCCAATACCTTTGTATTGTGATAACAATGGAGCGGTGATTAGTATGAAAACTTGTATTTACCGTAATCAGAAACAACGTCGCTTTGCAGCTGACCGGTGAGTACGGGTCGATCCACAGAGATGGGTAGATTTCTTATTGTGTCTTTACGAGTTGATTCCAAATGTTGTTTGGATTGATTTAATCTAAAAAACTAGATCTATCACTGAACTAAATTAATCTAAATTAAAGTCTTGCTAGGGTTAGGTTTAGGGGAAGTTTGGAGATTAAAGGTTTCCTCACCGCTTTCATTGCCCTATTTTAGATCTATTAGATGTTACGGTAATTATCAATAAAGTGGATCCGAATATTTTGGGAAGATGTTTCTTCCTCTAGATACGTATCCTTCCTTTATTGATAATTACCCTAACCCCCATGGAAAACACGCGCAACCGGCCCTTTATACTACGGTTCACCGTTATCTCGAGGGGTAGAGTGCCGTAGGGAGCGGTTGTGCGTGTATGCATGGAGTTCTAATTCTTGTGAAGGGGCATGAAAGGGGTGAGAGATCTCATCTCTCAAACCTTTCCCTAAGGCTAACCCTAACAAGCGAAGAGATTACTCGCTCATTAGGGGATGATAAAACATACTAATTAAAATAGAATAAAAAGCAAAGAAATAAAATTACTTACTGATTTGATGGCTCCCTCCAAGCGAGAATACAGAACAGATCTGAATAATACTCCCAGCAATTCTGAATTTTATTGATTGAAAAGAGGCATCGGGTTTTACAATTTTCGATTACAATTTATAAGTAAACAGGAGAATTTAGGGTTACGGGATTCGCACATGTGTAATTACAAATTTGCCCACTAAAAATTCCAACCTCTGCACCGACGCACCGACACCTGAAATCCGCACCGACACGGGCACTAAGAGGCCGCGGAACCGCGACAAATGTAGGGGTAGGGCCGCGGTTCCGCGGCCCTTTGGTGTGATCAGTTGACCAACTTTTCTGGGTTGGTTCTTTATATATTGGGCTTTATATTTCCATAGTTCTTTTCTCCCTTTAGCTTCTGGTCTTCTCCAGATCTTCAGTGAAACTTGTAGTGGTCTTTTAATTGTTTCCTTTGACATTTCGGACCATGCGTTGCCTTGTACACTTGTGAATTGTTCTTTGTCTAGGCTTGACTAGGGTCCTTCTACTTGTTGGTCAAAAGTCCCTCTTTTTGTATCTTCTTTTGTCTGTTTCACCATTTTCGCTCCAAGAACCTATATCATGTAACATACAGCAGACATGCGTCAAAAGCACCTGTTTATTTATAAAACGAATAAGAATTGGGGAATATAAACTGCAATATTATGATATGAACAAATACCCCCAAACTTATCTTTTGCTCGTCCTCGAGCAAACTTATTATTTTATTCACTAAAATCCTAACCACACTTTCGCAGGGAAACGCGATTGCACTGAGCACGTGCAACAAGCCGTTAAACCTCTAGGTGTCCCTAGTAGGAGGAGTGTTGTCTCCTGAGGGTTTTCAGTGGATTACACCCAAAAAATCCTATCAACTCGGCCCATTGACTTTTGTTCTCCAATTAGGTCTTCTAACAAGGAATTCTATTATCTTTTGACTCGCAAATTATCCACCCATATTCTTCACACTTCCTCATCATCCAACTTAAGATTATATATATCCTATAGACTTACTTAGCTTTCGGCATCTCTTAAGTCTTCCTTTTAGGGTTTCATCTCTACTTAGGAATTTCTATCAACTCTACTAAAGATACAAGTTCTATCTTTCATTCCTTTCTCTCATCTAAACTCTAATCACATATCCCCACGTGTGTGTAAATATCACCCCTACA
Organism: Agapanthus africanus; assembly: GCA_030015575.1. Taxonomy (NCBI): domain Eukaryota; kingdom Viridiplantae; phylum Streptophyta; class Magnoliopsida; order Asparagales; family Amaryllidaceae; genus Agapanthus; species Agapanthus africanus. Next base: position 963,602,318 of record CM057338.1, read on the forward strand.
CTTGGAAATTTAAATCAAGCAATCGTACTCTCGTCCATTGTCCAAAGCACTTATTGATTAGTGAATTTTGCTTACACATCTTTCATGCAACCGTTAATACTTCTTGAGGTACCAACGACCGATTACAAGATGTGTTTGCACATTAAAGCGTACTTCCTAGTCTTGCAACACCTAAGGCTTTTAGCAGTGACTCCCAAACCAGTTGGTCTAAGGCACTAGGTGATGAAACACCCTTGCTAAATATTTTTCTATTTTTACAGCCTTAAGTAATCACAAAAACCAGTGTCCATTTTTTCTTTATTCACCTTTTTTTTTCTTTTTTTTTTATTGTACTAGGGACTTTAGACAAGAGCATTTCAAGGTCTCTTCTACTATTCCAAGTTTCAAGATGTGTGATTGTGCAATTTGTAGGGTACATTTTCAGAATCTAGACTTAAGTTAGGAACTATTTTTCAAACTTATACTCTAATAAGAACATCAATATTCTTCCCTTGTTTCGACTTAGCCCAAGAAGCGAACTTAAAATTTGCCTATTTCTAAATAAACTACAAGGCATATAGTTTCTACCGTTAAATTTTAAGGAAGGTTATTTTTAGGGTTTTTAATTCACTAAGTCTAAGATCTAGTTGTTCCTAGCTAGTTAACCTATATGTCAAATTCTAGTCAAATAAGGCCAAAATTGAATACAATTATTTTTATAATTTTTCAAAAAATTTCAATTTTTATGGGTTTTCAAATAAATATGCAAATGCAAAAATATGTACAAATGAATGCGAAGGATGCAAATGCAAAAATATGTACAAATGAATGCGAAGGAAGAAGACGTACCGAGCATACCCCCAAATTTGAACTTGACAGTGTCCTCACTGTCATGCTAAACCAAGAGGGTCAAAATACCGGCACTTCCCTGCTTATTTATTTATAATTATTTTTTTGTTAAGAAAAACAAATATATACAGAAAGGCCCTCCCCCAAACTTCATTTAAACTATGTTAGACATTACTGCCAAACCTTGCATAGACCAAACGTTAATACCAACCAGTTGAAAAATTTATTAGTAAAGAGTATTGGTTGGTGGAAGAATAAGTTGTGGCGGTCTAAAAAGAATTGGGGAAGATAGAAGTGGTGGTATGGAAGGTGTGGAGGTAAATATACAGGCGATGGTGATGCATCAAAACGAGAATGGGAATGATCAGCAATCAGTGGAATATTGGCATTCTCGTAGCTTATTAAAAGAAATGGGGGTGGTTCAACTTCTAAAGGAGGAGGTTGACTAACCACAATATCCCCAAAATGTTCCTGTGGGTCCTCTATTGACGTGGCATCATCCATCAATTTCATATGATATTCAATTATAAGGGAACTGATCTCCTCGATATCCGCCATAGTCCAACCGAAAACTTGCCGCCTATCTTGTAAGACCATCAAAAGGGCATCCTCTTGCTCAAGGGCTAGAGAAGCCGATATGATAATGGGAAAGGTCTCATTCTGACCTATGTAAGCATATTTAAGGTGAGGCGGTAAGGACATAAGTTCGAGTTTCAGAGGCGAAAGAATCATTGCGGAATCTACCTCAACTCAAAGGACTCCAACACAGGTTCGAAATCACTGCAAATAACCGATTCGGATGGTTCAACTAACTCATCCACAAATTCAAAAGACTCATATTCGGGCTGTGAGTCGTCATCATCCGAAAAAGAGAAACATTCATAATCCATATCGGTTGTGTCAACGGTGGTAGGCTCAAGGAAGGACGCACTAGTGGCGTCAAAACTGTTTTCATCAAAAATGAATCTTTCAAGCTCGCAGTCCTCCTGCGTGATTTCGTGAATAGAGCAAACTTCTCGTATACTAGTTTTAGGCACGGGGGGCAGACTTCCCATCTTATAAATATTGAACTCACTAGACATCTTCCCAAAGGATAGAGTCATGGAGCCATTGCGACAGTTTATTACAGCATTGGAAGTGGCCAAAAATGGTCGACCGAGGATCACCGGAATTTGGTTTCTTGGGTTAGCAACAGGTTGTGTATCCATAACAATAAAATCAACGGGGAATATGAACTCCCCAACTTTGATCAACACATCCTCTAGCTGACCCCTTGGATGGGTGATTGATCGATCAGCCATTTGGAGAGTACAACGAGTGGGTTTCAACTCTCCAACCCCTAATTGTTCGTACACGGAGTAGGGAATCAGGTTAACACTAGACCCGAGATCTAAAAGTGCTCGATTAATTTTCTTATCCCCAATTGTGATTGAAATCGTAGGACAGCCGGGGTCCTTTCGTTTTTGGGGTAAGGTTTGAGGGTGGTTAATAGCATTGCTCACTACACTAGCCACTAGCACTTTCTTGGGTACTTGAGATGCCTTTCTCTTCGAGGTGCATAAGCCCTTTAAGATTTTCGCGTATGAAGGGACTTGTTGGATAGCATCCAAGAGAGGTATATTTATGCTAACCTGCTTAAATAATTCCACAATCTTCTCTACTTGTGCAGTTGGTTTATTGGGACTCAACCTGTTTGGAAATGGAGCATTTTGAAAATTTGTTGAGTCAAATGTCTGTGGAGTAGAATGTGGAGTAAGAACGGATCCCAGTGTGAATGTGTTCATGTTGTGAGAAATGGGTCCGTTCGAGCTAGAAGAAGTAGAGCCATGTGAAGGGTGGAGAATAGGCTCTAAAGAAAAAGGTGAAGAAGAAAGTGAAGAAAAAGGTGAAGAAGAAAGTGAAGAAAATGAAGAAGGGGAAGATGACGATGGAGAAAAGGAAGAAGAAGAAGAAGAACCACCGGCGGGGATGTCATCACTAGTTCCCATATTATTTTGCAACTCTCTTCCGGATCTCAACGTGGTCACCGCATTTACATTGTGATTGGGATATGCGTTTTGTGTATGACCGGGATTGGGCAATGGTTGAGATGGAAGCTTTCCTTTTTCTCTCTCGCTCAACGCAGCAGTTAATTGTGCAATTTGTACCTCAATAGATTTGATACTTTGATCGTGTGAAGCATTGTTAGTCATCAAAGATTGAACATAATTTTCAAATTTTGCTGCGGATTCAGTAGATTGCTTGAGAAATGCATCTAGACTTTTTTCGAGCGAGATAACCTTATCATCATTTGGTTGAATCAAATTGTTCGTTTGATTTGTATAAGGTTGTTGTTGGAAAGATTGCTGGTTTTGAGTTTGTGAAGGTGCTTGTTGTTGTGGAGGAGGTCTTTGAAAATTGTTATTTCCTTGGACTTGTTGATTTTGGTTCCAAGCGAAATTTAGGTGACTCCTCCACCCCTGATTGTATGTCGAAGAGCACGGATCGTTTCGTTGTCGTTGCTGAAATGCAGCATTGACTTGATCTTGTCCTTGAATAGGTGCATTATAAGGACACTCTTCGGTGAGATGTGATGGGGCCGAACAACAAGCACAAACAGTTCGTGTGGGTAAAGCAGGGGCAGGAGAAGACGATGAGATTTTGGTCTCAATGGCTTCTAGCTTTTTCATAAGTGCGGCCATCTCGGCCTTCATAACAATCGACATATCTACTTGATGTATGCCTGCCCTAGATTGACCAACAGAAGAAGATGATGTGGTCTTGGTACTCTCCCACTGAATTGTTTGCTCACTAAGATCCTCAAGAAACTGCCACGCTTCGTCGCTAGACTTGGAAAGAAAATGACCTTGACATATGGTTTCTAGCAACTGCATCGTTGCCGAGTTCAATCCCTCGTATAATGTTTGGCAAAGTTGCCAACTTTCGATCCCATGATGAGGGCATTGAACAAGTAGGTCTTTAAATCTCTCGAAGCACTTCCAAAATGGTTCGGAAGGAAGCTGTGAAAATTGTATAATCTCGTTACGGATTCTAGCAGTTTTGTGATGAGGATAGAACTTTTTCAGAAAAGCTCTCACAAACTCGTCCCAATTTCTAATGGAATGTGATGCGGTGCTATATAGCCACTTCTCGGCTAGGTCACATAAGGTGAAAGGAATGACCCTTAGCCTTATAGCGTCATCACTTAATTGGGTCGTTTTCATCATAGCGCAAACGTTTTGGAATTTATTGATAAAGATATATGCATCTTCGGATTCCAAACCATGAAATTTTGGCAGCATATTGATGAAATGTGGTTTTATTTCAAAGTTGTCCCCATTTGCCGGTGGGGGTGAAAGACATGTAGGTAAAGAAGTGCGGACGGGGTAGAAAAGATCCTGGAGCGCAACTCGTGCGGGCGCTACAACAGGCGGAAGATTCGGGTTATTCGCACCTAACGGAGGTGGAATCATTCCCGTCGGTAAGGTATTGTTGGGGTCGTGTCCCGACATACCTTCGAAAGAAGAATTTGAAGGTGGAGGTAAGGAAATGGACGGAATGTCGACGAAGGGTTCGTCGGTCGGTACCAACGAAACACGGACTAATCGGGCGTTAGTATCCTTAGTCCAAAGTGACATACACTAAAAGAGTAGTGTAGTCAGAGAAAAAATAGAAAAACAGAATGTGGTGGTAAGATAACGTCAATGGAGGGAAGTGATGGAAGTGAGTTGCAAGGTTTCTTAGCGACAAGTTGCGAGTTTTGAAAAGATTTTTCCCCTTTTTTTTTATTTATGTGAGAGTTTTGCAAAGAAGTTTTTGAAAAGGGACTCGTGACACAAATGTATCAACCACACATGCACAATCAGGCCTACATCTAGGGTCACCTAGGTCTGCTAGACAGCTCCTAACTAGGGCTAGAAATAGGACCTCAAACCGCCTCTTTACCGACAAGTACGGCCAGGTAAGTGGGAAGGAACCACAGTAGTGGGCCTAATTAAAAACCACTAGCCTAGACACCGCAAAGTCAGTTAGGATAAACGGTCGATGCCTATACTAGTCCTTTTCCTATTGAGCTCGATGTCCTTAGGGCTGAGTCTAGTATTTTTTAATTAATTGTGGTCAATGCAAATGCTTTAGGTGTTTTCTGGGGTCCTGGGAAGGGTGATGAAATTCCCACCCAATCTGAATTTGGTCAATTAGCCCCTTAAAGTCTAATTAAATTATGCAAAACAATAAAATTCACTTGCAATCAATTTTTAGCGCGGCACAAAGAAACCTGCAGAAAATCTGTTATTTAGAAGGGGGAGAAAGAATTTTTTTAGCGCAAAGAATTCCTGCAGAAAATTTTTACAAAAGATATATGGAGGTTGCAGATGGGGGAAAAAGAAAGCAAACCATGCAAATTTTATGTGTTAAAGCGGCTAAAGCGCGGCGGTTCCGCGGCCTTGATGGGCTATTTGCGGCGGAACCGCGGTCTCTTAGTGGGATCGCAGCTCCAGAAAAATTCTATCCCTCTGTTGTGATATTTCTCCTCTGTTCTGATGTACCAAATTCAGTTTTGCCCTCTGTAAATTTCCAGATTCGCTATTCTTCGCTGTTCCTGCAAAATTCAAAAGATAACCCTTCAAACAGATCAAAATTGATAATTTTTTTATTATTTTCAGATTTTTATAATTTTTTAAAATTTATATCAACCCGAATTTACACAGAAAGAAATTTTACGCCATCCCCGGCAACGGCGCCATTTGATTAGTATGAAAACTTGTATTTACCGCAATCAGAAACAGCGTCGCTTTGCAGCTAGCCGGTGAGTACGGGTCGATCCACAGAGATGGGTAGATTTCTTATTGTGTCTTTACGAGTTGATTCCAAATGTTGTTTGGATTGATTTAATCTAAAAAACTAGATCTATCACTGAACTAAATTAATCTAAATTAAAGTCTTGCTAGGGTTAGGTTTAGGGGAAGTTTGGAGATTAAAGGTTTCCTCACCGCTTTCATTGCCCTATTTTAGATCTATTAGATATTACGGTAATTATCAATAAAGTGGATCCGAATATTTTGGGAAGATGTTTCTTTCTCTAGATACGTATCCTTCCTTTATTGATAATTACCCTAACCCCCATGGAAAACACGCGCAACCGGCCCTTTATACTACGGTTCACCGTTACCTCGAGGGGTAGAGTGCCGTAGGGAGCGGTTGTGCGTGTATGCATGGAGTTCTAATTCTTGTGAAGGGGCATGAAAGGGGTGAGAGATCTCATCTCTCAAACTTTTCCCTAAGGCTAACCCTAACAAGCGAGGAGATTACTCGCTCATTAGGGGATGATAAAACATACTAATTAAAATAGAATAAAAAGCAAAGAAATAAAATTACTTACTGATTTGATGGCTCCCTCCAAGCGAGAATACAGAACAGATCTGAATAATACTCCCAGCAATTCTGAATTTTATTGATTGAAAAGAGGCATCGGGTTTTACAATTTTCGATTACAATTTATAAGTAAACAGGAGAATTTAGGGTTACGGGATTCGCACATGTGCAATTACAGATTTGCCCACTAAAAATCCCAACCCCTGCACCGACGCACCGACACCCGAAATCCGCACCGACACGGGCACTAAGAGGCCGCAGAACCGCGGCAAATGTAGGGGTAGGGCCGCGGTTCCGCGGCCCTTTGGTGTGATCAGTTGACCAACTTTTCTGGGTTGGTTCTTTATATATTGGGCTTTATATTTCCATAGTTCTTTTCTCCCTTTAGCTTCTGGTCTTCTCCAGATCTTCAGTGAAACTTGTAGTGGTCTTTTAATTGTTTCCTTTGACATTTCGGACCATGCGTTGCCTTGTACACTTGTGAATTGTTCTTTGTCTAGACTTGACTAGGGTCCTTCTACTTGTTGGTCAAAAGTCCCTCTTTTTGTATCTTCTTTTGTCTGTTTCACCGTTTTCGCTCCAAGAACCTATATCCTGTAACATACAGCAGACATGCGTCAAAAGCACCTGTTTATTTATAAAACGAATAAGAATTGGGGAATATAAACTGCAATATTATGATATGAACAAGCGGTGGCTTTGGCCAAGGAACCCAGGTCTCATCAGCGATCCAGGCATATTCTGAGGCGGTATCACCTGATCCAGGAGATAGTTGATCGCCGAAAGATCGAGGTCAGGAGAGTTGACACGAAGAACAACACAGCGGATCGACTCACGAAGGCCATTCCCCAGATACAGTTCGAGGGACTCTTTAGGATGTTGGGTATGCGATACTATAACAACTGGCCCTAGTGCAAGTGGGAGATTGTTAGTTGTATGTATGCCTAAGAGGCCATTATTGTACATATGATGTATATTATAGCGGATGCTTAGACATATATAGAGAGGACTTTCTTGCTCGACATAATAGTATACTATCTGGTTGCTCTTTATCTTAACATGTATACTTGTCTCTTGATACTGTCTCATGGTTACATGTTGGTAAAGCCCTTAGGATATGTACTTGACTACCAGGATTATGATGCAGATCATACTAGTGGGGTCATGGTAGTCCATAAGTTCATCCTTTAATGTTCCTAGTCGTGGGTGTATCGAGACAGGGCATCGATATACCAGAGCAGACTAGCGTATACGCTTCTCGACCCATGAGATGGGCGATGGATGATCCCATATCCATTGGTGTTTGACATCAGAGATGGTATACGGGTGCTCGGTGGAGACTGGGTACACTGGACGGACTCGTCGAAAACTCCTAGATGGTATTATACCTGACGTCAGATAACAGTTCTCTGGTGACACTGGTACAGGTTAGTCTGTAGACCCGAGATCGTCATAGAGTCTTGTGTGATTCCCACTGTGCTTTGATTTCCACCTTACCAAGTTCAAGAGGACGTGCAAAATGGTGGTTTTTGGGTACATTCCCGAGTCACATGGAGGAAATGAGCGATAGGAGCGGATTTCGTCTCTCCCGGTATTGGGGATAGATGTCGTGCTGTGCTCGATTGGCTATAACTGGAAGTCCCTGGCCATGTCTGATTTGGAAATTTACTGGTAAGTATTATCAGTAGTTTCTCGACCCATTATGAGTCTCGTATCAGTATGACTTATCGAGTTATTGGGGTCTGACGTTTACCACCCCTAAACTGGATATGCGACATCTTAGAAAAGGAGGCTGGACTGTACAGTAGTGTTGCTGACAGGCTTTACAAGAGCTAGAGCGGGCTTGCTTGTTGATCTTCTGATCGCTCAATACCCGGGTAGCCGTTGCATCCAGCTAGTACCGCTGATGGCTTGTGGGTGCTTGATGTGATCATCACATACTGCCGGCGTATTGACGAGTCTTTAGAGTCCTACACAGAGGTTTTACTGGCTCAGGCAAAATGAAGTAGGAGCACATATGTGATATGTGCGGGACCGATATTAATACGAGTATGTGATACCGTATTATATTCTCACGATTTATTCGTATCGGTCGGTTATATGTGATATAACCGGGTTATCGAATCAAGTGTTGATTCGATAAGTTGGTACATATAATATTAGTCGGTTATATGTGATATAGCCGGATTATTAAATCAAGTATTGATTTGATAATTTAGTGTATAATTGTATATTTGATATACTAGTTTACATTAACTAATATTAGCTCACTTAAGCATTTATTTTTCTCACATGTGCACACTTAATATATATGATATATATTAACTGTGTTTTATTTATGTGTCATGGTTGTTGATACATGCAATATGGGTGTATGAGACTTACACCATGACAAAGATAATGTAGGGTTTATTTATTTATGGTAATTCAATTATTAGTTGGAAAATAGTCACATGGCATGAAGCTTCATGAAGTTTTAAGATCCATTGACTTAGCCCACTAGTTTTGTCTTATACTAGATATTTGTTAACTCAACCATTATCTATACTCATGGTTAAGTTTATTCATGAGTGATATTAGATATTTTCTCACCCATGGTTTCCATTCACTCTCACAACATCATCTCTCTTCATCTTCTTCTTCAAGCTCAAGAGCTCTCTAACTTTTGAGCAAGTGAGAGATATTAGTGAGAAAAACAATTCTAAAGTGAGCAAAAATCCTACTTCATCATTCTCTACTAGATTAGCACTTTAGTATAGGGTGTTAGTTTCACTAATCTCTCATTAGTAAAGTAGTAGCTTGGGTTAGTGTCTCCTCGACGTAGATCATATTCGGTCTCGAAGACTTCAAGCAAGTTCGTTCCTTTTTTCTTGTGAAGCCATGCTAGATTCCAGAGGATCACTACTTAGAGCGAAATGACTACTACATAGAGCTATTGAAGTGAAGGACCGGTCTACAAAGGTTATATTCCTAGTTCACTTAGAAGTAAAGATGTTTACTTGTCGTTTTTTACCCTAATTCTCTAGTAAAGATCCTTACTTAGGTTGTTTGGCACTTGAAATGTTAAAAATACGGCATGTTTGATACCTTGTAGAACCTTGTTCTAGTGCCTAAAAACCTTACAATGATGTTTTGGATAGACATGCGCGTGCCTACATTCTGTACATGATCAGTTCTTGGTTGATACCGGACCAATCGGCAATACATGTCCATCCTTTATACCTTGGGTTTCTTACGGACTTTGATATGTGTGGCCAGTATGCTTGGGGAGCAGCTGTCCTGGCCTATCTTTATAAGGAACTAGATAAGGCATGTGCTCCTACAAAGAATAAAATTTGTGGCTGCATTACATTACTTCAGGTACATTTCTTGTTTTTAACAGCTAGACATTTGCAAAATTGTAATATTGGTTCTTTCTTTTACCATCTGACACTTTATTTATAGATTTGGTCATGGGAGCACATCTGTATGGGAAGACCGGATCGAATTAATATTTCTGCCGTGGATACCCCTGGAAAGCCTCTCGGCTCTTGGTGGAGTGGCAAGAAAGCTTATAAGGCTTCTCATCGAGTACTAATGTACTATAGAGATAAGTTGGATCGTATGGATGCGACTCAGGTAACTATATCTTAGGTAATTAACTTTGTTATAAAATTTTAAATTAGCTTCATTACAATTTTGTACTATGTTATTTGCGCAGTTCTCGTGGACGCCTTATACAACATATCGTCTGCAAGGATTACCCGGCATTTGTATCGAAGGAGAGCCGGTTTGGCGGGCTCGATGCCTACTCCTCTGCATTAATAACGTGGTCATGCACCTACCGGACCGGGTGTTGCGACAGTTCAATAGATTGTAACATATTCCTGTCCCGCCGCTTGCGCCTATGACAATAGAAGGAGACATGCGAGGAGGAAAGACGGAGCGTGATTAGAGGGAGCATCATCATCAATATTTGCTGAGATGGGAGGATAGGCAGCGTAATATTGTCTTACAGCAAATAGGTGACCAAACAACCACCGACGCTACCGAAACATATCTACAGTGGTATAAGCGTGTCGCTATAAGATATCTATCTGCTCTCCCTAACGACTTTCCAAACATCCAGCGGTATGAACCTAGAGGCCACGCGGAACGAGAAATGATAAGTTAAATTCTTTAAATTATATTAGTTTTTAACATCCGCCGGTATGAGTCAATAATTATTTCTTATTTTTAATGTAACGACAGGCTCGTGGGTTGCATCATATACAATCAATGATGCGGGATCCATATCCGACTGATGCTGGTCCGGATACTCAGGCTTTAATTTCAAATGTAGGCTCATATATTGGTGGTATATTCGGTTCATATAATATGCTTCCACATTTATCGCCATCGAGAGAGCAACAACATAAGATGGCACCAGAGCAGCAGCATGAGCCGGCACCAGAGCCGCAGCATGAGCCGGAACCAGAGCCGCAGCATCAGGGAGATCCAGAGTAGCAGGATCAGTGGTTTGGAACACCATACTGTCAGCAGCAACCCTGGCATACTAAACAAGCACAACAACCGGAGGAACAATAGTTTTGGGGGACCGGTTTTACGCAACAACAACAGTCTTGGGGGTTAGGTTTTGCATAACAGCAGTCTTGGGGGTCAGGTTGTGCGCAACAACAGCAGTCTTGGGGGTCAGGATTTGCACAGCCATGGGGGCCAGGTTTTGTGCAATAGCAGCAGCATGAAACCGGGACAGGTTCTTCGCAACAACGGCCCAGTTGGGAGACGGATTTTTCGTCCTACATACAGTTGTTGGGAGGCAGCACATATCCGACACATGTCCTACATTCAGGATTTGCGGAACAACAACCTGTCCAAGACGATACTGAAGACGAAGTAGAAGCCGAAGCAGAAGAGCAGTCGCCTCTGCCGCCGCCATATACCCAAGAAACGGGAGGGTCTTCCAGTCATCCCAAGAGGCATAAGCTTATGTCAAGCATCCTCGGATTGGGAAAGGGAAAGGGAAAGCGATAGTTCTATACTTTAACGAACAGATGATTTTTTTGTATTATAAATTTGACGGATTCATTTTGTTATTATAGTGTATAAAAAATTCATATTTAAACAACACTAATATTATTGTTTTATTTTTTTATTCGATATTTATTTGATATTCTATTTTTAATTTTAAAAAAATTTTAAAAAAAAGAGGCGGGTTCCCAGAACCCGCCCTCTTCCCAATATAGGAGAGGACGGGTTCTAGGAACCCGCCCTGTCCTATATATGGTAGGGGCGGGTTCCTTGAACCCGCCCTCTAAACAAAAGGGGTGGGGTCGGGTTCAAACCACCCTATTTTGATAAATTTAAAAAAAATCATTTTATTTTAATAATTTTAATTTTATAATACCCTATTTCAAAAAAAACCCTTCTCAATATCTATATCTTTTTTCGTAAGATGTTGTGTTAAGTGTCAAGACGACTAAATATTGATCTATAATAAATCTTGGCAGATTTTCTTATAATCCTGTTTAGCTTTGATGTTTGGATCAATAGAGTGGTTTTCAGTGGAGATATAGGTAACTGGTACTTATCTCCAAACTAATTAATTATTTAGGGCTTTTTGTGATTCAAGAAATTTAAGCCTCTGCAAAGTTTAAGCCTCTGCATTATATGAGAGAACTTTGGTACACATAATGAAAGCATGTGATTCTTTTGATAGCTGAATTCATACCCCTTATCTCTTGTCATGTTGGGAGCGTGCACAGCAGATGAGCGACAACCAACTCTTATGGATCTAAACCAAGATTCCGTTAAAACGAATAACAAAAGTAGAACAAACGCAATTAAATAACACAAGAGATTTAGGAGGAAGAGGGAAGAACTTTATTATAACTTTCGAGAAAAAGAAAAACCTTACAGAGAATTACAATAACCCTCTCGTTATGATCTCCAACGAGATCTTTTTCTCTCTCTCAAATTTCTCCTTATGATTGTCTTGATCTCTTGTAGAGTCATCTCTCGCTTTCCTTAAACTTTATGATCAAAACAATACTTTAAAACTTTAACCCTAAAATCCTATATATAGTCCATACAAATCTGACTTACAATAAGATCCCAATAATTATGAAACTGCCGCCAGAAACTGAATTTTCGAGATAAATCTCGAATCTGGAATTTGCTCTTATCTCGACGAGGTCAGACATCTGCCTACAATCTGTATGTCGAGCAGAATATGCTCAGACGTCTGACCCATAAGGGTCAGACATCTGTCATTCACTAAGCGTCTGGCCAAAGCATTGCCAGATGTCTGAAGCTCTTTGCTCAGACGTCTGGGCCTCCTCCGGAACTCTGGGACTTTATTGCCAGACGTCTGAAGCGTCTGAAGCTCATTGCTCCAGACGTCTGACTCTTCTCTGGATTTTCGAACTGTCTCGATATACAAGACATCTTTCACAATAATCTCCAACTTAGCTTGAATATCCTTATAACCACCTTGAAAACTTGTTGCCCTCATCTTGTATTCTTCTGGGTTGCCTTAGTTCTCCCCGTTTCCCTTGCTGCCACAGTTTCAAACCTTGAAATTGCAAACAGTCACAATCTTTTCTCAGAATTGTGAAACTGATGCGATCATAGTTTTTAACCAGAACTGTGAAACTGATGCGACCTTCCTACCGAGGTCGCCCTTCCTCACATTTGAGTATCTGAATAGAAACCAAGGTGTCATGCCATGCTTCCTAATAGACGGAAACGGTGACGTGGCAAGCCCGCAACGTATTTACTATGAAACAAATACATTAAGCATAATTAAGCAATATAAGAATGAACAAGAATGAACAAGAATGACCAGGGTAAAAAAATGAAACAGCAATACATTTAACTATACATACAACTGTCTGAAACTAAAAGATACAATAATAAAAGCAAATGCTTAAACAATGACATACTGAAAGTAAGTGCAGGAAGAACTAATAGTCAGACTGAGCTGCAAACTGGTCCAAGTCCCCCTAACTCGGCTCTACGTCTTCAGATTTCGGTCCTCCTGACGAACATTCCAAAGAAAAAAAACAGAGAGGAATGATGTCGGTGAACGAGCACTCGGTAAGTCCTAAAAGAAGAAAAAGAAGATAGTATATATGTGAAAAGAACATGTAAACTTATATACGATCGTTCACGTGTATAAAATAGTTATTCTAATGTGGTTATTTGTATTTTGATAAGGAAGGTATTCATGTATACGAGAGGAGTCCATCTTACCCCATGAGCTATGGTAATATGTAGTACAAGGCCCCGTCATAACCCACGGGACAACGGCACGTGAATTCATGTAGGTGTCTTTTAAAATGACCCCTCATGCCACGATATACGTTCCATACCAATCTACCCTTTTATCCCCGTGTATTGTATTGTATAGATTAAGATTATGGGTCTTGGCCGAATCCATGGATATAAAATATACAGGTTCATGTTCAAGATGTAATCATGTATTCAGCTAGTCATGTAAGTTCATGTCAAGTTCATGTCAAGTTATAACCATGGTTCAGTCAAGTCGGGTCAAGTATTCAAGTTTGAGTTTGATATTTGAATTCGTGTGTTCAGGTTCATGATCAAGTATTCAAACTTGTGTTTGATTTTGGATTCTGGTTTGAATTTGGATTCATGTTAAAATTGAATCTTATGAAAGGACTTTGTTCTTACAACATCTTAAGTTCGGGAGTAATCAGCAACTTTGCACATGGACGGCAGGATTTGTGTCTTTTTCCGAAACAATTATCTTTGATAACTCCGTTAAGTTGTCTAACCTGAATAGAAAAGCACTCACTTTCTCCGGCTCTGTGGGGCTCAAGATAATTGATCCCGCTTAAACTTATATTAAACTAGAGTCCTTAAAATATTGTTTTGCATATTTCGAAAGGGTTTTATGAAAAATACTTTCATATAGTTTAAAAATAAAGCTCGAGGGTGATTTATAATATTTAGGATTTTCTTGAACATGGATTTTAATTTAAATGGTATTTTTGGTGATGAACTTAGCCTTTTTAAAAGTTTGTGGTATTTTATTGAAAACTAGCTCTTTTGGAAACTTGATGGTATTTTATTAAAAAATTTAAATCTTCATTTAAAAAAATATAGTTTCATAACATGTTTTTATTGAAAATACGAATTCATAGTTTTATATAATTTTCCAAAATTTGGTTTTATTTAGAAAATTCGTATTTTTTAAAAACCGTATTTTTTATTTCCTTTCGAGACCGAATACTCCGTGAGGAGTTCTGCATCTCGCTCTACTGTCCCAAAGATGTGCAATAATCCGCACCATCTATTAGCGGGTCCCCTAACGAGGGTTGTAGAGGCGTATTTACCAAGGATTACAAAATACTGATTAAAAGAAACCCGTTTTGAAAAGGTGTGGTATTTTAATGAAAACTTTATTCTTTAAAATTTCTATATGTTTATAGTACCGTGCTATAGAACCATAGTATGCGTATGGGGTAGGTCGTTACCCCGTGCATTTTTTCCTAAAAGTATTTAACAATTATTGAAAATGAGGGTCATACTAAAGTTCATGGTATTTTAATAAAAATTTCGTTATATGATAGTTTGATATGAAAATTTTGGTTAAACATACAACTAAAAGATTGTAATCAAAGTTAAAAATAGGATGGTAAACTTAGTTTGACCTGTGTATTAAAGAAAAGGAAGTTCTAAGTTCTAAAAAATGTATCGGAGGTAACTCCACTTTACCGATATATTTTTAGGAGATGATTTGAAATGAAAAGAAGAAGAGATGAGAGAGACTTACGGTTTTATAACTTCGAGAAGGGAGTAAGGAAAAGGGAAGGGGCTTCGTGGCGTCACGAAAGCTCTGGAAACGGCTTCGATTTTCGTTGGAAGGAGCTTAGTTGCTAACTCCACTTGACTCCACTTGTACTTAGGAACTTTTGGGATAATTTTGCTAGAAACTTTCAAAATAGAGGGAAGCTAGGGTATGTGGTAGTATTTATAGTGAAGAATTAGGGTTTGGGAATTAAAATTTTGGATTAAAATGCATTAAAAAGATATTAAATGGTGAATTGAAGAGTCTCTGTTTGATTGCAGGAAAATCAAACAGTGCACGAGAGTTAAGAGGGGTCGAAGGGAAAAGTGTGCAAAGCACGGGGGGATTTAGGGCATCTTAGACCATCGGCGCCGGCCCAATCAAGGAAATGGACGGTCATATCTGAGTGGTCTATCTCGATATTCGTGCCACGTGTGTATATATGTGTTTACTCATTTTTGCGCATGTTTGATTTTTCTGAAACTTTTCATTTCTCCGTGT
The DNA here is from genome assembly GCA_030015575.1 of Agapanthus africanus. Classification (NCBI taxonomy): domain Eukaryota; kingdom Viridiplantae; phylum Streptophyta; class Magnoliopsida; order Asparagales; family Amaryllidaceae; genus Agapanthus; species Agapanthus africanus. The sequence continues at coordinate 963,617,793 of CM057338.1, forward strand.
ATTGCACGTGTAACTCTTGGGCTTATGAAAAATTAAAAAGAAAAATCTAAAAAATAATTGTGTCTAATGGGATTCGAACACACAGGCTATATCACAGCATTGTAAAGGCTTTACCAGTGAGCTATAAGTTGTTTTTTGCTTTTATTAAACATATCTAACTTATAACTCTTACACAGGCTGTAATACTCTTTTCTGTACAATAAAAAGAAATTTTTGTACAGTGATTTCAGAGTCGTTACATTCTACCCTCCTTATAAAAATTCCATCATCGAAATTTACAACTATAGAGAGACTAATTTTCAAAAAGGTAAGGGTATCGTGAACGCATATCTTCTTCTCTTTCCCAAATTGATTCTCCTAGCGAATTCTTTCTCCACATCATTCGGACCAAGTTTACCTCCTTGTTCCATAATGTTTTCACCTTTCGGTCCAGGATCTCAACTAGTTGTTGCTCGCAGGTTAGGTTAGTTTATACTGTGAGCTCTGAGTGATCAAATATGTGGTTGGGGTCGCTCACATATCGTCGTAGCTGGGATATGTGGAACACGTTGTGCACTCCTTCCAATGAGGGTGGTAGTGCTAAACGGTATGCCACTTCTCCAACTCATTCCAATATGTCAAACGGTCCTATGTACCTTGGACTTAATTTACCCCTTTTGCCAAAATGTATCACTCCTCTGTTTGGAGAGATCTTCAAGAATACATGTTCTCCGGGTTGAAACTCCAAGTGTCGGCGCTTTGCATCTGCCTAATGTTTTTTTCAGTCTTGGGCTATGCGCATCTTTTCCCTGATCGTGCAAACCACATCTACAGTTGCCACGATCATCTTTGGTCCAACGAGTTCACGATCTCCAACATCGTCCCAACTCAGCGGCGAACGACATTTCCGTCCATAGAGTGCTGTGAATGGTGCCATCCCAATACTTTCCTGATAGCTGTTGTTGTATGAAAATTCCACAAGGTATGGGTGATCTTCCCATGAACCTCCGAAGTCTAGCATACAGGCTCTTAGCATGTCTTCCAGAATCTGAATTGTTTGCTCGGACTGTCCGTCTGTTTGTGGATGATATGCCGTGCTAAAATTCAGACTCGTTTCCAGGCTAGCTTGCAGACTCTGCCAGAACTGTAATCGGAATTTTGTATCACGATCGAAGACAATGCAAACAGATACTCCATGTAATCTCACGATCTTCTACATGAGTTTATGGGTATCAAATATAGTACATCTTGAAGTTTTAAATCTTACTTTAGATTTATACTTATCTCTATATACTTCTTTGCTAATGTCTCGGTTGACTGGCCAACTCTGAATAGAATAGAGTGAGCCGACTTGGTGAGTCGATCCACAATAACCCAAATTGCATCGTTACCCTTCGTGCTGCGAGAGAGAGCAGTCACGAAGTCCATAGTAATATGCTGCCATTTCCATTCTGGGATTTGTAACGGCTGAACTTGACCAGCAGTTCTGTGATATTCAGCCTTCACTTAGTGACACACTAAACACTTGGCTACGCTCCTTGCTATTTCACGCTTCATTCCATACCACCAGTAGTGTTGCCGTAGATCCTTATACATCTTCGTACCACCGAGGTGTACCGAATATGGAAAGTTGTGAGCTTCGTTCATCAACTCTTCTCGAACAGAGCCGACTGGTACACATAAATGGCTTCCATATTGCAAGGATCCATCTTTGTGGATGATGAAGTCAGTTCGTAGTCTACTTTCTACTTGTTCTCAGATCTTTTGTAGCTTGGCATCATTTACTTGATCTGCCTTGATCTGATTGACAAGAGTGGACTGGACTTGTAAGTTCATCAAAGATGAAACGTTACCCGGCACAACCACTTCAATCTCTAATCCGTGCAGTTCTTGATGTAGCTTCCACTGAGCAGTGAGGTTTATTGCTAATGGCTGGCGACTAAGTGCATCAGGAACTGTGTTCACCTTTCCAGGATGATACTGTAAGTTGATATCAAAGTCCGCCATGAGTTCTAGCTATCTTCTCTACCGCATGATGAGTTCCTTCTGAGTAAATATATACTTCAGACTTTTGTGATCAGTGTATATATCCACTCGTTCTCCCAAGAGATAGTGGCGCGAAATCTTTAGTGCGAAGATGATGGCTGCCAATTCCAGATCATACGTTGGATAGTTGCACTCATGAACCTTTAGTTGTCTTGATGCAAAAGCCATAATCTTTCCATGCTGGTGCAGAACACATCCTAATCCTTTACCGGACGCATCATAATACATGACGAATCCACCAGATTGATCCGGTATTATGAGGATAGGAGCAGAGGTTAACCTCGACTTGAGTTCTGCAAAAACCTTTTTCACATGTTTCTAACCACACGAATGCTTCGTCTTTATGTGTGAGCTTAATCAGGGGTGCTGCGAGTTTTGAGAATCCTTTAATGAATCATCGGTAGTATCCTGCTAAGCCCAAGAAACTTCTTATATCTTTCATCGTCTTTGATGTCGGCCACTCGCTGACAGCTGATATCATAGCTGGATCCACAGAGATTCCTTCGCCTGAAACAATATGTCCGAGAAATCCGACTTGATCTAGCCAAAATTCACACTTGCTGTATTTGGCGTAGAGCTGGTGTTGTCGTAATGTCTCCAGGATATTGCGTAAGTGCTCGGCATATTCTTTCCGATTCTTTGAATACACAAGGATGTCGTCGATGAAGATAACAACAAACATGTCTAAGTACTCTCGGAAAACTTGATTCATTAGGCTCATAAAGATGGCAGGTGCATTGGTCACTCCAAATGGCATTACGAGATATTCATAATGGCCATAACGGGTCCTAAACGCCATCTTTAGAATGTCGGACTCTTTGACCTTCACCTGATGGTAACCTGAATGAAGATCTAGCTTTTAAAAGACACAAGATCCACTTAACTGATCGAAAAGGTCATCGATATGCGGTAGTGGATACTTGTTCTTAATTGTCACTTCGTTCAGAGCTCGATAATCCATACACATCCTGTAGGAACCTTCCTTCTTCTTCTTGAGTAACACCAAAGATCCCCTGTCACGCCCTGCTTCCCGGCATACGGAGAAGGAGACGTGGCCAGGCCGCGACGTATTTACTCAAAAATAAATACGTTAAGCGTAAATAAGTAATATATGAAAAGCACAAGAGATATAATGTAACAAAAACTTTTATTGACATTCATCTTTACAATACAACTGATTTGAAAGGAAATGTATAATGATAAAAGCAATGCCTAAACAGTGGCATACAAACTGGAAAGTAAGTATAAGTAAACTAGTAGTCTGGCTGTGCCTCAATCTGCTCCAAGTACTCCTGGCTGGGCTCGGTCTCCTGAAGATTCGGTCCTCCCGACGAACATTCCAAGGAAAGAAATAGACATGAATGTCGTCAACGAACGAGCACTCAGTAAGTCCCAAAAGAAAGGAAGAATACAACAAGTAATGTGAAAGGAAGCTGTTAAGTTACACAGGTATTAGCTTATTATTCTAACGTAGTTAGTTGTACCTTGGTACAGAAGGTATCAGTGTATACGAGAGGAGTCCAACTATCCCGTGGACCATAGTAACATGTAAGTACAAGGCCCCGTCAAAACCGACGAAACAATGGCACGAGAGTTCATGTAGGTGTCTTTTAGCGACCATCATCATACCACTTTTAATACATTCCGTACCAATCTACCCCGTTAACCCCGTAATGTTTTATATAAATTATAATTATCAGACTTGCCGAGACCATGGATACAATTTGTTTAAGTAATCAGGTTCAGGATGTAAACAAGTAGTCATGTAATCAAGTCAAGTTATAGCCATGGTTCGGTCAAGTCAAGTCATGTTTGCATGTTGATATTGTTCTGGTATTCAGGTTTAGGTTCAAGTATACATGTTAGAGTTTGGATTCATGTTTGAATTGGATTCTGGTTTGAGATGAATTCAAGCATGATTTAGACTCAGACTTGAGTCAGACACTTAGAACTGATTTAGATCCTGAATTATGTTCGGGAGTTATCGGTAACTGCTGCACATGAACGGCAGGATTTGTGTCTTTTTCCAAGACAATTACCATTAATAACACCGTTAAGTTTTTCTACTTTAAATAGGCAAGCACTCACTTTCTCTGGCTCCCTGAGGCTCAAGAGATTGATCCCGCTTAAACCCATATTTACTAAAGTCCTTAAAAGTGTTTTATATAGCTTGAGGGGGTTTTATGAAAAATAGTTTCATTATAGTTCAAAATAATCTCGATAAATTATTTATATTCTTTAGGATTTCCATGGATGTGAATTTTAAAGATTTGAGGTATTTTAGTGATAATCACCTTAACTTGAATAGTTCATGGTATTTTACTATAATCTTGTCTTGTATTGATATCTTGATGGTATTTTGATGAAACTTGTAATTCTTTTATTTAAAAAATTAAAGTTATTATATTTTGAAAATATTTGAATTGGTAATATTTAAAAATAAATTTTATTATTAAATAGAAAATCTCGTTTTTCTTAAAAATCGTATTAAAATCTTTCGAGACCGAATTCCCCGTGAGGAGGTCTGCATCTCGCTCTACTAATCCAAGGATGTGCGATAATCCGCACCATTCAATAGCGGATCCTCTAAAGAGGGTTTTAGAGGCTTATTTACAAAGGATTTTGAAATACAATTCAAAAGAAAACCATTTTTTATAGTACATGGTATTTTAATGAAATATATTGTATTCGCCACAAAAACAGGTTTAAAGAGAATCGTGCTATGGAAACATATGTGTATTTGATGGGTAGGTCATTACCCCGTAAAGTTTCTAAAGGTATGCTCAAACCAAGTAAGAAAAAATGATGTATATAAAGTTCGTGGTATTTTCATGTAAAAGTTAGATTAAACTTATTTAGCATGATGTTTTTTGAGTGAAAGTTGTTCTAAACATTAGTTATATGATTACAAACATGGTATAAGAATATGGATGAGCAATGATTAAGAAAAGTGTGATTTCAAAGTTTTAGAATCAAAAGTCGGTGTTAACTCCACTTACCGACATGTTTCAAAAAAAAAAGATTTTTTTAGAGAAAGAGAATAAGGATGGGTAGGGACTTACTAGTGACTTATGTTAAGGGAAAGTAGAAGAAGATAGCTTGGTCTTCGCGGCGTCGAAGGGTCGCCGGAATAGCCTCGATTCCTACCGGAAATTGGTCGTTGGCTAACTCCTCTTCTACTTCACTTGTACTTGAGAAAATTTGAGGGTTTTGGCTAGAATTTTCAGAATGAGGAAGGGCTAGGGCATGTGATAGTATTTATAGTGTGGAATTAGGGTTTTGGGATTAAAAGAGTGAATTAAAATTCATTAAAATATGATAAATTAGGGAATCGAGGGGTCTCTGTTTGATTGCAGAGTAATCAAACAGTGCAGGCATAATGGGAGTAGGCTAAAGGATTTGTGTGCAAAACACAGGCCTCATTCCCTACGGAGGGACCGTCGACGCTGGCCAAAGGAGGCATCTCTCCGGTCGGATTGTGGGGGTAGGCCGGTGGATTATTTCCACGTGTCTGTGTCTGTATTTATAACATTTTGCACATGTTTATTTTTTCCGGACTTTTCATTTTTATGTGCATTGCACGTGTACACTTTTAAGCTTCCAAAAAGTTTAAAAGAAAATTCAGAAAAAATATAATGTGTCTGATGTGGTTTGAACACAGGGGCTACGTCACAGCAGTGCAAGGCTTTACCAATGAGCTACTAGTTGTCTCTTGATGTTCTTAACAAAAATTAACTTTTAAATCTCAGATTTGCAAACTCCTTTCTGTACATTAAATTGAAAATTTTAGTACAGTAAATTCAGAGTCGTTACATTCTACCCTCCTTATAAAAATTTCATTCTCGAAATTTACAATTACATAAGAACTAGTTTATAAATAAGTGGGGATATCTTGCACGCATGTCATCTTCTCATTCCCACGTTGATTCTCCTGACGAATCTTTTCTCCACATCACTCGGACCAAGTTTACTTCCTTGTTTCGCAGTATCTTCACTTTTCTGTCCAGGATCTCAACGGGTTGTTGCTCGCAAGTTAGGTCAGTCTGTATAGTGAGCTCGGAGTGATCAAGGATGCGGCTGGAGTCACGTTGATCTTCGGAGCTGGGATATGTGGAACACGTTGTACACTCCTTCCAATGAGGGTGGTAGTGCCAAAAGGTATTCCACTTCTCCGACTCGTTCGAGTATGTCGAACGGTCCTGAGCTTACCCTTCTTGCGAAAGCGAATTACTCCTCTGTTTGGAGAGATCCTCAGAAAAACATGGTCTCCATGACAATCCATAAATGCTCGGCGTGTTCTTTTCGATTCTTTGAATACACCAGGATATTGTCGATGAAAATAACAACGAACCTGTCTAAGTACTCTCAAAAAAATTGGTTTATCAGATTCATGAATATAGCAGGTACATTGGTCACTCCAAATGGCATCACAAGATATTTGTAATGACCATAGTGAGTTCTAAACTCCGTTTTAGGAATATTAGACTCTTTGAGCTTCACCTGATGATAACCCGAACGAAGATCTAACTTTGAAAATACGCAAGACTCACTTAGCTGATCGAAAAAATCATCGATACGCGGTAGTAGATACTTTTTCTTTATCGCTACTTCGTTTAGAGCTCGGTAATCTATGTTGGATATGTATGCCCTAGAGGCCATTATTGTATATGTATACATGTGGATGCTTGGACATATATATGTACAGGATAATCTTGCTCGATATGATAGTATACTATCTGGTTTGTCTTTATCTTAACATGTACGTATATCTTACTTGTTATTACATATCATTTATACATGTTGATAAAGCCCGTAGGATCATTGCTTGACTACCGGCGTTATGATGGCGATCATACTTGTGGGAGCTGGGTAGTCGATAAGCACATCCTTAAAAGGTCCCTAGTCATGGGAGTATCGAGATCGGGCATCGATATTCTGGAGTAGACTAGTGTATACGTTTCTAGATCCCGACGAGGGGCGATGGTTGGTCCCGCAGCCATTGGTCTTATGCACCTAAGACCGTATACAGATGCTCACTGGGGGTGAGTACACTGGACGGACTCGCCGAGAACTTCTAGATGGTACTATACCTATAGTCAGATAGAAGTTCTCAGTTGACATGAGTACATGTTAGTCTTCAGATCTGAGATCGTCATTTGTCTCGTGTGAGTTCTTACTGTACTTTGATCACCACCCTACCACGGCTCTACTAAGTCGTGCAAACAGGTTTTGGTTGCGTACAGTCCCGAGCCATATGGAGGCAGCGAGTAATTGTTGGGGATTCGTCTCTCCCGATATAGGGAATCGATATCGCACTGTGTTCGATTGGTCAGGACCATAAGATCTTGGTCAAGGCAGTTGGGATTTACTGATAAGTTGATCAGTAGTTTTCCGGATTGGTCCTGAGCCGCATTAGCATGAATTATCAAGTTATTAAGGTCTGGCGTTTACCAGCCTCTAGACTTGGTATGCGATACTCTCAGACGAAGAGACCAGACTATACGGAGATTGTCACAGATAGGCTCAGTAGGGATCCGGATAAGTTTGCTCGTCGGCCTTCTATTTCGACAGGTACCCGGGTAGCCGTTACGTACAGCTAGTGCCGCTGACATGCTTATGATTATGGATTTATCCAGTAACTCACTGCCAGCGTACTGTCGATTCTTTAGAGTCCCACACAGAGGGTTTCACCGGTTCAGGCGAAATGATGTAGTAGCCGTATTGGATACGTGCAAGGTTCCGATCGATTGATTGTACTATGTACTCAAACTTTCGATCGGACAGTTGATAATACTAGCCAGCTCGGGATTGAGCCGGATTATTAAATTAGGTATTGATTTAATAATTTACATATATGTATTTCGATATGTATATTCTAATATTATGTTCTTTGTGTTATTCTATCTCTTCGGGTATTCATATTTTTATACGAATGCAGGTATGTATATACAGTAGACTGTAATCCGTATTTTATTCGGAAAATATTATAGAAGGTGGACACCTCATTTTTGATTTTTCCATTTATTCATAAATGAAATTGAGGTGTAAAGTGAGGTGAGGAGAGTATGGTGAGAGCCATGCCTCAATAGTGTTGACAAATGAATTTTCAATCCATTTGTGCTCACTATTGAAGCATGGTTGTAATTTTTATATTGTAAAAATCAATTTACAAAACCATGATGAGGATTTTCTCTCACTTGCATGATTCATTATTTTCTTTAGCTCACCATTTACTTCACTCTCCTCCATTCTCTTAAGCTCCTCCACCTTCATCATCTACCTCCTCTCTACACTCTCATGTGTTGAGAAACAAGAGAAGATGTGAGATAGTGAGATAGAAATACACAATGAACCATACACTACATCCTAGATCCCTTAAACTAGCAATCTAAAGCCTCTAGTTGCTCCACTTGACACTTAGTGTGGAACTAGAGCCATGGATCACATCCATCTGGTGAATCATCTACGACGAAGGAGGACCGCCGAACAAGATCTTTCCCGGAGAACCGAAGGTGCAATCAAAGAAGAACTAGCTCGTTCATGGAGATCACTTGGATCTTACGAAGAAAAAAGAAGACCGAAGGACACGGATCTTTTGGTGAGACTCTTCTTTCATAGTAGATAGCTCCTCTAGTGTAAACTAGTTTAGGGTTTATGGTAAATTCGGTTATCGGGTTTCATTTAGCGCCAGTTTTAAACCCTAGAAAAAAAAATTGTTCCACAAACGGCCATGGTAGATTGCCGAGGCGCTAGTGTAACCCAACATGGTATCAGAGCCACCCTATAAACCCATACTAGCTGGTTTAGACGTGTTTGAAATATCGATCGACCGAAATTTTCGAAACCGCAATTCCAATTTCACACTTTCTATCGTTTTTTTCAAAGTGTTCAAAAAATATTTTCAGTGACCTTAAAAATACATGCAGGGTTTTTTTTAAAGAGACACAAGAAATTTGAGACCATGAACCCTTAACTCCGCCGCGGAAGCACGGTGAAACATGCTTGTTTGCCGCATTTCTGCGGCCTGAGTTGGGTTACTGTGCACAAAAATTCTTCTGGCACTTTTATGTTTGGAATTGTGATTTTTGGGATGTTTATTTCTGGCCCAGATTTGTTTGAGTACTGGTTAGCACTTGTGGCCTATTCGGAAAAGTTTAGTCGATCGAAATTTTAAATACGTGTGTTTCAGTGCATACATTACTATGTGCGACCGTGAATGTCATTGAGCGGTATAACCCGTCTAACTGCTATATGTTCTATTAGACGGGTTTGCGAACATGATATTCACGTTGATGTTCTGTGATTGTGGTGATACTGTGGTTGGATTGTTGTGGTGGATAGGCGATGTTGCAATGATAGTAGTACAGTTCGGATTCATTTATATATTTATTATTGAGGGGCGAGCGCCCGGCATGTGGACTGTCATTTCTCCCATGTTGTATATTATTTGATTGGGGCACGACCGAGTTGAGGTCGATGTCACCTTTGTACATATATTTTTATTTTCTGTACTAGGATTACCCCGCGGTGGAGTGCTCGAATAGCCGGGTTCTAGAGGGCAATGAGCCCACATCTTATGGCATTTAGACGGAAGGGGCTTCACTCTTGAATTGGTGGGCTATTCGCCGCACTCATAGGGGGTATAGGATGACCCACGGAGGGACGCTCAAGTTACCGGATCCCGTGAAGTGCTGGGTGGCCCATTCACTTTGTTGATTGAGGTTACCTCACTTCTAGGATTGGCGGGTAACTTGCCACGCTCGTAGGGGTTCAGGTTTTCATTGCACGGGCTATCCATACGACCGGGAACATTGGGTCTCATTTGCGGCTCAAATGAAACCCGAAGTTCCAAGATTATCCGCCATTCTGTATTGCTTGCTGAGATTCTGTGATGTTGCTTATATCATGCCTAGGACGAATGCTATATATATATATACACACACACACATATACATACATACATACATACATACATACTAGTAGATATTGTATATGTCTTGCACCTGCGCTAGTCCAGCCCCCGCTCTTCCGTTAGTTATGTAACCTAACGGTGCATGATGGGGCCCCATAGCGAATGCAGATAGCATATACATACATTGTATTTTCGTTCTTTTATGGTGTGATAGGAATTAATTGATTAATTTTGATTAATGCAAGAAAATAAACCTAAAAAGTGTTGGAACAAATTTCGAAAAACTATAGTTATACTTTTTCGCTTTGCATAGTGGATTCGGTCATGAATATCTAGCACCTCATTCTAAGAGGCAAGAGCCTAGATCCCTTCACGGGGAGTGATCTCTTGAGTAAAAGTTTATACTGTAAATTACTCGGTTTTCTTCAAAACCACAAGTTTTCAAAAGCGGAGTTTAAAGCACTCCTTTTCAAAACTAATCGGTTCCTTCAACGATATCAAGTTCATTACGTTAAAGGGTTTTTCGCCAAAAACCCAGTCGTAACCCTCCGTCATTTCTTACAAGTATCACCTAGTATTCATGCTATGTATGTTGGCCTGCGTCAAGGAATAGTGAATGGTAGTTGGGTAATGCTTGTTTGCTGCATGGATATGCAATTATTTAGGACAGTCGTACAGTTATTTTGGCCTACGTCAAGGACTTGTACGGGTGGGTCTAAGTTAATCCAGGATAATGACGGGTTGAACTTGACTAACGACTTATGATATGTTGGCCTACGTCAAGGTGATAAGTGTTAGGGGCAAAAACCACATCGGGAGTTTTAAATATACAAGAAACTTGCTAGTGTTGCATACCTTCTGGAGTGTGGTGACTAGAGTGGCTTCCATCTAGTTTATCATGCAATGATAGTTGGATCCCGATCCCGCTAATGAGTAGGATTACTCTTGGAAGATATTTTTTACTTCACAATTAGCTAACATATTAGGTGTCTAGAAAAGTGTTAATGGGGCTATGCCTCTACGAAAACAAGGTTTATTTTAGTTAGGTCCATGCAAGAGCATAGGGAACATCCCTCGGAGTACCAACACTCGCACGGCTAAACGGTTAGCGAACTTGTAAAGTATTAATGATCTTAGCTAGTTCTTCTTTTAAGGTTTGAAGGAGAATTCGAGAAAACAGTGGGAGCCATCCTAATTAGATAAACTAATAACCAATCTAATCTTGCAACAGCGCACGCTGAGTGTTTCTTTTCTCTCTCTCCAGGTAGCAACATTTTCACGCCCTAATCAAGATAATAAAATGTATCGCTTGACCAATCCAAATTCTTATTCGGGACTGGGAAACGTCGGTTTGGCTCTAACTTATGACAATAGTCATGAGTATGAGTATGAGTAGAGGAAAGATGATTGCATGAATTCCTTGATGACCCCAACAAAGAAGAAGCATACTATTACGTCTCCTTCAAATGTTTTTATTATTGAGAACTGCTTTTCGGTCAAATCTACCTCCTAGGTACTAGATACCAGATCAGGATCTCATATCTGTAATTTATTGCAGGGACTGAGTAAAAGTAGGATGGTTGGACCTGGTGATATGTCCCTCGGAGTAGGGAACGAAACACAAGTTGATTCTTCTGTGGTCGGTGAATATCACCTAGTATTGCCAAATGGCAATACTATAATTTTGAACAATTGCTACTATGTACCTTCCATGATTTGCAACATCATATCAGTTTATTTACTTGATAAATATGGATATAATTTTGTTCTTGATAGAAATATCATGAACATCTACTTTGATAAGGTATTAGTTGCAGAAGATACACTGTGTAATGGTATATATGTTCTAAATCAAAACTCAGTTTTCAATATACAAAACACACGCAAGAGGAAGAGTTCAGAAGAGAACGAATCCTACTTGTGGCATTGTAGACTTGGTCATATCGAAGAGAAAAGACTAAGTAAATTTCATAAGGATGGATATTTGAATACGTTCGAATTTTCATTTTATGAAACTTGTCAGTTCTGTCTCAAAGGAAAAATGACCAAATCTCCGTTCACCGGACACGAAGAAAGAACAGCAGAGCTCTTGGGACTCATACACAGTGATGTATGTGGTCCGATGTCTATACATGCAAGGAGTGGATTCTCGTACTTCATCACATTCACTGACGATCTATCTAGGTTCGGATATGTGTATCTCATGGAACACAAATCTGAAGCTTTTGAAAAATTCAAAGCATTAAGAAACGAAGTAGAGAACCAGACTGGCAAAAGTATCAAGATCCTTCGATCTGCTAAAGGAGGGGAGTACTTAAGTACAGAATTTCGGGACTTTCTAAAAGAGAATGGTATTCTCTCTCAGCTTACTCCTCCGTATACACCACAGCACAACGGTGTATCAGAGCGGAGCAACCGTACCCTATTGGACATGGTTCGCTCCATGATGAATAATGTTGAGTTATCTCTTCCATTTTGGGGGTTTGCTCTTGTATCAGCTGCATTCATATTGAATAGAGCACCGACCAAATCAGTGCCTACCACCCTATATGAAATATGGAGTGGGAAGAGACCGTGTCTTAATTACATTAAGATATGGGAATGTTCTGCCTTTGTTAAAAAGCAGAACAGTGGTAAACTCGAGGCAAGATCTGTATTGTGTAAGTTTGTGGGATACCCTAAGCATTCACGGGGGTATCTGTTCTACCACACCGAGAAACAAAAGGTGTTTGTTGCTTGTCACGCTATCTTTTTAGAACGACAATTTCTTGCAAAAGAAATTAGTGGGAGCACGGTAGAACTGGAAGAAATTTCTAAACCACAAACTGTAACAAAAGATTTGGTAAAACCCCTGGATTAAGTAGTACCCGACGAATCTCAGCCACTCCGCAGATATGGTAGGATTTCTCATCCGTCCGAGAGATACTACGGTTTTCTCATAGACAGGGATCGAGAGAATTGCATCTTGGAAGAAGATGATTCTACTAGTTTCAACCAGGACATTATCAGTACGGACTTTGAAAAATGGCTGGATGGTATGCGATCCGAAATGGAGTCCATGTACGCCAATAAAGTGTAAACCTTGGATATTTCTCCACCTTGGGTAAAACCCGTTGGATGCAAATGGATCTACAAAAGGAAGTTTGGTGTAGATGGGCAGGGGAAACGTATAAAGCTAGACTTGTTGCAAAAGGCTTTCCTGAAAGACCAAGTATGGATTATGACGAAACCTTTTCTCCAGTGGCTATGCTCAAATCCATTCGGATCCTACCTGCCATTGCTTCCTTCCATGACTATAAAATCTGGCAGATGGACGTAAAACGGCTTTTCTAAATAGAAGTTTGGAAGAGTGCGTTTATATGGATCAGCCGGAGGGTTTTGTAAACAGTGGGAGCAGTGAGAAGGTGTGCAAGTTTCTTAAATCCATTTATGGATTAAAGCGGGTATCGCGAAACTGGAACATCTGTTTTGATGAAACAGTCAAGAAATTTGACTTCATTAAGAACGAGAATGAGCCTTGTATATATAAGAAGATTGTAGGAAGAAATGTCATATTCCTAGTCTTTTACGTAGACGACATTCTTTTGACAGGAAATGATATTCCTATGCTACAATCGGTCAAGTTGTTCTTATGACAAAGGTTCTCCATGAAAGACCTAGGTGATGTCTCATACATTCTGGGGATTAAGATCTACAGAGATAGATCTAAGAGGTTATTGGGACTTTCGCAGTCCAGGTACATAAAGACCATACTAAAGAGATTTAGTATGGAAGATTCCAAGCGTGGTAACATACCCGCATTGCACAGAATCACCCTCTCCAAAGAGATGTCTCCCAAGACTGATGAGGAGTGGGTTCGTTGATTGATCTCAAAAACTATATCTATTACCGCAATCAAGAACGACGTCGCTTTGCAGCTAGTCGGTGAGTACGGGTCGGTCCACAAGGATGTTGTGAATCTCCTATTCGCTCAAACGAGTTAATTCCGATGGGAGTACGGATTGATTATTAAATCTAAAAACTGAATTAATCTATATCTAAATCTTGCTAGGGTTAGGTTTAGGTTAAGTTTGGAAAGTCTATAAATCTCACCGTTTTCTATACCCATATGAAGATTTAATTAGGTGTTATGGTAAATATTAATAAAAGGGATTAGGATGATTGGGAAGATTGTTCTTCCTCTAGATCCTTGTCCTTCCTTTCTTAAACTTTACCCTAACCTCCATGGAAAACCTTAAAATCCGGGCCTTTAGACTACGGTATCACCGCTACCTCGTGGGTAGAGTGCCGTAGGGAGCAGAATAAGAAGGTATGCATGGAGTCCTATGAAAATATATGACGGGCAAGAAAGGGGATGAGAGATCTTCGTTTCTCAAACCTTCCCCCGATCTAACCCTAACAAGCGAGGAGACTACTCACTCATTAGGGAATTAAAATACATTTATCTAGGGCAGAGAATAAAAATTACCTAGGGCATGAATTGAAATCTAAACTAGGGCAAGGAATTAAATCTACTTACAGATGCATCTCTCCAATCATCAACGCAGGGTTGTCAGATCTGAATTCTTGAATTGAAAAGAAACACCGATGCTCTCCAAAGGAAATCTGAATTTTATTAATGAAGGGAGGCATGAAAAGAATACAATGATTTAGGCTTCTATTTATAGGAGATAGAAACCCTAGGTTACAATTGATTCGCATGTCTATATTTACCAAAATATCCTTAGGAAGATCTAGTCAAAGTAGACTTCAAGCTTTGGTAAAATTTTATGTCTCTGTTTCTTTAAAGGGAAGTATTAGGCCTTGAATCTTTGGGCTTCCTTATTATTTGGTTTTTTTATTAAAATGGCTTCTATGTTTCTTCCAGATCTCCAGTGAATAATTGCGGTGGACTTTTAACCGTTTGCTTTGTAATCTTAGACCTTACATTGCCTTGTACTTTGTGAATTTTATCTTTGATGTGGGCTAGATCAAGAGTCTTCTGTTTGTTGGTCAAAGTCCCTTTTTTGTGTCGTCTTTTGTCTTTTTCACTATTTTAGATCCAAGAACCTGTAACCTGTAACATGTAGCAGACATGGGTCAAAAGCACCTGTTTTCATTGTAAAATGCATAAGAATGGGGAATATAAAATGCAATATTATGGTATGAACATTCGTATGAGCACTATACCCTACGCTTCGGAGGTAGGATCTATAATGTATGCGATACTATGTACAAAACCAGATGTAGCTTACGCGCTTAGCGTGGTGAGCCGGTATCAGTCAGATCCAGGTGAGAACCACTGGACGACAGTGAAGAACATTCTCAAGTACCTAAGAAGGACTAAGGAGATGTTCTTGGTTTTCAGTAATGGAGACCTGCAGGTCGAGTCCTTTACCGATTCAAGCTTCCAGAGTGACAAGGATGATAGAAAGTCTGTCTTGGATTTTGTTTTTACCCCCAATGGAGGGTCGGTGTGTTGGAAGTGTTCCAAATAGAACACCGTCGCAGACTCGACGATGGAGGCTGAATATATTGCTGCCAGCGATATCGCAAAAGAATTCGTCTAGATTAAGAAGTTCATTACTGAACTTGAGGTGGTTCCGTCCATTGTTAATCCGATACCTTTGTATTGCGACAACAATGGGGCTATAGCTTTAGCAAAGGAACCACGGTCCCATCAGAAATCCAGACACATCTTGAGGTGGTATCCCCTGATCAGGGAGATCGAGGTGCGGAGAGTAGACACAAAAGACAACACGGTGGATCCATTCACGAAGGCCCTCCCTCAAGCGCAGTTCGAGCGAATTTTTGAGATGTTGGGTATGCGATACGCCAACAACTGGCCCTAGTGCAGACATTGGGTACTCGGTATGCCAATATATAGCCTTGGTGCAAGTGGGAGATTGTTGGATATGTATGCCTTAGAGGCCATTATTGTATATGTATACATGTGGATGCTTGGATATATATATATGTACAGGACAATCTTGCTCGACATGATAGTATGCTATCTAGTTTGTCTTTATCTTAACATGTGCATATGTCTTACTTGTTATTACATATCATTTATATATGTTGATAAAGCCCGTAGGATCATTGCTTGACTACCGGCGTTGTGATAGCGATCATACTTATGCGAGCTGGGTAGTCGATAAGCACATCCTTAAAAGGTCCATAGTCATGGGAGTATCGAGACTGGGCATCGATATTCCAGAGTAGACTAGTGTATACGTTTTAGACCCCGACAAAGGGCGATGGTTGGTCCCACAGCCATTGGTTTTATGCACCTAAGATCATATACAGATGCTCACGGGGGTGAGTACACTGGACGGACTCGCCGAGAACTTCTAGATGGTACTATACCTATCGTCAGATAGAAGTTCTCAGGTGACATGAGTACAGGTTAGTCTTCAGATCTGAGATCGTCATTTGTCTCGTGTAAGTTCCCACTGTACTTTGATCACTACCCTACCACGGCTCTACTAAGTCGTGCAAACAGGTTTTGGTTGGGTACAGTCCCGACCCATATGGAGGCAGTGAGTAATTGTTGGGGATTCATCTCTCCCGGTATAAGGAGTCGATATCGCACTGTGTTCGATTGGTCAGGACCATAAGATCTTGGTCAAGGCAGTTGGGATTTACTAATAAGTTGATCAGTAGTTTTCCAGATTGGTCCTGAGCCGCATCAGCATGAATTACTGAGTTATTAGGGTCTGGCGTTTACCACCCCCTAGACCCGGTATGCGATACTATCAGACAAAAAGACCGGACTGTACGTAGATTGTCACAGATAGGCTCAGTAGGGATCCGGATGAGTTTGCTCGTCAGCCTTCCTTTTCGATAGGTACCCGGGTAGCCGTTACGTACAGCTAGTGCCGCTGACATGCTTATAGTTATGGATTTATTCAGTAACTTACTGCCGGCGTACTGTCGAGTCTTTAGAGTCCCGCACAAAGGATTTCACTGGTTCAGACGAAATGATGTAGTAGCCGTATTGGATACGTGCAGGGTTTCGATCGATTAATTATACTATGTACTCACACTTTCGATCGGACAGTTGATAATACTAGCCGGCTCGGGATTGAGCCGGATTATTAAATCAGGTATTGATTTAATAATTTATATATATGTATTTCGATATGTATATTCTAGTATTATGTTCTTTGTGTTATTCTATCTCTTCGGGTATTCGTATTTTTATACGAATGCAGATATGTATATATAGTAGACTGTAATCCGTATTTTATACGGAAAACATTATAGAAGGTGGACACCTCATTCTAGATTTTTCCATTTATTCATAAATGGAAAATGAGGTGTAAAGTGAGGTGAGGAGAGTATGGTGAGAGCTGTGCCTCAATAGTGTTGACAAATGAATTTTCAATTCATTTGTGCTCACTATTGAAGAATGGTTGGAATTTTTATATTGTAAAATGATAAAATCATTTTACAAAACCATGGTGAGGATTTTCTATCACTTGCATGATTCATTATTTTCTTTATCCCACCATTTGCTTCACTCTCCTCCCTTCTCTTAAGCTCCTCCACCTTCTGAAAGTCGATGTCGTGCACCCCGCGGGGCCGCGGGGAGGTGGAATGTGCAAAAAATGATTTTTCTATGCTTCACAACACCCACTAAACACCAGGATCATAACTTGAACCTTAAATAGCTGACAACTAGGAGATTTAACTACTATGTAGAAGTGTTATACCTCCGTGTACAAGTCCTTCGGGTCTTCTTGTCCTCCTGTCCTTGGCTCCTCGTAGATCGGATCGAGCTTGCAAGGTCGGCATCCTCAAGTCAAAGACGATCCATCCGAAAGTATGTGCTTTGAGCTCCAACCTCTATACCGAGATAACTAGGGCATCTATTTCGCTAAACTAGATGGCCTAGAGGATGTAGTGAGTGATGGTGGATTATTTGTCTCTAAATACCCTAGGTTTCTCAACACATGAGACATTTAGGGTTAGAGGAAGAAGAAGAAAGCTTGAGGAAGTGAGAGTGTTGTGATAAGCATTTCATGAAGATAGCTAAGTGTTTGTGAATAATGAAGCAAATAATAATTCATCTATAAATGAATCAACCATGCTTCATGAGTTGCTCCATGAGTCACCATATAAGTCACCATGTGAGTCACCAAGTAGCCATACTTCATTAAATGATAATCTACACCTCACCCTCCACCTCATTAACCATTTAACAAAATTGTTAATATAACAAATGAGGTGTCTTCTTCTAGAAGCACTCTTGAGTAAATTACAAGAATACCCCTCACCGTATATACATACCCGTATCCGTATTCTAAAAAAACGAATACATAAGAGATGAAAATGATCCAACAATATAATACTAGGATCGGGCTTAAACCAAAACCCACTAGTATTATCCGCCCGAACAACATACGTGCACAAGTACACGTATATGATCGGAACCCTGCCGTAAAACCATACGGCCTCTACATTGTTTCGCCCGAAGCAGGGAAACCCTCTGTGTGGGACTCTAAAAACTTGACAATACGCTGGCAGTGGGTTTAACCACAAGCACGTCAGCGGTACTAGCTGCAAGTAATGGCTACTCAGGTATCTGTCGATAAGAAGGCCGATGAGCAAATTCAACTGAACTCCTACTAAGGCTGTCTGTGACAATCTCCATACAGTCTGGTCTGTTCGTCTAAGATACTCACATATATGGCCTAAGGGGATGGTAAACGTCAGACCCCTAATAGCGCAATAAGTCGTGCTGTAGTAAAGCCCAAAACACCCTGAGAAACTACTGGAGTGCCTACCAGTAAATCTCGCTTGCCATGGCCAGGGACTTTGTGTAATGGCTTTCCGACCACAGCGCGATATCAACCCCCAATACCGGGAGAGACGAATCCTATCTAATCGCTACTTCCTCCAAGTGCTTCAGGACTGCACCCAACTACTACCTGTTTGCACGACTCTTTTGAACCGTGGTAGGGTAGTAATCTAAGTGCAATAGGAACACACTCGACGTGAAGTGTGATGTCAAGTCCACGGACTAACCTGTACTCATGCCACCCGGGAACTGCTACCTGACGATATGTATAATACCAACCAGTAGTTCCTAACGAGTCATATCCAGTATAACCCATAACCTAATGAGCACCTGTATACTATCTCCAGTACGATGTACTAATGGCTGTGGGACAGACATCTCCCCTCCTGGGATGAGAAGCGTATACACTAGTCTACTCTGGGTTATCGATGCCCCGTCTCGATAATTCTACGACTAAGGACCTGTATAAGGATATGCTTATAGACTACCCAGCCCCCACTAGTGCTAATTCCATCACAGCGCTGGTAGTCAAACAAAGATCCTAAGGGCTCTACCAATATGTATAAGCAATATGCTAAAAGAAACATATGCACATATTGAGGTAGAATCAAACCAAATAGTATACTACTATTTTGAGCAAGACTGTTATTATAACTGTGAATATCCCAATCTTCCAATATGTAATATACAGTTCGGTATGATACAATAATGGCCTCTAGGGCATATCTCACTAACACCTTCATCATTTACCTCCTCTCTATACTCTCATATGTTGAGAAACAAGAGAGGAGGTGGGATAGTGAGATAGAAATACACATTGAACCATACACTAGATCCTAGATCCTTTAAACTAGCAATCTAAGGCCTTTAGTTGCTCCACTTGACACTTAGTGTGGAGCTAGAGCCATGGATCACATCCCTCGGGTGGATCATATACGACGAAGGAGGACCGACGAACAAGATCGATCCTGGAGAACCGAAGGAGCAAGCAAAGAAGAACTGGCTCATTCAAGGAGATCACTTGGAGCTTATGAAGAAGAAAGAAGACCGAAGGACACGAATCTTTGGTAAGGCTCTTCTTTCATAGTAGATAGCTCCTCTAGTATAAGCTTGTTTAGGGTTTATGGTAGATCCGGTTATCGGGTTTCATTTATCGCCAGTTTTAAACCCTAGAAAAAAAATTGTTCTACAAACGGCTACGGTAGTTGGCCGAGGCACTAGTGTAACCTAACAATCTATACACATTCTGTATAAACCTTCTTTCTTCTTCATGAGCAAAACTGGAGATCCTCAACTTGAGTACTGGGACGAATCCACCTTTCTTCAGAAGTTCGTCCAATTGAATACGGATCTCCTTCAATCCTTCAGGACTTAACCGGTATGGAGCTTTGATCACCGGTTGAGCACCAGGTAGTAAATTAATGCTAAATTCAAGAGCTCGATCGGGAGGCAAACCTGTTATATCGTCAGGAAACACATCCTTGAACTCTCGAACTACCTCTGGCTTTTCTTCTTTCACCGGTAGAGTAAAAACTTCTGCGTCCTTTGGCTTGGCACGGAAGATTCCTGGCTCCAAAGTTCCGTCTCCACTCTTGAAGTAAAAGACTGGGTGATCCGGTATCTCAAATACTACCCTTCTTTGACGGCAGTCAATCGTAGCATAGAAAATTCCCAGCCAGTCTATTCTCAACACAACATCGAATTTTGAAATGTCCAATAATTTGAAATTCGCATAGAATTCTCGTCTGCAAACTACAACTGGACACTGATCCAAATCCTATAGTTGCCTTCAATACTCCATTCCCGGAACTGACATTCCAGCTTGAAATGAGTGGCTTCATGGGAATCACGTGCGTTCTCACGAAATGTTGTGACATGAAGCAGTGAGACGTTCCAGTATCAAACAGTGCGAGTGCAGGAATGTGGCTACTAGTATAGTACTTAGGTTGTGTGAGGTTGGTTTTGATACAGGAAAAATATAGGGTGATATACAAGGATTGAAAAGATGAAAGGATTTGGGAATTACCAGTAATAACTTGGCCAGTGGCTTCGGCTTCTCCAACCGGCATCGTGAATGTCTGGTCTCTTGGCACTTTTCTCTGTTCCTGCTGGTACAGTTCGGACTGACGAGGTAAAGGTGGTCCTCGCGAGGGTGGTGCAGTTAAAGCTAAGAGGGTGGTAGGAGCTTACATAGCCAGTCTTGGTGAGGGGCTTGCATCTGCTATGTACTTTGAGCATACTCTTAGAGTGTGTTTAGACGATCCACAAATTATACAAAGACTGTTAGCTCGTCTGCAGTCCTTTACCACATGTCCGAGCTTCTTACAATAATTGCAAGTCCTTACTGGCGGTGTCCTTTCTTTCTTCTTGATATAACCATGAGCTGCCCTCAAAATTGCCTCAGTGCGAACTAGTCCTTGGTGAAGGAGAGCAACCTGCTCCTGCTGTCCCTCAATTAGACTCCTGGTTGCTTTAAGGAACGCCATTGGTCTTATCAGTAGGTCCGCAATGGTAAGTGGTGGTGGTAGCGTAGGTGGTGTAGTGTTGTCATTGACGTTGGTACTCATGTTGTTCGGTGAATCAATGACCTTGATAGAAAAAGAAAGGTTAGGATAGATTAAAGGAATTTGAAATGTAAGAATGTATAGTTGTCGATTCTTATAATTCTTGTGATATATTTCTTAGGACTTCATGCAGAACTGACCTTCATGGGCCGCCAACAAAACCTGTCACGCCCCGCTTCCCAGCGTACGAGAAGGAGACATGGCCAGGCTGCGACGTATTTACTCAGAAATAAATACGTTAAGCGTAAATAAGCAATATATGAAAAGTACAAGAGATATAATGTAACAGCAATTTTTATTGACATTCATCTTTACAACATAACTGATTTGAAAAGGAAATGTACAATGATAAAAGCAATGTCTAAACAGTGGCATACAAACTGGAAAGTAAGTATAAGTAAACTAGTAGTCTGGCTGTGCCTCAATCTGCTCCAAGTACTCCTGGCTGAGCTCGGTCTTCTGAAGGTCCGGTCTTCCTGATGAACATTCCAAGGAAAGAAATAGACAGGAATGTCGTCAGCGAACTAGCGCTCGGTAAGTCCTAAAAGAAAGGAAGGAATACAACAAGTAATGTGAAATGAAACTGTTAAGTTATACAGGTATCAGCTTATTATTCTAACGTAGTTGTTTGTAGGTTGGTACAGAAGGTATCAGTGTATACGAGAGGAGTCCAACATGCTCCGTGGACTATGGTAATAGGTAGTACAAGACCCCGTCAAAACCCAGGGGACAACGGCACGAGAGTTCAGGTAGGTGTCTTTTAGTGACCATCTCGTTCCACTTCTAATACATTTTGTACCAATTTACCCCGTTAACCCCGTGTAATATTTTATATAGATTACAATTATCAAACTTTCCAAGGCCATGGATACAGGCTGTTTATGTAATCAGGTTCGGGATGTAAACAAATAGTCATGTAATCAAGTCAAGTTATAGCCATGGTTCGGTCAAGTCAAGTCATGTTTGCATGTTGATATTGTTCTGGTATTCAGGTGCAGGTTCAAATATTCATGTTAGAGTTTGGATTCATGTTTGAATTGGATTCTGGTTTGAGTTGAATTCAAGTTTGATTTAGACTCAGACTTGAGTCAGACACTTATAACTGATTTGGATCCTGAATTATGTTCGGGAGTTGTCGATAACTGCTGCATATGGACGGCAGGACTTGTGTCTTTTTCCAAGACAATTACCATTGATAACACCGTTAAGTTTTTCTACCTTAAATAGACAAGTACTTACTTTCTCCGGCTCCCTGAGGCTCAAAAGAATTGATCCCGCTTAAACCCATATTTACTAAACTCCTTAACGGTGTTTTTATATAGCTCGAGGGGGTTTTATGAAAAATAGTTTCGTTATAGTTCAAAATAATCTAGAGAAAATATATATTCTTTAGGATTTCCATGGATGTGAATTTTAGAGATTTGAGGTATTTTTGTAATAATTACCTTAACTTGAATAGTTCATGATATTTTACTGTAATCTTATCTTGTATTGATATCTTGATGGTATTTTGATGAAACTTGTAATTCTTTTATTTAAAAAAAATAAAGTTATTATATTTTGAAAATATATGAATTGGTAATATTTAAAAATTAATTTAATTATTAAATAGAAAATCTCGTTTTTCTTAAAAATCGTATTAAAACCCTTTTGAGACCGAATGCTCCGTGAGGAGATCTGCATCTCGCTCTACTAGCCTAAGGATGTGCGATAATCTGCACCATCCAATAGCGGGTCCCCTAAAGAGGATTGTAGAGGCTTATTTGCAAAGGATTTCGAAATACAATTCAAAAGAAAATCATTTTTTTAGTACATGGTATTTTAATGAAATATATTGTATTCGCCACAAAAATAGGTTTAAAGAGAATCGTGCTATGGTAACATGTGTGTATGTGAGGGGTAGGTCATTACCCCCATGAAGTTTCTAAAGGTATGCTCAAACCAAGTAGTAAAAGATGATGTATATAAAGTTCGTGGTATTTTCATGTAAAACTTATATTAATGTTATTTAGCATGATGTTTTTTGGGTGAAAGTTATTCTAAACATTAGTTATATGATTACAAATATGGTGTAAGAATATGGATAAGAAATAATTAAGAAAAAGTGTGATTTCAAAGTTTTAAAATCGAAAGTCGGTGTTAACTCCACTTACCGATATGTTTTGGAAAAAGAGATTTTTTAAAAAAAAGAGAATAAGGATGGGTAGGGACTTACTAGTGACTTAGGTTAAGGGAAAGTAGAAGAAGATAGTTTGGTCGTCACGGGGTTGTCGGAATAGCCTCGATTTCTCGCCGGAAATTGGCCGTTGGCTAACTCCTCTTCTACTCCACTTGTATTTGAGAAAATTTGAGGGTTTTGGCTCGAATTTTCAGAATGAGAAAGGGATAGGGCATGGGATAGTATTTATAGCGTGGAATTAGAGTTTTGGGATTAAAAGAGTGAATTAAAATGCATTAAAATGTAATAAATTGGGAAATTGAGGGGTCTCTGTTTGATTGCAGAGTAATCAAACAGTGCAGGGGTAATGGGGGTAGGCCAAAGGACTTGTGTGCAAAACACGGGCCTCATTCCCTATGGAGGGACAGTCGGCGCCGGCCAAAAGAGGCATCTCGCCGGTCAGATTGTGGAGGTGGGCGGGTGGATTCTTGCCACGTGTCCGTGTCTGTATTTATAACATTTTGCACATGTTTATTTTTTCCAGACTTTTCATTTTTATGTGCATTACACGTGTAAATTTTTAGGCTTCCAAAAAGTTTAAAAGAAAATTCAGAAAAAATATAATGTTTCTAATAGGGTTTGAACACAGGGGCTACGTCACAGCAGTGCAAGCCTTTACCAATGAGCTACAAGTTGTTTCTTGCTGTTCTTAACAAAAATTAACTTTTAAATTATACTCAGGTTTGCAAACTCCTTACTGTACATTAAATTAAAAAATATCATACAGTAAATTCAGAGTCGTCACATCCCCAACTTGAAGTACTAAGATGGATCCAATCTTTCTTTAGGAGTTCGTCCAACTGTATACGGATCTCCTTTAATCTCTCCGGACTTAATCGGTATGGAGTTTTGATTACAGGTTGTAAATCAATGCTAAACTCAAGAGCTCGAGCCACATGGAGGCAGTGAACAATCGTCAGGGATTCGTCTCTCCTGGTATTGGGAGTCGATGTCGCACTGTGTTGGGTCAGCTATCACCAAAAATGTTTGGTCAAGGTGGATGAGAATTACTGATGTGATATCAATAGTTTCTCTGTGGGTGATGAGCTTCAGACCGGCACGACTTATCGAGTTAGTAGGGATCTGACGTTATCCACCCCCTAAACCCAGAAGGCGATTATCTCATACGAAGAGACCGGACTATACAGAGATTGTCACAAACAAGCTCAGTAGGGGTACGTATAAGTTTGCTCGTCGGCCTTCGTTTCGCTCAATACCTAGGTGTCGCTACGTATAGCTAGTGCCGCTAACGTGTTTGTAGTTAAACCAACTTCCAGCGGATTGACGAGTCTTTAGAGTCCCACATAGAGGGTATTCCCAGTTAAGGCAAAATGATGTAGTGGCCATATATTGATACGTGCAGAGTTCCAATTAGGTATGTTGCTAGCCACATAGATTTTAATCGGGCGGATAATAATACTAGCCGGCTTAGGATTATGCCGAATTATTAAATCAAGTTTTGATTTAATAATGTTCATATATATATATTTCGATATGTATATTCTAGTATTATGTCTATTGTATTTTTCTATCTCTTTGGGGACAAGACCCAATACATGAGTAGCTGAGCCGCAGACTAAGCAAAGGCGGTTGGCTCGACGGCAGTCCTTCATCATATGTCCAGTTCTCTTGCAGTAGGTGCAAAAGGCTGGGCTGGGACGATGGGTTGGTACTCTGGGTCGCCTTGGCATGAAAGGTGGCCTGGACGAGGCTCCACCTGCCATCTGGTTGGCAGGGCGTTTGACTCCTGCAGACCGAGGTCCGTCCCTTGCTTTTATCACTGCCTCATAACTGCGGGCAGCTTTCAGAGCATCCTCATGAGTCAAAAATTTTCCCGTGGCTAGAGCAGCCTGAATCTCCGTGCCCAGTCCTTGTTGAAAACGACATGCTCTGATCTCGTCCGTCGGTATCAAGTGTGCTGCGAATCTGTTTAAGGATTGTGTTAGCTGTGTAGTATGTGATATTTAAAAATTGAACTACTGTGACATATCTTACCAGCTTAACATGGTGAATTCAGTGTCATATTCATCTATTGATTTGTCCCACATTGAACTCTGTTGTAGATGAATAAACTGCTGTTCCATGGCAAACTTGGCAGTTACAGGAAAGTATTTCGCGTCGAACTTCTTGCGAAAAGTCTTCCATTCAATAGGCTGTACCAGACGGCTTTCTTCCGCCTTCCACCAGTTGCGAGCATTATCCGTGAGCTGTAGTTTTGCCACACGGACCTAAGTGATGTCTGGCACTTGAGCTGTAGCCAGATCGTCTTCTATACTTTGTGCCCATTCTTCAGCTTCAAGAGGGCTTCCTTTACCAGAGAACTGCTTGGAGTGCAAAGCCCTGAATTGCTTTACCCCTGGTGCGTCGATCTCAGGACGGTTCAGGAGTTGTTTCTGTCCCTCAAGAAAGCTGCAAATCGCCTCAAGTAGCACTGTTTGCTCGGTGGGTGGTGCAGGAACAGCTGGTGTGAGAGCTAGTGCCGGAGGTGTGTTGTTGACGTTGGTGCCGGTGTTGTTCGGGGAATCTATAACCTTGAAGAAAAATTTGGGTTAGGACAAATTCAAATACATGAAATGATAAGATTCAAGAAATAGAAATTTGTAAGATTCAAGAAACATGAATTGTAAAAATTGTTTTACTTGCTGGTTCTTGTGTTATATTGTTTAGGTTGTTCACGCAGAACAGAACTGCGTGATAGGGATTCATACAGCTCTGACATGCATGGGCCACCAACAAAACCTGTCACGCCCCGCTTCCCAGTATACGGCGAAGGGGACGCGACGAGGTCCGCTACGTATTTACTGGGAAGTAAATACGCTGAGCGTATCTAAGCAATATAAAATAAATCACAAGAGACAAGAGATATACAAATAATAGCAACTTTATTAATAACATTCTTTTGTACAATACATGAAAAGTAAATACAACTGGAATGAAAAGAGATACCTAAACAATGGCATAACAGTAAATGGAAAATACTGAATAGAACAAGGTACAATGTCTAGAGCTCGGGGTCTTCGTGAAACTGCTCCAAGTCTTCACCGGTGGGTTCAATCTCTGCCGGATCCAAAACACCTGACGACATTCAAAGAAGAAAGAAATAGAATGTCGTCAGCGAACAGGTCGCTCGGTAAGTCCCAAAGATAAGGAAGAAAAGACAGAATAAGAGGTGTCCTCTAAAGTATAATGTTATAGAATATTGTGTTCGCGCTATTGTTTGTAGCTTGGTACGGAAGGATGCCAGTGTATACGAGAGGGGTCTCAGTATGCTAGAGACCAAGGCAAACGTAATGTACAAGGAACCGTTAAGCCACGGTACAACAGCAACGGAATATAGGTTAGGTGTCTTAATCTTACCATCTCGTTCCACTTCTAACACTTTCCGCACCAATCTACCCTTTAAACCCCATAGTGTTTTGATAGTATTGTTGTATTGTATTGTGTAAGTTGGATGACTGATTAAAACCATGATATCAGTAAATAGATTGTAACTGCATAATCAGGTAAATGGAATAACGGAATAATGGATGCATATCCATGGTTTGATTCAGTCAAGTTGTATAGATTGTTAACTGGATTCTGGGATTCATGTGTTCATTTTGAGTTGGAATTTTAAAGAATGTAAATTGATTTGAATCATATTCAAGTCAGAAATAATCAGACTCAAACCCGAGTCAGACCAAAAGAAATGTAAGTCTAAGTTCTATAATCGTTATGGTCCTTATTGTAATTTATAAAACTTGAAGGGGGTTTATATAAAAATACTTTTGTATAGTTTTCAAGATACACCCCAAGTATTTATTATTCGTCTTTATAGTTATAATGAGTGTCAATTTTATTTTGTGTTATTTCTAGTGAAAATATCCTAATTATATAAATAAAGGTATTTATTTGTAATTTTGATTTATTTGAAATTCATGGTATTATAATGTAAAATTTAGTGTTGTGATTTTTAGGAAAATGTGGAAAATTTATCTTATAATAAAATAGGTGTTTAAATGATAAATAGACATATGTTTGTACAAGAATAATTTTTAATAAATATTTTATTTTCCAAAAATCTCATTTTTCATAATTGTCGTATTTTAAACCTTTCGAGACAGAATGCTTCTTGCGGAGGTCTGAATCTCGCACTACTAAGCCCGAGGGTGCACGATAAACCGTACCATCCCTAACGGGTTCCCCAAAGGTGGGTTGTAGTGGCGCTTTGCAAAGATTTTATAAATACTAATCCTTTAGAAAACGGTTTTATAAAATAAATGGTATTTATTTGTAAAGTGTAATTTTCCGTATTTTAGATTCTAGGGTTTCCTAAGTCAACTAGCTTATTTCTAAATGGTTTAAATGACAAGTCATTAGAAGCCTCAAATCACTTCTTCACCGCCAATTATGGCCAGGTAAGTACAAGTGAGGAAGGAGGGATCCGTTCACGAATCGTGAGACGGGACTTTTAAAGTTACCTAAGCTCACTTGCCTAGCCTTAGACACCACAAAGTCAGCTTTAGATAAACGATCGATGTCCACAACTTATCGTATTTTTCTATTAAAGATATTGTTTTAAAATTGTATAAAACCTAGAACTTTTTAGAAAAGGTTTTATTAAGAAAATGGTATTTTAATGTGAAATCTTGTTTTATCGTATTCTAAGTTTTCAAGGTGGCATGTTATGATTGTATATGAGTGTGTGAGGAGGTGGGTCATTACCTCGTGATCTACTTTAAGGTATAGCAATGTTAAGAGGTTAAATGTGAAAAACTAAACATGGTGGTATTTAAGTGAAAGAATACGATATATTGCGAAAGCTATCATTTCATGTGTGAAAACTTGTTCAAATTAATTGTTAAGTGATTAGTAGTCAACATGAAGATGTTTAAGCATTATGGAATTGGTGGTAAGTGAGATTTGATAGAAAACCGAATCGGAAATCGGTTTGTTCCGATTTCCGTCGGGTTTGTAAAGTCGTATTTTTATGAAGGAAAAGAAAGGTAGAAAAGAGGGACTTACGGGTTTGGACAACACTAGAGAGTGAGGGGGAAGTAGAGGGTTTGCCGGTGCGTCGAATCGTCGTTGAGAGGTCCTAGTACGATCACCGGAATTTCGCCGTCGATTTCGTCAGCGCTTCGTCTTTCGTTCGTTTTCTAACGTACCAAGTTCTCTTGGAATTTTGAGAGAGTGGACTTAGAAATTTAGGATGACAGGGTAGAGGGTATGGGGGGTATATATAGGGTTAGGCTAGGTTTAGGGTTTTTAATAAAAAAATATATAAAAACATATAAAATTATATAAAAATCATTAAACATCATTAAAATTTGGAGTAAAAGGGATTTATTGGGCTCTCTGTAACCGATCTAGGGATTTAGTGTGTGCAAGAGTGTTGACCAAGAAAAGATGCTCGTTTCCTATGTTGACGACTCGGCCGTCCGGCCGAGTCCGGCCGGCGGCGCCGGCCCGAGTCGGGGTGTCGGGGGCCGGGGAATCTCCAGAGGGAATTTATGGTATTTTTACTTTTCTGGGTTCAGTTCAAGTTTTGTGAGTTATGGCGTTTTGACGGTTGACTTCCAAAAGAATTTAAAACAAAATAAATACAAAAATAATGTGAGGCAGGGGATTTGAACTCTGGTGGCTTGGTTCAGCAGTGCAAGGTATTACCAATGAGCTACAAGCTCCTTCTTGTAATTATGGAGTGAAATAAATACTTAAAGAAATATCAGCCACAATAAATACTCCAAGTATACATTGAATTTAAATCAATTCTTTATACATTAAAAATGGAGTTGTTACAGTCTACCCTCCTTACAAAAATTTCATCCTCGAAATTTACAACTTTTATTTGAGGACTAGTTTACAAAGAGGTGTGGATATCTAGTACGCATTTCATCCTCCCTTTCCTAAGTGGACTCTCCTGGAGTATCTTTCCTCTACATCACTCGAACCAAGTTAACCTCCTTGTTCCGAAGTGTCTTCACTTTCCTGTCCAGGGTTTCCACAGGCTGTTGCTTATAAGACAAATCGGGCTGTATAGTGAGCTCGGAATGATCGAGAACATGGCTGGGGCCACTCACATACTTTCTGAGTTGGGATATGTGGAACACATTATGCACTTCTTCTAATGAAGGGGGAAGCGCTAAGCAGTATGCCACTTCACCGACTCGTTCGAGTATGTCGAACGGTCCAATATATCTCGGACTCAATTTACCCCGTCTTCCAAATCGGATCACTCCGCGGTTCGGAGATATCTTCAGGAATACATGATCTCCTGGCTGGAACTCCAAGTATCGCCTGTTTGCATCAGCCCAGTGCTTCTGTCGATCTTGGGCTATGCGCATCATTTCCCTGATAGTACGAACCACATCAACAGTCGCTACTATCATCTCTGATCCAAGAAGTTCCCTATCTCCGATGTCGTCCTAACTTAATGGCGAATGACACTTCCTTCCATACAATGCTACAAAAGGTGCCATTCTTATACTTACTTGGTAGCTGTTGTTGTATGAAAACTCCACAAGATGTAGGTGATCTTCCCACGATCCTTAGCATACACGCTCTAAGCATATCCTCCAAGATCTGAATAGTTAGTTTCGACTGACCATCTGTTTGTGGATGATAAGCCGTGCTGAAGTTCAGACTTGTTCCCAAGCTTGCTTGCAGACTCTGCCAAAATTGCGATCGGAACCTGGCGTTACGATCGGAGACAATGCAGACCGGTAATCCATGAAGTCTCACAATTTCCTGTATAAGTTCATGGGTATCAGAGATAGTATATTATGAAGAGTTTAAATCTTAAGTAGATTATTACCTCCATGTACTTCTTCGCAAGTGTCTCAGTAGATTGGCCAACTCGAAATGGGATGAAATGAGCCGATTTTGTGAGTCGATCCACAATGACTTATATGGCATCGTTACCCTTTGTGCTACGAGGAAGAGCAGTCACAAAGTCCATCGTGATGTGTTGCCACTTCCATTCTGAGATTGGTAACGGTTGAAGTAATTGTAACTCCACGGTAGCGCCCCGGCTGTCTAACAGACGCCAAATGCAGAATAAAAACTTTTTACGAACTGGCGCTATAGTGTACCATAACCTGGATCTGCCATTAAAGCTAAACTCACAAATTGTAAAGAGGGTAGAATTGTTATACCGAATGATCCGAGTCCTTCGGTCTTCAACCATCATCCCACGCTATATTGCAACTGATCCGAACTTGCTCGATCTCCAGTCTCGTCGTCCAGGTGGCACCACATCGACGGATCTTTAAACGGGCTCCCGCCTCTGAACCGAGGCAACTCGATCGTCAAGTTTGCCAAAAGAGACGACCAAGATGAAGTAGAGAATAAGTAGAATATTTTGTCTCGTTACGTCCAAGGCTATGGACGAACGGTTAAAAGAATTTACCAATTGGAATCGGGTGAATGGAAATTGAACTATATGAAATTTCCATACACTAAATTATCATAATCTTTTTCTCTCAAGCAAATGAAAAAACCATTCATCCTCACAAGAGGGGTCGGCCACTTATAGAAGAGGGGGGGTGAGTGTAGGAGAGGGGAGGGTGAGTGTAAGCAAAAGATCAAAGAAAAATATCAAAGATATTTATCATGAAAAAAGAATGAGTGGTATGAACACATTAAATGAATTAATCCACCTCACTTAACACCTCACCCCACAATTAAAGCAAATGATGAGTCACTAATCCTAGCCACCATTTTTAGAATCTTCTAGAACCATGACTCACCCAAAAGACGAAAGGATAAATCCGCATTTAACCGAATGTCAAATATGGCTGATAGAAAACTGGAAACTGGCAATTTCCAAAAGTGATCCTGAAACGAATTTCAGGATAACCCCGTACCAGTATAAACATACCCATATTTATATTACGACCGAATACAAATGCAACTGAGACAAAAATATTATATCTATACAGTATAATACTGGGTTCCGGCTTAAACCAAAGCCTACCAGTATTATCTGCCTGAAAAACGACACGTGCGAAAACGCACGTGCTTTTTCCGAACCTAGCCATAAACACATACGGCCTCTACAACGTTTCGCCCGAACTTGGGAAAGTGTCTGTGGGGGACTCTAATGACTCATCAACACACTGGCACTGGGTATAACCACTAGCACGTCAGAGGTACAAACTGTACGTAACGGTCTGCCTATGTATTGATTGGAAAGGAAGCTGACGAGCGAACTCATCTATAAACCCTACTGAGCCTGACAGTGACAATGTATATACAGTCCGGTCCATTCGTCTAAAGAGTATCACATATCGAGTCTACGGGGTGGATAAAGTCAGACCCCTAATAACGCGATAAATCGTGTCGGCATGAAGCCCATCACCACCTGAGAAACTACTGATCCAAATCAGTAATTCTCCATTACCTCGGCCGAGGATTCCTAATGATGGCCATCCGTGCACTGCGCGACATCAACCCTACCGGGAGAGACGAATCCCCGACGATCCGCTCACTTGCCTCCAATGTGGCTCGGGACTGTACCCAACTAAAACCTGTTTGCACAACTCCTTTGAGCGTGGTAGGGTAGTAATCTAAGCACAGTGGGAACTCACATGAGACAAACGACGATCTCAGGTCGATGAACTAACCTGTACACATGTCACCAGGGAACTGCTATCTGACGATATGTATAATACCAACTAGCATGTTCCCGGCGAGTCCTGTCCGGTGTACTCATAACCTAATGAGCACCTGTATACATCTTAGGTGATCCTACTGACACCAATGGCTTGTGAGACCGGCCATCACCCCTCGTCGGGGTCTCGACTGTATACACTAGTCTACTCTGGAGTATCGATGCCCTGTCTCGAAAACTCCCACGACTAGGGACACTTTAAGGATGTGCTTATAGACCCTAGCTCCCACGTATATGATCACCATCATACTGTTGGCTGTCAAGCAGAATCCTATGGGCTCTATCAATCATGCAATAGCGAACTAAAGCATGTATACGATGATAAAGACAAACCAGATAGCAAACTATCATCTCGAGCAAGACTATCATATCGGTATAGGTCCTGCCTCAATCATTGCAATCACGTACCTGCGATCCAATAATTGATTTTGAGGGCACTATCTCCAACAATCTCTCACTTGCACTCAAGGCTAATTATTGCGATGTCGCATACTCACAGCCCGTGTGATACCGAACATCCAACTCCTCTACTAATCAGTTTCACAAAGCTAGTTTGTAAAACTCTTGTGTTCGAGAAATAGCCTCAGTGAGTGGATCCGCCCTGATGTTTCTTTCTATGTCTCTCTTAATATCAAATTCGCGGAGAAATCCATCTCCCGAATCGAGTAATACCTGTCTTAGAATATGTCTGGATATCTGATGGGAACTAGTTCATCAACGAACTCCAAATCCAAACTTCTTAGACTGTATCGATAACTGAACCTAATCAGTATCCAGCACCATGCCTCCCACAGTATCCTCTTGGACCACCTGTCCATAATACTGTCCCTCGTCAGAGGGAAAACTATAACTCTGACAATCACTATGTCATCCATGTCACCTTTGAAGCCTGGAATGATAACCGTCTCCCGAAGGAGGCTGCCGTCATCAAGTCCATAGAACATTCACTTATGTTCTAAGACTGCTTCTTTATGTTTCTTCAAGATTGGATTAATATAAACTTATCACATCAAGTGCAAAAACAACATCTGGTGTGGTACTTGACATCTCATGATTGACTCAATTGCCTAAGCAAGTGATCTGCCAATCATGCACATCCCTCTCTCCTTTAGCCTCTAAGACACCTTTAGAGAGGGTGACTCCATCACCTGCAGGTACACTACCATGCCAGGAGTCATCTATTCAAAAATATTTTCAGAATATTATCAAAGTACCCATATTGGGAAACTACCCAAATCTAGATCTAAAACCATAGATCTAGTAACCAGAATGTCTAATATTATATCCATATCCTTTGTGGAGAAACAACTATGTGACGACCAAAGTACAACCGATCGTAGTATAGAAATTTTACTTCCTACTCTGTGTATGTCATCCAAATTCCAGGACATCACACCTTACTACCTTCTTAACAGATCCATCCCTTATTCTGATGAAGTCAAAACCATGACTCCACATCAAAATTAGATGATCTATCTCCTCTATATCCACTCAAGTCTATAAATAGACATAAGCTACTTGCCCACTATACTTCCGGTGCTCCCACTGACTACGACAACCCTCTGGCAGAATAATATATACGTACACTTCTAAAACTAGTTTAGAACGACGCTATACATATCCTCCTGCCGGGTCTCATAGTCTAGAACAACAGTAGTGTCAAGTCTGGGTAAACAAGAACCTCCCTGTCACCGTCCTTGAGGCTACCGGAGTACCTCTCGGGTGTCTGAGGTTACCTTCCATTTCTGCGGAGTGGCTAATGGAATGTCAAACCTGATTGAATATATAGGTCCTATTAAATTTTCCGTAATTGTTTGCGGTTCTGGAATCACTTCCGGTTCTACCATACTCTCACTACTGTTTTCTGAAAAAATCCATTTTACTAAAACTGTGGCGAGTCTAGAACAATATCACTATTGATCTTCCAGATGGTAGAAATGTCAACCCTCGTCAAAGCCAGGGTCAACCCACAAACAACCATTACAGAAACGTGCCTTGAGTTATCCAGTGTCTGGTTTTAAGCATAAGCTGGACAACTCCCCATATCTTAACATCGTTAAGATATGAACCATTCTATATATAATATAGAAATAGAGGCGCTAATTTAATTTGAACCAGATTCAAATCATGCAGCTGTCTCTAGTGCATATTATCTTAATGGAAAGAGGCTAATCAACATTACTTAATTTAGGAATCCATCCAATTATGAGTAACCTGAAAGAGAAACAAGTTTCTCAAAACCATTACTATTATCTGAATACCAATCACAAGTATCTACATCTTCGATCTCTTTGAAGAATCCTGATGCTTGCGATACCTGGTTCTCTACTTTATTCTTATACCCACAACTTCTCAAAACTTAAACATTGTATTTCTACGAAATACTTGTCTAAAACTAGAGAAGTCACAAGTAAACAGAACATAGTACGAGGACCTACCCCTTCGTCCTGACGGACACTGGACAACATACAATACTCTGTATAAGTCCGCTGAATCGAATAACTCATAACCTGTGCAACGTAGGTTGAAAACTGTACTCAGGCGATTTCCTCAAATATCACCAATTACAACGAATTCCGATATAATGAGGATGATCACATAATTCCCAATAACTTACTCTCAGTCATCATCTGTAAAAACCATACAGATATGAGAATGAAACCTGGTAAATACATACTCTGGAGTAAGTATGTAATCGGGAAATCAGTTTACAATTAACAATGCACAGTGAAACTGAAACATGAAAATGTTTCGTAGGGGTATCCTGGTATTCCTAGTAATGCCTTTTCCATAAATCAATTCATGACTATAACCGTATATTTCTTTGCCACCTCTCCAAATCTCTTTATTTGTCTTTATTCATTACCTTCTGTACACCCCTTAGGCTAAGTGGTTTTCTTCCTTCCCTACCGTTCGGCACCAGCCTATGGTTTGGAAGAAGACCATTCAGCAAGCATAATAGGTGTACCCTCCTAAACCTAGGAGTACTCGCAACTTGAGAGAAGGTGATGATAAAAGACAACTGAATAAAATCTTATTCTATTGAAGATGAAATTGGAGTGGCGATGAAGTACGCGGTTTGGTCGTGAATGATAACAGTCGCAATTTACTTTGTCCTCTTTCTAATCTCTTTATTTTGTCTTTACATATTACCTTCTGCACACCCTACTTAGGCTAATTGGTTTTCTTCATTCCCTACCTTTCGGCACCTGCCTATGGTTTGGAATAAGACTATCCAATAAGCGTAATAGGTGTACTCTCCTAGAATAAGGAGCCCTCGTAACCTGAGAGAAGGTGATAATAAAAAACAACCGAATAAACTAATTCTATTTCTCCTGAACCTGGATCCCTCCTCGAAGAAGTCCCTTCGAGTTCGTATATAACCATACGATGGATCTATCCAATGGAAGTGGATGTCCGTAGTAATACGGGGTGTTCTGAGAAATACAAAGGGTAAAAGAAGGAGCGGCAATGACTTATGCAACTCGGACAATCCAAAAAGTCAGTATTTTAAGAAGGTTCGGTCAATCTTGGTCACTGAGTCATAATTTAGGGTCGGTCAAAGGTCGCTGCCAAAGAGAAAAAGAAAAGAAACACTCTGCGTGCACTCTAACCTAGATCAAAATGGTTATCACTTTATCTAATCAGGAAACCTCCCACTGTAATCTCAAATTCTCCTCCAAATCTGAAAGAAGAATTAGTCGGAATCACCCGAAGAGTAAACCAACTCATTAGTGAGAATCGGGATCCAACTATCATCGCATGATAACTTGATGGAAGCCACTCAAGTTATCACACTCCAGAAGGTATGCGTATGCCTGGCAAGTTTGCTTTATGTTTGAAACTCCCGATTTGATTTTTGCCCCATGCTCTTATGACCTTGACTAAGGGCCAACAAATCATAAGTCACATGTCAAGTTCTTCCCGTCATTGTCCTGGTTGATTTGAACCCACCCGTACATACTCTTGACTAAGGGCCAACAAAATAATACGACTGTCCCAAACCTACGCATTTATCTATGCTACAAATGAATACCCAGCAGCTACCAAACACTATACCTTGACTAAGAGCCAACAAACATAGCTTGAATACTACTGACCATCCATAAGAAATGACGGAGGGCTACGGCTGGTTTTTGGCGAAAAACCTTTAACGTAATGAACTTGATCTCGTTGAAGGAACCTGATAGTTTTTTATAAAATATAGTGATGAAAACGTTTTGCTAAAGAGGTCACTCCCGGTGAACGGATCTCGGCTCTTTCCTCATAGAATGAGGTGTAGGATATTCCAACTGAATATCACTATGCAAAGCAACTTGTAATCGACTATATTAAAGTTGCTACCCTGACGTAAACTTCTGCCCAAGGGGTTTTTCCCGGTGAAGGGATATCAGCCCTTGCCTCGTCGAATGAGG
Source organism: Agapanthus africanus (assembly GCA_030015575.1). NCBI lineage: Eukaryota > Viridiplantae > Streptophyta > Magnoliopsida > Asparagales > Amaryllidaceae > Agapanthus > Agapanthus africanus. The sequence goes on from CM057338.1 coordinate 963,654,362, forward strand.
TGCAGGATATTCCAACTGAATATCACTATGCAAAACAAAAGGAAACATCTTTGTAATAACACTTTTAAAATTTGTTCCAACAACATCAAATATAGGTTTGTTTTATCCTTGCATTGATAAGAATCAACGCAGTCCCATCAATCAATCACACCAGAAAAGAACGAAAATAAAATGTACGTATATGCCATCTGCATTCGCCACTGGGTCCCGTCATCACCCGTTAGGTTACTTAACTAACGACAGAGCGGGGGCTGGACTAGCGCGGGTGTAAAACATATACAACATCTAATAGTATATATACCAATATATAATAATCTCTCTAGGCGTGATAATATGCAACATTACAAAAAAGTAATAAGTATCACAGAACAATACAGATAATCTGGGATCCCCGGGTTTCACAGAGCCGCTGCTGAAACCTGACGTTCCCGTGGTCGTGTGGATAGCCTGTGCAATGAAACCTAGACCCCAACGGGTGCGGCAAGTTACCCGCCAAAACCTGAAGCGATGTAGTCCCCACAGCACAGTGAATGGAACACCCGGCACTTCACGGAATCCGGTAAATTGAGCACCCCTCCTTGGGTCAACCTGTACCCCCTACGAGTGCGGCGAATAGTCTGCCAATTCTAGAGTGAGACCCCTTTGCCTCTCAAAGCCATGAGATACGGACCCGTTGCCCTCCAGAACCCGGCTATCCGTGCACTCCTTCGCGGGATAAAGCTAGTACAGAAAATATAAAAAATGTACAACGGGTACATCGACCTCGACCCGGTCGTGCCCCAAAAGAATATTATACAAACAGGCAGTAACGGCAGTCCACATGTTGGACGCTCGCCCCGCAATATCAAATGTACAAATAAATCCAAACTGCACTATCATTGCACCCTGCTATCCACCACGACATATCCGCAACATCACAGCACAACACAGAACATCAACGCGAATGTCACGTTCGCAAACCCGTCTAAAAGAACTATAGCAATCAGACGCGGTTTACCGATCAAATGACATTCCCGGTCGGAGATATAAAGTACTGTAAACTAACAAGTTTAAAATTTCGATCGACAAAAAATTCTCGAAGTGGGCCCTACGAACAACTGGTGTACAGTAATAAAAACCGGGCCCAAAAGAATATACCAAAAACCCACAATTTCCAAGAAGAACTTACTGGTGAAATTTGGAACACTGTTGCCACATACTGGCCGCAGTTCCGCGGTCAAACCCAAGCTTTGACCGCGGTTCCGCGACGGTATAGTGGCAACACGTGCCCAAATTTCACAGTAATTCTTAAAAACCATGCTTAGTTTTCTGTAACATGCAAAATAATTTTAGGACACTGTTTAAAATCGACAGAAACTATAGCACTTGAAAATTGTGTTTTTCGAAATTCGGTTCGATCGATATTTTAAACGCGTTAGCACAAGCTAGTATAGCTTAATGGTGAGGCTCTGATACCACTGAAAAAAATTGACCAACTGAAACGCCAAGACGGCCGCGGTTCTGCGGTCATACGGACGAATCAGTGTGTCGTTTTTCTCCATAATTGACTTCGAGGGCACTATCTCCAACAGTAATCCAGCAGTCATGTGATGTTCAGCCTTTACTTGCTGACACACCAAGCATTTTGTGACGCTTCTGGCTACTTCACGCTTCATTACATGCCACCAATAATTCTGACGTAGATCTTTGTACATTTTGGTACCTCCAGGGTGTACTGAGTAGGGAGAGCTGTGAGCTTCTTTCATTAACTCTTCCCGAACAGGACCTTTTGGTACACACAATCTGCTGTCGTATCTCAAAGATCCGTCTTCATGGATGATGAAGTTTGTTCTTAGTCCATTCTTCACTTGTTCTCTGATCTTTTGCAACTTAGCATCACTTGCTTGAGCTGCTTTGATCTGATTGACAATAGTTAATTGAACTTGCAAATTCATCAAACTTGAAGCATTACCTGGCATGATTACTTCAATCTCCATCTGATGCAAGTCTTGTTAAAGCTTCCACTGAGCGGTGAGATTCGTTGCTAATGGTTGGCGACTAAGAGCATCAGGTACTACATTCACCTTCCCTGGGTGATATTGCAAGTTGATATCAAAGTCCGCCATGAGTTCTAACCATCTCCTCTGCCGCATATTCAACTCTTTCTGAGTAAACACGTACTTCAGACTTTTATGATCTGTGTAGATGTTCATCCGTTCACCAAGTAGGTAATGACGCCAAATCTTGAGAGCAAAGATGACGGCTGCCAACTCCAGATCATGCGTTGGATAATTGCGCTCATGAATATTCAACTGTCTTGAAGCATAAGCCGCAACCTTACTGTGCTGATGTAGAACACATCCTAATCCCTTACCGGATGCATCGCAATGCACTTCGAATCCTCCAGATTGATCCGGTATGACGAGAATAGGTGCTGATGTCAATCTTGACTTGAATTCAACGAAAGCTTGTTCGCATGCTTCTGACCACACAAATTCTTCATCTTTACGTGTGAGCTTGGTCGGGGCGTTGCTATCTTTGAAAAGCCTTCAATAAACCTTTTGTAATATCCAGCTAAACCCAAGAAACTTCGAATATTCTTCACTGACTTTGGTGTAGGCCATTCGCTAACTGCCAAAACTTTCACTGGATCCACAGAGATTCCTTCTCCTGATACGATATGTCCAAGAAAACCAACTTGATTTAGCCAAAACTCGCACTTGCTGTACTTGGCATAAAGTTGATGTTGTCGAAGAGTTTCTAGGACAATTCGCAGATGCTCTGCATGTTCTTTCCGACTTTTAGAATACACCAGGATGTCATCGATGAAGATGACAGCAAACCTGTCTAAGTACTCCCGGAAAACTTGATTCATTAGGTTCATGAATATTGCGGGTGCGTTGGTCAGTCCAAATGGCATCACTAGAAATTCGTAATGTCCATAGCGAGTTCTGAAAGCTGTTTTGTGAATATCAGCTTTCTTGACCTTCACTTGATGATAACCTGAACGAAGATCTAATTTAGAGAAAACACAAGATCCACTTAGCTGATCGAATAAATCATCGATGCGCGGAAGTGGATACTTGTTCTTTATAGTGACTTTGTCAAGGCTCTGTAATCGATGCACATTTTGTATGAACCTTCCCTCTTCTTCACAAGTAGTACAGGTGATCCCCAACTTGAAGTGCTGGGACGAATCCATCCTTTCGCCAGTAATTCGTCCAACTGTGTTCGGACTTCCTTCAAATCTTCCGGACCTAAACGATAGGGTGCTTTGATCACCGGTTGTGCTCCTGGTACTAAATCAATACTGAATTCAAGAGCTCGATCGGGAGGCAAACCTGATATATCGTCAGGAAATACATCGTCGAACTCTCGAACTACATCTGGTCTTGATTCTTTCTCCGCTTGAGCTGCTGCAACTACTGCTTCTCTTGGCTTCGCTTTGTAGGTACTTGGCTCCAGTGTACGGTCTCCGCTTTTGAAATAGAAGACCAGATGGTCTGGAATCTCGAATACTACCCTCCTTTGATGACAGTCTATGGTAGCATAAAAAGTTCCAAGCCAATCCATTCCTAGAACCACATCGAAGTTCGGTATGTCCAGCACTTTGAAGTCAGCATAAAACTCTCTGCTGTAGACGACGACTGGACACAAGCTGTATCCCATAGTTGCCTTTAGAACGCCATTTCCTGCACTGACATTCCAGCTGGATACAAGCGGTGAAACTGGAATCGCATGGGTTCGAACAAACCGTTGCGACATAAGGCAGTGTGATGCTCCAGTATCAAACAGTGCAAGTGCAGGGATAGAGGATACTAAGATTGTACCTAAGGTATATGGGATATGTTTTAGGTATAGAAAATATGTAACTAAGTAGCACGATAGAAAAGAAAAGTTTAAAAAGAAAAGTTTACCAGTGATGACTTGGCCAGTGGCCTCAGCTTCTTCCACGGACATCGTGAAAGCCTGGTGCCTTGATACATTCCTCCTGGCCTGAGGAGCATTCCTCGGAACGTTCCTTTGAGCTTGATAGAACTGACGAGGAGGTGGTGCAGCTTGTGGTCCTCTGGGTGGTGCAGGTAGTGCAGGTCTGGGAGCAGGTGCCTGAAGAGCTGGTCGCTGCGGATAAGTAATTGCTGGCCTGGGTGCAGTCTTTGGGGACAAGACCCAATATCATGAGTAGCCGAGCTGCAGACTAAGCAAAGGCGGTTGGCTCGATGGCAGTCCTTCATCATATGTCCAGTTCTCTTGCAGTAGGTGCAAAAGGCTGGGCTGGGACGATGGGTTGGTACTCCGGGTCGCCTTGGCACGAAAGGTGGCCTGGACGAGGCTCCACCTGCCATCTGGTTGGCAGGGCGTTTGACTCCTGCAGACTAAGGTCCGCCCCTTGCTTTTATCACTGCCTCATAACTGCGGGCAGCTTACAGAGCATCCTCATGAGTCAAAAATTTTCACATGGCTAGAGCAGCCTGAATCTCCGTGTCCAGTCCTTGTTGAAAGCGACGGGCTCTGATCTCGTCCGTCGGTATCAAGTGTGCCGCGAATCTATTTAAGGATTGTGTTAGCTGTGTAGTATGTGATATTTAAGAATTGAACTATTGTGACATATCTTACCGGCTTAACATGGTGAATTCAGCGTCGTATTCATCTACTGATTTGTCCCATATTGAACCCTGTTGTAGATGAATAAACTGCTGCTCCATGGCAAACTTGGCAGTCACAGGGAAGTATTTCGCGTCAAACTTCTCGCGAAAAGTCTTCCATTCAATAGGCTGTACCAGATGGCTTTCTTCCGCCTTCCACCAGTTGCAGGCATTATCCGTGAGCTTCAGTTTTGCCACATGGACCCAAGCGATGTCTGGCACTTGAGCTGCTGCCACATCTTCTTCTATGCTTTGTGCCCATTCTTCAGCTTCAAGAGGGCTTCCTTCACCAGAGAACTGCTTGGAGTGCAAAGCCCTGAATTGCTTTACCCCTGGTGCGTCGATCTCAGGACGGTTCAGGAGTTGTTGTTGTCCCTCAAGAAGGCTGCGAATCGCCTCAAGTAGCACTGTTTGCTCGGTGGGTGGTGCAGGAATAGCTGGTGCGAGAGGTAGTGCTGGAGGTGTGTTGTTGACGTTGGTGCTGGTGTTGTTCGGGAAATCCATAACCTTGAAGAAAAATTTGGGTTAGGACAGATTCAAATACATGAAATGTTAAGATTCAAGGAATAGAAATTTGTAAGATTCAAGAAACATAAATTGTAAAGAATGTTTTAGTTGCTGGTTCTTGTGTTATATTGCTTAGGTTGTTCACGCAGAACAGAACTGCGTGATAGGGATTCATACAGCTCTGACCTGCATGGGCCACCAACAAAACCTGTCACACCCCGCTTCCCAGTATAAGGCGAAGGGGACGCGACGAGGTCCGCTATGTATTTACTGAGAAGTAAATACGCTGAGCGTATCTAAGCAATATAAAATAAATCACAAGAGATAAGAGATATACAATAACAGCAACTTTATTAATAACATTCTTTTGTACAATGCATGAAAAGTAAATACAACTGGAATGAAAAGCGATGCCTAAACAATGGCATAACAGTAAATGGAAAATACTGAATAGAACAAGGAGCAATGTCTAGAGCTCGGGGTCTTCGTGAAACTGCTCCAAGTCTTCACCGGTAGGTTCGATCTCTGTCGGGTCCAAAACACCTGACGACATTCAAAGAAGGAAGAAATAGAATGTCGTCAGCGAACAGGTCGCTCGGTAAGTCCCAAAGATAAGGAAGAAAAGACAGAATAAGAGGTATCCTCTAAAGTATAATGTTATAGAATATTGTGTTCACGCTGTTATTTGTAGCTTGGTGCGGAAGGATGCCAGTGTATACGAGAGGGGTCTCAGTATGCTAGAGACCAGGGCAAACGGAATGTACAAGGAACCGTTAAGCCACGGTACAACAGCAATGGAATATAGGTTAGGTGTCTTAATCTTACCATCTCGTGCCACTTCTAACACCTTCCGCACCAATCTAGCCCTGAAACTTCGTAGTGTTTTGATAGTATTGTTGTATTGTATTGTGTAAGTTAGATGACTGACCAAAACCATGATATCAGTAAACAGATTGTAACTGCATAATCAGGTAAATGGAATAACGGAATAATGGATGTATATCCATGGTTTGATTCAGTCAAGTTGTATAGATTGTTAACTGGATTCTGGGATTCATGTGTTCATTTTGAGTTGGAATATTAAAGAATGTAAATTGACTTGAATCATATTCAAGTCAGAAATAATCAGACTCAAACCCGAGTCAGACCAAAAGAAATGTAAGTCGAAGTTCTATAATCGTTAGGGTCCTTATTGTAATTTATAAAACTTGAGGGGGTTTTATCTAAAAATACTTTTGTATAGTTTTCAAGATACACCCCAAGTATTTATTATTCGTCTTTATAGTTATAATGAGTGTCAATTTTATTTTGTGTTATTTCTAGTGAAAATATCCTAATTACATAAATAAAGGTATTTATCTGTAATTGATTTATTTGAAATTCATGGTATTATAATGTAAAATTTAGTGTTGTGATTTTTAGGAAAAGGTGGAAAATTTATCTTATAATAAAATAGGTGTTTAAATGATAAATAGATATGTGTTTGTACACGAATAATTTTTAATAAATATTTTATTTTCCAAAAATCTCATTTTTCATAATTGTCGTATTTTAAACCTTTCGAGACCAAATACTCCTTGCAGAGGTCTGAATCTCGCACTACTAAGCCCGAGGGTGCACGATAAACCGTACTATCCCTAAAGAGTTTCCCAAAGGTGGGTTGTAGTGGCGCTTTGCAAAGATTTTATAAATACTAATCCTTTAGAAAACGGTTTTTTAAAATAAAAGGTATTTATTTGTAAAGTGTAATTTTCCGTATTTTAGATTCTAGGGTTTCCTAAGCCAACTAGCCTATTTCTAAATGGTTTAAATGACAAGTCATTAGAAGTCTCAAATCGCCTCTTCACCACTGATTGTAGCCAGAAAAGTACAAGTGAGGAAGGAGGGATCCGCTCACAAATCGTGAGACGGGCCTTTTAAAGTTACCTATACTCGCTTGCCTAGCCTTAGACACCACAAAATCAGCTTTAGATAAACGATCGATGTCCATAACTTATCGTATTTTCCTATTAAAGATATTGTTTTAAAATTGTATAAAAGCTAGAACTTCTTAGAAAATGTTTTATTAAGAAAATGGTATTTTAATGTAAAATCTTGTTTTATCGTATTCTAAGTTTTCAAGGTGGCGTGTTATGATTGTATATGAGTGTTAGAAGGTAGGTCATTACCTCATAATCTACTTTAAAATATAGCAATGTTAAGAGGTTAAATGTGAAAAACTAAATATGGTGGTATTTAAGTGAAAGAATACGATATATTGCAAAAGCTATCATTTCATGTGTGAAAACTTGTTCAAATTAATTGTTAAGTGATTAGTAGTCAACATGAAGATGTTTAAGCATTATGGAATTGGTGATAAGTGAGATTTGATAGAAAACCGAATTGGAAATCGGTTTGTTCCGATTTCCGTCGGGTTTGTAAAGTCGTATTTTTATGAAAGAAAAGAAGAGTAGAAAAGAGGGACTTACGGGTTTGGAAAACACTAGAGAGTGAGGGGGAAGTAGAGGGTTTGCCGATGCGTCGAATCGTCGTTGAGAGGTCCTAGTACGATCACTGGAATTTCACCGTCGATTTCGTCAGCGCTTCGCCTTTTGCTCGTTTTCTAACGTACCAAGTTCTCTTGGAATTTTGAGAGAGTGGACTTAGAAATTTAGGATGAGAGGGTAGAGGGTATGGGGGGTATATATAGGGTTAGGCTAGAGTTAGGGTTTTTAATAGAAAAATATATAAAAATATATAAAATTGTATAAAAATCATTAAACATCATTAAAATTTGGAGTAAAAGGGATTTATTGGGCTCCCTGTAACCGATCTAGGGATTTAGTGTGTGCAAGAGTGTTGACCAAGAAAAGATGCTCGTTTCCTATGTTGACGACTCGGCCGTCCAGCCGGCGGCGCCGACCGAGTCGGGGTGTCGGGGGCCGGGGAATCTCCAGAGGGAATTTATGGTATTTTTACTTTTCTGGGTTCAGTTCAAGTTTTGTGAGTTATGGCGTTTTGATGGTTGACTTCCAAAAGAATTTAAAACAAAATAAATACAAAAATAATGTAAGGCAGGGGATTTGAACTCTGGTGGTTTGGTTCAACAGTGCAAGGTATTACCAATGAGCTACAAGCTCCTTCTTGTAATTATGGAGTGAAATAAATACTTAAAGAGATATCAGCCACAATAAATACTCCAAGTATATATTGAATTTAAATCAATTCTTTGTACATTAAAAATGGAGTTGTTACAGTTTGGTTACAAGTTTTTACCGCCATCAAAATTTTCGTTTTCGTATTCCGCATTGGCCGCGGGTTAGCGGCGAGAGCACTAGGAATTTTCAACAAAGACCGCTTGAGTACACATACATGATCATTCTTGCTGAGCTCTACAAATCCTTCAGATTTCCTCATGAAGATTGTTTCTTCCAACCCACCATACAAAAATACCGTTTTCACGTCCATTTTCTCCAACTCTAAGTCCTGAGCAGCTGTCTTTACCAACAAAACTTGAATAGAAGTATGCTTGACTACAGGCGAGAAAGTCAACCCCCTCCTTCTGAGTAAAACCCTTCTCAACTAACCATGCCTTGCATTGCTCATCATCCATTTTTTATGAATACCCACTTACAGCCAATAGCTCTTTTTCCTTTCGAAAGCTCAATCAGATTCCACATACCGTTCTTTCGAAATGACTCCATCTTCTCTGTAATCGCAATAATCCATCGATCCCTATCCTCTTTCCCAATGGCCTCCTGATAAGAGCTGGGATCTCCTCTTTCAATCACTAAAGTATATGCGAACTGATCGGTCATATTTATTGCATATTTGTACGGTCATTTTCCCTATTATTATTAATTATTAAAAGGTGTTATTTATAATTTAAGAACATATGTAGGTTTATTTGTAAAAATATTTTTTGTCATATGTTTATTAATTTATAATTAATATAATTGGGGAATATATGCATATCATATTTAAATAAAATATCCATGAGATTATTAAACTATGCATATCATGTCATATCAAATATTCTTAACCAATATTATTAAGATATCATATCATTTAATTGGTTAGACTATTATCTCAAATAAACCAAATGCTACTAATAATTTGATTTGAGATATTGTGCAGGTTTAAAATAACAAATCAGTTCAAGACTGCAAAAAGGATTGAAGGGATCACATCAAATCGAATTACCAAACCAAATCTGCCGAATTTTAAAAGAATCTCGCAAATGCAAAGAGAAAAATATGTTAACAAAATATATTCATCAGAAAGATCTCCAAATATCGAGAGAAGAAGGCACGAAAAATCTGGAGACGCAACTCCATCAAAAGGCGGCGGAACCGCGGTTAAAAGGATCAAGGGGCGGCGGAAGCGCGGTCTAATCGTGGCCGTTGGATATGAAAATTTAAGGACATAATCGTCTTTTCACATAGTTTAAGATGATGTCTACGGTTTCAAGTTTCAGAACCTATAAAAAGGACCAAGAGCAATTAGGGTTAATCATCTATCCACTGATCTACCGATCGAGCAATCTAAATCTCTCGAGACAACTAGGGGTTGTAGTTTAGTTTTTCAGCGATCAATTTCTGTAATGCAGTTGTTTATTCAAAAAAAGGTAGTTTTTTTTAATCTTATCTCATTACTTTCCGCACTTTATTTTCTGCATTTACTTTCTGCAATTTTATTTTTGTTATTTCTTATGGGTTTATTAATCTTTAATCTTTCCTTGTTTACTTCGTTTATCCTAATGAGCGAGTAAATTCTTGCTTGTTAGGGCTTATAGGATAGGATAGTTTAATGGATGAAAAAAATCTCTTAATTTCTTTTTAAGTTTTAATTTTTATAAACTTTAGTAAAGGGAGTCTTAACTCTCTTATTCGGGCGTGCTATCAATTCATGATAGTTATGAGCTCGATTTGAGATTCGTTAATACTTACTTTGTTGAGAGCTTGAGATAAATAGGGATCAATGGAAGGACAAGAGTCAGTAGAGAGAAACCCTAATTCCTCCAAGAACCCTAATCCACATTCATCGCTATTTCTATAGTATTAAATAATTAAAAAATAAAAAGAATAATTTTTAAAACTCCATCCATTAACTACTCAATCCGATAAACCCTACAAGCCCTTCTCTTATAAAATTTTCAAATCTCCTTAGTATAAAACGATAAAAATCCCACCTTTTTTTATTAACTCGTATAAAACAAGATAAGTAATTCACCATTTCCCTATGGACGACCCGTACTCACTATCGGATAGCTATTGCGACACCTTTATTAATTGCAGTAATTAGAAAACACAAAGACTCAAATTTTCACACAAATCACTAGCATATTTTTGAAACCGTACCTGACGGGTGCTTTATGTGTACATGATGATCTCATTAACGCCATTGTCTGTGGGTCTTGTTAGGGTTGGTTCTCACCGTCTATCTCCATATTCTGTCCGTCCACCTCCGCATCAATAGGCTGAAATTGTGCTTTAGTGTTCGTATCCTTATGGGCATAAGAAAACTCCACCTCCACCGGATCATTGTCACGTGATGCTCCACCTGCCTCCTTATTATCTTCAGCCACGTCTTTCAACATGGATTCCTCATCGAAGATCACATCTCGGCTGGTGAATGCCCTTCTGTTTTTAGTATCGCATAACTTGTAACCTTTAACTCCAAGTTTGAATACCAAGAAAATGCTTTTCTTTGACTTTGACTTCAGCTTGGTCATATCCTTCTGATTCACGAGCGAGTAAGTATGGCACCCAAACACTCATAGAGAATCATAACTGACTGGCTCTCCCCTCCATTCTTCTTCTGAGGTCTGAAGATTTATGGCCATTGATGGAGAACTATTAACCAAATAGCATGCATGACCCACCGCCTCTGTCCAGAAGTCATTCCGAAGACCGGATTGCAACCACATACTTCTGGCTCTCTCTAGTAGTGTCCTGATAATGCGCTCCGCTACCCCATTCTGCTCTGGATGTCGTGAAACTATCTATTGCCTCTGTATGCCCTATTCTTTACAGTAATCTGTAAACTCCTTCGAGGTGTATCCACTTCCATTATATGTCCGCAAATACTTCATTGATCTCCCTTTTTGCTTCTCCACTGCCGCTTTCCACTCCTTAAAATTGGCAATGTCACGCCCCACTTCCCAATAGACGGAAACTGTGACGTGGCAGGCCGCAACGTATTTACTAAGAAATAAATACGTTAAGCGTAATAAAGCAATATATAAAAATGAACAAGAATGACAAGAGTAATAAAATAAACAGCAAATTTATTTACATTCAACTTTACATACAACTGTTTGAAATGAAAAGATACAATGATATAAACAAATGCCTAAACAATGGCATACAGAAAATAAATGCAAGAAGAACTAGTAGTCCGGCCGAGCTGTAATCTGGTCTAAGTTCTCCTGGCTCGGCTCTGTCTCCTCAGCGTCCGGTCCTCCTGACGAACATTCCAAAGAAAGAAACAGAAATGAATGTCGTCAGCGCACTAACGCTCGGTAAGTCCTAAAATAATTAGAGAAATGAATAGGTACAATATATGACTGATTACCGGTATATAATAGTTATTATAATGTGGTTGTTTGTAATTTGGTAAAGAAGGTATTCATGTATACGAGAGGAGTCCATCTTACCCCATGGACTATGCTAATATGTAGTATAAGGCCCCGTCATAACCCACGGGACAACGGCACGAGAATTCATATAGATGTCTTTTAAGTGACCTCTCGTGCCACGATATACGTTCCATACCAATCTACCCATTTATCCCCGCGTAATGTATTGTATAGATTATATTTACAAGTCTTACCGAAACCATGGATACAAAATATTAAAGTTCAAGATGTAATCATGTATTCAAGTAGTCATGTCAAGTTCAAGTCAAGTTATAACCATGGTTCGGTCAAGTCAAGTCAAGTATACATGTTTGATATTGATGTTTGAATTCTAGTATTCATGTTCATGATCAAGTATTCATGTTTGATTTTAGATTCAAGTTTGAGTTTGGATTCAGACTGAGTCAGACACTTGTACTGATTTAACTCTGGAATTCTTAGGTTCGGGAGTCATTAGCAACTGCTGCATATGGACGGCAGAATTTGTGTCATTTTTCAAGATAATTGCCATTGATAACTCCTGTTAAGTTTTCTACCCTGAATAGGCAATCACTCACTTTCTCCGGTTCCCTGAAACTCAAGAGAATTGATCCCGCTTAAACCCATATTTACTAGAGTTCTTAAATATTGTTTTGTATATCTCGAGAAAGTTTTATGAAAAATATATTCATATGGATTAAAAATAAACCTCGAGGGTGTTTTGTATTACTTAGGGTTTTCATGAGCATGTGTTTTAAGTATTGGGGTATTTTCATAATAATTACTTAGCTTTCAAAAGTTTATGGTATTTTAGAGAAAAATAGTCTTTTTTAGTAACTTGATGGTATTTTATTGACATTTTTTAATTTTTAATTTTTATAAAAATACAGTTTTATAATATAATGAAAATATGGATTTATAATTTTATATAATTTAAATTTTAAATTTTAGTTTTATTTAGAAAATTCTTTTTTTAAAACCTTATTTATATCCTTTCGAGATCGAATACTCCGTGAGAAGTGTTGCATCTCATTCTACTATTCCCAGAATGTGCGATAATCCGCACCGTCCATTAGCGGTTCCCCTGACAAGAGTTGTAGATGCATAATTGCAAATAAATATGAAATACTGTTTTAAAAGAAACCCGGTTTTAAAGTAGGTGGTATTTTATTGTAAAGCTTATATTTCGAAACAAATATTCATACAAATTAGCATCGTGCTATGTAACCACAGTATACATGAGGGGTAGGTCGTTACCCCGTGAAGTTTTTCCTGAAGGTTTAGTTTTAATGAAAACGATAAGAGTAATATTAAAGCTCAAGGTATTTTAATGAAAAAGTTTAATTATGGATGTTTCACATGAGATTCTTGGTTAAACTTGATTCTAAACATTTATATTTAAGATTACAAGTATTGTGTAAAAATTTGGTTGATTAAAGTATAAAGGAGAAGGAGTTTCTAGGGTATAGAAAAAGGATATCAGTAATAACTCCATATACCGATATAAGTTTTAAAATTGAATTTCAATGAAGAGAAAGATAGTTTGGGAGGGACTTACGGTTTAGAAAGCTTAGGAAGAAGGTGAGGAAAAGGAAGAGGGTCTTCGTGGTGCCGCGGGAGCTCCGGAATCGGCTTCGATATTCGTTGGAAGAAGCTTGCTTGCTAACTCCACTTTACTCTACTTGCACTTAGGAACTTTTTAGAAAGTTTTGGCTAGAATTTTCAGAATAGTGCTAAGCCAAAGTGTGGGGTGGTATTTATAGTGGAGAGTTAGGATTTGGAAATTAAAATTATGGATTAAAAAGCATTAAAATGGTGTTAAATTGTGAAATAAAAGATCTCTGTTTGATTGCAGGAAAATCAAACAATGCAGAAGAGTTAAGAGGAGGTGAAGAGTCATGTGTGCAAAGCACGGAGTTCATTGGGTGCATCTAAGCCGTCGCCGCCGGCCCATAGGCTCTTTTGGCCGGTCTATCTTAAGGCATTTGTCTCGAGATTCGTGCCATCTAATATATCCTGTATTTACACCATTTTCTACATGTTTGATTTTTCTGAACTTTTCATTTCCCCGTGTATTGCACGTGTAATCTTTTGGGCTTTCAAAAATTTAAAAAGAAAAATCAGAAAAAAATTGTGTCTGATGGGAATCGAACACACAGCCTACGTCACAGCAGTGCAAGGGCTTTACCTGTGAGCTACGAGTGGCTTCTTGCTTTTATTTAACAAAAGTAACTTATAACTCAAACTCAGACTATAAAACTCATTTCTTGTATATTAACAGAAAAATTCCGTATAAAGATTTTAGAGTTGTTACAGACAAACACTTCTAACTTGTGTTTAAGAAGGTAGACACATACCTTTCGTGAGAAGTCGTCAATGAAGGTGACATAATATAAGGCACCTCCCTTCTGATAGAACCGGTGATGACCCCTATACGTCTGAGTGAATATAATCGAGAAGTGCTTTGGTCTTGTGCACGGCTTGCTTGAAACCGACCTTATGTTGCTTCCTCATCGTGCAATGTTTATAGAAATCTAGCTTGCACGAGATAATACCTTTCAGCAACTCCTTTCTGTGCAACTCATGAAGCCCCCTCTCACTCATGTGGCTAAGACACATATGCCACAGTTTTGCAGTATCCTCCACCTGTTTCTCCATAGCTACAGCTACACAACCAGTCACCGTGTTGTCGTCCATACGATACAAGTTCTTCAGTCGTTGTCCTTTCATGACCACTTGGGCACCCTTGACAACCTTTAGTACTCCATCTTGACTAACGAACTTGCATCCTTTCGCATCCAATACTCCTAGAGAAATCAGGTTCTTCTTTAGTTCCTGAACGTGACTGTTACGCCCGCTTCTCAGTATACGGAGACGGAGACGTGGCAGGCACGTGACATATTTACTGATAAATAAATAAGTTAAGCGTAAATAAGCAATATATAAAATGCACAAGAAATGACAAGAGATATAATATAACAGCAACTTTTATTAATATTCATTTTTACAATACATTACTTTGAAAAGGAAAGTACAATGATATAAAGTAATGCCTAAACAGTGGGATATGAAATGAAAAGTAAGTATAAGGAAAAGCTAAAAGTCTGGCTGTGCCGCAATCTGATCCAAGTACTCCTGACTAGGCTCGGTCTCCTGAGTGTCATATCCTCCTGACGAACATTCCAAGAAAAGAAATAGACAGGAATGTCGTCAGCGAACTAGCGCTCGGTAAGTCCCAAAAGAAAGGAAGAAACACAACAAGTGCTGTGGAAATAAACTGTTAAGTTATATAGGTATAAGATTATTATTCTATTGTAGTTGTTTGTAACCTGGTACAAAAGGTATCAGTGTATACGAGAGGAGTCCAACTTGCTCTGTGGACTATGGTAATAGGTAATATAAGGCCCCGTCAAAACCGACGGGACAACGGCACGAGAGTTCATGTATGTGTCTTTTAGTGACCATCTTGTTCCACTTCTAATACATTCTGTACCAATCTACCCCGTTAACCCCGTGTAATGTTTTATATAGATTACAATTATCAGACTTTCCAAGACCATAGATACAGGTTGTTTATATAATCAGGTTCGGGATGTAAAAAGGTAGTCATGTAATCAAGTCAAGTTATAGCCATGGTTCGGTTAAGTCAGGTCATGTTTGCATGTTAATATTGTTCTGGTATTCAGGTTCAGGTTCAAGTATTCATGTTAGAGTTTGGATTCATGTTTGAATTGGATTCTGGTTTGAGTTGAATTCAAGTTTGATTTAGACTCAGACTTGAGTCAGACACTTATAACTGATTTGGATCCTGAATTATGTTCGGGAGTTATCGGTAACTGCTGCACATGGACGGCAGGATTTGTGTCTTTTTTCAAGACAATTACCATTGATAATACCGTTAAGTTTTTCTACCTTAAATAGGCAAGCACTCACTTTCTCCGGCTCCCTGAGGCTCAAGAGAATGGATCCCGCTTAAACCCATATTTACTAAACTCCTTAACAGTGTTTTATATAGCCCAAGAATGTGCGATAATCCGCACCATCCTATAGCGGGTCCCCTAAAAAGGGTTGTAGAGGCTTATTTGCAAAGGAATTTTAAAATACAATTTTAAAAGAAAACCGTTTTTTACAGTACATGGTATTTTGATGAAATATTGTAATTATAATAAAAAAATATGCTCAAAGGGTATCGTGCTATGGAAACATGTGTGTCTGTGAGGGGTAGGTCATTACCCCGTATAGTTTTCTAAAATTATGATTAAGAAAAACAATTAAATATGGTAAATACAAAGTTTATGGTATTTTAATATAAAAGTTGATTTAAAATTATGTTTCATGATATTTTTGAGTGAAAGTTGTTCTAAACATTATTTATATGATTACAAATATGGTGTAAGAATATGGATGAAAAATATGTAAGAAAAAGTGAATTTTTTAGGATTTAGAATAAAATACCGATATTAACTCCACTTACCGACATATTTTGAAAAAGAGAACTTTTCAAGAAGAAAGAGAAGCATAGGGAGGGACTTACTAGCTAGTTATCCTATAAAAAAGTAGAAAAGGGAGTGTTGAACTTCGTAACATTGCGGGGTCGCCGGAAAAGCCTCGATTCCTCGCCGGAAGTTGGTCGTTGGCTAACTCCTCTTCTACTCCACTTGTACTTGAGAAAATTTGAGAGTTTTGACTAGAATTTTCAGAATGAGGAAGGGATAGGGCATGAGGTGGTATTTATAGTATGGAATTAGGGTTTTGGGATTAAAAAAATGAATTAAAATGCATTAAAAAGTGATAAATTGGGGAATTGATGGGTCTCTGTTTGATTGCAGAGTAATCAAACAGTGTAGGGGACTTAAGGGTAGGCCAAGGGACTTGTGTGCAAATCTCGGGCCTCATTACCTATGGAGGGACCGTCGGCGCCGGCCCAAATGGAGATCTCGCCGTTCGAGTTGTAGAGGGAAGCCGTCGGATTCTTGCCACGTGTGCATGTCCCTGTTAACTATATTATGCACATGATTGATTTCTTTAGACTTTTCATTTTATATGCATTGCACATGTAAACTTTTGAGCTTCCAAAAAGTTTAAAGAAAAATCAGAAAAAATATAATGTGTATGATGGGGTTCGAACACAGGGGCTACGTCACAGCAATGCAAGGGCTTTACCAGTGAGCTATAAGTTGTTTCTTGCTGTTTTTAAACAAAAATTAACTTTTAAATTGTACTCGGGGTTGTAAACTTCTTTCTGTACATTAAATTGAAAAAATTTCGTATAGTAAATTCAGAGTCGTTACATTCTACTCTCGTTATAAAAATTTCGTTCTCGAAATTTACAATTACATAAGGACTAGTTTACAAATAAGTAAGGGTGTCTTACACGCATGTCATCTTTTCATTCCCACGTTGATTCTCCTGGCGAATCTTTTTTCTACATCACTCGGACCAAGTTTACTTCCTTGTTCCGTGGTGTCTTTACCTTTCTGTCCAGGATCTCAACGGGTTGTTGCTCATAGGTTAGGTTCGTCTGCACAGTAAGCTCGGAGTGATCAAGGATGTGGCTGAGATCACTCACATATCTTCGGAGCTGTGATATGTGGAACACGTTGTGCATTCCTTCCAATGAAGGTGGTAGTGTCAAACGGTATGCCACTTCTCCAACTCGTTCGAGTATGTCGAACGGTTCTATGTATATATGACTGAGTTTACCCTTCTTGCCAAAGCGGACCACTCCTCGATTTGGAGATATCTTTAAGAAAACATGGTCTCAAGGTTGGAACTCCAGGTGTTGCCGCTTTGCATCAGCCTAATGTTTCTGTCGGTCGTGGGCTATGTGTATTCTTTCCCTGATCGTGCGAACTACGTCAACAGTTGCCACGATCATCTTTGGTCCTAGAAGTTCATGATCTCCAACATCGTTCCAACTTAGTAGTGAACGATGCTTCCTTCCATAGAGTGCTGCAAATGGTGCGATTCCAATGCTCGCCTGATAGCTGTTGTTGTATGAAAACTCCACAAGGTGTAGGTGATCTTCCCATGAACCTCCAAAATCTAACATACAAGCTCTTAGCATGTCCTCCAGAATCTGAATTGTTCGCTCGGACTGTCCTTCCATTTATGGATGGTAAGTCGTGCTGAAATTCAGACTCGTTCTCAGGTTAGCTTGCAGACTCTGCCAAAACTGTGATCAGAATCTTATATCACGATCGGAGACGATGCAAACTGGTACTCCATGTAATCTCACAATCTCCTGCATGAGTTCATAGGTATCAACATTGTACATTTTGAAGTTAAATCTCTTTAGATTTATTCTTATCTTTATGTACTTTTTTGCTAATGTCTCGGTAGATTGGCCAACTCGAAAGGGAATAAAGTGAGCCGACTTTGTGAGTCGATCCACAATAACCCATTCTGCGTCGTTACCCTTCATGCTGCGAGGAAGGGCAGTTACGAAGTCCATGGTAATGTGCTGCCACTTCCATTCTGTGATGGGTAACGGCTGAAGTAGACCAGCAGTTCTATGATATTCAGCCTTTACTTGCTGACACACCAAACACTTGGCTACGCTTCTAGCTACTTCACGCTTCATTCCATGCTACCAGTAGTGTTACCGTAGATCCTTATATATTTTTGTACCACCGGGGTGTAATGAGTATGGAAAGCTGTGAGTTTCTTTCATCAACTCTTCTCGGATAGGACCGTGTGGTACGCATAATCTACTTCCATATCTCAAGGATCCATCTTCGTGGATGATGAAGCCGGTTCGAAATCAACTTTCTACTTGTTCTCGGATCTTTTGTAACTTGGCATCACTTACTTGAACTGCTTTGATTTGATTGAAAAGTGTAGACTGAACTTGTAAGTTCATCAAATACGAAGCGTTACCTGGCATAACTACTTCAATCTCCATCCCGTGCAATTCTTGCTGTAGTTTCCACTGAGCAGTGAGATTCATTGATAATGGCTGACGGCTAAGTGCATCAGGAACTACATTCATCTTCCTTGGATGATATTGTAGGTTGATGTCGAAGTCCGCCATGAGTTCTAGCCATCTTCTCTGCCGCATGTTTAATTCCTTCTGAGTAAATACATACTTCAGACTCTTGTGGTCAATGTATATATCCACTCGTTCACCCAAAAGACAGTGGCGCCAAATCTTAAGTGCAAAGATAAAGGCTACCAATTCCAGATCATGTGTTAGATAGTTGCGCTCATGAAATTTTAGCTGTCTCGATGCAAAGGCCACAACCTTTCCATGCTGATGTAGAACGCATCCTAATCCATTACCGGACGCATCACAATGTACGACTAATCCTCCAGATTGATCCGGTATTACAAGGATAGGAGCAGATGTTAGTCTTGAGTTGAGTTCTACAAATGCTTGTTCACATGTTTCTGACCACACGAATGCTTCATTTTTACGTGCGAGCTTGGTCAGGAGTGCTGTAATCTTCAAGAAACCTTTAATGAATCTTCGGTAGTATCCTGCTAATCCCAAGAAATTTTGAATATTCTTCACCGTCTTTGGTGTCGGCCATTCGCTGATTGCTGACACCTTAGCTGGATCTAATGAGATTCCTTCGGTTTAGTACGGTATCTCCCTAGTTCCAAAGTTCTATCTCCACTCTTGAAGTAAAAGACTGGGTGATCTGGTATCTTAAATACTACCCTTCTTTGATGGCAGTCAATCGTAGCATAGAAAACTCCTAGCCAGTATATTCCTAACACAACATCGAAGTTTGGAATGTCCAGTACTTTGAAATTCGTGCAGAATTTTCATCTGCAAACTACAACTGGACACCGATCCAAATCCTATAGTTGCCTTCAAGACTCCATTCTCGGAACTGACATTCTAGCTTGAAATGAGTGGTTTCACGGGAATCGCGTGCGTTCTCACGAAACGTTGCGACATGAAGCAGTGAGACGCTCCAGTGTCGAACAGTGCGAGTGCAGGAATAGTGGCTACTAGTATAGTACCTAGGTTATGTGAGGTTAGTTTTGATACAGGAAAAATATAGGTTGATACACAAGGATTGACAAGGTATGAAAGAATTGGGATTACCAGTGATGACTTAGCCAGTGGCTTCGGCTTCTCCAACCGGTATCGTGAATGTCTGGTCTCTTGGTACTTTTCTCTGTACCTGCCGGTACATTTCGGACTGACGAGGTAAAGGTGGTCCTCACGAAGGTGGTGCAATTAAAGCTAAGAGGGTAGTAAAAGCTTGTATAGTCAGTCTTAGCGCGGGGTTTGCGTTTGATCTGTACTTTGAGCATGCTCTTAGAGTGTGTTTAGGCGATCCACAAATCATACAAAGACCGTTAGCTCATCTGCAGTCCTTTACTATATGTCCGAGCTTCTTACAATAATTGCAAGTCCTTGCTGGCGGTGTCCTTTCCTTCTTCTTGATATAACCATGAGTTGCCCTCAAATCTGCCTCAGTGCGAACTAGTTTTTGATGAAGGAGAGCAGCATGCTCTTGCTGTCCCTCAACTAGACTCCTGGTTGCTTTAAGGAACGCCGTTGTTCTTATCAGTAGGTCCGTAACGGTAAGTGGTGGTGGTAGCGTATGTGGTACAGTGTTGTCATTGGCATTTGTGCTGGTGTTGTTGGAAGAATCCATGACCTTGATAGAAAAGAAAAGTTAGGATAAATTCAAGGAATTTAAAATGTAAAGAATGTATAGTTTCTGATTCTTATAATTCTTGTGATATATTGCTTAGGATTGCATGTAGAACTGACCTACATGGGCCGCCAACAAAACCTGTCACGTCCTGCTTCCCAGTATACGGAGACGGAGACGTGGCAGACACGCGACGTATTTACTCAGAAATAAATACGTTAAGTATAAATAAGCAATATATGAAATGTACAAAAAATGACAAGAGATACAATATAACAGCAACTTTTATTAACGTTCATCTTTACAATACATTGCTTTGAAAAAGAAAGTATAATGATATAAAGAAATGCCTAAACAGTGGCATATGAAATGAAAAGTAAGTACAAAGAAAAGTTAGAGGTCTGGTTGTGCCACAATCTGATCCAAGTACTCCTGACTGGGCTCGGTCTCTTGAGGGTCATGTCCTCCTGACGAACATTCTAAGAAAAGAAATAGACAGGAATGTCGTCAGCGAACTAGCGCTCGGTAAGTCCCAAAAGAGAGTAAGAAATACAACAAGTGCTATGGAAATAAACTGTTCAGTTATACAGGTATAAAATTATTATTCTAACGTGGTTGTTTGTAGCTTGGTACAGAAAATATCAGTGTATATGAGAGAAGTCCAATTTGCTCCATGGACTATGGTAATACGTGGTATAAGGCCCTATCAAAAGCTACAGGACAACGACACAAGAGTTCAGGTAGATGTCTTTTAGTGACCATCTTGTTCCACTTCTAATACATTCTGTACCAATCTACCCCGTTAACCGCATGTAATGTTTTATATAGATTATAATTATCAGACTTTCCGAGACCATGGATACAAGTTGTTCATGTAATCAGGTTCAGGATGTAAACAAGTAGTCATGTAATCAAGTCAAGTTATAGCCATAGTTCGGTCAAGTCAAGTCATGTTTGCATATTGATATTGTTCTGGTATTCAGGTACAGGTTCAAGTATTCATGTTAGAGTTTGGATTCATGTTTGAATTAGATTCTGGTTTGAGTTGAATTTAAATTTGATTTAGACTCAGACTTGAGTCAGACATTTATAACTGATTTGGATCATGAATTAGATTCGGGAGTTATCGGTAACTGCTACACATGGACTGCAGGATTTGTGTCTTTTTCCAAGACAATTACCATTGATAACACCGTTAAGTTTTCTATCTTAAATAGACAAGCACTCACTTTCTCCGGCTCCATGAGGCTTAAGATAATTGATCCCGCTTAAATCTATATTTACTAAAGTCCTTAAATATAGTTTTATATAACTCGAAGGGGTTTTATGAAAAATATTTTTAATATAATTTCAAAATAACCTCGAAAAGTTATTTATATTGTTTAGGGTTTTCATGGATGTGAATTTTAAGGATGTGAGGTATTTTAGTGGTAATACCCTAACTTGAATAGTTCATGGTATTTTACTATAAAACTTGACTTTCATTAGTATCTTAATAGTATTTTGATGAAACTTGTAATTCTTTCCTTTGAAAAAATATAAGGTTATTATATTTTGAAAATATATGGATTTGTAATATTTATATAATTTTAAAAATTAATTTTATTATTAAATAGAAAATTGCGTTTTTCTTAAAAATCGTATTAAAAACCTTTCGAAACCGAATGCTCTGTGAGGAGGTCTGCATCTCGCTCTACTAGCCCAAGGATATGCGATAATCCGCACCATCCAATAGCGGTTCCCCTAAAAAGTGTTGTAGAGATTTATTTGCAAAGGAATTTTAAAATACAATTTTAAAAGAAAACCGTTTTTTATAGTACATGGTATTTTGATGAAATATTGTAATCGTAATCAAAAATATGCTCAAAGGGTATCATGCTATGGAAACATGTGTGTATATGAGGGGTAGGTCATTACCCGTAAAGTTTTCTAAACATATGATTATCCAAAACAACTAAATATGGTAGATACAAAGTTCATGGTATTTTAATGTAAAAGTTGATTTAAAATTATGTTTCATGATATTTTTGAGTGAAAGTTGTTCTAAACATTATTTATATGATTACAAACATGGTGTAAGAATATGAATGAAAAATATGTAAGAAAAAGTAAAAATTTTAGGGTTTAGAATAAAATGTCGATATTAACTCTATTTACCGACATGTTTTGAAAAAGAGAACTTTTCAAAAAGAAAGAGAGGGATAGGGAGGGACTTACTAGATAGTTATCCTATAAAAAGGTAGAAGATGAAGTGTTGAACTTTGTGGCATCGCGGGGTCGCCAAAAAAGCCTCGATTGATTTCTCGCCGGAAGTTGGTTATTGGCTAACTCCTCTTCTATTCCACTTGTACTTAAGAAAATTTGAGAGTTTGGACTAGAATTTTCAGAATGTGGAAAGGCTAGGGAATGGGGTAGTATTTATAGTATGAAATTAGGATTTTGGGATTAAAAAGGTGAATTAAAATGCATTAAAAAGTGATAAATTAAGGAATTGAGGGGTCTCTGTTTGATTGTAGAGTAATCAAACAGTGCAGGGGAATTAGGGGTAGGCCAAGGGATATGTGTGCAAAGCTCGGGCCTCATTGCCTATGGGGGACCGTCGGCGCCGGCCCAAATGGAGATCTCGCCGGTCGAGTTGTGGAGGGGAGCCGTCCGATTCTTGCCACGTGTACATGTCCCTGTTAACTATATTATGCACATGTTTGATTTCTTCAGACTTTCCATTTTATGTGCATTGCACATATAAACTTTTGGGCTTCCAATTTTTTTTTAAAAAAATCAGAAAAAATATAATGTGTATGATAGGGTTCGAACACAGGAGCTACGTCACAGCAGTGCAGGGATTTTACCAATGAGCTACAAGTTGTTTCTTGCTGTTCTTAAACAAAAATTAACTTTTAAATTATACTTAGGCTTGTAAACTATTTTCTGTACATTAAATTGAAAAAAAAATTGTACAGTAAATTCAGACTCGTTACAGTGACGCACGTTCATGAGTGTTCGCACTCCACCATCAAACATACGGACTTTAATATTCCCTATACCAATGGCCTTGCACGCTATATTGTTCCCAATGAGAATACTGCTGCCATTGAACTCCTTATAGGTGTCGAACACCCTCTGCTTTGGGCACATATGGTATGAACATCCGGAATCAAGAATCCAAGTATCAGAATCTTCCTTCCCAATGTGTATGGTGAGTACATCACACGGATCTTTTTTTGCTTCGATCGTAACACTGGCTTGATCCGAACCCTTTGAACTGATACATTTATCCCTCTTCTCCAACCACTGTTTATACTTTTGGCATTGCTTCTTCATATGCCCTGGCTGTTTGCAAAAGAAATACAGTTCGCTCTCTTGTCCGGATGATTTGGATTTCCTCCTTATATTCTTGCCTTTGTCTTTAGTTTTCAACCTTCACCTTTCACCGGCAAACAATCCTGATGACTCTTCCAATGGATTTGATTTCTTCATGATCTCATTGTTGGAAAGTATCACTGTAATCTTCTCCATCTCAAGAGTTTCCTTCCCATAGAGAATCGTTGTCACCAAGTGTTCATACGAATTTAGAAGCAAAGAAAGGTGCAAAAGCGCTTGGTCCTTCTCCTCTAACTTTACTTCAAGGCATAGAAGACGTTGACCATCTTGTTGAAGTTGTTTAAGTGGTCATGAATTAGAGCCTCTTCTTTCATGCATAAACCGTAGAGTTGCTTCATTAAGCACAGTTTGTTTGACAACGACTTTGTCATGTACAAGCTCTTTAATTTCAACCATAAACTTACTGCAGAAGTCTCCTTCACGACGTTGTACATCACGTTATCCGCCAGATAAAGTTCTATCATGCATTGTGCCTTCTGATCCATCTCTGTCCATACAGTATCTATCATGTTGGTAGGTTTATTACCGCCAAGTACTTTAAATAGCCATTCCTTTACCAGAAGTGCCTTAACCCTTCTCTGCCATATCGAGAAGTTCTGTTTCTCATTGAATTTCTCCACCTCAAGCTTTATACTATTTACTTTATTATCCATCATTTTTAATTCCGAAGTAAAAACCTTTCTCTCGGATCCTTATGAACCGTTATCAATAGAATCACAATCTAAGAAGATAGGGAGCGGACACAAGTATCGTTACCCACCGTAATCTTAAATTGCAAAACTACAGAAAGTGGCTCTGATACCAGTGATTAGGAGCGCGCGCAGCGGATGAGCGACAACCACCCCTTATAGATCTAAATTAAAATCCCTTTAAAACAAATAACAAAACTAAAACAAACGTAATTAAATAACACAAGAGATTTGGGAGGAAAATAGGAGAACTTTATTAAAACTTTTAAGAAAAAAAAACTTATAGAAAATTACAATAACCCTCTCCTTGGGATCTCCAACAAGATTTTCTTCTCTCTTGAAGTTCTTTTTATGATTGTCTTGATTCCTTATGGAGCTGTCTTTCACCTCCCTTAAATTTTATGATCAAAACAATATTTTAAAATTTAATCCTAAGATCCTATATATAGCCCATACAAATCTGAGTTACAATAAAATCCTAATAATTACGAAACTACCATCAGAATTTGAATTTCCGAAATAAATCTCAAATCTGGAATTTGGTCTTATCTCGAAGACAGACGTCTGAACCTATATGGGTCAGACGTCTGCCTACAATCTGTATATCGAGCAGAGCATGCAACAGACGTCTGACCCATAAGGATCAGACGTCTTTCCTTCACCAAGCGTCTGACCAGAGCATAGTCAGACGTCCGAAGCTCTTTGCTCAGACGTCTGTTCCTTCTCTCAAATTTTAGAATTTTATTGCCAGACATCTTAAGTTTATTGCTCCAGCCCTTCTATGGATTTTCGAACAATCTCGATGATATACAAGATATCCTTCACAACATGCCTATGGTCCAGTGCAGAGATATGTTGCCTCAGTTTTTGGGTTGTCGTGACATAGCTGATTCATACAACTTATCCCTTGCCTCATAATTATATGCTCTGTATTCCTCTCTTGAAATGCTGATGTATTTTGTTGTATTGTTGTTTATAAATTATAAGAAACTGCCATCTGAGTAGCATGGATTCGGATACGGGATATGATACTGTTGGATCCGCTAATTCGTAAGTTTTCAAAATCTAGGATGCGATTTGTGAGGATACGCCGAGTTTTTGTTGTGTAAATACATATACATAATAACAAAAGATACCAATCAAATCTAAACTAAGATTACAAATGCTTGGCAAGTATTGATGAGCAGATAGTTGTTATCTTGACCATTAATATAATTCAATACATCTACAATAACATGTGAATTTTAGAATGCGCCATAAAGAGTTTATGAATTATTGTCGACGAATTCCGAAAGAATCTGACTTGGACTAGTATCCGATATGAATATGTTACCATGAAAATGAATCCCTGCAACATAGCCTTTCATGAATAACGATGACAGCTTGACGGTGTTAACTTGTTTGAAATAACTTTTTCCTCTAAAATAAATAAGCTAAATGCATAAACTCTTTTGCTCTTTAACTTTGTAGGCGAAGAAAGCGAGGGGGGGGGGGGTGGGGGAGGGGGGGGGGAAGGACGGATTCGAAATTTTGGATTGTTTTGAGTTCACATGGTAGCAACATGACATTTAAATTGACGCGGCTGAGACACCGCTGATCATCATCAATATACTGGTTACATGATTCCATTTCATTTTCACTTTATTCTTTCATTGATTGTGAATTATTTTTTTCTAAAAAAATACAGTTATTTGTTGTGAACCATTTGGGACCTACCATTTTTCATGTTTAACATGTAGGGTTGGTCTCTTCTGCGGTTGCGAGTATTGAACTTGTGAACTATTTATCATAATTCCTATGTACTAACTAATTGTTCCATTTCTTTTACCTATACTATGAGGATATTGTTTTAATTATATGAGTATGGACTCTTAGGCTTGTATTTGTTTGTAGGGCTTTAGATGACAACATCCAACCTAGGTCCACACGTCAACATGTCAACAGACATTTATCTGGGTCGGAAAAAAGATACCATTACGTAAAAGTCATACTTTTAGCTTATTAGCTATCAACCCATGGGAGGCCAGGGAATGTGATAGTGCTCGATATTGGTGATCCCCAAGATCATGACACGTGGCAGGTGACGTGTCCCAGAACTCAGAAGAAAGGGCCCGCAGGGGCCGATCAGGCCATCCCGTGCCCGACCAACAAGCACAAGCTGGCCCCCCTTGGGGCCCCTGCAAATTGGTCTCCTCGGCCTCTCAGCTCGTCCCCGAGCTACCACAGGACCAAGACTTCTCGGCCTTCTTGGTCGTCCCCGAGCTCCCGCCAAGGACGTCTTCCTCGGCCCTCCGACCTACTCCCAGGCGTAACCGCCGCTCCGCAAATCTCGCCACGCGCGGATTTTACGCCAGCAACGTCCCACGTTCCACGCCATTACGATCCCCATTATGGGCGATCCGCTCTTCACGCGGACGTAACGTCGGGAGCATAACGGTCGGCGAGACTCTCGCGCCTACCGCTGCGTGCTGCCACCGCTATATAAACCTCCATCCCAGAGGGGTCAAGTGAGCCATTTTTTTTTACACTTTTATGCCGTTACTTTGCTCGGATCTTATCACTAACTTGAGCGTCGGAGGGTCCTCGGTGGTACCAAACCACTCCGGGACTTCTTTGCAGGTACTCGGCAATACCTTCTTCACCTCACATCTTCCTCCAAAAACCCATTGAGACCCACACGCAACGAAGAATAATCAGTCAAGTTCACCGCGAGATCAACGGAAGACAACATCTGACGGAGGCCCGAAAAGGAGCTCCATCAGTTGGCGCCGTCTGTGGGAACATAACTCCACAAAATACAAAGTTGGCCTTTCTATCTCCACCCTCATGGCAGACGACCATCCTGGAGATCCCGGTACCAGCCGCCGTCCTCCACTCACTGAAAGTGGGGATGAACCTCCTCGCATGCCGGATAGATCGCCTGCAATCCCTCGTGGAGGCCCTCGTCCGCGTCCAAACGGCCGGGCCCGGGCCCCAGATCGCCGTTCCACCTCCTCGAGAAGGCTCTGTCCCTGTCTGAACGGCCGATCACAAACTGGCCGCGTCCCCTGGCCGCCGGTCTCTCGAACCGATGCTCCTTGGGGCCCCTTGGGCGCCCCAGGGCTCGACACTGAGATCCGCCGCCAGGACGTCTCGCCTCGAGCCTCCTCGTGACCCCTATCCCCCTAAGGAGATGTCAGTCACCTCGCCTGTCCACGGGCGTGGTCGACCCCACCACCATCGGCGGGGCCGCACAGAAGAGGTCCGCCCAGGCGGCTCAAGAGCTACCTCACCCTGGGACCTGAGGCACCTCATTAAGAAGAACCGGGGACGCTCCCAGACGCAGGTCACCCACAGCGGGGGCCAGAGATCCCGAGGCGCCGATTCCCCGAAGTACCACGGTCGGCTCGACGCCCTCGAGAAGAAGATCGAGGGCATGCGCCGAGAAGCTCACCTCTCGAGCGACGGAGCTAAGTACGCCTCCGACTCGCTCACGAAGCCGTTCACCGAGGAACTGCTCGCCGTCCACGTCTTCTCGCGTAACAAGCCCCCAAAAGTCTCTCTGTTTGACGGGAAAACCGACCCGAAGGACCACTTGGACGCTTTCACCGCGGGGATGAGCTTCCAGGATCACTCCGACGCCGCCCAGTGCAGAGCCTTCCCGGCCACCCTCATCCGCGCAGGTCGGGACTGGTTCCGGGGGCTCGAGCCCCGCTCTATTTCGACCTTCGACGAGCTGGCTACTCAGTTCCTCGGCCATTTCGTGGGGAACCATCGACAGAAGCGCACGGTCGACTACCTCTTCTCTGTTAAGAGTGGGGACAAGGAAACGTTCAAGGCATACATTACCCGTTTCTACAACGCCCTCCTCGAGGTGCCCGAGCACCGAGACGAAACCGTCATAACGGCACTCAGATCTGGTCTGAGGCATAAGGAATGGTTACGCTCCTTCGCGCTGGTGCAACCTAAGACCATGGCCGAGGTCAAGGCGTGGACCGAGCGCGAGGTCCAGCTGGAATCCGAGGTGAATGCTAACATTCCCGGGCAGAACGGCCCGACCAGAAGAAGAGGGTTCGGGAGGAGAGGCCGGAGTGTCAGCAGCCCTACCACCCGAAGTTCCAGGAGTATACCCCCCTCAACGTCTCCCTCGCGGTGTTGCTGGAGGAGGCCCACAACGAGGGGTTCTTCAAGTTCCCTCCGGTCCCGCGTCAGGCCGCGAAGCGAACCTGGGCCCCTACTGCGCTTTCCACCGGGTACTGGGCCACGCCACGGAGGACTGCAAACAACTGAGGGACTACATCGAAGAGCTCATCCGGTCTAGGCACCTCGCCGTCTACCTGAGGGACAAATGGTAGACCGACCGCGAGCAGGAGCAGTATCGCCCTCCCGCCGACCTGACCATCGGTCAGATCATGCTTGCTTCAGCGGACGGCCAACCCGGAGCTCAGGGAGCCCCATGCCCTATACCAAGCGCGGGGGCAGATAGCCCTTCAGGGAGCTCGGCCCCAGCCAATAAAGTCATCTTCTGGCATGTACCCTTCTTTTAAAGCAATGTAAATTCTTCCTAGGATCTATTGTTAATTTAATAAAGATCAATGGAGTGTTGCGAAAAAGAAAGAAAAGCTTTGTTTATTCAAAGGGTATTATGGGCTCCTCAGCCGTACATGCAAAAAGAAAAGAAAATTACAATAGTGGGGGAAGGGGGTGCAGCGAGCACTGCTCGTGGTACTCGGTAAAAATCTCCGCCAACCGGGGCCTCGCCAGTTCCAGCCTCTATCCCCGGTTCCCCCCGCGGGCATCGACCCCAAGCCTCAACTCGTAGCATTCGCGGACGAGCGCCTCTGAGCGGGCCAGCCGGTTCGCGGAGATTAAGCCGAAGCGCCTCAAAGACCGCAGCTTGCCCACGGCCTCGTCAAAGAGCAGCTCAGACAGGGGGTTGTAAAGCCCCGGCGATGCCCTCAAGATGGAGTACATCAGCAGCTGCAGCAGAGAGGAGCGTCGGGGTAGCAGCCGGCCAAAATGGTCCTCGATGCTCCCGTAGACCGGTTGCACCATGTCCTCGGTGCAGTACGTGTCGTAAAGGTACACGTCTTCGAAGAGGACGATGTCGGGGATGGTGAACGGGAAGTCCTGCATTCTCGGCGACCTGTTTATGAAGGATGAAAAGACCAGTACTCCTTAAGCCTTATATAGCCCACTGCTCAGCCCAACCGTCGCACGCTTTCGCCCAGGGAGTCGCTGCCACGCGGCAGCCATCAAGCCTTCTCCAGTGGAATCGAAGCGACGCGCCCCTAGCGTTTCGTCTTCCCCCGCATTCGATAGGCTAGCTCCGCGCGCCGTTGCCCCGAGCGTTCCTATTCCACATGCCTGCAGCTGAACGGTCGGGATACACCACAACAAGATTCAGCCCAGCAGCTTCCCTGCTCGGTCGTCCCCGGCGGGCAGCTTCCCTGCCGCGACGCCGGGGATTAAAAAGCCCTCCCAGAGGCAGTCGAGCCCGAGGTCCCCTCGCTCGGCTATCCCCAGCGGGCAGCTTCCCTGCCCCAACGCCGGGGATCATAAAGCCCTCTCAGAGGCAGTCGAGCCCGAGGTTCCCTCGCTCGGCTATCCCCAGCGGGCAGCTTCCCTGCCACAACACCGGGGATCAAAAAGCCCTCTCAGAGACAGTCGAGCCCGAAGTTCCCTCGCCCGGCTATCTTTCAGGACAAAAGCCCTCTCCAAGAGGCACTGGGCGGTAACCCTGCCCGGCCAAGGGTCCTTGGTAGGCTTCTTACAGCCTTATAGCTCTTCTCGCGCCAAGGACCAAAGTCCTCCTAGAGGCAGTCGGCTCCTCGCTCGGCTATCCCCAGCTGGTAGCTTCCTACCACAACCGACAGGGATCAAAGTCCTCGCCAAGAGGCACTGGGCAGTAACCCTGCTCGGTCCCCATCCTAAAGGATCAAAGCCCTCGTAAGAGGCAACCGAGCAGCTACCCTGCTCGGTAAAAACTCCGGCTGGTAGCTCCTTACCCGCGATGCCGGGACAGAAGCGGCTGCCCCGCTCATTCGTCCCAGGCCGGTGGTTGCCTACCCACGACGCCAGAGGCCAAAACCCTCGTCAAGAGGCAGCCGCGCGGCTTCGCTGCCCGGACATCCCTAGTGGGCTTCTTACAGCCCTTCAAACGCTAAAGACCAAACCCTCGCAAGAGGCAACCGAGCAGCTACCCTGCTCGGCCATCCCTGGCGGGAGACTCCCCTGCCACCACGCCAGGAAGCTTGAAGCCTTTGCAGGGGGTGACGGGGCAGCTGCCCTGCCCAGTCACCCCCGGATAGTGGCCGATGCTCTAAATCAGAGATGCTCTATGGCCCACGGGGAAACCGAGACCCCAGTGAGGGACGTCCAGTCTGTCCAAGTCCAAACGATCTCCCCTAGACTCCGGGGCCCAGGGAGATACCTCCTCGGAAACGCTCGTCGGTCGGCAAGTGATTGCAGTCAACTCGACGGGCAATCGTTAGACAGATGGCCGACCTGACGTAAAAGCACAACGGTACAAGAAAAAAATATCTCACGAACATTCTTCAACAGATGGCAGAGCGCAATTCTATGGAGCTGAAGAAAAACTTTATTACTACTGTCAAAGACAAAAGTTTTTCTTTACAAAGGGTATTTTTTGGGCTCCCCAGCCTTACAAAATTCAAAAGAAAACAAATTGAAGATGGGAGAACGGGGGCTCTACACCTCGGGGCCGGGCGCGACCTCGGGGTCCTCGACCTCCACCACTTGGGGCGCTGGGTCCTCGGCCGCCTCCTCGCCGGGAACTTCTTCCCCTTGCTCGTCGGCGCCCACGATGGGGAACTCAGTCCGGAGATCCGCGTCGTCGAACCCGGGCATCCGGGACTTAACGGCATCGAGGGCGTCGTGCCAAATGCGGGTCGTGGCCACGGCCAGGTCGTTATAAAAATCCTTCGACCCCTTATAGCTCGCCACGGCCCTCGATTCAGCCGACTTAAACGCCTCTGCCGCTGCCCCCAGCTCCTTTCGGAGGGCCTTCACCGTCCTCTTCAGGTTGCCGGCAAGCACCTGGGAGTCCTCGAGCTTGCCCTCGGCGATCACGGCGGCCTCGTGATGCCGGGCGACCTCCTTTTTCCCGGCGACCACGTCGCCCTCCAGGGCGGTGATCTTCGCCGACATCGCCTCCTGCTCTCGCCTGGAGCTCTCTTGCAACGAGGCGAGCTGACCCACGGCCTCCAACGCCGGGGCTACTACCTCGGTCTCCACGCGGAAGGCGAGGGCCACATGCTGGAGAACCTGGGAAGACACGAAAAGGTCAGAAAACAGAAAAGGGCACCAAATCTCACGATGAACAGAGGGCTTACCTACACGGACACCTGGGCGATCGACGCCAGCTGGGCCCTGAGGGTCCCTCCAGGAACTCGACCCCCGGCCGAGGTCTCTATTTCGTGAAGGAGGCTGTCCGCGACCGACAACCCCGACGGCACTGCGAACCGAAGCCCCCTTCCTCCACTACGGTCGGCGAGGACCGGCCCTGGGAGGGTCTCCGGGAACTCTTCTTGAGCGGCTCCAAGGGAGAACCGATCTCTTCTTCCGAAGCCGTGTCCTCCAGAATCAGGGCCCGCTTCCGACCCGATGCTCTGCTGGGGCCCGGGGCGGGATCCGCCACCGAGCGTCCTCGAGGCGCCGCCTCCGGGGCAGTAGGGGTTGGAGCGGGCTGCGCCCGAGAAGAGCTGGCGCCCTCGGCCCTAGTAGGCTGCCTCGGCTGGCGCATAGCATCTCGGAGAGAGCCGAAGTCCATGGATCCTGCATGAAACGAACACCCAACAGATCAGCAACACGGGTAAAATGTAAACCCAAAAAGCACGTCTAACTTACCGATGAACTCGACGGGGCTAAGCCCAGACAAGCTCGTCCTCATGCTTCACCCAGCACGAGGTGCTGGGGGCCACATCTGCCGCCTCCTCCATGGAGGCGGCCCCCGCCTCACGACCCTGGGAAGAGGGCCCGGCCCCTGCTCCCCGAGAAGACTCAGAAACATCTAAAGGGACCCTAGCATCTACTCCTACAACGTCTACTGATTCTACAGAGGAAGACATCTAACCTGGGAAAGAAATTCTCCAAAGGTTGGAAACGAAAGGGGGGAGACGAGCGCCGAGCAGCAAAGGCTTGAGAGAGGAAAATATGAAAGAGTAAGGGCCCTAGGGCGAACCCCACCCATATTTATTGCCGCATACGGCCTCATCCAACGGCGCCCATCGTCTCCCGCCGAAATGGCTCCTCGCGCCCAGCGGTTCCGATCGTTCCACGTGGCAGCCCAGTGCTGGACCGTGTCCCATCAGACGCCGCAGACCTGTGCACGTTGCATCGGCTAATCGACGCTCGACACGTGGACCGTCGCTTCGACTGCAGAGTGCACGAACCGGCGCACCTCCTTTAAATGCAAAGATCTCGTCTTGATTCGCTAGCGGAAAAGACAACCGACGGCCCGAGGGCTCGCCCCGACGAAACCATAGAATGGATCTCACCTCGGGAGGCCCGGCAGTCCACTCCTGACCCGACCACTAGCTGGTCGGGACAAGAGTGGGGGGCTAATGATAGTGCTCGATATTGGCGTTCCCCAAGATCATGACATGTGGCAGGTGACGTGTCCCAGAACTCAGAAGCAAGGGCCCGCAGGGGCCGATCAGGCCACCCCGTGCCCGACTAGCAAGCACAAGCTGGCCCCCTTGGGGCCCCTGTAAATTGGCCTCCTCGGCCTCTAAGCTCGCCCCCGAGCTACCACAGGACCAAGACTCCTCGGCCTCTTTGCTCGTCCCCGAGCTCCCGCCGAGGACGTCTTCCTCGGCCCTCCGACCTACTCCCAGGCGTAACCGCCGCTCCGCGAATCTCGCCACGCGCGGATTTTACGCCAGTAACGTTCCACGTTCCATGCCATCACGATCCCCATTATGGACGATCCGCTCTTCACGCGGGCGTGACGTCGGGAACGTAACGGTCGGTGAGACTCTCACGCCTACCGCTGCGTGCCACCGCCGCTATATAAACCCCCATCCCAGAGGGGTGAAGTGAACCATTTTTTTACACTTTTATGTCGTTACTCCACTCGGATCTTATCACTAACTTGAGCGTTGGAGGGTCCTCGGTGGTACCAAACCATCCCGGGACTTCTTTGCAGGTACTCGGCAATAGCTTCTTCATCTCACCTCTTCCTCCAAAAACCCATTGAGACTTACACGCAACGAAGGATAATCAGTCAAGTGCACCGCGAGAT
Organism: Agapanthus africanus; assembly: GCA_030015575.1. NCBI lineage: Eukaryota > Viridiplantae > Streptophyta > Magnoliopsida > Asparagales > Amaryllidaceae > Agapanthus > Agapanthus africanus. The sequence goes on from CM057338.1 coordinate 963,688,021, forward strand.
CAACGGAAGACAACATCTGACGGAGGCCCGAAAAAGAGCTCCATCAGAATGCATGTCAGGATATAAAAATATCCATTTCTAATTTTCACCACAGTTTTGAAATTTTTTGGTACATAAACTTTAACAATTTATATGTTAAATGTTAATTTGAAATGATACGGCATGCTAAAAACTTGTTGTCAAATGTATGGTGCCCTAGTGAATTATCAAAATTTTGGGGCCTCCGCTGATATTTAATTTACATGCTTGAATGATTCAGCATCCTTGCTATTATATCATAACAGGAGACACCCGGTGTTGAATAATCATGTTATGACCGTACATGCTTTAAGTGGATGCATGTATGACAAAATGATATGACAAGAGTTTTGGTGTATGCAGGCTCAAAAAAGAATCTTCCAATATTATGTTGCAAGACCCGAACGGTCTTTCCAACTTTCATTAATAAGTTTAATCTCTTGTTTGACCTTAATTAGATCGAAGTCAAGCTCTAATCCTCTCTCTTAATCCATTTGCAAGTTGGTGCAAGCTAAAAAGCATATGGAATCAAACACCCTTTCACACAACTTTTGACCAAACAGCTACTTCAAAATATGAGAATAATGTTATAAATAACTTGAGTAATACTTTTCCTTCGTCTATGCATGTCATGAATTTTTTTTGAACTGAAATTTCTATTGTGAAAAAAAAAAAATATATATATATATACAGAGAGAGAGAGAGAATAATGGAGAAAAGAGGCCATAGGAGAAAATTTCCTCCTATGGCGTGGAAAAAATACAATCTCCACCAATTTTTTCGACGATCGGCTCCCATCATCTTCACCGTTATCATCTAAGATGTGGGTAAACCAAATTTCATGTGATTCTACAACCTTTTCACCGTTGATTTAGTGGGTTCAAAATTAACGGTTTACCGACAATAGAACTTTTTACATGAAAAAGTTGTGGAATCACATGAAATTTGGTGTACGCACATCTTAGATGATGATGATGAGTGCCGATCGTCGGAAAAAATGGCGGAGTTTGTAATTTTTTCTACGCCATAGGAGGAAATCCCCTCCTATGGCCTCTTTTCTCCATTAATCTCATATATATTAATCTCTCTCTCAAGATTAATATATATGAGATTAATGGAGAAAAGAGGCAATAGGAGGGGATTTCCTTCTATGGCGTCGAGAAAACACCCCCTCCTTAGTTTTTTCCGATGATCGGCACCCACTATCTTCATCGTCATCATCTAAGATGTGGGTATACCAAATTTCATGTGATTTTACAACTTTTTCACCGTTGATTTAGTGGGTTCAAAATTAACGGTTTACCGACAATAGAACCTTTTACATTGCTAAATCAACGGTGAAAAAATTGTAGAATCACATGAAATTTGGTATATCCACATCTTAGATGATGACGATGAAGATGGTGGGTGCCGATCGTCGCAAAAATTAGGGAGAGGGTATTTTTTCGACGCCATAGGAGGGAATTCCCTCGGCATCTTTTCTCCATTATTCTCATATCATATGTATATTTGCTTTTCAAATTGCTGATCAAGTAAATAAATTCTAGAAGATGGGTTTATTAAGACAGAGCTGTACACAAATCAAGAAAGTGATACTTGGAGACTAATTTGAACAAAAATCAGAAGAATAAAGTCTTGATCCAACACATACAAGACCTTTTCCAAAGGTTGCGCATGAAGTCTTAAATTGACAGTAGTAATTAAATAAAGAACACGTCGAGTCGAGACTAAGAAGAAAGAAATTTCTTAGGCATGAACTTTACTAACTATATATGATCTGATATTCTACCGCAATCTAAAAAGTTTGTGCATGCATCATGGTTCTCCTTCTATCTCTAATCATTTCTCTCTTGATCTCTACAAGCTCTACTACTATGGCAGCGGATTACCTTTCCTACACCTGTAACGGCGGAAACTACACCACCAACAGCACTTTCCAGTCAAGCCTCTACACACTCCTCAATTCTCTCTCCTCCTCAAACACCACCTATACCACCGAAAACAGAGGCTCCATCCCCGACACCGCCTACGGCCTCATCATGTGCCGAGGCGACATCAACCTCACGGTCTGCACAGATTGCATACAGACGGCCGCACAGAACGTGATCTCCGTCTGTCCGAAATCAAAACAAGCCACGATCTGGTACGACTACTGCATGCTCCGTTACTCCGACTCTCGGTTCTTCGGGACCATGGAAAATTCGTATTCTTTCATGATGCAGAACACAAACACTGTTGTGAACCCGAAAGGTTTCGTGAAGATGGAGATGATGTTGTTGGAGATGGTGTTGTACCAGGCGGCGTATAACTCTTCGTCGATGTTTGGTACTGGGATGGCGGTCAATGGGACCGCCCCTGCTCCAAAGATATATGCCTTCGCACAATGCACGAGAGATCTTTCCATGGATGATTGCAGCCAGTGCTTGCAGCAGATCCGAGGGTATTATGCAGGCAATACAAAGCAAGGTGGGAGGGTTTACGTTCAGAGCTGTAATTTCAGATATGAGTCCGGTCCATTTTTTGAAGGGGATCCCCTTCTTTATCTTGATATGTCGAATTTGTTCGCTCCTGCTTCATCGATGACTCCTCGGCCTTATGGGCCGCCATCTCCTCCTCCGGAGCCATCTTCATCAACGTTGACTAATGGAAATGGTATACATGTCATTTCAGATACGAAGATCAAGATGAGCAATATTGATTATCAAAAAAGAAGAAGAAAATTACCTCAATTGTTAATTGTCACTCTAAAATATTTAAAATGCTCTTCCGTGTCCTGTTTTCTCTATTCATATTTGTATCTTTCGAATCAAATTAAATATGAATATATGTAACAACCAATATATATATATACGATTGTATTCATGTTAACGGCAACCTTACATACATGAAAAAATGTAATTATATTCTATAAGATATAGTTTTTCCAAATATGTAGAGGGATAAAAATTTCAAATTAACATTTAGCTTTGTGAGGTGGAAAAATATCCTATATGCTTCTTATTTTTACAATTAATCATAGTTATTGAGCAATTAATTAAATGTGGATGCAGGAACCAACAACATACGTAAGATCCTCCTAATTGCAATCCCCGGAGCCATTGGCCTGCAGGTGCTTATCATAATTTTCATCATTTGCTTTATGAGGAGATCAATAAAGAAAGCTAAAGGTACACCTCATAGAATTTGTTATTCTTAAGACATTTTATAATTTCGGATCATAATTTTAATGAATTTGTTTTTTTTGGAAAAATTATTTTCCAGACCAGTTTTGAGAAGTCGCTTAAATTTAAATCCAAGTATTTTCAAAATTGTTAAAAAAAACCCCAATACTCAGAAAATACGGATGTTTCAAACTAAAATGTATTCTAATAGAGAGATTTTACAAGAATACCAAGTTTACCATTCCCATCCACTCTAACTTTAGTACATTATATATATGTTCACATACACACAAAAAATCATTGATAATGCTACTCACGGAAACTCCTTAGTAATGATAACGGTATTATATTTTAATAGAGAATATTTGAATCATGTTAATGAGAAATGCTATAATAAATATTATCAGATACGACTACACTAGAGGAGATTTCAAATGGTGAACGGTTGTTATTTGATCTATCCGTGCTAAAAGCTGCAACAAATGATTTTGCCGAAAGTCAAAAACTCGGACAAGGTGGTTTTGGTACGGTTTACAAGGTACGCCCTTTACTTAACGATGCAATCATTTATGGTTTACGCTGGATAAATTCCGATTTAACAACTTATTTTATTTGCTATTTTCTTGTGCAGGGAACACTGCCTAGTGGAGAAGATGTAGCGGTGAAGAGGCTTTCCGCAAGCTCAAGGCAAGGAATAGAAGAGCTGAGGAATGAACTAATTTTGGTTGCGAAACTTCAGCATAAAAATCTCGTCAAGCTACGAGGTGTTTGTTTGGAAGAAGATGAAAAGTTGTTTGTCTATGAATATGTGCCTAACGGAAGCTTGGACGGCTTTTTGTTTGGTATTTTCTTAAACTTTCAGAAACCTTACTCCTCGCAAGCAAGTTCTGCATTCCAATCGCTTTTAGTTTGATAACTGCTATTCAACCCCGTTTATATTGTACTTAGCTACTCCGCATGTATTCACTAGATCCCATAAAATGCAAGCAACTGAACTGGGAAAGACGGTTCAAGATCATTCAGGGAATGGCTCAAGGTTTATTATATCTACACGAAGAATGCCCCCTTAAAGTTATACACCGAGACCTAAAAGCCAGCAATGTATTAATAGACGTATACATGCAGCCGAAAATTGCAGATTTTGGTTTGGCCAGACTCTTTGGAGAAGAAGAAACACGATGCATCACAAGTCGAGTGGTCGGAACATTGTCAGTAGAAATTCTTATACTATGTAATCAATAAACATTGTCAGTCTAAGGTTACTACTTAATATCATTGTTTCATGTTGCAGTGGTTACATGGCGCCTGAATATGCAACGCGCGGGCATTTTTCAATGAAGTTGGATGTATACAGCTTTGGGATTCTAGTTTTAGAGATTGTGACTGGGAAAAGGTGTACTAGCTTCCAATACGATTCGGAAATTGCACAAGACATATTAAGCTATGTGAGTATGCATTTTAATACTCATCAACTATACTAGTAGACGGAGTATACCATGGTGTGGGGTGGCGTGGTAGGAAACTTCCTACCGTGACGTCTCTAAAAATCAACTATCCATCGATATTTTCGACGATCGGTTTGAGCCATGTTGATTTCCATGTCCTTGAATATATGTTTACCAATTTTCATACCATTTGGACACCATTCATCCTTGCATCGGATGATTGCAAAATTAACGGATTACTGACAGTAGAACATTTCGAAACGCTATATGAATGGTCAAAAAGTATCCAAATGGCATGAAAATTGACAGTCATATTTGAGGACATGGAGATCAACATGGCCGGAGCCGTTCGCAGAAAATATCGACGGATAGTTGATTTTTAGAGACGCCGTGCCACGGTATACTCCGTTTCCTCGCCACTACTTAAAATTAAGTTCTTAAACAACAATGTCAAGTCAATATTTTTTTTGTTCTTTTCTGAAAAATTGACAGGGTTATAATTATGTTAAGTCGCTCATGGTTTGAGTCATCTAATTAATTAGCATCCAGAACTTATGTTGGTATACATTTTATGGTAAGCTTAATTTCACTAAGCTATCATGAACGGATGAACCATAATCATTTTCGCCAAATTATCATTTACTTGTGGGGTGGGTACATGTTACTGGCTTCAGAGTAATAGTAACTACCATAAGGAGTAATTAATTTTGTAAAACAATATTTTCTTCTTCTTTTCTCTTTTGTTTTAAATACTAATTTCTATAAATAGTTTCAAAAGTTTATTTTCCTCATCCCTCTCTCTCTTCTTCCATCCATCATAACCCCATTAACATTAGACCCATTAACCACAATAAATAACAATAAAAATTCATGGTAATTTAGTAAATTAAGCCATCAGCAGTGGTAAGTATTGAATCAATAAAATATTTACATGCCTTATTTTTAGTTGAAGGCCATATAATTAGCATAACCTTTCCACATACAGACATGGAAGCATTGGAAAAATGGAACGACATTAGAGATTACGGACCCATCTATGGGTGGTAAATTTTCAAGTAATGAAGTTGTGAAATGCATTCAAATTGGATTATTATGTACTCAAGAACGTCCTGGTGATAGACCTCCAATGTCGCTAGTGTTTCTCATGTTACACGGTCCCTCGATGGCTCTTCAAGAACCATTACAACCCTCATTAGTTGCAGGGAATGTTAGTAAGCTTAACTCAGACGGGTCACAGAAAGAATCAACTTTGGGATCTAGTGAAGAATTCTCAAGTAAGTCCCTCTTTTTATTTTCTACTGGGTTACAGGATTGGACCTATGTGGAGCCTAGCCCTGCGGTATCGATGAGTAACCTAAGCTTACCAAAATTTTGCAGGAACCCTAGACCACACTGATGAGAATAGGCTTATAATTAAAAGAAGCAAGTCCGAAGCAAAGAAAGTAGCACAGAACTTGGTTTCTCATAGGAAGACGACGTGACCGTGTCCATTCATGGAGAAGTTATATAAGCGAAAAGATCAGCAAATGCCGCAATGACAAATTTCGAAGTTGCAATTTGTAAATGTCACTTCTTGTCTATTTTCATTCTGAGAAACCCTTTATTTATTATTCGTAGTATGTTGGATTAATGGCGACAGTAGGCGTGAATGATCCAACGCTTGAGAGTTTTATGACTGTATTTTCATCTTTACCGGTCGATAAAACTTGGCAAATTTTGTGTGAATTCTTGTGCAAAATTATATTTTGTGCGTTACATAAGGGTGCAGTGCCCTTCTTCTGTGTAATCATCTTACATCTATGTTGGCTTATCCCTTGCATGGATTGAAAATACTAGTGCTTTGGCTTGAACCTTAATATCCAGTTTGTATGCTGTTGTTCAATGTTTATTGATTATTCATTGAGTAGTTTAGTATGGTATAACCGTAAGCCGATGTCGCGCACCCCGCAGTTCACGGGAAGGTGGAATTTTCAAAAACGATTAATGTTTGATTACGCAACATCGGCTAAACTTCAGGATCTATTCGACAACCTTAACTAACAACCAACCATGGAGGTTTATCTACTATGGTAGAATGGTTATACATCCAGGATCTAGTCCTTCGGGTCTTCTAATGCTCCTTTCCATAGCTCCTCAGTGATCGGATGACGAAAGCTCCATCGGCTTCCTTGCGTCAAAGATGATTTACCGTGAGAGAATATGCTCCAAGCTTCAACCTTTAAATGAGATAACTAAGATAGCTGGTTCGTTAAACCAACTAGCCTAGGAAATGTAGAAAGTCTAATGGATTATTTGTCTCACTATACTCTTGGCTCACAACACATGTGAAGGTTAGAGTTTAGTCTTTGAGGAAGAAGCAGATGGAGGAACTCAAGAGAGTACGAGAGGAGAGCAACTCAAGAAATGAGCTCAAGAAAATAAAATGGCTAAGTGTGAAGCATTGTGTAGAGAATGGCTAATGTATGAAGCTCACTCATTGAGCCAAGGATTAAAACTCAATAGAAAATATCATCCATGCCTCAATAATGACTCAAGAACAAATAAAATATAATCCATGCCATACTCTACACCATGCTACCAAAGTCTCCTCCATTATCCACCTCATTAATCCATTTGGAGAATGGATAATACAAATAATGAGGTTGCACCTTCATGAAGTATGCCTTGACAAATTACAAGAATGCCCTTCTCACCGTATACACATACCCGTATCCATATTCCGAAAAATACAGATACACTGAGACGATAACAATCTAATAATACAATACTAGGATCTGTTTTAAACCAAAACCCACTAGTATTGTCTGCCCGATCAGCATCCGTGTACAAGTACAGGTATCCGATCGAAGTCCTGTCGTAAAACCATACGACATCTACATCAACTGCCTGAATCAGGGAAAACCTCTGTGTGAGACTCTAAAGACTCGACGGTACGCTGGCAGTGGGTTTAACCACAAGACGTCAGCGGTACTAGCTGCACGTAACGACTACCCAGGTATCTGTCGATAAGAATGAGGATGAGCAAGCTCATCCGAACTCCTACTTAGCCTATCCGTGACAATCTCCATACAATCCAGTTTGTTCGTCTGAGATACTCACATACCGGCCTAGGGGATGGTAAACGTCAGACCCCTAACAGCGCGATAAGTCGTGTCGGAGGAGAGCCCAATACACCATGAGAAACTACTGGAGTACCTTACCAGTATTTCTCGACTGCCCTAGCCAGGGACTTTGTGTAATGGCTTTCCGAACACTGCGCGGTATCAACCCCTAATACCGGGAGAGACAAATCCTATCTGATTGCTACTGTCTCCAAATGTTTCGAGACTACTACTACCTGTTTGCACGACTCCTTCGAGCGTGGTAGGGTTGTAATCAAAGTGGAGTGGGAACACACTCGAGACGAAGTGGCGATGGCAAGTTAACGGATTAAGCTGTACTCATGCCACCTGGAAACTGCTACCTGACGATAGGTATAATACCAACCAGCAGTTCTTGACAAGTCCTTTCCAGTGTAACTCACAACCCAGTGAGCACCTGCATACCTTTTCCAATACGTTATACTAATGGCTGTGGGACAGACCATATCCCCTGCTGGAATGAGAAGCGTATACACTAGTCTACTCCGGAGTATCGATGCCCCGTCTCGATAATCCAATGACTAGGGACGTGTATAAGGATGTGTTTATAGACTACCCAGCCCCAACAAGTGTGACTGCCATCACAACGCTGGTAATCAAGCAAAAATCCCAAGAGCTCTACCAATATGTATAAGCGATATGCTAAAAGAAACACACGTACATATTGAGGTAGAATCAAACCAGGTAGCATACTACCATATCGAGCAAGACTGTTATTATAACTGTGAAATATCCTAAGCATCCAATATGTAATATACAATCCAGTGTGATACAATAATGGCCTCTAGGGTATATATCACTAACAATCTCCCACTTGCACTGAGGCCATGTATTGGCATATCGCAGACCTATCATCTCGATTAGTCGCTCGAACTGTGTCTGAGGGATGTCCTTTATGAGTGGATCTGCAATATTGTTCTCTGTCCCTACTCTCCGCATCTCGATCTCCCGTCGATCATTGATCTTCCTGATCAGGTGGAACCGCCTCAGGATGTGTCTGGACTTCTGATAGGATCTTGGTTCCTTCGCTAAAGCTATAGCGTCGTTGTTGTCACAATACAGCGGTATTGGATCAACAATAGATGGAACCATCTGAAACTCTGTCACGAACTTCCTGATCCAGACTGCTTCCTTTGCGGCATCACAGGCAGCAATATACTCCGCTTTCATAGTCGAGTCAGCAATGGTTTCCTATTTGGAGCTCTTCCAAACAACTGCCCCTTCATTGAGGGTAAATACATGACCCGACATGGACTTGGAGTCATCCTTATCACTCTGGAAACTGGAGTCGGCGAAGGTCTCGATCTGGAGGTCTTCCCTGCTGTACATCAAGAACATCTCCTTAGTCCTTCTCAGGTACTTGAAAATGTTCTTCACTGCTATCCAATGCTTCTCGTCTGGGTTTGACTGATACCGGCTTACAATGCTCAGGACGTATGCTATATCTGGTCTGGTACATAATATCGCATATATTATAGAGCCAACCGCAGATGTGTAGGGTATAGTAGACATGCGAGCCCTTTCCAAATCAGTCTTGGGAGACATCTCTTTGGAGAGGATGATTCCGTGACAAGCCGGTAGATTACCTCACTTAGAATCTTCCATACTGAATCGTTTCAGTATGGTGTCGATATAGCTTGACTGTGAGAGTCTTAGATCTGTCACGATAGATCTGGATCCCCAAAATGTAGGAGGCATCACCTAGGTCCTTCATGGAGAACCTCTGTGACAAGAATCCCTTGACTGATTGTAGCATAGGAATGTCATTTCCTATCAAGAGAATACCATCCACGTACAGGATGAGGAATACCATACTTCTCGCTACAATTTTACTATATATGCATGGTTCATCTGGATTTTTGATAAAGTCAAATTTCTTGACCGTCTCATCAAAACAGATGTTCCAACTCCGCGAGGCCTGCTTTAGTCCATAAATGGACTTAAACAATTTGCACACTTTTCCGCAGCTCCCACTCTGAATGAAACCCTCCGGCTGATCCATATAGACGCACTCTTCTAAATTTCCATTCAGAAAAGCGGTCTTTACGTCCATCTGCCAGATTTCATAATCGTGGAAGGCAGCAATAGTAAGAAGGATCCGAATGGATTTGAGTATAGCCACTGGAGAAAATGTTTCATCATAGTCCAATCCAGGTCTTTGACAAAAACCTTTTGCAACAAGTCTAGCCTTATAGGTTTCAACCTGTCCATTTACACCAATATTCTTTCTGAAAATCCATTTGCAGCCTACGGGTTTTATCCCTTTTGGAGCAAAGTCCAAAGTCCATACTTTGTTGGTGTACATGGACTCCATTTCGGTCCGCATTGCATCTAGCCATTTTACAGAGTCTCTGCTCTGAATGGCTTGCTAGAAGCTAGTTGGCTCATCATTGTCGATGATGCAATCCTCTCTATCTCCGTCTATGAGAAAACCGTAATATCTCTTGGGCGGATGAGATAGCTTACTGGTTCTGCGGAGTGACGCAGGTATGGCAGGTTCTTTCGAAACGTCTGGTTCCACCATGCTTTCAGTAATAGTTTGCGGTTCTGGAATTTCTTCCAATTCTATTGCGCTCCCACTAGTTTCTTTCTCTAAAAATTGATTTTCCAAAAAGTGGGCATGACGAGAAATAAATACCTTTTGTTCTTCTACGTAATAGAAAAGATACCCCCTGAAGTTCTTTAGGTATCCCACAAACTTACACGGTACTGAGCGTGCCTCGAGCTTGTCCGCATACTGGTATTTTACAAAGGCTGGACATCCCCGTATCTTAAGGTACTTAAGGTTGGGTTCCTTCCCACTCCACATCTGATATGGTGTGGTAGGTACAGTCTTGATAAGAACCTTATTTAAAAGATATGCAGCTGATTCTAGTGCATAACCCCAAAAGGATCGCGGTAACTCAGCATTACTCATCATGGAACGAACCATATCCAATAGGGTTATGTTCCGCCTTTCTGATACACCGTTGTGCCGAGGTGTGTATGGAGGAGTAAGCTGAGAGAGAATTCCATTCTCTTTTAAGTAGCCCAGGAACTCGGTACTTAAGTATTCACCACCTCGATCAGATCTTAGTGTCTTGATACTTTTGCCGGTTTGTTTTTCTACTTCATTCTTGTATTCCCGGAATTTCTCAAAAGCTTCAGATTTATGTTTCATCAAGAATACATGTCCATACCTTGAGAAATCGTCCGTAAAAGTTATGAAGTAAGAATAACCACTTCTTGCAACCACACACATCGCTGTGTATGAGTCCCAAGAGCTCGCTCGCTCTTACTCCGTGTCCAGTGAATGGAGTTTTTGTTATCTTTCCTTTGAGACATGATTGATAAGTTGCATAGGACTGATATTAGAACGGATCCAAATATCCCTCCTTATGTAACTTCGTCAATCGTGTTTCATTGATGTGACCCAGTCTACAATGCCACAAGAAAGCCTGATTTAATTCCGGAGACTTTCTTTTAAGTATGTTCTGGACGTTGAAAACCTGAGCTTGATTCAATACGTATATTCCGTTATCTAATGTACCTGACCCAATCAAATTTCTATTTAGGTGGATGTGTACTACATCGCTTACAAATGTAAAATCATATCCTTCTTTAGAAAGTAAAGATACAGATATGATATTACAGGCTAGACTAGGTACATACAAACAGTTACGTAAAATCAATATCTGCCCACTTGTCAATCCTAGGTGATATTCCCCTACGGATTCAGCTTCCATGCTCATTCCGTTAGCAACTCTGAGAGTCATCTTACCTGCCTTGATAACTTTACGGTTTCTCAAAGCCTATAATGAATTACAGATATGAGATCCTGATCCGGTATCTAGTACCCAGGAAGTAGAGTTAATAGATAGACAGTTTTCAATTACAAACACACTCGAAGCCGAAACCACAACGTGCTTCGAATCCTGACTTCTGGCTTTCCAAGCTTTGCAGTCCTTCTGACAATGCGCTTTCACGTGACTACAAAGACATGCCTCCTTCCCTACTACTAGCCCCGAAACTTTTGCCCTGCCCTTTCCTTCTACCTTACTGACACCACCGCTTATCGGGTTGGTGGAGGTCTTCTTCTTCTCTCTTTTGGCTTTCGTGTCGGATCTAGAAGAGAAAAATTCCCCAATAAGCAGAGCGGATGTCTCCCTGGATTCTTTCTGGTTGCCCTCTATGTTCCTCAATAAATTGAGGAGACTTGGAAGTGTAACTTCCTTCCTTTGAATTTTGCAATCAAGATAAACTGGGCGTAAGTAGAAGGTAGAGACTGTAGAATCAAGACAATGCATAACTCGTTCTCCAACGTGGTCCCATGGTCCATGAGCTCTTTAATATAGCTAATCATCGTAAGGACGTGGTCTCCTACAGATGTCCCGACAGCCAACCTCACTTGAAGCAATATCTTCGAGGTCTCATATCTTCTGATACGAGATTGTTCTCCATATAAAACTTTAGTATGGAGGAAGATGGAAGCTAAGTCCATCTTCTTATGCTGCCTCTGGTTTTCACTATTCATGGAGGCTAACACGAGGCACTTGGCTCTCGCACAATCCTTTTCCCATGTCAGACGGATATCCATATCCGCGACGGTGGAACTTAGACCTAGGACGGCCAAGGTTTTTGTAGTAAGGAGGTAGTCTAGCTTGTCATTGGTAAGTGCCATCTGGACATACCGTAGCCAATCAATATAGTTTAGCCCAGTCAAATTATTATTAGCTAATAACCTATGTCTGGTCATAGTGGTTGCTGCAAATAGGAGAGAGAAGAAACACTTAGCATGATACTCTTGCAAGTTTAGATTGGTTATTAATTTATCTAAACGGGATGGCTCCCACTGTTTTCTCTCCTCAAACCATAAAAAAAGAATTAGTCAGGATTAATCTCACTTTTATAATTCTTACTTAACCTTTCATTCAGGCTAGTGTTGGTACTTCGAGAGAGGTTTTCCAACGCTTTCGCAAAGTTCCTTAATTGCATAACCACTTTTCCTTGGAGGCGTAGCCCCGCTAACACTGCATTAGGTTATGCAAGCACCCTGGCAATCAATCCGTGACCAAATGCGGAACAAAAATTTATAAAATTTGACGCTACCACAACCAATTACCCGGATCTACCCATAAGCCCTAGATAACAAAACATGCAAAGGAGTTAGAATGGTTATACCGAATAGATCAATGTCCTTCGGTCTTCAACCATCATCTCAAGCTCCTAGGGGCTTCCTTGATCAAGCTTGATCTTCGGTTTCCCTCCATCAAAGATGATCCACCCGAGAGTCTATGCAACAAGCTCCAACCTCATATTCAAGGCAACTAGGGTACCTAGATCGCTACACTGATACCGTAGAAAGAAGTAGAGAGTGATGAAGGATTAATTTGTCTCAAGACACCCAATGATTCTCAACTCATGAGAGGGTTTGGGTGGAGCTAGAGGAAGAAGAAGATGTCATGAGAATGAGGTATTGAGAGCAACACAAGAAAGAGAAAAAGAAAATGAATAATGGCTTGTGTTTTTATTTGTTGTGTGTGTGATAAGAAATAATGGAGCCATCACATAAATGTCCATGTCTCCAAAATATCTTAGTCAACAAAAAATATCTCAAGTCAACATAATCTCACAACAAACAAAACCCTAAGCATGCTAGAATAGTAACCATAGGTCACTAATTAGCCATGCCACAAAAATGCAATAAACACCTCATCATACACCTCAATAACCTTTTAATCCAAAAAGGTCTAAACCATGATGAGGTGTAATCTTCTAAAGGTAATCTTGTATAAATTACAAGAATACCCCTCAACCGTATTTACATACCCGCATCTGTATTCCGAAGAATACGAATACAAAGAGACAAAATAATCCAACAAACATAATACTAGGATCCATCTTAAACCAAATCCCACTAGTATTATCCGTCCGAACATCATCTGTGCACAAGTACACGTATTTGATTGAACCCTGCCATAAAACCATACGGCCTCTACATCGTTTCGCCCGAAGCAGGGAAACCCTCAGAGTGGGACTCTAAAGACCGTCAATACGCTGGCAGTGGGTTTAACCACAAGCATGTCAGCGGCACTAGCTGTACGTAACGGCTACCCAGGTATTGAGCGAAAGGGAGGCCGACGAGCAAACTCATCCTGAAACCCCTACTGAGCCTGACAGTGACAATATCCGTACAGTCTCGTCTGTTCGTCTATGAGTATCGCATATCGAGTCTTGGGGGTGGATAAAGTCAGACCCCTAATAACGCGACATTTAGTGTCGGTATGAAGCCCATCACCACAAGAGAAACTACCGATCCTAGATCAATAATTCTCGACTAGCTTGGCCAAGAATTTCTGGTGATGGCCACCCGTGCACAACCGCGACATCAACCCCCAATACTGGGAGAGGCGAATCCCCCGACAATCTGCTCACTGCCTCCATGTGGCTCGGGACTGTACCCAACTAAAACATGTTTTCACGACTTTTTTGAGCCGTGGTAGGGTAGTAATCAAAGCACAGTGGGAACTCACACGAGACAAATTACGATCTCAGGTCGATAAACTAACCTGTACACATGTCACCTGGGAACTGCTATCTGACAATAGGTATAATACCAACTAGTATGTTCCCGGCGAGTCCGTCTGGTATACTCATAACCCAATGAGCACCTGTATACATTTTAAGTGAATAAACTAACACTAATGGCTTGTGAGACAGGCCACCGCCCCTCGTCGGGACCTCGATCAGTATACACTAGTCTACTCTGGAGTATCGATACCCGGTCTCGAAACTCCCACGACTAGGGACGTTTAAGGATGTGCTTATAGACCACCCAACTCTCACGTATATGATCGCCATCATAATACTGGTAGTCAAGCAAGAATCTTATGGGGTCTATCAATATGTAATAGTGATCTGTAAAGCCATCTAAAGTAGATATATGATGATAAAGACAAACCAGATAGCATACTATCATCTTGAGTAAGACTATTCTACCGGTATAGGTCCTCCCTCAATCATCATAATCACCTGCCTGCGACTATGATAATTGTCTTGAGGGCACTATAGCCAACAATTTCCCACTTGCACTTAAGGCTAATTATTGCGGTGTCGCATACTCATAGCCCGTGTGATACCGAACACCCAACTCCTCTACTAATCAGTCTCGTGAAGCTCGTTTGTGAAACTGTTGTGTTCGAGAAATAGCCTCAGTGAATGGATCCACTCCAATGTTTCTTTCTGTATCTCTCTATATCTCAACTTCGTGGAGAAATCTATCTCCCGAAATGAGCAATACCTGTCTTAGAATATGTCTGGATATCTGATGGTGCGCAGTTCACAAATGAACTCCAAATCTAGCAAACTTCTTAAACTGTATTGTCCACTGAATTTAATCAGTATCCTGCGCCATGCCTTCCTCAGTATCCGCTTGGACCACCTGTCCAACATACCGTCCCTCAAAAGAGGGAAAACTATAACTCTGACAGTCACTTTGTCATCCAGGTCACCTTGGTAGCCTGGAATGATAACCGTCTCCCGAAGGAGGCTGCCGTTACCATATCCCTAGAACATCCACTTATGTTCATAAACTGCTTCCGAACGTTTCTCCAGAATTGAATTAATATAAACTTATTGCAACTAGTGCAAAAAACAATATCTGGTATGGTACTTGACATCTCATGATTGACTCAATTGCCTAAGCAAGTGATATGCCAATCATGCACATCCCTCTCCCCTTTAGTCTGTAAGACACCTTTAGAGAGGGTGACTCCATCACCTGCAGGTACACAACCATGCCAGGAGTCGTCCATTCTAAAACACCTTTAGAAAAATGTCAAAGTACCCAGATTGGGAAACTACCCAAATCTAGATCTAAAACCATAGATCTAGTTACCAGAATGCCTGATATATTATTCATATCCAATGTGGAGAAACCACTGTATGACAACCATAGTATAACCGGTCGTAGTATAGGAATTTCACTTCCTATAAAGTGCATGTCATCTAAATATCAGGACATCACACCCTACTACCTTCTTAACAGATCCATCTCCTATTCTGATGAAATCAAAGCCTATGACTGTTACATCAAAAATAGATGATCTATCTCCGCTATACCTGCTTTAGTCTATAAATAAACACAAGCTACTTGTCCACTATGCTTCTGCTGCTCCCACTGATTATAACAACCATCTGGCAGAGTCATATACACGTGCACTTCTAAAGCTAGTTTAGAACGACACTATACTCATCCTCCTGCCGGGTCTTATAGTTTAGAACGGCAGTAATGGCAAGTATGGGTAAACAAGAACCTCCCTGTCACCGTTTCTGAGAATACCGAACTACCTATCGGGTGCCTGAGGTTATCCACAATATCTGCGGAGTGGCTAATGAAATATCAAACCCGATCAAATTTTTAGGTTCTATTAAATTTTCAGTAATCGTTTGTGGTTCTGGAATCACTTCCAGTTCTACCATACTCCTACTACCATTTTCTGGAAAAGTCCATTTTGCTACAACTGTGGCGAGTCAAGAATAATATCACTATTGATCTTCTAGATGGTAGAAAGTTACCCCTTGTCATAGCCCTGGATAACCCACAAACTGCCATTACTGAAACGTGCCTTGAGTGTGTCCAGAGTCTGGTTTTAAGTATAAGCCAGACACCTCCATATACCTTAATATCGTTAAGATATGAACCATTCTATATACAATATAGAAACAGATGCACTAATTTAATTGGAATCAGATTCAAATCATGCAGCTGTCTCCAGTGCATGTTAACTAAATGGAGAGAGACCGATCAGTATTACTCAACTAGGAGTGCAACCAAATATGAGTAACCTGAAAGAGAAGAAAGTTCTCAAAACCATTACTACCAACTGAATACTAAACACAAGTATCTACATCTTCGATCATCTTGAAGAATCCTGATACTTGCAACACATGGTTCTCTACTTTATTCTTATACTTATAACTTCTCAAAACTTGGACCTTGTATTTCTACGAAATACTTGTCTAAAACTGGAGAAGTCATAAGTAAACAGAATATAGTACGAGTACCAACCCCTTTGTCCTAATGGACACTGGACAACATACAATACTTTGTATAAGTCTCTTGAGTTCAATAACTCAAACATTGTGCGTCGTAGGTTGAAAAATGTACTATGGTTAAGAAGAATTACACCGTTGTTGAATACTCCTTACCTAACCATCAACTGATATAAGTAAATGTCACAGACATAATTTCACAAAGTTATATCTCACTTTATAAAATAAACGTACAAATATATCAGTTTGAAACTGGTGCATAACTACGGATATTCAAAACCAAATATTTGCCGTCCGGCAAAAACTGAGGTGATTTTCTCAAATATCACAAATTACAACGAATTCCGATATAATGAGGATATAATCACCTAATTCTCAATATCTTACTCCCACTCATCATCTGTAATACCATACAGATGTGAGAATCAAACCTGGTAAATACATACCCTGAAGTAAGAATCTAATTGGGAAATCAGTTTTCAATTAACAACTCACAGTGAAACTGAAATATGAAAATGTTTCGAAGGAGTATCCGGGTACTCCTAGTAATGCCCCTTCAATTATCCAGATTCATGACTGTAACCGTATATTTCCTTGCCATCGCTCCAATCCCTTTATTTGTCTTTACTTATTACCTTCTGTATACCGTAGTTAGGCTAAATGGTTTTCTTCCTTCCCTACCGTTCGACATCAGCCTATAGTTTGGAAGAAGACTATCCAATAAACGTAATAGGTGTACTCTCCTAATTCTAGGAGCCCTCGCAACCTGAGAGAAGGTAAAGATAAAAGATAACTGAATAATTCTTATTCTATTTCTCCTGAACCAGAATCCATTCTCGAACTGGAACAAGTTCCTTCGAGTTCGTATGTAACTATACGATGGATTATCCAATAAATGTGGATCTTCGTAGTGATACGGGGTGTTCTGGAGAAATGCAAAGTTGAAGTAGGAGCGGCGATGATATACGCGGTTTGGCCGTGAATGATAGCAGTCGCAATTTACTTTGCTTTCTTTCTAATCCCTTTATTTGTCTTTACTTATCATCTTCTGTACACCTCATTTAGGCTAATTGGTTTTCTTTCTTCCCCATCTTTCGGCATCTGCCTATAGTTTGGAAGAAGACTATCCAATAAGCGCAATAAGTGTACCCTCTCCTAATCCTAAGAGCCCTCACAAACCGATAGAAGGTAAAAGGAAAAGACAACTGAATAGTCCTATTCAATTTCTCCAGAACCGGAAACCATTCTCGAATCTGAAACAAGTTTCTTCGAGTTCGTATGTAACTATACGATGGTCATATCCAATAAATATGGATTTTCATAGTGATACAGAATGTTCCGAAGAAAAGCAAAGGGTAAAAATAGGAGTGGCAATGAAGTATGCAACTCTGACAATCCAAAAGCCAAAGTGTTTTAAGAAGGTTTGGTTAACTTGGTTTATGAGTTCTAGTCTAGGGTCGGGCGATGGTCGCTGCCAAAGAGAGAGAGAAAGAAACACTCAGCGTGCGCTCTAACCTATAATGGTTAATCACTTTATCTAATCAGGATGGCTCCCACTGTTTACTCGAATTCTCCTCCAAACCCAAAAGAAGAATTAGTCGGGATCATCTAAAATCAACCGAGGAGTAAACTAACTCATCGATGGGAATCGGGATCCAACTATCATCGCATGATAACTTGATAGAATCCACTCAAGTTATCACACTCCATAAGGTATGCGCATGTCTGGCAAGTTTCCTGTATGTTTGAAACTCCCAATGTGATTTTTGCCCCATGCTCTTATGACCTTGACGAAGGCCAATATATCATAAGTCACATGTCAAGTTCTACCGGTCATTCTCCAGATTAATTTAAACCCACCCGTACATACTCTTGACGAAGGCCAACATAGTAGTACGACTGTCCCAAACCAACACATCTATCTATGCAACAGAAAAGTAACAAATAGCTACCATACACTATACCTTGACGAAGGCCAACAAACACAGCATGAATACTAAGTGCTACCCGTCTCAAAAAACGGAGGACTACGAATGGTTTTAGGCGAAAAACCTTTAACGTAATGAACTTGATATCGTTGAAGGAACCGGATAGCTTTACAAATATATAGTGGCGAAAACCTTTGCTAAAGAGGTCACTTCCCTTGAAGGGATCTCGGCTCTTTCCTCATCGAATGAGGTGCAGGATATTCCCAACTGAATATCTCGATGCAAAGCAAAAAAGTAATCGACTATAGTGAAGTTATTACCCTGACGCAAACTTCTGCCCAAGAGGTCACTCCCGGTGAAGGGATCTCAGCTCTTGCCTCGTCGAATGAGGTGCTGGATATTCATAACCGAATACCGCTGTGCAAAACAAAAAAAACGTCCTTATAATAGCAGCTTTTGAAAATTGTTCCAACAACATCATATAGGTCTGTTTTCCTTCCATTGATCAGAATCAACGCAGTCCAATCAATTAATCACACCAGAAAAGAACGAAAATATATACGTATATTCCATCCGCATTCGCCACTGGGCCCCGTCATCATCTGTTAGGTTACTTAACTAACGACAGAGCGGGGGCTGGACTAGCGCGGGTGCAAAACATATACAACATCTACTAGTATATATATAACAATATATAATAATCGTTCCAGGGATGATATATGCAACATCACAGATAAGCGATAAGCATCACAGAACAATACTAATAATCTGGGAGCCCCGGGTTTCCTTTAAGCCGCAAGTGAAACCCGACGTTCCCCTGGTCGTGTGGATAGCCTGTGCAATGAAAACCTAGACCCCTACGAGCGCGGCAAGTTACCTGTCAATACTAGAAATGAGGTAACCCCAATCAACAACGTGAATGGGCCACCCGGCATTTCACAGAATCCGGTAACTTGAGCACCCCTCATTGGGTCAACCTGTACCCCCTACGAGTGCGGCGAATAGCCCGCCAATTCTAGAGTGAGGCCCCCTCCGTCTCACCGCTATGAAATGCGGGCATGTTTGCCTCTAGAACCCGGCTAACTGCGCACTACACCGCAGGATAATCCTAGTATAGAAAAGAAAAGAATATATACAACGGTGACATCGACCTCAATCCGGTCGTGTCCCAAACAAATAATATACAAATGGGCAGTGACGGCAGTCCACATGTCGGAAGCTCGTCCCGCAATATCAAATGTACAAATAAACCCAAACTGTACTACCAATGCACCCAAGCTATCCACCATGACGATCCCGCCACAACCACAACACAACACAGAACATCAACGTGAATGTCACGTTCGCAAACCCGTCTAAAAGAGCATATAGCAGTTAGACGGGTTATACCGCTCTAATAACATTCACGGTCGCAGATAGTAATATATGTACTGAAAACTACGACATTAGAATTCCGCACGCAATTAGCAAACTAAACCAATTTCCAAAACCATGAAAAACAGTGAGCTAAAGTTCCAAAAACCGACCGTTTAAAGCCAATTCGGAAGTCCGAATCAAAACGAAACGCGCCCGAACCTTCGCGGGGAGTTAGAGCAAGAAATTAACTTCGAGTCGAGGGGCTTAGAGGGGGTACTCTATCACCGAGTCCACCACAAGGTGGCCAGGGGATGAAGCAGACCCGAAACTGCCCAAGGTGGGGCAGTTTCGGGTCCCCACTGCCAAGACCACCTTGTGGTGGTCTTGAGGAGTGGGCCCAGTCGTTCGGTCCCCCCCCCGGATTCCCCGGGGTGCCCATTCACTACCCCGCGGCTTCTCAGTTCAAACCGTGAGCCCGCGGGGTGTGCAAATATCTCAAACTTTCAGTTTTTGGAATTGTATTTGTCGGCAATTTTTGCACGACAAAAACGACGGATTTCTAATGTCGCAATGAGTTAACTAAGGCTTATGGAGTGGCTCTAATACCATGTTGGGTTATGCAAGTGCCCCGGCCATCAATCCGTTACCAAATGCTGAACATAAATTTATAAAACTTGGTGCTACCACAACCAATTACCCGGATCTACCCATAAGCCCTAGATAACAAAACATGCAAAGGAGTTAGAATGGTTATACCGAATAGATCCGTGTCCTTCGGTCTTCAATCATCATCCTAAACTTCTAGGGGCTTCCTTGATCAAGCTTGATCTCCGGTCTCCCTCCATCGGAGATGATCCACCCGAGAGTCTATGCAACGAGCTCCAACCTCATATCCGAGGCAACTAGGGTACCTAGATCGCTACACTAGATACCGTAGAAAGAATTAGAGAGTAATGAAGGATTAATTTGTCTTAAGATACCCAAGGATTCTCAACTCATGAGAGGATTTGGGTAGAGCTAGAGGAAGAAGAAGATACCATGAGAATGAGATGTTGAGAGCAACTCAAGAAAAAGAAAATGAATAATGGCTTGTGATTTTGTTTGTTATGTGTGTGTCATAAGCAATAATGGAGCCATCACATAAATGTCTGTGTCTCCAAAACATCTTAGTCAACAAAAAATATCTCGAGTCAATATAATCTCACAACAAACAAAAACCCAAGCATACTAAAATAGTAACCATGGGTCACTAATTAGCCATGCCACAAAAATGCAATAAACACCTCATCCTACACCTCAATAACCTTTTAATCCAAAAAGGTCTAAACCATGATGATGTGTAATCTTCTAAAGGTAATCTTGTAATAAATTACAAGAATACCACTCAACCGTATATACATACCCGCATCCGTATTCCGAAGAATACGAATACAAAGAGACGAAAATAATCCAACAAATATAATACTAGGATCCGGCTTAAACCAAATCCCATTAGTATTATCCGTCTAAAAATCATCCATGCACAAGTACACGTATGTGATCGATCCCTGCCATAAAACCATACGGCCTCTATATCGTTTCGCCCGAAGCTGGGAAACCCTTTTTGTGGGACTCTAAAGACCCGTCAATACGCCGGCAGTGGGTTTAACCACAAACATGTCAGCGGCACTAACTGTACGTAGCGGCTACCCAGGTATTGAGCGAAAAGGAGGCCGACGAGCAAACTCATCCTGAAACCCCTACTGAGCCCAACAGTGACAATATTCGTACAGTCCGGTCCGTTCGTCTATGAGTACCGCATATCGAGTCTTGGGGGTGGATAAAGTCAGACCCCTAATAACGCGACATTTAGTGTCGGTATGAAGCCCATCACTACCTGAGAAACTATTGATTCTAGATCAGTAATTGTTGACTACCTTGGCAAAGAATTTCTAGTGATGGCCATCCGTGCACAACCATGACATCAACCCCCAATACCGGGAGAGTTGAATCCCCCGACGATCCGCTCACTGCCTCCATGTGGCTCGGGACTGTACCTAACTAAAACATGTTTGCATGACTCCTTTGAGCCGTGGTAGGGTAGTAATCAAAGCACAGTGGGAACCCACACGAGACAAATGACGATCTCAGGTCTATAGACTAACCTGTACACATGTCATCTGGGAACTACTATCTGACAATAGGTATAATACCAACTAGCATGTTCCCGGCGAGTCCGTCCGGTGTACTTATAACCCAATGAGCACATTGTTCCCGCCAAAAATTTTGCCTCAAAACTCGCTCCGTATAAAATAACAACAACAAAAGAAAAAATAAATAAATAATAATAATAATAAAGGAGAAAATCTCCCTTTCAGAGCAAAACTCTATTTTTAAAATTCAAATGTTTAAAATAATAATTGAAGCAACGCTTCAGCTAACTTGCGCTCTGCGCTGCGCGACACGTGTCAGTGCAGTTGCGCGGCACTCTGCGCTGCGCTCTGCGCTGCGCTCTGCGCTGCGCGACACGTGGCAGCGCAGTTGCGCTGCGCTCTGCGCTGCGCGACACGTGTCAAGCGCAGATGCAGCTGCGCCAATGCCAGCACCAAAACAGAAAAATTCTGAAAGATCTTTCTGAACTTATTAAAACAATAAGATTCTCTTCTGTAAAACAGAAGCCATTGGATCAAAGATCCAACGGTGGGGAAAAATCCCCAGATCACTCAGAGAAAGATCTCTCTAACCAATTCAACAAATCATTGGCACTATAAAAAGGCCCCTAGACTTCAAGTCTAGATCAGATTGAAAATAGGGGAGGAACACATAGAGAAATATTCAGAACTCCTCTAAGAAACTCAGAGAGATAAAAGAAAAGGTAAAAACCTTTGAGAAAAAAGAAGAGTTTTTTCTAAAAAGATCATTGATCTAAGAACAAGATCAAAGATCTTCAATAAAAAAAATATAATAATAATAAAGGCATTGCCTTTTTTATGAACCAATGGTTCTTGAAAATTCGAGGTAAAACCTCTTTGGAAAAAGAAACAAGAATTTGTTTTCTTTAATCTAAATTTTAAACAGTGCCCTGCACTTGTAAAATTGGCACTGTTGCGCTCTCGGGTTGGCGCAAACCACCAGAGAGCGCCACGTGTCAGCCCCTGAACAAACTGTGCTTTGCGCTTTTGAAATAGAGCACTCCTCTCTTAAATTGGCGCAACTCACCAGAGCGCGCCACGTGTCAGCAGCGCAACAGCGCAGCGCACTCTCGCGGCACACTGCGCTTGCGCTCACCGAAGCGTGACACGTGTCACCTCCTTATGCACTTGCGCCTTGCGCTGGCACAAAACGCCTGACAAGCCACGTGGCGCTGCATTATTGAAAAGAAGGGACAGAGCCCAACTAAAAAGGCCTAATAGGCCTAATTAAAAATGCAATGCATTATTAAAAGAGGCAGAGCCCAAACAAAAGGTCTATCAGACCAAATAAAGATGTTGTGCATCATTTAAAAAGGGCACAGCCTAAATAAAGATCTAATAGACCAAGCAAAAATGCCATGCATTATTAAACAAGGGCAAAGCCCTAGTAAAGGCCTAACATGCCAAACATAAATAAAATGTTGAATATCTTCAACTGGACTTAGCCCAATCATGGCTATAAGTTCTCAAATTAAATTGGCTGAGCACGACTGCTCTCTTAAATCAATTTACACCAGGTTCAAGGATACATCTCTGAACTCCTCTGATATTTGTCGTTGTGATCCTTCAACGTCGTCAGAGAGGTGACGGGTCCCGACAACCACACATGAATACGGACTGTGGGGTCCTTAAACTCATGGACTTACGCGTCCTTAAACTAATCTTCGTCCCCAATTGGGAATGTCGGACTAATGCGTCCTTAAACTAATCTTCGTCCCCAATTGGGAATGTCGGACTTATGCGTCCTTAAACTAATCTTCGTCCCCAATTGGGAATGTCGGACTTATGCGTCCTTAAACTAATCTTCGTCCCCAATTGGAAATGTCGGACTAATGCGTCCTTAAGCTAATCTTCGTCCCCAATTGGGAATGTTGGACTTAAGCGTCCTTAAACCAACTCATGGACTCAAGCGTCCTTAAACTCCCGGACTCAAGCGTCCTTAAACAAATGGACCCCCATGTCCCTAAACTGGAACATGGACCACTACGTCCCTAAACTGGAACAATAGAGCCCCCAGACGCTCTTTTGTCGGATCTAAATGATCCCGTTTAAGTTGATCTTAGCCTCAAATATGGCTAACGTATCCTTAAACCTTCAAACAAACTTTAGTCCCAAATTGGACTATAGATTCCCCAATCAACTTTGGTTCAAAGGTACATCTCTGAACTCCTCTGACATCTGTCGTTGTAATCCTTCAACGTCGTCAGAGAGGTGATGGGTCCCGACGGCCATACATGCAATGGACCACTACGTCCCTAAACTAGAACAATAGAGCCCAAACGCTCTTTTGCCGGATCTAAATGATCCCGTTAAGTTGATCTTAGTCTCAAATTGGACTAACGTATCCTTAACGAACGATTGAGTTGATCTTAGCCTCAAATACGGCTAACGTATCCTCAAACCAAAATCCCCAAAACCAAATCTAAGTAAATACGGATTTGGACTAATCCGCGTCCTACGGGCGACGACATAAATTAGTCTCCGTATACAATCCACGGGCAACCACAAACAAAACAAACACCCACGACACGAAGTGAAATTCTGGAGAAGGAGAAAGTTGATACCGTGATGCGGTAGCGTAATTAACTGCAGGGGCTTGCGCCTGCAGGGAAGAGCGTCCCCACAATCAAAAACCCCTCAAGCGAGGGGGAATCTGACGAAGTCTGCTACATCGGCCGCATCCGCCCAAACCTCCGATATACGGTTCCATAAATCAACTTGGTATCTTCGGAGAGGTGGACGGATAAAACCAAATAGCATCTGCCCCGAATCTCAGGCAAGACGTCTCTGCGTCGTCTTGGCCGTCTTTCGGAGGGGAACAGATTCTGGCACGCCCGGTGGGACCTTTTCCTCTTTCCACTCCACACTTCGTGTGTCGTGTTTTTCCCGTGATCAAATAATCACGATGTATATGTTTTTGGTTGCCCTTAGGGGAGTGGATATTGAAGCCGGCATTTCGTCTTTATGAAGAATGGCATTTGCTCCCACCTCAGCAACTCAGGCTCTGTCATATCCTGCGGAGTCAAGTATGGGTCACTTGCAGACTCAAATCTCTGCAATCCGGCTCTTCAGGAAATCAACGGGCTTCTTTTTGGGTCGATGCTCCCACCTCCCACCCTCGGTGCCTCAACGCCGATGGAGGAAGCCCAGAGGATGTCTGTCGTCCACAGGCAGGCTCCCCAATCAGCAGTCTTGCAAATGAAATCGGTCCTCAAACAACTGGCACATGCCAAAAGCCAAGGTCGACGCAGGGGGCAGAATATTCAAGCTCTTCAAGAAATCAATGGCTTCAAACTGCACTAGCTGCAACAGCAACTCTCACTCTGTCCTTTCTGGAGGAGTAACCTACAGGCCCCAAGCGACCTCCTTTTTCACTATGCCAGTGGAGCAGGTAACTCAAGCCACCACTGGGCTATTCTTCGGGACCATGCTCCTGCCAACGAGCTTCAGCGTTTCTGTACCATCACAAGAAACTCCCAAGAAGTCGTTTTTCAGCGCTCCTGTGCTTATTTACGCCCTATTTTGCACACACAAAAATTGTGATGATAAAAGAGTAGAAAGCGAAAAATTATATTTAAAAGATAGGAATAGTTTAAGAAAAACAAGAAAGTTATATTTTTTTTAAATGAAACTAGTAATAAGTAGTTATGAGCTGTTGTCCCAAGGGTTAGTAAGATGAAGGAAATTACTAATCTGAGGATAAAAATAAGCCTGAAAAATAGTTCCTATTCTGGAAGCCGAACATTTGAACGTTGATACCCTGCTATACGCACTTACACACATCTTGAAGCTCGGGATAGTAGAGGATACCTTGAAATGCTCTTGTCCAAAAGCCAAAGTATGAAGAAAATAAAAGTGGAGAATAAAAGATAAAATGGTGAAAAGAAAAATGAACACTGGTTTTGTTATCACCGAGGCAACAATAAAAAAATATAGCGAGGGTGCTTTATCACCTAGTGACTTAGACCAACTGGTTTGGGAGCCATTGCTAAGCCTTAGGTGTTGCAAGACGAGGAAAAACGCCTAATTAGCAAACACATGAGTAATTGGTCGGTTAGTACCTCAAGAAGTATTAACGGTCGTATGAAGAATGTGTGAGCAAATTCCATCTAAATATTAATAAAAAAATACTAAGGTAGATGGACAAGAGTATGATTGCTTGAATTGAATTCTCTGAGTGTAGGGATGTCCAGTTCACACACGTAGGGGTATATGATCAATGTTTGGAAGAAAGGTAGGAATGAAAACTGTAAATCCCCGTTTCCTTCAATAAATCTTTCCCTATTTTCCCAAGTTCCCGAATATCATTTCTTTTTCCGTACCATTATTTTTTTTGTGAGGATTAATGCGTAAGTTGTAGTATTTATTTTCTAAAACCAATTGGATAACCAAAACCCAAACCAAATAAATATTTCCTCATTTAAATCACCCCCAGCCCAACAGAAATTTAACAATAAAATTCTTTTAATTCCCGGCCCTTTACCCATCTCCTCAGCCCACATCAAATAAAAAAAAAAGGAATTTATTTAACCCCTTCAGCCCAGCCAACATTCTCGGCCCACTTCTTTTCCCTAATAAATTAATTAACCCTTTTTCCTCTGGCCCAAGTACTCCTCACACTAATAGCCCAACTCTTTAAACCCGCGCCCGCTCAGACCCGACCCGCTTCTAATCCTTCATTTTCTCCCAACGGCTCTTTTCCTTTTTCCCGCTCTCTCGTTTTTCCCCGATCCACTTTCTTCGCCTCACCTCGCGCCCACGCCCACGCCTACGCTCGTGCGCCGTTACCCCACGACGCGCACCCCTCGCGATCCCCTCAACGTTCTCCCCTTGTCTCCCCTTATTCCTCACTCTCTCAAACCACCTCCTCTCTCTCAACCCACTACGAAACCCACTGCCTCCATCTCAACACCGACGACGACGTCGCCGCCGACGACCCCCCCACCTCGTATCCCTCGCTCACTCCTCCTCCACCACCAGAACCCCTCACCACTCCACTCCATCAACCAAGCACCCCTGCCGAGCAACCCCTGCACACCCAATCCCCTCGCCACCGAGCTCGACCACCACCGGCATCCATGACACCGGCGAGCCCCCACTGCACCTGAAACCCCTCGTCGACTCCCTTTGTCCTCAACAGCATCATCTTTACCCACCAACCTGGGCCCACTACCTCTCTCTCTCTCACTTTCTTTCTCAAAACCCAAAAACCACAACACATCCACGCACCCCACTGTTGCAATCACCGGAGCGCCGCCGCCGAGTGTCATCAACCCCAGCGCACTCGCGGCGAACCACTGAGCACCCCCTCCGCTTCCAGTGACCGTGAAACGTCTCCGGGCAGCTCCGACGTCAAACCCGTATCGCGAGCCAAGGCCGTGAAACCAATTCGCGCCGTTCGTCGCGCGCTCGTGACGTTGCCGCTGTCGGACATCAACCAAAATGTTTCCAGGCAAGTAATTTACTTACTACATGTTAATCTATTAGTGTTACAAACTTAAATCGTATAGATTACAAATTTACAATTTTCCGGTAGATTATGTGACATACATGTTCGATGCATGATCCCAATGAAAATATTCATCTAATTTGATGGAATTGGATTGTCTATGCTGGCCCATGTAGTGACGAATATCTTGTATAAATCTCACTGGAAAATACGACTGTTAGTGACTAAAATGAATACCCCCAAATATACCCGTAACACTAGAAATTTCCCGTATCTGAAAATGGTTAAAATCACCGTAAATTACGTACTTATTGAAATGATGCGTTCGAGGGCTTAAATCGAAGCCGAATCGACGAACTTTAACCCCATGCAAGTTTCTAATGGTTTCTGTACTGAAATTGTGACGATATTTGGATCGGAGTGCGACTCTGGACTGCAGTCCAGAGCGACTCTGATTATTGTTTACTGTTCCGTAATGTGTGCCACTTGGTTTCCTGAACTCATATGTTGCCTAACTCTGCATTTTATTAAAGGTGAATCTGTTAGCTAAATAACACAAGTGGTTTCATTCCGTTTCATCGTCGTTTGCTATTTAATTTGTAAATTAAAAGGGCAGGACGTATAACAGTCCAAAACAGATTCAGAAGTGACAAATTAGTGTTAAACATGTATAACTTTTGACGTATAAACGCGATTGAGAATCCGTCTATTGCGTTGAATACCCTATTGAAAACCCTAGATTTTATTAAACTGTAGCATTACTAGATTCTGATCCCAAGTGGGTGAAATTCATGTCGCGAAACGGACGTTCAGTTCAGAAACTGAATTTCCAGCCACGAGCAATTAAAATGAAACGGCTGTAATTTGAATACCGGAAATCCGATTGAACTGAAACCAAAGATGAACTGCTGACAGAGTGTGCTTATTATCGTATTTGTATCCTTTCGTTTAATTCTAAACATATGAATTAATGCAATTTTTGTAAGTTGATGACGTGCATATTGGTTCATAACATACATGGCTTGTTAATGGCATACACATACATATCTTACCCCATTTGCCATATATATAGTGTTAGTGCGTGTTAGTGTTCAGTGGACATTGCATTATCGTGCGTGAATGATATTGGTTTAGGAGTGTCAAGTACACCAATGGAAAGTGAATGATTCATGACAGTGATTGATACAGTGAACAGTGATAAAACCGTGCCATTGGTATACTTGTACACGACTAAATCAAAATCATAAATAGTGTATACCTGAGGAAAAGGGGAAATCGAAGTGGAAAGAGAATCGTATTTAACGGGACCGTGTTTTAGAGGATGATCATTCGAGCAGTGATATATATATATATTAGGTAGGATCTAGCGATCCGGCTGACAGGGTTATGTCCCGGGCATGTGGGCCGTTGTCTCGGGTATGTACGAGACTTCTGTTAAACATGATCCTCCTTTCCACTATACGATTTCGAACATGACCTAGAGACTGATAGGGACACAGATCATACTTTGCATCATTTAGTGACATAGCGATTACCCGCATTTTTCTTTCACTGTTATTACCTCATTTACCTGTTTCACCTCATTATAATAATATTGCTATTGTGTCGCTCTGACGACCTGAGTATGCATACTCAGATTCCGTGGAAGAACCAGCGCAGGAGACGGATTTACCTTTCGAGCTGACGGAGATCTAGTCCGGAGTACTTCTCTTTCTTTTCTGCTTTCCATAAAAGTGATCGTGTAATTGAACTTGGTTAGTAACTCTTCATATTTATTTGTAATTTGTGAACAATGGATTTTAATGTAATAATTTAGTGATGTAATTCCTTTACTACTGTGCTTTATTTACTGATTACCATGTAATGCTAGAAGCCGAAGTGTGACTACGGCGGGATTATTCCTTGACCGTAGGAGCATGACTGACCTAGTCATCCCTCGTTTTCCGTATTTTGGGAAGCGGGGCGTGACATGGTTTATTTGGTATCAGAGCCAAGTTTAGTAACAAGGGATAACATCAACTATACGGTATTACATTATTTTCGTTTCACAATTCCTGATTTTCATCTTTGAATCTAATCTCACCCTTTTGAATCTTCCAGCAATATGACGTCCCCGAACGACCCCTCCTCGGACTCCAGCTCTCAGGACCGCACGGAAAGAATACTTAGTGCACTGACCTTTCTCGCGGAAGCTCAGGAGAAGAAGACAGACTTACTCGCTGAGGGACTCACGATTACCGCCGCAGGAGGACCCTCCGCACTCATTACCGCCCCCGAGGGCGCTACCCCACCAGCCTATCATGCTAAGGCTGGTACCGTATCAGACTTCCGACGGTTGCATCCAGCTGCATTCACAGGGCTAGCTGAACCCCTTGAGGCCGAGCAATGGTTAGTGAACATGGAGAACTTACTGACAGCAGCCAGGGTTCCAGATGAAGATAGGGTGGACATGATAAAGATCCAATTAGAAGATGAAGCCCGTACATGGTGGTCAGTGGAAGAAAGCAGGTTGGACAGGCTGATTGAATGGGGCAAATTCAAAAAGTGTTTCCTATACCATTATTTTCCTTCCACCGCCAAGGCGGAGATGGAAGAAAGATTTATTCTATTGAAGCAGAATGGACGTCCAGTGGACGTATATGCGGCAGAGTTCAACCGTTTGAGCCGCTTTGCCCCATACATGGTCGCCTCAGAGGCCACCAGGGCCAGACGCTTCTTGCAGGGTCTTGATTTCGAGTTGCAACGGTTGATTGGATCACTGGAGTTGCAGACTTTCGCACAGGTACTCAACGCGGCGAGAGTTCAGGAGAAATTGATCAACAAGTTCAGGAAACCCCTAGTCATTCCAGCACGTACCCCTACACCTTCTCGGGGAGACATACCGGTCCACAGGCCTGGAACGGCATAAATGAAACGTCCGTTCGTACCACAGCATCGCCCCCAGAGACGGAACGTAGTTTGCGGCTACTGTGGTAGAGATGGGTATACTCAGAAGGACTGTCGCCGCGCCAAGGGACAGTGCTTGATTTGCGGATCCAGTCAGCACAGGATTAGCGGTTGCCCTGAGCGAGCAGAGATACAGGGAGGTTTTGGACCGCCGCAGCAGAGGCCACAGGAGCAGAGGCAACCCTTTACAGGTCACGGTCAGGGACGGGCTTTCACCTTGACCGCCGAGCAGGCAGAGGCGTCAGGAGACGTTGTTACAGGTACTCTACTCGTACATTCCTTGCCAGCTAAAGTACTATTTGATTCTGGAGTATCGCACTGTTTCTTGTCTGAGCAATTCGTTGATACACACTCCATACCACATGAACCACTAACCAAGGGCTGGGAGATACATACGGGTAATGGCATTATAATATCTAGTCGAGAATGTAGATCATGTACGGTTGTAGCGTGTGGAAGGGAATTCTATGCGAATTTCCTTCTGATTGAGACAGGCAGTTACGACGCAATTCTCGAGATGGATTGGATGAGTACCTTCCATGCAGTTATCGATTGCCATGCAAGGAATGTGATCTTACGCATTCCCAATCACCCGGAGTTTATTTTCGAGGGCGGAAGCGAATCTTTGGAGCCAGCCAAGTACAGAGCCAAGCCCAAGGAGCTGACAGCTATGGAGGTTGATGAGAGCCCAGCCCCAGAGATTGTTCGGGACTTTCTGGACGTATTTCCTGAAGAGCTACCAGGTCTACCACCTCCTCGCATCTTGGAGTTCTCGATCGATTTGACTCCAGGTACGGCCCTAGTATCCAAGGCCCCATACAGAATGGCACCAGTTGAGTTGGCGGAATTGAAGAAGCAAATTGAAGAGCTATTGGAGAAGGGATTTATTCGGCCGAGCGCTTCACCGTGGGGTGCACCAGTTCTGTTAGTAAAGAAGAAGGATGGATCGCTGCGAATGTGCATAGATTATCGAGAGCTGAACAAGGTCACAATAAAGAACAAGTACCCAATCCTGCGCATTGACGACTTATTCGATCAGTTAAGTGGGGCCAAGGTATTCTCAAAGTTGGACCTCCATTCTGGATATCATCAAATCAGAGTAGCAGCCGAGGATGTTTGCAAGACGGCTTTCAGGACCCGATACGGACATTACGAGTTCCTTATGATGCCGTTCGGTGTTACCAATGCCCCAGCGATATTCATGGACTTGATGAACAGGGTGTTTGCAAAGTACTTGGAGACGTTTGTCGTTGTGTTTATCAACGACATACTTGTCTACTCGAAGACCCGGGAGGAGCATGATGAACATTTGCGCACGGTTCTACAAATTCTTCGGGAAGAAAAGCTGTATGCGAAACTAAGCACGTGTGAATTTTGGCTCGACAAGGTTCAGTTCTTGGGACACATCGTTTCGGGCGAAGGCATCTCAGTGGACCCGGCAAAGATAGAATCTGTCAGAGATTGGCCAACGCCGAAGTCAGTAGCCGAGATCAGGAGTTTTCTGGGATTGGCGAGTTATTATCGGAGATTCGTCCAAGACTTCTCAAGAATCGCTGAACCATTGATGAGGCTGACATGGAAGGATGTACCGTCTGCGTGGACAGAGGAGTGTACTCAGGCATTTGACACACTAAAGCAGAAGTTAACCACGGTGCCTATTCTTACAGTACCAGATGATTCCGGTGGGTTGGTGATACACAGTGATACCTCAGGGAAGGGTTTAGGCTGTGTTTGGATGCAGCACGGCCGAGTGGTTGCTTACGCCTCTCGACAACTGAGAAATCACGAAAAGAACTATCCTACGCATGACTTGGAGTTAGCTGCAGTAGTCTTTGCGTTGAAGATTTGGAGGCACTACCTATTGGGCGAGAAAGTGGAGGTGTACATGGATCATAAAAGTTTGAAGTACGTCTTCACTCAGAAGGAACTAAACATGAGGCAGCGCCGATGGCTAGAGCTGATGGCAGATTA
The DNA here is from genome assembly GCA_030015575.1 of Agapanthus africanus. Lineage (NCBI taxonomy): Eukaryota > Viridiplantae > Streptophyta > Magnoliopsida > Asparagales > Amaryllidaceae > Agapanthus > Agapanthus africanus. The sequence continues at coordinate 963,720,639 of CM057338.1, forward strand.
TGACTTGGACCTTCAGTATCACCCGAGGAAGGTGAATGTTGTACCAGATGCGCTCAGTCGCAAGCTAACGGTCATGATGTTGACCGGTCAGAGGAGCATTATTGAGGACTTCCAGAGACTCGAGCTTGAAGTCGTTACACCGGGCGCACCCAGTCAACTTTGGCAACTACAGGTGCGGTCTTCCCTGGTGGATCGCATCAAGGCTGCACAAGCGGATGATCCCCGATTGCAAAAGTTCAGAGCGCAAGTAGAAGCCGGGCTAAGAACAGACTTGATCATACATGAAGACGGTTCTCTGAGATTCGGTAGCAGACTCTGCGTACCCAAGGGAGATGTTCGAGAAGAGGTACTGGCTGAAGCGCATAGTTCAGCTTATTCTGTGCATCCGGGAGGTACAAAGATGTACCGAGACCTAAAGCAGCACTTTTGGTGGAACGGAATGAAGCGGGAGATTGCGAGGTTCGTATCCAGATGCTTAGTATGCCAGCAGGTGAAGGCGGAGCATCAGAGGACAGCGGGATTGTTACAACCACTGCCGATACCAGAATGGAAGTGGGAGCACAACACCATGGATTTCGTGACGGCCTAACCACGGAGCCCTAGGGGAAATAACGCCATTTGGGTTATCGTCGATCGCCTCACGAAAGCTGCACACTTCATACCATTCCGAGTGGGACAGTCGACAGAGTCACTGGAGAGAGATATATGCAGGAGATAGTGCGACTTCACGGTGTTTGTAATACCCGGTTCTTTTATATACGCCTAAATCCGTATTTCTCTTTAAACTATGAATTTTGTTATTTCTAATCATTTAATTATTTTAAAGAAACTTCTTTAAACCCTAAAACCCCAAACCCAAAATCTTTGCTTCTCTCTTATCACTATTTCTTCAGCCCAACCAATTAAAATAAAACCCATAGCAATTAGATCCCAAGCACCACAGCCCACTTCTTTTATTTAAATTCAAACCCAAACTCATATTTCCCTAAGCATAAATTTTGCCATTTAATAACCTCGGCCCGGCTATCTTTTTTCCCCCACAATTATTTATTTTTCCCTTCAGCCCAGCAGTCCCCGGCCCACTTCATTTTATATTTTCTACTGTTTTTTTTTTCTGTTAATTCCTAGCCCGGCCCGTTCTAAACCCCTCACTCCTTTATCTCATTTTTATTTGTTTCTTGGGCCAGCCCACTCACCTCCCCAGCACCCGCTCGCGCTTCAAACCCGACCCGCACCCACATCTTCTTCCTTCCAACGGTAACCTCCACTGTTCACGCGTGCGATCCTTGCCTCCGCCGCGTTTCGCGCCCATGCTCACGCCCCACACGCTGCCGTTACCCCACGACACGCGCTCCCCTCTCTAACCCGTCGCCCTCAATTTCTCTCTCTCTCTCCGCGCAGAACTCTCAATCACACTCTCCTCTTTGCAACTTCCTCCTCTTTCAAACCATCGATGACCCACTGACTCGACTCCCTCCGACGACGGCAAACTTACCCGTCGACCCCTCATTCGTCATCACTCGCGCCTCACCTTCCCCCATCAACACGACTCCTCTACGACTCCACCTTCGTCGACCCATTGCACCCGAGCCGATCACCCCCTTGCACCCCGACGACGGCGACCTCTCCACCCATTGCCGACCACCCTACGACCTCCTCGTCTTCAGCATCAGCATCCACCATCACCCCGTACAATCCACACCCGAGCGCCCCTGCTCACCAACCCTACACCGAGCTCGACTATCTTGCATCCTCACCGCCAGCCGACCCCGTTATCGCCGACGAGCCTCTTCTTCCCTCTCGTCACTGCATCGCTCTCTCGTTCTCTCTCTCTGTACACCTCCCCTTTCTCTGTCTACTCCAGCTCTCTCTTCCTCTGCTTTCTCTCTTTCTCTCTCTAAATCTCTAACTCTCTCTCTCTCTCTCTCTCCAACTTCCTCTGTCTCTCTCTCTCACTCTGTCTCCCTCTCTCTCTCCCTGAGTTCTCTCTCTCCCTCTCTGCCTAATCTCTCTCTCTCCCAGTTCTCTCTCTCTCTCTCCCTCGTTCTCTCTGTCCCTCACTCTCTCACTCTATCTCTCTCCCTCTGTCTTCCCCTCCCTCTCTCTATTTCTCTCTCTCTGTCACACTCTCTCTTTCTCCAAATCCTTCTCCCTCTGCAACCTCTAGCCATCAGACGCACAGCACCGTCACCTCCCCTGCTCCGGCCAACCAACGCCGCGGTTCCAGTCGCCGTCGTTGCCATCAAGCGAAGCTCGAGCCAAGGCCAAGCTTTGTCGTGATCGCGTCTGGCCATTACAATAGACCGCATCGCTGCCGTGCATCGCGTAGACGCCTCCAGGCAAGTTTTTACTTGCTTACATGCTATTTACCTAAATTGCGATCTTTAATTACATATATTATAAAGTTGCAAGTTTAGATTTATTTTTGTGCCATACCTGTTCGACGCGTGTTCCCAATGAAATTACTTATCTTTTTGACGGAACCAGATTGTTCTTGTTGGCCCTCGATGTGATGAGTATCTTGTGCAAATTTCGTTTGATAATATGGCTGCTAATGACCAAAACGACTACCCCCAAGTTTAATCGTCAAACTGTTGTTTTATTGTACCTGAAAACCGTTAAATTCACCATAAATCATATACATGTTAGAATGGTGCGTTCAAGGGCTCAAATCGAATCCGACTCGACAAACTTTAACCCTGTACTAGTTTCCAGACATTCCTGTACTTAAACCGTGATGAAAATTTGATGGGAGTGCGACTCTGGACTGCAGTCCAGAGCGACTCCAGTTATTGGTTGCTGTTCCGTAATGGTTACCACAGGATTTACTTAACTCTTAGGTTGCGGAACTCCACTGTTTATTGTAGATAAACCTGTTAGCTAGACAACATAATTGATTTCACACTGTTTCATTACCATTTGTTATTTATTCTGTAATTTAAAAGATCGGGACGCATAGCAGTCCCAGCAGAATCAGAACTGACATATTATTGTTAAATAGAGTATAACTCCTGACGTACAGAAGCGATCGAAGATCCGTATGTTGCGTTGAAAACCTTACTGAAAACCCTAGAATTCATCCAACTGTAGCGTCGCTAAAATATGGTCCCAACTGGGATTAAAGTGCGTTACGAAACGGACTTCTGATTCTGAAATCGGATTTCCAGCCGCGAGCGCTTAAAATGGAGTGGTTATAACTAATGATCCTGGAACCCGATTGGCTTGAAACCAAATTAGATGGATAGCTAACTGAACATACTAATTACTACCTGTTTATCGTTTCGCTAAATTATATACGTACGTTTCATGATGAATCGCGCAAGTGATAGACTATTGTTTTTATGACACCTTAATTGTGCTTCTTATACTGTTCATGCATCACATCATACCCATATCATTGTAGTGATAACCTAGTGATATTGTGCATTTACCCAGTGTTATATTTTAGTGATGATTGTGGCAAGTACGTCAGTGTTCGTGTATCCGTGATTAAGTGAAAGTGATACGTACTTGTGCACAATCAGTGATCCTATTATTCTATTGCATTGTCGACGTCTGTGGGATGCGTGTACGTGTGACTATAAGTGGTATGGGACACTTATGGAAGCGCTTGCACGGGTGTCACAGATAAGGCATCCGACACTGCCATTTATCTTAGGTATTAGTCGGGACGTGCTTGATGGAGGTCCTGCCTTCAGTTCTCGCGCAGACTTGTCACGGATCGATTAGTATTTAGGGTTGTGGTTAGCGTTTGATGTAGACCACGGGGTGTGGAGTAGTTTAAGTGTGAGTTCAACAGAATCTCGGGAGTCCCATGCCGGCTTATATATTTAGGGAGTTATATGGAGTTTTACAGGGTATGTGATATATACACCGTGATATTCTCGTTACATGTTGGGCCCGTGGTCCCTTGCCCTTGGGTTCTACCCTTGGGTGGAGGACACTCACGAGTGGTTGACTCTCACACTTGGACTGACGATAGGTTTAGTGACCTGTACAGTGAGACTTAGAGACTGATAGGGATACTGGCATTTTTATTCCTTACATACTGTGTTGGCAAACGTGACATATCGTTATACTGCTTTACCGTTCCGCTGCATTGATTACCGCACCTTCATTTTCATGCTGTCATTGATTTACTGTTATTCATATCCATTACCACTATTAGAACTGTCACTTGATTTTATACATATTATGTTGCTATTGTGTCGTTCTGACGACCTGAGTATGCATGCTCAGTGTGAGAAGAAGATTTAGCCTGGACCAGAACTAGACGTGCATCACAGACTTCTTGACTTGCCATTCAGAGTTACTTTCATTTGTTCCACTTCAGGTCAGTCTTTACATTGTTCCTTTCAGTTACTGCATTTCTCATTACCTGCGCATCATTTACTGTTTACCATGAAAAACTAGAAGCCGAAGTGTGACTACGGCAGGACATTTCCTTGACCGTAGGAGCATGGCTGGCCTTGTCTACCCCTCGTATTCCGTATTTTGGGAAGCGGGGAGTGACATGGTTTAGTTGGTATCAGAGCCAGGTTTTGCATCGATTGGGATTGTAGTTTTCCGTGTATAGTTTGACAATCTAGACTGAGGCATGTAATAAACTTGATATTCTTGATCCATATTCACATCGTGTGTTCAGCTATCCATTCGCTATGGTTTCGGGTGACCTGACAAGATTACGTGGTTGCAATTGCACTACCGTATTCGGTTTAGGTGACTTAAAGTCATACGGTTGATTCTCCACTTGTAATAAAAATTCATCATCTCTAATATTCTTGAATCCTTGTCCTATCCATATCATATTTTGATTCATTTAGCGTATGACTCATATCATTCTCGAAATTGTTGTTTCAGGATCATGTCTTCCAACGACTCTTCATCTTTATCCGCTCCCCAGAATCAGACTGTTGAGATCCTTAGTGTACTACAAGGTTTAAAGGAAGCCCAGGAGCGAACAAACGACTTATTAGCTGAAGGGCTGAGAAGACAGGTGAGTCAAACCCCAGCGGGAGTCTCCTATCATAAAGGGACCCCTATTGGACGAGGAAAAGAGAAGGAGATGAAGCATCAACAGAAGCATCAGAAGAACCCTTGCTGTGGATATTGTAAGAGGCCAGGACACCTTCAGAGGGATTGTCGCCGTGCCCAAGGGAAATGTCTGATATGCGGTTCCAACAAACACCTCATCAACGGCTGCCCAGAAAGGAAAGAACTGCAAGGAAGAAACTCGTCCACACTCCCCGCTTCTGCCAAGTGAGGATTGCCGCGTAGTTCGGATTTCGAGGATAAAGCGGACCCAACACAGGATTCAACTCGCGTAACGATGATGCAGCGTTCTGGCAGCCAAAGAAGAATTTTATGTTTTCCAATTTCAGTACTATGTTGTCATACTCTTATAAACATTTCCTTCCAATTGAACCTTTGTATCCGTCGAACTTTTAGTTGAATGCAATAAAATTTGAATCGTAATGTATGTATCATTCTCTTGCCATTTCCCTTGTTCATACTATTCAGTAGCATAACATCTTAATCTTGATTTTTCAATTCATGCCACCGCATGTCTCTCCATACTTTGCACACTTAGTCATTGTCCTTATTCATTCCATTGTCTAATCATGACTCTTCTCTTTCAGGCTATGGCCCACCCTGGAGCAGCGCCGCATCTAGACGAGGATACACAGTCATGCGTTTCCTTAAATCAGACACTGACGAGTTCTGATGATGAGGTCAATAGCCCCAGGACGACTTTGGAAACAACGATTCAGAGGACGGAGAAGCAGCCGCCCCAGAGTTTAACGTGTTGGCTGATTCCGACGAGGAAGAAGGAGATCCTGAAGAGAACCCTATAGAGGAAGACCCGATAGAGCAAGATCCCGAGGGAGATCCGATAGAAGAAAATCCAACGGAGGAAAATCACGTGGAAGAAAATCCAGAAGAAGAGAATCAGATGGAATCGGACCTCGATGAAGAAGCTCCATCCGAGGAAGAAGGACCAGAAGATCAAGATCCTGTGGTGGAAGGACTTCCAATAGCGATACCTGCGAGGCGCTATGGAAATGGACGCCCCTACCTGAGTGCGCGAGCCTACCGCAACCTGCTGAATCTCCACAACCGCGACTGACGGAATTTCTTTTCATGTTGTCTTTCTGGCCAAATAAAATGTGTATAGTTTAGGGCCACTTTTCGCCTTTGGGGATGCTTTGCTTCAGATTTCCTTGAATGAAATAAATCTTCTGAATTCGTAAACCTTTTGATTATTTGTTCACTTGATACTTGTTATCTTGCCCATATCCCTTTATTCTTCTGCTGAGTTCCCTGGCTGTCCACCCCTACTCATTGTATAGTTTTCACCCAGTGTCGATTAGAAAGTACCGCACCCTGATCCTTGGAATGAGCCATCCTTATCCCTCTTCTGTGCCCCGTTTGAGATCCTTCTGGGAGGAGAACAGTTCTGGTGAAACTTCCGAGTTCACTAACTCTTCAAATTTTGATTCGTGAGTTGTACCGACTGTTGTTTCCACCACACTTTTCTTTTGTACTCCTTTATTGCTCACCCTTATTCCCTGTGCTGACCCTATCCCAATCTCCTTAACATTCAGCCTAAAGCCGCCATACTCTGACTTTTGAATAAGCCTCACCTTCTCGTAATCACTACCCCAGCTAGCCCTATTCATATTGGTGATTTCTCTATTACCCAAATATATTTAGGGACATTATTATTCAAAATTTAGTTTTCAATATTTTAAATTTATTAAAGAGTGTGTGTTATTGATTACTCTGTTTTATGTATTTTAAGTACACTATTAGTATTCTCATTTTTCAGTAGCGCGACCTTACACCGCGCACATCTTGTTCCATGTTTCTTATTTTCACGATACGAGTTTTCTAAGTTATTTTAAAACTATATGATCGATATATTGTCCTAAAATGTTTTAACCTACCGACTAATCTTTCACTACATTAGTGTCGTTACCTTATTTTCGAAAATTGTGCTTATGATTACTATTATAAATGGTTGAGCCTTATACTATTTTTCTGTTTGCTTTGATAGACTTAGATGTGCAAATATGTGGGTTTCGACTTTTATCGAGCACACTTTGATTATTATTGTTCACTATTGATACCTATATTCTCGTATACTCGTAGTTGCTCTTATAGTTACTCTTGCTTTATACCTATTTAGACCTACCTTTTATATGTTGTTCTTACTTATATATAAATTTTCAAATTTCTTCGTCCACGTACTGCTAATAAATCTTTGGTGTTAGTGTGCAATCTAATAGCCTTCGCTTATGTTTGTATAACTTATCGTTTATTTTAAATTTCGAGGACGAAATTTTTGTAAGGGTGGTATAATGTAATACCCGGTTCTTTTATATACGCCTAAATCCGTATTTCTCTTTAAACTATGAATTTTGTTATTTCTAATCATTTAATTATTTTAAAGAAACTTTTTTAAACCCTAAAACCCCAAACCCAAAATCTTTGCTTCTCTCTTATCACTATTTCTTCAGCCCAACCAATTAAAATAAAACCCATAGCAATTAGATCCCAAGCACCACAGCCCACTTCTTTTATTTAAATTCAAACCCAAACTCATATTTCCCTAAGCACAATTTTTGCCATTTAATAACCTCGGCCCGGCCATCTTTTTCCCCCCACAATTCTTTATTTTTCCCTTCAGCCCAGCAGTCCCCGGCCCACTTCATTTTATATTTTCTACTGTTTTTTTTTCTGTTAATTCCTAGCCCGGCCCGTTCTAAACCCCTCACTCCTTTATCTCATTTTTCTTTGTTTCTTGGGCCAGCCCACTCACCTCCCCAGCACCCGCTCGCGCTTCAAACCCGACCCGCACCCACATCTTCTTCCTTCCAACGGTAACCTCCACTGTTCACGCGCGCGATCCTTGCCTCCGCCGCGTTTCGCGCCCACGCTCACGCCCCTCACGCTGCCGTTACCCCACGACACGCGCTCCCCTCTCTAACCCGTCGCCCTCAATTTCTCTCTCTCTCTCCGCGCAGAACTCTCAATCACACTCTCCTCTTTGCAACCTCCTCCTCTTTCAAACCATCGATGACCCACTGACTCGACTCCCTCCGACGACGGCAAACTTACCCGTCGACCCCTCATTCGTCATCACTCGCGCCTACTCCACCTTCCCCCACCAACACGACTCCTCTACGACTCCACCTTCGTCGACCCATTGCACCCGAGCCGATCACCCCCTTGCACCCCGACGACGGCGACCTCTCCACCCATTGCCGACCACCCTACGACCTCCTCGTCTTCAGCATCAGCATCCACCATCACCCCGTACAATCCACACCCGAGCGCCCCTGCTCACCAACCCTACACCGAGCTCGACTATCTTGCATCCTCACCGCCAGCCGACCCCGTCATCGCCGACGAGCCTCTTCTTCCCTCTCGTCACTGCATCGCTCTCTCGTTCTCTCTCTCTGTACACCTCCCCTTTCTCTGTCTACTCCAGCTCTCTCTTCCTCTGCTTTCTCTCTTTCTCTCTCTAAATCTCTAACTCTCTCTCTCTCTCCAACTTCCTCTGTCTCTCTCTCTCTCACTCTGTCTCCCTCTCTCTCTCCCTGAGTTCTCTCTCTCCCTCTCTGCCTAATCTCTCTCTCTCTCCCAGTTCTCTCTCTCTCTCCCTCGTTCTCTCTGTCCCTCACTCTCTCACTCTATCTCTCTCCCTCTGTCTTCCCCTCCCTCTCACTGTCTCTCTCACTCTCTATTTCTCTCTCTCTGTCACACTCTCTCTTTCTCCAAATCCTTCTCCCTCTGCAACCTCTAGCCATCAGACGCACAGCACCGTCACCTCCCTTGCTCCGGCCAACCAACGCCGCAGTTCCAGTCGCCGTCGTTGCCGTCAAGCGAAGCTCGAGCCAAGGCCAAACTTTGTCGTGATCGCGTCTGGCCATTACAATAGACCGCATCGCTGCCGTGCATCGCGTAGACGCCTCCAGGCAAGTTTTTACTTGCTTACATGCTATTTACCTAAATTGCGATCTTTAATTACATATATTATAAAGTTGCAAGTTTAGATTTATTTTTGTGCCATACCTGTTCGACGCGTGTTCCCAATGAAATTACTTGTCTTTTTGACGGAACCAGATTGTTCTTGTTGGCCCTCGATGTGATGAGTATCTTGTGCAAATTTCGTTTGATAATATGGCTGCTAATGACCAAAACGACTACCCCCAAGTTTAATCGTCAAACTGTAGTTTTATTGTACCTGAAAACCGTTAAATTCACCATAAATCATATACATGTTAGAATGGTGCGTTCGAGGGCTCAAATCGAAGCCGACTCGACAAACTTTAACCCTGTACTAGTTTCCAGACATTCCTGTACTTAAACCGTGATGAAAATTTGATGGGAGTGCGACTCTGGACTGCAGTCCAGAGCGACTCCAGTTATTGGTTGCTGTTCCGTAATGGTTACCACAGGATTTACTTAACTCTTAGGTTGCGTAACTCCGCTGTTTATTGTAGATAAACATGTTAGCTAGACAACATAATTGATTTCACACTGTTTCATTACCATTTGTTATTTATTCTGTAATTTAAAAGATCGGGACGCATAGCAGTCCCAGCAGAATCAGAACTGACATATTATTGTTAAATAGAGTATAACTCCTGACGTACAGAAGCGATCGAAGATCCGTCTATTGCGTTGAAAACCTTACTGAAAACCCTAGAATTCATCCAACTGTAGCGTCGCTAAAATATGGTCCCAACTGGGATTAAAGTGCGTTACGAAACGGACTTCTGATTCTGAAATCGGATTTCCAGCCGCGAGCGCTTAAAATGGAGTGGTTATAACTAATGATCCTGAAACCCGATTGGCTTGAAACCAAATTAGATGGATAGCTAACTGAACATACTAATTACTACCTGTTTATCGTTTCGCTAAATTATATACGTACGTTTCATGATGAATCGCGCAAGTGATAGACTATTGTTTTTATGACACCTTAATTGTGTTTCTTATACTGTTCATGCATCACATCATACCCATATCATTGTAGTGATAACCTAGTGATATTGTGCATTTACCCAGTGTTAGATTTTAGTGATGATTGTGGCAAGTACGTCAGTGTTCGTGTATCCGTGATTAAGTGAAAGTGATACGTACTTGTGCACAATCAGTGATCCTATTATTCTATTGCATTGTCGACGTCTGTGGGATGCGTGAACGTGTGACTATAAGTGGTATGGGACACTTATGGAAGCGCCTGCATGGGTGTCACAGATAAGGCATCCGACACTGCCATTTATCTTAGGTATTAGTCGGGACGTGCTTGATGGAGGTCCTGCCTTCAGTTCTCGCGCAGACTTGTCACGGATCGATTAGTATTTAGGGTTGTGGTTAGCGTTTGATGTAGACCACGGGGTGTGGGGTAGTTTAAGTGTGAGTTCAACAGAATCTCGGGAGTCCCATGCCGGCTTATATATTTAGGGAGTTATATGGAGTTTTACAGGGTATGTGATATATACACCGTGATATTCTCGTTACATGTTGGGCCTGTGGTCCCTTGCCCTTGGGTTCTACCCTTGGGTGGAGGACACTCACGAGTGGTTGACTCTCACACTTGGACTGACGATAGGTTTAGTGACCTGTACAGTGAGACTTAGAGACTGATAGGGATACTGGCATTTTTATTCCTTACATACTGTGTTGGCAAACGTGACATATCGTTATACTGCTTTACCGTTCCGCTGCATTGATTACCGCACCTTCATTTTCATGCTGTCATTGATTTACTGTTATTCATATCCATTACCACTATTAGAACTGTCACTTTATTTTATACATATTATGTTGCTATTGTGTCGCTCTGACGACCTGAGTATGCATGCTCAGTGTGAGAAGAAGATTTAGCCTGGACCAGAACTAGACGTGCATCACAGACTTCTTGACTTGCCATTCAGAGTTACTTTCATTTGTTCCACTTCAGGTCAGTCTTTACATTGTTCCTTTCAGTTACTGCATTTCTCATTACCTGCGCATCATTTACTGTTTACCATGAAAAACTAGAAGCCGAAGTGTGACTACGGCAGGACATTTCCTTGACCGTAGGAGCATGGCTGGCCTTGTCTACCCCTCGTATTCCGTATTTTGGGTAGCGGGGCGTGACAGTGTTCCAGTCAGCATTGTGTCAGATCGGGAAACCAGATTCGTGTCGCACTTTTGGAAGAGCTTACAGGAGAGCTTGGGTACCCGCCTCAAGTTCAGCACAGCTTATCATCCGCAGACGGATGGGCAGTCCGAGCGTACGATTCAGACGCTCGAGGATATGTTGAGAGCCTGTATGTTGGACTTTCAAGGTTCCTGGGAAGACCATCTGCATCTAGTCGAGTTTTTCTATAACAACAGTTATCAGGCTAGCATCCAGATGGCTCTTTTCGAAGCACTTTACGGGCGAAAGTGTCGATCCCCAGTATGTTGGGATGATGTGGGAGAACGAAGATTATTGGGTCCCGAGCTCATCGTTCAGACAGTCGACAAGGTCCAAATGATCAGGCAGCGTATTAAGACGGCTCAGGATCGACAGAAGTGTTGGGCAGATACCAGCAGGACAGGAGGACACTAGAATTCGAAATCGGAGATCACGTGTTCTTAAAGATTTCCCCTACCCATGGAGTTATCAGGTTCGAAGGTCGGGGAAAGCTTAGTCCCCGTTTTATCGGACCTTTTGAGGTGCTAGAGCGAGTAAGAGAGGTGGCCTACCGACTTGCCTTGCCTCTATCGCTAGCTGGTGTGCACAATACCTTCCACGTGTCACAGTTGCGGCGTTATGTTCGGGACGAGAGCCATGTCCTGGACCATTCGGAGCTAATTTTGGGTACCGATCTATCATACGAGGAACAGCCCACTGCCATCCTCGACCGCAGAGAGAAAGTGCTGAAGAATAAGGTCATTCCGTTAGTCCGAGTGTCTTGGGGCGATCGTTCCCCAGGAGAATCTACCTGGGAGCGGGAGGAAGATATACGTGCTCGTTATCCACATCTCTTTGTTTAGTACCTTGCTTCATTGTATCCTTATTAAATTTCGAGGACGAAATTTTTGTAAGGGGGGTATGATATAAATCCCTGTTTCCTTCAATAAAACTTTCCCTATTTTCCCAAGTTCCCGAATATCATTTCTTTTTCCGTACCATTATTTTTTTTGTGAGGATTAATGCGTAAGTTGTAGTATTTATTTTCTAAAACCAATTGGATAACCAAAACCCAAACCAAATAAATACTTCCTCATTTAAATCACCCCCAGCCCAACAAAAATTTAACAATAAAATTCTTTTAATTCCCGGCCCTTTACCCATCTCCTCAGCCCACATCAAATAAATAAAAAAAAAGGAATTTATTTAACCCCTTCAGCCCAGCCAACACTCTCGGCCCACTTCCTTTCCCTAATAAATTAATTAACCCTTTTTTCCTCCGGCCCAAGTACTCCTCACACTAACAGCCCAACTCTTTAAACCCGCGCCCGCTCAGACCCGACCCGCTTCTAATCCTTCATTTTCTCCCAACGGCTCTTTTCCTTTTTCCCGCTCTCTCTTTTTTCCCCGATCCACTTTCTTCGCCTCACCTCGCGCCCACGCCCACACCCACGCTCGTGCGCCGTTACCCCACGACACGCACCCCTCACGATCCCCTCAACGTTCTCCCCTCGTCTCCCCTTATTCCTCACTCTCTCAAACCACCTCCTCTCTTTTAACCCACTACGAAACCCACTGCCTCCATCTCAACACCGACGATGACGTCGCCGCCAACGACCCCCCCACCTCGTATCCCTCGCTCACTCCTCCTCCACCACCAGAACCCCTCACCACTCCACTCCATCAACCAAGCACCCCTGCCGAGCACCCCCTGCACACCCAATCCCCTCGCCACCGAGCTTGACCACCACCAGCACCCACGACACCGGTGATCCCCCACTGCACCTGAAACCGCTCGTCGACTCCCTTTGTCCTCAACAGCATCATCTTTACCCACCAACCTGGGCCCACTACCTCTCTCTCTCTCACTTTCTTTCTCAAAACCCAAAAACCACACACATCCACGCACCCCACTGTTGCAATCGCCGGAGCGCCGCCGCCGAGCGTCGTCGACCCCAGCGCACTCGCGGCGAACCACTGAGCACCCCCTCCGCTTCCAGTGACCGTGAAACGTCTCCGGGCAGCTCCGACGTCAAACCCGTATCGCGAGCCAAGGCCGTGAAACCAATTCGCGCCGTTCGTCGCGCGCTCGTGACGTTGCCGCTGTCGGACATCAACTAAAACGTTTCCAGGCAAGTAATTTACTTGCTACATGCTAATCTATTCGTGTTACAAACTTAAATCATATAGATTACAAATTTACAATTTTCCGGTAGATTATGTGACATACCTGTTCGATGCATGATCCCAATGAAAATATTCATCTAATTTGACGGAATTGGATTGTCTATGCTGGCCCATGTAGTGACGAATATCTTGTATAAATCTCACTGGAAAATACGACTGTTAGTGACTAAAATGAATACCCCCAAATATACCCGTAAAACTAGAAATTTCCCGTATCTGAAAATGGTTAAAATCACCGTAAATTACGTAAATATTGAAATGATGCGTTCGAGGGCTTAAATCGAAGCCAACTCGACGAACTTTAACCCCATGCAAGTTTCTAATGGTTTCTGTACTGAAATTGTGACGATATTTGGAACGGAGTGCGACTCTGGACTACAGTCCAGAGCGACTCTGATTACTGTTTACTGTTCCGTAATGTGTGCCACTTGGTTTCCTGAACTCGTATGTTGTGGAACTCTGCAGTTTATTAAAGGTGAATCTGTTAGCTAAATAACACAAGTGTTTTCATTCCGTTTCATCGTCGTTTGCTATTTAATTTGTAAATTAAAAGGGCAAGACGTATAACAGTCCAAAACAGATTCAGAAGTGACAAATTAGTGTTAAACAGTGTATAACTTTCGACGTACAGATGCGAGTGAGAATCTGTCTATTGCGTTGAATACCCTATTGAAAACCCTAGATTTTATTCAACTGTAGCATTACTAGATTCTGATCCCAAGTGGGTGAAATTCGTGTCGCGAAACGGATGTTCAGTTCAGAAACTGAATTTCCAGCCGCGAGCAATTAAAATGAAACGGCTGTAACTTGAATACCGGAAATCCGATTGAACTGAAACTAATTTTGACGAACTTCTGACAGAGTGTGCTTATTATCTTATTTGTATCCTTTCGTTTAATTCTAAACATTTGAATTAATCCAATTTTTGTAAGTTGATGACGTGCATATTGGTTCATAACATACATGGCTTGCTAATGGCATACACACACATATCTTACCCCATTTGCCATATACATAGTGTTAGTGCGTGTTAGTGTTCAGTGGACATTGCATTATCGTGCGTGAATGATATTAGTTTAGGAGTGTCAAGTACACCAATGGAAAGTGAATGATTCATGACAGTGATTGATACAGTGAACAGTGATAAAACCGTGCCATTGGTATACTTGTACACGACTAAATCAAAATCATAAATAGTGTATACCTGGGGAAAAGGGGAAATCGAAGTGGAAAGAGAATCGTATTTAACGGGACCGTGTTTTAGAGGATCATCATTTGAGCAGTGATATATATATATTATGTAGGATCTAGCAATCCGGCTGACAGGGTTATGTCCCGGGCATGTGGGCCGTTGTCTCGGGTATACACGAGACTCCTGTTAAACATGATACTCCTTTCCACTATACGATTTCAAACATGACCTAGAGACTGATAGGGACACAGATCATACTTTGCATCATTTAGTGACATAGCGATTACCCGCATTTTTCTTTCACTGTTATTACCTCATTTACCTGTTTCACCTCATTATAATAATATTGCTATTGTGTCGCTCTGACGACCTGAGTATGCATGCTCAGATTCCGTGGAAGAACCAGCGCAGGAGACGGATTTACCTTTCGAGCCGACGGAGATCTAGTCCGCAGTACTTCGCTTTCTTTTCTGCTTTCCATAAAAGTGATCGTGTAATTGAACTTGGTTAGTAACTCTTCATGTTTATTTGTAATTTGTGAACAATGGATTTTAGTGTAATAATTTAGTGATGTAATTCCTTTACTACTGTGCTTTATTTACTGATTACCATGTAATGCTAGAAGCCGAAATGTGACTACGGCGGGATTATTCCTTGACCGTAGGAGCATGGCTCGCCTAGTCATCCCTCGTTTACCGTATTTTGGGAAGCGGTGCGTGACAAAAACTAAAGGCAATGTTTTATTGAGGGATAATGTGATTTCTAACATTTTTTTTCATGACCATTAAGATAGGGCTCATAGCAACTAAAAAGCTGGTATAGTTGAAAACTTTTATTTTCAAGTTCTTATCTTTATATAACTTTCACCATCCCTCTTTTATTATAAGATTCTATGGGAGTAATCCGCAGAAAACCCTCAGGTGACAACACTCCTCCTACTAGGGATATGCCACTGGCGCCGAGTAAGGAAGGCTGGGGGAAACTCCCCCTCGGAGCTAACTCCACCAGCTCCAACGGCGGAAATTGATGCTGCTGTTCCAACTGGGAACAGCTTTGAACCACTTAGGAAGGTCCGCAAGAACTCTCCAACCGCTGTGCTGAAAAGATCTCCTCCATCTGTGGAGAGCGCTACAAAGGTGAAGCCGAACAACCCCCTCGGTGGCTGTCCTCTAAAATTTACAAGGTCTGGTATCAAGTCCAAGACTCCATAATGGATCAAGACTATCTCCGCCGACAGAAAAAGATGAAGTTCCGGCAGGAGAAGGATCACCCTGTCAAGCCATAAAAGGAGATAGCTACTTGGGTGCCCACTACAACGGCCCCCTCAACTTCGACCGCTCACAAAAGAAGGAGGTCGGAGAAGATCCATGTGTCTTTGGCGAATCGTAAAGACATTGAATCTAAACGCCCCAAGTCTGGGGGCATGACGGTCTATACTGTTTATATGGCTTCCGGAAAGGAGGAAGAGCGTGCTTCGACGGGTTACCGACCGCTCACCCGATCCATGACAAAAGCCCAGGAGCAGCAACAGAAGCTTCTGTTGGAGATAGTGCCCTCAGAGTCAATTATTGGATCACAGGCACGTGATTGCAATGATTGAGGGAGGACCTATACCGGTAGGACAGTCTTACTCAAGATGATAGTATGCTATCTGGTTTATCTTTATCATCGTGTACTGCTTTAGGTGACATTACAGATCACTATTACACGTTGATAGAGCCCTTAGGATCCTGCTTGACTACCAACAGTATGATGGCGATCTTATACGTGAGAGTTGGGTAGTCCATAAGCACATCCTTAAAGTGGTCCCTAGTCGTGGGAGTTTCGAGACTGGGCATCGATACTCCATTAGTAGACTAGTGTATACAGTCGAGACCCCGACGAGGGGTGGTGGCCGGTCTCACAAGCCACTGGTGTCAATTGGTTCACCTAAGATGTATACAGGTGCTCATTGGGTTATGAGTATACCGGACGGGACTCGGCGGGAATATGCTAGTTGGTCTTATACCTGACGTCGGATAGTAGTTCCCTGGTGACATGTGTACAGGTTAGTTCATCGACCTGAGATCGTCATTTGTCTCGTGTGAGTTCCCACTGTACTTAGATTACTATCCTACCACGGCTCAAAGGAGTCGTGCAAACAGGTTTTAGTTGGGTACAGTCCCGAGCCACATGGAGGCAGTGAGCGGATCTGCAGGGGTTCGTCTCTCTCGGTATTGGGGGTGAGGTCGCGCTGTGTCTAGGAGAGCCATTACACAAAGCCCTCGGCCGAGGCAGGAGATTTACTGGTAGGTATTCCAGTAGTATATCAGGGTGTTCTGGGCTACACTCCGACACGACTTGTACCGCTTTTGGGGGTCTGACTTTTACCAACCCCTTAGGCCCGCCATGCGATGCTCATAGACGAACGGACCGGACTGTACGGATATTGTCACTGACAGGCTCAGTAGGGTGTCAGGATGAGTTCCCCCATCGACGTCCCTTTTGGTCAATACCTGGTAGCCCGTTACGTATGGCTAATACCTCTGACGTGTTAGTGGTTAAATCCACAACCAAAGTATTGACGAGTCTTTAGAGTCCCCCACAGACCGTCTTCTCAAGTTTCGGGCGAAACGCTGTAGAGGCCGTATGGAGATATGGCAGGGTTCGATCATATACGTACGGTATTACACGGATCATGATCGTACGAATAATACTAGCGGGCTTTGGTTTAAACCGGATCCTAGTATTATACAATGTAGATTTTGTCTCATTGCATTTGTATTCGGTCGGAATACAAATGCGGGTATGTATATATAGTCGCGGGGTTTTCCTGTAATTTATTACGGGATCAGTTTTTTGAAGTTGCCAGTTTGCATTCCGTTTCGGCCAGTTTTCCTTTGTTCCGACATGGCCGGATTCTTTTGATGGAGGGGCTAATTTGCATATTTGCAAATTAGCAATTGTGGAGGGGGTTTCTTGTAAATAGAGGATTATGATAATTCAAAGCATCTTTTCTTTTTCTTTCATCATTTCTTTAGAATTAATTGAGATGGGATTTGATGAGATTGTGTGGGTGAGTTTTGAAGTGAGGTTTGCTTTTGCTTATGATCACCCCTTTGCTTTTACTACACTAACCTCCCTTCTTGCTCTCTCTCTCTTTGGCTAAGGAGGCCGGCCACTTTCTTGGAGGGGTGAGGAAAATTGATTTGGTGTGGGAGAATTTTGGTATCTCATTTTTCCACTCATGCAAAAGACTTGCTCCATTTTTCATTGCTCCTTTTCATTCTCCTCCTCAATCCATCAAGGCAACTTCACAACCCCAAGAGACAAACATTACTACACTTAGCATACAGCATCCTTGGGCACGTCGACTCGCCAACTTCGTGCTTGAGTTGCCTCGGTCCAGAGGTGGGAGCCCGTAAAAGAACCCGGCGATGTGGTGCCCGTTCCGACGAGGAGGTGAAGACCGGAGATTCCGCGAGGAGATCGGGACGGAGGCCGAAGACCGAAGGACACAGATCGCTCGGTATAGCATTCTATCCCTTCTCTTGATAGCTAGGTATATGTTAATGGTTCGATCCGGGTTTTTAGGATGCGGTAGTGCCGGTTTTAAAGTTAAGAAAATTTTCGTTTCCGCATTTTGGCCTCGGAAAGACGGCCGGGGCTTTACCGTAGTCCTACATGGTATCAAAGTCAGGCCATTAACCTAGTCTAGCTTGCTCTAACGTGTTTACAAGTTCGATCGAACGGATTTTCCGAAAACCCGATTTCAAAAGTGCATTTTCTGTCGATTTTGTTTTGTGCTCGAAAAATTATTTGGTACATTGCAGAAATACGTGCAGGCTTTTCTAGGAATTCTGAGAAAATGTGACTGCATGATCGTACGGCCCCGCCGCGGAACCACGGCAATAACCCCCTTCCCTCCGCGGTTCCGCGGCCGTTCTGTGCCTTCACTGCTTCAAAATTTCTACAGTACTCCTTGACTTGGAAATAGGGTTTTTGGTATATTTTGTTTGGGCCCAGATTTTCTTTGAGTGCTACAGTTGTGCTTGGGGCCCACTTCGGTATATTTTGTTGATTGAAAATTTTAAACATGTTAGTTCACAGTATTTACATTATATCTGTGACCGTGAATGTTACTCGATCGGTAAATCTTGTCTAACTGCTATAGCCCTTTTAGACGGATTTACGAACGTGACATTCACGTTGATGTTCTGTGTTGTGCTGTGATGTTGCGGATTGGTCGTGGGGGATAGCCTGGATGCAATGTTAGTACAGTTTGGTTGTATATGTACATTTGATATTGCGGGACGAGCGTTCGACATGTGGATTTCCGTCACTGCCTGTTTGTATATTATTCTTTTGGGGCATGACCGGGCTGAGGTCGATGTACCCGTTGTATGTATATTTTACTTTCTGTACTATGATTGCCCCGCGGAGGGGTGCACGGATAGCCGGGTTCTAGAGGGCAACGGGCCCGCATCTCATGGCGTTGAGACGGAGGGGGCTTCACTCTAGAATTGGCGGGATATTCGCCGCACTCGTAGGGGGTATAGGTTGACCCAGGAGGGGTGCCCAAGTTACCGGATTCCGTGAAGTGCTGGGTGGTCCATTGACGTTGCTGAAGGGGGCTGCCTCACTTCAGGTTTTGGCGGGTAACTCGCCTCGCCCGTAGAGGTCTAGGATTTCATTGCACAGGCTATCCACACGACCAGGGAAACGTCGAGTTTCAGTAGCGGCTCTATGAAACCCGGGGATCCCAAATATCTGTATTGTTCTGTGATACTTATTATATTTCTGTGATGTTGCATTTTATCACGCATTGAGCGAATATTATATATTGATATATATACTAGTAGATGTTGTATATGTTTTGCATCCGCGCTAGTCCAGTCCCCGCTCTGTCGTTAGTTAAATAACCTAACGGGTGATGACGGGACCCAGTGGCGAATGCGGATGGCATATACGTACATCATTATTTTCGTTCTTTATTGGTGTGATCATTTGATAGGACTGCGTTGATTCGGATCAATGCAAGATAAACAAATCTATTCTGATGTTGTTGGAACAATTTTTCAAAAAGCTGTTATTGCAAGGACGTTCTCTTTTGTTTTGTACAGTGGTATTCAGTTATGAATATCCAGCACCTCAGTCGACGAGGTAAGGGCCGAGATCCCTTCACCGGGAGTGACCCCTTGGACAGAAGTTTGCGTCAGGGTAATAACTTCACTATAGCCGATTGCCTTTTGCTTTACATCGTGGTATTCAGTTGGAATATCCTACACCTCATTCTACGGGGAAAGAGCCGAGATCCCTTCACCGGGAGTGACCTCTTTAGCAAAGGTTTTCGTCACTATATTTTTATAAAAAGCTATGCAGTTCCTTCAACGATATCAAGTTCATTACGTTAAAGGTTTTTCGCCAAAAACCAGCCGTAGCCCTCCGTCATTTCTTACGGGTATTATTTAGCATTCGTGCTGCGTTTGTTGACCTAGTCAAGACGTAGTGTTCGGTAGCTAAGTGGTACTTGTTTGTTGCATTAATGGGATTGGTTAGGACAGTCGTGCGGCCTTGTTGACCTAGTCAAGGGCACGTACGGATGGGTTTAACGCAATCCAGAATAATGACGGGTTGAACTTGATTGGCGGTTTATGGTTTGTTGACCTAGTCAAGGTCATAAGCCGCTTGGGGTAAAAACACACATCGGGAGTTTCTAAAGAAACTGAAACTTGCCAGGCATGCGCATACCTTCTGGAGAAGGGTGACGTGAGTGGATTCCGTCACGTTATCATGCAATGATAGTCGGATCCCGATTCCCACTGATGAGTTGGTTTACTCCTCGGGTGATCCCGACTAATTCTTCTTTCAGGTTTGGAGGAGAATTTGACGTTACAGTGGGAGGTTTCCTGATTAGATAAATTGTTAACCATTCTGATCTAGGTAAGAGTGCACGTCTAAGTGTTTCTTTTCTCTCTCTCTTTGGCAGCGACCATGACCTGACCCTTGACTATGACTCAGTGACCAAGTTGACCGAACCTTCTTAAACACTGGCTTTTGGATTGTCAGAGTTTCATACCTCATTGCCACTCCAAATTTTACCCTTTTTCTCCAGGACACCCCGTATTACTACGAACGTCCACTTCCATTGGATAAAACCATCTTATGGTTATATACGAACTCGAAGGAATTTATTCGAGGATGGTTTCCGGTTCTGGAGAAAACGAATTGGACTATTCAGTTGTCTTTTCCTTTTACCTTCTCTCAGGTTGCGAGTGCTCCTTGGATTAGGATGGTACACCTATTACGCAAATTGGATAGTCTTCTTCCAAACCATAGGCAGGTGCCGACTGGTAGGGAATGAAGAAAACCAATTAGCCTAACGATGGTGTACAGAAAGTATTAAGTAAAGACAAATAAAGGGATTAGTAAGAGAGCAAAGTAAACTGCGACTGCTATTCACGACCAAACCAAGTATTTCATTACCACTCCCACTTCACCTTTGTATTTCTCCAGGACACTCCGTATCACTACGAAGATCCACAGTTTATTGGATACTCCATCGTATGGTTATATACGAACTCGAAAGGAACTTGTTCCAGTTCGGGGATGGATTCTGGTTCAGGAGAAATATGAATAAGGTTTTATTCAGCTGTCTTTTATCCTTACCTTCTCTTGCATTGCGAGTGCTCCTAGGATTAGGATAGTACACCCATTATGCTTATTGGATAGTCTTCTTCCAAACCATAGGCTGGTGCCGAAAGATAGGGAAGGAAGAAAACCATTTAGCCTAAAGGGTGTGCAGAAGATAATGACGAAAGACATATAAAGGGATTTGGAGAGATGGCAAAGAAATATACGGTTATAGTTGTGAATCTGATAATGGAAGAGGCATTACTAAGAATACCCGGATACCCCATCGAAACATTTCAATGTTTCAGTTTCACTGTGTATTGTTAAAAGAAAACTGATTTCCCAATTAGAAACTTGCTCCAGGGTATGTATTTACCAGGTATGATTCTCACATATGTATGGTTTTTCAGATGATGAGTGGGAGTAAGTCATTGGGAATTAGGTGATTGTCCTCATTATATCAGGATTCGTTGTAATTGGTGATATTTGAGGAAATCGCCTGGGTTGTTTGCCGGACGGCAAATATTTGGTTTTTAATATCCGCTGTTATGCACTAATTTCAAATTGATATATCTGTACGTTTATTTTTATGGAGTGAGATATAACTTTTTGAAATTATGTCGATGACATTTACCTATATCAGTTGATGGTTAGGTAAGGAGCATTGAACAGCGGTGTAATTCTTCATAACCATAGTACAGTTTTCAACCTACGACACACAGGGAATGAGTTATTAGACTCAGGGGACTTATACAGAGTATTGTATTTTGTCCAGTGTCCATTAGGACAGAGGGGTTGGTCCTCGTACTATATTCGGTTTACTTATGACTTCTCTAGTTCTTAGACAAGTGTTTCGTAGAAACACAAGGTCTGAATTTTGAGAAATTATAGGTATATGAATAAAGTAGAGAACCAGGTATAGCAAGTATCAGGATTCTTCAAGATAATCGAAGATGTAGATACTTGTGTATGGTATTCAGTTGATAGTAATGATTTTTTGAGAAACTTGTTTCTCTTTAAGGTTACTCATATCCGGATGCATTCCTAAGTTGAGTGACGATGATCGGCCTCTTTCCATTTAGTTGACATGCACTGAAAACAGCTGCATGATTTGAATCTAGTTCAATTAAATCAGTGCCTCTGTTTCTATATTGGATATAGAACAGTTCATATCTTAACGATGTTAAGGTACGGGATGTTGTCCGGCTTATTCTTAAAACCAAACTCCGGATAACTCAAGGCACGTTTTTGTAATGGCTGTTTGTGGGTTGACCCGGGTTATGACGAGGGTTGACTTTCTACCATCTGGAAAATCAATAGTGATATTGTTCTTGACTCGCCACAGTTTTAATAAAAATGGATTTTTTTCAGAAAACAGTAGTGGGAGTATGGTAGAACTGGAAGTGATTCCAGAACCGCAAACGATTATTGAAAATTTGATAACAACCTATGGATTCAATTTGGTTTGACATTCCATTGGCCACTCCGCAGATATGGTGGGTAATCTCAAGCACCCGAAAGGTACTTCGGTAGCCTCAAGAACGGTGACAGGGAGATTCTTGTTTACCCAGACTTGCCATTGCTGTTGTTCCAGACTGTGAGACCGGCAGGAGGATGAGTATAGCGTCGTTCTGAACTGGCTTTAGAAGTGCACGTGTATATGACTCTGCCAGAGGGTTGTCGTAGTCAGTGGGAGCAGCGAAAGTATAGTGGACAAGTGGCTTATGTCTATTTATAGGCTAAAGCAGATATAGCGGAGATAGATCATCTAGTTTTGATGTGATAGTCATAGGTTTGACTTCATCAGAATAGGGGATGAATTTGTTAAGAAGGTAGTAGGGTGTGATGTCCTGGTATTAGGATGACATACACAGAGTAGGAAGTGAAATTCCTATACTACGATCGGTTGTACTTTGGTTGTCACATAGTGGTTTCTCCATATAGGATATGGATTTTATATCAGACATTCTGGTTACTGGGTCTATGATTTTAGATCTAGATTTGGGTAGTTTCCCAATCAGGGTACTTTGACAGCATTTTAAAGGGGTTTTAGAATGGATGACTCCTGGCACGGTAGTGTACCTGCAGGAGATGGAGTCACCCTCTCTAAAGGTGTCTTACAGACTAAAGGGGAGAGGATGTGCATGATTAGCAGATCACTTGCTTAGGCAATTGAGTTGATCATGAGATGTCAAGTACCACACCAGATGTTTTTACACTAGATGCAATAAGGTAATATTGATCCAATCCTGGAGAAACGTTCGGAAGTAGTTTTAGAACATAAAGTGGATGTTCTAGGGATATGATAACGACGGCCTCATTTTAGGAGACAGTTATCATTCCAGGCTTCCAAGGTGACCTGAATGACAGAGTGACTGTCAGAGTTGGAGTTTTCCCTCTGACGAGGGGCAGTATTTTGGACAGGTGGTCCAGGCGGATACTGAGGGAGGCATGGCACAGGATACTAATTAAGTTCAGTTGACGATACAGTCTAAGAAGTTTGGATATGGAGTTCATTTCTGAACTAGGTCCCATCAGACATCCAAACACATTCTATGACAGGTATTGCTCATTTCGGGAGATGGCTTTCTCCGCGAACTTGAAATATAGAGAGACATAGAAAGAAACATCAGGGCGGATCCACTCATTGAGGCTATTCCTCGAACGCAATTGTTTCGCAAACGAGCTTTGTGAGACTGACTAGTAGAGGAGTTGGGTGTTCGGTATCACACGGGCTGTGAGTATGCGACATCGCAATAATTAGCCTTTAGTGCAAGTGGAAGATTGTTGGAGATAGTGCCCTCAGAGTCAATTATTAGATCACAGGCACGTGATTGAAATGATTGAGGGAGGACCTATACCGGTAGGACAGTCTTACTCAAGATGATAGTATGCTATCTGGTTTATTTTTATCATCGTGTACTGCTTTAGGTGACATTACATATCACTATTACACGTTGATAGAGCCCTTAGGATCCTGCTTGACTACCAACAGTATGATTGCGATCATATACGTGAGAGTTGGGTAGTCCATAAGCACATCCTTAAAGTGGTCCCTAGTCGTGGGAGTTTTGAGACTGGACATCGATACTCTATTAGTAGACTAGTGTATACAGTCGAGGCCCCGACGAGGGGCGGTGACCGGTCTCACAAGCCACTGGTGTCAGTTGGTTCACCTAAGATGTATACAGGTGCTCATTGGGTTATGAGTACACCGGACGGGACTCGCCGAGAATATGCTAGTTGGTCTTATACCTGACGTCGGATAGCAGTTCCCTGGTGATATGTGTACAGGTTAGTTCATCGACCTGAGATCGTCATTTGTCTCGTGTGAGTTCCCACTGTACTTTGATTACTACCCTACCACGGCTCAAAGGAGTTGTGCAAACAGGTTTTAGTTGGGTACAGTCCCGAGCCACATGGAGGCAGTGAGCGGATCTGCAGGGGTTCGTCTCTCTCGGTATTGGGGGTGAGGTCGCGCTGTGTCTAGGAGAGCCATTACATAAAGCCCTCGGCCGAGGCAGGAGATTTACTGGTAGGTATTCCAGTAGTATCTCAGGGTGTTCTGGGCTACACTCCGACACGACTTGTACCGCTTTTGGGGATCTGATTTTTACCAACCTCCTAGGCCCGCCATGCGATGCTCATAGATGAACGGACCGGACTGTACGAATATTGTCACTGACAGGCTCAGTAGGGTGTCAGGATGAGTTCTCCCATCGACGTCCCTTTTGGTCAATACCTGGTAGCCCGTTACGTATGGCTAATACCTCTGACGTGCTAGTGGTTAAATCCACAACCAAAGTATTGACGAGTATGTAGAGTCCCCCACAGACTGTCTTCTCAAGTTTCGGGCGAAACGCTGTAGAGGCCGTATGGAGATATGGCAGGGTTCGATCATATGCGTGCGGTATTGCACGGATCATGATCGAACGGATAATACCAGCGGGCTTTGGTTTAAGCCGGATCCTAGTATTATACAGTGTAGATTTTGTCTCGTTGCATTTGTATTCGGTCGGAATACAAATGCGGGTATGTATATACAGTCGCGGGGTTTTCCTGTAATTTATTACGGGATCAGTTTTTTGAAGTTGCCAGTTTGCATTTCGTTTCGGCCAGTTTTCCTTTGTTCCGATATGGCCGGATTCTTTTGATGGAGGGGCTAATTTGCATATTTGCAAATTAGCAATTGTGGAGGGGATTTCTTGTAAATGGAGGATAATGATAATTCAAAGCATCTTTGCTTTTTCTTTCATCATTTCTTTAGCATTAATTGAGATGGGATTTGATGAGATTGTGTGGGTGATGGTTTGAAGTGAGATTTGCTTTTGCTTATGATCACCCCTTTGCTTTTACTACACTAATCTCCCTTCTTGCTCTCTCTCTCTTTGGCTAAGGGGGCCGGCCACTTTCTTGGAGGGGTGAGGAAAATTGATTTGGTGTGGGAGAATTTTGGTATCTCATTTTTCCATTCATGCAAAAAACTTGCTCCATTTTTCATTGCTCCTTTTCATTCTCCTCCTCAATCCATCAAGGCAACTTCACAACCCCAAGAGACAAACATTACTACACTTAGCCTACAGCATCCTTGGGCACGTCGACTCGCCAACTTCGTGCTCGAGTTGCCTCGGTCCAGAGGTGGGAGCCCGTAAAAGAACCCGGCGATGTGGTGCCCTTTCCGTCGAGGAGGTGAAGACCGGAGATTCCGCGAGGAGATCGGGACGGAGGCCGAAGACCGAAGGACACGGATCGCTCGGTATAGCATTCTATCCCTTCTCTTGATAGCTAGGTATAGGTTAATGGTTCGATCTGGGTTTTTAGAATGCGGTAGTGCCGGTTTTAAAGTTAAGAAAATTTTCGTTTCCGCATTTTGGCCTCGAAAAGACGGCCGAGGCGCTACCGTAGTCCTACAGCTTCAAGGGATGATGACTGCAATGGCTGCACTCACTGGGCCAAAAGAAAGCCCGGAGGCATCATCAGAGCAGCGTCACGAACAAGAAACTGATGCTGACTTCTTACGTGGAATCCTCGAAAAGAAGGACAAAGAAGCCGCAAAGCAAGCGGCTAACATAAAACAAATAGCGCTTCTCTTCCAAGACATGGTAGGAATGATGTTACAGCAGGATCCTCCAGTTGAAGACCCTCCGATCATTACGGAAAACGATAGAGGGGAGACATCTAATCCTCCTCCGACTCTTTCAGCAGCCAAGGAGGAAACCATTTCCAAGGCCGCCACAACCGCATGCTCCAAGAAAGATGGGTTTGCCGGAGGCATCATGCTCATTCATAGGGAAAGCCCAATAGACCGAAATGTCATTAAACTAGAGATTCGCCTCAAATACGGCGACGATAGACCGAAATGTCATTAAACTAGAGATCCGCCTCAAATACGGAGACGATAGACCGAAATGTCATTAAACTAGATATTCGCCTCAAATACGGCGACGATAGACTGAAATGTCATTAAACTAGAGATTCGCCTCAAATACGGCGACGGCGGACCGAAACGTCCTTAAACTAACGACGGACCACTAAGTCCTAAAACTAGCTGACGACCGAAACGTCTTTAAACTACTACCGCAGTATTCTCAGGCTGACGATACAAAAAAAAATTAAAAAAAATTTAAAAAAACGGTATGTCCATAAGCAAAATGGGCACGGATGAAAACTCGAAAGGGCTCCGTGAGTAAAAACAGCAGGGCTACCGGCGAGTGTTCGCGAAAACCCGAAAGGGCAGACCTCGTTAGGAAAAAAAAGAGTAAAAAGAACAAAAAAAACGGTATGTCCATAAGCAAAATGGGCACGGATGAAAACCCGAAAGGGCTCCGTGAGTAAAAACAGCAGGGCCACCGGCGATTGTTTGTGAAAACCCAAAAGGGCGCAACTGTTTCCCCCAATCAGAGCGAAGCTCTGTTTGAATTTCAAAAATTCAAAAATTGAAGCAACGCTTCAAATTCCTTGCGCTGCGCGCAACGCGCCACGTGTCAAAATCCGATACGTCAGCGCAGCGCCCAAGGCAGCGCGTCCAATCAGAACAAGACTCTATTTAAAACAAAATTAAAAGAAGTAACGCTTCAGATGACCTGCGCTCTGCGCTGCGCGACACGTGGCAGCGCGGTTGCGTTAGCGCAGTTGCGCTGCGCTGCGCGACACGTGGCAGCGCAGTTGCGCTGCGCTTTGCGCTGCGTGACACGTGTCACGCGCTGGAGTGTTTGCGCCAAACAGAATTAAAATTCTAGTAAGATCCTTCTGTTCTTATTAAAACAAGAAGATTGTCTTCTGAAAAACAGAAGCTCTTGGATCAAAGATCCAACGGTGGGGAAAATTCCCCAAATCACTTAGAGAATGATCTCTTTAACAAACTTAACAAATCTATGGGCACTATATAAAGACCCCCAGACCCCAACTCAAAACATCATCAATATCGTGAGAGATCAAGAACTTCAAAACAGAGAGAACTCTGAAGAATTTCGAAAGAACTCAAGAAAAAGGTAAAAACCTTTATAAAATAGAAGAATTTCTTCTGAATAGGTCATTGATTTAAGAACAAGATCAACGATCTTCAATAAAAAAAATAAATAATAATAGTGCCTTGCACTTTTTATGAACCATTGGTTCTGGAATTTCAGAAAAATTCTTTTCTTGAATCCAAAATTGGATCAAGTTATTGAAACAGTGCCTTACACTTGCAAAACTGCACTTGCACTCCTGGGCTGGCGCAACCCACCAGAGAGCGCCACGTGTCAGCGCCAGAACCACTCACGCTATGCGCTTTTAATATAGAGCATTGCTCTCCAAAGTTGGCGCGACTCACGAGTGCGCGCCACGTGTCAGTAGCGCAACAGCGCAGTGCACTGGCGCAGCGCACTATGCTATTGAGCTTGCGCTCACCAGAGTATGACACGTGTCACCATGACAAGCGCTTGCGTTTAATAATTGGAGCAAAGCGCGTGACAAACCACTGTCAAGTAATTAATGCACTGCATTATTTACAGAAGGGCCAAGCCCAATTAAAAAAAGGCCTAACAGGCTTAATAAAATGCAATGCATTATTTTAAAAAGGGCAGAGCCCAAACAGATGCTGTGTATCATCTAAAAAGGGACAGAGCCCAAATCAGAAAGGCCTAGCAGGCCAAAATAAAATGCAGTGCATTATCAAACTGGGGCAAAGCCCTAGCACAGATCTAATAGGCCAAAAATAAAAACGTTGAATATTCTCAACTGGACTTAGCCCAATTATGGCTGTAAGTCCTCAAATTAAATTGACTGAGCACGGCTGCTCTCTTAAATCAATTTACATCCGGTTCAAGGGTACATCTCTGAACTCCTCTGACCCCTATCGTTGTAATCCTTCAACGACGTTAGAGAGGTGACGGGTCCCGACAACCACACATCGATACGGACTGTGGGGTCCTTAAACTCGTGGACCGAAATGTCCTTAAACTAATATCCGTCCCCAAAATGGGAATGGTGGACCACCATGTCCCTAAACTGGAATATCCCCCCTTCATTCATGGAGTTGGAGGAATCCACAGGAGGCCCGCCCGTTATGCATTGCATAAAATCACTTCCCCCTCCCCCCACCATGTCCCTAAACTGGCAATGGACTGTAATGTCCTTAAACTACCTATGGACCACTACGTCCCTAAACTGGAACAATAGAGCCCCCAAACGCTCTTTTGTCGGATCTAAACGATCCCGTTTAAGTTGATCTTAGCCTCAAATCTGGCTCACGTATCCTTACACATTCAATCGGACTACATATTCCCTAATCAAACTTTGGTTCAAGGGTACATCTCCGAACTCCTTTGACACCTGTCGTTGTAATCCTTCAACGTCATCAGAGAGGTGACGGGTCCCGACGGCCATACATTAAACGGACCACTACGTCCCTAAACTGGAACAATAGAGCCCTTAAATGCTCTTCCGTTAAGTTGATCTTAGTCTCAAATCAGACTAACGTATCCTTAACGAACGTTTAAGTTGATCTTAGCCTCAATATGGCTAACGTATCCTTAAACTAAAACACCAAACCCAAATCTAAGTAAATACGGATTTGGACTAATCCACGTCCTACGGGCGACGACATAAATTAGTCTCCGTATACAATCAACGGGCAACCACAAACAAAACAAACACACACGCCATGAAGTGAACTTCTGGAGGAGGAGAAAGTTGTTACCGCCGAGCGGTAGCGTAATTAACTGCAGGGGCTTGCGCCTGTAGGGAAGAGCGTCCCCACAATCAAAAACCCCTCACCATGAGGGGGAATCTGACGAAGTCTGCTACATCGGCCGCATTCGT
Source organism: Agapanthus africanus (assembly GCA_030015575.1). Lineage (NCBI taxonomy): Eukaryota > Viridiplantae > Streptophyta > Magnoliopsida > Asparagales > Amaryllidaceae > Agapanthus > Agapanthus africanus. The sequence goes on from CM057338.1 coordinate 963,750,110, forward strand.
CTAAACCTCTGATACACGGTGCCATAAATCAAATTGGCATCTTCGGAGAGGTAGACGGATAAAACCAAATAGCATCTGCCCCGAATCTCAGGCAAAAGACATCCATGTCTTGGCCGCCATTCGGAGGGGAGCAGATTCTGGCACGCCCGGTGGGACCTTTTCCACTTTCCACTCCACACTTCGTATGTCGTCTTCGCAAACGAATCGCGGTTTGTTAATGGTTGCCTTTGGATTTCAAGTTACTAAGATTTGGTCTTTTGCCTGGTGCAGAAATCAAGCATCAATGGCCTCCAACTGCTCGAGCTGCTCAAAATGCAGGTGCAATCAACGCTCCGCCTCACCTGGAGATGTAGCCTATTGGCCTCAAGCGGCCTCCATCCTTTCCATGCCGGTAGAACAGGTGACCCAAGCCACCACCGGTCTGTTTTTCGGGACTATGCTCCCGCCTGCAAGCTTCACCGTGCCAGTGCCCGCACTAGAAGCGAACAAGAAGTCGATTTTTGATCGGCTCACTGCTACAACGGCCCCTTTCAATGGGTCGTCCAATACCAAACCAGCAGCCTTTGTCTTTGCCAGGCTAAGCCAGAACCCTAATGGGCCCACCAGGAAGCCCATGAACCCTGAAATGGTCGTCCCGAGGAGGACAGCCACCCCTGCTCCAGAAGTCGCCAAGGCAGCTTCTCCTGTGAAAGAGTCAGTCTTTTCAAGGTTGAATATTCCGGCTCCTGCCCCTGCTCGAGGATCTGTCTTTGACAGATTGAATATCGCTACCCAAAAGACAACATCAGTCTTTGAGAGGCTGGCACCGGCAGCACCTTATTCAGACAGGGGGCAAAAAGAAGCTATCTCTACCGCCGAGCCAGTCCCAACGGCTCGTCATGCTCGACGTCGCTATTGGCGCCGAGTAAGGAAGGCTGGGGGCAACTCCCCTTCAGGGCTAACTCCACCCGCTCCAATGGTGGAAGCTAATGCTGCAATTCCAACTGGGAACAGTTTTGAACCACTTAGGAGAGTACGTAAGAACTCTCCGACTTCTATACTAAAAAGGTCTCCTTCGCCAGCGGAGAGGGCTACAGAAACGAAGCTGAAGCAGCCCCCTCAACGGCTGTCCTCCAAGATTTATAAGGTCTGGCAGAGGGTTCAAGACTCCGTAATTGATCAAGGTCACTCTCGTCAGCAGAAAAGGGCGAAAGTGATGGAAGAAAAGAACCGTCCTGACAAGCAACAAAGGACGACAACCGCCAGGGTGCCCGCTGCAACGGCCCCCTCAACGTCAACGGCCCACAAGAGAAGAAGGCCGAAGAAGATCTCCACACCCGCAACAAATGCTAAAGGCGGTGAGCCTAAACGCCCTAAGTCCGGGGGCATCGTAGTCCATACTGTCTACATGGTGACTGGTAAAGAAGACAATCGTACGTCTACAGGTCATAGGCCGCTGACGAGATCAGTGACTAAAGCACATGAGCAACAGCAAAAGCTCCAGGAAATGATGATCGCAATGGCTGCACTCACTGGGCCGAAAGAAAATCTCGAAGAGTCATCGGATCAGCAACAGGAACAGGAAACCGACGCTGAATTTCTTCGCCGGATATTGGAGAAGAAGGATAAAGAGGCTGCGGAACAAGCAGCCTGTTTCCTGATTTAAAATCAGGAAAACCTACGGAAGAGGCTTCAGAAAAGGGTCACGTGCTCACACGTGACCAGCAGTCACGTGTTGGCACGTGACATCTAAAAGCATCGGCAAGGCAAATTCAGTTTCCCAACTACATCAAAGAAAAGGGCTTCAGAAAGGGTCATGTGCTCCCACGTGACCAGGGTCACGTGTTGGCACGTGACACTCAAAAGCAGCAGACTCAATTCCCTGATTGAATCAAGAAAAAGGTGCCAGACGAGGGTCACGTGCTCACACGTGACCAGGGGTCACGTGGTGGCACGTGACGGCTAAGCGGCAGCCAGAAGGCAGAGCGCAAAAAGGAAGAAGAGGTCTCGTTCCAAGGGGGTCACGTGCCCACACGTGACCAAGGGTCACGTGGCCACACGTGACCGGCTTTCAAAGCCTATCTGTTAACAGAATTAAATTCTGAGAAAAGGCCTCTGAAATCTTTCCAAAGGAACCGATTGAATTAAAAATTTAAAGATTCTTAAATATCATCTATCTATGGAAAAAGCCTGAACTTGGAAAGATTTCCCCTTAAAATCTAACCGAAATAACAAAGGAGGATCTCTGGATTTAAAATCCAATAGTGATTAAAATTCACCCAATAATCCAAAGGTCCAAATGAATGATGAATACAAATCAAATCTCTCAATGAAAGATTCATCAAAAAACTAATTGATTTTGATGCTTCTCCTATAAATAGGAGCCAAGAGACACACAGATAGAGAGATGCAGAAAGGAATCGATACATAAAAAAAAAAGAGGAGAGCCTTGATAGTTTGGAGGAATTTGGATCTTCTGCAAAAGAAAACCCTAGGTAAGAAAGGGAAGGCTTTTTGAAAGGAAAAGAGAATTTAATTCTCAACAGAGTTTAACTCTGATATAAAGCAGAAGAACATAGTTCTCTCTTTGGTGGAGGATCTGTAAAGTGCACATCTCCCCTTGAGTTGAGAATTTAATTCTTAATGGGTTGAGATCCTGCCATGCAGATCCAAAGCATAGAGAGGGAATGGAAGCTTGAGAATTTAATTTTCACAGAACTATAGGAATTTAATTCCTTTAAAATAAAATTAGGGTTTGACCCTATGTTATGGGAATTTAATTCCTTCAGAATGAACAGAATCAGGGTTTAACCCTAGTTAAGAACTTAGTTCTGTTAAAATAACAGGAATTTAACTCCCTTAAGAAAGAAGAAATTAGGGTTTCACCCTATGACAGAATCTCATTCCTCAGAATAATTCTTTAAAAGAGAGTGGGAATTTAATTCCTTAAAGCTTTTATTAGGGTTTAACCCTATGATAGAATTCAGTTTTTCACATATATGAGGAATATAATTCCTACAGAAAATTCAAAGTTCAACTCTATCCCAGAATATAAATCTTCAAAAGGAAATAGGAATTTAATTCCTCTAAAATTATTGCTAGGGTTCAACTCTACGAGGGATTTAATTCTTGAAAGGGATTAACAGATCTTCTAAAAAAAACATACATATAGGCAGGGTCACGTGTCACCACGTGACCCCCAGAAAGAAACACAGAAAAGGCCCTTTGAGGCAGTGCCTCACGTGTCACCACGTGACCCCCAAAAAGATCCACAGAAAAGGCCCTTTGAGGCAGTGCCTCACGTGACCCACGTGACCCTTGGCAGAGGCTTTAACATACAAGCATTTAAATGCCCGTCACGTGATGGCACGTGATGCTCTAAAAGATGCAATATTCTCAGCAGAACAAATGAAGGGAGGGCGCCCTCACGTGCTATCACGTGACCCCTCTTGCCTTAGTGTTTAACACTAAATTGGAACCCCTGAATCCAGTGTTAAAACACTGTTTGGCCTTAGTGTTCAACACTAATCAAAGAACTTTATTTGCAGTGTTTAACACTGAATTTCTTAGTGTTTAACACTAATTTGAAGCCTCTGCTGCTAGTGTTTGACACTGATTTGCTCTAGTGTTTAACACTAGTTTGAATCCCCTGTTGCTGGTGTTTAACACCAACTGTCTTTTAGTGTTAAAACACTAACCTGATCCTAGTGTTCAACACTGTTGAATTAACGTTAGCCCAATTGGCTAAATGGCCAGAGGCAAAGCCTCTCCTTCAATGGACCAACAGGAAGCCAATATTCCAAACATGATTGGACTTAGCCCAAGATGGCCATAAGTCCTCAATTCAGACTTAACTGGGCTAATGGGCTCACAACATAATTAATTGGTCTTGATCCCAAAATTGGGCCAAAGACTATGTAATCCACCCTGGCTCAAGGGTACATCTCTTCACTCCTTTGATACTTGGCGTTGTAATTCCTCAACGGCTTCAAAGAGGTGACGGGTCCCGATAACCATACATTGATACGGATTGTGCGGTCCTTAAACTCATGGACTATAAGGTCCTTAACCTTGACCGGGATGTCTTAAAACTAACGACGGACTGTGGGGTCCTTAAACTCATGGACTATGAGGTCCTTAACCTTGACCGGGATGTCTTAAAACTAACTACGGACTGTGGAGTCCCTAAATCCACGGACTATGAGGTCCTTCACCTTGACCGCAATGTCTTAAAACTAACAATGGACCGCAATGTCCTTAAACTACCCATGGACCGCAATGTCCTTAAACTACCCATGGACCGCAATGTCCTTAAACTACCTACCGACCGTAACTTCACTAAACTAAACAACAGAGCCCCCCTTTTATTGCTCTCCTGTTGGATCTAAACGATCCCGTTAAGTCGATCTTAGTCTAAAAACTAGACTAACGTATCCTTAACAAACGTTTTAAGTCAATCTTAGGCTCAAATGAGGCTAACGTATCCTTAAACCCAAACCCCCAAACCCAAATCTAAGATAATACGGATTTGGACTAGTCCACGCCCTACGGGCGACGACATAACTCAGTCTCCGTATACAATCCACGGGCAACTAAACATAAAAGAAATACACATGAAGTGACCATCTGGAGAAGGAGAAAGTGGTTACCGCGATGCGGTAGCGTAATTAACTACAGGGGCTTACGCCTGCAGGGAAGAGCGTCCCCACAATCAAAAACCCCTCAAGCGAGGGGGAATCTGACGAAGTCTGCTACATCGGACGCATCCGTTTAAACCTTCGATGTACGGTGCCATAAATCAACTTGGCATCTTCGGAGAGGTGGACGGATAGCACCAATTAGCATCTGCCCCGAATTTCAGGCAAGACGTCCAGTCGCGCCGTCCTTCGGAGGGGAACAGATTCTGGCACGCCCGGTGGGACCTTTTCCTCTTTCCACTCCACACTTCGTGTGTCGTGATTCGCGAACCAATCGCGGTTCGCTAATGGTTGCCCTTGGGTTTCAAGATACTAAGACTTGGCGTCTTGCTTATTGCAGAAAGCAAAGAATCGATGGCTTCTACTTCTGCGAAATGCTCCAACTGCTCGGACTGCAATTGCAACCAACGCTCTGCCTCGCCAGGAGGTATAGCCTACGGACCCCAAGCTGCTTCGTTATTCACAATGCCCGTGGAACAGGTCACTCGAGCCACCACGGGATTGTTTTTTGGGACCATGCTCCCGCCGACAAGCTTCACCGCTCCGGTGCTGACAAAGGAAGCTCCCAAGAAGTCGGTCTTTGATCGTCTTACCCCTGCCGCAGCCCCTCTCAAAGGGTCGCCCAACACCAGCGCCTCGGTCTTCTCTAGATTGGGCCAAGACTCCTGTGGACCCACAATGGGGCCTACAATCCCAGAGAAGGCTACTTCTAAGAAAGTGACCGGTCCTGCTCCTGAAGTCGCCAAGGCGGCTTCCCCGGCCAAAAAGTCGGTCTTTACAAGATTGACAGCTTCAGCTCCCGCTCCTGCTACCCAAAGGACATCGGTCTTTAACAGGCTAACACCAGCAACGACCCCCCACCTACACAGGAGGCAAGACGAAGCCATCCTCACCGCTGAACCAGCGCCGTCCGCTCGACACGCTCGACGTCGCCACTGGCGCCGAGTAAGGAAGGCTGGGGGCAACTCCCCCTCTGGGCTAACTCCACCAGCCTCAACGGTGGAAGTTAATGCTGCCGTTCCAACTGGGAACAGCTTCGAGAAGCTAAATAAGGTGCGAAGGAATTCTCCTACTGCGGTGCTAAAGTGGTCTCCTCCTCCACTAAAAAAGGTTGCGGAAATAAAGCCAGAACAGCCCCGATCCCCTCAACGGCTGTCTTCCAAGATCTATAAGGTTTGGCGGCAGGCCCGAGACTCGATGATCGATCCAAACTTCTCCCGCCAGCACAAGAAGCTGAAAATCCAACAGGAAGCCAGTCACCAGGCTAAACCACGAAAGGCTGTTTGGGTGCCCACCTCAACGGCCCTCTCAACTTCCACTGCTCATAAAAAGAGGAAGCCAGAGAAGATCCCCCAGCCTGCAACGACAGCTAAAGGCACTAAGCCCAGACACCCTAAGTCTGGGGGCATGATGGTCCATACCGTATACATGGCGTCAGGAAAGGAAGACGGCTGTGCGTCTACAGGTCATAGACCGCTTACACGGTCGGTGACCAAAGCTCAGGAGCAACAGCAAAAGCTCCAGGAAATGATGAATGCTATGGCTGCACTTACCGGGCCAAAAGAAAACCCAGAAACGTCCTCAGACGAACGCCAGGAGGAAGAAACCGACGCTGAGTTCCTTCGCCGAATATTGGAGAAGAAGGACAAAGAGGCTGCTGAACAAGCAGCCAACATACAGCGTATGGGCCTTCTCTTCCAAGATATGATAGGAATGATGATCCAACAGGACCCACCCGCTGAGGATCCCCCAATCGTTCTTGAAGACGACCGGGGAGAAACGTCAAATCCACCGCCGACCCTCTCAACGGCCAAGAAGGAGACAATCTCTAAGGCTGATTTGGTCGACTATATAGCCCAGCAAATCCGGGTTCATCATGCGACTGAGGCAGCTGGTCAAGTCGTAAAAACGGGGCGGCCGTATTTAAGCTGGTACGACCAAATCAAATATCCGTCGGGTTATACAATACCAAAATTTCACGTGTATAAGGGGACCGGCAATCCCCACCAACATGTCGCCCAGTTCAGGGCCCTTTGCGGTAACACCGGCGGTGATGATAAACTGTTGCTTCGCCAATTCATGGGTAGCTTATCAGAAACAGCGTTCGAATGGTATTCAGAACTCCCGAACGATTCTGTCAAGACGTTCGCTGAAATGGAGTTGCTATTCACTCAGCGATTCGCAAGCGCCAGCGAACGCACTCCAATAACGGCATTGATTAACGCCAGGGTAAAACCAGGCGAAACTTGGGTCCAGTATGCTATACGCTGGCGGAATTTGTGGTCGAAATGCGAGCAACGCATTGAGGAAGCGCCCGCGGTGGGCATGTTCGTGGGAACCCTAGGCCCTCACGCAACTATCTCCCAGTTCATGATGTTCTTTAAGCCAACCACATTCCAGGCTCTAATCGACAAGCTGGCCCAGATGGACCAGATAGGTCATAGACCACCTCCCCCGAAGCCGGAACCTCGGAATGACAAGGGTAAAGGAAAGGCCACCTTCGTCGCGAATGCCCAGCAGCAACCCAATGCCCCAAAGCTGGCGGATCAATTGGAAGAAAGGCGCCGATATTATAATGAGAAAATGAAGCGTCCCTACTCGTTCCCACGGGACAAGACGAAACGGTTGTTCGAGCTGGCAGTACGCAACAGACTTATAAACCTGCCAAATCCAAGGCGATCGCCACAACCCACTGAGGTGAATAGCCCTAACTATTGCCCTTACCATCAAATGGTAAGTCATCCGATTGAGGATTGCTTCGTCTTCAAACGATGGATTGAAGATCAATACCTCCAGGGGAAGTTTACGCTGTCCGAAAAGTGGAAGGTGAACCCACCACAGCCGCATACTCCCAAGAAAGCAGATACACCGGGGGCAACCTGTTCCTTTATTGAGGAAGATCCATGGGAGGTCGTGCTGTCAACTAAAACCAAAAGAATGCTGAAAGACCTTCATGAGTGCCCGGCAGTCGAATGGAAGGACCCGCTGGGACCCCAGATCATTGAAAGAATGCTGAAGCCATGCCCAACTACAAAGAGCGGTGGTGATGGCCCAAGTACTCATGCCCTACCGTCAAAATCTTCGAAGAAAAAGAAGAAGAATCTAAGAAGCCCGTGAAGCCCGGAGACAAGCGCACGAACTTGCAGAAGCAAATCGACGCGCTGGAAGAGTACAATCAAAAGGCGCGAACTCCTGTCACGCTGCAAGAGTTCTTCAACCACATCTTTCAGGTGGAAGATGATGGAGAAAGCTCGTCGGATGAATCCGAGGGATATGTGGCGAGTTGTAACGTAATCTCCCACTCGTTTACTGACGATGAAAAAACTCATGGCACTAAGAAACTGGGGACAGAGCCTGAACCAGAGCTTGTGTGGCCAGCAGATGAAATGATCGACGCCTTTCTAGACGAGATTCGTCTAAAGAGTAAAGCAGATCAGGAGCGTGAGATGGCCACATCGGAAGGAGCCAAATGCAGGCGACTGAACGAAAGAGTTGAAGTACTCCCGCTAGATCGAAAGGCACCCGAGGCAGACAAGAAGATATTCAAGACGAGGAAAAGGTTTGCCAAAGCCATGTTAATGGGAATGAAGCTACCACCCTCGGAAGAAAACACGCTCAATGGGGCGGAGAGGCACCCTGATTATTGCGCATATCATCGAAAAATTTCACACCCCACGGAGGAGTGCGACGCCTTTAGGATATGGTGGCAGGGATATGTTGCTCATCGACAACATTTTAAGCGCATGAAACGCAAGACTCGTCGGGAACGAAGAAGTACTGCCGACGGGCACAACAGAACCACTGGCAACTGTTACATGGTTAACGCCGGAGGGTCACAAGTTCTCACCTTTGGGAGCGACTCTGATGAAGAAATGGCTCTGGGCCCTCTCTTTAAAGAATCTGTTTTAGGGAAAGAGGAGGAACCGGAGGCCTGCGAAAACATTCAGCTGCGCAATCGCACGCTCCCGGAAAAGAATCTCGGGCCCGCAAATAGAAAAGATAAGGGAAAGGAAAAGGTCACTGAGGATATCACTTTAGATGACCAAGTCATGAAAGAGCTGACTACCAAAGACCCTCCCAGGAAGGGTAAGGTGGACTACAATATCCTGGCGCACCTAAGGAAGCTACCTTCTCAACTTAGCATTCTCGATGCCCTCCTATTATCAAAAGAAGCGCGAGATTCACTAATTAAGGCGTTACAAGAACTCGAGCAATTCCAAGCCTTCCTCGCCACGGAAAGGATGATGGATGAACTGGAGGAAGTGCATACGGCTGACATCACTTTCGGGGACGAAGACCTCCTTCTTGGGATGTGCGACCACAACCGTCCCCTATATGTCTCTGGATACTGCCATGATATCAAGATAGGCAAGATCCTAGTGGATAATGGATCCTCCGTCAATCTCCTTAACGTTCGGGTGTTAAAGGAAATCTGCATGAGTGTGCAACACCTCGCTCGTGACAAAATTACCATCTCCGGTTTCGATTCACAATCGTCACGGACTCTCGGATCTGTAATACTAACATTACGCTTCGGACTGCTCGTCACGGACATCAAATTCCATGTCATTGATGCCAAGACCTGCTACAACGCCTTGCTCGGTCGCCCTTGGTTACACGAGTACAACATCATCCCTTCTACACAACATCAGTGTATGAAGTACTTTAAGGATGGTTTCGAGTATACCGTAACAGGTGAGCTGAACCCATTTTCCGTGAACGAAGTCCGCAAATACGAAGATGCGAAGTACTTTTTGCCAGATTTCGAGGATACAGAAAGGTGTCGCAAGCCGGAGAACAAAGCCACCGCCACCATCCCTGTCTTCGAGAGCGATACCGAAGAAGAAGAAGAGATAGTTTATGCTGGGCCATCTCAACGCAACAACCCGGGGACGTCCGCCCCCATGTTGGTCTTCGGAAGTGACTCGGAAGATGAGGTTAATGCCGTGTTCTCCAATCGGCCGTCAATACAAGCACCCCTTAGCGATGATCAGAGTTTGCAAATCACCATGGTGCCGCGAGAACACTACAAGGAGCTCGACACACTTCAAGCTTACAATGTGCAGGACCTGCAAACGTTTTACGTCCCTCCCAGGCAAAGGGGTGAGAAGGCAATCATATTCTACCGATCCTCAGAGACGAAAGTAGAGAAAGAGATCTGGCATGGCGCAGATGCTACACTCGACAGGCTCCAACCCATCTGTTTGCCCAGATACTACACAAATGGACTAAAGAGGCTATTGAAGCGCCAAGGAGTACCCTTAAAACAGACTGTTCGACAAGCTCGGTTCTACAACAGGATTTGGGATGTCCCTGGGACTCAACGCAAATTGCCCAACGGGAAAATGGAAACACTTGGGCTTGGATACGTGAGAGCCGGAAAACGGGAACGGGCTCACAGTAGCTACGCCATATATACCTTTGATGAAGAAGAAGACGCCCTGTCAGGAAATCCCAACCCCTCATCAAAACTAGATCCCGCGATTGAAAGGCCGAGTCCGTCATTTAAAGAACGAATGGACAAGTTTATCAGGAAAGCGGGTCAGAAAGCTCGGGAAGACTACAACCGCGAGATGGCCATCTACGAGAAGGCCAGGACGCAACGTCTGTTTCAACAGGCTGCAAAAGATAAAGATGCTCATCCCTATCAACCCGTTGTACGAAAGGCCCGACGCAGAGGCAGAAATAAATCAAGAAGCGGAAAGAGGAGCCGACAACAACGACGCAGGATTAGAGAGTCGTGTGATCGGGCGTTGCGTGGTCCGGATTTATCCCTCATGAAGAAGATGAGTCGAGCGTATTCCTTCCCTCGAGACAAGACGGAGAGGTTGCTCGAGCTCGCTATAAAACATCAAATGATCGCGCTTCCAGAGTCTAGACACCCTGAGCAAGCTAACAACGCTTCTCATCTGAGCTATTGCTCTTATCACCGAGCCATAGGACATCCTACCAAAGACTGCTTCACCTTCAAGAACTGGGTCGAGGACCAGTACCAACAGGGCAGATTCGCTTTATCCAACGGCTGGAGGGTAACGCCGCCACAAAAGCACGAACCCAAAGCCGCAAGAGCATAACCGGATCCACCTCAGTCCTGGAAGCGGATTCGCACCTGTTACATGATTACGATATTAAAAGAAGAGCCCAAGAACATGGATGACCTTCCCTGGTGCTTTGAGAACAGCAATGATGAGGTGATCTCAGAATTTCCGCCAGCTCCGAAAGAACTGGAAGATGGCATACATACTACTGCAGATAACCTCAAGAAGATTGAGTTGGGATCGACAGATGATCCGCGACCGACATTTGTCAGCGAACTGCTATCTGAAGAAAGGGTGGCTGCGTTAAAGAACGTGCTCCTACAGCATAAAGACTGCTTCGCGTGGAACTATTCCGAGATGCCAGGATTAGATCCGGAGATTGCTGTACATAAATTAGCAATATCCCCGAATATCAAGCCAGTCAAGCAGGCGCCGAGAAGGATGCGACTCGAGCTTGAGATGAGCATCAACGCCGAAGTCAAGAAGCTGATCGATTCTGGATTTATCCAAGAAGTCCAATATCCCGACTGGATCGCCAACATCGTCCCGGTAATGAAGAAAAATGGGACGGTACGCATATGCGTGGATTTCAGGGATCTCAATAAAGCTTGCCCGAAGGACGATTTCCCAGTACCGGTAACCAAGCTAATGATAGATAACACGTCCACTCACGAGATTTTCTCCTTTGTGGACGGTTCATCAGGGTACAATCAGATAAGGATGCATCCCGAAGACCAGAAGCACACCGCTTTCCGGACCCCTTGGGTATATTCTGCTACAGGGTTATGCCCTTTGGTCTAAAGAACGCCGGCGCTACCTATCAAAGGGCCATGACAAAGACCTTCGACGATCTCATACATGACATCGTCGAGTGCTATATCGATGACCTCGTAGTTAAGAGCATGTTATACGAAGAGCATTTAAAGCATCTGGAGACTGTATTTCAACGCCTTCGGCAATATAATTTGAAGATGAATCCCCTCAAATGCGCGTTCGGAGTCTCCTCGGGTAAATTCCTGGGATTCATCATCCGACACCGAGGTATCGAAGTAAATCCATCTAAGATCAAGGCGATCATGGAAATGCCTCCGCCAAGAACCCTCAAACAGTTGCGGTCTCTCCAAGGGAAGCTCGCATACATCCGGCGATTTATTGCCAATCTTTCAGGCAAGTGCCGCCCTTACAGCCACCTAATGAAGAAGGGAACTCCATTCGTTTGGGATCACAAATGCCAAGGTGCACTAGACGAGATCAAGCAGTACCTGCAAAACCCTCCGGTGTTGGCTGCGCCGGTCAAGGGAAAACCCCTTATTCTTTATACAACCGCCCTCGAAGGTTCCTTAGGCTCATTATGGGCATAAGAGAACGATCAAGGAAAAGAGAGAGCACTCTACTACTTAAGTCGAGTTCTGCTGGGGGCAGAAAGCAACTACTCTCCCATTGAAAAACACTGCTTGGCGTTGATCTTCGCGATAACAAAGCTCAGGCACTATGCGTTGGCGCACGAAGTCCGTCTCATCTCGAAGGTGGACCCTCTTAAATATTTGATGTCAAAGGCTATATTGACGGGTCGACTCGCTAAATGGGCTCTACTCCTGATCGAGTTCTCGATAACGTATCGACCTCTCAAGGCAGTGAAAGGCCAGGCCATCGCCGATTTTCTCGCTGAACATCCGATACCGGCTGATTCTCCTCTGAATTGCGATTTGCCAGACGAACATGCGTTTGACGCGATCGACAGTGGTGGCACCCGATGGGAACTCTATTTCGATGGAGCGTCCTCCGTAAAGAAGCGCAAACAAGGTATCCCAATGATCAAATCGGGAGTAGGCCTCATCTTCGTAACTCCATAAGGAGGGATAATGCGCTTCGCTTTCTCCTTAACAAAGCCGAGGACAAACAATGAAGCCGAATACGAAGCTCTGATAGCGGGCCTCGAGATCGCCATCGACATGGGAATTGAGAATCTCCTCATATATGGGGACTCCCAACTGGTCGTTAGTCAAGTAAACGGCGACTACCAGACATGCAAACCAGAATTGGTGAAATACGGCGAAAATGTGCAACAACTGTTGACCCAAATTCCCTCCTATACTTTGGAGAACATACCGCGCGCGGAAAACAGCAAAGCAGACACGTTGGCCAAACTTGCTAAAGAGCTGGCTGACGAAAACCTCGATGCTGTAAGAATCATGGTACAAAGCCGTCGGGTGCTTGCCCCAATGGAGATATCTCTGGAATCACCCGAAGAGAAGGGAGCGACTGAGCAGATGACCTTACAAGTAAAAGAACGAGAAAAGGTTGAGGATTGGAGGGAAGTCTTCATAGACTACTTTAAGTCCCACCGAATGCCCGAAGAAGCGTCCTCAAGACATCAGCTCATGAAACGAGCTCTATCTTTCGCTTTCGTCAATAATACTCTGTATAAGAGGTCGTTTGATTCTCTGTGGCTGAGATGTTTAGGACCTGACGAAGCAGAAAGAGTCGTTCAAGAGGTTCATGACGGAATCTGTGGTTCTCATCAAGCAGGCCCGAAGATGAAGTTAAAAATTAAACGGATGGGTTACTACTGGCCCACGATGATCCAGGACTGCCTCGAATATGCGAAGCAATGCCACTCGTGCCAAATCAACGGGGATTTCATCCACCAGCATCCCAATCCACTGCATCCGACGGTGGCTAGCTGGCCATTCGAAATGTGGGGGACTGACATAGTCGGCCCCATCGAACCAGCATCGTCCCGGGGACATCGTTTCATCCTGGCGACAACTGATTACTTCTCCAAATGGGCAGAAGCAGTACCGCTGAGGGAAGTGAAGACAGAGAATATCCTCTACTTCTTCAAGACGCACGTCATCTATCGGTTTGGAACTCCACGGCGGATTATCTCCGATAATAGGTCGGCCTACAGAAGCCATAAGATTAGCCGCTTCGCGCAGCAGCACAATATAGACTGGAGATATTCTTCAGTTTACAATCCACGAGCTAACGGTCTGGCCGAGGCCTTCAATAAGACCTTGACAAAGATCATAAAAAAGATGGTGTCCCGAAATAAGAAAGACTGGCACGAGAGGCTGCAAGAGGCCCTTTGGGCCTATCGAACTACGTTCAAGACGGCCACGAACACAACGCCGTACGCGTTGGTATTTGGGACGGAAGCAGTGCTCCCCCTCGAGATAGAGTTACCCTCTCTACGAGTGGCAGTCAACTACGAGCTGACGGACGAAGAAAATGCTCACCTTCGGCTTGAGGAGCTTGATGCCCTCGATGAAACCCGGCTCATAGCGCAACAAAATCTAGAGGCCTACAAAGCAAAGATAACGCGCTCGTACGAAAAATTGACCAGGCCGAGGACGTTCCGCCAAGATGAACTCGTACTAGTGGTCAAAAGACCTATGATCCCCAATCGCGCCAAGCGGGGAAAATTCGAGCCAAACTATGAAGGCCCGTACATCATAGATAAGGTCTGCCAGGGTAGGGCCTATCTACTCATGGACGTGCACGGTGAAAGGCCTTTCAGGCCGATAAACGGTCGCTTCCTAAAGAAATACTACGCTTAATGAGCCACAACCTAGGTCAATGATAGGTAACGACGACCATGCCCGCTCGCTATCTTGCTAAGCTCAAGTTTTATAAACGGTAGCCAGCCTCTTAATGACGGACCGAAACGTCCTTAAACTAACGACGGACCGAAACGTCCTTAAACTAATAGCGGACCGAAACGTCCTTAAACTAATACCGCAGCATCCTTAGGCTGACGAGGTAAAAAAAAAATAAGGAAAAATATAATAAATAAGAACGGTATGTCCGTAAGCAAAAAGGGCACGGATGAAAACCCGAAAGGGCTCCGTGAGAAAAAACAGCAGGGCTACCGGCGAGTGTTCGTGAAAACCCGAAAGGGCACGGCCTCGTAAAAAAAAAGAAGGAGAAAAAGAAAATGAAAAGAATAAAAAAAAACGGTATGTCCACAAGCAAAAAGGGCACGGATGAAAACCCGAAAGGGCTCCGTGAGTAAAAACAGCAGGGCTACCGGCGAGTGTTTGTGAAAACCCGAAAGGGCGCAATCTCGTTGAAAGACACTTATAGGGTCCTCTCGACCTTGTAAGGAGAAACCACCCGCGTGAGATCCTTACGACTCACAAAGGAGCAACACACTTAGGAATCCTCACGATTCCTAAGGAGAAAATACACTTGCGAGATCCTCACGACTCGTAAGGAGAATTCTCTTATGGGACCCTCACGGCTAATGAGATTTGAAAGTCTTAAGTTACAGAAACCTAAACCTGTTCTTAAGTAGATCCCCCACAACCTTCGATACTGCCCTACAAGCGGCTCAATACTGACCCTTGTATATAATCCACGGGCGCGAATAAACATTTCCCCAGCAAAGTCACACCCGTAACTAGGGACATGTCCATATGGTGAACAACCCTTATAATTCCTCTCGACTTATAAGGAGAAAACCCTCTTGTAGGATCCTTACGACTTACAGAGGAACATACACTTAGGAATCCTCACGATCCCTAAGGAGAAAATACACCTGCAAGATCCTCACGACTTGTAGGGAGAAATACCTTTGTGAGACCCTTACGGCTCATGAAGTCAAAAGCCTTGGTCGACAGGACCCTTAACCCTGTTTACTAAGCCACCTTTGTTCGACATCGACAGAGGCAAATGATGATTCGCTCCTGGCAAAATCGCAGTTGCAGCGGTGCTGATGCCGAAATCGGTGTCTAAAATCCAAGCTTGCGGCGAAAAAGCTAGCAAGCCACACATGCATACGAAATAGCCGAAATGATGGGGCAACTTGCAATAAAAAGCAGCAAGTAAAAATGTATGCATGAAAAATAGCCGAAAAGATGGGGCAACTCGCAATAAAAAAGCAACGAGTAAAAATAAAATAAACAGCCGAAATGATTGGGCACCGCGAAAAATAGCCGAAATGATAGGGCAATCGCGACCTCCGCGATATAAAAGCTGAAATGATAGAGCATCGCGGAAAAAGAAATAAAAAAAAAAGAAGTTTTAATTTATGCCCTACAGGTGATGTTCCATCACACCCTGTACACAATCCAAGGGCGTAAACAAAAAAAGGATCATACTTCTCCCCCAGGTTTCATCAGAAGAGGAAGCCAAGTCTCGACGGGCCAAAGGAGACCTGGAGATCGTTTCAACACTCGTCTCGTAACAACGGACACAACTCTAAGCTAAGCGGAACAGCGGCAACTCCCAGTTCCATGGCTCGGTGGTATACATATCGCCAACAGTCAAACCTCCATCCCGTGAAATGCGGATACAATCAGCAAAATTCCTGGTTACGTGGAACGCGGATAACGTCACTTTTTGACCCCGTGGAAAACATCCAGAGCGGATCCTGGTCCTCGCAGAGCACGGCAGTGAACCCGTGTGAAGCATCCAGAGCGGAGCCTAGTCCTCACCGAACATGGCAGAGAATCCGTGTGAAGCATCTAGTGCAAAATTCCTGGTTACGTGGAACGCGGATAACGTCACTCTTTGACCCCGTGGAAAACGTCCAGAGCGGATCCTGGTCCTCGCAAAGCACGGCAGAGAACCCGTGTGAAGCATCCAGAGCGGAGCCTAGTCCTCGCCGAGCACGGCAGTGAACCCGTGTGAAGCATCTAGTGCAAAATTCCTGGTTACGTGGAACGCGGATAACGTCACTCTTTGACCCCGTGGAAAACGACCAGAGCGGATCCTGGTCCTCGCAAAGCACAGCAGTAAACCCGTGTGAAGCATCCAGAGCGGAGCCTAGTCCTCGCCGAACACGGCAGTGAACCCGTGTGAAGCATCTAGTGCAAAATTCCTTATTATGTGGAACGTGGATAACGTCACTCTTTGACCCCGCGGAAAACGCCCAGAGCGGAGCCTGGTCCTCGCCAAGCACGGCAGTGAACCCGTGTGAAGCATCCAGAGCAAATACCGGACTGTGGAGTCCTTAAAATCCACGGACTATGATGTCCTTAACCTCGACCGTAATGTCTTAAAACTAACAATCAACCACCCTGATTCTGTACTGATTCTACTTTGGTTTAAGGGTACATCTCTTCACTCCTTTGATGCCTGACGTTGTAATTCCTCAACGTCTTCAAAGAGGTGACGGGTCCCTGCAACCAAACATCGGACTGTGGAGTCCCTAAATCCACGGACTATGAGGTCCTTAACCTTGACCGTGATGTCTTAAAACTAACATCGGACTGTGGATTCCCTAAATCCACGGACTATGAGGTCCTTAACCTTGACCGTAATGTTTTAAAACTAACAACGGACTGTGGGGTCCTTAAACCCATAGACTATGAGGTCCTTAACCTTGAACGTGATGTCTTAAAACTAACATCGGACTGTGGAGTCCCTAAATCCACGGACTATGAGGTCCTTAACCTTGACCGTGATGTCTTAAAACTAACATCGGACTGTGGAGTCCCTAAATCCACAGACTACAAGGTCCTTAACCTTGACCGTGATGTCTTAAAACTAACATCGGACTGTGGAGTCCTTAAATCCACGGACTATGAGGTCTTTAACCTTGACCGCGACGTCTTTAAACTACGATGCCTTGAGAAACCCCTGACTCCGTGAAACACGGACAAGGGCGACCACATCCAGCACTTGCAGGCTCTCACGACCTGTAAGGAAGAAAACTCTCTTGTGAGATCCTTACGACTCTCAAGGGAAAACCCGCTTAAGAATACTCACGATTCTTAAGAAGGACTTACACATATGGGATCCTCTCGACCCACGGGGAGAAAAAACTCTTTATGAGACCCTCGTGGCTCATAAAATCCAAAAGTCTTAGGAAGCAGATCTTAACCCTGAATCCTAAGCCATCGCTGCCCTGCAAGTAGGCCAAGATGAATTGTCCGCAGAATACATTCAATGAAAAGAGACACGCCTTCGAGAAGAAAAATGTATCTTTTATTCATAAACCAAAATGGATACAAAGTACAATTCATGAAAGAAACAAAAAGAAGATACTCTCATCCATGAGTATGTACAAAAAAAAGGGGAAAAGATACAAGTCCTCAAGCCGGCGGGCGGTGTAGTAATTTTACCAGCTCATCGTTTTGTTGCTGAGCCACGGCTTCATGACACAAGATCTCCAGAAGACGAGCCTCCGCCTGAACTTGCTGAGCCTGATACGAAGTAAGCCGAGCTTCGAGCTCTTTCTCGGTGGCTTTATGAGCCTCGACCCTTTCACGAGTGAACGCGACAGCTTTGTCGAGAGCCACCACCTCTTTGATGGACTTCTGAAGCACCCGCCAGAGTTCATACGCTTTGTTGGCCTTGGCGGTAAGAGTGGCGCGAAGCTCGCTCAGCGCCTTGGAAGCTAGCTCCCTCTCCGAGAATTTGCGGCCAAGCCTCTTCTCGCATGACGTCATGTTGGCCGTGCATCGTGCTTTCAGACCCCGCAACTCCGCTTTTGCAGCCACGGCTTCCGAGGAAAGGCGAGAACATTCAAGGGCGTGTAAGCGAGCCTCCACCTGCCGACAGAACTCCACCCAGACTCGCACCACTTCTTCGCTATGGTAGGTGGCGAGAAAAGGAAGAGAACCGTTAGCTTCGGCGGCAAACGCTTCAGCGGTGGTCGCGCTGCCAGCACGGAGCTCCTCAATCAAAGATGATAAGGAGACAAGGCTTAATTGGGCCAAGCGTTCTGAAGCTCGCAAGGCATAAGGGCCGGGCGGCATCACGATGCGCGACTCCAACACCGTAGAGACTGGCAAAGCTGTTCAAATTTGGAAGATGTCAGTAAAATTCTTAAGTAAAGAACGAATAAGAGTATGATGAAAGGTCGCTTACCGACAGTCGTGCAAGTAGGAGCTGAAGGCTCCCCTGGCCCCTCGAGAACCTCGACCTCATCATCGGCCTCCAAAACTGTAGGAAACATCAATGTCAATACGCAAAATAACGATGATGCTATGAGAAGTGATGGACGACACCAACCTTGCCCGGATGAGAGAACAATGCGTTGGGGGGATATCGCTTGTGGAGCTGCCATCTCCAGCAAACGCTGAAAGGACTGCCGGGGAGACAGATCGACAATAGAGGCCGCCAGCTCACGTAATTCTTAGAAAACAAAAGAGTTCAGACAACGGAAAGGCTGCTAATTTAAAATTCAGAAGGTTACCTTCAACACTCCTTCCATTCTGAGCTGGGGGGATAGCAGCTTCAACGGCCTCCGCCGTGACCTCAGGCTCCAACAAAGGAAGAGTAGTCCCGACTACCTCTCTTCCAGCCTTTGGGCCACCCTCAATAAGAGTCATTGGAGCGGCGACCCCCAAAGGAGCATCCCCCAAAGGGACAAGCGCTCCCTGATCAAGAACCGCCGCTGGAGGCTCTACCATGAGAGGAGCAGCCTCATCAGCCCCCTCCACATCGAGCAAGGCTTCATTAAGAATTTCGGCGGGCTTTAGTTTTAATGGGCCCGTAGGGAGCTCCCCCAACGTCGAAGATTCTGCACGATTCAAATAAGAATAAGGACACATATGCACGGGCATAAATAATCGGAAGAACTACAAAAGAACCACAACGTACCGATACGCAAAGAAGCCCTCAATATGGCTTCTTCAAGCCGCTGCTCCTTCTCAAGGAGGTGGGCTCGCCGGGGTTCAAGGGTAGACTCATGGCCGCCGGTCCATAAAGAAAGTGCGTCCGCTGCGTCTTCTGAAGCGGCCTGCTTCAGAGCCCTTTCCCCCCATTCCTCCAAAGGACCGATAAATCGCCACCGAATCCACGAAGGGTCTTCGTAAAAAATTACAGCGGGATAGGACTTCTTCGGAACCTTGGCGTTATGAGACACGTCTTTGGAACGCCGTATGGCCTCAGCCAACTGTGCGGCCTCCTCATCGGCCGAACTCGGGAAGAGAAGTCCAGCGTCTGACTCTTGCAGGGCCAATGATTCGTCTTCAAGGATAGGCTCAGACTCAGCCAAAGAATCGAGCAGATTGGTGGCCACTTTCCTCCGCCGCTTAGACCCAGAGACGGTCGCCGAGGATGACCGCTTCCTTCCCCGCGAAGCCTTAGGGCGGCACCGACCCACATCACCCCCGACACCCTCATCCCTATTACTCTCGCTCAGTGCCACAACCGAGGATGACCCCGCCATTGTCGACGCCACGGAGGGCGGTGCTGCCACCGGCGGTGGTGCTACTACTGGAGCCTGTCTACCCCGCGATCGGGAACCCAAGGGCATACCAGCTGTTGGAGTAAGGTCTACCTCTGACTCCCCCGGAATGAGCGCGGTGCCAATCTCCCTCAAAGGGAAGCGGACCGGAGCCCTCGGTCGCAACTTAGCTCCCAGAGCCTGAGGAGGGGCATCCTGACCAAGAAGCACCCTTCTTTCCTCAAGAATAATCGGGTTCACCCGATGGAGATACCATCCCGTAAACGCCCCCACGCACCAGGGCGTATGCTCAGCTTCAGAGATCATAAAATTGGAGCCGGTGTTCAACCTCACGAAATGATGTGCGGCATCACGAACGGCATCAGGTGAAGGGACCGGCGCAACTATGAAAGCCTCAAAGGGAACGCCCTGGTCGTATCCAAGCTGTCGGGCGAATCGATGCGGGTTGTACCGCATGAAAAGAGCTGCACTATCCTGGCGAAACACCAAGTAGCCCGGTCTAATTGTATATAAGTGCGCGGCCTCCCGGGGCTTCAAAGAAGGTGCGTTGTCTTTCGACTGGTCCCACAGTTGCTGAACCGGACCTGAGGGGGTAGACAAGACCCAATCATTAAAAATCAGCCCGCCAGCGGCAGCGTAAGGAGAAATCAGCACCCGAATAGCCCCAAATTGGGTCGGGTTGGCGGCAGAAGCATCTACTAATCGCATAAGTCGTGGGAAGGGGTAGGCATCATAAAATGAGGGCCTTTGATGCATGGCAAAAGCCCCCAACACGTGCATTTTGATCCAGGACGTGAAATAATGAAGCGAAAAGTTTACTACATCCACGCCGGGAGTAGAGGTATTAGCTGCGGTGCCCAACCCATGATAAAGATGCGCCAGCGCCGGGATGCCGATAGCCAATCGCGTCCCCTCAGCAATACGATGAGCTGGGTAGATAACCGAGGCTCTCATGAAGCGGCGGTGCATGGGGATAACGAACCAACTGAGCCAGACACTGACAAACCCCATGAAGAACGTCTCCTCATCTATACCGGGTGCTGCAATGGACTCAAAAGGCATCGGCGACATGATGGGGATATAGTATTGAGGTAGATCCGATTTAGTGGTCGGCAGCTTCTTCGGACCAAATCCAAAGGGATCTTTGACGTTGGCAAACTTTGGAGCTGTTTTCGACACGACATCTTCGCGAAGGAAGTAGGCAATGAAACTCTTGAAAGTAACACCCTGCTCTTCGGATTCGGTGAACAATCGGTCGAAGATACCTAGCGCCTTGATCAGACTGGGACGCTTGTGGCGAACGGCGTTCTCAACAAACAAACCGTCAACCGGTGCAGGCTCGGGCTCGAAGACATACTCGTCAGGAGGCAACAACTCCTCATACAGTGCACCCCTAATTGGCAGTCCCGAGATTTCATAAAATTCTGCCAGAGAAATCGAAACCTTGCGATCTCCTAAAATGAAAGTGTTGGTAGGGAGATTCCATTGATTCAAGAATGCCCTAACCCACCAGACATGCGGGGACTTATAATGGAAGAGTGACGCGTATATTGCCTGATAAAGCCCGACCTTCTGCAGCCGCGCACGATGGGCAGAAAGGATGTAGCGAGCCCAGAGAAGGTAGCCCGTAGGGTGTCGAGGAGTGAGCCCTATTTTATAAATATGCCCCCACAGGTGGGCCTCACCTTGGCAAATACGCCGCCCCAAGATATCTATGGCCGGGATCGGATGGTTCGGAATACCGGTCGTCGAAGGCTCGAGCCTCCCCGTTGGAGTCCAGTTGGGCATTTCCACAGCAAAAACCGTTCTCGGAGGGTCCATCGGTAAGAATGGGAAAGTGGGCTCTGTCGGTACCGCGCAAAGGAAACTCCGGCGACCCTGAATAATATGACTATACCAAGATCCCCATTGAAGTAGGTTGGTGCAATTCGGGTCATGGGCCCGGATCATCGCCATCGCTTCATCATCAGATGGTGACTGAGGAAAAGCAGCCTCCGAGCGAGAAAAGGGAAAGTATGGAACAGAAGCCATCGCACCTGAAAGCCAATAAAAGAAGACCGTTAAAAGCAAAGTCAGTGATATATATCCATGCATGAACATGAAGACTGGCTAAAGAAAGCAACAGTAGATTTTTCTGGGACCATTGGCTACAAAACACATGGGCCCCACAGAATCAAGATGACGGCTCATTAATAATGAGACCAAGCAGTCATAATAAAACAGAGGGAATATCCTCATTAAATAAAGAACGAGATAACCCTACACATTCCCCCTAGAGGACAAATCTGCCTCGGGCTCTACAACATATCCAACAGGATCAAAGGAATTAAATTCCCACAGAAGGCATCATTACAAAGTTCATGTTTCATTAATTACAGAATGACAACCTAGGATAAGGAGACCCTGGGAAGCTTTCATGCGAAGAAACTGAGTTCCTCATAGGAATTAAATTCCTTATTGAGAAAAAGGGAATTAAACTCCCAGAAACATGTTTTCTGAGAATGGAGTTAAACTCCATGGATTATCGCCATCATTCCCTAAAGGATCATCTAAACCCTAAGGGATCTACTGTTGGAGGTTAAGTGGTCTCATATTTTGGTTAAAGAACTTGAAGATGGTTTTTTTTGTTAAAAAAAAAGGGTAAAAACCCTTGTTTTGGATTTAAAATCCAGAGGAGTGTGAAAGTTCATCGCTTGTTCAAGAGCATTACCTAAAGAGAAAAGTCTCTTCGGACAGAGTTAAACTCTGGAAGATTTTCAAGGCAGAGGACTAAGCTCTGGGAGAAGAGAATTAAATTCTCAAAAGAAGAAAGTTTGCAAGGAAGAAGATGAGTAAAGTGGAGGCGTCTCTGAAATGACCCCAATATTTATAGGAAGTGATGGAAACGTTTCATCTCCCCAAATCCCTGGAGGAATCCAACGGTCACAAAAGGTGACAGCGTTGCACTCACGTGCAAACACGTGAAAACAACGCTGTGGGGGCATTTGTTTCCTGATTTAAAATCAGGAAAACCAACGGAAAAGGCTTCAGAAAAGGGTCACGTGCTCACACGTGACCAGCAGTCACGTGTTGGCACGTGACATCTAAAAGCATCGGCAAGGCAAATTCAGTTTCCCAACTACATCAAAGAAAAGGGCTTCAGAAAGGGTCACGTGCTCCCACGTGACCAGGGTCACGTGTTGGCACGTGACACTCAAAAGCAGCAGACTCAATTCCCTGATTGAATCAAGAAAAAGGCGCCAGATGAGGGTCACGTGCTCACTCGTGACCAGGGGTCACGTGGTGGCACGTGACGGCTAAGCGGCAGCCAGAAGGCAGAGCGCAAAAAGGAAGAAGAGGACTCGTTCCAAGAGGGTCACGTGCCCACACGTGACCAAGGGTCACGTGGCCACACGTGACCGGCTTTCAAAGCCTATCTGTTAACAGAATTAAATTCTGAGAAAAGGCCTCTCAAATCTTTCCAAAGGAACCGATTGAATTAAAGATTTAAAGATTCTTAAATATCATCTATCTATGGAAAAAGCCTGAACTTGGAAAGATTTCCCCTTAAAATCTAACCGAAATAACAAAGGAGGATCTCTGGATTTAAAATCCAATGGTGATTAAAATTCACCCAATAATCCAAAGGTCCAAATGAATGATGAATACAAATCAAATCTCTCAATGAAAGATGCATCAAAAAACTAATTGATTTTGATGCTTCTCCTATAAATAGGAGCCAAGAGACACACAGATAGAGAGATGCAGAAAGGAATCGATACATAAAAAAAAAGAGGAGAGCCTTGATAGTTTGGAGGAATTTGGATCTTCTGCAAAAGAAAACCCTAGGTAAGAAAGGGAAGGCTTTTTGAAAGGAAAAGAGAATTTAATTCTCAACAGAGTTTAACTCTGATATAAAACAGAAGAACATAGTTCTCTCTTTGGTGGAGGATCTGTAAAGTGCACATCTCCCCTTGAGTTGAGAATTTAATTCTTAATGGGTTGAGATCCTGCCATGCAGATCCAAAGTATAGAGAGGGAATGGAAGCTTGAGAATTTAATTTTCACAGAACTATAGGAATTTAATTCCTTTAAAATAAAATTAGGGTTTGACCCTATGTTATGGGAATTTAATTCCTTCAGAATGAACAGAATCAGGGTTTAACCCTAGTTAAGAACTTAGTTCTGTTAAAATAACAGGAATTTAACTCCCTTAAGAAAGAAGAAATTAGGGTTTCACCCTATGACAGAATCTCATTCCTCAGAATAATTCTTTAAAAGAGAGTGGGAATTTAATTCCTTAAAGCTTTTATTAGGGTTTAACCCTATGATAGAATTCAGTTCTTCACATATATGAGGAATTTAATTCCTACAGAAAATTCAGAGTTCAACTCTATCCCAGAATATAAATCTTCAAAAGGAAATAGGAATTTAATTCCTCTAAAATTATTGCTAGGGTTCAACTCTACGAGGGATTTAATTCTTGAAAGGGATTAACAGATCTTCTAAAAAAACATACATATAGGCAGGGTCACGTGTCACCACGTGACCCCCAGAAAGATCCACAGAAAAGGCCCTTTGAGGCAGTGCCTCACGTGTCACTACGTGACCCCCAAAAAGATCCACAGAAAAGGCCCTTTGAGGCAGTGCCTCACGTGACCCACGTGACCCTTGGCAGAGGCTTTAACATACAAGCATTTAAATGCCCGTCACGTGATGGCACGTGATGCTCTAAAAGATACAATATTCTCAGCAGAACAAATGAAGGGAGGGCGCCCTCACGTGCTATCACGTGACCCCTCTTGCCTTAGTGTTTAACACTAAATTGGAACCCCTGAATCCAGTGTTAAAACACTGTTTGGCCTTAGTGTTCAACACTAATCAAAGAACTTTATTTGCAGTGTTTAACACTGAATTTCTTAGTGTTTAACACTAATTTGAAGCCTCTGCTGCTAGTGTTTGACACTGATTTGCTCTAGTGTTTAACACTAGTTTGAATCTCCTGTTGCTGGTGTTTAACACCAACTGTCTTTTAGTGTTAAAACACTAACCTGATCCTAGTGTTCAACACTGTTGAATTAACGTTAGCCCAATTGGCTAAATGGCCAGAGGCAAAGCCTCTCCTTCAATGGACCAACAGGAAACCAATATTCCAAACATGATTGGACTTAGCCCAAGATGGCCATAAGTCCTCAATTCAGACTTAACTGGGCTAATGGGCTCACAACATAATTAATTGGTCTTGATCCCAAAATTGGGCCAAAGACTATTTAATCCACCCCGGCTCAAGGGTACATCTCTTCACTCCTTTGATACTTGGCGTTGTAATTCCTCAACGGCTTCAAAGAGGTGACGGGTCCCGATGACCACACATTGACACGGACTGTGGGGTCCTTAACCTTGACCGGGATGTCTTAAAACTAACTTCGGACTGTGGAGTCCCTAAATCCACGGACTATGAGGTCCTTAACCTTGACCGGGATGTCTTAAAACTAACTTCGGACTGTGGAGTCCCTAAATCCACGGACTATGAGGTCCTTAACCTTGACCGCAATGTCTTAAAACTAACAATGGACCGCAATGTCCTTAAACTACCCATGGACCGCAATGTCCTTAAACTACCCATGGACCGCAATGTCCTTAAACTACCTACCGATCGTAACGTCACTAAACTAAACAACAGAGCCCCCCTTTTATTGCTCTCCTGTTGGATCTAAATGATCCCGTTAAGTCGATCTTAGTCTAAAAACTAGACTAACGTATCCTTAACAAACGTTTAAGTCGATCTTAGGCTCAAATGAGGCTAACGTATCCTTAAACCCAAACCCCCAAACCCAAATCTAAGATAATACGGATTTGGACTAGTCCACGCCCTACGGGCGACGACATAACTCAGTCTCCGTATACAATCCACGGGCAACTAAACATAAAAGAAATACACACGAAGTGACCATCTGGAGAAGGAGAAAGTGGTTACCGCGATGCGGTAGCGTAATTAATTGCAGGGGCTTGCGCCTGCAGGGAAGAGCGTCCCCACAATCAAAAACCCCTCAAGCGAGGGGGAATCTGACGAAGTCTGCTACATCGGACGCATCCGTTTAAACCTTCGATGTACGGTGCCATAAATCAACTTGGCATCTTCGGAGAGGTGGACGGATAGCACCAATTAGCATCTGCCCCGAATTTCAGGCAAGACGTCCAGTCGCGTCGTCCTTCGGAGGGGAACACAGCCAACATAAAGCAAATGGCCCTCTTGTTCCAGGACATGGTAGGGATAATGATCCAGTAAGATCCTCCTGCCGAAGATCCTCTGGTCATCCTTGAAGACGACATGGGAGAAATGTCAAATCCTCTACTGGCTCTCTCAACGGCCAAGGAGGAGACGATTTCCAAGGCTGACCTGGACGAATATATAGCCCAGCAGATCCGGGTTCATCAGGCAACTGAGGCAGCCGGTCAGGTCGTAAAAACAGGGCGACCATATCCGAGCTGGTACAATCAAATAAAGTACCCGCCGGGCTATACAATACCAAAATTCCATGTCTATAAGGGGACTGGCAATCCCCACCAACATGTTGCCCAGTTCAGGGCTCTTTGCGGTAATACCGGTAGTGATGATAAATTGTTGATTCGCCAGTTCGTCGGTAGCCTATCGGAGAAAGCATTCGAGTGGTACTCCGAGCTCCCAAACGACTCTATTAAGACATTCGCCGAAATGGAGTTGTTGTTTACCCAGCGCTTCGCAAGTGCCAGCGAGCGTACCCCAATCACAGCTCTGATTAATGCGAAAGTGAAGCCAGGCGAGACGTGGGTCCAATACGCTATACGGTGGAGGAACCTATGGTCGAAATGCGAACAACACATTGAAGAAGCGCCGGCAGTGGGCATGTTCGTGGGCACCTTAGATCCTCATGCAACTATTTCATAGTTCATGATGTTCTTCAAGCCGACTACCTTCCAGGCCCTGATCGACAAACTGGCCCAAATGGACCAGATGGGTCATAAACCGCCCCTTCCAAAGCCGGACTCTCGAAACAAGAAGGGGAAGGGAAAAGCGATTGTTGTCGCTAATGCTCAACAACAGCCGAGCAACTTGAAACTGGCTGTCCGTCAAAATAACATGCGTCCGCGCACGCCCCTTGAGGAAAGGCTAGGACGTCCTTACTCGTTTCCTCGAGATAAAACGAGGAGACTGTTTGAGCTGGCGTTGCGCAACCGACTCATAAAACTACCGGACCTGAGACGTCCGTCGCAGCCGAATGATGTCAACGATCCCAACTACTGTCCCTATCATCGGGTACTGGGACATCCGATCGAAGATTGCTATGTCTTCAAAAATTGGATTGAGGACCAGTACCAACAGGGCAAGTTCGCGTTGTCCGACAGATGGAAGGTGAATCCGCCGCAGCCTCACAGCCCTAAAAGGGTAAATACGCTGGGGGCAACATACTCCCTCATTTAAGAAGCTCCATGGGAGGTTGTGCTATCAGCCAAGATAAAGAGGATGCTAAACGATCTTCAAACATGCCCAGCGATCAAGTGGAAAAACCCGTTGGAACCTCAAATCATTGAAGGGATGTTGAAGCCGCGTCTAACTTCAAAGATCGATAGTGGTGGCCCAAGCACTCATAACCAGCCGTCAAAAGCTTCAAAGAAGAAGAAAAAGAAATCCAAGAAGCCCGTGAAGCCTAGCGATAAGCGCACGGACTTACAAAAACAAATTGACGCGCTGGAAGAATACAACCAGAAAGCACAGACTCCTATTACACTCCAAGAGTTTCTCAACCATGTCTTTCATAAGGAAGATGATGGAGACAGTTCGTCGGATGAATCCGAAGAATACGTGGCGAGCTGTCATATGATCTCCCATTCGTTCACAGATGATGAGGAAACTCCTTGTACTGAAAAGATGGGGGCAGATCCTAAGTCGGAAATTCTGGAGCCATCGGACGAAACAATTAAAGCATTCCTCAATGAAGCTCTGTTGAAAAGTAAGGCTGATCGGGACCGCGACAAGGTCCAATTTGAAAAGGCTAAACGTCAGCGATTAGACGAAAGGGTTGAGGCACTCTCGTCAGATCAAAATACATCCATCGCGGACAAAATCAAGTTCAAGATGAGAAAAAGGTTTGCTAAAGCCATGTCAATGGGTATGAAGCTACCATCCTCTGAAGGAAACATTAATGGTGAAGCGGAAATGCACCCCTCCTACTGCTTGTATCATCGGAAGATTTCGCACCCTACCGAAGAGTGCAAAGCTTTCAATAAATGGTGGCAGGGATATGTTGCTCATCGACAACATTTTAAGCGGGAAAAGCGCAAAACTCACCGGGAGCAGATCGGCACGACCGAGGGGCTTAACAGAGCTACCGGCGATTGTCGCATGGTTAACGCCGGGAAAGTGCAAGTTCTCACGTTCGGGAGCAACTCTGACGAGGAAATGGAGCTTAGCCCTCTCTTTAAAGAGTCCACCTCGGGAAAAGAAGAAGAGCAGAAGGTCTGTGAAAATATCCGGCTGCGTAATCGGACGCTACCCGAAAAGAATCTCGGACCCTTAAACAAAAAAGATAAAGGGAAAGAAAAGGTCTCTGAAGATATTACCTTAGATGACCAAGTCGTGGAAGAGCTAACTGCCAAGGACCCGCCGAAGAAAAATAAGGTGGATTACAACGTTCTAGCGCTTCTGAGGAAGCCACCCTCATAGCTCAGCATTCTTGACGCCCTTTTACTATCAAAAGAGACGAGATATTCGTTAATCAAGGCATTACAGGAGCCGGAGCAGTTCCAAGCTTTCCTGGCCGAAGAAAAGATGAAGGATGAATTGGAGGAAGTGCACACGGCCGATGTCACTTTTGGCGATGAAGACTGATTGATCTCAAAAACTATTCTATTACCGCAATCAAGAATGGCGTCGCATGAAGCTAGCCGGTGAGTATGGGTCGGTCCACAGGGATGTTGTGAATCTCCTAATCGCGCTAACGAGTTAATTCCGATTGTGGTCGGACAGATTATTAAATCTAAAAACTAAATTAATCTATATCTAAGTCTTGCTAGGGTTAGGTCTAGGTTAAGTTTGGAAAGTCTATAAATCTCACCTCTTTCTATACCCGAATGAAGATCTGTGAGGAGTTATGGTAAATATTAATAAAAGGGATTAGGATGATTGGGAAGATTGTTCTTCCTCTAGATCCTTGTCCTTCCTTTCTTAATCTTTACCCTAATCTCCATAGAAAACCTTAAAATCCGAGCCTTTAGACTAGGATATCACCGCTACCTCATGGGTAGAGTGCCGTAGGGAGCGGAATAAGAAGATATGCATGGAGTTCTATGAAAATATATGACGGGCAAGAAAGGGGATGAGAGATCTTCGTCTCTCAAACCTTCCCCAGATCTAACCCTGACAAGCGAGAAGACTACTCACTCATTAGGGAATTAAAATACATTTATTTAGGGCAGAAAATAAAAGATTAACTAGGGCAAGGAATTAAATTTATCTAGGGCAAGAATAGAAAATTAACCTAGGGCAGAAAATAAAGAACTTACAAAAAATGATGCTCTCCAAAAGAATGCTGAAATTTATTAATGAAGAGAGGCATAAAGTTTACAATGATTTAGAGTTCTATTTATAGGAAATAGAAACCCTAGGTTACATTTTGATCCGCATGTCTAAAATTACAAAAATAGCCCTAGGTTGACTAGTCAGCGCCGCACAAGAAATATGGTAGAATTTTTATTTTCTGAAAACCCTAAACGGCCGCGGAACCGCGGCCGGAGGCCTGGTTTGGCCGCGGTTCTGCGGCCAAAAGATGGTATTGGGCTATGAATTTTTCTGGGCTGATTTCTGTTGGCTTGGGCTTTTTATTTTTATATATCTTTTCTCAATTTAGCTTATGGTTCTCTTCCAGATTTCTAGTGAATATTGTAGTGGACTTCTACCCGTTCGCTTTGAGTCGATGTCTTGAATCTTGCTTTGTGAATTGTTCCTTATGTAGGCTTGATCAAGATTCTCTGTTTGTCGGTCAAAGTCTCACTTTTACGTCGTCTTTTCATCATTTTCACTGTTTCCTGTCCAAGAACCTGTAACCTGTAACATGTAGCAGACATGCGTCAAAAGCACCTGTTTATTTATAAAAAGAATAATAATGGGGAATATAATAATGCAATATTATGGTGTGAACAAATACCCTCAAACTTATCTTTTGCTCGTCCTCGAGCAAATTTATTTTTATTCACTAAAATCCTAACCGCACTTTCGCAGGGAAACGCGATTGCACTGAGCTCGTGCAACAAGCCGTTAAACCTCTAGGTGTCCCTAGTAGGAGGAGTGTTGTCTCCTGAGGGTTTTCAGCGGATTACACCCACAAAATCCTATCAACTCGGCCCATTGACTTTTGTTCTCCAATAAGGTTTTCTAACAAGCAATTCTATTATCTTTTACCCGTAAATTATCCACCCATATTCTTCACACTTCCTCATTATTTAACTTAAAATTATATATGTTCGATAAAATCACTCAGCTTTCGGCATTTCTTAGGTTTTCCTTTTAGGGTTCCATCTCCACTTAGGAATTTCTATCAACTCTACTAAAGATACAAGTTCTATTCTTCACTCCTCTCTCTTATCTAAATCCCAATCACATACCCCTACGTGTGTGTATAAATCACCCCTACACTTGGAAATTCAAATCAAGCAATCATACCCTTGTTCGTTGTCCAAAGTATTAATTAGTTGGTGAATTTTTAATTGAATTTTGCTTACACATCCTTCATGCAACCGTTAATACTTCTTGAGGTACCAACGACCGATTACAAGATGTGTTTGCACATTAAAGCGTACTTCCTAGTCTTGCAACACCCAAGGCTTTTAGCAGTGACTCCCAAACCAGTTGGTCTAAGGCACTAGGTAATGAAGCACCCTCGCTAAGTATTTTTCTATTTTTGCAGCCTTAAGTAATCACTAAAACCATTGTCCATTTTTTTTTTCTTTATTCACACTTATGTATTTTTTTTTCATTGTACTAAGGACTTAGACAAGAGCATTTCAAGGTCTCTTCTACTATTCCAAGTTTCAAGGTGCGTGTTAGTGCAAATTGTAGGGTATACATTTTCAGAATCTAGACTTAAGCTAGGAACTATTTTTCAAACTTATACTTTAATAAGAACATCAATACTCTTCCCTTGTTTCGACTTAGCCCAAGAAGTGAATCCAAAATTTGCCTATTTCTAAATAAACTATAAGGCATATACTTTCTACCGTTAAACTTTAAGGAAGGTTATTTTTAGGGTTTTTAATTTACTAAGTCTAAGATCTAGTTGTTCCTAGCCAGTTAACCTATTTGTCAAACTCAAGTCAAAATACGGCCAAAATTGAATACATTTATTTTTATAATTTTTGAAATTTTTTAATTTTTATGGATTTTCAAATAAATATGCAAATACAAAAATATGTACAAATGAATGCAAAGGAAGAAGACGTACCGAGCATACCCCCAAACTTGAACT
Organism: Agapanthus africanus; assembly: GCA_030015575.1. Lineage (NCBI taxonomy): Eukaryota > Viridiplantae > Streptophyta > Magnoliopsida > Asparagales > Amaryllidaceae > Agapanthus > Agapanthus africanus. Next base: position 963,781,446 of record CM057338.1, read on the forward strand.
TGACAGTGTCCGCACTGTCATACTAAACCAAGAGGGTCAAAATGTCGGCACTCCCCTGTTTATTTATTTACAATTTTTTTTCATTTTAATTTTTTGAATTTTTTTTTATTTTTTTTTATAGAAAAAGAAAGCTAAAGTATATATACATATATACAACAAAGTCCCCCCCCCCAAACTTAAGCTTGGCCTTACACAAGCCAAAGGTTAGCACCAACCATTCAAAAATCTTATCGTGGTAGTGGTATAGTTGGTGCAAGAATGGGGTGGAAAGAAAAGAAATGAGAAACACGCGAGACCGTGTGGAAAGAAGAATGGTAGAATATGGTCTCGATGAGGGAGAAGAAGGGCGGAAAGGAGAAAGAAGGGTCGCGCGATCTTGAGGGTGTAAATCGAGTGAATAAATTAACGCAATATGTGATGACCGATATGTTATAAGCGATTACGCTAACCTATCAACCCGTCGGGAAATGGGGTCAAATCCCTCAAGATTCGCAAGAAAACATGGGTACGCCGAACTTGGTATAGGTGATGAAAGTTAACGGTCACTTGTACGGTCGGAACAATAGGAATGACGAAATGAAGGGAATTAGGGATAGTATCATTCTCACCGTAGTAAACTGTCTCGAACTTGAAAGATTCCATTAATAGTTCGAAACTACTATAAGCAACCGAGTCTGATGGTTCAATTAACTCATCTGAAAATGTAAAGGACTCAAACTCGGGCGGTGAGTCATCAACATCGTCCGAAAAAGTGAAACACTCGTAGGTGTTATCATCTGTGAGAATTGTGTCAGATTCAAAGGAAATGGTTTCAAGCTCACAGTCGTCAAGCGTGGTCGGAACGATGGAAAGGAGGGAGGGTGATATAACAGCTAAAGGTTCAGGAGGCTGAATTGGAAAATCAGACACATCAAATAAAAACGGTTCAACCTCAATATGGTTCTCAAAACTCTCCTCAATACTATCCTTATAGTTCTCCTCAACATTTATCTCATCCATGCCATTATCATCAAAGTCGAGACGCATATGAAGTTCGGGAGAAACATTTAATAACTCAGGATGATGATTTGAACATAAAATTTCAATCAAATCGACAGGTTCATTATCCGAAATATTCCCGGCGTCTATATCCTCAATCAAGTGAAAATCAATTTCTTTAGACACCTCCTCAAAAGCATGGATGTTTATCAATGTAGGTTCTAGAGTGGAGGTGTAAAGGTCAAACAGATTAGGTGCGGTTTCACTCGAAAGGGGTTCTTCACAATTTGGCAAATCAAACACTACAAAATCACACAACTCATTTTTATTTTGGACACATGTTTGAAAATTGGAGTTGTTGGATTCAATTGGGTATGGGTAGGTTTGATTTGGAAATCCTCTCACATTCTCACTCTGTCCAACCGCCTCCTTATACATTGAAAAATTTGAAGCTAGCGGGAAACTAGCTACCGGTTCAGTATGTTGCATAAGGGCGGCTAAGGACGCTTCCACATTCCTAGTCATTTTATCTGTTGCTGCAATGTACGCTTCCAACGACTCTTCCAAACTAGACTTAGGTGGTGAGGGGGTTTCGGTAAAAGATTCAAAATGGTGTGGATATGCAAAACTCCTAACAGGCTGTGTAGAAACAGTGTCTAGTGAAGGTAGGAAGGTCGGGTAGGACTGGTAGGAAGTGGGTGATTGGACAGGGGTAGGATCAACATGTGGATAACAAGGTGAATAATCGTGTGGATCCCTAGAACTAGATGAGTAGAGAGGGGTGAAAGATCGACTGCGAGATTGAGCAATATGCTCAGCAATGGACATCGGCTTAGGAGTGATAGAAGGACTTGAAAAAATGGTATCAACATATGGAGGTGGTAAAGGTTGACTTGGTTGGCACAAATTGGGTTGAAAAGTCAAACTGTTTCTCCTAGACGCCTTTATTTGATCTTTCAAAGATTTTTTAGGTAAGGAAGGATCGTCTTTAAATTAACCAAACAAATTGACATACGACGCAAAATTAGGTTCGGGATACCAAAGTTCGGCTAATGATTAATTATGTGGGGTACCCATGTTAGAAGAAGGGAAAAAGAAAGAAAGTTTGTTGTGGTGCAAGGATTTATTTGTGACCAAAAATTTTGCAAGTTTCTATAAAAAATTTGTCCTTTTTATTTTTATTCTTTTTCTCTTTATTTGGAAAAATTTGTTGCAAAAAAAGATTTTAGAGAAAAGATATGCAACAGCAAAATATTACTTGCAATTTATTTCTAATTTAAGCGGGGCGCAAAAATCCTGCACAAGATCGTTATTTGGAAGGGAATATATTTTTAAAGTGCACAAAATCCTGCAGGAATTTTCAGAAAAGATATTTCAAAATGTACAGAGAAGAGACAGTGGGGCTTACAGAAAAAATTTCCTCAGATGAAGCCTCGAGATAGCCGCCCTTCCGCAGCCAATGGTAGGTTCCCACCGCGGTTCCGCGGTGGGGTAGTCGGTTTGGGTCCCCAAAAAAAATTATGGGTTCTGAATTGACAAGGCGGCCGCGGTTCCGCGGCCTAAGGTAGGTTTTGGCCACGGAAACGCGGCGCTTTGGGGGGTTCACTGCTCCAAAAAAAATTCCACTGTTCTGTTGTTCAAAATCTCTTCTGTTCCGATATTTTGTTTCCTGTTTTGCTTTCTGGAAATCTCCATATCCGAATTTGTATATCCTGCAAAAATTCAAACAACAAAGTATCCCTTCCAAAAATAACTGATTATATATTTTTATATCTTTTTTTTATTTTTCAGATTTTTATGATTTTTTAATTTATATTAACCCGAAATTGCAAAAAGGAAATTTCTACGCCATCCCCGGCAACGGCGCCATTTGATTGATCTCAAAAACTATTCTATTACCGCCATCAAGAACGGCGTCGCATGAAACTAGCCGGTGAGTACGGGTCGGTCCACAGGGATATTGTGAATCTCCTAATCGCGCTAACGAGTTAATTCCGATTGTGGTCGGACAGATTATTAAATATAAAAACTAAATTAATCTATATCTAAGTCTTGCTAGGGTTAGGTCTAGATTAAGTTTGGAAAGTCTATAAATCTCACCGCTTTCTATACCCGAATGAAGATCTGTGATGAGTTATGGTAAATATTAATAAAAGGGATTAGGATGATTGGGAAGATTGTTCTTCCTCTAGATCCTTGTCCTTCCTTTCTTAATCTTTACCCTAACCTCCATGGAAAACCTTAAAATCTGGGCTTTTAGACTATGGTATCACCGCTACCTCGTGGGTAGAGTGCCGTAGGGAGCGGAATAAGAAGGTATGCATGGAGTTCTATGAAAATATATTACGGGCAAGAAAGGGGATGATAGATCTTCGTCTCTCAAACCTTCCCCAGATCTAACCCTAACAATCGAGGAGACTACTCACTCATTAGGGAATTAAAATACATTTATCTAGGGTAGAGAATAAAAGATTAACTAGGGCAAGGAATTAAATTTATCTAGGACAAGAATAGAAAATTAACCTAGGGCAGAAAATAAAGAACTTACAAAAAATGATGCTCTCCAAAAGAATGCTAAAATTTATTAATGAAGAGAGGCATAAAGTTTACAATGATTTAGAGTTCTATTTATAGGAAATAGAAACCCTAGGTTACATTTTGATCCGCATGTCTAAAATTACAAAAATAGCCCTAGGTTGACTAGTCAGCGCCGCACAAGAAATATGGTAGAATTTTTATTTTCTGAAAGCCCTAGACGGCCGCGGAACGGCGGCCCGAGGCCTGGTTTGGCCGCGGTTCCGCGGCCAAAAGATGGTATTGGGCTATGAATTTTTCTGGGCTGATTTCTGTTGGCTTGGGCTTTTTATTTTTATATATCTTTTCTCAATTTAGCTTCTGGTTCTCTTCCAGATTTCCAGTGAACATTGTAGTGGACTTCTACCCGTTCGATTTAAGTCGATGTCTTGAATCTTGCTTTGTGAATTGTTCCTTATGTAGGCTTGATCAAGATTCTCTGTTTGTCGGTCAAAGTCTCACTTTTACGTCGTCTTTTCATCGTTTTCATTGTTTCCTGTCCAAGAACCTGTAACCTCTAACATGTAGCAGACATGCGTCAAAAGCACCTGTTTATTTATAAAAAGAATAAGAATGGGGAATATAATAATGCAATATTATGGTGTGAACAAAGACCTTCTCCTTGGGACATGCGAACACAATCGCCCCCTTTATGTCTCAGGATACTGCCATGATATAAAAATGGGCAAAATCCTGGTCGATAATGGATCGTCTGTTAATCTCCTTAATGTGCGGGTGTTAAAGGAAATCTGCATGAGCGTCCAGCACCTTGCTCGGGATAAGATCACCATCTCCGGGTTTGATTCTCAGTCATCACGAACTCTTGGATCTATGATACTGACGCTACGTTTTAGGCTGCTCGTCACGGACATTAAATTCCACGTAATCGATGCCAAGACATGCTACAATGCTCTGCTCGGCCGACCATGGTTACACGAGTACAATATCATCCCCTCTACACAGCATCAGTGTATGAAATATTTTAAGGACGGTCTCGAGTATACCGTGACAGGATAACTGAATCCGTTTTCCGTGAATGAAGTCCGCAAATATGAAGATGCCAAATACTTCTTACCGGATTTCGAAGACACGGAGAGGTGTCGCAAACCGGAGAACAAAGCTAATACCACCATCCCTGTCTTCGGCAGTGATACCGAGGAGGAAGAGGAGATTGTTTATTCAGGCCCTCCCCAACACAACAAGCCGGGACCATCTGCTCCTACGTTGATCTTCGGTAGAGACTCAGAAGATGAATTCCATGCTGTATTCTCTGCTCGGCCCTCAATACAAACATCCACTGACGAAGAGCAAAGCTTGCAAGTCGCCATGGTGCCATCTAGACACCATAAAGAACTGGATGCACTCGATACCTACAGTGTAGAAGAGCTGCGGACGTTCTATGTCCCTCCTAGGCGAGAAGGCGAAAAGGCAATTCTATTCTACCGCTCTGAAGAAACCAAAGTGGAGAAAGAAATCTGGCACGGTATGGATCCTACGCTCGATAAGCTTCAGCCCATCCGTCTTCCCAGATATTATACAGAAAGGTTGAAGAGGCTGTTGAAACGCCAGGGGATATACTTCAAACAGACCGCTCGAAAAGCCATGTTCTATGACAGGGTCTGAAACGTCCCCGGAACTCAGCACAAGTTGCCTAGTGGGAGGATGGAAACAATCGGGCTCGGATACATTCGGTCCAAGAAACGAGAGCTGCTCCGCGACTGTTACGTCGTACATGACTTCGATGAAGAAGCGGATGTTCAATGGGAGGACGTTAAGATTGAACCAGTAAAAGTTCTTGATGCAAAGGTGTCCAGTCCGTCGTTCGAAGAACAGATGAACAGGCTTATAAGGGAAGCTAGTCAAAAAGTCCGAGATGACCACAACCGTGAAATGGCTATCTACGAGAAAGACAAAATGCAACGCCTCTTACAACAGGCCGCAAAAGATGAAAACGCCGCTCCCTGTCAGCCTGTGGTAAAGAAGGCTCGGCGCAGAGGCAGAAACAAGTCGAAAGGCGAAAAAAGCACTCAACAGCAACAAAGCAGGATTAATAAGCCACGCAAGCGGGAAACGAGCGGTTCCGATCTATCCCTTATGAAGAAAATGAGTCGAGCGTACTCTTTTCCTCGGGACAAGACAAAGAAGATACTTGACCGAGCTATAAAATACCAGATGCTTACACTGCCGGAGTCCAAGCACCCAGAGCAAGCAGGCAAAGTCTCACACCCAAACTATTGCTCCTATCACCGAGTAATAGGGCACCCTCTCGAAGATTGCTTCACCTTCAAGAATTGGGTCGAAGATCAGTATCAGCTCGGCAAGTTCGCTCTGTCTGACAACTGAAGGGTAACACCGCCACAGAAGCACGAACCCAAAGCCACGAGAGCAGAACCAGTTCCACATTGGTCTTGGAAGCGAATTCGTACTTGTCGCATGATAACAATATCAAAAGAAGAGCCCGAGAATATGGATGACCTTCCCTGGTGCTTCGAAAACAGCAACGATGAAGTGATCTCAGAATTTCTACCAGCACCGAAAGAGCTGGAAGATGGAATACATACCACTGCAGATAACCTCAAGAAAATTGAGTTGGGGACGGCAAACGACCCGCGACCCACATTTGTCAGCGAGCTGCTATCTGAAGAAAGGGTGGCTGCGTTAAAAGATTTGCTTGTGCAGTATAGAGATTGCTTCGCATGGAACTATTCCGAAATGCCGGGACTGGATCCAGAAATTGTTGTGCACAAATTGGCGATATCCCCGGACGTCAAGCCAGTCAAACAGGCACCGAGAAGAATGCGGCTCGAGCTTGAGATGAGCATCAACGCCGAGGTCAAGAAGTTAATTGACTCTGGCTTCATCCAGGAGGTTCAGTATCCCGATTGGATCGCCAACATCGTCCCGGTGATGAAGAAAAATGGGATAGTGCGCATATGCGTGGATTTCCGGGATCTCAATAAAGCTTGCCCGAAGGACGATTTCCCAGTGCCAGTCACCAAACTGATGATAGACAATACGTCCACTCATGAGGTTTTCTCTTTCATGGACGGCTCATCAGGGTATAATCAGATAAAGATGCATCCCGAAGACCAGAAGCACGCCGCCTTCAGGACTCCTTTAGGTATATTTTTCTATAAGGTAAGGCCCTTCGGTCTAAAGAACGCCGGTGCCACCTATCAGAGGGCTATGACGAAAATCTTTGATGACCTTATACACGAAATCGTCGAATGCTATATCGACGATCTCGTGGTTAAAAGCAAATCATACGAGGAGCATCTCGAGCATCTGAAGACCGTATTTCAACGCCTTCGACAATACAACTTGAAGATGAACCCTCTCAAGTGTGCATTCGGAGTTTCCTCGGGCAAATTCCTGGGATTCATCATCCGACACCGAGGTATTGAGATAGATCCGTCAAAGATCAAGGCGATCATGGAAATGCCTCCGCCAAGGACTCTCAAACAGCTGCAGTCTCTCCAAGGGAAGCTCGCGTATATACGGCGATTTATAGCCAACCTTTCAGGCAAGTGCCGTCCTTACAGCCACCTGATGAAGAAGGGAACCCCGTTCGTCTGGGATCATAAATCCCAAGACGCGCTGGACGAAATCAAGCAGTACCTCCAAAATCCGCCAGTATTGGCTGCTCCGATCAAGGGAAAGCCCCTCATTCTTTATACAACCGCCCTCAAAGGTGCCTTAGGTATATTATGGGCACTAGAGAACGATCAAGGGAAGGAGAGAGCTCTCTATTACTTGAGTCGAGTTCTTCTGGGGGCAGAAAGTAACTATTCCCCTATTGAAAAACATTGCCTAGCGTTAATCTTCGCGGTAACAAAACTTAGACACTATGCGTTGGCGCATGAAGTCCGTCTCATTTCGAAGGTGGACCCCCTTAAATATTTAATGTCGAAGGCCATATTGACGGGGCGACTCGCTAAATGGGCCCTGCTCTTGATGGAGTTCTCGATAACGTATCAACCTCTCAAGGCAGTGAAAGGCCAGGCCATCGCCGACTTCCTCGCTGAGCAACCGATACCCGCCGATTCTCCTCTGAATTGCGATCTTCCAGACGAACACGCATTTGATGCGATCGACGGTGGTGATACCCGATGGGAGCTTTATTTCGATAGAGCATCTTCCATGAAGAAGCGCAAACAAAGTACCCCTATAATCAAATCGGGGGTAGGACTCATCTTTGTAACTCCACAAGGAGGGATAATGCGCTTTGCTTTTTCCTTAACAGAACCGAGGACAAACAATGAAGCTGAATACGAAGCTTTGATAGCAGGCCTCGAGATCGCCATCGACATGGGAATTGAAAACCTCCTCATATACGGAGATTCCCAACTGGTCGTTAGTCAAGTAAACGGCGACTACCAAACGTGCAAACCAGAATTGGTGAAGTACGGCGAAAAGGTGCAGCAACTGTTGACCCAAATCCCTTCCTATACTTTGGAAAACATACCGCGCGCGGAAAACAGCAAAGCAGACGCGTTGGCCAAGCTCGCTAAGGAACTGACTAATGAGAACCTCGATGACGTCAGAGTCGTGGTACAAAGCCGTCGGGTGCTTGCCCCAGCGGAAATATCTCCGGAATCATCCGAAGAAAAGGGAGCGACTGAGCAGACGACCCTGCAAATAAAAGATCGGGAAAATACCGAGGATTGGAGAGAAGTCTTTATAGACTACTTCAAATACCGTCGAGCGCCCGAAAATGCGTCCTCAAGATATCAGCTTATGAAACGAGCTCTGTCTTTTGCCTTCGTCAATGATACTCTGTACAAGAGGTCATTTGATTCTCTATGGTTGAGATGTCTGGGACCTGACGAAGCGAAAAGAGTCGTTCAGGAAGTTCACGACAGACTCTGCGGTTCTCACCAAGCAGGCCCAAAGATGAAGTTGAAGATCAAACGGATGGGCAACTACTGGCCCACGATGATTCAGGACTGCCTCGAATATGCGAAGCAATGCCACTCATGCCAAATTCATGGGGACTTCATCGACCAGCATCCAAATCCACTCCATCCAACGGTGGCTAGCTGGCCATTCGAAATGTGGGGAACTGACATAGTCAGCCCCATCGAACCAGCATCGTCTAGAGGACATCGTTTCATCATGGCGACTACTGACTACTTCTCCAAATGGGCAGAAGCAGTACCATTGAGAGAAGTGAAGACGAAGAATATCCTCCATTTCTTCAAGACGCATGTCATATATCGGTTTGGAACTCCGCGATGGATCATCTCCGATAACGGGCCAGCTTATAGAAGCCATAAGATCGGTCGCTTCACGCAACAACACAATATAGACTGGAGATATTCCTCGGTTTATAATCTGCGAGCTAACGGTCTAGCTGAGGCTTTCAACAAGATCTTGATAAAGATCATGAAGAAAACGGTGTCCCGAAATAAGAAGGACTGGCATGAGAGGCTGCAAGAAGCTCTTTGGGCGTATCGAACTACGTTCAAGACAGCCACGAACACAACGCCATATGCGTTGGTATTCGGTACAGAAGCAGTACTTCCCCTTGAGATAGAATTACCCTCTCTACGAGTGGCAGTCCACTACGAGCTGACCGACGAAGAAAATGCTCATCTTCGGCTTGAGGAGCTTGATGCCCTTGATGAAACCCGGCTCATAGCGCAATAAAATCCGGAGGTCTATAGAACAAAGATGACGCGCTCATATGAAAGATTAACCCGGCCGAGAACATTCCGCCAAGACGAATTCGTGCTAGTGGTCAAAAGGCCTATGATCCCCAATCGCGCCAAGCGAGGAAAATTCGAGCCAAACTATGAAGGCCCGTACATAATAGACAAGGTCTACAAGGGTGGAGCCTATCTACTCATGGATATGCACGGTGAAAGGCCTTTCAGGCCAATAAACGGTCGCTTCCTGAAGAAATACTACGCTTGATGAGCCACGGCCTAGGTCAATGATAGATGACGACGACTATGTCCGCTCGCTATCTTCCTAAGCTCAAGCTCTGTAAGTAGTAGCCGGCCTTCTCCTGAACGGACCGAAACGTCCTTAAACTAATGACGGACTGAAATGTCCTTAAACTATTACCGCAGCATCCTTAGGCTGACGAGATGAATAAAAATAATAATAATAATAAACGGTATGTCCATAAGCAAAATGGGCACGGATGAAAACCCGAAAGGGCTCCGTGAGTAAAAACAACAGGGCTACCGGCGAGTGTTCGTGAAAACCCGAAAGGGCGCGACCTCGTAAAAAAAAGAATAAAAAGAATAATAAAAAAAACGGTATGTCCATAAGCAAAACGGGCACGGATGAAAACCCGAAAGGGCTCTGTGAGTAAAAACAGCAGGACTACCGGCGAGTGTTTGTGAAAACCCGAAAGGGCGCAACCTCGTTAAAGGACACTTACAAGGTCCTCTCCACCTTGTAAGGAGAAATCACCCACGTGAGATCCTTACGACTCACAAGGAAGCAACACACTTAGGGATCCCCACGATTCCTAAGGAGAAAATACACTTGCGAGATCCTCACGACTCGTAAGGAGAACTCTCTTATGAGACCCTCACGGCTCATAGGATTTAAAAGTCTTAAGTTACAGAGACCTGAACCTGTTCTTAAGCAACCCCCACAACCTTCGATAATACCCTACAGGCGGCTCGATACTGACCCTTGCATGATGAACAACCCTTATAAGTCATCTCGACTTACAAGGAGAAAACCCCCCTTGTAGGATCCTTACGACTTACAGAGAAACAAACACTTAGGAATCCTCACGATTCCTAAGGAGAAAATACACCTACAAGATCCTCACGACTTGTAGGGAGAAATACCTTTGTGAGACCCTTACGGCTCATGAAGTTAAAAGCCTTAGTCGACAGGACCTTAACCCTGTTCGTTAAGCCACCTTTGTTCGACATCGACGAAGGCAAATGATGATTCGCTCCTGGCAATATCCCAGTTGTAGCGGTGCTGATGCCGAAATTGGTGTCTAATTTCAGGTTTACGGTGAAGAGCTAGCAAGCCGCACATGCCTACGAAATAGCCGAAATAATGGGGCAACTTGCAATAAAAAGCAACAAGTAAAAACGTATGCATATGAAACGGCCGAAATGATTGGGCAACTCGCAATAAAAAGCAGCGAGTAAAAATAAAATAAATAGCCGAAATGATTGAGCACCGCAAAAAATAGCCGAAATGATTGGGCAGTCGCGACCTTCGCGATATAAAAGCGGAAATGATAGAGTATCGCAGAAATAAAACAATAAAAATGAATGAAACTTTTGCCCTACAGTTGAGATCACATCGATCCCTGTATACAATTCAAGAGCACAAACAAAGAGGGAACCACACCTTCCCAACAGGCTGCGCCAGAAAGCTAAGCCAAATCTCGACGGTTCACCAACAGCCTAGAGACAACCGCGACATTCGTCTCAATACAGCAGACGCAGTGCCAGCAAACGAAGCGAAGATCAAATTCCTAGCTTCACGGTTTTGACGGTAACTTATATAAACCTGAAAGACTGCCACAGATCGTTTCAACCCCATGAAAACCAGTGTCCTTGGCAAACTCCTCAACTCAGGGAAATTAGCGTCCTTGATAAGAGCCTCCTGATTCGCGTCGGCTCGCAGAGAAACCAGTGTCTCCGCAAGAAATTCCCGATTCATTTCAACCCCGAAGAAACCAGTGTCTTCGGCAAAATCCTTCGACTCAGGGAAACCAGTGTCCTTGACGAGAAAATCCTGATTCGCGTCAACCCGCAGAGAAACTAGCGTCTCCGCGAGAAATTCTCGATTCGTTTCAACCCCGAAGAAACCAGTGTCTTCGGCAAAATCCTTCGACTCAGGGAAACCAGTGTCCTTGACGAGAAAATCCTGATTCACGTCGACCCGCAGAGAAAGTAGCGTCTCCGTGAGAAATTCTCGATTCGTTTCAACCCCAGGGAAACAAGTGTCCTTGGCAAACTCCTCAACTCAGGGAAACTAGCGTCCTTGATGAGAGCCTCCTGATTCGCGTTGGCTGGCAGAGAAACCAGTGTCTCCGCGAGAAATTCCCGATTCATCTCAACCCCGAAAAAACCAGTGTCTTCGGCAAAATCCTTCGACTCAGGGAAACCAGTGTCCTTGACGAGAAAATCCTGATTCGCGTCGACCCGCAGAGAAACTAGCGTCTCCGTGAGAAATTCTCGAATCGTTTCAACCCCCAGGGAAACAAGTGTCCTTGGCAAACTCCTCAGCTCAGGGAAACTAGCGTCCTTGATGAGAGCCTCCTGATTCGCGTCGGCTCGCAGAGAAACCAGTGTCTCCGCGAGAAATTCCCGATTCGTCTCAACCCCGAAGAAACCAGTGTCTTCGGCAAAATCCTCCGACTCAGGGAAACCAGCGTCCTTGACGAGAAAATCCTGATTCACGTCGGCCCGCAGAGAAACTAGTGTCTCCGCGAGAAATTCCCGACTCGTCTCAACTTGCAAGATAAAGCCTGAGGCAGCAGGGATTAAAAAACTTGTTTGCTGAGCACTGGGACCCTGCAAGTCGGTCTAAAACGGTCTCTTGCATACTATTCACGGGTCTCACTCTCCAAAGTCGAATCTCGACAAGGAGAGAAACAACCGCTTACGGGTCCTCTCGACTCGTAAGAGGGAAAATTCTCTTATAAGATCCTTACGACTTATGAAAGAAAACGCACTTAGGAATCCTCACGATTCCTAAGGAGAAAATCCACCTACGAGATCCTCTCGATCCGTAGGGAGAAAAATCTCTATGAGACCCTCACGGCTCATAGAGTTGAAAAGTCTTAGGTGGCAGATCTGAACCTGCGGCCTAAGTCATCGCTATTTCTTGGAAAAAACTAAGATGCTTACTCTATTATCTGTCAACCGTGTTTGTTGAAACAGCATGTTGATAATAAGAGAAAGGGAGAAAGCAAAAGAGCATACAAGACATTGCAAAGAAAAAATGTGTATCTTTATTTATTAATTCAATCAAGTATAAGGTGAATCGTACAAAAGAATAAAGAATGGATACATCTTGTTCGAAAAAGAAAAATTTTTACAAGTATATTGATAAAAAGGCAGCTACTGGGAAGGAAGCGTCTTAAATAGCCCTATCAGTTGTTCGCACACTTCCTTCCATGCCTTTTCCTGATCGGCCACCACCACCAGTTCTGCCTCCACTTGAGCCCGTTGCTGCAAGAGAGATGCAAGCTTCTCCCCAACGGCCTGCTAAGCTGCTTCGCGGCCTTGGGCATTACGCTCAGCAGCGTCGAGTTTCTGCTTCAAGTTCAGCCCATTTGAGATGCGTTCCAGGAGACCCTCGAAGATAGCCTTCACCTGGGCAGCGTTCGCCTCAACTTCAGCACGTAGGCGAGCAGTCTCGCTTGAAGACTCTTGACATTCCCTCAGCCTTAAAGCCGCTTCTTGTTCCAAGTGGTGGACGTAAGAAGCGCTTTGCTCAATCCACGCTACTCTTTGATGGCTTGCGGCTAAGGACTCGGGAGCAGGGCGCATGAACTCCAGTTGATGCAGGCGAGCCTCGATCTCCCTGCAGTGATTAACCCAAGACGCGACGATGCCCTCGTTATGGAAGTTTACGAGTATCACCGGCATTGGGTTAACCGCCATAGCAAAATCTGCAGCAGACGTAGGAGTCTCGACGTCGAGCTCCTCAATATAGTCGCTCAACATGCACAGACTATTCGCGGCGCCTTTCGAGGACAGACGTCTCAGGAAAGGGCCCGCCGGCATTGTGACACGAGACTTGAAAGGCATCGAGATCGGAACGACAGCTAAAAAAAACAAGATACGATTAGATGACAGTTCAAGAAATACAAAAAAAAGAGGTCATCAATGCGATAGTTTGCTATACCATCTGCAGCAGGTGGCAAGGCCGGAACGGCCGGTGGCGCGGCCGATCTTTCATCCCCTCCTTCGATTTGTAGCACTACAATCAGGACGAGGGAAAGTTAGAAATAATTCCATCACTGAAAAAGAAAGATATCAGTCGGAAACTATACTCACCAGTACCACTAGAGGAAGAAGCGAGTTCAGATAGGAAGGAGAAGTGTGGGTGCAACACCTGATAGAGATAATCAAAAAGCACTCCTGAAAAGACACAACAGTACGACTTTAGTACATAAATTATGCGGCTGAAAGATAAAACTAATAAGTTGCAAATCCATACCTTCCAACATCTTTGATGGTGCAAGGGAAGGCTGAGAGGTGACCACCGCCAAGGCAGTAGTTGACGGCGCTCCCTCGAACAATGGAGCATCGGCACTGGCCGCACCTGCGTTAAAAACAAGGATAAACTTGTCAGAAAGGATTGAAAGATAAAAAAAACAGGGGGGACTGTAACTCGAAATTTACCTGATGAGCCGCCGGCCGAAACGGAGGCGTCTCCCTCCTCCATCGATACGAGTCCACCTCCCGTGGCCTCATCACCGGACTCAACAGGGGCTATCGTCGTGCTCGCCCGACCAGGAGACGGCAGAAGACCGTAGACAGGGAGAGCAATGATCGGGCCCTTGCCAGACTCTTGAGAAAAAGCGGCCGGCTCGTCCTCAGGAATCATGCCCGCCTCACCCGCTATTCCCTCGGGCTCGGCGGTCGCCATTGTCTCATCCGCCATCACCATGGGGTCGCCGGCCTCAGGCACCTCGTCCGCCGCTGCCCCAGGCTCAGTTATAGCGGTCGTCTCATTTGCCGCCACTTCAGGCTCGGCATCAACGACCTTCTCAGGTGCAACTCCCTCAGCCCCCAACTCAGGCTCAGCAACCCCGGCCACGTTGCCCACCGTCAGCTCGGGTTCAGCCGATGCCTCTTCCTCTGTCCCCTTAGGTTCGACGGTTTATGCCTCCTCTTCAGTTGGACTTGGCCCTGCAGAATAAGATATATCAGAACCGACAGATTTACAATTCTGACAATAAAATCTGGAAAGATACATTACCTGAGGTGGACAGATCGTTGGCCTCCCGAACTGCACGCGCCACTTGCCTGCGAGCTGTAGACAAGGCGACCGGTGGCTCCTCCGAGGGAGTATCGGCATGAGGAATGGTGCTTGGACCCGCTCCCACAGCCAAAGCAGCCCTACGTGCCTTCGCTTCACGCCTTAACCGCTTTCGCTCCTCCTGAGCTGTCGCGACGGACCTCTTCGACGCTTCCTTCATCAGGGTGTCGTCGTTCTCATTTAGAGTTGCCTCCAGAGCCCTCAAGGAATCTCTCATCGGCTCTTCAAGTCGGGTCTCTCGCGGTAGCCCCGAAGAAGCCGAAACATCAATGGCTGGCCCGGGAAGAGACTCCGCATCACTTGGCGGGACCGGCATTATGGTTCCTGCGATAAAAAAAAGGGGGTTAAATCGACCATAACAAAAGGAGAATAAAGACTTGACGAATCGAAATGTACCAAGGCCTAAGGACGCTCTGAGTCGTTCCTCTTCTTGGAAAGTTTTGAGGGAAGCAGCAATGGCTTCTTCAGTGGTGATGATTGTTTGAAGAAAAGAGGGGGGGAAACGTTAATCAAAGGCAATAATAAAGATATGATGTAACAAAAAAATGCGACTAGTAATTACCCGATTGCGCTAGCTTAGCTAGCCACGCGTCGCGCCTCGCCAATCGCTCTGAAGCTGCGATGGCGGCCGCCAGGTCCGTGTCATCCGGCGGCATAACTAATCCCTTGTTGGTCCCGTACTCACCTAGGCCCTCGCTATAGGGAGCGTGAGGTTCCTGACCGAACGCAACGTCGGCTGAGAAGAGCGACTTCTTCTTCCTCTTCTACCCACCAGCCCTGGGTACACCCGGGATCGACTTGCGCTTTGCAGGCATCTTGGGGCGGCGGGTCCCGATGTCTACGCCCACACCAGACTCCGGCGAAGCCACAACTACCATCTCCACTGAAGCACGGGGCGCTGGTGGCACATCCGCAGTATCAGGAAGCGGAAATCTGCGCGGAGGACTCAGCACACGCGGTGGTTCGGCTCTAGCATCTTTTAGCGGAGGAACTATAGGGGTCCTTGGCACCAGAGAAGCTTTGCGGTCGCTGCCGGGAAGCACACCCTTACGGTCAACCAACAATCGCTTTTCTTCCTTTATAACGGTGCCCGTCGAATGATTGTACCACTCTGTATATGCATTGAGGAGTCGGGGGGTGCAAGCCGGCTCACTGATAAAAAAATGAGAGCCCGTATTCAGACGCATGAAGTGATGCAGCGCGCTCTCCATTCCTTCTTCAGTCGCAGCAGGTTCCAGTAAGAAAGCCTCCAATGGTACCCCTTGATTGTAGCTCAGTTGCTGGGCGAAACGATGCGGGTTGTATCTCATGAAAAGCACCGCACCGTTGTGCCTAAACACCAGAAAGCCCAGTCTGATAGAATATAGATGGAAGGTCTCCCGGGCTGTCAGAACTGAGGCCCCATCTTTGAAAGTGTCTTGCAATGGCCGCACTGTGGTGGTAGATGCCTTTCCAATAGTCAGCACTTTGTCAATGAAAGACATCCCGTCTCCAACGGTGTGGGGGCGAAGAAGCAAACCCCTGGCATTCCGTGGCGATGGAGTCACAATTGAGGCGCCGATCAGTCGTATAATTCGAGGGAAGCTGCACCTGTCATAGAACGAGGGCCTTTTATGCATACCGAAGACGCCCAATGTATGTAGTTCGAGCTATGATGCGAAATAGTGCATCGGGAAGATCACGTGCAGTACCCCAGGCTCATTAGCATCCGCCGCTTGACTAAGGCCGTGATACAGGTGTGCCAAGCCGGCGATCCCAACGGCCACTTTTACCCCAATGGTCATCTGGTGAGCTGGGTAAAAGACAGAGGGCCGCATATGCCGAGAATGCATCGGGAGCACAAACCAACTCAGCCACAGCCCAAGAAATCCTAAGAAGAAGGCTTCCTCGTCCATCCCGGGGGCTGCAACTTCCGCAAAAGACACAATTGGGGAGTTAGGAAGGAAAAACCCCTTTTGGTCTATCTCCTTCGCCGACAGGTTGTCCAAACCTAGACCGAAAGGGTCATCAAGTGTGGAAAACTTAGCAGCTTCTGCCGAGAGGACGTTTGGGTGAAGGAATCGAGCGATGAAATCCTCGAAGCTAACCCCGTGGCTCCCACGTTCGATGAAAAGGGCCTCATAGATGTTCAACACTCTGATCAAACTTGGAAATTGATGTTGAACAGCATTCTCTGGAGTAAGGCCCCTTATTGCCGGCTTAGCGCCGAAGACATATTCGTCTGTAGGAATCAACTCCTCATAGTGCTCCCCTATAATCGGTAAGCCGGAGACCTCTGTGAATTCCTCCAAAGAAATCGACACTCCCCGGTCCATTGCGAGGAAAGTGTGAGTGGGGATGTTCCACTGCTCCACAAAGGCCTTAAACCACAAGGTGGGAAGCGTGGGATATTGGAAGAGGGAAACATAAACTGCAGTGTACAACCCTAGCCTTATCAACTACGACTTCTTCGCCGACAGAATGTAGCGAGCCCATGGCAAATAGCCGATCGGATGGCGGGGGATCAGACCTATGTTATATGATTGCCCCCAAGGTCGCGCCTCACCTTGACAAATACGGCGTCCCAGGATATCCAAAACCATAGGACGCTGAACCGGAATTGCATCTATAGCAGGATGAAGAAAGCCCTTTGAAGTCCAATCGACCATCTCCACGGCATACTGCATCGGGGGTGGGCTGGCATAGTGGATCGCCGTAATAGGCTCCGATGGTACTGCGCACGAAAAGCCCTGTCGACCCATGATAATTTGGTTGTACCACGACCCCCAAAGATGAAGATTCTTATATTCCGGGTCGTGGTCCCTGATCATAGCTAGAACCTCACGGTCTACGGGTGCTTCGGGGAATCCTTCCTCCGAACGAACAAACGGGAATGAGGTATCGAAAGACATGTTTTCTGCAGAAGGACAAAAGTCAGCCGTCAGTGTTGTAATTCCAACGCTTGACGTTTTAAAATTTTTTTTACACCACACTGCAATGCAGTGGGTAGGGGACCAAACGGGAACCCATAAAATCTGGATAACATTGCATTATTTAATAAGACAGCCCCATCATTGGATGAGACTGTCAATTAATGAAGAGATCCCCAAGAGAATATTCTCCTCAATGGGAAATCCCTAGAGACAAGGAGAAAATCTCCTCTTTCAGAGCAAAGCTCTGTCACAGAGTGACATTTGTCAAACTCTGGTCTCAAGGAAATAAGATTTCCTAAAATAGAGCCTAGCTCTGTAAAAATGATGGAGAGATCCATCAAAAGAAAATTTTAACTCCTAAAGATTAAAAATTTGGAGTCTTAAAAAAAATCCATAAAAATTTATAAAAAAAGATCTACATTTGATCCATGAGCAAAGCTCTGTTCATGGGTTAAAACCCATGAACAAGATCTCTGGAGATCTATGGACTTTTGAGAGTAAGGCTCTCTTGATGAAACCCCAAAGGTGCTTTCTTTAGATCAAAGATCTATAAGAGTAAGGCTCTGTTAATTAAATTAAATTTAATTTAATTTAATTTAATTTTACCTAAAATGATTCTAAGTTTTGAACTTTGAAGTTCTTGGGAAGAAACGAGAGCAAAGCTCTAAAATTCTTAAGCAAGAGCAAAGCTCTGAAAATCAAGTTCTTGAAAAATGGTAAAACATTTTCCAAGGACCAAGGGTCCTATTTATAGGCGTCTGCGCCCGTTCACTTCACCGGTTGATCCAATGGCTAGGATCTTGCCACCGCTGCACTCACGTGTGCGCCACGTGAGCGCAACAGTGGGGGGCATTTGTTTCCCCCAATCAGAGTGAAGCTCTGTTTGAATTTCAAAAAGTCAAAAATTGAAGCAACGCTTCAAATTCCTTGCGCTGCGCGCAACGCGCTACATGTCAAAATCCAATACGTCAGCGCAGCGCCCAAGGCAACGCGTCCAATCAGAGCAAGGTTCTATTTAAAACAAAATTAAAAGAAGCAACGCTTCAGATGATCTGCGCTCTGCGTTGCGCGACACGTGGCAGCACAGTTGCGCTGCGCGCTACGTGGCAGCGCAGTTGCGCTGCGCTGTGCGCTGCGCGACACGTGTTAGCGCAGTTGCGCAAGCACAGTTACGCTGTGCTGTGCGCTGCGCGACACGTGGCAGCGCAGTTACGCTTGCGCAGTTGCGCTGCGCTCTGCGCTGTGTGACACGTGTCACACGCTGGGGCGTTTGCGCCAAACAGAATTAAAATTCTAGTAAGATCCTTCTGTTCTTGTTAAAACAAGAAGATTGTCTTCTGAAAAACAGAAGCCCTTGGATCAAAGATCCAACGGTGGGGAAAATTCCCCAAATCACTCAGAGAATGATCTCTTTAACAAACTTAACAAATCTATGGGCACTATATAAAGACCCCCAGACCCCAACTCAAAACATCATCAATATCATGAGAGATCAAGAACTTCAAAACAGAGAGAACTCTGAAGAATTTCGAAAGAACTCAAGAAAAAGGGAAAAACCTTTATAAAATAGAAGAATTTCTTTTGAATAGGTCATTGATCTAACAACAAGATCAACGATTTTCAATAAAAAAAATAAATAATAATAGTGCCTTGCACTTTTTATGAACCATTGGTTCTGGAATTTCAAAAAAATTCTTTTCTTGAATCCAAAATTGGATCAAGTTATTGAAACAGTGCCTTACACTTGCAAAACTGCACTGTTGCGCTCCTGGGTTGGCGTAACCCACCAGAGAGCGCCACGTGTCATCGCCAGAACCACTCACGCTATGCGCTTTTAATATAGAGCATTGCTCTCCAAAGTTGGCGCGACTCACCAGTGCGCGCCACTTGTCAGTAGCGCAACAGCGCAGCGCACTGGCGCAGCATACTATGCTATTGCGCTTGCGCTCACCAGAGTATTACACGTGTCACCATGACAAGCGCTTACGCTTAATAATTGGCGCAAAGCGCCTGACAAACCACTGTCAAGTAATTAATGCACTGCATTATTTACAGAAGGGCCAAGCCCAATTAAAAAAGGCCTAACAGGCCTAATAAAATGCAATGCATTATTTTAATAAAGGGCAGTGCCCAAACAGATGCTGTGCATCATCTAAAAAGGGATAGAGCCCAAATCAGAAAGGCCTAGCAGGCCAAAATAAAATGCAGTGCATTATCAAACAGGGGCAAAGCCCTAGCACAGGTCTAATAGGCCAAAAATAAAAACGTTGAATATTCTCAACTGGACTTAGCCCAATCATGGCCGTAAGTCCTCAAATTAAATTGACTGAGCACGGCTGCTCTCTTAAATCAATTTACATCCGGTTCAAGGGTACATCTCTGAACTCCTCTGACCCCTATCGTTGTAATCCTTCAACGACGTCAGAGAGGTGACGGGTCCCGACAACCATAGTCACAAATTCGTCGTTCGGGAATAATTCGGCGAGGTCGAAAATTCGGATTCGGAGAACTATTCGGAAAAAATCGGCAGGTATTCGGGAAAGATTCGGTAAGTGTTCGGGAAATGTTCGGGAAGGATTTCAAGCAATAAATTAATATATGAGACGCTGGGTTTTGATTTTGTGAATTATTTGCTGTTTTTTGAATTATTCGCTGTTTTTTCACATAATTCGGGAATAATTCACGAATTATTCGGCCAGTTCGGCAATGGCGATTAATTCGGGGATTAATTCGTTTGATCAAAAATTCACGAATTATTCGCGAATTCGGTGAATAATTCGCGAATTATGTGACTATGGCGACAACCACACATCGATACGGACTGCGGGGTCTTTAAACTCGTGGACAGAAATGTCCTTAAACTAATATCCGTCCCCAAAAATGGGAATGGTGGACCACCATGTCCCTAAACTGGAATATCCCCCCTTCATTCATGGAGTTGGAGGAATCCACAGGAGACCCGCCCGTTATGCATTGCATAAAAGCACTTCCTCCCCCCCCACCATGTCCCTAAACTGGCAATGGACCGTAATGTCCTTAAACTACGTATGGACCACTACGTCCCTAAACTGGAACAATAGAGCCCCCAAACGCTCTTTTGTCGGATCTAAACGATCCCGTTTAAGTTGATCTTAGCCTCAAATCTGGCTAACGTATCCTTACACATTCAATCGGACTACATATTCCCTAATCAAACTTTGGTTCAAGGGTACATCTCCGAACTCCTTTGACACCTGTCGTTGTAATCCTTCAACGTCGTCAGAGAGGTGACGGGTCCCGACGGCCATACATTAAACGGACCACTACATCCCTAAACTGGAACAATAGAGCCCATAAATGCTCTTCCGTTAAGTTGATCTTAGTCTCAAATCAGACTAACGTATCATTAACGAACGTTTAAGTTGATCTTAGCCTCAATATGGCTAACGTATCCTTAAACTAAAACACCGAACCCAAATCTAAGTAAATACGGATTTGGACTAATCCACGTCCTACGGGCGACGACATAAATTAGTCTCCGTATACAATCCACGGGCAACCACAAACAAAACAAATACACACGACACGAAGTGAACTTCTGGAGCAGGAGAAAGTTGTTACCGCCGAGCGGTAGCGTAATTAACTGCAGGGACTTGCGCCTGCAGGGAAGAGTGTCCCCACAATCAAAAACCCCTCACCATGAGGGGGAATCTGACGAAGTCTGCTACATCGGCCGCATCCGTCTAAACCTCCGATACACGGTGCCATAAATCAAATTGGCATTTTCGGAGAGGTAGACGGATAAAACCAAATAGCATCTGCCCCGAATCTCAAGCAAAAGACGTCCATGTCTTGGCCGCCATTCGGAGGGGAACAGCAACCTCGTTAAAAAAGACACTTGTAGGGTCCTCTCGACCTTGTAAGGAGAAACCACCCGCGTAAGATCCTTACGACTCACAAGGGAGCAACACACTTAGGGATCCTCACGATTCCTAAGGAGAAATTACACCTACGAGATCCTCACGACTCGTAAGGAGAACTCTCTTATGGGACCCTCACGGCTCATAGGAATTGAAAGTCTTAAGTTACAGAGACCTGAACCTGTTCTTAAGCAACCCCCACAACCTTCGATAATGCCCTACAGGCGGCTCGATACTGACCCCTGTATACAATCCACGGGCACAAATAAATATTTCCCTAACAAAGTCCCACCCGTGACTAGGGATATGTCCATACGGTGAACAACCCTTATAAGTCCTCTCGACTTATAAGGAGAAAACCCTTTTGTAAGATCCTTACGACTTACAGGGGAACATACACTTAGGAATCCTCACGATCCCTAAGGAGAAAACACACCTACGAGATTTTCACGACTTGTAGGGAGAAATACCTTTGTGAGACCCTTACGGCTCATGAAGTCAAAAGCCTTAGTCGACAGAATCCTAACCCTGTTTGCTAAGCCACCTTTGTTCGACATCAACAGAGGCATGTGATGATTCGCTCCTGGCAATATCCCAGTTATAGCGATGCTGATGCCTAAACCGGTATCAAATTCCAGGCCCTTTCATAGCAAATGATGATTCGCTCCTGGCAATATTCCAGTTGTAGCGATGCTAATGCTAGGATTGGCATCAAGATTCCAAGTTCTACACTCGTGATAAAATATCAGCAAGCCAAAAATGCATATGCAAAATAGCCGAAATGATTGGGTAACTCGCAATAAAAAGCAGCGAGTAAAAATAAAATAAATAGCCGAAATGATTGGGCAACTCGCAATAAAAAGCAGTGAGTAAAAGTAAAATAAATAGCCGAAATGATTGGGCAGCTCGCAATAAAAAGCAGCAAGTAAAAACAAAATAAATAGCCGAAATGATTGGGCACCGCGAAAAATAGCCGAAATGATGTGGCAATCGCGACTTTCGCGATATAAAAACTGAAATGATAGAGCATTGCGGAAAGAAAATAATAAAAAAAATGAATGAAACTTTTGCCCTACATATGAGATCACATTGATCCCTGTATACAATCCAGGGGCACAAACAAAGGAGGAACCATACCTTCCCAACAGGCTCCATCAGAAAGCGAAACCAAATCTCGAAGGTTCATAGATGACCTAAAGACGATCTCGACATTCGTCGCAACATTGCAGACACAATGTCAACAAATGAAGCGAAGGCCAAATTCCTAGCTTCGGAATCTTGACGGCAAGTCATATAAAGCCCGAAAGACAATTGGAGATCATCCCACATGGAGCGATCACCACCTCGACGTTCGTCTCAATACAGCAGACGAAAGGTCACCACAGCGTCCTTCCTCCAACAGGATCCGGACACGCCAAAGCAAACGAAGCGAAGGCCAAATTTCTAGCTTCAAGGTCTTAATGGCAAGTCATATAAAGCCTGAAAGACAACCGGAAATCGTCTCACACCAGTGCGGAATGGTCACCACCTCGACGTTCGTCTCGACACAGCAGATGCAACATCATCAAACAGCGGAGCCATGGCAAAGTCCCTAGTTCCAAACCTCGACGGTTCGCCAACAACCTAGAGACAACCGCGACATTCGTCTCGATATAGAGGATGCAATGCCAGCAAACGAAGCAAAGTCCAAATTCCTAGCTTCAGGGTCTTAACGGCAAGTCATATAAAGCCCTGAAAGACTATCGGAGATCATCCCACACCAGCGCGGAGTGGTTATGACTCATCGGGGCTCTACAAAATAAGCCTAACCTCAAGTAAAAAGCGACATGGCATATTCCTAACGCTTGCTCTTCCGACGGTCAAACTGAGAAGGAGGATTGCTTGAAGACGTCTTATCTAGCCCCCGAAAGGATCAGAGACACGGCAGTCACAGGGCTACTCGAACAGCACGATTGCCTATCAAGGGATATATCAGCTGATGCGATGGTACGACGAACAAAACCCTAGTACCACAGACCCTAACAGACCTCTGTCGTAAAGAGCAGAGGTTAACTGTGACGTTAGGATATGCTTGCAAGATCTGCTCGATTCATATCGACTCGTGAGGAAATTGATGTCTTTGCGAGAACTTCTCGATTCGTATCGACTCGTGAGGAAATTGATGTCTTTGCGAGAACTTCTCGATTCGTCTCGACTCGTGAGATAAAACCTTAGGCAGTGAGCATAAAAGAAACCCATTTCCTAAGCAATGGGACCCTGCAAGTCGGTCCAAAACGGCCTCTTGCATACTATCCACGAGTCTCACTCTCCAAAGTCGAATCTCGACAAGGAGGGAAACAACCGCTTACGAGTACTCTCGACTCGTAAAAGGGAAAATTCTCTTATAAGATCCTTACGAATTATAAGGGAAAACGCACTTAGAGATCCTCACGATTCCTAAGGAGAAAATACACCTACGAGATCCTCTCGATCCGTAGGGAGAAAAGTCTTTGTAGGACCCTCACGGCTCATAAAGTTGGAAAGTCTTAGGCTACAAGCACTCAATACAGTGGCCATGCATAACTTTGCACTACTTCACCCACGTACATACTTACGTGGGCAAAGTAATGGGGGAAATTTGTTCCCGCCAAAAATTTTGGCTCAAAACCCGCTCCGTATAAAATAACAACAACAAAAGAAAAAATAAATAAATAAATAAATAATAATAATAATAAAGGAGAAAATCTCCCTTTCAGAGCAAAACTCTATTTTTAAAATTCAAATTTTTAAAATAATAATTAAAGCAACGCTTCAGCTGACTTGCGCTCTGCGCTGCGTGACACGTGTAAGCGCAGTTGCGCTAGCGCATTTGCGCTGCGCTCTGCGCTGCGCGACACGTGTCAAGCGCAGATGCAGCTGCGCCAATGCCAGCACCAAAACAGAAAAATTCTGAAAGATCTTTCTGAACTTATTAAAACAATAAGATTCTCTTCTGTAAAACAGAAGCCCTTGGATCAAAGATCCAACGGTGGGGAAAAATCCCCAGATCACTCAGAGAAAAATCTCTCTAACCAATTCAACAAATCATTGGCACTATAAAAAGGCCCCTAGACTTCAAGTCTATATCAGATTGAAAATGGGGGAGGAACACACAGAGAAATATTCAGAACTCCTCTAAGAAACTCAGAGAGATAAAAGAAAAGGTAAAAACCTTTGAGAAAAAAGAAGAGTTTCTTCTAAAAAGATCATTGATCTAAGAACAAGATCAAAGATCTTCAATAAAAAAATATAATAATAATAAAGGCATTGCCTTTTTTATGAACCAATGGTTCTTGAAAATTCGAGGTAAAACCTCTTTGGAAAAAGAAACAAGAATTTGTTTTCTTTAATCTAAATTTTAAACAGTGCCCTGCACTTGTAAAATTGGCACTATTGCGCTCTTGGGTTGGTGCAAGCCACCAGAGAGCGCCACGTGTTAACCCCTGAACAAACTGCGCTTTGCGTTTTTGAAATAGAGCACTGCTCTCTTAAATTGGCGCAACTCATCAGAGCGCACCACGTGTCAGCAGCGCAACAGCGCAGCACACTGTCGCAGCGCACTGCGCTTGCGCTCATCGGAGCGTAACACGTGTCACCTCCTTATGCACTTGCGCCTTGTGCTGGCGCAAAGCGCCTAACAAGCCACGTGGCGCTGCATTATTGAAAAGAAGGGACAGAGCCCAACTAAAAAGGCCTAATAGGCCTAATTAAAAATGCAATGCATTATTAAAAGAGGCAGAGCCCAAACAAAAGGTCTATCAGACCAAATACAGATGATGTGCATCATTTAAAAAGGGCACGGCCCAAATAAAGGTCTAATAGACCAAGCAAAAATGCCATGCATTATTAAATAAGGGCAAAGCCCTAGTAAAAGCCTAACATGCCAAACATAAATAAAGTGTTGAATATCTTCAACTGGACTTAGCCCAATCATGGCCATAAGTCCTCAAATTAAATTGACTAAGCACGACTGCTCTCTTAAATCAATTTACACCGGGTTCAAAGGTACATCTCTGAACTCCTCTGATATTTGTCGTTGTAATCCTTCAACGTCGTCAGAGAGGTGACGGGTCCCGACAACAACACATGAATATAGACTGTGGGGTCCTTAAACTCATGGACTTACGCGTCCTTAAACTAATTTTCGTCCCCAATTGGGAATGTCGGACTAATGCGTCCTTAAACTAATCTTTGTCCCCAATTGGGAATGTCGGACTTATGCGTCCTTAAACTAATCTTCGTCCCCAATTGGGAATGTCGGACTTATGCGTCATTAAACTAATCTTCGTCCCCAATTAGGAATGTCGGACTAATGCGTCTTTAAACTAATCTTCGTCCCCAATTGGGAATGTTGGACTTAAGCGTCCTTAAACTAACTCCCGGACTCAAGAGTCCTTAAACTCCCGGATTCAAGCGTCCTTAAACAAATGGACCCCCATGTCCCTAAACTGGAACATGGACCATTACGTCCCTAAACTGGAACAATAGAGCCCCCAGACGCTCTTTTGTCGGATCTAAATGATCCCGTTTAAGTTGATCTTAGCCTCAAATATGGCTAACGTATCCTTAAACCTTCAAACAGATTTTAGTCCCAAATTGGATTATAGATCCCCCAATCAACTTTGGTTCAAGGGTACATCTCTGAACTCCTCTGACATCTGTCGTTGTAATCCTTCAACGTCGTCAGAGAGGTGATGGGTCCCGACGGCCATACATGCAATGGACTACTACGTCCCTAAACTGGAACAATAGAGCCCAAACGCTCTTTTGCCGGATCTAAATGATCCCGTTAAGTTGATCTTAGTCTCAAATTAGACTAACGTATCCTTAACGAACGATTGAGTTGATCTTAGCCTCAAATACGGCTAACGTATCCTCAAACCAAAATCCCCAAAACCAAATCTAAGTAAATACGGATTTGGACTAATCCACGTCCTACGGGCGACGACATAAATTAGTCTCCGTATACAATCTACGGGCAACCACAAACAAAACAAACACCCACGACACGAAGTGAAATTCTGGAGAAGGAGAAAGTTGCTACCGCGATGCGGTAGCGTAATTAACTGCAGGGGCTTGCGCCTGCAGGGAAGAGCGTCCCCACAATCAAAAACCCCTCAAGCGAGGGGGAATCTGACGAAGTCTGCTACATCGGCCGCATCCATCCAAACCTCCAATGTACGGTGCCATAAATCAACTTGGTATCTTCGGAGAGGTGGATGGATAAAACCAAATAGCATCTGCCCCGAATCTCAGGCAAGACGTCTCTACGTCGTCTTGGCCGTCTTTCGGAGGGGAACACACATGTATACATCTTAGATGAACAAACTAACATCAATAGCTTGTGAGACCGGCCACCGCCCCTCGTCGGGGTCTCGATCAATATACACTAGTCTACTCTGGAGTATCGATGCCCAGTCTCGAAACTCCCACGACTAGGGACATTTAAGGATGTGCTTATAGACCACCCAACTCTCACGTATATGATCGCCATCATAATGCTGGTGGTTAAGCAAGAATCCTATGGGCTCAATCAACATGTAATAGTGATCTGTAAAGCCACCTAAAGCAGATACATGATGATAAAGACAAACCTTGATATCATACTATCATCTCGAGTAGGACTGTTCTACCGGTATAGGTCCCCCCTCAATCATCATAATCACCTGCCTGGGACTATGATAATTGTCTTAAGGGTACTATAGCCAACACACCGTTCTAAACACCTACTTGGTTTATAGCATTGATCGTTTAGTGAAAAAATCTTTCGAAGAGTAGCGCATACTCACAGTAGGATCGGGATCCAAATATCATTGTGTGATAACCAAGAAGGAAGCCTACCATGATTATCACACTCCAAATGGTATATAACACTAGCAAGTTTCAGTACCTTAGAAACTCCCGATATGGATTTTTGCCCCATGCTCTTATAACCTTGACGAAGGCCAATATATCATAAGTCGCATGTCAAGTTCTACCCGTCATTGTCCAGGTTAATTTGAACCCACCCGTACATAACCTCGACAAAGACCAACATAGTAGTACGACTGTCCCAAACTAACGCATCTATCTATGCTACATATGAATATCCAGCAGTTACCAATCACTATACCTTGGCGAAGGTCAAAATACATAGCTTGGATACTACTGAATACCCATATGAAATGACGGAAGGCTACGAATGGTTTTGGCGAAACCGTGAACATAGTGAACTTGATATAATCGAAGGAATCATGATAGTTTTTAACAAGAGTGGTTTAGGCTCCGCATTTTAAAAGTTGCTTTTTGAAGAAAACCGAGTGGTTTTGAAATTGTTCCAACGATTAAGTTTTGGTATGTTTTGCTTGCATTAATCAATGTCAATGTGGTCCCATCATTTAATCCTATCATTGCAGAAAAAGAAACAAAAATACAACGTACGCTTATACCATCTGCATTCGCCATGGGCCCCCGTCATGCACTGTTAGGTTACTTAACTAACGGCAGAGCGGGGGCTGGACTAGCGCGGGTGCAAAATATAAGCAATACCTACTAGATATTATATATAGATATATACATTCGTCTCACGCAATAATAGGCATTCCAGATCACAGATTAATATATTGGATATACTAGGAATTCCGCGTTTCGTTTAAGCCCATAACGAAAGACGGACTCTACGGTCATGATGAATAGCCAAATCCTACCCTAGACCCCTACGGGTGCGGCAAACTACCCGCCAAATTCCCGAAGTGAAGCAACCACCCTCAGCAAAGTGAGTAGGCCACTCGGCACTTCAAAGAACCCAGTAGTTTGTGCACCCCACCTTGGTCTACCTTAGGAGCAAAAACAGTAAAAGAAAATAATACAACGGTGGCTACAAGCTCAAGCTGGATATGCCCCGTAAAATAATATTACATCACTTTTACAAATTACATGAATGAAAAAAACGAAAACACTCTTCTCACATCCCCCGGCTATTCATCCACGACGATCCAATAAAGTTCATATACACAAACCAACATCACAGATATGTGCAACCCCAAACTAACCGACATATAGCAATTAGAGGAAGTTTACGAACACATATATCATAACAGATAATAACTGAAACTATAAACGACACTAAAACTGCGACTTCGAAACACTCCGAAATTGACCCAACAGGAAGTAAACTGAATATGCAACTTGGACAAAATCAAACACCACCTGAAACCCTAAATCCAAGCAACCAGACCACAGAACAAAACCCAAATCATTTCACCATAGGAAAACCGGTGGGGCCGGTTTTTAAGTCTATGTCGCCGGCCAAAAACGGGTGAAAGTGACTCGTTTTTGTTTTATGTTCATGTCACAAGTAAAGGAGCACTTTGCAATTGTTTAAAATTTTTTTGGAGGCTCTGCAAAATTTGACAGAAACTTGGATTCTTGATTTCATGTTTTGGAGTTATTTCGGTTTCGTAGTTTTACTTTGTCGTATAATATGTTGGTTAAGGTTAACTAGGCTCTGATACCACTGTAAGCCGATGTCGCGCACCCCACGGTTCGCGGGGAGGCGGAATTTTCAAAAACGATTAATTTTTTACTACGCAACACCGGCTAAACTCCAGGATCTATTCGATAACCTTAACTAACAACCAACTATGGAGGTTTATCTACTATGGTAGAATAGTTATACCTCCAAGATCCAGTCCTTCGGGTCTTCTAGTGTTCCTCTCCATTGCTCCTCGGTAATCGGATGAAGAAAGCTCCATCGGCCTCCTTGCGTCAAAGATGATCCACCACGAGAGAATATGCTCCAAGTTTCAACCTCTAAATGAGGTAACTAAGATAGATGGTTCGCTAAACCAACTAGCCTAGGAGATGTAGAAAGTCTAATGGATTGTTTGTCTCACTAAACCCTTGGCTCACAACATATGTGAAGGTTAGGGTTTAGTCTTTGAGGAAGAAGGAGATGGAGGAACTCAAGAGAGTATGAGAGGAGAGCAACTCAAGAAATGAACTCAAGAAAATAAAATGGCTAAGTGTGAAGCATTGTGTAAAGAATGGCTAATGTCTGAAGCTCACTCACTGAGCCATGGGTTAAAACTCAATAGAAAATACCACCTATGCCTCAATAGTGACTCAAGAACAAATAAAATATAATCCATGCCATACTCTACACCATGCTACCAAAGTCTCCTCCATTATCCACCTCATTAATCCATTTGGAAAATGGATAATACAAATAATGAGGTGGCACCTTCTAGAAGTATGCCTTGACAAATTACAAGAATGCCCCTCTCACCGTATATACATACCCGTATCCGTATTCCGAAAAATACAGATACACTGAGACGATAACAATCCAATAGTACAATACTAGGATCTGGCTTAAACCAAAGCCCTATAGTATTGTCTGCCCAATCAGCATCCGTGTACAAGTACGGATATGTGATCGAAGTCCTATCGTAAAACCATACGACATCTACATCAATTGCCTGAAGCAGGGAAACCCTCTGTGTGGGACTTTAAAGACTCGGCAGTACGCTAGCAGTGGGTTTAACCACAAGCCGTCAGCGGTACTAGCTACACATAACGGCTACCCAGGTATCTGTCGATAAGAAGGACGATGAGCAAGCTCATCCGAACTCCTACTAAGCCTATTTGTGACAATATCCATACAGTCCGGTCTGTTCGTCTGAGATACTCGCATGCCGGCTTAGGGGGATTGTCATGACCCGAAGGTACGGAACGTGATTGGCACTTAAATTATGAAACGTCTCAAGGCGTACGTAATCTAAGTAAGCCAAAGCCCAGAAATCAAAACCATTTAAAGAAATAGAGTGAAGGAAACTTATTTAAAGAAAGCGATTTTAACCAAATAAGTCGCATTAAACATTTAAAAGCAACATTACATTTTCCCGAAAATTTCGGCAGAATCTCCTTTGTAAATATTGGCCCCCAAACGGGTACAACACATGAAAATACATATATAATGAATAAAGGCATCCCCAAGCGGGAGCTGGCTCTTCGCCAACGGTGGAATCACAACCACATGCAATATGTATATCAAAAGTGCACAATAAGCATCTGAAAGCATAGAATAAAAAAATACCACATCGGCTCAAGTGAGCATCGACACCAAATACCACAAATACAAATCTCACGAGTCTCACCGTCCAGTCTAATATACAAGGGTAGATGGAGTATACTGGATACAATATAATGTACATGATGGAATAAAAATATCTTCGCAACCCACCTACGAGCAAGCTGCAAATCAAGCAAATGAAGCCAAAAGAGGAAGAATGCCCGCCGCTACTGCGCTGACGGGTCAAACCTGCAAGATACTGTGGCACAACGGGGGCAAGTTGCCAACTCGTGAGTAGTAAGTAATATCTAATAAGGCTATCGTAAGCAAGCACGCAAATGCGTCTCAACCTACGCATATCGATATGATACGATGTACTAACATGAATGCAATATGAATGCATAATCAAAACGAAGCCTGAACAAGTCTGGTATGAGAAAATCTTTGTTCTTATCTTAATGAGATTTCTGTGTAAAAACCGAAGTATCATCAATGAAATCAACAGAGAATCCATGTCAAGCATCGACACAAAGTAAATATCCCAATGTCTCAATGTCTCAATATCTCAATGTCTCAATATCTCAATATCTCGAGCTACAGCAATCCGGACTGGCCCATATCATCAAATCTTACGACTACGTCGGTATTCTCCGGATATCTGCCGCATTACAAATAACCGGTCGATAGTGCTTCCCTACCGGGCTCAACGCCATCATCTGCGACCATCTTTCCCCGAGGTACCGCACCGGGTCCACCATGCACCCGCAGACGGTTCATCCTCCTCCTCGAATCGGGTGCATGATACCGCTCAAGAACCGAGAAAACCCATGGTATCACGCCCCGCTTCCCGGTGTACGGCGAAGTGGACGCGACGAGGTCCGCTACGTATGTACTCAGAAGTACATACGCTAAGCGTAGCTAAGCAATATAAAATAAATACACAAGAGACAAGAGTATAAAAAGAACAGCAACTTTTATTTATTAACATTCTTTGTACAATACATGGAAAGGAAAATACAACTAAAATAAAGATGCCTAAACAGTGGCATAACAGGAAATGGAAAGTACTGAAAAGAAAAGTGTACAATGAAATTATACTGCAGGGTCTTCGGCAATTTGCTCCAAGTCTTCTTGTGTTGGCTCAATTTCTGCCGGGTCCAGGTCACCTGACGACATTCAAAGAAGAGAGAAACAGAATGTCGTCAGCGAACAGATCGCTCGGTAAGTCCCAAAGGTAAGAGGGAAGTAGAGAAGACAGAATAAGAAAATACATTTTAAAGTGTAACTATTGTTGTAATGTTATGTTAACGCTGTTGTTTGTAGCCTGGTACAGAAGGATGCCAGTGTATACGAAGGGGGTCTCTATATGCTAGAGACCAAGGCAAATAGAAAATACAAGGAACCGTTATACCACGGTACAACAGCAATAGGATTCAGGTTAGGTGTCTTAATCTGACCACCTCGTGCCACCTTTAACACCTTCCGTACCAATCTACCCCTTAAACCCCGTAGTGTTTTAACAGTATTGTTGTATTATATTGTGTAAGTTGGGTGACTGACCAAAACCATGATATCAGTAAACATGTTGTAACTGCATAATCAGGTAAATGGAATAACAGGATAATGGATGTATATCCATGGTTTGATTCAGTCAAATTGAATAGATTGTTAACTGGATTCAGGGATTCATGTATTCATATTGAGTGGGAATATAAAAGAATATAGATTGACTTGAATCATATTCAAGTCAGAAATAGTCAGACTTTAACCCGAGTCAGACTAAAAGAAAGGTAATTTGAAGTTCAATAATTGTTAGGGGCCTTATTGTAATTTATAAAACTTGAGGGGGTTTTATGTAAAAAGTACTATTGTATAGTTTTCAAGATACACCTCAAGTATTTATTATTCGTCTTTATAGTTATAATGAGTGTGAATTTTATTTGTGTTATTCTAGTGAACATATCCTAATAAAAGTATTAATTGATTTATTTGAAATTCATGGTATTTTAATGTAACTTTAATCTTGTAAATTTTAGAAAAAGATGGAAACTTTATCTTATGATAAAATAGGTGTTTAAATGATAATTATATATATATTAACACATGAATAATTTTAAATAAATATTTTATTTTCAAAAATCTCATTTTTCTTAAATGCCGTATTTTAAACCTTTCGAGACCGAATGCTCCTTGCGGAGGTTTGAATCTCGCACTACTAGCCCGCGGGTGCACGATAAACCGTACTATCCCTAACGGGTTCTCCAAAGGTGGGTTGTAGTGGCGCTTTGCTTAGCTTTAATAAATACTATTCATTTAGAAAAACGGTTTTATAAGTAAAAGGTATTTATTCGTAAAAGGGTATAGTTTTCCGTATTTTAGTTTCTAGGGTTTTCTAAGCCAACTAGCCTATTTCTAAGGTCTAAACGATAAGTCATTAGAACCCTCAAATCGCCTCTTCACCGCCAATTGCGGCCAGGTAAGTGCCAGGTAAGTGGGAGGCTCTCCACTACAAGTAGTGGCCCTAATTAAGTAACCACTTGCCTTAGACACACTTGCCTAGACACCGCAAAGTCAGGTTTAGATAAACGATCGATGTCCATGACATATCGTAATTTCTTTTAAAAGATTTTGTTTAGAATTGAATTCAACTTAGAATTTCAAGAAAAGTTTATAAAGTAAATGATATTTTAGTGAAAAGTCTTGTATTTTCGTATTCTAAGTTTTGACGTTATCAATTAGGGTTATATTTGTGTGTGTGTAGAGGTAGGTCATTACCTCGTGACTTATTTTAAGGTTTAATGAAGTTTATAGGTTAAATATGATATATTAAACATGAAGGTATTTAAGTGTAAGAATACGGTATTTGAAAACGTTATCATTTCATGTGTGAAAACTCATTCAAATTGATTTTTACAAGTTTAGTGATCAAGATGAACATGTTTAGGAATGAGGGAATTGATTAGAAGAAGAAAAATAAACTTTATGGTATTATTGTGAAAAGAATACGATATTACAAGAAAGTTATCATTTCATGTGAGAAACTTTGTCTAAATTGATTTTTATGTGATTAATAGTCATCATGAATATGTTTAGGTATTATGGATTAGGTGACAAGTGAAATTTTGTAGAAAAACCGAATCGGAAATCGGTTTGTTCCAATTTCCGTCGGGTTCTAAAAAGTCGTATTTTTCTTAAAAGAAAAGAGAGATAGAAAAAGTGGGACTTACAAGTTTGGACAAGCTAGGGAGGGCTAAGAAAGTAGTGGGTTGTCGGTGCGTCGAAACGTCGCCAAGGATCCTAGTACGGTCGCCGGAATTCGTCGTCGGTTTCGGCAGCACTTCGCTTTTCGCTCTTTTTCTAACGTACCGAGTTCTCTTGAGAATTTTAGAGAGTGGACTTAGGTTTGTAGGGTGAAATGGTAGAGGGTAAGGGTGTTTATATAGGGCTAGGCTAGGGTTAGGGTTTTGATTAAAAAAAATATAAAAATAATTAAGAAAAACATTAAAATTCATTAAATTTTGGAATAAAAGTGATTTATTGATAATATGGTAACCGAACAAGAAAAATAAAGTATACAGGGGGGTTGACCAAGTCAACACGGAGAAAATCCGTGTTGACGACTCGGCCGTCCGGCCGAGTCCGGCCGGCGGCGCCGGCCGATTCGCCCGATCCGCCGGCCGAGTCGGGGCACCATTGGGTGGGGATTTTCATGGGGGGATTTTTGGTGTATTTAACTTTTTGGGTTCAGTATAAATTTTGAGAGTTATGGCTGTTTGACTGTTGACCTTCCCAAAAAAATTAAAACAAAATGATATAAAAAATATGTGGGGTATGGGATTCGAACTCTGGTGGCTTGGTTCAGCAGTGCAATGTATTACCAATGAGCTACAAGCTCATTCTTGTAATTATTGTAGGGAAATAGATACTTAAAGTGTTATCAGCAACATTAATACTCCAAGTATACTTCAAATTTAGGTATACAAAAATTGGAGTTGTTACACATGGTGGACACCACGTACATCATATCACGAGAAAACCGCAACTTATATTTTTAAATGGTAATACGTTCTTAAAATCCTTGCGGTTTCTCCAAAATCCATAAATCTCATAAATACTGAAATCCTCGCGAAGAATCACAATATGTAAATATGTCGGTGATGATGGATATATATGATACGATCGTATATACTATGCGAAGTACCGCCAGAAGCTATGCATGAATCATGATACAATGAGGTATGTATATATGACTAACAATTCTACGTATCCATCCTGATGAAATGACTATAAGGTACAGGTTTACAGATCATATATGATGCAGTGCACAGATACCAATTCTAAGAAAGTTCTATAGTGTTCGTGACATAACAAATACCAAAAGCATGTGTGTTCACATGAATAGTGCACATGGCATGAACCAATAGTAATGGTGCAAGTGTCCTATGAGATAATATCATATATATTTATGATGATGCAATGCAATGAGGTGAATGACTAGGAGAATACGCATATAAATATAAGCACTACTAGAAATCCTGACTATCGGGTGCCTCGCGCCATCCAGACGATTTCCCCATAGATGTGTACATCTACTCACCGGGACGCCTCGGCTAATCTGATCCGATTTCAGCTCTGCCATATCCGCGCCACATCCGACGCCTCTGCATCCGATCCTAGAAACGTACACAAGTAAACAAGAGAATAAATATATAAATAGTCGCGAACACAGCGAAACAAGATAACCAACGCGCACTAATTAGACGTGCACGCACTTGTGTACAAAACGCACTCGCAACAACGCCAAAACCACCACTAGGGTCGCTAATACGTGACCACAACCAAGTCTAGAACCCAATCGCACATTCACAACACACTAATATATATGAAATAGGTTGTATATCATCAAAACCTCAACTTAATTTAAAATCGATTTATTCCAAAAACCTAGTAAGTATCAATTAACCGTTTTAGTACAAAACTTGATGTTTTAAAAAAACTAGTGGCCACAATAATCACTTAATAACCTAATTAATCCACACAAACCTTAACTAAATTTTAATTTCATCTAATTACACTCTAATTAAAAATTTAGTTTGCTAAATTATATAATTAAAACAATTTAAAAATAACAATTTGCAAATTAGCAACTAGCTTAGATTTTTGCATGTCATAACATGTTAAACTACACATATAACCATATCCAATTTTTTGGATATAGTGCCCTCAAAGTCAATTATTGGATCGCGGGTATGTGATTGCAATGATTGAGAGAGGACCTATACCGGTAGGATAGTCTTACTCAAGATGATAGTATACTATCTAGTTTGTCTTTATCATCATGTACATGTTGATAGAGCCCATAGGATTCTTTCTTGACAGCCAGCAGTATGATGGCGATCATATACGTGGGAGCTGGGGTCTTTAAGCACATCCTTAATGTGTCTCTAGTCGTGGGAATTTCGAGACTGGGCATCGATACTCCAGAGTAGACTAGTGTATACAGTTCGAGACCCCGACGAGGGGCGGTGGCCGGTCTCACAAGCCACTGGTGTCAATTAGTTCACCTAAGATGTATACAGGTGCTCATTCGGTTATGAGTACACCGGACAGGACTCGCCGGGAACCTGCTAGTGATAGCAGTTCCCTGGTGACATGTGTACATGTTAGTCTGTCGACCTGAGATCGTCATTTGCCTCATGTGAGTTCCCACTGTGCTTTGATTACTACCTTACCACGGCTCAAAGGAGTCGTGCAAACAGGTTTTAGTTGGGTACAGCCCCGAGCCACATGGAGGCAGTGAGCGGATCGTCGAGGATTCGTCTCGCCCGGTATTGGGGGTTGATGTCGCACAGTGCACGGATGGCCATCACCAGAAATTCTTGGCCAAGGTAATCGAGAATTACTTATTCGGATCAGTAATTTCTCAGGTGGTGATGGGTTTCATACCGACACGAATTATCGCGTTATTAGGGGTCTGACTTTATCCACCCCTCTAAACTCAATATGCGATACTCTTAGACG
Organism: Agapanthus africanus; assembly: GCA_030015575.1. Lineage (NCBI taxonomy): Eukaryota > Viridiplantae > Streptophyta > Magnoliopsida > Asparagales > Amaryllidaceae > Agapanthus > Agapanthus africanus. The sequence goes on from CM057338.1 coordinate 963,817,883, forward strand.
AACAGACCGAACTATACGGATATTGTCACTGTCAAGCTCGGTAGGGTTTCAGGATGAGTTCGCTCGCCAGCTTCTTTTTCGTTCAATGCATAGGCAACCGTTACGTACAGTTAGTATCTCTGACGTGCTTGTGGTTAAACTCACTGCCAGTGTATTGATGAGTCATTAGAGTCCCCCACAGACAGTTTCCCAAATTCGGACGAAACGTTATAGAGGCCGTATGGATATATGGCAAGTTTCGAACATACACGTGCACTTGTGCATGTGTCAGGGTTCGGACAGATAATACTAGTGGGCTTTGGTTTAAGCCGGATCTGGTATTATATTGTGTAGGAACAATTTTGTCTCGTTGCATTCGTATTCGGTCGGAATAAAAATGCGGGTATGTATATACAGTTGTGGGGTAATCCTGTAATTCGTTACGGGATTAGTTTTGAAGTTGCCAGTTTTTCTTCACCCGGTTAAACATTAGCTTTAATCTTTATTCTTTAGATAATTGTTAGCATTCTTTTTGGCCATATATTTCATTCATGTGCTTTCTTCCATTCGTGGGCAGATGGGGTGGGATGGGCTTTGGTGAGCTGGCAAGTGCATTTAATGGGCATGGCTACATTTGCAAGCATGGCATCTTTAATTGTTCTTGTTTTCGGTTAAGGTTTCTTTTGTTTATTCTCACCCTTCACATGCTTTTGTGATCAAACACCCCCACACGCACCCACACACACACACCATTCACTGATTGTGACCGGCCCCACCACAAAAAGAAAGCATGTTTTTCTTTACTTGATAAATTCCATCCCCAGAGAACACTTCAGGTGGCCGAGCACAAAATGTGCAAAGGATTTGGCAGAGCACATTTTTCGTGTGTGCGCTTGATTTTTTTCTTAGAAAAATCCTTTGCTCACTCCATCATTTCATTTTGGCAACTTTATTAACCTTCGCCCGATTCGTCGGGTGTCTTGAGACAAACTATTCTGCACTCTTCTCTACTTCATCTTGGGCATGTCGGCTAGCAAACTTCATGTCCGAGTTGTTTCAGTTTGAAGCGGGAGCCCGTATAAAGATTCTTCGACGTGGTGCCATTCCGATTAGCGAGACCGGAGAGCGGATTTCGTCGGCGCAGCAGCGAGGAGCTTGGAAAGATATTGAAGACCGAAGGACACGGATCGATCGGTATAATCTCTGTAACTCCTTTTACAGTTTTGCTAGTTAACGGTTAATGGAACGATCCGGGTATTTGGTTGCGATAGCGCCAGTTTTGTAAAAAGATTTTTGTTCCGCATTTGCCGTCGGATTGACAACCGGGACGCTGCCGTGGCCCAATATGGTATCAGAGCCACCCATTGACCGTAATTTAGCTTTTTAGACAATGTTTAAAATATTGAAACCGAAACAAAACCCAAACGATGCCACTAGATTTGTATTCCCTGTTGATTTCAAATAGTCCTCGAAAAATTATTTAAACATGTGCAGAAGACTACTGGGAAGATCACAAGAACACACCCCAAGGACGAACCCCCTCCGCCGGAATTTGGCCGAGCCCGAGCTCACTACATCCGGCGTCGCCGTTTTTTCATAGGACTATAGGGTTGGTGTTTTGGGTGTTGTTCTGGTCTTTGGGAAGTTTGTTCAGTGGTGTTGTTTAGTTAACCCAATTTGGATAAAGCATTATCAGTTTGTTTGGGCTATTCGGGGGTTATTTCGGAGTCGATAGTTTCTAACATTGTTTAAGTTTACAGTACATTACATTTTTATCTATGACCGTGAATGTCATTCGAGCGGTAAATCTTATCTAATTGCTATAGCTCTTTTAGACGGGATTTGCGAACGTGACATTCACGTTGATGTTCTATGTTGTGCTGTGATGTTGCGGATTTGTCGTGGTGGATAGTTTGTATGCAATGGTAGTGCAGTTTGGATTTATTTGTACATTTGATATTGCGGGGCGAGCGTCCGACATGTGAACTGTCGTCACTGCCTGTTTGTATATTATTCTTTTGGGGCACAACCGGGTTGAGATCGATGTACCCGTTGTATATATTTTCTTTCTGTATTAGGATTACCCCGCGGTGGGGTGCACAGATAGCCGGGTTTCTAGAGGGCAACAGATCCGCACCTCATGGCGTTGCGACGGAGGGGACCTTACTCTAGAATTGGCGGGCTATTCGCCGCACTCGTAGGGGGTATAGGTTGACCCAAGGAGGGGTGCTCAAGTTACCGGATTCCGTGAAGTGCTGGGTGGTCCATTCACACTTGCTGAAGAGGGTTGCCTCGCTTCAGGTTTTGGCGGGTAACTTGACTCACTCGTAGGGGTCTAGGTTTTCATTGCACAGGCTATCCATACGACCAGGGGAACGTCGGGTTTCATTTGCGGCTCAAAGGAAACCCGGGGATCCCAGATTATCTGTATTGTTCTGTGATACTTATTATTTTTCTGTGATGTTGCATTTATCATACCTGGAGCGATTATTATATATTGATATATATACTAGTAGATGTTATATATGTTTTGCACCCGCGCTAGCCCAGTCCCCGCTCTGTCATTAGTTAAGTAACCTAACGAGTGATGACGGGACCCAGTGGCGAATGCGGATGGCATATACGTACATTTTATTTTCGTTTTTTTCTGGTGTGATTAATTGATGGGACTGCGTTGATTCTTATCAATGCAAGGATAAAACAAACCTATTTATGATGTTGTTGAAACCAAGTTTTTTAGAACTGACATTACAGACGTACGCTTTTGCTTTGCACAGTGGTATTCGGTTATGAATATCTAGCACCTCATTCGACGAGGCAAGGGCCGAGATCCCTTCATCGGGAGTGACCCCTTGGGCAGAAGTTTACGTCAACGTAATAACTTTATTATAGTCGATTACTTTTTGTTTTGCATCGTGGTATTTAGTTTGGAATATCCAGCACCTCATTCGACGAGGAAAGAGCCGAGATCCCTTCACAGGGAGTGACCTCTTTAGCAAAAGTTTTCGCCGCTATACTTTTGTAAAACCACTTGGATTCTTTCAACGATATCAAGTTCATTACGTTAAGGGTTTTTTGCCAAAAATCAGCCGTAGCCCTCCATAATTTCAGATTAGTATTGCTTAGTATTCGTGCTACGTTTGTCGTTGCTATTCGCCGAGGCGTAGTGTGCGGCAGCTCTGTAATACTTTTCTGTCGCATGGATATGTGGATTGGTTAGGACAGTCGTACGACTTTGTTGATTATTCATCAAGAGTCGTGCGGGTGGGTTTAACGCAATCAAGATAATGACGGGTTGAACTTGACTAGGACATTTTGATTTGTTGATTATTCGTCAAGGTCACTTGGGTCCTAGGGGTAAAAATCACATCGGGAGTTTCAAACATACAGGAAACTTGCCGGGCTTGCGCATACCTTCTGGAGTGTGGTAACTTGAGTAGCTTCCATCAAGTTATCATGCGATGATAGTTGGATCCCGATTCCTACTGATGAGTTAGTTTACTTCTCGGGTGATTCCGACTAATTCTTCTTTCAGGTTTGGAGGAGAATTTGAGAATACAGTGGGAGACACTCAGGTTAGAGTGCACGCAGAGTATTTCTTTTCTCTCTCTCTCTCTTTCACAACGACCGTGGCCCGACCCTGGACTATAACTCAGTGACCAAGTTAACCGAACTTTCTTATAACACTGGCTTTTGGATTGTCTGAGTTGCATACATTATTGCCACTCCTTCTATTACCCTTTGCATTTCTCCAGAACACCTCGTATCACTACGAACATCCACTTTCATTGGATAAATCCATCGTATGGTTATATACGAACTCGAAGGAATTTCTTCGGGGATGGATTCTGGTTCTGGAGAGATTGAATAGGACTATTCAGTTGTCTTTTCCTTTTACCTTCTCTCAGGTTGTGAGGACTCCTAGGATTAGGAGAGGGTACACCTATTACGCTTATTGGATAGTCTTCTTCCAAAGCATAGGCAGGTACCGAAAGGTAGGGAATGAAGATAACCAATTAGCCTAAGAAGGGTGTGCAGAAGGTAATAAGTAAAGACAAATAGAGGGATCAGAAGGAGGGCAAAGTAAAATGCGACTGCTATCATTCACGACCGAACCAGGTATTTTCATCGCCACTCCTACTTCACCTTTGTCTTTCTCCATAACACCTCGTATCACTACGAATATCCATTTCCATTGGATAAATTCATCGTAAGGTTATATACGAACTCGAAGGAACCTTTTCGAGGATGGATTCTGGTTCAGGAGAAATAGGAATAAGGTTTATTCAGTTGTCTTTTATCATCACCCTCTCTCAGGTTGCGAGTACTCCTAGGATTAGGAGAGTACACCTATTATGCTTATTGGATAGTCTTCTTCCAAACCATAGGCTGGTGCCGAACGGTAGGAAAAGAAGAAAACCACTTAGCTTAATGATGGTATACAGAAGATAATGACTAAAGACAAATAAAGGGATTTGGAGAGATGTCAACGAAATATAAGGTTACAGTCATGAATCTGGATAATGGAAAAGGCATTACTAGGAATACCCGGATACCCCTTCGAAACATTTTAATGTTTCAGTTTCACTATGCGTTGTTAATAGAAAACTGATTTCCCAATTAGGTCCTTACTCCAGGGTATGTATTTACCAGGTTTGATTCTCACATCTGTATGGTTTTACAGATGATGAGTGGGAGTAAACTGTTGGGAATTAGGTGATCATCCTCATTATATCGGAATTCGTTGTAATTGGTGATATTTGATGAAATCACCTGGGTACGGTTTTCAACCTACGACGCACAGGATTTTAGTTGTTCAACTCTTCGGACTTATACAAAGTATTGTATGTTGTTCAGTGTCCATTAGGACAAAGGGGTTGGTCCTCGTACTGTATTCTGTTTACTTGTGACTTCTCAATTTTTAGACAAGTGTTTTGTAGAAATACATGGTCTAGGTTTTGAGAAGTTATAGGTATAAGAATAAAGTAGAGAACCACGTGTTGCAAGTATCGGGATTCTTCAAGGTAACCGAAGATGTATATACTTGTGTATGGTATTCAGTAGATAGTAATGGTTTTGAGAAACTTGTTTCTCTTTCAGGTTACTCATAATTGGACGCACTCCTAAGTTGCGTAATGCTGATCGGCCTCTCTCCATTTAGTTGACATGCACTGGAGACAGTTGCATGATTTGAAGCTGGTTCCAATTAAATAAGTGCCCTTGTTTCTATATTAGATATATATATATAATCAATTTATATCTTAACGATGTTAAGGTATAGGGAGTCATCCGGCTGATGCTTAAAACCAGAATCCGGATAAACTCAAGGCACGTTTCAGTAATGGCTGTTTGTGGGTTATCCCGGGCTTTGACGAGGATTAACTTTCTACCATCAGGAAGATCAATATTTATATTGTTCTTGACTCGCCACAGTTTTAGTAAAATGGACTTTTTCAGAAAACAGTAGTGGGAGTATGGTAGAACTGGAATAGATTCCAGAACCGCAAACGATTACTGAAAATTTAATAGGACCTAATGATTCAATCAGGTTTGACATTCCATTAGCCACTCCGCAGATATGGTGGATAACCTCAGGAACCCGAGAGGTACTCCGGTAGCCTCAAGGACGGTGACAGGGAGGTTATTGTTTACCCAGACTTGACACTACTGCTGTTTCGGACTATGAGACCCGGCGGGAGGATGAGTATAGTGTCGTTCTAAACTAGCTTCAGAAGTGTACGTGTATATGACTTTGCCAGAAGGTTATTGTGGTCAGTGGGAGCAGCGGAAGCATAGTGGACAAGTAGTTAGTGTCTATTTATAGACTAAAGCAAATATAGAGGAGATAGATCATCTATTTTTGATGTTATAGTCATGAGCTTTGACTTTATCAGAATAGAGGATTGATCTGTTAAGAAGGTAGTAGGATGTGATGTCCTGGTATTTGGATGACATACACAGAGTAGGAAGTGAAATTCCTATACTACGGTCGGTTATACTATAGTTGTCACACAGTGGATTCTCCACATAGGATATGGATATTATATCAGGCATTCTGGTTACTAGATCTATAGTTTTAGATCTAAATTTAGGTAGTTTCCCAATCTGGGTACTTAGACAATATTCTAAAGATATTTAGAATGGGCGACTCCTGGCATGGTGGTAAACCTGCAGGTGATGGAATCACTCTCTCTAAAGGTGTCTTACAGACTAAAGGGGAGAGGGATGTGCATGATTGGCATATCACTTGCTTAGGCAATTGAGTCAATCATGAGATGTCAAGTACCACACCAGATGTTGTTTTTGCACTAGATGCAATAAATTGATATATTAATCCAATCCTGGAGAAAAGTTAGGAAGCAGTTTATGAACATAAGTGAATGTTCTAAGTATTTGATAACGGCAGCCTCCTTTGGGAGACGGTTATCATTCCAGGCTTCCAAGGTGACTTGGATGATAGAGTGACTGTCAGAGTTACAGTTTTTTCTCTGACGAGGGGCGGTATTTTGGACAGGTGGTCCAAGCGGATACTGAGGGAGACGTGGCGCAGGATACTGATTAAATTCAGTTAACGATACAGTCTAAGAAGTTTGCTGGATTTGGAGTTCATTTGTGAACTGGGTCCCATCAGATATCCAGACATATTCTAAGACAGGTATTGCTCATTTTCGGGAGATGACTTTCTCCATGAATTCGAGATTAAGAGAGACATGTAAAGAAAGAGAGACATGTAAAGAAACATCAGAGCAGATCCACTCACTGAGGCTATTTCTCGAACGCAATAGTTTTACAAACGAGTTTTGTGAAACTGATTAGTAGAGGAGTTGGATGTTCGGTATCACGCAGGCTGTGAGTATGCGACATCGCAATAATTAGCCTTAAGTGCAAGTGGGAGATTGTTGGATATAGTGCCTTCAAAGTCAATTATTGGATCGCGGGTATGTGATTGCAATGATTGAGAGAGGACCTATACCGGTGGGACAGTCTTACTCGAGATAATAGTATGCTATCTGGTTTGTCTTTATCATCATGTACATGTTGATAGAGCCCATAGGATTCTTTCTTGACAGCCAGCAGTATGATGGCGATCATATACGTAGGAGCTGAGGTCTATAAGCACATCCTTAATGTGTCCCTAGTCGTAGGGGTTTTGAGACTGGGCATCGATACTCTAGAGTAGACTGGTGTATACAGTTCGAGACCCCGACGAGGGGCGGTGGCCGGTCTCACAAGCCACTGGTGTCAGTTAGTTCACCTAAGATGTATACAGGTGCTCATTCGGTTATAAGTACACCGGACAGGACTCGCCGGGAACCTGCTAGTGATAGCAGTTCCCTGGTGACATGTGTACAGGTTAGTCTGTCGACCTGAAATCGTCATTTGCCTCGTGTGAGTTCCCATTGTGCTTTGATTACTACCCTACCACGGGTCAAAGGAGTCGTGCAAACAGATTTTAATTGGGTACAGTCCCGAGCCACATAGAGGCAATGAGCGGATCGTCGGGGATTCGTCTCTCCCGGTATTGGGGGTTGATGTCGCACAGTGCACGGGTGGTCATCACCAGAAATCCTTGGCCAAGATAATCGAGATTACTTATTCGGATCGGTAGTTTCTCAAGCGGTGGTGGGTTTCATACCGACACGAATTATCGCGTTGTTTGGGGTCTGACTTTATCCACCCCCTAGACTCGATATGCGATACTCTTAGACGAACAGACTGGACTGTACGGATATTGTCACTGTCAGGCTCAGTAGGGTTTCAGGATGAGTTCGCTCGCCAGCTTCCTTTTCGTTCAATACATAGGCAACCGTTACGTACAGCTAGTATCTCTAACGTGCTTGTGGTTAAACCCACTGTCAGTGTATTGATGAGTCATTAGAGTCCCCCACAGACAGTTTCCCAAGTTCGGACGAAACGTTGTAGAGGCTGTATGAATATATGGCAGGTTTCGAACATACAAGTGCACTTGTGCATGTGTCAGGGATCGGACAGATAATACTAGTGGGCTTTGGTTTAAGCCGGATCTAGTATTATATTGTGTAGGAACAATTTTGTCTCGTTGCATTCGTATTCGGTCGGAATACAAATGCGGGTATGTATATACAGTTGTGGAGTAATCCTGTAATTCGTTACGGGATTAGTTTTGAAGTTGCCAGTTTTTCTTCACCCGGTTAAATATTAGCTTTAATATTTAATCTTTAGATAATTGTTAGCATTCTTTTTGGCCATATATTTCATTCATGTGCTTTCTTCCGTTCGTGGGCAGCATGGGGTTCTGATGGGCTTTAGTGAGCTGGCAAGTGCATTTAATGGGCATGGCTACATTTGCAAGTTATGGCTTCTTTAATTGTTCTTGTTTTTGGTTAAGGTTTCTTTGTTTATTCTCACCCCATTCACTGATTGTGGCCGGCCCCACCATAAAAAGAAAGCATGTTTTTCTTTACTTGATAAATTCCATTCCCCAGAGAACACTTCAGGTGGCCGAGCACAAAATGTGCAGAGGATTTGGCAGAGCACATTTTTCGTGTGTGCGCTTAATTTTTTTTCTTAGAAAAATCATTTGCTCACTCCATCATTTCATTTTGGCAATTTCATTAACTTTCGTCCGATTCGTCCGGTGTCTTGAGACAAAGTATTCTACAATCTTCTCTACTTCATCTTGGACATATCGGCTAGCAAACTTGTAACAACCAAGTTCATTTATACCAATTCCAGTTTCTGTATTTATTTATTTGTGGTATTTTATTGATTTATCGTATTTGGGTGCGGATGGTATTTTACATTTGACATTGCATTCGACCCGACCCGCTTACTTGAACTGGTTGATTCATATTTATAGATTACCCTGGCTTGTTACACTGACACGTGCATCAAATGTAAACTGCATACTGGCATTTCATCTAGCATCACATATTTTACATATAACATTTTAGGTCATGTATAATAAATTAAAATTTCATTTCATAGCCTGCATGATACCCCTAGCCCCGTGATAGCGTCCGCGCATCTTGTTCTCGTCCCGTTCAGTGAAACGGACGTATTTGGATAGCTGCGCGCACGTACGTGCATCCGTTCTTGGGGGTATGCTTTTTCGTTACCTAAGCATTCATTTTAAAATTTGGAAGTTGCATATAATTTTCGTATTTTAAATCTAAATTTTTCGACCCGACCCGGACGCGTTTTGAAATATTTTCGTATTCCGCCAAAATTCATTTATTTAAAATTTTTAAAACCTAGTCGAATATATTTTTTACAGTTCTCATAAATTCGTTTAACAAATTAAAATCCTTTTCAATTTTTTTTAAATCTTTTCTCAAACTAACCCCAGCCTTTCCCCAGCTCTCTCTTTTCCTCTGGCCCCACCTTCGAGCCAATCAAATCTTTCATTTTCATAGCGCCGGGCCCCACTCAATTTCTCTCTCTCTCCTTTCCTCTTCTCTTTCTCTCTCCCAGCGCGTCTCTCTTTCTCTCCTCTTTCTTTCTCCTCTCGCACACTCTCTCTCATATCGCGATTACTGTGCACTTCTCGAATCTCGTCATCGCCCCTTGGATCCCGTTACCTCTCTTCTTCATATCTCCTTCTTCCTTCTTTTTTAAAACCCGAGCTCATCTCCCTCCTCGCCAACCCACCGTCGCCAAGCCTCTCTCTTCGAAACCCTAACCCTATCTTCATCGCCTCTCTTCCCTCAACCTCTCCTCCTCCTCATCTCCATCTTCCTCCTCTTCTTTTTCTTCTAAACCCTCGCCTGCACACCCACTGCACCATCGCAGAACCCATCACCGTCGCCTTCCCTTCGCCGCCGACCACCTCATCACGTCACCATCATCATCTTCTTCTTCTCTCCTCTCTCCCCTGCCTTCTCTCTTCACAAATCCCTATACCAAGAAACCCTGTAACCCAAACCTTAACCGAAACCCTAGCAGCCAAGAACCCTGCACACCCCTGCACAGTACCTGGCCGGAGCTCCGTTGATCTCGTCGCCACCATCTCGTCTCCCCGTTACCAGTGCACAACCCCAATGAGTTTCCTTCTTCCCTTTTATTTCTTTCTTGTTCTGTGTTTTCTTCTCCCTTTAAAGTGTTCTCTACCTTTAGTCGTTCGCCGGAAACCAGGCGTGCCGTCGACGATCCCGACGACACAGCGAGCGTACCTGACTCGTGTGATCACCTTGTGCGTTGTTTGGATCCATTCCGTGTACCGTGCGCGCATCGCGACTTTTTCCACCGACGTGAGACTTCCGTACACCCGTTTCTTGATCCGTCTAGGCAAGTAAAACTTGCTACATGCTATTTAATTTATTACATACTTATTTAAATGCATATTAAACCTGTAATTTAAATCTAATGCCACATATTCCATTTTTAATATTTCGATGTTCCATTTATACCATTTTAGATCTGGAACATGGAAACATATCTTATTGCATATTAGATTACAATGCACTGTACCCATATCCATATTTATATCACATATTGCTTAGTTGTATAGCTCATAGTACCATTTTAATAGTTTATAACCTTTCGGATAACTTTTTGCATCCATCTAGCCTAATATATATACAATTGCATCCATGGATCATTTAATACATATTATTGTGATTTTAACATTCCATATTTGATAAAGTGTATTTTAATTAATGTTGGAACTTTAACTTTAACCCTAATCGATAACTGTGCATCCATATGTTTTAATCTGTATCTATTTGCATACCATATCATAATATTCCATTTTATTGTTGCATTGGTACCTCATACTTGTTTTTGTGTACCCATACTTATTAGGGTTTGATTACGAGCACCCACGTGACATTTGTGCACCCCTGACATGACTTGATATACCATTACTTGACACGACGTGATACCGTGCACTTCCTGATATGACATGATACACATATACTACCTGACTTGACCTGATATACCATGGCTTTACCTGTTACATGATCTTGTTACTAATGCCAACAAACTTGACCTGTTGTCCCTACGAACATTTCCTGTTGTCTATCCAGACAAACATGTACCTGCTTGATCCTGTGTTGGCATTAGCTCCAGATTTATTAATACCTGACTTGAACATATATAACTTGGGGGTATGGGGAAATCAATGATGAAACCTGACTTGTAACTCGACAGTTCGTTACCTTTACTGATCAGTCTTACGGGCTAAGCCAGCCCCGGGGTGATGCTGCTGACATCACTCGTCATTACATACTACCATTTTTACTGCCTTGCGGCACGTCTCGGATTCAGCCCGAGAGTCTTAGACCGTGGTCCCGGGCACGCACGGGATACTATTGAGTTATATCGATGATTCATCAAATTGATTTCAAGACTTGAGAGTAGTTAACACATTAGACCGGTTTAGATTACTCACTGCACACTACCCTTCACTGTCCTTATTTATATTGTGGTTTTACCTGTTTTACCGTTCATGATCATACATGCATATCTTGCTACCCCTGTTTATATTATTGCTTGATGTTATGACGCACTGACGTCTGGGTTTTGCATGGCCCAGATTCTTTACCTTTGCTGCAGGTCGAGCAGGAGTATTTTAGTTAGTAGGCTGAGCAGTGAGGACTTGTTAGTAGTTAGTTTATTTTGCTTTCGGTATTTTCATTCCTGATGTGAGCCCGCATTATGGGACGTACATTCCAGTTTATGCTTGTATTGGATCTTTTGCTTCCGCATTATATTATTCTTGACTCGTTTTATTCTGGTTTATGGACATGTGTTAGATAGTTTATTATTGTTCTTGATATCTCTACAGCCGTAATGTGACTGTGGAAGGATATTTCCTATCCACAGGTAGCATGGTTGGTTATGTCACGTGCCTATCTTAGCGTACTCTGGGAAGCGGGGCGTGACAAAACTTCATGTCCGAGTTGCTTCAGTTTGAAGCGGGAGCCCGTATAAAGATTCTTCGACGTGGTGCCATTCCGATTAGCGAGACCGGAGAGCGGATTTCGTCGGTGCAGCAGCGAGGAGCTTGGAAAGAGATTGAAGACCAAAGGACATGGATCGATCGGTATAATCTCTGTAACTCCTTTTACAGTTTTTCTAGTTAATGGTTAATGGAACGATCCGGGTATTTGGTTGCGGTAGCGCCAGTTTTATAAAAAGTTTTTTGTTCCGCATTTGGCGTCGGATTGACGGCCGGGACGCTGCCGTGGCCCAACACAATTGATAAAAACCCTAACTTGATCTCAAACCCTTTTCTTTACAATTTCCAACTTGAAAATTAAACCCCTTTAGATAGCTAATTAAGTTTGATTACAACAAATATTAATAAGGTAACAATTAGAGTAAGATTATACCTCACAAATATTGAGATCTAGCATGAATCTTAGCTTCCCAAATTGCTCTCTTGCACCAAGATTTTAACCTAGTTTGGCCAAAAAAATGATGGGTAAAGATTTACTTAGGAATTAGTGGGGGTTTTGTATGAATTTTTGATGGAATTTTGATGAATTTGGAGATGAGATGAGGTGGTGAAATAGGGAAATTGCAGTAGGAGGGGCTCGACCTGGGGAGAGGGAGAGAAAGAGTGAGGTGTGTGTTTGTTTTGTCAAGTCAACTCCCCATACCTCAAATATACACCATACTTCTTTGTTTAATTGTTTTTCTCCCTTTTTTCCTTTTTCTTTTCTCTTAAATGAAGTGGGAAATGAGTGGGATTTAGGGTTGCTGCCTAGGTGCTGGCCGAGCCTAGGTGTGTGTGTGTGAGAGAGTGTGTGTGTGTGAGTGAGTGAGGGAACACAAGAAGATAAACACCATACCTTAATTTCTAATTATTTTATTTCATTTCATTTTCAAGCTTAACCATAGAAATATCTAGAACCATTTAGAAAATTTTGAAGAAAGAACATGTTACAAGATTAGTTTAAGTTGTCATGGTGTAATGCAACTTGTAGTTAATCCAAACTAATTTGTAAAAATCACTAATTAAATGTATTAGTGTAAGCTTAAAATAATATTTAAAATAATTAATTTGGGAAAAATATTTAAGTAAACTAACAATTTATAAGTGACTAAATAAATATCAATACTAGCCATTACATAGCTAGAATAAGTATATTTAAGTCTATATTGAAAAATGATTATAATTACGTTTTACGGAAAAATACGAGTTATATTACCGATTATCGGTAAATTCACCTAAATGATTTTTCAGAACGTTACAATCTTCCCCCCTTAAAGAAATTCGGTCCCCGAATTTAAAATCCAACTATGCGTACCCTCGAAGAGATGGGAATATTTCTTCCGCATTTCGTCCTCGGTTTCCCATGTGACCCCTTTCGCCGTTCGGGCCACGTCAAAGAACCTATACGGACGGTATGACCTCGGATCTCAGTTCCTTCACCTGCCGATCTAGAATGACTATTGGCAGCTTGGTGAATGAAAGATCGCGCTCCAGCTAGATCGTCTGATGTTGTATCACATGAGAAGGGTCATGAAGGTACTTGAGGAGTATTGATACATGAAACACGGGGTGAATATCTGGAAAGCTGGGTGGAAGAGCCAAACGAAAAGCAACCGCGCCGACACGCTCGAGAATCTCAAGGGACCTACATAACTGGAACTAAACTTCCCTTTCTTTCCGCATCTCAACACGCCCTTCATCGGGGAAACCTCAAGAAAACATGATCTACAACGACGAACTCAAGTCTGCACCGATGTCGGTCTGCATAAGATTTCTGCTTGCTCTGGACCGCTCCCATCCTATCCCAAATCATCTGAATCTTTTCGGTCATCTCCTGCACAATCTGTGGCCCCAAAATACTGCTATCACTGAGCTCTGTCCAACAAACTGGTGATCGACATTTCCTCCTATATAATATCTCGAACGGTGCCATCTGAACCGTTCTACTGTAAGTTGTTATTATAAGAAAACTCTATCAGGGGAAAGTGGCGATCCCAACTGCCACCGAAATCTACAACGCAAGCTCGGAGCATGTCCTCAAGAATCTGAATAGTCCGCTCTGATTGACCGTCGGTCTGCGGATAGAAAGCTGTACTGAACTCAATCGGGTGTCCAAAGTCTCTTAAAGCTTCTACAGTAGTCGGCTGGTGAACTGGGTGTCTCTGTCGGACACAATACAAGTCGGAACTCCATGTAATCGCACAATCTCATCATATATATCTGAGCATACTGTGAATCCGAAAGTGATCTTACTGGCAGAAAGTGAGCAGCTTTCGTCAATCGGTCTACGATCACCCAAAAAGAGTCATACTCTCGACTGGTCCTAGGTAGATCCACAATAAATTCCATAGAAATCTGCTCCTATTTCTACTCCGGCATAGTCAAAGGTTGTAACTCTCCAGCTGGCCTCTGATGCACGGCCTTGATTTGCTGACAAGTCAGTATCCTGAAACAAAATCAATGACATCTCTCTTCATCCCTTCACACTGGTAGACTTCTATCAAAATCATGATTCATATATGCTGACTGATGCGCCTCCTCTAAGATCTCGCGTCTTAGTCTCTCGGAATCTGGCGCACATAGTCGAGCCCAAATCGCAGTACTCCCTGATCATCAATCACGAACTCTGAATCTCTACCCTGTCGAACCTGCTCCATGATCTCTGACAACGAATGTCATCGGGCTATGCCTCACGGATATGATCAAACAACTATGGATGTGCATGGACATGGACAAGTTGTCCCCCGGTCGACGTAAACTCGAACTGTACTCGGCTGTCATAAGGAATATGCTAATCTGCCGTCGACTGTCTCTGAACTGTGCTCAAACAAGAAAATCTACCTCCAGGCTTCCGACTCAAAGCATCTGCCACATCGTTCGCCTTGCCCGGGCGATAAAAAACCTCGCAGTCATGGTCTTTCACTAGCTCCATCCAACTGTGCTATCTCAAAATTCAGATCTCACTGCTGAAAAAATATACTTTAAACTCTTGTGGTCTGTGAATATCTGGCATGACTCGCCGTATAAGTAGTGTCTCCAATTCATGAGTGTAAAAATCACCGCAGCCATCTCTAAGGCATGCATTGAAAAGTTCTGCTTGTGCTTCTTCAACTGCCGAGAAACATCGCAATAAACAACAAAACCGCCTGATCTTAAAGGCAAAGATAATACTGGCGCCGTAATCAAATGAGTTTTCAGCTGCTGAAAGCTCTGCTCGCATACCTCAATCCAACGAAAAGAAACTCCCTTCCGGGTCAACCCGGTCAACGTTGCAGCTATATGCGAAAAATCCTATACGAAATATTAATAGTATCCGTCCAAACCCAAAATGTTGCGAACCTCCGTCACTGATACAGGTCTAGGCCAGTGCTGAACGGCCTCGATCTTTTTCGGTTCCATATTTATCATCTCTCGTAACTACATGACCCAAGAAGTCAATATCATCCAACCAGAAAACACACTTGGACATTTTAGCGAATAACAGGTGCTCCTTCAAATCTGCAACGAAATCCCCAATTACAGCCCAGGCTCCACTCGGCTCCAAAGTATATTAAGGTGTCATCAACAAACAAAATAATAACCGATCAAGAAAAATGGCCTGAATATACGGTTCATCAAATCCATAAACGCTACCGGGGCATTGGTGAGATCGAACGACATCACAAAGACTCATAATACCCGCAATGTGTGCGAAAAGCAGTCTTCGGAATATCACCCTCTGGAACCCACAACTGGTAGTAGTCTGATCGCAAGCCTATTTTCGAGAAATGTCCCACACCCTGGAGTTGGTCGAACAAATCATCAATACGAGGTAAGGGATAACTGTTCCACACAGTAACTCAATTCAACTGACGATAACCGATGCACAACACAACTACTGTCTTTCTTCTTGACGAACAAAACAGGAGCTCCCCAAAGTGACGCACTCGGACGAACAAGCCCTCTATCCGACAAATCTTGTAACTAATCCTTCAGCTTTTTAAGCTTCGCTGGGTCCATCCGATACGGTGGTATAGAAAAAGGCTCCGTGCCGGAAATCAAGTCAAAACAGAACTCAATATCGTGCTCTGACAACAAACCAAGCAACTCGTCAGGAAAATATCTGGAAACTCTCTCCCAATCGGGACCTAGTCCAACGGGACCTCTGCGACTTTAACATCACAAACATACGCCAAGAATTCTTGACATCCATTCTCAAAAGCTGACTAGCATGAAAAGAAGAAATCAAACTGGGAAAGACGACGCTACGGTCTCCCCGAAAAACAAACAAGAACTGGCTTACCCGGAAAAACTAAATCTGACTGCCTTCTCACGGCAGTCCATGGATGCATAACACGTGGCTAACCAATCCATGCTCAGAAGAACTTCGAAATCAAACAAATCGAGAAGCATCAAATTGACAGAAGAATCCCTGTCTCCGATACGAACAAAACAAACACGAATGAGAAACACATAGAGCTACAAAAGACTAGCCTATGGAAGAAATCACAACAAGCGGCTGATTTAGCAAGGACTACTATCGGCTCAACTTCGATACAATATATGTGGATACCAATTCAAACAACACCAAAAAGAAATACGCGCATCGAAAGAAAATACTGAAATAACACCTGTCACGACGTCTACCTAACCGCCTCTGAGCTGGCATACCGGTATAAATCCGCTTCGATCTAAAAACGACTGAAGTCTCAGAAATGCGCCCCTCTAGCAGTAAGGTTGCATCCATCGCGGCTACATACGTATCAAATGCTGGGTGTCGATGGTAAGAAATAACGGCATGTCCAATCTTCACACAAACTTCTTTATACGTTTCTCTTCAGTATCCACCAGGTAAGGAGCATATCGGACCGCTGAGTAAACTAAATGTCGTACTCGGATATCGTCATCCCTGAAGTCTTACGCAAAGGCTCGAAACTATGAGCTCGGGCATCTCGAACGCTCTCTGAAAGGAAACGAGCAAGAAATATAGCTGTGAACTCATCCCAAGCCATAGGAAGTAGACCTGCAGCTCAGCCTCTCTCAATTGACTAGCACCATGTCTAAGCAAGACCTCTCTAGACGAAAACTCGCAAGTTCAATCCACATCTCGTCAGAACATATCTGCGAACGACAAATCCTAGCCATCCCGTCGAGGATTGTCTATGTATCCTCCGCTGCATCTGTGCCGGTAAAAACAAACTGGAGGCCTCAGCCTCAAAAACTCCTATAAGGATACGGAAATAAACTTGGTAACAAAAGAAACAGCTGCCTGAGCAGCAGGTACAATCACAGTCCCTACAGCAGGAGGGACATCATCGGCTCTCGGAGCTTAGCTAGCCTCAACTAACAATCCAACCATCTGTCGCAAGTCCTAAATACTCGACTCCAGCCTAACTATCCAGCCTAGAAAAAGCGGATCAATCTGTCCCTGAGGGATGGGCGTACCGTCTTGATCGGTCCTCGTCTCAAACGAGCCTACTCTAATCTCATCCCTGGCGGCAGCCCTCTGGCCCTCGTAGTCTCCAGCGACATAGTGGCTGGAACAAGAAACAGGATTGATAGGAACATCGCGATCAATCAAAGGATTTCCGGAATCAAGGAAGGAAATACAAGCAAATATATATCCTAAGGTCACTTAGGCGGAGTACCGTATCGTAAGTATGCCGCGAAATATACACACGCTACGTCACTCTGCTTCAGTCACCTACTCCATCTACCAAAGGTCATTCTATACTCAGAAAGGTAAAGCATATCGTTTTGATACCAACTTTGTCACGACCCGAAGGTACGAAATGTGACTGGCACTTAAATTAGAAACGTCTCAAGGCGTACGTAATCTAAGTAAGCCAAAACCCAGAAATCAAAACCATTTAAAGAAATAGAGTGAAGGAAACTTATTTAAAGAGAGCGATTTTAACCAAATAAGTCGCATTAAATATTTAAAAGCAACATCATATTTTCCCGAAAATTTCGGCAGAGTCTCCTTTGTAAATACCGACCCCCAAACGGGTACAACACATGAAAATACATATATAATGAATAAAGGTATCCCCAAGCGGGAGCTAGCTTTTTGCCAACGGCGGAATCAGAACCACACGCAATATGTATATCAAAAGTGCACAATAAACATCTGAAAGCAAGGAATAAGAAAATACCACGTCGGCTCAAGTGAGCATCGACACCAAATACCACAAATACAAATCTCACGAGTCTCATCGTCCGGTCCAATATACAAGAGTAGATGGAGTATACTGGATACAATATAATGTACATAATGGAATAAAAATATCCTCGCAACCCACCTACGAGCAAGCTGCAAATCAAGCAAATAAAGCCAAAAGAGGAAGAACGCCCGCCGCTACTGCGCTGATGGGTCAAACCTGCAAGACACTGTGGCACAACGGGGGTGAGTTGCCAACTCGTGAGTAGTAAGTAACATCTAATAAGGCTATCGTAAGTATGCACGTAAATGCGTCTCAACCTACGCATATCGATATGATATGATGCACTAACATGAATGCATAATCAAAACGAAGCCGGAACAGGTCTGGTATGAGAAAATCTTTGTTCTTATCTTAGTGAGATTTCTGTGTAAAAACCGAAGTATCATCAATGAAATCAACAGAGAATCCGTGTCAAGCAACGACACAAAATAAATATCCCAATATCTCAATGTCTCAATATCTCAATGTCTCAATATCTCAATATCTCGGGCTCCGGCAATCCGGACTGGCCCATATCATCAAATCTCACGATTACGTCGGTAACCTCCGGATATCCGCCGCATCACAAATAACCGGTCGGTAATGCTCCCATGCCGGGCTCAACGCCATCATCTGCGACCATCTTGTCCTGAGGTACCGCACCGGGTCCACCATGCACCCGCAGACGGTTCATCCTCTTCCTCGAATCGGGTGTATGATACCGCTCAAGAACCGAGAAAACCCGTGATGGACACCACGCACATCATATCACGAGAAAACCACAACTTACATTTTAAAATGGTAATACGTTCTTAAAATCCTTGCGGTTTCTCCAAAATCCATAAATCTCATAAATACTGAAATCCTCGCGAAGAATCACAAGATGTAAACATGTCGGTGATGATGGATGTATATGATACGATCGTATATACCATGCGAAGTACCGCCAGAAGCTATGCATGAATCATGATGCAATGAGGTATGTATATATGACTAACAATCCTACGTATACATCCTGATGAAATGACTATAAGGTACAGGTTTACAGATCATATATGATGCAGTGCACAGATACCGATTCTAAGAAAGTTCTATAGTGTTCGTGACATAGCAAATACCAAAAGCGTGTGTGTTCGCATGAATAGTGCACATGGCATGATCCAATGGTAATGGTGCAAGTGTCCTATGAGATAATATCATATATATTTATGATGATGCAATGCAATGAGGTGAATGACTAGGAGACTACGCATATAAATATAAGCACTACTAGAAATCCTGACTATCGGGCGCCTCGCGCCATTCAGACGATTTCCCCGTAGATGTGTACATCTACTCACCGGGACGCCTCGGCTAATCTGATCCGATTTCAGCTCTGCCATATCCGCGCCACATCCGACGCCTCTGCATCCGATCCTAGAAACGTACACAACTAAATAAGAGAATAAATATATAAATAGTCGCGGACACAGCGAAACAAGATAACCAACACGCGCTAATTAGACGCGCACACACTTATGCACAAAACGCGTTCGCAACAACGTCAAAACCACCACTAGGGTCGCTAATACGTGACCACAACCAAGTATAGAACCCAATCGCACATTCACAACACACTAATATATTTGAAATAGGTTGTATATCATCAAAATCTCGACTTAATTTAAAATAGATTTATTCCAAAAACCTGGTAAGTATCAATTAACAGTTTTAGTACAAAACTTGATATTTTAACAAAACTAGTGGCCACAATAATCACTTAATAACCTAATTAAGCCACACAAAGCTTAACTAAATTTTAATTTCATCTAATTACACACTAATTAAAAATTTAGTTTGCTAAATTATATAATTAAGACAATTTAAAAATAACAATTTGCAAATTAGCAACTAGCTTAGATTTTTGCATGTCATAACATGTTAAACTACACATATAACCATATCCAATTGATAAAAACCCTAATTTGATCTCAAACCCTTTTCTTTACAATTTCCAACTTGAAAATTAAACCCCTTTAGATACCTAATTAAGTTTGATTACAACAAATATTAACAAGGTAACAATTAGAGTAAGATTATACCTCACAAATCTTGAGATCTAGCATGAATCTTAGCCTCCCAAATTGCTCTCTTGTACCAAGATTCTAAGCTAGTTTGGCCAAAAAAATGATGGGGAAAGATTTACTTAGGAATTAGTGGGGTTTTTGAATGAATTTTTGATGGAATTTTGATGAATTTGGAGATGAGATGAGGTGGTGAAATGGGGAAATTGCAGTAGGAGGGGCTCGGCTTGAGGTGGGGAGAGGGAGAGAAAGAGGGAGGTGTGTGTTTGTTTTGTCAAGTCAACTCCCCATACCTCAAATATACACCATACTTCTTTGTTTAATTGTTTTTCTCCCTTTTTTCCTTTTTCTTTTCTCTTAAATGAAGTGGGAAATGAGTGGGATTTGGGACTGCTGCCTAGGTGCTGGCCGAGCCTAGGTGTGTGTGTGTGTAAGTGAGTGAGAGAACACAAGAAGATAAACACCATACCTCAATTTCTAATTATTTTATTTCATTTCATTTTCAAGCTTAACTATAGAAATATCTAGAACCATTTAGAAAATTTTGAAGAAAGAACATGTTACAAGATTAGTTTAAGTTGTCATGGTGCAATGTAACTTGTAGTTAATCCAAACTAATTTGTAAAAATCACTAATTAAATGTATTAGTATAAGCTTAAAATAATATTTAAAATAATTAATTTGGGAAAAATATTTAAGTAAACTAACAATTTATAAGTGACTAAATAAATATCAATACTAGCCATTACATAGCTAGAATAGGTATATTTAAGTTTATATTGAAAACTAATTATAATTACGTTTTACGGAAAAATACGAGTTATATTACCGATTATCGGCAAATTTACCTAAACGATTTTTCAGAACGTTACAGGGATGGTAAACGTTAGAGCCCTAACAGCACGGTAAGTCGTGTCGGAGGAGAGCGCAATACACCATGAGAAACTACTGGAGTACCTTACCAGTATTTCTCGATTGCCCTGACCAGGGACTTTGTGTAATGGCTTTCCGAACACTGCGCGATATCAACCCCCGATACCGGGAGAGACGAATCCTATCTTATCGCTACTGTCTCCAAGTGCTTTGGAACTATACCCAACTACTACCTGTTTGCACGACTCCTTTGAGCGTGGTAAGGTAGTAATCAAAGTGGAGTGGGAACACACTCGAGACGAATAGCGATGGCAAGTCAACGGACTAAGCTGTACTCATGCCACCTGAAAATTGCTACATGACAATAAGTATAATACAAACCAGCAGTTCTCGACGAGTCCTGTCCAGTATAACTCACAACCCAGTGAGCACCTGCATACCTTCTCCAGTACGTCATATTAATGGCTGTGGGATAGACCATATCCCCTGCTGGAATGAGAAGCGTATACACTAGTCTACTCCGGAGTATCGATACTCCGTCTCGATAATCCAATGACTAGGGAGCTGTATAAGGATGTGCTTATAGACTACCCAGCCCCCACAAGTGTGACTGTCATCACAACGCTGGCAGACAAACAAACATTCTAAGGGCTCTACCAATATGTATAAGCGATATGCTAAAAGAAACACATGCACATATTAAGATAGAATCAAACCAGGTAGCATACACCTTATCGAGAAAGACTGTTATTATAACTGTGAAATATCCCAAGCATCCAATATGTAATATACAATCCAGTATGATATAATAATGGCCTCTAGGGCATATATCACTAACAATAACGGCGTAATTCCAAAAAAAACCACCTGATACTTTACCTCAGTTACGAGAAACTATTAAAAACTCATTATTTCAAGGAACTGCCCTAGGGTATATAACTGAAATATACCCAAAATGTCATTCAATTAGTTCTAAATTATTTTTATGATTGTTAGGGATATTTCTAGAATTTTGACAATCATTGATCGGATCAAATACTAAATACAGAAATTCCAAGGGCTTGGATGTAATTTGCCAACTTCTAACTGAAAAAACGGGTCGGGTCGGGCATGGTTTAAACCAAACCCGGATGCCGCCCAAATCGTAAACCAAACCCTAAAAAATCGCCCTTTTCCTTAGACCCATGTTTAAAAAGAAGTGGCGGCCACCAGGGGGCGGCGGCGACGGCCATCCGGCGACGGATTCGGCGATCTCTGGCGAGATCGACGATAGGAACATGAAAGGTAACCCTCTTCTCATTTGTCTTTGTTTACAATTTCTTGCCTTCAAATTTCCTGAGAATTCTCAAATTCATGATGAACTAAATCTTAAGTTGATTTTTTGTTTACAAATATTCTCTTAATGGTTGATTAATAATAAGTTTAATTTCTTGTTTGACCTTAATTTTGATTTTGAAAAGTAATAGGAAGAATGAAAGTCATCAACAAACACTTAATTTTTGGGCAGCTTGACTAAGTCTTAAATTTGACAGGAGCAATAAGTAAAGAAACATGGCCAGATTAAAAAGAAGTTTTTTTTTAATAATAATTTCAGCAAGAAGAAACTTCACCAATTAATTTTATTTGCACATCATGATTCTTATCTCTCTTAATCACCACAAGCTCAGCCATGACGGCGAACTACCTAAACTACACTTGTAACGGGGGACACTTCACCAACGACACTTCCGATCAAGCCTATATAGCCTCCTCAATTCTCTCTCCTCCTCCAACACCACCTATACCACCGTCGTCAAAGGCTATGTCCCCGATGCCGCCTACGGCCTCATCATGTGCCAAGGCGATGTCAACCTCACGGCCTGCACCGGCTGCATCCGGACTGCCACGCAAGACGTGGTCTCCGTCTGTCCGGTATTGAAACAAGCCACGGTCTTGTACGGCTACTGCCTGCTCCATTACGAAGACTCTCGGTTCTTCGGAACTGTGTACGAATCGCATTATTTCATGCTTCAGAACATGAACTATGCTGAGAACTCCGATGGTTTTTTGACGATGGAGATGTTGCTGTTGGAGATGGTGATATATCAAGCGGCGTATAACTCTTCGTTGATGTTTGCCATGGGGATTGCGGTCAACGGGAGTGCCTCTGCACCGAAGATATACGCGTTGGCACAATGTACCAAAGATCTTCTATGGATAATTGCAGCCAGTGCTTGCAGCAGATCCGTGCGTACTACTATACAGGCGATCGGCCGACAAAGGAAGGTGGGAGGGTTCTTGCTCAGAGCTGTAATTTTGAATATGAGTCATATTCGTTCTTTGAAGGGGATCCTATTTGTTCACCTTGATATGTCGACTCCGTTTGCTTCTGGTTTGCCGATGACTCCTCAACCATATGAGTCGCCATCTCCTCCCGCACCTCCTTCATCTACATCTAGTGGAAAAGGTTGACAAGTTATATTGCTTATTTATTCTTGCTTTAAAGAGGAATGATTGTTATCGTAATTCGTGTCCAATCTCAAAGAGTGGAGTCTCCAATACTGAAGATTTACCACTGAAACCAAACGATTATCATTTGGGGCCACTGTTAAAATCAACATTAGAAGGCTGATATATGTAACGGCCTCTTTAGTAACGAAGAGAGGATTCTAAAAGGATATATGTTAGATTTGCACGTAATTATTTTCGTAGTTCTTTTTTAAATAAGAAATTTAGTTCCCGGTAAATATAAAATTGCCTATACTTCTTATTCTTAGAATTAGTTGTTGTATGTAGGCCAACTAAATCTTTCATATCTATAAAATCTTCATACTGTTATAACGTACTATTCTGATCTCAGTTAAAAACACTGTATCCATGATTTATAATAGTAGTTGTGTAAATAAAGAATATTGTTTCAAAATATTTAATATACTATCCCATTGCTATTTTTTTAGATGATGCTCCCTTTAGGAATTGAACATGCGACCTTTCATTTTGAAGAGAAAGGTTATACCAACTAAGCTAGGCCTAATTGGTTATCGCATTGCTATTACTAAAACATACAAATTACTTAGTCAACAAATCCATCCTCTCAAAGCTCACAATTTGAGTTCTAATTAAGTGAAAGAGCATTGATAATTCGAAATATATAACAAATAAATATAATGAATTAGTATAATTAAGAAAAATGGTGAAATACTAAAAGTGGGAGTGTGGGCATTTTTTTGGGGGGGGGGGACTGAATTGGGAAACTTTGTGCCTGCTTTAGTTGGGCTTGCGGAGTTCCGCGAGCCTATTTTTTCTTACAAAAAACATTTAGATTATGTATTTAGGCTAATTTAGCAACAAATATGAAAAATGTATTAAATCTCATTCATCTTTTTAATTAAATATTCAAGAAATGTTGTCATTGAACACACATTTGAAAGATAAGTCAAAGGAAATATGCTTAGGTGTATACAAATATAAAAACTTAAGAGGACTATATATATATATATATATATATATATTAATTGGAAAATTTTAAGGCATATTTGCATAATCCCTATAATGATTAATGAATTATCTAACTCTTTCTTTTTTCTCTTTTCTCTCCGCTTTATAATCATAAAGAAACCCTAATTTTGAGTTACTCGTTCAAAGGGTGGCTCTTTGTTGAATTTCTGATACATTCCCAATAGCTTTTGTCAATTCTTGTAGGACCCAATTGCATTGTAACGATTTTCCTCATTCTCATTTTCGATTTCAATTGTTTGATTCTTGTCATGTTTAGTTTTTAATCATTGAGCTTCACGTTCAATCTTTCAGTATGCAGTCAACAATGAAATTCATAGAATAACTTGCATCTTTCCATTTTATTTAAGGATCAGATATAGTCTCAATTCTTTTATTTACCCATGTTGTATTTTTCCCAACATCAAGTTTCTTCTTTGAAAACTTTAGTTTAATCATATATTTTTTTTATGATATCCATCAACCAGAAACACACATCACACGAAAAATATATTTTTTAGGATTCCTAAATAAGCCACCCAAATCTTCATACCGTTAATAAGCTCTCAATTCTCTTAATTATATTTCAGCTCCCAATTGGTTTGTCATCCATCAAGTGTTAAAAAAATGTGTTAAATTGTTAATTTAACCTTGTTACCCACCCGCTACTCTATAAACACTAAGAAGAACACAACGAAAATGGTAGTAACGTCACGTCCCAAACTATAGTGTAACCAGCAGGTCTCAAATCCCCTATACGACTGAGACTGCAAGGCCTACCTCTCAAAATCTTCTAAAAGGTAAAATATCCAAATACACCAAATTTCCACTGCTAAGATATCAACTTGAAATGTTCATATTCATATCCAAAAGGTTCTACATCATATTTATCCAATAAGTTCCAAAACACTGGATTACATACATAAAGTTTACAAAAGTGTAATCTATCCTTAATATTATTTACTATTACTAGTGCTACTCACAAAAGGCTTAGCTTTCTAAAATTCAAAACATATGTTGTCGGCCCCAATGCTGTAAAGAACGGATTCAGAGTTTGTTCGGCCGGCCGACGAATAAAGAATATTCATTTTATTCGGTGAATATAGAAAACTAATATACCCGTAGCCTAATGGTAAGACATCCGGACTGAATCTGAAGATTGTGGGTTTGAGTTTTGATTGAGAAAGAAGAATGAGAAGAGTGTTTCTGAAATAATAAGTGTGGGCCCCACTTGTTTTTTTGATTAAATTGTGGATCCTACTCCTGATATTTTAGTTGGTTTTTTGTTTTGGGCCCGATGGGCCAATTTGGCTGAATATTCGCATTATTCATCCAAATATACGGTTTGTGTGACGAATATTCGGTTTGACCATATATTTAACCGAATAGTGTAGTATTTGTTTGTTTTGCCACCGACTCTGAATATTTGGTTGAATATTCGGCCGAATATTCCGTTTTAACACCGATCGGCTCTATTTACCTGCCGGTTCCAAACTTTGCTCCTCTAATCTTGCAATTTGATTTGTAGCCATATAAAAAGGTGGATGTGTTTTACAGTTCAGTAAGAAACGGGTGCATGTTCAGTAAGTATAGTTCAAAAATAGAATTAAGCTGGAAGCAGTAAGAACCATGTCTACACCGAGATAGGATTCATAATATTATAAATGCAATGTTACTAAATAATTTCCATGCGAAGAAAATTAAACTGGGTTACGGATCTGTATGGTCAACACCCCTCCGGGTTGACATAGATGAAAACTTTACTATTGTAGCCTATGATCAGGAGAACCGCTATTGTCCCACGGTCACGATGTCGTATACGGCATGCACAATAATCCCAGAGGGACCCGACTACCGTCCTTACCTATTACCCGTTTAACTTTTCTTAATCATACATGTACTAATTCTTGAGACGCATGCGTCATATGGGCCGGAAACCAACTCATATACGAGTGATACTCAAATTACATGTCTAAGACATAAAAATATATTAACAATTCCAACCATGTTCCCTGTGAATGCATGTTGTCTTAACTATATGAAAAATACATGTTTTTCAATGAGACATATAAGATATAATTATTGAATCAATCTTAATGCATATCGACATCATACACACTTTTCATCAAATATTTACATGACAGAAATAAACTTGCATTGGGTAATTCTGAAAATGACAGCAAGATATCATATAAATAAGCAACCAAACATTCATAACATTTATCAATCATGAATATCAAACATTTAATAAAACAACCATAGCAATATAAAACGTGCACCACCACATATAACATGGTACGAAGCCAATGGTTATCACCTCTCTAACTTCTCGCTTCAGTTCCCAATTAGACCCTCTAGAAAATATAATGACAAGTCATAATATTGTTAATAACTATCACATAAGCTCGGATCTAGTCTATCATCATTTTATTTAGACCAATTAGTTGATTTGGTAATTCTAAACTACTGTTAATGTCATCTAAAATCATATAAATAATAGTAGTGCAAGTATTTTTCTATAATTCTTACAAAATTTTAAGAGGCCGCTCAGCTCAAATATCAATATCTGGAACTTACAGGGATCTGAATGTAATTATTTGATCTATAAGTTAAGGTAAACGGGTCAAGTCGGGTATGGATTTAAAACCTAACCCGTATCAACCCCGTACCCAAATTAGATCTTACATCCCATCCCTTTTCTATCATCATGAGTTAGAACTCATGGTGAGAGAGAAAGAGAGAAGTGGTTATGGCGACCAATACGGACAGCACAACACCGACATTGCTCAGCGGCAGTAACGACGACGATTTGATAGAGTTCTGTCGAGGTCGTCGACGTCGACAAGAATTAAGTGTTCTAAACTTCCTTTTCTTTTTATTTGTATGAATTGCTCAAGAATCTTTTTCTCAATCTCATGGCAAATCTTAAAATTTGATTTTGAATGCTAAATTAGATAAAATCTTGATTTATAGGATGGAGATTTACTTAGAAGAGGAATGCAAATTTCTTTCAAAATTTCCGTAATTTCTCTTCCTGTGTCCTTCCTCTCTCATCTTTTTTTCCCCTTCTTTTACCCTGAGCTCTCTGTGTTGAATTTGAGAGGAATTGTAGTGGGATGGGAATTTATATAAAATCCCCGCTGTCTACTAATCATAATAGGGTGTTTCTTTTCTCGTAAGCGACAGGTGGGAGTGAAACATTCCTACTTGCCGGATATAATATATATATTTTATATTTTATTAATTTTATATGTATATTTTATCACTATTAGTATTTTATTATTGCCGGCTTTTTTATGTGATAAAGATCCATCGAATTTCCATTACTAATCGAAACAAAATTAAGTCATTAATTCTATGCTTATAAATATCAGATACAACTTCTTTACATAAACAACGAGACTCTCATGAGGATGATTTTTTCGTTCTCTTATTATAGTTCCTGTTCAGCTTTTTTGGTAATGTAAATTAATATAAGGGGAAGCAACAATCTTTAAAAATAAAATAAAGGAGAAAAAACCACAGAAAAACAGAGAAGAAAAAAATTGCATAGATGTAGTTGAGAGTATAACCGTGTAAGTTCTAAATAAAGTAACTAAGATAGCGAAACACATTAAAATGTTGTCAAAAATAAGAAAAAGTAATCTGAGAAAGTTTGATTGCAGATTTAAACTCTTAGCGCAATTGCCTATGTCCCAGAGACGATGCTGTTTTATGGGAGGAAATTAAAGATAAGGAAAAATACCTATTAATTTCATCGCTGTATATAATGCATTTATATATGTCAACAAATACTTTTCCAAAATAATAATACTAAATGTTTCAGACCTGAATGAGGTATTACAAATTGTTATAGGCTTTTCTTTGGGCCTTAGATGGGTGTTTACAAGTAACAAACCATAACATGCAACAATAGCCAGCAACAACATCAAAAAAATGGAGAGGATAAAGAGGAGGAAAAGAAGAAACCGTAGAAAAAAGAAATAGGCGAAGAAGAACAGGTGAAGGTAAAAAGGTAAACATTACTCTTAACTATTTAATCCAACAAGCTATTCTTCATTTTAATGGTAAATATCTAACGGGGGCCTAATTTAATTAACGACAAAGTTGTTTTTTTTAATATGAAGGTTTGGAGTTCTTATTCCAAAGATTAGGGGAGGAGGAATATAAAACATGGGATAATTAAGTCCATTATGTTTTATCTAAAGGCATTTAATTAACTACAAAGGTCCATACAATAGGTACATCCACCACACTTAAATATAAACCACAAAATAGTATCATTCGAACCAAATACAATTAAAACTAGAAAATACGACTCCGTCTTCGTCCAGTTTTAATTGGGCACTTCAACTTCAACCATTTTTTCCTTAGAATTGTACTCCACAATGACAAATCGAGCTCAATCACTTTTATGACTGATTCCGGTCGCCGCATATCCGGATGAGGCTTCTCATAGTTCAT
The DNA here is from genome assembly GCA_030015575.1 of Agapanthus africanus. Taxonomy (NCBI): domain Eukaryota; kingdom Viridiplantae; phylum Streptophyta; class Magnoliopsida; order Asparagales; family Amaryllidaceae; genus Agapanthus; species Agapanthus africanus. Next base: position 963,846,838 of record CM057338.1, read on the forward strand.
CCTACCTCATCGTAGTTTGAACATGTCTTCTCTTTGCCGGTTAGGCATCCCATTGCTGGATCCCACCTCCACAATGCCAGATTGTACTCTAGGCTTTGTTTGGACCTCCTCATAAGTGAATTGACCGGAGCGATCATCATTGCTCATTTCCTCATCGTCGTAACAGTCATGTCATGCCCGTAGTCGACTACCACATGCTGAATCAAGCTTCACGACCGGATCTACCTACCTCCACATGATAGATTAGGCTTCATTGCCGGATCTATCTGTCTCCATATGTCGGATTTGGCCACTTCACCACTGACCTTCTCCGTCAGATCTACCTCATGCATCGTTCCTAGCTCCATATCTCGGATCAAGCCATCTAATGATCAGATCTAACTACCACGTCCTCAAATCGTTATCTTTGTCACCAGAGCCGGCGATTTTGGCTAGATTCAACTATTTCTCGATCGTTTTGAACTCCTCATGACCCGATTGAGCCTTTTTGGCTGGATCCTTCCACCACCAAATTAGCTCCTTAAATCAAGTTGGAATCATGGTTTGAAATCTCGACCGATACTGATCTGAGATGGCCAATTCCGATATAGAAATGGACTATCCGAGTTCCGATTTTGACACGGTCCAATACGTAATATTGTGTATACCATACTTAAGTGAGTTATAGAATTAAGTTTTTTAACAAATTGATATGTTTAATAATAGATGGATTATCATGGCTTATTTGACCTCACTAATGATTTAAAAATATATCAAGCAATTTATAGTATTTTTTACTAAATATTAAAACACCACTCTATATATTATTAGTTAGTAGACAATTCGTCAAATTGTTTATTGTTACTTCTACTATTTAAATAAGATTTATTATTATTTTTTTGAACTCTTTTTTCAATGGTATATACTCTGATTATTCCAATCCGAGATCGCCGGTACCAATTCCGATCCTTAAAGTGACTGTCCGATCTCGGTCCCGATATCGAGATTTTAAAGCTTGGTTGGAACAACCCAAAAAGAAGAGGAAATGTAAATGAGGTAGTGCCATGGGGTGGGCCGGTAGGGGGAGTCATCGAGTACAAGCCCCACTTTACAGGCAAGAGAATAAAGAGGGGGAAAGTAAGGGGGTCTGCACATATTGCACATGTAGGGGTTATGTTTTTTATAGCATACATAAGTTTGTTGGGAAGGCAATAGAGCGTATGTGTAATGGAATTGATGTAGAGATAAAGCTAAATAGCTATATAGTGCCCATAGCTCCCAATAAAAAGTGGAGGTCGAAGATTGAAAAATGGAAAATATTAGAAAGAGATGACATGCTAATAGTGTGCTTGGTTTGTTATCTCTACTATTATAACGCAAAGAGGAGGGGCGTCATATGACGCGCTCACGTTTATTTAAAATTTAATAATTTGAAGAAAAAACGAAAAAAATCATTGAATCTAAGATGGTCCACATCATCTATTTTTTACACGTTTGATGCACATTGATATATATTAGCATCAAACTGACAATAACAACAACTGAGCCTTTTATCCCAAGCATATGGGGTAGGCTACATGAACCAACATGAGAATCACGCCGGGTCCAGCACATGAATCCTCCGCCTCCACTCACTCCTATCGAACAATATACTTTCATTGAGTCGTTTGGCAACCATATCGTTTCGTATCACCTCCATCCATGTTTTTTCGGTCTCCCTTTTGCCATTGCCCATATCGAGAGTATCTATTCGTCGAACCGGTGCTTCCATAGGTCTGCGTCGCACATGACCAAACCATCTTAGTCGGTTTTCCCGCATATTCTCCTCCATAGGTGCTACACCAACTTTTGCACGAATATCCTCATTTCGCACCTTATCTTTTCTAGTGTTACCGCACATCCAACGAAGCATGCACATCTCCGCTACGTGCATCTTCTGTATATGATGCTTCTTAGGAGCCCAGTATTCTGTATCATATAATAAGGCAGGCCGAATAGCGCTCCGATAAAACTTCTTTTTCAATTTTAACGGAAAGTTACGATCACACAAAATCTCTGTTGCACTCCTCCATTTCAACCAACCAGCTTGGATCCTTTGATTAACATCACTATCGATCTCCCCATTCTTTTGGATGATGGAACCTAAATATTTAAACCGGTCGCTCGGTGATATCTCTTGCCCTTCCAATGTTATACCAATATGGTTTTGACTTCTCTGGTTACTAAATTTGCAATGCATATATGCTGTCTTGGACCTGCTCAATCTGAATCCTCGAGATTCCAATGTCTGCCCTCCATAATTCCAATTTGGTATTAACCCCTGCTTTCGTCTCATTTACTAGAACAATATCATCAGCGAATAGCATACACCAAGGTATCTTATCTTGGATAGTTTTAATAAACTCATCCATCACAATGGTAAACAGGAATGGACTTAATGCAGATCTTTGATATAAACCAATTGTAATCGGAAAATCACTCGTTAAGCCGCCGCAAGTTCTGACATTTGCCACTACTCCATTGTACATATCCTTGATTATGTCAATATACTTGACGGAGACCCCCTTCTTCATCATTGTCCCCCATAATACCTCTCTAGGTACCTTGTCGTACGCTTTTCTAAATCAATAAATATCATATGCAAATATCTTCTCCTCTCTCGAAAACGCTCGATGAGTTGGCGAAGCAAATGAATAGCCTCTATCGTCGATCGTCCAGGCATGAACCCAAACTGGTTCTCTGTTATCTTAATATCAAATTGACAAGATTTAAAAAGATTTTTAATGACTTGTAGTTAAGATAAATGATACTTTGGAAACTTTTAGTCAAGTAACAAAAATATCCACTTTGAAAATATTCACATCATGCTTTTATTTTAATACAGACGTAGATCACACGTTAAAAATACTAGTATTTTTATTTAAACGTCATTGCCAGACAATTTTTTATTGCATTTGTTATTATAGAGCCTTACACTGTTCAATATGCATGCATGCATGCTTAACATTAATGATGCTATCGAGAACTAAAAGCATCGACAGTGTGGGTGGGTGGATGAGTGGTGTGCTGGGATGGAGACTCATAAAGTCCTAGCCATTGCACTAAAACTCCAAAGTTATGGAAAGGGTTGAGTGATATATTTTTATATTTTAAAAGAGACTGAGATAATTAGAAACAGAGGTAGGAGTATTTGAGCCATGCTAATGAAGAGTGTTTTAATAAATATTTTTCAGGCACGACTCCATTACAGGAGATTTCATATGGTGAACGGTTGTTATTTGATCTGTCCATGCTGAAAGTTGCAACAAATAATTTTGCCGATTGTTAGAAACTTGGACAAGGGAGTTTTGGCACGGTTTATAAGGTACATTCTCTGCTCAATGATGCTTTCAATCTGTCATATTGAAATGAATTCTAATTTACAATATATATTATTTGCTATTTCCCAAGTATAGACTCCTTATCAGTGAGAATCTTATTATTTTCTTGTGTAGGGAAGGCTTCCTAATGGAGAAGATGTAGCAATCAAAAGGCTTTCCGCAACCTCAAGTCAAGGAATAGAAGAGCTGTCGAATGAACTCGAATTGGTTGCTAAACTTCAGCATAGAAATCTTGTCAAGCTTCGAGGTGTTTGTTTGGAAGAAGATGAAAAGTTGCTCGTCCATGAATATGTGCCCAATGGAAGCTTGGAGAGATTTTTGATTGGTATATCCTTTTAACTTTTAGATGCCTCAGCTCTTTCTAGGAAGTTTTACATACCAATCTCTTTTAGTGTGATTAGTGCTATCATGTGTTTCTTACTTAACCTCCTCAATTTATATAACTCAACTATTTTTCATGTCTGCACTAGACCCCATAAAATGCAAGCAGCTTAACTGGGAAAGATGGTTTAAGATTATTCAGGGAATGGCTCAAGGTTTATTATACCTACACGAAGAATGCCCCCTAAAAGTTATACATCGAGACCTAAAAGCCAGCAACATATTGATAGATGTATACATGCAGCTAAAAATTTCAGATTTTTGTTTGGCTAGACTTTTTGGAGAAGATGAGACACAACACATCACAAATCGAGTGGTCGGAACGTTGTCAGTAGAAATTCTTGTATTGTTAAATAAATAATGCCCATCTCATGCAAGTACTTAATTTTCTTTTTTATGTGTTGCAGTGGTTACATGGCACCAGAATATGCAACGCGTGGGCAGTTTTCAAATGAAATTGGATGTATACAGCTTCGGGGTTCTAGTTTTGGAGATTGTGACTGGAAAAAGGTGTACTAGCTTCCAATACAATTCAGAAATTGCACAAGATATATTGAGCTATGTGAGCATGCATTCTAATGCTCATCAACTGTAGAATTAGTTGAATTTAGTTTTAAACTATATCAAGTCAATTTATGGTTTGAGTTGTTTGATTAACAATACTTATGTAAAACTAATGTTAGTATTTAGTATAGCTTTAATGGTAATTTTACTAACTATCATGAAATGACCATTGTCGTCGTCATCATATATGTCTAAGATTACATGTTGCTGCCCTGAGCTTTCACAGGAATAGTCACTACCTTACGGAGTTAGAAGATTAAATGATTTTTCGAGTATCAAGTATAAACTACTAATTTCTGTATATGGTTTCAGAAAGCTATCTTCCTCATTCCTTTCCCCTTTCTTGTTCCACCCATTAGCATAACCTCATTGGCGATTAACATTAGACTCATTAACCATCACTCACAATGTTGAAAAACACATTCGTTCTCTATTCATTTGGCCAGTGGTCAGCTCGTACCACATAAGCGGATTATATGTAGTATACTCAGATTGCATGGAATTACACAGAAGTATACTGATATGTATATATGCTGTGTAGAAAAACATGAAAAATGAGAAAAGAAGAGGAAAAATATGTCGATGGGGAGAAGACCCATATGAAGTGAATGTTGAGTCTGCTTATCATGTTCTGAATGATGGGTTATGCATGTCGTATAATGGCTGTTTAAATGGCCTTTTCATCCGCACATTTAAAAGATAAAATTTACGAGTTCGTCTGACCTCTTAGAACATAAAAGCTCTGTTTAATCGGCCTTTCAAATCATGTTTTACAACATTGATCAATGATGACTCATCTTCTTGAACCCATCTCTCATTTTCTTGAACTCTTACCATTTGTCATTGTCTTGAACCCATTACCCGTTACACATGTTTCATCCTCTTGAACTGGCAACATTGAACCCAATAGTCATTAGCACCGAGCTCAATATCCATTCCTCATCTATTTTAACCCATTACCTAGTTTCAATTCTCTTGAATCCATTACAGCTGAACACTGAAATCAATTACTCATCCCTTATCGTCTTGAGCCCCATTACCATGACCAATCTGTCATACTTCCGAACCCATTATCATCATTACTCTCATTCACCAGAGTCAATAAAATCAGACATACTTTTTGGTGCTCTTGAGAATAAACCAATAAAGGAAAGGATAATGAGTTGGAAGTGTTGTAGGGTTCGAATGTGGCAAGGAAGATCAAATGGGTTAAAAAAAGATATGAACGGAAAGGAGGAAAAAGATGGTGGTAGTTTAGTGAAACTAAACTAAAGGCCGTTTTGGGGATTTATAGCCATAAATTATGCACATGATGAAAAAAATATCTGGGTTTGATTGATGGTCCTTAACAAGTTCATGACAATTTAGTTAAATTAGCTGTATGGAACTTTTCATTAGTGGTTTGTAGGGAATCAATCAAATAGTTACATGCCTAATTGTACTTGTAAATCATTGATTAAAATAACTTCTGCACATGCACACATGGGAGCATCGGAAAAATGGAACAACATTAGAAATTATGGACCCATCTATGTGTGGAAAGTTTTCAAGTAATGAAGTTTTGAGATGCATTCAAATTGGACTATTATGTACTCAAGATCATCCTAGTGATAGACCTCAAATGTCATCAGTGTTTCTCATGTTACACGCCCCCTCAATGGCCCTTCAAGGACCATTGCATCTAACATCAGTTGCTGCTGTGAATATAAGTAACCTTAACTCAAGTGGGTCAAGGAAACAATCGACTTTGGGATCTACTGAAGAATTATCAAGTAAGTTTCTATCGTCGTTTTGAGTTATAAGATTGAAAACATGTGGGACCGACCTCTTGAATACTGATAGGTAACCTATGTAAGCATGCCAACCAAAATTTTGCAGGAACCCTCGACCGCACCAACGAGGATAGGCGTATAATCAAAAGAAGTGTCTCGGAAGGAAAGGAAGTAGCACAGAACTTGCCTTTTTATAGGGACACGACATAAGAAATGGTTATGATGATCAGAAGATGAAGATGCCCCAAATGCTACAATGACAACCCTTAAAGCTCTACTTTGTAAATCTCACTTCTTGTTTATTTTTGAAGTATCCTTGTCTATTACTGGAAGATGTTAGGTTCAATGACAACAACAGGTGAGAATAATCTTACTTGTAAAAAAAACTTTTACGCCTGTATTTTCATCTATTAGTCATTAATAAAACGTGGTAAATTTTGTATAAATCCTTGAACACAAATACTTTGAATGTTACTTAAGGGTGCGGTATCCCTCTTCTGTATGATTAGATTACCTCACATACTACATTGGCTGTTCCTTGCCTGTACCGAAAAGATTGGTGCTTTGACTGTAACTGTAATATTTAGTTTGTATGCTGTTGTTTAAGAATGGTTACTTCCACAGCGCTACTGAATAAAATTTTGGGCCTTGCCACACAAAGAGGCATTACCTCACAGTACTTACAGGATGCTCAGATGAGGCTCTATTTAATGTTTACTGTGTCTCAGTTTTTTAAAAAATCATTTCGGCATTGGTTGAGCATAGTCGATCAATTGTATAGCCATTGTACCCTCTTTTTTCTCCATTTTGTGTGTGTGTGTGTGTGTTCGTGTTTTTTTTTGGGGGGGGGGGGGGTCATCAATAAAATTTATAAAAATTTCTTTCGTCCTGTTTGTCTTTTGAAGTGTGGAAGATTTTAGGTATATTTAAAGTTGAGATGTAGGCTTAGCTAGTGCATATAAATTCTTGTGAAGGCCTTGGAAAATGATATTTTAATTATAAGATTGGACCCATGTGGAAAATGATATTTTGTAATTATTTCCGATATTTTGAATTATAAGATTGGACCCATGTGGCAATTTTATAACAGTTTTCATCGTTAGGACTTCAAATATTATGACCTCTTGTTTGGCTATATAGTTAAGTGGCACGTATCTTCCGAACCTATTATTAAGATAATCCAAGCGTTCGGCATGGCCATACCATTGTTGGTGGAGGTGTTGTGCACTTCAAAATGGACTGGTTATGTAACGCACCTCCTGCATCAAGAGCGGTGCGGTAAATTTCGCCTAGCAGGAAACTTGGTGTGTTGCGGCAGTGGTGTCGTTCTAAATAAAAACATGTCATGATTGCCAACTGCAACGATGAGGTTTTGTAAACTGTAAGCTATACGCCTGTAACAATATTTTATTGGAAGGTGACAACATTTTTCAACTTTATTGATAGGCTTAATTTTTTTGTTTTCCCTAAATTAAATTGTGGGCAAGCGTAGGGTTATAACAGTCCCTTTCACAAAACTTTTGACGAGGTACAAATTCCATAATCGGTGTGTGACGTACGTCTATATTCATATCATAGAAGGAGCAATCTTTTTCGTTGGTGTGAAACATGACGGGCTTGATTATTCCAGGTTGATTGTTTCGTCGAGCTTAGTTGGTGTGGGACCCACTCCCGGGATGGAGTCATACGACCGGACTGTGGCGGCCCCATTTTTCTCTGTTGAGAAGAATGCAAGAAAGTGATATGTGCCAAGGATGTGAGCCACTGTTATTAGCTAGAGCCTAGAGGATGCGCAAAAAAATAAAATAAAAATAGAAATAGAAATAGAGAAAGTGATAATATATAGAAGACTTTGACTAATACCAAGAAAACTAAAGTCTTGATAACATACGAGTTATCTCATTTTTCTTAAACGAGACTTCATTTCATTCATCCCAAAGTTGGTTAACCCAAAAAAAAAAAAAAAAATTGGTCTAAAAGCTAGTCTCATTAATTAAATTTCTTAGCAATCATGCCTCCTCCTCTGTTTCTTCTTTTCTGTCTGATCGTCCTTTTTATTGCCCTAGGCTCTGCTCCAGCAGAAGGTTACCTGTCCTGCATTTGCGATGGGGGTGACTACACCACCAACAGCGCTTTTCAGTCAAGCCTCAACGGTCTCCTTGATTCTCTCTCCTCCTCCAACGAAACGTTCGTCACCGACGCCAGAGGCTCCATCCCCGATTCTGCCTACGGTCTCGCCCTTTGCCGAGGCGACGTCAATCTCACAGCCTGCGCCGATTGCGTTCAAGCCGCCGCGAGAGACGTACGCTCTGTCTGCACCCGCTCCAAACAAGCGACTGTTTGGGACGATTACTGCATGCTTCGGTACGCTGATGTCCGATTTTTTCAGACTCTTGCCTGTAACGAATCGCATGCTTACGTGCTGCAAAGCCCGGCACCTGTGGGGGACCCGAAAGGGTTCGTGAAGATGGAGATGCTGCTGCTGGAGATGGTGATATATCAAGCGGCGTATAAATCTTCGTTGAAGTTCGCTACGGGGATGGCGGTCAATGGGAGCGCCCCCGTGCCCAAGATATATGCGATGGCGCAGTGCACCAGGGATCTTTCCGTGGATGATTGCAGCCAGTGTTTGCAACAGAGCCGTGCTTACTATGGGATGGACCGGCCAAGGAAGGAAGGTGGCAGGATTTATGTTCAGAGCTGTAATTTTAGGTATGAAACTTATTCCTTCTTTGAAGGGGGACCGGTTGTTTTTCTTGATGTCTCGGCGACGACTCCTCGGCCTTATGAGTCCCTCTTGCCGCCTCACCCACCTTCATCCTTATCCGATGGAAAAGGTATAAATAGTCATGTTTCTTATATATTGTTGCTTTAATTATCACTCAGGTAATTTGATTGTTTCCCCATTTGTTAGGGGGATTCTAACATAAAGGTTAATTTTTCACACATTATTATTATTATTTTAGTTTACGGATACTGGGTGAATGCTCATATCTGTTTTGTAACAGATACGAACACAGAGTTTTTTTTATTTATTTAATTTACCCGAATGAAGACGTTCATTCGAAGGAACCAAGTACATATAGAGGGCTATTTTAGAAAATTTCCTATAGGGACAGTAAAAAGGTAAACTATCCACCGATTTTTGGATGACTGGTTGCCTCCGTCAATCATGACTTTCATTTTCTAGAGTATGGATTTTTCAATGTTCATGGCGTTTGGATATCCGTTGTACATACATGAAGAGCCATAAAATATTTGGATTTTGGAAAGCCATTAAATTTACCATCATGTGATTGATGGCCAAACGATATTCAAATTACATCATATGAAATATGGCGTACATATTCATAGTTTAGGACTGAAATTCTGGATGGAGGGCGCTGACCATCTGATTTAAAGATAGCGAATGACTTATTTTTCCGTTCATCGCTCTAGACTTTCTTAAACTACCACACTTACTACGTCGTTATATCTATATTCAATTGTTTCTCAATGAAAGCAAATATGAGAATCTTAAACTACCGCTCTTACTATATTATATCTATATTCAAATAATTCTCAGTGAAAGCAAATAAATATGAGAATCGCTGTATATCCAATCCCAATATGCGTTCATTGCAACCATAAGTACATGAAACTTTTGATCTCAATTATGAGTAAGATGCCCCCAACAACTTCTTGGGTCTCATGTTGATATAGATTAAGATTGGTCCATGTTGATCAAGATATAAAAAAGATCGGTTTCATACTTAAAAGCCTGCATATTGATGATTTTACATAGATGACCATAAAGTTATATACATAATGATCACATTTATTTCATAACAATATGCATTTTTCATATCTGTAGAGTGATGACCTCGCATGAATAATTAGCTTTGTTAAGTAAAAAAGAAGAAAGAATTGCCCATAATTCTTATTTTTAGAATTAATCATTTATTGTGTAATTAAATGTGGATGTAGGAACCGACAACATACGTATGATCCTCCTAATTGTAATACCTATATCAGTTGGATTGGGGCTTGCCACAATTTTCTTCATTTGCTTTCAAAGGCGATCAACAAAAAAAATCAAAGGTAAGTGCTAAAAATCAAGTCATTTTATAATTTTGGATTATAATTTAAATGAATTACAAATTTTTTCCTCTCCGATCATCATTTGTAAGCTATCATTTTGTAAAGCATGTAATTTAATGCAAATTATATTCAATTATAATTACAGTAATTTTATATGTTTAGGTTTTTTATGTATACCTCATGAGTTCTTTCATATCTATCAACCCTTCATATTTGCATATACCACCAATAATATCTATTTACTTCCAGAAACTCTATTTATCAATTATTATTGCTTGTGCATGTATAGATGATTGCTTCGTAATATATAATATAATATTCCATTGTTATTGCTGAAACATATTGATTACTTGCATATTCATCCCAAAAAAATTTACAATCTTAGTTCGAATTAAGTGAAAGAACTTTAATATTGCGAAGTGAATTAATATTATTAAGAAAAATGGTGAAATGTCAAAGAAAACATTTAGATTGTGTTTATAGCATCAAGTATGAAGAACACTTCAAATCAGAAATAGTTATCCTTAATTAAATATTCAAGAAAATTATTATTGTAATTTTGAACAAACAAGTTTGAAAGAAAGGTCAATGGAATTAAGCTTCAAAACATTTTAAGGGTTCAACTGGTATACTCAACTGCAACTAATTCAAGATTGTATATAAACATTAAAGAATTCGTGGTTATATGTAAACATTTTAAGCATCCCTAATCTCAATGCTGCTCAATTGAACTGTTTGCTCTCTCCCTTTTAATTTTAGATATGAAGTTTTTCAGTCCCATTTTAGCTCATTCTATACATATCAATCTTGTACTGAAGATCTTTTGACTATTCCTGTTGGGATCCAATCACACTAATGATCTTCTTCAATTATCATGTTTCGATTTTAATTGTATATATTTTTTTTAAATCATTTTAGATTTTATCAATATGCTTTATGTTCAGTCTTGCATTATGCACTCAGCAATCAAAATTCATAGCATAATTTGTATTTGCTTCCATATATTAAAGATTTAATTGTTATCTCACTCCGTTTATTGATCCATGTTGCATTTTTTCAGAACAAATATCCCAACATGTTACATACCGGGGAATAGTAGTGTTATTTTCGAATTCTTTCTTACGGGATTTGTAAGTTAGTTGGGGTAGCAAAAGAATATCACAACTAATAAAAACATGAAGTAGTAAAATTAAAAACTTTGTATCGAGTAGATATTTTTGTATACAGAAGCTTGCTAGCCTTTGAGGGTCGCGGATGCCATGTAAGCTTAAATTCTCCCAAGTCACATTCATTCATATATCCACTGAAAGGCGCAAATTCAGATTATATATCTCTAGAAATGGATAGCTAACCGTGTGGAGCTTAATAAATAAAAAGCTATAGAGCCTATGTGGAATGGAGCTAGTGTATAGGTGCAGCTAATTATTGTCTGGAGCTCGCGGTAGAAAGTGGATAATGGTCGAAGTTTGGAAAACGAAATATATAGGAAAGAGATGAGTTAAATAGTGTGGTTATTTGTTTAGTTTTTATAGAAAACCTCATTGTTTCAGTATTTTTTTTGATTTGTTATTATAGAGGCTTACACTGCTCAGTTATTATTTGCTTGACATTGATACTGCTATCTCGAAGTATCAATGGTGAGGGTGGGTGTTGTGTTGGGAGGGAGACTTTCAAAGGTCCCTGTCACTATAGCAAAACAATGAAGTTGTTATAAGGGTTGAGGAATATAATTTTATCTTTTAAAAAAGGCTTTGATAATTATTAAAATGCATAGGATTCTTTGAGCCATGTCAATGTATTGTAGCAAATATTTTTCAGATACGGCTGCAATGGAAGAGATTTCAAATGGTGAACGCTTGTTATTTGATCTTCCCACACTAAAAGCTGCAACAAATAATTTCGCTGATTGTCAGAAACTTGGACAAGGTGGTTTTGGCACGGTGTATAAGGTACATCCTGATGATTTTGTTATGATTTACCATAAACAACTTCTGATTTATCAATTTATTTAGCTGGCTATTATCGAAGATATTGGCAGTTAAAAATCCTGCTATTTTCTTGTGCAGGGAACGCTGCCTAATGGAGAAAATGTAGCAGTAAAGAGGCTTTCCGCAAGTTCGAAGCAAGGAATAGAAGAGCTGAAGAATGAATTAATATTGGTTGCCAAACTTCAGCATAAAAATCTCGTAAGGCTAAGGGGCGTATGTTTGGAAGAAGATGAAAAGGTCCTCGTCTATGAATATGTGCCTAATGGAAGCTTGGACAGTTTTTTGTTCGGTATATCCTTTAATTTTCAAGAAACCTCAGTAATTAATAGGACGTGTTAATAAAATTAGCATCTAATGTTTCATTTTTGCAAGATATGCTAGTCTCTTCCACTGTGGTTAGTGTTTCTAGCTTCGTCAACCTCCCTAATTTATATAACTAACCATTCAGCCTGTCTTAACTAGATCCTGTAAAATGCAAGCAACTGAACTGGGAGAGACGGTTTAACATCATTCAGGGAATGGCTCAAGGTCTATTATATCTACATGAAGAATCTCCCCTGAAAGTTGTACATCGAGACCTAAAAGCCAGCAACATATTGTTAGATGTATACATGCAACCGAAAATTGCAGAGTTTGGTTTGGCTAGACTCTTCGGAGAAAATGAAACACAACACATCACACAACGAGTGGTCGGAACATTGTCAGTAGAAATCCCTACACGAATAAAAATGAATTTCATTCTTATGCAACAACTTAATTTCATTCTTTCATATTGCAGGGGTTACATGGCACCTGAATATGCAAGGCTTGGTTATTTTTCACTGAAGTTGGATGTTTACAGTTTTGGGATTCTAATTCTAGAGATTGTGACTGGAAAAAGGTGTTCAAGCTTCCGCTATGATTCTGAAAATGGCCGAGATATATTAAGCTATGTGAGTATGCATTTTATTCCTCATCTACTGTAGGGAAATTTAGTTTAAAAACAACCATGTTAAGTCAATATATACTTTAAGTTGTCTAATTAACAATATTTTATGTAGATATTATACTAGTATAGATTTTCTAGAAAGGCTTTTAATTTCACTAAACTATCATGAACTACAACCGTTGTCCCTAAAATATGCTTCTAAGAGTAGATGGTGCCATGAAATATCATAGTACCAGTACACTACCATAACGACTTAAATGATTTCATAAAGTGGTCTTTCATTGTTTTATTTAAAAGACTAGTTTCTATTAAAACAAAAATTAGTTTCGAAAAACTATCATCCTCATCCGTCAACCCTCTCTTCTTCCACCCATTAACATAACCTTGTTAACATCTGACTTATTAACCATCACCCATCTTCTTGAACCTGTTAAACTATCCATCTATTATTCTCTTGAACCCTTGATATTGACCTCATTATCACCTCTCGTTGTCTTGAGCTGATTACTCATTACCCATCTTTCATCCACTTGAACCCGACGGTAGCCATTAACACTGACTAAATATTTATATCTCATCCTTTTGAACACATTACCTTTTCCTCTTGAACTAATTACCCGTTTCTCATCCTCTTAAAACTCTTTCTGACACTTAAACTACTTACCCATATCATATCCTCTGGAATCCCATTATTATTACTAATTTGTAATCTTCCTTATCCCTTTCCCATTAAAATTGAACTCATCGCTCTCTTTCACCGGGATCCATATAATCAAACTCATAATTTTTGAGTTATTGAGTTTTGGAGATAATGCAACAATGGGAAGAGAAATAAGTTGGAAGAGTTGTGGGGTAAGGAGGCAGAGGAAGATCAGACGGGTAAAATAAGGTATGAGAGGGAAATGCTTTATATCTCCCTAATGCAATTCGCATAACTTCCTCATACTTTCTACACATCAATTTTTAGAACAACTTTATATCCTTTTGATTTCCTCAAACTACTAGGGGCCCACTTTACTTAACTATTAAAATTGTCCTTTTGCGAAATATGAATCTTTAAACACACACATGAGGAAACGGAGTAGACCGTGGCACGGTAGGAAATTTCCTACCGGGGTGCATCTAAAAGACAACTATCCGTTGATTTCTTCGGTGATCGGCTCCGGCCATGTTGATCTCCATGTCTTAAAATATGTCTATCAATTTTCATACTATTTAATTTGGATATTTTAGCCATTCATATAACATTTCGAAATGTTTTATTGTCGTTAAACCGTTAATTTTGCAATCATCCGATACAAGAATGAATGGTGTCCAAAGGACATGAAAATTGATAGACATATAGTTTAGGACATGGAGATCAGTATGGCCGGAGCTGATCATCAAAACAATCGATGGATAGTTGACTTTTAGAGACGCCATGGTAGGAAATTTTCTAACGTGCCACGGTATACTCCGTTTCCTCATCTCTCTCTCTCTCTCTCTCTCTCTCTCTATATATATATATATATATATATATATAAGTGATCTATTGCAAACCGGTCCGTGTTTTTTAAAAACGGAGACTCTCGGTCTACGACATATTTTAACGATCCGAGCCGTTCAAGTTGATCATCCTACCCTCAAATGTATGTGTATGAAAAATCAAAGGATTTGAATACCTCTAACATATGCATCGATGGGTTCAAAAATGATTGGGGGTAGGGTGATCAACTTGAACGGCTCGGATCGTTAAAATATGCCGTAGACCGAGAGTTTCCGTTTTTAAAAAACGCCGACCGGTTTGCAATGTTTGGTGGGTGAAATATAGATTTTCAAAATTTTAGAGGTGAAATTTAAAACTAGCTAGGTAAGTTTTAGGGGTGATATAAATGGGTAAAAACCCCAAAAAACAAGATCATGATAGCATCATGTGATTTAGAAAGTAAAATTAATCCCTCCATTGTCATTCAAAAGTTATTAATGGACAAGGTGCCCAATACAAAAGTTACAACCACAATTACAGTTTCTTCAGTACAACCCGTAATAAAAGTCATTGATCATACATATACTGCAAACATGTATAATATGTTGATGTAAACAACATCATTTCTACGTACATCAGCAAACAAGAGCGCAACCAGAATTTTCATAATGTTAAGCCTTATGAAAGATATCTGTAGTTCCTAGAGCATCAATCTAATATTTACATGCCTAATTGCACTTGCTGACCATTTAATTGACTTAACTTCTCCGCTTACAGACATTTGAGCATTGGAAAATTGGAACAACATTAGAAATTATGGACCCATCATTGGGTGGAAAATTTTCGAGTAATGAAGTTTTGAGATGCATTCAAATTGGACTATTATGTACTCAAGATCATCCGCGTGATAGACCTCCAATGTCTGCAGTGTTTCTCATGTTACATGATCCCTCAATGACCCTTCAAGAACCATTGCAACCTACATCAGTCGCTGCTGTGAATATTGGTAGGCTTAACTCAACTGGGTCAACGGAACAATCAACTTTGGGAACTGGTGAAGAATTTTCAAGTAAGTCTCTCCTTTTTCCGCTGGTTATAAGATTGGACCCATGTGGGATCTATCCCTGCATGCAATATCTATGAGTAACCTATGCTTACCAAAAATCTGCAGCAACTCTCAACCACGTCGATGAAGATAGGCATATAATCAAAAGAAGTGTGTCAGAAGGAAAGAAAGCAGTCGGAGACATTGTTTTTAGCTGGGACACGACATAAGCATGTCCATCCATGGAGAGGCCAATATTGTCACAAGAAGAAGATGCCCCAAGATCACAGTAACAAACCTTAAATCTGTACTTTGTAAATGTAATTTTTTGTTTAATTTTCATTCTGGAAAAGAAAAATCCTTATCTATTTTATGTTGTATTAAATGATAACCATAGGCGAGAATAATCTTACTGGAAAAAGTTTTACGACTGTATTTCAAGTGTTGCACGCCAATAAAACTTCGAGAAATTTGTATAAATCCTTACACAAAAAGATTTTGTATGTTACTTAGGGGTGTACTACCCATTCCTGTATTGAAAAGATTGGTGCTTTTGCTCAAACTGTAATCTTGTTTGGCGGTTATTCAGTTAGTAATTCAGTTTGGCATAATAACTTGCCTCTCTATTTTTTGATCAAATAGCTGCTCTAAGGTGTGTTTATTAAAAATAAAACTTTGGGTCTTTCCACACAAAAAGACTTCAAAACACAATACTTGTTATATGAGATGCTCATATGAGGCTGTACTTATGCTTACCGCGTCTTAAAAGGTTTTAGTCTCTGCATTGCCATAATCAAAGTTTATCAGTTGTATAACCATTTTACTCCCTTTTTCTCCACTTGTACGAGGGAAGTCCAAATTTAGTTGTAAGAATATGTGAATACATGGAATAGTTGAAGTTGTTTATACACCCTACCCCCTTTTTCTCTAGTTGAATTTCATTGATATGTTGCCTCAGTTTTGGGACGTGTGATTTTCATTTATTTTCGGAGGTTATCATGTCTTTTAGCTCATTATTATGTACTCTGCATTCATCTCTTGGATAAGTTACTCACAACCTGACAACCATACTTATACTACTCGAAAAAGTTGTTAGACTGTATTTTCATATTATTGTTCATCAATAAAACCTGGAAAATTTTGTTTTATCCTGTTTGGCTTTGAAATGTCGATAGCAGTAGGCTTATTTTTCTTGAAAATGTACTGTTTGAAACTTTGACGTATAAATGCACCAGTGTTTGGTACGTGCAATACAAGTTGTGAAATTCAGTTGAGAGCACTGATGGGCAGTTTATTTTACAAGAAGAACATGGTTAGTTTCCTATATAATCTTCAGGACCTACAAAAGGATCCGCCTCTCCCGAGTTTCCTATATTTTGAAAGGCCGCACGCCAACTCCAAACTGCAAATTTATTGAAAATTTACTTATTTCTCTCTCTATTGTTTCTATAAGGGTTTCAATCTCTAATTTTTGTTGTAGTAGAGAAAGAATTGGAAAGAGTTGTTGTATAGTTTTTGAGTTATACCATACTGAAAACAATTCCCTCTCTTGAATTTCCAAGATCCAAGCGGCTCTACAGGATGATATCTACCTCTTCCGGTTATAGTCGTGGAGATGAATCGGGAAAATGATTCCCTGCCGCCAATAGAAAGGTAATATTGTTCCTTTTCAACTCCATTTAATGACTGATATTTCTTATATATGTCACAGATAATGGTATTGTGTATACGCAAGTACTAAATATTAGGTAATCATGGTCACTAATTAGGAAAGCTATGCTTACTAATATTCTTGAAGTAAATAAATAATGCAGGCCTTTGAACAGGTCTTTAGTTGTCAATTTCCAGAAAATATCTCTATCAATTGCATATGAAAGAAGTTGACGTATTCTTAAATATCATTGTAGAGAAATAAATAAGAATTCATGTTGACTGACTTCTAAATTGACATCAAAAACAAGAAACACTATTCTGAGAAAGGGAACCAAAAGGATCCCCATGTCATATTATATGTTGCAGCAGCAGCATATATATGACATGAACTGAACTAAGGCTCTTTATAATTTCTTTCTTCCAATTAATTTCATGGGTTTTATGTTTCTTGTATGGTTTCTTGTTCTCTCTGGAGGTTATGTAACGTCCCAGCAATTACCGGTCAAGTTCTTGCGCGGCGACGAAAACTACACCGCCAACAGCATTTTCAGCTCCAACCTGAATATCTTGTTGACTTCTTTACCATCATCAAACTTAAATTTTACCACTGACGTGAAAGGATCGGTTCCTGACAGCGTCTATGGGCTCTTTCTCTGTAGAGGTGATGCCAGCTCCTCAGACTGCTCCACTTGTGTCCGAAATGCTGCAGAGGTCGTGCTCTCCCTCTGCCGATTCTCTAAAAGAGCCACACTTTGGTAACTACCATTGGAGAAAATTGTCTTCTGATTTGATTTCAAAATAAATCGAACTCGTAACCATACATGATTAATTTATTTTTAAAATACTATGGGTAGGACATATATTTTGTATAAATAATGGGACCAACTGCCCATTCCACGACTTCTAATCTTTTAAGGAGCTGATCTGGATGAATCAGATATTTGAAAATGGTTTTTCTCAAAATAAAAGGCCATAGTTTGCTTTCAATTAAGTTAAACCTCCTTTGATTTACAGCTGGTGGTGATGATTGAAACTTTGACGTATAAACCTCCTTTCAGGAAACTCTTTTTTCGGCAACCCCTAATCAATATGCAACAAAAGAGGAATTTTGGGGACCCCTTACATGGGTGGGCCCGTTGTCTCCACCCCTCTTTTGTTCCTTATCGCTTAAGAGTTGCTTAGGGCATAATTAGAGAAAGTATTTATTTTCACAAAACACCTTTTTAACTTAGTACATTGTGTATCTCACTCTCGCTGCACGCGCGCGCGCGTGTTTGTTGAGAGAGAGAAAGAGAGAGGTGCTTATTAAGTTGAGGAGAAAGTGTACTTTTTTTTTGTATATTTTGGCTAGATCGTAACCTTTCACTAAAATTCGATTAGCAAGAAACCATCATTTTGTTAATAAATTTGCACTTTGCTTTTGATTTTGAGGAAACGGGCCTGTAAGGACCTGCTGGCCCAAACTACAATGGGCTCTCATATGGGCTAGTGGGACCCGTTGACTATTTTGCAATTAGGCCATGGACCCCATTGGCCCATGTGAGAGGCCGCTGCTGCAGTTTTGTGCTTGCAGGCCCGTTTTCTCTGTTAGTAGTTTTTATTCCCAAAACATGTCTCGGTGAAAATAATAATTGCTAACCATAATTGACATATCTGAATGTAAAAAGATGATTGAAGTATTTGGTTAATTAATAACATTGTTAGAGTTGGAGGGGTAAAATGCAATTTTTAAATAGATGGTGGTTTTCTGCAGATCGGGCAAATCTGATGAGGCTTCCCACAATTTACCATTTCTTTCTTGTTTTTCTTTTTTCCTTTCAAAATTACGCTTACTTTTATTAAAATGTTCAGATGCGAAGCAGCATGCTGACGAGAATAAAAGAATTTTAGGTGCACATAATTTGGACAATCTACACAACTCATCATGTTCTTTATACTTGGAACCTTTATTATAAGAAGGGTTGTATAACCCCAAGCCTAACTATTTCCATATATATTATCACCCCCTTCAATCTATAATTCCATATATCCCCCTAAAAACTGTATGTTATGCTAAAATACCCTGTCAATTATGTTAACTGGGAATTTTACGAATACTCCTTTAAGTAGCCTTTAGTATTAGGATGATGGAAGCACTTCCCCGATGTCATCTTTTTCTTTACCTCTATCTTCACTATTTCTCTACTTCTCGTTCTTCTCTAATCTATTCAAATTTCTCAGGAGTGTTGGTTACTCAAATATCATACGCCGAAAACCACCCATCAATTCCTTGACTAGTCAACTCTTGAAACAAGATCTACCGACAAATATGTCGCTCAAATTTCATGGCTGTAGAGAAAAGATTAAACTATTTGTAGCCCTATGTTTTGGAGAAGAAAAGTGGGTATCCGATTTCCTGGAATTGGAAAAAGAAAAAGAGAGCAGTATTATAGAAGGGGAGAGGAAAGAGAGAGGGAGGAGGGAAGAAGGTATTAGAAAAGGTGGAAATGGTGACGCAAAAAACTATTTAGTACAAAATTTTCTAAGCATTGTTAGAACCAGGGTTTATTTCATGGATGGAAAAGGGTTAGATATGGATAGAAAAAAACACTCATATATGAAATCAAACGTTATCGAGATGTCTAACCAAAACATTTGATTTATTTCTTGGAATAACAGGAAAAAAACCTTATTCTAGAATTTCAATTGTTATTATAATTTAGAATCTTAATTTCAGATGTATTCATTACATTAACAGGTACGATAGCTGCGAGCTTCGTTATGACGATGGTCAATTCTTTTCCGTTGTGTCTGAATCGCCCTTGGATTACCAAGTGAGTTTTAGCAATGATAATGCAACGGACACAGCTGTGTTCATGAAGGTGCAGATGGAATTGCTGGACAAGGTGATGTATCAAGCAGCATACAACTCTTCCCTATTGTTTGCTACGGGTCAGGCGTCCAACCTAAGTGTTCCGCTGATATATGCATTGGCGCAGTGCACAAGGGATATTTCATCATATAGTTGTGATCGCTGTTTGCAGCAAATCCGTGCATTTGCTGTTTATAGTGATCTTATGGTGAAGGTAGGGGGGAGGGTCCTTGGTCAAAGCTGTAACTTTAGGTATGAGATTTATCGATTCTTTACACTCCAACCTGACATTTCAGTTGATCTATCGCCGACTGCATATGCTCCTTCAAAGCCCCCTCCTGCTTTTTCTAAGCCTTCTTCATCCACACCCAATGGAAAAGGTAATTACTTCCGTATTTCGACATGTTTTCCAGCTAGGGCTTACTTGATTCTTAAGCACATGTGATGCATGTGAGAGAGCGGAGATGCATTAGTTGAAGAGAGTGGGGGGGGGGGGGGGGAGAGAGAGAGAGAGAGAGAGAGAGAGAGAGAGAGAGAGAGAATGTCGGGGATAGTTAGCAATTAATTTTTTCTATTTTTGTCTTTTTGGCTACAAATAGGGTAGACTTGTGTGTAACTTGTTATATTGTAACTAAAATTGGAACCTCAACGGTTTTTATAAGAAAAAATTGGAGTCTCAATTGTAAACCCCCTCCTTTTCTAGTTATATTATTAAAGAGGTTATAATCATTTTCTCATTAGCGCTCTTTTGTAATCATTTTTGGATGTAGGAAGCAAGAACACCACAAGATTGATCCTCCTAATTGTTATCCCTTTAGCGGTTGGCTTAGTGCTTATTTTCGTTGCCAGCATTTGCTTTCTGAGGAGATCAACAAAGAATACACCCGGTAAGTACTGCAAAGTTGCTTCAATATTTCAACAATAACCCTTTTGGATTTCATGCTTACATATTAGAAATAATACTTGATAAAACATCAATTTAGCCGTTTTTGGGATTTTTAATGCAAGTATTTATATGCCTCTACCACTGCATCAAAGCATCGGTATTGTGATTAGGGTTGAAGATATACTTTTATATTCTGATATGGCCCTCAAGATTGAGTAACCTTTTTATGGGCCAAGACATGGCCTTTTGGTCCTGAGGTATTTTTTTAAAATTAATCCACTTGTAATATGCGTCTAGTGGGATTAGCACCTTAGTTTCTTGGGTACCAATTTAAATGTATCTGCCGTACAACTCCGAAGTTGTGATGAGGGTTGAAGGATGTTCTTTTATATTCTAACAAAGTATATGGATAAAAGAAAAATAACTCGGTCACAAGACAATGTGCATATAAACCAGGCTTAGTCAGACATGCTTTTGAGTAACAGTAAGAATTGACGTATGAAAATGCTCATAGTGTGTTGGAAGTTCCTGTTTAAGCCCATAACTAGCACAACGAAGGCTACATACATGATGCCATTGAGTTTGTAATCCACGGGAAGATGCGTATATTCCGTTTCAGAGAGATCAATTATAAGAACTGCATTGTAATTTCTAAACATCCATTGGATATTTGAGACCGCTGTCAAACAACTGTACCTTTTGCGGTCCAGTTCTATCAGTTTGATTTGGTTTACTACAGATGGAATGTTTAATATGGATCAACGTTTTGTTGAGAAAATTAGAAATAAAGGTAGGAATAGGTAAGAGCAGATATATTAATAATATCATTTTGCAGGCACAGCTGCACTGGAGAATGGTGAACAGTTGTTATTTGATCTTTCCACGCTAAAAGTTGCAACAGATAATTTTGTTGGTTATCAGAAGCTTGGACAGGGTGGTTTTGGTACGGTTTATAAGGTGTGCCTTCTAGTGATTCTGCTCTGATTTTACATTCAACAAATTTCGATAAGTCAATCAATTTACTTACTGGTTGTGCAATCTTTCTGTCTTCTTGTTTAGGGAACACTTCGTAACGGAGAAGATATAGCAGTGAAGAGGCTATCCGCAAGCTCAAGGCAAGGGATAAAAGAGTTGAAGAATGAACTCATTTTGGTTGCCAGACTTCGGCATAAGAATCTTGTTAGGTTACGGGGCGTTTGCTTGGAGGAAGATGAGAAGTTGCTCGTATATGAATATGTACCTAATGGGAGTTTGGACAACATTTTGTTTGGTACTCTTAATTTTCAAGAAATCTTATATTTCAATTTCCTTAACATTTTCAAACCTTATGTCAATAATAATAATAATAATTCAACCCCTTTTAATTTAATTTAACTGATTGTTCTCTTTATCTGTATAGATCCTGTGAAATGTAAGCTGCTGAATTGGGAAAGGCGATTTAAGATCATTCAGGGGATTGCTCGAGGTGTAGGATACCTACATGAAAAATGTCCCCTTAAAGTTATACATCGGGACCTGAAGGCAAGCAACATATTGTTAGATGTATTCATGCATCCGAAAATTGCCGACTTTGGTTTGGCTAGACTCTTTGGGGAAGATGAAACACAGCGCATCACTAATCAAGTGGTTGGGACATTGTCAGTAAATATCCTTCGACTGATATGTGTGTGTGTGTGTGTGTGAGAGAGAGAGAGAGAGAGAGAGAGAGAGAGAATAATGAAGGAAGCTAGGATCGTTTTTCGTCGGGTGGCATCAAAAAATACACCTTCCAACATTTTATTCAACGATCGGCACCCATCATCATCATCTAAGATGTGGATACACTAAATTTCATTTGATTCTACGACTTTTTCACCGTTGAATTAGCAATGTAAAAAGTTCAATTATTGGCAAACCGTTAATTTTGCACCCATTAAATTAATGATGAAAAAGTGGTAGAATCAAATGAAATTTGGTATATCTACATCTTAGATGATGAAAATGAAGATGATACCGATCGTCAAAAAAAAGTCGTGAAGGATGTATTATTCTCTCTTATGGCACCTTTCTGCCATTATTCTCTCTCTATATATATATGGAGGGAGGGAGGGAGAGAGTATGTAATGGCAGACAGGTGCCATAGAAAGGAATTTCCTCAACCTCCATCACTTTTTACAACGATCAAAAACCACGATTCTTATCTTTATCATTTAAGATGTGGATACACCAAATTTCATGTGGTTCTATAAGTTTTTAACCGTTGATTTAGTGGATGCAAAATTAACGGTTTACCAACAATAGAACTTTTTACATTGTTAATTCAACGGTGAAAAAGTGGTAAAATCACATGAAATTCGGTGTATCCACATCTTTGAAGATAAAAACGAAGATGGGAGATGCCGATCGTCGAATAAAGTGGTGGATGGCATAATTTTTTGATGACACGTAACGAAAAAACCTTCTAGGACCTCTTCTCTTCATTATTCTCATATATATATACACACACACACACGGGGAAGATGTCATAGGAGGGAATTTCCCCCTATGGTATCGAAAAAATACACCCTCCATCATTTTTTCTGACGATTGGCATTCATCGTCTTCATCCTTATTATCTAAGATGTGGATACACCAAATTTTATGCGATTCTATAGCTTTTTCACCGATGATTTTGTGGGTGCAAAATTAACGGTTTACCGACAATAGAACTTTTTACATTGCTAATTCAACGGTGAAAAAATGGTAGAACCATATGAAATTTGGTGTATCCACATCTTAGATGATAAGGAGAAAGATGATGTGTGCCGATCGTCAGATAAAATCGAGGGTGTATTTTTTTAACACCATAATATGAAATTCTCTCTTATGGCACATTTCCTCAATTATATATACGAGAATAATGAAGAAAAGAGGTTATAGAAGGCTTTTTCTTTAGGGGCATCAAGAATCTATATTCTTCACAATTTTTTCGACGATTGGCTCCCATCATTATCATTTTATCACGTAAGATGTGAATACACCAAATTTCATGTGATTTTACCACATTTTTACCGTTGAATTAGCAATGTAAAAAGTGCTATTGTCGGCAAACCGTTAATTTTGCACCCACTAAAATAGCGGTGAAAAAGTGATGGAATAAATTCGGTGTATCCACGTCTTACATGATAAAGATGATGATAATGGGTGCCGATCGTCAAAAAAAATCATGGAGGGTGTATTCTTTCAACCCCATAGGAGGAAATTCCCTCCTATTGCACCTTTCCTCCATTACTCTCTCTGTGTGTCTCTGTATATATTGACAATTTCATGCAGCTAGTTGATTTCATTGTTGTTTATTACAGTGGTTACATGGCACCTGAATACGCAAGGCGCGGGCATTTTTCGGTCAAGTTGGATGTATACAGCTTTGGGATTTTAGTATTAGAGATCGTGACCGGAAAAAGGTGTACCAGCTTCCAATACGATTCTGACAATTCCGAGGACATATTAAGCTATGTGAGTATATCTGAGTTCTTAAACAAAGATGTTTTAGTTAATATATAATTTGAGTCGCAAATGAAGAAAGCACGCATCATTATTAGTACAAAGTTGTCAACACCATAATTTAAAGCTGCATTATTATCGTAAGTTGGAGAACATGCCTCGAAGAGTTTTTTTTATTTGAGGCTCTTGTATCACAAATCTTTCGGTCTGGCTACCTTGTTATGACTCTGCTCCAGTCACTAGCCGTTAAGGTAATGACTTCAGGTATGGCCAGCTCCCATACTGAGGCAGGCGGTGTGTACAAAGCCCGGGAATGAATTCATTTTCTTAAAAAAAATATTATCATTAGCCATTGATTAAATTTTATGTCAATAAACTTCCTTATTTTCGTTTATTTTTTCTTTATGTATGGAGAATTGTTTGATTGCATTAAACATTATAATTAGGTACAATAGGAAATAATAATCATTAAGAGGAACTTGGTGCAGGCTGGTAAATGTGATTGCTGTGATATAGATAAATTGTTTCCCTAATATAGCTAGACAAGAGAAAAGGATACGTTTTTTTCCCGCGAATCGATTAAACCCAGACGGAGATTAGAATAACAATAAATTAGTGTGTACACAACACTAATTCTGCTCCTATGAAACATTTTCAGGCCTAATTCTACCTGCAAACCATATAATTAACACAATTTTTCAACATGTAGACATGGGAGCATTGGAGAAATAGAGCAGCATTAGAGGCTGTAGACCCATCTATTGGTGAGGATATTTCAAGTAATGAAGTTTTGAGATGCATTCAAATTGGGCTATTATGTGCTCAAGATCATCCTGCTGATAGGCCTCTAATGTCCTCGGTGCTACTCATGCTGCATGGTGCTTTAATGGATATTCAAGAACCATCGCAGCCTACGTTGGCTGCTAGAAATATTAGTTTGGTTAACTCGGCTGTTTCAGTGAAACCAACAGATTTAAGCTCGAGCGAAGCTTTTCCAGGTAAGTCCCTCTTTTGCTCTTCCCTTTTTGGGGGTTAGATTCACTAAAATACCCTTAACTATCAAACTTTTATTCACGGAATTAGCTTAAAGTATTTTTTATTGCGGTAAGCTCCCTTGAAGTGCTGTCTATATTCATAGATATAATAAATTCCTCCCTTGATACCAAATTGAAAGGGAGTTAATTTATTGTGGTGGGAAAAAATTAAGGTAGTTAAATGAAAAACGACATTATTTAAGGGTATTTTAATGAAATTTACTCATTTTTTGTGAGTCACTACTAACTTATGTTAACCGAAAATTTACAGGAACCCTCGACAGGATAGGCTTAGAATTAAAAGATTCCCTTTAAAAAATCTCAATTATTTTGTTTTCTTTCTTTTTTTTAATACTTCGCATCACATGACAATCGCGAAATTTACAAAAATCTCAATTTTTTTTGTTTTATTAAAAATTACAGTACTGCACAAAAATTGTTTGATTTTCAAAAATCTCAAACTTTTCTATTTTCTTCGATTTCTCGATATTTTGTTTGCTATATAACACACGAAAATCGTGAAATTTTAAAAAAAAACACAAAAAAAATTAGTTTTCTTCACTTTCAATATTCTTAATACCGCATATGAAAATCACGAAATTCTAAAAAATCTTAAAATTTTCTATTCCCTTTAGTTTTTCAATATTTTGCTTGTTACACAAAAATCACAATATCTTTAAAAATCCCAAAATTTTCCGTTGCCTTCAAATTTTCAATATTTTGCACGAGCATATGAAAATCACGATTTTTAAAATTCAAAATAATTCTTCAAATTTCAATATTTTGCATGCCATACGAAAATCGCAAAATTTTCAAAATTCTCAATATTTTATGTTTTATTCGATTTTTCAATATTTTGCTTCCTATAGCACACAAAGATCGTATACCTTTTTAAAATATCAAAAAAAATGTTTTCTTCTGTCTTTCAATATTTTGTATACTATATATCATACGAAAATGTTTAAATTTTCAAAAATCTAAATTTAATCTATTTTTTGCGGGGTTTTAAAATATTTTGCTTACTATTTGAGCATGAAAATTGCAATATTTTAAAGAATCCAAAATTTTTGTTTTCTTCATTTTTTCAACATTTTGTTTGCGATAACAAGTAAAATTTTCAGAAATCTCAAAAAAAAAAAAATTCTTCACTTTTCTCAATATTTTGCATAATATAATACATGAAAGTCGGAAAAAAAATTAATATCTCAAAAAAAATCCTTTTTCAATTATTTTGCATGATGCTAGCACACAAAATCATGAAATTTCAAAAATGTCAGAGATTTCTATTTTCTTCAGTTTTCAAAAGTTCATGCTGTTGAAAAACTTTCGGATATCAAGGAGATAAAAAGCCATGTGAAGTAAAAAAAGAAAAGATCGCTAATTGCTACTAAGAATATAATAGAACAAAGAAATCTAGTCTGACTAGAGACTCCGGGTGACTAGCAACACACAAAATGTTTTTTTTTCAAATTCCCAATATTTTGTACACTATGTAGCATATGAAAATAATAAAAATTTCAAAAATTTCTGTTCTCTTTGGCGTTTCAATATTTTGATTGTTATAGCATACGAAAATCGTAAAATCTTCAAAAATCTCAAGAACTTTCTATTTTCTTCTTCGGAATTTTCAATATTATTTGTTTACTATATTTAGCACACGAAAATCACGAGATTTTCAAAAGCTGTAGTATTTTTGTTTTCTTTCATTTTTCTATACCTTATATGCTATAGCATAATAAAACGCAAAAAGTTTAAAAATCTCAAAATTTTTGTTTTCTTACCTTTTCAATATTGTGTGCTGCGCATGAAAATCGCGAAATTTTCAAAAATCTCAAATTTTATGTTAACTTAAAATTTTAATATTTACATGTTATGTAAGGAGTAAAAATAGAAAAAAATTTCAAAAATATCAAAAAAAAACTTTGGTTTTTTTATATATATTTTTTGCAATACCAAACGAAAATCACGAAATTTTTAACTCTATAATTTTTTCTGTTTGCTTGATTTTTCAATATTTTGTATGTTATAGCACGCAACAATCGGAAAAAATTTCAATATTTTACCGGTAAAACCCAAGTCATGAGAGAAAAAGTAGAAAGTGATCTTATAATTTTTCCATCATATAAGCCTAGTCGTATGTGATAAAAGAGTGATAAATATTGAGCAGGGAACTAATAAAAAAATTCCGTAACCCAAATGTAGTAGGAGAATTCAATAGAGGCCGGATAACAAAATTTTCATTAAAGTCCAAACTAGATAAAGGAATATTTCAAGAAATATTCTCTCATATAGCTTTATATAGATAGATTGCTACATGTTTTTCTTTTTATTCTATCATGTTATATTTGGTGTTACGGAATTGTCTGAAATTGTCATTTAATATATTTTAAAGGGTAAATTACACAAAAATACCCTCAACTATTGTTGTTTCCAATAAAATGCCTTGAAATTTTTTAATTACACTAAAATCCTTAACTCAATTATGTTACACACGGGGAGTTTGATAGCTTGGAAATTGAGGATCCTACAACATTTGTTGCAAAAAATCTTCATTTCATTTGTTTGGTTAACAATAAACTTGAGTTGGAAATGGAAATGGAGATGCAAAAAGCATCAAATTCTTGCAACATTTGTAATTATTATGGGCATAGTAATTATTAAGGGATGCCATATAAGCTTTGTATATGCCACATATGCAAATTTGCAACAAATGGTGCATTTCCTTTAACTTTTTGTTCAACCAAACACAAAAAATGATTTGGATTTGGAAATCCAATTACAAAACTTGAAGGCCAATTTTTTTGCAACAAATGCTACTTGCAACATCTGTTGCTAACCGAACATGCCCTAAAATACCCTGACGATGTCCGCATAGAATTGTGTTTTGCCCTTTTGCTCTTTGCCATGTCAAATATCCTTTCTATAATATGGGAATGTGAGAAATGGTGGGACGGCCTCGGTCTATTTTATTTTAAGAGATGCAAAAAAATTTTACCTGTGCAATTGCAGCTATTACAACAACTATAGAATTTTAAGGAAGAAGGCAGTGTTCATTTCCCTTGACTTCACCGAAAGAGCTCATATATTCTTTTTTTTTTAAACCTCAAAGGTCATTTTGTCATAATAAATGGAATTTTATTGGGGCACTTTGTTACCAAATTAGATTCGTTTTCTTTTATGGAGTGTCGGGAAATTTTCTTTATCAATTCGACGGTGGAGCCATACCCATGAATTTTTCTCAGAATATGTTTAGTATGTTTAGTTCAGACGAAAGCCGACCTCTCTTGTTCCATTCGTATTCTTACCTATTAATCGATGCTTGTTAGTTCTTCATCGTTTATAAGATTTAAATAGGAAGCATTTTCTTTTTAATTTTATACATATTTTCGGTAACATCTGTTGATTTAAATTTTGCAGGACCCGTCTGCCATACCGATGAGCATAGGCCTACAAACAAACAAAGAGAGTCCGAAGCAAGGATAATTGACAGGAAAATGTTTTAGGATAGGCACACCGAATAAACACCAGACTTAAATAATTTATTTTTATTAGTTTTCAATTTTTTTTACTGTGAGTTGTAAATGAACTGCTCATTTGTTAAATTTTTTTCCTTAATTGTGGATAATATTTATCTATAATCAAGTGAAGAATTTTTAAGCACGATTACAAGTTTGCTAATATTTCTGTAGGATTTAATCCCACTCTTTTACTATTCCCATTTTTTTTTTCATGAAAAAATTGCAGTTTGACTCATCTTGACACCTTGTGATATGTATGATTCAAGAATTGCCCCGAATAGCAGGAAACCCTCATAAACTTTAAGAACATGCATAAATTTGACACCGTTGGTTTTTTTAAGGTGTATATCACCCAAAATTACCTCAAGCCTTTCTACTCTGATTTCTCTAGTAAATCTTTCCCTCTCCAATTCTTTTAAATCCATTTTCCTTAAATCTCTTTCAAGCCATTACCTATCTAATCCTCCAAAAGAGTGAGGGTGGATTCAAAAAGGTATGAGTTTGAAAAAGGAAAAGAGAAAATTAGGTTAGTCAATTAAATATATTAGAGAGGTATTTTTGATATTAAGAAGTCTTATGGATGGAAAAACTGACATCGTTAGGGTTTTGAGGGTGAAGTGCATGTTTTTCAAGTTTAGAAGGGTATTCTGCCTTTCAGTCTCCAAAAGTGAAGGGTTCCTATATTTTAGCCTTCAAGATTTCTACTTGAGCTATATTAATTGGAGAACAAATTTTCCTTTTATTCATCATATCGTACATAAAGTTTTTTTTATTAATATTAGTTTTGAATTCAGCTTTGTTTTATCATCCTGTTACCAACTCTGTGGCCTTAGGGCATAGAAAGCTCAGCATTCGGCATAATCTGAGGGACGTAAACAAATACGAATTATTGGCGCTGGCTCCGTATACATATACGAGTTTTATCAAATACGGATAGTAATTTCATTTCTGATGACTCTGTATTCGCATTCGGGTAACAACAGCCACCACCAGATACTTTATCCGTATAATATTCATTTCATATCCGTACCCGACTTCAATCAAATATAGACAGTAAATTTCATTTCCGTTAACTACCCAAGTCTGTCAACTACTATCAAATATGGACATGGTAACTTCTATATCCGAACCATGTGATCTTTATCCGTATACATCCCTACATAATCTACAGTTTGGGCATCAAATTTCTATCCTAAATAAATGAGTAATCCCCATATTTGAACCCTCATCAGATTTAGACTGGCACATTACTTCTTGAAACATTAAAGAAAGAAAGCAGATGATGCAAGCAATAGCTAATGGTGAGAAATTTCACATACTCCAGGAAAATAATATGATGCGTATACAAGTATTCAGACATTAAAACCATTTGATTTATGTTGTGCTTGAGATTTTGAAATGGTCTCTAAGCAAGAAGAAAATCAAGGAAAACAAGAATTAAAACAATCTTTGTTGTAATAATCTAAGAAAAAATATTCAGCTGTATATGAAACATTTAAAATGGGCCCAAATACAAGTAGGCTTTTCCCACCGGGCAACAAAAAAATTAAACCTGCCTCCATGACTTGGGTAACTTTAATCGTTCGTAATCTATACACAAGAATATGGGTGACTTGGTACAAAGGATCGAGCTTCAACAGCGAGCAGCTGTACCGTCCTGCAATAATTATTCGCTTGCAGGTTGTTCTTGTTTTGATCGCCTCGATGTAGATACCTTGTTCTTTATCTCTAGTTCTTGCTGCCTTTTCAAAT
This sequence comes from Agapanthus africanus, assembly GCA_030015575.1. NCBI lineage: Eukaryota > Viridiplantae > Streptophyta > Magnoliopsida > Asparagales > Amaryllidaceae > Agapanthus > Agapanthus africanus. Next base: position 963,877,576 of record CM057338.1, read on the forward strand.
AACTTTGTGCAGTATCCATGACTATCTTAACGAAAAAGTTCAGGATCATAAGCCATATCACAGTATTCCATACCAAAGATAATGACAGATTCCACTTCTTTGGCTGTGGATGGAAGCAAGTAGAAATTCAATACAATAATTGTCAAAGAAAATAACCCTTTTAGTGCAGAACATATTTTACAAACATAAATGATGAGATGATATCAGTTATGTCTATATCAAGCTGAGGTAAAGGCAGGCTTCCATATTAAAGTTTATGTAAGCCAAAAGAAGCAGTTGAGTGTGATATATATCTATTAAATGATGCTTCCAGTGTTTTAAGTATTAGCCTAGCGAATTCTTCCCTGCACGTAACCCATATACACGAAGTGATGCTTCAGATACTCTGGGTGTCAGCCTTATGAATTCATCTGCACCGATCACCTCCAGTTTTATGATACAAAACAATATGGAGGATTGTCATTTGGAATTTGTCTGCATATTACTATTTGAATGTGACATGGCACCCTCTAAGAAAGTCACTTTAAATATATTGATCTTTTCATATAAGCCTTCAGCACACTTTACATATATTTACACTCTTCATGTAAGCCTTCAAAATGTGTTGATTTGCAAGTATACTTTTTTTATAAAAAAAAATTAAAAACATGCTTCTAAATCGTTTTTTTGGAATAAGACCTTAAATGAAAATTTTCCTTAAAAGCTTTTTATAAGATTAAAAGCAATTCCAATTTTTCTTCAGGGAACCAATAGAGATCAGAATAGTTACAACTGAATCAAGTACTATATAAGTGACTTGCACGAAATCCATAGGAGAATGGTACTGCTGCAAGTACTTTTAGGGAGCAACAGAATAGAGGTAAAAGGCGTGTTCTATCATATATACCAATATCAAGGAGAAGATAAACTTCCAAACTTATGTGTGCAGGGTAGCTGAAATAAATCTATACTTCCCTACCTTTGCATCCAATGGCGCAGAATCTGGAAATGAAGCTGACAAAAACTTCAGCTTGAGCTTATGCAATTTGGCTATGATGTTTGGAACCATAGAAGAGAATCCAGGTATATGACCAAGCACCCAGATAAATTCATTCTCCACCAATTGAAAAAGTTGATTATTGCAGACTGAAATGATAAACAAGGTCTGCAAAATATTAAACAAACTATGATAAGCACACATCAGTCAAGGATCTAGATTAAAGGACAAAAGAAGCACATTAATATGATTAGCATAATTTTCATCAAAGAAAAATATGATTAGCTCAATGTTTGTATTTAAGGTTATCCATCAATTTCTCCGTTGCTAAATTACACTTTAATACCCTTAACGATTGTTTTCACTAAACCGCCTTAACGGTTCATTTATTACAGAAAATTCCATTAAACTTTGGTTCTAAGGGAGTCATTACACTAGAATCCCTTCAATGTAGAGCACTTTGGAGCTTACTGTAATTTTTCTTCTAAAAAAATAAGGCAGTTTTAAGGGAAAACAGTGACAGTAAGGGTATTTAAGTGCAATATATGGCCTTTCTTTATTTTTAAATAAAGCTGGAAGGATTTGGCATAGAGAACCATCAAACAGACCTGTATGTGAGTCTTAACAATAGCCTTCCCGATCAATGTTGCAAGAAAGAACTTCCAGAATGGGATCCCGAATTGCCCACACATGATACCAGCGAGGTCAAATAATGGATTTGGCACCTAATAACAAAGACACAAAATGTAAGACTTCTTTTCATTGAATGCAAACAAGATGAGCTTTTATCATTACCAAGAATGATGAAGAGAGATCATTATTATGCAGGTAACCTAAGAAGCATCGAAAGTTACAGCCGAAATAGAAATTTAGTATCTTTAGCCAACAAGCAGATTTCTTACAGTTTTACAGACAACTATAAATGGAAACAAAATTTGAAAACTAATGCACAAAACATAGTTTTAGGATCATATAATTGCAATCTTGAAAATAACAAATCTAATTTTAAAAAAGTGGCGCAGTTTGACTTCCAAATTTGGCATGGAGAACTTTATCGCTCAAGTTCCAAAAGATCAAAACGAAACATTTGCATAACTTTTGGTTGACATTTACGTCAAACAATTGTCATATGTATTCAAGTATTTCTTCTGACAAACAATAATGAATAAAAAATAACATTAAAAACAAATATGCCATGTGAAAAATTATATGCAACATCTATGACTGTGTCTAAATCCAAATCCAATCATAAAGTAATATTGAAAATAATGGAAACAAATAGTTTGTCAGTTCTCTGTATATATCTTCAAAGGGTATGATTTATCTTCTAGTAGGTTGCGTAGATGGACACAACATAGCAGGATGAGGTGTATAAAGTTTAGCTTAAGGAAAACATGATTTATAGTACTACTCAAACATTAACTTCTTGTGTTTCTATTAGCTCAATCTCCAAACAATCATCTCCTCAGACTCGATTATCAAGAATATTTGAATAAGAAGAACAAACAACAACAACTAATGCGCCTTTTATCCCAAGCATATGGGGTAGGCTACATAAACCAATATGAGAATCACGCCGGGTCCAGCACATGAATCCTCCGCCTCCGCTCACTCCTATCGAACAATATACTTTCATTGAGGCCTTTGGCAACCATATCTTTTCGTATCACCTCCATCCATATTTTCTTCGGTCTCCCTTTCGCCCTTTTGACATTGCCTATATTGAGAGTATCCATTCGTCGAACCGGTGCTTCTATAGATTTGCGTCAGATACGACCAAACCATCTTAACCGGTTTTTTCGCATCTTCTCCTCCGCAGGTGCTACACCAACTTTTGCACGAATATCCTCATTTCGCATCTTATCTTTTCTAGTGTTACCACACATCCAACGAAGCATGCACATCTCCGCTATGTGCATCTTCTGTGATTGATGCTTCTTAGGAGCCTAGCATTCTATATCATATAATAAGGCAGGCCGAATAGCGCTCCAATAAAACTTCCCTTTCAACTTTAACGGAACACAATCTCTGTTGCACTCCTCCATTTCAACCAACCAGATTGGATCCTTTGATTAACATCGATGTCGATCTTTCCATCCTTTTGGATGATGGAACCTAGATATCTAAAATGATCGCTCGGTGATATCTCTTACCCTTCCAATGTTATACCAATATGGTTTTGACTACTCTAATTGCTAAATTTGGATTGCATATATGCTGTCTTGGACCTGCTCAATCTGAACCCCCAAGATTCCAATGTCTGCCTCCATAACTCCAATTCGATATTAACCCATGCTTTTGTCTCATTTACTAGAACAATATCACCAACGAATAACATATACCAAGGTACCTCATCTTGGATAGTTCTAGTTTGCTCATCCATCACGATAGTAAACATGAATGGACTTAATACAGGTCCTTGGTGTAAACCAATTGTAATTGAAAATCACTCGTTAGGCCGCCGCAAATTCTGACATTTGCCATTACTCCATCGTACATGTCCTTGATTATGTCAATGTACTTGACGGGGACCCCCTTCATCATTGTCCCCCATAATACCTCTTTAGGTACCTTGTCGTACGCTTTCTCTAAATCAATAAATATCATATGCAAATCTCTTCTCCTCTCTCGAAAACGTTCAACAAGTTGACGAAGTAAATGAATAGCCTATGTTATCGATCGTCCAGACATGAACCCAAATTGGTTCTCTGTTATCTTAACATCCTTTCTTAGTCTGTGTTCAATCACTCTCTCTCAAAGTTTCATGGTGTGACACATAAGTTTTATTACACGGTAGTTTGAACAGCTTTAAATGCCACCCTTATTCTTGTAGATAGGTAGAAGGATATTTTTTCTCCATTCATTTGGCATCTTTTTGATCTGCCAAATCTTATTAAACATATCTGTCAGCCATTTAACGCCTATTTCTTCTAAGTATCTCCAAATCTCGATAGGAATCCCTGGACCAACCGCTTTTCTTGAATAAGAAGAACAACGACCCTTATATCATGGCCCGTCTATTTGGTAAATATTCCAGTCGGCAGTTCACACCAGTCTTCTTAGTACTTACCATGCAAATTTCAATTTTCTGCAGAACACTTGGTTACTAGGTTTTAAATCCAGGACATATAAAGGCGTTATATTATATAACAAACAGCTAGAGATGCGAGGATTTCTAAGATAATTGAAGATTGATTGCAAAGGTGGTTGAAATTTAAAAAAAGAAATTAACTATGAGAGAATAGCATATACCTTAAGAAATTGTGAACAAAAATAAGCAAGGCAAAGTTTGATCATGTATAGAAATTACAATGACCCATGAGATTCTCGATACTCTAGCAAACGGAAGAATTTCTGGTATACTAAAGAATTTTAACTATTAATGAATTTCATTAACAAGGAGGAATTAAACTAACCGAAGCAAGTAGGAAGATGGTAAAGAAGTTCAGATGCTGTGAATTAGTAACAAGCCAGCGTTTTATTTGCTTCAGAGATGCAGAAATAAACCCGTCTTCTTTTGATGAAATAGCATCCAATTCTTTCATGTCTAATTTACTTCCTGATATGCGCGCTGCAAGGCATTGGTAGTTAATTGGAAAATATTTCAACCTTGCTCAAGACTCTGCATACTTATGAATTTACCAGAATAATTAAATTGAAAGCATCTGGAGAGTTAAATGATGGTAGAGGAATAATACAAACAGTACACATATTCTCCAAAATGTACCAGATGAACAAAGTATTCTAAAATAACCAGGCAAATGATGCAAAATAGAAGAGATCCAACAGGGATTAGCATACCGTTCTAGAAAATATTAACATACCATATCATTGTATTTTATGTAGATATATAATGGCCAATAATAGAACACAGCGTTTCCGGAATAAAAGCTCTACAACACATTGCATGATGAATGCATCTTAAGGACCTAGGTCAATCAGAAGCAAGATATTGATATGCAAATTCAAAATTTTGGCCACAGGCTGATTAAATTATTAATAAACTGGCCACAAAATTTGAAACTCCGAATGAAACATACAAATTATGCACATACTGCCTATGTGTTCTCTCTCATTTGAAAATTGCAGATCCTCCAACAGTCCACAAGAAGAATGGGGTGGAAAAACCAACTGGCATAGTTGTTAGCCTATTGATGATCAGGCAGGCTATATGAGAACGGCGTAAATATTTGCATAGCTTAAAGGAAAATAAGTAGAACTCTTTCAAATACTGATGAAAACTGTGGTTGATTATTCGGTCAGTAGATACCATCGTGAGGGAAAATTGAAAATCCCGCCACCACATAAATGTCAAATGGGACTTCTAGAGCTGTGCAGAAGTTGGCTGCTTTTTCAACAAAAGGTCTATTTAGGGGAATATCCTCTCCCCTTTATAGGTAGCTCTTCCCTCCCTTGCATGGAAGCTCTACTCACCCAACTTTGTGTGCGCGCGCGTGTATGCTTGTGTGTGTACGTGTTTTGTGTGTGGGTGGGGGTGGGGGTGGGTGGGGTTGTGTTTTCATGTAATACTAGACCACATGCATGGCCATCTACAACAAAGTTCATTCCAGTATGAAGGGTGTTTGGTTGCAGGTAATTGAAGTCTCATGTAGCTCCTCCAACTACATCAAATCCTTAAAACGGGTGCCTAGTTACAAGTTGTTTCTCCAACATGTGGTTGAAACAACAATTTGACATAGAACACCTGTAACACCTGTACTTGGAAATGCACTCAAATCGAGCACTTTTCTAAGTAGTGCAAAAAAGTAAAAGGATAATAATTAGTTATGGTGCTGCAGCAACAACTAACCAAACATGTATTTTGTAAAATATGTTAGGACTTCATTTGAAACAGGCAAGGGAATGCAATTTCAGCTGCAGTAGTTAAATCTGTGTGTAATTGCATATGCATTGTATCTCCAATTACAAGGAGCAAAGACAGACTAATTATTTATATGCCACATGCCACCACACGGTGCAGGCTTCTCCGCAAAGAAAAGAAATAGGAGCTTGTACAGACAATTATATGCAAGAGGGGAAAAAAAGAAGTATACCGGCCCTCGATATGAAATACGGTGGAAGCTCCCCAAGTGCAGTTCCAATACCCCAAAGTATGGCCTCCAGCTGAACCTGAGGAAGCAACTTGCTGAGTGGAATCTTAACAAGTGAATCTGGGGCAGATGTAAACAATGGCGGTCCAAATGCTGAACAGTCCTTTTCAAGCCATGAAGGTCCACTTTTAAGTTGTATGGTATCATATGGCGCAGTTTTCAGATCAATTCGGCCACATTGAACAGCTTTAATTGTAAATAGTGCAATGTGTGGACCGAGATACAGAACAAATGTGTGCAAACCAGATCCTGCAAAAGATGGAAAAGATCAATTTTATGCTACGCAATTTTACGTGCTAAACATTAAAGAGAATTTTACAAGATAAGCTCAAATAAACATAAAATCAACCATGCAGGCATTCTGAATTTCTGATAGCATTAGAAATCTGCAAAGTAGATCTTGTAATATGAGGGTCATCAAGGCATCTTATGCTCTGAAGAAACAATATATTGGGATTTAATGCACAGGAGAAAGCCATGGCTTCTTCTCCAACAACAAGTAAAGAGTGGGACAATCTTCTATAATAACCAAAACTAACTTTTGAAGTAAGTTGTCCAAAATTCGTTGCTTAATTAAAGAGGAAACTTTTAATTATCAAGATGTCTGCTCGTTTGATGATGGAAATCCCTTTGCCACCCTTGGAATTAGAAACGGGACAAGTTTACACTAAGAATACACTTTAATTGGTCCAAACTAAGGATTATAGTTGCAGGTCCTATATCCAGCTCTATGTCAATATGGTATACAAATTTCTGGTCGGCATGACTGGCTGTTGAATTTTATTAAAATTCCTTATCTATTTGAACCATTGAGAAAATGAATTGTTTAAGAAAGCTTCTGGCCTTCTACAGATAGGACTATATAGATTGATGACCCAAGACTTTGTATACTTGTATATGCTATCGGTTGCAGCACAGCATTACTGTGCAAAGTAATTCAGTTCAAGTTCTATAAATGTAACTCATAGTTTAGAACGTAAGAAATGAAAATTATGCTTACCCAGTCCAATTGATGATGCCACACCAAGTGCCACCCACCACAATGCATATTTTGAGTAAGAAAGAAACTCCTTGACATGCTGATCATGTACAAACAAGTGAGCAAGTTGAGAATAACTAATCAGATTATCCATTTGAACAATGACCAGGAGAAGTTGGCAATGACTAGAAAATTAATATCAAGCTTTATCACAACTAAATGGCATATGCTTATTATGAATGTATTTTGAAATTTTGAACATGATACTAGATCAAATCTCAAACTAGCCTGCAAAGAAAAGTTTATATGTCTTAGAAGTCAATGTCAGGCATACAAAAGAGAATATGGCTAATAGATATGGAATGGACAATAACATAAATATGGTACAACACTAAAGGGTAAGAAAGGTACCTTTTCATGAGGGCCATCAGTAGTCATGAGAAAAAATCCACAAGCCACAAATAGTATAGTTAAGACAGTGGACCAAACACCTTTTGTCAAAATATATAAAACTGAACGTTTCGTGTATAATGCACTAGCAAATACGAAGAACTTGAATGTTTTGAAGGGTTGTGTGGTCAATGTCAAATTTTCCAGCTCCAATCGATGTTTCTCACGGAGTTCTGCAAAAGAAAGTTTGAATTTTAAACAGAAAAAAATAATAATATATAAACCCCGCTTCCTAAGTTTTGATTTTCTTGTGTAAACGCTGTTAGACATAAAATCATGGTTGCAGTTACCCAGTCCACAGCATAAGTATTTGAAAGCAATGAGATTAAGGATCACCTAAACATAAACTCGAAAAAGATTTGATCTAATACAATGCGCACCAGGTCAACGTAACAAGACATGCCTATGTCCATCTTTAGTACTAAGCAGTTGAGCACACGACGGGTTTTTGGAAAGAAAATTGTAGATAATGTTCAATGTAGTAAAAGCCATCACCGTGGCTATATCATAACTATATTGGGGATGTCAGCAATTTGCAGCTATTTTTCATTCCTTTAGTTCTAGGAATGAGCAGATTAATAAACTAAAATACGGGATCAGAGTAGCTTGCCAAAAGGATATCATGGATACAAAGACTCTGATTTCACATAGAATTTGGATGAACATATGGCGTTACTTTAAATGTATGGCATGAATTTGACTACCATTTTGCAATAAGAAAAATTATAATCTCACGAAAGAACATCCAGGATAAAATATTAAAAGGCCATACTAGAGGCTTAATGTTATCAGAGAGCGAGACGGTACAACTTTTCATTAAAATTCAACATTGATAGAAACAAGATAGAAGGTGAGATTCAATGTTCTATGGACTCTAAAGTTCCTTCCCTGAACGTCCTTTTGTGAACTTTTGCACAGCAGTATATCATTTATAACCAACTTAAATTGAGTACCTAGCTAGATTTGAACTTCAAGGTTGTGCTAAACTCATATAAAAATAATGTGCCCGCTTACACAAGAAAAAATACTACAAATTCAACTACACAAATGTAAATACATAGTGTGCCATTAAGTTGGTCCTTTTCAAACCTCTGCGCAACCTGACTCCAAAGAAAAACAAAAAATAAAAATTGCCATTTTGAATAAAAATCAAACTTTTCCCAATTAATCTGCACAAAAATTGCCACAAGTCACCATATTGATTAGAGATATAGGGCTAGAAATCTAAAGAAAAATGCTCACCGAAGATCGAATCATCGTAGGACGAGGAGGGATCATCGGCATCCATTTCAACGAAATTATCCCGAAACAAAAACCCTAGATTCTCGCTCTCCTCTCACATCAGCAGAGCGCTAGCGAGATCGGATCTGAGATCGGAACAATTCGAGGAAGAGTTTCAACAACAAAAAGAGAGAATTTCTAGGGTTTTCAGTTTTGATCGTAATGGCGAAGGAAACGTTGCGTATTCACTAATGATATCGCCCACAGAGATGGTGAGAGCAAGGTAGAAGCGTAAAAAAACGTCGTTTTGCTTTTGTTTGGTGCTTGCACGCGCCTCTCACCTCAAATATAATATTGCTATATCTGGTGCCATTTTCGAATGTTTCCTTCATTTTTTACTTTTTTATTTTTAAAAAATGAAGGTAAATTTCACTGAATTACCCTTAGCTATTGGTGTTTCCTAAGATATAACATATACCTTCTAGATTAAAATTTACATACCATTTCTCATTAATATACCCTTCGTTAGTTTTCCATCTGGTATGTTCAATTTGTGTTGACGTGTCTTTTTGGAAAATGAAAATACCTTTACAGAAATGGCGATTTGGCATTTTCTCATTGCCATCCCCACAGCACCCACGCTAATCCTTCTCCAATTTCCTCCATTTCTTATGTTGCTTGATATTCACTTCGTTCCCTCAAATTCTTCCATTCCTTCCGTCTTCGTTTCTTTTCTCTCTTTCTTTCTTTCTTTTGGGTGAAGTTTTGGTATAGCATTTTCTTCTCCATAGAGTTTTTTTTTCTTTTTTGAGTATGGGCTGAACAAGAGTGTTACCACAAGGATATAAGGATTGTGATCATAGAGGGTTTTCGCCTAAGGGTTTTTTCCGACATATTGGGATTACTGTTTAATGGTGGGAATTATGTTACTTTTTTTTTACTCCTATAAAGATGGTATAAAGATGGCAGCGACACGACGGGGGCATTTGTTTGTTATTTCTAAACCATAAAGTATAATGGCTGGGGGCTATACTGCATTTTGAAACTCCATCTAAAGAATGATTTTGGAAGTTGTCGGGTGCACCGCCAATCAAGAAAACACCGGTAGATAAGGATATTTAACTGAAATTTACCCAAAAAACACCAGAAATTTCAGTATATCCATATTTCATAGAACCCTTTTAGCATTCAAAAAATACAGTTCATAACTAATTCTTTCTGGCCAACTGGGGAGAACCACGTGGATTTAAGACATCAAAATAGTGAATCATGGCTGTTTAGGCAAAGAAAGTAGATAATGCATTAGATATTGACGCAATTTGCAAATAAAAATTGTCGGATCCGTTTATTCTCTACCCCTTACATATTTCTAATATTGCAGGACCCTTTACAGCAAACACCATTACATTAAAAACATACCAAGGCCAAGGCTGTAAAAACATCCAGGATCACAATAATTTGTAAAACTTCTTAAATTGCAACAAAACAAGGGGAGAACATATTACTAGATATCAAAATGTAAAAGTAAAATAGTTCATATATATACACAGGTATATATTATCTGATTCCAAGTAATTCTCTTCCAAGTACCAACTCCACCTAAAAATAAAAATAAAAAAACACGAATTATGATTTCATGTATGGTATCCATTGGCTACGCACAGAACGATAGCAAGAAAAATGGTGTCACAGCAATCTAGAGCAAGCGTGCGAGATAATGAATTCTGATCTTGTTTTCAATCGAACCTAGACGTGCTCTGTTCTTGGCTGCTTCGTCCCAGTTTCTTCATGCAGCGCCCTAATTGTGCTCTCCTTCACATCGAATGCAAAGATCATGTCCTGGATCTATCACCATAAAATAAAACATTACAAAGTGCTCTCTTTTCATTTGATAACTAGATGTTTGGATTAAGAGATCCTTTCTCGATTATCATTGTAGCAAGTACATGTGCACATGTGAGTGAGTTCGTTTGATTTTAGTTTTAAACCCAACAAGTTTCAAAATTGTTAAACCAAATTATTATTTCTTAAACCCACTTTAGTTTATCCGGTTTCTACATTTGCATAGCCGCCAGTTATTTGACCCGATTGACTCGGCAAAACTCATTTAAGATTTTTCATCTTTTGAAAAACTCTACAAATTTCCTTGTGTTATGTGGGACTCAAACTTGCGCCACGGTGCTAAAATTACAACGCTCTAACCAGCTTAGCTATTTATTTACATGCTTTGACAGAATAAATTTAATTCATTACGAAAGCTTAAATATCCATAGCTATAGATTCATCGAGACTCTGAATTTAATCGTCGAATTTGTACTCGTTTTACTCCTTCAAACTCCTACTGTAGAGCCACCTCAATCTTTCTAGGGTTAATTGCACAAACCACCCCTGTAATGTACGCTAGCTCTTATACCCCCTAAAGTGATTTATTAGTCCAAATAACCCCTCTCTTCATCGGCCAAAACGCTTTTTTTATAAAATAACCTCAAGTTTTACTCTAAAGAACCCAAAAAGGTCTACAGTTAAATTGCACAGAATTTGAGTCGTTATGAGTCAAGTTTGAGTGTTTTTAAGGGTTTTAGTCAATGCGTAGAGGGGGTGTTTCCGATAATAAATTACTAGGGGTATAAGTGCTACAATGGTAAACTACAGGAGGATTTCATGTCATTAACCCATTTTTTTATTTATGAAAGAAAAAATCTCTTTTCTTCTTTTTATGATTTGATCTAATCTTTTAAATTATTAGGTAACCATATTTTCCATTTTATCCAGCCAAATATGGTCCCAAATACAGTTGGGTCAGGTTCACAAACTAATAACATATTTAAGCCCTTCATATTTAATATATGTATTATTGATTACACACTTCTCTTTTAATATTTGCAAAATGCTTTTATAAATAGAAATGCTTAGATTATTTGTTTGTTAAACACAAAAATGCTTACATTATTGAAGAGTACTGGATGCAGCTAAAAAATAGATATGGATAATCATCTGAGAAAATACTCAAGTATATTGAATGGAAAATAAAAATTATCTCATAAATATATTCCATTGCAGAACAAATAATATGGAAAATTTAAAATCAATTGGTACCACAAAATTCATTCAAAACCAAAGGTAACCACATACCTTAACCAAAGAACGTGATGGTAAATTTACTCGCTTCTTCGGAGGAACTTCCTTACCATTGACAAAGATTGAAAACTTGCCAATGTTCATCAGATAAAATGCCCCCTCGCCCATCTTAATGATTGCCTGCATCAGAGAAGAGCGAACCACAGATAGTTTGAACCAGTTGCGGATGTGATTTCCTAATTACTAATTTAGATCCAGTTTATTGCAGATAATTGAAATAGAACTTTGTAAAAGCCTAGATAAAGAGGGGTGTGTGGGGGGGGGGTGTGGGGGAGGGGGGGTACTTCAGAAGAGTAATTGGAATAACATCATTTACAAATAAGGGTAAAGCTCTATTTTAAAGCCCACGGAAAGCTTGATTCAAATCTGAGAATGAAAGAGCCAATAAATGCAAGTGATGGCAAAAATGAATAAAAGAACCTGACGTCGAGATATTCTATTGGTGTGTCCTTCTCTTCCTAAGTTAATGTCAACTTTTGCATCTGCTGTATCTCTCCCGATTGAAACCTACATAATTCAGATATTGCAAGCCCAAAGGAGAATATCAATGAAACAACTTGATGGTATTACAGAAAGTTCAAATATTATAAGATTATCAACTCCACATTGATTTATGGGAATGAACCACATACAGCTTTTGAAAAAAACAGAATATTCAGCCGACTATTCGGATTCAGTGGTAAAACGAACAAACACTGCAATATTCGGTCAAATATATGATCAGACCGGATATCCGCCACACAAACCGTATATTCGGATGAATAACGCGAATATTTGGCCAAATTGGCCCATTAGGCTCAAAACAAAATAAACCCACAACTAAAAAATCAAGTGTGAGATCCACAACTTGATTAAAAAAACAAGTTACAAGTGTGATCCACACTTATTATTTCACAAACACTCTCGCTAATTTCTCTTTTCTTATTCTTCTTTCTCAACTAAGACTCGAACCCACAATCTTCCAATTTAGTTCGGACTTCGGACACCTTCCCATTAAGCCACGGGTATAATAATTTTCTATTTCTTTATGTTTTTTTTGAATTTTTTAAATGTAATATTTATATAAAAATATTGATGGCCGCATAATCTGAATAAACCGAATATTCACCCAGATATTCTTTATTCGCCGGCCAACTGAACAAACTCCGAATCCGTTCTTTACAACATTGAAACATGATATCATTGTTTAAATAAATTAGGCATGTTGTTTAAGGTAATAGACCATATAATCCAGAAAGTGTAATGAAAGTAGTTGCCTTCCAACTTCAAACTTTGATTTTGATGTAGGCTAAAACATGTAATCTTATTCTTTTCATTTTTTCATTTTCTTCATTCAGAATTTTTCTACATCGTATTAAGAGGTTTGAAGTTTAAATGCAAGCTGGAAGGGCTAAAACAATCTTTGACTGATTTGATAAACTTTAGGAAGCACCAATTGTTGGGGTCAAAATTTGCACCCCCGGTTGACTGAGTCAAAGTCAAGGTCAACCTCAAACCAGGTGGGCCCAAGCCCAGGTCAAGCGGGCCCATGCCCAAGTCGAGCCCGCGGCCAGCCTCCTCCATGCCAAAATATAGATCATGTAATAAATAATTTTTTTGTAATTTTTTATGCATGAATGTATGCAAAATGGGCATAAAGCCAAATTTTTGTAAAGCCCATGGCTTATGTGCAAAAAGAAATGGCACATGAGCCATGGGATGGGCAAAATGCCATTTTGTAAAGCCCAAGGGGCTATATATAAATATGTAAGCCTATATAAGGCAACATGATGATGAATAAAATATACAATTTTCATTCCCCAAGAAAAACTAGGGTTCTTTGTGCCTCCTGCTCCTTCTCCAAGATTCTAAACCTTCTCATTTTTTTGAATTAAATCAAGAGTTTTACTCTTTCTTTTCCAAAACTAAGTAGTTTCCCACCACAAAACCCACAAAGGGGCACTCGGATCTCCCATCAGATCTTAAAAAGAAGAGATCTTTAAAGTCTCACATCTCTTGATCTTCAAGATCCGGCCAAACAAAAGAAGAAGGAGACTCATCTCCAGAAACCCCACTTTAGGGAAGAACTAGGGCTCAATGGGAGAAGCCCTTCATCAGCTTCAAAACATTCTAGGAGTTTAACTCCATATATATATACATATATATATATATATATAAAATAAATATTTCCTTTCTGAAGCATAGCTTCTAGTTCTGAGACTAAAAGCCCATTTTCCTCGCCGGCGCCCAAGCGCCGACACGTGGCGCTCGAGCGCCCTGCGCTCAAGCGCAAAGCACCCACGTGCCGACACGTGGCGCGCTTGCGCTCAAGCGTCCAGCGCTCAAGCGCACGTGCCTACCCTCCAGCGCCCTACGCTCAAGCGCGAAGCGCCTACGTGCCGACACGTGGCGCGCTTGCGCTCCAGCGCCTTACGCTCAAGCGCGAAGCGCCTACGTGCCGACACGTGGCGCGCTTGCGCTCCAGCGCCCTACGCTCAAGCGCAAAACGTCTACATACCGACACGTGGCGCGCTTGCGCTCCAGCGCCCTGCTCTCAAACGCAAAGCACCCACGTACCGATACGTGGCGCGCTTGCGCTCAAGCGCCCAGCGCTCAAGTGCAAAGCGTTCACATGCCGACACGTGGCGCGCTAGCACTCTTGCGCTGGCCCCACGCATCCTTTGGATGCCCTTTTCCCTTTTTTTTATATATACATATATATATATACATATGTACACACACACATACTCCACGACACTGTCCCTATTAGAAAAAAATTTCTAACAGGGCGCTGCCCCGCATCCCGTAAGGGAGCTGCTAGCCCCCTTGACCCCCAGCCCGCTATCCGGATAGCGGGACCCCCGTAAAACTCTGCGTGGCTCCCGATATGTCCAAAACCCCCTTTCAAAACACAACACACGCACGCCGCACATTGAGTTCGCATGACCAGTTTAACCCGTTAATCGGAGGTTCTCTCACTCCAAAGGCGAGGGGTAATTAACGGCTTAGTCCGCGGCTGCCGGAGATTCGGATCCCTACAATCAATAAACTCCAGCCTACCCTAGACAGGAGGAATCTGTAGTACGCCTGACAAGCGCGCGCATATTCCCATCTCAATGGGATGACGAAAAACACCCTACAGATTCTGGCACGCCTGGTAGGACCAATCTCTCCTCCCATATTTCGGGTTAAGCATTCATGCGAACTCAGTCAATATACATACCTATATTTATACTGAAATAATGCTTTTCATGCAGGTTTTCAAGCAATCACCTTTCAACAATGTCTCCAAAGATGAACTCAGCTCACATCTCCTACACGATGAAGATAAACTCCAGGACGGTCCTTCCGACCAGTCTCGGGCGACAATGGGAGGAGCCGCTGCTACCATTTGGCTCTATTATGTTCATGCCAGTTGGCGCCATCCCAGCTCCTCAAGCCCCGGTGACAGACAAACCGGTCTCGAAGGCAAGAGGCCAAATGTGGTGGTCTCGAAAATGCCCCAACTCAAACGCAAATCGGTGTTTGAACGACTCTCTCTGGCCCCAGCTGGGGGCAAGGCTATCAACACTAACAAAGTAACAGAGCCTCTCAAGCAAGCTCCGGCGGTGCCCCTGACAACTGCTCGATCGGGTGTTTTCTCTAAGCTCCCCGCTAATCGACTCACGGTGGCTTCCCAGGAAATGGATGCCCGTCGAGCCCTTAAAATTGAAAAGTTAAGGCAGAAAAGGCTCAGATATAGAGCCAACAAAAGGGCTAAGGCTCCTGCTAGACTGAATCTCATGAGGTTCGAAGAACAGGGTTACCCCGACGAAGATGGGGAATGGCTGGGTATGTGTGGAACACTGTCTACATGGTAGGCACGCGCAGCAAGAGCAAGGACGGGGCCACCACATCTCAAATCCAATCTGGCTTGAATGTGGTTGCCGCTTCCCAAGAACAGCCGCCCCCGCTGGGTGATGAAAACCTTCTCGATGAGGATGATAGGCGGAAAGACCCATCGGTCCATGAGGAGTCCGGCTCGGAAAGCGAAGATGAGCCAACTTTCCAGCCTAAGAATGCGGAGCAGCAACTTCTCCAAGATCTCCGAAAATAGCTCAGAAGCAAAGACAAGGAGATGGTCAAGCTCTACTCAAAGATCGACGACTTGACAAATGTCGTCTTACGGCTTACGGCCCAACTTGCCTCTCAGCCGCCCAATCAAGCACAGGGCTCTGCTCATGAACCGGGAAACGTTGTCCCGAGACAGCCGGTGCCTATTCCCTCAAATCCAAAGGTGGGTGGACCGCATGAAAGTCAATCGCATCCTATCTCAGGAAATGTATTGGCTACTGATGACAGTAGCTCGCTAACTCAAGATCAAATCATGGATTTGGTTGCCAGCAAAGTCAAAACATTGGTGGCCGAAGCGCAAAAAGATATCAGCAGTAGTAGGAGACCATATCCTGCTCAGTATGATCTGGTAGAATTTCCTAGCGGCTATGTCATCCCCAAATTTGGAAGATTCGATGGGACGGGAAATGCGAATCAACACATCGCCCACTTCAAAGCCTCATGCGGGAATACTGGGGGCAATGATGCGCTTCTCCTCCGCCAGTTCGTTAATAGCTTGACCGATGTTGTTTTCGACTGGTACGCGAGCATACCGGATGACTCCGTTACTACTTTCGTCCAAATGAAATTTTTGTTTCGACAAAGATTCATGAGCGTCAGCGATAAGATCACCATTCCCGAGCTCGTAAGGACCAAGCCCAAGAACAATGAAAGCAGTACGGATTTTATAACCCGATGGCGCAATCTCTCCGTCAAATGCGAACCGCCGATAGAGCAGGACCAATCTGTCAGTCTTCTCGTCGGAAATCTCAACAATTGGATGGCCCCGTTTCTATGCACCGCAGGTCTCAAAACATTCCAAGAGCTGACCAGGAAAGTTCAGATGCTGGAGCGCTCAAAACAGGAGTCCTTCTCGGATTCCCAAAATAACAATAGGTCCTGGAGAAACCGAAAGGACGATAATCGCAAAGGCGGAAACTCCGATGATTCTGAATCTTTCAACACTTCGGCTAACCGAAATAAGTAAGGGATGAGCGGGCCTAGAGCCAACCAGCCTCGGAAGCCAATGTTCGGAGTGGAAGAATCTCCATTGAAAGAGAAGCTGGATAAGGTCTATTCCTTCAGAAGGGACAAAATCCGTAAAATATTCAAAGACGCCCTGAAGAACGATCTACAACTGCCAGAGTCAAAAAGACCGCAGGAACGAATAGGACCGACGCCCCTAAATACTGCCCCTATCACAGAGTGATAGGTCATGCCATTGAAGACTACTTCATCTTCAAAGATTGGGTCGAAAAACAATACAAGGCAGGAGAGATAGAGCTGTCTAAAGGCGTGTTAACAAACAGTCCAGCTGCGACCGCTAATTTCATACAAACGTGGACCGAAGTTCTTCGTGAAACTGATTCTCTCAGATATCCGCCTCTCTGAAAACAATCGACCACCACATCATTAAACTGGGAACAGTCGACCTCTATGTCGTTAAACTGGGAATGTAAAAAAAATGTAAATAAACAAAAAATTTGTAAATAAAAGAAAAATAAGGAAAAGCCGAAATGATGGGGCAACTCGCAATAAAAATCAGCGAGTAAAAATGAAAATGAAAATAAAGCCGAAATGATGGGGCAACCGCGAATAAATAGCAGAAATGATGGGGCAATCGCGACTTTCGCGATAAGAAAAGCTGAAATGATAGAGCAATCGCGATATAAAAAAAGGCGAATGATGAGTCGCTCCTGGTACCATATTCCAGTGCAGCGATGCAGACGCCAACCAAAATCCAATTTTTCAAAATTCGCCCGGCCCTACGGTTAGTCCCCAAATTGACTACCGTATACAATCCACGGGCTCAAATAATTCTCGGCATACCCATGCTCCACCAAAATTACCAGTTACGCGGCTGGTCTCCGCCCTTAGAATTATGCTCCATTGAGAAGACCCACTCATGTGTCCTCACGATAAATGGGGGAACAAACCTTTGTGGGATTCTTACGACTCACAAAGGAAAAACACACTTAGGAATCCTCATGACTCTTAAGGAGAAAATACACCTGCGGGATCCTTACGACTCGTAGGGAGAAAATGCTTTTATGGGACCCTCACGGCCCATAAAATTGAAAAGGCTTAGGTGATAGGGATTTAAACCTGTCTCCTAAGCCATCACTTCCTCATACCCCAATGGCGAATGATGAGTCACTCTTGGTACCATATTCCAGTGCAGCGATGCAGACGCCAACCAAATTCCAAATCCCATACCCCAACGGCGAATGATGAGTCGCTTCTGGTACCATATTCCAGTGCAGCGATGCAGATGCCAACAAAGTCCCAAAAATTTTCCGGCCCTACGGTCTGGATCATACATCCTGCAAAACCGTATACAATTCACGGGCGTAAAACAATCTCAATCTCTCCCGAGTCCTACCGGTGAGCCCACATTCAAAGTCCCACAAAAAATATAAAATAAAAATAAAAAATAAAAAAGGTATGTCCACAAGCAAAATGGGCACGGATGAAAACCCGAAAGGGCTCCGTGAGTAAAAACAGCAAGACTGCCGGCGATTTTGTGAAAACCCAAAAGGGCGCAAACTCGTGAAAAAGAGATGAAATGCAGACTTTGTGAGGAGAAAATTCCAGCGTGAGATCCTTACGACTCACAAAGGAGCAATACACTTAGGAGTCCCCACGACTCCTAAGGAGAAAATACACCTATGGAATCCTTACGACTCGTAGGGAGAAAATGCTTTGTGAGACCCTTACGGCTCACAAAATTGAAAAATCTTAAGTGATAGGGATCTAAAACCTGTCTCCTAAGCCATCGCTTCCTAATAAGCAAACGCAAATGATGATTCGCTCCTGGTATCATATTCCAGTGTAGCGATGCTGATGCTAAACAAAAAAAAAAACAATTCCCAAATCCTCTCATGACAAATGATGATTCGCTCCTGATACCATATTCCAGTGTAGCGATACTGATGTCAACCCAAATCAAATTAAACCAACAACCTCTACGGCGGAATCATGCTCCGTTCCAGAATTTACCCCGTGTCGAAATCATGCTTCGCCTCGGGATATCTACCTTCCCTGCCGGAATTATGCTCCGCCTCGGAATCAAGTCAACCAATATGGTCTGCGCCGGAATCATGCTCCGTCTCAGAATGTACCCCATGTCTAAATCATGCTTCGCCTCGGAGTATTTGCCATCCCCGTCTGAATTATGCTTCGCCTCGGAATCAACCTCTGCATCGAAATTATGCTTCGGTCGGAATGTCTTCCGCTCTTCGGAATGATGCTCCGATCCCTGGAATCATGCTCCGCTCTTCGGAATGATGCTCCGATCCCTGGAATCATGCTCCGCTCTTCGGAATGATGCTTCGATCTCCTCCGATTCTTGGAATCATGCTCCGATCCCCTGGAATCATGCTCCGCTCTTCGGAATGACGCTCCGATTCTTGGAATCATGCTCCGCTCTTCGGAATGATGCTCCGAACTTCAGAATGATGCTCTGAACCCTGAAATGATGCTCCGCCCTTCGGAATGATACTCCGATCCTTACTCCGCGCTTCGGAATGATGCTCCGATCCCCGGGAATCATGCTCCCCGAGGGATACTCCGACCTTGGAATTATGCTCCGCAAATCGGAATGATGCTCCGATCCCCGGGAATCATGCTCCCCGAGGGATACTCCGACCTTGGAATTATGCTCCGCAAATCGGAATGATGCTCCGATCCCCGGGAATCATGCTCCCCGAGGGATGCTCCGACCCTGGAATTATGCTCCGCAAATCGGAATTGATGTTCCACCTCGAAGTCCAATTTCAAGATCCATCAATTTCGTGCACACAACTCATGCATGCGGTGTGCATTCATTGATGGGGGGCACTTTGTTGGGGTCAAAATTTGCACCCCCGGTTGACCGAGTGAAAGTCAAGGTCAACCCCAAGCCAGGTAGGCCCAAGTCCAGGTCAAGCGGGCCCATGCCCAAGTCGAGCCCGCGGCCAGCCTCTTCCATCCCAAAATATAGATCATATAATAAATAATTTTTTTGTAATTTTTTATGCATGATTGTATGCAAAATGGGCATAAAGCCAAATTTTTGTAAAGCCCATGACTTATGTGCAAAAAGAAATGGCACATGAGCCATGGGATGGGCAAAATGCCATTTTGTAAAGCCCAAAGGGCTATATGTAAATATGTAAGCTTATATAAGGCAACATGATGATGAATAAAATATACAATTTTCATTCCCCAAGAAAAACTAGGGTTCTTTGTGCCTCCTGCTCCTTCTCCAAGGTTCTAAACCTTCTCATTTTTTTGAATTAAATCAAGAGTTTTACTCTTTCTTTTCCAAAACTAAGTAGTTTTCCACCACAAAACCCACAAAGGGGCACTCGGATCTCCCATCAGATCTTAAAAAGAAGAGATCTTTAAAGTCTCACATCTCTTGATCTTCAAGATCCGGCCAAACAAAGGAAGAAGGAGACTCATCTTTAGAAACCCCACTTTGGGAAAGAACTAGGGCTCAAGGGGAGAAGCCCTTCATCAGCTTCAAAACATCCTAGGAGTTTAACTCCATATATATACATATATATAATAAATATTTCTTTTCTGAAGCATAGCTTCTGGTTCTGGGACTAAAAGCCCCTTTTCCTCGCCAACGCCCAAGCGCCCACGTGCCGACACGTGCACGTGGCGCGCTTGCACTCCAGCGTCTTGCGCTCAAGCGCAAAGCGCCCACGTGCCAACACGTGGCGCGCTTGCGCTCAAGCACCCAGCGCTCAAGAGCACGTACAACGCTTGCGCTCCAACGCCCTGCGCTCAAGCGCCCACGTGCCGACACGTGGCGTGCTTGTGCTCAAGCGCCTAGCGTCAAGCGCAAAGCACCCACATGCCGACACGTGGCGCGCGTGCGCTCAAGCGCAAAGCACCCACGTGCCGACACGTGGTGCGCTTGCGCTCAAGCGTCCAGCGCTCAAGCGCAAAGCACCCACGTGCCGACACGTGGCGCGCTAGCGCTGGCCCCAAGCATCCTTTGGATGCCCTTTTCCCCTTTTTTTTTATATATATACATATATATACATATGTACACACACATACTCCACGACACTGTCCCTGTTAGAAAAATTTTTCTAACGGGACGCTGCCCCGCACCCCGCAAGGGGGCTGCTAGCCCCCTTGACCCCCAGCCCGCTTTCCGGGTAGCAGGACCCAGTAAAACTCTGCGTGGCTCCCGATATGTCCAAAAACCCCTTTCAAAACACAACACACGCACGCCGCACATTGAGTTCACATGACCAGTTTAACCCGTTAATCGGAGATTTCCTCGCTCCAAAGGCGAGGGGTAATTAACGGCAGCTTAGTCCGCGGCTGCCGGAGATTCGGATCCCCGCAATCAATAAATCCCGGCCTACCCTAGGCAGGGAAAATCTGTAGTACGCCTGACAAGCGCGCGCGTATTTCCATCTCAATACGGTGACGAAAAACACCCTACACCAATGACCCAGGATTTTGTAAATTGATTAGTTTTGATAGAATATTAGATGATGATTTAAATTTGAGTCAGGAGTTATAGTTAATGGAACTCACAAATGAGTTTTTTCCAATAAGATGTATGCCAGATATATCTAAGAAAACTACACAGCCAGGTTATAGAATTACCTCAGGATCTTTAATGAAATACTTCAAACGCCGGCCATAGAAAACTGCATAAGCACCATGAGATGAAATAGACCTATTCATATGAGAATGAAAACCTTGTTCCCATCGAATGGTCTTCTTTATATCCATGTGATGAAATCTGGATACTGAACATAGGAAAAAATTGTGGATTTGGAAATGTATGTCAATATGCCACAAAAAAATCTGTACAAATGCATTACAACAAACAGACAAGAAATCCAAACAGTTTGCATTTTTGCATATAGAGAAACAACATGAACTGAGTCACTGACAATTAAATAACACTGCCTAGTAACATGAACGCTTGGTTCACTTTTTTTTTGGGGGGGGGGGGGTTGGGGGTTGGGGGGGTAATTTATTTTCATTTTAAACGCGTTTGGGGGAGCATCAAATTCATTGATTATCTCTATATCGAACTGAAATGCAAACAATTCAAATTGCAACATAATAAGCTTCATCATATTAGCAGAAAACGTGGCACTAAAAATGAAAATAAATTTTAGGCTCAAACACAGACTTGATGCAAAGAATTTTGTATGCCATTGCTAGATCATTGCTAGATAAGCAGATGGTTTTTTGTTTTTGTTTTTTTTTTGGTGGAGGAAAAGATGGGTTCAGATGAACCCCCCAAATTTCATTAAAAAGATTTTAATGAACAAAACAAAAGTCCCCAGGTACAATGCCAAGAATGGCCAAAAGAGAAATAAAAAAACACAGCAAAGAGCCACATAAAGCCCTGTATGTAACGAAATCATACAACACCAACAAGAAATATGTAACAAAGCTCGAAGATGAAAGTCGTTGGAGCTACTACAAAATACAAATAAGCCTACAGTAACATAAGGTAACCATAACCATATCACCCAAGCAGGACCACACACCCCTAAGCAAGCAGATGGTTAATTAACAATAGATCAGAAGAGAGGCTACCACTAAGCAAGCAGATGGTTAATTAGAAATAGAGCATGGTAAAAGCAAACAGCAATTACCTTCTCTCGAGGGCAGGCATGGTTTCGGGTCAAGTGGACCTAAGTCCATATCAAGTATCTGCGAAAAGCCATATATTAGATATACAATCAAAAAATAATAATGTATAACTAGAAATGAGTAATGATATGGCCCAAGCAATTTTAATTTTTTTTACCATGGATTCAATGTCAGAAGTGTAAGGCACAACATCTTCATTGTCAGAAAATTGCTCCTCTTGATTGGAAGCAGGCAGAATTTCTGCAGAAACGAGATCTGAATGCGGACTATTATCACCATTCAAGGGATTAAGTTTGGCATCATCAGCCTCTTCAAGGTGATTTTCTAGAAAGGATGCAAAAGAAGTATGAGCAGCATTGTCCTGATTCTGGAAATTTAGAGTTGTGCTTTCTTCCTTCAATGCCGTACATTCGTCAACACCAGTACCAGCATAACAAGATATTACAATTATATAACCACTTTTGATGTCTTAGCTTCCACAGAACGGCCATCACATTAGTATCTACTTTCGATTTCTAGGCACTATTTTTGACAGTTGGAGAAGAAAGGCATCATGGAATATAAACTGCAGTCTATTTCTATATTGTTCTCCTTAATTATTTTTAGGCTTAAATCCAGTAAACTACCAAATAGTTTTCCTGTTCGGCAATAAACTTCCAAATAGTTTCAAAATTACGAGAAACTACCATGAGTGACGATCAACGTGGTCAACTGTTTGTTGAATGACAATTCTGCCCTTTCAATGAATTCACTAATTAAAATTAATTAAGTCGTAATTAATCTATTAAAGTTTTAATATTTAATTAAATAATTAATGGTTAATGGCACGGCGACTGACGAGGTGGCTGCCGGCAATGAAAGGAGCTGGAGGTGGTGGCCGGCGGCGGCGAGGAGGTGTTCAGAGGCGGTGGGGATTGGCCAACCAGGGTTAGGGTTAAGTGAAGTTTATAGAAAAAGAATGAAGAAGATGAAGGGAAGGACAATGACAACAAGGAGGTGGCCGGAGGTTGCGAAGGCGAGGTGGTGATTGTAGCGGCGAGGAGGGATGCGGCAATGAGAGAGAATAGTGAAGGTAGGGCTTGGGTGTCAAGGGCTTGGGTTAGGTTAGATTTAGGGAAAGAAGATGAAGCTGGTGACATTGACGGGGAGGGAGGTCGGCGGCGGTGAGCATGGAGATTGGTGATGAGAGAGAAAGAGGGGCTATGGTTTGGGTTAGTAAGATAGAGAAGAAGAGGCGGGGGACTTGAGGAGGGCGGTGCTATCGGTGTCCGGAAGAAATCTCCGGCGGAGGAGGATGGCGGCAGCGCCGGTGGAGGAAGAAGGTGGCTAGGCTTAGGGTTACGGTTAGAGATGGGATGAAGAAGAAGGGTAGTTTTGGGGGTTTTGTTATTTTTTTATTATGTGGCAATTTAATTAACAGTGCTGACGTGGCGATGAGGTGGCACCATTAAGGCTGAGGTGTCGCCGATAACCTTGGTAGTTTCTTATAATTTTGAAACTATTTGGTAGTTTGTTACCGAGCAGGAAAACTATTTGGTAGAAAATAGTTTTATGGATTTAAGCCTTATTTTTATTTTACTTGATTTCTGGAGGTGGTGAATTGTTGATAATATTTGTTTTTGACTTTTTGTATACCTCCAAGTTGTATTTTGTAACTTCTCCCATTTCATAGTACTTGAAAGGTCATACTGACTCTATCCATATCCCTAAAAAATGATACATACCTACTTTCTGCAGAGTCGATGGGCTTGCCTTCAATGAGGATATTGTGGGTTGCACAGGCACCGCCAGTTCCATTCCTATGTTTAAATCACCAAGAAGGTCATTCTGATTGGTAGATAGGACATGATCATTACTTGGGATTACAGAATCTTCTGTGTTTAATACACATAACATAAATTCTTGTCTAGGTTCCTTCAAAGGAGATGTCTTTGAAGATGTAAATGACATTGTTGTTTTCCCATGATGTGTGTCACTGGGAGAACTCAACAAAATAGAGCTTAGACCACGACAAGTCCTATCCGTATTGTCATTTTCGTTGACAATAATGCAAGGCAAATCCAAACCATCAGCAAAGTCCATAAAAGTATCAGAAAAATCTAAGAATTCGTTTTCGGGCATGGCTGTTGGATTATTTAATCCAGCGCCATGCATTCCTTCATCTACCTTTGAAGAATCAAAAACTGTTAGATGTTTGACGACAATAGCATCATTTTCGTATAGGCTTCTTGTCCCCAAAACACTTGGTTGACTCATTTCATGAAGGTCTAAGGATTTATCGATAGAAGTAAGATTATCTCCAGGGATGTTGAGAAAATCTCTCTGATGAAAATCACGATTAAAAGATTGTTTTTTATTGATACATTCTGCTTGAGGTTCACACCGAATTCTCTTTCTCAAGGCGTAGTAATGGCTCCGCACACTCACTGTTTTCCTTTTCTCAGATGACAGTTCCTTTCCTTTGGAATTGGAGTTGCAAGCTCGGTTGGATTTTTGAAAATTTAATGCAGCAAGTTCAGTCTCAATATCAAAAATACGAGAAGATGCTTCTGTTGAGGTATCTAAGTCATACAGGAGAGAGAGCCATCGGGCTTGCAGTTCACGAATAGTGTATCGATGGGAAAAGGGCACAGCGCCTTTAGCCAATGACTCCAAAGAAGCACCTTCCTGTTAAATGGGATCCATTAATGCATAGAGACCTAGTAAACTGTGTGTAAAAATAGGGAAAAGCTAAGTAAACATTAGGCTAGATTATAGTAAATTAGACTATTGTTGTTTTTCAGTTAACTGCCTTGAAGCTTTTTATAACATTAACGGTTAACCTCCCTTAAAGTGCTACATTTAATGGATTTTTGTAAAATAGAACTCCCTTAGAGTTTTAAGGGATTTGCAGTAAACAAAATGTTTGAGGTAGTTTACTGATAAACACAACAGTCTAGTATAATTTAATTTAGCCTAAACATTAAACAAGAAAATGTAGTAAATAAGTTGAAAAGCAAGAGCCAGACAATATAATAAGTCAAAGTAAAAGATAATCATAAGACAGTACAGTTCAGTCTCTGGCTACTGCATAATTCAATTTCATGTCCTAATGAAACTTCCATGATCAGCATTTAATTCCATGTATAAAAGTTTGATCCAAATGTCAAACAACAAACTACAAACAAGACTCCTATTCCAGTACCAGTGATAAGCTACCAATGCATTTAATTTGAAGAGTGCTTCTGTTTTAGGATTTGAAAATTATCGGAACTATTCAGAATACAACTGTCATATGAATATGGAAGCGGAACTTTCTTTTTTTCTATATGAAAGGCAGATGTCTGGTATAGGCGTGCTTCCACTGAATGAGTGAAGTAATTAACATCAAAGATAGACATGTCTTACGGTCCTAAAATACTGACGTATTCAAAATTTTCCCTTCGTTTTGAAATTATTGATTCAAAGAAAGATAAATGAGATCACGTTAGCTTTGACTCAGGCAAAAAGAAAATTCTTCTTTAATTTTCATGCTACTTCTTCCTGCTATATGTCCTAATTTTATCTCACAGATAATTCCATGACCTTCAATTGAAAATATTAAAAAATCCTCATAGTTATTAAGTTCAAAAGATTTTTGAAATTGTAAGGTTCTAATGGTATGTCAATGGGAGTCCAAACCTTTTTTTTTAAAATCAATTTAATGGTTTCATAACTCATTAGAAAAGTAACATATTTTTATTATGCGAAAAAATTCCAAATTCTCATCAGCTCTTAAAGTGCAATCCTGGTTCGATATGGTTTCCTATGGAATGAATAACTAGTAAAAATAATAAAATTTATCAGAACATCCCATCCCCCCCCCCCCAAGAAACGGAAAACAAATGCATGCATGCGCACACAAGCATGCATGCAGATACGAACCATAATGCATAGAAACATGCACACGGGCCCACCACCTACATGAAGAAGCACCAAACCCTAAACAATCGATCCTTTGCGTATATTTCCTTTTTCATTCTCATTTCCTAAAGTGGAGAAGATAGAAAAGCCAATTAACACTCTCCTGTATCATGTTTTCCAAGTTCTTTTCCTCACCATCCTCTATCGTCTCTTCTCAACATTCTTTCCATCTCATTAACTATAGAATTAACTTAAAGATTTCAGGGTATTCCAAGAAACAAAAAATTACTAACATTATACAGGCCTCAACATTGATCTATCAGATTCTTTCATCAAAACCTTTAAACCAGCTTAAATAATCTTCTTTGGTTCAAATTCCAAGCTGCTTTTCTTACCTCGGTACATCCGCAAGAAGGTTTCAAGGCATACTAAATAATGATTAGCACTAGGACATGGTCAAAAATCTAAAGATGCATGCTTAACGAAAAAATTTAAGCCAGTATAAACTATGCAGCATTCAACATTGCAATGGCTAGTGTTAGATTATGAGATATTTGAGTATAACTGTATTAGATATTATGATTATCATAAATCAAATAAGTTCTGATTTATGTTGTTGAGAATATGATTAGGGTGTTAGATTGTTAGGATTATTAGTTATCGGTTAGTTATGTATGAGTTGCATAAATTGAGATGATTTATCTCTTAATAAAATTGATCGAGTTTATTGCTTTCTTATCCGCTAGTATGAAGTCGTGTGCATAATAACTATGCAAACACAACATTAGTTTACATGAACAGAAAACAAAATGGTGGTGAGATAACTACCTCGACAGCGTTCTTCAATAAGCGATCATCCTCAGGAATCCACTTCGTTAACGAAGTAAGAGCTTCCATTCTCCAAATCTACCGACTCCCAATATTTTTCACACTGTCTCCCTGCAATACTTTTAATTATCATAAAACAAAATTTTAAAATTTAATATTTATAAGGTACCCTATGGTTCATTTCTCTCATATTACAGCTGAATTACCACCGAAAATTTATATAAAAAAAAAGTCAAATATCTAGAGCAAAAATTTATAGAAATTGTCATTGTTTGCTTTCGAGATGAAACAATCATGAGCATTCGTTTAATTCAATTGGCTTACATAAAATTCAGATCAAATACAAAAGCAAGGGTAAAAATGACAATTTTGCACAGCTATCGAACTTAGTATCAACGAAATTGAGAGCTGAGAGAAAAAAGTTTGAAACTTTGAGAGGAATGCGTTTAAAAATTACCCCCTACGCCATCGAATCTCTAGGGTTTTCTCGACGGCGACGGCGACGGCGACGGCGATTAAGGGAAAGGGCGAAGGATATTGAAGAAGGGGGACGAAAGTCTGGACAATTTACGAGACAGCCATCGGATCTGTAGTTTATACAACAGACGCTACCCAAATTGTTATTATTATACAGAAAGATATTTTTTCTGTCGTTTTCTTATCTAAAATCTTGCAAATATTTTTTTCTCGAATTGAATAGGATTTGCTAACTTTCTTCTGTTCTTGCAAGGACACAAAAAAACAAACAGATAAATAAAAAATCGAATATATCCAATAGTAAGAGTTGGTTTTGGTGGCAGAACAATGTATGATCTACTGAAACTATAGGTGTTAGTTTTGTTACATGCATTTGGTGCATTAATATATATGTTTGTCAACGTAAATGATACATTGTGTAAAGATTGAGATTATCATTATGTATAGACCAAATGTTTGTAGCTTTTAATAGAGTTAAATTAGGATCATTTCGATGGTATAAGCAACGTATACAAAAGACACATCGTATTCATGGTACCTAAAGTATATCTGCAAACAAAACCAAAGAAGATATAGAAATGTTAAATATGTGCAAGTTATATTTTTTATGTTCATGTTTATCAATTTTGAAGCATGTGAAATAATACGGCCAAAAATTACAACTTATAAATATTATCACGCCCAGAAAACGGCTATTCACGTCTAGTTTGCAAACAATATATTGGAAACCATGGAAATTGTATTGTCTGGAGGCTAGACCTTACAATGCATTATATTTATATTTTGGGCTCGCAGTCAAAATTACCCCAATCACTTCAAAATTTCGCTCCCCCGCCAATAACAAAACACCCAAATTCTAGGGCTGAAAATCATCGGAAAAATGGAGAAGGGTTTGATCTCGATCGATCGATGGAGAGAGGAGAGCCAAGTCTACTTCTTGACCCATCTCCATGCCGATCACACCCAAGGCCTCTCCTCAAACTGGTGCAAAGGCCGAATCTTTTGCTCCCCCATCTCCGCCGCCCTCTTCTCTTCGAGGTTCCCTGGCTTCGACCACTCGCTGCTTAGTCTTTTGGACGTGGGGTCCACCACCGAGCTCTCATTGGCTTCTCCCACCTCAGGCGACGAGGTCAGAGTGCTGGTCACCGCCATCGATGCTCATCACTGCCCTGGTAAATTTGTTGTTTATGTTCGAGCAATTTGGATCTGAATCTATGGGAATCTGTGCACTGTATTGGGTTAGGGCTTTTGAATTGTTGTTTTTGTTGTTGATTTAAGCCTTTACAGTGTGGTACATGCATCAGGTTTACCTCCAATCACTGCTGTTGTGCACATGATTGTTCTAGCAAAAAGCTTCAAATTCGATGATGATTTATTACATAACAATGTCCTTTCCACTGTACTAAAACTCTAAAGCTATGACGAGGGTCGAGTGATTTATTTTTATGCTCTAACATGCTCCTGTGGGTCGATGGCCATTTGGGCTGAAACATGGGCTTTGCGTAACGGTATTTTTAATTTAAATTAAATCGTGTTTAATACGCCTCAACCTAGGTTGCTCTGTTGCCATGTGAAATATCTCTTCCATGTACCAAAACCTGAAGTTATTATTTAAAATGAGGGTTGCGAGATTTATTTTGATATTCTAACAATTCAGTTGGTTTTTTTGGACATAGCTTAACTTTGGAAGCGTGGGCATGAAAATAAGTTACTTTCCTTTCGAAGAGAAGTAGAAACTGCTTTGTAGCAGCAGCAAATAATTGATCGGTTTGTTCTATGCAATGTAATCAAGCTATGTTCTTTCTTCTTCTTCTTTAATCTCAGAGGAACAAATTTTCACTGGAGATTGGTTGCATACCTATGGGATGTTATGGTTCTTTTTGTGTGTATGGTACTTTAGTTCATCCTACTAATATTCTGGAGTAAACAGATGATTTTATTTCATTGGGTAGAAATTCCAGGTTAGGAAGTGATGCTATAGAAAGGATCGAATTCTTATTTTTGGATAATATAAACACTTGTTTTATTTTTTGTTGTATTATTAGAATTTAAAGATTGCTTCATCCTTTAATTAGATTTATTTTTCATCCTCGCGTCAGTATCTATTTAACTTAGCCTCAACATTAAGTTCATCTTTCGAAGCAATTTTAATTTAATCAGTAAGACATACTATAAAGCAGGAGATTTTCTCCCTCTGCCATGTATGATATGTTGGTTTTTATTTCCGACATAATGAAGCGTGAGAAGATTGGTTGGACCTATATTGGTGATGTATTTATTTTTCCGGAGGGCAAATGGTCCTGATTGATTGAAGAGGTAATAATGTTATTAAACTTTGTTGCATTGATGTGTTCTTATTTTCTAAAAATGGAAGCTCTTGTTCTTTTTCTTTTACTTAGGCCTAACATTCAGATAGGCTGTTAGATTCTTAGCCGTGCAGGAAAATTTATTTGTTTTTAGATCTGCGGTTAACTGGTTAACTGTTCTATCTAAATGTGTATCTCTTCACAGTAATGTGACAGCAATCACTTTGGAATTTTATCCCTGTTTATGCTTTCCTTGTTTCTCTATCTCAATTAAAATTATTGATTTGGTACTATTATACTAGCATATATCGATGATATACTTCAAAAATCAAATTCCTCTTATTATATTAGTGTCTAACTCTTTGGATAATATAAAACTTCTTTTTCATTTACTATATCATTGTACAAGAAGTTATTTAATGGCATCCAATTAAGAACCTTTCCCTCTCCCAATAGTTTTCATAAAACATCTAGTTGCATATTGCATTGGCAGGTGCTGTCATGTATTTGTTCCGAGGGGAGTTTGGATGTGTGCTGTACACAGGGGACTTTCGTTGGGAGCCAACAAGTGAGAGGGCGAAGCTGGGGAAGAAAACACTACTTGAGACTCTTAATGGAGATACTATTGATGTTCTCTACTTGGACAATAGTTATTGCAACCCAAAGTTTTCATTTCCTCCTCGCGAGGTTGCAGCCCAACAGGTTTTTCTTCTATAACTGTTTCTCACTTAAACTTTTGGAAGTTTACATATAATGCCATTGAATTACGCATAACACCATAGGTTTCAATAGTATAATTACTACTTTTTTCCTAACGATCTTTTATAACCTTGTGTCCTTCTCGTTCTTTTTCTTTTCCCCTATCTATACTTTTTCTCTTATGTAAACTTGAATCAAGAATATAAATATGATACCGTGAATGTTAAATCTCCAGATAATCGATATCATTGCTCAGTATCCTGATCATGAAGTGATCATTGGCCTGGACACACTTGGGAAAGAAGACCTGCTGCTTAAAATAGCAGAAGCTTTAAATATAAAGGTTTGATAGGTTCATTTCTTCCTTATGTTATCAAAGTACCCCACTAGCTTCTATAACACTTTCCATGATCCTTGATTTAAAGATATGGGTATGGCCAGAGCGCTTGCTCACAATGCACCTCCTCGGCTTTTTCGACGTTTTCACAACAAAGACTTGTCTCACAAGAATTAGAGCTGTTCCCCGATACAATGTCACGTTTGATACACTTGAGCAACTTAATTACTTTCACCCGACCATCGGAATTATGCCCTCAGGCCTTCCTTGGTTAAAGCCCGTAACTAAAAAACATGAGCACTTCTATTCGATTCCATACTCTGAACATTCATGTTTCAGCGAAATACAAGAATTTGTCAAAGTTGTTCAGCCATCAACTGTTACTGGCATTGTTTCTTCAGCGATGTGTTACATTAATCCTCGCCACTATTTTCGTCGTCTCTGTGGAGCTAGTCAGCTTTCCTACGAACCATGTTGGAATGTAAAATGTGAGACGAGTGAAAAAGCAGAAGCTAGGAAAAGTTCCAATAAACGGAAGGCGAGAAGAGAAGCGAAGCTCAAACTTGCAAGCTTAAGTGTGCGTAGGAGCAGGGTATGCATACTACGAAGAGAAAGGCGAGGCATAAAGATTGAAGAAAGTGTGATTAATGAAGAATTCACTTAGGCTGTAATCGAAAATGTGCGATATTATTCTGTACATATTGAGAGAATAGCAATGTTGTATATGCCACTGTATGCAACCATGTTATGGGCTTAAAATTTCATTCTGTGATATGAAGGTTTTGCTGTATAAATTTTCTTTACTTTAGCCTTTATTAGCATTACATGTTTTTGATCAGTTTTATGTCTTACTCATGTTAGAAAAATACATGAAAATATCAAATATAAATGCTGTATGCATGAGAAGTTAGCAGACTATTTCCATGAAGCAGTCACAATTCTTGTTGAATAACCAAGCAAATTATGTATAAATTGGTACAAATGTAGGGGTTGAGATAAAACAAGTTATTGTCTTCATCATAGCTACATATTTTTCGAAAAGAAAAGTATACAGTTCGCAAAGGGCTTATCTAAGTTTTCAAAAAGGAAACAGCATTCGACTAATTTACTCCTTTCTCCAGGGATCATCGACAAATTTAATTTTTCAGAAGAGATGCCAACCCGCACTCAAAATCCTCTTTAGCACGTTTGTCAAAGGGATCTTCACCGATGTAAAGATCGAAAATACACCAACATAAGAGCTTGCTCTGAATGCTCCCCATCTCTTTTCCATCAACTAGGAGTAAAAAGGTCGGGATAAGGTGGTTAAATTTAAAAAAATTCGGTTATATAAGATAGTAAATTAATAATAGGATGAATTCTACTAAACTCAATCCATCTTTTGGGGTTTTTTAGATAACCCCATTAAACTTTTAAAATGCTATAAAACCCTATGAACTACCAATATTGTATGAAGTCGTTAGTTTAAGCAACTCGTGTAAGTCATAATTGGACTGAATAACCTCAAAATGTTTTATAGATAGATTGAAATGTAATGCAATGAAAGACAAAGCTCGCGCGCACAGTAATGCCCATCCTATATATTAGAATTAGTGAAAGACTTATAAAGGTTGTAATTCACATATAGTTAGTGAAAGACTCTTCTCATTCAAAGAGTGAAACCCGGCTCCTTTGAAAGATCTATTAGGCGTCCTCGTGGTATCTTGTTTTCGTCTTTAAAAAGGGATGTGAACCTGTAAAAAGATATCCACTTCATCACTACTACAAAAAGGTGCTGACCCTACGGTTAGGACTGTAGGGGCAATTCACTGTCCTTACGGTTCCCACCGTAGGGACTTGGCAACAATCGGTAGGTTTAAAAGACGCAGGGGCAAATTTCTGTCCTTACGGATGAAAAGTTTGCCCTATAGTTATAACAGTATGGCAAACCGTCCCTACGGTTTCATACATAGGAACGTTTTTTTTTTAATTTACGTTAAAAAAATAGTAATTTCTTGTCCCTACGATCTCAGATCGTAGGGCTAAATTTAAATTATCTGTAGGGCAGAATTTCATTTTAATAAAAAAATTTGGTAATTTATTTCCCTGTGGATAAAACCGGTGGGGCAGGATTTTGGCCGTACGGTGTAATCCATAGGGCTATACTTTCATTTTAATAAAATATTTTTTATAAAAATTTATAATTTAAGCCCCGACAGTTTACACCATAGGGACATGTATTTGACCCTACGGAATGTACCGTAGAGGCAAAATATCAGTTTTTCCTGATATTTTGCCCCTACGGCTGCAGCTCCAGGTTAATCCATTGCCCCTACGGTTTTCACAGTAGGGACATATATTTCCCCTACGGTGGAAACTGCAGGGGCAACTTTGCATTTATTTTTTTTTAAAAGGTTTTTCCCATTTTTTCTCCTCCCTGTATATAATAATATATATATCATACAGTATATCATATAGCCAAAAACAGAAATATTTATAAACAACATTCCACGCATAATATATTACGAAATAAACAAAAACAATACTAAATCAATCTA
Source organism: Agapanthus africanus (assembly GCA_030015575.1). Taxonomy (NCBI): domain Eukaryota; kingdom Viridiplantae; phylum Streptophyta; class Magnoliopsida; order Asparagales; family Amaryllidaceae; genus Agapanthus; species Agapanthus africanus. The sequence continues at coordinate 963,911,212 of CM057338.1, forward strand.
ATATACAACAACCGATGTCTAAAATATACAATATATATAAAAAAAAAGTACATACATCCTCCAGAAATCCAAAAAATATAAATAAATCTATGCTTGCTCCGTCCAGGTGCTCCGCCTCCAAGTATCTGCAAAATCCAGCGCATCTGCTCCTCGCTGCAGCTATGTGTCGACAAAATCCCGAGTACTGAAGCTGCAGGAGTAGGAGTGGCATGCGAGCCGAAGCCGAAGGAATGGCCTACGCAGAAAAAGCTGGTTGAGTGGCCTGCGGAGCAAACTGAAGGAGTGGCATGCGCAGCCGCGGCCGAAGGAGTGGTTTGCGGAGCCGCAACCGAAAGAATGTCATGTGCAGCCGCAGCCAAAGAAGTGGTCTGCCGAATTTGTAAAGTTTTTAAGTTTGTGTGATAAAAGAATAAGTGTCACGTCCCACTTCCTAAGATACCAAAATTTCGAAACAAAACTTGGCCAGCCATGCCACTTACGGTAATGAAATATCCTTCCATAGTCACATTAAGGTCGTCAATTAATAACCAAGAACAAATAATATACATATCTATCTCTAAACATGTCCAATAACCACGATAAACAATAACAGGAGACGATAGCGGAAGTAATAAAGATCCAAGGAAATAAGAGAATACCTAAACCATAAATAAGAACTATATCAGTGGAATGATCCTAACTGATCGGCGGTCCTGTCGAACTACTGATGATCCTCCTGTGCTAAAGTCAAAAGATCTTGGCCATACAAAACCCAGACGTAAGTGCGTCATAAATATCATAATAATAATATGAACGATAGGTGATATAGTATACCAGGTGTAAGAACTCGATATCATGAGTGTAAACAATAAGCAATAACAGTAACACGTAATGCAACAAGCAAGATATCAGTATCAACCATATTGTGTGTATCCTAAGGGTTCATGTTGTTATATTATCTATCCTAAAGGTATTTGAAACCAATTAATGTACTCTTCCATATAACTCAAAAGTATATATCCCGTTATCCCTCGGGACCACGGACGCAAGATATATCCCGTTACCCCCGGGACCACGGATACAAGATGTATGAACCAAGAATGATTTGTTCTGTTAACCCCCGGAACCACAGAAACGTGTAATATCCTTTTGAGTTTCACTTCAGTTACACTTTTGATTTCTCCATTTCTCCAGATTTCATTTTCCATGTTAGGTATGAAAATAATATCTATCTAATGCCAACACAGGGACAAACAGGTACATGTTATGTCTATCAAGACAACAGATTACGTCCATCAAGATAACAAGTCAGGACTATTGGTATCAGTAAGTATTACAGGCAAATAAATACTAGCATGATAGCAAACAGTAGCAGTGTAATATGGTACAAGCATGTCAGGAATGGTGTAATTAAGTAGGTATGTTGTATATACCACAGTTAGGATGTATATATCACAGGCATATATCATAGTCAAATCATTGGGATAGAACATGCAATATAGTTATAACAGTATATCGGTAAAAGTGAATTGATATAAATTAACAGGCATTTAAATCAAATGGGTAACAAATACTGTTAACCAGATAATGTATATTTTCTAGTAATAGAATTAACATATGAAATATTGTTTTCAAAATGGTTTTATAAAACCTATCTAGATACGATACATGAAATACCGACAATGATCAAAACAATACTACAGGTTCAATATATCAATTTGACCGTATTAAAATAATCTTTTGTTATAATTATGAAATATTGTTAATTAGACGAAATATTATAAATTAAACTTATATTGATTAAATTTAATTAATGCCATGAAATGATAATTATAATAATGTTACGGCAATGTGTGTGTGTGTGTGTGTCACGACCCAAAATTTGGCCCGTAACCGGTACTTAAACTACGTAACGTCTACAGGCGTACGCAACTCAAGTAAACCGAAACCCAGAAATCTAAACCACCCAAATCTGGATCAACGGAGAAAACATAGTTTTAACACTTGAAAAAAAAATTACAAGTAAAAACTCTAACTCCAGTTTTCTTTCTTTGAAAATTTCGGCAGCACCTCCTTTGTAAAAACTAGCCCCGAAAACGGGTACAACACAGATAATATATAAAGTATCCCAAACAGGAGCAAATCACGTCCAACGGCGGAGACAACCACCACAAGATATAAATACGACGCCGAAGCGGAGAATATAAAAGGAAACTGCAATAAGAAGTAACTTTCCAACATAACCGGCTCCCACGAGCACGGCACCCAAAGTCACCAAAATAATACAACACTGAATCATCACAACTCGTCTCTAAGTCATATACAAACAGTGGTAGATGGAGAATACTAGATCCAATAAAAAGATATACAATGTACAAGCAGATAACCGCAAACTCACCTAAAAGCAAAGGCCTCACTACCTAACGCAGCGGTATCCGCAAAAATAGAGATGATAAGATGCCCTGCCGCGGCTACTCAGAGGGTAAGTCCGGCAAAACACTGTGGCACAATGGGGGTGAGTTGCCAACTCGTGAATAGTAAATAATATCATACTGAAATCGCAAGTATGCACTAACAGCAATGATCAATAGCATGTAAACTGGTAGCATGAGTATGACAATATAAATATGCGACTATCATGATCAGGGTACACCACCAGGTACTATATCTACATGAATAAGTGCATATCAACTGAGTACTGAGTGCGGGATAATAAATAATCTCATGCACAAATCATAAGCATGGAGAAACACGGTGTAACTCAGCAACACCCAAATCCCAAAATACTCAAATGGGCCCTCAGATCGGCCCTCAAATCCTGTAAGTCTCATGGAACCTGAGTGTCAAATATCGACACTCTAAAACATCATGAAAACCAGTGTCTAACATCGACACGTAAATACTCGTATCCATACGTTCCTCGAAACCCAAGTATCCCACTTCGACACTTGTGTTCCACGTATCGGTCTTTCTGATATCCATACGTTCCTCGAAACCCAAGTATCCCACCTCGACACTTGTGATTCCACGTATTGGTTTTTCCAAATCCATATATCTCTCGGAATTATAAGTGCCTAACATCGACACTTGAAATTTCCATATCGCATGAAAATATATCTCAAATGCATAAATCCACATAAAACAGCATATGCAACATAAAACCTCAATATGAACATATCACAGGAAAAGTCCGCTATTTAACTGCATCAAGTCATTAAATATATTTCGCGGTTCCCTAAAATCCAAATCCAAAATACATATATATACAGCGTCCCATTCCACCGATATATATGTTATAAAACTGATCATGTAACAATAGCAAAGTATATGTGCGAGCATGTAGGTATAGTATGGCATATATATAAGCATATAGGTATACGGGTATGCTATATGTCATATGCGTTGTCGCACAAGTATAACTGTTTCAATGTCGCTAACCAATAGCAAGGTATATAAATGAGCATTTGTGTTGTGCGTATCATGGCAATTACCGACAGTGTGTGTGTAGCATATCATTGGTGCTCGTGCAACATGGACTGTCAATAATAGTGCAGTGTACAATATATACAGTATCAGGCACAACAAGTGACTATATGTAATGCGAATCATGCAATATCTCTATATAACCACATAAACATACGGCTAATATCATATCATATCTAGCCCCAACGCTCAGCGCCATACGGACGATTTTCCCGTAGATGTTAAATCTACTCACCGATGGTCTCGAGCTATGAAAATCTGACCATCTGCTTCCCTTCGTTCGCAGCGTCCGAAGTCCCCGCTTGCGACGCTATATTTCCACAAACGCAAGAAATAGTGCAAACATCTCAGAAATCGACCAATATAACGTAAAACTGCGTATTAAATAACGCACCAACACTAAACTAACTCGCGAGTGTACGTTTAGTGGCTAATGTGCGTAACGATACCACAAAACCTACCCAAGCACAGCAGCTGCACCAGATCACGATTCATGTCGCAAAACGTAACACGCAGACTCAAAACACTAGATTATAGGTAAACGATTTCAGATTTTGCATACTGCAATTACTAAAAAAGTAAACAGTACCAAACACCCCTAACCAACAGCAGACAACTACCCACAAAAGCCAAACCCCAGCACCTCCCTCCATCGCCAGCGTAGCCGGAATTTTGCCTAGGGTCGTCGGCCGAGGCCGGTGAGGTGGATCTCGTGTCTCAGGTGGTACTCCAGGGTCACTAGTATATCACTACAATTTTGTTTGATTTTCTGTAAAAATTTCAGGTCGCAGCAGTTCACAGAGGCTCTAAAAGACACTAAAAACCCGATATTGCACTAAACGATATTTAAAATGTTCTAAACCAAAATTAACGAACTACGCAACATAAAAACTTCTATTTATCAGTGTAGAGATTATACCTATCAATTTTAGCTCATAAGATCCAAGCTTTCCTAGTTTCCAAGTGATCAAAGAATAAGAACAAGGACTTGATGTATTTTTGGGATTTATTTGGGAATTTTGGAGATTTATTGGCTTGGATTGATGCAAAATGGAAGGAAAATGATCAAGAGCAGTAGAGAGAGGGAGAGATTCGGCCAAGTGAGGAAAGGGAGAGTTATGGAGTGTTCTAGCTCAATTTTGCAATAAATGCACACATAAATGCTTTCACACACACATGCATCTCTTTGATTTCTTTTCTTTTCTTTTAAACTTAATCCCTAAAACCCAACAAATATCTAGATATGAAGAGAAGGGTGAATTACTCACATAATTGATGAAAAGATCGCTTTATAGAAATTTCCCAAAATGTGAATACCGCATTAAAATAATATTAAAATTGGGGGAAAAATCTAATTGAACCAAAACGTCCCATATACCCCTAAAGCTTGCGCACTAGATTTATTTTAGCTAAACTAGGTACTGGCAAGTCGATATGGTGGTTTGAACACAGTCGGGTTAAAACGGAAAATACCGACAATTTAACCCTAAAACGGAAAAATTCGCATAACGATTTCTAAAACGTTACAATATATATATATATATATATATATATATATATATATTGTCGTAACTCTAGAATGTAGCAAGTAAAAACTTGCCTCGACAACGATGATCACGGCAAACGACGACACAGAGACATGAAACATGACACACGCAAGACCACAACTTGGATCTTGGCTCAGGTATGAATGCAGCTGTGATTTGAATTAATCAAGTGCAGGCGATGGCTGGAGCTTGCTTGATCGGGCCTAGGCAAGCAGTCAAGTAGTGGTGAAGGCTAAAGTCGATGTGTGACGCCCTGCTTCCAAATAGATGAAAACGGTGACGCGGCAGGCCCGCGACGTATTTATTTCGAGAAGGTCATTTTCCGGAATAAATACGCTGAGCGTAATTGAGCAATATAAAATGACAAGAAATTAACATGAGATTTAAACTTCAACAACTTTATTTACATTCAACTTGATTCATTTACAATACATAAGTTCAACTGAAAGAAAATACAAGAAGGGAAATACTTAAACAGGTGGCATACATAAACTGAAAAGTAAGGATAACTAGTCTATGGCCTGAGTCACGATCTGATCGTGCTCCTCCTCTGTGGTGTCCACCTCCTCGGTCTCCACAGTATTTGACGAATATTCCAAGAAACAAAAATAGGTGCAATGCCCGTCAGCAAACCTTCGCTCGGTAAGTCCCCAAGAAATGGGTGTGAAGTATAAAAGTACAATGATAAAGAAAATATATATCATGAATCAATGGACTAGGAGATATTGTGTTGAAACATGTTATTTAATATAAGCACGGCAATTCTATATAACATGCAGTTCTATATATCATGGCAAAGTAATATGAGTATAGTATAGTATGGCCGTGTAGTGTAGGTGTAGTGGACATGAAGTGAATGCAAGTGTCCTAAAAGGTCTGTATATGGGTAAACTAAATGTAACGTAAGTTCAATGGTGAATGTCAACTAATCTCAAGAGTATTCTCGAACCCAATAGACTGTAATCCAGGGGTAAGGAACCACGGGTCTGAATCAAGTGTTAGTAACGGGACTTAAACCTAGTGTTGAAGTATTCCAAACTCAACAGGCTATAATCTAAAAGTAAGGAAACACGGGCCCTCATAATAGAGTGCTCGTGATAGTAGATATGGATTCATGATCTAGGGGGACTCCTGATATTTCGTTGGATTCATACATGAACTAACCCAACACCCCTTGTATTTTACGTTACAGTTAAAATTAATAGCCTTGCTCGAATCCATGAATACATCAAGTGAAAAAATTGAGTTCATGTCAATATCAAGTATTCGTGTCAAGTGTTCATGTATTCATGGTTCGAGTTAAGTCAGTTTCAATAGCAACCATTGTGTTCTGGTATTCATATTAAGTTCATGTCAAATTATAACAATAGTTCGGTCAAGTCAGGTCAAGTATACATATTTGAATTTGATGTTTGAATTCGAGTATTCATGTTCATGATCAAGTATTCGAGTTCGTGTTTGATTTTGGATTCAGGTTTGAGTTGGACTCAGAATGAGTCTGATACTTATAAACTGATTTAACTCTTAAATTTTTAGGTTCGGGAGTTATCGGCAACTGCTGCACATGGACGGCACGATTTGTGTATTTTCCAAGACAATTGTTATTGATAACTCTTGTTAACTTTTCTAATTTGAATAGGCAGACACTCACTTTCTCCGGCTCTCTGGGGCTCAAGAGAATTGACCCCGCTTAAACCTATATTTACTAAAGTCCTTAAAATATCATTTCGTATATCTCGAGGGGGTCTTATGAAAAATATTTTAATATAGATTAAAAATAAAACGTCGAGGGTGATTTGTATTACATAGGGTTTTCATGAGCATGTTTTTTTATTATTGAGGTATTTTTATGATAAATACCTAGCTTTTAAAAGTTTATGATATTTTATTGAAAACTAGTTATTTTTAGTAATTTGATGGTATTTTATTGACATTTTTTAATCTTTCATTTTTAGAAAAATATAGATTCATAATATAATGAAAATATGGATTTATAATTTTATATAATTTTTAATTTTTAGAAAAATTAGTTTTATTTAGAAAATTCGCATTTCTTAAAGACCGTATTTTATAATCCTTTCGAGATCAAATACTCTGCGAGGAGTGCTGCATCTCGTTCTATTATCCTCAGGATGTGCGATAACCCGTACCATCCATTAACGGGTCTTCTAACGAGAGTTGTAGATGCATAATTACAAAGGAATACGAAATATCACTTTAAAAGAAACCCGATTTTAAAGTATGTTGTATTTTATTGTAAAGATTATTCTTTGAAACAAAAATACATACAAATAGGTATCGTGCTATGAAAACAAAGTATACATGTGGGGTAGGTCGTTACCCCATAAAGTTTTTCCTAAAAGTATAGTTTTAACAAAAACAAAAGGAGGTTATAATAAAGTTCAAGGTATTTTAATGAAAAAGTTCAATTATGGTTGCTTCACATGAGATTCTTGGTTAAATTTGATTCTAAACATTGGTATTTAAGATTATAAGTAATGTGGTAAAATTAGATTGACCAAATTATAAAAAAGAAGGGAGTTTCTAGGGTTTAGAAAAAGAATATCGGTAGTAACTTCACTTTACCGATATAAAATTTAAAGATGAATTTCAATGAAAAAGAGGAGAGTTGGGAGGGACTTACGGTTTGAATATATCAAGAAGAGATTAAGGAAGAGGAGGGAGGTTTCGTGGTGTCGCGGGAGCTCCGGAATCAGATTCGATATTCGACGGAAGAAGCTTGCTCGTTAACTCCACTTTACTCCACCGGCACTTAAGAACTTTTTAGAGAGTTTTTGCTAGAATTTTCAGAATGGTGAAGAGCTAAAGCATGGGATGGAATTTTTAGTGGAGAATTAGGGTTTGGGAATAAAAAAATATGGATTAAAAAGCATTAAAATGGTGTTAATTGTTGAAATGAAAGGTCTCTGTTTGATTGCAGGGAAATCAAACAGTGCAGAGGAGTTGAAGGGAGTTGAAGAGACATGTGTGCAAAGCATGGATCAAAATTGCCTCATCATGACCGTCCCCGCCGGCCTATTGGTCAATTTGGCCGGTCGGATCTCGAGCTTTGGCCTCGAGATTCGTGCCATATGGGTTATTTTGGGCGTACACCATTTTGCACATGTTTGATTTTTCTAAACTTTTCATTTTCCCGTGTATTGCATGTGCAATCTTTTGGGCTTTCAAAATTTAAAAAGAAAAATCAGAAAAAAAATAATTGTGTCTGATGGGAATCGAACACACATGCTATGTCATAGCAGTGTAGAGGCTTTACCAGTGAGCTACAAGTTGCTTCTTGATTTTATTTAGTAAAAGTGACTTATAACACATACACAGGCCGTCAAACTCTTTTTTGTATATTAATAGAAGATTTTTTGTACAGCGATTTCAGAGTCGTTACATTCTACCCTCCTTATAAAAATTTCGTCCTCGAAATTTATACAAGGATGTTGTAATAGATTCAAGAAAAATTTGATTGAAGCAGTGGTGAAAGAACTACTAATATTGTACTGAAAGTGCATGAAAATGTTTGGGTAGATGAAAGAACGAAAGGATGCAAGAATTTGAAAATGCTGAAAAAGATGGGAAGGGATTTACGAGTGTTATCTTGACCTATAGCTTCGGCCTCTACGACCGCCAAAGTGAAAACCTAATGTCTCTGTACATTTCTCTGTGCACGCTGGTATATCGACGGCTGACGAGGTAAAGGTGGTCCGCGTAGAGGTGGTGCAGGAAGGGCTAACCGAGTAAGTAGAGCTTGAATAGCCGGTCTAGCTGGGGTTGAGCCAGTTCGGTTGTGTGGGCAAGTTCCTACAGTATGTGAGAGTGATCCTGTAACAACTTCAATTTTAGTGTACAAAAATTTGTTTAAAAAGTTAATGTATACTTGGGGTATTTGCATTTACTGTGAGTACTATAAGTAATTGTTTTGCTTTTTAATAGTAAGAAGGAGCTTGTAGCTCATTGGTAAGACTTTGCACTGCTGAACCAAAGCACCAGAGTTCAAATCTCATCCCCCACATTATTTTTAATATTGTTTTTTTTTTAAATTTTTAGAAGTCTAAGGGTCTACACGTGCATAACTCGTAAAACCCCCACTTCACATATAAAACAAAATGTCTCAGGGAGTAGACCAAATGACGACGGACCCACGGCAGCGAGCCCCGGCCTGACTCGGCCGGCAACTCGGCCCGCCGCCGCCGGCCGAGCTGAGTCGGATCGCCGAGTCTTCTACATGAAAGTTCTGCCTTTTGGTCTTCTTAACTCCCCTGTATACTTTAATTTACCTGCACATTAACAGAGAGAGTAAAAACCCCATTAAAACCTATTTTTAATATAATTTAATAAATTTTTATTCACACCCTTTCACCTACCCTAACCCTAGATTTACCCTATAAATACCACCCCTAAACACACACCCCTCACTCACAATTCTGTCCAAACTGTCAAGAAAACTCTATAGAATTTTAGAGTGCATTTGAAGTTAGCAAAGGGCGAAACTCCGACGAAATTCCGACGACGACCCTAAGAGCTCCCGGCGACGAAACGACGCACCGGTGTCTCCTACGTCTTTCTCTCCCTCTTCTCTTGAATCTAAACCCATAAGTCCCACCTCTCTCCTCTCTGATCTATTCTTAAAACTTTTTTTAATAAAACCTGACGGAAGCGGAGTTAAATCCGACTTCCGATTCGGTTTTCTTTATAAAGTTCAATTTTCTTTAACACAATCATATTAAACTCTTACATCTTGACTATTAATCATTAACAAAACATGTTGAACAAGTTTCATAGCAAAACATTTCATTTTGTAACTTTTACCGCTCTTTTCACTAAAATACCATGTAGTTTACTTTCTACTTTAAAACATCATTAATCTTGCTATACCTTTATTAGCTCATGAGGTAATGACCTACCTCACAACACTCATATGCAACATAACACAATACCTTTCGGAAACATAGAATACGGGATAACGAAACTTTACATATAAATACCATTTACTATTAAAACCGTTTTCTATAAGATTATGTATTTTACACAAATCTTTGCAAAGCGCCGCTACAACCCATGTCACGCCCCGCTTCCCAGTCTACGGCGAAGTGGACGTGACAAGGCCCTCTACGTATGTACTCAGAAGTACATACGCTAAGCGTAACTAAGCAATATAAAATGAATCACAAGAGACGAATAATAGAAATAACAGCAACTTTTATTAATAACATTCTTTATACAATGCATGAAATGAAAATACATCTGAAATGAAAAAGCAATGCCTAAACAGTGGCATAACAATAAAAGGAAATACTGGAAAGAACAAGATACAATGTCTAGAGCTCTGGGTCTTCCTGGAACTGCTCCAAATCTTCACTTGTGGGCTCGGTCTCAACTTGGTCCAACGCACCTGACGACATTCAAAGAAGAGAGAAATAGAATGTCGTCAGCGAACAGGTCGCTCGGTAAGTCCCAAAGAAGAATGAAGAATGAGAGTGACAGAGTATAGTATTTTCTAAAGTATTGTATTGTAGAATATTATGAAATATTGTTTAACGTAATTGTTCGTAGCTTGGTACAGGAGGATGCCAGTGTATACGAGGGGAGTCTCTATATGCCAGAGACTAAGGGCACGTATAGTACAAGGAACCGTTTATGCCACGGTACAACAGCAACGGAATATAGGTTAGGTGTCTTAATCTGACCACCTCATTCCACTTTTAACATCTTCCGTACCAATCTACCCCTTTAAACCCCGAGATGTCATATTTGTATTGTTATCTTGTAAACTTGTAATGATTGCTTGATTGACTTGATTGACTGACCGAAACCATGATATCAGGAAACGGTTATAACCGTAGAGTCATGTAAATGGAATACTGGGAATCATGTAAAAGGAATATCCATGGTTCGGTTCAGTCAAGTTGTGTAAATTGATAATTGTATTCATGGATTCATGTGTTCATATTGACTTAGAATCTTGAAAATTTATATGGTACTTGGATCATATTCAAGTCGGATTATGATCAGACTCAAACCCGAGTCAGACCATAGAAATGTAAATCGAAGTCCTATAATTGCTAGGGTCCTTAGGGTAATTTATAAAACTTGAGGGGGTTTTATGTAAAAATACTTTTGTATAGTTTTAAAAATACAACTCAAGTATTTAATTATCGTCTTTATGTATATACAACAATTTAATGATCAAGATAAATATGTATACATGTTCGAATAGTATGAAATGAGTCAAGTATATTATACGAGTAACTACCAAAAACAATGCTGTAAAGAAATATTATGTACGACTAATTAATCAAGTCAAACGAATGCAAGAACATAAACAAAAATATGGCTCTAAGTGTTTTTCATGCGTGAGTTCCAGTTTCACCTAAATACGACTACCGGTTTGAGAGATATATATGTTTTCGTATCGTCGCGCAAAACAGATCAGAATCTATTCGGCACCGTCACATATTTTTAAAACGCAGTTTGAGTTAATTTCTATCGGGTTTCAGGTTACGAAGATTATTATAAACTTTTAGGTCTTTCGATGTACTTATCTAAAACACCAAGATTCATAAGATTTGGATTTCTGAAGCTCTAGTTATGATCATTTTAATATCAGCGTTTAAAACAGAAATTCAGATTTCTGGACAGCAACTATATATTCTATTGCAAAGCCTATATCAGGTTGTTTCATGCATTCCTAAGTAATATAATATACATAAAATTATAGTTATATCAATGGTGTATCTACACATCTAAATTTTGTCACAAACGGACATCGGGTGTTCGAGTTATGTCCAATTTAAAAACAGTGTGCGAATCGGAACAGATTCTGTCCAGATCCGTCAGTTAATATTGTAACGCAGTTTTCTTTATCTTAGGTAGGTTTTCAGTAAAACTATAAAACTAATAAAATCTATATCATTCGATGTAGATATCAAAAACATCTGAGTTTGCTCAATTTGGATACCGGTATACCAAGTTATGTGTCCTAGAAATTGACCGATAGCTGCAGTTTTCTGTTTTACGATCAGTGAATAAATACGATGTAATTCCTAAACCGTTACGCGGATCGATCTAAAATTTTTACAGCGTATACAAAATAATATATTCTATCATATGTAAATTTCCTGAAATTTTTAGAGTTAAAAATTAATTTATAAAAATTATTTTAAAACTAAAGGTATTGATGTGTATACTAAAATCGGCAGAAAGATTAACTAGTATTTTATGCAGGCTTCTATTTTTCTTTTAATAAACAAACCGATTTCATGTGACATTATAGATATATTGTGGCATGAAATTTGTGTTCTCACAAGTTGTAATAAACATTCCTAGCCATGAACAAAGAATTAAAAATACTTTAATTTGAACAAGAGATAATAAGATATTATTAAACCATATAGAATCATATATATCTAAATTTATGTATATGTATATGTATATGTTTATGTATATCTTCTCTTATGGATTATGATATGAAAAGAATAGAGGGTTCACGATGCATGACAAGAGGAAAATAAGAGGTGGGGGAAAAGGAGAGAGAAGGGACTTACATGCACAAGCCGGTATTGTCACCGGGCTTGTCTATCCGCCGATAGCCTCGCGTTACTAGCGAGACCTTCTTGAAAACTTCTTCATGTTCTTCTTCTTGTCATCTTGGTGAAGAGGAAGAAGTGAGAGATAGAAAAATATGAGGAAGGAAAAGATGGAGGAGGACAATAAAGATGGTGTAATGGTGAATTATAATATATGCATTTAACATGAGAATTAAAAAGAAATGAAAGGTCACCATTCATTTTGGAAATGAAAGGTCTCATTTGTAGGTTGAGAAGAATAAAAAATGATAAAAAAAATAATTGCAACAATGGGGATTTGAACATGTGACTTATATAATAACAATGCAAAGACTTAACTAATGAGCTACAAGTTTGTTCATGCACATATTTAATTAGAATTAAATATATGATGTTGCTTAAAAAGAAAGTGAGCTTTTTAGATGGGCTGTAGAGAATAAGAATAATGGATTTGGGTTAAATATTTATGAAAGGAAAATAAGAATGAGAAGTTAAAAACTTAAATATAAGAAAAAGAATTTGTACCTAGAAAAAAATACATAATAGATTGAGAACTAAAGTAATAATAAATTTAATAGAAAACAGAAAATACCAAGTATAAATAAATACGGTATATTATTGAAGAGGGATAATACAAATGTATAAAGATTTTGGGGTCATTACATTCTACCCTCCTTAAAAATAATTTCGTCCTCGAAATTACTCAAGAAAGATGATGTAACAGAGTAAGGAAACAGGATTAGGATGATGTCTTCTTCGAGCTCCGTCGATTGATACTCTAACCAATTGAGCTAATAAGTCTACAAGATACAAATAGAAAGGATGAATAAGAATTAAGGATTCAAAAGTGGAGAGATGGACTTCAAGAAAACCGAAGGTGGAGTTCAAGATGGATTCAAGGAATATATAATGTAAAGAATGTTTTCAGTTGCTGTTTCTTGTGTTATATTGCTTAGGTTGTACACGCAGAACAGAACTGCATGGTAGTGTTCCATACAGTTCTGACCTGCATGGGCCACCAACAAAACCTGTCACGCCCCGCTTCCCAGTCTACGGCGAAGTGGACGTGACAAGGCCCTCTACATATGTACTCAGAAGTACATACGCTAAGCGTAACTAAGCAATATAAAATGAATCACAAGAGACGAATAATAGAAATAACAGCAACTTTTATTAATAACATTCTTTATACAATGCATGAAATGAAAATACATCTGAAATGAAAAAGCAATGCCTAAACAGTGGCATAACAATAAAAGGAAATACTGGAAAGAACAAGATACAATGTCTAGAGCTCTGGGTCTTCCTGGAACTGCTCCAAATCTTCACTTGTGGGCTCGGTCTCAACTTGGTCCAACGCACCTGACGACATTCAAAGAAGAGAGAAATAGAATGTCGTCAGCGAACAGGTCGCTCGGTAAGTCCCAAAGAAGAATGAAGAATGAGAGTGACAGAGTATAGTATTTTCTAAAGTATTGTATTGTAGAATATTATGAAATATTGTTTAACGTAATTGTTCGTAGCTTGGTACAGGAGGATGCCAGTGTATACGAGGGGAGTCTCTATATGCCAGAGACTAAGGGCACGTATAGTACAAGGAACCGTTTATGCCACGGTACAACAGCAACGGAATATAGGTTAGGTGTCTTAATCTGACCACCTCATTCCACTTTTAACATCTTCCGTACCAATCTACCCCTTTAAACCCCGCGATGTCATATTTGTATTGTTATCTTGTAAACTTGTAATGATTGCTTGATTGACTTGATTGACTGACCGAAACCATGATATCAGGAAACGGTTATAACCGTAGAGTCATGTAAATGGAATACTGGGAATCATGTAAAAGGAATATCCATGGTTCGGTTCAGTCAAGTTGTGTAAATTGATAATTGTATTCATGGATTCATGTGTTCATATTGACTTAGAATCTTGAAAATTTATATGGTACTTGGATCATATTCAAGTCGGATTATGATCAGACTCAAACCCGAGTCAGACCATAGAAATGTAAATCGAAGTCCTATAATTGCTAGGGTCCTTAGGGTAATTTATAAAACTTGAGGGGGTTTTATGTAAAAATACTTTTGTATAGTTTTAAAAATACAACTCAAGTATTTAATTATCGTCTTTATGTATATACAACAATTTAATGATCAAGATAAATATGTATACATGTTCGAATAGTATGAAATGAGTCAAGTATATTATACGAGTAACTACCAAAAACAATGCTGTAAAGAAATATTATGTACGACTAATTAATCAAGTCAAACGAATGCAAGAACATAAACAAAAATATGGCTCTAAGTGTTTTTCATGCGTGAGTTCCAGTTTCACCTAAATACGACTACCGGTTTGAGAGATATATATGTTTTCGTATCGTCGCGCAAAACAGATCAGAATCTATTCGGCACCGTCACATATTTTTAAAACGCAGTTTGAGTTAATTTCTATCGGGTTTCAGGTTACGAAGATTATTATAAACTTTTAGGTCTTTCGATGTACTTATCTAAAACACCAAGATTCATAAGATTTGGATTTCTGAAGCTCTAGTTATGATCATTTTAATATCAGCGTTTAAAACAGAAATTCAGATTTCTGGACAGCAACTATATATTCTATTGCAAAGCCTATATCAGGTTGTTTCATGCATTCCTAAGTAATATAATATACATAAAATTATAGTTATATCAATGGTGTATCTACACATCTAAATTTTGTCACAAACGGACATCGGGTGTTCGAGTTATGTCCAATTTAAAAACAGTGTGCGAATCGGAACAGATTCTGTCCAGATCCGTCAGTTAATATTGTAACGCAGTTTTCTTTATCTTAGGTAGGTTTTCAGTAAAACTATAAAACTAATAAAATCTATATCATTCGATGTAGATATCAAAAACATCTGAGTTTGCTCAATTTGGATACCGGTATACCAAGTTATGTGTCCTAGAAATTGACCGATAGCTGCAGTTTTCTGTTTTACGATCAGTGAATAAATACGATGTAATTCCTAAACCGTTACGCGGATCGATCTAAAATTTTTACAGCGTATACAAAATAATATATTCTATCATATGTAAATTTCCTGAAATTTTTAGAGTTAAAAATTAATTTATAAAAATTATTTTAAAACTAAAGGTATTGATGTGTATACTAAAATCGGCAGAAAGATTAACTAGTATTTTATGCAGGCTTCTATTTTTCTTTTAATAAACAAACCGATTTCATGTGACATTATAGATATATTGTGGCATGAAATTTGTGTTCTCACAAGTTGTAATAAACATTCCTAGCCATGAACAAAGAATTAAAAATACTTTAATTTGAACAAGAGATAATAAGATATTATTAAACCATATAGAATCATATATATCTAAATTTATGTATATGTATATGTATATGTTTATGTATATCTTCTCTTATGGATTATGATATGAAAAGAATAGAGGGTTCACGATGCATGACAAGAGGAAAATAAGAGGTGGGGGAAAAGGAGAGAGAAGGGACTTACATGCACAAGCCGGTATTGTCACCGGGCTTGTCTATCCGCCGATAGCCTCGCGTTACTAGCGAGACCTTCTTGAAAACTTCTTCATGTTCTTCTTCTTGTCATCTTGGTGAAGAGGAAGAAGTGAGAGATAGAAAAATATGAGGAAGGAAAAGATGGAGGAGGACAATAAAGATGGTGTAATGGTGAATTATAATATATGCATTTAACATGAGAATTAAAAAGAAATGAAAGGTCACCATTCATTTTGGAAATGAAAGGTCTCATTTGTAGGTTATGAGAAGAATAAAAAATGATAAAAAAAATAATTGCAAGAATGGGGATTTGAACATGTGACTTATATAATAACAATGCAAAGACTTAACTAATGAGCTACAAGTTTGTTCATGCACATATTTAATTAGAATTAAATATATGATGTTGCTTAAAAAGAAAGTGAGCTTTTTAGATGGGCTGTAGAGAATAAGAATAATGGATTTGGGTTAAATATTTATGAAAGGAAAATAAGAATGAGAAGTTAAAAACTTAAATATAAGAAAAAGAATTTGTACCTAGAAAAAAATACATAATAGATTGAGAACTAAAGTAATAATAAATTTAATAGAAAACAGAAAATACCAAGTATAAATAAATACGGTATATTATTGAAGAGGGATAATACAAATGTATAAAGATTTTGGGGTCATTACAACCCATTTTGGGGAACCCGTTCGGGATGGTGCGGATTATCACACATATTCGGGCTTAGTAGTGCGAGATGCAGACCTCCGCAGGGAGTATTCGGTCTCGAGAGATTTAAAATACAAATATCTTAAGAAAATGAGATTTCTAGAAATATAATATATTAAAAATTATTTTTATAAATATATGTATATGTGTGTGTGTGTGTGTATGTGTGTGTGTGTGTGTGTATGTATGTATTATCAAAATATCTATTTTTGTTATAATATCAATATTCCAACTTTTCCAAGTCAAAAGAATCACTTTACATGAAAATACCATGAATTTCCATACAAGTTCAATATTATAATTAAATACCCTATATTATGAAATTAGGCTATTTTCACTAGAAATGTCACATATATAAAATCTACATCTAAGAAAACTCTAAAGACGATAATTAAATACTTGGGGTGTATTTTGAAAAGTATACAAAATTATTTTTATATAAAACCCTCTCAAATTCTATAAATTACCCTAAGGACCCTAGTAAATATAGGTTTAAGCGGGACCAGTCTCTTGAGCCTCAGAGAGCCGGAGATATGGGTGCTTGTCTATCTAAGGTAGACAACTTAACAAACGGTGTTATCAACATGGTAATCGTCTATGAAAAAACACATATCCTGCCGTCCATGTGCAGCGGTTACCGATAACATCCAAAATTAATTCAGGATTCAATTTCTTTTCTAATTGTCTGACTCAGACTGAGTCTCATTATAATAATCTGACTTGAATATGATTCAAGTACAATCTATAATACTACAATTCAATATGAATCTAGGAATACATATATTCAATCTATATTGACCGAACCGAACCATAGATATTCTTCCATTTACATGATTCTCCAGTTACATCCATGATTCTCCAGTTACATCCATTTACTGATATCATGGTTTCGACAAGTCATCCAATTATACAATCTATATTACAAGACAATACAAGTTGCAATACAATTCAAACAATACAACAATACAATCAAGACATCGCGGGGTTTAAAGGGTAAATTGGTACGGAAGGTGTTAGAAGTGACACGATACTGCAAGACTTAAGACACCTAACCTGTATTTCCGTTGTTATTGTACCTGGCATAAACGGTTCCCTGTCCTCCTGTTACCCTTAGTCTCTGGCATATAGAGACTTCTCTCGTATACACTGGTATCCTTCTGTACCAAACTACAAACAACAGCGTTAACATTAAATACAACTTTAAAAGCTACACTCCCTTTCTTACTCTTTGTCTATTCTATTTCTCCTCATCTTTGGGACTTACCGAGCGATTGTTCGCTGACGACATTCCTTCTCTTTCTTCTTCGGAATGTTGTCAGGTGATCTGGACACTCAGGAGATCGAGCTACCAGCGAGGACTTGGATCAGTTTGCTTACGACCCAGAGCTTTAGCTTCATTGCACACATTTTATTTCAGTACTTTTCATTTCTGTTATGCTACTGTTTAGGCATTGCTTTCATTCATGTTGGAGATAGTGCCCTCAGAGTCAATTATTGGATCACAGGCACGTGATTGCAATGATTGAGGGAGGACCTATCCCAGGAGGACAGTCTTACTTGAGATGATAGTATGCTATCTGGTTTATCTTTATCATCGTGTACTGCTTTAGGTGACCTGACATGTCGCTATTACACGTTGATAGAGCCCATAGGATTCTTGCTTGACTACCAGCAGTATGATGGCGATCATATACGTGGGAGCTGGGGTCTACAAGCACATCCTTAAAAGGTCCCTAGTCGTGGGAGTTTCGAGACTGGGCATCGATACTCCATTAGTAGACTAGTGTATACAGTCGAGACCCCGACGAGGGGCGGTGGCCGGTCTCACAAGCCACTGGTGTCAGTTGCTTCACCTAAGATGTATACAGGTGCTCATTGGGTTATGAGTACACCGGACAGGACTCGCCGGGAACCTGCTAGTTGGTCTTATACCAGATCTCAGATAGCAGTTCCCTGGTGACATGTGTACAGGTTAGTTCATCGATCTGAGATCGTCATTTGTCTCGTGTGAGTTCCCACTGTGCTTTGATTACTACCCTACCACGGCTCAAAGGAGTCGTGCAAACAGGTTTTAGTTGGGTACAGTCCCGAGCCACATGGAGGCAGTGAGCGGATCTGCAGGGGTTCGTCTCTCCCGGTATTGGGGGCGAGGTCGCGCTGTGTCTAGGAGAGCCATTACGCAAAGCCCTCGGCTGAGGCAGGAGATTTACTGGTAGGTATTCCAGTAGTATCTCAGGGCGTTCTGGGCTACACTCCGACACGACTTGTACCGCTTTTGGGGGTCTGACTTTTACCAACCCCCTAGGCCCGACATGCGATGCTCATAGACGAACGGACCGGACTGTACGGATATTGTCACTGACAGGCTCAGCAGGGTGTCAGGATGAGTTCGCTCATCGACGTCCCTTTTGGTCAATAGCTGGTGGCCCGTCACGTATTGGCTGATACCTCTGACGTGCTAGTGGTTAAATCCACAGCCATAGTATTGACGAGTCTTTAGAGTCCACCACACTTACAGTTACTCAAGCTTTCGGGCGAAACGCTGTAGAGGCCGTATGGAGATATGGCAGGGTCCGATCAGATACGTGCGGTATTGCACGGATCAGGATCGGACAGTTTTGTACTAGTGGCCGTATAGTTATATGGCAGGGTTCGATCAGATACGTGCGGTATTGCACGCATCAGGATCGAACGGATTGTACTAGCCGGCTTTGGCTTAAGCCGGTCCTAGTTTAGTACAGTGTAGATTTTGTCTCATTGCATTTGTATCCTGTTGGAATACAGATGCGGGTGTGTATGCACAGTATCGGGGTTTTCCTGTAATTTATTACGGGACCAGTTTTCTGGAGTTGCCAGTTTGCATTCCGTTCCGGCCGGTTTTCCTTTGTTCTTTCCCGGCCGGACTTTTCTGATGGAGGGGGTTATTTGCAGTTTTGCAAATAACATTTGGTGGAGGTTTTATTTGTAAGATGAGAGCATCTTTTTATTCCATTCTTTTCTTTCATCATTTCATGCTTTATTGTGATAAGAATGGATTTGAGGTTGATTTGAGTTTTGGTTATGATTATGTTTTGGTTGTGGTCACCCTCCACCTTTACCCTACACTCACCTCCCTCCTTGCTTCATATTACCTCCTCCACCATTCTCTTTTAGATGAGAAATTATTCATTAGAAAAAAGAGAAGAAGAAAAAGAAAAGAGAGAAGAAGAAGGAGAGAGTTCTTCTTTCTTGAGTGTTTCATCTTCTTGATCTCATTCATGCTAGAAAAATGCAAGCACCATTTTTCTTATCTCATTTCCTCCATCAAGGCAACCAAAACCCAAGTGAGACACTACACTACACATTCTACAGCATATCTTGAGCATGTCGAGTTGCCGGCTTCATGCCCGAGTTGCCTCGGTATTGAGGCGGGAGCCCGTAAAAGTCGCAGGCGTTGTGGTGCCCTTTCCGGCGAGGAGGCGACGATGTGGAGGCAAGACTTTCCGCGGGAGATCGGGACGATGACGAGAAGACCGGAGGACACGGATCACTCGGTATACTTCTCACCCTATCTCTTGTTTGCTAGCATTAGGTTAATGGTTACGATCCGGGTTTTCATTGTCCGCGGTAGCGCCGGTTTCCGAGTAAGGAAAATTTTTGATTCCGCATTTTGGCCTCGAGTACGAGGCCGGGGCGCTGCCGTGGCGCAACATGGTATCAGAGCCACGCCATTAACCTTACCTAGCTTGTTCTAATGTGTTTTGCATTTCTGATCGACCGAAATTCCAAAAACCTCATTTTTGTTCACATCAGTTTCTGTTGAAATTTTCTGGTGTCTAAAAATTTTTCAGGTTCCAGAAAAATGATGTGTAGGAAAAGATAACTCTACTGTAGAAAAACAACAAAATGGTTCCCTGTTTGGAGCGCGGAACCGCGGCCAAAACCACCTTTGGGCCGCGGTTCCGCCGCACTATAGTGGGCCCACTTCGTCGTTTTTCTTCAGTTGTTTTATGGGCTGAAAATAGGGCTTTGGGGATATTAAAATTGGGCCAGTTATTTCTGTGAGTGCTACAGTTTTCATTTGGGGCCCGCTTGTTAATTATTTGATCGATCGGATATTTTAAACACATTATTTCACAGTATTTACATTATATCTGCGACCGTGAATGTCACTCGATCGGTAAATCCCGTCTAACTGCTATAGCCCGGTTAGATGGATTTGCGAACGTGATTTTCACGTTGATGCTCTATGTTTATGCTGTGTTGTTGCGGATCGGTCGTGGGGATAGCCTGGATGCAATGCTAGTACAGTTTTGTTGTATTATGTACATTTGATATTGCGGGGCGAGCGTCCGACATGTGGACTGCCGTCACTGCCTGTTTGTATTATTCTTTTGGGGCACGACCTGGTTGCGGTCGATGTACCCGGTGTATGTATATTTTATTTTCTGTACTAGGTTGACCCAGGAGGGGTGCCCAAGTTACCGGATTCCGTGAAGTGCTGGGTGGTCCATTCACGGTGCTGGAGGGGGCTGCCTCGCTTCAGGTTTTGGCGGGTGACTTGCCGCGCCCGTAGGGGTCTAGGATTTCATTGCACAGGCTATCCACACTACCAGGGGAACGTCGGGTTTCAGCAGCGGCTCTGTGAAACCCGGGGTTTCCAGATATCTGTATTGTTCTGTGATGCTGTACATTTCTGTGATGTTGCATTTTTATTCACGCCTTGAGCGAAATATAATATATTGGTATATATATTAGTAGATGTTGT
Source organism: Agapanthus africanus (assembly GCA_030015575.1). Taxonomy (NCBI): domain Eukaryota; kingdom Viridiplantae; phylum Streptophyta; class Magnoliopsida; order Asparagales; family Amaryllidaceae; genus Agapanthus; species Agapanthus africanus. The sequence goes on from CM057338.1 coordinate 963,932,785, forward strand.
ATATGTTTTACATCCGCGCTAGTCCAGTCCCCGCTCTGCCGTTAGTTAGCTAACCTAACGGGTGATGACGGGACCCAGTGGCGAATGCGGATGGCATATACGTACGTCAGTATATTTTCGTTCTTTGTGGTGTGATCAATTGATGGGACTGCATTGATTCAGATCAATGCAAGATAAACAAACCTATTCTGATGTTGTTGGAACATTTTTCAAAAAAAGCTGTTATTGCAAGGACGTTCGCTTTTGTTTTGCATCGTGGTATTCATTTGGAATATCCTGCTCCTCAGTCGACGAGGCAAGGGCCGAGATCCCTTCACCGGGAGTGACCCCTTGGACAGAAGTTTGCGTCAGAGCATTAACTTCACTATAGCCGATTACTTTTGCTTTGCATCGTGGTATTCAGTTGGAATATCCTGCACCTCATTCTACGGGGAAAGAGCCGAGATCCCTTCACCGGGAGTGACCTCTTTAGTAAAGGTTTTCGTCACTATATTTTATAAAAACTATGCAGTTCCTTCAACGATATCAAGTTCATTACGTTAAAGGTTTTTCGCCAAAAACCAGCCGTAGCCCTCCGTCATTTCCTACAGGTATTATTTGGTATTCGTGCTGCGTTTGTTGACCTAGTCAAGACGTAGTGTTCGGTAGCTAAGTGGTACTTGTTTGTTGCATAAGTGGGATTGGTTAGGACAGTCGTGCGGCCTTGTTGACCTAGTCAAGGGCACGTACGGGTGGGTTTAATGCAATCCAGAATAATGACGGGTTGAACTTGACTGGCGGTTTATGGTTTGTTGACCTAGTCAAGGTCATAAACCGCTTGGGGTAAAAATCACATCGGGAGTTTCAAAAGAACTGAAACTTGCCAGGCATGCGCATACCTTCTGGAGTGTGGTGACTTGAGTGGATTCCGTCAAGTTATCATGCGATGATAGTTGGATCCCGATTCCCACTGATGAGTTGGTTTACTCCTCGGGTTATCCCGACTAATTCTTCTTTCAGGTTTGGAGAAGAATTTGACGGTACAGTGGGAGGTTTCCAGATTAGATAAAGTAACAACCATTCTGATCTAGGTTAGAGTGCACGCTGAGTGTTTCTTTTCTCTCTCTCTTTGGCAGCGACCATTGACCCGACCCTGGACTTTGACTCAGTGACCAAGTTGACCGAACCTTCTTAACACAGGCTTTTGGATTGTCAGAGTTGCAGACCTCATTGCCACTCTTACTTTTACCCTTTTCTCCAGGACACCCCGTATTACTACGAACATCCACTTCCATTGGACAAAACCATCGTATGGTTATATACGAACTCGAAAGACTTCGAGGATGGTTTCTGGTTCTGGAGAAAACGAATAGGATTATTCAGTTGTCTTTTCTTTTCACCTTCTCTCGTTGCGAGTACTCCTTGGTTTAGGAGTAGTATACCTATTGAGCAAATTGGATAGTCTTCTTCCAAACCATAGGATGGTGCCGACCGGTAGGGAATGAAGAAAACCAGTTAACCTAAACGGTGTACAGAAGGTGTTAAGTTCAGACACAGAAAGGGATTAGTAGGAGGGCAAAGTAAATTGCGACTGATATTCACGACCAAACCAAGTATTTCTTCGCCAATCCTAAATCACCTTTGTATTTCTCCAGGACACTCCGTATCACTACGAAGATCCACAGTTTATTGGATATTCCATCGTATGGTTATATACGAACTCGAAAGGAACTTGTTCCAGTTCGGGGATGGATTCTGGTTCAGGAGAAATAGGAATAAAGTACATTCAGGTGTCTTTTATCTTCACCTTCTCTCGCATTGCGAGTGCTCCTAGGATTAGGACAGTACACCCTTTATGCTTATTGGATAGTCTTCTTCCAAACCATAGGCTGGTGCCGAACGGTAGGGAAGGAAGAAAACCAATTGGCCTAAAGGGGTGTGCAGACGGTAATGACTAAAGACATATAAAGGGATTTGGACAGATGGCAAAGAAATATACGGTGACAGTTGTGAATCTGGATAATGAAAGAGGCATTACTAGGAATACCAGGATACCCCAACGAAACATTTCAATGTTTCGGTTTCACTGTGTACTGTTAATAGAAAACTGATTTCCCGATTAGACACTCACTCCAGGGTATGTATTTACCAGGTATGATTCTCACATCTGTATGGTTTTACAGATGATGAGTGGGAGTAAGTTATTGGGAATTGGGTGGTCATCCTCATTATATCGGGATTCGTTGTAATCGGTGATATTTGAGGAAGTCACCTGGGTTGTTTGCCGGTCGGCAAATATTTAGTTTTGAATATCCGCTGTTATGCACCAATTTCAAATTGATATATCTGTACGTCTATTTTCATAGAGTGAGATATACCTTTTGATATTATGTCGATGACATTTACCTATATCAGTGGATGGTTAGGTAGGGAGCATTAAACAGCGGTGTAATTCTTCTTAACCATAAGTACAGTTTTCAACCTACGACACACAGTGAAAGAGTTGTTAGACTCAGCGGACTTATACAGAGTATTGTATGTCGTCCAGTGTCCATTAGGACAGAGGGGTTGGTCCTCATACTATATTCTGTTTACTTTTAACTTCTCTAGTTTTTAGACATGTGTTTCGTTGAAACACAGGATCTAAGTTTTGAGGAGTTATAGGTATCTGAATAGAGTAGAGAACCAGGTGTAGCAGGTATCGGGATTCTTCAAAGTGATCGAAGATGTAGATACTTGTGTATGGTGTTCAGTTAATAGTAATGATTAAGAGAAACTGCTTCTCTTTCAGGTTACTCATAATTGGAAACATTCCTAAGTTAAGTAACACTGATCGGCCTCCTTCCATTTAGTTGACATGCACTGGAGACAGCTGCATGATTTGAATCTGGTTCAATTGAATCAGTGCCTCTGTTTCTATATTGGATATAGAACAGTTCATATCTTAACGATGTTAAGGTACGGGGAGTTGTCCGGCTTATGCTTAAAACCAGACTCCGGATAACTCAAGGCACGTTTCTGTAATGGCTGTTTGTGGGTTGACCCAGGCTATGACGAGGGTTGACTTTCTACCATCTGGCAGATCAATAGAAATATTGTTCTAGACTCGCCACAGTTTTATTAAAAATGGATTTTTTCAAAAACAGCAGTGGGAGTATGGTAGAACTGGAAGTGATTCCAGAACCGCAAATGATTACTGAAGATTTAATAAGGAACCTAAAGATTCAATCTGATTTGACATTCCATTGGCCACTCCGCAGATAAGGTGGGTAACTTCATGCACCCGAGAGGTACTACGGTAGCCTCAAGGACGGTGACAGGGAAGTTCTTGTTTACCCACAATTACCATTGCTGTTGTTCCAGGCTGCGAGACCCGGCAGGAGGATGAGTATAGCGTCGTTCTAAACTAGCTTTAGAACTGCACGTCTGTATGACTCTGCCAGAAGGTTGTCGTAGTCAGTGGGAGCAGCGGAAGCATTGGTGGACATCAGGCTTATGTCTATTTATAGACTAAAGCAGATGTAGCGGAGATAGATCATCTATTTCTGATGTGACAGTCATAGGTTTGACGTCATCAGAATAGGGGGTGGATCTGTTGAGAAGGTAGTAGGAAGTGATATTCCTATACTACGATCGGTTATACTTTGGTCGTCAAACAGTGGTTTCTCCATAAGGGACTTGGATATTATATCAGACATACTGGTTACTAGATCTATGGTTTTAGATCTAGATTTGGGTGGTTTCCCAATCTGGGTACCTTGACAGCATTCTATGAGTATTTAGAATGGACTACTCCTGACACGGTAGTGCACCTGCAGTTGATGGAGTCACCCTCTCTAAAGGTGTCTTATAGACTAAAGGGGAGAGGGATACTCATGATTGGCAGATCACTTGCTTAGGCAATTGAGTCAATCATGAGATGTCAAGTACCACACCAGATGTTGTTCTTGCACTAGATGCAATAAGTTGACATTGATCCAATCCTGGAGGAACAGTCGAAAGCAGTTTTAGAACATAAGTGAATGTTCTAGGGATATGATAACGGCTGCCTCCTTTAGGAGACGGTTATCACTCCAGGCTTCCAAGGTGACATGGACGACAAGGAGGTTGTCAGAGTTATAGTTCTCCCTCTGATGAGGGACTGTATTTTGGACAGGTGGTCCAAGGCAATACTGAGGGAGGCATGGCGTAGGATACTGATTAAGTTCAGTTGTTGATACAGTCTAAGAAGTTTGGATTTGGAGTTCATTTATGAGCTAGGTCCCATCAGACATCCAGACGTTCTAAGACAGGTATTGCTCATTTCGGGAGATGGCTTTCTCCGTGAACTTGAGATATAGAGAGACATAGAAAGAAACATCACAGCGGATCCACTCACTGAGGCTATTCCTCGAACGCAATAGTTTCGCAAACGGGTTTTGTGAGACTGACTAGTAGAGGAGTTGGGTGTTCGGTATCACACGGGCTGTGAGTATGCGACATCGCAATAATTAGCCTTGAGTGCAAGTGGGAGATTGTTGGAGATAGTGCCCTCAGAGTCAATTATTGGATCACAGGCACGTGATTGCAATGATTGAGGGAGGACCTATCCCAGGAGGACAGTCTTACTCGAGATGATAGTATGCTATCTGGTTTATCTTTATCATCGTGTACTGCTTTAGATGACCTGACATGTCGCTATTACACGTTGATAGAGCCCATAGGATTCTTGCTTGACTACCAGCAGTATGATGGCGATCATATACGTGGGAGCTGGGGTCTACAAGCACATCCTTAAAAGGTCCCTAGTCGTGGGAGTTTCGAGACTGGGCATCGATACTCCATTAGTAGACTAGTGTATACAGTCGAGACCCCGACGAGGGGCGGTGGCCGGTCTCACAAGCCACTGGTGTCAGTTGCTTCACCTAAGATGTATACAGGTGCTCATTGGGTTATGAGTACACCGGACAGGACTCGCCGGGAACCTGCTAGTTGGTCTTATACCAGATGTTAAATAGCAGTTCCCTGGTGACATGTGTACAGGTTAGTTCATCGACCTGAGATCGTCATTTGTCTCGTGTGAGTTCCCACTGTGCTTTGATTACTACCCTACCACGGCTTAAAGGAGTCGTGCAAACAGGTTTTAGTTGGGTACAGTCCCGAGCCACATGGAGGCAGTGAGCGGATCTGCAGGGGTTCGTCTCTCCCGGTATTGGGGGCGAGGTCGCGCTGTGTCTAGGAGAGCCATTACGCAAAGCCCTCGGCCGAGGCAGGAGATTTACTGGTAGGTATTCCAGTAGTATCTCAGGGCGTTCTGGGCTACACTCCGACACGACTTGTACCGCTTTTGGGGGTCTGACTTTTACCAACCCCCTAGGCCCGACATGCGATGCTCATAGACGAACGGACCGGACTGTACGGATATTGTCACTGACAGGCTCAGCAGGGTGTCAGGATGAGTTCGCTCATCGACGTCCCTTTTGGTCAATAGCTGGTGGCCCGTCACGTATTGGCTGATACCTCTGACGTGCTAGTGGTTAAATCCACAGCCATAGTATTGAAGAGTCTTTAGAGTCCACCACACTTACAGTTACTCAAGCTTTCGGGCGAAACGCTGTAGAGGCCGTATGGAGATATGGCAGGGTCCGATCAGATACGTGCGGTATTGCACGGATCAGGATCGGATAGTTTTGTACTAGTGGCCGTATAGTTATATGGCAGGGTTCGATCAGATACGTGCGGTATTGCACGCATCAGGATCGAACGGATTGTACTAGCCGGCTTTGGCTTAAGCCGGTCCTAGTTTAGTACAGTGTAGATTTTGTCTCATTGCATTTGTATCCGGTTGGAATACAGATGCGGGTGTGTATGCACAGTATCGGGGTTTTCCTGTAATTTATTACGGGACCAGTTTTCTGGAGTTGCCAGTTTGCATTCCGTTCCGGCCGGTTTTCCTTTGTTCTTTCCCGGCCGGACTTTTCTGATGGAGGGGGTTATTTGCAGTTTTGCAAATAACATTTGGTGGAGGTTTTATTTGTAAGATGAGAGCATCTTTTTATTCCATTCTTTTCTTTCATCATTTCATGCTTTATTGTGATAAGAATGGATTTGAGGTTGATTTGAGTTTTGGTTATGATTATGTTTTGGTTGTGGTCACCCTCCACCTTTACCCTACACTCACCTCCCTCCTTGCTTCATATTACCTCCTCCACCATTCTCTTTTAGATGAGAAATTATTCATTAGAAAAAAGAGAAGAAGAAAAAGAAAAGAGAGAAGAAGAAGGAGAGAGTTCTTCTTTCTTGAGTGTTTCATCTTCTTGATCTCATTCATGCTAGAAAAATGCAAGCACCATTTTTCTTATCTCATTTCCTCCATCAAGGCAACCAAAACCCAAGTGAGACACTACACTACACATTCTACAGCATATCTTGAGCATGTCGAGTTGCCGGCTTCATGCCCGAGTTGCCTCGGTATTGAGGCGGGAGCCCATAAAAGTCGCAGGCGTTGTGGTGCCCTTTCCGGCGAGGAGGCGACAATGTGGAGGCAAGACTTTCCGCGGGAGATCGGGACGATGACGAGAAGACCGGAGGACACGGATCACTCGGTATACTTCTCACCCTATCTCTTGTTTGCTAGCATTAGGTTAATGGTTACGATCCGGGTTTTCATTGTCCGCGGTAGCGCCGGTTTCCGAGTAAGGAAAATTTTTGATTCCGCATTTTGGCCTCGAGTACGAGGCCGGGGCGCTGCCGTGGCGCAACAATTCAGATATATTTACTTGTCCATGCATTGTACAAAAGAATGTTAATAAATAAAGTTGATGTTCAGTTTTACTTATTGTCTTTGTCTCTTGTGAATTTTATTTATATTACTTAGATACGTCTAGCGTATTTACTTCAGAGTAAATACGTAGCGGACAGTCGCGTCCTCTGCCCGTATACTAGGAAGCGGGGCGTGACAGGTTTTATTGGTGGCCCATGGACGTCTGAGCTGTATGGAACACTACCATGCAGTTCTGTTCTGCATGAACAAACTAAGCAATATAACACAAGAACCAACAACTAAAACATTCTTTACAATCATATTCCTTGAATCTTATCATTTCATATACTTTGAATCTGTCCTAACCCAAATTTTTCTTCATGGTTATGGATTCCCCAAACAACACCAGCACAAACTTCAACAACACTCCACCTCCACTACCAATCACACCTGCCATCTCTGCTCCACTCAACGAGCAGACCGTTCTGCTTGAGGCAATCCGCAGCCTCCTAGAAGGAAAGCAGCAGCAGACTGCTATTCTAATGAACCGTCCCGAGGCATAAGCACCTGGGGTGAAGCAATTCAGGGCTTTGCACCCCCAAACAGTTCTCAGGAAAAGAGAGCCCACTGGAAGCTGAGGAATGGGCTCAGAGTATCGAAGATGATCTGGTAGCGGCACAAGTGCCAGATGGAGCTTGGATCCGTGTTGCGAAACTGCAACTCACGGACAATGCACGGAATTGGTAGAAGGCGGAAGAAAGCCGTCTTGAACAACCCAATGAATAGAAGACTTTCCGAGACATGTTCGACGCAAAGTACTTCCCTGAGACTACCGGGTTCGACATGGAATAGCAGTTCATCCATCTGCAACAAGGTTCGATGTGGACCAAGTTAGTAGATGAGTATGACGCTGAGTTCACCATGCTCAGTCGGTAAGATATGTCTCAATAATTCGAATTTTAAATATCACATATTACACAGCTAACACAATATTTTAACAGATTTGCGGCACACCTGATACCGACGGATGAGATCAGAGCCCGTCGATTTCAACAAGGTTTGGATTCGGAGATCCAGGCTGCACTGGCCACAGGAGATTTTCCGACTCATGAATCGGCTCTGAAAGCTGCCCGCCGTTATGAGGCAGTGGTAAAGGCGAGGGGCAGACCTCAATCTGCAGGAGTTAAGCGCCCTGTCAACCAGATGACAGGAGGAGCTCGTCAAGACCACCTTTTGTGCCAAGGAGACCGAGAGTACCGAACAACCGTTCTAGCCCAGCCTTTTGTAACTACTGCAAGAGAGATTGGCATATGTGAAAGACTGCCGGCGAGCCAACCGTCTTTACTTACTCTGCGGCTCAGCTACTCATGGTATTGAGTCTTTTCCCAAAAGACAAAATCCATATGTTTCACCCAGGACAGCAATCACTTACCAGCAGAGACCAGCCCTTCAGGCACCTGCTCCGAGACTCGCTCTCCTTGCTCCACCACCTAGAGGACCACCGACTGCACCTCCTCCTCGTCAGTTCCATCAATCTCAAAAGAACGTTCCGAGGAATGCTCCTCAGGCCAAGAGAAATGTACCACGGCGACAGGCTTTCACGATGACCGTGGAAGAAACTGAGGCTACAAGCCAAGTTATCACTGGTAACCTTTTCTTCTCAAAACTTTTCTTTCAGTCTTAATATCTATCCATAAATTTTCCCTATACCTAAAACATATCCCACATACCTTAGGTACAATCTTAGTAGCCTCACTCCCTGCACTAGCACTCTTCGATATTGGAGCATCTCACCGCTTTATATCGCAACGGTTCGTCAGAACTCACGCGATTCCAGTCACACAGCTTGTATCCAGCAGGAATGTCAGTTCAGGAAATGGCTTTCTAAAGGCAACAATGGGATACAGCTTATGTCCAGTAGTCGTCTGCAGTAGAGAATTATATGTTGACTTCAAAATGCTGGACATACCGAACTTCGATGTGGTTCTAGGTATGGATTGGCTCGGAACCTTTTATGTTACCATCGACTGTCGTCAAAGGAGGGTAGTATTAGAGATTTCAGACTATCCGGTCTTCTATTTCAAAAGTGGAGACTGTACCTTGGAGCCAAGTACATACAAAGCGAAGCCAAGGGAATCAGTGATTGCAGCAACTCAAGCAGAGGAAGAATCAAGGCCAGAAGTGGTTCGAGAGTTCGACGATGTGTTCCTGACGATATATCAGGTTTGCCTCCCGATCGAGCTCTTGAATTCAGCATTGATTTAGTACCAGGAGCACAACCAGTAATCAAAGCACCTTATCGATTAAGTCCGGAAGGTTTGAAGGAAGTCCGAACTCAGTTAGACGAATTATTGGCGAAATGATGGATTCGTCCTAGCACTTCAAGTTGGGGATCACCTGTACTACTTGTGAAGAAGAAGGAAGGTTCATACAGAATGTGCATCGATTATAGAGCCTTGAACGAAGTCACTATAAAGAAAATGTATCCACTCCCGCGCATCGACGATTTATTCGATCAGCTAAGTGGATCTTGTGTTTTCTCTAAATTAGATCTTCGTTCAGGTTATCATCAGGTGAAGGTCAAAGAAGCTGATATTCATAAAACGGCTTTCAAAACTCGTTATGGACATTAAAAATTTCTAGTGATGCCATTTGGAGTGACCAACGCACCAGCAATATTCATGAACCTGATGAATCAAGATTTCCGGGAGTACTTAGACAGGTTTGTTGTCATCTTCATCGACGACATCCTGGTGTATTCAAAGAGTTGGAAAGAACACGCCGAACACCTACGAATTATCCTGGAAACTCTACGACAACATCAGCTCTATGCCAAGTACAATAAGTGTGAGTTTTGGCTAAATCAAGTTGGTTTTCTTGGACATATCGTATTAGGTGAAGGAATCTCTGTGGATCCAGCGAAAGTTTCTGCAGTAAGCGAATGGCCCACACCAAAGTCAGTGAAGAATATTCGAAGTTTCTTGGGTCTAGCTGGATATTACAGAAGGTTCATTGAAGGCTTTTCAAAGATAGCAACACCCCTAACCAAGCTCACACGTAAAGATGAAGACTTTGTGTGGTCAGAAGTATGCGAACAAGATTTCGTAGAACTCAAGTTAAGGTTGACATCAGCACCTATTCTCGTTATACCGCACCAATCTGGAGGATTCGAAGTGCATTGTGATGCATCCGGTAAGGGATTAGGATGTGTTCTACATCAGCACGGTAAGGTTGTGGCTCATGCTTCAAGACAGCTGAAGACTCATGAGCGCAATTATCCGACACATGATTTGGAATTGGCAGCCGTTATCTTTGCTCTTAAGATTTGGCGCCATTATCTTCTTGGTGAACGAGTGAACATATACACAGATCACAAGAGTTTGAAATATGTGTTTACTCAGAAGGAGTTGAATATACGGCAGAGACGATAGTTAGAATTCATGGTGGACTTCGACATCAACCTGCAATATCACCCAGGAAAGGTGAATGTGGTTCCAGATGCTCTTAGTCGCCAACCATTAGCAATGCATCTCACCACTCAGTGGAAGCTTCAACAAGACTTGCATCAGATGGAGATTGAAGTAGTCATGCCAGGTAACGCTTCAAGTTTGATGAACTTACAAGTTCAATCTACCATTGTCAACCAGATCAAAGCAGCTCAAGCAAGTGATGCTAAGTTGCAAAAGATCAGAGAACAAGTGGAGAATGGACTCAGAACAGACTTCATCATCCATGAAGACGGATCTTTGAGATACGGTAGTAGATTGACTATACCAAAAGGTCCTGTTCGGGAAGAGTTAATGAAAGAAGCTCACAGCTCTCCTTACTTAGTACATCTTGGAGGTACAAAGATATACAAAGATCTACGTCTGAATTACTGGTGGCATGGAACGAAGCGTGAAGTAGCTAGAAGCGTCGCTAAATGCTTAGTGTGTCAGCAAGTAAAGGCTGAACATCACAGGACAGCTGGACTACTTCAACCGTTACCAATCCCAGAATGGAAGTGGCAATACATCATAATGGATTTTGTGACTGCTCTTCCTCGTAGCATAAAGGGTAACGATGCGGTATGGGTCAATGTGGATCGACTCAAAAAGTCGGCTCACTTCATCCCATTTCGAGTTGGCCAATCAACTGAGATATTAGCAAAGTAGTACATGGAGGTGTTTCGCCCAATCAGAGTAAAGCTCTGTTGAAATTCAAAATTCAAAATTTTGAAGCAACGCTTCAAATCTCGGGCGCAACGCGCCACATGTCAGGCGCTGATACGTCAGCGCAGCGTCCAAGAAGGCGCGCCCAATCAGAGCAAAGCTCTATTAAAGAAAGCAACGCTTCAGTTGCGCAGGCGCAGCGCTGCGCTGTGCGCTGCGCGACACGTGTCAGCGCAGATGCGCGAGCGCAGCTGCACTGCGCTGTGCGCTGCGCGACACGTGTCAGCGCAGATGCGCTAGCGCAGTTGCGCTGTGCGCTGCGCGACACGTGTCAGCGCAGTTGCGCTAGCGCAGTTGCGCTGCGCGACTCGTGTCACACGCTGGGGCATCTGCGCTAAACAGAATTAAAATTCTAAGAAATCTTTTCTGTTCTTGCTAAAACAAGAAGATTTTCTTCTGCAAAGCAGAAGCGCTTGGATCAAAGATCCAACGGTGGGGAAAATTCCCCAAATCACTCAGAGAAAGATCTCTTTAACAAATTTAACTAATTTACGGGCACTATAAAAAGGACCCTAGGCCTCAATTCAAAGCATGAACATTTTCTTGAAAAAGGTCAAGAGCTTCTAACAGAGAGAGAATTCTGAGAAAATTTCAAAGAAAAAGGTAAAAACCTTCACGAGAGAAAAGAAATCTCTTTAATAAATCATTGATTTAAAAACTAGATCAATGTTCTTCACATAATAAACAGTGCTTTGCACTTCTTATGAACCACTGGTTCTTCAAAAATAAGGAAACAACAAAAATAAAAATAGTGCTTTACACTTCTGTTCTTGAATCTAAAAGATTCTTAGTGCTTTGCACTTCCAAACTGCGCTGTTGCGCTCTTGAGAGAGTGCCACGTGTCAGCTACAGAATAATTTATGCTATGCGCTCTTAAAATAGAGCTTCGCTCTCTGGAATTGGCGCAACTCACCATAGCGCGCCACGTGTCTACAGCGCAACAGCGCAGCACACTAGCGCAGCGCACTGCGCTGTTGCGCTTGCGCTCACCAGAGCATGACATGTGTCCTCACCATAAGCGCTTGCGCTTTTTGACTGACGCTTGCGCTCTTTGACTGGCGCAAAGCGCCTGAATAATGCAATGCATTTATTTTACTAAAGGGCCAGGCCCAAATCAGAGGGGCCTAGTAGGCCGAATTAAATTGCAATACAATAAAAAGGGGCAGAGCCCAAACAAAAATTGAAAATGCAATAAACAGGGCAGAGCCCAAGCAAGACTGATGCTCTGCATCATATATAAATGGGCACAGCCCTGATAAAATAAATAATGATATGCATTATTAAACAGGAGCAGAGCCCCAGTAAAGGCCTAACAGGCCAAAAATAAATAAAATGTTGAACATTTTCAACTGTACTTAGCCCAATTCTGGCCGTAAGTCCTTAAATTAAATTGAACTGAGCATAAATGCTCTCTCAAATCAATTTACCTCCGGTTCGAGGGTACATCTCCGAACTCCTCTGACACTTCTCGTTGTAATTCTTCAACGACGTCAGAGAGGCGACGGGTCCCAACGACCACACATGAATATGGACTGCGGGGTCCTTAAACTCGTGGACCGAAACATCCTTAAACTAATGTTGGACCGGAACGTCCTTAAACTAATGTTGGACCGGAACGTCCTTAAACTAATGTTGGACCGAAACGTCCTTAAACTAATGTCGGGCCACCACGTCCCTAAACTGGAATATGGACCACCACGTCCCTAAACTGGAGCATGGACCACCACGTCCCTAAACTACCTATGGACCGCAACGTCCCTAAACTGGAACAATAGAGCCTCCAAATGCTCTTTTGCCGGATCTAAACGATCCCGTTTAAGTTGATCTTAGCCCCCAAACACGGCTAACGTATCCTTAAACATTCAAACGGACTATAAAACTCCAAATCAACCTTGGTTCAAGGGTACATCTCTGAACTCCTCTGACATCTGCCGTTGTAATCCTTCAACGACGTTAGAGAGGTGACGAGTCCCGATGGCTAGATATTAAATGGATTATCACGTTAAGTTGATCTTAGTCTCAAACAGGACTATCGTATCCTTAACGAACGTTTAAGTTGATCTTAGCCGCAACGCGACTAATGCATCCTTAAACTAAAAACACCAAACCCAAATCTAAGTAAATACGGATTTGGACTAATCCACGTCCTACGGGCGACGGCATTACTCAGTCTCCGTATACAATCCATGGGCAACCACAAACAAAACAAACACACACGACACGAAGTGAAATTCTGGAGAAGGAGAAAGTTGTTACCACGATGCGGTAGCGTAATTAACTGCAGGGGCTTGCGCCTGCAGGGAAGAGCGTCCCCACAATCAAAAACCCCTCAAGTGAGGGGGAATCTGACGAAGTCTGCTACATCGGCCGCATCCGTCTAAACCTCCGATACACGGTGCCATAAATCAACTTGGCATCTTCGGAGAGGTGGACGGATAAAACCATATAGCATCTGCCCCGAATCCCAGCGTCAGGACATCGCGGTCCTGTGCGCCGCCTTTCGGAGGGGAACAGATTCTGGCACGCCCGGTGGGACCTCTTCCTCTTTCCACTCCACACTTAGTGTGTCGTCTTCGCGAACCAATCGCGGTTTGTTAATGGTTGCCTTCGGATTTCAAGTTACTAAGATTTGGTCTTTTGCCTGGCGCAGAACTCAAGATTCAATGGCCTCTAACTGCACCAACTGCTCGAAGTGCCACTGCAACGGACGCTCCACCTCACCGGGAGGTGTAGCATATAGGCCCCAAGCGGCTTCCTTCCTCACTCTGCCGGTAGATCAGGTGACCCAAGCCACCACTGGTCTGTTCTTTGGGACTATGATCCCACCTACAAGCTTCCCTACGGCAATACCTGCACCGGAAGTGAACAAAAAGTCGGTCTTCGACCGGCTCACTGCTACGACGGCCCCTGTCAATGGGTCGCTCACTACCAAACCGACAGCCTCTGTTTTCACCAGGCTAAATCAGAACTCTAAATTGGTTGTCCCGAGGAAGGCAATAACTGCTGCCCCAGAAGTCGTCAAGGCGGCTTCCCCTGTCAAAGAGTCAGTCTTTTCAAGACTGACGATTCCTGCTCCTGCCCCTGCTCAAGGATCCGTCTTCGGTAGGTTGAATATCACCCCTCAAAAGACAACCTCAGTCTTTAAGAGGTTAACACCGGCGGCGCCTCATTCAGACAGGGGGCAAAAAGAAACTATCTCAATCTCTGAGCCAATCCCAATGGCTCGCCGTGCTCGACGTCGCCATTGGCAACGAGTGAGGAAGGCAGGGGGCAACTCCCCCTCAGGGCTAACTCCACTTGCTCCAATGGTGGAAGTCAACGCTACTGTCCCAACTGGGAACAGCTTTGAACTGCTGAGGAGGGTGCATAAGAACTCTCCAACCGCTACCTTGAAAAGATCTCCTCCACCTGCGGGGAGAGTTCCAGAAACGAAGCAAGAACAACCCCCTCAACGGCTGTCCTCAAGAATTTATAAAGTTTGGCTGAGGGTTCAAGACTCCGTGATTGACCTAGGTCACTCTCGTCACCAGAAAAAGGCGAAGGTGGAAAAAGACAAGGACCGTCCCATTAAACAACGGGGGACAGCAGCTGCTAGGATGCCCACTTCAACGGTTCCTTCAACCTCAACGGCCCATAAAAGAAGGAGGCCAGAGAAAACTCCCGCGTCAGCGGAAAAAGTTAAAAATGGCGAACCCAAACGCCCTAAGTCAGGGGGCATGATAGTTCATACAGTTTATGTGGCATCGGGAAAGGAGGATAGCCGCGTATCAACAGGTCATAGACCGCACACGAGGTCAGTGACCAAGGCTCAGGAGCAGCAGCAGAAGCTCCAAGAGATGATGAACGCTATGGTCGCACTTACAGGGCCAAAAGAAACCCCTGAAACGTCCTCGGATGAGCGTCAAGAACAAGAAACGGACGCTGAATTCCTTCGTCGCGTACTGGAGAAGAAGGATAAAGAAGCTGCGGAGCAGGCAGCCAACATAAAGAAAATGGCCCTCCTGTTCCAGGATATGGTGGGTATGATGATTCAACAAGATCCACCTGCTGAAGATTCCCCGATCATCCTTGAAGACGATAGGGGAGAGACGTCGAATCCTCCACCAGCTCTGTCCACGGCTAAAGAAGATACAATCTCTAAAGCTGATTTGGATGAGTACATCGCCCAACAAATACGGGTTCATCATGCGACCGAAGCGGCCGGTCAGGTCATAAAAACGGGGCGGACATATCCAGGTTGGTACGATCAAATCAAGTACCCACCAGGTTATACGATTCCCAAGTTCCATGTCTACAAGGGGACGGGCAATCCTCATCAGCATGTTGCCCGGTTCAGGGCACTCTGCGGCAACACCGGCGGTGACGACAAGCTGTTGCTTCGCCAGTTTGTTGGAAGCTTATCGGATACGGCGTTCGAATGGTACTCTGAGCTCTCGAACGACTATATTAAAACTTTCGCGGAGATGGAGTTGTTGTTTACTCAGCGTTTTGCAAGCGCCAGTGAACGTACCCCGATGACAGCACTAATTAATGCCAGGGTAAAACCCGGCGAGACGTGGGTTCAGTACGCTATACGATGGCAGAACTTATGGTCGAAGTGTGAGCAGCACATTGAAGAAGCTCCCGCGGTGGGTATGTTTGTGGGAACCCTCGATCCACAAGCAACCATCTCGCAGTTTATGATGTTTTTCAAGCCGACTACCTTCCAGGCCTTGATTGACAAACTAGCGCAAATGGATCAAATGGGCCATAAACCCCTGCTTCCAAGGCCAGATTCCCGAAATGACAAAGGGAAGGGAAAAGCGATCGTCGTCGCTAATACTCAACAACAACCGAGCGACTCGAAGCCGGTTGCTCGTCAAAATAATATGCGACCGTACGTGCCCCTTGAGGATGGATGGGACGTCCTTATTCCTTTCCCCGCGATAAAACGAGGAGGTTATTCGAGCTGGCGTTGCGCAACAGACTCGTAAATCTGCCGGATCCAAAACGTCCGTTGCAACTAAGTGACGTCAACGAGCCCAACTACTGTCCTTATCATCGAGTACTAGGCCATCCGATCGAAGATTGCTACGTTTTCAAGAATTGGCTTGAAAACCAGTACCGACAGGGCAAGTTCGTGTTATCTGACAAATGGAAGGTGAATCCCCCGCAGCCCCACACCTCTAAGGGGACGAATACGCCGGGGGCAACATGCTCCGTCATTGAAGAAGCTCCTTGGGAGGTTGTATTATCAACCAAGACAAAGAGGATACTAAACGGTCTTCAGACGTGTCCAGCAATCAAGTGGAAGAACCTGTTGGAACCGCAGGTCATTGAAAGGATGTTGAAGCCACGTCCAACTCCAAAGACCGATGGTGGCGGTTCAAGCACTTGCAGCCAGTCGTCAAAATCTTCGAAAAAGAAGAAGAAGAAATCTAAGAAGCCCGTGAAGCCTGGCGGCAAACGCACAGACTTACAAAAGCAAATTGACGCGCTGGATGAATACAACCAAAAGGCACGGACTCCTATTATGCTCCAAGAGTTCCTTAATCACGTTTTTCAAGAAAAAGATTAGGGAGAAAGTTCATCGGATGAATCTGATAAATATGTGGCGAGCTGTCATATGATCTCCCATTCGATCACGAATGATGAGGAGACTCCTTGCACCGAAAAGCTGGGGGCAGATCCTGAACCAAAAGTTCTGGGGCCATCAGATGAAGTAATTGACGCACTCTTTAATGAAGCTCGGTTGAAAAGTAAAGCTGATCGGGAGCGCGAGGCGGCTATATTTGAAAGGGTCAAGCGCCAGCGACTTGATGAAGGAGCTGAGACGATCCCGTTGGAGCTGAACACCTCCGCTACCGACAAAAGCCAATTCAAGATGAGAAAGAAGTTTGCTAAGGCCATGTCCATGGGCATGAAGCTACCATCCTCCGAAGAAGAAATTACTGGTGAGGCGAAAATGCACCCGTCTTATTGCTTATATCATCAGAAGGTTTCGCACCCCACTCAGGACTGCAAAGCTTTCGATAGATGGTGGCAAGGATACGTTGCTCATCGACAACGCTTTAACCGGGAAAAGCGTAAAACTCGTCGAGAGCAAAGAAATATGACAGAAGGGCTTAAAAGAACTGCTGGCGATTGTTGCATGATTAACACCGGTAAATCACAAGTGCCTACATTTGGGAGTGATTCTGATGAAGAGCTAGAACTTGCCCCTCTCTTTAAAGAGTCCGCTTCGAGAAAAGAAGAAAAACCGAAGGTTTGCGAAAATATCCGGCTACGTAATCGCACGCTGCCCGAAAAGAACCTCGGACCCTCGAACAGGAAAGATAAAGGGAAAGAAAAGGCCTCTGAAGATATCGTCTTAGATGACCAAGTGGTGGAAGAGCTAGCTACCAAAGACCCCCCAAAGAAGAATAAGGTGGATTACAACGTCTTAGCACATCTGAGGAAGCTGCCCTCACAGCTCAGCATTCTTGATGCCCTTTTGCTATCAAAAGAGGCGAGAGATTCGTTGATTAAGGCGCTCCAAGACCCAGAACAATTCCAAGCATGCCTGGCCGAGGAAAAGATGAAGGATGAATTGGAGGAAGTGCACACGGCCGATGTTACTTTTGGCGATGAAGACCTTTTACTTGGGACGTGCGAACAAAATCGCCCTCTCTATGTCTCAGGATACTGCCATGATATAAAGATAGGCAAAATCCTGATCGATAACGGGTCGTCTGTTAACCTACTCAACGTGCGGGTGTTGAAGGAAATCTGCATGAGCGTTCAGCACCTTGCTCGGGACAAGATCACCATATCCGGGTTCGACTCCCAATCGTCAAAGACTCTTGGATCTGTGATACTGACGCTACGCTTCGGGCTACTCGTCACGGACATTAAGTTCCACGTCATAGACGCCAAGACATGTTACAACGCTTTGCTCGGCCGACCATGGTTACACGAGTACAACATCATCCCTTCTACACAACATCAGTGTATGAAGTATTTTAAGGAGGGTTTCGAGTATACCGTGACGGGAGAACTGAACCCGTTTTCTGTGAACGAGGTCCGCAAATACGAAGACGCCAAATACTTCTTACCGGATTTCGAAGACACAGAGAAGTGTCACAAGCCGGAGAACAAAGCTAACGCCACCATCCCGGTCTTCGGCAGTGATACTGAAGAGGAAGAGGAGATAGTTTATTCGGGTCCACCCCAACACAACAAGCCGGGACCATCAGCTCCTACGTTGATCTTTGGCAGCGACTCGGAAGATGAAGTCCACGCCGTATTCTCTGCTCGACCTTCAATACGAACGTTCGCTGACGAAGAGCAAAGTCTGCAAGTCACCATGGTGCCGCTTAAACACCATAAAGAACTGGATGCACTTAATATTTACAACATAGAAGAGCTACAAACATTCTACATCCCTCCCAGGCGAGAAAGCGAGAAAGCAATTCTGTTCTACCGCTCTGAAGAAACCAAGGTGAAAAAAGAAATCTGGCATGGCGCGGATCCTACGCTCGACAGGCTTCAGCCTATCCGTCTTCCCAGATATTATACAGAGGGTTTGAAGAAGCTGCTGAAACGCCAGGGGATATCCTTCAAACAGACCGTTAGAAAGGCCAAATTCTATGACAGGGTCTGGAACGTTCCCGGGACTCAACGCAAACTGCCTAACGGGAGAATGGAAACAAAAGGGCTTGGATACATCCGGTCAAAGAAACAAGAGTTACTTCCCAGCTGTTACATCGTGTATGACCTCGATGAAGAAGCGGATGCTCAATGGGAGGACGCTAATCCTAAACCAGTGAAAGTTCCAGATGCAAAGGAGCCCAGTCCGTCGTTCGAGGAACAAATGGACAGACTTATAAAGAAAGCTGGTCAAAAAGTTCGAGATGATCACAACCGCGAGACGGCCATTTATGAGAAAGCCAAGACGCAACGCCTTCTCCAACAAGCCGTAATGGATGAAAATGCCGCTCCTTGTCAACCTGTTATAAAGAAGGCTCGGCGCAAAAGCAGAAATAAGTTGAAAGCCCAAAAAGACGCTCAACAATAACAAAGCAGGGTTAAGAAGCCATGCAAACGGGAGTTGAGCGTTATTAATCTATCCCTCATGAAGAAAATGGGTCGAGCGTACTCGTTTCCTCTGGACAAGACGAAGAAGATACTTGATCTTGCTCTAAAGCATCAATTGCTTACATTACCGGAATCCAAGCACCCCGAGCAAGCAAGCGAGGTCTCTGGCCTAAACTATTGCTCTTACCATCGAGTAATAGGGCACCCGCTTGAAGACTGCTTCACCTTTAAGAATTGGGTCGAAGATCAGTACCAGCTCGGCAAGTTCGCTCTGTCTGACAACTGGAAGGTAACGCCGCCACAGAAGCACGAACCCAAGGCCACGAAAGAAGAACGGGTTCCACATTGGGATTGGAAGTGAATTCGCACCTGTCACATGATTACAATATTAAAAGAAGAGCCCGAGGATATAGATGAGCTCCCTTCGTGCTTCGAAAACAGCAACGACGAAATAATCTCAGAATTCCCACCAGCGCCAAAAGAGCTGGAAGATGGAGTCCATACCACTGCAGATAACCCAAGAAGATTGAGTTGGGGGCGGCAAACGATCCACGACCGACATTCATCAGCGAGTTACTATCTGAAGAAAGGGTAGCTGCGTTAAAGGATGTACTTCTGCAGCATAGAGATTGCTTCGCGTGGAACTATTCCGAAATGCCGGGATTGGATCCAGAAATCGCTGTGCATAGATTGGCGATATCCTCGGACATCAAACCAGTCAAACAGGCGCCGAAGAGAATGCGACTCGAGCTTGAGATGAGCATCAATGCTGAGGTCAAGAAGCTAATCGACTCTTGCTTCATTCAGGAAGTTCAATACCCTGAATGGATCGCCAACATCGTCCCGGTGATGAAGAAAAATGGGACTGTGCGCATATGCGTGGATTTTCGGGATCTCAATAAAGCTTGCCCGAAGGATAATTTCCCAGTGCCAATCACCAAACTAATGATAGACAACACGTCTACGTATGAGATTTTCTCCTTCATGGACGGCTCATCGGGGTATAACCAGATAAAGATGCATCCCGAAGACCAGAAGCACACCGCCTTTAGGACTCCTTTGGGTATATTTTGCTACAAGGTGATGCCCTTCGGTTTAAAGAACGCCGGTGCCACTTATCAAAGGACCATGACAAAGATCTTCGATGACCTTATACATGAAATCGTCGAATGCTATATCGACGACCTCGTTGTTAAAAGCAAATCATATGAGGAACATCTCGAGCATCTGAAGACCATATTTCAACGCCTTCGGCAATACAACTTGAAGATGAACCCGCTCAAGTGTGCATTCGGAGTTTCCTCGGGAAAATTCCTGGGATTCATCGTCCGGCACCAAGGTATTGAGATAGATCCGTCAAAAATCAAAGCGATCATGGAAATGCCTCCGCCGAGAACTCTCAAACAGTTGCGATCTCTCCAAGGAAAGCTCACATATATTCGGCGATTTATAGCCAAGCTCTCTGGCAAGTGCCGCCCTTACAGTCACCTGATGAAGAAAGGAACCCCGTTCGTCTGGGATCGCAAATGCCAAGGCGCGTTGGACGAAATTAAACAGTACCTGAAGAACCCGCCAGTGTTGGCTGCTCCGGTTAAGGAAAAGACTCTCATTCTTTACACAACCGCCCTCGAAGGTTCTTTAGGCGCATTATGGGCGCAAGAGAATGACCAGGGGAAAGAAAGAGCACTCTACTACCTAAGTCGAGTTTTTCTGGGGACAGAATGAAACTACTCCCCCATCGAAAAACACTGCCTGGCGTTGATCTTCGCGATAACAAAGCTCAGGCACTATGCATTGGCATGAAGTTCGTCTTATATCGAAGGTGGACCCCTTTAAATATTTGATGTCGAAAGCCATATTGACGGGACGACTCGCTAAATGGGCCCTGCTCTTGATGGAATTCTCGATAACATATCAACCTCTCAAGGCAGTCAAAGGCCAGGCCATTGCCGACTTCCTCGCTGAACATCCGATACCCGCCGATTCTCCTTTGAATTGCGATCTTCCAGACGAACATGCGTTTGATGCGATCGACGGTGATAATACCCGGTGGGAGCTTTACTTCGACAGAGCGTCTTACGTAAAGAAGCGCAAACAAAGTACCCCTATAATCAAATCGGGGGTAGGCCTCATCTTCGTGACTCCACAAGGAGGGATAATGCGCTTCGCTTTCTCCTTAACAGAGCCGAGGACCAATAATGAAGCCGAATACGAAGCTCTGATAGCAGGCCTCGAGATCGCCATCGACATGGGAATTGAAAATCTCCTCATATATGGAGATTCCCAACTGGTCGTTAGTCAAATAAACGGCGACTACCAGACATGCAAACTAGAATTGGTGAAGTATGGTGAAAAGGTGCAACAGCTGTTGACCCAAATCCCCTCCTACACTTTGGAAAACATACCTTGCGTGGAAAACAGCAAAGCAGACGCATTGGCCAAACTTGCTAAAGAACTGGCTGACGAGAACCTCGATGACGTTAAAATCGTGGTGCAAAGCCGTCGGGTGCTTGCCCCAGCAGAAATATCTCCGGAATCATCCGAAGAAAAAGGAGCGAGCGAGCAGATGTAAAAGACTGGGAAAATTCCGAGGATTGGAGAGAAGTCTTCGTAGATTACTTCAAATACCACCGATTGCCTGAAGAAGCGTCCACAAGACATTAGCTTATGAAACGAGCTCTGTCTTTCGCCTTTGTCAATGATACTCTGTACAAGAGGTCGTTTGATTCTCTGTGGATGAGATGTTTAGGACCTGACAAAGCGGAAAAAGTCGTCCGGGAAGTTCACGACGGACTCTGCGGCTCTCACCAAGCGGCCCAAAGATGAAGATAAAGATCAAACAGATGGGCTACTATTGGCCCACGATGAGCCAGGACTGCCTCGAATATGCGAAGCAATGCCACTCATGCCAAATTCATAGGGATTTCATCCATCAACATCCGAATCCACTACATCCAACGGTGGCTGGCTGGCCATTCGAAATGTGGGGGACTGATATAGTCGGCCCCATCGAACTAGCATCGTCTAGAGGACATCGTTTCATCCTAGCGACGACCGATTACTTCTCCAAGTGGGCAGAAGCGGTACCGCTAAAGGAAGTAAAGATGGAGAATATTCTCCATTTCTTCAAGACGCATGTCATATATCGGTTTGGAACGCCAAGACGGATCATCTCCGATAACGGGCCAGCCTACAGAAGCCACAAGATCAGTCGCTTCGCGCAGTAACACAATATAGATTGGAGATATTCCTCGGTTTATAATCCGCGAGCTAACGGTCTAGCTGAGGCCTTCAACAAGACCTTGACGAAGATCATGAAGAAAACAGTGTCGCGAAATAAGAAAGACTGGCACGAAAGACTGCAAGAGGCTCTCTGGGCATATCGAACTACGTTTAAAACGGCCACAAACACAACGCCATATGCGTTAGTATTCGGGACAAAAGCAGTACTCCCCCTTGAGATAGAGTTACCCTCTCTACGAGTGGCAGTCCATTACGAGCTGACGGACGAAGAAAATGCTCACTTTCGGCTTGAGGAGCTTGACGCCCTTGAAAAAACACGGCTCATAGCGCAACAAAATCTGGAGGCCTATAAAGCAAAGATGACGCGCTCATATGAAAGACTGACCCGACCGAGGACATTCCGCCAAGGCGAGCTTGTGCTAGTGGTCAAAAGGCCTATGATCCCCAATCGCGCCAAGCGGGGAAAATTCGAGCCAAACTATGAAGGCCCGTACGTCATAGATAAGGTCTACCAGGGCGGGGCCTATCTACTCATAGATATGCACGGTGAAAGGCCTTTCAGGCAGATAAACAGTCGATTCCTAAAGAAATACTATGCTTGATGAGCCACAGCTTAGGTCAATGATAGATGACGACGACTACGTCTGCTTGCTATCTTCCTAAGCTCAAGCTTTATAAGCAGTAGGCCGCCCCTCAACGACGGACCGAAATGTCCTTAAACTAGTAGCAGACCGAAACGTCTTTAAACTACTACCGCAGCATCTTTAGGCTGACGAGATATAAAAAAAACATATAAAAATAAAATAAAATAAAAACGGTATGTCCATAAGCAAAAAGGGCACGGATGAAAACCCGAAAAGGGCTCCGTGAGTAAAAACAGCAGGGCTACCGGCGAGTGTTTGTGAAAACCCGAAAGGGCGCGACCTCGTAAAAAAAAGTGAGAGAAAAAAAATATATATAAAAATAAAAAGAATAAAAAAAAAAGGTATGTCCATAAGCAAAATGGGCACGGATGAAAACCCGAAAGGGCTCCGTGAGTAAAAACAGCAGGGTTACCAGCGAGTGTTTGTGAAAACCCGAAAGGGCGCAACCTCGTTAAAAGACACTTATAGGGTCCTCTCGACCTTGTAAGGAGAAACCACCCGCGTGAGATCCTTACGACTCACAAAGGTGCAACACACTTAGGGATCCCCACGATTCCTAAGGAGAAATACACTTACGAGATCCTCACGACTCGTAAGGAGAATTCTCTTATGGGACCCTTACGGCTCATAAGATTTGAAAGTCTTAAGTCACAGAGACCTAAACCTGTGCTTAAGCAAAATCCCCCATATCCTTCGACACTGCCCTACAAGTGGTTCAATACTGACCCCTGTATACAATCCACGGGCGCGAATAAACATTTCCTTAATCAAGTCTCATCCGAGACTGGGGATATGTTCGCATGATGAACAACCCTTATAAGTCCTCTCGACTTACAAGGAGAAAACCCTCTTGTAGGATCCTTACGACTTACAGAGGAACAAACACTTAGGAATCCTCACGAGTCCTAAGGAGAAAATACACCTACGAGATCCTCACGACTTGTAGGGAGAAATAACTTCGTGAAACCCTTACGACTCATGAAGTCAAAAACCTTAGCCAACAGGACCCTAACCCTGGTCGCTAAGTCACCTTTGTTCAACATCAATAGAGGCAGATGATGATTCGCTCCTGGAAATATCCCAGTTGTAGCGGTGCTGATGCCGAAATCGGTGTCTAGTTCCAGGTTTACGGCGGAAAGCCAGTAGGCCGCACATGCATACGAAATAGCCGAAATGATTGGGCAACTTGCAATAAAAAGCAGCAAGTAAAAATGTATGCATGCTAAATAGCCGAAATGATTGGGCAACTCGCAATAAAAAGCAGCGAGTAAAAATAAAATAAATAGCCGAAATGATTAGGCACCGCGGAAAATAGCCGAAATGATTGGGCAATCGCAACTTTCGCGATATAAAAGCTGAAATGATAGAGCATCGCGGAGATAAAACCAAAAATGATGATAAAACTTTGGCCCTACAGTTAAGATCACATCGATCCCTGTATACAATCCAAGGGCGTAAACAAAGAGGGAACCATACTTTCCCAACAGGCTCCGCCAGAAGACGAAGCCAAATCTCGACGGTTCAGTCCAACTCCGAAGAAACCAGTGTCTTCAGCAAATTCCTCGACTCACGGATACAAACACTCCTTGACGAGAGCCTCTTGATCCGCGTCGACTCGCAGAGCCACCAGTGCCTCCGTGGGAAATTCTCGACTCGTTTCAAACCCCAAGGAAACAAATAATCCTTGGCGCTTGGGAAACAAATAATCCCTAGCAAACTCCTCGACTCACGGATACAAACACTCCTTGACGAGAGCCTCCTGATCCGCATCGACTCACAGAGCCACCAGTGCCTCCGTGGGAAATCCTTGACTCGTTTCAAACCCTAAGGAAACAAATAATCCTTGGCGCTTGGGAAACAAATAATCCCCAGCAAATTCCTCGACTCACGGATACAAACACTCCTTGACGAGAGCCTCCTGATCCGCGTCGACTCACAGAGCCACCAGTGCCTCTGTGGGAAATTCTCGACTCGTTTCAAACCCCAAGGAAACAAATAATCCTTGGCGCTTGGGAAACAAATAATCCCTAGCAAATTCCTCGACTCACGGATACAAACACTCCTTGACGAGAGCCTCCTGATCCGCGTCGACTCGCAGAGCAACCAGTGCCTCCGTGGGAAATTCTCGACTCGTTTCAAATCCCAAGGAAACAAATAGTCCTTGGCGCTTGGGAAAAAAATAATCCCTAGCAAACTCCTCGACTCACGGATACAAACACTCCTTGATGAGAGCCTCCTGATTCGCGTCGGCTCGCAGAGAAACTGTGTCTCCGCGGGAAATTCCCGATTCGTCTCAACATGCAAATGAAGCCTCAGGCAGCAGGGACTAAAAAAATTGCTTCCTGAACAATGGGACCCTGCAAGTCAATCCAAAATGGTCTCTTGCATACTATTCACGGGTCTCACTCTCCAAAGTCGAATTTCGACGAGGAGGGAAACAACCGCTTGTGGGTCCTCTCAACTCGTAAGAGGGAAAAATTCTCTTATAAGATCCTTACGACTTGTAAGAGAAAACCACACTTAGGAATCCTCACGATTCCTAAGGAGAAAGCCCACCTACGAGATCCTCTCGATCCGTAGGGAGAAGAATCTCTATGAGACCCTCACGTCTTATGGAGTTGAAAAGTCTTAGGCAGCAGATCCGAACCTGCGGCCTAAGCCATCGCTATTTCTTAAGAAAGTCAGGATACTCGTCCTAATCATCCGTCAACCATGTTTGCTAAAGTGATATGCTGATAGTAAAAGAAAGAAAAGACGGAGAAAATGACACATTACAAAAAAGGTGTATCTTTTATTCATAAACTTGATTGGGTACAGGATACATTATGTCAAAGAATAAAAAAATATATGTATACATTCTTTTATCTACAAGTACAAACGATACAAAGATGGATAGCTACTGAGGAGGAAGTGTCTTTAGTAAATCCACAAGCTGCTCTCGCACTTCCTTCGGCGCCTCCTCCTGAGTGACAGCCGCAGCCACCTCCGCCTCCACCTGGGCCCGCTGCTGCAAGAAAGATGAAAGTTGCTCCTCCGCCGCCTTCTGGGCTGCTTCCTGGCTGGGTGCATCTCGCTCGACAACATCAAGTTGTTGCCTCAATGATAACCCTTCAGAAAGACATTGCAGAAGGCCCTCAAAGACAACCTTCAGCCGTGCGGCGTTGGCCTCCACCCGAGCATGCAGTTGGGCAAACTTGCTCGAAGTCTCACCTCGCTCCTTACGCCTTGAAATGACTTCTTGTTCGAGGTGGTGGAAGTAAGGAGCGCTCTGCTCAATCCACGCTGTTCTTTGATTACTGGCAGCCAAGGTCTCGGGAGCGGGACGCAGCGACTCCAACCGATGCAGGCGGGCCTCGATCTCCCTGCAATGGTTAACCCAAGATGCGATGATACCCTCGTCATGAAAGTTCACGAGTATCACCAGCATCGGGTTAACCGCTATAGCAAAATCCGCAGCAGAGGTACGAGTCTCGACGTCGAGTTCCTCAATGTAATCGCTCAACATACGCAAGCTATTCGCGGCGCCTTTCGAAGATGGACGTCTCAGGTAAGGACCTGCTGGCATTATGATGCGGGATTCGAAAGGCGCCGAGACCGGAACGACAGCTGAAAAGAAACAAGATGTGATCAGATAACAGTTCAGAAAATAAAGAAGGGGGGATTTATCAATGTGATAGTCGCTGTACCAGCTGAGGCGGGTGGCAAGGTTGGAAGGGCCGGTGGCGCAGCTGATCTTTTATCCCCTCCTTCAATCTGTAGCACTGCAGTCGAAATAAAAAAGGGAGGGGTTAGAGGTAACTCCATTAATGAAAGAAGAAAAACATCAATGGAAATCATACTCACCGACGCCACCAGGGGAAGAAGCAAGTTCGGATGGGAAAGAGAAGTGTGGGAGCAGCATCTGATATACATGATCAAAGAGCACTCCTGAAGGGACACAACAATATGACTTTAGTACACAAATTATATGTCTGAAGTATAGGATTAATAAATTGTAAACCCATACCTTCCAACATCCTAGATGGTATGAGAGCGGGTTGAGAGGTGACCATCGCTAAGGCAGTTGTTGAAGGCGCTCCCTCAAGCAGTGGAGCATCGGCACTGGCTGCACCTGCATTACAACAAATGCGAATTTTTCAGAAAGGATTGTAAGATAAAAAAAAAAGATAGCAACTTGGGATTTACCTGATGAGCTGCCGGCTGAAACGGAGGCGATTCCCTCCTCTATTGACATGAGACCACCGCCCGTGGCCTCATTACCTGACTCAATGGGAACCGTCGTGGTGCTCGCGAGACCTGGAGACGGCGGAGGACCATAGACGGGGAGGGCTATGACTGGAGTATTGCCAGATTCCAGAGAAGGAGCGGTTGGCTCGTCCACGGGAATCATGGCTACCTCACCCACTACTCTCTCAGGTTCAGTAGTCGCGGTTGTATCGTCCACCATCACCACGAGATCGTCGGCCTCGAGCGCCTCATCCGCCACCACCCTGGGCTCAGTTATAATGATCATATCATCTGCCACCACTTCAGGTTCGGCATCAGTGACCTTCTCGGCTGCAGGCCCCTCGACCTCCACCTCAGGCTCCAAAGCCACAACGACGTTGCCCACCGTCGGCTCGAGTTCGACAGGTAGCACCTCCTCCGTTTCTTTGGGATCAACGGTTTCCGCCTCCCCCTCGATCGGACTTGGCCCTGCAAGATAGGAGATATAAGGACCAATGACATTAAAATCCTTATAACAAAAACTCTGAGAGAAATATTACCTGAAGCGGATTTACCATTTGCGCTCCGAACTGCGCGCGACACCTCTCTGCGGGCAGTGGATAGGGTGACAGGGGCCTCTTCAGATGGAGTATCAGCACGAGGGGCGGTGCTGAGACCCGCTCCCATAGCCAAGGCAGCCATGCGCCCCTTCGCCTCACGCCTCAGCCGCTTCCTTTCCTCCCGGGTTGTCGCGATGGACCTTTGTGACGCCTCCTTCAAGGCGTCGTCATCCTCGTTCAGGGATGCCTCCAGAGCCTTTAAGGCATCCTTCATCGGCTCTTCAAGACGAACCTCCTGCGGTGGCCCAAAGGAAGCGGGAACATCGGCAGCTGGTAAAACATCTGTGTCGCTTGGTGGGAACGGCATTGAGGTTTCTGCAATAAAAAGGGAGAGGTTAGATCGACCATAACACGAGGAAGATGGAGACTTGATGGATTAAAACTTACTAAGGCCCATAGACGCTCTAAGACGTTCCTCCTTCTGGAAAGTCTTCAAACAAGCGGCGATGGCTTCTTCATCAGTGATGCCTGTTGGAAGAAAGGAAAGAAAAGCGTTAGTCAAAGGCAATGAAGAGGATATGTTGCAATAAAGAAAAGGCGACTAGTAGTTACCTGATTGCGCTAGTTTAGCTAGACACGCGTCACGCCTCGCCAACCACGCTGAAGCTTCGAGAGCAGCCTCCAAGTCTGTATCGTCCGGCGGCGGCATCACTAGTCCTTCGTTAGTCCCGTATTCGATCAGACCCTCGGCATAGGGGGAATGGGGTTCCTGACCGAACACGACGTCCGCGGCGAAGAGCGACTTCTTTTTCTTTTGCCCTCCGACCCTAGGCTCACGTGGGATCGACTTCCGCTTAGCAGCCACTTTGGGACGACGGGTCCCGATGTCTGCACCTACACCGGACTCCGGCGAGGCCACGACCACTGTCTCCACTGGAGCACGGGGCGCTGGGGCTGCATCTGTAATATCGGGAAGCGGCAATCCGTGCGGAGGACTTTGCGCACGTGATGGTCTGCCTCCGGCATCTTTTAGAGGAGGAACCACCGGGGTCCTTGGCATTAAGGGAGCATTACGGTCGGTGCCGGGAGGTGCTTCTTTGTGGTCGATCAACACTCGCCTCTCCTCCTTTATAACGGCCCCCGTCGCATGATTGTACCACTCTTTATATATATTAAGGTGTCATGGAGCGCAGGCCGGCATGCTGATAAAAAAACGAGAACCCGTGTTCAGGCGCATGAAGTGATGTAACGCGTTCTCCATCCCTTCTTCATTGGCAGCAGGTTCCAGTAAGAAAGCTTCCAAAGGTACCCCTTGATCGTAGTCCAGTTGTTGGGTGAAACGATGCGGGTTATATCTCATGAAGATTGCCGCACCGCCCTGCCTGAAGACTAAGAAGCCCGGTCTAATAGAATACAAGTGGAGGGTCTCCCGGGCCGTCAACACTGAAGCTCCATCCTTAAAGGAGTCCTGTAATGGTCGCACCGTAGTGGTGGACGCTTTTCTAATGGTTAATACCTTGTCAATGAAGGACATCCCGACTCCAACGGTGTGAGGGCGAAGCAGTAAACCCCTGGCGTTCCGTGGTGAGGGGGTCACGATTGATGAGCCAATCAACTGTATAATGCGAGGAAAACCGCACTTGTCAAAGAATGAAGACCTTTTATGCATGCCCAAGACACCCGCTGCTCGAGCCACGATGCAAAGTAGTACATCGGGAAGACCACGTGCAGTACCCCGGGCTCATTGGCATCCGCTGCTCGGCTGAAGCCATGATATAGGTGCGCCAAGCCAGCGATCCCTACAGCCATCTTTACCCCGATGACCATTCGGTGGGCTGGGTAAAAGACAGAAGGCCGCATGCGATGAGAGTGCATTGGGATCGCGAACCAACTCAGCCACAGTCCGAGAAATCCTAAGAAAAAGGCCTCCTCATCCATTCCAGGGGCTGCAATTTCTGCAAAAGACATGGTCGGGGAGTTAGGAAGAAAAAAGTCCTTTTGGTCTATGTCTTTCGCTGGCAGGTTATCCAAACCTAAACCGAAAGGGTCATCCAGGGTGGCAAACTTGGCAGATCCCGATGAAATGACGCTTGGACGAAGGAAACGAGCAATGAAGTCCTCAAAGTTAACCCCCCGACTCCCATGTTCGATAAAAAGGGACTCGTAGATGTTCAACATCTTGATCAGGCTCGGGAATTGGTGTTGAACGGCATTTTCCGGCGTGATCCCCCTTACTATCGGCTTAGCACCGAAGACGTACTCATCTGTCGGGAGCAGCTCTTCATAGTGTTCCCCCATGACTGGTAGGCCGGATACCTCCGTGAATTCCTCCAAAGAGATGGACACTTCCCGATCCATGGCAAGGAAAGTGTGGGTGGGAATGTTCCACTGCTCCAGGAAAGCCTTAAACCACCAGGTGGGGAGCGTGGGATACTGGATGAGAGAGACGTAGACCGCGGGGTACAATCCTAATCTTATCAACTGCGACTTCTTCGTCGACAGGATGTACCGGGCCCACGGCAGGTAGCCAATCGGATGGCGGGGGATCAGACCAATGTTATATGATTGCCCCCAGGGTCTCGCCTCGCCCTGACAGATACGACGTCCTAGGATATCCAAGACCATAGGACGTTGGACCGGAACCGCATCCATAGCGGGATGAAGAAAGCTGTTCGCGGTCCAATCCACCATCTCCACGGCATACTGTACCGAGGGCGGGGTAGCATAATGGGTCGCCGTAATGGGCTCGGACAGCACTGCGCATGTGAAGCTGCGTCGACCCATAATGATCTGGTTATACCAAGACCCCCAAAGGTGGAGTTTCTTGTACTCCGGGTCGTATTCTCTAATCATAGTCAGGACCTCGCGGTCCGAGGGTGCCTCGGGAAATCCCTCCTCCGAGCGGACGAACGGGAATGAAGTGTCTAGAGACATGATCGCTGCAAAAGAACAATTTAACCGTTAGTGTTGTAATTCCAACGTTTGGCGTCTAAAAAAAATGCATTAATTAAATTAAATTAAAATTAATTAATTACACCATACAGCAGTGCAGTGAGTAGGGGACCAAAGGGGGACCCACAAAATCTGGATGACAATGCATCATTTAATAAGATAGCCCCATCATTGGATGAGACTATTAACTAATGAAAAGATCTCCAAGAGAACATCCTCATTAATAATAAAAAATCCCTAGAGACAAGGAGAAAATCTCCTCTTTTAAGAGCAAAGCTCTGTTCATGGGTTAGGACCCATGAACAAAATCTTTTCAGATCTATGCATTCTTGAGAGCAAAGCTCTGTTGGTGAAACCCCAAAGGGAATTTCTTTAGATCAAAAAGATCTATGAGAGCAAAGCTCTGTTGGTTAAAATTGATTTAAATTAATTTAACTTAATTTTAAATTAATTTTACCTAAAGTTTTCTAACTTGGAAAATGAGAGCAAAGCTCTAAAGTTCTGGAAGCAAGAGCAAAGCTCTGAAGTTCTTAAAACAAGAGCAAAGCTCTGTAAATCAAAATCTAGAAAATGGTGAAGATTTTCTAAGGGCCAGGGGCCTATTTATAAGGCGCTTCCGCCTCTTCAACTCACCCGTTGATCCAACGGTCAGGATCTTGCCACCGCTGCACTCACGTGTGCGCCACGTGAGCGCAACGGTGGGGGGCATTTGTTTCGCCCAATCAGAGCAAAGCTCTGTTGAAATTCAAAATTCAAAATTTTGAAGCAACGCTTCAAATTTCGGGCGCAACGCGCCACATGTCAGGTGCTGATACGTCAGCGCAGCGCCCAAGAAGGCGCGCCCAATTAGAACAAAGCTCTATTAAAGGAAGCAACGCTTCAGTTGCGTAGGCGCTGCGCTGCGCGACACGTGTCAGCGGAGCTGCGCTAGCGCAGTTGCTCTGCGCGACACGTGTCAGCACAGATGCGCTCGCACAGTTGCGCAAGCGCTGCACTGCACGACACGTGTCAGCGCAGTTGCGCTGTGCTGTGTGCTGCACGACACGTGTCAGCGCAGTTGCGCTGCGCGACACGTGTCACACGCTGGGGTATCTGCGCCAAACAGAATTAAAATTCTAAGAAATCTTTTCTGTTCTTGTTAAAACAAGAAGATTTTCTTCTGCAAAGCAGAAGTGCTTGGATCAAAGATCCAACGGTGGGGAAAATTCCCCAAATCACTCAGAGAAAGATCTTTTTAACAAATTTAACTAATTTATGGGCACTATAAAAAGGACCCTAGGCCTCAATTCAAAGCATGAACATTTTCTTGAAAAAGGTCAAGAGCTTCAAACAGAGAGAGAATTCTGAGAAAATTTCAAAGAAAAAGGTAAAAACCTTCACTAGAGAAAAGAAATATCTTTAATAAATCATTGATCTAAAAACTAGATCAATGTTCTTCACATAATAAACAGTGCATTGCACTTCTTATGAACCACTGGTTCTTCAAAAATAAGGAAACAACAAAAATAAAAATAGTGCTTTGCACTTCTGTTCTTGAATCTAAAAGATTCTTAGTGCTTTGCACTTCCAAACTGCGCTTTTGCGCTCTTGAGAGAGTGCCACATGTCAGCTACAGAATAATTTGCGCTATGCGCTCTTAAAATAGAGCTTCGCTCTCTGGAATTGGCGCAACTCACCATAGCGCGCCACGTGTCAACAGCGCAATAGCGCAGCGCACTAGCGCAGCGCACTGCGCTGGTGCGCTTGCGCTCACCAGAGCATGACACGTGTCCTCACCATAAGCGCTTGCGCTTTTTGACCGACGCTTGCGCTTTTTTACTGGCGCAAAGCGCCTGAATAATGCAATGCATTTATTTTACTAAAGGGCCAGGCCCAAATCAGAGGGGCCTAGTAGGCCGAATTAAATTGCAATACAATAAAAAGGGGCAGTGCCCAAACAAAAATTGAAAATGCAATAAACAGGGCAGAGCCCAAGTAAGACTGATGCTCTGCATCATATATAAATGGGCACAGCCCTGATAAAATAAATAATGCTATGCATTATTAAACAGGAGCAGAGCCCCAGTAAAGGCCTAACAGGCCAAAAATAAATAAAATGTTGAACATTTTCAACTGGACTTAGCCCAATTCTGGCCGTAAGTCCTTAAATTAAATTTAACTGAGCATAAATGCTCTCTCAAATCAATTTACCTCCGGTTCGAGGGTACATCTCCGAACTCCTCTGACACTTCTCATTGTAATTCTTCAACGACGTCAGAGAGGCGACGGGTCCCAACGACCACACATGAATATGGACTGCGGGGTCCTTAAACTCGTGGACCGAAACGTTCTTAAACTAATGTTGGACCGGAACGTCCTTAAACTAATGTTGGACCGGAACGTCCTTAAACTAATGTTGGACCGAAACGTCCTTAAACTAATGTCGGACCACCACGTCCCTAAACTGGAACATGGATCACCACGTCCCTAAACTGGAATATGGACCACCACGTCCCTAAACTGGAGCATGGACCGCAACGTCCCTAAACTACCTATGGACCACTACGTCCCTAAACTGGAACAATAGAGCCTCCAAATGCTCTTTTGCCGGATCTAAACGATCCCGTTTAAGTTGATCTTAGCCCCCAAACACGGCTAACGTATCCTTAAACATTCAAACGGACTATAAAACTCCAAATCAATCTTGGCTCAAGGGTACATCTCTGAACTCCTCTGACATCTGCCGTTGTAATCTTTCAACGACGTTAGAGAGGTGACGAGTCCCGATGGCCAGATATTAAATGGATTATCACGTTAAGTTGATCTTAGTCTCAAACAGGACTATCGTATCCTTAACGAACGTTTAAGTTGATCTTAGCCGCAACGCGACTAATGCATCCTTAAACTAAAAACACCAAACCCAAATCTAAGTAAATACGGATTTGGACTAATCCACGTCCTACGGGCGACGGCATTACTCAGTCTCCGTATACAATCCACGGGCAACCACAAACAAAACAAACACACACGACACGAAGTGAAATTCTGGAGAAGGAGAAAGTTGTTACCGCGATGCGGTAGCGTAATTAACTGCAGGGGCTTGCGCCTGTAGGGAAGAGCGTCCCCACAATCAAAAACCCCTCAAGCGAGGGGGAATCTGATGAAGTCTGCTATATCGGCCGCATCCGTCTAAACCTCCGATACACGGTGCCATAAATCAACTTGGCATCTTCGGAGAGGTGGACGGATAAAACCATATAGGATCTGCCCCGAATCCCAGCGTCAGGACATCACGGTCCTGTGCGCCGCCTTTCGGAGGGGAACGGGAGGTAAGAATCTACTTAAGATTTAAACTCTTTAAATATGTACTATCTCTGATACCGATGAACTCATACAGAAAATTGTGAGACTTCATGGAGTACCGGTCTGCATTGTCTCCGATCGTGACACCAGGTTCCGATCACAATTTTGGCAGAGTCTGCAAGCAAGTTTGGGAACAAGTCTAAACTTCTGCATGGCTTATCATCTACAAACAGATGGTCAGTCTGAGCGAACTATTCAGATCTTGGAGGATATGCTCAGAGCGTATATATTAGACTTCGGAGGATCATAGGAAGAACATCTTCATCTTGTGGAGTTTTCATACAACAAAAGCTGCCAAGCAAGCATTCGAATGGCACCTTTTGCAGCGCTTTATGGAAGGAAGTGTCGATCATCATTAAGTTGGGACGACACCGGAGATAGGAAACTTCTTGGATTTGAGATGATAGTAGCAACTGTTGATGTAGTTCGTACTATCAGGGATTGAATGTGCATAGCCCAAGATCGATAGAAGCGCTGGGCTGATGCAAAGCAACGTCACTTGGAGTTCCATCCAGGAGATCACGTATTCTTAAAGACTTCTCCAAACCGTGGAGTGATCTGATTTGGAAGACAGGGTAAGTTAAGTCTATGGTATATTGGACCGTTCGACATACTCGAACGAGTCGGTGAAGTGGCATACCGCTTAGCACTTCCACCTTCATTGGAAATAGTGCATAATGTGTTCCACAAATCCCAACTCAGAAAGTATGTGAGTGACCCCAGCCACATTCTCGATTATTCCGAGCTCACTGTACAGCCCGACTTATCTTGTGAGCAACAACCTGTGGAGATCCTGGACAGGAAAGTGAAATCACTTCGGAACAAGAAAGTCAACTTGGTTCGAGTGATGTGGAGAAAACACACTCCAGGAGAATCGAAATGGGAAAGGGAAGATGAGATGCGTGCAAGATATTCTCACCTCTTTGTAAACTAGTCCTTAAAATAAAATTTGTAAATTTCGAGGACGAAATTTTTGTAAGGAGGGTAGACTGTAACAACTCCAATTTTAGAGTACAAAAATTTGTTTAAAAAGTTAATCTATACTTGGGGTATTTGCATTTATTGTGAGTACTATAAGTAATTATTTTGCTTTTTAATACCAAGAAGGAGCTTGTAGCTCATTGGTAAGACTTTGCACTGCTGAACCAAAACACCAGAGTTCAAATCCCATCCCCCACATTATTTTTAATATTGTTTTCTTTTAAATTTTTAGAAGTCCAAGGGTCTACACGTGCATAACTCGTAAAAAACCTACTTCACATATAAAACAAACTGTCCAAGAGAGTAGACCAAATGACGACGGACCTACGGCAGCGAGCCCCAGCCTGACTCGCCGTGACTCAGCCGGCGACTCGGCCAGCTCGGCCCGCCGCTGCCGGCCGAGCTGAGTCGGATCGCCGAGTCTTCTACATGAAAGTTCTGCCTTTTGGTCTTCTTAACTCCCCTGTATACTTTAATTTACCCGCACATTAACAGAGAGAGTAAAAACCCTATTAAACCCTATTTTTAATACAATTTAATGCATTTTTCTTCACACCCTTTCACCTACCCTAACCCTAGCCTCACCCTATAAATACCACCCCTAAATATACCCCCTCACTCATAATTCTGTCCAAACTCTCAAGAAAACTCTATAGAGTTTTAGTGTGCATTTGGAGTTAGCAAAGGGCGAATCTTCGGCGAAATTCCGACGACGACCCTAGGAGCTCCCGGCGACGAAACAACGCACCGGCGCCTCCTACGTCTTCCTCTCCCTCTTCTATTGAATCTAAACCCGTAAGTCCCACCTCTCTCCTCTCTAATCTATTCTTAAAACTTCTTTTAATAAAACCCGACGAAAGCGGAGTTAAATCCGACTTCCGATTCGGTTTTCTTTATAAAGTTCAATTTTCCTTAACACAACCATATTAAACTCTTACATCTTGACTATTAATCATTAATAAAACATGTTGAATAAGTTTCATAGCAAAACATTTCATTTTGTAACTTTTACCGCTCTTTTCATTAAAATACCATGTAGTTTACTTTCTACTTTAAAACATCATTAATCTTGCTATACCTTTAACTAGATCACGAAGTAATGACCTACCTCCTCACAACACTAATATGCAACACAACACAATACCTTTCGGAAACATAGAATAAGGGAAAATGAAACTTTACATATAAATACCATTTACTATTAAAACAGTTTTCTACAAGATTATGTATTTCACACAAATCTTTGCAAAGCGCCGCTACAACCAATTTTGGGGAACCCGTTCGGGATGATGCGAATTATCGCACATCCTCAGGCTTAGTAGTGCGAGATGCAGATCTCCGTAAGGAGCATTCGGTCTCGAGAGATTTAAAATACAAATATCTTAAGAAAATGAGATTTCTAGAAATATAATATATTAAAAATTATTTTTATAAATATATATATGTATTATCAAAATATCTATTTTTGTTATAATATTAATATTCCAACTTTTCCAAGTCAAAAGAATCACTTTACATGAAAATACCATGAATTTCCATACAAGTTCAATATTACAATTAAATACCCTATATTATGAAATTAGGCTATTTTCACTAGAAATGTCACATATATAAAATCTACATCTAACAAAACTCTAAAGACAATAATTAAATATTTGGGGTGTATTTTGAAAAGTATACAAAATTATTTTTACATAAAACCCCCTCAAGTTCTATAAATTACCCTAAGGACCCTAGTAAATATAGGTTTAAGCGGGACCAGTCTCTTGGGCCTCAGGGAGTCGTAGATATGGGTGCTTGTCTATCTAAGGTAGACAACTTAACAAATGGTGTTATCAACACGGCAATCGTCTTTGAAAAAGACATAAATCCTAAATATGCAGCGGTTACCGATAACATCCAAACTTAATTCAGAATTCAATTTCTTTTCTAATTGTCTGACTCAGACTGAGTCTCATTATAATAATCTGACTTGAATATAATTCAAGTACAATCTACAATACTACAATTCAATACGAATCTAGGAATACATATATTCAATCTATATTAACCGAACCGAACCATGGATATTCTTCCATTTACATGATTCTCTAGTTACATCCATGATTCTCCAGTTACATCCATTTACCGATATCATGGTTTCGGCAAGTCATCTAATTATACAATCTATATTACAAGATAATACAAGTTGCAATACAATACAACAATACAATCAAGACATCGCGGGGTTTAAGAGGTAGATTGGTCCGGAAGGTGTTAGAAGTGGCACAAGACTGCAAGACTTAAGACACCTAACATGTATTTCCGTTGCTGTTGTACCGTGGAATAAACGGTTCCTTGTACTCCTGTTGCCATTAGCCTCTGGCATATAGAGACTCCTCTCGTATACACTGGCATCCTTTTGTACCAAGCTACAAACAACAGTATTAACACTAAATACAACTTTAAAAGCTACACCCCCTCTCTTACTCTCGGTCTATTCTATTTCTCCCTCATCTTTGGGACTTACCGAGCGATTGTTCGCTGAAGACATTCCTTCTCTTTCTTCTTTGGAATGTTGTCAGGTGATCTGGACACTCAGGAGATCGAGCCTACCAGCGAGATCTTAGATCAGCTTGCTTACGACTTGGATTAGCCTGCCTGCGACATATTTATTTCGAGAAGGTCATTTCCCGGAATAAATATGTAATGACCGTGTTTTCTAATACCCAATAAAATATCTCTTGTCTAATTTTTCAGTATCGAGTAATTATTTATGTGTGTCGTTGATAGAAAAATATTTTTATTTTAATGATTCAAAGTAAGGTTAGTAAAGCATTTAACTATAATTAAGGGAATTTTCTAAAAGCAGATTATATATTTTCTGGGTTTAAAATATTTTAATAGAATCTTATAATGTCTTAAAATAATTTATATATTTTTAATTAAAATGATTATTTTGAAATTAAAACATTTTCAAGAATAAACTAGATTTTTTTAATAATCAGAACAACTAACAAATATCATATATATAGGAATATTATTTAGTTTTAGCCTAAAATCATTTTTATGCTAAAGATAACAATAAAATATATTTTTCTAAAATTTTCCATAATTTTCCCGTATCTTAAACTATTTTTAACAAATTTTTGAAAACAAATTCGGGTTTAAAAGAATAAACAGTTTTAGATTTTAATTTACAAAAAAAAAAATTAAACCTCACTTTAACCTGGACCGTTGGATAAGAGATCCAATGGCCCAAGATCGCGCGCGGCTGCCCACATGGTAAAGACCACGCGAAAACGCGTGATCCCTCACGCGGCCACTTGGCTGCGCAGGCGGCGGCTCATGGGCTGTTGGATTTAGATCCAACGGCCACGATTCATGGCGGCGGCGGAAAATCATCAGGAGATGATTAGGAATGATTGCTGGCACGGATTTTGGGGGATTTGGCCGGATTTTTTGGATTTTATTGTTGGGAGAAAGACCTTATAAATAGAGACTTTCAAACTCTATTTTTTCACACCACAGAACTCTGAAAATTCTGAAAAAATACCCAGACCTTTGTATCGACGATGCCGACACTGTAGTTCCACTCAATCATCAAGGAAAAATCCGAGCGCGGAGTTATTGAGGTTTTAGTACGGGTCTACGCTTTCGACCCATCGACATTCAACTCAAAATAAAGGTGGGATCTGCCTCTCACCACTTGTCTGTCACCTTCTTTCCTTTTGTGGTCTTAGTTTCAAATTCTAATCTCCAACCTTATTTTAAAATGATATTAAAAATAATTGTTTATGCCTTTTGTGATACCTTATTTTAAAGAGATATTAAAAATAATTCTCTATGCCTTTTATGATACCTCATAATTATAGATTTGACACATGCTTGAAATGAATTAATTAAATTATCCTTATATGCATAAATATTGCACCATCATCCTACATGGAAAATGATATGCTTGATATTATAACCCATGGGATATCAATTCACCCTTTATGTACACACACTTACCAATGATACCAATAAGATTTCGAAATAGGTTACTTCCACAAAATACCCTCATTTTATTAAAATGTTGTATCTGATTAAAATACCCATATGAGATAAGACGATTTGAATAAATTACTTTAGTCACACTAAAATGATATATTTTTACTTGCACTCTTGTCCACTAATTACTTTAGTTTTATTAAAATCTCTTTACCTTTTGAAAAGGGGTAATACTAATCTAAATAATTATAGTATGGTTTCCAACTTAACCCCCTCTCACTTAGAGAGAATATTTTTATATTAATTTTTCGTAGCCTATTAACTAAGGTTTAATAAGATACCCTAATAGGGTAATATTTTACATGAAACACCCCATGGCTACAAATCCTATCGTCCATGTGTAGTGGTTGTCAACACGGGGTTGTTCTTGTAGAATATCATTTTTAATAAAATACCCTAATTTAAATAGGATAATGTTTTATGTAAATACCCCGTGGTTGATAGGCAATCGTCTCTGAAAATGACACAAATTCTGCCGCCTATGTGTAGCGGTTGCCAACACGGACGTATTTCTAAAATTTTACCTCCAAATAAAAAGCATAAACTTTATAAAATTATTATTTACAATAAAATACTTTAATCCATCCTAAAAGGATATAATTTCATTTAAATACCCCGATTTTTACTAAAATGCTATTTTCAACAAAAATCATAACCTTTATAAATGATATTTTCTAAAGAGAATACCTAAAACTTTATTAAAAGATAATTTCAAGTAAATACCATAATCTTTCATTTAAAAGATATCTTCATTAAAATACCAAGGGTTTTCCCAAAATTATAATTACTCTAAAATATTATGGTTCTTATAAACAAAAACTACCATTAAATACCATGATCTTTATTAACTAAGCGTGCTATAAAATATTATGATGCACCTTACAAACTTTAAAAGATAATAAGATAAAATAGGTGGTTGTGGATGGCCATATTAAATGAAATCGACTATTTGAATACAAGTTACAACATACATGATACAGTTAGGGTTAGAATGCGCGAACCTAGATATGGAATGTTTATAAATGAAGATCCATGCGGGCAGGATGAACAGTCCAATATGTGGACTGTTCACCGCCGGAAGGCAGACCGGGACGTTTGGGACGTCCGTCCTGATTCCTGGGGGCAGATGTTATTTGGACTTATCCTTCCACCTCTCCGAAAATTCCAAGCTGATTTATGGCACCGTAAATCGGAGGTTTCGATGGACGCGACCGCTGCAGTAGACTTTATCAGATTCCCCTTTATTTGCGAGGGGTCTTTGATTACGGGGATGCTCTTCCATGCAGGTGCAAGCCCCTGCAGTTAATTACGTTACCGCATCGCAATAACCACTTTCTCCTGCTCCGGAGGTTCACTTCGTGTCGTGTGTTTGTTTGTTTTTATTTTGGGTTGCCTGTGGATTGTATACGGAGAATAATTTATGGCGTCGCCCGTAGGGCGTGGATTAGTCCAAATCCGTATATTCTTAGATTTGGGTTTGGTTTGATTTAAGGACCGTTACTCTGGTTTGAAATTAAGATCGACTTAAACATACGAGCATTTGGGCTCGATTATTTTAGTTTAAGGACACCCTGGTCCATTATCGCCATGTTTGAGGTGAAGTTTTAGTTTAGGGACATTTCAGTCCATTATCGTCGTATTTGGGGGCAAATATTAGTTTAAGGACATTTCGGTACTTTGTCGCCGTATTTGAGGCGGAATTTCTAGTTTAAGTACTCTTCGGTCCATTATCGCTGTATTTAGGGGCGAATATTAGTTTAAGGACATTTGGTCCGTTATCGTCATTTTGGAGGCGAATATTAGTTTTAAGGACGTTTCGGTCCATTATCGCCATTTTGGAGGCGAATATTAGTTTAAGGAGGTTTTGGTCCAACATTCAATTTGCGCGCACGTGTATTTGTTACGTGACGAAGTGGACGTTGTTGATATGGAATGTGCCCAATTAGGGGCACGATCCGATTTGAGGTGTGCATGTCAATTTGGAAGTGCATCAATATGGGATGAAAGAGTTGTTGGTCGTCGGTACCCGCCACCTCTCTGAAGACGTTGAAGAATTACAACAACATATATCAGAGGTGTGAAGAGATGTACCCTTGAACCAAATCCCGTATTTGAGGGAGAAGGGTTATGATGGCCTTAAGAATTTTTGTTAAGGATAGGTTAGTCTAATTTGAGACCAAAATCTACTTAACAACATTTCAGGATATTCCTTATTTAAGACCAGCAACAGAGCATTTGGACTCAGTTGCAAGATTTTAGAAATTTAGCCAATTTGGGCTTTAGTCTGCTTAGTCTCCCCTCTTTTTTTGAAAAAAGGTGCTAAGCACTTGTTTAGGCTCTGTTTAATCAGTCCTTTTTTTTATGCAAAAAGTGCTGAGCACTTATATGAGTTCTGACGCCCATTTACGATCCTGTAGAGCTTTCAGTCATGGGGATTGCCCAACAAGTGTTGAACACTTTACTCCTTTCGACTTTATATGGAGTGCTAGACACTCTTTATGGCGTCCACGTGGGGAACACGTGAGGCGCTGGATGCTAGGCGCTGCCCAATGAGCGTTGAACACTCAGCCGTTTTGGGCTGTTTATAGAGTGCTATGCACTCTTTTCTTCTCTTTTGCGGTGCACACGTGGGGAGCACGTGCGGCACTGGGGCGCTAGGCACTAACTAGTGAGTGCTAAGTACTCTTCCCTTCTGTGGCGCCCACGTGAGGAACATGTACAGTGCTGGGCGCTGCCCAGTGAATGCTAAGCACTCTTCCCTTCTGTGGCGCTCACGTGAGGAACACGTGCGGCGTCGGGCGCTGTTCAGTGAGTGCTAAGCACTCCTCTCTGTGGCGCCCACGTGAGGAACACGTGCGGTGCTGGGCGCTGTCTAGTGAGTGCTGAGCACTCTTCTGTGGCGTCCACGTGAGGGACATGTGCGGCGCTGGGCGCTTTTCTCTTCTGTTGATAGCATTTTTGCCCATTAATGATCGATATGATCTTTGTTTTGCAGATCTAGGATCAAGTTTTCATTTTTAAGAACCAAATTCTTTTACGAGAACTAGGTTTCTCTTATATGCTTTGTTTTGAGGAATTTAATTCCTAGTTCCTTTCTGAGTCTTTGATTCTCAAGAACAAGTTCCTTCCGATAAAATTAAATTCTCAACTTGTGGGAGACTTATCTTGTGGATCTCAGATCTAGAGAAACAACTAAGTTCTTCGAGAAGGGTTAGACCCTTAGATATGCAAATGAAATGTTTTTATCTCTGTTTTTTTCCATTACCTAGAGTCTTTAAGGGAGATCTTCTTCCTTGAGAATTTAATTCTCTATTCCTTTTTGAAGCTTTCTGTTTTTGTTTTTAGAAGCCTATGGGGGGTTCCTCTCTTTCAGACTTGAACTCTTCGGTCCTTTATATAGTGGGAGCACGTGACCTAATCTTATTCGTTCTCTTTTGGTCATTGGAGGGGAGGGTCACGTGTTACTACATGATCATGTTGGGTACTTGATCCTTTTACGTGCATGGAGAGATAAATCCCCTGTACAAGAATTAAATTCTCTTATAGGGTTAAACCCTAATTTTATTTAGAGGAATTAAATTCCTATGTGTTTAAAAGAATTAAATTTTTTAAACCCAATTCTCCTTCTAAGCTTTAAATCTGCATGGCAGAATCTCCCTGATGAGAATTAAATTCTCAAATTATGGGGAGATCTGCTTCTGCAGATCTATTACCATGAAGAAGAACTAAGTTCTTATATTAAGAGTTAAACCTTATTTTTATAGGAGGAATTAAATTCCTATATGCTTTGTGGGAGAATAGAATTCTCAGAACTTAGGTCCTCTCTCAGGTTTTAGATCTGCATGACAGAATCTCCCCGATGAGAATCAAATTCTCAAATTATGGGGAGATCTGCTTCTACAGATCTTCAACCAGAGAAAGAACTGAGTTCTTATTTAGAAAAGTTAAACTCTTAATTTGAGAATTAAATTCTCTTCTGTTTTGTGGGAGCTTATAGAATGATCTCTTTCCCTCTCTTACTTAGGGTTTCTTTCTTTCCTGAAGAGATCTTCTTTTCTCTCTAGAGAATTAAATTCACTTCTCTTTTTCTCTGTATTCTCTCTCTGTTGTTGTATATTCTCTTCTTCTCTTTTTGGCTCCTATTTATAGGAGAAAGAAAAGAAACAGTTTGTTCAGCCAATCTTAGATTTTGATTGATTTTTAATAACCAACATGATCTTTTAGATCACTCGGTGAATTTTATTCACCATTGGATTTTTAATCCAAAAGATATTTTATTTGTTGTTCCTGGCAACTTTTAGGAAAATATTTCTTTGTATAGAATCTTTCTATAAATTGGTGATTTTTAATCATCATTGGATTTTTAATCCAACGGTGCTCCCTTTTTCAGAGTGTAATCTTTTTTTTAGGAAAAATCTAGGGAAATATTTTTCCCATTGGGTTTTTTATTCCCTTTAAT
The DNA here is from genome assembly GCA_030015575.1 of Agapanthus africanus. Classification (NCBI taxonomy): domain Eukaryota; kingdom Viridiplantae; phylum Streptophyta; class Magnoliopsida; order Asparagales; family Amaryllidaceae; genus Agapanthus; species Agapanthus africanus. The sequence goes on from CM057338.1 coordinate 963,976,191, forward strand.
TAGAATTTAATTCTATTGTTCAGAAGGTTTAAGAGCTCATCACGTGTTGGCACGTGACCTTACTGATTAGGCATTTGATTAGAATTTAATTCTATTAGTTCGGAGGGTTCAGGAGCCTCTCACGTGTTGGCACGTGACCCCACTGATTAAGCATCTCCAATTATTTATTTCAACGCCTATAAACCTTGTTCATAGAAGGTCACGTGTCCTCACGTGATGCCCGATCACGTGTGGACACGTGATGCTCCTCTTGGGTGTTTCCTTATTTCTTTATTCATTTTTTATTTAGTTCCCACGAGGGAACAATGCATAAGCTACAACTTTACCGTGCTGATGTAGAACACATCCTAATCCCTTACCGGATGCATCGCAATGCACTTCGAAACCTCCAGATTGGTCCGGTATGACAAGGATAGGCGCTGATGTCAATCTTGCCTTGAGTTCTACGAAAGCTTGCTCGCATGCTTCTGACCACATGAATTCTTCATCTTTACGTGTAAGCTTGGTCAGGGTGTTGAAATCTTCGAAAATGCTTCAATGAATCTTCTGTAATATCCAACTAGACCCAAGAAATTTCGAATGTCCTTCACTGACTTCGGTGTCGGCCATTCGCTTACTGCTGAAACTTTAGCTGGATCCACAGAGATTCCATCACCTGATACATTATGTCCAAGAAAATCAACTTGATCTAGCCAAAACTCGTATTTGCTATACTTGGCATAGAGTTGATGTTGTCGTAGAGTTTCCAAGACAATTCATAGGTGTTCGGCATGTTCTTTCCGACTCTTAGAATACACCAGGATGTCGTCAATGAAGATGACAACAAACTTATCTAGGTACTCCCGGAAAACTTGATTCATTAGGTTCCTGAATATAGCTGGTGCGTTGGTCACTCCAAATGGTATTACAAGAAATTCGTAATGACTATTGCGAGTTCTGAATGTTGTTTTATGATTATCAGCTTCCTTGACCTTCACCTGATGATAACCCGAACGAAGATCTAACTTAGAGAAAATTCAAGATCCACTTAGCTGATTGAATGCGTGGTAGTGGATACTTGTTCTTTTTCGTTACTTCGTTCAAGGCTCTATAATCAAAGCACATTCTGTATAAACCTTCATTCTTCTTCACAAGTAGAACTGGTGATCCCCAACTTGAAGTGCTGGGACGAATGCATCCTTTCGCCAATAATTCATCCAATTGAGTTCGGACTTCCTTCAAACCTTCTAGACTTAACCGATACAGTGCTTTAATCACCGGTTTTGCTCCTGGTACTAAATCAATGCTGAATTCAAGAGCTCGATCAGGAGGCAAACCTGATATGTCTTCAGGAAACACGTCGTCGAACTCTCGAACTACTTCTGGCTTTAATCCTTCTTCCGCTTGAATTGCCGCAATCACCGCCTTCTTTGGTTTCGCCTTGTATGTACTTGGCTCCAGGGTACGGTCTCCACTTTTGAAATAGAAGACCAAATGCTCTGGAATCTCGAATACTACCCTTCTTTGACGACAGTCAATGGTAACATAGAATGTTCCGAGCCAATCCATAGTCAAGACGACGTCGAAGTTCGGTATGTCCAGCACCTTGAAGTCAGCATAGAATTCTCTGCTGCAGAAGACCACTGGACACATGTCGTATCTCATTACTGCATTTAGAACGTCGTTCCCTGAACTGACATTCTAGATGGATACGAGAGGTTTGACTGGAATCGCATGAGTTCGGACGAACCGTTGCGACATAAAGCAATGAGATGCTCCAGTATCGAAGAGTGCGAGTGCAGGAAGTGAGGCTACTAAGATTGTACCTAACTTATGTGGGATATGTTTTAGGTATAAGGGAAATGTATATAAGTATGTATAGATGGAAAATAAGGCTTGATGGGGAAGTGTTACCAGTAATGACTTGGCCAATGGCTTCAGCTTCTTCCACAGTTATTGTGAAAGCCTGTCACCTCGGCACATTTCTCTTTGGTGGAGGAGCATTCCTCTGTCCGTTCCTTTGTCCTTGAGGTACATTCCGTTGAGCTTGATGGAACTGACGAGGAGGAGGTGCAGTCGATCTACGAGGAGGTGGGGCAGGTAGTGCGAGTCGTGGAGCAGGTGCCTGGATGGATGGGCGCTGCGGGTAAGTGATTGCTGGTCTGGGTTCAGCATTTGGGTTATGTCTCCGAGGACAAGACCCGATGTCATGAGTAGCTGAGCCGCAGACTAAGCAAAGGCGATTTGCACGCCGACAGTCTTTCGGCAAATGTCCATCCCTCCTGCAGTAGGTACAAAAGGCTGGGTTAGGCTGGTTGTTCGGTACTTCCGGTCTCCTAGGCATGAATGGTGGCCTTGAAGAGGCTCTTCCTGCCATCTGAATGGTAGGGCGCTTCATCCCGGCAGATTGAGGTCTGCCCCTCATCTTTACCACTGGCTCATATCGACAGGCAACTTTCAGAGCCAACTCGTAGGTCGGGAAATCCCCTGTAGCTAACGCAGCTTGGATCTCCGGATCTAACCCTTGCTGAAATCAACGAGCTTTGATCTCATCCGTCGGTATTAGGTGTACCGTGAATCTGTTAAGGTATTGTGTTAGCTGTGTAATATGTGATATTTGAAAAATCGAAATATTGAGACGTATCTTACCGACTGAGCATGGTAAACTTATCATCGTACTCATCCACTGATTTGGTCCACATTGAACCCTGTTGTAGGTGGATGAACTGCTGTTCTATGTCGAATCTGGCAGTCTCAGGGAAGTACTTCGTGTCAAACATATCGCGAAAAGTCCTCCATTCGATCGGCTGGGTGAGACGGCTTTCTTCCGCCTTGCACCAGACCCCTGCATTGTCAGTGAGCTGCAGCTTCGCAACTCGAACCCAAGCTATCTCTGGTACTTGTGTCGCTGCCAGATCATCTTCAATAATTTGAGCCCACTCTTCAGCTTCCAGAGGGCTCTCTTTTCCTGAAAATTTCTTGGGGTGTAAAGCCCGAAATTGCTTCACCCCAGGTGCCTCTGCCTCTGGACGGTTCATCAAGATAGTAGTCTGCTGCTGCTGTCCTTCCAGGAGGCTGCGGATTGCCTCAAGCAAGACCGTCTGCTCGTTGATTGGAGCAGCGACGACAGGTGTAAGCGGTAAAGGTGGGGGAGTGTTGTTGACATTTGTGCTGGTGTTGTTTGGGGAATCTATAACCTTGAAAGAAAAATTTGGGTTAGGACAGATTCAAAATATATGGAATTGGAAGATTCAAGGAATATGAATTGTAAAGAATGTTTTCAGTTGCTGGTTCTTGTGTTATATTGCTTAGGACTTCATGCAGAATAAACCTGCATGTCCATGCAGAACTGACATGCATGTCTATACAGACCTACATGGGCCACCAACAAAACCTGTTACGCCCCGCTTCCCAGTGTACGGGCAAGGAGACGAGACAAGGCCGCTACACATTTACTCAGAAGTAAATACGCTAAGCGTATCTAAGCAATATAAATTAAAGTACACAAAAGACAAGATCTAAATGAATAACAACTTTATTTATTAAACATTCTTTTTACAATACAGTTGAAATGTAAATACATGGAATGAAAGTAATGCCTAAACAATGGCATAACAGAAATAAAAATATGTACAAGTAATCTAGAGCTCTGGGTCGAAGGCTATCTGATCTAAGTCCTGGCTGCTGGGCTCTGTCTCCAGAAGGTCCGATCCACCTAACAACATTCCAAAGAAAGAAGAAAGGAATGTTGTCAGCGAACAATCGCTCAGTAAATCCCAAAGAATAGATATAGACACAATAGACAGAAGGATAATGTAACTTTTAAAGTTGTATTATATTATTAACGCTGTTGTTTGTAGCTTGGTACAGAAAATGCCAGTGTATACGAGAGAAGTCCCATTATTCCGGAGACTAAGGTATACAGAGCACAAGGAACCGTTCAGCCACGGTACAACGGCAATGGATATTCAGGTTAGGTGTATTATGGTTACAGTCTCGTGCCACTTTTAACACCTTCCGTACCAATCTACCCCTTATAAACCCTGTGATTTCTTGATTGTATTGATTGTATTGTATTTTCTTGTATTGTAAATTGTATATGGATGACTTGCCGGAACCATGATATCGGTAATGGATGTAACTGGAGAATCATATAGATGGATGTATATCCATGGTTCTGTTCAGTCAAGTTATATATTGAAATAGATTGTACAGACGGATTCATATTGAATTGTTGTATTGTAAGTTTATACTTGAATCGTATTCAAGTCAGATTGATTAGATTGAGACTCGGTCTGAGTCAGACGATTTTTAAAAAGAACTTGAAATCCTGAATTAGTTTTGATGTTATCGGTAACTGTTGCACATGGACGGCAGGATTTGTGTTTTTTCCAAGACAATTACCGTGTTGATAACACCGTTTGTTAGATTGTCTATCTTAAATAGGCAAGCACCCATATCTCCGGCTTCTTGAGGCTCAAGAGACTGGTCCCGCTTAAACCTATGTTTACTAGGGTCCTTATTGTAATTTAGTATAACTTAAGGGGTTTTATGTAAAAATAGTTTGATATAATTTTCAAAATGCATCTCAAGCATTTAATTATCGTCTTTAAGGTTTTCATAGATGTTTATTTTTATACAAGTGAAATTTCTAGTGAGTAAAACCTAACTTTATAATATATGGTATTTTATTGAAATATTGGAATTGTGTTGTATTTGGATGGTATTTTCATATAATAGTGATTCCTTTTATTTAGAAAACTTGGAATATTTATATAATTAAAATAAATATCTTGATAATATATATATATATATATTTAATGAAAATAATTTATTTATTTTCTTGTAGAAATCTCATTTCTAAAGAAAAATGCATAAAAATTCCATCGAGATCGAATGCTCCTTGCGGAGGTCTGCATCTCGATCTACCAGGCCCGAAGACATGCGATAATCCGCACCATCCCGAAAGGGGTCCCCAAAAGTGGGTTGTAGAGGCACAATTGCAAGGGAATGTTTAATACATCTTTTATAGAAATGGTTTTATAAGTTGATGGTATTTATTTGCAAAGTCGTTTTATCCCATTACTATGTTCCCAAAATTTCTATCGTGCTATGTTAGAAATGTGTGTTGTGATGAGGTAGGACATTACCTCGTGAACTATCTAAAGGTAATACAAATTTATATTATTTTATGTCGGTAAACTAAAGTATGTGGTATAATACTGTAAAACTACGATAAAAATTGCAATATAAATTCTTTTGATGTGAAACTTGTTTAATATGTTTGTTAATGTTTATTGAACACGATATCAAAGTTTGTTATTTTCTTTTTTAAGAAAAATAGGATTTTTAAATAGAAACCGAATCGGAAGTCGGATTAACTCCGCTTCCATCGGGTTTTAGTATTTAAGATTTTTAGAATAGAGAAAGAGAGGGGAAGAGGGGACTTACTGGCTTCAATGAGAGGGAAGAGGTAGGAGAAGGATTGGGAAGCGTCGGGACGTCGTTTCGTCGCCGGAATTTCTTCGGAATTTCGTCGGAGCTTCGCCCTTCGCTAACTCCACTTGTGCACTAAAAGAGACTTGAGAATTTTGTATAGTTTTGACAGAAATTTCTGAGTAAGGAGGGATGAAATATGGTGTGGTATTTATAGGGGAAATTAGGGTTTAGGCGGTGAAATAAATGCATTAAAAATTTGCATTTAAAAGGATTAAAGGGGCATTTTATTGCACTCTGGATAAATTCAGAGTAAATAAGCAATAAGGGTTAATGGGGTAGCTGAAAGGTTGTAGTGGGCAAAAAATGGGGGCTTTACCCACTGTTGGGACCGGTGGTACCGGACCTATTGGGCATTTCGCCGACCAATTTCCGACGGGGGGTGCTGGGATGGGGTACCACGTGTCGTGTCGCTTGGTTTTATTCAGTGCACATATTTGATTAATCAGTGTCTTTTCAGTTTACGTGTAGTGCACGTGTAGACTCTTGGTCTTCTAAAAAGATTAAAAGAAAATTAAATAAAAAGATAATGTGGCTGGTGGAATTTGAACTCGGGTGCTACGTCTCAGCAGTGCAAGGCCTTACCAGTGAGCTACAAGCTCCTTCTTTCTGTTCTAAAGCAAATCAAATTTTTATAGCATTCACAGGAATTGTAAATACCCCAATTGTATATTAACTTTTAAACAATTTTCTGTGCACTGAAATTAGAGTTGTTACAAAATTCCTTTACGATTATATCTCTACAACTCTCTTTAGGGGACCTGCTATTAAATGGTGTGGATTATCGCACATACTTGGGATAGTAGAGCGAGATGCAGACCTCCTCATGGAGCATTCGATCTCGAAAGGTTTTAAATACGGTTTTTAAAAAAAAAGAATTTTTTCTAATTAAATAAAAATTAATTTTTAATAATTATATAAAATTACAAAATCCATATATTTTCAAAATATAATAAACTTATATTTTTTTAAAATAAAAGAATTACAGGTTTCACTAAAATACCAACAAAAGACAAGTTTTACAATAAAATACCATGAACCTTCCAAGCTAAGCAATTATCACTAAAATACCTCAAATCCTTAAAATTCATATCCATAAAAACTCTAAATAATATAAATAAATTCTCGAGGTTTATTTTGAAATTTTATTAAAAATATTTTTCATAAAACCCCCTCGAGTTATATAAAACAATATTTAAGGATTTTAGTAAATATAGGTTTCAGCGTGATCAATTCTCTTGAGCCTAAGAGAGCCGGAGAAAGTGAGTGATTTCCTATTTAAGGTAGATAATATAACGGAGTTATCAATTGTAATTGTCTTGGAAAAAGACACAAATCCTTCCGTCCATGTGCAACAGTTACCGATGACTCATGAATCTAATTCAAGTTCTAAATTAGTTTACAAGTGTCTGACTCAAGTCTGAGTCTAACTCAAACCTGAATTCAAACTCAAATCAGAGTCCAATTCAAACATGAATCAAAAGTCTAACATGAATACTTGAATTCAAACACCAATACCAAATATGAATACTTGACTTAACTTGACCGAACAATGGTTAACTTGACTTGACTACTTGACTACTTGATTACATCCTGAACCTAATTACTTGAATAATTTGTATCCATAGTCTCGGCAAGACTTGTAAACATAACCTATACAATATATTACGCTGGGATAACGGGGTAGATTGGTACGGAACGTATTAACGTGGCACGAGATGGTCATTTAAAAGACATCTACATGAACTATCGTGTCGTTGTCCCGTGAGTTTTGATGGGGCCTTATACTACATGTTACCATAGTCCACAGGGTAAGATGGACTCTTCTCGTACACACAAATACCTTCTGTACCAAGTTACAAACAACTACGTTAGAATAACAAGTATATACCTGTACAACTTACCAGTTTCAATTCTCATTATTTATTTTCCATTTCTTCTTTTGGGACTTACCGAGTGCTAGTTCGCTGACGACATTCCTTCTATTTCTTTCTTTGGAATGTTTGTCAGGAGGATCGGACTCTCAGGAGATCGAGCCTAACCAGGAGAACTTGGACCAGCTCACTGCCCAGCCGGACTTCTATCTCTCCTTGTATTTACTTTCAGTTTGTATGTCAATGTTTAGGCACTGTTTATATCATTATATCTTTTCATTTTCAAACAGTTGTATGTAAAGTGAATGTAAATAAAAGTTGTTGTTTATTTTATATCTATTGTGATTCTTGTGCATTTATATATATATTGCTTAATTACGCTTAACGTATTTATTTCTTAGTAAATACGTTGTGGCCCGCCACGTCACTGTTTCTGGACACTGGGAAGCGGGGCGTGACAATGAGAGTTGTGATTACAAAGAACTTAAGTTCCTGATATGGGGGGATATTATATATGATTGCGTATATGTATGTATGTATGTCTCTCCAATTTTTGACCTTTAGGGACCTTTATATAGGGTATAAATATTGTTGGGCAAGTATAGACAATCTCTCTTTGAGATTTCTCTAATTGATTTTAAGATCAAGCCCGGGTGCTTAAGCACCGTTAGATTTTAGATCCAAGGGTTATCTGTGAATATAATTAATATATTTCCTATTTAAATAAGATATTCAGTTGATTCTTTTGTTTTAAAAGAAAACATGAAAAGAGCTAATATAAGCCTAGATGCTTAAGTATCGTTGGATTATAGATCTGAGGGCCCTTATTAACAAGGTTTATATTTTTCTTTGTTTAGAAAAATATAAAAGATTTTATCTTTTATTAACAACATTATCTTTCTGTTTTTTAGAAAGATAGAGAATATCTTAAATAGCTTAAGCTATGTATTTAAATCTTTTATTTGGAGACTTTCTGGTTAACCAGATTCATTCTTTCTATTTGAGAAAGATATGAAAAATATTTTTCAAAATATAGCTTAAGCTATCAAAGAAGCGAGGGCCTCACAGATTGGTGCAACGCCAGGAATTATTAGCACGTGTTTTTTAGCAGCGCCCATATTTCTAGCGTATGGACTTAAGTCCCATGGGTTACATTGATTATTATTATTATTTTGGAAGGAACAATAGATACTCCCAGTCGCGACGGTTCTTGTCTTGTTACGGGCCAGCGCTACATCGGCAGGCACTTCCCAAATTGGAATTGAGGTGAAAAGATGTTATCGAGTATCGGCGATTGTTGTGCCTTGTGTCCCACTCTCTATCCATCTTTTGGATGTGAGAAATGAGTAGATAGATGGAGAGAGACTGGGATGATTGCTTGATTTATTTGTGGTAAGAGATTTGCTATCTAGTTTGTTTTTCTTTATTTTTTCCTGCATATTTTTAATTGTATGTTAATATATAACATTTGCTCTTCGAGATTAGAGTTTATGGTTTCATTTTCAAGATTTTATTTTTATTCTACCAGGATATCTTCCTCTACGAAATTAAGTTCGGCAACAATATTAGGATCAGGATGCATGCCAGTTCGAAGCCCGTCCAACATACTATTCAAACCAGTGTCCCTGCATGAAAGCACAAATGCAGGGTGTGTTTGCGTTATAAATTCTTAATTTATCTACACTGGACAAATATATCGGTTATAGTACGACCAGTTTTCTTGTCACATAAACTACATGACAGTTGCCATAAACAATCGATTATCGCTGGATGTTGATAACTATCACGTAGTTTTATATCACGACGAAAACTGTTACACATATAACTGATAGACGGGTACTAAGGCGCTCAGTGCTTTGTTAAAATCCTCGATGATAACATAGATTTCCATGTTATCATCGAGTTATATCCTTACACTTGGATAAAGGTTTCGTTTCACTTTTGAAGTTCTCAGGTTTTCTTTTAAAGCTTAAGGTTTTTTGGTTTTTTAATATTATATAAGAATCTCGATAATAATATCGAAATTTTCACGTTTAAAGTACTCTGGTTTTGAACTATGGTTAAAAGGATTAGTTAACTCAGTTAGGGATGATACGTTACTCGATCACTATCCAAAACAATAATTATTTATCTAATTTCACTTCTCTTCTCAAAACTCTAATAAAAAAACATTGAAAACTTGATGTTCAATTGCATAGCAAGCAAAAAATTGAGTTGAGGATGAGAAGTGTGAATTGGGTGTAGGTGCAATGCTATTTTAAAAATCAATAACTCACTTAGATAATTGCTTTAACTTTTATAGATAATTTCACATCATCCTAATTGAGTTCATGATGAATGCTGCTCATCAATTTCGATGCTTGCATCACCACCCTCAACAAAACTGTAATGACCTTGAAATCCCTGTTCAATTGTAATTGGCTCAATATATAGAAAGGTGTATTTAGCCTGATCAGAAGTTATAAGTTAAAATTGTTCAATAAAAGTAAGAAGCAACTTGTAGCTCACTGGTTAAGACTTTCCACTGCTATTCTTTAGCTTGCAAGTTCAAATCCCATCAGCCTCAATTATTTTTAATAATTTTCTCTTTTTAACTTTTCAGAAGCCCAAGAGTCGCACGTGCAATACACGGAGAAACAAAAAGTTTCAGAGAAATTAAACTAGAGAAATGAAATGATGTGTTAAATACAATTAACACACTGGCACGAACATCGAGACACGTGGCCACATCCTGGTCACTACTTGGCCGAGATCAGCAGCCCCCTAGCCCCAATCGGCTCCGTGCTTCACCCGTGGACCCCTTCAGCTCCCCTTTACTCTTTTTTCCTATTTATTTTCTCTGAATTAAACCAGAGAACTCACAACCCTTTCATTTCCTCCATTAACACTATTAAATCCATTTTAATTCAATTTTTAATTTTCTATACTCTTATATTTTATCCTATAAATACCACCCAATCTCCTAGCTCTCCCATATTCTGAAATCTATAGCAAAAATTCCTTAAGAATTTCCAAGTTCAAGAGAAGTTAAGCTAGGTAAGTAGAGTTAGCTCGATTCAAGTTAGTTCTTTCAAAGACCAGAGCTGTTCTCGACACTACTATGGTTTTATGAAGACCTCCTCCCCTCTTCCTCTTTTTTCAAAGCTCAAAAACCCGTAAGCCCTTTCTTTCTCTTCTTCGTTTCATCTCAAACCGCTTCTTAAAGCGATAACAATTTAAAATGGAGTTAGCATTAGAATATTCTTTTAAAATGAATTTTATCACAATTGCTATGCGAAATAAGTTACACAAATACTCTAACACCACTTTAAAATATTATTCATCTCATTTACTTCTGGATTGTTTAAAATTTTGTGCTGAATAAATCATACACCAAAATTACACAAAAATACCATGAACTTGCATGTGCCTTTATCACTATATTACCTATAGAAAACTCACGAGGTAATGATCTACTTCATCACATACATTATGGTTTCATAGCATGATATTTTAGATACAATGTTTTATCATAAATGAAATAATTTTTCATTTAAAATAACCTCATTTTATAAAAATACTTTTTATCGCTATTTTTAACCCCTTTCAAATATGCCTCTACAACTCTCGTTAGAAGACCCTTTTGTGGTTAGTGCGGCTTATCGCACGTCCTTGAGATAATAGAGCGAGATGCAGAACTCCTCATGGAGAATTCAGTCTCGAAAGGAAAAAAAAATATGATTTTAAAAAATACGACTTTTAAAACAAATTAAAACTTTAGAAAACTATGTAAAATCATAAAATCTGTATTTTCTGTGAAACAAATTGTGAAAATTTTATTTTTAAATGAAATTGTTCCCCCAATATTTAACCTAATAAAAGAGCAAAGCTTTGTTGAATTTAATGAGGCAGCACCTCACGTGCTCTCCACGAGGGCGCCAGCGCCAGAACCACTTTTATAGGATGAAATCCTATGGTGGCGGCTCACACGCTCCTCACGCGGGCGCCAATGTGCAAAGCATAGAAGAATTTATTACATAAAAATTAATCTCTTAGATGGCGCCGCACATGCTCCTCACGCGGGTGCCAATGTGCAAAGCACTACATAAGAGTTAAACTCTCAGATGGTACCGCACGTCCTCCTCACGCATGCGCCAATGTGCAAGAATTAAATTCTTAAGCGGCGCCCACGTGCATAACACCTGAGCGCCAGCGCCCAAGTTCATATCAATATAATTAAATTTTACATTTTCCTAACAAAAGTTGGGATATTCTCTGTTAAACAGAGCCGTTGGATCAAAGATCCCACGTAGATAATAAATTATCAAAATATAGAATCAAATTCTATTAGGAAAAAATATCTCTCGTATCTTTCTAAATAAGAAAGATACTCTCGGTTAGATCAATGATCCAATAATAGAATAAAATTCTATTTTTGGAATATATTCTCTCAATCTTTCTAAACAAAAAGATCGCTCTCTGTAAAACAGAGAACTCTTGGATTAAAAATCCAATGGTGATTAAAAAATCACCACTTTACAGAATAAATTCTGTATATGGGAAAATATTTCCCCAATTTTGTTAAAAACAAGAAAACACATTCTGTGAAAACTGAAACAATTGGATCAAAGATCCAACGGTGGGTAAAATTCCCCAAATCAATTTTGAGTCCAATTAAATCAATTGGAATCTCTCAATGAGAGATTTTCTCAAAACCAATTAACAATTTGCCTCCATTATATAAAGGACCCGCGACTTCAAGTCTTACACAGTGGAGAGACTCACAAAGACCACAGATAGAAAGAACACAGAATTCAATTCTCAAAGAAGAAGAGCTTCATTCTCGAAATCCTAGGTAAAGAAAAGAGATCAAAATATCTCTATCACATATAAAGGTTTAACCCTTTTGAAAAAGAACTTAGTTCTTTCTCTGGATCTGAGATCCACAAAACAAGTCTCATGCAAGTTGAGAATTTAATTCTTATTGGGAAGATCTTGTTCTTGAGAATCAAATATTCAGGAAAGAAAAAATTTAAAGACAAAGAAGAGGATGTCCAAAATACTCCAGGAACTCAGTTCTTTCGAATCAAGAACTTAATTCTCTAAAAAATCAACCCGAAATCCTCAAAATATAGTGATTTTGACGAGCGTTAATGGTCAAAGCACCATTGATAGAGGTTTAATCTCTCTGAAAACATAAACAGAGATTAAATCTCCATATAAAAAAAACTAGCGCCTTACGTGCTTCCTACAAGGACGCCCCTCTTTAACAGCGCCTAGCGCCTCACGTGAAAGACATGCGGGCGCCTAAAATAGAAGGCCAGCGTCTCACATGAAACACTATATGGGTGCTGAATAAAGTGCTTAACATTCCACATACAGCTAAAACGGCTGAGTGCTTAGCATTGATTGGGCAGCGCCAAGCGCTGCACGTGCACCTCACGTGGACGACATACGAAGTGCTTAGCACTTCATGATTAATCAAATGACTAAACTGTTCAACATTCATTGGGCAGCGCTCATGACTGAATACTTCACATGACATATATGTGAGCATCAGAGCTCAAATGAATGTTTAGCACTTTTACATAAAAAGAAAAGGGTTGAACAAACAGAGCCCAAATAAGTGCTTAGCACTTTTGAATAAAAAAGAAAAATCCTCTGAAGTTTTTTTTTTGCAGCTGAGCCCAAATGCTCTTTTGCTGGATCTTAAGTAAAAATGATCCTAAAAATATTGTTAAGTCAATCTTAGTCTCAAATAAGACTAACGTTTCCTTAGCAAAACAAACTGAATCCAAATGCTCACTTATATATTTAAGTTGACCTTAATCTTAAACTGAATTAACGGTCCTTAAATAAAACAAAATATTTTTGAACCAAAGTAATAGACAACCTAAGTTTAAAACCCCGAGAAGCAAATTCTTGACCTAAGCCCAAATCTAAAATATACGGATTTGAACTAATCCGCGCCCTATGGGTGACGACATAAACTAGTTTCCGTATACAATCCACGGGCAACCGAAACAAACAAAAACACACACGATACGAAGTGAATTGCTAGAGAAAGAGAAAGTGGTTATCTCAATGTGGTAACGTAATTAACTGTAGGGGCTTGTGCCTGCATGGAAGAGCGTCCCCACAATAAAAAAACCTCATAAAATGATAGGAAATCTGATAAAATTTGCTACAACGGTCGCGTCTGTCCAAACCTCCGATATATGGTGACATAAATCAACTTGGTATTTTCGGAGAGGTGGACGGATAAATCCAAATAACATCTGCCACCAGATTCAGGCAAGACGATCCATCCCGGTTCGTCCCTGTCTTCCAGCGGTGACAGAAATATTAAAATTTTCATAAAATACCATCAAATTTCCGAAAGCAGTATTTTTCATTAAAATACCATAAACTTTAAAAGTTAGATTTTTACATTAAAATACCACAAAATATAAAATACGTTTTTATACAAAAATCTTGACATTTTAAAACAACATATTTTTATTAAAAACTTATTCGAAGTTTTAGGACAATTAAAAACCTTCGAGAATTTTTAAATGATATTTTTACTAAAAGATCCTAGAAAATCAATATACTAGTTTAGGTTACGTATTTAGGTTGCAGATTGGTTTGAGTGGCATCTTGTCACGCCCCGCTTTCCAAAATACGGAATACGAGGGGTTGACAAGGCCAGCCATGCTCCTACGGTCAAGGAAATGTCCTGCCGCAGTCACACTTCGGCTTCTAGCTTTACATGGTAATAAGTAAAGAATGCGCAGGTAATGAGAAATGCAGTAACTGAAACAAATCAAATACAAGAAACTGACCTGATAGAGGTAAAAAGAGTATAACTCTGGATAGCTGATCAAGATGTCTGCGATGTACGTCTAGTCATGGTCCAGTCTAGATCCACTCTTCACACTGAGCAAGCATACTCAGGTCGTCATAGCGACACAATAGCAATATAATATATAGATACAAGTGACAACTCGAACAGTGATAATAGATATATATGACAGTAAATCAAGACGGTATAGGTATGAACATGCAGTAACCAAAGAAGTGTCTAATAGATCAGGTGAACAGTAAAACTGTAAAATAATATGCCAGGTATGTCAACACAGTAAGTAATGTATATCAATGCCATTATCCCTATCAGTCTCTAAGTCTCACTGTATAGGTCACTAAGCCTATCGTCAGTCCAAGTGTGAGAGTCAACCACTCGCGAGTGTCCTCCACCCAAGGGTAGGACCTAAGGGCAAGGGATCACGGGCCCAACATGTAACTCACGGTAATAATCATGTACCCTGTAATCTCCATATATCTCTATATCTATAAGCCGGCATGGGACTCCCGAGATTCTGTTGAACTCATACTCAGACTACCCCACATCCCGTGGCCTACATCAAACGCTAACCATAACCTCAAATACCAGTCGGTCTATGACAAGTCTGCGCGAGAACTGGAGACAGGATCTCCATCAAGCACGTCCCGACTAATACCCAAGATAAATGGCAGTGTCTGGTGCCTTATCTGTGACACCCATGCAAGAGCTTCCATAAGTGTCCCATACCACTTATAGTCACACGTACACGCGTCCCACAGACGTCGACAATGCAATAGAATAATAAGGTTCACTGATTGTGTACAAGTACGTGTCACTTTCACTTATTCACTCATGCATGAACACTAACGTACTTGCCACAATCATCACTAATAGCTGGCACTGGGTAATGCACATGATCACTAGGTTATCAATGCAGTGACATATGTATGATATGATGAGGAAACAGTATGTAAAGCATGATTAAGATGTCATAAATCAGTATTCTACCACTTGCGTAATTTATCATAAATCATATGTGTACAGTTTAGCGAAACGATGAATGGGGAATAAATAGTATGTTTGATTATCTCTCCAGTGAATTTAGTTTCACGTCAATCGGGTTTCAGGATCACTAGTTATGTCCATTACATTTTAAGCGTTCACGGCTGGAAATCCGGTTTCAGAATCGGAAGTCCGTTTCGCAACGCATGTTAATCCCAGTTGGGATCAGAATTTAGCGATACTACAGTTGAATGGAATCTAGGGTTTTCAGTAAGGTTTTCAACGCAATAGACGGATCCTCAATCGCATCTGTACTTCAGGAGTTATACACTGTTCAATACTAGTATGTCAATTCTTATTCTGTTGGGACTGTTATACGGCCCCATCTCTTAAATTACAGATTAAATAGCAAACGATGACGAAACATAATGAAACTACTTGTTTTATCTAGCTAACAGTTTCACCTTTTATAAACAGTGGAGTTCTGCAACATACGAGTTATGTAAACAAGGTGGTACCCATTATGGGACAGTAAGTAATAATCAGAGTCGCTCTGGACTGCAGTCCAGAGTCGCACTCCAAACCAAATATCGTCACATTTAAGTATAGAAACCATTAGAAACTTCCATAGGGTTATAGTTCGTCGAGTCGGCTTCGATTTAAGCCCTCAAACGCATCGTTCAAGTATGTACATAATTTATGGTAATTTTAATCATTTTCAGGTATAAGAAATTTCCAGTTTTACAGGTATACTTGGGGGTAATCGTTTTAGTCGTTAATAGTCGTATTATCCAGTAAAATTTATACAAGATGTTCGTCACTACATGGGACAACATAAACAATCCCGTTCTGTCAAAATAGATGAATAATCTGATTGGTATCATGCATCGAACATGTATGTTATATAATCTATCTGGTATTGTGAATATGGAATTTATACGATTTTAGTTCGTAACACGAATAAATTAGCATGTAAGCAAGTAAGAGTACTTGCCTGGAAATGATGAATTGAGGGCACGGCAGCGAAGGCAGTAGCGACACGGCACGGGCACGGAGTAGCAAGCACACGACGAGTCTCGGCTAGGCTTAGGCTTGGCTCGAGCTTGGTGACAGGCTGTTGCGGCTAGGGCATTGGGTGAGACGAGACGAGAGAGAGAGAGAGAGAAGTGTAGAGAGAGAGAGAGAGAGAGAGAGAAAACAGAGAGAAGAATTAGAGAGAGAGAGAGAGAGTGAGAAAGAGAGTTAGACAAAGAGAGAGAGAGTTTTAGAGGGAGAGAGAGACACACAGAGAGAGAGGGGGGATTACAGAGGGAGAGAGATGTAGAGAGGTAGAGAGAGATGATGGCGACAACGACGACGAAGATGATGATGATGTTGCGGTCGACGAGGCGGCTCGGGGCAGTAGGGAGCTCGTCGACGTCGAGTGCAGGTGGGGGGTCGAGATGGGTACAGGGCTCGTCTCGAGCTCGAAGCTCCGGTGATGGAGAGTAGGCCGGTGAGGGAGGAGAGGGATCGTCGGAAGAGGTGGATGTGGAGTCTAAGGCGGTGCAGCGGTGGTGGTCGCGGTGTTGGGAAGAGGTGGATGAAGAGATGAGGTGGTCGGTGATGATGGTTGCTGCCGACGACGATGGTGGTTTGAGGGTGAGTGAGTTGGCTGGAGATGGGTGGAGCTTGGTTAATGAAGGAGGAGACGGAGGATGGTTGCATTGGAGGAGTTTCCGGCGGCGGGGCTCTGGTGAGGGTTCAGGCGAGGTGCTCGGGACTGTGGGTTCGAGGGAGGGAGCGGGAAAGAGAAGGAGAATGGGAGAAAGCGAGAGAGAGAGAACGTGAGGGGGAGTGAGATAGGGGAGACGAGGGGATCGCGAGGGTTGCGCGTCGTGGGGTGTAACGGCGCACGAGCGAGCGTGGGCGTGGGCGAAGGAAGTGGGTCGAGTGAGCGAGAGAAGAGGAAAGAGCAGTTGAGGGAAGGAGATGAAGAGCGGGCCGGGCCGGGTCGGGTCCGGTGAGCGAGCGCAGGCCATGGGCTTGGAGAAAATAAAGAAAAATTGATGAGAAAAAGAGAGTGGGTCGGGCTCGGGGTGGGCTGGGTTTTAGGAGAAAAGGAATTTAGTTTATTTAAAAAAAGGATGGGCTGGGTTTGCTGGGCTGAGGGAATTCTTCGATGGTTTGGGTTTAATATTAATAAGGAATGGGCTGAGTTGTTAAGGAATAATGGGAAAACGAAAAGAGGAAGAAAATGAGGGTTTGGGTTAGGGAAAATTAAAAGATATGAGATTAGATTAGGATTTGGGTTTTTTAAATAATAAAAATAATAATTATAAAATAAATAAATTTTGAGAGTGACAAAAATACGGATATTGGTATTCAAAAGGACAGGGTATTAAATCATACCACCCTTACAAAAATTTCGTCCTCGAAATTTAAAGAAATGACAAGCTATATAATAATAAGCGAAAAGCTATCAAATCGAACACTAATACATAGTGATTTACTCAAAAAGAGTGGATAAAATTTTGAAGCTATATATATATATATATATATATATATAAACAACATACAAAAAGATGGGTCTAAATAGGTATAAGGCAGCAACAACTATAAGGGTAACTACATGTATACGAGAATATAGATAACAATAACGAACAATAATAATCAAGGCGTGTTCGATAAAAGTCGAAACCCAAATATGTGTACATATAAGTATATCAAAAGTAGCAAAGTAGAAATAATAAGTATAAGGCATAATTATAATGAATCAGTGAAGGACTTGTCGGTGGTTTAAAACATTTTTAGAATAACGTATCAATCAACCCATTTTAACATAGCTTAGAAAACCACATGGTGAAAATAAGAAGCATAGCACCAAAATCATATGCGTAATACGTATGGTCGTGCTACCGAAATATGAGAAAAGTAGTAGTGTACTTAAAATACATAAAACGGAGTAGTCAATAACACGCACTCTTCGATAAATACAAAATAATGAAAACTAAATTTTCGAATAACAATGCCCCTAAATATATTTAGGGCAATAGGAAAAAGCACAAAAATGTATAGGGCTAGCTAGGGTAAGGATTACAATGGAGTGTGGCTCATACAAAAGATCGGAGTGTGACGGCTTTAGACTGAAGGTCGAAGAGATTGGGGCCGGGTCAGCACAGGAAGTAAGGGTTAGCAGCAAGGACTACAAGGAATAAATGTATGGGAAGGATCACGGTCGATACATCAAACGAAACAAAATTCGAAGGGTCAGCTAACTCGGAAATTTTACTATCAATTTCCCCTCGCAGAAGGATCTCAAACGAGGCATAGACGAAGGATTAAGGGTGGCCCATCCCAAAGATCAGGGTGCGGTACTTTTTAATCGAAACGAGGGCTAAAACAATACAAGGAGTAGGGGTGGACAGATCTCAGTAGGAAAATAAATGTATAGGAGAAATAATCAAGCATCAAGTGAACTAAGAGGATAGAAAGATTAGTGAACTCAGCAATTTATTTCATTCCAGAAGATTTTAAACAAAGAATTCTCAAAAACGAAATGTGGCCCTAAACTATACACAGATTTATTTGGCCAGATACGACAACTTCTAAAAATTCCGTCAGTCGCGGTTGTGGAGGTTCAGCAGGTTGCGGTAGGCACGCGCGCTCAGGTAGGGGCGTCCATTTTCATAGCGCCTCGCACAGACCGCCATTGGGAGTTCTTCCACTGCAGGGTCTTGTTCTTCTGGTCCTTCTTCCTCGGCTGGAGCTTCTTCATCAAGGTCTACTTCCATGTGATTCTCTTCTTCTGGATTCTCTTCCATGGGATTTTCCTCCACTGTATTTTCTTCTATCGGGTCTTCCTCGGGATCTTTCTCTATCGGGTTCTCTTCAGGGTCTCCTTCCTCTTTGTCGGAATCGTCTATCATGTCAACCTCTGGGGCGGCGGCTCCTTCGTCCTCAGAATCGCTGTTTTCGAAGATGACCCGGGGACCTCATTGTCAGAACTCATCAGCGTGCGGTCTATGAAAACGCATGACTGTGCATCCTCATCTAGATGTGGCGCTGCTCCAGAGTGGGCCATGGCCATAAAGAAAGAGTCATGATTAGACAGTGGAACACATCAAGAAAATAGCTAAGGGTACGGAGTATAGGAAAATGTGCAGTGGGCAGGAACTGAAAAATCAAAATTAAAATGCCGTGGTAATGAATAGTATAAATAAGGGGAAAGCAAGAGAATGATACACATATTACGATCCAAAGTTTTTATTGCATTCAACTAAAAGTTCGACGGATACAAGATTTCAAACGAAAAGAAATGTTTATAAGAGGATGACAACATTACTACTGAAAGTAGAAAACATGAAAATTCTTCTTTGACTACTAGACCGCTGCATTCTCGTCACGCGAGTTGAATCCTGCGCCGGGTCCGCCTTATCCTCGAAGTTCGAACTACGCAATAATCATCACTTGGCAGAAGTGGAGAGTGTGGACGAGTCTCCCCCTTGTAGCTCCTTCATTTTTGGGCAACCTTTGATGAGATGTTCGCTGGATCCGCAAATCTGACATTTCCCTTGGGCGCGGCGATAATCCCTCTGAAGATGTCATGGCCTCTTACAGTACCCACAACATTGGGTCTTCTGCTGCTTCTGTCGCGGGGAAACAAATTGGCGCTTCATCTTCTTCTCTTTTCCTCGTCTAACAGGGATTCCTTTACAATTTGTGACTCCCGCTGGTGCCTGATTCCCCTTCCTTCTCAGTTCTTCAGTTAACAAGTCGTTCGTTCGCTCCTGGGCTTCCTTCAGACCTTGCAGTACACTCAGAATCTCAACGGTCTGATTCTGGGGAGTGGAGGTAGAGGAAGAGTCGTTGGAAGACATGATCCTGAAACAATAATTTTGAGGACGTTATAATGCACAAGCTATAAGAATTAAAGTATAATATGGATTGGGCAAGGAATCAAGAACATCGGATGTGATGAAATTCATTACAAGTGGAAATCAACTGTAGGACTCAAAGTCACTTAAATAGAGTACGGTAGTGTAACTATGATGTATTCCACAATTACAACCACGTAACTTTGCCAAGTTACCTGAAACCCTAGCGAATGGATAGCGGAACACACAATGTGAATATGGATCAAGAATGACAAGTTTACAACCTAGACCGAGAAATGTCTTAGATTGTCAAGCTATACACGGAAAACTGCAATCCCAATCGAAGCAAAACCTGGGCTCTGATACCAAATAAACCATGTCACGCCCCGCTTCCCAAAATACGGAATACGAGGGGTTGACAAGGCCAACCATGCTCCTACGGTCAAGGAAATGTCTTGCCGCAGTCACACTTCGGTTTCTAGCTTTACATAGTAATCAGTAAAGAATGCGCATGTAATGAGAAATGCAGTAACTGAAACAAATCAAATACAAGAAACTGACCTGATAGAGGTAAAAAGAGTATAACTCTGGATAGCTGATTAAGATGTCCGCGATGTACGTCTAGTCCTGGTCCAGTCTAGATCCACTCCTCACACTGAGCATGCATACTCAGGTCGTCAGAGCGACACAATAGCAATATAATATATAGATACAAGTGACAACTCGAAAAGTGATAATAGATATATATGACAGTAAATCAAGACGGTATATGTATGAACATGCAGTAACCAAAGAAGTGTCTAATAGATCAGGTGAACAGTAAAACAGTAAAATAATATGCCAGGTATGTCAACACAGTAAGTAATGTATATCAATGTCATTATCCCTATCAGTCTCTAAGTCTCACTGTACAGGTCACTAAGCGTATCGTCAGTCCAAGTGTGAGAGTCAACCACTCGCGAGTGTCCTCCACCCAAGGGTAGGACCCAAGGGCAAGGGACCACGGGCCCAACATGTAACTCACGGTAATAATCATGTACCCTGTAATTCTCCATATATCTCCATATATATAAGCCGGCATGGGACTCCCGAGATTCTGTTGAACTCACACTCAGACTACCCCACATCTCGTGGCCTACATCAAACGCTAACCATAACCTCAAATACCAGTCGGTCTGTGACAAGTCTGCGCGAGAACTGGAGACAGGATCTCCATCAAGCACGTCCCGACTAATACCCAAGCTAAATGGCAGTGTCTGGTGCCTTATCTGTGACACCCATGCAAGAGCTTCCATAAGTGCCCCATACCACTTATAGTCACATGTACACGTGTCCCACAAACGTCGACAATGCAATAGAATAATAAGGTTCACTGATTGTGTACAAGTACGTGTCACTTTCACTTATTCACTCATGCACGAACACTAACGTACTTGCCACAATCATCACTAATACCTAACACTGGTTAATGCACATGATCACTAGGTTATCAATGCAGTGACCTATGTATGATATGATGAGAAAACAATATGTAAAGCATGATTAAGATGTCATAAATCAGTATTCTACCACTTGCGTAATTTAGCATAAATCATACGTGTACAGTTTAGCAAAATGATGAACGGGGAATAAATAGTATGTTTGATTATCTCTCCAGCGAATTTAGTTTCACGTCAATCGGGTTTCAGGATCACTAGTTATGTCCATTACTTTTTAAGCATTCACGGCTGGAAATCCGGTTTCAGAATCGGAAGTCCGTTTCGTAACGCATATTAATCCCAGTTAGGATCAGAATTTTGCGATGCTACAGTTGAATGGAATCTAGGGTTTTCAGTAAGGTTTTTAACTCAATAGACGGATCCTCAATCGCGTCTGTACGTCAGGAGTTATATACTATTCAATACTAGTATGTCAATTCTGATTCTGTTGGGACTGTTATACGTCCCCATCTTTTAAATTACAGATTAAATAGCAAAAGATGAGGAAACATAATGAAACCACTTGTGTTATCTAGATAACAGTTTCACCTTTTATAAACAGTAGAGTTCCACAACATACGAGTTAAGTTAACAAGGTGGTACCCATTACGGGACAGTAAGCAATAATCAGAGTCGCTCTGGACTGCAGTCCAGAGTCGCACTCCGAACCAAATATCGTCACATTTAAGTACAGAAACCATTAGAAACTTGCATAGGGTTATAGTTCGTCGAGTCGGCTTTGATTTAAGCCCTCGAACGCATCATTCCAGTATGTACATTATTTATGGTAATTTTAATCATTTTCAGGTAAAAGAAATTTCTAGTTTTACAGGTATACTTGGGGGTAATCGTTTTAGTCGTTAATAGTCGATTATCCAGTGATATTTATACAAGATGTTCGTGACTACATGGGCCAACATAAACAATCCCGTTCCATCAAAATAGATGAATAATCTAATTGGGATCTTGCATCGAACAGGTATGTTATATAATCTATCTGGTATTGTGAATATGGAATTTATACGATTTTAGTTCGTAACACGAATAAATTAGCATGTAAGCAAGTAAGAGTACTTGCTTGGAAACAATGAATTAATGGCACGGCAGCGAAGGCAGTAGCGACACGGCACGGGCACGGAGTAGCAAGCACACGACGAGTTTCGGTTAGGCTTGGGCTTGGCTCGAGCTTGGTGACGGGCTGTTGCGGCTAGGGCATTGGGTGAGACGAGGCGAGAGAGAGAGAGAGAGAAGTGTAGAGAGAGAGAAAGAAGTGTTGAGAGAGAGAGGGAAAACAGAGAGAAGAATTAGAGAGAGTGTGTGTGTGAGAAATAGAGTTAGACAAAGAGAGAGAGAGTTTTAGAGGGAGAGAGAGACAGAGAGAGAGAGTGTGGGGTTTACAGAGGGAGAGAGATGTAGAGAGGTAGAGAGAGATGATGGCGACGACGATGATAATGATGATGATGATGTTGCGGTCGACGAGGCGGCTCGGGGCAGTGGGGAGCTCGTCGACGTCGAGTGCATGTGGGGGGTCGAGATGGGTGCAGGGCTCGTCTCGAGCTCGAAGCTCCGGTGATGGAGAGTAGGCCGGTGAGGGAGGAGAGGGATCGTCGGAAGAGGTGGATGTGGAGTCTAAGGCGGTGCAGCGGTGGTGGTCGCGGTGTTGGGAGGAGGTGGATGAAGAGATGAGGTGGTCGGTGATGATGGTTGCTGCCGACGACGATGGTGGTTTGAGGGTGAGTGAGTTGGCTGGAGATGGGTGGAGCTTGGTTAATGAAGGAGGAGACGGAGGATGGTTGCGGTGGAGGAGTTTCCGGCGGCGGGGCTCTGGTGACGATTCAGGCGAGGTGCTCGGGGCTGTGGGTTCGAGGGAGGGAGCAGGAAAGAGAAGGAGAATGGGAGAAAGCGAGCGAGAGAGAACGTGAGGGGGAGTGAGATAGGGG
Source organism: Agapanthus africanus (assembly GCA_030015575.1). NCBI lineage: Eukaryota > Viridiplantae > Streptophyta > Magnoliopsida > Asparagales > Amaryllidaceae > Agapanthus > Agapanthus africanus. The sequence goes on from CM057338.1 coordinate 963,999,618, forward strand.
AGACGAGGGGATCGCGAGGGTTGAGCGTCGTGGGGTGTAACGGCGCACGAGCGAGCGTGGGCGTGGGCGAAGGAAGTGGGTCGAGCAAGCGGGAGAAGAGGAAAGAGCCGTTGGGGGAAGGAGATGAAGAGCGGGCCGGGTCGGGTCGGGTTGGGTGAGCGGGCGCAGGCCGTGGGCTTGGAGAAAATAAAGAAAAATTGATGAGAAAAAGAGAGTGGGCCGGGCTCGGGGTGGGCTGGGTTTTAGGAGAAAAGGAATTTAGTTTAGTTAAAAAAAGGATGGGCTGGGTTTGCTGGGCTAAGGGAATTCTTAGATGGTTTGGGTTTAATTTTAATAAGGAATGGGCTGAGTTGGTAAGGAATAATGGGAAAACGAAAAGAGGAAGAAAATGAGGGTTTGGGTTAGGGAAAATTAAAAGATATGAGATTAGATTAGGATTTGGGTTTTTAAAATAATAAAAATAATAATTATAAAATAAATAAATTTTGAGAGTGATAAAAATACGGATATTGGTATTCAAAAGGACTGGGTATTATATCATACCACCCTTACAAAAATTTCGTCCTCGAAATTTAAAGAAACGACAAGCTATATAATAATAAGCGAAAAGCTATCAAATCGAACACTAATACATACTGATTTACTCAAAACGGGTGGATAAAATTTTGAAGGTATATATATATATATATATATATATATATATATATATATATATATATATAAGAACAACATAGAAAAGGATAGGTTTAAATAGGTATAAGGCAGCAACAACTATAAGGGCAACTACATGTATACGAGAATATAGATAACAATAACGAACAATAATAATCAAGGCGTGTTCGATAAAAGTCGAAACCCAAATATGTGTACATATAAGTATATCAAAAGTAGCAAAGTAGAAATAATAAGTATAAGGCATAATTATAATGAATCAGTGAAGGACTTGTCGGTGGTTTAAAAATATTTAGAATAACGTATCAATCAACCCATTTTAACATAGCTTAGAAAACCACATGGTGAAAATAAGAAGTATAGCACCAAAATCATATGCGTAATACGTATGGTTATGCTACCGAAATATGAGAAAAGTAGTAGTGTACTTAAAATACATAAAACGGAGTAGTCAATAACACGCACTCTTCGATAAATACAAAATAATGAAAACTAAATTTTCGAATAACAATGTCCCTAAATATATTTAGGGTAATAGAAAAAGCACAAAAATGTATAGGGCTAGCTAGGGTAAGGATTACAATGGAGTGTGGCTCATACAAAAGGTCGGAGTGTGACGGCTTTAGACTGAATGTCGAAGAGATTGGGGTCGGGTCAGCACAGGATGTAAGGGTGAGCAGCAAGGACTATAAGGAACAAATGTATGGGAAGGATAACGGTCGATACATCAAGCGAATCAAATATTCGAAGGGTCAGCTAACTCGGAAATTTTACTATCAATTTTCCCTCGCAGAAGGATCTCAAACGAGGCATAGACGAAGGATGAAGGATGGCCCATCCCAAAGATCAGGGTGCGGTACTTTTTAATCGAAACGAGGGTTAAAACAATACAAGGAGTAGGGGTGGACAGATCTCAGTAGGAAAATAAATGTATAGGAGAAATAATCAAGTATCAAGTGAACTAAGAGGATCGAAAGATTAGCGAACTCAGCAATTTATTTCATTCCAGAAGATTTTAAACAAAGCATTCTCAAAAACGAAATGTCGCCCTAAACTATACACAGATTTATTTGGCCAGATAAGACAACTTCTAAAAATTCCGTCAGTCGCGTTTGTGGAGGTTCAGCAGGTTGCGGTAGGCATGCGTGCTCAGGTAGGGGCGTCCATTTCCATAGCGCCTCGCAGGGACCGCCATTGGGAGTTCTTCCACCGCAGGGTCTTGTTCTTCTGGTCCTTCTTCCTCGGCTGGAGCTTCTTCATCAAGGTCTGCTTCCATGTGATTCTCTTCTTCTGGATTCTCTTCCATGAGATTTTCCTCCACTGTATTTTCTTCTATCGGGTCTTCCTCGGGATCTTCCTCTATCGGGTTCTCTTCAGGGTCTCCTTCCTCTTCGTCGAAATCGTCTATCATGTCAACCTCTGGGGCGGCGGCTCCTTCGTCCTCGGAATCGCTGTTTTCGAAGATGACCTGGGAACCGTTGACCTCATTGTCAGAACTCATCAGCGTGCGGTCTATGGAAACGCATGACTGTGCATTTTCATCTAGATGCGGCGCTGCTCCAAGGTGGGCCATGGCCTGAAAGAAAGAGTCATGATTAGACAGTGGAACACATCAAGAAAATAGCTAAGGGTACGGAGTGTAGGAAAATGTGCAGTGGGCAGGAACTGAAAAATTATAATTAAAATGCTGTGGTAATGAATAATATAAATAAGGGGAAAGCAGGAGAATGATACACATATTACGATTCAAAGTTTTTATTGCATTCAACTAAAAGTTCGACGGATATAAGATTTCAAACGAAAAGAAATGTTTATAAGAGGATGAAAATATTACTACTGAAAGTAGAAAACATGAAAATTCTTCTTTGACTACCAGACCGCTACATTCTCGTCACGCGAGTTGAATCCTGCGCCGGGTCCGCCTTATCCTCGAAGTTCGAACTACGTAATAATCATCACTTGGCAGAAGTGGAGAGTGTGGACGAGTCTCCCCCTTGTTGCTCCTTCATTTTTAGGCAACCGTTGATGAGATGTTCGCTGGATCCGCAAATCAGACATTTCCCTTGGGCGCGGCGACAATCCCTCTGAAGATGTCATGGCCTCTTACAGTACCCACAACATTGGGTCTTCTGCTGCTTCTGTCGCGAGGAAACAAATTGGCGCTTCATCTTCTTCTCTTTTCCTCGTCTAACAGGGATTCCTTTACAATTTGAGACTCCCGCTGGTGCCTGATTCCCCTGCCTTCTCAGTTCTTCAGTTAACAAGTCGTTCGTTCGCTCCTGGGTTTTCTTCAGATCTTGCAGTACACTCAGAATCTCAACGGTCTGATTCTGGGGAGTGGAGGTAGAGAAAGAGTCGTTGGAAGACATAATCCTGAAACAATAATTTTGAGGACGTTATAAGGCACAAGCTATAAGAATCAAAGTATAATATGGATTGGGCAAGGAATCAAGAACATCGGATGGATGAAATTCATTACAAGTGGAAATCAACTGTAGGACTCTAAGTCACTTAAACAGAGTACGGTAGTGTAACTATGATGTATTCCACAATTACAACCACGTAACTTTGCCAAGTTACCTGAAACCCTAGCGAATGGATAGCGGAACACACAATGTGAATATAGATCAAGAATGACAAGTTTACAACCTAGACCGAGGAATGTCTTAGATTGTCAAGCTATACACGGAAAACTGCAATCCCAATCGAAGCAAAACCTGGGCTCTGATACCAACTAAACCATGTCACGCCCCGCTTCCCAAAATACGGAATACGAGGGATTGACAAGGCCAACCATGCTCCTACGGTCAAGGAAATGTCCTGCCGCAGTCACACTTCGGCTTCTAACTTTACATGGTAATCAGTAAAGAATGCGCAAGTAATGAGAAATGCAGTAACTGAAACAAATCAAATACAAGAACTGACCTGATAGAGGTAAAAAGAGTATAACTCTGGATAGCTGATCAAGATGTCCACGATGTACGTCTAGTCCTGGTCCAGTCTAGATCCACTCCTCACACTGAGCATGCATACTCAGGTCATCAGAGCGACACAATAGCAATATAATATATAGATACAAGTGACAACTCGAACAGTGATAATAGATATATATGACAGTAAATCAAGACGGTATAGGTATGAACATGCAGTAACCAAAGAAGTGTCCAATAGATCAGGTGAATAGTAAAACAGTAAAATAATATGCCAGGTATGTCAACACAGTAAGTAATGTATATCAATGCCATTATCCCTATCAGTCTCTAAGTCTTACTGTACAGGTCACTAAGCCTATCGTCAGTCCAAGTGTGGGAGTCAACCACTCGCGAGTGTCCTCCACCCAAGGGTAGGACCCAAGGGCAAGGGACCACGGGCCCAACATGTAACTCACGGTAATAATCATGTACCCTGTAAATCTCCATATATCTCCATATATATAAGCCGGCATGGGACTCCCGAGATTCTGTTGAACTCACACTCAGACTACCCCACACCCCGTGGCCTACATCAAACGCTAATCATAACCTCAAATACAAGTCGGTCTGTGACATGTCTGCGCGAGAACTGGAGACAGGATCTCCATCAAGCACGTCCCGACTAATACCCAAGATAAATGGCAGTGTCTGGTGCCTTATCTGTGACACCCATGCAAGAGCTTCCATAAGTGTCCCATACCACTTATAGTCACGTGTACACGTGTCCCACAGACGTCGACAATGCAATAAAATAATAAGGTTCACTGATTGGGTACAAGTACGTGTCACTTTCACTTATTCACTCATGCACGAACACTAACGTACTTGCCACAATCATCACTAATACCTAACACTGGATAATGCACATGATCACTAGGTTTTCAATGCAGTGACATATGTATGATATGATGAGGAAACAGTATGTAAAGCATGATTAAGATGTCATAAATCAGTATTCTACCACTTGCGTAATTTATCATAAATCATACATGTACAGTTTAGCGAAACGATGAAAGGGGAATAAATAGTATGTTTGATTATCTCTCCAGCAAATTTAGTTTCACGTCAATCGGGTTTCAGGATCACTAGTTATGTCCATTACATTTTAAGCGTTCACGGCTGGAAATCCGGTTTCAGAATCGGAAGTCCGTTTCGCAACGCATGTTAATCCCAGTTGGGATCAGAATTTAGCGATGCTACAGTTGAATGTAATCTAGGGTTTTCAGTAAGGTTTTCATCACAATAGATGGATCCTCAATCGCGTCTGTACGTCAGGAGTTATACACTGTTCAATACTAGTATGTCAATTCTGATTCTGTTATGACTGTTATACGTCCCCATCTTTTAAATTACAGATTAAATAGCAACAGTGACGAAACATAATGAAACCACTTGTGTTATCTAGCTAACAGTTTCACCTTTTATAAACAGTGGAGTTCCGCAACATACGAGTTAAGAAAACAAGGTGGTACCCATTTCGGGACAGTAAGCAATAATCAGAATCACTCTGGACTGCAGTCCAGAGTCGCACTCCAAACCAAATATCGTCTCCATTTAAGTACAGAAACCATTAGAAACTTGCATAGGGTTATAGTTCATTGAGTCGGCTTTGATTTTAGCCCTCGAACGCATCTTTCCAGTATGTACATAATTTATGGTAATTTTAATCATTTTCAGGTACAAGAAATTTCCGGTTTTACAGGTATACTTCGGGGTAATCGTTTTAGTCGTTAATAGTCGTATTATCCAGTGAAATTTATACAAGATGTTCGTCACTACATGGGCCAACATAAACAATCCCGTTCCGTCAAAATAGATGAATAATCTCATTGGGATCATGCATCGAACAGGTATGTTATATAATCTATCTGGTATTGTGAATATGGAATTTATACGATTTTAGTTCGTAACACGAATAAATTAGCATGTAAGCAAGTAAGTGTACTTGCCTGGAAACGATGAATTGATGGCACGACAGCGAAAGCAGTAGCGACACGGCACGGGCACGGAGTAGCAAGCACACGACGAGTTTCGGCTAGGCTTGGGCTTGGCTCGAGCTTGGTGACGGCTGTTGCGGCTAGGGCATTGGGTGAGACGAGGCGAGAGAGAGAGAGAAGTGTAGAGAGAGAGAGAGAGAGAGAGAGAGAGAGAGAGAGAAGTGTAGAGAGAGAGAGAGAGAGAAAACAGAGAGAGGAATTAGAGAGAGAGTGTGTGTGAGAAATAGAGTTAGACAAAGAGAGAGAGAGAGACAGAGAAAGAGAGAGTGGGGTTTACAGAGGGAGAGAGATGTAGAGAGGTAGAGAGAGATGATGGCGACGATGATGATGATGATGATGATGATGTTGCGGTCGACGAGGCAGCTCGGGGCAGTGGGGAGCTCGTCGACGTCGAGTGCAGGTGGGGGGGTCGAGATGGGTGCAGGGCTCGTCTCGAGCTCGAAGCTCCGGTGATGGAGAGTAGGCCGGTGAGGGTGGAGAGGGGTCGTCGGAAGAGGTGGATGTGGAGTCTAAGGCGGTGCAGCGGTGGTGGTCGCGGTGTTGGGAGGAGGTGGATGAAGAGATGAGGTGGTCGGTGATGATGGTTGCTGCCGACGACGATGGTGGTTTGAGGGTGAGTGGGTTGGCTGGAGATGGGTGGAGCTTGGTTAATGAAGGAGGAGACGGAGGATGGTTGCGGTGGAGGAGTTTCCGGCGGCGGGGCTCTGGTGAGGGTTCAGGCGAGGTGTTCGGGGCTGTAGGTTCGAGGGAGGGAGCGGGAAAGAGAAGGAGAATGGGAGAAAGCGAGAGGGAGAGAACGTGAGGGGGTGTGAGATAGGGGAGACGAGGGGATCGCGAGGGTTGCGCGTCTTAGGGTGTAACGGCGCACGAGCGAGCGTGGGCGTGGGCGAAGGAAGTGGGTCGAGCGAGCGGGAGAAGAGGAAAGAGCCGTTGGGGGAAGGAGATGAAGAGCGGGCCCGGTCGTGTTGGGTAAGCGGGCGCAGGCCGTGGGCTTGGAGAAAATAAAGAAAAATTGATGAGAAAAAGAGAGTAGGCCGTGCTCGGGGTGGGCTGGGTTTTAGGAGAAAAGGAATTTAGTTTATTTAAAAAAAGGATGGGCTGGGTTTGCTGGGCTGAGGGAATTCTTTGATGGTTTGGGTTTAATTTTAATAAGGAATGGGCTGAGTTGTTAAGGAATAATGGGAAAACGAAAAGAGGAAGAAAATGAGGGTATGGGTTAGGTAAAATTAAAAGATATGAGATTAGATTAGGATTTGGGTTTTTAGAATAATAAAAATAATAATTATAAAATAAATAAATTTTGAGAGTGACAAAAATACGGATATTGTTATTCAAAAGTACTGGGTATTACACATCTTCTCTGTCAGTTGTCTCGGTGTTGCCGGAGACAATAATGCACCACTTGCCTCTCTCTAAATATATATCGTAATTTTAGGATGGAAATTATCAAATGATAATCGTTTTTGAAAAAGACACAAATCTTACTGTCCATATGCAGTGGTTATCGATAATTTTCCAAACTCAAGAATTTAAACGATTAAAGCTATTCATAAGATTTAAATCTAATAATATGAAATGACTATAACCGAATACAAATTCGAACTCGAATCCGAACTCGAACCTAAACTTGAATTTAAACTCGAACTCAATCTACGCGAACCAACTTGACTCGACCCAAGATGCAATTAACATGATTCGCATTCTACTTGACTTACTCGACTACATTATTCACTTTTGCAATCTATGATTTCGATCAAGACATGTTATAATCAACCAATTAAATCAACTAAGTCGATACAACAGTTATAATCTATTATACTCGAAGCGTTTGGGATAGTTTCTACGGAATTTCAGATGTCCCGTATTAACCTACTCGAATTCTATTTACTCAAATCTTAGTCGGGTCGACTCCTCCACAGTTTGGAGCTCCGATACTAACACATGAAATGGGCCCGTGTTTCCTTACTCCTGGGGCTTCTCTTGATCTAGTGAATACTTCTACGGTTGTATTGATATTCACACTTGAAACTTAACGTTAACATGGTGACCATATAGAGACTTATAGGACCTATACCAATGTTCATCTCCATATACTTTTACCTGTCATTTATATTACTTCATTTTAAGCTATATATGTCACTCTTCACTTTTACCTTATTTTTGGGATTTACCGAGCGCTAGTTCGCTGATGGGCATTCCACCCACCTTTGTTTTTTTGGAATGTTCGTCAGATACTATTGAGATTGAGAAGGTGGACGCCACAGAAGAGAATTACGACGCTGCTCAGGCTTAGCTTACCTTTTCTTTCAGTTTATGCATGCCACATATTTAGACATTTCCGTTCTTGTATTTCCTTTTCAGCTGAACTCATGTATTATAAATATTTCAAATTTGAATTTAAATAAAATGTTTGTTGAAAAATTTTCAGTCTCCATTTATTCTTGCATTGTGTATTATTGTTTCAATATGCTTAGCATATTTTTTTAAGGAATGACCTTCTCTAGATAAATATGCATGGGTTTGACACGTCACCATTTCCGTCTACTGGGAAGCGGGGCGTGACAAAAACTCCAACTTCAAAAAAGTTTTCCCCTTTTCTAATTTCTTCATTTCCAAAATTAACTTAAGGGTTTATTCTGAAAGTGTTTACTAGCACCACGATAGGGTTAAAACGGGCATCGAGCATGCAATTTTCAAAATTTCATGGTGCTAATTAACACTAACCTAGAATCTAACTAGATTATTAGGGTTAACATGATGATATCAAAAAAGTACAATAAAAGAAAGAGTATACGACCTTCGTAGACCAATTCTTTCTCTTCAAATGCTCCGAGTTGAAGTCCATGCGACTCCTCAAGGCTCCACTTGAGAGAATGAACGAACTTGCTCTGATGACCTTCGTGCTGAAGATGATCTACCCGAAGTCCGCTAATCCAAGCTACCTCTTTACTAAACTCTTTAGTGAAGGAAACACACTACACCAAAGCGCTAATCTAGTGTAGGATGGTGAAGTAGGGATTTTGTTTGCTCACTAGGGTTCTCACAAGCTCAAAGTTTCATAACTCATGTGAGGGATTAAGCTTGGATGAGGAGGTGAAGAAAAATGGAGAGAGCTAGAGAGCAACATGCTCAAGTGAAAAAAATTCAAGTGAAGAATGAAGTGTAGAATGGCTTATTTTCTCATTCATTATTGAAGCATCCAATTTTTAACAATTAAAAATTGTAACCATGCTTCAATAGTGTAAGCAAATGAATAAAATAAAGAACAAGCCATACTACACTCCATACCACAAAAGTCTCCCCATTTTCCACCTCAATTTCTATTTTCACAAAATAGAAAATCCTTGCCATGCTTCATATATATATATATATATATATATATATATATATATATATATATATATATATATATATTGTCACGCTCCACCCCTAATACAGAGAGTAATGTCCGCTCTGGCCGAAACCACACGGTTTTGTCCTTCCGGACGAACCGGACCCAACCAGGGGCCACTTCCCAGGAGGCTACCCATCCCAGTGTAAGTGCACGGCGGCGCCCCGGGCGTCAATCCGACGCCGGAATGCGGAAGCGGTGATTTACTTTAACTTTTCAAACCGGCACCACCGCGCACTAAATACCCGGATCGGGCCATTAAACTAGTCCTAGCTATCTAGAGAACGGGTAGAGAGATATACCGAGCGATCCGTGTCCTTCGGTCTTCTCGTCGTCGTCCCGAACTCCCCGCGGAATCTCCGGTCTCCACCTCGTCGCCGGAAGGGCACCACGTCGCCGGCTTCTTTTACGGGCTCCCACCTCTGGTCCGAGGCAACTCGGGCACGAAGTTGGCGAGTCGACATGCCCAAGATTTGCTGTAGAATAGTGTAGTGAGCTATGTCTCATTTGGGGTTGAAGTTGCCATGGTTTTTTGTGGAGGAATGAGATGCATGTTTTTGGATGAACAAAGGGAATTTTGTGCCATCAAAATAAGAACCACACCCACTAAAAAATTGGGACAACCCCTATATGGAATGGCGGCCAAAAACCAAGAGGGAGAGAGAAACTCAAAAGGGGGGGTCAATCACAAGAGAGAGGGGGGTGTTGGAGTGTTATGCAAGAAAGAATGATGAGTGATGATGAGAACAAAATCATCACAAACAAAACCAACACTCCACCATCCATCATAAGCCATCATGAATCAAAAATTCTATGGATGGTGGAACCATCATGAACCACCAATATGCAAAGAACACCCTCCAAAATACTTATTTGCACAAATGCAAATAAGCCCTCCTCCACCAATCTTCAGCCAATGAAAGATACAAAGAAATATGGCTGAAACGGAAAACAAACTGGCAACTCAAAAAAACTGATCCCGTAATAAATTACAGGAAAACCCCGATACTGTGTATACACACCCGCATTTGTATTCCGACCGAATACAAATGCAATGAGACAAAATCTACACTGTACAATACTAGGATCCGGCTTAAACCAAAGCCCTCTAGTATAAACCGTCCGATCCTGATCCGTGCAATACCGCACGTATCTGATCGAACCCTGCCATATCTCCATACGGCCTCTACAGCGTTTCGCCCGAAAACTTGAGCAACTGAATGTGGGAGACTCTAAAGACTCATCAATACTATGGCTGTGGATTTAACCACTAGCACGTCAGAGGTATTAGCCATACGTGACGGGCTACCAGCTATTGACCAAAAGGGATGTCGATGAGCGAACTCATCCTGACACCCTACTGAGCCTGTCAGTGACAATATCCGTACAGTCCGGTCCGTTCGTCTATGAGCATCGCATGGCGGGCCTAGGGGGTAGGTAAAAGTCAGACCCCCAAAAACGGTACAAGTCGTGTCAGAGATCAGCCCAGAACACCCTGAGATACTACTGGAATACCTACCAGTAAATCTCCTTTCTTGGCCAAGGACTTTTCATGTTCTGGCTCTCCTAGACACAGCGCGACCTCACCCCCAATACCGGGAGAGACGAACCCCCGAAGATCCGCTCACTGCCTCCATGTGGCTCAGGACTGTACCCAAGTAAAACCTGTTTGCACGTCTCCTTTGAGCGTGGTAGGGTAGTAATCAAAGTACAGTGGGAACTCACACGAGTCAAATGACGATCCTCAGGTCGATGAACTAACCTGTACACATGTCACCAGGGAACTGCTATCTGACGTCAGGTATAAGACCAACTAGCATGTTCCCGGCGAGTCCTGTTCGGTGTACTCATAACCCAATGAGCACCTGTATACATCTTAGGTGATCCAACTGACACCAGTGGCTTATGAGATCGGCCACCGCCCCTCGTCAGGGTCTCGACTGTATACACTAGTCTACTCTGGAGTATCGATGCCCTGTCTCGAAACTCCCACGACTAGGGACCTTTTAAGGATGTACTTATAGACTACCAGCTCCCACGTATATGATTACCCTCATACTGCTGGTGTTCCCCTCCGAACGACAGCGCGATGCAGGGTCGTCTCGCCTGAGGTTCGGGGCAGATGCTAATTGGTGCTATCCGTTTACCTCTCCGAAGATGCCAAGTTGATTTATGGTATCGTATATCGAAGGTTTAAACGGATGCGTCCGATATAGCAGACTTCGTCAGATTCCCCTCGCTTGAGGGGTTTTTGATTGTGGGGACGCTCTTCCCTGCAGGCGCAAGCCCCTGCAGTTAATTACGCTACCGCATCACGGTAACCACTTTTTCCTTCTCCAAATGGTCACTTCGTGTCGTGTGTGTTTATTTTATGTTTGGTTGCCCGTGGATTGTATACGGAGACTGAGTTATGTCGTCGCCCGTAGGGCGTGGACTAGTCCAAATCCGTATTATCTTAGATTTGGGTTTGGGGGTTTGGGTTTAAGAATACATTAGCCTCATTCGAGACTAAGATCGACTTAAACCCTTGTTAAGGATACGTTAGTCTAATTTTCAGACTAAGATCAACTTAACGGGATCGTTTAAATCCAACAATAGAGCAATTAAGGGAGCCATGTTGTTTAGTTTAGTGACATCACGGTCAGTAGGTAGTTTAAGGACGTTGCGGTCCATGGGTAGTTTAAGGACATTGCGGTCCAATGTTAGTTTTAAGACGTTGCGGTCAAGGTTAAGGACCTCATAGTCCGTGGATTTAAGGACTCCACAGTCCAGCGTTAGTTTTAAGACATCACGGTCAAGGTTAAGGACGTCATAGTCCATGGGTTTAAGGACCCCACAGTCCGTTGTTAGTTTTAAGACATCTCGGTCAAGGTTAAGGACGTCATAGTCCGTTATTAGTTTTAAGACATTCCGGTCAAGGTTAAGGACGTCATAGTCCGTTGTTAGTTTTAAGACATTCCGGTCAAGGTTAAAGATGTTATAGTCCATGAGTTTAAGGACCCCACAGTCCAAGCCCAGTTAAGTTTGAATTGAGGACTTCTGGCCATCTTGGGCTAAGTCCAATCATATTTGGAATATTGGCTTCCTGTTGGTCCATGAGAGGCTTTGCCTCTAGACACTTAACCAATTGGGCTAAGGTTAGTGTTAAATACTAAAGACCAGTAGTGTTGAACACTGGGAACAAGTTAGTGTTTTAACACTAAAAGATAGTTGGTGTTAAACACCAGCAATAGGGGGTTCAAATTAGTGTTAAACACTAAAATGAATCAGTGTTAAACACTGGTGACAGAGATTTTAATTTAGTGTTGAACACTAAGAAAGTTAATATTAAACTCTGTTAATTGAGATTTAGTTTAGTGTTAAACACTCAAAAGTTCAGTTTTAAACACCGCAAGTAAAGCTCTTTAATTAATGTTGAACACTAAAACAGTGTTAAACACTGAATTCAGAGGTTCCAATTTGGTGTTAAACATTAAGGCAAGAAGGGTCACGTGGTAGCACGTGAGGGCGCCCTCCCTTTATTTGTTCTGCTGAGAATATTGAATACTTTGGAGCATCACGTGCTGTCACGTGATGGGCGTTTAAGTGTTTGTGCGTTAAAGTTTCTGCCAAGGGTCACGTGGGTCACGTGAGGCATTGCCTCAAAAGCCCTTTTCTATGGATCTTTCCGGGGGTCACGTGGTAGCACGTGACCCTGCCTCTTTGTAATTTCTGATTAAATTCTTCTTTAAATCCCCATTTTTCTCTGAAGAATTATATTTTCAGATAGAGTTGAACTCTGATTTTCCTGTAGGAATTAAATTCCTTATATATGTGAAGAACTGAATTTTATCATAGGGTTAAACCCTAATAAAAGCTTTAGAGGAATTATATTCCCATTCTCTTTTAGAGAATTATTCTTAAATAGGGTTAAACCCTAATTTATATTCTGAGGAATGAGATTCTGTCATAGGGTGAAACCCTAATTTCTTGTTTCTTAAGGGAACTAAATTCCTGTTATTTAGAACTAAGTTCTTAACTAGGGTTAAACCCTGATTCTGTTCATTCTGAAGGAATTAAATTCCTATAACATAGAGTTAAACCCTAATTTTATCTCAAAGGAATTAAATTCCTATAATTCTGTGAGAATTAAATTCTCAAATTTCCATTTCCTCTCTATGCTTTGGATATGCATGGCAGGATCTCAACCCAATGAGAATTAAATTCTCAATTCATGGGGAGATGTGCACTTTGCAGATGCTCTACTAAAGAGAGAACTATGTTCTTTTTTTAATATAAGAGTTAAACTCTTTTGAGAATTAAATTCTCTTTTTTCTTGAAAGCCTCCCCCTTCTTACCTAAGGTTTTCTTTTGCAGAAGATCCAAATTCCTCCAAAGTCTCAAGGCTCTATTTTTCTCTCTCTCTATGTATCGATCTCTGTATGTATGTCTGTGTTTCTCTTGGCTCCTATTTATAGGAGAAGAAGCAGAATCAATTAGTTTTGATGAATCTTTCATTGAGGGATTTGATTTGTATTCATTCAGAGATTTGATTTGCATCCATCATTTATCTGGTCCTTTGGATTATTATGTGAATTTTATTCACCATTGGATTTTAAATCCAGAGATTTCCCTTTGTTATTTCGGTTAGATTTTAAGGGGAAATCTTTCCAAGTTCAAGATTTTTCCATAGATAGGTGATATTTAATCATTTTTAAATCTTTAATCCAATCGGTTCCAAATAATCATTCTTCTTTGGAAAGATTTGAATGCTGTTCAGAATTTAATTCTGTTAAATAGATAGGCTTTGAAAGCCGGTCACGTGTGGCCACGTGACCCCTGGTCACGTGTGGCCACGTGACCCCTGGTCACGTGTAGGCACGTGACCTCTTGGAACGAGCTTTCCTCTGCTTTCTGCGCTTTGTCTTCTAGCCGCTGTTCTGCCGTCACGTGTCAACACGTGACCCCTGGTCACGTATGAGCACGTGACCTTTTTCTGAAGCCTTTTCCTTGATTTGATCAGGGAACTGATGTGCCTTTGCCACTGCTTTTAAGTGTCACGTGCCAACACGTGACTGCTGGTCACGTGCTAGCACGTGATTCTTCGTAAGATTTCCTGATTTTAAATCAGGAAACAAATGCCCCCACAGCGTTGTTCTCACGTGTCTGCACGTGAGTGCAACGCTGTCACCTTGGTGACCGTTGGATCCCCCTAGGGACTTGGGGAGATGAAGCGTTTTCCATCCCATCCTATAAATATAGGGGTCATTTCAGAGACGCCTCCACTTTGCTTGTCTTCCTCCTTGCAAACTTTTTTCTGAGAATTTAATTCTCTTCTTCCAGAGCTTAGTTCTCTGTCTTGAAACCATCTTTAGAGTTTAACTCTGTTCATGTGACCCTTTTCCTCGGGTAATGTTCTTGGACAAACAGTGAACTTTCACGTTCCTCTGGATTTTAAATCCAAAACAAGGGTTTTTACCCCTTTCTGAGTATGAACCCATTTTTTCTTCAAGTTTTTCTATAAGAACAGAAAACCACATAACCTTCAAACTGTAGATCTCTTAGGGCTTAGACGATGATCCATGGAGTTTAACTCCGTTTACAGAAAAAATGCTTTTGGGAATTTAATTCCCCTTTCTTAATAAGGAATTTAATTCTTATGAAGGACTAAGTTCTTCCCATAGAGGCTTCTTAGGGTCTCTTTGCCTTAGGTTGTCATTCTGTAATTAATGGGACAACAGCTTTGTAATGATGTCTTCTGTGGGAATTTAATTCTCATTATCTCGTTTGATCTGATGTAGAGCCCAAGGCAAATTTGCCCTATAGGGGGGAAATGTGTAGGGTAACTTGAAACCCACTTTTTTTATTAAATGAGGATATTCCCTTTGTTTTATTATAACTGCTTGGCCTCATTATTAACAAGCCGTCATCCTGATTCTAAGGGGCCCATATGTTTTGTAGCCAATGGTCCTACCAAACAAGTCCTCTGTCGCTTTCTTCAACTGTCTTCATATATCTATGCCCATATATATATATATATATATATATATATATATATATACATACATATTGCTGGCTCCACTCTTAACAGTTTTCCTTTATTTTGTTTCAGGTGCGATGGTGTAACACCTGAGCCCAATGCTACTGTTTTTCAGTTACTGTTTGAGCATTAGTGTGATACTCATTTCTTTTTGCCTGCTTGATTGTCACTTACTGTAAAGTTTTACCTGGCAAAGTCATTTCCGCACATAACAATTTTTAGCATCTAAAATAAAATTAAAAATATCCATCTTGGCCTACTCGACACCCCTAGCCTCGTGGTAGCGTCCGTGCATTGTGTTCTCGTCCTGTTCAGTGAAACGGGCGAGTTTGGACGGCTATACACGCGTACAGGTGTCCGTCTTGGGGGTATGCTTTTTAATCGTAAGACACTTAATTTTAAAATTTGGAACCCGCTTAAAGTCCTATTGTTTAAATTTCGAATTTTTGGACCCGACCCGAGCGCGATTTGGAAATGTTTTGTTTGGCGCCAAAATCCCAAATTTTTAATAATATTTAAAACCATAATATATTTCGTTAACATATATATATTTTTACTGTTATTAAATCTTTAAGTATTTTTTCCCTTACCTACAAATCTAATCCCAACCCCAGCTAATCACGAGGCAAATAATTCCCGTGGGCCCCTATCCTTTTCTCTCTCTCTCTCTCTTTATCCCCCTCTCTCTCTCTATCCCTCAAATCCCGTTCTCTCTCTCCCTCAAATCTCTTTCTCTCTCTCCCTTTAAATATTTTCCCTCCTCTCGTTTTCTTTTTCCACACGAGAAAAGCAGAAACCCATCACGGGCCTCGCCCTCAACCCTAGCCACCTTCATCCGTCGCCGCCGGAGCCCAACGCCGGCACCACCCTCGCCGGCCTCGTCGTCTCCTCGCCCTCACCCGAGTCTCCCTCTCCTCGCCATCTCCTCCTTCTTCCTTTGTTTACCCGAGCCACGCCTCCACCCTCACAACCCATCGCCGGCGGCCTCTCGTCGTCGCCATCCGCACCACCACCAGCACCCTCCTCACCACCTGCGCACTCCAGCACCCCCGACCATCTCCTTTCCCTCTCCGTTTCTCCAATCCCTGCACCAACTTTCCCTACTCGAGCTTTAACCCTAACCGCTGTAACCTCCTCGCCGGCGCCTCACCACCGTCGATCTCACTACCGTCACACCCTCTGCAACCCAGTAAGCTATCTCTTCTCTTCCTTCTTCTCTTCCCTATTCTTGAGTCCCCTTTTGGCTGTTCATTGAATTCTTGAATTATAGTTCGCTGTTCGCCAGAATCCGGCCGTGCCGATGACGTGATCCGACAATCCAGCAGAGTACTCTGACCCGTGTGGTTCCATTGTTCGTTGTTTGGGTTCAATCCGTGAACCGTGCGTCCGTCGCGAGTTTTCCCAGCCGACGTTACGTTCCGTTTTTCTCGGTTCGCGACCCGTCGAGGCAAGTACCCCTTGCTACATGCTATACAATATATTTATATATGCTTTGACACCCTAAACCTGTAAAATTAGCTTGGTACAATCGTTTTCCATTTCGGTTACAAAATTGCATTATATCAATTTACTGTTAAACATGGAATTTACAGTTTGCCAAATTGAACCTGATAATCAAATCTACCTGTTCAATCACCTTTTACGGTTAAATAGATGGTGGCACTTATCCATGTAGTTCTATTACATTCGGACATTCGTATGCATTTGACTTGAAATAACTGTATTGAACCGATACCTAAATTATTGCACCGCTAAGGGTGCTTAAACCTGTTAACATAACTAAACGGCTATATCGTCTTACTGCACTCTTGTAATTTGAATGAAACTGTTTATTATGTAATTCATTGCTTATCTCATGTTGTTAATACCCATGGTTGATTGTATATCTGATTGTGAGCACACCCACGATATTATTTACATCTTGACCTGACATTGCTACACATGTATATATTGATATACCTGACATGGTACCGTATACTGTTAACTTGACCTGATGTACAATGACTCGACCCGTTATCTGATCTTATGTCTAATGCCAACAAACCTGACATGTAGTCTTCATGGACCATTCCTGTTGTCTATCCAGACAAACCTGCTTTTACCTGATCCTGTGTTGGCATTAGTTCTTGATTACTGAATACCTGACTTGACATACATAACTTGGGGGTATGGGAAAATCAAAGGTGAAACCGACTTGTAACTCAACAGTTCGATACCTGTTCTGATCAGTCTTACGGGCTATGCCAGCCCCGAAGTGATGATGCTGACATCACTCGCCCATCCTGCTACTTGTTACTGCCCAGCGGCACATCTCGGATTCAGCCCCGAGAATCTTGACTGTGGTTCCGGGCATGCACGGGATACTATTGAGTTACATCGATGATTCATCAATTGATTTCAAAGAATTTACAATAGAAACATGATAGAACAGTTTAGTTACCCACTGCATACTACCCTGCACTGCTTGATTCATATTACTGCTACTCTCATTTTATTCATGTTTATTTTTGCATTGCATGTTACACTGTTCATATTATATTACTTTTTGACATGATGCGCTGACGTCTGGGTTTTGCATGGCCCAGATTCCGTACCGCTGTCGCAGTCCGAGCAGGAGTACTTCAGCCAGCAGGCTGAGCTGTGAGTTTAGTAGTAGTTAGCTTTATTTCCTGCATTCATTTCCTGATGTGAGCCGCATTATGGGACATACTTTTCAATTATTTGTATTGGGTCATTTGCTTCCGTATTTATTTATTATTGAATCCTGTTATTCTGGATTATGTACATGTTTTTAGATAATTTTATCTTGTTCTTGATATCTCTACAGCCGTAATGTGACCATGGATGGATACTTCCTACCCACAGGTAGCATGCTTGGCTATGTCACGTGCCCAATTTAGTGTACTCTGGGAAGCGGGGCGTGACATGGTTCTTTTGGTATCAGAGCCATAGGTTAGTTGGGTTGATTCTTTTGTAGTTGGGTATTGTACCCAATACACGAATCAGAATGCCCGTGTTTAGGAAACATGTCCTGCCACCTTGCCGTTTACCATTCTTGAATCACATTCTTCCGATTATATCTTTTACGATATGCAAACTTTCTTTGCATATCAACTTGGAAAACTTGATTCCTTGCTATCTCTAGGACTTAGGCGACTTTGGTGGAGTTAAGTAATTGTGGCTATGATATCGCGGCATAGTTACAATGCGGTACTCTATTTAAGTATCTTGGAGTTCTAGCCTTGATCTATATATTGAATCTATCATCATGCTAATGTTGGGTATTTTTTGATTTCAGGAATATGGCAGATAAGAATTTCAAGACGTACCAGAGGCATGTGGACGAAGCCGCCATGCTTGGAGTGATAAGAGGAATGCTGGAGAATCAAAAGAGACAGACCGAGCTGATCCAGCAGCAAGCAGATTCGTTTCAGGAAGGTTTGCAGATCGTTCAGCAGTCTGTAAACAACGTTGGAGCTAAACCAGTTGACCGAGTAGGGACCGTGGCAGACTTCAGGCGTTTGGGTCCGTCTACATTTACTGGTTTGGAGGAGCCGTTGCCAGCCGAGCAGTGGCTAGTTGACACGGAGAATTTGCTGATTGCGGCACAGATTTCAGATGACAAAAGAGTTGATGTGGTACGCATTCAGTTAGTGGACTACGCCCGAGAATGGTGGCTTATGGAGGAGACCCGCTTGCCCAAGCCGATCAAGTGGGCGGATTTTTCTAAGAGTTTCCTGGATAAGTTCTTCCCGCGGACTGCACGGGAGGAAATGGAAGAGAAGTTTATTGGGCTAAGGCAGAATGGAGCACCCATGGACGTGCATGCAGCAGAGTGGACGAGACTCAGCAGATTCGCTGGACCTTTAGTCGCCAACGATGCAGACAGGGCACGAAGGTTCATGCACAGCTTGGATGTGGACATCCGGAGGCAGATTGTCTCCCTGGGTTTGACCACTTTCTCACAGGTTCTTACGGCAGCTCGGGAACAGCAGAGTTTATCTGGGATGAAAAGGAGCTTACAGCAGACAGCAGTTGCGGCCACGAAGCCCGCATTTGTACCTAACCGGGCTCATGGTCGCAAGGGTATTCCAGTGGACCGTCGCGGTGTAGCGCCAATGAAGAAGCCTGTGATTGTTGATCGAAGAAAGAGCGTGATTTGTGACTACTGCCGTTTACCTGGGCACGTGCAGAAGGATTGTCGAAGAAGGCTGGGACTTTGTTTGGTTTGTGGAGCGGCTGATCACGCAGTAGGTGCTTGTCCGTCGAAGCTTCGTACGAGGGATGATACTCAGAAGCCTCCGCAGAAACCGTTCCAAGGGTAGAAACAGCTGACTCAAGGACCTAATCAGGCTCGAGCTTTTACCTTGACAGCTAAGGAAGCCAAGGCGTCAGAAGAAGTGGTTTCTGGTACTCTACTCGTTCATGGTTTTCCCGCATTGGCATTATTTGATTCTGGTGCATCCCACTGTTTTATGTCATCCAAATTTATAACTACACACTCGATTACCTGCACGACCCTGTTTAGTTTCTGGGACATACACACTGGGAATGGAAAAATCATATCTACTAGGGAGTGTAAAGATTGTACAGTTGTCGTGTGCGGACGGGAACTCTTTGCAGATTTCTTGGTGATTGATACGGGCAGCTATGAAGTCGTCTTGGGAATGGATTTTCTTGGCACTTTCCACGCTCATATTGACTGTAGGGCAAAGAAAGTAATTTTCCAGATTCCCGGACATCCCGAGTTTACCTTCACTGGAGGAAGCAGTTCTGTCGGGCCAATCGAGTTTAGGGCTAGGCCAACAAACAATATTCTTGCAGCAATGGAAGTTGATAGTGGTGAAGAGCCAGCGGTTGTTCGCGATTTTATGGACGTGTTTGAAGATATATCGGGTTTACCGCCGAAGCGAGATGTGGAGTTCACAATTGATCTTATCCCTGGTGCAGCGCCAGTATCTAAAGCGTATTACCCAATGGCACCAGTAGAATTGGAAGAAGTTAAGAAACAGGTTGTTGAATTGCTCGAGAAGGGTTGGATTCGAAGCAGTAACTCGCCTTGGGGAGCTCCAGTTCTTCTAGTAAAGAAGAAGGATGGCACAAGAAGAATGTGCATCGACTATCGAGAATTAAATCGGGTGACTATTAAGAACAAGTACCCGATCCCTCGCATTGGAGAACTTTTTGAGCAGCTTAGTGGTGCGAGGGTATTCTCGAAGCTGGATTTGCGATCCGGATATCATCAGGTCCGAGTGAAAACAGAAGATATTTGCAAGACGGCGTTTCGAACTCGGTACGGACATTACGAGTACTTAGTGATGCCCTTCGGAGTAACGAATGCGCCGGCAGTATTCATGGACTTGATGGACCGAATCTTTTCACCGTTCTTGGACCAGTTTATTGTGGTATCCATTGACGATATTCTGGTTTACTCGAAGAGCTTTGAGGAGCATGCTGAGCATTTGAAGATCGCACTGCAGACGTTGAGACAGGAGAAGCTTTATGCAAAGATGAGTAAGTGCGAATTTTGGCTGGAGGAAGTGAAGATTTTGGGGCATGTTGTGTCTGGCGATGGAATTGCCGTCGATCCAGAAAAGATTGCAGCAGTTCGAGATTGGCCGATTCCAAAGAATGTTACTGAGATAAGAAGTTTCCTTGGATTAGCCGGATACTACAGGAGATTTGTGGAGAACTTTGCTCGTCTGGCAGAGCCGTTGACCAAGATTACGCGCAAGGAGGTACCTTTTGTATGGACGGATAAATGTGCGTTAGCTTTTGAGACGTTGAAGCAGAAGTTGATAACCGCCCCTATTCTGACCGTGCCAGACAATTCCGGAGGATTGGTGATTCACAGCGACGCATCTGGGAAAGGATTGGGATGTGTTTTGATGCAGCATGGAAAGGTGGTAGCATACGCATCGAGACAATTGAAGACCCATGAGAAGAATTATCCGACTCATGACTTGGAGCTTGCGGCTGTGATTTTCGCTTTGAAAATTTGGAGACACTACCTTTTGGGTGAAAGAGTCGAAGTCTTTACAGATCATAAGAGCTTGAAGTATGTGTTCACTCAGAAGGAACTGAATATGAGGCAGCGTAGATGGTTGGAGTTGATGGCTGACTACGATCTTGATCTTAAGTACCATCCGGGGAAGATTAATGTTGTGCCGGATGCGCTTAGTCGGTTGCCAGCAATTCAGGTGTTAACTACGCAGAAGGAAATCGTTGCAGATTTTCGAAGATTTGACTTGGAGGTTGTGCTACCGCGTTCTACGGGACAGTTGATGCAGCTGCAAGTGCAGTCGTCTTTGATTGAGAAAATTAAAGCAGCACAATCGCAGGATCCTAGGCTGCAAAAGTTTCGAGACCAGGTTGAAGCCGGACTATGAACAGATTTACTGGTCCACGAAGATGGTTCGTTGAGGTATGGTAGCCGTTTATGTGTGCCAAAGAGAGATGTTCGTGAAGAGCTTATGAAGGAGGCACACAGTTCAGCTTATTCTGTACATCCAGGAGGCACAAAGATGTACCGAGATATTCGACAGCATTTCTGGTGGGAAGGCATAAAACGGGAGATTGCTCGCTTTGTGGCTAAGTGCTTGGTGTGTCAGCAGGTTGAGGCTGAACATCAAAGGGTTGCTGGTTTATTGCAACCACTTCCGATTCCTCAGTGGAAGTGGGAACATATAACCATGGATTTCGTGACGGCTTTCCCGCGGAGTCCAAAGGGCAACAATGTAGTATGGGTGATTGTTGATCGGTTGACCAAGGCTGCTCACTTTATTCCTTTCCGGGTTGGTCAATCAACAGAGACTTTGGCAGAGCGGTACATGCAGGAGATTGTAAGATTGCATGGAGTACCGGTGAGCATCGTGTCCGATCGGGACACTCGGTTCTTATCACACTTCTGGAAGAGTTTACAGGAAAGTTTGGGGACTCGATTGAAGTTTAGCACAGCTTATCATCCTCAAACTGACGGCCAGTCGGAGAGAACGATCCAAACTCTTGAAGATATGTTGAGGGCTTGCATGTTGGACTTCAAGAGTTCATGGAAGGATCATCTACACTTGGTGGAGTTTTCTTACAACAACAGTTTTCAGGCAACTATCCAGATGGCTCCGTTTGAAGCTTTGTATGGTCGTAAATGCCGTTCACCTGTTTGTTGGGATGATGTCGGTGAACGAAGATTGTTGGGACCAGATTTAGTGGTGCAGACAGTCGAAAATGTTAACACTATCAGGAATCATATGAAGGCAGCACAAGACAGACAGAAGAGTTGGGCTGACACGTCAAGAAGACCTCTAGATTTCGCCGTGGGTGATTTGGTGTTCTTGAAGATATCACCGACTAGAGGGGTGATTCGTTTTGGGAGTCGAGAAAAGCTTAGTCCTCGATTCGTTGGACCTTTTGAGATATTGGAGCGTGTTGGTGAGGTAGCGTACCGTTTGGCGTTACCGCAGACCTTGGCAAGTGTGCACGATGTGTTTCACGTATCTCAACTACGAAGGTATGTTCGAGACGAAACACACGTTTTGGATCATTCGGAGTTAACAGTACGAGAAGACTTAACTTTTGAGGAGCGACCGGTTGAAATTGTGGATCGAAGGGAAAAGGTTCTCAAGAACAAGGTTATCCCCCTTGTGCTTGTTTCTTGGGGTAATCGATCGCATGGAGAGTCCACTTGGGAACGAGAAGATGAAATCCGACAGAAGTTTCCTTACCTTTTCTTGTAGTTATCTATCTTTGTATTCTTGGAATTTCGAGGACGAAATTCTTTTGTAGTTGGGTATAATGTAACACCCGAGCCCAATGCTACTATTTTTCAGTTACTGTTTGAGCATTAGTGTGATACTCATTTCTTTTAGCCTGCTTGATTGTCACTTACTGTAAAGTTTTACCTGGCAAAGTCATTTCTGCACATAACAATTTTTAGCATCTAAACTAAAATTAAAAATATCCATCTTGGCTTACTCGACACCCCTAGCCTCGTGGTAGCGTCCGTGCATTGTGTTCTTGTCCTGTTCAGTGAAAAGGCGAGTTTGGACGGCTACGCGCGCGTACAGGTGTCCGTCTTAGGGGTATGCTTTTTAATCGTAAGACACTTAATTTTAAAATTTGGAACCCGCTTAAAGTCCTATTGTTTAAATTTCGAATTTTTGGACCCGACCCGGGCGCGATTTGGAAATGTTTTGTTTGGCGCCAAAATCCCAAATTTTTAAAAATATTTAAAACCATAATATATTTCGTTAACATATATATATTTTTACTGTTATTAAATCTTTAAGTATTTTTTCCCTAACCTATAAATCTAATCCCAACCCCAGCCAATCACGAGGCAAATAATTCCCGTGGGCCCCTATCCTTTTCTCTCTCTCTCTCTCTGTCTCTCTCTCTCTCTATTCCTCTCTCTCTCTATCCCTCAAATCCCGTTCTCTTTCTCCCTCAAATCTCTTTCTCTCTCTGCCTTTAAATATTTTCCCTCCTCTCGTTTTCTTTTTCCTCACGAGAAACGCAGAAACCCATCACGAGCCTCGCCCTCAACTCTAGCCACCTTCACCTGTCGCCGCCGCAGCCCAACGCCGGCACCACCCTCGCCGGCCTCGTCGTCTCCTTGCCCTCACCCGAGTCTCCCTCTCCTCGCCATCTCCTCCTTCTTCCTTTGTTTACCCGAGCCACGCCTCCACCCTCATAACCCATCGCCGGCGGCCTCTCGTCGTCGCCATCCGCACCACCACCAGCACCCTCCTCACCACCTGCGCACTCCAGCACCCCCGACCATCTCCTCTCCCTCTCCATTTCTCCAATCCCTGCACCAACTTTCCCTACTCGAGCCTTAACCCTAACCGCTGTAACCTCCTCGCTGGCGCCTCACCGCTGTCGATCTCACCGTCGTCACACCCTCTGCAACCCAGTAAGCTATCTCTTCTCTTCCTTCTTCTATTCCCTCTTCTTGAGTCCCCTTTTGGCTGTTCATTGAATTCTTGAATTATAGTTCGCTGTTCGCCGGAATCCGGCCGTGCCGGTGACGTGATCCGACAATCCAGCAGAGTACTCTGACCCGTGTGGTTCCATTGTTCGTTGTTTGGGTTCAATCCGTGAACCGTGCGTCCGTCGCGAGTTTTCCCAGCCGACGTTACGTTCCGTTTTTCTCGGTTCTCGACCCGTCGAGGCAAGTACCCCTTGCTACATGCTATACAATATATTTATATATGCTTTGACACCTTAAACCTGTAAAATTAGCTTGGTACAATCGTTTTCCATTTCGGTTACAAAATTGCATTATATCAATTTACTGTTAAACATGGAATTTACAGTTTGCCAATTTGAACCTAATAATCAAATCTACCTGTTCAATCACCTTTTACTGTTAAATAGATGGTGGCACTTATCCATGTAGTTCTATTACATTCGGACATTCGTATGCATTTGACTTGAAATAACTGTATTGAACCGATACCTAAATTATTGCACCGCTAAGGGTACTTAAACCTGTTAACATAACTAAACGGCTATATCGTCTTACTGCACTCTTGTAATTTGAATGAAACTGCTTATTATGTAATTCATTGCTTATATCATGTTGTTAATACCCATGGTTGATTGTATATCTGATTGTGAGCACACCCACGATATTGTTTACATCTTGACCTGACATTGCTACACATGTATATATTGATATACCTGACATGGTACCGTATACTGTTAACTTGACCTGATGTACCATGACTCGACCCGTTACCGGATCTTGTGTCTAATGCCAACAAACCTGACATGTAGTCCTCATGGACCGTTCCTGTTGTTTATCCAGACAAACCTGCTTTTACCTGATCCTGTGTTGGCATTAGTTCTTGATTACTGAATACCTGACTTGACATACATAACTTGGGGGTATGGGGAAATCAAAGGTGAAACCGACTTGTAACTCAACAGTTCGATACCTGTTCTGATCAGTCTTACGGGTTAGGCCAGCCCCAGAGTGATGATGCTGACATCACTCGTCCATCCTGCTACTTGTTACTGCCTAGCGGCACGTCTCGGATTCAACCCCGAGAATCTTGACCGTGGTCCCGGGCACGCACGGGATACTATTGAGTTATATCGACGATTCATCAATTGATTTCAAAGAATTTAGAATAGAAAACTGATAGAACAGTTTAATTACCCACTGCACACTATCCTGCACTGCTTGATTCATATTACTGCTACTCTCGTTTTATTCATGTTTATTTTTGCATTGCATGTTACACTGTTCATATTATATTACTTGTTGACATGATGCGCTGACGTCTGGGTTTTGCTTGGCCCAGATTCCGTACCGCTGTCGCAGTCCGAGCAGGAGTACTTCAGCCAGCAGGCTGAGCTGTGAGTTCAATAGTAGTTAGCTTTATTTCCTGCATTCATTTCCTGATGTGAGCCGCATTATGGGACATACTTTTCAGTTATTTGTATTGGATCATTTGCTTCCGCATTTATTTATTATTGACTCCTGTTATTCTAGATTATGGACATGTTTTTAGATAATTTTATCTTATTCTTGATATCTCTACAGCCGTAATGTGACTGTGGATGGATACTTCCTACCCACAGGTAGCATGGTTGGCTATGTCACGTACCCAATTTAGCGTACTCTGGGAAGCGGGGCATGACAAATGGCTTCTGTTCCATGCTTTCCTTTCGCTCGCTCGGAGGCTGCTTTTCCTCAGTCACCATCTGATGAGGAAGCGATGGCGATGATCCGGGCTCATGACCCGAACTGCACCAACTTACTCCTATGGGGATCTTGGTACAATCATATCATCCAGGGTCGCCGGAGTTTCCTTTGCGCAGTACCGATAGAGCCCACTTTCCCATTTTCGCCGATGGATCCTTCGAGGACGGTTTTTGCTGTGGAGATGCCCAACTGGACTTCAACGGGGAGGCTCGAGCCTTCGACGACCGGTACCCCGAACCATACGATCCCGGCTATAGATATCTTGGGGCGGCGTATTTGCCAGGGTGAGGCCCACCCGTGGGGGCAAATTTATAAGATAGGGCTCACTCCTCGACACCCTACGGGCTACCTTCTCTGGGCTTGCTACATCCTTTCTGCCCATCGTGCGCGGCTGCAGAAGGTCAGGCTTTACCAGGCGATATATGCGTCGCTGTTTCACTACCAATCTCCGCATGTTTGGTGGGTTAAGGCGTTCTTGAACCAATGGAATCTTCCCACCAACACTTTCATTCTAGGAGATCGCGAGGTCTCGATCTCTCTGGCAGAATTCTATGACATCTCGGGATTGCCAATCAGGGGTAGTCTGTATGAGGAGTTGCTGCCCTCTGACGAGTACATCTTTGAGCCCGAGCCCGCCCCGGTCGACGGCCTGTCTGCTGAGAATGCCGTCCGCCACAAACGTCCAAGTTTGATCAAGGCGCTAGGTATCTTCGACCGATTGTTCACCGAATCCGAAGAGCAGGGAGTTACTTTCAAGAGCTTCATTGCTCGTTTCCTTCGAGAGGACGTCTTGTCGAAGACAACCCCGAAGTTCGCCAACATTAGAGACCCCTTTGGGTTTGGTCCGAAGAAGCTGCCGACCACTGAATCGGATCTACCACAGTACTACATCCCTATTATGTCGCCGACGTCTTTTGAATCCATTGTGCTCCCGGCATGGATGAGGAGACGTTCTTCGTGGGGTTTGTTAGTGTCTGGCTTAGTTGGTTTGTCATCCCCATGCATCGTCGCTTTATGAGAGCTTCGGTTATCTACCCGGCTTATCGTATCGCTGAGGGGACACGGTTGGCCATCGGCATCCCGGCCTTGGCGCACCTTTATCATGGGTTGGACACCGCAGCTAATACCTCTACTCCCGGCGTAGATGTAGTAAACTTTTCGCTTCATTATTTCACGTCCTGGGTCGAAATGCATGTGTTGGGGGCTTTCGCTATGCATCAGAGGCCCACGTTTTACGACGCCTATCCCTTCCCGCGACTTATGCGATTGGTAGGTGCTTCTGCCGCCGACCCGACTCAATTCGAGGCTATTCGGGTGCTAATTTCTCCTCACGCCGCCGCTGGCGGGCATGTTTTTAATGATCGGGTCTTGTCTACTCCCTCAGGTCCAGTTCAACAACTCTGGGACCAGTCGAAAGACAACGCACCTTCTTTGAAGCCCCGGGAGGCCGCGCACTTGTATACAATTAGACCGGGCTACTTGGAGTTTCGCCAGGACAGTGCAGCTCTTTTCATGCGGTACAACCCGCATCGATTCGCCCGACAGCTTGGATACGACTAGGGCGTTCCCTTTGAAGCTTTCATCATTGCGCCGGTCCCTTCAGTTGATGCCGTTCGCGATGCCGCACATCATTTCGTGAGGTTGAACACCGGCTCCAATTTTATGATCCCTGAAGCTGAGCATACCCCCCGGTGCGTGGGATCGTTCACGGGTTGGTATCTCCATTGAGTCAGCCCGATTATTCTTGAGGAAATAAGGGTGCTTCTTGGTCATGATGCCCCTCCTCAGGCTCCGGGAGCTAAGCTGCGACCGAGGGCTCCGGTCCGCTTCCCTCTGAGGGAGATTGGCACCGTGCTCAT
Source organism: Agapanthus africanus (assembly GCA_030015575.1). Classification (NCBI taxonomy): domain Eukaryota; kingdom Viridiplantae; phylum Streptophyta; class Magnoliopsida; order Asparagales; family Amaryllidaceae; genus Agapanthus; species Agapanthus africanus. The sequence goes on from CM057338.1 coordinate 964,027,239, forward strand.
TCCGGGGGAGTCAGGGGTAGACCTTACTCCAACAGCTGGTATGCCCCTGGGTTCCCGAACGCGGGGTAGACGGGCACCAGTAGTAGCACCACCGCCAGTGGCAGCACCACCCCCCGTGGCGTCGACAATGGCGGTGTCATCCTCGGTTGTGGCACCGAGCGAGAGTAATAGGGATGAGGGTGTCGAGGGCGATGTGGGTCGGCGCTGCCCTAAGGCTTCACGGGGGAGGAAGCGGTCATCCTCGGCGACCGGCTCTGGGTCTAAGCGGCGGAGGAAAGCGGCCACCAATTTGCTCGATTCTTTGGCGGAGCCTGGGCCTATTCTTGAAGACGAACCATTGGCCTTGCAAGAGTCAGACAATGGACTTCTCTTCCCGAGTTCGGCCGATGAGGAAGCCGCACAGTTGGCCGAGGCCATACGGCGTTCCAAAGACGCGTCTCATAACGCCAGGGTTCCGAAGAAGCCCTATCCCGCTGTAATCTTTTACGAAGACCCTTCGTGGATTCGGCGGCGGTTTATCGGTCCTTTGGAGGAATGGAGGGAAAGGGCCCTGAAGCAGGCCGCTTCAGAAGACACAGCGGACGCACTCTCTTTATGGACCGGCGGCCATGAGTCTACCCTTGAACCCCGGCGAGCACGCCTCCTTGAGAAGGAGCAGCAGCTTGAAGAAGCCATATTGAGGGCTTCTTTGCGCATCGGTACGTTGTTGTTCTTTTTTGTAGTTTTTTTTAGATTATTTATGCCTGTATATGCGTATCCTTATTCTTATTTGAATTGCGCAGAATCTTCGACGCTGGGGGAGCTCCCTACGGGCTCATTGAAGCTGAAGCCTGCCGAGATTCCCGATGAAGCATTGCTCGATGTGGAGGGGGCTGATGAGGCTGCTCCTCTTATGGTAGAGCCTCGAGCAGCGGTTCTTGATCAGGGTGTGCTTGCCTCTTTGGGGGAGGCTCCTTTGGAGGCTATCGCTCCAACGGCTCTTCCCGAAGGTGGCCCAGAGGCTGAGATGGAGGTAGTCGGGACTACCTCCCTTTGTTGGAGCCTGAAGTTACGACAGAGGCCACTGAAGCTGCTATCCCCCCGGCTCAGAATGGGAGGAGTGTCGAAGGTAACCTTCCACGTTTTGAGCTAGTAATCTTTCTGTTAGCTGAACTCTTTTGTCTTTTCAGAATTGCGTGGACTGGCTGCCTCCATTGTCGATCTATCTCCTCGGCAGTCCTTCCAGCGTCTTTTGGAAATGGCCGCTCCGCAGGTGATATCTCCTCAACGCATCGTCCTCTCGTCTGGACAAGGTGAGTGTTGTTCATCACTTCTCATAGCATCATTGTTATTTGGTGTATTGACATTGATGTTCTCTACAGTTTTGGAGGCCGATGATGAGGTCGAGGTTCTCGAAGGGCCAGGGGAACCCTCAGCTCCTACTTGCATGACCGTAAGTAAGTGACATTCCGGTATAGCCTCACTTGTTCCTTTGCTTAAGAGTCTTACTAATATTTTTCAACTCTGAACAGCCTTGCCAGCTCCAATAGCGTTGGAATCGCGTGTCGTCATGTCGCCCGGCCCTTATGCTTTGCGAGCTTCAGAATGCTTGGCCTAATTGAGCCTTGGCTCCCTGTCGTCTTTGATCGAGGAGCTTCGTGCTGGCAGTGCAACCACGGCTGAAGCATTTGCTGCCGAGGCTAACGGTTCTCTTCCTTTTCTTGCCACCTACCATAGCGAAGAGGTGGTGCGAGTCTGGGTGGAGTTCTGTCGGCAGGTGGAGGCTTGCTTGCACGCACTTGAATGTTCCCGTCTTTCCTTGGAGGTCATGGTTGCAAAGGCAGACTTGCAGGGGCTGATAGCGCGGTGCGCGGCAAACATGACATCGTGCGAGAGGAGGCTTGGCCGCAAATTCTCGGAGAGGGAGCTGGCTTCTAAAGCACTGAGCGAGCTTCAGGCGAGTCTTACTGCTAAGGCCAACAAAGCGTATGAACTCTGGTGGGTGCTTCAAGAGTCTATCAGGGAGGTGGTGGCTCTTGATAAAGCTGCTACGTTCACTCGTGAGAGGGTCGAAGCTCATAAGGCCACCGAGAAAGAGCTTGAAGGCCGGCTTGCTTCGTATCAGGCCCAGCAGGCTCAGACGGAGGCCCGTCTTTTGGCGATCTTAAATCATGTGGCCGTGGCCCAACAAAAGCAGGATGAGCTGACCAAGCTGCTAAATCGCCCACCGGCTTGAAACATTTGTATCTTTTCCCGCCTTCTTGTATATACTCATAGATGAGAGTATTTTCTTTTGTTCTTTCATGAATTGTACTTTGTATCCATTTTGGTTTATAAATAAAAGATACATTTTTCTTCTCAATGATGTGTCTCTTTTATTGAATGTATTCTGCGGACAATTTATCTTGGCCTACTTGCAGGGCAGCGATGGCTTAGGATTCAGGGTTAAGATCTGCTTCCTAAGACTTTTGCACTTTATGAGCCACGAGGGTCTCATAAAGAGTTTTTCTCACTACAGGTCGAAAGGATCCCATAGGTGTGAGTTCTTCTTAAGAATCGTGAGGATTCTTAAGCGGGTTTTCCCTTGAGAGTCGTAAGGATCTCAGAAGAGAGTTTTTCTTCCTTACAGGTCGTGAGGACTTGCAAGTGTTGGATGTGGTCACCCTTATTCGTGTTTCACGGGGTCAGAGGTTGCTCAAGGCATCGTAGTTTAAAGATGTCACGGTCAAGGTTAAGGACGTCATAGTCCGTGGATTTAAGGACTCCACAGTCCGATGTTAGTTTTAAAACATCATGGTCGAGGTTAAGGACTTCATAGTCCGTGGATTTAGGGACTCCACAGTCCGATGTTAGTTTTAAGACATCACGGTCAAGATTAAGGACCTCATAGTCCATGGATTTAAGGACTCCACAGTCCGATGTTAGTTTTAAGACATCACGGTCAAGGTTAAGGATCTCATAGTCTATGGATTTAAGGACTCCACAGTCCGATGTTAGTTTTAAGACATCACGGTCAAGGTTAAGGACCTCATAGTCCGTGGATTTAGGGACTCCACAGTCCGATGTTGGTTTTAAGACATCACGGTCAAGGTTAAGGACCTCATAGTCCGTGGATTTAAGGACTCCACAGTCTGATATTAGTTTTAAGACATCACGGTCAAGGTTAAGGACCTCATAGTCCGTGGATTTAAGGACTCCACAGTCCGATGTTAGTTTTAAGACATCACGATCAAGGTTAAGGACTTCATAGTCCGTGGATTTAGGGACTCCACAGTCCGGTGTTTGGTTGCAGGGACCCGTCACCTCTTTGAAGACGTTGAGGAATTACAACGTCAGGCATCAAAGGAGTGAAGAGATGTATCCTTAAACCAAGGTAGAATCAGTACAGAATCAGGGTGGTTGATTGTTAGTTTTAAGACATTACGGTCGAGGTTAAGGACATCATAGTCCGTGGATTTTAAGGACTCCACAGTCCGGTGTTTTCTCTGGATGCTTCACACGGGTTCACTGCCGTGCTTGGCGAGGACCAGGCTCCGCTCTGGGCGTTTTCCGCGGGGTCAAAGAGTGACATTATCCGCGTTCCACGTGACCAGGAATTTTGCACTAGATGCTTCACACGGATTCACTGCCGTGCTCGGCGAGGACTAGGCTCCGCTCTAGATGCTTCACACGGGTTCACTGCCGTGCTATGCGAGGACCAGGATCCGCTCTGAACATTTTCCACGGGGTCAAAGAGTGACGTTATCCGCGTTCCACGTAACCAGGAATTTTGCACTAGATGCTTCACACGGGTTCACTGCCGTGCTCGGCGAGGACTAGGCTCCGCTCTGGATGCTTCACACGGGTTCACTGCCATGCTCTGCGAGGACCAGGATCCGCTCTGAACGTTTTCCACGGGGTCAAAGAGTGACGTTATCCGCGTTCCACGTAACCAGGAATTTTGCACTAGATGCTTCACACGGGTTCACTGCCGTGCTCGGTGAGGACTAGGCTCCGCTCTGGATGCTTCACACAGGTTCACTGCCGTGCTCTGCGAGGACCAGGATCCATTCTGGACGTTTTCCACGGGGTCAAAGAGTGACGTTATCCGCGTTCCACGTAACCAGGAATTTCGTTGATTGTATTCGCATTTCACGGAGTTGGGATTTGACCTTTCGGTGATCAGGATATCGCCGAGCCATGGACTTGGGAGTTGCCGCTGTTCCGTTTCGCTTGAAGTCGTGTTCGTTGTTACGAGACGAGTGCTGAGATGATCTCTAAGTCGTTCGCGGCCCGTCGAGATTTTGCTTCTTCTTATGATGAAACCTGGGGGAGAAGTATGATCTCTTTTTTGTTTACGCCCTTGGATTATATACAGGGTGTGATGGAACATCACCTGTAGGGCATAAATTAAAACTTTTTTTTTATTTCTTTTTCCGCGATGCTCTATCATTTCAGCTTTTATATCGTGGAGGTCGCGATTGCCCTATCATTTCGGCTATTTTTCGCGGTGCCCAATCATTTCGGCTATTTATTTTATTTTTACTCGCTGCTTTTTATTGCGAGTTGCCCAATCATTTCGGCTATCTGTCATGCATACATTTTTACTTGCCGCTTTTTATTGCAAGTTGCCCCATCATTTCGGCTATTTCGTATGCACGTGTGGCTCGCTAGCTTTTTCGCTGCGAGCTTGGATTTTAGACACCGATTTCGGCATCAGCACCGCTACAACTGGGATGTTGCCTGGGGCGAATCATCATTTGCCTCTGTCGATGTTGAACAAAGGTGGCTTAGTAAACAGGGTTAAGGGTCCTGTCGACCAAGGCTTTTGACTTCATGAGCCGTAGGGGTCTTACAAAGGTATTTCTCCCTACAAGCCGTGAGGATCTTGTAGGTGTGTTTTCTCCTTGGGAATCGTGAGGATTCCTAGGTGCATGTCCTCTTGCAAGTCGTAAGGATCTTACAAAAGGGTCTTCTCCTCATAAGTCGAGAGGACTTACAAGGGTTGCTCACCATATGGACATATCCCTAGTCACGGGTGGGACTTTGCTGGGGAAATGTTCATTCGCGCCCGTGGATTGTATACAAGGGTCAGTATTGAGCCACTTGTAGACAATATCGAAGGTTGTGGGGGATTTGCTTAAGAACAGGTTTAGGTTTCTGTAACTTAAGACTTTCAAATCTTATGAGCCGTGAGGGTCACATAAGAGAGTTCTCCTTACAAGTCGTGAGGATCTCGTAAGTGTATTTTCTTCTTAGGAATCGTGGGGATCCCTAAGTGTGTCGCTCCCTTGTGAGTTGTAAGGATCCCACGCGGGTGGTTTCTCCTTACAAGGTCGAGAGGATCTTGTAAGTGTCTTTTAACGAGGTTGCGCCCTTTCGGATTTTCACAAACACTCGGCGGTAGTCCTGCTGTTTTTACTCACGGAGCCCTTTCGGGTTTTCATCCGTGCCCATTTTGCTTATGGACATACCGTTTTTTTTTATTCTTTTTCTCTTTTTTTTTACAAGGTCGCGCCCTTTCGGGTTTTCACGAACACTCGCCTGTAGCCCTGCTGTTTTTACTCACGGAGCCCTTTCGGGTTTTCATCCGTGCCCATTTTGCTTATGGACATACCTTTTTTTATTTTTTTATTTATATATTTTTTTTCTTTTTCTCTTTTTTTTTGATTCATCTTGCCAGCCTAAGGATACTGCGGTAGTAGTTTAAGGACGCTTCGGTCCGTCGTTAGTTTAAGGACGTTTCGGTCCAATGTTAGTTTAAGGACGTCTCGGTCCGTCGTTAGTTTAAGGACGTCTCGGTCCGTCGTTAGTTTAAGGACGTTTCGGTCCATCGTTAGTTTAAGGACGTTTCGGTCCATCGTTAGTTTAAGGACGTTTCGGTCCATCGTTAGTTTACGGACGTTTCGGTCCATTCAGGGGAAGGCCGACTACTGCTTATAAAGTCTGAGCTTAGGAAGATAGCGAACGGACATAGTCGTCGTCATCTATCATTGACCTAGGCTGTGGCTCATTAAGCGTAGTATTTCTTTAGGAAGCGGCCGTTTATTGGCCTGAAAGGCCTTTCACCGTGCATGTCCATGAGTAGATAGGCTCCACCCTGGTAGACCTTGTCTATGATGTACGGGCCTTCATAGTTTGGCTCAAATTTTCCCCGCTTGGCACGATTGGGGATCATAGGTCTTTTGACCACTAGTACGAGTTCGCCTTGGCGGAATGCCCTCGGCCTGGTCAATCTTTCTTACGAGCGCGTCATCTTTGCTTTGTAGGCCTCCAGATTTTGTTGCGCTATGAGCCGGGTTTCATCGAGGGCATCAAGCTCCTCAAGCCGAAGGTGAGCATTTTCTTCGTTTGTCAATTCATGGTGGATTGCCACTCGTAGAGAAGGCAGCTCTATCTCGAGGGGGAGTACCGCTTCCGTACCGAATACCAGTGCGTATGGCGTCGTGTTCGTGGCCGTCTTGAACGTAGTTCGATATGCCCAAAGAGCCTCTTGCGGTCTCTCGTGCCAGTCCTTCTTATTTCGGGACACCGTCTTTTTTATGATCTTTGTCAAGGTCTTATTGAACGCCTCGGCCAGACCGTTAGCTCGTGGATTATAAACTGAGGAGTATCTCCAGTCTATATTATGCTGTTGCGCGAAGCGGCTAATGTTATGGCTTCTGTAGGCTGGCCCGTTATCGGAGATAATCCGCCGTGGAGTTCCAAACCGATAAATGACGTGCGTTTTGAAAAAGTGGAGGATATTCTCCGTCCTCACTTCCCTCAGCGGTACTGCTTCCGCCCATTTGGAGAAGTAATCAGTCGTCGCCAGGATGAAACGATGTCCCCTGGACGCCCACATTTCGAATGGCCAGCTAGCCACCGTTGGATGTAGTGGATTCGGATGCTGGTGGATGAAATCCCCGTGGATTTGGCATGAGTAGCATTGCTTCGCATATTCGAGGCAGTCCTGGATCATCGTGGGCCAGTAGTAACCCATCCGTTTAATTTTTAACTTCATCTAGGGCCTGCTTGATGAGAACCACAGATTCCGTCATGAACTTCTTGAACGACTCTTTCTGCTTCGTCAGGTCCTAAACATCTCAGCCACAGAGAATCAAACGTCCTCTTATATAGAGTATCATTGACGAAAGCGAAAGATAGAACTCGTTTCATGAGCTGATGTCTTGAGGACGCTTCTTCGGGCATTCGGTGGGACTTAAAGTAGTCTATGAAGACTTCCCTCCAGTCCTCAGCCTTTTCACGGTCTTTTATTTGTAGGGTCGTCTGCTCAGTCGCTCCCTTTTCTTCGTATGATTCCGGGGATATTTCTGCTGGGGCGAGCACTCGACGGCTTTGTACCAAGATTTTAACGTCATCGAGGTTCTCGTCTGCCAATTCTTTAGCGAGCTTAGCTAACGCGTCCGCTTTGCTATTTTCCGCGCATGGTATGCTTTCTAAAGTATAGGAAGGAATTTGGGTCAACAGTTATTGCACCTTTTCGCCGTACTTCACCAACTCCGGTTTGCATGTTTGGTAGTCACCATTTACTTGACTAACGACCAGTTGAGAATCCCCGTATATAAGGAGGTCTTCAATTCCCATGTCAATGGCGATCTCGAGGCCCACTATCAAAGCTTCGTATTCGGCTTCATTGTTCGTCCTTGATTCCGTTAAGGAGAAAGCAAAGCGCATTATCCCTCCTTGTGGGGTCACGAAGATAAGGCCTATTCCCGACTTGACTATAGGGGTACTTTGTTTGCGCTTTTTCATGGAAGATGCTCCATCGAAATAAAGTTCCCATTGGGTATCACCACCGTTGACGGCATCAAATGCATGTTCGTCCGGCAAATCACAATTTAGAAGAGAACCGGCAGGTACTGGATGCTCAGCAAGGAAGTCGGCAATGGCTTGGCCTTTCACTGCCTTAAGAGGATGATAGGTTATTGAAAACTCCATCAGGAGTAAGGCCCATTTAGCGAGTCTCCCCGTCAATATGGCCTTCGACATTAGATATTTTAGGGGGTCCACCTTTGATATAAGACGGACTTCATGTGCCAATGCATAGTGCCGGAATTTTCTTATCGCAAAGATTAGCTCCAGGCAATGTTTTTCGATCGGGGAGTAATTGCTTTCTGCCCCCAGAAGAACTCGACTTAAGTAGTAGAGTGCTCTTTCTTTCCCCTGGTCATTCTCTTGCACCCATAAGGCGCCTAAAGAACCTTCGAGGGCGGTTGTATAAAGAATGAGAGGCTTTCCCTTAACTGGAGCAGCCAACACTGGGGGGTTCTGCAGGTACTGCTTGATCTCGTCCAGTACGCCTTGACATTTGTGATCCCAAACGAATGGAATTCCCTTCTTCATCAGGTGACTGTAAGGACGGCACTTGCCTGACAGGTTGGCGATAAACCGCCGGATGTACGCGAGCTTCCCCTGGAGGGACCGCAGCTGTTTGAGAGTCCTCGGAGGTGGCATTTCCATGATCGCCTTAATATTAGATGGATCTATTTCGATACCTCGGTGTCGGATAATGAATCCTAGGAATTTATCTGAGGAGACTCCGAACGCGCATTTGAGGGAATTCATCTTCAAATTATATTGCCGAAGGCGCTGAAATACGGTCTTCAGATGCTCTAAATGCTCTTCGTATGACATGCTCTTCACTACGAGGTCATCGATATAGCACTCGACGATTTCATGTATGAAATCATCGAAGATCTTTGTCATGGCTCTTTGATAGGTGGCACCGGCGTTCTTTAAACCGAAGGGCATCACTTTGTAACAGAATATACCCAAAGGAGTCCTGAAGGCGGTGTGCTTCTGGTCTTCGGGATGTATCTTTATCTGATTGTACCCTGATGAACCGTCCATAAAGGAGAAAACCTCGTGAGTGGACGTGTTATCTATCATTAGCTCGGTTACCGGTACTGGGAAATCGTCCTTCGGGCAGGCTTTATTAAGATCCCTGAAATCCACGCATATGCGCACCGTCCCATTTTTCTTCATTACCAGGACGATGTTGGCGATCCAGTCAGGATATTGGACTTCTTGGATAAATCTAGAATCGATCAGCTTCTTGACTTCGGCGTTGATGCTCATCTCAAGCTCGAGCCGCATCCTTCTCGGCGCCTGCTTGACTAGCTTGATATCCGGGGATATTGCTAATTTATGCACAGCAATCTCTGTATCTAATCCCGGCATCTCGGAATAGTTCCACGCGAAGAAATCTTTATGCTGTAGAAGCACGTCCTTTAATGCAGCCACCCTTTCTTCAGATAGCAGCTCGCTGACGAATGTCGGTCGCGGATCGTCTGCCGATCCCAACCCAATCTTCTTGAGGTTATCTGCAGTAGTATGTATGCCATCTTCCAGTTCTTTCGGAGCCGGTGGAAATTCTGAGATTACCTCATTGTCATTGTTTTCGAAGCACCAAGAGAGCTCATCTATGTCCTCGGGCTCTTCTTTTAATATTGTAATCATGTAACAGGTGCGAATCTGCTTCCAAGATTGATGTGGATCTGGTTCTGCTTTTGCGGCTTCGGGTTCGTGCTTTTGTGGCGGCGTTACCCTCCAGCTGCTGGATAAAGAAAATCTGCCTTCCTGGTACTGGTCTTCGACCCAGTTCTTGAAGGTGAAGCAGTCTTCGATAGGGTGTCCTATGGCTCGGTGATAAGAGCAATAGCCCGGATAAGAAATTTTGTTAGCTTGCTCAGGGTGCTTAGACTCTGGAAGTGCGATCATTTGATGTTTTATAGCGAGCTCGAGTAACTTCTTCGTCTTGTCTCGGGGGAAGGAATACGCTCGACTCATCTTCTTTATGAGGGACAAATCCGAACCGCGGAATGCCTGATCATATGACTCTCTAATTCTGCGTCGTTGTTGTCGGCTTCCCTTTCCGGTTCTTGACCTACTTCTGCCTCTGCGTCGGGCCTTTTGTACAACGGGTTGACAGGGAGAAGTATCTTCGTCTTTTGCGGCCTGTTGAAACAGACGTTGCGTCCTGGCCTTCTCGTAGATGGCCATCTCGCGATTATGGTCTTCCCGAGCTTTTTGACCCGCTTTCCTGATAAGCTTGTCCATTCGTTCTTCAAACGACGGACTCGGCATTTCGATTGTGGGATCTAGTTTTGATGAAGGGTTGGCATTGCTGGACAGGGCGTTTTCCTCCTCATCGAAGTTATATATGCGTAGCTACCGTGGACTCGTCCCCATTCCCCGGATCTCGCATATCCAAGTCCGAGCGTTTCCATTCTCCCGTTGGGCAATTTGCGCTGAGTTCCAGGGACATCCCAAATCCTGTTGTAGAATCGAGCTTGTCGAACAGTCTGTTTTAAGGATACTCCTTGGCACTTCAATAGCCTCTTTAGTCCATTTGTGTAATATCTGGGCAAATGGATGGGTTGGAACCTGTCGAGTGTAGGATCCGCGCCATGCCATATCTCTTTCTCCACTCTCGTTTCTGTGGATTGGTAGAATAGGATCACCTTTTCACCCTTTCGCCTGGGAGGGACGTAAAACGTCTGCAGGTCCCGCACATTGTAAGCTTGAAGTGCGTCGAGATCCTTGTAGTGTTTCCGCGGCACCATGGTGATTTGCAAACTCTGATCATCGCTAGGAGATGCTTGTATTGACGGCCGACTGGAGAACACGGCATTAACCTCATCTTCCGAGTCACTTCCGAAGATCAACATGGGGGCGGACGTTCCCGGGTTGTTGCGTCGAGACGGCCCAGCATAAACTATCTCTTCTTCTTCTTCGGTATCGCTCCCGAAAATAGGGATGGTGGCGGCGACTTTGTTCTCCGGCTTGCGACTCTTTTCTGTATCCTCGAAGTCTGGCAAAAAGTATTTTGCATCTTCGTACTTGCGGACTTCGTTCACGGAGAATGGGTTCAGCTCACCTGTTACGGTATACTCGAAACCATCCTTAAAGTACTTCATACACTGATACTGTGTAGAAGGGATGATATTGTACTCCTGTAACCAAGGACGACCGAGCAAGGCGTTGTAGCAGGTCTTGGCGTCAATGACGTGAAACTTGATGTCCATGACAAGCAGCCCGAAGCGTGGTGTTAATATCACAGATCCGAGAGTCCGTGATGACTGGGAGTCGAAACCGGAAATAGTAATTTTGTCACGAGCGAGATGCTGCACGCTCATGCAGATTTCCTTCAACACCCGAACATTAAGGAGATTGACGGAGGATCCATTATCCACCAGGATCTTGCCTATCTTGATATCATGGCAGTATCCAGAGACGTATAGGGGACGGTTGTGGTCGCACGTCCCGAGGAGAAGGTCTTCGTCATCGAAAGTGATGTCGGCCGTGTGCACTTCTTCCAGTTCATCCTTCATCCTTTCTGCGGCGAGGAAGGCTTGGAATTGCTCGGGTTCTTGTAATGCCTTGATTAATGAATCTCACGCTTCTTTTGATAATAGGAGGGCGTCGAGAATGCTGAGCTGAGAAGGTAGCTTTCTTAGGTGCGCTAGGATGTTGTAGTCCACTTTACCCTTCCTGGGAGGGTCCTTGGCAGTCAGCTCTTTCATGACTTGGTCATCTAAGGCGATATCCCCAGTGACCTTCTCCTTTCCCTCATCTTTTCTATTTGCGGGCCCGAGATTCTTTTCCGGGAGCGTGCGATTGCACAGCTGAATGTTTTCGCAGGCCTCTGGTTCTTCCTCTTTCCATAAAACGAATTCTTTAAAGAGAGGGCCCAGAACCATTTCCTCATTAGAGTCGCTCCCAAAGGTGAGAACTTGTGATCCTCCGGCGTCGACCACGTAACAGCTGCCGGTAGTTCTTTTGTGCCTGTCGGTTGTACTTCTTTGCTCCCGACGAGTTCTGCGTTTCATGCGCTTAAAATGTTGCCGGTGAACAACATATCCCTGCCACCATATCCTAAAAGCGTCGCACTCCTCCGTAGGGTGTGAAATTTTCCGATGATATGAGCAATAATTAGGGTGCCTCTCCGCCCCATCGAACGCGTTCTCTTCCGAAGGTGGTAGCTTCATCCCGACTGACATGGCTTTGGCGAACCTCTTCCTCGTCTTGTACTTGTTTTTATTCGTATCGGATGTCTTTTGATCTAGCGGGAGTGCTTCGACTCTTTCGTTTAGTCGCCTGCGCTTGGCTCCTTCCGATGCAACCATCTCACGCTCCTGATCGGCTTTACTCTTCAAACGAATCTCGTCTAGAAAGGCATCGATCATTTCATCTGTTGGCCATACAAGTTCTGGCTCAGGCTGTGCCCCCAGTTTCTCAGTGTCAGGAGTTTTCTCATCTTCCGAGTGGGAAATCACATGACAACTCGCCACATATCCCTCGGATTCATCCGATGAGCTCTCTCCATCTCCTTCCTCCTGAAAGACATGGTTGAGGAACTCTTGTAGCGTGACGGGAGTCCGCTCTTTTTGATTGTACTCTTCCAGCGCGTCAATCTGTTTCTGTAAATCCGTGCGCTTGTCTCCAGGCTTCACGGGTTTCTTAGATTTCTTCTTCTTTTTCTTCGAAGATTTTGACGGTTAGGTGTGAGTACTTGGGCCATCACCACCGCTCCTCGTAGTTGGACGCGGCTTCAGCATCTCTTTGATGATTTGAGGTTCAAGCGGGTTCTTCCATTTGACTGCTGGGCACGCATGAAGATCACTCAGCATCCTTCTGGTTTTAGCCGATAGCACGACTTCCCATGGAGCTTCCTCAATGAAAGAACAGGTTGCCCCGGTGTGTCTGCTTTCTTAGGAGTATGCGGCTGTGGCGGATTCACCTTCCATTTTTCGGACAGCGCAAACTTTCCCTGGAGGTATTGATCCTCAATCCATCCTCTGAAGACGAAGCAATGCTCAATCGGGTGGCTTACCGTTTGATGGTACGGGCAATAATTGGGGTTATTCACCTCAGTGGGTTATGGCGGTTGCCTTGGATTTGGCAAGTTTATAAGTCTGTTGCGTACTGCCAGCTTGAATAACCGTTTTGTCTTATCCCGCGGGAACGAGTAGGGGCGCTTCATCTTCTTATTATAATACCGGCGTCTTTCTTCCAGTTGATCCGCCAGCTTTGCGGCACTAGGTTGCTGCTGAGCATTCGCGACGAAGGTTGCCTTTCCTTTACCCTTGTCACTCCGAGGCTCGGGCTTCGGGGGAGACAGTCTATGACCCATCTGGTCCATCTGGGCCAACTTGTCGATTAGAGCCTGGAATGTGGTTGGCTTAAAGAACATCATAAACTGGGAGATAGTTGCGTGAGGGTCTAGGGTTCCCACGAACATGCCCACCGCGGGGGCTTCCTCAATACGTTGCTCGCATCTCGACCACAAATTTCGCCAGCGTATAGCATACTGGACCCACGTTTCGCCTGATTTTACCCTGGCATTAATCAATGCCGTTATTGGAGTGCGTTCGCTGGCGCTCGCGAATCGCTGAGTGAATAGCAACTCTATTTCAGCAAACGTTTTGATAGAATCGTTCGGGAGTTCCGAATACCATTCGAACGTTGTTTCTGATAAGCTGCCCACGAACTGGCAAAGCAACAGTTTATCATCACCGCCGGTGTTACCGCAAAGGGCCCTGAACTGGGCAACATGTTGATGGGGATTGCCGGTCCCCTTATACACGTGGAATTTTGGTATTGTATAACCTGGCGGATATTTGATTTGGTCGTACCAGCTCGGATATGGTCGCCCCGTTTTTACGACTTGACCAGCTGCCTCAGTCGCATGATGAACCCGGATTTGCTGGGCTATATAGTCGTCCAAGTCAGCCTTAGAGATTGCCTCCTCCTTGGCCGTTGAAGGAGCCGGTGGCGGATTTGACGTTTCTCCCTTGTCGTCTTCAAGGACGATCGGAGGATCCACAGCAGGTGGGTCTTGTTGAATCATCATTCCCACCATGTCCTAGAATAAGTGGGCTATTTGCTTTATATTAGCCGCTTGTTCTGCAGCCTCTCTATCTTTCTTTTCCAGTATCCTCCGGAGGAACTCGGCGTCGGTTTCCTGTTCTTGTTGCTGATCCGCAGATGCTTCGGGGCTTTCTTTCGGTCCAGTAAGCGCGGCCATTGCGATCATCATTTCCTGGAGCTTTTGCTGTTGCTCCTGAACTTTGGTCACCGACCGTGTAAGCGGCCTATGACCTGTCGACGCACGGCTGTCTTCTTTCCCCGATGCTATGTATACAGTGTGGACCGTCCTGCCCCCAGCCTTAGGGCATTTGGGCTCAGCGCTTTTAGCTCTCATTGCAGGCCTGGGGATCCTCTCCGGCTTCCTCTTTTTATGAGCAGTGGAAGTTGAGGGGGCCGTTGAGGCGGGCACCCAGACAGCTTTTCGTAGCTTAGCCTAGCGACTGACTTCCTGTTGGATTTTCAGCTTCTTGTGCTGGCGGGAAAAATTTGGATCGATCATCGAGTCTCGGGCCTGCCGTCAGACTTTATAGATTCGGGAGGACAGCCGTTGAGGAGATTGGGGCTGTTCTGGCTTTACTTCTATAGCTCTTTTCAGCGGATGGGGAGACTTCTTTAGCGCCGCGGTAGGAGAATTCCTACGCACCTTATTTAGCATCTCAAAGTTGTTCCCAGTTGGAACAGCAGCATTAACTTCTGCCATCGGGGCTGGAGGAGTTAGCCCAGAAGGAGAGTTGCCTCCGGCCTTCCTCACTCGGCGCCAGTAACGACGTCGAGCGCGTCGTGCTAATGGAACCGGCTTGGTGAGGGCGATAGTCTCGCCTTGCCCCCTTGTAGGTAGGGGGTCGTTGCTGGTGCCAGCCTGTTAAAGACCGATGTCCTTTGGGTAGCAGGAGTGGGAGCTGGAACAGTCAATCTTGTAAGGACCGACTTTTTGGAAGGAGAAGCCACCTTGACGACTTCAGGAGCGAGACTGGTTATTTCTTAGGAACAGCCTTCTCTGGGATTGCAGGCCCCATTGCGGTTCTACAGGAGCTCTGGCCCAGTGTGGAGAAGACCGAGGCACTGGTGTTGGGCGACCCGTTGAGAGGGGCCACGGCAGGGGTAAGACGATCAAAGACCGACTTCTTGGGAGCTTCTGTTGTCAGCACCGAAGCGGTGAAGCTTGTCGGCGGGAGCATGGTCCCAAAAAACAATCCTGTGGTGGCTCGAGTGACCTGTTCCACGGGCATTGTGAATAGAGAAGCAGCTTGGGGTCCGTAGGCTATACCTCCTGGCGAGGCAGAGCGTTGGTTGCAATTGCAGTCCGAGCATGTCGCACAAGTGGAGGCCATTGATTCTTTGCTTTCTGCAGCAAACGAAACACCAAATCTTAGCACTTTGAAACCCAAGGGCAACCATTAGCGAACCGCGATTGGTTCGAGAATCACGACACACGAAGTGTGGAGTGGAAAGAGGAAAAGGTCCCACCGGGCGTGCCAGAATCTGTTCCCCTCCGAACGACGGCGCGACGCGTGGTCGTCTCGCCTGAGGTTCGGGGCAGATGCTAATTGGTGCTATCCGTCTACCTCTCCGAAGATGCCAAGTTGATTTATGGCACCGTATATCGAAGGTTTAAACGGATGCGTCCGATGTAGCAGACTTCGTCAGATTCCCCCTCGCTTGAGGGGTTTTTGATTGTGGGGACGCTCTTCCCTGCAGGCGCAAGCCCCTGCAGTTAATTACGCTACCGCATCGCGGTAATCACTTTCTCCTTCTCCAGATGGTCACTTCGTGTCGTATGTGTTTATTTTATGTTTGGTTGCCCGTGGATTGTATACGGAGACTGAGTTATGTCGTCGCCCGTAGGGCGTGGACTAGTCCAAATCCGTATTATCTTAGATTTGGGTTTGGGGGTTTGGGTTTAAGAATACATTAGCCTCATTCGAGACTAAGATCGACTTAAACCCTTGTTAAGGATACGTTAGTCTAATTTTCAGACTAAGATCAACTTAACGGGATCGTTTAGATCCAACAATAGAGCAATTAAGGGAGCCATGTTGTTTAGTTTAGTGACATCACGGTCAGTAGGTAGTTTAAGGACGTTGCGGTCTATGGGTAGTTTAAGGACATTGTGGTCCAATGTTAGTTTTAAGACGTTGCGGTCAAGATTAAGGACCTCATAGTCCGTGGATTTAAGGACTCCACAGTCCATCGTTAGTTTTAAGACATCACGGTCAAGGTTAAGGACGTCATAGTCCATGGGTTTAAGGACCCCCACAGTCCGTTATTAGTTTTAAGACATCTCGGTCAAGGTTAAGGACGTCATTGTCCGTTGTTAGTTTTAAGACATTCCGGTCAAGGTTAAGGATGTCATAGTCCATGAGTTTAAGGACCCCACAGTCCATATCAATGTGTGGTCATCGGGACCCGTCACCTCTTTGAAGACGTCGAGGAATTACAACGCCAAATATCAAAGGAGTGAAGAGATGTACCCTCAAACCAAGGTAGATTAAACAGTCTTTGGCCCAGTTTGGGATCAAGACCAATTAATTATGTTATGAGCCCATTAGCCCAGTTAAGTTTGAATTGAGGACTTCTGGCCATCTTGGGCTAAGTCCAATCTTATTTGGAATATTGGCTTCATGTTGGTCCATGAGAGGCTTTGCCTCTAGACACTTAACCAATTGGGCTAAGGTTAGTGTTAAACACTAAAGACCAGCAGTGTTGAACACTAGGAACAAGTTAGTGTTTTAACACAAAAAGATAGTTGGTGTTAAACACCAGTAATAGGGGGTTCAAATTAGTGTTAAACACTACAATGAATCAGTGTTAAACACTGGTGACAGAGATTTTAATTTAGAGTTGAACACTAAAAAAGTTAATATTAAACTCTGTTAGCAGAGATTTAGTTTAGTGTTAAACACTCAAAAGTTCAGTGTTAAACACCGCAAGTAAAGCTCTTTAATTAATGTTGAACACTAAAACAGTGTTAAACATTGAATTCAGAGGTTCCAATTTAGTGTTAAACATTAAGGCAAGAGGGGTCACGTGGTAGCACGTGGGGGCGCCCTCCCTTTATTTGTTCTGCTGAGAATATTGAATACTTTGGAGCATCACGTGCTGTCACGTGATGGGCGTTTAAGTGTTTGTGCGTTAAAGTTTCTGCCAAGGGTCACGTGGGTCACGTGAGGCATTGCCTCAAAAGCCCTTTTCTATGGATCTTTCCGGGGGTCACGTGGTAGCACGTGACCCTGCCTCTTTGCAATTTCTGATTAAATTCTTCATTAAATCCCCATTTTCCTCTGAAGAATTATATTTTCAGATAGAGTTGAACTCTGATTTTCCTGTAGGAATTAAATTCCTCATATATGTGAAGAACTGAATTTTATCATAGGGTTAAACCCTAATAAAAGCTTTAGAGGAATTATATTCCCATTCTCTTTTAGAGAATTATTCTTAAATAGGGTTAAACCCTAATTTATATTCTGAGGAATGAGATTCTGTCATAGGGTGAAACCCTAATTTCTTCTTTCTTAAGGGAACTAAATTCCTGTTATATAGAACTAAGTTCTTAACTAGGATTAAACCCTGATTCTGTTCATTCTGAAGGAATTAAATTCCTATAACATAGGGTTAAACCCTAATTTTATCTCAAAGGAATTAAATTCCTATAATTCTGTGAGAATTAAATTCTCAAATTTCCATTCCCTCTCTATGCTTTGGATCTGCATGGCAGGATCTCAACCCAATGAGAATTAAATTCTCAATTCATGGGGAGATGTGCACTTTGCAGATCCTCTACTAAAGAGAGAACTATGTTCTTCTTTTAATATAAGAGTTAAACTCTTTTGAAAATTAAATTCTCTTTTTTCTTGAAAGCCTCCCCTTCTTACCTAATGTTTTCTTTTGCAGAAGATCCAAATTCCTCCAAAGTCTCAAGGCTCTATTTTTCTCTCTCTTTATGTATCGATCTCTGTATGTATGTCTGTGTTTCTCTTGGCTCCTATTTATAGGAGAAGAAGCAGAATCAATTAGTTTTGATGAATCTTTCATTGAGAGATTTGATTTGTATTCATTCAGAAATTTGATTTGCATTCATCATTCATCTGGTCCTTTGGATTATTATGTGAATTTTATTCACCATTGGATTTTAAATCCAGAGATTTCCCTTTGTTATTTCGGTTAGATTTTAAGGGGAAATCTTTCCAAGTTCAAGATTTTTCCATAGATATGTGATATTTAATCATCTTTAAATCTTTAATCCAATCGGTTCCAAATAATCATTCTCCTTTGGAAAGATTTGAATGTTGTTCAGAATTTAATTCTGTTAAATAGATAGGCTTTGAAAGTGGTCACGTGTGGTCACGTGACCCCTGGTCACGTGTGGGCACGTGACCCCTTGGAACGAGCTTTCCTCTGCTTTCTGCGCTTTGTCTTCTAGCCGCTGTTCTGCCGTCACGTGTCAACACGTGACTCCTGGTCACGTGTGAGCACGTGACCTTTTCTGAAGCCTTTTCCTTGATTTGATCAGGGAACTGATGTGCCTTTGCCACTGCTTTTAAGTGTCACGTGCCAACACGTGACTGCTGGTCACGTGCTAGCACGTGATGCCTTCTTCGTAAGCTTTCCTGATTTTAAATCTGGAAACAGCTGGCAGTCAAGCAAGAATCCTAGGGGGCTCTATCAACGTGCAATAGTGACCTGTCAGGTCATCTAAAGCAGTACACGATGATAAAGATAAACCAGATAGCATACTATCATCTTAAGTAAGACTGTCCTACCGGGATAGGTCCTCCCTCAATCATTGCAATCACGTTCCTGTGATCCAATAATTGACTCTGAGGGCACTATCTCCAACAATCTCCCACTTGCACCCAAGGCTAATTATTGCGATGTCGCATACTCACAGCCCGTGTGATACCGAACACCCAACTCCTCTACTAGTCAGTCTCACAAATCCCGTTTGCGAAACTATTGCGTTTGAGGAACAGCCTCAGTGAGTGGATCCGCTTTGATGTTTCTTTCTATATCTCTCTATATCTCAAGTTCGCGGAGAAAGCCATTTCCCGAAATGAGCAATATCTGTCTTAGAATGTGTCTGGATGTCTGATGGGACCTAGCTCATAAATGAACTCCAAATCCAAGCTTCTTAGACTGTATCGTCAACTGAACTTAATCAGTATCCTGCGCCATGCCTCCCTCGGTATTGCCTTGGGCCACCTGTCCAAAATACTGCCCCTCGTCAGAAGGAAAAACTATAACTCTGACAGCCACTCTGCCATCCAGGTTACCTTGGAAGCCTGGAATGATAACTGTCTCCCGAATGAGGCTGTCGTTATCATATCCCTAGAACATCTGCTTCCTAATGTTCCTCCAGGATTGGATCAATATCGGCTTATTGCATCTACTGCAAAAACAATATCTGGTGTGGTACTTGACATCTCATGATTGACTCAATTGCCTTAGCAAGTGATCTGCCAATCATGCACATCCCTCTCCCCTTTAGTCTGTAAGACACCTTTAGAGAGGGTGACTCCATCACCTGCAGGTACACTACCGTGCCAGGAGTCGTCCATTCTAAATACTCTTAGAATGCTGTCTAAGTACCCTTAATTGGGAAACCACCCAAATCTAGATCTAAAACCATAGATCTAGTAACCAGTATGTCTGATATAATGTCCAAGTCCCATGTGGAGAAACCACTGTGTGACGACCAAAGTATAACCGATTGTAGTATAGGAATATCACTTCCTACTCTGTGTATGTCATCCAAATACCATGACATCACACCCTACTACCTTCTTAACAGATCCATCCCTTATTCTGATGAAGTCAAACCTATGACTGTCATATCAGAAATTGATGATCTATCTCTGCTGTATCTACTTTAGTCCAAAAATAGACATAAGCCACTTGTCCACCAATGCTTCCGCTGCTCCCACTGACCACGACAACCCTCTGGCAGAGTCATATAGACGTACACTTCTAAAGCCAGTTTAGAACGACGCTATACTCATCCTCCCGCCGGGTCTCGCAGCCTGGAACAACAGCAATGGCAAGTGTGGGTAAACAAGAACTTCCCTGTCACCGTCCTTGAGGCTACTGGAGTACTTCTCGGGTGCTGAAGTTACCCACCGTATCTGCGGAGTGGCTAATGGAATGTCAAACCAGATTGAATCTTTAGGTTCCTATCAAATCTTCAGTAATCGTTTGTGGTTCTAGAATCACTTCCAGTTCTACCATACTCCCACTACTGTTTTCTGAAAAAATCCATTTTATTTAAAACTGTGGCGAGTCTAGAACAATATCACTATTGATCTTCCAGATGGTAGAAAGTCAACCCTCGTCATAGCCTGGGTCAACCCACAATCAGCCATTACAGAAACGTGCCTTGAGTTATCCAGAGTCTGGTTTTAAGCATAATCCAGACAACTCCCCATACCTTAACATCGTTAAGATATGAACTGTTCTATATCCAATATAGAACCAGAGGCACTGATTTAATTGAACCAGATTCAAATCATGCAGCTGTCCCCAGTGCATGTCAGCTAAATGGAAGGAGGCCAATCAGCGTTACTCAACTTAGGAATGCTTCCAATTATGAGTAACCTGAAAGAGAAGCAAGTTCTCTTAATCACTACTATCAACTGAATACCATACACAAGTATCTACATCTTCGATCACTTTGAAGAATCCCGATACTTGCAATACCTGGTTCTCTACTTTATTCATATACCTATAACTTCTCAAAATTCGGACCCTGTGTTTGCACGAAACACCTGTCTAAAAACTAGAGAAGTCATAAGTAAACCGAATATAGTACGAGAACCAACCCCTATGTCTTCATGGACGCTGGACAACATACAATACTCTGTATAAGTCCCTTGAGTCTGATAACTCATTCCCTGTGTGTCGTAAGTTGAAAACTGTACCGTGGTTATGAAGAATGACACCGCTGTTTAATGCTCCTTACCTAACCATCCACTGATATTGGTAAATGTCACGGACATAATTTCAAAAAGGTATATCTCACTCTATAAAAATAGACGTACAGATATATCAATTTGAAATTGGTGCATAACAACGGATATTCAAAACCAAATATTTGCCATCCGGCAAACAACCCAGGTGGCTTCCTCAAATATCACCGATTACAACGAATCCCGATATAATGAGGATGATCACCCAATTCCCAATAATTTACTCCCACTCATTATCTATAAAACCATACAGATGTGAGAATCATACCTGGTAAATACATACCCTGGAGCAAGTGTCTAATTGGGAAATCAGTTTTCCATTAACAGTACACGGTGAAACTGAAACATTGAAATGTTTCGATGGGGTATCCAGGTATTCCTAGTAATGCCTCTTCCATTATCCAGATTCACAACTATAACCGTGTAATTCTTTGCCACCTCTCCAAATCCCTTTTTATGTCTTTAGTCATTACCTTCTGCACACCCTTTTAGGCCAAATGGTTTTCTTCCTTCCCTACCGTTCGGCACCAGCCTATGGTTTGGAAGAAGACTATCCAATAAGAATGGGTGTACTGTCCTAATCCTAGGAACACGCACAAAGCGAGAGAAGGTGAAGATAAAAGACAACCGAATAAACCTTATTTCTATTTCTCCTGAACCAGGATCCATCCCCGAACTGGAACAAGTTCCTTTCGAGTTCGTATATAACCATACGATAGATTATCCAATAAACTTGGGATCTTCGTAGTGATACGGAGTATCTTGGAGAAATACAAAGGTGAAGTGGGAGTGGTAATGAAATACCCGGTTTGGTCGTGAATATCAGTTGCAATTTACTTTGCCCTCTTACTAATCTCTTGCTTTGTCTTAACTTAATACCTTCTGTACACCATCGTTAGGCTAATTGATTTTCTTCATTCCCTACCGGTCGGCACCTGCCTATGGTTTATAAGAAGACTATCCAATTTGCGTAATAGGTGTACTATCTCCTAAACCAAGAAGTACTCGCAACCTGAGAGAAGGTAAAAGGAAAAGACAACTGAATAGTCCTATTCGTTTTCTCCATAACCGGAAACCACCCTCGAATAAATTCCTTCGAGTTCGTATATAACCATACGATGGTTTTGTCCAATGGAAGTAGACGTTCGTAGTAACACGGGGTGTCCTGGAGAAAAGGGTAAAAGTAGGAGTGGCAATGAGGTTTGCAACTCTGACAATCCAAAAGCCAGTGTTTAAGAAGGTTCGGTTAATTTTGGTCTTTGAGTCATAGTCTTAGGATCGGGTCAATGGTCGCTGCCAGAGAGAGAGAAAAGAAACACTCAGCGTGCACTCTAACCTAGATCAGAATGGTTACCAATTTATCTAATCTGGAAACCTCCCACTGTAACCTCAAATTCTTCTCCAAATCTAAAAGAAGAATTAGTCAGATCACCCGAGGAGTAAACCAACTCATCAGTGGGAATCGGGATCCAACTATCATCGCATGATAACGTGACGGAATCCGCTCACGTCATCACACTCCAGAAGGTATGCGCATATCTGGCAAGTTTCAGTTTCATTAGAAACTCCCGATGTGGATTTTTGCTCCATGCTCTTATGACCTTGGCATGAGGTCAAAATATCATAAGTCACATGTCAAGTTCTACCCGTCATTGTCCAGGTTAATTTGAACCCACCCGTACATACCCTTGACGTAGGCCAAAATAGTAGTACGACTGTCCCAAACCAACGCATCTATCTATGCAACAGATAAATACCCGGCATCTACCAATCATTATGCCTTGGCGTGAGGCCAAAATACATAGCTTGAATACTACCGAATATTTAACTGAAATGACGGAGGGCTACGAATGGTTTCTGGTGAAAACCTTTAACGTAATGAACTTGATATCGTTGAAGGAACCGGATAGCTTTTTAGAAAAATATAGTGACGAAAACCTTTGCTAAAGAGGTCACTCCCGGTGAAGGGGTCTCGACTCTTTCCCCGTAGAATGAGGTACAGTATATTCCAACTGAATACCACGATGCAAAGCAAAAGTAATCGGCTATAGTGAAGTTATTGCCCTGACGCAAACTTCTGTCCAAGGGGTCACTCCCGGTGAAGGGATCTCGGCCCTTGCCTCGTCGACTGAGGAGCAGGATATTCCAACTGAATACCACGATGCAAAACAAAAGAGAACGTCCTTACAATAACAGCTTTTTGAAAAGTGTTCCAACAACATCAGAATATGTTTGTTTTTAACTTGCATTGATCTGAATCAACGCAGTCCCATCAATTGATCACACCACAAAGAACGAAATATAATGATGTACGTATATGCCATCCGCATTCGCCACTGGGTCCCGTCATTACCCGTTAGGTTAGTTAACTAACGACAGATCGGGGACTGGACTAGCGCGGATGCAAAACATATACAACATCTACTAGTATATATATCAATATATAATATTTCGCTCAAGGCGTGATAAAATGCAACATCACAGAAATGTACAGCATCACAGAACAATACAGCTATCTGGGATCCCCAGGTTTCACAGAGCCGCTACTGAAACCCGACGTTCCCTTGGTCATGTGGATAGCCTGTGCAATGAAATCCTAGACCCCTACGGGCGCGGCAAGTTACCCGCCAAAACCTGAAGCGAGGCAGCCCCCTTCAGCAACGTGAATGGACCACCCAGCACTTCACGGAATCCGGTAACTTGGGCACCCCTCCTGGGTCAACCTGTACCCCCTACGAGTGCGGCGAATAGCCCGCCAATTCTAGAGTAAAGCCCCCTCCGTCTCAATGCCATGAGATGCGGGCTTGTTGCCCTCTAGAACCCGGCTATCCGTGCACCCCTCCGCGGGGTAATCCTAGTACAGAAAGTAAAATATACATACAACGGGTACATCGACCTCGACCCGGTCGTGCCCCAAAAGAATAATATACAAACAGGCAGTGACGGCAGTCCACATGTCAGACGCTCGCCCCGCAATATCAAATGTACATAATACAACAAAAAACTGTACTAACATTGCATCCAGGCTATCCCTCACGACCAATCCACAACATCACAGCATAACATAGAACATCAACGTGAATGTCACGTTCGCAAATCCGTCTAACCGGGCTATAGCAGTTAGACAGGATTTACCGATCAAGTGACATTCACGGTCGCAGATATAATGTAAATACTGTGAACTAATATGTTTAAAATATTCGATCGATCAAATTTACCCAAGTGGGCCCCAAGCACTACTGTAGCACATAAAGAAATCTGGGCCCAAAAAATAACATTCCAAAAACCCTATTTTCCATTCAGGAGCTCTCTGTAAAATTTTGGTGCCATGAACAGTCAAGACTGCGGTGGAACCGCGGCCCAAGCATGGGTTTGGCCGCGGTTCCGCGGTGGAAAAGTGAGATCATGCAACAAAAATTTCACAGAATTCTTATAACTCCCTGCACATCATTCTGCAACATACTGAAAAAAAATTTTGGAGCCAAAAAAATTCCGACAGAAAACTGATATGCATGAAAAACACGGTTTTGGGATTTTTGCTCGATCGAAACTTTAAATATACTAGACAAAGCTAGACTAGGTTAATGGCGAGGCTCTGATACCACTGTAAGTGCACGGCGGCGCCCCGGGCGTCAATCCGACGCCGGAATGCGGAAGCAGTGATTTACTTTAACTTTTCAAACCGGCACCACCGCGCACTAAATACCCGGATCGGGCCATTAAGCTAGTCCTATCTATCTAGAGAACGGGTAGAGAGATATACCGAGCGATCCGTGTCCTTCGGTCTTCTCGTCGTCGTCCCGATCTCCCCGCGGAATCTCCGGTCTCCACCTCGTCGCCGGAAGGGCACCACGTCGCCGGCTTCTTTTACGGGCTCCCACCTCTGGTCCGAGGCAACTCGGGCACGAAGTTGGCGAGTCGACGTGCCCAAGATTTGCTGTAGAATAGTGTAGTGAGCTATGTCTCATTTGGGGTTGAAGTTGCCATGGTTTTTGGTGGAGGAATGAGATGCATGTTTTTGGATGAACAAAGGGAATTTTGTGCCATCAAAATGAGAACCACACCCACTAAAAAATTGGGACAGCCCCTATATGGAATGGCTGGCCAAAAAACAAGAGGGAGAGAGAAACTCAAAAGGGGGGTCAATCACAAGAGAGAAGGGGGTGTTGGAGTGTTATGCAAGAAAGAATGATGAGTGATGATGAGAACAAAATCATCACAAACAAAACCAACACTCCACCATCCATCATAAGCCATCATGAATCAAAAAGTCTATGGATGGTGGAACCATCATGAACCACCAATATGCAAAGACCACCCTCCAAAATGCTTATTTGCACAAATGCAAATAAGCCCTCCTCCACCAATTTTCAGCCAATGAAAGATACAAAGAAATATGGCTGAAACGGAAAACAAACTGGCAACTCCAAAAAACTGATCCCGTAATAAATTACAGGAAAACCCCGATACTGTGTATACATACCCGCATTTGTATTCCGACCGAATACAAATGCAATGAGACAAAATCTACACTGTACAATACTAGGATCCGGCTTAAACCAAAGCCCTCTAGTATAAACCGTCCGATCCTGATCCGTGCAATACCGCATGTATCTGATCGAACCCTGCCATATCTCCATACGGCCTCTACAGCGTTTCGCCCGAAAACTTGAGCAACTGAATGTGGGGGACTCTAAAGACTCGGCAATACTATGGCTGTGGATTTAACCACTAGTACGTCAGAGGTATTAGCCATACGTGACGGGCTACCAGCTATTGACCAAAAAGGACGTCGATGAGCGAACTCATCCTGACACCCTACTGAGCCTGTCAGTGACAATATCCGTACAGTCCGGTCCGTTCGTCTATGAGTATCGCATGGCGGGCCTAGGGGGTCGGTAAAAGTCAGACCCCCAAAAGAGGTACAAGTCGTGTCAGAGATCAGCCCAGAACACCCTGATATACTACTGGAATTCCTACCAGTAAATCTCCTGCCTTGGCCAAGGACTTTTCATGTTCTGGCTCTCCTAGACACAGCGCGACCTCACTCCCAATACCGGGAGAGACGAACCCCCGAAGATCCGCTCACTGCCTCCATATGGCTCGGGACTGTACCCAAGTAAAACCTGTTTGCACGTCTCCTTTGAGCGTGGTAGGGTAGTAATCAAAGTACAGTGAGAACTCACACAAGACAAATGACGATCCTCAGGTTGATGAACTAACCTGTACACATGTCACCAGGGAACTGCTATCTGACGTCAGGTATAAGACCAACTAGCATGTTCCCGGCGAGTCCTGTCCGGTGTACTCATAACCCAATGAGCACCTGTATACATCTTAGGTGATCCAACTGACACCAGTGGCTTGTGAGACCGGCCACCGCCCCTCGTCGGGGTCTCGACTGTATACACTAGTCTACTCTGGAGTATCGATGCCCTGTCTCGAAACTCCCACGACTAGGGACCTTTTAAGGATGTGCTTATAGACTACCAGCTCCCACGTATATGATCACCCTCATACTGCTGGCAGTCAAGCAAGAATCCTAGGGGCTCTATCAACGTGCAATAGTGACCTGTCAGGTCACCTAAAGCAGTACACGATGATAAAGATAAACCAGATAGCATACTATCGTCTTGAGTAAGACTGTCCTACCGGGATAGGTCCTCCCTCAATCATTGCAATCACGTGCCTGTGATCCAATAATTGACTCTGAGGGCACTATCTCCAACACCCAGCACTTCTCTGACTCGAGCATGCTTAACTACGGAGTTCTCAAGCTCCTGTAGTGCCGGTTCACTTAAAAGGCATCTCTTTATTAAAGAGTGGTATCATTTCATTTATAGTTCCTGATCTGCCCTCTTTCGGAATGTATTCCAAATATTCCCCATTGTTCTATAGTGGGTCCCACGGATTCAAGAGGTGGCCTCCACAGATTCAAGAGGTGGCCCCCGCCCCCTTAACATGACACTTGGCGTGGCACTTTGTTCTATGTGGCACTTTGTTCTGTGAGCAAGAACCGGGTTCCAGTATTCTCCCCACCTTTGAATAATAGTTCGTCCTCGAACCATAGATCTACTATTGAGGGACCGGCTCTGATACCATTCTGTCACGTCCATCCCTGATACAGAGGTGCCTTTTAAGTGAACCGGTACTACAGGAGCTTGAGAACTCCGTAGTTAAGCGTGTGAGCGGACAATACTCGCACGCTTAACTACGGAGTTCTCAAGCTCCTGTAGTGCCGATTCACTTAAAAGGCGCCTCTGTATTGAAGAGTGGTATCATTTCATTTATAGTTCATGATCTGCCCTCTTTCGGAATGTATTCTAAAGATTCCCCATTGTTCTACAGTGGGTCCCACGGATTCAAGAGGTGGCCCCCGCCCCCTTAACATGACACTTGGCGTGACACTTTGTTCTGTGAGCAAGAACCGGGTCCCGACATATATCATATATATACATTAATATATATATTATGAAGAATAATTGGTGAGCTAGTAATATTAGTTAATATATAATTATATCAAATATAAATATATATCATATTATTAAATCAACACTAGATTTAATAATCCGGTTATATCACATATAACCGACTAATATCATTTATCTGTATATCACATTATCAAATCAACACTTGATTCAATAATCCGGTTATATCACATATAACCCAACCGATAACAAATAACCGCCAAATTACAATACGGTATCTCATGCTCGTATTTAATTAGGCCCCCGCACATATCAGCATATGAGCCCTACTTCGTTTCTGTTGGAGATAGTGCCCTCAGAGTCAATTATTGGATCACAGGCATGTGATTGCAATGATTGAGGGAGGACCTATCCCGGTAGGACAGTCTTACTCGAGATGATAGCATGCTATCTGGTTTACCTTTATCATCGTGTACTGCTTTAGGTGACCTGACAGGTCACTATTACACGTTGATAGAGCCCCTAGGATTCTTGCTTGACTGCCAGCAGTATGAGGGCGATCATATACGTGAGAGCTGGGGTCTACAAGCAAATCCTTAAAAGGTCCCTAGTCGTGGGAGATTCGAGACAGGGCATCGATTCTCCAGAGTAGACTAGTGTATACAGTCGAGACCCCGACGAGGGGCGGTGGCCGGTCTCACAAGCCACTGGTGTCAGTTGGTTCACCTAAGATGTATACAGGTGCTCATTAGGTTATGAGTACACCAGACAGGACTCACCGGGAATATGCTAGTTGGTCTTATACCTGACGTCAGATAGCAGTTCCCAGGTGACATGTGTACAGGTTAGTTCATCGACCTGGGGATCGTCATTTGTCTCGTGTGAGTTCCCACTGTGCTTTGATTACTACCCTACCACGGCTCAAAGGAGTCGTGCAAACAGGTTTTAGTTGGGTACAGTCCCGAGCCACATGGAGGCAGTGAGCGGATCTTCGGGGGTTCGTCTCTCCCGGTATTGGGGGTGAGGTCGCGCTGTGTCTAGGAGAGCCATTACACAAAGTCCTTGGCCAAGGCAGGAGATTTACTGGTAGGTATTCCAGTAGTATCTCAGGGTGTTCTGGGCTACACTCCGACACGACTTGTACCGCTTTTGGGGGTCTGACTTTTACCAACCCCCTAGGCCCGACATGCGATGCTCATAGACGAACGGACCGGACTGTACGGATATTGTCACTGACAGGCTCAGTAGGGTGTCAGGATGAGTTCGCTCATCGACGTCCCTTTTAGTCAATAGCTGGTGGCCCGTCACGTATTGGCTTATACCTCTGACGTGCTTGTGGTTAAATTCACAGCCATAGTATTGACGAGTCTTTAGAGTCCACCACTCACTTTCAGTTACTCAGCTTTCGGGCGAAACCCTGTAGAGGCCGTATGGAGATATGGCAGGGTTCGATCAGATACGTGCGGTATTGCACGGATGGTGATCGGACGGTTTTTACTAGCCGGCTTTGGCTTAAGCCGGAACTTAGTATTTGATTGTGTAGTTTTGTCTCTTTACATTTGTATTTCGGTCGAAATACAAATGCGGGTGTGTATGCACAGTATCGGGGTTTTCCTGTAATTTATTATGGGACCAGTTTTCTGGGGTTGCCAGTTTGCATTCCGTTCCGGCCGGTTTTCTCTTTTTCCTTCCCGGTCGGACTTTTCGTTGGGGGGTGTTAATTGCAAGTTTGCAATTAACATTTTGTTGAGGGGTTTCTTGCAAAAGGTTTGTTTATGATTGCATCTTTGCTCCATGATGCATTAATTTGACATGAAAGAGTATGGGATTTGGGAATGGGCCGGCACTGTTTGGGAATGGTGTGGGGGTTAATTTGTATAGTGGATTATTTCCTTAGAAAATGAGTGTGCTGGAATGGATTGTGGGGGTTTGATTAATTAATATATATACACTCATTATTTGAGATATGGGAGCTTGCTTCATGTATTTTTGCAGAGAGAAAAAATGGGGGTGCTGTTGTTTTTCTGGCCGAGCCCAATTTCTTAGCTTGCTCCATTTTTCCCTCTAGCATCCATGAAAATTCTTGTGCACAAAATTCCTCCATCATGGCAACCATACTAAACCCCAAAGAGACAACGATTCTGCATTATTCTACAGCAAATCTTGGGCGCGTCGGCTAGCCAACTTCGCGCCCGAGTTGCCTCGGCATTGAGGTGGGAGCCCGTAAAAGACGTAGGCGATGTGGTGCCCTTCCGGCAAGGAGGCGACGACCGGAGGATCCGCGGGAGATCGGGACGACGACGAGAAGACCGGAGGACTCGGATCACTCGGTATATCTCTAACCCGTCTTGTTGTTTGCTAGATCTAGTTTAATGGCCCGATCCGGGGTTTAGTGCGCGGTGGTGCCGGTTTGCAAAGTTCGCAAAATTAAAGTTTATCACCGCTTCCGCATTTGGCCGTCGGGTTGACGGCCGAGGCGCCGCCGTGCACTTACAGTGGTATCAGAGCCTCGCCATTAACTTCGTCTAGCTTCGTTTGATGTGTTTTTCAGTTCCGATCGACCAAAATTCCAAAAACCCATTTTTACCTCACATCAGTTTTCTGTTGAATTTTTCCTTGCTCCAAAAATTTTTCAGGTTGCATAAAACTGATGTACAACAAATTATAAGAATACTGGAAAAGTTCGATACAGTAACCCCTAACCTGGAGCGCGGAACCGCGGCCAAACCCCACCTTGGGCCGCGGTTCCGCCGCACATTTGATTGGTCACTGTATCGTTTGTTTCCAGTGGGCTTCTGGGCTAATTATAGGGGTTTTGGAATATTAAAATTGGGCCAATTATTTCTGTGAGTGCTACAGTATTGCTTGGGGGCCCACTTGTTAATTTTTGGTCAATCGGAAAATTTTAAACACATTTTTCACAGTATTTACATTATATCTGCGACCGTGAATGTCACTTGATCGGTAAATCCGGTCTAACTGCTATAGCCCGGTTAGACGGATTTGCGAACGTGACTTTCACGTTGATGTTCTGTGCTTTTGCTGTGATGTTGTGGATCGGTCGTGGGGGATAGCCTGGATGCAATGCTAGTACTGTGCTGTTGTATTATGTACATTTGATATTGCGGGGCGAGCGTCCGACATGTGGACTGCCGTCACTGCCTGTTTGTATTATTGTTTTGGGGCACGACCTGGTTGCGGTCGATGTACCCGGTGTATGTATATTTTACTTTCTGTACTAGGATTACCCCGCGGTGGGGTGCACGGATAGCCGGGTTCTGGAAGGCAACGGGCCCGCATCTCAGGGCATTGAGACGGAGGGGGCTTCAGTCTGGAATTGGCGGGCTATTCGCCGCACTCGTAGGGGGTACAGGTTGACCCAGGAGGGGTGCCCAAGTTACCGGATTCCGTGAAGTGCTGGGTGGTCCATTCACGGCGTTGAAGGGGGCTGCCTCGCTTCAGGTTTTAGCGGGTGACTTGCCGCGCCCGTAGGGGTCTAGGTTTTCATTGCACAGGCTATCCACACGACCAGGGGAACGTCGGGTTTCAGTAGTGGCTCTGTGAAACCCGGGGATCCCAGATATCTGTATTGTTCTGTGATGCTGTACATTTCTGTGATGTTGCATTTTATTCACGCCTTGAGCGAAATACTATATATTGGTATATATTAGTAGATGTTGTATATTCTTTTCATCCGCGCTAGTCCAGTCCCCGCTCTGCCGTTAGTTAGCTAACCTAACGGGTGATGACGGGACCCAGTGGCGAATGCGGATGGCATATACGTACGTCAGTATATTTTCGTTCTTTGTGGTGTGATCAATTGATGGGACTGCGTTGATTCGGATCAATGCAAGTTAAACAAACCTATTCTGATGTTGTTGGAACACTTTTCAAAAAGCTGTTATTGCAAGGACGTTCACTTTTGTTTTGCACCGTGGTATTCATTTGGAATATCCTGCTCCTCAGTCGACGAGGCAAGGGCCGAGATCCCTTCACCGGGAGTGACCCCTTGGACAGAAGTTTGCGTCAGGGCACTAACTTCACTATAGCCGATTACTTTTGCTTTGCATCATGGTATTCAGTTAGAATATCCTGCACCTCATTCTACGGGGAAAGAGCCGAGATCCCTTCACCGGGAGTGACCTCTTTAGTAAAGGTTTTCGTCACTATATTTTCTAAAAAGCTATCCGTTCCTTCAACGATATCAAGTTCATTACGTTAAAGGTTTTCGCCAGAAACCATTCGTAGCCCTCTGTCGTTTCATATGGGTAGTCAATAGTATTCAAGCTGTGTTTGTTGGCCAAAGTCAAGGCACAGTGTTTGGTAGCTGTTGGTTATTCATATGCAGCATAGATAGATGCGTTGGTTTGGGGCAATCGTATAGCCTTGTTGGCCAAAGTCAAGGGCTTGTACGGGTGGGCTCAAATTAACCTGGAGAATGACGGGCAGAACTTGACATGTGACTTATGATTTGTTGGCCAAAGTCAAGGTCATAAGAGCATGGGGCAGAAATCACATCGGGAGTTTCAAAAGAACTGAAACTTGCCAGATATACGCATACCTTCTGGAGTGTGGTACCGTGAGCGGATTCCGTCACGTTTTCATGCGATGATAGTTGGATCCCGATTCCCACTGATGAGTTGGTTTACTCCTCGGGTGACCCCGCCTAATTCTTCTTTCAGGTTTGGAGGAGAATTTGAGGTACAGTGGGAGGTTTCCAGATTAGATAAATTGGTAACCATTCTGATCTAGGTTAGAGTGCACGCTGAGTGTTTCTTTTCTCTCTCTCTGACAGCGACCATTGACCCGACCCTAGACTATGACTCAGTGACCAAGTTGACCGAACCTTCTAAACACTGGCTTTTGGATTGTCAGAGTTGCAGACCTCATTGCCATTCCTACTTTTACCCTTTTCTCCAGGACACCCCGTATTACTACGAACGTCCACTTCCATTTGACAAAACCATCGTATGGTTATATACGAACTCGAAGGAATTCGAGGATGGTTTCCGGTTCCGGAGAAAACGGATGGGATTATTCAGTTGTCTTTTCCTTTTTGCCTTCTCTCATGTTACGAGTACTCCTTAGTTTAGGAGATAGTACACCTATTACGCAAATTGGATAGTCTTCTTCCAAACTTTAGGCTGGTGCCGAACAGTAGGGAATGAAGAAAACCAATTAGCCTAAACGGTGTACAGAAGGTATTAAGATTAAGACAAAGTAAGGGATTAGTAAGAGGGCAAAGTAAATTGCGACTGATATTCACGACCAAACCAAGTTTTTCTTCGCCAATCCTAAATCACCTTTGTATTTCTTCAGGACACTCCGTATCACTACGAAGATCCACAGTTTATTGGATACTCCATCGTATGGTTATATACGAACTCGAAAGGAACTTGTTCCAGTTCGGGGATGGATTCTGGTCCAGGAGAAATAGGAATAAGGTTTATTCGGTTGTCTTTTATCTTCACCTTCTCTCACATTGAGAGTGCTCCTAGGACTAGGACAGTACACCCATTATGCTTATTGGATAGTCTTCTTCCAAACCATAGGCTGGTGCCGAACGGTAGGGAAGGAAGAAAACCATTTGGCCTAAGGGGTGTGCAGAAGGTAACGACTAAAGACATATAAAGGGATTTGGAGAGATGGTAAAGAATTATGCGGTTATAGTTGTGAATCTGGATAATGGTAGAGGCATTACTAAGAATACCAGGATACCCCATCGAAACATTTCAATGTTTCAGTTCACTGTGTACTGTTAAAAGAAAACTGATTTCCCGATTAGATACTTACTCTAGGGTATGTATTTACCAGGTATGATTCTCACATCTGTATGGTTTTACAGATGATGAGTGGGAGTAAGTTATTGGGAATTGGGTGATCATCCTCATTATATCGGGATTCGTTGTAATCGGTGATATTTGAGGAGATCACCTGGGCTGTTTGCCGGTCGGCAAATATTTGGTTTTGAATATTCGCTGTTGTGCACCAATTTCAAATTGATATCTGTACGTCTATTTTCATAGAGTGAGATATACCTTTTGATATTATGTCGATGACATTTACCTATATCAGTGGATGGTTAGGTAAGGAGCATTAAACAGCGGTGTAATTCTTCTTAACCATAAGTACAGTATTCAACCTACGACACACAGTGAAAGAGTTGTTAGACTCGGCGGACTTATACAGAGTATTGTATGTTGTCCAGTGTCCATTAGGACAGAGGAGTTGGTCCTCATACTATATTCTGTTTACTTTTAACTTCTCTAGTTCTTAGACATGTGTTTCGTAGAAACACAGGGTCTAGGTTTTGAGGAGTTATAGGTATTTGAATAGAGTAGAGAACCAGGTGTAGCAAGTATCGGGATTCTTCAAAGTGATCGAAGATGTAGACACTTGTGTATGGTATTCAGTTGATAGTAATGATAAAGAGAAATTGCTTCTCTTTCAGGTTACTCATAATTGGAAGCATTCCTAAGTTGAGTAACGCTAATCGGCCTTTCTCCATTTAGTTGACATGCACTGGAGACAGCTGCATGATTTGAATCTGGTTCAATTAAATCAGTGCCTCTGGTTCTATATTGGATATAGTACAGTTCATATCTTAACATTGTTAAGGTACGGGGAGTTGTCCGGCTTATGATTAAAACCAGACTCTGGATAACTCAAGGCACGTTTCTGTAATGGCTGTTTGTGGGTTGACCCAGGCTATGACGAGGGTTGATTTTCTACCATCTGGAAGATCAATAGTGATATTGTTCTTAACTCGCCACATTTTAAAAGAAATGGTTATTTTTCAGAAAACAGTAGTGGGAGTATGGTAGAACTGGAAGCGATTCCAGAACCGCAAACGATTACTGAAGATTTGATAAGGAACCTAAAGATTCAATTTGATTTGACATTCCATTGGCCACTCCGCAGATAAGGTGGGTAACTTCAGGCACCCGAGAGGTACTCCGGTAGCCTCAAGGACGGTGACAGGGAAGTTCTTGTTTACCCACACTTGCCATTGTTGTTGTTCCAGGCTGCGAGACCCGGCAGGAGGATGAGTATAGCGTCGTTCTAAACTAGCTTTAGAAGTGCACGTCTATATGACTCTACCAGAGGGTTGTCGTAGTCAGTGGGAGCAGCGGAAGCATTGGTGGACATCAGGCTTATGTCTATTTATAGACTAAAGCAGATATAGCGGAGTTAGATCATCTGTTTCTGATGTGACAGTCATAGGTTTGACGTCATTAGAATAGGGGATGGATCTGTTGAGAAGGTAGTAGGAAGTGACATTCCTATACTACGATCGGTTATACTTTGGTCGTCACACAGTGGTTTCTTCACAAGGGATTTGGACATTATATCAGACATACTGGTTACTAGATCTATGGTTTTTAGATTTAGATTTGGGTGGTTTCCCAATCAGGGTACCTTGACAGCATTCTAAGAGTATTTAGAATGGACGACTCCTGGCACCGTGGTGTACCTGCAGGTGATGGAGTCACTCTCTCTAAAGGTGTCTTATAGACTAAAGTAGAGAGAGATGTGCATGATTGGCAGATCACTTGCTTAGGCAATTGAGTCAATCATGAGATGTCAAGTACCACACCAGATGTTGATCTTGCACTAGATGCAATAAGTTGATATTGATCCAATCCTGGAGGAACAGTCGGAAGCAGTTTTAGAACATAAGTTGATGTTCTAGGGAAATGATAACGACAGCCTCATTCAGGGGACAGTTATCATTCCAGGCTTCCAAGGTGACCTGGACGACAAGGAGGTTGTCAGAGTTATAGTTTTCCTTCTGACGAGGGGCAGTATTTTGGACAGGTGGTCCAAGGAAATACTGAGGGTGGCATGGCGCAGGATACTGATTAAGTTCAGTTGACGATACAGTCTAAGAAGTTTGGATTTGGAGTTCATTTATGAGCTCGGTCCCATCAGACATCCAGACAGTCTAAGACAGGTATTGCTCTTTTCGGGAGATGGCTTTCTCCGCGAACTTGAGATATAGAGAGAGACATAGAAAGAAACTTCAGAGCGGATCCACTCGCTGAGGCTATTCCTCGAACGCAATAGTCTCGCAAACGAGCTTTGTGAGACTGACTAGTAGAGGAGTTGGGTGTTCGGTATCACACGGGCTGTGAGTATACGACATCGCAATAATTAGCCTTGAGTGCAAGTGGGAGATTGTTGGAGATAGTGCCCTCAGAGTCAATTATTGGATCACAGGCACGTGATTGCAATGATTGAGGGAGGACCTATCCCGGTAGGACAGTCTTACTCGAGATGATAGCATGCTATCTGGTTTACCTTTATCATCGTGTACTGCTTTAGGTGACCTGACAGGTCACTATTACACGTTGATAGAGCCCCTAGGATTCTTGCTTGACTGCCAGCAGTATGAGGGCGATCATATACGTGAGAGCTGGGGTCTACAAGCAAATCCTTAAAAGGTCCCTAGTCGTGGGAGATTCGAGACAGGGCATCGATTCTCCAGAGTAGACTAGTGTATACAGTCGAGACCCCGACGAGGGGCGGTGGCCGGTCTCACAAGCCACTGGTGTCAGTTGGTTCACCTAAGATGTATACAGGTGCTCATTAGGTTATGAGTACACCGGACAGGACTCGCCGGGAATATGCTAGTTGGTCTTATACCTGACGTCAGATAGCAGTTCCCAGGTGACATGTGTACAGGTTAGTTCATCGACCTGGGGATCGTCATTTGTCTCGTGTGAGTTCCCACTGTGCTTTGATTACTACCCTACCACGGCTCAAAGGAGTCGTGCAAACAGGTTTTAGTTGGGTACAGTCCCGAGCCACATGGAGGCAGTGAGCGGATCTTCGGGGGTTCGTCTCTCCCGGTATTGGGGGTGAGGTCGCGCTGTGTCTAGGAGAGCCATTACACAAAGTCCTTGGCCAAGGCAGGAGATTTACTGGTAGGTATTCCAGTAGTATCTCAGGGTGTTCTGGGCTACACTCCGACACGACTTGTACCGCTTTTGGGGGTCTGACTTTTACCAACCCCCTAGGCCCGACATGCGATGCTCATAGACGAACGGACCGGACTGTACGGATATTGTCACTGACAGGCTCAGTAGGGTGTCAGGATGAGTTCGCTCATCGACGTCCCTTTTAGTCAATAGCTGGTGGCCCGTCACGTATTGGCTTATACCTCTGACGTGCTTGTGGTTAAATTCACAGCCATAGTATTGACGAGTCTTTAGAGTCCACCACTCACTTTCAGTTACTCAGCTTTCGGGCGAAACCCTGTAGAGGCCGTATGGAGATATGGCAGGGTTCGATCAGATACGTGCGGTATTGCACGGATGGTGATCGGACGGTTTTTACTAGCCGGCTTTGGCTTAAGCCGGAACTTAGTATTTGATTGTGTAGTTTTGTCTCTTTACATTTGTATTTCGGTCGAAATACAAATGCGGGTGTGTATGCACAGTATCGGGGTTTTCCTGTAATTTATTATGGGACCAGTTTTCTGGGGTTGCCAGTTTGCATTCCGTTCCGGCCGGTTTTCTCTTTTTCCTTCCCGGTCGGACTTTTCGTTGGGGGGTGTTAATTGCAAGTTTGCAATTAACATTTTGTTGAGGGGTTTCTTGCAAAAGGTTTGTTTATGATTGCATCTTTGCTCCATGATGCATTAATTTGACATGAAAGAGTATGGGATTTGGGAATGGGCCGGCACTGTTTGGGAATGGTGTGGGGGTTAATTTGTATAGTGGATTATTTCCTTAGAAAATGAGTGTGCTGGAATGGATTGTGGGGGTTTGATTAATTAATATATATACACTCATTATTTGAGATATGGGAGCTTGCTTCATGTATTTTTGCAGAGAGCAAAAATGGGGGTGCTGTTGTTTTTCTGGCCGAGCCCAATTTCTTAGCTTGCTCCATTTTTCCCTCTAGCATCCATGAAAATTCTTGTGCACAAAATTCCTCCATCATGGCAACCATACTAAACCCCAAAGAGACAACGATTCTGCATTATTCTACAGCAAATCTTGGGCGCGTCGGCTAGCCAACTTCGCGCCGGCTAGCCAACTTCGCGCCCGAGTTGCCTCGGCATTGAGGTGGGAGCCCGTAAAAGACGTAGGCGATGTGGTGCCCTTCCGGCAAGGAGGCGACGACCGGAGGATCCGCGGGAGATCGGGACGACGACGAGAAGACCGGAGGACTCGGATCACTCGGTATATCTCTAACCCGTCTTGTTGTTTGCTAGATCTAGTTTAATGGCCCGATCCGGGGTTTAGTGCGCGGTGGTGCCGGTTTGCAAAGTTCGCAAAATTAAAGTTTATCACCGCTTCCGTATTTGGCCGTCGGGTTGACGGCCGGGGCGCCGCCGTGCACTTACAGTTTCAATTGAACCAGGAAACTTCTATATGGGACTCTAAAGACTCGTCAATACGCCAGTAGTAGGTGATGGTCATATCAATCACCCACAAGCCGTCAGCGATACTAGCTGGACGTAACGGCTACCTAGGTATTGAGCGAATAGAAGATCAACAAGCTTGTCCAAACTCCCATGAAGTCCATAAGTAACACTTACCGTACAGTCTGGTCTCTCGTCTAATATGTCGCATATCGAGTCTGGGAGTGGTATCGTCAGACCCCAATAACTTGATAAGTCATGCCGATGTGTGGCCTATAATGGTACGAGAAACTACTGATAACACTTACCAGTAGATCTCATCAACAGCCCTGGCCAGGGACTTCCTGTTATAGCCAATCGAGCATAGCGCAATATCAACTCCCTATACCGGGAGAGAAGAAACCTCTCCTATCGCTCATTGCCTCCGTGTGGCTCGGGACTGTACCCAAAATCCACCTGTTTGCACGACTCCTTTGAGCCGTGGTAGGGAGGAAATCAAAGCACAGTGGGAACCACACAAGACTCTATGACGATCTTGGGTCTACAGACTAAGCTGTACCAGTGTCGCCAGAGAACTGCTATCTAACGATAGGTATATTACCATTTAGGAGTTTTCGATAAGTCCTGTTCAGTGTACCCATTCTCTAATAAGCACCTGTGTACAATCTTTGATGTCAAATATCAATGGATATGGGATCAACCATCACCCCATACAGGGTCAAGAAACCTACATACTAGTCTATTATAGAATATCGATGCCTTGTCTCGATATTCTCTCGACTATGAACAATTGAAGGATGTGCTTGTGGGCTACTCATGTCCCAGTAGTATGATCTGCATCATAATCCTGGTAGTCAAGCCTACATTTTAAGGGCTTTATCGACATGTATATGAGAGACGGTATAATAATACCAGTGAACATGTTAAAATAAAGGCAACCAGATAGCATACTATCATGTCGAGCAAGAAAGTCCTTATAACACCTTAGAATGCAATTAGTGTTAATTAAACGATAATGCGGGTTTTTAGTAAAAAGTTAACCAAAATAGTTTTCACATGTTTTATAAAAATTAATTAATATTTTATTATTATTTGTTTTGCCTTGCACACACTTGTGCATGTTAACTTGGGGGTTAATTAGTGTTAACCATGCTTAAGTAGCCATGGCACCTTAACCCTCATACAATAATGCTATGTGTATTTACTTAATTATTTAATTTTAAAAATAAAGGGGTTTGAATTGGGTTGACTTGAGAGAGAGGGGGAGAGAGAGAGAGAGTTGACATAGGAATGATGAAGTATGGGCAAGCATGGTGAGCATTTAATGAAGAGAGAGAATGTGCATGGTTCATTCTCTAACCTCACACCCCCATTTCCCTCATCTCTCACCCATACACTCCCTTATTCTCACATCACTCTCTCATTCACACATTTGTGTTCTCCTTCTCATTTTCTCTCCCCTCAAACTGAAACCCTAACCAAACCATCACAAAACCCAAGGCAATCACTACTAAACTTCATCTAAACCCTTCACAAACCTAGCTAAACCCCAAAAGATGACTTGGAGTATGGAAAGCTAGGATTTTTGAGCAAGTGTGGAAAGGTAGTGATCCCTAACTGTTAATTAGGTCCTTATAATGTTGTGTTGCCTAGTAGTTGTGGTTTAGAACACTCAAGTTATAGTTATGTGCACATATCATATTTTTAGTGTCGTTTTAGGGTCACTATAATCTGCTATCACCATGAATTGTTACTGTAAAATCTAGAAATATAGTAGTATTGTACTAGAGGCCCTGAGTGTTCACCTGAAACCCGAACCCAATTCAACCTGTTGTGGCCGGCGACATTTGGTGATTTTCCGAGCTCGTCGGATTTTTGGTGGCCTGGGAAGTTGGGGTTTTTAGGGTAGCTGTCTGTAGGTATTTTGGGGTGTTTGGTACTACTTGATTTTTGAGTGTTGACTGTAGTCAAAATCTGGGAACACTTTGCTAAATTTTAGTGTTTCGACGATGCGCGTTACAATATCCGACACGGTTCGCGTTCTTGGTGTAGCTTGCTGCACTTAGGGTTGAATTAGAACGTCGCTACACACGTTAGCCACTAAGTGAACACTTAAGAGTTTGTTGGAGTCGGTGCGTTGGTCTAAACGTAGTTTGTACGTATTATTGGTCGATTTCTAAGTTGCACTTGCTATGTTTTGTGTGGTATTAGAGGCGAGTGCGGGGACTTCAGACGCTGCGAAGAAAGGAAAGCAAGTGGTTGGATTTACCTAGCTCGAGATCATCGGTAAGTAGATTTAACATCTACGGGGAAATCGCCCATATGGCGTTAAGCGTCGAGGGCTATATATAATATTATAGCCACATGTTATATGCATATGAATTGATTGTGCATGAGCATCATTGCATACCATTACTTGTTGTGCCTTGTCTTAGTACCTATCGGACACTGCACCGTTACTGACAGTTCCTGTTGCACGAGCACTAAATTGTATGCTGCACACACACCGTTGATAATTGCCATGACACGCACAACATGTACACATATGTGGTATTGTATTCGTTATTGACATTGAGACGTTGATTCTTGTTCTATTGCGCATATGAAATGCATCATGCATCATAGCTACATATACACCTTTATATGATGTTGCATTTGATTTTGGAGAAATTGGGAACCGCATGATATATTTAAAAACTGGATACATTTAAAAGAGCGGTTTTCTCTTGATATGCTCATATTACTATTATATGTTGCATACATCATATTTCATGGATTTACGCATTGAGATACGGATTTCATGTGATTTATAGATTTGAGAACCGTGGTGATATTTCAAGAGTGTATGCATTGTTTTGAAAACCCGGTTTCTCTTGATATGATATTTCGATGCGTCCACCATGAGTTTTCTCGGTTCTAAGACTTGTGTTAGAAACTCGATTCGAGGAGATGGATAATCCGTTTGCGGGTTCATGGTGGACTCGGTATGGTATCCCGGGGCAAGAAAGGAATGTTGTGCAGTAGACGATGAGCCTGGCAGAGAGACTACTACCTACCGGTGATTGGTTGGACCTGGCGGTTATCCGAAGAATACCGACCGGAGTCGTGAGATGGATATGGGCCGATCCGGACTGACGGAACACGTGGGCCGACCCGGACTGACGGAGCCCGAGTTATGTGGATTTACGTATCGGTGTTGGACACGGGTTTTCATGATATTTCGAGTGTCGATATTGGGTACTCAGGTTCTATGAGATTTACAGATATGAGGGCCGATCAGAGTGATGGCGCCTGAGGTATTGGGATTTGGGGTGTCGTTGATGGACACTGGGTTTTTCCACGATGATGATTCATTGATGATGATATGTTTTATCCCATACTCATTATTTATTAGATATGCATTGTTCATGTAGTTGTAGTACCCTGATGGTGTACCTTGATCATGATTATTGCATATCCATATTGTCATACTCATGCTATCAGATTGCATGTGATAGATTATCGATGTACGTGCATACCTACGATTATCTGGATGATGTTACCTACTATTCACGAGTTGGCAACTCACCCCCGTTGTGCCACAGTGTTTTGCAGGCTTGACCCTCAGAGCAGTCGCGGCAGGGTTTCTTATTGTATCTATTTCAGCGGATACCGCTACGGTTGGCTGTGAGGCCTTTTTGCTGTAGGTGGGTTGCGGTTATCCGGTTATGTTCATTGTATATCTTATTGTATCTAGTACTTTCCTTTTACCACTTTCATGTATTGACTTAGAGACGAGTTGTGAGGACCGATATTATATATTTTGTGACCCTGTGTGTCATGCTCGTGTGAGCCGGCCTTTATTATGTAGTTTTATCTCTTCATGCTGTTTTTCATTTATATTGTCTATTTTTTCGCTACAGCGTCGTATATATACTTGTGGTGGTTATTTCCGCCTTTGGGCGTGATTTGCTCCCGTTTGGGGATGTTTTATTTAAATCCTATGATTGTACCCGTTTCGGATCTAGTTTTACAAAGGAGGTGCTGCCGAAATTTTTAAGAAAATAAACTTAAGTTTTAAGATTTTTACTTGAGATTTCCAAATGTTTTTAACAATATTTTATCATTTACTTCTCTTTATGGTTTAGATTTCTGGGTTTTCGGCTTACTTAAATTGCGTTACGTCTGTTGACGTCACGTGGTTTAAGTGCCGGTCATGTGCCAAGTTTTGGGTCGTAAAAGTCCTCCATATATATGTCCAAATATCCACTATATCATACAATAACAGCTTCTAGGACATATATATCACTAACATATTCAATACAAAATTTCCACACTATCCAATACTAAAAACTTTCACAATATGCAATTCTTGCATTTATATCCAATCATCATTATTAAAAATCTATTTTTTAAAAAATAATAAAAAAATAAAAAAATTGGGACTCACGTGACGGCGAGGTCGAAAGCAATGAACGACGGTGAGGTGGGCTCGGGATGGTAATCGTCGACACGGTGGGCTTGGGATCGGCGATCCAAGACGCGCGGCGAGTTGGGCACGAGTTAGGCCAGCGGCTTCGAGCTCGGGCAGTGGCGAAGTGAGATCGGGGGGCAGTCGTCGACAGCGAGATGGGCTCAAGCTAAAGCAACGGCATCAAGGAGGATGGGAAGGCGGTGGAGAAGGCTGAAGAGGTGGGGGTAAAGGGGGAGGAAGTCACAACAAAGGGGGGAGGAGGAGGAGATCTCGCCGGCGATGGGAGCAAGGCATGAGGGGAAGAGGAGGTCGGAGGTCGAAGTTCTGGACGAGGGAAAGAGCTAGGGCTTTTTGGGGGGGGGGGGGAGGGGAGGATTTGCGGAGATGATCTCAAACCCGAGCCTTATTTGTTATTAGGTTATTCCGTCGGGTAATTGCCGACGAAATAACTCGAAACAATTATTAAATTATTTTTCGTAGCCCAATTGGTATAATGAGGGTTTATTTCGTCGGATAATAGCCGACGAAATGAATGTCATTTTCTTGTAGTGCATATCTACCCATCCTTATGTTTTTTTTTCTTAATTATATAATGATTTATTATTTGTTTTTTATTTTATTAAAATTAGTGGGGGATTGTTGGAAATTTTAATTAAATACCTTTATTATATATTTTAACATGCTAATATAAAGTTTTTGGTCATGACTGGACATTGACCATTTGACCATCATTATCTGGGTCATTAACCATGGTAATTGAGAGTACTTAAAACCTAGACCTTTAATGTGCCATCATTATTGTTTTTGTGTTAGTGGACATTTAATACATTTTATTATGGTTAATAAGTTATTTTTTTATATCAATACTCTCATAACCTTTTTATGATATGTCGGGGCCATTGGCTATTATATATAGCTCTTTTATGATATGTTAGGGCCATTGGCTATTATATATAGCTCTATATTGATAGTATAATTTTTTATATATACAATTGTTTTTTAATTATGGGTAGAGAAAATGTATGAGCAGACCTCTTGCCCTTTATTCTATGCAGGAATAAAGACGAAACGGTGATATTCGTTGGCTATTATATTCTGAGGGCAACGCGTGTCGAGATCCGCAGCAT
This sequence comes from Agapanthus africanus, assembly GCA_030015575.1. NCBI lineage: Eukaryota > Viridiplantae > Streptophyta > Magnoliopsida > Asparagales > Amaryllidaceae > Agapanthus > Agapanthus africanus. The sequence continues at coordinate 964,070,411 of CM057338.1, forward strand.
CGGTGGAGAACCACTGGTTTCTCACCGCAGTGGCACGAATTGTGTTAAAGGAAGCAAAATACCTGTGTCTTGGTCAACGGCTTCACCAGCCAATTCATATTTACTTTTGTTTTATTAATTTCATTATGTAAATTTTTATTGTATTATACATAATTTGATTTAACTTTGGTTCCACCTAGAAACAACAACATGCATAACCGTATGTACCTTCAATTAATCCCAACATTGTCATAAAATGAACGGCTGGGATTAATTATTGGATCCCCCGCTGATTTTAATCACATATTGAAAATGTCACTTTAATTTATCTCAAGACAATTACAGGACTACAAAATCAGCGGAGTAAGACGGCAAACATGATCTCGGAGTAATAACAAACGATAAACAAAATTAACATGAGTAAAGCACTAACCAAAAGACAAGACTTACATGGAATACCCTTAATGATGCTCGATATCGTCATTTCCTGGATCGAGACACGTGACAGATGGCGTGTCCCGAATCTAGCAAGAAAGGACCAGTAACGGTACGTCGGTAGAATACACCGGGTCTGCGGCCCGTGGACATGGCCGACCTTCTGCTATCGACCGCACCACACCTGTGTCCGCCTTACAAACAACCGCTGGATCCCCTCCGAGCCCCCTGCACAACTGGCCTCCTCGGCCCTCTCTGCTCGTCTCCGGGCTTTAGCAGAACCAGGATACCTCGGCCTCCCGCTCATCCCCGGGCTTCTCGCCGAGCTCATCCTCCTCGGTCTCATCCTGACCGACCCACGGCATTGATCACAGGCTCCCACGTCACGGCTCCGCGAATCTCGCCATACACGAGATATCCGCCGCCCACGATCCCACGTTCCACGCCATCACGATCCCCCATTAACGAGCCTGTCTCGCCATTAATGCGGGATCCCGCTTATCACGTGGGCGTGACGTCGGGAGCGTAACGGCCGGCATGATTCTCGCGCCTGCCTGCCCATCGCTGCTACTATATAAACCCCTCTCTCAGACAATCAAGGTAAGTCATTTTCTCCTCACTAGGCCGTTACTCTGGTAAAATATTCGGTCTAACTTGATCATCGGAGGGTCCTCGGTAGCACAACCATCCCGGGACTTTCTTGCAAGTAACTCGGCCACAACAACCTCAAACCCAGTGAGATCCACACGCTTCAGGATACAACCTCCAACTCAATCCCAGTCGTCCATCGTCGCTCACAGCAGATCTACGGAAGGTAACATCTGAATGAGATTCAGAGATCCATCAACCCTTAAGAGGAAAAACCATGGGTGAAGGAGAAACTTTACTAATTAAACAAATATGGAGGATTATAACGGTGGATGAACTCTCACAAAATGCCTAACAAAGAACCTCGGTATCCTCTCTCTTAATTCTGATTTCAAAAGGGTTCATCCAATTAGGGTTTTAAATTACAATATATATATACTATGTGCAAATCAGAGTATAACTAGGATTTTCAAATATCCGGTCCAAAATGACGGCAGATATCTGAAAAAGGACTTGGTAGACGCCTGCCCGAAAACGTCACAAAACAACAGAGAGAGCGTAAACTTCTAATGAATGTACGGCAAACGCCTGCCAAAAAAACAGAGCGCTGGCTAACGTTTGAAGAACAAGAGAGGAGACGTCTCTCGATTTTCTGTGCGCATGTCTTCGAATATGGATCAGACGTTTGAACCTTGGGTTTCAGACGTCTGTACCTTTGCTGTAAACGTATCTAAAACCGGGACACTCCGAGAAACGCCGAATGTGATGGGAAACATCTATGGATCAAGAATACAGGGCAAACTCAACAAATCTCCACCTTACCTCGCATTCTACACAAAACTCCTCCATAGTATTAGTGTTAGCTCTAACTTCTCCGCAAAACCCCTAAAGAGTTCACTGGGTGCGACACACTTCAATTAAGCAATGCTCAAACTTAACGAACAAAAGAGATTTTGTCAACATGTCATTGTTGGAGATAGTGCCCTCAAAGTCAATTATTAGATCGCAGGTACGTGATTGCAATGATTGAGGCAGGACCTATACCGATATGACAGTCTTGCTCGAGACGATAGTATGCAATCTGGTTTGTTTTTATCATCGAATACATGTTTTAGTTCACTATTGCATGATGATAGAGCCCATAGGATTCTGCTTGACAGCCAGCAGTATGATGGTGATTATATAGGTAGGAGCTGGGGTCTATAAGCATATCCTTAAAGTGTCCCTAGTCGTGGGAGTTTCGAGACAGGGCATCGATACTCCAGAGTAGACTAGTGTATATAGTCGAGACCCCGACGAGGGGCGGTGGCCGGTCTCATAAGCCACTGGTGTCAGTTAGATCACCTAAGATGTATACAGGTGCTCATTAGGATATGAGTACACCGGACAGGACTCGCCGGGAACATGCTAGTTGGTATTATACATTTCGTCGGATAGCAGTTCCCTGGTGACATGTGTATATGTTAGTTTGTCGACCTGAGATCGTCATTTGTCTCGTGTGAGTTCCTACTGTGCTTAGATTACTACCCTACCACGCTCAAAGGAGACGTGCAAACAGATTTTAGTTGGGTACAGTCCCGAGCCACATGGAGGCAGTGAGCGGATCGTCGAGGATTCGTCTCTCCCGGTATTGGGGGTTGATGTCGCACAGTGCACGGGTGGCCATCACTAGAAATCCTCGGCCGAGATAGTGGAGAATTACTGATTTGGATCAGTAGTTTCTGTTACGCCCCGCTTCCCAAAATACGGAATACGAGGAGTAGACAAGGCCAGCCATGCTCATACGGTCAAGGAAATGTCCTGCCGTAGTCACACTTCGGCTTCTAGTTTTTCATGGTAAACAGTAAATAATGCGCAGGTAATGGGAAATGCAGTAACTGAAGGAAACAATGTAAAGAACTGACCTGAGGGAGAACAATATGGATATAACTCTAGATAACAAATCGAGGTGTCCGTGATGCACGTCTAGTCCTGGTCCAGACTAAATCTTCTCCTCACACTGAGCATGCATACTCAGGTCGTCAGAGCGACACGATAGCAATATAATATATAAAATCACGTGACAACTCTAACAGTGGTAATAGGTATGTATAACAGTAAATCAAAAACAACATGAATATGAATGTACAGTAATCAATGCAGCAGAACAGTAAAAGCAGTAGAACGATATACCACGTATGTCAACACAGTAAGTAAGATATATCAATGCCAGTATCCCTATCAGTCTCTAAGTCTCACTGTACAGGTCACTAAGCCTATCGTCAGTCCAAGTGTGAGAGTCAACCTCTCGCGAGTGTCCTCCACCCAAGGGCAAGGGACCATGGGCCCAACATGTATATCACGGTGATAATCACATACCCTGTAAATCTCCATATATCTCCCTAAATATATAAGCCGGCATGGGACTCCTGAGATTCTGTTGAACTCACACTCAAACTACCACACACCCCGTGGTCTACATCAAACGCTAACCATAACCTTAAATACTAATCGATCCGTGACAAGTCTGCGCGAGAACTGGAGGCAGGACCTCCATCAAGCACGTCCCGACTAATACCTAAGATAAATGGCAGTGTCTGATGCCTTATCTGTGACACTCGTGCAAGAGCTTCTATAAGTGTCCCATACCACTTATAGTCACATGTACACGTGTCCCACAGACGTCGACAATGCAATATAATGATAAGGTTCACTGATTGTGTATAAGTACGTATCACTTTCACTTATTCACTGATATACGAACACTGACGTACTTGACACAATCATCACTAATACCTAACACTGGGTAATGCACGTTATCACTAGGTTATCAATGCAATGACATGTATATGATATGATGCGTGAACAGTATATAAGCATGATTAGGATGTTATGAAACAGTATTCTACCACTTGTACGATTTATCATAAGTCATATGTTTACAGTTTAATGAAACAATGAACGGGGAATAAATAGTATGTTCAGTTATCTATCCATTGAATTTAGTTTCATGCCAATCGGGTTCCAGGATCATTAATTATAGTCATTTCATTTTAAGCGTTCACGGCTGGAAATCCGGTTTCAGAATCAGAAATCCGTTTCGCAACGCATTTTAATCCCAGTTGGGATCAGATTTTAGCGACGCTACTGTTGGATGAAATCTAGAGTTTTCAGTAAGGTTTTCAACACAATAGACGGATCTTCGATCGCGTCTGTACGTCAGGAGATATACACTGTTTAATATTAATATGTCAATTCTGATTCTGTTAGGACTGTTATGCATCCCGATCTATTAAATTACAGATTAAATAACACACGATAACAAAACAGAATGAAACTACTTGTGTTATCTAGATAACCGGTTCACCTACAATAAACAGTGGAGTTCCGCAACCTACGAGTTTAGGAAACAGGGTGGTGTTCATTACGGAACAGTAAGCAACAATTGGAGTCGCTCTGGACTGCAGTCCAGAATCGCTCTCCGATCTAAATATTGTCACAGTTTAAGTACAGAAATAATTGGAAACTAGCATAAGGTTATAGTTCGTCGAGTCAGCTTCGATTTGAGCCCTCGAACGCATCATTCCAGTGTGTATACAATTTATGGAGATTTTAACGGTTTTCAGGTACAATAAAATTCCAGTTTTACTAGTAAACTTGGGGGTAGTCATTTTAGTCGTTAACGGTCATATTATCCAACGAAATTCACACACTAGATTCATGGCCATACGGGTCAAACTATTCCATTTAGTTCCGTCAAATTAGGTGAGCATTTTTATTGGGAACACACGTCGAACTGGTATGGCACATAATTGATCTAAAATTGTAATATTATGATCTATGCAATTAAAGATTGTAACTTGAGTATATAGCATGTAAGCAAGTAAAATACTTGCCTGGAAATGTGTCGACAATAATACTGCAGTGGTATCAGCACGATCGCGCCACGAACGCAGCACCGGCTCGGTCCTTTGGAATCCGACAATTTCACTCGATCTAGCTGCTCTTCGTACCTTCCTTTTCTTCACTGCTTCACGCTGTTCCTTGATTTGATGTGAGGGAGGGTGAGACGCTGATAAAGGGAGAGAAATTTAGAGAGAGAGGAAGAGAGAATTAGAGAGAGGGGGGAATTAGAGAGAGAGAATTAGAGAAATTGAGAGAGGGGGGGAATTAGAGAGAAAGAACATGGGTGAGATGAGAGAGGGGGAATAGAATGAATGAGAATTAAGTGGTGATTAATAGGATTTTAAAAGGGATTAATGGGGGAAATTAATTGGGATTAAAGAGGCATTAACTTGGTGGTTTAATAGCAATTTATAGAGGAGATTTGGGTTTGGATTTGAAGGGATTTAAAAGAAATGAGGTGGGATAATTGTTATTTTAATGGGCTGGGAAGGGAAAATGAGCTCGGGCCAAGGGATAAGATAGTAGGGAAAAGAAAGGGGCCGGGCTTGGGATTTTAAGTGAATGAGAAAAGGATTAGAGGAGTGGGCCGGCTCTTGGCTTGGGGAAAGCAAAGGCTGGGCTAAAAATGAAAAAAAAAAGGGGATAATAAAAGAGGAAGGGAATGAGGGTTTGAGTTAGGGAAAATTAAAAGATATGAGATTAGATTAGGATTTGGGTTTTTAGAATAATACAAATAATAATTATAAAATAAATAAATTTTGGGAGTGACAAAAATACGGATATTGGTATTCAAAAGGACTGGGTATTACATCATACCACCCTTACAAAAATTTCGTCCTTGAAATTTAAAAGAAACGACAAGCTATAAAACAGTAAGCGAAAAGTTACCACATCGAACACTAATACATAGTGACTTACTTAAAACGGGTGGATAAAATTTTGAAGGTCTATATATGTAAGAACAACATACAAAGGATAGGTCTAAATAAGTATAAGGCAGGAACAACTATAAGGGCAAACTACATGCATACGAGAATATAAATAACAATAACGAACAATAATATTCGAGGCGTGTTCGATAAAATCGAAACCTAAATATGTGCACGTATAAGTATATCAAAGGTAGCATGTCAGGAATAATAAGTATAAGGCCCTACCATTTATAATAGTAAACGTAGGCACAATACCCGAAAATAAAGTAACGACAATAAAATAGTGAAACATTTGTCGGTAGGTTAAAACATTTTAAGACGATGTATCGATCAGATAGTTTTAAAATAACTTAGAAAACTCACATAATGAAAATGAGGAATATGGAACAAAATATGTGCGGTGTATGGTTGCGCTACTGAAAAATAAGGATAATAGTAGTGCACTTTAAAATACGTAAAACTAAGCAGTCAATAACACGCACTCTTCGACAAATACAAGATAATGAAAACCAAATTTCGAATAATAAAGTCCCTAAATATATATAGGGTAATAAGAAAACACACAAAAAATGTATAGGGCTAGCTAGGGTAAAGATTACAAGGAAGTGTGGATCATTCAAAGGTTGGAGTATGGCGGCTTTAAGCTGAATGTTAAGGAGATTGGGATCGGGTCAGCACATGAAGTAAGAGTGAGCAACAAAGGACTACAAGGGAAAAGTATGGGGAGGATAACGTTCGGTACATCATATGAATCAAGAATTTGAAAGGTTAGTGAACTCGGAAGTTTCACAAGAAATGTTCTCCTCCTAGAAGGATCTCAAACGGGGCACAAACGAAGGATGAAGGGTGGACCTCTAAAAGATCAGGTGTGGTACTGGTTAATCTCAGTGAGTGTTAAGACAATGTAAGGAGTAGGGGTGGACAGATCGCAGTAGGAAAAATAATTGTATAGGAGAAATAATCAAACACCAAGGGAACTAAGAAGATCGATAGATTAGCGAACTCAACAATTTATTTCATTTCAAAAGATTTTAAACAAAGCATTCTCAAAAACGAAAAGTGGCCCTAAACTATACACAGTTTTATTTGGCTAGAATAGACAACATCTAAAAGAAATCCCGTCAGTCACGGTTGTGGAGATTCAGCAGGTTGCGGTAGGCTCGCGCGCTCAGGTAGGGGCGTCCATTCCCATAGCGTCTCGCGGGGGCCGCCATTGGGAGTTCTACCACAGCAGAGTTTTGATCTTCTGGTCCCTCTTCCTCGGATGGAGCTTGTTCATCGAGGTCCGACTCCATGGGATTCTCTTCTCCTGGATTCTCTTCCATGGGATTTTCCTCCAATGGATTTTCTTCTATCGGTTCTTCCTCGGGATCTTCCTCTATCGGGTTATCTTCAGGGTCTCCTTCTTCTTCGTCGGAATCAGCTATCATATCGAACACTGGGACGGCTGCTCCTTCGTCTTCGGAATCGCTGTTCCCGCCAATGACCTGGGGACCGTCGATCTCATCGTCAGAACTCATCAGCGTGTGGTCTAAGGAAACGCATGACTGTGCATCCTCATCTAGATGCGGCGCTGCCCCAGAGTGGGCCATGGTCTGAAAGAAAAGAGTCATGATTAGACAATGGAATACATCAAGAAAAATGGCTAAGTGTACGAAGTATGGAAAGATATGCGGTGGCAGGAATTGAAAAATCAAGATTACAATGTTGTGCTAATGAATAGTATGAACAAGGGAAATGACAAGAGAATGATACATATATTACGATCCAAATTTTATTGCATTTAACTAAGAGTTCAACGGATATAAGATTTCAAACGGAAAGAAATATTCATAGTGGATGACAACATAATGCTGAAATTGGAAAACAGGAAAATTCCTCTTTGATTGCTAGGCCGCTGCATTCTCGTCTCGCGAGTTGAAACCTGTGTTGGGTCCGCCTTATCCTCGAAATTCGAATTACGCAGTAATCCTCACTTGGCAGAAGTAGGGAGTGTGGACGAGTCTCCTCCCTGTAGTTCTTTCCTTTCTGGGCAACCGTTGATGAGATGTTTGTTGGACCCGCAAATCAGACATTTCCCTTGGGCGCGGCGACAATCCCTCTGAAGATGTCCTGGCCTCTTACAGTACCCACAACATGGGGTCTTCTGTTGCTTCTGTCGAGGGGAAATAAATTGGCGCTTCATCTTCTTCTCTTTTCCTCGTCTAACGGGGATCCCTTTATGATTGGAGACTCCCGCTGGTGCCTGATTCACCTGCCTTCTCAGTCCTTCAGCTAACAAGTCGTTTGTTCGCTCCTGGGCTTCCTTTAGACCTTGCAGTACACTCAGAATCTCAATGGTCTGATTCTGGGGAGCGGATATAGATGAAGAGTCGTTGGAAGACATGATCCTGAAATTTTGAGGACGATATAAGTCACAAGCTATACGAATCAAAATATAATATAGATAGGATAAAGATTCAAGAATATCAGAGGTGATGAATTTATTACAAGTGGAGAATCAACTGTGGAGCTCTAAGTCACTTAACCAAAGTGCGGTAGTGTACCCATGATGTAGTTCACAGTTACAACCACGTAACCTTGCCAAGTCACCTGAAACCCTAGCGAATGAATAGCAGAACACACACACGGTGAATATGAATCAAGAATGACGAGTTTACAACCTAGACCGATGGATGTCTTAGATTGTCAAGCTATACACGGAAAACTGCAATCTCAATCGACGCAAAACCTGGCTCTGATACCAACTAAACCATGTTACGCCCCGCTTCCCAAAATACGGAATACGAGGAGTAGACAGGGCCAGCCATGCTCCTACGGTCAAGGAAATGTCCTGCCGTAGTCACACTTCGGCTTCTAGTTTTTCATGGTAAACAGTAAATAATGCGCAGGTAATGGGAAATGCAGTAACTGAAGGAAACAATGTAAAGAACTGATCTGAGGGAGAACAATATGGATATAACTCTAGATAACAAATCGAGGTGTCTGTGATGCACGTCTAGTCCTGGTCTAGACTAAATCTTCTCCTCACACTGAGCATGCATACTCAGGTCGTTAGAGCGACATGATAGCAATATAATATATAAAATCACGTGACAACTCTAACAGTGGTAATAGGTATGTATAACAGTAAATCAATAACAACATGAATATGAATATACAGTAATCAATGTAGCGGAACAGTAAAAGCAGTAGAACGATATGCCACGTATGTCAACACAGTAAGTAAGATATATCAATGCCAGTATCCCTATCAGTCTCTAAGTCTCACTGTACAGGTCACTAAGCCTATCGTCAGTCCAAGTGTGAGAGTCAACCTCTCGCGAGTGTCCTCCACCCAAGGGCAAGGGACCACGGGCCGAACATGTATATCACGGTGATAATCACATACCCTGTAAATCTCCATATATCTCCCTAAATATATAAGCCGGCATGGGACTCCCGAGATTCTGTTGAACTCACACTCAAACTACCCCACACCCCGTGGTCTACATCAAACGCTAACCATAACCTTAAATACTAATCGATCCGTGACAAGTCTGCGCGAGAACTGGAGGCAAGACCTCCATCAAGCACGTCCCGACTAATACCTAAGATAAATGGCAGCGTCTGGTGCCTTATTTGTGACACTCGTGCAAGAGCTTCCATAAGTGTCCCATACCACTTATAGGCACACGTACATGTGTCCCACAGACGTCGACAATGCAATATAATGATAAGGTTCACTGATTGTGTACAAGTACGTATCACTTTCACTTATTCACTGATACACGAACACTGACGTACTTGACACAATCATCACTAATACCTAACACTGGGTAATGCACGTTATCACTAGGTTATCAATGCAATGACATGTATATAATATGATGCCTGAACAGTATATAAGCATGATTAGGATGTTATGAAACAGTATTCTACCACTTGCACGATTTATCATAAGTCATATGTTTACAGTTTAATGAAATAATGAACGGGGAATAAATATTATGTTCAGTTATCTATCCATTGAATTTAGTTTCATGCCAATCGGGTTCCAGGATCATTAATTATAGTCATTTCATTTTAAGCATTCACGGCTGGAAATCCGGTTTCGCAACGCATTTTAATCCCAGTTGGGATCAGATTTTAGCGACGCTACTGTTGGATGAAATCTAGAGTTTTCAGTAAGGTTTTCAACGCAATAGACGGATCTTCGATCGCATCTGTACGTCAGGAGATATACACTGTTTAATATTAATATGTCAATTCTGATTCTGTTAGGACTGTTATGCGTCCCGATCTATTAAATTACAGATTAAATAACACACGATAACAAAACAGAATGAAACCACTTGTGTTATCTAGCTAACCGGTTCACCTACAATAAACAGTGGAGTTCCGCAACCTACGAGTTTAGGAAACAGGGTGGTGTTCATTACGGAACAGTAAGCAACAATTGGAGTCGCTCTGGACTGCAGTCCAGAATCGCTCTCCGATCTAAATATTGTCACAGTTTAAGTACAGAAATAATTGGAAACTAGCATAAGGTTATAGTTCGTCGAGTCGGCTTCGATTTGAGCCCTCGAACGCATCATTCCAGTGTGTATATAATTTATGGCGATTTTAACGGTTTTCAGGTACAATAAAATTCCAGTTTTACTAGTAAACTTGGGGGTAGTTATTTTAGTCGTTAACAGTCATATTATCCAACGAAATTCACACACTAGATTCATGGCCATACGGGCCAAACTATTCCATTTAGTTCCATCAAATTAGGTGAGTATTTTCATTGGGAACACACGTCGAACAGGTATGGCACATAATTGATCTAAAATTGTAATATTATGATCTATGCAATTAAAGATTGTAACTTGAGTATATAGTATGTAAACAAGTAAAATACTTGCCTGGAAATATGTCGACAATAATACTGCAGTGGTATCAGCACGATCGCTCCACGAACACAGCACCGGCTCAGTCCTTTGGAATCCGACAATTTCACTCGATCTAGCTGCTCTTCGTACCCTCCTTTTCATCACTGCTTCACGCTGTTCCTTGATTTGATGTGAGGGAGGGTGAGACGCTGATAAAGAGAGAGAAATTTAGAGAGAGAGGAAGAGAGAATTAGAGAGAGAGGGGGGGATTAGAGAGAGAGAATTAGAGAAATTGAGAGAGAGGGGGAATTAGAGAGAAAGAACATGGGTGAGATGAGAGAGGGGGAATAGAATGAATGAGAATTAAGTGGTGATTGATAGGATTTTAAAAGGGATTAATGGGGGAAATTAATTGGGATTAAAGAAGCATTAACTTGGTGGTTTAATAGGAATTTATAGAGGAGATTTGGGTTTGGATTTGAAAGGATTTAAAAGAAATGAGGTGGGATAATTGTTATTTTAATGGGCTGGGGAGGGAAAATGAGCTCGGGCCAAGGGATAAGATAGTAGGGAAAAGAAAGAGGCCGGGCTTGGGATTTTAAGTGAATGAGAAAAGGATTAGAGGAGTGGGCCGGCTCTGGGCTTGGGGAAAGTAACGGCTGGGCTAAAAATGAAAAAGAAAGGGGATAATAAAAGAGGAAGGGAATGAGCGTTTGGGTTAGGAAAAATTAAAAGATATGAGATTAGATTAGGATTTGGGTTTTTAGAATAATACAAATAATAATTATAAAATAAATAAATTTTGGGAGTGACAAAAATACGGATATTGGTATTCAAAAGGACTGGGTATTACAGTTTCTCAGGTGGTGATGGACTTCATGCCGACACGATTTATCGCGTTATTAGGGGTCTGACTTTATCCACCCCCCCAGACTCGATATGCGATACTATTTAGACGAACGGACCGGACTGTATGGATATTGTCACTGTCAGATTCCGTAGGGTTTATGGATGAGTTCGCTCGTCAGCTTCCCTTCCAATCAATACATAGGCAGTCGTTACGTACAGCTTGTACCTCTGACGTGCTAGAGGTCATACCCAGTGCCAGTGTGTTGATGAGTCATTAGAGTCCCCCACAGACCGTTTTCCAAGTTCGGGCGAAACGTTGTAGAGGCCGTATGGTTTTATGGTAAGGTTCGGAAAATGCACGTGCGTTTTTACATGTGTCATTTTTCGAGCAGATAATACTGGTCAGTTTTAGTTTAAGCCGGATCCGAGTATTATACTGTGTAGATATAATATCTTTGTCTCAGTTGCATTTGTATTCGGTCGTAATACAAATGCGGGTATGTTTATACTGATACGGGGTTATCCTGAAATTCGTTTTAGGATCACTTTTGGAAGTTGCCAGTTTTCAGTTTTCTATCAGCCGTATTTAACATTCGGTTAAATGCGGATTTATCTTTTCTTGATATGAGTGTGGAACCTTCTAGAAGGTGACTAGGATGATGACTAGGCTTGTGAGTCATTAGTGCTTTAATGGTTCATTTAATGTTTTAGATGACAAGGTTAGTGATTCATTGTTTCATTAAATGTGTTCATACTAGGTGTTAGATGATTCATTCATATCTTTTATGGTTATGGTCACTCTCCTCCTCCTACACTCACCCCCCTTGCCTCTATAAATGGCCGGCCATTCCTTCATGGAAAATATTATGGTTGTTAAGAAAAAGAGATAGGAATTTGGTGTATGGAAATTAGATAGCTACAATTCTCATTTCACCGGATTCAAATGGCAACTTCATTAACCGTTCGTTCATGGCTTTGGACGTAACGAGACAAAGTATTCTACTCATTCTCTACATCATCTTGGCCGTCTCTTTTAGCAAACTTGACGACCGAGTTGTCTCGGTTCAGAGGCGGGAGCCCGTTTAAAGATCCGTCGACGTGGTGCCACCTGAACGAGAAGACTGGAGATTCAGGAGATCGGAGCAGCCGCAACAAAGCGTGGGATGATGGTTGAAGACCGAAGCACTCGGATCGTTCGGTATAACATTTCTACCCACTTTGTAGTTTGTTAGTTTAGCTTTAATAGCAGATCCGGGTTATAGTACGCGATAGCGTCAGTTGTAAAAAGTTTTTGTTCCACATTTGGCGTCTGTTAGACGGCCGGGGCGCTACCGTGGACTTACAGTCGGCCGGACTATCCGCTGTACCAACCAATGCTAAAACTAATAGTCGCGTGATTGTGATGATTTATTTCACCAGCGGCAATTATACATAAAACAACTGTAGAAGCATGGAGAGACAACTATGTGATGTCGAGCGTCAATGATGACAAACAAGGGCAACATAACAACGATGACAATAACGATAACGGTGACAATCACTTATTTGTTCGATGTTAGGAAGTGTTCTACATGAAAACAGTGATGACAGTGGAAAACTGGAGGGGTGGCAGTTTGTAATGTGTGACCAGGGATTAAGATTTATACAGGCGGCAATAAACCAACCTTGTGAGGTTCACACAATGTGAACCAAATCTATCAATGCAATGGTGTATTATGAAAAGGATGGGACTTTTCCTTGGTCCTTGCCCATTTAATGCCAGCTGTACCTGCCGTTATCACAGTTTTTACCTAAAATAATACTATTAAAATAATTAATTTTCAAAATGATACTCTTTACAAAATATTTGTGAGAATAGATCTCAGTACAGCCGCGTATGATTTGGTCCCGTTACATGCCAGAGAAAAACACTATTGTCAATAGCGTTTTCCATTTGATGAGAAGACTATTGGCAATAGCGTTTTCCTCAAAATGAAAATGCTATATTGATATTGATTTTGATTTTCCTTATAATAGATTTCTATATGCTAAGTAAATTTATTGGCAATAGTGTTTTCACTTTGAGGAAAACACAACACTCTCGGAAGTCTATTAATTATTTCGGAGACGGTATCATTTTAGGAATTATTTAATTAAATAGTATTATTTATGAAAAAAACCCAGTTATCAATGGCCTCAGATCCAAAAATAAAAAAATTAATAAAAACTGCTAAGCAGGTACCATACTTTGAATGATGATGCCGGGACTCAACATTGTATCTTACTTATAGTTAGACAACACCTTGAATGATGGATCCTTGGTTGTTTCATTAAACCTTTTCTTGTTTCTTAATTAATGCACAGCTTTAATAGCAGGCTAAATTATCAAAAAAACCCGACAGGTTTTCCCGCTGATAAAAAAACACTGGTCCCAAAATGGTTGTCGAAACCCTATTGGAAAAACTTTTCTACAATATCTATATAGTTGCCTGTTATATCTAATCAGCTCATATATATCGCAAGCAACTGCATACATATTATGAAAACGTTGGATACAACAGGAAACTATACAGAAATCGCGGGCAGAGGTTTTTTGGCAAATAAAAACTTTTTAAAATGGTTTTGATGCCAGGATTATTTTATCAGCTTGAAAACTTGCCGGGTATTTTGACAATTTAACCTAATAATAATGATACTAATAATGGGTCTGTTTCTTTTGAAAAAGACTTGTGTTAAGGAATGGGCAATTGCCCATCTTTTGCCAGCTCTCTTCTCCATTCTTTTTCTCTCTCTCTCTCTTTCTCTTTCGGTAACAAAAACACTCTAATGAGTTGGCTTTGAAACTGCCCTGACAGTGAGATTAGTGTTTGTTTTGTTTGCTTTTTTTATATCCTTGTTTCCATTTTCTTCTTCTTCTATTTTTGCTGCCCACATTCCTCAACTTTGTCCTTGTGTTGCAAAAAATTATGAAATTAGGCATCTTTGATATGTAGTTTCATTTCTTGTTCTTTTCCTTGTAAAAAGAGTTGGGCTTTCTTAGATTTGAGAAAAAAAGATGGGTTTGTTCAAAGATGTTGTGGAGATTGTGAAAAACCCTTGGTTTTGTTGAGAAAGATGTTATCTTTTTCATCCACTTAAATCATTTGGGTCATTTTCTGTGGAAAAGATTGAACCTTGCAGCTTTTAGATATAGCAACATGAGGGATTTCCCTTCTTGTTTCGGCGAAAGTGGTGTTCAAGTTGCAGATTCATCATCAAATGCCGCAAAATCTGCCCAAAATCTCGTGACTTGCCTTTATCAAGCTCAATTAGGCCATTGCTCTTATGTGATCTCAATCACTTGGAGTAAACACCTTATGGGTCAATGCCTTAGCATCGGAATCGAAGATTCTTCAAACAAATCCCTTTTCAAATTAGATACAAAGCCTTCGATGTTCTCTAAATGGAAAGGCTCAAAGAGTATAGAGGCAAACAAAGCAAAGATGGAATTTTTTTGGGATCTTTCTAATGCTAAGTTTGGCTCTGCTGGGCTTGAACCATTGGAAAATTTCTATATCGCCGTTTTATTTGATCATGAGATAGTTTTATTACTCGGCGATTTGACGAAAGAAGCACAAAGAAAGAGCAATGCAAGCCTTCATCTCTCAAGCGCGGTGTATATTGCTAAAAAGGAGCATATTTGTGGGAAGAAAGTTTATCATACAAAGGCTCGATTTCGCGATGATGGGGAAATCCATGATGTTGCTATAGAATGCGAAACGACGACGGTTGGGCTTAGAGATCCTTTGCTTGAGATCCGGATCGATAAGAAGAGGGTTTTGCAAGTGAAGAGGCTTTGTTGGAAATTTAGAGGGAACCAGACTATTTCGGTTGATGGGGTTTCGGTGGAGGTGTTTTGGGATGTTTATAACTGGCTATTTGGTGGGAATGTTGGGAATGCAGTATTCATGTTTAATTCTTGCGAGAAATTATTGATGCAAGGATCCAAGGAAAATCAATTGCGATATGTAGGTTTCTGGTTAGTTTTGTATGCTTGGAAAAATGATTAATTAGGCGTGTTCATAATTAGCGAGT
Source organism: Agapanthus africanus (assembly GCA_030015575.1). NCBI lineage: Eukaryota > Viridiplantae > Streptophyta > Magnoliopsida > Asparagales > Amaryllidaceae > Agapanthus > Agapanthus africanus. The sequence continues at coordinate 964,085,988 of CM057338.1, forward strand.
GATTTTCTTTTTCCTTTTTACTTTAAACATTGTGAGTGAGTTTCCCATTTGTTATAATTTTATCACATTCTTGATATATAATTGATATGTTTGAATTGATTTGGAACACTTTGTTGTCTCTAATTAAGGAATGAGCGCCCTTTATGTTAAGTCTTCTTCAATTTTTGCATCTTATAGCTGCAGCTTTATAAATGCAGACATATCCTTTCTGCATTCAATTAAATGTTGGAAAAGTTTACCTTGTATTTGACATCAAGAGAGCTAGAGGAGATGAAGCTCGAGTTTTATCAAGTGTTGAATATCGGGAATTATTGGTAAGTTTTGTTTTCTCTTCGCCTTTTCGCTCTCTCATATTGCTAGCCCCCATTTCTAATTGGTTTTCTGATTGTGTCTGTTGTTACAGGAGCTTCATTGTAGCTGTAAAATATTGAAAGGTTTTATTTTGAAATAGTACGAATTAAATAATTTATTATTAAAATAAAAGGGTTGGGTTTAAAATTTGCAAAATAGGGCGGTTTCGTTCCCCCCACCTCCCACCCCACCCCCAACCCAGAATAGGGGCGGGTTCGGGTTCCCAGAACCCGGCCTCTTATAATTATAATTATAATTATAATTATAATTAATTATTTTTAAAAAAATTTAAAAATAGATAAACGTAAAAAATATTTGAATAAAATAATAAAATTTTATTATATCAATGTTTTTTACAGAATGAATACGTCAAAATTTACAATACAAAAAAATCCTATTTGTTTGTAAAATGTAAATTCTGTCTCGAAGGTCAAATTTATAATAACAAAATGAATCCGTCAAATTTATAATACCAAAAAATCCTATATGATTGTAAAATGTAAATAATTATCGTTTTCCTTTTCCCTTTCCCTTATGAAATCCTAGGAGGCTTGACATAAGCCTATGCCTCTTAGGATGATTGGAGGACCCACCCGTTTCTTGGGTAGATGGCGGCGGCGGCGTCTGCTCTTCGGCTTCGTCTTCGGCTTCGTCTTCAGCAGCGTCTTGGACAGACTGTTGTTCCGTAAATCCTGAACCTGAATGTGGGACAGGTGTCGGATATGTGCTGCCTCCCAACAACTGTACGTAGGACGATAAATCCGTGTCCCAACTGGGCAGTTGTAGTGAAGAACCTGTCCCGGTTTCATGCGGCTGCTGTTGCACAAAACCTGTGCCCCATGGCTGCGCAAATCCTGAACCCCAAGATTGCTTTTATTGCGCAAAACCTGACCCCCAAGACGGCTGTTCTGTAAAACCTGACCCCCAAGACGGCTGTTCTGTAAAACCCGACCCCCAAGACTGGTGTTGTTGCGCTTGTCCGGTATGCCAGGGTTGCTGCTGACGGTATGGTGATCCAAACCACTGGTCCTGCTGTGCTGGATCTCCGTGATGCTGCGGCTCTGGTGCCGGCTCATGCTGCGGCTCTGGTGCCGGTTCATGCTGCGACTCCGGTGTCGGCTCACACTGCTGCTCTGGTGCCGGCGATAAATGTTGAAGAATATTATATGAACCGAATACACCACCAATTAATTGGTCTGTACTTGTAAATAGAGCCTGAGTTTCCGGACCAGCATCAGTCGGGTATGGTTCATGCACCATTGTTTGTATAAGATGCAACCCACGAGCCTGTCGTTATATTAGAAATAAGAAATAAGTATTAACTCATACCGCCGGATGTTAAAAAGTAATATAATATAAAGAATTCAACTTACCAAATCTCGTTCCACGTGGCCTCTAGGCTCGTACCACGAGATGTTTGGGAAGTTGTTAGGGGGAGCAGAAAGATATTTTATGGTGGCACGCTTATACCACTGTAGATATGCTTCGGTAGCGTCGGTGGCTGTTTGGTCACCTATTTGCTGTAAGGCAATATTATGCTGCCTATCCTCCCATCTCAGCAAATATTGATGATGATGCTCCCTCCAATCACGCTCCACCTTTCCTCCTCGCATGTCTCCCTCTATTGTCAAAGGCGAAGGCATCGGGACAGGAATATGTTGCGATCTATTAAACTGTTGCAACACCCGGTCCGGGAGGTGCATGACAACGACATTAATGCAGAGGAGTGGGCATCGAGCCCGCCAAACCGGCTCTCCTTCGATACAGATGCCGGGTAATCTTTGCAGACGATCTGCTGTATAAGGCGTCCACATGAACTGCGCACATAACATAGTACAAAAATTATGATGAATGTATTTCAAAATTTTAAAACAAACTTAATTACCTAAGTTATGGTTACCTGAGTCGCCTCCATGTGATCCAACTCATCTCTATAGTACCTAAGTACTCGACGATGAGCCTTATACACTTTCTTGTCATTCCACCAACAGCCGAGAGGCTTTCCAGGGGTATCCAAGGCAGTTATTTTAACTCGATCCGGTCTTCCCATATACATATGCTCCCATGACCAGATCTATAAATAAAGTTTCAGATGATAAGAGAGAAAACCAATATTACAAGTTTGCAAATTTCTAGCTGTGAAAAATAAGGAATTTACCTGAAGTAATGTAATGCATCCACAAATTTTATTCTTCGTTGGAGCACATGCCTTATTGAGTTCCTTATAAAGAAAGGTCAGGACCTCTGCTCCCCAAGTATATTGGCCACACACATCAAAATCCATAAGAAAGCCAAGGTATAACGGATTTACATGCGTTGCCGATTGGTCCGGCATCAACCAAGAACCGATCATGTACAGAATGTAGGCACGTGTATATCTATCCAAGACTTCATCAGTGGTTTCATCAGGGATATTACTAAATGTATCTTTTAGCCAGTTTAAACTGATCTTATACCCCTTACTGTAGCCTCCTGGTACCTGATATTAGCATTTTTGTGAAATATTAAAACTAGAAATAATGTACAACATGCAATAGGTACACTAAAGAGGGGAAACAAAATGAAATTTTTTACCTGTCCGAAAACAAACTCGGCATATGTATCTCAGTATGGGTGGTCGGTATCTGGACCAACAATTTTTCCTCCGACCAATCCAAGCCCATTGACCCGTAAACCGAGTAAGAGCCCAATATTCTGGAGTGTGATAGTGGTCTAACCCCATCTTAGATGAAAAGTGTGGGTCTCTTTTTCTCTAGCGCTCAACTAGAGAGGTAACGAGGGCGTGGTCGATTTGGATATGACGAAGCAATGAAACTTCATAAAATCCGGCTCGTCGAAGCCGCTGGGTTATTCGCTGATCGGTAACTATCCACTTGTCTGAACTATGGGTGACGACGGTGAGATTATCTTCATCCTGCAAAATTAAATAATGTTATTTTCAACTATTAGAATTAAAAGAAAGGGGTAATTAAAAAAAATTACTAAGTTTAGAATATTTCCTCTCCGTATAATATATTAAAAGATCTGTGTTCATTTTGATGAACGAGTAGAGATTTGTCGAATGGTTGATTCTCCATTGAGACGATTTTAGATATGAGAAGGGACAGAGTTAATTTGACGAAAGAGTTAATTTGATAAAAGTTTGATGAAAGGCTTACTGAAGGGTGGGTTTTATAGGGACAGGAGGGCGGGTTCTTGAACCCGCCCTCTTTAACGATTAGTGTTGTCACATCAGTTTTTTTATATTGTATTGTCAAATCAGTTTTTTGTGTTTGTCGTGTTTGCAGAAGGAAGAGGGCGGGTTCCAGGAACCCGCCCTCTTCAATAATTATATTTCGTCTGTTTGTGGTGTCAAATCAGTTTTTTTAATATTTTTTAATATTGTGTTTATTAAAACAAAGAGGGCGGGTTATTAGAACCCACCCTCTTCAATAATTATATGATATTTCGTTGTGTCACATCACTTTTTTTTGTCTGTTGTCCCATCATTGTTTACAGAAGGAAGAGGGCGGGTTCTAATAACCCGCCCTTTTCAATAATTATATTTCTGTGGTGTCAAATCAGTTTTTATATATTTTTTAATATTATGTTGTCTGGTGTTTGTCGTGTGTTATTAAAGAGGGCGGGTTATTAAAACCCGCCCTCTTCAATAATTATATTTCCGTCCGTGTTATTAAAACAAAGAAGGCGGGTTATTAGAACCCGCCCTCTTCAATAATTATATGATATTCCGTTGTGTGACATCACTTTTTTTTTGTCTGTGTGTTATCCCATCATTTTTTGTCGTGTTTGCAGAAGGAAGAGGGCGGGTTATTAGAACCCGCCCTCTTCAATAATTATATGAGGGCGTGTTTCAGGAACCCGCCCTCATATCCTATAAATAGCTCTCTGTTATACAACAACTATCCATTTACGCTCTATCCTATACACAACTATCCACTTACGCTCTATCTTATACACAACTATCCACTTACCCTTATTTTGTGTAAGTGTGGAGTTTAGGAAGAAGGTCAAGTTCAGTACCATAGTCGGGAGGGAGGAGCTGCTGGATAGGATCAAGACGGAACAGTTCATAAAGTATTGGAGGTAAGCCAATCTTTTCTAGCATCTTCCCAATTATATATACCAGGATCCTTGAGAGAAAGATCAACAAATATAGACTTCGAAAACAGTTCACAAAGTATTTTTTTATGACTCCTTTTCTTCCAGAACAATCTTTGATATTCAATATTCTTCTGCAAAAAAAAAGTAATATAAATTAAAATTTAATGTCCTTCCAATACATGTTCGGCAAATTGATGTTTTCAATAACTTAATCTCTAGAAGGATTAGTTGAAACTGATATATAATGTCATAACCAATAATTATTTGAAGACTACAATAATCCAAAGTGACCTTTGAAGGATGTTCTTATTAATCTCACTACCAACAAAATTCCTGATTGGCATAAAAAATACATGTGATGGCTAATGTTCTGTTAACATCAATCTGAACAATCATAAATATTACGCCTTGAGCTATTAAAAAAACGATGATAGAACTGGAAATAATATTGGCGTATAATTAGAAAGCATATGGAACTATACAGCTACCTTAATAAGTTCCCCCAGTCCATCCCTCTTTCAACTATTTCATTTTATCATAAATTTATCCTGCTTATTTGAATTATATCAAGAGGAGAAACCTGTTGCAACATATACTGCCATCTTGGTATCCTAGCTTTTGAATTTTAAAAGCATTCGAGGAAAAATTCATCTTGGCCTGCTCTAATACACCAACTTATTGTGATTTTAAGTTTAATCTAGAAAAAATCAATTAAAAACCTTTTGTGGCACCGGAAATTTGGCAATGCATCTAACTTAAATGAACTCAGGATCTAAAAACTAAAAAAATCAAAAATCAAAAGAAACAAAGTCTTGTTTCTAATGCTTAGAATTCCAACACACAACCGATTTCAATTTGGTCAAGAATATCCAGTTACGAATAATAACATCCATTATATTTTCTATATGTACTATTATCTTGTTCAGTTTGATATTTATTATTTTGTATTATAAAATGTTTGTTTCAACACAACATAAAAAATATAGTTAGTAAAACTGAATATATATAAGTCAATGCAAACTTATTGCAAGTTTCTTCTTTGCGCAAACTCTCTTTCTCTCTCCAATAAAACTGTTTTTGTGCAGGATTCTTTGCGCCGTCGCTAAATAAGTTGTTTGCAAGTGTTTTCGATTTATGTTTGTTACTGTTTTGCATAAATAATACGGACTTTAAGGGGCTATAACACCAATTCAGATTGGGTGGGGATTTCATCACCCTTCATAAGACCCCAAAAATCACTAAAAGCATACGTATTACCCTCGAGTTTAATTAAAAAATATCTAGACTCAGCCAACTAAGGAATGTCGTGCTCAATAGGACAGAGGAAGATTGTGGGCATTCGATCATTTATCTAAACTTGACTTTGTGGTGCCTAGGCTAGACAAGTGAGAAAGATAACTTTAAAAGGCTCGTCTCACGGTGATTCATGAGTAGATCCCTCCTCCAACGAAAGTAGCAAAAGTAGGCTATACATAAACCCGCCGTCTCCTTCCAATATGTTAAACGGAAAATGAGTCGTGGGCTGAGCTTTCCTCGCTCGCTGCATTGAATCATCATCTCCACTTTTTCTACTATTATCTTACAAATTCTCCATCTTCAGGATCATCCCAATCGATCGGTACTTCTCCTATATAAAACTTGACCTCTTTCATCCGCTTCATGTGTTTCAACCATCCGTGTTCCCATGTTCTCTTTAGAGTAGTATTTCTATATCTTCAAGATGAACATTTATTATCATCGGTTCTGATTCTGGTTAGGAATAGCTGTCTCCACAAATCGTTAGTTGTTCCCCTCCGAACGGCGGCTACGACGTTAGGACGTCTAGCCTGAGATTCGGGGCAGATGCTATATGGTTTTATCCATCTACCTCTCCGAAGATGCCAAGTTGATTTATGGCACCGTGTATCGGAGGTTTAGACAGATGCGGCCGATGTAGCAGACTTCGTCAGATTCCCCCTCGCTTGAGAGGTTTTTGATTGTGGGGACGCTTTTCCCTGCAGGCGCAAGCCCTTGCAGTTAATTACGCTGCCGCATCGCGGTAGCAACTTTCTCCTTCTCCAAAATTTCACTTCGTGTCGTGTGTGTTTGTTTTGTCTGTGGTTGCCCGTGGATTGTATACAGAGACTGAATAATGCCGTCGCCCGTAGGACGTGGATTAATCCAAATCCGTATTTACTTAGATTTGGGTTTGGTGTTTTTAGTTTAAGAATACGTTAGCCGTATTGCGGCTAAGATCAACTTAAACGTTCGTTAAGGACACGTTAGTCCTGTTTGAGACTAAGATCAACTTAACGTGGTGATCCCTTTATTATATGGCCGTCAGGACTCGTCACCTCTCTGACGTCGTTGAAGAATTACAACGATAGGTGTCAGAGGAGTTCAGAGATGTACCCTTGAACCAAAGTTGATTTGGAGTTTTATAGTCCATTTGAATGTTTAAGGATACGTTAGCCGTATTTGGGGCTAAGATCAACTTAAACGGGACCGCTTAGGTCCGGTAAAAGAGCCTTTGGAGGCTCTATTATTTCAGTTTAGGGACGTAGTGGTCCGTGTTCCAGTTTAGGGACGTGGTGGTCCATCGCCATTTTAGGGATGTGGTGGTCCGCATTCCAGTTTAGGGACGTGGTGGTCCGCACTCCAGTTTAGGGACGTGGTGGTCTATATTCCAGTGTAGGGACGTGGTGGTCCGCTATTAGTTTAAGGACGTTTCGGTCCATCGCCAGTTTAAGGACGTAGTGGTCCATCATTAGTTTAAGGACGTTTCGGTCCAATGTTAGTTTAAGGACGTTTCGGTCCACGAGTTTAAGGACCCCGCAGTCCATATTCATGTGTGGTCGTTGGGACCCGTCACCTCTCTGTCGTCGTTGAAGGATTACAACAATGGGTGTCAGAGGAGTTCGGAGATGTGCCCTCGAACCGGTTGTAAATTGATTTAAGAGAGCAAACTTGCTCAGTCAATTTAATTTGAGGACTTACGGCCAAAAATTGGGCTAAGTCCAGTTAAAAAAATATTCAACACTTTTATTTGTTGTTGGTCTGTTAGACCTGTGCCAGGGCTTGGCCCATTTTTAAAATAATGCATTGCATTATTTTCTATTTTTATTTGGACTAGGCTCTGCCCTTTTATAAATGATGCAGAGCATCCATTTTGTTTGGGCTCTCCTCTCTTTTTTTATTTATTGCTTTGCAATTTATTTTGGCATGTTGGTCTTTTTGATTTGGGCCTGGCCCTTTAGGAAATGCACTGCATTTGTCAGGCGCTTTGCGTCAATTAGAGAGCGCAAGCGCTTGTAGTGTTGACACGTGTCGCGCAGGCGTAGTGCGCTGCGCTAGTGCGTTGCGCTAGTGCTCTGCGCTGCTGACACGTGGCGCGCTCTAGTGAGTTGCCCCAATTACAGAGAGCAAAACTCTATTTCAAAAGCGCGTAGCGCAAGTTGTTTTGTAACTGACACATGGCGCTCTTCCAAGAGCGTAACAGCGCAGTTTGGAAGTGCAAAGCACTAAGAATCTTTTAGATTCAAGAACAGAAGTGCAAAGCACTATTTGATTTCTTGATCTAATTTAGATCAAAGTAAAGACAAGTTTTTCTTGTTTTTCTTATCTCAAAGAACCAAAAGTTCATAAAAGTGCAAAGCATTATTTTATTATTATTTTTTTTGTTAAAGATCATTGATCTTGTTTTTAGATCTATGATCTGTTCATGAGAGAACTTTCTCTTTTTTTTCTAAAGGTTTTTACCTTTTTGTTCTTGAGGAATTCTTCAGAGTTCTCTTTCCCTTCTTCTTTTTTTTTATAGAAAATGTTGAAACTTTTGAATTGAGGCCTAGGGTCCTTTTTATAGTGCCCATAAATTAGTTAAATTTGTTAAAGAGATCTTTTTCTGAGTGATTTGGGGAATTTTCCCCACCGTTGGATCTTTGATCCAAAGGCCTCTGTTTTACAGAAGAAAATCTTCTTGTTTTATAAAGAACAGAAAGATTTCTTAAAATCTTTATTCTGTTTGGCGCAAACGCATCTGCGCTGACACGTGTCGCGCAGCGCAACTGCGCTAGCGCATCTGCGCTGACACGTGTCGCGCAGCGCAGTGCTTGCGCAACTGAAGCGTTACTTCATTTAATTTTGCTTAAAATAGAGCTTTGTTCTGATTGGGTGCGCTGCCTTGGGCGCTGCGCTGATGCATCTGCGCCTGACACGTGGCGCGTTGTACGCAGCGCAAAGAATTTGAAGCGTTGCTTCATTTATTAAAATTTAAATTTTCAAAGCAGAGCTTCGCCCTGATTGGCGGAAGATGAAGCGTTACTTCATCTCCCGCCTCGGAATTTGAACAGAGTTTTGCTCTGATTGGGTTAAACAAATGCCCCCCCACCGTTGCGCTTACGTGGCCCCAAACGTTAGCGCAACGGTGGCGGAATTCCAACCGCCGCGGCAACTTTTGGAAGTTGAAGAGGCACTTGATGCCTATAAATAGGACCTTTGGTCCCCCACAGATGCTTATCATCTTTCAGATTTTTATTTTCAAAAAACTTCAGAGTTTTGCTCTTACCTTCAAGAACTCCAGAGCCTTGCTCTCCTTTCCAAAGTTTTTTAGAAAAACTTTAGGTAAAATTGATTCTTAGATTAAATTAATTTTAATTAATCTTAACCAACAGAGCTTTGCTCTCATAGATCTTCTGATCTAAAGAAAATCCCTTCGGGGTTTCACCAGCAGGGGTTTGCTCATTTTCAAAGTTAGAAACTTTAGGTAAAATTAATGTAAATCAAATTAATTTAAATTAATCTCAACCAAAGAGCTTTGCTTTCACAGATCTTTTGATCTAAAGAGATCCCCATTGGGGTTTCATAAACAGAGCTTCACTCTAAAAAACTTATAGATCTGCAGAGCTTTTGTTCATGGGTTTTAATCCCTGAACAGAGCTTTGCTCTCGAGGAATTTAGCCCTCAGTGCAAATTATTTTTCTTCTATCGCTAATCTTCCTGTGGTATTTCCTCCAGGTATAATGGCGGTGCGTCTATACAGTTTGCACGAGTTCATCACTTATGACGATATCCGCGCACAGGGTCGTCAACAAAACCAGAAGTTTACAGACGCTCAACGTGCAGAGGTCATGGGTCGTCTGAACGCAAGCGGTGGTTGGCTGCTTCCTCGTCGTTCAGCTCTCTTGAAAGTCGTGCTGGGAGCAATATGGAGAGCACTTCTGGGTCTTCACGAGGCCCTACCGCTCAATACGCTGGATGATGCCGAAGACAAGGTGCATTCAGTGTACCTGACGGGGCTGATCTCGAAAAAACGGCGGGACGAATTCATTGACATCCTACATCAAATCTTCCAGCAGACGACGATAGTTGCTGCTTATCGAAGGCCGGGAGGGCTTGCTGAGGATCTTGACACACAGGAGCACGAGAGGCTGCGCATAAGAATAATTAGAAAGGCCAGAAGAACTCTGGATGGCCTTACTTTTGAATTCCTCAATCCGTGCCCCGGATCTGAGGTTATACCGTTGTAATAATTTGAATAATGTTTCTTATTCATTTCTTTTATGATATAAGAATTTTAGCAACATGAATGGAAACCCCCTTTTTTTTATTTCAGCTTGTCTTATTTCTCGTCCTGAGTCCTCTGCCCATGTATAAATGAGTGTGTCTCGAACGCTTGGTTAAATGTAAATCGGATGTTCTTTCTGTCATTTTCTTCTTTCTTTTATTGTCAGCACGCCACCTGAGTAAACATGGTCAACAGATAACAGAGCACGCATCTTGACTTTCTTAAGAAATAGCGATGGCTTAGGCCGCAGGTTCATATCTGCTGCCTAAGACTTTTCAACTCTATGAGCCGTGAGGGTCTCGTAGAGATTTTTCTCCCTACGGATCGAGAGGATCTCGTAGGTGGGTTTTTCCCCTTAGGAATCGTGAGGATTCCTAAGTGTGGTTTTCTCTTATAAGTCGTAAGGATCCTATAAAAGAATTTTTCCCTCTTACAAGTCGAGAGGACCCGTAAGCGGTTGTTTCCTTCCTTGTCGAGATTCGACTTTGGAGAGTGAGACCCGTGAATAGTATGCAAGAGATCTTTTTGGATCGACTTGCAGGGTCCCATTGTTCAGGAAGCAAGTTTTTTAGTCCCTGCTGCCTGAGGCTTCATCTTGCAAGTTGGGACGAATCGGGAATTTCCCACGGAGACACTGGTTTCTCTGCGAGCCGACGCGAATCAGGAGGCTCTCGTCAAGGAGTGTTTGTATCCGTGAGTCGAGGAATTTGCTAGGGATTATTTGTTTCCCAAGCGCCAAGGATTATTTGTTTCCTTGGGGTTTGAAACGAGTCGAGAATTTCCTACGGAGGCACTGGTGGCTCTGCGAGTCGACGCGGATCAGGAGGCTCTCATCAAGGAGTGTTTGTATCCGTGAGTCGAGGAGTTTGCTAGGGATTATTTGTTTCCCAAGCGCCAAGGATTATTTGTTTCCTTGGGGTTGAAACGAGTCGAGGATTTCCCACGGAGGCACTGGTGGCTCTGCGAGTCGACGCGGATCAGGAGGCTCTCGTCAAGGAGTGTTTGTATCCGTGAGTCGAGGAATTTGCTAGGGATTATTTATTTCCCTAGCGCCAAGGATTATTTGTTTCCTTGGGGCTTGAAACGAGTCGAAAATTTCCCACGGAGGCACTGGTGGCTCTGCGAGTCGACGCGGATCGGGAGGCTCTTGTCAAGGAGTGTTTGTATCCGTGAGTCGAGGAATTTGATAAGGATTATTTGTTTCCTTAGCGCCAAGGATTATTTGTTTCCTTAGGGTTTGAAACGAGTCGAGAATTCCCCACGGAGGCACTGGTGGCTCTGCGAGTCGACGCGGATCGGGAGGCTCTCGTCAAGGAGTGTTTGTATCCGTGAGTCGAGGAATTTGCTAAGGATTATTTGTTTCCCTAGCGCCAAGGATTATTTGTTTCTTTGGGGTTTGAAACGAGTCGAGAATTTCCCACGGAGGCACTGGTGGCTCTGCGAGTCGACGCGGATCAGGAGGCTCTTGTCAAGGAGTGTTTGTTTCCCTGAGTTGAGGTATCTGCTGAAGACACTGGTTTCTTCGGAGTTGGACTGAACCGTCGAGATTTGGCCTCGTCTTCTGGCGGAGCTTATTAGGAAAGTATGGTTCCCTCTTGTTTGTTTACGCCCTTGGATTGTATACAGGGATCGATGTGATCTTAACTGTAGGGCCAAAGTTTTATCATCATTTTTTTTTATTTTATTTCCGCGATGTTCTATCATTTCAGCTTTTATATTGCGAAGGTCGCGTTTGCCCAATCATTTCGGCTATTTTTCGCGGTGCCCAATCATTTCGGCTGTTTATTTTATTTTTACTCGCTGCTTTTTATTGCGAGTTGCCCAATCATTTCGGCTATTTTTATTTTTACTCGCTGCTTTTTATTGCGAGTTGCCCAATCATTTCGGCTTTTTTTTTATTTTTACTCGCTGCTTTTTATTGCGAGTTGCCCAATCATTTCGGCTATTTTTCATGCATGCATTTTCACTTGCTACTTTTTATTGCAAGTTGCCCCATCATTTCGGCTATTTCATATGCATGTGCGGCCTACTGGCTTTTTCGCCGTAGACCTGAAATTAGACACCGATCTCGGCATCAGCACCGCTACAACTGGGATATTGCCAGGAGCGAATCATCATCTGCTTCTGTCGATGTCGAACAAGGGTGGCTTAGCGAACAGGGTCAAGGTCCTGTCGACTAAGGCTTTTGACTTCATGAGCCGTAAGGGTCTCACAAAGGTATTTCTCCCTACAAGTCGTGAGGATCTTGTAGGTGTATTTTCTCCTTAGGAATCGTGTGGATTCTTAAGGGTGTGTTCCTCTGTAAGTCGTAAGGATCCTATAGGAGGGTTTTCTCCTTGTAAGTCGGGAGGACTTATAAGGGTTGTTCGTCATGCGAACATATCCCCAGTCTCGGATGAGACTTGATTAGGGAAATCTTTATTCGCGCCCGTAGATTGTATACAAGGGTCAGTATTGAGCCACTTGTAGGGCAATATCGGAAGTCGTGGGAGTTGCTTAGGCACAGGTTTAGGTCTCTGTAACTTAAGACTTTCAACTCTTATGAGCCGTGAGGGTCCCATAAGAGAGTTCTCCTTACGAGTCGTGAGGATCTCGCAAGTGTATTTTCTCCTTAGGAATCGTGGGGATCCCTAAGTGTGTTGCTCCCTTGTGAGTCGTAAGGATCTCACGTGGGTGGTTTCTCCTTACAAGGTCGAGAGGATCTTGTAAGTGTTCTTTAACGAGGTTGCGCCCTTTCGGGTTTTCACAAACACTCGCCGGTAGCCCTGCTGTTTTTACTCACGGAGCCCTTTCGGGTTTTCATCCGTGCCCATTTTGCTTATGGACATACCGTTTTTTTTATTCTTTTTATTTTTTTATATATATATTTTTTTTTACGATGTCGCTCCCATTCGGGTTTTCACGAACACTCGCCGGTAGCCCTACTGTTTTTACTCACGGAGCCCTTTCGGGTTTTCATCCGTGCCCATTTTGCTTATGGACATACCGTTTTTTTATTCTTTTTATTTTTATATATATTTTTTTATGAGGTCGCGCCCTTTCGAGTTTTCACGAACACTCGCCGGTAGCCCTGCTGTTTTTACTCACGGAGCACTTTCGGGTTTTCATCCGTGCCCTTTTTGCTTATGGACATACCGTTTTTTTTATTCTCTTTTTTTTATATGTTTTTTTTATATCTTGTCAGCCTAAAGATGCTGCGGTAGTAGTTTTAAGACGTTTCGGTCTGCTATTAGTTAAGGATATTTCGGTCCGACTTTGAGAAGGCTGGCTACTGCTGATAGAGTTTGAGCTTAGGAAGATAGCGAGCGGACATAGTCGTCGTCATCTATCATTGACCTAGGCTGTGGCTCATTTAGCGTAGTATCTCTTTAGGAAGCGACCGTTTATTGGCCTGAAAGGCCTTTCACCGTGTATGTCCATAAGTAGATAGGCCCCACCCTGGTAGACCTCATCTATGATGTATGGGCCTTCATAGTTTGGCTCGAATTTTCCTCGCTTGGCACGATTGGGAATCATAGGCCTTTTGACCACTAGCACGAGTTCGCCTTGGCGGAATGTCCTTGGTCGGGTCAATCTTTCATATGAGCGCGTCATCTTTGCTTTATAAGCTTCCAGATTTTGTTGCACTATGAGCCGGGTTTCATCAAGGGCGTCAAGCTCCTCAAGCCGAAGGTGAGCATTTTCTTCATCCGTCAGCTCGTAGTGGACTGCCACTCGTAGAGAGGGTAACTCTATCTCGAGGGGGAGCACTGCTTCCGTCCCAAATACCAACGCGTACGGTGTTGTGTTCGTGGCCGTCTTGGACGTAGTTCGATACGCCCAAAGAGCCTCTTGCAGTCTCTCGTGCCAGTCTCTCTTATTTCGGGACACTGTTTTCTTTATGATCTTCGTCAAGGTCTTGTTGAAGGCTTCAGCTAGACCGTTAGCTCACGGATTATAAACTGAGGAATATCTCCAGTCTATATTATGCTGTTGTGCGAAGCGACTGATTTTGTGGCTTCTGTAGGCTGGCCCGTTATCGGAGATGATTCGTCTTGGCGTTCCAAACCGATATATGACATGCGTCTTGAAGAAATGGAGGATATTCTCCGTCTTTACTTCCCTCATCGGTACCGCTTCTGCCCACTTAGAGAAGTAGTCAGTTGTCGCTAGGATGAAACGATGTCCTCTAGACGATGCTGGTTCGATGGAGCCGACTATATCAGTCCCCCACATTTCGAATGGCCAGCTAGCTACCGTTGGATGTAGTGGATTTGGATGCTGGTGGATGAAGTCCCCATGAATTTGGCATGAATAGCATTGCTTCGCATATTCGAGGCAGTCCTGGATCATTGTGGGCCAATAGTAGCCCATCCGTTTGATCTTCAACTTCATCTTTGGGCCCGCTTGGTGAGAACCGCAGAGTCCGTCGTGAACTTCCTGGACGACTCTTTTCGCTTCGTCAGGTCCTAAGCATCTCAGCCACAGAGAATCAAACGACCTCTTGTACAGAGTATCATTGACGAAGGCGAAAGACAGAGCTCGTTTCATGAGCTGATGTCTTGTGGATGCTTCTTCAGGCATTCGGTGGGATTTAAAGTAGTCTATGAAGACTTCCCTCCAATCCTCGGTGTTTTCCCAATCTTTTACTTGCAGGGTCGTCTGCTCGCTCGCTCCTTTTTCTTCGGATGATTCCGGAGATATTTCTGTTGGGGTAAGCACCCGACGGCTTTGTACCACGATTCTAGCGTCATCGAGGTTCTCGTCAGCCAGCTCTTTAGCAAGTTTGGCCAACGCGTCTGCTTTGCTGTTTTCTGCGTGCGGTATACTTTCCAAAGTATAGGAGGGAATTGGGGTCAACAGTCGTTGCACCTTTTCACCGTACTTCACCAACTCCGGTTTACATGTTTGGTAGTCGCCGTTTACTTGACTAACGACCAGTTGAGAATCTCCGTATATGAGGAGGTTTTCAATTCCCATGTCGATGGCAATCTCGAGACCTGCAATCAATGCTTCATATTCTGCTTCATTATTCGTCCTCGGCTCTGTTAAGGAGAAAGCGAAGCGCATTATTCCTCCTTGTGGGGTCACGAAGATGAGGCTTACCCCTGATTTGATCATTGGCGTACTTTGTTTGCGCTTCTTTATGGAGGACGCTCCATCGAAATAAAGCTCCCATCGGGTGTCACCACCGTCGATCGCGTCAAACGCATGTTCGTCTGGAAGATCGCAATTCAAAGGAGAATCGGCGGGTATCGGGTGCTCAGCGAGGAAGTCGGCAATAGCCTGGCCTTTCACTGCCTTGAGAGGTTGATAGCTTATCGAGAACTCCATCAAGAGCAGAGCCCATTTAGCGAGTCGTCCCGTCAATATGGCTTTTGACATTAAGTATTTAAGAGGGTCCACCTTCGAAATGAGACGGACCTCATGCGCCAACGCATAGTGCCTGAGCTTTGTTATCGCGAAGATCAACGCCAGGCAGTGTTTTTCAATAGGTGAATAGTTGCTTTCTGCCCCCAGTAGAACTCGACTTAAGTAGTAGAATGCTCTTTCTTTCCCCTGGTCATTCTCTTATGCCCACAATGCGCCTAAAGAACCTTCGAGGGCGGTCGTGTAAAGAATGAGAGGCTTTCCCTTAACCGGAGCAGTCAACACTGACGGGTTCTGCAGGTACTGTTTAATCTCGTCCAGCGCGCCCTGGCATTGTTCCCGCCAAAAATTTCTGCGCAAAAGAGTCCAAGGTATCAAATGGCAGCGATACGCTTAAGAAAATGCGAACCGGTATCTTCCGGCCTGTATTTTGATAAACTCCCAAATGATAAACTATTAAATTATGATGGTGTTGAAAGCATATCGAAAAAACCTTCGATTTGATATATTATGGGCCTCATAATTCATCCGGGATCAAAAGTTATGAGCAAATGTGTTATGCACATGTGATCTAAGAAAGAAGATGCGAACCAGTATTTTCCGAGCTTTATTTTGACAAACTTCGGAATGAGAAACAGCTAAATTCTGATGGTATTGAAAGCATCTTAAAAAGACTTTCGATTTGATATATTATGGGCCTCATAATTCATCCGGGATCAAAAGTTATGAGTAAATGTCTATGCACATGTGATCTAAGGAAGAAGATGCGAACCAGTATTTTCCGACCTGTATTTTGACAAACTCCGAAACGAAAAACAGCTAAATTCTGATGATATTGAAAGCATCTCAAAAAGACCTTCGATTTGATATATTATGGGCCTCATAGTTCATCCGAGATCAAAAGTTATGAGCAAATGTGTTATACACGTGTAATCTAAAGTAATGCTCTACTACATGGGGAATGCATTTTTTAGTCCCACATCAGGAAAAGGAGAGATAGCTTCTCTACCACTCCCATATAAATAAGAGGGGATACCTCTTAGAAAGATAGAGTAAAATCCTCAAAGGATTCAATACTCAAAGGAGCTTAGTTCTCCAAAGGAGCTTAGTTCTCCAAGATAGGAGCATGCTCCTCCCCATAATGCGCATATGCGCAAGCGCCATGTGCGCTACGTGCAACGCACGTGTGCCCGCCATGCGGCACCACGTGCAACTCACGTGCGCACCACATGAGAACATTTAATAATATTAAAAGGAGCTTGTTCTCCATATATAGAAGCTTTGCTTCTCCTCATAATGCGCATGTGCGCCACGTGCAACGCACGTGTGCCCGCCATGCGGCACCACGTGCAACATACGTGCGCACCACATGAGAACATTTAATAATATTAAAAGGAGCTTGTTCTCCATATATAGAAGTTTTGCTTCTCCTCATAATGCGCATGTGCGCCACGTGCAACGCACGTGTGCCCGCCATGCGGCACCACGTGCAACGCACGTGCGCACCACATGAGAACATTTAATAATATTAAAAGGAGCTTGTTCTCCATATATAGAAGCTCTGCTTCTCCTTATAATGCGCATGTGCTCTACGTGCAACGCACGTGTGCCCGCCATGCGGCACCACGTGCAACGCACGTGCGCACCACATGAGAACATTTAATAATATTAAAAGGAGCATGCTCTCCATATATAGAAGCTCTGCTTCTCCTCATAATGCGCATGTGCGCCACGTGCAACGCACGTGTGCCCGCCACGTGCGCACCACGTGCAACGCACATGCGCACATGAGAATATTCAAAGGAGACCCGTTCTCCATAGGAGCTTGCTCCCCCCATAATGCGCATATGCGCAAGATCCATGTGTGCTACGTGCAAATATGAGCGCCCAACACGTGTGACACACGTGCGACGCACGTGCGCGAACGCAAATAAGCCTTTTTCAGTAGCGAGAAGCTTAAGCTCCAGCCTGTTCTTCCCCCCTAATGAGTGAGACATGGTTCAAAGGGTACATCCCTCCACACCTTCGATATATGGCACTGCAATCTCTCAGTGTCGTCGAAGAGGTGGTGGGTCCCAACGACCAATGATCCTTCTTTCTAAAATAAAAAAAGGGGGGGATCAACATTTCTTGAAAAAAAATCAAGAGCTTCAAACAGAGAGAACTCTGAGAAAAATTTCAAGAAAAAGGTAAAAACCTTCACAAAAGAGAAGAAATTTCTTCTAATAGATCATTGATCTAAAAACCAGATCAATGATCTTCACATAATAAACAGTGCTTTGTACTTCTTATGAACCACTGGTTCTTTAAAATAAGAAAAAATAAATAAAAAAAATAGTGCTTTGCACTTTTATGAACCTTTGGTTCCTGAAATAAAAAGAAAAACTTGTTTTTCTTTGATCTAAATTAGATCAAGGAAACGAACAGTGCTTTGTACTTCTTTTGTGAACCATTGGTTCTTGAATCTAAAAGATTCTTAAATCATAGTGCCTTGCACTTGCAAACTGCGCTGTTACGCTCCTGGATTGGCGCAAGCCACCAGAGCGCGCTACGTGTCAGCAGCGCAGGCGCAGCGCATTAGCGCAGCGCACTGCGCTTGCGCGACACGTGTCAACACTACAAGCGCTTGCGCTCTCTTATTGGCGCAAAGCGCCTGACAAATGCAAGACATTTCTTAAAGGGCCAGGCCCAAATCAAAAAGACCTAGCAGGCCAAAATAAATTGCAAAGCAATAAAAAGGGGGCAGAGCCCAAGTGAAATTGATGCTCTGCATCTTTTATGGGCAGAGCCCAAACAAAAAAAAATAGAAGTAATGCAATGCATTATTTAAGTGTGGGCAAAGCTCTAGCACAGGTCTAATAGACCAAAAATAAATAAGGGTGTTGAACATTTTCAACTGGACTTGGCCCAATTTTGGCCGTAAGTCCTCAAATTAAATTAACTGAGCACAGCTGTTCTCTTAAATTAATTTATATCCGGTTCGAGGGTACATCTCCGAACTCCTCTGACACCCATCGTTGTAATCCTTCAACGACGTCAGAGAGGTGACGGGTCCCGACGACCACACATCAATACGGACTGCGGGGTCCTTAAACTCGTGGACCGGAACGTCCTTAAACTAATGTTGGATCGAAACGTCCTTAAACTAATGTTGGACCGAAACGTCCTTAAACTAATGTCGGACCACCACGTCCCTAAACTGGAATATGGACCGCCACGTCCCTAAACTGGAGCATGGACCGCCACGTCCCTAAACTAGAGCATGGACCGCAACGTCCCTAAACTACCTATGGACCGCTACGTCCCTAAACTGGAACAATAGAGCCTCCAAATGCTCTTTTGCCTGATCTAAACGATCCCGTTTAAGTTGATCTTAGCCCCCAAACACGGCTAACGTATCCTTAAACATTCAAATGGACTATAAAACTCCAAATCGACTTTGGTTCAAGGGTACATCTCTGAACTCCTCTGACACCTATCGTTGTAATCCTTCAACGACGTCAGAGAGGTGATGAGTCCTGACGGCCATATATTAAATGGATCACCACGTTAAGTTGATCTTAGTCTCAAACAGGACTAACGTATCCTTAACGAACGTTTAAGTTGATCTTAGCCTCAATACAGCTAACGTATCCTTAAACTAAAAACACCAAACCCAAATCTAAGTAAATACGGATTTGGACTAATCCACGTCCTACGGGTGACGGCATTACTCAGTCTCCGTATACAATCCACAGGCAACTATAAACAAAACAAACACACAAGACACGAAGTGAAATTCTGGAGAAGGAGAAAGTTGTTACCGCGATGCGGTAGCGTAATTAACTTCAGGGGCTTGCGCCTGCAAGGAAGAGCGTCCCCACAATCAAAAACCCCTCAAGCGAGGGGGAATCTGACGAAGTCTGCTACATCGGCCACATCCGTCTGAATCTCCGATACACGGTGCCATAAATCAACTTGGTATCTTCAGAGAGGTGGACGGATAAAACCATATAGCATCTGCCCCGAATCCCAGGCTAGACGAACTTACGCGGTCGCGTCTCTGTGTTCGGAGGGGAACAGATTCTGGCACGTCCGGTGGGACATTTGTTTCAAGATGGGGGCATTTGTTTACCCCAATCAGAGCAAAGCTCTGTTCAAATTCCAAGGCGGGAGATGAAGCAACGCTTCATCTTCCCCCAATCAGAGCAAAGCTCTACTTTGAAAATTTAAACTTTAATAAATGAAGCAATGCTTCAGATTCTTTGCGCTGCGCGCAACGCGCCACGTGTCAGGCGTAGATACATCAGCACAGCGCCCAAAACAGCGCACCCAATCAGAGCAAAGCTCTATTTAAAATAAAAGTAAAGGAAGCAACGCTTCAGGTGCGCAAGCGCTGCGCTGCACGGTTGCGCAGGCATAGCTGCACGAGCGCTGCGCTGCGCGACACGTGTCTGCGCGGTTGCGCAGGCATAGCTGCACGAGCGCTGCGCTGCACGACGCGTGTCTGCGCAGTTGCACAAGCATGCGCTGCACGACGCGTGTCTGCGCAGTTGCGCAAACACAGCTGCGCAAGCACAGTCGCACAAGCATTGCGCTGCGCGACACGTGTCTGTACAGTTGCGCAAGCACAACTGCGCAAGCGCTACGCTGCGCGACACGTGTCACGCGCTGGGACATTTGCGCCAAACAGAATCAAGATTCTAAAGAAATCTTTCTGTTCTTATTAAAACAAGAAGATTTTCTTCTGTAAAACAGAAGCCCTTGGATCAAAAATCCAACGGTGGGGAAAATTCCCCAAATCACTCAGAGAAGGATCTCTTTAACAAATTTAACTAATTTATGGGCACTATAAAAAGGACCCTAGGCCTCAATTCAAAGGCATGAACATTTTCTAAAAAAAAAGAGAGAGAGAGAAAGAGAACTCTGAAGAACTCCTCAAGAAAAAAAAGGTAAAGACCTTCAAGAGAGGAAAGAAATCTCTTTTAATAAATCATTGATCTAAAAAACCAGATCAATGTTCTTCACATAATAAACAGTGCTTTGCACTTCTCATGAACCTCTGGTTCTTTAAAAGACAAGAAAACAACAAAATAAAAATGGTGCTTTGCACCTTTATGAACCTCTGGTTCTTGAAACAAAAAGAAGAATTTATTTTTCTTTGATCTAATTTAGATCAAGAGATCAAATAGTGCTTTGCACTTCTGTTCTTGAATCTAAAAGATTCTTAGTGATCTGCACTTCCAAACTACGCTGTTGCGCTCTTAAGAGAGCGCCACGTGTCAGCTATAGAACCATTTGCGCTACGCACTCTTGAAATAGAGCTCTGCTCTCTGGAATTGGCGCAACTCACCAGAGCGCGCCACTTGTCAGCAGCGTAACAGCGCAGCGCACTAGCGCAGTGCACTGCGCTGTTGCGCTTGCGCTCACCAGAGCATGACACGCGTCCTCACTACAAGCGCTTGCGCTCAGTAATTGGCGCAAAGCGCCTGACAAATGCAATGCATTTATTTTATTGAAGGGCCATGCCCAATTAAAAGACCAAACATGCCTAATTAAATTGATGCTCTGCATCATTTATAAATGGGCAGAGCCCAAACAAAATAATAAAATGCTATGCAGATGCCTTGCAGAGCCCAAAATAAATTGATGCTCTGCATCTTTTATGGGCAGAGTCCAAACAAAAAAAATAGAAGTAATGCAATGCATTATTTAAGTGTGGGCAAAGCCCTAGCACAGGTCTAATGGACTAAAAATAAATAAAATGTTGAACATTTTCAACTGGACTTAGCCCAATTCTGGCAGTAAGTCCTTAAATTAAATCGAACTGAGCACAAATGCTCTCTCAAATTAATTTATATCCGGTTCGAGGGTACATCTCCAAACTCCTTTGACATCCATCGTTGTAATTCCTCAACGACGTCAAAGAGGTGACGGGTCCCAACGACCATACATCAATATGGACTGCGGGGTCCTTAAACTCGTGGACCGAAACGTCCTTAAACTAATATCGGACCGAAACGTCCTTAAACTAATATCGGACCGAAACGTCCTTAAACTAATGTCGGACCGAAACGTCCCTAAACTAATGTCGGACCGAAACGTCCCTAAACTAATAACGGACCACCACGTCTTTAAACTGGAATTCGGACCACCACGTCCGTAAACTGGAGCATGGACCACCACGTCCCTAAACTGGAGCATGGACCGAAATGTCCCTAAACTAATGGTGGACCACTACGTCCCTAAACAGGAACAATAGAGCTCCCAAATGCTCTTTTACCGGATCTAAACGGTCCCGTTTAAGTTGATCTTAGCCCCCAAATACGGCTAACGTATCCTTAAACATTTAAATGGATTATAAAACTCCAAATCGACTTTGGTTCAAGGGTACATCTCTGAACTCCTCTGAAATTTGCCGTTGTAATCCTTCAAAGACGTTAGAGAGGTGACGAGTCCCGATAGCCAGATGTTAAATGGATTATCACGTTAAGTTGATCTTAGTCTCAAAACAGACTAACGTATCCTTAACGAACGTTTAAGTTGATCTTAGTCTCAAATGCGGCTAACGTATCCTTATACTAAAAACACCAAACTTAAATCTAAGTAAATACGGATTTGGACTAGTCCATGTCCTACGGGCGACGACATTACTCAGTCTCCGTATACAATCCACGGGCAACCACAAACAAAACAAACACCCACGACACGAAGTGAAATTCTGGAGAAGGAGAAAGTTGTTACCGTGATGCGGTAGCGTAATTAACTGTAGGGGCTTGCGCCTGCAGGGTAGAGCGTCCCCACAATCAAAAACCCCTCAAGCGAGGAGGAATCTGACGAAGTCTGCTACATCGGCCGCATCCGTCTAAACCTCCGATACACGGTGCCATAAATCAACTTGGCATCTTCGGAGAGGTAGACGGATAAAACCATATACCATCTGCCCCGAATCTCAGGCAAGACGTCCTCACGTCGCCGCCGCCGTCCGGAGGGGAATAGGCATTTTTGATCCCAGACGAATGGAGTCCCCTTCTTCATCAGGTGACTGTAAGGGCAGCACTTGCCAGAGAGGTTGGCTATAAATCGCCGAATATATGCAAGCTTTCCTTGGAGAGACCGCAACTATTTGAGAGTTCTCGGCGGAGGCATTTCCATGATCGCCTTGATCTTTGACGGATTTATCTCGATGCCTCGGTGTCGGACGATGAATCCCAAGAATTTGCCCGAAGAAACTCCGAATGCACACTTGAGAAGGTTCATTTTCAAGTTGTATTGTCGAAGACGTCGAAACACGGTCTTTAGATGCTCGAGATGCTCCTCATATGATTTGCTCTTGACCACGAGGTCGTCGATATAGCACTCGACGATTTCATGTATAAGGTCATCGAAGATCTTCGTCATGGCCCTCTGATAGGTGGCACTGGCGTTTTTTAAACCGAAGGGCATCACTTTATAACAGAATATTCCTAAAGGGGTCCTGAAGGCGGTGTGCTTCTGGTCTTCGGGATGCATCTTTGTCTGATTATACCCTGACGAGCCGTCCATAAAGGAGAAAACCTCATGAGTGGACGTGTTGTCTATCATCAGTTCGGTGACTGGCACTGGGAAGTCGTCTTTCGGGCAGGCTTTATTGAGATCCCAAAAGTCCATGCATATACGCACTGTCCCATTTTTCTTTATCACTGGGACAATTTGGCGATCCATTCCGGATATTGAACCTCCTGAATAAATCCAGAGTCGATCAGCTTTTTGACCTCGGCGTTGATGCTCATCTCAAGCTCGAGCCGCATTCTCCTCGGCGCCTGTTTGACTGGATTGACGTCCGGGGATATCGCCAATTTGTGCACGGCAACTTCTGGATCTAGTCCCGGCATTTCGGAATAGTTCCATCCGAAGCAATCTCTATGCTGTAGAAGCACGTCCTTTAACGCAGCCACCCTTTCTTCAGATAGCAGCTCGCTGATGAATGTCGGTCGCGGATCGTCTGCCGATCCCAACTCAATCTTCTTGAGGTTATCTGCAGTAGTATGTATGCCATCCTCCAGTTCTTTTGGCGCTGGTGGAAATTCTGAGATTACCTCGTCGTTGCTGTTTTTGAAGCACCAGGGAAGGTCATCCATGTCCTCGGGCTCTTCTTTTAATATTGTAATCATGTGACAAGTGCGAATCCGCTTCCAATCCCAACGCGGAACTGGTTCTTCTTTCGTGGCCTTGGGTTCGTGCTTCTGTGGCGGTGCTACCCTCCATCTGTCAGACAGAGTGAATTTGCCAAGCTGATACTGATCTTCAACCCAATTTTTGAAGGTGAAGCAGTCCTCGAGAGGGTGGCCTATTACTCGATGGTAAGAGCAATAGTCTGGGTGAGAGACTTCGCCTGCTTGTTCAGGGTGTTTGGACTCCGGCAGTGTGAGCATCTGATGTTTTAGAGTAAGCTCAAGTATCTTCTTCGTCTTGTCCCAAGGAAACGAGTATGCTCGATCCATTTTCTTCATGAGGGATAGATCAATAACGCTCGACTCCCGCTCGCGTGGCTTCTTAGCCCCGCCTTGTTGCTGTTGAGCGCCTTTTTGGCCTTTCGACTTGTTTCTGCTTCTGCGTCGAGCCTTCTTCATAACAGGTTGACACGGAGTGATACTTTCATTTTTGACGGCCTGTTGAAGGAGGCGTTGCGTTCTGGCTCTTTTGTAGATGGCCATTTCGCGATTATGGTCGTCCTGGACTTTTTGACCTGCTTCCCTTATGAGCTTGTCCATTTGTTCTTCGAACGACGGACTGGGCTCTTTTGCATTTGGAATTTTCACTGTCTCAGGATTAACGTCCTCCCATTGAGCATCCGCTTCTTCATCGAAGTCATACATGACATAGCAGCTGTTTAGTAGCTCTCGTTTCTTTGACAGGATGTATCCAAGTCCTTTTTTCTCCATTCTCTCATTAGGCAGTTTGCGTTGAGCCCTGGGAACGTTCCAGACTTTGTCATAGAACTTGGCTTTTCGCACGGTCTGTTTGAAGGATATCCCCTGGCGTTTCAGCAGCTTCTTCAAACCCTCTGTATAATATCTGGGAAGACGGATAGGCTGAATCCTGTCGAGCGTAGGATCCGCGCCATGCCAGATTTCTTTTTCCACCTTGGTTTCTTCAGAGCGGTAGAACAGAATTGCTTTCTCGTTTTCTCGCCTGGGAGGGATATAGAACGTTTGCAGCTCTTCTACATTGTAAATATTAAGCGCATCCAGTTCTTTATGGTGTTTAAGCGGCACCATGGCGACTTGTAGACTTTGTTCTTCGTCAGCGAACTTTCGTATTGAAGGTCGAGCAGAGAATACAGTATGGATCTCATCTTCCGAGTCGCTACCAAAGACCAACGTAGGAGTGGACGGTACTGGCTTATTGTGTTGGGACGGACCCGAGCAAACTATCTCCTCTTCCTCCTCGGCATCACTGCCGAAGACAGGGACGGTGGCATTAGCTTTGTTCTCTGGCTTGTGATTGTGATCCACCGGTGTTAACCATGCAACAATCGCCAGCAGTTCTTTTAAGCCCTTCGGTCGTATTTCTTTGCTCCCGACGAATTTTGCGTTTCTCTCGCTTAAAGTGTTGTCGATGAGCAACATATCCTTGCCACCATCTATCGAAAGCTTTGCACTCTTCCGTGGGGTGCGAAGTCTTCCGATGATACAAGCAATAGGAGGGGTGCATTTCCATTTCACCGGTAATTTTTCCTTCGGAGGATGGTAGCTTCATGCCCATTGATATGGCCTTAGCAAACCTTTTCTTCATCTTGAATTTGCTTTTGTCCGCAGTGGGTGTGCTTCGCTCCAGCGGGAGTATCTCAATTCTTTCGTCAAGGCGCTGGCGTTTGACCCTTTCGAATATAACCTCCTCGCACTCCCGATCAGCTTTACTTTTTAAGCGAGCTTCGTTGAGGAATGCGTCAATTTCCTCATCTGATGGCCCCAGAATTTTTGATTCAGGGTCTGCCCCCAGCGTTTCAGTACAAGAAGTCTCCTCATCGTTCGTGAACGAATGGGAAATCATATGACAGCTCGCCACGCATTCTTCAGATTCATCTGACGAACTTTCTCCCTCACCTTCCTCTTGAAAGACGTGGTTGAGAAACTCTCGGAATGTAATGGGAGTCCGTGCCTTCTGGTTGTATTCCTCCAGCGCGTCAATTTGTTTTTGCAAGTCCGTACGCTTGTCGCCAGGTTTCACGGGCTTCTTCGACTTCTTTTTCTTCTTCTTCGAGAATTTTGACGGCTGGTTGCGAGTGCTTGAGCCACCACCATCGGTCTTTGGAGTTGGACGTGGCTTCAACATCCCCTCAATGACCCGCGGTTCCAACGGGTTCTTCCATCTAATCGCTGGACATGTCTGAAGGTCGTTCAGCATCCTCTTTATCTTGGCTGATAATACAACCTCCCAAGGAGCTTCTTCAACGACGGAGCATGTTGCCCCCGGCGTATTCGTCCCCTTAGAGGTGTGGGGCTGCGGGGGATTCACCTTCCACTTGTCAGATAACCCGAACCTGCCCTGTCGGTACTGGTTTTCAAGCCAATTTTTGAAAATGTAGCAATCCTCAATCGGATGACCTAGTACTCTATGATAAGGACAATAGTTGGGCTCGTTAACATCACTTGGTTGCAACGGACGTTTTGGATCCGACAGATTTATGAGTCGGTTGCGCAATGCCAGCTCGAATAACCTTCTCGTTTTATCGCGGGGAAAAGAGTAAGAACATCCTAGCCTTTCCTCAAGGGCTACGTACGGGCGCACGTTATTTTGATGAACAACCGTCTTCGATTCGCTCTGTTGTTGTTGAGCATTAGCGATGACGATCGCTTTTCCTTTCCCTTTGTCATTTCGGGAGTCCGGCTTTGGAAGAGGAGGTTTATGTCCCATCTGATCCATCTGTGCTAGCTTGTCAATCAAGGCCTGGAAGGTAGTCGGCTTGAAAAACATCATAAACTGCGAGATGGTTGCTTATGGATCGAGGGTTCCCACAAACATACCCACTGCGGGAGCTTCTTCAATGCGCCGCTCGCACTTCGACCATAAGTTCCGCCATCGTATAGCGTACTGAACCCACGTCTCTCCTGGTTTTACCCTGGCGTTAATCAGTGCCGTCATTGGGGTACGTTCACTGGCGCTTGCAAAACGCTGAGTAAACAACAACTCCATTTCCGCGAAGGTTTTGATAGAGTCGTTCGGGAGCTCAGAGTACCACTCGAACGCCGTATCCGATAAACTTCCAACAAACTGGCGTAGTAAAAGCTTGTCATCTCCACCGGTGTTGCCGCAGAGTGCCCTGAACTGGACAACATGTTAGTGAGGATTGCCTGTCCCCTTGTAGACATGGAACTTGGGAATTGTGTAACCGGGTGGGTACTTAATTTAATCGTACTAACTTGGATATGGCCGCCCCGTTTTTACGACCTGGCCAGCTGCTTCGGTCGCATGATGAACCCGTATTTGTTGGGAGTTGTACTCGTCCAAATCAGCTTTGGAGATTGCATCCTCTTTAGCCGTTGACAGAGCTGGTGGAGGATTTGATGTCTTTCCCCTATCGTCTTCAAGGATGATCGGGGGATCTTCAGCAGGTGGACCTTGACGAAGATCATAAAAAAGACGGTGTCCCGAAATAAGAAAGACTGGCACGAGAGGCTGCAAGAGGCCCTTTGGGCATATCGAACTACATTCAAGACGGCCACGAACACAACGCCGTACGCGTTGGTATTTGGGACGGAAGCAGTGCTCCCCCTCGAGATAGAGTTACCCTTTCTACGAGTGGCAGTCCACTACGAGCTGACGGACGAAGAAAATGCTCACCTTCGGCTTGAGGAGCTCGATGCCCTCGACGAAACCCGGCTCATAGCGCAACAAAATCTGGAAGCTTATAAAGCAAAGATGACGCGCTCATATGAAAGATTGACCCGACCGAGGACATTCCGCCAAGGCGAACTCGTGTTAGTGGTCAAAAGGCCTATGATCCCCAATTGAGCCAAGTGGGGAAAATTCGAGCCAAACTATGAAGGCCCGTACATCATAGATAAGGTCTACTAGGGTGGGGCCTATCTACTCATGGACATGCACGGTGAAAGGACTTTCAGGCCAATAAACGGTCGCTTCCTAAAGAGATACTACGCTTAATGAGCCACGGCCTAGGTCAATGATAGATGACGACGACTATGTCCGCTCGCTATCTTCCTAAGCTCGAGCTTTATAAGCAGTAGCCGGCCTTCTCCATGTCGGACCGAAATATCCTTAAACTAATAACGGACCGAAATGTCCTTAAACTAACGACGGACCGAGACGTCCTTAAACTAACGACGGACCGAAATGTCCTTAAACTAACAACGGACCGAAATGTCCCTAAACTACTACCGCAACATCCTTAGGCTGACAAAAAAAGGGGAGAAAAAGAAAAATATAAAAAAAAAGATGAAAAAAAAAGGTATGTCCATAAGCAAAATGGGCACGGATGAAAACCCGAAAGGGCTCCGTGAGTAAAAACAGCAGGGCTACCGGCGAGTGTTCGTGAAAACCCGAAAGGGCGCGACTGTTAGTTATATGTATGCCCTAGAGGCCATTACTGTACATAGGATGTATATTGTAGTGGATGCTGGGACATATATAGGGAGGACTTTCTTGCTCGACATGATAGTATGCTATCTGGTTACCCTTTACCTTAACGTGTATGCTGATTGTCTCTCTGTTACATGTTGGTAAAGCCCTTAGGATCTGTACTTGACTACCTGGACTATGATGCGGATCATACTAGTGGGGACATGGTAGTCCACAAGTACATCCTTCAAAGTCCCTAGTCGTGGGTGTATCGAGACGGGGCATCGATATACCAGAGTAGACTAGCGTATACCTTCTCGACCCATACAGATGGGCGATGGATGATCCCATATCCATCGGTGTTTAACATCAGAGATGATATACGGGTGCTCAGTAGAGACTGGGTACACTGGACGGACTCGCCGAGAACTCCCAGATGGTATTATACCTCACGTCAGATGGCAGTTCTCTGGTGACACTGGTACAGAGTAGTCTGTTGACCCGAGATCGTCATAGAGTCTTGTGTGGTTCCCACTGTGCTTTGATTTCCATCTTACCACGTCCAAGAGGGCGTGCAAAACGGTGGTTTTTGGGTACAGTCCCGAGTCACATGGAGGCAATGAGCGATAGGAGGGGATTCGTCTCTCCCGGTATAGGGAGTTGATGTTGTGCTGTGTTCGATTGGCTATAACAGGAAATCCCTGGCCAGGGTTGCAGAGATTTGTTGGTAAGTGTTACCAGTAGTTTCTCGAAGTGTTATAGACCTCATATCGACACGACTTATCGAGCTATTGGGGTCTGACGTTTACCACCCCTAGGCGAGATATGCGACAGATCAGACGATCAGACCGGACTGTACGGTAGTGTTACTGGTCGGATTCACTGGAGTGTGAGCGGGCTTGCTCGTCGATCTTCAGATCGCTCAATACCCGGGTGGCCGTTACGTTTAGCAGACCGCTTGCGGCTTGTGGATGCTTGATATGATCATCATCTGCTGCCGGCGTATTGACGAGTCTTTAGAGTCCTACACAGAGGTTTCCTGGCTCAAGCGAAACAAAATAGGAGCGCATATGAGATATGTGCGGGACCGAGAATAATGCGTGTATGTGATACCGTATTCTATTCTCGCGATAAATATATCGAATGGTTGTATGCGATATAACCTAGTTATCGATTCAAGCGTTGATTCGATAAGCCGATATATTGTATACTAGTCGGTTGTGTGCGACATAACCGGGTCATTGAATCAAGTGTTGATTTAATGATTTAATGCATATTTATATATTTGATATATTATTTTGCATCAACTAGTATCGGTTTACTTAAGATGGATTTTCTCACTCGGATGTGCGCATTGTATATTCGATATACTTTTGTGCACTTGATTGTATCATGTTTGATGATACATGTCATGCTAGGGTTCAAGTGTAAAGATTAAACCTTGGTTAATGAAATGGTTAGGGTTTATTATTTATTATTCATTTATCTTATTTAATTATCCTTTTTATTTTTGATAAATGAATAAAAGAAAAGAGAAAAGAATGGTGGCTAATTTTGTTCTTTAGTTGAAGCTTCATGAAGCTTTGTTCAAGTCAACCATTCTTATCTCATCCTTAACCCTAACCATTCCCACTAACCATGATTCATTCTCTACACTTGACTCTAGTTAAAATTATGATAAGAATT
The DNA here is from genome assembly GCA_030015575.1 of Agapanthus africanus. Lineage (NCBI taxonomy): Eukaryota > Viridiplantae > Streptophyta > Magnoliopsida > Asparagales > Amaryllidaceae > Agapanthus > Agapanthus africanus. Next base: position 964,115,560 of record CM057338.1, read on the forward strand.
CATTTTCTTTTATTATTCTTTGATCTTATCATATCTTTTCTTCTTCTTCTTCCTTGAACTTGAAGAAGAAAGCTTACCTCATCAATGGTGATTGATGAATTAGAGTGAGAAATCCAATTCTAAAGTTAACCCAACTCCTATTTCTTCATCCTCTACCTCTTGCCAAGTAGTAGAGTGTGTTTACTTCACAAGTTTCATGACTTGGTGAAGTTGTGAGCTTGATTTAGCGATGCCTCGACGTAGATCATCTTCGGCATGGACATCGACGACCTAGCTTGCTCATTCTCCGACGAAGCCAACTCTAGAGCCCGAATTTGATTTGGACAGCGGAGACGACCTCGTTGCTGAGCCGTGGAGGTGGAGGACCGGATCTACAAAGGTTGTATTTCCGTATCTTGTAGTTAAGTGTTCACTAGTTCATTGTTCGCCTAGACATCTAGTTATCGATCCGTAGTTTAGGGTTTGTAGGCACCATAATTTTTGAAATTGCCATGGTTGATGGCTTGGGAGACCTCACTAGAGTGCCTAGGAACCCTACAGTGGTATCAGAGCCTAGCTAGAGCTTTAGGCGAAGTCCAGACGGAATTCGAAGTCCGAACGAACCCGGAACCCCAAAACAAATATGCTCTCTGTACTTTTTTCAAAACAGTGCATTTTTCCACATTAAAAATATTCAGAAAAACATGCAGGAAAATATAAGAGTAACTGTGAAATTCGTAGCCCAAATTCCATTAGAGCGCCGCGCTTCCGCGGCACGAGCATGGCTCGTGCGGCGGAAGCGCGGTCGTTTTGTCGTTTTATGTGGGTACGTTTGCACAGTAACTCCTATTTAATTGTGCTGAGTTCTCTGGATATTTTTAAATTTTTATTCAAGTGTTGAATAATCTGGAATGTTTTGGAGCTTTGATGATTCGATCGGGTTTATCAAATTTTGTCTGTGTGGCTTTCCGGATAAATTTTAGAATATGTTAAAAAGTTCGACCGAATATAAATACCCACTTTTTCCCCTGTCGGGAAATTTCCAAGTGTTGGATTTTTCCGTAGTTTAACGACGTTCTAAGTAGTGCAAGTAACGCGATGGTCCCTCTAGAAGACACAAACCTTAACTCGATTATGTGACCGTCTTGAACTACCCTTTGAACCTTCGGGTTTGGGGCAGTACGGCGTGCCACATGTGAGGCGTTGGCTTGACCCTTCTACGGCTGGACCGTTGGTACTGAGGTACGAACGGAATGTTGTTAGACTTATTTCATGTGTTGATCTGTATCGGGAAAACTTGGGTGTTCGATTGTTCGATTGAAAAGTTTAACATTTTCTGTTTATCTGGAATGGGATACAATAATTGGAATTCACAAGTAGTTATGTGATAACTGAATGAATGTTATAAATGTAGCAATTTAGTCTCACTTGATCGGTTGCCACGGAATTTTGATGTGATCAAAAGTCCGTCGCAATCACGTAGCGTACGCGGATACTCGCCGGGTAAACTTAATAGACAGCCTCACTCCATAGCCCCGACCAAGTGACTGTAGGAGAACCCCGTCGCCGAAAGCATCCGTTCGGGTGCTCGCGGTAGCGGTGTTCCGCCTTGGTGCACTTCGTCGACGGTATCGGGGGTGCGGCCATCTACTGAAGTTTGCGACGAGCATTCGATCAGGATGTCGGGAATCTTGTTGAATTGCCCGACATGATATTGAAAAGTGTTTTCGATTTTGAGACTAGAATGCGGGGTTTATAATTGTTAGGCATGCGATGTCTAAGTAATTCATTTGGTCAGGCATGCGATGTCTGAGGTGGTTGCGGATTCCAACTGTTGTAGTTTTACACTTTCTTTTCTGTGACCGTAAGTGTAATATGTGATATCGCCGGTTTCGTTGCTATATGTCAACGACAATTGGGATGGACATATTTACTTACGTTGATGACATGTGATGTTATGTGTTGCTGGATATGTTATATTGGATCGTCGTGTTTGAATAGCCGGGGGTTTTTATGTGAGATGAGTGTTTTTCATTTTCATTCATGTAAAAACTTGTATGTAATATTCTTTTATTGGGGCGCTTCCAGGTTGCGGAAGTTGTCACCGTTGATGTATATTATTTACTTTTCCGCACTAGGATAGACCCAAGGAGGAGGGCACAAGTAACCGGGTTCTGGAGTCCAGTGGGAGACCAACTCGAGGGGTCGGGTCCGGGTCTCCTAACTCCAGAATTGGTAGGGTTGCTTGCCGCTCTCGTAGGGGTCTAGGGGTGTGGGTTTGGCTTTTCATCACGACCGTGGAATCCGTGTTTTATACTGGCTCGTATTGAAAACACGGACGTCCTAGTATATCCAATATTTCATATGATTCTTCTGCTGCGATATCTGTGATGTGATCATGTGATGTTCTGTGATAGATACAGTATATAGTATATATGATATATTATATAGACGTTACTTATGTTTTACACCCGCGCTAGCCCTGCCCTGCTCTGTCGTTAGTTACCTAACCTAACGGTGCACGAGGGGACATCGAGGCGAATGCGGATGGCATAAGTGTACGTCATATCTATCTGTGATGTTTAGGATTTAAATGATGGGACTTCATTAATGTGATTAATGAAATAAAAGAAACCTAAGATGTTGTAGAATCGAATTTCAAAATAAAACAGGTAGCTACAGTTCTTGCTTTGCATAGCGGTATATGAGATATATCCTGCACCTTATTCGATGAGGAAAGGACCGAGATCCCTTCACCGGGAGTGACTCCTTTAGCAATAACTGGCAGATGCTACACACTCGGTTTGTCTTTTGATTGCTTTTAAGTGTTTTTGCTTTGCACAGTGATATATATGATATATCCCGCACCTCATTCGACGAGAAAAGGACCGACGATCCCTTCACCGGGAGTGACTCCTTTAGCAAAACTAGAAAAGCCTCAAAAGCACTCCATTTTTAAATTCATTTGATTCTACAACGATATAAAGTTCATTACGCAAAAGGTTTTATTAAAAACCTGTCGTAGCCCTCCGTCATTTCAGATAGGTAATAGTTAGTATTCGTGCTGCGTTTGTTGACTCAGTCAAGGCGTAGTGTGCGGTAGCTGATTATTGTTTATCTGCAAAGCATATGATGCGATTGGATTAGGGTAGTCGTGCGGCCTTGTTGACTCAGTCAAGGGTCGTGCGGGTGGGTTTAATTCAATCGAGAAATGACGGGTTGAACTTTACTTGTGGTCTATGATTTGTTGACTCAGTCAAGGTCATAGATCGCTTGGGGCAAAACATTATCGGGAATTTCAAGTGTTGAGATTTGCAATGAGATTGCATACCTTCTATGAGATAGTTGGATCCCGATACCCGCTGCGAGTAAGAGTTACTCCTGGGAGAGTTTTATACATTACAATTAGCCGATCAAGTAGGTGTCTAGAAAGGTGTCAACGGGGTTACGCCTCTGGGAAAACGAGGTTTACAGTAATTAGGTTCGTGCGAAAGCACGGGGGACCTCCCTCAAAGTACCGACACTGGCCTGGCTGAAAGATTGGCGAACTTGTAGTGTGTAATTAATCCCGGCTAGTCTTTCCTTTTAGGGTTTGAAGGAAGATTTGATAAAAGGCAGTGGGAGCCATCCTGATTAGATAAATTAATAACCAATCTATTCTTGACAGAGCGCACGCTGAGTGTTTTCTTCTCTCTCTCTCCTGGTAGCGACCATATCACGCCTTAATCAAGATAATAATACGGATGTATTGACCGAACCCGCTTGTTATACTGAGCTGGGGAACGTTGGTCTCGCTCCAACTTATAATTGTTATAAGACAGAGCAGGAAATTGGGGATTACCAGAATTCCCGTGCCGCCCAAACGAAGAGAGTGCATGCTGATGCATCATCTTCGGGTGTGTTCGTTACAAAGAACTGTTTCTCTGTGTCCTCTACGTCCTGGGTATGTGATACCAGATCAGGATCCCAGATATGTAATCTGTTACATAGGGCTACAGAAAGGTAGAGAACTGAGAGCGGGTGATAAGTTTCATGAGGCAGAAAACGGGGCAAGAGTTGCAGCCAAGTCTGTCGGTCACTGTCACCCTGTATTACAATACATTGATTCTGAACGAATGTTATTAGATACCGAACCTGATATACAAAATCATATCAGTCTCTTTAATAGTAAAGAAATGATAAAATTTTGTATTGTTGGATAATGTTTTGAACATTTCCTATATCAAAAGTTGATCGGTTCAGGCACGTTATCTAAAAGCATTAATGTTCTAAATCAAACTACAGTTCTTAGTATATGGAACACACACAAGAGGAAGAGTTCAGAAATGAACGAATCTTTCTTAAGGCATTGTAGACTAGGTCAGATCAATGCGACCCGACTGGCTAGAGTTACATATAGATGTATATTTAAATCAGTTTGAATCTACATCTTGTGAAACTTGCCAGTCATGTCACAAAGATATAATGACACTAGCTCTGTTTATTGGAAACAGAGAAAGAGTTAGTGAACTCTTGGGATGATACATGTTGATGTATGTGGGTCCCCTGTCTACACATGCCAGGATTGGTTCTTTATACTTCATTATGTTCTCTGATAATCTCTCAAGATTCAGTCATATGTTCCTGTTGAAACATGAGTCCGAACCTTTTGAGATATTCACATAATATAAGCGAGAAGTAGAGAACCAAAATACGGGTATAAGTATCATGTCCTTTGATGTGATCTAGGAGGAGAATACTTGAGCACGGAAATTCTGGACTTTTCTAAAGGAGAATGAGATTCTCTCTCAGTATTACTCCTCTGTATACACCATAGCACGATGGTGTATCGGGGCGGAGCAAAAAAAAAAAAAACCACCCTATATGATAAGGTGTGCTCTATGATGAGTACTACTGAGTTACCTTTTTTCTTCTGGGAGTTATGCGCTTGAGAAGTTGCATACCTATTGAATACGGATCGAATCAAATCAGTTGCCTACCACTCCATATGAGATATAGTATGGGAAGAGCCCATGTCTTAAGTCAGTTAAGATTTGGGGTTGTCCGGCCTATGTCTAAAAGCAAAATCCGGACAAGCTCGAGGCAAAGTCTGTAATGTAGAACTGGAAAGGTTCCAGCTATACAAACTACAGCTGATGATTTGATAGAACCAAAGGATTCAGTAGATTCCAACGAACCTCAGCCTCTCCGCCGATCTAGTAGGGTTCCTCACCCACCTGAGAGATACTTCTGTTTCTCTATGACAGTGGGAGCGAGGATTGCATCATGAGATGATGACCCAGCTAGTTTCGAGCTGGCCATCAAGAGTGAGACTCTGTAAGAATGGCTGGATGTTCATCGATCTGAGACGGAATCCTTATACACCAACAAAGTATGGACTTTGGTTGCTATATCTGAAGGGTTAAATCCCCATCAGGAGCAGGTATATCTTGAGAAGATTACTTGGTGTAGATGGAAAAGTTGAGACTTTCAAAGCTAGACTTGTTAAAGCTTTTCGTCATCGACCAGGAGTGGATAATGATGAAACCTTTTTCTAAGGAGCTATGCTTAAGTCCATCCAGATCCTACTTGCCACGGCTGCATACCATGACTACGATATCTGGTGGTTGGGTGTCATGACAGCTTTTCTAAATAATGTTTTAGAAGAGAGCGTCTATAAGTACACAGCCAGAGGGCTTTGTAGACAGTGGGAGCAGCGGAAATGTGTGCAAGATGCTTTATAGGATAAAGCAGGCATCGCGGAGTTGGAACATCTGTTTTGATGGACAAGTCAAAGAAGTTGACATCATCAAAATGGTAGATGAACCTTGTATATACAAAAAGGTAGTAGGGAGTATGGTGACGATCCTCGTAGAGTACGTGGATGACATACTCTTGATAGGGAAAGAGTTTCCTATGCTACGCTCGATCAATCTCCGCTTATCACTAGGATTCTCCATATAGGATCAAAGTGATACCTACTAAATCCTGGATTTTGGATCTATGAGATAGATCTAAATGGATGTTAGAATTCTCACTAGATGTAGTGAGATGGTATCAATCGATCCTGGGGAGAATCACTGGAAGTGTTCCAGGGTGATAAAGACGACTGAATGTCAGTCACAGGCATTGTCTTTACCCTTAGTGGAGGGACGGTATGTTGGAAGAGTTCCAAGCTAGATACCGTGACATACTAGAAGATAAAGGCAGGATACATCGCTACTTAAGATGCTACCAAAGAGGCTGTTTGGGTGTATATTGGTTCATGAGATGAACTATGTTCCTCCCATTGTGTGACAATGGAGTTGTGGCTTATGCCAAGGAACGCCGGTCCCATCAGTAATCTAGACATATTCTAAGGCAGCATCGCCTGATCATGGAGATAGTTGATCTCCAGGGTGATCAAGGTTAGGAGAGTAGACTCAGAGGACAACACAGCGGATCCACTCACAAAGGCATGTTCCCAGAGAGAGACTTTCATGGGATGGTTGAGTATGAGATACTGCAACCACTGCTACAGATGGCCCTAGTGCAAGTGGGAGATTGTTAGTTATATGTATGCCCTAGAGGCCATTACTGTACATAGGATGTATATTGTAGTGGATGCTGGGACATATATAGGGAGGACTTTCTTGCTCGACATGATAGTATGCTATCTGGTTACCCTTTACCTTAACGTGTATGCTGATTGTCTCTCTGTTACATGTTGGTAAAGCCCTTAGGATCTGTACTTGACTACCTGGACTATGATGCGGATCATACTAGTGGGGACATGGTAGTCCACAAGTACATCCTTCAAAGTCCCTAGTCGTGGGTGTATCGAGACGGGTCATCGATATACCAGAGTAGACTAGCGTATACCTTCTCGACCCATACAGATGGGCGATGGATGATCCCATATCCATCGGTGTTTGACATCAGAGATGATATACGGGTGCTCAGTAGAGACTGGGTACACTGGACGGACTCGCCGAGAACTCCCAGATGGTATTATACCTCACGTCAGATGGCAGTTCTCTGGTGACACTGGTACAGAGTAGTCTGTTGACCCGAGATCGTCATAGAGTCTTGTGTGGTTCCCACTGTGCTTTTATTTCCATCTTACCACGTCCAAGAGGGCGTACAAAACGGTGGTTTTTGGGTACAGTCCCGAGTCACATGGAGGCAATGAGCGATAGGAGGGGATTCGTCTCTCCCGGTATAGGGAGTTGATGTTGTGCTGTGTTCGATTGGCTATAACAGGAAATCCCTGGCCAGGGTTGCAGAGATTTGCTGGTAAGTGTTACCAGTAGTTTCTCGAAGTGTTATAGACCTCATATCGACACGACTTATCGAGCTATTGGGGTCTGACGTTTACCACCCCTAGGCGAGATATGCGACAGATCAGACGATCAGACCGGACTGTACGGTAGTGTTACTGGTCGGATTCACTGGAGTGTGAGCGGGCTTGCTCGTCGATCTTCAGATCGCTCAATACCCGGGTGGCCGTTACATTTAGCAGACCGCTTGCGGCTTGTGGATGCTTGATATGATCATCATCTGCTGCCGGCGTATTGACGAGTCTTTAGAGTCCTACACAGAGGTTTCCTGGCTCAAGCGAAATGAAATAGGAGCGCATATGAGATATGTGCGGGACCGAGAATAATGCATGTATGTGATACCGTATTCTATTCTCGCGATAAATATATCGAATGGTTGTATGCGATATAACTTAGTTATCGATTCAAGCGTTGATTCGATAAGCCGATATATTGTATACTAGTCGGTTGTGTGCGACATAACCGGGTCATTGAATCAAGTGTTGATTTAATGATTTAATGCATATTTATATATTTGATATATTACTTTGCATCAACTAGTATCGGTTTACTTAAGATGGATTTTCTCACTCGGATGGGCGCATTGTATATGCGATATACTTTTGTGCACTTGATTGTATCATGTTTGATGATACATGTCATGCTAGGGTTCAAGTGTAAAGATTAAACCTTGGTTAATGAAATGGTTAGGGTTTATTATTTATTATTCATTTATCTTATTTAATTATCCTTTTTATTTTTGATAAATGAATAAAAGAAAAGAGAAAAGAATGGTGGCTAATTTTGTTCTTTAGTTGAAGCTTCATGAAGCTTTGTTCAAGTCAACCATTCTTATCTCATCCTTAACCCTAACCATTCTCACAAACCATAATTCATTCTCTACACTTGACTCTAGTTAAAATTATGATAAGAATTCATTTTCTTTTATTATTCTTTGATCTTATCATATCTTTTCTTCTTCTTCTTCCTTGAACTTGAAGAAGAAAGCTTACCTCATCAATGGTGATTGATGAATTAGAGTGAGAAATCCAATTCTAAAGTTAACCCAACTCCTATTTCTTCATCCTCTACCTCTTGCCAAGTAGTAGAGTGTGTTTACTTCACAAGTTTCATGACTTGGTGAAGTTGTGAGCTTGATCTAGCGATGCCTCGACGTAGATCATCTTCGGCATGGACATCGACGACCTAGCTTGCTCATTCTCCGACGAAGCCAACTCTAGAGCCCGAATTTGATTTGGACAGCGGAGACGACCTCGTTGCGGAGCCGTGGAGATGGAGGACCGGATCTACAAAGGTTGTATTTCCGTATCTTGTAGTTAAGTGTTAACTAGTTCATTGTTCGCCTAGACATCTAGTTATCGATCCGTAGTTTAGGGTTTGTAGGCACCATAATTTTTGAAATTGCCATGGTTGATGGCTTGGGAGACCTCACTAGAGTGCCTAGGAACCCTACAGCGACCTTGTAAAGAAAAGAGAAAAAAGAATAAAAAAAACGGTATGTCCATAAGCAAAATGGGCACGGATGAAAACCCGAAAGGGCTCCGTGAGTAAAAACAGCAGGACTACCGGCGAGTGTTTGTGAAAACCCGAAAGGGCGCAACCTCGCTGAAAGACACGTACAGGGTCCTCTCGACCTTGTAAGGAGAAACCACCCACGTGAGATCCTTACGACTCACAAAGGAACAACACACTTAGGGACCCTCACGATTCCGAAGGAGAAAATACACTTGCGAGATCCTTACGACTCGTAAGGAGAATTCTTTTATGGGACCCTCACGGCTCATGAGATTTGAAAGTCTTAAGATACAGAAACCTAAACCTGTTCTTAAGCAAATCCCCCACAACCTTCGATACTGCCCTACAAGCGGCTCAATACTGACCTTTGTATACAATCCACGGGCGCGAATAAACATTTCCCCAGCAAAGTCACACCTGTGACTAGGGATATGTCCATATAATGAGCAACCCTTGTAGGTCCTCTCGACCTATAAGGAGAAAACCCTCTTGTAGGATCCTTACGACTTACAGAGGAACATACACTTAGGGATCCTCACGATTCCTAGGAAAAAAATACACCTACGAGATCCTCACGACTTGTAGGGAGAAATACCTTGGTGAGACCCTTACGGCTCATGAAGTCAAAAGCCTTGGTTGACAGGACCCTCAACCCTGTTTGCTAAGCCACCTTTGTTCAAAATCGACAGAGGCAAATGATGATTCGCTCCTGGCAATATTCCAGTTGTAGCTGTGCTGATGCCGAAATCGGTGTCCAAAATCCAAGCTTGCGGCGAAAAAGCTAGCAAGCCACATATGCCTACGAAATAGCCGAAATGATGGGGCAACTTGCAATAAAAAGCGGCGAGTAAAAATGTATACATGAAAAATAGCCGAAATGATGGGGCAACTCGCAATAAAAAGCAGCGAGTAGAAAATAAATAATTAGCCGAAATGATTGGGCACCGCGAACAATAGCCGAAATGATGGGGCAATCGCGACCTTCGCGATATAAAAGCTGAAACGATAGAGCATCGCAGAAAAAGAAATAAAATAAAAATAAAATTTATGCCCTACAGGTGATGTTCCATCATACCCTGTACACAATCCAAGGGCGTAAACAAAAAAAGGGAACATACCTCCCCCCAGGTTTCGCCAAAGAAAGAAGCTAAATCTCGACGGGCCACAAGCGACCTAGAGATCATCCCAACACTCGTCTCGTAACGACGGACACAACTTCAAGCTAAGCGGAACAGCGGCAACTCCCAGTTCCATGGCTCGGTGGTATACGTATCGCCAACAGTCAAATCTCCATCCCGTGAAATGCGGATATAATCAGCAAAATTCCTGGTTACGTGGAACGCGGATAACGTCACTCTTTGACCCCGTGGAAAACGTCCAGAGCGGATCCTAGTCCTCGCAAAGCACGGCAATGAACCCGTGTGAAGCATCCAGAGCGGAGCCTAGTCCTCGCCGAGCACGGCAGTGAACCCGTGTGAAGCATCTAGTGCAAAATTCCTGGTTACGTGGAACGCGGATAACGTCACTCTTTGACCCCGTGGAAAACGTCCAGAGCGGATCCTGGTCCTCGCAGAGCACGGCAGTGAACCCGTGTGAAGCATCCAGAGCGGAGCCTAGTCCTCGCCGAGCACGGCAGTGAACCCGTGTGAAGAATCTAGTGCAAAATTCCTGGTTACGTGGAACGCGGATAACGTCACTCTTTGACCCCGTGGAAAACGTTCAGAGCGGATCCTGGTCCTCGCAGAGCACGGCAGTGAACCCGTGTGAAGCATCCAGAGCGGAGCCTAGTCCTCGCCGAGCACGGCAGTGAACCCGTGTGAAGCATCTAGTGCAAAATTCCTGGTTACGTGGAACGCGGATAACGTCACTCTTTGACCCCGCGGAAAACGTCCAGAGCGGATCCTGGTCCTCGCAGAGCACGGCAGTGAACCCGTGTGAAGCATCTAGAGCGGAGCCTAGTCCTCGCCGAGCACGGCAGTGAACCCGTGTGAAGCATCTAGTGCAAAATTCCTGGTTACGTGGAACGCGGATAACGTCACCCTTTGACCCCGCGGAAAACGCCCAGAGCGGAGCCTGGTCCTCGCCAAGCACGGCAGTGAACCCGTGTGAAGCATCCAGAGCAAATACCGGACCATGGAGTCCTTAAAATCCACGGACTATGATGTCCTTAACCTCGACCGCGATGTCTTAAAACTAACGATCAACTACCCCGATTCCCTACGGATTCTGCCTTGGTTTAAGGGTACATCTCTTCACCCCTTTGATACCTGGCGTTGTAATTCCTCAACGTGTTCAAAGAGGTGACGGGTCCCTGCAACCAAATATCGGACTGTGGAGTCCCTAAATCCACAGACTATGAGGTCCTTAACCTTGACCGCGACGTCTTTAAACTACGATACCTGGAGCAGCCCCCTGGCCCCGGGAAACACGGGCAAGGGCGACCACATCCAGCACTTACAAGTCCTCACGACCTGTAAGGAGAAGAAAACTCTCTTGTGAGATCTCTACGACTCTCAAGGGAAAACCCGCTTAAGAATCTTCACGATTCTTAAGAAGAACTTGCACCTATGGGATCCTCGACCTGTAGGGAGAAAAACTCTTTATGAGGCCATCATGGCTCACAAAATGCAAAAGTCTTAGGAAGCAGATCTTAACCCTGAATCCTAAGCCATCGCTGTCCTGCAAGGAGATCAAGATAGAATATCCGCAGAATACATTCAATAAAAAGGGGACACACCATTGAGAAGAAAAATGTATCTTTTATTCATAAACCAAAATGGATGCAAAGTGCAATTCATGAAAGAAACAAAAAAGAAAGATACTCTCATTCATGAGTATGTACAAAAAAGGGGAAAAGATACAAGTCCTCAAGCCGGCGGGCGATGCAGTAATTTTACCAGCTCATCGTTCTGTTGCTGAGCACTAGAAAAGACAAGGTGCGAAATGAGGATATTCGTGCAAAAGTTGGTGTAGCACTCGTGGAGGAGAAGATGCGGGAAAACCGGCTTAGATGGTTTGGTCATGTGCGACGCAGACCTATGGAAGCATCGGTTCGACGAATAGATACTCTCGATATGGGTAATGGCAAAAGGGCAAAAGGGAGACTGAAGAAAACATGGATGGAGGTGATACGAAACGATATGGTTGCCAAAGGACTCAATGAAAGTATATTGTTCGATAGAAGTGAGTGGAGACAGAGGATTCATGTGCTGGACCCGGCGTGATTCTCATGTTGGTTCATGTAGCCGACCCCATATGCTTGGGATAAAAAGCTCAATTGTTGTTGTTGTTGTTTATCGTTCTGTTGCTGAGCCACGGCTTCATGACGCAAGATCTCCAGAAGACGAGCCTCCGCCTGAGCTTGCTGAGCCTGATACGAAGCGAGCCGAGCTTCGAGCTCTTTCTCGGTGACTTTATGAGCCTCGACCCTCTCACGAGTGAACGTGGCAGCTTTATCAAGAGTCACCACCTCCCTGATAGACTCTTGAAGCACCCGCCAGAGTTCATACGCTTTGTCGGCCTTGGCGGTAAGATTAGCTTGAAGCTCGCCCAGCGCCTTGGAAGCCAACTCCCTCTCCGAGAATTTACGACGAGCCCTTTTCTCGCACAACAATATGTTCGCCACGTATCGCCCTATCAGGCCGCGTAAGCTCACTTTCGCGACCACGACCTTGGAAACAGGACATACACGCCCAAGACCGTATAAATAGGCTTCCATTCGACAGCAACAATCGATCTAAAACGCGCTCACGTCACCCGGTATGAAAAGCAACGAGAAAATTTCCGACGTTTGTCCTATCAAGTATGTGTTCGCGATTATATGAACGTCCGATAAAGAAATAATATTCGAAGCTTTAATGTGCGTGCGACATATGATAGTGTTGATTATTGAAGAAAGTTTTCATAAGAAGAACACAAAGTTTATTTATACAAGCGAAAACACACATACGAGTACCGAGCCTATATGGAAGTTCAGCATAAAGCATACAATAAAAAGACTAATATACTACGCTAGCAGGAAAAGGTCACCAAACACAGGATCAGTGGCACAAGGGTTAACAAAGCAAAGAACAAAATTCTCCATCTCTCTCTCCGCTCTCTCTAGCATATCAAAGCGACGGTTCTCACGAGGAGTCGCTCCCCATCGATTGGCGCCATGTTCATCTGCAAAAGCAGACATAACAGCTCGTCGACTGAGCGATCTTTCAAAGCCTGAGTAATCAAACAGGCCTCGTGAAAACCCTCGAGCTTCTCTTCAGCCGCGTCAAGCATCGCCAGGGTCATCTCTGCTGGGTGAGGAGGGATGTCGGCAATCACGGCCGTGAGAATCATCCGGAGCCAGAAGGACCCCATCGGGAGGGGGGACCCCCTACGGATCGAGAGTTCGTACGTTGCCGAGTCGCATTCATCATCGGTAAGGAGTGGATCCACCAATCGGGCAGCAAAGCGGGGGATCATCTCCTCGACAGGAACTTCCCATGGCTGTCGACGAGCATGAGGGCGATTGCAGGCCATGGCGTTCGGTTGTTTCTCAAGACAAATCACACCAAAATGGAAAAATAAATCTCTCTGCGAAGGGAAAAGAAGGCTATGGCCTCAGATATAAAGAGGTGCATTAAGTATTGATCGCGGAAAATCTTGCATGATGAAGCTATTTCCATGGCCCAAAAAAGAGGAAAGGCATCGAAAATCAGGGAGATGGAACTATTTCCAAGGCACTTTTTCTGCATCTGATATTGTGCGCTAAAAAAAATATGGTATGGAAAAATTTTGAACAGCCCCATCAAAGGACCCCACGTGCAGAACACGTGAGCCCCAAACTTGACGTGCACTAAAAAATGGAGTAGCACCCTGCATATTAAAAGCATCAACAACAACAGTAGCAAAATGATAAAATCCTAGAGAAAGGCATACAAGCAGGGAAAGACATAATAAAACTTGTCACTCATACTTCAAGAAGTTCATACAAAATAAAGAGGACACGTTTACAATGGTAAGACTTTAGACGCGGGGCATGGGTTGAGAAACTCAAGATTAACTTTGTCCAAGATTCTCCAAGCATTTCGAACCTCCCGAGTATGCTTCCTCTCGCGATCGCAAGCATCGGGGTCCTCACGAATATCCTCCACCCTCTGATAGGCGGAAAGTATGGCTGACTGCTGAAAGGCTTGGTGCAAGAGATCAATAAGGTGATCTCGCCTCCTCTTTGAGATCAAGCCCATCAGGTACACCGAATGTACCTTATCTTCAGCAGTGTCCAAGGCCCTGAGCGGTATGCCGGTGCAAAAGAGGGGAAGTGCCTCCCGGATCGCCAGCACGATCAGCCTCAGAAGAGAAGAGCGACGGGGGAGTAGCCGATGGTTGTTCTCGTCAAAGCGGCTCATGATCTCGGCACACTGAGCATCGGTGAACTCCTGGTTCTGACTGCGTCCAAGTGCACGAATATTCCCATAGGAAATAATCTCGTCAAGACCATACAGATGGGCATCCATGATACCTGAAATAAAGGTCATGAGAATCATTACAAAGTTCCTGTTGCATTAATTGCAGAAGGACAACCTCGGGTCGAGAGCCCCCAAGAAGCCTCCGTGTGAAGAAACTGAGTTCTTCATTGGAATTAAATTCCTTACTAAGAAAAGGGAATTAAATTCCCAGAAACATTTTGGATGGAATTAAATTCCATGGAGTTGAAACGCCATCATCATCTCCCCAAAGATCATCTAAACCCTAAGAGATCTACAGTTCGAAGGTTAGGTGGTTTCTTGTTATTATGGAAAAACTTGAAGAAAAATGGGTTCCTTGTTGAAAAAGAGTAAAAACCCTTATTTTGGATTTAAAATCCAAAGGAATGTGAAAATTTACTGTTTGTCCAAGAACATCACCTGAGGAAAAAGGGTCACCTGAACAGAGTTAAACTCTGAAGATTGTTTCAAGACAGAGAACTAAGCTCTGGAAGCGAGAATTAAATTCTCAAGGGAAAAAGTTCTCAAAGGAAGAAGATGAGCAAAGTGAAGGCTCTTCTGAAGAGACATGGGTATTTATAGGAGGTAATGGAAACGTTTCATCTCCCCAAATCCCTAGAGAAATCCAACGGTCACAAAAGGTGACAGCGTTGCACTCACGTGCAAACACGTGAGAACAACGCTGTGGGGGCATTTGTTTCCTAATTTAAAATCAGGAAAAGTTACGAAGGAGGCATCACGTGCGAGCACGTGACCAACAGTCACGTGTTGGCACGTGACACCTAAAAGCATCGGCAAGGCAGATTCAGCTTCCTGACTCCATCAAAGAAAAGGAGTTCAGAAAGGGCCACGTGCTCCCACGTGACCAGAGTCACGTGTTGGCACGTGACATTTAAAGGCGGCTTCGAAGGCACATCGGTTCCCTGATCACATCAAAGAAAAGGGGTTCAGAAAGGGTCACGTGCTCCCACGTGACCAGGGTTACGTGTCGGCACGTGACACTCAAAAGCAGCAGACTCAATCAAGAAAAAGGCTCCAGACGAGGGTCACGTGCTCACACGTGACCAGGGGTCACGTGGTGGCACGTGACAGCTAAGCAGCGACCAGAAAGCAGAGCGCAGAAGGAAAGTAGAGGGCTCGTTCCAAGGGGGTCACGTGTCCACACGTGACCAAGGGTCACGTGGCCACACGTGACCAGCTTTCAAAGCCTATCTGTTTACAGAATTAAATTCTGAGAAAAGACCTCTTAAATCTTTCCAAAGCAACCGATTGAATTAAATATTTAAAGGTGATTAAATATCATCTATCTATGGGAAAATCTCGAATTTGGAAAGATTTCCCCGTAAAATCTAACCGAAATAACAAAGGAGAATCTCTGGACTTAAAATCCAATGGTGAATAAAATTCACCTAATAATCCAAAGGTCCAAAACGAATGGTGAATACAAATTAAATCTCTCAATGAAAGATTCACCAAAACTAATTGATTCGGCTGCTTCTTCTATAAATAGGAGTCAAGAGACACACAGAAAGAGATATATGCAGAGGGAAGAAAAGAGAGAGAGCCTTGATACTTTAGAGGAATTTGGATCTTCTGCAAAAGAAAACCCTAGGTAAGAAAGGGAAGGTTTCATGGAAAGAAAAGAGAATTTAATTCTCAACAGAGTTTAACTATGATATAAAAACAGAAGGACATATTTCTTCTCTCTTTGATGGAGGATCTGTAAAGTGCATATCTCCCCTTGAGTTGAGAATTTAATTCTCAATGGGTTGAGATCCTGCCATGCAGATCCAAAGTATAGAGAGGGAATGGAAGCATGAGAATTTAATTCTCACAGAACTATAGGAATTTAATTCCTTCAAAATAAAATTAGGGTTTGACCCCGTGTTATGGGAATTTAATTCCTTCAGAATGAAAAGAATCAGGGTTTAACCCTAGTTAATAACTTAATTCTGTTAAAACAACAAGAATTTAATTCCCTTAATCTTATTCCCCAGAATAATTCTCTAACAGAGAGTGGGGGTTTAATTCCTTAAAGCTTTATTAGGGTTTAACCCTATTCAGTTCTTCACATATATGAGGAATTTAATTCCTACAGAAAATTCAGAGTTCAACTCTTCAAAAGGAACTAGGAATTTAATTCCTCTGAAATTGTTGTCAGGGTTCAACCCTACGAGGGATTTAATTCCTGAAAGGGATTAACAGATCTTCTAAACAACTACAGAAAAGCAGGGTCACGTGTTACCACGTGACCACCCCAAAAGATCTACAGAAAGTCCTTTGAGGCAGTGCTTCACGTGACCCACGTGACCCTTGGCAAAGGCTTTAACATACTCCATTCAAACACCCGTCACGTGATGACACGTGATGCTCCAAAAGATGCGATCTTCTCAGCAGAACAAACGAAGGGAGGGCGCCTTCACGTGCTACCACGTGACCCCTCTTGCCTCAGCGTCTAACGCTAAATTGGAACCCCTGAATTCGGTGTTAAAACGTTGTTTGGCCTTAGTGTTCAACACTAAGCAAAGAACTTTATTTGCGGTATTCAACACTGATTACCTTAGTGTTCAACACTAATTTGGGATTTCTGTTGCCAGTGTTTAACACTGATCTGTTTTAGTGTTTAACACTAATTTGAAAGCCTTGTTGCTGGTGTTTGACACCAACTATCTCCTAGTGTTAAACACTGACTTATCAATCTCATTCTCAGTGTTCAACACTGATTGGTCTTTAGTGTTTAACACTAGGCATTGGCCCAATTGGCTAAATGGCCAGAGGCAAAGCCTCTCCTTTAAGGGACCAACAGGAGGGCCGATGTTCCAGACATGATTGGACTTAGCCCAAGCTGGCCATAAGTCCTCAATTCGTAATTAACTGGGCTAATGGGCTCATAACATAATTAATTGGTCTTGATCCCAAATTGGGCCAGAGACTATTTAATCCACTCCGGTTCCAGGGTACATCTCTTCACTCCTTTGATACTTGGCGTTGTAATCCCTCAACGTCTTCAAAGAGGTGACGGGTCCCGATGACCACACATTGATATGGACTGTAGGGTCCTTAAACCCATGAACTACGACGTCCTTAACCTTGACCGAGATGTCTTAAAACTAAGAATGGACTGTAGGGTCCATAAAACCATGGACTACGACGTCCTTAACCTTGACCGAGATGTCTTAAAACTAACAATGGACTGTGGGCTCTTTAAACCCATGGACTACGACGTCCTTAACCTTGACCGAAATGTCTTAAAACTAACAATGGACCGCAATGTCCTTAAACTACCCATGGTCCGCAATGTCCTTAAAACTAGCGATGGACCACTATGTCCCTAAACTGGAACGATAGAGCCCAAACGCTCTTTTGTTGGATCTAAACGACCCCGTTTAAGTTGATCTTAGCCTTAAATATGGCTAACGTATCCTTAAAACCTTTCAAACAGAATTTAGTCCCAAACTGGACTATAGATCCCCCCAATTAACTCTGGTTCAAGGGTACATCTCTGAACTCCTCTGACATCTGTCGTTGTAATCCTTCAACGTCGTCAGAGAGGTGACGGGTCCCGACGGCCATACATTAAATGGACCACTATGTCCCTAAACTGGAACAATGGAGCCCAAATGCTCTTTTGTCGGATCTAAACGATCCCGTTAAGTTGATCTTAGTCTCAGGTTAGACTAACGCATCCTTAACAAACGTTTGAGTTGATCTTGGCCTCAAATTTGGCTAACGTATCCTCAAACCAAACCCCCAAACCCAAATCTAAGATAATACGGATTTGGACTAGTCCACGCCCTACGGGCGACGACATAACTCGGTCTCCATAAACAATCCACGGGCAACAAAACATAAAATAAACACACGCGACACGAAGTGACCATCTGGAGAAGGAGAAAGTTGTTACCGCGACGCGGTAGCGTAATTAACTGCAGGGGCTTGCGCCTGCAGGGAAGAGCGTCCCCACAATCAAAAACCCCTCAAGCGAGGGGGAATCTGACGAAGTCTGCTACATCGGACGCGTCCGTCTAGACCTTCGATACATGGTTCCATAAATCAACTTGGCATCTTCGGAGAGGTGGACGGATAGCACCAATTAGCATCTGCCCCGAACCTCAGGCGAGACGTCCCACGTCTCGGCCGCCGTTCGGAGGGGAACAGATTCTGGCACGCCTGGTGGGACCTTTTCCTCTTTCCACTCCACACTTCGTGTGTCGTGATTCACGAACCAATCGCGGTTCGCTAATGGTTTCCCTTGGGTTTCAAGATACTAAGACTCGGCGTCTGGCTTATTGCAGAAAGCAAAGAATCGATGGCTTCTACTTGTGTGAAATGCCCCAACTGCTTGAACTGCAATTGCGACCAACGCTCTGCCTCGCCAGGAGGTATAGCCTACGGACCCCAAGCTGCTTCATTATTCACAATACCGGTGGACCAGGTGACTCAGGCCACTACCAGATTGTTCTTTGGGACTATGCTCCCACCGACAAGCTTTACGGCGCCGGTGCTGACAAAGGAAGCTCCTAAGAAGTCGGTCTTTGATCGTCTTACCCCTACTGCGGCTCCTCTTAACGGGTCGCCCAACATCAGCGCCTCGGTCTTCTTTAGATTGGGCCAGAAATTCTGTGGACCCATCATGGGGCCTACCATCCCAGAGAAGGCTGCTTCTAAGAAAGTGACCGGTCCTGCTTCCGAAATCGCCAGGGCGGCTTCCCCGGCCAAAAAGTCGGTCCTTACAAGATTGACGGCCCCAGCTCCCGCTCCTGCTACCCAAAGGACATCGGTCTTTGACAGGCTAACACCAGCAGCGACCCCCCACCTACACAGGGGGCAAGACGAAGCCATTCTCACCGCTGAACCAATGCCGTCCGCTCGACACGCTCGACGTCGCCACTGGCGCCGAGTAAGGAAGGCTGGGGGCAACTCCCCCTCTGGGCTAACTCCATCAGCCCCGATGGCAGAAGTTAATGCTGCTGTTCCAACTGGGAACTGCTTCGAGATGCTAAATAAGGTGCGAAGGAATTCTCCTACTGCGGTGCTAAAGAGGTCTCCTCCCCTACTAAAAAAGGTTGTGGAAATAAAGTCAGAACAGCCCCGATCCCCTCAACGGCTGTCTTCCAAAATCTATAAGGTTTGGCGGCAGGCCCGAGACTCAATGATCGATCCAAACTTCTCCCGCCAGCACAAGAGGCTGAAAATCCAATCGGAAGCCGATCACCAGGCTAAACCACAAAAGGCTGTCTGGACGCCCACCTCAACGGCCCCCTCAACCTCCACTGCTCATAAAAGGAGGAAGCCAGAGAAGATCCCCCAGCCTGCAACAACAGCTAAAAGCAATGAGCCCAGACGTCCTAAGTCTGGGGGCATGATGGTCCACACCGTATGCATGGCGTCAGGAAAAGAAGACAGCCGTGCGTCTACAGGTCATAGACCGCTCACACGGTCTGTGACCAAAGCTCAGGAGCAACAGCCAAAGCTCCAGGAAATGATGAATGCTATGGCCGCACTTACCGGGCCAAAAGAAAACCCAGAAACGTCTTCGGACGAACGTCAGGAGGAAGAAACCGACGCCGAATTCCTTCGCCGAATATTGGATAAGAAGAACAAAGAGGCTGCTGAACAAGCAGCCAACATACAGCGTATGGGCCTCCTCTTCCAAGATATGATAGGAATGATGATCCAACAGGATCCACCGGCTGAGGATCCCCCGATCGTCCTTGAAGGCGACAGGGGAGAAACGTCAAATCCTCCACCGACCCTCTCAACGGCCAAAGAGGAGACAATCTCTAAGGCTGACTTGGTGGACTATATAGCCCAGCAAATCCGGGTTCATCATGCGACTGAGGCAGCTGGTCAAGTCGTAAAAACGGGGCGGCCATATCCAAGATGGTACGACCAAATCAAGTACCCGCCGGGTTACACAATTCCCAAGTTCCATGTTTACAAGGGGACCGGCAATCCCCACCAACATGTCGTCCAGTTCAGGGCCCTTTGCGGTAACACCGGCGGAGATGATAAACTGTTGCTTCGCCAGTTCGTGGGCAGCTTATTAGAAACAGCATTCGAATGGTATTCAGAACTCCCGAACGATTCTATCAAGACGTTCGCTGAAATGGAGTTGCTATTCACTCAGCGATTCGCAAGCGCCAGCGAACGCACTCCAATAACGGCACTGATTAACGCCAGGGTAAAACCAGGCGAAACTTGGGTCCAGTATGCTATACGATGGCGGAATTTGTGGTCGAAATGCGAGCAACGCATTGAGGAAGCGCCCGCGGTGGGCATGTTCGTGGGAACCCTAGACCCTCACGCAACTATCTCCCAGTTTATGATGTTTTTTAAGCCAACCACATTCCAGGCTTTAATCGACAAGTTGGCTCAGATGGACCAAATGGGTCATAGACCGTCTCCGCCGAAGCCAGAACCTCGGAATGACAAGGATAAAGGAAAGGCCACCTTCGTCATGAATGCCCAGCTGCAACCCAATGCCCCAAAGCTGACGGATCAACTGGAAGAAAGACGCTGGTATTATAATGAGAAGATGAAGCGTCCCTACTCGTTCCCACGAGACAAGACGAAACGGCTATTCAAGCTGGCAGTACGCAACAGACTTATAAACCTGCCAAATCCAAGGCGACCGCCACAACCCACTGAGGTGAACAACCCCAACTATTGCCCTTACCATCAAACGGTAAGCCATCCGATTGAGGATTGCTTCGTCTTCAAAGGATGGATTGAAGATCAATACCTCCAGGGAAAGTTTGCGCTGTCCGAAAAGTGGAAGGTGAACCCGCCGCAGCCGCATACTCCTAAAAAGACGGACGCACCGGGGGCGACTTGTTCCTTTATTGAAGAAGCTCCATGGGAAATCGTGCTATCAGCTAAAACCAAAAGGATGCTGAGTGACCTTCATGCGTGCCAGCGATTGAATGGAAGAACCCGCTTGAACCTCAAATCATCGAAGGGATGTTGAAGCCGCGCCCAACTACAAAGATTCGTGGTGATGGCCTAAGTACTCACACCCAACCGTCAAAATCTTCGAAGAAAAAGAAGAGGAAATCCAAAAAGCCCGTGAAGCCTGGAAACAAGCGCACGGATTTGCAGAAACAGATTGACGCACTGGGGAGTACAATCAAAAGGCACGGACTCCCGTCACACTGCAAGAGTTCCTCAACCACGTCTTTCAGAAGGAAGATGAGGAAGAGAGCTCATCGGATGAATCCGAGGAATATGTGGCGAGTTGTCATGTGATTTCCTACTCGGAAGATGAGAAAACTCCTGGCACCGAGAAACTGGGGGCACACCCTGAGCCAGGACTTGTGTGGCCAACAGATGAAATGATCGACGCCTTTCTGGACGAGATTCGTCTAAAGAGTAAAGCAGATCAGGAGCGTGAGATGGCCGCATCGGAAGGAGCCGAACGCAGACGACTAAACGAAAGAGTTGAAGTACTCCCACCAGATCGAAAGGCATCCGAGGCAGACAAGAAGATATTCAAGACGAGGAAACGGTTTGCCAAAGCCATGTCGATAGGAATGAAGCTACCACCCTCGGAAGAAAACACGCTCAATGGGGTGGAGAGACACCCTGATTATTGCGCATATCATCGGAAAATTTCACACCCCACGGAGGAGTGCGACGCCTTTAAGATATGGTGGCAAGGATATGTTGCTCATCGACAACATTTTAAACGCATGAAACGCAAGACTCGTCGGGAACGAAGGAGTACTGCCGACGGGCACAACAGAACTATTGGCAGCTGTTACATGGTTAACGCCGGAGGGTCACAAGTTCTCACCTTTGGGAGCGACTCCGATGAAGAAATGGCTCTGGGCCCTCTCTTTAAAGAATCCGTTTTAGGGAAAGAGGAGAAATCGGAGGCCTGCGAGAACATTCATCTGCGCAATCGCACACTCCCAGAAAAGAATCTCGGGCCCGCGAGTAGAAAAGATAAGGGAAAGGAAAAGGTCACTGAAGATATCACTTTAGATGACCATGTAATGAAAGAGCTGGCCGCCAAAGACCCTCCTAGGAAGGGTAAGGTGGACTATAACATCCTAGCGCACCTAAGGAAGCTACCTTCTCAGCTTAGCATTCTCGATACCCTCCTATTATCAAAAGAAGCGCAAGACTCACTAATTAAGGTGTTACAAGAACCTGAGCAGTTTCAAGCCTTCCTCGCCACTGAAAGGATGAAGGATGAATTGGAGGAAGTGTATACGGCCGACATCACTTTCGGTGACGAAGACCTCCTTCTCGGGACGTGCGACCACAACCGTCCCCTATATGTCGCTGGATACTGCCATGATATCAAGATAGGCAAGATCCTGGTGGATAATGGATCCTCCGTCAATCTCCTTAATGTTCGGATGTTGAAGGAAATCTGCATGAGTGTACAACACCTCGCTCGTGACAAAATTACTATCTCCGGTTTCGATTCACAATCGTCACGGACTCTCGGATCCGTGATACTAACATTACGCTTTGGACTCCTCGTCACAGACATCAAATTCCATGTTATTGACGCCAAGACCTGCTACAACGCCTTGCTCGGTCGTCCTTGGCTACACGAGTACAACATCATCCCTTCTACACAACATCAGTGTATGAAGTACTTTAAGGATGGTTTCGAGTATACCGTAACAGGTGAGTTGAACCCATTTTCCGTGAACGAAGTCCGCAAATACGAAGATGCGAAGTACTTTTTGCCAGATTTCAAGGATACAGAAAGGTGTCGCAACCCGGAGAACAAAGCCGCCGCCACCATCCCTGTTTTCGGGAGCGATACCGAAGAAGAAGAAGAGATAGTTTATGCCGGGCCATCTCAACGCAACAACCCGGGGACGTCCGCCCCCATGTTGGTCTTCGGAAGTGACTCGGAAGATGAGGTTAATGCCGTGTTCTCCAATCGGCTGTCAATACAAGCACCCCCTAGCGATGATCAGAGTTTGCAAATCACCATGGTGTCGCGGGAACACTACAAGGATCTCGACACACTTCAAGCTCACAATGTGCAGGACCTGCAAACATTTTACGTCCCTCCCAGGCAAAGGGGTGAGAAGTTAATCCTATTCTACCGATCCTCAGAGTCGAAAATATAGAAAGAGATCTGGCATGGCATGGATGTTACACTCGACAGGCTCCAACCTACCCGTTTGCCCAGATACTACACAAATGGACTAAAGAGGTTATTGAAGCGCCAAGGAGTACCCTTAAAACAGACTGTTCGACAAGCTCGGTTCTACAACAGGATTTGCGATGTCCCTGGGACCCAACGCAAATTGCCCAACGGGAAAATGGAAACACTTGGGCTTGGATACACGAGAGCCGGAAAACGGGAACGGGCCCACAGTAGCTACGCCATATATACTTTTGATGAAGAAGAGGACGCCCCGTCAGGAAATGCCAACCCCTCATCAAAACTAGATCCCGCGATTGAAATGCCGAGTCCGTCATTTGAAGAACGAATGGACAGGCCTATCAGGAAAGTGGGTCAAAAAGCTCGGGAAGACCACAACCGCGAGATGGCCATCTACGAGAAGGCCAAGACGCAACGTCTATTTCAACAGGCTGCAAAAGACAAAGATGCACATCCTTGTCAACCCGTTGTACGAATGGCCCGACGCAGAGACGGAAATAAATCAAGAAGCGGAAAGAGGAGCCGACAACAACGACGCAGGATTAGAGAGTTACGTGATCGGGTATTGCGCGGCCCGGATTTGTCCCTCATGAAGAAGATGAGTCGAGCGTACTCCTTCCCCCGAGACAAGACGGAGAAGTTACTCGAGCTCGCTATAAAAGATCAAATGATCGCGCTTCCAGAGTCTAAGCACCCTGAGCAAGCTAACAGGGCTTCTCATCTGAGCTATTGCTCTTATCACCAAGCCACAGGACATCCTACCGAAGACTGCTTCACCTTCAAGAACTGGGTCGAGGACCGGTACCAACAGGGCAGATTCGCTTTATCCGACGGCTGGAGGGTAACGCCGCCACAAAAGCACGAACCCAAAGCCGCAAAAGCAGAACAAGATCCACCTCAGTCCTGGAAGCGGATTCGCACCTGTTATACGATTACGATATTAAAAGAAGAGCCCGAGAACATGGATAACCTTCCTTGGTGCTTTGAGAACAGCGATGATGATGTGGTCTCAGAATTTCCGCCAGCACCAAAAGAACTGGAAGACGGCATACATACTACTGCAGATAACCTCAAAAAGATTGAGTTGGGATCGGAAGATGACCCGCGACCGACATTTATCAGCGAACTGCTATCTGAAGAAAGGGTGACTGCATTAAAGAACGTGCTTCTACGGCATAAAGACTGCTTCGCGTGGAACTACTCCGAGATGCCAGGATTAGATCCGGAGATTGCTGTGCATAAATTAGCAATATCCCCAGATATCAAGCCAGTCAAGCAGGCGCCAAGAAGGATGCGACTCGAGCTTGAAATGAGCATCAACGCCGAAGTCAAGAAGCTGATCGATTCTGGATTTATCCAAGATTTCCAGTATCCCGACTGGATCGCCAATATCGTCCCGGTAATGAAGAAAAATGGGACGGTACGCATATGCGTGGACTTCAGGAATCTCAATAAAGCCTGTCCAAAGGACGATTTTCCAGTATCAGTAACCGAGCTAATGATAGATAACAGGTCCACTCACCAGGTTTTCTCCTTTATGGACGGTTCGTCAGGATACAATCAGATAAAGATGCATCCCGAAGACCAGAAGCATACCGCTTTCCGGACCCCTTTGGGTATATTCTGCTACAGGGTTATGCCCTTTGGTCTAAAGAACGCCGGCGCTTCCTATCAAAGGGCCATGACAAAAATCTTCGACGACCTCATACAGGACATCGTCGAGTGCTATATCGATGACCTTGTAGTAAAAAGCATGTCATACAAAGAGCATTTAAAGCATCTGGAGACTGTATTTCAATGCCTTCGGCAATATAATTTGAAGATGAATCCCCTCAAATGCGCGTTTGGAGTCTCCTCGGGTAAATTCCTGGGATTCATCATTCGACATCGAGGTATCAAAATAGATCCATCTAAGATCAAGGCGATCATGGAAATGCCTCCGCCAAGAACCCTCAAACAGTTGCGGTCTCTCCAAGGGAAGCTCGCATACATCCGGCGATTTATCGCCAATCTTTCAGGCAAATGCCGTCCTTACAGCCACCTGATGAAGAAGGGAACTCCATTCGTTTGGGATCAAAAATGCCAAGGTGCACTAGACGAGATCAAGCAGTACCTGCAGAACCCTCCGGTGTTGGCTGCGCCGGTCAAGGGAAAACCCCTCATTCTTTATACAACCGCCCTCGAAGGTTCCTTAGGCGCATTATGGGCACAAGAGAACGATCAAGGGAAAGAGAGAGCACTCTACTACTTAAGTCGAGTTCTGCTGGGGGCAGAAAACAACTACTCTCCCATTGAAAAACACTGCTTGGCGTTAATCTTCGCGATAACAAAACTCAGACACTATGCGTTGGCGCACGGAGTCCGTCTCATCTCGAAGGTGGACCCTCTTAAATATTTGATGTCGAAGGCTATACTGACGGGTCGACTCGCTAAATGGGCTGTACTCCTGATGGAGTTCTCAATAACGTATCGACCTCTTAAGGCAGTGAAAGGCCAGGCCATTGCCGACTTCCTCGCTGAGCATCCAGTACCTGCCGGTTCTCCTCTGAACTGCGATTTGCCAGACGAACATGCATTCGACGCGATCGGCGGCGGTGATACCCGATGAGAACTCTATTTTGACGGGGCATCTTCCATGAAGAAGCGCAAACAATGTACCCCCATAATCAAATCGGGAGTATGCCTCATCTTCGTAACCCCACAAGGAGGGATAATGCGCTTTGCTTTCTCCTTAACGGAATCGAGGACGAACAATGAAGCCGAATACGAAACTTTGATAGCGGGCCTCGAGATCGCCATTAACATGGGAATTGAAGACCTCTCTATATACGGGGATTCTCAATTGGTTGTTAGTCAAGTAAATGGTGACTACCAAATGTGCAAACCGGAGTTGGTGAAATACGGCGAAAAGGTGCAACAACTATTGACCCAAATTCCCTCCTACACTTCGGAAAGTATACCACGTGCGGAAAATAGCAACGCAGACGCGTTAGCTAAGTTCGCTAAAGAACTGGCTGACGAGAACCTCGATGACGTCAGAATCGTGGTACAAAGCCGTCGAGTGCTCGCCCCAGCAGAAATATCTCCGGAATTATACGAAGAAAAGGGGGCGACTGAGCAGACGACTCTACAAATAAAAGACCATGAGAAGGCCGAGGACTGGAGGGACATCTTCATAGACTACTTTAAGTCCCACCGAATGCCCGAAGAAGCGTCCTCAAGACATCAACTCATGAAACGTGCTCTATTTTTCGCTTTTGTCAACGACACTCTATACAAAAGATCGTTTGATTCTCTGTGGCTGAGATGCTTAGGACCTGACGAAGCAGAAAGAGTTGTTCAGGAAGTTCGCGACGGACTCTGCGGTTCTCACCAAGCAGGCCCGAAAATGAAATTGAAGATCAAACGGATGGGTTATTATTGGCCCACGATGGTCCAAGACTGCCTCGAGTATGCGAAGCAATGCCACTCGTGCCAGATTCATGGAGACTTTATCCACCAACATCCGAATCCACTACACCCAACGGTGGCTAGCTGGCCATTCGAAATGTGGGGGACTGACATAGTCGGCCCCATCGAGCCAGCATCGTCCCGGGGACATCATTTCATCCTGGCGAAAACTGATTACTTCTCCAAATGGGCAGAAGCAGTACCGCTGAGGGAAGTGAAGACGGAGAATATCCTCCACTTCTTCAAGACGGACGTCATCTATCAGTTTGGAACCCCACGGCGGATTATCTCCGATAATGGGCCAGCCTACAGAAGCCATAAGATTAGCCGCTTCGCGCAGCAGCACAATATAGACTGGAGATATTCTTCAGTTTACAATCCACGAGCTAACGGTCTAGCCGAGGCCTTCAATAAGACCTTGACGAAGATCATAAAAAAGACGGTGTCCCGAAATAAGAAAGACTGGCACGAGAGGCTGCAAGAGGCCCTTTGGGCCTATCGAACTACATTCAAGACGGCCACGAACACAACGCCGTACGCGTTGGTATTTGGGACGGAAGCAGTGCTCCCCCTCGAGATAGAGTTACCCTCTCTACGAGTGGCAGTCCACTATGAGCTGACGGACGAAGAAAATGCTCACCTTCAGCTTGAGGAGCTCGATGCCCTCGACGAAACCCGGCTCATAGCGCAACAAAATCTGGAAGCTTATAAAGCAAAGATGACGCGCTCATATGAAAGATTGACCCGACCGAGGACATTCCGCCAAGGCGAACTCGTGTTAGTGGTCTAAAGGCCTATGATCCCCAATCGAGCCAAGCGGGGAAAATTCGAGCCAAACTATGAAAGCCCGTACATCATAGATAAGGTCTACCTGGGTGGGGCCTATCTACTCATGGACATGCACGGTGAAAGGACTTTCAGGCCAATAAACGGTCGCTTCCTAAAGAGATACTACGCTTAATGAGCCACGGCCTGGGTCAATGATAGATGACGACGACTATGTCCGCTCGCTATCTTCCTAAGCTCGAGCGTTATAAGCAGTAGCCGGCCTTCTCCATGTCGGACCGAAATGTCCTTAAACTAACGACGGACCGAAACGTCCTTAAACTATCAACGGACCGAAACGTCCTTAAACTAATGACGGACCGAAATGTCCTTAAACTAACGACGGACCGAAACGTCCCTAAACTACTACCGCAGCATCCTTAGGCTGACAAAAAAAAAGGGGAGAAAAAGAAAAATATAAAAAAAAAGATGATAAAAAAAACGGTATGTCCATAAGCAAAATGGGCACGGATGAAAACCCGAAAGGGCTCCGTGAGTAAAAACAGCAGCGCTACCGGCGAGTGTTCGTGAAAACCCGAAAGGGCGCGACCTTGTAAAAAAAAGAGAAAAAGAATAAAAAAAAAACGGTACGTCCATAAGCAAAATGGGCACGGATGAAAACCCGAAAGGGCTCCGTGAGTAAACACAGCAGGACTACCGGCGAGTGTTTGTGAAAACCCGAAAGGGCGCAACCTCGCTGAAAGACACGTACAGGGTCCTCTCGACCTTGTAAGGAGAAACCACCCGTGTGAGATCCTTACGACTCACAAAGGAGCAACACACTTAGGGACCCTCACGATTCCTAAGGAGAAAATACACTTGCGAGATCCTTACGACTCGTAAAGAGAATTCTCTTATGGGACCCTCACGGCTCATGAGATTTGAAAGTCTTAAGTTACAGAAACCTAAACCTATTCTTAAGCAAATCCCCCACAACCTTCGATACTGCCCTACAAGAGGCTCAAAACTGACCCTTGTATACAATCCACGGGCGCGAATAAACATTTCCCCAGCAAAGTCACACCTGTGACTAGGGATATGTCCATATAATGAGCAACCCTTGTAGGTCCTCTCGACCCATAAGGAGAAAACCCTCTTGTAGGATCCTTACGACTTACAGAGGAACATACACTTAGGGATCCTCACGATTCCTAGGAAAAAAATACACCTACGAGATCCTCACGACTTGTAGGGAGAAATACCTTGGTGAGACCCTTACGGCTCATGAAGTCAAAAGCCTTGGTCGACAGGACCCTTAACCCTGTTTGCTAAGCCACCTTTGTTTAAAATCGACAGAGGGAAATGATGATTCGCTCCTGGCAATATTCCAGTTGTAGCGGTGCTGATGCCGAAATCGGTGTCCAAAATCCAAGCTTGCGGCGAAAAAGCTAGCAAGCCACACATGCCTACGAAATAGCCGAAATGATGGGGCAACTTGCAATAAAAAGCGGCGAGTAAAAATGTATGCATGAAAAATAGCCGAAATGATGGGGCAACTCGCAATAAAAAGCAGCGAGTAGAAAATAAATAAAAAGCCAAAATGATGGGGCAATCGCGACCTTCGCGATATAAAAGCTGAAACGATAGAGCATCGCGGAAAAAGAAATAAAATAAAAATAAAATTTATGCCCTACAGGTGATATTCCATCACACCCTGTACACAATCCAAGGGCGTAAACAAAAAAAGGGAACATACCTCCCCCCAGGTTTCACCAAAGAAAGAAGCTAAATCTCGACGGGCCACAAGCGACCTAGAGATCATCCCAACACTCGTCTCGTAACGATGGACACAACTTCAAGCTAAGCGGAACAGCGCAAACTCCCAGTTCCATGGCTCGGTGGTATACGTATCGCCAACAGTCAAACCTCCATCCCGTGAAATGCGGATATAATCAGCAAAATTCCTGGTTACGTAGAACGCGGATAACGTCACTCTTTGACCCCGTGGAAAACGTCCAGAGCGGATCCTAGTCCTCGCAAAGCACGGCAATGAACCCATATGAAGCATCCAGAGCAGAGCCTAGTCCTCGCCGAGCACGGCAGTGAACCCGTGTGAAGCATCTAGTGCAAAATTCCTGGTTACGTGGAACGCGGATAACGTCACTCTTTGACCCCGTGGAAAACGTCCAGAGCGGATCCTGGTCCTCGCAGAGCACGGCAGTGAACCCGTGTGAAGCATCCAGAGCGGAGCCTAGTCCTCGCCGAGCACGGCAGTGAACCCGTATGAAGCATCTAGTGCAAAATTCCTGGTTACGTGGAACGTGGATAACGTCACTCTTTGACCCCGCAGAAAACGTCCAGAGCGGATCCTGGTCCTCGCAGAGCACGGCAGTGAACCCGTGTGAAGCATCCAGAGCGGAGCCTAGTCCTCGCCGAGCACGGCAGTGAACCCGTATGAAGCATCTAGTGCAAAATTCCTGGTTACGTGGAACGCGGATAACGTCACCCTTTGACCCCGCTGAAAACGCCCAGAGCGGAGCCTGGTCCTCGCCAAGCACGGCAGTGAACCCGTGTGAAGCATCCAGAGCAAATACCGGACCGTGTAGTCCTTAAAATCCACGGACTATGATGTCCTTAACCTCGACCGCGATGTCTTAAAACTAACGATCAACTACCCCGATTCCCTACGGATTCTTCCTTGGTTTAAGGGTACATCTCTTCACTCCTTTGATACCTGGCGTTGTAATTCCTCAACGTCTTCAAAGAGGTGACGGGTCCCTGCAACCAAATATCGGACTGTGGAGTCCCTAAATCCACAGACTATGAGGTCCTTAACCTTGACCGCGACGTCTTTAAACTACGATACCAGGAGCAGCCCCCTGGCCCCGGGAAACACGGGCAAGGGCGACCACATCCAGCACTTACAAGTCCTCACGACCTGTAAGAAGAAGAAAACTCTCTTGTGAGATCTCTACGACTCTCAAGGGAAAACCCGCTTAAGAATCTTCATGATTCTTAAGAAGGACTTACACCTATGGGATCCTCTCGACCTGTAGGGAGAAAAACTCTTTATGAGACCCTCATGGCTCACAAAATGCAAAAGTCTTAGGAAGCAGATCTTAACCCTGAATCCTAAGCCATCGCTGTCTTGCAAGGAGATCAAGATAGAATATCCGCAGAATACATTCAATAAAAAGGGGACACACCATTGAGAAGAAAAATGTATCTTTTATTCATAAACCAAAATGGATACAAAGTGCAATTCATGAAAGAAACAAAAAAGAAAGATACTCTCATTCATGAGTATGTACAAAAAAGGGGAAAAGATACAAGTCCTCAAGCCGGCGGGCGATGCAGTAATTTTACCAGCTCATCGTTCTGTTGCTGAGCCACGGCTTCATGACGCAAGATCTCCAGAAGACGAGCCTCCGCCTGAGCTTGCTGAGCCTGATACGAAGCGAGCCGAGCTTCGAGCTCTTTCTCGGTGACTTTATGAGCCTCGACCCTCTCACGAGTGAACGTGGCAGCTTTATCAAGAGTCACCATCTCCCTGATGGACTCTTGAAGCACCCGCCAGAGTTCATACGCTTTTTCGGCCTTGGCGGTAAGATTAGATTGAAGCTCGCCCAGCGCCTTGGAAGCCAACTCCCTCTCCGAGAATTTACGACGAGCCCTCTTCTCGCACAACAATATGTTCGCCACGTATCGCGCTATCAGGCCGCGTAAGCTCACTTTCGCGACCACGACCTTGGAAACAGGACATACACGCCCAAGACCGTATAAATAGGCTTCCATTCGATAGCAACAATCAATCTAAAACGCGCTCACGTCACCCGGTATGAAAAGCAACGAGAAAATTTCCGACGTTTGTCCTATCAAGTATGTGTTCGCGATTATATGAACGTCCGATAAAGAAATAATATTCGAAGCTTTAATGTGCGTGCGACATGATGATAGTGTTGATTATTGAAGAAAGTTTTCATAAGAAGAACACAAAGTTTATTTATACAAGCGAAAACACACATACGAGTACCGAGCCTATATGGAAGTTCAGCATAAAGCATACAATAAAAAGACTAATATACTACGCTAGCAGGAAAAGGTCACCAAACACAGGATCAGTGGCACAAGGGTTAACAAAGCAAAGAACAAAATTCTCCATCTCTCTCTCCGCTCTCTCCAGCATATCAAAGCGACGGTTTTCGCGAGGAGTCGCTCCCCATCGATTGGCGCCATGTTCATTTGCAAAAGCAGACATAACAGCTCGTCGGGCTCTTATTTCGCTCAAAAGATGAACTGAGCGATCTTTCAAAGCCTGAGTAATCAAACAGGCCTCGTGAAAACCCTCGAGCTTCTCTTCAGCCGCGTCAAGCATCGCCAGGGTCATCTCCGCTGGGTGAGGAGGGATGTCGGCAAGCACGGCCGTGAGAATCATCCGGAGCCAAAGGGACCCCATCGGGAGGGGGGACCCCCTACGGATCGAGAGTTCGTACGTTGCCGAGTCGCATTCGTCATCGGTAAGAAGTGGATCCACCAATCGGGCAGCAAAACGGGGGATCATCTCCTCGACAGGAACTTCCCATGGCTGTCGACGAGCATAAGGGTGATTGCAGGCCATGGCGTTCGGTTGTTTCTCAAGACAAATCACACCAAAATGGAAAAATAAATCTCTCTGTGAAGGGAAAAGAAGGCTATGGCCTCAGATATAAAGAGGTGCATTAAGTATTGATCACGGAAAATCTTGCATGATGAAGCTATTTCCAAGGCCCAAAAAAGAGGAAAGGCATCGAAAATCAGGGAGATGGAACTATTTCCAAGGCTCCTTTTCTGCATCTGATATTGTGCGCTAAAAAAAATATGGTATGGAAAAATTTTGAACAGCCCCATCAAAGGACCCCACGTGCAGAACACGTGTGCCCCAAACTTGACGTGCACTAAAAAATGGAGTAGCACCCTGCATATTAAAAGCATCAACAACAACAGTAGCAAAATGATAAAATCCTAGAGAAAGGCATGCAAGCAGGGAAAGACATAATAAAACTTGTCACTCATACTTCAAGAAGTTCATACAAAATAAAGAGGACACGTTTACAATGGTAAGACTTCAGACGCGGGGCATGGGTTAAGAAACTCAAGATTAACTTTGTCCAAGATTCTCCAAGAATTTCGAACCTCCCGAGTATGCTTCCTCTCGCGATCGCAAGCGTCGGGGTCCTTACGAATATCCTCCACCCTCCGATAGGCGGCAAGTATGGCTGACTGCTAAAAGGCTTGGTGCAAGAGATCAATAAGGTGATCTCGCCTCCTCTTTGAGATCAAGCCCATCAGGTACACCGAATATACCTTATCCTCAGCAGTGTCCAAGGCCCTGAGCGGTATGCCGGTGCAAAAGAGAGGAAGTGCCTCCCGGATTGCCAGCACGATCAGCCTCAGAAGAGAAGAGCGACGAGGGAGTAGCCGATGGTTGTACTCGTCAAAGCGGCTCATGATCTCGGCACACTGAGCATCGGTGAACTCCTGGTTCTGACTGCGGCCAAGTGCACGAATATTCCCATAGGAAATAATCTCATCAAGACCATACAGATGGGCATCCATGATACCTGAAATAAAGGTCATGAGAATCATTACAAAGCTTCTGTTGCATTAATTGCAGAAGGACAACCTCGGGTCGAGAGCCCCCAAGAAGCCTCCGTGTGAAGAAACTGAGTTCTTCATTGGAATTAAATTCCTTACTAAGAAAAGGGAATTAAATTCCATGGAGTTGAAACGCCATCATCATCTCCCCAAAGATCATCTAAACCCTAAGAGATCTACAGTTCGAAGGTTAGGTGGTTTCCTGTTCTTATGGAAAAACTTGAAGAAAAATGGGTTCCTTGTTGAAAAAAAGTAAAAACCCTTGTTTTGGATTTAAAATCCAAAGGAATGTGAAAATTTACTGTTTGTCCAAGAACATCACCTGAGGAAAAAGGGTCACCTGAACAGAGTTAAACTCTGAAGATTGTTTCAAGACAGAGAACTAAGCTCTGGAAGCGAGAATTAAATTCTCAAGGGAAAAAGTTCTCAAAGGAAGAAGATGAGCAAAGTGAAGGCTCTTCTGAAGAGACATGGGTATTTATAGGAGGCAATGGAAACGTTTCATCTCCCCAAATCCCTAGAGGAATCCAACGGTCACAAAAGGTGACAGCGTTGCACTCACGTGCAAACACGTGAGAACAACGCTGTGGGGGCATTTGTTTCCTTATTTAAAATCAGGAAAAGTTACGAAGGAGGCATCACGTGCGAGCACGTGACCAACAGTCACGTGTTGGCACGTGACACCTAAAAGCATCGGCAAGGCAGATTCAGCTTCCTGACTCCATCAAAGAAAAGGAGTTCAGAAAGGGTCACGTGCTCCCACGTGACCAGAGTCACGTGTTGGCACGTGACATTTAAAGGCGGCTTCGAAGGCACATCGGTTCTCTGATCACATCAAAGAAAAGGGGTTCAGAAAGGGTCACGTGCTCCCACGTGACCAGGGTCACGTGTCGGCACGTGACACTCAAAAGCAGCAGACTCAATCAAGAAAAAGGCTCCAGACGAGGGTCACGTGCTCACACGTGACCAGGGGTCACGTGGTGGCACATGACAGCTAAGCAACGACCAGAAAGCAGAGCGCAGAAGGAAAGAAGAGGGCTCGTTCCAAGGGGGTCACGTGTCCACACGTGACCAAGGGTCACGTGACCAAGGGTCACGTGGCCACACGTGACCAGCTTTCAAAGCCTATCTGTTAACAGAATTAAATTCTGAGAAAAGACCTCTTAAATCTTTCCAAAGCAACCGATTGAATTAAAGATTTAAAGGTGATTAAATATCATCTATCTATGGGAAAATCTCGAATTTGGAAAGATTTCCCCGTAAAATCTAACCGAAATAACAAAGAAGAATCTCTGGACTTAAAATCCAATGGTGAATAAAATTCACCTAATAATCCAAAGGTCCAAAACGAATGGTGAATACAAATTAAATCTCTCAATGAAAGATTCACCAAAACTAATTGATTCGGCTGCTTCTCCTATAAATAGGAGTCAAGAGACACACAGAAAGAGATATATGCAGAGGGAAGAAAAGAGAGAGAGCCTTGATACTTTAGAGGAATTTGGATCTTCTGCAAAAGAAAACCCTAGGTAAGAAAGGGAAGGTTTTATGGAAAGAAAAGAGAATTTAATTCTCAACAGAGTTTAACTCTGATATAAAAACAGAAGGACATATTTCTTCTCTCTTTGATGGAGGATCTGTAAAGTGCACATCTCCCCTTGAGTTGAGAATTTAATTCTCAATGGGTTGAGATCCTGCCATGCAGATCCAAAGCATAGAGAGGGAATGGAAGCACGAGAATTTAATTCTCACAGAACTATAGGAATTTAATTTCTTCAAAATAAAATTAGGGTTTGACCCTGTGTTATGGGAATTTAATTCCTTCAGAATGAAAAGAATCAGGGTTTAACCCTAGTTAAGAACTTAGTTCTGTTAAAACAACAAGAATTTAATTCCCTTAATCTTATTCCCCAGAATAATTCTTTAACAGAGAGTGGGGGTTTAATTCCTTAAAGCTTTATTAGGGTTTAACCCTATTCAGTTCTTCACATATATGAGGAATTTAATTCCTACAGAAAATTCAGAGTTCAACTCTTCAAAAGGAACTAGGAATTTAATTCCTCTGAAATTGTTGTCAGGGTTCAACCCTACGAGGGATTTAATTCCTGAAAGAGATTAACATATCTTCTAAACAACTACAGAAAAGCAGGGTCACGTGTCACCACGTGACCCCCCCAAAAGATCTACAGAAAGTCCTTTGAGGCAGTGCCTCACGTGACCCACGTGACCCTTGGCAGAGGATTTAACATACTCCATTCAAACACCCGTCATGTGATGACACATGATGCTCTAAAAGATGCGATCTTCTCAGCAGAACAAACGAAGGGAGGGCGCCCTCACGTGCTACCACGTGACCCCTCTTGCCTCAGCGTCTAACGCTAAATTGGAACCCCTAAATTCGGTGTTAAAACGTTGTTTGGCCTTAGTGTTCAACACTAAGCAAAGAACTTTATTTGCGGTGTTCAACACTGATTACCTTAGTGTTCAACACTAATTTGGGATTTCTGTTGCCAGTGTTTAACACTGATCTGTTTTAGTGTTTAACACTAATTTGAAAGCCTTGTTGCTGGTGTTTGACACCAACTATCTCCTAGTGTTAAACACTGACTTATCAATCTCATTCTCAGTGTTCAACACTGATTGGTCTTTAGTGTTTAACACTAGGCATTGGCCCAATTGGCTAAATGGCCAGAGGCAAAGCCTCTCCTTCAAGGGACCAACAGGAGGGCCGATGTCCCAGACATGATTGGACTTAGCCCAAGCTGGCCATAAGTCCTCAATTCGTAATTAACTGGGCTAATGGGCTCATAACATAATTAATTGGTCTTGATCCCAAATTGGGCCAGAGACTATTTAATCCACTCCGGTTCCAGGGTACATCTCTTCACTCCTTTGATACTTGGCGTTGTAATCCCTCAACGTCTTCAAAGAGGTGACGGGTCCCGATGACCACACATTGATATGGACTGTGGGGTCCTTAAACCCATGGACTACGACGTCCTTAACCTTGACCGAGATGTCTTAAAACTAACAATGGACTGTGGGGTCCTTAAACCCATGGACTACGACGTCCTTAACCTTGATCGAGATGTCTTAAAACTAACAATGGACTGTGGGGTCCTTAAACCCATGGACTACGACGTCCTTAACCTTGACCGAAATGTCTTAAAACTAACAATGGACATCAATGTCCTTAAACTACCCATGGACCGCAATGTCCTTAAAACTAGCGATGGACCACTATGTCCCTAAACTGGAACGATAGAGCCCAAACGCTCTTTTGTTGGATCTAAACAATCCCGTTTAAGTTGATCTTAGCCTTAAATATGGCTAACGTATCCTTAAAACCTTTCAAACAGACTTTAGTCCCAAACTGGACTATAGATCCCCCCAATTAACTCTGGTTCAAGGGTACATCTCTGAACTCCTCTGACATCTGTCGTTGTAATCTTTCAACGTCGTCAGAGAGGTGACGGGTCCCGACGGCCATACATTAAATGGACCACTATGTCCCTAAACTGGAACAATGGAGCCCAAATACTCTTTTGTCGGATCTAAACGATCCCGTTAAGTTGATCTTAGTCTCAGGTTAGACTAACGCATCCTTAACAAACGTTTGAGTTGATCTTGGCCTCAAATATGGCTAATGTATCCTCAAACCAAACCCCCAAACCCAAATCCAAGATAATACGGATTTGGACTAGTCCACGCCCTACGGACGACGACATAACTCGGTCTCCGTAAACAATCCACGGGCAACAAACCATAAAATAAACACACGCGATACGAAGTGACCATCTGGAGAAGGAGAAAGTTGTTACCGCGACGCGGTAGCATAATTAACTGCAGTGGCTTGCGCCTGCAGGGAAGAGCGTCCCCACAATCAAAAACCCCTCAAGCGAGGGGGAATCTGACAAAGTCTGCTACATCGGACGCATCCGTCTAGACCTTCGATACATGGTGCCATAAATTAACTTGGCATCTTCGGAGAGGTGGACGGATAGCACCAATTAGCATCTGCCCCGAATCTCAGGCGAGACGTCCCACGTCTCGGCCGCCGTTCAGAGGGGAACAGATTCTGGCACGACTTCACAAGGAGGAATAATGCGCTTCGCTTTCTCCTTAAAAAAGCCGAGGACGAATAATGAAGCAGAATATGAAGCATTGATTGCAGGTCTCGAGATTGCCATCGACATGGGAATTGAAAACCTCCTCATATACGGAGATTCTCAACTGGTCGTTAGTCAAGTAAACGGCGACTACCAAATGTGTAAACCGGAGTTTGTGAAGTACGGTGAAAAGGTGCAACGACTGTTGACCCCAATTCCCTCCTATACTTTGGAAAGTATACCGCGCGCAGAAAACAGCAAAGCAGACGCGTTGGCCAAACTTGCTAAAGAGCTGGCTGACAAGAACCTCGATGACGCTAGAATCGTGGTACAAAACCGTCGGGTGCTTGCCCCAACAGAAATATCTCCGGAATCATCCGAAGAAAAAGGAGCGAGCGAGCAGACGACCCTGCAAGTAAAAGATTGGGAAAATACTGAGGATTGGAGGGAAGTCTTCATAGACTACTTTAAATCCCACCGAATGCCTGAAGAATCGTCCACAAGACATCAGCTCATGAAACGAGCTCTGTCTTTCGCCTTCGTCAATGATACTCTGTACAAGAGGTCGTTTGATTCTCTGTGGCTGAGATGCTTAGGACCTGACGAAGCGAAAAGAGTCGTCCAGGAAGTTCACGACGGACTCTGCGGTTCTCACCAAGCGGGCCCGAAGATGAAGTTGAAGATCAAACGGATGGGCTACTATTGTCCCACAATGATCCAGGACTGCCTCAAATATGCGAAGCAATGCCATTCATGCCAAATTCATGGGGACTTCATCCACCAGCATCCAAATCCACTACATCCAACGGTGGCTAGCTGGCCATTCGAAATGTGGGAGACTGATATAGTCAGCCCCATCGAACCAGTATCGTCTAGAGGACATCGTTTCATCCTAGCGACAACTGACTACTTCTCTAAGTAGGCAGAAGCGGTACCGATGAGGGAAGGAAAGATGGAGAATATCCTCCATTTCTTCAAGACGCATGTCATATATCGGTTTGGAATGCCAAGACGAATCATCTCCGATAACGGGCCAGCCTACAGAAGCCACAAAATCAGTCGCTTCGTACAACAGCATAATATAGACTGGAGATATTCTTCAATTTATAATCCGCGAGCTAACGGTCTAGCTGAAGCCTTCAACAAGACCTTGACGAAGATCATTAAGAAAACGGTGTCCCGAAATAAGAGAGACTGGCATGAGAGACTGCAAGAGGCTCTTTGGGCGTATCGAACTACGTCCAAGACGGCCATGAACACAACGCCGTACGCGTTGGTATTTGGGACGGAAGCAGTGCTCCCCTTCGAGATAGAGTTACCCTATCTACGAGTGGCAGTCCACTACAAGCTGACGGATGAAGAAAATGCTCACCTTCGGCTTGAAGAGCTTGACGCCCTTGATGAAACCCGGCTCATAGCGCAACAAAATCTGGAAGCTTATAAAGCAAAGATGACGCGCTCATATGAAAGATTGACCCGACCGAGGACATTCCGCCAAGGCGAACTCGTGCTAGTGGTCAAAAGGCCTATGATTCCCAATCGTGCCAAGCGAGGAAAATTCGAGCCAAACTATGAAGGCCCATACATCATAGATAAGGTCTACCAGGGTGGGGCCTATCTACTCATGGACATGCACGGTGAAAGGCCTTTCAGGCCAATAAACGGTCGCTTCCTAAAGAGATACTACGCATAATGAGCCACAGCCTAGGTCAATGATAGATGACGACGACTATGTCCGCTCTCTATCTTCCTAAGCTCAAACTCTATCAACAGTAGCCAGCCTTCTCAAAGTCGGACCGAAATGTCCTTAAACTAATAGCAGACCGAAACGTCTTAAAACTACTACCGCAGCATCTTTAGGCTGACAAGAAATAAAAAAAAGCATATAAAAAAAAGGGAATAAAAAAACAAAAAAAAAAGGTATGTCCATAAGCAAAAAGGGCACGGATGAAAACCCGAAAGGGCTCCGTGAGTAAAAACAGCAGGGCTACCGGCGAGTGTTCGTGAAAACCCGAAAGGGCGCGACCTCGTAAAAAAATATATATAAAAATAAAAAGAATAAAAAAACGGTATGTCCATAAGCAAAATGGGCACGGATGAAAACCCGAAAGGGCTCCGTGAGTAAAAACAGCAGGGCTACCGGCGAGTGTTCGTGAAAACCCGAAAGGGCGCGACCTCGTAAAAAAAAATATATATATAAAAATAAAAAGAATAAAAAAACGGTATGTCCATAAGCAAAATGTGCACGGATGAAAACCCGAAAGGGCTCCGTGAGTAAAAACAGCAGGGCTACCGGCGAGTGTTTGTGAAAACCCGGAAGGGCGCAACCTCGTTAAAGAACACTTACAAGATCCTCTCGACCTTGTAAGGAGAAACCACCCGCGTGAGATCCTTACGACTCACAAGGGAGCAACACACTTAGGGATCCCCACGATTCCTAAGGAG
The DNA here is from genome assembly GCA_030015575.1 of Agapanthus africanus. Taxonomy (NCBI): domain Eukaryota; kingdom Viridiplantae; phylum Streptophyta; class Magnoliopsida; order Asparagales; family Amaryllidaceae; genus Agapanthus; species Agapanthus africanus. Next base: position 964,155,353 of record CM057338.1, read on the forward strand.
AAAATACACTTGCGAGATCCTCACGACTCGTAAGGAGCACTCTCTTATGGGGCCCTCACGGTTCATAAGAGTTGAAAGTCTTAAGTTACAGAGACCTAAACCTGTGCTTAAGCAACTCCCAGGACTTTCGATATTGCCCTACAAGTGGCTTAATACTGACCCTTGTATACAATCTACGGGCGCGAATAAACATTTCCCTAATCAAGTCTCATCCGAGACTGGGGATATGTTCGCATGACGAACAACCCTTATAAGTCTGTTCCCCTCCGAACGACGGCGCGACATGACGTCTTTCCTGAGATTCGGGGCAGATGCTAATTGGTGCTATCCGTTCACCTCTCCGAAGATACCAAGTTGATTTATGGCACCATGTATCGAAGGTTTGAACGGATGCGTCCGATGTAGCAGACTTCGTCAGATTCCTCCTCGTTTAAGGGGTTTTTGATTGTGGGGACGCTCTTCCCTGCAGGCGCAAGCCCCTGCAGTTAATTACGCTACCGCATCGCGGTAACCACTTTCTCCTTCTCCAGATGGCCACTTCATGTCGCATATGTTTATTTTGTGTTTAGTTGCCCGTGGATTGTATACGGAGACTGAGTTATGTCGTCGCCCGTAGGGCGTGGACTAGTCCAAATCCGTATTATCTTAGATTTGGGTTTGGGGGTTTTGGGTTTAAGGATACGTTAGCCTCATTCGAGACTAAGATCGACTTAAACGTTTGTTAAGGATACGTTAGTCTAGTTTTCAGACTAAGATCAACTTAACGGGATCGTTTAGATCCAACAATAGAGCAATTAAGGGAGCCCTGTTGTTTAGTTTAGTGACATTGCGGTCAATAAGTAGTTTAAGGACATTGCGGTCCAGTGTTCGTTTTAAGACGTTGCGGTCAAGGTTAAGGACGTCGTAGTCTGTGGATTTAAGGACTCCACGGTTCGATGTTAGTTTTAAGACATCACGGTCAAGGTTAAGGACCTCATAGTCCATGAGTTTAAGGACCCTACAGTCCGTCGTTAGTTTTAAGACATCCCGGTCAAGGTAAGGACCTCATAGTCCATGAGTTTAAGGACCCCACAGTCCGTATTAATATGTGGTCATCGGGACCCGTCACTTCTTTGAAGACGTTGAGAAATTACAACGCCAAGTATCAAAGGAGTGAAGAGATGTACCCTTAAACCGAGGTAGATTAAATAATCTTTGGCCCAATTTGGAACCAAGACCAATTAATTATATTATGAGCCCATTGGCTCAGTTGAATTTGAATTGAGGACTTATGGCCAGCTTGGGCTAAGTCCAATCATGTTTAGAATATTGGCCCTCTGTTGGTCCATTAGAGGAGAGGCTTTGCCTCTAGACACTTAGCCAATGGGGCTAAAGTTAGTGTTAAACACTAAAGATCAATCAGTGTTGAACACTGAGAATGAAATTGACAAGTTAGTGTTTAACACTAAAAGATAGTTAGTGTTAAACACCAGCAACAGGGCTTTCAAATTAGTGTTTATACACTAAAACAAATCAGTGTTAAACACTGGCAATGGAGATTTCAAATTAGTGTTTAACACTAAGGCAGATCAATGTTAAATACTGGAAACAGGGTTTTCTAGGTTGGTGTTCAACACTAAGAAAGTCAGTGTTAAACACTGTAAATAGATGTTTTCCAAATTAGTGTTTAAACACTAAGAAAATCAGTGTTAAATACTGGATATAGAGGTTTCAATTTTAGTGTTAAACACTAAGGCAAGAGGAGTCACGTGGTAGCACGTGAGAGCGCCCTCAATTCATTTTATTCTGCCAAAAGTATTGAATACTTTGGAGCATCACGTTCTGTTATGTGATGGGAATTCTGGTGTTTGTCCGTTAAAGCTTCAGCCAAGGGGTCACGTGGTAGCACATGATAGCGCCCTGTTTCCCTTTATTTTGTTCTACAGATAAGTGTTTAACACTTTTAATTCTGAAAGCCATCACGTGTGGGCACGTGATGGGGGCCTGCGCTTTGATCTGTTAGTTAGGGGTCACGTGTCGACACGTGAGGGCGCCCTAAAGCTCTTTTCTGTTTCTTTTCAGGGGTCACGTGGTAGCACGTGACCCTATTCCTTTGCCTGTTTGAAGATGTGTTTATCTTTTTAAGAATTGAATTCTTCATAGGGTTAAACCCTAGCAATAACTTTAGAGGAATTAAATTCCTACTTTCTTTTGAAGAATTATATTCTTAAATAGGGTTAAACCCTCATTTCTTCTTTCTTGAGGGAATTAAATTCCTGTTATTTTAACAGAACTAAGTTCTTAACTAGGGTTAAACCCTGATTCTGTTCATTCTGAAGGAATTAAATTCCCATAACATAGGGTCAAACCTTAATTTTATTTTAAAGGAATTAAATTCCTATAGTTCTGTGAGAATTAAATTCTCAAGCTTCCATTCCCTCTCTATGCTTTGGATCTGCATGGCAGGATCTCAACCCATTGAGAATTGAATTCTCAACTCAAGGGAAGATGTGCACTTTACAGATCCTCCACCAAAGAGAGAACTATGTTCTTCTGTTTTATATCAGAGTTAAACTCTGTTGAGAATTGAATTCTCTTTTCCTTTCAAAAAGCCTTCCCTTTCTTACCTAGGGTTTTCTTTTGTAGAAGATCAAAATTCCTCCAAAGTATCAAGGCTCTCCTCTTTTTTTATGTATCGATTCCTTTCTGCATGTATGTCTGTGTGTCTCTTGGCTCCTATTAATAGGAGAAGCAGCCGAATCAATTAGTTTTGGTGAATCTTTCATTGAGAGATTTCATTTGTATTCACCATTCGTTTTGGACCTTTGGATTATTATGTGAATTTTAATCACCATTGGATTTTAAATTCAGAGATTCTCCTTTGTTATTTCGGTTAGATTTTAAGTGGAAATCTTTCCAAGTTCAGATTTTTTCCATAGATAGGTGATATTTAAGAATCTTTAAATCTTTAATTCAATCGGTTCCTTTGGAAAGATTTGAGAGGCCTTTTCTCAGAATTTAATTCTGTTAACAGATAGGCTTTGAAAGCCGGTCACGTGTGGCCACGTGACCCTTGGTCACGTGTGGGCACGTGACCCCCTTGGAACGAGACCTCTTCTTCCTTTTTGCGCTCTGCCTTCTGGCTGCCGCTTAGCCGTCACGTGCCACCACGTGACCCCTGGTCACGTGTAAGCACGTGACCCTTGCCTGGAGCCTTTTTCTTGATTTGATCAGGGAATTGAGTCTGCTGCTTTTGAGCGTCACGTGCCAACACGTGACCCTGGTCACGTGGGAGCACGTGACCTCTTCTGAAGCCTTTTCCTTGATTTGATCAGGGAACCGATGTGCCTTTGAAGCCGTTTTTAAATGTCACGTGCCAACACGTGACCCTGGTCACGTGGGAGCACGTGACCCTTTCTGAACCCCTTTTCTTTGATGTAGTCGGGAAGCTGAATCTGCCTTGCCGATGCTTTAGGCGTCACGTACCAACACGTGACTGCTGGTCACGTGTGAGCACGTGACCCTTTTCTGAAGCCTCTTCCGTAGGCTTTCCTGATTTTAAATCAGGAAACAAATGCCCCCACAGCGTTGTTCTCACGTGTCTGCACGTGAGTGCAACGCTGTCACCTTTTGTGACCGTTGGATTCCTCTAGGGATTTGGGGAGATGAAACGTTTCTATCACCTCCTATAAATATTGGGGTCATTTCAGAGACGCTTCCACTTTGTTCGTCTTCTTCCTTGCAAACTTTCTCTGAGAATTTAATTCTCTTCTTCCAGAGCTTAGTTCTCTGTCTCAAACATTTTCCAGAGTTTAACTCTGTTGAAGGATCCTTTTTCCTCAGGTAATGATGTTGAACGGTCGAAGCACCTTTATTTTAAAAGAACTCTCTGGATTTTAAATCCACATTAGGGGTTTTACCTCTTTTAATATGAACCCATTTTTTTGAATTTATCAGCGAAAATAGAGAACCATTTAATCTTCGAACAATGGATCTCCTAGGGTTCACTTGATGCTTTTAGGGAGATGATGAGATCCGTTACCTCTTTTTTAAGGAATTTAATTCCGTTTGAAGAAAATGTTTCTGGGAATTTAATTCCCTTCTCTTAATAAGGAGTTTAATTCCTATGAAGAACTCAGTTTCTTCACATGGAGGCTTCTTAGGGTTTCCTTGCCCTAGGTTGTCCTTCTGTACTCAATGCAACAGAAGCTTTGTAACAATTCTCATGACCTTTATTTCAGGTATTATGGATGCACATATGTATGGCCTTGACGAAATCATTTCCTATGGGAACATTCGCGCACTGGGCCGCAGTCAGAACTAGGAGTTCACCAATGCTCAGTATGCTGAGATTATGAGCCGCTTTGACGAGTACAACCATCGGTTACTCCCCCGTCGCTCTCCTCTTTTGAGGCTCATCGTGCTGGCAATTTGGGAGGCGCTTGCTTTCTTCTGCGCCGGTGTACCGCTCAGGGCATTGGACGCTGCCGAGGACAAAATACATTCGGTGTATCTGATGAGTCTAATCTCGAAGAGAAAGCGCGACAACCTCATTGATCTCTTGCACCAGGCATTTCAGCAGTCGGCCGTACTTGCCGCCTATCGGAGGGTGGAGGACATTCGCGAGGACCCCGACGCTTGTGATCGTGAGAGAAAACATACTCGGGAGGTTCGAAATGCTTGGAGAATCTTGGAAAAAGTTAAGCTTGAGTTTCTCAATCCGTGCCCCACGTCTGAAGTCTTACCATTGTAAACGTGTTCTCTTTATTTTTTATGACCTTCTTGAAGTATGACTGCTAAGTTCTATTATGTCTTTGTATGTTTGCATGCCTTTCTGTGGGATTTTATTATTTCACTATTGTTGTTGCTGATACTTTTAATATGCATGGTGCTGTTCCATTTCTAGTGCACATCAAGTTTGGGGCTCACGTGTTCTGCACGTGGGATCCTTTGATGGGACTGTTCAAAATTTTTCCATGCCACATTTTTAGTACACAATATCAGATGCAGAAAAGGAGCCTTGGAAATAGTTCCATCCCCTTGATTTTCGATGCCTTTCCTTTTTTGGGCCTTGGAAATAGCTTCATCATGCAAGATTTTCCACGCTCAACACTTAATGCACTTCTTTATATCTGAGGCTATAGCCTTCTTTCACTTCACAGAGATTTATATTTTTTCTTTCTTATTTTGGTGTAATTTGTCTTGAGAAACAAACGAGCGCCATGGCCTGCAATCGCCCTCATGCTTGTCGACAGCCATGGGAAGTTCCTATTGAGGAGATGATCCCCCGCTTTGCTGCTCGGTTGGTGGATCCACTCCATACTGACGACGAATGTGACTCGGCAATGTATGAACTCTCGATCCGTAGGGGGTCCCCCCTCCCGATGGGGTCCCTCTGGCTCCGGATGATTCTCGCGGCCGTGCTTGCCGACATCCCTCCTCACCCTGCGGAGGTGATCCTGGCAATGCTTGACGCGGCTGAAGAAAAGCTCGAGGGCTTTCACGAAGCGTGCCTGATTACTCAGGCTTTGAGGGATTGCTCAATTCATCTGCTGAGCCAGATAAAGGCCTGGCGAGCTATTATGTCTGCTTTCGCGGATGAACACGGCGCCAATCGATGGGGAGCGACTCCTCGCAAGAACCGTCGCTTTGATGTGCTGGAGAAAGCAGAGAGAGAGATGGAGAATTTTGTCCTCTGCTTTGTTAACCCTTGTGCTATTGATCCCGTGTTTGGTGACCTTTTCCCGTTAGCGTAGCATTTTTAAATTAGTCCTTCTTTTTGTATGCTTTATGTTGAACTTCCATGTAGGCTCGGTACTCGTATGTATGTTTTCGCTTGCATGAATAAACTTTGTGTTCTTTTTATGAAAACTTCCTTTAATTATCAACACTGTCATCATGTCGCATGCACATTAAAGCTTCGAATTTTATTTCTTTTTCGGATGTTCATATGATTGCGAACACATGCTCGATAGGATAAACATCGGAAATTTTATCGTTGCTTTTCATACCAGGTGATGTGAGCGCATTTTAGATCGATTATTGTTGTCGATCAGAAGCCCATTTATATGGTCTAGAGCGTTCCTATCCTGTTTCAGAGGCTGCGGTCGTGACAGTGGGCTTAAATGGCCTAACAAGGCGACACGTGGCGAACGTATTGTTGTGCGGGGAAAGGGTTCGGTCGTAAATTCTCGGAGAAGGAGTTGGCTTCTAAGGCACTGAGCGAGCTTCAAGCCAATCTTACCGCCGAGGCCAACAAGGCATATGAACTCTGGCGGGTGCTTCAAGAGTCCATCAAAGAGGTGGTGGCTCTCGATAAAGCTGCCATGTTCACTCATGAAAGGGTCGAGGCTCATAAAGCCACCGAGAAAGAGCTTGAAGCTCGGCTTGCTTCATATCAGGCCCGGCAGGCTCAGGCGGAGGCCCATCTTCGGGTGATCTTAACTCATGAGGCCGTGGGTCAACAAAAGCAGGATGAGCTGACCAAGCTGCTAAATCGCCCGCCGGCTTGAGGACTTGTATCTTTTCACCTTTTTTTTTGTACATACTCATGAATGAGAGTATCTTCTTTTTGTTTCTTTCATGAATTGTACGTTGTATCCATTTTGGTTTATGGAATAAAATATACATTTTTCTTCTCAACGGCGTGTCTCTTTTCATTGAATGCGTTTGCGGACAATTCATCTTGGCCTACTTGCAGGGCAGCGATGGCTTAGGATTCAGGGTTAAGATCTGCTTCCTAAGACTTTCGCATTTTATGAGCCACGAGGGTCTCATAAAGAGTTTTTCTCCCCATGGGTCGAGAGGATCCCATAAGTGTAAGTTCTTCTTAAGAATCATAAGGATTCTTAAGCGGGTTTTCCCTTGAGAGTCGTAAGGATCTCACAAGAGAGTTTTCTTCCTTACAGGTCGTGAGGGCCTACAAGTGCTGGATGTGGTCGCCCTTGTCCGTGTTTCACGGAGTCAGGGGTTTCTCAAGGCATCGTAGTTTAAAGACGTCGCGGTCAAGGTTAAGGACCTCATAGTCCATGGATTTAAGGACTCCACAGTCCGATGTTAGTTTTAAGACATCACGGTCAAGGTTAAGGACCTCATAGTCCGATGTTAGTTTTAAGACATCACGGTCAAGGTTAAGGACCTCATAGTCCGTGGATTTAGGGACTCCACAGTTCGATGTTAGTTTTAAGACATCACGGTCAAGGTTAAGGACCCCATAGTCCGTGGATTTAGGGACTCCGCAGTCCGATGTTTGGTTGCAGGGACCCGTCACCTCTTTGAAGACGTTGAGGAAATACAACGTCAGGCATCAAAGGAGTGAAGAGATGTACCCTTAAACCAAAGTAGAATCAGTACAGAATCAGGGTGGTTGATTGTTAGTTTTAAGACATTACGGTCAAGGTTAAGGACATCATAGTCCGTGGATTTTAAGGACTCCACAGTCCGGTATTTGCTCTGGATGCTTCACACGGGTTCACTGCCGTGCTTGGCGAGGACCAGGCTCCGCTCTGGGCATTTTCCGCGGGGTCAAAGAGTGACATTATCCGCGTTCCACGTGACCAGGAATTTTGCACTAGATGCTTCACACGGGTTCACTGCCGTGCTCGGCGAGGACTAGGCTCCACTCTGGATGCTTCACACGGGTTCACTGCCGTGCTCTGCGAAGACCAGGATCCGCTCTGGACGTTTTCCATGGGGTCAAAGAGTGACGTTATCCGCATTCCACGTAACCAGGAATTTTGCACTAGATGCTTCACACGGGTTCACTGCCGTGCTCGGCGAGGACCAGGCTCCGCTCTGGATGCTTCATACGAGGTCAAAGAGTGATGTTATCCGCGTTCCACGTAACCAGGAATTTTGCACTAGATGCTTCACACGGGTTCACTGCCGTGCTCGGCGAGGACTAAGATCCGCTCTGGACGTTTTCCACGGGGTCAAAGAGTGACGTTATCCGCGTTCCACGTAATCAGGAATTTTGCACTAGATGCTTCACACGGGTTCACTGCCGTGTTCGGCGAGGACTACGCTCCGCTCTGGATGCTTCACACGGGTTCACTGCCGTGCTCTGCGAGGACCAGGATCCGCTCTGGATATTTTCCACGGGGTCAAAGAGTGACGTTATCCGCGTTCCACGTAACCAGGAATTTTGCACTAGATGCTTCACACGGGTTCACTGCCGTGCTCGGCGAGGACTAGGCTCCGCTCTGGATGCTTCACACGGGTTCACTGCCGTGCTCTGGGAGGACCAGGATCCGCTCTGGACGTTTCCACGGGGTCAAAGAGTGACGTTATCCGCGTTCCACGTAACCAGCAATTTTGCTGATTGTATCCGCATTTCACGGGATGGAGGTTTGACTGTTGACGATATGTATACCACCGAGCCATGGAACTGGGAGTTGCCGCTGTTCCGCTTAGCTTAGCGTTGTGTCCGTTGTTACGAGACGAGTGTTGAAACGATCTCCAGGTCTCCTTTGGCCTGTCGAGACCGGGCTTCCTCTTCTGATGAAACCTGGGGGAGAGGTATGATCCCCCTTTTTTTATATTTTATTTCTTTTTCCGCGATACTCTATCATTTCAGCTTTTATATCGCGGAGGTCGCGATTGCCCTATCATTTCGGCGATTTTTCGCGGTGCCCAATCATTTCGGCTATTTTTTTCATTTTCACTCGCTGTTTTTTATTGCGAGTTGCCCCATCATTTCGGCTATTTTTCATGCATACATTTTTACTTGCTGCTTTTTATTGCAAGTTGCCCCATCATTTCGGCTATTTCGTATGCATGTGTGGCTTGCTAGCTTTTTCGCCGCAAGCTTGGATTTTAGACACCGATTTCGGCATCAGCACCGCTGAAACTGGGATGTTGCCAGGAGTGAATCATCATTTGCCTCTGTCGATGTCGAACAAAGGTGGCTTAGTAAACAGGGTTAAGGGTCCTGTCGACCAAGGATTTTGACTTCATGAGCCGTAAGGGTCTCACAAAGGTATTTCTCCCTACAAGTCGTGAGGATCTTGCAGGTGTATTTTCTCCTTAGGGATCATGAGGATTCCTAAGTGTATGTTCCTCTGTAAGTCGTAAGGATCCTACAAGAGGGTTTTCTCCTTATAAGTCGAGAGGAATTATAAGGGTTGTTCACCATATGGACATGTCCCTAGTCACGGGTGTGACTTTGCTGGAAAAATGTTTATTCGCGCCCGTGGATTGTATACAAGGGTCAGTATTGAGCCGCTTGTAGGGCAGTATCGAAGGTTATGGGGGATCTGCTTAAGAACAGGTTTAGGTTTCTGTAACTTAAGACTTTCAAATCTCATGAGCCGTGAGGGTCCCATAAGAGAATTCTCCTTACGAGTCGTGAGGATCTCGCAAGTGTATTTTCTCCTTAGGAATCATGAGGATTCCTAAGTGTGTTGCTCCTTTGTGAGTCGTAAGGATCTCACGCGGGTGGTTTCTCCTTACAAGGTCGAGAGGACCCTATAAGTGTCTTTTAATGAGGTTGCGCCCTTTCGGGTTTTCTCAAACACTCGCCGGTAGCCCTGCTGTTTTTACTGACGGACCCCTTTCGGGTTTTCATCCGTGCCCATTTTGCTTAGGGACATACCTTTTTTTTATTCTTTTTATTTTTATATATATTTTTTTACGAGGTCGCGCCCTTTCGGGTTTTCACGAACACTCACCGGTAGCCCTGCTGTTTTTACTCACGGAGCCCTTTCGGGTTTTCATCCGTGCCCTTTTTGCTTATGGACATACCGTTTTTATTTATTATATTTTTTTTATCTCGTCAGCCTAAGGATGCTGCGGTATTAGTTTAAGGACGTTTCGGTCCGCTATTAGTTTAAGGACGTTTCGGTCCGTCGTTAGTTTAAGGACGTTTCGGTCCGTCGTTAGTTTAAGGACGTTTCGGTCCGTCGTTAAGAGGCTGGCTACCGTTTATAAAACTTGAGCTTAGTAAGATAGCGAGCGGGCATGGTCGTCGTCACCTATCATTGACCTAGGCTGTGGCTCATTAAGCGTAGTATTTCTTTAGGAAGCGACCGTTTATCGGCCTGAAAGGCCTTTCACCGTGCACGTCCATGAGTAGATAGGCCCACCCTGGTAGACCTTATCTATGATGTACGGGCCTTCATAGTTTGGCTCGAATTTTCCCCGCTTGCCGCGATTGGGGATCATAGGTCTTTTGACCACTAGTATGAGTTCGCCTTGGCGGAACGTCCTCGGCCTGGTCAATCTTTCGTACGAGCGCGTCATCTTTGCTTTGTAGGCCTCTAGATTTTGTTGTGCTATAAGCCGGGTTTCATCGAGGGCATCAAGCTCCTCAAGCCGAAGGTGAGCATTTTCTTCGTCCGTCAGCTCGTAGTGGACTGCCACTCGTAGAGAGGGTAACTCTATCTCGAGGGGGAGCACTGCTTCCGTCCCAAATACCAACGCGTACGGCATTGTGTTCGTGGCCGTCTTGAACGTAGTTCGATAGGCCCAGAGAGCTTCTTGCAGTCTTTCGTGCCAGTTTTTCTTATTTTGTGACACCGTTTTCTTCATGATCTTCGTCAAGGTCTTGTTGAAGGCCTCGGCTAGACCGTTAGCTCGTGGATTGTAAACTGAAGAATATCTCCAGTCTATATTGTGCTGCTGCGCGAAGCGGCTAATCTTATGGCTTCTGTAGGCCGACCCGTTATCGGAGATAATCCGCCGTGGAGTTCCAAACCGATAGATGACGTGCGTCTTGAAGAAGTAGAGGATATTCTCTGTCTTCACTTCCCTCAGCGGTACTGCTTCTGCCCATTTGGATAAGTAATCAGTTGTCGCCAGGATGAAACGATGTCCCCGGGACGATGCTGGTTCGATGGGGCCGACTATGTCAGTCCCCCACATTTCGAATGGCCAGCTAGCCACCGTTGGATGTAGTGGATTCGGATGCTGGTGGATGAAATCCCCGTGGATTTGGCATGAGTGACATTGCTTCGCATACTCGAGGCAGTCTTGGATCGTCGTGGGCCAGTAGTAACCCATCCGTTTAATTTTTAACTTCATCTTCGGGCCTGCTTGATGAGAACCACAGATTCCGTCATGAGCCTCTTGAACGACTCTTTCTGCTTCGTTCGGTCCTAAGCATCTCAGCCACAGAGAATCAAACGACCTCTTATATAGAGTATCATTGACGAAAGCGAAAGATAGAGCTCATTTCATGAGCTGATGTCTTGAGGATGCTTCTTCGGGGATTCGGTGGGACTTAAAGTAGTCTATGAAGACCTCCCTCCATTCCTCAGCCTTCTCACGGTCTTTTATTTGTAGGGTTGTTTGCTCAGTCGCGCCCTTTTCTTCGTATGACTCGGGAGATATTTCTGCGGGGGCGAGCACTCGACGGCTTTGTACCATGATTTTGACGTCATCGAGGTTCTCGTCAGCCAGTTCTTTAGCGAGCTTGGCTAGCGCGTCTGCTTTGCTATTTTCCGCACGTGGTATGCTTTCCAAAGTGTAGGAGGGAATTTGGGTCAATAGGGTCAATAGTTATTGCACTTTTTCGCCGTACTTCACCAACTCCGGTTTGCACGTTTGGTAGTCACCATTTACTTGACTAACGACCAGTTGAGAATCCCCGTATATAAGGAGGTCTTCAATTCCCGTGTCGATGGCGATATCGAGGCCCGCTATTAAAGCTTCGTATTCGGCTTCATTGTTCGTCCTCGATTTCGTTAAGGAGAAAGCAAAGCGCATTATCCCTCCTTGTGGGGTTACAAAGATAAGGCCTACTCCCGACTTGACTATAGGGGTACTTTGTTTGCGCTTCTTTACAGAGGACGCTCCATCGAAATAGAGTTCCTATCGGATACCACCGCTGTCGATCGCGTCAAACTCATGTTCGTCTGGCAAATCGCAATTCAGAGGAGAATCAGCCAGTATCGGATGTTCGGCGAGAAAATCGGCGATGGCCTGGGCTTTCACTGCCTTGAGAGGTCGATACGTTATCGAGAACTCCATCAGGAGTAGAGCCCATTTAGCGAGTCGACCCGTCAATATAGCCTTTGACATCAAATATTTAAGAGGGTCCACCTTCGAGATGAGACGGACTTCATGCGCCGACGCATAGTGCCTGAGCTTTGTTATCGCGAAGATCAACGCCAAGCAGTGTTTTTCAATGGGAGAGTAGTTGCTTTCTTCCCCCAGCAGAACTCGACTTAAGTAGTAGAGTGCTCTCTCTTTTCCTTGATCGTTCTCTTGTGTCCATAATGCGCCTAAGGAACCTTCGAGGACGGTTGTATAAAGAATGCGGGGTTTTCCCTTGACCGGCGCAGCCAACACCGGAGGGTTTTGCAGGTACTGCTTGATCTCGTCTAGTGCACCTTGGCATTTGTGATCCCAAACGAACGGAGTTCCCTTCTTCATTAGGTGGCTGTAAGGGCGGCACTTTCCTGAAAGATTGGCAATAAATCGCCGGATGTATGCGAGCTTCCCTTGGAGAGACCGCAACTGTTTGAGGGTTCTTGGCGGAGGCATTTCCATGATTGCCTTGATCTTAGATGGATCTACTTCGATACCTCGGTGTCGGATGATGAATCCCAGGAATTTACCCGAGGAGACTCCGAACGCGCATTTGAGGGGATTCATCTTCAAATTATATTGCCGAAGGCGTTGAAATACAGTCTCAAGATGCTTTAAATGCTCTTCGTATGATATGCTTTCCACTACGAGGTCATCGATATAGCACTCGACGATGTCATGTATGAGATCGTCGAAGATCTTTGTCATGGCCCTTTGATAGGTAGCGCCGGCGTTCTTTAGACCAAAGGGCATAACCCTGTAGCAGAATATATCCAAAGGGGTCCCGAAAGCGGTGTGCTTCTGGTCTTCGGGATGCATCTTTATCTGATTGTACCCTGATGAACCGTCCATAAAGGAGAAAACCTCGTGAGTGGACGTGTTATCTATCATTAGCTCGGTTACCGGTATTGGGAAATCGTCCTTCGGGCATGCTTTATTGAGATCCCTGAAATCCTTGCATATACGTACCGTCCCATTTTTCTTCATTACCGGGACGATGTTGGCGATCCAGTCGGGATATTAGACTTCTTGGATAAATCCAGAATCGATCAGCTTCTTCACTTCGGCGTTGATGCTCATCTCAAGCTCGAGTCGCATCCTTCTCGGCGCCTGCTTGACTGGCTTGATATTCGGGGATATCGCTAATTTATGTACAGCAATCTCCGGATCTAATCCTGGCATCTCGGAATAGTTCCACGCGAAGCAGTCTTTATGCTGTAGGAGCACGTTCTTTAACGCAGCCACCCTTTCTTCAGATAGCAGCTCGCTGACAAATGTCGGTCGTGGATCATCTGCCGATCCCAACTCAATCTTCTTGAGGTTATCTGCAGTAGTATGTATGCCATCTTCCAGTTCTTTCGGAGCTGGCGGAAATTCTGAGATCACCTCATCATTGCTGTTCTCAAAGCACCAGGGAAGGTCATCCATGTCCTTGGGCTCTTCTTTTAATATCGTAATCATGTAACAGGTGCGAATCCACTTCCAGGACTGAGGTGGATCCGGTTCTGCTCTTGCGGCTTTGGGTTCGTGCTTTTGTGGCGGCGTTACTCTCCAACCGTTGGATAAAGCGAATATGCCCTATTGGTACTGGTCCTCGACCCAGTTCTTGAAGGTGAAGCAGTCTTCGGTAGGATGTCCTATGGCTCCGTGATAAGAGCAATAGCTCAGATGAGAAGCCTTGTAGCTTGCTCAGGGTGTCTAGACTCTGGAAGCGCGATCATTTGATGTTTTATAGCGAGCTCGAGTAACCTCTCCGTCTTGTCTCGAGGGAAGGAATACGCTCGACTCATCTTCTTCATGAGGGACAAATCCGGACCATGCAACGCCCGATCACACGACTCTCTAATCCTGCGTCGTTGTTGTCGGCTCCTCTTTCCGCTTCTTGATTTATCTCTGCCTCTGCGTCCAGTCTTTCGTACAACGGGTTGACAGGGATGAGCATCTTCGTCTTTTGCAGCCTGTTGAAACAGACGTTGCGTCCTGGCTTTCTTGTAGATGGCCATCTCGCGGTTGTGGTCTTCCCGAGCTTTTTGACCCGCTTTCCTGATAAGCTTGTCCATTCGTTCTTCAAATGACGGACTCGGCCCTTCAATTGCGGGATCTAGTTTTGATGAGCGTGTTTTCTTCCGAGGGTGGTAGCTTCATTCCCATTGACATGGCTTTGGCAAACCTTTTCCTCGTCTCGAATATCTTTTTGTCTACATCGGACGTCTTTTGATCTGGCGGGAGTGCTTCGACTCTTTCGTTCAGTCGCTTGCGTTTGGCTCCTTCCGATGCGGCCATCTCACGCTCCTGATCCGCTTTACTCTTTAGACGAATCTCGTCTAGAAAGGCGTCGATCATTTCATCTGTTGGCCACACAAGCTCTGGTTCAGGCTCTGTCCCCAGTTTCTTAGTGCCAGGAGTTTTTTCATCGTCGGTAAACGAGTGGGAGATTACGTTACAACTCGCCATATATCCCTCGGATTCATCCGAGGAGATTTCTCCATCATCCTCCACCTGAAAGATGTGGTTGAGGAACTCTTGCAGCGTGACAGGAGTTCGCGCCTTTTGATTGTACTCTTCCAGCGCGTCGATTTGCTTCTGCAAGTTCGTGCGCTTGTCTCCAGACTTCACGGGCTTCTTAGATTTCTTCTTCTTTTTCTTCGAAGATTTTGACGGTAGGGCATGAGTACGTGGGCCATCACCACCGCTCTTTGTAGTTGGGCGCGGCCTCAGCATTCCTTCAATGATCTGGGGTCCCAGCGGGTCCTTCCATTCGACCGCCGGGCACGCATGAAGGTCTTTCAGCATTCTTTTGGTTTTAGTTGACAGCACGACCTCCCATGGAGCTTTCTCAATAAAGGAACAGGTTGCCCCCGGTGTATCTGCTTTCTTGGGAGTATGCGGCTGTGGCGGGTTCATCTTCCACTTTTCGGACAGCGCAAACTTCCCCTGGTGGTATTGATCTTCAATCCATCCTTTGAAGACGAAGCAATCCTCAATCGGATGACTTACCGTTTGATGGTAAGGGCAATAGTTAGGGTTATTCGCCTCAGTGAGTTGTGGCGATCGCCTTGGATTTGGCAAGTTTATAAGTCTGTTGCGTACTGCCAACTCGAATAACCGTTTCGTCTTGTCCCGTGGGAACGAGTAGGGACGCTTCATTTTCTCATTATAATACCGGCGTCTTTCTTCCAGTTGATCGTCAGCTTTGGGGCATTGGGTTTCTGCTGGGCATGCGTGACGAAGGTTGCTTTTCCTTTACCCTTGTCACTCCGAGGCTCAGGCTTCGGGGGAGACGGTCTATTACCCATTTGGTCCATCTGGGCCAGCTTGTCGATTAGAGCCTGGAATGTGGTTGGCTTAAAGAACATCATGAACTGGGAGATAGTTGCGTGAGGGTCTAGGGTTCCCACGAACATGCCCACCGTGGGCGCTTCCTCAATGCGCTGCTCGCATTTCGACCACAAATTCCGCCAGCGTATATGTAACGTTTTGAAAATCGTTTCGGTGAAATTTCGAAAAAAAGGGTAAAATAAGGGGGTTTTCTGTAAAAAGTCAAAATACAAATATCTTATTATAAAAATTAAATATACATATTCTAGCTATGTAATTGCTAGTATTTGGTGTTTATTGAGCCACTGGTGAAATTTCAAATTTTCTGAAAAAAATTATTTTATTATTATTTTAAGCCGTCACTAATATATTTAATTAGGGAAAATTACAAATTGGAATGAGTTGAAACAAATTTTGTGCATCATAAAACTTTAAATAAAATTTTATCATGTGGTTTTTGAAACGAAATCGTTTGCCAAAATGGTTTAGAAAATATCGAAGAAAAAAAGGCTTTTTTTTAGTGTAAATGGATGTTTGGGGTGTTATATTTATCATTTTTCATCACCCCACACCCATACCCACACTCACCCACCCCCATTTACTTCTCCCCTTGGCTGAATTCAGCAGCCCCCACCCTTTTCCCCACTTGAATTTCAAAGAAAAGTAAAGAAAGAAAAGAAAGGAAATAAGAAAATAGTAAAAAGAGTATGGTCTTTTGTTGACTTGGTCTTCTTTTCTCCCCTTGACTTCACCCACCCCCACACCACACCTCACCCCTCTCCTCTCTTGGCCGAAACTGATCTCTTGGCAACCACCCCCCCCATTTTCTTCAAGTCTTCATCTTCCTTCACCTCCAAATTCATTCAAAAATCAACCAAAATCAACACAAATCAAAGCAAACTCAAAAATCTAATCCCTACCCATTATTCCTTTGCCATTCAAGCTTGGATCTTGGTGAAGAGAGAGCATTTTGGGAGGCTAGATTTCATGTGAGATCAATAAAATTATGGAGGTATAATTTTAACCTTATAGTTAATTGTTGATTATTGCTTATGTTAGCTTAATTAAGTGTTTAATTAGGTGTTAACTTGGTTTACCCTTCAAGTTGAAATTGTAAGGAATTGGGTTTGGATAAAGATAAGGGTTTTGATAAATTGTTCATGCTTTAATTGTGTAGTTGAACCTCTTAAGGTTTGGAAAACCTAATCTTGTTGCTATTATGTAAATTGTTGCATTTAATTTTTCCAAATCAAGTTTTTTAAGCAAACTAGGTTTTTGAAATTAAATTACAATGTGGGATTAAAATCTAAATTAAGGTTTCATGTCATTATTAATATTATAATGAGCGGTTTAATGACTTTGGTTCATGCAAAACCAAGCTTAATTGATGAATTGTGAATGTTGCTTTAAAAGGTATTAAAAATTGATATTTTTGCAAACTAGGATTTTGGAAATTATGCAAATTTATGAGATTAAATTATGGAAATAGTTTTTATGACTTATTTAAGATATTTAGTGAATATTATGGCCGCTAGATTCGTTTATACATCGAGTTTTATACTAAAATGGTGATTTGTGCTTGCTAGATTTTCGGAAAAATGACTTTTTAAGTGAAATTGGGGTTTTTGTGAATTTTAAGCTATTTTATATTATAATTAGTGCTTGTAATTGTACAAATGAGTGCGTTGGGAGCTTTCTCGATGGTTTGGCGTTTGTACACCGACGTCGAGGGTTTTTGGGTTGATTTGTGAAAGCAACCTTAGGTTTTGACCTATGTGGGATTCGTGCGTCGTTTTGGTCATGAGTCAGATTTTAATGCGATATGGTGTATTATGATATGTAGGTACCCTATGTGAACTTCGAGACGACAAGCAAGCGCGTGGCGACGTCGGCACCGGCGAGCGAGGACCAGGTGAGTAGATTTATATCTACGGGGAGAAGTCGGGTGGATGGCGTATAGCACCCCCGCAGTTCGTGGTGATGTATACGAATACGTATACACACATATATATTGTTTATATATTGTTTCAGTATATTGATGATAATATGGATATTTGGTGTTCTTGGATGATTTAGTGTCCCGAAACCCTAGAGTAGGGGTCGCACTACACATGCACACACCAACCCATACTTGCATACTTTCTTCTTTCTTTTGTGCTCATACGGGAATATTTAGTTATGTGTTCATATAGGTATGGGACTATGTGTTCACATACGGATTTGGGGATGATACTTAGGATTGAGATGAGTCGATGAGATTTGTGTTGAGATTGTGATATCGGTGATATGGCAGGATTCGTACTTGAGGTACGTCCTGGTGTTATAGCGGATCTTGGGGCGACGATACGGGTGAATAGTGTTATAAATAGGTGGTTGACATATGATCGTGATATGAGATATGATATGCTAGGATATTGATCTTAGGCTGTATTGGGCGATGTATACCCCTTGATGATGATATGTGCTGATGATATCGGTTTGTACGAGACTGTCGATCAGTAGTCAGATCATGACTATATTGATGATATTAGTATTGTACTAGACATAGGTCCATACCTTAGACTATGATCTTTGATAAAGAGGATACCGGATGAATAGTGTGATGAATATGATTTTGACCCGTACCCAGATTTGGGATGCCGTACGACGGATTTACGTACGAGCTATATATTGATGATTGATCCGCACTCTTGACTTGGGATGTTTGATTATAGATATGGTATCGGATATGATATTATTAAGGCAGGATCGCCGACTATACATATACAGGTATGTATATGTATCGACTCAGATGATAGGCGGTTTCCTTACCTGTAGTTCAGCCGTATAGTTTAGTGTAGTTGTTAGGTTAGATTAGACTCCTACCTATTTCAAAACTAACGAATCGTGGGTATTTTAAAAGACAGCCCAAGGGATCCTACGGATATTTCAAAAGACGTATCTTTTCATAAAAACACCGTGGCCCCTATTTTCAAAACCCCATGATTCGTGTTATTTCAAAAGGCACCATTTGTAGGACTTATTAGATTAATGCAGATTATTTATCATTGCGTCTAGTATTCAGCTCCCGGTCATTATTGTTGTTCGCTCCGCATCACATGCTTATATTATGCTTTATATTCTACTGTTGATATCTTGTGGTTAGGACACCAGCACCATTACCGATGATGCGTATATACCACGTACACTTACTTGCCGGCTCACACACAACTTCATCGGTAATTTCCATGTCACGTATACCTTAGAAAATATTATTGCTTGACATAGCCTGTTAGCTAATAGTTTAGACATGATATTAGTGTACTTGCCATATATGTTAGTTTAGACATTGTAGTTATTACCTGCTACTTCATGCATACTGTTATTCATTGTTATGCCGCATTCATGGATTCTCATACATATATTCACTTTTTACGTGCTATTGAGGTTTTGGATTCGGATTTCCATGAGATTTTCTGGATTTGGGGAAAACCGCAAAACATATACAAACTTCTTCTTTCTCTTTTTAAATGAAAAGCGCGGTTTTTTTTCCATGATGTATGAGTCGTCCACCATGAGTTTGCTGATGGATTTCGAGACCCAATTCGAGGAGTTGGATGAACCGTTTCAGGTACATGGTGGACCCGGTAAGGTACCCCGGGGCAAGAAGCTCGTGGTGATGACGATGAGCCTGGCAGGGGGAGACTACCTACCGGTGATTTTACCCGACGCGTCGGATATCCGGAGGATACCGTCGTGGTCTTGAGATGGATGGTAGGGGCCGGTCTGGACTGATGGCGCCCTAGAGATTGAGATTGAGACATTGAGATTTCGAGATATTGAGGTACTGAGATTTGATGATACAGGCCAGTCCGAATTGCCGGAGCCTGAGGCTTTGA
The DNA here is from genome assembly GCA_030015575.1 of Agapanthus africanus. Classification (NCBI taxonomy): domain Eukaryota; kingdom Viridiplantae; phylum Streptophyta; class Magnoliopsida; order Asparagales; family Amaryllidaceae; genus Agapanthus; species Agapanthus africanus. The sequence continues at coordinate 964,174,555 of CM057338.1, forward strand.
GACATTGAGATTTATGTTTTGTGTCGATACTAGACACTGTTGATGCTGATTTCATTTATGATAACTCATTTTAAAAATACAAAGGAAATCTCACTAATTTATGAAAACAGTTCTTCATTTACATGTATTCTGTTTTCATGCATTCATACCTCATTCATATGATATATTGCTACCTGAGGCACTGACACGGGCACATGAGATCACACTCGGGTTAGATATTACCCTAGCCATTGTTATAGGCTGCATGTTATTCATATATTTGAGGATATATTATGATCATTGACCTAGGTTGCGTTATTTATGCGATTTCTGTGCGTAGATGTTTTTCTATTCACGAGTTGGCAACTCACCCCCGTTGTGCCCCAGTTTCTTGCAGGTTTACCGTACAGGTTTCATTACGGCTTGCGGGTATAGTTTCCTTCGGGTGATTTGCTTGTAGGTGGGTTTACTTGTATCGTACCCCCCATTATATAACTTGTATATTATTACTCTGTTGTATCTAGAAGTTCCATCAACCAAACACGTATTTATTTTGAGATAGAGACCAGTGATGTTATTCCTTCGACCTTAGAGTCGCGCGTTATATTTCTGTGGTTTTCTTATGATTTTGAGTTTCCTTTTGAATTTTGATCCTCGCCGTTGGCGTTGTATATTATATTGCTTGTGTGGTTGTGACCGTCGATTGACGAAGAGCTAGCTCCCGCTTGGGGAAGCCTTTTTATTGATTTCGTATACTATTCATGTTGTATCCCGTTTGGGAGCCAGTATTTACAAAGGAGACTCTGCCGAAATTTTCAGGAAATATTTAATGTTTTTTAAAAAGGCATAATTCGGCTTATGCTATTAAAACTACTTGATTTAAATTGGTTTTCCTTCACTCTACTACTTTTCTTGGTTTGGATTTCTGGGTTTTCCGCTTACTTAGATAACGTACGCCTCGAGACGTTCGTAGTTTAAGTGCCGGTCATATTCCGTAATTGCGGGACGTGACAGTATAGCATACTGGACCCAAGTTTCGCCTGGTTTTACCCTGGCGTTAATCAATGCCGTTATTGGAGTGCGTTCGATGGCGCTCGCGAATCGCTGAGTGAATAGCAACTCCATTTCAGCGAACGTCTTGATAGAATCGTTCGGGAGTTCTGAATACCATTCGAACGCTGTTTCTGATAAGCTACCCACGAATTGGCGAAGCAACAGTTTATCATCACCGCCGGTGTTACCGCAAAGGGTCCTGAACTGGGCGACATGTTGGTGGGAATTGTCGGTCCCCTTATACACGTGAAATTTTGGTATTGTATAACCCGACGGATATTTGATTTGGTCGTACCAGCTTGGATACGGCCGCCTCGTTTTTACGACTTGACCAGCTGCCTCAGTCGCATGATGAACCCGGATTTGCTGGGCTATATAGTCGACCAAATCAGCCTTAGAGATTGTCTCCTACTTGGTCGTTGAAAGGGCCGGCGGTGGATTTGACGTTTCTCCCCGGTTGTCTTCAAGAACGATTGGGGGATCCTCAGCGGGTGGGTCCTGTTGGATCATCATTCCTATCATATCTTGGAAGAGAAGGCCCATACGCTGTATGTTGGCTGCTTGTTCAGCAGCCTCTTTGTCCTTCTTCTCCAATATTCGGCGAAGGAACTCAGCGTCGGTTTCTTCCTCCTGGCGTTCGTCCGAGGACGTTTCTGGGTTTTCTTTTGGCCCGGTAAGTGCGGCCATAGCATTCATCATTTCCTGGAGCTTTTGCTGTTGCTCCTGAGCTTTGGTCACCGACCGTGTAAGCAGTCTATGACCTGTAGACGCACGGCCGTCTTCCTTTCTTGACGCCATGTATACGGTATGGACCATCATGCCCCCAGACTTAGGGCGTCTGGGCTTAGTACCTTTAGCTGTCGTTGCAGGCTGGGGGATCTTCTCTAGCTTCTTCCTTTTATGAGCAGTGGAAGTTGAGGGGGCCGTTGAAGTGGGCACCCAAACAGCCTTTCGTGGTTTAGCCTGGTGACTGGCTTCCTGTTGGATTTTCATCTTCTTATGCTGCGGGAGAAGTTTGGATCGATCATCGAATCTCGGGCCTGCCGCCAAACCTTATAGATCTTGGAAGACAGCCGTTGAGGGGATCGGGGCTGTTCTGGCTTTATTTCCGCAACCTTTTTTAGTGGAGGAGGAGACCTTTTTAGCACCGCAGTAGGAGAATTCCTTCGCACCTTATTTAGCATCTCGAAGCTGTTCCCAGTTAGAACGGCAGCATTAACTTCTACTGTTGAGGCTGATGGAGTTAGCTCAGAAGGGGAGTTGCCCCCAGCCTTCCTTACTCGGCGCCAGTGGCGACGTCGAGCGTGTCGAGCGAACGGTGCTGGTTCAGCGGTGAGGATGGCTTCGTCTTGCCCCCTGTGTTGGTGGGGGTTCGTTGCTGGTGTTAGCCTGTTAAAGACCGATGTCCTTTGGGTAGCAGGAGCGGGAGCTGAAGCCGCCAATCTTGTAAAGACCGACTTTTTGGCTGGGGAAGCCGCCTTGGCGACTTCAGGAGCAGGACCGGTCACTTTCTTAGAAGCAGCCTTCTCTGAGATTGTAGGCCCCATTGTGGGTCCACAGGAGTCTTGGCCCAATCTAGAGAAGACCGAGACGCTGGTGTTGGGCGACCCGTTGAGAGGGGCCGCGGCAGGGGTAAGACGATCAAAGACCGACTTCTTGGGAGCTTCCTTTGTCAGCACCGGAGCGGTGAAGCTTGTTGGCGGGAGCATGGTCCCAAAAAACAATCCCGTGGTGGCTCGAGTAACCTGTTCCACGGGCATTGTGAATAACGAAGCAGCTTGGGGTCCGTAGGCTATACCTCCTGGCGAGGCAGAGCGTTGGTTGCAATTGCAGTCTGAGCAGTTGGAGCATTTCGCAGAGCGAACCGCGATTGGTTCGCGAATCACGACACACGAAGTGTGGAGTGGAAAGAGGAAAAGGTCCCACCGGGCGTGCCAGAATTTGTTCCCCTCCGAACGACGGCGCGACATGACATCTTGCCTGAGATTCGGGGCAGATGCTAATTGGTGCTATCCGTCCACCTCTCCGAAGATGCCAAGTTGATTTATGGCACCATGTATCGAAGGTTTGAACGGATGCGTCCGATGTAGCAGACTTCGTCAGATTCCCCTCGCTTAAGGGGTTTTTAATTGTGGGGACGCTCTTTCCTGCAGGCGCAAGCCCCTGCAGTTAATTACGCTACCGCATCGCGGTAACCACTTTCTCCTTCTCCAGATGGTCACTTCGTGTCGCATGTGTTTATTTTGTGTTTAGTTGCCCGTGGATTGTATACGGAGACTGAGTTATGTCGTCGCCCGTAGGGTGTGGACTAGTCCAAATCCGTATTATCTTAGATTTGGGTTTGGGGGTTTTGGGTTTAAGGATACGTTAGCCTCATTCGAGACTAAGATCGACTTAAACGTTTGTTAAGTATACGTCAGTCTAGTTTTCAGACTAAGATCAACTTAACGGGATCGTTTAGATCCAACAATAGAGCAATTAAGGGAGCCCTGTTGTTTAGTTTAGTGACATTGCGGTCAATAAGTAGTTTAAGGACATTGCGGTCCAGTGTTAGTTTTAAGACGTTGCGGTCAAGGTTAAGGACGTCGTAGTCCATGGATTTAAGGACTCCACAGTCCGATGTTAGTTTTAAGACATCACGGTCAAGGTTAAGGACCTCATAGTCCATGAGTTTAAGGACCCCACAGTCCGTCGTTAGTTTTAAGACATCCCGGTCAAGGTTAAGGACCTCATAGTCCATGAGTTTAAGGACCCCACAGTCCGTATTAATATGTGGTCATCGGGACCCGTCACCTCTTTGAAGACGTTGACGAATTACAACGCCAAGTATCAAAGGAGTGAAGAGATGTACCCTTAAACCGAGGTAGATTAAATAATCTTTGGCCCAATTTGGAACCAAGACCAATTAATTATATTATGAGCCCATTGGCTCAGTTGAATTTGAATTGAGGACTTATGGCCAGCTTGGGCTAAGTCCAATCATGTTTAGGATATTGGCCCTCTGTTGGTCCATTAGAGGAGAGGCTTTGCCTCTAGACACTTAGCCAATGGGGCTAAAGTTAGTGTTAAACACTAAAGATCAATCAGTGTTGAACACTGAGAATGAGATTGACAAGTTAGTGTTTAACACTAAAAGATAGTTAGTGTTAAACACCAGCAACAAGGCTTTCAAATTAGTGTTTATACACTAAAACAAATCAGTGTTAAACACTGGCAATGGAGATTTCAAATTAGTGTTTAACACTAAGGCAGATCAATGTTAAATACTGGAAACAGGGTTTTCTAGGTTGGTGTTCAACACTAAGAAAGTCAGTGTTAAACACTGTAAATAGATGTTTTCCAAATTAGTGTTTAAACACTAAGAAAATCAGTGTTAAACACTGGATATAGAGGTTTCAATTTTAGTGTTAAACACTAAGGCAAGAGGGGTCACGTGGTAGCACGTGAGAGCGCCCTCAATTCATTTTATTCTGCCAAAAGTATTGAATACTTTAGAGCATCACGTTCTGTTATGTGATGGGAATTCTGGTGTTTGTCCGTTAAAGCTTCAGCCAAGGGGTCACGTGGTAGCACATGATAGCGCCCTGTTTCCCTTTATTTTGTTCTACAGATAAGTGTTTAACACTTTTAATTCTGAAAGCCATCACGTGTGGGCACGTGATGGGGGCCTGCGCTTTGATCTGTTAGAATGTTCATTAGGGGTCACGTGTCGACACGTGAGGGCGCCCTAAAGCTCTTTTCTGTTTCTTTTCAGGGGTCACGTGGTAGCACGTGACCCTATTCCTTTGCCTGTTTGAAGATGTGTTTATCTTTTTAAGAATTGAATTCTTCATAGGGTTAAACCCTAGCAATAACTTTAGAGGAATTAAATTCCTACTTTCTTTTGAAGAATTATATTCTTAAATAGGGTTAAACCCTCATTTCTTCTTTCTTGAGGGAATTAAATTCCTGTTATTTTAACAGAACTAAGTTCTTAACTAGGGTTAAACCCTGATTCTGTTCATTCTGAAGGAATTAAATTCCCATAACATAGGGTCAAACCCTAATTTTATTTTAAAGGAATTAAATTCCTATAGTTCTGTGAGAATTAAATTCTCAAGCTTCCATTCTCTCTCTATGCTTTGGATCTGCATGGCAGGATCTCAACCCATTGAGAATTGAATTCTCAACTCAATGGGAGATGTGCACTTTACAGATCCTCCACCAAAGAGAGAACTATGTTCTTCTGTTTTATATCAGAGTTAAACTCTGTTGAGAATTGAATTCTCTTTTCCTTTCAAAAAGCCTTCCCTTTCTTACCTAGGGTTTTCTTTTGCCGAAGATCCAAATTCCTCCAAAGTATCAAGGCTCTCCTCTTTTTTTATGTATCGATTTCTTTCTGCATGTATGTCTGTGTGTCTCTTGGCTCCGATTTATAGGAGAAGCAGCCGAATCAATTAGTTTTGGTGAATCTTTCATTGAGAGATTTCATTTGTACTCATCATTCGTTTTGGACCTTTGAATTATTATGTGAATTTTAATCACCATTGGATTTTAAATTTAGAGATTCTCCTTTGTTATTTCGGTTAGATTTTAAGGGAAAATCTTTCCAAGTTCAGGCTTTTTCCATAGATAGGTGATATTTAAGAATCTTTAAATCTTTAATTCAATCGGTTCCTTTGGAAAGATTTGAGAGGCCTTTTCTCAGAATTTAATTCTGTTAACAGATAGGCTTTGAAAGCCGGTCACGTGTGGCCACGTGACCCTTGGTCACATGTGGGCACGTGACCCCCTTGGAACGAGACCTCTTCTTCCTTTTTGCGCTCTGCCTTCTGGTTGCCGCTTAGCCGTCACGTGTCACCACGTGACCCCTGGTCACGTGTGAGCACGTGACCCTCGCCTGGAGCCTTTTTATTGATTTGATCAGGGAATTGAGTCTGCTGCTTTTGAGTGTCACGTGCCAACACGTGACCCTGGTCACGTGGGAGCACGTGACCTCTTCTGAAGCCTTTTCCTTGATTTGATCAGGGAACCGATGTGCCTTTGAAGCCGTTTTTAAATGTCACGTGCCAACACATGACCCTGGTCTCGTGGGAGCACGTGACCCTTTCTGAACCCCTTTTCTTTGATCTAGTCGGGAAGCTGAATCTGCCTTGCCGATGATTTTAGGCGTCACGTGCCAACAAGTGACTGCTGGTCACGTGTGAGCACGTGACCCTTTTCTGAAGCCTCTTCCGTAGGCTTTCCTTATTTTAAATCATGAAAAAAAGTCCTCCCGACGTACACGGAGAAAACCCTCCTGTAGGATCCTTACGACTTACAGAGGAACAAACACTTAGGAATTCACACGATTCCTAAGGAGAAAATACACCTACAAGATCCTCACAACTTGTAGGGAGAAATACCTTTGTGAGACCCTTACGGCTCATGAAGTCAAAAGCCTTAGTCGACAGGACCTTGACCCTGTTCGCTAAGCCACCTTTGTTCGACATCGACAGAAGCAGATGATGATTCGCTCCTGGCAATATCCCAGTTGTAGCGATGCTGATGCCGAGATCGGGATCTAATTTCAGGTCTACGGCGAAAAAGCCAGTAGGCCGTACATGCATATGAAATAGCCGAAATGATGGGGCAACTTGCAATAAAAAGCAGCAAGTGAAAATGCATGCATGAAAAATATACGAAATGATTGGGCAACTCGCAATAAAAAGTAGCGAGTAAAAATAAAAAAAAGCCGAAATGATTGGGTAACTCGCAATAAAAAGCAGCGAGTAAAAATAAAAATAGCCGAAATGATTGGGCAACTCGCAATAAAAAGCAGCGAGTAAAAATAAAATAAACAGCCGAAATGATTGGGCACCGCGAAAAATAGCCGAAATGATTGGGCAATCACGACCATCGCGATATAAAAGCTGAAATGATAGAGCATCGCGGAAATAAAACAAAAAAAAATGATGATAAAACTTTGGCCCTACAGTTAAGATCACATCGATCCCTGTATACAATCCAAGGGCGTAAACAAACAAGAGGGAACCATACTTTCCCAACAAGCTCCGCCAGAAGACGAGGCCAAATCTCGACGTTTCAGTCCAACTCCGAAGAAACCAGTGTCTTCAGCAGATACCTCAACTCAGGGAAACAAACACTCCTTGACAAGAGCCTCCTGATCCGCGTCGACTCACAGAGCCACCAGTGCCTCCGTAGGAAATTCTCGACTCGTTTCAAACCCCAAAGAAACAAATAATCCTTGGCGCTAGGGAAACAAATAATCCTTAGCAAATTCCTCGACTCACGGATACAAACACTCCTTGATGAGAGCCTCCCGATCCGCGTCGATTCGCAGAGCCACCAGTGCCTCCGTGGGAAATTCTCGACTCGTTTCAAACCCCAAAGAAACAAATAATCCTTGGCGCTAGGGAAACAAATAATCCTTAGCAAATTCCTCGACTCATGGATACAAACACTCCTTGACGAGAGCCTCCCGATCCGCGTCGACTCGCAGAGCCACCAGTGCCTCCGTGGGAAATTTTCGACTCATTTCAAACCCCAAGGAAACAAATAATCCTTGGCGCTAGGGAAACAAATAATCCCTAGCAAATTCCTCGACTCACGGATACAAACACTCCTTGACGAGAGCCTCCTGATCTGCGTCGACTCGCAGAGCCACCAGTGCCTCCGTGGGAAATCCTCGACTCATTTCAACCCCAAGGAAACAAATAATCCTTGGCGCTTTGGAAATAAATAATCCCTAGCAAACTCCTCGACTCAAAGATACAAACACTCCTTGACGAGAGCCTCCTGATCCGCGTCGACTCGCAGAGCCACCAGTGCCTCCGTGGGAAATTCTCAACTCGTTTCAAACCCCAAGGAAACAAATAATCCTTGGCGCTTGGGAAACAAATAATCCCTAGCTAATTCCTCGACTCACGGATACAAACACTCCTTGACGAGAGCCTCCTGATTCGCGTCGGCTCGCAGAGAAACCAGTGTCTCCGCGGGAAATTCCTGATTCGTCTCAACTTGCAAGATGAAGGCTCAGGCAGCAGGGACTAAAAAACTTGCTTCCTGAACAATGGGACCCTGCAAGTCGATCCAAAAAGATCTCTTGCATACTATTCACGGGTCTCACTCTCCAAAGTCGAATCTCGACAAGGAGGGAAACAACCGCTTACGGGTCCTCTCGACTTGTAAGAGGGAAAAATTCTCTTATAGGATCCTTACAACTTATAAGAGAAAACCACACTTAGGAATCCTCACAATTCCTAAGGAGAAAAACCCACCTGCGAGATCCTCTCGATCCGTAGGGAGAAAAATCTCTACGAGACCCTCACGGCTCATAGAGTTGAAAAGTCTTAGGCAGCAGATCTGAACCTGCGGCCTAAGCCATCGCTATTTCTTAAGAAAGTCAAGATGCGTGCTCTGTTATCTGTTGGCCATGTTTACTCAGGTGGCGTGCTGACAATAAAAGAAAGAAGAAAATGACAGAAAGAACATCCGATTTACATTTGACCAACCGTTCGAGACACACTCATTTATACATGGGCAGAGGACTCAGAACGAGAAATAAGACAAGCTGAAATAAAAAAGGGGGTTTCTATTCATGTTGCTAAAATTCTTACAATCATAAAAGCAATGAATAAGAAACATTATTCAAATTATTACAACGGTATAACCTCAGATCCGGGGCACGGATTGAGAAATTCAAAAGTAAGGCCATCCAGAGTTCTTCTGGCCTTTCTAATTATTCTTATGCGCAGCCTCTCGCGCTCCTGTGTGTCAAGATCCCCAGCAAGCCCTCCCGGCCTTCGATAAGCAGCAACTATCGTCGTCTGCTGGAAGATTTGATGTAGGATGTCAATGAGGCCGTCCCGCCGTTTCTTCGAGATCAGCCCCGTCAGGTACACTGAATGCACCTTGTCTTCGGTATCATCCAGCGCGTTGAGCGGTAGGGCCTCGTGAAGACCCGGAAGTGCTCTCCATATTGCTCCCAGCACGACTTTCAAGAGAGGTGAACGACGAGGAAGCAGCCAACCACCGCTTGCGTTCAGACGACCCATGACCTCTGCACATTGAGCGTCTGTAAACTCCTGGTTTTGTTGACGACCCTGTGCGCGGATATCGTCATAAGTGATGAACTCGTGCAAACTGTATAGATGCACCGCCATTATGCCTGGAGGAAATACCACAGGAAGATTAGCGATAGAAGAAAAATAATATGCACTGAGGGCTAAATTCCTCGAGAGCAAAGCTCTGTTCAGGGATTAAAACCCATGAACAAAAGCTCTGCAGATCTATAAGTTTTTGAGAGTGAAGCTCTGTTTATGAAACCCCAATGGGGATCTCTTTAGATCAAAAGATCTGTGAGAGCAAAGCTCTTTGGTTGAGATTAATTTAAATTAATTAGATTTACATTAATTTTACCTAAAGTTTCTAACTTTGAAAATGAGCAAAGCTCTGCTGGTGAAAACCCGAAGGGACTTTCTTTAGATCAGAAGATCTATGAGAGCAAAACTCTGTTGGTTAAAATTAATTAAAATTAATTTAATCTAAGAATCAATTTTACCTAAAGTTTTTCTAAAAAACTTTGGAAAGAAGAGCAAGGCTCTGGAGTTCTTGAAGGCAAGAGCAAAGCTCTGAAGTTTTTTGAAAATAAAAATTTGAAAGATGATAAGCATCTGTGGGGGACCAAAGGTCCTATTTATAGGCATCAAGTGCCTCTTCAACTTCCAAAAGTTGCCACGGCGGTTGGAAATCCACCACCGTTGCGCTCACGTTTGGGGCCACGTAAGCGCAACGGTAGGGGGGCATTTGTTTAACCCAATCAGAGCAAAGCTCTGTTCAAATTCCGAGGCGGGAGTTGAAGCAACGCTTCATCTTCCCCCAATCAGGACGAAGCTCTGCTTTGAAAATTTAAACTTTAATAAATGAAGCAACGCTTCAAATTCTTTGCGCTGCGTACAACGCGTCACGTGTCAGGCGCAGATGCATCAGCGCAGCACACCCAATCAGAGCAAAGCTCTATTTTAAGCAAAATTAAAGGAAGCAACGCTTCAGTTGCGCAAGCACTGCGCTGCGCGACACGTGTCAGCCCAGATACGCTAGCACAGTTGCGCTGCGCGACACGTGTCAGCGCAGATGCGTTTGCGCCAAACAGAATAAAGATTTTAAGAAATCTTTCTGTTCTTGTTAAAACAAGAAGATTTTCTTCTGTAAAACAGAGGCCTTTGGATCAAAGATCCAACGGTGAGGAAAATTCCCCAAATCACTCAGAAAAAGATCTCTTTAACAAATTTAACTAATTTATGGGCACTATAAAAAGGACCCTAGGCCTCAATTCAAAGGCATCAATATTTTCTAAAAAAAAAGAAGAAGGGAAAGAGAACTCTGAAGAATTCCTCAAGAACAAAAAGGTAAAACCCATTAGGAAAAAAAGAGAAAGTTCTCTCATGAACAGATCATAGATCTAAAAACAAGATCAATGATCTTTAACAAAAAAATAATAATAATAAAACAGTGCTTTGCACTTTTATGAACCTTTGGTTCTTTGAGATAAGAAAAACAAGAAAAACTTGTCTTTTCTTTGATCTAAATTAGATCAAGAAATCAAATAGTGCTTTGCACTTCTGTTCTTGAATCTAAAAGATTCTTAGTGCTTTGCACTTCCAAAGTGCGCTGTTGCGCTCTTGGGAGAGCGCCACGTGTCAGCTACAGAACAACTTACGCTACGTGCTTTTGAAATAGAGCTTTGCTCTCTGTAATTGGCGCAACTCACCAGAGCGCGCCACGTGTCAGCAGCGCAGCGCACTAGCGCAGCGCACTACGCCTGCGCGACACGTGTCAACACTACAAGCGCTTGCGCTCTCTAATTGGCGCAAAGTGCCTGACAAATGCAGTGCATTTCCTAAAGGGCCAGGCCCAAATCAAAACGACCAACAGGCCAAAATAAATTGCAAAGCAATAAAAAAAAAGAGAGGAGAGCCCAAACAAAATGGATGCTCTGCATCATTTATAAAAGGGCAGAGCCTAGTCCAAATAAAAATAGAAAATAATGCAATGCATTATTTTAAAAATAGGCCAAGCCCTGGCACAGGTCTAACAGACCAACAACAAATAAAAGTGTTGAATATTTTTTTAACTGGACTTAGCCCAATTTTTGGCCATAAGTCCTCAAATTAAATTGACCGAGCAAGTTTGCTCTCTTAAATCAATTTACGACCGGTTCGAGGGTACATCTCCGAACTCCTCTGATACCCATTGTTGTAATCCTTCAACGACGACAGAGAGGTGACGGGTCCCAACGACCACACATGAATATGGACTGCGGGGTCCTTAAACTCGTGGACCGAAACGTCCTTAAACTAACATTGGACCGAAACGTCCTTAAACTAATGATGGACCACTACGTCCTTAAACTGGCGATGGACCGAAACGTCCTTAAACTAATGTTGGACCGAAACGTCCTTAAACTAATAGCGGACCACCACGTCCCTAAACTGGAATATAGACCACCGCGTCCCTAAACTGGAATGCGGACCACCACGTCCCTAAACTGGAGTGCGGACCACCACGTCCCTAAACTGGAGTGCGGACCACCACGTCCCTAAACTGGAATATGGACCACCATGTCCCTAAACTGGCGATGGACCACCACGTCCCTAAACTGGAACACGGACCACTACGGCCCTAAACTGGAACAATAGAGCCTCCAAACGCTCTTTTGCCGGACCTAAGCGGTCCCGTTTAAGTTGATCTTAGCCCCAAATACGGCTAACGTATCCTTAAACATTCAAATAGACTATAAAACTCCAAATCAACTTTGGTTCAAGGGTACATCTCTGAACTCCTCTGACACCTATCGTTGTAATTCTTCAACGACGTCAGAGAGGTGACGAGTCCTGACGGCCATATAATAAAGGGATCACCACGTTAAGTTGATCTTAGTCTCAAACAGGACTAACGTGTCCTTAACGAACGTTTAAGTTGATCTTAGCCGCAATACGGCTAACGTATCCTTAAACTAAAAACACCAAACCCAAATCTAAGTAAATACGGATTTGGACTAATCCACATCCTACGGGCGACGGCATTATTCAGTCTCTATATACAATCCACGGGCAACCACAGACAAAACAAACACACACGACACGAAGTGAAATTCTGAAGAAGGAGAAAGTTGCTACCGTGATGCGGCAGCGTAATTAACTGCAGGGGCTTACGCCTGCAGGGAAAAGCGTCCCCACAATAAAAAAACCTCTCAAGCGAGGGGGAATCTGACGAAGTCTGCTGCATCGGCCGCATCCGTCTAAACCTCCGATACACGGTGCCATAAATCAACTTGGTATCTTCGGAGAGGTAGATGGATAAAACCATATAGCATCTGCCCTGAATCTCAGGCTAGACGTCCTAACGTCGTAGCCGCCGTTCGGAGGGGAACAGATTCTGGCACGCCCGGTGGGACCTTTTCCTCTTTCCACTCCACACTTCGTGTGTCGTCTTCGTGAACGGGATGGTAGGCCCCATGATGGGTCCACAGGATTTCTGGTGATTTCGGGAGCAGGACCGGTCACTTTCTTAGAAGCAGCCTTCTCTGGGATGGTAGGCCCCATGATGGGTCCACAGGATTTCTGGCCCAATCTAAAGAAGACCGAGGCGCTGATGTTGGGCGACTCATTGAGAGGAGCCGCAGCAGGGGTAAGACGATCAAAGACCGACTTCTTGGGAGCTTCCTTTGTCAGCACCGGCGCCGTAAAGCTTGTCGGTGGGAGCATAGTCCTAAAGAACAATCCGGTAGTGGCCTGAGTCACCTGGTCCACCGGTATTGTGAATAACGAAGCAGCTTGGGGTCCGTAGGCTATACCTCCTGGCAAGGCAGAGCGTTGGTCGCAATTGCAGTTCAAGCAGTTGGGGCATTTCACACAAGTAGAAGCCATCGATTCTTTGCTTTCTGCAATAAGCCAGACGCCGAGTCTTAGTATCTTGAAACCCAAGGGCAACCATTAGCGAACCGCAATTGGTTCGCGAATCACGACACACGAAGTGTGGAGTGGAAAGAGGAAAAGGTCCCACCGGGCTTACGAAGATGAGGCCTACCCCTGATTTGATATTTGGCGTACTCTGTTTGCGCTTCTTTATGGAGGACACTCCATCGAAATAAAGCTCCCATCAGGTATCACCACCGGCGATCGCGTCAAACGCATGTTCATCTGGAAGATCGCAATTCAAAGGTGAATCGGCGGGTATCGGGTGCTCAGCGAGGAACTCGGCAATAGCCTGGCCTTTCACTGCCTTGAGAGGTTGATAGGTTATCGAGAACTCCATCAAGAGCAGAGCCCATTTAGCGAGTCGTCCCGTCAATGTGGCTTTTGACATTAAGTATTTAAGAGGGTCCACCTTCGAAATGAGACGGACCTCATGCGCCAACGCATAGTGCCTGAGCTTTGTTATCGCGAAGATCAACGCCAGGCAGTGTTTTTCAATAGGTGAATAGTTGCTTTCTGCCCCCAGTAGAACTCAACTTAAGTAGTAGAGTGCTCTTTCTTTCCCCTGGTCATTCTCTTGCGCCCACAATGCGCCTAAAGAACCTTCGAGGGCGGTCGTGTAAAGAATGAGAGGCTTTCCCTTAACCGGAGCAGCCAACATTGGCGGGTTCTGCAGGTACTGTTTAATCTCGTCCAGCGTGCCCTGGCATTTTTGATCCCAGACGAATGGAGTCCCCTTCTTCATCAGGTGACTGTAAGGGCAGCACTTGCCAGAGAGGTTGGCTATAAATCGCCGAATATATGCAAGCTTTCCTTGGAGAGACCGCAACTGTTTGATAGATCTCGGCGGAGGCATTTCCATGATCGCCTTGATCTTTGACGGATTTATCTCGATGCCTCGATGTCGGACGATGAATCCCAAGAATTTGCCCGAAGAAACTCCGAATGCACACTTGAGAGGGTTCATTTTCAAGTTGTATTATCGAAGACGTCGAAATACGGTCTTTAGATGCTCGAGATGCTCCTCATATGATTTGCTCTTGACCACGAGGTCGTCGATATAGCACTCGACGATTTCATGTATAAGGTCATCGAAGATCTTCGTCATGGCCCTCTGATAGGTGGCACCGGCGTTTTTTAAACCGAAGGGCATCACTTTATAATAGAATATTCCCAAAGGGGTCCTGAAGGAGGTGTGCTTCTGGTCTTCGGGATGCATCTTTATCTGATTATACCCTGACGAGCCGTCCATAAAGGAGAAAACCTCATGAGTGGACGTGTTGTCTATCATCAGTTCGGTGACTGGCACTGGGAAGTCGTCTTTCGGGCAGGTTTTATTGAGATCCCGGAAGTCTACGCATATACGCACTGTCCCATTTTTCTTTATCACTGGGACAATGTTGGCAATCCATTCCGGAAATTGAACCTCCTGAATAAAGCCAGAGTCGATCAGCTTTTTGACCTCGGAGTTGATGCTCATCTCAAGCTCGAGCCGCATTCTCCTCGGCACCTGTTTGACTGGCTTGACGTCCGGGGATATCGCCAATTTGTGCACGGCAACTTCTGGATCTAGTCCCGGCATTTCGGAATAGTTCCATGCGAAGCAATCTCTATGCTGTAGAAGTACGTCCTTTAACGCAGCCACCCTTTCTTCAGATAGCAGCTCGCTGATGAATGTCGGTCGCAGATCGTCTGTCGATCCCAACTCAATCTTCTTGAGGTTATCTGCATTAGTATGTATGCCATCTGATTATTATCAAAAACTGTAATTACCGCAATCAGAAACGGCGTCGCTTCGCAGCTAGCCGGTGAGTACGGGTCGATCCACAGAGACGGGTAAATTTCTTTAAAGTGTTTTAACGAGTTGATTCTATTTGTAGTTTTGGTTGGTTTATAAAAATCTAAAGACTGGATCTAATTAATCTAATTAAGAATCTTGCTAGGGTTAGGATTAGGGGAAGTTTTGGAAATTAATGTTTTTCCTCACCGCTTTCAATACCTTCCTTTTTTAGATCTATTAGGTGTTAAGTTAATTATCAATAAAGTGGATACAAATCTTTTGGGAAGATATTTCTTCCTCTAGATTTGTACCCTACCTTTATTGATAATTATCCTAACCCTCACGGAAAACGCGCGGAACCGGCCCTTTATACTACGGTTCATCGTTACCTCGAAGGGTAGGATGCCGCAGGGAGCAGTTGTGCTCGTATGCGTGAAGTTCTAATTCATTAGGTGAAGGTGGCATTGAAAGGGGCGAGAGATTTCATCTCTCAACCCTTTCCCTAAGGCTAACCCTAACAAGCGAGGAGACTACTCGCTCATTAGGGGATGAGAAGACATTATAATTAAAAGAAATAAAAGACTTACTAGGTTGACGGCTCCCTTCAAACAAGAAGAACAGATCTGAAATTTACTCTCAGAAATTCTGAATTTTATTGATTGAAAAGAGGCATAAGAAAATACAAGGTCTTGGGTTCTATTTATAGGACATAGAAACCCTAGGTTTACAATTGCACCGCATGTCTAAAATTACAAATATACCCCCAGAAAATCTTTCCATAGCCGCCACAGAATTTTGGAAAAATTTCTTGCACATTAGGGTTTCTGAAGGCCGCGGATCCGCGGCATGGGCGCGCTTGGGCCGCGGATCCGCAGCCCAATGATGAGTTCATGTGCTTGGTTTTTCTGGGCTTCTTTAGGTTACTCTGGGCTTCCTGTTTATTTATTCTTTTTATCAGTTGGGCTTCTGCAGTAATTCCAGATTTCAGTGAATTCTTTGCAATGGATCTTTTACCCGTCTTTCTTGCAAATTTGGATCTTGAGTTGCCTTGTTGATGGTGAATCGTTCTTCTGCTGGGCTTTACTAACATCCTCCTAATTGTTGGTCAAAAGTCCTTCTTTTGTGTCGTCTTTTGTGTTTTTCACTGTTTTTGCTCCAACAACCTGTAACCTGTAACATGTAGCAGACATGGGTCAAAAGCACCTGTTTTTATTGTAAAATGCATAAGAATGGGGAATACAAAATGCAATATTATGTTATGAACAAATACCCCCAAACTTATCTTTTGCTCGTCCTCGAGCAAACTTATTGTTTTATTCTGTACAAAAAACCTAACCGCACTTTCGCAGGGAAACGCGATTGCACTGAGCTCGTGCAACAAGCCGTTAAACCTCTAGGTGTCCCTAGTAGGAGGAGTGTTGTTTCCTGAGGGTTTTCAGCGGATTACACCCACAAAATCCTATCAACTCGGCCCATTGACTTTTGTTCTCCAATTAGGTTTTCTAACAAGGAATTCTATTATCTTTTGACTTGCAAATTATCCACCCATATTCTTCACACTTCCTCATTATTTAACTTAAGATTATATATATCCTGCAGATCTACTTAGCTTTCGGCATTTCTTAAGTTTTCCTTCTAGGGTTTTATCTCCACTTAGGAATTTCTATCAACTCTATTAAAGATACAAGTTCTATTCTTCATTCCTTTCTCTTATCTAGATTCCAATCACATACCCCTACGTGTGTGTATAGATCACCCCTACACTTGGAAATTCAAATCAAGCAATCGTACTCTCGTCCATTGTCCAAAGTACTAATTAGTTGGCGAATGAAATTTGCTTACACATCCTTCATGCGACCGTTAATACTTCTTGAGGTACCAACGACCGATTACAAAATGAGTTTGCACTTTAAAGCGTACTTCCTAGTCTTTGCAACACCCAAGGCTTTAGCAGTGACTCCCAAACCAGTTGGTCTAAGGCACTAGGTGATGAAGCACCCTCGCTAAATATTTTTCTATTTTTTTGCAGCCTTAAATAATCACAAAAACCAGTGTCCATTTTTTTTCTTTATTCACACTTTTTCATACTAAGGACTTTAGACAAGAGCATTCAAGGTCTCTTCTACTATTCCAAATTTCAAGGTGCGTGAATGTGCAATTTGTAGGGTATACATTTTCAGAATTTAGACTTAAGCTAGGAACTATTTTTCAAACTTATATTCTAATAAGAACATCAATACTCTTCCCTTGTTTCGACTTAGCCCAAAAAGTGAACCCAAAATTTGCCTATTTCTAAATAAACTACAAGGCATATACTTTCTACTGTTAAACTTTAAGGAAGGTTATTTTTAGGGTTTTTAACTTACTAAGTCTAAGATCTAGTTGTTCCTAGCTAGTTGACCTATTTGTCAAACTCTAGTCAATTAGTCAAAATTGAATACATTTATTTATAATTTTTTGAAATTTTTTAAATTTTTATAGGTTTTCAAATAAGTATGCAAATGCAAAAATATATACAAATGAATGCGAAGGAAGAAGACGTACCGAGCATACCCCCAAACTTGACTTTGACAGTGTCCTCACTGTCATGCTAAACCAAGAGGGTCAAAATACCGATACTCCCCTGTTTATTTATTTATATATATATTTTTTATTGTTAAGAAAAACAAAAATATATACAAAAAGACCCTCCCCCAAACTTCAATTAAATTATGTTAGACAATACTGCCCAACTTTGCATCGGCCAAAAGTCAACACCAACCATTTGAAAAATTTATCAGTGAAGAATATTGGTGGGTGAAAAAATAAGTTGTGGTGGTCCGCAAAGAATTGGGGAAGATAGAAGTAGTGGTATGGGAGGTGTGGAGGTAAATATACAGGTGATGGTGATGCATCGATACGAGAATGTAAATGATCAACAATCAATGGAGTGTTGGCATTCTCGTACCTTATTAAAAGAAATGGGGGTATTTCAACTTCTAAGGGAGGAAGTTGGCTCACCACAATACCCTCAAGATGTTCCTGTGGGTCCTCTATTGACATGGCATCATTCATCAATTGTGTATGATATTCACTTATGAGGAAACTGATCTCCTCGATGTCCGCCATAGTCCAACTGAAAACTTGCCGCCTATCTTGTAAGACTTTTAAAATAGGGTTCTCTTGCTCGAAGGCTAGAGAGGCTGATATGATAATGGGAAAAGTCTCATTCTCACCTATGTAAGCATATCTACGGTGAGACGGCAAGGGCATGAGTTTGAATTTCTGAGGCGAAAGAACCATTGCGGAATCTACCTCGAACTCAAAGGACTCTAACACAGGTTCGAAATCACTGCAAACAACCGATTCGGATGGTTCGACTGACTCATCCAAAAATTCAAACGACTCATATTCGGGCTGTGAGTTGTCGTCATCGGTAGTAGGCTCAAGGAGGGACGCACTAGTGGCGTCAAAACTGTTTTCATCAAATAGAAATCTTTCAAGCTCGCAGTCCTCCTGCGTGATTTCGTGAATAGAGCAAACTTCTCGTGTACTAGTTTTAGGCACGGGGGTCAGACTTCCCATCTTATAAATATTGAACTCACTAGACCTCTTTCCGAAGGATAGGGTCATGGAGCCATTGCGACAATTTATTACGGCATTGGAAGTGGCCAAAAATGGTCGACCAAGAATCACCGGAATTTGGTTTCTTGGGTTAGCAACAGGTTGTGTATCCATAACGATAAAATCAACGGGGAATATGAATTCCCCGACTTTGATCAATACATCCTCTAGTTGACCCCTTGGATAGGTGATTGATCGATCAGCCATTTGGAGAGTGCAACGAGTGGGTTTCAACTCTCCAACCCCTAATTGTTCGTACACGGAGTAAGGAATCAGGTTAACACTAGACCCAAGATCTAAAAGTGCACGATTAATTTGCTTATCCCCAATTGTGATTGAAATAGTAGGACAGCCGGGGTCCTTTCGTTTTTGGGGTAAGGTTTGATGGTGGTTAATAGCATTGCTCACTGCACTAGCCACTAGCACTTTCTTGGGTACTTGAGATGCCTTTCTCTTCGAGGTGCACAAGCCCTTTAAGATTTTCGCATATGAAGGGACTTGTTGGATAGCATCCAAGAGAGGTATATTTATGCTAACCTGCTTAAATATCTCCACAATCTTCTCCACTGGTGTATTTGGTTTATTAGGACTCAACCTGTTTGGGAATGGAGCGTTCTGAAAATTTGTTGAGTCAAAAATCTGTGGAGTAGAATGTGGAGTAGGAACGGATCCCAGTGTGGATGTGTTCGTGTTGTGAGAAATGGGTCCGTTCGAGTCAGAAGAAGTAGAGCCATGTGAAGGGTGGAGAATAGGCTCTAAAGAAAAAGGTGAAGAAGGAAGTGAAGAAAATGAAGAAGGGGAAGAAGAACTACCGGCGGGGATGTCATCACTAGTTTCCACATTATTTTGCAACTCTCTTCCGGATCTCAATGTGGTCACCGCATTTATATTGTGATTGTGATATGCGTTTTGTGTGTGACCGGGATTAGGCAATGGTTGAGATGGAAGCTTTCTCTTTTCTCTCTCGCTCAACGCAGCAGTTAATTGTGCAATTTGTGCCTCAATAGATTTGATACTTTGATCGTGTGAGGCATTGTTATTCATTAAAGATTGAACATAACTTTCAAATCTTGCTGCGGATTCTGTAGTTTGCTTGAGAAATGCTTCAAGACTTTTCTCGAGCGAGCTAACCTTATCATCATTAGGTTGAACCAAATTGTTCGTTTGATTTGTATAATGTTGTTGTTGGAAAGGTTACTGGTTTTGAGTTTGTAAGGGTGCTTGTTGTTGTTGTGGAGGAGCTCTTTGAAAATTGTTATTCCCTTGGACTTGTTGATTTTGGTTCCAAGCGAAATTTGGGTGACTCCTCCACCCCTGATTGTATGTCGAAGAGTACGGATCGTTTCTTTGTCGTTGCTGGAATGCAGCATTGACTTGATCCTGTCCTTGAATAGGTGCATTATAAGGACACTCTTCGGTTAGATGTGATGGGTTCGAACAACAAGCACAAACAGTTCGTGTGGGTAGAGTAGGGGCAGGAGAAGTCGATGAGATTTTGGTCTCAATGGCTTCTAGCTTTTTCATAAGTGAGGCCATCTCAGCCTTCATAGCAATTGACATATCTATTTGATGTATGCCTGCCCTAGATTGACCAACTGAAGAAGATGATGTGGTCTTGGTACTCTCCCACTGAATTGTTTGCTCACTTAGGTCCTCAAGAAACTGCCAAGCTTCGTCGCTGGACTTGGAGAGAAAATGACCTTGACAAATTGTTTCTAGCAACTGCTTCGTTGCTGCATTCAATCCCTCGTATAATGTTTGGCAAAGTTGCCAATTTTCTATACCATGATGAGGGCATTGAACAAGTAGGTCTTTAAATCTCTCGAAGCATTTCCAGAATGGTTCGGACGGAAGCTGTGAAAATTGTATAATCTCGTTTCGGATTCTAGCAGTTTTATGATGAGGGTAGAACTTTTTCAGAAAAGCTCTCACAAACTCGTCCCAATTTCTAATGGAATGTGATGCGGTGCTGTATAGCCACTTCTCGGCTAGGTCACATAAGGTAAAAGGAATGACCCTTAGCCTTATTGCGTCATCACTTAATTGGGTTGTCTTCATCATGCCGCAAACGTTTTGGAATTTATTAATAAAAATATATGCATTTTCGGATTCCAAACCATGAAACTTAGGCAGCATATTGATGAAATGTGGTTTTATTTCAAAATTATCCCCATTCGCCGGTGGGGGTGAAAGACATGTAGGTAAGGAAGTGCGGACGGGGTAGAAGAGATCCTGGAGCGCGACTCGTGCGGGCGCTACTACAGGCGGGAGATTCGGGTTATTCGCACCTGGCGGAGGTGGAATCATTCCCGTCGGCAAGGTATAGTTGGGGTCGTGTCCCGACATACCTTCGAAAGAAGAATTTGAAGATGGAGGTAAGGAGATGGAGGGAACGTCGACGAAGGGTTCGTCGAAGGGTTCGTCGGTCGGTACCAACGAAACACGGACTAATCGGGCGTTAGTATCCCTAGTCCAAAATGACATACACTAAAGGGTAGTGCAGTCAGAAAAGAGAAAAACAGAATGTGGGGGGGGGGGTAAGATAACGTCAATGAAGAAGAGATGGTGGAAGTGAGGTGCAAGTTTTCTTAGCGGCAAGTTGCAAGTTTTAAAAAGATTTTTCTTTAATTTTTTTTTTTTGAAGAGTTTTGCAAGACGGTTTTTGAAAACGGACTCGTGACACAACTGAATCAACCACACATGCACAATCAGGCCTAGATCTAGGGTCGCCTAGGTCTACTAGACAGCTCCTAACTAGGGTTAGAAATAGACCTCAAACCGCCTCTTCACGGACAAATACGGCCAGGTAAGTGGGAAGGAACCACCACTACAGTGGGCCTAATTAAAAACCACTAGCCTAGACACCGCAATGTCGGTTAGGATAAACGGCTGATGCCTACCCTAGTCCTTTTCCTATTAAGCTCGCTGTCCTTAGGTCTGAGTCTAATCTTTTTAATTAAAGGTGGTCGATGTAAAATGCTTTAGGTGTTTTCTGGGGTCCTAGGAAGGGTGATGAAATCCCCACCCAATCTGAGTTTGGTCAATTAGCCCCTTAGAGTCCGGTTAAATTATGCAAAACAAATAAAATTTCACTTGCAATCAGAATTTTTTTAGCGCGGCGCAAAGAAACCTGCAGAAATCTGTTATTTAGAAGGGGAAAAGATTTTTACGCAAAGAAATCCTGCAGAAAACTTTTTACAGAGAGATATATGGAAGATTCCAGAGGAGAGAGAGAAAAATCAAACCAGAAAAATTTAGTGCGCTGACGTGGCAGCCAAAGCGCGGATCCGCGGCGGATTGCCCCCTTATGCGGCGGAAGAGCGGTCTAATGGTGGGATCGCACTGTGAAAAAATTTCTGTGGTTCTGTGCTTTCAATTCCTCTCTGTTTTTAGGTACCAAATTTTGATTAGCCCTCTGTTAAATTTCAGATCCGCGATTCGACGCTGTTCCTGCAAGATTCAAAAATATACACCCTTCAAACAGATCAAATTTGATAATTTTTTTTTATTTTTTATATTTTCAGATTTTTATAATTTTTTTAAAAATTTATATCAACCCGAAAATTCACAAAAAGAAAGATTACGCCGTCCCCGGCAACGGCGCCATTTGATTATTGTCAAAAACTGTAATTACCGCAATCAGAAACGGCGTCGCTTCGCAGCTAGCCGGTGAGTACGGGTCGATCCACAGAGACGGGTAAATTTCTTTAAAGTGTTTTAACGAGTTGATTCTATTTGTAGTTTTGGTTGGTTTATAAAAATCTAAAGACTGGATCTAATTAATCTAATTAAGAATCTTGCTAGGGTTAGGATTAGGGGAAGTTTTGGAAATTAATGTTTTTCCTCACCGCTTTCAATACCTTCCTTTTTTAGATCTATTAGGTGTTAAGTTAATTATCAATAAAGTGGATACAAATCTTTTGGGAAGATATTTCTTCCTCTAGATTTATACCCTACCTTTATTGATAATTATCCTAACCCTCATGGAAAACGCGCGGAACCGGCCCTTTATACTACGGTTCATCGTTACCTCGAAGGGTAGGATGCCGCAGGGAGCGGTTGTGCTCGTATGCGTGAAGTTCTAATTCATTAGGTGAAGGTGGCATTGAAAGGGGCGAGAGATTTCATCTCTCAACCCTTTCCCTAAGGCTAACCCTAACAAGCGAGGAGACTACTCGCTCATTAGGGGATGAGAAGACATTATAATTAAAAGAAATAAAAGACTTACTAGGTTGACGGCTCCCTTCAAACAAGAAGAACAGATCTGAAATTTACTCTCGGAAATTCTGAATTTTATTGATTGAAAAGAGGTATAAGAAAATACAAGGTCTTGGGTTCTATTTATAGGACATAGAAACCCTAGGTTTACAATTGCACCGCATGTCTAAAATTACAAATATACCCCCAGAAAATCTTTCCATAGCCGCCACAGAATTTTGGAAAAATTTCTTGCGCATTAGGGTTTCTGAAGGCCGCGGATCCGCGGCATGGGCGCGCTTGGGCCGCGGATCCGCGGCCCAATGATGAGTTCATGTGCTTGGTTTTTCTGGGCTTCTTTAGGTTACTCTGGGCTTCCTGTTTATTTATTCTTTTTATCAGTTGGGCTTCTGCAATAATTCCATATTTCAGTGAATTCTTTGCAATGGATCTTTTACCCGTCTTTCTTGCAAATTTGGATCTTGAGTTGCCTTGTTGATGGTGAATCGTTCTTCTGCTGGGCTTTACTAACATCCTCCTAATTGTTGGTCAAAAGTCCTTCTTTTGTGTCGTCTTTTGTGTTTTTCACTGTTTTTGCTCCAACAACCTGTAACCTGTAACATGTAGCAGACATGGGTCAAAAGCACCTGTTTTTATTGTAAAATGCATAAGAATGGGGAATACAAAATGCAATATTATGTTATGAACACCATCCTCCAGTTCTTTTGGCGCGGGTGGAAATTCTGAGATTACCTCGCCGTTGCTCTTTTCGAAGCACCAGAAAAGGTCATCCATGTCCTCGGGCTCTTCTTTTAATATTGTAATCATGTGACAAGTGCGAATCCGCTTCAAATCCCAACGCGGAACTGGTTCTTCTTTCGTGGCCTTGGGTTCGTGCTTCTGTGGCGGCGCTACCCTCCATCTGTCAGACAGAGTGAATTTGCCGAACTGATACTGATCTTCAACCCAATTTTTGAAGGTGAAGCAGTCCTCGAGAGGGTGGCCTATTACTCGATGGTAAGAGCAATAGTCCGGGTGAGAGACTTCGCCTGCTTGTTCAGGGTGTTTGGACTCCGGCAGTGTGAGCATCTGATGTTTTAGAGCAAGCTCAAGTATCTTCTTCGTCTTGTCCCGAGGAAACGAGTATGCTCGATCCATTTTCATCATGAGGGATAGATCAATAACGCTCGACTCCCGCTCGCGTGGCTTCTTAGCCCCGCCTTGTTGCTGTTGAGCGCCTTTTTGGCCTTTCGATTTGTTTCTGCTTCTGCGTCGAGCCTTCTTCATAACAGGTTGACACGGAGTGATACTTTCATTTTTGACGGCCTGTTGAAGGAGGCGTTGCGTTCTGGCTCTTTCGTAGATGGCCATTTCGCGATTATGGTCGTCCTAGACTTTTTGACCTGCTTCCCTTATGAGCTTGTCCATTTGTTCTTCGAACGACGGACTGGGCTCTTTTGCATTTAGAACTTTCACTGTCTCAGGATTAACGTCCTCCCATTGAGCATCCGCTTCTTCATCGAAGTCATACATGACATAGCAGCTGTTTAGTAGCTCTCGTTTCTTTGACAGGATGTATCCAAGTCCTTTTGTCTCCATTCTCCCATTAGGCAGTTTGCGTTGAGCCCCGGGAACGTTCCAGACTTTGTCATAGAACTTGGCTTTTCGCACGGTCTGTTTGAAGGATATCCCCTGGCGTTTCAACAGCTTCTTCAAACCCTCTGTATAATATCTGGGAAGACGGATAGGCTGAATCCTGTCGAGCGTAGGATCCACGCCATGCCAGATTTCTTTTTCCACCTTGGTTTCTTCAGAGCGGTAGAACAGAATTGCTTTCTCGTTTTCTCGCCTGGGAGGGATATAGAACGTTTGCAGCTCTTCTACATTGTAAATATTAAGCGCATCTTGTTCTTTATGGTGTTTAAGCGGCACCATGGCGACTTGTAGACTTTCTTCTTCGTCAGCGAACTTTCGTAATGAAGGTCGAGCAGAGAATACAGCATGGATCTCATCTTCCGAGTCGCTACCAAAGACCAACGTAGGAGTGGACGGTCCTGGCTTGTTGTGTTAGGACGGACCCGAGCAAACTATCTCCTCTTCCTCCTCGGTATCACTGCCGAAGACAGGGACGGTGGCGTTAGCTTTGTTCTCTGGCTTGTGATTGTGATCCACCGGTGTTAACCATGCAATAATCGCCAGCAGTTCTTTTAAGCCCTTCGGTCGTATTTCTTTGCTCCCGACGAATTTTGCGTTTCTCTCGCTTAAAGTGTTGTCGATGAGCAACATATCCTTGCCACCATCTATCGAAAGCTTTGCACTCTTCGGTGGGGTGCGAAGTCTTCCGATGATACAAGCAATAGGAGGGGTGCATTTCCATTTCACCGGTAATTTTTCCTTCGGAGGATGGTAGCTTCATGCCCATTGATATGGCCTTAGCAAACCTTTTCCTCATCTTGAATTTGCTTTTGTCCGCAGTGGGTGTGCTTCGCTCCAGCGAGAGTATCTCAATTCTTTCGTCAAGGCGCTGGCGTTTGACCCTTTCGAATATAACCTCCTCGCGCTCCCGATCAGCTTTACTTTTTAAGCGAGCTTCGTTGAGGAATGCGTCAATTTCCTCATCTGATGGCCCCAGAATTTTTGATTCAGGGTCTGCCCCCAGCGTTTCAGTACAAGAAGTCTCCTCATCGTTCGTGAACGAATGGGAAATCATATAACAGCTCGCCACGCATTCTTCAGATTCATCTGACGAACTTTCTCCCTCACCTTCCTCTTGAAAGACGTGGTTAAGAAACTCTTGGAATGTAATGGGAGTCCGTGCCTTCTGGTTGTATTCCTCCAGCGCGTCAATTTGTTTTTGCAAGTCCGTACGCTTGTCGCCAGGCTTCACGGGCTTCTTCGACTTCTTTTTCTTCTTCTTCGAGAATTTTGACGGCTGGTTGCGAGTGCTTGAGCCACCACCATCGGTCTTTGGAGTTGGACGTGGCTTCAACATCCCCTCAATGACCTGCGGTTCCAACGGGTTCTTCCATCTAATCGCTGGACATGTCTGATGGTCGTTCAGCATCCTCTTTGTCTTGGCTGATAATACAACCTCCCAAGGAGCTTCTTCAATGACGGAGCATGTTGCCCCCGGCGTATTCATCCCCTTAGAGGTGTGGGGCTGTGGGGGATTCACCTTCCACTTGTCAGATAACCCGAACCTGCCCTGTCGGTACTGGTTTTCAAGCCAATTTTTGAAAACGTAGCAATCCTCGATCGGATGACCTAGTACTCTATGATAAGGACAGTAGTTGGGCTCGTTGACATCACTTGGTTGCAACGGACGTTTTGGATCCGGCAGATTTATGAGTCGGTTGCGCAACGCCAGCTCGAATAACCTTCTCGTTTTATCGCGAGGAAAAGAGTAAGAACGTCCTAGCCTTTCCTCAAGGGCTACGTACGGGCGCACGTTATTTTGACGAACAACCGGCTTCGATTCGCTCTGTTGTTGTTGAGCATTAGCGACGACGATCGCTTTTCCTTTCCCTTTGTCATTTCGGGAGTCCGGCTTTGGAAGAGGAGGTTTATGGCCCATCTGATCCATCTGTGCTAGCTTGTCAATCAAGGCCTGGAAGGTAGTCGGCTTGAAAAACATCATAAACTGCGAGATGGTTGCTTGTGGATCGAGGGTTCCCACAAACATACCCACTGCGGGAGCTTCTTCAATGCGCTGCTCGCATTTCGACCATAAGTTCCGCCATCGTATAGCGTACTGAACCCACGTCTCGCCTGGTTTTACCCTGGCTTTAATCAGTGCCGTCATTGGGGTACGTTCACTGGCGCTTGCAAAACGCTGAGTAAACAACAGCTCCATTTCCGTGAAGGTTTTGATAGAGTCGTTCGGGAGCTCAGAGTACCACTCGAATGCCGTATCCAATAAACTTCCAACAAACTGGCCAAGTAAAAGCTTGTCATCTCTACCGGTGTTGCCGCAGAGTGCCTTGAACTGAGCAACTTGTTGGTGAGGATTGCCCGCCCCCTTGTAGACATGGAACTTGGGAATTGTGTAACTGGGTGGGTACTTGATTTGATCGTACCAACTTGGATATGGCCGCCCCGTTTTTACGACCTGGCCAGCTGCTTTGGTCGCATGATGAACCCGTATTTATTGGGCGATGTACTCGTCCAAATCAGCTTTGGAGATTGCATACTCTTTAGCCGTTGACAGAGCTGGTGGAGGATTTGATGTCTCTCCCCTATCGTCTTCAAGGATGATCGGGGGATCTTCAGCAGGTGGATCTTGTTGAATCATCATACCCACCATATCCTGGAACAGGAGGGCCATTTTCTTTATGTTGGTTGCCTGTTCCGCAGCTTCTTTATCTTTCTTCTCCAGTATGCGACGAAGGAACTCAGCGTCAGTTTCTTGTTCTTGACGCTCGTCCGAGGACGTTTCAGGGGTTTCTTTTGGCCCTGTAAGTGCGGCCATAGCGTTCATCATCTCTTGGAGCTTCTGCTGCTGCTCCTGAGCCTTGGTCACTGACCTCGTGTGCGGTCTATGACCTGTTGATATGCGGCTGTCCTCTTTACCAGACACCACATAGACGGTATGAACTACAATGCCCCCTGACTTAGGGCGTTTGGGTTCACCTCCTTTGGTATTTACTGCAGGTGTAGGGACTTTCTCTGGCCTCCTTCTATTATGGACCGTTGAAGTTAAAGGGGCCGTTGCAGTGGGCACCCTAGCGATTGTCGTCCCTTGCTGTTTAAGAGGACGATCCTTTTCTTCTTGCATTTTCGCCTTTTTCTGTTGACGATAGTGACCTGGGTCAATCACGGAGTCTTGGACCCTCCGCCAAACCTTGTATATTTTTTAGGACAGCCGTTGAGGGGGCTGTTCCTGCTTCGTTTCCGGAACTTTCCCCGCGTGGGGAGGAGATCTTTTTAATGTAGCGGTTGGAGAGTTCTTACGTACCCTCCTCAGCGGTTCAAAGCTGTTCCTAGTTGGAACAGCAGCGTTGACTTCCACCACTGGAGCCGGTGGAGTTAGCCTTGAGGGGGAGTTGCTCCCTGCCTTTCTCACTCATTGCCAATAGCGACGTCGAGCACGACGAGCCGTTGGGACTGGCTCGGAGATAGAGACATCTTCTTTTTGCCCCTTGTCTGAATGAGGCGTCGCTGGTGTTAACCTTTCAAATACTGAGAGGGATGATATTTAACCTGTCGAAGACAGATCCCCGGGCAGGGGCAGGAGCAGGAATCGTCGGTCTTGAAAAGACTGACTCTTTGACAGGGGAAGCCGCCTTGACGACTTCTGAGCAGCCGTTATTGCTTTCCTTGGGACAGCCAAATTAGAGTTCTGATTTAGCCTGGTAAAAACAGAGGCTGTCGGTTTGGTAGTGGGCGACCCGTTGACAGGGGTCGTCGTAGCAGTGAGCCGGTCGAAGACCTACTTCTTGTTCACTTCCGATGCATGTATTGGCTCAGAGAAGCTTGTAGGTGGAATCATGGTCCCGAAGAACAGGCCAGTGGTAACTTGGGTCACCTGGTCTACCGGCAGAGCGAGGAAGGAAGCCGCTTGGGGCCCATATGCTACACCTCCTGGTGAGATGGAGCTTCCGTTGCAGTAGCATTTCGAGCAGTTGGTGCAGTTAAATGCCATTGAATCTTGACATCTGTGCCAGGCAAAAGACCAAATCTTAGTAACTTGAAATCCAAAGGCAACCGTTAACAAACCGCGATTCGTTCGCGAAGACGACACACGAAGTGTGGAGTGGAAAGAGGAAAAGGTCCCACCGGGCATGCCAGAATCTGTTCCCCTCCGAACGACGGCTACGACGTTAGGACGTCTAGACTGAGATTCGGGGCAGATGCTATATGGTTTTATCCATCTACCTCTCCGAAGATGCCAAGTTGATTTATGGCACCGTGTATCGGAGGTTTAGACGGATGCGGCCGATGTAGCAGACTTCGTCAGATTCTCCCTCGCTTGAGAGGTTTTTGATTGTGGGGACGCTTTTCCCAGCAGGCGCAAGCCCCTGCAGTTAATTACGCTGCCGCATCGCGGTAGCAACTTTCTCCTTCTCCAGAATTTCACTTCGTGTCGTGTGTGTTTGTTTTGTATGTGGTTGCCCGTGGATTGTATATGGAGACTGAATAATGCCGTCGCCCGTAGGACGTGGATTAGTCCAAATCCGTATTTACTTAGATTTAGGTTTGGTGTTTTTAGTTTAAGGATACGTTAGCCGTATTGCGGCTAAGATCAACTTAAACGTTCGTTAAGGACACGTTAGTCCTGTTTGAGACTAAGATCAACTTAACGTGGTGATCCCTTTATTATATGGCCGTCAGGACTCGTCACCTCTCTGACGTCGTTGAAGAATTACAACGATAGGTGTCAGAGAAGTTCAGAGATGTACCCTTGAACCAAAGTTGATTTGGAGTTTTATAGTCCATTTGAATGTTTAAGGATACGTTAGCCGTATTTAGGGCTAAGATCAACTTAAACGGGACCGCTTAGGTCCGGCAAAAGAGCGTTTGGAGGCTCTATTGTTCCAGTTTAGGGACGTAGTGGTCCGTGTTCCAGTTTAGGGACATGTTGGTCCATCGCCAGATTAAGGACGTGTTGGTCCGCATTCCAGTTTAGGGACGTGGTGGTCCGCACTCCAGTTCAGGGACGTGGTGGTCTATATTCCAGTTTAGGGACGTGGTGGTCCGCTATTAGTTTAAGGACGTTTCGGTCCAACATTAGTTTAAGGACGTTTCAGTCCATCGCCAGTTTAAGGACGTAGTGGTCCATCATTAGCTTAAGAACGTTTCGGTCCAATGTTAGTTTAAGGACGTTTCGGTCCACGAGTTTAAGGACCCCGCAGTCCATATTCATGTGTGGTCGTTGGGACCCGTCACCTCTCTGTCGTCGTTGAAGGATTACAACAATGGGTGTCAGAGGAGTTCGGAGATGTACCCTCGAACCGGTCGTAAATTGATTTAAGAGAGCAAACTTGCTCTGTCAAATTAATTTGAGGACTTACGGCCAAAAATTGGGCTAAGTCCAGTTAAAAAAATATTCAACACTTTTATTTGTTGTTGGTCTGTTAGACCTGTGCCAGGGCTTGGTCCAGTTTTAAAATAATGCATTGCATTATTTTCTATTTTTATTTGGACTAGGCTCTGCCCTTTTATAAATGATGCAGAGCATCCATTTTGTTTGGGCTCTCCTCTCTTCTTTTTTTTATTGCTTTGCAATTTATTTTGGCCTGTTGGTCTTTTTGATTTGGGCCTGGCCCTTTACGAAATGCACTGCATTTGTCAGGCGCTTTGCGCCAATTAGAGAGCGCAAGCGCTTGTAGTATTGACACGTGTCGCGCAGGCGTAGTGCGCTGCGCTGCTGACACGTGGCGCGCTCTGGTGAGTTGCGCCAATTACAGAGAGCAAAGCTCTATTTGAAAAGTGCGTAGCGCAAGTTGTTCTGTAGCTGACACGTGGCGCTCTCCCAAGAGCGCAACAGCGCAGTTTGGAAGTGCAAAGCACTAAGAATCTTTTAGATTCAAGAACAGAAGTGCAAAGCACTATTTGATTTCTTGATTTAATTTAGATCAAAGAAAAGAAAAGATTTTCTTGTTTTTCTTATCTCAAAGAACCAAAGGTTCATAAAAGTGCAAAGCACTATTTTATTATTATTATTTTTTTGTTAAAGATCATTGATCTTGTTTTTAGATTTATGATCTGTTCATGAGAGAACTTTCTCTTCTTTTTTTCTAAAGGTTTTTACCTTTTTGTTCTTGAGAAATTCTTCAGAGTTCTCTTTCCCTTCTTCTTTTTTTTTATAGAAAATGTTGATACCTTTGAATTGAGGCCTAGGGTCCTTTTTATAGTGCCCATAAATTAGTTAAATTTGTTAAAGAGATCTTTTTCTGAGTGATTTGGGGAATTTTCCCCACCGTTGGATCTTTGATCCAAAGGCCTCTGTTTTACAGAAGAAAATCTTCTTGTTTTAACAAGAACAGAAAGATTTCTTAAAATCTTTATTCTGTTTGGCGCAAACGCATCTGCGCTGACACGTGTCGCGCAGCGCACAGCGCAGCGCAACTGCGCTGACACGTGTCGCGCAGCGCAACTGCGCTAACGCATCTGCGCTGACACGTGTCGCGCAGCGCAGTGCTTGCGCAACTGAAGCGTTGCTTCCTTTAATTTTGCTTAAAATAGAGCTTTGCTCTGATTGGGTGCGCTGCCTTAAGCGCTGCGCTGATGCATCTGCGCCTGACACGTGGCGCGTTGTACGCATCGCAAAAAATTTGAAGCGTTGCTTCATTTATTAAAGTTTAAATTTTCAAAGCAGAGCTTCGCCCTGATTGGGGGAAGATGAAGCGTTGCATCATCTCCCGCCTCGGAATTTGAACAGAGCTTTGCTCTGATTGGGTTAAACAAAAGCCCCCCCCACTGTTGCGCTTACGTGGCCCCAAACGTGAGCGCAACGGTGGCGAAATTCCAACCGCCGTGGCAACTTTTGGAAGTTGAAGAGGCACTTGATGCCTATAAATAAGACATTTGGTCCCCCACAGATGCTTATCATCTTTCAGATTTTTATTTTCAAAAAACTTCAGAGAGCTTTGCTCTTGCCTTCAAGAACTCCAGAGCCTTGCTCTCCTTTCCAAAGTTTTTTAGAAAAACTTTAGGTAAAATTGATTCTTAGATTAAATTAATTTTATTTAATCTTAACCAACAGAGCTTTGCTCTCATAGATCTTCTGATCTAAAGAAAGTCCCTTCGGGGTTTCACCAGCAGAGCTTTGCTCATTTTCAAAGTTAGAAACTTTAGGTAAAATTAATGTAAATCAAATTAATTTAAATTAATCTCAACCAAAGAGCTTTGCTCTCACAGATCTTTTGATCTAAAGAGATCCCCATTGGGGTTTCATAAACAGAGCTTCACTCTCAAAAACTTATAGATCTGCAGAGCTTTTGTTCATCGGTTTTAATCCCTGAACAGAGCTTTGCTCTCGAGGAATTTAGCCCTCAGTGCATATTATTTTTCTTCTATCGCTAATCTTCCTGTGGTATTTCCTCCAGGCATAATGGCGGTGCGTCTATACAGTTTGCACGAGTTCATCACCTATGACGATATCCGCGCACAGGGTCGTCAACAAAACCAGGAGTTTACAGACGCTCAATGTGCAGAGGTCATGGGTCGTCTAAACGCAAGCGGTGGTTGGCTGCTTCCTCGTCGTTCATCTCTCTTGAAAGTCGTGATGGGAGCAATATGGAGAGCACTTCCGGGTCTTCACGAGGCCCTACCGCTCAATGCGCTGGATGATGCCGAAGACAAGGTGCATTCAGTGTACTTGACGGGGCTGATCTCGAAGAAACGGCGGGACGGCCTCATTGACATCCTACATCAAATCTTCCAGCAGACGACGATAGTTGCTGCTTATCGAAGGCCGGGAGGGCTTGCTGAGGATCTTGACATACAGGAGCGCGAGAGGCTGCGCATAAGAATAATTAAAAAGGCCAGAAAAACTCTGGATGGCCTTACTTTTGAATTCCTCAATCCGTGCCCCGGATCTGAGGTTATACCGTTGTAATAATTTGAATAATGTTTCTTATTCATTGCTTTTATGATTGTAAGAATTTTAGCAACATGAATGGAAACCTCCTTTTTTTTATTTCAGCTTATCTTATTTCTCGTCCTGAGTCCTCTGCCCATGTATAAATGAGTGTGTCTCGAACGCTTGGTCAAATGTAAATCGGATGTTCTTTCTGTCATTTTCTTCTTTCTTTTATTGTCAGCACGCCACCTGAGTAAACATGGTTAACAGATAACAGAGCACGCATCTTGACTTTCTTAAGAAATAGCGATGGCTTAGGCCGCAGGTTTAGATCTGCTGCCTAAGACTTTTTAACTCTATGAGCCGTGAGGGTCTCGTAGAGATTTTTCTCCCTACGGATCGAGAGGATCTCGTAGGTGGGTTTTTCTCCTTAGGAATCGTGAGGATTCCTAAATGTGGTTTTCTCTTATAAGTCGTAAGGATCCTATAAGAGAATTTTTCCCTCTTACAAGTCGAGAGGACCCGTAAGCGGTTGTTTCCCTCCTTGTCAAGATTCAACTTTGGAGAGTGAGACCCGTGAATAGTATGCAAGAGATCTTTTTGGATCGACTTGCAGGGTCCTATTGTTCAGGAAGCAAGTTTTTTAGTCCCTGCTGCCTGAGGCTTCATCTTGCAAGTTGAGACGAATCAGGAACTTCCCGCGGAGACACTGGTTTCTCTGCGAGCCGACGCGAATCAGGAGGCTCTCGTCAAGGAGTGTTTGTATCCGTGAGTCGAGGAATTTGCTAGGGATTATTTGTTTCCCAAGCGCCAAAGATTATTTGTTTCCTTAGGGTTTGAAACGAGTCGAGAATTTCCCACGGAGGCACTGGTGGCTCTGCGAGTCGACGCGGATCAGGAGGCTCTCGTCAAGGAGTGTTTGTATCCGTGAGTCGAGGAGTTTGCTAGAGATTATTTGTTTCCCAAGTGCCAAGGATTATTTGTTTCCTTGGGGTTGAAACGAGTCGAGGATTTCCCACAATGGCACTGGTGGCTCTGCGAGTCGACGCGGATCAGGAGGCTCTCGTCAAGGAGTGTTTGTATCCGTGAGTCGAGGAATTTGCTAGGGATTATTTGTTTCCCTAGCGCCAAGGATTATTTGTTTCCTTGGGGTTTGAAACGAGTCGAAAATTTCCCACGGAGGCACTGGTGGCTCTGCGAGTCGACGCGGATCAGGAGGCTCTCGTCAAGGAGTGTTTGTATCCGTGAGTCGAGGAATTTGCTAAGGATTATTTGTTTCCCTAGCGCCAAGGATTATTTGTTTCCTTGGGGTTTGAAACGAGTCAAGAATTTCCCACGGAGGCATTGGTGGCTCTGCGAATCGACGCGGATCGGGAGGCTCTCGTCAAGGAGTGTTTGTATCCATGAGTCGAGGACTTTGCTAAGGATTATTTGTTTCCCTATCGCCAAGGATTATTTGTTTCTTTGGTATTTGAAACGAGTTGAGAATTTCCCATGGAGGCACTGGTGGCTCTGCGAGTCGACGCGGATCAGGAGGCTCTTGTCAAGGAGTGTTTGTTTCCCTGAGTTGAGGTATCTGCTGAAGATACTGGTTTCTTCGGAGTTGGACTGAACCGTCGAGATTTGGCCTCGTCTTCTGGCGGAGGTTGTTGGGAAAGTATAGTTCCCTCTTGTTTGTTTACGCCCTTGGATTGTATACAGGGATCGATGTGATCTTAACTGTAGGGCCAAAGTTTTATCATCATTTTTTTTGTTTTATTTCCGCGATGCTTTATCATTTCAGCTTTTATATCGCGAAGGTCGCGATTGCCCAATCATTTCGGCAGTTTATTTTATTTTTACTCGCTGCTTTTTATTGCGAGTTGCCCAATCATTTCGGCTATTTTTATTTTTACTCGCTGCTTTTTATTGCGAGTTGCCCAATCATTTCGGCTTTTTTTTTATTTTTACTCGCTGCTTTTTATTGCGAGTTGCCCAATCATTTCGGCTATTTTTCATGCATGCATTTTCACTTGCTGCTTTTTATTGCAAGTTGCCTATCATTTCGGCTATTTCATATGCATGTGCGGCCTACTGGCTTTTTCGCCGTAGACCTGAAATTAGACGCCGATCTCGGCGTCAGCACCGCTACAACTGGGATATTGCCAGGAGCGAATCATCATCTGCTTCTGTCGATGTCGAACAAGGGTGGCTTAGCGAACAGGGTCAAGGTCCTGTCGACTAAGGCTTTTGACTTCATGAGCCGTAAGGGTCTCACAAATGTATTTCTCCCTACAAGTCGTGAGGATCTTGTAGGTGTATTTTCTCCTTAGGAATCGTGTGGATTCCTAAGTGTTTGTTCCTCTGTAAGACGTAAGGATCCTACAGGAGGGTTTTCTCCTTGTAAGTCGGGAGGACTTATAAGGGTTGTTCGTCATGCGAACATATCCCCAGTCTCGGATGAGACTTAATTAGGGAAATGTTTATTCGCGCCCGTGGATTGTATACAATGGTCAGTATTGAGCCACTTGTAGGGCAATATTGGAAGTCATGGGAGTTGCTTAAGCACAGGTTTAGGTCTCTGTAACTTAAGACTTTCAACTCATATGAGCCGTGAGGGTCCCATAAGAGAGTTCTCCTTACGAGTCGTGAGGATCTCGCAAGTGTATTCTCTCCTTAGGAATCGTGGGGATCCCTAAGTGTGTTGCTCCCTTGTGAGTCGTATGAATCTCACGCGGATGGTTTCTCCTTACAAGGTCAAGAGGATCTTGTAAGTGTTCTTTAACGGGGTTGCGCCCTTTCGGGTTTTCACAAACACTCGCCGGTAGCCCTACTGTTTTTACTCACGGAGCCCTTTCGTGTTTTCATCCGTGCCCATTTTGCTTATGGACATACCGTTTTTTTTATTTTTTATTTTTTTTTATATATTTTTTTTTACGAGGTCGCGCCCTTTCGGGTTTTCACGAACACTCGCCGGTAGCCCTGCTGTTTTTACTCACGGAGCCCTTTCGGGTTTTCATCCGTGCCCATTTTGCTTATGGACATACCGTTTTTTTTTATTCTTTTTATTTTTATATATATTTTTTTACGAGGTCGCGCCCTTTCGGGTTTTCACGAACACTCGCCGGTTGCCCTGCTGTTTTTACTCACGGAGCCCTTTCGGGTTTTCATCCGTGCCCTTTTTGCTTATGGACATACCGTTTTTTTTTGTTTTTTTTATTCCCTTTTTTTATATGTTTTTTTCTATCTTGTCAACCTAAAGATGCTGCGGTAGTAGTTTTAAGACGTTTCGGTTTGCTATTAGTTTAAGGACATTTCGGTCCGACTTTGAGAAGGATGGCTACTGCTGATAGAGTTTGAGCTTAGGAAGATAGCGAGCGGACATAGTCGTCGTCATCTATCATTGACCTAGGCTGTGGCTCATTAAGCGTAGTATCTCTTTAGGAAGCGACCTTTTATTGGCCTGAAAGGCCTTTCACCGTGCATGTCCATGAGTAGATAGGCTCCACCCTGGTAGACCTTATCTATGATGTATGGGCCTTCATAGTTTGGCTCGAATTTTCCTCGCTTGGCACGATTGGGAATCATAGGCCTTTTGACCACTAGCACGAGTTCGCCTTGGCGGAATGTCCTCGGTCGGGTCAATCTTTCATATGAGCGCGTCATCTTTGCTTTATAAGCTTCCAGATTTTGTTGCGCTATGAGCCAGGTTTCATCAAGGGCGTCAAGCTCCTCAAGCCGAAGGTGAGCATTTTTTTCATCTGTCAGCTCGTAGTGGACTGCCACTCGTAGAGAGGGTAACTCTATCTCGAGGGGGAGCACTGCTTCCGTCCCAAATACCAACGCGTACGGCGTTGTGTTCGTGGCCGTCTTGGACGTAGTTCGATATGCCCAAAGAGCCTCTTGCAGTCTCTCGTGCCAGTCTCTCTTATTTCCGGACACCGTTTTCTTTATGATCTTCGTCAAGGTCTTGTTGAAGGCTTCAGCTAGACCGTTAGCTCGCGGATTATAAACTGAGGAATATCTCCAGTCTATATTATACTGTTGTGCGAAGCGACTGATTTTGTGGCTTCTGTAGGCTGGCTCATTATCGGAGATGATTCGTCTTGGCGTTACAAACCGATATATGACATGCGTCTTGAAGAAATGGATGATATTCTCCGTCTTTACTTCCCTCATCGGTACCGCTTCTGCCCACTTAGAGAAGTAGTCAGTTGTCGCTAGGATGAAATGATGTCCTCTAGACGATGCTGGTTCGATTGGGCCGACTATATCAGTCCCCCACATTTCGAATGGCCAGCTAGCCACCGTTGGATGTAGTGGATTTGGATGCTGGTGGATGAAGTCCCCATGAATTTAGCATGAATGGCATTGCTTCGCATATTCGAAGCAGTCCTGGATCATTGTGGGCCAATAGTAGCCCATCCGTTTGATCTTCAACTTCATCTTTGGGCCCGCTTGGTGAGAACCGCATAGTCCGTCGTGAACTTCCTGGATGACTCTTTTCGCTTCATCAGGTCCTAAGAATCTCAGCCACAGAGAATCAAACGACCTCTTGTACAGAGTATCATTGACGAAGGCGAAAGACAGAGCTCGTTTCATGAGCTGATGTCTTGTGGACGCTTCTTCAAGCATTCGGTGGGATTTAAAGTAGTCTATGAAGACTTCCCTCCAATCCTCGGTATTTTCCCAATCTTTTACTTGCAGGGTCGTCTGCTCGCTCGCTCCTTTTTCTTCGGATGATTCCGGAGATATTATTGTTGGGGCAAGCACCCGACGGCTTTGTACCACGATTCTAGCGTCATCGAGGTTCTCGTCAGCCAGCTCTTTAGCAAGTTTGGCCAACGCGTCTGTTTTGCTGTTTTCTGCGCGCGGTATACTTTCCAAAGTATAGGACGGAATTGGGGTCAACAGTCATTGCACCTTTTCACCGTACTTCACCAACTCCGGTTTACACGTTTGGTAATCGCCGTTTACTTGACTAACGACCAGTTGAGAATCTCCGTATATGAGGAGGTTTTCAATTCCCATGTCGATGGCAATCTCGAGACCTGCAATCAATGCTTCATATTCTGCTTCATATTCTGCTTCATTATTCGTCCTCGGCTCTGTTAAGGAGAAAGCGAAGCGCATTATTCCTCCTTGTGGGGTCACGAAGATGAGGCCTACCCCTTATTTGATCATTGGCGTACTTTGTTTGCGCTTCTTTATGGAGGACGCTCCATCGAAATAAAGCTCCCATCGGGTATCACCACCGTCGATCGCGTCAAACGCATGTTCGTCTGGAAGATCGCAATTCAAAGGAGAATCGGCGGGTATCGGGTGCTCAGCGAGGAAGTCGGCAATAGCCTGGCCTTTCACTGCTTTGAGAGGTTGATAGGTTATCGAGAACTCCATCAAGAGCAGAGCCCATTTAGCGAGTCGTCCCGTCAATATGGCTTTTGACATTAAGTATTTAAGAGGGTCCACCTTCGAAATGAGACGGACCTCATGCGCCAACGCATAGTACCTGAGCTTTGTTATCGCGAAGATCAACGCCAGGCAGTGTTTTTCAATGGGTGAATAGTTGCTTTCTGCCCCCAGTAGAACTCGACTTAAGTAGTAGAGTGCTCTTTCTTTCCCCTGGTCATTCTCTTGCGCCCACAATGTGCCTAAAGAACCTTCGAGGGCGGTCGTGTAAAGAATGAGAGGCTTTCCCTTAACCGGAGCAGCCAACACTGGCGGGTTCTGCAGGTACTGTTTAATCTCGTCCAGCGCGCCCTGGCATTTTTGATTCCAGACGAATGGAGTCCCCTTCTTCATCAGGTGACTGTAAGGGCAGCACTTGCCAGAGAGGTTGGCTATAAATCGCCGAATATATGCAAGCTTTCCTTGGAGAGACCGCAACTGTTTGAGAGTTCTCGGCGGAGGCATTTCCATGATCGCCTTGATCTTTGACGGATTTATCTCGATGCTTCGGTGTCGGACGATGAATCCTAAGAATTTGCCCGAAGAAACTCCGAATGCATACTTGAGAGGGTTCATTTTCAAGTTGTATTGTCGAAGACGTCGAAATACGGTCTTTAGATGCTCGAGATGCTCCTCATATGATTTGCTCTTGACCACGAGGTCGTCGATATAGCACTCGACGATTTCATGTATAAGGTCATCGAAGATCTTCGTCATGGCCCTCTGATAGGTGGCACCGGAGTTTTTTAAACCGAAGGGCATCACTTTATAACAGAATATTCCCAAAAGGGTCCTGAAGGCGGTGTGCTTCTGGTCTTCGGGATGCATCTTTATTTGATTATACCCTAACGAGCCGTCCATAAAGGAGAAAACCTCATGAGTGGACGTGTTGTCTATCATCAGTTCGGTGACTGGCACTGGGAAGTCGTCTTTCGGGCAGGCTTTATTGAGATCCCGGAAGTCCACGCATATACGCACTGTCCCATTTTTCTTTATCACTGGGACAATGTTGGCGATCCATTCCGGATATTGAACCTCCTGAATAAAGCTAGAGTCGATCAGCTTTTTGACCTCGGCGTTGATACTCATCTCAAGCTCGAGCTGCATTCTCCTCGGCGCCTATTTGACTGGCTTGACGTCCGGGGATATCGCCAATTTGTGCAAGGCAACTTCTGGATCTAGTCCCGGCATTTCGGAATAGTTCCATGCGAAGCAATCTCTGTACTGTAGAAGCACGTCCTTTAACGCAGCCACCCTTTCTTCAGATAGCAGCTCGCTGATGAATGTCGGTCGCGGATCGTCTGCCGATCCCAACTCAATCTTCTTGAGGTTATCTGCAGTAGTATGTATGCTATCCTCCAGTTCTTTTGGCGCTGGTGGAAATTCTGAGATTACCTCGTCGTTGATGTTTTCGAAGCACCAGGGAAGGTCATCCATGTCCTCGGGCTCTTCTTTTAATATTGTAATCATGTGACAAGTGCGAATCCGCTTCCAATCCCAAAGCGGAACTGGTTCTTCTTTCGTGGCCGTAGGTTCGTGCTTCTGTGGCGGCGCTACCCTCCATCTGTCAGACAGAGTGAATTTGCCAAGCTGATACTGATCTTCAACCCAATTTTTGAAGGTGAAGCAGTCCTCGAGAGGGTGACCTATTACTCGATGGTAAGAGCAATAGTCCGGGTGAGAGACTTCGCCTGCTTGTTCAGGGTGTTTGGACTCCGGCAGTGTAAGCATCTGATGTTTTAGAGCAAGCTCAAGTATCTTCTTCGTCTTGTCCCGAGGAAACGAGTATGCTCGATCCATTTTCTTCATGAGGGACATATCAATAACGCTCGACTCCCGCTCGCGTGGCTTCTTAGCCCCGCCTTGTTGCTGTTGAGCGCCTTTTTGGCCTTTCGACTTATTTCTGCTTCTGCGTCGAGCCTTCTTCATAACAGGTTGACACGGAGTGATACTTTCATTTTTGACGGCCTGTTGAAGGAGGCGTTGCGTTCTAGCTCTTTCGTAGATGGCCATTTCGCGATTACGGTCGTCCTGGACTTTTTGACCTGCTTCCCTTATGAGCTTGTCCATTTGTTCTTCGAACGACGGACTGGGCTCTTTTGCATTTGGAACTTTCACTGTCTCAGGATTAACGTCCTCCCATTGAGCATCCGCTTTTTCATCGAAGTCATACATGACATAGCAGCTGTTTAGTAGCTCTCGTTTCTTTGACAGGATGTATCCAAGTCTTTTTGTCTCTATTCTCCCATTAGGCAGTTTGCGTTGAGCCCCGAGAACGTTCCAGACTTTGTCATAGAACTTGGCTTTTCGCACGGTCTGTTTGAAGGATATCCCCTGGCGTTTCAGCAGCTTCTTCAAACCCTCTGTATAATATTTGGGAAGACGGATAGGCTGAATCCTGTCGAGCATAGGATCCGCGCCATGCCAGATTTCTGTTTCCACCTTGGTTTCTTCAGAGCGGTAGAACAGAATTGCTTTCTCGTTTTCTCGCCTGGGAGGGATATAGAACGTTTGCAGCTCTTCTACATTGTAAATATTAAGCTCATCCAGTTCTTTATGGTGTTTAAGCGGCACCATAGCGACTTGTAGACTTTGTTCTTCATCAGCGAACTTTCGTATTGAAGGTCGAGCAGAGAATACAGCATGGATCTCATCTTTCGAGTCGCTACCAAAGACCAACGTAGGAGTGGACGGTCCTGGCTTGTTGTGTTGGGACGGACCCGAGCAAACTATCTCCTCTTCCTCCTCGGTATCACTGCCGAAGACAGGGACGGTGGCGTTAGCTTTGTTCTCTGGCTTGTGATTGTGATCCACCGGTGTTAACCATGCAACAATCGCTAGCAGTTCTTTTAAGCCCTTCGGTCGTATTTCTTTGCTCCCGACGAATTTTGCGTTTTTCTCGCTTAAAGTGTTGTCGATGAGCAACATATCCTTGCCACCATCTATCGAAAGCTTTGCACTCTTCAGTGGGGTGCGAAGTCTTCCGATGATACAAGCAATAGGAGGGGTGCATTTCCATTTCACCGGTAATTTTTCCTTCGGAGGATGGTAGCTTCATGCCCATTGATATGGCCTTAGCAAACCTTTTCCTCATTTTGAATTTGCTTTTGTCCGCAGTGGGTGTGCTTCGCTCCAGCGGGAGTATCTCAATTCTTTCGTCAAGGCGCTGGCGTTTGACCCTTTCGAATATAACCTCCTCGCGCTCTCGATCAGCTATACTTTTTAAGCGAGCTTCGTTGAGGAATGCGTCAATTTCCTCATCTGATGGCCCCAGAATTTTTGATTCAGGGTCTGCCCCCAGCGTTTCAGTATAAGAAGTCTCCTCATCGTTCGTGAACGAATGGGAAATCATATGACAGCTCGCCACGCATTCTTCAGATTCATCTGACGAACTTTCTCCCTCACCTTCCTCTTGAAAGACGTGGTTGAGAAACTCTTGGAATTTAATAGGAGTCCGTGCCTTCTGGTTGTATTCCTCCAGCGCGTCAATTTGTTTTTGCAAGTCCGTACGCTTGTCGCCAGGCTTCACGGGCTTCTTCGACTTCTTTTTCTTCTTCTTCGAGAATTTTGACGGCTGGTTGTGAGTGCTTGAGCCACCACCATCGGTCTTTGGAGTTGGACGTGGCTTCAACATCCCCTCAATGACCTGCGGTTCCAACGGGTTCTTCCATCTAATCGCTGGACATATCTGAAGGTCGTTCAGCATCCTCTTTGTCTTGGCTGATAATACAACCTCCCAAGGAGCTTCTTCAACGACGGAGCATGTTGCCCCCGGCGTATTCGTCCCCTTAGAGGTGTGGGGCTGCGGGGGATTCACCTTCCACTTGTCAGATAACGCGAACCTGCCCTGTCGGTACTGGTTTTCAAGCCAATTTTTGAAAACGTAGCAATCCTCGATCGGATGACCTAGTACTCTATGATAAGGACAGTAGTTGGGCTCGTTGACATCACTTGGTTGCAACGGACGTTTTGGATCCGGCAGATTTATGAGTCGGTTGCGCAACGCCGGCTCGAATAACCTTCTCGTTTTATCGCGGGGAAAAGAGTAAGAACGTCCTGGCCTTTCCTCAAGGGCTACGTATGGACGCACGTTATTTTGACGAACAACCGGCTTCGATTCGCTCTGTTGTTGTTGAGCATTAGCGACGGCGATCGCTTTTCCTTTCCCTTTGTCATTTCGGGAGTCCGGCTTTAAAAGAGGAGGTTTATGGCCCATCTGATCCATCTGTGCTAGCTTGTCAATCAAGGCCTGGAAGGTAGTCGGCTTTGTTTCCTGATTTAAAATCAGGAAAGCCCATGGAAGAGGCTTCAGAAAAGGGTCACGTGCTTACACGTGACCAGCAGTCACGTGTTGGCACGTGACATCTAAAAGCATCGGCAAGGCAAATTCAGCTTCCCGACTACATCGAAGAAAAGGGCTTCAGAAAGAGTCACGTGCTCCCACGTGACCGGGGTCACGTGCTCCCACGTGACCTGGGTCACGTGTTGGCACGTGACAATTAAAAACGGCTTCAAAGGAAAACCGGTTCCCTGATCAAATCAAGGAAAAGGCTTCAGAAGAGGTCACGTGCTCCCACGTGACCAGGGTCACGTGTTGGCACGTGATAATCAAAAGCAGCAGATTCGTTCTCCGGTTAAACCAAGAAAAAGGCTCCAGACGAGGGTCACGTGCTCACACGTGACTAGGGGTCACGTGGTGGCACGTGACGGTTAAGCAGCGACCAGAAAGCAGAGCGCAAAAAGAAAGAAGAGAGCTCGTTCCAAGGGGGGTCACGTGCCCACACGTGACCAACGGTCACATGGCCACACGTGACCGACTTCAAAGCCCATTTGTTAACAGAATTAAATTCTGAGAAAAGACCTCTCAAATCTTTCCAAAAGCGATCGATTGAATTAAAGATTTAAAGGTAATTAAATATCATCTATCTATGGGAAAATCTCGAATTTGGGAAGATTTCCCCGTAAAATCTAACCAAAATAACAAAGGAGAATCTCTGGATTTAAAATCCAATGGTGAATAAAATTCACCTAATAATCCAAAGGTCCAAAACGAATGATGGATACAAATCAAATCTCTCAATGAAAGATTCATCGAAAACTAATTGACTCGGCTGCTTCCCTTATAAATAGGAGCCAAGAGACACACAAAAAAAGAGATAGGCAGAGGGAAGAAAAGAGAGATAGCCTTGATACTTTAGAGGAATTTGGATCTTCTGCAAAAGAAAACCCTAGGCAAGAAAGGGAAGGTTTCATGGAAAGAAAAGAGAATTTAATTCTCAATAGAGTTTAACTCTGATATAAAACAGAAGGACATATTTCTTCTCTCTTTGATGGAGGATCTGTAAAGTGCACATCTCCTCTTGAGTTGAGAATTTAATTCTCAATGGGTTGAG
The DNA here is from genome assembly GCA_030015575.1 of Agapanthus africanus. NCBI lineage: Eukaryota > Viridiplantae > Streptophyta > Magnoliopsida > Asparagales > Amaryllidaceae > Agapanthus > Agapanthus africanus. The sequence continues at coordinate 964,217,467 of CM057338.1, forward strand.
ATCCTGCCATGCAGATCCAAAGCATAGAGAGGGAATGGAAGCACGAGAATTTAATTCTCACAGAACTATAGGAATTTAATTCCTTCAAAATAAAATTAGGGTTTGACCCTGTGTTATGGGAATTTAATTCCTTCAGAATGAAAAGAATCAGGGTTTAACCCTAATTAAGAACATAGTTCTGTTAAAACAACAAGAATTTAATTCCCTTAATCTTATTCCCCAGAATGGTTCTCTAATAGAGAGTGGGGGTTTAATTCCTTAAAGCTTTTATTAGGGTTTAACCCTATTCAGTTCTTCACATATATGAGGAATTTAATTCCTACAGAAAATTCAGAGTCCAACTCTTCAAAAGGATCTAGGAATTTAATTCCTCTGAAATTATTGTCAGGGTTCAACCCTACGAGGGATTTAATTCCTGAAAAGGATTAACAGATCTTCTAAACAACTACAGAAAAGCAGGGTCACGTGTCACCACGTGACCCTCCCAAAAGATCTACATAAAGCCCTTTGAGGCAGTGCCTCACGTGACCCACGTGACCCTTGGCAGAGGCTTTAATATACTCCATCCAAACACCCGTCACGTGATGACACGTGATGCTCCAAAAGATGTGATCTTCTCAGCAGAACAAACGAAGGGAGGGCGCCCTCACGTGCTACCACGTGACCCCTCTTGCCTCAGCGTCTAACGCTAAATTGGAACCCCTGAATTCGGTGTTAAAACGTTGTTTGGCCTTAGTGTTCAACACTAAGCAAAGAACTTTATTTGCGGTGTTCAACACTGATTACCTTAGTGTTTAACACTAATTTGGGATTTCTGTTGCCAGTGTTTAACACTGGTCTGTTTTAGTGTTTAACACTAATTTGAAGGCCTTGTTGCTGGTGTTTGACACAACTATCTCCTAGTGTTAAACACTGACTTATCAATCTCATTCTCAGTGTTCAACACTGATTGGTCTTTAGTGTTTAACACTAGGCATTGGCCCAATTGGCTAAATGGCCTAAGGCAAAGCCTCTCCTTCAAGGGACCAACAGGAGGGCCGATGTCCCAGACATGATTGGACTTAGCCCAAGCTGGCCATAAGTCCTCAATTCGTAATTAACTGGGCTAATGGGCTCATAACATAATTAATTGATCTTGATCCCAAATTGGGCCAAAGACTATTTAATCCACTCCGGTTCCAGGGTACATCTTTTCATTCCTTTGATATTTGGCGTTGTAATCCCTCAACGTCTTCAAAGAGGTGACGGGTCCCGATGACCACACATTGATATAGCCTGTGGGGTCCTTAAACCCATGGACTACGACGTCCTTAACCTTGACCGAGATGTCTTAAAACTAACAATGGACTGTAGGGTCCTTAAACCCATGGACTACGACGTCCTTAACCTTGACCGAGATGTCTTAAAACTAACAATGGACTGTGGGGTCCTTAAACCCATGGACTACGACGTCCTTAACCTTGACCGAGATGCCTTAAAACTAACAATAGACCGCAATGTCCTTAAACTACCAATGGACCGCAATGTCCTTAAACTAGCAATGGACCACTATGTCCCTAAACTGGAATGATAGAGCCCAAACGCTCTTTTGTTGGATCTAAACGATCCCGTTTAAGTTGATCCTAGCCTTAAATATGGCTAACGTATCCTTAAACCTTTCAAAGAGACTTTAGTCCTAAACTGGACTATAGATCCCCCCAATTAACTCTGGTTCAAGGGTACATCTCTGAACTCCTCTGACATCTGTCGTTGTAATCCTTCAACGTCGTTAGAAAGGTGACGGGTCCCGACGGCCATACATTAAATGGACCACTATGTCCCTAAACTGGAACAATGGAGCCCAAATGCTCTTTTGTCGGATCTAAACGATCCCGTTAAGTTGATCTTAGTCTCAGGTTAGACTAACGTATCCTTAACAAACGTTTGAGTGGATCTTGGCCTCAATTATGGCTAACGTATCCTCAAACCAAACCCCCAAACCCAAATCTAAGATAATAAGGATTTGGACTAGGCCACGCCCTACGGGCGACGACATAACTCAGTCTCCGTAAACAATCCACAGGCAACAAAACATAAAATAAATACACACGACACGAATTAACCATCTGGAGAAGGAGAAAGTTGTTACCGCGACGCGGTAGCGTAATTAACTGCAGGGACTTGCGCCTGCAGGGAAGAGCGTCCCCACAATCAAAAACCCCTCAAGCGAGGAGGAATCTGACGATGTCTGCTACATCTGACGCATCCGTTCAGACCTTCGATATACGGTGCCATAAATCAACTTGGCATCTTCGGAGAGGTGGATGGATAGCACCTATTAGCATCTGCTCCGAACCTCAGGTGAGACATCCTAACATCTCGGCCGCCGTTCGGAGGGGAACAGATTCTGGCACGCCCAGTGGGACCTTTTCCTCTTTCCACTCCACACTTCGTGTGTCGTGATTCGCGAACCAATCGCGGTTCGCTAATGGTTGCCCTTGGGTTACAAGGTATTAAGATTTGGCGTTTTGCTCATTGCAGAAAGCAAAGGATCGATGGCTTCTACTTCTGCGAAATGCTCCAACTGCTAGGACTGCAATTGTGACCAACGCTCTGCCTCGCCAGGAGGTATAGCCTACGGACCCCAAGCTGCTTCGTTATTCACAATACCGGTGGACCAGGTGACTCAGGCCACTACCGGATTGTTCTTTGGGACTATGCTCCCACCGACAAGCTTCACGGCGCCGGTGCTGACAAAGGAAGCTCCCAAGAAGTCGGTCTTTGATCGTCTTACCCCTGCTGCGGCTCCTCTCAACGGGTCGCCCAACATAAGCGCCTCGGTCTTCTCTAGATTGGGCCAGAAATCCTGTGGACTCATCATGGGGCCTACAATCCCAGAGAAGGCTGCTTCTAAGAAAGTGATCGGTCCTGCTCCCGAAATCGCCAGGGCGGCTTCCCCGGCCAAAAAGCCGGTCCTTACAAGATTGACGGCCCCAGCTCCCGCTCCTGCTACCCAAAGGACATCGGTCTTTGACAGGCTAACACCAGCAGCGACCCCCCACCTACACAGGGGGCAAGACGAAGCCATTCTCACCGCTGAACCAACGCCGTCCGCTCGACACGCTCGACGTCGCCATTGGCGCCGAGTAAGGAAGGCTGGGGGCAACTCCCCCTCTGGGCTAACTCCATCAGCCCCGATGACAGAAGTTAATGCAGCTGTTCCAACGGGGAACAGCTTCGAGATGCTAAATAAGGTGCGAAGGAATTCTCCTACTGCGGTGCTAAAGAGGTCTCCTCCCCCACTAAAAAAGGTTGTGGAAATAAAGTCAGAACAGCCCCGATCCCCTCAACGGCTGTCTTCCAAAATCTATAAGGTTTGGCGGCAGGCCCGAGATTCGATGATCGATCCAAACTTCTCCCGCCAGCACAAGAAGCTGAAAATCCAATCGGAAGCCGGTCACCAGGCTAAACCACGAAAGGCTGTCTGGACGCCCACCTCAACGGCCCCCTCAACCTCCACTGCTCATAAAAGGAGGAAGCCAGAGAAGATCCCCCAGCCTGCAACGACAGCCAAAGGCACTGAGCCCAGACGCCCAAAGTCTGGGGGCATGATGGTCCACACCGTATACATGGCGTCAGGAAAAGAAGACAGCCGTGCGTCTACAGGTCATAGACCGCTCACACGGTCGGTGACCAAAGCTCAGGAGCAACAGCAAAAGCTCCAGGAAATGATGAATGCTATGGCCGCACTTACCGGGCCAAAAGAAAACCCAGAAACGTCTTCGGACGAACGCCAGGAGGAAGAAACCGACGCCGAATTCCTTCGCCGAATATTGGAGAAGAAGGACAAAGAGGCTGCTGAACAAGCAGCCAACATACAGCGTATGGGCCTCCTCTTCCAAGATATGATAGGAATGATGATCCAACAGGATCCACCCGCTGAGGATCCCCCGATCGTCCTTGAAGACGACAAGGGAGAAACATCAAATCCACCACCGGCCCTCTCAACGGCCAAGGAGGAGACAATCTCTAAGGCTGACTTGGTCGACTATATAGCCCAGCAAATCCAGCTTCATCATGCGACTGAGGCAGCTGGTCAAGTCGTAAAAACGGGGCGGCCATATCCAAGCTGGTACGACCAAATCAAGTACCCGCCGGGTTACATAATTCCTAAGTTCCATGTTTACAAGGGGACCGGCAATCCCCACCAACATGTCGCCCAGTTCAGGGCCCTTTGCGGTAACACCGGCGGAGATGATAAACTGTTGCTTCGCCAGTTCGTGGGCAGCTTATCAGAAACAGCGTTTGAATGGTATTCAGAACTCCCGAACGATTCTATCAAGACGTTCGCTGAAATGGAGTTGCTATTCACTCAGCGATTCGCAAGCGCCAGCGAACGCACTCCAATAACGGCACTAATTAACGCCAGGGTAAAACCAGGCGAAACTTGGGTCCAGTATGCTATACGATGGCGGAATTTGTGGTCGAAATGCGAGCAACGCATTGAGGAAGCGCCCGCAGTGGGCATGTTCGTGGGAACCCTAGACCCTCACGCGACTATCTCCCAGTTTATGATGTTCTTTAAGCCAACCACATTCCAGGCTTTAATCGAAAAGTTGGCTCAGATGGACCAAATGGGTCATAGACCGTCTCCCCCGAAGCCAGAACCTCGGAATGACAAGGGTAAAGGAAAGGCCACCTTCGTCGCGAATGCCCAGCAGCAACCCAATGCCCTAAAACTGACGGATCAACTGGAAGAAAGACACCGGTATTATAATGAGAAGATGAAGCGTCCTTACTCGTTCCCACGGGACAAGACGAAACGGCTAATCAAGCTGGCAGTACGCAACAGACTTATAAACCTGCCAAATCCAAAGCAACCGCCACAACCCACTGAGGTGAACAACCCCAACTATTGCCCTTACCATCAAACGGTAAGCCATCCGATTGAGGATTGCTTCGTCTTCAAAGGATGGATTGAAGATCAATACCTCCAGGGAAAGTTTGCGCTGTCCGAAAAGTGGAAGGTGAACCCGCCACAGCCGCATACTCCTAAGAAGACGGACGCACCGGGGGCGACTTGTTCCTTTATTGAAGAAGCTCCATGGGAAATCGTGCTATCAGCTAAAACCAAAAGGATGCTGAGTGACCTTCATGCGTGCCCAGCGGTTGAATGGAAAAACCCGCTTGAACCTCAAATCATCGAAGGGATGTTGAAGCCGCGCCCAACTATAAAGATTCGTGGTGATGGCCCAAGTACTCACACCCAACCGTCAAAATCTTCGAAGAAAAAGAAGAGGAAATCCAAAAAGCCCGTGAAGCCTGGAAACAAGCGCACGGATTTGCAGAAACAGATTGACGCGCTGGAGGAGTACAATCAAAAGGCACGGACTCCCGTCACACTGCAAGAGTTCCTCAACCACGTCTTTCAGAAGGAAGATGAGGAAGAGAGCTCATCGGATGAATCCGAGGGATATGTGGCGAGTTGTCATGTGATTTCCCACTCGGAAGATGAGAAAACTCCTGGCACCGAGAAACTGGGGGCACACCCTGAGCCAGGACTTGTGTGGCCAACAGATGAAATGATCGACGCCTTTCTGGACGAGATTCGTCTAAAGAGTAAAGCAGATCAGGAGCGTGAGATGGCCGCATCGGAAGGAGCCGAACGCAGGCGACTAAACGAAAGAGTTGAAGTACTCCCGCCAGATCGAAAGGCATCCGAGGCAGACAAGAAGATATTCAAGACGAGAAAAAGGTTTGCCAAAACCATGTCAATGGGAATGAAGCTACCACCCTCGGAAGAAAACACGCTCAATGGGGTGGAGAGACACCCTGATTATTGCGCATATCATCGGAAAATTTCACACCCCAAGGAGGAGTGCGATGCCTTTAAGATATGGTGGCAAGGATATGTTGCTCATCGGCAACATTTTACGCGCATGAAACGCAAGACTCGTCGGGAACGAAGAAGTACTGCCGACGGGCACAACAGAACTATTGGCAGCTGTTACATGGTTAACGCCGGAGGGTCATAAGTTCTCACCTTTGGGAGCGACTCCGATGAAGAAATGGCTCTGGGCCCTCTCTTTAAAGAATCCGTTTTAGGGAAAGAGGAGAAATCGGAGGCTTGCGAGAACATTCAGCTGCGCAATCGCACACTCCCAGAAAAGAATCTCGGGCCCGCGAGTAGAAAAGATAAGGGAAAGGAAAAGGTCACTGAAGATATCACTTTAGATGACCAAGTCATGAAAGAGCTGGCTGCCAAAGACCCTCCTAGGAAGGGTAAGGTGGACTATAACATCCTAGCGCACCTAAGGAAGCTACCTTCTCAGCTTAGCATTCTCGATGCCCTCCTATTATAAAAAGAAGCGCGAGACTCACTAATTAAGGTGTTACAAGAACCCGAGCAATTCCAAGCCCTCCTCGCCGCGGAAAGGATGAAGGATGAACTGGAAGAAGTGCATACGGCCGACATCACTTTCGGTGACGAAGACCTCCTCCTCGGGACATGCGACCACAATCGTCCCCTGTATGTCTCTGGATACTGCCATGATATCAAGATAGGCAAGATCCTGGTAGATAATGGATCCTCCGTCAATCTCCTAAACGTTCGGGTGTTAAAGGAAATATGCATGAGTGTGCAACACCTCGCTCGTGACAAAATTACCATCTCCGGTTTCGACTCCCAATCGTCACGGACTCTCGGATCCGTAATATTGACATTACGCTTCGGACTCCTCATCACAGACATCAAATTCCATGTCATTGACGCCAAGACCTGCTACAACGCCTTGCTCGGTCATCCTTGGCTACATGAGTACAACATCATCCCTTCTACACAACATCAGTGTATGAAGTACTTTAAGGATGGTTTCGAGTATACCGTAACAGGTGAGTTGAACCCATTTTCCATGAATGAAGTCCGCAAATACGAAGATGTTTTTGCCAGATTTCGAGGATACAGAAAGGTGTCGCAACCCGGAGAACAAAGCCGCCGCCACCATCCCTGTTTTCGGGAGCGATACCGAAGAAGAAGAAGAGATAGTTTATGCCGGGCCATCTCAACGCAACAACCCGAGGATGTCCGCCCCCATGTTGGTCTTCGGAAGTGACTCGGAAGATGAGGTTAATACCGTGTTCTCCAATCGGCTGTCAATACAAGCACCCCCTAGCGATGATCAGAGTTTGCAAATCACCATGGTGCCGCGGGAACACTACAAGGATCTCGACACACTTCAAGCTCACAATGTGCAAGACCTGCAAACATTTTACGTCCCTCCCAGGCAAAGGGGTGAGAAGTTAATCCTATTCTACCGATCCTCAGAGTCGAAAATAGAGAAAGAGATCTGGCATGGCACGGATGTTACACTCGAAAGGCTCCAACCTATCCGTTTGCCCAGATACTACACAAATGGACTAAAGAGGCTATTGAAGCGCCAAAGAGTACCTTTAAAATAGAATGTTCGACAAGCTCGGTTCTACAACAGGATTTGGGATATCCCTGGGACCCAACGCAAATTGCCCAACGGGAAAATGGAAACATTTGGGCTTGGATACGCGAGAACCGGAAAACGGGAACGGGCCCACAGTAGCTACGCCATATATACTTTTGATGAAGAAGAGGACGCCCCGTCAGGAAATGCCAACCCCTCATCAAAACTAGATCCCGCGATTAAAATGTCCGTCGTTTGAAGAACGAATGGACAAGCCTATCAGGAAAGTGGGTCAAAAAGCTCGGGAAGACCATAACCGCGAGATGACCATCTACGAGAAGACCAGGACGCAACGTCTATTTCAACAGGCTGCAAAAGACAAAGATACTCATCCTTGTCAACCCGTTGTACGAAAGGCCCGACGCAGAAACGGAAATAAATCAAGAAGCGGAAAGAGGAGCCGACAACAACGACGCAGGATTAGAGAGTTACGTGATCGGGTATTGCGCGGCTCGGATTTGTCCCTCATGAAGAAGATGAGTCGAGCGTACTCCTTCCCCCGAGACAAGACGGAGAAGTTACTCGAGCTCGCTATAAAACATCAAATGATCGCGCTTCCAGAGCCTAAGCACCCTGAGCAAGCTAACAGGGCTTCTCGTATGAGCTATTGCTCTTATCACCAAGCCATAGGACATCCTACCGAAGACTGCTTCACCTTCAAGAACTGGGTCGAGGACCAGTACCAACAGGGCAGATTCGCTTTATCCGACGGCTGGAGGGTAACGCCGCCATAAAAGCACGAACCCAAAGCCGCAAAAGTAGAACCAGATCCATCTCAGTCCTGGAAGCGGATTCGCACCTGTTATACGATTACGATATTAAAAGAAGGACCCGAGAACATGGATGGCCTTCCCTGGTGCTTTGAGAACAGCGATGATGAGGTGGTATCAGAATTTCTGCCAGCTCCAAAAGAACTGGAAGACGGCATACATACTACTGCAGATAACCTCAAGAAGATTGAGTTGGGATCGGCAGATGACCCGCGACCGACATTTGTCAGCGAGCTGCTATCTGAAGAAAGGGTGACAGTGTTAAAGAACGTGCTTCTACGGCATAAAGACTGCTTCGCGTGGAACTACTCCGAGATGTCAGGATTAGATCCGGAGATTGCTGTGCATAAATTAGCAATATCCCCAGATATCAAGCCAGTCAAGCAGGCGCCAAGAAGGATGCGACTCGAGCTTGAAATGAGCATCAACGCCGAAGTCAAGAAGCTGATCGATTCTGGATTTATCCAAGAAGTCCAATATCCCGACTGGATCGCCAATATCGTCCCGGTAATGAAGAAGAATGGGACGGTACGCATATGCGTGGATTTCAGGGATCTCAATAAAGCCTGTCCAAAGGACGATTTCCCAGTACCGGTAACCGAGCTAATGATAGATAACACGTCCACTCACGAGGTTTTCTGCTTTATGGACGGTTCGTCAGGATACAATCAAATAAAGATGCATCCCGAAGACCAGAAGCATATCGCTTTCCGAACCCCTTTGGGTATATTCTGCTACAGGGTTATGCCCTTTGGTCTAAAGAACGCCGACGCTACCTATCAAAGGGCCATGACAAAAATCTTCGACGACCTCATACATGACATCGTCGAGTGCTATATCGATGACCTTGTAGTAAAGAGCATATCATACGAAGAGCATTTAAAGCATCTGGAGACTGTATTTCAACGCCTTCGGCAATATAATTTGAAGATGAATCCCCTCAAATGCGCGTTTGGAGTCTCCTCGGGTAAATTCCTGGGATTCATCATCCGACATCGAGGTATCGAAATAGATCCATCTAAGATCAAGGCGATCATGGAAATGCCTCCGCCAAGAACCCTCAAACAGTTGCGGTCTCTCTAAGGGAAGCTCGCATACATCCGGCGATTTATCGCCAATCTTTCAGGCAAATGCCGTCCTTACAGCCATCTGATGAAGAAGGGAACTCCATTCGTTTGGGATCACAAATGCCAAGGTGCACTAGACGAGATCTAGCAGTACCTGCAGAACCCTCCGGTGTCGGCTGCGCCAGTCAAGGGAAAACCCCTCATTCTTTATACAACCGCCCTCGAAGGTTCCTTAGGCGCATTATGGGCACAAGAGAACGATCAAGGGAAAGAGAGAGCACTCTACTACTTAAGTCGAGTTCTGCCGGGGGCAGAAAACAACTACTCTCCCATTGAAAAACACTGCTTGGCGTTAATCTTCGTGATAACAAAACTCAGGCACTAACCGTTGGCGCACGAAGTCCGTCTCATCTCGAAGGTGGACCCTCTTAAATATTTGATGTCGAAGGCTATACTGACGGGTCGACTCGCTAAATGGGCTCTACTCCTGATGGAGTTCTCAATAACGTATCGACTTCTTAAGGCAGTGAAAGGCCAGGCCATTGCCGACTTCCTCGCTGAGCATCCAGTACCTTCCGGTTCTCCTCTGAACTGCGATTTGCCGGACGAACATGCATTCGACGCGATCGGCGGTGGTGATACCCGATGGGAACTCTATTTTGACGGGGCATCTTCCATGAAGAAGCGCAAACAATGTACCCCCATAATCAAATCGGGAGTAGGCCTCATCTTCATAACCCCACAAGGAGGGATAATGCGCTTTGCTTTCTCCTTAACGGAATCGAGGACGAACAATGAAGCCGAATACGAAGCTTTGATAGCGGGCCTCGAGATCACCATTAACATGGGAATTGAAGACCTCTCTATATACGGGGATTCTCAATTGGTTGTTAGTCAAGTAAATGGTGACTACCAAACGTGCAAACCGGAGTTGGTGAAATACGGCGAAAAGGTGCAACAACTATTGACCCAAATTCCCTCCTACACTTTGGAAAGTATACCACGTGCGGAAAATAGCAAAGCAGACGCGTTAGCTAAGCTCGCTAAAGAACTGGCTGACGAGAACCTCGATGACGTCAGAATCGTGGTGCAAAGCCGTCGAGTGCTCGCCCCAGCAGAAATATCTCCGGAATTATACGAAGAAAAAGGGGCGACTGAGCAGTCGACTCTACAAATAAAAGACCATGAGAAGGCCGAGGACTGGAGGGAAGTCTTCATAGACTACTTTAAGTCCCACCGAATGCCCGAAGAAGCATCCTCAAGACATCAGCTCATGAAACGAGCTCTATTTTTCGCTTTTGTCAACGACACTCTATACAAAAGATCGTTTGATTCTCTGTGGCTGAGATGCTTAGGACCTGACGAAGCAGAAAGAGTCGTTCAGGAAGTTCACGATGGACTCTGCGGTTCTCACCAAGCAGGCCCGAAAATGAAATTGAAGATCAAACGGATGGGTTATTATTGGCCCACGATGGTCCAAGACTGCCTCGAGTATGTGAAGCAATGCCACTCGTGCCAGATTCATGGAGACTTTATCCACCAACATCCGAATCCACTACACCCAACGGTGGCTAGCTGGCCATTCGAAATGTGGGGGACTGACATAGTCGGCCCCATCGAGCCAGCATCGTTCCGGGGACATCGTTTCATCCTGGCGACAACTGATTACTTCTCCAAATGGGCAGAAGCAGTACCGCTGAGGGAAGTGAAGACGGAGAATATCCTCCACTTCTTCAAGACGCACGTCATCTATCGGTTTGGAACCCCACGGCGGATTATCTCCGATAATGGGCCAGCCTACAGAAGCCATAAGATTAGCCGCTTCGCGCAGCAGCACAATATAGACTGGAGATATTCTTCAGTTACAATCCACGAGCTAACGGTCTGGCCGAGGCCTTCAATAAGACTTTGACGAAGATCATAAAAAAGACGGTGTCCCGAAATAAGAAAGACTGGCACGAGAGGCTGCAAGAGGCCCTTTGGGCCTATCGAACTACATTCAAGACGGCCACGAACACAACGCCGTACGCGTTGGTATTTGGGACGGAAGCAGTGCTGCCCCTCGAGATAGAGTTACCCTCTCTACGAGTGACAGTCCACTACGAGCTGACGGACGAAGAAAATGCTCACCTTCGGCTTGAGGAGCTCGATGCCCTCGACGAAACCCGGCTCATAGCGCAACAAAATCTGGAAGCTTATAAAGCAAAGATGACGCGCTCATATGAAAGATTGACCCGACCGAGGACATTCTGCCAAGGCAAACTTGTATTAGTGGTCAAAAGGCCTATGATCCCCAATCGAGCCAAGCGGGGAAAATTCGAGCCAAACTATGAAGGCCCGTACATCATAGATAAGGTCTACCAGGGTGGGGCCTATCTACTCATGGACATGCACGGTGAAAGGACTTTCAGGCCAATAAACGGTCGCTTCCTAAAGAAATACTACGCTTAATGAGCCACGGCCTAGGTCAATGATAGATGACGACGACTATGTCCGCTCGCTATCTTCCTAAGCTCGAGCTTTATAAGCAGTAGCCGGCCTTCTCCATGTCGGACCGAAATGTCCTTAAACTAATAACGGACCGAAATGTCCTTAAACTAACGACGGACCGAAACGTCCTTAAACTATCAACGGACCGAGACGTCCTTAAACTAATGACGGACCGAAATGTCTTTAAACTAGCGACGGACCGAAACGTCCCTAAACTACTACCGCAGCATCTTTAGGCTGATAAAAAAGGGAGAAAAAGAAAAATATATTAAAAAATGATAAAAAAAAAACGGTATGTCCATAAGCAAAATGGGCACGGATGAAAACCCGAAAGGGCTCCGTGAGTAAAAACAGCAGGGCTATCGGCGAGTGTTCGTGAAAACCCGAAAGGGCGCGACCTTGTAAAAAAAAGAGAAAAAGAATTAAAAAAAACGGTATGTCCATAAGCAAAATGGGCACGGATGAAAACCCGAAAGGGCTCCGTGAGTAAAAACAGCAGGACTACCGGAGAGTGTTTGTGAAAACCCGAAAGGGCGCAACCTCGCTGAAAGACACGTACAAGGTCCTCTCGACCTTGTAAGGAGAAACCACCCGCGTGAGATCCTTACGACTCACAAAGGAGCAACACACTTAGGGACCCTCACGATTCCTAAGGAGAAAATACACTTGCGAGATCCTTACGACTCGTAAGGAGAATTCTCTCATGGGACCCTCACGGCTCATGAGATTTGAAAGTCTTAAGTTACAGAAACCTAAACCTGTTCTTAAGCAAATCCCTCATAACCTTCGATACTGCCCTACAAGAGGCTCAATACTGACCCTTGTATACAATCCACGGGCACGAATAAACGTTTCCCCAGCAAAGTCACACCTGTGACTAGGGATATGTCCATATAATGAGCAACCCTTGTAGGTCCTTTCGACCCATAAGGAGAAAACCCTCTTGTAGGATCCTTACGACTTACAGAGGAACATACACTTAGGGATCCTCACGATTCCTAGGGAAAAGATACAACTACGAGATCCTCACGACTTGTAGGGAGAAATACCTTGGTGAGACCCTTACGGCTCATGAAGTCAAAAGCCTTGGTCGACAGGACCCTTAACCCTGTTTGCTAAGCCACCTTTGTTCAACATCGACAGAGGTAAATGATGATTCGCTCCTGGCAATATTCCAGTTGTAGCGGTGCTGATGCCGAAATCGGTGTCCAAAATCCAAGCTTGCGGCGAAAAAGCTAGCAAGCCACACATGCCTACGAAATAGCCGAAATGATGGGGCAACTTGCAATAAAAAGCGGCAAGTAAAAATGTATGCATGAAAAATAGCCGAAATGATGGGGCAACTCATAATAAAAAGCAGCGAGTAGAAAATAAATAAATAGCCGAAATGATTGGGCACCGCGAAAAATAGCCGAAATGATGGGGCAATCGTGACCTTCGCGATATAAAAGCTGAAACGATAGAGCATCGCGGAAAAAGAAATAAAATAAAAATAAAATTTATGCCCTACAGGTGATGTTCCATCACACCCTGTACACAATCCAAGGGCGTAAACAAAAAAGGGAACATACCTCCCCCCAGGTTTCACCAAAGAAAGAAGCTAAACCTCGACGGGCCACAAGCGATCTAGAGATCATCCAAACACTCGTCTCGTAACGACGGACACAACTTCAAGCTAAGCGGAACAGCGGCAACTCCCAGTTCCATGGCTCGGTGGTATACGTATCGCCAACAGTCAAACCTCCATCCCGTGAAATACGGATATAATCAACAAAATTCCTGGTTACGTGGAACGTGGATAACGTCACTCTTTGACCCCGTGGAAAACGTCCAGAGCGGATCCTTGGTCCTCGCAGAGCACGGTAGTAAACCCGTGTGAAGCATCCAGAGCGGAGCCTAGTCCTCGCCGAACGCGGCAGTGAACCCGTGTGAAGCATCTAGTGCAAAATTCCTGGTTACGTGGAACGCGGATAACGTCACTCTTTGACCCCGTGGAAAACGTCCAGAGCGGATCCAGGTCCTCGCAGAGCACGGCAGTGAACCCGTATGAAGCATCCAAAGCGGAGCCTAGTCCTCGCCGAGCACGGCAGTGAACCCGTGTGAAGCATCTAGTGAAAAATTCCTGGTTACGTGGAACGCGGATAACGTCACTCTTTGACCCCGTGGAAAACATCCAGAGTGGATCCTGGTCCTTGCAGAGCACGGCAGTGAACCCGTGTGAAGCATCTAGTGCAAAATTCCTGGTTACGTGGAACGCGGATAACGTCACTCTTTGACCCCGCGGAAAACGCCCAGAGCTGAGCCTGGTCCTCGCCAAGCACGGCAGTGAACCCGTGTGAAGCATCCAGAGCAAACACCGGACTGTGGATTCCTTAAAATCCACGGACTATAATGTCCTTAACCTTGACCGTGATGTCTTAAAACTAACGATCAACCACCCCGATTCCCTACGGATTCTGCCTTGGTTTAAGGGTACATCTCTTCACTCCTTTGATACCTGGCGTTGTAATTCCTCAACGTCTTCAAAGAGGTGACGGGTCCCTGCAACCAAATATCGGACTGTGGAGTCCCTAAATCCACGGACTATGAGGTCCTTAACCTTGACCGTGATGTCTTAAAACTAACATCGGTCTGTGGAGTCCCTAAATCCACGGACTATGAGGTCCTTAACCTTGACCGTGATGTCTTAAAACTAACATCGGACTGTGGAGTCCCTAAATCCACGGACTATGAGGTCCTTAACCTTGACCGTGATGTCTTAAAACTAACATCGGACTGTGGAACCCTTAAATCCACGGACTATGAGGTCCTTAACCTTGACCGCGACGTCTTTAAACTACGATACCTGGAGCAGCCCCCTGGCCCCGTGAAACACGGTCAAGGGCGACCACATCCAGCACTTGCAGGCCCTCACGACCTGTAAGGAAGAAAACTCTCTTCTGAGATCCTTACGACTCTCAAGGGAAAACCCGCTTAAGAATCTTCACGATTCTTAAGAAGGACTTACACCTATGGGATCCTCTCGACCTATAGGGAGAAAAACTCTTTATGAGACCCTCGTGGCTCATAAAATACAAAAGTCTTAGGAGGCAGATCTTAACCCTGAATCCTGAGCCATCGCTGTCCTGCAGGGAGATCAAGATAGAATATCCGCAGAATACATTCAATAAAAAAGAGAAACACCATTGAGAAGAAAAATGTATCTTTTATTCATAAACCAAAATGGATACAAAGTACAATTCATGAAAGAAACAAAAATGAAAGATACTCTCATTCATGAGTATGTACAAAAAAGGGGGAAAAGATACAAGTCCTCAAGCCGGCGGGCGATGCAGTAATTTTACCAGCTCATCGTTCTGTTGCTGAGCCACGGCTTCATGACGCAAGATCTCCAGAAGACGAGCCTCCGCCTGAGCTTGCTGAGCCTGATACGAAGCAAGCCGAGCCTCGAGCTCTTTCTCGGTGGCTTTATGAGCCTCGACCCTCTCACGAGTAAACGTGGCAGCTTTATCGAGAGCCACCACCTCTTTTATGGACTCCTGAAGCACCCGCCAGAGTTCATATGCTTTGTTGGCTTTGGCTGTGAGGCTGGCCTGAAGCTCGCTCAGCGCCTTAGAAGCCAACTCCCTCTCCGAGAATTTACGGCCGAACCCCTTTTCTCGCGCGACAATATGCTCGCCACGCATCGCCCTATCAGGCCATGTAAGCTCACTTTTGCGACCGCTTGGAAACGGGACATACACGCTCAAGACCATATAAATGGGCTTTCGGTCGACGGCAATAGTCGATCTAAAAACGCGCTCACATAACGTGGTATGAAAAGCAACGAGAAACTTTCCGATGATTATCCTATCGGGCATGTGTTCGCAATCATATGAGCATCCGAAAAAGGAATAAAATTCGAAGCTTTAATGCGCATGAGACATGACAACAGTGTTGATAATTGAAGGAAGTTTTCATAAAAGGAACACAAAATTTATTCATGCAAGCGAAAAATATGCATACGAGTGCCGAGCCGACATGGAAGTTCAATATAAAGCATACAAAAAGAAGGACTAATTTAAAAATGCTACGCTAACGGGAAAAGGTCACCAAACACGGGATCAATGGCACAGGGGTTTCTGAAGCAGGGGACAAAATTCTCCATCTCTCTTTCTGCTTTCTCCAGCACATCAAAGCGACGGTTCTCACGAGGAGTCGCTCCCTATCGATTGGCGTCATGTTCGTCCGCGAAAGCAGACATAATAGCTCGCCAGGCCTTTATCTGGCTCAGCAGATGAATTGAGCAATCCTTCAAAGCCTGAGTAATCAGGCACGCTTCATGAAAGCCCTCGAACTTTTTTCAGCCGCGTCAAGCATCGCCAGGGTCATCTCTGCCGGGTGAGGAGGGATGTCGGCAAGCACGGCCGTGAGAATCATCCGGAGCCAGAGGGAACTTATCGGGAGGGGGAACCCCCTACGGATCGAGAGTTCATACATTGCTGAGTCGCATTCGTCGTCGGTAAGGAGTGGATCCACCAACCGAGCAGCAAAGCGGGGGATCATCTCCTCGATAGGAACTTCCTATGGCTGTCGACGAGCATGAGGGCGATTGCAGGCCATGGCGCTCGTTTGTTTCTCAAGACAAGTTACACCAAAATAAAAAAAATATAAATCTCTCTGTGAAGGGAAAAGGAAGACTATAGCCTCATATATAAAGAAGTGCATTAAGTGCTGTGCGCAGAAAATCTTGCATGATGAAGCTATTTCCAAGGCCAAAAAAAAGGAAAGGCATCGAAAATCAGGGAGATGGAACTATTTCCAAGGCCCTTTTTCTGCATCTGATATTGTGCACTGAAAATATGGCATGGGAAAATTTTGTGAACAGCCCCATCAAGGAACCCCATGTGCAGAACACGTGAGGCCCAAACTTGATGTGCACTAAAAAAATGGATGGAGTAGCACCCTGCATATTAAAAGCATCAACAACAACAGTAGCAAAATGATGGAATCCCAGAGAAAGGCATGCGAACAGGGAAAAACCTAATAAAAACTTATCATTCATACTTTGAGAAATTCATACAAAATTAAGAGGACACAACTACAACGGTAAGACTTCAGACGCAGGACATGGATTGAGGAAATCGAAGGTGACTTTGTCCAAGATCTTCCAGGCATTTCGAACCTCCCGAGTATGCTTCCTCTCGCGGTCGCAAGCGTCGGGGTCCTCACGAATATCCTCCACCCTCCAATAGGCGGCAATTATGGCTGACTGCTGAAAGGCTTGGTGCAAGAGATCAATGAGGTGATCTCGCCTCCTCTTTGAGATCAAGCCCATCAGGTACACCGAATGTACCTTATCCTCAGCAGTGTCCAAGGCTCTGAGCGGTATGCCGGTGCAAAAGAGAGGAAGTGCCTCCCGGATCGCCAGCATGATAGCCTCAGAAGAGAAGAGCGACGGGGGAGTAGCCGATGGTTGTACTCGTCGAAGCGGCTCATGATCTCGGTACACTGAGCATCAGTGAACTCCTGGTTCTGACTGCGGCCCAGTGCACGAATATTCCCATAAGAAATGATCTCGTCAAGACCATACAGATGGGCATCCATGATACCTGAAATAAAGGTCATGACATCATTACAAAGCTCCTGTTGCATTAATTGCAGAAAGACAACCTCGGGTCGAGAGCCCCCAAGAAGCCTCCGTATGAAGAAACTGAGTTCTTCATTGGAATTAAATTCCTTACTAAGAAAAGGGAATTAAATTCCCAGAAACATTTTTGGATGGGATTAAATTCCATGGAGTTGAAACGCCATCATCATCTCCCCAAAGATCATCTAAACCCTAAGAGAGCTACAATTCGAAGGTTAGGTGGTTTCCTGTTCTTATGGAAAAAACTTGAAGAAAAATGGGTTCCTTGTTAAAAAAGAGTAAAAACCCTTGTTTTGGATTTAAAATCCAAAGGAATGTGGAAGTTCGCTGTTTGTCCAAGAACATTACCTGAGGAGGAAGAGTCCTTTTAAACAGAGTTAAACTCTGAAAATGTTTCAAGGCAGAGAACTAAGCTCTGGAAGAAGAGAATTAAATTCTCAGAAAAAGTTTGCAAGGAAGAAGATGAACAAAGTGGAGGCGTCTCTGAAATGACCCCAGTATTTATAGGGGGTGATGGAAACGTTTCATCTTCCCAAATCCCTAAAGGAATCCAACTGTCGCAAAAGGTGACAGCGTTGCACTCACGTGCGGACACGTGAAAACAACGCTGTTGGGGCATTTGTTTCCTAATTTAAAATCAGGAAAGCCCACGGAAGAGGCTTCAGAAAAGGGTCACGTGCTTACACGTGACCAGCAGTCACGTGTTGGCATGTGACATCTAAAAGTATCGGCAAGGCAAATTCAGCTTCCCGACTACATCGAAGAAAAGGGCTTCAGAAAGGGTCACGTGATCCCACGTGACCTGGGTCACGTGTTGGCACGTGACAATTAAAAACGGCTTCAAAGGAAAACCGGTTCCCTGATCAAATCAAGGAAAAGGCTTCAGAAGAGGTCACGTGCTCCCACGTGACCAGGGTCACGTGTTGGCACGTGATAATCAAAAGCAGCAGATTCGTTCTCCGGTTAAACCAAGAAAAAGGCTCCAGATGAAGGTCACGTGCTCACACGTGACCAGGGGTCACGTGGTGGCACGTGCCGGTTAAGCAGCGACCAGAAAGCAGAGCGCAAAAAGAAAGAAGAGAGCTCGTTCCAAGGGGGGTCACGTGCCCACACGTGACCAAGGGTCACGTGGCCACACGTGACCGACTTCAAAGCCCATTTGTTAACAGAATTAAATTCTGAGAAAAGACCTCTCAAATCTTTCCAAAAGTAACCGATTGAATTAAAGATTTAAAGGTGATTAAATATCATCTATCTATGGGAAAATCTCGAATTTGGGAAGATTTCCCCGTAAAATCTAACCGAAATAACAAAGGAGAATCTCTGGATTTAAAATCCAATGGTGAATAAAATTCACCTAATAATCCAAAGGTCCAAAACGAATGATGGATACAAATCAAATCTCTCAATGAAAGATTCATCGAAAACTAATTGACTCGGCTGCTTCCCCTATAAATAGGAGCCAAGAGACACACAAAAAAAGAGATAAGCAGAGGGAAGAAAAGAGAGAGAGCCTTGATACTTTAGAGGAATTTGGATCTTCTGCAAAAGAAAACCCTAGGTAAGAAAGGGAAGGTTTCATTGAAAGAAAAGAGAATTTAATTCTCAACAGAGTTTAACTCTGATATAAAACAGAAGGACATATTTCTTCTCTCTTTGATTGAGGATCTGTAAAGTGCACATCTCCCCTTGAGTTGAGAATTTAATTCTCAATGGGTTGAGATCCTGCCATGCAGATCCAAAGCATAAAGAGTGAATGGAAGCACGAGAATTTAATTCTCATAGAACTATAGGAATTTAATTCCTTCAAAATAAAATTAGGGTTTGACCCTGTGTTATGGGAATTTAATTCCTTCAGAATGAAAAGAATCAGGGTTTAACCCTAGTTAAGAACATAGTTCTGTTAAAACAACAAGAATTTAATTCCCTTAATCTTATTCCCCAGAATGGTTCTCTAACAGAGAGTGGGGGTTTAATTCCTTAAAGCTTTTATTAGGGTTTAACCCTATTCAGTTCTTCACATATATGAGGAATTTAATTCCTACAGAAAATTCAGAGTCCAACTCTTCAAAAGGAACTAGGAATTTAATTCCTCTGAAATTATTGTCAGGGTTCAACCCTACGAGGGATTTAATTCCTGAAAAGGATTAACAGATCTTCTAAATAACTACAGAAAAGCAGGGTCACGTGTCACCACGTGACCCCCCCTAAAAGATCTACAGAAAGCCGTTTGAGGCAGTGCCTCATGTGACCCACGTGACCCTTGGCAGAGGCTTTAATATACTCCATCCAAACACCCGTCACGTGATGACACGTGATGCTCCAAAAGATGCGATCTTCTCAGCAGAACAAACGAAGGGAGGGCGCCCTCACGTGCTACCACGTGACCCCTCTTGCCTCAGCGTCTAACGCTAAATTGGAACCCCTGAATTCAGTGTTAAAACGTTGTTTGGCCTTAGTGTTCAACACTAAGCAAAGAACTTTATTTGCAGTGTTCAACACTGATTACCTTAGTGTTTAACACTAATTTGGGATTTCTGTTGCCAGTGTTTAACACTGGTCTGTTTTAGTGTTTAACACTAATTTGAAGGCGTTGTTGCTGGTGTTTGACACCAACTATCTCCTAGTGTTAAACACTGACTTATCAATCTCATTCTCAGTGTTCAACACTGATTGGTCTTTAGTGTTTAACACTAGGCATTGGCCCAATTGGCTAAATGGCCAGAGGCAAAGCCTCTCCTTCAAGGGACCAACAGGAGGGCCGATGTCCCAGACATGATTGGACTTAGCCCAAGCTGGCCATAAGTCCTCAATTCGTAATTAACTGGGCTAGTGGGATCATAACATAATTAATTGGTCTTGATCCCAAATTGGGCCAAAGACTATTTAATCCACTCCGGTTCCAGGGTACATCTCTTCATTCCTTTGATATTTGGCGTTGTAATCCCTCAACGTCTTCAAAGAGGTGACGGGTCCCGATGACCACACATTGATATGGACTGTGGGGTCCTTAAACCCATGGACTACGACGTTCTTAACCTTGACCGAGATGTCTTAAAACTAACAATGGACTGTGGGGTCCTTAAACCCATGGACTACGACGTCCTTAACCTTGACCGAGATGTCTTAAAACTAACAATGGACTGTGGGGTCCTTAAATCCATGGACTACGACGTCCTTAACCTTGACCGAGATGTCTTAAAACTAACAATGGACCGCAATGTCCTTAAAGTACCCATGGACCGCAATGTCCTTAAACTAGCAATGGACCACTATGTCCCTAAACTGGAATGATAGAGCCCAAACGCTCTTTTGTTGGATCTAAACGATCCCGTTTAAGTTGATCTTAGCCTTAAATATGGCTAACGTATCCTTAAACCTTTCAAACAGACTTTAGTCCCAAACTGGACTATAGATCCCCCCAATTAACTCTGGTTCAAGGGTACATCTCTGAACTCCTCTGACATCTGTCGTTGTAATCCTTCAACGTCGTCAGAGAGGTGACGGGTCCCGACGGCCATACATTAAATGGACCACTATGTCCCTAAACTGGAACAATGGAGCCCAAATGCTCTTTTGTCGGATCTAAACGATCCCGTTAAGTTGATCTTAGTCTAAGGTTAGACTAACGTATCCTTAACAAACGTTTGAGTGGATCTTGGCCTCAAATATGGCTAACGTATCCTCAAACCAAACCCCCAAACCCAAATCTAAGATAATACGGATTTGGACTAGTCCACGCCCTACGGGCGACGACATAACTCAGTCTCCGTAAACAATCCACGGGCAACAAAACATAAAATAAAAACACACGACACGAAGTGACCATCTGGAGAAGGAGAAAGTTGTTACCGCGACACGGTAGCGTAATTAACTGCAGGGGCTTGCGCCTGCAGGGAAGAGCGTCCCCACAATCAAAAACCCCTCAAGCGAGGGGGAATCTGACGAAGTCTGCTACATCAGATGCATCCGTTCAGACCTTCGATATACGGTGCCATAAATCAACTTGGTATCTACGGAGAGGTGGACGGATAGCACCTATTAGCATCTGCCCCGAACCTTAAGTGAGACGTCCTAACGTCTCGGTCGCCGTTCGGAGGGGAACAGGCTTGAAAAACATCATAAACTGCGAGATGGTTGCTTGTGGATCGAGGGTTCCCACAAACATACCCACTGCGGGAGCTTCTTCAATGCGCTGCTCGCACTTCGACCATAAGTTCCGCCATCGTATAGCGTACTGAACCCACGTCTCGCCTGGTTTTACCCTGGCGTTAATCAGTGCCGTCATTGGGGTACGTTCACTGGCGCTTGGAAAACGCTGAGTAAACAACAGCTCCATTTTCGCGAAGGTTTTGATAGAGTCATTCGGGAGCTCATAGTACCACTCGAACGCCGTATCCGATAAACTTCCAACAAACTGGCGAAGTAAAAGCTTTTCATCTCCACCGGTGTTGCCGCAGAGTGCCCTGAACTGGGCAACATGTTGGTGAGGATTGCCCGTCCCCTTGTAGATATGGAACTTGGGAATTGTGTAACCGGGTGGGTACTTGATTTGATCGTACCAACTTGGATATGGCCGCCCCGTTTTTACGACCTGGCCAGCTGCTTCGGTCGCATAATGAACCCGTATTTGTTGGGCGATGTACTCGTCCAAATCAGCTTTGGAGATTGCATCCTCTTTATCCGTTGACAGAGCTGGTGGAGGATTTGATGTCTCTCCCCTATCATCTTCAAGGATGATCGGGGGATCTTCAGCAGGTGGATCTTGTTGAATCATCATACCCACCATATCCTGGAACAGGAGGGCCATTTTCTTTATGTTGGCTGCCTGTTCCGCAGCTTCTTTATCTTTCTTCTCCAGTATGCGACGAAGGAACTCAGCGTCAGTTTCTTGTTCTTGACGCTCGTCCGAGGACGTTTCAGGGGTTTCTTTTGGCCTTGTAAGTGCGGCCATAGCGTTCATCATCTCTTGGAGCTTCTGCTGCCGCTCCTGAGCCTTGGTCACTGACCTCGTGTGCGGTCTATGACCTATTGATATGCGGCTGTCCTCTTTACCAGACACCACATAGACGGTATGAACTACAATGCCCCCTGACTTAGGGCGTTTGGGTTCACCTCCTTTGGTATTTACTGCAGGTGTAGGGACTTTCTCTGGCCTCCTTCTCTTATGGACCGTTGAAGTTAAAGGGGCCGTTGCAGTGGGCACCCTAGCGATTGTCGTCCCTTGCTGTTTAAGAGGACGATCCTTTTCTTCTTGCACTTTCGCCTTTTTCTGTTAACGATAGTGACCTGGGTCAATCACGGAGTCTTGGACCCTCCGCCAAACCTTGTATATTTTTTAGGACAGCCGTTGAGGGGGCTGTTCCTGCTTCGTTTCCGGAACTTTCCCCGAGGGTGGAGGAGATCTTTTTAATGTAGCGGTTGGAGAGTTCTTACGTACCCTCCTCAGCGGTTCAAAGCTGTTCCTAGTTGGAACAGCAGCGTTGACTTCCACCACTGGAGCCGGTGGAGTTAGCCCTTAGGGGGAGTTGCCTCTGCCTTTCTCACTCGTTGCCAATGGCGACGTCGAGCACGACGAGCCGTTGGGACTGGCTCGGAGATATGAGACATCTTCATTTTGCCCCCTGTCTGAATGAGGCATCGCTGGTGTTAACCTCTCAAAGACTGAGGTTGTCTTTGGAGGGCTGATATTTAACCTGTCGAAGACAGATCCCCGGGCAGGGGCAGGAGCAGGAATCGTCAGTCTTGAAAAGACTGACTCTATGACAGGGGAAGCCTCCTTGACGACTTCTGGAGCAGCCGTTATTGCTTTCCTTGGGATAGCCAAATTAGAGTTCTGATTTAGCCTGGTGAAAACAGAGGCTGTCGGTTTGGTAGTGGGCGACCCGTTGACAGAGGTCGTCGTAGCAGTGAGCCGGTTGAAGACCGACTTCTTGTTCACTTCCGATGCAGGTATTGGCTCAGAGAAGCTTGTAGGTGGGATCATGGTCCCGAAGAACAGGCCAGTGGTAGCTTGGGTCACCTGGTCTACCGGCAGAGCGAGGAAGGAAGCCACTTGGGGCCCATATGCTACACCTCCTGGTGAGGTGGAGCGTCCGTTGCAGTGGCATTTCGAGCAGTTGGTGCAGTTAAATGCCATTGAATCTTGAGTTCTGCGCCAGGCAAAAGACCAAATCTTAGTAACTTGAAATCCAAAGGCAACCGTTAACAAACCACGATTCGTTCGCGAAGACGACACACGAAGTGTGGAGTGGAAAGAGGAAAAGGTCCCACCGGGCGTGCCAGAATCTGTTCCCCTCCGAACGGCGGCTACGACGTTAGGACGTCTAGCCTGAGATTCGGGGCAGATGCTATATGGTTTTATCCATCTACCTCTCCGAAGATGCCAAGTTGATTTATGGCACCGTGTAGTTTAGACGGATGCGGCCGATGTAGCAGACTTCGTCAGATTCCCCCTCGCTTGAGAGGTTTTTGATTGTGGGGACGCTTTTCCCTGCAGGCGCAAGCCCCTGCAGTTAATTACGCTGCCGCATTGCGGTAGCAACTTTCTCCTTCTCCAGAATTTCACTTCGTGTCGTGTGTGTTTGTTTTGTCTGTGGTTGCCCGTGGATTGTATACGGAGACTGAATAATGCCGTCGCCCGTAGGACGTAGATTAGTCCAAATCCATATTTACTTAGATTTGGGTTTGGTGTTTTTAGTTTAAGGATACATTAGCCGTATTGCGGCTAAGATCAACTTAAACATTCGTTAAGGACACGTTAGTCCTGTTTGAGACTAAGATAAACTTAACGTAGTGATCCCTTTATTATATGGCCGTCAGGACTCGTCACCTCTCTGACGTCGTTGAAGAATTACAACGATAGGTGTCAGAGGAGTTCAGAGATGTACCCTTGAACCAAAGTTGATTTGGAGTTTTATAGTCCATTTGAATGTTTGAGGATACGTTAGCCGTATTTGGGGCTAAGATCAACTTAAACGGGACCGTTTAGGTCCGGCAAAAAAGCGTTTGGAGGCTCTATTGTTCCAGTTTAGGGATGTAGTGGTCCGTGTTCCAGTTTAGGGACATGGTGGTCCATCGCCAGTTTAGGGACGTGGTGGTCCGCATTCTAGTTTAGGGACGTGGTGGTCCGCATTCCAGTTTAGGGACGTGGTAGTCCGCACTCCAGTTTAGGGACGTGGTGGTCTATATTCCAGTTTAGGGACGTGGTGGTCCGCTATTAGTTTAAGGACGTTTCGGTCCAACATTAGTTTAAGGACGTTTCGGTCCATCGCCAGTTTAAGGACGTAGTGGTCCATTATTAGTTTAAGGACGTTTCGGTCCAATGTTAGTTTAAGGACGTTTCGGTCCACGAGTTTAAGGACCCCGCAGTCCATATTCATATGTGGTCGTTGGGACCCGTCACCTCTCTGTCTTCGTTGAAGGATTAAAACAATGGGTGTCAGAGGAGTTCGGAGATGTACCCTCGAACCGGTCGTAAATTGATTTAAGAGAGCAAACTTTCTCAGTCAATTTAATTTGAGGACTTATGGCCAAAAATTGGGCTAAGTCCAGTTAAAAAAATATTCAACACTTTTATTTGTTGTTGGTCTGTTAGACCTGTGCCAGGGCTTGGCCTATTTTTAAAATAATGCAATGCATTATTTTCTATTTTTATTTGGACTAGGCTCTGCCCTTTTATAAATGATGCAGAGCATCCATTTTGTTTGGGCTCTCCTCTCTTCTTTTTTTTTATTGCTTTGCAATTTATTTTGGCATGTTGGTCTTTTTGCCTTTTAGGAAATGCACTGCATTTGTCAGGCGCTTTGCGCCAATTAGATAGCGCAAGCGCTTGTAGTGTTGACACGTGTCACGCAGGCGTAGTGCGCTGCGCTAGTGCGTTGCGCTAGTGCGCTGCGCTGCTGACACGTGGCGCGCTCTGGTGAGTTGCGCCAATTACAGAGAGCAAACCTCTATTTCAAAAGCGCGTAGCGCAAGTTGTTCTGTCGCTGACACGTGGCGCTCTCCCAAGAGCGCAACAGCACAGTTTGGAAGTGTAAAGCACTAAGAATCTTTTAGATTCAAGAACTGAAGTGCAAAGCACTATTTGATTTCTTGATCTAATTTAGATCAAAGAAAAGACAAGTTTTTCTTGTTTTTCTTATCTCAAAGAACCAAAGGTTCATAAAAATGCAAAGCACTATTTTATTATTATTTTTTTTTGTTAAAGATCATTGATCTTGTTTTTAGATCTATGATCTATTCATGAGAGAACTTTCTCTTTTTTTTCCTAAAGGTTTTTACCTTTTTGTTCTTGAGGAATTCTTCAGAGTTCTTTTTCCCTTCTTCTTTTTTTTTTTTAGAAAATTTTGATGCCTTTGAATTGAGGCCTAGGGTCCTTTTTATAGTGCCCATAAATTAGTTAAATTTGTTAAAAAGATCTTTTTCTGAGTGATTTGGGGAATTTTCCCCACCGTTGGATCTTTGATCCAAAGGCCTCTGTTTTACAGAAGAAAATCTTCTTGTTTTAACAAGAACAGAAAGATTTCTTAAAATCTTTATTCTGTTTGACGCAAACGCATCTGCGCTGACACGTGTCGCGCGGCGCAACTGTGCTAGCGCATCTGCGCTGACACGTATCGCGCAGCGCAGTGCTTGCGCAACTGAAGCGTTGCTTCCTTTAATTTTGCTTAAAATAGAGCTTTGCTCTGATTGGGTGCGCTGCCTTGGGCGCTGCGCTGATGCATCTGCGCCTGACACGTGGTGTGTTGTACGCAGCGCAAAGAATTTGAAGCGTTGCTTCATTTATTAAAGTTTAAATTTTCAAAGCAGAGCTTCGCTCTGATTGGGGGAAGATGAAGCGTTGCTTCATCTCCCGCCTCGGAATTTGATCAGAGCTTTGCTCTGATTGGGGTAAACAACGCATATGCGACTATATTGCCGCGCTGATACATCACATCACCAAGTCACTCCTCCGAAAATCGTTGTGGATGTTTAAAACTTCTGGGTTTGCTAAGAATTGAAAGAATGTTTGTGATAATTACGATCTACCTTCCTTAGAATAATTTCTTACTTGAAATTTTCAAAGGAGTAGCCACTACTAGGCACAAAAATCAGTAACGCTACCAGAAATCCTCTTTGCTGCATGTGTCGCTCCCGCGAGTTGGTGTATCATTTGATACATGGAAAGTCTTGAAGGGTTAGGTATAAGGAATTGGAAATTATAAAATTGGTCGTTGCTTCCGGATGGAAAAGTTTGGAAGTTGAAGGAAAGATATGAATTGATGGAAAATATGAGAGCTATAACATAAAGGCAACTAGTCGAAATTACAGAAACTAGGGGAATTATGGTGAGTCTAACTAAGAATTGCATTGAAAGATAAACAAGAATGGTATCGGAAGAAAGGTTGCGAAAAGAAAGAGTACCTATGTTGTCTTTCCACATGGCATCAGTCTTCTCGGCCGTCATGGTGAAGGTCTGACATTTGGGTCCATTCCTTTGCGCTTGCTGAAAAACACGCTCCTGTGATGGCAAGGGTGGTCCTTTTGGTGTTGCCCCTTGACCGGTTGGTTCAGTGGCGGAAAGTGGCCGGTTTCCTTGTGTTGGTGCTCCATAATTAGCCAGCTTGTTGACGGGGCCTGATTGTCTCCCTCTCTGAGGACAGTCCCCAATGGCATGATCCGGAGACCCACAGACTATGCAAAGTTTGTTCAAAATGTGACAGTCTCTCATGTGGTGTCCGGTCCTACCACAATGGTTGCATGTAACGGCTGGTTTTCCGAAAATAGTTGGTCCTGCTGGTCTCTGTGGTTGTGATCTCCCGTTGAATCTGGAAGATGATCCCTCAAGAATTTGATTGGCTGGTCGCTTAATGCCAGATAAACGATCATCCTTCCTTATCTGTCTTTGAAGGTCTTCACAGTTTCGTGCTGCCTCTAAAATTTCATCATAAGTTGATAAGGTAGCAGAAGACATGGAGGACTGTGTCTTCAGGTCCAATCCTTGTAGGAATCTCTTAGCATAAAGTTCTGGGGTTGCCACCAGATGATGCGCGAACCGACTTAACATTGCGAATTCCGAAGCGTACTCGTCCACCGACTTATCCCACATACTCCCTTGTTGGAACTATATAAACTCTCGTTCCATTTTTAGGTGTGCTACGGCGGGGAAGTATTGAGTGTCGAATCGTCGTTTGAATGTTTCCCAGTCGACGGGCTCTTTCAGCCTGCTTCCTCGGCCTCCCACCATATCCTGGCATTATCCGTAAGTTGTAGCTTAGCGATGTTCACCTACGCGTCCTTCGGAATTTGGGCGGCACTGAGATCATTGACTATTCCCTTAAGCCATTCTTCAGCTTCTAAAGGAGTTTCCTTCCCTGAAAAAGTCTTAGGGCGGAGTGATCTGAACTGTTTCACTCCCGCCGCTCCTTGAGGAACTGGGACCAATGCCTGCTTAAAAACTTCTGCTTGTTGCTGCCTACTCTCGTGCAGCTCTTGATATAGGGCAGCCGCCTATTGCTGCTGTTGCTCCAGTAGTCCTTGCAGCATTTGTAGTATCGCTGCGTGATGAGCAGTGGCTTTATTGTCTCCGTTTCCCCTTCGGTTGCAGTGATGGTGTCGTCCAGCCATCGATGATCTGAATCAAAACAGGCTGAGGTGAGACAAGATAACTTGCATGAAAGAACAACAATTAATGCAAGGGAGAGACTAAGAAGTGCAAGAGACACAAGAGAGATTATTGCTCGAAACTAAGATTTTATTATCCAACTTCAATATGGAGAGTACAACCGAATAGTAAGGACATGCCCTTAATGTTCTTATATTGCTTTATTCGGCCAAAGAAAAGGAAAAGACTTCTTAGTCACGATTATGGGAGTTCAACAAGTGCTGATAGGTCCTCGCACTAAAAAAAGTACGACCATTCCCACGGTGCCTTGTGGGGACAATCGCCTGAGTATCTACGACTTCGTCTTCTGAATCTTCAGATGTAACTTCAAAGTAATATCGGACATGTCATCCTTATTGGAAAGATTTACCATGACCAGAAGGAAATGCCATGGTCAAGATACAGAATGTCAAGGAAGGGACAAGGGACATAGGGAAAATTATGATATCGGTATAGATGGATAAGATTCACAAATATAATAAGTCAGTTAATGGTTTTATTTTAGTACACAAGAGGACCTGCATGGGCCACCACAAAAACCTGTCAAGCCCCGCTTTCCAAAAGAAGGAGAAGGAAGACGTAGTAAGGTCCGCAACCTAACTGTATTGAAGGTGGTCTATTCAATACAGTTAC
Organism: Agapanthus africanus; assembly: GCA_030015575.1. Taxonomy (NCBI): domain Eukaryota; kingdom Viridiplantae; phylum Streptophyta; class Magnoliopsida; order Asparagales; family Amaryllidaceae; genus Agapanthus; species Agapanthus africanus. The sequence continues at coordinate 964,246,173 of CM057338.1, forward strand.
GTTAAGCGTATAAATATTTAATATGCAGGATGTGTACCAAAACAAAAATAATAAAATCGAAAGACATTTTATTTCCATTAACCAAACTTTATTACATCCCAAAGGAAATAGTAAAATAAACTAAGTAGTTTAATTACATCAAAGGAGAAGCAAAAGCCCTAAACATGTGGGCAACAACAAAAATTAAAACTATCTAATCTTCCATTGTCATGTCTGCATAATCTTCATAAGTTGACTTCACACCTTGATCTTCGCTGTAATACTCATTCTTATCTGACGGACATTCCAAAGATAGAGAAAGAAAAGGAAGGTCCGTCACCGAGTTATACTCGGGTAGGATTGCCTCATAAGATAGTAAAGGTATAGAAACGAACAGATGTATATGATGTATGCAACGTAAAGTAGGGGTGTAAAGGTTTGAAATGCATAAATTTAAGATGTTTTGAGTAGAGGTATATGTTCCCCTCCGAAAGGCGGCGCACAGGACCGCGAAGTCCTGACGCTAAGATTCGGGGCAGATGCTATTTGGTTTTATCCGTCCACCTCTCCGAAGATGCCAAGTTGATTTATGGCACCGTGTATCAGAAGTTTAGACGGATGCGGCCGATGTAGCAGACTTCGTCAGATTCTCCCTCGCTTGAGGGGTTTTTGATTGTGGGGACGCTCTTCCCTGCAGGCGCAAGCCCCTGCAGTTAATTACGCTACCGCATCGCGGTAACAACTTTCTCCTTCTCCAGAATTTCACTTCGTGTCGTGTGTGTTTGTTTTGTTTGTGGTTGCCCGTGGATTGTATACGGAGACTGAGTAATACCGTCGCCCGTAGGACGTGGATTAGTCCAAATCCGTATTTACTTAGATTTGGGTTTGATATTTTTAGTTTAAGGATGCGTTAGCCTCGTTGAGGCTAAGATCAACTTAAACGTGATTCATTTAATATATGGCCGTCGGGACTCGTCACCTCTCTAACGTCGTTGAAGGATTACAACGACAGGTGTCAGAGGAGTTCGGAGATGTACCTTCGAACCGAAGTTGATTTAGTGTTTTATATTTCATTTGAATGTTTAAGGATACGTTAGCCATGTTTGGGGCTAAGATCAACTTAAACAGGACCGTTTAGATCCGGCAAAAGAGCATTTGGAGGCTCTATTGTTCCAATTTAGGGACATGCGTAGTCCAATTTGGGACTAAAGTCTGTTTGGAGGATACGTTAGCCATTTTTGAGGCTAAGATCGACTCAAACGTTTGTTAAGGATACGTTAGTCCATTTTGGGACTAAGGTCAACTTAACGGGACCGTTTAGGTCCGACAAAAGAGCATTTGGGCTCTATTGTGCCAGTTTAGGGACGTGGTGGTCCGTATTCCAGTTTAGAGACGTGGTGGTCCAATATTAGTTTAGGGACGTCTCGGTCCGATATTAGTTTAAGGACGTCTCGGTCCGATATTAGTTTAGGGACGTTTCGGTCCGTTATTAGTTTAGGGACGTTTCGGTCCGATATTAGTTTAAAGACGTCTCGGTCCAATATTAGTTTATGGACGTTTCGGTCCAATGTTAGTTTAGGGACGTTTCGGTCCAGTATTGGGTGTGTGGCCGTTGGGACCCGTCACCTCTTTGACGTCGTTGAGGAATTACAACAATGGATGTCAAAGGAGTTCGGAGATGTACCCTCGAACCGGATGTAGATTGATGTAGGAGAGCCATTTTGCTTAGCCAATTTAATTTAAGGACTTATGGCCACGATTGGGCTAAGTCCAGTAAAAAAATGTTCAACATTGCTTTTGCATTTCCTTTTATTTTTATTTGGGCTTTGCCCAGAAAAGATGCAGGGCATCAATTTGTTTTGAGCTCTGTTCTTTATGAATGATGCAGAGCATCAATTTTGTTTGGGCTCAGCCCTTTTGTTGCTTTGCAATTTATTTTGGCCTGCTAGGCCTTTTTGATTTGGGCCTGGCCCTTCAAGTAATGCATTGCATTTATGCAAAGCACCGAGAATCTTTTAGATTCAAGGGAAGGAGTGCAGAGCACTTTAAATTTCTTGATCTAAATTTAGATCAAAGAGAAGAAGAAAAATCTTTTTTTTCTTTCTATCTCAGAGAACCAGAGGTTCTCTAGCAAGTGTAAGGCACTATTTTTTTTATTATTTTTATTTATTTATTCATTTATTGAAGATCACTGATTTTGTCTTTTAGATCAATGATCTATTCCTAAGAGAATTTTCTCTTATTTCAAAAGTTTTTACCTTCTTCTTTGTGTTCTCAAGAAGTTCTCTTCTTCTTCTTTTTTTTAATCCCAATTCTCTCCCTTTGAAATGGGGTCTGGGGTCCTTTTTATAGTGCTCAAAAATCAGTTAAATTTGTTAAAAAGATCTTTTCTGAGTGATTTGGGGAATTTTCCCCACCGTTGGATTTTTGATCCAAAGGCCCCTGTTTTACAGAAGAAATCTTCTTGTTTAAACAAGAACAGAAAAATATCCTTAAATCTTCACTCTGTTGTTGCGCAACTCACCAGCGTGTGACACGTGTCGCGCAGTGAAGCACTTGCGCAACAGCGCTTGCGCAACTGAGCAGACACGTGTCGCGCAATGAAGCACTTGCGCAACAGCGCTTGCGCAACAGCGCTTACGCAACTGAGCAGACACGTGTCGCGCAGTGAGGCACTTGCGCAACAGCGCTTGCGCAACTGCGCAGACACGTGTCGCGCTGCCGTGCGCTTGCGCAATTGTGCTTGCGCAACTGCGCAGACACGTGTCGCGCTGCCATGCGCTTGCGCAGTTGAACGTTGCTTATGTTTTTTAAAGAGCCTTGCTCTGATTGGACGTACTGTCTTGGGCGTTGTGCTGCCGTGTCAACTTCTGACACGTGGCGCGTTGCGCGCAGCGTACGGGAACTGAAGCGTTGCTTCAAAATTTGAATTTTCAAAATTTAAGCAGAGCCTTGCTCTGATTGGGTGAACAAATGCCCCCCCACCGTTGCGCTCACGTGGCGCGCACGTGAGTGCAGCGGTGGCAAGATCCTGACTGTTGGATCATGGGGGTCAGTTGAAAAGGCGCAGGCGCCTATAAATAGGACCCTTGGTCCTCGGTAATTCTTTACCAATTTCGAGAATTTGAATTTCAGAGCCTTGCTCTTGCTTAAGAACTTCCAGAGCCTTGCTCTTGCTTAAGAACTTCCAGAGCCTTGCTCTTGTGAGAACTTCAAAGTTCTAGTTTTAGAATCACTCTAGGTAAAATTAATTAAATTAAATTAAATTAATTTAAATTAAATTTAATTAACAGAGCCTTGCTCTTATAGATCTTTGATCTAAAGGAAAACCCCTTTGGGGTTTCTTCAACAGAGCCTTGCTCCTTTTTTTTTTAAAGTTTTTTAGAAGAACTTCAGGTAAAATCGATTCTTAGATCAATCTTAAATAGCAGAGCTCTCGTCTAGTAGGTTTCATCTTTGAACACAGTTTTGCTCTCTAGGAATTTAGTCATCCATGTATATTATTGCTTTTCCGTCGTTGATCTTCCTGTAATATTTTCTCCAGGCATAATGGCGGCGGTGCATCTATACAGTCTGCACGAGTTCATTACCTACGATGATATCCGCGCTCAGGGTCGTCAACAAAACCAGGAGTTTACAGATGCCGAATGTGCAGAAGTTATGGGTCGTCTGAACGCAAGCGGTGGTTGGCTGTTGCCTCGGCGTTCGGCTCTTTTGAAAGTCGTGCTGGGAGCAATATGGAGGGCACTTCCGGGTCTTCACAAGGCCCTACCACTCAATGCGCTGGATGATGCCGAGGACAAGGTGCATTCAGTGCACCTGACAGGGCTGATCTCAAAGAAGCGACGGAACGACCTCGTTGACATCCTGCATCAAGTGTTTCAGCAGACGACGATCGTTGCTGCTTATCAAAGGCCGGAAGGGCTTGCCGATGATATCGACATTGAGGAGCGCGAAAGACTGCGCATAAGAATAATTAGAAAGGCCAGAAGAACTCTGGATGGCCTTACTTTTGATTTCCTCAATCCGTACCCCGGATCCGAGGTTATACCGTTGTAATATTTTGAACAATGTTTCTCATGCATTATTCTTATTCTTGTAAAAACTTTTAGCGGTATGAATGAAAACCCTCCCCCTTTTCTATTTCAACTTGTCTTATTTCTCGTCCTGAGTCCTCTGTCCATGCATAAATGAATGCGTCACGCATGCCAGATCAGATGTAGAACGGATATTCTTTCTGTCATCTTCTTTCTTTTAATGTCAATAGGCTGTCTTAATAATCATGGTTGATGGATGTCCAAAACGAGTATTCCGACTTCCTCAGGAAATAGCGATGGCTTAGGCCGCAGGTTCAGGTTTACCGCCTAAGACTTTTCAATTCTATGAGCCGTGAGGGTCTCATAGAGGCTTTTCTCCCTACGGATCGAGAGGATCTCATAGGTGGATTTTTCTCCTTAGGAATCGTGAGGATTCCTAAGTGTGGCTTTCTCCTGTAAGTCGTAAGGATCCTACAGGAGAATTTTTCCCTCTTACGAGTCGAGAGGACTTGTAAGCGGTTGTTTCCCTCCTTGTCGAAGTTCGATGTTGGAGAGAGAGACCCGTGGATGGTATGCAAGAGACCGTTTTGGGCCAACTCGCAGGGTCCCAATGCTTAGGAAACAGGCTTCTTTTATGCCCACTGCCTAAGGCTTCATCCCACGAGTCAAGCCGCCTCAACAATTTTTCACAAGTCGAGACGAATCGAACGTTTCTCGCAAGAACATCTTAACGTCGCATTTAACCTCTGTTCTTTACGACAGAAGCCCGTTAAGGTTGGTGGTACTTAGGGTTTTGGCCATCGTACCGTCGCATAAGCTGATATAGTCCTCGATAGGCAATCGTGCTGTTCGAGTAGCCCTGCGACTGCCGTGTCTCTGATCCCTTCGGGGGCTGGACAAGACGTCTTCAAGCAATCCTCCTTGGCAGTTTGACCGTCGGAAGAGCAAGCGCTGGGAATTTGCCATGCCGCTTTTTACTTGAGGTTAGGCTCATTTTGGAGAGCCCCGATGAGTCATAACCACTCCGCGCTGGTGTGGGATGATCTCCGATAGTCTTTCGGGCTTTATATGAGTTGCCGTCAAGACCCTGAAGCTAGGAATTTGGTCTTTGCTTCGTTTGCTGGCATTGCGTCTGCTGTATCGAGACGAATGTTGTGGTGGGAACTAGGGATTTTGCCGTGGCTCCTTTCGTTTGATGACATTGCGTCTGCTGTGTCGAGACGAACGTTGGGGTGACATCTCGTCTGCCGTATCGAGACGGACGTCGAGGTTGTCTCTAGGTTGCTGGTGAACCGCCGAGGTTTGGAACTAGGGATTTTGCCGTGGCTCCATTTGTTTAACGACGTTGCGTCTGCTGTGTCGAGAAGAACATTGGGGTGACATCTCGTCTGCTGTATCGAGACGGACGTCGAGGTGGTGACCATTCTGTGCTGGTGCGAGATGATCTCCGATTGTCTTTCCGGTTTTATGTAACTTTGCCGTCAAGACCCTGAAGCTAGGAATTTGGCCTTCGCTTCGTTTTCTTTAGTGTGTCCGGATCCTGTTGGAGGAAGGATGCTGTAGTGACATTTCTTCTGCTGTATCGAGACGAATGTCGTGGTGGTGACCACTCCATGTGGGATGATCTTTGTTTGTCTTTCCGGTTTTATATGACTTACCGTCAAGATGTTGAAGCTAGGAATTCGGCCTTCGATTCATTTGCTTTGTCACGTCCGAATCTCTGTTGGAGGGAGAATGCTGAGGTTGACATTTCGTCTGCTGTATCGAGACGCACGTCAAGGTGGTGACCACCCTGTGCTGGTGCGAGATGATCTCCGATTGTCTTTCCGGTTTTATGTGAGTTACCGTAAAGACATTGAAGCTAGGAATGTGGCCTTCGCTTCATTTGCTTACACTGCGTCTGGTGTATTGAGACGAATGCTGAGGTGGTGCTGGGATTTTGCCATCACTCCGCTTTGTTTCGACCATGGGTTTTTTGTTAACTTTGCATGTACACCCCGCTGGGCTGCGAAGGAACGCCGTTGTTGACATTGCGTCTGTAATATTACGACGAATGTCGAGATGGTCTCTAGGTTATCTATGAACCGTCGAGATTTGGCTTCGCTTTCTGGTGGGGCCTGTTGGGAAGGTATTGTTCCCTTTTTATCTGTGCCCCTGGATTGTATACAGGGATCGATGTGATTTCACCTGTAGGGCAAAAAGTTTCATTTTTTTTATCATTTTTTTTATTCTTTCCACGATGCTCTATCATTTCAGCTTTTTATATCGCGAAAATCGCGATTGCCCAATCATTTCGGCTATTTTTCGCGGTGCCCAATCATTTCGGATGTTTACTTTATTTTTACTCGCTGCTTTTTATTGCGAGTTGTCCAATCATTTCGGCTATTTATTATGTTTTTACTCGCTGCTTTTTATTGCGAGTTGCCCAATCGTTTCGGCTGTTTTATATACATACATTTTTACTTGCTGATCCTGTTTGCAAGTTGCCCCATCATTTCGGCTATTTCGTATGCATTTTTTTTTTGCGAGTAAGGGATTTGGGATCTGATACCAATCTTGGCATCAGTATCGCTGCGACTGGAATATTGCCAGGAGCGAATCATCATTTGCCGTAAAAGGACTTGGAATTGATACCGGTCTAGGCATCAGCATCGCTGCAACTGGGATATTGCCAGGAGCGAATCATCATCTGCCATGAAAGAACTTGGAATTTGATACCGATTTAGGCATCAGCATCACTACAACTGGAATATTGCCAGGAGCGAATCATCATTTGCCGTGAAAGGACTTGGAATTTGATACCGATTTAGGCATCAGCATCGCTACAACTGGGATATTGCCAGGAGCGAATCATCATTTGCCTCTGTCGATATCGAACAAAGGATGGCTTAGTAAACAGGGTTAGGATTTTGTCGACTAAGGCTTTTGACTTTATGAGCCGTAAGGGTCTCACAAAGGTATTTCTCCCTACGAGTCGTGAGGATCTCGCAGGTGCGTTTTCTCCTTAGGAATCGTGAGGATTCCTAAGTGTATGTTCTCTTATAAGTCGTAAGGATCTTACAAGAGTGTTATCTCCTTATGAGTCGAGAGGACTCACAAGGGTTGTTCACCGTGTGGACATATCCCCAGTCACGGATGGGACTTGGTTAGGGAAATGTTTATTCGCGCCCGTGGATTGTATACAAGGGCCAATATAGGACCACTTGTAGGGCAATGTCGAAAGTTGTGGGGGTTGCTTAAGCACAGGTTTAGGTCTCTGTAACTTAAGACTTTCAAATCTTATGAGCCGTGGGGGTCCCATAAGAGAGTTCTCCTTACGAGTCGTGAGGATCTCGCAAGTGTATTTTCTCCTTAGGAATCGTGGGGATCCCTAAGTGTGTTGTTCCTTTGTGAGTCGTAAGGATCTCACGCAGGTGGTTTCTCCTTACAGGGTCGAGAGGACCCTATAAGTGTTTCTTAACGAGGTTGCGCCCTTTCAAGTTTTCACAAACACTCGCCGGTAGCCCTGCTGTTTTTACTCACGGAGCCCTTTCGGGTTTTCATCCGTGCCCATTTTGCTTATGGACATACCGTTTTTTTTATTCTTTTTATTTATTTATTTTTTTTTATTTTTTTACGAGGTCGCGCCCTTTCGGGTTTTCACGAACACTCAACGGTAGCCTTGCTGTTTTTACTCACGGAGCCCTTTCGGGTTTTCCTCCATGCCCGTTTTTCTTATGGACATACCGTTTTTTTTTTATTATTTTATTTTCTTCTCTCTTTTTTTTTATTAACGAGGTCGCGCCCTTTCGGGTTTTCACGAACACTCGCCGGTAGTCCTGCTGTTTTTACTCACAGAGCCCTTTCGGGTTTTCATCCGTGCCCATTTTGCTTATGAACATACCGTTTTTTTTGTTTTGTTTTGTTTTTTTTTTATATTCTCATCAGCCCGAGAATGCTGCGGTAGTAGTTTAAAAACATTTCGGTCATTTGCAAGTTTTAGGACATTGCGGTCCATCATTAGTTTAAGGACATCTCGGTCCGTTGTTAGTTTAAGGACGTTTCGGTCCGTTGTCGCCGTATTTGAGGCGAATATCTAGTTTATTGACTTTTCGGTCTATGAATCTTTCTCCATGAGTGAACATGATGCCCTCGGCGTATCCATCTTCTTCGGAGCGTGCGGTTGTGGAGGACTTACCTTCCAGTTCTCAGACAGCGCAAACTTGCCATGTTGGTATTGGTCTTCAACCCAGTTTTTGAAGACGTAGCAATCCTCGATCAGGTGACCTACTGTTTGGTGGTAAGGGCAATAATTAGGATTATTAACGTCGCCTGGCCGCAACGGACGTTTTGGACCCGGCAGATTAATGAGTCTGTCGCACACTGCCAGCTCGAATAGTCCCCTTGTTTTATCTTGCGGAAACGAGTAAGGACGTTTCAACTTTTCTTGGAGAGATTGCCGCTTGTTGTTTTGGCGAGCAACCGGTCTAGGGTCACTTGATTGTTGTTGAGCGCCGGCGACGAGGGCCGTTTTTCCTTTTCCTTTGTTCTTCTTGTTCGGTCCCTTGCTTACGGGGTCGGGATTTTTTCCGAGTAGCATGCGATTGCATGGCTGAACGTTCTCGCAGCTTCTCAATTCCTTTATTTTTGAAATAGATTCCCCGAGGGAAGAGTTGGGGATGGCTTCTTCGTCAGAGTCGCTTCCAAAGGTGATAATTTGTGATCCCTTGAAGTCGGCTATATGATAGTTTGCGGCAGCTCCTTTGCCCTCATATATCGCATTTTTCCGATGTCCACAAGCTTCACACTTTGTCCTGTCGAAGTGTTGCTTTTGAGTGACATACCCTTGCCACCAATAGTTAAAGGACTCGCAGTCTTCGGTAGAATGTATGATCTTCTGATGATATAAACAGAAGTTAGGGTGCATCTCTACCTCAGAGAAAGAATTTTCTTCAGAGGGCGGTAGCTTCATTCCTACTGATAGAGCTTTGGCGAACCGTTTCCTTGTCTTGAATTTGTTTTTACCCGCAGTATATGGCTTTTGATTTGACGGGAATACCTTGGTTCTTTCTAGTATGGCCATTTCACGTTCTTGATTGGCTTTTGCTTTCAGACGAATTTCACTTAGGAAGATATCGATCAACTCGTCTGATGGCTGTAGAATCTCCGGCTCAGGATTCGCCATTGGTTTCTCAGCGCAAGGAGCCTCTTTATCATCCGTCAGTGAATGAGAAATCATATGACAAGTCGCTGCGTAGTCTTCGGATTCATCCGATGAGTTTTCTCCATTGTTTTCATCCTTGACTAAAGAACAAGCTGCCCCCGGCGTGTCCGTTTTCTTTGGAGAGTGCGGCTGTGGTGGGTTTACCTTCCAGCTTTCAGACAGCGCGAACTTGCCTTGCAGGTATTGATCCTCGATCCATCCCTTAAAGACGAAACAATCCTCAATCGGGTGACTTACCGTTTGGTGGTAAGGGCAATAATTGGGATTATTAAGATCGCCTGGCTGTGACAGACGCTTTGGACTCGGCAGATTGATGAGTCTGTTACGCACTGCCAGCTCAAACAGTCTTCTCGTTTTATTCTGAGGAAACGAGTAAGGACGTCCTAGCCTCTCTTCGAGAGATGGGCGTGAACGCACGTTGTCTTGGCGAACGACTGGTTTTGAGTTGCTCGACTGTTGTTGAGCATTGGCGACGATGATCGCTTTTCCTTTCTCATTTCGGGGTTCGGGTCTTGGAGGAGACGGCTTATGGCCCATCTGGTCCATTTGGGCTAATTTGTCGATCAAGGCCTGGAAGGTGGTCGGCCTGAAGAACATCATGAATTGCGAGATGGTCGCCTGCGGATCGAGAGTTCCCACAAACATGCCTACCGCAGGTGCCTCTTCTATGCGTTGTTCGCATTTCGACCATAGGTTCCGCCATCATGTTGCGTATTGAACCCACGTTTCGCTTGGCCTTATCCTGGCATTTATTAGTGCTGTTATCGGGGTGCGTTCACTAGCACTCGCGAATCTTTGTGTAAACAGCAGTTCCATCTCTGCAAATGTTTTGACAGAGTCGTTAGGTAGCTCCGAATACCATTCAAAGGCTGTTTCTGCTAAGCTGCCGACGAATTGATGTAGCAACAATTTGTCATCTCCTCCAGTATTGCCGCATAAGGCCCTGAATTGAGCGATATGCTGATGCGGATTCCCTGTCCCTTTATATACGTGGAATTTAGGGATCGTATATCCTGGCGGGTAACTGATTTGGTCATACCAGCTCGGATACGGTCGTCCAGTTCTAACAATTTGCCCAGCCGCTTCATTCGCCTGATGAATCCGGATCTGCTGAGCTATATATTCGTCTAGGTCAACTTTGGAGATTGCCTCCTCCTTAGCTGTTGACAGAGCCGGCGGAGGATTTGACGTTTCTCCCCTGTCGTCTTCAAGGATGATTAGGGGTTCTTCAGCGGGAGGATCTTGTTGTATCATCATCCCTATCATGTCTTGGAAGAGGAGGCCCATTTGCTGTATGTTGGCCGCTTGTTCAGCAGCCTCTTTGTCCCTCTTTTCCAGTACTTTGCGAAGGAACTCGGTGAAGGAACTCGGCGTCGGTCTCTTCCTCCTGGCGCTCATCTAAGGACGCCTCAGGGTTCTCTTTTGGCCCAGTGAGTGCAGCCATTGTGGTCATCATCTCCTGGAGCTTTTGTTGCTGCTCCTGAGCCTTGGTCACTGATCGGGTGAGCGGTCGGTGACCCGTAGAAGTACGGCTTTCTTCCTTTCCAGAAGCCATATAAACAGTGTGCACCACCATGCCCCCAGACTTGGGGCGTTTGTGTTCGGCGCTTTTATGCTTCGCCATGTTCACAGGGGCTTTTTGTGGCCTCCTTTTTTGAGTGATTGGAGTTAAGGGAGCCGTTATAGTGGGCACCCAAGTAGCTTTTACTTTTTGTGGTTTGACAGAGTAATTCTTCCCCTGCCGAACCTTCATCTTTTTCTGTCGTCGGAGACAGTCTTGATCGATCACCGACTCTTGGACCTGTCGCCAGACTTTGTAAATTTTAGAGGACAGCCGCTGAGGGGGCTGCTCTAACTTCTTCTCTGGAGTATTCTCCACAGGTGAAGGAGTTCGTTTCAACATCGCAGTAGGAGAGTTTCTGCGCACCTTGTTGAGCAGTTCAAACCTGTTCTTGGTTGGAACAGCAGTATCGATCCTCACCATCGGAGCTGACGGAGTAAGTCCAGAGGGGGAGTTGCCCATAGCCTTCCTCACTCGGCGCCAGTAGCGACGTCGGGCATGTCGTGCTGATGGAGTGTTTCAGTTATAGGGGTGACCTCCTCGTGCCCCCTGTGTTGGTCAGAATCTGCTGGTACCAGCCTTTTAAAAAACGACGTCCGTTGAACGGGGATGGCCAACCTGTCAGAAGCGGACTTCCGAGCAGGGGAAGCAATCTTGGTGATTTCGCCTGAAACTGGAGTAGGGAAAGCTATCCGCTTCGGGATAACGCCTTCTGGTATTGCAGGCTTCTTCATGGGCCCGTTGGAGCGCTGACCTAGCCTGTTAAAAAACGAGGCAGTGAAGTTGGGCGACCCGTTGAGAGGGGTCGCAGCAGTGGTAAATCGATCGAAGACCGACTTCTTTGGGGCTTCTTGCAGCGTCATTAGGGCATTGAAGCTCATTGATGGGAGCATGGTCCCAAAGAACAGCCCAGTGGTGGCTTGAGTTACCTGTTCCACCGGCATAGAGAAGATGGAGGCCGCCTGAGGCCCATAAGTCACTCCTCCGGACGGGATGGAGCGAGAGTTGCAGTTGCAGGTAGTGCATTTTGAAGCCATTGATCTTCTGTTTTCTGCACGGAGCAAGACACCAAATCTTAGTACCTCAAATCCACAGGCAACCACAGCAAACCGCGATTCGTTCGCGAACACGACATACGAAGTGTGGAGTGGAAAGAGGAAAAGGTCCCACCGGGCGTGCCAGAATCTGTTCCCCTCCGAAAGGCGGCGCACAGGACCGCGAAGTCCTGACGCTGAGATTCGGGGCAGATGCTATTTGGTTTTATCCGTCCACCTCTCCGAAGATGCCAAGTTGATTTATGGCACCGTGTATCGGAAGTTTAGACGGATGCGGCCGATGTAGCAGACTTCGTCAGATTCCCCCTCGCTTGAGGGGTTTTTGATTGTGGGGACGCTCTTCCCTGCAGGCGCAAGCCCCTGCAGTTAATTACGCTACCGCATCGCGGTAACAACTTTCTCCTTCTCCAGAATTTCACTTCGTGTCGTGTGTGTTTGTTTTATTTGTGGTTGCCCGTGGATTGTATACGGAGACTGAGTAATACCGTCGCCCGTAGGACGTGGATTAGTCCAAATCCGTATTTACTTAGATTTGGGTTTGATATTTTTAGTTTAAGGATGCGTTAGCCTCGTTGAGGCTAAGATCAACTTAAACGTGATTCATTTAATATATGGCCGTCGGGACTCGTCACCTCTCTAACGTCGTTGAAGGATTACAACGACAGGTGTCAGAGGAGTTCAGAGATGTACCTTCGAACCGAAGTTGATTTAGTGTTTTATATTTCATTTGAATGTTTAAGGATACGTTAGCCATGTTTGGGGCTAAGATCAACTTAAACAGGACCGTTTAGATCCGGCAAAAGAGCATTTGGAGGCTCTATTGTTCCAATTTAGGGACATGCATAGTCCAATTTGGGACTAAAGTCTGTTTGGAGGATACGTTAGCCATTTTTTAGGCTAAGATCGACTCAAACGTTTGTTAAGGATACGTTAGTCCATTTTGGGACTAAGGTCAACTTAACGGGACCATTTAGGTCCGACAAAAGAGCATTTGGGCTCTATTGTGCCAGTTTAGGGACGTTGTGGTCCGTATTCCAGTTTAGGGACGTGGTGGTCCAATATTAGTTTAGGGACGTTTCGGTCCGTCATTAGTTTAAGGACGTCTCGGTCCGATATTAGTTTAAGGACGTCTCGGTCCAATATTAGTTTAGGGACGTTTCGGTCCGTTATTAGTTTAGGGACGTTTCGGTCCGATATTAGTTTAAGGACGTCTCGGTCCAATATTAGTTTATGGACATTTCGGTCCAATGTTAGTTTAGGGACGTTTCGGTCCAGTATTGGGTGTGTGGCCGTTGGGACCCGTCACCTCTTTGACGTCGTTGAGGAATTACAACAATGGATGTCAAAGGAGTTCGGAGATGTACCCTCGAACCGGATGTAGATTGATTTAGGAGAGCCATTTTGCTTAGCCAATTTAATTTAAGGACTTATGGCCACGATTGGGCTAAGTCCAGTAAAAAAATGTCCAACATTGCTTTTGCATTTCCTTTTATTTTTATTTGGGCTTTGCCCAGAAAAGATGCAGGGCATCAATTTGTTTTGAGCTCTGTTCTTTATGAATGATGCAGAGCATCAATTTTGTTTGGGCTCAGCCCTTTTGTTGCTTTGCAATTTATTTTGGCCTGCTAGGCCTTTTTGATTTGGGCCTGGCCCTTCAAGTAATGCATTGCATTTGTGCAAAGCACCGAGAATCTTTTAGATTCAAGGGAAGGAGTGCAGAGCACTTTTAAATTTCTTGATCTAAATTTAGATCAAAGAGAAGAAGAAAAATCTTTTCTTTCTTTCTATCTCAGAGAACCAGAGGTTCTCTAGCAAGTGCAAGGCACTATTTTTTTATTATTTTTATTTATTTATTTATTTATTGAAGATTACTGATTTTGTCTTTTAGATCAATGATCTATTCCTAAGAGAATTTTCTCTTATTTCAAAGGTTTTTACCTTCTTCTTTGTGTTCTCAAGAAGTTCTCTTCTTTTTTTTTTTTAATCCCAATTCTCTCCCTTTGAAATGGGGTCTGGGGTCCTTTTTATAGTGCTCAAAAATCAGTTAAATTTGTTAAAAAGATCTTTTCTGAGTGATTTGGGGAATTTTCCCCACCGTTGGATCTTTGATCCAAAGGCCCCTGTTTTACAGAAGAAATCTTCTTGTTTAAACAAGAACAGAAAAATATCCTTAAATCTTCACTCTGTTGTTGCGCAACTCACCAGCGTGTGACACGTGTCGCGCAGTGAAGCACTTGCGCAACAGTGCTTGCGCAACTGAGTAGACACGTGTCGCGCAATGAAGCACTTGCGCAACAGCGCTTGCGCAACTGCGCAGACACGTGTCGCGCTGCCGTGCGCTTGCGCAAATGTGCTTGCGCAACTGCGCAGACACGTGTCACGCAGCCGTGCGCTTGCGCAGTTGAACGTTGCTTATGTTTTTTAAAGAGCCTTGCTCTGATTGGACGTACTGTCTTGGGTATTGTGATGCCGTGTCAACTTCTGACACGTAGTGCGTTGCGCGCAGCGCACGGGAACTGAAGCGTTGCTTCAAAATTTGAATTTTCAAAATTTAAGCAGAGCCTTGCTCTGATTGGGGGAACAGTATATATGAGCATGTGTATGTTGTAAGTTATATGTAGATGAAGGTATTAATTTGTATTAGTTTGTTAAACAAGGGTCCGGACACTCGTGATTATTCCGTTGTGGCCACGGAACAACAACTGGGGAAGTGAAATGTACCGTTTCACTTCCCGGGATCATGATCGAGTAGTAGGGGAATCCGAGTTCCGAATTATCCTTGCCTAATCAAACTACCCATCCCCGTGGTTCAGTATATAGTTTTGACGAGTTAGAGTTAGTGCGTATACTTCTAGGCATGGAATTTCCACATTATATAGTCGTCCACATTTTGGACTGTTCACCCGGAATATCGGGATATTCATATTTGTGTAGTCGTCCACACTTTGGACTGGTCAACCGGAATATCGAGATCTTCATGTTTGTAGTCGCCCATATATTGGACTGGTCACACGGGATATCGGGATCTTCATGTATGTAGTCGCCCATATATTGGACTGGTCACCCTGCCTGCAGGGATCTTCATAAAGTATTCCATACCTAGATCTGCGCATTCTAACCCTAACCGTATCATGTTTTGTATATGTTATGTTGTCATAAACTGGAATTTAAAACGTATTGATCTCGTTTAATATGGTCTTCCACAACCACTCGTTTTATTTTCTACAGTTTGTCAAGTACTTCGTGTCCTTTAGAGAAAGCTTAGTTAAAACAATAAGATTTAAATATTTTTTATTACTTCTAAGAAAAATCATGATATTTAGGATATTTATTATTTTGGAAAAGCATAAGGTTTTACAGAAAATATCCTTTTGATAAAAGGTTGTGGTGTTTATTTGAAAATCTTTTGTAAAATGTTTTTATTTAAAAATCTAAACTGCTCCTAATATTCCAAAAGGACAAGTTATGAGGTCCTCAAATCGCCTCTTCACCGCCAATTGCGGCCAGGTAAGTGCCAGGTAAGTGGGAAGGTACCCCACTACGTAAGTAGTGAGCCTAATTAATAACCACCCGCCTTAGACACACTTGTCTAGACACCACAAAGTCTGGTTTAGATAAACGATCGATGCCTACAACCTTTCCTTTATCCTAGATTGGTGTTATTCTAAAATTACCTTTTAATAAGATACTAAAAATTCCTTTTGAAAAAATATCGTTATTTAAATTTAATATTTTCTTTCTTAAAAAGTTGAGGGGGTTTTAAAAATATTTGTAAGTAAAATATACGTATGCTGTATCTAAATTATTCATAATATTTAAACGAGGGTATCTTGTAGAAGTAACCTATTTCGAGATCATTTTGTAGTATGGGTATGTCAGAGGTGAAATGAGAATTCATGGGTTATATCAGATTCCAGGTATTATGGATGTGCAATATACTTCTATGTACAGAGGAAATTTAAACACCGTTTTAAAAATATGGGTTAACAATATCATGATTAAGGGTACAAGGAAAAAGGGTATGCACAAATATAATAACTCCATTTTAAATAGGGTTTGATGATTAAAAGTTGGAACTAGGTTATTGAGATAGAAGAAGGTGACAGGAAAATGAGAGAGAGGCGGATCCTACCTTTGTTTGCGTCGGAATGCCGAAGTGCTGAAAACGTAGTCTCGTACTAAATCCTCAATAGCTCTGCGTCCCAATTTTTCCTCTGCGATTGGATGGAGCCGTAGCGTCGACGTCGTCGATACGAAGGCACCGGTATTTTTTTCAGAATTTTTGGAGTTCGGTGGTGTGAGAAATCAGTGTTTGAAAATGCCTATTTATTGCGTTTTCACCAACCATAAAAATCCAAAATTTCCGTTAAAAGATACACGAAAATCTGCGCCCAAATAATTGCCGAATCATTCCCTCATGATTTGCGCCCACCGCCTAAATCCCCAGCCGTTAAATTGAGATCAACGGCTGAGATCGCGCCGCCCCAATCATCAGGTGATGATTGCGCCAGCCGCCAACGCTTCGTGGCCTTTGGATCTGCATCCAACGGCTCGCAGCACACCGGCGCGTTGTCACGCGTCGCCCGCTGATTCGTCCACAGCCGTGTAAGAGGATCACACGCTTTCGCGTGGTCCCTACCACGTGGGCGCCGTCAGCGGTTCTGGGCCGTTGGATCTTGGATCCAACGGTCCAGGTTAAAAGGTTTTAAAAATTTAAAATAAAAATAAATAAAATAGCAGATTATTTAAAATATTGATTTGGCTTTGAAAAATTTGTTGAAAATAGTTTAAAATACGGGAAAATTATGGAAAAATTCCAGAAAATATATTTTATTATTATCTTTAATATAAATATAGTTTTCGGCTAACAACAATTAGTATATCTATTTCTAAATTGTTGGCTAGTTATAATAATTATATAATATCTAGTTCATCTTTAAAATATTTTTAATTACGAATAAATTATGTAGATTATTTTAAGGTATTATAAAATCTTACTAAAACATTTTAAGCCTATAAAAATAATAAATAGATTTTAGAAATTTCCTTTAATCATATTTACTGCTTTGAAAATTATTAACACTACTTTAAAAATTATTACTATATAAAAGAAACACGTAAATAATTATTTGATAGTAGAAATAAAATATATTTTATTAGGTATTAGAAAACATGGTCGTTACAATCTACCCTCCTTAAATTAATTTCGTCCTCGAAATTTCAGAAGGTATGTCAAGGGAAGAAAGAAATCACTAAGAAGAGATTATCGCGGTTAAATATTTTGGTTTCGCACTCTCATCCCGTTTCCTTGCTTCCGTGTATGTCTGCCTAGTATCTCTTCCTTCATATAGCTCTGGCCAGCTGGATTTTCTTGTCACTCAAGATTTCATCCTTCTAGTATTTCGACTGGTTGCTGCTCGTAGGTTATGCTAACCTTTCCATAATCTCGGAATGATCAAAAATATCACTAGGGTTTCCTCTAATGAAAGTAGCAAAAGTAAGCTATACATAAACCTACCGTCTCCTTCCAAGATGTTAAACGGAAAATGAGTCGTGGGCTGAGCTTTCCTCGCTCGCTGCATTGAATCATCATCTCCACTTTTTCTACTATTATCTTACAAATTCTCCATCTTCAGGATCAACCCAATCGATCGGTACTTCTCCCATATAAAACTTGACCTCTCTCATCCGCTTCATGTGTTTCAATCATCCGTGTTCCCATGTTCTCCTTAGAGTAGTGTTTCTATGTCTTCAAGATAACATTTACCATCGTCAGTTCTGATTCTGGTTAGGAATAGTTGCCTCCACAAATCGTTAGTTGTCTTGACGCATATGCAACTATATTGCCGCGCTGATACATCACATCACCAAGTCACTCCTCCGAAAATCGTTGTGGATGTTTAAAACTTCTGGGTTTGCTAAGAATTGCAAGAATGGTTGTGATAGTTACGATCTACCCTCCTTAGAATAATTTCTTACTTGAAATTTTCAAAGGAGTAGCCACTACTAGGCACGGAAATCAGTAACGCTACCAGGAATCCTCTTTGCTGCATGTATCGCTCCCGCGAGTTGGTGTATCACTTGAT
This sequence comes from Agapanthus africanus, assembly GCA_030015575.1. NCBI lineage: Eukaryota > Viridiplantae > Streptophyta > Magnoliopsida > Asparagales > Amaryllidaceae > Agapanthus > Agapanthus africanus. Next base: position 964,264,094 of record CM057338.1, read on the forward strand.
GCATGGAAAGTCTTGAAGGGTTAGGTATAAGGAATTGGAAATTATAAAATTGGTAGTTGCTTCCGGATGGAAATGTTTGGAAGTTGAAGGAAAGATATGAATTGATGGAAAACATGAGAGCTATAACATAAAGGCAACTACTCGAAATTACGGAAACTAGGGGAATTATGGTGAGTCCAACTAAGAATTGCATTGAAAGATAAACAAGAATGGTATAGGAAGAAAGGTTGCGAAAAGAAAGAGTACCTATGTTGTCTTTCCACATGGCATCAGTCTTCTCGGACGTCATGGTGAAGGTCTGAAGTTTGGGTCCATTCCTTTGCGCTTGCTGAAAAACACGCTCCTGTGATTGCAAGGGTGGTCCTTTTGGTGTTGCCCCTTGACCGGTTGATTCAGTGGCAGAAAGTGGCCGGTTTTCTTGTGTTGGTGCTCCATAATTAACCGGCTTGTTGACGGGGCTTGATTGTCTACCTCTCTGAGGACAGTCCCCAATGGCATGATCCGGAGACCCACAGACTATGCAAAGTTTGTTCAAAATGTGACAGTCTCTCATGTGGTGTCCGGTCCTACCATAATGGTTGCATGTAACGGCTGGTTTTCTGAAGATAGTTGGTCCTGCTGGTCTCTGTGGTTGTGATCTTCCGTTGAATCTGGAAGATGATTCCTCAAGAATTTGATTGGCTGGTCGCTTAATGCCAGATAAACGGTCATCCTTCCTTATCCGTCTCTGAAGGTCTTCAAAGTTTCGTGCCAACTCTAAAATTTCATCATAAGTTGATAAGGTAGCAGAAGACATGGAGGACTGTGTCTTCAGGTCCAATCCTTGTCGGAATCTCTTAGCATAAAGTTCTGGGGTTGCCACCAGATGTTGCGCGAACCGACTTAACCTTACGAATTCCGAAGCGTACTCGTCCACCGACTTATCCCACATACTCCCTTGTTAGAAGTGTATAAACTCCCGTTCTATTTTTAGGTGTGCTACGGCGGGGAAGTATTGAGTGTCGAATCGTCGTTTGAATGTTTCCCAGTCGACGGGCTCTTTCAGCCTGCTTTCCTCAGCCTCCCACCATATCCTGGCATTATTCGTAAGTTGTAGCTTAGCGATGTTCACCCACGCGTCCTTCGGAATTTGGGCGGCACTGAGATCATTGACTGTTCCCTTAAGCCATTCTTCAGCTTCTAAAGGAGTTTCCTTCCGTGAAAAAGTCTTAGGGTGGAGTGATCTGAACTGTTTCACTCCCGCCGCTCCTTGAGGAACTGGGACCAATGCCTGCTTAAAATCTTCTGCTTTTTGCTGCTTACTCTCGCGCAGCTCTTGATGTAGGGCAGCCTCCTGTTGCTGTTGTTGCTCCAGTAGTCCTTGCAGCATTTGTAGTATCGCTGCGTGATGAGCAGTGGCTTTATTGTCTCCGTTTCCCCTTCGGTTGCGGTGATGGTGTCATCCATCCATCGATAATCTGAAGCAAAACAGGCTGAGGTAAGACAAGATAACTTGCATGAAATAACAATAATTAATACAAGGGAGAGACTAAGAAGCGCAAGAGACACAAGAGAGATTATTGCTCGAAACTAAGATTTTATTATCCAACTTCAATATGGAGAGTACAGCCGAATAGTAAGGACATGCCCTTAATGTTCTTATATCGCTTTATTCGGCCAAAGAAAAGGAAAAGACTTATTAGTCTCGATTATGGGAGTTCAACAAGTGCTGATAGGTCCTCGCACTAAAAAAAGTACGACCATTCCTACGGTGCCTTGTGGGGACAACCGCCTGAGTATCTACGACTTCGTCTTCTGAATCTTCAGATGTAGCTTCAAAGTAATATCGGACATATCATCCTTGTTAGAAAGATTTGCAATGACCAGAAGAAAATGTCATGGTCAAGGTACAGAATGTCAAGGAAGGGACAAGGGACATAGGGAAAACTATGATATCGGTATAGATGGATAAGATTCACAAATATAATAAGTCAATTAATGGTTTTATTTTAGTACACAAGAGGACCTGCATGGGCCACCACAAAAACCTGTCACACCCCGCTTCCCAAAAGAAGGAAAAGGAAGACGTAGCAAGGTCCACAGCCTAACTGTATTGAAGGTGATCTATTCAATACAGTTACGTTAAGCGTATAAATATTTAATATGCAGGATGTGTACCAAAACAAAATAATAATAGTGAAAGACATTTTATTTCCATAAACCAAACTTTATTACATCCCAAAGGAAATAGTAAAATAAACTAAGTAGTTTAATTACATCAAAGGAGAAGCAAAAGCCCTAAACATGTGGGCAACAATAAAAATTAAAACAATATAATCTTCCATTGTCCCGTCTGCATAATCTTCATAAGTTGACTTCACACCTTGATCTTCGCTGTAATACTCATTCTTATCTGACGGACATTCCAAAGATAGAGAAAGAAAAGGAATGTCCGTCAGCGAGTTATACTCGGCTAGGACATTCCAAAGATGTTTTGAGTAGAGGTATATATGAGCATGTGTATGTTGTAAGTTATATGTAGATGAAGGTATTAGTTTGTATTAGTTTGTTAAACAAGGGTCCGGATACTCGTGATTATTCCGTTGTGGCCATGGAACGACAACTGGGAAGTGAAATGTACCGTTTCACTTCCCGGGATCATGATCGAGTAGTAGGGGAATCCGAGTTCCGAATTATCCTTGCCTAATCAAACTACCCATTCCCGTGGTTCAGTATATAGGTTTTGACGAGTTAGAGTTAGTGCGTATACTTCTACGCATGAAATTTCCACATTGTATAGTCGTCCACATTTTGGACTGTTCATCCGGAATATCGGGATCTTCATATTTGTGTAGTCGTCCACACTTTGGACTGGTCAACCGGAATATCGAGATCTTCATGTTTGTAGTCGCCCATATGTTGGACTGGTCACCCGGAATATCGGGATCTTCATGTTTGTTGTCGCCCATATATTTGACTGGTCACCCTGCCTGCAGGGATCTTCATAAAGTATTCCATACCTAGGTCCGCGCATTCTAACCCTAACCGTATCAAGTTTTGTATATGTCATGTTGTCATAAACTGGAATTTAAAACGTATTGATCTCGTTTAATATGGCCTTCCATAACCACTCGTTTTATTTTCTACAGTTTGTCAAGTACTTCGTGTCATTTAGAGAAAGCTTAGTTAAAACAATAAGGTTTAAATATCTTTTATTACTTCTAAGAAAAACCATGATATTTGGGATATTTATTATTTTGGAAAAGCATAAGGTTTTACAGAAAATATCCTTTTGATAAAAGGTTGAGGTGTTTATTTGAAAATCTTTTGTAAAATGTTTTTATTTGAAAATCTAGACTGCTCCTAATATTCCAAAAGGACAAGTTATGAGGTCCTCAAATCGTCTCTTCACCGCCAATTGCGGCCAGGTAAGTGCCAGGTAAGTGGGAAGGTACTCCACTACGTAAGTAGTGGGCCTAATTAATAACCACTCGCCTTAGACACACTTGCCTAGACACCACAAAGTCTGGTTTAGATAAACGATCGATGCCTACAACCTTTCCTTTATCCTAAATAGGTGTTATTCTAAAATTACCTTTTAATAAGATACTAAAAGTTCCTTTTGAAAAGATATCGTTATTTAAATTTAATATTTTCTTTCTTAAAATGTTGAGGGGGTTTTAAAAATATTTGTAAGTAAAATATATGTATGCTGTATCTAAAATATTTATAATATTTAAACGAAGGTATCTTGTGGAAATAACCTATTTCGAGATCATTTTGTAGTATGGGTATGTCAGAGGTGAAATGACAATTCATGGGTTATATCAGATTCCAGGTATTATGGGTGTGCAATATAGTTCTATGTACAGAGAAAATTTAAACACCGTTTTAAAAATATGGGTTAATATTATCATGATTAAGGGTACAAGGAAAAAGGGTATGCACAAATATAATAACACCATTTTAATGATTATAAGTTGGAACTAGGTTATTGAGATAGAACAAGGTGACAGGAAAAGGAGAGAGAGTCGGATCCTACCTTTGTTTGCGTCGGAATGCCGAAGTGCTGAAAACGTAGTCTCGTACTAAATCCTCAATAGCTCCGCATCCCGATTTTTCCTCTGTGATTGGATGGAGCCGTAGCGTCGGCGTCGTCGATACGAAGGCATCGGTATTTTTTTCAGAATTTTTGGAGTTCGGTGGTGTGAGAAATCAGTGTTTGAAAATGCCTATTTATAGCGTTTTCACCAACCATAAAAATCCAAAATTTCCGTTAAAAGATACACGAAAATCTGCGCCCAAATAATTGCCAAATCATTCCCTCATGATTTGCGCCCGCCGCTTAAATCCCCAGCCGTTGGCTTGAGATCAACGGCTGAGATCGTGCCGCCCCAATCATCAGGTGATGATTGCGCCAGCCGCCAACGCTTCGTGGCCGTTGGATCTGCATCCAACGGCTCGCAGCGCACCGGCGCGTTGCCACCCGTCGCCCGCTGATTCGTCCACAGCCGTGTGTGAGGATCACGCACTTTCGCGTGGTCCCCACCACGTAGGTGCCGTCAGCGGTTCTGGGCCGTTGGATCTTGGATCCAACGGCCCAGGTTAAAAGGTTTTAAAAATTTAAAATAAAAATAAATAAAATAACATATTATTTAAAATATTGATTTGGCTTTGAAAAATAGTTAAAAATACGGGAAAATTATGGAAAAATTCCAGAAAATATATTTTATTATTATCTTTAATATAAAAATAGTTTTGGGCTAAAAACAATTAGTATATCTATTTCTAAATTGTTGGCTAGTTATAATAATTATATAATATCTAGTTCATCTTTAAAATATTTTAATTACGAATAAATTATATAGATTATTTTAAGGTATTATAAAATCTTACTAAAACATTTTAAGCCTATGAAAATAATAAATAGATTTTAGAAATTTCCTTTAATCATATTTACTGCTTTGAAAATTATTTACACTACTTTAAAAATTATTATTATATAAAAGAAACACGTAAATAATTATTTGATAGTAGAAGTAAAATATATTTTATTAGGTATTGAAAACATGGTCGTTACAATCTACCCTCCTTAAATTAATTTCGTCCTCGAAATTTCAGAAGGTATGTCAAGGGAAGAAAGAAATCACTAAGAAGAGATTATCGCGGTTAAATATTTTGGTTTCGCACTCTCATCCCGTTTCCTCGCTTCCGTGTATGTCTGCCTAGTAGCTCTTCCTTCATATAGCTCTGGCCAGCTGAATTATCTTGTCGCTTAAGATTTCATTCTTCTAGTATTTTGACTGGTTGCTGCTCGTAGGTTATGCTAACCTTTCCATAATCTTGGAATGATCAAAAATATGACTAGGGTTTCCTCCAACGAAAGTAGCAAAAGTAAGCTATACATAAACCCACCGTCTCCTTCCAAGATGTTAAACGGAAAATGAGTCATGGACTGAGCTTTCCTCGCTCGCTGCATTGAATAATCATCTCCACTTTTTCTACTATTATCTTACAAATTCTCCATCTTCAGGATCATCCCAATCGATCGGTACTTCTCCCATATAAAACTTGACCTCTCTCATCCGCTTCATGTGTTTCAATCATCCGTGTTCCCATGTTCTCCTTAGAGTAGTGTTTCTATGTCTTCAAGATGAACATTTACCATCGTCGGTTCTGATTCTGGTTAGGAATAGTTGCCTCCACAAATCGTTAGTTGTCTTGACGCATATGCGACTATATTGCCGCGCTGATACATCACATCACCAAGTCACTCCTCCGAAAATCGTTGTGGATGTTTAAAACTTCTGGGTTTGCTAAGAATTGCAAGAATGGTTGTGATAGTTACGATCTACCCTCCTTAGAATAATTTCATACTTGAAATTTTCAAAGGAGTAGCCACTACTAGGCCCGGAAATCAGTAACACTACCAGGAATCCTCTTTGCTGCTTGCGTCACTCCCGCGAGTTGGTGTATCACTTGATGCATGGAAAGTCTTGAAGGGTTAGGTATAAGGAATTGGAAATTATAAAATTGGTAGTTGCTTCCGGATGGAAATGTTTGGAAGTTGAAGAAAAGATATGAATTGATGGAAAATATGAGAGCTATAACTTAAAGGCAACTAGTCGAAATTACGAAAACTAGGGGAATTATGATGAGTCCAACTAAGAATTGCATTGAAAGATAAACAAGAATGGTATAGGAAGAAAGGTTGTGAAAAGAAAGAGTACCTCTATTGTCTTTCCACATAGCATCGGTCTTCTCAGCCGTCATGGTGAAGGTCTGACGTTTGGGTCCATTCATTTGCGCTTGCTGAAAAACACGCTCCTGTGATGGCAAGGGTGGTCCTTTTGGTGTTGCCCCTTGACCGATTGGTTCAGTGGCGGAAAGTGGCCGGTTTCCTTGTGTTGGTGCTCCATAATTAACCGGCTTGTTGACGGGGCCTGATTGTCTCCTTCTCTGAGGACAGTCCCCAATGGCATGATCCGGAGACCTACAGACTATGCAAAGTTTGTTCAAAATGCGACAGTCTCTCATGTGGTGTCCGGTCCTACCACAATGGTTACATGTAACAGATGGTTTTCCAAAAATAGTTGGTCCTGCTGGTCTCTGTGGTTGTGATCTCCCGTTGGATCTGGAAGATGATCCCTCAAGAATTTGATTGGCTGGTCGCTTAATACCAGATAAACGGTCATCCTTCCTTATCCGTCTCTAAAGGTCTTCAGAGTTTTGTGCCACCTCTAAAATTTCATCATAGGTTGATAAGGTAGCAGAAGACATGGAGGACTGTGTCTTCAGGTCCAATCCTTGTCGGAATCTCTTAGCATAAAGTTCTGGGGTTGCCACCAGATGATGCGCGAACCGACTTAACCTTGCGAATTCCGAAGCGTACTCGTCCACCGACTTATCCCACATACTCCCTTTTTGGAACTGTATAAACTCCCGTTCTATTTTTAGGTGTGCTACGGCGGGAAAGTATTGAGTGTCGAATTGTCGTTTGAATGTTTCCCAGTCGACGGGCTCTTTCAGCCTGCTTTCCTTGGCCTCCCACCATATCCTGGAATTATCCGTAAGTTGTAGCTTAGCAATGTTCACTCACGCGTCCTTCGGAATTTGGGCGGCACTGAGATCATTGATGTTTACCCCAATCAGAGCAAAGCTCTGTTCAAATTCCAAGGCGGGAGATGAAGCAACACTTCATCTTCCCCCAATCAGAGCAAAGCTCTACTTTGAAAATCTAAATTTTAATAAATGAAGCAACGCTTCAGATTCTTTGCGCTGTGCGCAACGCGCCACGTGTCAGGCGAAGAAGTATCAGCGCAGCGCCCAAGGCAGCGCACCTAATCAGAGCAAAGCTCTGTTTTAAACAAAATTAAAGGAAGCAACGCTTCAGTTGCGCAGGCACTGCGCTGCGCGATACGTGTCAGCGCAGATGCGCTAGCGCAGTTGCGCTGCGCTGTGCGCTAGCGCAGTTGCGCTGCGCTGTGCGCTGCGCGACACGTGCCAGCGCAGTTGCGCTGCGCTGTGCGCTGCGCGACACGTGCCAGCGCAGATGCGCTAGTGCAGTTGCGCTGTGCGCTGCTTGACACGCGTCACGCGCTGGGGCGCTTGTGCCAAACAGAATTAAAATTCTAAAAAGATCTTTCTGTTCTTTTTAAAAACAAGAAGATTGCCTTCTGTAAAACAGAAGCCCTTGAATCAAAGATCCAACAGTGGGGAAAATTCCCCAAATCACTCAAAGAAAGATCTCTTTAACAAATTTAACTAATTTATGGGCACTATAAAAAGGACCCTAGACCTCAATTCAAAGGGAGGACCATCATTTTGGGAGAAATTAAACAGAGAGAGAGCTCTGAAGAATTGGAGAGAAATCCTCAAGAACCAAAAAGGTAAAAAGCCTTTAGAAAAAGAGAAAATTCTCTTAGGAACAGATCATCGATCTAAAAACAAGATCAAGGACCTTAAATAAAAAACAAATAAAAACAGTGCTTTGCACTTTTTATGAACCTTTGGTTCTTTGAGATAAGAAAAACAAGAGAGACTTGTTTTCTTTGATCTAAATTAGATCAAGAAAGCAAACAGTGCTTTGCACTTCTGATTATGAACCATTGGTTCTAGAATCTAAAGGATTCTCAAATTTATAGTGCCTTGCACTTGGAGATCTGCACTGTTGCACTCCTAGGTTGGCGCAAGCCACCTGAGAGCGCCACGTGTCAGCATCTGAACCATTTGCGCTATGCGCTTTGAGATAGAGCTTTGTTCTCTGTAATTGGCGCAACTCACCAGAGTGCACCACGTGTCAGCAGCGCAAGCGCAGCGCACTGCGCTTGCGCGACACGTGTCAATACTACAAGCGCTTGCGCTCTCTGATTGGCGTAAAGTGCCTGATAAATGCAAGGCATTTCCTAAAGGGCCAGGCCCAAATTAAAAGACCAAGCAGGCCTAATTAAATAGATGCTCAGCATCATTTATAAAAGGGCAGAGCCCAACCAAAACAAAGAAAAATAATGCAGTGAAGGGGCAAGGCCCTAGCACAGGTCCAATAAGCCAAAGACAAAACTGAACTTAGCCCAGTCGTGGCCATAAGTCCTCAAATTAAATTGACTGAGCACGGCTGCTCTCTAAATCAATTTACATCCGGTTCGAGGGTACATCCCCGAGCTCCTCTGACATATGTCGTTGTAATCATTCAACGTCATCAGAGAGGTGACGGGTCCCGACGACCACACACATCAATATGGACTGCGGGGTCCTTAAACTCGTGGACCGAAACGTCCTTAAACTAACATTGGACTGAAACGTCCTTAAACTAATGATGGACCACTACGTCCTTAAACTGGCGATGGACCGAAACGTCCTTAAACTAATAATGGACCGAAATGTCCTTAAACTAATGACGGACCACCACGTCCCTAAACTGGAATGCGGACCACCATGTCCCTAAACTGGAATATGGACCGCAATGTCCCTAAACTACTTATGGACCACTACGTCCCTAAACTGGAACAATAGAGCCTCCAAATGCTCTTTTGCCGGATCTAAATGATCCCGTTTAAGTTGATCTTAGCCCCCAAACACGGCTAACGTATCCTTAAACATTCAAACGGACTATAAAACTCCAAATCAACCTTGGTTCAAGGGTACATCTCTGAACTCCTCTGACATCTGCTGTTGTAATCCTTCAACGACGTTAGAGAGGTGACGAGTCCCGATGGCCAGATATTAAATGGATTATCACGTTAAGTTGATCTTAGTCTCAAACAGGACTATCGTATCCTTAACGAATGTTTAAGTTGATCTTAGCCGCAACGCGGCTAACGTATCCTTAAACTAAAAACACCAAACCCAAATCTAAGTAAATACAGATTTGGACTAATCCACGTCCTACGGGCGATGGCATTACTCAGTCTCCGTATACAATCCACGGGCAACCACAAACAAAACAAACACACACGACACGAAGTGAAATTCTAGAGAAGGAGAAAGTTGCTACCGCGATGCGGTAGCGTAATTAACTGCAGGGGCTTGCGCCTGCAGGGAAGAGCGTCCCCACAATCAAAAACCCCTCAAGCGAGAGGGAATCTGACGAAGTCTGCTACATCGGCCGCATCCGTCTAAACCTCCGATACACAGTGCCATAAATCAACTTGGCATCTTCGGAGAGGTGGACGGATAGCACCTATTAGCATCTGCCCCGAATCTCAGGCAAGACGACCATGTCTTGGTCGCCGTTCGGAGGGGAACAGATTCTGGCACGCCCGGTGGGACCTTTTCCTCTTTCCACTCCACACTTCGTGTGTCGTCTTCGCGAACCAATCGCGGTTTGTTAACGGTTGCCTTTGGATTTCAAGTTTTCTAAGATTTGGTCTCTTGCTCGGTGCAGAAGAGAAGTCAAGCATCGATAGCCTCAACTTGTTCGAAGTGCTCCAACTACAGCTGCAGCTCGTGTCCGGCCTCAACTGGGGACATAACCTACGGGCCCCAAGCGGCCTCTTTGTTTACCATGCCCGTGGAGCAAATTACTCAAGCCACCACGGGGCTGTTTTTCGGGACCATGATCCCACCCGCAAGCTTCTCTATGCCAAGCCTGCACTAGAAGCGAACAAGAAGTCGGTCTTCGATCGGCTCACTGCTACGATGACCCCTGTCAACGGGTCGTCCACTACCAAATCAACAGCCTCCGTCTTCGCCAGGCTGGATCAGAACTATGAGGGGCCCGCTAGGAAGCCTATGAACTCTAGGGTGGCTGTTCCGAGGAAGGAAATAACCGCTGCTCCAGAAGTCGTCAAGGCGGCTTCCCCTGTCAAAGAGTCGGTCTTTTCAAGACTGACTATTCCTGCTCCTGCCCCTGCTCGAGGATCTGTCTTCGACAGGTTGAATATCACCCCTCAAAGGACAACCTCAGTCTTTAAGAGGTTAACACCAGCGGCGCCTCATTCAGACAGGGGGCAAAAAGAAGCTGTCTCTATCTCCGAGCCAGTCCCAACGGCTCGTCATGCTCGACGTCGCCACTGGCGCCGAGTGAGGAAGGCTGGGGCAACTCCCCCTCTGGGATAACTCTGCCAGCTCCAACGGTGGAGATCGATGCTGCTGTTCCAACCGGGAACAGTTTTGAATTGCTGAACACGGTGCGTAGAAACTCTCCTGTTGCGGTGCTGAAGCGAACTCCTTCACCTGTAGAGAACACTCCAGAGAAGAAGCTAGAGCAGCCCCCTCACCGGCTATCCTTTAAAATTTACAAAGTCTGGCGACAGGTCCAAGAGTCGGTGATTGATGAAAACTATCTCAGGCGACAGAAAAAGACGAAGGTTCGGCAGGAGGAAGACTACTCTGTCAGGTCGAAAAAAGCAAAAGTTACTTGGGTGCCCACTACAACGGCCCCCTCAACTCCAATCACTCAAAAAAGGAGGCCGCAAAAAGCCTCTATGTCTTTGGCAAATCGCAAAGACACCAGACACAAACGCCCCAAGTCTGGGGGCATGGTGGTGCACACCGTTTATATGGCTTCCGGAAAGGAAGAAAGCCGTGCTTCGACGGGTCACCGACCGCTCACCCGATCTGTGACGAAAGCCCAAGAGCAGCAACAGAAGCTTCAGGAAATGATGACTGCGATGGCTGCACTTACCGAACCAAAAGAAAGTTCAGAAGTATCATCAGAACAGCGTCACGAACAAGAGACTGATACTGACTTCTTACGTAGAATCCTCAAAAAGAAGGACACAGAAGCCGCAGAACAAGCGGCTAACATAAAACAAATGGCACTTCTCTTCCAAGACATGGTAGGGATGATGTTACAGCCGGACCCTCCAGCTGAAGACCCTCCAGTCATTGTCGAAAATGATGGAGGGGAAACATCTGATCCTCCTCCTGCTCTTTCAGCAGCCAAGGAAGAAACCATTTCCAAGGCCGCGCTTGATGACTATATAGCTCAGCAAATACGAGCTCATCAGGCGAGTGAAGCAGCTGGGCAAACTGTTTGAACTGGACGACCCTATCCGGGCTGGTATGACCAAATCAGTTACCCGCCGGGATATACTATCCCTAAATTCCACGTATATAAAGGGACGGGGAATCCGCATCAGCATGTCGCTCAATTCAGGGCCTTATGCGGCAATACTGGAGGCGATGACAAATTGATACTTCGCCAATTCATCGGCAGCTTGTCAGAAACAGCGTTCGAATGGTATTCCGAACTCCCGAACGATTCTGTCAAGACGTTCGCTGAAATGGAGTTTCTATTCACTCAGCGATTCGCGAGCGCCAGCGAACGGGCCCCGATAGCAGCATTGATTAATGCCAGGGTAAGGCCGGGCGAGACGTGGGTTCAGTACGCTATACGCTGGCGAAACTTATGGTCAAAATGCGAACAACGCATTGAAGAAGTGCCCGCGGTGGGCATGTTCGTGGGTACCCTAGACCCTCATGCCACTATCTTACAGTTCATGATGTTCTTTAAGCCGACCACATTCCAGGCTTTGATCGACAAGCTGGTCCAGATGGATCAAATGGGTCACAGACCTTCTCCCCCGAAGCCAGAACCGCGGAACGACAAGGGTAAAGGGAAGGCAACCTTCGTCGCGAATGCTCAGCAGCAACCCAGCACCCCAAAGCTAGCGGATCAATCGGAAGAGAGACGGCGGTTCTATATTGAGAAAATGAGGCGCCCCTACTCATTCCCGCGGGATAAGACGAAGAGGCTGTTCGAGCTGGCTATGCGCAACAGGCTTATCAACCTGCCGAATCCAAGGAAACCGCCACAACCCAACGAGGCGAATAACCCCAATTATTGCCCTTATCATCAAACGGCAAGCCATCCGATTGAGGATTGCTTCGTTTTCAAGGGATGGATTGAAGATCAATACCTACAAGGCAAGTTTGCCCTATCTGAAAAGTGGAAGGTAAATCCACCCCAGCCGCACACTCCAAAGAAGACGGGCAGGATGGGGGCAGCTTGTTCTTTTGTCGAGGACGAAAATGATGGAGGAGACTCACCAGACGAATCTGAAGGCTACGTAGCGACTTGTCACGTGATTTCTTACTCATTGGCGGATGATAAAGAGGCTATTTGCGCTGATAAACCGAGGGCGGACCCTGAGCCAGAAATCCCGCTACCATCAGACGAGTTGATCGATGCCTTCCTGAATGAGATTCGTCTGAAAATTAAAGCCAATCAAGAGCGTGAGATGGCCATACTAGAAGGAGCCAAACACCGACGACTGGACCAAAGAGTCGAAGCACTCCCGTCAAATCAAAAGCCATCCGCTGCGGATAAAAACAAATTCAAGACGAGGAAAAGGTTCGCTAAAGCCCTGTCAGCGGGAATGGTGCTACTACCCTCTGAAGAAAATATTCCCGGTGAAGTAGAGATGCATCCTAACTTCTGCTTATATCATCAGAAGATCACACATCCTACCGAAGACTGCGACTCCTTTAAGTGTTGGTGGCAAGGGTATGTCGCTCAAAAGCAACACTTCAACAGGACAAAGTGTGGAGTTCATAGACATCAGAAAAATGTGATAGATGAGCGCAAAAAAGCCGCTGACGATTGTCATATAGCCGACTCCAAGGGATCGCAAATTATCACCTTTAGGAGCGACTCTGACGAGGAAGCCGCCCCCAGCCCTCTCCTTAAGGAATCCATCTCAAAGATGAAAGAATTGAGAAGTTGCAATAACGTTCGGCCGTGTAATCGCACGCTACTCGAAAAAAATCTCGGCTCAGCAAACAAAGGATCGAGTAAAAAGGATAAAGGGAAAGGAAAAACAGCCCTCGTAGCTAATGCTCAACAGCAATCGAGTGGCCCTAGACTGGTTGTTTGCCGAAACAACAAGCAGCAACCCCTTCAAGAAAAGTTGAAACGTCCTTACTCGTTTCTGCAAGATAAAACAAGGGGACTGTTCGAGCTGGCGTTGCGCAACCGACTCATAAATCTGCCGAAGCCAAAATGTCCGTCGCAACCAAATGACGTCAATGAGCCCAACTACTGTCCCTATCACCGAATACTGGGTCACCTGATCGAGGATTGCTACGTCTTCAAAAACTGGGTTGAAGATCAATACCAACAAGGCAAGTTCGTCATCTCCGAAAACTGGAAGGTAAGCCGGCCACAACCGCACGCATCGGGAAAGATGGAGACGCCGGGGGCATCATGCTCATTAATAGGGAAAGCCCCAGGGACCGAAAAGTCAGTAAACTAGAGCTTCGCCTCAAATACGGCGATGACGGACCGAAACGTCCTTAAACTAATGACGGACCGAAATGTCCTTAAACTAATAGCGGACTGAAACGTCCTTAAACTAATACCGCAGTATCCTTAGGCTGACGAGAAAAAAAAAGAGAAAAAGAAAAAATATATAAATAAAAAAAATAAAAAAATAAAAACGGTATGTCCATAAGCAAAATGGGCACGGATGAAAACCCGAAAGGGCTCCGTGAGTAAAAACAGCAGGGCTACCGGCGAGTGTTCGTGAAAACCCGAAAAGGCGCGACCTTGTAAAAAAAAAGAGAAAAGAATATAAAAAAACGGTATGTCCATAAGCAAAATGGGCACGGATGAAAACCCGAAAGGACTCCGTGAGTAAAAACAGCAGGGCTACCGGCGAGTGTTCGTGAAAACCCGTAAAGGCGCGACCTTGTAAAAAAAAGAGAAAAAGAATAAAAAAAAACGGTATGTCCATAAGCAAAATGGGCACGGATGAAAACCCGAAAGGGCTCCGTGAGTAAAAACAGCAGGACTACCGGCGAGTGTTTGTGAAAACCCGAAAGGGCGCAACCTCGTTAAAAGACACTTATCAGGGTCCTCTCGACCTAGTAAGGAGAAACCACCCGTGTGAGATCCTTACGACTCACAGGGAAGCAACACACTTAGGGATCCCCACGATTCCTAAGGAGAAAATACACTTGCGAGATCCTCACGACTCGTAAGGAGAACTCTATTATGAGACCCTCACGGCTTATAAGATTTGAAAGTCTTAAGTCACAGAGACCTAAACCTGTGTTTAAGCAACCCCCACAACCTTCGATATTGCCCTACAAGTGGTCCAGTACTGGCTCTTGTATACAATCCACGGGCGCGAATAAACATTTCCCTGACCAAGTCCCATCCGTGACTGGGATATGTACGCATGATGAACAACCCTTGTAAGTCCTCTCGACTTACAAAGAGAAAACCCTCTTGTAGGATCCTTACGACTTACAGAGGAACATACACTTAGGAATCCTCAAGAATCCTAGAGAGAAAACACACCTACAAGATCCTCACGACTTGTAGGGAGAAATACCTTTGTGAGACCCTTACGGCAGGACCCTAACCCTGTTCGCTAAGCCACCTTTGTTCGACATCGACAGAGGAAAATGATGATTCGCTCCTGGAAATATCCCAGTCGTAGCGGTGCTGATGCCAAAATCGGTGTCTAATCCAAAACTTGCAGCGAAAAGCCAGCAAGCCACACATGCATACGAAATAGCCAAAATGATAGGGCAACTTGCAATAAAAAGCAGCAAGTAAACATGTATGCATGAAAAATAGCCGAAATGATTGGGCAACTCGCAATAAAAAGCAGCGAGTAAAAATAAAATAAATAGCCGAAATGATTGGGCACCGCGAAAAATAGCCGAAATGATGGGGCAATCGCGACCTTCGCGATATAAAAACTGAAATGATAGAGCATCGCGGAAAAAGAAATAAAACAAAAAATGAAATTTATGCCCTACAGATGATATTACATCAATCCTTGTATATAATCCAGGGACGCAAACAAAGAAGGAATCGCACTCCTCCTCTCCTAGGTTTCATCAGAAGAAGAAGCCAAATCTCGATGAGTCACAGATAGCCTAGAGACTATCTCAACGTTCGTCTCATTGCAGCAGACATAATATCAAGCAAAGCGGAACGGCAGCAATCCCTAGTTCCATGACTCGACGGCGTACAGATGACCGAGAGTCGAATCCCAACTCCGCGAAATGCGGATACAATCAACAAAAATTCCTGGCTACGTGGAACGCGACTTATATCGATCCTGACCCCGTGTGAAACGTCCAGAGCAAAAATTCCTGGCTACGTGGAACGCGGCTTATGTCGATACTGACCCCGTGTGAAACGTCCAGAGTAAAAATTCTTGGATACGTGGAAAGCGGCTTATGTCAATCCTGACCCCGTGGAAAACGTCCAGAGCGGATCCTGGTCCTTGCAAAGTACGGCAGTGAACCCATGGGAAGCATCCAGAGCGGATCCTGGTCCTCGCAGAGCACGGCAGTGAACCCGTGCGAAGCATCCAGAGCGGAACCTAGTCCTCGCCGAACACGGCATTGAACCCGTGGGAAGCATCTAGAGCAAAAGTTCCTGGCTACGTGGAACGCAGCTTATGTCGATCCTGACCCCGTGTGAAACGTCCAGAGCAAAAATTCCTGGCTACGTGGAAAGCGGCTTATGTCAATCCTGACCCCGTTGAAAACGTCCAGAGCGGATCCTGGTCCTCGCAGAGCACGGCAGTGAACCCGTGCGAAGCATCCAGAGCGGAACCTAGTCCTCGCCGAACACGGCAGTGAACCCGTGGGAAGCATCTAGAGCAAAAATTCCTGGCTACGTGGAACACGCTTATGTCGATCCTGACCCCGTGTGAAACGTCCAGAGCAAAAAATTCCTGGCTACGTGGAACGCGGCTTATGTCGATCCTGACCCCTTGTGAAACGTCCAGAGCAAAAATTCCTGGCTACGTGGAAAGCAGCTTATTGCAATCCTGACCCCGTGGAAAACGTCCAGAGCGGATCCTGGTCCTCGCAGAGCACGGCAGTGAACCCGTGCGAAGCATCCAGAACGGAACCTAGTCCTCGCCGACCACGGCATTGAACCCGTGGGAAGCATCTAGAGCAAAAATTCCTGGCTACGTGGAACGCGGCTTATGTCGATCCTAACCCCGTGTGAAATGTCCATAGCAAAAATTCCTGACTACGTGGAACACGGCTTATGTCGATCCTGACCCCGTGTGAAATGTCCAAAGCAAAAATTCCTGGCTACATGGAAAGCGGCTTATGTCAATCCTGACCCCGTGGAAAACGTCCAGAGCGGATCCTGGTCCTCGCAGAGCACGGCAGTGAACCCGTGCGAAGCATCCAGAGCGGAACCTAGTCCTCGCCGAACACGGCATTGAACCCGTGGGAAGCATCTAGAGCAAAAATTCCTGGCTACGTGGAACGCGGCTTATGTCGATACTGACCCCGTATGAAACGTCCAGAGTAAAAATTCCTGGCTACGTGGAACGCGGCTTATGTCAATCCTGACCCCGTGGAAAACATCCAGAGCGGATCCTGGTCCTCGCAAAGCACGGCAGTGAACCCGTACAAAGCATCCAGAGCAGAACCTAGTCCTCGCCGAACAGGGCAGTGAACCCGTGGGAAGCATCCAGAGCAACTCCTAACTCCGTGAAATGCGGATAAGGACAACTTCACCCATCACTTGCGGGTCCTCACGACTCGCAAGGGAATAAATTCTCTCGTAAGATCCTTACGACTTTCAAGAGAACACACTTAGGAATCCTCACGATTCCTAAGGAGAAAACCCACCTACGAGATC
This sequence comes from Agapanthus africanus, assembly GCA_030015575.1. NCBI lineage: Eukaryota > Viridiplantae > Streptophyta > Magnoliopsida > Asparagales > Amaryllidaceae > Agapanthus > Agapanthus africanus. The sequence goes on from CM057338.1 coordinate 964,281,144, forward strand.
CTCTCGATCCATAGGGAGAAAAGTCTCTATGAGACCCTCACGGCTCATAGAGTTGAAAAGTCTTGGGCAGCGGATCTGAACCTGCGGCCTAAGCCATCGCTATCTCATGAAGAAATCAAGGTGCTTACTCTATTATCTGCTAATTGTGACAGCATGCTGATAATAAGAGAAAAAAGAAAGCGACAGAAAGAGCATCCGATTTACATTTGATCAGGCGTTCGAGACATACTCGTTCATGCATAAGCAAAAGATTCAGAATGAAAAATAGAGACAAGCTGAGATAAAAAAAATTCCGTTAATATTGCCAAAAGTTCTTACAATCATAAAAGCAATAAACTAAAAATATTATTACAAGGGAATAACCTCGAACCCAGGGCATGGATTGAGAAACTCAAAAGCTACTCTATCTATGACTTTCCAGGCCTCGCGGACCATCCTAGTATGCTTTCTTTCGCGAGCACAAGCGTCAGGGTCCGCCCTGATGTCTTCCACCCTCCGATAAGCAGCGAGTATGGCGGACTGTTGAAAGACCTCGTGCAAGAGATCGATAAGACTGTCTCGCCGTCTCTTCGAGATAAAGTTCAACAGGTACACCGAGTGTACCTTGTCCTCAGCAGCATCCAACGCCCTAAGTGGCACGCCGGAACAGAAGAGGGGAAGCGCTTCCCAGATGGCTCCCACGATAAGCTTAAGAAGGGAGGAACATCGGGGAAGCAGTGGACCATTGTACGCGTCGAAGCGACTCATTATTTCAGCACACTCCTCGTTTGTGAACTCCCGATTTTGAGAGCGGCCAAGTCGGCGGATGTCCCCATAAGAGATGATCTCGTTAAGAGCATACATGTGGACGTTCATTGTTCCTGTGAAAGAGGATCAACAGAATTATCAGAAAGACTGATTAAGCAAAACGATATAATGCACTGAGGAATAAAATGTCATCTTCAAACTCTAAAATCAATGAAACACTCTTAAGAGTTCTTCTAAATCACAGGGATCTATGTTTTGCCAAAAAAATGCAAGTTTCTGTTCATGGGTTGGGAAACCCTGAAACAGATTCATGAGAGCAAAGCTCTATTTGGTGAAACCCCAAAAGGATTTTATTTAGATCAAAAGATCTATGAGAGCAAGGCTCTGTTAATTAAACTTAATTTGATTTAATTTAAGATTTTACCTAAAAGGGGTGCCGGGTTCTGAACTTTGAAAGTTCTTAAAAAGAAACAAGAGCAGGGCTCTAAAAGTTCTTAAATAAGAGCAAAGCTCTGGAGTCTTTTAAAAATAAAAATCTTAAAGATGATAAGCATCTGTGGAGGACCAAAGGTCCTATTTATAGGCATCAAATGCCTCTTCAACTTCCAAAAGCTGCCGCAACGGTTGGGATTCTGCCACCGTTGCGCTTGCGTTTGGGGCCACGTAAGCGCAACGGTGGGGGGGGCATTTGTTTACCCCAATCAGAGCAAAGCTCTGTTCAAATTTCAAGGCGGGAGATGAAGCAACACTTCATCTTCCTCCAATCAGAGCAAAGCTCTACTTTGAAAATCTAAATTTTAATAAATGAAGCAACGCTTCAGATTCTTTGCGCTGCGCGCAACGCGCCACGTGTCAGGCGCAGAAGCATCAGCGCAGCGTCCAAGGCAGCGCACCCAATCAGAGCAAAGCTCTGTTTTAAACAAAATTAAAGGAAGCAACGCTTCAGTTGCGCAGGCACTGCGCTGCGCGACACGTGTCAGCGCAGTTGCGCTGCGATGTGCGCTGCGCTGCACGTGTCAGCGCAGATGCGCTGTGCGCTGCTTGACACGTGTCACGCGCTGGGGCACTTGCGCCAAACAGAATTAAAATTCTAAAAAGATCTTTCTGTTCTTTTAAAAAACAAGAAGATTGCCTTCTGTAAAACAGAAGCCCTTGGATCAAAAATCCAACGGTGGGGAAAATTCCCCAAATCACTCAGAGAAAAATCTCTTTAACAAATTTAACTAATTTATGGGCACTATAAAAAGGATCCTAGACCTCAATTCAAAGGGAGGACCATCATTTTGGGAGAAATTAAACAGAGAGAGAGCTCTGAAGAATTGGAGAGAAATCCTCAAGAACAAAAAAGGTAAAAAGCCTTTAGAAAAAGAGAAAATTCTCTTAGGAACAGATCATCGATCTAAAAACAAGATCAAGGACCTTAAATAAAAAACAAATAAAAATAGTGCTTTGCACTTTTTATGAACCTTTGGTTCTTTGAGATAAGAAAAACAAGAGAGACTTGTTTTCTTTGATCTAAATTAGATCAAGAAAGCAAACAGTGCTTTGCACTTCTGATTATGAACCATTGGTTCTAGAATCTAAAGGATTCTCAAATTTATAGTGCCTTGCACTTGGAGATCTGCACTGTTGCGCTCCTGGGTTGGCGCAAGCCACCTGAGAGCGCCACATGTCAGCATCTGAACCATTTGCGCTATGCGCTTTGAGATAGGGCTTTGCTCTCTGTAATTGGCGCAACTCACCAGAGTGCACCACGTGTCAGCAGCGCAAGCGCAGCGCACTAGCGCAGCGCACTGCGCTTGCGCGACACGTGTCAATACTACTGTTTCCCCCAATCAGAGCAAGGCTCTGTTTGAATTTCAAAAATTCAAATTTTGAAGCAACGCTTTAAATCCCGTGCGCTGCGCGCAACGCGCCACGTGTCAGAAGTTGATACGTCAGTGCAACGCCCAAGGCAGTGCGTCCAATCAGAGCAAGGCTCTTTTAAAAACAAAAAATAAAAGAAGCAACGTTCAATTGCGCAAGCGCTGCGCGACACGTGTCTGCGCAGTTGCACGACACAGCTGCGCAAGCACAGTTGCGCAAGCGCTGCACTGCGCGACACGTATCTGTGCAGTTGCGCAAGCGCAGCTGCACAAGCGCTGCGCTCCGCGACACGTGTCACGCGTTGGGGGAGTTGCGCAAAACAGAATAAATCTTTTCTGTTCTTGTTAAAACACGAAGATTTTCGTCTGTAAAGCAGGGGCCTTTGGATCAAAGATCCAACGGTGGAGAAAATTCCCCAAATCACTCAGAAAAAGATCTCTGTAACAAATTTAACTAATTTATGGGCAATATAAAAAGGACCCCAAGCCTCAATTCAAAGGCATCAACATTTTCTTGAAAAAAGTCAAGAGCTTCAAACAGAGAGAGAACTCTGAGAAAATTTCACAGAAAAAAGTAAAAAACCTTTAGAAAAGAAAAAAAGACAGAAAGTTCTCTCATGGACAGATCATAAATCTAAAAACAAGATCAATGATTTTCTAATAATAATAATAGGGCTTTACACTTCTGCTCTTGAATCTAAAAGATTCTTAGTGCTTTGCACTTCCAAACTGCGCTGTTGCGCTCTTGAGAGCGCGCCACGTGTCAGCAGCGCAACAGCGCAGCGTACTGCGCTGTTGCGCTTGCGCTCACCAGAGCAGGACACGTGTCCTCATCACAAGCGCTTGCGCTCAATAATTGGCGCAAAGCGCCTGACAAGCCACTATCAGATGATTAATACACTGCATTATTTACAGAAGGGCCAAGCCCAATTAAAAAGGGCCTAACTGGCCAAATTAAATGCAATGCATTACTTTAAAAAGGGCAGAGCCCAAATAAAAAACCAGATGCTGCGCATCATTTATAAAAGGGCAGAGCCCAAATAAAAGTCTAATAGACCAAACAAAAATGCCGTGCATTATTAAACAAGAGCAGAGCCCCAGTAAAGACCTAACAGGTCAAATGCAAATAAAATGTTGAACATTTTTCAACTGGACTTAGCCCAATTCTGGCCATAAGTCCTTAAATTAAATCGAACTGAGCACAAATGCTCCCTCTCAAATCAATTTACCTCCGGTTCGAGAGTACATCTCCGAACTCCTCTGACACTTCTCGTTGTAATCCTTCAACGACGTCAGAGAGGCGACGGGTCCCAACGACCACACATGGATACGGACTGCGGGGTCCTTAAACTCGTGGACCGAAACGTCCCTAAACTAACATTGGACCGAAACGTCCCTAAACTAACATCGGACCGAGACGTCCCTAAACTAACATCGGATCGAGAAGTCCCTAAACTAACATCGGACCGAGACGTCCCTAAACTAATGAGGGACCGAAACGTCCTTAAACTAATGTCGGACCGAAACGTCCCTAAACTAACATTGGACCGAAACGTCCCTAAACTAACATCGGACCGAGACGTCCCTAAACTAACATCGGACCGAAACGTCCTTAAACTAATGTTGGACCGAAACGTCCCTAAACTGGCGATGGACCGAAACGTCCTTAAACTAATGTCGGACCGAAACGTCCTTAAACTAATGTCGGACTGAAACGTCCTTAAACTAATGTCGGACCACCACGTCCCTAAACTGGAATATGGACCGCAACGTCCCTAAACTACCTATGGACCACTACGTCCCTAAACTGGAACAATAGAGCCTCCAAATGCTCTTTTGCCGGATCTAAACGGTCCCGTTTAAGTTGATCTTAGCCCCAAACACGGCTAACGTATCCTTAAACATTCAAACGGACTATGAAACCCTAAATCAACTTCGGTTCGAGGGTACATCTCCGAACTCCTCTGACGCTTCTCGTTGTAATCCTTCAACGACATCAGAGGGGCGACGAGTCCTGACGACCATATCTATTAAACTGACCATCACGTCAAGTTGATCTTAGTCCAAAACAGGACTAACGTATTCTTGACGAACGTTTAAGTTGATCTTAGCCGCAACGCGACTAACGCATCCTTAAACTAAAAACACCAAACCTAAATCTAAGTAAATACGGATTTGGACTAATCCACGTCCTACGGGCGACGGCATTACTCAGTCTCCATATACAATCCACGGGCAACCACAAACAAAACAAACACACACGACACGAAGTGAAATTCTGGAGAAGGAGAAAGTGGCTACCGCAATGCGGTAGCGTAATTAACTGCAGGGGCTTGCGCCTGCAGGGAAGAGCGTCCCCACAATCAAAAACCCCTCAAGCGAGGGGGAATCTGACAAAGTCTGCTACATCGGCCGCATCCGTCTAAACCTTCGATACACGGTGCCATAAATCAACTTGGCATATTCGGAGAGGTAGACGGATAAAACCAAATAGCATCTGCCCTGAATCTCAGGCACAGATGTCCTAACGTCTCGGCCGCCATTCGGAGGGGAACAGATTCTGGCACGCCCGGTGGGACCTTTTCCTCTTTCCACTCCACACTTCGTGTGTCGTCTTCGCGAACCAATCGCGGTTTGTTAATGGTTGCCTTCGGATTTCAAGTTACTAAGATTTGGTCTTTTGCCTGGAGCAGAACTCAAGATTCAATGGCCTTGAACTGCACCAACTGCTCGAAATGCCACTGCAACGGACGCTCCACCTCACCGGGAGGTGTAGCATATGGGACCCAAGCGGCTTCCTTCCTCGCTCTGCCGATAGACCAGGTGACCCAAGCCACCACTGGTCTATTCTTCGGGACCATGATCCCACCTACAAGCTTCTCTGCGCCAATACCCGCACCGGAAGTGAACAAGAAGTCGGTCTTTGACCAGCTCACTGCTACGACGACCCCTGTCAACGGGTCGCCCACTACCAAACCGACAGCCTCTGTTTTCGCCAGGCTAAATCAGAACTCTAAATTGGCTATCCCAAGGAAGGCAATAACTGCTGCTCCAGAAGTCGTTAAGGCGGCTTCCCCTGTCAAAGAGTCAGTCTTTTCAAGACTGACGATTCCTGCTCCTGCCCCTGCTCGAGAATCCGTCTTCGACAGGTTGAATATCACCCCTCAAAAGACAACCTCAGTCTTTAAAAGGTTAACACCAGCGACGCCTCATTCAGACAGAGGGCAAAAAGAAGATGTCTCAATCTTCGAGCCAGTCCCAACGGCTCGTCATGCTCGACGTCGCCATTGGCAACGAGTGAGGAAGGCAGGGGGCAACTCCCCCTCAGGGCTAACTCCACCGGCTCGAGTGGTGGAAGTCAACGCTGCTGTTCCAACTGGGAACAGCTTTGAACTACTGAGGAGGGTACACAAGAACTCTCCAACCGCTACACTGAAGATATCTCCTCCACCTGCGGAGAGAGTCCCAGAAACAAAGCAAGAACAGCCCCCTCAACAGCTGTCCTCAAGAATTTATAAAGTTTGGAGGAGGGTTCAAGACTCCGTGATCGACATGGATCACTCCCGTCAACGAAAGAAGATGAAGGTGCAAAAAGAAAAGGACCGTCCTATTAAACAGCAGAGGACAACGATCACCAAGATGCCCACTGCAACGGCCCCTTCAACTTCAACGGCCCACAAAAGAAGAAGGCCGGAGAAAACCCTCGTGCCGGCGACAAATGTCAAAGGTGGTGAGCCTAAACGCCCTAAGTCAGGGGGCATGATAATTCATACAGTTTATGTGGCATCGGGAAAGGAGGATAGCCGCATATCAACAGGTCATAGACCGCACACGAGGTCAGTGACCAAGGCTTAGGAGCAGCAGCAGAAGCTCCAAGAAATGATGAACGCTATGGCCGCACTTACAGGGCCAAAAGAAAACCCTGAAACTTCCTCGGATGAACGCCAAGAGGAAGAAACCGATGCCGAATTCCTTCGTCGGATATTGGAAAAGAAGGACAAAGAGGCTGTTGAATAAGCAGCCAACATACAGCGTATGGGCCTCCTCTTCCAAGACATGATAGGGATGATGATACAACAAGATCCTCCGGCCGAAGAGCCCCCGATCGTTCTTGGAGACGATAGGGGAGAAATATCAAATCCTCCACCAGCTCTGTCGATGGCTAAGGAGGAACAATCTCCAAAGCTGATTTGGATGAGTACATCGCCCAACAAATACGGGTTCATCATGCGACCGAAGCGGCCGGTCAGGTCGTGAAAACGGGGCGGCCATATCTAAGTTGGTATGATCAAATCAAGTACCCACCCGGTTATACAATTCCCAAATTCCATGTCTACAAAGGGACGGGCAATCCTCATCAGCATGTTGCCCAGTTCAGGGCACTCTGCGGCAACACCGGCGGTGATGACAAGCTGTTGCTTCGCCAGTTTGTTGGAAGCTTATCAGATACGGCGTTCGAATGGTACTCTGAGCTCCCGAACGACTCTATTAAAACCTTCGCGGAGATGGAGCTGCTGTTTACTCAGCGTTTTGCAAGCGCCAGTGAACGTACCCCGATGACGGCACTGATTAACGCCAGGGTAAAACCCGGCGAGACGTGGGTTCAGTACGCTATACGATGGCGGAACTTATGGTCGAAGAGTGAGCAGCGCATTGAAGAAGCTCTCGCGGTGGGTATGTTTGTGGGAACCCTTGATCCGCAAGCAACCATCTCACAATTTATGATGTTTATCAAGCCAACTACCTTCCAGGCCTTGATTGACAAACTAGCGTAAATGGATCAAATGGGCCATAAACCCTCTCTTCCAAGGCCGGACTCCCGAAATGACAAAGGGAAGGGAAAAGCGATCGTCGTCGCTAATGCTCAACAACAACCGAGCGACTCGAAGCCGGTTGCTCGTCAAAGTAATATACGCCCCTACGTGCCTCTTGAGGATAGGATGGGACGTCCTTATTCCTTTCCCCGCGATAAAACGAGGAGGTTATTCGAGCTAGCGTTGCGCAACAGACTCATAAATCTGCCGGATCCAAAACGTCCGTTGCAACCAAATGACGTCAACGAGCCTAACTACTGTCCTTATCATCAAGTACTAGGCCATCCGATCGAAGATTGCTACGTTTTCAAGAATTAGCTTGAAAACCAGTACCGACAGGGCAAGTTCGCGTTATCTGACAAATGGAAGGTGAATCCCTCGTAGCCCCACACCTCTAAGGGGACGAATACGCCAGGGGAAACATGCTCCGTCATTGAAGAAGCTCCTTGGGAGGTCGTATTATCAGCCAAGACAAAGAGGATGCTGAACGACCTTCAGACATGTCCAGCGATTAGGTGGAAGAACCCGTTAGAACCGCAGGTCATTGAGGGGATGTTGAAGCCACGTCCAACTCCAAAGACCGATGATAGTGGCTCAAGCACTCGCAACCAGCCATCAAAATTCTCGAAGAAGAAGAAAAAGAAGTCAAAGAAGCCCGTGAAGTCTGGCAACAAGCACACGGACTTACAAAAGCAAATTGACGCGCTGGATGAATACAACCAAAAGGCACGGACTCCCATTACACTCCAAGAGTTCCTCAATCACGTCTTTCAAGAAGAAGATGAGGGAGAAAGTTCATCGGATGAATCCGAGGAATATGTGGCGAGCTGTCATATGATTTCCCATTCGATCACGAACGATGAGGAGACTCCTTGCACCGAAAAGATGGGGGCAGATCCTAAACCAAAAGTTCTGGGGCCATCAGATGAGGAAATTGACGCATTCCTCAACGAAGCTCGATTGAAAAGTAAAGCTGATCGAGAACGCGAGACGGCTATATTGGAAAGGGCCAAGCGCCAGCGACTTGATGAAAGAGCTGAGGCGATCCCGCTGGAGCTAAACACTTCCGCTACCGACAAAAGCCAATTCAAAATGAGGAAAAAGTTTGCTAAGGCCATATCAATGGGCATGAAGCTACCATCCTCTGAAGGAAACATCACTGGTGAAATGGAAACGCACCCCTCCTATTGCTTATATCATCAAAAGATTTCGCACCCCACTCAAGAATGCAAAGCTTTCGATAGGTGGTGGTAAGGATATGTTGCTCATCGACAACACTTTAAGCGGGAAAAGCGTAAAACTCGTCGAGAGCAAAGAAATATGACCGAAGGGCTTAAAAGAACTGCTGGTGATTGTTGCATGGTTAACACCGGTAGATCACAAGTGCCCACATTCGGGAGTGATTCTGATGAAGAGTTAGAACTTGCCCCTCTCTTTAAAGAGTCCGCCTCGAGAAAAGAAGAAGAACCGAAGGTTTGCGAAAATATCCGGCTACGTAATCGCACGCTGCCCGAAAAGAACCTCAGACCCTCGAACAAAAAAGATAAAGGGAAAGAAAAGGCCACTGAAGATATCGTCTTAGATGACCAAGTGGTGGAAGAGCTAGCTGCCAAAGACCCACCAAAGAAGAATAAGGTGGATTACAAAGTCTTAGCACATCTGAGGAAGCTGCCCTCACAGCTCAGCATTCTTGACGCCCTTTTGCTATCAAAAGAGGTGAGAGATTCGTTAATTAAGGCGCTCCAAGACCCAGAACAATTCCAAGCATGCCTGGCCGAGGAAAAGATGAAGGATGAAGTGGAGGAAGTGCACACGGCCGATGTTACTTTTGGCGATGAAGACCTTCTACTTGGGACGTGCGAACACAATCGCCCTCTCTATGTCTCGGGATACTGCCATGATATAAAGATAGGCAAAATCCTAATCGATAACGGGTCGTCTTTTAACCTACTCAACGTGCGAGTGTTGAAGGAAATCTGCATGAGCGTCCAGCACCTTGCTCGGGACAAGATCACCATCTCCGAGTTCGATTCCCAATCGTCAAAGACTCTTGGATCTGTGATACTGACGCTACGCTTCGGGCTACTCGTCACGGACATTAAGTTCCACGTCATAGACGCCAAGACATGCTACAACGCTTTGCTCGGCCGACCATGGTTACACGAGTACAACATCATCCCTTCTACACAGCATCAGTGTATGAAATATTTTAAGGATGGTTTCGAGTATACCGTGACGGGAGAACTGAACCCGTTCTCTATGAACGAGGTCCGCAAATACGAAGATGCCAAATACTTCTTACCGGATTTTGAAGACACAGAGAAGTGTCACAAGCCGGAGGATAAAGCTAACGCTACCATCCCTGTCTTTGGCAGTGATACTGAGGAGGAAGAGGAGAGAGTTTATTCGGGTCCACCCCAATACACCAAGCCGGGACCATCGGCTCCTACATTGATCTTTGGTAGCGATTCGGAAGATGAAGTCCATGCTGTATTCCCTGCTCGACCTTCAATACAAACGTCCGCTGACGAAGAGCAAAGTCTACAAGTCACCATGGTGCCGCCTAAACATCATAAAGAACTGGATGCACTTAATATCTACAGTGTAGAAGAGCTGCGGACATTCTATATCCCTCCCAGGCGAGAAGGTGAAAAAGCAATTCTATTCTACCGCTCTGAAGAAAACAAAGTGGAGAAAGAAATCTGGCACGGGGCGGATCCTACGCTCGACAGGCTTCAGCCTATCCGTCTCCCCAGATATTATACGGAAGGCTTGAAAAAGCTGCTGAAACGCCAGGGGATATCCTTCAAGCAGACCATTCGAAAAGCCAAGTTCTATGACAAAGTCTGGAACGTTCCCGGGGCTCAACGCAAACTGCTTAATAGGAGAATGGAGACAAAAGGACTTGGATACATCCTGTCAAAGAAACGAGAGCTACTAAACAGCTGCTATGTCATGTATGACTTCTATGAAGAAGCGGATGCTCAATGGGAGGACGCTAATCCCGAGACAGTAAAAGTTCCAAATGCAAAAGAGTCCAGTCTGTCGTTCGAGGAACAAATGGACAAACTTATAAAGAAAGCTGGTCAAAAAGTCCGAGATGATCACAACCGCGAGACGGCCATCTACGAGAAAGCCAAGACGCAACGCCTTCTCCAACAGAGCGTAAAGGATGAAAATGCCGCTCCTTGTCAACCTGTTATAAAGAAGGCTCGGCGCAAAAGCAGAAATAAGTAGAAAGGCCAAAAAGGCGCTTAACAACAACAAAGCAGGGCTAAGAAGCCACGCAAACGGGAGTTGAGCGTTATTGATCTATCCCTCATGAAGAAAATGGGTCGAGCGTACTCGTTTCCTCGGGACAAGACGAAGAAGATACTTGATCTTGCTCTAAAACATCAAATGCTTACATTGCCGGAGTCTAAGCACCCCGAACAAGCAAGCGAAGTCTCTGGCCCAAAATATTGCTCTTACCATCGAGTAATAGGGCACCCGCTCGAAGACTGCTTCACCTTTAAGAATTGGGTCGAAGATCAGTACCAGCTCGGCAAGTTCGCTCTGTCTGACAACTGGAAGGTAACGCCACCACAGAAGCACGAGCCCAAGGCCACGAAAGAAGAACCGGTTCCACATTGAGATTGGAAGCGAATTCGCACCTGTCACATGATTACAATATTAAAAGAAGAGCCCGAGGACACGGACGACCTTCCCTGGTGCTTCGAAAACAGCATTGATGGGGTGATCTCAGAATTTCCGCCAGCTCCGAAAGAACTGGAGGATGGAATACATACCACTGCAGATAACCTCAAGAAAATTGAGTTGGGGATGTTAAACGACCCGCGACCGACATTTGTCAGCGAGCTGCTATCTGAAGAAAGGGTGGCTGCGTTAAAAGACATTCTTGTACAGCATAGAGATTGCTTCGCATGGAACTATTCCGAAATGCCGGGACTAGATCCAGAAATTGCTGTACACAAATTGGCGATATCCCCGGACCTCAAACCAGTCAAACAGGCGCCGAGAAGAATGCGGCTCGAGCTTGAGATGAGCATCAACGCCGAGGTCAAAAAGCTGATCGACTCTGGATTCATCCAGGAAGTTCAATACCCTGAATGGATTGCCAACATCGTCCCAGTGATGAAGAAAAATGGGACAGTGCGCATATGCGTAGACTTCCGGGATCTTAATAAAGCTTGCCCGAAGGACGATTTTCCAGTGCCAGTCACCGAACTGATGATAGACAATACGTCCACTCATGAGGTTTTCTCCTTCATGGACGGCTCATCAGGTTATAATCAGATAAAAATTCATCCCGAAGACCAAAAGCACACAGCCTTCAGGACTCCTTTGGGAATATTCTGTTATAAAGTGATGCCCTTCGGATTAAAGAACGCCGGTGCCACTTACCAAAGGGCCATGACGAAGATCTTCGATGACCTTATACACGAAATCGTCGACTGCTATATCGACGATCTCGTGGTTAAAAGCAAATCATACGAGGAACATCTCGACCATTTGAAGACTGTATTTCAATGCCTTCGACAATACAACTTGAAAATGAACCCGCTCAAGTGTGCATTCGGAGTTTCCTCAGGCAAATTCCTGGGATTCATCGTTCGACACCGAGGTATTGAAATAGATCCGTCTAAGATCAAGGCGATCATGGAAATGCCTCCGCCAAGAAATCTCAAACAGCTGCGGTCTCTCCAAGGAAAGCTCGCGTATATACGGCGATTTATAGCCAACCTTTTAAGAAAGTGCCGTCCTTACAGCCACCTGATGAAGAAGGGAACCCCATTCATCTGGGACCAAACATGCCAAAGCGCACTAGATGAGATCAAGCAATACCTGCAGAACCCGCCGGTGTTGGCTGCTCCGGTCAAGGGAAAACCCCTCATTCTTTATACAACCACCCTCGAAAGTTCCTTAGGCGCATTATGGGCACAAGAGAACGATCAAGGGAAAGAAAGAGCACTCTACTACTTAAGTCGAGTTCTACTAGGGGCAGAAAGCAACTACTCCCCCATTGAAAAACACTGCCTAGCGTTGATCTTCGCGATAACAAAGCTCAGGCACTATGCATTGGCGCATGAGGTCCGTCTCATTTCAAAGGTGGACCCTCTTAAGTATTTAATGTCAAAGGCCATACTGACAGGTCGACTCGCTAAATGGGCTCTGCTCTTGATGGAGTTCTCGATAACGTATCAACCTCTCAAGGCAGTTAAAGGCCAGGCCATCGCCGACTTCCTTGCTGAGCATCCGATACCCGCCGATTCTCCTCTGAGCTGCGATTTACCAGACGAACATGCGTTTGAAACGATCGACGGTGGTGATACCCAATGGGAACTTTATTTCGATGGCGCATCTTCCATGAAGAAGCGCAAACAAAGCACCCCTATAATCAAATCGGGCGTAGGGCTCATCTTTGTAACTCCACAAGGAGGGATAATGCGCTTTGCTTTCTCCCTGACAGAGCCGAGGACAAACAATGAAGCCGAATACGAAGCCCTGATAGCAGGCCTCGAGATCGCTATCGACATGGGAATTGAAAACCTCTTCATATACGGAGACTCCCAGCTGGTCGTTAGTCAAGTAAACGGCGACTACCAAACGTGCAAACCGGAGTTGGTGAGGTACGGCGAAAAGGTGCAACAATTGTTGACCCAAATTCCCTCTTATACTTTGGAGAACATACCGCAAGCGGAAAACAGCAAAGCAGACGCATTGGCCAAACTTGCTAAAGAACTGGCTGACGAGAATCTCGATGACGTTAGAATCATGGTACAAAGCCGTCAAGTGCTTGCCCCAGCAGAAATATCTCCGGAATCATCCGAAGAGAAGGGAGCGACTGAGCAAACGACCCTGCAAGTAAAAGACCGGGAAAAGGCTGAGGATTGGAGAGAATTCTTCATAGACTACTTTAGGTCCCACCGAATGCCTGAAGAAGCGTCCACAAGACATCAGCTTATGAAACGAGCTCTGTCTTTTGCCTTTGTCAATGATACTCTGTACAAGAGGTCGTTTGATTCTCTATGGCTGAGATGTTTAGGACCTGACGAAGCGAAAAGATTCGTCCAGGAGGTTCACGACGGACTCTGCGGTTCTCACCAAGCGGGCCCAAAGATGAAGTTGAAGATCAAACGGATGGGCTACTATTGGCCCACAATGATCCAGGGCTGCCTCGAATATCCGAAGCAATGCCATTCATGCCAAATTCATGGGGACTTCATCCATCAACATCCGAATCCACTACATCCAACGGTGGCTAGCTGGCCATTCGAAATGTGGGGGACTGATATAGTCGGCCCCATCGAACCAGCATCGTCTAGAGGACATCGTTTCATCCTAGCGACGACTGACTACTTCTCTAAGTGGGCAGAAGCGGTACCGCTGAGGGAAGTAAAGACGGAGAATATCCTCCATTTCTTCAAGACGCATGTCATATATCGGTTTGGAACGCCAAGACGAATCATCTCCGATAACGGGCTAGCCTACAGAAGCCACAAAATCAGTCGCTTCGCGCAACAGCATAATATAGACTAGAGATATTCCTCAATTTATAATCCGTGAGCTAACGGTCTAGCTGAAGCCTTCAACAAGATCTTGACGAAGATCATGAAGAAAACGGTGTCACGAAATAAGAAAGACTGGCACGAAAGACTGCAAGAAGCTCTCTGGGCGTATCGAACTACGTTTAAAACGGCCACGAACGCAACGCCATATGCGTTGGTATTTGGTACAGAAGCAGTACTCCCTCTCGAGATAGAATTACCCTCTCTACGACTAGCAGTCCACTACGAGCTAACGGATGAAGAAAATGCTCACCTTCGGCTTGAGGAGCTTGACGCCTTTGATGAGACCCGGCTCATCGCACAGCAAAATATGGAAGCTTATAAAGCGAAGATGACGCGCTCATATGAAAGATTGACCCGACCGAGGACATTCCGCCAAGGCAAACTTGTGCTAGTGGTCAAAAGGCCTATGATTCCCAATCGCGCAAAGCGAGAAAAATTTGAGCCAAACTATGAAGGCCCATACATCATAGATAAGGTCTACCAGGGTGGGGCCTATCTACTTATAGACATGCACGGTGAAAGGCCTTTCAGGCCAATAAACGGTCGCTTCCTAAACAGATACTACGCTTAATGAGCCACAGCCTAGGTCAATGATAGATGACGACGACTATGTCCGCTCGCTATCTTCCTAAGCTCAAACTCTATCAGCAGTAACCAACCTTCTCAAAGTCGGACCGAAATGTCCTTAAACTAATAGCAGACCGAAACATCTTTAAACTAATACCGCAGCATCCTTAGGCTGACGAGAGGAATAAAAAAAAATATAATAGATAAAAACGGTATGTCCATAAGTAAAATGGGCACGGATGAAAACCCGAAAGGGCTCCGTGAGTAAGAACAGCAGGGCTACCGGCGAGTGTTCGTGAAAACCCGAAAGGGCGCGACCTCGTTAAAAAAAAAGAGAAAAAGAAAATAAAAAGAATAAAAAAAAGGTATGTCCATAAGCAAAATGGGCACGGATGAAAACCTGAAAGGGCTTGTAGGGTGTTTTTCGTCACCCCATTGAGATGGAAATACGCGCGCGCTTGTCAGGCGTACTATAGATTCCCCCTGCCTAGGGTAGGCCGGGGTTTACTGATTATAGGAATCCGAATCTCCGGCAGCCGCGGACTAAGCTGCCGTTAATTACCCCCCGCCCTTTAGGGCGAGGGAACCTCCGATTAACGGGTTAAACTGGTCATGCGAACTCAATGTTCAGTGTACGTGTGTTTTGTTTAGGGGGTTTTGGATATATCGGGAGCCACGCAGAGTTTTTTACGGGGGTCCCGCTATCCGGATAGCGGGCTGAGGGTCAAGGGGGCTAGCAGCCCCCTTGCGGGGTGCGGGACAGCGCCCCGTTAGAAATTTTTTTCTAACAGCGGCAGTGTCGTGGAGTATGTGTATGTGTACATATGTATACATATGCATATATATACATGTATATATAAATAAAGGGGAAAAAGACATCCAAAGGATGCGTGGGGCAGCACCTTGGGCGCTGTGCGCCTAGGTGCTGTGCGCTCAGGCGCTAGAGTGCCACGTGTCGGCACGTGGGCACTCTGCGCTTGAGCGCTGGGCGCTTGAGCGCAAGTGCGCCACGTGTCGGCGTGGGGGCGACTTGCACTCGAGCACTTGCGCTTGAGCGCAAGCGCGCCACGTGTCGACACGGGGGCGACTTGCGCTGGAGCGCAAGCGCGCCACGTGTCGGCACGAGGGCGACTTGCGCTCGAGCGCTTGCGCTGGAGCGCAAGCGCGCCACGTGTCGGCACGGGGGCGACTTGCGCTCGAGCACTTGCGCTGGAGCACAAGCGCGCCACGTGTCGGCACGCGGGCGCTCTGCGCTTGAGCACCGGCGAGAAAAAGAGGCTTTTAGCCTAAAAAAAATTCTCAAAAGAGAAATCAAAGAGGAGTTGGACTCCTGAGTGTGTGTTTTCTTTTTGGTTCAGTGAACGATGTTCTTCTTCCTCCTCCTCTGTTAGCTGGATCTTGAAGATCAAGAGTTATGGGGTTTCTAAAAAAATCTCTTCTTTTTGAGATCTAATAGAAGATCTGAGTTCCCCTTTATAGGTTTTGTGGTGAAAAACTAATTTGTTTTATAAAAAGAAGAGTAAAACTCTTGATTTAATTCAAGAGAAAAAGGAAGGTTTTGGAACCTTGAAGAAGGAGAAAAGATCTGAGATCTGAAGAAAATTTTGAGAGAGAGAAATTTATGAGATATTTTCATTATCTTTTGCCTTTATAGGCTATACACTTTACACATAGCCCCTTGGGCTTCACAAAATGGCATTTTGCCTATCCTATGGCTCATGTGCCATTTCTTTTTGCACATAAGCCATGGGCTTTACAAAAATTTGGCTTTATACCTATTTTTCTTACATTTATCCATAAAATAAAATAAAAGAAATACAAAAAAATTATTTATTACAAAATTTTTATCTTAGCATGGGGGGAGGCCGGCCGCTTCATGTTCTGGCTCGACCCGGGCATGGGCCCACGGGATCTGGGCTTGGGCCCACTTGGCTTGGGGTTGACTTTGATTTTGACTTGGTCAACCGGGGTGTAAATTTTTACCCCAACAAATTGCCCCCCATCAATAAATGCACACCACATATGTGGGTCGTGTGCATGAAATTGATGGATCTTCTTTTACTTGGAGGCAACCTGATTTCATTCCCGCTTTTTGGGAAGCTGTCACTGCCCTTTTTTTTTACGACATGGACGGTCGTTGCTTGACATGTCTCCGAGACGGAGTGTCCGTGATAGACGTTTACTTGGCCCAGAATAATCTGGTTCCCGCTTTGTAGGAATCCTGCACTGCCCTTTTTACGACATGGACGGTCAATGCCGCCCTTTTTGCGACTTGGACGGTCGATGCTGCCCTTTTAGCGACTTGGACGGTCGATGCTGCCATTTTTGCGACTTGGACGGTCGGTGCTGCCCTTTTAGCGACTTGGACGGTCGATGCTGCCATTTTTGCGACTTGGACGGTCGGTACTGCCATTTTAGCGACGTGGACGGTCGGTTATGCCATTTTAGCGACGTGGACGGTCGGTGCTGCCCTTTTAGCAACGTGGACGGTCGATTCTGCCATTTTTGCGACTTGGACGGTCGATGCTGCCCTTTTAGCGACGTGGACGGTCGATGCTGCCCTTTTTGCGACTTGGACGGTCGATGCTGCCCTTTTTGCGACTTGGACGGTCGGTGCTGCCCTTTTAGCGACTTGGACGGTCGATGCTGCCATTTTTTCGACCTGGACGGTCGGTACTGCCCTTTTAGCGACTTGGACGGTCGATGCTGCCATTTTTTCGACCTGGACGGTCGGTGCTGCCCTTTTAGCGACTTGGACGGTCAATGCTGCCATTTTTGCGACTTGGACGGTCGGTACTGCCATTTTAGCGACGTGGACGGTCGGTTATGCCATTTTAGCGACGTGGACGGTCGGTGCTGCCCTTTTAGCGACGTGGACGGTCGGTTCTGCCATTTTTGCGACTTGGACGGTCGATGCTGCCCTTTTAGCGACGTGGACGGTCGATGCTGCCCTTTTTGCTATTTGGACGGTCGATGCTGCCCTTTTGCGACTTGGACGGTCGGTTCTGCCCTTTTTGCGACTTGGACGGTCGGTGCTGCCCTTTTAGCGACGTGGACGGTCGGTTCTTGATTTGACTTGCTCTGCTTCTTGCAGTGTCAGGGGTAGACTTGACTTGCTCCGCTTTTTGCGGTGTCGAGATTGGATTCTGACTTGCTCCGCTTTCTGCGGTGTCGGAATGGAAGTTGACTTGTTGATTTTGATTTGGGTTGACATCAGCATCGCTATACTGGAATATGGTACCAGGAGCGAATCATCATCAGTCATTGAGAGGATTTTGGGATTGTTTTACGCCCGTGGATTGTATACGGTTTTGCAGGATGTATGATCCAGACCGTAGGGCCGGAAAAATTTTGGGATTTTGTCGGCGTCTGCATCGCTGCACTGGAATATGGTACCATGAGCGACTCATCATTCGCCGTCTGGGGACTTGGAATTTAGATCTTGTTTGGCATCAGCATTGCTGCACTGGAATAATGCCAGGAGCAACTCATCATTTGCCTTGGGAGGACTTGGGATTTGGGTTTTTGGTCGGCATCAGCACCGCTAACACTGAAGTGAAATGCCAGGAGCGACTCATCATTTGCCGTTGCCCGTTGGGGAACGATGGCTTAGGAGACAGGTTTGGGTCCCTATCACCTAAGGCTTTTCAATTTTTATGGGCCGTGAGGGTCCCATAAAAGCATTTTCTCCCTGCGAGTCGTAAGGATCCCGCAGGTGTATTTTCTCCTTAGGAATCATGAGGATTCCTAAGTGTGTTGCTCCTTTGTGAGTCGTAAGGATCTCACGCAGGGTTTTCTCCTCACAAGGTCAAGAGGACTTTGCGGGTGTATTTCATCTCCTTTCACGAGTTTGCGCCCTTTCGGGTTTTCACAGACTCGCCGGTAGTCCTGCTGTTTTTACTCACGGAGCCCTTTCGGGTTTTCATCCGTGCCCGTTTTGCTTGTGGACATACCGTTTATTATTTTTTTTATTTCTTTTATTATTTTTTTTTCTTCCCCCCCTTTTTTTTGCCGCTAGTGGGACTTTAAAATTAGTCTCACCGGTAGGATTTGGAAGAGATAGGGGCTATTTATGCCCTTGGATTGTATACGGTTTTACAGGATGTATGATCCAGACCGTAGGACTGATGTGCTCAATTCGCCTGCGACTTGGAGCATTCACGTGTAGTATTTCTTGAGATATCGGCCATTGATGGGTGGCATTGGCCTTTCTCCCTCGGCACTTATTAGTTGGTAGGATCCTCCGTCGAACACTTTCTCGATGACGTATGGTCCTTCCCAGTTTGGCTCAAATTTTCCCTTGGCATGTCGATTGGGGATGATCGGTCTTTTGAGGACCAACACCAATTCACCTTTCTTGAAAGCGCGGAGACGGGTTATCTTGTCATAAGCCCGTGACATTTGGGCTCGGTATAGCTCCAGATTTTGCTGCACCGCGAGCCTCTTTTCTTCGAGGGCATCGAGCTCTTCAAGTCGAAGGAGAACGTTTTCCTCCTCCGTCAACTCGTGCTGAACGGCCATTCTTAAGCTTGGAACTTCGACTTCGAGGGGGAGGACCGCCTCCACTCCGAAGAGCAATGAGTATGGAGTGGACTGTGTTGGAGTACGGTGCATGGTACGATATGCCCACAACGCCTCGTGAAGTTTGAGATTCCAGTCTCTCTTGTTGGCTGAAGCATTTTTCCTCAGGAGCTTGCATAGAGTCTTATTGAAGACTTCGGCTAGCCCATTGGCTCTTGGATTATAGATGGAGGAATATCTCCAGTCTATCTTGTGCTGAGTAGCGAACCTTGAGACATTGAAGCTCTTGAAAGAAGGCCCATTGTCGGAAATGATTCTTCTTGGTGTACCGAAACGGTATAGAATATTATGCTGGAAGAATGTCAGAATATCTTTTGTCTTGACTTCTTTTAGCAAGACAGCTTCAGCCCATCTGGAGAAGTAGTCTGTCGCGGCCAGTATGAACCGATGGCCTTTGGATGACGGAGGATCAATTGGACCAACGATGTCGGTGCCCCAGACTTCGAAGGGCCACGACGCCACCGTAGGATGCAATGGATTGGGATGCTTGTGAATAAAATCACCGTGAATTTGGCAGATATAACATTTCTTTGCATGCTCTCCGCAATCCCGTATCATGGTGGGCCAGTAATACCCAAGCCGTTTAATTTGCAGTCGTATCTTGGGGCCAGATTGGTGAGCACCGCAAACGCCTGAGTGAACTTCTTTCATTACTTTTTAGGCTTCGGCCGATGACAGGCACCTGAGCCAGAGTTGGTCATATGACCTGCGGTATAGCGTGTCATTTACAAACACGTACCGGAGAGCTCTCTTCTTCAGCTGAATCCACACAGATTTTTCTTCGGGCAGCCTGTCGTATCGAAGGTACTCTATGAAGGGTTCTCTCCAATCGGGCTCGTCTTGGATGATCAAAGTTTCTTCGGCAGGACTGCTCTTCTGTTCCGCGCTTTTCTCTTCTCGTAGAGAGACTGGGGGAAGAATTTGTCGGCTCATGACTGTGATCAGAATTTCGTCCATGTCAGGATCAGCCCGCTCCTTGGCTAAGCGAGCGAGTACGTCAGCCTTTCCATTCAACGCTCTAGGGACTCTCATTAGTTCAATGTGAGTGAACCGTTTCATGAGTTCCACCACCCGGCCTCTGTACCGAGCTAACTCAGGTTTGTATATCTTATAGTCGCCACAAACTTGGTTGACGACAAGCTGGGAGTCACCGTAAACTCGTAGCCGAAGGATTTCCATTTCTATGGCGAGTTCCAAACCAGCTATCAGAGCTCCATACTCAGCTTCATTGTTCGTTCGAGGCTCGGTGAGAGCAAAAGAACGTCGTAGGGTTCCCATTGATGGCGTGATGAACACCAATCCTATCCCCGCTTTTACCTCCGGGACGCTTGATCTGCCGGAGCTTCTTATTGATGAGGCCCCATCGAAGTAGAGCTCCCAACATGGCTCATCTTCCTCGAGGTGCAGCACTTGCTCGTCGGGTAACTCACAATTTAGCGGCGACCCTTCTGGTATGGGATGAGCAGCGAGAAAGTCTGCAAGAGCTTGCCCTTTTACTGCTTTCTGAGGAGTATAAACTATGTCAAACTCGAGTAGCATGACAGCCCATCTTGCCATTCTGCCGGCTAGGCTTGCTTTGGTCATCAAGTGTTTGAGCGGGTCGACCTTGGAGATCAGCATAACCCGATGAGCAAGCAGATAGTGCCTTAGCTTCTTCACAGCAAATATCAGAGCCAGGCATTGCTTCTCGATTGGGGAATAGTTGTGTTCCGCCCCGACTAGAGTTCGACTGAGGTAGTAGAGGGCATTTTCTTTTCCCTCCTCGTTATTCTGGGCAAGGAGCGCACCGAGTGACTCGTCCAGCGCGGAAGTATAGAGAATCAACGGTTTATTTAGAATGGGAGAGGCCAGCACTGGAGGGTGCAACAAGTACTGTTTGATGCTTTCGAACGCTGCTTGACATTTGGCATCCCAGATAAAAGGAGCTCCTTTCTTCATGAGCTTTGAGAAGGGCCTACATCTCCCTGATAAATTTGAGATAAACCTTCATATATAAGCAAGCTTTCCTTGAAAGGATCTTAGCTGCATCAGACTCTTCGGAGGGGGCATCTCCATGATGGCCTTTATCTTTGATGGGTCAACTTCGATCCCTCGATGTCGAACTATGAAGCCCAGGAATTTTCCCGATGACACGCCAAAAGTGCACTTTAAAGGATTCATCTTCAGATCGTATTCCCTCAGTCTGGTGAGAACGGTCCTAAGATCTTGGATGTGGTCGGCCTTGGCCTTAGTTTTGACGACCAGGTCATCAACATAGCATTCGACGACTTTATGGATTAGGTCATCAAAGATATTAGTCATTGCCCTTTGATATGTAGCACCTGCATTCTTCAGTCCGAACGGCATCATCTTGTAGCAATATATTCCGATCGGGGTTCGAAATGCTGTGTGCTTCTCATCCTCAGGCGATATCTTGATCTGATTATATCCAGACGAGCCATCCATAAAGGTGAACAACTCGTAATTTGAGGTGTCATCAACCATCATTTCCATGACCGGTAGCGGGAAGTCGTCCTTTGGACATGCCTTGTTCAGGTCCCTGAAATCGACACAAACTCGGATCTGCCTATTTTTCTTCTTCACTGGGACTATGCATGCGATCCAGTCTGCATATTTCTCTTCCCTGATGAAGCCGGCATCGATTAGTTTCTTGGTTTCCTCGATGACCTTTTCTTCCAACTCCCTTCTCATTCTTCGTGGAGCTTGTTTGACTGGCTTAGCATCAGGAGATATAGCCAACTTATGTACGGCCACTTCAGGGGAAAGGCCAGGCATTTCTTTGTATGTCCACGCGAAGCAGTCGACGAACTCATGCAGCAGGGCAATTATCTGCGCTTTCATTTCCTCTGACAAGAGCGAGCTGATGTAAGTTGGCCTTGGATTATCGGGCGTTCCTAAGTCAATCTCGGTTAGCTCATCAAAGGTTGCTTGTCCGCCATCTTCGAGCTCTTGAGGAGCTTCTTCTGGCTCGGCTATCTCGTCATCATCATTTGATCTTTCGCTGGCCTCGCCAACATGGACCATGTAGCACGCTTTGGAATCAGGTTGAATGTAGCCTATGCCCCGTCTATCTGGAATTCGTCTATTGATGAGTGCTCGGACCTGGGGCGGATGCCATAGCCCTTCGTAAAACTTTGCTTCGGACTCCGTTTGATATAACCGGCATCCGTACTTCTTAAAGTATTCCCGCATCTCGGGCGCATAGTATCTGGGATTGAGGACGGCTCTTATGCCTCTCTCATATGGAAGGCACGCGATAGACAAATCGTCCGGGTGCGCAACGGGGTTTGACCCATAAAACAGGATGCCCTTCTGTCCACTATTCCTCCCGGGAACGTAGAAAGTCTTCAGCTGTTCCACGGTGGCAACTGATAACGCATCGAGCTCTTTGCACATCTGCTCTGGTACCCTTGTCACGGCTAGGGACCCTTCTGCAACTTCGAAGGTCTCTCGTATTTTCGCTTGTTGCATAGGGGTCCAATCTGCATCGCTGTTGCACGGCAGGTCCTCTTCCTCCGACTCTTCAGTGTCGCTGCCAAGATGAGGGCGGACTTTGCTGCTAGATGGGCCTTCAGTAACAGATTCGTCTATATCGCTGCCGAAACGAGGACGAGTTTTACGGGAGGACGGGCTTCCAGCGTCGGACTCGTCAGTGTCGCTACCAAAATGCGGGCGCACTTGGGCGTTTTTGCTCTTGAAAGTGACAGCCGGCGCAGATTTGCTTTTGAGTCTTGGGGCCGGTCTATCCTCAGTCAGTTGTGGCTTAGCATTTTGGTGGTTCATAAAGTACCGAGAATCTTCATAGCGGACTTCATGCACACCGAACGGCTGGATGTCTCCGTCAATGCGTCTTTCTTCGCCATTTTTAGTATACTTCATGCATTGATGGAGAGTTGACGGAATGATGCCATAATCGTGGAGCCACGGCCGCCCCAAAAGAATCTTATAAGACGTGTCGGCATCGATCACGTATATCTTAGCTTCAGTTTGCAGATCCCCGAATTTGATTGGCAGAGCTATGGACCCCAGAACTTGCTGGCAATTTTGGTTGAAGCCTTGAATGACAATCCTTTCCCTTGACAGGTGTCGAACATCCATTGATAAACTCTTCAGCGTCCGCAAGTTCATGATGTTCACTGAAGACCCCGGATCAATCAATATGCGATTAATCCGATCTCCGTCGCTGTACCCGGTCATGTAAAGCGGCCGATTATGCTCAGCCGTTCCCAGTAGCAAGTCTTCATCCTTAAATGTGACTGCGGCGGTGTGCAAAGCGTGCTGGGCTTCTTTCATATTAATTTCCACAAAGTGAGCCTGATACCGCTCGGGGTTTTGTAGAGCGTGAATGAGAACATCTCTAAGCTCCTTAGATAGGACCAAGGCGTCGTAGATGCTCAGGAGAGACGGAAACTTCCGGAGATGTGCCAAGACATTATAGTCCACCGAGGAAGGACTTATGTTTTCATCGGCCGGTTCTCTGCCTTCTTCTTCATTAGCGACTTGTTTTTCCTTCCCTTTTGAGGCGTTGCCCTGATTTGGCGGTAGAGCCCTGCCGCTTCTGAGCTGGATTTGATTGGCCTTTGTGGTGAGCTCCTCGTCCTCTTCGGGAAAACATAGCTCATCTTCGGAGTTGCTGCCAAGATGGATGGCGTAGCAGGTCACTACTGGGATCTCTTCATTGGAGTCTTCTTCTAACTCCTCCAGAATTTCAGCCGCTTGTACAGGGAGGAACTCTTTCAATTGAACCAAAGTTCTTTCCTTCTGTTCATATTCTTCGAGGGAATCGATATATTTTTGAATGGTCGATCTCCCTGCGGACTCCTTTTCGCGTCGAGCTGCACTTTTCTTCTTCTTGAGTTTCTTGGATTTTGAGCGTGATGGAGCCGCATTGGCAGCTGGACTGGTAGGCTTCTTCTGCCCTTCCCATTCTGTCCTGGGCTCTTTCCGAAGTAGCTTTATCATCTTCTTCGTCTTGTTAGATATGTGCGTACTCCACGAAGACCGCGATGAGTCCGTCTCATTTCTCAGGGCAGCGGGTTCGGCTGTTTGCTCCCAGAAGGCTTCAGCTTCTGTCTGTATAAAATTGGTGGTTGCGACTTGATTGTTCACCAACACACTTTTGGACAGCTCGATCTCTCCAGCCTTGTACTGCTTCTCGACCCAGTCTTTGAAGATATAGCAATCCTCGATCGCATGGCTCACTACTCGGTGGTACGGGCAATACAGGGGATTGTCGGTCATTTTTGCTTCTTGGGGTCTTTTCGACTCCGGCAATTGTAGGCCGTTGTTCAAGGCATCTTTAAATATCTTACGGACCTTGTCCCTTCTGAAAGAGTAAACCTTGTTCTTCTTCTCCTCTAGGGAAGGCCCATCTCCTCCCAGCAATGGCTTCCGAGACCGGTTGGTTTTGGATTCGCCCGCCCTTCGCTTTTCTTCATTGTCGGACGCATTGAAGACATTAGTACTGCTGGAACTCCCGCTTCTACGGCTGTCGTCCCGCTTGCTTTTCCAAGTTTTGTCTCTCTGAGAGTCCGGCGGGGACTCTTGATTCGAGCGTTCCAGCATTTGGACTTTCTTGGTTAGCTCCTGAAATGTCTTGAGGCCCGCTGTACACAAGAATGGGACCATCCAATTGCTGAGGTTCCCAATGAGAAGGCTGACGGACTGGTCCTGCTCCAGCGGCGGTTCGCACTTGACCGTGAGATTACGCCATCGGGCGATAAAGTCAGTGTTGCTTTCATTCTTCCCCGGCTTGGTCCTCACAAGGTCGGCAATGGAGATTTTATCACTGACGCTCATGAACCTTTGCCGGAACAGAGACTCCATTTGGGCAAAGGTAATGATGGACCCGTCTGGTATGTTCACGTACCAGTCGAAAGCGACACCGGTCAGGCTGTTGACAAACTGACGAAGAAGGAGCGCGTCATTGCCCCCTGTATTTCCGCACGATGCTTTGAAGTGGGCAACGTGCTGATTTGCATTCCCCGTTCCATCAAATCTTCTGAACTTAGGAATGATGTAGCCGCTTGGGAACTCAATCAGATCGTACTGCGCGGGGTATGGCCGCCCACTACTGCCGATTTCTTTCTGAGCTTCAGCTTCGGCCACCAATGTTTTAACCTTGCTGGTGACCAAATCCATTATCCGATCCTGTGTTAGCGGGATAGTGCTATCTGGGGCCAAGGCGTCCCCAGAAGCAGAGTGTGGCCGGCTTTCATGTGGCTCGACCAGTCTTGGACCCGAAAGAACAGGCATTGGCTGCCTCGGATTGTCATCACCCGGCTGATTAGTAGCGGCTTGTGCTTGATTGGGAGGCGCTCGAGCAATTTGAGCCGTAAGCTGCATCACAACATTTGTTAGGTCGTCAATTTTCGAATAGAGCTTGGCCATCTCTTTATCCTTGCTCCTGAGCTGTTTTTGAAGCTCTTGAAGCAGCTCTTGCTCTGCGGTCCTGGGGCGGAAAGTCGGCTCTTCCTCGCTGTCTGAGCTTGACTCTGCATGGACCGAGGGGTCTTTCTGCCTATCATCCTCGTCGAGAGGGTTTTCTTCATCCAGCGGGGCCGGCTGTTCTTGGGCAGCGGCAACCACATTCAGGCTAGATTGAGCTTGGGATGTGGTGGCCCCATCCTTGCTTTTGCTGCGAAGGTTGTCGCTGGGGCGCCCGCCCGCCATATAGACCGTATGGATGATATATCCGGCCGTCTTTCTATCATTGGCAGCTGATTTCACGGATTGCTGTCTTGACCCCCTTGTTTCGGTAGCTGGTAGTCGATTAAAGGTGGCTGGCCTAACCAGGTTCTTGAATGGTGCTGGCGCTTCTTTTCTGGGTTGGCCCCGCTGCTTTCGTGCGGCACAGAGTGCTTGATAGACTCTTGAAGAGACAGTGTCATACTTTTTCTGTTGGGGCCGGGACACGTCTCTTTGTGGCACTGTTTGGACCGCCGTCTTCTTGATTCTGGCGGTCATGGCATTTTTTTGAACCCACTTCAGAGGCTCGAAGGAATTGCTGATTCTTACGTCCGACTCAGCCGTCATCGCGGGGCAACACTGCACTTGGAACTTCACACGATTCCATTTGGCCGAAGCCCTGGCCCTCTTGTTGGTTCGATACCTGAGCCGCTCCTGCCTTAACTTTTCTGTTCTAAGCACCTGGCAGACTTCGGCTCTTTGGGAAGACGCCGCAGACCGGGCGATGGAGGGCCTTGGAGATACGCTCAATTGTGCATTTGTTGGAGTCATCGCCTGAGCTCGTCCGCAACATTTGATGTTGCCCGTTGTACCGGAGTTCTTGCCCCCTGCTAGAGCACCAGAGAATCGTTCAGACACCGTCTTAAGTTTCGGTTGTGGTGCCTTGGCGATCACGACATTCGGCCTCTTGCCCCTTGAGACCTGCTTGGCCACCTGTTCCGCCGGGATCTCCGCCAGGTGAGCGCTTCCGGCAGGGTAGATGATGACGGAGCCAAACTGGCGGGACGGTTCCTCCCACTGTCGACTGAGGCTTGCGGGGAGAACCACACGAGCGTTGATCTTGACCACGTACGGAATCGGGGTCGCTTTGGAAGTTGAATTCGTCTTAGGAGACATTGTCGTTGAAAGTTGATTGCTGCACGAAAAGAAAACATCATTTCAGTATAGGCAATCGATATGTATATTGATTGAGTTCGCATGAACGTTTTAACCCGAAATATAGGAGGAGAGATTGGTCCCACCGGGCGTGCCAGAATCTGTAAGGTGTTTTTCGTCACCCTATTGAGATGGGAATACGCGCGCGCTTGTCAGGCATACTACAGATTCCCCCTGCCTAGGGTAGGCCGGGGTTTACTGATTATAGGGATCCGAATCTCCGGCAACCGCGGACTAAGCTGCCGTTAATTACCCCCCGCCCTTTGGGGCGAGGGAACCTCCGATTAACGAGTTAAACTGGTCATGCGAACTCAATGTTCAGTGTACGTGTGTTTTGTTTAGGGGGTTTTGGATATATCAGGAGCCACGCAGAGTTTTTTACGGGGGTCCCGCTACCCGGATAACGGGCTGGGGGTCAAGAGGGCTAGCAGCCACCTTGCGGGGTGCGGGGCAGCGCCCCGTTAGAAATTTTTTTCTAACAGCGGCAGTGTCGTGGAGTATGTGTATGTGTACATATGTATACATATGCATATATATACATGTATATATAAATAAAGGGGAAAAAGACATCCAAAGGATGCGTGGGGCAGCACCTTGGGCGCTGTGCGCCTAGGTGCTGTGCGCTCAGGCGCAAGAGTGCCACGTGTCGGCACGTGGGCGCTCTGCGCTTGAGCGCTGGGCGCTTGAGCGCAAGTGCGCCACGTGTCGGCGCGGGGGCGACTTGCGCTCGAGCACTTGCGCTTGAGCGCAAGCGCGCCACGTGTCGACACGGGGGCGAATTGCGCTGGAGCGCAAGCGCGCCACGTGTCGGCACGGGGGCGACTTGCGCTCGAGCGCTTGCGCTGGAGCGCAAGCGCGCCACGTGTCGGCACGCGGGCGCTCTGCGCTTGAGCGCCGGCGAGAAAAGGAGGCTTTTAGCCTAAAAAAATTTCTCAGAAGAGAAATCAAAGAGGAGTTGGACTCCTGAGTGTGTGTTTTTTTTTTGGTTCAGTGAACGATGTTCTTCTTCCTCCTCCTCTGTTAGCTGGATCTTGAAGATCAAGAGATATGAGGTTTCTAAAAAAATCTCTTCTTTTTGAGATCTAATGGAAGATCTGAGTTCCCCTTTATAGGTTTTGTGGTGAAAAACTAATTTGTTTTATAAAAAGAAGAATAAAACTCTTGATTTAATTCAAGAGAAAAAGGAAGGTTTTGGAACCTTGAAGAAGGAGAAAAGATCTCAGATCTGAAGAACATTTTGAGAGAGAGAAAAAGTTATGAGATATTTTCATTATCTTTTGCTTTTATAGGCTATACACTTTACACATAGCCCCTTGGGCTTCACAAAATGGCATTTTGCCTATCCCATGGCTCATGTGCCATTTCTTTTTGCACATAAGCCATGGGCTTTACAAAAATTTGGCTTTATGCCTATTTTTCTTACATTTATCCATAAAATAAAATAAAAGAAATACAACAAAATTATTTATTGCAAAATTTTTATCTTAGCATGGGGGGAGGCCGGCCGCTTCATGTTCTGGCTCGACCCGGGCATGGGCCCACGGGATCTGGGCTTGGGCCCACTTGGCTTGGGGTTGACTTTGATTTTGACTTGGTCAACCGGGGTGTAAATTTTTACCCCAACAGGGCTCCGTGAGTAAAAACAGCAGGACTACCGGCGAGTGTTTGTGAAAACCTGAAAGGGCGCAAACTCGTTAAAGGACACTTACAAGATCCTCTTGACCTTGTAAGGAGAAACCACCTGCATGAGATCCTTACGACTCACAAGGGAGCGGCACACTTAGGAATCCCCACAATTCCTAAGGAGAAAATACACTTGCGAGATCCTCACGACTCGTAAGGAGAACTCTCTTATGGGACCCTCACGGCTCATAAGAGTTGAAAGCCTTAAGTTACAGAGACCTAAACCTGTGCTTAAGCAACTCCCACAACTCCCGATATTGCCCTACAAGTGGTCCAATACTGGCCCTTGTATACAATCCACGGGCGCGAATAAACATTTCCCCAACCAAGTCCCATCCGTGACTGGGGATATGTTCGCATGGTGAACAAACCTTGTAAATCCTCTCGACTTACAAGGAGAAAGCCCTCTTGTAGGATCCTTACGACTTACAGAGGAACATGCACTTAGGAATCCTCACGATTCCTAAAGAGAAAATACGCCTGCAAGATCCTCACGACTTGTAGGGAGAAATACCTTTGTGAGACCCTTACGGCTCATGAAGTTAAAAGCCTTAGTCGACAGCACCTTAACCCTGTTCGCTAAGCCGCCTTTGTTCGACATCGACGGAGGCAAATGATGATTCGCTCCTGGCAATACCCCAGTTGTAGCGGTCCTGATGCCGAAATCGGTGACTAATTTCAAGTACGGCGAAAGGCCAGTAAGCCGAACATGCATACGAAGTAGCCGAAATGATTGGGCAATTTGCAATAAAAAGCAGCAAGTAAAAATGTATGCATGCAAAATAGCCGAAATGATTGGGCAACTCGCAATAAAAAGCAGCGAGTAAAAATAAAATAAATAGCCGAAATGATTGGGCACCGCGAAAAATAGCCGAAATGATTGGGCAATCGCGACCTTCGCGATATAAAAGCTGAAATGATAGAGCATCGCGGAGATAAAACAAAAAAAATGATGATAAAACTTTGGCCCTACAGTTAAGATCACATCGATCCCCGTATACAATCCAAGGGCGTAAACAAAGAGGGAACCATACTTTCCCAACAGGCTCCGCCAGAAGACGAAGCCAAATCTCGACGGTTCAGTCCAATTCCGAAGAAATAAATAATCCCTAGCAAATTCCTCAACTCACGGATACAAACACTCCTTGACGAGAGCTTCCTGATCCGCGTCGACTCGCAGAGCCACCAGCGCCTCCGTGGGAAATTCTCGACTCGTTTCAAACCCCAGGGAAACAAATAATCCTTGGCGCTTGGGAAACAAATGATCCCTAGCAAATTCCTCGACTCATGGATACAAACACTCCTTGACGAGAGCTTCCTGATCCGCGTCGACTCGCAGAGCCACCAGCGCCTCCGTGGGAAATTCTCGACTCGTTTCAAACCCTAGGGAAACAAATAATCCTTGGCGCTTGGGAAACAAATGATCCCTAGCAAATTCCTCGACTCACGGATACAAACACTCCTTGACGAGAGCTTCCTAATCCGCGTCGACTCGCAGAGCCACCAGCACCTCCGTGGGAAATTCTTGACTCGTTTCAAACCCCAAGGAAACAAATAATCCTTGGCGCTTGGGAAACAAATAATCCCTAGCAAACTCCTCGACTCACGGATACAAACACTCCTTGACGAGAGCTTCCTGATCCGCGTCGACTCGCAGAGCCACCAGCGCCTCCGTGGGAAATCCTCGACTCGTTTCAAACCCCAAGGAAACAAATAATCCTTGGCGCTTGGGAAAAAAGTAATCAATAGCAAACTCCTCGACTCACGGATACAAACACTCCGTGACGAGAGCCTCCTGATCCACGTCAACTCGCAGAGCCACCAGTGTTTCCGCGGGAGAATTCCCAATTTGTCTAAACTCGCAAGATGAAGCCTCAGGCAGCAGGGATTGAAAAACTTACTACCTGAAAAATGGGACCCTACAAGTCGATCTAAAACGATCTCTTGCATACTATTCACGGGTCTCACTCTCCAAAGTCGAGTTTTGACAAGGAGGGAAACAACCGCTTACGGGTCCTCTCGACTCATAAGAGGGAAAAATTCTCTTGTAGGATCCTTACGACTTATAAGAGAAAACCACACTTAGGAATCCTCACGATTCCTAAGGAGAAAAAACCCACCTACGAGATCCTCTCGATCCGTAGGGAGAAAAGTCTCTATGAGACCCTCACGGCTGATAGAGTTGAAAAGTCTTAGGCGGCAGATCTGAACCTGCGGCCTAAGCCATCGCTATCTCTTGGAGAAATTAAGTTATCGGCCAATTAGGTTCATCGAAAACATCATGATGAAAAGGGAGAAAGCAGAGAGATAGTACAAGACATTGCAAAAAGGAATGTGTATCTTTATTCATAAATTCGATCAAAGTACAAGGCGAATCGTATAAAGAACAAAGAATGTATATATACTATATAAAAATTACAAGTGTGTAAATGATACAAAATGTTCAGGGAGAAGGAAGCCTCTTGAACAGCTCTATCAATTGCTCGCGTGCTTCCTTCCACGCCTTCTCTTGATCAACCGCCACCGC
Source organism: Agapanthus africanus (assembly GCA_030015575.1). NCBI lineage: Eukaryota > Viridiplantae > Streptophyta > Magnoliopsida > Asparagales > Amaryllidaceae > Agapanthus > Agapanthus africanus. Next base: position 964,312,123 of record CM057338.1, read on the forward strand.
CAGTTCGGCCTCAACTTGAGCCCGCTGCTGCATGAAGGATGCGAGATGCTCCCCAACGACCTGCTGAGCTGCTTCGTGGCATTGGGCATCACGCTCGGCGGCATCAAGCTTCCGCTTCAGCGCGCAGGCGAGCAGTTGCGCTTGAAGATTCCTGACGTTCCTTCAACCGTAAAGCTGCTTCCTGCTCCAAATGGCGGAGATAAGAAACGCTTTGCTCGGGCCAAGCTGTCCCTTGGATGCTTATGGTCAAAACTTCAGGAGAAAGACGCGTCGACTCCAACCGATGCAAGCAGGCCTCGATCTCTCTGCAGTGGTTAACCCAAGATTCGACGACGCCTTCGTTATGAAAGTTTACGAGCGCCGCCAACATCGGGTTAACTTCCACAGCGAAATCTACGGCAGAAGGGAGAGCGTCCGTGTTAAGCTCTTCGATATACCCACTCAGCATGCCCAAACTCATCACGGCACCCTTTGAAGATGGACGTTTCAAGAAAGGGCCTGCCGGTGAAAGGACGCGAGACTCAAGAGGGACCGGAGCCGGAACGATAGCTGCAAAACAAAACATGGTTAAACGATGGTTCAAGAGATGTTGAAGGGTCATAAAAAAAAAGAGATTTACTATACCAGCTGCAACGGACGGTAAGGCCGGAAGGGCCGATGGCGTGGCAGGCCTTGCACCCCCTCCTTCGATTTGCGGCACTACAATAAAGAAGAGGAAAAGTTAGAAATAATCCTATTGCAAAAAAAAGAGGGGAAAAGAAAGACATCGAAATGAGAATATACTCACCGGCACCACTAGAGGGAGAAGCGAGTTCGGATGGGAAGGAGAAGTGTGGGAGCAACACTTGGTATAGATGGTCAAAGAGCACTCCTGAAAGGACACAGTGGTATAACGTTAGTACATAAGCTACACGTTTAAAAGATTAACTCATGAGTCGTAAATCCATACCTTCCAACATCCGCGATGGCACAAGGGAAGGCTGGGAGGTGACCACCGCCAAAGCAGTAGTTGAAGGTACTCCTTCGAGCAATGGAACCTCGGCACTGGCCGTGCCTGCGTTAAAAACAAAGACAAACTTGTTAGAAAAGATCGCAAGATATATAAAAAAAAGGAATGATGGTAACTCGAAGTTTACCCGACGAGCTGCCAGCCGAAACTGAGGCAATTCCCTCCTCCGTTGACATGAGGCCACCGCCCGTAGCCTCATCACCCGACTCAATGGGAAACGTTGTTGTGCTCGCAAGCCCTGGAGACGGCCGGGGACCATAGGCGGGGAGGGCTATGATTGGAGCATTGCCAGATTCCTGAGAAGGAGCGGTTAGCTCGTCCTCAGGAATCGTGGCCGCCTCACCCGCTGCTCCATCGGGTTCTGCGGTCACGGTTGTCTCGTCCATCGTCACCGCGAAGTCTCCGGCCTCAAGCGCCTCGCCCGCCACTACCCTCAGCTCGGTTATGATAATCATTTCATCTGCCGCCACTTCAGGTTCGGCATCAATGACCCTTTCGGCTGCAGATCCCCCAACCTCGGTTTCAGGCCCTATAGCCCCAACGATGTTGCTCACCGTCAGCTCGAGTTCGGCAGGCACCGCCCCCTCTGTTTCCCTGGGTTCAACGGTCTCCGCCTCCCCCTCAGTCGGACTTGGCCCTGCAAGATGGGATATATAAGAACGGATAGCTTTATAATTCTTACGACAAGGTTCTGAAAGAAATGCTACCTGAAGAGGATTTATCATTTGCACTTCGAACCGCACGCGCCACTTGCCTGCGAGCAGTAGATAGGGCGACAGGGGCCTCTTCGGAGGGAGTATCAACGCGAGGGATGGTGCTAGGGCCCGCTCCCATGGCCAAAGCAGCTCTATGCGCCTTTGCTTCGCGTCTCAACCGCTTCCTCTCCTCCCGAGCCGTTGAGACGGATGCCACCAAAGCCTCTTTAATGGAGGCGTTTTCGTCCATGAATAGGGATGCCTCCAAATTTTTCAAGGCATCCCTTGTCGTTTTGTCAAGTCGAGGCTCTTGCAGCAGCCCCGACGAGACCGGGACTTCAGTAACAGGCTTGGGGAGGATCCCCACATCAACTGATATAGCCCCTACAAAGAAACAAAGGAAGAAGGTTAGGTTGACCATCAGAAGAGAGAACGAATTTTTCTTATAAAAGAAAAGGGGGTGGGACGCACCAACGCCTGCTAGAGCACGTTTCTCCTCCTCCTCTTGGAAAGTTTTCAAAGAGGCAGCAATAGCTTCTTCAGTAGAGACACCTGTTAAAATTGGGAAAAGTATTAGTCAAGAATAATAATAAAAAAAATGCGATGAAATGATGAAGAAAGCGGCTAATGATTACCTGACTCAGCGAGTTTGCTTAACATCGCTTCGAGCCTTGCTGATCGCTCAGAAGCTGCAATAGCGGCCGCCAAATTGGTGTCTGCGGGTGTAGGGTGTTTTTCGTCACCCCAGTGAGATGGGAATACGCACGCGCTTGTCAGGCGTACTACAGATTCCCCCTGCCTAGGGTAGGCCGGAGTTTAATGATTATGGGGATCCGAATCTCCGGCAGCCGCGGACTAAGCTGCCGTTAATTACCCCTCGCCTTTGGGGCGAGGGAACCTCCGATTAACGGGTTAAACTGGTCATGCGAACCCAATGTGCGGTGTGCGTGTGTTCTATTTTGAAAGGGGGTTTTGGATATATCGGGAGCCACGCAGAGTTTTTACGGGGGTATGTGTATGTGTACATTTGTATACAAATGTATATATATACATATATATATAAATAAAAGGGAAAAGGGATCCAAAGGATGCGTGGGGCAGCACCTTGGGCGCTGTGCGCTTAGGTGCTGTGCGCTCAGGCGCAAGCGCGCCACGTGTCGGCACGTGGGCGCTTTGCGCATGAGCGCTGCGCGCAGGAGCGCAAGCGCCACGTGTCGGCACGTGGGCGCTTTGCGCATGAGCGCTGCGCGCTTGAGCGCAAGCGCGCGCGCCACGTGTCGGCACGTGGGCGCTTTGCGCATGAGCGCTGCGTGCTGGAGCGCAAGCGTGCTGGTGCGCAAGTGCGCGTGCCACGTGTCGGCACGTGGGCGCTTTGCTCATCGCGCTGGTGCGCAAGCGCGCGCGCCACGTGTCGGCACGTGGTCGCTTTGCGCACGAGCGCTGCGCGCGGGAGCGCGAGCGTGCTGGTGCGGAAGCGCACGCGCCACGTGTCGGCACGTGGGCGCTTTGCGCATCGCGCTGGTGCGCAAGCGCGCGCGCCACGTGTCGGCACTTGGGCGCTTTGCGCACGAGCGCTGCGCGCTGGAGGAAAAGAGGGCTTTTAGCCCCAAAAACTCTCGAAAGAGAAATTAGTGGAGTTGAACTCCTGAAAAAAAAGAAAAATGTTTTGGTTGGGGAACTGGGTTCTTCTTCTTCCTCCTCTGTTGGCTGGATCTTGAAGATCAAGAGATATGGAATTTTAAAAATCACTCCTTTTTGAGATCTAATGGAAGATCTGAGTTCCCCTTGATGGGTTTTGTGGTGAAAAACTAATTTATTTTATAAAAAGGAGAGTAGAACTCTTGATTTAATTCAAAAGAAAGAAGAAGGTTTTGGAACCTTGAAGAAGAAGAAAGATCTCAGATCTGAAACTTTTTTGGAGAGAGAAAAAGTTGTTGAGATATTTCCATTATCTTTGCCTTTATAGGCCACACACTTTACACATAGCCCCTTGGGCTTCACAAAATGGCATTTTGCCTATCCCATGGCTCATGTGCCATTTCTTTTTGCACATAAGCCATGGGCTTTACAAAAATTTGGCTTTATGCCTATTTTTCCTTACATTTGTCCAAAAATAAAATAAAAGAAATACAACAAAATTATTTATTACAAAAATTTTATCTTGGCGTGGGGGAGGCCGGCCGCTTCATGTTCGGGCTCGACCCGGGCATGGGCCCCACTGGGTCTGGGCTTGGGCCCACTTGGCTTGGGGTTGACTTGGATTTTGACTTGGTCAACCGAGGTGTAAATTTTTACCCCAACAAATTGCCCCCCATCAATAAATGCACACCATATATGTGGGTCGTGTGCATGAAATTGATGGATCTTCTTTCACGTGGAGGCGGCTTGATTTGGTTCCCACCTTTTGGGAAGCTGGCACTGCCCTTTTTACGACATGGACGGTCGTTGCTTGACATGTCTCCGAGACGGAGTGTCCGTGATAGACGTTTCCCTAGCCCGGAGTGATCTGGTTCCCGCTTTGTAGGAATCCTGTGCTGCCCTTTTTACGACGTGGACGGTCGGTGCTACCCTTTTTGCGACTTGGACGGTCGTTGCTGCCTTTTTAGCGACGTGGACGGTCGATGCTGCCATTTTTGCGACTTAGACGGTCGGTGCTGCCATTTTAGCGACTTGGACGGTCGATGCTACCCTTTTAGCGACGTAGACGGTCGGTTCTGCCCTTTTTGCGACTTGGACGGTCGGTGCTGCCATTTTAGCGACGTGGACGGTCGATGCTGCCCTTTTAGCGACGTGGACGGTCGGTACTGCCCTTTTTGCGACTTGGACGGTCGGTGCTGCCATTTTAGCGACTTGGACGGTCGATGCTGCCCTTTTTGCGACTTGGACGGTCGGTTTTGCCCTTTTTGCGACTTGGACGGTCGGTGCTGCCATTTTAGCGACGTGGACGGTCGATGCTGCCCTTTTTGCGACTTAGACGGTCGGTGCTGCCATTTTTGCGACTTGGACGGTCGGTGCTGCCCTTTTTGCGACTTGGACGGTCGGTGCTTGATTTGACTTGCTCTGCTTCTTGCAGTGTCAGGGGTAGACTTGACTTGCTCCGCTTCTTGCGGTGTCGAGATTGGATTCTGACTCGCTCCGCTTTCTGCGGTGTCGGAGTGGAAGTTGACTTGTTGATTTGGGTTGACATCAGCATCGCTATACTGGAATATGGTACCAGGAGCGAATCATCATCTGTCATTGAGAGGATTCTGGGATTTTGGTTTTTGTTTGGCATCTGCATTGCTGCACTGGAATAATGCCAGGAGCAACTCATCATTTGCCCCGAGAGAATTTAGATTTGGTTGCTCAGGAGAGATTAGGATTGTTTTACGCCCGTGGATTGTATACGGTTTTGCAGGATGTATGATCCAGACCGTAGGGCCGGAAAGATTTCAGGGATTTGTTGGCGTCTGCATCGCTGCACTGGAATGTGGTACCAGGAGCGACTCATCATTCGCCATTGGGGTATGGGGTTTGGAATTTGGTTGGCGTCTGCATCGCTACACTGGAATATGATACCAGGAGCGACTCATCATTCGCCGTTTGGGGATTTGGAATTCGGATCTTGTTTGGCATCAACATTGCTGCACTGGAATAATGCCAGGAGCAACTCATCATTTGCCTTAGGAGGACTTGGGATTTGGGTTTTTGGTCGGCATCAGCACCGCTAACACTGAAGCGAAATGCCAGGAGCGACTCATCATTTGCCGTTGCCCGTTGGGGAACGATGGCTTAGGGGATAGGTTTGGGTCCCTACCACCTAAGGCTTTTCGATTTTATGGGCCGTGAGGGTCTCATAAAAGTATTTTCTCCCTACAAGTCGTAAGGATCCCGCAGGTGTATTTTCTCCTTAGGAATCGTGAGGATTCCTAAGTGTGTTGCTCCTTTGTGAGTCGTAAGGATCTCACGCAGGGGTTTTCTCCTCACAAGGTCGAGAGGACTTTGCGAGTGTATTTAATCTCCTTTCACGAGTTTGCGCCCTTTCGGGTTTTCACAGACTCGCCGGTAGTCCTGCTGTTTTTACTCACGGAGCCCTTTCAGGTTTTCATCCGTGCCCTTTTTGCTTGTGGACATACCGTTTATATTATTTTTTTTATTTCTTTTATATATATATATATTTTTTTTTCTTTTTTCTTTTTCTTTTTTTTTTTGCCGCTGGTGGGACTTTAAAAGTAGTCTCACCGGCAGGATTTGGGAGAGATAGGGGTCATTTATGCCCGTGGATTGTATACGGTTTTGCAGGATGTATGATCCAGACCGTAGGGCTGATGTGCTCAATTTGCCTGCGACTTGGAGCATTCACGTGTAGTATTTATTGAGATATCGGCCATTGATGGGTGGCATGGGCCTTTCTCCCTCGGCACTTATTAGTTGGTAGGATCCTCCGTCGAACACTTTCTCGATGACGTATGGTCCTTCCCAGTTTGGTTCGAATTTTCCCTTGGCATGTCGATTGGGGATGATCGGTCTTTTGAGGATCAACACCAATTCACCTTTCTTGAAAGCGCGGAGACGGGTTATCTTGTCATAGGCCCGTGACATTTGGGCTCGGTATAGCTCCAGATTTTGCTGCACCGCGAGCCTCTTTTCTTCGAGGGAATCGAGTTCTTCAAGTCGAAGGAGCACGTTTTCCTCCTCCGTCAACTCATGCTGAATGGCCATTCTTAAGCTTGGAACTTCGACTTCGAGGGGGAGGACCGCCTCCACTCCGAAGAGCAATGAGTATGGAGTGGACTGAGTTGGAGTACGGTGCGTGGTACGATATGCCCACAATGCCTCGTGGAGCTTGAGATTCCGGTCTCTCTTGTTGGTTGAAGCATTTTTTCTCAGGAGCTTGCACAGAGTCTTATTGAAGGCTTTGGCTAGCCCATTGGCTCTTGGATTATAGATGGAGGAATATCTCCAGTATATCTTGTGCTGAGCAGCGAACCTCGAGACATTGAAGCTCTTGAAAGAAGGCCCGTTGTCGGAAATGATTCTTCTTGGTGTACCGAAGCGGTATAGAATATTATGCTGGAAGAATGTCAGAATATCCTTTGTCTTAACTTCTTTTAGCGGGACAGCTTCAGCCCATCTGGAGAAGTAGTCTGTCGCGGCCAGTATAAACCGATGGCCTTTGGATGACGGAGGATCAATTGGGCCAACAATGTCGGTGCCCCAGACTTCGAAGGGTCACGACGCCACCGTAGGATGCAATGGATTGGGATGCTTGTGAATAAAATCACCGTGAATTTGGCAGATATAACATTTCTTTGCATGCTCTCCGCAATCCCGTATCATGGTGGGCCAGTAATACCCAAGCCGTTTAATTTGCAGTCGCATCTTGGGGCCAGATTGGTGAGCACCGCAAAAGCCTGAGTGAACTTCTTTCATGACTTTTTGGGCTTCGGCCGATGACAGGCACCTGAGCCAGAGTTGGTCATATGACCTGCGGTATAGCGTGTCATTTACAAACACGTATCGGAGAGCTCTTTTCTTCAACTGAATCCTCGCAGATTTTTCTTCGGGCAGCTTGTCGTATCGGAGATACTCTATGAAGGGTTCTCTCCAATCGGGCTCATCTTGGATGATCGAAGCTTCTTCGGCGGGACTGCTCTTATGTTCCGCGCTTTCCTCTTCTCGTAGAGAGACTGGGGGTAGAATTTGTCGGCTCCTGACTGTGATCAGAATTTCGTCCATGTCAGGATCAGCCAGCTCCTTGGATAAGCGGGCGAGTATGTCGGCCTTTCCGTTCAACGCTCTGGGAATTCTCATTAGTTCAATATGAGTGAACCGTTTCATGAGTTCCACCACCCGGCTTCTGTACCGAGCTAACTCGGGTTTGTATATCCTATAGTCGCCGCTTACTTGGTTGACGACGAGCTGGGAGTCACCGTAAACTCGTAGCCGAAGGATTTCCATTTCTATGGCGAGCTCCAAACCAGCTATCAGAGCTTCATACTCAGCTTCATTGTTTGTCCGAGGCTCGGTGAGAGCAAAAGAACGCCGTAGGGTTCCCATTGATGGTGTGATGAACACCAATCCTATCCCTGCTTTTATCCCCGGGACGCTTGATTTACTGGAGGTTCTTATCGATGAGGCCCCATCGAAGTAGAGCTCCCAACATGGCTCGTCATTCTCGAGGTGCAGCACTTGTTCGTCGGGTAACTCACAATTTAGCGGCGACCCTTCTGGTATGGGATGAGCAGCGAGAAAGTCTGCAAGAGCTTGCCCTTTTACTACTTTCTGAGGGGTATAAATTATATCAAACTCAAGTAGCATGACAGCCCATCTTGCCATTCTGCCGGCTAGACTTGCTTTGGTTATCAAGTGTTTGAGCGAGTCGACCTTGGAGATCAGCATAACCCGATGAGCGAGCAGATAGTACCTCAGCTTCTTCACAGCAAATATCAGAGCCAGGCATTGCTTTTCGATTGGGGAGTAGTTGTGTTCCGCCCCGACTAGAGTTCAATTGAGGTAGTAGAGGGCATTTTCTTTTCCCTCCTCGTTATTCTGCACAAGGAGCGCACCGAGTGACTCGTCCAGCGTGGCAGTGTAGAGAATCGGCGGTTTATTTGGAATGGGAGCGGCCACCACTGGAGGGTGCAACAAGTATTGTTTGATGCTTTCGAACGCTGCTTGACATTCGGCATCCCAGATAAAAGGAGCTCCTTTCTTCATGAGCTTTGAGAAGGGCCTACATCTCCCCGATAAATTTGAGATAAACCTCCGTATATAAGCAAGCTTGCCTTGAAAAGATCTTAGCTGCGTCAAACTCTTCGGAAAGGGCATCTCCATGATGGCCTTTATCTTTGATGGGTCAACTTTGATCCCTCGATGTCGAACTATGAAGCCCAGGAATTTTCCCGATGATACGCCAAAAGCGCACTTCAGAGGATTCATCTTCAGATCGTATTCCCTCAGCCTGGTGAGAACGGTCCTGAGATCTTGGATATGATCGGCCTTGGCTTTAGTCTTGACGACCAGATCATCAACATAGAATTCAACGACTTTATGGATCAGGTCATCAAAGATATTAGTCATCGCCCTTTGATATGTAGCACCTGCGTTCTTCAGTCCGAATGGCATTACCTTGTAGCAATATATTCCAATCGGGGTTCGAAATGCTGTGTGCTTCTCATCCTCAGGCGACATCTTGATCTGATTATATCCAGACGAGCCATCCATAAAGGTGAACAGTTCATAATTTGAGGTGTCATCGACCATCATTTCCATGACCGGTAGCGGGAAGTCGTCTTTAGGACATGCCTTATTGAGGTCCCTGAAATCGACACAAACTCGGATCTGTCCATTTTTCTTCTTCACTGGGACTATGCATGCGATCCAGTCTGCATATTTCTCTTCCCTGATGAAGCCGGCATCGATGAGTTTCTTGGTTTCCTCGATGACCTTTTCTTCCAACTCCCTTCTCATTCTTCGAGGAGCTTGTTTGACTGGCTTAGCATCAAGAGATATAGCCAACTTATGTACGGCCACTTCAGGGGAAAGGCCAGGCATTTCTTTGTATGTCCACGCGAAGCAGTCGACGAACTCATGCAGCAGGGCGATTATCTGCTCTTTCATTTCCTCCGACAAGAGTGAGCTGATGTAGGTCGGCCTCGGATTATCGGGCATTCCTAAGTCAATCTCGGTTAGCTCATCAAAGGTTGCTTGTCCGCCATCTTCGAGCTCTTGAGGAGCTTCTTCTGGCTCGGCTATCTCGTCATCATCATTCGATCTTTCGCGGGCCTCACCAACATGGATCATGTAGCATGCTTTGGAATCAGGTTGAATGTAGCCTATGCCCCGTCTATCTGGAGTTCGTCCATCGATGAGTGCTCGGACCTGGGGCGGATACCATAGCCCTTCGTAAAATTTGGCTTCGGACTCCGTTTGATATAACCGGCATCCGCACTTCTTAAAGTATTCCCGCATCTCGGGTGCATAGTATCTGGGATTGAGGACGGCTCTTATGCATCTCTCATAGGGAAGGCACGCGACAGAAAGATCATCCGGGTGCACAACGGGGTTTGACCTGTAAAACAGGATGCCCTTCTGTCCATTTTTCCTCCCGGGCACGTAGAAAGTTTTCAGCTGGTCCACGGTAGAGACTGACAATGCGTCGAGCTCTTTGCACATCCGTTCCGGCACCCTTGTGATGGCCAGGGACCCTTCAGTGACTTCGAAGGTCTCTCATAGTTTCGCTTGCTGCATGGGGGTCCGATCTGCACAGCTGTTGCACGGCAGGTCCTCTTCTTCTGACTCTTCAGTGTCACTGCCAAGATGAGGGCGGACTTTGCTGCTAGATGGGCCTTCAGTAACAGATTTGTCCGTATCGCTGCCGAAATGAGGGCGAGTTTGGCGGAAGGACGGGCTTCCAGCATCGGACTCATCAGTGTCGCTGCCGAAATGCGGGCGCACTTGGGTATTTTTGCTTTTGAAAGTGATAGCCGGCGCAGATTTGCTTTTGAGTCTTGGGGCCGTTCTATCCTTAGTCAGTTGTGGCTTAGCATTTTGGTGGTTCGTAAAGTACCGAGAATCTTCATATCGGACTTCATGCACACCGAACGGCTGGATGTCTCCGTCAATGCGTCTTTCTTCGCCATGTTTAGTATACTTCATGCATTGATGGAGAGTTGACGGAATGACGCCATAATCGTGGAGCCATGGCCGCCCCAAGAGAATCTTATAAGACGTGTCGGCGTCGATCACGTATATCTTAGCTTCAGTTTGCAGATCCCCGAATTTGATTGGCAAAGCTATAGACCCCAGAACTTGCTGACAATTTTGGTTGAACCCTTGAATGACAATCCTTTCCCTTGACAGGTGTCGGACGTCCATTGATAAACTCTTCAGAGTTCGCAAGTTCATGATGTTCACTGAGGACCCCGGATCAATCAATATGCGATTAATTCGATCTCCGTCGCTGTACCCGGTCACGTAAAGCGGCCGATTATGCTCAGCCGTTCCCAGTAGCAAGTCTTCATCCTTAAATGTGACTGCGGCGGCATGCAAAGCGTGCTGGGCTTCTTTCATATTAATTTCCGCAAAGTGGGCCTGATACCGCTCGGGGTTTTGTAGAGCGTGGATGAGAACATCTCTAAGCTCCTTAGATAGGACCAAGGCGTCGTAGATGCTCAGGAGAGACGGAAGCTTCCGGAGATGCGCCAAGACATTATAGTCCACCGAGGAAGGACTTATGTTTTCATCAGCCGGTTCTCTGCCATCTTCTTCATTAGCGACTTGTTTTTCCTTCCCTTTTGGGGCGTTGCCCTGATTTGGCGGTAGAGCCCTGCCGCTTCTGAGCTGGATTTGATTGGTCGTTGTGGCGAGCTCCTCATCCTCTTCGGGAAAACAAAGATCATCCTCGGAGTTGCTGCCAAGATGGATGGCGTAGCAGGTCACTACTAGGATCTCTTTATTGGAGTCTTCTCCTAACTCCTCCAGAATTTCAGCCGCTTGTACAGGGAAGAACTCCTTCAATTGAATCAATGTTCTTTCCTTTTGTTCATATTCTTCGAGGGAATCGATCTATTTTTGAATGGTCGATCTTCCTGCAGACTCTTTTTCGCGCCGAGCTGCACTTTTCTTCTTCTTGAGCTTCTTGAATTTTGAGCCTGATGGAGCCGCATTGGCAGCTGGACTGGTAGGCTTCTTCTGCCCTTCCCATTCCGTCCTGGGTTCCTTCCGAAATAGCTTTATCATCTTCTTCGTCTTATTAGACATGTGTGTACTCCACGGAGGCCGCGATGAGTCAGTTTCATTTGTCAGGGCAGCAGGTTCAGCTGTCTGCTCCCAGAAGGCTTCAACTTCCGTCTGTATAAAGTTAGCGGTTGCAACTTGATTGTTCATCAACACGCTTTTGGACAGCTCGATCTCTCCAGCCTTGTACTGCTTCTCGACCCAGTCCTTGAAGATATAGCAATCCTCGATCGCATGGCTCACTACTCGGTGGTACGGGCAATACAGAGGATTGTCGGTCATTTTTGCTTCTTGGGGTCTTTTCGACTCCGGCAGTTGTAGGCCGTTGTTCAAGGCATCTTTAAATATCTTGCAAACCTTGTCCCTTCTGAAAGAGTAAACCTTGTTCTTTTTCTCCTCTAGGGTGGGCCCATCTCCTCCCAGCAATGGCTTTCGAGACCGGTTAGTTTTGGATTCGGCCGCCCTTCGCTTTTCTTCACTGTCGGACGCATTGAAGACATTGGTACTGCTGGAACTCCCGCTTCTACGGTTGTCGTCCCGTTTGCTTTTCCAGGTTTTGTCTCTCTGAGAGTCCGGCGGGGACTCTTGCTTCGAGCGTTCCAGCATTTGAACTTTCTTGGTTAGCTCCTGAAATGTCTTGAGGCCCGCTGTACACAAGAATGGGACCATCCAATTGCTGAGGTTCCCAATGAGAAGGCTGACGGACTGGTCCTGCTCCAGCGGCGGTTCGCACTTGACTGTGAGATTACGCCATCGAGCGATAAAGTCAGTGTTGCTTTCATTCTTCCCCGGCTTGGTCCTCACAAGGTCGGCAATGGAGATTTTATCACTGACGCTCATGAATCTTTGCCGGAACAGAGACTCCATTTGGGCAAAGGTAATGACGGACCCGTCTGGTATGCTCGCGTACCAGTCAAAAGCGACACCGGTCAGGCTGTTGACAAATTGACGAAGAAGGAGCGCGTCATTGCCCCCTGTATTTCCGCACGATGCTTTGAAGTGGGCAACGTGCTGATTTGCATTCCCCGTTCCATCAAATCTTCCGAACTTAGGAATGATGTAGCCGCTCGGGAACTCAATCAGATCGTACTGCGCGGGATATGGCCGCCCACTACTGCCGATTTCTTTCTGAGCTTCAGCTTCGGCCACCAATGTTTTAACCTTGCTGGTGACCAAATCCATTATCCGGTCCTGTGTTAGCGGGATAGTGCTATCTGGGGCCAAGGCGTCCCCAGAAGCGGAGTGTGGCCGGCTTTCATGTGGCTCGACCAGTCTCAGTCCCAAAGGAACCGGCATTGGTTGCCTCGGATTGTCATCACCCGGCTGATTAGTAGCGGCTTGTGCCTGATTGGGAGGCGCTCGAGCAATTTGAGCCGTAAGCTGCATCACCACGTTCGTTAAGTCGTCAATCTTCGAATAGAGCTTGGCCATCTCTTTATCTTTGCTCCTGAGCTGTTTTCGAAGCTCTTGAAGTAGCTCTTGCTCCGCAGTCCTGGGGCGGAAAGTCGGCTCTTCCTCGCTGTCCGAGCTTGACTCTGCATGGACCGAGGGGTCTTTCTGCCTATCATCCTCATCGAGAGGGTTTTCTTCATCTAGCGGGGGCGGCTGTTCTTGGGCGGCGGCAACCACATTCAGGCTAGATTGGGCTTGGGATGTGGTGGCCCCATCCTTGCTTTTGCTACGAAGGTTATCGCTGGGGCGACCGCCTGCCATATAGACCGTATGGATGATATATCCGGTCGTCTTTCTATCATTGGCGGCTGATTTCACTGATCGCTGTCTTGACCCCCTTGCTTCGGTAGCTGGTAGTCGATTGAAGGCGGCTGGCCTAACCAGGTTCTTAAATGGTGCTGGCGCTTCTTTCCTGGGTTTTCCCTGCTGCTTTCGTGCGGCACAGAGTGCTTGATAGACTCTTGAAGAGATAGTGTCGTACTTTTTCTGTTGGGGCCAGGACACGTCTCTTTGTGGCACTGTTCGGACCGATGTCTTCTTGATTCTGGCGGTCATGAAATTTTTCTGAACCCACTTTAGAGGCTCGAAGGAATTGCTGATTCTTACGTCCGACTCCGCCGTCGTCGCGGGGCAATCCTGCACTTGGAACTTCACTCGATTCCATTTGGCCGAAGCCTTGGCCCTTTTGTTGGCTCGATACCTGAGCCGCTTCTGCCTTAACTTTTCTGTTCTAAGCACCTGGCAGACTTCGACTCTTTGGGAAGACGCCGCAGACCGATTGATGGAGGGCCTTGGAAATACGCCCGATTGTGCATTTGTTGGAGTCATCACCTGAGCTCGTCCGTAACATTTGATTTTGCCCTTTGTACCGAAGTTCTTGCACCCCGCTGGAGCACCAGAGAATCGTTCAGATACAGTCTTAAGTTTTGGTTGTGGTGCCTTGGCGATCACGACATTCGGCCTCTTGCCCCGTGAGACCGGCTTGGCCACCTGTTCCGCCTGGATCTCCGCCAGATGAGCACTTCCGGTAAGGTAGATGATGACGGAGCCAAACTGGCAGGGCGGTTCCTCCCACTGTCGACTGAGGCTTGCGGGAAGAACCACACGAGCGTTGATCTTGACCACGTACGGAATCGGGGTCATGTTGGAAGCTGAATTCGTCTGGGAAGACATTGTCGTCGAAGGTTGATTGCTGCACGGAAAAAAGAACATCATTTCAGCATAGGCAATCGATATATGTATTGATTGAGTTCGCATAAACATTTAACCCGAAATATGGGAGGAGAGATTGGTCCCACCGGGCGTGCCAGAATCTGTAGGGTGTTTTTCGTCACCCCAGTGAGATGGGAATACGCACGCGCTTGTCAGGCGTACTACAGATTCCCCCTGCCTAGGGTAGGCCGGGGTTTAATGATTATGGGGATCCGAATCTCCGGCAGCCGCAGACTAAGCTGCCGTTAATTACCCCTCGCCTTTGGAGCGAGGGAACCTCCGATTAACGGGTTAAACTGGTCATGCGAACCCAATATGAGGTGTGCATGTGTTCTATTTTGAAAGGGGGTTTTGGATATATCGGGAACCACGCAGAGTTTTTACGGGGGTCCCGCTACCCGGATAGCGGGCTGGGGGTCAAGGGGGCTAGCAGCCCCCTTGCGGGGTTCGGGGCAGCGCCCCGGCTCGAAAAATTTTTGGAGGGGGAGAATGTGGCGGAGTATGTGTATGTGTACATTTGTATACAAATGTATATATATACAAAGATATATAAATAAAAGGGAAAAGGGATCCAAAGGATGCGTGGGACAGCACCTTGGGCGCTGTGCGCTTAGGTGCTGTGCGCTCAGGCGCAAGCGCGCCACGTGTCGGCACGTGGGCGCTTTGCGCATGATCGCTGCGCGCAGGAGCCCAAGCGCGCGCGCCACGTGTCGGCACGTGGGCGCTTTGCGCATGAGTGTCGGCACGTGGGCGCTTTGCGCATGAGCACTGCGCGCTTGAGCACAAGCGTGCGCGCACCACGTGTCGGCACGTGGTCGCTTTGCGCACGAGCGCTGCGCGCGGGAGCGCGAGCGTGCTGGTGCGCAAGCGCGCGCCACGTGTCGGCACGTGGGCGCTTTGCGCACGAGCGTTGCGCGCTGGAGGAAAAGAGGGCTTTTAGCCCCAAAAACTCTCGAAAGAGAAATTAGTGGAGTTGAACTCCTGAAAAAAAAGAAAAATGTTTTGGTTGGGGAAATGGGTTCTTCTTCTTCCTCCTCTGTTGGCTGGATCTTGAAGATCAAGAGATATGGAATTTTAAAAATCACTCCTTTTTGAGATCTAATGGAAGATCTGAGTTCCACTTGATGGGTTTTGTGGTGAAAAACTAATTTATTTTATAAAAAGGAGAGTAGAACTCTTGATTTAATTCAAAAGAAAGAAGAAGGTTTTGGAACCTTGAAGAAGGAAGAAAGATCTCAGATCTGAAACTTTTTTGGAGAGAGAAAAAGTTGTTGAGATATTTCCATTATCTTTGCCTTTATAGGCCACACACTTTACACATGGCCCCTTGGGCTTCACAAAATGGTATTTTGCCTATCCCATGGCTCATGTGCCATTTCTTTTTGCACATAAGCCATGGGCTTTACAAAAATTTGGCTTTATGCCTATTTTTCCTTACATTTGTCCAAAAATAAAATAAAAGAAATACAACAAAATTATTTATTACAAAAATTTTATCTTGGCGTGGGGGAGGCCGGCCGCTTCATGTTCGGGCTCGACCCGGGCATGGGCCCCACTGGGTCTGGGCTTGGGCCCACTGGGTCTGGGCTTGGGCCCACTTGGCTTGGGGTTGACTTGGATTTTGACTTGGTCAACCGGGGTGTAAATTTTTACCCCAACAGCGGGGTCTACCAAGAAGCCCTTATTGCTGCCTATTCACTTATTCCTTTGGTAAGAGGGGCCTCAGGCTCTAAATTGAGGATCGCGTCAAGAGAAAGGATCGACTTTTTCTTCTTTTGCCCGCCAGCTCTAGATGCATTTGGAATTGATTTGCGCTTGGCAGTCACCTTGGGGCGGCGGATCCCGATATCCGCTCCTGCGCCAGACTCTGGCGATGTTACATTAACCGTCTTCGTGGGAACACGGGGCGCCTGTCGTGCATTCACCGTAGCGGACAGCGGCAATCCACGCGGGGGGCTCAACACGCGTGGTCGGTCGACTCCGGCATCTTTTAACGGAGGAATGACCGGGATCCTTGGTTGCAAGGGGGTCTTGCGATCACTGCCAAGAGGCGCACCCCTACGGTCAACCAGTATACGCTTCTCTGTTAAGATAATTGGGCCCATCGCATGCGCATACCAAGCCGTTAAGCATCTTAGGGACACAGCTGGGTTCACTGATAAAGAAGTAGGAACCCGTGTTAAGCCGTGTGAAATGGTGCATTGCATTCTTCATCCCCTCTCGGCTGACCACGGGCTTTTCCAAGAAAGCTTCCATCGGGATCCCTTGGTTGTAGCTCGATTGCTGAGCAAATCGGTGCGGGTTGTACCTCATAAAAAGTGCTGTCTTATTCTGCCTAAACACTAGATAGCCCGGCCGAATGGAATAGAGGTGGAGGATTTCCCGAGCCTTCAATACGGAAGCCCCGTCCTTGAAATCATGGCGCAGTGACACTACTGACTTAGTAGTCTCTGGGCCTATGGTTATAACCTTATCCATAAAGGAAACCTTCGCTCCGACCAGATGTGGACGAAGGAGCAGCCCCCTAGATTCCCGCGGGGATACAACCACAATTGAAGCCCCGACCAACCGCATGACTCTCGGGAGTCTGCATTTCTCAAGGAACGGAGGAGTCTTATGGGCACCGAACACCCCTTGCACATGCATCTCCATCCAAGAAGTGAAATAGTGCATCGGGAAGTTAGCAGGCTGTACCCCAGGCTCACTAGCGTCCGCCGCTACACTAAGTCCATTATAAAGGTAAGCCAGCCCGGCGATTCCTACCGATAGCTGCAAACCAGCCACCATCCGATGCGCTGGGTAAAAGACGGAAGGCCGCATGTGACGCGGGTGCATGGGGAGCGCAAAACTGCATAGCCACAAGCCCAAGAACCCAATAAAAAAGGTCTCCTCATCCATGCCCGGGACGGCGATTTCTGAGAAAGGGACGATGGCAGCGCCGGGGAGATAGAACTCCCTTTGATCATTTTCCAATACGGGTCGGCGGTCCGAGCCGAAACCGAAAGGGTCATCGAGCTGGGCGAACTTCTCACTCCGCTCTGATAGGAACTCAGGGCGAATAAAGCGGGCAATAAAATCTGTGAAACTGACACCCCGGTCGCCCGATTCCAGATGGAGTCCTTCATAGATCTCCAACACCTTCACCAAGCCCAGATATTGATGTTGAATGGCGTTCTCCGAAGTCAGGTCAAACACCAGTGACTTGGTGGCAAAAACGTATTCGTCAGGAGGGAGCAACTCCTCGTAATGCTCCCCCCTCATCGGCAAACCCGAGAGTTCGGCAAACTCCTCCAAAGGAATAGAGACCTCCTTATCTGTCATCAAGAAAGTGTGGGTGGGGATATTCCATTGTTCAATAAAGGCCTTGACCCACCACGTTGGAGGAGAGGGATACTCGAAGAGCGAGACGTAGACGGCCGAATACAATCCAATCTTCGTTAGATAAGTCCTTTTCGCCGACAAGATGTATCGGACCCACTGCAAGTATCCGGCGGGCGGTCGTGGCACCAGTCCAATATTGTAGGCCTGTCCCCAAGGGCGTGCTTCACCCTGACAGATTCGCCTCCCTAAAATATCTATCGCCGGCGGCGGCTGCACGGGAATAGCACCAATTGCGGGTTGGAGGAGGTCATCCGAGTTCCAATTTTTAACCTCCACGGCATACTTCACCGGGGGTTCGTCCGCATAGGGGATTGGAGTTATGTGCTCAGACGGCGAGGCGGAACTAAAACTGCGGCGACCTTGAATGATTTGACTGTACCACCTTCCCCACAGGTGGAGTTTTTTGCACTCGGGGTCATGATCTTTAATAAGAGCGAACGCCACCCGGTCCATTGGCGAATGAGGGAACCCGCCTTCCGAGCGAACGAAGGGGAAAGACAAGTCGTCAGACATGTTTCCTGTAGAAAGACAAGAATAACCGTTAGCATTCTAACGCTTGGCATTTTAAAAAAAATCTTACTCCACACTGTGATGTAGTGGATAGGGGACCAAAGAGGGACCCACAAAATCTGGATGACGGTACATCATTTAATGGGACAACCCCATCATTAGATGAGACTGTCAATTAATGACAAGGTTCCCAAGAGAATACACTCCTTGATGGGAGATCCCTAGAGACAAGGAGAAAATCTCCTCTTTTAGAGCAAAGCTCTGTCACAGAGTGACATTTGTCAAACTCTGGTCTCAGGGGAACAAGATTCCTTAAAAGAGTATAGCTCTGTGGTAATAATGGAAAGATCCATCATTTTTTTAACCTTGAAAAATCCATGAAAACTTATAAAAAAATTTCTTCATTTTTCAGATCTAAAAAAAAAAGATCTACATTTGATCCAAGAGCAAAACTCTGCTCATGGGTTAAAACCCATGGACCAGATCTCTGTAAATCTGTAAGTTTTTGAGAGCAAGGCTCTGTTGAAGAAACCCCAAAGGGGTTTTCTTTAGATCAAAGATCTATAAGAGCAAGGCTCTGTTAATTAAATTTAATTTAAATTAACTTAAATTTTTTTACCTAGAGTGATTCTAAGTTCTGAACTTTAAAGTTCTTGGGAAGAAGCAAGAGCAAGGCTCTGAGAGTTCTTAAGCAAGAGCAAGGCTCTGAATCAAAGTTCTTGAAATGGTAAGGAATTACCAAGGACCAAGGGTCCTATTTATAGGCGCCTGCGCCCCTTCAAATTACCCCTCTTGATCCAGCGGCCAGGATCTTGCCACCGCTGCACTCACGTGCGCGCCACGTGAGCGCAACGGTGGGGGGGCATTTGTTTCCCCCAATCAGAGAAAGGCTCTGTTTGAATTTCAAAAATTCAAATTTTGAAACAACGCTTCAAATCCCGTGCACTGCGCGCAACGCGCCACATGTCAGAAGTTGATACGTCAGCGCAACGCCCAAGGCAGTGCGTCCAATCAGAGCAAGGATCTTTTAAAAACAAAAAATAAAAGAAGTAACGTTCAGTTGCGCAAGCGCTGCGCTGCGTGACACGTGTCGCGCTGCGCGACACGTGTCGGCGTAGTTGCGCGAACACAGCTGCGCAAGCACAGTTGTGCAAGCGCCGCACTGCGCGACACGTGTCGGCGTAGTTGCGCGAACACAGCTGTGCAAGCACAGTTGCGCAAGCGCCGCACTGCACGACACGTGTCTGCACAGCTGCGCAAGCGCTGCGCTGCGCGACACGTATCACGCGTTGGGGGAGTTGCGGAAAACAGAATAAATCTTTTCTGTTCTTGTTAAAACACGAAGATTTTCGTCTGTAAAGCAGGGGCCTTTGGATCAAAAGATCCAACGGTGGAGAAAATTCCCCAAATCACTCAGAAAAAGATCTCTGTAACAAATTTAACTAATTTATGGGCACTATAAAAAGGATCCCAAGTCTCAATTCAAAGGCATCAACATTTTCTTGAAAAAAGTCAAGAGCTTCAAACAGAGAGAGAACTCTGAGAAAATTTCAAAGAAAAAGGTAAAAAACCTTTAGAAAAGAAAAAAAGAGAGAAAGTTCTCTAATGTACAGATCATAGATCTAAAAACAAGATCAATGATTTTCTAATAATAATAATAGGGCTTTACACTTCTGCTCTTGAATCTAAAAGATTCTTAGTGCTTTACACTTCCAAACTGCGCTGTTGCGCTCTTGAGAGTGCGCCACGTGTCAGCAGCGCAACAGGGCAGCGCACTAGCGCAGCGCACTGCGCTGTTGCGCTTGCGCTCATCAGAGCAGGACACGTGTCCTCATCACAAGCGCTTGCGCTCAATAATTGGCGCAAAGCGCCTGACAAGCCACTATCAGATGATTAATGCACTGCATTATTTACAGAAGGGCCAAGCCCAATTAAAAAGGGCCTAACAGGCCATATTAAATGCAATGCATTACTTTAAAAAGAGCAGAGCCCAAATAAAAAACCAGATGCTGCGCATCATTTATAAAAGGGCAGAGCCTAAATAAAAGTCTAATAGACCAAACAAAAATGCCATGCATTATTAAACAAGAGCAGAGCCCCACTAAAAACCTAACAGGTCAAATGCAAATAAAATGTTGAATATTTTTCAACTGGACTTAGCCCAATTCTGGCCGTAAGTCCTTAAATTAAATCGAACTGAGCACAAATGCTCTCTCTCAAATAAATTTACCTCCGGTTCGAGGGTACATCTCCGAACTCCTCTGACACTTCTCGTTGTAATCCTTCAACGACGTCAGAGAGGCGACGGGTCCCAACGACCACACATGGATACGGACTGCGGGGTCTTTAAACTAACATCGGACCGAGACGTCCCTAAACTAACATCGGACCGAGACGTCCCTAAACTAATGAAGGACCGAAACGTCCTTAAACTAATGTCGGACCGAAACTTCCCTAAACTAATATTGGACCGAAATGTCCCTAAACTAATATCGGACCGAGACGTCCCTAAACTAATATCAGACCGAAACGTCCTTAAACTAATGATGGACCACTACGTCCCTAAACTGGCGATGGACCGAAACGTCCTTAAACTAATGTCGGACCTAAACGTCCTTAAACTAATGTCGGACCACCACGTCCCTAAACTGGAATTTGGACCGCAACATCCCTAAACTACCTATGGACCACTACGTCCCTAAACTGGAACAATAAAGCCTCCAAATGCTCTTTTGCCGGATCTAAACGGTCCCGTTTAAGTTGATCTTAGCCCCAAACATGGCTAACGTATCCTTAAACATTCAAACGGACTATGAAACCCTAAATCAACTTCGGTTCGAGGGTACATCTCCGAACTCCTCTGACACTTCTCGTTGTAATCCTTCAACGACGTCAGAGGGGCGACGAGTCCTGACGACCATATCTATTAAACTGACCATCACGTCAAGTTGATCTTAGTCCAAAACAGGACTAACGTATTCTTGACGAACGTTTAAGTTAATCTTAGCCGCAACGCGACTAACGCATCCTTAAACTAAAAACACCAAACCCAAATCTAAGTAAATACGGATTTGGACTAATCCACGTCCTACGGGCGACGGCATTACTCAATCTCCGTATACAATTCACGGGCAACCACAAACAAAACAAACACACACGACACGAAGTGAAATTCTGGAGAAGAAGAAAGTGGCTACCGCGATGCGGTAGCGTAATTAACTGCAGGGGCTTGCGCCTGCAGGGAAGAGCGTCCCCACAATCAAAAACCCCTCAAGCGAGGGGAAATCTGACAAAGTCTGCTAAATCGGCCGCATCCGTCTAAACCTTCGATACACGGTGCCATAAATCAACTTGGTATCTTCGGAGAGGTAGACGGATATAACCAAATAGCATCTGCCCCGAATCTCAGGCACAGACGTCCTAACGTCTCGGCCGCCATTCGGAGGGGAACAACTATAAGCGCTTGCGCTCTCTGATTGGCACAAAGTGCCTGATAAATGCAAGGCATTTCCTAAAGGGCCAGGCCCAAATTAAAAGACCAAGCAGGCCTAATTAAATAGATGCTCTGCATCATTTATAAAAGGGCAGAGCCCAACCAAAACAAAGAAAAATAATGCAGTGAAGGGGCAAGGCCCTAGCACAGGTCCAATAAGCCAAAGACAAAACTGAACTTAGCCCAGTCGTGGCCATAAGTCCTCAAATTAAATTGACTGAGCACGGCTGCTCTCTAAATTAATTTACATCCGGTTCGAGGGTACATCCCCGAGCTCCTCTGACACATGTCGTTGTAATCATTCAACGTCGTCAGAGAGGTGACGGGTCCCGACGACCACACACATCAATATGGACTGCGGGGTCCTTAAACTCGTGGACCGAAACGTCCTTAAACTAACATTGGACTGTAACGTCCTTAAACTAATGATGGACCACTACGTCCTTAAACTGGCGATGGACCGAAACGTCCTTAAACTAATAATGGACCGAAATGTCCTTAAACTAATGACGGACCACCACGTCCCTAAACTGGAATGCGGACCACCATGTCCCTAAACTGGAATATGGACCGCAATGTCCCTAAACTACCTATGGACCACTACGTCCCTAAACTGGAACAATAGAGCCTACAAATGCTCTTTTGCCGGATCTAAACGATTCCGTTTAAGTTGATCTTAGCCCCTAAACACGGCTAACGTATCCTTAAACATTCAAACGGACTATAAAACTCCAAATCAACCTTGGTTCAAGGATATATCTCTGAACTCCTCTGACATCTGCCGTTATAATCCTTCAACGACGTTAGAGAGGTGACGAGTCCCGATGGTCAGATATTAAATGGATTATCACGTTAAGTTGATCTTAATCTCAAACAGGACTATCGTATCCTTAACGAACGTTTAAGTTGATCTTAGCCGCAACGCGGCTAACGTATCCTTAAACTAAAAACACCAGACCCAAATCTAAGTAAATACAGATTTGGACTAATCCACGTCCTACGGGCGAAGGCATTACTCAGTCTCCGTATACAATCCACGGGCAACCACAAACAAAACAAACACACACAACACAAAGTGAAATTCTGGAGAAGGAGAAAGTTGCTACCGCGATGCGGTAGCGAAATTAACTGCAGGGGCTTGCGCCTGTAAGGAAGAGCGTCCCCACAATCAAAAACCCCTCAAGCGAGGGGGAATCTAACGAAGTCTGCTACATCGGCCGCATCCGTCTAAACCTCCGATACACGGTGCCATAAATCAACTTGGCATCTTCTGAGAGGTGGACGGATAGCACATATTAGCATCTGCCCCAAATCTCAGGCAAGACGACCATGTCTTGGCCGCCGTTCGGAGGGAAACAATTGACTGTTCCCTTAAGCCATTCTTCAGCTTCTAAAGGAGTTTCCTTCCCTGAAAAAGTCTTAGGGTGGAGTGATCTGAACTGTTTCACTCCCGCCGCTCCTTGAGGAATTGGGACCAATGCCTGCTTAAAAACTTCTGCTTGTTGCTGCCTACTCTCGCACAGCTCTTGATGTAGGGCAGCCGCCTGTTGCTGCTGTTGCTCCAGTAGTCCTTGCAGCATTTGTAGCATCGCTGAGTGATGAGTAGTGGCTTTATTGTCTCTGTTTCCCCTTCGGTTGCGGTGATGGTGTCGTCCAGCCATCGATGATCTGAATCAGAACAGGCTGAGGTGAGACAAGATAACTTGCATGAAAGAACAACAATTAATGCAAGGGAGAGACTAAGAAGAGGAAGAGACACAAGAGAGATTATTGCTCGAAACTAAGATTTTATTATCCAACTTCAATATGGAGAGTACAACCGAAAAGTAAGGACATGCCCTTAATGTTCTTACATCGCTTTAATCGGCCAAAGGAAAGGAAAAGACTTATTAGTCTCGATTATAGGAGTTCAACAAGTGCTGATAGGTCCTCGCACTAAGAAAAGTACGACCATTCCCACGGTGCCTTGTGGGGACAACCGCCTGAGTATCTACGACTTCGTCTTCTGAATCTTCAGATGTAGCTTCAAAGTAATATCGGACATGTCATCCTTATTGGAAAGATTTACTATGACCAGAAGGAAATGTCATGGTCAAGGTACAGAATGTCAAGAAAGGGACAAGGGAAATAGGGAAAACTATGATATCGGTATAGATGGATAAGATTCACAAATATAATAAGTCAGTTAATGGTTTTATTTTAGTACACAAGAGGACCTGCATGGGCCACCACAAAAACCTGTCACGCCCCGCTTCCCAAAAGAAGGAAAAGGAAGACGTAGCAAGGTCCGCAACCTAACTGTATTGAAGGTGGTCTATTCAATACAGTTACGTTAAGTGTATAAATATTTAATATGCAGGATGTCTACCAAAACAAAAATAATAAAAGCGAAAGACATTTTATTTCCATTAACCAAACTTTATTACATCCCAAAGGAAATAGAAACATAAACTAAGTAGTTTAATTACATCAAAGAAGAAGCAAAAGCCCTAAATATGTGGGCAACAAAAAAAATTAAAACTATCTAATCTTCCATTGTCATGTCTGCATAATCTTCATAAGTTGACTTCACACCTTGATCTTCGCTGTAATACTCATTCTTATCTGACGGACATTCCAAAGATAGAGAAAGAAAAGGAGGTCCGTCAGCGAGTTATACTCGGGTAAGATTGCCTCATAAGATAGTAAAAGTATAGAAACGAACAGGTGTATATGATGTATGCAACGTAAAGTAGGGGTGTAAAGGTTTGAAATGCATAAATTTAAGATGTTTTGAGTAGAGGTATATATGAGCATGTGTATGTTGTAAGTTATATGTAGATGAAGGTATTAATTTGTATTAGTTTGTTAAACAAGAGTCCGGATACTCGTGATTATTCCGTTGTGGCCACGGAACAACAACTGGGGAAGTGAAATGTACCGTTCACTTCCCGGGATCATGATCGAGTAGTAGGGGAATCCGAATTCCGAATTATCCTTGCCTAATCAAACTACCCATCCCCATGGTTCGGTATATAGGTTTTGACGAATTAGAGTTAGTGCGTATATTTCTAGGCATGGAATTTCCACATTGTATAGTCGTCCGAATTTTGAACTGTTCACCTGGAATATCGGGATCTTCATATTTGTGTAGCCGTCCACACTTTGGACTGGTCACCCGGAATATCGGGATCTTCATGTTTGTAGTCGCCCATATATTGGACTGGTCACCCGGAATATCGGGATTTTCGTATTTGTAGTCGCCCATATATTGGACTGGTCACCCTGCCTGCAGGGATCTTCATAAAATATTCCATACCTGGGTCCGCGCATTCTAACCCTAACCGTATCAAGTTTTGTATATATCATGTTGTCATAAACTGGAATTTAAAACGTATTGATCTCGTTTAATATGGCCTTCCACACCCACTCGTTTTATTTTCTACAGTTTGTCAAGTACTTCGTGTCCTTTAGAGAAAGCTTAGTTAAAACAATAAGGTTTAAATATATTTTATTACTTCTAAGAAAAACCATAATATTTAGGATATTTATTATTTTGAAAAAGCATAAGATTTTACAGAAAATATCCTTTTGATAAAAGGTTGTGGTGTTTATTTGAAAATCTTTTGTAAAAGGTTTTTATTTGAAAATCTTGACTGCTCCTAATATTCCAAAAGGACAAGTTATGAGGTCATCAAATCGCCTCTTCACCGCCAATTGCGGCCAGATAAGTGCTAGGTAAGTGGGAAGGCACTCCACTACGTAAGTAGTGGGCCTAATTAATAACCACTCGCCTTAGACACATTTGCCTAGACACCACAAAGTCTGGTTTAGATAAACGATCGATGCCTACAAACTTTCCTTTATCCTGGTGTTATTCTAAAATTACCTTTTAATAAGATACTAAAAGTTCTTTTTGAAAAGATATCGTTATTTAAATTTAATATTTTTTTTCTTAAAAAGTTGAAGGATTTTAAAAATATTTGTAAGTAAAATATACGTATGCTGTATCTAAAATATTTATAATATTTAAATAAGGGTATCTTGTGGAAGTAACCTATTTCGAGTTCATTTTGTAGTATGGGTATGTCAGAGGTGAAATGACAATTCATGGGTTATATCAGATTCCAGGTATTATGGGTGTGCAATATACTTCTATGTACAGAGGAAATTTAAACACCGTTTTAAAAATATGGGTTAATATTATCATGATTAAGGGTACAAGGAAAAAGGGTATGCACAAATATAATAACACCGTTTTAAATGGGGGTTGATGATTATAAATTGAAACTAGGTTATTGAGATAGAAGAAAGTGACAGGAAAAGTAGAGAGAGGCGGATCCTACCTTTGTTTGAGTCGGAATGCCGAAGAGCTGAAAACGTAGTTTCGTACTAAATCCTCAATAGCTCCGCGTCCCGATTTTTTCTCTACGATTGGATGGAGCCGTAGTATCGGTGTCGTCGATACGAAGGTACCGGTATTTTTTTCAGAATTTTTGGAGTTTAGTGGTGTAAGAAATCAGTGTTTGAAGGTGCCTATTTATAGCGTTTTCACCAACCATAAAAATCCAAAATTTCTGTTAAAAGATACACGAAAATCTGCGCCCAAATCATTGCCGAATCATTCCCTCATAATTTGCGCCCGCCGCCTAAATCCTCAGCCGTTGGATTGAGATCAACGGCTGAGATCGCGCCGCCCCAATCATCAGGTGATGATTGCGCCAGCCGCCAACGCTTCGTGGCCGTTGGATCTGCATCCAACGGCTCGCAGCGCACCATCGCGTTGCCACGCGTTGCCCACTGATTCGTCCACTGCCGTGTGTGAGGATCACGTGCTTTCGCGTGTTCCCCACCATGTAGCGTCAGCGGTTCTGGGCCGTTGGATCTTGGATCCAGCGGTTCTGGGCCGTTGGATCTTGGATCCAACGGTCCAGGTTAAAAGGTTTTAAAAATTTAAAATAAAAATTAATAAAAATAAATAAAATAGCAGATTATTTAAAATATTGATTTGGTTTTGAAATTTTTGTTTAAAATAGTTAAAAATACGGGAAAATTATGGAAAAATTCCAGAAAATATATTTTATTATTATCTTTAATATAAAAATAGTTTTGGGCTAAAAACAATTAGTATATCTATTTCTAAATTGTTAGCTGGTTATAATAATTATATAATATCTAGTTCATCTTTAAAATATTTTTAATTATGGATTAATTATGTAGAATATTT
Source organism: Agapanthus africanus (assembly GCA_030015575.1). NCBI lineage: Eukaryota > Viridiplantae > Streptophyta > Magnoliopsida > Asparagales > Amaryllidaceae > Agapanthus > Agapanthus africanus. The sequence continues at coordinate 964,338,801 of CM057338.1, forward strand.
TAAGGTATTATAAAATCTTACTAAAACATTTTAAGCCTATAAAAATAATAAATAGATTTTAAAAATTTCCTTTAATCATATTTACTGCTTTGAAAATTATTAACACTACTTTAAAAATTATTATTATATAAAAGAAACACGTAAATAATTATTTGATAGTAGAAATAAAATATATTTTATTAGGTATTAGAAAACATGGTAGTTACAGAATAGTTAGGAGCAGTCTAGTGGAGTTTGAAGACCATAGCTCTAGGTATGTTTGTGCATGGTTTGACTGTGATTGTATAAAGTTGTTAACGCTTTTTTTACTGTTGGCTTGATATTGTTTGATGCAGATTATGACAAGTTCAAGTTTATTTGTTATATGTAAATACGATGGCCGGATTATCACAAGTGCATAAGATCCCGAGTATATGGGCGGGTCCGCAAGAATCATGCGATTAGAACTATCAACGACTTTTAATGAACTAGAGAATAAAGTGTTCAAAATCACGAAATACGATTCCCGTGAAATTAGGGTTAGGTTAAGTTGTATATGGCCAATGTTTAGTGGAAATACATTGGTTGAAATTATAAACGATACATCAATATTTTCGATGATAGATCGTGACAAGTGCACTGGAAAAAAATTTTGTATTATAAATTTGACGGATTCATTTTGTTATTATAAATTTGACCGTCGATATAGAATTTACATTTTATAAACGATATGATTTTTTTTATATTGTAAATTTGACGGATTCATTTTGATATTATAAATTTGACCATCGAGATAGAAATCGGATAGGATTTTTTTGTATTGTAAATTTTGACGGATTCATTCTGTAAAAAGTATTAATATAATAAAATTTTATTATTTTATTCAAATATTTTTTACGTTTATTTATTTTTTTAAAAAAATTAAAATAATTATATTTATAATTATAATTATATAATTATATTTATATTTATATTTATAAGAGGGCGGGTTCCCAGAACCCGCCCCCTATATAATATATAGAGGGCGGGTTCTGGGAACCCGTCCCCTATTCGGGGCAGGAGGAGGGAAGCGAAACCATTCTATTTTGCAAATTTTAAACCCAATCCTCCTATGGGTTGGGAGGGGGGAGGCGACACCGTCCTATTTTGCAAATTTTAAATCCAATCCCCATATTTTAATAATAAATTATATAATTCTTACTATTTCAAAAAAAACCCAATATGAAAAGCATCTCACTCAACATCCGATGTGTGGAGCTGTAAAATATTTTCACAGGTCAGATGAATTAAAACCCTTGCTTTCTTATATCCCATCGTATATAGTCTTTAGAATCATGATGAGATAGAGTGCAGCGACGTAAATACGCTTACATTCAAAAGTTCATATTTTTCCTTTTTGCTCATGTATACCATATATATAATAATATATACGAATTTCAGTAAATGAAAATGAAGTCTATATGTTTAGTTATATAACCTGCATCGGGCCATCTTTGTATCACATAGCGATGCTAATAGTTCATATGCCTAGCTGCATTCATAGTAATCTGGAGGCTATTTACACTAATTAACCTACTGTTAACATTGTTTTTCACTAAATTACCTTAAGTTTTTAAGCATGTTTTTCCCACTAAAATACCCTTACATGGAACAGTTTATGGTAGTACTTTGTAATAAAAAAACATTTTAAGGATAAAAGCAATAGTTCAGTGTAATTTAGCCTAATTTACATGCTGTTAGCCTGATAGTTTATATATGTTAATACATTAATCAGGTTAATATCTATATGAAATACCTTCACATCTTTCTTATTTTTCTTTTTAACGATGAGATTGAGGCTGATTACTGCATGATACAAGCCTATAGAATTAGAATTGGCGATGAAATCCATCCTTTGCACAAGTCCAGTACCCCCCTGTTTCCACTAGTACACACCATCCAATTTCCTTGCACCGATTCTTATTCGTTCAGGAAATCCGAGCCCACAGAATTAGAAAACAATCTAGGCTATCTAGCCGATCCACTATAAAACTGGGCAAAATTAATGGGGAATTGGTAACGGTTTAAACAGTTGCCAAAATCCTGCAACGGTTGTAATGGTTTTAGTAACATTTTAAACCGTTACCAATTCTAAAAATAGGCAGGACCCACTTCCCTCAGCACATAAAAAACACCTCCCGCCAAATTTCCCTTCGACCAAAAACCCTTTCCCCCCCAAATCACCTCCCCTCCCCTCATCGTTGCTGGCCTCCTCTCGTCATCGGCCTCCTCTCGTCGCCTCTTGTGTGCGCCTCCTGATCTCTAGATCGTCGTGCGCTCATGTTGCTCGCCGCTCCCGCCGCTCGAAGTCCCCGCCGCCCCTGCAGCTCTCCGCCATTCGAGATCAACCTCCGTGGCCGTCGCTGCTCGTTAGATCGTCAAAAGGTTAATGTCAATTGTTGATTTAATTTGGTTAATTTTAATTTTATAAATTTGTTGATTTTTGAATTAATTTGGTTAAAATTTATAGATTGCTTAATTTTGTTGTTGTTCTTGTTATTGTTGCTGCTGAATTGGTTAGGGTTAGGTTCAGGTTAGGACCGCCAGCCGGTTAGGGTTAGGGGGTTTAGGGTCCGAGATTGGGTTAGGGATAGGGTTGGGTTAGGGTTAAGGTTTGTGTTAGGGCTGGGATTAGGGTTAGGGATAGGTTAGGGTTTATGGTTAGGGTTAGTATTAGGCTTAGGATAATTTAGCGAATTTTTATAGGTAATTTAGTTAAAAGCAACAATAGTTAAGGGTAATTTAGTGAAAAACAACAATAGTTAAGGGTATTTTAGTGTAAATAAATAACATTGAGCAAATGAGGGTTTTTTATTAAAATTTTTAATGATATTTTAGTGAAAACAACAAAAGTTAAGGGTAATTTGTGAAATTTATAGTAATTTAGTTAATTTATTAGGATGAATCGTTTAGTTAAATTTTTAAGATGGTTTAGTGAAAAACAACAATAGTTAAGGGTCTTTTAGTGAATTTTACAGTAATTTAGTTAATTTAAGATAGTTTAGTGAAAAACCAAGAATAGTTAAGGGTATTTTAGTGTAATTTAGTAAAATGGAAAAAAAATGGGCTTTTTAAGGGAGGTGCGTGCGCTTGTGTGTGTATGTGTATGTGTGCGTACATATACACAGACACACATACACATACACACACACAAAATAAGGCCAAACCTTAATTCCTCATCATTCTCTTTACATCGAACTCTTATCAAATCCTACCATAACCCCAACCCTAAATCCAAAATCTTAAACTCGATTAAGAAATCCTTTAACTTTAAAAAAATGTACCCTAAACTAAAAACTTCAAAACCATGATATTGAAACTTAAATGTAAAACTAATTCAAATTAAATCTTAAACTTGCGTGTGATACTCGATGATAATATGAAATTTTTATATTCTCATCATTAATCATATGTGAAAATCAAAACGCGTCTTAGTCCCCATCTATCGGTTAACATACGTTTGATATTCGTCGTGACATAAAACTACACGAAGGTGGTTAAACATCGGATGATATTGTTCGATTCTAACAACCGTCGTGTAGTCTATGTGACGAGAAAATTTAATCGTATGATAATCGATAAATTTATTCAGTGTGAACAAGTTAGCAATGTATAGCGTAAATACCTGCATTCACTTATTCACTTGTGTTTTCATTCGTTTCGAGGTATCTCGTCGGTACCTTCCATTGGTTCTCCATGTACAACGATAGATTATATGGTCGTTTCAATATTGTTTGACGGCATTGAAATGATCATCTTTTCTATTACAGTGTACTAGGAGAATAGCGGGGAGGTACTGCCGAAATTTTCTCGAAATGGATGAAAACACTAATGAATGAGTGTGTGCTCTATACATTCTTAATGAGATAGAAACCTTACCCGATATTCAATATAGAACCGTTAATATCATCCTTCTTGGAATGGGAATGAAACTCCCGAGCTATGAGCATTTGCTCTCGTGCTTTTAATTGACAGTCCCTCATCGTCTGGGAAACACATCCTTTCTGGAAAACACAACCTTGCCTTTTTTGAATTTTCAAAGTTCTCTCCCAAATTAAGCTGAGTATTCATATCTTTTCTTCCACTTTGCCTTTTCTGTTATCCTCTTCCAAACTCCTGAGCAATGGCTTCAACTGAAGCTGCAGAGAAACACATAGCATATATTAGAAGGAGAAAGCTCTCAATGGCTTCAATGGCTTCAACTAAAGCCGCAGAGAAACACATAACAGAGATTAGAAAGAGAAAGTTCTCAATAGGATTTGGAGGAGAGCCCGATCCATTAACAAAGGACCTTCACCATTCTGTTCATGATAATCTTCGTAGTCGTCGAGTGGTCCTGACCAATCTTCCTTCTGATCCGTGTTCTGCAGTAAACCATCTTCTTGCTCTTCATCTTCAAACCTCTTTTCTTTTACTTCAAAGAGAGCATATTCGAGGGACAATTTTATAACTAAATCGTTAATTAAAACTAAACGTAACCAAGTCAATTAAACCTAACACCAACGCTTCTTAGTATCCATTTATCGTGTATTTGTCGAGAAATTTTAATTCCATGACTCTTGTCTATAGGAACTTTACTCCATCCGAACTGTTCCAATATGACGCTTCCATACCTCCACAACAAGAGTTGGATGTACGTCGATGCTGGTTCGAGAGTCGATGAATTTTTCTTTAACAGTATTTACTTTTTCACCGATTATGCCTGCACGCGTCTGGATACCCGAAAAAGTACGAAATCTATTGTCCTTTCTCCAAGTGCATGAACAAGTGATTGCTCGAAAAGAGGGAAGTTGAGTTACATATCGTGAGAGACGATTTTGTTAGAGATTACACCATGTGGGAACTTCATGGAGAAGATGTAACGGAAGATAAGGTATGGGTACAAGAGACGGAAAACAAATTCATTAAAATGGAAACCTAAGAGTGGAAAGGGCAGTAGAAGAAGATGAAGATGAATGACGGTTTGAAACCGGGTTATTACAAGATTCCACTGGCAATATACAACCTAGACAAAGAGGAGAAGCTGATGTTGTTGAAAGAACGATTGTAATTTAAATTTGTCAAATGCTATATACATATCCTGAATATTATAATATTATGTTTGTATATGTACGTTTTTGCAGGCTTCAACAGTGCTAAGAAGAGGGGTCTTGCTGGGCCCTCCTGCTCCATAGGTGCCGATCTATGGACGCTCGAGTGGAACAAAAATGGTGTGCATGTTGGTCTTAACTCAACCAAGTGGGGGATTACATGGGAGCAGAGATCCGTACTTACTATAAGTACCCGCTCTATCTTAAGTGGAACTAGCGCCAAACCGACAATGTTCGACAGTTTTTTGCGTCGTCCACGGTATCACATATCCTTTTATACATTTAAATTTCAATCGTCGTTATATATATATATATATATATAATTTCACATCCAGAGACATTACAGATATATCAGCGTCACTTGCGAGGATGTCGCTCCTATACCGTTCGATGCATATCATGCCTTTAACTGGGTTATAGCGGCGTGTCAGAATGTTAAGAGAAGACGTCGATGTGAAGTAAAGGAGGGTCATTACATTCCCCAGGTCGCGGCGACTACGGAAAGCGATGATGGATGTCATAGCGCTGGATGTCCCGAGAGAGGATTGGGTGGTCGAGTTTTATGAACATGATAATGTTTGGGTATAAATTTAATTTTTAAGATTATAACAATATAACATGAAATCATATTCTGAAATATATAATATAATCTTCTTTATATTTGCAAGGCGGCGTCGATTCGCAACAATCAGAACCAGAACAATGGTGTCAGAAACCACGTTGTCCTGATCTAAAGGAAGCGCTCACAGGATAGCTCTCAGCACTAGCTCGTGAGTACTTCGACATTTAAGAATATATGTTTTCTTTGTCGCAAATTACTTATTAAAATAAATTCTAATTTTATTGCAGAAAAAGAAAGATCTCGTCAACTACACTGCTGCAAAGGGATGGTCTGTCTTACACAGGCACGGGCGAGTACATGATAAGTTTCATATAATCAAGTCGATCCTGTATTTTAAGTTAACGCATGTGTGTATATTTTTTACGGACCCTGTTCCAGGAGAGGACGGACGTCTTAGGATTTGGCCTTGACGACCAGATTACCGCCATTGTCCCTGTCCTGGATTCGCTATCCGGCGGGCATCACGAAGGGTATGAGTGCGGGGTTGGTCTCGAGGCCCATCGACACTTTGCCAGGCGTTCGTCTGTCCACGAGTACGCCATGACCCAGACGCGGACAAATGCGGCAGCTGCGTTGCAGGAGGAGATTCGTCAGCTCCGCGAGCGGATGGCGCAGCAATAGGAGCAGATGGCGCAACGGCAGGTTCATCAGCAGACGCAGCAGTAGCTGCAGATGCATGCGGCGTAGGTTCAAAAGCTGAGGCAAGCGCATGAGGAGTCCATCCGGCAGGCCATCCAAGATGAGATAGGGAGTATGTTCAGGTTATGGGATGATGGAAGTGGATCGTCCCAACGACCATATATTTATTGATTTATTGATACAAACATTTTGTTTTGTTGATTTATTGATTATACTGGTTGTATATATATTTTGTTTATAATTGCGTGCGATTCTAATCATATTACTTTTTTATTATTATAATTACGTGAGACTTGATCATATTATTAGTATCTATTGCTGGTTGTAAATGAAAGCAACGAGCATGGGACGTGAAGAATTTTTATTTTTTAAAAAATTGATAATAAATTTGATAACGGTTATAACTGTTACCAAAATATTTATGGTAATGGTTATAACCGTTACCATAAGCTTCAGTAACAGTTACCTGCTACTGATATCTGAAAAATATCAGTAGCATGTATTCTTTCGTAACGGGAGACGATATGGTAACGGTTATAACCGTTATCATACGATGTCTGTGATTGTTAAAACCGTTACCATATATATAGTAACGATTTAAACCGTTACAATATATGTGGGCCCCATACTGATACGTTTCAGTTATCTGAACTCATTTTGGTAACACCATGTAATTGGTAACTGTTTTAACCGTCATCACAAAACTCTATGGCAACGGTTTACACCGTTACCAGGCTTCTGGCGATGGGTTTTTTTTGTAATGGTTGTGTAATGGTTTTCCCATATTGAAAATAACAAAAGAAACACATAGGTATAAAATATAAAATAAGTCACAGCTCAACAAGGCTTGAGTTTTATTGTTGGAACCCACTTATATCAAAAGCTCATGTGTACCTATAAAAAGCCCACCACTTTCTCAACTTTAAATAAACTTGATTTTTTACATGGTATCAGAGCCAATAGCTCGATTTTCCATGTGACAATCATACCAAGAAAAAGTGATGGTTGCACACAACTCTTTTCGTGCTTTACACGTGACAACCACACCAAGAAAAAATGATGGTTGCATGTAACTCTACTCGTACTTTTTACGTGACAACCACACCAAGAAAAAGTGATGGTTACACGTAACTCTACTCGTATCTTTCAAGTGACAATCACACCAAGAAAAAATGATGGTTGCACGTGAGAGAGTGTGTTGAAAGTAAAAACCAAATGTTTTGACTTTAAAGATAGTTCCACATTGAAAACGACAAAACAAATACATAGGTATATAATATAAGATAGATCAAATCTCAAGACGGCTTGAGTCTTATTATTGGAGCCCATTTATCATTAAAAGCCCATGTGTAAAAGTTCATCACTCCTCCAACTTTTCTCTAAATTTAAACTTTACTCTATATTAAAAATAACTTTAACAGTTACCATATGGGTTTTTGGTAACGGTTAAAACCGTTACGAAATCTATACCCTGTAGTAGTGTGAGTTGTTTGTAATTTGTTACTTTTGGATATCTTTATTTCTAATAGAGTAGCAAGGGCCTCTGCGCAAAGCGTAGGTATGAAGTCCAAAATCAAGAAAAATTATATTAATTTAAAAGTTAATTGTTATGTGATTTGTATATTATAATGTCTCGTATTTATGAACTTCATATATGGATTATATAAAACATTAACTTGCAAATATTTCAGCATTTCTCTTAAACTTTTCAATAGCTTTCTTGTATAGCATACGAAAATCGATTTTTTTTAACAAATCTCAAATTCTCATTTTTCTTCGGTTCAAGATTTTGCTTGTTATAACACACGAGAATCACGAAATATACAAAAATCCCAAAATTTTTGTTTTCTTAACATATTCAACATTTTGCAGGCTACGTCACTCGAATATGACGAGATTTTAAAATTTTCAAAATCTTTGTTTTCTTCGGTTTTCCAATATTCTAATATTACTATAGCACAAGAAAATTATGAAATCTTCAAAAACAAAACATTTTTGGCTTTCTTCGATTTTTAATATTTTTCATAATATAGATAAGAAAATCTTCTCAAAATTTTCTGTTTCTTTCTTTTTTCAATATTATGCACATGAAAATAATGAAATTTTTAAAAATCTTAAACTTTTTCTTCGGTTTTTAAATATTATGCATTCCATAGGAAACGACAACCGTGAAATTTACAAAAATCCCAAAATTATTTGATTTCTTCAAATTTACAATATTTTGCACTCTACCATACGAAAATTCCATAATTTTCAAATATCTCAAACTTCTCTATTTTTCGGTTTTTCAATATTTTTATTGATATAGCACACGCAAATCATCAAATTTACAAAAATCTAAAAAAAAATTAGTTTACTACGATTTCTCAATATTTTGTTTGCTTTATACCACATGAAAATCGAAATTTTCGATGTTTTTTGGTATATTTACTTGCCATAGCATATGAAAACCGCAACATCTTCAAATATCCCAAAAATTCCTAGTTCTTTTGAATTATCAATAATTTACATGCTATAAATACACCAAAATGGTGAATTTAAAAATTCAAAAAAATCTATCTTTTTTTCAAATCTTCAATATTTCACATGTTATATCATTATGAAAATCACGAAATTTTCACAAAACTCAATATTTTCCGTTTTATTTGGTTTTTCAATATTTTGCTTGCTCATATAAAGATCGTGAACTTTTCAAAAAATATCATAATTCTTTTTTCATTTTTAATATTTTGATACTTATAGCACATGAAAAAAGTTTGTTTTCTTCAGTTTTACAATTTTTGTAGGCTAAAGTTCACTGAACCCCCAGTTTGTTTGGTCATACTCAAAATAAACCCCAAAAAATTTGATTGGTGTTGAAAACTCTAAAAATAACAGTGACACGTTATTACTATATGTCACATTACAACACATCAGCCAACTAGCACATCAGCAAAAAATACAAAATTTACCAACTTACCCTCATCTTCCTTCTCCATGCCGACCATAACTAATTTAGCAAAAACCCTAACCTTAGTCTGCCGCCAGCCTTCGCCGCCACCGCAGTCAATCCTCCCCACCCCTTCCCTCTCCCTTTTCTCCTCCCCACCACCTCATGCCTCCTCCCCTCAATTCCTCACCAAACCCTGTTCCTTCAACCTTAAAACCACTACCATACCCATCTCTGTCAACCTCAACACCACCACCATCAAACCCACCTCCGTCGATTTCACCACCAGCACCAAACCCATCTCGCCCATCTCCTTCGACCTCAACACCACCATCAAACCCGCCGTCTTCGGCCTCAACACCACCACCATCAAACCCATCTACTTCTACCTCAAAACCACCACCAAACTCATCTTGCCCACCTCCTTCGACCACCCTCCTGCCTCTCCTCGCCGCCTCCTCCTGCCCACATCTCATCCTCAAACCACCCCCTCCTCTTCCCAATTCTTAATTCTGAGCAAAATTTTTGATATTAATTAATTAACTTAATAATAAAATTAATATTATTAATTAATTATTTAATTAATTATGTTTATTTAAAAGGGCAAAATAATCATTTTAATGGCTTTTTAACACCGTTAGCTAGTCACCGTTATCTTTGGGGAGTTTCCACGTCAATCAATCTTTTTTGGGGTTTTCCAGGATATGACCAAATGAATTGGGGGGTTTAGTGAACTTTACTCATTTTTGTATGATATAATAGCACATGAAAATCATGAAATTTTTAAAAATCTTAGAACAATTTTATTTTATTCGGGCTTTTATTATTTTTGTTGCTATATAGACTATGAAAATTGAAATATTTTAAAAATTCATCTTTTTTGTTTTATTCGGTTTTTCATCATTTTGCTTACTATACCAAAGGCAGATCAAAATTCTCAAAAATCTTAAAACTTTTCTGTTTTATTCACATTTTCAATATTTTGCGAGATATATATTATATCATACGAAATCACAAAATTTTCAAATACCTAAAAAAATTGTTTTCACATTATTTTGCATAATGTTATAGCAACACGAAATTCATGAAATTTCAAAGTTGTTAGAATTTTTTGTTTTCTTTGGTTTTCGAATATTTCTCTTGCTCATACTTTTAGAGATCTTTCGGGTATCAAGAAGACAAAAGGCTATATGAAATAAAAAAAAGAAAAAGAAAAGAAAAGGTTGTCAATTGCTAGAAAGAACCTATCAGAACAAAGAAATCTGGTCCAAGTGACTAGGGACCTTGGTAACACACTGAAAGCATGAAAATTTTAAAACTCGTAATTTTTTTTGTTTTCTTTAAATTTTCAATTTTTTGCACGCTGTATGTAGCCCAAAAAAATCGCGAAATTTTAAAAAATCTCAAAAAAAATTCCTTTGTTTTTTCAATATTTTGAACATTACGAAAATCACAAAATCTACAAAAAATCTCAAGAATTTTCCATTTTCTTCGTTTTTCAATATTTTTTGTTTGGAATATACCACATGAAAATAATAAAATTTTAAAAGTCTCAATATTTCATGTTTACTTCCGTTTTTCTATATTCTACATGCCATAACAAAAAAAAATTCACAAAAATTTCAAATAATCTCAAATTTCTGCTTTCTTCCATTTTCTCAATATTATGCATAGCCGTAACACCCGAGTTCATTTATACCAATTCCAGTTTCCGTATTTACTTATACATGGTTTATTCTTGATTGATCGTGTTTAGGTCTACTGGTAGTTACTTGGTGCATTGCATTCGACCCGACCCGCTTACTTGAGCTTGTTTGATTTATATTTATAGTTTAGCCTTACTCGTTGCTTTGACGCGTGCATCTAGTATAAACCGCATATCGGCATTTCATTTGGCATCGCATGTTATAACATATAACTTTTAGTCACTAAAAATATTCATTAAAATACGTTGCATGGCCTGCTTGATACCCCTAACCTTGTGATAGCATCCTTGCGTCGCGTTCTCGTCCCATTCAGTAAAACGGACGTATTTGGATGGCTACGCGCACGTGCGTGTGTCTGTTCTTGGGGGTATGCTTTTCTGTCGTATAATCTTTCATTTTAAATTTTGAAGCTGACTAATATTTTTTTTATATTTCAAATTCAAAATCTTGGACCCGACTCAGGCGCTTTTCTGATATATTTTGTAGTCCGCCTAAATTCAAATTAATTACTTTATTTTTAATTTTATTTATTCTTTTAATTTTCCGTAAACTGGGGAACTGATTGTATTTCTTAGTTATTAAAATCTTTTATAAATTTTATCAAATCTTTCTAACTAAGCCAATCAGAGTTCTCTCTTTGTGCTCCTGGCCCATCGTCATTCTCTCTCTCTCTTCTGTTCCTTTCTTTTATTTTCCCTTAACCAATCGAATTCATCCTCTCTGCCACCGGGTCCCATACGTTTGGTTCCTATCTCTCTCCTAAAATCTTTCTCCCTTTCATTCTCTCTCTCTTTCTCTCTCCCCGAGCGTTCTCTCTTTCCTCCCCCTCTCTTCTTTTCTTCTTCTCTCTCTCCTTCTCTTTCTCTCGGCTCTCGTACTCTCTCTCTCTCTTCTCGCAATTACTGTTCCTCCATCGAGTCTGGTCACTGCCTCCCACTACGGTCACCTTCCTTCTTCGTCCTCGTCATCTCCTCCTTTGTTAACCCAGCGGCCATGAGAAAAATACTACCCTCGCCGGCGCCGCCCCAAGCACCGAGCACCATAAACATTGCCTCCCTCAAAACTCCTCCATCTCCCATCACCGAGAACCCAACAACTCGTCATCGCCTCCTTCTTCAACCCGCAACCCACCATCATCGGCTCCAGTCCTCAACCAATCACCGCAGCCCTTCATCTTCAAACCATCACCTCAACCCCCGAGTCTCCATCATCGGCATCTCCTCCCTCAACCGTCGACCTAACCCTCATCATCAACCCCAAGACCCTTGTCTCCATCTCCCCAAGATCCCCATTGCACCCTAGCCGTGACCTGCTCCCTTCAACCGACGCCTCCTCACAATCGTCGACCAGCCTTCTGCCCCCTCTTCTTCCTCGTTTTCATCTCCCTGAACATCCTTGCCGTCGCCACCTCCTTCAAACCGCAACACCCATCACCTTCATTATTCCTTCACCGGCAGCACCTAACCCAAACACCCAACTTCAACACCTCGCCTGCGTCTACATTGGCGTCGCCGCCTCTACCCTCGACCCCGATCTTCTCCCCTCTCTTCTACCACCTCCTCGCTATCAGCCTCCGTTTTCCCTTGAGACCGTTTCTAGCCATTAACGCCGCCCGACCTCCTCGGATCTCACTTCCAAAGCCGGTGGATATTGCTACGGTTGATGCAGAGGATGACAATGATGAATCTATTGGGGGCATGTCAAATCAATTGGTTCTTTTAATCCTTCTTTCATTAATACAACTCACGACGTGAATCCAGTATATAACCGAGCCCAGATTCTGGTCGTAGTTCAAGTCCTGATCTTTTATCGCATTGGATTCTTATGTCGTCGTGTTGTTTACCTGATCATCATCTCCAGGCAAGTTATTCTTGCTACATGCTACTATAACATCTATATATATTTATTTCATGTTTAAGACTGTAAATAGAATCTAAGGCTGTAAATCTTCATTATTGCATTTCGATGTCAGAATATATCATGGTAGACTCAGATCTTAAATCATAATTCGTTGCATGTTAGAGCACCACATTGTATACCCATATCCATGTTTAATTTGCTTATTAATTAAATGCATAACTCCTAGCGCCTTTAAATAGCTTCTACTCCGAGTACCCAGTGGCATTAATTGAACGTATTTTATATATCATTGCACCTCTAGAGTATCTAATACGTATTAGTTTGATTTTAACACTCATATGTGTTTTGCTGTATTCAAGTAAGGTTGAAACCATCTATCAAATACAAACTAATAACTGTGCATCTACATACCTTAACCTGTACCTGATTGCATTTCACGTTATAAATTCCAACTTATTAATTCTATGAGTACACATGCCTATTCTGTATGCCATGATTATGCTAGTTTGATTTTGAGCACCCACATGATATCGTTTACATCTTGACATAACTTGCTACATACATATTGATTGACCCGACATGGTACCGTATACTGCTTAACTTGACCTGATGTACTATGACCTGACCCGTTACCCGATCTTGTGTCTAATGCCAACAAACCTGACATGTAGTCCTCATGGACCGTTCCTGTTGTCTATCCAGACAAACCTGCTTACCTGATTCTGTGTTGGCATTAGTTCTTAATTACTGAATACCTGACTTGACATACACATATAACTTGGGGGTATGGGGAAATCAAAGGTGAAACCTGACTTGTAACTCAACAGTTCGCTACTTGTTCTGATCAGTTTTAGAGGGTAGACCAGCCTTGGAATGATGCTGCTGACATCATTCATCTGTACACATTCCTGTTTAGTGCCTAGCGGCATGTCTCGGTTTCAGCCCGAGAATCTGGACCGTGGTCCCGGGTATGCACGGGATACTATTGAGTTACATCGATAATTCATCAATTTGATTTCAAAGACTTTAGAATAGAAAACCTGATAGAACAGTTTAGTTTATCTACTGCACACTACCCTGCACTGCCCTGATTTATATTACTGTTACCCTTGCTTATTTCATGTTTACATTCGCATTGCCTGTTACACTGTTCATATTTTATTATTTGATGACATGACGTGCTGACGTCTGGGTTTTGCATGGCCCAGATTCTTCTACCTTGTTGCAGACTGATTAGGAGTATTGCCGCTGTTAGACGAGCGGTGAGGTTCCTGTCGGTATGTAGTTTCATTTCCAGGTGTTTCATTTATTGTATCTTTTGACTTCCACATATTGTTATTTCTTGACTCTTTTACTCTGGCTTATGGACATGTACTAGATAGTTAGTTTACTTTCCTGTTCTTGATATCTCTACAGCCGTAATGTGACTGTGGAAGGATTTTTCCTATCCACAGGTAGCATGGTTGGCTATGTCGCGTGCCCATCTTAGCGTACTCTGGGAAGCGGGGGCGTGACATGGTTCTTTTGGTATCAGAGCCATAAGATATAGGTTAATCGGGTTTGATTCTTTTGTAGTTGGGTATTGTACCCAATACATGAATCAGAATACCGTGTTTAGAAAACATGTCCTGCCGCCTTGCCGTTTTACCGTTCTTGAATCAAGTTCTTCCTGATTATATCTTTTACGACGTGAAAACTTCCTTTGCATATCGACTCGAAAACCTGATTCCTTGTTATCTCTAGGACTTGGGCGACTTGGGTGGAGTTATGTAATTGTGCCCATGAATTGCAGTATTGTTACAATGCGGTACTCTATTTAAGTAACTTGGAGTCCTGGTCTTGATTCACTTCCGTATTCCATGGTCGTAATGTTACCTTGCTTCTCTCGGTTTTATTACTTACCAGTTATTGTTTCATCACCAGCTTGAATCATGTTCACCGTGGTTAACCCTCTTCAGTATCTTGACTTCGGATAAAGTCATCTTGATATCTTACTCGTTCTTGTTTTTCCCCGCGTTAGGATTATTCAATCCTGATGCATTTCCTTGTTTGTTGTTGTCTTGGGAATGGGATTTCGCTGCACTTTTCACACTCATATTAATTGTAAGGAAGAGAAGGTGATTCTCCAGATCCCCAGACTTTCAGAAGTTGTTTTGCTGGAGGAGACAGTTCTGTCGGGCCAGTCGAGTTAGGGCTAGGCCGACAAATAAGGTTCTTTCGTCAATGGAAATGGATAAGGAAGAAGCGCCGGCTATATGTGAGGGTTTCATGGATGTGTGAAGACATATCAGGTTTACCGCAGAGACGAGACGTGGAGTTCGCACTTGAACTTGTTCTTGGTGCAGCGCCAATCTCAAAGGGCATATTACCCGATGGCACCAGTGGAGTTGGAAGAAATCAGGAATTAGGTTGCTGAATTAGATGAGAAGGTTGGTTTCGCCGCAGCAACTTAACTGGGGAAACTCCAGTTCTTCTAGTAAAGAAGAAAGATGACACAGGGAAGGCGTACATTGATTATCAAGAAGTAAACCGAGTGATTATTATGAACTAGTACCCGATCCCTCGTATTGGCGAAGTGTTTGAACAGCTTAGTGGCGCGAGGGTATTCTTGAAGCTGGATTTGCGGTTCGGATATTATCAGGTCCGAGTTAAATCAGAAGATATTTGCAAGACTGCGTTCCGAACTCAGTATAGACATTACGAGTATTAGTGATACCCTTCGGAGTGACAAATACGCCAGCTATAATTAGGGACTTGATGAACGGAATCTTTTCACCATTCTTGAAGCAGTTTAGTATTGGTCATGGAAGATATTCCGGTCTACTCGAGAAGTATTGAAGAGCATGCAGGACACTGAAGATCGCACTGCAGAGTTGGAAACAAGAAAGATTATATGCAGAGATGAGCAAGTGCAAGTTTTGGCTTGAAGAAGTAAAGTTTGGGGACATATCGTAGCTGGAGATGGAATTGCCATTTACCCAGGGAAGATTGCAGCAGTTCAAGACCGGCCGATTCCCAAAGATCAGAAGTTTCTTAGACTTGCAAGACACTATAGAAGGTTCGTGAAGAAATTTTGCTCGTTTGGCTGAGCCTCTGACCAAGCTTACGCACAAGAAAGTACCATTGGTGGACGAATAAGTGTGCGTCAATCTTTGAGGCGTTGGAGCAAGGTTGATGACCGCTTTTGTTTTGACCGTACCAGACGGTTCCGGAGGGTTGGTGATTCACAGCGATGCATCTGGGAAAGGTTTGGGATGTGTTTTGATACTGCATGAGAAGGTTGTAGCTTACACGTTGAGACAGTTGAAGACCCATGAGAAGAATTACTCAACTCATGATTTGGAGCTTGCGGCTGAGATTTTTCGCTTGAAGTTTTGGAGACGCTACTTATTGGGCGAAAGGGGTCGAAATATTCACCGATCACAAAAGCCTAAAGTACGTGTTCGCTCAGAAGGAGCTAATTGTGTGACAGCGAAGATGGTTGGAGCTGAAAGCTGACTATGATCTTGATCTTAAGTACCATCCGGGAAAGTTAAGGCTGTGACCGGATGCGCTTAGTCGGTTACCAGCAATTCGGATGTTGACTGCACAAAAGGGGAACTTACCGAAGACTTTCGGAGATTCAGTTTGGAGGGTGTGCTACCGCATTATTGGGGAATGAGAAGATGAAATCCGGCAGAAGTTTCCATCCTATTCTTGAAATTTCTTATTTGTTTATCCTATCTTGTTCTTGGAATTTCGATGACGAAATTCTTTTGTAGTTGGGTATAATGTAACACCCGAGTTCATTTATACCAATTCCAGTTTCCGTATTTACTTATCCATGGTTTATTCTTGATTGATCGTGTTTAGGTCTAATGGTAGTTACTTGGTGCATTGCATTCGACCCGACCCGCTTACTTGAGCTTGTTTGATTTATATTTATAGTTTACCCTGACTCGTTGCTTTGACGCGTGCATCTAGTATAAACCGCATATCGGCATTTCATTTGGCATCGCATGTTATAACATATAACTTTTAGTTACTAAAAATATTCATTAAAATACGTTGCATAGCCTGCTTGATACCCCTAACCTTGTGGTAGCATCCTTGCGCCGCGTTCTCGTCCCATTCAGTAAAACGGACGTATTTGGATGGCTACGCGCACGTGCGTGCGTCTGTTCTTGGGGGTATGCTTTTCTGTCGTATAATCTTTCATTTTAAATTTTGAAGCTGACTAATATTTTTTTATATTTCAAATTCAAAATCTTGGACCCGACCTGGGCGCTTTTCTGATATATTTTGTAGTCCGCCTAAATTCAAATTAATTACTTTATTTTTAATTTTATTTATTCTTTTAATTTGCCGTAAACTGGGGAACTGATTGTATTTCTTAGTTATTAAAATCTTTTATAAATTTTATCAAATCTTTCCAACTAAGCCAATCAGAGTTCTCTCTTTGTGCTCCTGGCCCACCGTCATTCTCTCTCTCTCTTCTGTTCCTTTCTTTTATTTTCCCTTAACCAATCGAATTCATCCTCTCTGTCACCGGGCCCCACACGTTTGGTTCCTATCTCTCTCCTAAAATCTTTCTCCCTTTCATTCTCTCTCTCTCTCTTTCTCTCTCCCCGAGCGTTCTCTCTTTCCTCCCTCTCTCTTCTTTTCTCCTTCTCTCTCTCCTTCTCTTTCTCTCAGCTCTCGCACTCTCTCTCTCTCTCTTCTCGCAATTACTGTTCCTTCATCGAGTCTGGTCACCGCCTCCCACTACGGTCACCTTCCTTCTTCGTCCTCGTCATCTCCTCCTTTGTTAACCCAGCGGCCACGAGAAAAATACTACCCTCGCCGGCGCCGCCCCAAGCATCGAGCACCACAAACATTGCCTCCCTCAAAACTCCTCCATCTCCCATCACCGAGAACCCAACAACTCGTCATTGCCTCCTTCTTCAACCCGCAACCCACCATCATCGGCTCCAGTCCTCAACCAATCACCGCAGCCCTTCATCTTCAAACCATCACCTCAACCCCCGAGTCTCCATCATCGGCATCTCCTCCCTCAACCGTCGACCTAACCCTCATCATCAACCCCGAGACCCTTGTCTCCATCTCCCCGAGATCCCCATTGCACCTTAGCCGTGACCTGCTCCCTTCAACCGACGCCTCCTCACAATCGTCGACCAGCCCTCTACCCCCTCTTCTTCCTCGTTTTCATCTCCCCGAACATCCTTGCCGTCGCCACCTCCTTCAAACCGCAACACCCATCACCGTCATTATTCCTTCACCGGCAGCACCTAACCCAAACACCCAACTTCAGCACCTCGCCTGCGTCTACATTGCCGTCGCCGTCTCTACCCTCGACCCCGATCTTCTCCCCTCTCTTCTACCACCTCCTCGCCATCAGCCTCCGTTTTCCCTTGAGACCGTTTCCAGCCATTAACGCCGCCCGACCTCCTCGGATCTCACTTCCAAAGCCGGTGGATATTGCTACGGTTGATGCAGAGGATGACAATGATGAATCTATTGGGGGCACGTCAAATCAATTGGTTCTTTTAATCCTTCTTTCATTAATACAACTCACGACGTGAATCCAGTATATAACCGAGCCTAGATTCTGGTCGTAGTTCAAGTCCTGATCTTTTATCGCATTGGATTCTTATGTCGTCGTGTTGTTTACCTGATCATCATCTCCAGGCAAGTTATTCTTGCTACATGCTTGTAACAACCCTAATTTTCTTATACACTTTTTTCAATACAAATTTTTTTCAAATATTTTTTAAAAAAAAAATTCATAAAGGGGTATTTATTTCCTGAGCACAAGACTTAAGTAATTGATTAGCAATTTAATTACAAGAAAGAGCTTGTAGCTCATTGGTAATACCTTGCATTGCTGAATCAAGCCACCAGAGTTCAAATCTCATGCCCTACATTATTTTTAATATTTATTTTGTTTTAAATTTTTCTTCATGGTTGTCTCTTCATCTTCTAAACCCCCATGTACACTTCAAATTCCTAGATCGGTTTCAGAGACCTTTGAAATCCACATTTACTCCATTTTAATGATTTTTAATACATTTTTACTTTGAAACCTTTCATATACCCTATTTACTCCATTTTAATGATTTTTAATACATTTACATTAAAACCTTTCATATACCCTATTTACTCCAAATTTTAATGATTTTATACATTTTTACATTAAAACCTTTCATATACCCTATTTACTCCAACTTTTAATAATTTTATATATTTTTACATTTTTATTTGAAAATCCTTCACCTACCCTACCCCTAACCTACCCTATAAATACACCCCCTCCCTTCTACCCTCTCATCCTAAAAGTGCTCACTCTCTCAAAATTTTCCAATAGTTGTGTACTTTGAAAACAAGCTCGCGGCGAAACTCCGACGAAATTCCGGCGACGTTTTTAGGAACTACCGGCGACGACACAATGCCTCGGCAACTCATCTAGTTCCCCTATACTCTTTAGTATAGATCGAAACTCGTAAGTCCCGTTCTTTTCTTCCTTCTACTTCTAAAAAATACGGAATTACGAAACCCGACGGAAATCGGAACAAACCGATTTCCGATTCGGTTTTCTATAAAATCCCACTTATCACCAATTCCATAATACTTAAAACTATTCATAATGACTATTAATCACATAACAACTAATTTGGACAAAGTTTCTCACATGAAATGATAGCTTTTGCAATATCGTATTTTTTCACTTTAATACCATAATGTTTATTTTTCTTCTTCTAATCAATTCAATCATGTCTAAACATATTAATCTTGACTATTAAACTTGTAAAAATCAATTTGAATTAGTTTTCACACATGAAATGATAAGCTTTTCAACTTACCGTATTTTTTCACCTTAATACACTCATGTTTCAATTTTACATTTAACCCTTTAATATTGCTATACCTTAAAATAGATCACGAGATAATGACCTACCTCCTCACACACACATATGAAACCATAATACGCTATCTTGAAAACTACTAATACGATAAAAGAAGATTTTATATTAAAATACCATTTCCTTAATAAAACCTTTTATAAAAGTTTAGGTTTGATACATTTGTTTAAACAATATCTTTAATAGGAAAAATACGATAAGTTGTGGATATCGATCGTTTATCTAAACCTGACTTTGTGGTGTCTAGGCAAGTGTGTCTAAGGTAAGTGGTTTCTTAATTAGGGCCACAACTTGTAGTGGAGAGCCTCCCACTTATCTGGCACTTACCTGGCCGCAATTGGCGGTGAAGATGCGCTTTGAGACTTCTAACGACTTGTCGTTTAGACCATTTAGAAATATGCTAGTTGGCTTAGAAAACCCTAGAATCTAAAATACGGAAAATTACACTTTTCAAATAAATACCTTTTACTATATAAAACCGTTTTCTAAAGGATTAGTATTTGATAATTTTTGCAAAGCGCCGCTACAACCCATCTTTGGGGAACCCGTTCGGGATCATGCGGTTTATCGCGCACCCTCAGGCTAGTAGTGCGAGATTCAGACCTTCGAAAGGAGCATTCGGTCTTGAAAGGTTTAAAATACGTCATTTTAAGAAAATGAGATTTTTGGAATATAAAATATTTATTAAAAATTATTTTTGTATAAACATTTGTATATTTATCATTTAAATATCTATTTTATTATAATATAAATTTTCCACTTTTTCCTAAAAATCACAATAATAAATTTTAAACTAAAACACCATGAATTTCAAATAAATCAATATTACAGATAAATACCTATAACTAGGATATTTTCACTAGAAATGTCACAACATAAAATGCACCTCATTACAACCCTAATGACGAATAATAAATACTTGAGGCATATTTTGAAAAGTATATAAAAGTATTTTCACATAAAACCCCTCAAGTTTTATAAGTTACCCTAAGGACCCTAGCAATTGTAAGACCTCGATTCACATTTCTGATTGTCTGACTCGGTTTTGAGTCTGATTAATCTGACTTGAAAATGATTCAAGTCAATCTATAATCTACAAGTTTCCACTTCAATATGAACTCATGAATCCATGACTACAATTATCAATTTACACAACTTGACTGAACCGAACCATGGATATATATTCCTTTTACATGATTCTCAGTTATTCCATTTACATGACTCTACGGTTATAACCGTTTCCTGATATCATGGTTTTGGTCAGTTAGTCAATCAATCTTACAACCAATACAATTAACAAGATAACAATACCAACAAGACATCGCGGGGTTTAAGGGATAGACTGGTACGGAATATGTTAAAGGTGGCACGAGGTGGTCACTTAAGACGTAATTACATCCATGCCGTTGTTCCGTGGTATTATCGACGGAGCCTTGTACTACAGGTTACCAAGGTCCCTGGTGTAAGTGGGACTCCCCTCGTATACACTGGTATCTTCTATACCAGGCTACAAACAACAGCGTTAATACAGCATTACAATATTATAATAAAACATTAAAAGCTACTCTCTCTCTCTCTTACTCTCTATCTATTTCTCCCTTATCTTTGGGACTTACCGAGCGACCTGTTCGCTGACGACATTCTATTTTTTTCTTCTTTGAATGTCGTCAGGTGATTTGGACCCGGCAGAGATCGAGCCATCTGCAGAAGACTTGGAGCAGTTTGCCAAAAATCCAGCACTTTAGTTTCATTGTACACTTTTCTTTCAGTACTTTTCATTTCCTGTTATGCCACTGTTTAGGCATCTTTTATTTCAGTTGTATTTCCTTTTCATATATTGTACAAAGAATGTTAATAAATAAAAGTTGTTGTTCTTTTTATTTCTTGTCTCTTATGTATTTATTTCTATATTGCTTAGATACGTTTAGCGTATGTACTTCTGAGTATATACGTAGCGGATCTCGTCTCGTCCCCTTCGCCGTATACTGGGAAGCGGGGCGTGACAATGCTGCTATAACATCTATATATATTTATTTCATGTTTAAGACTGTAAATGGAATCTAAGGCTCTAAATCTTCATTATTGCATTTCGATGTCAGAATATATCATGGTAGACTCAGATCTTAAATCATAATTCGTTGCATGTTGGAGCACCACATTGTATATCCATATCCGTGTTTAATTTACTTACTAATTAAATGCATAACTCCTAGCGCCTTTAAATAGCTTCTACCCCGAGTACCCAGTGGCATTAATTGAACGTATTTTATATATCATTGCATCTCTACAGTATCTAATACGTATTAGCTTGATTTTAACATTCATATGTGCTTTGCTGTATTCAAGTAAGGTTGAAACTATTTATCAAATACAAACTGATAACTGTGCATCTATATATCTTAACATGTACCTGATTGCATTTCACGCTATAAATTCCAGCTTGTTAATTCTATTAGTACACATGCATGTTCTGTATGCCATGATTATGCTAGTTTGATTTTGAGCACCCACATGATATCGTTTACATCTTGACATGACTTGCTACATATATATTGATTGACCCGACATGGTACCGTATACTGCTTAACTTGACCTGATGTACCATGACCTGACCCGTTACCTGATCTTGTGTCTAATGCCAACAAACCTGACATGTAGTCCTCATGGACCGTTCCTGTTGTATATCCAGACAAACCTGCTTACCTAATTCTGTGTTGGCATTAGCTCTTGATTACTGAATACCTGACTTGACATACACATATGACTTGGAGTATGGGGAAATCAAAGGTGCAACCTGACTTATAACTCAACAGTTCGCTACTTGTTCTGATCAGTTTTAGAGGGTAGGCCAGCCTTGGAATGATGCTGCTGACATCATTCATCTGTACACATTCCTGTTTAGTGCCTAGCGGCATGTCTAGGTTTCAGCCCGAGAATCTGGACCGTGGTCCCGGGTATGTACGGGATACTATTGAGTTACATCGATAATTCATCAATTTGATTTCAAAGACTTTAGAACAGAAAACCTAATAGAACAGTTTAGTTTATCTACTGCACACTACCCTGCACTGCCCTGATTTATATTACTGTTACCCTTGCTTATTTTATGTTTACATTCGCATTGCCTGTTACACTGTTCATATTTTATTACTTGATGACATACGCGCTGACGTCTGGATTTTGCATGGCTCAGATTCTTCTACCTTGTTGCAGACTGATTAGGAGTATTGCCGCTGTTAGACGAGCGGTGAGGTTCCTGTCGGTATGTAGTTTCATTTCCAGATATTTCATTTATTGTATCTTTTGGCTTCCGCATATCGTTATTTCTTGACTCTTTTACTCTGGCTTATGGACATGTGCTAGATAGTTAGTTTACTTTTCTGTTCTTGATATCTCTACAGCCGTAATGTGACTGTGGAAGGATTTTTCCTATCCACAGGTAGCATGGTTGGCTATGTCGCATGCCCATCTTAGCGTACTCTGAGAAGCGGGACGTGACAATAGCACACGAAATCGTGAAATCTTCAAAAATCTCAAAGTTTTTGTTTTCTTCAAAAGTTTAATATTTTGCATGTTATAGCACATGAAAATAGCGAATTGTTTAAAAATGTCAAAATAATATGTTTTCTTTGGTTTTTTAATATTTCTTTCTTAATGTTTAACCATTTCAGTGTTTATTCTTCATGGCCTTTGTGGTCTCTTAGATTACTTAATGCCTTGCATGCATGTTTCTGACCTTTATGTACAGGTAAAAAAGATGGATGATTTTTGAGGATGCTCCTTATGTGAAACGGCTTGTTAAAAGATATTTTATCTTGTGAGTTCAATTGATAACACCTTGTTTTTTCTCCTGTGTTTATGGTGAGATTTTTGTGATAATATGCCAGTAGGCATGCGTTGAATGTTGATACCAAAATAGAGATTTCAATATCACATAGTGCCCATCAACCATGCATCGCCAGTTTTGGACCTGTAGAGTAAATGATTCAAATGGCGTCGGCATACCTATGAACTAAGCATACCTATCAACTAAGTTATCTGTGGACTTTGTGCAGGTATATATGCCCAATTATATATCTCTCATCATTCTTTTTAACTATTTTAATCTCATGGGTGCCTTGATAAATTGTATCCACGATTAGAAAAGACCCATCAAGATGGATGCTATGCAAATGCATCGTATTTTAGGTACATTTTTAATAAATTGAACACTTTGAATTGCTTGGAGTAGACAATATTCATTTGAGTTGTTTAGAGTAGAATTTTTGGTATTTTCGGGTGTTGGTTGATGAGCAGAGAGGGTGTTTCCGCTAATAAATAACATGAGGGGGCATAAGTGCTAGCTAGTCGGGTTAAACCACAGGAGATTATAGAAATCATCCTTGTTATTACTTAGGATCAATTGTTCATTATTCTGAGGTTAACCTTGTAGAAATCGTTAACCAAACTAGATCATCCCATCGGGCCATTGGCAGATTCAAGTCAATTTTGGTCACCTAGCTAAGAAAATAACTATTATTACCTTAAAAATTGACAGTATTTTTTCCCGGATGTGGTAAGAGCCTTACAGGTCTATTGGTTTTTCTATGCCTTAGAATTAATACGATCGATCCCTAACAAAAGCAGCAGCAGCAACACAAGCCTTTATCCCAATCTTTTTACGGAATCTGAAGTCATTCCTTTTCTAGTCTCTTTCATAGCCTAGGAAAATATATATGGCCAATAGCTTAACTATCGATCGATATGACCTACGTTTATATTGTGGGATATGAAAGCTCTTTGCCAGTTTCTTGACATGCGGAATTGCTTTCTTTCATTGGTTCAGAGCAACCTAGGCTGTGACATTATTATTATTATTATTATTATTAAAGAGAACTATTAACGTCCAAGTAAGTCTATTTTTCTTTTACTTTGTTAATCCTTTTTGACGAACTGTTAGGGTTACATGATAATTGTCAGGACTACATATATTAATTACATGATAAATATTTTCATGGCAGTCAAAATTCCAATAGCAGACTATCAAATTGGTCGCGACAAAGAGGAGAAGAGAGCAATAGAGGGGAAAAGCTTAGAGAGCTACTAACTTTTCATAGGTCATTGAAAACTATCCCGATACAGAGTGAATTAAAATAATTGCATATTTTGTGTTAATTTCTTATTCGTCAACTTCTTATGCATGGAATTACAAATAATATTATTAGGGTAAAAAGAAAATTGGTTCAAGATGGATAGTTAAAAACTTAAAAACAGAGCATGCTTCGGAAACACTTGGTGCTGTAATATTAGGGGTCTTAACAGTCATGAGAATCCAATGCGTAATATTAGGGGTCTTGACAGTCATGAGAATCCAATGCTTTCTGGATGAAATGATATTCAGAGAAAAATCATAATAGTATTCGGCGTGTAGAAGGAATGAAGAGACAGAATTACTGCTGAGTTGCTTTGGTACGAGATTTTATCATATTGTGTTAGAAATTACTCGTCTTAAATTTAGCCAACTTTAGTGCATGCACTACCTTCTCATTTCGTATTTGATTTGATGTCTTAAGATCAAATATAAGTTATAGGCAATCTTTAACCAATGTAATGGTAATTACTTCCAGTCTACCTATCGTTAAGGGTTAATTGCACAAATCACCCAGTTTACCCCATATGGATTTATTAGCACAAACACCCCCTCCCTTCATTGATCATAATGCTCGAATCCTACTAAAACAACACAAAAAAATTATAGTTAAATTAAACAATCATTGGAGTTGTTTAGAGTTGAATTTGTGTGTATTAGGTGATTAGGTTATCATTTTGGTTGGGGGGGGGGGGATAAGTAGGGATTGATGTAAACGGATCACATATAGTTGTAACTATATTAGTCGTTGACGGATATGAATACGGAGACGAATAATGAAAACCACTATCCATATTTGAAAAATCTTTGATACGGATATAAAATGAATATAGTAAATTTTTTATTCATACATGCTATAAAAAGTCGAATATTGAATCGGATACAGATATGGAAGGAATGTATGTGTTACCATATCCGCATCCGGTTATCGTTGTTGGATACAAATACGGTTACAGATAATCATCGGAAATGAAAACCAATATTCGTATTTGATAAAAATTGGATACAAATACGGATTCCATTTGGATTATCCGTATCCGTTTACATCCCTAGGTATAAATGCTATATACCCTCCCAGTATGGTGGGGTTGGATTTGTGCAATTAACCCCTATTTTAATAACAAAGGAAGTAAACTTAAATATTGATTCATCCTCGCTTATGAAATATGTTTCTTTCTTTTATTACATCTTAGGAAACTCCCCCTTGCAAAAAGTATTTAGATAGCCTTCGTCATCTAACTTCAAGTTGGTTTAATGAATTAACAAGAAACCTAGAAGAAAAACACCATCAACTAACACTATCTTATAATAATAGGCCATGCTTAGCAACACCCTATAATGATAATGACTTGTTGTTGGTAATAACAGAGATAGATGATATACGGAACAATACTAACGATCAATTACGCAACAACAATGCAATACCAACGAAAGTTATAAAACGATAAACACGCGAGAATATAAGAATCACAAACCAGAGACAAGAGATTTGTTAACGAGGTTCACCCACCGTATGGCTGGTCTCCGACAGAGCGGAATCTGCAAACGTCTACTATATCCTTGAATCAAATTACACCAACAAGCAACCTTAGGAGATTTCTCTCAAATCTCTCTAGATCTTAACCATCACCCTCTCTCTATACAATAGTCTCTCAAATTGGCAGGACAATAATCATATGAGAGATTTCTATATATAGGTAACCCCTAATCTTATTTAAAATAAGAGATAAACCCAAATCTGAAATATTTGGTTCGCATAGAAAACTTGTCGACAGACGTCTAAACAAGAATTGATCAGACGTCTTCCTTCTCTCTTTTAGGCTTCAGCTCCTTGGGCAGACGTCTGTCATTCCTTGGTCAGACGTCTAGCTACGCTCTTGATTGGGCTTCATGCTTCTTCATACGTGTACCATAGATGTCTGACTTCGCTTTGTTATTGTCTAAGGCTCTTTTCCAAACGTCTGCACTTTGGTCTTCAGACGTTTGGCACTACTCTGAATTTCTTCTTGTGCATGCGTGCATGCCCAGACGTCTGACCTATCCAGACGTTTGAGGAAGAATTCTCCACATTTCAACATAACTAAATTAGGACAGCATAATAAAAAAAAATTATGCCACTTGATCCTCACTCTCAAAGAGACAAAACAAGATATTTTAACTGACAATAGAATCCTCCCCATATATATCTTTCTCCTCAAAGAGCAATGTCTGAAATATATTTTATTAACCATCAACAGTGATGTTATAACAAGAGCTTATGCAACTCAAAATTGATTGATCCTACTACCAACCATATTTCCATTATTATTGAATGAAAAAAATCTTAATAGTAAAAATTGTGGTGCTGGTCATTTAACATATATTATCATGAAAGCATGCAGAATATATGTTTGAATTTTTGCCTAATGATGTGTACGCTTGTTCTAGGGCCTAGCTATTTGATATACTATGAATAACAAGTGTAGGGTGAGTGGGTATGTGAGATTTTGGTAGAAGGGTGAAAATTGGAAAAGGACTAGGTACCAAATAGGCTATAAGGGAAGTAGAAATTTAGCAAAAAGGCTTCACCCAAGACTAAAGCAAACACCTTCTTTTTATTTCAAAACCTTAATTTTCCTTCTCTCCACATTCATCTCACAATGAAATAAGATGGGTTGGCTTCACTCTCTCTTCTCCCCATTGAAGAAGCTTTGGGTTCGTATGCATTCTACCCCCAAAAAGAGTATGTTCATGTTTTATCTCATGATTTTGAATGTATTTCTTATTGATTTAGGTAGCTTAATCTACTAAATATTTGAATTTTACTAACATTTGGCAATTAGAAAGTTTATGTGCATGCACTTGAATTTTCTACAAATTGATGGATTTTGATATGGATGAAATTTCTTATGTTTGAGTCATGCTATTAGAATGTTTATGTGCATGCACTTGTATTTTGTACTAATTGATAATTCATTTGCAATAATATAGGTAGAGGGTTATATATCCTATACGAGGATGTGAAGTCGTGCCAATACGAAGACGTGCACGTGCTTTGGTCGATCCTGGTCGAGTCTCACCCGCCGGCATTGCCACCTCCGAAGCCATGAGAGCAAGAGGAGTTTCTTGAGCCATTAATATAAATAGTAAAATTTTACGAGGTTTTTGATGTACATATACAGGTATTTACGTATGGGTTGTGTATCCCTTTTTGATGAATGGGTGTGATCAATCATGAGCATTATGCATCCTTACAGTGGAAAACCTAGGACTGCAATATGTTTCATGGTGAGAGTGGTCTTATTATCGTACATAGGTAGAGTACATGAATACAAGAATATAACAGAAAATATTCCACAAGATTTGGTATAAGGATGCGTTTTTTCTTTAAAAAAAAAATATTTTGATGCGCTTTTGATTGGTTTTTTGTTTGCCCCCTTCTAACTGGTGGTTGGTCTATTTCTGGGTTGTTGAGGGGTTGCAGGAATTTCACTTTCAAGTGTTTTAGTCACAAAATGCTGCAGGTCAAGTGAGAATACAAGGTGGTGATTAGTTTTATGGCATGACAAGAAGCATGTGTACTAACTATCACATTATTTGACATTCAACATTGCTTTTTTATTAGATTACTTGATCTCTTCTGCTTCTATTGAAAGTAAAAAGGAAATTGAGAGTCGTGAGACTTTGTCTGATGAATGACATCTAATGATTTTGTTTTCTTTTTGGTTATTGATACACTATGTCTAGTGTTTGATTTATATCTAGTTTTATTTATTTATTTTAATGATATCAAGAGAAGAGAAGCTTGTTAGAATTTACATATGTATCCTTTTAGCTCTGATTATAGCTTCAAGGTATTGTTGCAATTACAAAGACTTAAAAAGATGTATCAGAGCAATCCAAGTTCAAATCCCAATGCAAAAGTCCTTGAATGGTTTTAAAAAGGGTAAATTGTCGACAAAAAAAAGCCAATAAAAAACACCTAGCCCCAAAGCAGTTGTCAGTACCCCCTTGAAAAAGGTTTTCGGTTGTGAAGAAACCCTTGCATACGGTTTTTTTATAGTTGCCTGCTATATCTAATTTTTATGTGATATGTACGTATGCAGTTCCTTGCAATATCTCCGCAGTTTCTTATGATATGTATGAGATAGTTAGATATAACATGCAACTATACAGATACTGAAGGAAAAATTCCCCGCGAGTTTTTGACAACCGTTTCGGAGCCATGTTTTTTGTCAGTGGGAAGACCTGCCAGGCGGCGCCATCGATACTGCTAGCTAATTTAAAGGGGATTGCCAAGCTGGCTGTGATTGGAGCATCATGAGGAGTTTAATTTTATGTAGTTGTTGCTCTAAGAAGTTGGATGATAAATAGAAGCATTTATTTGATTTAAACACCAATAATGTGACGTAGATCCTATTCGAAAAGATGTTGTTTAAAGTATGAAAGATAATTATGGATGTTGATACATGTTGTTTCAAGTATATATGAACAATAATTATGAATGTTGACATATAAATAACACGCACTATTTATATGCTAAATTTTTACTAAATTAGCATGAGCTTCATGTTTTCATATTAAATTACCACAACTTATTAAATTATGATATAAAATAAACAAAACTAACATATACTGATACTAAAAAACATGAAACTATTTTATTAAACTTTTATATGTTATATAATAAGGGAAAATTGCTTCCCGGTTTAGTTTCTTAAATTGATTTATTTTTAAACCCAAGAAGTTACAATTTTCTGAAAATCCAAGAGTATGCCATTGAATATTTGTTAAAAGCAAACCTTGATTTATTTACATATTTCTTTATTATTTCTAATAATACGCTTTTAAAATTTCATAAATCATATGTTAGGATTTGATGAAAGTTATATTTGTTGTGAATGTGTCTTGTATATCAAGACTACGAGATTAACATCTAGAGAAGGGCCAGGCGTCTACAGCAATGAGCTTCAGACGTCTGGCAAGAAAGTCCAAAAATCCAGAGAGCTCACAGTTGTTTGAGCAATGAGCTTTAGACATCTGCCAACGCTCTGGTCAGACGTGCTGAAGGGCGCAGACGTCTGACCTTATAACGTCAGACGTTTGGCGAGTGCAGACGTCTGCCCCTCATAGGGTCATACATCTGTCGAAGGGATAAGTGTGAATTCCAGTTCGAGATTTATCTTGAAAAATCAATTTTTAGGTGACAGTTTTGTAAATTTTGGGATTTCATTGTTACTCAGAGTGTATGGGCTATAAATAGGATTTTAAGGTTAAAGTTTAAAGGTATTGTTTTGATCATAAAGTTTCAGGGAGACAAAACGACGGCTTCATGAAGGGATCAAGGAGAACATGTAGAAAAAAGAGATCTCGTTGTAGATCATAAGAAGATGGTTATTGTAATCTTTTGTAAGGTGTTTCTTTTTCTCAACTTCTAATAAAGTTCTCCCATTTTTTCTCCCAATCTTTTGTGTTATTCGATTTTGCGTAGTTTCTAATTCTGTTCGTTTTAAATGGATCTTACGATCCATAAGGGTTGTTTGTCATCGCTCTTCGCTGCTCCGCGATACCCAACAATATTATGATAAATAATGTTACGATTTGATTAACAATGTTATGTTTTGATAATTTGTATTATGATTTAATAAATAATGCTATATACAGTTGAATAGATAAAGTAGTAAAGTTGGAATCGTAAAGCTCTTGAGAAAATATAAAGTTGGTATTTTTAAAAAAGATATCTCAATTATAATAAGTATGAGCTTGAAATATTTGTATTTTATAAGTACAAGTAGGGGCCTCCGCACAATGCGTAGCTACCAAGTCCAAAGTTAAGAAAAATTCATTAATTCAAAAGTTTATTGTTATATGATTTATAAGTTTAATCGTTCATATGTATGAATTTTATACGTAAAATATATGAATGATTAATTTACAAATATGACGACATTTTATTTCAGCTTTTCAATATTTTCCTTTGTTCAAATAAAAATCATAAATTTTTTAAAAATCTTAAACTTTCATTTTTCTTTTGGTTTTTCAATATTATACTTCTTATAGTACACGAGAATAACAAAGTGCACAAAAGAATTTTGTTTTCTTTTAATTTTAAATAATAAATATGGAAAAAAAAATTAAATTCTAAAAATTTCTGTTTTCTGCGGTTTTCCAATATTTTTCTTGCTATATAACATAAGAAAATTGCGAAATTTAAAAACTTGAGCAAGAAAACTACCTTGTCCTCTGCTTAAATCAGTCTTCAAGTAAAAATTTGTTTTCATTTTAATATTTTCCATAAGTATAGTTAAATCAAAAAGTTTTCGCTTTCTTTTTTCAATAATATGCAGGCTATGGCACAAGAAAATCATGAATTTTCAAAAATCTCAATTTTTTCTATTTTCTTCTTTTTAAAAATATTTTGCATGTTATATAACACATGACAATCACAAAGCCTACAAAAATCTCAATATTTTTTTTTCTTCAAATTTTCAATAATTTTGCACGCACACAAACATGGTGAAATTTTACATATCTAAAAAATTTTGGTTGCTTGGCTCTTTCAATATTTGGCACGTTATAGCACAAGAAAGTCACCAATATTATTTAAGAAAAAAAATCTTCCTTTTTCAGTATTTTTCATAATATAGGACATAAAAATCACAATTTCTTTTATAAACTTATAGTTTTTGTTTTCTTTTTTTAATATCATGCATGCTATAACATAATAAAATATTATTTTTTTTCTTCGCATTCTAATACTTTTTATGATACAGCATACGTAAACCCTAAAGTTTTCAAAAATCTCAAAGAAAATTGTTTTATTCTTTATTCAATATTATGCATATTGTAGCACAAAAAAATCATGATATTTTCAAGAAAACTCAAATTTTCTTCTATTTTTTAATTTTATGCATGCCATATAGAATATGACAATCGCAAAATTTAAATCATAAAATTATTTGTTCTCTATAAATTACAATATGTTGCACGCCTTCACACGAAAATTACATAATTTTACAAGATATCAAACTTCTCTTATTTCTTTAATTTTTAAATACTTTGCTTGTAAAAGCACATGAAATCGCGAAATTTTGAAAATCTAAAAAATTTACGTTCCCTTTGATTTTTCAATATTTTGCTAGCACTAGAAAATCATGAAATTCAATATTTTGTTTGCTATAACAAACAAAAATCGTGCAATTTTCAAAAATCATAAAAAAAATTCAGTTTTTTTCGATTTTTCAATACTAGATGAAAATTGCAAAAATCTCGAAATTTTCAGTTCTGTTCAAATTTTCAATATTTTGCATACTGTATATAGGAAACGAATATAGCCAATTTTTTAAAATTTCAAATTTTCCGTTTATTCAAATTTTCAATATTTTGCATTCTATCATACAAAATCGCGAAAATATCCAAAATCTCAATATTTTCCGATTCATTCCATTTTCCAATATTTTGCTTGTTATAATACACAAAGACCGCAAACTATTCAAAGATATCAAAATTTAATGTTTTCTTGTATTTCTCAATATTTTGCTACTTATAGCACACGAAAATCGTGAAAATTAAAAACTCTCAAATTTTTCTTTAAGCTTCTGCTTTTTAACCATTTTGCTTGCTATATAGTGCATGAAAAAAATTTCAAAACCTAAAAAGAAATCGGTTTCCTTCGATTTTTCAATACTTTCATGATATAGCACTCGAAAACCGTGAAATTCAATATTTTATTTGCTATAACATAAGAAAATCGTGTGATTTTCAAAAATCTTCAAAAACTTCAGGTTTTTTTTTCAATATTACACGAAAATTTCACAAATCTTGAAATTTTTGAAATTTTCCATTATGTTCAAATTTTCAATATTTTCGTAGCATCGCGAATTTTCTTTAAAATTCCAAATTTCTAATTTTCTTCAAAATTCCAAATTTCTAATTTTCTTCAATTTTTCAATACTTTGCATGCTATATATAGCTTACAAAAATCTTGAAAATTTCCAAAATCTTAATATTTTCTATTTTATTCCATTTTTCAATATTTTGTTTGCAATTTAGTACATAATGACCGCAAACTTTTTAAATATAACAAAATTTTATGTTTTCTTTCATTTCTCTATATTTTGCTTCTTATATATGTCATATGTAAATCATGAAAATTAAAAAATCACAAAATTTTCTCTGTGAGCTTTGCTTTTTTATTATTCTTGTTACTATATAGCGCGCGATGAAATTTTCAAAATCTAAACAAATTTCGGTTTCCTTTGATTTTTCAGAATTTTGCATGTAATGGCACTCAAGAATTGTGAAGTTCGCTATTTTGTTTGTTATAAGTCATGGAAATCATGCAATTTTCAAAACCTTCAAAATTTCCGTGTTAACAATTTTTTAATATTATACAAAATTTCAAGAATCTCGAAATTTTTCCTTCTCTTTAGATTTTCAATATTGCATGTTATATACCACACAAAAACATGGCACGTTTTTTTAAAATTCCAAATTCCCGTTTTCTTCAAATTTTTATTATTTTGCATACGAAAATCATGAAAAATTCCAAAATCTCAATATATTTCATTTTATTCCTTTTTTTTAATATTTTGCTTGCTAGTACACAAAGACCCGCGATCTTTTAAAGAATATTAAAATTTTCCGTTATACATTATTTCTCAATATTTTTCTTCTTATAACACTCGAAACTCGTGCAATTTTTAAAGCCTTAAAAAATACTTGTTATTTTTCTCAGATTTTCAGTATTACACGAAACTTTCAAAAATCTTAAAACTTACCGTTCTCTTCAAATTGCGCACGAAAATCATGAATTTTTTAAAATTCCAAAATTCCTGCTTTCTTCAAATTTTCAATATTTTGCATATTATAGCATATGAAAATTACGAAAATTTCCACAATATCAATATTTTCTATTTTATTCCATTTTTTCAATATTTTGCTTGCTATGTATACGAATACCGTGAAGTTTTCAAAAATATCAAAATTTACTGTTATCTTTCATTTCTCAATATTTTGATTCTTATACCACAAAAAAATCGTGAACTTTAAAAAATCTGAAATTGTTTTGTGAGCTTCGGTTTTTTATTATTTTGCTTTCTATATAAAGCATGAAAATTGCAATATTTTAAAAAATCCTTGAAGTTCTAGAAATCTCAAAAAATTTGTTTTTCTTTAATTTTTCAATATTTTGCATAATATAACAACTGGAAATCGCAAAAATTTCAAAAATCCAAAAAAAATGTTTTTTTGTATTTCATTATTCGGCGTGCTGTATCATGAAATTTTAAAATGTCTCGGAATTTTCTGTTTTTTTTTGTTTTCCGCTATTGTATTTTTTCATACTCAACTTTCGGGTATCTCAACTTTCAGGTATCAAGGAGACAAAGGCATATGGAGTAAAATAAATGTCGTCAATTGCTTCTGAGAACTTAATAAAACAAAGAAATCCGGTTTGAATATGGGTAACTGGAAACTCCTGGCAACAAACGAAAATCACAAAATTTTAAAAAATCCCAATTTTTTTTATTTGCTTCAAATTTCCAATATTTTGTAACCAGTGACACCTGAAAATCCTGAAATTTCCGAATATCCAAAAAAAAAAAAATCTTTGGTTTTTTAATATTTTGCTTATTAATGCATACGAAAATCGCAATATCTTCAAAAATCTTAAGAATCTTTTATTTTTCTTCGGGGTTTTTAAATATTTTTTGTTTGCTATAACACAAGAATATCGTGAAATTTTCAAAAGTTTCAACAATTTCTGTTTTGCCATGTTTTTCTACATCTTGCATGTTTTAGTACACGAAAATCATGAGAATTTCAAAAATTATGAAATTTTCAAAAATCCCAAATTTTATGTTTTATTCAAAATTTTAATATGTTACGTGCTAGCACATGAAAAAAATGAGTTTTTCAGAAATATCCAAAATTTCTATTTTCTTTGGTTTTTCTATATTGTTTTTTGTATCACCTAACGAAAATCCCAAAATTTTGAACTTTTAAAAAATTCCTTTTTTTCGGTTTTTCAACATTTTGCATGCTATGCGAGATTTTTCAGTATTTTTCTTTTAAACATGAGTGAGAAAATTTGAAAGAGATCTTAAAGAAGATCACCATTGGAATTTTTCCACCAGTTGTGGGAAAAAAATAATAAATATTGAATAAAGAGCTAACAAAAAATTTTTAATAACCCAAATGTAGTACGAAAATTAAATAAGGGCTAAATATTTTCCACTATTGTATTTTTTCATACTTAACTTACGGGTATCAAGGAGACAAAAGGTATATGAAGTAAAATAAATGTCGTCAATTGCTTCTGAGAACTTAATAAGACAAAGAAATCCGGTCCGAATATGAGTAACTGGAAACCCCTGGCAACAAACTGGCAACAAACGAAAATCATGAAATTTTAAAAAATTCCAAAATTTTTTATTTGCTTTAAATTTCCAATATTTTGTAATCAGTGAACAGAAAATCCTAAAATTTCCAAATATCTAAAAAAAAAAATTCTTTGGTTTTTTAATATTTTGCTTATTATAATATTTTGCTTATTAAAGCATACGAAAATCGCAACATCTATATTTTTCTTCAGGGTTTTTAAATATTTTTTGTTTCCTATAACACAAGAATATCGTGTAATTTTCAACAATTTCCGTTTCGCTCTGTTTATCTATATCTTGTATGTTATAGTACACGAAAATCACGAGAACTTCAAAAATATCAAAAGTTTTTCTTTCCTTATATTATGCATGCTATAGCTAGCACACGAAAATCATGAAATTTTCGAAAATCCCAAATTTTATGTTTTATTCAAAATTTTAATATGTTGCATGCTTGCACATGAAAATAATGAGTTTTTTCAGAAATATCCAATTTTTCTATTTTCTTTGGTTTTTCTATATTGGTTTTTGTAATACCCATATTGGTTTTTGTAATACCCAAGGAAAATCCCAAAATTTTTAACTTTCAAAAAATTTCTTTTTCTCGGGTTTTCAACATTTTGCATGCCATACAAGATTTTTCAGTAATTTTCTTTTGAACATGAGTGAGAAAATTCGAAAGAGATCTTAAAGAAGAGCACCATTGGAATTTTTCCACCACATAAATCTAGTTGTGGAAAAAAAATAATAAATATTCAACAAGGAGCTAACAAAAAAAATTTTAATAACCCAAATGCAGTATGAAAATTAAATAAGGGCTACATAACAACCTTCCCACTGAAGTCTAAGCTGAAGAAGAGAATAGAATATTCTTTCAGATACCTTTTTATATATTATATAGACTGGGTTTTGTTTTACAATTTTCAACATATCGAGTTGGTATAATAACAATGCCCTGAAACAAATTTTATACTACTCAATAGAAAAAACCGTTGCCTTACTTATATGAGCTTTATCCTAACAAATGAGGGAGCAAAAGACAAACAGTTTAAGTCATGAAAGTAACAGATGTTGACATAAAACTTACAAAGTAAACTTGAATTGGGATCCATGCCGACACTTGGTGATTTTACCATACAAATATATTTACAATATCATTTTTTAGAGTAGGGTTTCTCATCCAAACTTTTTCTTGAAATAAATAAATATAAATGGTGACAGCAGCATGGAAATTACTTTAGATATGATGCATGCAGAGTGACGAGTAATCCTCCTATAATATAAGGTTTTATATCGTCCGCAACTTCAAAATTTAAAATGTAGTTGATCTCATGATATCAACTCACCGTTGTGTTGCATCATCACCATTGTCATTTAAGTCTCTCATAAAAATGAGATCGGCCATAAAGCAACAATCTAAATATAGAAATAGAAAATTCGACAAAGATGGCTTTGAAATTTTCTAAACGAAAATAGTATAAGAGAGCAAAAAATGATAGATTTGTTGTAGAATGGCAAAACAAAACACATTACTCTCTTCTTTGTTTCGAAGAACTTAACCTAGATTACTTTCTTATTTTTGAAAAGCTGATGGCCAAGAGAATCCAAAAGCCAGCACTTAAAGCAGGAAAAAAAACATCACAGCACAATATGTACAACGCTTATCCTGGATAAAATAGCAAGGTTTTATAATTTGTTTGGTAAAATATCAATAAGGTACATTTTTCATGGAGATCATCGACGCTCATTCCACATCAATAATTATAAAATAAACACAAATAAACAGGGAATTTGTAGTAGAATTACCAATGGAGCAATTTATGAATGTTCTTTAAAACAAAAAATGCTAAAGGAAGAAAATCACCAACATTTGACCTCAATCATAAAAGGAAAGGCCAATTGTTGCATGATCTCCTTGCATCATTCGCACTTATTTTTCTTCACTCCTAAAAAATATATACGAGAGAGAACTTAGAATCTGAACTCTACAATAAATCAATTCAAAGGACACAATATCTGAACCGATCGCTATTTGCTACATCATCACGTCCCGATATCGAGATAATTTATGTCTTGGCCCTAAGTGAAGGATTTGAACATATACTTGCATGCCTTAACACATAACCTCGTTAATTTTATTTCAATTTTCATTATGAAAATGACTAATGGAAGAAATTTGTATATTATAAGACGCGCTAGGATAGTCCAAGTTTGTTCCTCAGTCAAGGAATTTTCTGGCTCCGCCTCTGATCTTTGCAATATTTAGGTTGGGATAGTTAGGTGATTGTTACTATAAATGATATTGCAGTAGTTGATCAGAAAGAGAACAGACGTCCCCTAAAAGATTTATAATTTAAAGCACTTAGAATTAGTAGAAGAGCAATTCTAACTGAAACCACAAACACATTCAATACGATAGTGAGGCTGAGGATTCTGCTCATATATAGAGTTAAAGCATGGTGGTTAAAAGTAGGTTTCAGGAGCACCATATAATTGTAAAATTCACCCCAATTTGCTTAAAAATTTACTGGGGGGCTATAGGACTACCCATGACGTATTGTTCAACTTAAATATGCTGAAAAAGCAAGAAATATGTGCAAATTGAGAGTAAACAAAATTAAAAGGTAGAAAACTAAGAAAAGCAAACCACTTTGTAGCTTGAACTTGACTGGCAGTGGACTTGTTTCATTATATCCTCGGTAATGGAGCATGGTGTTTGTTTCTAAACCGTTTTATTCGGGAAAAAAGAATGAAAGAAAGAAAGAAAGTGTAAACCACTACAAAAGGAGACAAAATGAGTAATTTATGGAAACTTATAGAGAGGTAGCTTCAACGACAATAGAATAAGAGAAAGTTATCTAAGAAGGTTTGAGTACGTATGATGATGAGAATGAAGTTTTGCAATAAAGGACACATTTGACAATCTAATTAAGGAAGCGGCCCATTATAGTTCTTTAAAGATTTCAACTACATAGAACTCCAAAATCTCTAAACAGGCCAAAATTATAAAAGCAACTTTCCCCTTCATAAAACAGAACAGATTAAAAAAAGGGTATTCGGTTCTGACATGAAGGTCAGTTTGATAATTTTTGCCAGTTTTAGTTCTAGGGATGCCTAATTTAATGAAAACTTTAAAAGAACTGAGACTCCAAACAAATAGATATAAACAGAGATTGAGAGAAATTAACTAAAGGAGTTTTAAAAATTCAAAACATTAAACTCACTGTTTGCATGGAAGAAGATTATGATGAATCAGTCATGCGTGTCAGCCAACTTTTAAAATAAGGCACACCATCTATTTCTGTATGAGAAAGGGCACATAGAGGTGTGACCGTTATCTGCAATATAACCTGATTAAATGTCATTTAAACCCTTTTTGGGGAAAAAAACTAAAAATGAGTACTCAGAAAAGAATCTGACATATCCTTCATTGAGCGCTATGTAATCTACATCCTCCGCTGCCCCGTCTTCTCCACGGTAATAATCTTTAATCTGATTAATGTGAAACAAAAGAACAGTCATTCTCTGCTGCAACGAAAATCTTTACTGAAAAATGAAATAGAAAATGACGAAGAAGCGTAAGATGAATATGATGATATACAAATCTAAACACACTTATGATTGCAATGGACATGTAACGAGAACGAGATATGTGTTTGCATATATAAAATGTATGTGTGAAATTGGAATGAAAGGTTTGTGGGTAAAGATGTCATGGTAATTGCTGCAGTGTGTGGAAGTTGTGAAAACTGTAATATGAATAATGCCATTGTCATACCATTACATGGTTGAGGCAAAAAATACATCATTCTAAGACAATACTGCAATAAACACAGAATGCGCCGTGTGAGAAACTTTCTTTTCCATTTCTATTATGTACAATAATTTATGAACCGGTCCAATCTATCTATATAATATAATATATATAAAGCTATATAAGAGAATATTCCCTTATCAAGCTTGGACTTTAGTAGAAAAATTGTTATCTAGATTATTCTAGCCCCTGTTTTATTCTCTTACTGCATTTAAGTCTTAGAAGATTTTTTTATTAGTCCCCTACTCAATATTTATCATTCTTTTATCCCATAAAACTAGATTTATATTGTGGAAAATTTTTGATTGGCACCCTACAAAATTTCTTTCTATTATTCTCACTACTTAGCTCTACCAGTAAAATATTGAAAAATTTCACTATTTTTGTGTGCTATATAATATGCAAAATATTGAAAAATTGAAAAAAAATTAAAATATTTGAGTTAAAAATTTCGTGATTTTCTTTTGGTATTGCAGAAAAACAATAGAAAGCGGAAAATTTTGATATTTTTATAAAATTCCCCATATATAAAATATTAAAATTTTGAAAGAATCAGATAATTTGAGTTTTTTGAAAATTTTGCGATTTTCGTGTGTTGATAATAT
This sequence comes from Agapanthus africanus, assembly GCA_030015575.1. Lineage (NCBI taxonomy): Eukaryota > Viridiplantae > Streptophyta > Magnoliopsida > Asparagales > Amaryllidaceae > Agapanthus > Agapanthus africanus. The sequence continues at coordinate 964,378,472 of CM057338.1, forward strand.
TGTGAATACCGGAAAATAAATTTTTTGAGAACTTCTGCGATTCTCTTATGTTAGCATGTAAATTATAGAAAACGGAAGAAGACAGAAAATATTGACTTTTCAAAATTTCGCAATATTTCGTTTGATATAGCAAACAAAGAATACATTAAAAATCAAAGAAAACAAAAAATTCTTGAGATTTTTGAAAATTTTGCGATTTTCGTTTTCTATAAGTAAAATATTGAAAAAACAAAAAAAACAAAAAAATTAGAGATATTTGAAAATTTCATGATTTACCTGTGCCACTGCACGCAAAATTTTGAAAATTTGGGATTTTCAAAATTTCGGGATTTTCATGTGTTGCCAGGGCTCGGTCTCGGACTGGATTTTTTTATTCCATTAAATTTTGAATTGAGTAACAATTGGCGATCTTTTCATTTTTTACTTCACATTGCCTTTTGTCTCATTGATACCCGAAAGTTCTACAAAAGTAAAAATATTGAAAACGTTGAAAAATCAAAGAAAATAGATTTTTTGGGATTTTTGAAAATATTGCAATATTCATGCTCAATATAGCAAGTAGAATAATAAAAACCAAAGAAAATAGAAAATTTTGAGATTTTTGAAATTTCATGATTTTTGTGTGCTATATATAGCATACAAAAAATGTAAAACCGAATTATGTGATTTTATAAAATTTAGCAATTTTTAAGTGCTAGCAAAATATTAAGAAAACAAAAAAAATTGATATCTTTCAAAAGTTTGAGATCTTTGTGTAGCAAAATATTGAAAAAGCAAAAGAAAAAAGAACATATAGTTATTTTTGAAAATTTCGCAATTTTCGTGTGCTAACATGCAAAATATTTTAAATTTGAAGAATATTGAAATTTATTTTAAAATTTGCGATTTGCGTGCACTGAATAGCATGCAAAATATTAAAATTTTGAAGTAAACAATTTTTTTTGAATTTTTAAGATATGATTTTCATGCAAAATATTAAAAACCGAAGAGCAAAAAAAATTGAGATTTATAAAAATTCGCGATTGTCGTGTGGGCAAAATATTGAAAAATCAAAAGGAACTGAATCTTTTTAGACTTATGAAAATTTCGCTATTTTCATGTTATATATAGCAACAAAATATTGAAAAATAGAAAACCAGGATTTTTGAAAATTACGCAATTTTGGTATGGTAGCGAGCAAAATATTGTAAAATTGAAGAAAACAAATAATTTTGGGATATTTGTAAATTTTATAATTGTCATGTGTTATACCATGCAAAATATTAAAACGCCAAAGAAAACAAAAAATTGAGACTTTCGAAAATTTCATGATTTTCGTGTGCTAGCATGCATAACATTGAGAAAAGGGAGAAAACAAAATTTTTTGAGATTTTTGCAATTTTCGTGTTATATCATAGAAATTATTTGAAAATTTGAAAAAAGCAAATGAACGTTTTATTTTTTAAAATTTCATGATTTTCTTGTGCTATCAAGCAAAATATTAGAAAACCAAAATTTTGCCGTATCCGTGTGCTCGTGAAAAATGTTGAAAATTTGAAGAAAACAAAATTTTTTGGGATCTTTCTACATTTCATGATTCTCGTGCTCTAATAACCAGAATTTTGAAAAACCAAAGAACAAAGAAAATTTTGAGATTTCTAAATATTTCGCGATTTTCATATACTAGCTAAAGAAAAATCCTGAAGTATTTGCAAGTTAACTTTTCATATATTTTACATATGAAGTTCATAAACAGAAGATACTATAACTTACAAATCATATAACGATAAAGTTCTAAATCAATATGTTTTTTTCTTGATTTTGGACTTCGTACCCGCACATTGTGCGTCACAATAGAACAACAGTTGGATCTCTCGCATGGCAACATGCCTGCTGCTTTTAGTCAAGATTAGCTGTCGAGTTCGTTATAACTACTTTATACCAGAAATCTTGCTTGGAACGGAGAGTGGAAGAACAAGACTTGAGGACAATGCAAATGGAGTTACTTTAGTAATCAACTTATAAATATATCGATTAAAAAACAATTGCTCTTTGGAGAATAGTCGGTGCATTCTAGTAGATCACAACTAATTACGTGGATTTTAAAGTTGGAACCTTCACCTTGCAATTGTTGGAGTTATTCACTTTGAAGCTTTTGTGTGTCTATAAGGTGAGATGCCAATGTGGGAAAATTCCCACACCAATCAAAAAGTAATATAAATAGTATAAATAAATAAGAACAAAATAAAAACATGAACAGAACAATAAGATAATTAGTTTTACCCATCTCTTGAACAGAAGCTCATCTTGCGGTGGAGTTGGGAATGCACCGTTTGCCGTGTCAGTGACAGGGTCTACATTCATATTTGCTGTTTGATAGCTCTCTACCCCTGTTGCATCAGTGTTTGTCTGCTTCCAACCAACTCTGATCATAGATTTTCCTTGTTTTGTCACCTTAAACCCCTACTAGAAAACGCCACAAAAGCAAAAAGTACATGAGAGATTTTTTTGGAACATCCGATTGATGCATGAGAAGTGAGAACTGCTGTGATAATATCTGTAGAATCAAATTCTTAATTGGTGGTATAACATGGTATACAATTCTTCAATAAATTTTTTTGGCCTAAATTGCTGGAAACCCCTTCACTTTTGCCAATCTGGCAGGAAACCATCCTCAGTTTGAAAAAACTGCACGTTGGCCCCTTGTTTTAACCACCGTTGACATTTTCCATTTTGATTTTTATTCCCAAAATACCTATTGATTAAAATATTAAGTAAACTATGAGCAGTTGATGAACAACAGCATAAAAATGATAGAAGTTCATAGGCATTATGGGAATAATTAATGGAAATAATAACTTGCTGAGGATTGGATGGTAAAAAGTGCGGGTTTCTTAAACTATGGGGGGTTCCCTGCTATTCGGGGAAAAGGAAAGGTGGGTTTCCTTGTAGTTTTCCATATTTCTTTTATCGACTCTGATTTTCTCAGACAATAAATTTTACAGATTATCAGCTCCAAGTACCAAGGCAAATACAAAAATGAACAGGCGATTTTGACAGATTATTATACTATTTTACTGAAGAATGACATAAAGTAAAACTTAAATATGTTAAGAAAATGATACGAAGTACTTTTATTTTGATAAATTATAGATTCCAAGATTACCTTATGCTGAACAACATCTGTTGGCACGTCTATATTTAGAAAAGAACCTTCAGGAAAAGTCTTGTTCTTGAGCTCAGTCAGTACTGCGTGTATAATGGGTATGCAAACCTCTGCAGCTAGTTTGATGTCATCAGGATTGCTTTTACCTCTGACCCTGTATGTTTTATAGTGACACATTAAGCACACAGATATTGAAAAGTCATTGAGTGCATGGTAATTACATGATACAAATTGCTTAACAAATTTTAGTGTGGTTGGTGGCGTTGTTGCCTCCAAAGCAAATTTTCAGTTTACGCTAACAAGTAAACAAAAGATATTATAGCATGATAACACCAAGTGACCGTATGCAATCCAAACCAGGAGAGAAAAAATCAAGTAGATCAAGCTCTTCAAGATAATACGAACTCTGGGTCTTCAGTAGTCATAAAGGCCTTTAAAGACAGACGCATCTCTTCTTTTCTTCCTCATATGTTTGAGTTGGCATATAAACAGGAAAAACAGCCAAGGGATATCAAGCACCAAATGGACTGAAATGGGTTATAATTGATAGGGGAATTTGAAAGATTTTTATCATGCTTAAAATAGTTATAATTTATAAGAATTCTTTAAGGTTACTTTGATCCCCAGCGGAAGGAAATGTTACATTACAAGAAATGGTATGGAGAAGAATAAAAGGTGTTTAGGGTTTGAGGAAAAGGTAAAATAGTAGAGGACATGTGGCAAAAGAATGTAGTAGAAGACTGAGTTTGGTAAAGAGGAAATTTTGACAAATTAGAAGAGAAGAGCAGCAGAAAATCATAATTCAACAGGCAATACTTAAACTAAATTCAGTTCCATCATCGAAACAGCCAGATTAGAAAGATACACCACATCAACTCCATTGGCAACCACAACTAATTGATGGAAATAATCAAATGTCAATTGCCTAACCTTATCTATCTATATAAATATAGATATAGATAACAACTGATCAAAACAAGTTTTTTTAACCACAAAATAGAAAAACAGTTCTATTATTAGCTACACATCCAAACAAAATAAAAGACAAACAAATTAGGTTAAAGTATCACAAGATGATCCATTTTGATCAAGCAAATTCCAAGGCTATCTTGTTCATGCTGATATGGCGTCAGTTGTCATTCCAATAGAAGGAGAATGAGATCAAAGGAATAGATAGAAGACTGAGAAAACAAAATATCATGATGATAAACTCCCAACAAAAATCAACTTTCAGTGATAACATTAACCATTTTACTGGTTTACAAGTGAAAACAGCCAAAACCTCAAAAGAAAAGAAATGAAAGAAAAAGAAAAACTATAAAGAGCAAAAAAAAAGGAAGAACTAATAACAGACTAACAGACCGAAAGAAGTTTATTTAAGTGTAGGCTAATTTTAACAAATATCTTCTTTTTCTATTTTTAATCCTAATTTTGAACTACTTAGCTTTGTTAGTCATGGTGGCGACAACCATAACAACAGCAAGCTTTTATCACAAACTTTTGGAATTGCCTAAATGGGTTATTTTCTTCCAAATTAGCTCCATTAAGAAGCATCTTCTCAATTAAATTGACATCTCAATAAATCTCTTTTAGCCATCTCCAACCATGTGCCTTTAGGACTGCCATGGATATGATGATCATGATAATAAAATTAATAGTTCGTCAAACAAGAGAATTTCATCTTTCCAAGTTTAACCCTTTCCGTTAAATATAATTGCCAGTAATTGTTTAACCCCTCAGCGAAGACAGAATGTTAACTCACCAGTTATTTGATAAAGCTATAGATGGAACTCCATATAAGAAAGCCTCTCGAGTACCAGAGTAAACACTGTAAGGAAAGAATTACAAATGCCACTAGTAGTATAAGAAGTTCTGAAAGTAAAATTCGGACCTCCGTATCTAGAAGCCACATTGAAAATGTTATACAATAAATTAAAAGCAAAAAGAAGCTTTGAAAAGTACATATTAGAAACGACAACATGGCTTTTCCCTTCTTGCATATACAATGGCTTGCTAAATACACCAATTAGCAAAAAGGAAATAAAGGAGAAAAGTATAACTGGGAGTTTTTTTTTGGGGGGGGGGGGAGGGGGTACGCGATGTAGGCAAGAATAGCTCTACTACACCTAACCAGTGCATGGTCATTGATGTGCATGTGTGTGAGTCATGCACATTGATGAAGGACCAAAAGTAATTTTACATAAAGGAAAATGTCATGTCACGGTGCATTGCTTTTAGAAGAATCAAGATACGTAACATAATCTTAGAAAAAATAATGTGCCAAACGAAAGAATGCCAACCAGCAATGCATATCTAGTATGAAGATGCAGTTTTGTAAGCTCCTCTCATTTAAATGAAAAATAAAAGCAGACGAAACTGTTTTGTGATCTTTAAAACCTTTGTTCTTAGAATAAGACCAAAGCTACAAAAATCTTAGATGAAATTTAGAAGACATTGCAAATAATTTCCCTGTGGGAGTCGTAGGCTGATCTACTAATAACTTTTAAGTCTAACATGAAGCTGCAAAATGAAAATTAAACAGTATGTACAGTGGATCCTCTGACATGTGATACCCACAGTTGCTACCGAGATTGATGCCACTGATTACCTGTATAACGCAGAAGAACCCATTAGTAAGTTTCAAAGAACTTCAAACACGTTTACTACTTTTTATTGTAGGGATTAATACCCTGAGTGTTTTTTTTTAACAATTAGCAAGGTATGGATTCATTGTTAACATGCAGAAAATACGACAAAGTGACCCATTTTCAAGAAGCGCATAAGAACCAAAGCTATATTCTCATCAGCATTTAACAATTTTATTTAGAAACGGGTCTCGAGAATACCATATCAGGAATTGTACCATTGAAGAGTTCCCCAGAGATTCCTAAAGATGCACACAGTCTGCAGGAGTCCCTGTAAATATTAAAGAAGGATTTAATTATGAAGATGTCATGCTCGAAGTTAAGGCCAGGGTAAGCTAATACAACAAAACCAGCTAAAAAACATTAAACCATAAACCAGATTTACTAATTATAACAGAGAGGCTCAGCTAAGCATGAAAAGTTGCAGACATTTTACCAACGAATAGCATAAGATTTGTTGAAGCAAAACATAAATAGGTTAACAGCAGTAAAGGGTGGCTCCATGCTCAGAATTAAAAGTTTTGGCTCATTGATAAGCATACCTTTATGAAGTCTAAAACAAACAGATTAATGAAGTAACATCAGGGTTCGGATTATGGGGTCAAGCAACCTGGCCTAAAAAATCCATTGCACCAAATAATATATGCAAGCGTAGTTCGAAGAAAAAATCAAAGCTGAAACTGCAAAAGCAGTAGCCCCTTCAATTTCAACATGTTTGGCAGCGAGAGCATGACGCCAACTGATTGCATGACCAACACCCGACTGGTCACTGCAAAAGTGCAAATCATATCAATTATAAAGATTAATTTTTTTTTATGATGACTAGTCCCTTAGAAACCATGTATGTTGACAGTGTACCAGTAGGGAAAAAACAACCAATAACCAATGAACATAACTACATACACAAAAAGAACCTCAAATGCACAACAGCACAAGTAATACAAGCTCTACTTATTTGGTTATCCCCGTAGCTCGACATAAGTATTTATTTGAACGAACTATAATTATAAACTTAGATATTCTTCTCCCATATGGAATACGTTCCATTTCGCTCCTAGCTATATTTGTGCCTTAGAGTTGAACATAATTCCATGAATCAAATATATAATCTTTTCCACCTTATTTCAGACTTTCGCATGGTCTATGAGAATATGGATAATGCCAGCTGGTCATCTAGGACAATGACAAATTGACAATCCTGTCCCTTGTCGTAGTTTTCTGTACCACACCAGGAGTCTGACACTTATTTGGACATGGTTGACATTTGGTCAACAGCCGGTCGTGGAGCTTTGCTTCATAGCTGACCCCATTTTGGATGGGAAAAGGCTTTTAGATGATGATAACGATGTTCTTCTCCTAGAAAATGAAGTTAATTGCATAATAATATCTCGATGTTACGCATTTGATTACTCCATGGTTTTCAAAGGCGGCACTTTGATGCTCGATCTTTTAACAATTTATCAACATCAAAGAACTACGCCAATAGATTAAACATAGCAACAAATCCTCGATGGAAACAGAACAGTTAGGGTAATCTAAGCTCGCAATCAAATTAGAAACAAGAAGGGATCGAGTACTGACATCGCCGGAGCGCAGACGAGGACGCGGTAGCGGTTGGAGGAGACGAGGAGATGGACGAGATGGCGGAGGCCGGGAAGCGTCGATCCCGTCGTCGTTGGTGATCAACACCGTCTGCTGCTGCTGAGCCTCAGCCATGGCGATCGATCGCTGATAAAAATCGAATCTTTTTCAATCACAAATTTCTAGGGTTTTGTTTTGTTTTGTTTTGGAAGATGAAGAATCAAAAACCAGAGTGTGTTTTTTCTTTTCTTTGGATATCAGTGTGCGTGTGTGTTTGATGATTGAAATGAGAGGAATATACCGAGTCGAACACGGGCAATTGCAGACTGATTTGAATACAGATTTTTCCTTTTTTTTTTTGCGCTGATCCTTAAGCCCCAGCACATGAACACATCACACCTAAAAGCACTACACACCACCCACGAATTTGCCCAGAAAACCAAGAGAGAGGAAGCAAATCAACACTTTGGGGGTAAATTCGTGGTTCTCGCACGTACGTTTGCTGTGTGATATGTGTTTGGGTGTGTTTTCTGTGTTGTATGCATATGTTAGAATTTACGGGTCATAAAAAACGAAAGAAGAAAAAAGAAAAAAAAGATAGGTTTGTTATCGTCAATAAAATTACTATTCGTTTTTGGTAAAAGTCAGATACCGATACGGATTGAAATGAATATTAGAAAAACAGTATACTCAATAAAGCCGAAAATTACTATTTTTGATATCATATTCGGATACAAAACGGATGCAGGTCCAGTAGTTATTTAAGGATGTGGATACGGATTCGGATAGTCATCAGAAATGAAAATAACTATCTATATCCGACAAAAATCAAATAGGGACACGAGTCGGCTCAAATTATCCATATGGTTTACATCCCTGCTATGAATCAAAACTGTTAGGCGAATTTCAAACTTGGGCTGGATGGGCGAATAAAGCCCATCACATATAATCCAGTGTTGCTTTTCGTTTTCTTGAGAGGAAAAATAAACGGGCTCCCAAAAAAAGGAGATATTTCCATAAAGGTGGGGCCTATATTTGTCTCTTTGGACCCATCTCTCTGCTCCCTACACCTCTCAAAAAAGTAGACCCAATTTCACCCCATCTCTCAATCTTTGTCATTGTTAAGAATTAAAAGAATTAGAGAAAATCTTGGGGAAATGAAGCCCTCCATATCTTGTGAAGCAGTGAGCTGAAGAAAGAAAAGAAAAGGGTAAATTTCTCTTCTTCTTCCTCCCCCCCCCTATTTTTTCCCCTGTTATATTATTTCTTTCTCTATCTTTTTATGCGTCTAGGTTAGTTTAACAGCGGTTACTATTTTGTGGGTATGAGCAATATTTTGCGTTCTCATCTTGTTATAACATTTCTGGGATTCTTTGTGAATAGTTTAACTTAATCATGTGCTGTTCTCATTTTCTAAACAGGCAGTTATTTTTATGTTTTATATTGTTTTAGTTACACAGCTGTGACTAATTTGGATGTGTGACCATGAATCAAATTCATTTACATTTATTGAGTTTCCACTGTGCTTTTTTATTTTCTTTTAAATGTTCGTCTGGCATATGAGGATGATGCAAACATAATTAGATGAAGGGCTGAAGTGCAACATCCAATGCTTGAAGGGTTATTTTGTAAAATTCCGTAACCCCAATTCCTGTATGAATGGATTGGTGAGAGGGGAAGCTTAAGCTGAAAATGAATTGAAATTTGTCTTTAATAGGAAATGATTTTCTCATTTCCTATTAAAGACAAATTTCAATTCACATGTCTTTAATTGAAATCCCCAATTCACATGATTTTCTCATTTAACACATACACTAAATATTCGGTAGGAGCCAATTAAGACTGCAATAGTTACATTGAGATAAATATGTATGGAAATACAATACAAGGTCTATTCACCAACATAACCATTAAAAAACTGAATGGCACAACTATGTGGATCCTTCACCAATACAATCACCACCCAAGGCTTTTTGTTTTATTTTTAGGGTCGAGTACATGATTCCCTATCTTCCTCGGTTAAGAAGTGGATATCCTAAATCTCGTTATAGGTTGATAAATGTAACCCTCCAGCATGCCAGTATACACTTTAGATGAGAAAATGTTGGTTATTTCCTTCGTAAATGGAAAGTTCTGTAGATTATAAACATGATATTAGCAGCAAACATGAACTTTATTGCCGGTGTTGCAAAAACAAAGCTTTAAAAAGTCAATAAATTGGCGCTTATATATTTTCAGCTAGCCGACGATAAATGGGCTAATGGCCGCATAATTAGCCTATTGGAAATATGCGGGTAGATGACCATCTAATCAGGGATATATACAATGGCATGACCTTATCTGATATCCAAAAGATAGTGATTTATTGGATATCAGATAAGGTCATGCCATTGTATATGTCCTGATTAGATGGTCATCCGCCCGCATATTTCCAATAGGCTAATTATGCGACCATTAGCCAATTTATCGTCGGCTAGTTGAAAATATATAAGTGCCGATTTATTGGCTTTTTAAAGCTTTGTTTTTGCAACATTGGAAATAAAGTTCATATTTGCTGCTAATATCATGTTTCCTTTTTGGTTTTGCAACATTGGAAATAAAGTTCATATTTGCTGCTAATATCATGTTTCCTTTTCTTGTTTGTAATCTACAGACCTTTACATTTACGAAGGAAATAGCCAAAATTTTGTCATCTAAGTGTATACATGCATGCTAGAGGGTTACATTTATCAACGAGATTTAGGATATCCCCTTCTTAACCGAGGAAGATAGGGAATCGTGTACTCGATCCTAAAAATAAAACAAAACGCCTTGGGTGGTGATTGTATTGGTGAAGGATCCACATAGTCGTGCCATTCAGTTTTTTAACGGTTATATTGGTGAATAGACCTTGTATTGTATTTCCAAAAATATATATCTCAATGTAACTATTGCAGTCTTAATTGGCTCCTACCGAATATTCATTGTATGTGTTAAATGAGAAAATCATACACAACTTGTGAATTTATACCCTATACTGACATTATAGGACACAAAATACTCCATCCCCAATGATGCATGCTTAACATACCAAATGCCTCTTATATAAGATTATGAATGATAATATTATTGTGAAAAACTAATATTTCATCTATTAAAAGCAGAATCTAACCTGGTGTTCATTCAGAAAATCACATCCTTTGTCTTGTTCTTTGATTTTCAGTAAAATTTTCTAACCCCACTTCCTATACGAATGCAAACATAATTTGTTCTTCCTTTCTTGCAAATTAGATAGGTTATCTTAGTAGTAGATTAATATTTCTTAGTATAATGGATAGTGGGTATTTGGAGACGATGAAGCGAGATCATCCTTATCTTTACTATCGAGCTCAAGAGAAGATGCGTTTAGCGTCGATGATCTCGTTGGTGGATTGGGATGGATCAGAGGGGAGAGTGTAATTTTGCCAAGCTTGCTGCATTCATGAAAATCGGTGCAACAATCCAATGGTTTATCCAAAGGGAATGCATAAGAGCAATCCAGTTGTGTCGGATTTGATCAGGTGTATCCTATGCGCTGCTTTTATCATAGCATCCTGATTCTTGTACTTTTCGTATCCAATGTCAGTCCACCTCCAATGCTAGCTTTTCACACAGGTGATTATGTTGTGAATTTATCTAGGGTTTATTTGATTTAGCACACCAACTTCTTTAAAACATGCACCAACTTCTTAGCCGTTAAACTTAAAAACGTATTCAATTATATATGCTGCTGCTACTGTCTGTGAGTTAAGAAGGCGAGTCAACATAATTTGGGTTAGATCCAACAATTCTCACTCAAATCCCTACACCCAAATCATTCATCTCACTCAACTCCTGCGACAATGAAACTTCATCCCCAGCTTTGAAATCCCCTAATATACTCTTTCATCAACTCCAAACTCCTCTTGACGTCGAATAGTTCTCAACATCGAGACTGTTGGGGTCAAAAATTACATCCCGGTTGACCAAGTCAAAGTCAACCCCAAGTAAGCGGGCCCAAATCCAGGTCAAGTGGGTCCATGCCCAAGTCGAGCCCGAACTGAAGAGACTGGCTTCTTCATGCCAAGAAGAAAATTATGTAATAAATAAGTTTGATATAATTTTCATGCATGAATGTAAAATAAATGGGCAAAAAGCCAAATTTTTGTGAAGCTCATGGCTTATGTGCAAAAGAAATGTGTACATGAGGCATGAGATGAGCAAAATGCCATTCTGTAAAGCCTAAGGGGCTATATGTAAATTTGTAAGCTTATATAAGGCAATGTGACAATGAAATGAAAAAAAGAATTCATTCCCCTCAAAAGTTACGGTTTCTGTGCCTCATTCCTCAAGATTTTAAATATTCTTTTTTCTAAATTAAATCAAGAGCTTAACTCTTCCTTTTCCAAAAAGGAACCGTTTTTCACTAAAAAACCATTGAAGGGGAACTCAAATCTTCCAGCAAATCCTCAAAAGGGGTGATTTTTAAGTCTCATCCTCTTTTCCTCTAAGATCTAGCCAACAGAGATGAGGAAGTAGACCCATCGTCAAAAATCCCACTTTGGGAAAGATCCAAGACACAAGAGAAAACCCAGGGCTCAAGGGAGAAGAAAGAGGCCTTCTTTCATTATCTCCGAAAATCTCTTGGGAGTTTGACTCCACAATATATATATATATATATATATATATATAATAAATCTTTCTTTTAGGAGTTCAACTCCAAAGTCCAATCGGGAGTACAACTCCCAGTGCAAGGGCTCAGCCCCTTTGTCCTTTTCTTTTAAAAGTTTAACTCTAAAAGTCAATTGAGAGTATAACTCCCAGTATAGAGGCTAAGCCCAGCGTGAGGCGCTGGCGCTCAGCGCCCGCGTGCCAAGCACGTGAGGCGCTGGCACACACGCGTCCCTTGGACGCTATTTCCCCTTTTTTTTATATATACACACTCCACAACACTTTCCCCCGTTAGAAAAAATTTCTAACGCGGTGCTCCCCGCACCCTGCAAGGGGGCTGTTAGCCCCCTTGACCCCTAACCCGCTATCCAGGTAGCAGGATCTTGTAAACTCTACGAGGTCCCCAATATGCCCAAGACCCCTCAAACATAACACACGCACACTGCACATTGAGTTCGTATGACCAGTTTGACCCGTCAATCGGAGGTTCCTTCGCTCCAAAGACGAGAGGTAATTAACGGCAGCTTAGTCCGCGGCTGCCGGAGATTCGAATCCCCACAATCAATAAATCCCGGCCTACCCTAGACATGGGGAATCTATAATGCGCATGACAAGTGACACGTATTCCCATCTTAATAGGGCGACGAAAAATATCCTACAGATTTTGGCATGCCCAGTGAAACCTCTCTCCTCCCATATTTCGGGTTAAACGTTCATGCGAACTCAATCAACATACATATCGATATTTATACTGAAATAATGCTCTTTCATGCAGGATTTTAAGCGATCAAGCCTCAACAATGTCTCCAAGAACGAGCTCAGCTCTCAACACAGCTCATATCTCCTACACGATGAAGATGGACGCTAGGACGATCCTCTCGGCCAGTCTCGGACGATAATGGGAGGAGCTGCCACTACCATTTGGCTCTATTCTGTTCGTGCCAGCCAACGCCATCCCAGCTCCTCAAGCTCCGGTAACAGACAGACCGTCCTTGAAAGGCAGGAGACCGAATGTGGTGATCTCGAGAGCACCACTGCCCAAACGCAAGTCGGTGTTTGAACGATTTTCCTTGACCCCAGCTGGGGGCAAGGTCATCAGCACCGACAAAGCAACATGGCATCTCGGGCAAGCTCCAACGGTGTCCCTGACAACTGCTTAATCGGATATCTTCTCTAAGTGTCACGATCTGAAATTTAGTTTGTGACCGGCACTTAAATCACAAGTCTAAACGCATAACGTAACTTAAGTAAGCCGAAGCCCAGAAATCTAAACCTTTATAAACAAAATAAAAGAGGTGAAGTTTTGAAATAAAGGTACAATGAAATCAAACGTTTTCTTAAATGCATAGATAATGGAATATGAAAATGCAAGTGGATTATACTAGTTGAAAAACATGTTTCGTCTTTTAAAAATTTGGGAAGCACCTCCCTTGTATATTTTGATCCAAAACCACATATACATAACAACAATAAAGGCATTCCAAGCGGGAGCTAGCTCTTCGCCAATCGGCAGAATCACAACCATGCAAGTCAAAAATATATGTATACGACGCCCAACGGCGAAGATCAGACAAAAGGATAATGTAAAGAAGCAAGACATCAAATCCCTCAATAGCGAACATATAATCCGTCGCTCTTAGTCTCGCAAGCACAAGTCTTTCTAAGTCTTATAAATTATACAATTACCAGTTTCTGATTGATAGAGTTGACTAGATACAACATGAATAATAATACAAGAGTGGATACAATCCAATATGTCCCACCTACTATAGTAAATCACCCGAATGCAAGCTGTGTGCCAGCAATACCGCTACTGATCCATGCGGTCGAACCTGCAAGAACTGTGGCACAATGGGATGAGTTGCCAACTCGTGACTAGAAAACATCAGCATGTAGAAATCGAATAAAACAACGATTTCTTAGGTCAACTATATCATGAACGCAATACTATGATATCTAGAGTGACCGTGTCTACAAATATGCCAACAATATAATCAATGCCTGTATGCATGCGGATGTCATCCACGTGTCCATCAATGACACAACATCATGGAACCCGAGTGTTCAACATCGACACTCGAAACATCATGAAAGCATATGCATGTAAATATGAGAATATCAATCAACGTGTGTCCATCAACGACACATCAAAATCATGGAACCCGAGTGTCCAATATCAACACTCGAAACATCATGAAACCCATGACCAATATCGATACGTAAATCCTTATATCTCGGGCTCTGTCAGTCTGGATCGGCCCACGGGCTCCGTCAGTTCGGATCGGCCCATATCCATCTCACGACTCCGGTCGGTATCCTCCGGATAACCGTCGAGCCTAAATACTTTCACCGGTAGGTAGTAGTCTCTCTGCTAGGCTCATCGTCTACTGCACAACATACATTTCTTGCCCCGGGTACCGTACCGGGTCCATCATGTACATGCAAACGGTTCGTCCAATTCCTCGAATTGGGTATCATATAGCTCATAACCGAGAAAACACATTGTGGACGCTTCGAAATATTATATTAAGAGAAACCGGGTTTTTAAAACAATACATAATTTCCTTTGAAATATAACCACGGTTTTCAAATCCAGAATCTCATGAAAACAGCATTTCAATGGGTACAATCATAAAGCATGATGTATATAAATATAGAACAGAAATTTGAGCATATCAAATATATCATGCCAATGAGTCATTTGACAGTACTGAACAATTAAGAGTAATAGCATGATGTAGCAATTCTACTGTGTAAGTGACAGCAATTATCGATGATGAAAGTGTAAGCCGACAAATCTGTGTAAGTGTAACATACGCATCATCGATAATTGTGTAGGTGTATTAGTATAGGTATATGTAATGCAATGAGAATATCATGAACGTAGCAAAAAGTAAATCGTGAGCGTAATGCTATAAGGTATACGTATCTAATCTTACATCTATGTACGGCTAAACTAAGCTGTGTAGACAGAGATTAAATATCTATAACATATCCGAGTCGGTGAATCTATCAATCGGCATCCAGCCTCACAACATCACGTACGATATAATCCATCGTACGACATTCTCTAGTCAAGGATATGGATCAATCATCCGGTAAAATATTGTGTGCGGTAAACCATCGTACAGCGACAACAAACATAATAAGGATTCTATCGATCTATACAACAATGAGGGTACGGATTTAAGGTCCTGATCGAGCGCTTTTGGCGTGTCGGATGTTCAAAGTTCTAAAATTATAACCGCGATCAGGACGGTGTCGCTATGCAGCTAGCCGGTTGAGGATTCACAGGGAGATGGTTGTATGTCCGTTCGAGTTTTAGACGAGTCAATGAAGAATTTGTATATGTTTGTTCAGTTCTATCCTAAGTGTTATATGCAAGTATAAAAGTTAAGAAAAAGATATGAAAGTGTAAGCTAAGGAAATCCGCACTCAAAACCTTTGAGCCAAGTCTTGACCAATTGAAGCTAGAGCAATCGGCAACAACGTGGATTAGGGGATTTAAGCACGGTATTCGTGGAATCCAGCTTATTTACCCTTGTCCTTCCGTTCTTGTCTCTTACTTTCGCCTCCGGCCAAACCGAACGCAACCGATCGCGTTTAGGAATCACCGTTACCTTGATAGGGTAGGGTGCCTAACGGAGCGCTTGCGCAATGTTTGGGCGGAGTTCAAAGGAAAATATCGGGAAAAGGAAATGAGCAAAGAAACATTAACTTACAATACGTATTTATTCTTAACAACACATATTACAACCATTCACAAAACGAACCAAAAAGAGCAAAAGAAAAGATAAACAAAGAAAAGAAAAGATCACAAGCAAGTAATTAAAAGTGCATTGAATTTAAGTGCATGAAAGTAAAGCAAGGTAATAAAAAGCCAGAAAGAAATAAGCAAGAAATGAAACTAGAAACCATAGAACCAAATACAAGACATGGGTTCAATAACCAAATCTTAAAGTTGCAAGCTCACTTAAGAGGTTGCAAGATCAAGAAAAGGCAAAGAACTCATGGAGAATGAAGCACAAAAGAGAGAACAAAATGATACAACCCCTTGAGATCAATGACCAAAGCTTAAACTTGCAAGCTCACTTAAGAGGTTGCAAGATCAAGTTAAGGTAGAGAGCTTAAGGGGGAAACTAAGCCAAAAGAATGATACAAAAACCCTCATCTTCATGTAACATCCACTCAAAAGCTCTCACAACAATTTAATGGAGGAAAGATGAAGAAGAAGAAGAAAACTAAAAGCTAACAAAAAGAGGGCATGAGAATCAACATCATTGGCTTGGCAAGTTCTGGGCTATTTATAGGCAGGAAACAGAGAACCTAGGGTAATATTCTGGCACATCATGAAATGACCAAAAAGCTCCTAAAATTTAATCCACTACGGAGCCTATATGGCCACGGCCTAAGCGTGCTTATGCCGCGGAACCGCGGCCATAAAGAGGGCTTGGGCTTTCATCTTTTGTCGTATGCCCTGGTTGTCTGTACTCTTCAATGTGGTATATGTTGTTTCTCATAATCTTTTCATAATTCTTCCAGAATTTTATTAGATCAAAAGGCGATGTGATGTGGATCTTTTGCCATGATTTCCTCGAGCCCCTCGTAGATATGTTGGATCTTGTGTTGACATTGAGCTTTGTGCATGAAAATGACATCGATTTGCCATTTTGTCCCTTAAACTGGTGTGTGGCAACACACGGATAGAGAGCGGAGACCCGTGTTTTATCTGTTGTTGGCAGTAATCCGGAATTTGTCGTACTATTCCATGAATTTTACTGTTTAGAGCTGAGAACCAGTATCCTGCAATTAACTAGCAAACACGGCTCAAGAGTACCTACCGATAAACAAACGAGCGTAAGAGTGGGCGGTATAAAATACAATATTCTGTTATGAACAAATACCCCCAAACTTAACTTTTGCTCGTCCCGAGCAAAACAAATTATTCACAAAAAAGAATCCTAACCTCACTTTCGCAGGGAACGCGATTGCACTGAGCATGTGCAACAAGCCGTTAAACCTCTAGGTGTCCCTAGTAGGAGGAGTGTTGTCTCCTGAGGGTTTTCAGCGGATACTACCCACAAAATCCGGTCAAGCTAGTTTTGCAAAATAACTATGATTCAAACCCTACAGTTTTGTTTCAGAAAATAACAATTCTATGATCCTAAGTCTTAGACTATCGAACCCTTATTTTTCACACCTCGCTTCTTATTTAACTAAAGATTTTATATGTCTTTACGTGCAGTGCAAATAGTGTCGTTAAGTTCCAGAAGGATCGATTAAAGTCATCATGTCACACAATAAAGCCCAGATAAAAATTTTAAAAGGATCACATAAGTTTTGTTAAAGAGTTAAGCATTTTTCAAGTTTCGTTTTCCAGTAAAGTTTCAACTTCAGAATTTCTATCTTCCCTAACAGGAAACTAGGTCTTATTTTTCACTCCACCTTTTTCTTGTTTTCATTTCATACACACCTCTGTGAACGTGCGATGGTCTTTATCATAGAATAAAACCTTCATATCTCCGCTAGAAATATTTTTTATAAAGACCTGTCTTTTGTCAAGATTATTCTCACACAAAGAACCGTTAGGAATTTTAACTCAGAGAGAACACTTGCTTGACCTTGTTTTAATCTGGACTTTCTAGGCTTCTTAACGAGTTTTGGGCCAATGCACCCAAACCAGTTGGTTTTAGAGCATTAGGTGTAGAGACACTCCAGCGGACTTAATTACTCAAGTTACCTAGACCCAAAAACAAAAGACAATTTAGCGTGAAAATCATGATGATTCAATGCGAACGGAGATATAACCGACAGTTCAGTTATTTTTTTGGATAAAAGACGTGTTTTAGTGGGTTAGGTGTGTAATCATTCCAATCAAGTTCCAGATGGGTTATTTTTCAGAATTAGTTCCAATTAAGGCATCAATAACATTCCTTCATATTCGCGTCACTTCATAAACTATTCTTGATATTACTTATTTCAGAACAAACCTATTTGATCATCAGAAAATCATTTATCCATTTAAAATTTTTTAGACATAAAAGACTTGTCATCTAATTTCCAAAACTCACGACACGTGTAGTGTGATATAAAGACGTATATCAGTTATAGTTAACTTCAAAGGAGAGTTATCTTTCAGGTTTTCAAAATCTAAAAATAAGATTTAGTTATTCTTATCTTATCAAACAAAACCGTCGAAATGTTGAATCAGAGTTCTCCCACTAGCTAATCTTGACAGAAAAGTTTTTAGAAAATTTTCTGATTTTTATGGATTTTATGGATTTTAGTATGCAGATGCAAAATATACATATGAATGCGAAGGTTAGAAATGCGTACCGAGCGTACCCCCAAACTTAAACTGGACAGTGTCCTCACTGTCATGCTACACCAAAAGGGTCAAAATTGTCGGCGCTTCTTAAAAACAAATCATATACAAAACAAAAAAAGGAAAACAAAAAATATATACAAAAAGGTTACCCCCAAACTTAAGTAAAACAGTGTTTTCACTGTTAAGCGTTGAAGTTCAGGATTAGGGGGGAAAGAACAGTATCAAGCTATACAAGGCCTTACATAGGCCAAAAGTGAGCACCGACCATTCAAAGATCTTATCGTGATAAAGCAGTGGCTGGTGAAAGAATGCGGAGAGGTAAGAAATAGAGAATACGCGAGACTGTATGGAGATAGAAGCGGGAGACGGTCTCGGTATATGAGAAGAAGAATGGCGGAAGGGAGAAAGAAGTGGAACACGAACTTGAGTGTGAAAATGAAGTGAATAGATTAGCACAATATGTGATGAGTGATGTGTAAAGAGTGATTGTGCTAATCTATCAACCCGTCGAGAAATGGGGTCAAATCCCTCGAGATTCGTGAGAAACCATGGGTACGCCGAACTTGGTAAACCAGACATATAAAATGAAAGTGAGACGGTTTCTTACAAGGTCGGAACGATGGAAATGATGGAGGTAGGTGATTGATGAAGGTTATCGGTTAAAAGTTCAGGGGGGTGTACACAGTCAATGAAAGGAACATGATGAATTGGAAAATCCGACTTATCAATTAAAACTGGTTCATCCTAAAAAATATCCTCAAAAGTTTCCTCAAAATTCAGCTTATCCATGCAAATTTCATCAAAATCAAGACGCATATGGGGTTCGGGAAAAACAGTTAATGACTCGGTATGATGAATTGGAGAGAAAAATTCTGCCAAATCTACAGGTTCATCATCCAAAATATTCCCGGCGTCAATATCCTCAATCAAGTGAAAATCATTATTCTCAGACACCTCAACGAAAGCATGGATATTAATCAATTCAGGTTCTAGAGTGGAGGTGTAGAGGTCAAAAAGATTGGGTATGGTTTCACTCGAAAAGGACCCTTCACAATCGGGCAAATCAAACACTACAAAGTCATACAACTCATTATCTGTTCTATCTTTAATCAATGAATCGTTTGGAACACTAGATAGACATTCAAAACCGAAGTTGTGGGATTCAAATTGAAACGGGTAGGCTTGATTCGGAAGGGGGTACAGCCCACTTTCTCCACTCAAATTCTCAACCTGTCCTACCGCCTCTTCATACATTGGAAAATTTGGAGCTAGTTGAAAACTAGCTACCGGGTCACTAGGTTGTATGAGGGCGGCCATGGATGCATTCAAATCCATCATCTGTTGGTACGACGCTACCCTAAAATCTTCCAAAGACCATTCCAGACTAGACATGGGTTGTGAAGGGGTTTCAGTAAAAGATTCAAAGTTGTTTGGATACTGAAAATTACCAAATGACGGTTCAGAAGCAATGTCTAGGGAAGGTGCAAAAGTCGGGTAGGACTGGTAGGAATTGAATGGCTGGACCGGAACAGGATCAACATTTGGATAAGAAGGTGAATGGAATTGTTGATCCCAGGAATCTGTAGTGGTGAAAGGAGTGAAAGATCGGCTACAGGATTGTTTAATATGTTCAGCGATGGACAAAGGACGACTTGCAAAAGGGGTATCAACATAAGAGGGTGGGGGAGGTTGAAAAGGTTGATACAAAGTGGATTGCGAAGGGCAAGTGTTTGTCCTAGACGCGTCTATCCGATCTTTCAAAGAGATTTTGGGCATGGAGGGATCGTTCGACGTTCGGCCAAAGCAAGAACCGTAAGAAGTAATGTCTGGTTGTGGGTACCAAAGTTCGGCAAGAGTTTTGCGAGGTGGGATGCCCATGATATGAAGAGAGAAAGAAAGAAAGGCAGAGAAAAGGAGGGGAAAAAGAATGTGATTTTTTTTAGTTAGATATTAACAAAACAATGAAATATACATAAAAAGAAAAAAACAATCATGACACAAAAATACCGCATACCTAATCGTTCTAGGGTTCACCTACCTGTTCCAGAACTTGATTGTCGAAGTAAAACTGTGTCGAGAAACGGGCTTAAGACACACTGATCACGAGGCCGGGTAAGTGCAGAGATAAGGGGAGGTTTTCCGACGTTTTCGCGAAGGTCCTTAATTAAATAACCCTTTCTCTTTTGGCAGTTTCGCCGTTAACACTTTCCTAGACACCCCATAAACAATGTACCGTTAAGCGAGGTTCTAAACACAGTTAACTTCTCCTAGTGAGCGCGAAGTCCTTAAGGCTTAAAGTCTAGTTTCTTTTAAAGTTTGTGCGGGTAAACGTTATGCTCAAGTTTGTGATTTGTGGGCCACGGAAAAGGTGATGAAATCCTTTACCGTATGTTGTGGGGTTCGCTTGCCCTTAAGTCCGTATTAATGTATGCAATGCGCAATTCAATAAAAATTCTATAAAGAATCAAACAATCGTTTTTTAGTTTAAGCACGGCACTGCAACAAATACGGGTTAGTCAATTTTTAGCGTTTGCTAGCGAACTTGCAAAGAATCCTGCAAAGATATTATAGTGGATGCGTCGGATTTGGGAAGAAGGTGTTAGTAAAGTACGTACCGTTAAGTTTTCGGGTTTAGAAAACCCCCGTTGAATCAAATCCGGTAAGCTTGAAAAGTTCGCTTGCGCGGGTCAAACTATCCGGATCTTTCGCTCTGTACTTTGCAACCACCTTAGCCTTGAACGTACACTTTGCTCCCCACAATCGCCGTTTGCAAATCCGCAAAAATCTGCAGAAAATACAGTATAGTGGAATTTACAGAGACGATAAAAGAACAGAGACAGGGCAGGAAAAAAAATTGGGGCACTGAGGCCTCAATACGGCCGCGGATCCGCGGTCAAACAGAAGAATTGGCGCCTCGTTTTCCCTGCACTCCCCTTGATCTCTACTCCAAAAAACAATGCTCTGTTTCTTGATTGAATTACTGTACTTGCTCCAGATTAGCCTGCACACTTGCACACAAAAATTATCAAAAATAACAAAAAGATTTTTTATTTATTTATAAATATATACAAAAAGAATATTAACCCAAATAACAAGAAAGAAAATACGCTACTGTCTCCCCGGCAACGGCGCCATTTGATCGAACGCTTTTGGCGTGTCGGATGTTCAAAGTTCTAAAGTTATAACTGCGATCATGACGGTGTCGCTATGCAGCTAGCCGGTTGAGCACGGGTCGATCCACAGGGAGATGGTTGTATATGTCCGTTCGAGTTTTAGACGAGTCAATGAAGAATTTGTATATGTTTGTTCAGTTCTATCCTAAGTGTTATATGCAAGTATAAAAGTTAAGAAAAAGATACGAAAGTGTAAGCTAAGGAAATCCGCACTCAAAACCTTTGAGCCAAGTCTTGACCAATTGAAGCTAGAGCAATCGGCAACAACGTGGATTAGAGGATTTAAGCACGGTATTCGTGGAATCCGGCTTATTTATCCTTGTCCTTCCGTTCTTGTCTCTTGCTTTCGCCTCCGGCCAAACCGAACGCAACCGGTCGTGTTTAGGAATCACCGTTACCTTGGTACGGTAGCGCTTGCGTAATATTTGGGCAGAGTTCAAAGGAAAATAACGGGAAAAGAAAATGAACAAAGAAACATTAACTTACAATATCGTATTTATTCTTAACAACACATATTACAACCATTCACAAAACGAACCAAAAAGAGCAAAAGAAAAGATAAAACAAAGAAAAGAAAAGATTACAAGCAAGTAATTAAAAGTGCATGGAATTTAAGTGCATGAAAGTAAACCAAGGTAATAAAAAGCAAGAAAGAAATAAGCAAGAAATGAAACTAGGAACCATAGAACCAAATACAAGACATGGGTTCAATAACCAAATCTTAAAGTTGCAAGCTCACTTAAGAGATTGCAAGATCAAGAAAAGGCAAAGAACTCATGGAGAATGAAGCACAAAAGAGAGAACAAAATGATACAACACCTTGAGATCAATGACCAAAGCTTAAACTTGCAAGCTCACTTAAGAGGTTGCAAGATCAAGTTAAGGTAGAGAGCTCAAGGGGGGAAACTAAGCCAAAAAAATGATACAAAAACCCTCATCTTCATTTAACATCCACTCAAAAGCTCTCACAACAATTTAATGGAGGAAAGATGATGAAGAAGAAGAAAACTAAAAGCTAACAAAAAGAGGGCATGAGAATCAACATCATTGGCTTGGCAAGTTCTGGGCTATTTATAGGCAGGAAACAGAGAACCTAGGGCAATATTCTGGCACATCATGAAATGACCAAAAAGCCCCTAAAATTTAATCCACTACGGAGCCTATATGGCCGCGGCCTAAGCGTGCTTATGCCGCGGAACCGCGGCCATAAAGAGGGCTTGGGCTTTCATCTTTTGTCGTATGCCCTGGTTGTCTGTACTCTTCAGTGTGGTATATGTTGTTTCTCATAATCTTTTCACAATTCTTCCAGAATTTTAGTAGATCAAAAGGCTATGTGATGTGGATCTTTTGCCATGATTTCCTCGAGCTCCGCATAGATATGTTGGATCTTGTGTTGACATTGAGCTTTGTGCATGAAAATGACATCGATTTGCCATTTTGTCCCTTAAACTGGTGTGTGGCAACACACGGATAGAGAGCGGAGACCCGTGTTTTATCTGTTGTTGGCAGTAATCCGGAATTTGTCGTACTATTCCATGAATTTTACTGTTTAGAGCTGAGAACCAGTATCCTGCAATTAACTAGCAAACACGGCTCAAGAGTACCTACCGATAAACAAACGAGCGTAAGAATGGGCGGTATAAAATACAATATTCTTGTATGAACAGTCACGTACGACATATCACTCATTATTTCCATAATTATATATATATATATATACACCTATATCTCAGGTCACATCCGTATCAATCTCATTTCATGGGACCTGACAAAGGTATCAATATGCATCCGTATAACGACATATCAAACCAAGTCATCATATTTCATCGTATACTCTTTTCATCACATCAATATCTCACATCAAGTCATCCTATTAATCTCATGTCGTATTTATCGACCTCACAACATGCCACTATACTCTCATACTTATTCTCATACAACTACATATACATATATCGTGATTCACATTCACGTTTAATATCCTTATATATCAATTCAAGACATCCTTTTTATCATATCATTTCACACTAAAACCATTAACTATAATCTTAAGTCGTGGAATATCTTGTCTCCAAATTATAAATCACATATTAATGGTTGCGGGGATGTTATATGCCATCCACCCGACTTCCCCCGTACATATAAATCTACTCATCTACGGAACTCCTTGTTCAGCCCTAGTCGATGTGCTTTGTCGTCTCGGAATCCACGCAAAGGTACCTACAATCAATACACAATCGCAATGCTATTAAAATCAATTCTGAAAATCGAAACGTCACACGAAGTACTCATAGGTTAGAACAAAGTTTAAACATGCAAAAACAACCAAACAACTCTCGTCGTTGGCGTACAAACATCCAAAAACCAAATCTCATATCAAAAATCAAAACCAAGAATTCCAATATCGGAAAACATAGCCAAAACCAACCCAATATGCTCCCAGATTTTGGCGCAGGTCAATTGGGACTAAACAAACAAGTACAAGGGATAGGTTATAGGGTAAGTGAGCTACAGCCAAAAACTCAACACTAATACAAATCCGGCGACATTGCCACAAAATCCGATCTCGCCGGCCTAGGTTGGGTGAAATTGGCTTGAACTTTGGTGGTGGTCTTCTGGTCGTTTATCTAAGTCACTGGACTTGTTTGATTTTCTTGAAACTACCCCAGATAGCTCCAGATACCCTGTAGGCTACAAAACATCACAAAACCGACACGGGACAATTTCTAAGTTCGTATTTTGGTGCTAATATCGGGTCTTGGCCAGTAAAACACCACTAAGGGTTAAGTAAACACCCACTACAGATCACAAGTCCACACAAACACCTAAACCTTCTCTTGGAATTTCCAAACATCACTAATCTAAATCGATTTAACTCTAAACTACTATAGGGTGCTAGGAAACTTAAAAGCTAAACTAGAAGTAAAGGAATTACCTCATTTGGCAACTTAAGAATTTTCTTGAGTTGCTCGAAGTCTTCAAAATCCAACTTTAATTGGTCCAAAGGATTTGTAGAGAGGTTGCGACCATTTTTTGTGAAGACGTAGGGTTTGGTGAAGAAATTGAGATGATACGTGGAGGTGGAGGGAGTATGAGGATGAGGGGGTTGAAGAAAAACAATGGGGGAGGAAATGAAGGCAGCCCGCCTCTCTCTCTCTCTCCTATCTTCACTCTTTCTTATTCTCACCCTCACAAGCCCATGCCTCATCATTTGGTCCCCTCTCTCTTCAATAATTCTTTCTTTTCTTTTTCTTTTAAAACCAAATATCAACAAATACAAATGAAACAATATGCAACAAAAATACAACATGTCATAGTGCACTAACCATTGAAAAATTTAGAAACACGGATTTGACATAATCGCGATTAGTAGTGCACTAATCAAGTTTAATTTTAAACTTGTATATAATTAATTATAAAAATGCCCAAATCCGATAAATATATTTTAAATGAATAAATCATTTTAATCTCCAATTATTTCCTAAATATTGGTATATATTTATACCATTTTACGAAAACCCCAAATGCGCAAATCGAATAGTTTTCGCGAAATATATTATTTTAATATTAAATTCCAAAAATAATATTTTATATTTCTGAAATGTTACACTAAGCTCCCCGTTAATCGACTCACGATGGTTTCCTAGATGACGGATGCCCGTCAAGCCTTCAAAATCGAGAAGCTAAGACAGAAAAAGCTCAGATACAGAGCCAACAAAAGGGTTAGGCCTCCTGCTAGTTTGAACTTCGTGGGGTTCCAAGAACGAGGTTACCCCGCAACAACAGCTGAGTCGGCTATAAAGCTCGCTAACTTTTTTGAACCACAGAAATTGGTCTAAAAGAATGTCATGACCGCAAGAGTTAAGAAAGTTGCGATCCGGACAGCGCCACCTAAGAACCCAGTTAGACCAACCGTCTTCAGTCGTCTGTCCTTTCCACAAGAGGAAGGGCCACGACGATGGTCCAAAAAGTCAGCCGCCAAAAATAAAGAGATGGCTGGATATGTGGTCCGCATTGTCTACATGGTGGACACGCACAGCAAGAGCAAGGACGGGACCATCACATCTCAAATTCAATCTGGTGAATGTGGCTGCCATTTCTCAAGACCAGCCTTCCCTGGAAGGTAATGAAAACCCTTCCAGTGAGGCTGATAAGCAGTGAGATCCCTCGGTGCATGAGGAGTCGGGCTCAGAAAGCGAAGAGGAGCCAATCTTCCGTCCCAAGACTGCAGAACAACTTCAAGAGTTCCAGAAGCAGCTCAGAAACAAAGACAAGGAGATGACCAAGCTCTACTCAAAGATTGATGACTTGAAAAACGTCGTCTTACGGCTCACGGCCCAAGTAGCCTCTCAGCCGCACAATCAAGCGCAGAGCTCTGCTCATGAACCGTGAAACGGTGTCCCGAGGCAGCCGACGCATTTTTCCTCAAATCCAAAGGTGGGTGAGCCGTATGAAAGTCGGCAGCATCCTATCTCGGGAAATGTTTTGACTACCGATGACAGCAACCCGCTAACGCAAGATCAAATCATGGATTTTGTCGCCAACAAAGTCAAAACAATGGTAGCCGAAGCCGAAGCACAAAAAGATATCAGCAGCAGTGGGAGACCATATCCTGCTCGGTATGATCTGGTAGAGTTTCCTGGTGGCTATGCCACCCCAAGTTCGGAAGATTCGATGGGACGGGAAATGCGAATCAGCATATCGCCCATTTTAAAGCCTTATGCGGGAATACTGGGAGCAATGATGCGCTTCTCCTCTGCCAGTTCATTAATAACTTAACCGATGTCGCTTTCAATTGGTACACGAGCATGACACCGTCACAACTTTCGTCCAAATGGAATCTCTATTTTGACAAAGGTTCATGAGTGTCAGCGATAAGATCACCATCGCCGACCTCATAAGGACCAAGCTAAAGAACAACGAAAGCAGCACGGATTTTATAACCCGATGGCGCAATCTCTTCATTAAATGTGAACCGCCGATAGAGCATGACCAATCTGTCAGTCTCCTCATCGGAAATCTCAATAATTGGATGGCCCTGTTTCTATATACCGCGGGTTTCAAAACATTTTAAGAGCTGACCAGGAAAGTTCAGACGGTGGAGCGCTCAAAGCAGGAGTTCTCCTCTGATTCCCAAATAACAATAGGTCCTGGAGAAACCGAAAGGACGATAATTGCAAAGGCGGAAATTCCGACGATACTGGATCTTTCAACGCTTCGGCTAAACCGAAATAAGCAAGGGATAAGCGGGTCAAATACCAACCAGCCTCAGAAGCCAGTGTTTAGAGAGGGAGGAGAATCTCCACTGAAAGAGAAGCTAGACAAAGTCTATTCCTTCAGAAAGGACAAAGTCCGTAAAATATTCAAAAATGCCCTAAGAAACGGTCTACAATTGCCAGAATAAAAAAAGACCTCAAGAAGCGAATATGACCGACCCAAATATTTCCCCTATCACAGAGTGATAGGTCATGCCATTGAGGACTGCTTCGTCTTTAAAGATTAGGTCGAAAAGCAATATAAGACGGGAGAGATAGAACTATCTAAAAGCGTGTTAACAAACAGTCAAGCTGCGACCGCCAATTTCATACAAATGGAGACCGAAACCCTTCGGGAAGCTGATTCTTTCAGACATCTGCCTTTCTCTGAAAAGAGCGGACCAAGGCAACAAGTTAAGAGCCAAACGAGCAACATTGCCAATGAAGAAGCGATAGACGGATACACAACCCATACGGTCTGCATGATGGAGCCGAGAGGAACAAGTCCTACACTTTATAGCTATGACGGTGACGTGGTTGTTGCCATCCAACACTGGCTCGGTCTAGATGACAAAGAGCACGCTTATACAATTAACCTAAACGGGCCCATGGTTCCTGAGAATTGAGCCTACGCTCCAATAGCTGACCACCACGTCGTTAGACTGGAGCATACGATCCCTAAGTCATTAAACCGGGAATGAAAAAAGTGTAAATAAAATAAAAAAAGTGTAAATAAAAGAAAAAAATAGTTTTTTTTAAAATGAAAAAAATGAATAAAAATAAGCCGAAATGATGGGGCAATTGGCAATAAGAATCAGCGAGTAAAATAAAAATGAAAAATAAAGTCGAAATGATGGGGCAACCGCGAATAAATAACCGAAATGATAAAGAAATCGCGACTTTCGCGATAAGAAAAGATGAAATGATAAGGGTATAATCGCGGTAAAAAAAACCTCCAGACGACGAATGATGAGTCGCTTCTGGTATCATATTCCAGTGCAGCGATGCAGATGCCGACCAAAATTTAATTTCCCAAAAATTTTCCAGCCTTACGGTTGGTCTCTAAATTGACCACCGTATACAATCCACGGGCTCAAATAATTCTCATCACACCTATGTCCAACTGCAATCACTAGTCACGGGGCCGGTCTCCGCCATCGGAATTATGCTCCTTTTGGGAAGACCCACTCTATGTCCTCACGATACATGAGGAGAACATAACTTACGAGATCCTCTCTACTCCTAAGAAATCACCTTCATGGGATCCTTACGACTCATAAAGGAAAAACATACTTGGGGGTCCTCATGTCTCCTAAGGAGAAAATACACCTACGAGATCGTTTCGACTCGTAGGGAGAAAATGCTTTTATGGGACCCTTACGACTCATAAAATTGAAAAGTCTTTAGATGATAGGGACCTAAACCAGTCTATTAAGCCCTCGCTCCCCAACAAGTAAAGGCAAATGATGAATTGCTTCTGGCACCTGTGCTTTAGCGTTAGCAACGCTGATGCCGACCCCAATCCCAAAATTCCAAGCTTTCGACCCAATAGACCCCTAAGTCTTTAAACTGGGAACATATGACCTCTAAATCGTTAAACTGGGAACATATGACCCTTAAGTCGTTAAACTGGGAACGAGAGAAATCCTCTCACGGCAAATGATTTGCTCTTGGTATCATATTCCAGTGTAGCGGTGCTGATGCCAAACCAAAACCAAAATCGCCAAAAGCTTTTATGGCAAATGATAATTAGCTCCTGGTACCATATTCTAGTGTAGCGCTGGTACCATATTCTAGTGTAGTGATCCTGATGTCAACCCAAATCACATCAAGTCAGCAAGTCGAATCCAATCCCGATACCGCAAAAAGCGGAGCAAGTCAAGTTCGATCCTGACACCGTAGAAAGCGAAGCAAGTCAAATTCAATCTCGACACCGCAGGAAACGGAGCAAGTCGACTTCAATCACTGACACCGCAGAAAGCGGAGTAAGTCAAATCTTATCCCCGACACCGTAAGAAGCGGAGCAAGTCAAATTAAGCACCGACCGTCCAAGTCGCAAAAAGGGTAGCACCGACCGTCCAAGTCGTAAAAAGGGCAGCAACGACCTTCCCGTCGGAATTATGCTTCGTCTCGGAATCAAGTCAACCAATGACCTCTCCGTCGGAATGATACTCCGTCTCGAAATCAAGTCAACCAAAGACCTCCCCGTCGGAATCAAGCTCCGTCTCGGAATTAAGTCAACCAAAGACCTCCCCGTTGGAATCAAACTCCGTCCCGGAATTAAGTCAACCAATGACCTTCCCATCGGAATCAAGTCAACCAATGACATCCCTGTCGGAATCAAGTTTCGACTCGAAATCAAGTCAACCAATGACCTTCCCGTCGGAATCAAGTCAACCAACAACCTCTGCGGCGGAATTATGCTTCGTCTCAGAGCGTATCCCGTGTCGAAATTATGCTTCGCTTCGGAGTATCTGTCTTCCTTGTCGGAATTATGCTTCGTCTGGAAATTAACCTCTGCATCGGAGCTATACTTCGTTCAGAATGTCTGCCCTGTACTGGAACTAAGTTTCGTCTTAGGATACACCTGTCCCATGTCAAAATTATGCTTCTTCCCAGAACCCTGTGCCGAAACTATGCTTCATCTCAGAATATACCCTCCCTGGAATCATGCTTCGATCCCCGAAATTATGCTCCGCTCGTCGGAATTATGCTCCGACCCCCGAAATTATGCTCCGCTCTTCGAAATGATGCTCCGCTCTTCAAAATGATGCTTCGACCATGGAATTATGCTCCGCAAATCGGAATGATGCTCTGATCCTAAGAATCATGCTCTCGAAATTATACTCCGCTCTTCGGAATGATGCTTCGACCCTGGAATTATGCTCCGCAAATCGGAATGGTGCTCTGACCCTAAGAATCATGCTCCCGGAAGAATGCTCCGCCTCCGGAATGATGCTCCGCCATAAAGTCAAATTTCTACATAACAAGATCCATCAATTTCATGCACACAACTCATATATGTCGTGTTCATTTATTGATGGGGGCACTTTGTTGGGGTCAAAAATTACACCTTAGTTGACCAAATCAAAGTCAACCCCAAGTAAGCGGGTCCAAATCCAGGTCAAGTGGGCTCATGCCCAAGTTGAGCCCGAACATGAAGAGGCCGGTCTCCTTCATGCCAAGAAGAAAATTATGTAATAAATAAGTATGATATAATTTTCATGCATTAATGTAAAATAAATGAGCAAAAAGCTAAATTTTTGTGAGGCCCATGGCTCATGTGCAAAAGAAATGAGCACGTGAGATATGAGATGGGCAAAATACCATTCTGTAAAGCCTAAGGGGCTATATGTAAATTTGTAAGCCTATATAAGGCAACATGATAAAGAAATGAAGAAAAAAAAGGAATTCATTCCTCTCAAAAGTTAGGGGTTCTGTGGCTCCTTCTCCTTTCCCAAGGTTTTAAACTTTCTTCTCTTTTCTGAATTAAATTAAGAGTTTAACTCTGTCTTTTCCAAAAAGGAACCGTTTTTCACCATAAAACCCTTGAAGGGAAACTCAGATCTCCCATTAAATCCCCAAAAGAGGTGATTTTTAAGTCACTCCCTTCCCTTTTCCTCCAAGATCCAGCTAATAGAGAGGAGGAAGAAGGAGACCCGTCTCCAAAAATCCCACTTTGGGAAAGATCCAGGGCTCAAGAAAAAACTCAAGGCTCAAGGAAGAAGAAAGGGTCTCCCTTTCATCATCTCCGAAAATCTCTTGGGAGTTTAACTCCACAAAAGTGTGTGTATAATAATAATAATAATAATAATAATAATAATAATAATAATAATAAATCTTTCTTTTAGGAGTTTAACTCCAAAGGTCAATCGGGAGTCCCCCAGTGCAAGGGCTAAACCCCTTTGTCCTTTTCTTTTAGGAGTTTAACTCCAAAAGTCAATTGGGAGTACAATTCCCAGTATAGGGGCTAAGCCTCTTTTTCCCGCTGGCGCCCAGTGCCGCGTGCCAAGCATGTTAGGCACCGGCGCCCAGCGTTCAGCGCCCGCGTGCCAAACACGTGACCCAGCGCCCGCATGCCAAGCACATGAGGCGCTGACACACGTGTCCTTCGGACGTTATTTTCCCTTTTTTATATTTACACACACTCCACAACACTTTTCCCACGTTGGAAAAAATTTCTAATGGTGTGTTGCCCTGTACCCCACAAGGAGGCTGCTAGCCCCCTTGACCCTTAGCCCGCTATCCGGGTAGCGGGACTCCCGTAAACTCTGTGAGGCCTCCGATATGTCCAAGACCCCTCAAACACATCACACGCACATTGCACATTGAGTTCGCATGATCAGTTTGACCCTTCAATTGGAGGTTTTTTCGCTCCAAAAGCGAGGGGTAATTAACGGCAATTTAGTCCGCGGCTGTCGGAGATTCGGATCCCCACAATCAATAAATCCTGGCCTACCTAGGCAGGGGGAATCTGTAATGCGCCTGACAGACGACGCGTATTCTCATCTCAATGGGGTGACGAAAAACACCCTACATCGACATCAACCCAGAACACAAGCACGCAAATGTATACACTACACGCGAAGGGACGAAGGGAGGGAGGGGGAAAGGGAGCAAAAATAATTCTATCGGGAAGAAAGAAGAAGACCCAACCCCTTTAAACCTCTTGTGGTGACCGTTGAGGGGGTCTATCTGTCAATGAATCCCCTGATAGCTAAATTTGACATAATTCTAACCTAATTTGGATGAGAAGTGGATGGAAGTTAACTAGAGTGTCTATTTGGTTTAATTTAAAAAAGATGGCGTGCTTTTGAAAATACAAATAAGTGGGTGTGGTGTTTAAAAATATTAAAGAAATCAGTGTGCTAAATAAAAAATAACCCATTTATCTAATAGGGTGCTAACAAATTAAATTAAAAAGGATAAGAATGCCAAACACTAAGGGAAAAAAACATTTATTGAATGAGGTAAATATTGTTACTTTTGGGTTGGCTAACTTCTACTTGGTGGGCTTCTTCAATGTGCTAGTATTAGCAGGAATACCGTCGTCTTATTTTGCATGGTTGTATGATCGCTTTTTTCTCGAGTACCTAGTTGAGTAGAAGGTATGAAACATGTTTACAATTGAATCGATATTATACATTCAATGTAGGAGTTAAAACAGCTTTCAGCAGTACAGGAATTTAATAATGAATTGGAACACTTTGATGATTTATTGATTGTGATGTTAACTTGTAGAGGTTTAGAAATTTTCAAGCATTGCAAAAATGTTGAATGAAATAGAAATAGGTATTATTAGCTACTTGATCATGTAGCTTTCGTACTGAACATGGGAATGTATAATTGAATGCAAACTTCTTTGTATCTGATGCAAATTATGGGGGGCTTAACTGTTGGTGGCCTGGTGCACATGCAAAAATCCGTAGCCCGATGTCAAATGCTTTTGCGACAGAAAACATTTTTTTTATAATCTAGGTGATATTTGTCCAAAGTTCTCACTTCCGGAATTCCATTGCATTACGAATTTGGAGAGAATCTATGATCTTGTGTATCTGGCTAATTTGTAAGCCAGCTATTTAATTGAGGAGACTAATAGAAAATACTTACTAAGTTATATTAGGTTTCACTTTTTCTGTTGTCGACCTTTATTCACATCATATTGTGAAACATTTTTCAATATATTAAGTGTTTCTATTTTCAGTTTTATATTATATAAATGGACATGAATATTTTTGTCCTGGAAACACCTTTCCAAAAAAGTGTTCTCAGGACTTCTCTCTGTGTTGCGAAGTTTCAGTTCTATCATGGCGGTGCATAAGAAGGTCAAATTCTGTTGTTCGTAAGCTTTGAGTGGATTCTTTGAATCACATTTTGGCTTAGTTGAGTAAGTACATATTATTTTAGACATTGTTTGAACTATATGTGTTGATTTTTTCAATGCACAAGTTAGGTGATCATGATCATGGCCTTATTATGCCTTTTATTCTCCTGACAGCTACATTTTCCTATTTATTTACGATTGGCTTGTTTTATATCATTTATTTACATTTATAAAGTTTGCTGTATTTATCTGGAAAGCACCCATAGTTCATGGTATTTTTGTGAAATCTACCTTAGAAGTGACATGGTTTTCAATTAGCTTTTGCCTCTCTTTTTTTCAGATCAAGTTAGTAAAGAATCGATGGCTGTGACAACATCTTTAACTACAAATTTCCTTCCATCATTGAACAAGTATAGTCCATATCCATTTGCTATCCGTAAGCTTATCCAATATCATATTAGCCGAAGGCAAATTGTGCGTGCTGTAACTGAAGGCTCGACAAAATCAAGCAAATCGGATGAAAAGATACCTTCTTGGGCTAGACCTGATTCTGAAGAACCTCCACCTTGGGATCGGGACTCAGGCAACGGGAACAATGCTCAGTCGACTTTTGAGTTACCATTTTATGCGTATTTGTTAGCATCGGCCATTACGGCTATAGCTGCGGTAATTTTTTTATACCCCTTGTATTGTCATATATCAGCTGTTATAATGCAAAGTCGACTTAGTGGCTACCGATTTCGGTTCAATTATATCATCACAGGCTTTTGTTTAGATGTCTTAAGTCAATATGTGCAAACATACCGTCCAACGAAAGAAGTGTGTGCATGTGTGTGTAGAGAGAGAGAGAGAGAGCAATATTATATATATATATATAGTGAGAGTAATATGTCTCTACATCTAGCCATAGAGAACTCTCTATGACTCTAGTACAAATCATATGGGAAAATGTGTGGACCCCGCCGCATGGGCATTGGATCCACACGCGTTTCCCATATGATTTGGTCTTTGAGCCATAGAAAAGTTCTCTACGTCCGGATATAGATACATTTTGTCACGCCCTAAAACCAAATATTAAAATTCATAGATATCAAGTGTGACCAACCGCAAATTCCAACCTACTAGAAACTTGTAAGGCCTAAAACCATAAACTTACTTTCGTTCTAATACTTCATTAATCCATATAAACTCAACAACGTACTGAAACATACATTAAAATCCCAAAGATAAACTTCTACGATCAATGAAACTAAAATACTCTGCAAGAGACGACTCGTTCAAAAGAAATCTCCAAGCAATATCTGTAAAATTATTAAAATAAAAGGGGTGAGCTAAGCACAGCTCAGCAAGACAAATATGTTGTAATTTATGCAAGCAAGCAACAGAACAATTATGAGAGTCGCTCATAGTATAAAAAAATGAAATGACAATATGCTATATGATTTAAGCTGAAAAATTATAATCGAACATATGAAGTTAAATATGTTCCATGGGCCATGGCACATAAATAATATATAAAATAGATGTCAAGGATAAGACAAACAACGATGGCGAATTAAATAATTTATAGGTATTGGCTACCACTTACAAATCAATGGCCGGATTGTCATGTATGCACCCGTGACAGGTTCGGCCTACAACGGCGAAAATCCCGGGGCCTACAACGGCACATCCACAGGACGCTGATACAGCTAAACTCTTACCCATGTATGCCCTATAAATTCCTTAACTTATGTGTACACCTTATAAAAGGACAATTGTCAATTGGAATAATTCACTAATCGAAATGATAACAATTATTGAATCGGCATTTTACAAATCATGTGAAAGCATACAACCGTAATAAGTATTTCTCGTAAATCGGTAAATCAATATCAACAACAAATAAATTCAACAAGATGTTCGAAACATGAAATTGATATTCAAGGTGTAATCAATAAATTTAAGAAATATATCATAAATTAAAATATATGAGTCTAATACTTGTCGTACTTCCTGGAAACTAACATTTCACGATTTTAAATCCTTTGTCTCAAAACTTCAATTGGATTGATACCCCTTTTGAAAAAGTAACAACACCATTAACATTACAACATATAAGTCTGGGTTATCATCAACCTTTCTAGCTCAATCTATAGGTCATATACTTCTAATATATTTAAAATATTATTTTGCAGGTAAAAATATTATGTATATTTGTGTGTATAAGTTTTATGTGAAATATTCAAACTCATAACACACTTGAAAAATATTTTCGTTGATGTCACATTATCTATAATATCTTTTTTGAAATTGCAAGATAAAGTAATTAGCAATGCAATCCCAATAATTATGAAATATAAATTCTTGATAGAAAACCAACTCAACAAAGATGTAATTTCCTTTTTTGTATTAACCAACATAAAAATATCATATTCTAAAATTTGACGTATGTATATCAAATAATTATGATTGACATCTTTAGAAAACAATAGAGATATAATATGTTACAAAATTAAATATCGCAATTTAGTATAATTGATGATTGATGCATAAACTAGATAAATTGATAATCCGCCCGGTTCTCAAAATCTTTAAGAAATCATAAGTTTTATAGTTTATTCTCAAATTCTTATTAAAACCTAAAGACATCATCAATTAAAAATACACCTGCCATTAAATAATAATTGTCATTAGCCTTAAAGATTTTCATGAGAGATTACAATTCAAGAAAGTGGCTTATCTCTAATCTTTAATTTTGTAAGAATATCGATACTATCTCAAATATCAATTTCAAATTGTTTAATTTCAAAAAAACTAAATAATATGATTCGTAGAAAAAGAAAAATTACCTATTTGCTCGGACTTTCATAGATGAAGAAAATAAAATTGTTGGATCCTCGCTCGTAAGATCGATTGAGATTAATGTCGGACTTGGATTTGTATGAGAAAGTTTTGTTTTTCCTTAAAGAAAGATTGGACAAGAAGAAGAGACTAGAGAGAAGCGTGCATGAAAGGGAGAGAGAATATGCGGGAGAGAGAAACGAAACACCGTAAAGAAAAGAATACGACTAGGGTTGGGAAAACAAAAGAGATTAAATAGTTTGATCATTTTACGTAAATCACCTCGATATATCGATTATTTACTTATCAAATAATAAACTTTTTTTGTGGGTCATTACACATTTTCCTCGTGTGTGTAGAGAGAGCAGATCAGTAGGGGCGGGTTCGCGTTTTTTAAATTCACGAACATTTTTGTGTGACGTCAAACTTATATATATATATATATATATATATATATATATATATATATATATATATAAGTTTGTCAATATATGCAAAATTGCAAATTACAAGATATTGTAGAAAAATATTTCCATTAATTTTTATTTTTGTGTAGTAGTCCATATGAAATATGGATCATAGCAAATATATCATAAGCTTTTTTTCATTTAGACTTATCCATAATCTATTTATGAGAATTTAAATGATGTAGCCTATGAGAATTTGGAGGATATCAACTGGTCATTTAGGATTATGATAAGCTCATGTCTGGCTATAGTTTCTGAACCAGGAACATGACACTTATTCTCGAGCCGGCTATAGAACTTTGTCCGCTTTTTCCTTGGAGCTTTTGCTCCATAGGCGACCACATTTGAATGGGCAAAGCCTTGGATGATGATGGTGATGAGTATATGGATTAAGATAATAATATCCTAAATACAACTAACACAGCCTTTTATGCCTGTTTTCTGACATAGGCATATAAAATCATAATACCCTAAACATAATCACAGTTCTAAATTTGTAAAATGGCAACTAGGAGGGGGAAAACTTATGTTGTATAATCTATTTTCTGCATATAAGTCCTTAAAAATAATAGAATTACATTTGGAAGGTTTGCTCTAGTTATTCTTACATGATTAGAACCCTTTAATAAGTCAAATTAGATCAAACATAAGTCTTCTTCAATTTTTCTTTTGTGTTACTATTTATTTATAGGCTTCATCGATCACCTACTTTCTACTCACACCCTGTGCATTACTCTTCTTGCACACGTTTAAATGTGAGCGATTTCAAAGCATATACAGACTTAAGCAAGAGGTTCATTCATTTCCAGACGAAGTCCTCAGTACTATTACAACCTTTATGCCTCAAATTGTGCCCATTTTTACTTCGTTCGTCAGCCCTTAGCCTCGGACATTTGTATCACATGTGGTAGAAAAACTTTTAACTCCTAAGTCTCGAAAATTGTAAATTGAGTGCATATTTTCTTCTTACAGATAGGTTCAGCATTCGAGTATGTGAATCAAAACCCTGTGTTTGGCATCTTAAAAGCAGACAGCGTGTTTTATGCACCTGTGCTCGGATTCTTTGCATTCACTGGAATACCAACATCGGTAAGTTGGTATTTCATATTGCATTCTCCACATGCAAATCAAATTAACATTTGGATCTTAAACCTTTTTTACCCCTTTCTGAAGGCTTTTTTGTGGTATAAATCTGTTCAAGCGGCAAACAAGGAAGCTGAAGAGCAAGATCGCCGAGATGGTTATCTTTAAGGGAAGGGGGTGGGGGGGTGGGGGGGGGGGGGGAAGCATGCAAAAGATGACTCTTCTGTGATCTGTACACATTATTCGGACCTTAGTTGTAATTTTGCATCTTAAAATTGTTTCGGTTCAATAATTATTTTCTTCGATCATATAATTTGTAAAATATTGATGCCATCAAATTTATTATATTGTGACACTGGTCATCTTGCATTTATTAAGTTCATGTCTGAATTAATCATTAATGGGGATATTTGTTTTAGGAACCAAATATTAATTTTGGCATATTTTTATATCCATGGACTTTCGAAATTGTCAAAAAAACCAAGACATGTTTTAAACCCAATACATTTCTAATGTATTGTACAGAGGAATAATTAAGTGATGTTCCCATTTGTCATTAATTATATCACCGAGATAGATATATATATATATATATATATATATATATATATATATATATATATATATGAGAGAATTCTTTGGAATATTCTTTTATTTAGTTTGGACTTTACTAGAAAAATTATTTTCTGAGCTTCCATTTAATTACCTTACTGTGTATGGTCATGGAAAAATTATTAGTGGCTTTCTACTTAATATTTGTTACTCTTTATAAGTGGTGGAGCCTGACTTTTAGGTCAGGTAGGGCAAAGAGAATAAAAAGAAAAATCAAATTATAGACACCTAACGACTCAACTGACATTTTATTATTTGAGGGAAAAATTAAAATTTGTCCAACCGTTTACTATATAATACATGAATGTGAATGTGACATAAAACCCTTTTGGAAAATGCCAGTTCTAAAATCTAATTATAGATAATTATAACATTATAACGTTTTTTAGGGAAAAAGGAAAGTAAGATGCTCTACTTAATAAAATAAATTAAAAAAATAAAATATTTATAAGATACAGAACTTGTGCATCGAAATAAACATGTCTTGATACATCATTAAAAAATACATACGAAATAAAAAAAATGGTTCTACAGTTTATTTCAAGCGTATTCTCTGTCGCTAAATTAAATGCAATCGTTGCAAATCCGGATTTGCGAAGGCAAAATATGTATTCTCTTTAAGAGCTTCAGAAAGAATCAAGATCCTTTCTTGTTTCTGTTTTTATCCAAAAGACGAATACTACTGATGGTATTTTCATCCTTAATAATGGCACCACAAGAAGTAACAACATTTTTTATCGCATTATTATTAAAATTGTCAAGAGATTTAACAGAACCTTTAGTGGAGCTTTAGTAGAACCTTTAGTGGAGCTTTAGTGGAGCATTTCGAACATGAATTCAGCTTAGAATCATTGAACTAAGAAATGGTAGCACGTGATAAGAAAAGATGTTTATTAAAAGCAGTGGTCATCAATTTTCTTTTAGCAGTGATCTTCTTGGTGCGAGGTGGTTTGAATTCAGGAGGGATCGGTGGATCACTTTACAAGTCTAACTCAGTCGAGGTAGTAGGTTGTAGGTTTATTTTGCACAATTGAATTCTTTAAGTTAGCAAATTCAGCCATCGAATTTACAGAATTCTGCATGTTTTGTGATAATGATCCTTAGTATAAAACCTTATCATCCAAACCATTAGTGATGATATGCGGAGAAACAATAGGCAGCAAATCAACACATGTATTCATGCAATTGTACTCTGCGATCGCTAAATTTGTTGGAATTTGCAGATCAAATTCTGGATCTACGGATTTACCATTTTCCTCTAAAGATAAAAAGGACTCGATCTGAGGATTAACGGTGTTAGGATTTTGATTGTTGGTAATAATGTCGGGAACATCACAAGCTTGATGGTAGGTATCAGATATATGAATATCAGACACTTGATTGTTAGGCGGAGAAGTAGAGCTTTCCAAAAACGGACTAACAAGAATAGGACAGAGCTACTGAATAACCTCATTAGTGTTTTCTTTCATTAAACAGAATTAAGTATTTATTAATGAATCGTGTTCACGAAAAGGGGAAAGATAGAAAGAAAGGAAATCCTAACTCTAACTAGACTTAAAAAAAGATGCGGGACTCAACTGTAGCAAAAAATTATTTTAAGGGTCATTTTGCAAATGAGTAAATGAATTTATTACAAGGAAGAAACTCAAACCATGGAGAGTGGGTCCAGTGGAAAAAGAACAATTATACAACAACTAAACCGCTTCAATCACCGATAAAAATCCCAAAGCCCAGCCAAATTGCCAGATTTCTGGTGCAGAAATGTGCTATAATTATTTTATGTATCTGTATTATAACCTTATCTTTTATCGTGTCCCTCGAAATCCAGGTGGGTCGATTGCCTAATCTCGACCCACCCTGACTCTGCCCCTAGTTTTATCACATACAACTAAACTTATGTGGTGGAAAATTCTGATAAGTCCTCTTCTTTAAAATTTCTTTCAATTTTTTCTCTCACTACTAAGGTTTACCGACAATATATTGAAATCTTTTATGATTTTGGTATGCTATAGCATGCAAAATATTGAGAAAAAA
The DNA here is from genome assembly GCA_030015575.1 of Agapanthus africanus. Lineage (NCBI taxonomy): Eukaryota > Viridiplantae > Streptophyta > Magnoliopsida > Asparagales > Amaryllidaceae > Agapanthus > Agapanthus africanus. The sequence continues at coordinate 964,418,110 of CM057338.1, forward strand.
AAAGTAAAAACAATGCTTTTTTAGAGTTAAAAATATCACAATTTTTGTTTGGCATAGCAAAAAGAATATAGAAAACCAGAGAAAACTACAAACTTGGCCGCTTTTTGGAGGAAAAAACCCACTATTTTTATGTGCTATAACATGTAAAAATTAAAATTTGAAAAAATAGTGAATTTGAGATTTTTATAAGTTCATGATTTCCGTGTGGTATAAATGATGTACAATATTAAAAGAATCGAAGAAAACCGAAAATTGTGAGATTTTTGAAAATTGTGCGATTATCTTATGCTGTAGTATGTAAAATATAGAAAAACTGAATAAGACAGAAAATTTTGAGACCATTAAAAGGTTTGCGATTTTCATGCGTTATGTAGCAAAAACAATATTGAAAACCCGAAATAGGTATTTCTTTAGATTTTTGAAAATTTTGCGATTTTATATGTTAAAATAAGCAAAATATTGAAAAACTAAAGAAAAAAAATATTTGATATTTGAAAATTTCGCTATTTTCGTGTGCTTGCCACATGCAAAATATTGGAAATTCGAAGATAATAAAAAGCATAGGGATTTTTTAAAATTCATGATTTCCATGTGCTGCCAAGGGTTCTCCAGTCACTCGAAGTTTAAGTATTTGTACCATATCTCTTTCTTCTGTTAGGTTATTAATAGCAACCGGCGGCCTTTTCTTCTTTTAATTCAAATAATTATCTTCTTGATATCCAAATTTTTCTAAAAATATGATCAAGTAAAATATTGGAAAACTAAATAACATAAAATTCTGAGATTTTTGGAATTTCATGATTTTCGTGTGTTATATAGTATGCAAAAAAATGAAAAATAAAGAAAACAATTTTTTTTTGAGATTTTTGAAAACTTAGATTTTCATGTGTTATATCATATAAAATATTGAAAAAATTGAAGAAAACAGGAAATTTTTGTGGGTTTTGAAAATTTTACGATTTTGTTTGTTATAACAAGCAAAATACCGAAAACCAAAGAAAACAGAAAATTTTGAAACTTTTGAAAATATTGCAATTTTCATTCTCTATACAGCAAAAAATATAATAAAAGAAGAAGAAAGCAAAAAATTTGAGATTTTTAAAATTTTCATTATTTTCATTTGCCATAATAACATATAGAAATTGAAAAAACCCGAAGAAAACAAATTTTTAAAAGATTTACTCAACCCGTTCCTTTTCAAGTGTCTAATTTTGGGTTTTCATTCCCTTTAAGAAAACTTTTGAAAAACTATTATCTTATTTAAACTTGGGGTTTTTTTTTTGTTAGCCCCCATACTTCAATATTTTTCTCTGTCCCCTCCATAATTAGTATTTACCTATATCCCTTCTATGCTTATAAATTACTCCTGCAGCTTCCCTACTTCACTTTTGAAAATTATTCCTTCTTCTTGGCCATCGCTGCTGTCGTCGCCTTCTTTCTCCTCCTCTTCAATATTGCCACCGCCATCACTATCTTTCTCATCCTCTTCTTCAACCCATCGTCTCCTTCTTCCTTCTCCACCTCCACCTCAACACCGCCGCAGCCGCCATCATCAACACCACCGCCGCCGCCGCCTTCTTCATCTTCTTCTTCAACCCATAATCGCCGCCGCCGCCGCCATCATCAACAATACGCCGCGCCGCTATCCTTCTTTCTCTTCCTCTTCAATCCGTCGCCGCTGCCTCCTTCTTCCTCCTCCATCGCTACCGTCCCCACCGCCACCTCCTCTTTTTTCCTCCTCTTCAACACCGCCGCGGGGGATGGCGGCGGCGATTATGGGTTGAAAAAGGAGATGGTGATTGTAACGACTCTGTTTTTAATGTACATAAATTTGTTTAAAATTAAAATACTAAATGGAGTATTTGCAAACCTGAGTATGCTATAAGTATTTAATTTGAGTTTGAATAGTAAGAAATAGCTTGTAGCTCATTGGTAAAACCTTACACTGTTGTAACCTACCTCTTGTATTCAAATCCCCCCAACCACATATTATTTTTAATAATTTTTCTTTTAAACTTTTTGGAAACCCAAAAGTTTACATGTGTAATACACGTAAAAATGAAAAGTCACTAAAATCAGACATGTGGAAATTGTTATATTAACAGATCCTGACACGTGTCATCAATCCAAGCACCCCACCCCTACATCGACCGGCGAGATGAGCTCTGAGGCCGTCGCCGTCGGCCCCTCCGTCGCAAATGCCTCCATTTTTTTACCCTAACACCCTTTGGCCTCCCCCCACTATTTCTCTGCCGTTTGATTTCTCTGTAAATTTACAGAGAAATTAAATTCATCTCTTTAATCCATTTCAATGCAATTTAATTCTCATTTTAATTCCCTAAATCCTAATTCTATCCTATAAATATCACCCCACACCCAAGCCCTCTCCATTCTGAAATCTATCATTAAAACTCCTAAATTTTTCCAAGTCAAATTAGTTGTACAAGTGGAGTTGGCCCAAGATCATCTTCCAGCGATAACTCGGGACAAATCCGGCAACACCGCGACTCCACGAAACTCTCAAACCCTTCCTTTACCCCGCTCTCATCTTATCCAATAAGTCCCCTCTCCTCTTCTTTCTTCCCTATTAAAAGAATTCTCTGCTCAAAACACATCGGAAGCGGAGTTATTCCGACTTCCGATTCTAATTTATTTAAAATCACAACTTTTCTTAATAACCAAATACTCATATTGTTACATCTTATTTAGTAATCATAAACAAATATTTAGAATAAGTTTCAATTCAAAATACCATGCTATGCAACATTTATTTCACTTTTATGGTTAAATACCATAAATTTTACTTACGGCATCATTTCATCATATTTGCTCATATTACCTTTAGAAAACTCACGAGATAATAACCTAGCTCATCACAACACTCATCATGATATTGCACGATGGCTTTTGGAACAATATTTTGTGGGATAAATACAATTTTACAATAAAATACCTTAAACTAATAAAACCGTATTTTTAAAGATTTTTTTAATTAAATTCCTTGCAATTAAGCCTCTACAACCCATTTTGGGGAACCCGAACGGGATAGTGCGGGTTATCGCACATCCTCAGAACTAGTAGAGCGAGATGCAGACCTCCCCACGGAGCATTCGATCTCGATGGAATTTTTAATACAATTTTTAAGAATAATGTGATTTTTATTTAATAAATAAATTCTATTTTTAATAATTATATATATATATATATTATCAAAATATCTATTTTATATTTATAATAAATTCCATATTTTCTAAACACAAGAATCACAAATTTCATGAATATACCATCACAAATACATACAATTACATTTTACAATAAAATACTATATACTATTCAATCTAGATTTATAATCATTAGAATCTTCACTTTTAAAAATTACATCCATGAAAATTCTAAATACGATAAATAAATGCTTGAGATTTATTTTGGAAGTTTATCAAAACTATTTTTCATAAAACCCTCTCAAGTTTATTAATTTACAATAAGGACCCTAGTAAATATAGGTTTAAGCAGGACCAATTCTCTTGAGCCTCAGGGAGCCGGAGAAAGTGGGTGCTTGTCTATTTAAGATAGAAAACTAAAACGGGGTTATCAATGGTAATTGGCTTGAAAAAAGTCATAAATCCTACCGTTAATGTGCAGCAGTTACCGATAACTCCAAAACTTAATTCAGGAATCAAATTCTATTTAAGTGTTTGACTCAGACAGAGTCTCAGTCTAATCCGAATACAGTTCCAACCTACATACATTCCAAATATAACTCCAATACAACATGAATCCATATATACTGGAACTTGAACATAAATACCAGAATACTATCCAATATCAACATGACTTGAACTAACGGAACCATGGATATACAATGACTGGATCACATGATTATCCGTTTGCATCCTTATCCGTTTACATGAACAACTGATATCATGATTTCGGCAAGTCTTACAGCTATAAACAATATAATATACATTACAGGGTTTTTAAAGGGGTAGACTGGTACGGAATGTGTTAAAAGTGGCATGAGACGGTCACTTTAATACACCTAATCTGAATATTCATTACCGTTGTCCCCTGGGTTTTAACGGGGCCTTGTACTCCTTATACTTTAGTCCACGGAGCAAGTTGGACTTCTCTCGTATACACTGGCAAATTCTGTACCAAACTACAAACAACATCATTAATCTAATAAACATACATTATACCATATATACTCTCTTTACATGTTCAGTTTATTTCTATCTCTCTTTTGGACTTATCGAGCGATTGTTCGTTGACGACATTCCTTTTCTATTCTTTCTTTCGAATGTTGTCAGGAGGACCCGACTCTCTGGAGATCGAGCCCAGCTTAGAAGATTTGGAGCAGTTCATCGAGGATCCGGAGCTCTAGTTCATTTATATATACTTTTACTTTCAGTTCATGCCATTATTTAGGCATTGCTTTTCGTATTGTATTTACTTTTCAGTTGTATTGTAAAGAATATTTAATAAATAAAAGTTGTTGTTCATTTACATCTCATGTCTTTCTTGTGTACATTTATATTATATTGCTTATTTACGCTTAACGTGTTTACTTCTGAATAAATACGTCACGGACCTCGTCGCGTCTCCTTACCCGTACACTAGAAAGCAGTGCGTGACAGGTTTTGTTGGTGGCCCATGCAGGTCTCGAACCTGCGTGAAATCATACCATGCAGGGTCAGTTCTGCATGGAAACCTAAGCAATATATCACAAGAAGAATAAGAATCAGCAACTAAACGTTCTTTACATTTCATATTCTTTGAATCTATCCTAACCTTATTTTTCTTTCAAGGTTATGGATTCCCCGAAAAATATTAGCACCAACGTGAATGGCAACACCACACTACCACCTCTTCCACTTACATCTACCGTTGTAGCTCCGATCAACGAGCAGACGGTACTGCTCGAGACCTCCTGGAGGGACAACAACGGCATATCGCTATCCTACTGAACTGCCCAGAAGCTGAGGCACCTGGAGTGAAGCAATTATGGGTACTGCATCCGAAACAATTCTCTGGGAAAGAGAGCCCTTTAGAAGCTGAAGAATGGATCGTTCCCCTCCGAACGGCGGCCAAGACATGGGCGTCTTGCCTGAGGTTCGGGGCAGATACTATTTGGTTTTGTCCGTCCACCTCTCCGAAGATACCAAGTTGATTTATGGCACCGCGTATCGGAGGTCTAAACGGATGCGGCCGATGTAGCAGACTTCGTCAGATTCCCCCTCGCTTGAGGGGTTTTTGATTGTGGGGACGCTCTTCCTTGCAGGCGCAAGCCCCTGCAGTTAATTACGCTACCGCACCGCGGTAGCAAATTTCTCCTTCTCCAGATGGTCACTTCGTGTCGTGGGTGTTTGTTTTGTTTGTGGTTGCCCGTGGATTGTATACGGAGACTAATTTATGTCGTCGCCCGTAGGACGTGGATTAGTACAAGTCCGTGTTTACTTAGATTTGGGTTTGGGGTTTTGGTTTAAGGATACATTATCCCTATTTAAGGCTAAGATCAACTTAAACGGGATCGTTTGGATCCGACAAGAGAGAGCAATTGGCTTTATTGTTTAGTTTAATGACATTGCGGTCGATTTCCAGTTTAGGGACATGGTGGTCCTTGTTTAATGTATGGCCGTCGGGACCCGTCACCTCTCTGACGTCGCTGAAGAATTATAACGACAGGTGTCAGAGGAGTTCAGAGATGTACCCTTGAACCAGATGCAAATTAATTTAAGGGAGCAGCCATGCTCAGTCAATTTAATTTGAGGACTTACGGCCAGAATTGGGCTAAGTCCAGTTGAAGATGATCAACGTTTTTATTTGTCTTCGGCCTATTAGGCCTATGCTAGGGCTTTGCCCCTGTTTAATAATGCACTGTATTTTATTTTGGCCTGTAAGGCCTATTTGATTTGGGCTCTGTCCCTTTATTTTTATGATGCAGAGCATCTGTCATTGTTTGGGGCTCTGCCCTTTTTTTTTTAAAATAATGCATAGCATTTTATTAGGCCTGTCAGGCCTTTTCTAATTGGGCTTGGCCCTTCTGCAAATAATGCAGTGCATTAATTATCTGACAGTGGCTTGTATTATTGAGCGCAAGCACTTGTGGTGGTGACACGTGTCACACTCAGGTGAGCGCAAGCTCAAAAGCGCAGTGCGCTGCGTCAGTGCGCTGCGCTATTTGCGCTGCTGACACGTGGCGCGCTCTAGTGAGTTGCGCCAACTTCAGAGAGCAATGCTCTATCTTAAAAGCGCATAACGCAAGTTGTTATGGTGCTGACACGTGGCGCTTTCTGGTGGCTTGCGCCAACCCAGGAGCGCAACAGTGCAGATTTACAAATGCAAGGCACCAATTTAATATCTTGATCCAATTTTGGATTCCAGAACCGATGGTTCATAAAAAAAAAAGGCAATTCCTTTGTTATTATTTATTTTTCATTGAAGATCCTTGATCTTGTTCTTAGATCAATGATCTATTCAGAAGAAGTTCTTCTATTTAAAAGGTTTTTACCTTCTTTTTTTTCTTCTTGAATTTCTTCTCAAGATTTTCTTTAGAGGAGTTCTATATTTGTTTCTTGAGTCTCTCTCTTTTCTCTGTGTTTTTTGTGTTGTGTTGTGTTTTGAAATTGGGGTCTAGGGGTGTTCCCTTCCGAAAGACGGCGACGACGTGAGGACGTCTTGCCTGAAATTCGGGGCAGATGCTATATGGTTTTATCCGTCTACCTCTCCGAAGATGCCAAGTTGATTTATGACACCGTGTATCGGAGGTTTAGAAAGATGCGGCCGATGTAGCAGACTTCGTGAGATTCTCCCTCGCTAGAGGGGTTTTTGATTGTGGGGACGCTCTTCCCTGCAAGCGCAAACCCCTGCAGTTAATTACGCTACCGCATCGCTGTAGCCACTTTCTCCTTCTCCAGAATTTCACTTCGTGTCGTGGATGTTTGTTTTGTTTGTGGTTGCCCGTGGATTGTATACGGAGACTGAGTAATGCCGTCGCCCGTAGGACGTGGATTAGTCCAAATCCGTATTTACTTAGATTTGGGTTTGGTGTTTTTAGTTTAAGAATACGTTAGCCGTATTGAGGCTAAGATCAACTTAAACATTCGTTAAGGATGCGTTAGTCCTGTTTGAGACTAAGATCAACTTAGCGTGGTGATCTATTTAATATATAGCCGTCAGGACTCATCACCTCTCTGACGTCGTTGAAGGATTACAACGATAGGTGTCAGAGGAGTTCAGAGATGTACCCTTGAACCAAAGTCGATTTGGAGTTTTATAGTCCATTTAAATGTTTAAGGATACGTTAGCCGTATTTGGGGCTAAGATCAACTTAAACGGGACCGTTTAGATCCGGCAAAAGAGCATTTGGAGGCTCTATTGTTTCAGTTTAGGGACGTGGTGGTCCTTGTTCCAGTTTAGGGACGTGGTGGTCCACCATTAGTTTAAGGACGTTTCGGTCCGTCATTAGTTTAAGAACGTTTCAGTCCGATATTAGTTTAAGGACGTTTCGGTCCAACATTAGTTTAAGGACGTTTCGGTCCACGAGTTTAAGGACCCCGCAGTCCGTATTGATGTGCGGTCGTTGGGACCCGTCACCTTTCTGACGTCGTTGAAGGATTACAACGATAGGTATCAGAGGAGTTCGGAGATGTACCCTCGAACCGGAGGTAAATTGATTCAGGGGAGCAATTTTGCTCTGTCAATTTAACTTGAGGACTTACGGCCATGATTGGGCTAAGTCCAGTTGAGAATATTCGACGTTTTGTTTGTATTTGGCCTGTTAGGCCTTCGTTTGGGCTCTGCCCACATTTAAATAATGCATTGCATTACTTTTTATTTTTATTTGGGCTCTGCCCATAAAGGATGCAGAGCATCAATTTGTTTTGGGCTCTGCATATTTATAAATGATGCAGAGCATCAATTTTACTTGGGCTCTGCCCTTTTATTGCTTTGCAATTTATTTAGGCCTACCAGGTCTTTTTTTTTTATTTGGGCCTGGCCCTTTAGCAAAAAAAATGCATTGCATTTGTCAGGCGCTTTGCGCCAATCAAAGAGCGCAAGCGCTTATGGTGAGGACACGTGTTATGCAAGTGCGGTGCGCTGCGCCAATGCGCTGCGCTGCTGACACGTGGCGCGTTCTGAGGAGTTGCGCCAGTTTCAGAGAGCAAAGCTCTATCCTAAAGGCGCATAGTGCAAGTGAGTCAGATGTTGACACGTTCTGAGGAGCGCAAGCGCAACAGTGCAAGTTTTCAAGTGCAAAGCACCGTTTTATTATTATTATTTTGATCGATTTTAAATCAAAGAAAACAAGTTTTTCTTGTTTTCAGAGAACCAATGGTTCATAAGTGCAAAGCACTATTTTTTATTCATTTTTATCGAAGATCATTGATCTTGTTTTTAGATCAATGATTTACTAGTAGAAATTCTTCTCTTTTAAAGGTTTTTACCTTTTTTTCTTCCTGAAATTTCTTCAGAGTTCTCAATGATGATCTTGATTTCTCACAAAATGTTGATGACTTTGAATTGAGGTCTAGGGTCCTTTTTATAGTGCCCATAAATTAGTTAAATTTGTTAAAGAGATCTTTCACTGAGTGATTTGGGGAATTTTCCCTACCGTTGGATCTTTGATCCAAGAGTTTCTGTTTTACAGAAGAAAATCTTCTTATTTTATAAAGATTTCTTTAGAATCTTGATTCTGTTTGGCGCAAATGCCCCAGCGCGTGACACGTGTCACGCAGCGCACAGCGCAGCGCAACTGCGCTAGCGCATCTGTGCTGACACGTGTCGCGCAGCGCAGTGCTTGCGCAACTGAAGCGTTGCTTCCTTTAATTTTGCTTTAAATAGAGCTTTGCTCTGATTGGGTGCGCTGCCTTGGGCGCTGCGCTGATGTATCTGCGCCTGACACGTGGCATCCTGCGCACAGCGCAGAGGATCTGAAGCGTTGCTTCATTTATTGAAATTTAGATTTTCAAGATAGAGCTTTGCTCTGATTGGAGGAATCAGAAGCGTTGCATCATTTCCCGCCTTGGAATTTGAACAGAGCCTTACTCTGATTGGGGTAAACAAATGCCCCCCACTGTTGCGCTTACGTGGCGCCAAAACGTGAACGCAACGGTGACAGAATTCCAACCGTCGCGGTAACTTTCAGAAGTTGAAAGGGCACTTGGCGCCTATAAATAGGACCTTTGGTCCTCAACATATGATTATCATCTTTAAGATTTTTACCTTCAAAACTCTAGAGCTCTGCTCTTGCCTTTAAGAACTCTTAGAGTTAGATTTTTATCAAAATAAACTTTTTAAGTAAAAATTAATCTTGAATTAAACTAATTTCAATTAATAGAGCCTTACTCTCTTGGATCTTTTGATCTAAAAGAAAACCCTTTTGGGGTTTTACTAACAGAGCCTTGTTCCTTTGTTTAAACACTTTTAAAAGTTTAAGCTTTAGAGAATTTTAGGTGAAAAATTAATTTGGACTGAGGAGGACCCACTTAGGGTTTCACTTAGCAGAGCTTTGCTCTATAGATCTAAAAGGATCTAAAGAGAACTAAAGGGGACCCTATTAGGGTTCCGATAATAGAGCTCTGCTTTCTAAAAGATTTTCCTTGGATGTTCTTAATTCATTAATGGAGCTTTGCTCCTTCCAAATCATATAGAATAACTCTTAAGAATTCTTCATGGATCTTGGAAGTTAAAAATAGCATTTTTTTTCAGAGCACAGCTCTCAATGTTCTTAAGGGATTTTCTTCAAATTCTCCTTATAACTGATTTTGACATGTGTCACTCCTGTCTATAGAGCATTGCTCTCAAGGTGTTTTAACTCCCTATACTTTTTCTCATTGCTAATCTTCCAATGATGTTTCCTTCAGGCATTATGGCGGTGCGTCTCTACAGTCTGCACGAATTCATTATTTATGAGGATATCCGTGCACAGGGCCGTCAACAAAACCAGGAGTTTACGGACGCCCAATGTGCAGAGCTCATGGGTCTTCTGAACGCACGCGCCGGCTGGCTGCTCCCTCGTCGTTCTGCTCTCTTGAAAGTCGTGCTGGGAGCAATCTGAAGAGCACTCCCGGGGTTCCACGAGGCCCTACCGCTCAATGCGCTGGATGATGCCGAAGACAAGGTATATTCAGTGTACCTGTCGGGGCTGATCTCGAAGAAGCGGCGGGATAGCCTTATCGACATCCTGCATCAAATTTTCCAGCAGACGACGATAATCGCTGTTTATCGAAGACTGGGGGGCCTCGCCGAAGACCTTGACACACAGAAGCGCGAGAGGCTGTGCACGAGAATAATCAGAAAGGCCAGGAGAACTCTGGATGGCCTTACTTTTGAATTCCTCAACCCGTGCCCTGGATCTGAGGTTATTCCATTGTAATAATATTTCTCGTTTATTGTTTTATGATTGTAAGAATTTTCGGCAATATTAATGGAAAAGTTTTATCCCAGCTTGTCTTATTTTTCTTTCTGAGTCTTTTGCCTGTGCATGAATGAGTGTGTCTCGAATGCTTAATCCAATGCCAATCAGATGTTCTGTTTGTCGCTTTCTTCTTTCTCTTATTATCCACATGTTTCCTTAGTAAACATGGTTGACAGATAATAGAGCGCGCATCTTGATTTCCTCCAGAAATAGCAATGGCTTAGGCCGCAGGTTCAGATCTGCTGCCTAAGACTTTTCAACTCTATGAGCCGTGAGGGTTTCATAGAGACTTTTCTCCCTACGGATCGAGAGGATCTTATAGGTGGATTTTCTCCTTAGGAATCGTGGGGATTCCCAAGTGCGTTTTCTCTTATAAGTCGTAAGGATCCTATAAGAGAATTTTCCCTCCTACGAGTCGAGAGAACCCGTAAGCGGTTGTTTCCCTCCTTGTCGAAACTCGACTTTGGAGAGTGAGACCCGTGAATAGTATGCAAGAGACCGTTTTAGACCGACTTGCAGGGTCCCATTGTTCAGGAAGCAAGTTTTTTTTTAATCCCTGCTGCCTGAGGCTTCATCTTGCAGGTTAAGACGAATCGGGAATTTCCCGCGGAGACACTGGTTTCTCTGCGAGCCGACGCGAGTCAGGAGGCTCTCGTCAAGGACGCTGGTTTCCCTGAGTTGAGCTATTTGCCAGAGATTATTTGTTTCCCTGGTGTTGAAACGAATCGAGAATTTCCCATGGAGACACTGGTTGCTCTGCGAGTCGATGCGAGTCAGGAGGCTCTCGTCAAGAATGCTTGTTTTCCTGAGTTGAGGTATTTGCCAAGGATTATTTGTTTCCTTGGTGTTGAAACGAATCGAGAATTTCCCACAGAGACACTGGTTGCTCTGTGAGTCGATGCGAGTCAGGAGGCTCTCATCAAGGATGTTTGTTTCCCTGAGTTGAGGTATTTGCCAGAGATTATTTGTTTTCCTGGTGTTGAAACGAATCGAGAATTTCCCACGGAGACACTGGTTGCTCTGCGAGTCGATGCGAGTCAGGAGGCTCTCGTCAAGGATGTTTGTTTCCCTGAGTTGAGGTATTTGCCAAGGATTATTTGTTTCCTTGGTGTTGAAACGAATCGAGAATTTCCTACGGAGACACCGGTTGCTCTGCGAGTCGATGCGAGTCAGGAGGCTCTCGTCAAGGATGTTTGTTTCCCTTAGTTGAGGTATTTGCCAAGGATTATTTGTTTCCTTGGTGTTGAAACGAATCGAGAATTTCCCACGGAGACACTGGTTGCTCTGCGAGTCGACGCGAATCAGGAGGCTCTCATCAAGAATGTTTGTTTCCCTGAGTTGAGGTATTTGCCAAGGATTATTCGTTTCCCTGGTGTTGAAACGAATCGAGAATTTCCCACGGAGACACTGGTTGCTCTGCGAGTCGACGCGAATCAGGAGGCTCTCATCAAGGATGTTTGTTTCCCTGAGTTGAGGTATTTGCCAAGGATTATTTGTTTCCCTGGTGTTGAAACGAATCGAGAATTTCCCACGGAGACACTGGTTGCTCTGCGAGTCGACGCGAAGCAGGATTTTCTTCGTCAAGGACACTTGTTTCCTCGAGCCGAAGGATTTGGCCGAAGACACTGGTTTCTTCGGGGTTGGGATGAACCGTCGGGATTTGGCTTCGTTTTTTTTTTGCGGAGCCTGTTGGGAGAGTATGGTTCTCTCTTCGTTTGCGCCCTTGGACAGGGATCGATGTGATCTCAACTATAGGGCCAAAGTTTTATCATTTCTTTTTTTTTGTTTTATTTCCGCTATGCTCTATCATTTCAGCTTTTATATCGCGAAGGTCGCGATTGCCCAATCATTTCGGCTATTTTTCGCGGTGCCCAATCATTTCGGCTGTTCATTTTATTTTTACTCGCTGCTTTTTATTGCCAGTTGCCCAATCATTTCGGCTATTTCGTGTGCATACGTTTTTACTTGCTGCTTTTTATTGCAAGTTCCCCCATCATTTTGGCTATTTCGTATGCATGTGCGGCCTACTGGCTTTTCGCCGTAAACCTGAAATTAGACACCGATTTCGGCATCAGCACCGCTACAACTGGGATATTACCAGGAGCGAATCATCATCTGCCTCTGTCGATGTCGAACAAAGGTGGCTTAGCGACCAGGGTTAGGGTCCTGTCGACTAAGGCTTTTGATTTCATGAGCCGTAAGGGTCTCACAAAGTTATTTCTCCCTACAAGTCGTGAGGATCTTGTAGGTGTATTTTCTCCTTAGGAATCGTGAGGATTCCTAAGTGTTTGTTCCTCTGTAAGTCGTAAGGATCCTACAGGAGGGTTTTATCCTTGTAAATCGAGAGGATTTTCAAGGGTTGTTCACCATGCGATCGTATCCCCAGTCTCGGATGGGACTTGGTCAGGGAAATGTTTATTCGCGCCCGTGGATTGTATACAAGAGCCAGTATTGGACCACTTGTAGGGCAATATCAGAAGTTGTGGGGGTTGCTTAAGCACAGGTTCAGGTTTCTGTAACTTAAGACCTCCAAATCTTATGAGCCGTGAGGGTCTCATAAGAGAGTTCTCCTTACGAGTCGTGAGGATCTCGCAAGTGTATTTTCTTCTTAGGAATCGTAGGGATCCCTAAGTGTGTTGCTCCCTTGTGAGTCGTAAGGATCTCACGCGGGTGGTTTCTCCTTACAAGGTCGAGAGGACCCTATAAGTGTTTTTTAACGAGGTTGCGCCCTTTCGGGTTTTCACAAACACTCGCCGGTAGTCCTGCTGTTTTTACTCACAGAGCCCTTTCGGGTTTTCATCCGTGCCCATTTTGCTTATGGACATACCGTTTTTTTTTGTTTTTTTTTACGAGGTCGCGCCCTTTCGGGTTTTCACGAACACTCGCCGATAGCCCTGCTGTTTTTACTCACGGAGCCCTTTCGGGTTTTCATCCGTGCCCTTTTTGCTTATGGACATACCGTTTTTATTCATCATATTTTTCTTTCTTTATTTTTATTTTTATTTATTTTTTTATTCATCTCGTTAGCCTAAGGATGCTGCGGTATTAGTTTAAGAACGTTTTCGGTCCGTTATTAGTTTAAGGACGTTTCGGTCCGTCATGAAGAAGGCTGGCTACTGCTTATAAAGATTGAGCTTAGGAAGATAGCGAGCGGACATAGTCGTCGTCGTCTATCATTGACCTAGGCTGTGGCTCATTAAGCGTAGTATTTCTTTAGGAAGCGACCGTTTATTGGCCTGAAAGGCCTTTCACCGTGCATGTCCATGAGTAGATAGGCCCCACCCTGGTAAACCTTATCTATGATGTAGGGACCTTCATAGTTTGGCTCGAATTTTCCCCGCTTGGCGCGATTGGGGATCATAGGCCTTTTGACCACTAGCATAAGTTCGCCTTGGCGGAATGTCCTCGGTCGGGTCAATCTTTCATATGAGCACGTCATCTTTGCTTTATAAGCTTCTAGATTTTGTTGCACTATGAGCCGTGTTTCTTCAAGGGCATCAAGCTCCTCAAGCCGAAGGTTAGCATTTTCTTCGTTCGTCAACTCGTAGTGGACTGCCACTCGTAAAGAGGGTACGGCGTTGTGTTCGTGGCCGTCTTGAACGTAGTTCGATACGTCCAAAGAGCCTCTTGCAGTCTCTTGTGCCAGTCTCTCTTATTTCGGGACACCGTCTTTTTCATGATTTTCTTCAGGGTCTTGTTGAAGGCTTCAGCTAGACCATTAGCTCGCGGATTGCAAACTGAAGAATATCTCCAGTCTATATTATGCTGCTGTGCGAAGCGACTGATCTTGTAGCTTCTGTAGGCTGGTCTGTTATCGGAGATGATCCGTCTATGACGTGCGTCTTGAAGAAATGGAGGATATTCTCCGTCTTCACTTCCCTCAACGGTACTGCTTCTGCCCATTTGGAGAAGTAATCAGTCGTCGTCAGGATAAAACGATGTCCTCTAGACGTTGCTGGTTCGTTGGGGCCGACTATGTCAGTTCCCCACATCTCGAACGGCCAGCTAGCCACCGTTGGATGTAATGGATTTGGATGTTGGTGGATGAAGTCCCTATGGATTTGGCATGAGTGGCATTGCTTCGCATATTCGAGGCAGTCCTGAATCATCGTGGGCCAGTAGTAGCCCATCCGTTTGATCTTCAACTTCATCTTCGGGCCCGCTTGGTGAGAACCACAGAGTCCGTCATGAACTTCCTGAATGACTCTTTCTGCTTCGTCAGGTCCTAGGCATCTCAGCCACAGAGAATCGAATGACCTCTTGTATAGAGTATCATTGACGAAGGGGAAAGACAGAGTTCGTTTCATGAGCTGATGTCTTGTGGACGCTTCTTCAGGCATTCGGTGGGACTTAAAGTAGTCTATGAAGACTTCCCTCCAATCCTCAGCCTTTTCCCGGTCTTCTATTTGCAAGGTCGTCTGTTCGGTCGCTCCCTTATCTTCGGATGATTCCGGAGATATTTCTGCTGGGGCAAGCACCCGACGGCTTTGTACCACGATTCTAACGTCATCGAGGTTCTCGTCAGCCAGTTCTTTAGCAAGTTTGGCCAACGCGTCTGCTTTGTTGTTTTCTGCCCGCGGTATGCTTTCCAAAGTATAGGAGGGAATTTGGGTCAACAGTTGTTGCACCTTTTCACCGTACTTCACCAACTCCGGTTTGCACCTTTGGTAGTCGCCGTTTACTTGACTAACGACCAGTTGAGAATCTCCGTATATGAGAAGGTTTTCAATTCCCATGTCAATGGCGATCTCGAGGCCTGCTATTAAAGCTTCGTATTCAGCTTCGTTATTTGTCCTCGGCTCTGTTAAGGAGAAAGCGAAGTGCATTATCCCTCCTTGTGGAGTCACGAAGATGAGGCCTACCCCCGATTTGATTATAGGGGTACTTTGTTTGCGCTTTTTCATGGAAGATGCTCCATCGAAATAAAGCTCCCATTGGGTATCACCACCGTCGATCGCGTCAAACGCATGTTCGTCTGGCAAATCGCAATTCAGAGGAGAATCGGCAGGTATCGGGTGCTCAGCAAGGAAGTCGGCGATGGCCTGGCCTTTCACTGCCTTGAGAGGTTGATATGTTATCGAGAACTCCATCAAAACCAGAGCCCATTTAGCGAGTCGACCTGTCAATATGGCCTTCGACATCAAATATTTAAGGGGGTCCACCTTCGATATGAGACGAACTTCATGTGCCAATGCATAGTGCCTGAGCTTTGTTATCGCGAAGATCAACGCCAGGCAGTGTTTTTCAATGGGAGAGTAGTTGCTTTCTTCCCCCAGAAGAACTCGACTTAAATAGTAGAGTGCTCTTTCTTTCCCCTGATCATTCTCTTGCGCCCATAATGCGCCTAAAGAACCTTCGAGGGCGGTTGTATAAAGAATGAGGGGTTTTTCCTTGACAGGAGCAGCCAACAATGGCGGGTTCTGCAGGTACTGTTTAATTTCGTCCAGCGCGCCCTGGCATTTTTGATACCAGACGAATGGAGTTCCCTTCTTCATCAGGTGGCTGTAAGGACGGCACTTGCCTGAAAGATTGGTTATAAATCGCCGTATGTATGCGAGCTTCCCTTGGAGAGACCGTAACTGTTTGAGGGTTCTCGGCGGAGGTATTTCCATGATCGCCTTGATCTTAGACGGATCTATTTCGATACCTCGATGTCGGATGATGAATCCCAGGAATTTGCCCGAAGAAACTCCGAATGCACACTTGAGAGGGTTCATCTTCAAGTTGTACTGTCGAAGGCGTTGAAACACGTTCTTTAGATGCTCGAGATGTTCCTCGTATGATTTGCTCTTAACCACGAGGTCGTCGATATAGCATTCGACGATTTCGTGTATAAGATCATCAAAGATCTTCGTCATGGCTCTCTGATAAGTAGCACCGGCATTCTTTAAATCGAAGGGCATTACCTTGTAACAAAATATTCCCAAAGGGGTCCGGAACGCGGTATGCTTCTGGTCTTCGGGATGCATCTTTATCTGATTATACCCTGATGAGCCGTCCATGAAGGAGAAAACCTCATTAGTGGACGTATTGTCTATCATCAGTTCGGTGACTGGTACTGGGAAATCGTCTTTCGGGCAAGCTTTATTGAGATCCCGGAAATCCACACATATGCGCACCGTCCCATTTTTCTTCATCACCGGGACGATGTTGGCGATCCATTCAGGGTATTGAACTTCTTGGATGAAGCCAGAGTCGATTAGCTTTTTGACCTCGGTGTTGATGCTCATCTCAAGCTCGAGCCGTATTCTCCTCGGCGCCTGTTTGATTGGCTTGACGCCTGAGGATATCGCTAATTTGTGCACAGCAACTTCTGGATCTAGTCCCGGTATTTGGGAATAGTTCCATGCGAAGCAATCTTTATGCTGTACAAGGACGTCTCTTAATGCAGCCACCCTTTCTTCAGATAGTAGCTCGCTGACAAATGTCGGTCGCGGATCATTCGCTGTCCCCAACTCAATTTTCTTGAGGTTATCTGCGGCAGTATGTATTCCATCTTCCAGTTCTTCCGGAGCTGGTGGAAGTTCTGAGATCACCTCATCATTGCTGTTCTCGAAGCACCAGGGAAGATTATCTATGTTTCCAGGCTCTTCTTTTAGTATTGTTATCATGCAACAAGTGTGAATCCGCTTCCAATCCCAATGTGGAGTTGGTTCTGTTCTCGTGGCTTTGGGTTCGTGTTTCTGTGGCGACGTTATCCTCCAGTTGTCAGACAGAGCGAATTTGCCAAGCTGATATTGATCTTCGACCCAATTCTTGAAGGTGAAGCGGTCTTCGAGAGGATGCCCTATTACTCGATGGTAAGAGCAATAATTTGGGTCAGAGACTTCGCCTGCTTGTTCGGGGTTCTTGGACTCCGGCAGTATAAGCATTTGATGTTTTAGAGCAAGATCAAGTATCTTCTTTGTCTTATCCCGAGGAAACGAGTATGCTCGACCCATTTTCTTCATGAGGGATAGATCGGAACCGCTCATTTCCCGCTTGCGTGGCTTCTTAACCCCGCTTTGTTACTGTTGAGCGTCTTTTTCGTGTTTCAACTTGCTTCTGCCTCTGCGTCGAGCCTTTTTTATAACAGGTTGACAGGGGGCGGCACTTTCATCTTTGATGGCCTGTTGAAGGAGGCGTTGCGTTTTGGTTTTGTCGTAGATGGCTATTTCACGGTTTTGATCGTCTCGGACTTTTTGACCAGCTTCCCTTATAAGCCTGTCCATTTGTTCTTCAAACGATGGACTGGGCACTTTCGCATCAGGAACTTTTACTGGTTCAGGATTAGTGTCCTCCCGTTGAGCATCTGCTTCTTCATTGAAGTCATGCACGACGTAACAGTCGCGGAGAAGCTCTCGTTTCTTAGAGCGAATGTATCCAAACCCGATCGTCTCCATCCTCCCACTAGGCAGCTTGTGCTGAGTTCCGGGGATGTTCCAGACCCTGTCATAGAATTTGGCCCTTCTAACGGTCTGTTTGAAGGGTATCTCTTGGCGCTTCCACAGCCTCTTCAAGCCTTCTGTATAATATCTAGGTAGACGGATGGACTGAAGCTTGTCCAGCGTAGGATCCGCCCCGTGCCAGATTTCTTTCTCCACTTTGTTTTCTTCAGAGCGGTAGAATAAAATTGCCTTTTCGCCTTCTCTCCTGGGAGGGATATAGAGCGTTTGCAGCTCCTCTATACTGTTGGTATCGAGCGCATCCAGTTCTTTATAATGTTTAAGCGGCACCATGGCGACTTGCAGACTTTGCTCTTCGTCAGCGGGAGCTCGTATTGAAGGTCGAGCAGCGAATACAGCATGGACTTCATCCTCTGAATCACTACCAAAGATCAACGTAGGAGCGGATGGTCCCGGCTTGGTGTATTGGGGCGGACCCGAATAAACTATCTCCTCTTCCTCCTCGGTATCACTGCCGAAGACAGGGATGGTAGCGTTAGTTTTATTCTCCGGCTTGTTACACCTTTCCGTGTCTTCGAAATTCGGCAAGAAATATTTGGCATCTTCATATTTGCAGACTTCGTTTATGGAAAACGGATTCAGTTCTCCCATCACGGTATACTCGAGACCATCCCTAAAATATTTCATACACTGATGCTGTGTAGAAGGGATGATGTTGTACTCGTGCAGCCATGGTCGGCCGAGCAGAGCGTTGTAGCATGTCTTGGCATCTATGACGTGGAATTTAATATCCGTGACGAGCAGCCCAAAGCATAGCGTCAGTATCATAGATCCAAGAGTCTTTGATGATTGGGAGTCAAACCCGGAGATGGTGATCTTGTCCCGAGCAAGGTGCTGGACGCTCATGCAGATTTCCTTCAACACCCACACGTTAAGGAGATTAACAGACGATCCGTTATCGATCAGGATTTTGCCTATCTTTATATCATGGCAGTATCCTAAGACGTAGAGAGGGCGATTGTGTTCGCACGTCCCAAGGAGAAGGTCTTCATCTCCAAAAGTGACATCTGCCGTGTGCACTTCCTCCAATTCATCCTTCATCTTTTCTTCGGTGAGAAAAGCTTGGAATTGTTCTGGGTCCTGTAGTGCCTTAATCAACGACTCTCTCGCCTCCTTTGATAGTAAAAGGGCGTCAAGAATGATGAACTGCGAGGGTAGCTTCCTCAGATGCGTTAAGACATTGTAATCCACCTTATTTCTCTTCGGCGGGTCTTTGGCAATTAGCTCCTCCTCAACTTGGTCATCTAAGTCGATATCTTCAGAGACCTTTTCTTTCCCTTTATCTTTTCTATTCGAGGGTCCAAGATTCTTTTCAGGCAGCGTCCGATTACGCAGCCGGATATTTTCGCAGATCTTCGATTCTTCTTCTTTTCCCGAAGTGGACTCTTTAAAGAGGGGGCTAAGAGCCAGCTCCTCGTCAGAATCGCTCCTAAATATGAGCACTTGTGATCCTCCGGCATTGACCATGCGACAATTGCCGGTAGTTCCGTTAAGCCCTTCGATCGTACCGTTCTGCTCTCGGCGGGTCTTGCGCTTTTCCCGCTTAAAATGCTGCCGGTGAGCAACATATCCTTGCCACCATCTATCGAAAGCTTTGCACTCTTCAGTGGGGTGCGAAATCTTCCGATGATACAAGCAATAGGAGGGGTGCATTTCCGCTTCACCAGTAACGCTTCCCTCGGAGGATGGTAGTTTCATACCCATTGACACGGCTTTAGCAAACCTCTTCCTCATCTTGAATTTGATTTTATCCACAGTGGGTGTACTTTGCTCCAGCGGGAGTATCTCAATTCTTTCATCAAGGCGCTGGCGTTTGGCCCTTTCGAATATAACCGCCTCGCGCTCCCGATCAGCTTTGCTTTTTAAGAGAGCTTCATTAAGGAATGCATCAATTACTTCATCCGATGGCTCCGAAATTTTTGGTTCAGGATCTGCCCCCAGCTTTTCAGTATAAGGAGTCTTCTCATCGTTCGTGAGCGAATGGGAAATCATATGACAGCTCGCCACATATTCCTCGGATTCGTCCGACGAACTATCTCCCTCATCTTCCTCTTGAAAGACGTGGTTGAGAAACTCTTGGAATGTAATGAGAGTCCGTGCCTTCTGGTTGTATTCCTCCAGCACGTCAATTTGTTTTTGTAAGTCCGTGCGCTTGTCGCCAGGCTTCACGGGCTTCTTTGACTTCTTTTTCTTCTTCTTTGAAGACTTCGACGGCTGGTTATGAATGCATGGGCCACCTCCATCGATCTTTTGAGTTGGACGAGGTTTCAACATCCCTTCAATGATCTGCGGCTCAAACGGGTTCTTCCACTTGATTGCTGGGCATGTTCGAAGATCATTTAGCATTCTCTTCGTCTTGGCCGATAAAACAACCTCCCAAGGAGCTTCTTCAACGACAGAGCATGTTGCCCCCGGCGTACTCATTCCCTTAGAGGTGTGGGGCTGCGGTGGATTCACCTTCCATTTGTCGGACAATGCAAACTTGCCCTGTCAGTACTGATCTTCAAGCCAATTTTTGAAAACGTAGCAATCCTTGATCGGATGACCCAGTACTCGATGATAAGGACAGTAGTTGGGCTCATTGACATCACTTGGTTGCGACGGACGTTTTGGATCCGGCAGATTTATAAGTCGGTTGCGCAACGCCAGCTCGAATAACCTTCTCGTTTTATCTCGGGGAAACGAGTAAGGACGTCCCATCCTCTCCTCAAGGGCTACGTACGGGCGCATATTATTTTGATGAACAACCGGCTTTGAGTTACTTGGCTGTTGTTGAGCGTTAGCGACAACGATCGCTTTTCCCTTCCCCTTGTCATTTCGGGAGTCCGGCTTTGGAAGAGGAGGTTTATGGCCCATCTGATCCATTTGCGCTAGCTTGTCGATTAGCGCCTGGAAGGTGGTCGGCTTGAAGAACATCATAAATTGCGAGATGGTTGCTTGCGGATCGAGGGTTCCCACAAACATACCCACTGCAGGAGCTTCTTCAATGCGTTGCTCACATTTTGACCATAAATTCCGCCACCGTACAGCATATTGGACCCATGTCTCGCCCGGCTTCACCCTGGCATTGATCAATGCCGTTATCCGGGTACGCTCGCTGGCACTCGCGAAACGTTGGGTAAACAGCAGTTCCATCTCAGCAAAGGTCTTGATAGAGTCGTTCGGGAGCTCGGAATACCACTCGAACGCTGTATCTGACAAGCTACCAACGAATTGGCGGAGCAACAATTTATCATCACCGCTGGTATTGCCGCAAAGCGCCCTGAACTGGGCAACATGCTGGTGGGGATTGCCAGTCCCCTTATACACATGGAATTTTGGAATCGTATAACCTGGCGGGTACTTGATCTGGTCGTACCAGCCCAGATACGGTCGCCCTGTTTTTACGACCTGACCCGCTGCTTCAGTCGCTTGATGAACCCGGATCTGTTGAGCTATATATTCGTCCAGGTCGGCTTTGGAGATTGCCTCCTCTTTGGCTGTTGACAGAGCCGGAGGAGGATTCGACGTTTCTCCCCTATCATTTTCAAGGATGATCGGGGGCTCTTCAACATGTGGATCTTGCTGAATCATCATGCCCACCATGTCCTGGAACAGGAGGGCCATTTTCTTTATGCTGGCTGCTTGTTCCGCAGCCACTTTATCCTTCTTCTCTAATATGCGACGAAAGAACTCAGCGTCAGTTTCCTGTTCTTGACGCTCATCCGAGGACGTTTCAGGGGTTTCTTTTGGCCCAGTGAGTGCGGCCATCGCGTTCATCATCTCCTGGAGCTTTTGCTGTTGCTCCTGAGCCTTGATCACTGACCGTGTAAGCGGTCTATGACTTGTGGATGTACGGCTGTCCTCCTTTCCCGACGCCATGTATACTGTATGAACTGTTATGCCCCCGGACTTAGGGCGTTTAGGTTCACCACCTTTGGCATTTGCCGCGGGCGCAGGGGTTTTCTCCGGCCTTCTTCTTTTGTGGGCCGTTGAAGTGGAGGGGGCCATTGCAGTGGGCACCCTAGCGATTGTTGTCCTCTGCTGTTTAATAGGATGGTCTTTTCCTTCTTGCACTTTCGCCTTTTTCTGTTGACGAGAACGCTCTGGGTAAATTACGGAGTCTTGAACCCTCCGCCAAACCTTGTATATTTTTTAGGACAGCCGTTGAGGGGGCTGCTCCTGCTTTGTTTCCGGAACTCTCTCCGTAGGTGGAGGAGATCTTTTTAGTGTAGCGGTTGGAGAGTTCTTACGTACCCTCCTCAGCAGTTCAAAGCTGTTCCCAGTTGGAACAGCAGCGTTGACCTCCACCACTGGAGTAGGTGGAGTTATCCCTGAGGGGGAGTTGCCCCCTGGCTTCCTTACTCGCCGCCAATGGCGACGTCGAGCATGGCGAGCCGTTGGGACTGGCTCGGAGATAGAGACAGCTTCTTTTTGCCCCCTGTCTGAATGAGGCGCCGCCGGTGTTAACCTCTTAAAGACTGAGGTTGTCCTGTGAGGGGTGATATTCAACCTGTCGAAGACGGATCCTCGAGCAGGGGCAGGAGCAGGAATCGTCAGTCTTGAAAAGACTGACTCTTTGACAGGGGAAGCCGCCTTGACGACTTCTGGAGCAGCAGTTATTGCCTTCCTTGGGACAGCCAATTTAGAGTTCTGATCCAGCCTGGCGAAAACAGAGGCTGTTGGTTTGGTAGTGGGCGACCCGTTGACAGGGGTCGTCGTAGCAGTGAGCCGGTCGAAGCAGAGTTCTGATCCAGCCTGGCGAAAACAGAGGCTGTTGGTTTGGTAGTGGGCGACCCGTTGACAGGGGCCATCGTAGCAGTGAGCCGGTCGAAGACCGACTTCTTATTCACTTCCAGTGCAGGTATTGGCATAGAGAAGCTTGTAGGTGGGATCATGGTCCCGAAAAACAGGCCGGTGGTGGCCTGGGTCACTTGTTCTACCAGCAGAGCGAGGAAGGAGGCCGCTTGGGGCCCATATGCTACACCTCCAGGGGAGGTGGAGCGTCCGTTGCAGTGGCACTTCGAGCAGTTGGTGCAGTTAAAGGCCATTGATGCTTGAGTTCTGCGCCAGACAAAAGACCAAATCTTAGTAACTTGAAAATCCAAAGACAACCGTTAACAAACCGCGATTGGTTCGCGAAGACGACACATGAAGCGTGGAGTGGAAAGAGGAAAAGGTCCCACCGGACGTGCCAGAATCTGTTCCCCTCCGAAAGACGGCGATGATGTGAGGACGTCTTGTCTGAGATTCGGGGAAGATGCTATATGGTTTTATCCGTCCACCTCTCCGAAGATGCCAAATTGATTTATGGCACCGTGTATCGGAGGTTTAGACGGATGCAACCGATGTAGCAGACTTCGTCAGATTCCCCCTCGCTAGAGGGGTTTTTGATTGTGGGGACGCTCTTCCCTGCAGGCGCAAGCCCCTGCAGTTAATTACGCTACCGCATCGCGGTAGCCACTTTCTCCTTCTCCAGAATTTCACTTCGTGTCGTGGATGTTTGTTTTGTTTGTGGTTGCCCGTGGATTGTATACGGAGACTGAGTAATGCCGTTCCCGTAGGACGTGGATTAGTCCAAATCCGTATTTACTTAGATTTGGGTTTGGTGTTTTTAGTTTAAGGATACGTTAGCCGTATTGAGGCTAAGATCAACTTAAACATTTGTTAAGGATGCGTTAGTCCTGTTTGAGACTAAGATCAACTTAACGTGGTGATCTATTTAATATATGGCCGTCAGGACTCATCACCTCTCTGACGTCGTTGAAGGATTACAACGATAGGTGTCAGAGGAGTGTACCCTTGAACCAAAGTCGATTTGGATTTTTATAGTTCATTTAAATGTTTAAGGATACGTTATCCGTATTTGGGGCTAAGATCAACTTAAACAAGACCGTTTAGATCCGGCAAAAGAGCATTTGGAGGTTCTATTGTTCCAGTTTAGGGACATGGTGGTCCTTGTTCCAGTTTAGGGACGTAGTGGTTCACCATTAGTTTAAGGACGTTTCGGTCCGTCGTTAGTTTAAGGACGTTTCGGTCCGATATTAGTTTAAGGACGTTTCGGTCCGATATTAGTTTAAGGACGTTTCGGTCCACGAGTTTAAGGACCCCGCAATCCGTATTGATGTGCGGTCGTCGGGACCCGTCACCTCTCTGACGTCGTTGAAGTATTACAACGATAGGTGTCAGAGGAGTTCGGAGATGTACCCTCGAACCGGAGGTAAATTGATTCAGGGGAGCAATTTTGCTCAGTCAATTTAGCTTGAGGACTTACGGCCATGATTGGGCTAAGTCCAGTTGAGAATATTCGACGTTTTGTTTGTATTTGGCCTGTTAGGCCTTTGTTTGGGCTCTGCCCACATTTAAATAATGCATTGCATTACTTTTTATTTTTATTTGGGCTCTGCCCTTAAAGGATGGATAGCATCAATTTGTTTTGGGCTCTTCCCATTTATAAATGATGCAGAGCATCAATTTTACTTGGGCTCTGCCCTTTTATTGCTTTGCAATTTATTTAGGCCTACCAGGTCTTTTTTTTGATTTGGGCCTGACCCTTTAGCAAAAGAAATGCATTGCATTTTTCAGACGCTTTGCGCCAATCAAAGAGCGCAAGCGCTTATGGTGAGGACACGTGTCATGCAAGTGCGGTGCGCTGCGCCAATGCACTGCGCTGCTATTCTGCGCTGCTGCGCTGCTGACATGTGGCTCGTTCTGAGGAGTTGCGCCAGTTTCAGAGAGCAAAGCTCTATCCTAAAGACGCACAGCGCAAGTGAGTCAGATGCTGACACGTGTCACGTTCTGAGGAGCGCAAGCGCAACAGTGCAAGTTTTCAAGTGCAACGCACTGTTTTATTATTATTTTTTTGATCGATTTTGAATCAAAGAAAACAAGTTTTTCTTATTTTCAGAGAACCAATGGTTCATAAGTGCAAAGCACTATTTTTTTTATTCATTTTTATCGAAGATCATTGATCTTGTTCTTAGATCAATGATTTACTAGTAGAAATTCTTCTCTTTTAAAGTTTTTACCTTTTTTTCTTCCTGAAATTTCTTCAGAATTCTCAATGATGATCTTGATTTCTCACAAAATGTTGATGCCTTTGAATTGAGGTCCAGGGTCCTTTTTATAGTGCCCATAAATTAGTTAAATTTGTTAAAAAGATCTTTCTCTGAGTGATTTGGGGAATTTTCCCCACCGTTGGATTTTTGATCCAAGGGCTTCTGTTTTATAGAAGAAAATCTTCTTGTTTTAGAAAGATTTCTTTAGAATCTTGATTCTGTTTGGCGCAAATGCCCCAGCGCGTGACATGTGTCACGCAGTGTACAGCGCAGCGCAATTGCGCTAGCGCATCTGCGCTGACACGTGTCACGCAGCGCAGTGCTTGCGCAACTGAAGCGTTGCTTCCTTTAATTTTGCTTTAAATAGAGCTTTGGTCTGATTGGGTGCGCTGCCTTGGGCGCTGCGCTGATGTATCTGCGCCTGACACGTGGCATCCTGCGCACAGCGCAGAGGATCTGAAGCGTTGCTTCATTTATTGAAATTTAGATTTTCAAGGTAGAGCTTTGCTCTGATTGGGAGAATCAGAAGTGTTGCTTCATTTCCCGCCTTGGAATTTGAACAGAGCCTTGCGCTGATTGGGGTAAACAAGGGGCCTTTATATAGTGCCCATTAATTTGTTAAATTTGTTAAAGAGATCCTTCTCTGAGTGATTTGGGGAATTTTCCCCACCGTTGGATCTTTGATCCAAGGGCTTCTGTTTTACAGAAGACAATCTTCTTGTTTTAACAGGAACATAAAGATCTCACTGGAATTTTAATTCTGTTTGGCGCATATGCACCAGCGCTTGACACGTGTCGCGCAGCGCACTGCGCTGACACGTGTCGCGCAGCGCACTGCGCTGACACGTGTCGCGCAGCGCAACTGCGCTGACACGTGTCGCGCTGCACAAGGCGCAGCGCAACTGCGCTGACACGTGTCACGCAGCGCATCTGAAGCGTTGCTTCTTTTAATTTTGTTTTTAAATAGAGCCTTGCTCTGATTGGGCGCGCTGTCTTGGACGCTGCGCTCCCTGCGCTGGAGTGTCTGATTTTGACACGTGGCGCTCTGCGCGCAGCGCAAGAGATCTGAAGCGTTGCTTCATTTATTATAACTTTAATTTTCGAAGCAGAGCTTTGCTCTGATTGGGGGAAACAGAAGCGTTGCTTCGTCTCCCGCCTTAGAATTTGAACAGAGCTTTGCTCTGATTGGGGTAAACAAATGCCCCCCACCGTTGCGCTTACGTGGCCCCAAACGTGAGCGCAGCGGTGGCAGAATCCCAACCATCGCGCCATCCCTTGGAAGTTGAAACGGCTCTTCAATGCCTATAAATAGGACCTTTGGTCCCTTAGATGATTTTCATATCTTTATAGGAATTTTGTTCAGAGCCCTGCTCTTTTGTTTAAGCACTTTTAAAAGTTCGAACTTTAGGTAAAAATTAATTTGGATTAAATTAAATCAATTTTAAGAGCCTTGCTCTCAATAGATCCCTGATTTAAAGAAAACCTATTTAGGGTTCTTAGCAGAGCTTTGCTCTAAAGGGGTCTAAAGAGAACTAAGAAGAACCCTATTAGGGTTCCATTAATAGAGCTCTGCTCTCTAAAAGATTTTCCTTGTATTTTCTCATTTCATTAATGGAGCTTTGCTCCTTCCAAATCATACAAAAGAACTCTTAGGAGTTTTTCATTGATCTTGGAATTTAAAGATGGTATTTTATTCCTCGGTGCATTATATCATTTTGCTTAATCAGTCTTTCTGATAATTTTGTTGATTCTCTTTCACAGAAACAATGGACGCCCACATGTACGATCTTGACGAGATCATCTCTTACGGGGACATCCGCCGACTTGGCCGTTCTCAAAATCGAGAGTTCACAAACGCGGAGTGTGCTGAAATCATGAGCCGCTTCGACGCATATAACGGTCAACAGCTTCCCCGACGTTCTTCCCTCCTGAAGCTTATCATGGGAGCCATCTGGGAAGCGCTTCCCCTATTCTGTTCCGGTGTGCCTCTTAGGGCGTTGGATGTCGCCGAGGATATGGTGCACTCGGTGTACCTGATGAACTTAATCTCGAAGAGACGGCGAGACAATCTTGTCGATCTCCTGCACCAGGCCTTCCAACAGTCCACCATACTCGCTGCTTATTGGAGGGAGGAGGACATCCGTGGGGACCCCGACGCTTGTGCTCGCGAAAGAAAGCACACTAGGATGGTTCGCCAGGCTTGGAAAATCTTAGATAAGGTTACTTTCGAGTTTCTTAATCCATGTCCTGGGTCCGAGGTTATACCGTTCTAAACATTTCAATAATGTTGTTATTTATTTCTTTATGATTGTAAAAGCCCTTTGAAATATGAATGGAAAATTTTTATTTCAGCTTGTCTTATTTCTCATTCTGAGTCTTTTGTACACACATGAATGGATGTGTCTCGAACGCTTGATCAAATGCAAATCGAATGTCCTTTCTGTCGCTTCCCTCTTTCTTTTATTATTAGTATACTGCTTTAGTAAATATGGTTGACAGGTGATAGAGTGAGCATCCTGTATTGGCTTCTTCAAAAGGCAGCGATGGCTTAGGCCGCAGGTTCAGATATGCAGCCTAAGACTTTTCAACTTTATGAGCCGTGAGGGTCTCATAAAGACTTTTCTTCCTACGGATCGAGAGGATCTCATAAGTGTATTTTCTCCTTAGGAATTGTGAGGATTCCTAAGTGTGTTTTCTCTTATAAGTCGTAAGGATCTTATAAGAGAATTTTCCCTCTTACGAGTCGAGAGGTGTCACACCCCGCTTCCCAGAGTACGCTAGATTGGGCACGTGACATAACCAACCATGCTACCTGTGGGTAGGAAGTATCCATCCACAGTCACATTACGGCTGTAGAGATATCAAGAACAAGATAAAACTATCTAAAACATGTCCATAATCCAGAATAACAGGAGTCAATAATAAATAAATGCGGAAGCAAATGATCCAATACAAATAACTGAAAAGTGTGTCCCATAATGCGGGCTCACATCAGGAAATAAATGCAGGAAATAAAACTAACTACCACTGAACTCACAGCTCAGCCTGCTGGCTGAAGTACTCCTGCTCAGACTGCAACAGCGGTACGGAATCTGGGCCATGCAAAACCCAGACGTCAGAGCGTCATGTCATCAAGTAATATAATATGAACAGTGTAGCAGGCAATATAATATAAACATGAATACAGCAAGAATAACAATAATATGAATCATACCAGTACAGGGTAGCGTGCAGTGGGTAAACTAAACTGTTCTATCAGGTTTTCTATTCTAAAGTCTTTGAAATCAATTGATAAATCGTCGATATAACTCAATAGTATCCCGTGCGTGCCCGGGACCACGGTCAAGATCCTCGGGGCTGAATCCGAGACGTGCCGCTAGGCAGTAACAGGTAGCAGGATGGGCGAGTGATGTCAGCATCATCACTCCGGGGCTGGCCTAGCCCGTAAGACTGATCAGAACAGGTATCAAACTGTTGAGTTACAAGTCGGTTTCACCTTTGATTTCCACATACCCCTAAGTTATGTATGTCGAGTCAGGTATTCAGTAATCAAGAACTAATGCCAACACAGGATCAGGTAAAAGCAGGTTTGTCTGGATAGACAACAGGAACGGTCCATGAGGACTACATGTTATGTTTGTTGGCATTAGACACAAGATCAGGTAACAGGTAAAGCCATGGTACATCAGGTCAAGCCAGGTAATGTATAAAGGTGTCATGTCATGTCAAGAGTGTACGGTACCATGTCATGTCAAGTAGGAAGTGTAACAGGTCATGTCAGGAAGCACAAGATGTCATGTGGGTGCTCATAATCAAACTAACATAAGCATGTGTATAAATAAACAAGCATGAGTACTATCAGAACAATAAACTGGAACATGTAATATGATATGCAAATAGATATAATTTCAAGGATATGGATGCACAGTTATCGATTAGGGTTACATTTATAGTTCCAATATTAATTAGGATGCACTTTATTAAACATGGAGTGTTAATATCACATTATTATGTAGTAATGTGATCTATGGATGCAATTATATGTATCTTAAATGCGATGGATGCAAACGGGTATCCGAAAAGTTATAAAACTATAAAATGGTAATGTGGGATGTACAACTAAGCAATATGTGATATAAATATTGATATAATAATATTAATATGGATAGCATATTCAAAGCGATTAATAACTATAAAAATGGTATTGATTAACCATGCACAAGAAGGTTCCGTTCAGAAATTCAGCGTCACCCTAATTTGTAAAATAGCTTAAAAATAACAAACGTTCTCCAAAAGGGACGTGTCTTATACCAAAACAAAGATAATTCAATAAGATTTTCAGTTTTATAAGTATAAGCATCTCAGGTTGTCCCTACAAAAAGTTATGAACATTCAAAATTGAAAGTTTGCTGCTGGAATTTCCCTGGACAGCAGTTTGGAGACATTTTCATTTGCATTTTACGTTATTTAAACAATTTATTTTGCAAGTAAATATTTCATAGAATTATAGTATTCTGAGTTAGCTTCGTAACAAACTAAAGAACATATACTAATGATTTTTTTATGATTTATAATGAATTTATACGGTAAGGTGTACAGTAAATTTCAGATTTGTCATATCCGATTTTTCAACGACGTTTCATATGTAAACTATAAGATTTTCAAATGTATAACATTATAAAATGAAGATTATAAACTAATTAAAGATAATAATAATAAATATTATGACGATATATATTTTAAATGATATGGTTGCAGTATAATGTAATCTAGTATGCAAGATAAGTTTTCATGATCTAGATTTAATATGATATAAACGGATGCAAACGGAACATCGAAACGTTATAAAATTAAACATGGGGCACTAGATTTAAACTATAGGTATGGTATTTATTTAAATAGGTATAAAATGAATTATATAGCATGTAGAAAGATTAACTTGCCTCGATGGGTCGCGAATCGGGAAAACGGAACGTTAACTGTCGGCGGGGAAAACTCGCGACGGGCGCACGGTTCACGGAATGAACCCAAACGACGAACAAAGGAACCACACGGGTCGGGGTACCACGCTGGAACGTCGAGAAGCGTCACCGGCACGACGGAATTCCGGCAACAAAAGAACAGTTAAAAAAAATGAGAAACGAGACATGAAGCAAGAAGAGAAAGAATGATAAAGAGAAGTACGAGAGAATATATGAGAGAGAGAGAGAGAAAGTGGAGAGAGAGAGAGAGAGGGAAGGAGAGAGAAGAGGGAGAGAGAGAAAGTGGAGAGATAGAGAGAGAGAGAAGTGAAAGCAAGAGAGAGAGAGAGAAAGAGAGCTGCAGGTGGGGGCCCACGGAATTAAAAGGAACGCGATTGGCTAAAGGGGAATCGTTAGTTAGGGATAAATATTAATTAAAGATTCAAAACATTTTAAGGAACAGTAGGATATATATATAGGTTAATTTAAAGATTTAAAAGATAGGTAATAAACAGTAAGATATCAGGTTAGTTAGAAAAATATATGCGAAGGTTTTAATAATATTAAAATTTGGGATTTTGGCACCAAATAAAACATTTCCAAATCGCGCCCGGGTCGAGTCCAAAAATTTGAAATTGAAATAATAGGATTTTAAGCGGGATCCAAATTTTAAAATTAAGTGTTTTATGATTAAAAAGCATACCCCCAAAACGGACACATGTACGCGTGCGTAGCCGTCCAAACTCGCCCGTTTCACTGAACGGGACGAGAATACAATGCACGGACGCTACCACGAGGCTAGGGGTGTCAAGTAGGCCAAGATAAATATTTTCAATTTTATTTTAGATGCTAAAATTTGTTATATGTAGAAATGACTTTGCCGGGTAAATTTTACAGTAAGCAACAAACAAGCAAGTTAAATGAAATGAGTACCACATTATGCTCAAACAGTAACTGAAAATAGTAGCATTGGGCTCGGGTGTTACAAGAGGACTCGTAAGCGGTTGTTTCTCTCTTTGTCGAGATTCGACTTTGGAGAGTGAGACCCGTGAATAGTATACAAGAGACCGTTTTAGGCCGACTTGCAGGGTCCCAGTGCTTAGGAAACAAGTTTTTTAATCCCTGCTGCCTAAGGCTTTATCTTACGAGTCGAGCCGCATCGAGAAGTTCTCGCAAAGACATCAATTTCCTCACAAGTCGAGACGAATCGAGAATTTCTCTCAAGAATATCCTAACGTCACAGTTAACCTCTGCTCTTTACGACAGAAGTCCGTTAGGGTCTGTGGTACTTAGAGTTTTGGCCGCCGTACCGTCGCATCAGCTGATATATTCCTCGATAGGCAATCGTGCTGTTCGAGTAGCCCTGCGACTGCCGTGTCTCTGATCCCTTCGGGGGCTGGACAAGACGTCTTCAAGCAATCCTCCTTGGCAGTTTGACCGTCGGAAGAGAAAGCGTTAGGAATTTTGCCATGCCGCTTTTTACTTGAGGTTAGGCTCATTTTGGAGAGCCCCGATGAGTCATAACCACTCTGCGCTGGTGTGGGATGATCTCCGATAGTCTTTCAGGTTTTATGTGAGTTTCCGTCAAGACCCTGAAGCTAGGAATTTGGCCTTTGCTTCGTTTGCTGGCATCGCGTCTGCTTTATCGAGACGAATGTCGCGGTTGTCTCTAGGTTACTGGTGAACTGTCGAGGTTTGGAACTAGGGATTTTGCCGTGGCTCCGTTAGTTTGATTGTCGCGTCTGAACCCTGCTGGAGGAAGAACACTGGGGTGACATCTCGTCTGCTGTATCGAGACAAACATCGCGGTTGTCTCTAGGTTGCTTGTGAACCATCGAGGTTTGGAACTAGGGACTTTGCCGTGGCTCCTCTGTTTGATGATGTTGCATCTGCTGTGTCGAGACGAACGTCGAGGTGGTGACCATTCCGCACCGGTGTGAGACGATCTCCGATTGTCTTTCAGGCTTTACATGACTTGCCGTTAAGACCTTGAAGCTAGGAATTTGGCCTTCACTTCGTTTGCTTTGTCACGTCCGAATCCTGTTAGAGGAAGAACGCTGTCGTGACATCTCATCTGCTGTATCGAGACGAATGCCGAGGTGGAGCTGGGATTTTGCCGTTACTCCGCTTGTTTGACCATGGGGTCTTTCGTTGGCATTGTATCTACACCTTGATAGACTGCGAAGGAACTGTAAGTCCACGGTAGCGCCTCGGCCGTCTAACAGACGCCAAAAGCGGAACAAAAACTTTTACAACTGGCGCTATCGCGTACTATAACCCGGATCTGTCATTAAAGCTAAATTAACAAACTACAAAGTGGGTAGAAATGTTATACCGAACGATCCGAGTCCTTCGGTCTTCAACCATCATCCCACGCTTGTTGCGGCTGCTCCGATCTCCTGAATCTCCAATCTTCTCGTACAGGTGGCACCACGTCGACGGATATTTAAACGGGCTCCCGCCTCTGAACCAAAGCAACTCGGTCGTCAAGTTTTCTAAAAGAGACGACCAAGATGTTGTAGAGAATGAGTAGAACACTTTGTCTGGTTACGTCCAAAGTTATGGACAAACGGTTAATGAAGTTGCCTTTTGGATCGGGTGGAAATGTGAAATGAGTATCTATCAAATTTCCATACACTTAAACTCTCATCTTTTTCTCTCAAGCAACCATATCCTCATAAGAGGGGAGGGGCCGGCCACTTATATAAGAGGGGGAGGTGAGTGTAGGAGAGGGGAAGGTGACCACAAGATTAAAGAAAGAATGAGTCACAATAACACCTAGTATGAACACATTTAATGCAAATGATGAATCATTAACCCTAGTCATCAAACATCATTAAATGCACTAATGAGTCACAAAGATGCATGAACCTAGTCACCACCTTCTAGAAACCTCTAGAAACTTCCACACTCATCTCAAGAAAAGATAAATCCATATTTAACTGAATGTTAAATACGGGTGATAGAAAACTGGAAACTGGCAACTTCTAAAAGTGATCCTGAAACGAATTTCAGGATAACCCCGTAAAGGTATAAACATACCCGCATTTGTATTAGACCGAATACAAATGCAACTGAGACAAAGATATTATATCTACACAGTATAATACTCGGATCCGGCTTAAACCAAAACCAACCGGTATTATCTGCCCGAAAAATGACACGTGCGAAAACGCACGTGCATTTTCCGAACCCTGCCATAAAACCATACGGCCTCTACAACGTTTCGCCCGAACTTGGGAAACGGTCTATGGGGGACTCTAATGACTCATCAACACACTGGCACTGGGTATAACCTCTAGCACGTCAGAGGTACAAGCTGTACGTAACGGTTGCCTATGTATTGATTGGAAGGGAAGCTGACGAGCGAACTCATCCATAAACCCTACTGAGCCTGACAGTGACAATATCCGTACAGTCCGGTCCGTTCATCTAAAGAGTATCGCATATCGAGTTTAGGGGGTGGAGTCAGACCCCTAATAACGCGATAAATCGTGTCGGCATGAAGCCCATCACCACCTGAGAAACTACTGATCCAAATTAGTAATTCTCCACTATCTCGGCCGAGGATTTCTAGTGATGGCCACCCGTGCACTGTGCGACATCAACTCCCAATACCGGAAGAGACGAATCCCCGACGATCCGCTCACTGCCTCCATGTGGCTCGGGACTGTACCCAAAAAAGACCTGTTTGCACGACTCCTTTGAGCCGTGGTAGGGTAGAAATCAAAGCACAGTGGGAACTCACACGAGACAAATGACGATCTCAGGTCGACAAACTAACCTGTACACATGTCACCAGGAAACTGCTATCTGACGATATGTATAATACCAACTAGTATGTTCCCGGCGAGTCCTGTCCGGTGTACTCATAACCCAATGAGCACCTGTATACATCTTAGGTGATCCAACTGACACCAGTGGCTTGTGAGACCTGTCACCGCCCCTCGTCGGGGTCTCGACTGTATACACTAGTCTACTCTGGAGTATCAATACCCTGTCTCGAAACTCCCACGACGAGGAACACTTTAAGGATGTGCTTACAGACCCCAGCTCCTACGTATATGATCGCCATCATACTGCTGGCAGTCAAGCAAGAATCCTATGGGCTCTATCATCATGCAATAGTGAACTAAAGCATGTATACGATGATAAAGACAAACCAGATAGCAAACTATCATCTCGAGCAAGACTGTCATATCGGTATAGGTCCTGCCTCAATCATTGCAATCACGTACCTGCGATCCAATAATTGACTTAGAGGGCATTATATCCAACAATCTCCCACTTGCACTTAAGGCTAATTATTGCGATGTCGCATACTCACAGCCCGTATGATACCGAACACCCAACTCCTCTACTAATCAGTTTCACAAAGCTAGTTTGTAAAACTCTTGTGTTCGAGGAATAGCCTCAGTGAGTGGATCCGCCTTGATGTTTCTTTCTATGTCTCTCTTAATCTCAAGTTCGCGGAGAAAGCCATCTCCCGAATCGAGTAATACCTGTCTTAGAATATGTCTGGATATCTGATGAGACTTAGTTCATGAATGAACTCTAAATCCAAACTTCTTAGACTGTATCGATAACTAAACCTAATCAGTATCCAGCACCATGCCTCCCACAGTATCCTCTTGGACCAACTGTCCATAATACTGTCCCTCGTCAGAGGGAAAACTATAACTCTGACAATCACTCTGTCATCCATGTCACCTTTGAAGCCTGGAATGATAACCGTCTCCCGAAGGAGGCTGCCGTCATCAAATCCATAGAACATGCACTTATGTTCTAAAACTGCTTCCTTATGTTTTTCCAGGATTGGATTAATATAAACTTATCGCATCTAGTGCAAAAACAACATCCGGTGTGGTACTTGACATCTCATGATTGACTCAATTGCCTAAGCAAGTGATCTGCCAATCATGCACATCTCTCTCTCCTTTAGTCTCTAAGACACCTTTAGAGAGGGTGACTCCATCACCTGCAGGTACTCCACCATGCTAGGAGTCATCTATTCTAAAATACTATTAGAATATTGTCAAAGTACCCATATTGGGAAAATACCCAAATCTAGATCTAAAACTATAGATCTAGTAATCAGAATGTCTGATATTATATCCATATCCTTGTGGAGAAACAACTGTGTGACGACCACAGTACAACCGATCGTAGTATAGGAATTTTACTTCCTACTCTGTGTATGTCATCCAAATACCAGGACATCACACCCTACTACCTTCTCACCAGATCCATCCCCTATTCTGATGAAGTCAAACCCATGACTGTCACATCAAAAATAGATAATCTTATCTCCGCTATATCTGCTCAAGCCTATAAATAGACATAAGCTACTTGCCCACTATACTTCCGCTGCTCCCACTGACTACGACAACCTTTTGGCAGAATAATATATACGTACACTTCTAAAGCTAGTTTAGAACGACGCTATACATATCCTCCTGCCGGGTCTCATAGTTTGGAACAACAGTAGTGTCAAGTCTGGGTAAACAAGAACCTCCCTGTCACCGTCCTTGAGGCTACCGGAGTACCTCTCGGGTGTCTGGGGTTACCTACCATATCTGCGGAGTGGCTAATGGAATGTCCAACCTGATTGAATATATAGGTCCTATTAAATTTTTCGTAATCGTTTGCGGTTCTGGAATCACTTCCACTTCTACCATACTCCCACTACTGTTTTCTGAAAAAATCCAGTTTACTAAAACTGTGGCGAGTCAAGAACAATATCACTATTGATCTTCCAGATGGTAGAAATGTCAACCCTCGTCAAAGCCAGGGTCAACCCACAAACTGCCATTACAGGAACGTGCCTTGATTTATCCAGTGTCTGGTTTTAAGCATAAGCTGGACAACTCCCCGTATCTTAACATCGTTAAGATATGAACCATTCTATATACAATATAGAAATAGAGACACTAATTTAATTGGAACCAGATTCAAATCATGCAGCTGTCTCTAGTGCATATCAACTTAACGGAGAGAGGCTAATCAGCATTACTCAATTTAGGATTTTTTCCAATCATGAGTAACCTGAAAGAGAAACAAGTTTCTCAAAACCATTACTATCAACTGAATACCAATCACAAGAATCTACATCTTCGATCTCTTTGAAGAATCCCGATACTTGTGACACCTGGTTCTCTACTTTATTCTTATACCCACAACTTCTCAAAACTTAGACCTTGTATTTCTAGGAAACACTTGTCTAAAAACTAGAGAAGTCATAAGTAAACAGAACACAGTACGAGGACCTACCCCTTTGTCCTAATGGACACTGGACAACATACAATACTCTGTATAAGTCCACTGAGTTGAATAACTCAAAACCCGCGCATCGTAGGTTGAAAACTGTACCCAGGTGATTTCCTCAAATATCACCAATTACAATGAATTCCGATATAATGAGGACGATCACCAAATTCCCAATAACTTACTCCCACTCATCATCTGTAAAACCATACAGATATGAGAATGTAACCTGCTAAATACATACCCTGGAGTAAGTATCTAATCGGGAAATCAGTTTTCTTTTAACAATGCACTGAAACATGAAAATGTTTCATAGAGGTATCCTGGTATTCCTAGTAATGCCTCTTCCATAATCCTATTCATGACTATAACCGTATATTTCTTTGCCATCTCTCCAAATCTCTTTATTTGTCTTTAGTCGTTACCTTCTGTACACCAACGTTAGGCTAAATGGTTTTCTTCCATCCCTACCGTTTGGCACCAGCCTATGGTTTGGAAGAAGACTATCCAGTAAGCATAATGGGTGTACTCTCCTAATCCTAGGAGTACTCGCAACTTGAGAGAAGGTGATGATAAAAGACAACTGAATAATACCTTATTCTATTTCTCCCGAACTGGGGAAAAAAGCAAAAGTGAAATAGGAGTGGCGATGAAGTACGCGGTTTGGTCATGAATGATAACAGTCGCAATTTACTTTGCCCTCTTTCCAATCCCTTTATTTTGTCTTTAGTTATTACCTTCTGCACATCCTACTTAGGCTAATTGGTTTTCTTCATTCCCTACCTTTCGGCACCAGCCTATGGTTTGGAAGAAGACTATCCAATAAGCGTAATAGGTGTACTCTCCTAAACCAAGGAGCCCTCACAACCTGAGAGAAGGTGATAATAAAAGACAACTGAATAAACCAATTCTGTTTCTCCTGAACCTGGATCCATCCTCGAAGAAGTCCCTCCGAGTTCGTATATAACCATACGATGGATCTATCCAATGGAAGTGGATGTCCGTAGTAATACAGGGTGTTCTGAGAAATTCAAAGGGTAAAAGAAGGAGCGGCAATGACTTATGCAACTCGGACAATCCAAAAGTCTGTATTTTAAGAAGGCTCGGTCAACTTGGTCACTGAGTCATAGTCCAGGGTCGGTCAAAAGTCGCTGCCAGAGAGAGAGAGAAAAGAAACACTCTGCGTGCACTCTAACCTAGATCAGAATGGTTATCACTTTATCTAATCAGGAACCTCCCACTGTAATCTCAAATTCTCCTCTAAATCTGAAAGAAGAATTAGTCGGGATCACCCGAAGAGTAAACCAACTCATCAGTGGGAATCGGGATCCAACTCTCATCGCATGATAACTCGATGGAAGCCACTCAAGTTATCACACTCCAGAAGGTATGCGCATACTTGGCAAGTTTCAGTTTCTTTAGAAACTCCCGATATGAATTTTTGCCTCATGCTCTTATGACCTTGACTTTAGTCAACAAATCATAAGTCACATGTCAAGTTCTACCCGTCATTGTCCAGGTTGATTTGAACCCACCCGTATATACCCTTGACTTTAGTCAACAAGGTAATACGACTATCCCAAACCAACGCATCTATCTATGCAACAGATGAATACCCAGCAACTACCAAACACTATGCCTTGACTTTAGTCAACAAACATAGCTTGAATGCTACTGACCATCCATAAGATACGACGGAGGGCTACGTCTGGTTTTTGGCGAAAAACCTTTAACGTAATGAACTTGATCTCGTTGAAGGAACCTGATAGCTTTTTATAAAAATATAGTGGCGAAAACCTTTTGCTAAAGAGGTCACTCCGGGTGAAGGGATCTCGGCTCTTTCCTCGTGGAATGAGGTGCATGATATTCCAACTGAATACCGCGATACAAAGCAACTTGTAATCGACTATATTGAAGTTATTACCCTGACGCAAACTTCTGCCCAAGGGGTCTCTCCCGGTGAAGGGATATCAGCCCTTGCCTCGTTGAATAAGGTGCAGGATATTCTAACTGAATATTACTATACAAAACAAAAGGAAATTTCTTTATAATAACACCTTTTAAAATTTGTTCCAACAACATCAAATATAGGTTTGTTTTATCTTGCATTGATAAGAATCAACGCAGTCCCATCAATCAATCACACCAGAAAAGAACGAAAATATAATGTACGTATATGCCATTCGCATTCGCCACTGGGTCCCGTCATCACCCGTTAGGTTACTTAACTAACGACAGAGCGGGGGCTGGACTAGCGCGGGTGTAAAACATATACAACATCTAATAGTATATATACCAATATACAATAATCGCTCCAGGCGTGATAATATGCAACATTACAGGAAAGTAATAAGTATCACAGAACAATACAGATAATCTGGGATCCCCGGGTTTCACAGAGCCGCTACTGAAACCCTACATTCCCCTGGTAGTGTGGATAGCCTGTGCAATGAAACCTAGACCCCTACGGGTGCGGCAAGTTACTCGCCAAAACCTGAAGCGAGGTAGCCCCCTACAGCAAAATGAATGGACCATCCGGCACTTCACGGAATCCGGTAACTTGAGCACCCCTCCTTGGGTCAACCTGTACCCCCTACGAGTGCGGCGAATAGTCTGCCAATTCTAGAGTGAGGCCTCTCTGCCTCTCAAAGCTATGAGATACGGACCCGTTGCCCTCCAGAACCCGGCTATCCGTGCACTCCATCACGGGATAAACCTAGTACAGAAAATAAAATATGTACAACGGGTACATCGACCTCAATCCGGTCGTGCCCCAAAAAAATATTATACAAACAGGCAGTGACGGCAGTCCACATGTTGGACGCTCGCCCCGCAATATCAAATGTACAAATAAATCCAAACTGCACTATCATTGCACCCTGCTATCCACCACGACAAATCCGCAACATCACAGCACAACACAGAACATCAACGCGAATGTCACATTCGCAAACCCGTCTAAAAGAACTATAGCAATTAGACGCGGTTTACCGCTCGAATGACATTCCCTGTCGGAGATATAAAGTAAGTACTGTAAACTAACACGTTTAAATTTCGATCGACAAAATTTCCTAAAGTGGGCCCCACAAACATCTGCAGTACAGTAACAAAATCTGGGCCCAAATGAACAGTACCAGAAACCACAATTTCCCAATTTGAAGCTCTCTGGAAAACTTGGAGCACTATTCCCTCAAAACGGCCGCGGTTCCGCAGTGGTAATGAGGGATTACGTGTCCCAATTTTTCCAGAATGCTTATAAAAGCCTGCTTTGTTTTCTGTGATATGTAAAATTATTTTTAGAACCCTTTTAAAATCGACAGAAACTTAGAACATGGAAAATTGCGATTTTTGAAAATCCGTTCGATCGATATTTTAAACGCGTTAGCACAAGTTAGTATAGCTTAATGGTGAGGCTCTGATACCACTGTAAGTCCACGGTAGCGCCCCGGCCGTCTAACAGACGCCAAAAGCGGAACAAAAACTTTTACAACTGGCGTTATCGCGTACTATAACCCGGATCTGCCATTAAAGCTAAACTAACAAACTACAAAGTGGGTAGAAATGTTATACCGAACGATCCGAGTCCTTCGGTCTTCAACCATCATCCCACGCTTGTTGCGGCTGCTTCGATCTCCTGAATCTCCAATGTTCTCGTCCAGGCGGCACCACGTCGACGGATCTTTAAACGGGCTTCCGCCTCTGAACCGAGGCAACTCGGTCG
The DNA here is from genome assembly GCA_030015575.1 of Agapanthus africanus. Lineage (NCBI taxonomy): Eukaryota > Viridiplantae > Streptophyta > Magnoliopsida > Asparagales > Amaryllidaceae > Agapanthus > Agapanthus africanus. The sequence continues at coordinate 964,457,958 of CM057338.1, forward strand.
TCAAGTTTGCTAAAAGAGGCGACCAAGATGTTATAGAGAATGAGTAGAACACTTTGTCTCATTACGTCCAAAGTTATGGACAAACGGTTAATGAAGTTGCCTTTTGGATTGGGTGGAAATGTAAAATGAGTATCTATCAAATTTCCATACACTTAAACTCTCATCTTTTTCTCTCAAGCAACCATATCCTCACAAGAGGGGAGGGGCCGGCCACTTATACAAGAGGGGGAGGTGAGTGTAGGAGAGGGGAAGGTGACCATAAGATTAAAGAAAGAATGAGTCACAATAACACCTAGTATGAACACATTTAATGCAAATGATGAATCATTAACCCTAGTCATCAAACATCATTAAATGCACTAATGAGTCACAAAGATGCATGAACCTAGTCACCACCTTCTAGAAACCTCAAGAAAATTCCACACTCATCTCAAGAAAAGATAAATCCGTATTTAACTGAATGTTAAATACGGGTGATAGAAAACTGGAAACTGGCAACTTCCAAAAGTGATCCTGAAACGAATTTCAGGATAACCCCGTAAAGGTATAAACATACCCGCATTTGTATTACGACCGAATACAAATGCAACTAAGATAAAGATATTATATCTACACAGTATAATACTCGGATCCGGATTAAACCAAAACCGACCAGTATTATCTGCCCAAAAAATGACACGTGCGAAAACGCACGTGCATTTTCCGAACCCTGCCATAAAACCATACGGCCTCTACAACGTTTCGCCCGAACTTGGGAAACGGTCTGTGGGGGACTCTAATGACTCATCAACACACTGGCACTGGGTATAACCTCTAGCACGTCAGAGGTACAAGCTGTACGTAACGGTTGCCTATGTATTGATTGGAAGGGAAGCTGACGAGCGAACTCATCCATAAACCCTACTGAGCCTGACAGTGACAATATCCGTACAGTCCGGTCCGTTCGTCTAAAGAGTATCGCATATCGAGTCTAGGGGGTGGATAAAGTCAGACCCCTAATAACACGATAAATCGTGTCGGCATGAAACCCATCACCACCTGAGAAACTACTGATCCAAATCAGTAATTCTCCACTACCTCGGCCAAGAATTTCTAGTGATGGCCATCCGTGCACTGTGCGACATCAACTCCCAATACCGGGAGAGACGAATCCCCGACGATCCGCTCACTGCCTCCATGTGGCTCGGGACCGTAGCCAAAAAAGACCTGTTTGCACGACTCCTTTGAGCCGTGGTAGGGTAAAAATCAAAGCACAGTGGAAACTCACATGAGACAAATGACGATCTCAGGTCGACAAACTAACCTGTACACATGTCACCAGGGAACTGCTATCTGACGATATGTATAATACCAACTAGCATGTTCCCGGTGAGTCCTGTCCGGTGTACTCATAACCCAATGAGCACCTGTATACATCTTAGGTGATCCAACTGACACCAGTGGCTTGTGAGACCGGCCACCGCCCCTCGTCGGGGTCTCGACTGTATACACTAGTCTACTCTGGAGTATCGATACCCTGTCTCGAAACTCCCACGACTAAGGACACTTTAAGGATGTGCTTACAGACCCCAGCTCCCACGTATATGATCGCCATCATACTGCTGGCAGTCAAGCAAGAATCCTATGGGCTCTATCATCATGCAATAGTGAACTAAAGTATGTATACGATGATAAAGACAAACCAGATAGCAAACTATCATCTCAAGCAAGACTGTCATATCGGTATAGGTCCTGCCTCAATCATTACAATCACATACCTGCAATCCAATAATTGACTTAGAGGGCACTATATCCAACAGGAATGCCGTTGTTAACATCTTGTCTGCTGTATCGAGACGGTTGTTGAGATGAAGCTGGGATTTTGCCGTCGCTTCGCTTTGTTTTGACCGCGAGGTCTTTTGTTGGCGTTGTATCTACATCTTGATGGACTGCGAAGGAACGCCTTTGTTGATTCTTAGGCCGTAGATATTACCGTTAAGATTTGGAACTAGGGACTATGCCGTGGCTCCGTTTCATTGCGACTCTGAGGTCGGTTGTTGACGTCAAGACCCTGAAGCTAGGGATCTTCCTTTTGCTCCGTTTGTTGACATTGTGTCTGTAATATTGCGACAAATGTCGAGATTGTCTCTAGGTTGTCTATAAACCGTCGAGATTTGTCTTCGCTTTCTGGTGGAGCCTGTTGGGAAGGTATGGTTCGCTCTTCGTTTGTACCCCTGGATTGTATACGGGGATCGATGTGATCTCAACTGTAGGGCAAAAAGTTTCATTCATCATTCATTTTTTTTGGTATTTCCGCGATGCTCTATCATTTCAGCTTTCACATCGCGAAGGTCGCGATTGCTCAATCATTTCGGCTATTTTTCGCGGTACCCAATCATTTCGGCTATTTATTTTATCTTTACTCGCTGTTTTTTTATTATGAGCTGCCCAATCATTTCGGCTATTTTGCATGCATACATTTTTACTTGCTGCTTTTTATTGCAAGTTGCCCCATCATTTCGGCTATTTCATATGCATTTTTAGCTCGCTGATTTTTATCGGGAGTGTAGAACTTGGAATCTGGTACCAATCTCAGCATCAGTATCGCTACAACTGGAATATTGCCAGGAGCGAATCATCATTTGCTATGAAAGGACTCGGAATTTGATACCGGTTTAGGCATCAGCATCGCTACAACTGGGATATGGCCAGGAACGAATCATCATTTGCCTTTGTCGATGTCGAATAAAGGTGGCTTAGCGAACAGGGTTAAGATCCTGTCGACTAAGGGTTTTGACTTCATGAGCTGTAAGGGTCTCATAAAGGTATTTCTCCCTACAAGTCTTGAGGATCTCGTAGGTGTGTTTCCTCCTTAGGGATCGTGAGGATTCCTAAGTGTATGTTCCCCTGTAAGTCGTAAGAATCTTACAAAAGGGTTTTCTCGTTATAAGTCGAGAGGACTTATAAGGATTGTTCACCATATGGACATATCCCTAGCCACGGGTGGGACTTGGTTAGGGAAATGTTTATTCGCGTCCGTGGATTGTATACAAGGGTCAGTATTGAGACACTTGTAGGGCCATATCGAAGGTTGTGGGGGTTGCTTAAGCACAGGTTTAGGTCTCTGTAACTTAAGACTTTCAAATCTTATGAGCCGTGAGGGTCCCATAAGAGAGTTCTCCTTACGAGTCGTGAGGATCTCGCAAGTGTATTTTCTCCTTAGGAATCATGAGGATCCCTAAGTGTGTTGCTCCCTTGTGAGTCGTAAGGATCTCACACGGGTGATTTCTCCTTACAAGGTCGAGAGGACCCTGTAAGTGTCCTTTAACGAGATTGCGCCCTTTCGAGTTTTCACAAACACCCGCCGGTAGTCCTGCTGTTTTTACTCACGGAGCCCTTTCGGGTTTTCATCCGTACCCGTTTTGCTTATGGACATACCGTTTTTTTTATACTCTTTTTTTTTATTCTTTTTTTTACGAGATCGTGCCCTTTCGGGTTTTCACGAACACTCGCCGGTAGCCCTGCTGTTTTTACTCACGGAGCCCTTTCAGGTTTTCATCCGTGCCCATTTTGCTTATGGGCATACCGTTCTTTTTATTTTTTTCTATTTTTATTTTTATTATTTTTTTTATCTCGTCAGCCTGAGGGTGCTGCGGTAGTAGTTTAAAGACGTTTCGGTCGTCAGCTAGTTTTAGGACGTAGCGGTCCGTCGTTAATTTAAGAACGTTTCGGTCCGTCGTTAGTTTAAGGACGTTTCGGTCCGTCGTCGCCGTATTTGAGGCGAAGCTCTAGTTTACTGACTTTTCGGTCTATAGGGCTTTCCTTATGAATGAGCATGATGCCTCCGGCATATCCGTCTTTCTCAGAGCATGTGGTTGTGGCGGGCTCACCTTCCAGTTTTCAGAGATGACGAACTTGCCATGTTGGTATTGGTTTTCAATCCAGTTTTTGAAGATGTAGCAATCCTCGATCAGATGACTTACCGTTTGGTGGTAAGGGCAATAATTGAGATCATTAACATCGCCTGGCCGCAAAGGACGTTTTGGACTCGGCAGATTGATGAGTCTGTCGCGCACTGCCAGCTCGAACAGTCTCCTTGTTTTATCTTGAGGAAACGAGTAAGGACGCTTCAACTTTTCATGGAGGGGTTGCCGCTTGTTGTTTCGACAAACAACCGGTCTAGGGCCACTCGATTGCTGTTGAGTGTTGGGTACGAGGGCTGTTTTTTCCTTCCCTTTATCCTTTCTGCTCGATTCTTTGTTTGCGGGGCCGAGATTTTTTCCGAGTAGCGTGCGATTGCACTGCTGAACGTTCTCGCAACTCCTCAATTCTTTCATTTTTGAAATGGATTCCTTGAGGAGAGGGTTGAGGGCAGCTTCTTCGTCAGAGTCGCTTCCAAAGGTGATAATTTGCGATCCCTTGGAGTCGGCTATGTGACAGTCGGCGGCGGCTCTTTTGCGCTCATCTATCGCATTTTTCTGATGGCTACGAGCTTCACGCTTTGTCCTGTTGAAGTGTTGCTTTTGAGCGATATACCCTTGCCACCAACACTTATAGGAGTCGCAGTCTTCGGTGGGATGTATGATCTTCTGATGATACAAGCAGTAGTTAGGATGTATCTCTACTCCGTCGAGAGTGTTTTCTTCAGAGGGTGGTAGCTTCATTTCCATTGATACGGCCTTAGCAAACCTTTTCCTCGTCTTGAATTTGTTTTTATCGGCAGTGGATGTCTTTTGATTTGACAAGAGTGCCTCGACTCTTTCGTCTAGTCGACGGTGTTTGGCTCCTTCCAGTATGGCCATCTCACGCTCTTGATTGGCTTTAACTTTCAGAAGAATCTCATTCAGGAAGGCATCGATCATCTCGTCTGACGGCCGCAGAATTTCTGGTTCAGGGTCCGCCCTCGGTTTCTCGGCGCAAGGAGCCTCTTCATCATCTATCAATGAGTGAGAGATCATATGACAACTCGCTATGTAGTCTTCGGATTCGTATGATGAGTCTTCTCTATCGTTTTCGTCCTCAACAAAAGAACAAGCTGCCCCCAGCGTGTCCGTCTTCTTTGAAGTGTGCGGATGTGGTGGGTTTACTTTCCACTTTTTAGACAGCGCGAACTTGCCTTATAGGTACTGATCCTCGATCCATCCCTTAAAGACGAAACAGTCGTCGATCGGGTGACTTACCGTGTGGTGGTAAGGGCAATAATCGGGATTATTGAGATCGCCTGGCTGCAACAGACGTTTTGGACTCGGCAAATTGATGAGTCCATTGCGCGTGGCCAGCTCGAACAGTTTCCTTGTTTTATTCTGAGGAAACGAGTAAGGACGTCCCAGTCTCTCCTCGAGGGATGGGCGTGGACGCACGTTGTTTTGGCGAGCAACCGGCTTTGATTTGCTCGGCTGTTGTTGAGTATTGGCGACGACGATCGCTTTTCCTTTCCCCTTCTCATTTCGAGAGTCCGGTTTTGGAGGAGACGATCCATGGCCCATCTAGTCCATTTGGGCTGATTTGTCGATCAAGGCCTGGAAAGTGGTCGGCCTGAAGAACATCATGAATTGGGATATAGTCGCCTGCGGATCGAGAGTGCCCACGAACATGCCCACCGCTGGCGCTTCTTCGATACGTTGTTCGCATTTTGACCATAGGTTCCGCCATCGTGTTGCATATTGGACCCACGTTTTGCCTGGCCTTATCCTGGCATTGATCAGTGCTGTTATCGGGGTGCGTCCACTAGCACTCACGAATCTTTGTGTAAACAGTAGCTCCATCTCCGCAAATGTTTTGACAGAGTCGTTAGGTAGCTCCGAATACCATTCAAAGGCTGTTTCTGCTAAGCTGCCGATGAATTGTCGAAGCAACAATTTGTCATCGCCTCCAGTATTGCCGCATAAGGCCCTGAATTGAGCGACATGCTGATGTGGATTCCCTGTCCTCTTGTACACAAGGAATTTAGGGACCGTATATCCCGGGGGGTAACTGATTTGGTCATACCAGCCCGGGTAGGGTCGTCCGATTCTAGCAATTTGCCCAGCCGCCTCATTCGCCTGATGAGCTCGTATTTGCTGAGCTATATAGTCATCCAGTGCGGCCTTGGAAATGATTTCTTCCTTGGCTGCTGAAAGTGCCGGAGGAGGATTAGATACCTCCCCTCCGTCATCTCCAACAATGATCGAAGGGTCTTCAGCTGGAGGATCTGGCTGTAACATCATCCCTATCATATCTTGGAAGAGGAGTGTCATTCGCTTTATGTTAGCCGCTTGCTCTGCGGCTTCTTTGTCCTTCTTTTCGAAGACTCTGCGTAAGAAGTCAGCATCAGTTTCTTGTTCGTGCCGCTGTTCTGATGATGCCTCCGAGCTTTCTTTTGGCCCGGTAAGTGCGGCCATCACAGTCATCATCTCCTGAAGTTTCTGTTGCTGTTCTTGAGTTTTTGTCACGGATCGGGTGAGCGGTCGGTGACCCGTCGCAGCGCGGCTGTCTTCTTTCCCAGATGCCATATAAACGGTATGCACCACCATGCCCCTAGACTTGGGGCGTTTAGATTCAGTGCAATTTTCCAAAAACGCAGGGATCTTCCCCGACCTCCTTCTTTTTTGAGTGATCGAAGTTGTGGGGGCCGTTGTAGTGGGCACCCAAGTAGCTGTTGCTTTTTGTGGCTTAACGGAATAATCCTTCTCCTGCCAAACCTTCATCTTTTTCTGTCGGCGGAGATAGTCTTGATCCATTACGGAGTCTTGAACTTGACGCCAGACCTTGTAAATTTTAGAGGACAGCCGTTGAGGGGGCTGCTCCAGCTTCTTCTCTGGAGTATTTTCCACAGGTGAAGGAGTTCTCTTCAGCACTGCAGTAGGAGAGTTTCTGCGCACCTTGTTAAGCAGTTCCAAGCTATTCTCGGTCGGAACAGCAGGATTGATCCCCACCATTGGAGCTGGCGGAGTTATCCCAGAGGGGGAGTTGCCCCCAGCCTTCCTTACTTTGCGCCAGTGGCGACGTCGAGCGTGTCGTGTGGATGGAGTTGTTTCAGCCGTAAGGGTGACCTCCTCATGCCTCCTGCTTTGAGGAGAGACCGTTATTGGTGCTAGCTTGTCGAAGACTGACACCCGTTGAGAAGCAATGTCTAATCTGTCAAAGACAGATCTCCGGGCAGGGGAAGCGGCTTTGAGGACCTTGCCTGGAGCAGCAACCGGAATCGCCAGCCTTGTAAAAACTGGCTTCTTGGAAGGAGGAGCCTTTCCAATGATTTCGTCCGCTTGAGCCGGGATGGATATCCGCTTTGGAATGGTAGCTTCGGGTATTGCTGGCTTCTTCATGGGCCCATTGGAGCTCTGGCCTAGTCTGTTAAAAACCGAGGCAGTGGAGTTGGGCGACCCGTTGAGAGGGGCCGCGGTAGTTGTAAGCCGATCAAAGACCGACTTCTTTGAAGCTTCTTGCGACGTCATTGGGGCATTGAAGCTCATCGGTGGGAGCATGGTCCCGAAGAATAGTCCAGCGGTGGCTTGAGTTACCTGCTCTACTAGTATCTTGAAAAGGGAGGCCGCTTGGGGCCCATAACTCACTCCTCCAGTAAGGACGAAGCGAGAGTTGCAGTTGCAGGTAGTGCAGTTTGAAGCCATTGATCTTCTGTTTTCTGCACGGAGCAAGATACCAAATCTTAATACCTCGAATCCACAGGCAACCATAACAAACCGCGATTCGTTAGCGAACACGACAGACGAAGTGTGGAGTGGAAAGAGAAAAAGGTCCCACCGGGCGTGCCGGAATCCGTTCCCCTCCGAACGGCGGCCAAGACATGGGCGTCTTGCCTGAGGTTCGGGGCAGATGCTATTTGGTTTTATCCGTCCACCTCTCCGAAGATACCAAGTTGATTTATGGCACCGCGTATCGGAGGTTTAGACGGATGCGGCCGATGTAGCAGACTTCGTCAGATTCCCCCTCGCTTGAGGGGTTTTTGATTGTGGGGACGCTCTTCCCTGCAGGCGCAAGCCCCTGCAGTTAATTACGCTACCGCACCACGGTAGAAACTTTCTCCTTCTCCAGATGGTCACTTCGTGTCGTGGGTGTTTGTTTTGTTTGTGGTTGCCCGTGGATTGTATACGGAGACTAATTTATGTCGTCGCCCGTAGGACGTGGATTAATCCAAATCCGTGTTTACTTAGATTTGGGTTTGGGGTTTTGGTTTAAGGATACATTATCCCTATTTAAGGCTAAGATCAACTTAAACGGGATCGTTTGGATCCGACAAGAGAGAGCAATTGGCTCTATTGTTTAGTTTAATGACATTGCGGTCGATTTCCAGTTTAGGGACATGGTGGTCCTTGTTTAATGTATGGCCGTCGGGACCCGTCACCTCTCTGACGTCGTTGAAGAATTACAACGACAGGTGTCAGAGGAGTTCAGAGATGTACCCTTGAACTGGATGCAAATTAATTTAAGGGAGCAGTCGTGCTCAGTCAATTTAATTTGAGGACTTACGGCCAGAATTGGGCTAAGTCCAGTTGAAGATGATCAACGTTTTTATTTGTCTTCGGCATATTAGGCCTATGCTAGGGCTTTGCCCCTGTTTAATAATACACTGTATTTTATTTTGGCCTGTAAGGCCTATTTGATTTGGGCTTTGTCCCTTTATTTTTATGATGCAGAGCATCTGTCATTGTTTGGGGCTCTGCCCTTTTTTTTAAAAATAATGCATAGCATTTTATTAGGCCTGTTAGGCCTTTTTTAATTGGGCTTGGCCCTTCTGCAAATAATGCAGTGCATTAATTATCTGACAGTGGCTTGTCAGGCGCTTTGCGCCAATTATTGAGCGCAAGCACTTGTGGTGGTGACACGTGTCACACTCCGGTGAGCGCAAGCGCAACAGCGCAGTGCGCTGCGCTATTTGTGCTGCTGAAACGTGGCGCGCTCTGGTGAGTTAAGCCAACTTCAGAGAGCAATACTCTATCTTAAAAGCGCATAGCGCAAGTTGTTATGGTGCTGACACGTGGCGCTTTCTGGTGGCTTGCGCCAACCCAGGAGCGCAACAGTGCAGATTTACAAGTGCAAGGCACCAATTTAATATCTTGATCCAATTTTGGATTCCAGAACCGATGGTTCATAAAAAAAAAACAATGCCTTTGTTATTATTTATTTTTCATTGAAGATCCTTGATCTTGTTCTTAGATCAATGATCTATTCAGAAGAAGTTCTTCTTTTTAAAAGGTTTTTACCTTCTTTTTTTCTTCTTGAATTTCTTCTCAAGATTTTCTTTAGAGGAGTTCTCTCTTTGTTTCTTGAGTCTCTCTCTTTTCTCTGTGTTTTTTTTGTTGTGTTGTGTTTTGAAATTGGGGTCTAGGGGCCTTTATATAGTGCCCATTAATTTGTTAAATTTGTTAAAGAGATCCTTCTCTGAGTGATTTGGGGAATTTTCCCCACCGTTGGATCTTTGATCCAAGGGCTTCTGTTTTACAGAAGACAATCTTCTTGTTTTAACAAGAACAGAAAGATCTCACTGGAATTTTAATTCTGTTTGGCGCATATGCACCAGCGCTTGACACGTGTCACGCAGCGCACTGCGCTAGTGCAACTGCGCTGACACGTGTCGCGCAGCGCAGAGCGCAGCGCCACTGTGCTGACACGTATCGCGCAGCGCATCTGAAGCGTTGCTTCTTTTAATTTTGTTTTTAAATAGAGCCTTGCTCTGATTGGGCGCGCTGCCTTGGGCGCTGCGCTCCCTGCGCTGGAGTGTCTGATTTTGACACGTGGCGCTCTGCGCGCAGCGCAGGGGATCTGAAGCGTTGCTTCATTTATTTTAACTTTAATTTTCACTTTAATTTTCAAAGCAGAGCTTTGCTCTGATTGGGGGAAACAGAAGCGTTGCTTCGTCTCCCGCCTTGGAATTTGAACAGAGTTTTGCTCTGATTGGGGTAAATATGGATCAGTCGATCGAAGACGATTTGGCAGCAGCACAAGTACCAGACATTACTTGGGTAAGGGTTGCGAAGCTGCAACTTACCGATAACGCTCGAGTATGGTGGAAGGAGGAAGAAAGCTGTCTTGCCCAACCGATCGAATGGAAGAATTTTCGCGACATGTGCGACGCAAAATATTTTCCCGAGACTGGCCGGTTTGACATGGAGCAACAATTCATCCACCTACAACAAGGTTCGATGTGGACCAAATCTGTGGATGAGTATGATGCTGAGTTCACTATGTTGAGCATGCAAGTATGTCTCAAATATTCAATTTTCTAATATTACATACTACACAGCCAACACGAGACTGTAACAGGTTTGCGGCCCATCTCATACCGACTGCTGAGATCAGGGCCATAAGATTTCAGCAAGGGTTGGACCAGGAGATCCAAGATGCATTATCTATAGGGGATTTTCCAACCCACGACTTAACTTTGAAGGCTACCCGAAGATACGAGGCAGTAGTAAAGAAAAAAAGCAGACCTCACTCTGCCGGTATGAAGCGCCCTGCTACTCAGATAGCAGGAGGAGCCTCTTCCAGGCCATCTTTTGTACCCAGAAGACCGGGAGTACCATTCAATCGGCCTAGTCCAGATTTTTGCTTTTATTGCAAAAGGAATGGACACCTGGCGAAGAATTGTAGGCGTGCTAATCGCCTCTGCTTAGTCTGTGGCTCATCCACACATGATATTGGGTCTTGTCCTCATAAACTCAATCAGAATACTGCACCCAGACCAGCAATCACCTATCCCCAGCAGTCAGCTATCCAGGCACATGCTCCTCGTCTTGCTCTCCCTGCTCCACCTCCTCATGAACCTACTGTACCTCCTCCTTGTCAGTTCCATCAAGCACAAAGGAACCTACTTCAAGGACAGAGGAACGGACAGAGGAATTCTCCTCCAGCAAGGAGGAATGTACCAAGGAGACATGCTTTCACGATGACTGTGGAAGAATTTGAAGCCACTGGCCAAGTCATCGCTGATAACTCTTTTCTTTAAAGCTTTCTTTCAATCCTTATACATATTAAATATCTTTTCCTATACCTAAAACATATCTCATATAACTTAGGCACGATCTTAGTAGCCTCACTTCCTGCATTAGCACTCTTCGATACTGGAGTATCTCATTGTTTTATGTCGCAACGGTTCGTCCGAACTCATGCGCTTTCAGTCAAACCTCTCGTATCCAGCTGGAATGTAAGTTCAGGGAACGGCGTCCTAAAGGCAATGATAGGATACATCTGCATCAGAGAATTCTATGCTGACTTCAAGGTGTTGAACATACCGAATTTCGATGAAGTTTTGGGTATGGATTGGCTAGAAACATTCTACGCTACCATCGACTGTCGTCAAAGGAGGGTAGTATTCGAGATTCCAGAACATCCGGTCTTTTATTTCAAAAGTGGATACCGTACTCTGGAGCTTAGCATATACAAAGAAAAACCGAAGAAGGCAGTGATTGCAACAACACAAGCTGAAGAAGACAAGCTAGAGGTTGTTCAAGAGTTCGAAGACGTATTTCCTGAAGACATCTCAGGTTTGCCTCCTGATCGAGCTCTTGTATTTGGAATTGACTTAGTACCTGGTGCACAACCGGTGGTTAAGGAACCATATCGCTTAAGTCCAGAAGGATTGAAGGAGATCCGTACTCAGCTGGACGAACTTCTGAAGAAAGGATGGATTTGTCCCAGTACTTCAAATTGGGGATCTCCAGTTTTGCTTGTGAAGAAGAAGAAAAGTTCATACAGAATGTGCATTGATTATAGATCCTTGAACGAAGTCACGATAAAGAACAAGCATTCACTACCGCGAATCGACAATCTGTTCGATCAGCTAAGTTGGTCTTGCATTTTCTCAAAGTTAAATCTTCGTTTGGGTTATCATATTGGTGAAGGTCAAAGAGTCTGATATTCTGAAGACAGCATTCAGGACTCGCTATGGACATTATGAGTTTCTCGTGATGCCATTTGGAGTGACCAACGCACCAGCCATATTCATGAACTTGATGAATCGAGTTTTCCGGGAGTACCTAAACAGGTTTGCGGTCATTTTCATCGACGACATCCTGGTGTATTCTAAAAATCGGAAACAGCACGCTGAACATTTACGAATTGTCCTGGAGACTTTACGACAGCATCAACTCTATGCCAAGTACAGCAAGTGCAGGTTTTGGCTAAAACAAGTCGGATTTCTCGGACATATCGTTTCAGGTGAAGGAATCTCTGTAGATCCAGCTAAAGTATCAGCAGTAAGCGAATGGCTGACACCAAAGATAGTGAAGGACATTCGAAGTTTCTTGGGATTAGCAGGATACTATCGAAGATTTATTGAAAGCTTTTCGAAGATTGCAACACCCCTGACCAAGCTCACACATAAAGATGAAGCATTCATGTAGTCAGAAGCATGCGGACAGGCTTTTGTAGAACTCAAGTCAAGATTGACATCAGCACCTATTCTCGTCATACCGGACTAATCTGGAGGTTTCATAGTGCATTGCGATGCATCCAGTAAGAGATTATGATGTGTTCTACACCAACACGGTAAAGTTGTAGCTTATGCATCAAGACAGTTGAAAATTCATGAGCGCAATTATCCAACGCATGACTTAGAGTTGGCAGCTGTTATATTTGCACTGAAAATTTGGCGTCATTATCTTCTTGGAGAACAAGTAGATATATACATAGAACACAAAAGTCTGAAGTATGTGTTTACTCAGAAAGAGCTGAATATGCGGCAGAGAAGATGGTTAGAACTTATGGCGGACTTCGACATCAACCTACAATATCATCCAGGGAAGGTGAATGTAGTTCCCGATGCACTTAGTTGCCAACCACTATCAATGAATCTCACCGCACAGTGGAAGCTACAACAAGATTTGTACCAGATGGAGATAGAAGTGGTCATGCCAGGTAACGCTTCAAGTTTGATGAACTTACAAGTTCAATCTACAATTGTCAATCAGATCAAACCAGCTCAAGCAAGTGATGCCAAGTTGCAAAAGATCAGAGAACAAGTAAAAAGTGGGCTTAGAACAGACTTCATCATCCACGAAAATGGATCTTTGAGATACGGAAGCAGATTGTGTGTACCGCAAGGTTCTGTTCGGGAAAAATTGATGAAAGAAGCCCACGGCTCTCCCTACTCAGTACACCCTGGTGGTACAAAAATGTACAAAGATCTACATCAACATTACTGGTGGCATGGAATGAAGCGTGAAATAGCCAGAAACGTAGCCAAATACTTGGTGTGTCAGCAAGTAAAAGCTGAATATCATAAGACCGCTGGTTTAGATCAACCATTACCTATTCCAGAATGGAAGTGGCAACACGTCACCATGGACTTCATGATTGCACTTCCTCGCAGCACAAAAGGTAACGATCAGTATGAGTTATTGTGGATCGACTCACAAAGTCGGCTCACTTCATTTCATTTCGAGTTGGCCAATTTACCGAGACACTAGCAAAGAAGTACATGGAAGTAAGTATGAATCTAAGTAATATTTAACTCTTCATAGTGTACTATTTTTGATACCCATGAACTCATGCAAGAGATCGTGAGATTACATAGAGTACTGGTTTGCATTGTCTCCGATCGTGACACCAGATTCCGATCGCAATTTTAGCAGAGTCTGCAAGCTAGCTTGGGAACGAGTCTGAACTTCAGTACAGCTTATCATGCACAAACAGATGGCCAGTCTGAGCGAATGATTCAGATCCTTGAAGATATGCTAAGAGATTGTATGCTAGATTTCGGAGGATCGTGGAAAGATTACCTATATCTTATGGAGTTTTCATACAACAACAGTTACCAAGCGAGTATTGGAATGACATCCTTTGCAGCACTCTATGGAAGGAAGTGTCGTTCACCATTAAGTTGGGACAACATCGGAGATAGGAAACTCCTTAGACCTGAGATGATAGTGGCGACTATAGATGTAGTTCGCACTATCAGAGAACGAATACACATAGCCCAAGACCAACAGAAACACTAGGCAGATGTAAAGCGCCGACACTTGGAGTTCTAACCGGGCGATCATATTTTTCTGAAGATTTCTCCAAACCGTGGAGTGATTCGCTTTGGAAAGAGGGGTAAGCTAAGTCCGAGGTACATTGGACCGTTCGACATACTCGAATGAGTCGGTGAAGTGGCATATCGTTTGGCATATACACCCTCATTGGAAGGAGTGCACAACGTATTCCACATATCCCAGCTCCGAAGGTATGTGAGTGACCCTAGCCATATCCTTGATCACTCCGAGATCACTATACAGACGGATCTATCTTGTGAGCACCAACCCATTGAAATTCTGGACAGAAAGGTAAAGTCACTTAGAAATAAAGAAGTAAACTTGGTCCGAGTGATGTGGAGAAAAGACTCACCAGGAGAATCAACATGAGAAAGAGAAGACTGTTGACTATAGTGCCCTCAAAGCAATTATCGTAATCACAGGTAGGTGATTATGATGATTGAGGGATGACCAATACCGGTAGAACAGTCTTACTCGAGATGATAGTATGCTATCTGGTTTGTCTTTATCATCATGTACATGTTGATAGAGCCCATAGGATTCTTGCCTGACTACCAGCATTATGACGACGATCATATACGTGGGAGTTAGGGGTCTATAAGCACATCCTTAAATGTCCCTAGTCGTGGGAGTATCGAGACTGGGCATCGATACTCCAGTGTAGACTAGTGTATACTGATCGAGACCCCGACGAGGGGCGGTGGCCAGGTCTCACAAGCCATTGGTGTTAGTTTGTTCACTTAAGATAGTATACAGGTGCTCATTAGGTTATGAGTACACTGGACGGACTCGCCGGGAACGTGCTAGTTGGTATTATACCTATTTTCAGATAGCAGTTCCCAGGTGACATGTGTATAGGTTAGTCTGTCGATCTGAAATAGTCATTTGTCACGTGTCAGTTCCTATTGTGCTTTGATTACTACCCTACCACGGATCAAAAGAGTCGTGCAAACGGTTTTAGTTGGGTACAATCCCGATCCACATGGAGGCAGTGATCGGATCGTCGGGGAATCGTCTCTCCCGGTATTGAGGGTTGATGTCGCGTAGTGCACGGATGGCCATCACCAGAAATCCATGGCCATGGTGGACGAGAATTACCGATCCAGGATCGATAGTTTCTCTGGTGGTGATGGGCTTCATGCTGACACTAAATGTCGCGTTGTCAGAGGTCTGACTTTATGCTCCCCCTAGACTCGATATGCGATACTCTTGGAAGAACGGACCGGGCTGTACGGATATTGTCACTGTCGGGCTCAGTAGGGGTTCAGGATGAGTTTGCTCGTCGGCCTCCCTTTCGCTCAATACCTGGGTAGCCGTTACGTACAGCTAGTGCCGCTGACGTGCTTGTGGTTAAACCCACTGCCAGCGTATTGACGAGTCTTTAAAGTTCCACACAGAGGGTTTTCACGGTTCAGGCGATATGGTGTGGATGACGTATATTGGTACATACAGGTGACTGATTAAATATGTGCACATGCTGCACAAATTTTAATCGGACGGTTGATAATACTAGCGGCTTAGGATTAAGCTGGATTATTAAATCAGGTTTTGATTTAATAATTTATATATGTATTTATATATATGTATTCTAGTATTATTGTTCACTATTCATTTTCTCTCTTGGCTATTCATATTTTTGTACGAATACGCGTATATGTATTTCGATACATGTACCGGGAAATATTCCATATTTATATGGAATAGCTTCTAGAAGCAGATACCTCATTTGTATGATTTTCCATTTTTGGAAATTCATTTGTTTCACAAATGAGGTGGAGTGAGGTGGCATGAGCATGGGTTATATGCATGGCTTGGAATTGTTTATTTGAAAATGGAAATGAGATATTTTTGTGATGAGAGAGAGAGAGAGAGGGCAGCCACAAGTATTGGTGGCACTTGGTCATTTTTCTTGAATTTCTTCATAGCTTACACTCTCATTCTCACTTCAACACTTAGCCAATTCTTAAGTTGCTCATGCCATTGTTTTCGCACCTCCTTCATCTTCTATGGTTGCTCCCTTGAGCAATTGTGATGAGAGAAAAATATAGTGACACATTCCTACACCTCCACTCTCCATTGCTAGCAATCTTGGAGCATCGGTTGCCTCGTTTCGCGAGGCTGAAGTTTGCGCTGTTTCCCTCAGGTAGATCATCGTAGATGGAGGAAGAACAACAACCAAACTCGATCAAGGAGCTTCTTGGAGCTTGGGATGATGGTTAAAGACCGAAGGACACGGATCAACTCGATATAATCATTCATATCTCTTTTATTAGCTTGCTAGTTTAGGGTTTAAGGTTGATCTGGGCATCGGGTAATGGTAGCGCCAGTTTAGTAAATTTTTGTTCCGCATTTGGCCACGGTTTAATGGCCGGGACGCTGCCGTAACCCAACAAAAACGACATGCGTGCAAGATACCCTTTCTTATTTGTAAAGTAGTCCTTAAATAATTGTAAATTTCGAGGACGAATTTTTTTAAAGGAGGGTAGAATGTAACGACTCTGTTTTTAATGTACAGAAATTTGTTTAAAGTTAAAGTACTAAATGGAGTATTTGCAAACCTGAGTATGCTACAAGTATTTAATTTGAGTTTGAACAGCAAGAAATATCTTGTAGCTTATTGGTAAAATCTTGCACTGCTGTGACATAGCCCCTGTGTTCAAATCTCCCAGCCACATATTATTTTTAATGAATTTTCTTATACACTTTTTGGAAGCCTAAAAGTTTACACGTGCAATACACGTAAAAATGAAAATTCGCTAAAATCAAACATGTGGAAATTGTTATAATAACAGACCTTGACATGTGTCATCAATCCAAGCACCCTACCCCTACATCGACCGGCAAGATGAGCTCTGGGGCCGGCGCCGTCGGGCCCCCCATCGCAAATGCCTTTATTTTTTATCCTAACACCCTTTGGTTTCCCCCCACTACTCCTCTGCTGTTTGATTTCTCTGTAAATTTACAGAGAGATTAAATTCACCTGTTTAATCCATTTCAGTGCATTTTAATTCTTATTTTTAATTTCCTAAACCCTAATTCTATCCTATAAATACCACCCCATACCCTAGCCCTCTCCATTCTGAAATCTACCATCAAAACTCTCAAATTTTTCCAAGTCAAATTAGTTGTACAAGTGGAGTTAGCCCAAGGTCATCTTCCGGCGACGACTCGGGACAAATCCGACGACACCGCGACTCCATGAAACTCTCAAATTCCTCTACCTCCCCTCTCTTATCTAATCCAGTAAATCCCCTCTCCCCTCCTCTTTTCCCTATTAAAAGAATTCTCTTCTAAAAATTCATCGAAAGCGAAGTTATTCCGACTTCCGATTCTAATTTTGTTAAAAACACAACTTTTCTTAATAACCAAACATCTATATTGTTACATCTTGTTTAGTAATCATAAAAAAAATATTTAGAACAAGTTTCAATTCAAAATACCATGCTATGCAACCTTTATTTCACTTTTACTGTTAAGTACCACAAAGTTTACTTACAACATTATTTCATCATATTTGCTCATATTACCTTTAGAAAACTCACGAGGTAATGACCTATCTTATCACAACACTAATCATGACATAGCACAATGGCTTTTGGAATAATATTTTATGGGATAAATATAATTTTACAATAAAATACCTTAAACTAATAAAACCGTATTCTTTAAGATTATTTTAATTAAATTTCTTGTAATTAAGCCTCTACAATCCATTTTGGGGAACCCGAACGGGATAGTGCAGGTTATCGCACATTCTCAGAACTAGTAGAGCGAGATGCAAACCTCCCCAGGGAGCATCCGATCTCGATGGAATTTTTAATATAATTTTTAAGAATAATGTGATTTCTATTTAATAAATAAATTCTATTTTTAATAATTATATATTTATATTATCAAAACACCTATTTTATATTTATAATAAATTCCATGTTTTCTAAACATAAGAATCACAAATTTCATGAATATACCATCACAAATCCATACAATTACAATTTACAATAAAATACCATATACTATTCAATCTAGGTTTATAATCATTAGAATACTTCACTTTTAAAAATTACATACATGAAAATGCTAAATATGGTAAACAAATGCATGAGGTTTATTTCGGAAGTTTATCAAAACTATTTTTCATAAAAACCCCTCAAGTTTATTAATTTACAATAAGGACCCTGGTAAGTATAGGTTTAAGAAGGACCAATTCTCTTTAGCCTCAGGGAGCTGGAGAAAGTGAGTGCTTGCCAATTTAAGGTAGAAAACTAAAATGGGGTTATCAATAGTAATTGGCTTGGAAAAAGTCACAAATCCTGCCGTCCATGTGCAGTAGTTACCGATAACTCCAAAATCTAATTCATGAATTAAATTCTGTTTAAGTGTCTTACTCAGACAGAGTCTCAGTCGAATCTGAATACAATTCCAATCTACATACAATCCAAATATAACTCCAATACAACATGAATCCATATATACTGGAACTTTGAACATGAATACTAGAATACTTTCCAATATCCATGACTTGAACCGACCGAACCATGGATATACATTGACTTGATCACATGATTATTCATTTACATCCTTATCCGTTTACATGAATAACTAATATCATGGTTTCGGTAAGTTTTACAGCTATAAACAATACAATATACATTACGGGTTTTTTAAAGGGGTAGACTGGTACGGAATGTGTTAAAAGTGGCACGAGACGGTCACTTTAATAAACCTAACCTGAATATCCGTTGTCGTTGTCCTGTGGGTTTTTACGGGGCCTTTTACCCCTTATATCTTAGTCCACGGAGCAAGTTGGACCCCTCTCGTATACACTGGTATATTCTCTACCAAGCTACAAATAACAGCGTTAACCTAATAAACATACATTATACTAGATATACTCTCTTTACCTGTTCAGTCTATTTCTATCTCTCTTTGGGACTTATCGAGCGATTGTTCGCTGACGACATTCCTTTTCTATTCATTTTTTGGAATGTTGTCAGGAGAACCCGGCTTTCTGGAGATCGAGCCCAGCTCAGAAGATTTGGAGCAGTTCATCGAGGACCCGGAGCTCTAGTTCATTTGTATGTATTTTTACTTTCAGTTCATACCATTGTCTAGGCATTGCTTTCCGCATTGTATTTACTTTTCAGTTGTATTGTAAAGAGTGTTTAATAAATAAAAAGTTGTTGTTTATTTACATCTTATGTCTTTCTTGTGAACATTTATATTATATTGCTTATTTACGCTTAACGTGTTTACTTCTGAGTAAATACGTCGCCGGCCTCGTCGCGTCTCCTTACCCGTACACTGGGAAGCGGGACGTGACAGTGATGGTGTTGATAATGATGGCGGTGGCGGGGGTTGTCATGCCTCGCTTCCCGGTGTACAGGCAAGAGGACGCGGCGAGGTTCGCTATGTATTTACTCCGAAGTAAACATGCTAAGTGTATCTAAGCAATATAAGGTAAAATGTACACAAGAGACATGAATATAATGAACATCAATTTTATTTATTAAACATTTTTTTACAGGTACAACTGGAAATGTAAATACAAGGATGGAATGCAATGCCTAAACAATGGCATAACTGAAATGAAAAGTATGTACAAGTGACTATGGCTCGGGGTCTTCAGTATACTGCTCCAAGTGCTGCTTGCTGGTCTCGATCTCTAGTGCGTCCGATCCACTTGACAACATTCCAAAGAAGAAAAGAAATAGGAATGTCGTCAGCGAACAATCGCTCGGTAAGTCCTAAAGATGGGTAGAGATAAAATATACAGAAAGAGAGTATAACTAGTAATGTCTGATTATAATATTAACACAGTTGTTTGTAGCTTGGTACAGAATATGCCAATGTATACGAGAGGAGTCCAACTTACACCATGAACTTTGGTAACTCATAGTACAAGGCTCCGTCGAAAATACCACAGAACAACGGCATGGATGTAATTACGTTTTTAGTGACCACCTCGTGCCACCTTTAACATGTTTCGTACCAGTCTACCCCTTTATAAACCCCATAATGTTTATTTTATTAATTGTATTGATTGTATTGTATTGTCTTGTAGCAAATGGAAGACTTGCCGAAACCATGATATCAGTAAATGGAATGGATATAAATGGATAGTCATGTAAACGAAGTATATTCATGGTTCGGTTCGGTCAATATAGATTGATATAGATTGAATAGACAGATTTATGTTGAATTGTAGTTTATACTTGAATCATATTCAAGTCAGATTGATTAGATTGAGACTCGGTCTGTGTCACGCCCCGGTTCCCAGTATACGGGCAGAGGACGCGACGAGGCCCGCTACGTATTTACTCAGAAGTAAACAAGCTAAGCGTATCTAAGCAATATAAGGTAAATGTACACAAGAAAATGACAATAGATGTAATTGAACAACAACTTTATTGTAAATACATGGAATGAAAGCAATGTCTAAACAATGGCATAACAGAAATGAAAATGAAATATGTATAAGTATCTAAAGATCCGGGTCGAATGCTAACTGCTTTAAATCCTCAGTGCTGGGCTCGATCTCCAGTGAGTCCGATCCACCTGACAACATTCCAAAGAAAAGAAGAAAAGGAATGTCGTTAGCAAACAATCGCTCGATAAGTCCCAAAAGTGAGTAGAGATAGAGTAGACAGAGAGAGTGTATAACTTATAATATTTGATTATATTGTTAATGCTGTTATTTGTAGCTTGGTATAGAAAATGCCAGTGTATACGAGAGGAGTCCCACTATTCCGAAGACTAAGGTATATGGAGTACAAGGAACTGTTCAGCCACGGTACAACGGCAATGGATATTCAGGTTAGGTGTATTATGATTACAGTCTCGTGCCACTTTTAACACCTTCCGTACCAATCTACCCCTTATAAACCTCGTGATGTCTTGATTGTATTGTTTGTATTGTTTGTTATATAGATGGATGACTTGCCGAAACCATGATATCAGTAAACGGTATGGATATAAATGGAGAGTCATGTAGACGGAGTATATTCATGGTTCGGTTTAGTCAATATAGATTGATATAGATTGAATAGACAGGATTCATGTTGAATTGTAGTTTATACTTGAATCACATTGAAGTCAGTTTGATTAGATTGAGACTCGGTTCGAGTCAGACACTTTAAAAAAAACTTGAAATCCTGAATTAGTTTTGATGTTATCGGTAACCGCTGCACATGGATGGCAGGATTTATGTCTTTTTCCAAGACAATTACCGTATTGATAATACCGTTTGTTAGATTTTTTACCTTAAATAGCCAAACACCCATATCTCCGGCTCCCCGAGGCTCAAGAGACTGGTCCCGCTTAAACCTATGTTTACTAGGGTCCTTATTGTAATTTAGTATAACTTGAGGGGGTTTTATGTAAAAATAATTTTGGTATAATTTCAAAATACACCTCAAGTATTTAATTACCATCTTTAGAGTTTTTATAAATGTATATTTTATAAATGTGAAATTTCTAGTAAGTAGAACCTAATTTTCATCGTATATGGTATTTTATTGAAATATTGGAATTGTGTTGTATTTGAATGGTATTTTCATGTAATATTGATTCCTTTGATTTAGAAAACTTGGAATATTTATATAATTAAAATAGATATTTTGATTATATATATATATATTTAATGAAAATAATTTATTTATTTTCTTGTAGAAATCTCATTTTTTAAAGAAAAATGCATAAAAATTCTATCGAGATCGAATTCTCCTTTTGGAGGTCTGCATCTCGCTCCACTAGGCCCGAGAATGTGCGATAATCCGTATCATCCCGAACGGGGTCCCCAAAAGTGGGTTGTAGAGGCGTAATTGCAAGAAATTGTTTAATACATTTTTTATAGAAATGGTTTTATAAGTTGATGGTATTTATTTGTAAAGTCGTGTTATCACATAACTAATGTCCCAAAATTTCTTCGTGCTATGTTAGAGATGTGTGTTGTGATGAGGTAGGTCATTATCTCGTGAGTTATCTAAAGGTGATACAAGTTTTATGTCGTAAATGAAGTAGGTGGTATTTTACCGTAATAATACAATAAAAATTGCATACAAGAATATTTTGAGATAAAACTTATTTTATTAGGTTTGTTAATATTTATTAAACAATATATAACAGTATGGAATTTTATTAGTTAAGAAAAGTAGAGTTTTGAAGAAAAACCGAATCGGAAGTCGGATTAACTCCGCTTCCGTCGGGTAATTGCAAGTTTTTAAAGAAGAAGAAGAGAGGGGGAGAGGGAGGGGGGACTTATTGGCTTTTAGGAAGGAAGGGGAGAAGAGGGAAGAGTAGGGAAGCGCCGGTGCGTCGTTTCGTCGCCGAAAACTCCTTGGATCGTCACCGGAACTTCACCCTTTGCTAACTCCACTTGCACATAATTAGAACTTGGGAATTTTGTATAGTTTTGATAATGAAATTCTGGTGAGGAGGGGTGAAATAAGGTGTGGTATTTATAGAGAAAATTAGGATTTAGAGGTGATGAAGAATGCATTAAAATTTGCATTAAAATTGGATTAAAGGGGCATTTTATTGCACTCTGGATAAATTCAGAGTAAACAAGTAATATGGGAGAAGTGGGGTAGCTGAAAGGTTGCAGGGGGCAAAATATGGGGAGCATTACCTACGGGGTGCCCGGCGGTGCCGGCATTACCCACGGTTTCGCCGGTCCAAAACCGGTGGAGGGGGTTGGGCTTTCTTCCACGTGTTCGTGTCCCTGACACTTGATTTACCCTCGTGCACATGTTTAAATAATCTGTAACTTATCATATTACGTGTTGTGCATGTGCAAACCTTTGGGCTTCTAAAAGATTAAAATAAATTAAAAAAAAGATAATGTGGCAGATGGGATTTGAACTCAGATGCTTTGTCTCAATAGTGCAAGGCTTTACTAGTGAGCTACAAGCTCTTTCTTGCTGTTCAAAAGCAAAACAAATTCTTATAGCATTCACAGGATTGGCAAATACACCAATTGTACATTAACTTTTAAATAATTTTCTGTACATTGAAATTTGAGTTGTTAAAGTCTACCCTCCTTACAAAAATTTCATCATCGAAATTTACAATTTACTTTTAGGACTAGTTTAAAAATAAGTGAGGATATCTTACACGCATCTCATCTTTCCTTTTCCATGTTGATTCTCCTGGTGTGTCCTTTCTCCACATCACTCAAACCAAGTTGACTTCCTTGTTCCGAAGTGACTTCACCTTTCTGTCCAGAATCTCAACAGGTTGCTGTTCACAAGATAAGTCGGGCTGTACAATGAGCTCGGAGTGATCAAGAATATGGTTAGGGTCACTCACATACCTTATGAGTTAGGATATGTGGAACACATTATGCACTTCTTCCAATGAAGGTAGAAGTGCCAAGTGATAAGCCAGTTCACCGACTCATTCGAGTATGTCAAACGGTCTAATGTACCTTGGACTAAGCTTACCCCGTCTTCCAAAACGAATCACTCCACGGTTCAGAGATATCTTCAGAAATACATGTTCTTCCAGCTGGAACTCTAAGTGACGGCGCTTTGCATCAGCCCAGTGGTTCTATCGATCTTGGGCTATGCGCATTCTTTCCTTGATAATGCGGACCACATCCACTGTTGCTACTATCATCTCAGGTCCAAGGAGTTCTCTATCTCCGATGTCATTCCAACTTAATGGCGATCAACACTTCCTTCCATAAAGTGTTGCAAAATGTGTTATTCCTATACTTGCTTGGTAGCTGTTGTTGTATGAAAACTCCACAAGATGTAGGCGATCTTCCTACGATCCTCCGAAGTCTAGCATACATGCTCTTATCATATCTTCTAAGATCTGAATAGTTCGCTCAGACTGACCATCTGTTTGTGGATGATAAGCTGTGCTGAAGTTCAGACTTGTTCCCAAGCTCGCTTGCAGACTTTGCCAAAATTGTGATCGGAACCTAGTGTCACGATCGGAGACAATGCAGACCGATATTCTATGAAGTCTCACGATTTCCTCCATGTACTTCTTTGCTAGAGTCTCGGTAGATTGGCCAACTCGAAATGGGATGAAGTGAGCCGACTTTATGAGTCAATCCATAATAACCCATACCGCATCGTTACCCTTTGTACTGCGAGGAAGTGTAGTCACAAAATCCATTGTGATGTATTGCCACTTCCATTCTTGAATAGGTAACGGTTGAAATAATCCAGCAGTCCTGTGATGTTCAGCCTTTACTTGCTGACACACTAAGCATTTAGCGACGCTTCTGGCTACTTCACGCTTCATTCTATGCCACCAGTAATTTTGACGCGGATCTTTGTACATCTTTGTACCTCCAGGGTGTACTGAGTAGGGAGAGCTGTGAGCTTCTTTCATTAACTCGTCCAGAATAGAACCTTTTAGTACACACAGTCTGCAGCCGTATCTCAAAGATCCATCTTCATGGATGATTAAGTCTGTTCTAAGTCCATTTTTTACTTGTTCTCTGATCTTTTGCAACTTAGCATCACTTGCATGAGCTGTTTTGATCTGATTGACAATGGTAGATTGAACTTGTAAGTTCATCAAACCTGAAGCGTTATCTGGCATGACTACTTCAATCTCCATTTGATGCAAGTCTTGTTGAAACTTCCACTGTGCAGTAAGATTCATTGCTAATGGTTGGCGACTAAGGGCATCGGGTACTACATTCACCTTCCCTGGGTGATATTGCAGGTTGATGTCAAAGTCCGCCATGAGTTCTAACAATCTTCTCTGCCGCATATTCAACTACTTCTGAGTAAACACATATTTCAGACTCTTGTGATCTGTGTATATTTCCACTCGTTCACCAAGAAGATAATGGCGCCAAATCTTAAGAGCAAAGATTACAGCCGCCAACTCTAAATCATGCGTCAGATAATTGCACTCATGAATCTTCAGCTGTCTTGAAAAATAAGCCACAACCATATCGTGCTGATGTAGAACACATCCTAATCCCTTACCGGATGCATCGCAATGCACTATAAAACCTCCAGATTGGTCCGGTATGACGAGAATAGGCGTTGATATCAATCTTGACTTGAGTTCTACTAAATCTTGTTTGCATGCTTCTGACCACACCAATTCTTCATCTTTACGTGTGAGCTTGGTCAAGGGTGTTGCTATCTTCGAAAATTCTTCAATGATCCTTCTGTAATATCCAGCTAGACCTAAGAAACTTTGAATGTCCTTCACTGATTTCGGTGTTGGCCATTTTCTTACTGCTGAAACTTTAGCTGGATCTACAGAGATTCCATCGCCTGATACAATATGTCCAAGAAAATGAACTTGATCTAGCCAAAACTCACACTTGCTATATTTGGCATAGAGTTGATGCTGTCACAAAGTTTTCAGGACAATTCGTAGGTGTTCTGCGTGTTCTTTCCGACTCTTTGCATACACCATGATGCCGTCGATGAAGATGACAACAAACCCGTCTAGATACTCTCGGAAAACTTGATTCATTAGGTTCATGAATATTGCTGGTGCGTTGGTCACTCCAAATGGAATTACAAGAAATTCGTAATTACCATAGCGAGTTCTGAATGCCGTTTTATGGATATCAGATTCTTTGACCTTCACCTGATGATAACCCGAACGAAGATCTAATTTGGAGAAAACGCAAGATCCACTTAGCTGATCGAACAGATCGTCGATGCGCGGTAGTGGATATTTGTTCTTTATCATTACTTCGTTTAAGGCTCTATAATCAATGCACATTCTGTAAGAACTTTCCTTCTTCTTCATAAGTAAAACAGGTGATCTCCAACTTGAAGTGCTGGGACGAATCCATCCTTGGGACGAATCCATCCTTTCGCCAATAATTCGTCCAACTGAGTTCGGATTTCCTTCAAACCTTTCAGACTTAACCGATATGGTGCTTTGATCACCGGTTGTGCTCTTGGTACTAAATCAATGCTGAATTCAAGAGCTCGATCGGGAGGCAAACCTGATATGTCTTCAGGAAACACATCGTCGAACTCTCGAACTACTTCTGGTTTTGATTCTTCCTCCCTTTGAATTGTTGCAATCACTGCCTTCTTTGGTTTTGCCTTGTATGTACTTGGCTCCAGGGTACGGTCTCCACTTTTGAAATAGAAGACCGGATGTTCTGAAATCTCGAATACTACCCTCCTTTTACGACAGTCCATAGTAGCATAGAATGTTCCGAGCCAATCCATACCCAAAACGACATCGAAATTCGGTATGTCCAGCACCTTGAAGTCATATAGAATTCTCTGCTGCAGACAACCACTGGACACAGGTTGTATCCCATTGTTGCTTTTAGAACGTCGTTCCCTGAACTGACATTCCAGCTGGATACGAGGGGTTTGACTGGAATCACATGAGTTCGGACGAACCGTTGCGACATAAAGCAATGTGATGCTTCAGTATCGAAAAGTGCTAGTGCGGGAAATGAGGCTACTAAAATTGTACTTAAGTTATGTGAGATATGTTTTAGGTGTAAGGAAAAGATATATAGATATGTATATAGACTGAAGGAATGTTTGAAAAGAAAGTGTTATCAGTAATGACTTGGCCGGTGGCTTCGGCCTCTTCCACAGTCATTATGAAAGCCCGTCGCCTCGGCACATTCCACCTTGGTGGAGGAGCATTCCTCTATCCGTTCCTTGGTCCTTGAGGTGGGTTCCTTTGAGCTTGATGGAACTGACGAAGAGGAGGTGCAGTCGGTCCACGAAGAGGTGGAGTAGGTAGTGCGAGTCGTGGAGCAGGTGCCTGAATGGCTGGGCGCTGCTGATAAGTGATTGCTGGCTTGGGTACAGCATGTGGGTTGTGTCTATGAGGACAAGACCCAATATTATGAGTAGCTAAGCCGTAGATTAAGCAAAGGCGATTTGCACGCCGGCAATCTTTCACCAGATGTCCATCTCTCCTGAAGTAAGTGCAAAAGGTTGGTTTGGGCCGGTTGTTCGGTACTCCCGGTCTCCAGGGCACGAATGGTGGCCTTGAAGAGGTTCCTCCTGCCATATGGTTGGCAGGGCGCTTAACTCCGGCTGATTGAGATTTGCCCCTCATCTTCACCACTGCCTCATATCGACAGGCAACTTTTAGAGCCAATTCATGGGTCGGGAAATCCCCTGTAGCTAACGCAGCTTGGATCTCCGGATCTAACCCTTGTTGGAATCATCGGGCTCTGATCTCATCCATTGGTATCAGGTGTGCCGCGAATCTGTTAAGGTATTGTGTTAGCTGTGTAGTATGTGATATTTGAAAATCGAAATATTAAGACGTATCTTATCGACTTAGCATGGTAAACTCAGCATCATATTCATCCACGGATTTGGTCCACATCAAACCTTGTTGTAAGTGGATGAACTGTTGTTCTATGTCGAATCTGGCAGTCTCAGGGAAGTACTTCACGTCAAACATATCGCGAAAAGTCTTCCATTCAATCGGTTGGTCAAGACGGCTTTCTTCCGTCTTCCACCAGACCCGTGTATTGTCAGTGAGCTGCAGCTTTGCAACTCGAACCCAAACTATCTCTGGCACTTGTGCCGCTGCCAGGTTATCCTCAATACTTTGAGTCCACTTTTCAGCTTCTAGAGGGCTCTCTTTTCCTGAGAATTGCTTAGGGTGCAAAACCCGGAATTGTTTCACCCCAGGTGCTTCCGCTAATGGACGGTTTATCAAGATAGCAGTCTGCTGCTGCTGTTCCTACAGGAGGCTGCGGATCGCCTCAAGCAGTACCGTCCGCTCATTGATCAGAGCAGCGAAGGTAGGTGTATGTCACGCCCCACTTTCCAAAATCTGGAATACGGAGAGCGACGAAGGCCAGTCGTGCTACCTACGGTAAGGAAAAATCCTTCCATAGTCACATAAGGCTATCTAGATTAACCTGTCAAAAATAAAATCCAATACCAAAAGAAATAAAACTGATAATCATTTTGCAATGAAACCACAAGGAATACTAAAAATGGGTCCACTAGATAATTGATGCAATTAAAGATCTGATACAATAGATTCGAAATAAAAACAATATCCAAAAGAGATACATAAGTCCTAATGTCCCATAAGGACACACATGCTAAAAACTAACTGAAAGGAAAATAAACCTACGGGTTACTGATCTTCGGCAAAGTCCTGGTAGCCGCTGCGGTCCTGCTCGTCCAGAAAATCTGTCACTAAACTTGAGATGGCAAATCTCAGGAATGTCAGAACATCCCAGCAAGTACTCAACAAATAAAGTGTATGTGTAGTATGATAACATGAATATATAAATGTAATGAAGCCCGTGTACTCAAGCAAAACAGATATATAAATAAATACATGGATACTATGAAACAAACATGTAAGAGTTCAAGTCATAACCTAACTGGTAACTAAAAGGTAAACTATCCTATCGTAAGGTCGAGTGTGTGCGTCAATCTCTGCAGGAGTATTCTTAACCCAAGAGTGGTGCCCCAGGGGCTAGGAAACACGGGCCTAATTGTGAAATGAACAAGAGACAGATATAGCCCGGTACGAGCTATAAACATGAGACCGATATAGCCCTGTACGAGCTGCAAACATGAGACCGATATAGCCCGGTACGAGTTGCAAACATGAGACCGATATAGCCCGGTACGAGCTGCCGGCATGGGACTCCTGAGATCCTGTTGTATGAATGCACACTCAAACTACCCCAACACCCGCGTATTTATAGCTACTATACTAAAGACTAAATCACTAATTAAGAATGCTGAAAAGACAGGAACTTGTGGTATGGTAATTGTATGGAAATAAAACTGGTGAATGGTAATGTGTCATGTCATGTAATTCAACATTCAAATTAAAGAACTCGTTTTAATATGAGTAGTCTGGAATAATGGGTAATCATGGCATGTCAAGTACAATAGTTATAAAATGATAGTGTCCATAAACAATAGTAGCATGTTAAGGTTTTTCAAGCATGCCGACAATGATAGTCTCAAGTAAAATATTAAATATTGACGATAGGATATGATAAGATCAAAATGTAAACAAGACTCAACATAAATATGCAAGTATCTGTATTTACCATCCGGGTTTACTTATTGAAAAGAATAATAAACTGAAATATGATTTTAAAGGGTTAATATAGTTAAATAGGAATGACAAATTACAGATATATAAAGCGGATAGTGGTAATAGTATAATTACCAGATAATAGTAAGTAAGATAAAATAAATGACAGATTGACTAGTCATCATGTAAGTACTAATAATAAGTTTTATAATCATGTGATAATAGAAAATATTAAGACAAATTATAGTATCAAAATAATTTTTATGACTAAGGCACATAAAGTGCAGCTATATTATAAGGAGTGATAGTGTAGAAAGTTTAATTTATATATATATAATATTAAGCCCAAAGCGTTTATTGATTAACAGTAATAATGGTATATTTTTATGTTTTAGATTAGAATATAAGTGTTGACATTTTGCATGCTAGTGTATAAAAATATTGTAGCAACAGAAACATATAATTACTTATAAAGCTTTTTATATATTAAACCACATTTACATGTTAAAAGTTATTTTATTACGCTTGCACTTTTACAGTTGTTCACTTGATGAAAGGATTAATAGGTATTCTAGATCTTAGGGTTTTCATCATATGTACAAGTATTATAAGATATATTAATAAAGCGGCAGAATATTACAATTTTATTTAAATATTGTAAGTTAATAATTTATTTAGAGAATTGTCGATGTTGCATCGACTAAAAAAAATAAAAGAGTAAGAGTACTTGTCTCGGAAACAGATAAACACGACGACACGAAGAACAACTCCAAGGTTTGATTGCTCGGCTAATTTTGAAGAAGAAGAAAATATTGTGATAGGAAAAAGAGAAGGTTGATTTATATGAGAAGGGGAGAGATGATAATAAATAGGCTGTTATTTATAAGGAAGAGAGATATTAAAAATTGGAGAGATTATTATAATGGGAGAGAGAAATATTCTGATGAGATGAGATTTGGATTTGATTTTATAAAAGAGAGATATGATGGGTTGTTATATACTTCTATAAGATATTAGAAAATTTGTATATATACATATTAGTTTGTATATAGTTAGAATAATAGAAAAGTATATGTATATATACATATTAGAAAATAGTGAAAATATATGTAGATATGTATATGGTTATGGATTAATGAAAATAAATATAATTAGTTATATATATAGGATTTTATGATATCAAACAACTAAAATATATTTTCAGTTAAACTATCATAACAAAATATCTTCAATTATATATATGTATGTATGTATATAGGTTTGTAGAAAAATAATTAAAGAAAGTAGATTTGAGGAAGAGAATCTGCTGAGAGAGATTAGACTAGATTGGAGAGAGAGAGATTTTGTTAGGGAATATATATAGAAAAAGAGAGCGGGGGTTTGGTGAAATATAGTTAGTGATATAAAAAAATATATGTAGATAGAATAGAATATGAGAAGAAAGAAATCTGTTGGAAAAGATATTTGTTTGGAGAGAGAGAATATTATTTGTTTTAAAAGAATAAAGTTATCAGGTGAGACATATATGGTGACTGGAGAGAGAAAATTGAGTTGTTAGATTAGGAAAATATTTATATGGTTAAGATATTTAACAAGGGCTCTCATGACTTTTCAAAATTAAATATTTTAACCAAATAAATATCGTAAGACAAAATATCTTATAAATAGAATTTAAGAAGGGGTAAAATCTTATGTATATGTATTGTTTAAAGAAATACCAAATAAAATATATTTTGTTTAAACTATGATATTAAAATATAAATATGGTTATAAAATAGTGTTAGACAAATAAATATTTAAATACTAATAATATGCATATTTAACAAACTTGAAAAACCATAATTATATGTATATTTCTTGATTAAAAGTATTAAACTCCAAGTTATAATAATAAAAATAAAACAAAACCCAATATATCTAAAAGAAAAAGAAAAAGAAAAAGAAAAATAAACGTATGATCGAACTAGGATGTTACATCCTGCCCACCTTACAAAAATTTCGTCTTCGAAATTTGAAGAACGAAAATATAAGATCTCGAACTAATTATAAGGATCAATGAAAATAGATAGGTATGAAAAATTAAGGATCAAGGAAGCAAATGAGGTTATTAAGAGGCACGGTTTGGGCTCGGAAAATCGGCATGCGAAAGGAAATCAAATCAGTGGAAACAAATCAAGTAGAACTCTAAGTTACTCAAACAGAATAACGTATTGTAACCATGCCGCGGTACATGGGTACAGTAATGTAATTCTATCTCAGTTTCCCGAATCCTACAATCAGAGTCAACGGAATATGCTGCATGACACACCGAGAGAAACCTAGACATGTGATTCTAACCTAAAAAGTCGGTAGAACCAAGACTAACTTTTGACGTTAGCCTGGCTCTGATACCAACAAAACCTTGTTACGCCCCGCTTCCTAAAATCCGGAATACGGAGAGCGACGAAGACCAGCCGTGCTACCTACGGTAAGGAAAAATTCTTCCATAGTCACATAAGGCTGTCTAGATTAACCTGTAAAAAATAAAATCCAATACCAAAAGAAATAAAACTGATAATCATGCAGCAATGAAACCACAAGGAATACTAAAAATGGGTCCACTAGATAATTGATGCAATTGAAGATCTGATACAATAGATTCGAAATAAAAACAAGATCCAAAAGAGATACATAAGTCCTAATGTCCCATAAGGACGCACATGCTAAAAACTAACTGAAAGGAAAATAAACTTACGGGTTACTGATCTTCGGCATAGTCCTGGTAGCCGTTGCGGTCCTGCTCATCCTGAAAATCTGTCACTAAATCTGAGATGTCAAATGTCAGGGATGTCAGAACATCCCAGCAAGTACTCAACGAATATAGTGTATGTGTGGTATGATAACATGAATATATAAATGTACTGAAGCCTGTGTGCGCAAGCAAAACAGATATATAAATAAATACATGGATACTATGAAACAAACATGTAAGAGGTCAAGTCATAACCTAACTGGTCACTAAAAAGTAAACTATCCTATCGTAAACTCGAGTGTGTGCGTCAACCTCTGCAGGAGTATTCCTAAGCCAAGAATGGTGCCCCAGGGGCTAGGAAACACGGGCCCAACTGTGGAATGAACAAGAGATCGATATAGCCCGGTACGAGCTGTAAACATGAGACCAATATAGCCCGGTACGAGCTGCAAACATGAGACCGATATAGCCCGGTACGAGCTGCAAACATGAGACCGATATAGCCCGGTACGAGCTGTAAACATGAGACCGATATAGCCCGGTACGAGCTGCCGGCATGGGACTCCTGAGATCCTGTTGTACGAACGCACACTCAAACTACCCCAACACCCGCGTATTTATAGCTACTATAATAAAGACTAAATCACTAATTAAGAATGCCGAAAAGACGGGAACTTGTGGTATGGTAATTGTATGTAAATAAAACTGATGAATAGTAGTGGGTCATGTCATATAATTCAGCATTCAAATTAGAGAACTCGTTTTAATATGAGTAGTCTGGAACAATGGGTAATCATGGCATGTCAAGTACAATAGTTATAAAATGATAGTGTCCATAAACAATAATAGCATGTTAAAGTTTTTCAAGCATGCCGACAATGATAGTCTCAAGTAAAATATTAAATATAGACGATAGGATATGATAAGATCAAAATGTAAACAAGACTCAACATAAATATGCAAGCATCTGTATTTAACATCCGGGTTTACTTATTGAAAAGAATAATAAACTGAAATATGATTTTAAAGGGTTAATATAGTTAAATAGGAATGACAAATTACAGATATATAAAGCGGATATTGGTAATAGTATAATTACCAGATAATAGTAAGTAAGATAAAATAAATGACAGATTGACTAGTCATCATGTAAGTGCTAATAATAAGTTTTATAATCATGTGATAATAGAAAATATTAATACAAATTATATTATCAAAATAATTTATATGACTAAGGCACATAAAGTGCAGCGATATTATAAGGAGTGATAGTGTAGAAAGTTTAATTTATATATATATAATATTAAGCCCAAAACTTTTATTGATTAACAGTAATAATGGTATATTTTTATGTTTTAGATTAGGATATAAGTGTTGACATTTTGCATGCTAGTGTATAGAAATATTGTTGCAACAGAAAAATATAAATACTTATAAAGTTTTTTATATATTAAACTATATTTACATGTTAAAAGTTATTTTATTACGCTTGCACTTTTACAGTTGTTCACTTGATGAAAGGATTAATAGGTATTTTAGATCTTAGGGTTTTCATCATATGTATAAGTATTATAAGATATATTAATAAAGCGGCAGAATATTACAATTTTATTTAAATATTGTAAGTTAATAATTTATTTAGAGAATTGTCGATGTTGCATCGACTAAAAAAAATAAAAGGGTAAGAGTACTTGCCTCGGAGAGATAAACACGACGACACGAAGAACAACTCCAAGGTTTGATTGCTCGACTAATTTTGAAGAAGAAGAAATTATTGTGATGGGAAAAAGAGAAGGTTGATTTATATGAGAACGGGAGAGATGATAATAATTAGGCTGTTATTTATAAGAAAGCGAGATATTAAAGATTGGAGAGATTATTATAAATGGAGAGAGAAATATTCTGATGAGATGAGATTTGGATTTGATTTTATAAAATAGAGATATGATGGGTTGTTATATACTTCTATAAGATATTAGAAAAGTTGTATGCATACATATTAGTTTGTATATAGTTAGAATAATAGAAAAGTATATGTATATATACATATTAGTAAATAGTGAAAATATATGTAGATATGTATATGGTTATGGGTTAATGAAAATAAATATAATTAGTTATATATATAGGATTTTATGATATCAAACAACTAAAATATATTTTCAGTTAAACTATCATAACAAAATATCTTCAATTATATATATGTATGTATGTATATAGGTTTGTAGAAAAATAATTAAAGAGAGTAGATTTGAGAAAGAGAATCTGCTGAGAGAGATTAGATTAGATTGGAGAGAGAGAGATTTTGTTAGGGAATATATATAGAAAAAGAGAGCGGGGGTTCGGTGAAATATAGTTAGTGATATAGAAAAATATATGTAGATATAAAAGAATATGGAAAGAAAGAAATCTGTTGGAAAAGATATTTGTTTGGAGAGAGAGAATAGTATTTGTTTTAAAAGAATAAAGTTCTCAGGTGAGACATATATGGTGATTGGAGAGAGAAAATTGAGTTGTTAGATTAGGAAAATATTTATATGGTTAAGATATTTAACAAGGGCTCCCATGACTTTTCAAAATTAAATATTTTAACCAAATAAATATCGTAAGACAAAATATCTTATAAATAGAATTTAAGAAGGGGTAAAATCTTATGTATATGTATTGTTTAAAGAAATACCAAATAAAATATATTTTGTTTAAACTATGATATTAAAATATAAATATGGTTATAAAATAGTGTTAGACAAATAAATATTTAAATACTAATAATATGCATATTTAACAAACTTGAAAAACCATAATTATATGTATATATCTTGATTAAAAGTATTAAACTCCAAGTTATAATAATAAAAATAAAACAAAATCCAATATATCCAAAAGAAAAAGAAAAAGAAACGTATGATCGAACTAGGATGTTACATCCTACCCACCTTACAAAAATTTTGTCTTCGAAATTTGAAGAACGAAAATACAAGATCGCGAACTAATTATAAGGATCAATGAAAATAGATGGGTATGAAAAATTAAGGATCAAGGAAACAAATGAGGGTATTAAGAGTCACGGTTTGGGCTCGGAAAATCGGCATGCGAAGGGAAATCAAATCAGTGGAAACAAATCAAGTAGAACTCTAAGTTACTCAAACAGAATAACGTATTGTAACCATGCCGCGGTACATGGGTACAATAATGTAATTCTATCTCAGTTGCCCGAATACTATAATCAGAGTCAACGGAATATGCAGTATGACACACCGATAGAAACCTAGACATGTGATTCTAATCTAAAAAGTCGGTAGAACCAAGACTAACTTTTGACGTTAGCCTGGCTCTGATACCAACAAAACCTTGTCACGCCCCGCTTCCTAAAATCCGGAATACGGAGAGCGACGAAGGCCAGCCGTGCTACCTACGGTAAGGAAAAATTCTTCCATAGTCACATAAGGCTGTCTAGATTAACCTGTCAAAAATAAAATCCAATACCAAAAGAAATAAAACTGATAATCATGCTGCAATGAAACCACAAGGAATACTAAAAATGGGTCCACTAGATAATTGATGCAATTGAAGATCTGATACAATAGATTCGAAATAAAAACAAGATCCAAAAGAGATACATAAGTCCTAATGTCCCATAAGGACGCACATGCTAAAAACTAACTGAAAGGAAAATAAACTTACGGGTTACTGATTTTCGGCAAAGTCCTGGTAGCCGCTGCGGTCCTGCTCATCCTGAAAATCTGTCACTAAATCTGAGATGGCAAATGTCAGGGATGTCAGAACATCCCAGCAAGTACTCAATGAATATAGTGTATGTATGGTATGATAACATGAATATATAAATGTACTGAAGCCCGTGTGCGCAAGCAAAACAGATATATAAATAAATACATGGATACTATGAAACAAACATGTAAGAGGTCAAGTCATAACCTAACTGGTCACTAAACAGTAAACTATCCTATCGTAATCTCGAGTGTGTGCGTCAACCTCTGCAGGAGTATTCCTAAGCCAAGAGTGGTGCCCCAGGGGCTAGGAAACACGGGCCCAACTGTGGAATGAACAAGAGATCGATATAGCCCGGTACGAGCTGCAAACATGAGACCAATATAGCCCGGTACGAGCTGCAAACATGACACCGATATAGCCCGGTACGAGCTGTAAACATGAGACCGATATAGCCCGGTACGAGCTGCCGGCATGGGACTCCTGAGATCCTGTTGTACGAACGCACACTCAAACTACCCCAACACCCGCGTATTTATAGCTACTATAATAAAGACTAAATCACTAATTAAGAATGCCGAAAAGACAGGAACTTGTGGTATGGTAATTGTATGTAAATAAAACTGGTGAATAGTAGTGTGTCATGTCATATAATTCAGCATTCAAATTAGAGAACTCGTTTTAATATGAGTAATCTGGAACAATGGGTAATCATGGCATGTCAAGTACAATAGTTATAAAATGATAGTGTCCATAAACAACAATAGTATGTTAAAGTTTTTCAAGCATGCCGACAATGATAGTCTCAAGTAAAATATTAAATATAGACGATAGGATATGATAAGGTCAAAATGTAAACAAGACTCAACATAAATATGCAAGTATCTGTATTTAACATCCGGGTTTACTTATTGAAAAGAATAATAAACTGAAATATGATTTTAAAGGGTTAATATAGTTAAATAGGAATGACAAATTACAGATATATAAAGCGGATATTGGTAATAGTATAATTACCAGATAATAGTAAGTAAGATAAAATAAATGACAGATTGACTAGTCATCATGTAAGTGCTAATAATAAGTTTTATAATCATGTGATAATAGAAAATATTAATACAAATTATATTATCAAAATAATTTATATGACTAAGGCACATAAAGTGCAGCGATATTATAAGGAGTGATAGTGTAGAAAGTTTAATTTATATATATATATAATATTAAGCCCAAAGCGTTTATTGATTAACAGTAATAAAGGTATATTTTTATGTTTTAGATTAGGATATAAGTGTTGACATTTTGCATGCTAGTGTATAGAAATATTTTTGCAACAGAAACATATAAATACTTATAAAGTTTTATATATATTAAACCATATTTACATGTTAAAAGTTATTTTATTACGCTTGCACTTTTACAGTTGTTCACTTGATGAAAGGATTAATAGATATTCTAGATCTTAGGGTTTTCATCATATGTTTAAGTATTATAAGATATATTAATAAAGCGGCAGAATATTACAATTTTATTTAAATATTGTAAGTTAATAATTTATTTAGAGAATTGTCGATGTTGCATCGACTAAAAAAAATAAAAGGGTAAGAGTACTTGCCTCGGAGAGATAAACACGACGACACGAAGAACAACTCCAAGGTTTGATTGCTCGACTAATTTTGAAGAAGAAGAAAATATTGTGATGGGAAAAAGAGAAGGTTGATTTATATGAGAACGGGAGAGATGATAATAATTAGGCTGTTATTTATAAGGAAGCGAGATATTAAAGATTGGAGAGATTATTATAATTGGAGAGAGAAATATTCTGATGAGATGAGATTTGGATTTGATTTTATAAAATAGAGATATGATGGGTTGTTATATACTTCTATAAGATATTAGAAAAGTTGTATGCATACATATTAGTTTGTATATAGTTAGAATAATAGAAAAGTATATGTATATATACATATTAGTAAATAGTGAAAATATATGTAGATATGTATATGGTTATGGGTTAATGAAAATAAATATAATTAGTTATATATATAGGATTTTATGATATCAAACAACTAAAATATATTTTCAGTTAAACTATCATAACAAAATATCTTCAATTATATATATGTATGTATGTATATAGGTTTGTAGAAAAATAATTAAAGAGAGTAGATTTGAGAAAGAGAATCTGCTGAGAGAGATTAGATTAGATTGGAGAAAGAGAGATTTTGTTAGGGAATATATATAGAAAAAGAGAGCGGGGGTTCGGTGAAATATAGTTAGTGATATAGAAAAATATATGTAGATATAAAAGAATATGGAAAGAAAGAAATCTGTTGGAAAAGATATTTGTTTGGAGAGAGAGAATAGTATTTGTTTTAAAAGAATAAAGTTCTCAGGTGAGACATATATGGTGATTGGAGAGAGAAAATTGAGTTGTTAGATTAGGAAAATATTTATATGGTTAAGATATTTAACAAGGGCTCTCATGACTTTTCAAAATTAAATATTTTAACCAAATAAATATCGTAAGACAAAATATCTTATAAATAGAATTTAAGAAGGGGTAAAATCTTATGTATATGTATTGTTTAAAGAAATACCAAATAAAATATATTTTGTTTAAACTATGATATTAAAATATAAATATGGTTATAAAATAGTGTTAGACAAATAAATATTTAAATACTAATAATATGCATATTTAACAAACTTGAAAAACCATAATTATATGTATATTTCTTGATTAAAAGTATTAAACTCCAAGTTATAATAATAAAAATAAAACAAAACCCAATATATCTAAAAGAAAAAGAAAAAGAAAAAGAAAAAGAAACGTATGATCGAACTAGGATGTTACATCCAGCCCACCTTACAAAAATTTCGTCTTCGAAATTTGAAGAACGAAAATATAAGATCTCGAACTAATTATAAGGATCAATGAAAATAGATAGGTATGAAAAATTAAGGATCAAGGAAGCAAATGAGGTTATTAAGAGGCACGGTTTGGGCTCGGAAAATCGGCATGCGAAAGGAAATCAAATCAGTGGAAACAAATCAAGTAGAACTCTAAGTTACTCAAACAGAATAACGTATTGTAACCATGCCGCGGTACATGGGTACAGTAATGTAATTCTATCTCAGTTTCCCGAATCCTACAATCAGAGTCAACGGAATATGCTGCATGACACACCGAGAGAAACCTAGACATGTGATTCTAACCTAAAAAGTCGGTAGAACCAAGACTAACTTTTGACGTTAGCCAGGCTCTGATACCAACAAAATCTTGTCACGCCCCGCTTCCCAAAATCCGGAATACGGAGAGCGACGAAGGCCAGCCGTGCTACCTACGGTAAGGAAAAATCCTTCCATAGTCATATAAGGCTGTCTAGATTAACCTGTCAAACATAAAATCCAATACCAAAAGAAATAAAACTGATAATCAAGCTGCAATGAAACCACAAGGAATACTAAAAATGGGTCCACTAGATAATTAATGCAATTAAAGATCTGATACAATAGATTCGAAATAAAAACAAGATCCAAAAGAGATACATAAGTCCTAATGTCCCATAAGGACGCACATGCTAAAAACTAACTGAAAGGAAAATAAACTTACGGGTTACTGATCTTCGGCAAAGTCCTGGTAGCCGCTGCGGTCCTGCTAATCCTGAAAATCTGTCACTAAATCTGAGATGGCAAATCTCAGGGATGTCAGAACATCCCAGCAAGTACTCAGCGAATAAAGTGTATGTGTGGTATGATAACATGAATATATAAATATAGTGAAGCCCGTGTGCGCAAGCAAAACAGATATATAAATAAATACATGGATACTATGAAACAAACATGTAAGAGGTCAAGTCATAACCTAACTGGTCACTAAAAGGTAAACTATCCTATCGTAAGCTCTAGTGTGTGCGTCAACCTCTGCAGGAGTATTCCTAACCCAAGAGTGGTGTCCCAAGGGCTAGAAAACACGGGCCCAACTGTGGAATGAACAAGAGACCGATATAGCCTGGTATGAGCTGTAAACATGAGACCGATATAGCCCGG
This sequence comes from Agapanthus africanus, assembly GCA_030015575.1. Lineage (NCBI taxonomy): Eukaryota > Viridiplantae > Streptophyta > Magnoliopsida > Asparagales > Amaryllidaceae > Agapanthus > Agapanthus africanus. Next base: position 964,497,414 of record CM057338.1, read on the forward strand.
TACGAGCTGCAAACATGAGACCGATATATCCCGGTACGAGCTGCCGTCATGGGACTCCTGAGATCCTGTTGTACGAACGCACACTCAAACTACCCCAACACCCGTGTATTTATAGCTACTATAATAAAGACTAAATCACTAATTAAGAATGCTGAAAAGACAGGAACTTATGGTATGGTAATTGTATGGAAATAAAACTGGTGAATAGTAGTGTGTCATGTCATGTAATTCAGCATTCAAATTAGAGAACTCATTTTAATATGAGTAGTCTGGAACAATGGGTAATCATGGCATGTCAAGTACAATAGTTATAAAATGATAGTGTCCATAAACAACAATAGCATGTTAAGGTTTTTCAAGCATGCCGACAATGATAGTCTCAAGTAAAATATTAAATATAGACGATAGGATATGATAAGGTCAAAATGTAAACAAGACTCAATATAAATATGCAAGAATCTGTATTTAACATCCGGGTTTACTTATTGAAAAGAATAATAAACTGAAATATGATTTTAAAGGGTTAATATAGTTAAATAGGAATGACAAATTACAGATATATAAAGCGGATAGTGATAATAGTATAATTACCAGATAATAGTAAGTAAGATAAAATAAATGACAGATTGATTAGTCATCATGTAAGTGCTAATAATAAGTTTTATAATCATGTGATAATAGAAAATATTAATACAAATTATATTATCAAAATAATTTATATGACTAAGGCACATAAAGTGCAGCGATATTATAAGGAGTGATAGTGTAGAAAGTTTAATTTATATATATAAAATATTAAGCCCAAAGCATTTATTGATTAACAGTAATAATAGTATATTTTTATGTTTTAGATTAGGATATAAGTGTTAACATTTTGCATGTTGGTGTATAGAAATATTGTTGCAACAGAAACATATAATTACTTATAAAGCTTTTTATATATTAAACCACATTTACATGTTAAAAGTTATTTTATTACGCTTACACTTTTACAGTTGTTCACTTGATGAAAGGATTAATAGGTATTCTAGATCTTAGGGTTTTCATCATATGTACAAGTATTATAAGATGTATTAATAAAGCGGCGGAATATTACAATTTTATTTAAATATTGTAAGTTAATAATTTATTTAGAGAATTGTCGATGTTGTATCGACTAAAAAAAATAAAAGAGTAAGAGTACTTGCCTCGGAGACAGATAAACACGACGACACGAAGAACAACTCCAAGGTTTGATTGCTCGGCTAATTTTGAAGAAGAAGAAAATATTATGATGGGAAAAAGAAAAGGTTGATTTATATGATAAGTGGAGAGATGATAATAATTAGGCTGTTATTTATAAGGAAGAGAGATATTAAAGATTGGTGAGATTATTATAATTGGAGAGAGAAATATTCTGATGAGATGAGATTTGGATTTGATTTTATAAAATAGAGATATGATGGGTTGTTATATACTTCTATAAGATATTAGAAAAGTTGTATACATACATATTAGTTTGTATATAGTTAGAATAATAGAAAAGTATATGTATATATACATATTAGTAAATAGTGAAAATATATGTAGATATGTATATGGTTATGGATTAATGAAAATAAATATAATTAGTTATATATATAGGATTTTATGATATCAAACAACTAAAATATATTTTCAGTTAAACTATCATAACAAAATATCTTCAATTATATATATGTATGTATGCATATAGGTTTGTAGAAAAATAATTAAAGAGAGTAGATTTGAGAAAGAGAATCTGCTGAGAGAGATTAGATTAGATTATAGAGAGAGGGATTTTATTAGGGAATATATATAGAAAAAGAGAGCGGGTATTTGGTGAAATATAGTTAGTGATATAGAAAAGTATATGTAGATAGACTAGAATATGAGAAGAAAGAAATCTGTTGGAAAAGATATTTGTTTGGGGAGAGAGAATAGTATTTGTTTTAAAAGAATAAAATTATCAGGTGAGACATATATGGTGATTGGAGAGAGAAAATTGAGTTGTTAGATTAGGAAAATATTTATATGGTTAAGGGATTTAACAAGGGCTCTCATGACTTTTCAAAATTAAATATTTTAACCAAATAAATATCGTAAGACAAAATATCTTATAAATAGAATTTAAGAAGGGGTAAAATCTTATGTATATGTATTGTTTAAAGAAATACCAAATAAAATATATTTTGTTTAAACTATGATATTAATATATAAATATGTTTATAAAATAGTGTTAAACAAATAAATATTTAAATACTAATAATATGCATATTTAAGAAACTTGAAAAACCATAATTATCTGTATATATCTTGATTAAAAGTATTAAACTCCAAGTTATAATAGTAAAAATAAAACAAAGCCCAATATATCCAAAAGAAAAAGAAAAAGAAACGTATGATCGAACTAGGATATTACAGTGTAAGCGGTAGAGGTGATGGAGTGTTGTTGAAGTTGATGCTAGTGTTGTTTGGGGAATCCATAACCTTGAAAGAAAAATTTGGGTTAGAACAGATTCAAAATATATGAAATTGAAAGATTCAAGGAATATGTAAAGAATGTTTTAGTTGCTGGTTCTTGTGTTATATTACTTTGGACTTCATGCAGAATTAACCCGCATGTCCATACAGAACTGACATGCATGTCTATACAGAGCTGACCTGCATGGGCCACCAAAAAAACCTGTCACGCCCCGCTTTCTAGTGTACGGGCAGAGGACGCGAGAAGGCCCGCTACGTATTTACTCAGAAGTAAATACGCTAAGCGTATCTAAGCAATATAAGGTAAATGTACACAAGAAAATGATAATAGATGTAATTGAACATCAAATTTATTTATTTAAAATTATTTTACAATACAGCTGAAATTTAAATACATGGAATGAAAGTAATGCCTAAACAATGATATACCAGAAATGAAAATGAAATATGTACTAAAACTCCGGGTCGAATGCTAACTGCTTTAAATCCTCGGTGCTGGGCTTGATCTCCAGTGAGTCTGATCCACCTGACAACATTCCAAAGAAAAGAAGAAAAGGATTGTCGTCAGCGAACAATCGCTCGGTAAGTCCCAAAGATGAGTAGAGATAGAGTAGATAGAGAGAGTGTATATTTTATAATGTTTGATTATATTGTTAACGCTGTTGTTTGTAGCTTGGTACAGAAAATGCCAGTGTATACGAGAGGAGTCCCACTATTCCGGAGACTAAGATATACGAAGTACAAGGAACCGTTCAGCCCAGCGATATCTTAATTGTATTGTTTGTATTGTTTGTTATATAGATGGATGACTTGCCGAAACCATGATATCAGTAAATGGTATAGATATAAATGGAGAGTCATATAGACGGAATATATCCATGGTTCAGTTCAGTCAATATAGATTGAATAGACGGGATTTATGTTGAATTGTAGTTTATACTTGAATCACATTCAAGTCAGTTTGATTAGATTGAGACTCAGTCTGAGTCAGACACTTTAAAAAAAACTTGAAATCCTAAATTAGTTTTTATGTTATCGGTAACTGCTGCACATGGACGGCAGGATTTATGTCTTTTTCCAAGACAATTACCGTGTTGATAATACCGTTTGTTAGATTGTCTACCTTAAATAGGCAAGCACCCATATCTCCGACTTCCCGAGGCTCAAGAGACTGGTCCCGCTTAAACTTATGTTTACTATGGTCCTTTTTGTAATTTAGTATAACTTGAGGGGATTTTATATAAAAATAGTTTTGGTATAATTTCAAAATACACCTCAAGTATTTAATTATCGTCTTTAGAGTTTTCATAGGTGTATATTTTATAAATGTGAAATTTCTAGTGAGTAGAACCTAATTTTCATCGTATATGGTATTTTATTGAAATATTGGAATTGTGTTGTATTTGGATGGTATTTTCATGTAATAGTGATTCCTTTGATTTAGAAAACTTGGAATATTTATATAATTAAAATAGATATTTTGATTATATATATATATATATATATATATATATATATATTTAATGAAAATAATTTATTTATTTTCTTGTACAAATCTCATTTTCTAAAGAAAAATGCATAAAAATTCCATCGAGATTGAATGCTCCTTTCGGAGGTCTGCATCTCGCTCTATTAGGCCCGAGGATGTGCGATAATCCGCACCATCCTGAACGGGGTCCCCAAAAGTGGGTTGTAGAGGCGCAATTGCAAAGAATTGTTTAATATATCTTTTTATAGAAATGGTTTTATAAGTTGATGGTATTTATTTGTAAAGTCGTGTTATCCCATAACTAATGTCCCAAACTTTCATCGTGCTATGTTAGATATGTGTGTTGTGATAAGATAGGTCATTACTTCGTGAGTTATCTAAATGTGATACAAGTTTTATGTCGTAAATGAAGTAGGTGGTATTTTACCGTAATAATACAATAAAAATTGCATACAAGAATATTTTGAGATGAAACTTGTTTTATTATGTTTGTTAATGTTTATTAAACAATATTTAAAAGTATGGAATTTTATTGGTTAAGAAAAGTATAATTTTGAAGAAAAACCGAATCGGAAGTCGGATTAACTCCGCTTCCGTCGGGTTTTAGAATTGCAAGTTTTTAAAGAAGATGAAGAGAGGGGGATGTGAGACTTACTGGCTTTTGGGAAGGAAGGGGAGAAGAGGTAAGAGTAGGGAAGCGTCGGTGCGTCGTTTCGTCGCCAGAAACTCCTTGGATCGTCGCCGGAACTTCACCCTTTACTAACTCCATTTGCACACAATTAGGACTTGGGAATTTTGTATAGTTTTGATAATGAAATTGTCACGCCCCGCTTTCCAGAGTACGCTAAGATAGGCACGTGACATAACCAACCATGCTACCTGTGGATAGGAAAATCCCTCCACAGTCACATTACGGCTGTAGAGATATCAAGAACAGGAAAGTAAACTAAACTATCTAGTACATGTCCATGATCCAGAATAAATGAGTCAAGAAATAATAATATACGGAAGCAAAAGATCCAATAAATAAAACACCTGGAAAGTAAAACTGGATACCAACAGGATGCTCACCGCTCGGTCTAACAGCGGCAGTACTCATGATCAGTCTGCAACAAAGATAGAGGATCTGGGCCATGCAAAACCCAGATGTCAGTGCGTCATAATATCAAGCAATAAATTAAACAGGGAAGCAAGACATGCAGGTATGTGTATGAACAGTAAAACAGATATAACAGTAATATAAATGAGGACAGTGAGGGTAATGTGTATTGAGTAATCTAGACTGGTTTATTGGGTTAACTACTCTCAAGTCTTTAAAATCAATTTGATGAATTATCGATGTAACTCAATAGTATCCCGTGCGTACCCGGGATCACGGTCTATGACTCTCGGGCTGGATCCGAGACGTGCCGCAAGGCAGTAAAGGGTGGTAGGTAATGACGAGTGATGTCAGCAGCATCACTCCGGGGCTGGCCTAGCCCGTAAGACTGATCAGACAAGATATCGAACTGTCGAGTTACAAGTCAGATTTCATCATTGATTTCCCCATACCCCCAAATTATATATGTTCAAGTCAGGTATTAAATAATCTGGAGCTAATGCCAACACAGGATCAAGCAGGTACAGGTTTGTCTGGATAGACAACAGGAAATATCCGTAGGGACAATAGGTCAGGTTTGTTGGTATTAGTAACAAGATCAGGTAACAGAGAAAGCCATGGTACCTCAAGTCAAGTCAGGTAATAAATATGTATCATGTCATGTCAAGAAGTGCACGGTATCACGTTGTGTCAAGTAATAAGTGTATCAAGTCATGTCAGGGGTACACAAAATGTCATATGGGTGCTCATAATCAAACTAAAAATAAGCATGTATATACAAAACAAGTATGGGGTACTAATGGAACAATAAAAATGGAATATTGTGGTGTGGTATGTAAATAGGTACAGATTAAAACATATGGATGCACGGTTAACGATTTGAGTTAGGGTTATGGTTCCAACACTAATTAAATACACTTTATCAAATATGGAATGTTAAAATCTCATTAATATGTATTAAATAATCTAGAGATGCAATTAAATATACATTAGGCTAAATGTATGCAAACGGGTGTCCGATAGTGTAATACCCAGCCCTTCTATGCCAAAGTCTGTATTTTGTTACTCTAGAATTCCATTTATTTTTATTTAAAATTTTATGTGTTTTATTTATAATTTTATTTATAAAAAAATTATTTCATTCTTAAAACCTTTCCTTTAAACCCCAAACCCTATTCATTTTTTTAATTAAACTAATTTCCCTTACTATTTTAAAGAGCCCGGCCCAGCAGTATTTTTCCACAGCCAATTCTTGGAATTCCTTTTATTTTGGCAGCCTAACTAAGCCCATTCTTTTGACTAAAACCCTTTTTAATAAAACCCAGCCCGAGCCTAACACTCAATTTTTTCCCAAGAATTTAAACATTAAATCTTTGTTTTCTCTGGCCCAGCCCAGCAGCCATATCCCCGGCTCTTTTTCCATTTTTCTCTCTAATTCAATTTTCCTGCGGCCCAACGAAAATCCCTCAGCCCATTCAATATATTTTTCCCCATAAATCTAACCCCCATTTTTAAATTCCTGGCCCGTTCCCATTTTTTTCCCTTTAATTCTTTTCTTATTGTTTCAGGCCCAGCAGCCCACACCCGCACGCGCCTACCCGACCCGGCCCACTACCTTTCTTCTTCCCTCCCGTTGCGATTTTCCCGCTCTACTGTTACTCCTTCGCCGCGCTCCTCCCCTCCGCCGACGCTCACGCTCGCGAGCGTTACCCACGACGCACGCCTTTGACACCTCCTCGTTAACACACCCTTTTCTCTTCCCCCCATAACTCCTTTTCTCCCTTTCCCGGCGTCTCTCCCCTCTCAACCCACATCCCGACCTCGCAAGCACGTCGCCGCCGTCACCTCCGGCCACCTCCTCTCATCGTCACCGCCCTCGTCTCCTCATCACCTTCCCTCTCTCTTCTCTGCCACCATCACCCAGTACCCTTCAACCCACAGCCAAGCTCCACCCCCGCACCCTCTCGCTGGCGGGCCCATCGCATCTCGTCGACACCCGAGCCGACCCCCGCTTCACCGCCGTTCAACCACGCCGTCACCTCATCATCATCGACGTCGTCGTCGTCGTCATCTCCCTCACTCTCTCTCTCTGCTTACTCCCTCACTCTCTCTCTCTGCCTACCCTCTCTCTCTCTCTCTGCCTACTCCCTCACTCTCTCTCTGTGTACCATCTCTCTCTCTCTGCTTACTCTCTCATACACTCTCTCTCTGCCTACTCTCTCTCTAACTCTCTCTGATCTCTTGCACTCCCTCTCTCTCTGTGTTCTTTTCCCTCTCCCTCGTTACATCTCTCCTTCTCTGTCTCACTCTCCACACTCTCTCTCTTGATCCCTCTTCTCACCCAACTCGAGCCATAACAGTTGCCGACCTATCACCGGCCAACCAACCCTCTGCAGCCCCACCATCTAGAGCTGCGACCAACGCGGACATCCCGATGACGCCCCGAGCCCCCACTGGCCGAGAACAGACCCGAGCTCACCCGGAGCCGTTGCCGTCGTAGTGCTAGCTCGTCGTACACCCGTACTGTACCTCGCTGCCGTGTACCTCCAGGCAAGTATTTTACTTGCTTACATGCTATTTACTTAAGTTACAGTCGTTAATTATATAGATAATAAAGTTACGAGTCTAGACCAATTATGTGCCATACATGTTCGACGCGTGTTCCCAAAGAAAATACTTTTCTAAATTGATGTAACTGGAGTGCTCACATTGTCCCTAGCTGTGCTGAATACCTTGTGCAAGTTTCGCTGGAAAATATGACCGTTAACGACTAAAATGACTACTCCCATGTTCACTCGTAAAATTGGAATTTTATTGTACCTGAAAACCGTTAAATTCTCCATAAATTATATACACACTGGATTGACGCGTTCTAGGGCTCAAATCGAAGACAACTCGACGAACTTTAACCCTAGACTAGTTTCCAGATATTCCTGTACTTGAATTGTGACAATATTTGGATCGGAGTGCGACTCTGGACTGCAGTCCAGAGCGACTCCAATTGTTGCTTGCTGTTCCGTAATGGGTACCACAAGATTTCCTTAACTCGTAGATTGTGGAACCCCATTGTTTATTATAGGTGAACCTGTTATCTAGATAATACAGATGGTTTCACTCTGTTTCGTCATCATTTACTATTTTATCTTTGATTTAAAAGATCGGGACGCATAACAGTCCCAACAGAATCAGAATTGACATATTAATATTAAACAGTGTATATCTCCTGACGTACAGATACGATCGAAGATCCATCTATTGCGTTGAAAATCTTACTGAAAACCCTAGAATTCATCCAACTGTAGCATCGCTAAAATCTGATCCCAACTGGGATTAAAATGCGTTGCGAAACGGATTTCTGATTCTGAAACCGGATTTCCAGCCGTGAACGCTTAAAATGAAATGGTTATAACTAGTGATCCTGGAACCCGATTGGCATGAAACTAAATTCGATGGATAAATAACTGAACATACTAATTATTACCTGTTCATCGTCTCACTAAATTGTAAGCGTATGATTTATGATAAATTATGCAAGTGGTAGATTATTGATTCAGGACATCCTAAACATGCTTTATGTATTGTTTATGCATCATATCTTACACCTGTCATTGCATTGATAACCCAGTGATAACGTGCATTTACCCAGTGTTAGATTTTAGTAATGATTGTGGCAAGTACGTCAGTGTTCGTGTATAAGTGATTAAGTGAAAGTGATACGTACTTATACACAATCAGTGAACCTTATTATTCTATTGCATTGTCGACGTCTGTGGGATGCGTGTACGTGTAACTATAAGTGGTATGGGACACTTATGGAAGCTCTTGCACGGGTGTCACAGATAAGGCACCAAACACTGCCATTTATCTTAGGTATTAGTCGGGACGTGCTTGATGGAGGTCCTGCCTCCAGTTCTCGCGCAGACTTGTCACCGACTGATTGGTATTTAGGGTAATGGTTGGCGTTTGATGTAGACCACGGGATGTGGGGTAGTTTAAGTGTGAGTTCAACAGAATCTCGGGAGTCCCATGCCGGCTTTTATATTTAGGGAGATATATGGAGATTTACAGGGTATGTGATTATCACCGTGATATACATGTTGGGCCCGTGGTCCCTTGCCCTTGGGTTCTACCCTTGGGTGGAGGACACTCGCGAGAGATTGATTCTCACACTTGGACTGACGATAGGCTTAATGACCTGTACAGTGAGACTTAGAGACTGATAGGGATACTGGCATTGATATATCTTACTTACTGTGTTGACATACGTGACATATCATTCTACTGCTTTTATCGTTCCGCTGCATTGATTACTGTATGTTCATATCCATACTGCCATTGATCTACTGTTATACATAACTATTATTACTGTTAGAATTGTCACATGATTTTATATATTATATTGCTATTGTGTCGCTCTAACGACCTGAGTATGCATGCTCAGTGTGAGGAGAAGATTTAGCTTGGACCAGGACTAGACGTACCTCACAGACATCCTGTTTGGCTATCCAGAGTTATACCAATTTGTTTCCCCTCAGGTCAGTTCTTTACATTGTTTCATTCAGTTACTGCACTTCTCATTACATGTGCATCATTTTCTGTTTACCATGAAAAACTAGAAGCCGAAGTGTGACTACGGCAGGACATTTCCTTGACCGTAGGAGCATGGCTGGCCTTGTCTACCCCTCGTATTCCGTATTTTGGGAAGCGGGGCGTGACATGATTTAGTTGGTATCAGAGCCAGGTTTTGCTTCGATTGGGATTGCAGTTTTCCGTGTATAGCTTGGCAATCTAAGACATTCCTTGGTCTAGGTTGTAAACTTGTCATTCTTGATCCATATTCGCATCGTATGCTCAGCTATCCATTCGCTAGGGTTATTCGCTAGGGTTTCGGGTGACTTGGCAAGGTTACGTGGTTGCAGTTACACTACCATACTCTGTTTAAGTGACTTGGAATCATACAATTGATTTTCCAATTGCAATGAATTTCATCACATCTGATATTCTTGAATCTCTGTCCAATCCATATTATATCTTGATTCTTTTAGCCTGTGCCTTATAGCATTTTCAAAATTATTGTCTCAGGATCATGTCTTTCAACGACTCTTCCTCTATCTCCACTCCCCAGAATCAGACCGTTGAGATCCTGAGTGTACTGCAAGGTCTAAAGGAAGCCCAGAAGCGAACAAACGACTTGTTGGCTGAAGGACTGAGTAGGCAGGTGAGTCAGGCCCCAGCGGGAGTCTCCAATCATAAAGGGATCCCCGTTAGACGAGGAAAAGAGAAGAAAATGAAGCGCCAATTTGTTTCCCCGCGACAGAAGCAGCAGAAGGCCTCATGTTGTGGGTACTGTAAGAGGCCAGGACATCTTCAGAGGGATTGTCGCCGCACCCAAAGGAAATGTCTGATATGCGGGTCCAACAAACATCTCATCAATGGTTGCCCAGAAAGGAAAGAACTACAGGGAGGAGACTCGTCCACACTCTCTACTTCTGCCAAGTGAGGATTACTGCGTAGTTCGAATTTCGAGGATAAGGCGGACCTAACACAGGTTTCAACTCGAGTGATAAGAATGCAGCGGCCTAGCAATCAAAGAAGAATTTTCCTGTTTTCTAATTTCAGCATTATGTTGTCATCCCCTTATGAATGTTTCTTTCCGTTTGAAATCTTGTATCCATTAAATTTTTAGTTGAATGCAATAAAACTTTGAATCGTAATATATGTATCATTCTCTTGCTTTCTCCTTATTTATACTATTCATTATCACAGTATTATTATCCTGATATTTTCAATTCCTGCCACCGCATATCTTTCTATACTTCGTACACTTAACTATTTCTTGATGTGCTCCATTGTCTGATCATGACACTTTCTTTTCAGGCCATGGCCCACCCTGGAGCAGCGCCGCATCTAGATGAGGGTGCACAGTCACGCATTTCCTTAGACCGCACACTGATGAGTTCTGACGATGAGATCAACGGTCCTCAGGTCGATTTCGAAAACAACGATTCAGAGGACGAAGGAGCAGCCGCCCCAGAGTTTGACATGATAGGAGATTCCGACGAAGAGGAAGAAGACCCTGAAGAGAACCCGATAGAGGAAGACCCCGAGGAAGAACCGATAGAAGAAAATCCAGTGGAGGAAAATTCCATGGAAGAGAATCCAGAAGAAGAGAATCACATGGAATCGGACCTCGATGAAGAAGCTCCATCCAAGGAAGAAAGACCAGAAGATCAAGACCCTGCGGTGGAAGAACTCCCAATGGCGATACCGGCGAGGCGCTATGGAAATGGGCGCCCCTACCTGAGCGCGCGAGCCTACCGCAACCTGCTGAACCTCCACAACCGCGACTGACGGGATTTCTTTTGATGATTGTCTTTCTGGCCAAGTAAATCTGTGTATAGATTAGGGCCACCTTTTTATCTTTGAGAATGCTTTGTTTAAAATCTTTTGGAATAAAATAAATTGTTGAGTTCACAAATCCTTCGATCTTATTAGTTCGCGTGCTACTTGATTATTCCTTATGTACAATTATTCTTCCTACTGAAATCTGTCTACACTTACTCCTTACCTTGCCTTAACCCTCACTCAGAATAACCAGTATCACACTCCGGTCTTTTAGAGGTCCACCCTTCATCATTCGTCTGTGCCCTTTGAGATCCTTCTGGGAGGAGAACATATCTTGTGAAATTTCGAGTTCGCTAACCCTTCAAATCTTGATTCATAGGCTGTACCGACCGTTGTCCTCCCCAAACCTTCACCTTGTAGTCCTTTGTTGCTCACCCTTACTCCCTGTGCCGACCCGATCCCAATCTCCTTGATTTTCAGCCTAAAGCCACCATACTTCAACCTTTGAATGATCCACACTTCCTTGTAATCATTACCTTAGCTAGCCCTATACCTATTTGTATTCTTCCTATTACCCTAAATATATATAGGGACTTTATTATTCGAGATTTGGTTTTCAGTAGTTTGCATTTATCGAAGAGTACGTATTATTGACTAATTAGTTTTATGTATTGTAAGCACACTACTATTATCTTCAGTTTTCAGTAGCGCACCCTTACACCGCACAAATTTTGTTCCATGTTTCTTAGATTCACTATACAAGTTTTCTAAATCAATTTAAACCTATTTTTCGATACGTTATCCTAAAATGTTATAACCTACCAACTAATTTTTCGCTACTTTATTGTCAGTACTTTATTTTCGGGTTTTGTGCCTATGATTACTATGTTAGAGGGTTGAGCTTTATACTTATTTTTCTGCTTGCTTTTGATAGACTTAGATGTGCACATATGTGGGTTTCGACTTTTATCGAACACATTCTGATTATTATTGATCGTTATTGATACCTATATTCTCGTATACTCTTAGTTGCCCTTATAGTTATTCTTGCCTTATACCTATTTAGACCTACCCTTCCGTATGTGGTTCTTACTTATATATATATATATCTCAAACTTCTTCGTCCACGTACTGCTAATAAATCTTTTGTGTTAGTGTGCAATCTAGTAGCTTTCGCTTATGTTTGTATAACCTATCGTTTATTTTAAATTTCGAGGACGAAATTTTTTGTAAAGGTGGTATGATATAATACCCAGCCCTTCTATGCCAAAGTCTGTATTTTGTTACTCTAGAATTCCATTTATTTTTATTTAAAATTTTATGTGTTTTATTTATAATTTTATTTATAAAAAAATTATTTCATTCTTAAAACCTTTCCTTTAAACCCCAAACCCTATTCATTTTTTTAATTAAACTAATTTCCCTTACTATTTTAAAGAGCCCGGCCCAGCAGTATTTTTCCACAGCCAATTCTTGGAATTCCTTTTATTTTGGCAGCCTAACCAAGCCCATTCTTTTGACTAAAACCCTTTTTAATAAAACCCAGCCCGAGCCCAACACTCAATTTTTTCCCAAGAATTTAAACATTAAATCTTTGTTTTCTCTGGCCCAGCCCAGCAGCCATAACCCCGGCTCTTTTTCCATTTTTCTCTCTAATTCAATTTTCCTGCGGCCCAACGAAAATCCCTCAGCCCATTCAATATATTTTTCCCCATAAATCTAACCCCCATTTTTAAATTCCTGGCCCGTTCCCATTTTTTTCCCTTTAATTCTTTTCTTATTGTTTCAGGCCCAGCAGCCCACACCCGCACGCGCCTACCCGACCCGGCCCACTACCTTTCTTCTTCCCTCCCGTTGCGATTTTCCCGCTCTACCGTTACTCTTTCGCCGCGCTCCTCGCCTCCGCCGACGCTCACGCTCGCGAGCGTTACCCACGACGCACGCCTTTGACACCTCCTCGTTGACACACCCTTTTCTCTTCCCCTCATAACTCCTTTTCTCCCTTTCCCGGCGTCTCTCCCCTCTCAACCCACATCCCGACCTCGCAAGCACGTCGCCGCCGTCACCTCCGGCCACCTCCTCTCATCGTCACCGCCCTCGTCTCCTCATCACCTTCCCTCTCTCTTCTCTGCCACCATCACCCAGTACCCTTCAACCCACAGCCAAGCTCCACCCCCGCACCCTCTCGCCGGCGGGCCCATCGCATCTCATCGACACCCGAGCCGACCCCCGCTTCACCGCCGTTCAACCACGCCGTCACCTCATCATCATCGTCGTCGTCGTCATCGTCATCTCCCTCACTCTCTCTCTCTCTGCTTACTCCCTCACTCTCTCTCTCTGCCTACCCTCTCTCTCTCTCTGCCTACCCTCTCTCCCTCTCTGCTTACTCCCTCACTCTCTCTCTCTCTGCCTACCATCTCCCTCTCTCTGCTTACTCTCTCACTCTCTCTCTCTCTCTGCCTACTCTCTCTCTAACTCTCTCTGATCTCTTGCACTCCCTCTCTCTCTGTGTTCTTTTCCCTCTCCCTCGTTACATCTCTCCTTCTCTGTCTCACTCTCTACACTCTCTCTCTTAATCCCTCTTCTCACCCAACTCGAGCCACGACAGTTGCCGACCCATCACCGGCCACCCAACCCTCTGCAGCCCCACCATCTAGAGCTGCGACCAACGCGGACACCCCGACTACGCCCCGAGCCCCCACTGGCCGAGAACAGACCCGAGCTCACCCGGAGCCGTTGCCGTCGCGGTGCTAGCTCGTCGCACGCCCGTACTGTACCTCGCTGCCGTGCACCTCCAGGCAAGTATTTTGCTTGCTTACATACTATTTACTTAAGTTACAATCGTTAATTATATAGATAATAAAGTTACGAGTCTAGACCAATTATGTGCCATACCTGTTCGACGCGTGTTCCCAAAGAAAATACTTTTCTAAATTGACGTAACTGGAGTGCTCACATTGGCCCTTTCTGTGCTGAATACCTTGTGCAAGTTTCGCTGGAAAATATGACCGTTAACGACTAAAACGACTACTCTCATGTTCACTCGTAAAACTGGAATTTTATTGTACCTGAAAACCGTTAAATTCGCCATAAATTAGATACACACTGGATTGATGCGTTCTAGGGCTCAAATCGAAGACAACTCGACGAAATTTAACCCTAAACTAGTTTCCAGATATTCCTATACTTGAACTGTGACAATATTTGGATCGGAGTGCGACTCTGGACTGCAGTCCAGAGCGACTCCAATTGTTGCTTGCTGTTCCGTAATGGGTACCACAAGATTTCCTTAACTCGTAGATTGCGGAACCCCACTGTTTATTATAGGTGAACCTATTATCTAGATAATACAGTGGTTTCACTCTGTTTCGTCATCATTTACTATTTTATCTGTGATTTAAAAGATCGGGACGCATAACACTCCCAACAGAATCAGAATTGACATATTAATATTAAACGGTGTATATCTCCTGACGTACAGACACGATCGAAGATCCGTCTATTGCGTTGAAAACCTTACTGAAAACCCTAGAATTCATCAAACTGTAGCATCACTAAAATCTGATCCCAACTGGGATTAAAATGCGTTGCGAAACGGATTTCTGATTCTGAAACCGGATTTCCAGCCGTGAACGCTTAAAATGAAATGGTTATAACTAGTGATCCTGGAACCCGATTGGCATGAAACTAAATTCGATGGATAAATAACTGAACATACTAATTATTACCTGTTCATCGTCTCACTAAATTGTAAGCGTATGATTTATGATAAATTATGCAAGTGGTAGATTATTGATTCAGGACATCCTAAACATGCTTTATGTATTGTTTATGCATCATATCTTACATCTGTCATTGCATTGATAACCCAGTGATAACGTGCATTTACCCAGTGTTAGATTTTAGTGATGATTGTGGCAAGTACGTCAGTGTTCGTGTATAAGTGATTAAGTGAAAGTGATACGTACTTGTACACAATCAGTGAACCTTATTATTCTATTGCATTGTCGACGTCTGTGGGATGCGTGTACGTGTAACTATAAGTGGTATGGGACACTTATGGAAGCTCTTGCACGGGTGTCACAGATAAAGCACCAAACACTGCCATTTATCTTAGGTATTAGTCGGGACGTGCTTGATGGAGGTCCTGCCTCCAGTTCTCGCGCAGACTTGTCACCGACCGATTGGTATTTAGGGAAATGGTTGGCGTTTGATGTAGACCACGGGGTGTGGGGTAGTTTAAGTGTGAGTTCAACAGAATCTCGGGAGTCCCATGCCGGCTTATATATTTAGGGAGATATATGGAGATTTACAGGGTATGTGATTATCACTGTGATATACATGTTGGGATCGTGGTCCCTTGCCCTTGGGTTCTACCCTTGGGTGGAGGACACTCGCGAGAGGTTGATTCTCACACTTGGACTGACGATAGGCTTAGTGACCTGTACAGTGAGACTTAGAGACTGATAGGGATACTGACATTGATATATCTTACTTACTGTGTTGACATACGTGACATATCATTCTACTGCTTTTACCGTTCCGCTGCATTGATTACTGTATGTTCATATCCATACTGCCATTGATCTACTGTTATACATAACTATTATTACTGTTAGAATTGTCACATGATTTTATATATTATATTGCTATTGTATCGCTCTGACGACCTGAGTATGCATGCTCAGTGTGAGGAGAAGATTTAGCTTGGACCCGGACTAGACGTACCTCACAGACATCCTGTTTGGCTATCCAGAGTTATACCAATTTGTTTCCCCTCAGGTCAGTTCTTTACATTGTTTCATTCAGTTACTGCACTTCTCATTACCTGTGCATCATTTTCTGTTTACCATGAAAAACTAGAAGCCGAAGTGTGACTACGGCAGGACATTTCCTTGACCATAGGAGCATGGCTGGCCTTGTCTACCCCTCGTATTTCGTATTTTGGGAAGTGGGGCGTGACAGATAAGGTATAAACTATAAAAAGAGTACTATGGGCTATACAACTAAGCAATATGTGATTCAAATATGGACATGGGTACCGTGTATCGTAAACTAATATGCAATATAAAATGTTTTAGTTTCTAGATCTAAAATTATGTAAACGGAACATCGAAATGTTAAATTGGAACATGTGACATTAGATTTGATCTACAGGTTTAATATGAAATTAAATAAGTATAAAATATTATGAATAGCATGTAGCAAGTTTTACTTGCCTGATCGATTCTCAAAGCGGTACGTGCAACACGTCGGATGTCGGGAAAACGTCGCGACATGTCCACGGGAACACAGAACAGAACCAGGTAAGGCAAGAACACGACCGAGCTATCAGGGAACGTCCTCAGGATCACCCGGATCAACAGCGACGGGCACGGCTCCGGCGATCACCGAAAAGGCGCAATCAAGAAAAGCAAGAAGAGAAGAACAAGAAGAAGAAGAAGGAAAGGGTAGGGTTAGGTCGCTGTGGTGCTCAGGGATCAAGGAAAGCGGCATGGGGTGACGTCGGAAATGGGTCTCCGGCTAAGAGGGGTTTGCTGGCGATGGTCGGGAAACAAGAAGGAAAGAGAAAAAGGAGTAGAAGAAGAAGAATGAAGAAGAAGAAGAAGACTGGGATCTCGGTGATTGTGGACAGATACGAGGCGGGAGAGACGACGACGACGATGATGGGTCGTCGACGGCGAGATTCGTGGCGATGGCAGTGGCTGCGGTGAAGGCTTGGGTTAGGGTTTTAGGGTTTTCTTGAGGTCGGGGTTGTGGCTGTTGGTGGTGGTGGTGGTGTCGGGAGATCGGGAGTGAGATAGGTGAGAAGGAGGAGGTGACGACGACATGGTAGCCGGCGGTCAGGCGGGGTGTACAGATGAGGCCGGGGCTGCCAAGGTCGAGGGTGCAGGGTTCATGTAGGGTTGAGGGCGAGGAGGAGAGAGGAGAGAGGGGAGAAGAATGAGAAGGTGGTCATGAGGATGAGGGTCGTGGCGACGGCAAGGCTGGGGCAGCGCCGACGAAGGTAGCGGTGGGTTCCTGGGTTGTGGGTGATGGTTGGAGGCGGAGAAAGAGAAGGTAGAGACGAGAGAAGGGGAAGTGATGAACGAGGTGGCGATGGAAGCGACGACGGCGAGCGCAGACGAGGGGTTAGGGTTCGAGCTCGAAGGCGGGAGGAAGAAATATGAAAAGAAGAAGAAAGAACGAAGAAGGGAGGTGAGCATAGGGTGTGAAGGGAGGTGATGGGATTCCTGGTGAACAGGGATTGCGAGATCTGAGAGAAAGTGAAGGGGGAGAGAGAGAGAGAGAGAGAGAGAGAGAGAGTGTGTTGTGTTTGTATAATCTTAGATAATTAATGATATATAAATATAATATATAATATATATTATATATAATAGAGATAGAAAGAGAGAGAGAGAGAGAGAGAGAGAGAGAGAGAGAAAGAGATACGAGTGGTTAGAAATAGGTTAGGAAAAATATAATATGTATGCATATAGTTAAGAGAGAGAGAGAAATGCAGTTAGTATTTTGAAAATATATTTGAACTGTTAGTGTTAGTTTTGGTGATGAAATATAACGAATATATTTTAATAGTATAATATTAAATGAATAAATATTAGTCCGTTTTGAGATTTTGGCAAATACAAACTTACTCCAAAACATGCCCGGGTTGGGTCTAAAAATCCGGTTTTAAAATATGAAAAATAAATGCGACTTCCAAATTTCAAAATGAATACTCAGGTAACGAAAATGTATACCCCTAAGAACGGATGCACGTACGTGCGCGTAGCCATCCAAATACGTCCGTTTCACTGAACGGGACGAGAACAAGATGCGCGGATGCTACCACGGGGTTAGAGGTATCATGCAGGCTATGAAATGTATTTTTAAAATATTTTACGTGACTTAAAATGTTATATGGTCAAAGATGCCATGCCAAATAAAATGCCAGTATGCGATAAAGTTAAAATGCACAAGTCTACATAACAAGTCAGAGTAATTTATAAATATGAATCACACAGGTTCAAGCAAGCGGGTAGGGTCGAATGCAGGGAAAAAATATAAAATACCATTTGCACCCAAACACGATAAATCAATAAAATACTATAGATATATAAATACGGGAACTGGAATTGGTATAAATGAACTCGGTTGTTACAGAAATTCTGGTGAGGAGGGGTGAAATATGGTGTGGTATTTATAGGGAAAATTATGGTTTAGAGGTGATGAAGAATGCATTAAAAATTTGCATTAAAATTGGATTAAAGGAGCATTTTATTGCACTTTGGATAAATTTAGAGTAAACAAGCAATATAGGGGAAGTGGGGTTGCTGAAAGGTTGCAGGGGGCAAAATGTAGGGAGCATTACCCATGGGGGGCCCGGCGGTGCCGGCATTACCTACGGTTTCGCCGGTCCAAAACCGGTGGAGGGGGTTCAGCTTTCTTCCACGTGTCCCTGACGCTTGGTTTACCCTCGTGCACATGTTTAAATAATCTGTAACTTATCATATTACGTGTTGTGCACATGCAAACCCTGAGCTTCTAAGAGATTAAAAGAAATTAAAATAAAAAGATAATGTGGCCGATAAAATTTGAACTCATGTGCTTTGTCTCAGTAGTGCAAGGCTTTACCAGTGAGCTACAAGCTCTTTCTTGCCGTTCAAAAGAAAAACAAATTCTTATAGTATTCACAGGATTTGCAAATACCCCAATTGTACATTAACTTTTAAATAATTTTCTGTACATTGAAATTGGAGTTGTTACAGTCTGAGTAAGACACTTTGAAAAGAAATTAAAGTCCTGAATTAATTGTGATGTTATCGGTAACTGCTGCACATGGACGGTGGAATTTGTGTCTTTTTCCAAGACAATTACTGTGTTGATAATACCATTATTAGATTATCCACCTTATATAGGCAAGCACCCACTTTATCCGGGTCCCCGAGACTCAAGAGAACTGGTCCCGCTTAAACATATATTTACTAGGGTCCTTATTGTAATTTAATATAACTTATAATTTCAAAATACACCTCAAGTATTTAATTATCGTCTGTAGGGTTTTCATAGATGTATATTTTATAAAAGTGAAATTTCTAGTGATTAGAACCTAATTTTCATTGTATAATGGTATTTTAATGAAAAATTGGAATTGTTTTGCATTTGGATAGTATTTTCATGTAATGGTGATTCCTTTGATTTGGAAAACTTGGAATATTTATATAATTAAAATAGATATTTTGATAATATATATATATATATATAATGAAAATAAATTTTATTTATTTTCTTGTAGAAATCTTATTTTCTAAAGAAAAATGCATAAAAATTCCATCAAGATCGAATACTCCTTTCGGAGATTTGTATCTCGCTCTATTAGGCCTGAGGACGTGCGATAACCCGCACCATCCCGATCGGGGATCCCCAAAATGGGTTGTAGAGGCGTAATTGAAAGGAATTGCTTAACACACTTTTTAAAAAAATGGTTTTGCAAGTTGATGGTATTTATTTGTAAAGTCGTGTTATCCCATGAATATATTCCCAAAACTTCATCGTGCTATATCAAAGATGTGTGTTATGATGAGGTAGGTCATTACCTCGTGAGTTATCTAAAGGTAATACAAGTTTTATGTCGTAAATGAAGTATGTGGTATTTTACCATAAAAATACAATAAAAATTGCATAAAAGAATATTTTGAGATGAAAATTGTTGTAATAAGTTTTTTAATGTTTGTTAAACAATATATGAGAGTATGGTATTTTATTGATTAAGAAAAATAGACCTTTTAAAGAAAACCGAATCGGAAGTCGGATTAACTCCGGTTCCATCAGATTTTAGAAATGAAAGTTTTTAAAGTAAAAGAAGAGAGGGGGATAGGGGACTTACTGGCTACAAGAAAAGGGGGAGGTAGGAGAAAGTTTAGAGATCGTCGGGACGTCGTTTCGTCGCCGGAATCTCCTTGGAACTTCGTCCTTTGCTAACTCCACTTGAACACTATAAGGACTTGAGAATTTTTTAAAGTTTTTGTGAGGAAATTCTTAGTGAGGAGGGATGAAATATGGTATTGTATTTATAGGGAAAAGTAGGCTTTAGTGTATTGAATTGGAGAATTAAAATTTGCATTAAAATTGGATAAATGCATCATTTTAATTTCTCTGTTAATGTGCAAGGAAATCAAACAATATGGGGGAAGTGGGGTAGGCCAAATGGTACCATGGGAAAAAATTTGGACCATTCCCGACGGGTGGGACCGGTGGTGCCGATTTTGGGTGAGATCTCGCCAGTCGAATTGGGTTTGTTTAGGTCTAGATTCTTGCCATGTGTCCTAGTCGTATCATATTCTCTCGTGCTTATGTTTGTTTATTCTGTAACTCATCATCCTACGTGCAGTGCATGTGCAAACCCTTGGGCTTTTAAAAGATTAAAATAAAATACAATTAAAATAATATGTGGCTGATGGGATTTGAACTCGGGTGCTATGTCTCAGCAGTGCAAGGTCATACCAATAAGCTACAAGTTGTTTCTTGCTGTTCAAAAGCAAATTAAACTTATAACTTGTGATCAGGCTCAGGTGTCCCTTTCTGTATTTTGGAAAAATTCATTACAGAAAGTTTAGGGTTGTTACAGGGGTGTTGAAGAGGAGGAGGAAGAAGGATATGTTAATGAGTTGAGGTGTGGATGGGTTGAAGAGGAGGAGAAGAAGGAAGATGGTGGTGATGTTGACGGTGATGATGCGGTGGCGGTATTGAAAAGGAGAAGAATATGGCGGTGATGGGGACGGCGGCGATGGCCGGGAAGGAGGAGGAAAAATAACTTTCAAAAGTGAAGTAGGGGGGTTACAAGAGTAATTTATAACTATAGGGGGTTACAGGCAAACCTAACTATAAGGGGGAAAGAGAAAAATATTGAAGTATAGAAGGGCTAACAGAAAAAACCCTTAAACTTATGATATGGTTGATACTTAATTACTGTCACGCCCCGCTTCTCAGTAGACAGAAACGATGACGTGGTAAGCCCGCATTATATTTATCTAGAGAAGGTCGTTCCCTAAATAAATATACTGAGCATATTGAAAACAATAATACACAATACAAAAATAAATGGAGACTGTAAATTTTTTTAATAAATATCTTTATTTACATTCAATTCCAATATTTACAAATACAAGAGTTTATGCCGGAAAGTAAATACAATAAGAAAAATGTCTAAATAAGTGGCATAAATAAACTGGAGAAAAAATGAAGCTGGGCTAGCCCTGAGTAGCGATCTGATTGTAGTCCTTCTCTGTGGTTTCAACCTCCTCCGTCTCGACCGTATCTGACAAACATTCCAAGAGAAGAAAAGTGGTTGGAATGCCCATCGGCGAACCAGCGCTCGGTAAGTCCCAAAGATATGTAATGGTAAAGAAAATGACAAGTGTCGAATATATATATGACGAGTAAGAGTATCTGTTCATGGGTAAGTATATACTATAGGTCTCTAGATGGTCATTATGTTAACGTTAAGTTCCAAGTGTGAATGTCAATGCAGCCATAGAAGTATTCATAAGCTCAAGAGTGGGGCTTCAGGAGCAAGGAAACACGAGCCCATTTCATGTGTTAGTATTAAGGCTCTAGGCTGTGGATGAGTCAACCCGACTAAAATTCGAGTAAAATAAGAAAAGAGGTTAATACGGGACTCCTGAAGTTCCGTTGGATTCACACAAGAAACTATCCCAAACACCCCATGTATAATATATTATAACTGGTTAATATACTTAATTGATTTGATTTATTGATTGGCATGTCTTGATCGAAACCCTAGATTGCAAAAGGTGTAAATTGTATTCGAGTGAGTCGAGTAATGTGCGAGTTATGACAATTGCAATATGGATTCGAGTCAAGTTGGTTCGAGTAGATTGGATTAGAGTACATATTCGAGTTTAGATTCGAATTAGGTTAGAGTTCGTATTTGTGTTCAAGTTCGAGTTCAAGTTTAGATCTAAGTTTAGATTTGAGTTCATGTCTTTTCATGTGAATTGGTGTAAATTGTTAAAAAATTTATGTTCGGGAGATATTGGCAACTGCTACACATGGACGACAGGTTTTGTGTCTTTTTCCAAGACAATTACCATTGATAACTCCGTTAAGTCGTTTAACCTGAATAGGCAAGCACTCACTTTCTCCGGCTCCCTGTGGCTCAAAAAGATTGATCCCGCTTAAACCTATATTAATTTAGAGTTCTTAAATATTGTTTGTATACCTCGATGGGGTTTTATGAAAAATATATATTAATATTGTATAAAAATAAAGCTCGAGAGTGATTTATAATATTTAGGGTTTCATAAACATGTATTTTAATTATTGTGGTGTTTTGGTGATAAAACCTAGCTTTTTGAAAGGTTTGTGGTATTTTTATGAAAACTACTAATTTTGGAAACTTGGTTGTATTTTATTTACAATTTTTAATCTTCCTTTTAAAAAATAGTTTCTTAAAAACCGTATTTTTATTCTTTTCGAGACCGAATACTCCGTGAGGAGTTCTGCATCTCGCTCTACTGTCTCAAGAATACGCGATAATCCGCATCATCCATTAGCTGGACCCCTGCCCTGACGAGGGTTGTAGAGGCTAATTGCCAAGGATTTCGAAATACCGATTTAAAGAAATCTGTTTTGAGACGGTGTGGTATTTTAATGAAAATTTTCTTTTACTTTGAATTACTAATATACTTATAATACCGTGCTATGAAACCATAGTGTGCATGTGGGGTAGGTTATTACCCCATGAAGGTTCTAAGGTTTGGGTGTACTAGATATCGAAAAGAGATTACACTAAAATTTATGGTATTTTAATAAAAAAGTTCATTATGTGATGGTTTCATATGAAAATTTTGTTAAATCTAAAAACTAAATGATGTAAAATTATGTTAAGATTAAGGTAGCATGTTAGTTTGTTTTAATTTACTTAACGCATGCCTTACAAATGTAAAAAGAATATGATATCGGAGATAACTTCTCTTTTGTCGAGTTATTTTAAAATGCGAATTGAGATAAAAGAAATGGAGATAAGAGGGACTTACATTTTTTAGAAGGTTAACAGGAGATTAAAAAGGCTCTCGGGGGTTGTGGTTTTGTCGTAGATGCTCCAAACGTCGAGTTTGGCTCGCTACTCCACTTGAGTGGCTTAACTCCACTTGGCATTTAGAGAGTTTTGAGAGAATTTTTGCTTAAATTTCAGAATGGTGAAGAGCTAAGGCATGGGGTGGTATTTATAATGGAGAATTAGGATTTGGGAATTAAAATCTTGGATTAAAAAATATTTAAAAAGTGTTAAGTGGTGAAATGAAGGGTTTCTATTTGATTGCAGTAAAATCAAACAGTGCGGAGGAGTTATAGGGAGTCGAAGGAGTGTGTGTGCAAAGCACGGAGCCATTTGGGCTCAAATCGACCGTCGGCGTTGGCCCTAAGAGCATTTTGGGCGGTCGGATCTTAAGGTTTTGCCTCGAGATTCGTACCACATGATTATATCTGTGTTTACTCCATTTTGCACATGTTTGATTTTTCTGAAACTTTTCATTTTCCCGTATATTGCACATGCAACTCTTGAGTTTCCAAAAATTAAAAAGAAAAATCAGAAAAAAATAATTGTGTCTGATGGAAATCAAACACATAGGCTACGTCATAGCAGTGCAGAGACTTTACTAGTGAGCTACAAGTTATTTCTTGCTTTTATTTAATAAAAATAACATTTAACTCTTACACAGGCTGTAATACTCTTTTCTGTACAATAACTAGAAAATTCTGTACAGTGATTTCAGAGTCGTTACAATTACTATATTAACCTCATTTACAGTTTACCTCATTAAGTGTCCATTTATGTCCATCTCATTTTTTCCCAAGGTATAAATATTAATGACTGTTAGTATAGGGATCAAAATTTAAATTTGTATTAATAACACAAAAAAATATTGATATTGTAAATAGACACTTATAATGGAACAAAAATAAAACCAGAATTGGACACTTAAAATGAGAGTAACAGTTTTTGTATGCTATAATAGGCAAAAAATTAATAAATTGAATAAACAGAAATTAATGAGATTTTTAAAAATTTAGCAATATCTTTTAAAATTTAAGATTTTATTGTGATATGCCATGCGAAATAGTTAAATTTGAAGGAAATGAAAAAATTTAGAATTTTTGAATATATCGTAATTTTTGTATGATAGAGCAAGCAAAATATGAAGAAAAAAAAACCCAAAAAGAACGGAAAATTTTGAGATCTTTAAAATTTTGCAATATTCATGAGTTATAGCATGCACAATATTGAAAAATCGAAAAACTGAATTTTCGTGACTTTCATGTGCTTACAGCAAGAAAAAAATTGAAAAATCGAAGAAAACATATAAGTTTGAGATCTTTGTAGATTAGGCAATTTTCGTGTGGCAACATGCAAAAATATTGTAAATTTGACGAAAACAAATACTTTTGGAATTTTTGTAAATTTCATGATTGTCATGTGATATAGCATGCAATATATTAAAAAACCGAAGAAAACAAAAATTTGAGATTTTTGAAAATTTCATTATTTTTTTATGTTATGCATAATATTGTAAAATGAAAGAAGACGGAAAATTTTGAGATTTTAAAATTTTTCTATCTTCTTGTGTTATATGTTGGAAAAAATTGAAAAAACGAAAAAAAAT
This sequence comes from Agapanthus africanus, assembly GCA_030015575.1. Lineage (NCBI taxonomy): Eukaryota > Viridiplantae > Streptophyta > Magnoliopsida > Asparagales > Amaryllidaceae > Agapanthus > Agapanthus africanus. The sequence continues at coordinate 964,522,492 of CM057338.1, forward strand.
AAATTTTTTTTTTGATAATTTTATTATTTTCTTGTGTTATAACAAGCAAAATATTGAAAAACTGAAAGAAAATATTTCAAGATTTTTAAAATTTCGCCATATTCGTATATTATAGCATGCAAACTGTTAAAAATATGAAGATTTTATTTGGGACTTTTATATATTTTGTGAATCTTGTATGCTATAACAAGTAAAATATTGAAAAGTCAAAGAAAACTGAAAATTTTTACATTTTTTAAATTTTACGGTTTTCGTATATTATGACAATGAAAATATTGAAAAGATAAAAAAATATCGAAATATTTGCAAGTTAGTCCTTAATGTATTTTGTATATGAAATGCATAAATATGAGATATTACAACTTACAAATTATATAAAATCAAACTTTTAAATTAACATGATTTTTCTCGACTTCTGTTGGATTTATTTTCGACCTGCATGTGTGAGAGCCCGCAAACAAGGTTAGGTACATGGTTCTATCTTATGTGGTAGGTCAATAGAAGTAATACTATTTTTAATAAAAAAGTGTTGGAAATTGATTTTGCTTGTCTCAAAGTACAATTTTTCTCGTTCAAGCTATTGCAACTTTCATCATTTACAAATTGGCAATGACTGGCTTTCGCAAGATGGCTCGATACGCATTATTTAAGTAGTTGAGTTTGGCACTCTCATGTGGTCTCCATATTTGACCATGCTTGAAGTTTTCTTTCCACAAAATTCTTGTCTTGTATCTTTATGTATTATATGCGTACATAACTGGTGTGATCTTAGTATCTTACATAAGAAAGTGGTAACTAAAGAGTTTTGATGTTTGAGTCTTGCTTGTGTTATAACAACCAGGGACAGATCTATATTATCGAGGGTTGGTGGCCGTCCTACCTGAATTTCGGGAGTTTCAGTGTGTGTAGGCATATGTCAATCATGAATATATATATATATATATATATATATATATATATAACTCTTTCTCTTGTCACAATGCAATAACCATGGGCAGAGTCGAGTGTGGGCAATTGCCTACACTTGGCTCCCGAAAAAAGCTATGTATATATTCCTCCGAAAAAACCATCGAAAAAATCTGCATTTAACTAAAAAAAATTCCGAGAAACCGGAAAAAATAAGTTCCCAAATAAGTCTCCTATCAATCTACCTATATATTTGCTCAGATGATATTTTATAAACTAACCGTCTCTTTAGATCTAATAACTAATTGAATTTTATTTGTTATATTATTTAAACGCAAATATAGTTAAATATAAAATAGTATATGGAACAAAATAAATAAAAAAAACTCTTTCATTTCTATCCATAGACAAACATAACAAAGCAATACAATATTTGATTCTTCTCTAAATTTTATTCTCTTTTCGTTAACTAGATTTGTAAATGTATATATCATAATTTGAAAAATATGAAGACTATGGATTATAATTTGTATATTTCGCCATAGGCTGCATTTTTTTAACAATATCACTTATTGTTTTGCTATAGTTTATGATTCTAGTTTAAGTTTCTTCATAAATTATATTTCGCCCATACTATAAATTCCTATTCCGTCGCTGATATCTACTCTTTGTGGCCGAGTCCTCGGTTTGATCCTCACAGTGCCCAATTCTTTTCTTTGTCCTTGAGATTTTTTTTACCTTTCTTCAAATGCGTTATTAGCAATCCCCAAACATAATAAAAACATTAGGGCTGCCCGCAACATATAGCAATCACTGTATTTTAACATTTTTTCCTTTAACTTGTAAAATAAATGTATAAAAATAAGAAGATAATCATTTTTTTATATCGTGTTATTTGTATAAAAATAACAATATTAGGACTGATTATTTGAAGGTTAATGTTTAGCCAGCTTTTTGCTGCACTTTCTTTTTTTTCCCCTGAATTGTTTGTAAAATTTTTTACATAATAAAAACTATTTTTATGCTAATAGAATAATAACTAAAGAATAATGAACTCAAAACAGTTGTAATATTTTTTTTTTATCAAAATGAAGGCAAATGTACTCGCGTTTCATTAAATGAAAGTTTTACGGAAACATCAACCCAGTCTAAAACATAAGCAAAACGGCAATAAAAAGTAAACAAAGGACATCAAAGCTAAGAAAGAAAAAACAAATCCCACTTCTCGCAAATTTGAAAATGCATTTATTTCCTCATCCAGATTCCAACAATCGCCCTAACCCGTTTTACGTGCCTCCCTATTCCTCTCTTCTACTACATATGGCGATCTCTGCGCACATTCTTCAACCAATCGCTGGTTCCTCCTATGTATGGACCTGAGACTTTTTCCGGGTTCTCGTAGCAGCTGGACTTGACCAAAATGTAATATTTGACTCAATCCCATTTATCACATTCATAACAATATTTTTAACATTATTAAAGACTCTGTACCAAATTTCCCAACATATAGTTGAGACCAAATATCCCAATACCCATGATATCTCGTATCCAAAGCACTCCTCCACTGACTCCATATGTCAGAAAAATTCCCAAAGATAACCCAGAGAAATAGTTTCTTCCGAACCTATCCCAAATATGTCTAACCCCAGAACACATCAGAAATAAATGGATCCTTCAAGTTGACTGCTTTTTGTTTAATAACAATTTATCTGAAAGCATCGACTTAACATGCAGGAAAGATTCCATATGTCAAAACTCTTATATGATAACAGCTAGAATAACTTAGTTAGCTATGATAACGGAAACCTTTACCATTATATGAAAATCGCTATATATATTAATATTACATCACATATTTGCTAATTGTTAATTAAGTGTGCTTTGAATTATATGATTCATATCCGCATTACTTATCAGGTAGAGATAAGGTTTCATTCTCATTCTCTTCGGGTTGACCGAGCTCTCAATCCGCGGCTATTAACCACTCGGTCTTGTCTTACAAGCTCGCTAGCTATGATAGCCAAGGGGTAACCATAGAAAGTAATTCAGGAAGAAAATAGGCTCCACAAATAATGCGGATTCGGGTCACTAACTTATATAGCTCTTAAATTGTAGGAGTTTTACTAACGAGCAGTAGCTCAGTTGGTATGAGCATTTACACTCTTAGGAGAGTGCAGGGTTCGAACCCTAGGAACCCCAAAAAGGAATATTGTCAATCAGGTATAGTTCTTCTTCTAGATCTACTCTAGAAATATCTATCTGCAAAGTTAATTATGGAACGACACCAAAGTCGCGTAGGGGATCCCATGTTAAGCCAGAGAATTGGCGTGTTGGTAACCCGTAAATCGTTGACAGTCGTGTAATTAAAATTGCAGTCAGGTATCACTTGAGTAACAACCTAAAAGAAGAATATACAGGATTGCATGTAATAGAAGAACATTTATTCCTTGTAAGTTAATGGTATCGAAATCTTGAAAAAGAAATTCTAATGAATACACCTAGTTCATCAACTGCAATATCCACCAAGATTGCTCGTAATAAGAGCAAACACATTAAAAACTCAAATTTACTTGAGTATCCTTCAGATGAAGAACAGCTGAACAAATGGACAATTCCAAATGTTCCAGCTAAAGAAATTTATAATATTGGGACGTTTGATCTATCGTCCAGACTTTCCATCAAAAGTATGGAAAAGACCATCTCTGTGGATAGCACAGAACAGACTATTCAACTCCTTGCAGAAAAGGATGTTTACAGGTTTGAAAAACAATACAAATACCTTCATATTGGTCTAATTCAAGTGGCCTTTAAACCACTTACTCTCCAAGGTTTAAACGCCTCAATATTAACATCTTTAAGAGATGCAAGATGTTTAGACTGGATCCCTTCCCTAATGGGAATTATGCAAACAAGTCTTTGTCATGGACCAGTTTACTTTGATGTTTATCCTAATTTAACCTTATCTTTAACTGACCCCAATATACTTGAGGCAGTAACCTTGAATCTGAAAACTCATGGTTATAATTTCATGAAAGGATCTGAAACTATAGCTATAATTTATAGAATCCATTATAAAGTTTTATCTACAATGGCACCCAAGGTAAAAGTCAAAACTGAAAATGGTAAAACCACGATTATTGAAACCAATCTTTTAACCTCTGGTGTTGCTACAAATAGAATTATAAAATGGGAAGAAATTGACTTTCCAGAATCTTGGGTTATAACCTCAGCAGTTCCACCTGCACCAATTATAGATACAGACATCGATCAGATAATACAGAAGGATGATGGAAATATTGAAGTGAAATTTGGCTCTAATAATATAGCCAGAATTTCAGGGAAACCTTATATAGAAGGTGGTTCCAGTTCTTCTGTTTTAAGAAGATCTTTTTCCAGACCGAGCACCTCTTATAGAGATGTTAAAGGGATTAATATTTCTGACAATAATATTTCTCATCCTATCTATGAGAAGGAAAATAAAACTTCTCCTACCTCATCAGAGATGAGTTTTCACATATAAGTTTATGGATTTAAGACCAGATAGTAATCTGAGAAAATTCCTTAATAAGGAATTTATGAATAAAAAGCATACTGCTTTTAGAGAATGGTTTAGAAAAACCTTTTCTACAGATCAAATGTATCATTATAAAAATCAATATTATAAACATCTTGAAGAAAACCAATGTCTGAAATATTTTATAGACTGGTTTGTTGAATACTTTCTTAATAAACAAGAAAGAAAAATTAATATTCTAGAAGAACATTATAAACAGTGGACCACCCAAACTGGAAAAACTGTGAGATCAATTTATCCACCAACAGAACCTTTAAGGTTATCTGGTGTTTCTACCTCTAATTTAGAGGCAACCGCTTTTATAAAGCCTCTTATTGATGATAAAATGGAAAACGCTTTGAAAGAACTTCAAAAAGTTTTCAAACAGAATAATTTTTCTAATATTTACATTCAAGTAATTGGTCAACAGTTAACCAGAGTAGAATCTACTTTGGAAAGCTTGAATAATAAATTACAGGCTATGGGAATAATTGAAACTCCTGTTGTTAAAGCTGTAAACGAGAAAAATTATATTCCAATAAAACCAGCTTTAGAAATTTCAGGATATAAATTATCCAAAGATAAAAATATATCTTCAGATATTATAAATGCTCTGGAGAAAAAGTTTAACAGTGCAAAATTAAATGTCATTGATGGAGAACCTTCTGAAATATCAGAAGAAGACTTAGAAATAAATGAGTCATCAGAAGATCAGATTAATATGTCTGACAATAATATCGTAAATACGATAAAATATCCTTTAAGGACGTTGGACAAGCATTATTATAAAAGGCCAACTCCTTTAGATGTCCTGCATGAAGAAAGCGAAGCTCTTACAACAAATTCGTATTCGGGACGAGCCATTTATGAATGGAATATTGATGGATTATCTGATAAGCAAATCCATGATACATTACATCGTATGATGATGTATGCAACAGTATCAAAACAGCAAGGGAACTCAGATACTGATGTTGCAAGATTTATATCATGTGGATTTACTGGGATCCTGAAAGGCTGGTGGGATCATTGTTTATCCCCAGCACAAAAGGTTGAAATTTGGAACGCAGCAAAAATGGAGAATAATACTCCTGTATCTGATGCTGTTTATACTCTAATACTTACAATCCTCGATCATTTCACAGGGGATGTAAGTAATCAACCTGAGAAAGTTAGAACTTTGTTACAAAATCTAAGATGTCCTACTTTAACACATTTTAGATGGTACAAAGATACCTTTCTTAGCAGAGTTATGCAACTAGATGATGCAAATAACTCTCATTGAAAAGCCAAATTTATAGACGGCTTACCCAACCTATTTGCTGAAAGAGTTCGAACAAATCTTAGAACTCAAAATGATGGGGTCATACCCTACAATACCTTTACATATGGTCGCTTAATAAGCATCTGTGTTAAAGAATGTTTATCTCTATGTAATGACATAAAGTTAAAAAACCAATTGAAAAGCCAGAGATTGACTGGTAAACACGAATTAGGAGAATTTTGTAGCCAATTCGCAATGGAAAATCATTATATGGATCGAAAAGATAAAAGAAAGACCAAACGAATGGAGTCTAAACGGCCTCATTATAAAAAGAGATATAAAAGGCCATATAAACCTTCTATACAAAAAGAAGAAGGAGATAAGAAGAGAAAACCTTATAGGTTTAAGAAGAAATCTACTTCTTCAGCCACTTGTTACAAGTGTGGAAAAGTTGGTCATTTTGCCAACAAGTGTTATACAAAAAAGAAGGTTAATGAAATAGAAGATGAAGAATTAAGAAAATCATTATATAAAATAATGATTAATTCTTCAGAATCTTCTGAATCCTCAGAATCTGAATCAACAGATTCCTCATCAGATGATGAAAAAATTTGTAATAATAATTGTTCCAGTAAATATTGTAATATCAACAATAAAGAAGATTACTGGAAATCTATAGTTGAGATGAACGGTCTCAGTATTAATGTCATAACTAAAGATGACAAAAAGACCATTCTCAAAATCATTCAAGATGAACACATTCAGCCAGAACTTAAATCTAAGTTGGTTGAAGTTCTTCTTAAAGAAGAAAAGGAGAAATCTCCTGTTATTGATAATGTTTATAGATTATCAAAAGTCTTTAAAAGACAACAATCAAGAGAAGGTAAGCCTGTAACAATTGCAGCCTTACAGAAAGAAGTTAATAACCTCAAAACAGAAATTATAGAACTGAAAGTTCAAAATAAAGATATTTTGCAAAGAATATCTATTATTGAAGGAAACACCATTATACAGGGTGAATCTTCAAATAATGAAGATGAATTTACTGAGGAAATTGTCCTAGATAAATTCCTACAAACTATTGATTTAGTATTAAATTAAAAATGGTATATTAGAATTACCCTTATAATAAATAATGATTTGGTTATACCCGATCTTATTGCACTAGTTGATAGTGGTTCAGATTTAAACTGCATAAAAGAAGGAATTATTCCTATAAGGTATTGTGAAAGAACTACACAAACCTTGAGTACAGCTGATAATAGTACTCTTACTACACCTTATAAAGTGTCTAATGCAAATATTTGTAATAACGACATTTGTATTCCCTCTCCTTTGATTATAGTAAAGGAAATATCACAACATGTGATACTCGGAACACCCTTCCTTAGTAAGATAATGCCTATAAATAAAATAGACTCACAAGGCATTTATAGCTCTTACAAAGGAAAAGAGGTTATGTTTCAGTTTATAACTGATCCTATGATGAAAATCATAAATGAGGTAAAAAATATTTACCTGAAAGAAAATCAAATAAATTTTATTAAAGAAGAAATAACTTCTTTACAAATAAACAAACAACTTGATTCTAGTATAATAACAACTAGAATTAAAAATTTAAAAAATGAGTTTATAACTCAAACTTGTAGTAACTTTCCTAATGCATTTTGGGAAAGAAAACAGCATATTGTCAATCTTCCTTATATAGATAGTTTTTCAGAGGAAAATATTCCTGCGAAGGCAAGACCTTGCCAAATGAATCAAGAATATCTTGAACTTTGTAAAAAAGAAATTAGCGGTCTTATAGACAAAAGGCTAATAAGAAAATCAACTTCTCCATGGAGTTGTACAGCATTTTATATAAATAATGCTGCTGAACAAGAGCGGGGGGTACCACGCCTTGTTATAAATTATAAACCTTTAAACAAACTACTGAAATGGATAAGATATCCTCTCCCTAATAAAAGGGATCTGCTTAATAGAATAAGCAAGGCCAAAATATTTTCTAAGTTTGATTTAAAATCAGGCTATTGGCAAATTCAGATTCATGAATCTGATAAATATAAAACTGCTTTTGCAGTACCTTTTGGGCATTTTGAATGGAACGTTATGCCGTTCGGATTAAAAAATGCACCATCTGAATTTCAAAATATTATGAATTCAATATTTAATCCTTATACTAACTTCATTCTTTTATATATAGATGATGTGCTTATTTATTCTGAGAACATTGATCAACATTTTAAACATTTAAATGTTTTTAGACATCTCATTATAAAAAATGGACTACTCATATCTGCTCCAAAAATGAAGTTGTTCCAAACAGCTATACGTTTTTTGGGACATAATATTAATAATGGAACTATTGTTCCAATTGAAAGAAGTATAGAATTTGCTTCTAAATTTCCTGACTATATTCCTAATGTTAAGCAGCTCCAAAGATTTTTGGGTGCTTTAAATTATGTAGCAGAATATTATAAAAATTTAGCTACAGATGCAGCCATTTTATATACTAGGCTAAGAAAAAATCCATCACCTTGGACAGATGACCATACTAAAGCTGATCAAAAAATTAAAGAGACGGTAAAAAATTTACCATGTCTCCATATTGCCAATCCTAATTGGAAGAAAATTGTTGAGACCGATGCTTCAAACATAGGATACGGAGGCATCTTAAAACAAGTGGATCCTACTAATAATAAGGAAATTCTTGTAAGATTTACTTCTAGAAAATGGAATCCAGCCCAGTTGAATTATTCAACTATTAAAAAAGAAATTCTTTCTATTATCAAATGCATTTATAAATTCCAAGATGATTTATTAAACCAGAAATTCTTATTAAAAATTGATTGTAGTGCAGCCAAATCTGTGTTACAAAAAGACGTTAAAAATATAACATCAAAGCAAATATTTGCTAGATGGCAAGCAGAATTATCTGTTTTTGATTTTGATATTGATTATATAAAAGGTACTAATAATTGTTTTCCTGATTTTTTGACCACGGAATTTCTGCAGGATACTGCAGATGCAAACCCCGATGAGGGGACGAGGCCCAGACAGAGGGCGAGGAAGGGGAAGGAGTAATACTCCTAACAACTCCCCTTATGCGAACTGGCTTAAAATGCAAAAGCCAAAATCCATGCAAATAGACATGGAATCTGAGGCGTCATACGCCCAATCAGAATGGAAAATGCCTCATAAAAAGGCAAATAAAAATATTTCTAATATAAGTATTTACAGTCCTCAAAGTGAGGCTGAGACATCTTCAACAGGAAATATTCCTGGACAATCATTTAAAAAAGCAATTGAAGATGCTAATGACAGTTATATCTCATAAGATAACTCTGAATAGATTATATGTTTAGAAAGGAATGATATTCCTAAGATGAATGATCCATGGTCCTTGAAAGAAAAATATATTGAGACCATTTCTTTTGCTGCATCAGCCGGAAAAACAAGGCAAGTATATGAAGTCTTGTTAATAGTTTCTGGATCAGTAGAAATAAAACACTACTATCCAAACGGGAAAGAAGGTGGAGAAATTATAAACTTCTCCAAAGCCATTATTAAAAAGATTTTTAGCCCTCATGAATGGGCCTTACACCCTAATAGGGCTAGGTCGTTCAAATTAGGAGAAGAACGACAAGAAAGCAATTATTGGGATTATATCCAAGCTTTTGAAAAGTTTTTATACTATGAAAATCCAGCGAAAAAACATTTCTGGTTTATAATTATAAAACCTGACGTTATAAAAGCAGGTATACCAGTTTGGTTTATCCAACTATGGCAAAAAATTGGGGCAGAGTTAGCCATACTGCCAAAATCAATTTTTGATCTATTTGTTCCTTGGATAGAGTCACATCCAAGATTTCATGATACCAGTGATGACTCCATTATAGAAGGAGAAAGCACCCTCCACTATTTTATAGAAAATGAGATACCATTTATATTTAGATGGACAATTATTTCTGAGTTTAATAATAAAAATATTCCTATTCTTTCCAGAAAATTCCTTATTAATAAAAGCATGGTATTTATATAGAGTGCACGATATAAAAAATGATACACATGGTAAATTTTTTTCCTCTCTTACTCTTTTATTAATTTGTTGTTAATATTGATCCTGCTCTTGTTGGTATCAGAGCCATGATTGGCTAATTCTCTTTCTTCTTCAAGATGGAGATCCATGAACCTACATAGGAAAAATGTCCTTTTAGGCCAAGCAATCAGGTATAGTTCTTCTTCTAGATCTACTCTAGAAATATCTATCTGCAAAGTTAATTATGGAACGACACCAAAGTCGCGTAGGGGATCCCATGTTAAGCCAGAGAATTGGCGTGTTGGTAACCCGTAAATCGTTGACAGTCGTGTAATTAAAATTGCAGTCAAGTATCTCTTGAGTAACAACCTAAAAGAAGAATATACAGAATTGCATGTAATAGAAGAACATTTATTCCTTGTAAGTTAATGGTATCGAAATCTTGAAAAAGAAATTCTAATGAATACACCTAGTTCATCAACTGCAATATCCACCAAGATTGCTCGTAATAAGAGCAAATATATTAAAAACTCAAATTTACTTGAGTATCCTTCAGATGAAGAACAGCTGAACAAATGGACAATTCCAAATGTTCCAGCTAAAGAAATTTATAATATTGGGACGTTTGATCTATCGTCCAGACTTTCCATCAAAAGTATGGAAAAGACCATCTCTGTGGATAGCACAGAACAGACTATTCAACTCCTTGCAGAAAAGGATGTTTACAGGTTTGAAAAACAATACAAATACCTTCATATTGGTCTAATTCAAGTGGCCTTTAAACCACTTACTCTCCAAGGTTTAAATGCCTCAATATTAACATCTTTAAGAGATGCAAGATGTTTAGACTGGATCCCTTTCCTTATGGGAATTATGCAAACAAGTCTTTGTCATGGACCAGTTTACTTTGATGTTTATCCTAATTTAACCTTATCTTTAACTGACCCCAATATACTTGAGGCAGTAACCTTGAATCTGAAAACTCATGGTTATAACTTCATGAAAGGATCTGAAACTATAGCTATAATTTATAGAATCCATTATAAAGTTTTATCTACAATGGCACCCAAGGTAAAAGTCAAAACTGAAAATGGTAAAACCACGATTATTGAAACCAATCTTTTAACCTCTGATGTTGCTACAAATAGAATTATAAAATGGGAAGAAATTGACTTTCCAGAATCTTGGGTTATAACCTCAGCAGTTCCACCTGCACCAATTATAGATACAGACATCGATCAGATAATACAGACGGATGATGGAAATATTGAAGTGAAATTTGGCTCTAATAATATAGCCAGAATTTCAGGGAAACCTTATATAGAAGGTGGTTCCAGTTCTTCTGTTTTAAGAAGATCTTTTTCCAGACCGAGCACCTCTTATAGAGATGTTAAAGGGATTAATATTTCTGACAATAATATTTCTCATCCTATCTATGAGAAGGAAAATAAAACTTCTCCTACCTCATCAGAGATGAGTTTTCACATATAAGCTTATGTATTTAAGACCAGATAGTAATCTGAGAAAATTCCTTAATAAGGAATTTATGAATAAAAAGCATACTGCTTTCAGAGAATGGTTTGGAAAAACTTTTTCTACAGATCAAATGTATCATTATAAAAATCAATATTATAAACATCTTGAAGAAAACCAATGTCTGAAATATTTTATAGACTGGTTTGTTGAATACTTTCTTAATAAACAAGAAAGAAAAATTAATATTCTAGAAGAACATTATAAACAGTGGACCACCCAAACTGGAAAAACTGTGAGATCAATTTATCCACCAACAGAACCTTTAAGGTTATCTGGTGTTTCTACCTCTAATTTAGAGGCAACCGCTTTTATAAAGCCTCTTATTGATGATAAAATGGAAAACGCTTTGAAAGAACTTCAAAAAGTTTTCAAACAGAATAATTTTTCTAATATTTACATTCAAGTAATTGGTCAACAGTTAACCAGAGTAGAATCTACTTTGGAAAGCTTGAATAATAAATTACAGGCTATGGGAATAATTGAAACTCCTGTTGTTAAAGCTGTAAACGAGAAAAATTATATTCCAATAAAACCAGCTTTAGAAATTTCAGGATATAAATTATCCAAAGATAAAAATATATCTTCAGATATTATGAATGCTCTGGAGAAAAAGTTTAACAGTGCAAAATTAAATGTCATTGATGGAGAACCTTCTGAAATATCAGAAGAAGACTTAGAAATAAATGAGTCATCAGAAGATCAGATTAATATGTCTGACAATAATATCGTAAATACGATAAAATATCCTTTAAGGACGTTGGACAAGCATTATTATAAAATGCCAACTCCTTTAGATGTCCTGCATGAAGAAAACGAAGCTCTTACAACAAATTCGTATTCGGGACGAGCCATTTATGAATGGAATATTGATAGATTATCTGATAAGCAAATCCATGATACATTACATCGTATGATGATGTATGCAACAGTATCAAACAGCAAGGGAACTCAGATACTGATATTGCAAGATTTATATCATGTGGATTTACTGGGATCCTGAAAGGCTGGTGGGATCATTGTTTATCCCTAGCACAAAAGGTTGAAATTTGGAACGCAGCAAAAATGGAGAATAATACTCCTGTATCTGATGCTGTTTATACTCTAATACTTACAATCCTCGATCATTTCACAGGGGATGTAAGTAATCAACCTGAGAAAGTTAGAACTTTGTTACAAAATCTAAGATGTCCTACTTTAACACATTTTAGATGGTACAAAGATACCTTTCTTAGCAGAGTTATGCAACTAGATGATGCAAATAACTCTCATTGGAAAGCCAAATTTATAGACGGCTTACCCAACCTATTTGCTGAAAGAGTTCGAACAAATCTTAGAACTCAAAATGATAGGGTCATACCCTACAATACCTTTACATATGGTCGCTTAATAAGCATCTGTGTTAAAGAATGTTTATCTCTATGTAATGACATAAAGTTAAAAAACCAATTGAAAAGCCAGAGATTGACTGGTAAACACGAATTAGGAGAATTTTGTAGCCAATTCGCAATGGAAGATCATTATATGGATCGAAAAGATAAAAGAAAGACCAAAAGAATGGGGTCTAAACGGCCTCATTATAAAAAGAGATATAAAAGGCCATATAAACCTTCTATACAAAAAGAAGAAGGAGATAAGAAGAGAAAACCTTATAGGTTTAAGAAGAAATCTACTTCTTCAGCCACTTGTTACAAGTGTGGAAAAGTTGGTCATTTTGCCAACAAGTGTTATACAAAAAAGAAGATTAATGAAATAGAAGAAGAAGAATTAAGAAAATCATTATATAAAATAATGATTAATTCTTCAGAATCTTCTGAATCCTCAGAATCTGAATCAACAGATTCCTCATCAGATGATGAAAAAATTTGTAATAATAATTGTTCCAGTAAATGTTGTAATATCAACAATAAAGAAGATTACTGGAAATCTATAGTTGAGATGAACGGTCTCAGTATTAATGTCATAACTAAAGATGACAAAAAGACCATTCTCAAAATCATTCAAGATGAACACATTCAGCCAGAACTTAAATCTAAGTTGGTTGAAGTTCTTCTTAAAGAAGAAAAGGAGAAATCTCCTGTTATTGATAATGTTTATAGATTATCAGAAGTCTTTAAAAGACAACAATCAAGAGAAGGTAAGCCTGTAACAATTGCAGCCTTACAGAAAGAAGTTAATAACCTCAAAACAGAAATTATAGAACTGAAAGTTCAAAATAAAGATATTTTGCAAAGAATATCTATTATTGAAGGAAACACCATTATACAAGGTGAATCTTCAAATAATGAAGATGAATTTGCTGAGGAAATTGTCCTAAATAAATTCCTACAAACTATTGATTTAGTATTAAATCAAAAATGGTATATTAGAATTACCCTTATAATAAATAATGATTTGGTTATACCCGATCTTATTGCACTAGTTGATAGTGGTGCAGATTTAAACTGCATAAAAGAAGGAATTATTCCTATAAGGTATTATGAAAGAACTACACAAACCTTGAGTACAGCTGATAATAGTACTCTTACTACACCTTATAAAGTGTCTAATGCAAATATTTGTAATAACGACATTTGTATTCCCTCTCCTTTGATTGTAGTAAAGGAAATATCACAACATGTGATACTCGGAACACCCTTCCTTAGTAAGATAATGCCTATAAATAAAATAGACTCACAAGGCATTTATAGCTCTTACAAAGGAAAAGAGGTTATGTTTCAGTTTATAACTGATCCTATGATGAAAATCATAAATGAGGTAAAAAATATTTACCTGAAAGAAAATCAAATAAATTTTATTAAAGAAGAAATAACTTCTTTACAAATAAACAAACAACTTGATTCTAGTATAATAACTAGAATTAAAAATTTAGAAAATGAGTTTATAACTCAAACTTGTAGTAACTTTCCTAATGCATTTTGGGAAAGAAAACAGCATATTGTCAATCTTCCTTATATAAATGGTTTTTCAGAGGAAAATATTCCTGCGAAGGCAAGACCTTGCCAAATGAATCAAGAATATCTTGAACTTTGTAAAAAAGAAATTAGCGGTCTTATAGACAAAAGGCTAATAAGAAAATCAACTTCTCCATGGAGTTGTACAGCATTTTATGTAAATAATGCTGCTGAACAAGAGCAGGGGTACCACGCCTTGTTATACATTATAAACCTTTAAACAAAGTACTGAAATGGATAAGATATCCTCTCCCTAATAAAAGGGATCTGCTTAATAGAATAAGCAAAGCCAAAATATTTTCTAAGTTTGATTTAAAATCAGGCTATTGGCAAATTCAGATTCATGAATCTGATAAATATAAAACTGCTTTTGCAGTACCTTTTGGGCATTTTGAATGGAACGTTATGCCGTTCGGATTAAAAAATGCGCCATCTGAATTTCAAAATATTATGAATTCAATATTTAATCTTTATACTAACTTCATTCTTTCATATATAGATGATGTGCTTATTTATTCTGAGAACATTGATCAACATTTTAAACATTTAAATGTTTTTAGACATCTCATTATAAAAAATGGACTAGTCATATCTGCTCCAAAAATGAAGTTGTTCCAAACAGCTATACGTTTTTTGGAACATAATATTAATAATGGAACTATTGTTCCAATTGAAAGAAGTATAGAATTTGCTTCTAAATTTCCTGACTATATTCCTAATGTTAAGCAGCTCCAAAGATTTTTGGGTGCTTTAAATTATGTAGCAGATTATTATAAAAATTTAGCTACAGATGCAGCCATTTTATATACTAGGCTAAGAAAAAATCCATCACCTTGGACAGATGACCATACTAAAGCTGTTCAAAAAATTAAAGAGACAGTAAAAAATTTACCATGTCTCCATATTGCCAATCCTAATTGGAAGAAAATTGTTGAGACCGATGCTTCAAACATAGGATACGGAGGCATCTTAAAACAAGTGGATCCTACTAATAATAAGGAAATTCTTGTAATATTTACTTCTGGAAAATGGAATCCAGCCCAGTTGAATTATTCAACTATTAAGAAAGAAATTCTTTCTATTATCAAATGCATTTATAAATTCCAAGATGATTTATTAAACCAGAAATTCTTATTAAAAATTGATTGTAGTGCAGCCAAATCTGTGTTACAAAAAGATGTTAAAAATTTAACATCAAAGCAAATATTTGCTAGATGGCAAGCAGAATTATCTGTTTTTGATTTTGATATTGATTATATAAAAGGTACTAATAATTGTCTTCCTGATTTTCTGACCACGGAATTTCTGCAGGATACTGCAGATGCAAACCCCGATGAGGGGACGAGGCCCAGACAGAGGGCGAGGAAGGGGAAGGAGTAATACTTCTAACAACTCCCCTTATGCGAACTGGCTTAAAATGCAAAAACCAAAATCCATGCAAATAGACATGGAATCTGAGGCGTCATACGCCCAATCAGAATGGAAAATGCATCATAAAAAGGCAAATAAAAATATTTCTAATATAAGTATTTACAGTTCTCAAAGTGAGGCTGAGACATTTTCAACAGGAAATATTCCTGGGCAATCATTTAAAAAAGCAATTGAAGATGCTAATGACAGTTATATCTTAAAAGATAACTCTGAACAGATTATATGTTTAGAAAGGAATGATATTCCTAAGATGAATGATCCATGGTCCTTGAAAGAAAAATATATTGAGACCGTTTCTTTTGCTACATCAGCCGGAAAAACAAGGCAAGTATATGAAGCCTTGTTAATAGTTTCTGGATCAGTAGAAATAAAACACTACTATCCAAACGGGAAAGAAGGTGGAGAAATTATAAAATTCTCCAAAGCCATTATTAAAAAGATTTTTAGCCCTCATGAATGGGCCTTACACCCTAATTGGGCTAGATCGTTCAAATTAGGAGAAGAACGACAAGAAAGCAATTATTGGGATTATATCCAAGCTTTTGAAAAGTTTTTATATAATCCCAATAATCTAGCGAAAAAACATTCCTGGTTTATAATTATAAAACCTGACGTTATAAAAGCAGGTATACCAGTTTGGTTTATCCAAGTATGGCAAAAAATTGGGGCAGAGTTAGACATACTGCCAAAATCAATTTTTGATCTATTTGTTCTTTGGATAGAGTCACATCCAAGATTTCATGATACCAGTGATGACTCAATTATAGAAGGAGAAAGCACCCTCCACTATTTTATAGAAAATGAGATGCCATTTATATTTAGATGGACAATTATTTCTGAGTTTAATAATAAAAATATTCCTATTCTTTCCAGAAAATTCCTTATTAAATGGTGGAATGGGATTATTGAAGAAGAAAAGGTAGCTGGCATAAAAGCAGCTATTAAGAGCAATAATAATGCTCTGGATAATAAGATTAATGAGGAATTAGCAAAAGAAAATCCAATGCTAAAATTAAAATTATCGTTTCAGAGAAAATATCCTAATATCTCTGAAGAAGAATTAATGAAACGCTGCCTAGAATATATGAAAAGGCAGTTTGAGCAAACATTTGATAATTCAGACACCAATTCTTCTACGTCTGAGAAAACTACCAAATCGGTAGAAATGAAAGAATGTTTTCAAGGACACTCCCAAGATCCAGAGAAAGATTTAAAGACAGCAGATCAGCTTTGGGAGGATCTCATGGGCTCAAGATTGAGTCAGGACAAAGGCAAGGGCCTCATGAAATAAGATAAAGAAGAAAAAGACTTTTTATCAAAACGAACGACTGCAGAAGAATCTAGCACACGGTATTTGGTAAAAGGTATCTTTGGCCCATGGTTTTCATAAAACCAGAACCAGTGACGCATGCGATGACGATTGCGCACAAAAGACAACTGAGCATTTACAGCTGTAAAGTGCACCAGTGCAATGATAGAGCCTCGAGTGTGCATCGATGCACGGGCGATTTGAAGAGATAATGTATCAATTTGAGGGCTTAGAGGCACCTCGGATCGCTAACAGTCAGTCAGATGAAGATTTCGAAAATGAAGGCGACGGGTTAGTTCAAATGAATGCTAGTGAAATTAGTAGGTCAAAATCAAGATTCAACAATCTTGCATGCACAAAATTGTCCATTTGAGGGGTCCCACAAGCTTATTAATAGAGATGGGGCCGCATAATTTGGTCCCCTTGTTAATGAAATCTAATTGGACTTCAAGGCTTTTTCTTAAATATAAAGAGATTCATGATATTATCATTGAATAGTGTCATGTAGCATGTATGATATTTGCTAGTTAAATATGGTCCATGTATGATTTGATTCCTAATAGATATTGGTCCATGTCACAGAGAAAGAATTTCCTTTAAATCTATATATGTCATGACTTAAAACTCAAGGGGTCCACTCTCTTTCTGTTGTTTGGTCAATCAAGATTTGCATTTAAATTTTGAAAAATGTAAGGGTCGATGGCATATGAGAGAAATTTTCTCCTAATCCTCCAGTAGTCAATAATATATCAATCTCTTTATTAATGCAAACTGTTCACGTCAACATATTCTAACACATACATATTTAAAAAATTATGTGTTTTGATATTTCTTACACATCCATCAAAGGGGTCATAAATTTAACGGTTTACATAACCGAATCAAGGGTCAAAAGGTATCAAAATCATGTAAAAACCAGTGTGCATTTATGACAATCAAGATGAAGGACACTGATAATCAAAATAAAGTTGCCGAGAGTTGATAGTTCTCTTAAATTTTATGCACAATTTTCTAACGTATATACATACATGAGCATGTCACGTGCAAAAATCTACAAATGATAATCTCCTGGGATTTGGAAACCAGACAGCAACTTGCAGGAAGATTGAAGTGTTTCACACTTCCTGTACTGAAATTGTGGTATCATGAAGTTTGCAACTTAAATTCTAAAAACTAAATTACGATACACTTAAGAATCAAAATAGGTTTTCCAAAAGCGGGAATGGAATACTACAAAAGTCATAGAAGCACTATGTTCTTACTGAATTCTTACAAAATTTTGTATCTCAAGTTTTAAAACTATGTTCACAAATTAACAATAATTTAGTTAATTATATGTAAATATTGATTATAGTATTATGATAAGCATTTTATTAAAAGGTTAATGTGGCCGTGAATATTCACGGACAATAATTTAGTTAACTATATGTACATATTGATTATAGTATTATGATGAGCATTTTATTAAGAGGTTAATGTGGCTGTGAATGTTCACAATCAGTTGGCTTGGCTGCCAAATGGGGGTAAATCAGCAAAGGGCAGGCCCTCTAACTTAAGTTAACCGGAGGACCGACCGTAAGGCTGTGTATACTTTCACTTCACAGCCGCATTTCCCCCTATTATTAATTAGGGTAATAATTGGTGGGGTAAGAGAGTAATTGGGTGATGGATGAGGCAATTGAAGAGATAGAGCACATGTACTAAGCCCATGGCATGAGGAGAGTTCTACTTATAGAAGCAAGTCTTTGTTGGTGGATCACTAAATCATATGACATATGATGCAAGCTTAGATTCTCTCTCCTTTTGCTAAATCACCTTGGAAAGGAGTTCTTTAGTCAAAAGGTTATAAAGTTCATGAAAGTGAGAGTCTCCCATCAATTTGGAAGATTGTACCTTGATTTCTAAGTTGTTCTTTCTTCCACATACAAGGGCATCGAAACCTTTTAAAGATACTTGTATTCCATGAATAACTTTTTTGTCTTATAATCATGGTAAAGCCCTCTTACAACTACAGCAGCAACAATAGATGGTAACACCGTTATCAAAAGTAGGAAGGAAGAAAAAAGCCAACTACTACATCAAACCAAAAGATGATAGCCCAGCACTCACGCTTTTGTCTCCAAAATGAGAGATTACTGGTTCTAGTTACACTATCCCCACAACTTTACGAAAATTGAGGGGGGGGGGGGGAGGGGGGGGGTCTAAGAACAATGACAGGTCTCATCTACACATCTTGCATTGCATGAAATCTACATATACAACAGTCATGATATATACATAGCCAATGAGTGATCACAAACAATGGTATTTTTCCTGTATCACTTAGAATCAACATGAAGCTTTATCGACATATACAACAGCGTAAGCACAGCGCCTTGAGGAATTGGAGCAAACCTCGCAATATTCGCCCCAACCCACATTGCCACCACTACCAAAGCCACAAGGCTGCTACTCTTCTTCCCACAAAGCCAACTCGCGAAATAAATGCACAATGCAAGCAGAACGCCCCCTCTGCCTCCAAATAACCAAGCAACGATATATCCCATTTTGTATCCGATATCTAAATTTTGGTCAAGCAAAGCGGCGGCCCCACAGAGAGCGAGGGACGCGCGGTGGCCGACCATTTGCATGAAGAAGAGAGTAAAGAAGGCAAAGCGGAGGACTTCACTGAAGGAGCCTCGCTCGTAACCTGAGGGGTTTTGATTTGAGTTTGCTTGATAGTACCATGAGGTTTGTTTTTCTTTGTTTTGCCTTGCATAGTGCATCTGTTGCCTTAGTTTAGCCCATCTGTAGATTGTCTCTTCAGATACATCGGGGTAGTAGGCCCATCTTCGGCTTCGCGGATTGGTTCTGGATTCTGGAAACTCGAGCAATACGTCGTAGCGTGCCCTTGCAACCTCGTCAGAGAGCACCTATTAAGGAAAACGGAGGTTGAGAACAGGGAGTAAGAATTTACCTTTCAAAAACCAATTAACATATCATCTGAAAATTTGAAAGCAGGGCAATGCCTGCTCTCAAAATAATTAGCAGCTTGATGACCTGCAACTTTTCACTCTCTGGACCTTTTCCGGTCTGGAAGAGTAGGGAGCACCAACTGATCTTTTTTTTTTGGCACTGAGCACCAACTGATCTAGGTTAACGGAAAGCTGGTCTTATGTTCATAAGACCAGGAATTTGACACTAAAAAAAGAGAGTTGATTTTTGGTGACAGTCAATTGTAAAACTACCATTAATGAAGTCAGCCTTATTTCGATGGAATAAAGCTTAGATGAAGAACATGACATTGACCTTTTAACATGCAATTTAGAATGTTCATTTGAAGGGTGAAACTTCTCATGCACGGCTATCTTTGCCCAGACAAATACTATTGTTCATGCAATTAGATGTGTAGATTTGTAATTTTTCAGTTCATAAGTTTTTCCCTATGCACTTGTGGAAAATATTGGTAGATTGGCCCAATGGGAGGGAGAGTTGGCAAGGCATGAAATTTCTGATAAGGTCACAAATTCCTGACACACAACCAGCACAAAAGTAAGAGGTTTGCATATCCTCGAAAAAAGATAGGAATGAAATTGCTGTTCAGCCTGCATGTTTTGATGCATAACATGTACACAAGCGATGCATGTGCAAAATATCATGGCCTCATGGGCTATCAAGAAGAAATATTGCCGCTGAACATATAACAAAAAGATCTGTTGATCTTTAGGCTTCGCTTATAGAGACATCCAATCATTATACTAGTCAGCAGCGTACCTGACACAAACCTCTTTTATCCTAGCTTGGAATAGATATGGTAAGAAAAAAAACGGTAAACAGAGCGCTAGCAGACCTTGAAGAATACATTTGGTCGAAAATAAATACCCTAGATGGAAGTGAAACTAATGCACGAAATTATTTTCTAGCTCAAGTATGATGGGCAGATATGGGTAATCACCTCATATGCCAACCGGATGCTCTTAAAGACCTCACCCGCTTGTAAATCTCGGCTAACATCAGGATGATACTGCAAAAAAGTCATAAATATAAGCTTATAGTGTTAGCTGCAGCACTATTATAACTGGAAATAGATCCAAGCCATATAACTTGCCTATGCTAATATACAAGTCAATAGCATAGAAATAGTGATGAAATGAAGAAGAGTCCAGACTCAAAGTAGATGTTTCATCCATTATTGTTTCAATTTCCAATTATTACTCGATGACTGTCACAGTTGCCTACTTGTCTACAAGTTTCGAATAAATTTTGCGATTTCCGTGTTATAGCATGCAAAATCCGGGGGTGGGGGTGGGGGGGGGGGCTCTGAGATTTTTTTGAAAAAATAGCACCCATGTTGCAATTGGTGTCTAATGTTAACAGCCTCAACATAATTATCAAAGAAAAAAAGAAACTGAAGATTATGTACCTATCTGTCTCTCATCCAATAATCCCGCCTATCGTTTTCTAATTTCACCTATTCTACGTGGAACACTAAGCCTCTCTCTCTCTCTCTCACACACACACGCGTGCGCGCGCGCAATGGGTCCCATGAGTTTGCAAATATGAATCTTGCAAGTTTTATGAGTCTAGGATTGTAGTTTGTGATTGCCACACATGCTGAAACTAATATTAGTTGATGGAAAAAAACTAAATTAAATTACAATGTTGAAATTTTATATGCTCTTATAGTTTCTATGTTTTTTGCAAACTCAAATCGACATTAGTTTCATTTCCTCTCTTAGCAAATTTGTGTCTAAATTTTAATGTAAACAAAATTATTTTATTGTCTGAAATTAAATTTAAGTACAATTTTATTGTATAATTTTCATTTTGCATAATGATTTTGATGCTATTTAGTTGGATTTATAAGTTGGCGTTTGATGTGTGCGTGTGCCCCCTCTCACCTAGAATTCTAGGTCCGCAACTGTGCAAACTATTAAAGATTTGAAGAAATTTTGGCATCGTTGAAATTTTTGTGATATTCATTTTCTATAGCAAGCAAAATATTGAACTGAAGAAAACAAAAAATTCTAAATTTTTTGATGTCGTGCGATTTTCAAATGTTATAGCAAGCAAAATTATGAAAACCAAAACAATACAGAAAATTTATAAGACTTCTGAAAATTTCACGATTTTCGCGTGTTATAGCATGCAAAATATTGAAAACCCAAAGAAACCACGGATCTTTTGAGATTTTGGAAATTTTCGTGATTTTTGGGTTCTATTACATACAGAATATTCAAAATTTTAGCATTTAATTTTTTTTTACAATTTTTAATAGTTTTACATTTTTGGTGATGTATCATATAAAATATTGAAATACAATCAAACTAAAAAGAAGGTTTCGAGATTTTTTAAATTTTCAAGTTTTCGTTGAGCATGCAATATATTGAAAAATCAAAGAAAACATAATTTTTTGACAGTTTTTTGAATAGTACATGATTTTCGTGTGCTTGATTATCGAAATATTGAAAGATCGAAGAAAATATAGAATTTTGAAAATCTTGCGATTTTGGTGCGCCAAAATATCGGAAAATCAAAGAAAACAGAAGATTTCTAAAAATTGCGCGATTTTCGTGAAACATTTAACATATAAAATTTTTGAATTGAATAGAATAAGTTTGGTTGAAAATTTCGTGATTTTCATGTAATATATCGAACAAAATATCGAAAAATTGAAAAACAATTTTTTTTTATATTTTAGAAAATATGACAATTCCTATGCCATAACAAGCAAAATATTAAAAACCGAATAAAGCAGAATCTTGGATTTTTAAAAATTTCATGATTTTCGTGTTACAGCAGAAACATATTGAAAAACCAAATAAAATAGAAAATTTTAGGAATTTCTTAAATTTCACGATTTTCGTGTGATATAGCAAGCATAATAAAAAAAACCGAAGAAAACATAATTGTTTGAGATTTTCAAAAATTTCTCGATTTTGTGTCTTATAGCATGGAAAACATTGGAAAATATAAAAAGATAATTTTGATTGTTTCAAAAATTTCCTGATTTTTGTTTGTTATAGAAAACAATATTAAAATCAAAGAACACGGGATTTTTTTTCACATTTTCGTAAGTTTCGCAATTTTCATGTGTTGTACAATGCAACATATTCAAAAAGTTGGCCTTTTTAAAATATTGCGATTTTCGTGTGCTATATATATATATAGCAAGCAAAATATTGAAAAACCACAAAAAATAGCAAATTTCAACATTTTTTAAAATGTAGCGATTTGGAGCTATAACATGCAAAGTATTGAAAGACGGAAGAAAACAGAAAAATGAGATTTTTGAAAATTACGTCATTTTTGTACCGTATATAACAAGCAAAACATTGAAATCCGTAGAAAACGGAAAAATTTTGTTTTTTAAAATTTTGCGATTTCCGAGTGCTATAGCAAAATATTAAAAAATCGAAGAAAACAAAAAAATTCGCGGACATGAACATTTCGCGATCTTTTGGTGTTATAGCATATATAAAATATGGAAATTTTGACAAAATAAAAAATATTGGGAATTTTTAAATTATCGCAATTTCGTGTGCTATAAGCATAATAATAAAAAACAGAAGGAACCATAAAAAATTTGTGAGTTCTGAAATTTTTGCAATTTTTGTGTGCCATATAATGCAAATATTGAAAAAAATGCAACAAAGAAAATTTTTGGGATATTAAAAAATTTCACGATTTTCCTTGAAAACCAAGGAAATAAAAAACTTTTAAGCTTTTTAAAAATTTCATGCTTTTCGTTTGATAAAGCAAGCAAATTTTAAAAAAAAAACCAAAAATTTCGCAATTTTCATGTGCTATAGAATTCAAAATATTGAAAATTCGAAATCGCTTAAAATTTTATGCTTTTTGAAAATTTTGGGTGCAAACCAAGCAAAATATTGAAAAACGAAGAAAACAACAAAAATTTAGATCTTCAAAATTTTTGCGGCTTTCTTGTGCCATGTATGATGCAAAATGTTGCAAAACCGAAAAAAACATTATTTTTCTGAACAAAAATTTCACGATTTCGTTTGTGGCAAGCAAAATATTTGAAACCGAAGAGAACAAAAAAGATTTGAGATTTTTGAAAATTTCACGACTTTCGTGTGATATATCAAGCAAAATATTGAAAAACTGGAAAAAAAAACAAAAAAACAATATTTTAAAAAAATTCATGCTTTTCCTACGCAATGCAAAATATTAAAAAATCAAATAAAACAGAAAAATTTTGAGAGGTTAAAAAATTTCACGCGCTATAGTATGCAAAATATTGAAAATTCGAAGAAAACAAAAATGTTATTGAGATATTTGAGAATTTCACGATACTCGTATGCTATATGCCTATATGATATATCATGTAAAATATTGTGAACAGGAAGTAAAAAGATTAGTTTTGAGACCTTTTGAAAAATTCGCTATTTTAGTGTGCAAGATATTAAAAACTTGAAGGAAATATAAAATTTAGAGATTTTTAAATTTCGTGATTTTCGTGTGTTAAATATATAGCAAGAAAAATATTGAAACACCGAAGCAAAAATAAAATTTGATATTTATGAAAAAATTGCAATTTTCCTATGTAATATCATGCGAAATTTTCAAATTTTGAAGAACATTGAAAACTTTTGATATTCTTTGAAAATTTCGCAAGTATCGTGTGATATAGCATATCAGCATGCAAAATATTGAATAAACAAAGTGTAAAATATTTCAATATTTTTGAAAATTTTGCGATTTTGTGTGCTGATGAGCAAGATATTGTTAATTTGAAGAAAACGGAAAATTTTGGGATTTTTATAAATTTCGCAGTTTTTTGTGTCATGTAACAAACAAAATATTAAAAATCCAAAGCAAACAGAAAACTTAAGACTTTTGAGTGTGTGATTCGTATCCTATATATAGCATACATAATATTAAGAAACTGAAGAAAACCGAAAATTTTGTTATTTTCCAAT
Organism: Agapanthus africanus; assembly: GCA_030015575.1. Taxonomy (NCBI): domain Eukaryota; kingdom Viridiplantae; phylum Streptophyta; class Magnoliopsida; order Asparagales; family Amaryllidaceae; genus Agapanthus; species Agapanthus africanus. The sequence goes on from CM057338.1 coordinate 964,547,403, forward strand.
GTCATGGCAAGAAAATATTTAAAAACTAAATAAAATTGAAGATGTTGATATTTTTTAAATTTTCATAATTTTCTTGCGTTATAGCATGCTAACCATTAAAAAAACAGTATAAAAAGAAAAAATTTAGATTTTTGAAATTTTCTCGATTTTCATATGATATAGCATGCAAAATATTGAAACACCGAAGAAAACAAAAACATTTGGGATTTTCTAAAATTTCATGATTTTCAATTGCTATAGCAAAATATTGGAAAAACCAAATAAAACAGAAATTTTTTAAATTTTTGAAAATTTATCTATTTTTCTCTGTTAATATCATGCAAAATATTGAAAATTTTGGTAATCATGATTTTCGTGGCAAGCAAAAAATAGATAACCGAAAAAACAAGAAATTTTGGGATTTTTGGAAATTTCACGATTTCCACGGGCCATTACATACAAAATATTTTTATAAACATAGAAAATAGATTTAGATATTTGAAAATTTTGCGATTTTCGTAGGCTACGCAAGGAAAAAACTGAAAACTTAAAGAAAATGCCAAAGTATTTGCATGATCAGTTTTCATATATTTTAAGATATGAATTTCATAAATAAAAGATATTACAACTTATAGATCATATCACAATAAACTTCTAAATTAATCCAATTTTCTGGACTTTGGACTTCGTATCCGCGCATTGCGTCGAGACCCTTGCTAGTAATAACTATATGGCTATGATTGTTGCACGTCTACCACTGATTTCTTACTATTATTGTCTTTAGGCCTATGTGACTTTGATCTGAAGCATGCTTCATATGATTAACAACTATAGAATTAAAAACGAATTATTTTCAGTCAAACGAGGGTTTACACACCAAATATAATGAAAATTAGAGGGACCTTTGATCTGTGATGATAGATTTTTGTTCAAGAGAAAGACTAGGTGGCTTTAGACACATGGCCATGTATTCTTTCTCCTCATCGGCGATCTGAATTCACTTTTTTAAATCTGAATTCACTTAAAATTGAATTTCAATAAATATATCAGCATTCATATCATGTAGTTTACTTAACCCACCTAATCTCTTGCTTTAGCAGAGGCTAATTGCTAAACTTCGGATCATATTAAAAATGAGATTGTTAACTTAAAAGAAGTCACTTAACATAACAACCTATTAAGCACAAACACCGACACGGGACATGGCAACTTTGTAAAAAGGAGGATATGGGGAAGCAACTATATTATTTATCGATATAATCAATTATGTGTGTGGAGGCGCATGTGTGCATGTGAATGTATATATGTCAGTATGTATGTATTGAACAAAATAAATAAAAGAAGAGAAGAAACATGTATTAGTATAACTTTAAAAGCACAATAAAAATAAAATCAAGGTTATAACTTATATACATAACCATAAGTTTTCATGAGCACAAATAAATTCGTATACAATACCAAAAGTTGAGCACATAAGAATGCAGTCCATAAGAGTTGAAACCAAGGTTACAGAATGTGATATGCGCCACTATGCGGTTGAATGGTGCACAATGCATATACGGAATATGCATCGCCTAGGCAAGCGCATATGCGCTATGGCTTTTCAAATACGATAAAGAAAGGGGGAAATGAAAGAATCAATATAGTGCAAAAAACTTGATAGAAAACCAATAAGAAAAAGGAAAATATTAAATGGTTTATGCTAATAAAAATCTAAATGCATTTAGAAAGCATAGCTTTTTGAAGAGATAAAGGGCAAAGCTCTTTCTCTAAATTTTTGCTGAATAAGTGAAGATATTGTTGGAGAACTTCTATTGGTATGTAGGTCAAGTATATTATCTGACTCAACCGAACAATGTTTCATATTCCATATATCTGCTTCCAATGCGTAAGACACCGTAATATAGGCGTTTTTAGCTTTGGAAATGAATTTTGACCACATATAATGGGCCATGCGGCTCAAGTTTAATGCGCCAAGAGAGCACATAACACATGATTTGTACGTCAAATACAGTACCCGATTCAACCACACAATTTTTCATATATCAGTATTTGTGCTCCCTATACGTAAAACACAGTCATATGGGCGTGTTTAGCTTTGAACTTGAATTTTGCCCGCATAATGGGCCATGCGGCTTAATTTTATGCACCAAGAGAGCGAATAACTTTTATGTGGATGCATGAGCGCAGCATAAATCACATTTCTATAACAGCGAAACACACAACCTATTAATTCTTTTTAATCGAAACCGGCTTTCATAAGCCCAACTTCATCATTTGCATCAAATTGTACCTTTACTACTCCTAGCAAAGAGAGATTTGAAAAATGAAATATTCTGCTGTCCTCGAAGGTATCAAGTTCTCCACATACACATTCCACATTTTTATATCTCAACCGCCTATGCTATATAAATTTGTAGAACACGTCCAATTTAGGTAGACACTGCCCAACCATGACAGACATGGTGCTGAGCCAGGTGTGTGAGTGCCCGATACGTGTCAAACAGGAACATGACGACCAAACAAAAGTGTTCACGCTTCTTAAGAAACCACTAGTCTTTAATAATAAAGGCTTTCTCCGTTGATTGTCCACTCACAGATTTCTTCTAAATGTTCAATTTGTAGTTTCACCTAAATCGATAGAGTCTATAAATCTCTCAACGATGACAAGTCCTTTTATGTTAAAAACAAACACCAAACATGATAATTTAAAGCGTTCTAATGTCTCCTAGACTAGAATTTATTTTGTATAATATCCTCTAACGATGTGACATAGAACCCTCATTCGTTCCTCATTTCGCCTGCTAAGCGAACCCCAAATGCCGCATAGCTCAGAAAATTCATCTTCTCCTGGCTTCTACATGAACTCTGAAAATGGGGATATGATAATAATTTCCTCTTCTGACTTTATTTGTGCCTTAGACTTGAAAATAATTTCTCCATATAGGAGAATTTGGACAATGCCAATTGATCAAGCTCCTGTCTAAGCCATGGTTTTTCCGGCTAAAATTACGGCCCTAATTAAGAGGGCTGGCCTCTAGAAGATGGTCGGTCCAAAAGAAGATATAAAAATCAAACCTTCGATTAATAGCTGCGCTCCATTATGAGGGAAAAAGTCAAAAAAAAAAAATGGCGATAATGATATCAAGGATGTAGATTGAGCAGCAGCCATCGATCTCTAAAATTGAGCAAAAGATTACAAATTAATATCGAGAGAGAGAGAGAGAGAGACCTTTCGAGCCAGGAGGCGATACGCCTTCTTGATATCGCCGGGAGAAGCGGTCCTTGAGACCCCTAGCACCGCGTAGTGGTCCTTTCCGCCGCCGTGAGCCGCCGCGGCCACCGGCGACGCCCGGTAGCTAGGGTTCCGGCGCCGGAAGTAAGGGTGGGCCCACACCCTGACGAAGGAGGCGATCCTTCTCAAAGGGAGGGGAAGGATCCCTCCGCCTCCGCCGCCGCAGTCGGGGGAGCTCCGGCTCAAGAGGTACAGCGACTGCATCCCCTCACCCCCCTCTCTCTCCCCTCTGCTAGCGAATATTTCCGCATCTAGTAATTAATTCCGCACGCGCGATGCACGTGCTTAAGTGGGTTGTTTCGGGGTTCCAAAAGACCTGTTGTACTCCCAAACTTTTAAGTTGCTATCTATTGTTATTTTTTCCCCCTGAGTATCTCTCTAACCGTTTTGATTTAAGATGATGAACGTTCAAAAATTTTGTTTTGTTTATTCTTCTGTAAAATCCTCTAACCGTTTTGATTTAAGATGATGAACGTTCTAAAATTTTGTTTTGTTTATTCTTCTGTAAAATCGGTTTATTATATCTATACGATCAGGATGATATCAAATTAAAAATAAAAAGAATTAATTCTTCTTCCTTTTCTTCTCGCTTCAATTAAAAAATAAGAAAATGTCCAAGATGATGAAAAGGATGAGGATGATGTTCGAAAGGAAAAGGCTTTGACCACGGGGAGGGGAGGAGAGAGAGGTAGGAGCTTGATTGGGGCTGAGAAGGTCAAATAAATAAAGTTTTGGAGACAGAGGAGAAAGGAGAAATCCGAAAATGTGGAGTTAAGTACTTAAGAAAAGAAAACTAATCATTAACGCAAATCCAAATATACACATTTGAACATTTAAAGAACGAAAACAATTAGAAGGGTTTGTTCAGAAACAATTACATATCATTTGTATTTTGCCCGGCATAAAACTTATACCCCTGGAGTGATTTATCAGCACAACCAAGCTCTAAACAACTCCAGCATTTGTCAAATTTAGGCTTAGACTTTGCTTGCGTGGTTCAAAATAAAATAGGTCTTTTTTTTCAATAATAAATTTTCTTATAATTTTTAGCACAATTCGAGGCCATGGCCTGGCCCCAAAAGACACTTGTTTCATCATCCACCCACAGAATGGGCTCCAGCTCCGAACCGCTTCTGTCTCCCTCTCCTGCAAATGGAAGCCAACGCTCTTCTCACTGCCCTTTTCTTTATAAAAGGGGGAAAATATAAATAAATTCCACCATTTATTTTTTATAATAAATCCTGTATTTATTGTAGAGCAACACCACCCCATTGCACTCTCGTCCAAGTTCATTGGATTCTCAGGTAATCCCTCTATTTGCCTCTTTTTCTTCTTTTATATTAAATATTTTGAGTAGGGCTCCATATTTTTTTTACCAATTTCATTTAGCTTCATGTATGATTTTGGGTAGATTAATGTGATTGCTAAAATACCCATATTGATAAGGACAAAAAAAAGATTTGGTTTTGATTTATATATGTAGATTGAGGTTGAATAATGTCTTCATCATTGGGGAAACCGAGCAACATATTTTGGCAGGAGTGCCCTATTGGGAAGACGGATAGGCAGAAGCTGCTTAAACAGAAGGGATGTGTTGTCTGGATCACTGGCCTCAGTGGCTCTGGTTTGTAATCCTTGGATCATTCTCCTGCATTTTTCTTTCCCTTTTTTTATGGGGTTTTTTTTGTGATGAAATTGAGATCAGTTGATTAGAGAGGAAATGTTAAGGGGATTTGGGGTGTCTCCACTAGAAATAATAGGATTTACATTTCAACTGCTGACATAATGGCACTATTTTAAGCATTTAATCCATGATCTGAACCATTCTAGATTGTGCTTTTGGTTTTAACTTGCTGATGGAGAATATCTCGGTATTAGTATTGGGCAGTCGTTTTTGGGATCAGAATAGGCCGTCTTGGTCATATTGCCCGTTTCGGATCGAAAGCATCGGATTTTAGAATAAATTGACAAAAGAAATGAAGCTTAAGAAATTCTGTAAATAAATAGTGAAGGCAACTAAAAACAATTTGGCAAATATTTTAGCAATTAATACTTGGTAAAAATAAGTGTACCATATATTATATTCTTTTTTGTATTTTAATGATGTCAAATTAACCGTGACCCAATAACTTACTAATAAACTCACTAACCCATCAGTAAAGTTAATATTAGAACCCTACTAATCAAATGGTGATCCCGTTATAACTTGGACAGAACTCGGACAATCATTTTTTGGATCGGAATTGGCTATCTCAATCCTGATCAGCCGAGATTTGAAACCATGATTACAGCTTAGTTTTCAACTCCCCTCCCCCCCCCCCCCCCCCCCAAAAAAAAGGAAAAAGGAAAAAAACATGCGGCGACTATTATTTATCACAAACCAAATGTTTGCAACTAAGCTTCACGCAGCTGGAAGACTCCTGTTAAAATTGGACATTGGAAAATCATATCTACTGCTGTCATCATTTAAGCTCGCAACATAGGTACAATATCTCATGTATCGGAACCTGAAGACAACTCTTAATCACAGGTTCAGTGGTTGAAATTTCCACCTTATTAAAACTTTAGTCCATAGTATGATACAATTGATTAGGACTTCCCCTTACACAGACGTGACTTCATCTCTCATATTTAATATTGGTATTATAGTGGAATGGTGATGCATGTGAGCACTTGATATGTAGTTGAACTGTCCCAAGAGTATGTACAAGTTTCCAAGCACTCGACATATAAGATGATATAGACATGGAATGTCCATGTACCGTTGACTTGATGCATTCAAAAGTTGGCGGCACTCTTAATCTATATTATTCAACTATTATTCCAAATTACAATAACTTGCTTCAGCTCCCTAGAAAAACAAATTAATCGGAATCGTCTGTACATTCAGATGCATCCTATTTATTCTGAATTATAACAACTTGATTGTGTTGTTCAATTATTTACTATTTTAAATTTTAATAACCTGCTTACAATATATTGTCATTGTTCTCTATAGGGAAAAGCACACTGGCATGTACAATAGGACGAGAGTTACATAGCAGAGGAAATCTTTCTTACATCCTCGATGGCGACAACCTTAGGCATGGATTAAACAAGGATCTTGGCTTTAAAGCAGAAGACCGTGTAGAAAATATACGCAGGGTTGGTAAGTATGATTCATAAACAAATTAGACTCAAAATTTCCAGCTCTTCATGGGCATGAATACTCAGTGATTTCCTTTTTACTGTTTTCTGATGTATTTTACATTAATACGCTGTCAGGTGAAGTAGCGAAGCTCTTTGCAGATGCAGGTTTAATCTGTGTCGCAAGTTTGATTTCCCCATATAGGAGAGACCGTGACTCTTGTCGTGCACTTTTGCCAGATCCAAGCTTCATTGAAGTTAGTGGTTCTGCCTATGTTTTGTGTATATCAAGCCCATTATGAAAACAGTGAGTTGAGAGTTATTTGTAACTTTTTTCCCTAGGTTTTTATGAATATGCCTTTGGAACTATGTGAAGCGAGGGATCCGAAAGGCCTTTACAAGCTTGCCCGAGCTGGAAAAATAAAAGGTGAGCTTTGTTTGCGACCTTGATGGTAATCTTCTCTTTGTAGAATATTTATCCTTGTCTACTTAACGGGTTGTCAGTGTGTTAGTAGTACCCGAAACTAATTATAGCATGCAGTTTTCTGAAAGAAATCTTAGAGTGTAATTTTAAGCTAGTTATGCTTAAATTTGGTGCCGATATGATACTATTGCTTAGGGATGCTTGAGCTGTTGGTAGTTAGAAATATGAATTTAAGTTAGTTTCGCCCCCTTTATATTGTTTTATCTATAAATTGATGCATTCTACAATATACACTTTCATCTATATAATTTGTTTGTAATTACCATTTTTAATCTAGTCTGGAGGATAAAAGTATGTTTCGGTGTATATTTCTCTACTTGTCAATTTCCACCTTAGGTTCCAGAGTAGGCTGAGCTTTCGCTGGATATTGCATTTTCCAAATTCTAATAATAATTCATAAATGGTTGATGGTAGCAGTAAATGTAGTTGATTCTTGTTATCAAGCCTTCTAGTAAAAAGACCTTTCAAAACCTGATGGCGTATCTGGAACTTTACCCGGAAGTTTAAGCAGTTGGATTTTGGGCAAACAATGTATATCAAACTAACACAACATTTCACAGCTAGTACTTTAGGAGTCATATTAAAAGACCTCTGATGATAATGGATGTTCCTCAAGCAATTTGTCTGAAACTGTTTCCGTATGAAGAAACCTTGTAAAGCAATTCAGAGGTCAGATTGATTTGGTGACTTCTAGAATCACTAACTCACCATGTCTCCGTGTATCTATCCAGTAATGATCTTGGTAGGCATACAAATTTATCTTGTCCCTTGTCCTGCCAAACGAATGTTGTATTTTGTGACCAAAGTTTTTCAAGGTTGATTTTAACAACATGCCTGAACTGGAATGAATCTTTAGTAAATCTGAGTTTTGATAAACATGACTGTTGTTTGGCTATATTTTGAGGGGATGCATATTAGGGCTCTTGAACAGATTAAATTTTTGGTAAGCGTAAATCTGATTAATGACATTGGACTGCAATTTATTTGGCCTTATGAGCTTAATTATATGTAATTTAGGCTAATTTTTAAGGTATCTTTAACTTCACCCTTGGTGCCTGGTTTTATCTGAAAAAGAAAAACAATGCTTGCATTCACCATGGAGTATATGGATATATTAGCGTCCATTTGTTTGTATTCGTAGTAAAAATCTGGTTATGATTCTTTGAAGATTAAACTTTTAGAAAGATCCGACACTCGCTAGCTCTTATAATACAGAAAATGCAGGTTCAAAATAAGGAATACTACCATGTGATACAGTAGATATCCTCATGAGGTTTGAAATATTTACTCGAACTGGATTTTTAAAAAATCTGTATTAAAAGAGATTTCTATGTTCTTAATGAATCCAAACGCTTTATTCAAACTAATTGAGCAGCCCTTTCCTTCCAAAGTCAAAGTCGAATTATCTATATATCAAATAAACACTGGGTGAGCCTATTCGATTTCATTCAATATGAACAAGCTATTCTTTCTCCCTTTTATCTCTAGACATACAAGATTTTTTTTTCTTGATTTTACTTGGGTACACATTTTCCTTTAGGGTAGCTGCCTCTTCCTTGGCCATGGAAATTAGTACTTTTTCCCGAGTAGAAACTTATAAAGAAAGCAATTTCCATCTATTTTATGTCTGACTTTTGAATTTTTTTTTGTACTTATTCAATTCTAGAAGGAAACGAAATAGTTTAGTTTTCTTTTCTTTTTTGCATGATTCTTCTACAAGAGGAAAAAGAAAAGAAAAATAAAGAGCTCCTTTTCTATTGCTTCTAGGTTTGATATGTGCCTTTCCTCATATTGATTTTTCTAGCTAAACAGATGGTTTATCTAAGATTATTTATTACCGTCAATATGCTTATTAGCAATATTATCGCCGGCCATGGACCTTACAAGTTAATAATACTTGGCATGAGGCGTGTGACCTTTAAAATTGGAATTATGGCTTCATGGCCTTTTCTTGTGATTGTGCCGCCTCAGTTTATATTATTTTTCATGCAGCAGACTGAGTTACCGGGTTTTTCAATTACTGTTTCGGTGCATTTATTTCTCATTTAAATCGCCCTTGCAGGTTTCACTGGGATAGATGATCCCTACGAGCCCCCTTTAAATTGTGAGGTATGTTATTTCATTATGCTGCTTTTCACAAAAATATACTGAATGGAACTTCATTTCGGCATATGCTCAGACATTCTCACAATTAGAATATTGTCATTGAAAATCGAATAATTATCATGAAAACTAACAAAATGGATCTTGCACTATTATACATCTTGGTAAATAAATCTTGCACTATCATGCGGAAGTCTAAAAGAAATTCCTTAAATTCTTGATATTCAGCTAATTCATTTCTTGTAATAACTTTTTGGCACCCCTGCAAGCTTCTTAATGTTTTTCCTTTACATTGCATCTTTGTTTAGTCTACAAGATACAATTGTGGGTATATGAATGCTGTATTAATCTTCTCTATAGATCGGATTGTTGAGCAATTAAGAAATAACATGTCCGAACAATGAATACGTCTGAAATGCGAATGTTAAGATGGATGAGTGATGATACACTAAAAGATAGGGTAAGAAATGAGTGTATTCGTAACGAGGTTGAGATAGTCCCCAACAATAACTGAGCCTTTTATCCCAAGCATATGGGGTAGGCTACATGAACCAACATGAGAATTACGTCGGGTCCAGCACATGAATCCTTCGCCTCCACTCACTCCTATCGAACAATATACTTTCATTGAGGTCTTTGGCAACCATATCGTTTCGTATCACCTCCATCCATGTTTTCTTCGGTCTCTCTTTTGCCCTTTTGCCATTGTCCATATCGAGAGTATTTATTCGTCGAACCGGTACTTCCATAGGTCTGTGTCGCACATGATCAAACCATCTTAGCCGATTTTCCTGTATCTTCTCCTCCACAAGTGCTACACCAACTTTTTCACGAATATCCTCATTTCGCACCTTATCTTTTCTAGTGTTACCGCACATCCAACAAATCATGCGCATCTCCGCTACGTGCATCTTCTGTGTATAATGCTTCTTAGGAGCCCAGCATTCTGTGCCATATAATAAGGCAGGCCGAATAGCGCTCTGATAAAACTTCCCTTTCAATTTTAACGGAAAGTTACGATCACACAAAATCCCTGTTGCACTCCTCCATTTCAACCAATCAGCTTGGATTCTTTGATTAACATCACTATCGATCTTCCCATCCTTTTGGATGATGAAACCTAGATATCTAAACTGATCGCTCGATGATATCTCTTACCTATCCAATGTTATACCAATATGGTTTTGACTTCTCTGTTTACTAAATTTGTAATGCATATATACTGTCTTGGACCTGCTCAATCTGAACCTCCGAGATTCCAATGTTTGCCTCCATAATTCCAATTTGGCATTAACCCTCATGTTTTCGTCTCATTTACTAGAACAATATCATCAGCGAATAGCATACACTAAAGTACCTCATCTTGGATAGTTCTAGTAAGCCCATCCATCATGATGATAAACAGGAATGGACTTAATGCAGATTCTTGATATAAACCAATTGTAATAGGAAAATCACTCGTTAGGCCGCCGCAAGTTCTGACATTTACCACTACTCCATCGTACATATCCTTGATTATGTCAATATTTGACGGGGACCCCCTTCTTCATCATTGTCCCCCATAATACCTCTCTAGGTATCTTGTCGTACGCTTTCTCTAAATCAATAAATATCATATGCAAAACTCTTCTCCTCTCTCAAAAATGCTTGACAAGCTGACGAAGCAAATGAATAGCCTATGTCGTCGATGTCCAGGCATAAACCCAAACTGGTTCTCTGTTATCTTAATATCTTTCCTTACCCTGTGTTCAATCACTCTCTCCCAAAGTTTCATGGTGTGGCATATAAGTTTTATTCCACGGTAGTTTAAGCAACTTTGAATGCCACCCTTGTTCTTGTAGATAGATACAAGAATACTTTTCCTCCATTCATTTGGCATCTTTTTTGTCAGTCAAATCTTATTAAACAGATCTGTCAGCCATTTAACGTCTATTTCACCTAAGTATCTCCAAACCTCGATAGGAATCCGTCAGGACCAACCGTTTTTGTTAAACTCATTTTGTTCAAACCTTCTTTAACCTCAGGTAGTCTTATTTTACGCATGAAATCACGGTTTATATTTTGAGATTGAATGACAAGCCCATCCAAATTCTTAGTAAAGTTCTCATTAAACAATTTGTCAAAATAATCTCTCCACCTTTCTTTTATATCGTCATCTCGAACTAAAACCTTTTGATTTTCATTTTTGACACACTTCATCGCATATAAGTCTCTGGTCTTCCTTTCCCGCATCCGAGCAATCCGGTATATATCATTTTCAGCCTCTTTAGTGTCTAATTTCTCGTACACTTTCTTGTAGATCTTAGATTTAGCTTCCCCAACAACTTTCTTAACTTCCTTTTTAGCCATTTTATACTTCTCAAATCTCTCCATATCTCTACTTTCAAATCTTTATAAGAATCTCTTTTAATTTTAATAGCAACCTTTATTTCTTCATTCCATCATGATATGTTCTTAGATGGTGGAGCACCACCTCTCGACTCACCAAGTAGATCTCCTCCTACCTTCTTGATACAACTAGTCATTTTGTTCCATGTTCTATCTGAATTATCTTCCGACTGTCAATCCGCTTCTTGGACTACACGATCTATTAAAGTCTTTTGGTTACCTTCTTTCAACCGCCTTCATTTAATTCTAGGTTCTACCTTACGTCCAATCTTTCTAGGTCCTCTTCTAAATCAAAAATCTAGAACTAAAAGTCTATGTTGAGTGGCTACTCTCTCACTCACCTGGTACTTCCTTACAGTCGATACAACAACCTCTATCTATTCTTCTCGTCAGAAAAAAGTCTATTTGACTAGCACTTGATCCGCTCCTAAAAGTGATAAGGTGGGACTCTCTTTTCCTAAATCAGGTGTTAGGTGTTTGCTAAGATCAAGTCATAAGATAAGGTAAAATCTAGAATCGAGCCACCTACTTCATTCCTTTGTTCAAAATCAAAACCTTCATGGATAGTATCAAACCCACTACGACTAGTACCTACATGTCCATTGAGATCACCACCAATAAATAACTTCTCTCCACTAGGTATACCTTGCCCCATCTTGTCTAAATCCTCCCAGAATAGACGCTTACTAGCGTCATCAAGACCTATCTGTGGTGCATAAGCACTAATAAAATTAAGGATCTCTCCACCTAAAATAAGCTTAACCAGTAAAATTCTATCACCTTTTCTCTTAATCTCAACTATATTCTCAAGCAACCGTCTATCTATGATTATGCCTATCCCATTACGATTTTTATCTCTACCCGTATTCCAAATCTTATAACCCAAGGCTCTATGACCCTACTCTTTTCATCTATCCACTTAGTTTCTTGCAAACACATAATACCAACTCTACTCCTAATCATCACCTCCACTAATTCTATTAGTCTATCCGTAAGGGAACCTATGTTGTAGGAAGTTAGACGGATCCTATGAAACGCTTGCTTATTTGTCACTACACCCGGGGTCCGATGTAGCGCGCCGTTTCTGGACGACGACCTAGAAACCCTTGCATACTTAACACTACACCCGGGATCCGATGTAGCGCGTCGTTGAGTAGGGGACGCCCCAACGATATTCTTATTATGGTTCATGTCATAGAATGTGACAAAGTTTTACGTTGGCTGTCACAAGCCTACCACAAGCTTCACCCTTTCTCATCCGGACTTAGGACCGGCAACGGTGGATTTGAGGTTGAGATAGTCCCCATAGAGAATAAGATGCGAGAGAACTGATCGCGATGGTTTGGACAGTGCAACGAAGACCAGTCGATGCCCCGGTTAGAAAATATGATAAAATTATGGTTCTTGATGCAACGAAGGGTAGGGGTAAACCTAAACGAACATGGATAGAGGTTGTCAAGAACGATATGTTAATTGTTAATTTTACAAAGGCAATGGCTAGAATGGAAAAGAAGGATTTATATATAGTTGACCCAAAAAATTTGGGATGAAGGCTTGTTGTTGTTGTTATGAATACTGCATTAAGCCGCATCATTCTGATGCATGTTATTTTGGTTTTACAGATAGAGCTACAGACAGATAACGGAGTTTGCCCCTCGCCAAGTACCATGGCAGGCCAAGTTGTGACTTACTTAGAGGAGAAGGGAGTTTTGGAGGAGTAATAAAAACCTGAGAATTTTCTGTTCTAGGAATCTCTGTTTCTAACTCCCTTTACCAGGATTTGGTCCCTTTTCGCTTTTTTTTACTGCAATAACTGCAGTTATTCATCAGAGACGACTCTTGGAATTCGCCCAAAATATTTAGGAGTTTGGCAGATGCTTGATTATTGCTAATATTCATATTTATTGTCACTTGATTCTGCGATTATACGTATGATTAATTTGTTGCCATTATAATCATTTCATATACTATTTGAGTAAAGCGGATGATTGTACTTTATAATTGTGATCGGGTCTACTATATGTTTGTTTTTGACAGCACATTATATTACTAGGTGCATTATGTATTAATTGTAAGGATAAATTGTGTTGGTTAGAAGTCAATGAAGTGTTTGCAAATCACATTTTGAAAAGGCTAATTTGCAGGATAACCCTTTCAGTTTGCTTTAAAGGGAAGCATCTTTGTTTTTATTTACATTTATTTTATCTTATTTTAGGAAAGAAAAAAGAAGTGGAATTCAAGGCAGTTGCTATTATACTAGCAAGGGCCCCAAGCAATTTGTGGGTATGAAGCCAAAATCCAGAAAATTGGATTAATTTAGAAGTTCACTGTGATATGATCTGTAATTTGTAATATATCATATTTATGAAATTCATATGTAAAAATATACGAAGGAACTTACAAATGCTTTGGCATTTTTCTTTATGTTTTCAATATTTCCATGTGTTATATCAATAAAAATATTGAAAACAGAAGAAAACAAAAAAATTGAGATTTTTGAAATTTTTTTGTGAATATAGCAAGCGAAGTATTGGATTTTTTTAAAAAATATAAAACTTTGAGTTTTTAAAAATTTCGTATAGCATGTAAAATATTGAAAATTTGAAGAAGACAGAAAGAAATTTGGGATTTTTGTAAATTTCATATGCTATAGTAAGAAAAACACTGAAAAACTAAACAAAAATGAAAATTTTGGGTTTTTGAAAATTTCATAATTTTCTTTTGCTGTAAAATGCAAAATATTGAAAAACATTAAGCTACAGAAAAAAATTAGCCTTTTGAAAATTTCTGAATTTTCATTTGGTATAGCGTGCAAAGCATTGATACATCGGAGAAAACAAAAAATATTTAGGTTTTTTGAATAAGTTGGCCCAAGCATTTCCATTTTGTAACAGCAGTTTTCTTTTTATTTACCAAAAAGCCTTTGCGAGTGCGGCAATGACACTCTCCCACTTGGTGGGAGGTTTTAGATTTGAAACCCGCCACTTACAATGGTAAGAGTGATTTTCAATTAATTATATAGAGAAAGCTTCAATAGGCCAAGAGGCACCCTTCCCAAAGCCAACGGGTTATTGCAAAAAAAAAACCGCAGGTTTGCAGTATGGAACTTAAAAAATCTGCAACTTAAATCTCCTTCTTCGCAACTAACAACTCAACAAGCATGACCGGCAAACTTTTTTTGTAAGAGTTAAACCAGAGCGGAAAAAAATCTCCTATAGTTTACCCAATATAGCATTTTACCCTCTTGGGTGAATTACTATTGTAAACTTCCATTTTGCTCCTTAAAATACTCAAATACCATTCCAAATAGGGCAAACAAATTTTAGAGCTGAATCATGTTTGAGCTGTAAGTGTTTGATCGAGAAACACAGAGACGTTTGCATAATCATTCCAATGGTATATGTGTTTTTCTTATGTTAAGAGATAAATTGCCAGTTTTTTTATTGTCGATTTAATAATTTATTATATTCTAGAGCAATATGCAGCTGTCCTCCACCGTGGCTACTAGCTAGCCAACAACTAGGTAACAACTAGGTAAAACATAAAGGTGGGCTGCTCGGGATTTGATGTTTCGCTGATCCTATAAGCGCATGCCTCATTTCCTATTCCGAGGTCAGCATCTCAAACACACGATCCATCGAGACCGTTTATTGTGATCTACATGTTTTAGAAACCGGACGTGAGATTTGGATATTTCTCCGACGGCTATCAAGCAGATTGTAATTTTCATGCACCCTAGAAACATTGATTTCTCAATAGATTTGATTTGATGAACGGGTTAGATGTATCGTCTAAACCATGTAGGTCACAATGATGTTCAACTCGGACACGGATCGGTGGGTGAAAAAAATGACCAGTTATATATGAATTGGAATTGAAAATGTACTTACTTGAAGATCAGGAAACAGTTGCCCTTTACCGTCACGCTTCTTCTACCTCCGAAATATATATTCCTCCCCCTGATCCCCAAATCATCAAACAGAAATCAAAAAAATACCCAAATCATTTCTCACAGAACAAAATCATAAGAAAAGGAGATAGAGATCAAGAGAATGGTGTTCAACAGCGCGGTGGTGGGGCGGGTGGCGGCGGCGTCGGCGGACCTGTGCCAGGTGATGGCGTGCAACCCGGAGAGGCTGAGCACCGATCAGGCCCTGGACCTGCTCTGCTGCCTGCCGCTCCACCACCTCCGCCGACTGGCCCTGTGCATCTTCTCCTTCTTCTGCTTCCCCATCACCCCCGACCACCCCCAGCTCTACGCCTACCGCTTCCATCGCCAACTATCGTCTTCTTCTTCGTCTTCTTCCTCGTCATCGTCGGATTCTTACGATTACGGCTCGCATTCCGATTGATCCGATCCCCGATTCTGTAGAGTACGCTTCCATCTTTTTTATTTTATTTGTTGTGGTTATGTGATTGAATGTATGATTTCAAGATTCGTGTTCTGATTTAGGGTTTGCTTAATTTGAATCGATGTCATGATATCAGGAAAAACTGTAATAATAAATGAATAAAAACTTTCGTCGAAGGTAATTTACTGTGGTGATCGATGTACATATTTTGCTCATTATTCCTGACAAGAACTAAAAAGAATTCGGCAAGCGCTAGTCGGAAAAGCAAACCTTGCAAATGGCAGCTATTTCGGTATTATTATTTAGATGAAATTTTAGGCGACCGACAGTTAAATATCTAGAGATCACATTTCAGAGCCAGGGTTATTAAGTTCTTACTGTTCTTTACTCATATGTTGGAGCTCATGAACATAGCAAGGCATTCTTGTTATGGTGTTGAACGGCCACCCGTGAGAATTCTTTTTGATAGTTGTGCGAATTTAAACATTCAAATGATGAGACGGGAATTGAGGGAACGAGAAATCATCTTTTCATTTTCCAAGTTCCCTTCATAATGTTTTTCGTTTCTTGAATGAACCTGAACGACTTCATGCGGTGAACTTATTATTTATGAAGTCTCTATATAAATGCAAGCTGGCATCGGTATGTAATAGCAGCAGCAACATGCAATATATGGGCGTCACATCCGGATTGATTTGTGCATTTAGTTCTCTAATTATATATGCTGGGTGCAGGCTTCATGACCTGTTGATGCATCTATTGTTATTTCGTTGTTCAGGATCATCAGATAGTTTAGAATTGTTGATGCTTGATGCAGAACTTACTGTTTGGGATATCGATTCATTGTGTTGTGAATTACGCATTAAAGTTTAGGGTAAATTACACTAAAATACGATTAACTATTGTGCATTTTCACTAAAAACCTTCAAGTTTTTGTTAAAAAAAAATTCAGTAAACCATCTTAAATTCTACTTTTGAGCGTGTTCTAGTGCAAAAATCCCTTGAAAACCATAGTCTTAAGGTAATTTACTGTAGTAAATAAACTTTAAGGTATTTTAGCAAAATACTGTGATGGTTAGGGTATTATAGTGTAATTAACACTAAAGTTAATGTAGCATGACCCTCAATTGGTTACAGTTATTAGAGTGCAGCTACCATTATACACGATGAACCAAGATAACAAACTTGAATTATGTGTTTGTACATGATATATATGCTTTAAAAGAATATCCTGATTTGTTATGCATATCATGCTCAATATATTTTTTTACCCTGATCTCGCACTTACCGTCTTTTTAAGATCTCGCAGGTACGGCTCTGGAACCTGCAATCCGCTACAGGAACCCGAGTTCACTATATGCAGAGTTTGTATATAAAGTATGGGTTTAAAGGAATTTTCCGATATGCTCCTTGTGTTCCGATCATCAGATATTAGTATATGTGTCATTGTGCTCCTTTCTTGAAGTTTTTGCCCTAATTTAAGTTAAATTTTGTGAGTTCATCAATCTAGTTATATTCCAGATAACTACTGCTACTGTCTGTATTCCTAAAGAATCATCAAATTTGTTTTATACCAAACGTTTAGATGTATACATAATTACATGATTGTGTAACGAACTCGATATGGCCTGTTCGTCCGCATGGACTTGAGATTGTATCTCCATCCAGTGTGAGCCAAGAAGAAGGTTTGCTACTATTGTGTCTCGATTCCTTCTCAGTGCTTAACCGGTCGAGGTATGACGATGGAGTCAAGAGAGTGGGTCTAGCTTCACATATATTTACATGATAATTGAGTCAGTGGTTAAGTAAGCTTGGATCTAAAAATACACCGATAGTGGCGTTTCCTATTAGGTGTATGGTTTCAAGCTGTTTAACCAGTCTATCACGGACATAGACCACCAAAATCCATGGTATTTTTGCAGTTTACTGAAATCGAGTCTAAATATGAAAAATGAATGGCATAAAATCGGATAAGAAAATCCAGTTGCCTCAACATAAAATTAAAATTTGAAATGGTGATGTAAAAGGTTGTTTGATTGGGTGTATTTGAATTATATCAAAGTTCTCTGCATACATCAAAATTTTAGAAATGCATAATATAAACCTGTTGCCTAAACATATGGTTATTAATACAATTTGAGTTTTTAGAAAAACGCAGATGATCTTACACTCAAATCCTAAGGTCCTCCAATCACAGGAGTTGAATCACAGTAAAAAATAGTTACAGATAGAACGAACAACACATGATCTCTTACAGGTAAAACCGCATTCCAACCAAAGAAACAAATATTGCTTCAACTATATCAATTAAATTATTTGTAGTTTAAATAAGTTGCATCTTCAACTATGGTTTAATTTACAGGTTAAATGGCTATGGTGTACCCCAACGAATTTGTTGCAGTCGACCTTAATTTAACTTGACTGAAACTGGTTCTGAAACCTGTTCGGTTCATTTTCAACTATGCATAACCAGGTTGGTAAAACTTTCCTATCCAAAATGAAAGGCCACTGGTTCGATTACCAAAAAGGTCGCATCCAAAACAAAATTGTATGATGCAGCTTTGATTTAGCGCTTATTTATTGAAAACTCCCAGCAGGTTTGAGCCATTTTAACAAAACTATTATTATCTTTGAAACTATCATATTTAACGGTGTCATGTCAGTACCATCAGCGCCACATCAACTCGGTTGCCAAGTTAGCATAAAAATTAAAAAATCCACAAATTAACCCTCTTTAAGCATAACCTTAATTTAAAAAAAATAAATTTAATAATATTTTTTTTTAAAAACACCCAATTTCCTCTTCCTCCCCTTGCCATCATCGCCGGCAATCACTCTGACGTCAGCGCCGCCACCTCCGCCGTCGTAACCACCACCGTGACCGACTTCCATCATCATCATCTTCTTCGTCTTCATCTCATTTTCATTACCATCATCTCCCATCATAATTATCCATCTCCTCCTTCTCCTCGCCCGCCGCCGCCGACTCCCATCATCATCATCTTCTTCCTCATCTTCTTCATCATCACCTCTGATCATCATCATCATCATCATCTCATCTGCCCTTCTTCTCCCACCTCCGCCGCCACCGGCTCCCATCATCACCATCAATTTAATTTTCCTTCATCACCACCACCACCACCACCACCATCTTTCCTGGCACCCTCACCCTCCCTTCCGCCCCCCCTGCCCTCGACCCAATCCCCTCCCTCCCTGTTCCATCCCCCCCCTCCCCCCTCCCAACCACCACACCACACACCCCAAGAAAAAAACCGCAACCCAAACAAAAAAAAACTAATTTAATTAATTAATAGATAATAATTATATAAAAATATTATTAATATAGTTAATAATTATTATTTGTTTTATAAGAAGGGTAAAATGATCTTTTACTGTAAAATTTAACACGGTTTCTTAATAGTTTTAAAGATAAAGGAAGTTTTGTTAAAATGGCATAAACCTATTGAGAGTGTTCAGTAAATAAACGTTGATTTAATGAGCAAAACCCCTTGGAGTTGAGAGTTCATCTTCAGTGCACCTTTGATATTGTTTAATGTATCTTACAGAATAAATATAGACCCTTGGATGAACTTCAGCATCGGTTAAACCTATACAACCGACTGCCACTAGAGAGAAAGTACAGAGAATATTTAATTTGACAAATTACTGAGAAATGATTGATATCAACGTACAAGTGATCAGAAAAAACATGGAAAACCCACATTGCGGCCCTTGATTATTGGCTGAATCGACTTATCTGCCGGGGAGAGCGAAAAAGAGAACCAAAATCAAGTGCACCTAAAAAAATATTCGTGAGTCGATGCACAAAGTTACAAGCATGGAAACTTGTGAATTATCACATGATTCTTCTGGTGCAAGCAATTCATTTCCCATAGCAGCAGCATTCAAGATCACTTTTAAAAACCCTAGTCATCTAGTTTGAAGCCTTTTTCAAACCTCTTTTGTTCGTTCACACAAGTAAAAGTAACTCATATAACAAGCATAACTTTCTTTTCCTTGGCAAAAGAAGAGAGATCCTCTCTCTTCTAGATCTTTGAATACATCAGAGTCCAGTGCATATCACATTCTCTTCTCACAAAAATAACTAAAAGGAACCAAGATTTACAAACCCTAATGAAGGTTCAAGGCATCTCTCTATTCTCTCTCTCTCTCTCTCTCTCTCTGAAATTTCTACTCTGAATCACTCTCCATGGACATAGCTTTCAAACCCTTCTTCTTCTGCACAAATTAAAGCAAGAGCAAAAGGAATTAAATTAAGAGCTAAAGGACAAGAATATCTAGAAGGAAAAAATAAAGCAAAGGAAGAAGATTCCTATAAACATAATATAATAAAAAGAAAAACCAATGCAAGCGAAAAATTGAAAATTAATAGATGACAAAAATAAGAGGCGACCGGAACCGGACATCAAACCATAAGAGTATGCATCTCTATCTCTACAGTTGTAACAGAAATCCAAGGGAGTCCTCCATTCCTTCTTTTTCACAAAGAAAAAAATAAAAAAGGAAATTTCTTCAACCTCTCGAGTGATTCACATCATCTCTCTCGCCCCCACCCCAAAATACACACACACACACACATACACGTATCACACAAGCAAACATCTCGTTATAAATAACACCAAGATGATCAGATGACCATCAAACAAAAATAACAATAATAATCGAATATTAAACAAAAGAGGATAAATAAAAAGAAAAATATTTAACCTACCGAGCCTGAAATCATACCAGAATCTACCTAAGAGACAAACACCATAGGTCCACTTGTTTGGCACTAGTATCTAGGTGTTGTGGGTCCCATCATTTTGTCTCTTTGAGAGGATTTTGGTAGGAATTAAACCTGGTGGGTAAAGTATTGCTCAAAAAAAAGTATTACACCTGTATAAGGTGGAAAATAAGGGTAAAGAGCTACCTGAAAAAGAGAAGGCCTCCCTTAAAACATGATATCATAAGTACCAATAACAAACAACAAAGAGCAACTAATTTTACAACCCAAATAATACATTAAAAAGGCAAATAAAGATTTTTAAAAATCACAGATATTACACTAAATAACAAAAATTATTGCATATTTACTCAAAATAAGGGGGGAAACAGACACCAGCCCTTAACTTTATACAACTAGATCCTACGCTACGCATATGCAAATCATATGCAAATCGCACGAAAAAGAGAGGGAGTAGTTATAGAAGTTGTAAAATGGAGAAGAAAAGGAGAGTGGCTAATAATAAAGGAATTTTCTAATTATTTTGCCTTTTTCTTTCAAATTGATATTGAAGTGCCACCCAGCCTCCTTGTGTTTGCAATATAATTGTTGAGATAAATTTTCCCAAACAAAAAAAAAAACAAATAGAAAAAGCAATATTCCCATGAATAAGAAAATGCATATAATAACCAAATGGTATATTAAAATTACCAACCTTTCTTGAGCTCTTCTTCTCTCTGACCTCATATCTCTCTTGTGTTAGATCAGTTAGCCATGCCCCAGGGCTCACCAACTACACCAAAAATAACCAAGTATTATGAGAGAGAAATAAGATATATCTCTTTTCTTCCTAAATTTCATTTGCCAACTACCAAAAGATAAATTTTTTTTACGAAAAAGATACATACAAGCAAGCATTTTTGAAGATGCTTAGGCCTCTTCCTCGGCCTTTGGGGCAATTTACATCCTTTCATGGCCATGAAATCCTCTTCTTTCTCTTTATTCGAAAGAGAAACAAAGAATCTAGGCAAGACCATTACTCCCCCTTTCTCTTCTCCTCCAATTCCGTTCGCATTTGCGATCTCTTTCTCCTCGCAATGAGCCAATGAACCTCTTGTCGTATAGAATCGATCCTCTTTGTCCGGCGACGAGGAGATCGAATGCGACTTTCTGTTCTCACTTCCAACTGATTCTGATTTCCTATGAAGAGACAACAACCGGGACGCAGAAACCAAATCAATATCTGCTCTTTTCAGTTAATTTGCATTAAAAACAAATTTTACAATTGGGTCTTTTACATTACTGTATACTTTTGGGTCTAACTTGAATAGCATCAAAGATCTTGTTTTGCTTTGTATTTACTTGGCTTAACTTACATCAAAATGAACAGTCCGGCAATCATAGATCGCATCAAGAAAACTATTGTGATGCCTTACACTTTCAAATCAAAATTGCATAAGATCAACAGTTGGGTATTCTTGAATTACAGCAAAAATCCTGTTTTGATGATAATTTCTTATGCTAAAATTTTCTGGGAAAAAATCTAGTTTTTCTTCCCTTTCCCACTTCTTTGAGTTAAATGGCAGCCGAAACAACAATTGGGTATATGCTTAAATTCAATCAAAAATCTTGAACTAATTTAAAATCAGAACAAAAATAACAATTGGGTCTACTTAAAATGCCGTCAAAGATCAAGTTACCCTTTCTTCTTTCATCAAAATCCCTCCTTCCTCCTTCCTTCTTCCTCTCTTACCAAAATACCCAAATTGCATTAAAAAAAATTCATCACTTGTGCATCACAAAAACAACATCAAGATCAAAAAATTGAGGGTCACCTATTGTGAAGAAGAGGGGAAGCGAGCAAGTGAGTGGATGAAGACAGCTCCTTGTTGCCGCTGCTGTTGATGTTGTTGTCGAGCAGCGCCCCTCTGATGACGCGGCGGTTGACGCGGCGCCGCTGGCCGTCGGATCTGGCCGGCGACGAGGATCCGGGCTCGTCGCGGATCTTGACGCAGCGGAGGCGCTTCCGGTTCCCCCACTGCAGCAAGAAATCAGGCTCTGCTGCGACTGATGATGATGCTCTTCTTTGAATCTTTGCTTCTTTCTCCATCTCCAAAATCACCAAATCTTCATCAACAAAAAGTAGGATCCAATAAGATTAAAATTCTGATTTGAATCAAAATAGTGAGTTTTATTTTAAATTTTTTCTAAAGAAGAGGAGAGGGACCTGTCGGTTATTGGGACATGAAAGAGATGAGATGAGGAGAGGGTTTGGAGGCGGAAGGTTGAGTAGGAGAGAGCAGCCTTTTTACCCCCAAATTCTTCTATTACCTTCTGGTCATTTTCCGCTTTTTTATACGAGTTTAAGGACACCTTGTCTATCAATTATCACCGTTTAACGCAAGTGCTATTGGAAGAGGCTGGAGTTCAAATCACATTTGCGTCGTCTTACATCCTGTGATTTCAATATGATTTTAGTCTTTTGATTCGATATTGTCACGTCCCGCTTTTCAGTAGACGTAAACGGTGACATAGCAGGCCGTAACGTATTACTAAAAAATAAATACGTTAAGCGTAATTAAACAATATAAAAATATACAAGAATGACAAAATAACAACTTTATTTACATTCATCTTTACATACAACTGTTTGAAAATAAAAATATACAATGATATAAAGCAGTGTCTAAACAATGGCATACAGAAAATGAAAGTACAAGAAACTAGAAGTCAGGCTGTGCCGCAAGCTGGTTCAAGTCCTCCTGCTTAGGCTCGATTTCCCGAAAGCCATGACTTCCTGACGAACATTCTAAAGAAGAAATAGAAAGGAATGTTGTCAGCGAACTAGCGTTCGGTAAGTCCCAAAGAAGAAAGAGAATATAACAAGTAATGTGAAATGAACAGGTGAGTTGTACAGATATATGATTGTTATTCTAACTAAGTTATTTGTAGCTTGGAAAAGAATGTATTCATATATACGAGGGGGGTCCATCTTACCCTGTGGACTATAGTAACATGTAGTACAAGGCCCCGTCATAACCTACGGGATAACGGCATGAGAATTCATGTAGATATTTTTTAAGTGACCTCTCGTGCCACGATATACATTCCGTACCAATCTACACCTTTATCCCCGCGTAATATATTGTATAGATTATATTTACAAGTCTTGCCGAAACCATAGATACAAAAGGTTTAAGTATTCATGTTCAGAATATAGTCAAGTATTCAAGTAGTCAAGTCAATTTATAACAATGGTTCGGTCAAATCAAATCAAGTATACATATTTGATATTGATATTTGGATTGGAGTATTCATGTTCATGATCAAGTTTTTATGTTTGATTTTGGATTCAATTTTGAATTGGATTCAAACTTAGTCAAACTCTTCTAAACTGATTTAGCTCTTGAATTAGCTTCGGCAGTTATCGGTAACTGCTGCATATGGACGGCAGGATTTGTGTATTTTTCCAAGACAATTACCATTGATAACTCCGTTAAGTTGTCTAGCTTAAATAGGCAAGCACTCACTTTCTCCGACTTTCTGCGGCTCAAGAGAATTGATCCCGCTTAAACCTATATTTACTAAAATTCTTAAATATTGTTTTATATCTTGAGGGTTTTTTTTAAAAAAAAATTTAATATAGTTTAAAAGTAAATTTCGAGGGTAATTAGTATTATTTGAGGTTTCCATGAGTATGAATTTTAAGTATTGTGGTATTTTAATGATAATTACTTAGTTTGAAAAGCTTATGGTATTTTACTGAAAAACTTGCATTTTGGTATCTTGATAGTATTTTATATACATTCGTTAAACTTTTCATTTTTTTTGAAAAACATAGGTTTATTATATTTTGAAAATTGTGGATTTATAATTTTATATAATTTTAATTTTAAAAATAATTTTATTTTATTTAGAAAATTCGTATTTCTTAAAAACTGTATTTAAATCCTTTCGAGATCGAATACTTCGTGAGGAGGTCTGTATCTCGCTCTACTAGTATAAGAATATGCGATAATCCGCATCATTCATTAGCGGGTCCCCTAAAAAGGGTTATAGATGCGTAATCGCAAGGGATATGAAATACCGCTTTAAAAGAAATCCGGTTTTTAAATTATATGGTATTTTATTGTAATATTATTCGTCGAAACGAAAATACATACAATGAGTATCGTGCTATGAAACCAAGTGTGCGTGTGGGGTAGGTCGTTACCTCGTGAAGTTTTCCAAAGGTATTGTTTTAACAAATACTAAAATTGTTGTTTATAAAGTTCAAGTTATTTTAATGAAAAAGTTCTACTATGCTTGTATCACATGAGAATTTTGATAAAATTTGATTCTAAACATTAAGATTTAAGGTTGCAAGTAGTGTGTAAAAGCTTGGTTGATCAAATAATAAAGAAGAAGGAGTTTCCAGTGTTTAAAAAAAGGATATCGGTATCAACTCCACTTATCAATATAAGTTTTAAAATGGAATTTCAATGAAGAGAAAGAGAGATTGGGAGGGACTTACTGTTTAGAAATTTTAAGGAGAGGTTGAAGAAGAGGGGATGAGATTCGTGGTATCGCGGGAGCTCCGGAATAAGCTTCGGTCTTCGCCGGAACCAACTTGCTTGCTAACTCTTCTTTACTTCACTTGCACTAGGAACATTTTAGAGAGTTTTGGTTAGAATTTTCAGAATGGTGCCGAGCCAAGGTAGGGGATGGTATTTACAGTAGAGAATTAGGATTTAGGAATTAAAAGTGTGGATTAAAAGTATTAAAATTGTGATAAATTGTGAAATGAAAGGTCCATGTTTGATTGCGGGGAAATCAAACAGTGCAAAGGAGATAGGGGTAGGTGAAGAGATAAGTGTGCAGAGCACGGGGTTCATTGGCCATGATCTGACCGTCCCTGCCGGTTTTTATAGGCTTTTGGCCGGTCGATCTCGAGGCAATTGCCTTGAGATTCGTGTCACTTGATCAAATCCCTGTTTAAACCATTTTCCACATGTTTGAATTTTCTGAACTATTCATTTCCCGTGTATTCTGTATGCAATCTTTTGGGCTTCCAAAAAGTTAAAAAAAATTCAGAAAAAATAATGTGTCTGATGGGAATCGAACACAAGGGCTATATCACAGCAGTGTAAGGACTTTACCAATGAGCTACAAGTTACTTCTTGTTATTTAACAAAAGTAACTTAAAACTCAAACTCAGGCTGTAAAACTCATTTCTTGTATATTAATAGTAAAATTTCTGTACAAGATTTTAGAGTCGTTACATTCTACTATTCTTATAAAAATTTCGTCCTCAAAATTTACATTTAAATAGGGACTAATTTTCAAATAAATAAGGGTATTTTGCACGCATGCCTTCCTCTCGTTCCCATATTGATTCTCCTGGCGAATCCTTTCTCTACATCACTCGGACTAAATTTACTTTCTTGTTCCGCCGTGCCTTCACTTTTCGGTCCAGGATCTCAATGGATTGTTGCTCGCAAGTTAAGTCAGTTTGTACTGTAAGTTCGGAATGATCAAGTATGTGGCTAGGGTCGCTCACATATTGTCGTAGTTGTGATATGTGGAACACGTTGTGCACTCCTTCCAATGAGGATGGTAGTGCTAAACGGTATGCCACTTCTCCAACTCGTTCGAGTAAGTCGAACAGTCCTATGTATCTTGGACTTAGCTTACCCCTCTTGCCAAAGTGGATCACTCCTTGGTTTGGAGAGATCTTTAAAAAAACATGGTTTCCAGGTTGGAACTCTAGATGTCGCCGCTTTGCATCTGCACAATGCTTCTGTCGGTCTTGGGCTATGCGCATTCTTTCTCTGATCGTACGAAATACGTCCACAGTTGCCACGATCATCTCTGATCCAAGGAGTTCATGATCTCCGATGTCGTCCCAATTTAGCGGTGAACGAAACTTCCGTCCGTAGAGTGCTGCGAACGACGCCATTCCAATGCTCGCCTGATAGCTGTTGTTGTATGAAAACTCCACAAGGTGTAGGTGATCTTCCCATGAACCTCCGAAATCTAACATACAAGCTCTTAGCATGTCTTCTAAAATCTGAATTGTTCGCTCGGACTGTCCGTCTATTTGTGGATGATAAGCCGTGCTGAAATTCAGACTCGTTCCCAGGTTAGCTTGCAGACTCTGCCAAAATTGTGATCGGAATCTGGTATCACGATCGGAGACGATGCAAACAGGTACTCCATGTAATCTCACGATCTCCTGTATGAGTTCATGGGTATCAAATATAGTACACTTTGAAGGTTTAAATCTTACTTTAGATTTATACTTATCTCCATCTACTTCTTTGCTAACGTATTAGTTGATTGGCCAATTCGAAATGGAATAAAGTGAGCCGACTTGGTGAGTCGATCCACGATAACCCATACTGCTGTTTCCCTAATATTTAACCTAATAAAGAGCAAAGCTCGGTTGGAACTCAATGAGGCAGCGCCTCACGTGCACTCCACGAGGGCGCCAGCGCCAGAGCCAGTCTTATAGGATAAAACCTATAAGAGCGCTGCACGTGCATCTCACGTGGGCGCTAATGTGCAAAGCACAGAAGCATTCTCTAAATAAAGAGTCAAACTCTTAGAAGGCGCCGCACGTGTTACTCACGTGGGCGCCAATAAGCAAAGCACATAAATACTCATCTTAAGAATTAAATTCTTAAGTGGCGCCCAAGTACACAATACGTGAGCGCCAGCGCCCAAGTTAATATCTGTACAATTAAATTCTACATTTCCCGAACAAAGATTAGGATTTTCTCTGTTAAATAGAGTCATTGGATTAAAGATCCAATGGAGGAAACATCTCCCAAATCTTTCTAAATAAGAAGGATACTCTCGGTTGGATCAATAATCCAACAATAGAATAAAATTCTATTTTTTGGGAATATATGCCCTCAATCTTTCCAAACGAAAAGATTGTTCTCTGCAAAATAGAGAACCCTTGGATTAAAAATCCAATGGTGCCATTTTACAGAGTAAAACTCCACATATGAAAAATATTTCCCCAATTTTGTTAAAAACAAGAAAATATGTTCTGTAAAAATAGAAACCCTGGATCAAAGATCCAATGGTGGGTAAAGTTCCCTAAATCAATTGGGACCTCTTAATGAGAGATTTCTTCAATACTAATTAACAAACTTGCCCCCACTGTATAAAGGACCGAAGACTTTAAGTCTGATATAGAGGAACTCCCCATAAACGTCCAAAAATAAAAACAGAAAGCTTCAAAAAGGAACAGAGAATTAAATTCTGAAGGAAGAAGATCTTCCTCCTTAAAAACTCTAGGTAAACAAAAAAAAACATATAGAGAGATAAAAACATCTCATTTACGTATCTAAAGGGTTTAACCATTCTCAAAGATCTTAGTTCTTTCTCTTGATCTGAGATCCACAAGACAAGTCTCCCACAAGTTGAGAATTTAATTCTCATCGGGAGGAACTTGTTCTTGAGAATCAAAGATTCAGAAAAAAAAACTAGGAATCGAATTCCTCAAAAACAAAGTATACAAGAGAAACCCAGTTCTCGTAAAAGAACTTGGTTCTTAAAAATGAAGCTTGATCCTAGATCTACAAAACAAAGATCCTATTGATCATTAATAGGCAAAAATGCTATCAGCAGAGGAGAAAAGCGCCCAGCACTGCACGTGTTCCTCACGTGGGCACCACAGAAGAGAAGAGTGCTTAGCACTCACTGGGTAGCGCCCAGCGCCGCACGTGTTTCTCACGTGGGCGCCATAGAAGGGAAGAGTGCTTAGCACTCACTAGGTAGCGCATAGCGCTCAGCGCCTCACGTGCTCTCCACATGTGCGTCGCGAAAGAAAAAAAGAGTGCTTAGCACTCCACAAGCAGTCCAAAACTGCTGAGTATTCTACACTCATTGGGCAGCACCCAGCGCCTTACGCGCTCCCCACATGGACGCCATAAAGAGTGCCTAGCATTTCATATAAAGACAAAAGAAGTAAAGTGTTCAACACTTATTGAGCAATCCCTATGACTGAAATCTCCATATGATCATATGTGGGCGTCAGAACTCATATAAGTGCTCAGCACTTTCTGCATAAAAAAGGGGACTGATTAAACAGAGCCCAAACAAGTGCTTAGCACTTTTTTCAAAAAAGAGGGGAGACTAAGCAGACTAAAGCCCAAATTGGCTAAGTTGCTAAAGTCTTGCAAATGAGTCCAAATGCTCTGTTGATGGGTCTTAAATAAAGAAGATCCTAAAATGTTATTAAGTGAATCTTAGTCTCAAATTAGACTAACGCATTCTTAACAAAAATTCTTAAGGCCACAATAACCCCCTTTTCCCTCAAACACGGGATTTGATTTAAGGGTACATCTCTCCACACTTCTGATATATGTTGTAATTCTTCAACGTCTTTGAAGAGGTGGCGAGTCCTGACAACCAATAACTCTTTTCTTATCTCAACTTGATATAAAACTTCATTAAGACCGGGAATGATACATCCCACGTTGATGCACTTCCAAATTGACGTGTACACCTCAAATCGGATCGCACCCCAAATTGGGTGCATTCCGTATCACCATTATTCGCTTCGTCACGTAACAAATACACGTGTGCACAAGATGGATAAAGGACCGAGAAGTCCCTAAACTAATATTCGCCTCCAAAATGGCGATAATAGACCGAGATGTCTCTAAACTAACAATGGACCGAAATGTCCCTAAACTAATATTTGCCTCCAAAATGGCGATAATGGACCGAGATGTCCCTAAACTAATATTCACCTCCAAAATAGCGATAATGGACCGAAACGGCCTTAAACTAAAATAATAGAGTCCAAACGTTCTTTTGTTGGATCCTAAATAAAAATGATCATGAAATCTCGTTAAGTGGATCTTAGTCTCAAATTGGACTATCCTTAACAAAAATAAATTTAGCCCCAAATGCTCACATACATTTAAGTCGATTTTAATCTCAAAATATATTAATGGTCCTTAAATAAAAACCCCAAATCTAAAATATACGGATTTGGACTAATTCACACCCTACGGGCGACAACATAAATTAGTCTCCGTATACAATCATGAGCAACCCAAACAAACAAAAACACACACACGACACGAAATGAACTTCCAGAGCAGGAGAAAGTGGTTATCGCGATGCGGTAAAGTAATTAACTACAGGGGCTTGCGCCTGCAGGGAAGAGCGTCCCCACAATCAAAAACCCCTCGCAAACGAGGGGGAATCTGATAAAATCTGCTACAACAGTCGCGTCTGTCCAAACCTCTGATATACGGTGCCATAAATCAACTTGGTATCTTCGGAGAGGTGGACGGATAAATCCAAATAGTATGTACCCCTACGACTCAGGCAAGACGATCCATCCCAGTTCATCTCTGTTTCCAGCGGTAAACAGATTCTGGCATGCCCGGTAGGACCTTTTCCTCTTTCCACTCCACACTTCGTGTGTCGTATTTCGCGAACAAAATCGCGGTTCGCTATTGTTGCCCTTGAATTAGAGGTACTAAGATTTGGTGTCTTGTTCCTGTGCAAGGAGAAGAAGAGAACATTAATGGCTTCCAACTGCACAACCTGCAACAGCAACTGTCGCTCCGTCCTAACTGAAGGAGTGACTTACGGGCCCAATACGGCCTCCATTTTTTCAATGCCGATGGGGCAGGTAACAGAAGCCATTAATGGATTGTTCTTCGAGACCATGCTCCCACCAAGGAGCGTCGGTGCCTCAACGCCGCAACCCGAAGCTCCCAAGAAGTCGGTCTTCGATCGACTTGCAACCATAACGGCCCCTCTCAACAGGCCGTCCAAATCCGATGTCTCAGTCTTCAACAGGCTGAGTCGAAACTCAGACATCTCAGTCTTCAACAGGCTGAGCCAGAACCAAAACGGGCTCGCAAAGAGGCTCGTCGTACCTGCATGGGCTGCCCTAAAAAGGATAGCCCTCCTAACTACTGCTGCAAATGAAGCCATTAAAAGTGCTTCACCGGTCAGGCGATCGGTCTTCGAGAGGATGACCGTCTCTAATCAAATCTTACCAAGGACGTCGGTTTTTGTAACAACCCTAAACTTTCTGTACAATTTTTTTTTCAAAAAAATACATAAAGGGGTACTTGAGCTTGAGCACAACTTATAAGTTTGTTTTTCTTTAGAACAACAAGAAGGAGCTTGTAGCTCATTGGTAAGGCCTTGCACTGCTGAACCAAAGCACCAGAGTTCAAATCCCATCAGCCACACATTATTTTTATTTAAAATTCTTTTAACCTTTTAGAAGCCCAAGAGTCTACACGTAAATTGAAGAGTCACACATAAAACAAACGAGTCTACGAAGTAGACCAAGCAACAGGGGACACGTGGCGGCGAGGTAAGACCTGACTCGGCCGAATCTGGCTGGCGGAGCGGCTGACTCGGCCGGCGCCGGCGGGTCAACTCGGCTGAAACCCCATTTTTTTGTTAAAACTTGTGACTCTTTAACTCCTCATAACCCCTGTGTTATTTAAATTCTCTGCACATTTACAGAACAATTTAAAACACATAATTAATCCATTTTTAATACATATTTTCATATCCCTAAACTCTAATTTTTCCTATAAATACCACACCTCAAATCACCCTGCCTCACTCACAAATCACTGCCCAAACTCTCAAGAAAAATTCCAAGTCTTTTGTGTGCAAGTGGAGTTAGCAAAGGGCGAAGCTCCGACGAACTTCCGGCGACTATCCGAGAAGATTTCGGCGATGAAACGATACACCGGCACCTCCCACTTCTTCCTCTTCCTCTTCTCTTGACCCTAAACCTGTAATTCCCTTCTTCTCTTTTTTTTTACTATTCTAAAAAAATAAAATTCTAAAACCCGACGGAAGTGGAGTTAATCCGACTTCCGATTCGGTTTTTCCTTAAAAATCATATTTTTCTTAAACACAATAATACCAAACTCTCCCATCATGATCATTAAATATTAACAAAATATCTTGACAAGTTTCATATCAAAAGAATTCATATTTCAATTTTTATCGCACTTTTACAGAAAAATACCGTATAGTTTAGCTCGACATAAATCATTATAATTCCTTGCTATACTTTTAGATAGTTTACAAGGTAATGACTTACATCCTCACAACACACATCTCTATCATAGCACGATATCATTTTAGGAACATAGAATACGGAAAAATACGATTTTACACATAACTACTTATAAAAACATTTTTCTACAAGATATGTATTTTTAACAAATTTTTGCAATGTGCCGCTACAACCCATTTCGGGAAACTCGTTTGGGATAGTGCGGATTATCGCACATCCTCGGACTTAGTAGTGCGAGATGCAGACCTCCGCAAGGAGCATACGGTCTCGAAAGATTTAAAATACAATTTTCTTTAGAAAAAGTGATTTCTATTATAAATAAAAATTATATTTTTA
The DNA here is from genome assembly GCA_030015575.1 of Agapanthus africanus. NCBI lineage: Eukaryota > Viridiplantae > Streptophyta > Magnoliopsida > Asparagales > Amaryllidaceae > Agapanthus > Agapanthus africanus. The sequence goes on from CM057338.1 coordinate 964,579,257, forward strand.
ATAAATAAATATATATGTAATTAATATCAAAATATTTATTTTTAATATTTATAATATTCCACATTTCTAAAATTCAAGATATACATCTCATTTACAATAAAAACCATACAATTCCAATATTATAAATAAATACCATATATTATGAAATTAGGTTTATTTCACTAGAAATGTCACATTAATAAAATATACATCAATGAAAACTCTAAAAATGATAATAAAATACTTGAGGTGCATTTTAAAAATTATACAAAATTATTTTTATATAAAACCATCTCAAGTTATACTAAATTACAATAAGGACCCTAGTAAACATAGGTTTAAGCGGGACCAGTCTCTTGAGCCTCAGGGAGCCGGAGATATGGATGCTTGTCTATTTAAGGTAGACAACTTAACAAACGGTGTTATCAACACGGTAATCGTCTTTGAAAAAGACACAAATCCTGCCGTCCATGTGCAGCGGTTACCGATAACACCAAAATCTAATTCAGGATTCAATTTCTTTTTTAATTGTCTGACTCGGACTGAGTCTCAATATAACTAATCTGACTTGAATATGATTAAAGTATCAAACTTCAATACAACATGGATATATGAATCCGTATATTCAATCTAATCAATCTATATTGACTTAACCGAACTATGAATATACCTCCATCTACATGATTCTACAGTTACATCCATTTACTGATATCATGGTTTCAGTAAGTCATCCATCTATACAATTCAAATTACAATACAATACAATACAAATAATACAATTAAGACATCACGAGGTTTTAAGGGGTAGATTGGTACGGAAGGTGTTAAAAGTGGCACGAGACTGCAACCATAATACACCTAACCTGAATTCAATTGCCGTTATATTGTGGCTGAACGGTTCCTTGTACTCCTGATACCTTAGTCTCCGGGGTAAGTGAACTCCTCTCGTAACACTGGCCTCTTATGTACCAAGCTACAAACAACAGCGTTAACAATATAATACAACTTTAAAAGTTATACTCTCTCTCTTTCTATTCTATTTCTCTCTCATCTTTGGGATTTACCGAGCGATTTGTTCGCTGACGACATTCTCTTTCTTCTTCTTCTTTGGAATGTTGTCGGGTGATTCGGACTCACTGGAGATCGAGCCCACCAGCGAGGATTTGGACCAGCTAGCTTTCGACCCGGAGCTCTAGTCACTTGTACATTTCATTTCAGTACTTTCCATTTCTGTTATGCTACTGTTTAGGCATTGCTTTTCATTCCATGTATTTACTTTTCAGATGTATTGTAAAAAGAATGTTTAATAAATAAAGTTGTTGTTCATTACATTTGTCTCTTGTGTATATCTCTTATATTGCTTAGATACGCTTAGCGTGTTTACTTCAGAATAAATACGTAGCGGCCTTATCGCGTCCTCTGCCCGTATACTGGGAAGTGAGGCGTGACAGTCTTTAATAGGCTTGCAACTGCCGAAGCTCCTCAACAAAACCAAGGGCAAGCCGCAACCGCTTCCGAAACAGATGAGGTCCCGTCTGCAAGACACGCTCGACGTCGCCACTAGCGCCAAGTCGATGCTACTGTTCCAACTGAGAACAACTTTGAACCGCTGAAGAGGGTGTGCAAAAACTCCCCCACGGCGGTACTGAAGAAATCGCCTCCTCCTATTGAGGTCCTTGTGCAGGAAAAGCAGGAGCGGCTCCATCAGCGGCTCTCCTCCCAAATTCACAGAGTCTGGCGAAAAGTCCAGGACTTTGTGATCGATGAAGCCTACTATCGCCGATTGAAGAAAATGAAGGTTCCGCAGGAGAAAGGCTACCCCTCCGTCATATAGCAAGGGACGTCTTCTACACAGGTGCCTGTTATAACGGCTCCTTCAACTTCGACCTCCCACAAAAGGACAAAGCCGGAGAAAATTCCACCGCCGGCGGCAAATTCCAAAGGCGACGGACCCAAATGCCGTAAGTCTGGGGGGAATGATCGTGCGTACGGTTTACATGGCTTCCGGAAAAGAAGAAAGACATGCTTCCGCATGTCACCGGCCACAAACTCGGTCGTTGACAAAAGCTCAGGCGCAACAAAAAAAGCTCCAGGAGATGCTGACGAAAATGGCAGCACTCACCGGACAGAAAGAAAGTCCGGAATCGGAGAGCGAACAGCGCCAAGAGCAGGAGACCGATACAGAGTTATTACGAAGGGTGCTTGAAAGAAAAGACAAAGAGGCCGCAGAACAAGCTGCTAACATAAAGCAGATGGCGCTTTTGTTTCAGGACATGGTTGGAATGATGATCCAGCCAGAACCCCCAGCCGAGGATCCACCGATAGTTATCGAGGATGATAGAGGGGAAACATAAAACTCTCTTCCGACTTTATCAACTGCTAAGGAGGAAACGATCTCTAAGGCTGCTCTTGATGATTACATCGCTCAACAAATACGAGCTCATCAAGCAAATGAAGCGGTCGATCAAACTGTCAGAACTGAGCGACCGTTTCCAGGCTGGTATGATCAAATTAAGTACTCACCGGGATATATAATCCCCAAGTTCCATATGTACAAGGGGACAGGCAACCCGCACCAACACGTCGCGCAGTTCAGAGCTTTGTGCGGCAACACTGGAGGCGACGGCAAACTGCTGCTTCGCCAGTTCGTTGGCAGCCTGTCAGAGACGGATTTTGAATGGTATTCGGAGCTCCTAAATGACTCCGTAAAGTCATTCACAGAGATGGAGCTGCTGTTCACACAGCGGTTCGCCAGCGCAAGTGAGTGCATCCTGATCACGGCTTTAATTAATGCTAGGGTAAAATCAGGAGAAACCTGGGTCTAATACGCGATCCAATGACAGAACCTATGGTTAAAGTGCGAACAACGCATCGAAGAATCCCCTGCCATGGGCATGTTCATCGGGACTCTTGATCCTTAAATGACCGTGTCTTAGTTCATGACGTTCTTCAAGCCGACCACCTTCCAGACGCTAATCGACAAACTGTCCCAAATGGACCAGATGGGCCACGGGCCTTCCTCCTCAAAAATAGACCCTCGAAATTTCAAGGGTAAAGGGAAAACGGCCTTCGTTGCGAACACTCAACAACAACCGAGCGACTCGAAACCGGTTGCTCGCCAAAACAACATGCGTCCGCGCCTATCCGTGAAAGAAAGGCTAGGACGCGCCTACTCGTTTTCCCGTGACAAGACGAGGAGACTGTCCGAGCTGATAGTGCGTAACAAACTCATTACATTGCTAGATTCACGATGTCCACCACAACCTGGCGACGTCAACAATCCCAACTACTGTAACACTCTAGTTCATTTATACCAGTTCTAGTTAAGTATTTCTTTATTTATGGTATTTTCTTGATTTACTGTGTTTTGGGTGCGAATAGTATTTTTGACATCTGTATTTGCATCCGACCCAATCCGCATGCTTGAAAGCTGTCTTGATTCATGTTTATGATTTATCCTGACTTGTTATGTGGACTTATGCACTTTCATTTATACATACTGCATACTGGCATTATATCTGGCATCTGCATATTTTAATATAACATTTAAGTCACATAAAATAGTTTAAAAATATCTTGCATAGCCTGCCTGATACCCCTGGGCCTGTGGTGGCATCCGCACATTTTGTTCACGTCCCGTTCAGTGAAACGGACTTTTTTGGATGGCTGCGTGCACATACGTGCATCCGTTCTTGGGGGTATGCATATTCGTTACCCGGATATCCAACTTTAATTTTGGTCGACATGTATATTTTTCGTATTTTAAAACTGAATTTTAGACCCGACACGGGCATATTTTGGACTATATTTGTATTTACTAGAATATCAAATTTTATTTATATAATATTAATTTTATAAACTGATACAAATTAAAATTTAGTTAACTAATAAAAGATTTTTTTAAATTTAAATCTAAACTAATTTCCTAACAAACTAAAAACCCCTTTCTCTTTCTCTCTCGTGACTCTCTTTCTCTCCTCTACATATATATATTTATATATATTTTATTTATTTGTTTTTTTCCTTTCCTTATTTAATACACAGCCTCTTCTTCTTACTTCTTTTTTTTTTTCTTGATCTTGTTTCTTGATTCCGGTGATCACCGCCGGAGCCGTGCTCGTCGCTAACGATCCGAGTGATCCAGTAAACGTACCTTGCCTGTGTGATCACCCTCTTAACTTGCCTGGACCCGTCCCGCGTGCCGCGTGTGCGTTGCGACGATTTACCAACGTCGGACGTGCCGTGCGTATCCGTCGCGTGATTCGATCGAGGAAAGTTAATCTTGCTACATGCTATAATATATTTTACATTCATATTAATAATAATATTTAAGGTTTAGTGTATTGTACATCCCCTGTTATCATTTTACTGTTTTACGACGGCCGTTTGCATCCGTACAATTTATTTCATATCTAGTTGCATGTAAGTTTACCTTGTTACATGCTATATTGCTATATTTACATCCATTTGAATAAATATAATACATATCTTTAAAATTATGCATCCCATGTTATAGTTTTACAGTTTTACGACGTCCGTTTGCATCCGTACAATTTATTTCATACCTAGTGCATGCAAATTTATCTTATTACATGTTATACTACAATATATTGCACTCATTTGAATAATAAAATCACATAATGTTTAGTTATGCATACCACATTACCATTTTACAGTTTTATTGTTTTCGGATATCCGTATGCATCCATATCATTATTTACATATCTAGTCGCATGCTAATTCATTTTGCTACATACTAGGTAAATCATTGTGCATCCATATAAGTAAAATATTACCCGTTTATCATATTATACATCCATACTAAAGTTTTACTATTTTCGGATACCCGTTTGCATCCATATCATTTAAAATATATATAACTTCATCTATAGATCATATTAATACATATTATTATCGTAGTAACACCCCATGCTTGATATTGTGCATCCTACTTAGTCATGGTGTAACCGATGATAGATATTTGTGCATTCATGCTTTTATCGTACATCCGTATTTTTACCCTGATTCCATACTTGCTATATCTTACCGCTGATAGATATTTGTGTCAAACACGGGTGCGCTAGCGCAATGTGCGCTGCCTTTTAAGCAGCGCACCACGTGCAAAGCACGGGTACGCTAGCGCTGGAATTAAAAAACTCCCTACCGTTAGATAAAAAATCTAATAATAATGATAAATCATTAATTAATCAGAATTAAATTCTGTTATGAAAAGATTTTCCAATCTTGTTAAAAACAAGAAGATTGCCTTCTGTAAAACAGAAGCCCTAATATCAAAGATCCAATGGTGGGGAAATATCCCCAAATCAATCAGAGAAAGATCTCTTTAACTGATTCAACAAATCATTTTGCCCTATATAAAGGCCCCAAGACTTCAAGTCTTATATAGAGAAACCCCCCCCCATAAACTTTGAAAAAAACTAAAAGATAAAGAGCAAGCTCTTGCAAGAAGATTTTTCTTCAAGGTAAAAATGATGATGATGAACATAGAGATGAAATCATCTCAAAAAGAAGAATTCAGTTCTTTAAAAAGATCATAGATATACAAAGACAAAAGTCTTTTAAAAAGAGATCAAAAGATCTCATCATAAAAAGAAGAAGAACATAATTCTTCTCACAGATCATAGATCTATAAAAGGAAAGCCTTTCGTCAACATAAGAGATTGGAAATATCTCCTGCAAAAAAAAAAAAGAACTGTTGTTCTTAGATCTTGAGACAAAGTCTCTTTTAAAAGAACATAAATTTGTTTTTCCAGATCATAAAATTGATCAGATGCGCTTTGCCCTCTTGAACTACGCTTCTGCGCTCTCTGAACTGGCGCTCAAGCACCAAATGCGCCACGTGTCAATCACGTATGCGCCAATTAACAACTTGCGCTTTGCGCTTCTGAAATACTGCACTGCGCTCATGGGCTGGCGCTCAACACCAAGCACACCACGTGTCACTCACGTGTGCGCCATTAAACTGAAAGCGCAATGCGCTCAGGGATTAGCGCTCAGCGCTCATAAACTGGCATCATGCGCTCATCATCTGGCGCCTAGCGCTGAGTGCGACACGTGTCCTTTACATGTGTGCTACTTGGCAGAAGAGCACTGCGCTTTTTGATTGGCGCAAAGCGCCTAGCGCGCCACGTGTTACGCTGACAGAATATAAATTGTTCTTTAATAAGCCCAGAGCTCTGATAAATGCTCTGCATTCAATAAAAGACAAAAACATTGTCAAGATATAAATCAATACTCGGCATTGTTAAAAGGGCCAAGCCCAAATAAAGGCTCAACAGCCCAAAATAAAATGTTAAACATTTATTGGACTTAGCCCAAGATTGGCCATAAGTCCTCAACTCATATTAATTGAGCTCGTCTGCTCATAAATATGTTAACAGATCTTAGCCCCAAATTGGACTGCAGATCTTTCAACCAACTCACATCGATTCGAGGGTATATCTCTTTACTCCTCTGATATTTGTCGTTATAATCCTTCAACGTTTTTAGAGAGGTGACGGGTCCCGACAACCAAACATTCTATGGACTGTGGGGTCCTTTAAAACCCACGGACTATGATGTCCTTAACCTTGACTGTGAGGTCTTTAAACTCACGGACAATGATGTCCTTAACCTTGACTGTGAGGTCTTTAAACTCACAGACTATAATGTCCTTAACCTTGACCGTGAGGTCTTTAAACTCACGGACTATGATGTCCTTAACCTGGACCGAGATGTCCTTAAACTAACGCTGGACCGTGATGTCCTTAAACTAATCGACCGCAATATCCCTAAACTAAACAATAGAGCCTAATTGCTCTCTTGTTGGATCTAAACGATCCTGTTAAGTTGATCTTAGTCTAAAAATTGGACCAACGTATCCTTAACACACGTTTAAGTTGATCTTAGTCCCAAATAAGACTAACGTATCCTTAAACCCAACCCCCAAACCCAAATCTAAGAAAATACGGATTTTGACTAATCCATGCCCTACGGGAGACAACATAAATTAGTCTCTATATACAATCCACGGGAAACTAAAAACAAAACAAAAATACACGACACGAAGTGACCATCTGGAGAAGGAGAAAGTAGGTACCGCGATACGGTAGCGTAATTAACTGCAGGGGCTTGCGCCTGCAAGGAAGAGCGTCCCCCACAATCAAAAACCCCTCATCAACGAGGGGGAATCTGACGAAATCTGCTACATCGGCCGCATCCGTTTAAACCTTTGATACATGGTGCCATAAATCAACTTGGCATCTTCGAAGAGGTGGACGGATAGCACCAATTAGCATCTTCCCCGAAATCCAAGCAAGACGTTTGTCTCTCCGGTTTTCGGCGGGGAACTGATTCGGGCACCCCCGGTGGGACTTTTTCCTCTTTCCACTCCACACTTCGTGTGTCGTGTTCGCGAACGAATCGCGATTTGCTATGGTTACCCTTGGATTCGAGGTACTAAGATTTGGTGCCTTGCTCCGTGCAGAAAACAGAAGATCAATGGCTTCATCCTGCACTAGCTGCAACTGGAATTCCCGTTCTGCCTCATCTGGAGGTGTAACCTATGGGCCTCAAGCGGCCTCCCTTTTCATAATGCCGGTAGAGCAGGTAACGCAGGCTACCACCGGGTTATTCTTCGGGACCATGCTCCCACCAATGAGCGTTAACATCCCGCTGCCATAAGAAGCACAGAAGAAGTCGGTCTTTGATCGGCTCACTACCACCACGGCCCATCTCAACGGGTCATCCAATGCCAAGCCAACAGCATCAGTCTTCGATAGGCTGAGCCTGAACTCCAATGGGCCCATCAAGAAGCCTACGATACCTGAAGCGGCTATCTCAAAATGGATAGCCATTCCTGCTCTCGAGGTCACTAAAGAAGCTTCTCCCATCAAAGGATCAGTCTTTACAAGGCTGGCTACTTCGGCTCCTGCTCCTGCCCAAAGGTCTGTCTTTGACAAATTGGATACTGCTTCCTAACGGATGTCGGTCTTCAAGAGGCTGAAACCAGCAGCACCTGACCAGAACAGGGGGCACGACGAAGCCATCCCCATAGGTGAACCAACACCATCCACGTGACATGCTCGCCATCGCCACTGGCGCCGAGTAAAGAAGGTTGGGGGCAGCTCTCCGTCTGGATTTTCTCCGCCAGCTCCCATGGTGGAAATCAATGCTGTTGTTCTAACTAGGAACAACTTTGAACCGCTTAGGAGGGTTCGCAAGAACTCTCCGACCTCCGTGCTGAAGAGATCTCCTCCACCTATGGAGATTACTACACAAAAGAAGCCGGAGCAGCCCCATCAGCGGTTGTCCTCCAAAATTTATAAAGTCTGGCGACAGGTCCAGAAATCGGTGATTGACCAGGACTACTCTCGCCGACCAAAGAAGCTCAAATCTCAGCAATAAAAGAGCCGTCTCATGGTACCACAAAAAACATCATCCGTCTGGGTGCCCGCCGCAACGACCCCCTCAACTTCAACCGCTCAAAAGAGAAGGAGGCCAGAGAAAGCCCCCGTGAATGCGGCAACCCACAAGGATGTTGAATCTAAATGCCCCAAGTCCAGGGGCATGGTAAAACATACCGTTTATATGGCTTCCGGAAAAGAGGAAAGCCGTGATTCTATGGGTCATCGATCGCTTACCCGATCGATAACGAAGGCTCAGGAACAACAGCAGCAGAAACTTCAGGAGATGCTGAATTCCTCCGAAGAATGCTCGAGAGGAAAGAAAAAGAGGCCGCGGAGCAGGCAGCTAATATAAAATGAATGGCTCTTTTGTTCCAAGACATGGCGGGGATGATGTTACAACCGGAATCTCCGGCTGAAGACCCCCCGATTATCATTGAAGATCAAAGGGAGACATCGAACCCTCCTCAGGTCCTTTCAGCAGCCAAGGAGGAGACCATCTCCAAGGCCGTCCTGGATGACTACATTGCTCAACAGATACGAGCTCACCAGGCGAATGAAGCGGCTGGGCAGATCGTTAAGACTGGACGACCTTACCCAGGCTGGTATGACCAAATAAGGTACCCGTTGGGATATACGATCCCTAAATTTCATGTATATAAAGGGACGTGGAATCCACATCAGCATGTCGATCAATTCATAGCATTGTGCGGCAACACCGGGGGTGACGATAAAGTTCTGCTCCGCCAGTTTGTTAGTAGCTTGTCGAAGACGGCATTCGAGTGGTATTCTGAACTTCCAAACGACTCCGTCAAGACTTTTGCAGAGATGGAGCTACTATTCACCCAACGTTTCGCAAGTGCTAGTGAACGCACCCCAATAACGGCATTGATCGATGCCAGGGTGAAGCCAGGTGAAACGTGAGTACAATACGCAATACGATGGCGAAATTTATGGTCAAAATATGAGCAGCGTATCGAGGAAGCACCTGCGGTGGGCATGTTCGTGGGTACTCTTGATCCGCAAGTGACCATCTCCCAATTTATGATGTTCTTTATGCCGACCACCTTTCAGGCCTTGATCGACAAGCTGGCCTAAATGGACCAGATGGGCCATAGACCATCCTCCTCAAAGACGGATCCTTGGAATGAGAAGGGGAAAGGGAAAGCGACCTTCGTCGCCAATGCTCAATAACAACCGAGTGGACCGAGACCGGTTGTTTGCCAAAGCAACAAGCGGTAATCCCTCGATGAGAAGTTGAGACGTCCTTACTCGTTTGCTCGGGATAAAACAAGGAGACCGTTTGAACTAGCAGTACGCAACGGGCTCATCACTCTACCAGAGTCGAGACACCCATTACAACCGAACGATGTCAACGATCCCAATTATTGCTCCTACCACCAAGTATTGGGCCATCCGATCGAAGACTGCTACGTCTTCAAAAATTGGGTTGAAGAATAGTATCATCAGGGCAAGTTCGCGCTGTCCGAAAATTGGAAAGTAAATCCGCCACAACAGCACACCCCTAAAAGGGTGGACACGCCGGGGGCATCATGCTCTTTTACAGAGGAAGCTCCGTGGGAAGTCGTTCTTTCGACAAAAACTAAAAGAATGCTGAAAGATCTTCAAACATGCCCGGTGATCAGATGGAAAAGCCCGCTAGAGCCGGAGACCATCGAGGGGATGCTGAAACCACGCCCAACATTGGGAGTTAATAGTGATGGTGGACAAAACATTCGGGCCTAGCCGTCAAAGTCTTCAAAGAAAAAGAAGAAAATCAAAAATCCCGCGCAGTTTGATGATGAGCGCACGGATCTGCAAAAACATATTGACATGCTGGAGGAATATAACCAGAGGGCGCGAACCCCAGTTACGCTTCAAGAGTTCCTCAATCACATCCTTGAGAATGAAGATAAAGACAATGATGAGGGAGACGACTTGTCAGAAAAATACGAAGATTATGTGGCGAATTGCCACACGATTGCTCATTTGTCGCTAAGTAACAAAGCAGCTCACTCGGTGTTAGGAGATAACGTAGAGGAGTTAGGGGCAGGAGCAGTGCCAAAACCCTTGGATTATGTGACAATGTCTATCAAGGAGAAACCTAATTATTCATAAAGCATCCGGCGAAACTTCGCCTCAAAGCTACAGCAGACCGAAATGTCCTTAAACTAATGATGGACCACTATGTCTTAAAACTAGCTGTTGACCGAAACGTTGTTAAACTAATACAAGCCCGCGGTGTTCCCAGGCTGACGTGGTATTAAAAAAAAGGGTACTTCCATAAGCGAAATGGGCACGGATGAAAACCCGAAAGGGCTCCGTGAGTAAAAACAGCAGGGCTACCGGCGAGTTTTGTGAAAACCCGAAAAGGCGCAAGCTCGTTAAAAGACACTTGCAAGGTCCTCTTGACCCTGTAAGGAGAAACCACCTGCGTGAGATCCTTACGACTCACAAGGAAGCAACACACTTAGGGATCCCCACGATTCCTAAGAAGAAATTACACTTACGAGATCCTCACGACTCGTAAGGAGAATTCCCTTTTGAGATCCTCATGGCTCATAGGATTCAAAAGCCTTAAGCTACAGGGATCTGAACCTATTCTTAAGCCATCACAATCTCCAATGCTGCCCTACAAGCGGTTCAATATTGACCCTTGTATCCAATCTATGGGCACGAATGAACATTTCCCTAACAGTGTCCCACCAGCGAATAGGGATATGCTCATACGGAGAACAAACACTTGTAGGTCCTCTCGACTTGTAAGGAGAAAACACTCTTGTAAGATCCTTACGACTTATAAGAGAACACGCACTTAGGAATCCTCACAATTCCTAAGGAGAAAACGCACCTACGAGATCCTCACGACTCGTAGGGAGAAACACCTTTATGAGACCCCTACGACTCATGAAGTCAAAAGCCTTAGTCGATGGGATCCTAACCCTATTTGCTAAACTACCTTTGTTCGACATCGACAGAGGCAAATGATGATCGCTCCTGACAATATCCCAGTTGTAGCGATGCTGATACCTAAATCGGTATCAAATTCCAAGTCCTTTCATGGCAAATGATGATTCGCTCATGGCAATATTCCAGTCGCAGCAATACTGATGCTAAGATTGGCACCAGATTCCAAGTTCCATACCAATGGAAAAAGGTCAACGAGCTAAAAATGCATATGAAATAGCCGAAATGATGGGGCAACTTGCAACGAAATCAACAAGTAAAAATGTATGAAATGATTGTGCAACTTGCAATAAAAAGCAGCGAGTAAAAAGAAAAATAGCCGAAATGATTGGGCACCGCGAAAAATAGCTGAAATGATTGGGCAATCGCGACTCTCGCGATATAAAAAGCTGAAATGATAGAGCATCACGGAAAGAATTTAAAAAAAATGAAATCTATGCCCTACAGGTGAGATCACATCGATCCCTGTATACAATCCAGGGGCACAAACAAAGAGGGAACCATACCTTCCCACCAGGATCTATCAGAAAGCGAAGCCAAATCTCGACGGTTCATAAACAACCTAGAGACAACCTCGACATTTGTCGCAATATTGCAGACACAATATCAACAAACGAAGCAAAGGAAGATCCCTAGCTTCAGGGTCTCGAAGTCAACATCGACAACTTAGAGATCACCAACGGCGTTTCTCCTTACTCCAGCAGGATGCAGATGCGACGTCAACAAACGACCCCAGGGTCAAAACAACGGAACCATGGCAAAGTCCCCTAGTTCCAAATCTCAACGGTTCACAGACAGCCTAGAGACCACCAACGGCTTTTCTCCTTACTCTAGCAGGATGCAGACGCGACGTCAACAAACGACCCCAGGGTCAAAACAATGGAACCATGGAAAAGTCCCCTAATTCCAAATCTCGACGGTTCACAAACAGCCTAAAGATCACTAGCGGTGTTTCTCCTCACTCCAACCCGATACAGACGTGACGTCAACAATCGACCTCAGAGTCGCAACGAAGCAGAGCCATGGCAAAGTCCCTAGTTTCAAATTTCAATGGCCACATCTACGGCCTGAAGACCAACAACGGTGTACCTCCTCATTCCAACAGAACACAGATGCCACACCATCAATCGGAGCCATGGCAAAGTCCCCTAGTTCCAAGACTTTACGGTCCAAAGACAATCTAGAGTCAACCAATGACCTCCCTGCCGGATCAACGCTCCGTCTCGGAAACAAGTCAACCAAACTCCGGGGAAATCAGTGTCCTTGGCTCAACATCTCGATTCAGGGAAATCATCGTCCTTGATGAGAGCATCTCGATTCGCGTCGACCCGCAGAGAAATCAGTGTCTTTTCAGGAATATCTCGATTCGTTTCAACTCCGAGGAAATCAGTGTCCTTGGCAAAAATATCGATTCAGGGAAATCCGCGTCCTTGACGAGAGCATCTCGATTCGCGTCGACCTGCAAGGAAATCAGTGTCTTTGCAGGAATACCTCGATTCGTTTCAACTCCGAGGAAATCAGTGTCCTTGGCAAAAACCTCGATTCAGGGAAATCGACATCCTTGACGAGAGCATCTCGATTCGCATTGACCCACAAGGAAATCAGTGTCTTTGCAGGAATATCTCGATTCATCTCAACTCTAAGAAAATCAGTGTCCTTGGCAAAAACTTTGAATCAGGGAAATCAGCGTCCTTGACGAGAGCATCTCGATTCACATCGACCCGCAGAGAAATCAGCGTCTTTGCAGGAATACCTCGATTCGTCTCAACCCCAGGGAAATCAGTGTCCTTGGCAACCTCCTCGATTCAGGGAAATCAGCGTCCTTGATGAGAGCATCTCGATTCGCGCCGACCCGCAGAGAAATTAGTGTCTTTGCAGGAATACCTCGATTCGTCTCAACTCCGAGAAAATCAGTGTCCTTGGCAAATATTTCGATTTAGGGAAATCAGCGTCCTTGACGAGAACATCTCGATTCGCTCCGACCCCAGAGAAATCAGTGTCTCTGCAGGAATATACGACGTCAGTAAAGCGGAGCCGCGACAAAGTTCCCAGTTCCATGACTCGGCGGTGCACAGACAAACCGAAGTCAACCCTCGACCTCCCTGTTGAAGCAATGCTTTGACTCAGGAGCGGGTCAACTCATTAATCACTTACGAGTCCTCTCGACTTGTAAGGAAGAAAATTCTCTTGTAAGATCCTTACGACTTACAAGAGAAAACGCGCTTAGGAATCCTCATGATTCCTAAGGAAAAAATACACCTACGAGATCCTCTCGACTCGTAGGGAGAAAAGTCTTCATGAGACCCTCACGGCTCATGAAATTGAAAAGTCTTAGGCAGCAGATCTGAACCTGCTTTCTAAGCCATCACTACATCTCAAAAAATTCAAAATAGGATGCTCTCTCTATCATCTGCAGGCTATGCTTACTAAAGTGACATGCTGGTAACGAAGAAAAGAAGAAAGCAAAGAGATGACACAAGACATTATGAAAGAAATGTATCTTTTATTCATAAATTCAATTGGATACAGAATATATTTTATGAAAGAAAAAGAAAAAAATGGATACATTTTATTCAAAATTACAAATGATACAAAAACAATTATTGAGAGGGAAGCGCTTTCAATAAACCAATCTGCCGCTCGCGCACTTCCCTCAGCCCCTTGTCTTGGTCAGCTGTCGCGGCCAACTCTGCTTCAACCTGAACCTGTTGCTGCAAATAAGATGAAAGTTGCTCATCTATGACCCTCTGAGCTTCCCCACGACTTTGTGTATCTCGCTCGATGAGGTCGAGCTTTTGCCTCAGCGTTAGCCCATCAGAAATACATCGTAGAAGGCTTTCAAAGATAACCTTCAGTTGTGCAGCGTTTGCATCAACTTGAGCATGCAAATGAGAAGATTCGCTTAAAATCTCCTCGCGCTCCTTATGCCTCAAAGCCGCTTCTTGTTCAAGATGGCGGAAGTAAGGGGTGCTCTCCCCGCTGGGAGTTTACAGCCAAGACCTCAGGGGCAGGACGTCTAAACTCGAGCTCATGGAGATAGGCCTCGATTTTTATGCAGTGATTAACCCAGGACTCCACGACGCTTTCATTATGAAAGTGTACGAACGTTGCCAGCATAGGATTAAGCTCAGCAGCGAAATCGGTAGCAAGGGCAGGAGTCTCCACATCAAGCTTCTCGAGGTGATCGATCAACATGCGCAGGCTATTCACAGCACCTTTGGAAGAGGGACGTCAAGAGAAGGGACCTGCTGGCAGTATAACTTGAGACTGGAACGGAGCTGAAGTCGATGCCACAGCTACAAAGCAAATCACAGTCAAGTAACGGTTCAAGAAATAAAGGAGATTCATGAACAACGGAATTTACTATACCAGCTGCAGCAGGTGGCAAAACCGGGAGTACCGGTGGTGCAACTGTTCTTTCGTCTCCTCCTCCGATCTGTAGGGCTGAAATTAAAACAAAGAAGAATTAGAAATGATTTGACTGCCCATAAAAGAAAAGAAGAGACGTTAACTAAAGGCTGTACTCACCAGCTCCGCTAGAAGAGACAATCTCCGACTGAAAGGAGAAGTGTAGGTGTAGCACCTGATACAGGTGATCAAAAAGGATTTCTGGAAGGATGTAATAATGCAATGTCAGTACATAAAGTATACTGTCTACAATGAAGCTGATGGGTCACAAATCCGCACCTTCCAGCATTTGAGAAGGTACGAGAGAAGGTAAAGGAGCGGTCACCGTCAAAGCAGCAACTGGAGACGCTTCCACGGATGACACAACCCCAACGCTCATCACACCTGCATTAGAAATAAAAGAAACGCTGTTAAAAGAAATTGAAAAGGATTGCAGAATAAAGGGGAAAGTGATGACCCAAAATCTACCTGGTAAGTCGCCGGTCGAGACCGCGACAAGGGCGTCACTGGATGCAACGACTGCCTCACCCTCCTCTAACAAAATGGTCTCGCCTCCCATCGCCTCATCCCCTGACTCTACGAGAGCCGTCATATCGCTCGCGACGCCAAGAGATGGCAGAGAACTGCAGGCGGAAAGAATGGCGATTGGGGCAATGCCAGACTCCTGAGAAAGAGTGGCTACCTCAGACTCGACGATTCCAGCCATCTCGCCTACCGCTACCTCAGGCTCGGCAATTGCAGCCACTTCACCTACCACTACCTCATCAAGACTCGGCCCTACAGGATAGGATATATGAAAATCTGAAGATTAAAACTTGGACAAAAAGAACCCAATGTCACGTTACATTGGGTCAGTTTTTCGACTGCTTCTCGAGCTGCACGTGCTGCCTGTCTGTGGGCGGTAGACAAGGCAGCTGAAACATCCTCTGAAGGAGTAAGGGCAGGGGTAGCAGTGCTTGAACCTGCACCCGTGGCCAAGGCAGCGTTATGCTCCCTTGCCGCGCGCATTCTGCGCTTCCTTTCTGCCCGGGCCGTGAGGGCAGATCTTCTAAAGACCTCCTTCAACGGGACGTCATCGTCCGCGCCAATAGTTACCTCTGGAGCCCTTATGGCATCCGTCATCGGTCGTTTGAGTAAAGCCTCTTTCGGCAGTGCTGAGGAAGCCGGGACTTCGATGGCTGGCCCTGGAAGCATCTCCGCATCACCCTGCGGGATTGGCATTATAGTCCTTGCGATAAGATAAAAAAGGGTCAGATTGTCCATAAGAAAGGCGAATGAAGACGCAATGAGCCGAAATATACCAACGCCCAGCGAAGCGCGAATCCTCTCCTCCTCCTCGAAAGTCTTGAGGGAAGCCGCCAGAACCTTTTTAGTGGAAATGCCTGTTGAAGATGAGGTGTTAGTCAAGGCATGATAATAGAAAAATATGTAACAGTAAAGAAAGATGCAACTGAAGATTACCCGACTCAGCAAGGATGATCATCCCTGCTTTTTGGCTTGCTGATCGTACAGAAGCTGCAATAGCAGCCTCCAGATCCGTATCATCCGGTGCTACGAATAGGCCCTCGTTGGTCCCATATTCGCCCAAGCCCTCACTATAAGGAGTATGGGGCTCCTGACCAAGTGCAACGTCGGCAAAGAGAATCGACTTCTTCTTCCTCTTCTGCGAGCGAGAGCCGGTCGCCGCTAGCACAAGCTTACGCTTGGTGGGCACCTTGGGACGACGAGTCCCGATATCTGAACCCCCACCAAACTCGGGAGACGCTACGGTCATCGCTTTCACTGGAGCATGGGGTATCGGCAGCTCAGGCCTATCATGCGGGATTTCGATCGCGGCAGCTTCTCTTAAGGGAGGTTGGACAATGGTCCGTCGCTTCAGAGGGACGTTTGGATCACCGGCAGGGAGTGCACCCTTGCGATCGAGCAACAATCTCTTTTCCTCCCTGATGACGGCACCCATTGCGTGTTGATGCCCCGCCACATATACGTTTAGGGCCCTAGGAACACAGCTTGGTTCTCTAATAAAGAAATTGAACTCTGTGTTTAGGCGCATGAAGTGGTGCAAAGCGCTCCGGATACCCTCCTCGGTATAAACTGGATCCGCTAGGAATGCCTCGAACGGGACGCCTTGATTATAACTTAATTGCTGAGCAAAACGGTGAGGATTGTATCTCATGAATAGAGCCGAATCGTTATGCCTGAACACCAAATACCTCGACCTGATGGAATATAGATGGAGAATTTCCCGAGCTTTCAGGGTAGAACCTCCATCCTTAAAAGTGTCCCGCAACAGCTGCACCATCTTGGCGGACTCCTTACCGATGGTCATGACCTTATCAACAAAGGTCATGCCGTCCCCGACGGTACGTGGGTGAAGGATTACACCTCGAGCCTCTCGCTGACTTGGCTCCACAATGGAAGTATTGACCAGCCGCATGATCCAGGGAAAATTGTACGTTTCATAGAAATGAGGCCGCTTGTGCATTCCAAAAGCACAGAGCACATACAATTCAAGCCATGAGGTAAAATAATGCATCGGGAAGTTCACGGGCTGCACCCCCGGCTGAGCGGTATCGGCCGCCAAACTAAGGCCGTGATACAGATGAGCCATCCCAGCAATACCAATGGCAACTTGCCTCCCTTCAACCATCCGATGGGCTGGGTAGAAGACTGACGGCCTCATGTAACGAAGGTGCATGGGAAGCGCGGACCAGCTTAACCATAAACCAAGGAACCCTAAAAAGAATGCTTCCTCATAAATGCTCGGAGCAGCAATTTCTGAAAAAGGGACGATCGCGACGTTTGGAAGAAAGAATCCCTTTTTGGTCAGCTTCCAGTATTGGTCAGCGATCCAATCCAAAGCCGAAGGGATCATCGAGCGTGGAAAACTTTTCGCCTTGTCTCGATAGAACTTCTGAACGAAGAAAATGGGCGATGAAATCCGCAAAGCTAAATACATGGCTTCCAGATTCAAGAAATAGGATTTCGTAAATGTAACGTTTTAGAAATCGTTTTGCGAATTTTTCCGTTTTAGGGCAAAATTGTCGATATTTTCCGTTTTAACCCGACTGTGATCAAACGTCCATATAGACTTGCTAGCACCTAGTTTAGCTAAAATAAAACTAGTGCGCAAGTTTTGGGAGTATATGAGACGTTTTGGTTCAATTTGATTTTTTCCTAATTTTAATATTATTTTAATACGGTTTTGACATATTGGAAATTGGGAAGTTTCCTTCTTTGAAATTATTGCAAGTAAATCATGTTGAGTTAATAAACCTTCACTTAATATCTAGATATTTGTTTGGGTATAAGGATTAAAGTTTAAATAAAAAGAAAAGAAATGAATGAGAGAGGTGGCACGTGCATGCATTAACATTAATGCGCATTTATTGTAAGGAATTTCCTAGAAAACCCTACACAATTCCTCTCCTTCCTCTCTTGGCCGAGCTCCTTCTCATTTTTCTGCCCTTGATCATTCCTTTCACCCTTTGCAACAATTCCAAGCCTAATAAATCTCCAAAATTCTAAATTTATATCACAAAAATACCCCAAGTCTTGTTTTTGCCTCTTTGATCACTTGGAACTAGGACAGCTTGGATCTTGGGAGCAAGTGTTGATAGGTATAATCCTTACACTGCTAATTAGGAGTTTTTGTGATGGGTAGCTCGTTGATTATTGTTTAGAACACTTTAAATATCGATTAGTGCAATATCGTGTTTTTAGTGTCCTTTTTGAACCTCTGTGAACTGCTGTGACCTGGAAATTTTACTGAGTGACCAAACAAAATTGTAGTGATGTACTAGTAACCCTGGAGTTCCACCTGAGACTCGAGCACCACCCCACCGGCTTCGGCCGGCGACCCCTTTGACGAAATCTGACGACACCGGTTTTTGAGGAGAGATGGGTGTTGGTTTTTTTGTGGGTAGTTGTCTGCTGTGGTTTAGGGATGTTTGGTACTGTTTAAATTTTTAGTAATTGCAGTATGAAAAATCTGGGATCATTTTCCTATAATTTAGTGTTTTGAATCCGCGTGTTACGTTATCCGACACGAGTCGTGTTCTGGTGCAATTGTTGCACTTGAACTGGTTTCGTATTATCGTCACGCACATTAGCCACTACATGCACGCTTGTGAGTTAGTTTAGTGTGGGTGCGTTGTTTTAAAACATAGTTTTACGTTATTTTAGTCGATTTCTGAGATTCTTTGCACTATTTATGTGTTTGTGAATTTATAGCGTCGCAAGCGGGGACTTCTGACGCTGCGAACAAAGGGAAGCAGGTGGTCGGATTTTCATATCTCGAGACCATTCGGTAAGTAGATTTAACATCTACGGGGAAATCTCCCGTATGGCGTTATGCGTCGGGGCTGATATGATATGGTAGCTACATGTTATTGCATATTAGTTAATTTCATATGAACGTCATTGCATAGTATTATCTGTTGTACCTCGACTTGTACCTTTAGATATAACACATTACTGACGGTTCATGTTGCACGAGCAATAGATTGTATGCTACACCCGCACCGTCAGTAATTGCCATGACACGCACAACCCACATACATACGTATTATTGTAGTGGAGAGGGATAATTGAGGCAGTGACCCTTATCCCATTGTGCATATGAGATATTGTTGACACCTACATACGTGATATTGTATTTGACATGGATAGTTAAGTTAGTAACTCTTAATCCATTTCACGTATACCTTACTATAGCTACTTGTACATCATGCATACATATTGACATGTACACCCACATATTCGATTACAGCTACATGTACATCATGCACACATACTGACATATACACCCGCATATTTTCGCTATAGTTGTATATACCCTAAGAGGTATTGTTTTGACATATGATATTGAGTCGTGGATTATTGTGCTTATGAAATGCATCATACATACTTGCTTACATGTAGATATTTAAACCTTGCTACACTTACATGTACACCTCATATGATGCTGCACTTGTTTTTCGGAGGATTTTGGGAACCGCAAAATATATTTTAAAGCTGGATTCATTTAAAAGAGCGGTTTTCCCTTTATATGCTCATATTGATATTTTATGTTGCATATATCAGTTTTATATGGATTTTACGCATTGAGGTATGAATTTTATATGATTTATGGATTTGAGAACCGTGGGGGTATTTTCAAGAAACTATGTATTGTTTGAAAACCCGGTTTCTCTTGATATGATATTTTGATGCGTCCACCATGAGATTTCTCGGTTCTGAGATTTATGATATATACCCGATGCGAGGAGTGAGTGGGCTGTGTGCAGGTACATGGTGGAGCCCGGTACGGTTCCCCTCGGCAAGATGTTCGTGGTACAGACGATGAGCCTGGAAGGTGGTCAAGTACCTACCGGTGATTGTATTTGGACTCGGCGGTTATCGTGGGGATACCGACCGGAGTGATGTATGATATATCGTCAGGGTCAGTTGTGGTGACAGCGCCTGAGTTATAGGGATTTACGTATCGATGCTAGACACGGGTTTCATGATGTTTCGAGTGTCGGTGTTAGACACTCAGGTTTTCTATGATTTCTACGTATCGTCGGTGGACATACGAGGTTGATATCCTCATACTTATATACATACATATACACACACACACATACACACACATACAAGGATATGTTTTCATGATGTTTCGGGTGTCGATGTTTTGACACTCAGGTTCCATGAGACTTACAGGATGCGAGGGCCGATCTGTGGATGCGGTGCCTGAGGATTTAGGATTTGATGTGTCGGTGAGGGATACTGGTGTTTTACCATGCTGATGATTCTGCATGAGATTTTATTATATCATCCCATACACTCAGGATTATTTTTGATATGCATTGCTTTATGTAGTTGTAGTACCCTGATGATGTACCTTTACATGATTGTTGCATATTCTTATTGTCATACTTATGCTATCAAATTACCTGGGATAGATTAATCGCTATTCGTGCATACTTGCGATTACAGTATGATGTTATTTACTATTCACGAGTTGGCAACTCACCCCCGTTGTGCCACAGTATTTTGCAGGACTTACCCTTAGAGTAGTCATGCCAGGGCGTCTTATCATCTCTACTTTTGCGGATACCGCTACGTTTGGCTGTGAGGCCTTTGCTTTTAGGTGGGTTTGCGGTTATCTATTTGTATATTGTATATCTTTTTGTTGGATCTAGTATTCTCCATCTACCACTGTTTGTATATGACTTAGAGACGAGTTGTGAGGATTTGGTGTTGTATTATTATTTTTGGTGACTTTGGGTGCCGTGCTCATGGGAGCCGGTTTTGTTGAAAAGTTTTACTTCTTTATGCAGTCTTTTCTTTGATATTTCTTCGCTTTGGCATCGTATATATGTTTGTGGTAGTTGTCTCCGCCGTTGGGCATGATTTGCTCCCGTTTGGGATGCTTTTTATTTTATCTATGTTGTACCCGTTTTCGGGGTTAGTTTTTACAAAGGAGGTGCTGCCGAAATTTTCAAGAAAGAAAACTAGAGTTAGAGATTTTACTTGTGATTTTCTGAATGTTTTAAACTATGTTTTTCTCCGTTTATCCAGTTTTGGGTGGTTTAGATTTCTGGGTTTTGGCTTACTTAAGTTGCGTACGCCTGTAGACGTTACGTAGTTTAAATGCCGGTTACGGGACAAATTTTTGGGTTGTGACAGTAAATGTTTAGCACCTTGATTAAGCTAAGGAATCGGTGCTGAATGGCATTCTCTGGTTTTAAACCCGTCATCACCAGTCGGGTAGCGAAGACATATTCATCTGGGGGCAAGATCTCCTCATAATGCTCCCCTCTGACAGGCAAGCCGGAGATGTCCGCAAACTCTTCCAAAGAGATGGAAACTTCCCGATCTAGCATAAGGAAAGTATGAGTTGGAACGTTCCATTGTTCCAAGAACGCTTTAACCCACCATGCGGGAGGTGCGGAGTACAGGAACAGGAAGCATAAATCGCAGGATACAACCCAAGCTTTAGCAGTTCTGACTTCTTTGCCGATAGGATATATCGGGCCCACTGCAGGTACCCAGCCGAGTGACGAGGAGTCAGACCTATATTGTAGCACTGTCCCCAAGGGCGTCACTCACCTTGGCATATACGCCGCCATAGGATGTCTAAAGCCATCGGCGGTTGTACAGGTATGGCAGCCATAGAGGGCTGAAGACAACCCTCCGAAATCTAGTTAACCACCTCCACGACATAGTTCACCGGGGGTGCGTCGGCATAACGGATCGCCGAGATAGCCTCTGATGGTGTTGCGTAAGAGAAGCTGCGTCGACCCATGATGATCTGGTTATACTATGTTCCCCATAAATGAAGATTCTTATGTTTTGGGTCATGGTCTTTGATCAGCGCAAGAACCTCTCGGTCTACGGGCGCCTCAGGAAATCCACCTTCTGAGCGGATGAACGGAAAAGAAGTGTCGAAAGACATGTCGCCTGCGCGAAAAGGGTTAAAAGTCAACCATCAGTGCTATAATTTAATTTAAATTCTGATACTTGGTAGTTTAGAATTTGTACCACACTGCAATGCAGTGGAAAGGGACCAAAGGGGGCCCACAAAATCTAGATGACAATTCATCATTAATAAAACAGCCTCATCATTTGATGAGACTGTTGATTAAATGAGAAAATTCTCATTAAATGAGAGATCTCTCGGGCGTAGGATTAAATCTCCCTTTGAGAGCAGTGCTCTGTGACAGAGTGACACTTGTCAAACTTTGATCATGAAGGAATAAAAATTCCTCAAGAGCCTGGCTCTGTAAAGACAATGGAAAAACCCATCAGAAAAATTGAAATCAATTTTTTATATATGAATTAAAATTCTAAGATTTTCAAGATCCATGAACAAACTCTTAAGAGTTCTTCATGATTTGAAAAGAGCAAAAGCTCTGTTAATGAAACCCTAAAAGGGTTTTGTTTAGATCAAAGATCTATGAAGAGTAAGGCTCTGTTAATGGGTAAAACCCTAGATTATTAAAAGATTTAATCTTTATCTAAATTTTGACAGAGTTTTGACTCTTGAAAATTTCTTAAAATGAAGAGCTATACTCTATGGGAGAATAAAAATTCTCAAAAAACAAGAAGAAGATGGACAGAATCATCTAAAGTACCAAAGGTCCTATTTATAGGCATTGAAATGCCTTTTCAACTTCTGAGCTGATCCAAGGGCGCGGATGCTGCCACCGCTGCACTCACATGTAGGCCACGTGAGCACAACGGTGGGGGGGCATTTGTTTCCCCCAATCAGAGTAAAGCTCTGTTTGAAATTTAAATTTCAAAATTGAAGCAACGCTTCAGATGCTGAGCAGCGTACCATGTGTGCGCTAGCGCTAGGTGTGCTGCGCTCTGAGCAGCACACTACGTGTCAAACATGGGTGCGCTAGCTCAGAGTGCGCTGAGCACCGAGCAGTGCACCACGTGTCAAACACGGGTGCGCTAGCGCAATGTGCGCTGCCTTTTAAGCAGCACACCACGTGCAAAGCACGGGTACGCTAGCGCTGGAATTAAAAAACTCCCCACCGTTAGATCAAAAATCTAATAATAATGATAAATCATTAATTAATTAGAATTAAATTCTGTTATGGAAAGATTTTCTAATCTTGTTAAAAACAAGAAGATTTCCTTCTGTAAAACAGAAGCCCTAGGGTCAAAGATCCAATGGTGGGGAAACATCCCCAAATCAATCAGAGAAAGATCTCTTTAACTGATTCAGCAAATCAGCTTGCCCTATATAAAGGCCCCAAGACTTCAAGTCTTATATAGAGAACCCCCCCATAAACTTTGAAAAAAACTAAAAGATAAAGAGCAAGCTCTTACAAGAAGATTTTTCTTCAAGGTAAAAATAATGATGATGAACATAGAGATGAAATCATCTCAAAAAGAAGAATTCGGTTCTTTAAAAAGATTATAGATCTACAAAGACAAAAGTCTTTTAAAAAGAGATCAAAAGATCTCATCATAAAAAGAAGAAGAACATAATTCTTCTTATAGATCATAGATCTATAAAGGCAAAGCCTTTCGTCAATATAAGAGATTGGAAATATCTCCTGCAAAAAAAAAGAACTGTTGTTCTTAGATCTTGAGACAAAGTCTCTTTTAAAAGAACATAAATTTGTTTTTCCAGATCATAAAATTGATCAGATGCGCTTTGCGCTCTTGAACTGCGCTTCTGCGCTTTCTGAACAGGCGCTTGTTTCCTGATTTAAAATCAGGAAAGCTTACGAAGGAGGCATCACGTGCTAGCACGTGACCAGCAGTCACGGTTGGAACGTGACATTTGAAAACAGCGGCAAAGGCAGATCCAATTCCCTGATTAAATCTAAGAAAAGGCTTCAGAAAGGGTCACGTGCTCACACGTGACCGGGGGTCACGTGTTGGCACGTGACGGTTGCACAGCGGCCAGAAGACAGAGCGCAAAAAGAAGAAGAAAGCTCGTTCCAGGGGGTCACGTGCCTTCACGTGACCAAGGGTCACGTGGCCACACATGACCGGCTTTCAGAGCCTATTTATTTAACAGAATTAAATTCTGAAGAGATCATTCAAATCTTTCCAAAGGAAAATGATTATTTGGAACCGATTGGACTAAAGATTTAAAGGTGATTAAATATCATCTATTTATGGAAAAATCTTGAACTTAAAAAGATTTTCCCTTAAAATCTAATCGAAATAACAAAGGAAAATTTTTGGATTTAAAATCCAATGGTGAATAAAACCCACCTAATAATCCAAAGGTCCAAACGAATGGTGAATACAAATCAAATCTCTCAATGAAAGATTCACCAAAACTAATTGATCCTGCTTCTTCTCCTATAAATAGGAGCCAAGAGACACAGAGAGGGATATATACAGAGAGAAAGAGACAAGGAAATAAAAATAAAGCCCTAAGACTTTGGAAGAAATTGGATCTTCTGCAGAGGAAAACCTTAGGTAAGAAAGGGAAGGCCTCTAAAAGAGAATTTAATTCTCAAAAAAGAGTTTAACTCTTATATTAAAAAGAAGAACTTAGTTCGCTCTTTAGTAGAGGATCTGCAAAGTGCACATCTCCCCATGAATAGAGAATTTAATTCTCATTGGGTTAAGATCCTGCCCTGCAGATCCAAAGCATAGAGAGAGAATGAAAGTTTGAGAATTTAATCCTCGCAGAATTATGGGAATTTAATTCCTTTGAGATGAACTAGGGTTTAACCCTATGTTATAGGGATATAATTCCTTCAGAATGAACAGAATCAGGGTTTAACCCTAGGAAAGAATTTAGCTCTGTTAAAATAACAGGAATTTAATTCCCTTAAGAAAGAAGAAATTAGGGTTTCACCCTATGACAGAATCTAATTCCTTAGAATATAAATTACGGTTTAGCCCTATCTAAGAGTAATTCTCTAAAGAAAGAAGGAATTTATTTCCTTTAAAGTTATTATTAGGGTTTAACCCTATGACAGAATTCAATTCTTCACATATATGAGGAATTTAATTCCTACAGGAAAATCAGAGTTCAACTCTATCAGAGAATATAATTCTTCAGAAGACAATGGGGATTTAATGAAGAATTTAATCAGAAATTGCAAAGAGGTAGGGTCACGTGCTACCACGTGACCTCTGGAAAGATCCATAGAGAAGGGATTTGAGGCAATGCCTCATGTGAACCACGTGACCCTTGGCAGAAGCTTTAACACGCAAACACTTAAATGCCCATCACGTGACAGCACGTAATGTTCCAAAGTATTCAATACTCTCGGCAGAACAAATAAAGGGGAGGGCGCCCTCACGTACTACCACGTGACCCCTCTTACCTTAGTGTTTAACACTAAATTGGAACCTCTGAATCCAGTGTTTAACACTGTTTTGCCTTAGTGTTCAACACTAATCGAAGAGCTTTTCTTGTAGTGTTTAACACTGAATTTCTTAGTGTTTAACACTAAATTAAATCTCTGTTAACAGAGTTTAACATTAATTTTCTTAGTGCTCAACACTAAATTAAAATCTCTGTCACCAGTGCTTAACACTGATTATCTTAGTGTTTAACACTAATTTGAGATCTCTGTTGCCAGTGTTTAACACTAATTTGAACCCCCTTTTGCTGGTGTTTAACACCAACTATCTTTTAGTGTTAAACATTAACTTGTTCCCAGTGTTCAACACTGCTGGTCTTTAGTGTTTAACACTAACTTTAGCCCAATTGGCTAAGTGGCTAGAGGCAAAGCCTCTCCTTCAATGGACCAATAGAAATCCAATATTCCAAACATGATTGGACTTAGCCCAAGATGGCCATAAGTCCTCAATTCAAACTTAACTGGGCTGATGGGCTCATGACACAATTAATTGGTCCTGGTCTTAAACTGGGCTAAAGGCTGTTTAATCCATCCTGGTTTAAGGGTAAATCTCTTCACTCTTTTGATATTTGGCGTTGTAATTTTTCAACGTCTTCAAAGAGGTGACGGGTCCCGATGACCACACATTGATACGGACTGTGGGGTCCTTAAACTCATGGACTATGACGTCCTTAACCTTGACCGAAACGTCTTAAAACTAACAACGGGCTATGACGTCCTTAACCTTGACCGAAACGTCTTAAAACTAACAACGGACTATGACGTCCTTAACCTTGACCGAGATGTCTTAAAACTAACTTTGGACTATGGTGTCCTTAAATCCACGGACTATGACGTCCTTAACCTTGACCGCAACGTCTTAAAACTAACATTGGACCATAATGTCCTTAAACTACCTATTGACCGCAATGTCACTAAACTAAACAACAGGGCTCCCTTAATTGCTCTCTTGTTGGATCTAAACGATCCCGTTAAGTTGATCTTAGTCTAAAAACTAGACTGACGTATCCTTAACAAACGTTTAAGCTGATCTTAGTCTCAAATGAGGTTAACGTATCCTTAAACCCAAACCCCCAAACCCAAATCTAATATAAATACGGATTTGGACTAGTCCACGCCCTATGGGCGACGACACAACTCAGTCTCCGTATACAATCCACAGGAAACTAAACACAAAATAAACACACACGACACGAAGTGACCATATGGAGAAGGAGAAAGTGGCTACCGCAGTGCGGTAGCGTAATTAACTGCAGGGGCTTACGCCTGCAGGGAAGAGCGTCCCCACAATCAAAAAACCCCTCAAGTGCGGGGGAATCTGACGAAGTCTGCTACATCGGACGCATCCGTTTAAACCTTCGATACACGGTGCCATAAATCAACTCGGCATCTTCGGAGAGGTAGACGGATAGCACCAATTAGCATCTGCCCCGAATTTCAGGCAAGACGAGCCTACGCGGTCGCGTCTCTGTATTCGGAGGGGAACAGATTTTGGCACGCCCGGTGGGACCTTTTCCTCTTTCCACTCCACCCTTCGTGTGTCGTGTTTGCGAACCCAAACACGGTTCGCTAATGGTTGCCCTTGGGTTTCAAGGTACTAAGATTCGGCATCTTGCTTATTGCAGAAGGCAAAGAATCAATGGCTTCCACTTGTGCGACATGCTCCAACTGCAATTGCAACCAACGCTCTGCCTCGCCAGGAGGTATAGCCTACGGACCCCAAGCTGCTTCGCTATTCACAATGCCCGAGGAACAGGTCACTCGAGCCACCACAGGATTGTTTTTTGGGACCATGCTCCCGCAGACAAGCTTCACCGCTCCTGTGCCGACACCGGAAGCTCCCAAGAAGTCGGTCTTTGATCAGCTTACCCCTATCGCGGCCCTTTTCAACGGGTCGCCTAATACCAGCGCCTCGGTCTTCTCCAGACTAGACCAAAACTCCTGTGAAAGTGCAATGGGGCCTGCAATCCCAGAGAAGGTTGCTCCTGAGAAAATAACCAGTCCTGCTCCTGAAGTCGTCAAGGCGGCTTCTCCTGCCAAAAAGTCGGTCTTTACGAGATTGGCTGTTCCAGCTCCCGCTCCTGCTACCCAAAGGACCTCGGTCTTTAAAAGGCTGACACCAGCTGCGAACCCCCACCTACACAGGGGGCAAGACGAGAATATCGCCATCACAGAGCCGATTCCATCAACACGACACGCTCGACGTCGCTA
Organism: Agapanthus africanus; assembly: GCA_030015575.1. Taxonomy (NCBI): domain Eukaryota; kingdom Viridiplantae; phylum Streptophyta; class Magnoliopsida; order Asparagales; family Amaryllidaceae; genus Agapanthus; species Agapanthus africanus. The sequence goes on from CM057338.1 coordinate 964,607,062, forward strand.
CTGGCGTCGAGTGAGGAAGGCCGGAGGCAACTTCCCTTCTGGGCTAACTCCTCCAGCCCCAACGACAGAAGTTAATGCTGCTGTTCTAACTTGGAACATCTTCGAGATGCTAAATAAGGTGCGAAGGAATTCTCCTACTGCGGTGCTAAAGATGTCTCCCCCTCCACTGAAAAAGGCTGCAGAAATAAAGCCAGAACATGCCCGATCTCCTCAACGGCTGTCCTCCCGAATCTATAAAGTTTGGCGGCAGACCCGAGACTCGGTGATCGATCCAAGTTTCTCCCGCCAGCACAAGAAGCTGAAAATCCAACAGGAAGTCAGTCACCAGGCCAAGCCACGAAAAGCTGTCTGGGTGCCCGCTTCAACGGCCCCCTCAACTTCCACTATTCATAAGAAGAAGAGGCCAGAGAAGACCCCCGGGCCTACAACGAAAGCTAAAAGCGCTGAGCCCAGACGCTTTAAGGCTGGGGGCAGGATGGTCCACACTGTATACATGGCGTCGGGGAAAGAAGACAGCCGCATATCAACAGGTCATAGACCGCACACGCGGTCAGTGACCAAAGCTCAGGAGCAACAGCAAAAGCTCCAAAAGATGATGATCGCAATGGCCGCGCTTACTGAGCTGAAAGAAAGCCCCGAGGCGTCCTCGGATCAGCAACAAGAACAGGAAACCGACGCCGAGTTCCTCCGGAGGATGTTAGAAAAGAAAGATAAAGAAGCTGCGGAACAAGCGGCCAATATAAAGCAAATAGCCCACTTATTTCAAGACATGGTTGGGATGATGATCCAACAAGACCCACCTGCTGAGGATCCTCCGATCGTCCTTGAAGACGACAGGGGAGAAACGTCAAATCCACCACCGGCTCTCTCAACGGCCAAGGAGGAGACAATCTCTAAGGTTGACTTGGACGACTATATAGCCCAGCAAATCCAGGTTCATCATGCGACTAAGGTAGCTGGTCAAGTCGTAAAAACGGGGAGACTGTATCCGAGCTGGTATGACCAAATCAAAAACCCGCCAGGTTATACAATACCGAAATTCCACGTGTATAAGGGGACCGGCAATCCCCACCAACATGTTGCCCAGTTCAAGGCCCTTTGCGGTAACACCGGCGGTGACGATAAACTGTTGCTTCGCCAGTTCGTGGGCAGCTTATCAGAAACAGCGTTTGAATGGTATTCGGAACTCCCGAACGATTCTATCAAGACGTTCGCTGAAATGGAGTTGCTATTCACTCAGCGATTCGCAAGCGCCAGCGAACGCACTCCAATAATGGCATTGATTAATGCCAGGGTAAAACCAGGCAAAACGCGGGTCCAGTATGCTATACGCTGGCGAAATTTATGGTCGAAATGCGAGCAACGCATTGAAGAAGCGCCCGCGGTGGGCATGTTCGTGGGAACTCTCGACCCTCATGCAACTATCTTACAGATCATGATGTTCTTTAAGCCAACCACGTTTCAGGCTCTAATCGACAAGTTGGCCCAGATGGACCAGATGGGTCACAGACCATCTCCCCCGAAGCCGGAGCCTCGGAGTGACCAGGGTAAAGGGAAGGCAACCTTCGTTGCGAATGCGCAGCAGCAACCTAGTGCCCCAAAGCTGGCAAATCAACTGGAAGAGAGACGCCGGTATTCTAATGAGAAGATGAAGCGCCCCTACTCATTCCCGCGGGATAAGATGAAACGGTTATTTGAGCTGGCAGTATGCAACAGGCTTATCAACTTGCCAAATCCGAGGCGACCGCCACAACCCACTGAGGAGAATAACCCCAATTACTGCCCTTACCATCAAACGGTAAGCCATCCGATTGAGGATTGCTTCGTTTTCAAAGGATGGATTGAAGATCAATACCTCCAGGGGAAGTTTGTAAAAATGGAAGGTGAACCCGCCACAGCCGCATACTCCTAAGAAGAAGGACGCACCGGGGGCAACTTGTTCCTTTATTGAAGAAGCTCCATGGGAGGTCGTGCTATCAACTAAAACCAAAAGAATGCTGAGAGATCTTCATGCGTGCCCGGCGGTCGAATGGAAGAACCCGCTTGAACCTCAAATCATTGAAGGGATGCTGAAGCCGCGTCCAACTATAAAGATCGGCGGTGATGGCCCAAGTACTCACACCCAACCGTCAAAATCTTCGAAGAAAAAGAAGAAGAAATCCAAAAAGCCCGTGAAGCCTGGAGACAAGCGCACGGATTTGTAGAAACAGATTGACGCGCTGGAAGAGTACAATCAAAAGGCGCGGACTCCCGTCATACTGGAAGAGTTCCTCAACCACGTCTTTCAGGAGGAAGATGATGGAGAGAGCTCATCGGATGAATCCGAGGGATATGTGGAGAGTTGTCATATGATTTCCCACTCGGAAGATGAGAAAACTCCTGGCACTGAGAAACTGGGGGCACAGCCTGAGCCAAAACTTGTATGGCCAACAGATAAAATAATCGACACCTTTCTAGACGAGATTCGTTTGAAGAGTAAAGCCGATCAGGAGCGTGAGATGGCTGCATCGGAAGGAGCCAAGCGCAGGTGACTAAACGAAAGAGGCGAAGCACTCCCGCCAGATCAAAAGATATCCGATGAGAATAAAAACATGTTCAAAACGAGAAAAAGGTTTGCCAAAGCCATGTCAATGGGGATGAAGCTACCACCCTCTCAAGAGAACACATTCGATGGGGCGGAGAGGCACCCTAATTATTGCTCATACCACCGGAAAATTTCGCACCCTACGGAGGAGTGCGACGCTTTCAGGGTATGGTGGCAGGGATATGTTGCTCACCGGAAACATTTTAAGCGCATGAAACGCAAAACTCGTCGGGAGAAAAAAGGTACGGCCGAAAGACACAAAAGAACTGCCGGCAATTGTTACATGATCAACGCCGGAGGATCACAAGTTCTCACCTTTGGGAGTGACTCTGATGAGGAAATAGCTCTGGGCCCTCTCTTCAAAGAATCCATTTTAGGGAAAGAAGAAGAATCGGAAGCTTGCGAAAACATTCAGCTGCGCAATTGCACGCTCCCGGAAAGGAATCTCGGGCCCGCAAATAGAAAAGTAAGGGAAAGGAAAAGGTCACTGAAGATATCGCCTTAGATAACCAAGTCATGAAAGAGCTGACTGCCAAGGACCCTCCCAGGAAGGGTAAGGTGGACTACAACGTCCTAGCGCACCTAAGAAAGCTACCTTCTCAGCTCAGGATTCTCGATGCCCTCCTATTATCAAAAGAAGCGTGAGATTCATTAATCAAGGCGTTGCAAGAACCCGAGCAATTCCAAGCCTTCCTCGCCGCAGAAAGGATGAAGGATGAACTGGCAGAAGTGCACACGGCCAACATCACTTTTGGTAACGAAGACCTCCTCCTCGGGACGTGCGACCACAACCGCCCCCTATATGTCTCCGGATATTGCCATGGTATCAAGATAGGCAAAATCCTGGTAGACAATGGATCCTCCGTCAATCTCCTTAATGTTCGGGTGTTGAAGGAAATCTTCATGAGCGTGCAGTACCTCGCTCGTGACAAAATTACCATATCCGGTTTCGACTCCCAGTCGTCACGGACTCTCGGATCTGTGATATTAACATTACGCTTCGGGCTGCTTGTCACAGACATTAAATTCCACGTCATTGACGCCAAGACCTGCTACAACGCCTTACTCGGTCGTCCTTGGTTACACGAGTACAACATCATCCTTTCTACACAGCATCAGTGTATGAAGTACTTTAAGGATGGTTTCGAGTATACCGTAACAGGTGAGCTGAACCCATTCTCCGTGAACGAAGTCCCCAAGTACGAAGATGCAAAGTACTTTTTGCCAGACTTCGAGGATTCAGAAAGGTGTCGCAAGCCGGAGAACAAAGCCGCCGCCACCATCCCTGTTTTCGGGAGCGATACCGATGAATAAGAAGAGATAGTTTACGCTGGTCCGTCTCGATGCAACAACCCGGGATCATCCGCCCCCATGTTGATCTTCGGAAGTGACTCGGAAGATGAGGTTGATGTCGTGTTCTCCAGTCGGCCGTCAATACAAGCATCCCCTGGCGATGATCAGAGTTTGCAAATTACCATGGTGCAGCAGGAACACTACAAGGATGTCGAGGCACTTCGAGCTCATAATGTGCAGGACCTGCAGACGTTTTACGTCCCTCCCTGACGTAAGGGTGAGAAGGTGATCATATTCTATCGATCCTCGGAAACGAGGGTAGAGAAAGAGATCTGGCATGGCGCAGATTCTACACTTGACAGGCTCCAACCTATCCGTTTGCCCAGATATTACACAAACGGACTAAAGAGGTTATTGAAGCACCAAGGGGTACCCTTAAAACAGACTGTTCGACAAGCTCGATTCTACAACAGGATTTGGGATGTCCCTGGAACTCAGCGCAAATTGCCCAACGGGAGAATGGAGACACTTGGGCTTGGATATGCGAGATCCGGGAAACGGGAGTGAGTCCACGGCAGCTACGCCATATATAACTTCGATGAGGAGGAAAACGCACTGTCAAGCAACGCAAACCCTTCGTCAAAACTGGAGCCCGCGAGCGAAGTGCCGAGTCCGTCGTTTGAAGAACGAATGGACAAGCTTATCAGGAAAGCAGGTCAAAAGGCCCGGGAAGACCATAATCGCGAGATGGCCATCTACGAGAAGGCCAAGAAGCAACGTCGGTTTCAACAGGCTGCAAAAGACAAAGATGCTCCTCCCTGTCAACCCGTTGTGCAAAAGGCCCGACGCAGAGGGAGAAGTAAGTCAAGAAGCGGAAAAAGGAGTCGACAACAACGACGCAGGATTAGAGAGTCATGTGATCGGGCATTGCGCGGTCCGGATTTGTCCCTCATGAAGAAGATGAGTCGAGCGTATTCCTTCCCCCGAGACAAGACGAAGAAGTTACTCGAGCTCGCTATAAAACATCAAATGATCGCACTTCCGGAGTCTAAGCACCCTGAGCAAGCTAACAAAGTTTCTCATCCGGGCTATTGCTCTTATCACCGAGCCATAGGACACCCTATCGAAGACTGCTTCACCTTCAAGAACTGGGTCGAAGACAGCACCAGCAAGGCAGATTTGCTTTATCCAGCAGCTGGAGGGTAATGCCGCCATAAAAGCACGAACCCAAAGCCGCAAGAGCAGAACCAGATCCACATCGATCTTGGAAGCGGATTCGCACCTGTCACATGATTACAATATTAAGAGAAGAGTCCGAGGACATAGATGAGCTCCCTTGGTGCTTCGAAAACAATGGCAATGAGGTAATCTCAGAATTTCCACCGGCTCCGAAACAACTGGAAAATGGAATACATACTACAGCAGATAACCTCAAGAAGATTGAGTTGGGGTCGGCAGACGATCCGCGACCGACATTCGTTAGCGAGCTGCTATCTGAAGACAGGGTGGCTGCGTTAAAAGACGTGTGTAACAACCCTAATTTTCCTATACAAAATTTTTTTTTCAAATTTTTTTTTCAAAAATCCACAAAGGGGTATTTTAGTATGAGCACAAGATATAGGTAATTATTTTGTTTTTAATTACAAGCTACAAGAATATAATAACTCCATTTTAGTGTACAAGAATTTACTTTAAATTCAATGTATACTAGGAGTATTTATTCTTGCTGCTATCAGTTTAAGTAATTAAATACCACAATAATTACAAGAAGGAGCTTATAGCTCATTGGTAATACCTTGCACTGCTGAACCAAGCCATCAGAGTTCGAATCCCATACCCCCACATTATTTTTAATATTGATTTTTTAAAACCTTTAGAATACCAAGAGTTTACACGTGCATATATCACAAAAACCCCACTACACCCAAAGATATAACACTTGCAGAGGGTAGATGAACCGTCGGGGGAGATCCAGGTCACCGGACTCGGTCGGGATTCGGCCAACTCGGCCTTGACTCGGCCGACTCAGTGATCCGACTGAGTCACGGCCGAGTCACCCCCGATTCGGCCAATTCCGGCGAGGGTCACAACATGAAAGTTGTGTCTTTTTATATTCCCTATGCACCTGCAAAATTTCAGTTTCATACAACTTCCAGAACTCTTAAAAAACCCCAATTACTCCACTTTTAATACATTTTTATTACATTTTATCACATTTTTATTTTTAACTTTTCATCTACCCTAACCCTATAAATACCAACCCTACATACTACCCTCTCACCCCCCAAAATCTTGAGCCACTCTCTCAAAAGTTTTCCAAGAAGTGTGTGCTTTGAAACCGAGTTCACGGCGAAGCCCTGACGGAATTCCGGCGACGTGCTTTGAAGCAACCGGCGACGAAACCACACCTCGGTCTTTCCCCTAGTCTTCTTTACTCTTTAGAAGAGTTTGAAAACCCGTAACTCCCATCCCTCTTTCTTTTCTAATTCTTAAAAATACGGAAATACGAACCCCGACGGAAATCGGAACAAACCGATTTCCGATTCGGTTTTTCTACAAAATCCCACTTGTCACCTAATCCATAATACCTACCTATATTCATGATGGCTATTAATCACATAGAAACCAATTTAAACAAAGTTTCTCACATGAAATGATAGCTTTCTTGTAAAACCGTATTCTTTCATAAAAATACCATGAAGTTTATTTTTCTTTGTTTAATCAATTCCCTCATTCCTAAATATGTTTATCTTGATCAATAAACTTGTAGAAATCAATTTGAATGAATTTTCACACATAAAATGATAACGTTTTCAAATACCGTATTCTTACGCTTAAATACCTTCAAGTTTAATATATCATATTTAACCTCTAAAACTTCATTAAAACTTAAAATAAGTCACGAGGTAATGACCTATCTCTACACGCACACAAATATAACCCTAATTGATAAACGTCAAAACATAGAATACGAAAATACAGGACTTTTCACTAAAATACCATTATCTTTATAAACCTTTCTTGAAAGCTTTAAGTTGTACACAATCTTAAATAAAATCTTTTATAATGAAAGCACGATATGTCATGGACATCGATCGTTTATCTAAACTGACTTTGTGGTGTCTAGGAAAGTGTGTCTAGGCTAGTGGTTTTTAATTAGGCCCACTACTGTGGTTCCTTCCCACTTACCTGGCACTTACCTGGCCACAAATGACGGTGAAGAGGCGATTTGAGGCTTCTAATGACTTGTTATTTAGACCTTAGAAATAGGCTAGTTGGCTTAGGAAACTCTAGAAACTAAAATACGGAAATCTATACCCTTTTACAAATAAATACCTTATATTTATAAAACCATTTTTCTAAATGAATAGTATTTGTTAAAGCTAAGCAAAGCGCCGCTACAACCCACCTTTGGGGAACCTGTTAGGGATAGTACGGTTCATCGTGCACCCGCGGGCTAGTAGTGCGAGATTCAGACCTCCGCAAGGAGCATTCGGTCTCGAAAGGTTTAAAATACGTCATTTAAGAAAAAATGAGATTTTGGAAAATAAAATATTATTTAAAATTATTCTTGTATTAATTTAATTATCATTTAAACACCTATTTTATTATAAGATAAAGTTTCCATCTTTTTCTAAAATTACAAGATTAAAAGTTACATTAAAATACCATGAGTTTCAAATAAATCAATTAATACTTTTATTAGGATATATTCACTAGAATAACACAAATAAAATTTACACTCATTATAACAATAAAGACGAATAATAAATACTTGGGGTGTATCTTGAAAACTATACAAAAGTAGTTTTATATAAAACCCCCTCAAGTTTTATAATTTACAATAAAGACCCTAACAATTAAAGAACTTCAAATTCCATTTCTTTTAGTCTGACTCGGGTTTAAGTCTGACTATTTCTGACTTGAATATGATTCAAGTCATTCTATATTCTTTAATATTCCAACTCAATATGAATACATGAATCCCAGAATCCTGTTAACAATCATTACAACTTGACTGAATCAAACCATGGATATACATCCATTATTCCGTTATTCCATTTACCTGATTATGCAGTTACAACATGTTTACTGATATCATGGTTTTGATCAGTCATCCAACTTATACAATACAATACTACAATACAATCATAACACTACGGGGTTTAAGGGGTAGACTGGTACGAAATATGTTAAAGGTGGCACGAGGTGGTCACTTAAGACGTAATTACATCCATGCCGTTGTTTCGTGGTATTATCGACGGAGCCTTGTACTACAGGTTACCAAGATCCCCGGTGTAAGTGGGACTCCCCTCGTATACACTGGCATCTTCTGTACCAGGCTAAAAACAACAACGTTAATACAATATTATAATATTATAATACAACAGTAAAAGCTTTCTCTCTCTCTCTTTCTTACTGTCTGTTTATTTCCCCTTATCTTTGGGACTTACCGAGCGACCTGTTCGCTGACGACATTCTATTTCTTTCTTCTTTGAATGTCGTCAGGTGGTTTGGACCCGACAGAAGTTGAGTCAACCCAGGAAGACTTGGAGCAATTTGCTGAAGACCCTGCAGTATGATTTCATTGTACATTTTTCTTTTCAGTACTTTCCATTTCCTGTTATGCCACTGTTTAGGCATCTTTATTTCAGTTGTATTTTTTTTTCCTTTCCATGTTTTGTACAAAGAATGTTAATAAATAAAAGTTGCTGTTATTTTTATACTCTTGTCTCTTGTGTAATTATTTCTATATTGCTTAGCTACGCTTAGCGTATGTACTTCTGAGTACATACGTAGCGGACCTCGCCGCGTCCCCTTCGCCGTACACTGGGAAGCGGGGCGTGACAACGTGCTTCTACAGCACAGAGATTGCTTTGCGTGGAACTATTCCGAGATGCCAGGATTAGATCCAGAGATTGCTGTGCATAAATTAGCAATATTCTCAGATATCAAGCCAGTCAAACAGGCGCCGAGAAGGATGCGGCTCGAGCTTGAAATGAGCATTAACGCCGAAGTCAAGAAGCTGATCGATTCTGGGTTTATCCAGGAGGTACAGTATCCTGACTGGGTCGCCAACATCGTCCCTGTGATGAAGAAAAATGGGACAGTGCGCATATGTATGGACTTCCGAGATATCAATAAAGCATGCCCGAAGGATGATTTCCCAGTGCCGGTCACCGAACTGATGATAGACAATACGTCCACTCATGAGGTTTTCTCCTTCATGGACGGTTCATCAGGGTACAATCAGATAAAGATGCATTCCGACGAACAGAAGCACACCGCGTTCCGGACTCTTTTGGGTATATTCTGCTACAAAGTCATGCCCTTCGGATTAAAGAATGTCGGTGCCACCTGTCAGAGGGCCATGACAAAGATCTTTGATGATCTCATACATGAAATCGTCGAGTGCTGTATCGATGACCTCGTAGTGAAGAGCATGTCATACGAAGAGCATTTAGAGCATCTGAAGACCGTATTTCAACGCCTTCGGCAATATAATTTGAAGATGAATCCCCTCAAATGCGCGTTCGGAGTCTCCTCGGGTAAATTCCTGGGATTCATCATCCGACACTGAGGTATCGAAATAGATCCATCTAAGATCAAGGCGATTATGGAGATGCCACCCCCAAGGACTCTCAAACAGCTACGGTCTCTCCAAGGGAAGCTCGCGTACATCCGGCGGTTTATCGCCAACCTGTCAGGCAAGTGCCGTCCTTACAGCCACCTGATGAAGAAGGGAACCCTGTTCGTTTGGGATCACAAATGCCAAGGCGCACTGGACGAGATCAAGCAGTACCTGCAGAACCCTCCAGTGTTGGCTGCGCCGGTTAAGGGAAAGCCTCTCATTCTTTATACAACTGCCCTAGAAGGTTCTTTAGGCGCATTATGGGTACAAGAAAACGACCAAGGGAAGGAGAGAGCGCTCTACTATTTAAGCCGAGTTCTTCTGGGGGCAGAAAGAAATTACTCCCCGATCGAAAAACTTTGCCTGGCGTTAATCTTTGCGATAACAAAACTCAGGCACTATGCATTGGCACATGAAATCCGTCTTATATCAAAGGTGGACCCCCTAAAATATCTAATTTCAAAGGCCATATTGACAGGGAGACTCGCTAAATGGGCCCTGCTCCTGATGGAGTTTTCAATAACCTATCAGCCTCTTAAGCCAGTGAAAGGTCAAGCCATCGCTGACTTCCTTGCTGAGCATCCAGTACCTGCCGGTTCTCTTCTAAATTATGATTTGCCGGACGAACATGCATTTGACGCGATCGACGGCAGTGATACCCAATGGGAGCTTTATTTCGATAGAGCGTCCTCCGTAAAGAAGCGCAAACAAAGTACCCCAATGATCAAATCGGGGGTAGGCCTCATCTTCGTAACTCCACAAGGAGGGATAACGCGCTTCGCTTTCTCCTTAACGGAACCGAGGACGAACAATGAAGCCGAATACGAAGCTCTGATAGAAGGCCTCGAGATCGCCATTGACATGGGAATTGAAAACCACCTCATATACGGGGATTCTCAACTGGTCGTTAGTCAAGTAAACGGCGACTACCAAACGTGCAAACCGGAGTTGGTGAAGTACGGTGAAAAGGTGCAACAACTGTCGACCCAAATTCCCTCCTATACTTTGGAAAGTATACCACGCGCGGAAAATAGCAAAGCGGACGCGTTAGCTAAGCTCGCTAAAGAACTGGCTGACGAGAACCTCGATGACGTTAAAATCGTGGTACAAAGCCGTCGAGTGCTCGCCCCAGCAGAAATATCTCCGGAATCATCCGAAGAAAAGAAAGCGACTGAGCAGACGACCCTACAAATAAAAGACCGTGAGAAGGCTGAGGACTGGAGGGAAGTCTTCATAGATTACTTTAAGTCCCACCGAATGCCCGAAGAAGCGTCCTCAAGACATCAGCTCATGAAACGAGCTCTATCTTTCGCTTTCGTCAACAATACTCTGTACAAAAGATCATTTGACTCTCCGTGGTTGAGATGCCTGGGACCTGACGAAGCAGAAAGAGTCGTTCAGGAAGTTCATGACGGAATCTGTGGTTCTCATCAAGCAAGCCCGAAGATGAAGTTAAAAATTAAACGGATGGGTTACTACTGGCCCACGATGATCCAGGACTGCCTCGAATATGCGAAGCAGTGCCACTCATGCCAAATCCATGTGGATTTCATCCACCAGCATCCGAATCCGCTACATCCAACGGTGGCTAGCTGGCCATTCGAAATGTGGGGAATTGACATAGTCGGACCCATCGAACCAGCATTGTCCAGGGGACATCGTTTTGTCCTGGCAACGACTGATTACTTCTCCAAATAGGCAGAAGCAGTACCGTTGAGGGAAGTGAAGACGGAGAATATCCTCCACTTTTTCAAGACGCACGTCATTTATCGGTTTGGAACTCCACGGCGGATTATCTCCGATAATGGATCAGCCTACAGAAGCCATAAGATTAGCCGCTTCGCGCAATAACATAATATAGACTGGAGATACTCTTCAGTTTATAATCCACGAGCTAACGGTCTGGCCGAAGCCTTCAATAAGACCTTGACAAAGATCATAAAAAAGACGGTGTCCCGAAATAAGAAAGACTGGCACGAGAGACTGCCAGAGGCTCTTTGGGCTTATCGAACTACGTTCAAGACGGCCACGAGCACGACGCCATACGCATTGGTATTCGGTACGGAAGCAGTACTCCCCCTCGAGATAGAGCTACCTTCTCTACGAGTGGCAGTCCACCACGAGTTGACAGACGAAGAAAATGCTCACCTTCGGCTTGAGGAGCTTGACGCCCACGATGAAACCCGGCTCATAGAGCAACAAAATCTGGAGGCTTACAAAGCGAAAATGACGCGCTCGTATGAAAGATTGACCCGACCGAGGACATTCCGCCAAGGAGAACTCGTGCTAGTGGTCAAAAGACCTATGAACCCCAATCGCGCCAAGCGGGGAAAATTCGAGCCAAACTATGAAGGCACGTACATCATAGACAAAGTCTACCAGGGTGGAGCCTATCTACTCATGGATATGCACGGTGAGAGGCTTTTCAGGCCAATAAACGGCCGCTTCCTAAAGAAATACTACGCTTAAGGAGTCACAGCCTAGGTCAATGATAGATGACGACGACTATGTCCGCTCTCTATCTTCCTAAGCTCAAGCTCTATAAGTAGTATCTTCCCCTCTCAACGACGGACCGAAATGCCCTTAAACTAACCATGGACCGAAACGTCCTTAAACTAACCACGGACCGAAACGTTCTTAAACTAATAGCGGACCGAAACGTCCTTAAACTACTACCGCAACATCCTTAGGCCGACGAGATAAATAAAAAAAAAGAGAAAGAGAAAAAAATATGATAAATAAAAACGGTATGTCCATCAGCAAAAAGGGCACGGATGAAAACCCGAAAGGGCTCCGTGAGTAAAAACAGCAGGGCTACCGGCGAGTTTTCGTGAAAACCCGAAAGGGCGCGACCTCGTAAAAAAAAGAGAAGAAAATAAAAAAAAGAATAAAAAAACGGTATGTCCATAAGCAAAATGAGCACGGATGGAAACCCGAAAGGGTTCCGTGAGTAAAAACAGCAGGGCTACCGGCGAGCGTTTGTGAAAACCCGAAAGGGCGCAACCTCGTTAAAGGACACTTGCGGGATCCTCACGACCCTGTAAGGAGAAACCACCCACGTGAGATCCTTACGACTCACAAGGGAGCAACACACTTAGGAGTCCTCACGATTCCTAAGGAGAAATTACACTTGCGAGATCCTTACGACTCGTAAGGAGAACTCTCTTATGGGACCCTCACGGCTCATAAGATTTGAAAGCCTTAAGTTACAGAGACCTGAACCTGTGCTTAAGCAGCCCCCACAACCTTCGATATTGCCCTACAAGCGGTTCATATTGACCCTTGTATACAATCCACGGGCGCGAATAAACATTTCCTCGGCAAAGTCCCACCCGTGACTAGGGGTATGTCCCTATGGTGAACAACCCTTATAAGTCCTCTCGACTTATAAGGAGAAAGCCCTCTTGTAGAATCCTTACAACTTACAGAGAAACATACACTTAGGAATCCTCACGATTCCTAGGGAGAAAATGTCACGCCCCGCTTCCCAAAATACAGAATACGAGGGATAGATAAGGCCAGCCATGCTCCTACGGTCAAGGAAATGTCCTGCCGTAGTCACACTTCGGCTTCTAGTTTTTCATGGTAAATAGTAATTGATGCACAGGTAATGAGAAATGCAGTAACTGGAATAAAATAGTAATAGAAACTAACCTGATGGGAGACAAATGAATGTAACTCTGAATAGCAAGTCAAGAAGTCTGTGATGCACGTCTAGTTCTGGTCCAGGCTAAGTCTTCTCCTCACACTGAGCATGCATACTCAGGTCGTCAGAGCGACACAATAGCAATATAATATATATAAAATCATGTGACAATTCTAACAGTAGTAATAGATACGTGAAACAGTAAATCAATGACAGTATGAATATGAATGTGCAGAAATCAATGCAGCGGAACAGTGAAAGCAGTAGAACGATATGTCACGTATGTCCACACAGTAAATAAGATATATCAATTCCAGTATTCCTACCAGTCTCTAAGTCTCACTGTACGGGTCACTAAGCCTATCGTCAGTCCAAGTGTGAGAGTCAACCACTCGTGAGTGTCCTCCACCCAAGGGTAGAACCCAAGGGCAAGGGACCACGGGCCCAACATGTAACATGTATATCACGGTGAATATCACATACCCTGTAAATATCCATATATCTCCCTAAATATATAAGCCGGCATGGAACTCCCGAGATTCTGTTGAACTCACACTTAAACTACCCCACACCCCGTGGTCTACATCAAACGCCAACCATAATCCTAAATACCAATCGGTCTGTGACACGTCTGCGCAAGAGCTGGAGGCAGGACCTCCATCAAGCACATCCCGACTAATACCTAAGATAAATGGAAGTGTCGGATGCCTTATCTGTGACACCCGTGCAAGCGCTTCCATAAGTGTCCCATACCACTTATAGTCACACGTACACGCATCCCACAGACGTCGACAACGCAATAGAATAATAGGGTCACTGATTGTGTACAAGTACGTATCACTTTCACTTATTCACGGATACACGAACACTGACGTACTTGCCACAATCATCACTAAAATCTAACACTGGGTAAATGCACGATATCACTAGGTTATCACTACAATGATATGGGTATGATATGATACGTAGACAGTATATGAAGCATGATTAGGGTGTCATGAATCTACAATCTACCACTTGCATAATTTATCATAAATCATACGGTTACATTTTAGTGAAGCGATGAATGGGGAATAAATAGTATGTTCAGTTATCTATCCATCGAATTTAGTTTCAAGCCAATCGGTTTTTAGGATCATAATTTATGGCCATTTCATTTTAAGCGTTCACGGGTGGAAATCTGGTTTCAGAATCAGAAGTCCGTTTCGCAACGCATTTTAATCCCAGTTGGGATCAGATTTTAGCAATTCTACAGTTGGATGAATTCTAGAATTCTCAATAAGGTTTTCAACGTAATAGACGGATCGTCAATCGCATCTGTACGTCAGGAGTTATACACTGTTTAACACTAATATGTCAGTTCTGATTCTGTTGGGACTGTTATGCATCCCGATATTTTAAATTACAGAATAAATAACAAATGGTAACGAAACAGAATGAAATCAATTGTGTTGTCTAGCTAACAGATTTATCTATAATAAACAGTGGAGTTCCACAACCTATGAGTTTAGGAAAACAGAGTGGTTTTCATTACGGAACAGTATGTAATGATTGGAGTCGCTCTGGACTGCCGTCCAGAGTCGCACTCCGATCCAAATATTAACATAGTTTGAGTACAGGAATATCTGGAAACTAGCATAGGGTTAAATTTCGTTGAGTTGGCTTCAATTTGAGCCCTCGAACACACCATTCCAGTATGTATATAATTTATGGCGATTTTATTAGTTTTCAGGTACAAGAAAATTCCAGTTTTACGGTTAAACTTGAGGGTAGTTGTTTTAATCTTTAACGGTCGTAATTTCCAGCGAAACTTGCACAAAGTATTCATCACAGCAAGGGCCAAAGTAATTAATCCAGTTCCGTCATTTTAGAAAAGTATTTTCTTTGGGAACACGCGTCGAACAGGTATGGCACATAATTGATCTAAACTTGCAACTTTATGATATATGTAATTAAAGATCGTAACTTAGGTAAATAGCATGTAAGCAAGTAAAATACTTACCTGGAGACGTATGGCAGACGTAGTGCAGCATGGCATGGAAACGGCGACACGGGTTTGGCTCGGATGGGGCTTGGGCTCAGTTTGGCACTGGTGTTTGCTGGAACTAGGCATAGAGGTCTGGGTAAGGAGAGGGTGATCGAGCGAGAGAGAGAAAACACAGCGAGAGTGAGTGATATAGAGTTAGAGGGAGAGGAAGGAAGATTGAGAGAGAGAGACAGAGGGAAAGTTGTAGAGAGATAGAGAGAAACAGAGGGTTGAGAGAGAGAGAGAGGGGGAGGGATGTAAGGAGAGAGAGAGAGTTAGACTGTGAGAGAGAGATAGAGATTAGAGAGAGAGAGCACAGAGAGAGGGAAAGTTGAGGAAGACAGAGAGATAGAGAGTGAAAGAAATAGAGAGAGTTAGAGAGAGGGGGAGAGAGGCAGAGATAGAGAGAGAGAGTTAACAGAGGAAGAGAGGGAAAGAGATATTTTCCGGCCATGGTTATTGAAGTTTGAGGGCGGAAGCGGAGGCTGGAAGCTTCTGCGATGAGAGGAGGAAGTGGGGTGGTAGGTCGTCGAAGGTGCTTGCAGGAGGCCGTGAAGGAGGTTGGGAGGCCCTAGGGTTGCCGTCGGCAACGGCACGGGGGTGAGCGAGGAAGGAGGAGTGGGAGCTCGGTGCGGTTTGCAGTGAAAGAGGGCTTAGAGGTGGTGAGGGGTCTACAAGAAGTGGTCGGTGGTGGGGTCGTGTCCGGTGAAGGAGGGTCGAGGCGGGCGAAGGTGATGGTGGGCGCTCGTGGAGGGTTGAGGAAAAAAGGACGAATGTGATGGGGTTGGTGAGGTGCAGAGAGTGGTAGAAGGTGAAGGTTGGGGGAGTGAGAGGTGATGGCGACGACGACGATGAGCTGCGGGCGACGATGGTGGTCGAAGCTTGGAGGTTGATGGAGGTGGCTGAAAGTTTTGAGAGGGAGAGAGAACGAGAGGGGAGGACGTTGAGTGAATCGCGAGAGGGTGCGCGTCGTGGGGGTAACGTCTCGCGAGCGTGGGCGTGGGGAGCGGCGACGAGGGCACAACGGAAGGATTTCGCGCGGGAAATCTGGAGGGTAGCAGTTGGGGAAGGAGGCACTGTTGGTGCGGGTCGGGTAGGAATTGAAGTGGCGGGCTGAGGGAGTTGGGCCGGGCCAGGGAAAAATTTAGTTTAGAATTAAAGGAATAGGCACGGGTGAGGGAAAATGAGGAGAGTGGGCCTGAGGGAGTGGGCTAAAATAAAAATAAAAGAATTAAAAGAAATGGGAAAGGGAATGAGGGCCGGGGATTAAAACTTTAAGTTTAAGGAAAAAAAACGAGAAATGGGCTGAGGGTTTGAAAAGGAAAAAGGGAATTTATAAAAGAATGGGCTTGGGGAAAAATAGTTAGAAGAAATAGGATATGGGCTGAGGGAAATAGGTTTTGGGTTTAAATTAAATAAAATAATCTAATGAGAGAATTACAAAAGGGTGGGCTGAAGGAATGGTGCAGAGTTTAATGGGATTTTGAAAATAAACGAATAATTATAAATAAATTTTATAGGTATAAAGAAGTACAATTATTGGTATAACAGGGGCTGGGTATTACAGAAAATACACCTACAAGATCCTTACAACTTGTAGGGGGAAATACCTTTGTGAGACCCTTACGGATTATGAAGTCAAAAGCCTTAGTCGACAGGACCCTAACCCTGTTTGCTAAGCAACCTTTGTTCAACATCGATAGAGACAGATGATGAATCGCTCCTGGCCATATCCCAGTTGTAGCGGTGCTGATGCTAAAATCGGTGTCTAATTGCAGGTTTATGGCGTAAAGCCAGTAGGCCACACATGCATACGAAATAGCCGAAATGATGGGGGCAACTTGCAATAAAAAGCAACAAGTAAAAATGTATGCACGCAAAATAGCCGAAATGATGGGGCAACTCGCAATAAAAAGCAGCGAGTAAAAATAAAAAAAATAAAAAAATAGCCGAAATGATTGGGCACCGCGAAAAATAGCTGAAATGATAGGGCAATCGCGACCTTCGCGATATAAAAGCTGAAATGATAGAGCATCGCGGAAAAAGAAATAAAATAAAAAAAAAGTTTTTAATTTATGCCCTGCAGGTGATGTTCCATCACACCCTGTATACAATCCAAGGGCGTAAACAAAGAAGCGATCATACTTCTCCCCAGGTTTCATCAAAGAAAAAAACCAAATCTCGACGGGCCGCAAGCGACCTAGAGATCATCCCAACACTCGTCTCGTAACGACGAACACAACTTCAAACAAAGCAGAGCAGCAGCAACCCCTAGTTCCATGGCTCGGCGATATACATATCACCAACAGTCAAACCTCCATCCCGTGAAATGCGGATATAATCAGCAAAATTCCTGGTTACGTGGAACGCGGATAACGTCACTCTTTGACCCCGTGGGAAACGTCCAGAACGGAGCCTAGTCCTCGCAGAGCACGGCAGTGAACCCGTGTGAAGCATCCAGAGCAAAATTCCTGGTTACGGGGAACGCGGATAACGTCGCTCTTTGACCCCATGGAAAACGTCCAGAGCGGAGCCTGGTCCTCGCAGAACACGGCAGTGAACCCGTGGGAAGCATCCAGAGCAAATTCCTGGTTACGTGGAACGCGGATAACGTCACTCTTTGACCCCGTGGAAAACATCCAGAGCGGAACCTAGTCCTTGCCGAACACGGCAGTGAACTCGTGTGAAGTATCTAGTGCAAGATTCTTGGTTATGTGGAACGCGGATAACGTCACTCTTTGACCCCGTGGAAAACGTCCAGAGCGGAGCCTGGTCCTCGCAGAACACGGTAGTGAACCCGTGGGAAGCATCCAGAGCAAATTCCTGGTTACGTGGAATGCGGATAACGTCACTCTTTGACCCCGTGGAAAACGTCCAGAGCAGATCCTGGTCCTCGCAAAGCACGGCAGTGAACCCGTGTGAAGCATCCAGAGCGGAGCCTAGTCCTCACCAAACACGGCAGTGAACCCGTGTGAAGCATCTAGTGCAAAATTCCTGGTTACGTGGAACGTGGATAACGTCACTCTTTGACCCTGCAGAAAACGTCCAGAGCGGAGCCTGGTCCTCGCCAAGCACGGCAGTGAACCCGTGTGAAGCATCCAGAGCAAACACCGGACTGTGGAGTCCTCAAAATCCACGGACTATGATGTCCTTAACCCCGACCGTGATGTCTTAAAACTAACGATCAACCACCCTGATTCTATATTGATTCCACCTCGGGTTAGGGGTACATCTCTTCACTCCTTTGATACCTGGCGTTGTAATTCCTCAACGTCTTCAAAGAGGTGACGGGTCCCCGCAACCAAACATCGGACTGTGGAGTCCTTAAATCTACGGACTATGATGTCCTTAACCTTGACCGAGATGTCTTAAAACTAACATCGAACTGTAGAGTCCTTAAATCCACGGACTATGAGGTCCTTAACCTTGACCGAGATTTCTTAAAACTAACATTGGACTGTGGAGTCCTTAAATCCCCGGACTATGAGGTCCTTAACCTTGACCGTGATGTCTTAAAACTAACATCGGACTGTGGAGTCCTTAAATCCACAGACTATGAGGTCCTTAACCTTGACCGTGATGTCTTAAAACTAATATCGGACTGTGGAGTCCTTAAATCCACGGACTATGAGGTCCTTAACCTTGACCGTAATGTCTTAAAACTAATATCGGACTGTGGAGTCCTTAAATCCACGGACTATGATATCCTTAACCTTGACCGTGATGTCTTAAAACTAATATCGGACTGTGGAGTCCTTAAATCCACAGACTATGAGGTCTTTAACCTTGACCGCGACGTCTTTAAACTACGACGCCTTGAGCAACCCCTGACCCCGTGAAATACGGATAAGGGTGACCACATCCAGCACTTGCAGGTCCTCACGACCTGTAAGGAAGAAAAACTCTCTGGTGAGATCCTTACAACTCTCAAGGGAAACCCTGCTTAAGAATCCTCACGATTCTTAAGGAAAACTTACACCTATGGGATCCTCTCGACCCATGGGGA
This sequence comes from Agapanthus africanus, assembly GCA_030015575.1. Lineage (NCBI taxonomy): Eukaryota > Viridiplantae > Streptophyta > Magnoliopsida > Asparagales > Amaryllidaceae > Agapanthus > Agapanthus africanus. Next base: position 964,626,249 of record CM057338.1, read on the forward strand.
GAAAAACTCTTTATGAGACCCTCGTGGCTCATAAAGTGCAAAAGTCTTAGGAAGCAGATCTTAACCCTGAATCCTAAGCCATCACTGCCCTGCGAGGAGATCAAGATAAATTGTCCGCAAAACACATTCAATGAAAGGAGACACACCATTGAGAAGAAAAATGTATCTTTTATTCATAAACCAAAATGGATATAAAGTACAATTCATGAAAGAAACAAAAAAAAAGATACTCTCATCCATGAGTATGTACAAAAAAGAAAGGAAAAGATACAAGTCTTTAAGCCGGCGGGCGATGTAGCAATTTGGTCAGCTCATCCTGCTTTTGTTGGGTCACGGCCTCATGATTTAAGATCGCCAAAAGACTGGCCTCCGCCTGATCCTGTTGGGCCTGATACGAAGCGAGTCGGCCTTCAAGCTCTTTCTCGGTGGCCTTATGAGCCTCGACCCTCTCACGAGTGAACGTAGCAGCTTTATCAAGAGTCGCCACCTCCCTGATAGACTCTTGAAGCACCCGCCAGAGTTCATACGCTTTGTTGGCCTTGGCAGTAAGACTCGCCTGAAGCTCGCTCAGCGCTTGAGAAGCCAGCTCCCTCTCCGAGAATTTGCGGCCAAGCCTCTTCTCGCACGATGTCATGTTTGCCGCGCACCGCACTATCAGCCCCCGTAAGTCCGCCTTTGCAGCCATGACCTCCGAGGAAATACGGGAACATGCAAGTGCGTGCAAGCAAGCCTCCACCTACCGATAGAAGTCCACCCAGACTCGCACCACCTCTTCGCTATGGTAGGTGGCAAGAAAAGGAAGAGAACCGTTAACCTCGGCAGCAAACGCTTCAGCTGTGGTTACACTGCCAGCACGAAGCTCCTCGATCAAAGACGACAGAGAGACAAGGCTCAATTGGGCCAAGCGTTCTGAAGCTCGCAAAGCATAAGGGCCGGGCGGCATGACGACACGCGATTCCAACGCTATTGGAGCTGGCAAGGCTGTTCAAAGTTGAAAAATATTAGTAAGACTCTTAAGCAAAGGAACAAGTGAGGCTATACCGGACTGTCACTTACCTACGGTCACGCAAATAGGAGCTGAGGGTTCCCCTGGCGCTTCGAGAACCTCGACCTCATCATCGGCCTCCAAAACTGTAGAGAACATCAATGTCAATACGCAAAATAACAATGATGCTATAAGAAGTGATGAACAACACTCACCTTGTCCAGACGAGAGGATGATGCGTTGAGGAGATATCGCCTGTGAAGCGGCCATTTCCAAAAGACGCTGGAAGGACTGCCGAGGAGATAGATCGACAATAGAGGCAGCCAGTCCACGCAATTCTGGAAAGAAAAAAGAGTTCAGATAATAGAAAGAGTACTAGCTCAAAACGTGGAAGGTTACCTTCGACACTCCTCCCATTCTGAGCCGGGGGGATAGCAGCTTCAACGGCCTCTGTCGTGACCTCAGGCTCCAACAAAGGGAGGGTAGTCCCGACTACCTCCATCTCAGCCTCTGGGCCGCCTTCGGGAAGAGCCGTTGGAGCGGTAGCCTCCAAAGGAGCCTCCCCCAAAGGGGCAAGCACGCCCTGATCAAGAGCCGCCGCTGGAGGCTTTACCATAAGAGGAGCAACCTCATCAGCCCCCTCCACATCGAGCAATACTTCATCGGGAATTTCGGCAGGCTTCAGCTTCAATGAGCCCGTGGGGAGCTCCCCCAGCATCGAAGATTCTGCGCAATTCAAATAAGAATAAGGATACACATATACAGGCGTAAATAATCTGAAAAAACTACAAAAAAGAACAACAACGTATCGACGCGCAAAGAATCCCTCAATATGGCTTCTTCAAGCCGCTGCTCCTTCTCAAGGAGGCGTGCTCGCCGGGGTTCAAGGGTAGACTCATGGCCGTCGGTCCATAAAGAAAGTGCGTCCACTGCGTCTTCTGAAGCGGCCTGCTTCAGGGCCCTTTCCCCCCATTCCTCCAAAGGACCGATAAACCGTCGCTGAATCCACGAAGGGTCTTCGTAAAAGATTACAACGGGATAAGGCTTCTTCTGAACCCTGGCGTTATGAGACGCATCTTTGGAATGCCGTATGGCCTCGGCCAACTGTGCGGCCTCCTCATCAGCCGAACTCGGGAAGAGAAGTCCAGCGTCTGACTCTTGCAGGGCCAATGGTTCGTCTTCAAGAATAGGCTTAGACTCCGCCAAAGAATCGAGCGAATTGGTGGCCGCTTTCCTCCGCCGCTTAGACCCAGAGCCGGTCGCCAAGGATGACCGTTTCCTCCCCCACGAAGCCTTAGGGCGGTGCCGACCTACATCGCCCTCGACACCCTCATCCCTATTACCCTCGCTCGGTGCCACAACCGAGGATGACACCGCCATTGCCGACGCCACAGGAGGCGGTGCTGCCACTGGCGGTGGTGATACTACTGGGGCCCGTTTACCCCGCGATCGGGAACCTAGAGGCATACCAGCTGTTGGGGTAAGGTCCACCCCTAACTCTCCCGGAATGAGCGCGGTACCAATCTCCCTCAGAGGGAAGCAGACCGGAGCCCTCGGTCGCAGCTTAGCCCCCGGAACCTGAGGAGGGGCGTCATGACCAAGAAGCACCCTCCTTTCCTTAAGAATAATTGGGCTGACTCGGTGGAGGTACCAACCCGTAAACGAGCCCACGCACCGGGGCATGTACTCAGCTTCAGGGACCATGAAGTGGGAGCCGGTGTTTAGCCTCACGAAATGATGAGCGGCATCGCGAACGGCATCAAGCGAAGGGACCGGTGCAACTATAAAAGCCTCGAAAGGAACACCCTGGTCGTATCCAAGTTGTCGGGCGAATCGATGCGGGTTGTACCGCATGAAAAGAGCTGCACTGTCCTGGCGAAACACCAAGTAGCCCGGTCTAATTGTATACAAGTGCGCGGCCTCCCGGGGCTTCAAAGTAGGTACATTGTCTTTTGACTGGTCCCAGAGTTGTTGAACTGGACCTGAGGGAGTAGACAAGACCCGATCATTAAAAACCAGCCCGCCAGCGGCACCGTAAGGAGAAATCAGCACCCGAATAGCCCCAAATTGGGTCGGGTCGGCGGTAGAAGCATCCACTATTCGCATAAGTCGTGGGAAGGGGTAGGCATCGTAAAATGAGGGCCTCTGATGCATAGCAAAAGCCCCTAACACGTGCATTTCGATCCAGGATGTGAAGTAATGAAGCGAAAAATTCACCACGTCTAAGCCAGGGCTGGAAGTGTTGGCCGCAGCGCCCAACCCATGGTAAAGATGCGCCAGCGCCGGGATGCCGATAGCCAATCGCGTCCCCTCAGCAATACGATGAGCCGGGTAGATAACCGAGGCTCTCATGAAGCGGCGATGCATGGGGATAACGAACCAACTGAGCCAGACACTGACAAACCCTACGAAGAACATCTCCTCATCCATACCGGGTGCTGCAATGGACTCAAAAGACATCGGCGACATGATAGGGATGTAGTATTAAGGTAGAACCGATTCAGTGGTCGGCAGCTTCTTCGGACCAAACCCAAAGGGGTCTTTGACGTTGGCAAACTTCGGAGCTGTTTTCGACACGACATCTTCATGAAGGAAGCAGGCAATGAAGCTCTTAAAAGTAACGCCCTGCTCCTCAGATTCGGTGAACAATCAGTCAAAGATACCTAGCGCCTTGATCAAGCTGGGACGCTTGTGGCGAACGGCGTTCTCAACAGACAAGCCGTCAACCGGTGCAGGCTCGGGCTCGAAGATGTACTCGTCAGGAGACAACAACTCCTCATACAGTGCACCCCTGATTGGCAATCCCGAGATTTCATAGAATTCTGCCAGAGAAATCGAAACCTCGCGATCTCCTAAAATAAAAGTGTTGGTGAGGAGATTCCATTGATTCAAGAACGCCCGAACCCACCAGACATGCGGGGACTTATAATGGAAGAGTGATGCGTATATTGCCTGATAAAGCCCGACCTTCTGCAGCCGCGCACGATGGGTGGCAAGGATATAGCGAGCCCAGAGAAGGTAGCCCGTGGGGTGTCGAGGAGTAAGCCCTATCTTATAAATTTGCCCCCATGGATGGGCCTCACCCTGACAAATGCGATGCCCCAGGATATCTATAGCGGGGATCGGATGGTTCGGGATACCGGTCGTCGAAGGCTCGAGCCTCCCCGTTGGAGTCCAGTTGAGCATCTCCACAGAAAAAACCGTTCTCGGAGGGTCCATCGGCAAGAATGGGAAAGTAGGCTCTGTTGGTATTGCGTAGAGGAAACTCCGGCGACCCCGGATAATATGACTGTACCAAGTTCCCCATAGAAGCAAGTTGGTGCAGTTCGGGTCATGAGCCCGGATAATCGCCATCGCTTCCTCATCGGATGGTGATTGAGGAAAAGCGGCCTCCGAACGAGTAAAGGGAAAACACGGAGCAGAAGCTATCGCACCTGAAATCGAATGAAAGAAGACCGTTAAAAGCAAAGTCAGCAATATATATCCATGCGTGAACATGAAGACTAGTTGAAGAAAACAACAGTAGTTTTTTTTTTCTTGGGACCATTGGCTACAAAACACATGGGCCCCACAGAATCAAGATGACGGCTCGTTAATAATGAGACCAAGCAGTTGTAATAAGACAAAGGGGATACCCTCATTAATAAAAAATAGGTTTCAAGTGGCCCTGTACATCCCCTAGAAGACAAATCTACCTTGGACTCTACAACAAATCAAACGGGATCAGGGGAATTAAATTCCCACAGAAGATATCATTGCGAAGCCTCTGTTCCATTAATTACAGAAGGACAACCTAGGCCAAGGAAACCCTAAGAAGCCTCCATGTGAAGAAACCGAGTTCTTCATAGGAATTAAATTCCTTATTAAGAAAAGGGAATTAAATTCCCAAAAGCATTTTTTTCTGTGAACGGAGTTAAACTCCATGGATCATCGTCTAAGCCCTAAGAGATCTATAGTTTGAAGGTTAGGTGGTTTTCCGTTCTTGTGAAAAAAAACTTGAAGAAAAAAATGGGTTCATAGTAAAGGAGTGAAACCCTTGACACGGATTTAAAATCCACAGAGTTCTGTCAAAATGAAGGTGCCTTGATCACCATTACCTGAAAAAAAAGGGGGGTCACTTGAACAGAGTTAAACTCTGAAGAGTTCGAAGCAGAGAGCTAAGCTCTAGAAACGAGAATTAAATTCTCAAAGGAAAAAGTTCTCAAAAGAGGAAGACAGGCAAAGTGGAGGCGTTTCTGAAATGACCCCTATAATTATAGGATGTGATGGATACGCTTCATCTACCAGAGTCCCTAGAGAAATCCAACGGTCACCAAAGTGACAGCGTTGCACTCACGTGCAAACACGTGAGAATAATGCTGTGGGGGCATTTGTTTCCTGATTTAAAATCAGGAAAGCTTACGAAGGAGGCATCATGTGCTAGCACGTGACCAGCAGTCACGTGTTGGCACGTGACATTTGAAAACAGCGGCAAAGGCAGATCCAATTCCCTGATTAAATCGAAGAAAAGGCTTCAGAAAGGGTCACGTGCTCACACGTGACCGGGGGTCACGTGTTGGCATGTGACGGTTGCACAGCGGCCAGAAGACAGAGCGCAGAAAGAAGAAGAAAGCTCGTTCCAGGACACGTGACCAAGGGTCACGTGGCCACACGTGACCGGCTTTCAGAGCCTATTTATTTAACAGAATTAAATTCTGAAGAGATCATTCAAATCTTTCCAAAGGAAAATGATTATTTGAAACCGATTGGACTAAAGATTTAAAGGTGATTAAATATCATCTATTTATGGAAAAATCTTGAACTTGGAAAGATTTCCCCTTAAAATCTAATCGAAATAACAAAGGAAAATCTTTGGATTTAAAATCCAATGGTGAATAAAACTCACCTAATAATCCAAAGGTCCAAACGAATGGTGAATACAAATCAAATCTCTCAATGAAAGATTCACCAAAACTAATTGATCCTGCTTCTTCTCCTATAAATAGGAGCCAAGAGACACAGAGAGGGATATATACAGAGAGAAAGAGACAAGGAAATAAAAATAAAGCCCTAAGACTTTGGAAGAAATTGGATCTTCTGCAGAGGAAAACCTTGGATAAGAAAGGGAAGGCCTCTAAAAGAGAATTTAATTCTCAAAAAAGAGTTTAACTCTTATATTAAAAAGAAGAACTTAGTTCGCTCTTTAGTAGAGGATCTGCAAAGTGCACATCTCCCCATGAATAGAGAATTTAATTCTCATTGGGTTAAGATCCTGCCATGCAGATCCAAAGCATAGAGAGAGAATGAAAGTTTGAGGATTTAATCCTCGCAGAATTATGGGAATTTAATTCCTTTGAGATGAACTAGGGTTTAATCCTATGTTATAGGAATATAATTCCTTCAGAATGAACAGAATCAGGGTTTAACCCTAGGAAAGAATTTAGCTCTATTAAAATAACAGGAATTTAATTCCCTTAAGAAAGAAGAAATTAGGGTTTCACCCTATGACAGAATCTAATTCCTCAGAATATAAATTAGGGTTTACCCCTATCTAAGAGTAATTCTCTAAAGAAAGAAGGAATTTATTTCCTTTAAAGTTATTATTAGGGTTTAACCCTATGACAGAACTCAATTCTTCACATATATGAGGAATTTAATTCCTACAGGAAAATCAGAGTTCAACTCTATCAAAGAATATAATTCTTCAGAAGAAAATAGGGATTTAATGAAGAATTTAATCAGAAATTGCAAAGAGGTAGGGTCACGTGCTACCACGTGACCTCTGGAAAGATCCATAAAGAAGGGCTTTGAGGCAATGCCTCATGCGACCCACGTGACCCTTGGCAGAAGCTTTAAAACACAAATACTTAAATGCCCATCACGTGACAGCACGTGATGCTCCAAAGTATTCAATACTCTCGGCAGAACAAATAAAGGGGAGGGCGCCCTCACGTGCTACTACGTGACCCCTCTTAGCTTAGTGTTTAACACTAAATTGGAACCTCTGAATCCAGTGTTTAACACTGTTTTGCCTTAGTGTTCAACACTAATCGGAGAGCTTTTCTTGCAGTGTTTAACACTGAATTTCTTAGTGTTTAACACTAAATTAAATCTCTGTTAACTGAGTTTAACATTAATTTTCTTAGTGCTCAACCCTAAATTAAAATCTCTGTCACCAGCGTTTAACACTGATTATCTTAGTGTTTAACACTAATTTGAGATCTCTATTGCCAGTGTTTAACAATGATTTGTTTTAGTGTTTAATACTAATTTGAACCCCTGTTGCTGGTGTTTAATACCAACTATCTTTTAGTGTTAAACATTAACTTGTTCCCAGTGTTCAACACTGCTGGTCATTAGTGTTTAACACTAATTTTAGCCCAATTGGCTAAGTGGCTAGAGGTAAAGCCTCTCCTTCAATGGACCAACAGAAAGCCAATATTCCAAACATGATTGGACTTAGCCCAAGATGGCCATAAGTCCTCAATTCAAACTTAACTGGGCTGATGGGCTCATGACATAATTAATTGGTCCTGGTCTTAAACTGGGCTAAAGACTGTTTAATCCATCCTGGTTTAAGGGTACATTTCTTCACTCCTTTGATATTTGGCGTTGTAATTCCTCAACGTCTTCAAAGAGGTGACGGGTCCCGATGACCACACATTGATACAGACTGTGGGGTCCTTAAACTCATGGACTATGACGTCCTTAACCTCAACCGAAATGTCTTAAAACTAACAACGGACTATGACGTCCTTAACCTTGACCGAAACGTCTTAAAACTAACAACGGACTATGACGTCCTTAACCTTGATCGAGATGTCTTAAAACTAACTTTGGACTGTGGAGTCCTTAAATCCACGGACTATGACGTCCTTAACCTTGACCGCAACGTCTTAAAACTAACACCCTTAAACTACCTATTGACCGCAATGTCACTAAACTAAACAACATGGCTCCCTTAATTGCTTTCTTGTTGGATCTAAACGATCCCGTTAAGTTGATCTTAGTCTAAAAACTAGACTGACGTATCCTTAACAAACGTTTAAGCTGATCTTAGTCTCAAATGAGGTTAACGTATCCTTAAACCTAAACCCCCAAACCCAAATCTAATATAAATATGGATTTGGACTAGTCCACGCCCTATGGGCGACGACACAACTCAGTCTCCGTATACAATCCACGGGCAACTAAACACAAAATAAACACACACGACACGAAGTGGCCATATGGAGAAGGAGAAAGCGTCTACTGCAGTGCGGTAGCGTAATTAACTGCAGGGGCTTGGGCCTGCAGGGAAGAGCGTCCCCACAATCAAAAAACCCTTCAAGTGAGGGGGAATCTGACGAAGTCTGCTACATCGGACGCATCCGTTTAAACCTTCGATACACGGTGCCATAAATCAACTTGGCATCTTCGGAGAGGTAGACGGATAGCACCAATTAGCATCTGCCCTGAATTTCAGGCAAGACGAGCCTACACGGTCGCGTCTCTGTATTTGGAGGGGAACAACGCTCAAGCGCCAAATGTGCCACGTGTCAATCACGTATGCGCCAATTAACAACTTGCGTTTTGCACTTCTGAAATACCGCACTGCGCTCATGGGCTGGCACTCAGCGCCAAGCGCACCACGTGTCACTCATATGTGCGCCATTAAACTGAAAGTGCAATGCTCTCAGGGATTAGCGCTCAGCGCTCATAAACTGGCATCATGCGCTCATCATCTGGCGCCTAGCGCTGAGTGTGACACGTGTCCTTTACATGTGCGCTACTTGGCAGAAGCACACTGCGCTTTTTGATTGGCGCAAAGCGCTTAGCACGCCATGTATTGCGCTGACAGAATATAAACTGTTCTTTAATAAGCCTAGAGCTCTGATAAATGCTCTGCATTCAATAAAAGACAAAAACATTATCAAAATATAAATCAATGCTCAGCATTGTTAAAAGGGCCAAGCCCAAATAAAGGCTCAAAAGCCCAAAATAAAATATTAAACATTTATTGGATTTTGCCCAAGATTGGCCATAAGTCCTCAACTCATATTAATTGAGCTTGTCTGCTCATAAATATGTTAATAGATCTTAGCCCCAAATTGGACTACAGATCTTTCAACCAACTCACATCGGTTCGAGGGTACATCTCTTTACTCCTCTGATATTTGTCGTTGTAATCCTTTAACGTCTTCAGAGAGGTGACGGGTCCCGACAACCAAACATTCTACGGACTGTGGGGTCCTTTAAAACCAACGGACTATGATGTCCTTAACCTTGACTGTGAGGTCTTTAAACTCACGGACTATGATGTCCTTAACCTTGACTGTGAGATCTTTAAACTCACGGACTATGATGTCCTTAACCTAGACCGAGATGTCCTTAAACTAACGCTGGACAGTGATGTCCTTAAACTAATCGACCGCAATGTTCCTAAACTAAACAATAGAGCCCAATTGCTCTCTTGTTGGATCTAAACGATCCTGTTAAGTTGATCTTAGTCTAAAAATTGGACTAACGTATCCTTAACACACGTTTACGTTGATCTTAGTCCCAAATGAGACTAACGTATCCTTAAACCCAACCTCTAAACCCAAATTTAAGAAGATACGAATTTGGACTAATCCACGTCCTATGGGAGACAGCATAAATTAGTCTCCGTATACAATCCACGGGAAACTAAAAACAAAACAAAAACACACGACACGAAGTGACCATTTGGAGAAGGAGAAAGTGGTTACCGCGATGCGGTAGCGTAATTAATTGCAGGGGCTTGCGCCTGTAGGGAAGAGCGTCCCCCACAATCAAAAACCCTTCATCAACGAGGGGGAATCTGACGAAGTCTGCTACATCGGCTGCATCCGTTTAAACCTTCGATACATGGTGCCATAAATCAACTTGGTATCTTCGAAGAGGTGAACGGATAGCACCAATTAGCATCTGCCCCGAAATCCAGGCAAGACGTTTGTCTCTCCGGTTTTCGGCGGGGAACAGAGCATTCAAAGTCTTCGAAGAAAAAGAAGAAGACCGAGAAGCCTGTGCGACCTGCCAAGTATGATGACGAACGCACAGACCTATAAAGGTACATTGACGTGCTGGAGGAGTACAACCAGAAGGCGCGGACACCGGTCACCCTCGAAGAGTTTCTCAAGTATATTCTTGAGAACGAAAAGAGTGACAACGATGAGGAAAATGACTCATCAGAAACTGAAGACTATGTAGCAAGTTTCCACATGGTTTTCCATTCGTCGTTAAATAACGAAGAAGCTCCCTCAGCGTCAGAAAACAACGCAGCGGGACTGGGGGCAAGATCGGCGCCAAAATCCCCGGAACCGTCGGAAGAGCCAATCGATAGACTGTTAAACGAAGCCTTTCGAAAAATCAAAGTTGACCGAGAACGTGAAACCGCCATATAAGAAAAGGCTAAGCATCAGCATCAGGATGAAGAAGCTGCGGTAAGGATGAGTCGTAAAGTACTCCAACTAAGCCAAAGCACACCTGCCACAAATAAAAGCAGGATCAAAGCAGAAAAGCGGTTCGCCAAAGCCCTGCCAGTCACCTCTCAAAGGAAACATGCCCGGGGTCATAAGCCTCGATGGAGAGGACTCATATCCGAACTACTGCTTATATCATCGGAGGGTTACTCATCCCACCGAAGAATGCAGTGCCTTCAAAAAGTGGCGGTAAGGATACGTTGTCCATCAACAACAATTCAAGAGGATGAAGTGCGAAGCTCGTCAACAGCGAAAAAGTATGACGAATGCGCATGAGAAAATGACTGGAAACTGTCATATGGTTGATACCAGTTCGGAAAAGGCAAAACTCCAAGTTCTCACCTTCGGGAGCGATTCTGAGGAAGAAACAACCATCAGCCCTCTCTTCAAGGATTCCACTTCCGAAAAAGAAGAGGAGGAGAAGAACTGCGAGAACATTCAGCTGCGTAGCCGCACGCTGCCTGAAAAGAATCTCGGGCCTACAAACAAAGATTTGAGCAAAAGAGACAAAGGGAAAGAGAAAATCCTTGAGGAAATTGCCCTCGATGATCGAGTTGTCAAAGAGCTTGCAGCCAAGGACCCGCCTAAGAAAACTAAAGTGGATTATAATGTCTTAGCACATCTAAGAAAAATGCCCTCGTAATTGAGCTTACTGGATGCTCTCCTCCTGTCCAAAGAGGCACCAGATTCCCTGATCAAGGCATTGCAAGAGCCTGATCAATTCCAAGCTTTCTTAGCTGAAGAAAAGATGAAGGACGAGCTAGCAGAGGTTCACACAGCGGACATCACATTCAGCGATGAGGATCTCCTTCTCGGAACGTGCGAGCACAACCGTCCTCTATACGTCACTGGGTATTGCCACAACATCAATATAGGAAAATCCTTGTCGATAACGGATCCTCCGTCAACCTTCTCAATGTGAAAGTGCTGAAGGAGATCTGCATGAACGTTCATCACTTAGCCCAAGACAAAATTAACATCTCCGGGTTCGACTCACAGTCGTCATGGACGCTGGGATCCGTAATACTGATGTTACGCTTCGGATTGCTCGTCACTGACATCAAATTTTACGTCATTAACGCCAAGACTTGCTATAACGCTATGCTCGGCAGGCCCTGCCTGCATGAGTACAATGTCATCCCTTCTACACAACATCAGTGTATGAAGTATTTCAAAGACGGTTTGGAACATACCGTCACGGGGGAACTAAACCCGTTCTCGGTAAACGAAGTCCGGAAATATGAATACGCAAAATACTTCTTACCAGACTTCAAAGATACGGAGAGGTGTCATAAGCCGGAGGATAAACGGAAGCTCGTCGCCACCGTCCCAATGTTTGGGAGCGACACCGAGGAAGATAAAGAAATAGTCTACTCGGGGCAACCCCAAGGCAACAGGCCCGGACCATCTACTCCTATTTTGGTCTTTGGCAGTGACTCTGAGGACGAGGCTAACGCTGTGTTTTCCGTTCGCCTGTCAGCACAAACCATTACTGGAGCTGATCAGAGTTTACAAGTCACCATGGTTCCGCCTCGGCATTATAAGGAACTCGATGCGTTTGATACATACAGCGTACAAGAGCTACAGACTTTCTACGTACCTCCCAACAGAAGAGGTGAAAAGGCGATGCTCTTCTACTAATCTACGGAGACCAGAGTAGAAAAAGAAGTCTGGCACGGTGCCGATTTTGCATTTGATAGGCTTCAACCAATCCGTCTGCCAAGGTACTACGCAGAGGATCCAACGGTGGATAAAATCCCCGAATCAATCAAAAAATCTCTTAATCAGAAATTTCCTTAACTAAATCAACAAACTTGCCTCTACTATATAAAGGACTCGAGACTGAAGAGAGAAAGGAAGAGACCCCTCATAAGATTTGAGAAAATAAAAAAGAAGAAGAACTCTCTTTGAAGAAAAAGAAACCCTAGGTGAGGGAAAAGGACCTAGAGATCATTTCATCTCCTTTTACTAGAGTTTAACTCTTCCAAAAAAGAACTTAGTTCTTCCTCTGGTTTAGATCTGCAGAAATAGATCTCCCCACAAGTTAATAATTTAATTCTCATCGGGGAGATCCTGTTATGCAGTCCCAAAACTTAGAGGAAAGAACTAGGTTTGAAGAATTTAATTCTTCCAAAGATATAGGAATTTAATTCCTCTGATAAAACTAGGGTTTAACCCTGCATAAAAATTTAATTCTCATAAAACAAAGGACTTGAAATTCTTAAGACTTAGTTCAAGAGCTCCATGCATATTAGCGTTTAACGTTATAACGACAGATCACGTGTTCCCACGTGAGCACCTCTGAGGAACGAAAAGGAACAAATGAGATCGGGTCACGTGATTCCACGTGACCTCCAATAGTGCTTAGCACTTAGAAAATAATAGGAAGATAAATCCAAAGGAGGCAGTGTCCAACTTAGGGGCGCCTCACGTGTCCACACGTGATGATTATAAGATTCAAGTGTTTAACACTTATATGTATAGAACAAGGGAATAAGCCCAAATAAACAGTGCCCAGTATTTAGGTGTCTCATGTTCCACACGTGAGTGCTCCAAATTTCAATGTTTAACACTGTTTGAGAGCATCACGTAGGAGCACATGAGCGCCAAATACTTAGCAGTGTTTAACACTGTGAGGGGCCATCCCTAGCCCAAATTAGCCAAGTCTCCTGAGGCCAAAAAAACCTTTTTGACCATCAATCAACCGAGCCCTCCTATACTTAGGTCTTCCCAAATCGATCTTAGTTCCAAAGATGACCAATGATCTCCCAACACATGGCATCTAAGATGATGTTCATTCCACCATGATCTCTCTCTTCAATCTGGAGTTCGGTTCAAGGGTACATCTCTCCACACCTCTGATACATGTCGTTGTAATTCTTCAACAATGTCAGAGAGATGGAAGGTCCAGACAACCAACAGCTCGTGGATGCACTCTCAAACCCATGAGCATACCCCAATGGACCGTAATGTCCTTAAACTAGCTATGGACCGTAATGTCTTTAAACTAGCTATGGACCGCAACGTCCTTAAACTAAAACGATAGAGCCCAAATGCTCTTTCATTGGATCAAAAGTGATCCCGAACCCCCGTTAAGTAGATCTTAGTCCAATATCGGATTACCGTATCCTTAACAAATATTTAAGTCGATCTTAATCTCAAACAAGGTTAACGGTCCTTAAATCAAACTAAATCCAAATCTAAGAAAATACGGATTTGGACAAATCCACGCCCTACGGGCGACAACACAAATTAGTCTCCGTATACAATCCACGGGAAACCAAAGTTAAAACAAACACACACGACACGAAGTGAACATCTGGAGAAGGAGAAAGTGGTTATCGCTATGCGGTAACGTAATTAATTGCAGGGGATTGCGGCTGCAGGGAAGAGCGTCCCCACAATCAAAAACCCCTCACAACGAGGAGAAATCTGACGAAGTCTGCTATAACGGCCGCATCTGTCTAAACCTTCGATACACGGTGCCATAAATCAACTTGGCATCTTCGGAGAGGTGGACGGATAAAACCAAATAACATCTGCCCCCAAATTTAGGTAAGACGACCTACGCGGTTCCGTCTCTGTTTTCTGCGGTAAATAAGGATTTCAAGTTCTTTTCAAAGTGTCTGACTCAGACTGAGTCTCAATCTAATCAATCTGAGTTGGATATGATTCAAGTATAAACTACAATTTAACATGAATCCATGAATCCGTCTATATCAATCTAAATTGACCGGACCGAACCATGGATATACTCCGTCTACATGACTCTCCATTTATATCCATTCTGTTTACTGATATCATGGTCTCGGCAAGTCATCCATCTATATAACAAAACAATACAATCAATACAAAAGACACCGCGGGGGTTTTAAAGGGGTAGATTGGTACGGAAGGTGTTAGAAGTGGCACGAGACTGTAACCATAATACACATAACCTGAATATCCATTGTCGTTGTACCGTAGCTGAACGGTTCCTTATGCTCCGTATATCTTAGTCTCCCGAATAGTAGGACTTCTCTCATATACACTGGCATTGTCTGTACCAAGCTACAAATAATAGCGTTAACATTATAATCAAATATTATAAGTTATATTCTCTTTCTGTCTATTCTATCTCTACTCACCTTTGGGACTTACCGAGCGATTGTTCGCTGACGACATTCCTTTTCTTCTTTCTTTGGAATGTTGTCAGATGTTTCGGACTCATTGGAGATCGAGCCCAGCCCTGAAGATTTGGAGCAGTTAGCATTTGACCCGGAGCTGTAGGCACTTGTACAAATTTATTTCATTTCAGTCATGTCATTGTTTAGGCATCGCTTTCTATTCATGTATTTACATTTCAGTTGTACCTATAAAACAATATTTAATAAATAAATTTGTTGTTCATTTACATTCATGTCTCTTGTGTATCTTACTTTATATTGCTTAGATACGCTTAGCGTGTTTACTTCTGAGTAAATACGTCGTGTGACCCGTCACGTCTCCTTACCGTATACCGGGAAGCGGGGCGTGACAGGATTTATTGGCGGCCCATGCAGGTCAGTTCCGCATGGACATGCGGGTTAATTCTGTATGAAGTTCTAAGCAATATAACACAAGAATCAGTAACTAAAAACATTCTTTACATATTCCTTGAATTTTACCATTTCATATATTTTGAATCTGTCCTAACCCAAATTTTTCTTTCAAGATTATGGATTCCCCAAACAACACTAGTACCAACTTCAACAACACTCTACCACCTCTACCGCTTACACCTATCGTCGCTGCTCCGATCAATGAGCAGACGGTACTGCTTAAGGCGATCCGCAGCCTCCTGGAAGGATAGCAGCAGCAGACTGCTATTTTGATGAACCGTCCAGAAACGGAAGCATCTAGGGTAAAATAATTTTGGGCCTTGCTCCCCAAGAAATTCTCGGGAAAAGAGAGCCCTCTAGAAGCTGAGGAATGGGATCAAAGCATTGAGGACGATCTGGCAGCGACACAAGTGCCAGAGATCGCTTAGGTTCGAGTTGCGAAGCTGCAGCTCGCTAACAATGCCCGAGTCTGGTGGAAGGCAGAAGAAAACCGTCTTAACCAACTTATTGAATGGTGGATTTTTCGCGACATATTCGACGCGAAATACTTCACAGAGACTGCCCGATTCGACATGGAGCAGCAATTTATTCATCTACAACAGGGTTCTATATGGACCAAGTCAGTAGATGAGTATGATACTGAGTTTACCATGCTCAGTAGGTAAGATATGTCTCAATAATCAATTTCCTAATACCACATATTACACAGCTAATATAAGACCTTAACAGGTTCGCGGAAGATTTGATACCAACTACTGAGATCAAATCCAGACGGTTTCAGCAAGGGTTAGATTCGGAAATCCAGGCTGCTTTAGTCACAGGGGATTTCCTAACCCATGAATTGGCTCTGAAAGCTGCCCGCCGATACGAGGCAGTGGTGAAGAAGAAAGGCAGACCCCACTCTGCCGGGATGAAGCACCCTGCCACTCAGATGGCAGGAGGAGCCTCTTCAAGGCCACCTTTGTGCCCAAGAGACCGGGAGTACTGAACAACCGGCCCAACCCAGCCTTTTGCACCTACTGCGGGAGAGATAGACATTTGGCGAAAGACTGCCGGCGTGCAAATCGCCTTTGCTTAGTCTGCGGCTCAACTACTCATGACATTGGGTCTTGTTCTCGTAGACACAACCCAAATGCTGCACCCAGGCCAGCAATCACTTATCAGCAGCGTCCAGCCATCCAGGCACCTGCTCCATAAATCGTACTACCTGCTCCAGCTCCTCATAGACCGACTGCACCTGCTTCTCGTCAGTTCCAACAAGCTCAACGGAACGTACCTCAAGAACCAAGGAACGGACAGAGGAATGCTCCTCCAGCAAGTTGGAATGTACCGAGGCGACAGGCTTTCACAATGACCGTGGAAGAGGCTGAAGCCACCGGCCAAGTGATTACCGGTAACATTTCCCCATCAAGCTTTATTTTCCCATTTATATATACATACCCATTTATTTTTCCTTATACCTAAAATTATCCCACATAACTTAGGTACAATCTTACTAGCCTATATTCCTGCACTAGCACTCTTCGATACTGGAGCATCTCATTGCTTTATGTCGCAACGGTTCGTCCGAACTCATGCGATTCCAGTCAAACCTCGCGTATCCAGCTGGAATGTCAGTTTAAGGAACGACGTTCTAAAGGCAGTAATAGGATACGATCTGTGTCCAGTGGTCATCTGCAGCAGAGAATTCTATGCTGACTTCAAGGTGTTGGACATACCGAATTTCAATATCGTTTTGGGTATGGATTGGCTTGGAACAATCTATTCTACCATTGACTGTCGTCAAAGGATGGTAGTATTCGAGATTCCAGAGCATCCGGTCTTTTATTTCAAAAGTGGAGACCGTACTCTGGAGCCAAGTACATACAAGGCAAAACCAAAGAAGGCAGTGATTGCAACTAGGGGTGTAACCGAGCCGAGCTTGAACGAGCCGATCCTTGTCTGAGCTCGACTCGGTTTAGTTTATGCTAGCTCAAGCTCGGCTCGAGTTCGTCTCGAGCTGAGCAGGTCGGGCTCATGTTCAGCTCGTTAGCTTACCGAGCCTTAAATGAGCCAAAGTCGAGCTCGGATGCATCTTCTATTAGATAATCTCTGAAAGAAAAATAACAAAAAGGTATTTGGTGGAGGCTGAGGATAGGTCAATGGCCATTACATGGGTTTAAGAAGAAACATGAAAGTATTTTGTAAGAGACTTGGTTAGGGACAACAATCATAAAGTCTAAGATCCAGGGCTTCGAGATATGGATAGATTAAAAAAAATTAATATCTAGAGCATAGAAAGGGCCTAAATGCTGGGTTGTATATTCACCTCAGTTGCATTTTATATACCGTCTCTTAATTAAATTAAGTGTCCTGAGAGTTGGATAAAATCTGCTTTATATTACATATTACCGGTTTTTTTTCAAACTGTGTAATCGAGCTGAACCCGAGTCAATACCGAGCGAGTTTGGCCGAGCTCGTATTCGGCTCGTTTAATAAACGAGGCAGGCTTTCTGGCTCATATTCAGCTCATTAATAAATGAATCGAGCTTGAATGAGCTGATACCGAGCTGAACCCTAATCAAACCCGAACTGGCTCGTTCAATTACGACCCCTAATTGCAACACTTCAAGCGGAAGAAGGATCGAAGACAAAGATAGTTCGAGAGTTCGATGATGTATTTCTTGAAGACATATCAGGTTTGCCTCCCGATGGAGCTCTTGAATTCAGCATTAATTTAGTACCTGGAGCACAACCGGTGATTAAAGCACCGTATCGGTTAAGTCCTGAAGGATTGAAGGAAATCCGTACTCAGTTGGACGAATTATTGATGAAAGGATGGATTCGTCCCAGCATTTCAAGTTGAGGATCCCAGTTCTGCTTGTAAAGAAGAAGGAAGGTTCATATCGAATGTGCATTGATTATAGAGCTCTGAACGATGTAACTATAAAGAACAAGTATCCACTCCCTCGCATCGACGATCTATTCGATCGGCTAAGTGGATCTTGCGTTTTCTCCAAATTAGATCTTCGTTCGGGTTATCATCGGATGAAGGTCAAAGAATATGATATCCATAAAACGGCATTCAAAACTCGCTATGGACATTACGAATTTCTTGTGATACCATTTGGAGTGACCAACACACCAGCTATATTCATGAACCTAATGAATCAAGTTTTCCGAGAGTACCTAGACAGTTTCGTTATTATCTTCATCGACGACATCCTGGTGTATTCTAAGAGTCAGAAGGAACATGCCGAGCACCTACGAATTGTCCTGGAGATATTACGACAACATCAACTCTATGCCAAGTACAACAAATGCGAGTTTTGGCTAGATCAAGTCAGTTTTCTCGGACATATTGTATCAGGCGATGGAATCTCTGAAGATCCAGCTAAAGTATCAGCAGTAAGAAAATGGCCGACACTGAAGTCGGTGAAGGATATTCGAAGTTTTTTGGGTTTAGCAAGATATTACAGAAGGTTCATTGAAGGATTTTCGAAGATTGCAACACCCCTGACCAAGCTCACACGTAAAGATGAAGAATTCGCGTGGTCAGAAGCATGCGAACAAGTTTTCGTAGAACTCAAGTCAAGATTGACACCCGTGCCTATTCTCGTTATATCAGACCAATCTGGAGGTTTTGAAGTGCATTGTGATGCATCCGGTAAGGGATTAGGATGTGTTCTACATCAGCACGGTAAAGTCGTAGCTATGCATCAAGACAGCTGAAGATCCATGAGCGCCACTATCCGATGCATGATTTGAAGTTGGCAGCCGTAATCTTTGCTCTTAAAATTTGGCGCCATTATCTTCTTGGTGAACGAGTAGACATATACACAGATCACAAGAGTCTGAAATATGTGTTTACTCAAAAAAAGTTGAACATGCGGTGGAGAAAATGGTTAGAATTCATGGCGGACTTTGACATCAACCTGCAATATCACCCAGGGAAGGTGAATGTAGTACCTGATACCCTTAGTCCCCAACCATTAGCATTGAATTTCACCGCACAGTGGAAGCTTCAACAAGACTTGCATCAAATGGAGATTGAAGTAGTCATACCAGGTAATGCTTAAAATTTGATGAACTTACAAGTTCAATCTACCATTGTCAATCAGATCAAAGCAGCTCAAGCAAGTGATGCTAAGTTGCAAAAGATTAGAGAAAAAGTAGAAAGTGGACTTCGAACAGACTTCATCATATATGAAGACGGATTTTTGAGATACGGCAGTAGATTGTGTGTACCAAAAGGTTCTGTACGAGAAGAGTTGATGAAAAAATATCACAGCTCTCCTTATTCAGTACATCCTGGAGGTACAAAGATGTATAAAGATCTGCGCCAACATTACTGGTGGCATGGAATGAAGCGTGAAGTATCCAAAAGCGTCGCTAAATGCTTGGTGTGTCAGCAAGTAAAGGTTGAACATCACAGGACAGCTGGTTTACTTCAACCGTTAACTATCCCAGAATGGAAGTGGCAACACATCACAATGGATTTCGTGACTGCGCTTCCCCGCAGCACGAAGGGTAACGATGCGGTATGGGTTATTGTGGATCAACTCACAAAGTCGGCTCACTTCATCCAATTTCAAGTTGGCCAATCTACCGAGACTCTAGCAAAGAAGTACATGGAGGTAAGAATCTAAGTAAGATTGAAACTCTTCAAATATGAACTATCTCTGATACCCATAAACTCATGCAAAAAATCGTGAGATTACATGGAGTATCGGTCTGCATTGTCTCCGATCGTGACACCAGGTTCCGATCGCAATTTTGGCAAAGTCTGCAAGCGAGCTTGGGAACAAGTCTGAATTTCAGCACGGCTTATCATTCACAAATAGATGATCAGTCTGAGCGAACTATTCATATCTTAGAAGATATGCTCATAGCGTGTATGCTAGACTTCGGAGGATCGTGGGAAGATCACCCTACATCTTGTGGAGTTTTCATACAACAACAGCTACCAAGCAAGTATAGGAATGGCACCATTTGCAGCTTTATATGGAAGGAAGTGTCGATCACCATTAAGTTGGGACGACATCGGAGATAAAGAACTCCTTGGACCTGAGATGATGGTAGCAACTGTCTACATGGTTGTACTATCAGAGAAAGAATGCGCATAACCCAAGATCGACAGAAGCACTGGGCTAATGCAAAGCGTCGTCACTTGGAGTTTCAACCGGAAGAACATGTATTTCTGAAGATATCTCCGAACCGTGGAGTGATTCGTTTTGGAAGACGGGGTAAGCTTAGTCTGAGGTATATTAGACCGTTCAACATACTCGAACGAGTCGGTGAAGTGGCTTATCGCTTGGTACTTCCACCTTCATTGGAAAGAGTGCACAATGTGTTCCGCATATCCCAACTCAGAAGGTATGTGAGTGACCCCTGCCATATTCTTGATCACTCCGAGCTCACTGTACAACCAGGTTTATCTTATGAGCAACAAGCTGTTGAGATCCTGAATAGAAAGGTAACGTCACTTCGGAACAAGGAAGTCAACTTAGGTCGAGTGATGTGGAGAAAAGACACACCAGGAGAATCAACATGGAAAAGGGAAGATGAGATGCGTGCAAGATATCCTCATTTATTTGTATTCTAGTTCTTAAAATAAATTGTAAATTTCGAGAACGAAATTTTTGTAAGGAAGGTAGATTGTAAAAACTCCAATTTCAATGTACAGAAAATTGTTTAAAAGTTAATGTACAATTGGGGTATTTGCAATACGGTGTACACTATAAGTATTTGTTTTACTTTAGAACAGCAAGAAAGTACTTGTAGCACATTGGTAAAGCCTTGCACTGCTGTAACGTAGCCTCTATGATCGAATCCCCCCGGCCACATTATCTTTTTATTTAATTTTCTTTTAATCTTTTAGAAGCCCAGGGGTTTGCTCGTACACTACATGTAATATGTTAAGTTACAGATTAATCAAACATATGCACTAAAGAAAACCAAGCGACACCAACACGTGGCACCAATCCAAGCCCATTCCACCGGACTTGGACCGGCGAAACAAGCAAAAATACTGGCACCGCCGGTTCCCCCCGTAAGTACTGCTATGATATTTTTGCCTGAGCACCCCTTGGCCTACCCCACTACCCCCATATTGTTTGTTTACTCTGCATTCATCCAGAGAACAATAAAATGCCATTTAAACCAATTTTTAATGCAAATTTTAATGCATACTTTAACGCTCTAAACTCTAATTTTTCCTATAAATACCACACTCCATTTTACTCATCCTCACCCAGAAATTCCCTGCCAAAACTTTCAAAAATTCTCAAGTCCTTTTAGTGTGCAAGTGGAGTTAGAAAAGGGTGAAGTTCCGGCTACGTTTCAAGGAGATTCCGGCGACGAAACGACGCCCCAACACTTTGCTAGTCTTCCCCTCTCTCTTAACTTCTTCCCTAGCCAGTATGTCCCCTCTCCCCCTCTCTTCTTCTATTCTAAAAACTTTAATTTCTAAAACCCGACGGTAGCGGAGATAATCCGACTTCCGATTCGGTTTTTCCTTAAAAACTCTATTTTTCTTAAACAATAAAATACCACACTCTCATATAATGTTTAACAAACATTAACAAACACTTTAAAACAAGTTTCTTCTCAAACGAATCATTTATGCAACTTTTATCGTATTTTACGGTAAAATACCACATACTTCATTTTCGACATAAAACAACAAAATACTTGTATTACCTTTAGATAACTCACGAGGTAATGACCTATCTCATCACAACACACATCTTTGACATAGCACAATTTACTTTTGGGCAATATTTTTGGGAATAGCATGAGTTACAATAAAATACCCTAAACTATTACAAAACCATTTCTTTAAAAAGTGCATTAAACAATTCCTTGCAATTGCGCCTCTACAAACCACTTTTAGGGACTTCGTTCAAGATGGTGCGGATTATCGCACATCCTCGGGCCTAGTAGAGCGAGATGCAGACCTCCAAAAGGAGTATTCGATCTCGATGGAATTTTAATGCATTTTTCTTTAAAAAATGAGATTTCTACAAGAATAAATAAAATTATTTTTATTAAATATATAACTATTATCAAAATATAAATTTTAATTATATTATATAAATATTCCAAGTTTTCCAAATCAAAGGAATCATCATTACATGAAAATACCATCCAAATACAAAACAATACCGAAATTTCAATAAAATACCATATACTATGAAAACTGGGTTCTACTCACTAGAAATTTCACTTTTATAAAATATACATCTATGAAAATTCTAAATACGATAATTAAATGCTTGAGGTGTATTTTGAAATTATACTAAAACTATTTTTACATAAAACCCCCTCAAGTTATACTATATTACAATAAGGACCCTAGTAAATATAGGTTTAAGCGGGACCAATTCTTTTGAGTCTCAGGGAGCCGGAGAATATGGTTGCTTGTCTATTTAAGGTAGACAATCTAACAAACGGTGTTATCAACACGGTAATTGTCTTGGAAAAAGACACAAATCCTGTCATCCATGTGCAGCAGTTACCGATAACATCAAAAACTAATTCAGGATTTCATGTTCTTTTCAAAGTGTCTGACTCAGACTGAGTCTCAATCTAATCAATCTGACTTGAATATGATGCAAGTATAAACTACAATTCAACATGAATCCGTCTATATCAATCTATATTGACTAAACCGAGCCATGCATATACTCCGTCTACATGACTCTCCATTTATATCCATTCTGTTTACTGATATCATGGTCTCGGCAAGTCATCCATCTATATAACAAAACAATACAATCAATATAAAAGACATCGCAGGGTTTTTAAAGGGGTGGATTAGTACGGAAGGTGTTAGAAGTGGTACGAGACTGTAACCATAATACACCTAACCCGAATATCCATTGCCGTTGTACCGTGGCTGAACGGTTTCTTGTGCTCCGTATATCTTAGTCTCCGGAATAGTGAGACTCCTCTTGTATACACAGGCATTTTCTATACCAAACTACAAACAACAGCGTTAACATTATAATCAAACATTATAAGTTGGGATTTATCGAGCGATTGTTGACATTTCTTTTCTTCTTTTTTAGAATGTTGTCAGGTGTTTCGGACTCATTAGAGATCGAGCCCAGCCCTGAAGATTTAGAGCAGTTAGCATTTGATCCAGAGCTGTAGGCACTTGTACATATTTATTTCATTTCAGTTATGCCATTGTTTAGACATCACTTTCTATTCATGTATTTACATTTCAGTTGTACCTGTAAAAGAATGTTTAATAAATAAAGTTGCTGTTCATTTACATTCATGTCTCTTATGGATCTTACTTTATATTGCTTAGATACGCTTAACGTGTTTACTTTTGAGTAAAGACGTCGTGTGACTCGTCGCGTCTCCTTACTGTACACCGGTTAGTGGGGCGTGACAAGCATCCTCTATGGAAGGCCGACGTCGCCGGTATTTGGGCTAATCTCGCCGGCTGGATTGGTGGGGTCGGAGCTGGGATTCTCGCCACGTGTCTCTACCGCTTCATATACCCCGGCGCATGTGTTTGTTTATTCTGTGTCTTTTCATTTTACGTGTAGTGTACGTGTAAACCCTTGGGCTTCTAAAAGATTAAAAGAAAAAATAAATAAAAAGATAATGTAGCTGGGGGATTCGATCACCGGGGCTACGTCACAGCAGTGAAAGGCTTTACCAATGGGGTACAAGTGCTTTCTTGTTGTTCAAAAGAAAATCAAATTTATAATTTGTGCTTAGGCTAAGGTATTACTTTTTGTATTTTGAAAAAAAAAATCGTACAGAAAGTTTAGGGTTGTTACATTCTACCCTCCTTATAAAAATTTCGTCCTCGAAATTTGTAGAAGGAAAGTGTAACAGATTCAAAGTAATTTGATGATAGTGATAATGTTAGAACTATTGATAGTGCATGAAAAATATTTAGAAGAACGAAAGAATGCGAAAGTTTTGGTAAGATTGAAAAATAGGTGAGGTAATTACTAGGGTTACCTTGTTCTGCAGTCTCGGCATCTACGGCTGCTAATATGAAAGCCTGACGCCGGGGTACATTCTTCCTAGCCGGGGGCACATTCCTCTGTCCTTGAGGCATGTTTCTCTGCCCACGAGGCATGTTCCTCAGTGCCTGATGGAATTGGCGATTAGGCTGTGCAGGAGGTTCTCGTGGAGGTGGAGCTGGAAGAGCAAAACGAGGTGCAGGAGCCTGGATAGTTGACCGCTGCGTATAAGTGTTGTGAGTTGAAACTGAGTTGCGTCTATAAGGACATGTTCCAATTCCATGATTGGATGCGCCACAAACTAAGCACATGCCTTTTGCGAGCCTACAGTCCTTCCACAAGTGTCCATCCCCTTTTGCAGTAGAAGCAAAAATCTGTACTTGGCTGGTTATTGGTTTCTTCCGGTCTTCTCGGTTCAACAGTTGGCTTTGAAGAGGCTCCTCCTGCCATCTGAGTGGCAGGGAGCTTCACTCCGGCAGATTGAGATCTGCCCTTCCTCTTCACTACTGCCTCGTATTTTCAGGCAGCCTTCAAAGCCAAATCATGGGTTGGGGAATCCCCTGTAGCTAAGGCAGCTTGGATTTCCTGGTACAACCCTTACTAAAATTATCTGGACTTGATCTCAGCAGTCGGTATGAGATGGGCCGCAAACCTGCTGAGCATGGTAAACTCAGCATCATACTCATCCACGGATTTGGTCCACATCGAACTCTGTTGTAGATGGATGAATTGTTGTTCCATATCAAATCGGGCAGTCTCACAGAAGTACTTCGTGTCGAACATGTCGCGAAAAGTCCTCCATTCAATCGGTTGGTCAAGACGGCTTTCTTCCGCCTTCCACCATACTCGTGCATTGTCAGTGAGTTGCAGCTTTGCAACTCGAACCCAAGCGATCTCTTGCACTTATGCCGCTGCCAGATCATCCTCAATACTTTGAACCCATTCTTCAGCTTCCAGAGGGCTCTCTTTTCCCGAAAATTTCTTAGGGTGCAATGCCCGGAATTGCTTCACTCCGGGCGCTTCCGCTTCTGGACGGTTCATCAGAATAGCAGTCTACTGCTGCTATCCTTTCAGGAGGCCGCGGATTGCCTCGAGCAGTACCGTATGCTCGTTGATCGGAGCAGCGACGGTAGGCGTAAGCGGTAGAGGTGGTGGTGTGTTGTTGAAATTGGTGCTGGTGTTGTTTGGAGAATCCATAACCTTGAAAGAAAAATTTGGGTTAGGACAGATTCAATGTATATGAAATTATAAGATTCAAACAATATGAAATGTAAAGAATGTTTTTAGTTGTTGATTCTTGTGTTATATTGCTTAGGAATTCATGCAAAATTACCCGCATGTCCATACAGAACTGACCTGCATGTCTATACAGAGCGGACCTGCATGGTAGGGTTCCATGCAGCACTGACCTGTATGGGCCGCCAACAAAATCTGTCACGTCCCGCTTCTCGGTGTACGGAGAGGGTCGCGGTGGGGCCCTCTACGTATTTACTCCGAAGTAAACACGCTAAGCGTATCTAAGCAATATAAAGTAAATATACATTAGAGACATGAATATAATGAACATCAACTTTTATTTATTAACATTTCTTTACAAATACAAATGGAATGTAAATACATGTCTGGAATGCAATGCCTAAACAATGGCATAACTGAAAAGAAAATATGTACAGGTAAAGTCAATGCTCGGGGTCTTCAGTGTACTACTCCAAGTTCTCTTAGATGGTCTCAAGCTCTAGTGCGTCCGATCCACCTGACAACATTCCAAAGAAGAAGAGAAATAGGAATGTCGTCAGCGAACAATCGCTCGGTAAGTCCCAAAGATGGGTAGAGACAGAATAGACAGAAAGAGATTATAATTTATAATGTTTGATTATAATGTTAACGCGGTTGTTTGTACCTTGGTACAGAATATCCCAGTGTATACGAGAGGAGTCCAACTTACACCGTGGACTTTGATAACCCGTAGTACAAGGCTCCGTCGAAAATAGCACGGAACAACGGCATGGATGTAATTACGTCTTAAGTGACCACCTCGTGCCACTTTTAGCATGTTCCATAGCAGCATGTCCCTTTATAAACCCCGTAATGTCTTATTGTATTGATTGTATTGTTTTATTATATAGATGGATGACTTGCCGAAACCATGATATTAGTAAACGGAAGGGATATAAATGGAGAGTCATGTAGACGGAGTATATCCATGGTTCGGTTCGGTCAATATATATTGATATAGATTGAATAGACGGATTCCTGGATTCATGTTGTATTGTAGTTTATACTTGAATCATATTCAAGTCAGGTTGAGACTCAGTCTGAGTCAGATACTTAAAAAGAAATTGAAATCCTGAATTAGTTTTGATATTATCGGTAATTGCTGCACATGGACAGCAGGATTTGTGTCTTTTTTCAAGACAGTTACCGTGTTGATAACACCGTTTGTTAGATAGGCAAGCACCCACATTCTCCGGCTCCCTGAGGCCCAAGAGAATTAATCCCGCTTAAACCTATATTTACTGGGGTCCTTATTGTAATTTAGTATAACTTGAGGGGAGTTTATGTAAAAATAATTTTGATATAATTTTCAAAATACACCTCAAGCATTTAATTATCGTTTTTAGGGTTTTCATAAATGTATATTTTATAAAAGTGAAATTTTTAGTGAGTAGAAACAAGTTTTCATAGTATATGGTATTTTATTGAAATATCGGTATTTTGCATTGAACTGTAATAATATTTTCATGTAATGGTGATTCCTTTGATTTAGAAAATTTAGAAAATTTATATAATATAATTAAAATAGATATTTTTCATAGATGCATTAAATTCCATCGAGATCGAATGCTCCTTTCGGAGGTCTGCATCTCGCTCTACTGGACCCGAGGATGTGCGATAATCCGCATCATCCCAAACGGGGTCCCCAAAAGTGGGTTGTAGAGGTGCAATTGTAAGAAATTGATTAATACATTTTTTAAAGAAATGGTTTTGCAAGTTTGAGGGTATTTATTTGTAATGTCATATTATCCCATAACTATATTCCCAAAATTTCATCGTGCTATATCAAAGATGTGTGTTGTGATAAGATAGGTCATTACCTCGTGAATTATATAAAGGTAATACAAGTATTATGTGAATTATGGCGAAATGTAAGGTATGTAGTATTTTACCATAAAAATACAATAAAATTGCATAAAAGATTCTTTTGAGATGAAAGTTGTTTTAATATGTTTGTTAATGTTTGTTAAACATTATATGAGAGTATGGTATTTTATTGATTAAGAAAAAATAGAATTTTAAAAAGGAAAACCGAATCGGAAGTCAGATTACCTCCACATCCGTCGGGTTTTAGAAATGAGACGTTTTAGAATAGAAGATGAGAGTGGGAGAGGGGGCTTACTGGCTATAAGGATAAAGGGGAGAAGGCGAAAGCTAGGAAAAGTGTCGGGGCGTCGTTTCGTTGCTGAAATCTCTCTGGAACTTCGTCGGAATCTTGCCCTTTGCTAACTCCACTTCCACAACTTTTAGAACTTGAGAATTTTGGTGAATTTTGGCACTTGATTTCAAAATGGGGAGTGCCAAAGGGTATGGTTGTATTTATAGGGTAGGATTAGGGTTTATAGGGTTAATGAATACATTAAAATTGGATTAAAGATGATTTCATATTCTCTGGAAAATGTGCAAAGAAAATAAACAACATGAGAGAAGTGGAGTAGGCCAAGGGTGCTCGGGTGAAGAGATGGGGAGCATCCCCTATGGAGGGCGTCGTCGCCGGCATTTGGGCTAATCTCGCCGGTTGGATTGGTGGGGTCGGGGCTGGGATTCTCGCCACGTGTCTATGTCGCCTCATATACCCCAGTGCACGTGTTTGTTTATTTTGTGTCTTTTCATTTTACGTGTAGTGCACGTGTAAACTCTTGCGCTTCTTAAAGATTAAAAGAAAAAAATAAATAAAAAGATAATGTGGCTGGGAGGATTCGATCACAGGGGCTACGTCACAGTAGTGCAAGACTTTACCAATGAGCTACAAGTGCTTTCTTGCTGTTCAGAAGCAAATCAAATTTATAACTTGTGCTCAGGCTAAGGTATCCCTTTCTGTATTTTGAAAAAAAATTCATACAGAAAGTTTAGGGTTGTTACAGTCACATAAAAATCAAACATGTGGGAAATGTTATGTGAACAGCCGAAGACACATGGCAAGAATCCAGACCCCACCCTAACCCACGTGGCCGGTGAGATCTCACCTAGGGCCGGCGCTACCGGTTTGAACCATCCTAAATTTTCTCAAATTTTAACCCTAAACCCCTTGGACTCCCTCCACTACTCCTCTGCTGTTTGATTTCTCTGTAAATTTACAGAGAGATTAAATTCACCTCTTTAATCCATTTTAATGCATTTTTTAAATTCCCTCTTCACTCACAAAACCCTAATTCTATCCTATAAATACCACCCTACACCCTATCCCTCCTCATTCTGAAATCTCTTATCAAAACTCTCAAAATTTTCTAAATCCAAAAAGTTGTACAAGTGGAGCTAGCCCAAGGTCAAGTTCCGGTGACGTTTCGAGACAAATCCGGCGACAACGCGGTTCCACGACACCTTCAATCCCTTCCTATACCTCTCCTTTCTCATCTAAACTAGTAAGTTCCCTCTCCTCTCATCTCTTTCTATTCTAAAACAATCTTCTATTAAAACTCGTCGGAAGCGGAGTTAATCCGACTTTCGATTCTAATTTTCATTAAAAACCGAACTTTTCTTAACCACAAATTAACCATCTCTTTATATCTTGTTTAACAACCCTAAAACAACATTTAGAACAAGTTTCAATTAAAAATAAAATGATATGCAACTTGTATTTCACTTTTTCGTTAAAATACCACCAAGTTAACTTACAACATTATTTCATCATATTACTTGTATTACCTTTAGAAAACTTACGAAATAATGACCTATCTCATCACAACACTCATCTTGACATAACACGATGACTTGAGAACGATATTTTTGTGGCTAAGATGAATTTTACATTTAAATACCATAAACTATCAAAACCGTATTCTTCAAAATGTTTTAATCAAATTCCATACGATTATATCCTTACAACCCATTTTGGAGAATCCGATTTTGTTGGTGCGGATTATCGCACATCCATCAGACTAATAGGATGAGATGCAGACCTTCTCACGGAGCATACGATCTCGATGGAATTTTTATTACAATTTCTAAGAAAACGTGATTTCTATTAATAAATAAATTCTATTTTTAATAATTATATATATATAAATATTACCAAAATATCTATTTTAAATATATAATATATTTCATGTTTTCTAATCAAAAGAAAAGAATCACAAAAGTTCATGAAAATACCATCAAGAATCAATACAAGTCAAATTACATGAAAATACCATATACTATTCAATTTAGGTTTATATCTATTAGAATATTTCATCTTTTAAAATTTACATCCATGAAAGTCATAAATATGATAATTAAATACTTGAGGTGCATTTTGAAAATATATCAAAACTATTTTTCATAAAACCCCCTCAAGTTATATTAAATTACAATAAAGAGCCTAGTAAATATAGGTTTAAGCGGGACCAGTTCACTTGAGTCTCAGGGAGCCGGAGAATTTGGGTGCTTGTCTATTTAAGGTAGACAACTAAAACGGGGTTATCAATACGGTAATTGGCTCGGAAAAAGTCATAAATCCTGCCGCCATATGCAGCAGTTACCGATAACTCCAAAACTAATTCAGGACTTCAATTAGTTTTAAAGTATCTGACTCAGTCAGAGTCTCAGTCTAATCTGAAATCAATCCATCCTTGAATACAATTCAAGTACAACTCCAATTCAACATGAATCTATTTATACCAGAATACAATCTATATCAACATGAATTGATTTGACCGAACCATGAATATACATTGGACATTGTTTACATGACTATCCGTTTATATCCTTTCTGTTTACATAAACTACTGATATCATGATTTCGGCAAGTCTTACATCTATTAAACAAAACGATACATATCAATACAAAATACATTACGGGGTTTTAAAGGGGTAGACTTGTACGGAATGTGTTAAAAGTGGCACGAGACGGTCACTTTAATACATCTAACCTGAACATCCGTTGCCGTTTTCCCATGGATTTTGACGGGGCCTTATGATCCGTATACCATAGTCCATGGGGTAAGCTGGACTCATCTCGTATACACTGGTAGATTCTGTACCAAGCTATAAACAACTGCGTTAACATAACTATCAACATTATAACAGTTATATTCTCATTACCTGTTCAGTCTATTTCTATCTCTTTTTGGGACTTACTGAGCGATTGTTCGCTGACGACATTTCTTTTCTATTCTTTCTTTGGAATGTTGTCAGGAGGACTTGATTCTTTGGAGATCGAGCCCAGCACAGACGGCTTGGAACAGTTCTCAGAAGACCCAGAGCTCTAGTCACCTGTATATACTTTACTTTCAGTTCATACCATTGTTTAGGCATTGCTTTTCAGTCTTGTATTTACATTTCCAGTTGTATTGTAAAGGATGTTTAATAAAAAAATTGTTGTTCATTTACATCTCATGTCTTACTTATGTACTTTACTATATTGCTTATTTACGCTTAGCGCGTTTACTTCTGAGTAATTACGTCGCGTGACCCGTCATGTCTCCTTACCATACTCTGGGAAGTGGGGCGTGACACTATAAGTATTTGATTTGTTTTTAAACAGCATGAAACAACTTGTAGCTCATTGGTAAAGCCTTGCACTGCTGTGACGTAGCCCCTGTGTTTGAATCACCTCAGCCACATATTATTTTTGCTGATTTTTTGTTTTAAAATTTTTGGAAGCCCAAAAGTTTACACGTGTAATACACGTAAAAATAAAAAGTCACTGAAATCAAACATGTGCACCGAGTTATATGAAACGATCCCGACACGTAGCACAAATCCCACACCCCATCTCCAACAGTGGACCGACGAGATTTGCTAAAAGGTCGGCGCCGCCGGTTTTCTCCGTAGGTAATGCCTCCATCTTTTGAACCCTAACCCCTTGGCATCCCCCACCACTCCTTTTCAATTTGATTTTCCTGCACATTAACACAGAATTAAAATGAGCTTTAAAACCAAATTTTAATGCATTTTAATTCCCATTTTAATACCATATACCCTAATTCTATCCTACAAATACCACCCTACACCCTAGCCCTCTCCATTCTAAAATCCATTGTCAAAACTCTCAAATTTTTCCAAGTCCAAAAAGTTGTACAAGTGGAGTTAGCCCAAGGTCAAGTTCCGGCGACGATTCGGGACAAATCCGGCGACACCGCGACTCCACGATGCCTTCAAAACCTTCCTCCACCTCTTCTCTCTTAACCAGTAAGCTCCCTCTCCTCTCAACCAGTAAGCTCCCTCTCCTCTCCTCTCCTCTCTTTCTATTCTAAAACGATATTTTATTAAAACTCGTCGGAAGCGGAGTTATTCCGACTTCCGATTCTAATTTCATTAAAAACCCAACTTTTCTTAACAAAAAATCGACCATTTCTTTATATCTTGTTTAGCAACCATAAAATAACATTTAGAATAAGTTTTAATTCAAAATAAAATGCTATGCAACTTGTATTACACTTTTTCGTTTAAATACCACAAAGTTTACCCGCAACATTACTTCATCATATTGCTCATATTACCTTTAGAAAACTCATGAGGTAATGACCTACCACATCACAACACTCATCATGACATAGCACGATGGCTTGAAAATAATATTTTTGTGGCTAAAACGAATTTAAAGTTAAATACCATAAACTATCAAAACCGTATTCCTTTTATTTGTTTTAATCAAATTTCTCACGATTATGTCCTTACAATCCATTTTGGAGAATCCGATTTGGTTGGTGGGGTTATCGCACATCTATCGGACTAGTAGGGCGAGATGCAGACCTCCTCACGGAACAAATGATCTCGATGAAATTTTTATTATTACAATTTTTAAGAAAACGTGATTTCTATTAATAAATAAATTCTATTTTTAATAAATATATATATGTAAATATTATCAAAATATCTATTTTAAATATATAATATATTCCATGTTTTCTAAATCAAAAGAAAAGAACCACAAAAGTTCATGAAAATGCCATCAAGAAATCAATACAAGTCAATTTACATGAAAATACCATATACTATTCAATTTAGGTTTATATCCACCGGAATATCTTATCTTATAAAATTACATCTATGAAAACCCTAAAGACGATAAATAAATACTTGAAGTTTATTTTGAAAATATATCAAAACTATTTTTCATAAAACCTCCTCAAGTTATATTAATTTACAATAAGGACCCAAGTAAATATAGGTTTAAGCAGGACCAATTCTCTTGAGTCTTAGGGAGCCGGAGAATGTGGGTGCTTGCCTATTTAAGGTAAACAACTAAAAACGGGGTTATCAATACGGTAACTGTCTTGGAAAAAGACACAAATCCTGCCGTCCATATGCAGCAGTTACCGATAACTCCAAAACTAATTCAGGACATCAATTCTGTTTAATGTGTCTGACTCAATCTGAGTCTCATTCTAATCTGAAATCAATCCATCCATGAATACAATTCAAATATAACTCAAATACAACATGAATCCATTTATACCAGATACTATCTATATCAACAAGATTTGATTTGACTGAACCACGGATATACATTGACTTGTCTACATGACTATCTATTTACATTCTTTCCGTTTACATGAACAACTGATATCATGGTTTCGGCAAGTCTTATATTTACAAATCACTACAAAACAATACAATATGTATTACGGGGTTTTTAAGGGGTAGATTTGTACGGAATGTGTTAAAAGTGGCACGAGACGGTCACTTTAATACACCTAACCTGAATATCCGTTACCGTTGTCCCGTGGGTTTTGACGGGGCCTTGTACTCCTTATACCATAGTCCACGGGGTAAGTTGGACTCCTTTCATATACACTGGAATATTCTGTACCAAGGTACAAACAACTGCATTAACAAAATAATCATACATATTCTCTTTACCTTTTCAGTCTATTTCTATCTCTTTTTAGGACTTACCAAGCGATTGTTCGCTGACGACATTTCTTTTCTATTCTTTCTTTAGAATGTTGTTAGGAGGACCCGACTCTCTGGAGATCGAGCCCAGCTCAGAAGACTTGGAGCAGTTCTCGGAAGACCTAGAGTTTTAGTCACATGTATATACTTTTACTTTCAGTTCATGCCATTATTTAGGTAATGCTTTCCATATTGTATTTACTTTTAAGTTGCATTGTAAAGAATTTTTAATAAATAAAAAGTTGTTGTTCATTTACATCTCATGTTTTTCTTGTCCACATTTGCATTATATTGCCTATTTACCTTAGCGTGTTTACTTCTGAGTAAATACGTCGTGTGCATAGTCGCGTCTCCATATCCGTATACCGGGAAGAGGAGCGTGACAGATACAAAGCCGAACTAGAAAATATCACTGAAAAGAAAATTAAGACACTTAGATCAGACTATGGAGTAGAATATACATCAAATGAATTTGACTCATTCTGCCAAGAATATCGTATTAGACATGAATACTCTCTTCCATATACACCCGAATCTAATGGTGTTGGAGAAAGGAAAAACAAAACGCTGATGAATATGGTTAACTCCATGTTGATTAGTTCTGGAGCCCCTGAAAACCTATAGGGTGAAGCAATCTTATTGGCATGTTATATACTCATTTTCGTATTTGGGGTTATCTTGCACAAGTATGTGTTCCCTCACATAAGAGAAACAAAATTGGCCCTAAAACAGTTGATACTTTATTCATAGGTTATTCATTAGATAGTAACACATATAAATTTTTTGTTTTGCATTCTGGGATTAATGAAATTAGGGTTAATACACTTATCGAAACAAAGAAATACACTTATCGAAACAAAGAATGCTGCTTTCTTTGAAAGCACATTTCCTTATAAATCTTCAATTCTAGATCAGTTGATGTTCCTACTTCTATTCCTACTTCTATATCTGTACTGCCCAATATTTTTCAAATTATTGAACCAAATAATGATACATCCACTTCTATTCATGCACCCGAACCAAAACCTAGGATTAATAGAAATAAGCGTAGAAAGATAGTCACTGATGGCATGATGTATTATCTTCTTTTAGAAGGAGATCCTTCTACCTATGAAAAGGCTGTGGCATCTCATATGCTGAATAATAGAAAGAAGCCATTAAAAGTGATATGGGTTCCATTGTAGAAAATACAACATGGTTCCTATCTAACTTACCTCTTAGAAGTAAAACTGTAGGATGCAAGTGGATATTTAAAAAGAAACTCAAACCCGACATTTCAATTGATAAATATAAGCTTAAATTAGTTGCTAAGGGATTTACCCAACGTAAAGGTATACACTATACTGACATTTATGCACATGTAGCAAGGATTACCACTATACGAACTTTGATTGTCTTGGCTTCCATCCATAACTTACTAATCCATTAAATATACGTCAAGACAGCTTTCTTGAATGGTGATCTTGATGAAAAAATATATATGGAGCAACCTCCAGGATTTGTAGAAAAGAGAAATGAATATAAAGTTTGCAAACTTATAAAATCCCTTTTATGGCCTAAAACAAACTTCAAAGCAGTGGCAGTGAAAAACATTGGAAAGGTTTGAAACGATTGTTCAAGTACTTAAAGAGTACAATGGATTATTGTTTAGTATACTCGAACTTCCCAAACCAAATTGAGGGATATAGTGATTCAAATTGGGTCACGGATACCTTAGATGTTAAGTCTACCACTAGATTTGTTTTTGTACTTGGTGGTTGAACGATTAATTGGGGCTCTTGCAAGCAAACAATAATTGCTTGTAGTACCATGGATGCTGAAATGATAGCATTAGATATCACGTGTACCGAGGCAGATTGGTTAAGGAGTTTGATAACGGAAATTCCTTTTGTTCTTAAACCAATCACGGTTATGACAATACATTGTGACAATAAATCCATACTTGATTTATTGGAACAAGAAAATTGTAATAGGAAGATGAATAACTTCCTGCAATTAAGATATGAGACAATAAAGAATCTAAGGGAAAACTTTATTTTTTCTTATATGTATGTGTCTACCCATCGCAATTTGACAAACAATCTAACTAAGGGTCTACCACGGTTTAAGATCATTAAAGCATCGAGAGGAATTGGGCTTAATCCCATAATGTAATCACCAATAGTGGATACCTAACCTCGTACAAGTTTTGTAATAGGAAGAACGAAGCTATTGACGTGAACTTGGGAGCACGTTACTTAAAGAGTTAAACTCCAGCCTTATTCCTATGATACTGTTGTGCTTCAATTGTTAATTAAGGATGAGTCACTGACTCTTAATAGTGTCAAATGCAGATTATTTGCGAGGTACTCTAACAACAAGTGTCACGCCCCGCTTTCCAAAATACGGAATACGAGGGGTAGACAAGGCCAGCCATGCTCCTACGGTCAGGGAAAAGTCCTGCCATAGTCACACTTCGGCTTCTAGTTTTTCATGGTAAATAGTAAATGATGCGCAGGTAATGAGAAATGCAGTAACTGAAAGGAACAATAATATAAACTGACCTGAAGTGGAACAAACGAATGTAACTCGGAATGGCAAGTCAAGAAGTCTGTGTTGCACGTCTAGTTCTGGTCCAGGCTAAATCTTCTCCTCTCACTGAGCATGCATACTCAGGTCGTCAGAGCGACACAATAGCAATATAATATGTATAAAATCAAGTGACTGTTCTAACAGTGATAATAGATATGAATAACAGTAATCAATGACAGCATGAATATGAGTGTGCAGTAATCAATGCAGCGGAGCAGTAAAGCAGTAGAACGATATGTCACGTATGTCAACACAGTATATAAGGTATGTAAATGCCAGTATCCCTACCAGTCTCTAAGTCTCGCTGTACAGGTCACTAAGCCTAACGTCAGTCCAAGTGCGAGAGTCAACCACTCGTGAGTGTCCTCCACCCAAAGGTAGAACCCAAGGGCAAGGGACCACGGGCCCAACATGTAACATGTATATCACGGTGTATATATCACATACCCTGTAAATCTCCATATAACCCCCTAAATATAAGCCGGCATGGGACTCCCGAGATTCTGTTGAACTCACACCTAAACTACCCCACACCCCGTAGTCTACATCAAACGCTAACCATAACCCTAGATACTAATCGATCCGTGACAAGTCTGCGCGAGAACTAGAAGCAGGACCTCCATCAAGCACGTCCGGACTAATACCTAAGATAAATGGCAGTGTCGGATGCCTTATCTGTGACACCCATGCAAGCGCTTCCATAAGTGTCCCATACCACTTATAGTCACACGTACACGCATCCCACAAACGTCGACAATGCAATAGAATAATAGGGTCACTGATTGTGTACAAGTACGCATCACTTTCACTTAATCACGGATACACGAACACTGACGTAGTTGCCACAATCATCACTAGAACTAACACTGGGTAAATGCACGATATCACTAGGTTATCACTACAATGATATAGGTATGATATGATGCGTGAACGGTATATAAGCACGATTAAGGTGTCATAAAAACAGTATTTTATCACTGACACGATTTATCATGAAACGTACATATATAATTTAGCGAAACAATAAACAAGTAGTAATTAGTATGTTCAGTTGTCCATCCATCAAATTTGGTTTCAAGCCAATCGGGTTCCGGGATCAATAGTTATAACCATTTCATTTTAAGCGCCCGCGGCTGGAAATCCGGTTTCAGAATCAGAAATCCGTTTCGCAACGCATTTTAATCCCAGTTGAGATCAGAATTTAGCGATTCTACAGTTGAATGAAATCTAGGGTTTTCAGTAAGGTTTTCAATGCAATAGACAGATCTTCGATCGCGTCTGTACGTCAGGAGATATACACTATTTAATACCCATATATCAGTTCTGATTCTGTTGGGACTGTTATGCGTCCCGATCTATTAAATTACAGATTAAATATCAAATGATAACGGAACGGAATGAAACCAATGGTGTTGCCTAGATAACAGATTCCCCTATAATAAAAAGCAGAGTTCCGCATCCTACGAGTTAAGGAAATCCTGTGGTACCCATTACGGAACAGCAAGCAACAATTTGAGTCGCTCTGGACTGCAGTCCAGAGTCGCACTCCGATACGAATATCATCACAATTTAAGTACAGAAATACCAGGAAACCAGTATAGTGTTAAAGTACGTCGAGTCAGATTCGATTTGAGCCCTCGAACGCACCATTCTATTATGTATATGATTTATGGTGAATTTAACGGTTTTCAGGTGCAATAAAATTACAGTTTTACGATTAAACTTGGGGGTAGTCGTTTTGGTCGTAAACGATCAAATTATCCAACGAAACTTGCACACGTTGTTCATCACAGCAAGGGACCAAGTAATAAATCCAGTTCCGTCAATTTAGAAGAGTATTTTCTTTGGGAACACGCGTCGAATAGGTATGGCACATAATTGGTTTAAATTTGTAACTTTATAATCTGTGAATTTAGTGATTGTACAATAAGTAAATAGCATGTAAGCAAGTAAAAACTTGCCTGGAGACGAAGAATTGATAGCACGGCAGCGAAGGCAGTAGTGAAACGGTACGGGCACGGGCACGGAATAGCAAGCACCCGACGAATCTCGGCTAGGTTTGGCTTGGGCTCGAGTCTTTGCAGTGGCTTGTTTGTTGGGGTCTAGACGACAAGGGAGGTGGTCGGTGGTGTGCCGATACCGATAGTGAGGGATTGCAAATGGAGAGGTATTGAGAGAGAAAGAGAGTTAGAGAGGGAAAGAGAAAAGTTTTGTAGAGAGAGAAAAAGAGATAGCAGGGTAAGAAATCTGAGAGAGAGGAGACTGAGAGAAAAAGAGTAACAGAGAGATTGGGAGCAGGGAGAGAGAGAGAGAGCAGAGTGAGAAAGAGAGAGAGAGAGAGCTGAGAGATTGAGTGAGAAAATGAAAATGAGAACAGAGAGAAAGATAGAGAACTGAGGATGATGATGATGAGAACTGAGGACGACGATGATGACGACGACGACGACGACGACGACGACGACGACGATGATGATGATGAGGCGGTCGACGGGATATAGGTACGTCGACGATGAGACGAGGAGCTCACCGGCGTTGGGGCAGGGGTGGTCGAGCTCGGGTGTAGGGGTTCGAGCTTGGCAGTAGGTTTTGGGGTATTGGGTGACGGTGGCAGGGAAGAGTGAGGGACGGTGGTGAGGAAATGAGGGCGGTGTTGAGGACCCGACGATATGAACGGCGGTGTGGGGTGATGGCGACGGAGGGGCATGGACGTGGCTCGAGATTGGGAGCGAGAGAGCAGGAAAAGGAGTACGAGAGCGATGGTGATGGAGGTAGAAGGAGGAGAGAAAGAGATTGAGGAGACGGGGGCGCGTCGTGGGGTAACGGTGAGCGAGGCACGGCGCGGGTCGGGCGGCGACGTGGGCGCAACGTCAGAAAACGCGCGCGAAAATTAAGTGGAGGTAGCCGTTGGGGAGAAGAAGAAGGTGTAGGGTGCGGGTCGGGTTTGGAGAAACGGGTGCGGCAAGGGTGAGGAGAGTGGGCCGGGCCTGCTGCCAAAAGAAAAAAATAAAAATGAAATGAATTCCAACAGAGGGGATGGGCTCAAGTGAGAATGGGCAGGCCGAGAAAATTAAATGGAAAGAATTAATTGAGGTAGAGAGGCGGGCCGTGGCTTGGGAATAAAATGATGGGAAAAAATGGGCCGGCTAGGTGGGCTCTGAGGAATAAGGAAAAGTATTTTAAATAAATAAAGAGGGCTGGGCCGGGAATTAAAACTTTAACAAAAACGAGAAATGGGCTGAGGGTTTGGGTTTAATTAAATGGGAATGAATGAACGAATATGGCTGGAGAAAAATGTGTGCTGGGCTCGGTGATTTGTAAGGGGATAATATAGGATTAGGGAATAAGGATTGGGTTGCAATAAAAGAAATATGCGGTTTAGAATAAATAATATTATAAATAAAATGAATACAATTACAAATAAGAATACATAGAATTCTAAAGTAATAAAATACAGATTTTGGTACAAAAGGGGCTGGGTATTACAACAAGTATCCTCCGAAGACATCACCTAAGTGAGACTGTGTAACAACCTTAAACTTTCTGTACAATATTTTTTCAAAAATACAGAAAGGGTACTTGAGCCTGAACACAAGTTATAAGTTTGATTTGCTTTTGAACAGAAAGTAGGAGCTTGTAGCTCATTGGTAATATCTTGCACTGCTGAACCAAAGCACTAGAGTTCAAATCCCACCAGCCACACTTTTTTTTAATTAAATCCTTTTAATCTTTTAGAAGCCTAAAGGTCTACACGTGCACAACACGTAAAACCAAGAGTTACAAATAAAACAAACGAGTCCACTGCAGTAGACCAAGCGTCAGGGACACGTGGCGAAGAGACGAGCTCCGACTCGCCCGACTCGGGCCGACGAAGCGGTTGAATCGGCCGGCGCCGTCGGGTCAACTCGGTCTGATCCTACTTTTCTTAAACCCCCTGCACCCTTTGGCCTACCCCACTCCCCCTACACTGTTTAAATTCTTTGCAATTAACCAGAGAATTAAAATACCCCTATTTAATCCATTTTAATACAAATTTTTAATACACCCTTTCACTACCCTAAAACACTAATTTTTCCTATAAATACCACCCTCAAATCACCCCTCCTCACTCCCAAATCGCTGCCCAAACTCTCAAGAAAATTCCCAAGACTTTTTGTGTGCAAGTGGAGTTAGCAAAGGGCGAAGCGCCGACGAACTTCCAACGGCAATCCGAGGAGATTCCGACGACGAAACGATGCACCGGCACCTCCTACCTCTTCCTCCTTCTCTCTTCCAGTCTAATAACCTGTAAGTACCTACTTCTTCCTCTTTTCGCTATTCTAAAAACTTTCAAAACTAAAACCCGACGGAAGTGGAGTTAATCCGACTTCCGATTCGGTTTTTCTTTAAAATCTATAATTTTTCTTAATCAAGATACCTTCATATCATCCAATATTATTCATTAAACATTAATAAACATTTTTAACAAGTTTCATCACAAAAAATTATTATATGCATCTTTTATCGCAATTTTACATTAAAATACTTTCACATTTCATTTCGACATGCTTGAACTTTAACAACCGTTTTACCTTAGAAAACTCATGAGGTAATGACCTACCTCCTCACAATACTCTTATCTAACTTAGCATGATGAATTTGGGAACATAGATTCGGAAAAATACGACTTTACACATAACCACCTCCGACTTATAAAAACATTTTTCTACAAGAAATGTATTTTAACAAATCTTTGCAATTGCGTCTCTACAACCCATTTGGGGAACCCGTTCGGGATGGTGCGGATTATCGCACATCCTCGGGCCTAATAGAGTGAGATGCAGACCTCCGCAAGGAGCATACGATCTCGAAAGATTTAAAATACAATTTTCTTTAGAAAATATGATTTCCATTATAAATAAAACTTATATTTTTATAAATAAATATATATGTAATTAAAAATATCTATTTTTAATATTTATAATATTCCACATTTCCAAAATTCAAGAAAAACATCCCATTTACAAGAAAAACCAAACAAATCAAATATTACAAATAAATACCATATATTATGAAATTAGGTTTTATTCACTAGAAATTTCACATTGATAAAATAAACATCCATGAAAACTCTAAAGATGATAATAAAATACTTTAGGTGTATTTTGAAAATTATACAAAATTATTTTTTACATAAAACCCTCTCAAGTTATACAAAATTACAATAAGGACCCTAGTAAACATAGGTTTAAGAGAGACCTGTCTCTTGAGCCTCAGAGAGCCTGAGATATGGGTGCTTGCTTATTTAAGGTAGACAACTTAACAAACGGTGTTATCAACACGGTAATTGTCTTTGAAAATGACACAAATCCTGCCGACCATGTGCAGCAGTTACCGATAGTACCAAAACATAATTCAGGACTTCAATTTCTTTTCTAATTGTTTGACTCAGACTGAGTCTCAATATAATCAATTTTATCAAACTACAATTCAACATAAATCTATGAATCTATATATTCAATCTGTTCAATCTATATTGACCGAACCGAACCATGGATATATTACATCTACATGTTCATCCATTATATCCGTTCTATTATTGATATCATGTTTTCGGCAAATCATCCATCTATATACAATATACAATTCAAACAATACATACAATACAATCATGACATCGCGGGGTTTATAAGGGATAGATTGGTACGGAAGGTGTTAGAAGTGGAACGAGACAGAAACCATAAAGATACCTAACCTGAATTCAATTGCCATTGTACCGTAGCTGAACGGTTCCTTGTACTCCGTATACCGTAGTCTCTGGTCTAGTGAGCCTCCTGTAACAACCCAAATTTTCCTATACAAATTTTTTTTTCAAATATTTTTTCAAAAATCCACAAAGGGTTATTTTAGCATGAGCACAAGATATAGGTAATTATTTTGTTTTTAATTACAAGCTACAAGAATATAATAACTCCATTTTTAGTGTACAAGAATTTACTTTAAATTTAATGTATACTAGGAGTATTTATTCTTGCTGCTATCAGTTTAAGTAATTAAATACCACAATAATTACAAGAAGGAGCTTGTAGCTCATTGGTAATACCTTGCACTGCTGAACCAAGCCATCAGAGTTCGAATCCCATACCCCACATTATTTTTAATATTGATTTTTTAAAACCTTTAGAATACCAAGAGTTTACACGTGTATATCTTACAAAAACCCCCACTACACCCAAATATGTAACACTTGCAGAGGGTAGATGAACCGTCGGGGGAGATCCAGGTCACCGGACTCGGTCGGGAATCGTCCAACTCGGCCTCGACTCGGCCGACTCAGTGATCCGATCGAGTCACGGCCGAGTCACCCCCGATTCGGCCGATTTCGGCGAGGGTCACAACATGAAAGTTGTGTCTTTTCATATTCTCTACGCACCTGCAAAGTTTCAGCCTCATACCACTTCCAGAACTCTTTAAAAACCCCAATTACTCCATTTTTAATACATTTTTATTACATTTTATCATATTTTTATTTCTAACTTTTCATCTACCCTAAGCCTAGCCTAACCCTATAAATACCAACCCTACACACTACCCTCTCACCCCCCAAAATCTTGAGCCACTCTCTCAAAGGTTTTCCAAGAAGTGTGTGCTTTGAAACCGAGTTCACGGCGAAGCCCTGACGGAATTCCGGCGACGTGCTTTGAAGCAACCGGCGACGAAACCACACCTCGGCCTTTCCCCCAGCCCTCTTTACTCTTTAGAAGAGTTTGAAAACCCGTAAGTCCCAATCTTCTCTCTATTCTATTTCTTAAAATACGGAATTACGAACCCCGACGGAAATCGGAACAAACCGATTTCCGATTCGGTTTTTCTACAAAATCCCACTTGTCACCTAATCCATAATACCTACCTATATTTATGATGACTATTAATCACATAGAAACCAATTTAAACAAAGTTTCTCACATGAAATGATAGCTTTCTTGTAAAACCGTATTCTTTTCATAAAAATACCATGAAATTTATTTATCTTCGTTTAATCAATTCCCTCATTCCTAAATATGTTTACCTTGATAAATAAACTTGTAGAAATCAATTTGAATGAGTTTTCACACATGAAATGATAACGTTTTCAAATACCGTATTCTTGCGCTTAAATACCTTCAAGTTTAATATATCATATTTAACCTCTAAAACTTCATTAAAATCTTAAAATAAGTCACGAGGTAATGACCTACCTCTACACACACACAAATATAACCCTAATTGATAAACATCAAAATATAGAATACGAAAATACAGGACTTTTCACTAAAGTACCATATTCTTTATAAAGCTTTTATAAAAGCTTTAAGTTGTACTCAATTTTAAATAAAATCTTTTATAATGAAAGAACGATATGTCATGGACATCGATCGTTTATCTAAACTGTCTTATGGTGTCTAGACAAGTGTGTCTAGGCTAGTGGTTTTTAATTAGGTCCACGACTGTGGTTCCTTCCCACTTACCTGGCACTTACCTGGCCGTAAATGAAGGTGAGGAGGCAATTTGAGGCTTCTAATGACTTTTCGTTTAGACCTTAGAAATATGCTAGTTGGCTTAGGAAACCCTAGAAACTAAAATACGGAAATCTATACCCTTTTACAAATAAATACCTTATATTTATAAAACCGTTTTTCTAAATGAATAGTATTTATTAAATCTAAGCAAAGCGCCGCTACAACCCATCTTTGGGGAACCTGTTAGGGATAGTATGGTTCATCGTGCACCCGCGGGCTAGTATTGCGAGATTCAGACCTCCGCAAGGAGCATTCGGTCTCGAAAGGTTTGAAATACGACATTTAAGAAAAATAGGATTTTTGGTAAAATAAAATATTTATTTAAAATTATTCTTATACATATATAATTATCATTTAAACACCTATTTTATTATAAGATAAAGTTTTCACTTTTTCTAAAATTACAGGATTAAAAGTTACATTAAAATACCATGAGTTTCAAATAAATCAATTAATACTTTTATTAGGATATATTCACTAGAATAACACAAATAAAATGCACATTCATTATAACTATAAAGACGAATAATAAATACTTGAGGTGTATTTTGAAAAATATACAATAGTACTTTTTACATAAACCCCCCTCAAG
The DNA here is from genome assembly GCA_030015575.1 of Agapanthus africanus. Taxonomy (NCBI): domain Eukaryota; kingdom Viridiplantae; phylum Streptophyta; class Magnoliopsida; order Asparagales; family Amaryllidaceae; genus Agapanthus; species Agapanthus africanus. The sequence goes on from CM057338.1 coordinate 964,670,038, forward strand.
TTTTATAAATTACAATAAGGCCCCTAACAATTATTGAACTTCAACTTACCTTCTTTTAGTCTGACTCGGGTTTAAGTCTGACTATTTCTGACTTGAACATGATTCAAGTCAATCTATATTCCTTTATATTCCAACTCAATACGAATACATGAATCCCTGAATCCAGTTAACAATCTATATAACTTGACTGAACCGAACCATGGATATATTCCTTTTACATATTTCCCAGTATTCCATTTACATGACTCTACGGTTTTAGCCGTTTCCTGATATCATGGTTTCGGTCAGTCAGTTAATCAATCTTACAATCAATACAATTTTACAAGATAACAATACAAACAAGACATCGCGGGGTTTAAGGGGTAGACTGGTACGGAATATGTTAAAGGTGGCACGAGGTGGTCACTTAAGACGTAATTACATCCATGCCGTTGTTCCGTGGTATTATCGACGGAGCCTTGTACTACAGGTTACCAAGGTCCCCGGTGTAAGTGGGACTCCCCTCGTATACACTGGCATCTTCTGTACCAGGCTAAAAACAACAACGTTAATACAATATTATAATATTATAATACAACAGTAAAAGCTCTCTCTCTCTCTCTTTCTTACTGTCTGTCTATTTTCCCCTTATCTTTGGGACTTACCGAACGACCTGTTCGCTGACGACATTCTATTTTTTTCTTCTTTGAATGTCGTCAGGTGGTTTGGACCCGGCAGAAGTTGAGCCAACCCAGGAAGACTTGGAGCAATTTGCTGAAGACCCTGCAGTATGATTTCACTGTACACTTTTCTTTTCAGTACTTTCCATTTCCTGTTATGCCACTATTTAGGCATCTTTATTTCAGTTGTATTTTTTTTTCCTTTCCATGTTTTGTACAAAGAATGTTAATAAATAAAAGTTGCTGTTCTTTTTATGCTCTTGTCTCTTGTGTAATATTTTATATTGCTTAGCCACGCTTAGCGTATGTACTTCTGAGTACATACGTAGCGGACCTCGTCGCGTCCACTTCGCCGTACACTGGGAAGCGGGGCGTGACAGGTTTTGTTGGTGGCCCATGCAGGTCAGAGCTGTATGAATCCCTATCATGCAGTTCTGGTCTGCGTGAACAACCTAAGCAATATAAAACACAAGAACCAGCAACTAAAACATTATTTACAATTTATGTTCCTTAAATCTTGCAATTTCATCTTCCTTGAATCTTATCATTTCATGTACTTGAATCTGTCCTAACCCAAATTTTTCTTCAGGGTTATGGATTCCCCAAACAACACCAGCACCAACGTCAACAACACTCCTCCGCACTACCTCTCACACCAGTTGTTCCTGCACCACCCACTGAGCAAACGATGCTATTCGAGGCGATCCGCAGTCTTCTCGAGGGACAACAACAACTTTTGAACCGTCCTGAGACTGATGCTCCGGGAGTGAAGCAATTCAGGGCTTTACATCTGAAGCAGTTCTCAGGAAAGGGGAGCCCACTGGAAGCTGAGGAATGTGCTCAAAGTATCGAGGATGATCTGGCCGCAGCACAAGTGCCAGGCGTCACTTGGGTCCGTATATTGAAACTACAACTCACGGACAACACTCGCAACTGGTGGAAGGCGGAAAAAAGCCGTCTTGCGCAGCCTATTGAATGGAAGACTTTTCGCGAGAAGTTCGATGTGAAATAATTTCCAGCGACTGCCAGGTTTGCAATGGAGCAGCAGTTCATTCATCTACAACAAGGATCAATGTGGGACAAATCAGTAGATGAATACGACGCTGAATTCACCATGTTAAGCCGATTCGCAGCACACTTGATACCGACAGACGATATCAGAGCCCGTCGCTTTCAACAAGGACTGGACACGAAGATTCAGGCTGCCCTAGCCACGGGATAATTTCTGACTCATGAAGATGCTCTGGAAGCTGCCCGCAGCTATGAAGCAGTGATAAAGGCAAGGGGCAGACTTCAGTCTGCAGGAGTGAAACGTCCTGCCACTCAAATGGAAGGAGGGGCCTCTTCAAGGCCAGCTGTTGAACTCAGAAGACTGGAAGAAGTTAAGGATCGGTCAAGACCCAATTTTTGCTTTTATTGCAAGAGGGAAGGTCACTTGTGGAAGGACTGTAGGCGTGAAAAAGGCCTATATTTGGTTTATGGCGCGTCCAATCATGGAATTGGAAACTGTCCTTATAGATGCAACTCAGCACACACACCCGCCAACTACCCGCAGCAGCCAGCTATCTAGGCTCCTGCAACTCATCCTGCACTCCCAGCACCACCTCCACGTAGATCCCCTGCTCAGCCAAATTGTCAATTCCATCAGGCACTGAGAAATATGCCTCGAGTACAGAGGAATATGCCTCCAGCTAGGAAGAACGTGCCACGGCAACAGGCTTTCACCTTAGCAGCCATAGAACCTGAAACTGTGAACCAAGGTGACCCAGGTAACTTCCTCACCAGTTTGACCAAAACTTCTTTACAATCTTTAATTTTGTCACCAAACTGTTACACTTTCCTTTTACAAATTTCGAGGACGAAATTTTTATAAGGAGGGTAGAATGTAACAACCCAAATTTTCCTATACAATTTTTTTTTTCAAATATTTTTTCAAAAATCCACAAAGGGTTATTTTAGCATGAGCACAAGATATAGGTAATTATTTTATTTTTAATTACAAGCTACAAGAATATAATAACTCCATTTTTAGTGTACAAGAATTTACTTTAAATTTAATGTATACTAGGAGTATTTATTCTTGCTGCTATCAGTTTAAGTAATTAAATACCACAATAATTACAAGAAGGAGCTTGTAGCTCATTGGTAATACCTTGCACTGCTGAACCAAGCCATCAGAGTTCGAATCCCATACCCCACATTATTTTTAATATTGATTTTTTAAAACCTTTAGAATACAAAGAGTTTACACGTGCATATCTCACAAAAATCCCACTATACCCAAAGATGTAACACTTGCAGAGGGTAGATGAACCGTCGGGGGAGATCCAGGTCACCGGACTCGGTTGGGAATCGGCCAACTCGGTCTTGACTCGGCCTTGACTCGGCCGACTCAGTGATCCGACCGAGTCACGGCCGAGTCACCCCCGATTCGGCCGATTCCGGTAAGGGTCACAACATGAAAGTTGTGTCTTTTCATATTCCCTGCGCACCTGCAAAGTTTCAGCCTCATACCACTTCCAGAACTCTTTAAAAACCCCAATTACTCCACTTTTAATACATTTTTATTACATTTTATCATATTTTTATTTTTAACTTTTCATCTACCCTAAGCCTGGCCTAACCCTATAAATACCAACCCTACACACTACCCTCTCACCCCCCAAAATCTTAAGCCACTCTCAAAAGTTTTCCAAGAAGTGTGTGCTTTGAAACCGAGTTCACGGCGAAGCCCTGACGAAATTCCGGCGACGTGCTTTGAAGCAACCGGCGACGAAACCACACATCAGCCTTTCCCCTAGTCCTCTTTACTCTTTAGCAGAGTTTGAAATCCCGTAAGTCCCAATCTTCCCTCTTTTCTATTTCTTAAAATACGAAATTACGAACCCCGACGGAAATCGGAACAAACCGATTTCCGATTCGGTTTTTCTACAAAATCCCACTTGTCACCTAATCCATAATACCTACCTATATTCATAATGACTATTAATCACATAGAAACCAATTTAAACAAAGTTTCTCACATGAAATGATAGCTTTCTTGTAAAACCGTATTCTTTTCATAAAAATACCATGAAGTTTATTTATCTTCGTTTAATCAATTCCCTCAATCCTAAATATGTTTACCTTGATAAATAAACTTGTAGAAATCAATTTGAATGAATTTTCACAAATGAAATGATAACGTTTTCAAATACCGTATTCTTGCGCTTAAATACCTTCAAGTTTAATATATCATATTTAACCTCTAAAACTTCATTAAAAACTTAAAATAAGTCATGAGATAATGACCTACCTCTACATACACACAAATATAACCCTAATTGATAAACATTAAAATATAGAATACGAAAATACAGGATTTTTCACTAAAATACCATATTCTTTATAAAGCTTTTCTAAAAGCTTTAAGTTGTACTCAATTTTAAATAAAATCTTTTATAACGAAAGCACGATATGTCATGGATATCGATCGTTTATCTAAACTGTCTTGTGGTGTCTAGGCAAGTGTGTCTAGGCTAGTGGTTTTTAATTAGGCCCACGACTGTGGTTCCTTCCCACTCACCTGGCACTTACCTGGCCGCAAATGACAGTGAGGAGGAAATTTGAGGCTCCTAATGACTTGTCGTTTAGACCTTAGAAATATGCTAGTTGGCTTAGGAAACCCTAGAAACTAAAATACGGAAATCTATACCCTTTTACAAATAAATACCTTATATTTATAAAACCGTTTTTCTAAATGAATAGTATTTGTTAAACCTAAGCAAAGCGCCGCTACAACCCAGCTTTGGGGAACCTGTTAGGGATAGTACGGTTCATCGTGCACCCGCGGGCTAGTAGTGTGAGATTCAGACCTCCGCAAGGAGCATTCGGTCTCGAAATGTTTGAAATACGACATTTAAGAAAAATGGGATTTTTGGAAAAATAAAATATTTATTTATAATTATTCTTATATATATATAATTATCATTTAAACACCTATTTTATTATAAGATAAAGTTTTCACTTTTTCTAAAATTACAGGATTAAAAGTTACATTAAAATACCATGAGTTTCAAATAAATCAATTAATACTTTTATTATGATATATTCACTAGAATAACACAAATAAAATGCACATTCATTATAACTATAAAGACGAATAATAAATACTTGAGGTGTATTTTGAAAAATATACAATAGTACTTTTTACATAAACCCCCCTCAAGTTTTATAAATTACAATAAGGCCCCTAACAATTATTGAACTTCAACTTACCTTCTTTTAGTCTGACTCGGGTTTGAGTCTGACTATTTCTGACTTGAACACGATTCAAGTCAATCTATATTCTTTTATATTCCAACTCAATACGAATACATGAATCCCTGAATCCAGTTAACAATTTATATAACTTGACTGAACTGAACCATGGATATATTCCTTTTACATATTTTCCAGTATTCCATTTACATGACTCTACGGTTTTAGCCGTTTCCTGATATCATGGTTTCGGTCAGTCAGTTAATCAATCTTACAATCAATACAATTTTACAAGATAACAATACAAACAAGACATTGCGGGGTTTAAGGGGTAGACTGGTACGGAATATGTTAAAGGTAGCACGAGGTGGTCACTTAAGTCGTAATTACATCCATGCCGTTGTTCCGTGGTATTATCGACGAAGCCTTGTACGACAGGTTACCAAGGTCCCTGGTGTAAGTGAGACTCCCCTCGTATACACTGGTATCTTCTGTACCATGCTAAAAACAACAACGTTAATACAATATTATAATATTATAATACAACAGTAAAAGCGCTCTCTCTCTCTCTCTCTTTCTTACTGTCTATCTATTTTCCCCCTTATGTTTGGGACTTACCGAGCGACCTGTTCGCTGACGACATTCTATTTCTTTCTTCTTTGAATGTCGTCAGGTGGTTTGGACCCGGCAGAAGTTGAGCCAACCCAGGAAGACTTGGAGCAATTTGCTGAAGACCCTGCAGTATGATTTCATTGTACACTTTTCTTTTCAGTACTTTCCATTTCCTGTTATGCCACTGTTTAGGCATCTTTATTTCAGTTGTATTTTTTTTCCTTTCCATGTTTTGTACAAAGAATGTTAATAAATAAAAGTTGTTATTCTTTTTATGCTCTTGTCTCTTATGTAATATTTTATATTGCTTAGCTACGCTTAGCGTATGTACTTCTGAGTACATACGTAGCGGACCTCGTCGCGTCCACTTCGCCGTACACTAGGAAGCGGGGCGTGACAACTCCTCTGTTATACACTGGCCTCTTCTGTACCAAGTTATAAACAACAGCGTTAACACTAAATACAACATTATAATAATATATTGTAACACCCTATTTCATTTATACCAATTCTAGTATTCTTTATTTATAGTATTTTCTTGATTTATTGTGTTTTGGGTGTGTATTTGACATTTGTATTTGCAACCGACCCGACCCGTATGCTTGAAACCAGTCTTGATTCATTTTTATAATTTATCCTGACCTGTTATATGGACTCATGCACTTTCATTTATTTGTACATTGCATACTCGCATTTTATCTAGCATCTGCATTTTAATATAACATTTTAAGTCACATAATATATTTTAAAAATACATTTCATGGCCTGCATGATACCTCTAACCCTGTGGTCGCATCCGCGCATCTTGTTCTCGTCCCGTTCAGTAAAACGGACTTGATAGGATGACTACGTGGACGTGCGTGCATCCGTTCTTAAGGGTATGCATTTTTTTCGTTACCCAGATATCCAACTTTAATTTTGGTCGACACGTATATTTTTCGTATTTTAAAACTGAATTTTAGACCTGACCCGGGCATGTTTTGGACTGTGTTTGTATTTACCAGAATATCAAATTTTATTTATATAATATTAATTTTATAAACTGATACAAATTAAAATTTAGTTAACTAATAAAAGATTTTTTTTAAATTTAAATCTAAACTAATTTCCTAACAAACTAACAATCCCTTTCTCTTTCTCTCGCCTCTGCATATATATATATATATATATATTTTATTTATTTTTTTCTTCCTTACTTAATACACAACCTCTTCTTCTTACTTATTCTTCTTCTTTCTTCTTTCTTTTTCTTGATCTTGTTTCTTGATTCCGGTGATCACCGCCGGAGCCGTGCTCGTCGCTGACGATCCGAGTGATCCAGTGAACATACCTTGCCTGTGTGATCACCCTCTTGCCTTGCCTGGACCCGTACCACGTGCCGCATGTGCGTTGCGATGATTTACCGACGCCAGACGTGCCGTGCGTATCCGTCGCGTGATTCGATCGAGGCAAGTTAATCTTGCTACATGCTATACTACAATATATTGCACACACATGTAAATAATAACATTACTTATTGTTTAATTATGCATCCCGCATTACCATTTTACTATCTTTACTGTCTTCGGAAATCCGTGTGTATCCATATCACTATTTACATATCTAGTCGCATGCTAATTCATCTTTCTATATACTAGGTATATTATTTTGCATCCATATGAGTAAAATATTACCCGTTTATCACATTATACATCCATATTAAATTTTACCGTTTTCGGATACCCGTTTGGATCCATATCATTTAAAATATATGTAACACCCAAGCCCAATAATACTATTTCTGTTACTGGTTGAGTGTTAGACATTGCTCATTTCAATTATCCTGCTTATTTGGTGTTTATTGCTAAATTTTAACCGGCTAAGTCATTTTTGCCTATAACAAATTTTAACACCTAAAATGAAATTAAAAATATCCATACTGGCCTACTCATCGCCACTAGTCGCGTGGTAGCGTCCGCGCGTCGAGATTTCGTCCCGTTCGGTGAAACGGGCAAGTTTGGACGACTACGCGCGCGTGCAAGTGTCCGACTTGGAGGCATGCATTTTAATCATAAAACATTTCATTTTAAAATTTGGAACCCGCTTAAAATCCTATTATTTGAATTTGAAACATTTGGGCGCAACCCGGGCGCGATTTGGAAATGTTTCATTTAGCGCCAAAATGCCCATTTAATTTAATAATATAAAACTATATAATATATATTTCCGTTTCATATATAACGTTAAATCCCTTTAAATCTTTTAAAAATTTCCTTTTAAAATTTCTTTTACCACTCCCAGCCAATCACGAGAGTCCAATCCCTAGTGGGCCCCGCCTCTTAATCCTCTCTCTCCGCTTCTCTCTCTCCTAAAATCTCTCTCTCTCTCTCTCCTATAACCCTCTCTCTCCCTCTATTCTATATTTTCCCCAACTGTTCCTCGTTCTCAACCCACCACGAGAAACCCTCGAACCCAACCCTAGCCTTGCTCTAGCCGCCGCAGCCTCGCCGTCGACCTCCCCGCGACCTTGCCACCATCACCTCTGCACCTCCCTCATCCCTCTCTCCATTTTCCCTGTGCCCGGAACCGCATACTCCGACCCTACCCCGATCCCAGAAACGCCACCGCCACCTGCACGCTGTGCTGCCGTCGCCGCCGCCTCCCATCGACGACGACGTCGACTTCCTCCCTTCACCCTCGTCCCGACCTCTTCACCGTCCTTCTCCTTCCCTCGCCGGTGCTGCAACTGCACCCGAGCCTAACCCTAACACCAAACCCTAGTTCGCCGGAGATCGCGCCTCGTCGTCGTCGCCAGCGCACCGCCGACCACCTCCTCATCCCCTTACGATCCAGACCAGGCCAGGACCTCCTCTACTCACCGCACCATCCCATTCCAGCCACCTCCAAACCCTTGCCGCGTTCCCTGTTCGCCGCCGGCGCCCCATCGCCGTCGAACCCGTCGTGTTTGCACCCCTGCTACCCCTCGAAGTACTCCAGTCCGTGTGGTCCCGCTGTTCGTCGTTTGGACTCGATCCGTGGCCCGTACAACCGTCGCGTGTTTTCCGCCGACGCTACGCTCGTGTTTTCCGGTTTGCGAAACCGTCGAGGCAAGTATCCGAATACTTGCTCTAACATGCTAGTACAAGATCAAGTCTTGCTATACATTTAATTATCATATTATTTAATATAACCACACAGTTGATGGTAATATCGATATTATAGTATAACTTAGAATTGACGGTTGCAATTATCATTAACATTGAATCATTATAGTAGCTTCATGTAATTAATTGGTCTGCTATTAATCCATGCTTTTAGCTAACTAAATCCCTTAGATCGCCCTTGCTTTTAATTGTTAGATCATCCATGTGACAATTATTTATGCTTTAGTTTTATTTTCATATAGCTTCATTACGTTATGTTATTGATATTGCTTTACCTTGTGATTATTGCACCCCAAGGGTGCTTGAACCTGTTAATAAGATAATACAAAGAACCATTGTGATTAAATGAACTATTATTGTTATTTACTGTGTTTCCTGCTGTTGTTCCTTATTCGCTTCTATACCTGTTATGAGCACACATTCGATTGCATTACATATTGACCTGACTTGTTACCTGATCTCATGTCTAATGCCAACAAACCTGACTTGGGGTCCTCATGGACCATTCCTGTTGTCTACCCAGACAAACCTGCTTTTACCTGATCCTGTGTTGGCATTAGTTCTTGAATACTGAATACCTGACCTGACATACATAACTTGGGGGTATGGGGAAATCAAAGGTGAAACCGACTTGTAACTCAACAGTTCGATACCTGTTCTGATCAGTCTTACGGGCTTGGCCAGTCCGGGAGTGATGATGCTGACATCACTCGTCCATCCTGCTACCTATTACTGCCTAGCGGCACGTCTCGGATTCAGCCCCGAGGGTCTTGACCGTGGTCCCGGGAATGCACGGGATACTATTGAGTTACATCGACGAGTTATCAATTGATTTCAAAGACTTTAGAATAGCAACCTGATAGAACAGTTTAGTTACCCACTACACATTACTCTGCACTGCTGTTTCATATTATTATTCATGTTTACTTGCTGCATTGCTTATTACCATGTTCATATTATATTACTCATTGTCATGACGCGCTGACGTCTGGGTTTTGCATGGCCCAGATTCTTTACCACTGTCGACGACCGAGCATGAGTTCTTCAGCCAGCAGGCTGATCTGTGAGTTCTATAGTGATTAGTTCATTTATTTCATTTCATTTCCAGATGTGAGCCCGCATTATGGGACGTACTATTTATTTATTGTATTGGATCATTTGCTTCCGCACTTATTGTTCATTGACTCTTGTTACTATGGATTTGGACATGTGTTAGATTAGTTTATTTATCTTGTTCTTGATATCTCTACAGCCGTAATGTGACTGTGGATGGATACTTCCTACCCACAGGTAGCATGGTTGGCTATGTCACGTGCCCAATCTTGCGTACTCTGGGAAGCGGGGCGTGACATGGTTCTTTTGGTATCAGAGCCATAGGTTAGTTGGGTTGATTCTTTGTAGTTGGGTATTGTACCCGATACACGAATCAGAATACCCGTGCTTAGGAAACATGTCCTACCACCTTGACCGTCTTACCATTCTTGAATCACATTCTTCCTGATTATTTCTTGTACGGCGTGCAAACTTACTTTGCATTGTCCACTTGAAAACCTAATTTCTTGTTATCTCTAGGACTTAGGCGACTTGGGTGGAGTTAAGTAATTGCGGCTATGATACCGCGGCATAGCTACAATGCGGTACTCTATTTAAGTATCTTGGAGTTCTAGCCTTGATTTATATATTGAATCTATCATCATGCTAATGTTAGGTGTTTGATTTCAGGACTATGGCAGATAAGAATTTCAAGACGTATCAGAGGCGCGTGGATGAAGCCGCCATGCTGGGAGTGATACGTGGGATGTTGGAAAATCGGAAGAGGCAAACTGAGCTGATCCAGCAGCAAGCAGATTCATTTCAGGAGGGTTTGCAGGCCATTCGGCAGTCTGTAAACACCGCTGTAGCGAAGCCAGTTGACCGAGTAGGGACCGTGGCAGATTTCAGACGGTTGGGTCCTACTACTTTCACTGGTTTGGAGGAGTCGTTGCCAGCCGAGCAGTGGCTAGTGGACACGGAGAATTTACTGATTGCGGCACAGATCCCAGAAGACAAGAGAGTTGATGTGGTGCGCATTCAGCTGGTGGATTACGCCCGAGAGTGGTGGCTTGTGGAGGAGACCCGCTTACCCAAGCTAATCAGTTGGGCGGATTTCTCTAAAAGTTTCCTGGAGAAGTTCTTCCCGCGGACTGCACGGGAGGAAATGGAAGAGAAATTTATTGGGCTGAGACAAAATGGAGCATCTGTGGACATACATGCAGCGGAGTGGACGAGACTCAGCCGCTTCGCTGGACCCTTAGTCGCCAATGAGGCAGACAGGGCGCGAAGGTTCTTGCGCAGTTTGGATGTGGACATCCAGAAGCAGATCGTCTCCCTGGGTTTGACCACCTTCTCGCAGGTTCTTACGGCAGCCATAGAGCAGCAAAGTTTATCGGGAATGAAAGGGAACCTTCAGCAGACAGCAGTTGCGGCCAGGAAGCCCGCATTTGTACCTAACCGAGATCACGGGCGCAGAGGTATTCCAGTGGACCGTCGAGGTGTAGCACCCATGAAGAAACCCGTGATCGTTGATCGAAGAAAGAGCGTGACCTGTGACTACTGCCATTTACCTGGGCACGTGCATAAGGAGTGTAGAAGGAGACTGGGACTTTGTCTGGTGTGTGGAGCGGTCGATCACGCAGTTGGTGCCTGTCCGTCGAAGCTTCGCACGAGAGATGATATACAGAAGCCTCCGCAGAGACCGTTCCAAGGACAGGAACAGCTGACTCAAGGACCAAATCAGGCTCGAGCTTTCACGTTGACAGCTGAGGAAGCTAAGGCATCCGGAGAAGTGGTTTCAGGTACTTTACTCGTTCATGGTTTTCCCGCATTGGCATTATTTGATTCCGGAGCATCCCACTGTTTTATGTCATCCAAATTTATAACTACACACTCGATTACCTGCACGACCCTGTCTAGTTTTTGGGACATACACACTGGGAATGGGAAAATTATAGCTAGTAAGGAGTGTAGAGATTGTACGGCTGTCGTGTGCGGACGGGAGCTCTTTGCAGATTTCTTGGTGATAGATACGGGCAGCTATGAAGTTGTCTTGGGAATGGATTTTCTTGGCACTTTCCACGCCCACATTGACTGTAGGGCAAGGAAGGTAATTTTCCAGATTCCCGGACATCCTGAGTTTACTTTCACTGGGGGAAGCAGTTCTGTCGGGCCAGTTGAGTTTAGGGCTAGGCCGACAAACAGTGTTCTTGCAGCAATGGAAGTTGATAGTAACGAAGAGCCGGCAGTTGTTCGCGACTTTATGGATGTATTTGAAGATATATCGGGCTTACCGCCGAAGCGAGACGTGGAGTTCGCGATTGACCTTATTCCTGGTGCAGCGCCAGTATCAAAATCTTATTATCCGATGGCACCAGTAGAATTGGAAGAAGTTAAGAAAAAAGTTGGTGAATTACTTGAGAAGGGTTGGATTCGAAGCAGCAACTCGCCTTGGGGAGCTCCAGTTCTTTTAGTAAAGAAGAAGGATGGCACGAAAAGGATGTGCATTGATTATCGAGAATTGAACCGGGTGACTATTAAGAACAAGTACCCGATCCCTCGCATTGGAGAACTTTTTGAGCAGCTTAGTGGCGCGAGAGTATTCTCGAAACTGGATTTGCGATCCGGATATCATCAGGTCCGAGTGAAAGCAGAAGACATTTGCAAGACGGCGTTTCGAACTCGATATGGACATTTCGAGTATCTGGTGATGCCCTTCGGAGTGACGAATGCGCCGGCAATATTCATGGATTTGATGAACAGAATCTTTTCACCATTCTTGGACCAGTTTATTGTGGTATTCATTGACGATATTCTGGTATACTCGAAGAGTCCGGAGGATCATGCTAAGCATTTAAAGATCGCACTGCAGACGCTGAGGCATGAGAGATTGTATGCGAAGATGAGTACGTGCGAATTCTGGCTGGGAGAAGTGAAGTTTCTAGGGCATGTTGTGTTGGGCGATGGAATCGCCGTCGATCCCGAGAAGATTGCAGCAGTTCGAGATTGGCCAATTCCAAGGAATGTTGCGGAGATAAGAAGTTTTCTTGGACTTGCCGGATACTACAGAAGATTTATGGAGAACTTCGCTCGTTTGGCAGAGCCGTTAACCAAGCTTACGCGCAAGGAGATACCTTTTGTTTGGACGGATGGATGTGCATTGGCCTTCGAGACGTTGAAGCAGAAGTTGATAACCGCCCCTATCCTGACCATACCAGACAATTCAGGAGGACTGGTGATTCACAGCGACGCATCTGGAAAAGGATTGGGATGTGTTTTGATGCAGAATGGGAAGGTCATAGCTTACGCATCGAGACAACTGAAGACTCATGAGAAGAATTATCCGACTCATGACTTGGAGCTTGCGGCCGTGATCTTCGCCTTGAAGATTTGGAGACACTACCTTTTGGGCGAGAGAGTCGAAGTCTTTACAGATCATAAGAGTTTGAAGTATGTGTTCACTCAGAAGGAGTTGAACATGAGGCAACGCAGATGGTTGGAGCTGATGGCCGACTACGACCTTGATCTTAAGTACCATCCGGGAAAGGTTAACGTCGTGCCGGATGCGCTTAGTCGGTTACCAGAAATTCAGGTATTGACTGCACAGAGGGAGATCATTGCGGATTTTCGGAGATTTGACTTGGAGGTTGTGCTACCATATGCTACGGGACAGTTGATGCAGTTGCAAATACAGTCGTTCTTAGTTGAGAAGATTAAAGCGGCACAATCGCAGGATCCTAGACTGCAAAAGTTTCGAGAGCAGGTTGAAGCCGGACTACGAACCGATTTACTGATCCATGAAGATGGTTCGTTGAGGTATGGTAGCCGTGTGTGTGTGCCAAAAGGAGATGTGCGTGAAGAGCTTATGAAGGAAGCACACAGTTCAGCTTACTCTGTACATCCAGGAGGGACAAAGATGTACCGAGATATTCGACAGCACTTCTGGTGGGAAGGTATGAAACGGGAGATTGCTCGCTTCATGGCTAAGTGCTTGGTGTGTCAGCAAGTCAAGGCTGAACACCAAAGGGTTGCTGGTTTGTTGCAACCACTTCCGATTCCTCAGTGGAAGTGGGAACATATAACCATGGATTTCGTGACGGCTTTACCACGGAGTCCAAAGGGCAACAATGCAGTATGGGTGATTGTCGATCGGTTGACCAAGGCGGCTCACTTTATTCCTTTTCGGGTTGGTCAATCGACGGAGACTTTGGCAGAGCGGTACATGCAGGAGATTGTAAGATTGCATGGAGTACCGGTGAGCATTGTGTCCGATCGGGACACTCGGTTCTTGTCACACTTCTGGAGGAGTTTACAAGAAAGTTTGGGGACTCGATTGAAGTTTAGCACAGCTTATCATCCTCAGACTGATGGACAATCGGAGAGAACGATACAGACTCTTGAAGATATGTTGAGAGAATGCATGATGGACTTCAAAGGTTCTTGGTAGGATCACATACACTTGGTGGAGTTTGCGTACAACAATAGCTTCCAAGCGACTATTCAGATGGCTCCGTTTGAAGCGTTGTATGGTCGTAAGTGCCGTTCACCTGTTTGTTGGGATGATATTGGTGAACGAAGGTTACTGGGACCAGATTTGGTAGTACAGACAGTCGAGAAGGTGAATACAATCAGGAAGCATATGAAGGCAGCTCAAGACAGACAGAAAAGTTGGGCTGACACGTCAAGAAGACCTCTAGAGTTCGCTGTGGGTGATTTGGTATTCTTGAAGATATCACCGACTAGAGGGGTGATTCGCTTTGGGAGTCGGGGAAAGCTTAGTCCTCGATTCGTTGGACCCTTCGAAATATTGGAGCGTGTGGGAGAGGTAGCGTACCGTTTGGCGTTACCACAGTCCTTGGCAGGAGTGCACGATGTGTTTCATGTATCTCAACTACGGAGGTATGTTCGAGATGAAACCCACGTCTTGGATCATTCGGAGTTGACTGTACGGGAGGACCTAACTTTTGAGGAGCGACCGGTTGAAATCAAGGATCGAAGAGAAAAGGTTCTTAAGAACAAGGTAATCCCTCTTATGCTAGTTTCTTGGGGTAATCGATCACATGGAGAATCCACTTGGGAGCGAGAAGACGAGATCCGGCAGAAATTTCCTCATCTTTTCCTGTAGTTAGCTACCTTGTATTCTTGGAATTTCGAGGACGAAATTCTTTTGTAGTTGGGTATGATTTAACACCCGAGCCCAATAATACTATTTCTGTTACTGGTTGAGTGTTAGACATTGCTCATTTCAATTATCCTGCTTGTTTGGTGCTTATTGCTAAATTTTAACCAGCTAAGTCATTTTTGCCTATAACAAATTTTAACACCTAAAATGAAATTAAAAATATCCATACTGGCCTACTCGTCGCCACTAGTCGCGTGGTAGCGTCCGCGCGTCGAGATTTCGTCCCGTTCGGTGAAACGGGCAAGTTTGGACGACTACGCGCGCGTGCAAGTGTCCGACTTGGGGGCATGCATTTTAATCATAAAACATCTCATTTTAAAATTTGGAACCCGCTTAAAATCCTATTATTTGAATTTGAAACATTTGGGCGCAACCCGGGCGCGATTTGAAAATGTTTCATTTAGCGCCAAAATGCCCATTTAATTTAATAATATAAAACTATATAATATATATTTCCGTTTCATATATAACGTTAAATCCCTTTTAAATCTTTTAAAAATTTCCTTTTAAAATTTCTTTTACCACTCCCAGCCAATCACGAGCGTCCAATCCCTAGTGGGCCCCGCCTCTTAATCCTCTCTCTCCGCTTCTCTCTCTCGGTCTCTCTATCTCTCTCTCCTAAAATCTCTCTCTCTCTCCTATAACCCTCTCTCTCCCTCTATTCTATATTTTCCCCAACTGTTCCTCGTTCTCAACCCACCACGAGAAACCCTCGAACCCAACCCTAGCCTTGCCCCAGCCGCCGCAGCTTCGCCGTCGACCTCCCCGCGACCTCGCCACCATTACCTCTGCACCTCCCTCATCCCTCTCTCCATTTTCCCTGTGCCCAGAACCACATACTCCGACCCTACCCCGATCCCAGAAACGCCACCGCCACCTGCACGCTGTGCTGCCGTCGCCGCCGCCTCCCATCGCCGACGACGTCGACTTCCTCCCTTCACCCTCGTCCCGACCTCTTCACCGTCCTTCTCCTTCCCTCGCCGGCGCTGCAACTGCACCCGAACCTAACCCTAACACCAAACCCTAGTTCGCCGGAGATCTCGCCTCGTCGTCGTCGCCAGCGCACCGCCGACCACCTCCTCGTCCCCCTACGATCCAGACCAGGCCAGGACCTCCTCTACTCACCGCACCATCCCATTCCAGCCACCTCCAAACCCTTGCCGCGTTCCCTGTTAGCCGCCGGCGCCCCATCGCCGTCGAACCCGTCGTGTTTGCACCCCTGCTACCCCTCGAAGTACTCCAGTCCGTGTGGTCCCGCTGTTCGTCGTTTGGACTCGATCCGTGGCCCGTGCAACCGTCGCGTGTTTTCCGCCAACACTACGTTCGTGTTTTCCGGTTTGCGAAACCGTCGAGGCAAGTATCCGAATACTTGCTCTAACATGCTAGTACAAGATCAAGTCTTGCTATACATTTAATTATCATATTATTTAATATAACCACACAGTTGATGGTAATATCGATATTATAGTATAACTTAGAATTGACGGTTGCAATTATCATTAACATTGAATCATTATAGTAGCTTCATGTAATTAATTGGTCTGCTATTAATCCATGCTTTTAGCTAACTAAATCCCTTAGATCGCCCTTGCTTTTAATTGTTAGATCATCCATGTGACAATTATTTATGCTTTAGTTTTATTTTCATATAGCTTCATTACGTTATGTTATTGATATTGCTTTACCTTGTGATTATTGCACCCCAAGGGTGCTTGAACCTGTTAATAAGATAATACAAAGCACCATTGTGATTAAATGAACTATTATTGTTATTTACTGTGTTTCCTGCTGTTGTTCCTTATTCGCTTCTATACCTGTTATGAGCACACATTCGATTGCATTACATATTGACCTGACTTGTTACCTGATCTCATTCCTAATGCCAACAAACCTGACTTGGGGTCCTCATGGACCATTCCTGTTGTCTACCCAGACAAACCTGCTTTTACCTGATCCTGTGTTGGCATTAGTTCTTGAATACTGAATACCTGACCTGACATACATAACTTGGGGGTATGGGAAAATCAAAGGTGAAACCGACTTGTAACTCAACAGTTCGATACCTGTTCTGATCAGTCTTACGGGCTTGGCCAGTCCGGGAGTGATGATGCTGACATCACTCGTCCATCCTGCTACCTATTACTGCCTAGCGGCACGTCTCGGATTCAGCCCCGAGGGTCTTGACCGTGGTCCCGGAAATGCACGGGATACTATTGAGTTACATCGACGAGTCATCAATTGATTTCAAAGACTTTAGAATAGCAACCTGATAGAACAGTTTAGTTACCCACTACACATTACTCTGCACTGCTGTTTCATATTATTATTCATGTTTACTTGCTGCATTGCTTATTACCATGTTCATATTATATTACTCGTTGTCATGACGCGCTGACGTCTGGGTTTTGCATGGCCCATATTCTTTACCACTGTCGACGACCGAGTAGGAGTACTTCAGCCAGCAGGCTGATCTGTGAGTTCTATAGTGATTAGTTCATTTATTTCATTTCATTTCCAGATGTGAGCCCGCATTATGGGACGTACTATTTATTTATTGTATTGGATCATTTGCTTCCGCACTTATTGTTCATTGACTTTTGTTACTATGGATTTGGACATGTGTTAGATTAGTTTATTTATCTTGTTCTTGATATCTCTACAGCCGTAATGTGACTGTGGATGGATACTTCCTACCCACAGGTAGCATGGTTGGCTATGTCACGTGCCCAATCTTGCGTACTCTGGGAAGCGGGACGTGACAATATATATCGTCGTAATATTTCTTATTATTATCTTTAATTAGTTTATAATCTGCATTTTATAATTTTATACAAAATATTGTTTGAAAATATTATAGTTTACACATGAAACGCCGTTGCAAAACGGATACGACAAATCTGAAATTTACTGTACACCTTAGTTTATAAAATTCATTATAAATCATAGAAAAATTATTAGTATACGTTCTTTAGTTCGTTACGAAGCTAACTAAGAATTCTATAACTCTATGAAATATTTACTTCTAAAATAAATCGTTTAAATAACTTAAAATGCAAATGAAAATATCTCTAAACTGTTGTCCAGGGAAATTCCAGTATCAAACTTTCAATTTCGAATGTTCATAGCTTTTTCTAGGAATAACCTGAGATACTTCAACTTTTAAAAATGAAAACCTTATTGAATTATCCTTGTTTTGGTATAAGACACGTCCCTTTTGGAGAACGTTTGTTATTTTTAAGCTATTTTACAAATCAGGGTGACGCTGAATTTGTGAACGAAACTTTCTTCTGCATGGTTAATCAATACCACTTTTACAGTTATTAATCGGTTTGAATATATTATCCATGTTAATATTATTATATCAATATCTATTTAATAAATAATAGTGCTTGTGTTTTAACATTCAGCAAATTTTACCGATTTACAGTTTTATAGTATCCGTCTGTATCCGTACGGTTTATTACATATCTAGTTGCACGCCGAGACCATATTATTTCATGTTAGTGTTGTATTAGTGCACCATGCTTGATAATTGTGCATCCAACTTAGTCATGATGTGGCCCCTGATCGATATTTGTGCATCCATACTTTTATTGTACATCCGTACTTTCACCTTAATTCAATACTTGTTTCAGTTTGATTATGAGCACCCGTTTGACACCTGTGCACTACTTGACATGACCTGATACACCACTACTTGACATGACTTGATACATGCACACTACCTGACATGACCTGATATATCACTACTTGACATGTTACCTGATCCTGTTTCTAATGCCGACAATCCTGACATGTTGTCCCGATGGACATGTGTCGTCTGTAAAGACAAACATGTTCCTGCTTGATCCTGTGTTTGCATTAGGTTCAGATTTATCAATACCGGACTTGAACACATAACTTGGGAGTAAGGGAAAATAAATGATGAAACCTGACTTGTAACTCAACAGTTCGACGCTTATACTGATCAGTTTTGGGGGCAAGGCCATTCTCGGGATGATGTTGCTGACATCATTCATCTGTACATGTTTCCTGTTTGTGCTTAGCGGCACATCTCGGATTCAGCCCCGAGAGTCTGGACCGTGGTCCCGGGTACGCACGGGATACTATTGAGTTACATCGACGATTCATTAAATTGATTTCAAAGACTTGAGAGTAGTTAAGATTACTCACCACACGTCATATGTGCTTATACTCCTTATTGTTCCTTATCCGTATCACTGTTATACTTTTATTACTGTTCATACTCATGCCTGCATATCCTGTTATCTCCTGATTATATTATTGTTGATATTATGACGCACTGACGTCTGGGTTTTGCATGGCCCAGATCCTCTACTTTTGTCGCAGGCTGATCAGGAGTATTTCCGCCGTCAGGCCGAGCAGTGAGGATCCTGTTAGTATCCAGTTAGTTTAGTTATTTCCGTACCTTCCAGATTGTTATTGTTATTTGGATTTATTACTTCCGTTTATTATTTCTTGACTCGTTTATTCTGACCCATGGACATGTACTAGATAGTTTATTTTATTTCTACTGTTCTTGATATCTCTAGACAGCCGAAATGTGACTGTGGAGGGATGTTTCCTAGCCACAGGTAGCATGGTTGGCTCTGTCACGTGCCGATCTTAGCGCACTCTGGGAAGCGGGGCGTGACAGGGTTTGTTTGGTATCAGAGCCATAGGATTTAGGTTAATCGGGTTTGATTCTTTTGTAGTTAGGTATTGGACCCAATACACGAATCAGAAAATCCGTGATTAGGAACATGTCCCGCCACATTATTATCATGATTCTTGAATCATATCTTTCTCTTGACCCCTGTCCTGACAATATGCAAACAACTTTGCATCTCGATTTGAAATTCTTTTGGTTCTCTATTGTTTTTTCCGTCCTATTCCTTTGATTCTGATACTAGGATTTGGATGACTTGAACGGAGTTATGTGATTGTAACTATGAACTGTACCATGCTTATAATACGGTACTCTATTTAAGTAACTTGGAGTCCTGGTCTTGATTCATTTCCTTGTTCCATGGTCGTTTTATTATCTTGGTTCTATCAGTTTCATTGCTTACCAGTTCATGTTTTGCAGATTTCTTGGTGATCGATACCGGCTGTTATGATGTTGTCTTAGGAATGGACTTTCTCGGCACTTTCCAGGCTCACATTGATTGTAAGGAAAAGAAAGTGACTTTCCAGATTCCCGGACATCCGGAGTTTGTTTTTGCTGGAGAAAGCAGTTCTGTCGGGCCAGTCGAGTTTAAGGCTAGGCCGACAAACGGTGTTTTTCTCGTCAATGGAAGTTAATAAGGAGGAAGCGCCAGCTGTAGTTCGAGAGTTCATGGACGTGTTCGTGGACATCTCGGGTTTACCGCCAAAATGAGATGTAGAGTTCGCGATCGATCTTGTTCCTGGTGCAGTGCCAATTTCAAAGGCGTACTATCCAATGGCACCAGTGGAGTTGGAAGAAGTCAAGAAGCAGGTTACCGAATTACTTGAGAAGGGTTGGATTCGCAGTAGCAATTCACCTTGAGGAGCTCCAGTTCTTCTAGTCAAGAAGAAAGATGGCACAAGGAGGATATGCATCGATTATCGAGAATTAAACCGGGTGACTATTAAGAACAAGTACCTAATCCCTCGCATTGGCGAATTATTCGAGCAACTCAGTAGCGCGAGGGTATTCTCAAAGCTGGATTTGCGATCCGGATATCATCAGGTCCGAGTTAAATCAGAGGATATTTGCAAGACTGCGTTCCGAAGTCGGTATGGACATTACGAGTATTTAGTGATACCATTCGGAGTCACGAATGCACCGGCGATATTTATGGACCTGATCAACCGAATCTTTTCACTGTTCTTGGACCAGTTTATAGTAGTGTTCATCGATGATATTCTGGTTTACTCGAGGAGCATTGAAGAGCATGTGGAACACTTGAAGATCGCACTGCAGACATTGAGGCAAGAAAGATTGTGTAGGGTTCCTAGGCACTCTTGTGAAGGTTCATAAGGCATCAAACATGCCCGGATAAAAATTTAGACGTGCCGAACAACCCAAAGCCGGGATCTTTGCTAGATTATTAGGGTTTAACATGCAAGAAGAAAACTTTTATCTAAGTGTGAGGGATTACAACCTTTGTAGTCCGCTCCTTCACTTCACAAGCTCCGAGTAGAAGTCCCTTTGCCGCGATCCACGATCTCCCGGACTCATTAGAGGCTCTACGACTCGAACGATCCATGCTAGCTCGAAGTATTCCAAATCTCCGATGATCTACCTTGAAGTTGCAACGACTCAAGATTTCTCACTCAAAAGAGATGAACACACTAATCCCATGGGCTAGATGAGATGAGGATGAGAGAGTAGTAATTTTGCTTTCTTTTTATATCATTTTCTCATATTTATTCATCACTTAAGGTTTTACGAGTAAGCTTTCAAGAGAGAAGAAGATGATAATGGAAAATCAATAAAAAAATTAATCCTTTTGTGATGAATAGAATATAAACTATATGATTGAATTGTGAACCATGGTCAAGGATGAGTGGTCAAGATTTTGTAGAGAAATAACTAGAGTTAGGGTTTGGTTGAGTTAAAGAATGTGTCATCCAAAAAGATCTTAAGAATGACAAAAGAAAAAGCTTCTAGAAGATGCATGAAGCATCTAACCCAAAACAAACCCTAATCTCAATTAATCATCCTTAAACATGTTTAACAATTAATCATATCATGTCACAATAATATATATCACATATATATTATATATTTGCAACAAAAGAAAATAATACAATTAACGTATATTGCATATATATCAATGTATCATCCACTGAGAAAATGAAATAATAAAGCGAGCCAATATTAGATAATGTAATACAATATATATCATATATATATTATTATACATTAAATCATCGAATCAACATTTGATTCGACGATCCGGCTATATCGAATATTACCGACTAATACATCATGTACCGATTCATCGAATCAACACTTGATCCGATGTCCCGGTTCATTTCTAAATATCGCGAGAATATAATACGGTATCCCATATCGCATTATTCTCGCTCCTGCGCATATCACATATGTGCCACTACTCCGTTTCGCCTGAGCCAAGAAACCTCTGTGTAGGACTCTAAAGAATCGTCAATATGCCGGTAGCAGGTGATGATCATATCAAACACCCACAAGCTGCAAGCGGTCAGCTAAACGTAACAGCCACCCAGGTATTGAGCGATCAGAAGATCAACAAGCTAGCCTGTGCGTTCTCCTGTGAATCCAACCAGTAACACTCCCGTACAGTCCGGTCTGTTCGTCTGATATATCGCATATCAAGTCTAGGGGTGGTATACGTCAGACCCCAGTAACCGATAAGTCGTGTCGATGTGTGGCTCATAACGGGTCGAGAAACTACTAGTAACACTTACCAGTAAATCTCCATATCAGCCATAGCCAGGGACTTCCAGTTATAGCCAATCGAACACAGCACAACATCAACTCCCTATACCGGGAGAGACGAATCCCCTCCTATCGCTCATTGCCTCCATGTGATTCGGGACTGTACCCAAAAGCCACCGTTTTGCACGCCCTCTTGGACGTGGTAAGGTGGAAATCAAAGCACAGTGGGAATCACACAAGACTCTATGACGATCTCGGGTCTACAGACTACCCTGTACCAGTGTCACCGGAGAACTGCCATCTGACGTGTGGTATATCACCATCTGGGAGTTCTCGGCGAGTCCGTCCAGTGTACCCAGTCTCCACTGAGCACTCGTACACCATCTCTGATGTCTAACACCGATGGATATGGGATCATCCATCGCCCATCATATGGGTCAAGATGCGTATACGCTAGTCTACTCTGGTGTATCGATGCCCTGTCTCGATATACCCTCGACTAGGAACAGTTATAGGATGTACTCATCGACTATCGCGGCCCCACTAGTATGATCTCATCATAGTCCCAGTAGTCGAGTACAAATCCTAAGGGCTTTATCAACATGTGAGAGTAAAACAGTAAACCAATACAAGTCAACATGTTAAGATAAAGTGAAACCAAATAGCATACTATCATGACGAGCAAGAAAGTCTTCTCTCTATATAACCAAGCATCCATTATAATATACATCATATGTACAACAATGGCTTCTAGGGCATATACATAACTAACAGATTGTATGCAAAGATGAGCAAGTGCGAGTTTTGGTTTGAAGAAGTGAAGTTTTTGGGGCATATCGTATCCGGAGATAGAATTGCCATTGACCCTGAAAAGATTGCAGCAGTTCAAGATTGGCCGATTCCGAAGAACGTAGCAGAGATCAGAAGTTTTCTTGGACTTGCCGGATATTACAGAAGGTTCGTGGAGAATTTTGCTCATTTGGCTGAGCCTTTGACCAAGCTTACGCGTAAGAAGATAACGTTCATATGGACAGATAAGTGTGCGTCAGCTTTTGAGGCATTGAAGCAGAGATTGATAACCGCTCCTATTCTGACCGTGCCAGATAATTCCGGAGGATTGGTGATTCACAGCGATGCATCTGGGAAAGGTTTGGGATGTGTTTTGATGCAGCATGGGAAAGTTATTGCTTACGCATCGAGACGGTTGGAGATCCATGAGAAGAATTACCCAACTCATGATTTGGAGCTAGCAGCTGTGATTTTCGCTTTGAAGATTTGGAGACACTACTTACTGGGCGAAAGAGTCGAAATATTCACCGATCACAAAAGCCTAAAGTACGTGTTCACGCAGAAAGAGCTAAACATGAGGCAGCATAGATGGTTGGAGCTGATGGCTGACTACGATCTTGATCTTAAGTACCATCCGGGGAAAGTTAACGTTGTGCCGGATGCGCTTAGTCGGTTGCCAGCATTTTGGATGTTGACTGCACAGAAAGAACTTATCGAAGACTTTCGGAGATTCGAGTTGGAGATCATGCTACCGCACTTTCCGGGACAGTTGATACAGCTGCAAGTACAGTCGTCGTTGATCGAGAATATTAAGGGAGCACAGTCGCAGGACCTAAGATTGCAGAAGTTTCGAGAACAGGTTGAAGCGAGACTTCGAACGGACTTGTTGATTCATGAAGATGGTTCGTTGTGATATGGTAGCCGTTTGTGTGTGCCAAAAGGAGATATTCATGAAGAAGTTATGAAGGAAGCACACAGTTCCGCGTATTCCATTCATCCAGGAGGCATGAAGATGTACCACGATCTAAGACAACATTTCTGGTGGGAAGGCATGAAAAGGGAGATTGCTCGCTTTATAGCGAAGTGCTTGGTGTGTCAACAAGTTAAGGCTGAACATCAAAGGGTGGCTGGTTTATTACAACCACTTCCGATTCCTCAATGGAAGTGGGAACATATAACCATGGGTTTCAAGACAGCTTTACCGAAGAGTCTAAAGGGCAACAATGCAGTTTGGGTGATTGTTGATCGATTGACCAAGGCAGCTCATTTCATACCATTTCAAGTTGTTCAATCAACGGAAGCGTTGGCAGAACGGTACATGCAGGAGATTGTGAGATTGCATGGAGTACCTGTGAACATCGTGTCCAACCGTGACACCCGATTCTTATCGCACTTCTGGAGGAGTTTACAGGAAAGTTTGGGGACGCGATTGAAGTTTAGCACCGCTTATCATCCTCAGACAGATGGCCAGTCGAAGAGAACGATCTAAACTCTTGAAGATGTATTGAGAGCTTGCATCTTAGATTTCAAGGGTTCATGGGAGGATCATCTACACTTGGTGGAGTTTTCTTAGAACAATAGCTTTCAGGCGACTATTCAGATGGTTCCATTCGAAGCATTGTATGGTCGCAAGTGTCGTTCACCTGTTTGTTGAGACGATGTTGGAGAACGAAGATTGTTGGGACCGGATTTGATCGTGCAAACCGTGGAGAAAGTTAATACTATCCGAAATCACATGAAGGCAGCACAAGATCGGCAGAAGAGTTTGGCCGACACATCGAGAAGACCTACAGAGTTCGCTGTTGGTGATCTGGTATTCTTGAAGATATCACCGACTAGAGAAGTGATTTGTTTTGGGAGTCGAGGCAAGTTTGGTCCTCGATTCGTAGGGCCTTTCAAAATTTTTGAGCGTGTCGAAGAAGTGGCTTATCGATTGGCTTTACTACAATATTTGGCGAATGCTCATGACGTGTTTCATGTATCTCAACTCCGTAAGTATGTTCGAGATGAAACACACGTGCTGGATCATTCGGAGCTAACTGTAAGAGAGGATTTGACCTTTGAGGAACGACCGATGTCGATTGTTGATCGAAGAGAAAAGGCCCTTAAGAACAAGGTTATCCCTCTCGTACTTGTTTCTTGGGGGAATCGCTCGCATGGAGAATCGACTTGGGAACGAGAAGACGAAATTCGACAGAAGTTTCCACACTTATTCTTGTATATTCTTGATTGTTCATATTTTCTTGTTTTGGGAATTTTGAGGACGAAATTCTTTTTGTAGTTGGGTATAATGTAACACCCTGGTTCATTTATACCAATTCTAGTATTCTTTATTTATAGTATTTTCTTGATTTATTGTGTATTGGGTGCGAATAGTGTATTTGACATTTGTATTTGCATCCGACCCGACCCGCATGCTTGAAACCAGTCTTGATTCATGTTTATGATTTATCCTGATCTGTTACATAGACTTGTGCACTTTCATTTATTTGTACATTGCATACTCGCATTTTATCTAGCATCTACATTTTAATATAATATTTTAAGTCACATAAAATATTTTAAAAATACATTGCATGGCCTGCATAATACCCCTAACCCTGTGGTCGCATCCGCGCATCTTGTTCTCGTCCCGTTCAGTAAAACGGACTTGTTTGTATGACTACGTGCACGTGCGTGCATACGTTCTTGGGCGTATGCATTTTTTTCGTTACCCGGATATCCAACTTTAATTTTGGTCGATATGTATATTTTTCGTATTTTAAAACTGAATTTTAGACCCCACCCGGGCATGTTTTGGACTATATTTGTATTTACCAGAATATCAAATTTTATTTATATAATATTAATTTTATAAACTGATACAAATTAAAATTTAGTTAACTAATAAAAGATTTTTTTTAAATTTAAATCTAAACTAATTTCCTAACAAACTAACAACCCCTTTCTCTCTCTCTCCTCTGCATGTATATATATTATATTTATTTTTTATTCCTTATTTAATACATAGCCTCTTCTTCTTACTTCTTCTTTCTTCTTTCTTTTTCTTAATCTTGTTTCTTGATTCCGGTGATAACCGCCGGAGTCGTGCTCGTCGCTGACGATCCGAGTGATCCAGTGAACGTACCTTGCCTGTATGATCACTCTCTTGCCTTGCATGGACCCGTACTGCGTCAGCGTGTGCGTTGCGATGATTTACCGACGTCGGACGTGCCGTGCGTATCCGTCGCGTGATTCGATCGAGGCAAGTTAATCTTGCTACATGGTATACTACAATATATTGCATACATGTAAATAATAACATTACTTATTGTTTAATTATGCATCCCACATTACCATTTTACTATCTTTACTGTCTTCGGAAATCCGTGTGCATCCATATCACTATTTACATATCTAGTCGCATGATAATTCATCTTTCTACATGCTAGGTATATTATTATGCATCCATATGAGTAAAATATTACCCGTTTATCACATTATACATCCATATTAAAGTTTTACCGTTTTCGGATACCCGTTTGCATCCATATCATTTAAAATATATATCGTTGTAATATTTCTTATTATTATCTTTAATTAGTTTATAATCTGCATTTTATAATTTTATATAAAATATAGTTTGAAAATATTATAGTTTACACATGAAACGCTGTTATAAAGCGGATACGACAAATCTAAAATTTACTGTACACCTTAGTTTATAAAATTCATTATAAATCATAGAAAAATTATTAGTATACGTTCTTTAGTTCGTTACGAAGATAACTCAGAATACTATAACTCTATGAAATATTTATTTGCAAAATAAATTGTTTAAATAACTTAAAATGAAAATGAAAATATCTCTAAACTGCTGTCCAAGGAAATTCCAGTATCAGACTTTCAATTTCGAATATTCATAGCTTTTTGTAGGAACAACCAGAGATACTTCAACTTATAAAAATGAAAACCTTATTGAATTATGCTTTTTTTGGTATAAGACACGCCCCTTTTGGAGAACGTTTGTTATTTTAAAGCTATTTTACAAATCAGGGTGACGCTGAATTTCAGAACGGAACTTTCTTGTGCATGGTTAATCAATACCACTTTTATAGTTATTAATCGGTTTGAATATGCTATCCATGTTAATATTATTATATAAATATCTATTTAATAAATAATAGTGCTTGTGTTTTAACATTCAGCAAATTTTACCGATTTACAGTTTTATAGTATCCGTCTGTATCCGTACGGTTTATTACATATCTAGTTGCACGCCGAGACCATATTATTTCATGTTACTGTTGTATTAGTACACCATGCTTGATAATTGTGCATCCTACTTAGTCATGATGTGGCCCCTGATCGATATTTGTGCATCCATGCTTTTATTGTATATCCGTACTTTCACTTTATTCAATACTTGCTACAGTTTGATTATGAGCACCCGTTTGACACCTGTGCACTACTTGACATGACCTGATACACCACTACTTAACATGACTTGATACATGCACACTACCTGACATGACCTGATATATCACTACTTGACATGTTACCTGATCCTGTTTCTAATGCCGACAATCCTGACATGTTGTCCCGATGGACATGTGTCGTCTGTAAAGACAAACATGTTCCTGCTTGATCCTGTGTTTGCATTAGGTTCAGATTTATCAATACCGGACTTGAACACATAACTTGGGAGTAAGGGGAAATAAATGATGAAACCTGACTTGTAACTCAACAGTTCGACGCTTATACTGATCAGTTTTGGGGGCAAGGCCATTCTCGGGATGATGTTGCTGACATCATTCATCTGTACATGTTTCCTGTTTGTGCTTAGCGGCACATCTCGGATTCAGCCCCGAGAGTCTGGACCGTGGTCCCGGGTACGCACGGGATACTATTGAGTTACATCGACGATTCATTAAATTGATTTCAAAGACTTGAGAGTAGTTAAGATTACTCACCACACGTCATATGTGCTTATACTCCTTATTGTTCTTTATCTGTATTACTGTTATACTTTTATTACTGTTCATACTCATGCCTGCATATCCTGTTATCTCCTGATTATATTATTGTTGATATTATGAAGCACTGACGTCTGGGTTTTGCATGGCCCAGATCCTCTACCTTTGTCGCAGGCTGATCAGGATTATTTCCGCCGTCAGGCCAAGCAGTGAGGATCCTGTTAGTATCCAGTTAGTTTAGTTATTTCCGTACCTTCCAGATTGTTATTGTTATTTTGATTTATTACTTCCGCATATTATTTCTTGACTCGTTTATTCTGGCTCATGGACATGTACTAGATAGTTTATTTTATTTCTACTGTTCTTGATATCTCTAGACAGCCGTAATGTGACTGTGGAGGGATATTTCCTAACCACAGGTAGCATGGTTGGCTCTGTCACGTGCCGATCTTAGTGCACTTTGGGAAGCGGGGCGTGAAAGGGTTTGTTTGGTATCAGAGCCATAGGATTTAGGTTAATCGGGTTTGATTCTTTTGTAGTTGGGTATTGGACCCAATACACGAATCAGAAAATCCGTGATTAGGAACATGTCCCGCCACATTATTATCATGATTCTTGAATCATATCTTTCTCTTGACCCCTGTCCTGACGATATGCTAACAACTTTGCATCTCGAGTTGAATTCTTTTGGTTCTCTGTTGTTTCTTCCGTCCTATTCCTTTGATTCTGATACTAGGATTTGGGCGACTTGAACGGAGGTATGTGATTGTAACTATGAACTGCAGCATGGTTATAATGCGGTACTCTATTTAAGTAACTTGGAGTCCTGGTCTTGATTCATTTCCTTGTTCCATGGTCATTTTATTACCTTGGTTCTCTCAGTTTCATTGCTTACCAGTTCATGTTTTGCAGATTTCTTGGTGATCGATACCGGCAGTTATGATATTGTCTTGGGAATGGACTTTCTCGGCACTTTCCATACTCACATTGATTGTAAGGCAAAGAAAGTGACTTTCCAGATTTCCGGAAATCCGGAGTTTGTTTTTGCTGGAGAAAGCAGTTCTGTCGGGCCAGTCGGGTTTAAGTCTAGGCCGACAAACGGTGTTTTTCTTGTCAATGGAAGTTAATAAGGAGGAAGCGCCAGCTGTAGTTCGAGAGTTCATGGACGTGTTCGTGGACATCTCGGGTTTACCGCCAAAACGAAATGTGGAGTTCGTGATCGATCTTATTCCTGGTGCAGCGCCAATCTCAAAGGCGTACTATCCAATGGCACCAGTGGAGTTGGAAGAAGTCAAGAAGCAGGTTACCGAATTACTTGAGAAGGGTTGGATTCGCAGTAGCAATTCACCTTGGGGAGCTCCAGTTCTTCTAGTCAAGAAGAAAGATGGCACAAGGAGGATATGCATCGATTATTGAGAATTAAACCGGGTGACTATTAAGAACAAGTACCTAATCCCTCGCATTGGCGAATTATTCGAGCAACTCAGTGGCGTGAGGGTATTCTCGAAGCTGGATTTGCGATCCGGATATCATCAGGTCCGAGTTAAATCAGAGGATATTTGCAAGACTGCGTTCCAAACTCGGTATGGACATTACGAGTATTTAGTGATGACATTCGGAGTCACGAATGCACCGGCGATATTTATGGACTTGATGAACCGAATCTTTTCACCGTTCTTGGACCAGTTTATTGTAGTGTTCATCGATGATATTCTGGTCTACTCGAGGAGCATTGAAGAGCATGTGGAACACTTGAAGATCGCACTGCAGACATTGAGGCAAGAAAGATTGTATGCAAAGATGAGCAAGTGCGAGTTTTGGTTTGAAGAAGTGAAGTTTTTGGGGCATGTCGTATCCGGAGATAGAATCACCGTTGACCCTGAAAAGATTGCAGCAGTTCAAGATTGGTCGATTCCGAAGAACGTAGCAGGGATCAGAAGCTTTTCTGGACTTGCCGGATATTACAGAAGGTTCATGGAGAATTTTGTTCATTTGGCTGAGCCTTTGACCAAACTTTCGCGTAAGAAGGTACCGTTCATATAGACGGATAAGTGTGCGTCAGCTTTTGAGGTATTGAAGCAGAGATTGATAACCGCTCCTATTCTGACCGTGCCAGACAGTTCCGGAGGATTGGTGATTCACAACGACGCATCTGGGAAAGGTTTGGGATGTATTTTGATGCAGTATAGGAAAGTTATAACTTACGCATCGAGACTGTTGAAGATCCATGAGAAGAATTACCCAACTCATGATTTGGATCTAACAGCTGTGATTTTCGCTTTGAATATTTGGAGACACTACTCACTGGGCGAAAGGGTCGAAGTATTCACCGATCACAAAAGCCTAAAATGCGTGTTCACATAGAAAGAGCTAAACATGAGGCAGCGTAGATGGTTGGAGCTGATGGCTGACTACGATCTTGATCTTAAGTACCATCCGGGGAAAGTTAACGTTGTGCCGGATGTGCTTAGTCGGTTGCCAGCAATTCGGATGTTGACTGCACAGAAGAAACTTATCGAAGACTTTCGGAGATTCGAGTTGGAGATCGTGCTACCGCACTTTTCGGAACAGTTGATGCAGCTGCAAGTACAGTCGTCGTTGATCGAGAATATTAAGGCAGCGCAGTCGCAGGACCTGAAATTGCAAAAGTTTCGAGAACAGATTGAAGCGGGACTTCGAACGAACTTGTTGATTCATGAAGATGGTTCGTTGCGATATGGTAGCCGTTTGTGTGTGCCAAAAGGAGATATTCGTGAAGAAGTTATGAAGGAAGCACACAGTTCCGCGTATTACGTACATCCAGGAGGCACGAAGATGTACCGCGATCTAAGACAGCATTTCTGGTGGGAAGGCATGAAAAGGGAGATCGCTCGCTTTGTAGCGAAGTGCTTAGTGTGTCAGCAAATTAAGGTTGAACATCAAAGGGTGGCTGGTTTATTGCAACCACTTCCGATTCCTCAATGGAAATGGGAACATATAACCAAGGATTTCGTGACAGCTTTACCGCGGAGTCCAAAGGGCAACAATGCAGTTTGGGTGATTGTTGATCGATTGACCAAGGCAGCTCATTTCATACCATTTCGTGTTGGTCAATCAACGGAAGCGTTGGCAGAACGGTACATGCAGGAGATTGCGAGATTGCATGGAGTACCTGTGAGCATCGTGTCCAACCGTGACACCCGATTCTTATCACACTTCTGGAGGAGTTTACAGGAAAGTTTGGAGACGCGATTGAATTTAGCACCGCTTATCATCCTCAGACAGATGTCCATTCAGAGAGAACGATCCAAACTCTTGAAGATATGTTGAGAGCTTGCATGTTAGATTTCAAGGGTTCATGGGAGGATCATCTACACTTGGTGGAGTTTTCTTACAACAATAGCTTTCAGGCGACTATTCAGATGGCTCCATTCGAAGCATTGTATGGTCGCAAGTGTCGTTCACCTGTTTATTAGGACGATGTTGGAGAACGAAGATTGTTGGGACCGGATTTCATCGTGCAAACCGTGGAGAAATTTAATACTATCCAAAATCACATGAAGGTAGCACAAGATCGGCAGAAGAGTTGGGCCAACACATCGAGAAGACCTCTAGAGTTCGTTGTTGGTGATCTTGTATTCTTGAAGATATCACCGACTAGAGGAGTGATTCGTTTTGGGAGTCGAGGCAAGCTTAGTCCTCGATTCGTGGGGCCTTTCGAGATTTTGGAGCGTGTTGGAGAAGCGGCTTATCGATTGGCGTTACCGCAATCTTTGGCGAATGTTCATGACGTGTTTCATGTATCTCAACTCCATAAGTATGTTCGAGATGAAACACACGTGCTGGATCATTCGGAGCTAACTGTAAGAGAGGATTTGACCTTTGAGGAACGACCGATGTCGATTGTTGATCGAAGAGAAAAGGTCCATAAGAATAAGATTATCCCTCTCATACTTGTTTTTTGGGGGAATCGCTCGCATGGAGAATCGACTTGGGAACGAGAAGACGAAATTCGACAGAAGTTTCCACACCTATTCTTGTATATTCTTGATTGTTCATCTTTTCTTGTTTTGGGAATTTCGACGACGAAAATATTTTTGTAGTTGGGTATAATGTAACACCCTGGTTCATTTATACCAATTCTAGTATTCTTTATTTATAGTATTTTCTTGATTTATTGTGTTTTGGGTGCGAATAGTGTATTTGACATTTGTATTTGCATCCGACCCGACCCGCATGCTTGAAACCAGTCTTGATTCATGTTTATGATTTATCCTGATCTGTTACATAGACTCGTGCACTTTCATTTATTTGTATATTGCATACTCGCATTTTATCTAGCATCTGCATTTTAATATAACATTTTAAGTCACATAAAATATTTTAAAAATACATTGCATGGCCTGCATGATACCCCTAACCCTGTGGTCGCATCCGCGCATCTTGTTCTCGTCCCGTTCAGTAAAACGGACTTGTTTGGATGACTACGTGCACGTGCGTGCATCCGTTCTTGGGGGTATGCATTTTTTTCGTTACCCGGATATCCAACTTTAATTTTGGTCGATATGTATATTTTTCGTATTTTAAAACTGAATTTTAGACCCGACCCGGGTATGTTTTGGACTATGTTTGTATTTACCAGAATATCAAATTTTATTTATATAATATTAATTTTATAAACTGATACAAATTAAAATTTAGTTAACTAATAAAAGATTTTTTTTTAAATTTAAATCTAAACTAATTTCCTAACAAACTAACAACCTATTTCTCTCTCTCTCCTCTCTCTCTCTCTCTCTCTCTCTCTCTATATATATATATATATATATATATATATATATATATATATATATATATATTATTTATTTTTTTTCCTTATTTAATACACAGCCTCTTCTTCTTACTTCTTCTTCTTCTTTCTTCTTTCTTTTTCTTGATCTTGTTTCTTGATTCCGGTGATCACCGCCGGAGCCGTGCTCGTCGCTGATGATCCGAGTGATCCAGTGAACATACCTTGCCTGTGTGACCACCCTCTTGCCTTGCCTGGACCCGTACCGCGTGCCGCGTGTGCATTGCGATTATTTACCGACGCCGGACGTGCCGTGCGTATCCGTCGCGTGATTCGATCGAGATAAGTTAATCTTGCTACATGCTATACTACAATATATTGCACACATGTAAATAATAATATTACTTATTGTTTAATTATGCATCCCACATTACCATTTTACTATCTTTACTGTCTTCGGAAATCCGTGTGCATCCATATCACTATTTACATATCTAGTCGCATGCTAATTTATCTTTCTACATGCTAGGTATATTATTATGCATTCATATGAGTAAAATATTACCCGTTTATCACATTATACTTCCATATTAAAGTTTTACCGTTTTCGGATACCCGTTTGCATCCATATCATTTAAAATATATATCATCGTAATATTTCTTATTATTATCTTTAATTAATTTATAATCTTCATTTTATAATGTTATACAAAATATAGTTTGAAAATATTATAGTTTACACATGAAACGCCGTTGCAAAGCGGATACGACAAATCTGAAATTTACTGTACACCTTAGCTTATAAAATTCATTATAAAAAATAGAAAAATTATTAGTATAAGTTCTTTAGTTCATTACGAAGCTAACTCAGAATACTATAACTCTATGAAATATTTACTTGCAAAATAAATTGTTTAAATAACTTAAAATGCAAATGAAAATATCTCTAAACTGCTGTCCAGGGAAATTCCAGTATCAAACTTTCAACTTTGA
Organism: Agapanthus africanus; assembly: GCA_030015575.1. NCBI lineage: Eukaryota > Viridiplantae > Streptophyta > Magnoliopsida > Asparagales > Amaryllidaceae > Agapanthus > Agapanthus africanus. Next base: position 964,703,797 of record CM057338.1, read on the forward strand.
ATGTTCATAATTTTTTGTAGAAACAACCTGAGATATTTCAACTTATAAAAATGAAAACTTTATTGAATTATCCGTGTTTTGGTATAAGACACGTCCCTTTTGGAGAACGTTTGTTAATTTTAAGCTATTTTACAAATTATGGTGACGCTGAATTTGTGAACGGAACTTTCTTGTGCATGGTTAATCAATACCACTTTTATAGTAATTAATCGGTTTGAATATATTATCCATGTTAATATTATTATATCAATATCTATTTAATAAATAATAGTGCTTGTGTTTTAACATTCAGCAAATTTTACCGATTTACAGTTTTATAGTATCCGTCTGTATCCGTACGGTTTATTACATATCTGGTTGCATGCCGAGACCATATTATTTCATGTTACTGTTGTATTAGTGCACCATGCTTGATAATTGTGCATCTTACTTAGTGATGATGTGGCCCCTGATCGATATTTGTGCATCCATGCTTTTATTGTACATCCGTACTTTCACCTTGATTCAATACTTGTTACAGTTTGATTATGAGCACCCGTTTGACACCTGTGCACTACTTGACATGACCAGATACACCACTACTTGACATGACTTGATACATGCACACTACCTGACATGACCTGATATATCACTACTTGACATATTACCTGATCCTGTTTCTAATGCCGACAATCCTGACATGTTGTCCCGATGGACAAATCCTGTCGTCTGTATAGACAAACCTGTTCCTGCTTGATCCTGTGTTGGAATTAGCTTCAGATTTATCAATACCCGACTTGAACACATAACTTGGGGGTAAGGGGAAATTAATGATGAAACCTGACTCGTAACTCAACAGTTCGACGCTTATACTGATCAGTTTTGGGGGCCAGGCCAGTCCCGGGATGATGTTGCTGACATCATTCGTCTGTACATGTTTCCTGTTTGTTCTTAGAGGCACATCTCGGATTCATCCCCAAGAGTCTGGACCATGGTCCCGGGTACGCATGGGATACTATTAAATTACATCGACGATTCATTAAATTGATTTCAAAGACTTGAGAGTAGTTAATCCAGTCTTTAGTTCAGATTACTCACCACACGTCATATGTGCTTATACTCCTTACCGTTCCTTATCCGTGTTACTGTTATACTTTTATTATTGTTCATACTTATGCCTGCATATCCTGTCATCTCTTGATTATATTATTGTTGATATTTTGACGCACTAACGTCTGGGTTTTGCATGGCCCAGATCCTCTACCTTTATCGCAGGCTGATCAGGAGTATTTCCGCCGTCAGGCCGAGCAGTGAGGATCCTGTTAGTATCCAGTTAGTTTAGTTATTTCCTTACCTTCAGATTGTTATTGTTATTTGGATTTATTGCTTCCGCGTATTATTTCATGACTCGTTTATTCTGGCTCATGGACATGTACTAGATAGTTTATTTTATTTCTACTGTTCTTGATATCTCTAGACAGCCCTAATGTAACTGTGGAGGGATGTTTCCTAGCCACATGTAGCATGGTTGGCTCTGTCACGTGCCGATCTTAGCGCACTGAGGGAAGCGGGGCATGACATATATACTCTATTCTGTCTATTCTATTCTTGTCTATTTATGGGACTTATCGACCGATTTGTTCGCGGACGACATTCTCTTTCTTCTTCTTTGGAATGTCGTCAGGTGATTCGGACTCACTGGAGATCGAGCCCACCTTCGAGGACTTAGATCGGCTAGACTTCGTCCCGGAGCTCTAGTTACTTGTACATATTTACATTCTGTATTTTCCATTTCTGTTATGCCACTGTTTAGGCATTGCTTTCCATTCTATGTATTTCCTTTTCAGATGTATTGAAAAAACAATATTAATAAATAAAGTTGTTGTTCAACTATATCCATTGTCACTGTCTCTTGTGCATTTTACTTATATTGCTTAGATATGCTTAGCGTGTTTACTTCAGAGTAAATATGTAGCGGCCTCGTCGCGGCCTCTGCCCGTATACTGGGAAGCAGGGCGTGACAGGTTTTGTTAGTGGCCCAAGCAGGTCAGAGCTGTATGGAACCCTACCATGCAGTTCAGTTCTGCGTGAACAACCTAAGTAATATAACACAAGAACTAGCAACTGAAAATATTCTTTACAATTCCTATTTCTTGAATCTTATCATTTCATATATTTTGAATCTATCCTAACCCAAATTTTTCTTTCAAGGTTATGGATTCCCCAAACAACACTAGCACCAACTACAACAACACTCTACCATCCCTACCAATTGCACCGGCCGTAGCTGCTCCGATCAATGGGTAGACGGTACTACTTGAGGCGATCCGCAATCTCCTGGAGGGACTGCAGCAACAGACTGCTATATTATTGAACCGTCCAGAAATGGAAGCAACCGGTATAAAGCGCTCTGCCGCCCAGATGGCAGGAAGAGCCCATCCTATACAACCTTCTAAACCCAAGAGACAGAAAGAAGCAATTAACCAATCAAGTCCAGGTTTTTGTTTCTACTGCAAGAAAGATGGACACTTGTGGAAGGACTGTTGGCGTGCAAAAGGCTTGTACTTAGTTTGTGGCGCATCCAATCACGGAGTTGGAAACTGTCCTTATAGACGCAACCCAGCTCACACACCCACCAACTAGCTGCAGCGGCCAGCTATCCAGGCTCCTGCACCTCGTCTTGCACTCACAGCTCCACCACCTACACAACCTAATCGCCAATTTCATCAGGCACTGAGGAACATGCCTCGAGGGCAGAGAAACATGCCCTAAGGACAGAGAAATGTGCCCCCGGCTAGGAGGAATGAACCACGGCGTTAGGCTTTCCTTTTAGAGGCTGAAGAAGCAGAGGCCGTAGACCAAGGTAACCCCGGTAATTTCCTCAACTCTCTTCAAATCTTTCATTCTTTCATACACTACCAATAATTCTATCACCAAACTTTCCTTGAATCCGTTACACTTTCCTTTTAAAAATTTCGAGGATGAAATTTTTTTTAAGGAGGGTAGAATGTAACAACCCTAAACTTTCTGTACAATATTTTTTCAAAAATACAGAAAGGGGTACTTGAGCCTGAGCACAACTTATAAGTTTGATTTGCTTTTGAACAGGAAGAAGGAGCTTGTAGCTCATTGATAATACCTTGCATTGCTGAACCAAAACACCAGAGTTCAAATCCCATCAGCCACACATTTTTTTAATTAAATTCTTTTAATATATTAGAAGCCCAAAGGTCTACACGTGCACAACACGTAAAACCAAGAGTCGCATATAAAACAAACGAGTTCACTGCAGTAGACCAAGCATCAGGGACAAGTGGCGAAGAGACGAGCCCCGACTCGCCCGACTCGGGCCAGCGAAGCGGTTGAATCGGCCGACGCCTCTGGGTCAACTCGGTCCGATCCCACTTTTTCTTAAACCCCCTGCACCCTTTGACCTACCTCACTCTCCCTGCACTGTTTAAATTATCTGCAATTAACCAGAGAATTAAAATACCCCCATTTAATCCATTTTAATATAAACTTTTAATACACCCTTTCACTAGCCTAAAACCCTAATTTTTCCTATAAATAGCACCCTCAAATCATCCCTCCTCACTCCCAAATCTCTGCCCAAACTCTCAAGAAAATTTCTACGACTTTTTGTGTGCAAGTGGAGTTAGCAAAGGGCGAAGCGCCGACGAACTTCCGACGGCAATCCGAGAAGATTCCGACGACGAAATGACGCACCGTCACCTCCTACCTCTTCATCATTCTCTCTTCTAGTCTAATAACCTATAAGTCCCAACTTCTTCCTCTTTTCTCTATTCTAAAAACTTTCAAAACTAAAACCCGACGGAAGCGGAGTTCGTCCGACTTCCGATTCGGTTTTTCTTTAAAAAATATAATTTTTCTTAATCAAGATACCTTTATATCATCACATATTGTTCATTAAATATTAATAAATATCTTTAACAAGTTTCATCACAAAAGATTATTATATGCATCTTTTATCGCAATTTTACATTAAAATGCCTTCATGTTTCATTTCGACATGCTTGAACTTTAAAAACCGTATTATCTTAGAAAACTCATGAGGTAATGACTTACCTCCTCACAACACTCATATCTAACATAGCACAATAAATTTGGGAACATAGATTCGGAAAAATACGACTTTACACATAACTACCCCCGACTTATAAAAACCTTTTTCTACAAGAGGTGTATTTTAACAAATCTTTGCAATTGCGCCTCTACAACCAATTTAGGGAACCCGTTCGGGATGGTGCGGATTATCGCATATCCTCGGGCCTAATAGAGTGAGATGCAGACCTCTGCAAGGAGCATACGATCTCGAAAGATTTAAAATACAATTTTCTTTAGAAAATGTGATTTCCATTATAAATAAAACTTATATTTTTATAAATAAATATATATGTAATTAAAAATATCTATTTTAAATATTTTTAATATTCCACAATTCCCAAATTCAAGAAAAACATCCCATTTACAAGAAAATACCATACAAATCCAATATTACAAATAAATACCATATATTATGAAATTAGGTTTTATTCACTAGAAATGTCACATTGATAAAATATACATCCATAAAAACTCTAAAGACGATAATAAAATACTTGAGGTGTATTTTTAAAATTATACAAAATTATTTTTTATATAAAACCCCCTCAAGTTTTACTAAATTACAATAAGGACCCTAGTAAACATAAGTTTAAGCGGGACCAGTCTCTTGAGCCTCACAGAGCCGGAGATATGGGTGTTTGCCTATTTAAGGTAGACAACTTAACAAATGGTGTTATCAACACGGTAATTATGTTTGAAAAAGACACAAATCCTGCCGTCCATGTGCAGCAGTTACAGATAGTACCAAAACATAATTCAGGACTTCAATTTCTTTTCTAATTGTTTGACTCAGACTGGGTCTCAATATAATCAATCTGACTTGAATATGATTCAAGTATCAAACTACAATTCAACATGAATCCATGAATCTATATATTCAATCTGTTCAATCTATATTGACTGAACCGAACCATGGATATATTACATCTACATGTTCATCCATTATATCCGTTCCATTACTGATATAATGGTTTCGGCAAGTCATCTATCTATATACAATATACAATTCAAACAATACATACAATACAATCAACACATCGCAGGGTTTATAAGGGGTAGATTGGTACGGAAGGTGTTAGAAGTGGCACGAGACAGCAACCATAAAGACACCGAATCTGAATTCAATTGCCGTTGTACCGTGGCTGAACGGTTCCTTGTACTCCGTATACCGTAGTCTCTGGTCTAGTGAGACTCCTCTCGTATAAACTGGCCTCTTCTGTACCAAGATACAAATAACAGCGTTAACACTAAATACAACATTATAATAATATATACTCTATTCTGTTTATTCCATTCTTGTCTATTTACGGGACTTATCGAGCGATTTGTTCGCTGAGGATATTCTCTTTCTTCTTCTTTGGAATGTCGTCAGGTGATTCGGACTCACTGGAGATCGAGCCCACCTTCGAGGACTTGGATCAGCTAGCCTTCGATCCGGAGCTCTAGTTACTTGTATACATTTACATTCTATATTTTCCATTTCTGTTATGCCACTGTTTAGGCATTGTTTTCCATTCCATGTATTTCCATTTCAGTTGTATTGTTAAAAGAATGTTAATAAATAAAGTTGTTGTTCAATTATATCCATTGTCACTGTCTCTTGTGCATTTTACTTATATTGCTTAGATACGCTTAGCGTGTTAACTTCAGAGTAAATACGTAGCGGCCTCATCGCGTTCTCTGCCCGTATACTGGGAAGCAGGGCGTGATAGGTTTTGTTGGTGGCCCAGGCATGTCAGAGCTGTATGGAATTCTACCATGCAATTCAGTTCTGCATGGACAACCTAAGCAATTTACACAAGAATCAGCAGCTGAAAACATTTTTTACAATTCCTATTTCTTGAATTTTATCATTTTATATACTTTGAATCTATCCCAACCCAAATTTTTCTTTCAAGGTTATGGATTCCCCAAACAACACTAGCACCAACTTCAACAACACTCCACCATCCCTACCAATTGCACCGGCCGTAGCTGCTCCGATCATTGAGCAGACGGTACTACTTGAGGCGATCCGCAGCCTCCTGGAGGGACTGCAGCAGCAGACTGCTATATTATTGAACCGTCCAGAAACGGAAGCAACCGGTATAAAGCGCTCTGCTGCCCAAATGGAAAGAGGAGCCCATCCTATACAACCTTCTAAACCCAAGAGGCAGAAAGAAACAATTAACAAGTCAAATCCAGGTTTTTGATTCTACTGCAAGAAGGGTGGACACTTGTGGAAGGACTGTATGCGCGTGGAAGGACTGTAGGCGCGCAAAAGACCAGTGCTTAGTTGTGGCGCATCTAATCACGGAATTGGAAACTGTCTTTATAGACGCAACCCAGCCCACACACCCACCAACTAGCCGCAGCGGCCAGCTATCCAGGCTCCTGCACCTCGTCTTGCACTCACAGCTCCACCACCTGCACAGCTTAATCGCCAATTCCATTAGGCACTGAGGAACATGCTTCGAGGGCAGAGAAACATGCCCTAAGAACAGAGGAATGTGCCCCGGTTAGGAGGAATGAACCACGACGTCAGGCTTTCCTTTTAGCGGCTGAAGAAGCAGAGGCCGTAGACCAAGGTAATCCTGGTAATTTCCTCAACTCTTTTCAAATCTTTCATTATTTCATACACTACCAATAATTCTATCACCAAACTTTCCTTGAATCCGTTAGACTTTCCTTTTACAAATTTCAAGGACGAAACTTTTTTTAAGGAGGGTAGAATGTAACAACCCTAAACTTTCTGTACAATATTTTTTCAAAAATACAGAAAGGGGTACTTGAGCCTGAGCACAAGTTATAAATTTGATTTGCTTTTGAACAGCAAGAAGGAGCTTGTAGCTCATTGGTAATACCTTGCACTGCTGAACCAAAGCACCAGAGTTCAAATCCCAGCAGCCACACATTTTTTTAATTAAATTCTTTTAATTTTTTAGAAGCCTAAAGGTCTACATTGCACAACACGTAAAACTAAGAGTCATACATAAAACAAAAGAGTTCACTGCAGTAGACCAAGCGTCAGGGATACGTGGCGAAGAGACGAGCCCCGACTCGCCCGACTCAGGCCGGCGAAGCGGTTGAATCGGCCGGCGCCGCGGGATCAACTCAGTCCGATCCCACTTTTTCTTAAACCCCCTGCACCCTTTGTCCTACCCCACTCCCCCTGCACTGTTTAAATTCTCTGGAATTAACCAGAGAATTAAAATACCCCCATTTAATCCATTAATAAAAAAATTTAATACACACTTTCACTACCCTAAAACCCTAATTTTTCCTATAAATACCATCCTCAAATCACCCCTCCTCACTCCCAAATCCCTGCCTAAACTCTCAAGAAAATCCCTAAGTCTTTTTGTGTGCAAGTAAAGTTAGCAAAGGACGAAGCGCCGACGAACTTTCGACGGCAATCCGAGAAGATTCCGACGACGAAACGACGCACCGGTACCTCCAATCTCTTCCTCCTTCTCTCTTCTAGTCTAATAACTTGTAAGTCCCTACTTCTTCTTCTTTTCACTATTCTAAAATCTTTCAAAATTAAAACCCGACGGAAGCGGAGTTGGTTCGACTTCCAATTCGGTTTTTCTTTAAAAACTATAATTTTTCTTAATCAAGATACCTTCATATCATCACATATTGTTCATTAAATATTAATAAATATCTTTAACAAGTTTCATCACAAAAGATTATTATATGTATCTTTTATCGCAATTTTACATTAAAATACCTTCATGTTTCATTTCGACATGCTTGAACTTTAAAAACCGTATTACCTTAGAAAACTCATAAGGTAATGACTTACCTCCTCACAACACTCATATCTAATATAGCACGATGAATTTAGGAACATACATTCGGAAAAATACGACTTTACACATAACTACCCTCGACTTATAAAAACCTTTTTCTACAAGAGGTGTATTTTAACAAATCATTGCGATTGCGCCTCTATAACCCATTTGGGGAACCCATTCGGGATGGTGCGGATTATTGCACATCCTCGGGCTTAGAGTGAGATACAGACCTCCGCAAGGAGCATACGATCTCGAAAGATTTAAAATACAATTTTCTTTAGAAAATGTGATTTCCATTATAAATAAAACTTATATTTTTATAAATAAATATATATGTAATTAAAAATATCTATTTTAAATATTTATAATATTCCACATTTCCAAAATTTAAGAAAACATCCCATTTACAGGAAAATACCATACAAATCCAATATTACAAATAAATACCATATATTATGAAATTAGGTTTTATTCACTAGAAATGTCACATTGATAAAATATACATCCTTGAAAACTCTAAAGACGACAATAAAATACTTGAGGTGTATTTTGAAAATTATACAAATTATTTTTTACATAAAACCCCTTCAAGTTATACTAAATTACAATAAGGACCCAGTAAACATAGGTTTAAGCGGGACCAGTCTCTTGAGCCTCAGGGAGCCGGAGATATGGGTGCTTGCCTATTTAAGGTAGACAACTTAACAAACGGTGTTATCAACACGGTAATTGTCTTTGAAAAAGACACAAATCCTGCCGTCCATGTGCAACAGTTACCGATAACACCAAAACATAATTCAGGACTTCAATTTCTTTTCTAATTGTTTGACTCAGACTGGGTCTCAATATAATCAATCTGACTTGAATATGATTCAAATATCAAACTACAATTCAATATGAATTCATGAATCTATATATTCAATCTGTTCAATCTATATTGACTGAACCGAACCATGGATATATTCCATCTACTTGTTCATCCATTATATCCATTCCATTACTATATCATGGTTTCGGCAAGTCATCCATCTATATACAATATACAATTCAAACAATACATACAATACAATCAAGATATCGCGGGGTTTATAAGGGGTAGATTGGTACGGAAGGTGTTAGAAGTGGCACGAGACAACAACCATAAAGACATCTAACCTGAATTCAATTGCCATTGTACCGTGGCTGAACGGTTCCTTGTACTCCGTATACCGTAGTCTTTGGTCTAGTGAGACACCTCTCGTATACACTTGCCTTTTCTATACCAAGCTACAAACAACAACGTTAACACTAAATACAACATTATAATAATATATACTCTATTTTGTCTATTCCATTCTTGTCTATTTATGGGACTTATCGAGCGATTTGTTCGCTGACGACATTCTCTTTCTTCTTTTTGGAATGTCGTCGGGTGATTCGGACTCACTGGAGATCGAACCCACCTTCGAGGACTTGGATCAGCTAGCCTTCGACCCGGAGCTCTAGTTACTTGTACATATTTACATTCTGTATTTTCCATTTCTGTTATGCCACGATTTAGGCATTGCTTTCCATTCCATGTATTTCCTTTTCAGATGTATTGTAAAAAGAATGTTAATAAATAAAGTTGCTAGTCAATTATATCCATTGTCACTGTCTCTTGTGCATTTTACTTATATTGCTTAGATACGCTTAGCGTGTTTACTTTAGAGTAAATACGTAGCGGCCTCGTCGCGTCCTCTGCTCGTATACTGGGAAGTGATGCGTGACAGGTTTTGTTGGTGGCCCAGGCAGGTCGGAGCTGTATGGAACCCTACTATGCAGTTCAGTTCTGCGTGGACAACCTAAGCAATATAACACAAGAACCAGCAACTGAAAACATTCTTTACAATTCATATTCCTTGAATCTTATCATTTCATATACTTTGAATCTATCCCAACCCAAATTTTTCTTTCGAGGTTATGGTTCCCTAAACAACACTAGCACCAACTTCAACAACACTCCACCATCCCTACCAATTGCGCCGGCCATAGCTGCTCCGATCAATGAGCAGACGGTACTACTTGAAGCGATCCGCGGCCTCCTTGAGGGACTGCAGCAGCAGACTGCTATATTATTGAACCGTCTAGAAACGAAAGCAACCGGTATAAAGCGCTCTGTCGCCCAGATGGTAGGAGGAGCCCATCCTATACAACCTTCTAAACCCAAGAGTCAGAAAGAAACAATTAACCAATCAAGTCCAGGTTTTTGTTTCTACTGCAAGAAGGATGGACACTTGTGGAAGGACTGTAGGCGCGCAAAAAGCCTGTGCTTAGTCTGTGACGCATCCAATCACGGAATTGGAAACTGTCCTTATAGACGCAACCCAGCTCACACACCCACCAACTACCCGCAGCGGCCAGCTATCCAGGCTCCTGCACCTCGTCTTGCACTCACAGCTCCACCACCTTCACAGCCTAATCGCCAATTTCATCAGGCACTGAGGAACATGCCTCGAGGGCAGAGAAACATGCCCTAAGGACAGAGGAATGTGCCCCCGGCTAAGAGGAATGAACCACGATGTCAGACTTTACTTTTAGCGGCTGAAGAAGCAGAGGCCGTAGACCAAGGTAACCCTGGTAATTTCCTCAACTCTTTTCAAATCTTTCATTCTTTCATACACTACCAATAATTCTATCACAAAGCTTTCCTTGAATCTGTTACACTTTCCTTTTACAAATTTCGAAGACGAATTTTATTTTAAGGAAGGTAGAATGTAACAACCCTAAAATTTATGTACAATATTTTTTCAAAAATACAGAAAGGGGTACTTGAGCCCTGAGCACAACATATAAGTTTGATTTGCTTTTGAACAGCAAGAAGGAGCTTGTAGCTCATTGGTAATATCTTATACTGCTGAACCAAAGCACCATAGTTCAAATCCCATCAGCCACACATTTTTTATTTAAATTCTTTTAATCTTTTAGAAGCCCAAAGGTCTACACGTGCACAACACATAAAACCAAGAGTCACACATAAAAAAAATGAGTCCACTGCAGTAGACCAATTGTCAGGGTCACGTGGCGAAGAGACGAGCCCCGACTCGCCCGACTCGGGCCGGTGAAGCGGTTGAATCGGCCGGTGTAGCCAGGTCAACTCGGTCCGATCCCACTTTTTCTTAAACCCCCTGCACCCTTTGGCCTACCTCACTCCCCCTGCACTGTTTAAATTCTCTGCAATTAACCAGAGAATTAAAATACCCCCATTTAATCCATTTTAATACAAATTTTTAATACATCTTTTCACTACCCTAAAACCTTAATTTTTCCTATAGATACCACTCTCAAATCACCTCTCCTCACTCCCAAATCCCTGCCCAAACTCTCAAGAAAATTCCCAAGACTTTTTGTTTGCAAGTGGAGTTAGCAAAGGGCGAAGCGCCGACGAACTTCTGACGGAAATCCGAGGAAATTCCGACAACGAAACGATGCACTGGCACCTCCTACTTCTTCCTCCTTCTCTCTTCCAGTCTAATAACTTGTAAGTCCCTACTTCTTCCTCTTTTCGCTATTCTAAAAACTTTCAAAACTAAAACCCGACGGAAGCGGAGTTAGTCCGACATCCGATTCGGTTTTTTCTTTAAAAACTATAATTTTTCTTAATCAAGATACCTTCATATTATCACATATTGTTCATTAAACATTAATAAATATTTTTAACAAGTTTCATCACAAAATATTATTATATGCATCTTTTATCGTAATTTTACATTAAAATACCTTCATTTTTCATTTCGACATGCTTGAACTTTAACAACCATATTATCTTAGAAAACTCACGAGGTAATGACCTACCTCCTCACAACACTCATATCTAACATAGCACGATGAATTTGGGAACATAGATTCGGAAAAATACGACTTTACACATAACTACCTCCGACTTATAAAAATCTTTTTCTACAAGAGCTGTATTTTAACAAATCTTTGCAATTGCGTCTCTACAACCCATTTGGGGAACCTGTTCAGGATGGTGCGGATTATCGCTCATTCTCGGGCCTAGTAGAGTGAGATGCAGACCTCCACAAGGAGCATACGATCTCGAAATATTTAAAATACAATTTTCTTTAGAAAATGTGATTTCCTTTATAAATAAAACTTATATTTTTATAAATAAAAATATATGTAATTAAAAATATCTATTTTTAATATTTATAATATTCCACATTTACAAAATTCAAGAAAACATCCCATTTACAAGAAAATACCATACAAATCCAATATTACAAATAAATACCATATATTATGAAATTAGGTTTTATTCACTAGAAATGTCACATTGATAAAATATACATCCATGAAAACTCTAAAGACGATAATAAAATACTTGAGGTATATTTTGAAAATTATACAAAATTATTTTTTACATAAAACCCCCTCAAGTTATACAAAATTACAATAAGGATCCTAGTAAACATAGGTTTAAGCGGGACATGTCTCTTGAGCCTCAGAGAGCCAGAGATATGGGTGCTTGCCTATTTAAGGTAGACAACTTAACAAACGGTGTTATCAACACGGTAATTGTCTTTGAAAATGACACAAATCCTACCGTCCATGTGCAGCAGTTACCGATAGCATCAAAACATAATTCAGGACTTCAATTTCATTTCTAATTGTTTGACTCAGACTGAGTCTCAATATAATCAATCTGACTTGCATATGATTCAAGTATCAACCTGCAATTCAACATGAATTCATAAATCTATATATTCAATCCGTTCAGTCTATATTGACCGAACCGAACCATGGATATATTCCATCTACATGTTCATCCATTATATCCGTTCCATTACTGATATCATGGTTTCGGCAAGTCATTCATCTATATACAATATACAATTCAAACAATACATACAATACAATCAAGATATCGCGGGGTTTATAAGGGGTAGATTGGTACGGAAGGTGTTAGAAGTGGTATGAGACAGCAACCATAAAGATACCTAACCTGAATTCAATTGCCATTGTACCGTGGCTGAACGGTTCCTTGTACTCCGTATACCGTAGTTTCTGGTCTAATGAGACTCCTCTCGTATACACTGGCCTCTTCTGTACCAAGCTATAAATAACAGCGTTAATATTAAATACAACATTATAATAATATATACTCTATTCTGTCTATTCCATTCTTGTCTATTTACGGGACTTACCGAGCGATTTGTTCGCTGACGACGTTCTCTTTCTTCTTCTTTGGAATGTCGTCAGGTGATTCGGACTCACTGGAGATCGAGCCCACCTTCGAGGACTTGGATCAGCTAGCCTTCAACCCGGAGCTCTAGTTACTTGTACACATTTACATTCTGTATTTTCCATTTCTGTCCTGCCACTGTTTAGGCATTGCTTTCCATTCCATGTAATTCCTTTTCAGATGTATTGTAAAAAGAATGTTAATAAATAAAGTTGTTATTCAATTATATCTATTGTCACTGTCTTTTATGCATTTTATATATATTGCTTAGATACGCTTAGCGTGTTTATTTTAGAGTAAATACGTAGCGGTCTCGTCGCGTCCTCTGCCCGTATATTGAGAAGCGTGACGTGACAGACTGCCATGAGCCCGTAGCTATGGGTGATTAGGTTGCAACCCTATAACTTTCACGAAAATTAAGATACCGCGTATGGCTTTAAATGCGCAACCCATTTTGATTGTCCTAAAACCTGTCTCATATTGAATGTGTTTATAATAAACGATTGATAAACAAGAAGTAGTCTTGTAAGGTCATTATGACTTCTATATTCTTGCATATAGGTTCATGTCGATATGAGACCTATATTGATATACAATATAAACCGATACTCAGATTCTTTATCTATTTATTTTTTAGTATTGTTTTATTGTGTTTTATATCAGTTAAAGTTTGAATCTTTATGGGGGAATTGTTGAAAGTTGAGTGGAAAGACTCAAACTTTACAAAGTAACTTTAGTCCCACATCGGGAAAACTAAAGGTTTTTTATGTGCTTAAATAAGTTACCTCCACATGGGTTATTAGTATGTTTTGCATTGTGTTTTTGTTGAAACACACATGCGTGCATGCCACTCCTGGTCCATGCCCGAGCCTCTCATAGGCAGACGTCCTGCGGACACAATTGTCGGACCGTTCTAGACTCAAAAGCCATACACTGTTTCGATTTTTTGGAGCAGTTACACTAACCGTTCCCGATATTTTGGAATAGTTGTGTTCATTGGAGACATTGATTTGGATCCTATAAATAGCCTGAATCTCTTCTTTTTTTAAAAATCAATTTCTTTACGGTTTTCTCTCTTGATTTTTTGTTTTGAGCATCAGTGTGAGACAAGACAGGATGCATACTATCCCTATGTGTAAATCCCCATTCCCATCTCAATAAAAGTTTTTAATTTTTCAAATTTCCCCGAGTGCCCCTTCCTTTTCCCCTCGTATTTTTCTGTGGGAAGTTGGTTCTTAAGTTCCAATATTTATAATTTTCCCAAACCCTAAAAGTCAAAGCCCAAGATTTAAAATCAAAGCTAAATTAAACTAAAACCAAAATTTTACTAATAAAATCCAAACCCAAACTATACTAAATCCTCAGCCCACACACACAAATTTAAATTTTAAAATCAAATAAGATTTATCCAAAGCCCGGCCCCATCTTAAACACTCAGCCCACAAAAAGAAAACTAATGGAATTTAATTAATAAAACTTTTTCTTTCGGCCCTGCCTATTCCCTCCAGCCCGCTTTCCAGCACACCCGACCCGCTTCTATTCTCTCTTCCCCAACGGCTCTCCCTCCTTCCAGCTCACCCCCTTCAATTCGCGACCCGCCTCCTCTGCCGCAGCTCACGCCCATGCCCTCGCAGTGCCGTTGCCCCGTCGCTTCCTATTCCCCCTCACACCCTCACCTCTCTCTCCTCTTTCATTTTCAAAATCCCTCACCTCTCTCCATCCACAAAAAACCCACCGAGCACCCAACTTCCCTCGCTCCACCACCGACGGCAACGACTGCAACCCACACCATTCTCCCTCGCTCACTTCTCTCCACTAACAAGAGCTCCCTACACTACCCCCTTCGCCTCCAGCCATGCATACCCAACTCCCCTGCACACCCGACCCATTACACCCGATCTCGACCACCACCTGCCCTCGATGCCGGTGAGCTTCTCGCCTCATCGTCGGCGCCCCTGAACTCCCTCGTCATCAGTATCATCACCAACACCCAAAAGTTTACACACCTGAGCCCTCTCTCTCTCTCTCTCTCTCTCTCTTCGAAAAAAAAATTTCAAAACCCAAAAACCCGACACCCTCTCGCTCGTTGCCGGAGCGCCGCCGCCGACCGTCATCGACCCCAGTGCACTCGCAGAGGACCATTGAGCACCCCTCGACCTCCAGTGACCGTACAACGGCTCCGGGAAACTCCGACATCAAATCCGTATCGCGAGCCAAGCTCGCGCAAATCGTTTCACGACGTACATCGCGCGTTCGTGACGCCGCTGCTGCCGTGCAATCCCGAGACATTTCCAGGCAAGTATTTTACTTGCTACATGCTAATTTACCCTTATTACAAACTCAAACATATAAGTTATGAAATTCCTTTTTCCGATAAAACTTAGTGACATATGTGTTCGATGCAAGGCCCCAATGAAAGTACTTGCTTAATTTGAAGGAAATGGATGTTTTCTGTTGGCCCATATAATGAAGAATATTGTGTATAAATCTCACTGGAAAATACGACTGTTAGTGACTAAAATTGATACCCCCAAATATACCGATAAAACTAGAAATTTCCCGTATCTGAAAATGATTAAAATTATTGTAAATTATGTACATACTGAAATGATGCGTTCGAGGGATTAAATCGAAGCCGACTCGACGAACTTTAATCCTATGTAAACTTCTAATGATTTCTATACTGTAACTGCGACGATATTTAGATCGGAGTGCGACTCGGGACTGCAGTCCAAAGCGACTCTGATTACTGTATACTGTCCCAAAATGTGTGTCACTTTGCTTCCTGTATTCGTGTGTTACGGAACTCTGCATTGGATTAAAGATGGATTTGTTATCTAAACAAAACAAGTGGTTTCATTCCGTTTCATTGCCGTTTGCTATTTAAATTGTAATAAAAAGGGCAGAACGTATAACTGTCCAGAACAGATTCAGAAGTGACATACTAATGTTAAACTATGTATAACTTTCGACGTACAGGTGCGATTGAGGATCCGTCTGTTGCGTTAAATACCCTATCGAAAAACCTAGATTTTATTCAGCTGTAGCATCGCTAAATTCTGAACACAACTGGGTGCAATTCGTGTCGCGAAACGGACGTTCTGTTCTGAAACTGAATTTCCGGCCGCGGGCACTTAAAATGAAACAGCTGTATCTTGAAAACCGGAAACCCGATTGAACTGAAACTAATTTAGATGAATTTCTGACTGAGTGTTCTATTTATCGTATTTGTATCATTCGTTGAATTATAAACATATGAATTTATGCAATTTTTGTAAGTTAATGACATGCATCTTGATTCATAACATACTTAGCTTATTGATGGCATACATACATATATCATACCCCTTTTGCCATATGCTTAGTGTTAGTGCGTGTTAGAATCAGTGGACATTGCATTATCGTGCGTGATTGATGTTGGTTTAGGAATGATGAGTACACCAATGGAAAGTGAATATTCGTGACAGTGATTGATATAGTGAACAGTGATAAAACCGTGCCATTGGTATACTTGTACACGACTAAATCAAGATCATAAATAGTGTAAGCCTGAGGATAAAGGGGAAATCGAAGTGGAAAGAGAATCGTATTTAGCGGGACCATGTTTTAGAGGATGATCATTTGAGCAGCGATATATATATTAGGTAGGATCTAGCGATCCAGCTGACAGGGTTATATCCCGGGCATGTGGGCCGTTGTCTCGGGTATGTACGAGACTCCTGTTAAACATGATCCTCCTTCCACTATGCGATTTCAAACATGACCTAGAGACTGATAGGTACATAGATCATACTTTGCATCATATAGTGACATAGCGATTACATGCATTGTACTTTCACCGTTATTACTTCATTTAACTGTTTCACCTTATTATAATAATATTGCTATTGTATCGCTCTGACGACCTGAGTATGCATGCTCAGATCCCGTAGAAGGATCAGTGCAGGAGACGGATCTACCTTTCGAGTTCACGGAGATATAGTCTGGTGTACTTTCTTTCTTTACTGCTTTCCATAAAAGTGATCGTGAGATTGAACTTGGTTAGTAACTATTCTTGTTATTTGTAATTTGTGAACAATGGATTTTAATGTAATAAATTAGTGATGTGATTCCTTTACTACTGTGCTTTATTTACTGATAACTATGTAATGCTAGAAACCGAAGTGTGACTACGACGGGATGATTCCTTGACCGTAGGAGCATGGCTGGCCTAGTCATCCCTAGTTTTCCGTATTTTGGGAAGCGGGGCGTGACATGCTTTAGTTGGTATCAGAGCCAGGTTTGGTATCAAGGGATAACATTAACTACACTGTATTACGTTATTCTCGTTTCACTACTCTTGATTTTCATCCTTGAATCTGATCTTATCCTTTTGAATCTTCCAGTGATCCCGAACGACCCCTCCTTGGACTCCAGCTCTCAGGACCGCACGGAGAGAATACTTAGTGCACTGACCTCTCTCGCGGAAGCTCAGGAGAAGAAGACAGATTTACACGCTGAGGGGCTCAGGGCGATTACCGCCGCAGGAGGACCCTCCGCACTCATTACCACTCCCGAGGGCGCTACCCCACCAGCTTACCATGCTAGAGCTGGTACCGTATCAGACTTCCGACGGTTACATCCAGCTGCATTCACAGGGCTAGCTGAACCCCTTGAGGCCGAGCAATGGCTGGTGAACATGAAGAACTTACTAACAGCCGCCAGGGTTCCAGAGGAAGATAGGGTGGACGTGATAAAGATCCAATTAGAGAATGAAGCCCGTACATGGTGGTCGGTGGAAGAAAGCAAGCTAGATAGGCCGATTGAATGGAGCAAATTTAAGGAGTGCTTCCTAGATCATTATTTTCCTTCCACAGCCAAGGCAGAAATGGAGGAAAGGTTTATTCTTTTGAAGCAGAATGGACGCCCAGTGGACGTATATGCTGCAGAGTTCAACCGTCTGAGCCGTTTTGCTCCATACATGGTCGTCTCAGAGACCACCAGGGCCAGACGCTTCCTTCAGGGGCTAGATTTCGAGTTGCAGCAGTTGATTGCATCACTGGATTTGCAGACTTTCGCGCAGGTACTCAACGCGGCGAGAGTTCAAGAGCAATTGATTAACAAGTTCAGGAGACCCCCAGTCATTCCAGCACGTACCCACGTGCCTTCTCGAGGAGCCATACCAGTCACAGGCCTGGAATGACACAAATGAAGCGCCCGTTCGTACCACAGCATCGCCCCCAGAGACAGGGCGTAGTTTGCGGCTATTGCGGTAGAAGTGGGCATACCCAGAAGGACTGTCATCGTGCCAAAGGTCAGTGCTTGATTTGCGGATCCAGCCAGCACAGGATTAGCGGTTGCCCTGAGCGAGCAGAGATACAGGGAGGTTCTGGACAGCCACAGTAGAGGCCACAGGAGCAGAGGCAACCCTTTACAGGTCGCGGTCAGGGACGGGCTTTCACCTTGACCGCCGAGCAGGCAGAGGCGTCAGCAGACGTGGTTACAGGTACTCTACTCGTACATTCCTTGCCAGCTAGAGTAGTATTTGATTCTGGAGCATCGCATTGTTTCTTGTCTGAGCATTTCACTGATACACACTCCATACCACATGAACCACTAACCAAGGGATGAGAAATACAAACGGGTAATGGCATTATAATATCTAGTCGAGAATGTAGATCATGCCCGGTTGTAGTGTGTGGCAGGGAATTCTATGCGAACTTCCTTCTGATTGGGACAGGCAGTTACGACGCCATTCTCGGGATGGATTGGATGAGCACTTTCCATGCAGTTATCGATTGTCGTGCAAGGAAGGTGATCTTCCGCATTCCCAATCACCCGGAGTTTATTTTCGAGGGCGGAAGCGAATCTTTGGAGCCAGCCAAGTACAGAGCCAAGCCCAAGGAGCTGACAGCTATGGAGATTGATAAGAGCCCAGTCCCAGTAATTGTTCGGGACTTTCTGGACGTATTTCCTGAAGATCTAACAGGTCTACCACCTCCTCGAATCTTGGAGTTCTCGATCGATTTGACTCCAGGTACAGCCCCAGTATCCAAAGCCCCATACAGAATGGCACCAGTTGAGTTGGCGGAATTGAAGAAGCAGATTGAAGATCTATTGGAGAAGGGATTTATTCGGCCGAGCGCTTCACCGTGGGGTGCACCAGTTCTGTTAGTAAAGAAGAAGAATGGATCACTGCGAATGTGTATAGATTATCGGGAGCTGAACAAGGTCACAATAAAGAACAAGTACCCAATCCCGTGCATTGACGACTTATTCGATCAACTAAGTGGAGCCAAGGTATTCTCGAAGTTGGACCTCCGTTCTGGATATCATCAAATCAGAGTAGCAGCCGAGGATGTATGCAAGACGGCTTTCAGGACCCGATACGGACATTACGAGTTCCTTGTGATGCCGTTCGGTGTTACCAATGCCCCGGCATTATTTATGGACTTGATGAACAGGGTGTTCGCAAAGTACTTGGACACGTTTGTCGTTATGTTTATCGAGGACATACTTGTCTACTCGAAGACCCGGGAAGAGCATGCTGAACATTTGCGCACGGTCCTACAAATTCTTCGGGAAGAGAAGCTGTATGCGAAGCTAAGCAAGTGTGAATTCTGGCTCGATAAGGTTCAGTTTTTGGGACATATTATTTTGGGCGAAGGCATCTTCGTGGACCCGGCAAAGATAGAATCTGTCAGAGATTGGCCAACGCCGAAGTCAGTAGCCGAGATCAGGAGTTTTCTGGGATTGGCAGGTTATTACCGGAGATTCATCCAAGATTTCTCAAGAATCGCGGAACCGTTGATGAGGCTGACACGGAAGGACATACCATTTACGTGGACAGAGGAGTGCACTCAGGCATTTGACACACTGAAGCAGAAGTTAACGGCGCCTATTCTTACAGTACCAGATGATTCCGGTGGTTTGGTGATATACAGTGATGCCTCAGGGAAGGGATTAGGCTGTGTTCTAATGCAGCACGGCTGAGTGGTTGCTTACTGTTCAGACCATAATATTGCATTTTTCATTCCCCTATTCTTATCCTTTTTATAAATAAACAGGTACTCTTGACGCACGTTTGTTGCATATTGCAGGATACAGGTTTCTGGAGCAAATACAGTGAGAAAGACACAAAACAACAGAAAAAGGGACTTTTGACCAACAATTAGACGGATCTCAGTCAAGCCTAGTCGAAGAACAGTGCAAGGTCCAAAAAGTCAAGTGAAACGGTTAAAAAGCCCAATACAAGTCTTCACTAAAAATCTGGAGAAGACCCAAAAGCCCAGCAGAGAAAGTACATATAAAAATCCAGAGCCCAAGAACCATTTAAGAAACCCCAGAAGCCCAAAAGCCCAACTCCTTTGTTTGGCCGCGGAACCGCGGCCAAACCCATGCTGGCGCCGCGGTTCCGCGGCCATTCAGAGCCCGTGTCGGTGGATTTTTGGCGTATTGTTGCGTCGGTGCAGATGTTAGGATTCTCAGGGGTCAAATCTGTAAATTCACAAGTGCGAGAGTCTGTAACCCTAGGTTTCCTATTTTCCTATAAATTGTAATTTTAGATCTAAAAATTGTATGCCTCTTTTCAATAAATAAAATTCAGAAATTCTGGAGGTGACATTCAGATCTGTT
Source organism: Agapanthus africanus (assembly GCA_030015575.1). Taxonomy (NCBI): domain Eukaryota; kingdom Viridiplantae; phylum Streptophyta; class Magnoliopsida; order Asparagales; family Amaryllidaceae; genus Agapanthus; species Agapanthus africanus. Next base: position 964,724,500 of record CM057338.1, read on the forward strand.
CTTTATCGCTTGGAGGGAGCCATCACCATTAGTAAGTTTTTCTTATATTATTTTAATGTTATTTCATCCCCTAATGAGCGAGTAGTCTCCTCGCTTGTTAGGGTTAGCCTTAGGGAAAGGGTTGAGAGATGAGATCTCTCACCCCTTTCAATGCGTAACCATTAAGAACTCCATGCATGCGCGCACAACCGCTCCCTGCGGCACCCTACCCCTCGAGGTAACGGTGAACCGCAGTATAAAGGGCCGGTTGCGCGCGTTTTCCATGGGGGTTAGGGTAATTAACGATAAAATAAGGATACGAATCTAGAGGAAGAAAACATCTTCCTAAAAGAGTCGTATCCACTTTATCGATAATTACTATAACACCTAATGGATCTACGACATTGAAAGCGGTGAGGAAATATCAATCTCCAAAACTTCCTCTAAGCCTAACCCTAGCAAGAATTTAAATTAGGTTAATTAAGTTTTAGATCTAGATTTTTATAAAACCAAAACTACAAAAAGAATCAACTCGTTAAGACACATAAAAGGAATTTACCCGTCTCTGTGGATCGACCCGCACTCACCGGCTAGCTGCGAAGCGACGCCGTTTCTGATTGCGGTAAACTCATATTTTTGTACTAATCAAATGGCGCCGTTGCCGGGGACGGCGTAATTTTTCTTTTTTGTGAATTTTCGGGTTGATATAAATTTTAAAAATTATAAAAATCTGAAAATATAAAAAATAAAAAAATTTATCATACTTGATCTGTTTGAAGGGTGTATTGTTTGAATCTTGCAGAACAGCGAAGAATCGTGGATCTGGAATTTTGCAGAAGGCAAAACAGAAATTGGTATATAGGAACAGAGAAGAAATTGTCCAACAGAGCTGCACAAAATTTTTTAGAGGCTGAACCCATTAGTTGACCGCGCTTCCGCCGCATACAGGGGGTTCCCGCCGTGGTTCCGCGCTCTGGATGCCACGTCAGCCCTAAAAAATTTCAGGGTTTGTTTTTCTCTCTCTCCTCTGCAACCTACAATATATCTATCTGTAAAAATCTTTCTGCAGGATTTCTTTGCGCTAAAAAATCTTCTACCCCCTTCTAAATAACAGATTTCTGCAGGTTTCTTTGCGCCGCGCTAAAAAAATTCTGATTGCAAGTGAATTTTTATTTGTTTTGCATACTTTAACCGGACTCTAAGGGGCTATTTGACCAAATCCAGATTGGGTGGGGATTTCATCACCCTTCCCAGGACCCCAGAAAACACCTAAGCATTTTGCATCGACCACCTTTAATTGAAATCAAAAGATTAGACTCAGACCTAAGGACAGCGAGCTCAATAGGAAAAGGACTAGGGTAGGCATCGGCCGTTTATCCTAACCGACATTGCGGTGTCTAGGCTAGTGGTTTTTAATTAGGCCCACTGTAGTGGTGGTTCCTTCCCACTTACCTGGCCGTATTTGTCCGTGAAGAGGCGGTTTGAGGTCTATTTCTAGCCCTAGTTAGGAGCTGTCTAGTAGACCTAGGCAACCCTAGATCTAGGCCTGATTGTGCATGTGTGGTTGATACTTTTGTGTCACGAGTCCATTTTCTATAACCGTCTTGCAAAACTTTTCAATAAAAAAAATTAATTAAAGAAAAATCTTTTAAAAACTTGCAAAAATTTTGTCGCTAAGAAATCATTGCATTCTTCTATCATGGGTACCCCATATCATAAATCTCTTGCCGAATCTTGGTATCCCGAACCTAACTTTGCGTCGTTCGTCAATTGTTTCGGTCAATTTAAAAATGATCCCTCCTTGCCAAAGAAATCTTTGAAAGATCACATAGAGGAGTCTAGGAAAAACAGTTTGACTTTTCAACCCACTTTGTGTCAACCGAGTCAACCTTTACAACCTACATATGTTGACACCACTTCTTCGAGTCCTTCTGTCACTCCTAGGCCGATGTCCATTGCTGAGCATATTGCTCAATCTCGCAGTCGATCTTTCACCCCTCTGCACTCATTTAGTTTTAGGGATCCACACGATTATTCACCTTCTTATCCATATGTTGACCCTACTCCTGTCCTACCACCCACTTCCTATCAGTCCTACCCGACTTTTCCATCTTCACTAGACAATGTTTCTTCACAGCCATTAGGGAGTTTCACATACCCAACCAATTTTGAATCTTTTACTGAAACCCCCTCACCACCTAAGTCTAGTTTGGAAGAGTCGTTGGAAGCATATATTGCTGCAACAAATAAAATGATGAGGACAATGGAAGCATCCATGTCCGCCCTTACGCAACCTAGTGAACCGGTAGCTAGTGTCCCGCTAGCTCCGAATTTTTCAATGTGTAAGGCGGTAGTTGGACAGAGTGAGAATGAGAGAGGATTTTCAAATCAAACCTACCCTTACCCAATTGAAACCCACAACTCCGGTTTTCCATCTATTGTTCCAAATGATTCACTAGTTGAAAATAAAAATGAGTTGTGCGATTTTGTAGTCTTTGACTTGCCAAATTGTGAGGAACCCCTTTCGAGTGAAACCGCACCTAATCCTTTCGATCTTTACACCTCCACTCTAGAACCTACATTGATAAATATCCATGCTGTGGATGAAGTGTCTAAAGAAATTGATTTTCACTTGATTGAGGATATAGACGCCGGGAATATTTCGGATGATGAACCTGTCGATTTAATAGAAATTTTATGTTCAAATCATCATCCTGAGTTATTAAATGTTTCTCCCGAATCTCATATGCGTCTTGATTTTGATGATAATGGCATGGATGAGTTGAATATTGAGGAGAATTATGAGGATAATATTGAGGAGAGTAGTGAGGATCATATTGAGGTTGAACCATTTTTCTTTGATGTGTCTGATTTTCCAATTCATCCTCCTGAACCTTTGACTGTTATATCACCCTCCCTCTTTTCCATCATTCCGACCACACTTCATTTCACGCTTGACGACTGTGAGCTTGAAAACCTTTCCTTTGAATCTGACACAGTTGCCACAGCCGATGACACTTACGAGTGTTTCACTTTTTCGGACGATGTTGAAGTCTCACCGCCCGAGTTTGAGTCCTTTGCATTTTCATATGAGTTAGTTAATCCTTCAGACTCGGTTGCTTACAGTCGTTTCGAACCATTGATGGAATCTTTTCAGTTCGACACAGTTTACTACGGTGAGAATGAGACTATCCCTAATTCACTCCCTTTCGTCTTTCCCATTGTTCCGACCGAACAAATGACCGTTACGCTTTCTTCTCCTATACCAAGTTCGGCGTACCCATGTTTTATTGCGAATCTTGAGGGATTTGACCCTATTGCACGACGAGTTGATAGGTTAGCGCAATCGCTTTTAACACATCGCTCATCACATATTGCGCTAATTTATTCACTCGATTTACACCCTCAAGATCGTACTCCACTTCCTTCTTCTTTCCGCCATTCTTCTCCTCCACCGAGACCGTATTCTACCCCTCTTTCCACACGGTCTCGCGTGCCTTTCATCTCTTTTCTTTCCATCCCATTCTTGCACCAACTCTACCATTACCATGATAAGATCTTTGAATGGTTGGTGCTAACCTTTGGCTTGTGTAAGGCCAAGCTTAAGTTTGGGGGGAACCTTTGTATATATGTATATATCCTTTTGTTTTCTTTTTCTATAAAAAAATAAAAAAAAAAATTTCAAAACATTAAAAAATTATAAATAAATAAACAGGGGAGTATCGGTATTTTGACCCTCTTGGTTTAGCATGACAGTGAGGACACTGTCAAATTCAAGTTTGGGGGTATGCTCGGTACGTCTTCTTCCTTCGCATTCATTTGTACATATTTTTGCATTTGCATACTTATTTGAAAACCCATAAAAATTTGAAAAATTTCAAAAATTATAAAAATAATTGTATTCAATTTTGGCTAATTGACTAGAGTTTGACAAATAGGTTAACTAGCTAGGAAGAACTAGATCTTAGACTTAGTAAATTAAAAACCCTAAAAATAACCTTCCTTAAAGTTTAACGGTAGAAAGTATATGCCTTGTAGTTTATTTGGAAATAGGCATATTTTGGGTTCACTTCTTGGACTAAGTCGAAACAAGGGAAGAGTATTGATGTTCTTATTAGAGTATAAGTTTGAAAAATAGTTCCTAGCTTAAGTCTAAATTCTGAAAATGTATACCCTACAATTTGCACATTCACGCATCTTGAAACTTGGAATAGTAGAAGAGACCTTGAATGCTCTTGTCTAAAGTCCTTAGTACGAAGAAAATAAAAGAAAAAGTGTGAATAAAGAATAAAAAAAATGGACACTGGTTTTTGTGATTACTTAAGGCTGCAAAAATAAAAAAATATCTAGCGAGGGTGCTTCATCACCTAGTGCCTTAGACCAACTGGTTTGGGAGTCACTGCTAAAGCCTTGGGTGTTGCAAGGACTAGGAAGTACGCTTTAAAGTGCAAACGCATTTTGTAATCGGTCGTTGGTACCTCAAGAAGTATTAACGGTCGCATGAAGGATGTGTAAGCAAATTTCATTCACCAACTAATTAGTACTTTGGACAATGGACAAGGACATGATTGCTTGAATTGAATTTCCAAGTGTAGGGGTGATCTATACACACACGTAGGGGTACGGGATTGGAATTTAGATAAGAGAGAGGAATGAAAGATAAAATTTGTATCTTTAATAGAGTTGATAGAAATTCTTGAGTGGAGATGTAACCCTAGAAGGAAGACTTAAGAAATGCCGAAAGCTAAGTAATTCTACATAACATATATAATCTTAAGTTAAATAATGAGGGAGTGTGAAAAATATGGGTGGATAATTTGCGGGTCGACGATAATAGAATTCTTAGTTAGAAAACCTAATTGGAGAACAAAAGTCGAAAGGCCAAATTGATAGGATTTTGTGGGTGTAATCCGCTGAAAACCCTCAGGAGACAACACTCCTCCTACTAGGGACACCTAGAGGTTTAACGGCTTGTTGCACGTGCTCAGTGCAATCGCGTTTCCCTGCGAAAGTGCGGTTAGGTTTTTTGTAGAGAATAAAATAATAAGTTTGCTCGAGGACGAGCAAAAGGTAAGTTTGGGGGTATTTGTTCAGACCATAATATTGCATTTTTCATTCCCCTATTCTTATCCTTTTTATAAATAAACAGGTACTCTTGACGCACGTTTGTTGCATATTGCAGGATACAGGTTTCTGGAGCAAATACAGTGAGAAAGACACAAAACAACAGAAAAAGGGACTTTTGACCAACAATTAGACGGATCTCAGTCAAGCCTAGTCGAAGAACAGTGCAAGGTCCAAAAAGTCAAGTGAAACGGTTAAAAAGCCCAATACAAGTCTTCACTAAAAATCTGGAGAAGACCCAAAAGCCCAGCAGAGAAAGTACATATAAAAATCCAGAGCCCAAGAACCATTTAAGAAACCCCAGAAGCCCAAAAGCCCAACTCCTTTGTTTGGCCGCGGAACCGCGGCCAAACCCATGCTGGCGCCGCGGTTCCGCGGCCATTCAGAGCCCGTGTCGGTGGATTTTTGGCGTATTGTTGCGTCGGTGCAGATGTTAGGATTCTCAGGGGTCAAATCTGTAAATTCACAAGTGCGAGAGTCTGTAACCCTAGGTTTCCTATTTTCCTATAAATTGTAATTTTAGATCTAAAAATTGTATGCCTCTTTTCAATAAATAAAATTCAGAAATTCTGGAGGTGACATTCAGATCTGTTCTTTATCGCTTGGAGGGAGCCATCACCATTAGTAAGTTTTTCTTATATTATTTTAATGTTATTTCATCCCCTAATGAGCGAGTAGTCTCCTCGCTTGTTAGGGTTAGCCTTAGGGAAAGGGTTGAGAGATGAGATCTCTCACCCCTTTCAATGCGTAACCATTAAGAACTCCATGCATGCGCGCACAACCGCTCCCTGCGGCACCCTACCCCTCGAGGTAACGGTGAACCGCAGTATAAAGGGCCGGTTGCGCGCGTTTTCCATGGGGGTTAGGGTAATTAACGATAAAATAAGGATACGAATCTAGAGGAAGAAAACATCTTCCTAAAAGAGTCGTATCCACTTTATCGATAATTACTATAACACCTAATGGATCTACGACATTGAAAGCGGTGAGGAAATATCAATCTCCAAAACTTCCTCTAAGCCTAACCCTAGCAAGAATTTAAATTAGGTTAATTAAGTTTTAGATCTAGATTTTTATAAAACCAAAACTACAAAAAGAATCAACTCGTTAAGACACATAAAAGGAATTTACCCGTCTCTGTGGATCGACCCGCACTCACCGGCTAGCTGCGAAGCGACGCCGTTTCTGATTGCGGTAAACTCATATTTTTGTACTAATCACTTACGCCTCTCGACAACTGAGAAACCACGAGAAGAACTACCCTACTCATGACTTGGAGTTAGCTGCGGTAGTCTTTGCGTTGAAAATTTGGAGGCACTATCTATTGGGTGAGAAAGTGGAGGTGTACAAAGATCACAAAAGTTTGAAGTATGTTTTCACTCAGAAGGAACTAAACATGAGGCAGCGCCGATGGCTAGAGCTGATGGCAGATTATGACTTGGACCTTCAATATCACCCGGGGAAGGTGAATGTTGTACCCGATGCGCTCAGTCGCAAGCCAACGGTCATGATGTTGACCGGTCAGAGGAACATTATTGAGGACTTCCAGAGACTCGAGCTTGAAGTCGTTACGCCGAACGCACTCAGTCAACTTAGGTGCAATCTTCCCTGGTGGATCGCATCAAGGCTGCACAAGCGGATGATCCCCGATTGCAAAAGTTCATAAAGCAAGTGGAAGCCGGACTGAGAACGGACTTGATTATACATGAAGATGGCTCTCTGAGATTTGGTAGCAGACTCTGCGTACCCAAGGGAGATGTTCGAGAAGAAGTATTGGCTGAAACATACAGTTCAGCTTATTCTGTGCATCCGGGAGGTACAAAAATGTATCAGGACCTAAAGCAGCACTTTTGGTGGAATGGAATGAAGCGGGAAATTGCGAGGTTCGTATCCAGATGTTTGGTATGCCAGCAGGTAAAGGCGGAGCATCAGAGGACAGCAGGATTGTTACAACCACTGCCGATACCAGAATGGAAGTGGGAGCACATTACTATAGATTTCATGACGGCCTTACTACGGAGCCCTAGGGGCAATAACGCCATTTGGGTTATCGTCGATCGCTTCACGAAAGCTGCACACTTCCTACCATTCCGAGTGGGCCAGTCGACAGAATCACTGGCAGAAAAATATATGCAGGAGATTGTACGACTTCACGGTGTTCCAGTCAGTATTGTGTCAGACCGGGACACCAGATTCTTGTCGCACTTTTGGAAGAGCTTACAGGAGAGTTTGGGTACCCGCCTTAAATTCAACACAGCTTATCACCCACAGACGGATGGACAATCCGAGCGTACAATTCAGACGCTCGAGGATATGTTGAGAGCTTGTATGTTAGACTTTCAGGGTTTCTGGGAGGACCATCTGCATCTAGTCGAGTTCTCGTACAACAATAGCTATCAGGCTAGTATTCAGATGGCTCCTTTTGAAGCACTTTACGGGCGGAAGTGTCGATCCCCAGTATGTTGGGATGATGTGGGAGAACGAAGATTACTGGGCCCCGAACTCATTGTTCAAACAGTTGACAAGGTCCAAATGATCAGGCAGCGCATTAAGACGACACAAGATCGATAGAAGAGTTGGGCAGATACCAGCAGGAGGGCACTAGAATTCGAAGTCAGAGATCATGTGTTCTTGAAGATTTCCCCTACCCGTGGAGTTATCAGGTTCGGAGGCCGGGGAAAGCTCAGTCCCCATTTTATCGGACCTTTTGAGGTGCTAGAGCGAGTAGGAGAGGTGGCCTATCGACTTGCCTTGCCTCCATCGCTAGCTGGTATGCACAATACCTTCCATGTGTCACAGTTGCGGCGTTATGTTCGGGATGAGAGGCATGTCCTGGACCATTCGGAGCTGGTTTTGGGTACCGATCTATCGTACGAGGAGCATCCCACTACCATCCTCGACCGCAGAGAGAAAGTGCTGAAGAATAAGGTCATTCCGTTAGTCCGAGTGTCTTGGGGCGGTCGTTCCCCAGGAGAATCCACCTGGGAGCGAGAGGAAGATATCCGTGATCGTTATCCACATCTCTTTGTTTAGTACATTATTTCTTTGTATCCTTGTTAAACTTCGAGGACGAAATTTTTGTAGGGGGGTATGATGTAAATCCTCGTTCCCATCTTAATAAAAGTTTCTAATTTTTCAAATTTCCCCGAGTGCCCCTTCCTTTTCCCCTCGTATTTTTCTGTGGGAAGTTGGTTCTTAAGTTCCAATATTTATAATTTTCCCAAACCCTAAAAGTCAAATCCCAAGATTTAAAATCAAAGCTAAATTAAACTAAAACCAAAATTTTACTAATAAAATCCTAACCCAAACTACACTAAATCCTCAGCCCACACACACAAATTTAAATTTTAAAATCAAATGTGATTTATCCAAAGCCCGGCCCCATCTTAAACACTCAGTCCACAAAAAGAAAACTAATGGAATTTAATTAATAAAACTTTTTCTTTCGGCCCAGCCCACTCCCTCCAGCCCGCTTTCCAGCACACCCGACCCGCTTCTATTCTCTCTTCCCCAACGGCTCTCCCTCCTTCCCACTCACCCCCTTCAATTCGCGACCCGCCTCCTCCGCCGCAGCTCACGCCCATGCCCTCGCAGTGCCGTTGCCCCGTCGCTTCCTATTCCCCCTCACACCCTCATCTCTCTCTCCTCTTTCATTTTCAAAATCTCTCACCTCTCTCCATCCACAAAAAACCCACCGAGCACCCAACTTCCCTCGCTCCACCGCCGACGGCGACGACTGCAACCCCCACCATTCTCCCTCGCTCACTTCTCTCCACTAACAAGAGCTCCCTACACTACCCCCTTCGCCTCCAGCCTTGCACACCCGAGCTCGACCACCACCTGCCCTCGACGCCGGTGAGCTTCTCGCCTCATCGTCGGCACCCCTGAACTCCCTCGTCATCAGCACATCACCAACACCCAAAAGTTTACACACCCGAGCCCTCTCTCTCTCTCTCTCTTCGGAAAAAAAATTCAAAACCCAAAAACCCGATACCCTCTCGATCGTCGCCGGAGCGCCGCCGCCGACCGTCGTCGACCCCAGTGCACTCGCAGAGGACCACTGAGCACCCCTCGACCTCCAGTGACCGTACAACGGCTCCGGGCAACTCCGACATCAAATCCGTATCGCGAGCCAAGCTCGCGCAAATCGTTTCACGACGTACATCGCGCGTTCGTGACGCCGCTGCTGCCGTGCAATCCCGAGACATTTCCAGGCAAGTACTTTACTTGCTACATGCTAATTTACCCTTATTACAAACTCAAACATATAAGTTATGAAATTCCTTTTCCCGATAAAACTTTGTGACATATGTGTTCGATGCAAGGCCCCAATGAAAGTACTTGCTTAATTTGACGGAAATAGATGTTTTCTGTTGGCCCATATAATGGAGAATATCTTGTATAAATCTCACTGGAAAATACAACTGTTAGTGACTAAAATTGATACCTCCAAATATACCGATAAAACTAGAAATTTCCCGTATCTGAAAATGATTAAAATTATTGTAAATTATGTACATACTGGAATGATGCGTTCGAGGGCTTAAATCTAAGCCGACTCGACGAACTTTAACCCTATGTAAACTTCTAATGATTTCTGTACTGTAACTGCGACAATATTTAGATCGGAGTGCGACTCGGGACTGCAGTCCAGAGCGACTCTGATTACTGTATACTGTCCCAAAATGTGTGTCACTTTGCTTCCTGAATTCGTGTGTTACGGAACTCTGTAGTGGATTAAATATGGATTCGTTAGCTAAACAAAACAAGTGGTTTCATTCCGTTTCATTGCCGTTTGCTATTTAAATTGTAATAAAAAGGGCAGAACGTATAACTGTCCAGAACAGATTCAGAAGTGACATACTAATGTTAAACTGTGTATAACTTTCGACGTACAGACGCGATTGAGGATCCGTATATTGCGTTGAATACCCTATCAAAAACCCTAGATTTTATTCAACTGTAGCATCGCTAAATTCTGAACCCAACTGGGTGCAATTCGTGTCGCGAAACGGACGTTCGGTTCTGAAACTGAATTTCCAGCCGCGGGCACTTAAAATGAAACAGCTGTATCTTGAAAACCGGAAACCCGATTGAACTAAAACTAATTTTGATGAATTTCTGACTGAGTGTTCTATTTATCGTATTTGTATCATTTCGTTGAATTATAAACATATGAATTTATGCAATTTTTGTAAGTTAATGACATGCATCTTGATTCATAACATACTTAGCTTATTGATGGCATACATACATATATCATACCCCTTTTGCCATATGCTTAGTGTTAGTGCGTGTTAGAATCAGTGGACATTGCATTATCGTGCGTGATTGATATTGGTTTAGGAATGACGAGTACACCAATGGAAAGTGAATATTCGTGACAGTGATTGATATAGTGAACAGTGATAAAACCGAGCCATTGGTATACTTGTTGTAGGGTTCCTAGGCACACCCATGAGGTTCTACAAGTGATCAAACATGTCCAATTCAAAAATTTCCTATGTGCCGAGAAGCCCTAAACAAGATCGTAACTAGAGGATAAGCGATGCAAGCAAGTAAACAATTTTAACTATAAAATGAAAGAGGCTACAACCTTTGTAGATCCGGTCTTCCACTTTCTTAGCTCCGTGATGACGTCCCTCCGCTGCGATCATCGGATCCCGGACTCTGGCGATGGTTTCATCGGAGAAATGATCGGGCTAGGTCGTCGACTTCGATGCCGAAGATGATCTACGTCGAGACAACACAAGATCAAGCTCCAACTTCACCAAGTCATGAAACTTGTGAAGAAAACACCCTATACTACTTTGCAAGTGGTAGAGGATGAAAAAATAGGAAGTGGGTTCACTTTGGATTTGGATTTCTCACTCTTTTTCTCAAGACACCATTGTTGGTGGCAAGCTTTTTCTTCATCTTGAAGAAGAAGAAGAAAAGAATATGATAAGTATTATTGAAAAATAGAAAATAAAGTGATGCTTATCATATTTGCAACCATGGTTTAGTGTAGAGAATAAACTAGGGTTAGGTGAATGGTTAGGTTTAGGAAAGAAACAAAGTGGTCAAAGCTTCATGAAGCTTCAAAGAAAAAACAAAAGAAGCCACCCTTTTGTTTCTTGCCTTAAAATGAATATATAAAAATAAATAGTTTAGAAAAGATAACAAGACCCTAACCATTCACTTAAACATGGTTTAAACTAAACATACACCCAAACTATCATGTATCATCAAACATGATACAATCAAGTGCACAAAACTATATCATATATACAATGTGCACATCAAGTGAGAAAATCCATCTTAAGTGAACAAATACTAGTTAATGTAAAGTAATATATCAAATATATAATTATACATTAAATCATTAAATCAACACTTGATTTAACGATCCGGTCATATCGCATATGACCGACTAATATCCAATGTATCGACTTATCGAATCAATCCTCGATTCGATAACTAGGTTATATCGCATACAACCAATCGATACATTCATCGCGAGAATAGATTACGGTATCACATACACGCATTATTCTCGGTCCCGCACATATCTCATATGCGCTCCTATTTCGTTTCGCTTGAGCCAGGAAACCTCTGTGTAGGACTCTAAAGACTCGTCAATACGCCGGCAGCAGGTGATGATCATATCAAACACCCACAAGCCGCAAGCGGTCTGCTAAACGTAACGGCCACCCGGGTATTGAGCGATCAGAAGATCGACGAGCAAGCCCGCTCACACTCCTGTGAATCCAACCAGTAACACTTACCGTACAGTCCGGTCTGTTTGTCTGATATGTCGCATATCTCGCCTAGGGGTGATAAACGTCAGACCCCAATAGCTTGATAAGTCATGCCGACGTGAGGTCCATAACAATCGTGAAACTACTGATAACTCTTACCAGTATATCACTGCAACCCTGGCCAGGGATTTCCAGTTATGGCCAGTCGAGCATAGCGCAACATCAATCCCCAATACCGGGAGAGACGAATCCCCTCCTATCGCTCATTGCCTCCATGTGAATTGGGACTGTACCCAAAAACCACCTGTTTGTACGACTCAGTAGAGACGTGGTAGGGTGGAAATCAAAGCACAGTGGAAGACACACAAGACTCTATGATGATCTCGGGTCAACGGACTAAGCTGTACCAGTGTCACCAGAGAACTGCCATCTGATGTGAGGTATAATACCATCTGGGAGTTCTCGGCGAGTCCGTTCAGTGTACCCAGTCTCCACTGAGCACCCGCATACCATCTCCGATGTCAAACACCAATGGATATGGGATCATCCATCACCCATCACATGGGTCGAGAAGATATACGCTAGTCTACTCTGGAATATCGATGCCCCGTCTCGATATTCCCACGACTAGGAACAATGAAGGATGTACTCATTGACTACCCAGGCCTCACTAGTATAATCTTCATCATAGTCCTGGAAGTCGAGTACACATCCTAAGGGCTTTATCAACATGTAACAGAGAGACAGAAAGTATACATGTTAAGATAAAGAGCAATCAGATAGCGTACTATCATGTCGAGCAAGAAAGTCCTACCTATATATGTCCCAGCATTCTCTACAATATACATCCAATGTACAGTAATGGCCTCTAAGGCATACATATAACTAACAATCTCCCACTTGCACTAGGGCCATCTATAGCAGTGGTTGCAGTATCACATACTCAACCATCCCATAAAAGTCTCTCTTTGGGAAAAAGCTTTTGTGAGTGGATCCGCCGTGTTGTCCTCTGAGTCTACTCTCCTAATCTCGATCATCTTGGAGATCAACTATCTCCTTGATCAGGTGATGCTGCCTCAGAATATGTCTGGGTCACTGATGGGATCATGGTTCCTTGGCCAAAGCCATACTTCCATTGTTATATAATGGTAGGAACCTATTTCATCTTATGAACCAATATACACCGAAACTGCCTCTTTGGTAGTATCTATAATAGCGATATTACCAGCCTTTATCGTCTAGTTTGCCACGGTATCTAGCTTGGAACTCTTCCAACATACCGTCCCTTTACTGAGGGTAAAAACAATGCCTGCGACTGACATTCAGTCGTCCTTATCACCCTGGAACCTTTCCAGTGATTCTTCCCAGGATCCATTGATACCATCTTACTACACCTAGTGAGAACCCTAACATCCATTTAGATCTATCTCATAGATCTAAAACCTAGGATTTATGAGGTATCACTTTGATCCTTTTTGGAGAATCATTGCGATAAGAGGAGATTGACCGATCGTAGTATATGAAACTCTTTTCCTATCCTGAGTATGTTTTCCATGTATAATACGAGGATGACCACCTTACTCTCCACTACCGTTTTGTATATACAAGGTTCATCTACCATTTTGATGAAGTCAAATTCTTTGACTACCACATCAAAACAGACGTTCCAACTCCGCGATGCCTGCTTTATTCTGCAAAGCAACTTGCACACGTTTCCGCTGCCGCCACTGTTTACGAAGCCCTCTGGCTATGTACTTATAGACGTTCTCTTCTAAATCTTTATTTAGAAAAGCAGTCATGACACCCAACTACCAGATATCGTAGTCATGGTGTGTAGCCGTGGCAAGTAGGATCCGGATGGACTTAAGCATAGGCACTGGAAAAGGTTTCATCATTTTCCACGCCTGGTCGATGACGAAAACCTTTAACAAGTCTAGCTTTGAAAGTCTCAACTTTTCCATCTACACCAAGTAATCTTCTCAAGATATACTTGCTCCTGATGGGGATTTAACCCTTCAGATACAGCAACCAAAGTCCATACTTTGTTGGTGTACATGGATTCCATCTCAGATTGCTAAGCATCCAGCCATTCTTACAGAGTCCCCACTCTTGATGGCCTGCTCGAAACTAGTTGGGTCATCATCTCATGATGCAATCCTCGCTCCCACTGTCATCGAGAAACCTAAGTATCTCTCAGGCAGGTGAGGAACCCTGCTAGTTCAGCGGAGAGGCTGAGATTCGTCGGGGACTATTGAATCTTTTGGTCCTGTCAAATCAGCTGCAGTTTTGTATAGCTAGAACCTTTCCAGTTCTACAGAACTGACCTTGCCTCGATTTTCTCCAGATTTTGCTTTTGACATAAGCCGGACAATCCCAAATCTTAACTTACTTAAGAGATAGGCTCTTCCCATACCATATCTCATATGGAGTGGCAGGCACTGATTTGATTTGAACCCTATTCAATAGTTATGCATCTTCTCAAGTGCACAACCCCAAAAGGAAATAGGTAACTCAATGATACTCATCATAGAGCACACCATATCATATAGGGTGCTATTGCTCCGTCCTGATACACCGTTGTGCTGTGGTGTATTCAGAGGAGTAATACGGAGAGAGAATCTCATTCTCCTTTAGAATAATCTAGGAATTCTATGCACAAGTATTTTCCTCCCTGATCTTATCATAGGACATAATACTTATACCCGGTTTTTGGTTCTCTACTTCTAACTTATATTCTGTGAATATCTCAAAAGCTTCGGACTTATGTTTCAACAGGAACATATGGCTGAATCTTGAGAGATTATCAGAGAATGTAATGAAGTACAAAGAACCGGTCCTGGCATGTGTAGACAGGGGACCTTACATACATCGTCATGTATCAGTCCCAAGAGTTTACTAACTCTTTCTCTGTTTCTAATAAACAGAGCTATGGTCATCTAATTTTTGTGACATGACTGGCAAGTTTCACAAGATGTAAATTCAAACTGATTTAAATATGCATCTAAAATGTAACTTCAGCTAGTCGGGTCGCATTGATATGACCTAGTCTACAATGCCTCAAGAAGGATTCGTTCATTTCTGAACTCTTCCTCTTGTGTGTGTTCTGTATACTAGGAACTGTAGTTTGATTTAGAACATCAATGCTTTTAGATAACGTGCCTGAACCGATCAACTTTTGATATAGGAAATGTTCAAAACAATATCCAACAATATAAAATTTTATCATTTCTTTACTTGTAAAGAGACTGATATGATTTTGTATATCAGGTTCGGTATCTAATAATATTCGTTCAGAATCAATGTACTTGTAATACAGGGTGACAGTAACCAACAGACTTGGCTGCAACACTTGCCCCGTTTTCTGTCTCATGAAACTTATCACCCGTTCTCAGTTCTCTGCCTTCATGTAGCCCTATGTAACAGATTACATATCTAGGATCCTGATCCGGTATCAAATACCCAGGATGCAGAGAATACTGAGAAACAGTTGTTTGTAATGAACACACCAGAAAGAGATGCATCATATGCACTTTCTTCGTTTGGGCGGTATGGGAATTCTGGTATTCCCCTATTTTCTGCTCTGTCTTATAACAATTATAAGTTGGAGCAGGACCAACGCTCCCCCAGCTCAGTATAACAAGCGGGTTCGATCAATACATCCATATTATTATCTTGATTAAGGCGTGATATGGTCGCTATCTGGAGAGAGAGAGAGAGAGAAGAAAACACTCTGCGTGCGCTCTTTCAAGATTAGATTGGTTATTTATTTTATCTAATCAGGATAGCTCCCACTGTTTTTATCAAATCTTCCTTCAAACCCTAAAAGGAAAGACTAGCCGGAATTAATTACATTCTACAAGTTCGCCAATCTTTCAGCCAGGCCAGTGTCGGTACTTTGAAGGAGGTTCCCCGTGCTTTCGCACGGACCTAATTACAGTAAACCTCGTTTTCCCAGAGACGTAACCCCGTTGACACCTTTCTAGACACCTACTTGATCGGCTAATTGCAAAGTGCAAAACTCTCCCAGGAGTAACAATTACTCGCAGTGGGTATCGGGATCCAACTATCATATAGAAGGTATGTAGTCTCATTGCAAATTTCAACACTTGAAACTCCCGATAAAGGTTTTTACCCCTAGCACCTATGACCTTAACTATGGTCAACAAATCATAAGTACTAGTCAAGTTCTACCCGTCATTTCGTGATTAATTAGACCCGCCCACATGACCCTTAACTAAGGTCAATAAAGTCACACGACTGTCCTAACTAATCGTATCATATGCGGTGTAGGAAGACATCACTTAGCTACCGTACACTGTGCCTTAACTAAGGTCAACAAACACAGCACGAATACTAAGTACTCTACTTCCTAAAATGACGGAGGGTTGCGAATGGTTTTTAAGAAAACCTTTAACGCTTTGAACTTGATCTCGTTGCGGAATCAAATGGTTTTTAAATGGAGTGTTTTTGAGGCTTTTCTAGTTTTGCTAAAGGGGTCACTCCCGGTGAAGGGATTGTCGGCCCTTTCCTCATCGAATAAGGTGCAGCATATATCATATATACCGCTGTGCAAAGCAGAAACTATAGAAGCAATCAAAAGACAAACCGAAAGTTGTAGCATCTGCCAGTTATTGCTAAAGGAGTCACTCCCAGTGAAGGGATCTCGGTCCTTTCCTTATCGAATAAGGTGCAGGATATTTCTACAAGGAACACCGCGATGCAAAGCAAGAACTGTAGCTACCTGTTTTTATTTTAAAATTCGATTCCACAACATCTTTTAGGTTTATTTTCTTTCATTAATCTCATTAATGAATATCCCATCATTTAAGTCCACCTAAACATCACAGATAAATATAACGTACGCTTATGCATCCGCATTCGTCTCGATGTCCCGTCTGCACCGTTAGGTTAGGTAACTAACGGCAGAGCGGAGCAGGGCTAGCGCGGGTGTAAAACATAAGCAACGTCTATATAATATATCACATATACTATATACAAATATCTATCTGAACAAATCACATGATCACATCACAGATAACGCAGCAGAAAATTATCATATGAAATATTGGATATACTAGGGCGTCCGTGTTTTTAATACGAGCCAGTATAAAACACGGTTTCCACGGTCGTGATGAATAGCCAATCCCACACCTCTAGACCCCTACGAGAGCGGCAAGCAACCCTACCAATTCTAAGGTTAGGAGACCCAGACTCGACTCCTCGAGATGGTCTCCCACTGAACCCTAGAACCCGGTTACTTGTGCTCCCCTCCTTGGGTCTATCCTAATGCGGAAAAGTAAGTAATATATATCAACGGTGACATCTTCCGCAACCTGGAAGTGCCCCAATAAAAGAATATTACATACAAGTTTTTTACATGAATGAAAATGAAAAACACTCATCTCACATAAAAAAAACCCGGCCATTCAAACACGACAATCCAATATAACATATCCAGCAACACATAACATCACATGTCATCAACGTAAGTAAATATGCGTATCCCAATTGTCGTTGACATATAGCAACGAAACCGGCGATATCACATATTACACTTACGTTCACAGAAAGGAAAGTGTAAAACTACAACAGTTGGAATCCGCAAACTCTTTAGACATCGCATGCCTAACCAAATGAATTACTTAGACATCACATGCCTAACAATTATAAACCCCGCATTTTAGTCTCATTATCGAAAACTCTTTTCAATATTAAGTCGGGCAATTCAACAAGATTCCTGGCATCCAGAACGAATGCTCGTCGCAAACTTTAGTGGACGGCCGCACCCCCGATACCGTCGATGAAGTGCACTAAGGCGGAACACCGCTGCCGCGAGCACCCGAACGGATGCTTTCGGCGACGGGATTCTCCTACAGTCACTTGGTTGGGGCTATGGGGTGTAGCTGTCTATTAAGTTTATCCGGTGAGTATCCGCGTACGCTACGCGATTGCGACGGACTTTTGATCACATCAAAATCCCATGGCAATCGATCAAGTGAGACTAAAGTGCTATGTTTATAACATCCAAATCAGTTATCTCATAACTCCTTGTAGATTCCAAATATTGTATCACATTCCAGATAAACAGAAAATGTTAAACTTTCCGATCGAACAGTCAAACACCCAAGTTTTCCCGAAACAGCTCAACACATGAAATAAGTTTAAAAACATCCAGTTCATGCCTCAGTACCAACGGTCCAGCCGTAGAAGGGTCAAGCCAACGCCTCACATGTGGCACGCCGTACTGCCCCAAACCCTAAGGTTCAAAGGGCAGTTCAAGACGGTCATATAATCGAGTTAAGGTTTGTTGTCTTCTAGAGGGTCCATCGCGTTACTTGCACTACTTAGCACGTAATTAAACTACGGAAAAGTCCAACAATTGGAAATTTCCCGGCAGGGGAAAAAGTGGGTATTTATATCCGGTCAAACTTTTTAACATATTCTAAAATTACCCGGAAAAACGCATAGACAAAGTTTGATAATCCTATCGAATCTACGAACTCTCAATACAACCCAGAAAACTCAACTCTTGAGTAAATATTAAAAATTTCCAGAAAACTCAGCAATGAAAGATAGAAGTTACTGTGCAAAAAGAACTGACTGAAGCGACTAATTGGCCGTGGAACCGCCGTATTAGCCATGCTAATGCCGCGGTTCCGCCGCGCTTTGATTGAATCAGGCGCTCGTGCTTCACAGTAATTCTTAGAAATGCCTGCTGATTTTTCTGCATATTTTTAATTCTCAAAAATCCCCGATTTCAAAAAATGTACAGAGAAGGATTTTGCATTAGGGTTTCGGTTTGATCGGACTTCTAACTCCGTCTACGCATCGCCTAAGGCTCTAGCTAGGCTCTGATACCACTGTAGGGTTCCTAGGCACACCCATAAGGTTCTACAAGTGATCAAACATGGCCAATTCAAAAATTTCTTATGTGCCGAGAAACCCTTAACAAGATCGTAACCAGAGGATA
The DNA here is from genome assembly GCA_030015575.1 of Agapanthus africanus. Classification (NCBI taxonomy): domain Eukaryota; kingdom Viridiplantae; phylum Streptophyta; class Magnoliopsida; order Asparagales; family Amaryllidaceae; genus Agapanthus; species Agapanthus africanus. The sequence continues at coordinate 964,743,313 of CM057338.1, forward strand.
AGCGATGCAAGCAAGTAAACAACTTTAACTATAAAATGAAAGAGGCTACAACCTTTGTAGATCCGGTCCTCCAGTTCCTTAGCTCCATGATGACGTCCCTCCGCTGCGATCATCGGATCCCGGACTCTGGCGATGGTTTCGTCGGAGAAATGATCGGGCTAGGTCGTCGACTTCGATGCCGAAGATGATCTATGTCGAGACAACACAAGATCAAGCTCCAACTTCACCAAGTCATGAAACTTGTGAAGAAAACACCCTATACTACTTTGCAAGTGGTAGAGGATGAAGAAATAGGAAGTGGGTTCACTTTGGATTTGGATTTCTCACTCTTTTTCTCAAGACACCATTGTTGGTAGCAAGCTTTTTCTTCATATTGAAGAAGAAGAAGAAGAAAAGAATATGATAAGTATTATTGAAAAATAGAAAATAAAGTGATGCTTATCATATTTGCAACCATGGTTTAGTGTAGAGAATAAACTAGGGTTAGGTGAATGGTTAGGTTTAGGAAAGAAACAAAGTGGTCAAAGCTTCATGAAGCTTCAAAGAAAAAACAAAAGAAGCCACCCTTTTGTTTCTTGCCTTAAAATGAATATATAAAAATAAATAGTTTAGAAAAGATAACAAAACCCTAACCATTCGCTTAAACATGGTTTAAACTAAACATACACCCAAACTATCATATATCATCAAACATGATACAATCAAGTGCACAAAACTATATCATATATACAATGTGCACATCAAGTGAGAAAATCCATCTTAAGTGAACAAATACTAGTTAATGTAAAGTAATATATCAAATATATAATTATACATTAAATCATTAAATCAACACTTGATTTAACGACCCGGTCATATCGCATATGACCGACTAATATCCAATGTATCGACTTATCGAATCAATTCTCGATTCGATAACTAGGTTATATCGCATACAACCAATCGATACATTCATCGCGAGAATAGAATACGGTATCACATACACGCATTATTCTCGGTCCCGCACATATCTCATATGCGCTCCTATGTCGTTTCGCTTGAGCCAGAAAACCTCTGTGTGGGACTCTAAAGACTCGTCAATACGCCGGCAACAGGTGATGATCATATCAAACACCTACAAGCCGCAAGCGGTCTGCTAAACGTAACGGCCACCCGGGTATTGAGCGATCAGAAGATCGACGAGCAAGCCCGCTCACACTCCTGTGAATCCAACCAGTAACACTTACCGTACAGTCCGGTCCGTTCATCTGATATGTTGCATATCTCGCCTAGGGGTGGTAAACGTCAGACCCCAATAGCTTGATAAGTCATGCCGACGTGAGGTCCATAACAATAGTGAAACTACTGATAACTCTTACCGGTATACCACTGCAACCCTGGCCAGGGATTTCCAGTTATGGCCAGTCGAGCATAGCGCAACATCAACCCCCAATACCGGGAGAGACGAATCCCCTCCTATCGCTCATTGCCTCCATGTGAATTGGGACTGTACCCAAAAACCACCTGTTTGCACGACTCAGTAGAGCCGTGGTATGGTGAAAATCAAAGCACGGTGGGAGACACACAAGACTCTATGACGATCTCGGGTCAACAGACTAAGCTGTACCAGTGTCACCAGAGAACTGCCATCTGACGTGAGGTATAATACCATCTGGGAGTTCTCGGCGTGTCCGTTCAGTGTACCCAGTCTCCACTGAGCACCCGCATACCATCTCCGATGTCAAACACCAATGGATATGGGATCATCCATCGCCCATCATATGGGTCGAGAAGATATCGTTAGTCTACTCTGGAATATCGATGCCTCGTCTCAATATTCCCACGACTAGGAACAATGAAGGATGTACTCATTGACTACCCAGGCCCCACTAGTATGATCTTCATCATAGTCCTGGAAGTCGAGTACACATCCTAAAGGCTTTATCAACATGTAACAGAGAGACAAAAAGTATACATGTTTAGATAAAGAGCAACCAGATAGCGTACTATCATGTCGGGCAAGAAAGTCCTACCTATATATGTCCCAGCATTCACTACAATATACATCCAATGTACAATAATGGCCTCTAGGGCATACATATAATTAACACTTGTACACGACTAAATCAAGATCATAAATAGTGTAAGCCTGGGGATAAAGGGGAAATCGAAGTGGAAAGAGAATCTTATTTAGCGGGACCGTGTTTTAGAGGATGATCATTCGAGCAGCGATATATATATTAGGTAGGATCTAGCGATCCGGCTGACAGGGTTATGTCCCGGGCATGTAGGCCGTTGTCTCGGGTATGTACGAGACTCCTGTTAAACACGATCCTCCTTCCACTATGCGATTTCAAACATGACCTAAAGACTGATAGGGACATAGATCATGCTTTACATCATATAGTGACATAGCGATTACATGTATTTTACTTTCACCGTTATTACTTCATTTACCTGTTTCACCTTATTATAATAATATTGCTATTGTATCGCTCTGACGACCTGAGTATGCATACTCAGATTCCGTGGAAGGACCAGCGCAGGAGACGGATCTACCTTTCGAGTTCACGGAGATATAGTCGGTGTATTTTCTTTCTTTACTGCTTTCCATAAAAGTGATCGTGAGATTGAACTTGGTTAGTAACTGTTCTTATTATTTGTAATTTGTGAACAATGGATTTTAATGTAATAAATTAGTGATGTGATTCCTTTACTACTGTGCTTTATTTACTGATTACCATGTAATGCTAGAAGCCGAAGTGTGACTATGGCGGGATGATTCCTTGACCGTAGGAGCATGGCTGGTCTAGTCATCCCCCGTTTTCCGTATTTTGGGAAGCGGAGCGTGACACTATGACTTGTGCAAGTCGAGGATACCGAAAAGACCGGGCGAACGTCGTATCTTGGGAACGTAACGACGTTGTAAACCTGCACAAGTGGGAGGCAATTATATTCTTATCGGTCCGGTCCTACACTGTCGTACCTTGGGAACGTAACACCGCTGTAAACCTGCACAAGAGGGAGGCAATTATATTCTTGTCGGTCCGGTCCGGACTCAGAGGCCCAACACTGTTTCGGTTTTTTGGAGCAGTTACTCTAACCATTCCTGGTTTTTTGGAACAGTTTGTTTATTGGAGACATTGATTTGGATCCTATAAATAGCCCGAATCTCTTCTCTTTTAAAAAAAACGAATTTCTTTACGGTTCTCTTGATTTTTTGTTTTGAGCATCAGTGTGAGATAAGCCAGGATACATACTATCCCTATGACTTGTGCAAAAAGGCCGGAAGAACGTCGTACCTTGAGAGCGGAACGCTGCTGTAAACCTGCACAAGAGGGAGGCAATTATATTCTTACAGCGCAAAGCGTGCTTCTTTTTCCATTCAGGCTTGTCCAATTTTATTACCATTTTTTTTGCTTTCTTTGTGAGAAATCGATGTGACGGGTATATCACATCCGGACATGAAAAAGAAAGCACGATGGAATTCATGTTCTTATTTCTACACCTCTCTTGCCCCGGCTTTTATCACCGGCACACCATATACAGTTTCTTGTCCAGATCCACCGGCAAAAACATGACATCGTTTGATATAGCTGGAGCAATGCCCTCACTAAGAAGAGAGAAAGGTGTAGGGATTTTTTGAGAGCTTTCAGGTAATTTTGTGTGTGAGGGTTGTGTATTTATTTCTATGTCATGACCTATCGATCGTATGCACATAGTATGAATTTTCCCTCAGAAACAAGCTCAAATTAAAGAAGAGCAACTCATAAACCAATCAACTTAACACATATATATTACACATAAAAAGAATCCAAGTACACAAATATTGAACAACCACCCCTCATCATAAAACCCAAGTCAAACCATCCCCAAACAATGAGTAACCAAAAAAGACAATATATATAACAGTGAAAACAAAGAATCAGAAACCCAAGGACTCTAATGCAAAATCAACCCAAAAACGAGAGCGGCAAGTGAAGCGAGGGCGGCGGCAGGAGCAGAGACGGAAGCAGCGGACGTGGGGGTCGGCGCCGGACCCTCGGCAGCTGCAGCTATCTCAACAAAGGAAGAAGCCAACATCAACATAGCCATTGACGCAGCAGCTACGAACCTAAGCTTCATGCTTGCCTCCATTTCTATTAAAAAAATGCTAGCCAGCGATGATGAGCAATGTGTGTGTTGTGATGATCTTTTTCTTTTTTAGTGCGAGAGAAGTGGAAATGGAGGAGGGGGGTATTTGTAGAGGGAGGAGCTGGGTTCGGGCCGCGTTGGTTGCATGTGATCGTGAGGTGACAGGGTGTTTCGCTTGCTTAGCTTTGTGAGTGTGGTGGTGGTTTACAGCTAGGTGTGCTCTGTGTTGATGGACCCGAGGAGTTTTCTAGCTGTGTTTTTGTCCCTTTATGATCCTTTAGTTTCACTTTGAAAAATTGATCAAAATATTGACAAATTATTCGGTGTGTAATCGTTCTGAAACCAAATTATTTTTTGTGCAAACAGCACAGAGACAAGCAGGGGATGAAGAATTTCTGACATCTTTCAAGCAGTTTTAATGGAATCCATATTTGTTTCTTTCTCTTATGACCAAGGCACGTATGTACCTCGTTAAGCGGATCTCATTAATAAACTTCCTTAGCCATGCCTCTAATCTCAAATTGTTATATCGGGCTCTTTGATCACTTTATTAATGACTTTTTTTGGTCCAATGTTGTACCTTCCATGTGTTTGCATCGGGTTTTGGTGGTGTTGCATGTTATTATTGTGGATATTGTTATTTCATTATTAGACCAGGGACCATAGCATGTTCACTCCCATGACCGATCTCCTCTCCTATCTTTATTTCACCAACAATTTGTTAAATTTAGAAATTATTTTTCCAAGGTTATGGTAGCAAGGAGGTAAACCAGAAAGCCGCGATCGTGATAGCACTTTCAAACTTTTCTTTTGTTCGGGTGAGTAAACAAGAATAATGAAAGTAGCCTTCACTTTTTTGCCATCTCATATTTCTGATTCATTTCACTTTCTTTCTAAAACCATGGAAAGTGAGAAAGTATACAAATAAAACAATATTTTATTCTTTACATACTATTCCATGTATTATTTGGATTACTTCGTTACTTTCTACAATTTTAACCAAACAACCAAGTTTACTTTCTATCGCCACATAAACGCCAACTCAACTTCTTTCCTACTTTCTTTTTAGTAAACAAATAAAAATTAAAACTTTCTTATCATTTCACTTTCCTACTACTTTCATACTTTCTAATTACCACGCATGCCCTAAATAAGAAACAAAGGGTATATCGGTGCCGATGCAATTCTTTATAGACCGCCTACCTGTAATAAGGTGGGAGGCAACAAATGTATGATTATGTGTTATCTACTGTATAAGTTGATGCAAAATTATCTTACCAGACAATAAAAGACTTAAAAACATGATTAACTTATTTAATAATGTTATGGACATGCAATATATGAACTTACCTTCAGCCATGATCAGAAGTAGAATCTTTAATTCTCTTATTTGATCCTTTGATACTTTCTTCTTGCCCGATTCATTATCTTAGAATTTATTTTTGATAGAAAATAAACTAATATGAAATTCACAGGGATTGAAATGTCTGGGTAAGGATTCCTTTATATAACCCTTCCATCAAGAAGTTATGGAACTACCAAGTAGTCATAGAAACTACTTTATTTTATGCCCAGAACTTAATTTAATAGAATATAGAGTGGTTATATCTAATATTCTCCCACTTGACTCTAATCATCCTATTAAAGATATAAATATTATTGTAACTATACTTTATGACCAAATTAAATAATTGCATATAACTGAGCAAATATTCTATCTTTTAGAATCTTCAAATATGTACATGTAATTTTATAATCAATTATTCAGAGTCCAATATTTTATTTCTTTAATTAACAATAATCACATTACTTAAATTTATTATGCACAATTTATTAGTCATGGCTTTAACACTAACAATATCCACATATATCTAGATATAAAATATACATAAAGTTTATAATGAATGGCAACATTAAATGCTAATGAGTCCCATGCTCTTTACATGACCCTTAAATGAGAAGGCCGGTGTCGTTTTAGTCAAGGATCGGCAATCATAAACTCCGTTTTTATGTGTTCGAAAGCCACTGTGTGATCACGAACATGATCTTTAGTTTTAAGGAACTTTATATCGATGTATTTTGATTGACTCATGTTTTTGTTGTTGTTAGCAAATACAACCGCAGAGGTATTGTCATAATAGATAAATAATGGTTTTGATATGAGATCAACTACTTTAATTTCTATGACGAAATCCCTTAACTAGGATGCCTGTGATGATGTCTTATAGCAACTTATAAATTCTGCTTTCATTGTTAAGGATGTAACTAAATTTTGTTTCATGCTCCTCCAGGATACTGCAGCTCCAGCAAGTACGAAAACATATCCTGAACTAGACTTTCTCGTATCCTCGCAACCGGCCCAATCCGATTCCGAATATCCAACCAACTTCAGATGATTAGAATGACCGTAAGTGAGCCTATAATGTTTAATCCCTTTTAGGTATCTCATTATCCTTTTGGCAGCATTTCAGTAAGCCATACCAGGATTATTTTGATACCTATCCAACATACCTACTGCAAAAGTAAGGTCTGGTCTTGTGCAAACAACCGCATACATAAGACTTCCAATTGTAGAATCTCACATGTGGGTATAAGAGATTTCTTCCATTAAAGTCTATTTTATTGTCTTAACCTAATTAGTATACATATATAACTTTCATGTAGGGCATAGTAGGCATACCTGTATATTAATTGCAAACTAAATATTTAAGAAACAATGTTAACAAGAGATCACATGTTCATTACAAAACTCATGAATGCATGATGTGGCTATTTCACAAGTTTTAATAAAACTGTTACAATCAAAACATTAATATTTACATCTAGTGGTCCTTTATCATGCATACCACACAGGATTAGTATAATTTATAATTTAGCATGTAATTTACTTCATATAAATTGATATAATTTTGATTGAGTTGCTAATAAAAATTGAAAAAAAAGGCTAATCTTTATTAAGTAAAGCATAAAAGCTAATCTCAAATAGAGCGGAGCAAAAAAATTGTTTTAAAAAAATTATTTTATTTCAATAGCAACTCAAACCAATAAAATAGAGTATATGAAGAAAGAAAGAAAAATACAGACTAGACTCTATAGAGTAAAACTTAGAAACCAATCTCATATAGATAAAATAGAGTATATGAAGAAAGAAAGAAAAATACAAGTTGGTCTCTATAGAGTAGAGTTTAGAAGTCAATCTCATATAGAGCGCGTAAGTGTAGTCTAATCTTTATAAAGCAGAGCTTAGAAACCAATCTTATATACAGTAGAGTGCGTACACTTACCCATTGCATAACACTTTAAATTTCTGAAAAAAAAATCTCTTAGAAAAAAACTGTGAACAATAAAATATGTCACTATTGAAAGTTTGATAGAAGTTTAAACCTTCATGTGGCTATGTTCATATGTAAGTTGCTAAAAAAATGAAAATTTATGCATGCAATTATTAATAAAATTAATATCATGGGATTAAGCCTTCTGGCTTCCTGTTACCGTAATCAATAAAATTAGCATTTAAAATAGGTTTTTTTTAAAATATGACAGTTAAATATTAAAATTATTAAAATAGTGGGGTTTGTTTTTAAATTGTAAGAATAGGACGGTTTGGGACGGCGCCACCCCCTTCCAAACAGAGGACGGGTTCTAAGAACTGGCCCTCTACCCATTATAGGGGAGGGTGGGTTCCTAGAACCCGCCCACACCTTAAATAGGAAGAGGGCGGGTTCAACCCGTCCTCTCCTATATAAAAGAGAGGGCGGGTTTTGAGAACCCGTCCAATTTTCTTTAAAAAAAATTAAATTAAAATCACGAAATGAATTAAATATGAAATAATTGAATAAAATTTTTATATTATTAATCGTTATTTACATATGAATCTGGTATACACTCTAATAATAAATGAATCCGTCAAATTTATAATACAAAAAAATCATATCTGTCTGTAAAAGTATATTCTATCTCGACGGTCAAATTTATAATAACAAAATGAATCCGTCAAATTTATAATGCAAAAAAATCATATATGTTTGTAAAATATAAATTCAATCTCGACGGTAAAATTTATAATAACAAAATGAATCCGTCAAATTTATAATACAAAAAAATCTTCCGGTGCATTTGTCACGATCTTGAAGGTCCCGCCCCTGATGACTGTGCTGGACATCTGGTCCTATAATGATCTGCTTGTTTGCATAGGCTACATCTGGCGTGCCTTTCCTGAGGATCAGCATCCATTGTCATTCGATCTCGACGCGCTTTAACTCTTCCGGGCCTTATATTTTTTTTCCTGCGGTAATACAGTCGGTGTTTGTCTGTTCCCAGTATAATAGTGTCAATAACGACTGTCCAGTATAGGATGAAATTTTGGATCGTATACGTCTTGGTAATTGGAAACTGTATAGTAATGGGAAGCAAAATTGTAATGTGAGTTATGCATGCTGCTCGCAGCAGCAATTGCGTGGGCACAGGGTAAATGTTGTTGCTGGAAAACACCGCATGTGCACGAAGAGAGCCCTTCATCTCTAAAGTTTACGGTATATTGATTCCCATTATTCCCCGTTACTTGAAACTCTGCCGTGTCAAACCTTTCGGATCTGTAGTATTGTGTCCTGCGCTCTCTTTTCCGGAATATATTTTCGTAATACACGGTGAGCGGAGCCTCCATCGCCAAAGACTTTTCTCTTCTTTGTACAAAATATGTATTCACCCGGAAAAAAGTTCGAATAATCAACCCCTGTATCGGTAAGCCTCTAACATCTTTAAGGACCTCGTTGAAGCTTTCAAACATATTAGTGGTCATTAGTAGATATCTGCATCCATTATCATGTGCTTGTGACCACATGCGTACTGGATGCTCATCTAACCACGCTATCGCGGCTTGACCCATCTCTCCAATTTTCGTCATATACATGTCATGAACATTAGGGTCAGACGATTCACCGGCTTTGTACATAAGCTTATGTAGATATGAATTTTTAAATTTTCTATCAAAATTTTGCCTGAAGTGCCACAGGCAAAAGCTATGTGGGGTCGCCGGAAATATAGATCTCACTGCAGCTAGTATTCCTAGATGTCTATTAGATATGATGCATAAATCTGTTCTATCAATAACAGATGGGATACTTTTGAGTTGACAGAAAAATCATGACCAGGATGATGCATTTTCACTCTCGACAATAGAAAATCCCAACGGAAATATACCGTTATTAGCATCAACACCTGCAGCAATTAACATGCAAGCCCTGTACTTACCGTATAGATACGTCCCATCAACGCACAATACCGGCCGACAGTGTGTGAAACCAGCCGCACTTGGAGCAAAGCACCAGAAAATTCTTTGAAACCTGACAGTGCCATCGACATTTGTTTCTGTGGTTTTTAACCGGTATACGGTCTCCAGATTTGATACTTTTATGGCTTCGATAAAAGGAACTAGTGAGTTGTACGAGCTTTCCCAGTCCCTAAATATTTTGCATAAAGCCTTTCTACGAGCATCCCACACCTTTACATACGAAATCTGAATTTTGTGCTCTTCGCTAACGTAGAGCCGTATCTCTCGGGAAGTCATCGCCACATCTATACGGATTAGCTGCATGATTAGTGAGCAAATATAAGATGAAGTACAATTCCTGTGATCTTGTAACATAATAGAACTGATGCAAGTATGTTCTTGATTGTATTTCGTGATCTTCCAAGTTTTTGCTCTTTTGGAACAATATGGATGCAATCTCCACTTACATTCAGGAGCTTTCGTATATACCACGGTATAGTACGTCTAATTTGACTCTTCGATTTTAAATGTAACGTTTTGCTGAATAGCCCACGACTTCAGCTTACAAATAAGATCTCCTTTTTCCTGAAACAAATCCCCGACAGTGACGCAATCTTCGCTTGCTACTGTCGCTTCCAAATAGGGTGCCGTATTTAGTTCTGCCACGGCTAAGTTTACCCAACTATCATCTTCCAGCGGATCGATACCGGAATCTTCTAGTTTGACGAAATCATTATTCGCAACCATATCATCAAACAATGCTAGCTCATTCAATCCAGCGGCATATTCCACGCTATCCTCCCCTTCATGACATTCAGCAATTTCATCATCATCACTGCCACACATATCAATGTCACCCGTGGCAACATAAGTCTCGGGTGCAATATATGATGGTTGGGTCGGTGTAATGTGGATGGTTCGGGATGAAAAGACCGGAAAGATGTGAACGGACATACTTGGAATGCGCTACTTGGATCGTGTTGGAATGATGCGGAGGTATTGGAAAATCTGCGTTTAGTATATAAATTGTTATTATACTATTATTCCTCAATATTTTCGTATTTCGAAGAATATAAACATAATCACCACTTGTTTCAGATTTATTTACCTTTGGAAGGTTGTATATGGTAATCCTTGTTGTTTTTCTGGGGTGCATATAACTGCAGCAGTCGATTGGGAGAACCTGTATTCAATATATAAAACATATTAGTATTTTGGTATTACTACAATATTTGAAGGTGGATTTATAAAATGTTTACCCTTGAATTTGAAGGTTTGAATAATGTTGTGTATAGTCATATCCACCGAGACTGACGGTATCATCGTTAACCATATGACCGTACCCCCAGGAACTACCTCCAGTATTACCATCAAAATTACCGTTGGAGGGACATCTGATATTTCCAACTGTTACTTCTGAACCAAAAGTTCAAAAGAATGCTAGGTGTTTGATAGACCGAAGTCTATCATCGAAGATACTGATGCATCGTCTATAATTTCAACCAATGCATTTCCACTAAATATAGGCCATATACAATTTAACTTAAGCCTAATTTCACGGGGATCGTATTTCTTGATTTTGAACACTTTATTCTTGATTTCATTATAATTCGTTGATGGTTCTAATCGCATGATTCTTGCGGACCCGCCCATATACTCGGGACCTTGTACACTTGTGATAATCCGGCCATCGTATTTACATACAACAAATAAACTTGAACTTGTCATAATCTACATCAAACAATAGCAAGCCAACAATAAAAAAAGCGTTAACAACTTCATATAATCACAGTCAAAGCATGCACAATCATACCTAGAGCTATGATCTTCAAAGTCCATTAGACTGCTCATAACTGTTCCAAAGTGACAAGTGGTGAGATAACCCTCAAATCGTCTCTTCACTGCCAATTGTGGCCAGCTAAGCACAAGTGAGGAAAGGAGGGTTCCGCTCACGAATCACCGTGAGACGGGCCTTTTAAAATTACCTTTCTCACTTGTCTAGCCTAGGCACCACAAAGTCAAGTTTAGATAAACGATCGAATGCCCACAACCTTCCTCTGTTCTATTGAGCACGACAGTCTTTAGTTGGCTAAGTCTAGATATTTTTTTATTAAGCTCAAGGGTAATGCGTATACTTTTAGTGATTTTTGGGGTTCAGGAAGGGTGTTGAAATCCCCACGCAATCTGAATTAGTATTATAGCCCCTTAAAGCCCGTATTATTTATGCAAAACAGTAACAAACAAAAATCGAAAAGCAAAATATTTATTTGGCGGCGGCGCAAAGAATCCTGCACAAAAACAGTTTTATTGGAGAGGGGAAGAGAGTTTGTGTAAAGAATGCTGCAGTCGATAGTTCAGAGGAGTTCACAGGAGGGGAGAAGAGAATTGAAATAGTTACAGAGAATTTGGAACTTCAGATTTCTTCCTGTGCTTGTTTTGGTCTCTCCTCTTCCTGTTTAGAGCCCCTGAACCTTGGTTTGGTCACTGAATTTGCTCTAGAATTTTACAGCAGGCCGTGGTTCCGTCTTGATCCGATCCAGCAACTCCCACGACTATGGAACTGAACTTGACCTTCTTCCTAACCTGCACACTTGCACAAAATAAGGGTAAATGGAGAGTTGCTGGATAGGAGAGAGCTGTATTTATAGGAACTCGCCGGTTGAGGGCGGGTTCCTGGAACACGCCCTCATTTAATTATTGAAGAGGGCGCGTTCTAAGAACCCACCCTCTTCGTTTCAGAAGTTTAATTATTGGTCCTGCTTGATTTGACAATACACTGTTAAAAAAATAATAATGAAAGATAAGGGCGGGTTCCTAGAACACGACCTCATTTAATTATTGAAGAGGGCGGGTTCAACCCGCCCTCTTCGTTATGATAAAAATATAAAACATTAAAAATGATGTGACTTGACACTAAATTAATTAAATTGACGTGACAACACTTAAAAAAACATATCTTTATAATAATAAATTGATAACATATCACTGCAAACATATCTCTGCAAACCAAATCACTTTAATTAAATAATTGATGTGACAACACTATTTGCAAATATGAGGGCGGGTTCCTGGAACCCGCCCTCATTTTATTATTGAAGAGGGCGCGTTCTAAGAACCCGCCCTCTTCATTCAGAATTTTAATTATTGGTCCTGATTTGACAACACACTGTTAAAAGATGAGGGCGAGTTCTTGCAACACGCCTTCATTTAATTATTGAAGAGGGCGCGTTCTAAGAACCCGCTCTTTTCGTTTCAGAATTTTAATTATTGGTACTGCTTGATTTGACAACACACTGTTAAAAAAATAATTGATGTGACAACACTACTTGCAAATATGAGGGCGGGTTCCTGGAACCCGCCCTCCTTTCCCTATAAAACCCCGCCCTCTTCAGTATGGTTTTCGTCAAATTAACTCTGTCCAAATTCCCTTCTCATATCTAAAATATCAAAATTGTCTCAATGGAGAATCAACCATTCGACAAATCTCTGCTCGTAGATCAAAACGAACACAGATCTTTCAATATATTACACGGAGAGGAAAGATTCAAAACTTATTCAATTTTTTTTAATTCCCCATTTCTTTTAATTCTAATAGTTGAAAATAACATGATTTAATTTTGCAGGGTGGAGATAATCTCATTGTCGTCACCCATAGTTCTGACAAGTGGCTAGTTACCGATCAGCGAATAATCGAGCGGATTAGAAGGGCCGGATTTTATGAAGCTTCATTATTTCGTCATATCCAAATCGACCACGCCTTCGTTATCTCTTTAGTTGAGCGCTGGAGAAAAGAGACCCACACTTTTCATCTAAGATGGGATGGGGCCACTATCACACTCCAGGATATTGGCCTCTTACTCGGTTTACGGGTCAATGGGCTTGGATTGGTCGAAGGAAAAATTGTTGGTCCAGATACCGACCACCCATACTGGGATACATATGCCGAGTCTGCTCTCGGACAGATAAAAAAATTAATGTCAATAAACTCTCGATATTTTTGTTTTTAGCTAAGTAAATTATTTATATTTAATATTCAGATTCAGATTCTCTCTTATTGGTTCCCCTCTTTAGTGTATCTATTGCATGGACATTTTGTACATTATTTTTAGTTTTAACATTTCACAAAAAATGCTAATATCAGGCACCAGGAGGCTATACTAAAGGGTATAAGATCAGTTTAAACTGGCTGAAAGATACATTCACTAATATCACTGATGAAGCTACTGATGGATTCTTGGATAGACATGCACGTGCCTACATTCTGTATATGATCGGTTCTTGGTTGATGCCAGACCAATCGGCAACGCATGTGTAGGGTGTTTTTCGTCACCCCATTGAGATGGGAATACGCGCACGCTTGTCAGGCGTACTACAGATTCCCTCTGCCTAGGGTAGGCCGGGGTTTAATGATTGTGGGGATCCGAATCTCCGGCAGCCGCGGACTAAGCTGCCGGAGATTATCTCTCGCCTTTGGGACGAGGGAACCTCCGATTAACGGGTTAAACTGGTCATGCGAACTCAATGTGCGGTGTGCGTGTGTTTCGTTTTAAAAGGGGTTTTTGGATATATCGGGAGCCACGCAGAGTTTTTACGGGGGTCCCGCTACCCGGATAGCGGGCTGGGGGTCAAGGAGGCTAGCAGCCCCCTTGCGGGGTTCGGGGCAGCGCCCCGGCCTAAAAAATTTTTTTGAGGGGGAAAGTGTCGCGGAGTATGTGTATGTGTACATTTGTATACATATGTATATATATACATGTATATATAAATAAAGGGGAAAAAGACATCCAAAGGATGCGTGGGGCCAGCGCTTAGGCGCTTGAGCTCAAGAGCGCCACGTGTCGGCACGTGGGCGCTTTGCACTCGGACGCTGGGCGCTTGAGCGCAAGCGTGCCACGTGTCGGCACGTGGGCGCTTTGCGCTCGGGCGCAGATTGCCGGAGCGCAACGCGCCACGTGTCGGCACGTGGGCGCTTTGCGCTCGGACGCTGAGCGCTTGGGCGCAAGTACGCCACGTGTCGGCACGTGGGCGACTTGCGCTCGAGCGTCTGCGCTGGAGTGCAAGAGCGCCACGTGTCGGCACGGGGGTGACTTGCGCTCGAGCGCTTGCGCTCGAGCGCAAACGGGCCACGTGTCGGCACCGGGGAGACTTGCGCTCGAGCGCAAGAGCGCCACGTGTCGGCATGGGGACGACTTGCGCTCGAGCGTTTGCGTTTGAGCGCAAGCGCGCCACGTGTCGGCACGCGGGCGCTCTGCGCTTGAGCGCCGGCGAGAAAAAGAGGCCTTTAGCCTAAAAACATTTCTCGGAAGAGAAATCAGAGAGGAGTTGGACTCCTGAGTGTTTTTTTTTTTTGGGTTTAGTGAAAGGTGTTCTTCTTCTTCCTCCTCTGTTAGCTGGATCTTGAAAATCAATAGATGTGAGATCTCAAAATCTCTCCTTTTGGGGATCTAAAGACAGATCCAAGTTTCCCATTGTAGGTTTTGTGGTGAAAAACTATTTTGTTTTTGAAAAAGAAGAGTAAAACTCTTGATTTAATTCAAAAGAAAATGAGAAGGTCTTGGAACCTTGAATAAGGAAGAAAAATCTCAGATCTGAAACTTTTTTTTGGAGAGAGAAGAAGTTGTTGGGATATTTCATTATCCTTGCCTTTATAGGCTATACACTTTACACATAGCCCCTTGGGCTTCACAAAATTGCATTTTGCCTATCCCATGGCTCATGTGCCATTTCTTTTTTCACATAAGCCATGGCTTTACAAAAATTTGGCTTTATGCCTATTTTTCTGACATTTATCCATAAAATAAAATAAAAGAAATGCAACAAAATTATTTATTACAAAATTTTTATCTTGGCATGGGGGGAGAGGCCGGCCGCTTCATGTTCGGGCTCGACCCGGGCATGGGCCCACTGGATCTGGGCTTGGGCCCACTTGGCTTGGTGTTGACTTTGATTTTGACTTGGTCAACCGGGGTGTAAATTTTTACCCCAACAGCATGTCCATCCTTTATACATTGGGTTCCTTACGGATTTTGATGTGTGTGGCCAATATGCTTGGGGAGCAGGGGTCCTGGCCTATCTTTACAAGAAACTCGATAAGACATGTGCTCCAACGAAGAATAAAATTTGTGGCTGCATTACATTATTTCAAGTACATTCCTTGTTTTTCACAGCTAGAAATTTACAAAATTGTAATATTGGTTCTTTCTCTTATCATCTGACATTTTATTTATAGATTTGGTCATGAGAGCATATGTGTATGGGAAGACCGGATCGAGTTAAAATAACTGCCTTGGATACCCCTGAAAAGCCGCTCGGCTCTTGGTGGAATAGTAAGAAAGCGTATAAGGCTCCTTGTCGAGTACTTAAATACTATAAAGATGAGTTGGATCGTATGGAGGCGACTCAGGTAACCATAAAATTTGTGGCTGCATTACTTAAATACTATAAGGCTCCTCTTCATCACAATTTTTGTACTATGTTATTTGCGCAGTTCACGTGGACGCCTTATACAGCACATCGTCTGCAAGGATCACCCGGCATCTGTATCGAAAGAGAGCCGGTTTGGCAGGCTCGATACCGACTCCTCTGCATTAATATCGTTGTCATGCACCTACCGTACCGGGTGTTGTGACAGTTCAGTAGATCGCAACATATTCCTGTCCCGCCGCCTGCACCTATGACAATAGAGGAAGACGTACGAGGAGGAAAGGCGGAGCGTGATTGGAAGGAGCATCATCATCAATATTTGCTGAGATGGGAGGATAGGCAACGTAATATTGTCTTACAGCAAATAGGTGACCAAACAACCAACGACGCTACTGAAACATATCTACAGTGGTATAAGCGTGTCACCATAAGATATCTTTCTGCTCCCCCTAACGACTTCCCAAACATCCAGCGGTATGAGCCTAGAGGCCACGTGAAACGAGATCCGGTAAGTTGAATTATTTAAATTATATTACTTTTTAACATACATCGGTATCCGTCAATACTTATATTTTATTTTTAATGTAACGACAGGCTCGTGGGTTGCATTTTGTACAATCAATGATGCAGGATCAATATCCGCCTGATGCTGGTCCGGATACTCAGGCTTTATTTGCAAATCGCGACTCATATATTAGTGGTATATTCGGTCAATATAATATGCTTCCACATTTCTCGCCGGCACCGGAGCCGCAGTATGAACCGGCACCGGAGCCGCAGCATGAGCCGGCACCGGAGCAGCAGGATCAGTGGTTTGAATCACCATACTGTCAGCAGCAACCCTGGCAAACCGGACAAGCGCAACAAACGGAGGAACAACAGATTTGGGGGACCGGTTTTGCGCAACAACTGTCTTGGGGGTCAGGTTTTGCACAACAGCCGTCTTGGGGGTCAGGTTTTGCGCAACAACAGCAATCTTAGGGGTCAGGATTTGCGCAGCCATGGGGCCCAGGTTTTGTGCAACAGCAGCCGCATGAAACCGGGACAGGTTCTTCGCAACAACTGCCCAATTGGGATACGGATCTTTCTGTAGGGTTCCTAGGCACCCTAGTGAGGTCTCACAAGGCATCAACCATACCAATTTCAAAAATCTAGGTGCCGAGAAACCCGACTACAGATCGTCGGCTAGAAAATTAGGCGAAAATATAATCTAGTTAACACTTAACTACAAGTAAACGGAAATACAACCTTTGTAGATCCGGTCCTCCACCTCCACGGCTCCGTGATGAGGTCCTCTCCGCTGTCCAAATCAAAATCCGGGCTCTAGCGTCGGCTTCATCGGAGAATGGACGGGCTAGGTCGTCGACGACGTGCCGAAGATGATCTACGTCGAAGCATCACTAGATCGAGCTCCACCTTCACCAAGCCATGAATACTTGTGAAGGAAACACACTCTACTACTTGGCAAGAGGTAGAGGATGAAGAAATAGGAAGTGGGTAGACTTTAGTTTTGGATTTCTCACTCTAATTCATCAATCACCATTGATGGAGTCTTGCTTCTTCTTTGAAGAAGATGAAGAAGAAGAAGATGAAAAAGAAGAAGAAGATATCATGATAAGATTAATTAGAAAAGAAAAGATAAATCAATCCTTATCATAACATGACCATAGTTAAGTGTAGAGAACTAATCATGGTTTGATGCAATGGTTAGGGTTAAGCTAAAAACAAAATGGTCAACAAGTCAAAGCAATCATGAAGCTTCATGAATGAACAAAGAATGCCATCATTTTATCATTTCCTTTTCTTTTTCCAAAAGAATAAATAAATGAATAAAATGAATAAGCAAATAATAAACCCTAACCATTTCATTAACCAAGGTTTAATTCTTTATACTTAACCAATTTTACATGCACCATCAAACATGATACAAGCATGTGCACAAAATCATATCACATATATAATGCGCACATCCGAGTGAGAATATCCATCTAAAGTGAACCAATACTAGTTAATGCAAAGTAATATATCAAATATATAATTATACATTAAATCATTAAATCAACACTTGATTTAACGATCCGGTCATATCGCATATAACCGACTAGTATCCAATGTATCGGCTTATCGAATCAACGCTTGAATCGATAACTAGGTTATATCGCATACAACCATTCGACACATTGATCGCGAGAATGAAATACGTTATCACATACACGCATTATTCTCGGTCCCGCACATATCTCATATGCGCTCCTATTTCGTTTCGCTTGAGCCAGGAAACCTCTGTGTAGGACTCTAAAGACTCGTCAATACGCCGGCAGCAGATGATGATCATATCAAGCACCCACAAGCCGCAAGCGGTCTGCTAAACGTAACGGCCACCCGGGTATTGAGCGATCAGAAGATCGACGAGCAAGCCCGCTCACACTCCTGTGAATCCAACCGGTAACACTACCGTACAGTCCGGTCTGATCGTTTGATATGTCGCATATCTTGCCTAGGGGTGGTAAACGTCAGACCCCAATAGCTCAATAAGTCGTGTCGATATGAGGTCTATAACAATTCAAGAAACTACTGATAACACTTACCAGTAAATCTCAGCAACCCTGGCCAGGGATTTCCTGTTATAGCCAATCGAACACAGCGCAACATCAACCCCTATACCGGAAGAGACGAATCCCCTCCTATCGCTCATTGCCTCCATGTGACTCGGGACTGTATCCAAAAACCACCGTTTTGCACGTCCTCTTGGACGTGGTAAGATGGAAATCAAAGCACAGTGGGAACCACACAAGACTCTATGACGATCTCGGGTCAACAGACTACTCTGTACCAGTGTCACCAGAGAACTGCCATCTGACGTGAGGTATAATACCATCTGGGAGTTCTCGGCGAGTCCGTCCAGTGTACCCAGTCTCTACTGAGCACCCGTATATCATCTCTGATGTCAAACACCAATGGATATGGGATCATCCATCGCCCATCTGTATGGGTCGAGAAGGTATGCGCTAGTCTACACTGGTATATCGATGCCCCGTCTCGATACACCCACGACTAGGGACATTGAAGGATGTACTTATGGACTACCATGTCCCCACTAGTATGATCCGCATCACAGTCCAGGTAGTCAAGTACACATCCTAAGGGCTTTACCAACATGTAACAGAGAGACAAACAGTATACACGTTAAGGTAAAGATCAACCAGATAGCATACTATCATGTCGAGCAAGAAAGTCCTCCCTATATATGTCCCAGCATCCACTACAATATACATCCTATGTACAGTAATGGCCTCTAGGGCATACATATAACTAACAATCTCCCACTTGCACTAGGGCCATCTGTAGCAGTGGTTGTAGTATCTCATACTCAACCATCCCATAAAAGTCTCTCTCTGGGAACAGGCCTTTGTGAGTGGATCCGCTGTGTTGTCCTCTGAGTCTACTCTCCAAACCTTGATCACCCTGGAGATCAACTATCTCCATGATCAGGTGATACTGCCTTAGAATATGTCTGGATCACTGCTGGGACGGACGTTCCATGGCATAAGCCACAACTCCATTGCCACACAATGGGAGGAACATAGTTCATCTCATGAACCAATATACACCCAAACAGCCTCTTTGATAGCATCTTAAGTAGCGATGTATCCAGCCTTTATCGTCTAGTATGTCACGGTATCTAGCTTGGAACTCTTCCAACATACCGTCCTTTTACTGAGGGTATAGACAATGCCTGTGACTGACATTCAGTCGTTTTTATCACCCTGGAACCTTTCTAGTGATTCTCCCCAGGATCGGTTGATACCGTCTCACTACAACTAGTGAGAGTCCTAACATCCATTTAGATCTATCTCATAGATCCAAAATCCAGGATTTAGGAGGTATCACTTTGATCCTATATGGAGAATTATGGTGATAAGCGGAGATTGACCGAGCGTAGCATAGGAAACTCCTTACCCATCAAGAGTATGTCATCCACGTACTCTACGAGGATCGTCACCATACTCCCTACTACCTTTTTGTTTATACAAGGTTCATCTACCATTTTGATGATGTCAAACTCTTTGACTAATTCATCAAAACAGATGTTCCAACTCCGCGATGCCTGCTTTATCCTATAAAACATCTTGCACATGTTTCCGCTGCTCCCACTGTTTACGAAGCCCTCTGGCTGTGTACTTATAGACGCTCTCTTCCAAAACATCATTTAGAAAAGCAGTCATGACACCCAACCACCAGATATCGTAGTCATGGTATGTAGCCGTGGCAAGTAGGATCTGAATGGACTTAAGCATAGATACTGGAAAAAGGTTTCATCATTATCCACGCCTGTTCAATGACGAAAACTTTAACAAGTCTAGCTTTGAAAGTCTCAACTTTTCCATCTATACCAAGTAATCTTCTCAAGATATACTTGCTCCTGATGGGGATTTAACCCTTCAGATATAGCAACCAAAGTCCATACTTTGTTGGTGTATAAGGATTCCATCTCAGATCGATAAACATCCAGCCATTCTTACAGAGTCTTACTCTCGATGGCCAGCTCGAAACTAGTTGGGTCATCATCTCATGATGCAATCCTCGCTCCCACTGTCATAGAGAAATCAAAGTATCTCTCAGGTGGGTGAGGAACCCTACTAGATCGGCGGAGAGGCCGAGGTTCGTTGGTAACTATTGAACTCTTTGGTTCTTTCAAATTATCAGCTGCAGTTTGTATAGCTGGAACATTTCCAGTTCTACATAACAGATCTTGCCTCGAGTTTGTCTGGATTTTGCTTTTAGACATAGGCCGGACAACCCCAAATCTTAACTAGCTTAAGACATGGGCTCTTCCCTTTCCATATCACATATGAAGTGGTAGGTAACTGATTTGATTCGAACCCTATTCAATAGGTATGCAGCTTCTCAAGTGCATAACTCCCAAAAAGGAAATAGGTAACTCAGTAGTACTCATCATAGAGCACACCTTATCATATAGGGTGTGATTGCTCCGCCCCGATATACCATCGTGCTATGGTGTATACGGAGGAGTAATGCTGAGAGAGAATCTCATTCTCCTTTAGAAAAGTCCAAGAATTCCGTGCTCAAGTATTCTCCTCCTTGATCTCATCAGAGGACATAATACTTTTACCCGTATTTTGGTTCTCTACTTCTAGCTTATATTCTGTGAATATCTCAAAAGGTTCGGACTTGTGTTTCAACAGGAACATATGTCTGAATCTTGAGAGATTATCAGAGAATGTAATGAAGTAAAAAGAACCGGTCTAGGCATTTGTAGACAGGGGACCTACATACATCATCATGTATCATCCCAAGAGTTTACTAACTCTTTCTCTGTTTTCAGTAAACGGAGTTGTGGTCATCTTATCTTTGTGACATGACTGGCGAGTTTCACAAGATGTAAATTCAAACTAATTTAAATATGCATCTTTATGTAACTCTAGCTAGTCGGGTCGCATTGATATGACCTAGTCTACAATACCTCAAGAAGGATCCGTTCATTTCTGAACTCTTCCTCTTGTGTGTGTTCCGTATACTAAGAACTGTAATTTGATTTAGAACATCAATGCTTTTAGATAACGTGCCTGAACCGATCAACTTTTGATCAGGAAATGTTCAAAACATTATCCGACAATACAAAATTTTATCATTTCTTTACTGATAAAGAGACTGATATGATTTTGTATATCAGGTTCGGTATCTAATAACATTCGTTCAGAATCAATGTATTGTAATACAGGGTGACAGTGACCAACAGACTTGGCTGCAACACTTGCCCCGTTTTCTGCCTCATGAAACTTATCACCCGTTCTCAGTTCTCTACCTATCTGTAGCCCTATGTAACAGATTACATATCTGGGATCCTGATCTGGTATCACATACCCAGGACGTAAAGGAAACTGAGAAACAGTTCTGTATAATGAACACACTCGAAGATGATGCATCAGCATGCACTCTCTTCGTTTGGGCGGCACGGGAATTCTGGTAATCCCCAATTTCCTGCTCTGTCTTATAACAATTATAAGTTGGAGCGGGACCAACGTTCCCCAGCTCAGTATAACAAGCGGGTTCGGTCAATATTCCGTATTATTATCTTGATTAAGGCGTGATATGGTGGCTACCTGGAGAGAGAGAGAAGAAAACACTCAGCGTGCACTCTTGCAAGAATAGATTGGTTATTATTTTATCTAATCAGGATGGCTCCCACTGCTTTTTATCAAATCTTCCTTCAAACCCTAAAAGGAAAGACTAGCCGGGATTAATTACACACTACAAGTTCGCCAATCTTTCAGCCAGGCCAGTGTCGGTACTTTGAGGGAGGTCCCCCGTGCTTTCGCACGAACCTAATTAATGTAAACCTCGTTTTCCCAGAGGCGTAACCCCGTTGACACCTTTCTAGATACCTACTTGATCGGCTAATTGTAATGTATAAAACTCTCCCAGGAGTAACTCTTACTCGCAGCGGGTATCGGGATCCAACTATCTCATAGAAGGTATGCAATCTCATTGCAAATTTCAACACTTGAAATTCCCGATAATATTTTGCCCCTAACGTGCTATGACCTTGACGAAAGCCAACAAACCATAGCCCGCTAGTCAAGTTCAACCCGTACATTTCTTGATCGAATTAAACCCACCCGCACGACCCTTGACGAAAGCCAACAAAGCCGCACGACTACCCTAATCCAATCGCATCGTATGCTAGCAGATAAGCAGCATATAGCTACCGCACACTGCACCTTGACGAAAGCCAACAAATGCAGCACGACTACTATATACAACTTATCTGAAATGACGGAGGACTACGACAGGTTTTTCTGAAAACCTATTGCGTAATGAACTTGATATCGTTGTAGGATCGAATGAATTTTGAAATGGAGTGTTTTTTAGGCTTTTCTAGTTTTGCTAAAGGAGTCACTCCCGGTGAAGGGATCGTCGGTCCTTTCCTCGTCGAATGAGGTGCGGGATATATCATATATATCACTGTGCAAAGCAAAAACACTTAAAAGCTATCAAAAGACAAACCGAGTGTGTAGCATCTGCCAGTTATTGCTAAAGGAGTCACTCCCGGTGAAGGGATCTCGGTCCTTTCCTCATCGAATAAGGTGCAGGATATATCACATATACCGCTGTGCAAAGCAAGAACTGTAGCTACCTGTTTTATTTTGAAATTCGATTCTACAACATTTTAGGTTTCTTTTATTTCATTAATCTCATTAATGAAGTCCCATCATTTAAGTACCTAAACATCACAGATAAATACGACGTACACTTATACCATCCGCATTCGCCTCGATGTCCCCTCATGCACCGTTAGGTTAGGTAACTAACGGCAGAGCGGGGCAGGGCTAGCGCGGGTGTAAAACATAAGTAACGCCTATATAATATATCATATATACTATATACTGTATCTATCACAGAACATCACATGATCACATCACAGATATCGCAGCAGAAGAATCATATGAAATATTGGATATAATAGGACGTCCGTGTTTTCAATACGAGCCAGTATAAAACACGGATTCCACGGTCGTGATGAATAGCCAAACCCACACCCCTAGACCCCTACGAGAGCGGCAAGCAACCCTACCAATTCTGGAGTTAGGAGGCCCGGACTCGACTCCTCGAGTTGGTCTCCCACTGGACACCAGAACCCGGTTACTTGTACTCCCCTCCTTGGGTCTATCCTAGTGCGGAAAAGTAAATAATATACATCAACGGTGACAACTTCCGCAACCTGGAAGCGCACCAATAAAAGAATATTACATACAAGTTTTTACATGAATGAAAATGAAAAACACTCATCTCACATAAAAACCCCCGGCTATTCAAACACGACGATCCAATATAACATATCCAGCAACACATAACATCACATGTCATCAACGTAAGTAAATATGTGTATCCCAATTGTCGTTGACATATAGCAACGAAACCGGCGATATCACATATTACACTTACGGTCACAGAAAAGAAAGTGTAAAACTACAACAGTTGGAATCCGCAACCACCTCAGACATCGCATGCCTGACCAAATGAATTACTTAGACATCGCATGCCTAACAATTATAAACCCCGCATTTTAGTCTCAAAATCGAAAACACTTTTCAATATCAAGTCGGGCAATTCAACAAGATTCCCGACATTTTGATCGAATGCTCGTTGCAAACTTCAGTAGACGGCCGCACCCCCGACGCCGTCGACGAAGTGCACCAAGGCGGAACACCGCCACCGCGAGCACCCGAACGGATGCTTTCGGCGACGGGGTTCTCCTACAGTCACTTGGTCGGGGCTATGGAGTGAGGCTGTCTATTAAGTTTACCCGGCGAGTATCCGCGTACGCTACGTGATTGCGACGGACTTTTGATCACATCAAAATTCCGTGGCAACCGATCAAGTGAGACTAAACTGCTATGTTTATAACATTCATTTAGTTATCTCATAACTTCTTGTGAATTCCAATTATTGTATCCCATTCCGGATAAATAGAAAATGTCAAACTTTCCGATCGAACAATCGAACACCCAAGTTTTCCCGATACAGATCAACACATGAAATAAGTCTAACAACATTCCGTTCGTACCTCAGTACCAACGGTCCAGCCGTAGAAGGGTTAAGCCAACGCCTCACATGTGGCACGCCGTACTGCCCCAAACCCGAAGGTTCAAAGGGCAGTTCAAGACGGTCACATAATCGAGTTAAGGTTTGTTGTCTTCTAGAGGGTCCATCGAGTTACTTGCACTACTTAGAACGTCGTTAAACTACGGAAAAATCCAACACTTGGAAATTTCCCGACGGGGGAAAAATTGGGTATTTATACCCGGTCGAACTTTTTAACATATTCTAAAAATTATATCCGGAAAACCACACAGACAAAATTTGACAATCCAATCGAATATACGAAGTCCCAACACAACCCAGAATACTCTACTGTAGAGTCACAATAAAAATACCCCAGAAAATACAGCATTAAATTATATGAGTTACTGTGCAGAAATAATCAAACAAGGGAACAGTACAGCCGCGGAACCGCCGCACCATGCATAGCACGTGCCGCGGTTCCGCGGTGGAAAAGTCGATTCAGGCCCTCGTATTTCACAGTAATTCAAATAACACCCTGCTTATTATTCTGCATATTTTTAATTGACAAAAATCCAAAATTTTAGAAAATTTCCAGAGAGCATTTTGGGTTTACGGTTTCGGGTTCGTTCGGGTTTCAAATTCCGTCTAGACTTCGCCTAAGGCTCTAGCTAGGCTCTGATACCACTGTAGGATTCCTAGGCACCCTAGTGAGGTCTCACAAGGCATCAACCATGCCAATTTCAAAAATCTAGGTGCCGAGAAACCCGACTACGGATCGTCGGCTAGAAAATTAGGCGAAAATATAATCTAGTTAACACTTAACTACAAGTAAACGGAAATACAACCTTTGTAGATCCGGTCCTCCACCTCCACGGCTCCGTGATGAGGTCCTCTCCGCTGTCCAAATCAAAATCCGGGCTCTAGCGTCGGCTTCATCGAAGAATGGACGGGCTAGGTCGTCGACGACGTGCCGAAGATGATCTACGTCGAAGCATCACTAGATCGAGCTCCACCTTCACCAAGCCATGAATACTTGTGAAGGAAACACACTCTACTACTTGGCAAGAGCTAGAGGATGAAGAAATAGGAAGTGGGTAGACTTTAGTTTTGGATTTCTCACTCTAATTCATCAATCACCATTGATGGAGTCTTGCTTCTTCTTTGAAGAAGATGAAGAAGAAGAAGATGAAAAAGAAGAAGATATCATGATAAGATTAATTAGAAAAGAAAAGATAAATCAATCCTTATCATAACATGACCATAGTTAAGTGTAGAGAACTAATCATGGTTTGATGCAATGGTTAGGGTTAAGCTAAAAACAAAATGGTCAACAAGTCAAAGCAATCATGAAGCTTCATGAATGAACAAAGAATGCCATCATTTTATCATTTCCTTTTCTTTTTCCAAAAGAATAAATAAATGAATAAAATGAATAAGCAAATAATAAACCCTAACCATTTCATTAACCAAGGTTTAATTCTTTATACTTAACCAATTTTACATGCACCATCAAACATGATACAAGCATGTGCACAAAATCATATCACATATATAATGCGCACATCCGAGTGAGAATATCCATCTAAAGTGAACCAATACTAGTTAATGCAAAGTAATATATCAAATATATAATTATACATTAAATCATTAAATCAACACTTGATTTAACGATCCGGTCATATCGCATATAACCGACTAGTATCCAATGTATCGGCTTATCGAATCAACGCTTGAATCGATAACTAGGTTATATCGCATACAACCATTCGACACATTAATCGCGAGAATGAAATACGTTATCACATACACGCATTATTCTCGGTCCCGCACATATCTCATATGCGCTCCTATTTCGTTTCGCTTGAGCCAGGAAACCTCTGTGTAGGACTCTAAAGACTCGTCAATACGCCGGGAGCAGATGATGATCATATCAAGCACCCACAAGCCGCAAGCGGTCTGCTAAACGTAACGGCCACCTGGGTATTGAGCGATCAGAAGATCGACGAGCAAGCCCGCTCACACTCCTGTGAATCCAACCGGTAACACTACCGTACAGTCCGGTCTGATCGTCTGATATGTCGCATATCTTGCCTAGGGGTGGTAAACGTCAGACCCCAATAGCTCAATAAGTCATGTCGATATGAGGTCTATAACAATTCGAGAAACTACTGATAACACTTACCAGTAAATCTCAGCAACCCTGGCCAGGGATTTCCTGTTATAGCCAATCGAACACAGCGCAACATCAACCCCCTATACCGGGAGAGACGAATCCCCTCCTATCGCTCATTACCTCCATGTGACTCGGGACTGTACCCAAAAACCACCGTTTTGCACGCCCTCTTAGACGTGGTAAGATGGAAATCAAAACACAGTGGGAACCACACAAGACTCTATGACGATCTCGGGTCAACAGACTACTCTGTACCAGTGTCACCAGAGAACTGCCATCTGACGTGAGGTATAATACCATCTGGGAGTTCTCGGCGAGTCCGTCCAGTGTACCCAGTCTCTACTGAGCACCCGTATATCATCTCTGATGTCAAACACTAATGGATATGGGATCATCCATCGCCCATCTGTATGGGTCGAGAAGGTATGCGCTAGTCTACACTGGTATATCGATGCCCCGTCTCGATACACCCACGACTAGGGACATTGAAGGATGTACTTATGGACTACCATGTCCCCACTAGTATGATCCGCATCACAGTCCAGGTAGTCAAGTACACATCCTAAGGGCTTTACCAACATGTAACAGAGAGACAAACAGTATACACGTTAAGGTAAAGATCAACCAGATAGCATACTATCATGTCGAGCAAGAAAGTCCTCCCTATATATGTCCCAGTATCCACTACAATATACATCCTATGTACAGTAATGGCCTCTAGGGCATACATATAACTAACACTTTCGTCCTACATACAGTTGTTGGGAGGCAGCACATATCCGACACCTGTCCCACATTCAGGATTTTTGGAACAACAGCCTGTCCAAGACGCTGCTGAAGACGAAACTGAAGCAGAAGCAGAAGAGTAGACGCCGCCGCCATATACCCAAGAAACGGGAGGGTCCTCCAGTCATCCCAGGAAGCATAGGCTTATGTCAAGCCTCCTCGGATTGGGAAAGGAAAAGGGAAAGGAAAAGCGATAGTTATATACATTTTATAAACATATATGATTTTTTTGTATTATAAATTTGACGGGTTCATTTTGTTATTATAAATTTGATCGTCGAGATAGAATACACTTTTACAAACAGATATGATTTTTTGTATTATAAATTTGACGGATTCATTTTGTTATTAGAGTGTATACCAGATTCATATGTAAACAACGATTAATAATATACAATTTTTATTCTTTTATTTCATATTTAATTCATTTTGTGATTTTAATTTATTTTTTTTATTTAGAAAATTGGACGGGTTTTAATGGGTAGAGGGCGGGTTCCTAAAACCCGCCCTCTGTTTGGAAGGGGATGGGATCGTCTCAAACGGTCCTATTCCTACAATTTAAAAACAAGCCCCTTATTTTAATAATTTTAATATTTAACTGCCCTATTTCAGAAAAAAAAATCCCTTTAAAATAAGTGCACTCTAAATAATAAGCCATATTAATTCAAAAGAGAATAAATATAGTGGGAAAAAAAGTTAGAAACCCCAAACTTCCAAGGGTAAATCAACAACTTTCCACTTCTCCTTTAATGTGTCTGATCCCTACTAATCCATTAACGATTTCTTTTAGGGTTAGTGTTCCATTAAGCCATGGCTGGAGGCCAACCTCGGCGACACGGTACCGATGGCCGGCCGATCCATGCCGCCAGCAACCCATCTTTGGCGAAATCTTGCCAGAATGCAATTAAAAATAATCCCTTTTCTTATAAAACGATAGAAAAATTGATTTTGATAAGAATTTGGCCAGAAACAATTCATTGGGCTCTGATACCAATTGAAAGACTTAAAACCATGATTAACTTATTTAATAAGGTAATGAACATGCAATACATGAACTTTTTTCAGCCATGATCAGAAGTAGAATCTCTAATTCTCTTATTTGATCCTTTGATGCTTTCTTCTTACCTACTTCATTATCTTAGAGTTTATCTTTGATGGAAAATAAACTAATTTGAAATTCATAGGAATTGAAATGTGTAGGGAAGGAGTACTTAAGGAACTATCAAGTAGTTATAAAAACTGTTTTATTTTATGCCTAAAACTTAATTTAATAGGATATAGAGTCATTATATCTAACAGACAATAGTTATACTTCATGGCACATCAATTTCAGTAAGCAACATCTAATAAGGTTGCCGAATTATTATCATATAACAAATAACAAACTACAGTGTCATTATACCCCGATGTTGATGTTAAATGAAATATGAAAGCAAAGAAGAAATAGATGACATGAACGATTAGGACAATTTAACCAGAAAGTCTATATCATGGTGGTGGTTTTTCTTTACCTTTCCTTTTCTTTCTTTCTTTCTTTCTTTTTCCTTAAAAGAAAGAGATGGACTCTGAAGGCCCTGTCTTATTGAACTAATCTATCTAGGTAGATTGAGTGTAGTAATCCAAATAAAATTCTTAAATAGAAACCTTAGGTTTTTGTTAGATGAACTGCCTCGATTAAAGGTAGGCTGAATACGTGGCTGAATATGTGGGGTGACAGGGATTGTGAAATTTGGATTCCCAAACAGTACAATTGAAAAAATCTAGATTATCTAATTTTGTATTTGGTTGGTATTGGATTCCTTGTATTGGATTTGTAGATCTTTGTAATTCTTGTTTGGTTAGAAAAAGTAAGCGGTATTTGGATTTGAGGATTAAAGAGAAATGGAGAGAGAAGTTTTTTTAATAACATAAAGTATGTGGACCCAGTGTCAAATTCATAGTTTTTTTGATTCAAGAATCCAGAAAAACGGAGAGCTCCTCGCATAAAACAATCAAATCAAAAATACTAAAATCCTACGGCCAAACAAAAATTAGCAAACCCTAGCTCCTTTTTTGAATTCTTGAATCCAAACAGTGCAAAATCCATTACTAATCCTCCAACCAAACAACCACTTAAGAAAACCAAATGGAAGTAGGCTGCTTTTCCCCCTTCTATTTTGATTTGTTTTGGATGCAAGTCTTTTTTTTTTCTTTGGCTTTTGGCTCCTGCACTATATGCTTGGAGATGCCTTCACATTTGGAGAAACATATGATAATCTCAATACAAGAAATCGAAGATTTTTTCTTAAGAAAAATAAAAGTAATTTAAGTTCACCTTGAAATATAGGAGAGCTCATGCTGGTCTGAATGGTCCATGTTCATGTTCATGATGCATCCCAAGATCAACCTGCGAGGAAGAAAGAGCCATTAAGGCCAAACCAAAACAAAATACATCTCTATCATTCTAAATCCACATCACCTCTGATGTGTTTATGTTTATCCCATTTAGGAAAAATTTAAAATAAAAAAAAAATCAGCGGACCGAACTAGTCTTCTTCGAGTGCACGTGACAAATGTAATACAGAATATATAATGCCCGAAAAGAATAGACTTTGGAGAAAAATTATCAACAGGAAATCGCATAACTTAAGTTATTCATGTTCTCTTGTCAAGCATTTGAATCAGATTCTTAGAGGATAAATTGAAGTGACAAACAGCGCTTGAAGGTCTCCTTGCAATAAACAAGGGAAAGAAAGCAACAAGAGACCAGTTAGAATGTGAGATGCTATAAAAATTCCGAGTTCAACGGCAGATTGTGTTTAAGTTACTCACTTCATATATATACACAAAAAAGAGGAGAAAATATTGCTCACCTACCATCAGATGTAATATTGCAGAACTTTTCAAGGAAGCTAACGTAGGTCGAGTTTAAAGCTCTTGATATTGAGCTGTGGAAATATCACACTACTACAAATAGGGGTTGCCCCTACGGATTTATCCGTAGGAGCAAACCACTGCCCCTACTGATATATCCATAGAGACAAGAAATTACCCTGTAGGTGCAAAGGCCGTAGGTGCAAGTCGAAACCTTGAACTTGCCCCTACGGACTAAAAATTGCCCCTACGGAGTTATGTGTAGGTCCCGTTGTCCCTACGGATTGGTCCGTAGGGACAAAAAATTTATTTTATTTACGCCTTTATAAAATAGATTAGGTGTACCTACGGACTTATCCATAGGGCCAAGTAGTGGCCCCTACGGATAAGTGCGTAGGTATATATCCATAGGGGCAAAATATCAGAATACCTGATATTTTGCCCCTACGAATACCTGTGTAGGGGCAAGATTAACCCCTGATACTGAGATCATAGGGGCAAAATATCAGGTACATATATGGGCCATACGGATAAATCCGTAGGTACAATGTTGGGCCCTACGGATTAATCCGTAGGGGCAATGTTGGACCCTACGGATTAATCCGTAGGTACATATTATCAGGGTTTTTTTTTAAAAAAAAGGGCTGTCTATTTTTTTCTCGTCCTGTGCACAATAATATATACATCGATCATATATAAAATTAATCATCACGCAGAACATATATCGCAGTATTCATAATCACATTACGCATAATATACAAAAGAAACCAACAAGCAGAATATGATATCAATATTAACACACAAACACCACCAATATCAATATCGTCCAAAATGTGGTACAATATGTATCATATAAATAAATACATGTTTAAAATATAAGAATCAAAAAGCTACCCTAGTTCGGTCCAGCTCCACCTCTGATAAACGCCAGAATCTGGCGCGCCTGCTCCTCGGTCAATAAATCATGCAATGCGGAGCGTGCGGGAGTCGGAGCAGGCTGTGGAGCTGGCGATGTGGTCTGCGCAGCCACCGTCGAGGTAGTGGCTTGCGGAGCCGCGGCTGCGGGAGTCTGGGCGGGCGGTGGAACTATAGGAGCTGTCTGCGGAACCGCAGCCGATGTAATGGCTTGCGGAGCCGCAGCCGAAGGAGATGCATATGAAGGCTCGGCCGATGTACCCTGTCGCGTCTGGACCTACGTGTGTAATAAGCGAGTAAGAACTGTGTATTATTCAAATTCGTATCATTATCAAGTTATTTCGAACCCCCAATCTATGTATACTTAGGGACTTAGGCCTCGTTTGGATATCTAGTTTGGAAAACCGTAGTTTATTTTAATTAGATATATATGTATGATTAATCAAAACTAAGTCTACAACCAAATAAGCTCAGGCTACGTACTAATATTGGATATGTTGCTATCTATAATATGACATAATATTTTACTATTAAGTAATATACATACCAGCATCTCCTTCAACTCCTGAACGGTGGCCTTCAAGCTCTCCAGTTCCTGCTGGAAACGTCGCTCACTGGAGACGGAGGAAGTAACAGTCGGGGTGGAGTCCAACCTCATATGGGCCCTGCTAGGGCCCAGTCCCCGGCCTCTCTCCCAACCCCCGTGATGCCCTCCGTGTGCGACGTCCAGGACTGGGGTCAGCAGCATCGGTAAAATCGATCCCCGATGCCTCGGCCTGCTCAACCACCCGCTCCTACACCCACATTAACCAGTAAAATATAAGTATATCATTTAAATTTGAACCTTTCAAAACTAAAATTTCAAATAGGGGTTGAATAAATAGTAACACTTACGCAATACTCCTGGGTAGCGACGTCGGGGTACGAAGCTCGTCCGCGGCGGGATCTGTCGAGGTGCCGTAGACGGCAAGATATGCGGACAGCACGCTCGGTGTACCACCTTGCGCCAGGGTCTGAGCTCTCTGCAATATTAGAAAATAACTCTTAATATTCGATATATTAGAAAATAACCATTAATATTGCATTATATCACAAAGGCCGGTCTATTGTAATTTACCGATAACTCCATGGCTCGAGTAATATTCCTCGAGCCACCTGTATAAGTGGGGCGATCCCTCTTCGCCGACTTCCTATTCTCTATATTTTGAGCGGCATGTTTCTACACAGCATATTCACATTTAGTTTTCTAATCAAGGAACACAAAAAAATAAATTATATACTAAACAATGAATTATATTTAATATACATACCTGTTTGCGTTGAGAGTCGAAATATTCGCACAATAGAGGCCATGTCTCTACGTCGACTCTCGCAAAGGCCGGAGTAGATAGGAGGGCCGCTCTCTCTGCCTTGGGGGTCGTCATCCACAGGGAGTAGCAGTCGGTCTTCAGCTCATTCCTGTTGTATCGGACCTTGGTCTGCATGTTCTTCATCAGGCCATTGTACAGAGCATGAAGGTCGAGCACCCTCCCAGGGTGATCAGGGTCGGGTACAGGCTGAAAATCGTAATCCAACTGAAAATACAAAAAAAAAACATTGTTATTAGATTGCAAGTGTTAATAATAAATATATTGGATAAATCAAATGAAAATATATATTAATACCCGAGCCTGATCAAAGAAGAGGGCGAATGAGCGCCGGTGCTGGTCGCCCCACTCAACGTGAAGTGGATAGTTCTTCACGAGCCGGTTCTCATCCCCCATATACCGGCCGAACCTCTCGGCATGAGGACCGGTATAGCGATAATCAGGGGTAAAAAAGAGGGGGAATGCTGCCTCCCCCTAGCTCTGTCAGGCCTCAGCCTGTGGGACTGATTCGGGCCTCGAGTCCCCCTCTGGGGATGGGGAGGCCCTGCGTCTGCAAGAAATATCAAGACAATCAATATTAAGACAAAGTTGCATTAAGAAATCAAGGTTAAACGAAAATTGAAGTGTGATATATACCTCCGGTGACTAAAGCACGAGCATGGGCCCGGGCAGCAGCACGAGCGGGACGATAGTTCCTCCGGTGAGGAACAGCCGGTGTCCCGGATGCGGACGCATTCCCTCCAACTAGAAAATAAACATTGACGCTAAATTTCCATGAAGTTCATATTTATTCTACAGAGAATATGTAAAATGAATAAATATCTTATATTTATTCATACTAACATGTTAGTTGTATGTATGCCCTAGAGGCCAGTATTGTACAGATGATGTATATTATATTGGATGCTTGGACATATATAGAGAGGACTTTCTTGCTCGACATGATAGTATGCTATCTGGTTGCACTTTACTTTAACATGTATACTTGTCTCTTTATACTGTTTTATAGTTACATGTTGGTAAAGCCCTTAGGATGTGTACTTGACTACCTGGACTATGATGTGAATCATACTAGTGGGGACATGGTAGTCCATAAGTACATCCTTCAAGGTCCCTAGTCGTGGGTATATCGAGACAGAGCATCGATATACCAGTGTAGACTAGCGTATAGGCTTCTCGACCCATGAGATGGGCGATGGATGATCCCATATCCATTGGTGTTTGACATCAGAGATGGTATACGGGTGCTCAGTGGAGACTGAGTACACTGGACGGACTCGCCGAGAACTCCCAGATGGTATTATACCTCACGTCAGATGGCCGTTCTCTGGTGACACTTGTGCAGGTTAGTCTATAGACCCGAGATCGTCATAGAGTCTTGTGTGATTCCCACTGTGCTTTGATTTCCACCTTACCACGTCCATGAGGGCGTGCAAAATGGTGGTTTTTAGGTACAGTCTCGAGTCACATGGAGGCAATGAGCGATAGGAGGGGTTTCGTCTCTCCCGGTATTGGGGGTTGATGTTGCGCTGTGCTCGATTGGCCGTAACAGGGAAGTCCCTGGCCAGGGCTGATTAGAGATTTACTGGTAAGTGTTACCAGTAGTTTCTCGACCCGTTATGAGCCTCACATCGGCACGACTTATCGGTTATTGGGGTCTGACGTTTACCACCCCTAGACTTGATATGCGACATATCAGACGAGAAGACCGGACTGTACGTGAAGTGTTACCGGTAGGCTTTTACAGGAGTTGGAGCGGGCTTGCTTGCTGATCTTCTGATCGCTCAATACCCAGGTAGCCGTTACGTCCAGCTAGTACCGCTGACGGCTTGTGGGTGCTTGATGTGATCATCACCTACTGCCGGCGTATTGACGAGTCTTTAGAGTCCTACCTAGAGGTTTTACTGGCTCAGGCAAAACGAAATAGGAGCGCATATGTGATATGTGCAAGACCGAGAATGATGCATGTATGTGATACCGTATTCTATTCTCGCGACTTTTTGTATCGGTCGGTTATATATGATATAGCCGGGTTATCGAATCAAGTGTTGATTCGATAAGACGATACATTGGATGTTAGTCGGTTATATGTGATATGACCGGATTATTAAGTCAAGTGTTGATTTAATAATTTATTGTATATTTGTATATTTGATATACTAGTTTACATTAACTAACACATGTTCACTTTAGGGTTTTTCTCACATGAGCACAATTTTGATGTATATATGATATATATTAAAAATGTGTTTTCTAAATGTATCATGGTTGATGATACACATGACTTGGGTGTATGAGACTTACACCATGCTATCTATTATATTGGGTTTTTATATTTTAAGTAATTACAAAATTAAGTGGAGGATTAGATCAATGCATGAAGCTTGTGGAAGCTTGTGGATACATTGACTAAGTCCACTTGAGTTTGTTTTTACCATGGATATTTCTTAACCCAACCATAAGTGTTAGCTATGGTTATATCTCTACAAGAGTTAGTATATGATACTCGCTCACCATGGTTAGCTTACTCACTTGATCATTATCATCATCTCTTTCTTTTCTTCTTCTTCTTCATTTGCAAAGAGAAAAAGCTTGCTAGGGTTTGATCCAAAGTGAGATAGATTGTGAGAAATAAAATTCTAAAGAGAACCCACTTCCTATTTCTCCATCCTCTACTAGAATAGCACTTTAGTTTAGGGCGTTTACTTCACTAATTCTCAAGTTAGTAAAGTAGAAGCTTGAGTCGGAATTCCCTCGACGTAGATCATTTTCGGCCTCGGAGACTTCAAGCAAGGTCGCATCTTTCGCCTCGTGAAGCCATGCAAGAGCCCGGGAGAACCTTGATCGCAGCGAAGGGACTTCAACAAGGAGCAAATAAAGTGAAGGACCGATCTACAAAGGTTATATTTCGTGTTCCCTTAAAAGTAAAGTTGTTTACTTACTATTATTTTCGCCTAAACTCTAGTATACGATCTTGCTTAGGGTTGTTCGGCACATAAAAATTTAATTTTGGCATGGTCGATGCCTTGTAGAGCCTTGTTAGTGTGCCTAGTAACCCTACAGTGGTATCAGAGCCTAGCTAGAGCATTAGGCGATGTGTTAACGAAGTTAAAACTCCGAACGAACCCGAATACGTCAAAATTAACCCATCTCTGTACATTTTTTAAAATCTGTGATTTTTCTGAATTAAAAATACCTAAAAATTCAGCAGGTAAATATAAACATTACTGTTTCCTGATTTAAAATCAGGAAAGCCTATGAAAGAGGCTTCAGAAAAGGGTCACGTGCTCACACGTGACCAGCAATCACGTGTTGGCACGTGACATCTAAAAGTATCGGCAAGGCAGATCCAGTTTCCCGACTACATTAAAGAAAAGGGCTTCAGAAAGGGTCACGTGCTCCCACGTGACCAGGGTCACGTGTCGGCACGTGACATTTAAAAGCAGCGGCAAAGACACAACAGTTCTCTGATTAAATCAAGAAAAAGGCTCCAGACGAGGGTCACGTGCTCACACGTGACCAGGGGTCACGTGGTGGCACGTGACGGCTAAACAGCGACCAGAAGACAGAGCGCAAAAAGAAAGAAGAGGGCTCGTTCCAAGGGGGTCACGTGCCCACACGTGACCAAGGATCACGTGGCCACACGTGACCGGCTTTCAAAGCCTATCTGTTAACAGAATTAAATTCTGAGAAAAGACCTCTCAAATCTTTCTAAAGGAACCGATTGAATTAAAGATTTAAAGGTGATTAAATATCATCTATCTATGGAAAAATCTCGAATTTGGAAAGATTTCCCCTTAGAATCTAACCGAAATAACAAAGGAAAATCTCTGGATTTAAAATCCAATGGTGAATAAAATTCACCTAATAATCCAAAGGTCCAAAACGAATGGTGAATACAAATCAAATCTCTCAATAAAAGATTCACCAAAACTAATTGATTCGGCTGCTTCTCCTATAATTAGGAGCCAAGAGACACACAGAGAGAGATAGAGAGATAGAGAGGCAGAAAGGAATCGATACATAAAAAAGAGGAGAGCCTTGATACTTTGGAGAAAGTTGGATCTTCTGCAAAAGAAAACCCTAGGTAAGAAAGGGAAGGCTTTTTAAAAGGAAAAGAGAATTTAATTCTCAACAGAGTTTAACTCTGATGTAAAAACAGAAGAACATAGTTCTCTCTTTGGTGGAGGATCTGTAAAGAGCACATCTCCCCTTGAGTTGAGAATTTAATTCTCAATGGGTTGAGATCCTGCCATGCAGATCCAAAGCATAGAGAGGGAATGGAAGCTTGAGAATTTAATTCTCACAGAACTATAGGAATTTAATTCCTTTAAAATAAAATTAGGGTTTAACCCTATGTTATGGGAATTCAATTCCTTCAGAATGAACAGAATCAGGGTTTAACCCTAGTTAAGAACTTAGTTCTGTTAAAATAACAGGAATTTAATTCCCTTAAGAAAGAAGAAATTAAGGTTTCACCCTATGACAGAATCTCATTCCTCAGAATAATTCTCTAAAAAGAGAGTGGGAATTTAATTCCTTAAACCTTTTATTAGGGTTTAACCCTATGATAGAATTCAGTTCTTCACATATATGAGGAATTTAATTCCTACAGAAAATTCAGAGTTCAACTCTATCCCAGAATATAAATCTTCAAAAGGAAATGGGAATTTAATTCCTCTAAAATTATTGTCAGGGTTCAACCCTACGAAGAATTTAATTCTTGAAAGGGATTAACAGATCTTCTAAAAAACATACATAGAGGCAGGGTCACGTGTCACCACGTGACCCCCAAAAAAAAGAGATCTACAGAAAAGGCCCTTTGAGGCAGTGCCCCACGTGATCCACGTGACCCTTGGCAGAGGCTTTAACATACAAGCATCTAAATGCCCGTCACGTGATGGCACGTGATGCTCCAAAAGATGTGATATTCTCAGCAGAACAAATGAAGGGAGGGTGCCCTCACGTGCTACCACGTGACCCCTTTTGCCTTAGTGTTTAACACTAAATTGGAACCCCTGAATCCAGTGTTAAAACACTGTTTGGCCTTAGTGTTCAACACTAATCAAAGAACTTTATTTGCAGTGTTTAACACTGAATTTCTTAGTGTTCAACACTAATTTGAAGCCTCTGCTGCTAGTGTTTGATACTGATTTGCTCTAGTGTTTAACACTAATTTGGACCCCCTGTTGCTGGTGTTTAACACCAACTGTCTTCTAGTGTTAAAACAATAACTTGATCTCAGTGTTCAACATTGTTGAATTAACGTTAGCCCAATTGGCTAAATGGCCAGAGGCAAAGCCTCTTCTTCAATGACCAACAGGAAGCCAATATTCTAAACATGATTGGACTTAGCCCAAGATGGCCATAAGTCCTCAATTCAGACTTAACTGGGCTAATGGGCTCATAACATAATTAATTGGTCTTGATCCCAAATTGGGCCAAAGACTATTCAATCCACCCCGGTCCAAGGGTACATCTCTTCACTCCTTTGATACTTGGCGTTGTAATTCCTCAACGTCTTCAAAGAGGTGACGGGTCCCGATGACCATACATTGACAACGGACTGTGGGGTCCTTAAACCCATGGACTATGAGGTCCTTAACCTTGACCGAGATGTCTTAAAACTAACAACGGACTGTGGGGTCCTTAAACCCATGGACTATGAGGTCCTTAACCTTGACCGAGATGTCTTAAAACTAACAACGGACTGTGGGGTCCTTAAACCCATGGACTATGACGTCCTTAATCTTGACCGAGATGTCTTAAAACTAACAACGGACTGTGGGGTTCTTAAACCCATGGACTATGAGGTCCTTAACCTTGACCGCAATGTCTTAAAACTAACATTGGACCACAATGTCCTTAAACTACCCATGGACCGCAATGTCCCTAAACTACCCATGGACCGCAATGTCCTTAAACTACCTACCGACCGCAACGTCACTAAACTAAACAACAGAACCCCCTTTTATTGCTCTCTTATCGGATCCAAACGATCCCGTTAAGTCGATCTTAGTCTAAAAACTAGACTAACGTATCCTTAACAAACGTTTAAGTCGATTTTAGGCTCAAATGAGGCTAACGTATCCTTAAACCCAAACCCCCAACCCAAATCTAATATAATACGGATTTGGACTAGTCCACGCCCTACGGGCGACGACATAACTCAGTCTCCGTATACAATCCACGGGCAACAAAACATAAAACAAACACACACGACACGAAGTGACCATCTGGAGAAGGAGAAAGTTGTTACCGCAATGCGGTAGCGTAATTAACTGCAGGGGCTTGCGCCTGCAGGGAAGAGCGTCCCCACAATCAAAAACCCCTCAAGCGAGGGGGAATCTGACGAAGTCTGCTACATCGGCCGCATCCGTCTAAACCTTCGATACATGGTGCCATAAATCAACTTGGCATCTTCGGAGAGGTGGACGGATAGCACCAATTATCATCTGTCCCAAACCTCAGGCCAGACAGCCCATGTCACGGCCGCCGTTCGGAGGGGAACAGATTCTGGCACGCCCGGTGGGACCTTTTCCTCTTTCCACTCCACACTTCGTGTGTCGTGATTCGCGAACCAATCGCGGTTCGCTAATGGTTGCCCTTGGGTTTCAAGATACCAAGACTTGGCGTCTTGCTTATTGCAGAAAGCAAAGAATCGATGGCTTCTACTTCTGCGAAATGCTCCAACTGCTCGGACTGCAATTGCAACCAACGCTCTGCCTCGCCAGGAGGTATAGCCTACGGACCCCAAGCTGCTTCGTTATTCACAATGTCCGTGGAACAGGTCACTCGAGCCACCACAGGATTGTTCTTTGGGACCATGTTCCCGCCGACAAGCTTCACCGCTCCGGTGCTGACAAAGGAAGCTCCCAAGAAGTCGGTCTTTGATCGTCTTACCCCTGCCGCGGCCCCTCTCAACGGGTCGCCCAACACCGGCGCCTTGGTCTTCTCTTGATTGGGCCAAGACTCCTGTGGACCCACAATGGGGCCTACAATCCCAGAGAAGGCTGCTTCTAAGAAAATGACCGGTCCTGCTCCTGAAATCGCCAAGGCGGCTTCCCCGGCCAAAAAGTCGGTCTTTACAAGATTGACGGCTTCAGCTCCCGCTCCTGCTACCCAAAGGACATCGGTCTTTGACAGGCTAACACCAGCAGCGACCCCCACCTACACAGGGCACAAGACGAAGCCATCCTCACCACTGAACCAACGCCGTCCGCTCGACACGCTCGACGTCGCCACTGGCGCCGAGTGAGGAAGGCTGGGGGTAACTCCCCCTCTGGGCTAACTCCACCAACCCCAACGGTGGAAGTTAATGCTGCCATTCCAACTGGGAACAGCTTCGAGATGCTAAATAAGGTGCGAGGGAATTCTCCTACTGCGGTGCTAAAGAGGTCTCCTCCCCCACTAAAAAAGGTTGCGGAAACAAAGCCAGAACAGCCCCGATCCCCTCAACGGCTGTCTTCCAAGATCTATAAGGTTTGGCGGCAGGCCCGAGACTCGATGATCGATCCAAACTTCTCCCGCCAGCACAAGAAGCTGAAAATCCAACAGGAAGCCAATCACCAGGTTAAACCACGAAAGACTGTCTGGGTGCCCACCTCAACGGCCCCCTCAACTTCCACTGCTCATAAAAGGAGGAAGCCAGAGAAGATCCCCCAGCATGCAACGACAGCTAAAGGCACTAAGCCCAGACGCCCTAAGTCTGGGGGCATGATGGTCCATACCGTATACATGGCGTCAGGAAAGGAAGACAGCCGTGCGTCTACTGGTCATAGACCGCTTACACGGTCGGTGACCAAAGCTCAGGAGCAACAGCAAAAGCTCCAGGAA
The DNA here is from genome assembly GCA_030015575.1 of Agapanthus africanus. Lineage (NCBI taxonomy): Eukaryota > Viridiplantae > Streptophyta > Magnoliopsida > Asparagales > Amaryllidaceae > Agapanthus > Agapanthus africanus. The sequence goes on from CM057338.1 coordinate 964,783,634, forward strand.
ATGATGAATGCTATGGCCGCACTTGCCGGGCAAAAAGAAAACCCAGAAACGTCCTCGGACGAACGCCAGGAGGAAGAAACCGACGCCGAATTCCTTCGCCGAATATTGGAGAAGGACAAAGAGGCTGCTGAACAAGCAGCCAACATACATCGTATGGGCCTTCTCTTCCAAGATATGATAGGAATGATGATCCAACAGGACCCACCCGCTGAGGATCCCCCGATCGTCCTTGACGACGACAGGGGAGAAACGTCAAATCCACCACCGGCCCTCTCAACGGCCAAAGAGGAGACAATCTCTAAGGCTGATTTGGTCGACTATATAGCCCAGCAAATCCGGGTTCATCATGCGACTGAGGCAGCTGGTCAAATCGTAAAAACGGGGCGGCCATATCCAAGCTGGTACGACCAAATCAAGTACCCGCCGGGTTACACAATTCCCAAGTTCCATGTTTACAAGGGGACCGGCAATCCCCACCAACATGTCGCCCAGTTCAGGGCCCTTTGCGGTAACACCGGCGGTGATGATAAACTGTTGCTTCGCCAGTTCGTGGGCAGCTTATCAGAAACAGCGTTCGAATGGTATTCGGAACTCCCGAACGATTCTATCCAGACGTTCGCTGAAATGGAGTTGCTATTCACTCAGCGATTCGCAAGCGCCAGCGAACGCACTCCAATAACGGTATTGATTAACGTAAGGGTAAAACCAGGCGAAAGTTGGGTCCAGTATGCTATACGCTGGCGGAATTTGTGGTCGAAATGCGAGCAACGCATTGAGGAAGCGCCCGCAGTGGGCATGTTCGTGGGAACCCTAGACCCTCACGCAACTATCTCCCAGTTTATGATGTTCTTTAAACCAACCACATTCCAGGCTTTAATCGACAAGTTGGCTCAGATGGACCAGATGGGTCATAGACCACCTCCCCCGAAGTCGGAACCTCGGAATGACAAGGGTAAAGGAAGGGCAACCTTCGTCGCGAATGCCCAGCAGCAACCCAACGCCCCGAAGCTGGCGGATCAATTGGAAGAAAGACGCCGGTATTATAATGAGAAGATGAAGCGTCCCTACTCGTTCCCACAGGACAAGACGAAACGATTATTCGAGCTGGCAGTACGCAACAGACTCATAAACCTACCAAATCCAAGGCAACCGCCACAACCCACTGAGGTGAATAACCCTAACTATTGCCCTTACCATCAAACGGTAAGTCATCGATTGAGGATTGCTTCGTCTTCAAAGGATGGATTGAAGACCAATACCTCCAGGGGAAGTTTGCGCTGTCCGAAAAGTGGAAGGTGAACCCACCACAGCCGCATGTACCTAAGAAAGCAGATACACCGGGGGCAACCTGTTCCTTTATTGAGGAAGCTCCATGGGAGGTCGTGCTGTCAACTAAAACCAAAAGAATGCTGAAGGACCTTCATGCGTGCCCGGCAGTCGAATGGAAGGACCCGCTGGAACCCCAAATCATTGAAGGAATGCTGAGGCCGCGCCCAACTACAAAAAGCGGTGGTGATGGCCTAAGTACTCACGCCCAACCGTCAAAATCTTCGAAGAAAAAGAAGAAGAAATCCAAGAGGCCCGTGAAGCCTGCAGACAAGCGCACGAACTTGCAAAAGCAAATCGACGCGATGGAAGAGTACAATCAAAAGGTGCGAACTCCTGTCACGCTGCAAGAGTTCCTCAACCACATCTTTCAAGAGGAAGATGATGGAGAGAGCTCGTCGGATGAATCCGAGGGATATGTGGCGAGTTGTAAAGTAATCTCCCACTCGTTTACTGACGATGAAAAAACTCCTGGCACTAAGAAACTGGGGACAGAGCCTGAACCAGAGCGTGTGTGGCCAACAGATGAAATGATCGACGCCTTTCTGGACGAGATTCGTCTAAAGAGTAAAGCGGATCAGGAGCGTGAGATGGCCGCATCGGAAGGAGCCGAATGCAGGCGACTGAACGAAAGAGTTGAAGTACTCCCGCCAGATCGAAAGGCATCCGAGGCAGACAAGAAGATATCCAAGATGAGGAAAAGGTTTGCCAAAGCCATGTCAATGGGAATGAAGCTACCACCCTCGGAAGAAAACACGCTCAACGGGGCGGAGAGGCACCCTGATTATTGCGCATATCATCGGAAAATTTCACACCCCACGGAGGAGTGCGACGCCTTTAGGTTATGGTGGCAAGGATATGTTGCTCATCGGCAACATTTTAAGCGCATGAAACGCAAGACTCGTCGGGAACGAAGAAGTACTGCCGACGGGCACAACAGAACTACTGGCAACTGTTACATGGTTAACGCCAGAGGGTCACAAGTTCTCACCTTTGGGAGTGACTCTGATGAAGAAATGGCTCTGGGCCCTCTCTTTAAAGAATCCGTTTTAGGAAAAGAGGAAGAACTAGAAGCCTGCGAAAACATTCAGCTGCGCAATCGCACGCTCCCGGAAAAGAATCTCGGGCCCGCAAATAGAAAAGATAAGGGAAAGGAAAAGGTCACTGAGGATATCACTTTAGATGACCAAGTCATGAAAGAGCTGACTACCAAAGACCCTCCCAGGAAGGATAAGGTGGACTACAATATCCTGGCGCACCTAAGGAAGCTACCTTCTCAGCTTAGCATTCTCGATGCCCTCCTATTATCAAAAGAAGCGCGAGATTCACTAATTAAGGCGTTACAAGAACCTGAGCAATTCCAAGCCTTCCTCGCCACTGAAAGGATGAAGGATGAACTAGAGGAAGTGCATACGGCCGACATCACTTTCGGGGACGAAGACCTCCTTCTCGGGACGTGCGACCACAACCGTCCCCTATATGTCTCTGGATACTGCCATGATATCAAGATAGGCAAGATCCTAGTGGATAATGGATCCTCCGTCAATCTCCTTAACGTTCGGGTGTTAAAGGAAATCTGCATGAGTGTGTAACACCTCGCTCGTGACAAAATTACCATCTCCGGTTTCGATTCACAATCGTCACGGACTCTCGGATCTGTAATACTAACACTACGCTTCGGACTGCTCGTCACGGACATCAAATTCCATGTCATTGATGCCAAGACCTGCTACAACGCCTTGCTCGGTCGCCCTTGGTTACACGAGTACAACATCATCCCTTCTACACAACATCACTGTATGAAGTACTTTAAGGATGGTTTCGAGTATACCGTAACAGGTGAGCTGAACCCATTTTCCGTGAACGAAGTCCGCAAATACGAAGATGCGAAGTACTTTTTGCCAGATTTCGAGAATACAGAAAGGTGTCGCAAGCCGGAGAACAAAGCCGCCGCCGCCATCCCTGTTTTCGGGAGCGATACCGAAGAAGAAGAAGAGATAGTTTATGCTGGACCATCTCAACGCAACAACCCGGGGACGTCCGCCCCCATGTTGGTCTTCGGAAGTGACTCGGAAGATGAGGTTAATGCCGTGTTCTCCAATCGGCCGTCAATACAAGCACCCCCTAGCGATGATCAGAGTTTGCAAATCACCATGGTGCCGCGAGAACACTACAAGGATCTCGACACACTTCAAACTTACAATGTGCAGGACCTGCAAACGTTTTATGTCCCTCCCAGGCAAAGGGGTGAGAAGGTGATCCTATTCTACCGATCCTCAGAGTCGAAAATAGAGAAAGAGATCTGGCATGGCGCAGATGCTACACTCAACAGGCTCTAACCCATCCGTTTGCCCAGATACTACACAAATGGACTAAAGAGGCTATTGAAGCGCCAAGGGGTACCCTTAAAACAGACTGTTCGACAAGCTCGGTTCTACAACAGGATTTGGGATGTCCCTGGGACTCAACGCAAATTGCCCAACGGGAAAATGGAAACACTTGGGCTTGGATACGTGAGAGCCACAAGACGGGAACGGGCCCACAATAGCTACGCCATATATACCTTTGATGAAGAAGAGGACGCCCTGTCAGGAAATGACAGCCCCTCATCAAAACTAGATCCCGCGATTGAAGGGCCGAGCCCGTCGTTTGAAGAACGAATGGACAAGCTTATCAGGAAAGTGGGTCAAAAAGCTCGGGAAGACCACAACAGCGAGATGGCCATCTACGAGAAGGCCAGGACGCAACGTCTGTTTCAACAGGCTGCAAAACACAAAGATGCTCATCCCTGTCAATCCGTTGTACAAAAGGCCCGACGGAGAGGCAGAAATAAATCAAGAAGCGGAAAGAGGAGCCGACAACAACGACGCAGGATTAGAGAGTCGTGTGATCGGGCGTTGCGTGGTCCGGATTTGTCCCTCATGAAGAAGATGAGTCGAGCGTATTCCTTCCCTCGAGACAAGACGGAGAGGTTACTCGAGCTCACTATAAAACATCAAATGATCGCTCTTCCAGAATCAAGACACCCTAAGCAAGCTAACAAGGCTTCTCATCTGAGCTATTGCTCTTATCACCGAGCCATAGGACATCTTACCGAAGACTGCTTCACTTTCAAGAACTGGGTCGAGGACCAGTACCAACATGGCAGATTCGCTTTATCCAACGGCTGGAGGGTAACGCCGCCACAAAAGCACGAACCCAAAGCCGCAAGAGCAGAACCAGATCCACCTCAGTCCTGGAAGCGGATTCGCACCTGTTACATGATTACGATATTAAAAGAAGAGCCCAAGAACATGGATGACCTTCCCTGGTGCTTTGAGAACAGCAATGATGAGGTGATCTCAGAATTTCCGCCAGCTCCGAAAGAACTGGAAGATGGCATACATACTACTGCAGATAACCTCAAGAAGATTGAGTTGGGATCGGCAGATGATCCGCGACTGACATTTGTCAGCGAACTGCTATCTGAAGAAAGGGTGGCTGCGTTAAAGAACGTGCTTCTACAGCACAAAGACTGCTTCGCGTGGAACTATTCCGAGATGCCAGGATTAGATCCGGAGATCGCTGTGCATAAATTAGCAATATCCCCAGATATCAAGCCAGTCGAGCAGGTGCCGAGAAGGATGCGGCTCGAGCTTGAGATGAGCATCAACGCCGAAGTCAAGCAGCTGATCGATTCTGGATTTATCCAAGAAGTCCAATATCCCGACTGGATCACCAACATCGTCCCGGTAATGAAGAAAAATGGGACGGTACGCATATGCGTGGATTTCAGGGATCTCAATAAAGCTTGCCCGAAGGACGATTTCCCAGTACCGGTAGCCGAGCTAATGATAGATAACACGTCCACTCACGAGGTTTTCTCCTTTATGTACGGTTCATCAGGGTACAATCAGATAAAGATGCATCCCGAAGACCAGAAGCACACCGCTTTCCGGACCCCTTTGGGTATATTCTGCTACAAGGTTATTCCCTTTGGTCTAAAGAACGCCGGCGCTACCTATCAAAGGGCCATAACAAAGATCTTCGACGATCTCATACATGACATCGTCGAGTGCTATATCGATGACCTCGTAGTGAAGAGCATGTCATACGAAGAGCATTTAAAGCATCTGGAGACTGTATTTCAACGCCTTCGGCAATATAATTTGAAGATGAATCCCCTCAAATGCGCGTTCGGAGTCTCTTCGGGTAAATTCCTGGGATTCATCATCCGACACCGAGGTATCGAAGTAGATCCATCTAAGATCAAGGCGATCATGGAAATGCCTCCGCCAAGAACCCTCAAACAGTTGCGGTCTCTCCAAGGGAAGCTCGCATACATCCGGCGATTTATCGTCAATCTTTCAGGCAAGTGCCGTCCTTACAGCCACCTGATGAAGAAGGGAACTCCATTCGTTTGGGATCACAAATGCCAAGGTGCACTAGACGAGATCAAGCAGTACCTGCAGAACCCTCCGGTGTTGGCTGCGCCGGTCAAAGGAAAACCCCTCATTCTTTATACAACCGCCCTCGAAGGTTCCTTAGGCGCATTATGGGCACAAGAGAATGATCAAGGAAAAGAGAGAGCACTCTACTACTTAAGTCGAGTTCTGCTCGGGGCAGAAAGCAACTACTCTCCCATTGAAAAACACTGCTTGGCGTTGATCTTCGCGATAACAAAGCTCAGGCACTATGCGTTGGCGCACGAAGTCCGTTCATCTCGAAGGTGGACCCTCTTAAATATTTGATGTCAAAGGCTATATTGACGGGTCGACTCGCTAAATGGGCTCTACTCCTGATGGAGTTCTCGATAACGTATCGACCTCTTAAGGCAGTGAAAGGCCAGGCCATTGCCGACTTCCTTGCTGAGCATCCAGTACCTGCCGGTTCTCCTCTGAACTGCGATCTGCTGGACGAGCATGCATTTGATGCGATCGGCGGCGGTAGTACCCGATGGGAACTCTATTTCGATGGAGCGTCCTCCGTAAAGAAGCGCAAACAAGGTATCCCAATGATCAAATCGGGGGTAGGCCTCATCTTCGTAACTCCACAAGGAGGGATAATGTGCTTCGCCTTCTCCTTAACAGAGCCAAGGACAAACAATGAAGCCGAATACGAAGCTCTAATAGCAGGCCTCGAGATCGCCATCGACATGGGAATTGAAAATCTCCTCGTATATGGGGACTCCCAACTGGTCGTTAGTCAAGTAAACGGCGACTACCAGACATGCAAACCAGAATTGGTGAAATACGGCGAAAAGGTGCAACAACTGTTGACCCAAATTCCCTCCTATACTTTGGAAAGTATACCACGCGCGGAAAATAGCAAAGCAGACGCGTTAGCTAAGCTCGCTAAAGAACTGGCTGACGAGAACCTCGATGACGTCAGAATCGTGGTAAAAAGCCATCGAGTGCTCGCCCCGGCAGAAATATCTCCGGAATCATACGAAGAAAAAGGAGCGACTGAGCAGAAGACCCTACAAATAAAAGACCGTGAGAAGGTTGAAGACTGGAGGGAAGTCTTCATAGACTACTTTAAGTCCCACCGAATGCCCGAAGAAGCGTCCTCAAGACATCAGCTCATGAAACGAGCTCTATCTTTCGCTTTCGTCAACGATACTCTATACAAGAGATCGTTTGATTCTCTGTGGCTAAGATGCTTAGGACCTGACGAAGCAGAAAAAGTTGTTCAGGAAGTTCACGACGGACTCTGCGGTTCTCACCAAGCAGGCCCGAAGATGAAATTGAAGATCAAACGAATGGGTTATTATTGGCCCACGATGATCCAGGACTGCCTCGAGTATGCGAAGCAATGCCACTCGTGCCAGATTCATGGGGACTTTATCCACCAACATCCAAATCCACTACATCCGATGGTGGCTAGCTGGCCATTCGAAATGTGGGGGACTGACATAGTCGGTCCCATCGAACCAGCATCGTCCCGGGGACACCGTTTCATCCTGGCGACAACTGATTACTTCTCCAAATGGGCAGAAGCAGTACCGCTGAGGGAAGTGAAGACGGAGAATATCCTCCACTTCTTCAAGACGCACGTCATCTATCGGTTTGGAACTCCACGGCGGATTATCTCCGATAACGGGCCAGCCTACAGAAGCCATAAAATTAGCCGCTTCGCGCAGCATCACAATATAGACTGAAGATATTCTTCAGTTTACAATCCGCGAGCTAATGGTCTAGCCGAGGCCTTCAATAAGACCTTGACAAAAATCATGAAAAAGACGGTGTCCCGAAATAAGAAAGACTGGCACGAGAGGCTGAAAGAGGCCTTTTGGGCCTATCGAACTACGTTCAAGACGGCCACGAACACAACGCCGTACGCGTTGGTATTTAAGACGGAAGCAGTGCTCCCCCTCGAGATAGAGTTACCCTCTCTACGAGTGGCAGTCCACTATGAACTGACGAACGAAGAAAATGCTAACCTCCGGCTCGAGGAGCTTGATGCTCTTGAAGAAACACGGCTCATAGCGCAACAAAATCTAGAAGCTTATAAAGCAAAGATGACGCGCTCATACGAAAGATTGACCCGACCGAGAACATTCCGCCAAGGCGAACTCGTGTCAGTGGTCAAAAGGCCTATGATCCCCAATCGCGTCAAGCGGGGAAAATTCGAGCCAAACTATGAAGGCCCGTACATCATAGATAAGGTCTACCAGGGTGGAGCCTATATACTCATGGACATGCATGGTGAAAGGCCTTTCAGGCCAATAAACAACCGCTTCCTAAAGAAATACTACACTTAATGAGCCACAGCCTAGGTCAATGATAAATGACGACGACTATGTCCGCTCGCTATCTTCTTAAAGCCCAAAGCTCTATGAGTAGTAGCTGGCCCTCTCCATGACGGACCGAAATGTCCTTAAACTAATAACGGACCGAAACGTCCTTAAACTAACGACGGACCGAAACGTCCTTAAACTAACGACGGACCGAAATGTCTTTAAATTAACGACAGACCGAAACGTCCCTAAACTACTACCGCAGCATCCTTAGGCTGACGAGATGAATAAAAAAAAGAGAGAGAAAAAGAAAAAATAAAAAATAAAAAAAAAACGGTATGTCCATAAGCAAAATGGGCACGGATGAAAACTGGAAAGAGCTCCGTGAGTAAAAACAGCAGGGCTACCGGCGAGTGTTCGTGAAAACCCGAACGAGCGCGACCTTGTAAAAAAAAAGAGAGAAAAAGTATTAAAAAAAACGGTATGTCCATAAGCAAAATGGGCATGGATGAAAACCCGAAAGGGCTCCGTGAGTAAAAACAGCAGGACTACCGGCGAGTGTTTGTGAAAACCCGAAAGGGCGCAACCTGGTTAAAAGACACTTACAAGATCCTCTCGACCTTGTAAGGAGTAACCACCCGCGTGGGATCCTTACGACTCACAAGGGAGCGACACACTTAGGGATCCCCACGATTCCTAAGGAGAAAATACACTTACGAGATCCTCACGACTCATAAGGAGAACTCTCTTATGGGACCCTCACGGCTCATAAGACTTGAAAGTCTTAAGTTACAGAAACCTAAACCTGTTCTTAAGCAAATTCCCCACAACCTTCGATATTGCCCTACAAGCTGCTCAATACTGACCCTTGTATACAATCCACGGGCACGAATAAAAATTTCCCCAGCAAAGTCGCACCCGTGACTAGGGACATGTCCATATGGTGAACAACCCTTATAATTTCTCTCGACTTATAAGGAGAAAACCCTCTTGTAGGATCTTTACGACTTACAGAGGAACATACACTTAGGAATCCTCACGATCCCTAAGGAGAAAATACACCTGCAAGATCCTCACGACTTGTAGGGAGAAATACCTTTGTGAGACCCTTACGGCTCATGAAGTCAAAAGCCTTGGTCGACAGGACCCTTAACCCTGTTTACTAAGCCACCTTTGTTCAATATCGACAGAGGCAAATGATGATTCGCTCCTGGCAACATCCCAGTTGTAGCGGTGCTGATGCCGAAATCGGTGTCTAAAATCCAAGCTTGCAGCGAAAAAGCTGGCGAGCCACACATGCATAAGAAATAGCCGAAATGATTGGACAACTCGCAATAAAAAGCAGCGAGTAAAAAATAAATAAATAGCCGAAATGATTGGGCAACTCGCAATAAAAAGCAGCGAGTAAAAAATAAATAAATAGCCGAAATGATTGGGCACCGTGAAAAATAACCGAAATGATGGGGCAATCGCGACCTCCGCGATATAAAAGCTGAAATGATAGAGCATCGCGGAAAAAGAAATAAAATATAAAAAAAAGTTTCAATTTATGCCCTACAGGTGATGTTCCATCACACCCTGTACACAATCCAAGGGCGTAAACAAAAAGGGATCATACTTCTCCCCCAGGTTTCATCAGAAGAAGAAGCCAAGTCTCGACGGGCCAAAGGAGACCTGGAGATCGTTTCAACACTCATCTCGAAACAACGAACACAACTCTAAGCTAAGCGGAACAGCGGCAACTCCCAGTTCCATAGCTCTGTGGTATACATATCGCCAACAGTCAAACCTCCATCCCGTGAAACGCGGATACAATCAGCAAAATTCCTGGTTACGTGGAACGCGGATAACGTCACTCTTTGACCCCGTGGAAAACGTCCAGAGCGGATCCTGGTCCTCGCGGAGCACGGCAGTGAACCCGTGTGAAGAATCCAGAGCGAGTCTAGTCCTCGCCGAGCACGGCAGTGAACCCGTGTGAAGCATCTAGTGCAAAATTCCTGGTTACGTGGAACGCGGATAACGTCACTCTTTGACCCCGTGGAAAACGTCCAGAGCGGATCCTGGTCCTCGCGGAGCACGGCAGTGAACCTGTGTGAAGCATCCAAAGCGGAGTCTAGTCCTCGCCGAGCACGGCAGTGAACCCGTGTGAAGCATCTAGTGCAAAATTCTTGGTTACGTGGAACGCGGATAACGTCACTCTTTGACCCCGTGGAAAACGTCCAGAGCGGATCCTGTTCCTCGCGGAGCACGGCAGTGAACCCGTGTGAAGCATCCAGAGTGGAGCCTAGTCCTCGCCGAGCACGACAGCGAACCCGTGTGAAGCATCTAGTGCAAAATTCCTGGTTATGTGGAACGCGGATAACGTCACTCTTTGACCCCGCGGAAAACGCCCAGAGCGGAGCCTGGTCCTCGCTAAACACGGCAGTGAACCCGTGTGAAGCATCCAGAGCAAACACCGGACTGTGGAGTCCTTAAAATCCACGGGCTATGATGTCCTTAACCTCGACCGTAATGTCTTAAAACTATCAATCAACCACCCTGATTCTGTACTGATTCTACCTTGGTTTAAGGGTACATCTCTTCACTCCTTTGATGCCTGACGTTGTAATTCCTCAACGTCTTCAAAGAGGTGACGGGTCCCTGCAACCAAACATCGGACTGTGGAGTCCCTAAATCCACGGACTATGAGGTCCTTAACCTTGACCGTGATGTCTTAAAACTAATATCGGACTGTGGGGTCCTTAACCTTGACCGAGATGTCTTAAAACTAATATCGGACTGTGGAGTCCTTAAATCCACGGACTATGACGTCATTAACCTTGACCGTGATGTCTTAAAACTAACAACGGACTGTGGGGTCCTTAAACTCATGGACTATGAGGTCCTTAACCTTGACCGTGATGTCTTAAAACTAACATCGGACTGTGGAGTCCCTAAATCCATGGACTATGAGGTCCTTAACCTTGACCGTGATGTCTTAAAACTAACATCGGACTGTGGAGTCCTTAAATCCACGGACTATGAGGTCCTTAATCTTGACTGCGACGTCTTTAAACTACGATACCTGGAGCAGCCCCTGACCCCGTGAAACACAGATAAGGGTGACCACATCCAACACTTGCAGGTCCTCACGACCTGTAAGGAAGAAAAACTCTCTTGTGAGATCCTTACGACTCTCAAGGGAAAACCCGCTTAAGAATCCTCACAATTCTTAAGAAAAACTTACACCTATGGGATCCTCTCGACCTGTAGGGAGAAAAACTCTTTATGAGACCCTCGTGGCTCATAAAATGCAAAAGTCTTAGGAAGCAGATCTTAACCCTGAACCCTGAGCCATCGCTGTCCTGCAAGGAGATCAAGATAAATTGTCCGCAAACGCATTCAATGAAAAGAGACACGACATTGAGAAGAAAAACGTATCTTTTATTCATAAACCAAAATGGATACAAAGTACAATTCATGAAAGAAACAAAAAAAGATACTCTCATCCATGAGTATGTACAAAAAAAGGGGGAAAAGATACAAGTCCTCAAGCCGGCGGGCGATGTAGTAATTTTACCAGCTCATCATTTTGTTGCTGAGCCACGGCCTCATGATTTAAGATCGCCAAAAGACGGGCCTCCGCCTGAGCCTGCTGGGCCTGATACGAAGCGAGCCGGCCTTCAAGCTCTTTCTCGATGACCTTATGAGCCTCGACCCTCTCACGAGTGAACGCGGCAGCTCTGTCGAGAGCCACCACCTCTTTGATGGGCTTCTGAAGCACCCGCCAGAGTTCATACGCTTTGTTGGCCTTGGCGGTAAGAGTGGCGTGAAGCTCGCTCAGCGCCTTGGAAACTAGCTCCCTCTCCGAAAATTTACGGCCAAGCCCCTTTTCTCGCACAACAATATATTCGCCACGTGTCGCTCTATCAGACCACGTAAACTCACTTGCGTGACTGCAGCCTTGGAAACAAGACATTTACAAGACCGTATAAATGGGCTTCCAGTCGACAGGAATAATCGATCTAAAACGCGCTCACATCACCTGACGTGAAAAGCAACAAGAAAGATTTCCGACGTATTTCAAGCATGCATTCGCAATCATATGAGTATTCAAAAAATAATAATAGCATTTGCAATCGTATGAACATTCATAATGCCCAAAAAGGGGCTGATACGCATGAAAGTGATGAGAGCATTTGGAATTAAAGAAAGTCCTCATAAGAAGAATACAAAGTTTATTTATGCAAGCGGAAACATACATACTAGTACCAAGCCTACATGGAAGTTCGGCATAAAGCATAAGAAAAAGGAGGGACTGATTTAAAAATGCTACGCTAACGGGAAAAGGTAACCAAACACGGGATCAATGGCACAAGGGTTAACAAAACAAAGAACAAGGTTCTCCATCTCTCTCTCTGCTCTCTCCAACACATCAAAGCGACGGTTCTCGCGAGGAGTCGCTCCCCATCGATTGGCGCCATGTTCATCTGCAAAAGCAGACATAACAGCCCGTCGGGCTCTTATTTCGCTCAAAAGATAAACTGAGCGATCTTTCAGAGCCTAAGTAATCATGCAGGCCTCATGAAAACCTTCGAGCTTCTCTTCAGCCGCATCGAGCATCGCCAGGGTCATCTCCGCCGGGTGAGGAGGGACGTCGGCAAGCACGGCAGCAAGAATCATCCGGAGCCAGAGGGAGCCCATTGGAAGAGGGGACCCCCTACGGATCGAGAGCTCATACGTCGCTGAGTCGCATTCGTCGTCGGTAAGGAGAGGGTCCACTAATCGTGCAGCAAAGCGGGGGATCATCTCCTCGATAGGAACTTCCCATGGCTGTCGACGAGCGTGTGGACGGTTGCAGGCCATAGCACTTAGTTGTCCTCGAATTAAATCGCGTTAAATTGGGAATAAAAGTTCTCTGTGAAGAGAAAAGGAAAGCCATTGCCTCAGATATAAAGGGGTGCATTAAGTGTTGTGCGCGGAAAATCTTGCATGATGAAGCTATTTCCAAGGCCAAAAAAAGGGGGGAAAGGCATCGAAAATCAGGGAGATGGAACTATTTCCAAGGCCCTTTTTCTGCATCTGATATTGTGCACTGAAAATATGGCATGGGAAAATTTTGTGAACAGCCCCATCAAGGAACCCCACGTGCAGAACACGTGAGGCCCAAACTTGATGTGCACTAAAAAAAAAATTGGAGTAGCACCATGCATATTAAAAGCACCAACAACAACAATAGCAAAATGATAAAATTCCACAGAAAGGCACGCAAGCATAGAAAGGCGCGATAAAACTTATCATTCATACTTTGAGAAGTTCATACAAAATAAAGAGGACACAACTACAACGGTAAGACCTCAGACGCAGGACATGGATTGAGGAAATCGAAGGTAACTTTGTCCAAGATCTTCCAGACATTTCGAACCTCCCGAGTATGCTTCCTCTCGCGGTCGCAAGCGTCGGGATCCTCACGAATATCCTCCACCCTCCGATAGGCGGCAAGTATAGCTGACTGCTGAAAGGCTTGGTGCAAGAGATCAATGAGGTGATCTCGCCTCCTCTTTGAGATCAAGCCCATCAGGTACACCGAATGTACCTTATCCTCAGCAGTGTCCAAGGCCCTAAGCGGTATGCCGGTGCAAAAGAGAGGAAGTGCCTCCCGGATCGCCAGCACGATCAGCCTCAGAAGAGAAGAGCGACGGGGGAGTAGCCGATGGTTGTACTCGTCAAAGCGGCTCATGATCTCGGAACACTGAGCATCGGTGAACTCCTGGTTCTGACTGTGGCCCAGTGCACGAATATTCCCATAGGAAATGATCTCGTCAAGACCATACAGATGGGCATCCATGATCCCTGAAATAAAGGTCATGAGAATCATTATAAAGCTCCTGTTTCATTAATTGCAGAGGGACAACCTCGGGTCAAGAGACCCCAAGAAGCCTCCATGGGAAGAAACTGAGTTTTTCATAGGAATTAAATTCCTTATTAAGAAAAAGGGAATTAAATTCCCAAAAGCATTTTTTTTTCTGTGAACGGGTTTATGCTCCATGGATTATCACCATTATTTCCCTAAAGATCATCTAAACCCTAAGAGATCTACTTTTGAAGGCTAAAATGGTTTCATACTTCGGTTAAAAGCTTGAAGAAAAGTGGGTTCTTTGTTAAAAAAGGGTAAAAACCCTTGTTTTGGATTTAAAATCCAGAGGAATGTGAGAGTTCGTTGTTCATTCGAGAGCATTACCTAAAGAAAAAGCCTCTTCGAACAGAGTTAAACTCTGGAAGATTTTCAAGGCAGAGAACTAAGCTCTGGAAGAAGAGAATTAAATTCTCAAAAGAAGAAAGTTTGCAAGGCAGAAGATGAACAAAGTGGAGGCGTCTCTGAAATAACCCCAATATTTATAAGAGGTGATATAAACGTTTCATCTCCCCAAATCCCTAGACGAATCCAACGGTCACAAAAGGTGACAGCGTTGCACTCACGTGCAGACACGTGAGAACAACGCTGTGGGGGCATTTGTTTCCTGATTTAAAATCAGGAAAGCCTACGAAAGAGGCTTCAGAGAAGGGTCACTTGTTCACACGTGACCAGCAATCACGTGTTGGCACGTGACATCTAAAAGCATCGGCAAGGCAGATCCTGTTTCCCGACTACATTAAAGAAAAGGGCTTCAGAAAGGGTCACGTGCTGCCACGTGACTAGGGTCACGTGTCGGCACGTGACATTTAAAAGCAGCGGCAAAGACACAACAGTTCTCTGATTAAATCAAGAAAAAGGCTCCAGACGAGGGTCATGCGCTCACACGTGACCAGGGGTCACGTGGTGGCACGTGACGGCTAAGCAGCGACCAGAAGATAGAGCGCAAAAAGAAAGAAGAGGGCTCGTTCCAAGGGGGTCACGTGCCCACACGTGACCAAGGGTCACGTGGCCACACGTGACCGGCTTTCAAAGCCTATCTGTTAACAGAATTAAATTCTGAGAAAAGACCTCTCAAATCTTTCCAAAGGAACCAATTGAATTAAAAATTTAAAGGTGATTAAATATCATCTATCTATGGAAAAACCTCGAATTTGGAAAGATTTCCCCTTAGAATCTAACCGAAATAATAAAGGAAAATCTCTGGATTTAAAATCCAATGGTGAATAAAATTCACCTAATAATCCAAAGGTCCAAAACGAATGGTGAATACAAATCAAATCTCTCAATGAAAGATTCACCCAAACTAATTGATTCGGCTGCTTCTCCTATAAATAGGAGCCAAGAGACACACAGAGAGAGATAGAGAGATAGAGAGGCAGAAAGGAATCGATACATAAAAAAGAGGAGAGCCTTGATACTTTGGAGAAAGTTGGATCTTCTGCAAAAGAAAACCCTAGGTAAGAAAGGGAAGGTTTTTTAAAAGGAAAAGAGAATTTAATTCTCAACAGAGTTTAACTCTGATGTAAAAACAGAAGAACATAGTTCTCTCTTTGGTGGAGGATCTGTAAAGAGCACATCTTCCCTTAAGTTGAGAATTTAATTCTCAATGGTTTGAGATCCTGCAATGCAGATCCAAAGCATAGAGAGGGAATGGAAGCTTGAGAATTTAATTCTCACAGAACTATAGGAATTTAATTCCTTTAAAATAAAATTAGGGTTTAACCCTATGTTATGGGAATTCAATTCCTTCAGAATGAACAGAATCAGGGTTTTAACCCTAGTTAAGAACTTAGTTCTGTTAAAATAACAGGAATTTAATTTCCTTAAGAAAGAAGAAATTAGGGTTTCACCCTATGAAAAAATCTCATTCCTCAGAATAATTCTCTAAAAAAAGAGTGGGAATTTAATTCCTTAAACCTTTTATTAGGGTTTAACCCTATGATAGAATTCAGTTCTTCACATATATAAGGAATTTAATTCCTACAGAAAATTCAGAGTTCAACTCTATCCCAGAATATAAATCTTCAAAAGGAAATAGGAATTTAATTCCTCTAAAATTATTGTCAGGGTTCAACCCTACGAAGAATTTAATTCTTGAAAGGGATTAACAGATCTTCTAAAAAACATACATAGAGGCAGGGTCACGTGTCACCACGTGACCCCTAAAAAAAGAGATCTACAGAAAAGGCCCTTTGAGGCAGTGCCCCACGTGATCCACGTGACCCTTGGCAGAGGCTTTAACATACAAGCATCTAAATGCCCGTCACGTGATGGCACGTGATGCTCCAAAAGATGCGATATTCTCAGCAGAACAAATGAAGGGAGGGTGCCCTCACGTGCTACCACGTGACCCCTTTTGCCTTAGTGTTTAACACTAAATTGGAACCCCTGAATCCAGTGTTAAAACACTGTTTGGCCTTAGTGTTCAACACTAATCAAAGAACTTTATTTGCAGTGTTTAACACTGAATTTCTTAGTGTTCAACACTAATTTGAAGCCTCTGCTGCTAGTGTTTGACACTGATTTGCTCTAGTGTTTAACACTAATTTGGACCCCCTGTTGCTGGTGTTTAACACCAATTGTCTTCTAGTGTTAAAACAATAACTTGATCTCAGTGTTCAACATTGTTGAATTAACGTTAGCCCAATTGGCTAAATGGCCAGAGGCAAAGCCTCTTCTTCAATGACCAACAGGAAGCCAATATTCTAAACATGATTGGACTTAGCCCAAGATGGCCATAAGTCCTCAATTCAGACTTAACTGTGCTAATGGGCTCATAACATAATTAATTGGTCTTGATCCCAAATTGAGCCAAAGACTATTCAATCCACCCCGGTCCAAGGGTACATCTCTTCACTCCTTTGATACTTGGCGTTGTAATTCCTCAACGTCTTCAAAGAGGTGACGGGTCCCGATGACCATACATTGACAACGGACTGTGGGGTCCTTAAACCCATGGACTATGAGGTCCTTAACCTTGACCGAGATGTCTTAAAACTAACAACGGACTGTGGGGTCCTTAAACCCATGGACTATGAGGTCCTTAACCTTGACCGCAATGTCTTAAAACTAACATTGGACCGCAATGTCCTTAAACTACACATGGACCGCAATGTCCCTAAACTACCCATGGACCGCAATGTCCTTAAACTACCTACCGACCGCAACGTCACTAAACTAAACAACAGAGCCCCCTTTTATTGCTCTCTTGTCGGATCCAAACGATTCCGTTAAGTCGATTTTAGTCTAAAAACTAGACTAACGTATCCTTAACAAACGTTTAAGTCGATCTTAGGCTCAAATGAGGCTAACGTATCCTTAAACTCAAACCCCCAACCCAAATCTAAGATAATACGGATTTGGACTGGTCCACGCCCTACGGACGACGACATAACTCAGTCTCCGTATACAATCCACGGGCAACAAAACACAAAACAAACACACACGACACGAAGTGACCATCTGGAAAAGGAGAAAGTTGTTACCGCAATGCGGTAGCGTAATTAACTGCAGGGGCTTGCGCCTGCAGGGAAGAGCGTCCCCACAATCAAAAACCCCTCAAGCGAGGGGGAATCTGACGAAGTCTGCTACATCGGCCACATCCGTCTAAACCTTCGATACATGGTGCCATAAATCAACTTGGCATCTTCGGAGAGGTGGACGGATAGCACCAATTAGCATCTGCCCCGAACCTCAGGCCAGACAGCCCATGTCACGGCCGCCGTTCGGAGGGGAACAATTACTGTAGAAAACGAGCCCATGAACAGTAAGATCCACTGCGGAACCGCGGCCATAACCCTCTTGGGCCGCGGATCCGCGGCCGTACTGTATCAATGGGCTTTGGGTTTTCTACAGTAATGTCTATTTTTGTGATTATATCTTTCTGGGTATTTTTTTTATTCTGACTCAAGTGTTGAAATTTTTTGGGTTTATTTTGTAATCGTTGATTCGATCGGAGAATTTAATTTTGTTTTGTTATTCCGGATAATTTAGAATGTATTAAAATGTTCGAATGGATATCATTAACTCAATTTTTCCCGGCACGAAAAACATTCAAGTGTTGAATTTTTCTCGGATTTAAATCTTTCGGAAAAACGTGCATGTGATACGATGGACCCTTTAGAAGACAACAAACCTTAACTCGATTATGTGACCGTCTTGAACTGCCTTTTTAACCTTAGGGTTTGGGGCAGTACGGCGTGCCACATGTGAGGCGTTGGCTTGACCCTTCTACGGCTGGACCGTTACTACTGTGACGTATTCTGGAATTTTTGAACTCCGCTCAAGTGTTGAGCTATTATGGAAATCTTGGGTATTTGATTATTCGATCGGAAAGTTTAATACTGTCTATTTATCTGAAATGTGATACAATATGTGGAATTCATACAGTTAAACATGAAATGCGAAATATGTGATATTTCGGATTTACGATGTCTAAAGAGATTGTGGATTCCAAATGTTGTAGTTTTACACTTTCTTTTCTGTGACCGTAAGTGTAATATGTGATATAGCCGGTTTCGTTGCTATATGTCAACGACAATTGAGATGCGCATATTTACTTACGTTGATGACCTGTGATGTTATGTGTTGCTGGATATGTTATATTGGATCGTCGCGTTCTGAATAGCCGAGGGTTTTATGTGAGATGAGAGTTTTTATTTTCATTCATGTAAAATAATTTGTATGTAATATTCTTTTATTGGGGCACTTCCGGGATGAGGTTAATGTCAACTTTTGTATATTATTTACTTTTCCGCACTAGCATAGACCCAAGGAGAAGAGCACAAGTAACCGGGTTCTAGAGTCCAGTGGGAGACCAACTCGAGGAGTCGAGTCCGGGTCTCCTAACTCTAGAATTGGTAGGGTTGCTTGCCGCTCTCATAGGGGTCTAGGGGTGTGGGTTTGGCTATTCATCGCGACCGTGGAATCCGTGTTTTATAGAGGCTTAAAATAAAATACGGACGTCCTAGTATATCCAATATTTCATATGTTTCTTCTGCTGCGATATCTGTGATGTGATCATGTGATGTGATGTGATAAATACTGTATATAGTATATATGATATATTATATAGGCGTTACTTATGTTTTACACCCGCGCTAGCCCTGCCCCGCTCTGCCGTTAGTTACCTAACCTAACGGTGCACGAGGGAACATCGAGGCGAATGCGGATGGCATAAGTGTACGTTGTATTTATCTGTGATGTTTAGGTGACTTAAATGATGGGACTTCATTAATGTGATTAATGAAAGAAAAGAAACCTAAAAGATATTGTAGAATCAATTTTTTTTTAAAAAGGGTAGCTACAGTTTTGCTTTGCATAGCGGTATATATGATATACCCTGCACCTTATTCGATGGGGAAAGAGCCGAGATCCCTTCATCGGGAGTGGCCTCTTTAGCAAAACTGGCAGATGCTACAACACTCGGTTTGTTTTTTATTGCTTTTGGAGTTTTGCTTTGCATAGTGATGTATATGATATATCCTGCACCTTATTCCATAAGGAAAGAGCCGAGATCCCTTCACCGGGAGTGACCTCTTTAGCAAAACAAATGAAAGCCTCAAAATCACTCCATTTCAAAATTCACATGATTCTACAACGATATCAAATTCATTACGCAATAGGTTTTCAGAAAAACCTGTCGTAGCCTTCCGTCATTTCAGATAGGAACTGTTTAGTATTCGTGCTGCGTTTGTTGGCCTTTGTCAAGGCGTAGTGTGCGGTAGCTAAATGGTGCTTATCTGTCTATGCATATGATGCAGATTGTTTTGGGGTAGTCGTACGACCTTGTTGGCCTTTGTCAAGGGTCGTGCGGGTGGGTTTGATTCAATCAAGAAATGACGGGTTGAACTTGACTAGCATCCTATGATTTGTTGGCCTTTGTCAAGGTCATAGGGGTTAGGGGCAAAATATTATCGGGAATTTCAAGTGTTGAGATTTGCAATGAGATTGCATACCTTCTATGAGATAGTTGGATCCCGATACCCACTGCGAGTAATTATTACTCCAGAGAGAGTTTTACACAGGACAATTAGCCGATCAAGTAGGTGTCTAGAAAGGTGTCAACGGGGTTACGTCTCTGGGAAAACGAGGTTTACTTTAATTAGGTCCGTGCGAAAGCACGGGGAACCTCCCTCAAAGTACCGACACTGGCATGGCTGAAAGATTGGCGAAGTTGTAGGGTGTAATTAATCCCGGCCAGTCTTTCTTTTTAGGGTTTGAAGGAAGATTTGATAAAAACAGTGGGAGCCATCCTGATTAAATAAAATAATAACCAATCTGATCTTGCAAGAGCATACGCTAAAGTGTTTTCTTCTCTCTCTCTCCAGGTAGCGACCATATCATGCCTTAATAAAGATAATAATATGGATGTATTGACCGAACCCGCATGTTATACTGTGCTGGGGAACGTTGGTTCCGTTCTTACTTATAAGAGTTATAAGACTGAACTGGATATAGGGGAATACCAGGATTCCCATGCCACCCGAATGAAGAAAGTACATGTTGATACATTTTCTTCGGGTGTGTTCGTTACAGAGAACTGTTTCTCCATTTGCTTTACGTCCTGGGTATTAGATACCGGGTCAGAATCCCATATATGTAATCAGTTACATGGGCTTAGGAAAGGTAGAGAACTTGAAGAAGGTGATAAAGACATAAGGGTTGGAAATGGTGCAATTGTTGCAGCTAAAACCGTCGGGGAATATCACCTTGTATTGCCAACTGGTAATACATTGATTCTGAACGAATGTTATTTCATGCCGAACCTGATATGCAACATTCTATCGGTTTCTTTGTTGAGTAAAGAGGGATATAATTTTGTATTATAGGATAATGTTATGAACATTTTCCTAAACCAAAAGTTGGTTAGATCAGACACGTTGTGCAACGGCATTTATGTTCTAAATTAATCAATAGTTCTGAGCATAACAAACACACACAAGAGGAAGAGTTCAGAAATGAACGAATCCTTCTTGTGGCATTGTAGACTGAGTCACATCAATGCGACATGACTAGCTAAGTTGCATAAGGATAGATATTTAAATCCGTTTGAATTTTCATCTTATGACACTTGCCAGTCATGTCTCAAAGGCAAGATGACCAAAACTCCGTTTACGGGACACGGAGAAAGAGTTACGGAACTCTTGGGACTGGTACATAGTGATGTATGCGGCCCCATGTCTACATATACCAGGAATGGTTCTGCGTACTTCATTACATTCACTGACGATCTTTCTAGATTCGGATATGTTTTCCTGATGAAACACAAATCAGAAACTTTTGAGAAATTTAGAGAATATAAACAAGAAGTCGAAAACCAAACCGGGAAAAGTATTAAAATCCTTCGATCTGATCGAGGAGGTGAATACTTGAGCAATGAATTCCCGGACTTCCTAAAAGTGAATGGGATTCTCTCTCAGCTGACTCCTCCATATACACCACAGCACAACGGTGTATCTGAACGGAGGAACCGCACCCTATTAGATATGGTGTGCTCTATGATGAGCACAGCAGAGTTACCTATTTCCTTCTGGGGGTATGCGCTGGAGACAGCAGCATACCTATTGAATCAAGTTCCATCTAAATCTGTACCTACCACACCATATGAGATATGGAGTGGGAAGAGACCATGTCTTAAACGAGTTAAGATATGGGGTTGTCCGGCCTATGTCAAAAGGCAAAATCAGGACAAACTCGAGGCACGATCAGTTTTATGTAAGTTTATGGGATATCCCAAACATTCACATGGATATCTTTTCTACCATACTGAGGAACAAAAAGTGTTTGTTTCTCGACATGCTACTTTTTTAGAAAAGGAATTTCTTGCAAAAGAAATTAGTGGCGACGAGGTAGAACTGGAAGAAATTCCAGCTACACAAACTCAAACTGAAGATTTAGTGGAACCGGAGGATGCAGTAGTTCCCAACGAACCTCAGCCTCTCCGCCGATCTAGTAGGGTTCCTCACCCACCTGAGAGATACTACGGTTTTCTCATGGACGGTGGGAGCGAGGATTGCATCATGGTTGATGATGACCCAACTAGCTTCGAGCAGGCCATCACGAGTGGAGACTCAGTGAAATGGCTGGATGCAATGCGGTCCGAGATGGAATCCATGTACACCAACAAAGTGTGGACTTTGGAAGTTGCTCCTGAAGGGGTAAAACCCATTGGGAGTAAGTGGATCTTCAAGAAAAAACTTGGTGTAGATGGGAAAGTGGAGACTTTCAAAGCTAGACTTGTTGCAAAGGGTTTTCGTCAAAGACCAGGTGTGGACTATGACGAAACCTTTTCTTCAGTGGCTATGCTTAAATCCATCCGGATCATGCTTACCATCGCTGCATATCATGACTACGAAATCTGGCAAATGGATGTTAAGACCGCCTTTCTAAACGGTGATTTAGAAGAGTGGATGTACATGACTCAGCCGGAGGGCTTCGTAGATAGTGGGAGCAGCGGGAAGGTGTGCAAGCTGCTTAAATCCATTTATGGATTAAAGCAAGTATCGCGGAGTTGGAACATCTGCTTTGACATCATTATCAAAGAGTTTGATTTCGTCAAAAATGTAGATGAACCTTATATCTACAAGAAGGTGGCAGATAGTAAGGTTGTCTTCCTCGTATTGTACGTGGACGACATGCTCTTGATAGGAAATGACATTCCTATGCTGCAATCGGTCAAGCTCTTCTTATCACAAAGATTCTCAATGAAAGATCTTGGTGATGCCTCCTGCATATTTGGAATTATGATCTATAGAGATAGATCTAAAAGGATATTGGGATTGTCCCAATCCAGGTACATTGACACCATACTAAAAATGTTTAGTATGGAAGAGTCCAAAAGTGGGTTTTTACCCACGATCTCAGGGCTCACTCTCTCCAAAGAGATGTCTCCCAAGACTGATTTAGAGAGAGCTCGCATGCAAGGGATACCCTATGCTTCGGCTGTAGGCTCTATCATGTACGCGATGCTATGTACCAGACCCGATGTAGCATACTCACTAAGTGTAGTGAGTAGGTATCAAGCTGATCCTGGAGAGAGTCACTGGACAGCTGTGAAGAGCATTCTCAAGTACTTACGAAGGACTAAGGAGATGCTCTTGGTGTATGGTAACGGAGAACTCCAAGTGGAGTCCTTTACCGATTCGAGCTTCCAGAGTGATAAGGACGACTCTAAGTCGCAGTCGGGATTTGTCTTTACCCTTTACGGAGGGGCAGTTAGCTGGAAGAGTTCCAAGCAGGAAACCGTGGCAGACTCGACGATGGAGGCTGAATACATCGCTGCCAACGATGCTGCCAATGAGGTTGTCTGGATCAAGAAGTTCATTACTGAACTTGGAGTGGTTCCATCCATTGAGCATCCAATACCTTTGTATTGCGATAACAATGGAGCGGTGGCTTTGGCCAAGGAACCCAGGTCCCATCAGCGATCCAGGCATATTCTGAGACGGTATCACCTGATCCGGGAGATAGTTGATCGCCGAGAGATCGAGGTCAGGAGGGTTGACACGAAGAACAACACGGCAGATCCACTCATGAAGGCCATTCCCCAGATACAGTTTGAGAGACTCTTCGGGATGCTTGGTATGCGATACTACAGCAGCTGGCCCTAGTGCAAGTGGGAGATTGTTAGTTGTATGTATGCCCTAGAGGCCAGTATTGTACAGATGATGTATATTATATTGGATGCTTGGACATATATAGAGAGGACTTTCTTGCTCGACATGATAGTATGCTATCTGGTTGTACTTTACTTTAACATGTATACTTGTCTCTTTATACTGTTTTATAGTTACATGTTGGTAAAGCCCTTAGGATGTGTACTTGACTACCTGGACTATGATGCGAATCATACTAGTGGGGACATGATAGTCCATAAGTACATCTTTCAAGGTCCCTAGTCGTGGGTGTATCGAGACAGGGCATCGATATAACAGTGTAGACTAGCGTATAGGCTTCTCGACCCATGAGATGGGCGATGGATGATCCCATATCCATTGGTGTTTGACATCAAAGATGGTATACGGGTGCTCAGTGGAGACTGGGTACACTGGACGGACTCGCCGAGAACTCCCAGATGGTATTATGCCTCACGTCAGATGGCAGTTCTCTGGTGACACTTGTGCAGGTTAGTCTGTAAACCCGAGATTGTCATAGAGTCTTGTGTGATTCCCACTGTGCTTTGATTTCCACCTTACCACGTCCACGAGTGCATGCAAAACGGTGGTTTTGGGGTACAGTCCCGAGTCACATGGAGGCAATGAGCAATAGGAGGGGTTTCGTCTCTCCCGGTATTGTGGGTTGATGTTGCGCTGTGCTCGATTGGCCGTAACAGGAAAGTTCCTGGCCAGGGCTGATTAGAGATTTACTGGTAGGTGTTACCAGTAGTTTCTCGACCCGTTATGAGCCTCACATCGGCACGACTTATCGGTTATTGGGGTCTGACGTTTACCACCCCTAGACTTGATATGCGACATATAAGACGAGGGGACCGGACTGTACGGGAAGTGTTACCGGTAGGCTTTTACAAGAGTTGGGGCGGGCTTGCTTGCTGATCTTCTGATCGCTCAATACCCGGGTAGCCGTTACATTCAGCTAGTACCACTGACGGCTTGTGGGTGCTTGATGTGATCATCACCTACCGCCGACGTATTGACGAGTCTTTAGAGTCCTACATAGAGGTTTTACTGGCTCAGGCAAAACGAAATAGGAGCGCATATGTGATATGTGCAAGACCGAGAATGATGTGTGTATGTGATACCGTATTCTATTCTCGCGACTTTTTGTATCGGTCGGTTATATATGATATAGCCGGGTTATCGAATCAAGTGTTGATTCGATAAAACGATACATTGGATGTTAGTCGGTTATATGTGATATCACCGGATTATTAAGTCAAGTGTTGATTTAATAATTTATTGTATAATTGTATATTTGATATACTAGTTTACATTAACTAACACATATTCACTTTAGGGTTTTTCTCACATGAGCATAATTTTGATGTATATATGATATATATTAAAAATGTGTTTTCTAAATGTATCATGGTTGATGATACACATGACTTGGGTGTATGAGACTTACACCATACTATCTATTATGTTGGGTTTTTATATTTTAAGTAATTACAAAATTAAATGGAGGATTAGATCAATGCATGAAGCTTGTGGAAGCTTGTGGATGCATTGACTAAGTCCACTTGAGTTTGTTTTTACCATGGATATTTCTTAACCCAACCATAAGTGTTAGCTATGGTTATGTCTCTACAAGAGTTAGTATATGATACTCACTCACCATGCTTAGCTTACTCACTTGATCATTATCCTCATCTCTTTCTTTTCTTCTTCTTCTTCATTTGCAAAGAGAAAAAGCTTGCTAGGGTTTGATCCAAAGTGAGATAGATTGTGAGAAATAAAATTCTAAAAAGAACCCACTTCCTATTTCTCCATCCTCTACTAGACTAGCACTTTAGTTTAAGGTGTTTACTTCACTAATTCTCAAGTTTGTGAAGTAGAACCTTGAGTCGGAATTCCCTCGACGTAGATCATCTTCGGCCTCGGAGACTTCAAGCAAGGTCGCATCTTTCGCCTCGTGAAGCCATGCAAGAGCCCGGGAGAACCTTGATCGCAGCGAAGGGACTTCAATAAGGAGCAAATGAAGTGAAGGACCGATCTACAAAGTTTGTATTTCGTGTTCCCTTAAAAGTAAAGTTGTTTACTTACTATTATTTTCACCTAAACTCTAGTATACGATCTTGCTTAGGGTTGTTTGGCAGATAAAAATTTAATTTTGGCATGGTTGATACCTTGTAGAGCCTTGTTAGTATGCCTAGTAACCCTACATAACCTACAGACGATGCGGAGGGTACGGAAGTGGCAGGAGTGGCCCCTGCGGCAGATGTGGACGCACCACCTATAATTAGACAATTAAAAATAGATTATATAAGTAATTGCAAAAAGAATGTGTAGATCAATAATAATACATTCTAAATCAATATGCATGCATTATAGAATATATAAACATACCCGCAGGTGCGGTGGTGTCACCACCTACAGCTAGGCAATAAAAAAAATTACTATCTAAGTAAGAGCAAAAGGAATGCGTGTATATTTATGGTATAGCATTCTAAATCAATATACATGCGCTATATGATATATAAACATTCCTGGAGGTGCCGGAGTGGTATGTCCCTGATGTGGACGCATCACCAACAACTAGACAATCAAACATTGACAATATAAGTAATTTTGACATGAACAGGCATGAATAGCTATAATATTACATTCAAAATGGAAATGTGTGCAATATACTTGGAGGTGTGGCAAAGTCCACACGGAAGGAGGCATCCGAAGGGGTCTCCGATCTGAGTGCAAGACCGGCCCTCTGAAGCTCCCTACGCAGCTCTCCGGGCGGCAGAACCGCTCTGCCTCTGCCTCTGCCGGTGCCACGGCTGGAGCTCCTGCCGCCCCTCGCTGTTCCCGTCATCGTCATCAAATCTAGATAAACGGTTCGTGGACGCATTAGACAATCATTACAAGTATTGACTATATATGTATAGATCGTAAAATGTGAAGTAATAATATAACATTACTGATAACCTTTTTCGTTTCGTGGGCGCATTAAACATATCTACTTAGATTTCATCATCGATATCATTTCTAACCCACGTAACTTCATGATCGGCCGAAGACAACCTGTTCATATCAGATTTTTGCATTTTTATACCGCCCAATTTTTATCACATTGCTTATCGGTAGGTACTCTTGAGCCGTGTTTGCTAGTCAATTGCAGGATACATGTTCTCGGCTCTAAACGGTGAAATTCATGGAAAAGCACGACAAATTCCGGATTACTGCCAACCACAGATAAAATACGGGTCTCCGCTCTCTATCCGTATGTTGCCGCACACCAGTCTAAGGGACAAAATGGCAAATCGATGTCATTTTCATGCACAAAACTCAATGTCAACACAAGATCCAACATATCTAAGCGGAGCTCAAGAAAAATCATGGCAAAAGATCCACATCACATCACCTTTTTTATCAGCAGAAATTTTGGAAAAAATCGTGAAGAAATTCTGAGTAAAAACATATACCATACTGAAGGGTACTGCAAACCAGGAGAAGCCACCAAAATTGAAGACCTAAGTCTCCAGTAGGGCCGCGGAACCGCGGCGTAAGCACGCTTAGGCCGCGGATCTGCGGCCGTATAGTCTTGTCAGCTGAAAAATTTTTAGGGGTGTTTTGGTCAGTCCATTTTTATTCTGAATGTTGCCTTAGAATTTCTGTTGCCTGCCTATAAATAGTCCAGAACTTGCCAAAGCCAAGGGTCCATATTCTTGTATTTAGATTTTAGAATACATGTGTTGTTCTTCTTCCTCCTCTCATCTCTTCTCCATTAAAAACTTGTAGTGAGCTTTTGTGAGTGAAGAATGAATAAAGGAGTTCTTGTTCTTACCATGCTTATCTTGTTGTAATTGTTAATTATATTTGCTTGTATTTTTCATTTGCTAATCTAGTTGTTATTTGTTGTATGTTTCTTTCTTGTTCTCTTTTTCTTTATCCTTAAAACAACTATGATGCTTAAGCTTGATCCTTGCAAAGGTGAGGTCTCAAATAGCTAGTTGTAATCTTCTAACCTCTTTCTTTCTATCTTCCTCCTTTGTTTTATTTTCTTTTCCTTATAATGGGTGAGTAGTTTTCATACTTGTTAGGGTAGCATAAGAAAAGTTTGAGAGAAGAAAATCTCTCACTCTTTTCTTGCCCAACATCTTAATTCGGACTCCCGTTAATTGAACCACAATCCGCTCCCTACGGCACCCTATCCTACATGATAGCGGCGATTCCTTAGTGAGACCGGTTGTAGTTGAATTAACCGGAGGTTAAGACTAAGAGCCAAGAACGGACGAACAAACACCAAAAGGAAGAACTTATGCGTTGGAAAGCCTAGCTTATACTCGCAAGTTCATTCCTAGTCGTGCTAATCCCCGTTGTTGCCGATTACCGTAACACCGTCATTAAAAGTGGCAACGAAAGAAGTGAGCGACTCCTAACTCAAACTAACCTAATCCTAACCCTAACAAGCTCTCTTTATATATCATTTTAGCACATAGTAATCTAAAAACAAACCTGGACATTTGGACTTAACTCGTTAAAGCACATAGAAAAAGATTCACATCTCCCTGCGGACGACCCGTACTCAACCGGCTAGCTACAAGCGAAACCGTCTTGATTGCGGTAATAAACTTAGCACGCAAAAACTCTACAAATCAAATGGCGCCGTTGCCGGAGAGACGGTAGTTTATTTCTTTGTGTAATTTCGGGTTAATTTGTGAATATAAATATAACCGGAAATATATATATATATACATTGTAAAAAAAAATCATCTTGTTATTTTTGATTAGTTTTTGTGCAAGTGTGCAGGATAAAACGAAGTTCGAGTTCAGTGCCAAAGACGTGGGAAGTTAGACGCATATCTCGCGGCTACACCGCGACGGATCAAGACGGAGCCAACGGTCTACTGTAAAAATCTGGAGCAGATACAGTGAGCAAATCAAGAGTCAAGAAATCCAGACAAGCAGAGGACACCCAAAGAAGTACAGACCAGCAAACTGGAGCTCCAATTCCTCAACCTAGCCGCGGAACCGCGGCATTAGAGCTCTATTGCCGCGGAACCGCGGCCATTTGTGGCTTTCATTTCCCAAAACTCCCTGTAAGAGTTCCTTATCTCTTTCCCACTCCTCTGAACTCTACTAAATTGTGTTTTCTGCAGCATTCTTTGCGCAAATTCTCTTCCCCCTTCCAATAAATTGTTTTTGTGCAGGATTCTTTGCGCCGCGCTAAAAAATAAAAATTGATTGCAGTTGATTGTTACTGCTTTGCATATATTAATACGGACTTTAAGGGGCTTGAAACCAATTCAGATTGGATGGGGATTTCATCACCCTTCTCAGGACCCCAGA
The DNA here is from genome assembly GCA_030015575.1 of Agapanthus africanus. Lineage (NCBI taxonomy): Eukaryota > Viridiplantae > Streptophyta > Magnoliopsida > Asparagales > Amaryllidaceae > Agapanthus > Agapanthus africanus. The sequence continues at coordinate 964,812,537 of CM057338.1, forward strand.
AATCACAAAAAGCATATGCATTGACCATTGCTTAAATTAAAAAAATACTAGACTCAGCCCTAAGGACTTCGCGCTCAATAGGACAAAGGAATAGTTACAGGCATCGGCCGTTTATCCTATCCTGACTTTTGCGGTGTCTAGGCAAGTGTGTCCAAGGCAAGTGGTTACTTAATTAGGACCACTACTTACGTAGTGGGGAGCCTCCCACTTACCTGGCACTTACCTGGCCGCAATTGTTGGAGAAGAGGCGGTTTGAGGTCCTATTTCTAGCCCTTTGGAACAGTTAGGAGCTGTCTAGCTGACCTAGGTGACCCTAGATCTAGGTGTGATTGTGCATATCTTGTTTGTGATTGCTTAAAGCCGTAAGCCCATACATATTTCTGTAAAGCTCTTTCTAAAAAAAGAAGAAAAAAACACAAAACCAAAAACTTTTATAAAAACTTGCCCTTTGTCGCCAGAATCCATTTTTTTCACCCACCATCCATCGTATTTCTCCATTGACGTTTTCTTACACTCACCTTCTCCGCTTTGACTATACTAAACTCGTTTAGTGTATGTCCGCTTGGACTCGGGACACTAGCGCCCGCCTAGTCCACGTTACGTTAGTCGCTACCGACTACGCGATCAACTCAAATGTCGAAACTCCGTCCACGCCTCTTTCACCCTTACCTTTGCCGGCCAACTCCGACGTTGACCGGAATTCTGTTCATACATTTTCACATTCACCATCACCAACCTCTTCTTCCGCGATGTCAGGATTTAATCCAAACATCTCTTTGACTCCCCCGGGATTGACTCTACCTCTTATGGAGGCAAATAACCCACCACCACCGCCTGTTGTAGCGCCGCAGCGAATTGCGCTCCAGAATCGTTTCTATCCCATCCGTGCTGCACTTCCCACCTGTCTTTCCCTTCCACCGGCCAATGGGGATAATTTTAAAATTAAGCCCCACTTCATTAATATGCTTCCGAAATTTCATGAGCTTGAATCTGAAGATGCCTATATCTTCATCAACAAGTTCCAAAATGTTTGTGCCATGATGAAAACCACCCAGCTGTCGGACGATGCTATACGGCTACGGATCATTCCGTTCACTTTATGCGATCTTGCTGAAAAATGGCTGTATAGCACCGCTTCCCACTCCGGACGAGTTTGTGAAAGCGTTTCTCAAGAAATTCTACCTGAATCATAAAACCGCAAGAATCCGTAACGAAATCAACCAATTCTCTCAGCTTCCTTCTGAACCCTTCTGGAAGTGCTTTGACCGGTATAAAGACCTTCTTGTTCAGTGTCCTCACCATGGTATCGAGAAATGGCAACTGTGCCAAACCTTATACGAGAGCCTGAATGTAACACCCGAGCCCAATGCTACAAATTTCAGTTACCGTTTGAACGTAGTGTGGCACTTATTTCATTTATCTTGATTGATTGTTACTTACTGTAAATTTTTACCCGGCAAATTCATTTCTGCATATAACAATTTTTGGCATCTAAAATAAAATTAAAAATATTCATCTTGGCCTGCTTGACACCTCTAACCCTGTTGTAGCGTCCGTGCATCGTGTTCTCGTCCCTTCAGTGAAACGGGCGAGTTTGGGCGGCTACGTGCACGTACGTGTGTCCGTTTTGGGGGTATGCTTTTTGATCATAAAACACTTCATTTTAAATTTTGGATCCCGCCTAAAATTTTATTATTTCAATTTCAAATTTTTGGACCCGACCCGGACGCGATTTGGAAATATTTTACATTGCGCCAAAATCCCAAATTTTAATATTTTAAAACCGTTATATATATTTTTAACTTAACCATCTAATATTTTTTTTATATACTTAAATCTTTTTTTAAATTTTTCCCTAACACCTAATCCCTCCCCCCAACCAATCAGCACGCGTATAACTCCCGTGGGCCCCACCTTCTTTATCTCTCTCCCCCCCGTCTCTCTCTCTCTCTTCCTCATCTCTCTCTCTCTCTCCCACTCTCTCCCACTCATATATCCTTCTTCATCACGTTGAAACCCAACCCCCATGCAACCCTAGCCGCGCACCCCTCGCCGCCGTAGCCCAACGCCGACACCACCAGCACCGGCCTCGTCACCTCCTCGCCCTCGACCAATCCACCGCGCCTCCTTCCTCATTTCCCTTCTTCCCGTGCACCCTGCACCTTCACCGCGGCCACCTGCACCCCCTGCACGCGTTCGCGCCGCCGTGAGTCGCCGCCGGCGATCTCGACCCGCTCTCGGCCTCGCAAGCACCCCCTCGGTGAGCTTCTCATCCCCTCATCTTCTCCTTTCTTCGTCTTCCATCGCTGGTTCAAGTTCTTGATCTGAAAAGTTCCCGCCGTCATCGCAGGCCGACCGCCGGAGCTCCGTCGACGAGGTCGACCGTCACCACCCGTCCCACAGACCATTGTAAGCCTTCCCTTCTCCATCCACCTTCCCTTTCGTCGTTATTTTCTTTTCTTGTTGCAACTCTTGACATTCACTGTTTTGTTTCTCGCCGGATTCCGGCCGTGCCGGCGACGCGTGTCGGCGACGCATCCCGACTTTCCAGCGAGGTACCACGACCCGTGTGGTTCCACTGTTCGTCGTTTGGGTTCATTCCGTGAACCGTTCGCTCGTCGCGAGTTTTCCCTGCCGACGTTTTACGTTCCGTTTTCCCGATTCGCGACACGTCGAGGCAAGTAACCCTTGCTACATGCTAAACAATATTTACATATATATTAATGACACCCTAAACCGATAAACTTAACTTTGGTATGATCATTTCTCTTTTTCATGTTCAATATTGTTTTATAACATTTTATCTTTTAAACTCGGAACCTATATACGTAGATATCATTGCATCCATGAAGTTTTAACTTGGTAACATGATTAAACGGCTATAATTGCCTTACTGCATTCAGATAATGTTGAAATCACCTCTGTGACACAATTGATAACTGTATTGCTAATTGAATGAATCTGCCTATTGCTTAATTCATTGCTTAGAACATGTTATTAACCATGCTTGATTATGTAACTGAGTATGAGCACACCCATGATATTGTTTACATCTTGACCTGATTTGCTACATGCATATTGATTTACCCGACATGGTACCATACACTGCTTGACTTGACCCGATGTACCATGACCTGATCTGTTACCTGATCTTGTGTCTAATGCCAACAAACCTGACATGTAGTCCTCATGGACCGTTCATGTTGTCTATCCAGACAAACCTGTTTACCTGATCCTGTGTTGGCATTAGGTTCTTGACTATGGGATACCTGACTTGACATACACATATAACTTGGGGGTATGGGGAAATCAAAGGTGAAACCTGACTTGTAACTCAACAGTTCACTACCTGTTCTGAGTGTACACATTCCTGTTTGGTGCCTAGCGGCATGTCTCAGTTTCAGCCGAGAATATTGAGGCCGTGGTCCCGGGTATGTACAGGATACTACTGAGTGTACACGTTCCTGTTTGGTGCCTAGCGGCATGTCTCGGTTTCAACCCGAGAATATTGAGGCCGTGGTCCCGGGTATGTACGGGATATTCCTGTTTGGTGCCTAGCCGCATGTCTCGGTTTCAGCCGAGAATATTGGGGCCGTGGTCCCGGGTATGTACGGGATACTATTGAGTTACATCGATGATTCATCAATTTGGTTTCAAAGACTTTAGAACAGAGAACCTGATAGAACAGTCCAGTTTACCCACTGCACACTACCTTGCACTGCTCTGATTCATATTATTATTATTCTTGCTTAATTCATGTTTATACTCGCATTGCCTGTTTATTATGTTATTGCTTGATGACTTGACGCGCTGACGTCTAGGTTTTGCATGGCCCAGATTCTGTACCGCTGTCGCAGCCCGAGCAGGAGTACTTCAGCCGACAGGCTGAGCTGTGAGTGTCAGCAGTGGTTAGTTTTCTTTCCTGCATTTATTTCCTGATGTGAGCCCGCATTATGGGACATACATTCCAGTTATTTTGTATTGGATCTTTCGCTTCCGCATTTATTTATTCTTGACTCATGTTATCTTGGATTATGGACATGTTTAGATAGTTTTATTTTGTTCTTGATATCTCTACAACCGTAATGTGACTGTGGATGGATACTTCCTATCCACAGGTAGCATGGTTGGCTATGTCACGTGCCCATTCTAGCGTACTCTGGGAAGCGGGGCGTGACACTGAACCCAGCAACCAAGCAGTTGTTGGAAACCATTTGTCAGGGCCACTTCCTATCGAAATCTGACGAGGAAGCGTGGCAATTCTTCGACGACCTTGCGGAACAAACGCTTCAATGGGAGAGCACTAGACCTACTACTTCTTCTTCTTCCTCCACTTCTACTGGTCAGTCTAGGGTAGGAATTCACCAACTCGATGTCTCTATTGCGATGAAAGCTGAAATGGCTGCAATAACGAGAAAACTTGAAGCGATAGAGAGCAAATTTTCATCTCCTGCTCCTGCCCCTGTTCTTCCCCTTCGTACCATTTGTGCTTGTTGTTCCGATCCTTCTCACTTAACCGAAGAGTGTCCTTACAATCCACCATCTCAAGGACAGGATCAGGTTAATGCTGCATTTCAGCAAAGACCGAGAAATGATCCATACTCTTCCACCTACAATCCCGGTAAGAGGAACCACCCCAATTTCGCCTGGAATCGGAATCAGCAACAATTCCAAGGCAACAATTTCCAGAGGCCCCCTCCTCCGCAACAACAAGCGCAACAACAAACTCAACATCAGTTTCAGCATCCCTTCCAACCCCAAACTTTTCAAAATCAGACGAACAACTTTGCACCCAACAATTCTTTTCCGCAAAACAACTTTGTTCCGTCAAACAACGATAAGGTTTCCTCGCTAGAACGAAGTCTGGAGGCGTTCGTTAAACAATCGACACAATCCACCGCCAACATCCAGTCGTCTATTCAGTCTTTGGTGCAACACACTGCTGCACACGGGCAAAGCATCAAGACCATCGAAGCCCAGATTGCACAGCTGAATGCGGCGTTAAGCGAGCGAGAAAAGGGGAAGCTTCCATCTCAACCACTCCCAAATCCCGGTCACCCACATAATGTACATGTTGCTCTTGAACAACATAACCATAATGTGAGTGCCGTGACTACATTGAGATCGGGAAGGATGCTGCACAACAACATCGGCACAGCAATTGAGGATAATGACACCCCGGCCGCTTCTTCTTCTTCTTCGTCTTCTGAGCATATTCTCCATTCTTCAAAAGGCTCTTCTTCTTCTTCTGCTCTGAACGGAACCACTTCTCACTCCACGAAAGCACCAGCTCTGGGATCCGTTCCAGCTCCACAATCTCCTCCACAAGCATTGGACTCAACCAATTTTAAAAACGTTCCATTTCCAAACCGGTTGAGGTCCAATAAACAAAATCCACAAATGGAGAAGATTCTGGAGTTGTTTAAGCAGGTTAACATCAACATTCCCCTTTTAGATGTTGTCCAACAAGTCCCGTCCTACGCGAAAATCTTAAAGGACTTGTGCACGAAAAAGAGGAAGTCTCAGGTACCCAAGAAAGTTTTCTTCGCTAGTGTTGTGAGTGATGCTCTTACCCAATCTTTACCGCAAAAACGGAAGGACCCTGGCTTTCCTACGATTTCTATTACCATTGGGGATAAGAACATCAACCGCGCACTATTAGATCTTGGTGCCAGTTTTAACCTGCTTCCGTACTCAGTATATGAGCAACTAGGTGTAGGAGAGCTGAAACCCACACACTGCACTCTCCAAATGACCGACCGATCGATCACCCATCCTAGGGGTGAGCTAGAGGATGTGTTAATCAAGGTTGGGGACTTCATATTCCCTGTTGACTTTATTGTATTAGACACACAGCCTGTAGCTAACCCCTGGATCAAATTCCGGTGATACTCGGTCGCCCATTCCTTGCAACCTCAAATGCTGTGATCAATTGTCGCAATGGTTCGATGAACCTGTCTTTTGGAAACATGACAATTGAACTCAACATTTTTAGGTTGGGGAATCAGCCCACCGAACCTAATGCTCATATACTAGATGTTTGCTCAATCCAGGAGATCACCCCAGAAGAGTGTGAATTCGAGGAGTTTTTGTTCGATCACGATAAACTTAACGCCACTGGTGCGTTCCTCTTCGAACCTGCTGCTGTTTCTGCGCCCGATAATGACTACGAGTGTTTTACTTTCTCGAACGATCGTAGCCCCTCACCACCCGAGTTTGAATCCTTCGAATTTCCGGATGAGTTACCTGAACCATCCAACTCGGTCGCTTACACTCGTTTCGAACCTTTGCTGGAATCCTTTGAGTTCGAGACCTTCTCACCAATCTTGCCTTCAATCGTTTCACCTCCAACGCTCGAACTCAAGCCTTTGCCGTCTCACCTTAAGTACGCTTACTTGGGTGAGAACGAGACCCTCCATGTTATCATCTCGGCTTCTCTAGCTCCAGAGCAAGAGAAAGCCCTTCTTGCGGTCTTGCACAGCAATAGGCAAGCTTTTGGCTGGTCCATGGCGGACATCAAGGGGATTAGTCCCCTGATCGTTGAACATCACATTCATCTGATGGATGATTCCAAACCAGCCAGGGATCTACAAAGGCGACTCAACCCAGTCATGAAGGAGGCTGTGAAAAAAGAAATCGTAAAGTGTCTGGATAGTGGTATCATTTACCCTATCTTTGATAGCCAGTGGGTTAGCCCCATTCACGTTGTCCCCAAGAAATCAGGCATAACGGTCATTACTAACGAGGCGAATGAGTTAATCCCTACTCGCACCCAAACTAGGTGGCGAGTATGCATCGATTACAGAAAACTCAATGCCGCAACGCGGAAAGACCACTTTCCGCTACCTTTCATTGACCAAATGCTTGAACGATTGGCCGGACACGAGTACTACTGCTTTCTTGATGGCTACTCCGGCTATAATCAGATTCCCATCGCCGAAAAAGACCAGGATAAGACCACATTCACTTTTCCTTTCGGCACGTTCGCATATCGTCGCATGCCCTTTGGGTTATGCAATGCGCCCGCTACCTTCCAGCGGTGTATGATGGGAATCTTCTCAGACGTGGTGGAGAAATTCCTGGAGATCTTCATGGACGATTTCTCCATCTTCGGCGATTCCTTTAACGAGTGTTTGCAGCATCTTGACGCTGTCCTTACCCGATGTAAGGACAAGAACCTCACTTTGAATTGGGAGAAGTGTCACTTCATGGTGCGCGAAGGTATTGTCTTAGGACATATCATTTCGCAAAATGGCATAGAGGTTGACAAAGCGAAGATTGAGGTCATTTCCAATCTCCCTCCTCCCAGATGCGTCAGAGACATCCGAGCCTTCCTTGGCCATGCCGGTTTCTATAGACGGTTCATCAAGGACTTTAGCAAGATTGCTAGGCCCTTGACTCTTCTACTGGCCAAGGACACGCCATTCGACTTCAACTCGAGCTGTGTGACTGCGTTCGAGTCATTAAAAAGCTTACTCACTTCTGCTCCCGTTCTTTCTTCACCTGACTGGACGCACCCATTTGAGATTATGTGCGATGCATCCGACTTTGCCATTGCTGATGTCCTTGGACAACACATCAACAAGATGCCGCACGTAATCTATCATGCGAGCCGAACCCTGAACGACGCCCAACTCAATTATACAACAACAGAGAAGGAATTCTTGGCTGTTGTATTTTCTTTAGAAAAGTTCAGGCCGTACCTCATCGGCTCTCCAGTCATTGTCTACACAGACCATTCTGCTCTGCGCCATCTTTTTGCGAAGAAAGATGCAAAATCTCGGCTAATACGTTGGATCCTCTTGCTTCAAGAGTTTGACATTGTCATTAGGGACAAAAGAGGATATGAAAACGTGGTCGCCGACCATCTCTCACGACTTCCTTCTTCGCCGTCGCCTCAACTTCCGATCAACGACGTTTTTCCGGATGAACAACTCTTGATGAACTATTTGGCCACAGGGCTACTACCAACTGAATGGTCAAGTCAGGACAGACTTCGATTCTTATCCCAAGTAAAACACTTTTACTGGGACGAACCCTATCTGTTCAAGTACTGTCCCGACCAGATTATTCGTCGGTGTGTCCCTGACGATGAATTCAAGAGTGTGCTGTCATTTTGCCACGATCAAGCATGTGGTGGGCATTTTGGCCCCAAAAAGACAGCTGAGACGATCAAGCATGTGGCAGGCATTTTGGCCCCAAAAAGACAGCTGAGAAGATCTTGCAATGTGGTTTCTACTGGCCACAACTCTTCAAAGACGCTCATGACTATTGCAAGACTTGCTCCCGGTGCCAACACTTGGGCCGGATATCCCGGAGGAATGAGATGTCGCTCCAACCAATCTTGGTTTTGGAGATTTTCAACGTTTGGGGGATAGATTTCATGGGGCCGTTTCCCAGCTCTTTCGGGAACTTGTACATCCTTCTCGCTGTTGATTACGTCTCTAAGTGGGTCGAGGCTGTGCCCAGCCAGACTAACGACAACAAGGTTGACGTTAGGTTTCTTAAAGAAAACATTTTCTCCCGGTTTAGGCACCCCCGAGCGATCATTAGCGACAATGGAACTCATTTCTGTAATAAGACTTTCGAGGCCTTGATGCGGAAATATTCCATTGATCATAAGCTATCTACGCCCTACCACCCCCAAACCTGTGGGCAGGCCGAAGTTTCAAATCGGCAAATCAAGCAAATACTGGAGAAGACGGTTTCCAAGAACCGTAAGGATTGGTCGCTGAAACTCATTGATACCCTTTGGGCATTTCGAACCGCTTATAAGACCGATCTTGGCATGTCTCCCTATCGGCTTATGTACGGAAAGGCTTACCACCTCCCTGTCGAAATAGAGCATCGTGCATTTTGGGCGATAAAAGAACTGAATCTGTCTCTCGAAGATGCGGGCAGCCATCGGAAGCTGCAGTTGAACGAATTGAGCCAGCTTAGGGATGAGGCTTACGATAACGCGGTTGTCGTTAAGAACCGAACGAAGGTGTTTCACGATAAACACCTTTTGCGCAAAACTTTCGTACCTGGTCAACAGGTACTGCTTTACGACACCCGGCTACACTTCCATCCAGGAAAGCTCAGATCTCGCTGGAAAGGGCCGTATTTTGTGCGGAATGTGTATCCGCATGGCGCTGTGGATTTGGAGAATCCAAAGGACGGTTCATTTTTCAAAGTAAACGGATACCGACTTAAACCGTAGCTTAGCGCCAAACCAACAGAGGAGCTCCTGGTCTTACAGGAGCCGGTTTATCCTGCATAATCTTCCTCTACCTACCACCAAACTTCGGTTATCCAGCCAAGAACAGTGGACACTGTTCCAAATAAGTTTGGGGGTATGTATATACCTTTTTTGTATATATTTGTGGATATTCTTTTCCATTTTTACTATTCTTCTTTTCTTTAAAAACAAAAAAAAATGTGTGTATATCTAACCGACAATTTTGACCCTTCAATGATCTCTTCATGCAATGACAGTGAGGACACTGTCTGCTTTAAGTTTGGGGGTACGCTCGGTGCGCATTTCTAACTTTCGCATTCATATGTATATTTTGCATCTGCATACTAAAATCCATAAAATCCATAAAAATCAGAAAATTTTCTAAAAATATAAAAACTTTTCTGTCAAGTTAGCTAGTGGGAGAACTCTGATTCAACATTTCGACGGTTTTGTTTGATAAGATAAGAATAACTAAATCTTATTTTTAGATTTTGAAAACCTGAAAGATAACTCTCCTTTGAAGTTAACTATAGCTAATATACGTCTTTACATCACACTACACGTGTCGTGAGTTTTGGAAATTAGATGACAAGTCTTTTATGTCTAAGAACTTTTAAATGGATAAATGATTTTCTGAGGATCAAATAGGTTTGTTCTGAAATAAGTAATATCAAGAATAGTTTATGAAGTGAAGTGAATATGAAGGAATGTTATTGATGCCTTAATTAGAACTAAGTCTGAAAAATAACCCATCTGAAACTTGATTGGAATGATTACACACCTAACCCACCAAACACGTCTTTTATCCAAAAAATAACTGAACTGCCGGTTATATCTCCGTTCGCATTGAATTATCATGATTTTCAAGCTAAATTGTCTTTTGTTTTTGGGCCTAGGTAACTTGAGTAATTAAGTCCGCTGGAGTGTCTCTACACCTAATGCCCTAAAGCCAACTGGTTTGGGTGCATTGGCCCAAACCTCGTTAAGAAGCTTAGAAAATCCAGATTAAAACAAAGTCAAGCAAGTGTTCTCTCCGAGTTAAAATTCCTAACGGTTCTTTGTGTGAGAATAATATTGACAAAAGACAGGTTTTTATAAAAAATATTTCTAGCGGAGATATGAAGGTTTTATTCTATGATAAAGACTATTGCACGTTCACAGAGGTGTGTATGAAATGAAAACAAGAAAAATGTGGAGTGAAAAATAAGACCTAGTTTCCTGTTAAGGAAGATAGAAATTCTGAAGTTGAAACCTTACTGGAAAACGAAACTTGAAAAATGCTTAACTCTTTATAAAACTTATGTGATCCTTTTAAAATTTTTATCTGCGCTTTATTGTATGACATAATGACTTTATTCGACCCTTCTAGAACTTAACGACACTATTTGCACTGCACGTAAAGACATATAAAATCTTAAGTTAAATAAGAAGCGAGATGTGAAAAATAAAAGTTCGATAGTCTAGACTTAGGATAATAGAATTGTTATTTTCTGAAACAAAACTTTAGGGTTTGAATTATAGTTATTTTGCAAAACTAGCTTGACAGGATTTTGTGGGTAGTACCCGCTGAAAACCCTCAGGAGACAACACTCCTCCCACTAGGGACACCTAGAGTTTTAACGGCTTGTTGCACGTGCTCAGTGCAATCGCGTTCCCTGCGAAAGTGAGCTTAGGAAATTTTTTGTGAATAAATTGGGTTTGCTCGGGACGAGCAAATGATAAGTTTGGGGGTATTTGTTCATATCAGATTTTTGCATTTTTATACCGCCCAATTTTTATCACATTGCTTATCGGTAGGTACTCTTGAGCCGTATTTGCTAGTCAATTGCAGGATACATGTTCTCGGCTCTAAACGGTGAAATTCATGGAAAAGCACGACAAATTCCGGATTACTGCCAACCACAGATAAAACACGGGTCTCCGCTCTCTATCCGTATGTTGCCGCACACCAGTCTAAGGGACAAAATGGCAAATCGATGTTATTTTCATGCACAAAGCTCAATGTCAACACAAGATCCAACATATCTACGCAGAGCTCAAGAAAAATCATGGCAAAAGATCCACATCACATCACCTTTTTGATCAGCAGAAATTCTGGAAAAAAATCGTGAAGAAATTCTGAGAAAAAACATATACCATACTGAAGGGTACTGCAAACCAGGAGAAGCCACCAAAATTGAAGACCTAAGTCCCCAATGGGGCCGAACCGCGGCGTAAGCACGCTTAGGCCGCGGATCCGCGGCCGTATAGTCTTGTTAGCTGAAGAATTTTTAGGGGTGTTTTGGTCAGTCCATTTTTATTCTGAATATTGCCCTAGAATTTCTGTTGCCTGCCTATAAATAGTCCAGAACTTGCCAAAGCTAAGGGTCCATATTCTTGTATTTAGATTTTAGAATACATGTGTTGTTCTTCTTCCTCCTCTCATCTCTTCTCCATTAAAAACTTGTAGTGAGCTTTTGTGAGTGAAGAATGAATAAAGGAGTTCTTGTTCTTACCATAGTTATCTTGTTGTAATTGTTAATTATATTTGCTTGTATTTTTCATTTGTTAATCTAGTTGTTGTTATTTGTTGCATGTTTCTTTCTTGTTCTCTTTTTCTTTATCCTTAAAACAACTATGATGCTTAAGCTTGATCCTTGCCAAGGTGAGGTCTCAAATAGCTAGTTGTAATCTTCTAACCTCTTTCTTTCTATCTTCCTCCTTTGTTTTATTTTCTTTTCCTTATAATGGGTGAGGAGTTTTCATACTTGTTAGGGTAGGATAAGAAAAGTAGAGAAGGAAATCTCTCTCACTCTTTTCTTGCCCAACATCTTAATTCGGACTCCCGTTAATTGAACCACAATCCGCTCCCTACGACACCCTATCCTACATGATAGCGGTGATTCCTTAGTGAGACCGGTTGTGGTTGAATTAACCGGAGGTTAAGGCTAAGAGCCAAGAACAGACGGACAAGCACCAAAAGGAAGAACTTATGCGTTGGAAAGCCTAGCTTATACTCGCAAGTTCCTTCCTAGTCGTGCTAATCCCCGTTGTTGCCGATTACCGTAACACCGTCATTAAGAGTGGCAACGAAAGAAGTGAGCGACTCCTAACTCAAACTAACTTAATCCTAACCCTAACAAGCTCTCTTTATATATCATTTTAGCACATAGTAATCTAAAAATCAACCTGGACATTTGGACTTAACTCGTTAAAGCACATAGAAAAAGATTCCCATCTCCCTGCGGACGACCCGTACTCAACCGGCTAGCTACAAGCGAAACAGTCTTGATTGCGGTAATAAACTTAGCACGCAAAAACTCTTCAAATCACAACCCGTCCTTCGAAACAGACGGTCGGAACACTCTAAGCCTTCTCTCTTCTTCATCCTCATCACTGTCCTCGAATTCTGGGACATCGTAGACGTTCCTGGGTTTCCAACGGCATACGACACTACATCCCGGATGCTTCAAACACTGTGAGTAGCATACTTGGAACGCTTGGTTCGGAAAGATAAACGGATCTTCCTGACCGTAAAATCGAAGTATATTCACACTGGTCAATCCATATTCATCTTTCCAAGTCCCAAGATTGCTTCTCCACTTATCCGTATCGGTTCGCGTATCGTACCAAGTACATTGGAATATATAAAAGGGTTCTGATCGTCCGGGATAGTGGATACCGAATATACAATTTAAGTATCCATAATAAATCACACCGTCCGATCCTACCGTCGCAATCCCACTATTCTGAGTGGTTTTAGATGTTTCTATGTCTTTAACTTCGAATTTGTATCCAAGGACACCGAATCCTTTATAATATGCAACCTCCATACTAGGAAATTGAGCTAAACATCTTGAATCTCTCAAATGATGCAGACAAGTTCGGATCGTGGATCTAGCAAAACAAATTTTATGACAAATACATAACGATATAAGTTTAGATTAAAACTGATAGCAACAACATGTTATTCGAATAACTTACATGATCTGTGACCCAATCACAAAAATTATCCTGATGATATTTTTCCAATCGTTCTTCGTTCCAATCAGGATGCCCCTCACGTACCTCGTTAAAATGAATTCTGTTTCCAACAAATAATGGTGACATTAATATTATATCATTTCATACACACACAAACACAAATATAGCAATTAATCCAAAAAAACTTACTCTCTAATTTGTTCAAGACATGCGCAATTAAGCAAGATAAACCGGTATATCTTGTTGATAAACATAGTGTCTACCCTCTTATAATCGGCTTTACCATATGGCCCGTCTTGAATTCTTCGAGGCCGGCTAAGTCTAGTCTCAATGTTCTCGTCCAGATAGCGGAAACAAAATGTGGTTGCTTCATCAAGAAGATAACCTTGCATGATAGAACCCTCTGGTCGATTTTTATTGCGTATATATTTTTTAAGAGTGTCAAGGTACCTAAAGAAAATATGTTGAATAAATAAATACGGACATACAGGACAACAATAATTTTAAAAATTGCGCGAAACGAAAAATTACACGTACCTCTCGACGGGATACATCTATCGATATTGTACCGGTCCGGCTAACTTAGCCTCAGTTACAAGATGAACCGTCAAGTGTATTATGATATCGAAGAATGACGGTAGTAAAATACGCTCAAACTTGCAAAGTATCAACATAATAGAATTTTCTAGTTTATCCAGCGTCACAGCCTCCAGTGTTTTAGCACACAACTCTCTGAAAAAACAACATAGGTCGTTGATTACTAAACCAACCGATTCGGAGAGAGAAGTCCTGAGAGCTAATGTAAGAAGGTACTCCACGATAACATGGTGATCATGACTTTTCAGCGCATCGATCTTGCCTTTCACAATTTTTATTTTCTTGCTGAATGATCCTGAGAAACCTGTGGGAACTTTCAAATCATGCAACACCTGCAGGAATCTTTTTGTCACGCCCCGCTTTCCAGAGTACGCTAAAATGGGCACGTGACATAGCCAACCATGCTACCTGTGGGTTGGAAGTATTCATCCACAGTCACATTACGGCTGTAGAGATATCAAGAATAAGATAAACTATCTAAAACATGTCCATAATCCAGAATAACAGGAGTCAATAATAAATAATGCGGAAGCAAATGATCCAATACAAATAGCTGAAATGTATGTCCCATAATGCAGGCTCACATCAGGAAATAAAACTAACTACTACTGAACTCACAGCTCAGCCTGCTGGCTGAAGTACTCCTGCTCGGACTGCAACGGCGGTACGGAATCTGGGCGATGCAAAACCCAGACGTCAGCGCGTCATGTCATCAAGTAATATAATATGAACAGTGTAGCAGGCAATGTAATATAAACATGAATAAAACGAGAGTAGCAATAATGTGAATCAAGCAGTGCAGGGTAGTGTGCAGTGGGTAACTAAACTGTTCTATCAGGTTTTCTATTCCAGAGTCTTTGAAACCAAATTGATGAATCATCGATGTAACTCAATAGTATCCCGTGCATGCCCGGGACCACGGTCAAGACTCTCGGGCTGAATCCGAGATGTGCCGTTAGGCAGTACCAGGTAGCAGGATGGGCGAGTGATGTCAGCATCATCACTCCGGGGCTAGCCTAGCCCGTAAGACTGATCAGAACAGGTATCGAACTGTTGAGTTACAAGTCAGGTTTCACCTTTGATCTCCGCATACCCCCAAGTTATGTATGTTCCAAGTGTAGCGGTAAATATGGTTATCAGGTTCAATTTGCAAACTGTAGGTTCCAAGTGTAGCGGTAAAATGATATAATGCAATATTGTACCGAAATGAGAAATGATCGTACCAAGTTAAATTTACAGGTTTAGGATGTCATAATATATATGTAAATATTGTATAGCATGTAGCAAGGGGTACTTGCCTCAATGGGTCGCGAACCGGGAAAAACGGAACGTAACGTCGGCGGGGAAACTCGCGACGGGCGCACGGTTCACGGATTGAACCCAAACAACGAACAATGGAACCACACGAGTCGGGGTACCTCGCTGGAATGTCGGGTCACGTCTTCGGCACGGCTGGATTCCGGCGAGAAAGTGAACAGTGAAAGTCAAGAACTTTGCAACAAGAAAGGAATAAAGAAGAAGAAGAGGAGGCTTACAAGGAGCTGCTCTGTAGTTACAGAGAGGAGACGCGAGAACGACGACGAGGTCGACGGGCTCTGGCGGTGGCCTACAGTGACCGCGGGGGAAACTGCCGATTCAAGAAAATCTCTACAGTGGGGAAAGAAGGAAAGGAAAGAGGAGGAGAGGGAGAGAAGGCTTACAGAGGCGTTCACAGGTGGTCCGGTGATCGTTGGCGACGACCAGGGGCGGCGCAGACGCGTGCAGGGGTGGTCGCCGGTGGCCGCAGAGAGGCTGCAGGGTGCTGGAAAGAAGGGAAAAAAGAGGGTGCGGGCAAAGCGAGGCAGAGGAGGCGAGGGTGCTGGTGTCGTCGGCGTTGGGGTTGCGGCGGCGAGGAAGGAGACGGCGGTGGCTAGGGCAGTGCTGCGATGGGGTTCTCTGGGTTTTCTCGTGAGAAATAAAAGGAGAGGAGGGAACAGGGGTTTAAATAAAGGGGGGGAGAGAGAGAAGAGGATTGGAGAGAGAGAGAGAGATAGAAAGAGAGAGAAAGACAGGGCCCACGAAAGATTATGGAGGTTGTGATTGGTGGGGGAAAATATTTAAAAGATTTAATATATTTTAGAAATATTTTACTGTTAGAGTATATAGGTTAAGGAAATATATTCGACGTTTTAAATTAATAAAATTTGGGATTTTGGCGCCAAATAAAACATTTCCAAATCGCGCCCGGACTGGGTCCAAAAATTTGAAATTGAAATAATACGATTTTAAGCCGGTTCCAAATTTTAAAATTAAGAGTCATATGATTAAAAAGCATACCCCCAAAACGGACATACATACGCGCACGTAGCCGTCCAAACTCGCTCGTTTCACTGAACGGGACGAGAACACGATACACGGACGCTACCACAAGGCTAGGGGTGTCAAGTAGGTCAAGATATATATTTTTAATTTTATTTTAGATGTCAAAATTTGTTATATGCAGAAATGACTTTACCGGGTAAAAATTTACAGTAAGCAACAAACAAGCAAGCTAAATGAAACGAGTACCACATTATGCTCAAACAGTACTGAAAATAGTAGCATTGGGCTCGGGTGTTACATTGTACCCAACTACAAAAAGAATTTCGTCTTCGAAATTCCAAGGATACAAAGATAGATAACTACAAGAAAAGGTGAGGAAACTTCTGCCGGATTTCATCTTCTCGTTCCCAAGTGGATTCTCCATGCGAGCGATTACCCCAAGAAACAAGCACAAGGGGATAACCTTGTTCTTAAGATCCTTTTCCCTTCGATCCACGATTTCAACCGGTCGCTTCTCAAAAGTCAAGTCTTCCCGTACTGTTAGCTCCGAATGATCCAATACATGCGTTTCATCACGAACATACCTTCGTAGTTGAGATACGTGAAACACATCGTGCACATTTGCCAAGGACTGCGGTAACGCCAAACGGTACGCTACCTCACCAACCCGCTCCAAGATCTCAAAGGGTCCAACGAATCGAGGACTAAGCTTTTCTCGACTCCCAAAACGAATCACCCCTCTAGTCGGTGATATCTTCAAGAATACCAAATCACCCACGGCGAACTCTAGAGATCTTCTTGACGTGTCTGCCCAACTCTTCTGTCTGTCTTGAGCTGCCTTCATATGATTCCTGATAGTGTTAATCTTCTCAACTGTCTGCACAACCAAATCTGGTCCCAACAACCTTCGTTCACCGACATCGTCCCAACAAACAGGTGAACGGCACTTACGACCATACAATGCTTCAAATGGAGCCATCTGGATAGTTGCCTGAAAACTGTTGTTGTAAAAAAACTCCACCAAGTGTAGATGATCCTCCCACGAACCCTTGAAGTCCAGCATGCATGCTCTCAACATATCTTCAAGAGTTTGAATCGTTCTTTCCGACTGGCCATCAGTTTGAGGGTGATAAGCTGTGCTAAACTTCAATCGAGTCCCCAAACTTTCCTGTAGACTCCTCCAGAAGTGTGATAAGAACCGAGTGTCACGATCGGACACGATGCTCACCGGTACTCCATGCAATCTTACAATCTCCTGCATGTACCGCTCCGCCAAGGTCTCAGTTGATTGACCAACCCGAAAAGGAATAAAGTGAGCCGTCTTGGTCAACCGATCAACAATTACCCATACTGCATTGTTGCCTTTTGGACTCCGCGGTAAAGCCGTCACGAAATCCATGGTTATATGTTCCCACTTCCACTGAGGAATCGGAAGTGGTTGTAATAAACCAGCAACCCTTTGATGTTCAGCCTTAATTTGCTGACACACCAAGCACTTAGCCACAAAGCGAGCAATCTCCCGTTTCATGCCTTCCCACCAGAAATGCTGTCGAATATCACGGTACATCTTTGTGCCTTCTGGATGTACAGAATAAGCTGAACTGTGTGCCTACTTCATAAGCTCTTCACGAATATCTCCCTTTGGCACACACAAACGGCTACCGTACCTCAACGAACCATCTTCGTGGATCAGTAAATCTGTTCATAGCCCGGCTTCAACCTGCTCTCGAAACTTTTGCAGTCTAGGATCCTGCGATTGTGCTGCTTTAATATTCTCGATTAATGACGAATGTACTTGCAGCTGCATCAACTGTCCCGTAGAACGCGGTAGCACAATCTCCAAGTCAAATTTTCGAAAATCTGCAACGATCTCCTTCTGCGTAGTTAACACGTGAATTGCTGGTAACCGACTAAGTGCATCCGACACAACATTAACCTTCCCCGGATGGTACTTAAGATCAAGATCGTCGTCAGCCATCAGTTCCAACCATCTACGTCGCCTCATGTTAAGCTCCTTCTGTGTGAACACATACTTCAAGCTCTTATGATCTGTAAAAACTTCGACCCTTTCGCCTAAAAGGTAGTGTCTCCAAATCTTCAAAGCGAAAATCACAGCCGCAAGCTCCAAGTCATGAGTTGGACAATTCTTCTCATGGGTCTTCAATTGTCTCGATGCGTACGCTACAACCTTGCCATGCTGCATCAAAACACATCATAATCCTTTCCCAGATGCGTCGCTGTGAATCACCAATCCTCCGGAAGCGTCTGGCACGGTCAGAATAGGAGCGGTTATCAACTTCTGCTTCAACGTCTCAAAAGCTAACGCACACTTATCCGTCCATACAAAAGGTACCTCCTTGCGCGTAAGCTTGGTTAGCGGCTCTGCCAGACGAGCAAAGTTCTCCACAAATCTCCTGTAATATCCGGCGAGTCCAAGGAAGCTTCTTATCTCTGCAACATTCTTTGGAATTGATCAATCACGAACGGCTGCAATCTTTTCGGGATCGACGGCAATTCCATCGCCCGACACAACATGCCCCAAAAACTTTACTTCCTCCAGCCAAAACTCGCACTTACTCATCTTCGCATAAAGCTTCTCTTGTCTCAACGTCTGCAGTGCGATCTTCAAATGCTCAGCATGCTCCTCAAAACTCTTCGAGTAAACCAGAATATCGTCAATGAACACCACAATAAACTGGTCCAAGATCGGTGAAAAGATTCGGTTCATCAAGTCCATGAATACTGCCGGCGCATTCGTTACTCCGAAAGGCATCACTAAGTACTCGTAATGTCCATACCGAGTTCGAAACGCCGTCTTGCAAATATCTTCTGCTTTCACTCGAACCTGATGATATCCGGATCGCAAATCCAGCTTCGAGAATACTCTCGCGCCACTAAGCTGCTCAAAAAGTTCTCCAATGCGAGGGATCGGGTACTTGTTCTTAATAGTCACCCGGTTTAATTCTCGATAGTCGATGCACATCCTTCTTGTGCCATCCTTCTTCTTTACTAGAAGAACTGGAGCTCCCCAAAGCGAGTTACTGCTTCGAATCCAACCCTTCTCAAGCAATTCAGCAACTTGTTTCTTAACTTCTTCCAACTCTACTGGTGCCATTGGATAATATGCTTTGGATACTGGCGCTGCGCCAGGAATAAGATCTGTTCCCCTCCGAACGGCGGCTCGGACTCTGGCGTCCGTGCCTGGGGTTCGGGACAGATGCTATATGGTCTTATCCGTCTACCTCTCCAAAGATGCCAAGTTGATTTATGGCACCGTGTATTGGAGATTTAGACGGATGCGACCGATGTGGCAGACTTCGTCAGATTCCCCCTCAGGATGAGGGGTTTTTTGATTGTGGGGACGCCCTTCCCTGCAGGCGCAAGCCCCTGCAGTTAATTACGCTACCGTATCGCGGTAATAACTTTCTCCTTCTCCAGAATTTCACTTCGTGTCGTGTGTGTTTGTTTTGTTTGTGGTTGCCCGTGGATTGTATACGGAGACTGAGTAATGCCGTCGCCCGTAGGACGTGGATTAGTCCAAATCCGTATTTACTTAGATTTGGGTTTGGTGTTTTTAGTTTAAGGATACATTAGTCGCGTTGCGACTAAGATCAACTTAAACATTCGTCAAGGATACGTTAGTCCTGTTTTGGACTAAGATCAAACTGACGTGGTGATTCATTTAATTTATGGCCATCGGGACTCATCATCTCTCTAACATCGTTGAAGGATTACAACGATAGGTGTCAGAGGAGCTCAGAGATGTACCCTTGAACCAAAGCTGATTGAGGGTTTTATAGTCCATTTAAGTGTTTAAGGATACGTTAGCCATGTTTGGGGCTAAGATCAACTTAAACGGGATCGTTTCGATCCGGCAAAAGAGCAATTGGCTCTATTGTTCCAGTTTAGGGACATAGGGGTCCAATGCCAGTTTAGGGACGTAGTGGTCCATTAACAGTTTAGGGACGTAGTGGTCCATTTCCAGTTTAGGGACGTAGTGGTCCATTTCCAGTTTAGGGACGTTTCGGTCCGATGCCAGTTTAGGGACGTAGTGGTCCATCATTAGTTTAGGGACATTTCGGTCCGATACCAGTTTAAGGACGTAGTGGTCCATTATTAGTTTAGGGACGTTTCGGTCCGATGCCAGTTTAGGGACGTAGTGGTCCATTATTAGTTTAAGGACATTTCGGTCCATCGCCAGTTTAGGGACGTGGTGGTCCGTCATTAGTTTAGGGACATTTCGGTCCGATGCCAGTTTAGGGACGTAGTGGTCCATCATTAGTTTAAGGACGTCTCGGTCCAATATTAGTTTAAGGACATCTCGGTCCGATATTAGTTTAAGGACGTCTCGGTCCGATATTAGTTTAAGGACGTCTCGGTCCGATGTTAGTTTAAGGACGTTTCGGTCCGATATTAGATGAGTGGTCGTTGGGACCCGTCACCTCTTTGACGTCGTTGAGGAATTACGACGACAGATGTCAAAGGAGTTCGGAGATGTACCCTCGAACCGAAGTTGATTTGGGGTTTTATTGTTTATTTAAATATCTAAGGACACATTAACCGTATTTGGGGCTAAGATCAACTTAGACGGGACCGTTTAGATCCGACAAAAGAGCATTTGGGCTCTATTGTGCCAATTTAAGGACGTGGCGGTCCATTGCCAGTTTTAGGGACGTGGTGGTCCATTATTAGTTTAGGGACGTTTCGGTCCGTCGCCAGTTTAAGGACGTAGTGGTCCAATATTAGTTTAGGGACGTTTCGGTCCGATATTAGTTTAAGGACGTCTCGGTCCGATATTAGTTTAGGGACATCTCGGTCCAATTTTAGTTTAGGGACATTTCGGTCCGATATTAGTTTAAGGACGTCTCGGTCCAATTTTAGTTTAGGGACGTTTCGGTCCAAATTAGATGAGTGGTCGTTGGGACCCGTCACCTCTTTGACGTCGTTGAGGAATTACAACGATGGATGTCAAAGGAGTTCGGAGATGTACCCTCGAACCGGATGTAGATTGATTTAGGAGAGCCATTTTGCTCAGTCAATTTAATTTAAGGACTTATGGCCACGATTGGGCTAAGTCCATTTCAACATTTTATTTGCATTGCATTTTTTTTATTTAGGCTCTACTCACAAAAGATACAGAATATCAGTTTATTTTGGGCTCTGCCCATTTGCAAAAGCATCTACTTCGTTTGGGCTTTGCCCCTTTTTAAAATGCATAGCATTCTGAATATTTTGTTTGGGCTCTGCCCATTTATAAATGATGCAAAGCATCTGTTCTTGTTTGGGCTCTGCCCCTTAAAATAATGTATTTGCGCTTTATTGAGCCTGTTAGGCCTTCTCTTAATTGGGCTTGGCCCTTTTTAATGCATCTGCGCTTTGCGCTAAGTAATGAGCGCAAGTCCATATGGTGATGACACGTGTCGTGCTCTGATGAGCGCAAGCGCACTAGCGCAGTGCAATGCGCTGTTGCGCTGCTGACACGTGGCGCGCTCTCAGCGAGTTGCGCCAATTCCAGAGAGCAAAGCTCTATCTTAAGGGCGCTGAGCGCAAGTGGTTTTATGGCCGACACGTGGCGCTCTCTTAAGAGCGCAGCGGCGCAACTTGGAAGTGCAAAGCACTAAGAATCTTTTTAGATTCAAGAAGGGAAATGCAAAGCACTGTTTAAGTTCTTGATCTAAATTAGATCAAAGAAAAATAAATTTCTTCTTTATTCGAAGAACAGAGGTTCATAAAAGTGCAAAGCACTATTCTTTTATTTTTTTATATCGCTTTTAAAGAACCGAAGGTTCACAAGAAGTGCAAAGCATTGTTTTCTCTTTTTTTTTTTATATAAAGATCATTGATCTTATATTTTTTTTAGACTAATGGACTTTTAGAAGGAATTTCTTCTAATCCATGAAGGTTCTTTACCTTTTTCTTGAAATCTTCTCGGAGTTCTTTCCGTTTAAGGTTCTTGAATTCTCAAGAGAAAACTCGATGCCTTTGAATTGAGGCCTAAGGTCCTTTTTATAATGCTCACAAATTAGTTAAATTTGTTAAAGAGATCATCCTCTGAATGATTTGGGGAATTTTCCCCACCGTTGGATCTTTGATCCAAGGGCTTCTGCTTTACAGAAGGAAATCTTCTTGTTCCAACAAGAACAGAAAAGATTTCTTAAAAACCTTAATTTAGTTTGGCGCAGATTCCCCAGCGCGTGACACGTGTCACGCAGCGCAGAGCGCAGCGCAACTGCGCTAGCGCATCTGCGCTGACACGTGTCGCACAGCGCAGAGCGCTAGCGCAAAGGATCTGAAGTGTTGCTTTCTTTAAACAGAGCTTTGCTCTGATTGGGTGCGCCTTCTTGGGCGTTGCGCCGATGTATTAGCGCCAGACACGCGGTGCGTTGCGCCTGAGACTTGAAGCGTTGCTTCAAAAAATTTAAATTTTGAATTCAAACAGAGCTTTGCTCTGATTGGGCGAAACAAATGCCCCCCCACTGTTGCGCTCACGTGGCGCACACGTGAGTGCAACGGTGGCAACCCCTCCTGACCGTTGGATCGAGGGGGAATTCCAAGAGGCGCAAGCGCCTTATAAATAGGGTTTCTGGCCCTTAAAAAATTCTCCACCATTTTCTAGGTTTAGATTTTCAGAGCTCTGCTCTTGCTTAAGAATTTCAGAGCTTTGCTCTCATTTCTCAAAGTTTTTTAGAAAACTTTAGGTAATATTTAATTTAAAATTAAGTTAAATTAATTTAAGTCAATTTCGACCCACAGAGCTTTGCTCTCATAGATCTTTTGATCTAAAGAAATTCCCTTTGGGGTTTTATCAACAGAGCTTTGCTCTCACAGATCTATAGATCTACATAGATCTTGTTCATGGGTTCTAACCCATGAACAGAGCTTTGCTCTTGAATCAAATGTAAATCTTTTAGATCTGAAAAACAAAGAACTCTTTTTTTTTGTAAGTTTTCATGGATTTTTCGAGATTCCAGAAATTTTAATTTTAAATTTCTTTTCAAAAACTTTCTTTTTGATGGAATATTATAGAGCTAAGCTCTTTCTTAAGGAATTTTAATTCTTTTGAGACCAGAATTTGACAAGTGTCATTCTGTGACAGAGCTTTGCTCTGAAAGAGGAGATTTTCTCCTTGTCTCTAGGGATTCTTTCCCCCTTTTTTTTATTATGGGAATGTTCCCCCCAAGGACCAACTGACAATCTCATCCAATGATGAGTTTGTCTTCTTAATTGACGTATTGTCACTTAGATTTTGTGGGTCCCTCTTTGGTCCCCTACTCACTGCACTGTGGTGCGGTGTAATTAATTAATCTTGATTTTAATCTAATTAATGCATTTTCTTCTTTCAATGTCAAACGTTGGGATTACAACACTGACGGCTACATTGCTCTTTTTGCAGCGATCATGTCTGAAGACACTTCATTCCCGTTTGTCCGCTCGGAGGAGGGATTTCCAGAGGCGCCTTTGGACCGTGAGGTCCTGGCCATGATCAAGGCATATGACCCGGAGTACAAGAAACTCCACCTTTGGGGGTCTTGGTATAACCAGATTATTATGGGTCGACGCAGCTTCACTTGCGCGGTGCCGTCAGAACCTATCACGGCAATTCATTATGCTAACCCACCTCCAGTGCAGTATGCCGTGGAGATGATAGACTGGACTGTGAACAGCTTTCTTCATCCCGCTATGGATGCGGTCCCGGTTCAGCGTCCTATGGTTTTGGATATCCTAGGACGCCGTATCTGTCAGGGAGAAGCACGACCCTGGGGGCAATCATATAACCTTGGTTTGATTCCCCGCCACCCAATTGGATATCTGCCGTGGGCCCGGTACATCCTGTCGACGAGGAAGTCGCAGTTGATAAGACTAGGACTGTACACCGCGGTCTACGTCTCTCTTTTCCAATATCCTACGCTCCCCACTTGGTGGCTCAAGGCTTTCTTGGAGCAATGGAATATTCCCACCCACACTTTCCTTGCCATGGATCGGGAAGTGTCCATTTCCTTGGAGGAATTCGCGGAGGTATCCGGTCTACCAGTCATGGGGGAACACTATGAAGAGCTGCTCCCGACAGATGAATACGTCTTCGGTGCTAAGCCGATGGTAAGGGGGATTACGTCGGAAAATGCCGTTCAACACCAATTCCCAAGCCTGATCAAGGTGTTGAACATCTACGAGTCCCTTTTCATCGAACACGGGAGCCGAGGAGTTAATTTTGAGGACTTCATTGCTCGCTTCCTCCGTCCTAGCGTCATTTCGCCAGGAGCCGTCAAATCTGCTATTCTGGATGATCCTTTTGGTCTAGGTTTGGCTAACCTGCCGACGAAGGAAATAGACCAAAAGGCTTTCTTCCTCCCAGATTTTCCTACCATATCTTTCGCGGAGATTGCAGTCCCTGGGATGGATGAGGAGGCCTTTTTCTTAGGATTTCTCGGGCTGTGGCTGAGTTGGTTCGCGATCCCAATGCATTCTCATCGCATGCGGCCCTCTGTCTTTTATCCAGCCCACCGCATGGTCATTGGGGTAAAGGTGGCCATGGGGATTGCTGGCCTGGCGCACCTATATCATGGCCTCAGCCGAGCAGCGGATGCCAATGAGCCCGGGGCACTGCACGTGGTCTTCCCGATGCACTACTTTGCATCGTGGCTCGAGTTACACACGGCGGGTATCTTTGGCATGAATAAAAGGCCTTCATTCTTTGACAAGTGCGGTTTCCCTCGCGTTTTACATCTGATTGGCTCATCAATCGTGACCCCTTCACCACGGGACGCCAGGGGTTTACTGCTTCGCCCTCACACAGTTGGAGTCGGGATGTCCTTTATTGATAAGGTATTAACCATTGGGAAGGCGTCCACCACTGCGGTGCGACCATTACAGGACTCCTTCAAGGATGGAGCTTCAGTGTTGACGGCCCGGGAGATCCTCCATTTGTATTCTATTAGACCGGGTTTTCTAGTCTTCAGGCAGGGCGGTGCAGCAGTCTTCATGAGACATAACCCGCATCGTTTTGCCCGACAACTGGGTTACGATCAAGGGGTACCCTTAGAGGCTTTCTTATTGGAACCTGCTGTAAATGAAGAAGGGATGGAGAACGCGTTACACCACTTCATGCGCCTGAACACGGGTTCTCGTTTTTTCATTAGCCCGCCGGTCTGTGCTCCACGACTCCTTAATGTATATAAAGACTGGTACAATCATGCGACGGGGGCTGTTATAAAGGAAGAGAGGCGAGTGTTGATTGACCGTAAAGAAGTACCCCCGGTACCAATCGTAACGCTCCCTTGGCACCAAGGATCCTGGTGGTCCCTCCTCTAAAAGATGCTGGGGGCAGACCATTACGTGCGCAAAGTCCTCCACGTGAGCTGCCGCTCCCTGATATCACAGACGCACCTACCGCACCCCGTGCTTCAGTGGAGGCAGTGGTTGTACCCTCGCCGGAGTCTGGTGTGGGTGCGGACATCGGGACTCGTCGTCCCAAAGCGGCTGCTAAACGGAAGTCGATTCCCCGCGAGCCTAGGGTTGGAGGGCAAAAGAAAAAGAAGTCACTCTTTGCTGCGGACGTTGCGTTCGGCCAGGAACCTCATGCTCCCTATTCCGAGGGTCTGCTCGAATATGGGACTAACGCAGGGTTGGTGATGCCGCCGCCGGACGATACAGACTTGGAGGCTGCTCTCAGAGCTTCGGCATGGTTGGTGAAGCGTGATGCGTGGCTGGCTAAGCTTGCGCAATCAGGTAACTACTAGTCGCTTTTTCTTTATTGCAACATATCCTCTTTATTATTTTTGACTAACGCTTTTCTTTCTTTCCTTTCAACAGGCATTACTGATGAAGAAGCCATTGCTGCTTCTCTGAGGACTTTTCAGGAGGAGGAACGTCTCAGGGCATCTATGGGCCTTAGTAAGTTTCCACTCATCAAGTTTTTCGTTTTTCTTGTGTTATGGTCGATCTAACCCTTCCCTCTTAATTACAGAGACTTCAATGCCGTTCCCTCCTAGCGGCGCAGATGTTGTACCAGCTGCTGACGTTCCTGCTTCTTCTGGGCCACCGCAGGAGGTTCGTCTTGGAGAGCCGATGAAAGATGCCTTAAAGGCTCTGGAGGCATCCCTGAATGAAGACGATGATGCCTGGAAGGAGGCATCACAGAGGTCCTTCGTGACCGCTCGGGAGGAGAGGAAGCGGTTGAGGCGTGAGGCGAAGGCGCGCAGGGCTGCCCTGGCTATGGGAGCGGGCCCGAGCACCGCTCCTCGAGCTGATACTCCATCCGAAGAGGCCCCTGTCGCCCTATCCACTGCCCGCAGAGAGGTGGCGCGTGCAGTTCGGAGCGCAAACGGTAAATCCGCTTCAGGTAATATTTCTCTCAGAGTTTTTATTATAAAGGGTTTTTAATGTCATTGGTCCTTATATCCCTCATCTTGCAGGGCCGAGTCCGATCGAGGGGGAGGCGGAAACCGTTGATCCCAAAGAAGCAGAGGAGGCGGTACCTGCCGAACTCGAGCCGACGGTGGGCAACGTCGTTGTGGCTTTGGAGCCTGAGGCGGAGGTCGAGGGGCCTGCCGCCGAGAAGGTCATTGATGCTGAACCTGAAGTGGTGGCAGATGATATGATCATTATAAATGAGTCCAGGGTGGCGGCGAATGAAGCGCTCGAGGCCGGCGATCCCCCGGCGACGGTGGACGATACAACCGCCACTACCGAACCTGAGATGGTAGTGGGCGAGGTGGCCACAATTCCTGAAGACGAGCCAGCCGCTCCTTCTCTGGAATCTGGCAATACTCCAGTCATAGCCCTTCCCGTCTACGGTCCTCCGCCGTCTCCCGGTCGTGCGAGCACGACTACGGTCCCCATTGAGTCGGGCGATGAGGCCACAGGCGGTGGTCTCATGTCGATAGAGGAGGGAGTCGTCTCTGTTTCCGCCGGGAGCTCCTCAGGTACACCTTAAGTTGTTGTTTTTATTTGCTTTACAATCTTTTCTGACAAGTTCATTTTTCGTAATGCAGGTGCAGCTAGTGTTGATGCCCCAGTACTTGAGGGGGCTCCTTCCACGACTGCCTTGGCGATGGTTACTTCTCAGCCCTCTCTTACACCGTCAAAGATGTTGGAAGGTATGAGTTTGCAATTTACTAAACCCGTCTTTTAAACGTATAATCTATATACTATATTCACATTGTTTTTTTTTTTTCCCTTAGGAGTTCTTTTTGACCATTTGTATCAAGTGTTGGTCCCACACTTCTCCTTTTCATCTGAGCTCGCCTCTCCCTCTGGTGGCGCCGGTGAGTACTGTTCCTGATCGATATCTTTGTTTTTCCAGTGGTAGAATTATTTCTAACTCTCTCTTGTCCTGACTGCAGTGTTACAAATCGAAGGGGGAGAAGAAAGATCGGTTGCGCTACCGGCCCTTCCGTCCTTGCCACCTGCTCCCACCGGTATAGTAATTATCTTGTCAATGATTTTCCCCATATCTATTGGATCATCATCTAATCACATTTTGTCTTTTTCAGCTGTCGTTCCAGTCTCAGTGCCTTTTGAGTCTCATATTACAATACTAGGCGGCCCTTCCCAGCGACGTCCGTCTTCGAAAGGTGCCGCGAATAGTTTGCGCATACTGAGCGACTACATCGAGGAGTTCGACATCGAGGCTCCAGTATCTGCTGAGGATTTCGCCACGACGGTTAACCCGATGTTGGCGATATTTGCTACCTTCCATGACGAGGGTGCTGTCGCCTCTTGGGTTAACTATTGTCGGGAAATCGAGGCTTGCCTTCATCAGCTAGAGTCAATGCGCATGTCCCCTGAGACTTTGGCCTCGAGCACTCAACGGGGAGCGTGGCTCGAGCAAAGCGCTTCTCATTTCCGTCATCTGGAACAAGAAGTGGTTTTGAGGCTGAAGGAGTGCCAAGAATCTTCAAGCAACACTGCTCGCCTGCGTGCTGAAGTTGAGACGAACGCCGCTGAGGTAAAGGCCGTCTTCGAGGGCCTTCTGGAGCGTATCTCAAATGGGCTGAGATTGAAGCGGGCACTCGATATTGCCGAGCGTGACATCGCGGGCCGTGAGGCTGCTCATCAGGCCGTCAGGGATCAGCTTGCTTCCGTCGCACAGCAACGGGCCCAAGTGGAGGCGGAGTTGGCAGTGGTGGCCAATCGGGAAAAGGCATGGAAGGAAGTGTGCGAGCAATTGCTGGATCTGTGCAAGACGCTTCCTTCCCAGTAATTTTCCTTATATTGTTAGTATTTGTAACATATATGTATATCTTGTATTCTTTAGTACAATGTATCCTAAACTCCATCAAATTTTATGAATGAAGGATGCATATTTTGTAATGTCCTGTGTCATTTCTCCGTCTTTTCTTTCTTTTATTATCAGCACATCATCTTAGCGAACATGGTTGACGGATAGTAGGGCACGCATCTTGACTTTCCTAAGAATCAGCGATGGCTTAGGTCGCAGGTTCAGATCTGCTGCCTAAGACTTTTCAACTCTATAATCCGTGAGGGTCTCATAGAGAATTTTCTCTCTACGGATCGAGAGGATCTCGTAGGTGGGTTTTCTCCTTAGGAATCATGAGGATTCCTAAGTGTAGTTTTCTCTTATAAGTCGTAAGGATCTTACAAGAGAGTTTTTCCCTCTTACGGGTCGAGAGGACCCACAAGCGGTTGTTTCCCTCCTCATCGAAATTCGACTTTGGAGAGTGAGACCCGTGAATAGTATGCAAGAGACCATTTAGGATTGACTTGCAGGATCCCATTGCCCCTCTTACGAGTCGAAAGGGCTCGTAGGCGGTTGTTTCCCTCTTTGTCGAGAATCAACTTCAGAGAGTGAGACCCGTGAATAGTATGCAAGAGACCATCTAGGATTGACTTGCAGGGTCCCATTGTTCAGGAAGTAAGTTTTTTTGAATCCTTACTGCCCGAGGTGTGAGTCAAGAAGCTCTTGTCACGGAGTGTTTGTATCCGTGAGTTGAGTATTTTGCTAGGGATTATTTGTTTCCCAAGCGCCAAGGATTATTTGTGTCCTTGGGGTTTGAAACGAATCGATGGTTCCCGCGGAGGCGTTGGTGGCTCTGCGAGTCGATGCGGATCAGAAGGCTCTCGTCAAGGAGTGTTTGTATCCGTGAGTCGAGGATTTTGCGAGGGATTATTTGTTTCCCAAGCGCCAAGGATTATTTGTGTCCTTGGGGTTTGAAACGAGTCGAGGGTTCCCACGGAGGCGCTGGTGGCTCTGCGAGTCGACGCGGATCAGAAGGCTCTCATCAAGGAGTGTTTGAATCCGTGAGTCGAGGATTTTGCTAGGGATTATTTGTTTCCCAAGCGCCAAGGATTATTTGTGTCCTTGGGGTTTGAAACGAGTCGAGGGTTCCCACGGAGGCGCTGGTGGCTCTGCAAGTCGACGCGGATCAGAAGGCTCTCGTCAAGGAGTGTTTGTATCCGTGAGTCGAGGATTTTGCGAGGGATTATTTGTTTCCCAAGCGCCAAGGATTATTTGTGTCCTTGGGGTTTGAAACGAGTCGAGGGTTCCCACGGAAGCGCTGGTGGCTCTGCGAGTCGACGCGGATCAGAAGGCTCTCGTCAAGGAGTGTTTGTATCCGTGAGTCGAGGATTTTGCGGGGGATTATTTGTTTCCCAAGCGCCAAGGATTATTTGTGTCCTTGGGGTTTGAAACGAGTCGAGGGTTCCCACGGAAGCGCTGGTGGCTCTGCGAGTCGACGCGGATCAGAAGGCTCTCGTCAAGGAGTGTTTGTATCCGTGAGTCGAGGATTTTTTGTTGAAGTCATTGGCTTCTTCGGTTGAAATGAACCTTTGAGGTTTGGCTTCGTCGTTTGACGGAATCCGCTGGGGAAGTATGGTTCCTTCTTTGTTTACGCCCTTGGATTGTATACAGGGATCGATGTGACCTCGACTGTAGGGCCAAAGTTTTATCATTTCTTCTTTTATTTTATTTTATTTCCGCGATGCTCTATCATTTCAGCTTTTATATCGCGAAGGTCGCGATTGCCCAAACATTTCGGCAATTTTTCGCGGTGCCCAATCATTTCGGCTATTTTTTTTATTTTTACTCGCTGCTTTTTATTGCGAGTGGCCCAATCATTTCGGCTATTTTGCATGCATACATTTTACTTGCTGCTTTTTATTGCAAGTTGCCCTATCATTTCGGCTATTTCGTATGCATGAGCGGCCTGCTGGCTTTTGCCGTAAACCTGAAATTGGACACCGATTTCGGCATCAGCACCGCTACAACTGTGATATTACCAAGAGCGAATCATTATTTGCCTCTGTCGTTGTCGAACAAAGGAGGCTTAGCGACCAGGGTTAGGGTCCTGTCGGCTAAGGCTTTTGACTTCATGAGCCGTAAGGGTCTCGTGAAGGTATTTCTCCCTACAAGTCGTGGGGATCTTGTAGGTGTATTTTTTTTAGGAATCGTAAGGGTTCCAAAGTGTTTTGTTCCTCTGTAAGTCGTAAGGATCCTACAGGAGGGTTTTCTCCTCGTAAATCGAGAGGATTTACAAGGGTTATGCGAACATATCCCCGGTCACGGATGGACCTTGGTTAGGGAAACGTTTATTCGCGCCCGTGGATTGTATACAAGGGTTAATATTGAACCACTTGTAGGGCAACATTGGAAGTTTGTGGGGGTTTGCTTGATCACAGGTTTAGGTCTCTGTGACTTAAGACTTTCAAATCCTATGAGCCGTGAGGGTCCCATAAGAGAGTTCTCCTTACGAGTCGTGAGGATCTCGCAAGCGTATTTTCTCCTTAAGAATCGTGGGGATTCCTAAGTGTGTTGTTCCCTTGTGAGTCGTAAGGATCTCACGCAGGTGGTTTCTCCTTACAGGGTCGAGAGGACTCTGTAAGGGTTCTTTAACGAAGTTGCGCCCTTTCGGGTTTTCACAAACATTCGCCGGCAGTCCTGCTGTTTTTACTCACGGAGCCCTTTCGAGTTTTCATCCGTGCCCATCTTGCTTATGGACATACCGTTTTTTTTTTTTTTTACGAGGTCGCGCCCTTTCGGGTTTTCACGAACTCTCGCCGCTAGCCCTGCTGTTTTTTACTCACGGAGCCCTTTCGGGTTTTCATCCGTGCCCTTCTTGCTCATGGACATATCATTTTTTTTTTATATCATTTCGTTAGTCTAAAGATGCTGCGGTAGTAGTTTTAAAGACGTTTCGGTCTGATATTAGTTTAAGGACATTTCGGTCCGTCGTTGAGAGGGCTGGCTACTGCTTATAAAGCCTGAGCTTAGGAAGATAGCGAGCGGACATAGTCGTCGTCATCTATCATTGACCTAAACTAAGGCTCGTTAAGCGTAGTATTTCTTTAGGAAGCGACCGTTTATTGGCCTGAAAGGCCTTTCACCGTGCATGTCCATGAGTAGATAGGCCCCGCCCTGGTAGACCTTATCAATGATGTACGGTCCTTCATAGTTTGGCTCAAACTTTCCCCGCTTGGCGCGATTGGGGATCATAGGCCTTTTGACGACTAGCACGAGTTCACCTTGGTGGAATGTCCTCGGGCAGCTCAATCTTTCATATGAGCGCGTCATCTTTGCTTTATAAGCTTCCAGATTTTGTTGTGCTAGAAGTCGGATTTCATCAAGGCGTCAAGCTCTTCAAACCGAAGGTGGGTATTTTCTTCGTCCGTCAACTCGTAATGGACTGCCACTCGTAGAGAGGGTAATTCTATCTCGAGGGGGAGTACTGCTTCCGTCCCAAATACCAACGCGTACGGCGTTGTGTTTGTGGCCGTCTTAAATGTAGTTCGATACGCCCAAAGAGCCTCTTGCAATCTTTCGTGCCAATCTCTCTTATTTCGTGACACCGTTTTCTTTATGATCTTCGTCAAGGTCTTGTTGAAGGCCTCAGCTAGACCGTTAGCTCGGGGGTTATAAACTGAGGAATATCTCCAGTCTATATTGTGCTGCTGTGCGAAGCAGCTAATTTTATGACTTCGGTAGGCTGGCCCATTATCAGAGATGATTCTTCTCGGGGTTCCAAACCGGTATATGACATGCGTTTTGAAGAAATGGAGGATGTTCTCCGTCTTCACTTCCCTCAACGGTATCGCCTCCGCCCATTTGGAGAAGTAGTCAGTCGTCGCTAGGATGAAACGATGTCCTTTAGATGATGCTGGCTCGATGGGGCCGACTATGTCAGTTCCCCACATTTCGAATGGCCAACTAGCTACTGTTGGGTGTAGCGGATTTGGGTGCTGATGGATGAAGTCCCCATGAATCTGGCATGAGTGACATTGCCTCGCATAGGCGAGACAATCCCGCATCATCGTAGGCCAATAGTAGCCCATCCGTTTTATCTTCAACTTCATCTTAGGGCCTGCTTGATGGGAACCGCAGAGTCCGTCGTGAACTTCCTGAACGACTCTTTTTGCTTCGTCAGGTCCTAGGCATCTCAACCACAGAGAATCGAATGACCTCTTGTATAGAGTATCATTGACGAAGGCGAAAGACAGAGCTCGTTTCACGAGCTGATGTCTTATGGACGCTTCTTCAGGCATTCGGTGGAACTTGAAGTAATCTATGAAGGCTTCTCTCCAGTCTTCGGCGTTTTCCCAGTCTTTTATTTGCAGGGTTGTCTCCTCTTTCGCTCCTTTTTCTTCAGACGATTCCGGAGATATTTCTGTTGGGGCAAGCACTCGACGGCTTTGTACCACGATTCTAACGTCGTCGAGGTTCTCGTCAGCCAGTTCTTTAGCAAGCTTGGCTAATGCGTTTGCCTTGCTATTTTCCGCGCGCGGTATGTTTTCCAAAGTGTAGGAAGGAATTCGGGTCAGCAGTTGTTGCACCTTTTCGCCGTACTTCACCAACTCCGGCTTGCACGTCTGGTAGTCGCCGTTCACTTGACTGACGACCAGTTGGGAATCCCCATATATGAGGAGGCTTTCAATTCCCATATCAATGGCGATCTCGAGGCCTGCTATCAAACCTTCGTATTCGGCTTCATTGTTTGTCCTCGACTCTGTTAAGGAGAATGCGAAGCGCATTATCCCTCCTTGTGGAGTTACAAAGATGAGGCCTACCCCCGATTTGATTATAGGGGTGTTTTGTTTGCGTTTCTTCATGGAAGATGCACCATCAAAATAGAGTTCCCATCGGGTATCACCACCATCGATTGCATCAAACGCGTGTTCGTCTGGAAGATCGCAATTTAATGGAGAATCGGCGGGTATGGGATGTTCAGCGAGGAAGTCAGCGATGGCCTGGCCTTTCACTGCTTTGAGAGGTTGATACGTGATCGAAAACTCCATCAAGAGTAGGGCCCATTTAGCGAGTCGTCCCGTCAATATGGCCTTTGACATTAAGTATTTAAGGGGGTCCACCTTCGAAATCAGACGGACCTCGTGTGCTAACGCATAGTGCCTAAGCTTTGTTATTGCGAAGATCAACGCCGGGCAATGTTTTTCAATGGGAGAGTAATTGCTTTCTGCCCCCAGCAGAACTCGGCTTAGGTAGTAGAGTGCTCTTTCTTTCCCTTGATCGTTCTCTTGTGCCCATAATGCGCCTAAGGAACCTTCGAGGGCGGTTGTATAAAGAATGAGAGGCTTCCCCTTAACCGGAGCGGCCAGCACGGGTGGGTTCTGCAGGTATTGCTTGATCTCATCTAGTGCGCTTTGGCATTTTTGGTCCCAAATGAATGGGGTTCCCTTCTTCATCAGGTGACTATAAGGTCGGCACTTTCCTGAAAGATTAGCGATAAACCGCCGAATGTATGCGAGCTTTCCTTGGAGAGACCGCAGCTGTTTAAGAGTTCTCGGCGGAGGCATCTCCATGATCGCCTTGATTTTAGACGGATCTATCTCGATACCTCGGTGTCGGACGATGAATCCCAGGAACTTGCCCGAGGAAACCCCGAACGCACATTTAAGAGGATTCATCTTCAAATTGTATTGCCGAAGGCGTTGAAATACAGTCTTCAAATGCTCGAGATGTTCCTCGTATGATTTGCTCTTAACCACAAGATCGTCGATATAACATTCGACGATTTCATGTATAAGGTCGTCGAAGATCTTCGTCATGGCCCTCTGATAAGTAGCACCGGCGTTCTTCAAACCGAAGGGCATCACTTTATAACAAAATATACCAAGAGGAGTCCTGAAGGCTGTATGCTTCTGGTCTTCTGGATGCATTTTTATTTGATTATACCCCGATGAGCCGTCCATGAAGGAGAAAACCTCATGGGTGGATGTGTTGTCTATCATCAGTTCGGTGACTGGCACTGGGAAATCATCTTTTGGGCAGGCTTTGTTAAGATCCCGAAAATCCACGCATATACGCACCGTCCCATTTTTCTTCATCACTGGGACGATGTTGGCAATCCATTCAGGGTATTGAACTTCCTGGATGAAGCCGGAGTCTATCAGCTTTTTGACTTCGGCGTTGATGCTCATCTCAAGCTCGAGTCGCATTCTTCTCGGCGCTTGTTTGACTGGCTTGATGTCCGGTGATATCGCTAATTTGTGTATAGCAATTTCTGGATCTAGTCCCGGCATTTCGGAATAGTTCCATGCGAAGCAATCTTTGTGCTGTAGAAGCACCTCCTTCAACGCGGCCACCTTTTCTTCAGATAGCAGCTCGCTGATGAATGTCGGTCGCGGGTCATTTGCCGTCCCCAACTCAATTTTCTCGAGATTATCCGCAGTGGTATGGATTCCATCCTCCAGTTCTTTCGGAGCTGGGGGAAATTCTGAGATCACCTCATCGCTGTCGTTTTCAAAGCACCAAGGGAGGCTGTTCATGTCCTCGGACCCTTCTTTTAATATTGTTATCACATGGCAGGTGCGAGTTTCCTGCCAATCCCAATGCGGAGTTGGTTTTATCCTTGTGTTTTCGGGTTCGTGCTTTTGCGGCGGCGCTACCCTCCAACTGTCAGACAACGCAAATTTGCCAAGCTGATATTGGTCCTCAACCCAATTCTTAAAGGTGAAGCAATCTTCAAGCGGATGCCCTACTACTCGATGGTAAGAGCAATAATTTGGGTTGGAGACTTCGCCCGCTTGCTCAGGATGTTTAGACTCTGGCAGAGTAAGCATTTGATGTTTTAGAGCAAGATCAAGTATTTTCCTTGTTTTGTTTCGAGGAAACGAGTATGCTCGACCCATTTTCTTCATAAGGGCTAGGTCAATAACGCTCGACTCTCGGATGCGTGGCTTCTTAGCTCTGCTTTGTGGTTGTCGAGCACCTTTTCGGCCTTTCGACTTGTTTTTGCTTTCGTGTCGACCCTTTTTTGTAGCAGGCTGACGTGAGCCAGCATCTTCGTTCTTTACTGCCTGTCGAAGGAGACGCTGTGTCTTGGCTTTCTCATAGATTGCCATTTCACGATCGTGATCATCTCGGGCTTTTTGACTCGCATCCTTTATAAGTTTGCCCACCTGGTCTTTAGACGATGGACTGGGCGGTTTTGTGTCAGGAGTTTTTGCTGATTCAGGATTAGCGTCCTCCCCTTGAGCGTCTGCCTCTTTATCGAAGTCATACATGGCATAACAGCTGTTTACTAGCTCCCGCTTCTTTGAGCGAATATACCCGAGCCCTTTCGTTTCCGTTCTTCCGTTAGGCAGTTTGCATTGAGTTCCGGGAACGTTCCAGACCTTGTCATAGAATTTGGCTTTTCTGACGGTCTGTGTGAAGGACATCCCTTGGCGTTTCAGCAGTTTCTTCAAACCTTCGGTATAATATTTGGGAAGACGGATAGGCTGAAGCCTGTCGAGCGTGGGATCCGCGCCATGCCAAATTTCTTTTTCCACCTTGTTTTCTTCAGAACGGTAGAATAGGATTGCCTTCTCGCCTTTTCTTCCGGGAGGGATATAGAATGTCTGCAATTCTTCTACGCTGTTGGTGTCGAGTGCATCCAGTTCTTTGTAATGTTCAAGCGGCACCATGGTTACCTGCAGACTTCGCTCTTCATCAGTGGAAATCTGTATTAAGGGCCGAGCGGGGAATACAGCATGAACTTCATCCTCTGAATCACTACCGAAGATCAATGAAGGAACAGATGGTCCTGGCCTGGTGGACTGGGATGGACCTGAATAAATTATATCCTCCTCCTCCTCGGTGTCACTGCCGAAGACAGGGATGGTTGCGTTAGTTTTGTTCTCCGGTTTGTGACACCTTTCCGTGTCTTCGAAACTCGGTAAGAAGTATTTGGCATCTTCATACTTGCGAACTTCGTTTACGGAAAACGGATTCAACTCTCCTGCTACTGTGTACTCGAGGCCGTCCCTAGAATACTTCATGCACTGATGCTGTGTAGAAGGGATGATATTGTATTCGTGTAGCCATGGTCGGCCGAGCAGAGCATTGTAGCACGTCTTGGCGTCTATACCATGGAATTTGATGTCTGTGACGAGCACCCCGAAGCGTAGCGTCAATATCACAGATCCAAGAGTCTTTGAGGATTGAGAGTCGAAACCGGAGATGGTGATTTTGTCCCGGGCGAGGTGTTGGACACTCATGCAAATCTCCTTTAATACTCGCACATTGAGTAAATTGACAGACGATCCGTTATCGACCAAGATTTTTCCTATCTTTATGTCATGGCAGTATCCTGAGACATAAAGGGGGCGATTGTGTTCACACGTCCCGAGGAGAAGGTCTTCATCACCAAAAGCTACGTCGGCTGTGTGCACCTCTTCCAATTCATCCTTCATCTTTTGTTCGGCTAGGAAGGCTTGAAACTGGTCCGGATCTTGTAGGGCCTTAATCAAAGAATCCCTCGCTTCTTTTGATAGCAATAGGGCATCGAGAATGCTGAATTGTGAGGGTAGCTTTCTCAGATGCGCCAAGACATTATAATCTACTTTATTCCTTTTTGGGGGATTCTTGGTTGTTAACTCTTCCGCAACTTGGTCATCCAAAGCGATGTCTTCAGAGACCTTCTCTTTCCCTTTGTTTTTCTTATTCAAGGGTCCGAGGTTCTTTTCGGGTAATGTTCGATTGCGCAGCTGTATATTCTCGCAGGCCTTCGGTTCTTTTTCTTTTCCCGAAGTGGATTCTTCGAAGAGGGGGCCAAGCTCTAGCTCTTCATCGGAGTCGCTCCCAAATGTAGGCACTTGTGATCCGGTAGTGTTAACCGTGTGACAATTGCCGGCAGTTCTTTCAAGTTTTTTAGTCGCATTTCTTTGCTCTCGGCGAATTTTACATTTTTCCCGTTTAAATCGTTGTCGATCAGCGACGTATCCTTGCCACCATCCATTGAAAGCTTTGCAATCTTGGGTGGAATGCGAGACCTTCTGATGGTATAAGCAATAAGAGGGGTGCATTTCTACCGCGCCAGTAACTTTTTCTTCAGAGGGTGATAGCTTCATGCCCATCGATATGGCCTTAGCAAATTTCTTTTTTATCTTGAATTAGCTTTTGTCAGTGGTGGAGGCATTTTGCTCCAACGGGCTCATTTCAGCTCCTTCCTCAAGTCGCTGACGCTTAGCCCTTTCGAATATAGCCATCTCGCGTTCTCGATCAGCCTTGCTTTTCAACCGAGCTTCATTAAGAAACGCACTAATCATTTCAACCGGTAACCCTGGGGTTCCTGATTCGGCATTTGCCCCCAGCGTTTCAGTGCCAGAATTTCCTTCATCGTTCGTGGTCGAATGGGAAATCATATGACAGCTTGCCACATATTCGTCAGATTCATCCGATGAACTTTCTCCTTCATCTTCTTTTTGGAAGACGTGATCAAGGAAATCTTGGAGCGTGATGGGAGTTCGCGCCTTTTGGTTATATTCATCCAGCGCATCGATTTGCTTTTGTAAGTCCGTGCGCTTGTCACCAGGCTTAACTGGCTTCTTAGATTTCTTCTTCTTCTTTTTCGAAGATTTTGACGGCTGACTATGAGCGCTTGAACTGCTACCATCGGTCTTCGGAATCGGTCGTGGCTTCAACATCCCTTCAATAACCTGCGGTTCCAAGGGGTTCTTCCACTTGACCGCTGGACAGGTCTGAAGATCATTTAGCATTCTCCTCATTTTGGCTGATAATACAACCTCCCAGGGAGCTTCTTCAATGACGGAGCATGTTGCCTCCGGCGTATTCGTCCCCTTAGAGGTGTGGGGCTGCGGAGGATTCACCTTCCATTTGTCAGATAGCGCAAATTTGCCCTGACGGTACTGGTTCTCAAGCCAATTCTTGAAAACGTAGCAATCCTCAATTGGATGGCCTAGCACTCGATGATAAGGGCAGTAATTGGGCTCGTTGACGTCACTCTGTTGTGACGGACGTTTTGGGTCTGGCAGATTTATGAGCCTGTTGCGCAATGCCAGCTCGAATAGCCTTCTTGTTTTATCACGGGGGAAGGAGTAAGCACGTCCCATCCTGTCCTCAAGGGGTACGTATGGGCGTGTATTGTTTGGACGAGCGACCGGCTTCGAGTCGTTTGGTTGTTGTTGGGCATTAGCGACGATGATCGCTTTTCCCTTTCCTTTATCGTTTCGGGGGTCCGGCTTCGGGAGAGGGGGTTTATGGCCCATCTGGTCCATTTGTGCTAATTTGTCGATCAAAGCCTGGAAGGAAGTCGGCTTGAAGAACATCATGAACTGTGAGATGGTTGCCTGTGGATCAAGGGTTCCAACAAACATTCCCACCGCTGGAGCTTCTTCTATGCGTTGTTCACACTTCGACCATAGATTACGCCACCGTATAGCGTATTGAACCCACGTCTCGCCGGGCTTTACCCTGGCGTTAATCAGCGCCGTCATCGGAGTACGCTCACTGGCACTTGCGAAGCGTTGGGTGAAGAGTAGCTCCATCTCCGCAAAGGTTTTTATAGAGTCGTTGGGAAGCTCAGAATACCATTCAAATGCCGTATCAGATAAACTTCCAACAAACTGGCGAAGCAAAAGCTTGTCGTCGCCGCCTGTATTACCGCAAAGCGCCCTGAATTGGGCCACATGTTGATGGGGATTGCCGGTCCCTTTGTAAACATGAAACTTGGGAATAGTGTAACCCGGCGGGTACTTGATTTGGTCATACCAGCCCGGATATGGCCGCCCCGTTTTCACGATCTGACCGGCTGCTTCAGTCGCCTGATGCACCCGTATTTGTTGGGCGATATATTCATCCAAATCAGCTTTTGATATGGTATCCTCTTTAGCTGCGGATAGAGCCGGTGGAGGATTCGATGTCTCTCCCCTATCATCTTCAAGGACGATCGGGGGTTCTTCAGTTGGGGGGTCTGGTTGTATCATCATTCCTATCACGTCCTGGAAGAGGAGGCCCATACGCTGTATATTGGCTGCTTGTTCAGCAGCCTCTTTGTCTCTCTTTTCCAGTACTCGGCGGAGGAACTCGGCGTCGGTCTCTTCCTCTCGGCGTTCGTCTAAGGACGTCCCAGGATTCTCCTTTGGCTCCGTGAGTGCAGCCATTGTAGTCATCATCTCCTGGAGCTTCTGTTGTTGCTCCTGGGCCTTGGTTACCGACCGGGTAAGTGGTCGGTGACCCGTAGAAGTACGACTCTCTTCCTTTCCAGAAGCCATATAGACCGTATGGACTGTTATGCCCCCTGACTTGGGGCGTTTAGGTTCACCGCTTTTAAACTTTGTCAGTGTCACAGGAGCTTTCGCTGGCCTTTTTCTTTTGTGGACCATCGAGGTTAAAGGAGCCGTTGTAGTGGGCATCCTAGCAACCGTCGCCCCCTGCTGTTTAATGGGGCAGTTTTTGTTATTTTCCACCTTCGCCCTTTTCTGGTGACGCAAGTGGTCTGGATCGATCACAGAGTCGTGAACCCTACGCCACACTTTATAAACTTTTGAAGATAGCCGTTGAGGGGGTTGTTCCTGCTTCGTCTCCGAAGCTTTTTCCATGGGCGGAGGAGACCTTTTCAATGTAGCAACCGGAGAGTTCTTTCTCACCTTCCTCAGCAATTCGAAGCTGTTCCCAGTTGAAACAGCAGCATTGACCTCCACCACTGGAGCAGGTGGGGTTAGCCCTGAGGGAGAGTTGCCCCCTGCTTTCCTTACTCGCTGCCAATGACGACGTCGCGCACGACGAGCCATTGGGACTGGCTCGGAACTCGGGATAGTTTCTTGTTGCCCCCCGTTTGGATGTGGGGTAACTGCTGATGTCAGCCTATCAAAGACTGATGCTTTTTGGCCAGCTGGAGGAGGAGTAGGAGCCGTCAATCTTGTGAAGACCGACTTTCTGATAGGAGAAGCCGCTTTAACGACTTCCAAAGCAGCGGCCGTTGCCCTCTTTGGGACGGCCACTTTATAGTTCTGACCTAGCCTGGTGAAAACGGAGGCTGTCGGTTTAGTAGCAGGCGACCCGTTGACAGGGGTCGTGGTAGCAGTGAGCCGGTTAAATACCGACTTCATGTTCGCTTCTGTTGCGGATATCGGCATAGAGAAGCTTGCAGGGGGGACCATGGTCCCAAAAAATAGGCCGGTGGTGGCCTGGGTCACCTGCTCTACCGGCAGAGTAAGGAAAGAGGCCGCTTGGGGCCCATATGTTACACCTCTCGGTGAGGTGGGGCGTCCGTTGCAGTGGTGCTTCACGCATTTGGTGCAGTGGGAATCCATGGATGCTTGAGTTCTGCGCCAGATAAAAGACCAAATCTTAGCAACTTGAAATCCGAAGACAACCATTTAACAAACCGCGATTGATTCGCGAAGACGACACACGAAGTGTGGAGTGGAAAGAGGAAAAGGTCCCACCGGTCGTGCCAGAATCTGTTCCCCTCCGAACGGCGGCCCGGACTCTGGCGTCCGTGCCTGGGGTTCGGGGCAGATGCTATATGGTCTTATCCGTCTACCTCTCCAAAGATGCCAAGTTGATTTATGGCACCGTGTATCGGAGGTTTAGACGGATGCGACCGATGTAGCAGACTTCGTCAGATTCCCCCTCAGGATGAGGGGTTTTTTGATTGTGGGGACGCTCTTCCCTGCAGGCGCAAGCCCCTGCAGTTAATTACGCTACCGTATCGCGGTAACAACTTTCTCCTTCTCCAGAATTTCACTTCGTGTCGTGTGTGTTTGTTTTGTTTGTGGTTGCCCGTGGATTGTATACGGAGACTGAGTAATGCCGTCGCCCGTAGGACGTGGATTAGTCCAAATCCGTATTTACTTAGATTTGGGTTTGGTGTTTTTAGTTTAAGGATACATTAGTCGCGTTGCGACTAAGATCAACTTAAACATTCGTCAAGGATACGTTAGTCCTGTTTTGGACTAAGATCAAACTGACGTGGTGATTCATTTAATTTATGGCCATCGGGACTCATCATCTCTCTAACATCGTTGAAGGATTACAACGATAGGTGTCAGAGGAGCTCAGAGATGTACCCTTGAACCAAAGCTGATTGAGGGTTTTATAGTCCATTTAAGTGTTTAAGGATACGTTAGCCATGTTTGGGGCTAAGATCAACTTAAACGGGATCGTTTCGATCCGGCAAAAGAGCAATTGGCTCTATTGTTCCAGTTTAGGGACATAGGGGTCCAATGCCAGTTTAGGGACGTAGTGGTCCATTAACGGTTCAGGGACGTAGTGGTCCATTTCCAGTTCAGGGACGTAGTGGTCCATTATTAGTTTAGGGACGTAGTGGTCCATCATTAGTTTAGGGACATTTCGGTCCGATACCAGTTTAAGGACGTAGTGGTCCATTATTAGTTTAGGGACGTTTCGGTCCGATGCCAGTTTAGGGACGTAGTGGTCCATTATTAGTTTAAGGACATTTCGGTCCATCGCCAGTTTAGGGACGTGGTGGTCCGTCATTAGTTTAGGGACATTTCGGTCCGATGCCAGTTTAGGGACGTAGTGGTCCATCATTAGTTTAAGGACGTCTCGGTCCAATATTAGTTTAAGGACATCTCGGTCCGATATTAGTTTAAGGACGTCTCGGTCCAATATTAGTTTAAGGACGTTTCGGTCCGATATTAGTTTAAGGACGTCTCGGTCCAATGTTAGTTTAAGGACGTTTCGGTCCGATATTAGATGAGTGGTCGTTGGGACCCGTCACCTCTTTGACGTCGTTGAGGAATTACAACGACAGATGTCAAAGGAGTTCGGAGATGTACCCTCGAACCGAAGTTGATTTGGGGTTTTATTGTTTATTTAAATATCTAAGGACACATTAACCGTATTTGGGGCTAAAATCAACTTAGACGGGACCGTTTAGATCCGACAAAAGAGCATTTGGGCTCGATTGTGCCAATTTAAGGACGTGGCGGTCCATTGCCAGTTTTAGGGACGTGGTGGTCCATTATTAGTTTAGGGACGTTTCGGTCCGTCGCCAGTTTAAGGACGTAGTGGTCCAATATTAGTTTAGGGACGTTTCGGTCCGATATTAGTTTAGGGACGTTTCGGTCCGATATTAGTTTAGGGACGTCTCGGTGCAATATTAGCTTAAGGACGTCTCGGTCTAATATTAGTTTAGGGACGTCTCGGTCCAATTTTAGTTTAGGGACATTTCGGTCCGATATTAGTTTAAGGACGTCTCGGTCCAATTTTAGTTTAGGGACGTTTCGGTCCAAATTAGATGAGTGGTCGTTGGGACCCGTCACCTCTTTGACGTCGTTGAGGAATTACAACGATGGATGTCAAAGGAGTTCGGAGATGTACCCTCGAACCGGATGTAGATTGATTTAGGAGAGCCATTTTGCTCAGTCAATTTAATTTAAGGACTTATGGCCACGATTGGGCTAAGTCCATTTCAACATTTTATTTGCATTGCATTTTTTTTATTTAGGCTCTACTCACAAAAGATACAGAATATCAGTTTATTTTGGGCTCTGCCCATTTGCAAAAGCATCTACTTCGTTTGGGCTTTGCCCCTTTTTAAAATGCATAGCATTCTGAATATTTTGTTTGGGCTCTGCCCATTTATAAATGATGCAAAGCATCTGTTCTTGTTTGGGCTCTGCCCCTTAAAATAATGTATTTGCGCTTTATTGAGCCTGTTAGGCCTTCTCTTAATTGGGCTTGGCCCTTTTTAATGCATCTGCGCTTTGCGCTAAGTAATGAGCGCAAGTCCATATGGTGATGACACGTGTCGTGCTCTGATGAGCGCAAGCGCACTAGCGCAGTGTAATGCGCTGTTGCGCTGCTGACACGTTGCGCGCTCTCAGCGAGTTGCGCCAATTCCAGAGAGCAAAGCTCTATCTTAAGGGCGCTGAGCGCAAGTGGTTTTATGGCCGACACGTGGCGCTCTCTTAAAAGCGCAGCAGCGCAACTTGGAAGTGCAAAGCAGTAAGAATCTTTTTAGATTCAAGAAGGGAAATGCAAAGCACTGTTTAAGTTCTTGATCTAAATTAGATCAAAGAAAAATAAATTTCTTCTTTATTCGAAGAACAGAGGTTCATAAAAGTGCAAAGCACTATTCTTTTATTTTTTTATATCGCTTTTAAAGAACCGAAGGTTCACAAGAAGTGCAAAGCACTGTTTTCTCTTTTTATTAAGATCATTGATCTTATATTTTTTTTAGACTAATGGACTTTTAGAAGGAATTTCTTCTAATCCATGAAGGTTCTTTACCTTTTTCTTGAAATCTTCTCGGAGTTCTTTCCGTTTAAGGTTCTTGAATTCTCAAGAGAAAACTCGATGCCTTTGAATTGAGGCCTAAGGTCCTTTTTATAATGCTCACAAATTAGTTAAATTTGTTAAAGAGATCATCCTCTGAGTGATTTGGGGAATTTTCCCCACCGTTGGATCTTTGATCCAAGGGCTTCTGCTTTACAGAAGGAAATCTTCTTGTTCCAACAAGAACAGAAAAGATTTCTTAAAAACCTTAATTTAGTTTGGCGCAGATTCCCCAGCGCGTGACACGTGTCACGCAGCGCAGAGCGCAGCGCAACTGCGCTAGCGCATCTGCGCTGACACGTGTCGCGCAGCGCAGAGCGCAGAGCGCTAGCGCAAAGGATCTGAAGCGTTGCTTCCTTTAAACAGAGCTTTGCTCTGATTGGGTGCGCCTTCTTGGGCGC
Organism: Agapanthus africanus; assembly: GCA_030015575.1. Lineage (NCBI taxonomy): Eukaryota > Viridiplantae > Streptophyta > Magnoliopsida > Asparagales > Amaryllidaceae > Agapanthus > Agapanthus africanus. The sequence continues at coordinate 964,856,515 of CM057338.1, forward strand.
TGCGCCGATATATTAGCGCCAGACACGCGGTGCGTTGCGCCTGAGACTTGAAGCGTTGCTTCAAAAAATTTAAATTTTGAATTCAAACAGAGCTTTGCTCTGATTGGGCGAAACAAAGATCAATTGCGAACTCCACGTCTCGCTTCGGCGGTAAACCCGATATATCTTCAAATACGTCCATAAAATCGCGAACAACCGCCGGCTCTTCGCCATTATCAACTTCCATTGCTGCAAGAGTATTGTTTGTCGGCCTAGCTCTAAACTCGACTGGCCCGACAGAACTGCTTCCTCCGGTGAAGGTAAACTCGGGATGCCCGGGAATCTGGAAAATTACTTTCTTTGACCTACAGTCAATGTGAGCGTGGAAAGTGCCAAGAAAATCCATTCCCAAGACGACTTCATAGCTGCCCGCATCAATCACCAAGAAATCTGCAAAAAGCTCCCGTCCGCACACAACAACTGTACAATCTTTACATTCCCTACTAGATATGATTTTCCCATTCCCAGTATGTATGTCCCAAAAACTAGACAGGGTCGTGCAGGCAATCGAGTGTGTAGTTATAAACTTGGATGACATAAAACAATGAGATGCACCAGAATCAAATAATGCCAATGCGGGAACACCATGAACGAGTAGAATACCTGAAACGACTTCTCCTGATGCCTTAGCTTCCTCAGCTGTCAAGATAAAAGCTCGAGCTTGATTAGGTCCTTGAGTCAGCTGTTTCTGTGCTTGGAACGGTTTCTGCGGAGGCTTCTGAATATCATCCCTCGTACGAAACTTCGACGGACAAGCACCAACTGCGTGATCAGCCGCTCCACAAACCAAACAAAGTCCCAACCTCCTTCGACACTCCTTCTGCATGTGCCCAGGTAAACGGCAGTAATCACAAATCACGCTCTTTCTTCGATCAACGATCACAGGCTTCTTCATTGGTGCTACACCACGACGGTCCACTGGAATACCCTTGCGACCATGAGCTCGATTAGGTACAAATGCGGGCTTCCTTGCCGCAACTGCTGTCTGCTGCAAGCTCCCTTTCATCCCAGATAAACTCTGCTGTTCCCGAGCTGCCGTAAGAACCTGTGAGAAAGTGGTCAAACCCAGGGACACAATCTGCCTCTGGATGTCCACATCCAAACTGCGCATGAACCTCCGTGCCCTGTCTGCATCATTGGCAACTAAAGGTCCAGCGAATCTGCTGAGTCTCGTCCATTCTTCTGCATGCACATCCACGGGTGCTCCATTCTGCCTTAACCCAATAAACTTCTCTTCCATTTCCTCCCGTGCAGTCCACGGGAAGAACTTCTCCAAGAAACTCTTAGAAAAATCCGTCCACTTGATCGGCTTGGGCAAGCGGATCTCCTCCACAAGCCACCATTCTCGGGCGTAGTCCACTAACTGAATGCGTACCACATCAACTCTTTTGTCATCTGGAATCTGTGCCGCAATCAGCAAATTCTCCGTGTCAACTAGCCACTGCTCGGCTGGCAACGGCTCCTCCAAACCAGTAAATGTAGACGGACCCAAACGTCTGAAATCTGCTACGGTCCCTACTCGGTCGACTGGTTTAGCTTCAACCTTGTCTACGGACTGCTGAACGGTCCGCAAACCTTCCTGGAATGATTCTGCTTGCTGCTGGATCAGCTCGGTCTGTCTCTTTTGATTCTCCAGCATTCCCCTTATCACTCCAAGCATGGCGGCTTCGTCCACACGCCTCTGGTACGTCTTCAAATTCTTATCTGCCATATTCCTGAAATCAAAACACCCAACATTAGCATGATGATAGATTCAATATATAGATCAAGGCTAGAACTCCAAGATACTTAAATAGAGTACCGCATTGTAACTATGCCGCGGTATCATAGCCACAATTACTTAACTCCACCCAAGTCGCCCAAGTCCTAGAGATAACAAGAAATCGGGTTTTTCGAGTCGATATGCAAAAGAAGTTTGCACATTGTAAAAGATATAATTAGGAAGAATGTGATTCAAGAATGGTAAACGGCAAAGTGGCAGGACATGTTTCCTAAACACGGGTATTCTGATTCGTGTATTGGGTACAATACCCAACTACAAAAGAATCAACCCAACTAACCTATGGCTCTGATACCAAAAGAACCATGTCACGCCCCGCTTCCCAGAGTACGCTAATATGGGCACGTGACATAGCCAACCATGCTACCTGTGGGTAGGAAGTATCCATCCACAGTCACATTACGGCTGTAGAGATATCAAGAATAAGATAAACTATCTAAAACATGTCCATAATCCAGAATAACAGGAGTCAATAATAAATAATACGGAAGCAAATGATCCAATACAAATAGCTGAAATGTATGTCCCATAATGCGGGCTCACATCAGGAAATAAATGCAGGAAATAAAACTAACTACTACTGAACTCACAGCTCAGCCTGCTGGCTGAAGTACTCCTGCTCGGACTGCAACGGCGGTACAGAATCTGGGCCATGCAAAACCCAGACGTCAGCGCGTCATGTCATCAAGTAATATAACATGAACAGTGTAGCAGGCAATGTAATATAAACATGAATAAAACGAGAGTAGCAATAATGTGAATCAAGCAGTGCAGGGTAGTGTGCAGTGGGTAACTAAACTGTTCTATCAGGTTTTCTATTCTAGAGTCTTTGAAACCAAATTGATGAATCATCGATGTAACTCAATAGTATCCCGTGCATGCCCAGGACCACGGTCAAGACTCTCGGGCTGAATCCGAGACGTGCCGCTAGGCAGTAACAGGTAGCAGGATGGGCGAGTGATGTCAGCATCATCACTCCTGGGCTGGCCTAGCCCATAAGACTAATCAGAACAGGTATCGAACTGTTGAGTTACAAGTCAGGTTTCACCTTTGATCTCCCCATACCCCCAAGTTATGTATGTCAAGTCAGGTATTCAGTAATCAAGAACTAATGCCAACACAGGATCAGGTAAAAGCAGGTTTGTCTGGATAGACAACAGGAACGGTCCATGAGGACTACGTGTCAGGTTTGTTGGCATTAGACACAAGATCAGGTAATGGGTCAGGTCATGGTACATCAGGTCAAGTCAACAGTATACGGTACCATGTCAGGTATATCAATATATATATGTAGCAAGCCAGGTCAAGATGTAAACAATATCGTGGGTGTGCTCACAATCAGTTATATAATCTAGCATGGGTATCAACAACATGAGATAAGCAATGATTTAAGTAATAAGCAGTTTCCTTCAATTTGCAATACAGTTATCAAATTGTCACAGAGATGATTACAAGAGTGCAGTAAGACAAGTATAGCCGTTTTAGTCATGTTAACAGGTTTAAGAACCCTTAGAGGTGCAATGATTTATGTAACGGTTCAGTACAGCTATTTCAGGTTAAATGCATACAAGTGCCTGAATGGAACAGAACTACCGGGATAAATGCCATAAGCTACGTTAACATTAAAAATGTGATTAAACAGGTAAATATGGTTATCAGGTTCAATTTGCAAACTGTAGGTTCCAAGTGTAGCGGTAAAATGATATAATGCAATATTGTACCGAAATGAGAAATGATCGTACCAAGTTAAATTTACAGGTTTAGGGTGTCATAATATATATGTAAATATTGTATAGCATGTAGCAAGGGGTACTTGCCTCAATGGGTTGCGAACCGGGAAAAACGGAACGTAACGTCGGCGGGGAAACTCGCGACGGGCGCACGGTTCACGGATTGAACCCAAACAACGAACAATGGAACCACACGAGTCGGGGTACCTCGCTGGAATGTCGGGCCACGTCGTCGGCACGGCCGGATTCCGGCGAGAAAGTGAACAGTGAAAGTCAAGAACTTTGCAACAAGAAAGGAATAAAGAAGAAGAAGGGGAGGCTTACAAGGGGCTGTTCTGTGGTTACAGAGAGGAGACGCGAGAACGACGACGAGGTCGACGGGCTCCGGCGGTGGCCTACAGTGACCGCGGGGGAAACTGCCGATTCAAGAAAATCTCTACAGAGGGGAAAGAAGGAAAGGAAAGAGGAGGAGAGGGAGAGAAGGCTTACAGAGGCGTTCACATATGGTCCGGTGATCGTCGGGGACGACCAGGGGCGGCGCAGACGCATGCAGGGGTGGTCGCCGGTGGCCGCAGAGAAGCTGCAGGGTGCTGGAAAGAAGGGAAAAAGGAGGGTGCGGGCGAGGCGAGGCATAGGAGGCGAGGGTGCTGGTGTCGTCGGCGTTGGGGTTGCGGCGGCGAGGAAGGAGACGGCGGTGGCTAGGGCAATGCTGCGATGGGGTTCTCTGGGTTTTCTCGTGAGAAATAAAAGGAGAGGAGGGAACAGGGGTTTAAATAAAGGAGAGAGAGAAAGAGATTTGAGGGAGAGAGAGAGATAGAGAAAGAGAGAGAGACGGGGCCCACGAAAGATTATTGAGGTTGTGATTGGTGGGGGAAAATATTTAAAAGATTTAATATATTTTAGAAATATTTTACTGTTAGAGTATATAGGTTAAGGAAATATATTCGATGTTTTAAATTAATAAAATTTGGGATTTTGGCGCCAAATAAAACATTTGCAAATCGTGCCCGGGTTGGGTCCAAAAATTTGAAATTGAAATAATACGATTTAAAGCGGGTTCCAAATTTTAAAATTAAGTGTCATATGATTAAAAAGCATACCCCCAAAACAGACACACGTACGCGCACGTAGCCGTCCAAACTCGCTCGTTTCACTGAACAGGACGAGAACACGATACACGGACGCTACCACAAGGCTAGGGGTGTCAAGTAGGCCAAGATGAATATTTTTAATTTTATTTTAGATGCCAAAATTTGTTATATGCAGAAATGACTTTACCGGGTAAAAATTTACAGTAAGCAACAAACAAGCAAGCTAAATGAAACGAGTACCACATTATGCTCAAACAGTACTGAAAATAGTAGCATTGGGCTCGGGTGTAACACTTTTCTTCTCCGGTTGTGACATATGATAAGCGGCATTAGGAAGTACAAACTTGCCTGGTTTACCCGCTACCGGTCTAGGGTGCAATTCACTTCTTATTCCCCACTCCTGTAGATCCATCCGAGTATTCAGGTTGTCTTTCGATTTCCCGTCTTTACAAAGAAGCAAGTTGAGTATGTGCTCTGAAACTCCCTTCTGTATATGCATAACGTCCAGACAATGACGCACTAAATTTGTTGACCAGTACAGAAGCTCGAAGAAAATACTTAACTTGTTCCAAAATGGTGGTTTGACCTGTTTCGTCGGATCCATCCCGAAGGTCACATTATTGTAACCATCACATTGAGCAGTCACGTCCTCTCCGGACAATGGGGCTGGAGGTCCAAGAAGCTCATGATGACCATCAAAGTGAACAGTGTCTAACTTGTAGGGGTGGTCTAGAGGCAGAAAACGTCGATGGCCGCAATAACAAACCTTCCTGCTAAAATTCAAGAATTTCGATATTGTGTGTTGATGGCAATGAGGACATGCTTTGTGACCATGTACGGGCCAACCTGATAGCATTCCATACGCAGGAAAGTCATTAATTGTCCACATTAAAGCCGCACGCAGTATGAAGGTTGTATTTGTGTTTGCATCATATGTCTCTACACCATCAATGAACAAAGATTTTAACTCCTCGATCAGAGGTCGGAGATAGACGTCGATATTGTTTCCCGGTGAGTTTCGTCCGTCGATAAGAAGAGGCATCACAAAGTATGATTGGTTCATAGCCAACCAAGGCAACAGATTATAAATTATCATTACAACGGGTCATATGCTGTGACTTCCAGCCATATAGTTGAATGGGCAGAAACCATCACTAGCCAGTCCGAGGCGGACATTGCGAGGATCGCTACTGAATATTGCGTGCCTCCTATCGAAATCCTTTCATGCCGGTGAATCTCTTGGATGGCTCATTTTTCCATCTTCACTTGGAGGAGCACGGTGATGCCAAATCATTGCCTCGGCTGTTTTCTTGCACCTGAATAGCCTCTGTAGCCTCTATGTTATGGGAAAAGATCGTGCTATCTTGAAAGGGATGTCAGGCTTCTTATCAGAATCTTTCGGCTTATACCTGGCCTCTCCGCATGTTGGACACTCTTTCAAATCGGAATTCTCTTTCCGGTACAACACGCAATTTTTAGGACATGCTTGAATCTTCTCGCACTTTAGACCCAAATCAGACATCATCTTCTGGGCTCCGTACCAGCTGTCGGGCACGTTATTTCCCGGGGGCATAGAATCTTTCAAGAACGAAATAAGCATTGTGAATGACTTGTTGCTCCATCCATTTAGGCACTTAATCTGGAAAAGTTGGACGAACCATGAAAGGGTGGAATACTTTGCATTCTCATAAATTAGTTTTCTACCATCATTCATGAAATTTTCATATTTATCCGCACGCGGTCCTTGACCGGAAGGAATGTCATCTTCGGTACGAATATATTCACCTAGGGCAACCTCTACCATATCCTCCATTTCTTCTGATGGAAAGAAATTACCGTCTTCTCCTTCTACCGCATTATCGTCTTCTCCTTCTGCCGCATTATCGTGTTCTCCTTCTTCTTCTGACGCATTACTGCGTTCTTCTCCTTCCCCGTGATATTTCCAAGTTGTATAAAGTCTAGTAAACCCATATTTTACGATATGAAGCTCTGCCAATTCTACCTTCTGTCAGTACTTATTGCCACATCTATCGCACGGGCAGAGAATCTTCTCTATCACGATCTTATTATGTGCACGTACAAATTCAATAAAAGCAGCAACTCTTGCGACAAACTTCGGTTGCATACGTTGTTGCCAATCCACATACATCCAGTCCTTAACTCTGACGTACCCATGGACCATGTTAGACTGTATAACATATAAATTGTAGGTTATGGTGACTATATTGAGAAATCTAAGAACGGGATAGTTCCTGACAAAGGATCACGTGAGGTATTACCTCAGGGATAAATCCTTCACATTTGTGGGGATCTTTTCAGGGGTCACGTGGGGCACGTGACCCTAGCTCTTTGCATGCATGGAGATCTTTTAAGTCTCCTTATTTTATTTTGAGAATTAAATTCTCTGTAGGATTAAACCCTGATCATGATTTGGAGAAATTAAATTCCTGAAAGAATTAAATTCTTATATAGGGTTAAACCCTAATTTTCTTTTAGAGGAATTAAATTCCCATATATGTAAAAGAATTAAATTCTTGTAGAGGTTGAAACACTAATTTCATTTTTTAAGAGGAATTAAATTCCTGTGAATTTGAGAGAATTAAATTCTCAGTTAGGGTTAAACCCTAGTTCTGTCTTGAAGGAATTAAATTCCTGTAATTTTTGGAGAATTGAATTCTCATATAGGGTTAAACCCTAGTTTCATCTTGAAGGAATTAAATTCTTATAACTTTGGGAGAATTAAATTCTCATATAGGGTTAAACCCTAACATTGTTTTGGGAGAATTAAATTCTCTAAACTCAATTCCCCCTCTAAGTTTTGGATCTGCATGGCAGGATCTCAACCCGATGAGAATTAAATTCTCATCCTATGGGGAGATGTACTCTGTGTAGATCTTCAACCAGAAGAAAAACTAAGTTTTTTTGTGCAGAAGAGTTAAACTCTTAGATTTGATTATCAAATTCTCTATTTGAAGTTTTCATTCCCCTTTTTTCTCACCTAGGGTTTTCTACGAACTTTTAGCATCTTAAGCAAGATCTATTGTTTTCATGTTGTTTACTTCCCTCAAATATTGCAATGTCTTATTTGCGCATCAACTAGTCTCGAACTCTACGGCTGAACTTCGAACCGTATAAGTTACTTAACGATATCTTGCCTATTTATTAACTAGTTTAAAATTCTACAACTGAAAAATATAGCTATAATTGTTTGAAAATATAACTAAGTTATTCTATCTCATGTAGCACCTCAAATAAAATTCTACAACTGAAAATATAACTTAAGCAAGATCCATTGTTTTCAGCCCTAACCCTAACCCCAGCCCCAGCCGAACCCCAACACTAACCCTAGCCCCAGCCCCAGCCCCAGCACCAGCCTAACCCCAACCCTAGCCGAACCCAATCCCAACCGCAATCCTAGCCGAACCCCAACCGCAACCCTTAAAATAATCAAAAATTTCTTTAATTGAAGATTTAATTACCTGTGCAGCGGAGGAAACGATCGATCGGTGGCGACGACAAAACGGAGGCGGCGACGAAAGCGGCGACGAGGAAGAACCAGGCGGTGGTGGCGACGAAACGGACTGCGCTGGCGACGACGAGAACGGCGACGAGGAAGAACCAGGCGGTGGTGGCGACGAAACGGACTGCGCTGGCGACGACGAGAACGGCGACGAGAGATTTGGCGATCGGCGGGAACGAGGATTTTGGGATTTTGGGTTCGCGCGCGACTTCGAGAATAATTAAGATAATGAGCGTAGAGATCGATCTGTGCCTTTTTTAATTAAATCCCTATTTACATGCCCCTACGGATAAATCCGTAGGTTCTTGGTTTGCGGCTCCGTAGGGGCAAACAACAATTTACGATTTAATATTCTTAAATTAATATGTAAAAACCGTAGGGGCAACCTTAAGGCCCTACGGATTAGTCCGTATGGCCAAACGAAATCTGACCCTACGGATTTCGTAATCCGCAGGGGCAACCCCTATTTTAGTAGTGTCAAAAGCATACTTGTGTCTTTCATCTGTCCATTTAAACTGAAGGTGAGGAAATGGAGTGACAAAAAGATCATCCATTTTATTTACGAATAAGGTGGAGAGAAGTTATTAACACGAAATCACATTACTTATAATTATACCTTTTCAGGATTTGAATCAGATTCATCACGGAGAAATCAAAATGAAGAAACAACTTGAGGTTCTCCCTGCAAGTAAACAAGGGGAAAATGAAACACCTAGGAACCTGCACATCTAAAAAATTCAGATTCCAAACTTCAAATGCAAGAAGTTACGCTTAAGCAAAAAGAATTTGAAGTAGGGGATTTTAAGAAATTTACTTAAAGGTTGGGTGTCCAATTCTTCTTCTTCAAGCATATAGAACTCATGACCGTAACCCAATAACCAAATGAAATCAATTGAAAAAACAATAATACAAAGAAACAGAAAACACTCATCTTGGATATCTTTTTCCCCTTTAAAATTAAGATGGAAAGAAGATGTTAATCATCACGTTTCAGAGAAGCAATAGCAAAAACCAAAATAACTAACGGATACTGCATCACTAAACCAGTTTATGAACTTGGAGAACATCACATAACTCCTGCAGCACTAAACGCCTTCCATGCAGCCTGCTAAAGCTTTTGGAGAAAACAATGTATTCGTCTAAAATTAAATTTTAATCTTAGAGGGGGGAAAATCAAATTTTGATCTGTTATTATGTAACCAATATGCCCCAAAAGACCAGACAAAAGTTTGACTTATTATCATTAGATATTTAGATTTCCTTCTTCTTCTTTGAAATCATAGAAATCAATGAAGTGCAAAAGGATCAAACCAGATCAAAAAACCCAAGAAATCAACTGATAGATAGATATTCAAGATAAAGATCTCAAATTTTAAGGAATCGATTACCCCATCTCCTTCTCGTTCTGAACCCTAACGAGGCGCGGAGGCTGATCGCAGCGAAATTGAGAAAGGATCATATTTTGGGGGGCTAACCTGGAACTTCGATCGCAGCGCCAAGGGACTGATCACTGCAGCGATATAGGATGTGGAGGCGGTGGGGCCTACTTCGTTTTGAGCACGCAGCGTCATTGACCGGTCAACCGGCAGTAAACAGTTAGTTATTTAATAAAAGTAATTATGGCTGCTTATCCTAAATGAAAATTGGTATTGATAAAAGTCATATACATATCACCATAAGAGATGAATAATGAAAAAATACTAAATAAAATCAAAAAATACTATTTTTGGTATCGGATATGAATATAGAATAGATATAGGTGTTACCATATTTATATTTAATGTCATGTGAATACGGATATAGTTAACCATCAGAACTGGAAATAGCTATTCATTTTCAATAAAATATAATAAACAAAGTCAACTCCGAGCATCTCTATCACTCTCACAATGTTCGAAGTGAGGTATCTAGTCCTTAATAAACAGCAGTTGTGACTTGTGATCTTTATGTACATCAGTCCACCAAGGTGCTTTTTCATTAAAAGAATAAAGTTCTTATATTGTGAAGATTATTTTCCTTCAAACGATGAATGTAAATCTATGTGCCAAATATAGAAAATAAACAAATAGTTTATTTGTGTGTGCGGGCAAGAATACTTGGTCCATGCAATTTGATCTTTATTTACCATTATTCTGTACACAAAAATAGCTTGAGAATAATAGAGGACAGGTGTCGTAGAAGGAAATCCTTTTTTATAGCGTCGAAAAAATGCATCCTTCGTAATTTTTTCGACGATCAGCACCTATCATCTTCATCTTGATCATCTAACATTTTGATACTCCAAATTTTATATTATTCCATCATTTTTTTACTGTTGATTTAGTGCGTGCAAAATTAATATTGAAAATAAAACTTTTACATTGCAAATTCAACGGTGAAAATATGGTAAAATTATATGAAATTTGGTGTATGCACGTTTTAGATGATAAATGATAAAGATGATGACGGGTGCCGATCGTCAAAAAAAATCATAAAGGATGTAATTTTTTAATGCCATTGAAGGAAAATATCTCTTAGAGCCTCTTTTCCTCATTATTCTCAAATAGCTTAGGGCAATATAATTTCTCTCAAATAGCTTAGGGCTATATAATTTCGTGGCAGGAAGTCTTACTGATACAGAAAAATATTGATTCCAAGTAAAAACATGAATCCTCAACAGGTAATATGCAAATCACAGAATGCTAAAATACATAGGCGTCACTAAGACCAACCATAGAATTCATGAAAATAATATATAGTACATCTAAAGCAAACCCATATCATATAATCAATAGGGCAAAATACCCACCAAAATCTAATATCACTGATGTAATTACAATGTTACACTAAAAATTACATAAATGCTGACGGCTAAGATAGAGAAGCTGGCTTACAAACATGGTAAATTCCTAAGGTTACTAACCGCTTAGTTCATGAAACCCCTAATGCCTTGTCAGAAGGTTGCGAAAACTCTGTATCCGCATAATGCAAAAGTCTCCTTAATCTTAAGAGCATATCACAATGAAAAGGTAAAGCAGTGCGCCTCTCCAAATACACAGGGCTTGTAGTCATCCAAGACAAAGCGTGGAACTCAGCTGCAACTGACTCCAAAACTGAATGTGTCTCAAATTCCTCAAGCCCCGAGCTCCTGCTTTGTTTACTATTGCCTCGGCTAATTTTCTCTTTGCCCCCATAGTGATCGATGAGGGTCACTGAGAGAATAGAAGGCCAATCGTCTTTTGTTGGTTCTGAAGGATCTTTTCTCATGGCTGGGACTGATTTTGATACGATGTAGCCTGTTGAGACAGGAATTGCGGAGCCTTTGCTGTGTAAGAGATGAGCGAGGGGCGGAGATTCAGAAGTGAGACAGGTGGGGAGTTGTAAGGGTGTCGCTGATAAGTAGCGCATACTTGGTGAAGGGATTAGGATATAGGAAGCAGGCATGGATCCAAGTGATTTCACTGCACTGAAACCTTCAACGTACCCAGAGAAAGCTGAGCTGCCCACACTGCTTTGAGTTCCTGCAGCTACAAAAATTTATTTATCTTAATGACAAGAAATGCAGTATAATATGATAGTATAGTAACCTAGATACCGAGGATTCAACAGTCAAAAAAATAGAAACTCTTATGTTTTTTGGTTCACAAGTCTGACTGAAATATACCCACGGCTATAAAACAATATGAGATGTACTGTACTAAGCATACCAACAATGTGAACTTTCTTTTTGCACGACAACCATGAAGTAAGAATGCATCAAGAAGTTGCATGCATATTAAGTAGAATATCTAATATTTCTTCAGATCGATGAGATGTGTATTGTTCAAACAATTAATAATCAACCATAGAATTATCATCGTAACAAATTTCATAACCATAAAAATGAGCAAGGATCTTGTACAAAAGTAGATTAAAAAAGAAAATCTTCATAATGTGCACTATAAGAGTAAATATCAACAAAATGAAAGAGCATTAAAATGTTTAATGTAAGGGAATTGATGAGTGCAAGTCTGAAATAGACTTCATTCATTCTGCACTTTTCTTTTTGGGGGCCGAGGAGGAGGGAGGAGACCTACCAGAGGAAGAAGGATCGGCTGGAAGCATCAGCTGCACCGCATGATCAATAGAAACTCCAACTAAACTGATGCTATGCACCAACTGCAACAGTCCCCTTGAATTGTCCAACCCTGGTTGTCCTGCTAGGAGCTGTTTCTTGGTATTAGCCTGCCCTAAACCACTTTTAATAAAGCCCGTCTTTGCACGAGGGCTGTATAAAGAAGAGCTAGGCGAGGAGGGAAGATTCCTTTCCTGCATTAAACCCATTTCATGCTGCTGAAGTGAAGTTCCATTAACGTTTGAGGAAAGAATGTCAGGAGTAGAACGTCTTAATTGTATGGGCCACTTCTTAACATCATTTCCGCCCACTGAATATATAGCATTCTGCCATTCTGTATATAATTGCATGTTGGTAAAAATAGAATTGAAAATAGGGGGGCCAAAAAAACCTGTAGTTTAGCCCGTACTTTTACCCCCTCAAGGAATTTAGTAGCACAAACCACCCCTCTGCTCATAAACCATAAGCTTAAATATCCAAATTCAAATATAAACAACTCAAATGATTGTATAGTTTAAATTTAGAATTTTTTTTAGTTGTTGAGTAAAATTTGAGTTTAGATTTTTTGTTATTGAGTGGAATTTGAGCGTCTTTTGAGGGTTTTGGAGCAGACGGGGTGTTTGCGCTAACAATTGACTTGATGGGGTATAACTGTTATATGGGGTAAAGTACAGGGTGCATTTAAACCGGAAATAAACTGCAGAAGAAAAGTTTACAATTGTTTATTACCTTGGCATTCTAACTCAAAAAAACAACCAATACGTGTAATTATTATGTCCCTCGGCCTAATGGCGCCAGAATCAGGGGAAGAACTAGATAGTATTTGGCAACCCTGCTGCAAAATTTGAATGAACAGGCTTTGAAGAACCTTTGTATCTTGGCGGCTACTAATACCACCAAAAGGAACTATGTTACAGTCAAGCAACTCTCCTCTAGAGTCGGTCCAAATGCATGCAAGCCAGCGCCAATCCTCAGTCCACCCATAACAACAATGGAGGCTGGCTGATTTTTGATCATGCTCTGATCCCTCGATTGAAGAGCTCGTTCCAACATCTGAACTATAATTCCCACTACTATCCTCCATACCAGATTTCGAATTGGTAGATTCCAATGAACCAGGTTCTGCCAATATAAATAGTGGTTCAAACATGCATCTTGTGTCGTCTTGATTATTTGAATCGCAGTTGAGTCCCGTTCTTGAATTCTGCCACGAGTTATCCCAAGGCTCGCCTTCTCTTGAAAGAACTGATCCAGACATCCGAGGAGCAAGGCAATCCTTCCACATCCCTGGAGAGCTAACATGCATCAATGAGGGTTGTGGCCTCACTGACAAACCTGATGACTGAATTGTGTCATTGCTAGAAATAGCACGTGCGACTCTTCGAGCCTTGTTGTACACAGTGAAGGCAATGTCTTTCAAGATTGCTAGCTCGTTCATTGGCCTGTTGACTCTTAGCAAGCAATCTACAGTCACAATCTGCAAGATGAGTTTTGGGATGCTGAATCCTGAGATCATTAGGGCATTTGAGGATGATACTTCATCCGCAGCAGCTGTAACACTTTGAGCCCTTGCAACTTGAGAGAGTAACCAGGATTGTCTCCCTCTATCTTGTGTCAAAGCAACCGATCCAAGGGCGGCAGAGCACTCAACTAGGGTTTTTAGAATGGCTGTAGGTTCAGGAAAGGGGCACACAACATATACTACCTACAGAAATCATTGCATGTAAAGGTAAGGTACAGATATACAGCAGAGGCATAAACTCTTTGGAAAAATTATTTCTGGCCACTAAATCAGTACATATGATGATAATGACTAAGATTAATAAAAGAGTCAGGACTTCTACATGAAGAAATCTGCTGCAGAAATATATGTGACAGACTGACAGTATGTTGGAGGTATTTAATGCATGCCCAAGAGAACAACTTATTGATTAATCAAATTAGAACATCAAATATGTCAGAACAGAAGTTAATAAAGGCACCTTGTTACATAGAGTACATTGGTTATGATGAAAAGAAGAGAACCAAATGTTGCTTTAGGAACAAAACTCTCGTAATCCTATGTCCATTTTAACAAGAAAAGGTAATTTTGTTCATGGTATCCCAAACTAAATTTAGTAGTGGCATCAGCTATCAGGAAGGAAGGGGAGTTAAAGGTATCTAGTTTAGCATTTACTGAACAATCATAGCAAAAGAGGAATAGAATAATATACCATGCAAGGGCCCGTGCTCCCTTCCTTTGGATTTTGAGAAGAATTTGGAGCAAGTTTTAGATCCCTAATAACCTTTGTAAGAGCATTAATGAAGCTCTTCACACTCCAACTTTTGGACAGAGCAAGAAAATAATCACTTATTGAACAGATAGAAATTAGATTATTTCCTGCAGTCTTCACTTGTTCAGGGCAGTCAACAAGAACTAGGCCAGAAGGTAGACACTTTCCAGGGGATAGCTCCATTTGGTTTGCACAGATCTGAGGTGAATGAGTTCCGAGTTTGCAAGTCTCGTAAACTGTATCAAGATAAGATCCACAATTAGGAAAACTAACATAGATTATAATTAGTATGATGCAAATAGAAAAGACGGAAAAACATATAAAGAATAAAAATAAAATAAGTGTCTTGATTATCTAGCTAGCCATGAGTCCATTTCTTAGTACTGAACTTTCTGACATGCAAGTCAAATTCTACCTACTACATTGTTTCCATATATCCATCTCTAGATTACTCGGTGCAGGCTCAGGGTCATTACCTGCTGGCCGAGACTGTAAAATGTGTAGTATTTAAAATAAATTATGTTTGTTCTAATCTGGTGCAAGTATCTTCCCAAGTGCCTCGGTAATGATAAATTACATAGTCGCAGAACAGATAACCAGCTATAATATGCATGCACATTAGAAATCTGTATGTACATTTCAAATGCAATAAGCCTGGGAGATATATCTGTGTGTAATAATGAACTTCCAGCCAACCCATCATCATAAAAACGCACTTGAGGATAGGCAAAAAAAACATTAAAGAGGGGAGAAAAGAGGAGAGTAAAGATAAGACCCCTTTTTATTATCAGATTGTTCTGATTCTCATTAAAAGATTGCCAATAGGAATATTGGATTACCATGCTAAATCAAATTGCGCAGAAAAAATAAAATCAAATAGGATAAAAGAGCTTATATAATCGAAAGAAAATTTAGAAAGAAGCAAGACGGTTGTGCCCCGCAGAAGATGCAACAAGGGGATTGCTCAAATCAGTTGAAGGCTGCTAGAATACACGTATTTGTAATGTGTTTATTAACGGGTTTTTAGCTTATTCTAGAAGCCTGTCTTTATGTCATTAGCCAACTAAGTAGGGATGTAATTATTAAATGGCAATGCCTATATGAAGAGGAGGATTGGGCTAATCCCAATTTATCCATTTCATTCCCCTAAACACTTTCTCTCTCTTAATCCTCTCTCCCCTAATAATCTTCACAAAGGCTAAAGAGAGAAGTTCAATAGATTGGATGGAAGCTGCAATAAGGTTGTAGATGCCAACGTAGTTGGTTTGGTTCTATAGAGCTCATGGTGTAGTGCTTCCTGGTTGATATGAACAGTTCTCTATTCGGCATGTTCGGCAAGCGTATTAGAGCTTATGGTGCTGAGAATGTGACAAGTTGTGCAGAATATATAATACACTAACGAAACTATGGCGCCTAAGTCTGGTTTGGGAGCTTGAATTGCAGAGTCTAATTTAGCCTACAGTAAACCAAACAAGCAAATTATATTTCTGCGACCTATTGCGACTTGCACAGCAATTCTTGAGCTAAATATCTAGCCTATGCATGAAGAATGACTGGCAAAGAATGAATATAAAGCCGAGCACTGCAGAGGTAACAAGGCCGATTGTCAGAATTTATATGAAATCAAATTAATTCAAGTGCCAATAGCATGATCCACCAGCAAACTTGAAACGAGGGAACAAGAATGCATTCAGGAACTCAATTATTGTAGAAAGATTTCTTGGTATTTTTTGGAGTCAAGGAACTGTCTTCTTGAAAATTCACAGAAGAAAGACCAATCCCAGAAAAATTACTTGAGACTGGGAAGAAAAGTCTCAGTCAATACAGATCACAGTATGCCATGAATATGATTTGAGGTTCTGTACCTTTTAGGGAGTACGAGATAACAAGTTAGATCTAAGTACTGCCTCCCACCAATACACTAATCATAAATAATATAGAAAATAAACATAATGATTCAAGAGACAACATAGAAAACAGATCATGCATCATGAATAACTTCACAAGGAATAACCAGGGGAAAAATTACTTACCAGTTCCTAGCTGTCGAAAAAAATCAGCAGTTGCAGAAGAAAGGAGATTGATATCTGGACATAGAGCATAGTAAGTAACCTGCAATGATCACCAATAAACATAAGCGATGCAATGTAAGAATCTTCTGCAATTACATATGAAATAAGCAAGCAACCGTCAACAACCCCACCCCCCAACCCCACGCCCCTTTCTCTCTCACAAAACCAGCACACATAGACACACAAGAACACTGAGAAAACCAACTCTGACACAAAAATGGAAACAGCAATAAGGGAAAAGATAATTGATAAATGATAACACTGAAACAAACTTTTATAACTTACTGGTTTCGGTAGAGCATATGGTTCAAGAGGAGCTTTTTCCCAGAATTGCAGACAGTTAGCAGATGTCTTCAGCCAATCATCCTGGTACCTACCATGCATAAATGTCATATAAGATTGAAAAATGGAAATCCATTCAGAAAATAAGAACTGATATGAAATGGCGATGCATACCCAACAAGTATAGCAGGCAATGGAACTGCTGCAACTGTTGGCCTAACTCGAGTATAGCACTTCTGCTGCTCTGCCTCGGAATTGCCCATTTCTTGATTTAGACGTCTTTGGTATGATTCGTCAATTCTAGTCCCCTCTACAAAAGTAAGTTTCAGTGAAAAATATTACTGAATTTTACAAACATATATAAAGAGTAGGAAACATGAAGTACCTCTGATACAAGATGAGCCCCCAATCGATTGAGGACTTATTGGCTCTCCGGCAATTGTTACCGTACTTGAGGAATCCTTAGTTTCACTGGTTGAATAAGAATGTCCATCTCCGGTAGCTCCCGAGTCAACTGAATGACTGCGGCCCTTGCACCAATCAATCACAGATAAAGGGCCATCCAAACTTACAAACGCTGATTTCAAGGCTACTTTAATGTCTGACTGCAGCAAACTAATTACAGATGATGGTTGAACCTGTCCCAAATACATAAAGCGTTTCATCACCAACAAATCGAAGTTATTGCAAATTTATCTTTTATAGCCCATTGTGACAAGAACCTCATTCAATGATTCAAATAACAGCTCCAATTATAAAGTAGTATTCAAGTTGGTACATGATAATTGACATAAAACAGGAGCAAAATCGGTTGAGAGAATTAAGGAATCAATTACTGCTTTTGGCAACATAAAAGTAATAAGTTTTTTCTGGTGGACCAAAGATATTTAAAACTGTTCCAATTCAAGTATTTCAACAAACAGAAGATAATGTGAAATTTCATCAAAAGAGGAATCTTTTCTGCATTTGTGTCAAAAAAATAATTATACTACATGGCACAAGTTTCTCAACGTGCAAGATTACTGTCTCCACAAAACGAAACAAGAGGTTCTGGTTTTCTACTCCTTATCATCATACAGCAAGCAGCAACACGAGAGCATTTCAATGTAGTGCAATCAGGAAACTTACATCTGCAGAGAGTGGATCGATCAAGTCGACCCCTGCAATGTCCACAGAGTGGCACCTGGCCAAAAGTCCACCACAACCCGCATGAACCATAGAAGGACCACAGGAAAACCCACGCCTTCGCTGTTCCTGCAGTGCAAGCCAACAGTAGGAACTCTCACTGTCATCCATATCCAAAGACACGTCCACAAAGGACATAGATTGTTGGACTAGTAAAGCCAGTGAATCAAGAAGCTCCTGAAGAGGTTGCCTTTGCCCAGAGAAGCTTAAACCATCATCGCTGGATATGTTATTAGTGAACGATGATGACATTTCCGAAGTCCGCATATTTAAAGGCTTTGTTCCTTTAGGAACCCCAACAGAGCGCCAAACACCCACTCGTGTGGTAAGGGGTTCATCAAGAATCCCTACGTCAGCTTCACCAGCTATTCTGACAGGTATAGATTCTTTCTTCTTTACCTCATGCTTGTTTGAGATCATCTCAGAAGTGGTGCTGGTAACACAAGTGACAAGATCTGGCCTAACTTTGGCAGATAGCGTGCTCAATCCAAAAGGAACTCGGTTGCAAAGTGATAGTAGCGTGTGTCTTATCCGGCACATGGCAGCTTGGAACATGGCACATTCAATCTCTGTAGCAAGTACAGTCTTTAAAGACAATAAGAATTGTCCTGCCTCAAATGGTTGTTCATTCTTCATTCGAAGAGAAAATGTAGCACTTGATGACTTCATGCCTGACAGAGAAGATGATGCTTCTCCCTTACGTGAAGATACGTCCTCATTGAACGATTCATTGTCATTCTTTTTTGTCCGACTTTGCACATGGCTATACAAGGACTGGGCACAGGATTTTGTGTCATGACCTGCAGAACTTGTTTTTACTTTGGAAGTAATATCCAGTTTTTCTACTGATATGCCTACACATGGGGAAGATGGCGCCATGCCATACACATAAGCATTTGAACTTGACTGCAAACTCTCAACCCTTTTAGATCTGGGTAAGTACGGGCTCTTAAATATTGACGTTGAACACTCACTAGCAGGAGTCTCGACTGCTGCATATTCAGGTGCAAATGTCATCATGGCTTCAGCCTTTGTCAGATAGTCAAACTTACCTGTTGAGGGTGGTAAAGAATTGTTTAATGCAATAGATGACCTGGCATCCCTTGTAGATTCTGCACTTTTGCCTTGAGTATCATCCATAAGTGCCACAATTGGAAGGCTAATCCCCTCGAAAGACGGAAGAGCTACAGGAGAAAGTTTCTGATCTATATCCATTGCCCCAGTATAAGGACTTGCGCTCACTTCTCCACAATCAGCAGCAGGCAACATAAGGGCTTGAGACTCAGCTTTCCCTGGAGGCTGTGCAAGAGTAACAGTGTTGAATCATTTGCTAGACTTGATTGATTTTTCCAGCTCAAACATTGAAATACTATTATATGGTGCATTGAATGCAAATTACAGTGAAGTTTCTTATAAAGTTGCAATCTTATAATAAACTGGCGATGCTACATATGGTGCAGCTACACGTAACAAATGTTAAGTCAGTGAAGGTCATCGAAAAGAGGTCAAAAGAAATATAGGCACAGAAGAGTATGCAAAACAGGTGCTTTTTAAAAAATTCATTTATTATTTTTTTGGACATGAATTAAACCTATATTTTACATAGTTATCTTATCATTAAGACAAAAACATGGTATCTAATATGTATTATGATTAAATGATTTTTGACAAATCATACCTCACCGAAAGACAAAAAATCATTTTCAAAGAAGTCACCAAAGTCTCCAAATTCATTGATGATTATTTGGATATCCAAGCCAAAGCCTTTCTCATCGTCCTCATCCCAATCCCATTGAGATCCAAAATATGTAGAAGTTGAATTATTTGCTTCATCCTGGGTAGCAATGCCTGCAGCTTTGCCTGTTCGATCAAATGCATCTGCTGTGCCTGTGTGAGGGCGCTTAACCTACATAGAACATTTTCAGTCAGATCAAACATTTATGCATTTTCAGTAACAATGGTTTCCTATCTCAGATAATCATTAAACCAAAATTCTTCATGCCACAGGATATTAAAAACGCGTCCAATATATATAATCATTAATACAAGTGATATACAAGTCTGCATAAGAATAATTACCGTTCGATAGCCATCGTTTTCGAGTTGATCCTTGGAAGACCTTTTAGAGGAAAGAGAATCAGCATCTGCGTCAAGATCACGGTCTCCAGTAACCATTGCATGATCAGTTTCACTTGATGTGCTACTCACACTGCTACCGCTGCTACTATTGCTGTTGCTGCTGCTATTATAACGCCGCTGCAGCCGCATTTTATTAACCTCAGGTCCATCAAAAAACTCACCATCGCATGTGCTTCCAAATGCCAAACTAACCAGAAAGAAAATTAGTGTAGAAGAAAATTAATAGCACAGACAGAGGAGGACTTGCAGCATGCTAAGGAAGACTAAACAGCGTCTATTATTCAAATAGGGGAATAAATTTAAATAACTAGTCATAAAGATTCTTCTCATATCCAGTAAATCATCAAAAACCACGAGTTCTGGAACATAAGACATCTCCCATCTCCTAGTACTGTTCCATAATATACTCTCAAGACCTAATGGCAATTGTATTAAAACAATTTGGGACCCATGCTACCATTAGATTGTGGTCATGGTTACTCAATTCTATATTTATCAATATTGTCTTATTCGTCCCCAGCTGCATGATGGTATTTGGCCTGATAGAATGGGCATCAATATCATGATTTCATTAATGAATATGATAAAGCCAGTCTGCACCCATGCAGCTAGGATTACAAGAAGTTGAATTTATCGAGCGTTAGAAAAATTACACTCATGGGATGTCTAAGATGATTGATGGATTGAAAGGTGCATCCACATCTGATCAGTCAGAACATGAGAGACATGGAACTAGTACTGCTCGACAGATTCAAGTCGTAGGAGCATGAGAGACCGGGAACTAGTACTCTCAATGCAATCGAGCAATCAGAAAATGAGAAACCTTAACCAACCTTCCTAAATGGTTACTGTCGGATTACTGAACTGGGCATGGATGATTAGACCGGTAACTCGCTCTCTCTATTGTAATTTGATTGAAATGGGAACATGCGTCAGTTTTATTCGCCTGAAAGCAATTTTCATCTCCAAACAAAACTTTTTGAAGTACCAGGTCTCAGTGATCATTAACACTGAAAACAGTGTCAAATATCTCAGTGATTTTTAACACTTAATAAAGGTGCAATCAAATATATAGAAAGAATAGATAAACAAAAACTTAGAAGACAAGGTGTCAGGATCAGTTGCATCTGCACTACAAACCTTTGCAGGTCATTAAGTCATCAAATCCTTTCTTTGTCAGTAACAGCCCAAGATTCTGTAGCTATTAATTTTTATGCAAGCTTATAAGCATTTTCAATTTACATAACATAAGATCATTCTAAGAAAATCTTGAAATAACTTTCTTCCATTTAACGGCAAAAAGAATGTCCAGCCACTGCTTTTCTAAATATGAAAGTGAACGGTCAGGGGTGCAACTCTTTTTTATCAATAGAATAAAGAAAGAGATCCAGTTAATGACTTTTAATAATTTTCTTCTTCCTCGATTCCTCTTTTAGAAAGCATAGACCTAATGGAGAAGCTTTCTATCATATAAGTCGTTTGATGCACTTGACTTCCAACGACCTATATAAATAAGTACATGAAAGAACCTATAAAATGATGGCACGTCGTTCAACAATGTGTCCGAGTAACAATACACTGCAAATGTGACTCCCAACATAAAAGCAAGGACCTACTTGGTGTCAAGGCAATAAGGCATTACCATAAGAATGTCTCAAACTAGGGACATCTCAAATAAACCAACTATAAAACCCCAAATTTCTTCTCATCCCTAGAGAGGACGAAGTAGAAGCTAGTGAACCCCATATGTGAAACTTTGTAATGTCTGCTAGTATAACAAATTTCTTCAAGACTTTAGTAATGTGAACTTTGTATACAAGTTAATAATGTATGCTAACATACAAAAAAATTTATCATCAATATATAGAACTTTAACTTCACTGTATCCAAAGAGAAGCATGGTTGAGAGGAGACAATTAAATTTGAACAGTAAACATATATCAGCTAAGCAACATAACCTACTACAGGAAAGAATAGGGTCAACTACAGAAAGACTTGTATGATCTGATAGATGAATTATTACTAGGGAAGCCAGAAGCAAGTGATGAATAATAAGCACCAACCAATGCTCAATATGCGATGAACCAGGAAGACTCCATAAAGGCCAGATCTCAGACAGTGTTGCTCCAGCCCAATTTTTCCGGCAAAACCTGTGAATAAGAATAATGACTGTAAAGAAAAGGACCTCAGAAGAAGAATATGGCAAAAGCTGCTACCTTTTTAGAGAGGTTCGAGCAAAGGCCTTGTGCATTAAAGGGACTACCACAGTTTCTGGTTGGTAAATGAATGTCCTTTGAAGAATGGCAAGCTGTGTTGATACATGTTTCTGCTGGTTTTTCCCAACAGACACCGTTTGTGCCTCTTCAGTGTGATGTTGACCACCACACTTCTTTTGGTTATCAACTGATTCAAATATTTTATCACTGGATTTAGAAGAGAAGCCCAGAGTGACCTCTACATAGCAACTTTGGCCTCTTAATTGGCAGCCTGACGATCGTGCAACATCAAAAGGCATGCCCGGTGTTAACCTTTTTGAACCCTTAACCTTGCTGGAGTAGTCAACAAAAAAAGGAGAAAGTTGCTAATTAAGAGGATAACAGAGAAGAATAAAAAATAAAAAGTAGGAGTTAAATCCAGATTACGAATGAAAACTAGTTTATCTGTCCACATTAAGGGAAGTAAAGGACTTGTGTCAAGTCGCCACAGGAAGACGAGGGAATTGATTAACCTCACACAAGACGGCCCTTAATTTTTATTATTCTGAAGTAAGAGATTACCGAAACCTTACTATTTAAATACCTGAGATATACTTGATTCACGAGATCAGTGGGACAGCATCCCGTAAGCCTACCTTGCATGCCATTAGGGGCAACAACGACTGCCAAAAAAATAATTTTCCAGAAGATCAACAATAAATTTAAGGTGAAAAACTATTTACATGAGTTGCAGTCATCGTACATCCATAAAAATCAGCTAATTTCTAATATAGATAAAATTATGTTGTCCTCTGACTCACAGGTTGAAGGACTGCATGACAGAACTTTGGGGAGCAAGTTCTCAAATTAGACAGCATCAATTTTCTACTGATCAGCATCCACAGGAAAAACATAAATTTCCAATTGTTTATCCGGGATGAATGGAACTGAACAGAAGGTTTACCAGAATGGTATATTATAGTCAATTTCAGTTTCCACCTTGTGTGAATTCACAATATATGCCGATATCAAAACTGACATGGGTTGCCTACAAACTATCATTAAACATAAAAATTACTAGCACTACAAATCAAACAAGACAAAAGTGAAAGACACAGGTAAGAGCAAGCAAGACTTAAAATGAGAAAGGAAGCAAGCTCGCTGACAGAAAAATGGTAAAGTATTTGACCAAATTGCAAAGGCAGTGCAAGTAAAATGGATAAATAAATACCTCCCTGATTGCTAAAGCTATGGAGTTTTTATTGATGATACTATGGCTCGACAATGACGTCAGATTTTTTTTTTTTAAATGCCTCAGCCTTGACAAAAGCAACACTACAAGCATTGGATTGCTCAATTGTCAGAACGAAGACAGATGCATGTCCTCAATCTGTCAGTTCCAACCCTCTAAATGAGTTAGCAAAATGTTCATAGTTGGTGATTGGTTCGCTGGGGATGTAATTCAAGGGGAAGGTTCCTTACAGGTTCCAAATTGATTGTATTAGGACTAATAAATCTATTAATAATCTACAAAATGTATAAATGGACCTTTGCCAATAGATAGTGGATACACACATAAACGCGCTTCTCCATCAGTAACAAATTCTCTTTAAGCACAACTATAGAACTGGAATTGAAAGTTGGTTTGTCAGAATCATAATCAACACAACACAAACATTTCAGAAAGCACAATTATACAACTAAAATTGGAAGTTGGCTGTCAGATGCATAATCAACAAACGCTCAACCATTTCGGAACAAGATGAAGATTGACATATATACTTATATTATGTAGTATACCTGGAAGCCCTTCCCCAATAGAATTAGACGAACTATGCTTCGACGCATTTTCCATATCATCACTGCGAAGTCCCCGAATATGTCTAGAACAAGCAAGCATGGATAGAATTAAGATACTTCTTATCATACGATATAATTACCAAAAGAGAGAAGAAATGCATCAAAAAGAACCTTATAATAACTAGAAAAGGATTCAAAAATAAATAGAAACGATAACAAAATAACTGACTTTGCAGATATTATTGCATGGACAAAGATTGCCTCTTCAGTTACAGAAAAGATGAACTCAATTGTTGGTTGCACTTTCCTACAAATAAAAAAAGAGAAAATGGTTCAGAACATTTTTTAAAAAACCATTCCCAAAGAAGAAATATAGAAGTACCAGAACATTGGATAGTGCGACTGATGCATTATACTCCATAATGTTACATACAATGGAGAACAAATGAAGAAAAACTGAAAAGGAGCTACAGAAAAAAAATTCGCTTGAAAAACTGTAATGTTATAAGCATACATGAGCAACTTCAAATTTGAGTCTTCTTTTGCCGATACATCCTTCCAAAGCAACAGCTTAACTTCCCATGGGAATTTCTAGAATTATAATCTACCATAAGGAATGAAACTATTTAACCTCTTTTGGAAGATATGATTCATATGGTGGTGATTCACGTGCATAGCAATTTAGAGAAACTGTGTTTACAGACAGCAGGGAAAAAGGGGTGGCACATCTTGGTTCAGCAGTGTGAAACATGACCTTAATAAAGTATTATGCTCACCTCGGATCGGTAGGTTGCACTTAGGACATTAAATTAAACAAAGATGTTATTATTCTAGTCGAAAGGGAAAAAAAATTCTCCTCTCAAGTTAAGCTTTTGATGGACGTCTTTTAGTTCTCTAATTATTATGGTGGATACCAAAGTTAGGAATTATACATCAAATATAGAAATAATTTGGATTTCTCTAGGATTTCATCCAAACCCTAGCTATGAAGTTTTCATGATAAACTTTTTTACTTTCTCCAGAAACCCAAGGTTGTGGTTCACCCATTATTTCAGGACAAATGTATCAAAATCAGATTTGATCTGCATAACACCAAAGCATCCCTCCATTTGATCCTTGCATGATATCATACATTCATGGAAAAAAAATAGCAAACCCTTCCATTTTTTAAGTAAACCTACAGAGGAGTTTGTCACTTCGTCCGTAATTTTCATGCTCGTCTATCAAAATCGGAATAGACTGGCAAAATCCTATCTAACTAACCGCATGTGGTCAAAATGAAAGGGTTTTTTTTCCCAGAACCCATATTCATGTCATATTGCTACTCATAAATGAAAAGAATTAGCAATAGTTCTATATGTGTTCATAGATCCACATCATCTCACATTGATGCCAAGGAATATATGGTAACCTGACGAGAAGACAATGCCTTTTAAAAGCTTGGAGCAACTCCCGGATCTCTTCCATGATAGCATAAGTTAATGAGTCAACATGTATCTAATTTGTTATGAACTCCCTTAAGATAGATGTGTATGAGGATATGGTGTGGGGAACTTGGGATACGGTAACTTGTGATAGATCTATTAGATTAGATAAATTACAAAAAAATAAGAAGAATAAGTAGAATAATGAGCCATTGAATGATTGAGTAAAACAATATAATTGTTTCAAATATTATATGCGGTAAATGTACGTCACCTTATTAGTTAGTAGTTCTCCACCCAAGTAATTATCAATATGTCAAGATAAGCTCAAGGTTAATTAAGCATACAAGGTATGCGATTTTGTCATTTGTATCTGTAAATGTCACTAAGGCAGCACACTACATAAGGCTCTTGCAATTGTCGCTTTGGTGAATTCAAAGTAACTATGTAAGCAACTCTACCCCTGCATTTTGCACCCACCAAAACCCTCCAAATTGTAGAGAGGTCATTTCATTGTCTAGGAACTTTGGCATAGTCATGATGGAGCAAGAGCATACTTATCGCTGCGCAGAGGCTTGCCCTCCTATTTTTGAGCGTCGCAAAAGTGATTGGTGCCAACCATCACCAACCCACAAGCCAATACACAAAACATACCCATGAACCATGGCGATAACCATGTCTCATAGTATCATGGGGACATATATCCTTACCAAGTACATGCAAAAGATATACCGCCCTCTCTGAGCTCACCCCCTAGCAAGATCAGCATTCATCCAAGGAGGCCTAAGTACTTCAAAACTTCCACTTGCAATAGAGAAATATCACCACCTGTTATATGATTCGTCATACTTGACCAGGAAGCTAGTCAGACTAATCAACATTCCAACTAACGAAGAAGTATTTGAAGCATCCTAGGAGCTTCTACTTCTCAAGTTTACTATAATAAAAAAAAGGCATCATAACTATAAGCACGTAGCTAATCTTTCATAAAAATGATTTCTCTTCTAAGTAGCACAGTTGATCATTTCATGGTGAGTAATTTTTGCACTTGATGTAAGTAATTGTCACAGGAATTAGCTATATATTCATTTATATTCATGATAGTTAATGGCTGGTAGACAGTAAGGGATGATAGAGCACATCACTTTGAATCTTTATTAAAGCAAAATCTTCTTTCACTGCCAGCATGAAGGCAGTTAAACAATCTGCATGCATATTACCAATCCAGAGCTTTCAAGAGGTATTTTTTCATTCATTTGGAGTGTATTTTATGTGCAGTCTGTACGACCTATGAATTGTTGCTTGCTAGATATGTCAGTCTATCTAGCCTAAACCTTGGTACTATAAGATTATGCAATGAGTTGTAATTACGTTTTGAATGCTACATGCAGCAGCAAAGCGAAACTAGAAATTGACTGTTGT
The DNA here is from genome assembly GCA_030015575.1 of Agapanthus africanus. NCBI lineage: Eukaryota > Viridiplantae > Streptophyta > Magnoliopsida > Asparagales > Amaryllidaceae > Agapanthus > Agapanthus africanus. The sequence goes on from CM057338.1 coordinate 964,883,560, forward strand.
TATATTTAATCATAAATATGGAAGAAGAATGGCAGATTATAATTAATTTAAGTAGGAATAAGCAGAAATCAAATGCATCAAGATCTTCAAATGAAGATTCATCAATAAACCTGAAGTTGTGTGTGCTTGAGGAATAAGAGTGGCATCTGGTGAAAACATCTCCAAATCTGACATAGGAAAGCCCTCTCAGTGCCCTGCAAAACATCAAAAACTAATAGGAATAATATGGACAGATAGATATTGGATACAAATAGGATATAGAAGAGTTACCTTTCTAATGAATTCCTTAAAGCCTGAGATAATGCAACAGCAACCTCCTCTGAGTCTCCAGGGGCTAACCAGACTCCAGTTCCAACAACTTTGTACCCGAATCACAGTTAATAGAAAATAAAAATCCATTAGATATTACTAACACAGAAATACGTGTCCACTAAACCACAAAAGTCAAACCTCTCAGTTTTGATACTGCAGCTTGAGCAGTTTCATTTAGCGAAGAGTGGCGCCCAGGAAGAAAAAGCCAGAGCTTAATTTTCTCATCTGCAATTCAATAATTGTTTCACAGTTAACCTCCGTAACAATCGAACACCCTGACACATGTAAGGAAAAGAATGAAAGGGGAAGGCACCACTTAAACCCTCACCAGGGTTGTGCACGCCTTGAGATGGATCCCAAGGGCCAACAAAGGAATTGGTCCATGTGCTGAGGAAGCCATTAGTCTGCAACTGCAGATGTGCTGAAAGCACCAACAATGTGGAGGCGTCTTTCTGTTCTGCTTTCAAACTGGAGATAGGAGAGGCGGCAAAAAGATCAAACATCGCTTTTCTCAAAAAGTTGACAAAAATTATCAACAGAAAATCACACTAGTTAAATTTTAGACCTTTTCTCTGGTAGAGGATTTGAATCAGATTCATATGGGAAAAACTGAAACCAAGAAAGAGCTTGAAGTTCGCCCTGCAAGTCAACAAGAGAACATTATGATACAAGCAATTTCCGGGTACAAATGCAGCAACTGTGTTTTTCATACACGAACATGAGAAAAATTGCTCGCCTACCATCAACTACTACTGCAGAACATCACAAGGGAGCTTAAAGTGTGTTGAGTTCTAGGCCCTTAATATTACATTGCATACATCTACAACAACAGCAACAAGCCTTTACCCCAACTTTTTCGGGCCGGCACACTGCATACATGTAACACCCTAGCACGTTCTTACAATATTAATTGGTATTTTAAAACTTGCTTCGTATTTCTTTTACCTTATTCTTTTGGGTTGCGATCGATTCGAATAGTAAAAGTAGTTATCCGACCCGACCCGCACATTTGAAATCCATTATGGTGCTAGATTATATCTAATATTTACCGATAAACTAAATCCATGTGGATCTAGTATAATATATCCATATATAATATCTAAATCACCATATATCTTTTGCGTAGCCACAAGTTAAGAATAATTTTTATTTGTTAACCTGCCATCGTATGGTTAAACATCCCATATCTTATTTTTTGCTTTTATCTATTACGTGTAAATCTGATAGAATCGGGATATCAAATATTTACTAAACTTAGATATATTTAAAATCCTTTTAAATCTTAAATTAGGGGTATAAGTTATTTAAATTATATCCTTGCATTATAGTTAGAAAGTTTACGTATATGTATTATTTTCCAAAATATATTTTCGATGAGAATTTGGTGGAGGTTGGTTGTAATTTGATATTATCTATATACATTAAAAACTATAATATATTTATAATTATACTACATATATATTTATAACCTAACTTATAACTTATTAAATATATAAATATACTTTAAATAGTATATATAAAACAAAATGCCTCTCTCTCTTCCCATCTCTCTCCCCGTTCCCTCTCCCCGTTCCCTCTCCCTTCTCTCCTATATCCTTCGTTTTCCGAGCCCTAACCCACGTTGCCTCACCGCACCTCCTTCCTCACCTCGCCGCCGACCTCACCTCCTTCCCCCTCTCTCCTTCGCTCCCGCTCACCTCTGTCACCCCCTCGCTTTTCTCATCCGCTCGTCGTCGTCGTCTTCCTCTTCATCCCGTGAACCCGTCTCCTTCCTTCCTCGTCGTCGCCGCACAACCTTCACCCCCGACGACTCCAGCCTCCTCCCTCAATAACCTTCAACCCTCGCCTCCTCCAGCAAACCCCCACCGACTCTCAAACCCTCGCCTGTGATTCTCACCGGCGCCCAACTCCACCACCCGAGAATCCCAACCCCCCGAGAACTCCATCTTCGACCTTACACCAAGATTCCGTAGAACAAGCAACACCTTCGTCGAGATCCTCTCACCTTCTTCTCCGACTTCTTCATCCTCTGACCCAAGCCGCATGCACCCTCAAACTCACCGACATCGCCTGAACCTTTGCACCCACGACAACCTCGACGGCACCATAACAGTACCCGAACCCTTCTCAATCGTGGTCGTCAACTTCTTCCTCATTTTCTGTTGCAGAGCAACAGCCTGGCTGAGCACCTAGACGAGATATTGCATGTGTCGTGTTCTGCATTGTCGTGTTATCGTTCTTCGCGTGTTTGTCTTCAGGCAAGTTTATCTTGATACATGCTAGTTTCATTATAGTTTACCTATGCTAAAATATATCTATTTATATTATATATACATATATTTATAATATTGCAATTTATTATCATTATGCAATTTTATAAAGATAATCTGTATTTTACTATTTAGAAACACCAGCACGTGTGTAATTATAACTGTGAAGTTATGCAAAATTAATTGTACGACTGTTCTGGTAGATACAATTTAATTTATAATAATTGACGATCGTAAAATAATATGGTTAGATATATTTTAACAAGTAATAGTGAATATATCAATTATGTTACAGCTAGAGAACCATGACAATAGATTATAGATTTTATTGTGATTGGTTGTGCAAGTAAATATTTCTTCTGTTGATACGCAATACCTGACATATGCACGACACATTATCTTACCATTGCTTTAGATGTACTGTCATACATGTAACCTGTATTGGTTACCGATACCAACAATATTGACTTGTTATCCTGATTGACCTGACTTGTTGTCTTGCTAGACAAGACCTGATCACGATTATTCCTGTGTTGGCATTAGATGGACATTCTATTGATATCTGACTAGAACATGAAATCAAGGGAAAAGGGAAAATCAAGAATGAAGCCCGACTTGTAACTCAACAGTTCACTATTTTTCAGAGACTGATTAGTTGATACAAGTTTCGGGCTCCGGAATGATGATGCTGACATCATTCATCTATACATGACATTGTTTTACTGCCTAACGGCACGTCTCGAATTCAGCCCTGACAATCATGACCGTGGTCCCGAACACGAACGGAATACTATTGAGTTACGATGAGAACTACATTAATTGATTTCAAATACCGTTAAGACAGATAACCTATAAACACGCTTTAGGATACACGTGGGATGCCTATAGCCTGTTGTTATATCACATGTGATTGTTTGTTTATAATTATATATTATTGTGTACAAAACACCCTATATGGTACATTGCTCGGTTTATTATTATGATATTTATGACGCACTGACATCAAGATTTTGCATGGCCCGGTTCCTTTAACCTTGTCGTAAGAAAATCGAGAATATTTTGACAAGCAAGCTGAGCAATGAGGGGCTTTGCGGATTAGTCTAGTGATATTTAGTTTTATTTTATTTTCTACTTACGGTTTAACATTGTGATCCCATAAGGCACGTAGCTAGGATATTATTTTGTTGGATCCTCATTCGTTTCCATTATTTTTTTTGTTATTATTTTATCGTGGCGGTTGAATATGTGTTAGTTAGATTTTTATTTACTGTTCTTGATATCTGATTGACAGCCGTAATATGACTATAGAAGAATTTTTCCTCGTCATAGGTAGCACGGTTGGCTTTGTCACGTACCGTATACGTATTTTGGGAAGCGGGACGTGACAATACATCTAATTGAGATTAAAAAAGGGTAATAACACGGCTGAACTTTGATGCAAGAAGCACTTAACCATCTTGAACTTAACAAATGGATGAAGTTTCCTACCTCTCATGACTCCTCGGATGAGGAACGAATGGTCAATGTGCATGAATACACTTTTATTCCATGCCAATCTTATATTAGTCCTATGACTACTAATACCTTTTGAACGATTCACTTAACTAAAGTATGTGTAATCAATCTCACATATGGAGAAACAAGATTTTGTGCTTGATTGCATTATTGAAGGAGGCCAAGTGCTTTCAATAGTAAGGAAGTATATGCAATTTGCATAAATTTAAAATAAGCAGACAACATGCATAGATATTTATGTTCCAACGAATGCTTATTGACCAGTCACCCGTCCGTATAAAAATGAAGTAGATAACACGGTAAAATCGACATCACCAGAAATGTCTTCTTCCTCCTCATCCTTTTTTCCTTCCATTGCTTCATCTAACCTCTCTTAATCCCTGAATATGTTAATTTTATGATATTATGCACAATGCATTAAGTTTTTTAATCTAAATTTAGAGTTCGAAGTTTGAACTGCAAAGAGCATAAAGCTTATCATACCGATACCGGATAATTACAAGACAAGGCTATAAACTGTAACCATAACCGTCCTAACATCTCCAACCAGTCATTAAACTTAGACTTCATCTCATGAACCCGTGTAGAACTATATGCCCAACCCCGCATCTTGCAAATTTTTCTTAGGAAACGATGAGTACATTTAAAATTAATCTCTCATCAGGAGTTTAGTTGTAATCTATGAGTGTAACATAAGATGTAGGACGCTTTTGCATTGATAGGGAGTTCTTTCCCCTATTACTGAAGATTTATTTAAGGGTGTCTACATTTCCCCAGTAGCTATCTTCCCATAATTTAAGTCTAATGCCATATGTCAAAATAATAACATTATTATAACAATTATTACTACTACTACTACAGCCACCACTGCTGCAACTACTACTACTATTGATAATAATACTTAGTAAAATAGTATATTTATTTAAAATATAAATTACATGATGCAAGTTTCATATGGAAGTTTGCAATTACAGTTGAACCCCGCCCTCATGGCAACATTAAAACTTTGTTTAAGTATAGAATGTGAAATTACAAGGAGAGGTGACCGGGCACACGTCTGAATGATCGGTCTCCTCTCAATTACAATACTTTTTTAGGACAGCGAGTCAAATCTTAAATCAAATTAATAGTTCAATTACACCATCTGTGCGACTAAGAAATTCTTCGTCGGTACATATTCCTTTCATAATAAATTATGTATTGATTGCATCATGATTGAATAGATAGGTTAGTCGGTAATGTACTTTTACCGCAATAGGCAGAGCTCCTGTAAAATATCCATTCAGATTACAAATCATTAAAGACATTCTAACTAAAATTCAATTTACACTTCTATCAGCATATATATCAAATTGAGTTGCTTTCTATTGTATAAGTTGGTTGTAAAATTTAAAATTAACCAATACAAACATTTTGCTCGCTCATGTGAATATTTTATAGAAAGTCTCAAATATCACAATTTACATTGTTTTTAAAACTACACCTTTATAAACTTAAAAAATGGTTTTAATCGCCCCTGTTCTTTCATCACTTAAGTTTTGTATTGTAAAATTTGTTTTGCTTATATTTACACTCCACCACAGCAAAAATATCATCTCCCCCACTTCTTTTGGACTTCTTCCCTGATTTATGTGAATTTGAAGGGTTAGGGTTAGGGTTAGGGTTAGGACTAAGTCGCGAAACTTGTCAAATCTTTCATGGAACATTCTTACGCATCCTACTCCAGTTTCTCCAATGGCATAGCCAATTCTATTCATTTGTTCTATTTGATTCTAATGCAAGAATTTTCTTATGAATTCAATCACAGGACATGTTTCCAGCTCAGCAATCGATCGAACAAATCGAACAAAAACGGTATAATCAACAATCAAAGCAGCTCAAAACGAGTAGAGGAATCGTAAGATAACATACAATTCTGAAAACATTCGTCCACATAATTCAACAAGCACAGCTCTCTAACTACTGAATATCTTTCACGCATCCAATTTCCCTCAATCTGCACAAGAACAAAGAAATCACACAAGCAGCAAAGCTTAGAGATAAGCACTGTAAGCAAAGATCCATGAAATTGCTGGGGACAAAGGAGCGAATTACCAGTTAGGTTTAGGGTTACGCGGGTAGATGAAGAGGGAAAGGGGGCGGGTACGCGCGTAGATGTTCGGCGCTTTTTTTCCCCTCTCTCTGCTGTGATCAGCCCTAGTTTAGTTCCTTCTGGGTTGCTCGTGGACGCCAAAAGAAAAGGGAGCTGCTAAAATTAAATATGGGTTTGGGTCGACAGTTGGGGATGTCAACGCTTGACCCGACCCGCAAAGAAGATCTCAACTTACCTTCTTTTTACATTCTTCCTTCTTGGAAAATGGCCAGTAAACCGATGCAAACTGGATTTGAACTCTTCAACTCTTTGGGTTGATCGACAGTGATAAATTTTGTATTTGGTTCTTATCTAAGTAAATGTTTTTAGGATCGTTTTCATGAAAATCGGTAAATATGGGGTGGATATGAATATTTATTTGCAGAAGTGATATTTGGATGTAATGTGAGGTTGCAATTTAAAGGGGTTTGTGTGTGCATGCAATCAACTTTCTTCTTATTTGGTTATAAAGATATATTTAATACAAACGCATTTACGACAGCTGTTCAGTTATAAGGGCAAGTATAGAAACCTATATATGCTTTACATAATTACATGGCAGACTTTTCATATTCTGTGCATTTGCGCAATGGGCCCCACTATCAATGTCGAATTATCGCCTTAGGTTTTCCAAAAGTATCGGTCAAATTAACTTTGGTTTTGGTATTGTACACTAAGGAAAGCATGGATAATTTCAGTTCACGCACACTATTGTATTTGTTATCCTCACATGCATATTAACCGTTACAATGCAAACCTCCAAAAGGGATTCTAAATCCAGTCCATCATGCTATAATAAGGCCTTGCGCTTGCCATTTTAAGAAGGCCAAGCAGCATCTTGAGGGTGCCGAAAGTAATTCCCTCCTTTTCTTCTGTTTTAAAATTTTTAATGTAATGTTTTGACAAGATTTGTGTTTATGATATATCCTATGCAATTCAAAAAATACATATAGAGATCCAAGTCATGACAAGTTGATTGTGATGATCTATTATTGTTATATGCCATTTTTTTCATTCAAGGAATTTGGTTGCACAAGACTACATAGAAAATTGTAATTATTTTACCTTTTCTTTCATAAATGCACACGCATGCTTCACAAGCGCCAATACATACGCTTCACGAGCGCAAACCACTGGATTTCAAAGGAGTTTTGAATCTTCAACACATGGATTTAATATTTATATCAAGCACCCAATATGCTGCCTAATATGCTGCATCTTAGTGTAGGACTTGGCTCTAAATTTCGAAGTTTCACATGGCACTTTCACCATATACAAAATGCCATTAACCGCAGGAGACAATGCATTACCAAATGAAGGAATATACATAGGCACAGCTATTGCATTCGGTTTCATCGATTTCAGAAAGATGCAAAAAATTTATTTCCGGAACAAAAATCAAAAAGCAATTGTCAATGGTTAAAAGAGAGAATATTATATACTGTCACTAGGAGCAACAGCAGTCAAAACAAAACACATTCTTTCCTCTTGCTTGGAGATTAAAAAAAAAGACATCACATGATCATTACTATTTAGCACAGAAGATTCACGATTGAGGCTATACTAATGTTTTTGCCTTTTAGACTGCTTCTTCTTGCCTTCGAGCCTCGTGCGTGCCCTCTCAAACTCTTCTTCCGTTGGTTCTTGTGCTGCCTCTACATTGCTCTTGGCCATAATTGATGAAATTATGGAGTCGAACTTCTCTTTCCTCTGGCCCCTTCGCTGAGTAATGACTGCAACTAAATCAGTCTCTGCTTGCTTCTTCGATCTATGAAACATAAAACAAAATTTTTGGTTATTGAGCGTAAACATGTAATCAGGAGGAAAGGAAAATTTGAGAAAGAGAACTCACTTTCTCTTTCGGACTAGAGGTTCAGTAGGCGGCTTTGCCTCGGACACTTTCTTCGCCCATTTCTGGTATGCTTTAGTTATTTTGAGCTCTCCTATAAAGATAAATTACATATGGTAAGTACATATTATGTCTTTGAGAAGGCCTACATTGAGACAAGTAAAAGACACTGTAAAAGGAGTCTGCAATTAGGACCATTTCAGATCCAACCTCTGCCATTTTGACTATGAAATCATGCACAAAACAATTAAGAAAGGAAAGATGCTGAGATAAATAAAGAATAATATAAGAATAGCGCATGAAAAGAAAAGTACGACAAAGGAATGGATTCATTATCCTACTATAATTCTAGATTGTAATAAAAAAAGATTGGAAAATACAAACAAATCAAACCTTCAGCTATTGCTTCATCAATTATATCCTTGAAACGATGTGAATCAAGCTTTGGTTCTGAACACAGCATTGAACAAAAAAGCCTGTAGAACAGACATGCCGTAAAAGTTACCGATATCCTCTACAAATGCAGCCAAAATAATATAAATACTGCCTATTTACAAACAAACAAAGAAATCAAATGCTACAATGTATATATCAAGAGAAGTGTCTGTTTTAAATATACCTGTGCATATTGCCTTTATATTTTGTGTACAGGTCCTTCAAATCTTTCTGCTCGGAATCTGAACCTCTATAGCTGGCTTCAAATTCTTCAATATCAGCTTCTGTGACCTGCAGCAGGTGAATTTAAACTTCCTTAAAGTCGTCAAGAGGGACTTTTTGAAAAAAGAAGAAAGAAGAAAGAAGAAGATGCAGCCTCGAATAATTTCTAACGCATTTCCTACATTAAATCAATAAGGGGAAAAATGCGTGATACCTTTTTATACATTGTCCTGAAGAACTCTTGCAGATTTTCAGCAGCTTCACCAGACAGGGCCTGAGACATAAAACACTTTAGTAAGCTATGAAAGTAACCTGGGGGCTGAATATAAAGAAATGAATTTACAAAAGGAAAATGATTTCAAATGTTATTAGATGGCCTTCAGACCCTTCATTTAAATTTAGCGATACAAAAATTATTTAGATTTCAGATACTCACCTCAACATCAGTACAACCAGTCTGATCATACAGTACCCTTTTCTCCTCATCTCCAAGGATTGATATCACTTTCTGTAAGAGCTGAAATTTCTCCTTGGCTTCCTGGGACACAAGGAAAGAATAAGGTTAACTGTACAGACAGCTAGGTTGAGAAGGGGGGGAAACTTTTTTATTTTCTAAAAGCATGGATAGATCGAAACCTCGTCGCCAGGATTCTTATCAGGATGAAGTCGCAGGGCCAACTTGTAGTACGCCTTTTTAATTTCCTGTTGAGACGCTGTCCTCTCCACACCAAGAATCTGCATGCAAATTGAAGTGGCAACATATTGATTTCATATGGGGAACCAAATTTGTCATAATACTAGTCTGGGTACTATAATTAAACTAGTGGATCATCAAATCCTGATTTCGGATATTGTATATGAGTTTGTATTTTATTTACTCATTTGTATCCTTTATATATTCAGATGTGTGTGGGATTGAATGGGAAATTAAACAACAAAAGTTATTTCGTACCATACCATTCCGATATACTTGACGTATGTATGCTCAGTTTATATCACTAAATTTAATGAACGTTTGAGATTGAAGGTAATTTCCACCTTTACATTTTGTTTTTGATGTCCAACTTGCTTATATAATTGTATTTTGTCCTCTTTTCAAGAGGAACTTTATGCCTACTGTTTATACTTATGTGGATATGATGTTACCTCATGTAGTGTGCAGTATGGTGCACATTAATCCAGTAATATGAATTGGACATCCTGTGCAGTTGTCGCTAAGAAATTTGTTAGACACTGTTTTAAAATAAAACAGTCCTTAGATCATCAGCATAAGGCTTATGCAAAGAGAGAATTTCAAATAAGTGATAATAAGAATTTCAACCTCAAGCATCTTGCTGGTGAAAATAAGAGTTCAAAACCACAAGAATTAATATATGAGAAACGCAGGCTATGATTCTTCTATTGTGTATTCAATTAGAAAAAGGCCAATATTTGAATCACTCCTTAAAGAAGAAGTCTCTGTACCTTTCCATGTAATTAAGGAACAAGAAGTGTCTACATAGTCTTTCCTATATAATTCAATTAACTTTCTAATAAGATACAGTCAAGATATAGAGAAACAAGTACAGCATTATTTGCTTGTCTCAGCAAAAGAAATTCTACAAGAAACATGCATGCTCTTCCATGAACCTACCACCCTTTCCAAGTTAACCCTCTTTTATGAATTTTTAAGGTTCATGCATTTTGTTACAAAAGAAGCAAATCCTTTCCCCGTTTCCCCTATAAATGTAGAGAAAAATATGCAACAATTACACAGCTTTAGACTTTATTCTTTTACAACACGACGCAACTACAATATTATTAATACTACAACACTTAAAAAAGACACTAGCCTTAAAGGCTTAATTTCTCTCGGATCTCTCCTGTTTTTCTTTTCACGTTATCTTTTTCTTGATATTTTGATTGTAACGATTGGTGCATCATTTTATAGGCTTACAGGTGTGAGAGTAAAGGATAGAATAGGTAGAGTAGGTATAAGAGTGATGGGTAGGTGGGGGTTGGTGCTGATTTTAATATTCCCCTTCGGCACCAACTTCTCTAGACATAAGTTCGAGATTCCTTCTGAATTCTACAAATTTTGATGGGCTCAATCCTTTATTAAAAATGTCCAACACCTGAACTTCTATTCGTACTGGCTGCATTACAAACTCTTCTCCGGTACCTTCTCCCTGAGAAAATGATGTACCTAGTGTTTTGTTCGTGCATGAAACACTGGATTCTCTGCAAGTCTGATGGCTGATTGGTTGTCTCAGCATATGTCCATTGCATCCACTAGCTGGTGTAAATCTTCCATCAGCTGCATAAGCCACGTACTTTCTTGAGTTGTCATGGCCGCTAATCTACTCTGTTGTTGATAATGACATAGTCGGCTGTTTTTTGTTGCACCATGAAATAGCTGTTGAGCCAAGACTGAATACAGATCCGGTTGTTGACTTCCTAGTGTCATGATCTCCGGCGTAATCAGCATCACGGTAACCAAGTATTTTCTCTCCTTATCTTTGTATAAAAGACCATAATCAATGGTTCCTTTTACATACATTAAGATTCAACAAACTGCTTCTAGATGAGGCTTCTTTGGCTTCTGCATATAGCGACTTACCACGCCGACCGCGAATGCAATGTCTGGTCTCCTTATAGTCAAATAGATTAAGCTTCCAACTAGCTATCGATACATGGTCACGTCTTCGAAGTCTTTTCCATCTTCTACATACAGCTTGATATTCGTGACCATCGGTGTAGAACATAGCTTGCAATTGATCATGCCATACTTGAGCAATAGGTCTTTTGCATACTTCTGTTGGCGAAGAAGTATTCCATCTTTTGTTTGGTCAGCTTCAAGCCCGAGAAAATGTTTTAGTTGTTCGAGCTCTTTCATCTGAAATCGAATTGAAATATTTTATCTCGTTCTTTTGATCTCTACATCGTCATCTCCAGTAACGATCAAATCATCCACATAGAATAGTACCACAGTCAGCTTGCCTTCTTATCGCTTGACGAACATGCTGGAATCTGCAGGAGCGACAAAGTATCCACTTTGTACGAGGAACTCTCCTATCTTTCCATACCATGCCCTTGATGCTGGCTTTAATCCATATAAAGTTTTTCTTAACTTGCATATGTACCCGAGCCTTTCTTTATTTTCAAATCCCCTAGGCTGCTCCATGTATATATCTCGATCGACCTCGCCGTGTAAGAATACATTCTTCACGTTCATCTGCCGGAATTTCCATCCTTTACTTGCCCCAAGAGTTATAAAAACTCGTACAGTTGTAATCTTAGCAACTAGACTAAACGTTTTATCGTAATCTAGTCCATATTGCTGAGAAAACCTTCGAACCACCAATCACGCTTTGTACCTCTCGATCGACCCATCTGGTCAAGTCTTGAGTTTGTAAACCCATTTGCATGAGATGGGTTTAATATCTTCAGGCTTGAACACCAGCATCTAAGTCGGGTTCTGCTGCAAGGCTTGAATTTCTTCTTCTATCGTCTTTCGTCAATCATCACTCTGGTGCGCTTCTTCAAATGTGGATGGCTCTTTTTCTTTAACCCTCTTCCGTAATAACCGCATAAGTATATTTTGGATTTGATTTTCTTTGTCTTGACGACCTTCGAGGGTGCGTTGTATCTTCATTAGTGTCTTCCAGTTGCCTCGGACGATCTTCAGATTCCCTGTGGTGAACGCCCGTATGCCAAGAGCTTTTCTCCTTCAGTGATGTCGGAGAGCGGGATTCTATACCTTCTGATTGTTGCGGCTCTTCATCTTGCTTTGGCTCCTCAGTTCTCCCTTACAACTTTAATTCCAGATCTTTAGAATCTGGCAAAACAACTTCGTATGATGACCACCGAAAATACATTTCATGTTTCTTGAAATATGGCATCTTCCAGTAGTGGGATCACAACATCTCCATCATTTTCTTTCGTTATCGTACCCCACGAAAATACACTGAATTGCTTTCTTATCAAACTTGCTACGCATGTGATCTGGTACAAAGACATAGCATACATAGCCAAAGACTCGAAAATGGCTTACTATTGGCTTGATATTCCACAACTTCTGAAATGATGAAACAAATTCCAGCTTTGGCTGTGGTAATCGGTTGATCACGTGCGTTGCAGTCTTCATGTGTTCCGCCCAGAAACATCCCGAAACATTCTTGGTATGCAGCATGCTTCGGCATCTCTCTCCCAGACGCTGATTTTTTCTTTTAGCAACACCGTTCTGTTGTGTAGCGTTGGGACAAGTTAGTTGTCGACAAATCTTATGTTGATGCAGATAGTCGAAAAACTCCTTGAAGGTATATTCTCTTCTATTATCACTGCGCAAGCAGCATATATTTTTGCCAACTTTTCTTTCTATCTTTTTCTGAAACTCCTTAAACTTGGGTAAAACTTTTAATTTCTCTTTAAGAAAATAGACCCACACATACCTTGAGAAGTCATCGATAAACGTCATCATATAAACATATCCCACCGATAGATTCATGCTTTATGATCCCGAACACATCAAAGTGAACGAGCTCCAATGGTTTTTTAGCTTTGAAATTGGATTCTTGGTACGACAGTTGTGTGCCTTTCCATTTTGACATCATGCACATATTATGTCTTCTCGAACCTCCAACTTTGGAAGTCCTTTAAGCATTGATTGCTCCATCATGGTCTTGAGCTTGTGATAGCTCGCATGTACAAGTCTTGCATCCTACATGTCCGCCGTCTCGTTCTTCCTAGTCTTCTCTGCGTATCCGATTCGGCAGACATTACATAGATGGATTCTAGCTTCCGTTCCTTCATGATTGGATCGTCTATAGGCTTTAAGTAATTGTACATCTTCTGGTCTAAATACCACATAATTACCCATTGTGGTAAGCTGTGATGTGGACATAAGATTTTTCTTCATCCCAGGAACATGATAAACATACATTCTGTAATCGCACCTGATGAGAGTTGACGCGAGGAACAATCATCGTCTTCCCAATATGTGTGATTGGCAGTTTTAGGTTATTTGTCATCACGACCACCCGTTTTTCTTTATATTGTGACTTGTTCATAAGCTTCTCCTTGTCATCGGTCATATGGTTAGAACATCCGTCGTCAACGGTCTAGTCTTTACTATAGTTGTCTTCTTGATCAGCCACAGCTACAAGTGCTGATTCTTTTTCGACGATAGTTAAAATGAGAGCAACTTCATCGACCTCCTTTTGTATTGTACAAGCTTCCTCCTCGACAACAAAAGATGCATGGTAATCCATTCATCTTCGCAATCTTCTTTGGTGCGGTTAGATCTAGTTGCTCTTGAGTTGCTTCATTTTCTGTTTGGAACGACAATCTGGGGCAAAACGCCCCTTTTTGCCGCAATTGAAACATTCTTCAATATTTCACTAATTTGCCTGCCGACCTCCTTGGTTTTTGTTGTGCCATTGTTTGTTGGTGTTTGAACTTCTTTTTGGCCATTTTCGTGGGCCGTCTCTTTCGAGTTGCCCATTTATTTGACTTCTGATTGGTTTCTATTGAAAAGAGTTTCATCTTCATTTTTAATTGAAATACCAGCCATTTGTTAGGCTAACGTTTCATGAGAGGCTAACAAGCTCTCCAACTCTAGAAGAGTTGCCTGAGTTGGCCAGTCTCGAATGGCCGCGATAAACCCGCTATATTCTGGTTTAAGACCGTGAATAACAATTATTTTCATCCTAGACTTGGTGATTTTAGAATTAAGATCCAATTAACCAATTTTTGAACAAAGAGTTTTTACCTTCATAAAATATGGAATGGTCATCATTTCTCCTTAGGCAACTCCCATCAACTGATTTTCAAGAAATTGGACTCATGCGTCGTTTGTTTTTTAAAATAGTATCGTGAAAGCATCCCATGCCGCTTTTGGTGTGTCGATATCTCGAATATTTTCAAGATCCTCCTCGATTGTTGCCTTTAATACATACATCGCCTTGCCAGCTTTTATCTTCCATTTCTCAACGCATCAACTCCTTCTTGGGGTGTCGTAGTCTCGCCACCTCCGACGAGCTCCCAAAGGTCTTATCCTTGCAAACATGACTCAATGCAAGTCTTTCAATAGTTATAGTTGTGCATTCAGTTTTTTTTTTGTACCGGCCGCATTCGCCAAATCCATCATTGTGACGTGATGTACTTTTTTTAGCCTTTTCTCGCAAATTTGGTCCCTAAAGCCAACTTCACAGTTGAGAACTGTGCAAGTTTTTAGGCTTCACGAGTACCACCAAAACCACCGTGTAGTTCCGAAGCCGATCCCTGACAGTCTTGCTCTGATACCACTTGTAAAGAAAAATAGACAACAATTACCCAACTTTAGACTTTATTTTTTTACAACACGACGCAACTACAATACTATTAATACTACAACACTCAGAAAAAACACTAGCCTTAAAGACTTTATTTCTTTCTGATTTTTCTTGTTTTTCTTTTCACTATTTTTCTTCATATTTGATTGCAACGATTAGTGCATCATTTTATAGGCTTATAAATAGTGTAAGTGTAAAAGTGATGGATAAAGTAGGTGGAGTAGGTATGAGAGTGTAGGCGGGTTGGTGCTGACTTTAATACTTCCCCTCAAAACCAACTTCTCTAAACATAAGTCCGAGATTCCTTCTGAATTCTACAAACTTTGATAGGCTCAATCCTTTAGTAAAAATATCTGCCATCTAATCTTCTGGTCGCATTGGTTGCATTGCAATCTCTTCTCACGGTACATTCTCCTTGAGAAAATGATGATGTGCCTCTATATGTTTTGTTCGTGCATGAAACACTGGATTCTTTACGAGTCTAATAGCTGATTGGTTGTCATAGCATAGATCCGCTGCACAGTCCACTGGCTAGTGTAGATCTTCCATCAGCTGCATACGCCACGTACTTTCTTGAGCTGCCAAAGATAAGAGCAAAGAACTTGGTTACTACGATATGCCGGAGATAATGACACTTGAAAGTCAACAACCAGATATGTATTCAATCTTTAGCTCTGCAGCTATTTCATGGTGCAGCAAAAGACAGCCAACTGTGTCATTATCAACAATAGAGACATAGTACAGATCAGCGGCCATGGCAACTCAAGAAAGTACGCGGCTTTTGCAGCTCGAAAAGAGATTGCAATGCAACCGGTACGAAAAAGATCATGTGGCGGGCATTTTTACTAAAGGATTGAGCCTATCTAAGTGGTAGAATTCTGAAAGAATCTCGAACTTATGTCTTGAGAAGTTGGTGCTGAGAGGGGTATTAAAGTCAGCACCTACCCCCCACCTATCCATCACTCTCACACCTATTCCACCCATCACTCTCACCCCCACCTACCCATCAATCTCACATCTACTACACCTACTCTATTCATCACTCTCATACCTACTTCACCTATAAGCCTATAAAATGATGCACCAGTCGTTACAATCAAATATGAAGAAAAAGAGAGAGAGAAGAAAAACAAGAGAGAGCAAAGTGAAGCAAATCCTTTCCCCATTTCCCCCTATAAATACCTCTACAATCTTCAGGTTTTCTCCACATTGGAAACCATATTCAAGCTACAATCCGTGGAAGGAACAATGCTTGCCTTGGTTTTCTCCATAGCCATCTTCATATTGAAAGGTATGCTCCTTTACAACATATTTAGTTCTTGATAGAGAATTTTTTGTGGTAAGTAGGTTTAAACGTTAACACGATCTCATATTTGACTTTAGGAATTCTAAAATATGTTATCCTGCTTCTATGAAACACTTTCTCTATCTTGCCAGTGTTTCCACTTTCCATCAAGGCGCCAGTAAAAGACTCGTGTAAAAAATTCTTGACAATTTTTGGATATTGCAGAAATCAATGGTGAAATGTTAAACTGTTTTTATGTTTTCAAGTGCACATTCGACTGCCTTTACCTTCCAGAACAATTGCGCTTACACGGTGTGGCGAGCCACTTAACAGGGTGGTTCATCTCCATCACTTTCACAAACTGGCTTTGAGCTCACCAACGGTGCAGCCCTGGTGTCACTAGATGCCCCAACTGGATGGAGTGGTTGATGCTGGGCTCGTACACAATGCCCTACTGACTCCTCCGGAAAGTTCTCCTGCCTCTCCAGCGACTGCGCCTGAGGTCAAGGTGCATGCAATGGCGCTGGAGGTGCAGCTCCGACTACTCTCATAGAGTTCACTCTCCAAGATGCCAATGGAAAGTACTTTTACACTGTGAGCCTCATAGATGGCTTCAACATGCCTGTTTCGGTGGCCCCACAAGGCAGCGGGTGTGGATGTAGTTCCATCGCTTGCTCTGCTAACATCAACACTCAATGCCCTTCAGAGCTTCAGGCTACAGCTTCAGATGGGAGTGTGGTCGGTTGCAAAAGTGTGTCTTGCTTTTAACACAGATGAAGATTATTGTAGGGGTAATTTTGGAGGGCCAGAAACACACAAGCTATCAAATTATTCTATGATATTTAAATCTGCATGCCCTCAAGCATATAGTTATGCCTATGATGATAAGAATAGCGCCTTTACTTGTGTTGGGGCTACTGGTTTTCTCATCACCTTTTGTCCTTGATACAAATATGGAAAATGAATGATGTTTGGTTAAAGTATTTCTACAAATGGTAATATATAAGTAATAATATGCCCTGTAGTCTCTCGGTTTTCTCCTTATCCATTACTTTGTTTTTCTGCCAAGACAAATAGAAGATGGCATCTTAAAATTTAAAACAGAACAGCGGCAAGTCTCTCATGTAGGTTGCTCAGCAGACATATCAAGAGAAGTGCCATATAGTGCACCTTGAATTCTTCGAACTTGCCTTCCATGATTCCATTGAACGGATACGGACATGGGGATACGATGCGACACGGTAATACGGCAAAATCCAAAAATATAGGATACGGGGGGACAGATATATATAATTATAATGAAGATAGTACCATAACATTACAATAACATATTCTGCAAAA
This sequence comes from Agapanthus africanus, assembly GCA_030015575.1. NCBI lineage: Eukaryota > Viridiplantae > Streptophyta > Magnoliopsida > Asparagales > Amaryllidaceae > Agapanthus > Agapanthus africanus. Next base: position 964,901,231 of record CM057338.1, read on the forward strand.
AGTCAACAATACAAAAAAGTTCCACTAAGATTATGTTTTTTCTCGCCTTTAATTGAAAAAAATAAGGTCTCCACTACTACGGGAATCACATTTGGTGTCGTGGCTACACTTAAACGTGTTCGACACGTGTCCAAATCCAAAACCGCTACATTTCGAAGCGGGACACTGAAATTCCGTGTCATGCAAGCGCCGGGCATGAATCCGTGTCCCGACACAGATACGGCACCAAAAAGACGTGTTCGTGCAATCTAGATTCCATCCTTCAATCACTCCAAGCTACCCTACTTACATTAATCTCATTTCCATAGTACATGACGATTTAATACATAAAACTGCATTACGTTTATTCTTGTTTAGGAATTAGAGAGCTTTAATCTTTAAATTTCTGATTCCATGTCTTGCCATTCCACAATTGATCAGCATTTACTTTATAATGTATTTCTCTCTCCTGACATAGTAATATAGCCCCCCCCCCCCAACCCACCCACCGAAGTGCGGGAAAAAACGAACGTGAAACATTTCACTAATGTAACAATCACAGTCAAATTCAGCCATAAATTATTCAAAACAGTGAAAGTTCATATAAGAATAAAATTTGGGCTGTTTATTAGTATAGGTGCACACCCCTCATATTCCTATGTGTCTAGACAGCTTGATTTGGATCAAGTGTCACTGACCATTGTTCTATTACATACTTTTACAAATCGGGTTTAGTAAAGAACAATCACATCAATTGACATCAGCTGAAAGTAAACAAGACATCTTGTCCTAACTAAAATTTTCTACAGCAGGTTCGCAAAATATATGGTTTCTAAACAAGCTAATTAAAGACGTAAGTCACCTTTAAATGCACAACTTAAGAAGGCAAGAAGGCAACAATATGTGAACAACAATCACATTGGCCATTGGATAGGCATGGTGTTTGATAAGAAGAACAAGCCTCAATCAAGCGGATGTGTTTGTAACGCTGGTTCAATGTAGGCTTGAATTGGAGTATACTACATGCAATCTTGCAGCTCTGTTTCGATGCAAGTTCAAGAAAATAAAGTAAGAGGCGCGTAGGAGCCAAAAAAGGGAATTCCACCAAAGGAGGAAAAAAATATATTAAAAATGATTCGATAATCTGGCTCGAACCTCACTTAGAGTACATCGTAGGAGCCATAACTAACTTCTCTGACAAATATCGATAAAGATATCACTCCTCATCCAGACTCAACATGTCATATACACCGATTTACTTGCTACATCATTCGGAATTGAGAGCAAGCCCTTTATAAGTTCAAAATCCTTCTATTTCGATAACTCAATCACCAACCACCCCCGGGCCTCGAAACAAGCCCAACCAAGCAACGCCCTTCACGGTCCATCAAAACACAAAGTACATGAAAAATTTCCCAAAACCCTAGATAACAACATGGACCTACAAAACAAGCAACTAATTCAATTTGATCTTGTTGACACCTTATGAATCACGACAAGATGTGCACTTTTTATTCTACAAAGCCCTAATTTTCCATCACAACATCGAACTCTCGATTGAAAATCGAGCAAGCATCAATCAGAAAAAATGAAGAAAGTGGTCCCAATTATTTGCATCTAAAATTGAATAAAAATCGCAGAAAATCAATAGTTAAAGATGAATCTAGATTACCTCATACAAGCTCCTTCCTTTCTCGCTCGGTTCGCCGCTGCCTCCCGCATCGCGATCGTTGCCGTCGTCGTCTCCTGAAACCCTAGCTTTGTTCTTTCTCCCCATTTTTTCTCTTCTTTTTTGCTCCAAAAGAAATAATAATTGCAAGGGGGTTCTTTGATAAATTGGCTACTTATCATTGAGGGAGCAGTGCTAGTCATTTGAAAGTACACTTCCGGAATTTGAAAAATCATGTTACTCCCAAATTATTTAAAATTGGAATTTACTTAATTGCGTTAGTCGAAACCAGCATTTTAGAATGCGTGAATTTGGATTTTAGAATTCATCATTCAATTTATAGTACAAAAATGAAAAAATCAATCAGTTTTCAAATCACCGTGTGCCCTGGGTTTTCTAAAATACCATAGTATACATAATATATCAAAATTTAACTAAATCGTCCCATCGAGAATCGCCACCACCGGCTGCTGCCACCATTAACCGGACATCCACCGCAGGCCGATCATCACCCCCGGCCGCCACCGGCCGATCATCCCTGCCGCCGCCGGCCGATCATCCCCGCCGCCGCCGGCCGATCGCCCCCACCATCGTCGTCGGTCGACCGTCCCACCACCGTCGTCTGTCGACTCCGTCGCTTCCGGCTGTCCCCCGTGACCACCGGCCGCTTGTCGCTGCTGCTGACCTCCGACCGTCGACGTCCCTGTTCTTCACCATCATCGTCGTCGCCGTCTGTCAATCGTCACCACCATCGCCGCCGGCCGCTGATCGTCGCCAACCGTCTACCATCGTCGTCCCCGTTTGTCGCCCTATCGCCGCCGCTGCCTACCTTCGTCGCCACTATCGCCGCCTGTCGCCGACCGCCGACGTCCCCGTTCATCACCACCATCGCCGCACCGCCGATCTTTGCTGTCACCATCATTGTCGCCGCCGTCAGTCCCTGATCGCCGCCCCTGACCGTCGGCCGACCATCCTCGTCGCCGGCCGACAGTCACCTTCGCCATCGATTAACGTCCGTCGAACCTCTATAAGTTGAGTACCGGCTAACGTCCACTATTAAATTTATTGTCCTAAATTACATATGGATTTTGAAATCAAATGACTAGTATTGTGAATAGAAAAGAATTTTATCAAAACGATGGTCATTTCATTTACATATTCTGATTCTAAAATTATTTGGGACTAACACCCCTTGAGAAAGTGAAAAATTTGTTGGATACAGTGCCCTGAAGGCAATTATTGTAGTTGAAGAAGGGTCTATACGGATAGAACAATCTTACTCGAGATGATAGTATGCTGTCTGGTTTGTATTTATCAGCATGTGTATATGTTTTACTTTCTATTATGTATCGCTAATACATGTAAGTCCATGTCACTCACCCCACGAGTTCGCGGGGAGGCGGAATATATGAAAAACAATTATCAAAACTTCGTAACACGGGCTTGAGCACACGGATCGTGTCTAAACCATTACTAGCAAACTGCGAGAGGTTTAACTACTCGGATTCGAAGTTATACCTCACGTTACCTGTCCTTCGGGTCTTCATCGCTGTCCTCCACACCTCGTAGGCTCTATGGAACATGGGCACCTCAACGGCCTCCTCGAGTCAAAGACGATCCACCCGAGAGTCTATAGTCCGAGCTCCTGTCTCGAATCTGAGGTAACTACGGCTTCTAGTTTGCTAATCTAGAAGTCCTATAGGGTGTAGAGTATTTAGATGGATTACTTAGCCACTTTAAACCCTAGAATTCATAACTCATGAGAGCTTTTAAGGTTTGAGGAAGAAGATGAAGACTTGAGAAGAGAGAAGTGTTTTGTGATAAAATATGAAATGAACTATTCTCATTTGTGAATATCATGAAGCATAATAATATCATCAAAATAAATATCCAGCTAATATTCATCATGCTTCATGATATTCACAAGGTGAATCATCTAATGAGTCACCTAATGAGTCGTGGATCATTTAATGAAACTACACCTCGTCTCCTCCACCTCATTTGGTTTAAATCTAAAAAGAAATAAACACAAATGAGTCACCTCCTTCTAGAACCTTCCCGACAAATTACGAGACTGCCCCTCCTATCCGTATTTCCGAAAAACACGGATAAACTGAGACTGAATAAATCCATCTGTATAATACTAGGATTCGGCTTAAACCAAACCTCACTAGTATTATCTGCCCGATCATAGTACGTGCACAAGTGTACGTAAGTGATCGCGGCCCTACCGTAAAACCATACGGCCTCTACACCTTTTGCCCGATGCAGGGAAACTCTCTGTGTGGGACTCTAAAGACTCGACACTATGCTGGTAGTGGGTTTAACCACAGGCCGCAAGCGGTACTAGCTGTACGTAACAGTCCCCAGGTAGATGTCGATAAGAAGGACGATGAGGAAACCCATCCGAACTCCTACCGAGCCTGTATGTGACAATCTCCGTACAGTCCGGTCTATTCGTCCAGGATTATCGCATATCGGGCCTAGGGGGCGGTAAACGTCAGACCCCTAATAGCGGTATAAGTCGTGTCGGAGTGAAGCACATTACACCTTGAGAAACTACTGGAGCACCTACCAGTAAATCTCGTTTGCCCTGGTCAGGGACGTTGCGTAATGGCTCTCCATACACAGCGCGATATCAACCCCCAATACCGGGAGAGACGAATCATGTCTAACCGCCACTGCCTCCAAGTGATTCGGGACTGTACCCAACTACTACCTGTTTGCACGACTCCTTTGAGCCGTGGCAGGGTAGTAATCTAAGTACAGTGGGAACACACCCGAGGTGAAGTAGCAGTGTCAAGTCGATGGACTAAGCTATACTCATGTCACCTGGGAACTGCTATCTGACGATGGGTATAGTACCAACCTGCAGTTCCCGGCGAGTCCTGTCCGGTGTACTCGTAACCTAACGAGCACCTGCATACTATCTCCAGTACGACGTAATGATGGTTGTGGGATAGAACATCTTCCCATGCTGGGATGAGAAGCGTATACACTAGTCTACTCCAGAGCATCGATGCCCTGTCTCGATAATCCTACGACCAGGGACCTGTATAGGATGTTGCTTATAGACTACCCAGCCCCCACTAGCGTGACTGCCATCACAACGCTGGTAATCAAGCAAAGATCCTAAGGGCTCTACTAATATGTATAAGCGATATGTTAAAAGAAACATATGCACATATTAAAGTAGAAACAAACCAAGTAGCATACTACCATTTTTAGCAAGACCGTCAATACAACTGTGAATATCCCAAGCTTCCATTAAGTAATATACAATCTAGTATGATACAATAATGGCCTCTGGAGCATAAACACTTACAATCTCCCTCTTGCACTAGGGCTATGTACTGGCATATCGCAGACCTATCATCTCGAATAGCCTCTCGAACTGCGTCTGAGGAATGGCCTTTGTGAATGGATCAGCAGTGTTATTCCCCGTATCTACTCTCTTCACCTCGATCTCCCTGATCAGGTGATACCGCCTTAAGATGTGTCTGGACTTCTGATGGGACCTGGGTTCCTTCGCTAAAGCTATAGCGCCGTTGTTGTCACAATACAGAGGTATTGGATCAACACTAGTAGGAACCACCTGAAGTTCTGTGAGGAACTTTTTTTATCCAGACAGCTTCTTTTGCGGCATCGCAAGCTGCTTTGTACTCCGCTTCCATCGTCGAGTCAGCAACGGTGTCCTGCTTGGAACTCTTCCAACAGACCGCCCCTCCATTGAGGGTAAAGACATAACCCGACATGGACTTGGAGTCATTCTTGTCACTCTGGAAGCTGGAGTCAACAAAGGCCTCGATTTGGAGGTCCTTTCCGCCATACACCAAGAACATCTCCTTAGTCCTCCTCAGGTACTTGAGAATGTTCTTTACTGTTATCCAGTGCTTCTCCCCTGGGTTTGCCTAATACCGGCTTACAACGCTCAATGCGTATGCTACACCTGGTCTGGTACATAATATCGCATACATTATAGAGCCTACCGCAGAAGCGTAGGGTATAATCGACATGCGAGCCCTTTCCAAAACAGCCTTGGGAGATATCTCTTTGGAGAGGGTGATTCCGTGACAAGCCGGTAGGTTACCGTGCTTAGAATCTTCCATACTGAATCTTTTCAATATGGTGTCTATGTACCTGGACTGCGAAAGTCCCAACATTCTCTTTGATCTATCAGGATAGATCTGGATCCCCAGAATGTAGGAAGCATCACCCAGGTCCTTCATGGAGAACTTCTGTGACAAGAATCCTTTGACTGACTGTAGCATAGGAATATCATTTCCTATTAAGAGAATGCCATCCACGTACAAGACGAGGAATACTACAGTTCTTTCTACAATCTTACTATATATGCATGGTTCGTCTGGATTTTTGATAAAGTTGAATTCTTTAACAGTATCATCAAAACAGATGTTCCAACTCCGCGATGCCTGCTTTAGTCCAGAAATGGACTTAAGCAACTTGCACACTTTACCGCTGCTCCCACTCTGAATAAATCCCTCTGGCTGATCCATATAGACGCACTCTTCCAAATTACCATTTAGAAAAACCGTATTTACGTCCATCTGCCAGATCTCATAATCGTGGAAGGCAGCAATGACAAGAAGGACCCGAATGGATTTGAGCATAACCACTGGAGAAAAGGTTTCGTCATAGTACAAACCAGGTCTTTGACGAAAACCCTTTGCAACAAGTCTAGCCTTATAGGTTTCAACCTGTCCATCTACACCAATCTTCCTTCTGAAGATCCATTTGCATCCTACGGGTTTTACCCCATCTGGAGCAATGTCCAAAGTCCATACCTTGTTAGTATACATGGACTCCATTTCGGTCCGCATTGCATCCAGCCATCTTACTGAGCCGCCGCTCTGAATGGCTTGCTGGAAGTTAGTAGGGTCATCATTGTCAATGATGCAGTCCTCTCGATCCCCGTCTATGAGAAACCGTAGTATCTCTCGGGTGGATGAGACTGCCTACTACTTCTGTGGATAGGCGCTGGGATGTCCCTTTCTTCTGAAACTTCTGGTTCTACCATACTTTCAGTAACAGCTTGTGGTTCTGGAATTTCTTCCAGTTCTATTGCGCTCTCACTCTTCTGATTTTCTAAAAATTCAGCTTCCAAGAAGTGGGCATGACGAGAAACAAAAACCTTTTGTTCCTCTGCGTAATAGAAATAATACCCCTCGGAGTTCTTTGGATATCCTACAAACTTACACTGTACTGAGCGTGCCTCGAGCTTGTCCGCATGCTGCTTTTTAACAAAAGCGGGACATCCCCATATCTTCAAGTACTGAAGATAGGGTTTCTTCCCACTCCACATCTGATATGATGCGGTAGGCACAGTCTTGGTTGGAACCTTGTTCAAAAGATATGCAGTTGATTCTAGTGCATAACCCCAGAAAGATCGCGGTAACTCAGCCTTACTCATCATGGAACGAACCATATCCAATAGGGTTCGATTCCACCTTTCCGATACACCATTGTGTTGTGGTGTGTATGGAGGAGTAAGCTGAGAGAGAATTCCATTCTCTTTTAAGTATCCCAGGAACTCGGCACTTAATTATTCACCACCTCGATCGGATCTCAGTGTCTTGATACTTTTGCCTGTTTGGTTTTCCATTTCATTCTTGTATTCCCGGAATTTCTCAAAGGCCTCGGATTTATACTTCATCAAGAAAATATGTCCATACCTAGAGAAATCATCCGTAAAATTAATGAAGTAGGAATGACCACCTCTTGCATGTGTAGACATTGGACCGCACACGTCGCTGTGTACGAGTCCCAAGAGCTCGCTTGCTCTTACTCCGTGTCCAGTAAACGGAGTCTTTGTCATCTTTCCCATGAGACAAGATTCACAAGTAGCATAAGATTGATATTCGAACGGATTCAAATATCCTTCTCTATGTAACTTAGTCAACCGTGTTTCATTGATGTGACCTAGTCTACAATGCCATAAGAAAGCCTGATTTGCTTCCGGAGACTTTCTTTTAAGTGTGTTCTGGACATTGAAAACCTGAGCTTGATTTAATACGTATATACCGTTATCTAATGTACCGGACCCAATCAGAACTTGATTTAGGTGGATGTTTACCACATCGCTTACGAATGTAAAATCATATCCCTCTCTAGAAAGTGAGGATACTGATATGATATTACAAGTCAAACTAGGTACATACAAACAGTTACGTAGAATCAATATCTGCCCACTTGTCGGTCCTAGGCGATATTCCCCTACGGATTCAGCGTCCATGCTCATTCCGTTAGCAACTCTGAGAGACATTTCACCTATCCTGATAACTCTGCGGTTTCTCAAAGCATGTAACGAATTACAGATATGAGATCCTGATCCGGTATCCAGTACCCAGGAAGTAGATTTAATTGACAAACAATTCTCAATTACAAACACACCCGAGGCCGAAGCCACAACATGTTTCGAATCCTGGCTACTGGCTTCCAAAGCCCTGCAATCTTTCTGCCAATGCCCCTTCCCATAACAATAGGAACATCCCTCCTTCCCTACACCAAGTCCCAAAACTTTTGCTCTTCCCTTTCCTTGTACCTCACTGACACCGTATATCGGCTTTGTGGAGTTTTTCTTCTTTTCACCTTTTGCTTTCGCCCTGGATGCAGAAGAAGAAGGTCCAACATTAAGCAGAGAGGGTGTCTCCCTGGTTTCTTTCAGGGTGTAAGTAGAGGGTAGGGGCTGTGGAAATAAGTCAGCATATGACCTGTTTCCCAACGTGGTCTCCAGGTCCGTGAGCTCATCAATATAGCTAGTCATCGTAAGGACGTCGTCCCTTACAGATGACCCGACAGTCAACCTCGCTTGAAGCAATTCGTTCGAGGTCTCATATCTTGCGATACGAGATTGCTCTCCATATAAATCTTTGTTATGGAGGAAGATGGAAACTAAGTTCATCTTCTCGTGCTGCTTCTGGTATACACCATCAACTGAAGCCAACACGAGGCACTTGGCATTTGCACCGTCCTTTTCCCTTGTCTGACGGATATCCATATCCGCGACGGTGGAAACTGGACCTGGGACAGCGGGGGCTTGAGTAGTAATAGGGTGGTCCAGCTTGTCATAGGTAATGGACATCTGGACAGACCTTTGCCAGTCATAAAAGTCAGACTCACTCAACTTGTTATCTAGATGTAACCTAGTCATGGTCACAGGGTCGCTGCAGTTGAGAGAGAGAAGAAAAAACTTTAGCATGATGCTCTTGCAAGTTTAGATTGGTTTTTAGTTTATCTAAACAGGATGGCTCCCACTGTTTCTTGAATCCTTCCTAAAACCATAAAAGAAGAATTAGTCAGGACTGATCTCACCGTACAATACTTGCTTAACCGTTCAGCCAGGCTAGTGTCGGTACTTCGAGGGAGGTTTTACGGCGCTTTCGCGAAGTTCCTTAATTAAATAACCTCTTTTCCCTGGAGGCGTAGCCCCACTGACACCGTTCTAAACACCTACTTGGTTTATAGCATTGATCGTTAAGTGACGAATCTCCTGATGAGTAGCATATACTCACAGTAGGATCGGGATCCAGATATTATCGTGTGATAATGCTGAAGGAATCCTACCAACATTATCAAACTCCAAATGGTATGCAACACTAGTAAGTTTCAGTTTCTTTAGAAACTCCCGATGCGGATTTTTGCCCCATGCTCTTATGACCTTAACGAAGGCCAACAAATCATAAGTCATGTGTCAAGTTCTTCCCATCATTATCCTTGTTAATTTGAACCTACCCGTACATACCCTTGACGAAGGCCAACAAAGTAATACGACTGTCCCAAACCAATGCATCTATCTATGCTACATATGAATACCCCAGCAGCTACCAAACACTATGTCTTGACGAAGGCCAACAAACATACCTTGAATACTACTGACCATCCATATGAAATGACGGAGGGCTACGACTGGTTTTGGCGAAACCGTGAACGTAGTGAACTTGATATAATCGAAGGAACCTGATAGCTTTTTAAAAGGAGTGGTTAAAGCTCCGCAATTAAAAATTCTGCTCTTTTAAAATAACCGAGTGGTTTCTTTTAAATTTGTTCCAACGATTCAGCTTTGGTTTGTTTTCTTTGTATTAAAATAATGCGTCCCATCATTTATCCTATCATTGCAGAAAACAACAAAAATACAACGTCTGTTCCCCGCCGAACGGCGGCCTGCGACGTTCGGGGCAGATGCTATTTGGTTTTATCCGTCTATCTCTCCGAAGATGCCAAGTTGATTTATGGCACCGTGTATCGGAGGTTTAGACGGATGCGGCCGATGTAGCAGACTTCGTCAGATTCCCCCTCAGGGTGAGGGGTTTTTGATTGTGGGGACGCTCTTCCCTGCAGGCGCAAGCCCCTGCAGTTAATTACGCTACCGCGTTGCGGTAACAACTTTCTCTTTCTCCAGAATTTCACTTCGTGTCGTGTATGTTTGTTTTGTTTGTGGTTGCCCGTGGATTGTATACGGAGACTTAGTGATGTCGTCGCCCGTAGGACGTAGATTAGTCCAAATCCGTATTTACTTAGATTTGGGTTTGGTGTTTTTAGTTTAAGGATACGTTAGTCGCGTTGCGGCTAAGATCAACTTAAACGTTCGTCAAGGATACGTTAGTCCTGTTTGAGACTAAGATCAACTTAACGTGATCGTTTAGATCCGACAAAAGAGCGTTTGGGCCCTATTGTTCCAGTTTGGGAGATTCATAGTCTAATTTGGGACTAAAGTCTGTTTGGAGGATACGTTAGCCATTTTTGAGGCTAAGATCGACTCAAACGTTTGTTAAGGATACGTTAGTCCAGTTTGAGACTAAGATCAACTTAACGGGACCGTTTAGGTCCGACAAAAGAGCATTTGGGCTCTATTGTGCCAGTTTAGGGACGTGGTGGTCCATATTCCAGTTTAGGGACGTGGTGGTCCAATATTAGTTTAGGGACGTTTCGGTCCGATGTTAGTTTAGGGACGTTTCGGTCCGATGTTAGTTTAGGGACGTTTCGGTCCGATGTTAGTTTAAGGACGTTTCGGTCCACGAGTTTAAGGACCTCGCAGTCCGTATCGATGTGTGGTCGTTGGGACCCGTCACCTCTTTGACGTCGTTGAGGAATTACAACGACGGATGTCAAAGGAGTTCGGAGATGTACCCTCGAACCGGATGTAAATTGATTTAGAAGAGCAATTTTGCTCAGTCAATTTAATTTAAGGACTTATGGCCAAAATTGGGCTAAGTCCAGTTGAAATGTTCAACATTTTATTTTCTTTTGCATTGCATTTCTTTTTTTTATATATTTTTATTTGGGCCTTGCCCAGAAAGGATGCAGAGTATTAATTTGTTTTGGGCTCTACCTTTTTAGGAATGATGCAAGGTATCAATTTTATTTGGGCTCTGCTCTTATATAAAGGATGCAAAGCATCAATTTATTTGGGCTCTGCCCATTTATTGCCTTGCAATTTATTTTGGCCTGTCAGGTCATTTTGATTTGGGCCTGGCCCTTCAAATAGTGCAAAGCACCAAGAATCTTTTGGATTCAAGAAAATGAGTGCAGAGCACTTTTTAATGATCTAAATTTAGATCAAAGAAGAGAAAAGAAAATCTTTTCTTTCTTTCTGTCTCGGAGAACCAGAGGTTCATAGCAAGTGCAAGGCACTATTTTTATTTATTTATTTATCTGAGAACCAGAGGTTCATAGCAAGTGCAAGGCACTATTTTTATTTATTTATTTATCTGAGAACCAGAGGTTCATAGCAAGTGCAAGGCACTATCTGTTGTGCGTACGTGCGTTGCACGTGGCGCACATGCGCATTATGAGGAGAAGCAAAGCTTCTATATATGGAGAATAAGCTCCTTTTAATATTATTAAATATTCTCATGTGGTGCGCACGTGCGTTGCACGTAGTGCCGCATGGCAGGCACACGTGCGTTGCACGTAGCGCACATGGCGCTTGCGCATATGCGCATTATGGAGGAGCATGCTCCTATCTTGGAGAACTAAGCTCCTTTGGAGAACTAAGCTCCTTTGAGTATTGAATCCTTTGAGGATTTAACTCTACCCTTTCTAAGAGGTATCCCCTCTTATTTATATGGGAGTGGTAGAGAAGCCAGCTCTCCTTTTCCCGATGTGGGACTAAAAAATGCATTCCCCATGTAGTAGAGCATTACTTTAGATTACACGTGTATAACACATTTGCTCATAACTTTTGATCTCGGATAAATTATGAGGCCCATAATATATCAAATCGAAGGTCTTTTCGAGATGCTTTCAATATCATCAGAATTTAGCTGTTTTTCGTTCCGGAGTTTGTCAAAATACAGCTCGGAAAATACTGGTTCGCATCTTCTTCCTTAAATCACATGTGCATAGACATTTGCTCATAACTTTTGATCCCGGATGAATTATGAGGCCCATAATATATCAAATCGAAGGTTTTATCGAGACGCTTTCGATACAAATAGAATTTATCCATTTCTCATTCGGGAGTTTGTTAAAAAACAGCCCGGAAGATACTGGTTCGTATTTCCTTAAGCGTATCGCTGCCATTTGATACCTTGGACTCTTTTGCGCAGAAATTTTTGGTGGGAACAAATGCCCCCCACTACTTTGCCCACGTAAGTATGTACGTGGGTGAAGTAGTGCAGAGTTATGCAGTGTTATGCATGGCGTATGGCCAGTTTTGGGTTGATGTATCACTTTCAGAATCTTGATCTGAGAAGATAACGAGCGGACACAAGCGTCGTCATTTATCTTTGACTCAAATCTCAACTCTTAAGGGATATAGTTCCAACCCTTAACTCCATGAGCCGCATCCTTCTATTTCTTTTTTTGTCTCACTCTGGCGTGGAGTAGTTCATACGCTTATGAGTAAGTTCTCCATTTCAGTGGCATGTAGCTTTGGCAAGTGTGGCCCATAGATGGTCGGCCCATCTTGACTTCTTTGCAGGGCAGTGATGGCTTAGGAGACAGGGGTAGGATCTGCCACCTAAGGCTTTTCAACTTTACGAGCCGTGAGGGTCTCATAAAGACTTTTCTCCCTACGAGTCGTGAGGATCTCGTAGGTGTATTTTCTCCTTGGGAATCGTGAGGATTCCTAAGTGTGTTTTCTCTTATAAGTCGTAAGGATCCTATAAGAGAGTTTTCCCTCTTACGAGTCGAGAGGACCCGTAAGCGGTTGTTTCCCTCCTTATCGAGATTCGACTTTGGAGAGTGTGACCCGTGGATAGTATGCAAGAGACCGTTTTGGGCCGACTTGCAGGGTCCCAGTGCTTAGGAAACAGGTTTTTTAATCCCTACTGCCTAAGGCTTTATCTCACGAGTCGAGACGCATCGAGAAAATCTCGCAAAGACATCAATTTCCTCACGAGTCGAAACGGATCGAGCAGATCTCGCAAGAACATCTTAACGTCGCATTTAACCTCTGCTCTTTATGACAGAAGCCCGTTAAGGTTGGTGGTACTTCGGGTTTTGGCCATCGTACCGTCGCATAAGCTGATATAGTCCTCGATAGGCAATCGTGCTGTTCGAGTAGCCCCACGACTGCTGTGTCTCTGATCCCTTCGGGGGCTGGACAAGACGTCTTCAAGCAATCCTCCTTGGCAGTTTGACCGTCAGAAGAGCAAGCGCTAGGAATTTGCCATGCCGCTTTTTACTTGAGGTTAGGCTCATTTTGGAGAGCCCCGATGAGTCATAACCACTCCGCGCTGGTGTGGGGATGATCTCCGATAGTCTTTCGGGCTTTATATGAGTTGCCGTTAAGACCCTGAAGCTAGGAATTTGGCCTTTGCTTCGTTTGCTGGCATTGCGTCTGCTGTATCGAGACGAATGTTGCGGTGGGAACTAGGGATTTTGCCGTGGCTCCGTTTGTTTGATGACGTTACGTCTGCTGTGTCGAGACGAACGTTGGGGTGACATCTCGTCTGCTGTATCGAGACGGACGTCGAAGTGGTGACCACTCCACACTGGTGCGAGATGATCTCCGATTGTCTTTCCGGCTTTATATGACTTGCCGTTAAGACCCTGAAGCTAGGAATTTAGCCTTCGCTTCGTTTGCTGGCATTGCGTCCTCTGTATCGAGACGAATGTCGTGGTTGTCTCTAGTTTACTGGTGAACCGCCGAGGTTTGGAACTAGGGATTTTGCCGTGGCTCCGTTTTTTTGATGACGTTACGTCTGCTGTGTCGAGACGAACGTTGGGGTGACATCTCGTCTGCTGTATCGAGACGGACGTCGAAGTGGTGACCACTCCACACTGGTGCGAGATGATCTCCGATTGTCTTTCCGGTTTTATATAACTTGCCGTTAAGACCCTGAAGCTAGGAATTTAGCCTTCGCTTCGTTTGCTGGCATTGCGTCCTCTGTATCGAGACGAATGTCACGGTGGGAACTAGGGATTTTGCCGTAGCTCCGTTTGTTTGATGACGTTACGTCTGCTGTGTCGAGACGAACGTTGGGGTGACATCTCGTCTGCTGTATCGAGACGGACGTCGAAGTGGTGACCACTCCACACTGGTGCGAGATGATCTCCGATTGTCTTTCCGGTTTTATATGACTTGCCGTTAAGACCCTGAAGCTAAGGATTTAGCCTTCGCTTCGTTTGCTTTGGTGTGTCTGAATCCCTGCTGGAGGAAGAACGCTGAGGTTGACATTTCGTCTACTGTATCGAGACGAACGTCATGGAGGTGACCACTTCATGTGAGATGGTCTCCGATTGTCTTTCCGGTTTTATGTGAGTTACCGTTAAGACGTCGAAGTTAGGAATGTGGCCTTCGCTTCGTTTGCTTTGGTGTGTCCAAATCCTGTTGGAGGAAGAACGCCGGGGTTGATATATCGTCTACTGTATCGAGACGAACGTCAAGGAGGTGACCACTTTCTGTGAGATGGTCTCCGATTGTCTTTCCGGTTTTATGTGAGTTACCGTAAAGACGTTGAAGCTAGGAATGTGGCCTTCGCTTCGTTTGCTTACACTGCGTCTGGTATATTGAGACGAATGCTGAGGTGGAGCTGGGATTTTGCCATCATTCCGCTTTGTTTCGACCATGGGGTCTTTTGTTAACTTTGCATGTACACCCCGCTGGGCTGCGAAGGAACGCCGTTGTTGACATTGCGTCTGTTGTAACGAGACGAATGCTAAGGTGGAGTTGGGATTTTGCCGTTACTCCGCTTTGTTTTGACCGTGAGGTCTTTTGTTGACGTTGCATCTGCCTCCAGCTGGACTGCGGAGGAACGCTGTTGTTGACATTTCGTCTACTGTATCGAGATGAACGTCAAGTTGGTGACCACTTCATGTGAGATGGTCTCCGATTGTCTTTCCGGTTTTATGTGAGTTACCGTAAAGACGTTGAAGCTAGGAATGTGGCCTTCGCTTCATTTGCTTACACTGCGTCTGGTGTATTGAGACGAATGCTGAGGTGGAGCTGGGATTTTGCCATCACTCCGCTTTGTTTCGACCGTGAGGTCTTTTGTTGACGTTGCATCTGCCTCCAGCTGGACTGCGGAGGAACGCTGTTGTTGACATTGCGTCTACTGTATCGAGACGAATGCTGAGGTGAAGCTGGGATTTTGCCATCGCTCCGCTTGATGGTGTAACATCTGTGTCCTGTTGGAATGAGGAGGCACACTGTTGTTGGTCTCTAGGCTGTAGACGCTGACGTCGAGACCCTGAAGCTCGGGATCTTCGTTTGCTTCGTTTGTTGACATCGTGTCTGTAATATTGCGACAAATGTCGAGAAGGTCTCTAGGTTATCTATGAACCGTCGAGATTTGGCTTCGCTTTCTGGCGGAGCTTGTTGGGAAGGTATGGTTCCCTCTTTGTTTGTGCCCCTGGATTGTATACAGGGATCGATGTGATCTCACCTGTAGGGCAAAAGTTTCATTCATTTTCATATTATTCTTTTATTTCCGCGATGCTCTATCATTTCAGCTTTTATATCGCGAAGGTCGCGATTGCCCAATCATTTCGGCTATTTTTCGCGGTGCCCCATCATTTCGGCTATTTATTTTATTTTTACTCGCTGTTTTTTTTTATTGCGAGTTGCCCAATCATTTCGGCTATTTCGTATGCATACATTTTTACTTGCTGATTCTGTTTGCAAGTTGCCCCATCATTTCGGCTATTTCGCATGCATTTTTATTTTTATTTTTTCGCTTGCTGATTTTTTTTTCTTTGGCGAGTAGGGGATTTGGGATCTGATACCAATCTTGGCATCAGCATCGCTGCGACTGGAATATTGCCAGGAGCGAATCATCATTTGCCGTGAAAGGACTTGGAATTTGATACCGGTTTAGGCATCAGCATCGCTACCACTGGGATATTGCCATGAGCGAATCATCATTTGCCTCTGTCGATGCAGAACAAAGGTGGCTTAGCGACCAGGGTTAAGGTCCTGTCGACTAAGGCTTTTGACTTGATGAGCCGTAAGGGTCTCACAAAGCTATTTCTCCCTACAAGTCGTGAGGATCTTATAGGTGTATTTTCTCCTTAGGAATCGTGAGGGTTCCTAAGTGTATTGTTCCTCTGTAAGTCGTAAGGATCCTACAGGAGGGTTTTCTCCTTGTAAGTCGAGAGGATTTACAAGGGTTGTTTTCCATGCAAACACATCCCTAGTCTCAGATGGGACTTAGTTAGGGAAATGTTTATTCGCGCCCGTGGATTGTATACAAGAGCCAATATCGGACCACTTGTAGGGCAATGTCGAAAGTTGTGGGGTTGCTTAAGCACAGGTTTAGGTCTCTGTAGCTCAAGACTTTCAAATCTTATGAGCCGTAAGGGTCCCACAAGAGAGTTCTCCTTACGAGTCGTGAGGATCTCGCAAGTGTATTTTCTCCTTAGGAATCGTGGGGATCCCTAAGTGTGTTGTTCCTTTGTGAGTCGTAAGGATCTCGCGCAGGTGGTTTCTCCTTACAGGGTCGAGAGGACCCTATAAGTGTTTCTTAACGAGATTGCGCCCTTTCGGGTTTTCACAAACATTCACCGGTAGTCCTGCTGTTTTTACTCACGGATCCATTTCAGGTTTTCATCCGTGCCCGTTTTGCTTATGGACATACCTTTTTTTTTATTCTTTTTTTTTTCTTCTTTTCTTTTTTTTTTTACGAGGTCGCGCCCTTTCGGGTTTTCACGAACACTCGCCGGTAGTCCTGCTGTTTTTACTCACGGAGCTTTTTCGGGTTTTCATCCATGCCCTTTTTGCTTATGGACATACCGTTTTTTTATCTATCTTGTCAGCCTAAGGATGCTGCGGTATTAGTTTAAAGACGTTTCGGTCTGATATTAGTTTAAAGACATTTCGGTCCGCTATTAGTTTAAGAACATTTCGGTCCATTGCAAGTTTTAGGACATTGCGGTCCATCATTAGTTTAAGGACATCTCGGTCCGTTGTTAGTTTAAGGACGTTTCGGTCCGCCGTCGCCGTATTTGAGGCGAACATCTAGTTTATTGACTTTTCGGTCTAGCGTCTCCGTATTTGAGGAGGATTTCTAGTTTACTGACTTTTCGGTCTGGCGTCTCCGTATTTGAGGAGGATTTCTAGTTTACTGACTTTTCGGTCTGGCGTCTCCGTATTTGAGGAGGATTTCTAGTTTACTGACTTTTCGGTCTGGCGTCTCCGTATTTGAGGAGGATTTCTAGTTTACTGACTTTTCGGTCTGGCGTCTCCGTATTTGAGGAGGATTTCTAGTTTACTGACTTTTCGGTCTGGCGTCTCCGTATTTGAGGAGGATTTCTAGTTTACTGACTTTTCGGTCTGTGGGTCCTTCCACATGAATGAGCATGATGCCCCCGGCATATCCGTCTTTTTCGGAGCGTGCGGTTGCGGCGGATTCACCTTCCAGTTTTCAGACAGCGCAAACTTGCCATGTTAGTATTGGTCTTCAACCCAGTTTTTGAAGACGTAGCAGTCCTCGATCAGGTGACCTACTGTTTGGTGGTAAGGGCAATAATTGGGATTATTAATATCGCCTGGCTGCAACGGACGTTTTGGACCCGGCAGATTGATGAGTCTGTCGCACACTGCCAGCTCGAACAGTCCCCTTGTTTTATCTTGCGGAAACGAGTAAGGACGTCTCAACTTTTCCTGGAGGGGTTGCTGCTTGTTGCTTTGGCAAGTAACCGGTCTAGGGTCACCTGATTGTTGTTGAGCGCTGGTGACGAGGGCCTTTTTTCCTTTTCTTTTATCTTTTTTGTTCGCTCCGTTGTTTGCGGGGCCGGGACTTTTTCCGAGTAGCATGCGATTGCATGGCTGAACGTTCTCGTAGCTTCTCAATTCCTTTATTTTTGAAATAGATTCCCCGAGGGAAGAGTTGGGGATAGCTTCTTCGTCAGAGTTTCTACCAAAGGTGATAATTTGCGATACCTTAGAGTCGGCTATATGGCAATCGTCGGCGACTCTTTTGCGCTCATATATCGCATTTTTCCGATGTCCACAAGCTTCACACTTTGTCCCGTCGAAGTGTTGCTTTTGAGCGACATACCCTTGCCACCAACAGTTAAAGGATTCGCAGTCTTCGGTAGGATGTATGATCTTCTGATGATATAAACAGAAGTTAGGGTGCATTTCTACCTCAGAGAAAGGATTTTCTTCGGAAGGCGGTAGCTTCATTCCTACTGACAGAGCTTTGGCGAACCGTTTCCTCGTCTTGAATTTGTTTTTACCCGCAGTGTATGGCTTTTGATTTGACGGGAATACCTTGGTTCTTTCCAGTATGGCCATTTCATGCTCTTGATTGGCTTTTGCTTTCAGACGAATTTCATTTAGGAAGGCATCGATCAAATTGTCTGACGGCCGCGGAATTTCTGTTTCAGGGCCCACCGTTGATTTCTCAGCGCGAGGATCCTCCTCATCATCCGTCAGTGAATGAGAAATCACATGACAAGTCGCTACGTAGTCTTCGGATTCATCCGATAAGTTTTCTCCATCGTTTTCATCCTCGACGAAAGAACAAGTTGCCCCCGGCGTGTCCGTTTTCTTTGGAGAGTGCGGCTGTGGGGGGTTTACCTTCCAGCTTTCAGACAGCGTGAACTTGCCTTGCAGGTATTGATCCTCGATCCATCCCTTAAAGACGAAACAATCCTCAATCGGGTGACTTACCGTTTGGTGGTAAGGACAATAATTGGGATTATTAAGATCGCCTGGCTGCGACAGACGCTTTGGACTCGGCAGATTAATAAGTCTGTTGCGCACTGCCAGCTCAAACAGTCTTCTCGTTTTATCCTGAGGAAACGAGTAAGGACGTCCTAGCCTCTCTTCGAGGGATGGGCGTGGACGCACGTTGTTTTGGCGAGCGACCGGCTTTGAGTTGCTCGACTGTTGCTGAGCGTTGGCGACGATGATCGCTTTTCCTTTCTCATTTCGAGGCTCGGGTCTTGGAGGAAACGGTCTATGGCCCATCTGGTCCATTTGGGCTAATTTGTCGATCAAGGCCTGGAAGGTGGTCGGCCTGAAGAACATCATGAATTGCGAGATGGTCGCCTGCGGATCGAGAGTGCCCACAAACATGCCTACCGCAGGTGCCTCTTCTATGCATTGTTTGCATTTCGACCATAGGTTTCACCATCGTGTTGCGTATTGGACCCACGTTTCGCCGGGCCTTATCCTGGCATTTATCAGTGCTGTAATCGGGGTGCGTTCACTAGCACTTGCGAATCTTTGTGTAAACAGCAGTTCCATCTCTGCAAATGTTTTGACAGAGTCGTTAGGTAGCTCCGAATACCATTCAAAGGCTATTTCTGCTAAGCTGCCGACGAATTGACGTAGCAACAATTTGTCATCGCCTCCAGTATTGCCGCATAAGGCCCTGAATTGAGCGACATGCTGATGCGGATTCCCTGTCCCTTTATATACGTGGAATTTAGGGATCGTATATCCTGGCGGGTAACTGATTTGGTCATACCAGCTCGGATACGGTCGTCTGGTCCTAACAGTTTGCCCAGCCGCTTCATTCGCCTGATGAACCCGGATCTGCTGAGCTATATATTCGTCTAGGTCGACTTTGGAGATTGCCTCTTCTTTGGCTGTTGATAGAGCCGGCGGAGGATTTGACGTTTCTCCCCTGTCGTCTTCAAGGACGATCGGAGGATCTTCAGCAGGAGGGTCCGGCTGTAACATCATCCCTACCATATCTTGGAAGAGGAGCGCCATCTGTTTTATGTTAGCCGCTTGCTCTGCAGCTTCTTTGTCCCTCTTTTCGAGGACTCTGCGTAAAAAGTCAGCGTCGGTTTCTTGTTCTTGATGCTCATCCGAAGACGTTTCAGTGCTTTCTTTTGGCTCAGTGAGTGCAGCCATTGTAGTCATCATTTCCTGAAGCTTTTGTTGTTGCTCCTGGGCTTTCGTCACGAATCGGGTGAGCGGTTGGTGGCCCGTAGAAGTGCGGCTTTCCTCTTTTCCAGAAGCCATATAAACAGTATGCACCACCATGCCCCCAGACTTGGGGCGTTTGTGTTCGGTGTCTTTGCGATTTGCCGAAGACACAGGGGCTTTTTGCGGCCTCCTTTTTTGAGTGATTGGAGTTAAGGGAGCCGTTGTAGTGGGCACCCGAGTAGCTTTTGCTTCTTGTGGTTTGACAGAGTAATCCTTCCCCTGCCGAACCTTCATATTTTTCTGTCGTCGGAGGCAGTCTTGATCGATCACCGACTCTTGGACCTGTCGCCAGACTTTGTAAATTTTAGAGGACAGCCGTTGAGGGGGCTGCTCTAGCTTCTTCTCTGGAGTATTCTCCACAGGTGAAGGAGCTCGTTTCAACATCGCAGTAGGAGAGTTTCTGCGCACCTTGTTGAGCAGTTCAAAGCTGTTCTTGGTTGGAACAGCAGCATCGATCCTCACCATCGGAGTTGGAGGAGTAAGTCCAGAGGGGGAGTTGCCCCCAGCCTTCCTCACTCGGCGCCAGTAGCGACGTCGGGCATGTCGGGCTGATGGAGTTGTTTCAGCTATAGGGGTGACCTCCTCATGCCCCCTGTGTTGGTCAGAATATACTGGTACCAGCTTTTTAAAGATCGACGTCCGTTGAACGGGGACGGCCAACTTGTCAGAAGCGGACTTCTGAACATGGGAAGCAGCCTTGGTGATTTTGCCAGGAACGGGAGTTGGAATGGCTATCCGCTTCGGGATAACGCCTTCTGGTATGGCATGCTTCTTCATTAGCCTGTTAGAGCTCTGGCCTAGTCCGTTAAAAACTGAAGCAGTGGAGTTGGACGACCCGTTGAGAGGGGTCGCGGCAGTAGTAAGTCGATCTAAGACCGACTTTTTTGGAGCTTCTTGCAATGTCATTGGGGCGTTGAAGCTCATTGGTGGGAGCATGGTCCCAAAAAATAGTCCAGTGGTGGCTTGAGCTATCTGCTCCACCGGCATTTTGAAAAGGGAGGCCGCTTGGGGCCCATAAGTCACTCCTCCAGCAATGACGGAGCGAGAGTTGCAGTTGCAGGCATTGCAGTTTGAAGCCATTGATCTTCTGTTTTCTGCACGGAGCAAGACACCAAATCTTAGTACCTCGAATCCACAGGCAACCACAGTAAACCGCGATTCGTTCGCGAACACGACACACGAAGTGTGGAGTGGAAAGAGGAAAAGGTCCCACCGGGCGTGCCAGAATCTGTTCCCCGCCGAACGGCGGCCTGCGACGTTCGGGGCAGATGCTATTTGGTTTTATCCGTCTATCTCTCCGAAGATGCCAAGTTGATTTATGGCACCGTGTATCGGAGGTTTAGACGGATGCGGCCGATGTAGCAGACTTCGTCAGATTCCCCCTCAGGGTGAGGGGTTTTTGATTGTGGGGACGCTCTTCCCTGCAGGCGCAAGCCCCTGCAGTTAATTACGCTACAGCGTTGCGGTAACAACTTTCTCCTTCTCCAGAATTTCACTTCGTGTCTTGTATGTTTGTTTTGTTTGTGGTTGCCCGTGGATTGTATACGGAGACTTAGTGATGTCGTCGCCCGTAGGACGTGGATTAGTCCAAATCCGTATTTACTTAGATTTGGGTTTGGTGTTTTTAGTTTAAGGATACGTTAGTCGCGTTGCGGCTAAGATCAACTTAAACGTTCGTCAAGGATACGTTAGTCCTGTTTGAGACTAAGATCAACTTAACGTGATCGTTTAGATCCGACAAAAGAGCGTTTGGGCCCTATTGTTCCAGTTTGGGAGATTCATAGTCCAATTTGGGACTAAAGTCTGTTTGGAGGATACGTTAACCATTTTTGAGGCTAAGATCGACTCAAACGTTTGTTAAGGATACGTTAGTCCAGTTTGAGACTAAGATCAACTTAACGGGACCGTTTAGGTCCGACAAAAGAGCATTTGGGCTCTATTGTGCCAGTTTAGGGACGTGGTGGTCCATATTCCAGTTTAGGGACGTGGTGGTCCAATATTAGTTTAGGGACGTTTCGGTCCGATGTTAGTTTAGGGACGTTTCGGTCCGATGTTAGTTTAAGGACGTTTCGGTCCGATGTTAGTTTAGGGACGTTTCGGTCCGATGTTAGTTTAAGGACGTTTCGGTCCACGAGTTTAAGGACCCCGCAGTCCGTATCGATGTGTGGTCGTTGGGACCCGTCACCTCTTTGACGTCGTTGAGGAATTACAACGACGGATGTCAAAGGAGTTCGGAGATGTACCCTCGAACCGGATGTAAATTGATTTAGAAGAGCAATTTTGCTCAGTCAATTTAATTTAAGGACTTATGGCCAAAATTGGGCTAAGTCCAGTTGAAATGTTCAACATTTTATTTTCTTTTGCATTGCATTTCTTTTTTTTTTATATTTTTATTTGGGCCTTGCCCAGAAAGGATGCAGAGTATCAATTTGTTTTGGGCTCTACCCTTTTAGGAATGATGCAAGGTATCAATTTTATTTGGGCTCTGCCCTTATATAAAGGATGCAAAGCATCAATTTATTTGGGCTCTGCCCATTTATTGCCTTGCAATTTATTTTGGCCTGTCAGGTCATTTTGATTTGGGCCTGGCCCTTCAAATAGTGCAAAGCACCAAGAATCTTTTGGATTCAAGAAAATGAGTGCAGAGCACTTTTTAATGATCTAAATTTAGATCAAAGAAGAGAAAAGAAAATCTTTTCTTTCTTTCTGTCTCGGAGAACCAGAGGTTCATAGCAAGTGCAAGGCACTATTTTTATTTATTTATTTATCTGAGAACCAGAGGTTCATAGCAAGTGCAAGGCACTATTTTTATTTATTTATTTATCTGAGAACCAGAGGTTCATAGCAAGTGCAAGGCACTATCTGTTGTGCGTACGTGCGTTGCACGTGGTGCCGCATGGCGGGCATACGTGCGTTGCACGTGGCGCACATGCGCATTATGAGGAGAAGCAAAGCTTCTATATATGGAGAACAAGCTCCTTTTAATATTATTAAATATTCTCATGTGGTACGCACGTGCGTTGCACGTAGTGCCGCATGGCAGGCACACGTGCGTTGCACGTAGCGCACATGGCGCTTGCGCATATGCGCATTATGGAGGAGCATGCTCCTATCTTGGAGAACTAAGCTCCTTTGGAGAACTAAGCTCCTTTGAGTATTGAATCCTTTGAGGATTTAACTCTACCCTTTCTAAGAGGTATCCCCTCTTATTTATATGGGAGTGGTAGAGAAGCCAGCTCTCCTTTTCCCGATGTGGGACTAAAAAATGCATTCCCCATGTAGTAGAGCATTACTTTAGATTACACGTGTATAACACATTTGCTCATAACTTTTGATCTCGGATGAATTATGAGGCCCATAATATATCAAATCGAAGGTCTTTTCGAGATGCTTTCAATATCATCAGAATTTAGCTGTTTTTCATTCCGGAGTTTGTCAAAATACAGCTCGGAAAATACTGGTTCGCATCTTCTTCCTTAAATCACATGTGCATAGACATTTGCTCATAACTTTTGATCCCGGATGAATTATGAGGCCCATAATATATCAAATCGAAGGTTTTATCGAGACGCTTTCGATACAAATAGAATTTATCCATTTCTCATTCGGGAGTTTGTCAAAAAACAGCCCGGAAGATACTGGTTCGTATTTCCTTAAGCGTATCGCTGCCATTTGATACCTTGGACTCTTTTGCGCAGAAATTTTTGGTGGGAACAACGTCCGTTTACGCCATACGCATTCGCTACTGGGCCCCGTCATTCACCCATTAGGTTACTTAACTAACGACAGAGCGGGGGCTGGGCTAGCGCGGATGCTAAACATAAGCAACGCCTACTAGATATCATATATAGATATTATACATTCGTCAGACGCAATAATAGGCATTCCAGATCACAGATGAACATATTGGATATACTTAGAATCCGCGTTTCGTTCGAGCCTGCAACAAAAAACGGATTACATGGTCGTGATGAATAGCCAAACCCCACCTGATTGGTGAGCTTCTGCGTGCGTGCTTTGAAATCAAAATTAAGAATATACCGCAATCAAGACGGTGTCGCTTGGTAGCTAGCCGGTTGAGTACGGATCGATCCACAGGGAGAAGGATTCCTTTTCTTTATGTTCTAACGAGTTAAGTCCAAAAAATTGGTGGTTTTGTTGTAGATCTATGAATGAGAATAAATTGATAAAAAGGCTTACTAGGGTTAGAATTAGGTTAGTTTGAAAAAAGAATTTTACCCACTTCTTTCTTTGCCCTAATTAAGAACATAGGTGTTAGGGTAATAGTCAACAAAGGGAATTAGCACGACCAGGAAGAAACGTAGCTTCTTCCTTTTGGTCCTTGTCCGTCCTTTCTTGGCTCTTAGCCCTAACCTCTATGTAAATCAACCAAAACCGGTCTAACTAGGGAATCACCGCTATCTCGTAGGATAGGGTGCCGTACCGAGCGGTGTGTGGTTGATTTAAATAGAGTCCTAATTAATTAATATTATGGTGGAAAGGAAAGGAGTGAGAGAGATTTCCTTCTCTCAAACCTTCCTAATCCTAACCCTAACAAGTGAGGAATTACTCACTCATTAGGGTATTAACAATAGAATTCATTTTTTTATATAAATTTTTACATTAGAAAACTAAATTGTAAATATTAAAGGAACAGATAAAAAAATACAAGAATTAAATTCAGAAAAGGAATGCGAGATAAAAATAAAAATACCTTTCTTTATTTATGCACTCTTGAACGATTATAATGAAATTAAAATTTAGACTAGAATTAAAAAGAGGCATCTCAAAAGAGGCACCCAAAAGGAGACACCCTTTATTTGGCTTTGAGCCCTCCTATTTATAAATAGGAAAAACTCTAGGTTTACATTCTGATCCACATTTGAATTTACAAAACGTACCCTAAGAAAGCCGGGTCAACGCACCGACACCACCGACAATTTGCACCGACACGTGCACAGCACGGCTGCGGAATCGCGGCGGAATGCCATGTTTGGCCGCGGATTCGCGGCCATATGGTGAGATCTCTGGCTCATTGTTCATACCATAATATTGCATTATTATATTCCCCATTCTTATTCGTTTTATAAATAAACAGGTGCTTTTGACGCATGTCTGCTACATATTACAGGTTACAGATTCTTGGATCTAAAACGGTGAAAAAGATAAAAGACGATGCAAAAGTGGAACTACAACCAACAAACAGAAGGATCTAATTCAGGCCTACACAAAAGATCAGTACAAAGCAACGCAAGGTCCAAGATTACAAAGCGAACGGTTAAAAGTCCACGGCAATTGTTCACTGGAGATCTGGAAGAGACCAAGAAACCAAATTGAGAAAAGACCTGAAGAAATTGGAAGTACATGTCAACTCAAGCCAGCAGCAGAAAACACAGAGCACAATACTCCATTTTGGCCACGGAACCGCGGCCAAAACCAGGCTGGGGCCGCGGTTCCGCGGCCGTAGAGCGCAATCATGAGTTGGAAATTTTACAAATTTTGTGGCGGTGCGAGGCTTGTTGACTTGGTCTTTTTCTTAGAGGGCATTTTTGTAAAAGCAGACATGCGAATCATTTGTAACCTATGGTTTCTATGTCCTATAAATAGAACCCAAATCATTGTATTTCTATGCCTCCCTATGCTTCTTTCTATGAATAAAATTTAGAAATCTTTTGGAGAGTATCGGTGCCTCTTTTCATTTCATGAATTCAGATCTGACAACCCTGCGTTGATGTTTGGAGAGAGCCATCTGTAAAGTAAGTAGATTTATTTATTTTCTTGCCCTAGGTAATTTCAATTCCTGCCCTAGTTAAGTTTATTTTCGTGCCCTAGTATAGATTTTATTTATCTGCCCTAGTTATAACTTTTAATTAATTGCCCTAGTTTAGATAATTAGGTTTTTAGTAATAATCAATCCGAACACCCTTCGGAATTAACTCGTTTGAGCGATTAGGAGATTCACAAAATTCCTGTGGACCGACCCGTACTCACCGGCTAGCTGCAAAGCGACACCGTTCTTGATTATGATTAATAGATAGTTTTTGAGATCAATCAAATGACGCCGTTGCCGGGGATGGCGTGTTATTTCCTTTTTGCAATTTCGGGTTAATCAAAATTAAAAAAAATCATAAAAATCTGAAAAATAAAAAAAATATATATAAAAATATATCATCTGTTGTTTTTAGAAAGGGTACTTTGTTGTTTGAATTTTGCAGGATTTGCACACATATTCGGATCTGGAAATTTACAGAAGGCGAATCAGAAAAGGATACATCAAAACAGAGAGGGATTGCAAGTACAGAATAGCAGAAATTTTTTGGAGCCCTGAAGCCTCCATCCCACCTCTAAACCGCGGCCTAAGCGCTCTCCCACCGCCCTTCCGCGGCCCTCTTGCATCATCATCGCGAAATGTTTGCACGGTTTGTTTCCTATTTCTTCCCTCTGCAAATCCCCATATATCTTCTGTCAAATCTTCTGCAGGATTCTTTGCGCTAAAAATCTTCTTCCCCCTTCCAATAATTGATTCTCTGCAGGATTATTTGATCCATAAATAAAATAAAAATCTTTGATTGCAAGTGATTTACTGTTTTGCATATTTTTAAAACTGACTTTAAGGGACTTTTGACCAATTCAGATTGGGTGGGGATTTCATCACCCTTCCCAGGACCCCAGAAATCACATAAGGCATATGCGTTGATCATCTATTAATTAAAAAATACTAGACTCAGCCCTGAGGACTTCGAGCTCAATAGGACAGAGGACTAGTTATAGGCATCAGCCGTTTATCCTAACCTGATTTTGCGGTGTCTAGGCAAGTGTGTCAAGGCAAGTGGTTACTTAATTAGGACCACTACTTGTAGCGGGGAGCCTCCCACTTACCTGGCCGCAATTGGCAGTGAAGAGGCGGTTTGAGGTCCTATCTCTAGCCCTTTGGAACAGTTACGAGCTGTCTAGCTGACCTAGGTGACCCCAGAGTTAGGCCTGATTGTGCATTTTTGGTTGATCGAAAGTGTGTCTTAACCCTTTATCAAATTTTTTTTTTTGCAAACAGTTTCAAATAAAGAGAGAAAAAAGGAAATTTTTTTATAAAAAAACTTGCAACTTGTCGCGTAAAATCCTTGCACCCCACCACCTACCTTCTTCATCTTCTCTTTCTTCTATCATGGGTACCCCACATCACAAATCTCTTGCCGAACTTTGGTATCCCGAACCTAATTTTGCCTCGTACGTCAATTGTTTCGGTCGATTTAAAGATGATCCTTCCATGCCCAAAATTTCTTTGAAAGATCAAATAGAAGCGTCTAGGAGAAACAGTTTGACTTTACAACCCACTTTGTGTCAACCATGTCAACAGTCACCACCTTCGTATGTTGACATTACCTTTTCAAGTCCTGCTGTCACTCCTAAACCGATGTCCATTGCTGAGCACATTGCTCAATCTCGTAGCCGATCTTTCACCCCTCTCCACACATCTAGTTCTAGGGATCAACAAGTCCATTCACCTATTTATCCACATGTTGACCCTACTCCTGTCCAACCATCCACTTCCTACCAGTCCTACCCGACTTTCCTACCGTCACTAGACACTGTTTCTACACAGCCTTTTGGGAGTTTCACGTATCCAAACAATTTCGAATCTTGTGCCGAAACCCCCTTACCACCCGAGTCTAGTTTGGAACAGTCGTTGGAAGCTTATATTGCAGCAACAAACAAAATGACTAGGAATGTGGAAGCGTCCATAGCCGCCCTTATGCAACCTGCTGAACCGGTAGCTAGTTTCCAACTAGCTTCAAATTTTTCAATGTATAAGGAGGCGGTTGGACAGAGTGAGAATGTGAGAGGATTTCCAAATCAAAGCTACCCATACCCAATTGAATCCAACAACTCCAATTTTCAAACATGTGTCCAAAATGATGAGTTGTGCGACTTTGTAGTGCTTGATTTGCCAAATTGTGAGGAACCCCTTTCGAGTGAAACCGCACCTAATCCGTTTGACCTTTACACCTCCAATCTAGAACCTGAATTGATAAATATCCATGCTTTTGATGAGGTGTCAGAAAAATTGATTTTCACTTGATTGAGGATATAGACGCCGGGAATATTTTGGATGATGAACCAGTAGATTTGATTGAAATTTTATGTCCAATTCATCATCCCAAGTCATTAGATGTTTCTCCCGAACTTCATATGCGTCTTGATTTTGATGATAATGGTATGGATGAGTTAAATATTGAGGAGAATTATGAGGATAGTATTGAGGATCATATTGAGGTTGAACCATTTTTGTTTGATGTGTCGGATTTTCCAATTCATCCTCCTGAACCTTTAAGTGTTATATCACCCTCCCTCCTTTCCATCGTTCCGACCGCGCAAAACATCACGCTTGAAGACTGTGAGCTTAAAATTTTTTCCTTTGAATCTGACACAGTTCTCACAGCCGATAACACTTACGAGTATTTCACTTTTCGGACGATGTTGATGACTCACCGCCCGAGTTTGAATCCTTTGCATTTTCAGATGAGTTAGTTGAACCATCAGACTCGGTTGCTTACAGTCAGTTCGAACCATTGATGGAATCCTTCAAGTTCGAGACAGATTACTTAGGTGAGATTACGACCATCCCTAAATCACTCCCTTTCGTCCTTCCTATCATTCCGACCGTACAAGAGACCGTTACGCTTTCATCTCCTATACCAAGTTCGGCGTACCCATGTTTTCTTGCGAATATTGAGGGATTTGACCCCATTTCTCGACGGGTTGATAGGTTAGCACAATCACTTTTAACACATCGGTCATCATAAATTGTGCTAATTTATTCACTCGATTTACACCCTCAAGATCGTACTCTACTTCTTTCTCTTTTCCGCCATTCTTCTCCCCCACCGAGACCGTATCCCGTTTCTACCTCCACACGGTCTCGTGTGCTTCTCATCTCTTTTCTTTCCACTCCATTCTTTCACCAACTCGACCATTACCACGATAAGATTTTTGAATGGTTGGTGCTAACCTTTGGCTTATGTAAGGCCAAGCTTAAGTTTGGGAGGAACCTTGTTGTATATATGTATATATATTTTTGTTTTCTTTTTCTATAAAAAATATAAAAAAATTCAAAACATTAAAAAATATAAAAAAATTATAAATAAATAAACAGGGGAGTGCCGACATTCTCAACCCTCTTGGTGTAGCATGACAGTGAGGACACTGTTAAGTTTAAGTGTGGGGGTATGCTCGGTACGTCTTCTTCCTTCGCATTCATTTGTACATATTTTGCATTTGCATACTTATTTGAAAACCCATAAAAAATTGAAAATTTTTGAAAAATTATAAAAAATTTTGTATTCAATTTTGGCCTAATTGACTTGAGATTGACAAATAGGTTAACTGGCTAGGAAAAACTAGATCTTAGACTTAGTAAATTAAAAACCCTAAAAATAACCTTCCTTAAAGTTTAATGGTAGAAAGTATATATGTCTTTGTAGTTTATTTAGAAATAGGCAAATTTTGGGTTCACTTCTTGGGCTAAGTCAAAGCAAAGGAAAAGTATTGATGTTCTTTTTAGAGTATAAGTTTGAAAAATAGTTTCTAACTTAAGTCTAGATTCTGAAAATGTTTACCCTACAATTTGCACAATCACGCACCTTGAAACTTGGAATAGTAGAGGAGACCTTGAAATGCTCTTGTCTGAAGTCCTTAGTACGAAGAAAATGAAATTGAAAAAATACAAGTGTGAATAAAGAATAAAAAAAAATGAAAACTGTTTTTTATGATTACTTAAGGCTGCAAAAATAGAAAAATATTTAGCGAGGGTGCTTCATCACCCAGTGCCTTAGACCAATTGGTTTGGGAGTCACTGCTAAAAGCCTTGGGTGTTACAAGACTAGGAAGTACGCTTTAAAGGGCAAAGACATCTTGTAATCGGTTATTGGTACCTCAAGAAGTATTAACGGTCGCATGAAGGATGTGTGAGCAAAATTCAATTAAAAATTCACCAATTAAGAAGTGCTTTGGACAACGGACGAGAGTATGATTGCTTGATTTGAATTTCCAAACGCAGGGGTGATATTTACACACACGTAGGGGCATGTGATTGGAGTTTAGATGAGAGAAATGAGTGAAGAATAGAACTTGTATCTTTAGTAAAGTTGATAAAAATTCTTAAGTGGAGATGGAACCCTAGAAGGAAAACTTGGGAAATGCTGAAAGCTAAGTAAGTCTATAGAACATATATAATCTTAAGTTAGATGATGAGGAAGTGTGAAGAATATGGGTGGATAATTTACGGATCGATGATTATAGAATTCCTTGTTAGAAACCCTAATTGGAGAACAAAAGTCGAAAAGCCAAATTGATAGGATTTTGTGGGTGTAATCCGCTGAAAACCCTCAGGAGACAACACTCCTCCTACTAGGGACACCTAGAGGTTTAAGGGCTTGTTGCACGAGCTCAGTGCAATCGCATTTCCCTGCGAAAGTGCGGTTAGGTTTTTGTCAAGAAAAAAAAAATAAGTTTGCTCGAGGACGAGCAAAAGATAAGTTTGGGGGTATTTGTTCATACCATAATATTGCATTATTATATTCCCCATTCT
This sequence comes from Agapanthus africanus, assembly GCA_030015575.1. NCBI lineage: Eukaryota > Viridiplantae > Streptophyta > Magnoliopsida > Asparagales > Amaryllidaceae > Agapanthus > Agapanthus africanus. Next base: position 964,931,813 of record CM057338.1, read on the forward strand.
TATTCGTTTTATAAATAAACAGGTGATTTTGACGCATGTCTGCTACATATTACAGGTTACAGATTCTTAGATCTAAAACGGTGAAAAAGATAAAAGTCGATGCAAAAGTGGAACTACAACCAACAAACAGAAGGATCTTATTCAGGCCTACACAAAAGATCAGTACAAAGCAACGCAAGGTCCAAGATTACAAAGCGAACGGTTAAAAGTCCACGGCAATTGTTCACTGGAGATCTAGAAGAGACCAAGAAACCAAATCGAGAAAAGACCGGAAGAAATAGGAAGTACATGTCAACTCAAGCTAGCAGCAGAAAACACAGAGCACAATACTCCATTTTGGCCGCGGAACCGCGGCCAAAACCAGGCTGGGGCCGCGGTTCTACGGCCGTAGAGCGCAATCATGAGTTGGAAATTTTACAAATTTTGTGGCGGTGCGAGGCTTGTTGACTTGGTCTTTTTCTTAGAGGGCATTTTAGTAAAAGCAGACATGCGAATCATTTGTAACCTAGGGTTTCTATGTCCTATAAATAGAACCCAAATCATTGTATTTTCTATGCCTCCCTATGCCTCTTTCTATGAATAAAATTTAGAAATCTTTTGGAGAGCATCGGTGCCTCTTTTCATTTCATGAATTCAGATCTGACAACCCTGCGTTGATGTTTGGAGAGAGCCATCTGTAAAGTAAGTAGATTTATTTATTTTCTTGCCCTAGGTAATTTCAATTCCTGCCCTAGTTAAATTTATTTTCCCGCCCTATTATAGATTTTATTTATCTGCCCTAGTTATAACTTTTAATTAATTGCCCTAGTTTAGATAATTAGGTTTTTAGTAATAATCAATCCGAACACCCTTCGGAATTAACTCGTTTGAGCGATTAGGAGATTCACAAAATCCCTGTGGACCGACCCGTACTCATCGGCTAGCTGCAAAGCGACGCCGTTCTTGATTGCGGTTAATAGATAGTTTTTGAGATCAATCACTCATTTCTTCAGGGTTGCTTCATGTTGCCTTTTTCTTCTGTTTTCTTCACTTGGTTCTTCAGAGTCTTTTCTATTTTCTTCCAGATTTCCAACAGTGCATAATTTGTGGACTTTTACCATAAGCCTCTCTTTGAAGTCTTGTATCTTGTACTGCCCTTGAACTGTCTTGTGCATGGAACTGTTTACTGATCTTCTTTTATTCCTTGAACTGTTAGGCGGTATTATACGGATTCATCTTTTGTTGGTCGTAGTCTCATATTTGTAGCGTCTTTTCATGAATTTCACTGTATTGTTCTGAGAACCTGTAACCTGCAACTATTTAGCAGACATGGATCAAAAGCACCTATTTATTTGTAATATGATTAAGAATGGGTGATATAATAATGCAAAATTCTGATATGAACAAATACCCCCAAACTTATCTTTTGCTCGTCCCAAGCAAAACCAATTTTATTCTCGAAAAAATCCTAACCTCACTTTCGCAGGGAATCGCGATTGCACTGAGCTCGTGCAACAAGCCGTTAAACCTCTAGGTGTCCCTAGTAGGAGGAGTGTTGTCTCCGAGGGTTTTCAGTGGATACTATCCACAAAATCCAATCAATTTGGCCTGTTGACTTTCATTCTTCAATTCAGTATTCCAGCAAGAAATTCTATTATCTTCAACTTAGAAATCATCAACCCATATTTTTCATACTCACTTATCATTTAACTTAAGATCATATATGTTCTGCAAATTTATTAAGCTTTCAGTACATTTGAATTTTCCTTCTAAGGTTCCATCTCAACTTAGGAATTTTTATCATCTCTACTGAAGGTATAAGCCCTATTTTTCATTCTTATCTCTCATCCAAACCCCTGCGTGTGTGTAACTTTTACCCCTACACTTGGAAATTCAATTCAAGCTATCATACTCTTGTCCATATCCAACGTACTTTCAGTTGGTGAATTTTTAGATGAAAATTTGCTGACACATCCTTCATGCGACCGTTAATACTTCTTGAGATACCCACCGACCGATTACAAAATGTGCTTGCGCATTTAGGTGTAATTCCTCCTCTTATAATACCTAAGGCTTAGCAGTGACTACCAAACCGGTTGGTCTAAGACACTAGGTGATAAAGCACCCTCGCTATATTTTTTTATTTATGCTGCTTTAAGCAATTACAAAACTAGTGTTCATTTTTTTTATATCTCTTTATTCACACTTGTACTTTTATTTTATTTTTCTTCATACTAAGGGTTTTAGACAAGAGCATTTCAAGGTATCCTCTACTATTCCAAGTTTCAAGGTGCGTGTTTGTGCAAGTTGTAGGGCATATATTTTCAGAATTTAGACTTAAGGTTCAGAATTATTTTTCAAACTTACACTTCAAATAAAAATTCAATACTCTTCCCTTACTTTGACTTAGCCCAAGAACTGAACTCAAAATTTGCCTATTTCTAAATAAACTACAAGGACGTATATTTTCTACAGTTAAACTTTAAAAAAGGTTATTTTTAGGGTTTTTTAATTTACCAAGTTTAGGATCTAGTTTTTCCTAACTAGTCAACCGTCATGTTGAACTCAGGTCAAATATGGCCAAAATTGAACTTTTCAATTTTTATAATTTTTAAATTTTTTGATTTTTATAGATTTTAAAATAAGTATGCAATGCAAAAATATACACATGAATGCGAACGAAGAAAGCTTACCGAGCACACCCCCAAACTTAAACTTGACAGTGCCCTCACTGTCAGGCTACACTAAGAAGGTCAAAATTGTCGGCACTCCCTTGTTTTTTTTATATATTATTATTACCAGAAAAAGAAAACAAAATATATATACAAAAAGGTCCCCCCAAATTTAAGTGAAACAGTGTTTCCACTGTTGAAGCGTTAAAGTTCAGAGTTAGGGAGGAGAAAAATACAGTATCAAGCTTTACAAGGCCTTACACAGGCCAAAGGTTAGCACCAACCATTCAAAATTTTTATCGTTATAATGGTGTGGTTGGTGAAAGAATGGAGTGTAGAGAAAAGAAATGAGAAACACACGAGACCGTGTGGAGATAAGAAGCAGTATACGGTCTCGGTGGAGGAGAAGAATGGCGGAAGGGAAAAATAAATGGTGGTGGTTCGACTTCTTCAGGTGGAGGTTGATTAATCACAAAATCAGTGTCATTTAGGAATGCGAGTTCGTCGGCGAAAATATCTTCGAAACTTTCATCGATGGTCCGATTGAACATTTCAATGTCAATAAGTGTCGTGCCAGAATTCAACACACTTGATTTTTCAAAAATTATGACAGTAGGATAGTCGTAAGGCTCATTTACTTTATTTTCAAAAGAGTTTAAATCAAGCTGTTTTTTCTAGAATTATCGAACTCAAAATATCGGATTGTGATTCATTAACCCTCGCTATCATTAAAGGAAGATTAGAAGAAGAACCAGAGAAAGTGGGAGAAAGAAGTGGAATACGAACTTGAGGGTGGAAATGGAGTGTATAATTTAGCACAATTTGTAATGACCGATGTGTAAAAAGCGATTGTGCTAATCTATCAACCCACTGAGAAATGAGGTCAAATCCCTCAAGATTCGTGAGAAAACATGGGTATGTCGAACTTGGTAAACCAGACATTGAAAATGAAAGTGTAACGATTTCTTGCAAAGTCGGAACAAGGACGGAGGGAAGTGATTGAGGAAGGATATCGGTTAAAGATTCAGGAAGGTGTGCGCAGTCAATGAAAGGGATAGAATGAATTGGAAAATCCGACTTCTCAAGTAAAACTGCTTCATCCTCAATAATTTCCTCAATACTCTCCTCAAATTTTAGCTTATCCATGCAATTCTCATCAAAATCAAGACGCATATGAAGTTCGGGAGAAACATTTAATGACTCGGGATGATGAATTGGGGAGAAAAATTCAATCAAATCTGCGGGTTCATCATCCAAAATATTCCCAGCTTCGATATCCTCAATCAAGTCAAAATCAATTTTTTAGACACCTCATCAAAAGCATGGATATTTATCAATTCAGGTTCTAGAGTGGAGGTGTAGAGGTCAAAAGGATTGATGATAGTTTCACTCAAAAGGGACCCTTCACAATCTGGCAAATCAAACACTACAAAGTCGCACAACTCATTAAACTTTTTATCTTCAACTGGTGAATCATTTGGAACACTTGATAGACATTCAAAACCGGAGTTGTAAAATTCAATTGGGGATGGGTAGGTTTAATTTGGAATGGTGTACAGCTCATTCTCACCACTCAAATTCTCAATCTGTCCAACCGCCTCATCATACATTGGAAATTTTGGAGCTAGTTGGAAACTAACTACTGAGTCACTAGGTTGTATAAGGGCGGCCATGGACGCATTCAAATCCATCATATTTTGTCTTGACGTTACCATAAAATCTTCCAACGACAGTTCTAGACTAGACATGGGTTGTGAAGGGGTTTCAGTAAAATATTCAAAATTGTTTGGATACTGGAAACTCCCAAATGGCTGTGTAGAAGTAATGTCTAGAGAAGGTGCGAAAGTCGGGTAGGACTGGTAGGAATTGAATGGTTAGACAGGAGTAGGATCAACATTTGGAGAAGAAGGTGAATGGAATTGTTGATCCAAAGAATTTGTAGTGGTGAAAGGAGTGAAAGATCGGTTACGAGATTGTGCAATATGTTCAGCAATAGACATGGGTTTCGGAGTTACAACAGCACTCGAAAAAGGAGTATCAATGCAAGAAGGTGGTGAAGGTTGAAATGGTTGATACAAGGTGGATTGCGGAGTCCAACTGGATGCCCTAGACGCGTCTATTCGATCTTTCAAAGAAATTTTGGGCATGGAGGGGTCGTCCGAAATTCGACCAAAACAATGAGCGTAGGAAGTAATGTCTGGTTGAGGGTATCAAAGTTCGGCAAGAGTTTTGCGAGGTGGGGTACCCATGATGTGAGAAAAGAAAGGAAAAGAATGTGAATTTTTTTAATTTTAATTTTAATTTTTTTTAATTTTTTTTAATTATATATATATATATATATATATATATATATATATATTTTTTTTAAAAAATTGTTTGATTTTGGAGTTTTGAAATTTTTTGAAAGTGTTGAAAGAGTTTTTGCAAAAATTTGTACGGAACTACGACACAATTTCAAACAACCACAGTTTAAACATGCACAATCAAACCTAGAGCTAGGGTCTCCTAAGTCAACTAGACTGTTCCTAACTGTTCCAAAGTGACAAGTTGTAAGATATCCCTCAAATCACCTCTTCACCATCAATTGTGGCTAGGTAAGCACAAATAAAGAAATGAGGGTTCCGCTCACGAATCACCACGAGACGGGCCTTTTAAAATTACCTTTCTCACTTGTCTAGCCTAGGCACCACAAAGTCGGGTTTAGATATACGACTGAATGCCCACAACCTTCCTCTATCCTAATGAACACGACAGTCCTTAGTTGGCTGAGTCTAGATATTTTTTAATTAGCTCAAAGGTAATGCATATGCTTTTTGTGATTTTTGGGGTCTTAGGAAGGGTAATGAAATCCCCACCCAATCTTAATTGGTGTTATAGCCCCTTAAAAGTCCGTTTTAAATATGCAAAGCAATTAACACACAAAATCTAAAACACTTACAATTTTTTTTATTTGGCAGCGCAAAGAATCCTGCACAAAAACAATTTATTGGATAGGAGAAAGAAATTTGCGCAAAGAACCCTGCAGGAAAAATTTTCAGTGGAGTGGAGTTCCGGGGGTTACAGAGAAGACAAAAATACTTACAGAGAATTTTTGGGCGCTGACGTCACCCTTTGACCACGGTTTCGCGGTCAAACTGTCAATTCTGCCGCGGTTCCGCGGCGGTTTAGGTGGTTTAGATCTCCAAAATTTTTCTCTGTGTTGTTTGGATTCTCCCCTGTTTGTTCAGATCCTCTGTTTCTTGATTTGTTCACTGGGCTTGCTCCAGATCTGAAACAGAGTTTGCTCCAAGCCTGCACACTTGCACAAAAACCTTTCAAAAAGAACAAGATGATTTTTGTTTTTATTTTATTTTATTTTATCTTTTAAAATTTTTCAATTTTTTCAATTTTTTAAATTTTTTTTATTAACCCGAAATTACACAAAGAAAGAGACTACCGTCTCCCCGGCAACGGCGCCATTTGATTGGTGAGCTTCTGCGTGCGTGATTTGAAATCAAAATTAAGAATATACCGCAATCAAGACGATGTCGCTTGGTAGCTAGCCGGTTGAGTACGGGTCGATCCACAGGGAGAAGGATTCCTTTTCTTTATGTTCTAACGAGTTAAGTCCAAAAAATTGGTGGTTTTGTTGTAAATCTATGAATGAGAATAAATTGATAAAAAGGCTTGCTAGGGTTAGGATTAGGTTAGTTTGAAAAAAGAATTCTACCCACTGCTTTCTTTGCCCTAGTTAAGAACATAAGTGTTAGGGTAATAGTCAACAAAGGGAATTAGCACGACTAGGAAGAAACGTAGTTTCTTCCTTTTGGTCCTTGTCCGTCCTTTCTTGGCTCTTAGCCCTAACCTTTATATAAATCAACCAAAACCGGTCTAACTAGGGAATCACCGCTATCTCATAGGATAGGGTGCCGTAGCGAGCAGTGTGTGGTTGATTTAAATAGAATCCTAATTAATTAATATTATGGGGGCAAGGAAAGGAGTGAGAGAGATTTCCTTCTCTCAAACCTTCCCAATCCTAACCCTAACAAGTGATGAATTACTCTCTTATTAGGGTATTGACAATAGAATTCATTTTTTTAAATAAATTTTTACATTACAAAACTAAATTGCAAATATTAAAGGAACAGATAAAAAAAATGCAAGAACTAAATTTAGAAAAGGAATGCGAGATAAAAATAAAAATACCTTTCTTTATTGATACACTCTTGAACGATTATAATGAAATTAAAATTTAGACTAGAATTAAAAAGAGGCACCCAAAAGGAGGCACCCTTTATTTGGCTTTGAGCCCTCCTATTTATAGATAGGAAAAACCCTAGGTTTACATTCTGATCCACATTTGAATTTACAGAACTACCCTAAGAAAGCCGGGTCAACGCACCGACACCACCGACAATTTGCACTGACACGTGCACAGCACGGCCGCGGAACCACGGCGGAATGCCATGTTTGGCCGCGGATCCGCGGCCATATGGTGAGATCTCTGACTCATTTCTTCAGGGTCGCTTCATGTTGCCTTTTTCTTCTGTTTTCTACACTTGGTTCTTCAGAATCTTTTCTACTTTCTTCCAGATTTCCAACAGTGCAGAATTTGTGGACTTTTACCATAAGCTTCGCTTTGAAGTCTTGTATCTTGTGCTGCCCTTGAACTGTCTTGTGCATGGAACTGTTTACTGATCTTCTTTTGTTCCTTGAACTGCTAGGCAGCATTATACGGATTCATCTTTTGTTGGTCGTAGTCTCACATTTGTAGCGTCTTTTCATGAATTTCACTGTATTGTTCTGAGAACCTGTAATCTGCAACTATTTAGCAGACATGGATCAAAAGCACCTATTTATTTGTAATATGATTAAGAATGGGTGATATAATAATGAAAAATTCAGATATGAACACTGTTCCCGCCAAAAATTTCTGCGCAAAAGAGCCCAAGGTATCAAATGGTAGCGATACGCTTAAGGAAATGCGAGCCAATATCTTCCGACCTTTATTTTGATAAATTCCCGAAGGAGGAACAGCTAAATTCTGATGATATTGGAAGCAGCTCGAAAAACCCTTCGATTTGATATATTATGGGCCTCATAATTCATCCGGGATCAAAAGTTATGAGGCATCACGTGTCCACACGTGATAGACCTTTAAGAACCCGCTGGAGGAGTTAAGAGATATAATAAAAACTCAGAAAAGACCCCAATGGGGCATCATGTGCTCACACGTGACCATGGGTCACGTGCAGACACGTGATGGGCTTTTAAGGCCTCTAAAATAATGAATAGAATTAAATTCTAAAATCTGTTCCCTGATTAAAAATCATGAAGTACCTCAAAGAGGTATCACGTGTTGACACGTGATGGTTAAAACAACAACAAGCGGCTGTTAAAGGAACCAAATTGGGGGTCACGTGCTCACACGTGACCAAGGGTCACGTGCCAGCACGTGACAGAATTTGAAAGCCTTACAGCTTAATAGAATTAAAATTCTAAATTTCTCTAAATCTTTCCAAATAGAATTAAAATTCTAAATTTCTCTAAATCTTTCCAAATGGAAAAGGATTATGGGGACCGTTGAATTAAAGATCCAAGGGTGATTAAATATCACCAATTTATGGAAAGATCTTAGACAAGGAAAGATTTCCCTAAAATCTCACCGAAGATAACAAACAGAATATTTTTGGATTTAAAATACAACGGTGCATAAAATTCACTGAATGATCTAAAGGATCATATTAATTATGAGATCAAATCAAATCTTTCAATGAGAGATTTGCTAAACAAATTGATTCTTTTCCTTCTCCTATAAATAGGAGCCAAGAAAAGAAGAGAAGGATGACCTTTTTGGAGAGAAAAACAGAGAGAGGAGAATTTAATTCTCAAGAGGGAAGAAAAGAAAGGAGAATTTAATTCTCAACAAAGAAAACCCTAGGTGAGAAAAGGGAAAAAGATCAACTTCAAAAAGAGAATTTAATTCTAAAAAATTTAAGAGTTTAACTCTTCTGCAAATAAAGAACTTAGTTCTTCTTCTGGTTGAAGATCTGTACAGAGCAATCTCCCCATAGGATGAGAATTTAATTCTCATCGGGTCGAGATCCTGCCATGCAGATCCAAAACTTAGAAGGGGAATTGAGTTTTGAGAATTTAATTCTCCCAAACTCACAGGAATTTAATTCCTCCTAAAATGAAACTGGGGTTTAACCCTAATCAAGAATTTAATTCCTCCCAAAACGCAGAAAGAAAAAGCAAAGGAAATGAAAGCTTTGGGCGCTCTCACGTGTTATCACGTGACCCCTCAGCAAATGCTTTAACAATTGGAGCACAGATCCCCATCACGTGCCAACACTTGATGCTCTAAAATGGAAATAAAAAATATTATTTCCAGTGTTTAACACTGTTATTTTCTAGTGCTTAACACTAATTCGAGAGCTTTATTCCCAGTGTTTAACACTGATTATCTTTTAGTGTTTAACACTAATTTGAAAATATTATTTCCAGTGTTTAACACTGTTATTTTCTAGTGCTTAACACTAATTTGGGATTCTATATTTCCAGTGTTTAACACTGATTGTCTTTTAGTATTTAACACTAATTTGGGGGATCTATTTTCAGTGTTTAACACTGTTTTCTCTAGTGTTTAACACTACTTTTAGCCAAATTGGCTAATTTTCCAGAGGCAAAAGTCCCTCCTCCAAATGAATCTCAAAATTGAGGAAATCAAAGACAAAATGTTGTCAGAGCCCCCAAACCTCTGTTTAGCACTGCTGAATGAAGAGGGGCTGAACACAGACAAATGTCTAATGGCCCAAAGGGCCAATATTTCAAACATAATCGGACTTAGCCCAAATTGGCCATAAGTCCTCAAATCATCTTGAATTGAGCACATCTGCTCTTTCAACCAACTCATTGGTTCAAGGGTACATCTCAGAACTCCTCTGATATTTGTTGTTGTAATCCTTCAACGTCTTCAGAGAGGTGATGGGTCCCGACAGCCATACATTTTATGGACCACCATGTCCCTAAACTGGAAATGGACCACCATGTCCCTATACTGGAACAATAGAGCCCAAATGCTCTCTTGTCGGATCTAAACGATCCCGTTAAGTTGATCTTAGTCTCAAATCAGACTAACGTATCCTTAACAAACGTTTAAGTTGATCGTAGCCTCAAATATGGCTAACGTGTCCTTAAACCCAAACCTCCAAACAGACTTTAGTCCCAAATTGGACTATAAATCCTCCAACCAACTCTGGTTCAAGGGTACATCTCTGAACTCCTCTGACATCTGTCGTTGTAATCCCTCAATGTCGTCAGAGAGGTGACGGGTCCCGATGGCCATATATTAAATGGACCACTACGTCCCTAAACTGGAACAATAGAGCCCAAATGCTCTTTTGTCGGATCTAAACGATCCCGTTAAGTCGATCTTAGTCTCAAATCAGACTAACGTATCCTTAACAAACGTTTGAGTTGATCTTAGCCTCAAAAATGGCTAACGTATCCTCAAACCAAAACCCCAAAACCAAATCTAAGAAAATACGGTTTTGGACTAATCCACGTCCTACGGGTGACGACATAAATTAGTCTCCGTATACAATCCACGGGCAACCACAAACAAAACAAACACCCACGACACGAAGTGAAATTCTGAAGAATGAGAAAGTTATTACCGCGATGCGGTAGCCTAATTAACTGCAGGGGCTTGCGCCTGCAGGGAAGAGCGTCCCCATAATCAAAAACCCCTCAAGCGAGGGGGAATCTGACGAAGTCTGCTACATCGGCCGCATCCGTCTAAACCTCCGATACACGGTGCCATAAATCAATTTGGCATCTTCGGAGAGGTGGACGGATAAAACCAAATAGCATCTGCCCCGAATCTCAAGCAAGACGTCTCCACGTCGTTTCGGCCGTCATTCGGAGGGGAACAGATTCTGGCACGCCCGGTGGGACCTCTTCCTCTTTCCACTTCACACTTCATGTGTCGTGTTCGCGAACGGATCGCGGTTTGCTGTGGTTGCCTGTGGATTCGAGGTACTTAGATTTGGTGTCTTGCTCCGTGCTGAAAACAGAAGATCAATGGCTTCAAACCGCACTACCTGCAACTGCAACTCTCACTCCGTCCTTGCTGGAGGAGTGACTTACGGGCCCCAAGCTGCCTCCCTTTTCAAGATGCCCATGGAGCAGGTAACTCAAGCCGCCACTGGACTATTCTTCGGGACCATGCTCCCACGGATGAGCTTCAATGCCCCAATAACGTTGCAAGAAGCCCCAAAGAAGTCGGTCTTTGATCGACTTACCACTGCCACGGCCCCTCTCAACGGGTCGCCCAACATCAATACCTCAGTTTTCAACAGACTGGGCCAGAACGTCTATAAGCCCGCGATACCCGAAGCTGCCATCCCAAAGCGGATAGCTATCCCGGCTCAAGCGGACGAAATCATTGGAAAGGCTCCTCCTTCCAAGAAGTCAGTTTTTACAAGGCTGGCCATTCCGGTTGCTGCTCCAGGTGAGATCCTCAAAGCTGCTTCCCCTGCTCAGAGGTCTGTCTTTGACAGATTAGACATTGCTTCTCAACGGGCGTCAGTCTTTGATAGGCTAGCACCAATAACAGTCTCTCCTCAAAGCAGGGGGCATGAAGAAGCTTATCCAACAACGGAGGTGATCTCATCCGCACGACATGCTCGACGTCGCCACTGGCGCCGAGTGAGGAAGGCTGGGGGCAACTCCCCCTCTGGATTTACTCCACCAGCTCCAACGGTAGAGATCGAGGCTGCTGTTCTAACCGAGAACAGCTTTGAACTGCTCAACAAAGTGCGCAGAAACTCTCCTACTGCATTGCTGAAGAGAACTCCTCCACCCGTGGAGAATGCATCGAAGGTGAAACCGGAGCAACCTCCTCAACAGCTATCCTCTGAAATTTTCAAAGTTTGGCGACGTGTCCAAGACTCCGTGATAGATCAAGACTATCTCCGCCGACAGAAAAAGATGAAGGTTCGGCAGGAGAAAGACTACTTTGTCAGGCCAGAAAAAGCAACAGCTACTTGGGTGCCTACTGCAACGGCCCCCTCAACTCCAGTCACTCAAAGGAAAAGGAGACCGCAAAAAGCCCCTGAACACAAACGCCCCAATTCTGGGGGCATGGTGGTGCACACTGTTTATATGGATTCCGGAAAGGAGGAAAGCCGCACTTCGATGGGTCACTGACCACTCACTCGATCCGTGACAAAAGCCCAGGAGTGGCAACAGAAGTTTCAGGAAATGATGACTGCAATGGCCACACTCACCGGGCCAAAAGAAAGCCCGGAGACATCATCAGAACAGCGTCATGAACAAGAAACTGACGCTGACTTCCTACGGAGAGTCTTAGAAAAGAGAGATAGAGAAGCAGCAGAACAAGCTGCCAACATAAAACAAATGGCGCTCCTCTTCCAAGACATGGTAGGGATGATGCTACAGCCGGACCCTCCAGCTGAAGACCCTCCGATCATTGTTGAAGATGATAGAGGGGAGACATCTAATCCTCTTCCGGCTCTTTCAGCATCCAAAGAGGAAACCTTCTCCAAGGCCGCACTCAATGATTATATAGCTCAGCAAATAAGAGCTCACCAGGCGAATGAAGCGGCTGGCCAAGTTGTCAAGACTGGACGACCCTATCCGGGCTGGTATGACCAAATAAGTTACCCGCCGGGATATACGATCCCTAAGTTCCATGTGTACAAGGGGACAGGGAATCCACATCAGCATGTCGCTCAATTCAGGGCCTTATGCGGCAACACTGGAGGCGATGACAAACTGTTGCTTCGCCAATTCGTCGGCAGCTTAGCAGAAACGGCCTTTGAATGGTATTCGGAGCTACCTAACGAATCTGTCAAAACATTTGCGGAGATGGAGCTATTATTTACACGAAGATTCGCGAGTGCTAGTGAACGCACCCCGATCACCGCATTGATCAACGCCAGGGTAAGGCCAGGCGAAACATGGGTCCGATACGCAATACGGGGGCGAAACTTATGGTCGAAATGCGAACAGCAGATCAAAGAAGCGCCGGCGGTGGGCATGTTCGTGGGCACTCTTGACCCTCAAGCGGCCATCTCCCAGTTCATGATGTTCTTCAAGCCAACTACTTTCCAGGCCTTGATTGACAAGTTGGCCCAAATGGATCAGATGGGACATAAACCGTCTCCTCCAAAGCCAGGATCTCGAACTGAGAAAGGGAAAGCGATCGTCATTGCTAATACTCAACAACAGCCGAGCAACTTAAAGCCGGTTGTTCGCCAGAATAATATGCGTCCACGCCCGTCCCTTGAGGAAAGATTAGGACGTCCTTACTCGTTTCCTTAGAATAAAACAAGGAGACTGTTCAATCTGGCAGTGCGCAACAGACTCATCAATCTGCCGAATCCAAAGCGTCCGTTGCAGCCAGGCGATGTCAGCAATCCCAATTATTGCCCTTACCACCAAACGGTAAGTCACCCGATCGAGGATTGCTTCGTCTTTAAGGGATGGATCGAGGATCAATACCTACAAGGCAAGTTTGCGCTGTCTGAACAGTGGAAGGTAAACCCACCACAGCCGCACACTCCAAAGAAGACGGACACACCGGGGGCAAGTTGTCATGTGATCTCTCACTCGTCGATAGACGATAAAGAAGCTCCTTGCACCGAGAGACGAGGGGCAGGTCCTGAACCAGAACTTCTATGGCCGTCAGACGAAATGATCGACGCCTTCCTGAATGGAATTCATTTAAAAAGTAAAGCCGATCGGGAGCGTGAGATGGCCATATTTGAAAAGGCCAAATGCCGGCGACTGGAAAAAAGGGTCGAAACACTCCCACCAGATCAAAGTACATCCGCCGCAAATGAAAGCAGGATCAAGATAAGGAAACGATTCGCCAAAGCCATATTTATGGGGATGAGGCTGCCCTCTTTCAGAGAAAATTCTTCTGGTGTTATACATCTTGATGAAGCGGACGTACATCCTAATTTCTGCTTATATCATCAGAAGATCGCACATCCTACTGAAGACTGCAACTCCTTTAAGTGTTGGTGGCAAGGGTATGTCGCTCACAGGCAACACTTCAACAGGACAAAGCGTGAAGCTCGTAGACAGCGGAAGAATACGACAGATGAGCATAAAAGAATTGCTGGCAATTGTCATGGGGTTGATCCCGAGGGACCGCGAGTTCTCACCTTCGGGAGCGACTCCGACAAAAAAGTAGCCATCAGCCCTCTCTTCAAGGAATCCATCTCTAAAACGAAAGAATCGAGGAGTTGCGAGAACATTCAGCCGTGCAATCGCACGCTACCCGGTAAAAATCTCGGACCCGCAAACAAGGGATCGAACAAAAAGGATAAAGGGAATGGAAAAACGGCCTTCGTCGCCAACGCTCAACAACAATCGAGTGACCCTAGACCGGTTGTTCGCCAAAGCAACAAGCGGAAACCCCTCTATGAGAAGTTGAAACGTCCTTACTCATTTCCCCGGGATGAAACAAGGAGGCTGTTCGAACTAGCAGTGCGCAACAGGCTTATCACTTTACCGGAGCCGAAACACCAGCCACAACTGAATGATGTCAACACTCATAATTACTGCCCTTACCACCAAGTATTGGGCCATCCGATCGAAAACTGCTACGTTTTCAAAAACTGGGTTGAAGACCAATACCAACAGGGCAAGTTCGCGTTGTCCGAAAACTGGAAGGTGAGCCCGCCACAACCACATGCTCCGAAAATGATGGATATGCTGGGGGCATCATGCTCATTCAAAGGGAAAGCCCCATAGACCGAAAAGTCAGTAAACTAGAGATTCGCCTCAAATACGGCGACGGTGGACCGCAATGTCCTAAAACTTGCAAACGGACCGAAACGTCCTTAAACTAACGGTGGACCGCAATGTCCTAAAACTTGCAAATGACCGAAACGTCGTTAAACTACCACCAGCCCACAGCATCCTCAGGCTGACGTGTTAAAAAAAAAAGGTATGTCCATAAGCAAAATGGGCACGGATGAAAACCCGAAAAGGCTCCGTGAGTAAAAACAGCAGGGCTACCGGCGAGTCTTGTGAAAACCCGAAAGGGCGCAATCTCGTTAGAATAAAAAAAAAAAAGAATAAACAAAAAAAAAGAAAAAAAAAGAAAACGGTATGTCCATAAGCAAAATGGGCACGGATGAAAACCCGAAAGGGCTCCGTGAGTAAAAACAGCAGGGCTGCCGGCGAGTGTTGTGAAAACCCGAAAGGACGCAACCTCGTTAAAAGACACTTATAGGGTCTTCTCGACCTTTTGAGGAGAAACCACCTGCGTGAGATCCTTATGACTCACAAGGGAGCAACACACTTAGGAATCCTCACGATTCTTAAGGAGAAATTACACTTGCGAGATCCTCACGACTCGTAAGGAGAACTCTCTTATGGGACCCTCACGGCTCGTAAGATTTGAAAGTCTTAAGTTACAGAGACCTGAACCTGTTCTTAAGAAACCCCCACAACCTTCGATATTGCCCTACAAGCGGCTCAATATTGACCCTTGTATACTATCCACGGGCACGAATAAACATTTCCCTAACAAAGTCTCATCCGTGACCAGGGATATGTTCGCACGGTGAACAACCCTTGTGAATCCTCTCGACTCATAAGGAGAAAACACTCTTGTAAGATCCTTACGACTTATAAGAGAACATACACTTAGGAGTCCTCACGATTCCTAAAGAGAAAACGCACCTACGAGATCCTCACGACTCGCAGGGAGAAATACCTTTGTGAGACCCTTACGGCTCATGAAGTCAAAAGCCTTAGTCGACAGAATCCTAACCCTGTTTGCTAAGCCACCTTTGTTCGACATCGACAGAGGCAAATGATAATTCGCTCCTGGCAATATTCCAGTCGTAGCGATACTGATGCCAAGATTGGTATCAGATCCCAAATCCCCTACTCGCGAGAAAAAATCAGCGAGCCAAAAAAAATGCATATGAAATAGCCGAAATGATGGGGCAACTTGCAACAAAATCAGCAAGTAAAAATGTATGCATACAAAAACAACTGAAATGATTGGGCAACTCGCAATAAAAAGCAGCGAGTAAAAAGAAAAATAGCCGAAATGATTGGGCACCGCGAAAAATAGCCGAAATGATTGGGTAATCGCAATTTTCGCGATATAAAAAGCTGAAATGATAGAGCGTCGCGGAAAGAATAAAAAAAAATGAAAATGAATGATGAAAGAATGAAACGTTTTGCTCTACAGGTGAGATCACATCGATCCCTGTATACAATCCAGGGGCACAAACAAACAGGGAACCAAACTTTCCCAACAGGCTCCATCAGAAAGCGAAGCCAAATATCGACGGTTCATAGACAACCTAGAGACAATCTCGACATTTGCCGCAATATTGCAGACATAATGTCAACAAACAAAGCAAAAGAAGGTCCCTAGCTTCAGGGTCTCGACGTCAATATCGACAACTTAGAGATCACCAACGGCGTTTCTCCTCACTCCAACCAGATGCAGATGTGACGTCAACAACCGACCCCAGAGTCGCAATGAAACGGAACCATGGCAAAGTCCCTAGTTCCAAATCTCAATGACCACATCTACAGCCTGGAGACCAACAACGGTGTGCCTCCTCATTCCAACAGGACACAGATGTTACACCATCAAGCGGAGCGATGGCAAAATCCCAGCTCCATCTCAGCATTCGTCTCGTTACAGCAGACGAGATGTCAACGACGACGTTCCTCCGCAGTCCAGCAGGATGCAGATGCAACGTCAATGAAAGACCCCATGGTCGAAACAAAATGGAGCCATGGCGAAATCCCAGCTCCACCTCAGCATTTGTCTCAATACAGCAGACGAGATGTCAATAATGGCGTTCCTTCGTAGTCCAGCAGGATGCAGATGCAACGTCAACAAAAGTCCTCACGGTCGAAACGAAGCGGAGCGACGGCAAAATCCCAGCTCCACCTCAGCATTCGTCTCGATACAGCAGACGAGATGTCAACGACAGCGTTCCTTCGCAGTCCAGCAGGATGCAGATGCAACGTCAACAAAAGACCTCACGGTCAAAGCAAATGAAGCAAAGGCCAAATTCCTAGCTTCAGGGTCTTGACGGCAAGTCATATAAAGCCTGAAAGACAATCGGAGATCATCTCACACCAGCGCGGAGTGGTCACCACCTCGACGATCGTCTCGATACAGCAGATGAAATGTCGCCCCAGCGTTCTTCCCCCAGCAGGATTCGGACGCGCCAAAGCAAACGAAGCGAAGGCCAAATTCCTAGCTTCATGCGTCTTGACGGCAAGTCATATAAAGCCTGAAAGACATTCGGAGATCATCTCACACCAGTGCGGAGTGGTCACCACCTCGACGATCGTCTCGATACAGCAGATGAAATGTCGCCCCAACGTTCTTCCCCCAGCAGGATTTGGACGCGCCAAAGCAAATGAAGCAAAGGCCAAATTCCTAGCTTCAGGGTCTTGACGACAAGTTATATAAAGCCTGAAAGACAATCGGAGATCATCTCACACCAGCGCGGAGTGGTCACCACCTCGACGATCCTCTCGATACAGCAGATGAAATGTCGCCCCAGCGTTCTTCCCCCAGCAGGATTCGGACGCGCCAAAGCAAACGAAGCGAAGGCCAAATTCCTAGCTTCATGCATCTTGACGGCAAGTCATATAAAGCCTGAAAGACATTCGGAGATTATCTCATACCAGCGCGGAGTGATCACCACCTCAACGATCGTCTCGATACAGCAGATGAAATGTCGCCCCGGCGTTCTTCCCCCAGCAGGATTCGGACGCGCTAAAGCAAATGAAGCAAAGGCCAAATTCCTAGCTTCAGGGTCTTGATGGCAAGTCATATAAAGCCTGAAAGACAATCGGAGACCATCTCACACCAGCGCGGAGTGGTCACCACCTCGACGATCGTCTCGATACAGAAGATGAAATATCGCCCCAGCGTTCTTCCCCCAGCAGGATTCGGATGCGCCAAAGCAAATGAAGCAAAGGCCAAATTCCTAGCTTCAGGGTCTTGACGGCAAGTCATATAAAGCCTGAAAGACATTTGGAGATTATCTCGTACCAGCGCGGAGTGGTCACCACCTCGACGTTCGTCTCGATACAGAGGACGCAATGCCAGCAAACGAAGTAAAGGCCAAATTCCTAACTTCAGGGTCTTAACGGCAAGTCATATAAAGCCTGAAAGACTATCGGAGATCATCCTACACCAGCGCGGAGTGGTTATGACTCATCGGGGCTCCCCAAAATGAGCCTAACCTCAAGTAAAAAGCGGCATGGCAAATTCCTAACGCTTGCTCTTCCGACGGTCAAACTGCCAAGGAGGATTGCTTGAAGACGTCTTGTCCAGCCCCCGAAGGGATCAGAGACACGGCAGTCGCAGGGCTACTCGAACAGCACGATTGCCTATCGAGGAATATATCAGCTGATGCGACGGTACGACGGCCAAAACCCTAAGTACCACAGACCCTAACTGACTTTTGTCGTAAAGAGCAGAGGTTAACTGTGACGTTAGGATATTCTCGCGAGATCTGCTCGATCCGTTTCGACTTGTGAGGAAATTGATGTCTTTGTGAGAACTTCTCGATTCGTCTCGACTCATGAGGAAAAGCCTTAGGCAGCGGGGATTGAAAAAAACCTGTTTCCTAAGCACTGGGGCCCTGCAAGTCGATCCAAAACGGTCTCTTGCATACTATCCACGGGTCTCACTCTCCGAAGTCGAATCTCGACAAGGAGGGAAACAACCGCTTACGGGTCCTCTCGACTCGTAAGAGGGAAAAATTCTCTTATAAGATCCTTACGACTTATAAGAGAAAACACACTTAGGAGTCCTCATGACCCCTAAGGAGAAAATACACCTACGAGATCCTCTCGATCTGTAGGAAGAAAAGTCTTTGTGAGACCCTCACGGCTCATAAAGTTGAAAAGTCTTAGGCTACAAGGACCCTAAACTTGTCTCCTAAGCCCTCAATTCCATGGCTACTCATAACTTTGCACTACTTCACCCACGTACATACTTACGTGGGCAAAGTAGTGGGGGGCATTTGTTCCCGCCAAAAATTTCTGCGCAAAAGAGCCCAAGGTATCAAATGGTAGCGATACGCTTAAGGAAATGCGAGCCAATATCTTCCGACCTTTATTTTGATAAATTCCCGAAGGAGGAACAGCTAAATTCTGATGATATTGGAAGCAGCTCGAAAACCCTTCGATTTGATATATTATGGGCCTCATAATTCATCCGGGATCAAAAGTTATGAAGCATCACGTGTCCACACGTGATAGACCTTTAAGAACCCGCTGGAGGAGTTAAAAGATATAATAAAAACTCAGAAAAGACCCCAATGGGGCATCATGTGCTCACACGTGACCATGGGTCACGTGCAGACACGTGATGTGCTTTTAAGGCCTCTAAAATAATGAATAGAATTAAATTCTAAAATCTGTTCCCTGATTAAAAATCATGAAGTACCTCAAAGAGGTATCACGTGTTGACACGTGATGGTTAAAACAACAACAAGCGGCTGTTAAAGGAACCAAATTGGGGGTCACGTGCTCACACGTGACCAAGGGTCACGTGCCAGCACGTGACAGGCTTTGAAAGCCTTACAGCTTAATAGAATTAAAATTCTAAATTTCTCTAAATCTTTCCAAATAGAATTAAAATTCTAAATTTCTCTAAATCTTTCCAAATGGAAAAGGATTATGGGGACCGTTGAATTAAAGATCCAAAGGTGATTAAATATCACCAATTTATGGAAAGATCTTAGACAAGGAAAGATTTCCCTAAAATCTCACCGAAGATAACAAACAGAATATTTTTGGATTTAAAATCCAACGGTGAATAAAATTCACTGAATGATCTAAAGGATCATATTAATTATTAGATCAAATCAAATCTTTCAATGAGAGATTTGCTAAACAAATTGATTCTTTTCCTTCTCCTATAAATAGGAGCCAAGAAAAGAAGAGGATGACCTTTTTGGAGAGAAAAACAGAGAGAGGAGAATTTAATTCTCAAGAGGGAAGAAAAGAAAGGAGAATTTAATTCTCAACAAAGAAAACCCTAGGTGAGAAAAGAGAAAAAGATCAACTTCAAAAAGAGAATTTAATTCTCAAAAATTTAAGAGTTTAACTCTTCTGCAAATAAAGAACTTAGTTCTTCTTCTGGTTGAAGATCTGTACAGAGCACATCTCCCCATAGGATGAGAATTTAATTCTCATCGGGTCGAGAACCTGCCATGCAGATCCAAAACTTAGAAGGGGAATTGAGTTTTGAGAATTTAATTCTCCCAAACTCACAGGAATTTAATTCCTCCTAAAATGAAACTGGGGTTTAACCCTAATCAAGAATTTAATTCTTTTACATATCTGGGAATTTAATTCCTTTAAAAGAAATTAGGGTTTTACCCTAAATAAGAATTTAATTCTTTCATAATAGGAATTTAATTCCTCCAAAACAAAATTAGGGTTTAACCCTACAGAGAATTCAATTCTTAAAAGATCTCTGTTCATGAAAAGAACTAGGGTCACGTGTCCCCACGTGACCCCTAAAAAGATCCCCAAAAATAAAAAGGAAGAAGCTTTGAGGCAATGCCTCACGTGCTCCTACGTGACTCCCAAAACGCAGAAAGAAAAAGCAAAGGAAATGAAAGCTTTGGGCGCTCTCACGTGTTATCACGTGACCCCTCAGCAAATGCTTTAACAATTGGCGCACAGATCCCCATCACATGCCAACACGTGATGCTCTAAAATGGAAATAAAAAGTGTTTAACACTTAATTGCAGAACGAAGAAAAGGAATCTGGTCCCACCTTTGGGCGCCCTCACGTGTTCACACGTGACCCCTTTTTTCCTTAGTGTTTAACACTAATTCGAGAGCTTTATTCCCAGTGTTTAATACTGATTATCTTTTAGTGTTTAACACTAATTTGAAAATATTATTTCCAGTGTTTAACACTGTTATTTTCTAGTGCTTAACACTAATTTGGGATTCTATATTTCCAGTGTTTAACACTGATTGTTTTTTAGTGTTTAACACTAATTTGAGGGATCTATTTTCAGTGTTTAACACTGTTTTCTCTAGTATTTAACACTACTTTTAGCCAAATTGGCTAATTTTCCAGAGGCAAAAGTCCCTCCTCCAAATGAATCTCAAAATTGAGGAAATCAAAGACAAAATGTTGTCAGAGCCCCCAAACCTCTGTTTAGCACTGCTGAATGAAGAGGGGCTGAACACAGACAAATGTCTAATGGCCCAAAGGGCCAATATTTCAAACATAATCGGACTTAGCCCAAAATGGCCATAAGTCCTCAAATCATCTTGAATTGAGCACATCTGCTCTTTCAACCAACTCATTGGTTCAAGGGTATATCTCAGAACTCCTCTGATATTTGTCGTTGTAATCCTTCAACGTCTTCAGAGAGGTGATGGGTCCCGACAGCCATACATTTTATGGACCACCATGTCCCTAAACTGGCAATGGACCACCATGTCCCTAAACTGGAACAATAGAGCCCAAATGCTCTCTTGTTGGATCTAAACTGTCCCGCTAAGTTGATCTTAGTCTCAAATCAGACTAACGTATCCTTAACAAACGTTTAAGTTGATCGTAGCCTCAAATATGGCTAACGTGTCCTTAAACCCAAACCTCCAAACAGACTTTAGTCCCAAATTGGACTATAGATCCTCCAACCAACTCTGGTTCAAGGGTACATCTCTGAACTCCTCTGACATCTGTCGTTGTAATCCCTCAACGTCGTCAGAGAGGTGACGGGTCCCGATAGCCATATATTAAATGGACCACTACGTCCCTAAACTGGAACAATAGAGCCCAAATGCTCTTTTGTCGGATCTAAATGATCCCGTTAAGTCGATCTTAGTCTCAAATCAGACTAACGTATCCTTAACAAACGTTTGAGTTGATCTTAGCCTCAAAAATGGCTAACGTATCCTCAAACCAAAACCCCAAAACCAAATCTAAGAAAATACGGATTTAGACTAATCCACGTCCTACGGGTGACGACATAAATTAGTCTCCGTATACAATCTACGGGCAACCACAAACAAAACAAACACCCACGACACGAAGTGAAATTCTGTAGAAGGAGAAAGTTGTTACCGCGATGCGGTAGCGTAATTAACTGCAGGGGCTTGCGCCTGCAGGGAAGAGCGTCCCCACAATCAAAAACCCTTCAAGCGAGGGGGAATCTGACGAAATCTGCTACATCGGTCGCATCCGTCTAAACCTCCGATACACGGTGCCATAAATCAACTTGGCATCTTCGGAGAGGTGGACGGATAAAACCAAATAGCATCTGCCCCGAATCTCAGGCAAGACGTCTCCACGTCGTCGCGCTGTCATTCGGAGGGGAACAAACACCATCCTAGACCCCTACGGGTGCGGCAAACTACCCGCCCAGTACCAGAAGTGAAACAGTCTCCCTCAACGACGTGAATAGGCCATTAAACACTTCAAAGTACCCGATAGTTTGTGCACCCCATCTTGGGTCTATCCTAGGAGCATAAAACAGTAAATGAAATAATACAACGGTGGCTACAATCTCAATCCGGATGTGCCCCGCAAAAGAATATTACAATATATTACAATTTATATCAAATGAAAGATAAAAACTCTCATCTCACATCCCCGACTATTCATCGACGACAATCTAATGAAGTTCATATCCACAAACCAATATCCATTACAGAAATGTGCAACCCCCAACTAACCGACATACTAGCAATTAGCGGAGGTTTACGAACATATCAAAGAACACAATTAGCAAATAACTTAGAATTTCGATCGACAACCTTTTTCCGTGTCTACCCCAAATGCAAGCCAGCACTGAAATAACCTGGGTAGAAACAAAATATACAGGAAAACAGAACACCCAAAAATAAGACAAACTGTGTAAATACGAGTCAACTTGGAGTCGACTCGGCCGCGGATCCGCGGCGTATTGCACCAATCCGCCGCGCTTCCGCGGTCGTCTCACCGAGTTAGTAACTCGTATTTCTCCAGTATTCTTAGAATTCCCTGTTGTGAATTTTCATACTTCTAAAATAATTTTTTTGACAAGTTTAAAATCGATAGAAACATTAGGGAAGCGGGGTTATGTTTTCGTATTTTTCCGACGATCGAAGTTCTAATTAGTTGCTAACAAGCTAGTAAAGGTTTAGTAGTCTCTGATACCACTGTAAGTTCATGTCACACACCCCACGAGTTCGCGGGGAGGCGGAATATATGAAAAACAATTATCAAAGCTTCGTAACACGGACTTGAGCACACGGATCGTGTCTAAACCACTACTAGGAAACTACGAGAGATTTAACTACTCGGATTCGAAGTTAAAGCTCACGTTACTTGTCCTTCGGGTCTTCATCGTTGTCCTCCACACCTCGTAGGCTCTATGGAACATGGGCACCTCAACGGCCTCCTCGAGTCAAAGACGATCCACCCAAGAGTCTATAGTTCGAGCTCCTATCTTGAATCTGAGATAACTACGGTTTCTAGTTTGCTAATTTAGAAGTCCGAGAGGGTGTAGAGTATTTAGATGGATTACTTAGTCAATTTAAACCCTAGAATTCTCAACTCATGAGAGAGGGTTTGAGGAAGAAGATGAAGACTTAAGGAGAGAGACGTGTTTTGTGATAAATTATGAAATGAACTATTCTCATTTGTGAATATCATGAAACATAATAATATCATCAAAATAAATATCTAGCTAATATTCATCATGCTTCATTTAATTCACAAGGTGAATCATCTAATGAGTCACCTAATGAGTCATGGATCATTTAATGAAACTACACCCCATCTCCTCCACCTCATTTAGTTTAAATCTAAAAAGAAATAAACACAAATGAGTTACCTCCTTCTAGAAGCTTCCCGACAAATTACGAGACTGCCCCTCCCATCCGTATTTCCGAAAAACACGGATAAACTGAGACTGAATAAATCCATCTGTATAATAGTAGGATCCGGTTTAAACCAAAGCCCACTATTATTATTTGCCCGGTCATAGTACGTGCACAAGTATACGTAAGTGATCGCGGCCCTGCCGTAAAACCATACGGCCTCTACACCTTTTGCCCGGTGCAGGTAAATTCTCTGTATGGGACTCTAAAAACTCGACACTACGCTGGCAGTGGGTTTAACCACAGGCCGCAAGCGATACTAGCTGTACGTAACGGTCCCCAAATAGATGTCGATAAGAAGGACGATGAGAAAACCCATCCGAACTCCTATTGAGCCTGTATGTGACAATCTCCGTACAGTCCGGTCTGTTCGTCTAGGACTATTGCATATCGGGCCTAGGGGGCGGTAAACGTCAGACCCCTAATAGCGGTATAAGTCGTGTCGGAGTGAAGCCCATTACACCTTGAGAAACTACTGGAGCACCTACCAGTAAATCTTGCTTGCCCTGGCCAGGGACCTTGCGTAATGGCTCTCCATACACAGCGCGATATCAACCCCCAATACCGTGAGAGACGAATCCTGTCTAACCGCCACTGCTTCCAAGTGCTTCGGGATTGAACCCAACTACTACCTGTTTGCACGACTCCTTTGAGCCGTGGTAGGGTAGTAACTAAGTACAGTGGGAACACACCCGAGACGAAGTAGTAGTGTCAAGTCGACGGACTAAGCTGTACTTATGTCACCTGGGAACTGCTATCTGACGATGGGTATAGTACCAACCTGCAGTTTCCGACGAGTCCTGTCCGGTATACTCGTAACCTAACGAGCACATGCATACTATCTCCAGTACGACGTACTGATGGCTGTGGGATAGACCATCTCCCCATGTTGGGATGAGAAGCGTATACAACTCCAGAGTATCGATACCCTGTCTCGATAATCCTACGACCAGGGACCTGTATAGGATGTTGCTTATAGACTACCCATCCCCCACTAGAGTGACTGCCATCACAACGCTGGTAATCAAGCAAAGATCCTAAGGGCTCTACTAATATGTATAAGCGATATGTTAAAAGAAACATATGCACATATTAAAGTAGAAACAAACCAAGTAGCATACTACCATTTTTAGCAAGACTGTCAATACAACTGTAAATATCCTAAGCTTCCATTAAGTAATATCCAATCTAGTATGATACAATAATGGCCTCTAGGGTATAAACACTAACAATACATGTTGATAAAGCCCATACGATTTTTGCATGGCTGCCAGGATTATGATAGGGATCATACTGGTGGGCCTGGATAGTCCATAAGCATATCCTTAAATGTCCCTAGTCGTAGGAGTATCGAGATTGGGCATCGGTACTCCGGTCTAGACTAGTGTATACGTTTCTTGACCTCGACCGGGGCGATGGTTGATCCTATAGACATTGGTATTTGACACCGAAGATTGTACACAGGTGCTCATTGTGAATAAGTTATACTGGACGGACTCACCGAGAACTCCTGGATGGTATTATACCTATTGTCAGATAGCAGTTCTCTGGCGACAATAGTACAAGATAGTCTTTTGACTAGAGATCGCCATAGTGTCTATTGTGTGTTCCCACTATACTTTGATTACTACCGTACCATGGCTCTACTGAATCGTGCAAACAGATTTTAGTTGGGTATAGTCCCGAAGCACATGAAAACGGTGAGCGATCAAAGGGATTCGCCTTTCCGGGTATAGGGAGTCAATATCGTGCAGTGCAGGGACATGACCATAACCAGAAGTCATCGGCCAAGGCGGTTGAGATAAACTGGTAAGTGTTATCAGTTGTATCTCACACTGTTATGAGTTCGATGTCTGCATGACTTATTGGGTTATTAGGGGTCTGACAGTTCCACCCCCCGGACCCGGTATGCAATACTCTTTGACGAAGAGACCGGACTATATGATATTCGCCGCTTATAGACTTTCGAGCCCGGATGAGTTTGCTTGTCGACATGCCTTTATCTTGATCATATCCAGGCAGCCATTACGTACAGCTAGTACCGCTGACGAGCTTGTGGGTAACCCGTGAGGGGATTGAATCTGAAAGTGTCACGCCCCACTCTTCAATAGAGGCGCCTTTTGGATGAATCGGAACTCCGGAGTTTGAAGAACTCCGTAATTAAGCGTGCTTGAGTTAGGGAAATTCTGGGATGGGTGACCTACTAGGAAGTAGCCCCTTTCTTGAGTCCGGTTCATTCAAAGGGACAAAACCGTGTGGTTTCGGCCAAAGTGGACAATACCATCTGTGTTTGGAGGTGGGTCATGACAGAAAGTGTTTCAGATTCAATCGGACATGATCATATTGAATCTACTGCCAGCGTATTGACAGGTCTTTAGAGTCCCGCAACAAAAGTGCCTGCCCAGGCAACTGATGATGTGGCGTGCGTATTAGATACATGCAGGAGTTAGATTAAATGCGTGATTTAATCGAACGTCCAAAGAAACTAAGTCACGCCCCGCTTCCCAAAATACGTAAATACGAAACGTAACAAAGCCAACCATGATACCTATGGTGAGGAATTATCTTTCATAGTCACATTATGGCTGTCAATCAGATATTAAGAACACTGAATAAATATCTATCTATCTCATGTCCAAACTACCACAATAAATAATAATGACAAGATAGCGGAAACAAATAAAGATCCAATAAAAGAAATAATATCCTAGCTCTCATCCCATATGGGATCACAACGACAAAACCATAACTAGAAAATAAATCTAAAGCATCACTAAACTAAATAAGCGGAAAGCTCTTCACTTGTAACGACTCCGAATTTACTGTACTGAATTTTCCATTTTAATGTATAGAAATGAGTTTACAGCCTGAGTTTGAGTTATAAGTCAATTTTGTTAAATAACAGCAAGAAACAACTTGTAGCTCACTAGTAAAGCCTTGAACTGTTGTGACGTAGCCCCTGTATTCGATTTCCATCAGACACATTATTTTTTCTAAATTTCTTTTAACTTTTTGGAAGCCTAAAAGATTGCACGTGCAATACACGGTAAAATGAAAAGTCAGAAAAATCAAATATGTGGAAAATGGAGTAAACCCTAATTTTATCTGGTGGCACGAATCTCAAAGCCAGATGCCTCCAATCGACCGGCCAAAAGACACATCTAGCCGGCGGGGACGGTTGATCTGAGCCCAAAGAACCCCGGGCTTTGCAAACACAACCCTTCACCTACCCCTAACTCCCCTGCAATGTTTGATTTCCCTGCAATCAAACAGAGACCCTTCATTTCACAATTAAATCACATTTTAATGCATTTTAATTCACATTTTTAATTTGAAAACCCTAATTCTCCACTGTAAATACCATCCCCTACTTTGGCTCAGCACCATTCTGAAAATTATAGCAAAATTCTTTCAAAAAGTTCCTAAGTACACGTGGAGTAAAGAGGAGATAGCAAGTAAGCAACTTCCGGCGAAAATCGAATCAACATCCGGAGCCCCCGCGACGCCACGACGACACCCTTCTCTTCTTCTACCTCTTCTTAACATAATCAAACAGTAAGTCCTTCCCAAACTTCTCTTCTCTTCATTGAAAATTCTTTCTAATCAAAATCGGTAAAAGTGGAGTTATACCGATATCATCTTTTATAAAAGCCATAACTCCAGTTCCATTTATATTTGGTCAAACAAACTTTACCTCTTCACTTGTAATTTTAATATCAACATTTAGAATCAAGATTTAACCTAGAATCTCACGTAACATAACTATATTTGAATTTTTTTCACTAAAATACCTTGAATTTTATAAACACTACTTTTAGTATTTGTTAAAACAATACCTTTAGAAAAACTTCATGGGGTAACGAACTACCCCACACGCAAACTTGGATCCATAGCACGATATCTCTTTTGTATGGATATTTTTTACAAAGATAATATTACGATAAAATACCACAAAACTTTAAAAACCGGATTTCTTTTAAATCGATATTTCATATCATTTGCGAATACGCATCTACAACCCTCTTTAGGAGACCCGGTAATGGATGGTGTGGATTATCGCACATCCTTGAGCTAGTAGAACGAGATGCAGATCTTCTCATGGAACATTCGTTCTCGAAAGGATTTAAATACGGTTTTTAAGAAATTCGAATTTTCTAAATAAAATAAAATTATTTTTAAAATTAAATTATATAGAATTATAAATACATATTTTCAAAATATAATAAACCTATGTTTTTCAAAAATGAAAAGATTAACAAATTTCAATAAAATACCATCAAGATACCAAAAAGGCAAGTTTGATAGTAAAATACCATGAACTTTCCAAGCTAAGTAATTATCACTAAAATACCCCAAATACTTAAAATCCATGCTCATGACAATCTCAAATAATACTAATCACCCTCGAGGTTTACTTTTAACTATATTAAAAATATTTTTCATAAAACCCCCTCGAGTTATATAAAAACAATATTTAAGGATTTTAGTAAATATAGGTTTAAGCGGGATCAATTCTCTTGAGCCCCAGGGAGCCGGAGAAAGTGAGTGCTTGCCTATTTAAGATAGACAACTTACTGGAATTATCAATGGTAATTGTCTTGGAAAAAACACAAATCCTGCCGTCCATGTGCAGCGGTTACCGATAACTCTCGAACCTAATCCAAGAGCTAAATCAGTTTACAAGTGTCTGACTCAGTTCGAGTCCAACTCAAACCTGAATCCAATTCAAATCTGAATCCAAAATCAAACATGAATATTTGAACATGAATACTCGAATCCAAACATCAATATCAAACATGTATACTTGACTTGACTTGACCGAACCATGGTTATGACCTGACTTAACTACTTGAATACTTGATTACATCCTGAACATGAATTCTTGAACAACTTGTATCCATGGTTTCGGCAAGTTTGATAATTATAATCTATACAATACAATACGTGGAGATAAAGGGGTAGATTGGTACGGAACGCATATCGTGGCACGAGAGGTCACTTAAAAGACACCTACATGAATTCTCGTGCCGTTATCCCATGGGTTATAACGGGGCCTTGTACTACATGTTACCATGGTCCACGGGGTAAGATGGAATCCTCTCGTATACATGAATATCTTCTGTATCAAGCTAAAAACACCACGTTATAATAACCATCACATACATGTAATCTATCATACAGGACTTACCTGTTCAGTTCACATTACTTGTTATATTCTCTTTATTCTTTTGGGACTTACCGAGCGCTAGTTCGCTGACGACATTCCTTCTATTTCTTTCTTTGGAATGTTCTTCAGGAGGACAGGACTCTCAGGAGATCGAGCCGAGCCAGGAGGACTTGAATCAGCTTGCGGCACAGCCTGACTTCTAGTTCCTTGTACTTATTTTCATTTTGTATGCCACTGTTTAGGCGCTGCTTTACTTATTGTATCTTTTCTTTTCAAACAATTGTATGTAAAGTTGAATGTAAATAAAGTTGTTTTATTTTAATACTCTTGTCGTTCTTGTACATTTTATATATTGCTTAGTTACGCTTAATGTATTTATTTTTTAGTAAATACGTTGCGGCCTGCCACGTCACCGTTTCCGTCTACTGGGAACTGGGGCGTGACAGGTTTTGTTGGTGGCCCATGCAGGTGCGTTCTGCATGAAGTTTTAAGCAATATATAACAAGAATTATAAGAATCAGAAACTATACATTCCTTATATTTCTAATTTCTTAATTCTATCATAACCATTCCTTTTCCTATCATGTTCATGGATTCTCCCAACAACACCAACACGAATGTCAATGGCAACACCCCACCGTTTACTCTACCACCACCATCTACCGTTGCAGCTCCCATCAATGAGCAAACGGTACTGCTTGAGGCTATCAAGAGCCACTTGGAGGGTCAGCAGTAGCAGACTGCTATTCTCATGCACCGCTTAGAAGCCGAGACACCCGGAGTCAAACAGTTTTGGGCACTGCATCCAAAGCACTTCTCAAGAAAAGAGAGCCCACTGGAGGCGGAAGAATGGGCTCAATCGATTGAAGATGATCTAGCAGCAGCACAAGTGCCAGATATTGCTTGGGTGAGAGTTGCGAAGCTGCAACTAACAAACAACGCCAGAGTCTGGTGGAAGGCTGAAGAAAGCCGTCTCGCCCAACCGATTGAATGGAAGATGTTTCGTGATATGTTCGATGCGAAGTACTTCCCTGAGACTGCCCGTTTCGACATGGAGCAGCAGTTCATTCATCTACAACAGGGCTCGATGTGGGTCAAGTCTGTGGATGAATACGATATTGCGTTTACCATGCTTAGCAGGTAAGATATTGCCTCAAATGCAAATTCTCGATTTCACTCATTACACTGCTAACACAAGGTCGTAACAGATTCGCTGCACACCTGATTCCTACTGCTGAGATTCGGGAACGACGATTTCAGTAAGGGTTGGACCCGAAAATCCAAGCTGCACTCGCTACAGGGGATTTCCCAACCCATGAACTTGCTCTGAAGGCTTCCCGACGCTATGAGGCAGTTGTGAAGAAGAAGGGCAGACCGCAGACTGCCGGTGTGAAACGCCCTGCCACTCAGATGACAAGAGGAGCCACTTCTAGGCCGACATTTGCACTCAGGAGACCGGGAGGAATATTTAACCGGCCCAGTTCAGACTTTTGTTTTTACTGCAAAAGGACGGGACACCTAGAGAAGGACTGCAGGCGTGAAAATGGCCCGTGTTTAGTTTGTGGTGCATCTGCTCACTCTATTGGAGCATGTCCATGCTGTTTTAACACAGCTCCAACACCTCGAACAACAATCACGATTCCGCAGCGGCCAGCCATTCAGGCTCCTGCACCTCGACTAGCCCTACCTGCACCACCTCCACATGGACCTCCTGCACAGCCTCAACGTCAGTTCCATCAGGCACAGAGAAACATGCCTCAAGGGCAGAGAAACATGCCCCAAGGATAGAGGAATGTGCCTCCATCAAGAAGGAATGTACCATGACGTCAGGCTTTCACAATGACGGTCGAGGAGGCCGAAGCCACTGGCCAAGTCATCACTTGTAATTCCCAATTCTTTCAAACCTTTTCAATCCTTGTATATCTTTATAACTTTTCCTATATCTAAACCTAACCTCACACAACTTAGGTACTATACTAGTAGCCTCCCTACCTGCTATACCACTCTTCGACACTGGAGCATCACATTGCTTTATGTCGCAACGGTTCGTCCAAACTCATGCGATTCCAGTTAAACCGCTTGTATCCAGTTGGAATGTCAGTTCAGGGAACAACGTTCTAAAAGCAACTTTGGGATACGATCTGTGTCAAGTGGTCGTTTATAGTAGAGAATTTTATGCGGACTTCAAGGTGCTGGACATACCGAACTTCGACGTAGTCTTGGGAATGAACTGGCTGGGTGTTAGTTATATGTATGCCCTAGAGGCCATTACTGTACATATGATGTATATTGTAGTGGATGCTGGGACATATATAGGGAGGACTTTCTTGCTCGACATGATAGTATGCTATCTGGTTACCCTTTACTTTAACGTGTATGCTGATTGTCTCTCTGTTACATGTTGGTAAAGCCCTTAGGATCTGTACTTGACTACCTGGACTATGATGCGGATCATACTAGTGGGGACATGGTAGTCCATAAGTACATCCTTCAAAGTCCCTAGTCGTGGGTGTATCGAGACGGGGCATCGATATACCAGAGTAGACTAGCGTGTACCTTCTCGACCCATACAGATGGGCGATGGATGATCCCATATCCATTGGTGTTTGACATCAGAGATGATATACGGGTGCTCAGTAGAGACTGGGTACACTGGACGGACTCGCCGAGAACTCCCAGATGGTATTATACCTCACGTCAGATGGCAGTTCTCTGGTGACACTGGTACAGAGTAGTCTGTTGACCCGAGATCGTCATAGAGTCTTGTGTGGTTCCCACTGTGCTTTGATTTCCATCTTACCACGTCCAAAAGGGCGTGCAAAACGGTGGTTTTTGGGTACAGTCCCGAGTCACATGGAGGCAATGAGCGATAGGAGGGGATTCGTCTCTCCCGGTATAGGGAGTTGATGTTGCGCTGTGTTCGATTGGCTATAACAGGAAATCCCTGGCCAGGATTGCTGAGATTTACTGGTAAGTGTTACCAGTAGTTTCTCGAATTGTTATAGACCTCATATCGACACGACTTATCGAGCTATTGGGGTCTGACGTTTACCACCCCTAGGCGGGATATGCGACATATCAGACGATCAGACCGGACTGTACGGTAGTGTTACTGGTCGGATTCACTGGAGTGTGAGCGGGCTTGCTCGTCGATCTTCAGATCGCTCAATACCCGGGTGGCCGTTACGTTTAGCAGACCGCTTGCGGCTTGTGGATGTTTGATATGATCATCATCCGCTGCCGGCGTATTGACGAGTCTTTAGAGTCCTACACAGAGGTTTCCTGGCTCAAGCGAAACGAAATAGGAGCGCATATGAGATATGTGCGGGACCGAGAATGATGTGTGTATGTGATACCGTATTTCATTCTCGCGATGTGACATTGATCGGTTATATACGATATAGCCGGGTTATCGGATCAAGTGTTGATTCGATAAGTTGTTACTGATGATACCAGTCGGTTATGTGCGACATGACCGGATCATTGAATCAAGTGTTGATTTAGTGATTTAATGCATAATTATATATTTGATATATTACTTTGCATTAACTAGTATCGGTTCACTTAAAATGGATTTTCTCACTCGGGTGTGCGCATTGCATATGCGATATGATTTTGTGCACTTTATTGTATCATGTTTGATGATGCATGATTGCTAGGTTATGTGTAAAGAATTTAACCAAAGTTATTTAAATGGTTAAGGGTTTTACTTATTCATTAATTAGTCTTTTTATTTTTGGAAAAAGGAAAAGAAATGAGAGAAAAATGGTGGCTTATTTTGTTTGCACATGAAGCTTCATGAAGCTTTTATGATGCAACCATTTTTGTCTCATCTCCTAAACCCTAACCATTCCTTTAACCTTGGTCAATTCTCTACACTTAACTTAGGTTAAAGTTATGATAAGAATGATATTATTATTCTTTTCATAATTAACTGAATATACTTTCTTCTTTTTCTTCTTCCATTTCTTCAAGTGAAGAAAGCTTGCCCCATCAATGGCAAGTGATGGAAATGAGTGAGAAATCCAATTCTAAAGTCTACCCACTTCCTATTTCTTCATCCTCTACCTCTTGCCAAGTAGTAGAGTGTGTTTCCTTCACAAGTTTTCATGGCAAGGTGAAGGTGGAGCTTGATTTAGCGATGCCTCGACGTAGATCATCTTCGGCATGGACATCGACGACCTAGCTCGCTTATTCTTCGACGAAGCCGACGCTGGAGTCCGGATTATTTTTGGACAGCGGAGGGGACTTCGTTATGGAGCTAGGGAGGTAGAGCACCGGATCTACAAAGGTTGTATTTCCGTATCTCTTAGTTAATTGTTAACTAGTTCACTTTTCGCCTAGAATTCTAGCCAACGATCCGTAGTCTAGGGTTTCTCGGCACCGTTAAAATTTTAATTTGGCATGATCGATGCCTTGTGAGACCTTACTAGGTTGCCTAGGAACCCTACAGTGGTATCAGAGCCTAGCTAGAGCCTTAGGCGAAGTCCAGACGGAATTTGAAACCCGAACGAACCCGAAACCCACACCTGAGAATGCTCTCTGTCCAGATTTTAAAATTGTGGATTTTTCAAGATTAAAAATATGCAGAAAATCAAGCAGGGTTTTCTAAGAATTACTGTAAATTTCGTGGGCCTAAGTCAACTTTTCCACCGCGGAACCGCGGCACGTGCTATGCATGACGCGGCGGTTCAGCGGTGGTTTTGTCGTTTTGAGCATTTTCTTTTCACAGTAATTCTCAGATTTCTGTGCTGATTTTCCTGGGATATTTTAATATTTATTATACAGTTGAGTTTTCAGGGGTTGTTTTGGGTTTTCATGAGTTCGATCGGATTATCAAATTTTGTCTGTGTGGCTTTCCGGATAAATTTTAGAATATGTTAAAAAGTTCGACCGGATATAAATACCCAATTTTTCCCCTGTCGGGAAATTTCCAAGTGTTGGATTTTTCCGTAGTTTAACGACGTTCTAAGTAGTGCAAGTAACTCGATGGTCCCTCTAGAAGACAACAAACCTTAACTCGATTATGTGACCGTCTTGAACTGCCCTTTGAACCTTCGGGTTTGGGGCAGTACGGCGTGCCACATGTGAGGCGTTGGCTTGACCCTTCTACGGCTGGACCGTTGGTACTGAGGCACGAACTGAATGTTGTTAGACTTATTTCATGTGTTGATCTGTATCGGGAAAACTTGGGTGTTCGAATGTTCAATCGGAAAGTTTAACATTTTCTAATTATCTGGAATGGGATACAATAATTGGAATTCACAAATAGTTATGTGATAACTGAATGAATGTTATAAACATAGCAGTTTAGTCTCACTTGATCGGTTGCCACAGAATTTTGATGTGATCAAAAGTCCGTTGCAATCACGTAGCGTACGCGGATACTCGCCGGGTAAACTTAATAGACAGCCTCACTCCATAGCCCCGACCAAGTGACTGTAGGAGAACCCTGTCGCCGAAAGCATCCGTTCGGGTGCTCGCGGTAGCGGTGTTCCGCCTTGGTGCACTTCATCGACGGTATCGGGGGTGCGGCCGCCTGCTGAAGTTTGCGACGAGTATTCGATCAGGATGTCGGGAATCTTGTTGAATTGCCCGACTCGATATTGAAAAGTGTTTTCGATAATGAGACTGAAATGCGGGGTTTATAATTGTTAGGCATGTGATGTCTAAGTAATTCATTTGGTCAGGCATGCGATGTCTGAGGTGATTGCGGATTCCAACTATTATAGTTTTACACTTTCTTTTCTGTGACGGTAAGTGTAATATGTGATATCGCCGGTTTCGTTGCTATATGTCAACGACAATTGGGATGCGCATATTTACTTACGTTGATGACATGTGATGTTATGTGTTGCTGGATATGTTATATTGGATCGTCGTGTTTGAATAGCCGAGGGTTTTTATGTGAGATGAGTGTTTTTCATTTTCATTCATGTAAAAACTTGTATGTAATATTCTTTTATTTGGGGCACTTCCAGGTTGCGGAAGATCTCACCGTTTGTATATTATTTACTTTTCTGCACTAGGATAGACCCAAGGAGGAGGGCACAAGTAACCGGGTTCTGGAGTCCAGTGGGAGACCAACTCGAGGAGTCGAGTCCGGGTCTCCTAACTCCAGAATTGGTAGGGTTGCTTGCCGCTCTCGTAGGGGTCTAGGGGTGTGGGTTTGGCTATTCATCACGACCGTGGAATCCGTGTTTTATACTGGCTCGTATTGAAAACACGGACGTCCTAATATATCCAATATTTCATATGATTCTTCTGCTGCGATATCTGTGATGTGTTCATGAGATGTTCTGTGATGGATATAGTATATAGTATATATGATATATTATATAGACGTTACTTATGTTTTACACCCGCGCTAGCCCTGCCCTGCTCTGTCGTTAGTCACCTAACCTAACGGTGCACGAGGGGACATCGAGGCGAATGCGGATGGCATAAGTGTACGTCATATCTATCTGTGATGTTTAGGTACTTTAATGATGGGACTTCATTAATGTGATTAATGAAATAAAAGAAACCTAAGATGTTGTAGAATCGAATTTCAAAATAAAACAGGTAGCTACAGTTCTTGCTTTGCACAGCGGTATATGTGATATATCCTGCACCTTATTCGATGAGGAAAGGACCGAGATCCCTTCACCGGGAGTGACTCCTTTAGCAATAACTGGCAGATGCTACAACCTTCGGTTTGTCTTTTGATTGCTTTTAAGTGTTTTTGCTTTGCACAGTGATATATATGATATATCCCGCACCTCATTCGACGAGGAAAGGACCGACGATCCCTTCACCGGGAGTGACTCCTTTAGCAAAACTAGAAAAGCCTCAAAGACACTCCATTTCAAAATTCATTCGATCCTACAACGATATCAAGTTCATTACGCAATAGATTTTCAGAAAAACCTGTCGTAGCCCTCCGTCATTTCAGATACGTAATAGTTAGTATTCGTGCTGCGGTTGTTTGGCCTCCGTCAAGGCGTAGTGTACGGTAGCTAACTAGTGCTTATCTGCTAGCATATGATGCGATTGGATTAGGGTATTCGTACGGCGTTGTTTGGCCTCCGTCAAGGGTCGTGCGGGTGGGTTTAATTCAATCAGGAAATGACGGGTTGAACTTGACTAGCGGACTATGGGTTGTTCGGCCTCCGTCAAGGTCATAGCGAGCTAGGGGCAAAAATATTATCGGGAATTTCAAGTGTTGAAATTTGCAATGAGATTGCATACCTTCTATGAGATAGTTGGATCCCGATACCCGCTGCGAGTAAGAGTTACTCCTGGGAGAGTTTTACATATTACAATTAGCCGATCAAGTAGGTGTCTAGAAAGGTGTTAACGAGGTTACGCCTCTGGGAAAACGAGGTTTACATTAATTAGGTTCGTGCGAAAGCATGGGGGACCTCCCTCAAAGTACCGACACTGGCCTGGCTGAAAGATTGGCGAACTTGTAGTGTGTAATTAATCCCGGCTAGTCTTTCCTTTTAGGGTTTGAAGGAAGAATTGATAAAAAGCAGTGGGAGCCATCCTGATTAGATAAAATAATAACCAATCTATTCTTGACAGAGCGCACGCTGAGTGTTTTCTTCTCTCTCTCTCCAGGTAGCGACCATATCACGCCTTAATCAAGATAATAATACGGATTATTGACCGAACCCGCTTGTTATACTGAGCTGGGGAACGTTGGTCCCGCTCCACCTTATAATTGTTATAAGACAGAGCAGGAAATTGGGGATTACCAGAATTCCCGTGCCGCCCAAACGAAGAGAGTGCATGCTGATGCATCATCTTCGGGTGTGTTCATTATATAGAACTGTTTCTCAGTATCCTTTACGTCCTGGGTATGTGATACCAGATCAGGATCCCAGATATGTAATTTGTTACATAGGGCTACAGATAGGTAGAGAACTGAGAACGGGTGATAAGTTTCATGTGGCAGAAAACGGGGCAAGAGTTGCAGCCAAGTCTGTCGGTCACTGTCACCCTGTATTACCAATACATTGATTCTGAACGAATGTTATTAGATACCGAACCTGATATACAAAATCATATCTGTCTCTTTATTAGTAAAGAAACAGTAAAATTTTGTATTGTTGGATAATGTTTTGAACATTTCCTATATCAAAAGTTGATCGGTTCAGGCACGTTATCTAAAAGCGTTGATGTTCTAAATCAAACTACAGTTCTTAGTATACGGAACACACACAAGAGGAAGAGTTCATAAATGAACACATCCTTCTTGAGGCATTGTAGACTAGGTCATATCAATGCGACCCGACTGGCTGAGTTACATTTAGATGCATATTTAAATCAGTTTGAATTTACATCTTGTGAAACTCGCCAGTCATGTCACAAAGATAAGATGACCATAGCTCTATTTATTGGAAACAGAGAAAGAGTTAATGAACTCTTGGGACTGATACATGATGATGTATGGAAGGTCTCCTGTCTACACATGCCAGGACTGGTTCTTTGTACTTCATTATATTCTCTGATAATCTCTCAAGATTCAGTCATATGTTCCTGTTGAAACATGAGTCTGAACCTTTTGAGATATTCACAGAATTTGTGCAAGAAGTAGAGAGCCAAAATACGGGTATAAGTATTATGTCCTATGATGAGATCAAGGAGGAGAATACTAGAGCACGGAATTCATGGACAATTCTAAAGGAGAATGAGATTCTCTCTCAGCATTACTCCTCTGTATACACCATAGCATGATGGTATATCGGGACGGAGCAGATACACCCTATATGATAAGGTGTGCTCTATGATGAGTACTACTGAGTCACCTAATTATTTTTGGGAGTTATGCACTTGAGAAGTTGCATACCTATTGAATAGGGTTCCAATCAAATCAATTGCCTACCACTTCATATAGGATATGGTATGGAAAGAGCCCATGTCTTAAGCCAGTTAAGATTTGGGGTTGTCCGGCCTATGTCTAAAAGCAAAATCCGGACAAACTCGAGGCAAGGTCTGTTATGTACAACTGGAAATGTTCCAGCTATACAAATTGCAGCTGATGATTTGGTACAACCAAAGGATTCAGTAGATACCAACGAACCTCAGCCTCTCCGCCGATCTAGTAGGGTTCCTCACCCACCTGAGAGATACTTCGGTTTCTCTATGACAGTGGGAGCGAGGATTGCATCATGAGATGATGACCCAACTAGCTTCAAGCTGGCCATCAGGAGTAAGACTCTGTTAGAATGCTGGATGTTTAGCGATCTGAGATGGAATCCTTATACACCAACAAAGTATGGACTTTGGTTGCTATATCTGAAGGGTTAAATCCCCATCAGGAGCAGGTATATCTTGAGAAGATTACTTGGTGTACATGGAAAAGTTGAGACTTTCAAAGCTAGACTTGTTAAAGGTTTTCGTCATTGACCAGGCGTGGATAATGATGAAATCTTTTCAAGTAGTTATGCTTAAGTCCATCCAGATCCTACTTGTCACGGCTACATACCATGACTACGATATCTGGTGGTTGGGTGTCATGACTGCTTTTCTAAATGATGTTTTAGAAGAGTGCGTCTATAAGTACACAGCCAGAGGGCTTCGTAGACAGTGGGAGCAGCGGAAACGTGTGCAAGATGCTTCATAGGATAAAGCAGGCATCGCGGAGTTGGAACATCTGTTTTGATGGATTAGTCAAAGAAGTTGACATCATCAAAATGGTAGATGAACCTTGTATAAACAAAAAGGTAGTAGGGAGTATGGTGACGATCATCGTAGAGTACGTGGATGATATACTCTTGATAGGGAAGGAGTTTCCTATGCTACGCTCGATCAATCTCCGCTTATCACAATGATTCTCCATATAGGATCAAAGTGATACCTCCTAAATCCTGGGTTTTGGATCTATGAGATAGATCTAATTGGATGTTAGGACTCTCACTAGTTGTAGTGAGACGGTATCAACCGATCCTGGGGAGAATCACTGGAAGGGTTTCAGGGTGATAAGGACGACTGAATGTCAGTCACAGGCATTGTCTTTACCCTCAGTAAAGGGACGGTATGTTGGAAGAGTTCCAAGCTAGATATCGTGACATACTAGACGATAAAGGCTGGATACATCGCTACTTATGATGCTACCAAAGAGGCAGTCTGGGTGTATATTGGTTCATGAGATGAACTACGTTCCTACCATTGTGAGACAATGGAGTTGTGGCTTATGCCAAGGAACGTCGGTCCCATCAGCGATCCAGATATATTCTAAGGCAGTATCACCTGATCATGAAGATGGTTGATCTCTAGGGAGATCGAGGTTTGGAGAGTAGACTCAGAGGACAACACAGCGGATCCACTCACAAAGGCATGTCCCCAGAGAAAGACTTTTATGGGATGGTTGAGTATGAGATACTACAACCACTGCTACAGATGGCCCTAGTGCAAGTGGGAGATTGTTAGTTATATGTATGCCCTAGAGGCCATTACTGTACATATGATGTATATTGTAGTGGATGCTTGGACATATAAAGGGAGGACTTTCTTGCTCGACATGATAGTATGCTATCTGGTTACCCTTTACTTTAACATGTATGCTGATTGTCTCTCTGTTACATGTTGGTAAAGCCCTTAGGATCTGTACTTGACTACCTGGACTATGATGCAGATCATACTAGTGGGGACATGGTAGTCCATAAGTACATCCTTCAAAGTCCCTAGTCGTGGGTGTATCGAGACGGGGCATCGATATACCAGAGTAGACTAGCGTGTACCTTCTCGACCCATACAGATGGGCGATGGATGATCCCATATCCATTGGTGTTTGACATCAGAGATGATATACGGGTGCTCAGTAGAGACTGGGTACACTGGACGGACTCGCCGAGAACTCCCAGATGGTATTATACCTCACGTCAGATGGCAGTTCTCTGGTGACACTGGTACAGAGTAGTCTGTTGACCCGAGATCGTCATAGAGTCTTGTGTGGTTCCCACTGTGCTTTGATTTCCATCTTACCACGTCCAAGAGGGCGTGCAAAACGGTGGTTTTTGGGTACAGTCCCGAGTCACATGGAGGCAATGAGCGATAGGAGGGGATTCGTCTCTCCCGGTATAGGGAGTTGATGTTGCGTTGTGTTCGATTGGCTATAACAGGAAATCCCTGGCCAGGGTTGCTGAGATTTACTGGTAAGTGTTACCAGTAGTTTCTCGAATTGTTATAGACCTCATATCGACACGACTTATCGAGCTATTGGGGTCTGACGTTTACCACCCCTAGGCGGGATATGCGATATATCAGACGATCAGACCGGACTGTACGGTAGTGTTACTGGTCGGGTTCACTGGAGTGTGAGCGGGCTTGCTCGTCGATCTTCAGATCGCTCAATACCCAGGTGGCCGTTACGTTTAGCAGACCGCTTGCGGCTTGTGGATGTTTGATATGATCATCATCCGCTGCCGGCGTATTGACGAGTCTTTAGAGTCCTACACAGAGGTTTCCTGGCTCAAGCGAAACGAAATAGGAGCGCATATGAGATATGTGCGGGACCGAGAATGATGTGTGTATGTGATACCGTATTTCATTCTCGCGATGTGACATTGATCGGTTATATACGATATAGCCGGGTTATCGGATCAAGTG
This sequence comes from Agapanthus africanus, assembly GCA_030015575.1. NCBI lineage: Eukaryota > Viridiplantae > Streptophyta > Magnoliopsida > Asparagales > Amaryllidaceae > Agapanthus > Agapanthus africanus. The sequence goes on from CM057338.1 coordinate 964,972,139, forward strand.
TTGATTCGATAAGTTGTTACTGATGATACCAGTCGGTTATGTGCGACATGACCGGATCATTGAATCAAGTGTTGATTTAGTGATTTAATGCATAATTATATATTTGATATATTACTTTGCATTAACTAGTATCGGTTCACTTAAAATGGATTTTCTCACTCGGGTGTGCGCATTGCATATGCGATATGATTTTGTGCACTTTATTGTATCATGTTTGATGATGCATGATTGCTAGGTTATGTGTAAAGAATTTAACCAAAGTTATTTAAATGGTTAAGAGTTTTACTTATTCATTAATTAGTCTTTTTATTTTTGGAAAAAGGAAAAGAAATGAGAGAAAAATGGTGGCTTATTTTGTTTGCACATGAAGCTTCATGAAGCTTTTATGATGCAACCATTTTTGTCTCATCTCCTAAACCCTAACCATTCCTTTAACCTTGGTCAATTCTCTACACTTAACTTAGGTTAAAGTTATGATAAGAATGATATTATTATTCTTTTCATAATTAACTTAATATACTTTCTTCTTCTTCTTCTTCCATTTCTTCAAGTGAAGAAAGCTTGCCCCATCAATGGCAAGTGATGGAAATGAGTGAGAAATCCAATTCTAAAGTCTACTCACTTCCTATTTCTTCATCCTCTACCTCTTGCCAAGTAGTAGAGTGTGTTTCCTTCACAAGTTTTCATGGCAAGGTGAAGGTGGAGCTTGATTTAGCGATGCCTCGACGTAGATCATCTTCGGCATGGACATCAACGACCTAGCTCGCTTATTCTTCGACGAAGCCGACGCTGGAGTCCGGATTATTTTTGGACAGCGGAGGGGACTTCGTTACGGAGCTAGGGAGGTGGAGCACCGGATCTACAAAGGTTGTATTTCCTTATCTCTTAGTTAATTGTTAACTAGTTCACTTTTCGCCTAAAATTCTAGCCAACGATCCGTAGTCTAGGGTTTCTCGGCACCGTTAAAATTTTAATTTGGCATGATCGATGCCTTGTGAGACCTCACTAGGTTGCCTAGGAACCCTACACTGGGAACTTTCTTCGCTACCATCGAGTGTCGTCAAAGGAGGGTAGTGTTCAAAATGCTAGATCATCCAGTGTTCTATTTCAAGAGTGGAGACCGTACCCTGGAACCTAGCGTCTACAAAGCAAAACCAAAGAAGGCAGTGGTTGCAGCATTGCAAGCGGAAGAATCGAAGCCAGAGGTAGTTCGAGGATGTATTCCCTAAAGATATATCAGGTTTGCTTCCCGATCGAGCTTTTGAATTCAGCATTGATTTATTACCTGGTGCGTAACCTCTAATCAAAGCTCCGTACCAGCTAAGTCCAGAAGGATTGAAGGAGATCCGCATTCAGTTAGATGAACTCCTGAAGAAAGGTTGGATTCGTCCCAGTACTTCAAGCTGGGGATCTCCGGTATTACTGGTGAAGAAGAAAGAAGGTTCACACAGGATGTGTGTAGATCTGTATGTCCACGTTGCTCACCCCGGTTCTTACGGGGAGGCGGAAACGGCGAAAAACAATTATTTAGCGCGAAAGCAACATGGACTAAAAGCCGGATCTTTGCTAAACTAGAAAATAGAAAACTACTGGAGGCGTTAACTACTATGCCGTAGAAATTATACCTCACGACACCGGTCCTTCGGGTCTTCATTCCGCTGTCCTACTCGTCCGTCCATGCTCCGAGGGTCGATCCGGACCTTGGTTACCTCCGCGGCCTTCTTGAGTCGAAGACGATCCACCCGAGAGATGTACACCGAACTCCACCTCGAGCCGAGGCAACTAGGGAAACAAGATCGCTAGTCTTGATGTCCTAGGTTGTGTAGAAGAGAAAGATGGAGGTGTTTGTCTATGTGGATTCTTTTTCTCTCAACACATGAGATCAAAAGAATTTATCAAGAGGAGGAAGATGAAGGAGAACTAGCAACCATGAGAGCTCATTTTCTTTTCTTCTCACAAGAGAGAGTGAGAAAAGAGAAATGAAAAAAGATTACTAAAGAAAAATGAGCCATGGTTGCAATAATACTAAACATCATCATTACTAATCCTATCATGATAAAGTTGATGGCTACATTGACATGACCATTTTCATAATCCAAAAAGAAAAAGAAAACCAAAGAAGAGTGTAGACCTCTCATGAAGGTCAATGGTCAACTTTGGTCAACGGGTCAACAAAGTCAAGAGTGGTCAAATGGTCAAAGCAATTAGCCATCACAAAATTATCACTGAAATGATTAGTAAGTAATGTCCACGGCTCATAATGGTTTTGACTGAACGAATTGCCAAAACCCTAATGAGCCTGCCACATAACGGTTTTGGCTGAACCAACTGCCAAAACCCTAATGTGGCACCTCCTCCTTCTTCGCTCCTCACAATTGTGCATACACACCCGCATCCGCATTCCGTAGAATGCGAATGCACAGAAGACAAAACAAATCCATCCGTGCAATACTAGGATCCGGCTTAAACCAAAGCCCATTAGTATTGCCTGCCCGAACAGCATACGCATACAAGTGCACGTAAGTGATCGCAGCCCTGCCGTAAAACCATACGGCCTCTACACGTTTCGCTCAGTGCAGGGAAACTCTCTGTGTGGGACTCTAAAGACTCGACCCTACGCTGGCAGTGGGTTTAACCACAGACCGCAAGCGGCACTAGCTGTACGTAACGGTCCCCAGGTAGATGTCGATAAGAAGGCCGATGAGGTAAACCCATCCGAACTCCTACTGAGCCTGTATGTGACAATATCCGTACAGTCCGGTCTGTTCGTCTGATACATCGCATGGCGGGCCAGGGGGTGGTGAACGTCAGTCCCCTAATAGCGGTACAAGTCGAGTCGGAGTGTAGCCCAGAACACCCTGAGATATCACTGGAAACCTACCAGTATATCTCGCTTGCCCTGGCCAGGGACTACATGTGTAATAGCTCTCCTAGACACAGCGCGATATCAACCCCCAATACCGGGAGAGACGAATCCTGTCTAACCGTCACTGCCTCCAAGTGCTTCGGGACTGCACCCAACTACTACCTGTTTGCACGACTCCCTTGAGCCGTGGTAGGGTAGTAATCTAAGTACAGTGGGAACACACTCGAGGCGAAGTAACAGTGTCAAGTCAGCGGACTAAGCTGTACTCATCACCTGGGAACTGATAACCGACGATAGGTATAATACCATCCATCAGTTCCCGACGAGTCCTGTCCAGTGTACTCATAACCTAACGAGCACCCGCATACTATCTACAGTACGACGCACTAATGGCTGTGGGACAGACCACCTCCCGAGCTGGGATGAGAAGCGTATACGCTAGTCTACTCCGGAGTATCGATGCCCCGTATCGATAATCCTACGACTAGGAACCTGTATAAGGATGTGCTTGTAGATTACCCAGCCCCCACTAGTGTGACTGCCATCACAACGCTGGTAATCAAGCAAAGATCCTAAGGGCTTTACTAATATGTATAAGCGATATGCTAAAAGAAACACATGCACATATTGAAGTAGAAACAAACCAAGTAGCATACTACCATTTTGAGCAAGATTGTCTATACAACTGTGAATATCCCAAGCTTCCATTAAGTAATATACAAGCTAGTATGATACAGTAATGGCCTCTAGGGCATATACACTAACAATCTCCCACTTGCACTAAGGCCATGTACTGGCGTATCGAAGACCTATCATCTCGATCAGCCGCTCGAACTGAGTCTGGGGTAGGGCCTTCGTGAGTGGATCTGCAGTGTTATTCTCCGAATTTACTCTCTTCACCCCGATCTCCCGGCGATCTACGATCTCCCTGATCAGGTGGTACCGCCTCAAAATGTGCCTGGACTTCTGATAGGACCTGGGTTCCTTCGCTAAAGCTATAGCGCCGTTGTTGTCGCAATACAGCGGTATTGGATCAACAATGGTAGGAACCACCTGAAGCTCCATGAGGAACTTCTTCATCCAGATAGCTTCCTTTGCGGCATCGCAAGCAGCTATGTACTCCGCTTCCATAGTCGAGTCAGCAACAGTCTCCTGCTTGGAACTCTTCTAGCAAACCGCCCCTCCATTGAGGGTAAAGACATAACCCGATATGGACTTGGAGTCATCCTTGTCACTCTGGAAGCTGGAGTCAGCAAAGGCCTCGATATGGAGGTCTTTTCCGCCATACACCAAGAACATCTCCTTAGTCCTTCTCAGGTACTTGAGAATGTTCTTTACCGCTATCCAGTGTTTCTCCCCTGGTCCGACTAATACCGGCTTACAACGCTCAATGCGTATGCTACATCTGGTCTGGTACATAACATCGCATACATTATAGAGCCTACCGCAGAAGCGTAGGGTATAATAGACATGCGATCCCTTTCCAAATCAGTCTTGGGAGACATCTCTTTGGAGAGGGTGATCCCGTGACAAGCCGGTAAATTACCGCGCTTGGAATTTTCCATACTAAATCTTTTCAGTATGGTGTCAATGTACCTGGACTGTGAAAGTCCCAACATCCTCTTAGATCTATCACGATAGATCTGGATCCCCAGAATGTAGTTGGCATCACCCAGGTCCTTCATGGAGAACCTCTGCGACAAGAATCCTTTGACTGACTGTAGCATAGGAATATCATTTCCTATTAGGAGAATGTCATCCACGTACAAGACGAGGAATACCACAGTTCTCCCTACAATCTTACTGTAAATGCATGGTTCATCTGGGTTTTTGATAAAGTCGAATTCCTTGACAGTATCATCAAAGCAGATGTTCCAACTCCGCGATGCCTGCTTCAGTCCATAGATGGACTTGAGCAACTTGCACACTTTACCGCTGCTCCCACTCTGAATGAATCCCTCCGGCTGATCCATATAGACGCACTCTTCCAAATTTCCATTTAGGAAAGCCGTCTTTACATCCATCTGCCAGATATCATAATCGTGGAAGGCAGCAATGGCAAGAAGGATCCGAATGGATTTCAGCATAGCCACTGGAGAAAAGGTCTCGTCATAGTCCAAACCAGGTCTTTGACGAAAACCCTTTGCAACAAGTCTAGCTTTATAGGTCTCAACCTGCCCATCTACACCAATCTTCTTTCTGAAGATCCATTTGCAGCCTACGGGTTTTGCCCCTTCTGGAGCAAAGTCCAAAGTCCAAACTTTGTTGGTGTACATGGACTCCATCTCGGTCCGCATTGCATCCAGCCATTTTACCGAGTCACCGCTCTGAATGGCTTGCTGGAAGCTAGTAGGCTCACCATAATTCATAGTGCAATCCTCTCTATCCCCGTCTATGAGAAAACCGTAATATCTCTTGGGCGGATGAGACTGCCTACTACTCCTGCGGAGTGGCGCTGGGATGTCCGGTTCTTTCGAACCCTCTGGTTCTATTAAGCTTTCAGTAATAGCTTGTGGTTCTGGAATTTCTTCCAGTTCTATTGCTCTCCCACTTATCTGATTTTCCAAAAACTCAGTTTCCAAGAAGCGGGCATGATGAGAAACAAAAACCTTTTGTTCCTCTGCGTAATAGAAAAGATACCCCTTGGAGTTCTTTGGGTATCCCACAAACTTACACTGTACTGAACGTGCATCGAGCTTGTCCGCATGCTGCTTTTTAACAAAAGCTGGACACCCCCATGTCTTAAAGTGTTTAAGACAGGGTTTCTTCCTACTCCACATCTGATATGGTGTGGTAGGCACTGACTTAGTAGGAACTTGGTTCAAAAGATATGCAGCTGTTTATAGTGCATAACTCCAGAAAGATCGCGGCAACTCAGCCTTACTCATCATGGAACGAACCATATCCAATAGGGTTCGATTCCTCCTTTCCGAAACACCGTTGTGTTGTGGTGTGTATGGAGGAGTAAGCTGAGAGAGAATTCCATTCTCTTTTAAGTAGCCCAAAAACTCGGCACTCAAGTATTCACCACCTCGATCAGATCTCAGTGTCTTGATACTTTTGCCTGTTTGTTTTTCAACTTCATTCTTGTATTCCCGAAATTTCTCAAAGGCCTCGGATTTGTGCTTCATCAAGAAGACATGCCCATACCTAGAGAAATCATCTGTGAAAGTAATGAAGTATGAATAACCACTTCGCGCATGTGTAGACATTGGACCACACACATCACTGTGTATGAGTCCCAAGAGCTCGCTTGCCATTTCTCCGTGTCCAGTGAACGGAGTCTTTGTCATCTTTCCCATGAGACAAGATTCATAAGTGGCATAAGACTGGTACTCGAACGGATCCAAGTATCCTTCTTTATGTAACTTTGTCAACCGTGTCTCATTAATGTGACCCAGTCTACAATGCCATAAGAAAGCCTGATTTAATTCCAGAGACTTTCTTTTAAGTGTGTTCTAGACACTGAAAACCCGAGCTTGATTCAGTACGTATATTCCGTTCTTCAATGTACCTGACCCAATCAGAACTTGATTTAGGTGGATGTTTACTACATCGCTTACAAAGGTAAAATCATATCCTTCCTTAGAAAGTAAGGATACAGATATGATATTACAAGTCGCACCTGGTACATAAAAACAGTCACGCAGAATCAATATCTGCCTAGTTGTCAGTCCAAGATGGTATTCCCCTACGGATTCAGCGTACATGCTCATTCCGTTAGCAACCCTGAGAGTCATATCACCTTTCCTGATAACCCTACGGTTTCTCAGAGCCTGTAACGAATTACAGATGTGAGATCCTGATCCGGTATCCAATACCCAGGAAGTAGGGTTAACTAACAAACAGTTCTCTATTACAAACACACCCGAAGCCGAAGCCACAACATGCTTCGAATCCTGGCTACTGGCTTTGCTAGACCTGCAATCCTTCTGCCAATGTTCATTCCCGTAACAATAGGAACGTCCCTCTTTTACTACATCTATTCCCGTAACTTCTGCCCTTCCCTTTCCTTCTACTTCCCTGGTTTCCTTCAGGGTAGAAGGTAGAGACTGCAAAATCAAGTCAGCACATGACTCGTTCTTCAACGTGGTCTTCAGGTCCGTGAGCTCAAAATAGCTGGTCTCTGTAAGGACGTTGCCCCCTACAGATGATCCGATAGCCAACCTCGCTGGAAGCAATTCGTTCGAGGTCTCATATCTTGCGATACGAGATTGCTCTCCATATAAATCTTTGTTATGGAGGAAGATAGAAACTAAGTCCATCTTCTCGTGCTGCCTCTGGTATGCACCTTTAACTGAGGCTAACACGAGGCACTTGGCTATCGCACAGTCCTTTTCCGATGTCTTACGAATATGAATATCCATGACAGGGGAAACTGGACCTGAGACGGCAGGGGTTTGATCAGTTAAGAGGTGTCCCAGCTTGTCATGGGCAATGGACATCTGGACAGACCTTTGCCAGTCAAAACAGTCAGATTCAGTCATTTTATTATCTAGATGTAACTTAGGTGTGGTCACTGGGTCGCTGCAATTAAGAGAGAGAGAAGAAAATACTTAGCATGATGCTCTTGCAAGTTTAGATTGGTTTTTAATTTATCTAAATAGGATGGCTCCCACTGTCTCTCGAATCCCTCCTCAAACCATAAAGGAAGAATTAGTCGGGATCAATCTCACCGTACAATACTTACTTAACCGTTCAGCTAGGCCAGTGTTGGTACTTCGAGGGAGGTTTTCCAACGCTTTTGCGAAGTTCCTTAATTAAGTAACCTCTTTTCCCTATGGGCGTAGCCCCGCTAACACCTTTCTAGACACCTACTTGGTTCATAGCATTGATCGTTAAGAGAGAAAGTTCCCGAGGAGTAGCATATACTCAGAGTAGGATCGGGATCCAAATATCATCGCGTGACAAAACTGAAGGAATCCTACCAGAATCATCACACTCCAAATGGTATGCAGCGCTAGCAAGTTTCAGTTCTTTTGAAACTCCCGATGTGGATTTTTGCCCCATGCTCTTATGACCTTGACTAAGGCCAACAAATCATAAGTCACATGTCAAGTTCTACCCGTCGTTGTCCAGGTTGATTTGAACCCACCCGTATATACCCTTGACTATGGCCAACAAAGTAATACGACTGTCCCAAACCAACGCATCTATCTATGCAACATATGAATACCCACCAGCCACCAAACACCGTGCCTTGACTAGGGCCAACAAACTCAGTTTGAATACTGTTGAATATTCATATGAAACGACGGAGGGCTACGAATGGTTTTGGCGAAACCGTGAATGTAGTGAACTTGATATAATCGATGGAACGAGATAGCTTTTAAAAGGAGTGGTTCAAGCTCCGCGTTTAAAAAGCTGGTTTTTGAAAAGAACCGAGTGGTTTTGAAAGTGTTCCAACGAATTTTACTTGGTTTATTTTCTTGCATTAATTTAATGCGTCCCATAATTTAATCCTACCATTGCAGAAAACAACCAAAATATGGCGTACGCTTATGCCATCCGCATTCGCCATGGGCCCCGTCATCACCCGTTAGGTTACTTAACTAACGACAGAGCGGGGGCTGGACTAGCGTGGATGCAAAACATAAGCAACACCTAAATAGATATCATATATAGATATATAGCAATGATAGCCAATCCAGATCACAGATGAACACTTTGGATATACTAGGAACCTACGATTCGTTCGAGCCTGCAACGAAAAGCGGATTACACGGTCGCGATGAATAGCCAATACCCCACCCTAGACCCCTACGGGTGCAGCAAACAACCCGCCAAGTACCCGAAGTGAAGCAACCTCCCTCAACCCGTGAGTAGGCCACTCGGCACTTCGAGATACCCGGTAGTTTGTGCACCCCACCTTGGGTCTATCCTAGGAGCAAAAACAGTAAAAAGAAATTATACAATGGCGGCTACAACCTCATCCCGGATGTGCGGCCAAACAAATAATATTACATCAATATACAAATTTTACAATGAATGAAAGAAAAAGAAACTCTCATCTCACATCCACCCCGGCTATTCATCCGCGATAATCCACCGAGTTCATATCCACAAACCATCAACATTACAGATCACCGATGTGTATAACCCCCACTAATCGACGTATAGCGATTAGCAGACGTTCAATACATATATCACACCAAAGATAATATCCATTAGCCAAAGTCTACGGAATATCGATCAAAATACGGATTTGTAACCACCCCAAAAGTCAATTTGTTCTCTGGAAAATCTGGGTAGAAACAACATGTACTAAAAATCCCAAAAGTCTACGGAATATCAATCAAAATACGAATTTTATGCGGACTTCAAGGTGCTGGACATACCGAACTTTGACGTAGTCCTGGGAATGAACTGGCTGGGAACTTTCTTCGCTACCATCGAGTGTCGTCAAAGGAGGGTAGTGTTCAAAATGCTAGATCATCCAGTGTTCTATTTCAAGTGTGGAGACCGTACCCTGGAACCTAGCGTCTACAAAGCAAAACCAAAGAAGGCAGTGGTTGCAGCATTGCAAGCGGAAGAATCGAAGCCAGAGGTAGTTCGAGGATGTATTCCTTGAAGATATATCAGGTTTGCCTCCCGATCGAGCTTTTGAATTCAGCATTGATTTACTACCTGGTGCGTAACCTGTAATCAAAGCTCCGTACCAGCTAAGTCCAGAAGTCCTTGAAGGAGATCCGCATTCAGTTAGATGAACTCCTGAAGAAAGGTTGGATTCGTCCCAGTACTTCAAGCTGGGGATCTCCGGTATTACTGGTGAAGAAGAAAGAAGGTTCACACAGGATGTGTGTAGATCTGTAAGTCCACGTTACTCACCCCGGTTCTTACGGGGAGGCGAAAACGGCGAAAAGCAATTATTTAGCGCGAAAGCAACATGGACTAAAAGCCGGATCTTTGCTAAACTAAAAACTAGCAAACTACTAGAGGCGTTAACTACTATGCCGTAGAAATTATACCTCACGACACCGGTCCTTCGGGTCTTCATTCCGCTGTCCTACTCGTCCGTCCACGCTCTGAGGGTCGATCCGGACCTTGGTTACCTCCGCAGCCTTCTTGAGTCGAAGACGATCCACCCGAGAGATGTACACCGAACTCCACCTCGAGCCGAGGCAACTAGGGAAACAAAATCGCTAGTCTTGATGTCCTAGGTTGTGTAGAAGAGAAAGATGGAGGTGTTTGTCTATGTGGATTCTTTTTCTCTCAACACATTGTAGGGTTCCTAGGCACCCTAATGAGGTCTCACAAGGCATCAACCATGCCAATTTCAAATTTAAACGGTGCCGAGAAACCCTAGAACGGATCGTTGGCTAGATTTCTAGGCGAAAAAGAACTAGTTAACAACTTAACTAAGGTTTATACGGAAATACAACCTTTGTAGATCCGGTGCTCCACCTCCATAGCTCCGCAACGAAGTCCCCTTGCTTTCCAAATGAATTCCCGGGCTCTAGCATCGGCTTCATCGGAGAATAGGCGGGCTAGGTCGTCGATGTCCATGCCGAAGATGATCTACGTCGAGGCATCGCTAGATCAAGCTCCAACTTCACCAAGTGATGAAACTTGTGAAGAAAACACACTCTACTACTTGGCAAGAGGTAGAGGATGAAGAAATAGGAAGTGGGTAGACTTTAGAATTGGATTTCTCACTCATTTCCATCAATCACCATTGATGGAGCTTGCTTTCTTCAAGTGAAGAAAGGAAGAAGAAGAAGAATTATGTTATGATAAGTTAATTAAAAAGAAAAGAATAATCAATCCTTATCATAACATGACCATAGTTAAGTGTAGAGAACTAATCATGGTTTAATGCAATGGTTAGGGTTAAGCTAAAAACAAAATGGTTATCAAGTCAAAGCATTCATGAAGCTTCATGAATGAACAAAAGAAATGCCACTATTTTATCATTTCATTTCCTTTTTCCAATAAGAAAAAGATTAATAAATAAATGAATAAAATGAATAAGCAAATAGTAAACCCTAACCATTCCATTAACCAAGGTTTAATTCTATACACTTAATTAAAAAGGCATGTATCATCAAACATGATACAAGCATGTGCACAAAATCATATCGCATATGCAATGCGCACACCCGAGCGAGAAATCCATTTAAAGTGAACCGATACTAGTTAATGCAAAGTAATATATCAAATATATAATTATGCATTAAATCATTAAATCAACACTTGATTTAACGATCCGGTCATATCGCATATAACCGACTAGTATCATTAGTAACAACTTATCGAATCAACACTTGATCCGATAACCCGGCTATATCGCATATAACCGATCAATGTCACATCACGAGAATCGAATACAGTATCACATACTGGTATTATTCTCGGTCCCGCACATATCTCATATGCGCTCCTATTTCGTTTCGCTTGAGCCAGGAAACCTCTGTGTAGGACTCTAAAGACTCGTCAATACGCCGGCAGCAGATGATGATCATATCAAACACCCACAAGCCGCAAGCGGTCTGCTAAACGTAACGGCCACCCGGGTATTGAGCGATCTGAAGATCTACGAGCAAGCCCACTCACACTCCAGTGAATCCAACCAGTAACACTACCGTACAGTCCGGTCTGATCGTCTGATATGTCGCATATCTCGCCTAGGGGTGGTAAACGTCAGACCCCAATAGCTCGATAAGTCGTGTCGATATGAGGTCTATAACAATTCGAGAAACTACTGGTAACACTTACCAGTAAATCTCAGCAACCCTGGCCAGGGATTTCCTGTTATAGCCAATCGAACACAGCGCAACATCAACTCCCTATACCGGGAGAGACGAATCCCCTCCTATCGCTCATTGCCTCCATGTGACTCGGGACTGTACCCAAAAACCACCGTTTTGCACGCCCTCTTGGACGTGGTAAGAAGGAAATCAAAGCACAGTGGGAACCATACAAGACTCTATGACGATCTCGGGTCAACAGACTACTCTGTACCAGTGTCACCAGAGAACTGCCATCTGACGTAAGGTATAATACCATCTGGGAGTTCTCGGCGAGTCCGTCCAGTGTACCCAGTCTCCACTGAGCACCCGTATATCATCTCTGATGTCAAACACCAATGGATATGGGATCATCCATCGTCCATCTGTATGGGTCGAGAAGGTACACGCTAGTCTACTCTGGTATATCGATGCCCCGTCTCGATACACCCACGACTAGGGACTTTGAAGGATGTACTTATGGACTACCATGTCCCCACTAGTATGATCCGCATCATAGTCCAGGTAGTCAAGTACAGATCCTAAGGGCTTTACCAACATGTAACAGAGAGACAATCAGTATACACGTTAAGGTAAAGAGCAACCGGATAGCATACTATCATGTCGAGCAAGAGAGTCCTCCCTATATATGTCCCAGCATCCACTACAATATACATCCAATGTACAGTAATGGCCTCTAGGGCATACATATAACTAACAATCTCCCACTTGCACTAGGGCCATCTGTAGCAGTGGTTGTAGTATCTCATACTCAACCATCCCATAAAAATCTCTCTCTGGGAACATGCCTTTGTGAGTGGATCCGCTGTGTTGTCCTCTGAGTCTACTCTCCTTACCTCGATCCCTTAGAGATCAACCATCTCCATGATCAGGTGATACTGCCTTAGAATATGTCTGGATCACTGATAGGACCGGCGTTCCTTGGCATAAGCCACAACTCCATTGTCTCACAATGGTTGGAACGTAGTTCATCTCATGAACCATTATACACCCAAACATCCTCCTTGGTAGCATCTTAGGTAGCGATGTATCCTGCCTTTATCGTCTAGTATGTCACGGTATCTAGCTTGGAACTCTTCCAACATACCGTCCCTTTATTGAGGGTAAAGACAATGCCTGTGACTGACACTCAGTCGTCATTATCACCCTGGAACACTTCCAGTGATTCTCCCCAGGATCGATTGGTACCATCTCGCTACAACTAGTGAGAATCCTAACAACCAATTAGATCTATCTCATAGATCCAAAACCCAGGATTTAGGAGGTATCACTTTGATCCTATATGGAGAAGCTTTGTGATAATCGGAGATTGATCGAGCGTAGCATAGGAAACTACTTCCCTATCAAGAGTATGTCATCCATGTACTCTACGAGGATCGTCACCATACTCCCTACTACCTTTTTGTTTATACAAGGTTCATCTACCATTTTGATGATGTTAAACTCTTTGACTACTTCATCAAAACAGACGTTCCAACTCCGCGATGCCTGCTTTATCCTATAAAGCATCTTGCACACGTTTCCGCTGCTCACACTGTCTACGAGGCTCTCTGGCTGTGTACTTATAGACTCCCTCTTCTAAAACATCATTTAGAAAAGCTGTCATGACACCCAACCACCAGATATCGTAGTCATGGTATGTAGCCGTGGCAAGTAGGATCTGGATGGACTTAAGCATAGATCCTTAGAAAAAGTTTCATCATGATCCACACCTGGTCAATGATGCAAACCTTTAACAAGTCTAGCTTTGAAAGTCTCAACTTTTCCATGTACACCAAGTAATCTTCTCAAGATATACTTGCTCCTGATGGGGATTTAACCCTTCAGATATAGCAACCAAAGTCCATACTTTGTTGGTGTATAAGGATTCCATCTCAGATCACTAAGCATCCAGCCATTCTTATAGAGTCTTACTCCTGATGGCCAGCTCGAAACTAGTTGGATCATCATCTCATGATGCAATCCTCGCTCCTACTGTCATAGAGAAACCAAAGTATCTCTCAGGTGGGTGAGAAACCCTACTAGATCGGCGGAGAGGCTGAGGTTCATTGGTAATTATTGAATCCTTTGGTTCTGTCAAATCTTCAGATGCAGTTTTGTATAGCTGGAACATTTCCAGTTCTACATGATTGACCTTGCCTCGAGCTTGTCCGGATTTTGCTTTTCAGACATAGGCCGGACAACCCCAAATCTTAACTAACTTAAGAAATGGGCTCTTCCTTTTCCATATCACATATGAAGTGGTAGGCAACTGATTTGATTTGAACCCTATTCAATAGGTATGCAACTTCTCAAGTGCATAACTCCCAAAAGGAAATAGGTAACTCAGCAGTACTCATCATAGAGCACACCATATCAAATAGGGTGTATCTGCTCCGCCCCGATATACCATCGTGCTATGGTGTATACGGAGGAGTAATGCTGAGAGAGAATCTCATTCTCCTTTAGAATAGTCCAGGAATTCCGCGCTCAAGTATTCTCCTCCTTGATCTCATCAAAGGGCATAATACTTATACCCGTATCGGTTCTCTACTTCTAACTTATATTCTGTGAATATCTCAAAAGGTTCGGACTTGTGTTTCAACAGGAACATATGTCTGAATCTTGAGAGATTATCAGAGAATATAATGAAGTATAAAGAACCGGTCTTGGCATGTGTAGACAGGGGACCTACATACATCAACATGTATCATCCCAAGAGTTCATTAACTCTTTCTCTGTTTCCAGTAAACGGAGCTATGGTCATCTTATCTTTGTGACATGACTAGCGAGTTTCACAAGATGTAAATTCAAACTGATTTAAATATGCATCTACATGTAACTACAGCCAGTCGGGTCGCATAGATATAACCTAGTCTACAATGCCTTAAGAAGGATTCGTTCATTTCTGAACTTTTCCTCTTGTGTGTGTTCCGTATACTAAGAACTGTAGTTTGATTTAGAACATTAATGCTTTTAGATAACGTGCCTGAACCGATCAACTTTTGATATAGGAAATGTTCAAAACATTATCCAACAATACAAAATTTTATCATTTCTTTACTAATAAAGAGATTGATATGATTTTGTATATCAGGTTCGGTATCTAACAACATTCGTTCAGAATCAATGTATTGTAATACAGGGTGACAGTGACCAACAGACTTGGCAGCAACACTTGCCCCGTTTTCTGCCTCATGAAACTTATCACCCGTTCTCAGTCCTCTACCTTTCTGTAGCCCTATGTAACAGATTACATATCTGGGATCCTGATCCGGTATCATATACCCAGGATGTAGAGGATACAGAGAAACAGTTCTTTGTAACGAACACACCCGAAGATGATGCATCAGCATGCACTCTCTTCGTTTGGGCGGCACGGGAAATCTGGTATTCCCCAATTTCCTGCTCTGTCTTATAACAATTATAAGTTGGAGCGGGACCAACGTTCCCCAGCTCAGTATAACAAGCGGGTTCGGTCAATAATCCGTATTATTATCTTGATTAAGGCGTGATATGGTCGCTACCTGGAGAGAGAGAGAAGAAAACACTCAGCGTGCGCTCTTGCAAGAATAGATTGGTTATTATTTTATCTAATCAGGATGGCTCCCACTGCTTTTTATCAAATCTTCCTTCAAACCCTAAAAGGAAAGACTAGCCGGGATTAATTACACACTACAAGTTCGCCAATCTTTCAGCCAGGCCAGTGTCGGTACTTTGAGGGAGGTCCCCCGTGCTTTCGCACGAACCTAATTAATGTAAACCTCGTTTTCCCAGAGGCGTAACCCCGTTGACACCTTTCTAGACACCTACTTGATCGGCTAATTGTAATGTATAAAACTCTTCCAGGAGTAACTCTTACTCGCAGCGGGTATCAGGATCCAACTATCTCATAGAAGGTATGCAATCTCATTGCAAATTTCAACACTTGAAATTCCCGATAATTTTGCCCCTAGCGTCCTATGACCTTGACGCAGGCCAACAAACCATAGTGCGCTAGTCAAGTTCAACCCGTCATTTCCTGATTGAATTAAACCCACCCGCACGACCCTTGACGCAGGCCAACAAAGTCGCACGACTACCCTAATCCAATCTGCATCATATGCATAAGCAGATAAATACTAGTTAGCTACCGCACACTACGCCTTGACGCAGGCCAACAAACGTAGCACGAATACTAACTACCATTTATCTGAAATGACGGAGGGCTACGACAGGTTTTTCTGAAAACCTATTGCGTAATGAACTTGATATCGTTGTAGAATCAAATGAATTTGAAAATGGAGTGGTTTTTGAGGCTTTTCTAGTTTTGCTAAAGGAGTCACTCCCGGTGAAGGGATCGTCGGTCCTTTCCTCGTCGAATGAGGTGCGGGATATATCATATATATCACTGTGCAAAGCAAAAACACTTAAAAGCAATCAAAAGACAAACCGAGTGTGTAGCATCTGCCAGTTATTGCTAAAGGAGTCACTCCCGGTGAAGGGATCTCGGTCCTTTCCTTATCGAATAAGGTGCAGGATATATCATATATACCTCTGTGCAAAGCAAGAACTGTAGCTACCTGTTTTATTTTTGAAATTCGATTCTACAACATCTTAGGTTTCTTTTTATTTCATTAATCATATTAATGAAGTCCCATCATTTATATACCTAAACATCACAGATAAATACGACGAACACTTATGCCATCCGCATTCGCCTCGATGTCCCCTCGTGCACCGTTAGGTTAGGTAACTAACGGCAGAGCAGGGCAGGGCTAGCGTGGGTGTAAAACAAAAGTAACGTCTATATAATATATCATATATACTATATACTGTATCTATCACAGAACATCACATGATCACATCACAGATATCGCAGCAGAAGAAATATATGAAATATTGGATATACTAGGACGTTCGTGTTTTCAATACGAGCCAGTATAAAACACGGATTCCACGGTCGTTATGAATAGCCAAACCCACACCCCTAGACCCCTACGAGAGCGGCAAGCAACCCTACCAATTATGTAGTTAGGAGACCCGGACCCGACTCCTCGAGTTGGTCTCCCACTGGACTCCAGAACCCGGTTACTTGTGCCCTCCTCCTTGGGTCTATCCTAGTGCGGAAAAGTAAATAATATACAAAGGGTGACAACTTCCGCTACCTGGAAGTGCCCCAAATAAAAGAATAT
Organism: Agapanthus africanus; assembly: GCA_030015575.1. Taxonomy (NCBI): domain Eukaryota; kingdom Viridiplantae; phylum Streptophyta; class Magnoliopsida; order Asparagales; family Amaryllidaceae; genus Agapanthus; species Agapanthus africanus. The sequence goes on from CM057338.1 coordinate 964,988,905, forward strand.
TACATACAAGTTTTTACATGAATGAAAATGAAAAACACTCATCTCACATAAAAACCCCCGGCTATTCAAACACGATGATCCAATATAACATATCCAGCAACACATAACATCACATGTCATCAACGTAAGTAAGTATGCATACCCCAATTGTCGTTGACGTATAGCAACGAAACCGGCGATATGAACATATTACACTTACGGTCACAGAAAAGAAAGTGTAAAACTACAATAGTTGGAATCCGCAACCTCCTCAGACATCGCATGCCTGACCAAATGAATTACTTAGACATCGTATGCCTAACAATTATAAACCCCGCATTTTAGTCTCATCATCAAAAACTCTTTTCAATATCAAGTCGGGTAATTCAACAAGATTCCCGACACCCTGATCGAATGCTCGTCGCAAACTTTAGTAGGCGGCCGCACCCCCGACACCGTCGACGAAGTGCACCAAGGCGGAACACCGCTACCACGAGCACCCGAACGGATGCTTTCGGCGATGGGGTTCTCCTACAGTCACTTGGTCGGGGCTATGGAGTGAGGCTGTCTATTAAGTTTACCCGGCGAGTATCCGCGTACGCTACGTGATTGCGACGGACTTTTGATCACATCAAAATTCCGTGGCAACCGATCAAGTGAGACTAAACTGCTATGTTTATAACATTCATTCAGTTATCTCATAACTCTTTGTGAATTCCAATTATTGTATCCCATTCCGGATAACTAGAAAATGTTAAACTTTTCGATCGAACATTCAAACACCCAAGTTTTCCCGATACAGCTCAACACATGAAATAAGTCTAACAACATTCAGTTCGTGCCTCAGTACCAACGGTCCAGCCGTAGAAGGGTCAAGCAACACCTCACATGTGGCACGCCGTACTGCCCCAAACCCTAAGGTTCAAAGGGCAGTTCAAGACGGTCACATAATCGAGTTAAGGTTTGTTGTCTTCTAGAGGGTCCATCGCGTTACTTGCACTACTTAGAACGTCGTTAAACTACGGAAAAATCCAACACTTGGAAATTTCCCGACAGGGGAAAAATTGGGTATTTATATCCGGTCGAACTTTTTAACATATTCTAAAATTTATCCGGAAAGCCACATAGACAAAATTTGATACTCCGATCGAAACACCAAATCCCCGAAACAACCCCTGAAAATTCAACTCTTGAATAAAAATTAAAAATTCCCAGAAAATCCAGCATTATCAATTAGGAGTTACTGTGTAAAATATATTAAATAAGGTGGCCGTACGGCCGCGGAACCGCCGCACGAGCCATGCTCGTGCCGCGGAACCGCGGCAGTTCAATGGATTTAGGAACTCGAATTTCACAGAAACTCTTAAAATCACCTGCTGAATTTTCTGCATATTTTTAATGTTGAAAAATCCCAGATTTTAGAAATAGGACAGAGAGCATGTTTGGAATTGGGTTTCGGGTTCGTTCGGACTTCAAATTGCGTCTAGACTTTGCCTAAGGCTCTAGCTAGGCTCTGATACCACTGTAGGGTTCCTAGGCACCCTAATGAGGTCTCACAAGATATCAACCATGCCAATTTCAAATTTAAACGGTGCCGAGAAACCCTAGAACGGATCGTTGGCTAGATTTCTAGGCGAAAAAGAACTAGTTAACAACTTAACTAAGGTTTATATGGAAATACAACCTTTGTAGATCCGGTGCTCCACCTCCATAGCTCCACAACGAAGTCCCCTTGCTGTCCAAATGAATTCCCGGGCTCTAGCGTCGGCTTCATCGGAGAATAGGCGGGCTAGGTCGTCGATGTCCATGCCGAAGATGATCTACGTCGAGGCATCGCTAGATCAAGCTCCAACTTCACCAAGTGATGAAACTTGTGAAGAAAACACACTCTACTACTTGGCAAGAGGTAGAGGATGAAGAAATAGGAAGTGGGTAGACTTTAGAATTGGATTTCTCACTCATTTCCATCAATCACCATTGATGGAGCTTGCTTTCTTCAAGTGAAGAAAGGAAGAAGAAGAAGAATTATGTTATGATAAGTTAATTAAAAAGAAAAGAATAATCAATCCTTATCATAACATGACCATAGTTAAGTGTAGAGAACTAATCATGGTTTAATGCAATGGTTAGGGTTAAGCTAAAAACAAAATGGTCATCAAGTCAAAGCATTCATGAAGCTTCATGAATGAACAAAAGAAATGCCACCATTTTATCATTTCATTTCCTTTTTCCAATAAGAAAAAGATTAATAAATAAATGAATAAAATGAATAAGCAAATAGTAAACCCTAACCATTCCATTAACCAAGGTTTAATTCTATACACTTAATTAAAAAGGCATGTATCATCAAACATGATACAAGCATGTGCACAAAATCATATCGCATATGCAATGCGCACACCCGAGCGAGAAAATCCATTTAAAGTGAACCGATACTAGTTAATGCAAAGTAATATATCAAATATATAATTATGCATTAAATCATTAAATCAACACTTGATTTAATGATCCGGTCATATCGCATATAACCGACTAGTATCATTAGTAACAACTTATCGAATCAACACTTGATCCGATAACCCGGCTATATCGCATATAACCGATCAATGTCACATCGCGAGAATCGAATACAGTATCACATACTGGTATTATTCTCGGTCCCGCACATATCTCATATGCGCTCCTATTTCGTTTCGCTTGAGCCAGGAAACCTCTGTGTAGGACTCTAAAGACTCGTCAATACGCCGGCAGCAGATGATGATCATATCAAACACCCACAAGCCGCAAGCGGTCTGCTAAACGTAACGGCCACCCGGGTATTGAGCGATCTGAAGATCGACGAGCAAGCCCGCTCACACTCTAGTGAATCCAACCAGTAACACTACCGTACAGTCCGGTCTGATCGTCTGATATGTCGCATATCTCGCCTAGGGGTGGTAAACGTCAGACCCCAATAGCTCGATAAGTCGTGTCGATATGAGGTCTATAACAATTCAAGAAACTACCGGTAACACTTACCCGTAAATCTCAGCAACCCTAGCCAGAGATTTCCTGTTATAGCCAATCGAACACAGCGCAACATCAACTCCCTATACCGGGAGAGACGAATCCCCTCCTATCGCTCATTGCCTCCATGTGACTCGGGATTGTACCCAAAAACCACCGTTTTGCACGCCCTCTTGGACGTGGTAAGATGGAAATCAAAGCACAGTGGGAACCACACAAGACTCTATGACGATCTCGGGTCAACAGACTACTCTGTACCAGTGTCACCAGAGAACTGCCATCTGACGTAAGGTATAATACCATCTGGGAGTTCTCGGCGAGTCCGTCCAGTGTACCCAGTCTCCACTGAGCACCCGTATATCATCTCTGATGCCAAACACCAATGGATATGGGATCATCCATCGCCCATCTGTATGGGTCGAGAAGGTACACGCTAGTCTACTCTGGTATATCGATGCCCCGTCTCGATACACCCACGACTAGGGACTTTGAAGGATGTACTTATGGACTACCATGTCCCCACTAGTATGATCCGCATCATGGTCCAGGTAGTCAAGTACAGATCCTAAGGGCTTTACTAACATGTAACAGAGAGACAATCAGTATACACGTTAAGGTAAAGAGCAACCAGATAGCATACTATCATGTCGAGCAAGAAAGTCTTCCCTATATATGTCCCAGCATCCACTACAATATACATCCAATGTACAGTAATGGCCTCTAGGGCATACATATAACTAACACACATGAGATCAAAAGAATTTATCAAGAGGAGGAAGATGAAGGAGAACTAGCAACCATAAGAGCTCATTTTCTTTTCTTCTCACAAGAGAGAGTGAGAAAAGAGAAATGAAAAAAGATTACTAAAGAAAAATGAGCCATGGTTGCAATAATACTAAACATCATCATTACTAATCCTATCATGATAAAGTTGATGGCTACATTGACATGACCATTTTCATAATCCAAAAAGAAAAAGAAAACCAAAGAAGAGTGTAGACCTCTCATGAAGGTCAATGGTCAACTTTGGTCAACGGGTCAACAAAGTCAAGAGTGGTCAAGGTGGTCAAATGGTCAAAGCAATTAGCCATCACAAAATTATCACTGAAATGATTAGTAAGTAATGTCCGCGGCTCATAATGGTTTTGACCGAACGAATTGCCAAAACCCTAATGAGCCTGCCACATAACGGTTTTGGCCGAACCAACTGCCAAAACCCTAATGTGGCACCTCCTCCTTCTTCGCTCCTCACAACTGTGCATACACACCCGCATCCGCATTCCGTAGAATGCGAATGCACAGAAGACAAAACAAATCCATCCGTGCAATACTAGGATCCGGCTTAAACCAAAGCCCATTAGTATTGCCTGCCCGAACAGCATACGCACACAAGTGCACGTAAGTGATCGCAGCCCTGCCGTAAAACCATACGGCCTCTACACGTTTCGCTCAGTGCAGGGAAACTCTCTGTGTGGGACTCTAAAGACTCGACCCTACGCTGGCAGTGGGTTTAACCACAGACCGCAAGCGGCACTAGCTGTACGTAACGGTCCCCAGGTAGATGTCGATAAGAAGGCCGATGAGGTAAACCCATCCGAACTCCTACTGAGCCTGTATGTGACAATCTCCGTACAGTCCGGTCTGTTCGTCTGATACATCGCATGGCGGGCCTAGGGGGTGGTGAACGTCAGTCCCCTAATAGCGGTACAAGTCGAGTCGGAGTGTAGCCCAGAACACCCTGAGATATCACTGGAAACCTACCAGTATATCTCGCTTGCCCTGGCCAGGGACTACATGTGTAATCGCTCTCCTAGACACAGCGCGATATCAACCCCTAATACCGGGAGAGACGAATCCTGTCTAACCGTCACTGCCTCCAAGTGCTTCGGGACTACACCCAACTACTACCTGTTTGCACGACTCCCTTGAGCCGTGGTAGGATAGTAATCTAAGTACAGTGGAAACACACTCGAGGCGAAATAACAGTGTCAAGTCAGCGGACTAAGCTGTACTCATGTCACCTGGGAACTAATAACCGACGATAGGTATAATACCATCCATCAGTTCTCGACGAGTCCTGTCCGGTGTACTCGTAACCTAACGAGCACCCGCATACTATCTCCAGTACGACGCACTGATGGCTGTGGGACAGACCACCTCCCGAGCTGAGATGAGAAGCGTATACGCTAGTCTACTCCGGAGTATCGATGCCCCGTCTCGATAATCCTATGACTAGGGACACGTATAAGGATGTGCTTGTAGATTACCCAGCCCCCACTAGTGTGACTGCCATCACAACGCTGGTAATCAAGCAAAGATCCTAAGGGCTCTACTAATATGTATAAGCGATATGCTAAAAGAAACACATGCACATATTGAAGTAGAAACAAACCAAGTAGCATACTACCATTTTGAGCAAGATTGTCTATACAACTGTGAATATCCCAAGCTTCCATTAAGTAATATACAAGCTAGTATGATACAGTAATGGCCTCTAGGGCATATACACTAACATTTTCGAGCTCTGAACGAAGTAACGATCAAGAACAAGTTTCCACTACCGTGCATCGATGATTTGTTCGATCAGCTAAGTGGGTCTTGTGTATTTTCGAAGCTAGATCTTCATTCGGGTTATCATCAGGTGAAGGTCAAAGAGTCCGATATTCCGAAGACGGCGTTTAGGACTCGATATGGTCATTATGAGTATCTTGTAATGCCATTTAGAGTGACCAATGCACCTGCCATCTTTATGAATCTGATGAACCAAGTTTTTCGAGAGTATTTAGACAGGTTCGTTGTCATCTTCATCGACGACATCCTGGTGATCCGAAGAATCGGAAAGAACACGCCGAGCATTTACGGATTGTCCTGAAGACAATGTGACAACATCAGCTCTATGCCAAGTACAGCAAGTGTGAATTTTGGCTAGATCAAGTCGGATTTCTTGGACATATCGTTTCTGGCGAAGGAATCTTAGTAGATCCAGCTATGGTGTCAGCTGTCAGCGAGTGGCCGACACCAAAGACAGTGAAAAATATACGAAGTTTCTTGGGATTAGCAGGATACTACCGACAATTAATTGAAGGCTTTTCAAAGATTGCAGCACCCCTGACCAAGCTCACACGTAAAGATGAAGCATTCGTGTGGTCAGAAGCACATGAAAACGCTTTTGTAGAATTCAAGTCAAGATTAACTTCTGCTCCTATTTTTGTAATACCGGATCAATCTGGAGGATTTGTGGTGCATTGCGATGCGTCCGGTAAGAGATTAGGATGTATTCTACACCAGTATGGAAAAGTTGTAGCTTTTGCATCAAGACAACTAAAGGTACATGAGCGCAACTATCCAACACATAATCTGGAGTTGGCAGCTGTTATCTTCGCACTTAAGATTTGGCGCCACTATCTTCTGGGAGAACGAGTGGATATATACACTGACCATAAAAGTCCGAAGTATGTATTTACTCAGAAAGAATTAAACATGCGGCAGAGAAGATGGCTAGAACTCATGGCGGACTTCGATATCAACCTACAGTATCATCCTGAGAAGGTGAATGTAGTTCCTGATGCACTTAGCCGCCAGCCATTAGCAATGAATTTCACCGCTCATTGGAAGCTACAACAGGAGTTGCATGGATTGGAGATTGAAGTAGTTATGCCAGGTAACGATTCGTATTTGATGAACTTATAAGTCCAGTCCACTATTGTCAATCAGATTAAGACAGCTCAAGCAAATGATACCAAGCTGCAAAAGATCCGAGAACATGTAGAAAGTGGACTTTGAACTGACTTCATCATCCACGAACACGGATCCTTGAGGTATGGAAGTCGATTATGTGTACCAAACGGCCTTATTCGAGAAGAGTTGATGAAAGAAGCTCACAGCTCTCCTTATTCTGTATAACCCGGTGGTATAAAAATGTACAAGGATCTACGGCAACATTACTGGTGGCATGGAATGAAGCGAGAAGTAGTAAGGAGCGTAGCCAAGTGTTTTGTGTGTCATCAAGTGAAGGCTGAATATCACAGAACTGCTGGTCTACTTCAGCCGTTACCAATCCCAGAATGGAAATGGCAGCATATTACCATGGACTTCATGGCTGCCCTTCCTCGCAGCACGAAGGGTAATGACGCTGTTTGGGTTATTGTGGATCGACTCACCAAGTCAGCTCACTTTATTCCATTTCGAGTTGGCCAATCAACCAAGACGTTAGCAAAGAAGTACATGGAGGTAAGCATAAATCTAAAGTAAGATTTAAACCTTCAAGATGTACTATATTTGATACCTATGAACTCATGCAGGAGATCATGAGATTACATGGAGTACCGGTTTGCATCGTCTCCGATCATGATACCAGATTCCGATCACAGTTTTGGCAGAGTCTGCAAGCTAGCCTGGGAACGAGTCTGAACTTAAGCATGGCTTATCGTCCACAAACGGACGGACAGTCCGAGCGAAAAATTCAGATTCTGGAAGACATGCTAAGAGCTTGTATGTTAGACTTCGGAGGTTCGTGGGAAAATCACCTACACCTTGTGGAGTTTTCATACAACAACAGCTATCAGGCAAGCATTGGAATGGTACCATTCGCAGTACTCTACGGACGGAAGTGTCGTCTACCGCTAAGTTGGGACGACGTCGAAGATCGTGAACTCCTTGGACCAGAGATGATCGTGGCTATTGTGGACGTAGTTCGCACGATCGGGGAAAGAATGCGCATAGCCCTAGACAGACAAAAGTATTGGGCAGATGATAAGTGTCGACATATGGAGTTCCAACTCGGAGACCATGTTTTCTTAAATATATCTCCAAACAGAGGAGTGATCCGCTTTGGCAAGAGGGATAAGCTAAGTCCAAGATACATAGGACCGTTCGACATACTCGAACGAGTTGGAGAAGTGGCATACCGTTTAGCACTTCCACTCTCATTGGAAGGAGTGCACAACGTGTTCCATATATCCCAGCTACGACGATATGTGAGCGACCCAAGCTACATAATTGATCACTCATAACTTACAGTACAGACTGATCTAACTTGTAGCAATAACCAGTTGAGATCCTGGACCGAAAGGTAAAGACACTGCGGAACAAGGAAGTAAACTTGGTCCGAGTGATGTGGAGAAAGGATTCGCCAGGAGAATCAACATAGGAACAAGAAGAAGACATGCGTGCAAGATACCCTTACTTCTTTGAAAATTAGTTCATATGTAAATGTAAATTTCGAGGACGAAATTTTTATAAGGAGGGTAGAATGTAACGACTCAGAATTTACTGTACTGAATTTTCCATTTTAATGTACAGAAATGAGTTTACAGCCTGAGTTTGAGTTATAAATTAATTTTGTTAAATAATAGCAAGAAACAACTTGTAGCTCACTAGGAAAGCCTTGCACTGTTGTGACGTAGCCCCTGTGTTCAATTCCCATCAGACATATTATTTTTTTCTGAATTTCTTTTAACTTTTTGGAAGCCCAAAAGATTGCACGTGCCATACACGGTGAAATGAAAAGTCAGAAAAAACAAACATGTGGAAAATGGAGTAAACCTTAATTTTATCTGGTGGCACGAATCTCAAAGCCAGATGCCTCCAATCGACCGGCCAAAAGCCATATCTAGCCGGCGGGGACGGTTGATTTGAGCCCAAAGAGCCCCGGACTTTGCATACACAACCCTTCACCTACCCCTAACTCCCCTGCACTGTTTGATTTCCCTGCAATAAAATAAGACCCTTCATTTCACAGTTAAACTACATTTTAATGCTTTTTAATTTCAATCCCCTAATTCTCCACTATAAATACCATCCCCTGTCTTGGCTCAGCACCATTATGAAAATTATAGCAAAATTCTCTCAAAAAGTTCCTAAATACAAGTGGAGTAAAGAGGAGTTAGCAAGTAAGCAACTTCCGGCGAAGATCGAAGCAACATCCGGAGCTCCCGCGACGCCATGACAACACCCTTCTTTTCTTCTACCTCTTCTTAACATAATCAAACAATAAGTCCCTTCCAAACTTCCATTCTCTTCATTAAAAATTCTTTTTAATCAAAATCGATAAAAGTGGAGTTATACCGATATCATCTTTTATAAAATCTATAACTCCAATTCCTTTTATATTTTGGTTAAACAAACTTTACCTCTTCACTTGTAATTTTAATATCAACATTTAGAATCAAGATTTAACCTAGAATCTCATGTAACACAACCATATTTGAAATTTTTTCATTAAAATACCTTGAACTTTATAAACACTACTTTTAGTATTTGTTAAAACAATACCTTTAGGAAAACTTCACGAACGTAACGACCTACCCCACACGCACACTTAGATCTGTAGGGTTACTTAGCACGGCAACAAGGTTTCAGGAGGCATCGTCCATGCCGTTTTCAAATTTTTTCCGTTCTAATGAACCCTAACCAAGAATCTTAACTAGAGTTTTAAACAATAAGCATGCAAACAACTTTACACACTAAGTGAATGAGGAATACAACCTTTGTAGACCGGTCCTTCTCTTCAAATGCTCCGTGTAGATGTCCCTTCGCTGCGAATATGATCAACCGAACTCTTGAGAGGCTCCACAAGGTGAAAGATGCAAACTTGCTTGAAGTCTTCAAAGCCGAAAATGATCTACGTCGAGGAGACTCAAGTTCATGCTATCTCTTCACTAAATTAGGGTTTAGTGAAGCAAACACCCTAAACTAAATGGCTAATAGTAGAGGATGATGAAGTAGGAAATGGGCTCTCTTTAGTTTTTCTTTTTCTCATAATATTTTCTCACTTTAGAAAAAACTAGCAAGCTTTTTCTCATGAGGAAGAAGATGAAGTGATGAACAAATAAAACTCATGAGGTGAGAATAGCAACCATGGGTGAGTTAATGTCATACCTTAACTCATGTAGAGACTTAACTATAGGTAAGGATAATGGTTAGGTTAATAAATATCTCAAGCATGACAAAAGGAGTGGACTTGGTCAATGGTTCTATAAGCTTCTCCAAGCTTTAACCATTAATCCAATTTCCACCATTTTGTGATTTACTTTGATAAATAAAAACCCTAGGATTATCCTAACCATAGTGTAAGTCTCATACACCCATGAAGCATGTGGCATCAAGCATGACATAATAAAATATACATTAATATATATCACATATATAATATATGCACACAAGTGAGAAAAAGAATTCTTAGTGAGCAAATATTAGTTAATGTAAGTTAATATATCAAATATATAATTATACATTAAATTATCAAATGAACACTTGATTTAATAATCCGGCTATATCACATACAACCGACTAATATCATATGAATCAACTTATCGAATCAACACTTGATCCGATAACCCGCCTATATCACATATAACTGACCGATATCACATATCACGAGAATAGAATGCGGTATCACATACGCTCATTAATCTCGGTCCCACACATATCACATTTGTGCTCCTACTTCGTTTTGCATGAACCAGGAAACCTCTGTGTAGAACTCTAAAGACTCGTCAATACGCTGGCAGTAGATGATGATCATATCAAACACCCACAAGCCGCAAGCGGTCTGCTAAACGTAACGGCCACCCGAGTATTGAGCGATCAGAAGATCAACAAGCAAGCCTGCTCATACTCCTGCGAGTCCAATCAGTAACACTACTGTACAGTCCGGTCTCTTCGTCAGATATGTCGCAAATCATAGCCTGGGGGTGGTATAACGTCAGACCCTAATAGCCTGATAAGTTATGCAGATGCAAGGTCCATAACGATTCGATAAACTATTGATAACACTTACCAGTAGATCTCAGCAACCCTGGCCAGGGATTTCCTGTTATGGCCAATCGAGTATAGCGCAACATCAACTCCCAATACCGGGAGAGACGAGTCCCCTCCTATCGCTCATTGCCTCCATGTGACTCGGGAATGTACCCAAAAACCACCTTTTTGCATGATCTCTTGACCGTGGTATGGTGGAAATAAAAGCACAGTGGAAATCACACAAGACTCTATGACAATCTCGGGTCGACAGACTAACCTGTGCCAGTGTCATCAAAGAATTGCTATCCGACGATAGGTATAATACCATCTAGGAGTTCTCGAAGAGTTCGTCCAGTGTACCCAGTCTCCACTGAGCACCCGTATACCATCTTTGATGTCAAACACCAATGGATGTGGGATCATCCATCGCCCATCATATGGGTCAAGATGCGTATACGCTAGTTTACTCTGGAGTATCAATGCCCTGTCTCGATACTCCCACGACTAGGAACAATTATAGGGTGTACTTGTGGACTACCCTTGGCCCCACTAGTATGATCTCCATCATAGTCCTGGTAGTCAAGTACACGTCCTAAGGGCTTTATCAACATGTGAGAGCAAGACAGCATCACGTATACAAGTCAACATGTTAAGACAAAGAGCAACCAGATAGTATAGTATCATATCGAGCAAGAAAGTCCTCCCTATATATATCCAAGCATCCACTACAATATACATCCCATGTAAAGTAATGGCTTCTAGGGCATACATATAACTAACAATCTCCCACTTGCACTAAGGCCATCTGTTGTAGTATCCAATACCCAACATTTTAGAAGTGGTTGAAGTATCCCATACTCAACTATCCCAAAAATCTCTCAAATAGTATTTGGGAAAGTAGGCCTTGGTGAGTGGATCCACCGTGTTAACTTCAAAATCTGCTCTCCTTACCTCAATCCCTTGGAGATCAACCATCTCCCTGATCAGGTGATACTTGCCTCAGAATATATCTGGAACGCTGATGGGACCAATGTTCCTAGGACAAAGCCATAACTCCATTGTTTTCACAATAACAGTTATTGGACGCTCAATAGTAAGAACCTTGTTCATCTCATGAACAAGAAATATCCAGACAGCAACTTTGGTAGTATCGTTGGTAGCAATGTATTCATCCTTTATCGTCTTGTATGTCACGGTATCTAGCTTGGAACTCTTCCAACCAACCGTCCCTCCACCGAGGGTAAAGACAATGCATGTGACTGACTTTCAGTCGACCTTATCACTCTGGAAGCTCGAACCAAGAACATTCTTTTAGTGCTTCTCAAGTACTTAAGAATGTCATCCACAGCTGTCCAGCGATTCTCCCAAGATCCGATTGATTCCTAATCACTACACCTAGTGAGTCATCTATATCTGGTCTGGTACATAACATCGCATACTCTGATAGAGCCTACTGCCGAAGCATAGGTTATCACTTGCATACGAGCTCTCTCTAAATCAGTCTTGGAAGACATCTTTTTGGAAAGAGTGATTCCTGAGTAAGTGGACGAACCACCACGCTTAGAATCTTCCATACTAAACCCCTTTAGTATGGTGTTAATGTGCCTGGATTTGGGATACTCCCAACTTCCACTTAGATCTATCAACATAGATCATAATCCATAAGATGTAGTAAGTATCATCCAAATCTTATATTGAGAATCCTCATGATAAGAGGAGCTTGACCGAGTGTAGCATAGGAAACCATTTCCTATCAGGAGTATGTCATCTACATACAATATGTAGAGGACAACCTTACTCTCTACAACCTTCTTGTATATACAAGGTTCATCTACCATTTTGATGAAGTCAAACTCTTTGACTGCCACATCAAAACAGATGTTCCAACTTCGCAATGCGCGCATTGATCCTGATGGACTTAAACATAGCTTTAAAAGTCTCAACTTTTCCATCTACACCAAGAATCTTCTCAAGATCCATTTGCTCCCAATGGGTTTTACCCCTTCAGGTGCAACATTCAACGTCATACTTTATTGTTGTGCATGGATTCTATCTTTGATTGTATAGCATCCAGCCATTTCACAGAGTCCTCACTCATGATGGCCTGCCTGAACCTAGTTAGGCCATCATCTACTATGATGCAATCCTCGCTCCCACTGTCACCGAGAATACCGTAGTATCTCTCAAGTGGATGAGGAACCCTACCAGATTCACGGAGAGGCTGAGGTTCGTTGGAGACTATTGAATCCTTTAGTTCTACTAAATCATCAGCTGTTAGTTTGTCAACCAGGAACAACTTCCAGTTCTACCTCATAACCACAAATTTCTTCACAAGAAATTCCTTTTCTAAAAAGGTGGCATGCTGAGAAACAAAACACCTTTTGCTCCTCAGTTAGGTAGAAGATATACCCTCGCAAATGTTTGGGATATCCTAACAAACTTTACAGAACTGACCTTGCCTGGAGCTTGTCCGGATTTTGCCTTTCAACATAGGCCAGACAACCCCATATCTTAACTCGTTTAAGACATGGTCTCTTCCTATTCCATATTTCATATGTAGTGGTAGGCCCTGATTTGGATGGAATCCCATTCAATAGGTATGCAGCTTCTCAAGTGCATAACTCCTAAAGGAAACAGGTAACTCAGGAGTACTCATCATAGAGCGCACCATATCTCATAGGGTGTGATACCTCCGCCCCGATACATCGTTGTGCTGTGGTGTATACGAAGGAGTAAGCTGAGAGAGAATCACATTCTCCTTTTAGAAACTCCAAGAACTCCATGCATAAGTATTCTCCTCCTCGATCACATCGTAGGACTTAATACTTCTACCCGTTTGGTTCTTAACTTCAAGCTTATATTCCTTGAATTTCTCAGAAGCTTCAGACTTGTGTTTCAACATGAACATATGTCCGAATCCTTAGAGAAGATCAGTGAATATAATGAAGTACGAAGAACCAACCTTGGCATTTTTAGACGTAGGACCGTATACATCATCATGTATCTGTCCCAAGAGTTCAGTAACTCTTCCTCTGTTTCGAGTAAACGGAGTATTGGTCAATTTACCTTTGAGATAAGACTGGCAAGTATCATAAGATGAAAATTTGAACAGATTCTCATATTCATCCTTATGTAACTTAGCAGGTCGTGTCGCATTGATATGACCTAGTCTACAATACCACAAGAAGGATTCGTTCATTTCTGAACTACTCCTCTTGTGTGTGTTCTATATTCTTTGAACCGTGGTTTGATTTAGAACGTATATGCTATTATATAACGTGCCTGATCGAATCAACTCTTGATTCAGGAAAATGTTCACAACATTATCCTCCAATACAGAATTATATCCTTCTTTAACTTAATAAAGAAACCGATGTAATGTTGTATATCAGGTTCGGTATCTAATAACATTTGTTCAGAATCAATGTATTAATATAAGGTGATATTTGTCAACTGGTTTGGCTGCAACACTTGCATCATTCTCTACACTTAGAGACATATCACACATCCCAGTTCTCTATCTTTCTGTAGCCCATGTAACATATTACATATGCGGGATCCTGATCTGGTATCACATACCCAGGACGTAGAGGATACTGAGAAACAGTTCTCGGTAATGAACACACCCGAAGAAAATGCATCAACATGTACTTTCTTCGATTGGGTGGCATGGGAATCCGGATATTCCCCTATTTCCTACTCGGACTTATAACAATTATAAGATAGAGTGGAACCAACGTTCCCTAGCTCAGTATAATAAGCAGGTTCGGTCAATGCATCCATATTATTATCTTGATTAAGGCGTGACATGGTCGCTACCAGGAGAGAGAGAGAAGAAAACACTCTGTGTGCGCTCTTGCAAGATCAGATTGGTTATTATTTTATCTAATCAGGATGGCTCCCACTGTTTTTATCAAATCTTCCTTCAAACCCTAAAAGGTAAGACTAGTCGGGATTAATTACATCCTACAAGTTCGCCAATCTTTTGGTCAGGCCAGTGTCGGTACTTTGAGGGAGGTTCCCCGTGCTTTCGCACGGACCTAATTAAAATAAACCTCATTTTTCCAGGAGCGTAACCCCATTAACACCTTTCTAGATACCTACTTGATTGGCTAATTGTAATGTGTAAAACTCTCCCAGAAGCAACTCTTACTCGCAGTGGGTATCGAGATCCAACTATCTCATAAAAAGGTATGCAATCTCATTGCAAATTTCAACACTTGAAATTCCCGATAATATTTTGCCCCTAGCGTTCTATGATCTTGACGCAGGCCAACAAACCATAGTCTGCTAGTCAAGTTCAACCCATACATTTCCTGATTGAATTAAACCCACCCACACGACCCTTGACGCAGGCCAACAAAGTCGCACGACTACCCTAATCCAATCGCATAGTATGTGTCACGTTCCGAAAGTACGGAACATGACCGACACTTAAACTACGAAACGTCTCGAGGCGTACGTAATCTAAGCCGAAAACCCAGAAATCCAAACCAAGAAAAGTGGTAGAGTGAAGGAAAACCAATTTAAATCAAGTAGTTTTAATAGCATAAGCCGAATTATGCGTTTTTCTTAAAACATCAAATATTTCCTGAAAATTTCGGCAGAGTCTCCTTTGTAAATACTGGCCCCCAAATGGGATACAACATGCATAGTATACGAAATCAATAAAAGGCATCCTCAAACGGGAGCTAGCTCTTCGTCAATCGACGGCCACAACCACACAAGCAATATAATATACAACGCCAAGGGTGAGGATCAAAACTCAACGGAAACTCAAAACAACAAGAAATCCACAGAGATATATAACGCGCGACTCTAAGGTCGAAAGAATAACACCACTGGTCTCTATCTCAAAAATAAATACATGTTTGGTTGATGGAATTTACTAGATATAACTGAATAATATTATACAAAGTAATATGATGGGTACGATACCAATAAACCCACCTATTAGCAAGTCACCCGAAAGAAGCAGTGCCAGCAAAGCCGTAATGAAACCTGTACGGCAAAACCTGCAAGAACTGTGGCACAACGGGGGTGAGTTGCCAACTCGTGAGTAGAAAAACATCTACGAACAGAAACCGCATGAACAACGCAATCCTAGGTCAACGATCATAATATATCCTCAATATATAAAACATGCAGCCTATAACAATGGCTAGAGTAAATATCTAACCCGAGTGACATCCCAAGTGCCCGTGTCAGTGCCTCAGATAGCAATATATGATATGGATGATGTATGAATGCATGAAACAGAATGCATATAATGAAGAAAACTGCTTTCATAAATTAGTGAGATTTCTGCATCTTTTAAAAAAAACGAGGTATCATAAATGAATCAGCATAAACAGTGCCTAGCATCGACACAAAACAAATATCCAAATATCTCGATATCTCTGTGTCGCAATCTCTGTACCTCAGTATCTCAAATATCTCTGTATGTCTCAATTTCACTATCTAGGGCGCCGTCAGTCCAGACCGGCCCTTATCATCAATCTCAAGACCACGACGGTATCCTCCGGATATCCGACGCGTCGGGTAAAATCACCGGTCGGTAGTGCTCCCCTGCCAGGCTCAACGCCATCATCTGCGATCTTCCTGCCCCGGGGTACCGCAACGGGTCCACCATGTACCCGAAACGGTTCCTCCATCTCCTCGAACTCGGGTCTCGAAATCCACCAGCAAAACTCATGGTGGACGACTCATACATCATGGGAAAACCGCACTTTTTATAAAAAAAAAGAGAGAAAAAGGTTTATTTATGTTTTTGCGGTTTTCCTCCAAATCCAAGAAATCTCATGAAATCCGAATCCAAGTCATTAATAAATGTAAACAGTGAATATAGGCATGAAAATCCATGAATGCGGTACAACAGTGAATAATAACATGCATGAAGTAGCAGGCAATAACTACAATGTCTAAACTAGCATATAAGGCAAGTACACTAATATCATGTCTAAACTATTAGCTAACAACCTATGTCAATGAAATAGTATTTTCTAAAGTGTTCGTGACATGGGAATTACCGATGAAGATGTGTGTGAGCCGGCAAGTAAGTGTACGTGGTACATACGCGTCATCGGTAATGGTGCTGGTGTCCTAACAATATGATATCAATAATAGGATATGAATAATAATATAAGTATGCGATGCGGAGCAAACATAAATAATGAGCGGGAGCTAACTACTAGACACAATGATAACAAATCTGCATTTAATGAAATATAAGTCGTACAGCTACACTAAAATATAGGGCTGAGATAACAGGTTAACTGAAGGTAAGGCAACCGCCTAACATCTGAGTCCATACATATGTGTGTGTGTGTGTATTAGTCGGTGATCCCGCCTCGATAATATCATATCCGATACCATATCTATAGCCAGTTATTCCCAAATCAAGAGTGCGGATCAAACATCAATATAAAGCTCATACGTCAATCCGTCGTACGGCATCCCAAATCTGGGTACGGGTCAATATCACATTCACCAAATTATTCATCAGGTATCTTCTTAATCAAAGATCATAATCCGAGTTCTGACCTACGTCTAGTACGATACTAATATCATCAATATAGTCATGATCTGACTGCTGATCTACAGCATCATACAAACCGATATCATCATCATATATCGTCATAAAGAGGTATACACCGCCTAATGCGACCTATTATGAATATCTTAATATATCTTATCTCATATCACGATCACATGTCAACCATTCAATGTATAACACTATTCACATGTAACGTCGTCCCAAGATCCGCTATAATATCAGGACGTATCTCAAGTACGAATCCTGCCATATCACCATTCTCGCGGTCTCAATCAAATCTTATCGACTCATCTCAAATCCCAAATACTATCCTCAAATCCAGTATGTGAACACATAGTCCCATACCCACGTGAACACATAACAATATAACCCAATATAAGCACATATGAAAGAAGAATGTATGCAAGTATGGGTGTGTGTGTAAATGTGGTGCAACCTCTACTCTAGGGTCTCGCAACACTAAACCTACCCAATCACACCTAAAATCTATCTTTATCATCAATAAACACAACAATATATAATCAATATATATGTGTGTAAACGTATCCGTATACATCACTACGAACTGCGGGGGTGCTGTATGCCATCCACCCGACTTCTCCCCGTAAATATAAATCTACTCACCTGGTCCTCGCTCGCCGGTGACGACGTCGCCACGCGCTTGATTGTCGTCTCGAAGTCCATATGGGGTACCTACATATCATAACGCACCGTATCGCATTAAAATCCGACCCATGACCAAAACGACACACGAATCTCACATAAGTCAAAACCTATGGTTTGCTCTCTCAAATCAACCCAAAAACCCTCGATATCGGTGTACACACGCCGATTGATCGAGAAAACCACCAAACGTACCAATCATTGTTTTAGAAGTCACTAAAAATATATGGAATAGGATGCAAATTATCAAAACCAATAAATTGATCAAATCGGTTTATTTCCAAAAAGCCTAGTAAAGGGGTCGTTAACCGTTTTACTACAAGTCTTGATGTTTTAGAAAACTAGTGGTCGCAATACTCACTAATTATCTTAATTAGGCCACACAAACATTTACTAGATTTTCAAACTTGCTAAATTACATTAAACCAAAATCTAGTTAGCAAAAGTTACCTTTTTAGTTCAAAACTTGGTGTTTTAACCAATCTAAATATTTTAACAATTCTAGTGGCTATAATGTTCATTAAACATCTTAATTATGTCATACCAATGCTACTTAGATTTTAAACTCACTCATTTCCACCAATTCTAAAAACCTAGTTTGCAATATTTATACAATTATAACAATTTTAAATCAACAATTTGCAAACTAGCAATTAGATTAGTTTTTGCAAGCATTAACATGTTAATCTTCTCATGGTAACTTTAAGCAAGTAACAACCACTCTAATTGAATCTAAACCTGTAACGTCTTAAAAATAAATAAATAAATAATTAAATAAATAAAATTCTTTAAGTGAATTTTCTGATTTTCGGTAAAGTAAAACGTATTTTTCGTAAAACTAAACCGTAATTATTTTTCATTATAAATTTAAAAATACCTATTTTAATTATGTAATTACTAGTAAATGGTGTTTATTTAGTCACTTATAAAATTTTAGTTTAATTAAATATTTTTTCCTAAATTAATTATTTTAAATATTAACATAAGCTTTATTTATACACTAAATTAGTGAAAATTACAACTTTGAAATGGGTTAATTTTATAAAATGAGCCATGCCATATTAGAATCAAGTGTTTTTATGCAAAATTCTTTCTCAAATATTTTCATGGTTCTAGATTTTTCTAGGATCAATTTTTTGAAGAAGAAAATTATTAAATAAAGAATTTAATGAATAGACATAAAGGATGTGTTGTTTTGGGAGAAGTTTCTACATCATTCTTCACTCTTTTCTTTCTCTCCCCCTCCTCCATGTAGTGGCCGGCCTCACCATGGTAGCCCCCTCCCCATTTCTCCACTTGATTTTGTTTCAAAAATCCTCCAAATTTCATCAAAAAATTCAATAAAAAACCCACAAATTCCTAATTAATTCCTACCCTCCATTCTTTGCTTATTTTTACATGGATTTTGGAGTTGGAAACCATTATTTTTGGAGGCAAATTTTCATGGTTGGATCTCATATGTAGAGGTATAAATTTTATTCTTATGATTTATTGTTTTTAAATGTTTCAATCTAGCATATTTAGATTTAATTAACTAATTCTATTTACAAATTTCAAAATTCAAGTTAGGGTTTATAAAATCAAGTTATGAATTTTATTAATTAAGTAGGTTTATAATAACTAGTTTAACATTTTTAGAAATGGAAAATCATGCATGGTTGATGTATTGTAATTTGTTCATTCAAATTGTTTAAATTAAGCAATTTTGCAAACTAGATTTTTGTATATTATATATATTGGTAAGATAAAATTCTAACTGATGTTTGTAACACTAGATTGTGGTTTTAATGAGAATATTAACTTGTTAGTGGAATGGAAAACCTAATTTGGTTACTAGTTTCAAGTTGATAATAGAAAATTGTGAGAAAAATTGCTATTCTGCTAACTAGATTTTAGAAATTCTTAAATAAATGAGATTTAAAATCTAATTATGGTTTCATTATATTATTATCATCATGAATTGTAGTTTAATAATTTAATCCATGCAAAATCAAGTCTAGAAGTGAAATTGTGAAAATTTTGCTTAAAAGTATCGAAATCGGGCAAGTTTGCAAACTAGGATTTCAATTTAATACAAATTAGGGTGTTAAAAATATAGTAATGGTTTCTATAATTTAGTTATGCTATTTAATGAGCATTATGGCCATTAGTTTCATTAAACATCAAGTTTTGAAGTAAAACGGTAAATTGGCGTTTTCGGGTTTTACGAAATCGGTCGATTTGATCGATTTTAGGGTTTCGATGAATTAAATCATGTTTTATATTATAAGTAATGAGTTTTAAAACTACGAGTTGTTTTTTGGTGTTTTATCTTGATCAATCGGCGTTTGTACGCCGATATCGAGCGATATTTGGTTCTTTTGCATGAGCGGGTCATAGGTGTAACATCTCAAAAATTAATAATAATAATATTTTATTATTATTATTAATTTTTGAGATGTTACAATCTTCCCCCCTTAAAGAAATTCGGTCCCCGAATTTAAATTTAAACCCCCAAATACAAAAACATTTCAGTAAAAATCGAATTTGTTGGGGTTCCGAAAACATCAATACGTAGCGAATATCATAAAAAGTACTGCTCTATAAGAAACCAATCCCCAAAAATGTATATAAGAATATCCGGTACGTCTGGTGCGCACGGAAATCAAGATCCATATATGGACACAAAACAACATCTAGGTGCAACGGGTGTGCACGAAACATCTGTCATAGGCAACGTGTGTGCCTGACAGCAACCAAATCAGGTGCATGAAAACTATGCTGGAAGTGTATATCAAATCACTGCATACGATAGGCATGAAATCTCAATCAATATCTCAAATGTAATAACTATGCGCAAAAAATATAAATATCCAGTGGGTGCATGAAACAAATATCGTGAAACTCAGTCATCAAAACTAAATCATGCAAACAGAACGCCCAAAATACCGAAATCCAAGATGACGGATACATGACAATCGAATCACAAATCACAAATCATAAATACCGTCGTCGGTAGTTCCTCCTTCAAGGTCGAGAAGCTGTCGTTGCATCCAATACTAGCAGCGCAAGATACCTACTTGCCTCTTGCTCACGGTCTGGCGTTCTCTATCTCTGGGTCTTTATCTTCTCCGTGGATTACCAATCTCACAATCAATCGGCTCATCGGCCCTGTCAGATGTGCTAACGGGGACGATTCCGTTCTGGCACTTCTCTGGTCATCTCTCGGTCAATCCTCACGACCACTCGTAAAGCAGCATGTCACTGACGTCGGCCTCTGGCTCTCTGAATGCACATGGCACATCTGATCCTGGGTGCAAACATCATTGCAGCAGTGTCCTGGAAGGAATCCTGCTCAAGATCTCTTCCGATCTTGCCTATGCCGAACTGTACGGAGGCTGGTACTCTTGCATAATCTTTTCTCACTCAATGGACATCTTCGTCCTCAGCACAACATTTCTCGGAAACTGGTCGCATCCCAATGCCTCTGTAAGCATATCAAGTCCCCGGTCTCGACGGAAAATAATGACAGCTCGTCAGCGTCTCACACGAACCTCTGGTTCCACTTGTCTGTATCATCGTCTTGCGACGTCACGTCTCTATCTGCGCACTGCAATGTTCTCAGCTATGACCCATCCGAAGTCTCTCGCACGGACTCGAAATCGCGTACTCTGTAGCTTCATCATTTTGTAGAAGATGTCTGGTCGAACAGGTCCTCGGGAACGCGTCGCAACCAACGGAGGAAAACTCAATACTCGTCCGTCCTCGATCAACTCACAACGCAACTGGGTGAGGTCCTTTATCCAAACCTGGTCCACTATCTCGTCGACGATGCCGAAACTTGGCCTGCTGGGTGTGTGCAATATGACCACTCCTGGGTCCACATCTTCTCGTATAATATTCCAGAAAGGTCCTGTCGAGGTCTCTCTCAAATCTCACTTCTGCCGAACTGCCCGGAAGTCATCGTCCAATGCTGAAGCAAATTCTTATTCCGGAACGGCTGCATACTTATCGCGCTTCTTTCTGGAAAATATATCCATATACCATGCCTCTGGGTGCGTATAACATCTCTGATGTCAGCGGAGTGGGACGTCATCTCGTCGAAATCTCTTGCGAACTCTTTTCTTCACTCTGCTTCGATGTCGACTGATTTGAACTCGTCTCATCATGGCTGCACGGACCGCGATCCATCAGACACTCATGGCGCAAAAACACAACTAGATGACACCTCTCAAAGCGATCGTAAGTCTCTGGAATCACGCTCTGGTCAGTCCTCGTCCAAGACGATCTCATGCTGACGCAACTATAGCCATAGCTAACTCTCTGCCCGTATGATCGTAGAAGCAAAATCATAACCAGTATCGATGAAGATAGATCAGCAATGAATATAATACAATGCAAGGAAGTGTACATCCTAAGGCTCCTTAAGCGGAGTGGCGTGTCGTAAGTATGCCGTGGAACATACCCACGGTACGTCACTATACTTTAATCACCTATTCCATCAACCAAGGGTCATCCTACGCGATGAAAGTTTGGGTCTAATACCCCCTCGACCAAGTCTAAGTTCCGTAAGGTCAAGCCTAAGTTCCGTATATATATACACGCCCTAGGCTCTACATAGTCAAACTTAGACTCGAACCAAGGTCAACCTAGCGCTCTGATACCAACTTTGTCACGACCCGAAAAGAGTACGTGACTGGCACCCGAACCATATGAAGTCTATAGGACTCCATCTGATCCAAGTAAGCCAAAAGCCCAGAAATCTAAAACCATTTTAAGGGTAAATATGAAAATTTGTTTTTAAGAAGTAAGGAAAAACATGTTTGAAAGTCAAGGTTTTAAATAACTAAGCCGAAAATGGATTTAAAAAGTAAAGTCTTTTCTAAAAATTTCGGCAGAGTTTCTTTTGTAAAAACTGGCCCTGAACGGGGTACAACGAGAATAGCAATATATAAGCAATGATAAGGGGCATCCCCAAGCGGGAGCTAGCTCTTCGTCAATGACGGTCACAATCACACAACAATATAATATACAACGCCGAGTGGCGAGGATCAAAACCCAAAAAGAAAGCTCAAAAGCATGAAGAAACCGCAACACTACTAAGCGCGACTCTAAGGTCGAAATAAAACAACACTAATGTCTAAGTCTGAAACAATATACAAGTTTTGGTTGATGGAAATTCTAGATACAATGGATAAAATAAATACAATGGTGGTTCTTGATACAAAAGAATCCACCTACCAAAAGAAAATCACCCGCAAGGAAGTAGTGTGCCAGAAATGCCGCAAAGGAACCTGTACGGCAAAACCCTGCAAGAACTGTGGCACAACGGGGGTGAGTTGCCAACTCGTGAATAGAAAACATCTACAAGCAGAAACCGAATGCAAGACATAAACCTAGGTCAATACGATCAGTATAAAAAGTAAACCTCAAAAGTACGTCTGAAGCATGATAAGGTGGCAAAGTAACCTCTAAACATATATGTAGTGCCAAGTACTCAAGTAATAACATGTCATGAATGTAAGGTATGCTGCATGAAGTAAATATAATGAAGTATCAAATGAATATCAATACACATATATTAGCGTCCCATACCACTAATATTGGTGTAAGGGTATATATAACAGCGCCCTCAAACCCTGTTATATATACAAATGAAGTATGATCAATGTAAATCCAGTCGGTATGTGATCAATGTCTGTGTATGTGTGGATTCCGTCCACCTGTAACCCAATGACAATAAGCCTTATGCATGTAAATATCGTAAGCATATGCATGGAAATATGAGGATATAAACAATCATGGAAATATCATAAAACATCATGAAACCTGTGCCTAGCATCGGCACGTAAATCCTCGTCTATCAGGCGCTGTCACCAAGACTGGCCCTGATAGGTACGTATCATACGCTGTCTCGAAAACCCGAGTGCCCAGCTTCGACCCTCGAATTTCGACGTATCCATACGTACGTACTCCGGTCGGTATCCCCATGATAACCGCCGAGTCCAAATACTATCACCGGTAGGTAGTGCTCCCCTGCCAGGCTCACCGTCTAACATATACGAGTCTTCTTGCCCCGGGGTACCTTACCGGATCCACCATGTACCCGCAGACGGTGCCTACCGCTCCTCGAATCGGGTTTCATATACCACTCTCAGAACCGAGAAAAACACATGGTGGACGCACTGAAATATCATATCAAGGGAAACCGGATTTTTAAAGACAATACATGTTCTCAATTGAAATAGCCACGGTTCCCAAATCCAGAAATATCATGGAAACAACATATCTCAATGCGTATAATCAGAAAACATGATGTATGCAACATATAAAGAATGTAAGCATATCGATATATCATGCAATACGGAATAGTGATATGCACATGTTAGGGAAGCCGCTCTTTTAAAATAGATCAGTTTTAAAAAGTATCTTGCGGTTCCCAAATCTAGAATTATCATCTGTGTATGTGCAACAAGTATGTGTACAAATAGAAGTGTACAATGAGTATGTATACAAGTATGCAATGCAATGGTCGTATCCTGAATGCGACAGTACTACAGTGTAGTGACATGGCAATTATCGATGATGAAGTGTGTGAGCCGGCAAGCAAGTGTACGTGAAGCATATGCATCATCGATAATGGTGGTGGTGTCCTAACAGCATGATGGTAACATATGCAGGCAGTATAAATAGCATGAGTATGGGGAAACCAAATAATCAACACCACAGTGAAGAAACTACATCAATATGTATATGTCATGCAGTTATGCCTTTTGAAATAAGACGAATCAGGGTTCTCAGTAAAATCAGGGCTACAGGGTTTTTTTTAAAGAAAAGATACACCTTTTTAAAGTATCCGTAGGATCCCTTTATTTGTCTCTAAGATATGCCTGATTCGTAGTTTCTGAAATAGGTATGACTCGGGTCTAGCCTAACCTCTACTATGCAAACTACTGATCTAAGTATCAGGTCAATCGGGAGGTGTATGGAAACTACCTAAATCTGAGTCGATATGTATATATATAGTCGGTGATCCCGCCTCAGTAGTATCGCGTACGATACAATGTATCATATGACCTCCTCAAGTCATGAGTGCGGATCTATCATCAATGTAAAGCTCGTACGGTAAATCGTCGTACGGCATCCCAATAGCTGGGTACGGTCAAAATCACATTCCTCTTATTAAAAATCAGGTATCATTATCATCATATCACATAATCTGGGGTACTGATCTAAGTCTAGTACATCTGATACCATCTATAAAGTATGAATGCGGGGGTAAACACACATCCCAAGCCCGCAAGAATCACATGTCCTATCCCAAATATGAATCATATCAAATCACCGATCTTGCGGCACAAGGCCCAATATCATCGACTCATCTCCAATGTCATCAAAAAAAACATCAACCAAGTGTAGGTATAAGGAATATGCAAGTGTGTGCGTATGGGTATAAATCTATCCTAGGGTTCGCGACTAGGAACCACACTAGTTACTTCTAACCCTAACTAACCATAATACATCTAACACAAAACCCACGACACACTATAAACTATCATATATATAATCTACATAGTATACTAACTACGGACTGCGAGGGTGCTATACGCCATCCACCCGACTTCCTCCTGTAGATATAATCTACTCACCTTGGGTCTTCATTTGTCGACGTCGCCGCGCGCTTTCTTGTCGTCCCGAAGTCTTCATGGGGTACCTACACATCAAAGTATCGTATACGCGCATTAAAACCAAATCAAAGCTAAAACGGCAAACGAATCCCAAAACGATACGATAAGGGGCATATAGGTTAGAACCTATGAGCACGCCTTTAAAACCATCAATCAATCCTCGATATCGTCGTATAAACGCCAATTAGTCGAGGTAAAATGAAACACACCAATGCAGAAATAAAAATACGGAATACGGAAACACGAATCCAAAACAGCAACTTAGGAAATATGTTCCAGATTTCACCCTAGGTTAATTTATACAAATCTATATATACCAGGGGTCTAACATAAACATGTAGGAGCTACAGAACCAACACGAGCTAAAATGGTGGGACCCAGGCCACAAATTGCGGCCAATTGGGATTAATTGGCGGCCGGGTAAGGGAGTTAGGGGCTGGGGTCTTGGTGGTAGCTTCCTGGGTGCCTGCACATGTCACTGTCCACTCAATTTTATTTTAGGATCCCTCGTATGATAGCAGATTCCAATTAACCTTCACAGATTTCACAGATTTCCCGATATCGGTTTCTAAAATCCGTATTCTGGGTTAAGCTTCAGGTTTTGGGTTCCAATTCATACACTAGGGTGTTTATAAAACCTCTACTGAGCTCAATTTCACATTATAACTCAAAATTCCCTCAAACCCTAACTTGGTTATCCTCAAGTCCATAATATCACACAATATCGATTCAATCTAAACATGGGGGTATAGGAAATGCTATAACTAAGCTATTGGTTCAGAAAATACCTCATTTGGCAACTCAAGAATTTTCTTGAGTTGCCCCTAGTGGCCAAAATCCTTGCTTCTTTAGCTCCAAGTGTAGATCTAGGGATTGTGCACACTTTTAATGAATGAGTGTGTGGTTTTGGTGTAGTTTTAAAGATGATTTGAGGGTTTGAAGGTGGAGGAAGGGGGAGGAAGCAGCAGCTGCAGCCATGGGCTGAAAAGGGAGAGAGATGTGTGAAGGGATGGAGGAAAATGGCTAAGTGTTTAAGTCAAATGAGCCCATACCTCTCTCTCTCACCCACTACCCATTCTTTATTCTTTTCTCTTTTCTTATTTTCCTTTTAAAACCTTTCTCACTCAAATAGTAACCCCAAAACAACCATGGAAATAAAAATGTAACACAAGTGTGAAAAAGTGATATGTGCATGTGCATGAATTTGGTAGAACTGGAAGTGATTCCAGAACCGCAAATGATTACGGAAAATTTAATAGGACCTAAAGATTCAATCAGGTTTGACATTCCATTAGCCACTCCGCAGATTTGGTGGGTAACCTCAGACACCCGAGAGGTACTTCGGTAGCCTCAAGGACGGTGACAGGGAGGTTCTTATCTACCCAGACTTGACACTACTGTTGTTCTAGGTTATGAGACCCGGTAGGAGGGTTGATGTGGTCAGTAGGAGCAGCAGAAGCATAGTGGGCAAGTAGCTTATGTCTATTTATAGACTTGAGCAGTTATAGCGGAGATTGATCATCTAATTTTGATGTGACAGTCATGGGTTTGACTTCATCAGAATAGGGGATGGATCTGTTAAGAAGGTAGTAGGGTGTGATGTCCTGGTATTTGGATGACATACACAGAGTAGGAAGTAAAATTCCTATACTACGATCGGTTGTATTTTGGTCGTCACACAGTTGTTTCTCCAGACAGGATATGAATATAATATTTGACATTCTGGTTTCTAGATCTATGGTTTTAGATCTGGATTTGGGTAGTTTCCCAATGTGGGTACTTTGACAGTATTCTAATGGCTTTTAGAATAGATGACTCCTGGCATGGTGGTGTACCTGCAGGTGATGGAGTCACCCTCTCTAAAGGTGTCTTACAGACTAAAGGGGAGAGGGATGTGCATAATTGGCATATCACTTGCTTAGGCAATTGAGTCGATCATGAGATGTCAAATACCACACCAGATGTTGTTTTTGCACTAGATGCGATAAGTTTGTATTAATCCAATCCTGGAGAAACATAAGGAAGCAGTTTTAGAACATAAGTGCATGTTCTACGGATTTGATGACGGCAGCCTCTTTCGGGAGACGATTATCATTCCAGGCTTCAAAGGTGACATGGATGACAGAGAGATTGTCAGAGTTATAGTTTTCCCTCTGACGAAGGGGGCAGTATTATGGACAAGTGGTCCAAGAGGATACTGTGGGAGGCATGCTGCAGGATACTGATTAGGTTCAGTTTTCGATACAGTCTAAGAAGTTTGGATTTGGAGTTCATTTATGAACTAAGGTCCCATCAGATATCCAGACATATTCTAAGACAGGTATTACTCAATTCGGGAGATGGCTTTCTCCTTGAACTTGAGATTAAGAGAGACATAGAAAGAAACATCCTGGCGGATCCACTCACTGAGGCTATTTCTCGAACACAATAGTTTTACAAACGAGATTTGTGAAACTGATTAGTAGAGGAGTTGGGTGTTGGTTTCACACGGGCTGTAAGTACGCAACATCGCAATAATTATCCTTAAGTGCAAGTGGGAGATTGTTGGATATAGTGCCCTCAAAGTCAATTATTGGATCGCAGGTACGTGATTGCAATGATTGCGGAGGACCTATACCGGTAGGACAGTCTTACTCGAAATGATAGTATGCTATCTGGTTTGCCTTTATCAGTCGTGTATAGGTTCAGGTGACTGATCACGATTACACTTTGATAGAGCCATTAGGATCTTGCTTGACTGCCAACAGTATGAGGGCGATCATAGACGTGAGAGTTGGGTGGTCTATAAGCATATCCTTAATAGTGGTCCCTAGTCGTGGGAGTTTTGAGACAGGGCATCGATACTCCGGAGTAGACTAGTGTATATAGTCGAGACCCCGACGACGGGCGGTGGCCGGTCTCACAAGCCACTGGTGTCAGTTGGATCACCTAAGATGTATACAGGTGCTCATTGGGTTATGAGTACACCGGACAGGACTCGCCGGGAATCTGCTAGTTGGTATTATGCATATCGTTAGATAGCAGTTCCCTGGTGACATGTGTACAGGTTAGTTCATCGACCTGAGGTCGTCATTTGTCTCGTGTGAGTTCCCACTGTGCTTTGATTTCTACCCTACCACGGCTCAAAGGAGTCGTGCAAACAGGTAGTTTTTGGGTACAGTCCCGAGCCACATGGAGGCACATGAGCGGATCGGCAGGGGATTCGTCTCTCCCGGTATTAGGGGTAGAGGTCGTGCTGTATCTAGGAAAGCCATTACACCAAGTCCTTGGCCAAGGCAGGTGAGATTTACTGGTAGGTACTCCAGTAGTATCTCAGGGTGTTCAGGGCTTGTCTCCGACACGACTTATACAGCTATTGGGGGTCTGACGTTACTAGCCCCCTAGGCCGGATATGCGATACTCATAGACGAACGGACCGGACTGTATATACATTGTCACTGTTAGGCTCAGTAGGGTTTCTGGATGAGTTCGCTCATCAGCCTCCCTTGAGGTCAGTCCATGGGCAGCCGTTATGCATAGCTAGTGCCGCTGACGGTTTGTGGTTAAACCCACTGCCAGGGTACTAACGAGTCATTAGAGCCCCCCACAGACAGTTTCCCAAGTTCGGGCAAAACGTTGTAGAGGCCGTATGGTTTTATGGCAGGGTTCGGAAATTGCACGTGCGTTTACGCACGTGTCATATTTCGGGCAGATAATACTGGTGGGCTTTGGTTTAAGCCGGATCCATGTATTATACATAGTAGATATAATATCTTTGTCTCAGTTGCATTTGTATTCGGTCGTAATACAAATGCGGGTATATTTATACAGTTACGGGGTTATCCTGAAATTCGTTTCGGGATCACTTTTGGAAGCTACCAGTTTCCAGTTTTATATCAGCCGTATTTAACATTTGGTTAAATGCGGATTTATCTGTTCTTGGGTGAGTCATGGTTCTAGAAGTTTCTAGATGATGAGAGGAAGCTTCTTGGAAGGTGACTAAGTTGGTGATTCATGGTTTGCATTAAATGAGTGGTGAGGTGTTATTATGTGTCACCATTTTCATTAATGCATTTTTGTAAAGCTTAAGATATTTTCTCTTGATATTTTTTGTGAGAAGCTTTTTATGGTCACCACTTGCTCTTACCATCACCCCCCTCTTATATGGCCGGCCCCTCCCCTCACTCTCTCACTCTCTCACTTGATTTGGAAAAAAGATGATAGGTTTCGGTGTATGGAATTTTACAGCTCATTCCATCACCCGATTCCCACGGCAACTTCATTAACCGTTCGTCTATGGTTTTGGACGAAGCGAGACAAAGTATTCCACTCATTCTCTACATCAATCTTGGTCGTCTCTTTTAGCAAACTTGACGACCGAGTTGCCTCGAGTCAGAGGCGGGAGCCCGTTTAAAAATCCGATGACGTGGTGCCACCTGGACGACGAGATCGGAGATCGACGAGATCGGAGCAGCCGCAACGGAGCGTGGGATGATGGTTAAAGAACGAAGGACTCGGATCGTTCGGTATAACCTTTCTTCCCTCTTTGTAGATTGTTAGTTTAGCGTTAATGGCAGATCCGGGTTATAGTATGCGCTAGCGCCAGTTTTAAAGTTTTTGTTCCGCATTTTGGCGTCTGAAAGACGGCCGGGGCGCTACCGTAGACTTACATGGTATCAGAGCCAGGCCATTAAGCTTTACTAACTTGTGCTAACACGTTTAAAAGATCGATCGAACGGATTTTCAAAAACTACAATTTTCAAGTTTAAAGTTTCTGTTGAATTTAAATCTGGTCTAAAAATTTTTTTTTGAGCATCTCAGAAAGTCAAGCAGGCTTTTTAAAGAACACAGAAGAAATTCGACCCACTGATCCGACCGTACGGCCGCGGAACCGGCGCCAAAGCCATGCTTTGGCCGCGGAACCGCGGCCGTCTAGGTGAATCAATGGACCATCTTTCTTCTGTGGATTCTACTTGGGAAATTGTGGTTTCTGGAACTGTTCATTTAGGCCCAGTATTTTTTACTCTACAGCAGATTTGTGTGGGGCCCACTTCGGGAAAATTAGTCGATCGAAATTTAAAACGTGTTAGTTTACAGTACTTACATTATATCTCCGACCGTGAATGTCATTTGATCGGTAAACCGCGTCTGATTGCTATAGTTCTTTTAGACGGGTTTGCGAACGTGACATTCGCGTTGATGTTCTGTGTTGTGCTGTGATGTTGCGGATTTGTCATGGTGGATAGCAGTGTGCAATGGTAGTGCAGTTTGGATTTATTTGTACATTTGATATTGCGGGGTGAGCGTCCAACATATGGACTGCCGCCACTGCCTGTTGTATAATATTCTTTTGGGGCACGACCAGGTTGCGGTCGATGTACCTGTTGTACTATTTTTCCATTTCTGTACTAGGTTTTACCCCGCGACGGAGTGCACGGATAGCCGGGTTCTGGGGGGCAACGGGTCCGCATCTCATGGCTTTGAGAGGCAGAGGGGCCCCACTCTAGAATTGGCAGACTATTCGCCGCACTCGTAGGGGGTACAGGTTGACCCAAGGAGGGGTGCTCAA
Organism: Agapanthus africanus; assembly: GCA_030015575.1. Lineage (NCBI taxonomy): Eukaryota > Viridiplantae > Streptophyta > Magnoliopsida > Asparagales > Amaryllidaceae > Agapanthus > Agapanthus africanus. The sequence goes on from CM057338.1 coordinate 965,020,067, forward strand.
GCTACCGGATTCTGTGAAGTGCTGGATGGTCCATTCACTATGCTGTAGGGGGGCTGCCTCGCTTCAGGTTTTGGCGGGTAACTTGCCGCACCCGTAGGGGTCTAGGTTTCATTGCACAGGCTATCCACACGACAGGGGAACGTCGGGTTTTAGCAGCGGCTCTGTGAAACTCGGGGATCCCAGATTATCTGTATTGTTCTGTGATGCTCATTACTTTTCTGTAATGTTGCATATTATCACGCCTGGAGCGATTATTGTATATTAGTTTATATACTATTAGATATTGTATATGTTTTACATCCGCGCTAGTCCAGTCCCCGCTCTGTCGTTAGTTAAGTAACCTAACGGGTGATGACGGGACCCAGTGACGAATGCGGATGGTATATACGTACATTTTATTTTCGTTCTTTTCTGGTGTGATTATTGATGGGACTGCATTGATTCTGATCAATGCAAAGTAAAACAAACCTGTTTGGATGTTGTTGGAACAATTTAAAAGGTGTTATTACAAAGTCGTTTCCTTTTGTTTTGCACAGTGGTATTCAGTTGGAATATCCTGCACCTAATTCGACGGGGCAAGGGCCGATATCCCTTCACCGGGATTGACCCCTTGGGCAGAAGTTTGCGTCAGGGTAATAACTTCACTAAAGTCGATTACATGTTGCTTTGCATCGCGGTATTCAGTGGAATATCCTGCACCTCATTCCACGAGGAAAGAGCCGAGATCCCTTCACCGGGAGTGACCTCTTTAGCAAAGGTTTTCGTCACTATATTTTATAAAAAGCTATCAGGTTCCTTCAACGAAATCAAGTTCATTACGTTAAAAGTTTTTCGCCAAAAACCAGCCGTAGCCCTCCATCATTTCTTATGGATGATCAGTAATATTCAAGCTATGTTTGTTGGCTTTCGTCAAGGCATAGTGTTTGGTAGTTTCTGGGGTATTCATTTGTTGCATAGATAGATGAGTTGGTTTGGGACAGTCGTATTACCTTGTTGGCTTTCGTCAAGGGTATGTACGGGTGGGTTCGAATTAACAAGATAATGACGGGCAGAACTTGACATGTGACTTATGATTTGTTGGCTTTCGTCAAGGTCATAAGAACATGGGGTAAAAATCATATCGGGAGTTTCTAAAGAAACTGAAACTTTCCAGGCATGCGCATACCTTCTGGAGTGTGATAACGCGAGTGGATTCCGTCACGTTATCATGCGATGAGAGTTGGATCCCGATTCCCACTGATGAGTTGGTTTACTCTTCGGGTGATCCCGATTGATTCTTCTTTCAGGTTTGGGGGAGAATTTGACAGTACAGTGGGAGGTTTCCAGATTAGATAAAGTGATAACCATTCTGATCTAGGTTAGAGTGCACGCAGAGTGTTTCTTTTCTCTCTCTCTTTGGCAGCGACCTTTGACCGACCCTAAACTATGACTCAGTGACCAAGTTGACCGAACCTTCTTAAAATACTGGCTTTTGGATTGTCTAAGTTGCATAAGTCATTGCCACTCCTTCTTTTACCCTTTGCATTTCTCAGAACACCCGTATTACTACTGACATCCACTTCCATTGGAAAGATCCATCGTATGGTTATATACGAACTTGAAGGGACTTCTTCGAGGATGGATCAAGGTTCAGGAGAAATAGAATTGGTTTATTCAGTTGTCTTTTATTATCACCTTCTCTCAGGTTGCGAGGGCTCCTTGGTTTAGGAGAGTACACCTATTACGCTTATTGGATAGTCTTATTCCAAACCATAGGCAGGTGCCGAAAGGTAGGGAATGAAGAAAACCAATTAGCCTAAGTAGGGTGTACAGAAGGTAATATGTAAAGACAAAATAAAGGGATTAGAAAGAGGGCAAAGTAAGTTGCGACTGTTATCATTCACGACCAAACCGCGTACTTCATCGCCACTCCTATTTCACCTTTAAAAGAATAAGATATTATTCAGTTGTCTTTTATCATCACCTTCTCTCAGTTGCGAGTACTCCTTGGTTTAGGAGGGTACACCTATTATGTTTACTGGATAGTCTTCTTCCAAACCATTGGCTGGTGCCGAATGGTAGGGAAGGAAGAAAACCATTTAGCCTAACGATGGTGTACAGAAGGTAACGACTAAAGACAAATAAAAGGGATTTGGAGAGATGGCAAAGAAATATACGGTTAAAGTCATGAATTGGATTATGGAAGAGGCATTACTATGAATACCAGGATACCCCTACGAAATATATTCATGTTTCAGTGCATTGTTAATGGAAAACTGTTTTCCCAATTAGATACTTACTCCAGGGTGTGTATTCACCAGGTTTCATTCTCATATCTGTATGGTTTTACAGATGATGAGTGGGAGGAAGTTATTGGGAATTAGGTGATCATCCTCATTATATCGGAATTCGTTGAAATTGATGATATTTGAGGAAATCGCCAGGGTACAGTTTTCAACCTACGACGCACAGGTTCTAAGTTATTCAACTCAGCGGATTTATACAGAGTATTGTATGTTGTCCAGTGTCCATCAGGACAAAGGGGTAGGTCCTCGTACTTTGTTCTGTTTACTTATGACTTCTCTAGTATTTAGACAAGTGTTTCGTAGAAATGCAAGGTCTAAGTTTTGAGAAGTTGTGGGTATAAGAATAAAGTAGAGAACCAGATGTCGCAAGTATCGGGATTCTTCAAAGAGATCGAAGATGTAGATACTTGTGATTGGTATTCAGATGATAGTTAAGGTTTTGAGAAACTTGTTTCTCTTTCGGGTTACTCATAAATGGATGGATTCCTAAGTTGGGTAATGCTGATCAGCCTCTCTCCATTAAAGTTGATATGCACTGGAGACAGCTGCATGATTAGAATCTGGTTCCAATTAAATAAGTGCCAAAGTTTCTATATTGGATATAGGTGAGTTGTCTGGCTTATGCTTAAAACCAGACTCTGGATAACTCAGGGCACGTTTCTGTAATGGCTGTTTGTGGGTTGGCCCAGGCTATGACGAGGGTTGACTATCTACCATCTGGAAGATCAATAGTGATATTGTTCTTAACTCGCCACAGTTTTAGTAAAATGGATTTTTTCAGAAAACAGTAGTGGGAGTGTGGTAGAACTGGAAGTGATTCCAGAACCGCAAACGATTACGGAAAATTTAATAGGACCTAAAGATTCAATCAGGTTTGACATTCCATTAGCCACTCCGCAGATTTGGTGGGTAACCTCAGACACCCGAGAGGTACTTCGGTAGCCTCAAGGACGGTGACAGGGAGGTTCTTATCTACCCAGACTTGACACTACTGTTGTTCCAGGCTATGAGACCCGGTAGGAGGGTTGATGTGGTCAGTGGGAGCAGCAGAAGCATAGTGGGCAAGTAGCTTATGTCTATTTATAGACTTGAGCAGTTATAGCGGAGATTGATCATCTAATTTTGATGATCATCTAATTTTGATGTGACAGTCATGGGTTTGACTTCATCAGAATAGGGGATGGATCTGTTAAGAAGGTAGTAGGGTGTGATGTCCTGGTATTTGGATGACATACACAGAGTAGGAAGTAAAATTCCTATACTACGATCGGTTGTACTTTGGTCGTCACACAGTTGTTTCTCCAGACAGGATATGGATATAATATTTGACATTCTGGTTTCTAGATCTATGGTTTTAGATCTGGATTTGGGTAGTTTCCCAATGTGGGTACTTTGACAGTATTCTAATGGCTTTTAGAATAGATGACTCCTGGCATGGTGGTGTACCTGCAGGTGATGGAGTCACCCTCTCTAAAGGTGTCTTACAGACTAAAGGGGAGAGGGATGTGCATAATTGGCATATCACTTGCTTAGGCAATTGAGTCGATCATAAGATGTCAAATACCACACCAGATGTTGTTTTTGCACTAGATGCGATAAGTTTGTATTAATCCAATCCTGGAGAAACATAAGGAAGCAGTTTTAGAACATAAGTGCATGTTCTACGGATTTGATGACGGCAGCCTCCTTCGGGAGACGATTATCATTCCAGGCTTCAAAGGTGACATGGATGACAGAGAGATTGTCAGAGTTATAGTTTTCCCTCTGACGAAGGGGGCAGTATTATGGACAGGTGGTCCAAGAGGATACTGTGGGAGGCATGCTGCAGGATACTGATTAGGTTCAGTTTTCGATACAGTCTAAGAAGTTTGGATTTGGAGTTCATTTATGAACTAAGGTCCCATCAGATATCCAGACATATTCTAAGACAGGTATTACTCAATTCGGGAGATGGCTTTCTCCGCGAACTTGAGATTAAGAGAGACATAGAAAGAAACATCCTGGCGGATCCACTCACTGAGGCTATTTCTCGAACACAATAGTTTTACAAACGAGATTTGTGAAACTGATTAGTAGAGGAGTTGGGTGTTGGTTTCACACGAGCTGTGAGTACGCAACATCGCAATAATTATCCTTAAGTGCAAGTGAGAGATTGTTGGATATAGTGCCCTCAAAGTCAATTATTGGATCGCAGGTACGTGATTGCAATGATTGCGGAGGACCTATACCGGTAGTACAGTCTTACTCAAAATGATAGTATGCTATCTGGTTTGCCTTTATCAGTCGTGTATAGGTTCAGGTGACTGATCACGATTATACTTTGATAGAGCCCTTAGGATCTTGCTTGACTGCCAACAGTATGAGGGCGATCATATACGTGAGAGTTGGGTGGTCTATAAGCATATCCTTAATAGTGGTCCCTAGTCGTGGGAGTTTCGAGACAGGGCATCGATACTCCAGAGTAGACTAGTGTATACAGTCGAGACCCCGACGACGGGCGGTGGCCGGTCTCACAAGCCACTGGTGTCAGTTAGATCACCTAAGATGTATACAGGTGCTCATTGGGTTATGAGTACACCGGACAGGACTCGCCAGGAATCTGCTAGTTGGTATTATACATATCGTCAGATAGCAGTTCCCTGGTGACATGTGTACAGGTTAGTTCATCGACATGAGGTCGTCATTTGTCTCGTGTGAGTTCCCACTGTGCTTTGATTTCTACCCTACCACGGCTCAAAGGAGTCGTGCAAACAGGTAGTTTTTGGGTACAGTCCCGAGCCACATGGAGGCACGTGAGCGGATCGGCAGGGGATTCGTCTCTCCCGGTATTGGGGGTGGAGGTCGCGCTGTGTCTAGGAAAGCCATTACACCAAGTCCTTAGCCAAGGCAGGTGAGATTTACTGGTAGGTACTCCAGTAGTATCTCAGGGTGTTCAGGGCTTGTCTCCGACACGACTTATACAGCTATTGGGGGTCTGACGTTACTAGCCCCCTAGGCCGGATATGCGATACTCATAGACGAACGGACCGGACTGTATATACATTGTCACTGTTAGGCTCAGTAGGGTTTCTGGATGAGTTCGCTCATCAGCCTCCCTTGAGGTCAGTCCATGGGCAGCCGTTATGCATAGGTAGTGCCGCTGACGGTTTATGATTAAACCCACTGCCAGGGTACTGACGAGTCATTAGAGTCCCCTACAGACAGTTTCCCAAGTTCGGGCGAAACGTTGTAGAGGCCGTATGGTTTTGGCAGGGTTCGGAAATTGTACGTGCGTTTACGCACGTGTCATATTTCGGGCAGATAATACTGGTGGGCTTTGGTTTAAGCCGGATCCATGTATTATACATAGTAGATATAATATCTTTGTCTCAGTTGCATTTGTATTCGGTCGTAATACAAATGCGGGTATATTTATACAGTTACGGGGTTATCCTGAAATTCGTTTCGGGATCACTTTTGGAAATTGCCAGTTTCCAGTTTTATACCAGCCGTATTTAACATTTGGTTAAATGCGGATTTATCTGTTCTTTGGTGAGTCATGGTTCTAGAAGTTTCTAGATGATGAGAGGAAGCTTCTTGGAAGGTGACTAAGTTGGTGATTCATGGTTTGCATTAAATGAGTGGTGAGGTGTTATTATGTGTCACCATTTTCATTAATGCATTTTTGTAAAGCTTAAGATATTTTCTCTTGATATTTTTTTGTGAGAAGCTTTTTATGGTCACCACTTGCTCCTACCATCACCCCCCCTCTTACATGGCCGGCCCCTCCCCTCACTCTCTCACTCTCTCACTTGATTTGGAAAAAAGATGATAGGTTTCGGTGTATGGAATTTTACAACTCATTCCATCACCCGATTCCCATGGCAACTTCATTAACCGTTCGTCCATGGTTTTGGACGAAGCGAGACAAAGTATTCCACTCATTCTCTACATCAATCTTGGTCGTCTCTTTTAGCAAACTTGACGACCGAGTTGCCTCGAGTCAGAGGCGGGAGCCCGTTTAAAGATCTGATGACGTGGTGCCACCTGGACGACGAGATCGGAGATCGACGAGATCGGAGCAGCCGTAACGGAGCGTGGGATGATGGTTAAAGAACGAAGGACTCGGATCGTTCGGTATAACCTTTCTTCCCTCTTTGTAGATTGTTAGTTTAGCGTTAATGGCAGATCCGGGTTATAGTATGCGATAGCGCCAGTTATAAAGTTTTTGTTCCGCATTTTGGCGTCTGAAAGACGGCCGGGACGCTACCGTAGACTTACAATGCAGTTATGTAATTTGTCCAAATCCGTCTTTTTCAAAAACAAACCTTTCCTTTCTTTTAATTTACAAATACGCTGCCACTTGCTCTAAACACGCTTAGTGCATGCTCGGATGGACACGGGATTCTAGTGCCCGTCTTGTCCGCGTTTCTTCTATCGACTCCGAAATCAGTATTTTTTCATCTTCTTTTTCCTCACCACCCACAACATCCACCGAGATGGAAGGTTCTCCATCAAATTTTAATAACACCACTCTGCCACCACCCGCAGGTGCGCAGAATCTACCGCGTATATTTCTTCCAGAGAGAAGCTACCCTATACGTGGTCCTCTTTCTACCTGTCTTTCTATTCCACCAGCCAATGAGGATAATTTTGAAATCAAACCACACTTTATCAATCTTTTGCCTAAATTTCACGGTCTAGAGTCTGAAGACGCATACGTTTTTATTACCAAATTCGAAAACGTATGTGCTATGATGGGCACTTCACAACTTTCTGTGGATGCTATGCCTTTACGTCTTCTCCCATTTACTTTGTGCGATTTAACCGAAAAGTGGATTTATAACACAACCGCACACTCTATTTCCAATTGGGATGAATTCGTTATAGCATTCCTTAAGAAATTTTATCCCAATCATAAGACTGCCCGTGTTAGCAGTGAAATCAACCAGTTTACCCAGCTTCCCAATGAACCATTTTGGAAATGCTTAGAACGGTTTAAGGATCTGCTTGTCTAATGTCCTCATCATGGAATCCATAGATGGGATCTGTGCCGAATTATATATGAGGGTATTAATCCAACGACAAAGCAGATACTTGAAACCATGTGTCAAGACAATTTCATATCGAAAGACGATGGTGAAGCTTTGAAATTCTTGGAAGATTTTGCTGAAAATACTTTGCAATGGGAAAGCGTTAGTCCATCATCTAGAGGAGGTATCCATCAAATTGATGTTTCCATAAGTAAAAGCCGAAATGGCAGCAATGCAAAAGAAACTCGAAGTTATGGAAAACAAATTTTTATTAGCCTCCCTAAACCAGGTGACGCTCCCTAAAACCGTGTGTGGATGCTGTTCCGATCCATCACATCTGACGGAAGAATGTCCTTTGAATTCTCCGTTTCAAGGTCAAAAACACACTAATGTTGTTTTTCAGCAGTAACCTAGAAACGATCCTTATTCTTCCACATATAATCAAGGTTGGAAGAATCACCCTAATTTTGCTTGGAATAACACCAAACTCAAAATACGGTTCCAAACCAAAATAACTATCAAAGGGTTCCTCCACAGCAACAACAACCACCACAAAATCAACACCCCTTTCAACCACAAAATTTTCAAAATCCTGCCAACAATTCTGCACCTTATAATAATTCTTTCCAAACGGCCGGTACCGAAAACTCCTCTTCACTCGAACGAACCTTGGATTTGTTTATGAAACATTCCATGCAAATGTTGGCGGATATAAGGTCTTCTATCGATACCATAAAGAAGGACTCCGCCTCCCACGGTGAGAGTATAAAATCGATAGAAGCACAAATTGCAAAATTAAATGCCGCAATGAGTGCTAGAGAGAAAGGAAAACTTCCATCTCAACCTTTACCGAATCTGGACACTCACAATATCATAATGTGAATGCCATTACTACGTCGAGATCTGGAAGAGTACTGAATAACCAAGTCGGTGAACAGGTTGATAATGAAGAATCAATCAATGACACCCCGACTTCCACTTCCACTTCTCACCGTATTTCATCCAGTCCATCCTCTTCCGAGCCGATTCTCCGTTTTCCTCTAGGCTCGAACCCTCCGCCCACCTAGTTTAGTCAACCTGAAACGATCCTCACTCCAATGGTTATTTTTCATACACTATTAGTACTTTAGTCACCAAACTTTCCTTGAAACTGTTACACTTTCCTTTTACAAATTTCGAGAACGAAATTTTTATAAGGAGGGTAGAATGTAACAACCATAATTTTCCTATACAAATTTTTTCAAATATTTTTTCAAAATCCAAAAAAGGGTATTTTAGCCCGAGCACAAGATATAAGTAATTATTTTGTTTTTTAATTACAAGTTATAAGAATGTAATAACTCCATTGATTTAAATTCAATGTACACTTGGAGTATTTAATGTTGCTGATATCTCTTTAAGTATTTATTTCACACCATAATTACAAGAAAGAGCTTGTAGTTCATTGATAAGACTTTGCACTGTTGAACCAAAGCACCAGAGTTCAAATCCCATATCCCACATTATTTTTAATATTGATTTTTTTAAAAACCTTTAGAATACCAAGAGTTTACACATGCATATCTCACCAAAACCCTACTACACCCAAAGATGTAACAATTGCAGGAGTTAGATGAACCGTCGGGGGGATCCTGGCTGCCGGATTCGGCCGGGAATCGGCCAACTCGGCCTCGACTCGGCCGACTTAGTGCTCCGACCGAGTCACGGCCGAGTCACCCCCGAGTCGGCCGATTCCGGCGACGGCCCCAACATGAAAGTTGTGACTTTTCATATTCCCTATGCACCTGCAAAATTTCAGCCTCAGACCAATTCCAGAGCTCTTTTAAAGCCCCAATTACTCCACTTTTAATACATTTTTATTACATTTTATCACATTTTTATTTTTAACTTTTCATCTACCCTAACCCTAGCCTAACCCTATAAATACCAACCCTATACACTACCCTCTCACCCCAAAAATCCTAAGCTCACTCTCTTAAAATTTTCCAAGAGTTGTGTACTTTGAAAACAAGTTCGCAGCGAAACTCCGATGAAATTCCGGCGGAAATTCCGGCGACGTTTTTAGGAACAACCGGCGATGAAGCAACGCCTCGGCAACCCTTTAGTCCCCTCTCACTTCCTTGTTTAATCGAAACCCGTAAGTCCCTTTCTATCCCTCTCTTCCCTATTCAAGAAAATACGAAATTACAAACCCGACGGAATCGGAACAAATCCGATTTCCGATTCGGTTTCCTATAAATTTCACTTCTCACTAATGCAATCATAATTAAACATCTTTATGTTGACTATTAAACACTAATCAAAGAATTTGAACAAATTTCACCACATGAAATGATAGCTTTCTCAATTTACCGTATTTTTCGCTTAAATACCACATTGTTTCACTCTTTCATTTAATCCCATCAAACTTGCTATACATTTATAGTAGATCACGAGGTAACGACCTATCTCCTCACACACTTACATACAACCTAACACGATACCATTGAAAAGTTAGAATACGAGAAAACAACATTTTTCATTTAAATACCATATACTTAATAAAACTATTTTTAAAAGATTTAGAGTTGGTACCTTTTTAAATAAATACCTCTTATTATGAAAATACGATAAGTTGTGGACATCGGTCGTTTATCTAAACCTGACTTTGTGGTGTCTAAGCTAGGCAAGTGAGAAAGGTAATTTTAAAAGGCCCGTCTCACGGTGATTCGTGAGCGGATCCCTCCTTTCCTCACTTGTACTTACCTGGCCACACTTGGCGGCGAAGAGGCGATTTGAGGCATCTCACAACTTGTCGTTTAGACCATTTAGAAATAGTCTAGTTGACTTAGGAGACCCTAGAACATAAAATACGGAAAATTGACATTTTTTACAAATAAATACCATTTACTTTATAAAACCGTTTTCTAAAGGATTTAGTATTTTACAATCTTTGCAAAGCGCCGCTACAACCCATTTTGGGGAACCCGTTCGGGATAGTGCAGTTTATCGCACACCCTCGGGCTTAGTAGTGCGAGATTCAGACCTCCGCAAGGAGCATTCGGTCTCGAAAGACTTAAAATACGATATCTTAAGAAAATGAGATTTTTAGAATATAAAATATTTATTAAAATTATTTTTGAATAAATATATGTATATTTATCTTTAAAATATCTATTTTGTTATAATATAAATATTCCACCATTTTTCTAAAAATCACAAGAATAAATTTTACATTAAAATACCATGAATTTCAAATAAATCAATATTACAGATAAATACCTTATTTATGAAATTAGGATATTTTCACTAGAAATATCACAATATAAAATCCACCTTCATTACAACTCTAAAGACGAATAATAAACACTTGAGGTGTATTTTGAAAAGTATATAAAAGTATTTTTACATAAAACCCCCTCAAGTTTTATAAATTACCCTAAGGACCCTAGCAATTATAAGTTTAAGAAATAATCAAGACTTCGATCTACATTTCTAATTGTCTGACTCGTGTTTGAGTTTGATTATTCTGACGTGAATATGATTCAAGTCAATCTACATTCTACAATATTCCAATTCAATATGAACACATGAATCCATGAATCCAATTATCAATCTATACAACTTGACTGAACCGAACCATGGATATACATTCCATTTGCATGGTTCTCCAGTTATTCCATTTATATGATTCTACGGTTACATCCGTTTACTGATATCATGGTTTCGGTCAGTCATCCAATTATACATTCAATACAAGTTACAGTACAAAACAATACAAATAAAACGCTACGGGGTTTATGAGGCAGACTGGTACGGAATATGTTAAAGGTGCCACGAGGTGGTCACTTAAGACGTAATTACATCCATGCCGTTGTTCCGTGGTATTATCGACGGAGCCTTGTACTACAGGTTACCAAAGTCCCCGGTGTAAGTGGGACTTCCCTCGTATACACTGGCATCTTCTGTACCAAGCTACAAACAACAGCGTTAACACAACATTATAACAATATTATACAACTTTAAAAGATATTTTCTTATTCTGTCTATTCTACTTTCCTCTTATCTTTAGGACTTACCGAGCGACCTGTTCGCTGACGACATTCTATTTCCTTCTTTTTTGAATGTCGTCAGGTGGTTTGAACCCGGCAGAGATCGAGCCATCTGCAGAAGACTTGGAGCAGTTTGCTGAAGAATCAGAGCTCTAGTTTTATTGTACATTTTCCATTCAGTACTTTTCATTTCCTGTTATGCCATTGTTTAGGCATCATTTTATTTCAGTTGTATTTCCTTTTCATGCATTGTACAAAAGAATGTTAATAAATAAAAGTTGTTGTTGTTATTACATCTTGTCTCTTGTGTATTTATTTTATATTGCTTAGAAACGCTTAGCGTATGTACTTCTGAGTATATACGTAGCGGACCAGTCGCGTCCCCTTCGCCGTATACTGAGAAGCGGGGCGTGACACAGTCGAGATCGAACATAAAGCAATATGGGCCCATTAAAGAACTTAACTTCGATTTAAATCAAGCCTGCAACTTTCGGAAGCTACAAATAAATGAGCTAAGAAAACTCCGCGATAAAGCATACGATAATGCGGTTATAGTAAAGAAACTAAAGTATTTCACGATAAAAATATTTTGAGAAAATCTTTTATCCTGGTACAATAAGTCCTTCTTTACGATTCCTGTCTCCATCTTCATGCCGGTAAGCTGAGATCTCGTTGGAAAAGACCATTTGTGGTGCGGTATGTATACCCGCACGAGTCAGTTGAAGTTGAAAATATTAAAAACGGTTATATTTTTAAAGTGAATGGGCATAGATTAAAACCGTATTTTTCCACTGACCGCACGGAGGAGCTCCTGTTTTTACAGGAGCAGCTTTATCATAACTAAATTTTCTCCGCCTCACCTCCATATCTCGATAATATTGTCTCACCATAAGAATGGAGGTGAGTTAAAAATGACCTAATTGAATATCCATATGATTAAAAATAAGTTTGGGGTAGATTTTCACTTTCATCTTGTACCCCGTTAATAACTTTTCCTCCTAAGTCTATAGGTTTTTGAGATTTAAAAGATGACAACAGTGATGACACTGCTGTAAACAGGTTTAGGGGAGGTTTGTGCTTATTTACGCATTACTTTGCATTATACACTTTGCACAAGCACAAATTTTTAAAATTTTTTTCTTTTATAATGAAAGATTAGAAAGTGAAAAATTACATTTAAAAGATTGGAAGAGTTTAAGAAAACCAAGAAAGTTGGATATTTTCTGAAACGAAACTAGTAATAAATAGTTATGAGCCGTTGTCCCAAGAGTTAGTAAGATGAAGGAAGTCACTAATCTGAGAATAAAAATAAGTCTGAAAAATAGTTCCTATTCTGGAAGCCAAACATTTGAACATTGATACACTGCTATACGCACTTACACACGTCTTGAAACTCGAGATAGTAGAGGATACCTTGAAATGTTCTTGTCTAAAAGCCAAAGTATGAAGAAAATAAAAATGAAGCACAAAAATATAAAATGGTGAAGAAAAATGAACACTGGTTTTGTAATCACCAAGGCAGCATAAAAAAAATATAGCGAGCGTGCTTCATCACCTAGTGCCTGTTCGCCGCCGAAAACAGAGATGAAACTGCGTAGGATCGTCTTGTCTGAATTTGGGGGCAGATACTATTTGATTTTATCCGTCCACCTCTCCGATGATGCCAAGTTGATTTATGATACCGTGTATCGAAGGTTTAGACGGATGCGGCCGTTGTAGTAGACTTCGTCAGATTCCCCCTCATTGTGAGGGGTTTTTGATTGTGAGGACGCTCTTCCCTGCAGGCGCAAGCCCCTTCAGTTAATTACGCTACGGCATCGCGGCAACCACTTTCTCCTTCTCCAGATGGTCACTTCGTGTCGTGTGTATTTGTTTTATTTTTGGTTGCCCGTGGATTGTATACGGAGACTAATTTATGCTGTCGCCCGTAGGGCGGGGATTAGTCTAAATCCGTATTTTCTTGGGTTTGGGTTGGGTTTAAGGATCGTCAATCTCATTTGAGACTAAGATCAACTTAAACTTTTGTTAAGGATACGTTAGTCTAATTTTAGACTAAGATCTACTTAACAGGATCATTTAGATCCAACAAAAGAGCATTTGGGCTCTATTGTTTTAGTTTAGGGACATTGCGGTCCATTGGGTTTAAGGATATCATAGTCCATGTTTAAGGACATCATAGTCCATGAGTTTAAGGACCTTATAGTCCATTTTAAAGAAATCACAGTCTAGTTTAAAGACCTCATAGTATGTAAAGTTTAAGAACATCATAGTTCATAAGTTTAAGGATCTCATAGTCCATAAAGTTTAAGGACATCATAGTCCATGAGTTTAAGGACCTCATAGTCCATAAAGTTTAGTTTAGGGACGTTGCGGTCCATAAGTTTAAGGACATCATGGTCTATGAAGTTTAAGGACATCATACTCTATAGTTTAAAGACGTCATAGTCTATAGAGTTTAGTTTAGGGACATTGCGGTCCATAAGTTTAAGGACATCATAGTCCATGAGTTTAAGGACCCTACAGTCCGTAAAGTTTAAGGACATCATAGTCCATGGAATGTCCGGTTGTCGGGACCCGCCACCTCTCTGAAGACGTTGAAGAATTACAACGACACATATCAGAGGAATGAAGAGATATACCATTGAACCAATGTTGGTTGGGCGATCTGCAGTCAAGTTTGGGACTAAGATTAGTTAAAAAGATTTATGAGCATATGGGCTCAATTAATCTGAATTAGGGATCTGTGGCCAACTTGGGCTCGGCACACTCAGTTAAAATGTTGAACATTTAATTAGGCTCAGTCCTTTTTTATTTAACAATGTTGAGCACTGGTTTGGGTTCTGACAACCTTTTTGTCTTTTATTGAGTGTTGAGCCCTCATTATCGCTCTGGGGGCTTTATTTAAAGAACAGTTTATATTCCCTCAGCGCTCACGTGAGGAGCACGTGGCGCGCTTGGCGCTGAGCGCCAGAATTAGAACGCTAAGGTGCTTCCTGTGAGATAGCGCACACGTGAGGAGCACGTGGCGCGCTTGGCGCTGATCGTGAGATAATGAGTGCAGAGCGCTCTTTGTGAAATAGCGCACACGTGAGGAGCACGTGGCGCGCTTGGCGCTGAGCGAAAATCAATGAGCGCTTTTGTGAATTAGCGCACACATGAGGAGCATGTGGCGCGCTTGGCGCTGAGCGCCAATCAATGAGTGCAAAGCGCTTCTTGTGAATTAGCGCACACGTAAGGAGCACGTGGCGCGCTTAGCGCTGAGCACCAATCAATGAGTGCAGAGCGCTTCTTGTGAATTAGCGCACACGTGAGGAGCACGTGGCGCGCTTGGCACTGAGCGGCAATCGATGAGTGCAGAGCGCTCTTTATTGAGTAGCGCCTACGTGAAGAGCACGTGGCGCGCTAGGCGCAGAGCGCCAGACTTGGAGCGCTGAAGCACTCCTTTGGCCGTTTTGGTCAGTTCTGTACTCTGAGAATTTAATTCTCATTCATAGGAGACCTTGTCTCATAGATCTAAAAACTAAGTTCTTATTTTAATGGGAGATGTTACAATCTTTTCTGTTTTTGTGAAAGACTTTGTCTTTGTCTTATAGATATGTGATCTAAAGAGAACTATATGATGAGATGCTTCAATCTTTTCTATTTTTATGAAAGACTTCTGTCTTTATAGATCTATGATTTAGAAAAAGAACTAGGTTCTTCTTCTTTGATGAGATGCTTTGATCTCTCTGTTTTATTTACCTTGAAGAAATTCTTCTTCCGAGAGCTTGCTCTTCTCTTTGAAATTTCTCAAAGTTTGTGGCGGGGGTTCCTCTCTCTGCAAGACTTGAAGTCTTCGGTCCTTTATATAGGGGAGGCTGATTTGTTGAATCAGTTAAGGAAATCTTTCCTCTGATTGATTTGGGGATGTTTCCCACTGTTGGATCTTTGATCCAAGGGCTTCTGTTTTACAGAAGGCAATCTTCTTGTTTTTATCAAGATTGGGAAAATATTTTCCCATACAGAACTAATTCTATATCTTGGTTATTTTTAATCACCATTGGATCTTTGATCCAACGGTACTCTAATTTTTGATGATTTTTAATCCTCTTTGTTGGATCTTTGATCCAAGGGTGGGGAACATTTAGTTCCAGCGCTTGGCGCTCTCGTGCTTTGCACGTGAGCGCTGCTTCAGAGTCTTTGACTCTAAGCGCTGGCGCACTTGGCGCCAGCGCTCTCGTGCTCTGCACGTGAGCGTTGCCTCAGAGTCTTTGACTCTCAGCGCTGGCGCTCTTGGCGCAAGCGCTCTCGTGCTTTGCACGTGAGCGCTGCCTCAGAGTCTTTGACTCTTAGCACTGGCGCTCTTGGCGCCAGCACTTTTATGAAGCGCTGCTTCATTTCATATTTCAATATTTGAACAGAGTTTTGCTCTGATTGGAGGAAACAAATGGCCCCCCCACCGT
This sequence comes from Agapanthus africanus, assembly GCA_030015575.1. Lineage (NCBI taxonomy): Eukaryota > Viridiplantae > Streptophyta > Magnoliopsida > Asparagales > Amaryllidaceae > Agapanthus > Agapanthus africanus. The sequence continues at coordinate 965,035,837 of CM057338.1, forward strand.
TGCGCTCATATGGCTCACACGTGAGTGCGGCGGTGGTAGCCTTTCCACCGTCGGATAAACTTAAAAGTTGAAACGGTTCTCACCGCCTATAAATAGGGCCTTTGGCCCTTGAGATGACCTCTGTTCATCTTCTTGCTTTCTTATTTTCTGAGAATTTTATTCTCTCTTCAGAGCACAGCTCTTTTCCTTAAGAACTCTCTTAGAGACAGAACCCTGTCGAAAATTTCAGGTAAAGATTAAATCTTTGAAGGGATTACTTCATAATCTAGGGTTTCACCCATTAACAGAGCCTATCTCTTTTCAGATCATAGATCTAAAGAAATTTTTAGAGTTTTCTTAACAGAGCTTTGCTCTCTTATAATCATAGATCTAAAGAGATCTTTCTTAGAGTTTCTTAATCCATTAAAGAAGAACTCTTAGAGTTCATTTTGCAGATCTTAAAGATCTCGGAGTTTTTAACTCAGCAAAAGCTTTGCTTCTTTAGGGTTTTTGATAGATTATTCCATCTTCTTCGCAGAGCATCGCTCTTTAGATTTTTTTGAGGGGAATTTTATTCCTTTCATCATTAATTATGACAGATGTCATATCTTTTGTAGAGCGCTGCTCTCAAGGGAGATTAACTCCTTGGCCCAAGGGGTCTCTCATTAAATAAGAATCCTTTTAGTATTCCTTCCTTAATTGCACAAATTTGAATTTGTTGGGTGTCTTAATCAGTACTTGTTTTCTTCATGCGGATATCAAGAGTTGTTTAAATCCTCGTGTCTTGATCAGTTTGTCCACTAAACTCTCGCTGATTTTCATTTTCAGGTGCTATGTCCGCTCATCTGTACTGTCTTGACGAAATCATTTCTTATGAGGACATTCGCGCACAAGGCCGTTGTCAAAACCAGGAGCTCACAAACGCCCAATGCGCTGAAATTATGAATTGTTTCAATGCACAAAATGGTCGACTACTTCCTCATCGCTCCGCTCTCTTGAAAATTATAGTGAGAGCAATTTGGGGAGCACTTCCTGGATTTTATGAAGCCATGCCGCTTAATGCACTGGATAACGCTGAAGATAAGGTGCACTCAGTGTATCTAACTGGCCTGATCTCGAAGAAGCGGCGAGATAATCTCATTGATATTTTGCATCAAGCTTTCCAACAGACGACGATAATCGCTGCTTATCAGAAGGTGGAGGACATCAGCGAAGATCCTGACGCTCGCGATCGTGAGAGGTGCACACGAGAATGGTCAGAGAGGCCAGAAACATTTTAGACGTCCTCACTTTCGAATTTCTTAATCCGTGTCCCGGATTCAATGTTTTGCCATTGTAAACATTTTAATGATGCTTTTGTTTACTGTTTTCATCAATGTAAGAACTTTTCTGAGGTATGAATAACAAATTTTTCCTTTCCATGCGTTTATTTTATCCTTTTCGCACATACATGAGTGGGTACGCTTCGGACGCTCAATTGGATGTAAATCAAATGTTCTCCTTATTGCCTTGCATAATAGGTGATTGACGTCCGTGGGTTATGCCTTTTTGTTTTGACTTGGCGCAAAGCAGTTTACGTACTCTTGAGTAGCACCTCGATTTCGATGACATGTAATTTTGGCAAGTATGGCCTGTAGATAGTAGATAGCTATCCATCTTGAACTCTTTATAGGGTAGCGATGGCTTAGGAAACAGGGTTAGGATCTGCCACCTAAGACTTTTCAATTTTATGAGCCATGAGGGTTTCATAAAGATTTTTCTCCCTGCGAGTCATGTGAATCTCGTAGGTGTATTTTCTACTTAGGAGTCGTGAGGACTCCTAAGTGTGTTTTCTCTTGAGAGTCGTAAGGATCTCACAAGAGAATTTTCTTCCTTACAAGTCGAGATGACTCATAAGCGGTTGATGAGTTGACTTGTTCCCGAGTCGAAGCGTTGCTTTGACGGGGAGGTCGAGGGTTGACTTTCGCCGTTACGGTGCCGGGGTTGACTTTCGCCGTTACGGTGTCGGGGTTGACTTTCGCCGTTTCGGTGTCGGGGTTGACTTTCGCCGTTTCGGTGTCGGGGTTGACTTTCGCCGTTACGATATCAGGGTTGACTTTCGGTTGTCTGTGAACCGTGGAGTCTTGGAACTAGGGACTTTGCCGTGGCTCCGATTGGTAGTGCCGCGTCCGTATCTTACTGGAATGAGGAGGAACGCCGTTGTTGATCTTTAGGCTGTAGATATTGCCGTCGAGATCTGACCCTCCCTTTGACAGAGTCTGGTGGAGAATTGTGGTTCCCTTTCGTTTATGCCCATGGATTGTATACACGGGTCAGTATGGACTCACCTGTAGGGCAAAAGTTCCATTTTATACGTATTTTGTTTTCTTTCCGCGATGCTCTATCATTTCAGCTTTTTGTATCGCGAAAGTCGCGATTGCCCAATCATTTCGGCTATTTTTCGCGCTACCCAATCATTTTGGCTATTTTTCTTTTTACTCGCTGTTTTTTATTGCGAGTTGCCCAATCATTTCGGCTATTTTGTATGCATATATTTTACTTGCTGATTTCATTGCAAGTTACCCCATCATTTCGGCTATTTCATATGCATTTTTGGTTCGCTGATTTTTTTATCGCGAGTATAAACTTGGAGTTTGATACCGATTTAGGCATCAGTATCACTACAACTGGGATATGGCCAGGAGCAAATCATCACTTGCCGTTGTCGATTAAGGCTTTTGACTTCATGAGCCGTAAGGGTCTCATAAAGGTATTTCTACCTACGAGTCGTGAGGATCTTGTAGGTGCATTTTCTCCTTAAGAATCGTGAGGATTCTTAAGTGTATGGTCTCTCATAAGTCGTAAGGATCTCACAAGAGTGCTTTCTCCTTATAAGTCGAGAGGACTTACAAGTGTCGTTCGCCATATGAAGATATTCCTCGTCAGTGGTGGGACTCTGTTGGGGAAGATGTTTATTTGTGCCCGTGGATTATATACAAGGGTTAATATTGAACTGCTTGTAGGGCAGTTTGGGAAATGTGATGGCTTAAGAACAGGTTCAGATCCTTGTAGCTTAAGGCTTTTGAATCTTACGAGCCGTGAGGGTCTCATAAGAGGGTTCTCTTTACGAGTTGTGAGGATCTCGTAAGTGTAACTTCTCCTTAGGAATCATGGGGATCCCTAAGTGTGTTGCTCCCTTGTGAGTCGTAAGGATCTCACAAGGTATTTTCTCCTTACAAGGTCGAGAGGACCTTGCAAGTGTCTTTTAACGAGATTGCGCCCTTTTGGGTTTTCACAAACTCGCCGGTAGTCCTGCCGTTTTTACTCACGGAGCCCTTTCGGGTTTTCATCCGTGCCCATTTTGCTTATGGACGTACTGTTTTTTTGCGTCAGCCTTAGGATGCTGCGGTTCATAGTAGTTTACAGACGTTTCGGTCAGGCGTTAGTTTTAGGACATTGCGGTCCCTATCTAGTTTAAGGACATTATGGTCCACTGTTAGTTTAGGGACGTTTCGGTCCATCATTGCCATATTTGAGGCGAATTTCTAGTTTACGGACTTTTCGGTCCATGGGGCTTTCTCTATGAATGAGCAAGATGCCCCCGACATGTCCATCTTTTTCGGAGCATGTGGTTGTGGCGGGTTCACCTTCCAGTTTTCAGACAACGCGAATTTTCCTTGCTGGTACTGGTCCTCAATCCAGTTTTTGAAGAAAAAGCAATCTTCGATAAGATAACCCATTATTCGATGGTAGGGGCAGTAGTTGGGATTGTTGACGTTACCGGGCTGCAGTGGTCATTTCGGATTCGGTAGGGTGATGAGCCTGTTGCGCACCGCCAACTCGAACAGTCTTCTCGTTTTATCCCGAGGAAACGAATAAGGGCGTTTTAGCCTCTCATTGAAGAGTCGCTGTCTATCACTTTGGCGATCGGCTGATTTTGGACCACCAGGTTGTTGTTGAGCATTGGCGACGAATGTCGCTTTCCCCTTCCCCTTTTCATTTTGAGGCTCTATTTTCGAGGAAGACGGTCTATGGCCCATCTGATCCATTTGGGCCAGTTTTTCAATCAAGGCCTGGAAGGTAGTCGGCTTGAAAAACATCATGAACTGGAATATGGTCTCCTGCGGATCAAGAGTACCCACGAACATGCCTACCGCAGGAGCTTCTTCGATGCGTTGTTCGCATTTCGACCATAGGTTCCGCCACCGGATTGCATACTGAACCCATGTTTCTCCCGGCTTCACCCTGGCATTGATCAATGCCGTGATTGGGGTGCGTTCGCTAGCGCTTGCGAATCTCTGTGTAAACAGCAGCTCCATTTCTGCAAATGTCTTGACAGAGTTATTCGGGAGTTCGGAATACCACTCGAATGCTGTCTCCGACAAGCTGCCAACGAATTGGCGAAGCAGTAACTTATCGTCACCTCCGGTGTTGCCGCACAGAGCCCTGAATTGAGCAACGTGCTAGTGTGGATTCCCCGTCCCCTCATATACATGGAATTTAGGGATCGTATACCCTGGCGGGTACTTTATTTGGTTGTACCAACCCGGATAGGGTCGTCCAGTCTTAACAATTGGGCCGGCTGCTTCGCTCGCCTGATGAGCTCGTATCTGTTGAGCGATATAGTCATTCAGGGCGGCTTTGGAGATCGTCTCCTCTTTGGCTGCTGATAGAGCCGGAAGAGGGTTCAATGTCTCCCCTCTGTCGTCATCAAGGATAATCTGGGGGTCTTCAGCTGGAGGATCCGGCTGTATCATCATCCCGACCATATCTTGGAATAAAAGCGCCATTTGTTTTATTTTGGCCGCATGTTCCACGGCCTCTTTGTCTTTGCATTCTTCGGAGAAATTCGGCATCGGTTTCCTACTCCTGACGCTGCTCTGACGATGCCTCCGGGTTTGCTTTTGGCCCAGTGAGTGCAGCCATAGTTGTCAGCATCTCTTGGAGCTTTTGCTGTTGTTGCTCTTGAGCCTTTGTTACTGATCGGGTAAGCGGTCGGTGAACCATAGAAGCACGGCTTTCCTCTTTTGCAGAAGCCATGTAGATGGTGTGCATTACCATGCCCCCAGACTTGGGCCGTTTAAGTTCAGTGCCCTTGGGATTGGTCGTCAACATGGGGATTTTCTCCGGCCTTCTCCTTTTGTGAGCGGTCGAAGTTGAGGGGGCCGTTGCAGTGGGCACCCAAGTAGACGACACCTTCTATGGCACGACAGGGTGGTCCTTCTCTTGCCGCACCTTCATTTTCCTTAGTTGGCTAGAGTAGTCTTGGTTAATCACAGAGTCTTGGACCCTTCGTCGGACCCTATGGATTTTAGAGGACAGCCGCTGAGGGGCTGCTCCGGCTTCGCCTTTGTGATCTTTTCAGCAGGCAGAGGAGACTTTTTCAACACGGCAGTTGGCGAATTCCTGCGCACCCTGTTAAGTGGTTCAAAGTTGTTCCCAGTTGGAACAACAACATCAACTTCCACCGTTGGAGCTGGTGGGGTCGGTCCAGAAGGGGAACTGCCTCCAGCTTTCTTCACTCGGCGCCAGTGGCGACGTCGAGCATGTCGAGCGGCCGAGACCACCTCTGCTATTGGGGTAGCCGCATCGTGCTTCATGCTTTGATGAGAAACCGCTGTTGGTGTCAGCCTGTCAAAGACTGACGTTTGTTGAGAAGGGATGGTCAACCTGTCGAAGGCAGACTTTCGAGCAGGGGTAGCAGCCTTGGTGACTTCGCCTGGAGCGGGAGTTAGAACGACCAGTGTAATGAAGACCGACCCTTTAGCAGGAGAAGCCGCTTTGACGATTTCCTCTACTTGAACCGGAATGGCTATCCGTTTTGGGATAACCCCTTCGGGTATTGCGGGCTTCTTCATGGGCCCGTTGGAGCTTTGGCCTAGTCTATTAAAGACCGAGGCATTGGATTTGGGCGACCCGTTGAGAGGGGCCACGGTAGTTGCAAGCCGATCAATGACCGACTTCTTCGGACCTTCTTGCGATGGCAGCGGGGCGTTGAAGCTCATTGGTGGGAGCATGGTCCTAAAGAACAGTCCAGTGGTGGCTTGTGTCACCTGTTCCACTGGCATCGTGAAAACGGAGGCCGCTTGAGGCCCATAGGTCACTCCTCCGGCAAGGACGGAGTAGGAGTTGTTGCAGTTGTCGCAGTTAGTGCAGTTGAAAGCCATTGATCTTCTGTTTTTTGCACGGAGCAAGACACCAAATCTTAGTACCTCGAGTCTAGGGGCAACTATAGCAAACCGCAATTCGTTCACGAACATGACAGACGAAGTGTGGAGTGGAAAGAGGAAAAGGTCCCACCGAGCGTGCCAGAATCTGTTCGCCGACGAAAACAGAGACGAAACCGCGTAGGATCGTCTTGCCTGAATTTGGGGGCAGATGATATTTGGTTTCATCCGTCCACCTCTCCGATGATGCCAAGTTGATTTATGGCACCGTGTATCGAAGGTTTAGACGGATGCGGCTGTTGTAGCTGACTTTGTCAGATTCCTCCTCATTATGAGGGGTTTTTGATTGTGGGGACGCTTTTCCCTACAGGCGCAAGCCCCTGCAGTTAATTAGGCTACCGCATCGCGGCAAACACTTTCTTCTTTTTCAAATGGTCACTTCGTATCATGTGTGTTTGTTTTATTTTTGGTTGCCCGTGGATTGTATACGGAGACTAATTTATGCTGTCGCCCGTAGGACAGGGATTAGTCCAAATCTGTATTTTCTTGGGTTTGGGTTGGGTTTAAGGATCGCCAATCTCATTTGAGACTAAGATCAACTTAAACGTTTGTTAAGGATACGTTAGTCTAATTTTAGACTAAAATCTACTTAACAGGATCATTTAGATCCAATAAAAGAGCATTTTGGCTCTATTGTTTTAGTTTAAGGACATTGCGGTCCATTGGGTTTAAGGACATCATAGTCCATGTTTAAGGACATCATAGTCCATGAGTTTAAGGACCTCATGGTCCAGTTTAAAGACATCATAGTCTAGTTTAAAGACCTCATAGTCTGTAAAGTTTAAGGACATCATAGTCCATGAGTTTAAGGACCTCATAGTCTATAAAGTTTAAGGACATCATAGTCCATGAGTTTAAGGACCTCATAGTCCATAGAGTTTAGTTTAGGGACGTTGCGGTCCATAAGTTTAAGGGCATCATAGTCCATGGAGTTTAAGGACATCATAGTCCATAGTTTAAAGACATCATAGTCTATAGAGTTTAGTTTAGGGACATTGCGGTCCATAAGTTTAGGGACATTGCGGTCCATAATTTTAAGGACATCATAGTCCATGAGTTTAAGGACCCCACAGTCCGTAAAGTTTAAGGACATCATAGTCCATGAGTTTAAGGACCCCACAGTCCGTAAAGTTTAAGGACATCATAGTCCATGGAATATCTGGTTGTTGGGACCCGTCACCTCTCTGAAGACGTAGAAGAATCACAACGACACATATCAGAGGAATGAAGAGATGTACCCTTGAACCAATGTTCATTGGGCGATCTGTAGTCAAGTTTGGGACTAAGATCAGTTAAAAACATTTATGAGCATATGGGCTCAATTAATCTGAATTAGGGATCTGTGGCCAACTTGGGCTCAGCCCACTCAGTTAAAATGTTGAACATTTAATTAGGCTCGGTCCTTTTTTATTTAACAATGCTGAGCATTGGTTTGGGTTCTGACAACCTTTTTGTCTTTTATTGAGTGTTGAGCCCTCATTATCGCTCTGGGGCTTTATTTAAATAACAGTTTATGTTCCCCCAGCGCTCACGTGAGGAGCACGTGGCGCGCTTGGCGCTGAGCGCCAGACTTAGAGTGCTAAGGCGTTTCCTGTGAGATAGCGCATACGTGAGGAGCACGTGGCGCACTTGGCGTTGACCGCCAGATAATGAGTGCAGAGCGCTCTTTGTGAAATAGCGCACACGTGAGGAGCACGTGGCGCGCTTGGCGCTGAGCGACAATCAATGAGTGTAGAGCGCTCTTGTGAATTAGCGCACACGTGAGGAGCACGTGGCGCTGAGCGCCAATCAATGAGTGCAGAGTGCTTCTTGTGAATTAGCACACACGTGAGGAGCACGTGGCGCGCTTGGCGCTGAGCGCCAATCAATGAGTGCAGAGCGCTTCTTGTGAATTAGCGCACACGTGAGGAGCACATGGCGCGCTTGGCGCTGAGCGACAATCGATGAGTGCAGAGCGCTCTTTATTGAGTAGCGCCCACGCGAGGAGCACGTGGCGCGCTAGGCGCAGAGCGCCAGACTTGGAGCGCTGAAGAGCTCCTTTGGCCATTTTGGTCAGTTCTGTGCTCTGAGAATTTAATTCTCGTTCATAGGAGACTTTGTCTCATAGATCTAAGAACTAAGTTCTTATTTTAATGGGAGATGTTACAATCTCTTCTTTTTTTTGTGAAAGACTTTGTCTTTGTCTTATAGATCCGTGATCTAAAAAGAACTAAGTTCTTCTCCCTCCCTTTTTATGATGAGATACTTCAATCTTTTCTATTTTTATGAAAGACTTCTGTCTTTATAGATCTATGATCTAGAAAAAGAACTAGGTTCTTCTTCTTTGATGAGATACTTTGATTTCTCTGTTTTATTTACCTTGAAGAAATTCTTCTTCCGAGAGCTTGCTCTTCTCTTTGAAATTTCTCAAAGTTTGGGGGGGGGGGGTTCTCTCTCTGCAAAACTTGAAGTCTTCGGTCCTTTATATAGGAGAGGCTGATTTGTTGAATCGGTTAAGTAAATCTTTCCTCTGATTGATTTGGGGATGTTTCCCACCGTTAGATCTTTGATCCAAGGGCTTCTGTTTTACAAAAGGCAATCTTCTTGTTTTTAACAAGATTGGGAAAATATTTTCCCATACAGAACTTATTCTGTATCTTGATGATTTTTAATTACCATTGGATCTTTGATCCAACGGTGCTCTAATTTTTGATGATTTTTAATCCTCTTTGTTGAATCTTTGATCCAAAGGTGGGGAACATTTAGTTCCAGCTCTTAGCGCTATCGTGCCTTGCACGTGAGCGCTGCTTCAGCGTCTTTGACTCTCAGTGTTGGCGCATTTGGCGCAGCGCTCTCGTGCTATGCACGTGAGCACTGCTTCAGAGTCTTTGACTCTCAGCGCTGGCGCATTGGCGCGAGCGCTCTCGTGCTCTGCACGTGAGCGCTGCCTCAGAGTCTTTGACTCTCAGCGCTGGCGCTCTTGGCGCGAGCGCTCTCGTGCTTTGCACGTGAGCGCTGCCTCAGAGTCTTTAACTCTTAGCACCGGCGCTCTTGGCGCCAGCGCTTTTATGAAGCGCTACTTCATTTCAAATTTCAAAATTTAAACAGAGCTTTGCTCTGATTGGGGGATACAGTGCCTTAGACCAACTGGTTTGGAAGTCACTGCTAAGCCTTAGGTGTTGCAAGACGAGGAAACTGCTAATTACGCCTAATAAGTGAGCACATTTAGTAATCGGTCGGTTAGTACCTCAAGAAGTATTAACGGTCGCTTGCAGAATGTGTGAGAAATTCCATCTAAAATATTCACCGACTAAAAAGTACTGAGGTAGATGGACAATAGTATGATAGCTTGAATTGAATTCTCCGAGTGTAGGGATGTCTTTTACACACACGTAGGGGTATATGATCGGTGTTTGCAGGAATGGCAGGGATGAAGAATAAAGGCGATGTTTTATTGAGGGATGATGTGATTTCTAATATCTTTTCATGACTATTAAGATAGGGCTCATGACAACCGAAAAGCTAGTGTAGTTGAAAACTCTGATTTTCAAGTTCTTTCTTTTATAATTCTTATCTTTATATGTAACTTTCACAGTCTTTCTTTTATTATGGGATTTTGTGGGTGCAATCCGCTGAAAACCCACAGGAGACAACACTCCTCCTACTAGGGACACCTGGAGATTTAAAGGCTTGTTGCACATGCTCAGTGCAATCGTGTTGCCTACGAAAGTGTGCTAGTTAGTTTTTTTTCTTTTTCTTTCTTTTTTTTCTCCTTCTCTTGAATAAATAAAGTTTGCTCGGGACGATCAAAGTCAAGTTTGGGGGAATTTGTTCAGTCGAAATTATTGCATTTTTAACATGACAATTTCCTTACTTTTTCTAATCATCTAAAGGTATTTGCTATAAATATAACACATATTAGAAGTTCATCTGCAAAATATCATTTACCATGTGTTATACATTATAATCAACATTATGAAGGAAATTGTATGTTTAATATTTTTACGCATAATATTTTGTATCTCACATTCTTCATTGAGATCTTGTGCAAGATTAGCTCAGGTCAGATATCGGGAATCAGGAATCTGCCGATAAAATACAAGAAAGTCGAAGAATCAAATACTGGCAGAAATTCAAAAGAGATAAGAAGATTCTAGATATTACATAAAGATCCAGAGATCAACAGAATAAGACCACAGAATTTTGAAGAAAAGAGCTCACCAATCGGCCGTGGAACCGCGGCCGAGTCAGGCCGAGTCACCGCGGATCCGCGGCCGATTCAGGGACTTAGGGTTCGGGAGTTCTCTAGAAGTTTCTTTGTAACAACCTAGCTTATTAAGGACACTTCTTTGTAACGACCTAGTTCTCTAGAAACTTCTTTGTAACAACCTAGCTTGTGGGGGAAGCTTGATTAGGGGCTATAAAAAAGGACCTAAAGATACATTGAAAGGGCTTGGAATTTTTCCCCAAATTCATTCATCCAATTCAACACAAATCCAAGAACAACATCAAATCCAAGATCCAAAATCAAGAATCATCGAGAAGTTCATCAAGCAATTCAACGAAAGATCCTTTACACGAAGCCGATCGTCATCAACGAGCACGTGATCCACGACAGGTCCAAGACTCACGGTGATCGAGCGACGTGAAGATTGACGGAAAAATTACCTCTTCACGGGAGTGATCGAGAGCAATTCTTCTTGTAATCTCGGATTGAAGAAGTTGTAATTTGAAGTTGAATAATAAAGATGATAATCAGTTTCGATTTCGCTTTCTTTTAAATGTCGCATTATGAGTTCTTTTTCTAATCTTTCTTCTATTTTCAGGATGCGCGAGTAAATCTCCGCTTGATAGAATTCGTAGGATTAGGGTAGTTCGATGGATGATAGAATTCTATAGTTTTCTTTAGTCTTATGAAGTTTACAAACCTTCGCAAAAGAATCGTTAACATCCTCATCGGGCGCGATATCAAATTCTTGATTATCTTGACCACGATGTGAGAAAAGATTGTCAAGATTGACGATCTTTTTGTGAAGGGCTAGAAAATGAATGGGATCAATGAAAGAACAAGGGAATATAGTGAAGAAACCTTAATTTCTTTTAAAAAACCCTAATCCGCATTCATCGCCATCAATCTGGTGTTAAACTGTCAATAGAAAAGAAGAGTTACCTTTATTAGTCATCCATGGTTCCTAAATCCGATCGAATCCTACAAGCCTTCTTCATAGACCTTGAACATTTTCTTGATTTCCTTTCTTGAAAATGATTTCTTGATTTTCTTGAAACTATTACTTCAACTAATCATAAACAATTTTCTTGATTTTCTTTACTATTTCTTTCAACCGATCTAAAGCAAAAATGATAAAATTCCATGAATCCCAGAGGACGACCCGTACTCACTAAAAGGTCTAGCTAGATGCAACACCGTTATTGATTGCGGTTACTTTACTACTTTTCTTTGAACCAATCAAAGTGTAATAGATAACCGTCAATAAAATATCATGAGATATTTAAATAGGATAAAATCATACTGATAATTAATATAAAATACTCATAATATATGGCTACCAGAAAAAAAATATAGTTTAAATATTTTATATCTATTATTTAGGATTCATATAGATATGGTCTATTGATAAATATCAATAAAATATACTCTATCGAGCTATCAACCCATAACGGGTTTCACGTAAGCGGGTCGGGTCCGATAAACACACATACTATCCAAACACCAATCACAACCCAAATAATAATAATTAAAAAAATTCAAAATACTCATTAATATCGTTAAATAACGTACGATCGTGCTAGGGTGTTACATTATACCAACTACAAAAGAATTTCGTCTTCGAAATTCACGGAAACAGGAAAAGGATAAGAACAAGGGAAACACGGTTCTAAGGAAAAATGTATGGAAACTTTTATCGAACTTCGTCTTCACGTTCCCAAGTAGATTCTCTATGCGAACGATTTCCACACGAAACAAGTACTAAATGGATCACTCTATTCTTGAGAACATTTTCTCGTCGATCTACAATAGCCATTGATTGCTCTTCATATGTCAAATCATCTCTCACTGTCAATTCTGAGTGGTCTAGAACACGCATCTCATCTTGATCATACTTGCGAAGTTGAGATACATGAAACATGTCATGAACACCCTCCTAGGATGGTAAAGCCAATCGATAAGCAACTTCTCCAATACGCTCAATGATATTGAAAGGCCCCACGAATCGAGGACTAAGTTTGCCTCGACTACCAAGCCGGATTACTCCCCTAGTCGGTGATATCTTCAAGAACACATGATGTCACGCCTCGCTTTCCAGTAGATGGAAACGATGACGTGGTAAGCCCGCGGTATATTTATCCAGAGAAGGTTATTCCCTAAATAAATATACTAAACGTATTGAAACAATAATACACAATGTAAGAATAAATGGAGACTGTAAATTTTTTTAATAAATATCTTTATTTACATTCAAACTTGAAATATTTACATATAAAGTTCAACTGAAAAGTAAATACAATAACAGAAATGCCTAAACAGGTGGCATACATAAACTGAAAAGAAAAGGATAACTAGTATAAGCCTGAGCCACGATCTGGTCTTACTCCTCCTCTATTGCGTCCACCTCCTCCATCTCCACCGTATCTGACAAATATTCCAAGAAAATAAAGGTGGGTGGAATGCCCGTCAACGAACTAGTGCTCGGTAAATCCTAAAGATAGAGTAAAAGTGAAAGTGATAAGTATAGAATAATCATGAAGTGATGTATATGTCGAGTATGAGTATATGTAATGTAACATAGTTATATGTACTATAGATTTCTATATGGACATTATGTTAACATTATGTTCCAAGTGTGAATGTCAACGCAACCGTAGAAGTATTCATGAGCTCAAGAGTGGAACCCCAGGAGTAAGGAAATACAGACCCATTTCATGTGTTAGAATCGGGACTCCAAACTGTGGAGAAGTCGATCAAACTGAGATTCAAGTAAATAGAATTCGAGTAGGTTAATACAGGACTCCTGAAGTTCCATTAGATTCACACCTGAAATTATCCCATACACCCCGGGTATAATAGATTATAATTGTTAAACATCCTTAGTTGATTTGCTTGGTCGATTATTACATGTCTTGATCGAACCATAGATTGCAACTGGGAATAATATAGTCAAGTGAGTCAAGTAAAATGCGAGTCAAGTCAATTGCAAATCTCGGGTCGAGTCAAGTTAGTTCGAGTAGAATGAGTTCGAGTTATCGTTCAAGTTTGGGTTCGAGTTTGGATTAGAGTTCGGGTTTGAGTTCAAGTTTAGGTTCAAGTTTGTATTCAAATTATAGACATTTCATATTACTAGATTTAACTTAAAGATCTTAAGTTCGGAAATAATCGGACAACTACCGCACATGAACGGCAGGATTTATGTTTTTTCCAAGACAATTGCCATTGATAACTCCGTTAGTTTGTAGGGTTATCTAATCCTGGATAGGCAAGCACTCATTTTCTCTGGCTCTCTGATAATTAAGAAAAATGATACCGCTTAAACCAATATTAATTTAGAGTCCTTAAAAATTTATTCTTGTGTGTTTACCTTGTTTTCATTTCTCGAGGGGTTTTTTATGAAAAATACTTTAGTATTGTTTAAAAATAAACCTCGAGGGTGATTTAGAATATTAAGAGTTTTATAACAAAGTATTTTAGCTTTAGTGGTATCTTAATGATGAAACCTAGCTTTTAAAAGTTTATGGTATTTTTATGAAAACCACTACTTTTGGAAATTTGATGGTATTATATTAAAACTTTAATCTTTCATTTTAAAATATAATTTTCATAATTTTTTTTATTGAAAATACGAATCCATAATTTTATATAATTTTCCAAAGTTTAATTTGTTTTAAAAAGTCGTATTTCTTTAAAAATCGTATTTTTATTTTCTTTCGAGACCGAATTCTCCGTGAGGAGTTTTGTATCTCACTCTACTATCCCTAGGACGTGCGATAACCCACACCATCCATAAATAAGTTCCTCTAAAAGGGTTGTGGAGGCGCAATTGCAAAGGTCCTAAAAATATCGATTAAAAACTTTTATTTGTAAAAGCATTGGTATTTTATTGTAAACCGTATTATTTAAATTAAACATACATCTAAAATCTTCGTGCTATGAAACCCTAGTATATATGATGGGGTAGGTCATTACCCGTGGGTTTTCCTAGAGGTATATAGGTTAGTTATCGAATAAAGGGTTATATTTAAATCTCATGATATTTATATGAAAAAATTTGTTATATGTTTATTTCACATGGAATTTTAATTACATAAAAAGATAAATAGTATGAATAACATTTTAAAGTAATGTTAGAGTATTGGTATGACTTATTTGGCCTACAAAAGATGCTAAAAGTTAAAAAATATAAATAAGGTTAAGATTAACTCCACTTTGTTGATATTGTTTTAGAATGCGATTTGAGTCAAAATGGAAGAGAGGAATAGGGACTTAATGTTTTAGAGCGTCGAGAAAAGAGTAAGGGAGCGAGAGGAAGTTTTCGTGGCGTCGCGGTATCGTCGGGAATGGCTTCGGCCTTCGATGGAATGAACTTTGAGTGCTAACTCTCCTTGACTAGCCTCAACCCTTCTTGAACTTAAAGAAATTTTGAGAATTTTTCAGAATAAGGGAGAGCTAGAGAATGGTGTGGTATTTATATGGTTGAATATAGGTATATGGTGAATTAAAAAAAGATTAATGGTATTAAAAATTGTGATTATGGAGGAAATGAAAGGTCTGTAGGTCTTTGTTTAATTTCAGAGAAAACAAATAAGAAAATAGGGTAGAGGGGAGCTGAAGGGGTGCACGGGTAAAGAATGGAGGCAGATGGGGCATCTCGACCGCCGGCAGCGGCTGAAAGGGGGATTTGGGCGGTTGGATTTGCGCCATGTGTCTCGAAGTTTGTGTCATGTATTTTATTTTGTGTTAACTCCTCATTTATCCTGTTTGATTTTTCTGAATTTTTTTGATTTTCCGTGTATTGTACGTGCAACTCTTGGGATTCCGAAAATTTAAAAAAGAAAAATATAAAAAATAATTGGGACTGACGGGATTCGAACACGCAGGCTATAGCACAGCAGTAGAGAGTCTTAACTGGTGAGTTACAAGTTGGTTCTTACTTTTATTGAACAAAAATAACTTATAACTCCTAATCAGGCTGAAATACCCTTTCTATACATTTAAACAAGTTACATTTGCACAGGAATTTCAAAGTCGTTACACATGATCACCAGTAACAAACTCTAATGGTCTTCTTCCAGTATCTACCCAACTTTTCTGTCGATCTTGTGCCACCTTCATATGATCACGAATCAAGTTAACTTTCTTCACAGTTTGCATAATCAGTTCCGTTCCGAACAATCTTCTTTTTCCAACATCGTCCCAACATACTGGCGAGCGACACTTATGACCGCACAATGCTTCAAATGGAGCCATCTGTATAGTAGCCTGAAAATTGTTATTGCGAGAACTCCACTAAATGTAAATGATCCTCCCACGAACCCTTGAAGTCTAACATACAAGCTCTGAGCATATTTTCAAGAGTTTGGATCGTTCTCTCAGACTGTCCATCTGTCAGAGGATGATAGGCCGTACTAAACTTCAAGCGAATTCTTAAACTTTCTTGCAGACTCCTCAAAAAATGTGATAAGAACCGGGTGCCACGATAAAAAAACAATACTCATTTGTACTCCATGCAATCTCACAATCTCCTGCATGTACCTCTCCGCTAAACCCTTCGTCGACTGACCAACCTGAAATGGTATAAAATGAGCTGCCTTGGTCTGTCGATCGACGATCATCCATACTACGTTATTTCCCTTTGGACTTCGTGGTAATGTTGTCACGAAATCCATGCTTGTATGTTCCCACTTTCATTGGGGGGATTGGAAGCGGTTGGAACAAACCAGCAACCCTTTGATATTCAGCCTTGACTTGCTGACACACCAAGCACATCGACACGTAACGAGCCATCTCTCTTTTCATTCCTTCCAACCAAAACTGCTGTCGTAAATCTCTATACATTTTCGTGCCTCTTGGATGTACCGAATATGCGGAAATATGAGCCTCCTTCATGACTTCTTCATGAACTTCTCCTTTAAGCACACACAAACGACTTC
The DNA here is from genome assembly GCA_030015575.1 of Agapanthus africanus. Lineage (NCBI taxonomy): Eukaryota > Viridiplantae > Streptophyta > Magnoliopsida > Asparagales > Amaryllidaceae > Agapanthus > Agapanthus africanus. The sequence continues at coordinate 965,052,165 of CM057338.1, forward strand.
CATACCTCAAAGAATTATCTTCACGAATCAATAAATCCGTTCGAAGTCCTGCCTCTATTTGTCCTCAAAATTTCTGCAATCTAAGATCGTGCAACCACGCTATCTTAATGCTATCAATCAACGATGACTGTACTCACAACTGCATCAACTATCCCAAAGAATCTGGTAGCATGAGCTCCAATTCGAAACTCTGAAAATCCTCTATAATCTCTTTCTGCGAAGTCAACATTCATATTGCTGGCAATCGACTTAAAGCATCTGGTACTACATTAACTTCCCCGGATGGTACTTTAGATCAGGACCGTAGTCGGCCATCAGCTCCAACCACCTACGCTGCCTCATGTTGAGCTCTTTTTGTGTGAACACGTACTTTAGGCTCTTATGATCGGTAAACACCTTGACCTTCTCGCCTAATAATTAGTGTCTCCAAATCTTTAGCGCAAAGATAACTGCTGCTAGCTCCAATGGGTAGTTCTTCTCATGAGTCTTTAACTGCCTCGACGCATAAGCTACAACTTTTCCATGCTGCATCAAAACACATCTCAAGCCTTTCCTAGATGTGTCGCTATGAATAACTAATCCTCCGGAACCATCTGGCATGGTTAAAATAGTAACGGTTGTCAACCTTTGTTTCGGCGTCTCAAAAGCCAACACACACTTCTCGGACCGAACAAACGGCACCTCTTTTCATGTTAGCTTGGTTATGGGTTATGCTATCCGAGCGAAGTTCTCCATAAACCTTCAATAGTATCCAGTAAGCCCAAGGAAATTTCTGATCTCCCCTACATTCTTTGGAGTCGGCCAATTGCGAACAACTGCAATCTTTTCAGCGCCAACTGCGATTCTATCTCCGGATACAACATGATCCAAGAACTTCACTTCATCGAGCCAAAACTCGCACTTTCTCATCTTAGCATACAGTTTTTCTTGTCTCAACGTTTGCAGTGCGATCCTTAGGTGTTCTTCATGCTCTTCTTTACTTGTCGAGTAAACAAGAATATCATCGATGAATACCACCACGAACTGAACTAGAAATGGTGAAAAGATCATGTTCATCAAGTCCATAAAAATCGCCGGTGTGTTAGTAACTCCAAATGACATAACTAAATACTCGTAATGCTCATATCGGGTTTGGAATGCCGTCTTGCAGATGTTTTCTGTTTTCACCCAAACTTGGTGATAACCCGATCGCAAATCCAATTTCGAGAATACTCTCGCACTATTGAGTTGATCGAATAATTCGCCTATACGAGGAATTGGGTACTTATTCTTGATGGTGTAACACCCTAGTGTATTTAAACGATATTTATTTGGAGTATTCTCAAATCTTGCGACAACTACTTGTTTATTATTGTTATGGGTATGAATAGTGCATTTGGTAACTGCGATTAGTATTCGACCCGAGTCGCATACTGAAACCCATTATGGTGCAAGATTACGTCATATATTTACTAGTACAGAGGATCCGGGCACATCTAGATTCTATATACATGTCTAATGTATTTTTGTGTCCGCATATCGTTTAAATAATACAAATTATAACCAGATAATAATTTTTAATATCTAACATGGCATGTTATCATACCCCATATCTTATGGTTGCATCCATACATCGTGTTCATGTCCAGATTGCTAAAACAGACTCGTTTGGATCGCTACGTGTATTTACGTTGATCCGTACTTGGGGGTATGCATTTTTATTAACTGGACATCACATTATGGTTTTGGCTTGTACGTATATTATCCATATTTTTAAACTAGATTTTTAGAAGAGACCCGGATATTTTTCGGAGTATTTTGATATTAATTGTATAATCCAAATATAAATATTATAATATTCTTTATATATATATTACAGTCCATATATATATTGTATATAACTAATTATTATTTCCTCAGTCTCTCTCTCTCTCTCCTCTCGCTCACGACTCTCTCCCCCTTATTCTTTCTATCTCTCTCTCTCCTATAAATATATATTAAACCTAATATAAATCAAAACACCTACCCCCCCTGTCATCTATTTTCTTTCTTCTTCCTCTGCCCATTCGCGACGAGAACTCGCCCTAACCCCAACCCCTCGCCTTCACCGCCAAAACCCCGTCGACAACCTCGTTACTACCACCTCCTCGACCTCCTCACAACCTCCACCACCTCCACTTCATCCTCTCCTCCTCTATCCCCGAGAACCCACAACCCCGAGCACCTGCAACCCAAGAAACCCCGACCCTTATCTCCGTTAGCCCCGCCGTCACCATCACCTTCACCCTCGTCTCCTCGCCCTCATTACCACACCCATAACCAGCACCCTCGACAACCCATGACGCCAACCCTGCAACCTCGAGAACCTACGACGCCAACCCTGCAACCCAAGAACCCCTCGCCAAGCCCTCACCGCCGATCACCACCGACCTCACCATCACCTCTTCACCTCCCTCTCCGATCCCCGACACCACAAATCACCACCACCATCGACCTCACCACCTTCCTGACCCGACAGCAACCCCAGAAAACCCCCTTGCCGACGTAGCCACCTTGCCGTTGACGACAGCCCATCGTCGCTGTTGTCTCACCTCTGTTCTCAACACCAGAAACCAAACACCAACGGCCACACCCCCATTCTTCTTCTCCTTTCTTTCTTTCTTTCTTTCCTTTTCTTTCTTGATCGGTTCTTGGCCATATCGCCGGAGTTGCACGCGTCGCCGATGATCCGGATGACCCAGTCGTCATCGTCGTCCAGCCTAGTCATCATGTCGCATCATTGATCAGCCAGGTCCATTCCTGCACGCGCGTGAGTTTGCATCGCGACGTTATTTCCAACATTGGACGTAGCATTCATACCCCGTCGTGAGATCCGATCAGACAAGTTTAACTTGCAACATGCCATGTTACTATATCGATATCTATATGAATAAAAATACTACATGTGTTTTATTATTTAGCAATTGTTACCGATTTACAGTGTTACGTTATCCGTTCGTATCCGTACTGACAATAGTATATCGAGTTGCATGCTGGAACATCATTATACTATCACAATAGTACAACATGTTATTTAGTTTGCATCATATATGGTAATGAACGTATAATGGTTATTACAGATAGATACATGTGCATCCGACATTAACCATGTTTCGGTATAGTTTCACATTGGATATCTATTTGATACATATACATCACATGACATGTTCACGACACACTACTTGACTTGTTACTTGGATCTTATTACTAATTCCAACAATATTGACGTATTGTCCTGACGGACATGACTTGTTGTCTACATAGACAAGAACTGTACATATTTGATCCTGTGTTGGCATTAGATCTATATTGGCAATACCTGACTTGAAGACAAATCTGGGGGAAAAGGGAAAATCAAGAATGTAACCGAAACGTAACTCAAGAGGATATTATTACTTGTTTGCCATTTTTTCGGGCGTTACGGAATAATTACTTGTTTGTCGTTTTTCCGAGCGTTACAGAATAATTACTTGTTTGCCGTTTTTCCGGGCGTTACGGAATAATTATTGGTTTACCGTTTTTCCGGGCGTTACGGAATAAATACTGTTACCGTGGTCTCATAGGGAACGAACGGGATATATACTGGGTTACGATGAGAATTACATTAATTGATTTCAAACACTTTTAGAATAGATAACCTAGAAGCACAGTTTTAGGTTACACATCACACATCACATACATACACGTACCTCACTGTTTTATATCTTTGTTATTTATTTATATTCATGGCTACTTATATCCTTATATCCTGGTTACTACAGTTCTTTTGATATTATGACGCACTGACGTCTGGGTTTTGCATGGCCCAGTTCCTTTACCTTTATCGCAGGCAGATCAAGAGTACTTTAACCATCAAGCCGAGCGATAAGGAGTTGAACATGTGTTTTAGATATGTTTAGTTTAGTTTATTTCTATAGTTTCATTTCTTTTGATGTAAGACCATATTGGGACATGATTATTATCTTGTGTAACACCCGAGCCCAATAATACTATTTCTATTGCTAGTTGAGTGTTATACATTGCTCATTTCAATTATCCTGATTGTTTGGTGTTTATTGCTAAATTTTAACCGGTTAAGTCATTTTGGCACATAACAAATTTTAACACCTAAAATGAAATTAAAAATATCCATGTTGGCCTACTCGTCGCCACTAGTCGCGTGGTAGCGTCCGCGTGTCGAGATTTCTTCCCGTTCGGTTAAACGGGCAAGTTTGGACGGCTACGCGCGCGGGCAAGTGTCCGACTTGGGGGCATGCATTTTAATCATTAAACACCTCTTTTCAAAATTTGGAACTCGCTTAAAATCCTATAATTTGAATTTGAAACATTTGGGCGCAACCCGGGCGCGATTTGGAAATGTTTCATTTAGCGCCAAAATACCCATTTAATTTAATAATCTAAACTCATATAATAATATTCTCTTCTGTTCATTATAACGTTTAAATATTTTTAAATTTTCTTTGTTAAATTTCCTTCACCTCACAGCCTATCACGAGAGGGTTAATTCTCGTGGGCCCTGCCTCATCTCTTTTTCTCTCTCTCCGCCTCTCTCTCTCTCTAATCTTTCTCTCTCTCTCTCTCTCTCTCTCCTAAAATCTCTCTCTCTTTCTCTTTTAAATCCTACTGTTCCTTCATCCCTGCAGAACAAGAAAACCCATGACGAACCCCTCCATCGCGAACCCTAGCCTTCTCCACTGCCGACGCCGCCGCCGTCCCCGCGCCGACAACGCCACCACCGTCACCCTCGCATCCGCCTCCTCCTCTCCATCTCAGCACGGTCTCCTCCCCGCGCACTGCAGCCACTTGCAGCCTTCGCTGCAGTCGCGCGAGTCGCCGCCGACGATCACCTACGCCGCCGACCAACACCGTGCCGTGCTCCCGTCACCTGAGTCTCCCTCTCCTCACCATTTCCTCTCTTTTCCTTGGTTGCCGAGCCTCCACCCTCGCAACATTCACCAGCAGCACATCGTCGTCGCCGCTCGCCGATCCCCTCGGCTCCATGTCCTCGTTTCCATCACCTCCACCTCCAGCACCTCTCTCCTTTCCCGACTCAATCTATCCCTGCACCCCATTTGCACCGAGGCTAACCCTAATCGGAACCCTAGTATCCAACATCTCTTGCCGGAGTTTCCGTCAACCCCATCGTCATCCCTCGCCTCGTCTCTGCCACGGAACCCCACAACAGTAAGTTCTCCTGACCACTCCCCTTTCCTTTTTCCTTCTTTGGTCGATTCTTGCTTTGTTAGATGTTTTGCTAACCTCGTCGCCATTTTGACATTTCGCCGGATTCCGGCCGTGCCGACGACTCGACCCGACTCTCCAGCGAAGTATTCTGGTCCGTGTGGTTCCGCAGTTCGTTGTTTGGACTCGATCCGTGGCCCGGGCATCTGTCTCGTGTTTTCTGCCGACATTGCATCCGTGCTTTCCGGTTTGCGAAACCGTCGAGGCAAGTATCCGAATACTTGCTTAAACATGCTAGTACACATATCAATTCTTGCTTTACTCTTGATTATCATATTATTTATTATTAACTACACAGCTATTAGTAATATCGATATTATTTAGAATTGACGGTCACATTTATCTTTAATATTAAATCAGTATAGTAGTTCCTCGTAATTAATCGGTCTGCTATCAACTAATTAAACCGAGTAGATCGTCCACGCCTCATTTGTTAAACCACCCATGAGACAATTATTATGCTTCAGTTTAAATTCACATAGCTTCATTACTTTGTGTTGTTGATATTGCTTCACCTTGTGACTATTGCACCCCAAAGGTGCTTGAACCTGTTAATAAAGATAATACAAGCACCATTGTGATTAAGCGACTATTAGTGCTGTTTACTTTAAATTCTTGCTGCTGTATACCTGTTGAGAGCACACACTCGATCACAGTACATATTGACTCGTCCCTGCTACACCTGATATATATTTACATACTGATACATCGGACATGACACCCTGTACTTACTGACTCAACCTACTGTACTACGACCTGACTTGTTACATGATCTCATGCCTAATGCCGACAAACTTGACTTGGGGTCCTCATGGACCACTCCTGTTGCCTATCCAGACAAACCTGACCTGTTACCTGATCCTGTGTCGGCATTAATCCTCGATTATTGAATACCTGACTTGACATACATAACTTGGGGGTATGGGGAAATCAAAGGTGAAACCGACTTGTAACTCAACAGTTCGATACCGGTTCTGATCAGTCCTACGGGCTTGGCCTGCCCCGGAGTGATGATGCTGACATCACTCATCCATCCAGCTATCTATTACTGCTTAGCGGCACGTCTCGGATTCAGCTCCGAGAACCTTGACCGTGGTCCCGGGCACGCACGGGATACTATTGAGTTACATCGACGATTCATCAATTGATTTCAAAGACTATAGAGTAGAAACCTGATAGGACAGTTTAGTCACCACTGCACATTACCCTGCACTGTTATTCCATAGTACTGCTTTATTCATGTTTATACCTGCATTGTTTATTACCATGTTTATACTATATACTTGATGACATGACGCGCTGACGTCTGGGTTTTGCATGGCCCAGATTTCCTTACCACTGTCGGCGACCGAGCAGGAGCACTTCAGCCGGCAGGCTGAACTGTGAGTTCCTTAGTGATTAGTTTATTTTATTTCATTTCATTTCCAGATGTGAGCCCGCATTATGGGACGTACTGTTCATTTATTGTATTGGATCATTTGCTTCCGCACTTATTGTTTATTGATTCTTGTTATTATGGATTTGGACATGTATTAGATTAGTTTATTATTTTGTTCTTGATATCTCTACAACCGTAATGTGACTGTGGATAGATATTTCCTACCCACAGGTAGCATGGTTGGCTATGTCACGTGCCCAATCTTGCGTACTCTGGGAAGCGGGGCGTGACATCTTGATTAAGGCATGAAATGGTCGCTACCTGGAAGGAGAGAGAAGAAAACACTTTAGCGTATGCTCGTGCAAGATTAGATTGGTTATTATCTTATCTAATCAAGATGGCTCCCACTGGTTTTTATCAAATCTTCCTTCAAACCCTAAAAGGAAAGACTAGCCGGGATTAATTACACACTACAAGTTCACCAATCTTTCAGCCAGGCCAGTGTCGGTACTTTGAGGGAGGTCCCCCGTGCTTTCGCACGAACCTAATTAATATAAACCTCGTTTTCCCAGAGGCGTAACCCCGTTGACACCTTTTTAGACACCTACTTGATCGGCTAATTGTAATGTGTAAAACTCTCCCAGGAGTAACACTTACTCGCAGTGTGTATCGGGATCCAACTATCTCATAGAAGGTATGCAATCTGATTGCAAATTTCAACACTTGAAATTCCCGATAATATTTTGCCCCTAGTGTTCTATGACCTTGACGAATGCCAAACAACCCATAGTCCACTAGTCAAGTTCAACCCGTACATTTCTTGATTGAATTAAACCCACCCGCACGACCCTTGACGAATGCCAAACAACGCCGTACGAATACCCTAATCCAATCTGCATCATATGCACAAGCAGATAAATACTAGTTAGCTACCGTACACTACGCCTTGACGAATGCCAAACTACCGTAGCACGAATACTAAGTAGTACTTATCTGAAATGACGGAGGGCTACGCAGGTTTTCAGAAAACCATGAGCGTAATGAACTTGATATCGTTGTAGAATCAAATGAAGTTTTGAAATGGAGTGATTTTGAGGCTTTTCTAGTTTTGCTAAAGGGGTCACTCCCGGTGAAGGGATCGTCGGCCCTTTCCTCGTCGAATGAGGTGCGGGATATATCATATATATCACTGTGCAAAGCAGAAACTATATAAGCAATCAAAAACAAACCGAGTGTGTAGCATCTGCCAGTTATTGCTAAAGGAGTCACTCCCGGTGAAGGGATCTCGGTCCTTTCCTCATCGAATAAGGTGCAGGATATATCATATATACCACTATGCAAAGCAAGAACTGTAGCTACCTGTTTTTATTTTGAAATTCGATTCTACAACATCTTAGGTTTCTTTTCTTTCATTAATCTCATTAATGAAGTCCCATCATTTAAGTCACATATACATCACAGATAAATATGACGTACACTTATGCCATCCGCATTCGCCTGGATGTCCCCTCGTGCACCGTTAGGTTAGGTAACTAACGACAGAGCAGGACAGAGCTAGTGCGGGTGCAAAACATAAGTAACGTCTATATAATATATCATATATACTATATACTGTATCTATCACAGAACATCACATGATCACATCACAGATATCGCAGCAGAAGAAACATATAAAACATTGGATATACTAGGACGTCCGTGTTTTCAATACGAGCCAGTATAAAACACGGATTCCACGGTCGTGATGAATAGCCAATCCCACACCCCTAGACCCCTACGAGAGCGGCAAGCAACCCTGTCAATTCTAGGGTTAGGAGACCCGGACTCGACTCCTCGAGTTGGTCTCCCACTGGACCCTAGAACCCGGTTACTTGTGCTCACCTCCTTGGGTCTATCCTAATGCGGAAAAGTAAATAATATACAAAGGGTGACATCTTCCGCAACCTAGAAGTGTCCCAATAAAAGAATATTACATACAAGTTTTTACATGAATGAAAATGAAAAACACTCATCTCATATAAAAACCCCCGGCTATTCAAACACGACGATCCAATATAACATATCCAGCAACACATAACATCACATGTCATCAACGTAAGTAAATATGCGCATCCCAATTGTCGTTGACATATAGCAACGAAACCGGCGATATCACATATTACACTTACGGTCACAGAAAAGAAAGTGTAAAACTACAACAATTGGAATCCGCAACCTCTTTAGACATCGCATGCCTAATCAAAATGAAATACTTAGACATCACATGCCTAACAGTTATAAACCCCGCATTTTAGTCTCATTATCGAAAACTCTTTTCAATATCAAATGAAACTAAACCGCTAGATTTATATCATTCATTCAGTTATCTCATAACTGTTTGTGAATTCCAATTATTGTATCCCATTCCGGATAAATAGAAAATATTAAACTTTCCGATCGAACATTCGAACACCCAAGTTTTCCCGAAACCGTCCAACACATGAAATAGGTTCAAAGACATTCACTTCATGCCTCAGTACCAACGGTCCAGCCATAGAAGGGTCAATCCAACGCCTCACATGTGGCACGCCGTACTGCCCCAAACCCGAAAGTTCAAAGGGCAGTTCAAGACGGTCACATAATCGAGTTAAGGTTTGTTGTCTTCTAGAGGGACCATCGCGTTACTTGCACTACTCAGAACGTCTTTAAACCACAGAAAAATCCAACACTTGGAAATTTTCTGGCAGGGGAAAAGTTGGGTATTTATATCCGGTCGAACCTTTTAACATATTCTAAAGTTATCCGGAAAGCCACATAGACAAGATTTGATAATCCGATCGAATCGTCGATTCCCAATACAACCCCAGAACACTCAACTCTTGAGTCAAATTAAAAATTCCCAGAAAATTCAGCATTGAATAAAAGAAGTTACTGTGCAAAATTGGGTGGGTGACGTCATCATACAGCCGCGGAACCGCCGCAGAAGCCAGGCTTCTGCCGCGGTTCCGCCGCACTTTGGAGGAATTGGGTGATCGTGTTTCACAGTAATTCTTAGAAAGTCCTGCTGAATTTTCTGCATATTTTTAATTTGGAAAAAACCCAGTTTTTAAAAAATGTACAGAGAGCCGTTTTCGGGTTAGGGTTTTGGTTCGATCGGACTTCAAACGTCGTCTGGACTTCACCTAAGGCTCTAGCTAGGCTCTGATACCACTGTAGGGTTCCTAGGCACACTATAGACGTCTCACAAGGCATCAACCATGCCAATTTCAAATTTTATGGGTGCCGAGAAACCCTAATACGGATCGTCGACTAGAATTCTAGGCGAAAAACGAAACTAGTTAACATCTTAACTAAAGGAGAGAGGCTACAACCTTTGTAGATCCGGTTCTCCACTTCATTAGCTCCACATAGTCGTCCTCTCGCTGTCCAAGTCGGATCTCGGACTCTAACATCGGCTTCATCGGAAAAGTGAGCAGACTAGGTCGTCGGCTTTGTGCCGAAGATGATCTACGTCGAGGCATCACAAGTTCAAGCTCCAACTTCACCAAGTTGTGAAACTTGTGAAGAAAACACCCTATACTACTTGGCAAGAGGTAGAGGGTGAAGAAATAGGAGGTGGGTTCACTTTAGAATTGGATTTCTCACACTTTTGCTCAAGTTGCCATTGATGGCATCAAGGTTTTTCTTGAAGAAGAAGAAGGAGAAGATGAAGAATATGATAAGTTTTCTTATTTAAAAAGGAAACTAATATGAAACCTTATCATATCCTAACCATAGTTAGGTGTAGAGAATAAACTAAGGTTAGTTGGTTTGGTTAGGGTTAAGGAAGAGATAAGAATGGTGGACTTGTTCAAAGCTTCAAGAAGCTTCAACATACAAACAAAATATGCCACCATTCTCATTTATTTTCCAAAATGAATAAATAAATAAATAAATAAGTAAATAAACAAAACCCTAACCATTCATATAACCATGTTTTAATCTTTACACAAACCCAAGTGAGCAAGTATCATCAAACATGATACAAACAAGTGCACAAAAATATATCACATATACAATGTGCATCAAGTGAGAAAATCCTTTTAAAATGAACCAATACTAGTTAATGCAAAGTAATATATCAAATATATAATTATACATTAAATCATTAAATCAACACTTGATTTAACGATCCGGTCATATCGCATATAACCGACCAGTATCCTATGTATCGGCTTATCGAATCAATCCTTGATTCGATATCTAGGTTATATCGCATATAACCAATCGATACATTCATCGCGAGAATGAAATACGGTATCACATTCACGCATTATTCTCGCTCCCGCACATATCTCATATGCGCTCCTATTTCGTTTCGCTTGAGCCAGGAAACCTCTGTGTAGGACTCTAAAGACTCGTCAATACGCCGGTAGCAGATGATGATCATATCAAGCACCCACAAGCCACAAGCGGTCTGCTAAACGTAACGGCCACCCGGGTATTGAGCGATCAGAAGATCGACGAGCAAGCCCGCTCACACTCCTGTGAATCCAACCAGTAACACTTACCGTAGAGTCCGGTCTGTTCGTCTGATATGTTGCATATCAAGTCTAGGGGTGGTAAACGTCAGACCACAATAACCGATAAGTCGTGCCGATGTGAGGCTCCTAACGGGTCGAGAAACTACTGGTAACACTTACCAGCAAATCTCTGATCATCCCTGGCCAGGGACTTCCCTGTTACAGCCAATCGAGCACAGCGCAACATCAACCCCCAATACCGGGAGAGACGAAACCCCTCCTATCGCTCATTGCCTCCATGTGACTCGGGACTGTACCTAAAGACCACCATTTTGCATGCCCTCATGGACGTGGTAAGGTGGAGATCAAAGCACAGTGGGAATCACACAAGACTCTATGACGATCTCGGGTCTACAGACTAACCTGTACAAGTGTCACCTAAGAACTGCCATCTGACGTGAGGTATAATACCATCTGGGAGTTCTCGGTGAGTCCGTCCAGTGTACCCAGTCTCCACTGAGCACCCGTATACCATCTCTGATGTCAAACACCAATGGATATGGGATCATCCATCGCCCATCTCATGGGTCGAGAGGCGTATACGCTAGTCTACACTGGTATATCGATGCCCCGTCTCGATACACCTACGACTAGGGACCTTGAAGGATGTACCTATGAACTACCATGTCCCCACTAGTATGATCTGCATCATAGTCCAGGTAGTCAAGTACACATCCTAAGGGCTTTATCAACATGTAACTACAAGACCGTTTAAAGAGACTAGTAATACATGTTAAGATAAAGAGCAACCAGATAGCATACTATCATATCGAGCAAGAAAGTCATCTCTATATATGTCCAAGCATCCAATATAATATACATCATCTGTACAATACTGGCCTCTAGGGCATACATACAACTAACAATCTCCCACTTGCACTAGGGCCAGCTGCTGTAGTATCGCATACCGAGCATCCCGAAGAGTCTCTCAAACTGTATCTGGGGAATGGCTTTCGTGAGTGGATCCGCCGTGTTGTTCTTCGTGTCAACCCTCCTGACCTCGATCTCCCGGCGATCAACTATCTCCCGGATCAGGTGATACCGCCTCAGAATATGCCTGGACCGCTGATGGAACCTGGGTTCCTTAGCCAAAGCCACCGCTCCATTGTTATCACAATACAAAGGTATTGGATACTCAATGGATGGAACCACTCCAAGTTCAGTAATGAACTTCTTGATCCAGACAGCCTCTTTGGCAGCATCGTTGGCAGCGATGTATTCAGCTTCCATCGTCGAGTCTGCCACGGTTTCCTGCTTGGAACTCTTCCAGCTAATCGCCCCTCCGTAAAGGGTAAAGACAAAGCCCGACTGCGACTTAGAGTCGTCCTTATCACTCTGGAAGCTCGAATCGGTAAAGGACTCCACTTGGAGTTCTCCGTTACCATACACCAAGAGCATCTCTTTAGTCCTTCGCAAGTACTTGAGAATGCTCTTCACAGCTGTCCAGTGACTCTCTCCAGGATCAGCTTGATACCTGCTCACTACACTTAGTGAGTATGCTACATCGGGTCTGGTACATAGCATCGCATACATGATAGAGCCTACAGCCGAAGCATAGGGTATCCCTTGCATGCGAGCTCTCTCCAAATCAGTCTTGGGAGACATCTCTTTGGAGAGAGTGACTCCAGAGATCGTGGGCAAATTCCCACGCTTGGATTCTTCCATACTAAACCTCTTTAGTATGGTGTCAATGTACCTGGATTGGGACAATCCCAATATCCGTTTGGATCTATCTCTATAGATCCTAATTCCCAATATGCAGGAGGCATCACCAAGATCTTTCATTAAGAATCTTTGTGATAAGAAGAGCTTGACCGATTGCAGTATAGGAATATCATTTCCTATCAAGAGTATGTCGTCCACGTACAATACGAGGAAGACAACCTTACTCTCTGCCACCTTCTTGTAAATACAAGGTTCATCTGGGTTTTTGATGAAATCAAACTCTTTGATAACGACATCAAAGCAGATGTTCCAACTCCGCGATGCTTGCTTTAATCCATAAATGGATTTAAGCAGCTTGCACACCTTCCCGCTGCTCCCACTGTCTACGAAGCCCTCTGGCTGAGTCATGTACACGCACTCTTCTAAATCACCATTTAGAAAGGCGGTCTTAACATCCATTTGCCAGATTTCATAATCATGATATGCAGCGATGGCAAGCATGATCCGGATGGATTTAAGCATAGCTACTGGAGAAAAGGTCTCGTCATAGTCCACAACTGGTCTTTGACGAAAACCCTTTGCTACAAGTCTAGCTTTCAAAGTCTCCACTTTCCTATCTACACCAAGTTTTTTTCTTGAAGATCCACTTGCTCCCAATGGGTTTTACCCCTTCAGGAGCAACTTCCAAACTCCATACTTTGTTGGTGTACATGGATTCCATCTCGGACCGCATAGCATCCAGCCATTTCACTGAGTCCCTACTCGTGATGGCCTGCTCGAAACTAGTTGGGTCATCATCCTCCATGATGCAATCCTCGCTCCCACCGTCAATGAGAAAACCGTAGTATCTCTCAGGTGGACGAGAAACCCTGCTAGATCGGCGGGGAGGCTGGGGTTCGTTGGGTACTACTGAATCCTCTGGTTCTACCAAGTCTTCTGTTATAGTTTGTGTTGCTGGAACCTCTTCCAGTTCTACCTCAATGCCACTAATCTGTTTCATAAGAAAACCTTTTTCTAAGAAAGTGGCATGTCGAGAAACAAATACCTTTTGTTCCTCGGGGTGGTAGAAGATATACCCTTGTGAATTTTTGGGATATCCTACAAAGTTACATAAGACTGATCTTGCCTCGAGTTTGTCCGGATTTTGTCTTTTGACATAGGCTGGACAACCCCATAACTTAACATACTTAAGAGATGGTCTCTTCCCTTTCCATATCTCATATGGAGTGGTAGGCACTGATTTGGTAGGAACCATATTCAATAGGTGTATGGCTGTCTCAAGCGCATACCCCCAGAAGGAAATAGGTAACTCAGCTGTACTCATCATTGAACGCACCATATCTAATAGGGTGCGATTCCTTCGTTCCGATACACCGTTGTGCTGTGGTGTATAAGGTGGAGTAAGCTGAGAGAGAATCCCATTCTCTTTTAGATAATCTTGGAACTCATTGCTTAAGTATTCTCCTCCTCGATCAGATCGGAGGATCTTAATACTTTTGCCCGTTTGGTTCTCTACTTCATGCTTATATTCTCTGAATTTCTCAAAAGCTTCAGACTTGTGTTTCAATAGGAACACATGCCCGTATCTAGAGAGATCGTCAGTGAATGTAATGAAGTAGGAAGAACCGTTCCTGGCAAGGGTAGACATGGGACCGCATACATCACTATGTATCAGTCCTAAGAGTTCAGTAACTCTTTCTCCGTGTCCACTAAACGGAGCTTTGGTCATTTTTCCTTTGAGACATGAATGGTAAGTATCATAAGATGATAATTCGAACGGATTCAAATAACCATCCCTATGTAACTTAGCCAGTCGTGTTGCATTGATATGACCAAGTCTACAATGCCACAAGAAGGATTCGTTCATTTCTGAACTTTTCCTCTTGTGTGTGTTTTGTATATTGAGGACTGTATTTTGATTTAGAATGAATATGCCATTATGTAGCGAGCCTGATGCAATCAACTTTTGATCTAGGAATATATTCATAACATTATCCTTTACTACAAAATTATATCCTTCTTTACTCAATAAAGAAACTGATATAATGTTGCACATCATGTTCGGTATATAATAGCACTCATTCAGAATCATTGTATCACCACTTGGTAATACTAGGTGATATTCGCCAACTGCTTTGGCTGCAACATTTGCACCTTTTCCAACTTGAACGGAATGATCACCTTTTCCCAGTTCTCTACCTTTTCGTAGCCCATGTAACTGTTTACATATATGGGATCCTGATCCGGTATCTAATACCCAGGACGTAGGGTGAACTGAGAAACAGTTCTCAATAACTAACACACCTGTAGAAGATTCATCAACATGCATGTTCTTCTGGGCGGCTTGAGAATCTAGATATTCTCCTATTCCCTGTTCAGTCTCATAACTCTTATAAGAAAGAACGGGTCCAACGTTCCCCTGCACAGTATAACAAGCGGGTTCAGTCAATACATCCATATTATTATCTTGATTAAGGCATGAAATGGTCGCTACCTGGAGAGAGAGAGAAGAAAACACTTTAGCGTATGCTCGTGCAAGATCAGATTGGTTATTATCTTATCTAATCAGGATGGCTCCCACTGGTTTTTATCAAATCTTCCTTCAAACCCTAAAAGGAAAGACTAGCCGGGATTAATTACACACTACAAGTTCGCCAATCTTTCAGCCAGGCCAGGGTCGGTACTTTGAGGGAGGTCCCCCATGCTTTCGCACGAACCTAATTAATATAAACCTCGTTTTCCCAGAGGCGTACACCCGTTGACACCTTTCTAGACACCTACTTGATCGGCTAATTGTAATGTGTAAAACTCTCACAGGAGTAACACTTACTCGCAGTGTGTATCGGGATCCAACTATCTCATAGAAGGTATGCAATCTCATTGCAAATTTCAACACTTGAAATTCCCGATACTATTTTGCCCCTAGTGTTCTATGACCTTGACGAATGCCAAACAACCCATAGTCCACTAGGCAAGTTCAACCCGTACATTTCTTGATTGAATTAAACCCACCCGCACGACCCTTGACGAATGCCAAACAACGCCGTACGAATACCCTAATCCAATCTGCATCATATGCACAAGCAGATAAATACTAGTTAGCTACCGTACACTACGCCTTGACGAATGCCAAACTACCGTAGCACGAATACTAAGTAGTACTTATCTGAAATGACGGAGGGCTACGCAGGTTTTCAGAAAACCATGAGCGTAATGAACTTGATATCGTTGTAGAATCAAATGAAGTTTTGAAATGGAGTGATTTTGAGGCTTTTCTAGTTTTGCTAAAGGGGTCACTCCCGGTGAAGGGATCGTCGGCCCTTTCCTCGTCGAATGAGGTGCGGGATATATCATATATATCACTGTGCAAAGCAGAAACTATATAAGCAATCAAAAACAAACCGAGTGTGTAGCATCTGCCAGTTATTGCTAAAGGAGTCACTCCCGGTGAAGGGATCTCGGTCCTTTCCTCATCGAATAAGGTGCAGGATATATCATATATACCACTATGCAAAGCAAGAACTGTAGCTACCTGTTTTTATTTTGAAATTCGATTCTACAACATCTTAGGTTTCTTTTCTTTCATTAATCTCATTAATGAAGTCCCATCATTTAAGTCACCTATACATCACAGATAAATATGACGTACACTTATGCCATCCGCATTCGCCTGGATGTCCCCTCGTGCACCGTTAGGTTAGGTAACTAACGACAGAGCAGGACAGAGCTAGTGCGGGTGCAAAACATAAGTAACGTCTATATAATATATCATATATACTATATACTGTATCTATCACAGAACATCACATGATCACATCACAGATATCGCAGCAGAAGAAACATATAAAATATTGGATATACTAGGACGTCCGTGTTTTCAATACGAGCCAGTATAAAACACGGATTCCACGGTCGTGATGAATAGCCAATCCCACACCCCTAGACCCCTACGAGAGCGGCAAGAAACCCTGCCAATTCTAGGGTTAGGAGACCCGGACTCGACTCCTCGAGTTGGTCTCCCACTGGACCCTAGAACCCGGTTACTTGTGCTCACCTCCTTGGGTCTATCCTAATGCGGAAAAGTAAATAATATACAAAGGGTGACATCTTCCGCAACCTAGAAGTGTCCCAATAAAAGAATATTACATACAAGTTTTTACATGAATGAAAATGAAAAACACTCATCTCACATAAAAACCCCCGGCTATTCAAACACGACGATCCAATATAACATATCCAGCAACACATAACATCACATGTCATCAACGTAAGTAAATATGCGCATCCCAATTGTCGTTGACATATAGCAACGAAACCGGCGATATCACATATTACACTTACGGTCACAGAAAAGAAAGTGTAAAACTACAACAATTGTAATCCGCAACCTCTTTAGACATCGCATGCCTAATCAAAATGAAATACTTAGACATCACATGCCTAACAGTTATAAACCCCGCATTTTAGTCTCATTATCGAAAACTCTTTTCAATATCAAATGAAACTAAACCGCTAGATTTATATCATTCATTCAGTTATCTCATAACTGTTTGTGAATTCCAATTATTGTATCCCATTCCGGATAAATAGAAAATATTAAACTTTCCGATCGAACATTCGAACACCCAAGTTTTCCCGAAACCGTCCAACACATGAAATAGGTTCAAAGACATTCACTTCATGCCTCAGTACCAACGGTCCAGCCATAGAAGGGTCAATCCAACGCCTCACATGTGGCACGCCGTACTGCCCCAAACCCGAAGGTTCAAAGGGCAGTTCAAGACGGTCACATAATCGAGTTAAGGTTTGTTGTCTTCTAGAGGGACCATCGCGTTACTTGCACTACTCAGAACGTCTTTAAACCACAGAAAAATCCAACACTTGGAAATTTTCCGGCAGGGGAAAAGTTGGGTATTTATATCCGGTCGAACCTTTTAACATATTCTAAAGTTATCCGGAAAGCCACATAGACAAGATTTGATAATCCGATCGAATCGTCGATTCCCAATACAACCCCAGAACACTCAACTCTTGAGTCAAATTAAAAATTCCCAGAAAATTCAGCATTGAATAAAAGAAGTTACTGTGCAAAATTGGGTGGGTGACGTCATCATACGGCCGCGGAACCGCCGCAGAAGCCAGGCTTCTGCCGCGGTTCCGCCGCACTTTGGAGGAATTGGGTGATCGTGTTTCACAGTAATTCTTAGAAAGTCCTGCTGAATTTTCTGCATATTTTTAATTTGGAAAAAACCCAGTTTTTAAAAAATGTACAGAGAGCCGTTTTCGGGTTAGGGTTTTGGTTCGATCGGACTTCAAACGTCGTCTGGACTTCACCTAAGGCTCTAGCTAGGCTCTGATACCACTGTAGGGTTCTTAGGCACACTATAGACGTCTCACAAGGCATCAACCATGCCAATTTCAAATTTTATGGGTGCCGAGAAACCCTAATACGGATCGTCGACTAGAATTCTAGGCGAAAAACGAAACTAGTTAACATCTTAACTAAAGGAGAGAGGCTACAACCTTTGTAGATCCGGTTCTCCACTTCATTAGCTCCACATAGTCGTCCTCTCGCTGTCCAAGTCGGATCTCGGACTCTAACATCGGCTTCATCGGAAAAGTGAGCAGACTAGGTCGTCGGCTTTGTGCCGAAGATGATCTACGTCGAGGCATCACAAGTTCAAGCTCCAACTTCACCAAGTTGTGAAACTTGTGAAGAAAACACCCTATACTACTTGGCAAGAGGTAGAGGGTGAAGAAATAGGAGGTGGGTTCACTTTAGAATTGGATTTCTCACACTTTTGCTCAAGTTGCCATTGATGGCATCAAGGTTTTTCTTGAAGAAGAAGAAGGAGAAGATGAAGAATATGATAAGTTTTCTTATTTAAAAAGGAAACTAATATGAAACCTTATCATATCCTAACCATAGTTAGGTGTAGAGAATAAACTAAGGTTAGTTGGTTTGGTTAGGGTTAAGGAAGAGATAAGAATGGTGGACTTGTTCAAAGCTTCAAGAAGCTTCAACATACAAACAAAATATGCCACCATTCTCATTTATTTTCCAAAATGAATAAATAAATAAATAAATAAGTAAATAAACAAAACCCTAACCATTCATATAACCATGGTTTAATCTTTACACAAACCCAAGTGAGCAAGTATCATCAAACATGATACAAACAAGTGCACAAAAATATATCACATATACAATGTGCATCAAGTGAGAAAATCCTTTTAAAATGAACCAATACTAGTTAATGCAAAGTAATATATCAAATATATAATTATACATTAAATCATTAAATCAACACTTGATTTAACGATCCGGTCATATCGCATATAACCGACCAGTATCCTATGTATCGGCTTATCGAATCAATCCTTGATTCGATATCTAGGTTATATCGCATATAACCAATTGATACATTCATCGCGAGAATGAAATACGGTATCACATACACGCATTATTCTCGCTCCCGCACATATCTCATATGCGCTCCTATTTCGTTTCGCTTGAGCCAGGAAACCTCTGTGTAGGACTCTAAAGACTCGTCAATACGCCGGTAGCAGATGATGATCATATCAAGCACCCACAAGCCACAAGCGGTCTGCTAAACGTAACGGCCACCCGGGTATTGAGCGATCAGAAGATTGACGAGCAAGCCCGCTCACACTCCTGTGAATCCAACCAGTAACACTTACCGTAGAGTCCGGTCTGTTCGTCTGATATGTCGCATATCAAGTCTAGGGGTGGTAAACGTCAGACCACAATAACCGATAAGTCGTGCCGATGTGAGGCTCGTAACGGGTCGAGAAACTACTGGTAACACTTACCAGCAAATCTCTGATCATCCCTGGCCAGGGACTTCCCTGTTACAGCCAATCGAGCACAGCGCAACATCAACCCCCAATACCGGGAGAGACGAAACCCCTCCTATCGCTCATTTCCTCCATGTGACTCGGGACTGTACCCAAAGACCACCATTTTGCATGCCCTCATGGACGTGGTAAGGCGGAGATCAAAGCACAGTGGGAATCACACAAGACTCTATGACGATCTCGGGTCTACAGACTAACCTGTACAAGTGTCACCTGAGAACTGCCATCTGACGTGAGGTATAATACCATCTGGGAGTTCTCGGTGAGTCCGTCCAGTGTACCCAGTCTCCACTGAGCACCCGTATACCATCTCTGATGTCAAACACCAATGGATATGGGATCATCCATCGCCCATCTCATGGGTCGAGAGGCGTATACGCTAGTCTACACTGGTATATCGATGCCCCGTCTCGATACACCCACGACTAGGGACCTTGAAGGATGTACCTATGAACTACCATGTCCC
Source organism: Agapanthus africanus (assembly GCA_030015575.1). NCBI lineage: Eukaryota > Viridiplantae > Streptophyta > Magnoliopsida > Asparagales > Amaryllidaceae > Agapanthus > Agapanthus africanus. Next base: position 965,072,353 of record CM057338.1, read on the forward strand.
CACTAGTATGATCTGCATCATAGTCCAGGTAGTCAAGTACACATCCTAAGGGCTTTATCAACATGTAACTACAAGACCGTTTAAAGAGACTAGTAATACATGTTAAGATAAAGAGCAACCAGATAGCATACTATCATATCGAGCAAGAAAGTCATCTCTATATATGTCCAAGCATCCAATATAATATACATCATCTGTACAATACTGGCCTCTAGGGCATACATACAACTAACACTTTAATTGGGCTCGGCCCTTCTTTTCAATAATGTAGTGCATTAATTATCTGACAGTGGTCATGTAGCCTGTCAGGCGCTTTGCGCTAATTAATGAGCGCAAGCGCATGTGGAGGTGACACGTGTCACGCTCTGGTGAGCGCAAGCGTAGTTAGCGCGCTGCGCTACGCTGTTGCGCCGCTGACATGTGGCGCTCACTGGTGGCTTGCGCCAACCCAGGAGCGCAACAGTGCAGTTTTTGCAAGTGCAAGGCACTGTTTCAATCACTTAATCCAATTTTTGGATTCAAGAGAGGAATCTTTAAAATTCTAGAACCAATGGTTCATAAAAAAGTGCAAGGCACTGTTATTATTTATTTTTTTATTGAAGATCATTGATCTTGTTCTTAGATCAATGATCTATTCAGAAGAAATTCTTCTTCTTCTTTTTATAAAGGTTTTTACCTTTTTTCTTGAGTTCTTCAAAATTCTTCAGAGTTCTCTCTTTGTTGTTTTTCTGAAGTTCTTGATGTCGATGTTGTTGATGTTGATGCCCTTTGAATTGGGGTCTAGGGGCCTTTATATAGTACCCATAAGTTTGTTAAATTTGTTAAAAAGATCATTCTCTGAGTGATTTGGAGAATTTTCCCCACCGTTGGATCTTTGATCCAAGGGCTTCTGTTTTACAGATGACAATCTTCTTGTTTTAACAAGAACAGAAAGATCTTACTGGAATTTTAATTTTGTTTGGCGCAAAAACCTCAGCGCTTGACACGTGTCACGCAGCGCACAGCGTAGCGCAACTGTGCTGACACGTATCGCGCAGCGCAGCTGCGCTTGCGCAACTTCGCTGACACTTGTCGCGCAGCTGCGCTGACACGTGTCGCGCAGCGCAGCGCTTGCGCAAACGCGCTTGCGCAACTGCGCTGACACGTGTCGCGCAACGCAGCGCTTGCGCAACTGAAGCGTTGCTTCCTTTAATTTTTGTTCTAAATAGAGCCTTGCTCTGATTGGGTGCACTGCCTTGGGCGCTGCGCCGACGTATCAACTTCTGACACGTGGCGCGTTGCGCGCAGCGCACGTGATTTGAAGCGTTGCTTCCATTTTTGAATTTTTGAAATTCAAACAGAGCTTTGCTCTGATTGGGGGAAACAAATGCCCCCCCACCGGTGCGCTCACGTGGCGCGCACGTGAGTGCAGCGGTGGCAAGATCTTGACCGTTGGATTAACGGGTGAGTTGAAAGGGCGCATGCGCCTATAAATAGGACCCTTGGTCCTTAGAAAATGTTTTACCATTTTTCAAGAACTTGAATTTCAGAGCCTTGCTCTCGTTTCTTAGGTAAAAATTAAATTAAATTAAATTTAATTAACAGAGTCTTGCTCTTATAGATCTTTGATCTAAAGAAAACCCCTTTGGGGTTTCATCAACAGAGTCTTGCTCTCAAAAGTCCATAAATCTATAGAGATCTTGTTCATGGGTTTTAACCCATGAACAGAGCTTTGCTCATAGATCAAAATGTAGATCTTTTTTGATCTAAAAATGGAGAACTTTTTATAAGTTTTCATGGATTTTTAAGATCCCAAAATTTTAATTCTTTGAAGAGTAAATTTTTTTTTGATGGATCTTTCCATTATTACCACAGAGCTAGGCTCTTTTTAGGAAATTTTATTCCCTTGAGACCAGAGTTTGACAAATGTCACTATGTGACAGAGCTTAGCTCTGAAAGAGGAGATTTTCTCCTTGTCTCTAGGGATTTCTCATCAATGAGAATATTCTCTTGGGGATCTTTTCATTAATTGATAGTCTCATCCAATGATTGGGCTGTCTTATTAACTGATACACTGTTATCCAGATTTTGTGGGTCCCTATTTGGTCCCCTACCCACTGCATTGCAGTGTGGTGTAAATTTTAAAATGTCGCGTTGGAATTACAACACTGGCGGCTGACTTTCGTCCCTCTGCAGGAAACATGTCTTTCGATACTTCATTCCCTTTTGTTCGTTCGGAAGGAGGATTCCTCGGAGCACCCGTAGACCGGGAGGTCTTGGCTATGATCAGGGACTACGATCCGGACTATAAGAATCTTCACCTTTGGGGATCGTGGTACAACTAAATCATCATGGGTCGATAGAGCTTTTCGTGCGCAGTACCCTCAGAGCCTATTACGGCGATCCACTATGCCAGCCCACCCCCGGTGAAGCATGCTGTGGAGATAGTTGATTGGACTTCAAAGGGCCTTCTGGAGCGTATCTCTAATGGGCTAACACTGAACCGGAAGCTTGATGCCGCCGAGCGTGACTCCCCAGGCCGCGAAGCTGCTCATCAGGCCGTTGGGGAGCAGCTTGCATCTTTCTTGCAGCAGCGGGATCAAGTGGAGGCGGAACTGGCGGTGGTGGCCGATCAGGAAAAGGCATGGAAGGAAGTGTGCGAGCAACTGATAGGGCTATTTAAGACGCTTCCTTCCCAGTAGCTGCCTTTATATCAATATACTTGTAAAGATTTTCTTTTTCAAATAAGATGTATCCATTCTTTATTCTTTTGTACGATTCACCTTGTACTTGATTGAATTGATAAATAAAGATACACATTTTTTCTTTGCAATGTCTTGTATCATTTCTTTGCTTTCTCCCTTCTCTTATTATCAGCAGGCTGTCTTGATAAACATAGTTGACAGATAATAGAGTAAGCATCTTAGTTTCTTCAAGAGATGGCGATGGCTTAGGCCGCAGGTTCAGATCTGCTGCCTAAGACTTTTCAACTCTATGAGCCGTGAGGGTCTCATAGAGACTTTTCTCCCTACGGATCGAGAGGATCTCGTAAGTGGATTTTCTCCTTAGGAATCGTGAGAATTCCTAAGTGCGTTTTCTCTTATAAGTCGTAAGGATCCTATAAGAGAATTTTTCCCTCTTACGAGTCGAGAGGATCCATAAGCGGTTGTTTCCCTCCTTGTCGAGACTCGACTTTGGAGAGTGAGACCCGTGAATAGTATGCAAGAGACCGTTTTAGACCGACTTGCAGGGTCCCAGTGCTCAAGAAACAAGCTTTTTAATTCCTGCTGTCTAAGGCTTTATCTTCCAAGTTGAGACGAATCGGGGAGTTCTCGCGGAGACACTGGTTTCTCTGCGGGCCGACGCGAATCAGGGGGCTCTCATCAAGGACGCTAGTTTCCCTGAGTTGAGGAGTTTGCCAAGGACACTGGTTTCCCTGGGGTTGAAACGAGTCGAGGTGTTCTTGCAAAGACGCTAGTTTCTCTGCGGGTCGACGCGAATCGAGGTGTTCTCATCAAGGACACTGGTTTCCCTGAGTCGAAATATTTTGTCGAAGACACTGGTTTCTTCGGGGTTGAAACAAATCGGAGTATTCCTGCGGAGACACCAGTTTCTCTGCGGGCCGACGCGAATCAGGAGGCTCTCATCAAGGACGCTAGTTTCCCTAAATTGAGGTATTTGCCAGGGACACTGGTTTCCCTGGGGTTGAAACAAATCGATGTATTCCTGCAAAGACGCTAGTTTCTCTGCGGGTCGACGCGAATCAGGATGTTCTCGTCAAGGACACTGATTTCCCTGAGTCGAAGGATTTTGCCGAGGACGCTAGTTTCCTCGAAGTTGAAACGAATCGGAGTATTCCTGCGGAGACACTGGTTTCTTTGCGGGCCGACGCGAATCAGGAGGCTCTCATCAAGGACGCTAGTTTCCCTGAATTGAGGTATTTGCCAGGGACACTGGTTTCCCTGGGGTTGAAACGAATCGATGTATTCCTGTGGAGACACTGGTTTCTCTATGGGTCGACGCGAATCAGGAGGCTCTCATCAAGGATGCTAGTTTCCCTGAATTGAGGTATTTGCCAGGGACACTGCTTTCCCTGGGGTTGAAACGAATCGATGTATTCCTGCGGAGACACTGGTTTCTCTGCGGGTCGACGCGAATCAGGAGGCTCTCATCAAGGACGCTAGTTTCCCTGAGTTGAGGAGTTTGCCAAGGACACTGGTTTCCCTGGGGTTGAAACGAGTCGAGGTGTTCCTGCAAAGACGCTAGTTTCTCTGCGGATCGACGCGAATCGAGGTGTTCTCGTCAAGGACACTGGTTTCCCTGAGTCGAAGTATTTTGTCGAAGGCACTGGTTTCTTCGGGGTTGAAACGAATCGGGGTATTCCTGCGGAGACACCGGTTTCTCTGCGGGCCGACGCGAATCAGGAGGCTCTCATCAAGGACGCTAGTTTCCCTGAATTGAGATATTTGCCAGGGACACTAGTTTCCCTGGGGTTGAAACGAATCGATGTATTCCTGCAAAGACGCTAGTTTCTCTGCGGGTCGACGCGAATCAGGATGTTCTCGTCAAGGACACTGATTTCCCTGAGTCGAAGGATTTTGCCGAGGACGCTAGTTTCCTCGAAGTTGAAACGAATCGGAGTGTTCCTGCGGAGACACTGGTTTCTCTGCGGGCCGACGCGAATCAGGAGGCTCTCATCAAGGACGCTAGTTTCCCTGAATTGAGGTATTTGCCAGGGACACTAGTTTCCCTGGGGTTGAAACGAATCGATGTATTCCTGCGGAGACACTGGTTTCTCTGCGGGTCGATGCGAATCAGGAGGCTCTCATCTAGGACGCTAGTTTCCCTGAGTTGAGGAGTTTGCCAAGGACACTGGTTTCCCTGGGGTTGAAACGAGTCGAGGTGTTCCTGCAAAGACGCTAGTTTCTCTGCGGGGTCGACGCGAATCGAGGTATTCTCTTCAAGGACACTGGTTTCCCTGAGTCGAAGTATTTTTCCGAAAACACTGGTTTCTTCAAGGTTGAAACGAATCGGAGTATTCCTGCGGAGACACCGGTTTCTCTGCGGGCCAACGCGAATCAGGAGGCTCTCATCAAGGACGCTAGTTTCCCTGAATTAAGGTATTTTCCAGGGACACTGGTTTCCCTGGGGTTGAAACGAATCGATGTATTCCTGCAAAGACGCTAGTTTCTCTGCGGGTCGACGCGAATCAAGATGTTCTCGTCAAGGACACTGATTTCCCTGAGTCGAAGGATTTTACCGAGGATGCTAGTTTCCTCGAAGTTGAACTGATCTGTGGCGGTCTTTCGGGTTTCATATAAGTTACCGTCAAACCCGTGAAGCTAGGAATTTGATCTTCGCATCGTTTGCTGGCACTGCGTCTGTTGCATCAAGACGAATGTCGCGGTTGTCTCTAGGTTGTTGGTGAACCGTCGAGATTTGGCTTCGTTTTCTGGCGGAGCCTGTTGGGAAGGTATGATTCCCTCTTTGTTTGCGCCCTTGGATTGTATACAGGGATCGATGTGATCTCAACTGTAGGGCAAAAGTTTCATCATTCATTTTTTTTATTGTTTTATTTCCGCGATGCTCTATCATTTCAGCTTTTATATCGCGAAGGTCGCGATTGCCCAAACATTTCGGCTATTTTTCGCGGTGCCCTATCATTTCGGCTATTTATTTTATTTTTACTCGCTGCTTTTTATTGCGAGTTGCCCAATCATTTCGGCTATTTTGTACGCATACGTTTTTACTTGCTGCTTTTTATTGCAAGTTGCCCCATCATTTCGGCTATTTTGTATGCATGTGCGGCCTACTGGCTTTTCGCCGTGAACCTGAAATTAGACACCGATTCCGGCATCAGCACCGCTACAACTGGGATATTGCCAGGAGTGAATCATCATTTGTCTCTGTCGATGTCGAACAAAGGTGGCTTAACGAACAGGGTTAGGGTCCTGTCGACTAAGACTTTTGACTTCATGAGCCGTAAGGGTCTCACAAAGGTATTTCTCCCTACAAGTCGTGAGGATCTTGTAGGTGTGTTTTCTCCCTAGGAATCATAAGGGTTCCTAAGTGTATGTTCCTCTGTAAGTCGTAAGGATCCTACAAGAGGGTTTTCTCCTTGTAAGTCAAGAGAACTTACAAGGGTTGTTCACCATGCAAACATATCCCCCGTCACGGATAGGACTTGGTTAGGGAAATGTTTATTCGCGCCCGTGGATTGTATACAAGGGTCAGTATTGAACCACTTGTAGGGCAATATCGGAAGTTGTGGGGGTTGCTTAAGCACAGGTTTAGGTCTCTGTAACTTAAGACTTTCAAATCTTATGAGCCGTGAGGGTCCCATAAGAGAGTTCTCCTTACGAGTCGTGAGGATCTCGCAAGTTATTTTCTCCTTAGGAATCGAGAGGATTCCTAAGTTTGTTGCTCCCTTGTGAGTCGTAAGGATCTCACGTGGGTGGTTTCTCCTTACAAGGTCGAGAGGACCTTGTAAGTGTCCTTTTAACGAAGTTGCGCCCTTTCGGGTTTTCACAAACACTCGCCGGTAGTCATACTATTTTTACTCACGGAGCCCTTTCGGGTTTTCATCCGTGCCCATTTTGCATATGGACATACCGTTTTTGTTTTTTTTTTTTATTCTCCCCTTTTTTTTTACGAGGTCGCGCCGTTTTGGGTTTTCACGAACACTCGTCGGTAGCCCTGCTGTTTTTACTCACGGAGCCCTTTCAGGTTTTCATCCGTGCCCATTTTACTTATGGACATATCGTTTATTTTTTATTATTTTTTAATCTTTTTTTTATATCGACTTTGTGATGTTTCAATCCACCGTAGTTTATTGACCTCACGGTCAACAGCTAGTTTTAGGACGTAGTGGTCCGTCATTAGTTTAAGGACGTTTCGGTCCGTTGTAAGTTTAAGGACGTTTCGGTCCGTTGTTGAAGAAGGCCGGCTACCGCTTATAGAGTTTGAGCTTAGGAAGATAGCGAGCGGACATAGTTGTCGTCATCCATCATTGACCTAGGCTGTAGCTCATTAAGCGTAGTATTTCTTTAGGAAGCGACCGTTTATTGGCCTGAAAGGCCTTTCACCGTGCATATCCATGAGTAAATAGGTTCCACCCTGGTAGACCTTGTCTATTATGTACGGGCCTTCATAGTTCGGCTCGAATTTTCCCCGTTTGGCACGATTGGGGATCATAGGCCTTTTGACCACTAGCACGAGTTCGCCTTGGCGGAATGTCCTCTGCCGGGTCAATCTTTCATATGAGCGCGTCATCTTTGCTTTATAAGCCTCCAGATTTTGTTGCGCTATGAGCAAGGTTTCATCAAGGGCCTCAAGCTCCTCAAGCCGAAGGTGAGCATTTTCTTCGCCAGTCAGCTCGTAGTGGACTGCCACTCACAGAGAGGGTAACTCTATCTCGAGGGGGAGTACTGCTTCTGTACCGAATACCAACGCTTATGGCGTTGTGTTCGTGGCCGTCTTGAACGTAGTTCTGTATGCCCATAGAGCTTCTTGCAGTCTCTCATGCCAGTCTTTCTTGTTTCGGGACACCGTCTTCTTTACGATTTTCGTCAAGGTCTTGTTGAATGCCTCAGCTAGACCGTTAGCTCGCGGATTATAGACTGAGGAATATCTCCAGTCTATATTGTGTTGTTGCGCGAAGCGGCTGATCTTGTGGCTTCTGTAGGCTGGCCCGTTATCGGAGATGATCCGTCGCGGAGTTCCAAACCGATAAATGACGTGCGTCTTGAAGAAGTGGAGGATATTCTCCGTCTTCACTTCCCTCAGCGGTACTGCTTCTGCCCATTTGGAGAAGTAGTCAGTTATCACCAAGATGAAACGATGTCCTCTAGACGATGCTGGTTCGATGGGGCCGACTATGTCAGTTCCCCACATTTCGAACGACCAGCTAGCCACCGTTGGATGTAGTGGATTTGGATGCTGGTGGATGAAGTCCCCATGGATTTGACATGAGTGGTATTGCTTCGCATATTCGAGGCAGTCCTGAATCATCGTGGGCCAATAGTAGCCCATCCGTTTAATTTTCAACTTCATCTTCGGGCCTGCTTGGTGAGAACCGCAGAGTCCGTCATGAACTTCCAGAACGACTCTTTTCGCCTCTTCAGGTCCCAGACATCTCATCCACATAGAATCAAATGACCTCTTGTACAGAGTATCATTGACGAAGGCGAAAGACAGAGCTCGTTTCATAAGCTGATGTCTTAAGGATGCATTTTCAGGCGTTCGACGGTATTTGAAGTAGTCTATAAAGACTTCTCTCCAATCCTCGACTTTTTCCCGGTCTTTTATTTGTAGGGTCGTCTGCTCAGTCGCTTCCTTTCCTTCGGATAATTCCGGAGATATTTCTGCTGGGGCAAGCACCCGACGACTTTATACCACAATTCTGACGTCATCGAGATTCTCGTCAGCTAGTTCTTTAGCGAGCTTGGCTAATGCGTCCGCTTTGCTGTTTTCTGCACGCGGTATGTTTTCCAAAGTGTAAGAGGGGATTTAGGTCAACAGTTGTTGCACCTTTTCGCCGTACTTCACCAGCTCTGGTTTGCACGTTTGGTAGTCGCCATTTACTTGACCGACGACCAGTTGGGAGTCTCCATATATGAGGAGGTTTTCAATTCCCATGTCGATGGCGATCTCGAGGCCTGCTATCAAAGCTTCGTATTTGGCTTCATTGTTCGTCCTCGGTTCTGTTAAGGAGAAAGCAAAGCCCATTATCCCTCCTTGTGGAGTCACGAAGATAAGGCCTACCCCCGATTTGATTATAGGGGTACTTTGTTTGCGCTTCTTCATGGAGGACGCTCCATCGAAATAGAGTTCCCATCGGGTATCACCACTGTCGATCGCGTCAAACGTATGTTCTTCTGGCAGATAGCAATTCAAAGGAGAATCGGTAGGTACCGGATGCTCAGCGAGAAAGTCGGCAATGGCCTGGCCTTTCACTGCCTTGAGAGGCTGATAGGTTATCGAGAACTCCATCAAGAGCAGGGCCCATTTAGCGAGTCGACCTATTGATATGGCCTTCGACATTAAATATTTAAGGGGGTCCACTTTCGAAATGAGACGGACTTCATGCGCCAACGCATAGTGCCTGAGCTTTGTTATCGCAAAGATCAACGCCAGGCGGTGTTTTTCAATAGGGAAATAGTTGCTTTCTGCCCCCAGTAGAACTCGACTTAAGTAATAGAGAGCTCTTTCTTTCCCTTGGTCGTTCTCTTGTGCCCATAATGCGCCTAAGGAACGAGGGTGGTTGCATAAAGAATGAGGGGTTTTCCTTTAACCGGAGCAGTCAGCACTGGCGGGTTCTGCAAGGACTGTTTAATTTCGCCCAGCGCGTCTTAGCATTTGCGATCCCAGAAGAACGGGGTTTCCTTTTTCATCAGGTAGCTGTAAGGACGGCACTTGCCTGAAAGGTTGGCTATAAATCGCCGTATGTACGCGAGCTTCCCTTGGAGAGACTGCAGCTGTTTCAGAGTTCTTGGCGGGGGCATTTCCATGATCGCCTTGATCTTCGACGGATCTATCTCAATACCTCGGTGTCGGACGATGAATCCCAGGAATTTGCCCGAGGAAACTCCGAATGCACACTTGAGAGGGTTCATCTTCAAGTTGTATTGTCGAAGGCGTTGAAATACGGTCTTTAGATGCTCGAGATGTTCCTCGTACGATTTGCTTTTAACCACAAGGTCGTCGATATAGCATTCGACGATTTCGTGTATAAGGTCATCGAAGATCTTCGTCATAGTTCCATGCGAAGCAATCTCTATGCTGTACAAGCACGTCTTTTAACGCAGCCACCCTTTCTTCAGATAGCAGCTCACTGACGAATGTCGGTCGCTGGTCGTTCGCCATCCCCAACTCAATTTTCTTGAGGTTATCTGCAGTAGTTTGTATTCCATCCTCCAGCTCTTTTGGTGCTGGTGGAAATTCTGAGATCACCTCATCGTTGCTGTTTCCGAAGCACCAGGGAAGGTCATCCATGTTCTCGGGTTCTTCTTTTGATATTGTTATCATGTGACAAGTCCAAATTCGCTTCCAAGACCAATGTAGAGCTGGTTCTGCTTTCATGGCTTTGGGTTCGTGCTTCTGTGGCGGCGTTACCTTCCAGTTGTCAGACAGAGCGAACTTGCCAAGCTGATACTGATCTTCGACCCAATTCTTAAAGGTGAAGCAGTCTTCGAGAGGGTGCCCTATTACTCCGTGGTAAGAGCAATAGTTTGGGTGAGAGACTTCGCCTGCTTGTTCGGGGTGCTTGGACTCCGGCGGTGTAAGCATCTGATGTTTTAGAGCAAGGTCAAGTATTCTCTTCGTCTTGTCTCGAGGAAAAGAGTATGCTCGACCCATTTTCCTCATGATGGATAGATCGGAACCGCTCGTTTCCCGCTTGCGTGGCTTATTAGTCCCGCTTTGTTGCTGTTGAGCGCCTATTTCGCTTTTCGACTTATTTCTGCCTCTGCGTCAAGCCTTTTTTATAACAGGTTGACAGGGAGCGGCATTTTCATCTTTAACAGCCTGTTGGAGGAGGCGTTGCGTTTTGGCTTTCTCATAGATGGCCATTTCACGGTTATGATCGTCTCGGACTTTTTGACCAGCTTCCCTTATAAGCTTGTCCATTTGTTCTTCGAACGACAGACTGGGCACCTTTGCATCAGGAACTTTCACTAGTTCGGGATTAGCGTCCTCCCATTGAGCATCCGCTTCTTCATTGAAGTCATGTACGACGTAACAGTCGTGAAGTAGCTCTCGTTTCTTAGACCGAATGTATCCGAGCCCAATTGTTTCCATCCTCCCACTAGGCAACTTGTGCTGAGTTCCGGGGACGTTCCAGACACTGTCAGAGAACTTAGCTTTTCGAGCGGTCTGTTTGAAGGTTATCCCCTGGCGCTTCAACAGTCTCTTCAAGCCTTCTGTATAATATCTAGGCAAACGGATGGGCTGAAGCCTGTCAAGCGTAGGATCCGCGCCGTGCCAGGTTTCTTTCTCCACTTTCGTCTGTTCAGAGCGGTAGAATAGGATTGCCTTTACGCCCTCTCGCCTAGGAGGGACATAGAACATCCGCAGCTCCTCTACACTATATGTTAGTTATATGTATGCCCTAGAGGCCATTACTGTACATATGATGTATATTGTAGTGGATGCTTGGTCATATATAGGGAGGACTTTCTTGCTCGACATGATAGTATGCTATCTGGTTGTACTTTATCTTAACATGTACTCTGATTGTCTCTATATTACATGTTGATAAAGCCCTTAGGATGTGTACTCGACTACTGGGACTATGATGAGATCATACTAGTGGGGCCACGGTAGTCGACGAGTACATCCTATAACTGTTCCTAGTCGAGGGTGTATCGAGACAGGGCATCGATACACCAGAGTAGACTAGCGTATACGCATCTTGACCCATATAATGGGCGATGGATGATCCCATATCCATCGGTGTTTGACATCAAGGATGGTGTACGGGTGCTCAGTGGAGACTGGGTACACTGGACGGACTCGCCGAGAACTCCCAGATGGTATTATATCTCACGTCAGATGGCAGTTCTCCGGTGACACTGGTACAGAGTAGTCTGTTGACCCGAGATCGTCATATAGTCTTGTGTGATTCCCACTGTGCTTTGATTTCCATCATACCACGTCCAAGAGGGCGTGCAAAAAGGTAGCTTTTGGGTACAGTCCCGAATCACATGGAGGCAATGAGCGATAGAAGGGGATTCGTTTATCCCGGTATAGGGAGTTGATGTTGTGCTGTGTTCGATTGGCTATAACCGGAAATCCCTGGCCAGGGTTGCTGAGATTTACTGGTAAATGTTATCAGTAGTTTCTCGAACTGTTATAGACCTCATATCGACACGACTTATCGAGCTACTGGGGTCTGACGTTTACCACCCCTAGGCGAGATATGCAACATATCAGACGACGAGACCGGACTGTACGGGAGTGTTACTGTTTGGATTCACAGGAGAATGTACAGGCTTGCTTGTTGATCTTCTGAGCGTTCAATACCTGGGTAGCTGTTACGTTTAGCTGACCGCTTGCAGCTTGTGGGTGTTTGATATGATCATCACCTACTGCCGGCGTATTGATGATTCTTTAGAGTCCTACACAGAGGTTTCTTGGCTCAGACAAAACGGAGTAGGAGCACATATGTGATATGTGCGGGACCGAGGATATTACGATATGAGATACCGTATTGTATTCTCGCGATATTTGATATCAGCCGGGTCATCGGATCAAGTGTTGATTCGATGAATCGGTACGGATAAATATTAGTCGGTTATATGCGATATAGCCGGATTGTCGGATCAAGTGTTGATTCGATAATTTAATGTATAATATATGATATATTAAATTACATTAACTAATATTAGCTCACTAAAAGATTCTTTTTCTCACTCGGGTAATACATTGATATATATGCGATATATGTTAAATGTATTATTTTATTTGGTTACAATAAATATTATATATGTGATATATAATATTGTAACATGATATGATTACTATTAAACATGGTTAGGGTTTGATTAGGGTTAAACCTTTCTAGATGTTTCTAGAAGGTTTTCTTTTTTGTTTTGGAAAAGATATTTTAGCATGATATTTCTTAACCCAACCACACCCTTTAACCCTAGTTCAATCTCTACAATGGTTACTTGACCATGGTTGCATAATTCATCATTATCTCCTTTGCATTATTCATCACAGAAGGATTTCTATCATAATTCTATTATTCAGCATCTTCTTCTTCTTTCTTCATGGAAAAAGCTCACTAGCTTTTTTCTAAGTGATGAATAAATGTGAGAAAAAGATAAATAAAGAGAGCAAAAATCCTACTTCATCATCCTCATCTTCTCTTGCCATTTAGATGAGGGTGTTCACATCATTTCATGAGTGTTAGCTTGTGTTAACGAAACTTCAAGGTAGATCATCTTTGTATCGAAGATCGGAAGCAAAGGTTGCATCTTTCTCTTCGTGGAACCTCTCGAGAGTCCGGAACCCGATGATCGCAGCGAAGGGACCACAACACGGAGTATATGAAGTGAAGGACCGGATCTACAAAGGTTGTAATCCCTCTCACTTAGTGTTAAAGTTGTTAACATGTTAGTTTTCGCCTAATCTCTAGTTTAAAGATCCGTATTCGGGTTGTTCGGCACGGCTAATTTTTTAATCGGGCATGGTTGATGCCTCGTAGACCCTTGTGCGCGTGCCCAGCAACCCTACAGTGGTATCAGAGCCAAGCTAGAGCTTTAGGCGAAGTCTAGACGAAGTTTAAAGTCCGATCGAATGCCGAAACCCCGATAAAACCCCTTCTCTGTAAATTTTTCAAAAATGTGGTTTTTTCTTAATTAAAAATGCTCAGAAAAACAAGCAGGAAAAACTAAGAATTACTGTGAAGTACGGTCCCCTAATTCAACTTTTTGACCGCGGAACAGCGGCGAAACCATGGGTTTGGCGGCGGTTCCGCGGCCAAAATTTGGACTTAGTCCCTGAAATTTCATTTAATTATTCTTAGGTCATTTCTTGTTAATTTTTTCTGGGAATATTTTAATTCCACTCAAGTGTTGAGTTTTCAAGGGTTGTATTGGGGAATCGTTGATTCGATCGGATAATTTAACTTTGTTTAATTTGTCCGGATAATTTTAGAAACTGTTAAAAAGTTCGAACGGATATCAATAACTCACTTTTTCCCCTGTCGGGAAATTTTTCAAAAGTTGGATTTTTTCTCGTGTTTAAGAACGTTCTAAGTCGTGCAAGCAACACGGTGGACCCTCTAGAAGATAACAAACCTTAACTCGATTATGTGACCGTCTTGAACTGCTTCTGAACCTTAGGGTTTGTGGCAGTACGGTGTGCCACATGTGAGGCGTTGGCTTGACCCTTCTACGGCTGGACCATTGGTACTGTGGCATGTGATGGATGTTTTTAAACTGATTTCAAGTGTTGAGATTTATTGGGGAAATCTTGGGTGTTTGATTATTCGATCGGAAAGTTTAACTTTGTCTATTTATCTGGAATGTGATACAATATTTGGAATCCACATATAGTTATGAGATAACTAATTTGAATGTTGTAAATCTAGCAGTTTAGTCTCAAATGATCGGTTGCCACGGAATTTTGATGTGATCAAAAGTCCGTCGCAATTACGTAGCGTACGCGAATACTCGCCGGGTAAACTTAATAGACAGCTACGCCCCATAACCCCGACCAAGTGACTGTAGGAGAACCTCGTCGCCGAAAGTATCCATTCGGGTGCTCGCGGTAGCGGTGTTCCGCCTTAGTGAACTTCGTCGACGACATCTAGGGGTGCGGCCGTCTACTAAAGTTTGCGACGAGCATTCGATCAGGATGTTGGGAATCTTGTTGAATTGCCCGACTTGATATTGAAAAGAGTTTTCGGTAATGAGACTAAAATGCGGGGTTTATAATTGTTAGGCATGCGATGTCTAAGGAATTCATTTTGTTAGGCATGCGATGTCTAAAGAGGTTGCGGATTCCAACTGTTGTAGTTTTACACTTTCTTTTCTGTGACCGTAAGCGTAGTATGTGGGGTATCGCCGGCTTCGTTGCTATACATCAACGACAATCGGGATACGCATACTTGCTTACGTTGATGATATGAGATATTATGTGTTGCTGTGATATGTTATATTGGATCGTCGCGTTTTGAATAGCCGGGGGTTTTATGTGAGATGAGAGTTTTTCTTTTTCATTCATGTAAAAATTTATATGTAATATTCTTTTATTAAGGCACTTCCAGGTTGCGGAAGATGTCACCGTTGTATATTATTTAATTTTCCGCATTAGGTAGACCCAAGGCGGGGAGCACAAGTAACCGGGTTCTAGGGTCCAGTGGGAGACCATCTCGAGGAGTCGAGACCGGGTCTCCTAACCCTAGAATTGGCAGTGTTACTTGCCGCTCTCGTAGGGGTCTAGGGATGTGGGATTGGCTATTCATCGCGACCGTGGAATCCGTGTTTTATACAAGCTCGTATTAAAAACACGGACATCCTAGTATATCCAATATTTCATATATGTTCTTCTGCTGCAATGTTCTGTGATGAGATCATATTACTGCCTGAGATGAATGTTTATATTATATATATGTGATATATGTTATATTGCGGATTTCGTTTCAAATGTGATGCTTGCGAAGCATAATAAAAATGGGACTTCATTAATGAGATTAATGAAACTAAAAGAAACCTAAGATGTTGTAGAAACTTGTTTATAAAAACTGGTAGCTCTAGTTCTTGCTTTGCATAGCGGTGTTCCTTGTAGAACATCCAGCACCTTATTCGATAAGGAAAGAGCCGAGATCCCTTCACCGGGAGTGACCTCTTTAGTGAAACTAGCAGATGCTGCACACTCGGTTTGTATTTTGATTGCTTCTATAGTTCTTGCTTTGCATAGTGATATTTGTGAAATATCCTGCACCTTATTCGATGAGAAAAGGGCCGACGATCCCTTCACCGGGAGTGACCCCTTTAGCAAAACTAGAAAAGCCTCAAAAACACTCCATTTAAAATCACTCGATTCTACAACGATATCAAGTTCATTACGCAAAGGGTTTTCTGAAAAACCCGCCGTAGCCCTCCGTCATTTCAGATAAGTACTGGTTAGTATTCGTGCTGCGTTTGTTGACCTTAGCCAAGGCGTAGTGTGCGGTAGCTGATTAGTGCTTATCTGTATAAGCATATGATGCGATTGAGTTAGGGTAGTCGTGTGACTTTGTTGACCTTAGCCAAGGGTCATGCGGGTGGGTTTAATTCAATCGGGAAATGACGGGTTGAACTTGGCTAGCACTTATGATTTGTTGACCTTAGCCAAGGTCATAAGATGCTAGGGGCAAAATATTATTGAGAATTTCAAGTGTTGAAATTTGCAATGAGATTGCATACCTTCTATGAGATTGTTGGATCCCGATACCCGCTGCGAGTGAGAGTTGCTCCTGGGAGAGTTTTACACATTACAATTAGTCGATCAAGTAGGTGTCTAGAAAGGTGTTAACGGGGTTACGCCTCTGGGAAAACGAGGTTTACTTTAATTAGGTTCGTGCGAAAGCACGGGGACCTCCCTCAAAGTACCGACACTGGCCTGGCCGAAAGATTGGCGAACTTGTAGCGTGTAATTAATCCCGGCTAGTCTTTCCTTTTAGGGTTTGAAGGAAGATTTGATTAAAACAGTGGGAGACATCCTGATTAGATATATTATATAACCAATCTAATCTTGCAAGAGTATACGCTGAGTGTTTTCTTCTCTCTCTCTCTCCAGGTAGCGACCATATCACGCCTTAATCAAGATAATAATACGGATGTATTGACCGAACCCGCTTGTTATACTGAGCTGGGAAACGTTGGTCCCGCTCCAACTTATAATTGTTATAAGACAGAGCAGGAAATTAGGGATTACCAGAATTCCCGTGCCGCCCAAACGAAGAAAGTGCATGCTGATGCATCTTCTTCGGGTGTGTTCATTACAGAGAACTGTTTCTCAGTATCCTTTACGTCCTGGGTATTTGATACTGGATCAGGATCCCGCATATGTAATCTGTTACATGGGCTACAGATAGGTAGAGAACTGAGAACGGGTGATAAGTATCATGAGACAGAAAACGGTGCAAGTGTTGCAGCCAAGTCTGTTGGTCACTATCACCCTGTATTACCAGAATACATTGATTCTGAACAAATGTTATTAGATACCGAACCTGATATACAAAATCATATCAGTCTCTTTATTAGTAAAGAAAGGATATAATTTTGTATTGTTGGATAATGTTTTGAACATTTCCTATATCAAGAGTTGATCGGATCAGGCACGTTATCTAAAAGCATTGACGTTCTAAATCAAACTACGGTTCTTAGTATACAGAACACACACAAGAGAAATAGTTCAGAAATGAACGAATCTTTCTTGAGGCATTGTAGACTAGGCCATATCAATGCGACCCGACTGGCTGAAATTACATATAGATGCATATTTAAATTAGTTTGAATTTACATCTTGTGAAACTTGCCGGTCATGTCACAAAGATACGATGACCATAGCTCTGTTTATTGGAAACAGAGAGAGAGTTAGTGAACTCTTGGGATTGATACATGCTGATGTATGAAGGTCCCCTGTCTACACATGCCAAGACCGGTTCTTTGTACTTCATTATATTCTCTGATGATCTCTCAAGATTCAGACATATGTTCTTGTTGAAACACAAGTCCGAAGCTTTTGAGATATTCACAGAATATAAGTTAGAAGTAGAGAACCAAAATGCGGGTATAAGTATTATGTCCTTTGATGAGATCAAGGAGGAGAATACTTGGGCACGGAATTCCTGGACTATTCTAAAGGAGAATGAGATTCTCTCTCAGCATTACTCCTCCGTATACACCATAACACGATGGTGTATCGGGGCAGAGCAATAGCACCCTATTTGATATGGTGTACTCTATGATGAGTACTACTGAGTTTCCTATTTCCTTTTTGGGAGTTATGCACTTGAGAAGTTGCATACCTATTGAATAGGGTTCCGATCAAATCAGTTGCCTACCACTTCATATGAGATATGGAAAGGAAAGAGCCCATCTCTTTAAGTCAGTTAAGATTTGGGGTTGTCCGGCCTATGTCTAAAAGCAAAATCCGGACAAGCTCGAGGCAAGGTCTGTTATGTAGAACTGGAAATGTTCCAGCTATACAAACTGCAGCTGATGATTTGGTAGAACCAAAGGATTCAATAGTTTCCAACGAACCTCAGGCTCTCCACCGATCTAGTAGGGTTCCTCACCCATCTGAGAGATACTTTGGTTTCTCTATGACAGTGGGAGCGAGGATTGCGTCATGAGATGATGACCCAACTAGTTTCGAGCAGGCCATCAGGAGTGGGACTCTATAAGAATAGCTGGATGCTTAGTGATCTGAGATGGAATCCTTATACACCAGCAAAGTATGGACTTTGGTTGCTTTATCTGAAGGGTTGAATCCCCATCAGGAGCGAGTATATCTTGAGAGGATTACTTGGTGTACATGGAAAAGTTGATACTTTCAAAGCTATGCTTAAGTCCATCCAGATCCTACTTGCCACGGCTACATACCATGACTACGATATCTGGTGGTTAGGTGTCATGACTGATTTTCTAAATGATGTTTTAGAAAAGAGCGTCTATAAGTACACAGCCAGAGGGCTTCGTAGACAGTGGGAGCAGCGGAAACGTGTGCAAGATGTTTTATATGATAAAACAGGCATCGCGGAGTTGGAATATCTGTTTTGATGTGGTAGTCAAAGAGTTTGACTTCATCAAAATGGTAGATAAACCTTGTATACACAAAAAGGTAGTAGGGAGTATGGTGGTGATCCTCGTAAAGTACGTGGATGACATACTCTTGATAGGGAAGGAGTTTCCTATGCTACGCTTGGTCAATCTCCGCTTATCACAATGATTCTCCATATAGGATCAAAGTGATACCTCCTAAATCCTGGGTTTTTGGATCTATGTGATAGATCTAATTGGATGTTAGGATACTCACTAGTTGTAGTGAGATAGTATCAATCGATCCTGGGAAGAATCACTGGAAATGTTCCAGGGTGATAAGGACGACTGAATGTCAGTCGCAGGCATTATTTATACCCTCAGTGGAGGGACGGTATGTTGGAAGAGTTCCAAGCTAGATACCGTGACATACTAGACGATTAAAGGCAAGATACATCGTTACCAAGGATGCTACCAAAAAGGCAGTCTGGATATATAAGTTCATGAGATGAACTTCGTTACTACCATTGTGTGACAATGGAGTTGTGGCTTTGGCCAAGGAACTACCGTCCCATCAGAAATCCAGATATAATTCTTAGGCAGTATCACCTGATCATGGAGATGGTTGATCTCCAGGGAGATCGAGGTTAGGAGAGTAGACACAGAGGACAACGGCGCGGATCCACTCACGAAGGCCTTTTTCCCAATAGAGACTTTTATGGGATGGTAGTGTATGAGATACTTCAACCGCAGCTAAATGTTGGGTATGCGATACCACAACAGATGGCCCTAGTGCAAGTGGGAGATTGTTAGTTATATGTATGCCCTAGAGGCCATTACTGTACATACGATATATATTGTAGTGGATGCTTGGACATATATAGGGAGGACTTTCTTGCTCGACATGATAGTATGCTATCTGGTTGTACTTTATCTTAACATGTGCTCTGATTGTCTCTATGTTACATGTTGATAAAGCCCTTAGGATGTGTACTCGACTACTGGGACTATGATGAGATCATACTAGTGGGGCCACGGTAGTCGACGAGTACATCCTATAACTGTTCCTAGTCGAGGGTGTATCGAGACAGGGCATCGATACACCAGAATAGACTAGCGTATACGCATCTTGACCCATATGATGGGCGATGGATGATCCCATATCCATCGGTGTTTGACATCAAGGATGGTGTACGGGTGCTCAGTGGAGACTGGGTACACTGGACGGACTCGCCGAGAACTCCCAGATGGTATTATACCTCACGTCAGATGGCAGTTCTCCGGTGACACTGGTACAGAGTAGTCTGTTGACCCGAGATCGTCATAGAGTCTTGTGTGATTCCCACTGTGCTTTGATTTCCATCATACCACGTCCAAGAGGGCGTACAAAAAGGTGGCTTTTGGGTACAGTCCCGAATCACATGGAGGCAATGAGCGATAGGAGGGGATTCATCTCTCCCGGTATAGGGAGTTGATGTTGTGCTGTGTTCGATTGGCTATAACCGAAAATCCCTGGCCAGGGTTGCTGAGATTTACTGGTAAGTGTTATCAGTAGTTTTTCGAACTGTTATAGACCTCATATCGACACGACTTATCGAGCTACTGGGGTCTGACGTTTACCACCCCTAGGCGAGATATGCAACATATCAGACGACGAGACCGGACTGTACGGGAGTGTTACTGTTTGGATTTACAGGAGAATGTACAGGCTTGCTTGTTGATCTTCTGAGCGCTCAATACCTGGGTAGCTGTTACGTTTAGCTGACCTCTTGCAGCTTGTGGGTGTTTGATATGATCATCACCTACTGCCGGCGTATTGACGATTCTTTAGAGTCCTACACAGAGGTTTCTTGGCTCAGGCAAAACGGAGTAGGAGCACATATGTGATATGTGCGGGACCGAGGATATTACGATATGAGATACCGTATTGTATTCTCGCGATATTTGATATCAGCCGGGTCATCGGATCAAGTGTTGATTCGATGAATCGGTACGGATAAATATTAGTCGGTTATATGCGATATAGCCGGATTGTCGGATCAAGTGTTGATTCGATAATTTAATGTATAATAATATATATGATATATTAAATTACATTAACTAATATTAGCTCACTAAAAGATTCTTTTTCTCACTCGGGTAATACATTGATATATATGCGATATATGTTAAATGTATTATTTTATTTGGTTACAATAAATATTATATATGTGATATATAATATTGTAACATGATATGATTACTAATGCAACATGTTTAGTAGAGATTAAATATGGTTAGGGTTTGATTAGGGTTAAACCTTTCTAGATGTTTCTAGAAGGTTTTCTTTTTTGTTCTGGAAAAGATATTTTAGCATGATATTTCTTAACCCAACCACACCCTTTAACCCTAGTTCAATCTCTACAATGGTTACTTGACCATGGTTGCATAATTCATCATTATCTCCTTTGCATTATTCATCACAAAAGGATTTCTATCATAATTCTATTATTCATCATCTTCTTCCTTCTTCTTTCTTCATGGAAAAAGCTCACTAGCTTTTTTCCAAGTGATGAATAAATGTGAGAAAAAGATAAATAAAGAGAACAAAAATCCTACTTCATCATCCTCATCTTCCCTTGCCATTTAGATGAGGGTGTTCACATCATTTCATGAGTGTTAGCTTGTGTTAACGAAACTTCAAGGTAGATCATCTTTGTATCGAAGATCGGAAGCAAAGGTTGCATCTTTCTCTTCGTGGAACCTCTCGAGAGTCCGGAACCCGATGATCGCAGCGAAGGGACCACAACACGGAGCATATGAAGTGAAGGACCGGATCTACAAAGGTTGTAATCCCTCTCACTTAGTGTTAAAGTTGTTAACATGTTAGTTTTCGCCTAATCCCTAGTTTAAAGATCCGTATTCGGGTTGTTTGGCACGGCTCATTTTTTAATCGGGCATGGTTGATGCCTCGTAGACCCTTGTACGCATGCCCAGCAACCCTACACTGTAGGTATCGAGCGCATCCAGTTCTTTATAATGTTTAAGCGGCACCATGGCGACTTGCAGACTTTGCTCTTCGTCAGCGGACGTTTGTATTGAAGGCCGAGCAGAGAACACAGCATGGACCTCATCTTCCGAGTCACTACCAAAGATCAATGTAGGAGCAGATGGTCCCGGCTTGTTGTATTGGGGCGGACCCGAATAAACTATCTCCTCTTCCTCCTCGGTGTCACTGCCGAAGACAGGGATAGTGGCGTTAGCTTTGTTCTCCGGCTTGTGACACCTCTCCGTATCTTCGAAATCCGGTAAGAAGTATTTGGCATCTTCATATTTGCGGACCTCGTTCACGGAGAATGGGTTCAGTTCTCCCGTCACGGTATGCTCGAGGCCATCCCTAAAATACTTCATACACTGATGCTGTGTACAGGGGATAATGTTGTACTCGTGTAACCATGGTCGGCCGAGCAGAGCATTGTAGCACGTCTTGGCATCTATGACGTGGAATTTAATGTCCGTGATGAGCAGCCCAAAACGTAACGTCAGTATCACAGATCCAAGAGTTCTCGATGATTGGGAGTCGAACCCGAAGATGGTGATCTTGTCCCGAGCAAGGTGCTGGACGCTCATGCAGATTTCCTTTAACACCCGCACGTTAAGTAGATTAACAGACGATCCGTTATCGATAAGGATTTTGCCTATCTTTATATCATGGCAGTATCCTGAGACATAGAGGGGGCGATTGTGTTCGCACGTCCCAAGGAAAAGGTCTTCATCACCGAAAGTGACATCGGCCGTGTGCACTTCCTCCAATTCATCCTTCATCTTTTCTTCGGCCAGGAAAGCTTGGAATTGCTCCGGCTCCTGTAGTGTCTTAATTAATGAATCTCTCGCCTCTTTTGATAGTAAAAGGGCGTCAAGAATGCTGAGCTGCGAGGGTAGCTTCCTCAGATGTGCTAGAACGTTGTAATCCACCCTATTTTTCTTTGGCGGGTCCTTGGCGGCTAGCTCTTCCATGACTTGGTCATCTAGGGTAATATCCTCAGAGACCTTTTCTTCCCCTTTATCTTTCTTGTTTGAGGGTCCGAGATTCTTTTCGGGTAGCGTCCGATTACGCAGTCGGATATTTTCACAGACCTTCTGCTCTTCTTCTTTTCCCGAGGTGGACTCTTTAAAGAGGGGGCTAAGAGCCAGCTCCTCATCAGAATCTCTCCCGAATGTGAGCACTTGTGATCCCCCGGCGTTAACCATGCGACAATCGCCGGTAGTTCTGTTAAGCTTCTCGGTCGTACATTTCTGCTCCCGACGAGTTTTGCGCTTTTCCCTCTTAAAATGCTGTCGGTGAGCAACATATCTTTGCCACCATCTATCAAAAGCTTTGCATTCTTCAGTGGGGTGCGAAATCTTCCGATGATACAAGCAGTAGGAGGGGTGCATTTCCGCTTCACCAGTAATGCTTCCTTCAGAGGATGGTAGCTTCATACCCATTGACAGGGCTTTAGCAAACCTTTTCCTCGCCTTGAATTTGCTTTTATCCGCAGTGGGTGTATTTTGCTTCAGCGGGAGTGTCTCAGCTCTTTCGTCAAGGCGCTGGCGCTTGGCCCTTTCAAATATGACCGCCTCGCGTTCCCGATCAGCTTTACTCTTTAAGAGAGCTTCATTGAGGAATGCGTCAATTGTTTCATCCGATGGCCCCAGAATTTCTGGTTTAGGATCTTCCCCCAGCTTTTCAGTGCACGGAGTTTCCCTCATCTTTCTCTTGAAACACCTGGTTGAGGAACTCCTGGAGTGTAATGGGAGTCCGTGCTTTCTGGTTGTATTCCTCCAGCGTCAATTTGTTTTTGTAAGTCTGTGCGCTTGTCGCCAGGCTTCACGGGCTTCTTGGATTTCTTTTTCTTCTTCTTTGAAGATTTTGACGGCTGGTTGTGAGTGCTTGGGCCACTACCATCGGTCTTTGGAGTTGGACGAGGTTTCAACATCCCTTCAATGATCTGAGGTTCTAACGGGTTCTTCCACCTGATCGCTGGGCATATTTGAAGATCGTTTAGCATTCTCTTTGTTTTGGCCAATAGCACAACCTCCCATGGGGCTTCTTCAACGCGGGAGCATGTTTCCCCCGACGCATTCATCCTTTTAGGGGTGTGAGGCTGCGGCGGATTCACCTTCCATCTGTCGGACAACGCGAACTTGCCCTGTTGGTACTGGTCTTCAATCCAATTTTTGAAGACGTAGCAATCCTTGATCGAATGACCCAGTACTCGGTGGTAAGGATAGTACTTGGGCTCATTGACATCATTTGGCTGCGACGGACGTCTTGGATCCGGCAGATTTATGAGTCGGTTACGCAATGCCAGCTCAAACAGTCTTCTCGTTTTATCTCGAGGAAATGAGTAAGGACGTCCTAGCCTCTCCTCAAGGGGCGTGCGCGGACGCATATTATTTTGACGGACAGCCGGTTTCGAGTTGCTCGACTGTTGTTGAGCATTAGCGACAACGATCGCTTTTCCCTTCCCCTTCTCGTTTTGAGAATCCGGTTTTGGAGGGGGCGGTCTATGACCCATCTGGTCCATTTGGGCCAGTTTATCGATCAGGGCCTGGAAGGTAGTCGGCTTGAAGAACATCATGAATTGAGATATGGTCGCCTGCGGATCGAGGGTTCCCACAAACATAACCACTGCCGGAGCCTCTTCAATGCATTGTTCGCATTTTGACCATAAGTTCCGCCACCGTATCGCATACTGAACCCTTGTTTCGCCTGGCTTCACCCTGGCATTAATCAACGCCGTTATCAGGGTGCGTTTGCTGGCACTTGCGAAACGCTGGGTAAACAACAGCTCCATCTCCGTAAATGTCTTGACGGAGTCATTCGGGAGTTCAGAATACCACTTGAACGATGTATCTGATAAGCTGCCGATGAACTGGCGAAGCAATAATTTATCATCACCGCCGGTGTTGCCGCAAAGCGTCCTGAACGGGGCAACATGCTTGTGGGGATTGCTCGTCCCCTTATAGACATGGAATTTCAGTATTGTATAGCCCGGCGGGTACTTTATCTGATCGTACCAGCTTGGATATGGTCGTCCTGTTTTTACGACCTGACCAGCTGCCTCAGTCGTTTGATGAACCCGGATCTGTTGAGCTATGTATTCGTCCAAGTCAGCTTTGGAGATTGTTTCCTCCTTGGCTGTTGACAAAGCCGGTGGAGGATTTGACATTTCTCCCCTGTCGTCTTCAAGGATGATCGAAGGATCTTCAGCAGGAGGATCTCGTTGAATCATCATGCCCACCATGTCCTGGAATAGGAGGGACATTCACTTTATGTTGGCTGCTTGTTCCGCAGCCTCTTTGTCCTTCTTCTCCAATATCCTGCGAAGGAATTCAGCGTCAGTTTCTTGCTCTTGGCGTTCATCTGAGGACGCTTCAGGGCTTTCTTTTGGCCTAGTGAGCGCGGCCATCGCGTTCATCATTTCCTGAAGCTTTTTCTGTTGCTCCTGAGCTTTGGTCACCGACCGTGTAAGCGGTCTATGACCTGAATTGCACGGCTGTCTTCTTTCCCCGACGCCATGTATACAGTATGGACTACAATGCCCCCGGACTTAGGGTGTTTAGGCTCACCGCCTTTGGCATTTGCCGCGGGCGTGGGAATTTTCTTCGGCCTCCTTCTCTTGTGGGCCATTGAAGTTGAAGGGGCCGTTGCAGCGGGCACCCTAGTGACTGTCGTCCTTTGCTGTTTGATAGGACGTCTCTTTTCTTCCATCACTTTTGCCCTTTTCTGCTAACGAGAGTGACCTTGGTTAATTACGGATTCTTGAACCCTTCGCCAAACTTTATAAATTTTGGAGGATAGCCGCTGAGGGGGCTGCTCCAGCTTCGTTTCCGGAACCTTCTCTGCAGGTGGAGGAGATCTTTTTAGCGTAGCAGTCGGAGAGTTCTTACGTACCCTCCTTAGCTGTTCAAAGCTGTTCCCAATTGGAACAGCAGCATTAACTTCCATCAATGGAGCAGGCAGAGTTAGCCCTGAGGGGGAGCTGCCCCCGGCTTCATCACTCGGCGCCAGTGGCGACGTCGAGCGTGACGAGCCGTTGGGACTGGCTCGGCGATAGGGACAGCTTCATCTTGCTCTCTGTCCGAATGAGGTCCTGCTGGTGTCAGCCTCTTAAAGACTGAGATTGTCCTTTGAGTAGTGATATTCAATCTGTCAAAGACAGATCCTCGAGTAGGAGCAGGAGCCGGAATAGTCAGTCTTGAAAAGACTGACTCTTTAACAGGAGAAGCTGCCTTGACGACTTCAGGAGTAGGGGTTGTTGCTTTCCTTGGGACAGCCACTTTAGGGTTCATAGGCTTCTTGGTGGGCCCATCAGAGTTCTGATCCAGCCCGGCAAAGACAGAGGCTGCCGGCTTGATATTGGACGACCCGTTGAAAGGGGCCGTTGTAGCAGTGAGCCGATCAAAAACTGACTTCTTGTTCGCTTCTGGTGCGGGCACTGGCATAGCGAAGCTTGCAGGCGGGAGCATGGTCCCGAAAAACAGGCCGGTGGTGGCCTGGGTCACCTATTCTACCGGCATGGTAAGGATGGAGGCCGCTTGAGGCCCATAAGCTACACCTCCGGGTGAGGTGGAGCGTCGGTTGCACTTGCATTTTGAGCAGCTCGAGTAGTTGGAGGCCATTGATGCTTGATTTCTGCGCCAGGAAAAAGACCAAATCTTAGTAGCTTGAAACCCAAAGGCAACCATTAACAAACCGCGATTCGTTCGCGTAGACGACACATAAAGTGTGGAGTGGAAAGAGGAAAAGGTCCCACCGGGCGTGCCAGAATCTGTTCTCCTCCGAAAGACGGCCAAGACGATGTGGGGACGTCTTGCCTGTGATTCGGGGCAGATGCTATTTGGTTTTATCCGTCCACCTCTCCGAAGATGCCAAGTTGATTTATGGCACCGTGTATCGGAGGTTTAGACGGATGCGGCCGATGTAGCAGACTTCGTCAGATTCCCCCTCATTAGAGGGGTTTTTGATTGTGGGGACACTCTTCCCTGCAGGCGCAAGCCCCTGCAGTTAATTACGCTACCGCATCGCGGTAACAACTTTCTCCTTCTCCAGAATTTCACTTCGTGTCGTGTGTGTTTGTTTTGTTTGTGGTTGCCCGTGGATTGTATACGGAGACTAAGTTATGCCGTTGCCCGTAGGACGTGGATTGGTCCAAATCCATATTTTCTTAGATTTGGGTTTGGGGTTTTGGTTTGAGGATACGTTAGCCGTATTTGAGGCTAAGATCAACTCAAACGTTTGTTAAGGATACGTTAGCCCAGTTTGAGACTAAGATCAACTTAACGGGATCGTTTAGATCTGACAAAAGAGCATTTGAGGGCTCTATTGTTCCAGTTTAGGGACGTAGTGGTCCATTGCATGTATGGCCATCGGGACCCGTCACCTCTCTGACGACGTTGAGGGATTACAACGACAGATGTCAGAGGAGTTCAGAGATGTACCCTTGAACCAGAGTTGATTGGGGGGATCTATAGTCCAATTTGGGACTAAAGTCTATTTGAAGGTTTCAGGATACGTTAGCCATATTTGAGGCTAAGATCAACTTAAACGGGATCGTTTAGATCCGACAAAAGAGCATTTGGGGGCTCTATTGTTCCAGTTTAGGGACGTAGTGGTCCATAGGTAGTTTAAGGACATTGCGGTCCATGTTCCAGTTTAGGGACGTGGTGGTCCATTTCCAGTTTAGGGACGTGGTGGTCCACGTTCCAGTTTAGGGACGTGGTGGTCCATGTTCCAGTTTAGGGTCGTGGTGGTCCATGGGTAGTTTAAGGACACATAAGTCCATGGGCTTAAGGACCCCACAGTCCATATGGGTGTGTTTAAGGACGCATTAGTCCGTTAGTTGAAGGACGCATAAGTCCATGGGTTTAAGGACCCCACAGTCCGTATTTTGGTTTAAGGACGCATAAGTCCATGAGTTTAAGGACCCCACAGTCCGTGTTGATGTGTGGTTATCAGGACCCGTCACCTCTCTGACGTCGTTGAAGGATTACAACGATAGGTGTCAGAGGAGTTCAGAGATGTACCCTTAAACCAGGCGTAAATTGATTTAGGAGAGCAGTCTTGCTCAGTCAATTTAGTTTGAGGACTTACGGCCATGATTGGGCTAAGTCCAGTTGAGAATATTCAACATTTTTCTTGATCTTTGACCTATTAGGCCTATGCTAGGGCTTTGCCCATGTTTGATAATGCAATGCATTTTATTCTGGCCTGCTAGGCCTTTTTGATTTGGGCTCTGTCCCTTTATAAATGATGCAGAGCATCTGTTTGGGCTCTGCCCTTCTTTAAAATAATGCATTGCATTAATTATCTGACAGTGGTCATGTGGCCTGTCAGGCACTTTACGCTAATTAATGAGCGCAAGCGCATGTGGAGGTGACAGTGTCACGGTCTGGTGAGCGCAAGCGCAGTGCGCTGCGCTGTTGCGCCGCTGACACGTGGCGCTCACTGGTGGCTTGCGCCAACCCATGAGTGCAACAGTGCAGTTTTTGCAAGTGCAAGGCACTATTTCAATCACTTAATCCAATTTTTGGATTCAAGAGAGGAATCTTTAAGATTCCAGAACCAATAGTTTATAAAAAAGTGCAAGGCACTGTTATTATTTATTTTTTTATTGAAGATCATTGATCTTGTTCTTAGATCAATGATCTATTCAGAAGAAATTCTTTTTCTTTTTTTTATAAGGTTTTTACCTTTTTTCTTGAGTTCTTTAAAATTCTTCAGAGTTCTCTCTTTGTTGTTTTTCTGAAGTTCATGATGTCGATGTTGTTGATGTTGATGCCCTTTGAATTGGGGTCTAGGGGCCTTTATATAGTGCCCATAAGTTTGTTAAATTTGTTAAAGAGATCATTCTCAGAGTGATTTAGGTAATTTTCCCCACCGTTGGATCTTTGATGGGCTTCTGTTTTACGGAAGACAATCTTTTTGTTTTAACAAGAACAGAAAGATCTTACTGGAATTTTAATTCTGTTTGGCGCAAACGCCTCAGCGCTTGACACGTGTCACGCAGCGCACAGCGCAGCGCAACTGCGTTGACACGTGTCGCGCAGTGCAGCGCTTGCGCAACTGCGCTGACACGTGTCGCGCAACTGCGCTTGCGCAACTGCGCTGACACGTGTCGCGCAGCGCTTGCGCAACTGAAGCGTTGCTTCCTTTAATTTTTATTTTAAATAGAGCCTTGCTCTGATTGAGCGCACTGCCTTGGGCGCTGCGCTGACGTATCAACTTCTGACACGTGGCGCTTTGCGCGCAGCGCATGGGATTTGAAGCGTTGCTTCCATTTTTGAATTTTTGAAATTCAAACATAGCTTTGCTCTGATTGGGGGAACACGCATTTTAGGAAGCAGAGCATGACATGGTTTGTTTAGTATCAGAGCCATAGGATTTAGGGTTAATCAGGTTTAGTTATTTTGTAGTTGGGTATTAAACCCAATACACTAACCAGGAAACCCGGAATTAGGAACATGTCCTGCCACATTACTATCTTGCCAATCTTAAATCTATAGCTATCTTGTTTATTGAATCATGTTTACCGTAGCTAATCCTCTTTAGTGTCTTGGCTTCAGAATCATGGTGGATAGAGATTTGCGATCGTACCAGAGGCATATTGATGACGCCGCATTACTTGGAGTTATACGTGGAATGCTGGAAAACCAGAAGCGGCAAACTGAGCTTAATCAGCGGCAGGCCAAGCCTTTCCAGGAGGGTCTGCGGACAGTCCCGTAGTTGCGGTAGCACCCTGGCCAGCATAGCGTGAGGGCACCGTGGCGGACTTTATAAGGCTCTGTCCGTCCACATTTACAGGATTGGAAGAGCCATTGTCAGCGGAGCAGTGGCTAGTTGATATGGAGAATCTGCTTGTCGCCGTGCAGATTCCAGATGAGAAAAGGGTGGATGTTGTACGCATCCAACTAGTAGATTATGCTCGCGAGTGGTGGCTCATAGAAGAGCCCGTCTGCCTAAACCGATCAGTTGGGAAACATTTTTGCGAAGTTTCTTGGAGAAGTTCTTTCCGCAATCTGCTCGAGAGGAAATAGAAGAGAAGTTTATTAGCCTGAAGCAGAATAGCGGGTCCGTTGATGCGCATGCGGCTGAGTGGACTCGGCTCAGTCGATTTGCAGGGCCTTTGGTTGCCAACGATGCAGATAGGGCACGAAGGTTTATGCATAGTTTGGATGTGGAGATTCAGAGACATATTATATCTCTGGGATTGACCACCTTCTCCCAAGTTCTCAAGGTAGCCAGAGAGCAGCAGAGTTTATCGGTGAAAGGGAAGAGTACGCAACAGTAAGAAGTCGTAGTGCGGAAGTCGGCATTTACGCCAAACCGAGCTCCTGTATGCAGAGGCATCCCGGTGAACAGGCGAGGCAGTCTACCCATGAAGAAGCCCGTTGTATCCGATCAGAGAAGGAGTGTGTTTTGTGACTACTGCCAACGACTGGGTCATTTCCGGAGGGAGTGCTGGATGAGGCTTGGGCAGTGTCTGATTTGCGGAGCTACTGATCATCGAATGCATGCTTGTCCATCGAGAGTTCAGTTGAAGGGTGATGCTCCGAGAGCACAGCAGAATCAGATTACTCAGGGGCCTAATCAAGCACGAGACTTCACTTTGACGACCAAGGAGGCCAAGGCTTCAGACGAAGTTGTTTCAGGTATCCTACTCGTTTATAATTTCCCCGCATTGGCATTATTTGATTCAGGTGCATCCCACTGCTTTATGTCGTTCAAGTTTATTACTGCACACTCGATTCCATACGCGGCCTTGTCTAGTGGCTGGGACATACACACTGGGAATGGGAAAAATTATATCTAGTAGCGAGTGCAATGATTGTTCGATTGTCATTTGTGGACGACAGTTATTCGCGGATTTCTTGGTGATTGATACTGGCAGCTACGATGTTGTCTTGGGAATGGACTTTCTTGGCACTTTCCACGCCCACATCGATTGCAGGGTAAAGAAAGTTACACAGCATCAGTGTATGAAGTACTTCAAAGATGATCTCGAGTACACTGTGACAGGGGAACTAAATCCATTCTCCGTGAATGAAGTCCGCAAATATGAGGATGCCAAGTACTTCCTGCCAGATTTCGAAGAAACAGAAAGATGTCGCAAACCGGAGGACAAAACCAAAGCTATCACTACTATTTCAGTCTTCGAGAGTGATACCGTGGAGGAAGAGGAAATAATTTATTCATGGCCACCCCAACGCAACAAGCCAGGACCGTCCACCCCTATTCTGGTCTTCGGCAGCGACTCGGAAGATGAGGTCAATGCTGTATTCTCCGCTCGGCCATCAATACAAGCCTTCGCTGATGAAGACCAAAGTTTACAAATTGCAATGGTTCCGCAAGAGCATTATAAAAAGCTTGATGCGCTAGAAACTTATAGTGTGCAAGAACTGCAGACGTTCTACGTCCCTCCCAGGCGAAAAGGTGAAAAGGCAATCCTATTCTACCGATCCGGGGAAACCAAAGTGGAGAAAGAAATTTGGCATGGTGCAGATTCTACACTTGACAGACTCCAGCCCATCCGTTTGCCCAAATACTAAACAGACGAATTAAAAAGACTGTTGAGGAGCCAAAGCGTACCCCTTAAGCAGACTGCTCGACAAGCTCAGTTCTACAACAGGATCTGGGATGTCCCCGGAGCTCAGCGAAAACTGCCCAACGGGAGAATGGAAACGATCGGACTTGGATATGTTCAATCCAAGGGACGGGAGCGAGTCCATGGCAGCTACGTCATACATGACTTCAATGAAGAAGGAGATGCTCTGTGGGAAGATGCTAACCCTGAACCAAAACGAGCTCCCGTCGTGAAAATGCCAAGCCCGTCGTTTGAAGAACAGATGGACAAGCTGATAAGAAAAGCGGGTCAAAAGGTTTGAGACGATCATAACCGCGAAAAGGCCATCTACGTGAGAACCAGGACGCAACGCCTCCTTCAGCAGGCCGTAGAGAATGATGATGCCCTTCATCGCCAGCCTGTCATACAAAAGACCCGAAGCAGAGGCAGAAATAAACCCAAGAACGGAAAATATATTCAGGCAGCGTAAGGGGTCCAAAAAGACACGCGAAGCAGAATCGAGCAAACAGGATTCGTCTCTTATAAAGAAGATGGGTCAAGCATATTCTTTTTCCCAAGGCAAAACAAAGAAAATACTTGATCTTGCCATAAAACATCAGATGATTACCCTCCCGGAGTCCAAGCACCCCGCGCAAGCAGGCGAGGTCTCTCACCCGGACTATTGCTCCTATCATCAAGGGATAAGGCATCCTCTCAAAGACTGCTTTACATTCAAAGACTTGGTTGAAGAACAATATCAGCAAGACAGGTTCACACTATCCAGTTGTTGGAGGGTAACTCCGCCGCAGAAGCATGAACCGAAAGCCACGTATGCAGTGAGAGTAGAACCAGATAAACGTCGGTCTTGGAAGCGATCTCGTACCTGTCATGTGATAACGCTGTCTGAAGAAGAACCCGAAAATATGGATAACCTCCCCCGGTGGTTCAAAAACGATGATGACGAGGTGATCTACGAGTTTCCACCAGCACCAAAAGAGCTAGAAGATGGGATACATACTACTGCAGATGACCTCAGAAAAATCGACTTGGGAACGGCAAACAACCCACGGCCGACGTTCGTCAGTGAGCTGTTGTCTGAAGAAAAAGTGGCTACACTCAAAGACGTGCTCATGCAGTACAAAGATTGCTTCGCATGGAACTATTCCGAAATGCCGGGACTAGATCCAGAGATTGTTATGCACAAATTGGCGATATCTCCGGACATCAAGCCAGTCAAACAAGCGCCGAGATGAATGCGGCTCGAGCTTGAGATGAATATCAACGCTGAGGTCAAGAAGCTAATCGACTCCGGCTTTATCCAAGAGGTTCAGTACCCTGATTGGATTGCCAACATTGTCCCGGTGATGAAGAAAAATGGAACGGTGCACGTATGTGTGGACTTTCGGGATCTCAACAAAGCCTGCCCAAAGGACGACTTTCCAGTACCGGTCACCGAGCTGATGATCGACAATACGTCCACCCACGAAGTCTTCTATTTCATAGATGGCTCATCAGGATACAATCAGATAAAGATGCATCCCGAGGACCAGAAGCATACCGCTTTCCGGACCCCTTTGGGCATATTCTGCTACAAGGTGATGCCTTTCGTTCTAAAGAACGCCGGTGCCACCTATCAGAGGGCCATGACAAAGATCTTCGATGACCTCATACATGAAATCGTCGAATGCTATATCGATGACCTCGTAATTAAAAGCAAATCATACGAGGAACATTTAGAGCATCTGAAGATCGTGTTTCAGCGCCTTCGGAAATACAATTTGAAGATGAATCCTCTCAAGTGCGCGTTCGGAGTTTCCTCGGGCAAGTTCCTAGGATTCGTAGTCCGACACCGAGGCATCGAGATAGACCCGTCGAAGATCAAGGCGATCATGGAAATGCCTCCGCCAAGGACTCTCAAGCAACTGTGGTCTCTCCAAGGAAAGCTCGCGTATATCAGGCGATTCATAGCCAATCTCTCCGGCAAGTGCCGTCCTTATAGTCACTTAATGAAGAAGGGAACCCCGTTCGTCTGGGATCGCAAATGCCAAGGCACACTAGACGAAATCAAGAAATACCTGCAGAATCCTCCGGTGCTAACCGCTCCGGTTAAGGGAAAGCCTCTCATTCTGTACACAACAGCCCTCGAGGGTTCTTTAGGCGCGCTGTGGGTACAATAAAACGACCAAGGGAAAGAGAGAGCCCTCTACTACTTGAGTCGAGTTCTCCTGGGGGCAGAAAGCAATTACTCCCCCCATCGAAAAACATTGCCTGGCATTGATCTTCGCAATAACGAAGCTCAGACACTACGCGTTGGCACACGAGGTCCATCTCATATCGAAGGTCGATCCTCTCAAATATTTGATGTCAAAGTCCATATTAACATGACAACTTGCTAAATGGGCCCTGCTCTTGATGGAGTTCTCGATAACTTATCGTCCCCTCAAGGTAGAGAAAGGTCAAGCCATCGCCGACTTCCTTGCTGAACATCCAATACCTACCGATTCTCCTTTGAACTGCGAATTGCCCGACGAGCACGCGTTTGACACAATCGACGGTAAGAAAGGAGAGTGTGACACCCAATGGGAACTCTACTTTGATGGGGCATCCTCCATGAAAAAGCGCAAACAAGCCACCCCCATAATCAAATCTGGGGTGGGCCTCATCTTCGTGACTCCACAAGGAGGGATAATGCGCTTTGCCTGCTCCTTAACAGAACCGAGGACAAACAGTGAAGCTGAATATGAAGCTTTGATAGCGGGTCTTGAGATAGTTGTCGACATGGGAATCGAAAACCTCCTCATCTACGGAGACTCACAGCTGGTCGTCAGCCAAATAAACGTTGACTATCAAACATGCAAGCCGAAGTTGGTGAAGTACGGTGAGAGAGTACAGCAACTACTGACTCAAATTCCCTCATACACCCTGGAAAGTATACCGCGTGCGGAAAACAGCAAAGTGGATGCATTAGCCAAGCTCGCTAAAGAACTGGCTGACGAGAACCTCGATGACGTAAGGATCGTTGTACAAAGCCGTCGGATTCTTGCACCGGCAGAAATATCTCCGGAGTCATCTGAAGAGAAGGGAGCTACCGAGCAAACGGCTCTACAAATAAAAGACCAGGAAAAGACTAAGGATTGGAGAGAAGTCTTTATAGACTACTTCAAATCTCGTCGAACACCTGAAGATGTGTCATCAAGACATCGGCTCATGAAACGAGCTTTATCCTTCGCCTTTGTCAATGATATTTTGTATAAGAGATCGTTCGACTCCCTGTGGCTAAGATGCCTAGGACCTGAAGAGGTAAGGAGAGTCATCCAAGAAATACACGACGGACTCTGCGGTTCTCACCAAGCCGCGCCGAAGATAAAGCTGAAGATCAAAAGGATGGGCTACTATTGGCCCGCAATGATCCAAGACTGCCTCGAATACGCGAAGCAGTGCCACTCGTGCCAAATTTATGGGGACTTTATCCATCAGCATCCAAATCCGCTACACCCAACGGTGGCTAGTTGGCCGTTCGAGATGTGGGGAACTGACATAATCGGGTCCATCGAACCAGTATCGTCCAGAGGACATCGATTCATTTTGGCGACAACCGATTACTTCTCCAAATGGTCGGAAGCGATACCGCTAAGAGAAGTGAAGACGGAGAATATCCTCCATTTCTTCAAGACACACGTCATTTATCGGTTCGGCACTCCGCGACGGATTATCTCCGATAACGAGCCAGCCTATAGAAGCCATAAGATCAGCCGCTTCACACAACAACATAACATAGACTGGAGATACTCTTCGGTCTATAATCCCCGAGCCAACGGTCTAGCTGAGGCTTTTAACAAGACCTTGACGAAGATCGTGAAAAAGACGGTGTCTCGAAATAAGAGGGACTGGCACGAGAGACTGCATGAAGCTCTCTGGGCGTATCGAACTACGTTCAAAACAGCCACAAACGCAACGCCGTATGCATTGGTGTTCGGTACAGAAGCGGTGCTCCCCCTCGAGATAGAGTTACCCTCTCTACGAGTGGCAGTTCATTACGAGATAACAGACGAAGAAAATGCTCACCTTCGCCTTGAGGAGCTCAACGCCCTTGATGAAACCCGTCTCCTGGCGCAACAAAATCTGGAAGCTTATAAAGCAAAGATGGCGTACTCATATGAGAAATTGACTAGGCCGAGGACATTCCGCCAAGGCGAACTTGTACTAGTGGTCAAAAGACCTATGATCCCCAATCGTGCCAAACGGGGGAAGTTCGAGCCGAACTATGAAGGTCCGTATATCATAGACAAAATCTACCAGGGTGGAGCCTATCTACTCATGGACATGCATGGTGAAAGACCTTTCAAGCCAATAAACGGCCGCTTCCTGAAAAAATACTACGCTTAACGAGTCACGGCCTAGGTCAACGATAGATGACGACGCCTATGTCCGCTCGCTATCTTCCTAAGCCCAAACTCTGTAAGTAGTAGCCGGCTTTTGGACCGAAACGTCTTTAAACTAATGATAGACCACTATGTCCTAAAACTGGCTGTTGACCGAGACGTCGATAAACTAATGATAGACCACTATGTCCCTACTCCAGGCGAAACGATATAGAGGTCGTATGGTTTTACGATAAGGGTTCGGACGCATACGTGTGTTTACGCACGTACGACTTTCGGACAGTTTTTACTAGTCGGCTTTGGTTTAAGCCAGTTACTAGTATCCGGTTATTGGATTTATACAGTCTAAAGTTTTTCCGTGTTTTCACGGATAGGAGGGGCGTTCTCGTAATTGCGCGAGAAGCTTCTAGAAGATGGTGACTAAGGAGGTTTAGGTGGTATATACATTGAATGAGATTAGTGAGTCATATGGATGATTCATCCATGTCATTAATGCTTCATAATTGCTTAATGACTCATGGAGATGAATCACCATAAGATATTTATCAAGCATGGTTGTAAATCATTTTCTTTTCTTTTCTTGAAAAACAATAATGCTTGATATATATTATGATAACTCATTTTCTCATTTCATTATTCTTCTCATCTTCTC
This sequence comes from Agapanthus africanus, assembly GCA_030015575.1. Lineage (NCBI taxonomy): Eukaryota > Viridiplantae > Streptophyta > Magnoliopsida > Asparagales > Amaryllidaceae > Agapanthus > Agapanthus africanus. Next base: position 965,108,207 of record CM057338.1, read on the forward strand.
TCTCCTCAAGCTCTCTCTCTTCAAACCCTAATCCTCCCCTCTCATGTGTTGAGTACAAAGATTAGTTAGACTACTTAATCTATAACCATACTCTATTTCATCTAGGTACTTTGATTAGCACTTAAAGATACCTAGTTGCCTCAAGTTTAGAGGCAAAGCTTGGAGTTTAGCTCTCGTGGTGGATCGTCTACTACTTGGAGAAGGCCGAGGAGGAGGTGGAGTTCGTAAAGACGAAGGACACGGTTCTTTAGGTATAATCCCTTCACATAGTAGTTTAGAACTTCTATGTTTGATGTTAGTTATCGTTTAGCTTCGATTCATGCGGTTAGTCGATATTTAAGCAAAGAACAAGATCGTTTTTCATATTTCCGCCTCCCCGCAAGTCGTGGGGTGTTGTACATCGACTTACAGTGGTATCATAGCCTCGCTAAACAATAAATAACTCACTTGCAAAATTGTATGAATTTCGAACGGAAAAAACAAAACCGGAAAACCCCGATATCATGAGTTTCTGTCGATTTTTAAATGAGGTCCAAAATTTTTTCAGGGACCTTCAGAAAGCCTTAAATGATAGTAGGAGAACACCCAAGAAAACTGGGATCATGAATCGGCTAAAGCGCCGTGGAACCGCCGCGGATCCCACCAATCCGCCGCGATTCCGCCGCCGAGTTGCCGATTCATCAGCCCAATTTTCCTGTGTTGGTTCTCTGTGATATTTGGTATTTTCTGGAATTTTTTAATTTTTGCTCAGGTTTCAGATTTACAGAGAAGTATTGGAGCAAAATTAAATGTGTTTAATCGATCGAAATTATACGGTATTTGCTTGTTGGATTATATTTGTGTTTGTATAATGTGTTCGTAAACCTCCCCTAACTGCTAGTATGTCGGTTGGCAGGGGGTTGCACAATTCTGTAATGGTTTTTACTGTTTGTGGATGTGAACTGTATTGGACTGTTGTGATGATTAGCCGGGGTTATGTGATGGGTTATTATTTGATTCATTTGATGTAAATGTAATTTGTTGTAATATTATTTTTGCGGGGCACATCCAGGTTGCGGTTGTAGCCACCGTTGTATTATTTCATTTTACTGTTTTTGCTCCTAGGACAGACCCAAGGTGGGGTGCGCAAACTGCCGGGCGGGTAGTTTGCCGTACCCATAGGGGTCTTGGGTGGGGTAATGGCTATTCATCACAACTGTGTAATCCGTCTTTTGTTGCAGGCTCTAAACAAACGCGGATTGCTTGCAAATCTAATAAAGTTCATATGAGATCTAGAATGCCTATTATTGCATCCGACGAATGTACAATATCTATATATGATAGTTATTTAGACGTCACTTATGTTTTACACCCGCGCTAGCCCAGCCCCCGCTCTGTCGTTAGTTAAGTAACCTAACGGGTGATGACGGGACCCCGTGGCGAATGCGGATGGCATAAGAGGACGTTGTATTTTCGTTGTTTTCTGCAATGATAGGTTAATGATGGGACGCGTTATTTATAATGCAAAGAAAACAAACCAAAAGTTTAATCGTTGGAACAATTTAAAAGAAACAACTCGGTTAATTTTAAAAACAGATATTTTTAAATGCGGAGCTTTAACCACTCCTTTCAAAAAGCTATCAGGTATATCAAGTTCACTACGTTCACGGTTTCGCCAAAACCATTCGTAGCCCTCCGTCATTTCATCTGGGTATTCAGTAGTATTCAAGCTATGTATTTTGACCAACGCCAAGGTATAGTGTTTGGTAGCTGCTGGGTATTCATTTGTTGCATAGATAGATGAGTTAGTTTGGGAGAGTCGTATGATCATTTTGGCCAACGTCAAGAATATGTACGGATGGGTTCAAATTAACAAGATAATGATGGGTAGAACTTGACATGTGACTTATGACATTTTGACCAACGCCAAGGTCATAAGAGCATGGGGCAAAAATATATATCGGGAATTTCTAAAGAAACTGAAATTTGCAAAGAGATGCATACCATTTGGAGTTTGATGAATGTTGGTAGGATTCTTTCAACATTATCATACGATGATATTTGGATCCCGATCCTACTGTGAGTATATGCTACTTATCAGGATATTCGTCACTTAACGATCAATGCTATAAACCAAGTAGGTGTCAAGAAAGGTGTCAGCGGGGTTACGCCCCCAGAGAAAAGAGGTTCTTTAATTAAGGAACTTCGCGAAAGCGTTGGAAAACCTCCCTCGAAGTATCGACACTAGCCTGGCTGAACGGTTAAGCAAGAATTGTACAGTGAGAATAGTCCTGGCTAATTCTTCTTTTATGGTTTGAGGAAGGATTCGAGAAACAGTGGGAGCCATCCAGTTTAGATAAACTAAAAACCACTCTAAACTTGCAAGAGCATCATGCTAAAGAGTTTTCTTCTCTCTCTCCTAATTGCAGCGACCCTGAAAATGACTGGACTTAAGTTACTTTTAGAGAAAAATATACTGACATGGCCAAACTATAAAGATTGGCTGCGGAATGTCAAAATGGCTTTGACCTATGACAAATTGGGGTACGTCCTCACCGCTACGGCACCTGCTGTCCCTGGTCCGAAATCCAGTAATGCGGATAAGGAAATCCGCAAAACCTGGGATTTCGATTGCGCGAAAGCCAAGTGCATCGTGCTTGCCTCGATGAACAATGAACATCAGAGGAGGCACGAGGATATGGAACTAGATGCCATATTTCTCCATACAAAGGAACTTTATGGAGAGCAATCTCGTATAGCAAGATACGAGACCTCTAAGAACTTGTTTCGAGCGAGGTTGGCTGTCGGGTCATCGGTAGGAGAACATGTCCTAAAGATGATCGGCTATATAGAAGAGCTCGCAGACCTTGGGACAACTTTGGATAATGAGCTCTATACAGACCTTATTCTCCAGTCCCTTCCTTCCACCTACGCCCAGTTTATCCTGAACTTCAACATTCAAAGAAAAGAAGTTGAACTTCCGGAACTCCTGAACATGTTAAGGAGTGCAGAGGGCACCTTGCAGAAAGCAAGGGAAACACCCGCTATGTTTGTTAGCGATGCATCTTCTTCCGGGTCCAGGGTTAGGGCCAAAGGAAAGAAGAAGAAGGCCGCCACCAAACCTAGAGGAGGTGTTAGTAAGGTGGGAGGGAAGGGAAAGAAAAAGTTTGCGGTACCTGTAGTGGGCCAGGATGAGTGCTTCCATTGTCACAGGAAAGGGCACTGGAAGAAAGATTGCAAGGCGTGGAACGCCAAGAACCAGGAACCGAAGCAAGCTGTGGCTTCGACTTCAGGTGTGTTTGTAATTGAGAATTGTCTGTCAATTAACTCTACTTCCTGGGTATTGGATACCGGATCAGGATCTCATATTTGCAATTCATTGCAGGCACTGAGAAACCGTAGAGTGCTGAAGAAAAGTGATATGACCCTAAAGGTTGCTAACGGAGCTAGCGTGGGAGCTGCGTCCGTCGGGGATTATCACCTGGGATTTGGTTTTACATGACTGTTTTTTTGTACCAAGCTTAACGTGTAATATCATATCAGTTTCCTTGTTATCAAATAAAGGTTATGATTTCACGTTTGTAAGAGATGTTGTTAACATCCACCTTAATCATTGTTTGATTGGGTCCGGTACACTAAATAACGGTATATATGTTTTAAACCAACTCCAAATTTTCAATGTCCAGAACACACTAAAAAGAAAGTCTCCAGATTTAAATAAAGCTTTCTTATGGTATTGTAGACTGGGTCACATCAATGAGAGAAGATGACTAAGTTGCATAGAGAAGGATATTTGGACTCGTTCGAATATCAAACTTATGACACTTGTCAATCTTGTCTCAAAGGAAAGATGACAAAAACTCCATTTACTGGACATGGAGTAAGAGCGGGCGAGCTCTTAGGACTCATACACAGCGATGTATGCGGTCCAATGTCTACACATGCAAGAGGTGGTTTTTCCTATTTCATTACTTTTACGGATGATTACTCAAGGTACGGATTCATTTATCTGATGAAACATAAATCCGAGGCTTTTGAAAAATTCCAAGAGTATAAGAATGAAGTAGAAAACCAAACTGGCAAAAGTATCAAGACACTTAGATCTGATCGAGGTGGTGAATACTTGAGTGCCAAGTTCCTAGGTCACCTAAAAGAGAAAGGAATTCTCTCTCAGCTTACTCCTCCATACACACCACAGCATAACGGTGTATCGGAGAGACGGAATCGAACCCTATTGGATATGGTACGATCCATGATGAGTAATGCTGAGTTACCACGATCTTTCTGGGGTTATGCGCTAGAATCAGCGGCATATCTTTTGAACATGGTTCCTACCAAGACTGTGCCTACCACGCCATATCAGATGTGGAGTGGGAAGAAACCCTATTTTCAGTATCTGAAAATATGAGGATGTCCAGCTTTTGTTAAAAAGCATCATGTGGACAAGCTCGAGGCACGGTCAGTAAAGTGTAAGTTTGTGGGATATCCAAAGAACTCCAAGGGGTATCTATTCTATTACGCAGAGGAACAAAAGGTGTTTGTTTCTCGTAATGCCCATTTTCTAGAATATCAGTTTTTAGAAAAGGAAATAAGTGGGAGCAAAATAGAACTGGAAGAAATTCCAAAACCACAAACTGCTACTGAAAGTTTGGTAGAACCGGTAGTTCAAGAAGAACAGGACATTCCCGCACCCCTCCGCAGGAGTAGTAGGTCGTCTCATCCGCCTGAGAGATACTACGGTTTTCTCATAGATGGGGATAGAGAGGATTGCATCATAAATGATGATGAACCTACTGACTTCCAGCAGGCCATCCAGAGCGGCGACTCGGTACGATGGCTAGATGCAATGCGGACCGAAATGGAGTCCATGTACACCAACAAAGTATGGACTTTGGACTTTGCTCCAGATGGGGTAAAACCCATAGGATGCAAATGGATCTTCAAGAGAAAGATTGGTGTAGATGGACAGGTGGAAACCTATAAAGCTAGACTTGTTGCAAAGGGTTTTCGTCAAAGACCTGGTTTGGACTATGACGAAACTTTTTCTCCAGTGGCTATGCTCAAATCCATTCGGGTCCTTGTTGCTATTGCTGCCTTCCATGATTATGAAATCTGGCAGATGGACGTAAAGACGGCTTTTCTGAATGGAAATTTAGAAGAGTGCGTCTATATGGATCAGCCAGAGGGTTTCAATCAGAGTGGGAGCAGCGGGAAAGTATGCAAGTTGCTTAAATCCATTTATGGATTAAAGCAAGTATCGCGGAGTTGGAACATCTGTTTTGATGAAACAGTCAAAGAATATGACTTTATCAAAAATCCAGATGAACCGTGGATATATAGTAAAGTTGTAGCCAGAAGTGTCGTATTCCTCGTCTTGTACGTGGATGACATTCTATTGATAGGAAATGACATTCCTATGCTACAATCTGTCAAAGGATTCTTGTCACACAGGTTCTCCATGAAAGACCTGGGTGATGCCTCTTACATTCTGGGGATCCGGATCTATCGTGATAGATCCAAAAGGATGTTGGGACTTTCGCAGTCCAGGTATATCGACACTGTACTGAAAAGATTCAGTATGGAAGATTCTAAGGGCGGTAATCTACCGGTTTGTCACGGAATCACCCTCTCCAAAGAGATGTCTCCCAAGACTGATTTGGAAAGGGAACGCATGTCTATTATACCCTACGCTTCTGCGGTAAGCTCTATAATGTATGCGATGTTGTGCACCAGACCAGATGTAGCTTACGCACTGAGCGTGGTAAGCCGGTATCAGTCAGACCCAGGGGAGAAGCACTGGATAGCAGTAAAGAACATTCTCAAGTACCTGAGAAGGACTAAGGAGATGTTCTTGGTTTACGGCGGAAAAGACCTCAGGTTGGAGGCCTTTACTGATTCCGGCTTCCAGAGTGATAAGGACGATTCCAAGTCCATGTCAGGTTATGTCTTTACCCTCAATGGAGGGGCGGTGTGCTGGAAGAGCTCCAAGCAGGACACCGTTGCTGACTCGACGATGGAAGCGGAGTATATAACTGCTTGCGATGCCGCAAAAGAAGCAGTCTGGATGAAGAAGTTCCTAACAGAACTTCAGGTGGTTCCTACCATAGTTGATCCAATACCTCTGTATTGCGACAACAACGGAGGTATAGCTTTAGCGAAGGAACCAAGGTCCCATCAGAAGTCCAGACACATCTTAAGGCGGTATCACCTGATCAGGAAGATCATTGATCGTCGGGAGATCGAGGTTCGGAGAGTTGCTTCTGAAGAGAACATTGCTGATCCATTCACAAAGGCCCTACCTCAGATTCAGTTCGAGAGGCTACTCGAGATCATCGGTCTTCGATATGCCAGTACATGGCCCTAGTGCAAGTGGGAGATTGTTAGTGTATATGCCCTAGGGGCCATTATTGTATCATACTAGTTTGTATATTACTTAATGAAAGCTTGGGATATTCACATGTATATAACAGTCTTGCTAAACATGGTAGTATGCTACTTGGTTTTTCTATCTTAATATGTGAGTATACGTATTGATAGAGCTCTTAGGATCTTACTTGACTACCAGCGTTGTGATGGCAGTCACACTAGTGGGGGCTGGGTAGTCTACAAGCACATCGTTATTCAGGTCCCTAGTCGTTGGATTATCGAGACAGGGCATCGATACTCCGGAGTAGACTAGTGTGTACGCTTCTCATCCCAGGTGGGGAGATGGTCTGTCCCACAGCCGTCAGTACGTCGTACTGGAGATAGTATGCAGGTGCTCGTTAGGTTACGGGTACACCGGACAGGACTCACAGGGAACTGTTGGTTGGTTTTATACCAGTCGTCAGTGAACAGTTCCCAGGTGACATGAGTACAGCATAGCCCGCAGACTTGACACTGCTACTTCGCCTCGAGTGTGTCCCACTGTTCTTAGATTGCTACCCTACCACGGCTCAAAGGAGTCGTGCAAACAGGTAGCAGTTGGGTGCAGTCTCGAGCACTTGAAGGCAGTGGCGGTTAGACAGGATTCGTCTCTCCCGGTATTGGGGGTTGATATCGCGCTGTGTCAGAGAGCCATTACGCAAAGTCCCTGGCCAGGGCAAGCGAGATTTGCTTCTAGGTTCCAGTAGTTTCTCAGGGTGTAATGGGCTTCGCTCCGACACGACTTATACCACTATTAGGGGAATGACGCTTGCCGTCCCCTAGGCCCGATATGCGATAGTCTTAGATGAACAGACCGGACTGTACGGAGATTGTCACATCAGACTCAGTAGGAGTTCGGATGGGTTTCCTCATCGGCCTTCTTATCGACATCTACCTGGGGACCGTTACGTACAGCTAGTGCCGCTTGCGGTCTGTGGTTAAACCCACTGCCAGCGTAGTAGTCGAGTCTCTAGAGTCCCACGCAGAGAGTTTCCCTACTCCAGGCGAAACGATATAGAGGTCGTATGGTTTTACGACAAGGGTTCGGACGCATACGTGTGTTTACGCACGTACGACTTTCGGACAGTTTTTACTAGTCGGCTTTGGTTTAAACCAGTTACTAGTATCCGGTTATTGGATTTATACAGTCTAAAGTTTTTTCCGTGTTTTCACGGATAGGAGGGGCGTTCTCGTAATTGCGCGAGAAGCTTCTAGAAGATAGTGACTAAGGAGGTTTAGGTGGTATATACATTGAATGAGATTAGTGAGTCATATGGATGATTCATCCATGTCATTAATACTTCATAATTGCTTAATGACTCATGGAGATGAATCACCATAAGATATTTATCAAGCATGGTTGTAAATCATTTTCTTTTCTTTTCTTGAAAAACAATAACGCTTGATATATATTATGATGACTCATTTTCTCATTTCATTATTCTTCTCACATTCTCTCTCCTCAAGCTTTCTCTCTTCAAACCCTAATCCTCCCCTCTCATGTGTTGAGTACAAGGATTAGTTAGACTACTTAATCCATAACCATACTCTATTTCATCTAGGTATTTTGATTAGCACTTAAAGATACCTAGTTGCCTCAAGTTTAGAGGCAAAACTTGGAGTTTAGCTCTCATGGTGGATCGTCTACTACTTGGAGAAGGCCGAGGAGGAGGTGGAGTTCGTAAAGACGAAGGACACGGTTCTTTAGGTATAATCCCTTCACATAGTAGTTTAGAACTTCTATGTTTGATGTTAGTTATCGTTTAGCTTCGATTCATGCGGTTAGTCGATGTTTAAGCAAAGAACAAGATCGTTTTTCATATTTCCGCCTCCCCGCAAGTCGTGGGGTGTTGTACATCGACTTACAATCCTGACCCCGTGGGAAACGTCCAGAGCGGATCCGGGTCCTCGCAGAACACGGCTATGTCAATCCTGACCCCGTGGGAAGCATCCAGAGCAAATTCCTGGTCACGTGGAACACGGCCTATGTCAATCCTGACCCCGTGGGAAACGTCCAAAGCGGAGCCTGGTCCTCGCAGAACACGGCTATGTTAAACTGACCCCGTGGGAAGCATCCAGAGCAAATTCCTGGCCACGTGGAACACGGCCTATGTCAATCCTGACCCCATGGAAAACGTCCAGAGCGGATCCTGGTCCTCGCAGAACACGGCTATGTCAAACCGACCCCGTGGGAAGCATCCAGAGCAAATTCCTGGTCACGTGGAACACGGCCTATGTCAATCCTGACCTCGTAGGAAACGTCCAGAGCGGAGCCTGGTCCTCGCAGAACACGGCTATGTCAAACCGACCCCGTGGGAAGCATCCAGAGCAAATTCCTGGTCACGTGGAACACGGCCAATGTCAATCGTGACCCCGTGGGAAACGTCCAGAGCGGATCCTGGTCCTCGCAGAATACGGCTATGTCAAACCGACCCCGTAGGAAGCATCCAAAGCAAATTTCTGGTCACGGGGAACACGACCTATGTCAATCCTGACCCCGTTGGAAACGTCCATAGCGGAGCCTGGTCCTCACAGAACACAGCATATGTAATCCTGACCCCGTGGGAAGCATCCAGAGCAAATTCCTGGTCACGTGGAACATGGCCTATGTCAATCCTGACCCCATGGGAAACGTCCAGAGCGGATCCTGGTCCTCGCAGAACACGGTTATGTCAATCCTGATCCCGTGGGAAGTATCCAGAGCAAATTCCTGGTCACGAGAAATACGGCCTATGTCAATCATGACCTCGTGGGAAACGTCCAGAGCGGATCCTGGTCCTCGCAAAACACGGCCTATGTCAAGTCTGACCCCGTGGGAAGCATCCAGAGCGGAGCCTGGTCGCAGAACACGGCTATGTCAATCCTAGCCCTGTGGGAAGCATCCAAAGAAAATTCCTGGTCACGTGGAATACGGCCTATGTCAATCCTGACCCCGTGGGAAAAATCCAGAGTGGAGCCTGGTCCTCGCAGAACGCGGCTATGTCAATCCTGACCCCGTAGGAAGCATCCAGAGCAAATTTCTGGTCACGTGGAACACGACCTATGTCAATCCTGACCCCGTGGAAACGTCCAGAGCAGAACCTGGTCCTTGCGGAACATGACTTATGTCAATCCTGACCCCGTGGAAAGCATCCAGAGCAAATCCTGGTCCCATAAAACATGGTTAGAGTCAATCTTGACCCCGTGGGAAATGGCCAGAGCAACTCCTGACTCCGTGAAATGCGGATAATGGTAACCTTACCCATCACTTACGGGTCCTCATGACTCATAAGGGAGCAAATCCTTTTGTGAGATCCTTACGACTCTTAAGAGAAAACACACTTAGGAATCCTCACGATTCTTAAAGAGAAATTACACCTACGGGATCCTCTCAACCAGTAGGGAGAAAAGTCTTTATGAGACCCTCACGGTTCATAAAGTTGAAAAGCCTTAGGCAGTAGATCTGAACCTGCCTCCTAGCCATCACCATCTCTCGAAGAATTCAAGACGGAATGCTCTCTATCTTCTACAGGCTACGCTTACTAAGGTAACACACCGGCAACACAGAAAAGAGAAGAAAGTGACAGTGAGGAAAACATTTTATTCACATTCAGTTGAGCGTTCGAGGCATACCCATTCATGCATGTGCGAAAAAGTTTGATGTATAAAATAAACACATAGAAATGAAAAGGCTTGCTATTCATACTTCAGAAAATGACTACATTGAGGAAAACAGAAAATAAAAACATAATTGAATGTTTACAAAGGCACGACATCAAATCCAGGGTATGGATTGAGAAATTCAAAAGTAAGGCCATCTAAAATGTTCCAGGCGTTTCGAACCATCCTAGTATGCTTCCTCTCGCGATCACAAGTGTCGGGGTCCTCACTGATGTCCTCCACCCTTCGATAGGCAGCGAGTATTGCCGCCTGTTGAAAAGCCTGATGCAGAAGATCAAAAAGATTGTCTCGCCTTTTTTTTGAGATTAGGCCCATCAGATACACCGAGTGCACCTTGTTTTCGTCATCATCCAATGCCTTAAGCGGCATGCCGGCACAGAATAGAGGAAGTGCTCCCCAGATCGCTCCCACAATAAGCTTCAAGAGAGAGGAACGTCGAGGAAGCAGTTGACCATTGTATGCGTCAAAGAGACCCATGATTTCGGCACACTGGGCGTTTGTGAATTCTCGGTTTTGAGAACGACCGAGTACGCGAATATCGCCATAAGAGATAATCTAATCAAGGTCATACATATGAGCGTCCATAACGACTGAAAAAGAAAATCAGCAAGAGTTAGCGGACAAACTGATTAAGAAAATTCTTATTAAAAACTGGCACAAGGATTTAAACAACTCTTGATATCCCCATGGAGAAAACAAATTCTAATTATGACACCTAACAAATTCGAATTTGCGAGAAATCCTAAAAAAGGAATCTCATTTAATGAGCAACCCCTCGGGTCAAGGAGTTAAACTCGTCGAGAGCAATACTCTGCAGATAGGAGTGACACCTATCAAAATCAATTATGAGGGGAATTTAAAGAAATTCCCCGAGAATGCTAAGAGCCATGCTCTACGAAGAAGATGAAGTAACCCATCAGGAACCCTAAAAGCAAAGCTTTTAATGAATTTGAAATCCATGAATAAAACTCTTAAGAGTTCTTCATAAAAGATTAACAAATCAACATGATTTGAGAGAGCAAAGCTCTGTTAATAAAACCCTAAAAGGATTTCTCTTTAGATAAAAGATCTATGAAGAGCAAGGCTCTGTTAATGGGTGAAACCCTAAAAGATGTTTCAAAAAGATTTAATCTTTTACCTAATCTAACAGAGTTCTGTCTTTAAAAATTCTTAATAGGAAGAGCTGCGCTCTGAAGGAGAAAATAAATTTTCAAGAAGGATTGAAGATGAACAGAAGTCATCTCAAGGACCAAGGGTCTTATTTATAGGCACTAAGCGCCGTTTCAATTCCTCAGTTGATCCAAGAGTGAAGATGCTGCCACCGCTGCACCCACGTGTGGGCCCCATGAGCGCAACGGTGGGAGGGGCATTCGTTTCCCCAATTAGAGCAAAACTCTGTTCAGAATTCAAAATTTGAATTAAAGCTGCGCTTTTATAAAAGCGCTGCGCTACAACTAGCGCACCCCGTGCAAAGCGCGTAGGCGCTAGCGCTAGATGCGCTGCGCTCCAAGTAGCACACCACGTGCAAAGCACGTGTGCGGTGACGCTAAAAGCGCTGCGCTCCAAGTAGTGCACCATGGGCAGAGCGCATAAGCGCTAGCGCTAAAACTAAATGTTCCTCACCGTTGGATCAAATATCCAACGGATATGATTAAATCATCAATTAACAAGAATGAAATTCTGTTGAATCTTTCCAAACAGAAAAGATTGTGCCCTGAATTTGGAACACCGTTGGATCAATGATCCAATGGTGATTAAAAATCACTAAAATACAGAACAAATTCTGTAAGGGGGAAAGATTTCTCAATCTTGTTAAAACAAGAAGATTATCTTCTGTAAACCAGAAGCCCTTGGATCAAAGATCCGACGGTGGGGAAATTCCAAAAGCAATTAGAGAATAAATCTCTTTAACTGATTCAACAAATCAGCTTCCCCTATATAAAGGACCCAAGACTTCAAGTCTTATACAGAGGAACCCCCCCCCCATAAACTTTGAGAAAATCTCAAGAAGAAAGAGCAAGCTCTCAGCAAAACAAAAAAACTTTCTTCAAGGTAAAAAAAAAGAATAGAAAGACGAAATCGTCTCAATATAAAAAGAAGTATTTACTTCTTTCACAGATCATAGATCTATAAGACAAATTGTCTTTCACAAAAGAGATTATGAACATCCCATTATAATGGGGGGGGAGAATTATTCAATTCTCTTAGAATCACAGATCCATAAAGGCAAAGCCTTTCATCAAAAAGAGATTGAAATATTTCCTACAAACTAAGAACTTTGTTCTTAGAATCTTGAGACAAAGTCTCTTATCAAAGAGAAGATAATCTTCAGAGCGCAAAGTTAACCTAAGAAGAACTTTAGCGCTCCTAATTTAAAAGTGCCTTAGTGCTCTTCATCTAGCGCAAAGCGCTGCAGTGCCATAGCACTTCAAACACAGCGCACTGTGCTCATTAGCTAGCGCTCAGCGCTAAGCGCGCCACGTGCTCCTCACGTGTGCGCTGCATTACTAAAAGCGCTTTGCACTCATTATATGGCACCAGCGCCAAGCGCCTCAACACTTCAATTATAGCGCATCAGCGCTCTACATCTAGCGCAAAGAGCATCAGCGCTCTTCATTTAGCACAAAGCGCTAAACGCATTAGCGCTTCATATCTGGCGCAAAGTGCTAAGTGCATCAGCGCTTTAACCATAGCACACTGCGCTCATCGACTGGCGCTAGTGCCAAGTGCGCCACATGCTTTTATGTGCTCTTGGGCAGAACATAAACTGTTCTTTGAATAAGCTTGGGGTTATGACAAATGCACAGCATTCAACTAAAGACAAAACAGTGTCAGAAACTAAACCAATGCTCAGCATTTTTAAGGGATTGGGCTCAAACAAACATCTAACAACCCAGAATAAATGTTAAACATTTTAACTTGAATGGACTTAGCCCAAGATTGGCCATAAGTCCTCAACCCAGATTAATTGAGCCCATATGCTCATAAATCTTTCAACAGACCTTAGTCCTAAATTGGACTACAGATCTATCAACCAAAATTGGTTTAAGGGTACATCTCTTCACTCCTCTGATATTTGTCGTTGTAATCCTTCAACGTCTTCAGAGAGGTGACGGGTCCTGACAACCAGACATTTTATGGACTGTGGGGTCCTTAAACTCATGGACTATGATGTCCTTAAACTTTATATACTATGACGTCTTTAAACTAGACTACGGGGTCCCTTTAAACCCATGGACTACGATGTCCTTAACCTCGGACTGTGGGGTTCCTTCAAACCCACGGACTATGATGTCCTTAACCTTGACTGTGAGGTCTTTAAACTCACGGACTATGATGTCCTTAACCTTGACTGTGAGGTCTTTAAACTCATGGACCACTATGTCCTTAAACTGGTATTGGACCACCATATCCTTAAACTGATAATCGACCGCAATGTCTTTAAACTAAACAATTGAGTCCGAATACTCTCTTGTCGGATCTAAACGGTCCCGTTAAGTTGATCTTAGTCTAAAATTAGACTAACGTATCCTTAACAAACGTTTAAGTTGATCTTAGTCTCAAATGGGACTAACGTATCCTTAAACCAACCCCCAAACCCAAATCTAAGAAAATACGGATTTGGACTAATCCACGTCCTTCAGGCGACAACATAAATTAGTCTCCGTATACAATCCATGGGCAACCAAAAACAAAACAAACACCCACGACACGAAGTGACCATCTGGAGAAGGAGAAAGTGGTTACCGCGATGCGGTAGCGTAATTAACTGCAGGGGCTTGCGCCTGCAGGGAAGAGCGTCCCCACAATCAAAAACCCCTCAATGAGAGGGAATCTGACGAAGTCTGCTACATCGGCCGCATCCATTTAAACCTTCGATACATGGTGCCATAAATCAACTTGGTATCTTCAGAGAGGTGGACGGATAGCAACAATTAGCATCTGCCCTCGGAATTCAGGTCCGGACGTCCCAACGTCCCGGTCGCGTCTTTTGGCGGAGAATAGTAGACAAAAGAAAAACTAAGGTGAGTGGGTTCTCGGGTTCTTGGGTGAGGAGAGGGAGAGGAGGTGAAGAAGGTGGTCGAGATTGTGGGACGAGAGAGTGGGGATGAGGAGGTCGGCGACGAAGGCGAGTTCTTGGGTTACTTGGTGTTTGGGTGCAGGGTGTTCTCGGGTTGCAGGAGGTTGGTGGTGGCGTTGAGCGCTCAAGAGAAGACAGGAGGGAAGAAGTGGGTAGAGGTGGCAAGGAGGTCGAGAAGGCGAGGGTGGTGATGAGGTTGGGATGGTGGCGGCGAAGGCGAGGGGCGGCTAGGGTTTTGGGTTCGAGTTTGGGTTCTCGTGAGGGCAGGGAAAAGAAAGAAGTGAGGAAGAGAGAGAGCCGGGTTTAATAGTTTATTAGGTTATAATATTATATGGGATATATATATATATATATGGAAGAGAGATAGAGAGGATAGAGAGAGAGAATAGGGATATATTTAGGATTTATATTAGTTGAAAAAATATTTTATATATATATATATATATATATATATATATATATTATAAACTGTTAAGATTCTAAGATATATTCTAAGATTATATAGCTAATACAAAAATACTCCGAAAAATACCCAGGTGTTATCTAAAATTCTGGTTTTAAAATATGGATAATATACGTGTCAGCCAAAACCATAATGCGATGTCTGGTTAAATAAAATGCATACCCCCAAGAACGGATACACGTAGATACACGTAGCGACCCAAACGAGTTTGTATTATCAAACCGGACGTGAACACGATGTCTGGATGCAACCACAAGATATGGGGTATGATAACAGGCCATGTTAGATATCAAAATGTGTTATTTGGTTATAATTCGTATTAGTTAAAGATATGCAGATACCAAACATATTATACATGCATATAGAACATAGATGTGCACGGATCCTCTGTACTAGAGAATATATGACGTAATCTTGAACCATGATGGATTTCAAGAATGCGGGTCGGGTCGGATACGACTACTACTATTCGAATCATTTGCGACCCAATAGATAGAATAGAAGAAATATAAAACAAGTGTTAAAATACCAATTAATATCGTATAACCGTACTAGGGTGTTACATTATACCCAACTATAAAAGAATTTCGTCCTCGAAATTCACGAAACAGGAAAAATAAGAACATACGTATCTAAGGAAAGAGACGAGGAAACTTTTGTCGGATCTCGTCTTCACGTTCCCAAGTAGATTCCCAATGCGAATGATTTCCTCATGAAATAAGCACTAGAGGGATCACCCTATTCTTGAGAGCATTTTCTCGTCGATCCATAATCGTCACCGGTTGCTCTTTATAAGTTAAATATTCTCTCACTGTCAATTCCGAGTGATCTAGGACGTGCGTCTCATCTCAAACATACTTGCGGAGTTAAGATACATGAAACACGTCATGAACACCCGCTAAGGATAATGGTAAAGCCAATCGATAAGCTACCTCTCTAACATGCTCGATGATATCGAAAGGCCCTACGAATCAAAGACTAAGCTTGCCTCGACTACTAAATTGGATTACTCCTCTAGTCGGTGATATCTTCAAGAACACAAGATCACGAACAGCGAACTCCAAAGGCCTTCTTCCAGTATCAGCCCAACTTTTCTGTCGATCTTGTGGCACCTTTATATGACTAAGGATCAGGTTAACTTTCTCCATAGTTTGCACAATGAGTTCCGGTCCCAACAATTTTCTTTCTCCAACATAGTCCCAACAAACAAACGAGCGACACTTACGACCGTACACTGCTTCGAATGGAGCCATCTGTATAGTTTCCTGAAAGCCGTTGTTGTATGAAAACTCCACTAAATGTAAATGATCCTCGCATGAACCCTTGAAGTCTAACATGCATGCCCTCAACATATTTTCAAGAGTTTGGATTGTTCGTTCAGACTGGCCATCTGTCTAAGGATGATAGGCCGTGCAAAATTTCAAGTGAGTTCCCAAACTTTTTTGTAGACTCCTCCAAAAGTGTGATAGAAATCGAGTATCACGATCGAAAACGATGCACACGGGTACTCCATGCAATCTCACAATCTCCTGCATGTACCGCTCTGCCAAAGCTTCCATTGACCGACCAACATGAAATGGTATGAAATGAGCTGCCTTGATCAATCGATCAACAATTATCCAAACTGCATTATTACCCTTTGGACTGCATGGTAAAGCTATCACGAAATCCATGGTTATATATTCCCACTTCCACTGAGGAATCGAAAGTGGTTGCAACAAACCATCTACCCATTGATATTCAGCCTTGACTTGCTGACATACCAAGCATTTCAATACGTAGCTAGCAATCTCTCTTTTCATGCCTTCCCACCAGAAATGTCGCAGATCACGGTACATTTTCGTGCCTCCCGGATGTACGGAATATGTGGAACTATGAGTCTCCTTCATGACTTCTTCATGAATATCTTCTTTCGGCACACATAAACGGCTCCCATATCGTAACGAACCATCTTCATGAATCAACAAATCCGTTCGAAGTCCCGCTTCAACCTGTTCTTGAAACTTCTGTAATCTTGGATCGTGCGACTGCACTGCTTTAACGTTATTGATCAAGGACGACTGCCCTTGCAATTGTATCAACTGTCCCGAAGAATATGGTAGTACAATCTCCAACTCGAATCTTTGAATATCAGCTATAATCTTCTTCTGTGCAGTCAACATCCGTATTGCTGGCAATCGACTTAGCGCATCCGGCACTACATTAATTTTTCCCAGATGGTATTTTAGATCAAGATCATAGTCAGCCATCATCTCCAACCATCTACGCTGCCTCATATTGAGCTCTTTTTGCGTGAACACATACTTTAAGCTCTTATGATCGGTAAATACTTCTACCCTTTCACCCAATAAGAAGTGTCTCCAAATCTTCAAAGCAAAAATCACTGCTGCTAGCTCCAAATCAGGAGTCGGCTAGTTCTTCTCACGAGTCTTCAACTGTCTCGACGCGTAGGACTTTCCCATGTTGCATTAGAACACATCCCAAGCATTTCCCATATGCGTCGCTGTGAATAACCAACTCTCCGAAACTGTCTGGCACTGTCCAAATAGGAGCGGTGTCAATCTTTGTTTCAATACTTCAAAAGCTGACGCACACTTCTCCGTCCATACGAACGGTAGCTTCTTTCGTATTAGCTTGGTCAATGATTCAGCTATTCGAGCGAAATTCTCCACGAACCTTCTATAATATCCGGCAAGCCCAAGAAAACTTTTGATCTCCGCTATGTTTTTTGGAATCGGCCAATCATGAACCGCCGCAATCTTTTCAAGGTCAACAATAATTCCATCTCCGGATACGACATGACCCAAGAACTTCACTTCTTCGAGCCAAAACCCGCACTTGCTCATCTTAGCATATAACCTTTCTTGCCTCAACGTTTGCAGTGCGATCTTCAAGTGTTCTGCATGCTCTTCCTTGTTTCTCGTATAGACCAGAATATCATCAATAAATATCACTACAAACTATTCCAAATATGGTGAAAAGATTCGGTTCATCAAGTCTATAAATATTGCCGGTGCGTTTGTAACTCCAAATGGCATCACTAAGTACTCGTAATGCCCATATCGAGTTCGGAACGCTCTCTTGCAAATATCTTCCGATTTCACCCGAACTTGATAATACCAGGATCGTAAATCCAGCTTCGAGAATATCCTCGCGCCACTGAGTTGATCGAATAGTTCGCCGATGCGAGGGATTGGGTACTTGTTCTTAATAGTCACATGGTTTAATTCTTGATATTCGATGCACATCCCCCGCGTGCCATCCTTCTTCTTGACTAGAAAAACTGGAGCTCCCCAGGGTGAATTGCTGCTGCGAATCCAACCCTTCCCTAATAATTCAGCAATTTGTTTTTTTACCTCTTCTAGTTCTACCGGCGCCATTGGATAATATGTCTTTGAAATCGACGCTGCTCCAGGAATAAAATCATTCGTGAACTCCACATCTCGTTTAGATGGTAAACTCGAGATGTCCTTTAACACGTCCATGAAATCCCGAACTGCTGCCAGCGCTTCATCTACAACTTGTTTATGAACCTCTCCCTTCAGTAAACGGTTCCCTTTATCATGAATTTGCAGGTTTGTTCTTGTGGGTTATCAGCCCACCACTCTCCGCTGCGCTATTCTGATAATTTGAGGCGGTCTGACAAAACTTCTTCAATCAACATCTTACATCTGATCGTCTTTGAAGCGGTCTGTACCAGCTTCCGCTGGGGTTAAACTCGAACTACTGCAATCATCATATGCTCTCCTGTGTTTCTTCTTATTCTTCGAAACACAAACGGATTGGTTCTTACAGGACGAGAGGAAAGATATAATGTGGTTGCTGGATTCAAGCTTGCAATAAGGCATACACTCGTAAGCAATAATGCCGAGAGGAAATAAAGTAATACAACGACCATAAGTCAAGAAAAGAATCAAAATAGGACTTCAGGTTACCAAAATAGAATACCGTATTGTAACCATACCGCGGTACATAGTTACAATCACATAACTCCATTTAATTCTCCCAAATCCTACTATCAAAATCGAAGGAATAAGAAGAGAGAAACAATAAGGAATCAGGAGGATTTCAGGTTGAGATGCAAAGTCATTAAGGGAAAGATAAGATTCAAGAATTTGAATGACAAGACAATAATGTGGCAGGACATGTTCCTAATTCCGAATTTTGTGGTTAGTGTATTGGGTTAAATACCCAATTACCAAAAGAACCAAACCCGACTAACCCTAAATCCTATGTCTTTGATACCAAACAAACCCTATTACGTCATGCTTCCCACATTGCGCAAACTACGGCACATGACAGAGCCAACCATGCTACCTGTGGATAGGAATCCCTCCACAATCACATTACGGCTGTCTATAAGATATCAAGAATAATAAAATATAAAATTTATTTAGTACATGTCCATTTACCACAATAAATAGAGTCAAGAAAATGTATAAGCGGAAACGAATCAAGATCCAATAAACAATATCTGATACATATCCTAATACGGGCTCACATCCAAGAAAATAAACTGCGGAAAAATAAGCCAAGCGTCTAAAAGCTAAACATCTCTAAACCACACATAATCAATTTCTCACTGCTCGGCTTGGCTAAAGTACTCTTGCTCAGCCTGCGATAAAGATAAAAGAACTGAGCCATGCAAAACCCAGACGTCAGTGCGTCATAATACCAAGACAGCAATAATAACCAAGATGTAACGATATAGGTAAACATGAATATAATGAATAACACGGATATGAAACAGTGAGGTATGTATGTGTATGTGAAGTGCGATGAGTAACCTAAAACCGTGCTTCTAGGTTATCTACTCTAAAGTCTTTAAAATCAATTTAATGTAATCGTCGATGTAACTCAATAGTATCCCGTGCGTGCCCGGGACCACGGTTAAGACTCTCGGGCTGAATCCGAGACGTGTCGCTAGACAGTAAACAGATAACATGTACAGACGAATGATGTCAGCATCATCATCCCGGGGCTGGCCTAGCCCGTAAAGACTGATCAGTATAAACATCAAACTGTTGAGTTACAAGTCAGGTTTCATTATTGATTTTCCCTTACCCCCAAGGTTATGTGTTCAAGTCAGGTATGAAGATATGAATCTAATGCCAACACATGATCAAATAGGTACAGGTTTTGTCTATGCAGATAATAAATTACATCCATCAGGACAACAAGTCAGGATTGTCGGCATTAATAACATGATTCAAGTAACAAGTCAAGTAGTGTGTCATTAACATGTCATGTGATGCATATGTATCAAATGGATACCCAATATGAAACCGCAAACGATATCGGAATCACGGTAAATAATGCTGATGTCAGGATGCATATGTGTCTATCTGTAATAACCTATATATATCCATGACTACGCATGGTACACATTAGAAATCACGTTGTTGTAGGGTGTTTTTCGTCACCCCATTTAGATGGGAATACACGTCGCTTGTCAGGCGTACTACAGATTCTCCCTGTCTAGGGTAGGCGGGGGTTTATTGACTGTGGGGATCCGAATCTCCGGCAGCCGCGGACTAAGCTGCCGTTAATTACCCCTCGCTTTTGGAGCGAGGGAACCTCCGATTGACGGGTCAACTAGTCAGGCAAACTCAGTGTGCAATGTGCGTGTGTTGTGTTTTGAAAGGGGTTTTGGATATATCGGGCCTCGCAGAGTTTACGGGGGTCCCGCTATCCGGATAGCGGGCTGGGGGTCAAGGGGGCTAGCAGCCCCATTGCGGGGTGGGGGCAGCGCCCCATTAGAAAAAATTTCCTAACGGGGGACGTATTTTTGGTGTTGCGTGCATGGAAAATGATAGATGAAGAGCGTCTTAAAGACGCGTGCATGGCACGCGGGTGCCTGGCGTCCGCGGGTTACATGCGCGGCGCGCGGACGCTGGGCGCCCGCGGATCACGTGCGCTGCTCGCAGGCGCTGGGCGCTCGCGGCTCACGTGAGCTGCGCGCGACCACTGGACGCTGAGCGCCCGCAGATCGCATGAGGCGCACGTCGGCGCTTAGCGTCCTAGGGTCATGTGCCCTGCACGCGACCGCTGGATGTCCGCGGGTCACGTGTGCGGCATGCGACCACTGGAAACACCAGCAGGAAAAGAGGCTTAGCCCCTGGGTTAAGAATTGAACTCCAAAGGGGGTTTTGGAGTTGAACTCCTAACAGGGATTATGTATAGATTTGGAAGTAAACTCCTAAAAAGGGGTTGATTTATGGATTTAAACTTTAACAGATCTTGAATGGAGTTAAACTCCTAGAAATCTTTGGATCTTCTTTTGAGCCCCGGATCCTCTTGGAATGGGTTTTTTGGAGATGGGTATCATTCTTCTTCCTCTCTGTTGGCTGGATCTTAGGGGAAAAAGGAGAGGTGGGATTTAAAATTTCCCTTTCTAGGGATTTGATGGCAGATCCGAGCTCCCCTTCAAAGGTTTTATGATGAAAAACTATTCATATTTTAAAAAGGAAGGATTAAACTCTTGATTTAATTCAAAAGAAAAGAAGAAGGTTTAGAATCTTGAGGAAAGAGGAGGAGGTACAAACCCTGGTTTTTTTTAGAGAGAGGTTTTTTTTATTATCATGTTGTCTTTTATAGGCTTACAAATTTACACATAGCCCCTTGGGCTCTACAAAATGGCATTTTGCTCATCCCATGCCTCATGTGCTCATTTCTTTTACACATGAGTTATGGGCTTTACAAAAATTTGGCTTTATGTCCATTTTTCTTACATTTATGCATAAAAAATTACATCAAAATTATTTATTACATGATTTTATTTTGGCATGGGAGAGGCGGCCGCGTGGCTCGACTTGGGCATGGGCCCACTTGGCTTGGGCTTGGGCCCACCTGGCTTGGGGTTGACTTTGACTTGGTCAACCGGGATTTAATTTTTGACCCCAACAGTTGTACTAATATAATAGTATACAGATATCATAATGTTCCGGTATGCAATTAGATATGTTATTGTCAGTACGGATACGAATGGATATCGAAAAACGGTAAATCTATAACATTTGATGCACGATTAAAACGCATGTATTATTTTTATTCATATGGATATAAATATATTAACAAAGCATATTGCAAGATAAACTTGCCTGATCGGATTTCACAACGGGTATATACGTCACGTTCGACGTCGGATAAACGTTGCAATGCAGCACACGCGCGTGCAGGACTGGAAGCTGAACAAAGACGCGATCACGCGGGACGACGATGATGACTGGGTCGTCCGGATCGTCGGCGACGTGCGCGACTCCGGCGAGACGGCCGAAAAGCAAGAATAGAGAAGAAAGAAGGAAAGAGAAGAAGCAAAAGAAGAGGAATAGGGTTATGGTTTTTGGCTCTAGGTTCGGAGGACAAGGGAGACGAGGAGGTGACGACGGCGACGATGGGCAGCCGTCGACGATGGGTAACGGCAAGGGCAGTAGGATTCTTGGGTTGAAGGGGTTGCTGGAAAGTTGTCGTCGGGGATTGTGGTGTATGGTTTGTGGTGTCGGGAGATGGAGAAGGAGGTGAAGAGGTGACGGCGAATATGACGGCGAGGTGAGGGTGATCGACGGTGAGGGATTTTTGGGATGCTGAGGTTGTGCAGGGATGGGTGCTCGGGATTCTTGGATCGGGGTTCATGGGTTCTCGGGTTCTTGGGTGAGGAGATGGAGAGGAGGTGAAGAAGGTGGCCGAGGTCGAGGGACGAGAGTGTGGGGATGAGGAGGTTGGCGGTGAAGACGAGTTCTTGGGTTGCTCGAGGTTTGGATGCAGGGTGTTCTCGGGTTGCAGGAAGTTGGTGGTGGCGTTGAGCGCTCAGAAGAAGAGAGGAGGGAAGAAGAAGGTGGAGGTGGCGAGGAGGTCGAGAAGGCGAGGGTGGTGACGAGGTTGGGATGGCGGCGGAGAAGGCGAGGGGCGGCTAGGGTTTTGGATTCGAGTTTAGGTTCTCGCGAGGGTAGGGAGAAAGAAAGAAGTGAGGAAGAGAGAGATAGAGAGCTGGGTTTAATAGTTTATTAGGTTATAATATATATATATATATATATTTATTGGGAGAGAGAGTGAGACGAGGGGAGAGAGAGAGAGAATAGGAATATATTTAGGATTTATATTAGTTGAAAAAATATTATATATATATATATATATACATATATATATATATATATTATAAACTGTTAAGATTATAATATATATTCTAGGATTAGAAAATTACTCCAAAAAATACCCGTGTTTTATCTAAAATTCTAGTTTTAAAATATGGATAATATACGTGTTAGCCAAAACCATAATGCGATATCTGGTTAAATAAAATGCATACCCCTAAGAACGGATACACGTAGATACACGTAGCGATCCAAACGAGTCTGTATTATCAAACCGGACGTGAACACGATGCCTGGATGCAACCACAAGATATGGGGTATGATAACATGCCATGTTAGATATCAAAATGTGTTATTTGGTTATAATTCGTATTAATTAAATATATGCAGATACCAAACATATTGTGCATGCATATAGAACATAGATGTGCACGGATCCTCTGTATTAGGGAATATATGACGTAATTTTGAACCATGATGGGTTTCAAGCATACGGGTCGGGTCGGATACGACTACTACTATTTGAATTATTCGCGACCCAATAGATAGAATAGAAGAAATATAAAGCAAGTGTTAAAATACCAATTAATGTTGTATAACCGTATTAGGGTGTTACACACTACAAGCACCTATGTCTATGTGACCATTGTGTCCCTGGAACTATTTCTCGGTGACTATCGTTTCCATTGAATATTACAAATGTAACCTTACCACTTTATTAGCGATCTTCGGAACATATCTGTGCAACTAGGGAATACAATATGCTATACTAATGCTTGATGCCAAGAGCAATCTACTCTTTGGACAAAAACATGTTGTTGCTATATACTAGGCAAGGTTTAAAATTCGTCATCAGGTGCGGTATTGGATGTTCAATTTCGGGATCGAATTGAGTCAATTGACCATCTAGGCTATAGCAGGTATATCGGACCGAAATATTAGATTTTTTTTATTGTTTGACCAACCTATTCTAATTTCTAAGATCAGTTATTTTTAAAAATAAATAGTAAATTTTTTACAAGTAATTTGACATCGGGTGGGTTTTTCAAATACATAGTGAGTGTGCGCACGTGTAAAATATTAATAACATCTAGAGTAGTTTTTTTAATAAACAGTAAAATTTTATATGAGAAGTAAACTAATTAGGATTGTTCTCAATATTTTACAGTTAAAATTTGTCATGTAAAGACTGTACTTTTGCAATATCACTTAATAAAGAATTGTAGAAAATAGAATGACAGGTCATTTGAAAGGAGGAATATCACAAGATAAGAGAGTTAATAGTTTTTGCCGGTATAAGTGGGCAAACGACCACTGGATTATAGGCGGTCTCCTATGTTATTTGCTTTTCAAATTGTTATTATTAAATTGTAAAGACCAAATGGATGCTATGGATATCGATTAACATGCAACAACCTGGAATTCATCCATTGAGTCATCATGATTTCTTTGGGCCATTGATTAATGTATCTCTTTGGGATTTATTCATTAATTGACGAATTTTAGCATCTCTTATGATTAATTGGATTTGCAAAGCTTTGTACCTCTTTGGGATTCATTTCTTAATAGATGAATTTTAGCATTTCTTATTAATTGAAATTGCAAAATTTTCTAGATTTACAATGCCTAATAATCGACTCGAAATTCCACAATCATGTCCTATGGCTAGTTGAGCTAGATTTAAAACCTCTTCTAATTGATAGCCCATATCTCTTTCCAATACTTTATATTGGTTTTAAATCGAACAATTTATATGCCTATATATGCATCCAAATTTTATATTAAATCTACCTTTTTTCAATAAAAAAAGTTCTCCGGCCTTGAAAAAGCAAACGAAAAAAGAAATGAAATTATAAAAAAGGACTACCAAAAATGAGCTCTCGTTTCACTGTTAAGAGAACTTTAGAATAGATTAGATCGCTGTTCTTGCTTTTAACTGCAGGTATAAAAAGGTTGTACTGGACAATGGGCTCACGGTAGCAGTAAGTAAAAAGTCTTATGTACTTTTATATTATGCTATTTTCTTCTCTATGAATCCTTTATTCTTTGGGCTGTATATTAGTTTTTCATATTTCTAAATAAAAAACACAATGTATTGATGGAAAAATGTTTTATTTCCATGTGGTTCAGAGCCAGACACAAATTCAACAAAAACAAGTTGTACAACAATGCTTTTAATCTAGCTTTGGTGTTGGATACACAACCTTCTTTCATCACTGAACTTTATTAAGGACCATACTCATTTAAAGTTGCAAACACTGTAATCCTTTTACGTACATCCTAGTTTTCCTTGGTCTACCTAACACAAAATCTTTAAAGGAGAATTTTAAGGAGGAAGGGGGAAAAAGAGAGAAAATTGGACTAAGCCAAGATTATTCAAATTTCATGTAAAAGATTGATAAACTTTTAATGCTTGTTCTCATACATGCGCAAGCCGATCCTTCTTCTTGAGGAAGAGGGGGTAGCATGCGTTGGATCTGGTTACTCTATCCCGATTAATGTATACATCTGTTTCAGCTTTAGACCTCTTTGGGTTCGCCAAACTTTTTGCCCAAGCCAAGTAGTTACCAACCCTATTCCAAGACTTGACATGTCAAAAAGAGCTTTCAATATAAACTTAAATTGTAAATAGCATGTGAAAATAAATAAAACAAAGCCACAATTTTCTATTTCGGGTAAGGAACCAAATTATTGTAATGGTCTCCTGAATCCTAAAAATAACCACCAACCCACCTAACTTGAGTCAAATACTCTGCAGAATGAAATAAGAATACAATACGGTCAATATTTATGTGGCACATATCTCAGAAGTTGATAAGGATCAATATTTATGTGGTACATATTCCAGAAGTTGATAAAAATGTATATTTAAAAAAATTTAAACTCAAAAAATCCCATGCTTTTTTTTGACTTGATGTAAATGCCAATTTTTATTAGATTCATATTTGTTGCATTCATTATTGTTGCAGTCACTACAACATGCTCTTTGTATCATAAATTCATAATTGTACATTATTTAGGGCAATACTTTGGAGCACATGCTGTCCCATATTGCATTATTTTCCATTAACTATGTGAATGTTGGGATATGCTTTCCTAAAAGTTTGGTTGATTTTCTCCTCTCTTTTCTCTGCTGACATATGAAGGCACCACAGTTCATCAAACCTGGTGATGAGATTGTTATCAATACTATGGAGGACACTTATGTTACTAGGTGAGTGATATTCCGTTTACCTTGTTGGTAAAGCCATTTACTGTAATGTCTTTTACGTTATGATCTCTACTTATGACAGAGCAAAGTTCTGGTTACGGCACAAAAGTTGAGTCCTATTTCTGTACCATGAAAAGGTTAACTGTCGATGAAATAACCGGAAAGTGCACGTTATTAAAACGGAGGGTGGTTTTGTGCTAGTCAGGCAATCGTCAGGTGGTTTGCAGTTAGCCTAAAATTAATTTAGAAAAACTTTTTATGCTTGTGACATTTGATTAAAAAAGGGGCGCAAGTCATACCACGTTTTCTCTTATGCTTTTCTTTTAAGGAACAAAAAAGCACAGTCCATATTTTACATGTTGAGAGGGCACATGTATTCCTTGGTCGTGGATAGACACCGGTTTTTGTGGTAAGACAAGCTACCTTAAATATTAGTTAAAGCCAGTCCTGGTCAAACAGAAAATTGAATCTTCTATTGTGAAGTTTAAGTCTTGATAGCAGCGGCAATCTTGAAAAGTATTTAAGTATACCATTACCTGTCTTTTCCCTACTTATAGTCACGGTGTGAATCCAAACCGATTTTCATCCCACATCCATTCTGGTTGATGGATCCATATACTTACCCATTAGAATGACTTTGGATATTGTACCATCCAATCCGCTTCAAACCCAATCTGCTTATAATTTGAGTTTATTTAATGCCTGTATGTAATATGCATGCATGCATAGTCACAGATTCACGATTCGGGATTAATTCGGCGAGGTCGAAAATTCGGATTCGGAGAACTATTTAGAAAAAATCAGCAGGTATTCAGAGAAGATTTGGCAAGTATTCAGGAAATATTCGAGAAGGATTTCGAGAAAGAAATTAATATATGAGGCGCAGGATTTTGATGTTCCGAATTATTCGCCGATTTTTCAAATTATTCGAAGCGTTTGCCAACAGCGATGAAATCGGAGATTTAATCGGCCGATCAAAAATTCGCGAATCCGCCGAATAATTCGTGAATTATGTGACTATGCATTATGTATGTTAGTGCAAAAGCATCATGCCAATAGAATTTGAGCTTGTAAAGTGTTTTTCGTCACCATATTGAGATAGAAATACGCGCGCGTGTCACGTGTATACAGATTCCTCCTGTCCAGGATAGGCTATGATTTATTGATTGTGGGGATCCGAATTTCCGGCAACCGCGGACTAAACTGCTGTTAATTACCTCTCGTCTTTGGAGCGAGAGTACCTTCGATTGACAGGTAAAACTGGTCATGTGAATTCAATATGCAGTGTGCGTGTGTTGTGTTTGGAAAGTTTTTTGGACGTATCGGGGGCCTTGCAGAGTCTACGAGGGTCCCGCTATCCGGATAGCGGGCTGGGGGTCAAGGGGGCTAGTAGCCCACTTGCGAGGTGCGGGACGACGCCCCGCCAAAAAAAAAATTCCAACAGGGAAGTGTTTCGAGTGTGAAACGTGGGAAAAAGAGGGGTGAGAAGCGTCCTAAGGACGCGTGAGATGGCACGCGGCCGCTGGTGCCAACGGGTCACGTGCGTGGCGTGTGGATGCTGGGCGCCAGCAGGTCACGCACCCGGCGTGCGGCCGCTGGACAATAACGGAAAAAAAGGACTTAGCCCCTAGATGGGGAGTTGAACTCACGAGGGACTTTGGAATTAACTCCTAGAAGAAAAATGATTTTTATTTGGCGTTAAACTCCTAAAAGATCTGGATTTTGGGGTTAAACTCTTTTGAGGATTTGGATCTTGGAGTTGAGCTCCTCAAAAATTGGTTTGGAGTTAAATTCCTAAAGAAAAGATTCTTGTTTGGAGTTAAACTCCCAAAAGATTTTTGAAGATGACGAAAGGGGACTCCTTTCTTCTTCCTTGAGCCTTGAATCCTCTCTTAAGTCTTGGATACTCCCAAAATGGGATTTTTGGAGATGAGCCTCTTCCTTCCTCTCTGTTGGTTGGATCTTGGAGAAAAAAAATGGTGAGATTTAAAAATCTCCCCTTTTAAAGATTTGATGGAAGATCCGAGTTCCCCTTCGAGGGTTTTATGGTGAAAAACTATTTCTTTCTAGAAAAGAAAGAGTTAAACTCTTAATTTAATTCAAAAAAAGAGAAGGTTTAAAATCTTGAGAAAGAAGGAGGCAAAGAACTCTAGAAAATTTGAGAGAATGAAACTTATTGATTTTCTCATCATGTTCGCTTTTTATAGGCTACACACTTTGCATATAGCCACTTAGGCTTTTCCAAATGGCACTTGTGCCTCCTAATGCCTCATGTGCTTATTTCCTTTTGCACATAAGATATGCGGTTTACAAAATTTTGGTTTTTTGCCCATTTTTCATACATGTATTTCTAAAAATTAAATTAAACTAATTTATTGCTTTCTTTTTGGCATGGAGGTGTCCTTTTTCATGCTCGGTCTTGACTTGGGCTCGGGCCCATGTGACTTGGACTCGGGCCCGCTTTGTTGGGCTTGGGCCTACTTGGTTTGAGGTTGACTTGGTCAACCGGGGTGTAATTTACGACCTCAACAAAGTTTCCCCATTAATAAATGCACACCGCGTGTATGGGTTGTGTGTATGAAATTGATAGATCTTGTTCTAGATGGAGATTGATTTGGTTTGGTTTCCTGTGGAGGGTCGATGCTGCCTTTTTAGCGACGTGGACAGTCGATACTGCCTTTTTTCGATTGTTCCCCTCCGAAAGACAGCGCGACGCGATAGACGTCTTGCCTGAGATTCGGGGCAGATGCTATTTGGTTTTATCTGTCCACCTCTCCGAAGATGCCAATTTGATTTATGGCACCGTGTATCGGAGGTTTAGATGGATGCGGCCGATGTAGCAGACTTCGTCAGATTCTCCCTTGCTTGAGGGGTTTTTGATTGTGGGGACGCTCTTCCCTGCAGGCGCAAGCCCCTACAGTTAATTACGCTACCGCATCGCGGTAACAACTTTCTCCTTCTCCAAAATTTCACTTCGTGTCGTGTGTGTTTGTTTTGTTTGTGGTTGCCCGTGGATTGTATACGGAGACTAATTTATGTCGTCGCCCGTAAGACGTGGATTAGTCCAAATCCGTATTTTCTTTGATTTGGGTTTTGGGGTTTTGGTTTGAGGATACGTTAGCCATATTTGAGGCTAAGATCAACTCAAACGTTTGTTAAGGATACGTTAGTCTAATTTGAGACTAAGATCAACTTAACTGGATCTTTTAGATCCGACAAAAGAGTATTTGGGGGCTCTATTGTTCCAGTTTAGGGACATAGTGGTCCATTGTATGTATGGCCATCAGGACCCGTCACCTCTCTGACATCGTTGAAGGATTACAAAGATAGATGCCAGAGGAGTTCGGAGATGTACCCTTGAACCAGAGTTGATTGGGAGTTTTATAGTCCATTTTGGGACTAAAGTCTGTTTGAATGTTTAAGAATACGTTAGCCATATTTGAGGCTAAGATCAACTTAAACGGGATCGTTTAGATCCGACAAAAGAGCATTTGGGAGCTCTATTGTTCCAGTTTAGGGACGTAGTGGTCCATGTTCAAATTTAGGGACATGGTGGTCCATCGCCAGTTTATGGACATGGTGGTCCTGTTAGTGTATATGCCCTAGAGGCCATTACTGTATCATACTAGTTTGTATATTACTTAATGGAAGCTTGGGATATTCACCTTGTATAAACAATCTTGCTCAATATAGTAGTATGCTACTTGGTTTGTTTCTACTTCAATGTGTACATGTGTTTATTTTGCGATATCACCTATACGCATTAGTGGAGCCCTTAGGATCTTTGCTTGATTACCAGCGTTGTGATGGCAGTCACACTAGTGGGGGCTGGGTAATCTGTAAGCACATCCTTATACAGGTTCCTAGTCGCAGGATTATCGAGACAGGGCATCGATACTCCGGAGTAGACTAGCGTATGCGCTTCTCCTCCCAGTGTGGGAGATGGTCTGTCCCACAGCCATCAGTACGTCGTACTGGAGATAGTATACGGGTGCTCGTTGGGTTACGAGTACACTGGACAGGACTCGTCGGGAACTGACAGGTTGGTATTATACCTATCGTCAGTTATCAGTTCCCAGGTGACATGAGTACATCTTAGTCCGCTGACTTGACACTGGCACTTCGCCTCGAGTGAGTTCCCACTGCACTTTGATCACTACCCTACCACGGCTCAAAGGAGTCGTGCAAACAGGTAATAGTTGGGTGCAGTCCCGAAGCACTTGGAGGCAGTGCCGGTTAGACAGGATTCGTCTCTCCCGGTATTGGGGGTTGACATCGCGCTGTGTCTAGGAGAGCCATTACACGAGTAGTCCCTGGCCAGGGCAAGCGAGATATACTGGTAGGCTTCCAGTGTTATCTCAGGGTGTTTTGGGCTTCACTCCGACACGACTTGTACCGCTATTGGGGGACTGACGTTTACCGCCCCCTAGGCCCGACATGCGATGTATCAGACGAACAGACCGGACTGTACGGAGAATGTCACACTCAGACTCAGTAGGAGTTCAGATGGGGTTCACCTCGTCAGTCTTCTTATCGGCATCTACCTGGGGACCGTTACGCACAGCTAGTGCCGCTTGCGGTCTGTGGTTAAACCCACTGCCAGCGTAAGTGTCGAGTCTTTAGAGTCCCACACAGAGGGCTATTCGCCATTGGGCAAAACAGAGTAGAGGTCGCATGGTTTTGCGACAGGGTTCGTTCTCATCCGCGCACTTGTGCACGTTTGGAGTCCGGACGGATATTACTGGCTGGCTCTGGTTTGAGTCAGATACTGGTATATGTTTTGGGGTTGCTTTTATCTCTCAGTATTCTTGTTCCTCGGAACGAGAATGCAGGTGTGTATGCACAGTTGTTTGAGGCGGAGGAAGAGGTCTTTCATTAGGATTTCGGAACGGGTGCGTATGCACAGTTGACAGTCGTCTTTTTCCAAACCCTAATGGATTTATGAAATATCAATTAATAATAGTAATTAAATGAAATTGTGTCATGGTTGGTTTTGTTGACTTGTTGACCATGGTTGACTTGTTGACCATGGTTGAATGTTTGACCATCATCATTACTTTGCAAGGATACTCCTTGATTCTAGCTTACATTCATTTAATGAAGTGATGATAGTGGTCATTCCAAAAACAACCATCAACTATTTCATTTTGAATTATTATTATTAATTATATAATTCTTTTTCCTTTTGTTATGGTTGCAAAAGGAAAATGAGCTCATTCTATCATATTCATTCTCTCTCCTCACTTCATCTTCTTCTTCCTCAAGCTCAAGGAGAATCCTTCTCATGTGTTGAGAATCCCTCTCCATGAAAGAGAAACACCCCATAGATACTCTCTACTCTCTCTAGGGTTCAAGGTTTAGCAAGCCGGAGATCCTAGTTCACTCTAAGTTCGAGAAAGAGCCCGAAGGTTGAACCCTCAGGTGGATCCATCTTTGACGGAAGAAGGCTACGAGGAAAGAACCATCAACCTCTACTAGGTTTCAAGAAGAAGGAGTTCAAGTTAGGTATAACCACTTTGCCGAGTAGTTAACTCTCCTTTGCATGTTTGCTAGTTTAGTTTAGACACGATCCCGACCTTGTTTAGTCCATGTTGCCCCATGCGCTAAAAATTTGATTTTTATACCGTTTCCGCCTCCCCGTAAGAACCGGGGGTCGCAACGTGGACTTACAGTGGTATCAGAGCCTAACTAAACTTAAACTAGCTTGGTAACGAAGTGTATGGAAGTTCGAAACGGAAAAATCGCAAAACCGGAAAATCAAAAACCCTAAGTTTCTGTTGAAATTTTTTGTGCTCTAAAAGTAAAAAGTTTTACTCCTAAAATCGGCTCAGGGTTTTGTGAAAACACCCACGAAATACGATCGCATGATTCCTTCAAACCGCCGCGGTTCCGCGGCAATGGGTGGCTTAGGCCGCGGAACCGCCGCCGTTTTGTCTCCTCTTGTGATCGTGTTTTGTGCAGTGTTCTTCTGGTAGGCTTTTGGGATTTTTCAAATATGTTATTTATGCCCAGATTTTCCAGAAAAGAAATTTACTTTTGGGGTCCTATAAATCCGTATTTTTTTCGAACTTCGCTACACTTTGGCTATATTGGTTATATCTGTGATGTTTGAATGTATTGAACGTCGGCTAATCGCTATATGACGATTAGTCGAGGTTATACATCTCTATGATCTGTGTTTGATATTGGAATGTGTATATGAATGTGTTGGACTGTCGCGGGTGAATAGCCGGGGTGGATGTGAGATGAGCTTTTCTTTTCTTTCATTCATTGTAAATGTAAATTGATGTAATATTATTATTTGTATGGCCGCACAACCGGGTCGGGGTTGTAGCCGTCATTGTATAATTCTTTTTACTGTTTTTGCTCCTAGGATAGACCCATGGAGGGGTGCACAAACTACCGGGTACTTGGCGGGTAGTTTGCCACACCCGTAGGGGTCTTGGGTGGGGTTTTGGCTATTCACCGCGACCATGTAATCCGCTTTTCGTTGAAGGCTCGAACGGATTGCGGATTCCTAGTATATCCAATGTATTCATCTGTGATCTGTAATGTCTATCATTGCTTTATATTTAGGCGTTGCTTATGTTTTACAGCCGCGCTAGCCCAGCCCCCGCTCTGTCGTTAGTTAAGTAACCTAACGGGTGATGACGGGACCCCGTGGCGAATGCGAATGGCATAAGCATACATCATATTTTGGTTGTTTTCTGCAATGGTAGGATTAAATGATTGGACGCATTAAAAGAACTAATGCAAGAATATCACGCATTAAAAGAACTAATGCAAGATAATAAACCAAGTTAAAGTCGTTGGAACACTTTCGAAAAACCACTCGGTTCTTTTCAAAACTAACTTTTAAATGCGGAGCTTGAGCCACTCCTTCTAAAAGCTATCTCGTTCCATCGATTATATCAAGTTCACTACGTTCACGGTTTTACCAAAATCATTCGTAGCCCTCCGTCGTTTCACATAAATAGTCAATAGTATTCAAGCTATGTTTGTTGGCCAAAGTCAAGGCATAGTGATTGGTAGCTATTGGGTATTCATGTGCAGCATAGATAGATGCGTTGATTTGGAACAGTCGTACTACCTTGTTGGCCAAAGTCAAGGGTAGGTACGAATGGATTCAAATTAACCTGGAGAATGACGGGCAGAACTTGACATGTGACTTATGATTTGTTGGCCAAAGTCAAGGTCATAAGAGCATGGGGCAAAAATCCACATCGGGATTTTAATAAGTACTGAAACTTGCTAGATTTGCATACCATTTGGAGTGTGATGATTATGGTAGGATTACTTCATTTTCGTCACGCGATGATATTTGGATCCCGATCCTACTGTGAGTATATGCTACTCCTCGGGAAATTTCTCACTAAACGATCAATGCTATAAACCTAGTAGGTGCCTAGAAAGGTGTTAGCGGGGCTACGCCCCCAGGGAAAAGAGGTTCTTAAATTAAGGAACTTCGCGAAAGCGTTGGAAAACCTCCCTCGAAGTACCGACACTGGCCTGGCTGAACGGTTAAGCAAGTATTGTGCGGTGGGATTGATCCCGGCTAATTCTTCCTTTGTGGTTTGAGGAGGGATTCGAGAGACAGTGGGAGCCAACCTGTTTAGACAAATTAAAAACCATTCTAAACTTGCAAGAGCATCGTGCTGAGTGTTCCTTCTCTCTCTCCTAATTGCAGCGACCATTCAACATGACTGGACTTAAGTTACTTCTAGATAAAAACATACTGACAGGGCCAAACTACAAAGATTGGCTCAGGAATGTCAAAATGGCAATCACTTACGACAAGCTGGGGTATCTTCTTACCACCAAAGCTCCCCCCGTCCCAGGTCCCACCTCCAGCGTCGCGGATAAGGAAATCCGTAAGACTTGGGAGATTGATTGCGCGAAGGCCAGGTGCCTCGTGCTTGCCTCTATGGACAACGAACATCAGAGGAGGCACGAGAATATGGACTTGGAATCCATATTTCTTCATACAAAAGAACTGTATGGAGAGCAGTCCCGTATCGCAAGATACGAAGTGTCGAAGAAGTTATTTTCGGCAAAGTTGGCCGTCGGATCATCGGTAGCGGACCACGTGTTTAAGATGATTGGCTACATTGAGGAGCTCGCGGAACTTGAGACCACGTTGGAAAGCGAACTCTATACGGATTTAATTCTCCAGTCCCTTCCATCCACTTACGCCCAGTTTATACTGAACTTCAACTTACAAGAAAAAGAAGTTGAACTTTCAGAACTCCTCAACATGCTGAGAAGCGCAGAGGGCACCCTACAGAAAGGTAGGGAAACACCCGCTTTGTTTGTAGGAGGATCTTCTTCTTCTAGGTCCAAGGCGAAAGCCAAGGGAAAGAGGAAGAAAGCCCCCGCCAAACCAAGGGGCGGTGTTAGTAAAGTGGGTACGAAAGGAAAGGAAAAGGCAACAAAGATAGCGGGGAAGCTTGTGGGTAAAGAGGAATGCTTCTATCGTCACAAGAGTGGACACTGGAAGAAAGATTGCATGGCTTGGAAAGCCAGGACACAGGAACTGAAGCAGGTTGCGGCTTCAGCTTCAGGTGTGTATGTTATTGAAAACTGTCTTTCGATAAACTCTACTTCCTGGGTATTGGATACCGGATCAGGATCTCATATCTGTAATTCTTTGCAGGCGTTGAGAAACCGTAGGGTTTTGAAGGCAGGTGACATGACCCTCAGAGTTGCGAACGGAGCTAGCATGGATGCTAAAGCCGTGGGGGACTATCACCTGGGAATGTCAGATGGACATGTTTTGGTTTTGCGAAATTGCTTTTTTGTACTTAACGCAACTTGTAATATCATTTCTGTATCTTTGGTTTCTAAAGAAGGTTATGAATTTGCGTTTGTAAGTAATGTTGTAAACATTCACCTTAATCAAGTTCTGATTGGGTCAGGTACACTGAGCAATGGTATATACGTATTAAACCAACCACGGATTTTCAATGTCCAGAATACACACAAAAGAAAGTCTCCAGATATCAATCAGACTTTCTTATGGCATTGTAGACTGGGTCACATCAATGAGAGAAGGTTGACTAAGTTACATACAGAGGGATATTTGGATCCGTTCGAATATCAATCATATGCCACTTGTCAATCCTGTCTCAAAGGAAAGATGACAAAGACTCCGTTCACTGGACACGGAGTAAGAGCGAGCGAGCTCTTAGGACTCGTACACAGCGACGTGTGCGGTCCAATGTCTACACATGCGCGAAGCGGTTATTCTTACTTCATTACTTTTACGGATGATTTTTCAAGATACGGTTATGTCTTCTTAATGAAACATAAGTCCGAAGCCTTTGAAAAATTCCAGGAATAAAGAATGAAGTAGAAAAACAAACCGGCAAAAGTATCAAGATTCTAAGATCGGATCGAGGTGGAGAATACTTAAGTGCCGAGTTCCTGAATTACTTAAAAGAGAATGGAATTCTCTCTCAACTTACTCCTCCATACACTCCGCAACACAACGGTGTATCGGAGAGACGGAACCGGACCCTATTGGATATGGTACGGTCCATGATGAGTAATGCTGAGTTACCGCGATCTTTCTGGGGGTATGCGCTAGAATCAGCTGCATACCTTTTGAACCGAGTTCCTACTAAAACTGTGCCCACCACACCATATGAGATGTGGTGTGGAAAGAGGCCCCATCTTAATCACATTAAGACATGGGGATGTCCAGCTTTTGTCAAGAAGCAGCATGCGGACAAGCTCGAGGCACGCTCAGTACAGTGCAAGTTTATGGGATATCCAAAGAACTCCAAGGGATATTTCTTCTACTGTGAAGAGGAACAAAAAGTTCTTGTTTCTCGTCATGCCTACTTCTTGGAAACTGAGTTTTTGGAAAACCAGATAAGTGGGAGCACAGTAGAACTGGAAAAAATTCCAGAACCACAAGCTATTACTGAAAGTTTGGTGGAACCAGAGGGTTCAAATGAACAGGACATTCCTACGCCGCTCCGCAGGAGTAGTAGGCAGTCTCATCCGCCCGAGAGATACTACGGTTTTCTCATAGACGGGGATAGAGAGGATTGCATCATGGATTATGATGAGCCTACTAGCTTCCAACAGGCCGTTCAGAGCGTTGACTCGGTAAAATGGCTGGATGCAATGCGGACCGAAATGGAGTCCATGTACACCAACAAAGTATGGACGTTGGACATTGCTCCAGACGGGGTAAAACCCATAGGATGCAAGTGGATCTTCAAAAGGAAGATTGGTGTAGATGGACAGGTTGAGACCTATAAAGCTAGACTTGTAGCAAAGGGTTTCCGTCAAAGACCTGGCTTGGATTATAACGAAATCTTTTCTCCAGTGGCTATGCTGAAATCCATTCGGATCCTTCTTGCCATTGCTGCCTTCCACGATTATGAGATTTGGCAGATGGACGTAAAAACCGCTTTTCTAAATGGAAATTTAGAGGAGTGTGTCTATATGGATCAGCCAGAGGGTTTCATTCAGAGTGGGAGCAGCGGAAAGGTGTGCAAGTTGCTTAAGTCCATCTATGGACTAAAGCAGGCATCGCGGAGTTGGAACATCTGTTTTGATGAGACGGTCAAGGAATTTGGCTTTATCAAAAATCCAGATGAACCATGCATCTATAGTAGATTTGTAGCGAGAACTATAATATTCCTCGTTTTATACGTGATGATATTCTCTTAATAGGAAATGACATTCCTATACTACAATCTGTCAAGGGTTTCTTGTCACACAGGTTCTCCATGAAAGACCTGGGTGATGCCTCTTACATCCTAGGGATCCGGATCCATCGTGATAGATCCAAGAGGATATTAGGACTTTCACAGTCCAGGTACATCGACACTATACTGAAGAGATTCAGCATAGAAGATTCCAAGCGCGGTAACCTACCGGCTTGTCACGGGATCACCCTCTCTAAAGAGATGTCTCCCAAGACTGATTTGGAGAAGAATCGCATGTCTATTATACCCTACACTTCTGCGGTAGGCTCTATAATGTATGCGATGTTGTGTACCAGACCGGATGTAGCTTATGCACTGAGTGTAGTAAGCCGGTATCAGTCAAACCCTGGGGAGAAACACTGGATAGCAGTAAAGAACATTCTCAAGTACCTGAGAAGGACTAAGGAGATGTTCTTGGTGTATGGCGGAAAAGACCTCCAGATCGAGGCCTTTGCTGACTCCAGCTTCCAGAGTGACAAGAATGATTCCAAGTCCATGTCGGGTTTTGTCTTTACCCTCAATGGAGGGGCGGTGTGTTGGAAGAGTTCCAAACAGGAAACCGTTGCAGACTCGACGATGGAAGCGGAATACATCGCTGCATCTGATGCCGCAAAAGAAGTTGTCTGGATAAGGAAGTTCTTGAAAGAACTTCAGGTGGTTCCATCCATTGTTGACCCAATACCTCTGTATTGCGACAACAACGGGGCTATAGCTTTAGCGAAGGAACCCAGGTCCCATCAGAGATCCAGGCATATCTTGAGGCGGTATCACCTGATCAGGGAGATCGTGGATCGCCAGGAGATCGAGGTTCGGAGAGTCGCTTCAGAAGATAACACGGCAGATCCATTCACCAAGGCCTTACCCCAGACTCAGTTCGAGCGGCTGATCGAGATGATGGGTCTTCGATACGCCAGTACATGGCCTTAGTGCAAGTGGGAGATTGTTAGTGTATATTCCCTAGAGGCCATTACTGTATCATACTAGTTTGTATATTACTTAATGGAAGCTTGGGATATTCACCTTGTATAAACAATCTTGCTCAATATAGTAGTATGCTACTTGGTTTGTTTCTACTTCAATGTGTACATGTGTTTATTTTGCGATATCACTATACGCATTAGTGGAGCCCTTAGGATCTTTGCTTGATTACCAGCGTTGTGATGGCAGTCACACTAGTGGGGGCTGGGTAATCTGTAAGCACATCTTTATACAGGTCCCTAGTCGCAGGACTATCGAGACAGGGCATCGATACTCCGGAGTAGACTAGCGTATGCGTTTCTCATCCCAGTGTGGGAGATGGTCTGTCCCACAGCCATCAGTACGTCGTACTGGAGATAGTATACGGGTGCTCGTTGGGTTACGAGTACACTGGACAGGACTCGTCGGGAACTGACAGGTTGGTATTATACCTATCGTCAGTTATCAGTTCCCAGGTGACATGAGTACATCTTAGTCCGCTGACTTGACACTGGCACTTCGCCTCGAGTGTGTTCCCACTGCACTTTGATCACTACCTTACCACGGCTCAAAGGAGTCGTGCAAACAGGTAATAGTTGGGTGCAGTCCCGAAGCACTTGGAGGCAGTGCCGGTTAGACAGGATTCGTCTCTCCCGGTATTGGGGGTTGACATCGCGCTGTGTCTAGGAGAGCCATTACACGAGTAGTCCCTGGCCAGGGCAAGCGAGATATACTGGTAGGCTTCCAGTGTTATCTCAGGGTGTTTTGGGCTTCACTCCGACACGACTTGTACCGCTATTGGGGGACTGACGTTTACCGCCCCCTAGGCCCGACATGCGATGTATCAGACGAACAGACCGGACTGTACGGAGAATTTCACACTCAGACTCAGTAGGAGTTCAGATGGGGTTCACCTCGTCAGTCTTCTTATCGGCATCTACCTGGGGACCGTTACGCACAGCTAGTGCCGCTTGCGGTCTGTGGTTAAACCCACTGCCAGCGTAAGTGTCGAGTCTTTAGAGTCCCACACAGAGGGCTATTCGCCATTGGGCAAAACAGAGTAGAGGTCGCATGGTTTTGCGACAGGGTTCGTTCTCATCCGCGCACTTGTGCACGTTTGGAGTCCGGACGGATATTACTGGCTGGCTCTGGTTTGAGTCAGATACTGGTATATGTTTTGGGGTTGCTTTTATCTCTCAGTATTCTTGTTCCTCGGAACGAGAATGCAGGTGTGTATGCACAGTTGTTTGAGGCGGAGGAAGAGGTCTTTCATTAGGGTTTCGGAACGTGTGCGTATGCACAGTTGACAGTCGTCTTTTTCCAAACCCTAATGGATTTATGAAATATCAATTAATAATAGTAATTAAATGAAATTGTGTCATGGTTGGTTTTGTTGACTTGTTGACCATGGTTGACTTGTTGACCATGGTTGAATGTTTGACCATCATCATTACTTTGCAAGGATACTCCTTGATTCTAGCTTACATTCATTTAATGAAGTGATGATAGTGGTGATTCCAAAAACAACCATCAACTATTTCATTTTGAATTATTATTATTAATTAGATAATTCTTTTTCCTTTTGTTATGGTTGCAAAAGGAAAATGAGCTCATTCTATCATATTCATTCTCTCTCCTCACTTCATCTTCTTCTTCCTCAAGCTCAAGGAGAATCCTTCTCATGTGTTGAGAATCCCTCTCCATGAAAGAGAAACACCCCATAGATACTCTCTACTCTCTCTAGGGTTCAAGGTTTAGCAAGCCGGAGATCCTAGTTCACTCTAAGTTCGAGAAAGAGCCCGAAGGTTGAACCCTCAGGTGGATCCATCTTTGACGGAAGAAGGCTGCGAGGAAAGAACCATCAACCTCTACTAGGTTTCAAGAAGGAGGAGTTCAAGTTAGGTATAACCACTTTGCCGAGTAGTTAACTCTCCTTTGCATGTTTGCTAGTTTAGTTTAGACACGATCCCGACCTTGTTTAGTCCATGTTGCCCCATGCGCTAAAAATTTGATTTTTATACCGTTTCCGCCTCCCCGTAAGAACCGGGGGTCGCAACGTGGACTTACAGGTC
This sequence comes from Agapanthus africanus, assembly GCA_030015575.1. Classification (NCBI taxonomy): domain Eukaryota; kingdom Viridiplantae; phylum Streptophyta; class Magnoliopsida; order Asparagales; family Amaryllidaceae; genus Agapanthus; species Agapanthus africanus. Next base: position 965,147,846 of record CM057338.1, read on the forward strand.
CAATACCAGTTTAAGGACATCGTGGTCCAATACCAGTTTAAGGACATAGTGGTCCATTGAATGTATGGCCGTCGGGACCCATCACCTCTCTGACGACGTTGAAGAATTACAACGACAGGTGTAAGAGAAGTTCAGAGATGTACCCTTGAACCGGACGTAAATTGATTTAAGAGAGCAGTTGTGCTCAGTCAATTTAATTTGAGGACTTATGGCCATGATTGGGCTAAGTCCAGTTGAAGGTGTTCATCATTTTTATTTATCTTTGGCCTATTAGGCCTATACTAGGGCTTTGCCCCTATTGAATAATGCACTGCATCTTATTTCGGCCTGTAAGGCCTATTTGATTTGGGCTCTGTCTCTTTATTTTTATGATGCAGAGCATCTGTTTTGGTCTGACAGACCTTTGTTTGGGCTCTGCCGTTTTAAAAATAATGCATTGCATTTTATTAGGCCTGTTAGGCCTTTTTTTAATTAGGCTTGGCCCTTCTACAAATAATGCAGTGCATTAATTATCTGACAGTGACTTGTCAGGCGCTTTGCGCCAATTATTGAGCGCAAGCGCATGTAGAGGCGATACGTGTCACGCTCTGATGAGCGCAAGCGCAACAGCGCAGTGCGCTGCGCTGTTGCGCTGCTGACACGTGGCGCGCTCTGGTGAGTTGCGCCAACTTCAGAGAGCAATGCTCTATTTTAAAAGCGCAGATACAAGTGCAAGGCACTGTTTAATCTCTTGATCCAATTTTGGATCCAAGAGAAGAATCTTTTAAGATTCCAGAACCAATGGTTCATAAAAAAGTGCAAGGCACTGTTATTATTTTTTTATTTATTGAAGATCATTGATCTTGTTCTTAGATCAATGATCTATTCAGAAGAAATTCTTCTTTATATAAAGGTTTTTACCTTTGTTTTCTCTTCTTGAGTTCTTCTCAAAAATTCTTCAGAGTTCTCTCTATTCTCTGTGTTGTTGTTTTTGATCTTGATGTCTTTTGAATTGGGATCTAGGAGCCTTTATATAGTGCCCATTAATTGGTTAAATTTGTTAAAGAGATCATTCTCTGAGTGATTTTGGGAATTTTCTCCACCGTTGGATCTTTGATCCAAGGGCTTCTGTTTTACAGAAGACAATCTTCTTGTTTTAACAAGAACAGAAAGATCTTACTGGAATTTTAATTCTGTTTGGCGCAAACGCACCAGCGCTTGACACGTGTTGCGCAGCGCACTGCGCAGCGCAACAGCGCTGCCACGTGTCGCGCAGCGCACAGCGCAGCGCAACTGCGCTGCCACGTGGCGCGCAGCGCAAAGCGCAAGTCAGCTGAAGCGTTGCTTCTTTAATTTTTTGATTTTTACTTTAATTTTCAGAACAGAGCCTTGCTCTGATTGGGGGAAACAAAAGCGTTGCTTCGTTTCCCGCCTTGGAATTTGAACAGAGCTTTGCTCTGATTGGGGTAAACAAATTCCCCCCCACCGTTGCGCTTACGTGGTCTCCAAACGTGAGCGCAGCGGTGGCGGAATTCCAACCGTCGCGGCAACTCTTGAAAGTTGAAAGGGCATTTGATGCCTATAAATAGGACCTTTGGTCTCTTAGATGATTTTCATCTCTTCATAAGAATTTTGTTCAGAGCCCTGCTCTTTGTTTAAGCACTTTTAAAAGTTCAGATCCTAGGGAATCTTTAGGTAAAAATTAAAGTGGGTTAAATTAATTTTTAAGAGCCTTGCTCTCAAAAGATCCCTGATCTAAAGAAACCCCATTTAGGATTTCACTTAGCAGAGCTTTGCTCTAAAAGGATCTAAAGAGAACTAAGAGAACCCTGTTAGGATTCTATCAATAGAGTTCTGCTCTCTGAAAGATTTCATTTATAATTTCTTGATTCATTAATGGAGCTTTGCTCCTTTTAAATCATATAGCAGAATTCTTAAGAGTTGCTGATTTTTGTCGATCTTCTTTTATAGGAGTGATGGACGCCCACGTGTACGACCTCAACGAGATTATCTCCTACGGGGACATCCGCCGACTCGGCCGTTCCCAAAATCGAGAATTTACTAACACCGAGTGTGCCGAGATCATGAGTCGCTTCGACGCGTACAACGGTCAACTGCTTCCTCGGCGCTCCCCTCTCTTGAAGCTTATTGTGGGAGCAATTTGGGAAGCGCTTCCTCTATTCTGTACTGGTGTGCCACTTGGGGCATTAGATGCCGCCGAGGATAAGGTGCACTCGGTGTATCTGATGAGCCTAATCTTAAAGAGGAGGCGAGATAACCTTATCGATCTTCTGCACCAAGCTTTTCAACAGTCTGCAATACTTGCTGCCTATCGGAGGGAGGAGGACATCAGTGGGGATCCCGACGCTCGTGCTCGCGAAAGAAAGCACACCAGGATGGTTCGCCAGGCTTGGAAAGTTTTAGATAAGGTTACTTTCTAATTCCTCAACCCATGTCCTGGGTCCGAGGTTATACCGTTGTAAACATTTCAATAATGTTGTTGTTTATTGATGTAAAAACTTTCCAAGTATGAATGACAACTCGTTTGCCTCCTTCCTTTTATTTTCTGCTTTGTTACTGGCACATTCTTTAAATAAGAATAGCCTGTAAGCGATATATAACATTCTGTCTTGAACATTTTGGGGAGTAGTGATGGCTTAGGAAGCAGGTTCGGGTCTGCTACCTAAGGCTTTTCAACTTCATGAGCCGTGAGGGTCTCTTAAAGACTTTTCTCCCTACGAGTCGAGAGGATCTCATAGGTGTATTTTCTCCTTAGGAATCGTGAGGATTCCTTAGTGCGTTTTCTCTTATAAGTCGTAAGAATCTTATAAAAGAATTTTCCCTCTTATGAGTCGAGAGGACCCGTAAGCGGTTGTTTCCCTCCTTGTCGAGATTCGACTTTGGAGAGTGGGACCCGTGGATAGTATGCAAGAGACCGTTTTGGGCCGACTTGCAGGATCCCAGTGCTTAGGAAACGGTTTTTTTTATCCCCGCTGCCTAAGGCTTTTCCTCACGAGTCGAGACGAATCGAGCAGTTCTCGCAAAGACATCAATTTCCTCACAAGTCGAGACGAACCAAGCATTTCTCGCAAGAATATCCTAACGTCACAGTTAACCTCTGCTCTTTACGACAGAAGTCCGTTAGGGTCTGTGGTACTTAGGGTTTTGGCCGTCGTACCGTCGCATCAGCTGATATATTCCTCGATAGGCAATCGTGCTGTTCGAGTAGCCCTGCGACTGCCTTGTCTCTGATCCCTTCGGGGGCTGGACAAGACGTCTTCAAGCAATCCTCCTTGGCAGTTTGACTGTCGGAAGAGCAAGCGTTAGGAATTTTGCCATGCCACTTTTTACTTGAGGTTAGGCTCATTTTGGAGAGCCCCGATGAGTCATAACCACTCCGCGCTGGTGTGGGAGGATCTCCGATAGTCTTTCAGGTTTTATGTGAGTTGCCGTCAAGACCCTGAAGCTAGGAATTTGGCCTTCGCTTCGTTTGCTGGCATTGCGTCTGCTGTATCGAGACGAATGTCGCGGTTGTCTCTATGTTGTTGGTGAACCGTCGAGGTTTGGGAACTAGGGATTTTGCCGTGGCTCCGTTAGTTTGATTGTCGCATCTGAACTCTGCTGGAGGAAGAACGCTGGGGTGACATCTCGTCTGCTGTATCGAGACGAACGTCGCGGTTGTCTCTAGGTTGCTGGTGAACCGTCGAGGTTTGGAACTAGGGATTTTGCCGTGGCTCCGCTGTTTGATTGTCGTGTCTGAATCTTGTTGGAGGAAGAACGCTGGGGTGACATCTCGTCTGTTGTATCGAGACGAACATCGCGGTTGTCTCTAGGTTGCTTGTGAACCATCGAGGTTTGGAACTAGGGATTTTGCCGTGGCTCCGTTTGTTTGATGATGTTGCGTCTGCTGTGTCGAGACGAACGTCGAAGTGGTGATCATTCCGCACTGGTGTGAGATGATCTCCAGTTGTCTTTTAGGCTTTATATGACTCACCTTTAAGACCTTGAAGCTAGGAATTTGGCATTCGTTTCGTTTGCTTTGTCACGTCCTAACCCTGTTGGAGGAAGAACGCTGGAGTGACAACTCGTCTGCTGTATCGAGACGGACGTCGAGGTGGTGACCACTCCACGCTGGTGCGAGATGATCTCCGATCGTCTTTCCGGTTTTCTATGAGTTACCGTCAAGACTTGGATCCGTTTTCTGATGGAGCATGGGGAGGGAAGACGTGTTTTCTTCTTTGTTTGTGCCCTTGGATTGTATACAGGGATCGATGTGATCTCACCTGTAGGGCAAAAAGTTTCATTCATTAATTTTTTTTATTTCCGCGATGCTCTATCATTTAAGCTTTAGATCGCGAAAGTCACGATTGCCCAATCATTTCGGCTATTTTTCGCGGTGCCCAATCATTTCGGCTATTTTGTGTGCATATGTTTTTACTTGTTGCTTTTTATTGCAAGTTGCCCTATCATTTCGGCTATTTCGTGTGCATAAGTTTTTACTTGCTGTTTTTTATTGCAATTTGCCCTATCATTTCGGCTATTTCGTATGCATGTTCGGCCTACTGGATTTTTGCCGCAAACTTGAAATTAGACACCGATTTCGGCATCAGCACCGCTACAACTGGGATATTGCCAGGAGCGAATCATCATCTGTCTCTGTCGATGTTGAACAAAGGTGGTTTAGTAAACAGGGTTAGGATCCTGTCGACTAAGGCTTTTGACTTCATGAGCCGTAAAGGTCTCACGAAGGTATTTCTCCCTACAAGTCGTGAGGATCTGGTAGGTGTATTTTCTCCTTAGGAATCGTGAGGACTCCTAAGTGCATGTTCCTCTGTAAGTCGTAAGGATCCTACAAGAGGGTTTTCTCCTTGTAAATCGAGAGGACTTACAAGGGTTGTTCACCATAGAACATATCCCCAGTCACGGATGGGACTTGGTTAGGGAAATGTTTATTCGCGTCCGTGGATTGTATACAAGGGTCAGTATTGAACCGCTTGTAGGGCAAAATCAAAGGTTGTTGGAGTTGCTTAAGAACAGGTTCAGGTCCCTATAACTTAAGACTTTCAAATCTTATGAGCCGTGAGGGTCCCATAAGAGCGTTCTCCTTACGAGTCATGAGGATCTCGCAAGTGTAATTTCTCCTTAGGAATCGTGAGGATCCCTAAGTGTGTTGTTTCCCTGTGAGTCATACGGATCTCACGCGGGTGGTTTCTTCTCACAAAGTCGAGAGGACCTTGCAAGTGTCCTTTAACGAGGTTGCGCCCTTTCGGGTTTTCACAAATACTCACCGGTAGCCTTGCTGTTTTTACTCACGGAGCCCTTTCGGGTTTTCATCCGTGCCCTTTTTGCTTATGGACTTACCGTTTTTTTTATTCTTTTTTTTTGTTCTTTTTTTTTTATCTCGTCAGCCTGAGGATGATACGGTAGTAGTTTAAAGACGTTTCGATCATTTGCAAGTTTTAGGATATTGCGGTCCATCGTTAGTTTAAGGACGTTTCGGTCCGTCGTTAGTTTAAGGACGTTTCGGTCCACCGTCGCCGTATTCGAGGCGAATCTCTAGTTTACTGACTTTTCGGTCTATGGGGCTTTCTCTATGACTGAGCATGATGCCCCCGGCATATCCATCTTTCTCGGAGCGTGCGGTTGTGGCGGGCTCACCTTCCAGTTTTAGGAGATGACGAACTTGCCCTGTTGGTATCGGTCTTCAACCCAGTTTTTGAAGACGTAGCAATCCTCGATCAGGTGACTTACCGTTTGGTGGTAAGGGCAATAATTGAGATCGTTAACATCGCTTGGCCGCAATGGACGTTTTGGACTCGGCAGATTGATGAGTCTGTCGTGCACTGCCAGCTCGAACAGTCCCCCTGTTTTATCTTGTGGAAACGAGTAAGGACGTTTCAACTTTTCATGAAGGGGTTGCCGCTTGTTGTTTCGGCAAATAACCGGTCTAGGGCCACTCGATTGTTGTTGAGTGTTGGCTACGAGGGATGTTTTTCCCTTCCCTTTATCCTTTCTGCTCGATCCTTTGTTTGCGGGGCCGAGATTTTTTTCGAGTAGCGTGCGATTGCATGGCTGAACGTTCTCGCAACTCTTCAGTTCTTTCATTTTTGAAATGGATTCCTTAAGGAGAGGGTTGAGGGCAGCTTCTTCGTCAGAGTCGCTTCCAAAGGTGATAATTTGCGATCCCTTGGAGTCGGCTATGTGCCAGTCGGCGGCGGCTCTTTTGCGTTCATCTATCGCATTTTTCTGATGTCTACGAGCTTCACGCTTCGTCCTGTTGAAGTGTTGCTTTTGAGCGACATACCCTTACCACCAACACTTAAAGGAGTCGCAGTCTTCGGTAGGATGTATGATTTTCTGATGATATAAGCAGAAGTTAGGATGCATCTCTACTCCACCGAGAGTATTTTCTTCAGAGGGTGGTAGCTTCATTCCCACTGATAGGGCTTTAGCAAACCTTTTCCTCGTCTTGAATTTGTTTTTATCCGCAGTGGACGACTTTTGATTTGACGGAAGTGTCTCGACTCTTTGGTCTAGTCGGTGGTGTTTGGCTTCTTCCAGTATGGCCATCTCACGTTCTTGATTGGTTTTAACTTTCAGACGAATCTCATTCAGGAAGGCATCGATCATCTCGTCTGACGGCCGTAGAATTTCTGGTTCAGGGTCCGCCCTCGGTTTCTCGGCGCAAGGAGCCTCTTCATCATCTACTAATGAGTGAGAGATCACATGACAACTCGCTACGTAGTCTTCGGATTCATTTGATGAGTCTTCTCCATCGTTTTCGTCCTCAACAAAAGAACAAGCTGCCCCCGGCGTGTCTGTCTTCTTTGGAGTGTGCGGCTGTGGTGGGTTTACTTTCCACTTTTCAGACAGCGCGAACTTGCCTTGTAGGTACTGATCCTCGATCCATCCCTTAAAGACGAAACAATCCTCGATCGGGTGACTTTCCGTTTGGTGGTAATGGCAATAATTGGGATTATTGAGATCGCCAAGCTGCAACGGATGTTTTGGACTCGGCAGATTGATGAGTCTGTTACGCACTGCCAGCTCAAACAATCTTCTCGTTTTATTATTAGGAAACAAGTAAGGACGTCCCAGTCTCTCCTCGAGGGAGGGGCATGGACGCACGTTTTTTTGGCGAACAACCGGCTTTGAGTTGCTCGGCTGTTGCTGAGCATTGGCGATGATGATCGCCTTCCCTTTCCCCTTCTCATTTCGAGAGTCCGGTTTTGGAGGAGACGGTCCATGGCCTATCTGGTCCATTTGGGCTAATTTGTCGATCAAGGCCTGGAAGGTGGTCGGCCTGAAGAACATCATGAATTGCAAGATGGTCGCTTGCGGATCGAGAGTTCCCACGAACATGCCTACTGCAGGAGCCTCTTCTATGCGTTGTTCGCATTTCGACCATAGGTTCCTCCACCGTATCGCATAGTGGACCCACGTTTCGCCTGGCCTTATCCTGGCATTAATCAGTGCTGTTATCGGGGTGCGTCTACTAGCACTCGCGAATCTTTGTGTAAATAGTAGCTCCATCTCCGCAAATGTTTTGACAGAGTCGTTAGGTAGCTCCGAATACCATTCAAAGGATGTTTTTGCTAAGCTGCCGACGAATTGGCGAAGCAACAATTTGTCATCGCCTCCAGTATTGCCGCATAAGGCCCTGAATTGAGCAACATGCTGATGCGGATTCCCTGTCCCTTTATATACGTGGAACTTAGGGATCGTATATCCTGGCGGGTAACTGATTTGGTCATACCAGCTTGGATAGGGTCGTCCGGTTCTAACAACTTGCGCAGCCGCTTCATTCGCTTGATGAACTCGTATTTGCTGAGCTATATATTCGTCCAAGTCATCTTTGGAGATGGTTTCCTCCTTGGCTGCTGAAAGAACTGGAGGAGGATTCGATGTCTCTCCTTTATCATCTTCAATAATGATCGGAGGATCTTCAGCTGGAGGGTCCGGTTGTAACATCATCCCTACCATATCTTGGAAGAGGAGCGCCATCCGTCTTATATTGGCTGCTTGTTCCACAGCTTCTTTATCTTTCTTTTCTAATATCCTGCGAAGGAATTCAGCGTCAGTTTCTTGCTCCTGACATTGATCAGAGGACGCTTCGGGGCTTTCTTTTGGCCCAGTAAGTGCGGCCATCGCGTTCATCATTTCTTGGAGCTTCTGCTGTTGCTCCTGAGCTTTGGTTACTGACCGTGTAAGTAGTCTATGACCCGTAGATACACGGCTTTCCTCCTTTCCGGAAGCTATATAAACAGTGTGCACCACCATGCCCCCAGACTTGGGGCGTTCAGTGTCTTTGTGATTTGCCAAAGGCACAGGGATTTTCCCTGACCTCCTTTTTTGAGTGGTTGAAGTTGAGAGGGCTGTTGTAGTAGGCACCTAAGTAGCTGTTGCTTTTTGTGGCTTAACGGAGCAATCCTTCTCCTGCCGAACCTTCATCTTTTTCTGTTGGCGGAGATAGTTTTCATCAATCACCGACTCTCAAACCTGTCGCCAGACTTTGTAAATTTTAGAGGACAACCGTTGAGGGGGCTGCTCTAGCTTCTTCTCTGGAGTATTCTCCGCAGGTGAAGGAGTTCGTTTCAACACCGCAGTAGGAAAGTTTCTACGCACCGTATTCAGCAATTCAAAGTTGTTCCCGGTTGGAACAGCAGCATCGATCCCCACCGTTGGAGCTGGTGGAGTAAATCCAGAGGGGGAGTTGCCCCCAGCCTTCCTCACTCGGCGCCAATGGCGACGTCGAGCGTGTCGTGCGAATGAAGTTGTTCTAACCGTAGGGGTGACCTCCTCATGCCCCCTGTATTGGTCATAATCTGCTGGTACCAGCCTTTTAAAGACAGACGTCCGTTGAGTGGGGACGGCCAGCCTGTCAAAAGCGGACTTCCGAGCAGGGGAAGCAACCTTGGTGATTTCGCCTGAAACTGGAGTAGGGATAGCTATCCGCTTCGGGATAACATCTTCCGGTATTGCTGGCTTTTTCATGGGCCCGTTGGAGCTCTGACCAAGCCTGTTAAAAACCGAGGCAGTGGAGTTGGGTGACCCGTTGAGAGGGGCCGTGCTAGTAGCAAGTCGATCGAAGACCGACTTCTTTGAAGCTTCCGATACTGGTATAGGGATGGTGAAGCTCGCTGGCGGGAGCATGGTCTCGAAAAACAGCCCTGTGGTGGCTTGAGTAATCTGCTCCACGGGCATCGTGAACAAAGAGGCTGCTTGGGGCCCGTAGGTTATGCCTCCAGTCGAGGCGGAGCGTAGGTTGCAGTTGCATGTGGAACACTTTGAGCAGGTGCCAGCCATTGATCCTTTTGCTTTCTGCAGCAAGCAAAACGCCAAATCTTAGTATCTCGAAACCCAAGGGCAACCATTAGCGAACCGCGATTGGTTCACGAACACGACACACGAAGTGTGGAGTGAAAAGAGGAAAAAGTCCCACCGGACGTGCCAGAATCTGTTCCCCTTCGAAAGACGGCGCGACGCGATAGACGTCTTGCCTGAGATTCGGGGCAGATGCTATTTGGTTTTATCCGTCCACATCTCCGAAGATGCCAAGTTGATTTATGGCACCGTGTAAATGAGGTTTAGACGGATGCGGCCGATGTAGCAGACTTCGTCAGATTCCCCCTCGCTTGAGGGGTTTTTGATTGTGGGGACGCTCTTCCCTGCAGGCGCAAGCCCCTGCAGTTAATTACGCTACCGCATCACGGTAGCAACTTTCTCCTTCTCCAAAATTTCACTTCGTGGCGTGTGTGTTTGTTTTGTTTGTGGTTGCCCGTGGATTGTATATGGAGACTAATTTATGTCGTCGCCCGTCGGACGTGGATTAGTCCAAATCCGTATTTTCTTTGATTTGGGTTTTGGGGTTTTGGTTTGAGGATACGTTAGCCATATGTGAGGCTAAGATCAACTCAAATGTTTGTTAAGAATACGTTAGTCTAATTTGAGACTAAGATCAACTTAACTGGATCGTTTAGATCCGACAAAAGAGCATTTGGGGGCTCTATTGTTCCAGTTTAGGGACATAGTGGTCGTATGTATGGCCTTCGGGACCCGTCACCTCTCTGACATCGTTGAAGGATTACAACGATAGATGCTAGAGGAGTTCGGAGATGTACCCTTGAACCAGAGTTGATTGGGAGTTTTATAATCCATTTTGGGACTAAAGTCTGTTTGAATGTTTAAGGATACGTTAGCCATATTTGAGGCTAAGATCAACTTAAACGGGATCGTTTAGATCCGACAAAAGAGCATTTGGGAGCTCTATTGTTCCAGTTTAGGGACGTAGTGGTCCATGTTCCAATTTAGGAACATGGTGGTCCATCGCCAGTTTAGGGACATGGTGGTCCAATACCAGTTTAAGTACATCGTGGTCCAATACCAGTTTAAGGACATAGTGGTCCAATACCAGTTTAAGGACATAGTGGTCCATTGAATGTATGGCCGTCGGGACCCATCACCTCTCTGACGACGTTGAAGAATTACAACGACAGGTGTCAGAGGAGTTCAGAGATGTACCCTTGAACCGGACGTAAATTGATTTAAGAGAGCAGTTGTGCTCAGTCAATTTAATTTGAGGACTTATGTCCATGATTGGGCTAAGTCCAGTTTAAGGTGTTCATCATTTTTATTTATCTTTGGCCTATTAGGCCTATGCTAGGGCTTTGCCCCTATTGAATAATGCACTGCATCTTATTTCGGCCTGTAAGGCCTATTTGATTTGGGCTCTGTCTCTTTATTTTTATGATGCAGAGCATCTGTTTTGGTCTGACAGACCTTTGTTTGGGCTCTGCCCTTTTAAAAATAATGCATTGCATTTTATTAGGCCTGTTAGGCCTTTTTTAATTGGGCTTGGCCCTTCTACAAATAATGCAGTGCATTAATTATCTGACAATGGTTTGTCAGGCGCTTTGCGCCAATTATTGAGCGCAAGCGCATGTAGAGACGACACGTGTCACGTTCTGATGAGCGCAAGCGCAACAGCGCAGTGCGCTGTGCTGTTGCGCTGCTGACACGTGGCGCGCTCTGGTGAGTTGCGCCAACTTCAGAGAGCAATGCTCTATTTTAAAAGCGCAGATACAAGTGCAAGGCACTGTTTAATCTCTTGATCCAATTTTGGATCCAAGAGGAGAATCTTTTAAGATTCCAGGACCAATGGTTCATAAAAAAGTGTAAGGCACTGTTATTATTTTTTTATTTATTGAAGATCATTGATCTTGTTCTTAGATCAATGATCTATTCAGAAGAAATTCTTCTTTTTATAAAGGTTTTTACCTTTTTTTCTCTTCTTGAGTTCTTCTCAAAAATTCTTCAGAGTTCTCTCTATTCTCTGTGTTGTTGTTTTTGATCTTGATGTCTTTTGAATTGGGATCTAGGAGCCTTTATATAGTGCCCATTAATTGGTTAAATTTGTTAAAGAGATCATTCTCTGAGTGATTTAGGAAATTTTCTCCACCGTTGGATCTTTGATCTAAGGGCTTCTGTTTTACAGAAGACAATCTTCTTGTTTTAACAAGAACAGAAAGATCTTACTGGAATTTTAATTCTGTTTGGCGCATACGCACCAGCGCTTGACACGTGTTGCGTAGAGCACTGCGCAGCGCAACTGCGCTTGCACAACTGTGCTTGACACGTGTCGCGCAGCGCAACTGCGCTGCCACGTGGCGTGCAGCGCAGAGCGCAAGTCAGCTGAAACGTTGCTTCTTTAATTTTTTGATTTTTACTTTAATTTTCAGAACAGAGCCTTGCTCTGATTGGGGGAAACAAAAGCGTTGCTTCATTTCCCACCTTGGAATTTGAACAGAGTTTTGCTCTGATTGGGGTAAATATCGATTTGGACCGTTGGTGCTGTCTTTTTTTGCGACTTGGACGGTCGGTGCTACCATTTTTGCGACTTACATGGTCGATACTTGATTTGACTTGCTCTGCTTTTTGCGGTGTCGGGGTTGAACTTGACTTGCTCCGCTTCGTGCGGTATAGGGATTTGATTTGACTTGCTTTGATTTCTGCGGTGTCGGGGTTGAAATTGACTTGCTCCGCTTTTTGCGGTGTTAGGGTTGAAATTGACTTATTCCGTTTTTTGCAGTGTCGGGATTTGATTTGACTTGCTCTGCTTTCTACGGTGTCGGGGTTAACTTTGACTAGCTCCGCTTTGTGAGGTGTCGGGATTTGATTTGACCTGCTCCGCTTTCTGCGATGTCAGGGTTGAAGTTGACTTGCTCCGCTTTTTGTGGTGTCGGGATTTGATTTGACCTGCTCCGCTTCTTACGGTGTCGGGATTTGATTTGACTCTGAGGTGGAGCTTAATTCCACCGAGGAGGTAATTGCTTCCAAGGTGGAGCTTGATTCCGTCGAGAAGGCCGTTGATGTTGAATCAGTTGATCTGATTGGTTTTGAAGTTCTTGTCCGTTCTGCGGGACCTTTTGAGTTTGGAACCACTGCCGGTGGGACTTTGATTGGATTTATTTGATTTATGTCTCGTCTGGCGGGACTTTTGAATTTGAGTGGGACTTGGAATTTGGATTTTGTTTAGCATCAGCATCGCTGCACTGGAACAATGTCAGGAAAGACTCATCATTTGCCCTGGGAAGATTTGGGTTTTGGGTTGGCATTAGCACCGCTAACATTGAAGCGTAGCGCCAGGAGCGACTCATCACTTGCCTTTAGGAAAACTTCGGTTTTGAGTTTTGGGTCGACATCAGCACCGCTAACAGAAGCGTAGTGCTAGGAGCGACTCATCATTTGCCATTGCCCGTTAGGAAGCGATGACTTAGGAGACATGTTTAGATCGCTATCACCTAAGACTTTTCAATTTTATGATCCGCAAAGGTCTCATAAAAGCATTTTCTTCCGACGAGTCGAGAGAATCTCGCTGGTGTATTTTCTCCCTAGGAATCGTGAGGATTCCTAAGTGTGTTACTATTTTGTGAGTCGTAAGGATCTCACGCGGGGATTTTGTTCTCACAAGGTCGAGAGGACTTTGCGGGTGTATTTCATCTCTTTTCACGAGTTTGCGTCCTTTCGGGTTTTCACAAACTCGCTGGCTGTCACTCCTCGCTTCCCGGTGTACAGCAAGAGGACGCGGCGGGTCACGCGGCTTACTTACTCAGAAGTAAATACGCTAAGCGTAACTAATCAATATAAAGTAAGGTACACAAGAGACAGGAATTTAAATGAACAACTTTATTTATTAAACATTCTTTTACAGGTACAACTGAAATGTAAATGCATGAGTAGAAAGCGATGCCTAAACAATGGCATGACTGAAATGAAATAAATATGTACAAGTGCCTAGAGCTCTGGGTCAAATGGTATCTGCTCCAAATCTTCAGTGCTGGGCTCGATCTCTAAAGCGTCCGAAACACCTTACAACATTCCAAAAAAAGAAGAAAAGGAATGTCGTCAGCGAACAATCTCTTGGTAAGTCCCAAAGGTGAGTAGAGATAGAATAGACAGAAAAGAATATATCTTATAATGTTTGATTATATTGTTAACGCTGTTGTTTATACCTTGGTACAAAAAATGCCAGTGTATACGAGAGGAGTCACACTATTCCGGAGACTAAGGTATACGGAGTACAAGGAACCGTTCAGCCACGGTACAACGACAATGGAAATTCAGGTTAGGTGTATTATGGTTACAATCTCGTGCCACTTCTAACACCTTCCGTACCAATCTACCCCTTATAAACCCCGCGATGTCTTTTGTATTGATTGTATGGTTTTGTTATATAGATGGATGACTTGCCGAGACCATGATATCAGTAAATGGAATGGATATAAATGGAGAGTCATGTAGACGAAATATATCCATGGTTCGGTTCGGTCAATATAGATTGATATAGATTGAATAGACGGATTCATGGATTCATGTTGTATTGTAGTTTATATTTGAATCACATTCAAGTCAGATTGATTAGATTGAGACTCGGTCTGAGTCAGATACTTTGAAAAGAACTTGAAATCCTGGATTAGTTTTGATGTTATCGGTAACTGCTGCACATGGAAGACAGAATTTGTGTCTTTTTCCAAGACAATTACCTTGTTGATAACACCGTTTGTTAGATTGTTTATCTTAGATAGGCAAGCACCAATATTCTTCGGCTTCCTGAGTCTCAAGAGAACCGGTCCCGCTTAAACCTATGTTTACTAGGGTACTTATTGTAATTTAATATAACTTGAGGGGTTTTATGTAAAAATAGTTTGATATAATTTTCAAAATACACCTCAAGCATTTAATTGCCGTCTTTAGGGTTTTCATAGATGTATATTTTATAAAAGTGAAATTTCTAGTGAGTAGAACCTAATTTTCATAGTATATGGTATTTTCTTGAAATATCGGTATTGTTTTGTATTTGGATGATATTTTCATGTAATGGTGTTTCCTTTAGAAAACTGGGAATATTTATATGATATAATTTAAAATAGATATTTTGATAATATATATATATATATATATATATATATTTAATAAAAATAAATTTTTATTTATTTTCTTATAGAAATCTCATTTTCTAAAGAAAAATGCATTAAAATTCAATCGAGATCGAATGCTCCTTTCGGAGGTCTGCATCTCGCTCTACTAGGCCTGAGGATGTACGATAATCCGCATCATCCAGAATGGGCTCCCCAAAAGTGGATTGTAGAGGCGCAATTGTAAGGAATTGTTTAATACACTTTTTAAAGAAATGGTTTTGCAAGTTAATGGTATTTATTTGTAATGTCGTATTATCCCATAACTATATTCCCAAAACTTCATCGTGCTATGTCAATGATGTGTGTTGTGATGAGGTAGGTCATTACCTCGTAAGATATCTAAAGGTAATACAAGTTTTATATGGTTTTATGTCGAAACTAAAATATGGGGTATTTTACCGTAAAAATACTATAAAAGTTGCATAAAAAATTATTTTGAGATGAAACTTATTTTAAAGCGTTTGTTAATGTTTGTTAAATATTATGTGAGAGTATGGTATTGATTGTTTAAGAAAAATAACCTTTTTAAAGAAAAATCAAATCGGAAGTCGGATTAACTCCGTTTCCGTCGGGTTTTAAAATTGAAAGTTTTTAGAATAGAAGATGAGAGGGGGAGAGGGGACTTACTGGCTTTTGGACAAGAAAAGGGAAAGAGAAAACTAAGGAAGGCTTCCGAGCATCGTTTCGTCGCCGGAAACTCCTTGGAACGTCGCCGAAACTTCATCCTTCGCTAACTCCACTTGCACACTAAGAGGACTTGAGAATTCTTGAGAGTTTTGACAGGGAATTTCTGAGTGAGGAAGGATGGAATATGGTGTGGTATTTATAGGAAAAAATTAGGGTTTATATGGTTAAAGAATGTATTAAAATTTGCATTAAAAATTGGATTAAAAGGATTTTTATTGTTCTCTGGATGAATGCGGAGAAAATAAACAATGTGGGGTTAGTAGGGTAGCTGAAGAGGTGCTCGGGCAAAAAAATGAGGGGAATTACCCACGGAGGGCCCGGCGGTACCGGTGGAATTGGGCATTTCGCCGGTCCATTACCGTCGGGTGGGGTTGGGTTTGTTGCCACGTGTCCATGTCTCCTCATATACCCCAGTGCACGTGTTTGTTTTATTTGTGACCTTTCATTTTTGCATGTAGTGCATGTGTAGACCCTTGGGCTTCTAAAAGAATAAAAGAAAATTAAATAAAAAGATAACGTGGCTGGGGGGATTCGATCACAGGGGCTACGTCACAGCAGTGCAAGGCTTTACCAATGTGCTACAAGTATTTTCTTGCTGTTCTAAAGTAAAACAAATACTTATAGTGTACACAGGATTTGCAAATACCCCAATTGTACATTAACTTTTAAACAATTTTCTGTACATTGAAATTAGAGTCGTTACAGTCTACCCTTCTTACAAAAATTTCGTCTTCAAAATTTACAATTTATTTTAAGAACTAGTTTACAAATAAATGAGGATATCTTGCACACATCTCATCTTCCCTTTCCCATGTTGATTCTCCTAGTGTGTCCTTTCTCCATATCATCCAAACCAAGTTGACTTCCTTGTTCCGAAATGACTTCACCTTTCTATCCAGGATCTCAATAGGTTGCTGCTCACAAGATAAATCTGGTTGTACAGTGAGCTCGGAGTGATCAAGAATATGGCTGGGGTCACTTACATACCTTCTGAATTGGGATATGTGGAATACATTGTGCACTACTTCCAATGAAGGTGGAAGTGCCAAGCGATAAGCCACTTCACCGACTCGTTCGAGTATGTCAAACGGTCCAATATACCTCGGACTAAGCTTACCCTGTCTTCCAAAACGAATCACTCCATGGTTCGGAGATATCTTCCGAAATACATATTCTCCCGGTTGGAACTCCAAGTGACGGCGCTTTGTATTAGCCCAGTGCTTCTGTCGATCTTGGGCTATGCGCATTCTTTCCCTGATAGTACGAACTATGTCAACAGTTGCTACTATCATCACAGGTCCAAGAAGTTCTCTTTCTCCGATATCATCCCAACTTAATGGTGATTGACACTTCCTTCCATACAGTGCTGTAAAAGGTGTCATTCCTATACTTGCTTGGTAGCTGTTGTTGTATGAAAACTCCACAAGATGTAGGTGATCTTCCCACGATCCTCCGAAGCCTAGCATACACGCTCTTAGCATATCTTCTAAGATCTGAATAGTTCGCTCAGACTGACCATCTGTTTGTGGATGATAAGCTGTGCAAAGTTCAGACTTATTCCCAAGCTAGCTTGCAGATTTTGCTAAAATTGCGATCGAAATCTAGTGTCACGATCGAAGACAATGCAAACCGGTACTCCATGTAATCTCACGATTTCCTGCATGAGTTCATGGGTATCAGAGATAGTACATATTGAAAAGTTTAAATCTTACTTAGATTCTTACTTCCATATACTTCTTTGCTAATGTCTCGGTAAATTGGCCAACTCGAAATGGAATAAAATGAGCCGACTTTGTGAGTCGATCCACGATAACCTATACCGCATCGTTACCCTTCGTGCTGTGAGGGAGTGCAGTCACGAAATCCATTGTGATGTGTTGCCACTTTCATTCTGGAATAAGTAATGGTTGAAGTAAACCAGCTGTCCTGTGATGTTCAGCCTTTACCTGCTGACACACCAAGCATTTAGCGACACTTCTGGCTACTTCACACTTCATTCCATGCCACCAGTAATTTTGACGCGGATCTTTGTACATCTTTGTACCTCCAGGGTGTACAGAATAAAGAGAGCTATGAGCTTCTTTCATCAACTCTTCTCGCACGGGACCTTTTGGTACACACAATCTACTGCCGTATCTCAAAGATCCGTCTTCATGGATGATGAAGTCTGTTCGAAGTCCATTTTCCACTTGTTTTCTGACCTTTTGCAACTCAGCATCACTTGCTTGAGCTGCTGTGATCTGATTGACAATGGTAGATTGAATTTGTAAGTTCATCAAACTTGAAGCGTTACCTGGCATGACCACTTCAATCTCCATTTGATGCAAGTCTTGTTGAAGCTTCCACTGTGCGGTGAGATTCAATGCTAATGGTTGGCGACTAAGGGCATCAGGTACTACATTCATCTTCCCTGGATGATATCGCAGGTTGATGTCGAAGTCCGCCATGATTTCTAACCATATTCTCTGCCGCGTATTCAACTCTTTCTCAGTAAACACATATTTCAGACTCTTGTGATCTGTGTATATGTCCACTCGATCACCAAGAAGATAACGGCGTCAAATCTTAAGAGCAAAGATTACGGCCGCCAACTCCAAATCATGCGTCGGATAATTGCGCTCATGAATCTTCAGCTGTCTGGAAGTATAAGCCACAACTTTACCGTGCTTATGTAAAACACATCATAATCCCTTACCGGATGAATCGCAATGTATTTCGAAACCTCCAGATTGGTCCGGTATAACGAGAATAGGTGCTGATGTCAATCTTGACTTGAGTTCTACGAAAGCTTGCTCGCATGCTTCTGACTACACAAATTCTTCATCTTTACGTGTGAGCTTGGTCAGGGGTGTTGCAATCTTCAAAAATCCTTCAATAAACCTTCTGTAATATCCTGCTAGACCCAAGAAATTTCGAATGTCCTTCATTGACTTCGGTGTCGGTCATTCGCTTTCTGCTGAAACTTTAGCTGGATCTACAGAGATTCCATCGCCTGATACAATATGTCCGAGGAAACCAACTTGATCTAGCCAAAACTCGCATTTGCTGTACTTGGCGTAGAGTTGATGTTGTCGTAGAGTTTTCAGGACAATTCGGAGGTGCTCGGCATGTTCTTTCCGACTCTTAGAATACACCAGGATGTCGTCGATGAAGATGACAACAAACCTGTCTAGGTACTCTCGAAAAACTTGATTCATTAGGTTCATGAATATAGTCGGTGCGTTGCTCACTCCAAATGTCATCACAAGAAATTCGTAATGTCCATAGCGAGTTCTGAATGCCGTTTTATGGATATCAGATTCTTTGACCTTCACCTGATGATAACCCGAACGAAGATCTAACTTGGAGAAAACACAAGATCCATTTAGCTGATCGAACAGATCGTCGATGCGCGGGAGTGGATACTTGTTCTTTATACTTACATCGTTCAGAGCTCTATAATCAATGCACGTTCGATATCACCTTCCTTCTTCTTTACAAGCAGAACTGGCGATCCCCAACTTGAAGTGCTGGGACGAATCCATCTTTTCGCCAATAATTCGTCCAACTGAGTTCGGACTTCCTTCAATCCTTCAGGACTTAACTGATATGGTGCTTTGATCACCGATTGTGCTCATGGTACTAAATCAATGCTGAATTCAAGAGCTCGATCGGGAGGCAAAGCTGATATGTCTTCAGGAAACACATCGTCGAACTCTCGAACTATTTCTGGCTTTGATCTTTCCTCCGCTTGAATTGCTGCAATCACTGCCTTCTTCGGTTTTTCCTTGTATGTACTTGGCTCCAGGGTACGGTCTCCACTTTTGAAATAGAAGACCGGATGTTTTGGAATCTCGAAGACTACCCTCCTTTGACGACAGTCAATAGTAGCATAGAATGTTCCGAGCCAATCCATACCCAAGACGACATCGAAATTCGGTATGTCCAACACCTTGAAGTCAGCATAGAATTCTCTGCTGCAAATGACCACTGGACACAGATCGTATCCCATTACTGCCTTTAGAACGCCGTTCTATGAACCGACATTTCAGCTGGATACGAGAGGTTTGACTGGAATCGTATGTGTTCGAACGAATCGTTACGACATAAAGCAATGAGATGCTCCAGTATTGAAGAGTGCTAGTGTAGGAAGTGAGGCTACTAAGATTGTACCTATGTTATGTAGGATAGTTTTAGGTATAAGGAAAATGTATGGATATGTATATAGATTGAAGGAATGTTTGAAAATAAAGTATTACCAGTAATGACTTGGCCGGTGGCTTCAGCCTCTTCCACATTCGTTGTGAAAGCCTGTCGCCTCGGCACATTCCTCCTTGCCGGAGGAGCATTCCTCTGTCCGTTCCTTTGTCCTTGAGGTACGTTCCGTTGAGCTTGATGAAACTGACGAGGAGAAGGTGCAGTCGGTCCACGAGGAGGTGGAGCAGGTAGTGCGAGTCGTAGAGCAGGTGCCTGGATGGCTGGGCACTGCTGATAAGCAATTGCTGGCATGGGTGCAGCATTTGGGTTATGTCTACAAGGATAAGATCCGATGTCATGAGTAGCTGAGCCGCAGACTAAGCAAAGGCGATTTGCACGCCGGCAGTTTTTCGCCAAATGTCTATCTCTATTGCAATAGGTGCAAAAGGCTGTGTTGGGCCGGTTGTTCGGTACTCCCGGTCTCCTGGGCACAAATGGTGGCCTTGAAAAGGCTCCTCATTCCATCTAAGTGGCAGGGCGCTTCATCCCGGCAGATTGAGATCTGCCCCTCATTTTTACTACTGCCTCGTATCGGCGGGCAGCTTTCAGGGCCATCTCGTGGGTTGGGAAATTCCCTGTAGCTAAAGTAGCTTGGATTTCCGAATCTAACCCTTGCTGGAATCTTCTGGATCGGATCTCGGCAGTTGGTATCAAATATGCCGCGAACCTGTTAAGGTATTGTGTTAGCTGTGTAGTATATGATATTTGAAAATCGAATATTGAGACATATCTTACCTACCGAGCATGGTAAATCAGCGTCATATTCATCTACGGACTTAGGTCCACATAGAACCCCGTTGTAGATAGATAAATTGCTGCTTCATGTCGAATCGGGCAGTCTCAGGGAAGTATTTCACGTCAAACATGTCGCCAAAAGTCCTCCATTCGATCGGTTGGTCAAGACGGCTTTCTTCCGCCTTCCACCAGACCCGTGCATTGTCAGTGAGCTGCAGATTCGCAACTCGAACCCAAGCAATCTCTGGCACTTGTGTCGCTGCCATATCATCTTCAATGCTCTGAGCCCACTCCTCAACTTCCAAAGGGCTCTCTTTTCCTGAGAATTGCTTGGGGTGCAAAACCCGGAATTGCTTTACCCCAGGTGCTTCCGCTTCTGGACGGTTCATCAGAATAGCACTATGCTGCTGCTATCCTTCCAGAAGGCTACGGATCGCCTCAAGCAGTACTGTCTGCTCATTGATCGGAGCAGCAACAGTAGGTGTAAGTGGTAGAGGTGGTGGAGTGTTATTGAAGTTGGTGCTAGTGTTGTTTGGAGAATCCATAACCTTCAAAGAAAAATTTGGGTTAGGACAGATTCAAAGTATATGAAATTGTAAGATTCAAGGAATATGTAAAGAATGTTTTTAGTTGCTGATTCTTGTGTTATATTGCTTAGGACTTCATGCAGAATTGACCCGCATGTCCATGCAGAACTGACCTGCATGTCCATACAGAGCTGACCTGCATGGGCCGCCAACAAAACCTGTCACGCCCCGCTTCCCGGTGTACGGCAAGAGGACGCGACGAGTCACGTGACGTACTTACTCAGAAGTAAATACGCTAAGCGTAACTAAGCAATATAAAATAAGGTACACAAGAGACAGGAATGTAAATGAACATCAACTTTATTTATTAAACATTCTTTTACAGGTACAACTGAAATGTAAATACATGAGTAGATAGCGATACCTAAACAATGACATGACTGAAATGAAATAAATATATACAAGTGCCTATAGCTCTGGGTCAAATGGTATCTGCTCCAAATATTCAGTGCTGGGCTCGATCTATAAAGCGCCCGAAACACCTGACAACATTCCAAAGAAAGAAGAAAATGAATGTCGTCGGTGAACTATCGCTCAGTAAGTCCCAAAGGTGAGTAGAGATAGAATAGACAGAAAATAATATATCTTATAATGTTTGATTATATTGTTAACGCTGTTATTTGTAGCTTGGTATAGAAAATGCCAGTGTATACGAGAGGAGTCCCACTATTCCAGAGACTAAGGTATACGGAATACAAGAAACCGTTCAGCCACGGTACAATAGCAATGGATATTCAGGTTAGGTGTATTATGGTTACAGTCTCGTGCCACTTCTAACACATTCCGTACCTATCTACCCCTTATAAACCCCGTGATATCTTTTGTATTAATTGTATGATTTTGTTATATAGATGGATGACTTGCCGAGACCATGATAACATTACATGGAATTGATATAAATGGAGAGTCATGTAGACTGAGTATATCCATGGTTCGGTTCGGTCGATATAGATTGATATAGATTGAATAGACGGATTCATGTTGTATTGTAGTTTATACTTGAATCACATTCAAGTCAGATTGATTAGATTGAGACTCAGTCTGAGTCAAATACTTTGAAAAGAACTTGAAATCCTGGATTAGTTTTGATGTTATCGGTAACTGCTGCACATGGACGGCAGAATTTGTGTCTTTTCCAAGACAATTACCGTGTTGATAACACCGTTTGTTAGATTGTCTACCTTAAATAGGCAAGCACCTTGGCTCCCTGAGACTCAAGAGAACTGGTACCGCTTAAACTTATGTTTACTAGGGTCCTTATTGTAATTTAACATAACCTAAAGGGGTTTTATGTAAAAAATAGTTTGATATAATTTTCAAAATACACCTCAAGCGTTTAATTACCGTCTTTAGGGTTTTCATAGATGTATATTTTATAAAAGTGAAATTTCTAGTGAGTAGAACCTAATTTTCATAGTATATGGTATTTTCTTGAAATGTCGGTATTGTTTTGTATTTGGATGTTATTTTCATGTAATGGTGATTCCTTTAGAAAACTTGGAATATTTATATGATATAATTTAAAATAGATATTTTGCTAATATATATATATACATTTAATAAAAACAAATTTTTATTTATTTTCTTGTAGAAATCTCATTTTCTAAAGAAAAATGCATTAAAATTCCATCGAGATCGGATGCTCCTTTCGGAGGTCTGCATCTAGCTCTACTAGGCCCAAGGATGTGCGATAATCCACACCATCCCGAACGGGGTCCCCAAAAGTGGGTTGTAGAGGCGCAATTGCAAGGAATTGTTTAATACACTTTTTAAAGAAATGGTTTTGCAAGTTAATGGTATTTATTTGTAATGTCGTGTTGTCCCGTAACTATATTCCCAAAACTTCATCGTGCTATGTCAAAGATGCGTGTTGTGATAAGGTAAGTCATTACCTCGTGAGATATCTAAAAGTAATACAAGTTTTATGTGGTTTTATGCCGAAACTAAAGTATGAGGTATTTTATCGTAAAAATACTATAAAAGTTGCATAAAAGATTATTTTGAGATGAAACTTGTTTGAAAGTGTTTGTTAATATTTGTTAAATATTATGTGACAGTATGGTATTGATTGTTTAAGAAAAATAACATTTTTAAAGAAAACCGAATCGAAAGTCGGATTAACTCCGTTTCCGTCGGGTTTTAAAATTGAAAGTTTTTAGAATAGAAGATGAGAGGGGGAGAAGGGACTTACTGGCTTTTGGACAACAAAAGGGAGAAAGGAAACTTAGAAAGGCTTCGGAGCATCGTTTCGTCGCCGGAAACTCCTTGGAACGTCGCCAGAACTTCACCCTTCGCTAATTCCACTTGCACACTAAGAAGACTTGAGAATTCTTGAGAGTTTTGACAGGGAATTTCTGGGTGAGGAGGGATGAAATATGGTGTGTTATTTATAGGGAAAAATTAGGGTTTAGATGGTTAAAGAATGCATTAAAATTTGCATTAAAAATTGGATTAAAGGGGGTTTTATTGTTCTTTGGATGAATGCAAAGAAAATAAACAATATGGGGTTTGTGGAGGTAGCCGAAGAGGTGCTCGGGCAAAGAAATGGGGGGGAATTACCGCCCGGCGGTACCGGTGGAATTGGGCATTTCGTCGGTCCATTACCGTCAGGTGGGGTTAGGTTTGTTGCCACGTGTCCCTGTCTCCTCATATACCCCAGTGCACGTGTTTGTTTTATTTATGACCTTTCATTTTTATGTGTAGTGCACGTGTAGACCCTTGGACTTCTAAAAGATTAAAAGAAAATTAAATAAAAAGATAATGTGGCTGGGGAATTCGATCACAGGGGCTACATCACAGCAGTGCAAAGCTTTACCAATGTGCTATAAGTAAAGTAAAACAGGTACTTATAGTGTACACAGGATTTGCAAATACCCCAATTGTACATTAACTTTTAAACAATTTTCTATTTATTGAAATTGGAGTTGTTACACTGGCAGTCCTGCTGTTTTTACTCATGGGACCCTTTCGGATTTTCATCCGTGCTCATTTTGCTCGTGGACATATCTTTTTTTTCCATATTGGTGGAGCTATATCGCCGGTAGGGCTTCAGATGTAGTCTCACTGGTAGGATTTGGGAGAGATAGGGGTCGTTTACGCTCATGGCTTGTATACAGTTTTACAGGATGTATGATCTAGACCGTAGAGCATGTATGCTCGATTCGTCCGCGACTTGGAGCATTCACGCGTAGTATTTCTTGAGATATCGGCCATTGATTGATGGCATGTTCCTTTCTTCCTCGGCACTTATTAGTTGATAGGATTCTCCGTCGAACACTTTCTCGATGACGTATAACCCTTCCCAATTTGGCTTGTCGATTGGTGATGATTGGTCTTTTGAGGACCAACACCAATTCGTCTTTCTTGAAAGCACAGAGACTGGTCATCTTGTCATAGGCCTGTGACATTTGGGTTTAGTACAGCTCCAGATTCTGTTGTACTGCGAGCCTCTTTTCTTCGAGGGCGTCTAGCTCTTTGAGCCGAAAGAGTACGTTTTCCTTCTCCGTCAAACCATGCTGGACAACCCTTTTTAGGCTTGGAATTTCGACTTCAAGGGGAAGTATTGCCTCTATTCTGAAGAGTAATGAGTATGGAGTGGATTGAGTTGGAGTGCGGTGCGTGTTACGATATGCCCACAACGCCTCGTGGAGCTTGAGATTCTAGTCTCTTTTGTTAGCTGAAGTATTTTTCCTCAGGAGCTTGGATAGAGTTTTATTGAAAGTTTTGGCTAGCCCATTGGCTCTTGGATTATAAATGAAGGAATATCTTCAGTCTATCTTCTGTTGTGTAGCGAACCTTGAGACTTTGAAGCTCTTGAAAGAAGGCCCGTTGTCAGAAATTATTCTTTTCGGTGTACCTAAGCGGTAAAGAATATTATGCCGAAAAAATGTCAGAATATCTTTTGTCTTGATTTCTTTTAGCGGGACAGGTTTAGCCTATCTGGAAAAGTAGTCAATTGCCGCTAATATGAACCGGTGGCTTTTGGATGATGGAGGGTCAATCGGGCCAACTATATCGGTGCCCTAAACTTCGAAAGGCCATGACGCTACCGTAGGATACAGCGGATTGGGATATTTGTGAATGAAGTCACAGTGAATTTGGCAGAGATGACATTTTTTCACATACTCTTCACAATCTCTTATCATGGAGGGCCAGTATGACCCAAGCCGTTTGATTTGAAGCCGTATTTTGGGGCTAGATTGGTGAGCTCCGCAGATACCTGAATGAACTTCTTTCATGATCTTTTAGGCTTCGGCTGAGGACGCACAACTGAGCCAAAGCTGTTCGTATAATCTACGGTATAGCGTATTATTCACAAACACATATTGGAGAGCTCTTTTCTTCAGTTGAACCCTTACGGATTTTTCTTCGGGTAGCTTGTCGTATCGGAGGTACTCTGTGAAGAGTTCTTTTCAATCGGGCTCGTTTTGAATGATCAGAACTTCTTCGGCATGATTGCTCTTTTGTTCCGCATTTTCCTCTTTTCTTAAAGAGACTTGAGGTAGAATTTGCCGGTTTCTGACTGTGATCAGAATTTCATCCATGTCGGGATCGGCTAGCTCTTTGGTAAGGCGAGCGAGCACGTCAGCTTTTTCGTTCAACGTCCGAGAAACTCTCATTAGTTCAAAGTGGATGAATTGTTTCATGAGTTCCACCACCCGGCTTTTGTATCGAGCTAACTCGAGCTTATATATCTTGTAGTCGCCACTCACCTGATTGACAACTGTTTCCTGATTTAAAATCAGGAAAGCCTACGGAAGAGGCTTCAGGAAAGGGTCACGTGCTCACACGTGACCAGCAGTCACGTGTTGGCACGTGACATTTAAAAGCATCGGCAAGGCAGATTCAGCTTCCCGACTACATCAAAGAAAAGGGCTTCAGAAAGGGTCACGTGCTCCCACGTGACCTGGGTCACGTGTTGGCACGTGACATTTAAAAGCGGCTTCAAAGGCAAACCGGTTCCCTGATCAAATCAAGGAAAATGCTTCAGAAGAGGTCACGTGCTCCCACGTGACCAGGGTCACGTGTTGGCACGTGATACTCAAAAGCAGCAGACTTGTTCTCCGGTTAAATCAAGAAAAAGGGTCCAGACGAGGCACGTGACCAGGGGTCACGTGGTGGCACGTGACCAGGGGTCACGTGGTGGCACGTGACGGTTAAGCAGCGACCAGAAGGCTGAGCAGAAAAAGAAGGAGAGGGCTCGTTCCAAGGGGGTCACGTGCCCACACGTGACCAAGGGTCACGTGGCCACACGTGACCGGCTTTCAAAGCCTATCTGTTAACAGAATTAAATTCTGAGAAAAGACCTCTTAAATCTTTCCGAAGCAACCGATTGAATTAAAGATTTAAAGGTGATTAAATATCATCTATTTGTGGGAAAAGCCTGAACTTGGAAAGATTTCCCCTTAAAATCTAACCGTAATAACAAAGGAGAATCTCTGGATTTAAAATCCAATGGTGAATAAAATTCACCTAATAATCCAAAGGTCCAAAACGAATGGTGAATACAAATCAAATCTCTCAATGAAAGATCCACCAAAACTAATTGATTCGGCTGCTTCTCCTATAAATAGGAGCCAAGAGACACAGAGAATATAGACAGATGCAGAAAAGAATCGATACATAAAAAAAAAGAGGAGAGCCTTGATACTTTGGAGGAATTTAGATCTTCTGCAAAAGAAAACCCTAGGTAAGAAAGGGAAGGCTTTTTGAAAAGAAAAGAGAATTCAATTCTCAACAGAGTTTAACTCTGATATAAAACAGAAGAACATAGTTCTCTCTTTGGTGGAGGTTCTGTAAAGTGCACATCTCCCCTTGAGTTGAGAATTTAATTCTCAATGGGTTGAGATCCTGCCATGCAGATCCAAAGCATAGGGAGGGAATGGAAGCTTGAGAATTTAATTCTCACAGAACTATAGGAATTTAATTCCTTTAAAATAAAATTAGGGTTTAACCCTATGTTATGGGAATTTAATTCCTTCAGAATGAATAGAATCAGGGTTCAACCCTAGAAAAATAACAGGAATTTAATTCCTTTAAAAAAAGAAGAAATTAGGGTTTCACCCCATGACAGAATCTCATACCTCTCTAAAAGAGAGTGGGAATTTAATTCCTTAAAGCTTTTATTAGGGTTTAACCCTATGATAGAATTCAGTTCTTCACATATATGAGGAATTTAATTCCTACAGAAAATTCAGAGTTCAACTCTATCCCAGAATATAAATCTTCAAAAGAAAATATGAATTTAATTCCTCTAAAGTTATTGCCAGGGTTCAACCCTACGAAGGATTTAATTCTTGAAAGGGATTAACAGATCTTCTAAAAAACATACATATAGGCAGGGTCACGTGTCACCACGTGACCCCTGAAAAGATCCACAGAAAAGGCCCTTTTGAGGCAGTGCCTCACGTGACCCACGTGACCCTTGGCAGAAGCTTTAACATACAAGCATTTAAATGCCCGTCACGTGATGGCACGTGATGCTCTAAAAGATGCAGTATTCTCAGCAGAACAAATGAAGGGAGGGCGCCCTCACGTGTTACCACGTGACCCCTCTTGCCTTAGTGTTTAACACTAAATTGGAACCCCTGAATCCAGTGTTAAAACACTGTTTGGCCTTAGTGTTCAACACTAATCAAAGAACTTTATTTGCAGTGTTTAACACTGAATTTCTTAGTGTTCAACACTAATTTGAGGCCTCTGCTGCTAGTGTTTGACGCCGATTTACTCTAATGTTTAACACTAATTTGAACCCCCTGTTGCTGGTGTCTAACACCAACTGTCTTTTAGTGTTAAAACACTAACTTGATCCCAGTGTTCAACACTGTTGAATTAATGGCCAGAGGCAAAGCCTCTTCTTCAATGGACCAACAGGAAGCCAATATTCCAAACATGATTGGACTTAGCCCAAGATGGCCATAAGTCCTCAATTCAGACTTAACTGGGCTAATGGGCTCATAACATAATTAATTGGTCTTGATCCCAAACTGGGCCAAAGACTATTTAATCCACCCCGGTTCAAGGGTACATCTCTTCACTCCTTTAATACATGGCGTTGTAATTCCTCAACGTCTTCAAAGAGGTGACGGGTCCCGATGACCACATATTGATACGGACTGTGGGGTCCTTAAACTCACGGACTATGAGGTCCTTAACCTTGACCGTGATGTCTTAAAACTAACATCGGACTGTGGAGTCCCAAAATCCATGGACTATGACGTCCTTAACCTTGACCGTGATGTCTTAAAACTAACAACGGACTGTGGGGTCCTTAAACTTATGGACTATGACGTGCTTAACCTTGACCGAGATGTCTTAAAACTAACAACGGACTGTGGGGTCCTTAAACCCATGGACTATGACGTCCTTAACCTTGACCGAAATGTCTTAAAACTAACAATGGACTGTGGGGTCCTTAAACCCATGGACTATGACGTCCTTAACCTTGACCGCAATGTCTTAAAACTAACAACGGACTATGGGGTCCTTAAACCCATGGACTATGACGTCCTTAACCTTGACCGAAATGTCTTAAAACTAACAACGGACTTGGACCGCAATGTCCCTAAACTACCCATAGACCGCAATGTCCTTAAACTACCTACCGACCGCAACGTCACTAAACTAAACAACAGAGCCTCCTTTTATTGCTCTTTTGCTGGATCTAAACGATCCCGTTAAGCTGATCTTAGTCTAAAAACTAGACTAACGTATCCTTAACAAACGTTTAAGTCGATCTTAGGCTCAAATGAAGCTAACGTATCCTTAAACCCAAACCCCCAAACCCAAATCTAAGATAATACGGATTTGGACTAGTCCACGCCCTACGGGCGACGACATAACTCAGTCTCCGTATACAATCCACGGGCAACAAAACACAAAACAAACACACACGACACGAAGTGACCATCTGGAGAAGGAGAAAGTTGTTACCGCAATGCGGTAGCGTAATTAACTGCAGGGGCTTACGCCTGCAGGGAAGAGCGTCCCCACAATCAAAAACCCCTCAAGCGAGGGGGAATCTGACGAAGTCTGCTACATCGGACGCATCCGTCTAAACCTTCGATGCATGGTGCCATAAATCAACTTGGTATCTTCGGAGAAGTGGACGGATAGCACCAATTAGCATCTGCCCCGAACCCCAGGCGAGACGGCCCCACGTCTCGGCCGCCGTTCAGAGGGGAACAACAACAAGTTGGGAATCACCGTAGACCCATAGCCGAAGGATCTCCATTTCTATGGCAAGCTCCAGGCCAACTATCAGAACTTCATACTCAGCCTTGTTGTTTGTGCGAGACTCGGTAAGAGCGAAGGAACGTCGCAGGGTTCCTCCCGATGGTGTGATGAACACCAATCCTATCCCTGATTTTATCTGCGCGATGCTCAATTTGCTGGAAGTCCTTATTGATGATGCTTTATCGAAGTAGAGCTCCCAACATGGTTCGTTATCTTCGAGATGCAGCACTTGTTTGTCGGGTAACACGCAATTGAACAGTGACCCTTCAGGTATGGGATTAACAGTAAGGAAGTCAGCAAGAGCTTGCTCTTTTCCTGCCTTTTGAGGAATATAGACTATGTCGAACTAGCATAACTGCCCATCTTGCCATTCTGCCGGTTAGACTTCCCTTGGTCATTAAGTGTATAAGTGGGCCGACCTTAGAGATCAGCATGACCTGATAAGCGAGCGGATAGTGCCTCAACTTCTTCACGGTGAATATGAGGGCCATGCACCATTTTTCGATGGGGGAATAGTTATGTTCCGTCCTGACTAACGTTCGACTGAGGTAGTAGAGGGCATTCTCTTTTCCTTACCCGTTGTTCTGGGTAAAGAGCGCACCGAGTGACTCATCCAGCGCGGCAATATAGAAAATCAACGGTTTATTTGGAATAGGAGCATCAAGTACTGGAGGGTGCAGCAGATACTGTTTGATACTTTCGAATGCTTCTTGATATTCGGCATCCTAGACAAAAGGAGTCCCTTTCTTCATGGGCTTTGAGAAGGGCCTGTATCTTCCTGATAGGTTCAAGATGAACCTTCGTATATAAGCGGGCTTGTCTTAAAAGGATCTTAGTTACGTCAGATTCTTTGGAGGAGGCATATCCATAATGACCTTTATCTTTGATGGCTCAACTTTGATCCCCCGATATTGGACTAGGAAGCCTAAGAATTTTCTCGACGACACGCCAAAAGCGCACTTCAGAGGATTCGTCTTTAGATCGCATTCCCTCAGTCTGGTGAAAACGGTCCTGAGAACTTGGATATGATGGGCCTTGGCTTTAGTTTTGACGACCAAATCAACATAACATTTGATGACCATATGGATTAAGTCGTCAAAGATCTTGGTCATTGCTCTCTGATATGTGGCACTTACGTTCTTCAGTCCAAATAGCATCACTTTGTAACAGTATATGCTGTTCAGGGTTCGAAATGTTGTATACTTCTCATCCTCAGGCGACATTTTTATCTGAGTGTACCCAGACGAACCATCCATGAAAGCGAATAGCTCTTAATTTGAGGTGTCATCGACCATCATTTCCATGTCCGGAAGCGGGAAATCATCTTTAGGGCATACCTTGTTAAAGTCTTTGAAATCGACGCAGACTCAGATCTGCCCATTCTTCTTTTTTACTAGGACAATGCATGCGATCCAATCCGCATATTTCTCTTCTATGATGAAGCCGGTATCGATGAGTTTCTTGGTTTCCTCGATGACCATTTCTTCCGGCTCCCTCTTCATTCTTCGAGGAGCTTGTTTGACTGGCTTGGCATTAGGAGATATAACCAGTTTATGCATGGCTACTTCAAGAGAGAGGCCAGGCATTTCTTTGTACGTCTACGCGAAGCAGTCGACGAACTCATATAGCAGGGCGATTATCCTTTCTTTCATTTTCTCTGACAAGAGTGAGCTGATGTAACTCGGCCTTGGATTATCGGGCGCTCCCAAATCAATCTCGGTTAGCTCGTCGAAGATTGCTTGTCCGCCATTTTCAAGCTTTTGAGGGGCTTTTTCTGGCTTGGCTAGTTCGTCGTAATCATTTGATTTTCCACTGGCTTCACCAACATGGATCATGTAGCATGCCTTGACGTCAGGTTGAATGAAACCTATACCCTGTCCATTTGGGATTCGTTCATCGATGAGTGCTCGGACCTGAAGCGGATGCCACAACCCCTCATAAAACTTCGCTTCGAAGTCCGTTTGATATAACCGACATCCGCACTTTTTAAAGTATTCCCGCATATCTGGCGTATAATATTTAGGATTGAGGACGTCTCTTATGCCTCTTTCATAGGGAAGGCATGTGATAAATAAATTGTCCGGTGTACGACATGATTTGACCCATAAAACAGAATGCCCTTCTGTCCATTCTTTCTTCCGGGAACGTAGAAGGTTTTCAGCTGGTCCACGGTGGAGACCGACAATGCATCAAGCTCTTTGCATATATGTTCCAGCACCCTTGTGATGGCTAGGGACACTCTGTAATTTCGAAGGTCTCTCTTAGCTTCGCTTTTTAAATGAAAGCCTAATTTGCACAGCTGTTGCAAGACGGGTCCTCTTTATTTGATTCTTCAGTGTCGTTGCCTAAATGAGGGCAAATTTTGCTGCCGGATGGGCCTTCGATGTCAGACTCATCCGTATCACTACCGAAATGATGGCGAGTTTTATGGAAGGAAGGACTTCCAGCGTCGGATTCATCAGTGTCACTGCCGAAACACGGACGCACTTGGGGTTTTTTGCTTTTGAAAGTGACAGCCAGCTCAGATTTGCTTTTGAGTTTCGGGGCCGTTCTGTCCTCGGTCAGTTGTGGCTCAGCAATTTGGGGGTTCACAAAATACCGAGTCTTCATATCGGACTTCATGTATACCGAATGGCCGTATGTCTCCGTCAATACGTCTTTCTTCGCCATTTTTGTTATACTTCATGCACTGATGGAGTGTTGATGGAACGATGCCCTAATCATGAAGCTATGGCCGCCTCAAGAGAATTTTATAAGACGTGTCGGCGTCGATCACGTATATCTTGATTTCGGTTTGTAGGTCCCCAAATCTGTTCGGCAGAGCTATAGATCTCAGAACTTGCTAACAATTTTGATTGAAGTCTTGAATGACAATCCTTTCCCTTGACAGGTGTCGGACGTCCATTGACAAACTTTTCAGAGCCCGCAGGTTCATGATGTTCACTGAGGACCCCGGATCAATTAATATGCGATTAATACGATTTCTGTCGCTGTACCTGGGCATGTAAAGCGGCCGGTTATGCTCAGCTGTTTCCGATAGCAGGTCTTCGTCCTTAAACGTGACCGCGGCTGCATGCATAGTGTACCGGACTTCTTTCATATTAATTTCCGCGAAGCGAGCCTGGTATCGCTTAGGGGTTTGTAAAGCGTGAATGAGGACATCTCTAAGCTCCTTAGATAGGACCAGAGCATCGTAAATGCTCGGGAGAGACGGAAACTTCCGGAGATGAGCCAGGACATTATAGTCCACTGGGGAAGGACTCGGGTCTTCATGAGTCAGCTTTCCGCCATCTTCTTGACCGGCGACTTGTTTTTTCTTCCCTTTTAAGGCGTTTCCTTGATTTGACGGTAGAGCGTTGCCGTTTCTGAGCTGGATTTTGTTAGCTTTTGTGCTGAGCTCCTCGTCCTATTCGGAAAAAAAGTGCTCTTCCTCAGGGTCGCTACCGAGGTGGACGACATAGCAGGTCACAATAGGGACCTCACCATCAGAGTCTTCTTTTAGCTTTTCTAGAATTTCAGTTGTTTATACGGGGAAGAACTCCTTCAATTGAATTAGAGTCCTTTCCTTTTGCTTGTAGTCTTCAAGGGAATCGATATACTTTTGAATGGTCGATTTCCTCGCAGACTCCTTTTCGTGTCGAGCCACACTTTTTCCTTTCTTCTTCTTAAGCTTTTTAGACTTTAAGCCTGATCGAGCCGAATTGGTAGCTGAAAAGGTAGGCTCCTTCAGCCTCTCCCATTCAATTTTAGGCTCTTTCTGAAGCAGTTTTAACATTTTTTTTGTCTTAGAATATGCGTGCTCCATGGAGACCGTGACAAGTCGGATTCATTTTTCGGGTAGCGGATTCAGCCGTTTGCTTCCAGAAAGCTTTATGTTCTGTCTGTATAAAGTTGGTGGTCGCAACTTGATTGTTCACCAACACGTTTTTAGACAGTTCGATCTCTCCGATCTTGTATTTCTTTCTACCCAGCCTTTAAAAATATAGCAATTCTCGATCGCATGGCTCACTACTCGGTGGTATGGGCAATACAAAGGGTTGTCAGTCATCCTTGCTTCATGAGGTCTCTTCGACTCGAGAAATTGTAGACCGTTGTTCAAAGCATCTTTGAATATCTTGCGGACCGTCTCTCCTAAAAGAATAAACCTTGTTCTTTTTCTCCTCCAGGGAAGTCTCTTCTCCTCCCAGCATAAGCTTTCGAGACCGGTTTGTTTTGGATTCGCCTGTCTTTCGCTTGTCTTCATTGTCAGACGCATTGAAGACATTGGTATTGCTGGAATTCCCGCTTCTACGGTTGTCGTCTCTCTTGCTCTTCCAAGGATCGTCACTCCGAGAGTCTGAGATAGACTCTTACTTCGAGCGTTCCAACATTTAGACTTTCTTGGTCAGTTCCTGAAACGTTTTGAGGCCCGCAGTACATAGGAATGGCACCATCCAATTGCCTAGCTTCCCGATGAGGAGGCTAACGGATTGGTCCTGCTCCAATGGCGGCTCACACTTGACAGTGAGATTGCACTATCGGGCGATAAAGTCCGTATTGCTTTCGTTCTTTCCCGGCTTGCTTCTCATAAGGTCAGCAATGGAAATTTTGTCGCTGACACTTATAAATCTTTGCCGAAACAGAGACTCCATCCTGGCGAAACCAGTGACAGAACCGTCCGGTATGCTCGCGTACCAGTCGAATGCGACACCGGTTAGGCTGTTGACGAACTGATGGAGGTGGAGCACATCATTACCCCTGTATTTCCGCACGATACTTTAAAATGAGCAATATGTTGATTCGTGTTTCCCGTCCCGTCGAATCTTTCGAACTTAGCGATGATGTAACCACTAGGGAACACGATCAGGTCGTACTGTGTGGGATACGGTTGCCCACTACTGCCAATATCCTTTTGCGCCTTGGTTTTGGCCACCAATGTTTTAACTTTGCTGGCGACCAAGTCCATTATCCGATCTTGTTTTAACGGAATGGTGCCATCTGAGGCCAAAGCATCCTCAGAAGTGGAATGTGGCCGGCTTTCGCATGGCTCGCATATACTTGGACCTAAAGGTGTAAGTCGATGTCACGCACCCCACGAGTCCGCGGGGAGGCGGAATTAGCAAAAAATGATTTTTACGAGCTTCGCAACATCGACTCAAACCAAGGATCGAACACAAACCCTAGCTAGCAAACTACTTGAGGTTTAACTACTCAGATTTGAAGTTATATCTCACGTTACTTGTCCTTCGGGTTTTCATCGCTGTCCTCCACACCTCGTAGGCTCTATGGAAAATGGGCATCTCAACGGCCTCCTTGAGTCAAAGACGGTCCACCCGAGAGTCTATAGTCCGAGCTCCTATCTCGAATCTGAGATAACTACGGCTTCTAGTTTACTAATCTAGAAGTCCTAGAGGGTGTAGAGTATTTAAATGGATTACTTAGTCAATTTAAACCCTAGGATTCTCAACTCATGAGAGCTATTAGAGTTTGAGGAAGAAGATGATAACTTGAGGAGAGAGAAGTGTTTTGTGATAATGAAATGAATAATACTCATGCAAGAATAATATGAAGCATAATAATATTATCAAAATAAATATCTATCTAATATTCATCATGCTTCATTTAATTCTAAGGGTGAATCACCTCATGAGTCATTAAGCATTTAATATAAACATACACCTCATTCTCCACCTCATTTAGTTTAAATCCTAAAAAGAATTAAACACAAATGAGTTATCTTCTTCTAGAAGCTTCCCGACAAATTACGAGACTGCCCTTCCCATCCGTATTTCCGAAAAACACGGATAATCTTTGACTGAATAAATCCATCTGTATAATACTAGAATCTGGCTTAAATCAAAGCCCGCTAGTATTATCTGCCCGATCATAGTACGTGCACAAGTGTACGTAAGTGATCGCAGCCCTGCCGTAAAATCATACGGCCTCTACACCTTTTGCCCGGTGCAGGGAAACTCTCTGTGTGGTACTCTAAAGACTCGACACTACGCTGGCAGTGGGTTTAAGCACAGGCCGCAAGCGGTACTAGCTGTACGTAACGGTCCCCAGGTAGATGTCGATAAGAAGGACGATGAGGAAACCCATTCGAACTCCTACTGAGCCTGTATGTGACAATCTCCATACAGTCCGGTCTGTTCGTCTAGGACTGTCGCATATCGGGCCTAGGGGGCGGTAAACGTCAGACCCCTAATAGCGGTATAAGTCGTGTCGGAGTGAAGCCCATTACACCTTGAGAAACTACTGGAACCTACCAGTAAATCTCGCTTGCCCTGGCCAAGGACTTTGCGTAATGGCTCTCCATACACAGCGCGATATCAACCCCCAATACTGGGAGAGACGAATCCTGTCTAACTGCCACTGCCTCCAAGTGCTTCGGGACTGCACCCAACTACTACCACGACTCCTTTGAGCCGTGGTAGGATAGTAATCTAAGTACAGTAGGAACACACCCGAGGCGAAGTAGCAGTGTCAAGTCGACGGACTAAGCTATACTCATGTCACCTGGGAACTGCTATCTGACGATGGGTATAATATCAACCTGCAGTTCTCGGCGAGTCCTGTCCGGCGTACCCGTAACCTAACGGGCACCTGCATACTATCTCCAGTACGACGTACTGATGGCTGTGGGACAGACCATCTCCCCAGCTGGGATGAGAAGCGTATACATCAGTCTACTCCGGAGTATCGATGCCCCGTCTCGATAATCCTACGACCAGGGACTTGTATAGAATGTTGATTATAGACTACTCAGCCCCCACTAGTGTGACTGCTATCACAACGCTGGTAATCAAGCAAAGATCCCAAGGGCTCTACTAATATGTATAAGCAATATGTTAAAAGAAACACATGCACATATTAAAGTAGAAACAAACCAAGTAGCATACTACCATTTTTAGCAAGACTGTCAATACAACTGTGAATATTCTAAGCTTCCATATAGTAATATACAATCTAGGATGATACAGTAATGGCCTCTAGGGCATAAACACTAACAAAAGGGACATGCATTGGTTGCTTCGGGTCATTATCACCCAGCTCATGAGTGGAAACTTGCGCTTGATTGGAGGGCATCCGGGCAATTTGAGCGGTGAGCTGCATCATGACATTCGTCAAGTCGTCGATTTTGGAGTAAAACTTGGCCATCTTTTATCTTTGCACCTGAGCTGTTTTTGGAGCTCTTGATGCAGCTCTTGCTTTGCTGTCCTGGGGTGGAAAGTCAACTCTTCCTTGCTTTCCGAGCTTGACTCCACATGGACTGAGGGGTTTTCCTGCTTATCGGCCTCATCATGAGGGACTTCATCGTCACGCGGAGGCGGCTGATCTTGGGAAGTGATAACCACATTCAAGCCAGATTGGACTTGGGATGTGGCGGCCCCATCCTTGCTTTTGCTGTGTAGGTTGTCACTGGGATGCGTTCCCACCATGTAGACCGTGTGGATAACATATCCGGTTTTCTTTTCATCATTGGCAGCCGATTTCGCGGACCGCTGTTGTGGTCCTTCTGCTTCGGGAAAGGACAATCGACTGAAGATGATTGGACTGACCGGGTTATTGGGTGGCGTTGACGCTTCTTTTCTGGTTTTTCTCCTCTGCTTTCGCGCGGCACAGAGCGCCGACTCTTGAAGAGACGGTGTCATGTTTTCTATGTTGGTGCTGGGACACGTCTCTTTGTAGCGTCGTTCGGATTGTTGTCTTCTTAATTCTGGCAGTCATGACGTCTCTTTGAATCCATTTCAGATATTCGAAGGCATTGCTGACTTTTACGGCTGACTCAGCTGTCGTCGCGGGGTAACCTTGTTTTTGGAACCTCATCAAATTCAACTTGACCGGAGTTCTGGCCTTCTTGTTGGCTCATATCTGAGCCGCTTCTGTCACAACTTTTCTGTTTTGAGCACTTAACAGGTTTGGGCTCTTCGGGAAGCCGCCGTAGGCCGAGCGATGGAGAGCCCTGGAGATGCGTCTGATTGTGCACTTGTCGGAGGCGTCGCCTGAACTTGTCCGCGATGTTTGATAATGCCTTTTGTTCCGGCGGTCTTGTCCCCAGCTGGAGCACCAGAGAGTCGTTAGGACACCGTCTTATTTTTGGGTTGTGGTGTCTTGGTGATCACAACATTTGGTCTCTTGTCCCTTCAGGTCGGTTTGGCCACTTGGTTTGCCGAGATCTCTATCAGATGAGCGCTTCTGGTAGGGTAGATGATGTCGGAACCAAATTGATGGGATGAATCCTTCTACTGCCGGCTGAGACTTGCAGGGAGAACCATGCATGCATGAATCTTGACAACGTACGGGATCGGAATTGCCCCAGAGATCGAACTGGTCCTTAGAGACATTTTCGTTGAATTTGAAGATTGTGATTGGAAAGCTGTTATCCTGCACGAAGATGCATGATTTCAGTACAGACAATCGATATATATGTTGATTGAGTTCGCATGAACGTTTAACCTGAAATATATAAGGAGCGAAAAAGTCCCACCGGGCGTGCCAGAATTTGTAGAGTATTTTTCGTTATCCTATTGAGATAGGAATACACACGCTTGTCAGGCGTATACAGATTCCTCCTGCCTAGGGTAGGCTGGGGTTTATTGATTGCGAGGATTCGAATCTCCGGCAGCCGCGGACTAAGCTGCCGTTAATTATCCTTCATCTTTGGAGCGAGAGAACTTTCGATTGACGGGTAAAACTGGTTATGCGAATTCAGTGTGCGTGTGTTCTGTTTTGAAAGTGTTTTGGATGTATCGGGGGCCTCGCAGAGTTTACGGGGGTTCCGCTATCCGGATAGCGGGCTGGGGACCAGGGGCCAGTAGCCCCGTTGTGGGGTACGGGACAGCGACCCGTTAGAATTTTTTTTCTAACGGGGAAGTGTTTCGAGTGTGAAACGTGTGGGAAAAAGAAGATGAGGAGCGTTCTAAGGACGCGTGAGATGGCACATGGCCGCTGGTGCCATCGGGTCACGCGTCCGGCGCCAGCGGAAAAAAAGGGCTTAACACATGGATGGAGAGTTGAACTTCCGAGAGACTTTGGAATTAAAATTCTGGAAGAAGGATTTTTATTTGGAGTTAAACTCCTAAAAAATCTGGATTTTGGGTTTAAGCTCCTTTGAGAATTTAAATCTTGAAGTTGAGCTCCTTAAAGATTGGTTTGGAGTTAAACTTTTAAAAAAAAGATTTTTGTTTGGAGTTAAACCCCTAAAAGATTTTCGGAGATGATGAAAGGGGACCTCTTTCTTCTTTCTTGAGCCCTGGATCCTCTCTTGAGCTTCCTTTAGAGGGTTTTATGGTGGAAAACTATTTCTTTTTGAGAAAAGAAGACTTAAACTTTTGATTTAATTCAAAAAAGAGAGAAAGGTTTAAAACCTTGAGGAATGAGAAGTGGCCTACAACCCTAGAAAATTTGAGAGAATGAAAATTATTGATTTTCTCATCATATTTGCTTTTTATAAGCTACACACTTTATATATAGTCCCTTAGGCTTTTCCAAATGGCGCTTGTGCCTTCCCATACCTCATGTGCTTATTTTTTTTTGCACATAAACCACAGGGTTTACAAAATTTTGGCCGTTTGCCCATTTTTCATACATTTATTTCTAAAAATTACATTAAACTAATTTATTGCCTTCTTTTTGGCATGGAGCCGACCCCTTTCATGCTCGGTCTTGACTTGGGCTTGGGCCCACTTGACTTGGACTTGGACCCGCTTGTTTGGGCTCGGGTCCCACTTGGCTTGAGGCTAACCTTGATTTTGACTTGGTCAACTGGGATGTAATTTTCGACCCCAACAGAGCTCAAAAATCAAACAAACAAACAATACATGTTACCAGCATATACTATTTATTCGTTGAGATATGTGTATGATATCTGATTCTTATGACAACATAAATACAAAAATAAATCATTTGATCTGAAGGTTTTCTTGCTCATTAATCAACACCGTATGGAATGTAGATGAAAGCTTGCTAACTGAAGCCGCTCATTGTTAAGATCTTAATCGATGCCTGAAATTTTCAAATCATATGGCTTGTTATCTTTAGGTTACAGAAAATAATACAGATGCTATCTATCTAAATTTTTGAATTTTAAATTTTGATTATGTAACAATTGTTTCCAGTTGGTAGGAATTTGTTCAAATGAAATATGTCTTTTAGGGTTTTTTTATGAAATATTATAAATTTAAAATTAAATTATTAAAATAGGGTGGGGGAAATTTTATTTAGCAGAATAGGGTGGTTTCAAACCACCCGTGGGGCCCACCCCCCACCCCCAGTATAGGGGGCGGGTTCTGGGACCCGCCCCCTATACAATGTATATGGGGCGGGTTCCCAGGACCCGCCCCCTATACAATGTATAGGGGGCGGGTTCCCAGAACCCGCCCTCTATAGTTTTCTATAGAGGGCGGGTTCTGGGAACCCGCCCCCTATACATTTGTATAGGGGGCGGGTTCCCAGAACCCGCCCCAATTTTTTTTAATTAAATTAATTTGTTATTTTTAATTATTATCGTTTATAATTATAATATAATTATTATTATAATTATAATTATAATTATAATTCTTAAAAATAAAATAAAATAAAATAGACAAAAAAAAAATATTTAAATGAAATAATAAAATTTCACTATATCAAATTATTTTTTACAGAATGAATCCGTCAAAAGTTACAATGCCAAAAAATCCTATCTATTTGTAAAATGTAAATGCTATTTTTTTCCTTTCCCTTTTCCTTTATGAAATCCGAGAAGGCTTGACATAAGCCTATGCCTCCTCGGATGACTGGAGGAACCACCTGTTTCTTGGATAGATGGCGGTGGCGGCGTCGGCGTCTGCTCTGCTGCTTCGGGTTCGGGTTCTGTTTCAGCTTCGTCTTCAGCAACGACTTGGACAGGCTGTTGATCCACAAATCCTGAACCTGAATGTGGGACAGGTGTCGGATATGTGTTGCTTCCCAACAAATTTCCGTAGGACGCTAAATCCGAAGCCCAACTGGGCAGTTGTAGCGAAGAACTTGTCCCGGTTTCATGCGGCTGATTTTGCACAAAACCTTGGCCCCATGGCTGCTCAAATCCTGACCCCCAAGGGTGCTGTTGTCGCGCTGAACCTAACCCCCAAGACGGCTGTTCTGCAAAACTTGATCCCCAAGTCTGTTGTTGTTGCGCCTGTCCGGTATGCCAGGGTTGCTGTTGACGGTATGGTGATCCAAACCACTGATCCAGCTGCGCTGGATCTCCTTGATGCTGCGGCTCTGGTGCCGGGTAATACTGCGGCTGCGGTGCCGGGTCATACTGCGGCTGCGGTGCCGGTTCATACTGCGGCTCCGGTGCCGGCTGATACTGCGGCTCCGGTGCCGGCGATAAATGTTGAGAAATACCATGTGAACCAAGTACACCACCAATAAGTTGGTCGAGATTTGAAAATTGAGCCTGAGATGCCGGACCAGCATCAGTCGGGTATGGTTCCTGCACCATTGTTTGTACGAGATGCAACCCACGAGCCTGTCGTTACATTAGAAATAAGAAATAAGTATTGACTCATACCGCCGGATGTTAAAAAGTAATATGATATAAAGAGGGCGGCTTACCAAATCTCGTTCCATGTGTCCTCTAGGCTCGTACCGCGAGATGTTTGGGAAGTCTTGTGGAGGAGCAGAAAGATATCTTATGGTGACACGCTTATACCACTGTAGATATACTTTGGTAGCGTCGGTAGCTGTGTGGTCACCTATTTGCTGTAAGGCAATACTATGCTGCCTATCCTCCCATCTCAGCAAATACTGATGATGATGCTCCC
This sequence comes from Agapanthus africanus, assembly GCA_030015575.1. NCBI lineage: Eukaryota > Viridiplantae > Streptophyta > Magnoliopsida > Asparagales > Amaryllidaceae > Agapanthus > Agapanthus africanus. The sequence continues at coordinate 965,188,556 of CM057338.1, forward strand.
TCCAATCACGCTCCGTATTTCCTCCTCGCATGTCTCCCTCTACTGTCATAGGCGAAGGCGGCGGGACAGGAATATGTTGCAATCTAGCAAACTGCCGCAATACCCTATCTGGGAGGTGCATAACAACAACATTGATGCAGAGGAGTGGGCATCGAGCCCGCCAAACCGGCTCTCCTTCGAGACAGATGCCGGGTAAGTTTTGTAGACGATCTGCTGTATAAGGCGTCCACAGAAACTGCGCAAATGACATAGAAAAAAAATTGTGATTTAGGTATTTTCAAAATTGTAAAACAAATTAAATTACCCAAATTATGATTACCTGAGCCGCCTCCATGCGATCTAACTCATCTCTATAGTACCTAAGCACTCGACGAGGAGCCTTATACGCTTTCTTCCCATTCCACCAGCAGCCGAGCGGCTTTCCGGGGTTATCCAAGCCAGTTATTTTAATAGTATCTGGTCTTCCTATATACATATGCTCCCACGACCAGATCTAGAAAAAAAGTTTTAGATTATAAGAGAGAAAACCAATATTGCAAAATTCTAGCTGTGAAAAATAAAGAATTTACCTGAAGTAATGTGCTGCATCCACAAATTTTATTCTTCGTAGGAGCACATGCTTTGTCGAGTTCCTTATAGAGAAAGGCCAGGACCCCTGCTCCCCAAGCATATTGGCCACAGACATCAAAATCCGCTTGGAAGCCAAGGTATAACGGATGGACATGCGTTGCTGATTGGTCCGGCATCAACCAAGAACCGATCATGTACAGAATGTAGGCACGTGCATGTCTATCCAAAACTTCATCGGTGGCTTCATCAGGGATATTACTGAATGTATCTCTTAACCAGTTCAGATTGATTTTATACCCCTTACTGTGGCCTCCTGGTGCCTGATATTAGTATTTTTTTAAATGTTAAAGCTAGAAATAATGTAAAATATAAAATAGGTACACTAAATAGGGAAAGCAGAATGATATTGTTTATCTGTCCGAGAGCAGACTCGGCATATGTATCCCAGTATGGGTGGTCGGTATCTGGACCAACAATTTTTCCTCCGACCAACCCAAGCCCATTAACCCGTAAACCGAGTAAGAGGCCAATATCCTGGAGTGTGATTGTGGCCTCACCCCATCTTAGATGAAAGGTGTGGGTCTCTTTTCTCCAACGTTCGACCAGAGAGGTGACGAGAGCGTGGTCGAGTTGGATATGTCGAATCAACGACGCTTCATAAAATCCGGCCCGTCTAAGCCGTTGGTTTATTCTTTGGTCGCTAACTACCCATTTGTCGGAGCTATGCGTGACGACGGTGAGATTATCTCCATCCTGCAAAATTAAATATTGTTATTTTCAAGTACAAAAATTAAATGAAAGGTGTAATTAAAACAAATTAACTAAGTTTAGAAAATTTCCTCCCCGTGTAATATTTTGAACGATCTGTGTTCATTTTGATGGACAAGCAGAGATTTGTCGAGTGGTTGATTCTCCATTGAAATGTACTGAAGCAGAGATTTGTCGAGAGTTTTATCAAGAGATTAGAAATTGTGTGGTTGATGAAAGTGTGGAGGCTCGGTATTTATAGAGGTGAACGGGTTCGTCTCCTGTGAAGAGGGCGGGTTCCTGGAACCCGCCCTCTTCAATAATTAGTCAAATCAATTCCTAAATTAATGAAGAGGGCGGGTTCCAGGAACCCGCCCTTAATTCACAAAGAAGAGGGCGGGTTCCTGGAACCCGCCCTCTTCATTAATTTATGAATGGTCACATCAGTACTATTCAAGTACTATTTGTCGTCACATCAATGTTTGTTTGTTAATAAACGTTGTTTTCAGAATACACTCCTTTTTACTTCATCTGGTGTGTTGTCAAATCACTTTCAGAAATGAAGAGGGCGGGTTCCTGGAACCCGCCCTCTTCAATAATTAGTCAAATTAATGAAGAGGGCGGATTTCAGGAACCCGCCCTCTTCAAAAATCACGCGGTCTTATTCGCATAGAAGAGGGCGGGATCCAGGAACCCGCCCTCTTCATTAATTTATGAGTTGTCAAATCAGTACTATTCAAGTACTATTTGTCCTTTGTTGTCACATCAATGTTTGTGCGTGAATAATCGGTGGTTTCAGAAATGCTTTTTATTACACTCCTTTTTACTTCATCTGGTGTGTTGTCAAATCATTTTCAGAAATGAAGAGGGCGGGTTCCTGGAACCCGTCCTCTTCAATAATTAGTCAAATTAATGAAGAGGGCGGATTCCAGGAACCCGCCCTCTTCAAAAATCACGCGGTCTTATTCGCATAGAAGAGGGCGGGATCCAGGAACCCGCCCTCTTCATTAATTTATGAGTTGTCAAATCAGTACTATTCAAGTACTATTTGTCCTTTGTTGTCACATCAATGTTTGTGCGTGAATAATCGGTGGCTTCAGAAATGCTTTTTATTACACTCATTTTTACTTCATCTGGTGTGTTGTCAAATCATTTTCAGAAATGAGAACCCGCCCTCTTCAATAATTAGTCAAATTAATGAAGAGGGCGGATTCCAGGAACCCGCCCTCTTCAAAAATCACGCGGTCTTATTCGCATAGAAGAGGGCGGGATCCAGGAACCCGCCCTCTTCATTAATTTATGAGTTGTCAAATCAGTACTATTCAAGTACTATTTGTCCTTTGTTGTCACATCAATGTTTGTGCGTGAATAATCGGTGGCTTCAGAAATGCTTTTTATTACACTCCTTTTTACTTCATCTGGTGTGTTGTCAAATCATTTTCAGAAATGAAGAGCGTGGGTTCCTGGAACCCGCCCTCTTCAATAATTAGTCAAATTAATGAAGAGGGAGGATTCCAGGAACCCGCCCTCTTCAAAAATCACGCGGTCTTATTCGCATAGAAGAGGGCGGGATCCAGGAACCCGCCATCTTCATTAATTTATGAGTTGTCAAATCAGTACTATTCAAGTACTATTTGTCCTTTGTTGTCACATCAATGTTTGTGCGTGAATAATCGGTGGCTTCAGTAATTAGTCAAATTAATAAAGATGGCGGATTCCAGGAACCCGCCCTCTTCAAAAATCACGCGGTCTACGATGCAGAAATAATTAGACTCTGGTGAATAATAGGGCGGGTTGTTAGAACCCGCTCTCTTCAATATCAGATCGCTATAAATATGTCTCCGCACTACCCATTTCATTTCATCTCTGTCAAATTTGCATCCTACACCGCTCACTATCCATTTACTTCGATCAGTTCTTCTCCGCTATCAATTTTGTGTAAGTGTGGAGTTTTAGAAGAAGGTGAAGTTCAGTACCATAGTCTGCGAGTAAGCAATCTTCGAGCAGTAGAACAGTTCATAAAGTATTGGAAGTAAGCAATCTTCGAGTATGAATTTTTTTTGCAATTTCAAACTTTCTCCACTCCATTTTTTTTGCCCTCTTCGAGCAGTAGAACAGTTCCTTCTCGTTTCACTGCAAAAACTAAACTTCTTTAAATAAGTCTAAGAACTAAACTAAACTTGCATCTTTAGATTCATTTTCCTTCTCGTTTCACTGCAAAAACTAAACTTCTTTAAATAAGACACAGAACTAAACTAAACTTGTATCTTTAAATTCATTTTCCTTCTCGTTTCACTGCAAAAACCATGCTTCTTTTTTAACAATCGATTGTGCATCACATTTTGTTGTGATTAGGTGAGAGTCTCATGGTTTCACTGCAATCTTCGAGTTTGAATTTTTTTGGCAATTTCAACGCAACATAAGAAATTATATTTGTGCAGGATTATGGCCTCCCCAAGTATATTTGTTGTATGTAAATACGATGGCCAGGTTATCACAAGTGCACAAGGTCCCGAGTATATGGGCGGGTCTGCACGAATCATGCGATTGGAAGCATCAACGACATATGATGAACTAGAGGCAAAAGTGTACAAAATTACGAAATACGATCCCCGTGAAAGTAGGGTCAAGTTAAGTTGTATCTGGCCTATGTTCAGTGGAAATGCATTGGTTGAAATTACAGACGATGCATCAATATCTTCGATGATAGATTTCGGTCTCTCAAGCACCCAGCATTCTTTTGAACTTTTGGTTCAGAAGGAGCAGTTGGAAGTATCAGATGCCCCTCCAACGGATAATTTTGATGGTAATGCTGGAGATAGTTCCTGGAGGTACGGTCACATGGTCAACGATGATGCCGTCAGTGCCGGTGGATATGACTATACACAACATTATTCAAATCTTCAAGCACATGGGTAAACATTTTATAAACCCATATTTAAGCATTTTAGTAATACATGTATACTAATATTCAAACATTTAATAAAATGCATAAATCCAGGTTCTTCCAGCCGACTGCTGCAGTTACATGCACCCCAGAAGAACAGCAAGAACTACCATACACAGCCTTCCACAGGTAAATAAATTTGAAACAAGTGATGATTTAGTTACGAAAAAATTAGGGAATAATATTATAATAACAATTTATATACTAAACGCAGATTTCCCCACACCTCCGCATCATTCCAACACGATCCAAGCAGCGCATTCCAAGCATGTCCGTCCACATCTTTCCGGTCTTCTCACCCTGAACCATCCACAATACACCGACCACAACCATCATATATTGCACCCGAGCCTTATGTAGCTACGGGTGATATTGATGTGTGTGGGAGTGATGATGATGAAATCGGTGAAGGTGATCAGGGGGAGGATAGCGTGGAATATGCTGCTGGATTGAATGAGGTAGCATTTTTTGATGGTATGGTTGCGAATAACGATTTTGTCCAACTAGAAGATCCCGGCCTCGATCCGCTAGAAGATGATGGTTGGGTAGACTTAGCCGTTGCAGAAGTAAATACGGCACCCTATTTGGACGCGACAGCAGCAAGCGAAGACTGCATCAGCGTCGGGGATTTGTTTCAGGAAAAAGAAGATCTTATTTGTAAGCTGAAGTCGTGGTCCATTCAGCAAAACGTTACATTTAAAACAGAAGAGTCAAATAAGACGTACTATACTGTGGTATGTACGAAATCTCCTGAATGTCAGTGGAGATTGCATGCGTGTTGTTCCAAAAGAGCCAAGGCTTGGAAGGTCACGAAATACAACCAAGAACACACTTGCATCAATTCTATTATGTCACAGGATCACCGGAATTGCACTTCAGCTTACATTTGCTCGCTAATCATGCCCATGATCAGTACAGATGTGGCGATGACTCCCCGAGAGATACGGCTCTTGGTTAGCGGAGAGAATAAAATTCAGATTTCGTATGTGAAGGCATGGGATGCTCGAAGAAAGGCTTTGTGCAAGATATTCGGGGACTGAGAAAGCTCGTACAACTCCCTAGTCCCTTTTATGGAAGCCATGAAAGCATCAAATCCGGGGACCGTATACCGGTTAAAAACCACAGAAACCGACGTCGAGGGCTCTGTCAGGTTTCAGAGAATTTTCTGGTGCTTTGGTCCATGTGCGGCTGGTTTCACACACTGTCGGCCGGTATTGTGCGTTGATGGTACGTATCTATACGGTAAGTACAGAGGCTGCATGTTAATTGCTACAGGTGTTGATGCTAATAACGGTATATTTCCGTTGGGATTTGCTATTGTCGAGGGTGAAAATACATCATCCTGGTCATGGTTTTTCCGTAACCTCAAAAATATCCCATCTGTTCTTCATAGAACGGATTTATGCATCATATCTGATAGACATCTGGGAATACTGGCTGGAATGAGATCTGTATTTCCGACGACCCCACATAGGTTTTGCCTATGACACTTCAGGCAAAATTTTGATCGAAAATTTAAAAATTCGGATCTACATAAACTTATGTACAGAGCCGGTGAAATGCCTGACCCTAATGTTCACGACATATACATGACGAAAATTGGGGAGATGAGTCAAGCCGCGAAAGCGTGGTTAGATGAGTATCCAGTCCGCATGTGGTCACAAGCACATGATGATGGGTGCAGATATCTCCTAATGACGACTAATATGTCTGAAAGCTTCAACGGGGTCCTTAAAGGGGTTAGAGGCTTACCGATACAGGGGTTGATTGTTCGAACATTTTTCCGGATGAATACTTATTTTGTGCACAGAAGAGAAAAGTCCTTGGGGATGGACACTCCGCTCACCGCGTATTACGAAGATATCTTTCGGAAAAGAGAGCGCAGAGCACAATACTACAGATCCGAAAGGTTTGACACGGCGGAGTTTCAGGTGACGGGCGGTAATGGGAATCAATATACCGTGAACTTTAGAGATGAAGGGCTCTCTTCGTGTACATGCGGTCTTTTCCAGCAACAACATTTACCTTGTGCCCACGCTATTGCTGCTGCGAGCAGTATGCATACCTCACATTACAATTTCGCTTCCAATTACTATACAGTTTCTAATTACCAAGGTGCATACGATCCAAAATTTCATCCTATACCGGACAATCGCTATTGGCACTATTATACTGCCAACAGACAAACACCGACTGTATTACCGCCGGAAAAAAATATAAAGCCCGGAAGACCGAAGGTACGTCGAGATCGAATGACAATGGATACTGATCCTCAGCAAAGACAATCCAGATGTAGCCTATGCAAACAACCAGGCCATTATAGGACCAGATGTCCAGGATATGCATCAGGGGCGGGACCTTCAGGATCGTGACAAGTGCACTCAGATTTTTCTGTATTATAAATTTGACCGTCGATATAGCATTTAGATTTTACAAATAGATAGGATTTTTTGGAATTGTACATTTTGACGGATTCATTCTGTAAAAAACATTGATATAGTGAAATTTTATTATTTAATTTAAATGTTTTTTTTCGTCTATTTACTTTTATTCTATTTTTATGAATTATAATTATAATTATAATATAATTATAATTATAATTATAATATTATGATATTATGATAATAATTATAATTATAATTAGATTATTAATTAAATTAATATTTTAAAAAAAAAATAAGGGCGGGTTCTCAGAACCCGCCCTCTATACTTTTGTATAGAGGGCGGGTTCTGAGAACCCGCCCCCTATACTGAGGGGGGTGGGATGGGCCATAGGGTGGTTCGAAACCACCCTATTCCCATAATTTTAATTCCCCCCCCCCCCCACCGATTTTAATAATTTAAATTTAAATTAATAATATTTCAAAAAAAAACCCATGTCTTTTACTTAGTCAAGATCCCTCTCTCTCCCTCTCTCACACACACACACACACTCTCCCTCTCAGACTCTCTCTCTCTCTCTCACGCACGCACGCACGCACTGGGTAATATGAAGTAATAAAGCTTATTCTCTACATCAATCTGAAGTCGACGCCTTTGCGTTTTCAGCGACACTATTTAGAATTTGTATAATCTCAAAGTGATAAATTTAACTTCTGTTGTTGATCTTGATCTTTTGTTCAAATGTTCAAAGCGATACTGCAGTTGCTGATATGTAATCCGGTGTTTTCAGGGAGGAAGGCAGCTCCGTGCTAATGCATTCCTTGGTCAAGTAAAATAAAATTGCCATCATTTTTGTAATTCTTTTTTGAGCCAAGTGCTAAACATCTGGGTAACTTTAATCTTTAATCTTCGGCTACCTGTATTAAATGAACATCCTCAATTAGTTTATTCAAAACTTGTATTAAATAGCATTACAAATGAGATGAAAAGGGGTGCGGTCGATGCATTCGAACTTAAAACCTGGTGCTATCATATAGCTAAATAGATTGCTTATATTACCGTCACATGAGTTGGTTTAAGTTTATTCTTTGTTTTTGTAAGAGTTTAAGTATGATTTTTCATAAAGTCAGACTGTTGTATGTCTGATGATCTTTGTGTATAGATTTTGTGTCTCTATTGGTAGAAGAAATTATATATTTATCTAAATACATTTTTCGGTCAAGGCCATGTTTGGTTGCAAGTATTTAGAGTGGATTTGATAATTTGGGGGGACAATAATATTGTGCGAAGTACAAATTCCTTCCAAGTTTTCAAATCCTTGTTTGTTTGTATGGAAATAAGACCTTTTGGATTTGTAGTAAAATTGGATTTCAAAGTTGAGGGTATTGGGATGAAGCTTTATGGATTTGGGTGTTACATCATCATTTAAATTAATAAAAAATATATATCTATGTCTTTTTCTTTCTATAATTCCTATTTAGAATCCATATTTTAACTAATCACAAACCAAACAAAGAATTGAGTGTGCATACACAAATTCATATCAATTCTTTGTATCCAACAAAAGTTTTTACCTTTTGGATTATGAAAAAGTTAGACTTATGGCGCATTGCAAATTCAATTTTTTTTGGATTTGCAACCAAACAAACAGACCCTAAATCGAAAGTCGTTAGGATCCTTTTGTTTGAATTTCGCATATTGTTGATGGTGTCGAACAGATATTAGATGTAAGCAAATTTTCTTTTCAAATCCACACATTTTTATGATCTTTGTTATGAGTTTCTTCTCTGCCCGCAATATGAATCTTGTGAATTTCTGGCCAATGTATATTTAGATTGAAAGTGTATTTTTCCAGCACAGTGGCATGTCTATCTATTTTCTTCAATCCATCTTAAAACTTTCTTCAACCCATTTTAAAACGAACATAAAAATGCATTCGCGTTCTGTCCTTTTGTGGATAACTTTTGGGAGTTGGCGATTTTTTATAAATATTAAGTTGAACGTTCTCCAAAAAATGTATTTAGAAATATGGTGTTGTTGGATGATAAGTCGGTTTTAGAAGTTTATAACTAAAACCGCATGTCTTAGGATGAAAACCTACAAATGCCAGGATTGATGAATGGTCGTTTAAAACCGCATTTTGTAAACACACTAAATCCCTACACTTGCAAGCTTCAGATGAAAACTTTCAAGTTTTTACCCTAAAACCGTACTTTAAAAGTGTGAATTTAGTTAAAAACTCCTAAAACTGTCTAATGTTTCCACCAACACCATATTGCCAAATGCCATTTTTGGACACCTTTTAACTTAATATTTTTAAAAAATCGCCAACTCCCAAAAATTGCCCTTCTTTTTCAAGCAGTTGTTTTATTTTATTATTTAACCTTTTTAATAAAAATTAATCTTTTCTCTATTTTTCCTGCCACACAAAAGATTAGCCCTTTCATTAATTATTTATAATTATAAAGAGCCATAATCACAATCATCATTACTCTCATTAATCAAAGCACAAAAGGAATCCCACGACCACAAACCCATCCTCTACACTCAACCCCAAACACTCACATAATCCAATAAAGCTAAGACACGTCATCAAATAACAGCAAACAGCATAACAAACAAAAGAGCGGATCCGAAAACCCCCATCCAACTCACCTCCCCCGACAACAGCTATCGCCAACCAATCCCCCTCAAACCCTAACAAATATAAGCCCCCGCCCTTCCCATCCCACACCTTTCTAAAATCCCTATTCTCCTCTCTCTTTCTCTCCCATCCCCCAAATTCCAAAACCCTAGCCTCCATCATCATCACCATCATCGTCAATGGATCAGCAGCAACTTGCGGCGATCTTGGGTGCGGACCTCGCCCCATTCCAAACCCTAATCTCCCAGCTGATGTCCACCGCCAACGACCAGCGATCCCACGCCGAATCCATCTTCAACTTCGTTCGCGACCACCACCCCGAAATCCTAGCCCTCAAGCTCGCCCACCTCCTCCACTCCTCCTCCCTCGTCGAGATCCGCGGCATGTCCGCCATCCTCCTCCGCAAGCAGCTCACCCGCGATTCTTCCTCCTCCTCGTCGTCGGATTCGTCGCCATCGCCGTCTCCGACGTATCTCTGGCCCCGGGTCTCTCCGCAGATCCAATCGTCGCTCAAGTCGATGCTTTTGGCGTCGGTGCAGAGGGAGGAAGTGAAGACGATCTCGAAGAAACTGTGTGATACTGTTTCGGAGCTCGCTTCGAATCTCTTGCCGGAGAATGCGTGGCCGGAGCTGCTCCCCTTTATGTTTCAGGCCATAACTTCGGACTCTCCGAGGCTTCAGGAGTCTTCTCTTTTGATATTCTCGCAGTTGGCCCAGTACATTGGGGATACGCTGCTACCGCACCTCGATACGCTGCATGCCGTGTTTCTTCAGTCGCTGACGCATTCGAGCTCCCCAGATGTTCGGCTCGCGGCGCTTGGAGCTTCGATCAATTTTATTCAGTGCTTGACTACGGCTTCAGATAGAGATAAGTTTCAGGACCTATTGCCGGCGATGATGAGGACGCTGACCGAGTCATTGAATTCTGGAGAGGAGGTGACGGCTCAAGAAGCTCTGGAGCTTATGATTGAGCTCGCGGGCACCGAGCCGAGGTTTTTGAGAAGGCAGCTGCCTGATGTGATTGGAGCAATGCTGCAAATTGCGGAGGCTGATGGCCTTGAAGAGGGGACGAGGCATTTGGCTGTTGAATTTGTGATCACTTTGGCAGAGGCGAGGGAGAGAGCACCAGGGATGATGAGGAAATTGCCTCAGTTTGTTGGAAGATTGTTCGCGGTGCTCATGAAGATGTTGCTGGATATAGTGGATGAGCCAGCTTGGCATTCTGCTGAGGTGGAGGACGAGGATGCAGGTGAGACTAGTAATTATAGCGTTGGGCAAGAGTGTTTGGATAGGCTTTCGATAGCGCTTGGAGGGAATACGATTGTTCCTGTGGCTTCGGAGTTGTTACCAGCTTATCTTGCTGCTCCAGAGTGGCAGAAGCATCATGCTGCTTTGATTACTCTTGCCCAGATAGCAGAAGGTTGCTCTAAGGTAAACACAATTAGAGTTGATTGATGATTGAAATATGAGAATGGTATACATATTGTGCATTTTGTTGTTATGTAGGTTATGATCAAGAATTTGGAGCAAGTGGTCAATATGGTCTTGAACTCATTTCAAGATCCACACCCGCGAGTGAGGTGGGCAGCAATCAATGCCATCGGGCAGCTTTCTACGGATTTGGGTCCTGATTTGCAATTGCAATACCACCAGAGGGTGCTTCCTGCTCTGGCATCTGCTATGGATGATTTTCAAAACCCCCGTGTGCAGGCAAGTAGACTTCTTTTATTATAAATTCTTATGGTAGAGATATCCCTACTAGATAAAACAGATATGGTACTTTAACATCCATTTTTATCCTTGATATTGGTTGCATATATTTATGAATGATTGTTTGATTATTGTTATATCTTAAGTTGTGTCCTGGTTCTGTGACGCACTTTGAATATTTTCAGAACAATAGGGAAGAATTGCCGAAAACAACCTCATATAAGTAGCTATGAGTTCTAAAAAAGATTGGAAGTAGCGTACTTGCAGGTGTATATTCTTTTGCCCATTTAGTCATGCTTTTGGGTGCATCCGATTTAACTTCAAAGTCCTGGTTTTGTTTTGTAGCCGGACTATGTTATTTAGCTTGATGCATCCAAGAGTAAGATTATGACCAGAAAAAGGGTGGGTGGCTGGGCAGCGGTGGAGGTAAAAAAAAAGTGAAGTGGCCAGGGGCACATAGGCGACCGCTTGGAAACCAGCCAGCTCAATTCTATGCTTAAAAGTGTTATTTCTTGTCTATTGTTAACTAATCATTAATGCTAATTTTTTTTCTCTAATAACTAGTTGTTTAAGTTCCGAAGTTCGACACCCTTATTTAATTACATAATTACTTTGTCAAATTTGATGTCAATATCTTCATTAAAAGTTGATACATAAAATTACAACAAGAGTCGAGTTATATGAAAGAAAGAGTAAGAAAAGAATAGATAGGAACAAAAAGCAATAGACAAAAGGGATTCACCATCAGAGATTCTCTAATATTCACTGTTGTCATTGCTATCTATTGAGTACTCGTTATCGCGGCGAAGCATGGATACTTCTTTTTGCTCTCCGTGTCCAACACCTCTCATACACTTGGACACTCCGTCCGATAACGTGTCGACACGCTTAGGCCGTGTCCTTCCAAATTAGACGTGTAACACTCTAGTCCGATCGTACGTTTCTTTTTCTTGGATATATTGGGTTTTGTTTTACTATTATTATAATTTGGAGTTTAATACTTTTAATTAAGATATATGCATATAATTATGGTTTTTCAAGTTTGTTAAATATGCATATTATTAGTATTTAAATATTTATTTGTCTAACATTATTTTATAATCATATTTATATTTTAGTATTATAGTTTAAACAAAAGATATTTTATTTGGTATTTCTTTAAACAATACATATACATAAGATTTTACCCTTTTTTAAATTCTATTTATAAGATATTTTGTCTTACGATATTTATTTGGTTAAAATATTTAATTTTGAAAAGTCATGAGAGCCCTTGTTAAATCTTTTAGCCATATAAATATTTTTCCTAAACTAACAACTCAATTTTCTCTCTCCAATCACCATATATGTCTCACCTGATAACTTTATTCTTTTAAAACAAATACTATTCTCTCTCTCCAAACAAATATTTTTTCCAACAGATTTCTTTCTTCCCATATTCTATTCTATCTATCTATATTTTTCTAAATCATTAACTATATTTCACCAAACCCCCACTCTCTTTTTCTATATATATTCTCTAACAAAATTCCTCTCTCCCCAATCTAATCTAATCTCTCTCAGCAGATTCTCTTTCTCAAATCTACTCTCTTTAATTATTTTTCTACAAACCTATATACATACATATATATATATAATTGAAGATATTTTGTTATGATAGTTTAAGTGAAAATATATTTTAGTTGTTTGATATCATAAAATCCTATATATATAACTAATTATATTTATTTTCATTAACCCATAACCATATACATATCTACATATATTTTCACTATTTACTAATATGTATATATACATATACTTTTCTATTATTCTAACCATATACAAACTAATATGTATATATACAACTTTTTTAATATCTTATAGAAGTATATAACAACCCATAATCAAATTCAAATCTCATCTCATCATAATATTTCTCTCTCCAATTATAATAATCTCTCCAATCTTTAACAACATATCTCTTCCTTATAAATAACAGCCTAATTATTATCATCTCTCCCCTTCTCATATAAATCAATCTTCTCTTTTTCCCATCACAATATTTTCTTCTTCTTCAAAATTAGCCGAGCAATCAAACCTTGTAGTTCTTCGTGTCGTCGTATCTATCTGTCTCCGAGGCAAGTACTCTTATTCTTTTATTTTTTTAGTCGATGTAACATCGGCAATTCTCTAAATAAATTATTAACTTACAATATTTAAATAAAATTGTAATATTCTGCCGCTTTATTAATATATCTTATAATACTTGTACATATGATGAAAACCCTAGAATTTAGAATACTTATTAATCCTTTCATCAAGTGAACAACTGTAAAAGTGCAAGCGTAATAAAATAACTTTTAATATGTAAATGTGGTTTAATATATAAAAAGTTTTATAAGTAATTATATGTTTCTGTTGCAACAATATTGGTATACACTAGCATGCAAAATGTCAACACTTATATCCTAATCTAAAACATAAAAATATACCATTATTACTGTTAATCAATAAACACTTTGGGCTTAATATTTTATATATATAGATTAAAATTTCTACACTATCACTCCTTATAATATCGCTGTACTCTATATGCCCTAGTCATATAAACTATTTTGATACTATAATTTGTATTAATATTTTATATTATCACATGATTATAAAACTTATTATTAGCATTTACATGATGACTAGTCAATCTGTCATTTATTTTATCTTACTATTATCTCGTAATTATACTATTACCACTATCCGCTTTATGCATCTGTAATTTGTCATTCTTATTTAACTATATTAACCCTTTAAAACCGTATTTCAGTTTATTATTCTTTTCAATAAATAAACCCGGATATTAAATACAGATGCTTACATATTTATGTTGAGTCTTGTTTATATTTTTGACCTTATCATATCCTATCATCTATATTTAATATTTTACTTGAGACTATCATTAGGCATGCTTGAGAAACCTTAACATGCTATTCTTGTTTATGAACACTATCATTTTATAATTATTGTACTCGACATGCCATGATTACTCATTGCTCCAGACTACTCATATTAAAACAAGTTCTCTAATTTGAATGCTGAATTACATGACATGACACACCACTATTCACCGGTTTTATTTCCATACAATTACCATACTACAAGTTCCTGTCTTTTCAGCATTCTTAATTAGTGATTTTAATCTTTACCATAGCAGCTATAAATATGTGGGTGTTGGGGTAGTTTGAGTGTGCGTTGTACAACAAGATCTCAGGAGTCCCATGCCGGCAGCTCGTACCGGGCTATAGCGGTCACATGATTACAGCTCGTACCGGGCTATAGCGATCTCATGATTACAGCTTGCACCGGGCTATAGCGGTCACATATTTACAGCTCGTACCGGGCTATAGCGGTCACATGATTACAGCTCGTACCGGGCTATGGCGGTCACATGTTTACAGCTCGTACCGGGCTATAGCGGTCTCTTGTTCATTCCACAGTTGAGCCCGTGTTTTCTAGCCCCTGGGGCACCACTCTTGGATTAGGAATACTCCTGCAGAGGTTGACGCACACACTCAAGCTTACGATATGATAGTTTACCTTTTAGTGGCCAGTTAGGTTATGACCTGATCCCTTACATACATGTTTCATAGTGTTAGTGCATTTAATTACCTATATACATGTTTTCTTGCACACCGGGCTTCACCATTTTCATATTTTCATGTTATTATGCTACACACACTTTATACGTTGAGTACTTGCTGGGATATTCTGCCATCCCTGAGATTTGCCATCTCAGAGATTTGCCATCTCAGGTTTAGAGACAGATCTGCAGGCGAAGCAGGATCAGAGCGGCTACCAGGACTTTGTTGAAGATCAATAATCGTAGGTTTATTTTCCTTTACTTTTAGCCTTTAACATGTGCGCCCTTATGGGACATTAGGACTTTTGTATCTCTTTCGGATCTTATTTTATTCCGAATCTTTTGTTTTGGATCTTTAATTGCATCAATTATCTAGTTGACCCATTTTTAGGATTTCTTATGGTTTCATTGCAGCATGATTATCAGTATTATTTCTTTTGGTATTGGATTTTATTTTTGACAGGTTAATCTAGACAGCCTTATGTGACTATGGAAGGACTTTTCCTTACCGTAGGCAGCACGGCTGGCCTTCGTCGCTTTCCGTATTTCACATTTTGGGAAGCGGGGCGTGACAAGGTTTTGTTGGTATCAGAGCCCAGGCTGACATCAAAGTTAGTCTTGGTTCTACCGACCTTTTAGGTTAGAATCACATGTATAGGTTCTCCCCAGTGTGTCATGCTGCATATTCTTTTGACTCTGGTTGTAGGATTCAGGCGACTGAAATAGAATTACGATATCGTACCCATATACCGCGGCATGGTTACAATGTGTCATTCTGTTTGATTAACTTAGAGTTCTATTCTTAATTTGTTTCCACTGATTTGATTTTCTTGGACACGCCGATTTCTCGAGCCAAGACCGTGAATCTTCATACCCTAATTTGTTTCCTTGATCCTTGATTTTTCATACCAATCTATTTTCATTGATCCTTGTAATTAGTTCGCGACCTTGTATTTTTGTTCTTCAAATTTCGAGGACGAAATTTTCTGTAAGGCGGGTAGGATGTAACACCCTAGTCCGATCGTACGTTTCTTTTTCTTGGATATATTGGGTTTTGTTTTACTATTATTATAATTTGGAGTTTAATACTTTTAATTAAGATATATGCATATAATTCTGGTTTTTCAAGTTTGTTAAATATGCATATTATTAGTATTTAAATATTTATTTATCTAACATTATTTTATAATCATATTTATATTTTAGTATTATAGTTTAAACAAAAGATATTTTATTTGGTATTTCTTTAAACAATACATATACATAAGATTTTATCCCTTTTTAAATTTTATTTATAAGATATTTTGTCTTACGATATTTATTTGATTAAAATATTTAATTTTGAAAAGTCATGAGAGCCCTTGTTAAATCTTTTAGCCATATAAATATTTTTCCTAAACTAACAACTCAATTTTCTCTCTCCAATCACCATATATGTCTCACCTGATAACTTTATTCTTTTAAAACAAATACTATTCTCTCTCTCCAAACAAATATCTTTTCCAACAGATTTCTTTCTTCCCATATTCTATTCTATCTATATATATATTTCTAAATCACTAACTATATTTCACCAAACCCCCACTCTCTTTTTCTATATATATTCGCTAACAAAATCCCTCTCTCTCCAATCTAATCTAATCTCTCTCAGCAGATTCTCTTTCTCAAATCTACTCTCTTTAATTATTTTTCTACAAACCTATATACATACATATATATATAATTGAAGCTATTTTATTATGATAGTTTAACTGAAAATATATTTTAGTTGTTTGATATCATAAAATCCTATATATATAACTAATTATATTTATTTTCATTAACCCATAACCATATACATATCTACATATATTTTCACTATTTACTAATATGTATATATACATATACTTTTCTATTATTCTAACTATATACAAACTAATATGTATATATACAACTTTTCTAATATCTTATAGAAGTATATAACAACCCATTATATCTCTCTTTTATAAAATCAAATCCAAATCTCATCTCATCATAATATTTCTCTCCAATTATAATAATCTCTCCAATCTTTAACAACATATCTCTTCCTTATAAATAACAGCTTAATTATTATCATCTCTTCCCTTCTCATATAAATCAATCTCCTCTTTTTTCCATCACAATATTTTCTTCTTCAAAATTAGCCGAGCAATCAAACCTTGGTGTTCTTCGTGTCGTCGTATTTATCTGTCTCCGAGGCAAGTACTCTCACTCTTTTATTTTTTTTTAGTCGATGTAACATCGGCAATTTTCTAAATAAATTATTAACTTACAATATTTAAATAAAATTATAATATTCTGCTGCTTTATTAATATATCTTATAATACTTGTACATATGATGAAAACCCTAGAATTTAGAATACTTATTAATCTTTTCATCAAGTGAACAACTGTAAAAGTGCAAGTGTAATAAAATAACTTTTAACATGTAAATGTGGTTTAATATATAAAAAGCTTTATAAGTAATTATATGTTTCTGTTGTAACAATATTGGTATACACTAGCATGCAAAATGTAAACACTTATATCCTAATCTAAAACATAAAAATATACCATTATTACTGTTAATCAATAAACACTCTGGGCTTAATATTTTATATATATAGATTAAAATTTCCACACTATCTATCCTTATATTATCGCTGCACTCTATATGCCCTAGTCATATAAACTATTTTGATACTATAATTTGTATTAATATTTTATATTATCACATGATTATAAAACTTATTATTAGCATTTACATGATGACTAGTCAATATGTCATTTATTTTATCTTACTATTATCTCGTAATTATACCATTACCACTATCCGCTTTATGCATCTGTAATTTGTCATTCCTATTTAACTACATTAACCCTTTAAAACCGTATTTCAGTTTATTATTCTTTTCAATAAATAAACCCGGATATTAAATACAGATGCTTGCATATTTATGTTGAGCCTTGTTTATATTTTTGACCTTATCATATCCTATCATCTATATTTAATATTTTACTTGAGACTATCATTGTCGGCATGCTTGAGAAATCTTAACATGCTATTCTTGTTTATGAACACTATCATTTTATAACTATTGTACTTGACATGCCATGTCATTGCTCCAGACTACTCATATTAAAACAAGTTCTCTAATTTGAATGCTGAATTACATGACATGACACACCACTATTCACCAGTTTTATTTCCATACAATTAGCATACTACAAGTTCCTGTCTTTTCAGCATTCTTAATTAGTGATTTTAATCTTTACCATAGCAGCTATAAATACGTGGGTGTTGGGGTAGTTTGAGTGTGCGTTGTACAACATGATCTCAGGAGTCCCATGCCGGCAGCTCGTACCGGGCTATAGCGGTCACATGATTACAGCTCGTACCGGGCTATAGCGGTCACATGTTGACAGCTCGTACCGGGCTATAGCGGTCACATGATTACAGCTCGTACCGGGATATAGCGGTCACATGTTTACAGCTCGTACCGGGCTATAGCGGTCTCTTGTTCATTCCACAGTTGGGCCCGTGTTTCCTAGCTCCTGGGGCACCACTCTTGGGTTAGGAATACTCCTGCAGAGGTTGACGCACACACTCAAGCTTACGATAGGATAGTTTACCTTTTAGTGGCCAGTTAGGTTATGACATGATCCCTTACATACATGTTTCATAGTGTTAGTGCATTTAATTACCTATATACATGTTTTCTTGCACACCGGGCTTCACCATTTTCATATTTTCATGTTATTATGCTACACACACTTTATACGTTGAGTACTTGCTGGGATGTTCTGACATCCCTGAGATTTGCCATCTCAGAGATTTGCCATCTCAGGTTTAGAGACAGATCTGCAGGCTAAGCAGGATCAGAGCGGCTACCAGGACTTTGTTGAAGATCAATAATCGTAGGTTTATTTTCCTTTACTTTTAGCCTTTAACATGTGCGTTCTTATGGGACATTAGGACTTTTGTATCTCTTTCGGATCTTATTTTATTCCGAATCTTTTGTTTTGGATCTTTAATTGCATCAATTATCTAGTGGACCCATTTTTAGGATTTCTTATGGTTTCATTGCAGCATGATTATCAGTATTATTTCTTTTGGTATTGGATTTTATTTTTGACAGGTTAATCTAGACAGCCTTATGTGACTATGGAAGGACTTTTCCTTACCGTAGGTAGCACGGCTGGCCTTCGTCGCTTCCCGTATTCCACATTTTGGGAAGCGGGGCGTGACAAGACGTGTCCGACACTTCTACATAACATAAAGTTTTGAGAAATACGAATGCGTATGTGATAATGTATGGACAACTTTGATACCTTTGAGGATACAAAAATATTAAATATATTAAATGTTCAAATTGATGCAAATGTTGAAGCCGTTCCTATCGAAGTTGGCTCTGATTGTTTGTTTTAACTTTAATTATTGTATTTTTGTGCATTTATTTTACTTTCATGCATACATACATACTCGTTAGTGCTTAAGAATTTTTATAGTTATCAATGAAAGATATAACCTTAAATTTTGTTTACATTGTACTTTGATGTTAAACTAGTACATATTTCTTCTTGTAGTTGTTTATATATTGTTTAATACATATATAATTAAATATATAAAATAATATAGCCGTGTCCCGGTGTCCTTTTTGCAAATTTGTCGTGTCCTGTACCCGTGTTCTTATCGGTGCTTCATGTATCACTTAAGCACTTGTCGTCACCATTGCTTCAATGTGCGCCTTCGACGTCACATGTGTCCTCGCCTTGCCGTTGCCTGAGTACTCGCCTTTGTCATGTATGTTAACAAGTACAAAGTCGTATGAGTGCTCAAATCCTATATGAAATCGCATTCGTGCTCGTATTTGGAAACTATAAAGGCTAAAGGTGTTGTAGCATATTAGGATAGATTTTTGGGATGATTGTTATCCTCACACAAGGATACCCATAAATGTTGGAATTTAATTTTCCAACAATACTCTTTGTTAAATTTTATTAAGAGTATCGATTTAAGGATGTAGTTATAAAAGTAATAAATAACTCGTATACGAGAGAAATGAGTATAACTAACACCAGAAAGTTTCTGTCCTAGGTTGGCTAAAATTCAACTTTACACAATTTAAGTTTTTTGGATAATCAACATCGTCTATCTTGATCTTTATGGCCTTAAGTATATGCATACTAATTTTCATATGATATTGATACTCTTTGCCTATTGATTCGGTTGTCAAAAATGCTCTAAGATTGGGTAAACCTTAAGTTTCGACCATCGATGCAAGGGCAAGAAGTGTTGAAATAATATGATTTTTTAATATGCATTTTTCAAAAGAAGTTCAACAAGATCAATGTGCAGATCATAGAAAAAGATAATTGAATTTAAATTGACCAAGGAGGGTTCTCTCCTATAGTCCTATGTTAACTGACCTCAACATTCCTCTCTTGATCAGTTTTAACAAATGCAACCAATGTCGTAAAGCTGCCTTGGCATCTGCTTGTAAAACACTGATTATGATGATTCGATGAAAACATAAATGGTATGTATATATATTTTGATAATAGGCTATCTTAATAGTTGTGAAGATTTAGTTAAAATGTTATTAGGTGTACTCTTCATAAGCAACGGATAGAAGGATTATTGATATGATCATTTGTCTTTCTTGATATATTAATTTAAACATGAATTGGTTTGATATTCAAAATTCTTTTAGTACGACCCCTTCTTGTATTTGTAATTAGCATAGCCAACCATCTTCGATTCAACCAGTTGTGTAAATAACTGTCTGGACGGCCGCTCTAGCGAAAGTGGCATATGACCTCTTCATTTTGTCCTAAGTGGTCGGATTAAACATGTTTGGCGCTTAGGTGGCTCAACCCACTTAGTCATTTGACATTTTTATCGCAAATGTTGAAATTTGTATGTTTTTGTCCTTGTTAACAAAAAAATTTATACGAAACTCAATTAAATTCCCAAATCTATCATTTTTCAAATTAAAAAATATTCTCTCCACTCCTAAATAAATCTAACTCAAAAATATTAAAATTGCTTAAGTTGCTTTAGCACCCGTCTAATCGTAGGAGGTCCTCCAATTGTCCTACACTGCATAGCGCTTTTACAACCATGGATTCAACTTGTTTGAAGTCACCTGATTATATTTGTAGTTTAGTTAATTCTTATAGAGATTTTTTTTTAAATTATACTTACGCAAGAAAAAAGGGAAGTTATTTCAAATATGATTTTCTCTGAAAATTTTGCCATCAACTACATGGATCAACTAACAAGCACGAACTCACGTAACTAATATGATTTTATCATGCCTTCATTCATGATTCATATATTTTGGATGAGTATCATTGTTAAAATTTATCACTCATCAGAAATAAAGATTTAAAAGAGCAAAATAATAAAAAAAATATCATTTTCTTTTATGTAAAAGAGTTGTTGACATACCATGCTTACGTTACGATATTGGAGATGACCAATAATAAATATGCTAGCGGGGTTTTTACTAACTAAATATAGAGTTGAGGTATTAGGATTAGATTCACTTAATTAAGTGTTTCTTTAATTCTGGACTCATTCAAACTATCTAAATGTTTGTATCGTTGGATTCAAAGTTTCAATCAATTTTATTAAATGCTTGAACATTGGTTTTGATACCGATAAGTTTGAAAATATATTGTTGGTGATCCTACGGTTGGATTCAAGGTTGTAAAATACGTATTCAGTATCCATTCGGTCGGCCGGCGGATAAAGGATAATTTGATTATTCGGTGGTTATCCTCGATTATTCGACCATTAATATTTTAATATAAATATTAAATATAGTATATAATATATAGTATATATAAATTTATAATTTATATTTCAATGAGACATTTTCACGTACATTTGGTGGAACCAATATAAATTATGATTATGAAACATGTATATAGCTGCAAAATAGCATAAATAGATTAAAAATAATAATGAAATAAGATGAAGAAACAAACAATCAAATATTCACAAACTAATACCGCCAGTTAAGCCGAATAACGGTTTATTCGTTAGATATCTGGTTTGACCGGATAATGGTTTTCTGTTTTGTTTGCTAGCGAATTCAAATATTCGACCAGATATTTCATATTTTTTGAACCTTGGTTGGATTTAGAGTATAGGAGTCGATACTTCAAGGTAAACAATTATATTAGACAAGAACAATATAATAATTTATACTGTTATGAATGCGTTGATTTAGTTATCCCCTGCAACGGGCAAAATAAATGCTCTACAAAAGTTAATTATAATAATACATTGTACCTCTATAAGAAAGCACACGTATCAATCATTAAGAAAGATCAGGGAGGATAATTTATTGATCCATTGTGGATTTGTGTATCATAACCAAAGTCATTCAAACTAGCAAAATATAGTTCAAAACTAGTGAAGCCAAGATTACTTATTATCAAGATAGTATATTTGTGCAAGTTTGCAACGCTTCCATCCTAATAATTCTATTTTGGCATGGTTTTTAACATTAAATCCTTGATTTTCCAATTTTATTACAACAAAATTAGTGTTATGTTTAGACAATGCCCTTAATGGCATAGTGATGACAAGGTTGAAGAATCTAGCAGACTTTATACAATACGATACTAGAGTTTTTTGATCAAAGTTTTTAGATAACTTGTTGTGCCAATAATTATCCATGCAAAGCCTTTCCCAATCATTTCTGAGAGAGAGAGAGAGAGAGTGTTGGGGATGGGGGTGGGTTAAGTTTATAATTTTTTTATAATATAAATTGATGATTAAAGTCTTGTCAATTTGTATACCTTTTTGTGGTATACGATTTAGCTATATAAATTGATGGTTAAAGTCTTGTCAATTTGTATACCTTTTTGTGCTATACGATTTTGCTATAACAAACCTTCCCACTCATGAGCAGATAAGCTCTCCATCCTGGTCGTACTCTATTGGGTACTAATCTGGTGCCCATCTTGTTGCTGTGCTTATGTCCATAAGCATCCTTGAGTGTTCTCATAATTTTCTTCCCTTTTAGCACACCGCCTCTTCCTCATTTCTTCTCTGTTAGTGATTGAACAGAAGTCATTGAATTTAAGGTTATATAATTGGCATGTTGGCCATACAAGTCGAAGTTATTGTAATCTTTTCTTCAACATTTTTTATAACTCCTGTACTTTCCAAATTCAAGGCATAATTAACAATGTGAAGATATATATGCATATTCACAAGTTGGATGCTACTGTTTTTTTTGGAAGACATGTGATCTTTTCTAATGAATTACCAAGACTAACAGACTTTTACCTAACTTCAACTGATATGGAAATAGGGTTACACTTGCAGAATTTCTGTTTTTTTCTCCTTCTTTCGGTCTTCGTTTGGAACATTCTACTTCTATAATTTAACAGTATCATTGTTCTTCTGTCTTATGTCTCCTGCTGCAATTTCTTTTTCCATTGGGCATTTTCTTTGACATGCTTGCTATGGGATCAGCTTAACTTCAACCTGCATAATTATTAGGTTAGAAGTATGTATAAATGGAATAACTACTGCTAGTTCCCCATGCTTATGAATTATTGACTCGTTATTTTCCTATGTATAACATTCTCCATATTATCTGTACTTTGTTATGTTCCTGTTTGCATTATGGTACCAGGATTTTGTTTTTTAGGATAATATTGTTGTCATCTAAATGTCTTCAGCTGCATGCTTCCTGTTACAAATTGCTTTAATGCCTTATGAATGCTTGGGTTTCAAGAGTTGCTTGAAATTTAGTTGATTTTCTATATGTAGTTCTTTTGACAAGATTTAACTGATTCTGCAGGCACATGCTGCTTCAGCCGTATTAAATTTCAGTGAGAACTGCACACCAGATATTTTGACACCATACTTAGACGGCATTGTTAGCAAATTACTTGTATTGCTACAGGTATACCGTCAAATTTAACCCTTGAACTTCAAATCACTGCTTATTCTTCTGAAGCCAGGGGTCAGAAAATGCATAAGTTTAACAAAAGTTGTTATTCACAGAATGGAAAGCAGATGGTGCAAGAAGGAGCATTAACTGCTTTGGCATCTGTTGCAGATTCATCTCAGGTACTGGACAAAGCCACTGCAGACATGCCGCTTTCTTTACGCATCTTCAATTTGATTTCTTTGATATCACAAAAATTCGCAGGAGCAATTCCAGAAGTATTATGATGCTGTCATGCCTTATTTAAAAGCTATTTTGATGAATGCGACTGACAAATCCAATCGAATGCTTCGTGCAAAATCCATGGAGTGCATTAGTTTGGTCGGTATGGCTGTGGGCAAGGAGAAGTTCAGGGATGATGCCAAACAGGTAATGGCTCTTTATTTTTGTTCATATTGTCCAATAAAATGTTTTACAGTGCAATACAAGATCCTAGCAATGTTGAAAATATTGATAAGCGTAAGGCATATGGATTATTATTAATTAATTTTAATAATTATATTTATCATACTAAATGACAAATATAAATAAATTAGTCTTAAAAATATAAAACAGCTTTACATTTTAAAAAAAATCTAAGAAGCAAATTCTACTAGCAATTAATGTAACAATTCCTAATTTTCAATTTTACAAGTTTACAATCATACTTAGGTATTCACATTCAATGAGTAAAAATTTTTTTCTTCATTTTTTATCTTTAGGTTATGAAGAATTGGAACTTGGAGGACGTATAACATAAATATAAGGGCCACTTGATCTATTGAAGTTCAAATCCAGTTTAATAACAAAAATAATAGCGCAAAAGAATGAGTTTTGCAATGAGTTTTTTCAACATTGGATCCTAGATCATCTTTCAGCTGAAAACGTCAGTCAAGACTATATGTTTGTAACCATTTTTGCTTGCAACCTTTGATGTTGAATCTGACCCCCCTATGTAAACTACTGTCGGCTGTGCTGAACAAAATTATTTTAGGGATCACAATATATTTGAAAATTTGGTCTACTATGGAAAACTGAATCATAGAAACCGCAAAGAAATATGCATATAATTCCTGATTTCTTAAAAAAAATATCTTTGTTATTTTGTTTAGAGTTTGGTAGGATGAATAATCCATTGGTTGCGTTGTATCATCTTAAAGTTGTTCAGAAAAGCAATCTTATCTACCTTTCTTGCTGTTTTTTTATGTTAGGTTATGGAAGTGCTGATGTCATTACAAGGATCTCAAATGGAGACAGATGATCCAATAACTAGTTACATGCTGCAAGTATGCTTGCATTGCAACTTTATACGTTTTATAGATACTTCCGCCTTTTCCGTTGTTTTTAATTTTTAATATTTATATTAGGCATGGGCTAGACTTTGCAAGTGCTTAGGTCAAGATTTTCTTCCGTACATGAGTGTTGTCATGCCTCCGCTGCTTGAGTCTGCTCAGCTCAAACCAGATGTAACCATCACCTCTGCAGACTCTGATGATGATATAGATGAATCAGATGACGAAAGGTTTGTTTTGAAACTAAGATTTCTAAATATTTCATTGGAAGTCCTTAATAAGATAACCTACCGTTATTCTCATCAGATTTCATGTACATGCTATGTTTCTACTAATACGTTGATAAGCCATGTTGCCTTTGCTGAACCTGATATAAGATGATGAAAGTCCTTTGCACTCAAATAGCTTGCTACACGTTTTGATTAAAATTTATTTCTACTTCTTTTGGTATTATCAGATCTTATTATGTAATAGTATATTCATCCCTCTCCCTATTAAGCTCGGGATGGAGTTGTTTTCCACAATAAACACACTGTGCTATACATATTCTCAAAAGATTCATTTTGGGAAAATTTTTATGCGATCTCATTTTATGATTAATTAGAACTCCTATAAACCAATAACCAATTTAAAATTATCTGATGTTCGTTTTCCTTTCCATACTTCTAATTTTAAAATTCTGTGCTCTAAATCTCTACCCTAATTGTTCTTTCTTTAAATTTTCTGTGACTGGTCTTTTGTCATTTAAAATATCATCCTGAAGATAGAAAATTGCAAAAAAAAAAGAAGAAGAAAAAAAGATCCATGGGTTACTTCCAGTAGTTTTACAAGGCATACTCAAAGTACACGTTTGTGTGCAGCATTGAGACTATCACTCTTGGGGATAAAAGGATTGGTATCAGAACTAGTGTCCTGGAGGAGAAAGCCACAGCTTGCAACATGCTCTGTTGTTATGCTGATGAGCTCAAAGAGGGATTTTACCCTTGGATTGATCAGGTTAATTAAGTGCAGTAGTCGTCCTTCCTACATTTGTTCTTCTAATATCGTATTATATGCAAATGTTATTGCTGAAGAGGTAACTCTTTCTTTAATTATATGCAGGTTGCTCCTACTTTGGTGCCTCTTCTAAAATTTTATTTCCATGAAGAAGTTAGGAAAGCTGCTGTGTCAGGTACGATCATGCTCCTGATATTCTTTGATTTTTTCTTTCTTTTCTTGCAATTTTGAAGGTTTCTAATTTTTTTTATTTAAAAAATCCAGCTATGCCGGAGCTACTGCGTTCTGCTAAGTTGGCGGTAGAAAAGGGGCAAGCTCAAGGTCGTGATGAATCATATGTGAAACAACTGTCTGACTATATAATTCCAGCTTTGGTTGAAGCTATGCATAAGGTACACCCAATTTGATTTATCCACCTATACTAGTTTCTTCATGCTCCTTTGTGCTTTTTAGTCTAGTAATCCAACAATTAGATCATCAAAGGTTATATACAACTATGCTAATTTCTAAATCCAACGATGCTAATTTCCATATACAACTTCTTTGCTTATGGTGTTTCTAATCCACACCAAGGTCATCCTGATTTATTTTTCCAACCATGCTAATTTCTATATGCAACTCTGTGCTGTCCGACTATGATAGTCTCCACATAAACTTCTGTGAACTTCTGTGCTTTTGGTGTTTCTATCACTAAGGTCCTTTGTTCTTATCTAAATATGCTCTTTCTACATGCAACTTCTGTTCTTTCGATCTTTTTAATCTGCCACTAAATTGTTTTGAACAATATCTTCTGTAGGAACCTGAAACAGAAATCTGTGCAAGCATGTTGGATTCACTTAATGAATGCATACAGGTACAGATCTTTCTTAGCTCATTTAGTATTTGTTTTTCAGTTTTATGAACACAATAAGCAACATTGTTTACAGTTGGTTTTGGGACGAAATACATTTACTTAATAAGCGAGCAAGCACGCCATTTATATGACCTTTGATCTTAAGCTCTGAGTTTGTAGAGGCGCAACACTTTACAAAAGCAGTCACAGTTAGTCGCTAGCTCAAGTTACAAAAGCATTGTCCATGGTTATACAGATTTTTGTTCGTGATTCGTAATTAGAATTGCACGTTCATTGAGGTTTTAATTTAACCAAACCATTTTAGATCTCATTTAGCAAACTTCTTCTTAACTCCACGATGCCAGATGTCGCTCTACCCCAAAGGATCTAGTGAGCATGGACAAGCATAACTGGCATTGTATGTTTTTATAAATATAAAGGGGCTAGAGAAGAAGGCTGGATGGTGCACAGCCAGGTCCCCATATTTGACTGAGATTTATATCTTCAACATATAAGCTGAACTTGACAGTTGACATGTATACCCTAATTTGGTTTCTATATTGCAAATTTCTAATTGTCCTGTACTACATGAAACTGTCCATCACAACATAAGAAGCCATCATTTTTTCAGAACATTCTGTACTTCTATCTCAGACCATTTAGTATGTGTGTAACATTTATAGTGTAGCAGCAAGCTGCACTCCACTAACTCCTATCGAACAATATACTTTCATTGAGGCCTTCGACAATCATATCTTTTCGTGTCGCCTCCTTCCACGTTTTCTTCGGTCTCACTTTCTCCCTTTTGACTTGGCCTAAATTGAGAATATCCATTCTTCGAACCGGTATTTTCGTAGGCCTACATATCACATGACCAAACCATCTTAGGCTGTTTTCTTACATCTTCTCCACAGGTGCTACACCAACCTTTGCATGAATGTCCTCATTTCGTAGCTTATCTTTTCTAGTGTTACCACACATCCAACGAAGCATGCATATCTTCGCTACATTCATATTCTGTGCATGATGATTCTTAGGTGCCCAACATTCCGTCCCAGATAATAAGCCAGGTCTGATAACGCTTTGATGAAACTTTCCCTTCAACTTTAAGGGAAAGTTATGATCTCATAAAATCCCCGTTGCGTTCCTCCATTTCATCCAACCAGCCTGAATCCTTTGGTTGACATTGCTATCGATCTCCTCATCCTTTTGGATGATGGAACCTAGATATGTAAACCGATTGCTCAGTGGTATCTCGTTGCAATCCAGTGTTATACCATTGTGATCTTGAATTCTTTGTTTACTAAAATTGCATTGCATTTATGGTGTCTTGGACTTGCTCAATATGAACCCTTGAGATTCCAGCATTTGTTTACATAACTCCAATTTGGTATTAACCCCTACTTTCGTCTCATCTACTGGAATACTATCACCATCGAATAACATACACCAAGGTATCTCATCCTTGATAGTTCTAGTAAGCTCATCCATCACTATGACAAACAAGAATGGACTTGATGCAGATCCTTGATGCAAGCCAATTGTGGTCAGAAAATCGCTCTCTCGTTAGGCCGCCACAAGTTCTTACATTTGCCATTGCATTATACATGTCCTTGATTATGTCAATATACTCGATTGAGGCTCCCTTCTTCATCATTGTTCGCCGTAATTGCTCTTTAGGTTCGCCATAAATTAGTCAATAATGTCAACTAAATTATTTTAGCATGCATATATTTATATTTTTTACTGCTTCAATATTTCTTGTTTAGCACGTTTAATCATAATGGGTAGAAGAGCCTGGAACTACTGAAGCTGGACAAACAGTTGGAACTATTTATTTACTGAAGCTGTCGATCTAACATAAGCCCCTTTATGTTCTTGGGGTTGGCTTCATTACTCTTTCTGCCATTTAAGTTTATGCTTGCTCGTATTCTGGATGTAGTTGGATATCTAGTTTTCTGGTCCCAATTTTCCAGTAGTTTCCTAATACTCCTAAACCATTTTTTTATTGTTGCATATTTTAAATGTTTAGTTTTACAACTTTTTATTTGGGGAAGTATCCAACACAGTTTGGCAATGAATCTCTTGTTTATTGTGTTCTTTTCAGCTCTCTGGACCACTTCTGGATGAAGGCCAGGTCAGATGCGTTGTAGATGAGATTAAGCACGTGATCACGGCAAGCGCAACCAGGAAAAGAGAAAGAGCAGAGAGGACCAAGGCAGAAGATTTTGATGCTGAGGAAGGGGAACTACTTAGAGAAGAAAATGAACAGGAGGAAGAAGTGTTTGACCAGGTTTGCAGATAACTAGCCGAAGATGCTATCTTTTCTGGATTTGCTGGCTGATTGATAATAATGCAGCAACTAGATGTTATATTGGCATTTTATGATCTTGATCTACATTGCATCTATGCTGTTATTCAGGTTGGGGATTGCTTGGGTACTTTGATCAAAACCTTCAAAGCTTCTTTCCTACCGTTCTTCGATGAACTGTCTGTTTATATCACACCCATGTGGGTAAGTTCTTACATTTTGTGGTTGTATTTGTTATTTAACACCCTTCATGAAATTGCCAATTGGTGGCCATTAATTTATGTGTCCAGACTTCCCTTTTGTAAATGACTCTTGAAGTTTATTGATGATTACAGTTCATACATGTAATTTTGTCCCAACATATATCACTTTAACTATAAACCAAAAAAATTCCTGCCTTAATTTGAACACTCAATGCTTGATGGTTGTAGGACACAGTGCTGTTCCTGTATGAATGAGAGGAATCGGTTCATTTGTATCTTTTTTAGTTATAAACACTAATCTAGTGGGATTAGGTGATGCGTTATGTTTCTCTGCGGCTCTGTCTTTTGCATGCTTTATAGGGGCGCAACTCAATTCTGTGTTTGCTCTTATTTCTTTACTCTTAATCTAAACTTAGGATTTTTTTCCTTAGTTGCCTAAGCAATGCAGATGATTAATAAGGTAGTTTCCCCTATCAGCTGTTAGGTTCTTCGAAGGCACCCCCGCCCCCTGCTTTGTCTATATTTTCCTCGGCTAAAACAAATGGCACCTACCCAAGTTTTAATTTTAGTATGTTTTATTATGTATAGGGGAAGGATAAAACCGCAGAGGAGAGGAGGATTGCCATTTGCATTTTTGATGATGTTGCAGAACAATGTCGTGAAGCAGCTCTTAAGTAAGTCTCTTTCTGTTAATTGACCTGTTTGATGATTATACTTTGTAGAAAGGTACATGTCCTTGCTGAACAATTTTTTTGATTTTAACAGATACTATGATACATATCTTCCATTCCTATTGGAAGCATGCAATGATGTAAATGCAGACGTTCGACAGGTCCACCCTTCTCTCAATAGCATAATTTTGGCTACTTGGTCTTTTCTTCCTAACCACAATAGAAATTTCAAATTGTTTATTTATTTTCGTTACAGGCTGCTGTATATGGAATTGGTGTATGTGCTGAATTTGGTGGTCAAGTGTTTCGTCCTCTCGTTGGAGGTATCTAGTGAAAAATGTTTTAGAAGTTGCTTTTCCAACATGCTCTTTACCTAATTTATTTCAATGTTTACACTTGTTTTGCAGAGGCCCTTTCGAGGTTAAATCATGTGATTGGACAACCTGATGCAGTACATGCAGATAATGTGATGGCATATGACAATGCTGTTTCAGCTCTAGGGAAGATATGCTTATTTCATCGAGACGGTATTGATGCTTCTCAGGTATTTCAATATTTATGAGATGTTTCTATTTGCTAATATATTTCCTCATTTGCTTATGTGTGTGTCGTATTATTCCTCTGGGAGTCATTTCCTTACACTGTAAATCTTTCCTTGACAGATTATTCCGGCTTGGTTGAGCTGTTTGCCTATAAAAAACGATCTGATTGAGGCCAAGATTGTACATGAGCAACTTTGCTCAATGGTTGAAAGGTAAATTTTAGTTTTCTCATCTGTAGCATTCTACAATGAGGGCTAACCTTTTTAAACAAATTTAACATTGAGCTGTATTTGTTGCCAGGTCGGATAGAGAGTTGTTGGGCCCAAACAACCAGTTTCTCCCTAAAATCCTTTCAGTATTTGCTGAGGTAATTTTACTTGCTTATTCGTATTAATTGTCCACAAGATCATTACGTTTTTCTCAGTAGTATATTAGTTGCATAGTTAGGTTTCATAATGTACTATATCATTTCTAAAATGACAATTTATACATAATACTAGTAATTTTCTTTTCACCTTGGTTCCTGTCGTCGAGACTGTAATTAAGGTGAAAGGTGCACTCGAGCCATAAGGCGAGGTGGGCACCTGTGTGATGTAAGGCACAGTTCTTTTATAGTTTAGAATAACAGTTCACGATTATATGATACACATACGAGAAATTATTCGGTGTGCCAGGTGTAATACACCCGGGCATGAGAGAGAAAGGGATGGATACTTTCGGGTACCCTTTGGGCATCTTGGTGGGGTCCATGTGCGTATATCTTTCTCTCTCATGATCGAGTATATGCCCGGCACACCGTAGAATTTTTCATACACGGTGACACATCTACAGATAATCAGATATTGAACACCAATTATATATAAAGCAGCAAGTAGATAGGAGGCATATCGGTCAGTGTGTTATGTTGCTCAATCTTTGATTCATATAATCATATACCAAATCATCTCAATTAATAACTTAATTCAATACTCCCTCCGTTTCATATTGCAAGTCTTTTTTTGTTTTCTTTTTCATCAAAATGTAAGTCCCTTTGAATACCATGAAGAAACTTTGATTCCTAATGCACTTTTAATACTATATTTACTAAACTAATTCTCATGAAGAAACTATCATGATTTCTCTTCATGCTTGTTCAAATATCAGTAATACAAACAACAACTGAGCCTTTTATACCAAGCATATGGGGTAGGCTATATGATCCAACATGAGAATCACGCCGGGTCCAGCACATGAATTCTCCGCCTCCACTCACTCCTATCGAACACTATACTTTCATTGAGTCATTTGGCAACCATATCGTTTCGTATCACCTCCATCCATGTTTTCTTTGGTCTCCCTTTTGCCCTTTTGCCATTGCCCATATCGAGAGTATCTATTCGTCGAACCGGTGCTTCCATAGGTCTGCGTCGCACATGACCAAACCATTTTAGCCGGTTTTCCCGCATCTTCTCCTCCACGGGTTCTACACCAACTTTTGCACGAATATCCTCATTTCGCACCTTATCTTTTCTAGTGTTACCGCACATCCAACGAAGCATGCGCATCTCTGCTACGTGCATCTTCTATGTGATGCTTCTTAGGAGCCCAGTATTCTGTACCATATAATAAGGCAATGTAGGGTGTTTTTCGTCGTCACCCCATTGAGATGGGAATACGCGCGCGCTTGTCAGGCGTACTACAGATTCCCCCTGTCTAGGATAGGCCGGGGTTTAATGATTCTGGGGATCCGAATCTCCGGCAGCCGCGGACTAAGCTGCCGTTAATTACCCCTCGTCTTTGGAGCGAGAGAACCTTCGATTGACGAGTTAAACTGGTCATGAGAACTCAATGTGCATTGTACGTGTGTTGTGTTTTGAAAGGGGGTTTCGGATATATCGGGAGCCACGCAGAGTTTTTACGGGGGGTCCCGCTACCCGGATAGCGGGTTGGGGGTCAAGGGGGCTAGCAGCCCCCTTGGGGGGTGCGGGGCAGCGCCCCGGCCTAAATTTTTTTGGGAGGGACAGTGGTGTAGAGTATGTGTATGTGTCTGTACATATATATACATGTATATATATAAAAAAGGGAAAAAGCGCCCAAAGGACGCGTAGGGTCAGCGTCTTGAGCGCTGTGTGTTTAGGTGCTGTGCGCTTAGGCGCTTGAGTGGGGCGCTGGAGCGCAAGCGCGCCACGTGTCGGCATGTTGGCGCTTCGCGCTTGCGCGGGGCGCTTGAGCGCAAGCGCGCCACGTGTCGGCACGTGGGCGCTTGGGCGTCGGCGAGAAAAGAAGGGGGCTTTTAGTCCCAGAACCAGAAGCTATGCTTCAGAAAAGAAATATTTATTTTATATATATATATATATATATATATATATATATATATATGGACTCCTAGGATGTTTTGGGGTTGATGAAAAGGGTTCTCCTCTAATTGCTTGATCTTGAAGATCAAGAGATGTGGGATTTTAAAAATCTCTTCTTTTTGAGATCTGATGGTAGATCCAAGTTCCCCTTTGTGGGTTTTATGGTGAAAAACTATTTGGTTTTGAAAAAAGAAGAGTAAGACTCTTGATTTAATTCAAAAGAAAGGAGAAGGTTTGGAACCTTCAGGGAAGGGAAAGAGGCAAAAGCCCTAGATTTTTGAGATTTTTGAGAGGAATGAAAAGTGTCTTTATTCATCATCCTGTTGCCTTATATAGGCTTACATGTTTACATATAGCCCCTTGGGCTTTACAAAATGGCGTTTTGTCCATCCCATGGCTCATATGCCATTTCTTTTTGCACATAAGCCATGGGCTTACAAAAATTTGGCTTTATGCCCATTTTGTTTACATTCATGCATAAAAAATTACATAAAAATTATTTATTACATGATTTTGTTGTTGGCATGGGGAGGCTTAGCCGCGGGCTCGGCTTGGGCATGAGCCCGCTTGATCTGTGCTTGGGTCCACCTGGCTTGGGGTTGACCTTGACTTTGACTCGGTCAACCGGGGTGCAAATTTTGACCCCAACAGGCAAGCCGAATAGCTCTCCGATAAAACTTCCCTTTCAATTTTAACAGAAAGTTACGAACACACAAAATCTCTGTTGCACTCCATTTCAACCAAGCAGCTTGGATTCTTTGATTAACATCACTATCGATCTCCCCATTCTTTTGGATGATGGAACCTAAATATCTAAATTGGTTGCTCGGTGATATTTCTTGCCCTTCTAATGTTATACCAATATGGTTGACTTCTCTGGTTACTAAATTTGCAATGCATATATGCTTTCTTAGACCTGCTCAATCTGAATCCCGGAGATTCCAATGTTTGCCTCCATAATTCCAATTTGGCATTAACCCCTGCTTTCGTCTCATTTACTAGAACAATATCATCAGCGAATAGCATACACCAAGGTACCTCATCTTGGATAGTTCTAGTAAGCTCATCCATCACGATGGTAAACAGGAATGGACTTAATGCAGATCCTCGATGTAAACCAATTGTAATCGAAAAATCACTCGTTAAGCCGCCGCAAGTTCTGACATATGCCACTACTCCATCGTACATATCCTTGATTATGTCAATATACTTGACGGGGACCCCCTTCTTCATCATTGTCCCCCATAATACCTCTCTAGGTATCTTGTCGTACGCCTTTTCTAAATCAATAAATATCATATGCAAATCTCTTCTCCTCTCTCGAAAACGCTCGACAAGTTGACAAAGCAAATGAATAGCCTCTGTCGTTGATCGTCCAGGCATGAACCCAAACTGGTTCTCTGTTATCTTAATATCATTTCTTAGTCTGTGTTTAATCACTTTCTCCCAAAGTTTCATGGTGTGACAAATAAGTTTTATTCCACGGTAGTTTGAGCAACATTGAATGTCACCCTTGTTCTTGTAGATAGGTACAAGGATACTTTTCCTCCATTCATTTGGCATCTTTTTTGTCTGCCAAATCTTATTAAACAGATCTGTCTGTCATTTAACGCTTATTTCTCCTAAGCATCTCCAAATCTCGATAGGAATCCCGTAAGGACCAACCGTTTTTCTTAAACTCATTCTGTTCAAACCTTCTTTAACCTCAGGTAGTCTTATTTTACGCATGAAATCACGGTTTATATCTTGAGATTGAATGACAAGTCCATCCAAATTCTTAGTAAAGCTCTCATTGAACAATTTGTCAAAATAATCTTTCCATCTTTCCTTGATATCCTCATCTCAAACTAAAACCTTCTGATTTTCATTTTTGACACATTTCACCGCACATAAGTCTCTAGTCTTCCTTTCCCGCATCCGAGCAATCCGGTATATATCATTTTCAGCCTCTTTAGTGTCTAATTTCTCGTACACCTTCTTGTAGACCTTAGATTTAGCTTCCCGAACAGCTTTCTTAACTTCCTATTTAGCCATTTTATACTTCTCAAATCTCTCCACATCTCTATTTTTTTTCAAATCTTTATATGAATCCCTTTTAATTTTAATAGCAGCCTTTACTTCATTCCACCATGATGTGTCTTTAGATGGTGGAGCACCACCTCTCGACTCACCAAGTAGATTTCTAGCTACTTTCTTGATACAACTAGCCATTTTGTTCCATGTTTTGTCTGAATCATCTTCCGACTGCCAATCCGCTTCTTGGACTACACGATCTATAAAACCCTTTTGGTTACCTTCTTTCAATCGCCACCATTTAATTTTAGGCTCTACCTTACGTCTAATCTTCCTAGGTTATCTTCTAAATCGAAAATTTAAAACTAAAAGTCTATGTTGAGTGGTTACACTCTCACCTGGCACTACCTTACAGTCGATACAACCTCTATCTATTCTTCTCGTCAGAAAAAAGTCCATTTGACTAGCACTTGATCCACTCCTAAAAGTGATAAGGTGGGACTCCCTTTTCCTAAACCAGGTGTTTGCTAAGATCAAGTCATAAGATAGGGCAAAATCTAGAATCGAGTCACCTGCTTCATTCCTTTGTCCAAAACCAAAACCTCCATGAATAGTATCAAACCCACTACGACTACGACTAGTACCTACATATCCATTAAGATCACCACCAATAAATAACTTCTCTCCACTAGGTATACTTTGCACCATCTCATCTAAATCTTTCCAGAATAGACGCTTACTGGCGTCATCAAGATCTATCTGTGGTGCATAAGCATTAATAATATTAAGGATCTCTCCATCTAGAATAAGTTTAACCAGTAAAATTCTATCATCTTTTCTCCTAATCTCATCTACATTCTCAAGCAACCGTCTATCTATGATTATGCCTATCCCATTACGATTTTTATCTCTACCCGTATACCAAAGTTTATAACCCCAAGGCTCTATGACTCTACTCTTTTCACCTACCCACTTAGTTTCTTGCAAACGTATAATACTAACTCTCCTAATCATTACATCCATTAATTCTATTAGTCTACCCGTAAGGGAACCTATGTTCCAGGAAGCTAGACGGATCATATGAAACCCTTGCTTATTTGTCACTACACCCGGGGTCCGATGTAGCGTGCCGTTTCTGGACGACCCTTACTTATTTGTCACTACACCCGGGATCCGATGTAGCGCGCCGTTTCTGGACGACGACCTAAAAGTCTTTGCATACTTAACACTACACCCGGGATCCGATGTAGCGCGTCGCTGAGTAGAGGACACTCCAACGATATTCTTATTATGGTTCATGTCATAGAATGTGACAAAGTTTTACGTTGGCTGTCACAAGCCTACCACAATCCTCACCCTTTCTCATCCGGACTTTGGACCGGCAACGGTGGGTTTGTTCAAATATCAGTAATGATAGTGTTAAAATGGGAACTTTACTTTTATAAAGTCGTAGATTTTAGAAAATTCAATCTTCTCTTAATAGGTGTGCAAAAGCAAAAAAAAAGACTGGCATTGTGAAACGGAGGGAGTTTAACATATTGGCACTACATGTGGCACCTGACATTGTACATGATGAATTGACAAGCCATTAAAATTTTGAATTCAGTTTTATAATGCATCATTTGACCCTTTTTTCTAAGTGAAGGATTACATGTTAGACATAAATAATTACTCTGAAGAAACTAAAATAATTTGCGCTCTCTGTGTGTGTGTGTGTGTGTGTGTGTGTGTGAAGTGGTTTGTGAGGTGGACACCCTCTTCTTTCTCCGAAATTCAAAAAAATAAAGGAGAAAAATCCTCTTCTTCTAGGGCCTCCACCTCTTCTCCTAGGTACTCCACCTCATCAAGGAAGAGGACAAAATAAATGATGCCTTGCAGTGTAAATTTACACAAACTCTCAATATTTACAAATTTACACATATACTCATTCTCACTTATATGAAATGCGCATTTACACATAAACCCTCATTATTTACAAATTTACATATACTCATTCGCACAATTATGAAATATTACATTTGACACGTGCATCGCACGTGCACAAGTTTTAGTAAACCTTAATGTCTTTCCTTGTTCCCGTTTTATTTTTGTGTTTAGGTCTTGTGTGCAGGCAAGGATCTTGCCACAGAACAGACAGCAAGCAGAATGATTAATCTATTGAGGCAACTTCAGCAGACTATGCCTCCTGCTGTCCTGGCTTCAACGCTTTCTTCATTGCTGCCACAGCAGCAGCTCACACTTCAATCGGTCATGTCATCATAATACATCCTTTTTTGGCGCAATCTCCAGGAAATGTTATTTGTGGTCCCGTTGTTTGCTGTTCTATTTATGTTAACCATTCTTTATGCCTCGATATGTTTGGAGTGGACTTATGTGATCGATGATTGCATTGTCTGGTCGAGAGTGGAAGCCTTCAATGGTTTTTGTTGCGTTGGGTGTAGATAGTATTCATGGTTGAACTCTTATAATTTGTTGTGTTATCTTCTACATCCAGTGAGATCTTTAAAAAAGAGGGGGGAAATGAAAATGAACAAAAAATGCCTCACGGTGGCCTTGAGAATTTTGTGTTGGGTTGAGACGAATACACTTGAATGTATCAGTTTTGGTGCTTGGTATCTTTCATTGTTCTCGATTTGTTAACATTTTGCGTATATTCTGGTTTAATGTTTGCTTGTGTATTCATTGCATTTGTGCCCCTAGGGTATATAGTCAGCTGCAATGCGATTCGTATCAGTCTCGGATATTTGAGTATGCTCTTTGTTGTTTAGTTTTAAGGTAAAAATGAGGTTGGGGTCGATTGCACATATGCACATCTTTGGTTGCATTACCCAGCTCTTGTATGTAGTCCGATGTGAACTAAACTTGGGAACCCAACACCTATTTCACTACGGCATGAAATGTAGCAAATTTGCTGCAGTCCATTGTAACCCCATTTGCCTCTTTGTTTAGTTTCATCTCTAACTAACTTGTTTAATTGCATCTCCAACTCCTAAGGCCCCCACTTTCCCTCTCTAACAACCTGCACCCTGTTCCCTAAACTCACTCAAAGCATCCTCAAAATGGGGGAGTTTATTTTCGACAACTTCATCCAAGGAAGTCACCAAATGTCATGTTTTTGATGATTATACTCTAAATAGGATGGACAAATTTGATGATTAAACTCTAAATAGGATGTACAAAATCAGAAAATTTTATGCGTTTTTGACAAAAGGTCTACCATTAAGATTGTTGCGGTCAAAAAGAGCTCTATCAACCCGAAACAAGCACACATTATATTCTTGCTCCTGACATCTTATTCCTTAGGATTTAATCTTATATCTTGGAGCTCTATGAGATTTGAATTAGGCCTAAAAACGTTTTTTTGGAACAAGTTCATTAAATTATGCGGGAAAACTTACCAACATGCTATGCTTTAAATTTAAGTCTTAAAAGTTTAAAAAGGATTTAATATAAAATTTCATTTTATTACTTAAACAATCCATTTTGTTGCACTTACCGCAAATCATTTAGGTGATAATAAGACCTAAAATCTTTGAAAATGTGATCATTTAATTAGTTTGACCCTTAACAAGGATTAATTAGTTTGACCCTTAACAAGGCATGAATGAATTTTTGGCAGTGAAAATTCATTGCAATTCTTGTTTCAGCAGGTTACTAGGTTTAACTAACCTTACGAAGTTGCAACTTCCTTTAACAAATATCAAATTATCGGCGGTGTCAATTGTATGAATTCGGATCTTCACTGACCGCTAAAGATGCCTGTTCATAATATATGTACTCATATTATGTATTCTCATCTATTATTTATGGGTTTTTTTTTAAAATAATATTATTTTAAAATTAATTTATTAAAATAGGATGGGTAAAAATTTAATTATGGGAATGGGGTGGTTTCAAACCACCCCACCCTGGCCCACCCACGCCCCAGTATAGGGGGCGGGTTCTGGGAACCCGCCCCCTATACAAATGTATAGGGGGCGGGTTCCCAGAACCCGCCCCATTTTATTTTTTTAAAAATTAATTAATTATTAATTTAATTATTAATTATAATTATTAATCATATAATTATAATATTATTATTAATTATATAATTATAATTATAATTATAATTATAATTATAATTATAATTATAATTCTTAAAAATAAAATAAAAGTAAATAGAAGATAAAAAAAATATTTAAATTAAATAATAAAATTTCAATATATCAATATTTCTTACAAAATGAATCCGTGAAAATTTACAATGTAAAAAATTCCTATTTATTTGTAAAATGTAAATACTATTTTTTTGATTTTCATTTTCCTTTATGAAATCCCAGAAGGCTTGACATAAGCCTATGCCTTCTGGGATGACTGGATGAACCACCTGTTTCTTGGATAGATGGCGGCGGCGGCGTCGGCGTCTGCTCTGCTGCTTCGGGTTCGAGTTCTGCTTCAGCTTCGTCTTCAGCAGCGTCTTGGACAGGCTGTTGATCCACAAATCCTGAACCTGAATGTGGGACAGGTGTCGGATATGTGCTGCTGCCCAACAAATTTGCGTAGGACGCTAAATCCGTGTCCCAACTGGGCAGTTGTAGCGAAGAACCTGTCCCGGTTTCATGCGGCTGATGTTGCACAAAACCTTGGCCCCATGGCTGCGCAAATCCTGACCCCCAAGGGTGCTGTTGTTGCGCAAAACCTGACCTCCAAGACGGCTGTTCTGCAAAACCCGATCCCCAAGACTGGTGTTGTTGCGCCTGTCCGGTATGCCAGGGTTGCTGCTGACGGTATGGTGATCCAAACCACTGATCCTGCTGCGCTGGATCTCCTTGATGCTGCGGCTCTGGTGCCGGTTCATACTGCGGCTGCGGAGCCGGTTCATACTGCGGCTCCGGTGCCGGCTGATATTGCGGCTCCGGTGCCGGCGATAATTGTTCAGAAATACCATATGAACCAAATATATCACCAATAAATTGGTCGACATTTGAAAATCGAGCCTGAGATGCCGGACCAGCATCAGTCGGGTATGGTTCATGCACCATTGTTTGTACGAGATGCAACCCACGAGCCTGTCGTTACATTAGAAATAAGAAATAAGTATTGACTCATACCGCCGGATGTTAAAAAGTAATATGATATAAAGAGGGCGGCTTACCAAATCTCGTTCCTTGTGGCCTCTAGGCTCGTACCGCGAGATGTTTGGGAAGTTTTTGGGAGGAGCAGAAAGATATCTTACGGTGACACGCTTATACCACTGTAGATATACTTTGGTAGCGTCAGTAGCTGTGTGTTCAACTATTTGCTGTAAGGCAATACTATGCTGCCTATCCTCCCATCTCATCAAATACTGATGATGATGCTCCCTCCAATCACGCTCCGTATTTCCTCCTCGCATGTCTCCCTCTATTGTCATAGGCGAAGGCGGCGGGACAGGAATATGTTGCAATCTATCAAACTGCCGCAATACCTTATCCGGGAGGTGCATAACAACGATATTGATGCAGAGGAGTGGGCATCGAGCCCGCCAAACCGGCTCTCCTTCGAGACAGATGCCGGGTAAGTGTTGGAGACGATCTGCTATATAAGGCGTCCACAGAAACTGCGCAAATAACATAGTAAAAAAATTGTGATTAAGTA
This sequence comes from Agapanthus africanus, assembly GCA_030015575.1. Lineage (NCBI taxonomy): Eukaryota > Viridiplantae > Streptophyta > Magnoliopsida > Asparagales > Amaryllidaceae > Agapanthus > Agapanthus africanus. Next base: position 965,228,938 of record CM057338.1, read on the forward strand.
ATTTCAAAATAGTAAAACAAATTTAATTACCTAAATTATGATTACCTGAGCCGCCTCCATGCGGTCCAACTCGTCTCTGTAGTACCTAAGCACTCGACGAGGAGCCTTATACGCTTTCTTCCCATTCCACCAGCAGCCAAGCGGCTTTCCGGGGATATCCAAGCCAGTTATTTTAATATTCTCTGGCCTTCCTATATACATATGCTCCCACGACCAGATCTACAAATAAAGTTTCAGATTATAAGAGAGAAAACCAATATTGCAAAATTCTAGCTGTGAAAAATAAAGAATTTACCTGAAGTAATGTACTGCATCCACAAATTTTATTCTTCGTAGGAGCACATGCTTTATCGAGTTCCTTATAGAGAAAGGCCAGGACCCCTGCTCCCCAAGCATATTGGCCACAGACATCAAAATCCGCTAGGAAGCCAAGGTATAGCGGATGGACATGCGTTGCTGATTGGTCCGGCATCAACCAAGAACCGATCATGTACAGAATATAGGCACGTGCATGTCTATCCAAAACTTCATCGGTGGCTTCATCAGGGATATTACTGAATGTATCTCTTAACCAGTTCAAATTGATTTTATATCCCTTACTGTGGCCTCCTGGTGCCTGATATTGGGTTTTTTTTAAATATTAAAGCTAGAAATAATGTAAAATATAAAATAGGTACACTAAGTAGGGAAATCAGAATGAAATTGTTTACCTGTCCGAGAGCAGACTCGGCATATGTATCCCAGTATGGCTGGTCGGTATCTGGACCAACAATTTTTCCTCCGACCAACCCAAGCCCATTAACCCGTAAACCGAGTAAAAGGCCAATATCCTGGAGTGTGATTGTGGCCTCACCCCATCTTAGATGAAAGGTGTGGGTCTCTTTTCTCCAACGTTCCACCAGAGAGGTGACGAGAGCGTGGTCGATTTGGATATGTCGAATCAACGACGCTTCATAAAATCCGGCCCGTCTAAGCCGTTGGTTTATTCTCTGGTCGCAAACTACCCATTTGTCGGAGCTATGCGTGACGACGGTGAGATTATCTCCATCCTGCAAAATTAAATAATGTTATTTTCAACTACAAAAATTAAATGAAAGGTGTAATTAAAAAAAATTAACTAAGTTTAGAATATTTCCTCCCCGTGTAATATATTGAACGATCTGTGTTCATTTTGATGCACAAGCAGAGATTTGTCGAGTGGTTGATTCTCCATTGAAATGTACTTGAGCAGAGATTTGTCGAGAGTTTTATTAAGAGATTAGAAGCACAGATTAGAAATGGGTGATGAAAGTGGAAATGGGTGATGAAAGTGTAGAGGAGGCTCGGCTTTTATAGGGTGAACGGGTTACAGGAATCCGTCTTTGTTGCAAAAGAGGGCGGGTTCCAGGAACCCGCCCTCTTCAATATGATGTCAAATCAATTACTAATTAATGAAGAGGGCGGGTTCCTGGAACCCGCCCTCTTCAAAAATCACAGAGACCGGTATTATTCACAAAGAAGAGGGCGGGATCCAGGAACCCGCCCTCTTCATTAATTAGTGAGATGTCAAATCAGTACTATTTAAGTACTATTTATATTTATACCTTATGTCACATCAATTTTTTTTTTATGTCACTTTATGTCACATCAATTTTTTTAACAAACGGTGATTAATATTTGAGAAATGAAGAGGGCGGGTTCCTGGAACCCGCCCTCTTCATTAAATTTGTTTTTTTACAGAACATCATATTGAAGAGGGCGGGTTCCTGGAACCCGCCCTCTTCATTAAATTTGTAATTATTGTACGCCTCTGGTGAATGACTGTGGTGAATAGTAGGGTACGAATACTAGGGTGAATAATAGGGCGGGTTATTTTTTTACAGAACATCATATTGAAGAGGGCGGGTTCTTGAAACCCGCCCTCTTCATTAAATTTGTTTTTTTACAGAACATCATATTGAAGAGGGCGGGTTCCTGGAACCCGCCCTCTTCATTAAATTTGTAATTATTGTACGCCTCTGGTGAATGACTGTGGTGAATAGTAGGGTACGAATACTAGGGTGAATAATAGGGCGGGTTGTTTTTTTACAGAACATCATATTGAAGAGGGCGGGTTCTTGAAACCCGCCCTCTTCATTAAATTTGTTTTTTTACAGAACATCATATTGAAGAGGGCGGGTTCCTGGAACCCGCCCTCTTCATTAAATTTGCCGCTATAAATATGTCTCCGCACTACCCATTTCATTTCATCTCTGTAAAATTTGCATCCGCTCACTATCCATTTAGTTCGATCAATTCTTCTCCGCTATCAATTTTGTGTAAGTGTGGAGTTTTAGAAGAAGGTGAAGTTCAGTACCATAGTCTGCGAGTAAGCAATCTTCGAGCAGTAGAACAGTTCATAAAGTATTGGAAGTAAGCAACCTTCGAGTTTGAAATTTTTTTGCAATTTCAACACAACATAAAAAATATAACTGTTTTTTGTGCAGGATTATGGCCTCCCCAAGTATATTTGTTGTATGTAAATACGATGGCCAGGTTATCACAAGTGCACAAGGTCCCGAGTATATGGGCGGGTCTGCACGAATCATGCGATTGGAAGCATCAACGACTTTTGATGAACTAGAGGCTAAAGTGTACAAAATTACGAAATACGATCCCCGTGAAAGTAGGGTTAAGTTAAGCTGTATATGGCCTATGTTCAGTGGAAATGCATTGGTTGAAATTACAGACGATGCAACAATATCTTCGATGATCGATTTCGGTCTCTCAAGCACCCAGCATTCTTTTGAACTTTTGGTTCGGAAGGAGCAATTGGAAGTATCAGATGCCCCTCCAACGGGTAATTTTGATGGTAATGCTGGAGATAGTTCCTGGGGGTACGGTCACACGGTCAACGATGATGCCGTCAGTGCCGGTGGATATGACTATACACAACATTATTCAAATCTTCAAGCACATGGGTAAACATTTTATAAAACCATATTTAAGCATTTTAGTAATACCTATAAACTAATATTCAAACATTTAATAAAATGCATAAATCCAGGTTCTTCCAGTCGACTGCTGCAGTTGCATGCACCCCAGAAGAACAGCAAGAATTACCATACACAGCCTTCCACAGGTAAATAAATTTGAAACAAGTGATGATTTAGTTACGAAAATATTAAGGAATAATATTATAATAACAATTTATATACTAAACGCAGATTTCCCCACACCTCCGCATCATTCCAACACGATCCAAGCAGCGCATTCCAAGCATGTCCGTCCACATCTTTCCGGTCTTCTCACCCTGAACCAGCCACATTACACCGACCACAACCATCATATATTGCACCCGAGCCTTATGTTGCTACGGGTGATATTGATATGTGTGGCAGTGATGATGATGAAATCGGTGAAGGTGATCAGGGGGAGGATAGCGTGGAATATGCTGCTGGATTGAATGAGGTAGCATTCTTTGATGGTATGGTTGCGAATAACGATTTTGTCGAACTAGAAGATCCCGGCCTCGATCCGCTAGAAGATGATGGTTGGGTAGACTTAGCCGTTGCAGAAGTAAATACGGCACCCTATTTGGACGCGACAGCAGCAAGCGAAGACTGCATCAGCGTCGGGGATTTGTTTCAGGAAAAAGGAGATCTTATTTGTAAGCTGAAGTCGTTGTCCATTCAGCAAAACGTTACATTTAAAACCGAAGAGTCAAATAAGACGTACTATACTGTGGTATGTACGAGAGCTCCTGAATGTCAGTGGAGATTGCATGCATGTTGTTCCAAAAGAGCCAAGGCTTGGAAGGTCACAAAATACAACCAAGAACACACTTGCATCAATTCTATTATGTCACAGGATCACCGGAATTGCACTTCATCTTACATTTGCTCGCTAATCATGCCCCTGATCCGTACAGATGTGGCGATGACTCCCCGAGAGATACGGCTCTTGGTTAGCGGAGAGCATAAAATTCAGATTTCGTATGTGAAGGCATGGGATGCTCGTAGAAAGGCTTTGTGCAAGATATTCGGGGACTGGGAAAGCTCGTACAACTTACTAGTCCCTTTTATGGAAGCCATGAAAGCATCAAATCCGGGGACCGTATACCGGTTAAAAACCACAGAAACAGACGTCGAGGGCTCTGTCAGGTTTCAAAGAATTTTCTGGTGCTTTGGTCCATGTGCGGCTGGTTTCACACACTGTCGGCCGGTATTGTGCGTTGATGGTACGTATCTATACGGTAAGTACAGAGGCTGCATGTTAATTGCTACAGGTGTTGATGCTAATAACGGTATATTTCCGTTGGGATTTGCTATTGTCGAGGGTGAAAATACATCATCCTGGTCATGGTTTTTCCGTAACCTCAAAAATATCCCATCTGTTCTTCATAGAACGGATTTATGCATCATATCTGATAGACATCTGGGAATACTGGCTGGAATGAGATCTGTATTTCCGACGACCCCACATAGGTTTTGCCTACGACATTTCAGGCAAAATTTTGATCGAAAATTTAAAAATTCGGATCTACATAAACTTATGTACAGAGCCGGTGAAACGCCTGACCCTAATGTTCACGACATATACATGACGAAAATTGGGGAGATGAGTCAAGCCGCGAAAGCGTGGTTAGATGAGTATCCAGTACGCATGTGGTCACAAGCACATGATGATGGGTGCAGATATCTCCTAATGACGACTAATATGTCTGAAAGCTTCAACGGGGTCCTTAAAGGGGTTAGAGGCTTACCGATACAGGGGTTGATTGTTCGAACATTTTTCCGGATGAATACTTATTTTGTGCACAGAAGAGAAAAGTCCTTGGCGATGGATACTCCGCTCACCGCGTTTTACGAAGATATCTTTCGGAAAAGAGAGCGCAGAGCACAATACTACAGATCCGAAAGGTTTGACACGGCGGAGTTTCAGGTGACGGGCGGTAATGGGAATCAATATACCGTGAACTTTAGAGATGAAGGGCTCTCTTCGTGTACATGCGGCCTTTTCCAGCAACAACATTTACCTTGTGCCCACGCAATTGCTGCTGCGAGCAGTATGCATACCTCACATTACAATTTTGCTTCCCAATACTATACAGTTTCTAATTACCAAGGTGCATACGATCCAAAATTTCATCCTATACCGGACAGTCGCTATTGGCACTATTATACTGCCAACAGACAAACACCGACTGTATTACCGCCTGAAAAAAATATAAGGCCCGGAAGACCTAAGGTACGTCGAGATCGAATGACAATGGATGCTGATCCTCAGCAAAGGCAATCCAGATGTAGCCTATGCAAACAACCAGGCCATTATAGGACCAGATGTCCAGGATATGCATCAGGGGCGGGACCTTCAGGATCGTGACAAGTGCACTCAGATTTTTTTGTATTATAAATTTGACGGATTCATTTTGTTATTATAAATTTGACCGTCGATATAGCATTTACATTTTACAAATAGATAGGATTTTTTGGCATTGTAAATTTTGACGGATTCATTCTGTAAAAAACATTGATATAGTGAAATTTTATTATTTAATTTAAATGTTTTTTTTCGTCTATTTACTTTTATTCTATTTTTATGAATTATAATTATAATTATAATAATAATAATATTATAATAATAATTATAATTATAATAATAATTATAATTATAATTATAATTATAATTATATCTGATAATAATTATAATTAATAATTAAATTAATAATTAATTAATTTTAAAAAAAAAATAAAGGGGGCGGGTTCTGGGAACCCGCCCCCTATACAAATGTATAGGGGGCGGGTTCCCAGAACCCGCCCTCTATACAAAAGTATAGAGGGCGGGTTCTGGGAACCCGCCCCCTATACATTTGTATAGGGGGCGGGTTCTGGGAACCCGCCCCCTATACTTGGGGGTGGGTGGGCCAGGGTAGGGCGGTTCGAAACCGTCCTATTCCCATAAAAAAGTTTTAACCCACCCTATTTTAATAAATTAATTTTAAAATAATATTATTTTAAAAAAAAACCCATTATTTATCAACAGAGAGTATGCATCATTTTTTAAATAACAATAATAGTATAGATTCCTAGGGCACAATCATTTGATACACATACATAACAAATACAAAATAGTAAATATTAAACCAAGAGAAAATCCTATAAAAGGAAACTTCCCATTACAGTTATTCTTTGAAGATCGAAAGCTTTAGAAGTACCATGTAATAAAGGCCTATGATTTGGAGACAATCCTGACTAGAAATCTGTAGTCTCTCGGTTGTCCGGAATAGGAGGCATAGTAAACCGCTTCTAGAATCTGAACCACCTGCCTCATTGCAAGCATAGAATTCTCATCTTCCTGAAGCAACTTTACAAGCTCTTATGACCTCTTTCGAGTTAGAATTACCCTCTATTCTCGGATCCAACAAGCCAATAACACCCCCTTCCATTAGTATGTTAGCGTAAGGAAAAACCTAGGCTTTTGTTCCTAAGTTAGTTTCAAGTTTCGATTCCTCGATATGATCTTAAAGACCATGCAGCTTAAATTGTAGTAATTTTTTAGTTATTCATCATAAAGATTGATAGCACTTTAGTTAAAACCTTGATTACTAGTTGAGTGTACATTATCTTTGTGTGCACCGTGCTGATTTTTCATTATTGGTTATCTCCACCATCTTCAAGTTAATACATGATTATGTATGTACAAATCTACAATCATACTAGCAAAATAAAAGCAAATATAGAAGAAAATCAATCATTTTTACTGTGCGGTCTTTCTTGAAATTGTTAATAATTTTCATTGTATTTATGCTTGATTCCCAAAGTATTTGACAGTCCTAATTTATAAGACCAAACTCATTTAAGATGCATGTTAAAGATGCCATTGTGTGTGCATAAATAACAATAGTTTTATGACTTTCATTTTTACCAACGGTAAACCCTGCACGATGCGACGAGTTTGGAATAATCATTGAAATGATATTTATTTGCAAAAAACAAAATCCATGATATTTATCCAAAAACGTTGAAATTTATTTAAGAACGTTGAAATTTAATGTTATTTATTTGTAACGGACAAAACCATAGTATTTATCTAAGAAACGTTGAAATTTATTGATATTTTTTGTAACAGACAAAATCCATTGTATTTATCTGGAAAACATTGAAAGCTTATGGTATTTTTTTTATAACAGACAAAATTCATGGTATTTACTTGAAAAAGGGAAAAATGATCGTATTTTAATGATTATCTAGTGCTATTAACTTATAAAACACTGAAAAATTATGTTTCTTATTTGTAAACAGAGTAAGTACAAGGTATTTATCTGAAAAACATTGAGAGTTAATGACATTTATTTGTAACGGACAAAACCCATGGTATTTATCAGGAAAATGTTGGATATTTATGGTATTTTTTATGAACAAAATTCATGGTATTTATTTGGAAATAGCGAAAGTGTATCGTACTTTAGTGAAAATCTAATGATATTTATGTATAAAACATTGAAAGTTTATAGTATTTTAGGGAAAACTTATTGGGATTTTGAATTGATCACATACTTGTAATTATTGAAATTTATGAACTGATGGCACATTTGTAAATAGTGAGAAGTTGGCAAAACTTTAACTTGAAGCATCTAAAATACCTCCACCTAAAGAAATATTCTATTATTAGGGCCGTTTTGAGGATATCACCAAATTTCCACTTCTCATATAGCTTTCTATTAGTATAATGAATGAATGATGGAAGTTAATGTATTTTTGTACACATCATTAATTCTTTCTTAACGTTCCAATCGGTAAACTAATCAACAGATTTTGCACCAGTATTGAAAACAAATTCTACTTAAGCAATCACTAGCATTACATGAAAATAATTAAGCATTAAAAAAAGAAATTCTAAATCCCCTACCAAGTAAACCAAAATTGACATATAATTTCACATTCCAGGATTTTTGATACACCACAAAGGCTGCATGGGCTCAGCCCCGATTCCTCGGTCCACCATCCGGTACCGCAAGTCCATATGTAAATCAAACGGATCAAAAATTAATGTTGCAAGCACATTTTTGTTACACAAAACACTTAAAATAAATTAGAAAACAATATGCAAATTCTTGTTTTGCATTTGTATCTGGTATAAGAACGGTATGTCTTTGGTAATAACTATGATCTCCATGAAGGCTATCTAGAAGCTTTTGAAGTAAATATGAGATTCTGTCTCAAAAGATGAAATTTATGTTGTATTTTGCACTTCACAGAGTTTGTATATTATTCGAAAACGAAATTGAAAGCATCTATTTCACCAAAAATGGCATCAAGAGGCCCGCGCATCCAAAAAATAAAATGTAAATTAATGTTCTTAGAGTGAGTGAGACAATCTTTTCTTTTTATATTATCAATGAAGTGTAAGACAAGCTGTATGCAATTTAAATTATTATTCAAAAATCACTCAGGACTTCTACAGGGAACACAACTGCTGAAAAGCCAAAGTTACCCTGAATTCCTCGTTCTATGTGTTGTCTTATTAGAGAAATTCCACAAACTCTGGTGAGCAGCAGGGAAGAAATAAGCGATTACCTGGCGAATCGATTTCCGGCATGATTCTTACGCCATGGCTCAACCCGTACTCTACGATCTTTCGCTCATTATAAATTTGAATTGTAGATGCTAAGCAAGCATTAAATTACGTGGGCCTGAATATATGATCATGAAGTCGGAAGAAGAAAATGTCGTGGCTTTTGGAATGGGCCGCAAAGTCTTTTTCGGCATATTCGTTTATAGGAAATGTTTTGCATTGCGAAAGGATTGCGGAGAGGTGGAGGAAGAGAGCAAGAGTGTAGAAATGTCTAGACATGGTTTCAAGATTGGTAATGTGTGACTTTTGAGTTGAGATTGGGAAATTTAGGCCAAATGGAGAACGTGACAAATTTTGTTATTTGATTTCTTGTGTTAGCATGATGTTTGATAAGCTAGTTTGTGTTAATTAATAATTGTCAAGTTGAATGAAGATTTTCTAATCAATGGGGTAGTTTTCATCTGATCAAACTGTCCGTTATAATTTCTGCATTGACAAATAGATAAGTTTAACTTAACACGTCCATGATAGATGAACTATCTTTTGAGATAAAGGGGACGGGCTTTCTAAATAGATTTGTCCTCTTAAATTGCATGAAGGATTATACATAGTAAACAAACTAAAGGTGTGTCAATTTAATCAATTTTAAGCACGTTTATACACAAAGCATGTTTATACACAAAGAAGTATGTTTCTTGATGAATAGTATCTTGTTTTATCTTTGTTAAGATATTTGATCTGCCGTTCTCAAGTATTTTAAAGCGTGTTTATCAGCACATATTTTGTACCCTCTTCATATAAGAAAAAATTATGTATTTAATTCAGGAACAACCGACTTAAAAATTATAAACTCTTCTATCCTAAGCTCATACAATAATCTATATTTTATTTAATTCATGACCAACCCACTAACTTTTTTTAATAAAAATAATTTATATTTTAGACTAGAAAACAGAATCTCAGATGCAATAAGAGTGAATTTCCCTCTATGTCGTAGAGAAAAATCAACCCTCCACCAATTTTTTTTGACGATCGGCATCCACCATCTTCATTCTCATCTTCTAAGATGTGCATACACCAAATTTCATATAATTCTAGCATTTTTTCACCGTTGATGTAGTGGGTGCAAAATTAACGGTTTTTCGATAATAAAATATTTTTTTGTATTTTAACATCGCAAAATCAATGAAAATATGCTTGAATCATATGAAATTTGGTATATGCGGATCTTAAAGAATGATAATGAAGATGGTGGATGCCGATCGTCAAAAAATTGGTGGAGGGTTGACTTTTCCCGACGCCATCAGAGGAAATTCCCTCCTATGGCATTCGAGATTCCGTTTTTTCATTTTATTTTTACATATTCTTTTTCATCAACCTATCAACCTTCATCTCCATGGGAATGAGTTTTGATGGAATCAAAATAGTGTCCAAAAAAGTCTAACTCCTCATGCATGAGGCTGGGCTATTAGAAAGTGATGAATTAAAAGGAGATGCTAAGAATGAGAATGATGGAAAAAGTAGCTTTACCAGAACCGAAATGAAATTGATTCTTTACCGATCGGAGCATGTAGTCACTCTCGGCCTGGAAAATGAGACGAGCAATGCTGATTTGCCTCGCGAATCGTCTGACTCGCCTCGCTTGACAGACCAGGCGAGTTGGCTAACTCGAAAACTCAAATCGATCCTGCATGGTGTTTTTCGTTACCCCATTGAGATGAGAATGCGTGTCGCTTATGAGGCGTATACAGATTCTCCCTGCCTAGGGTAGGCCAGCATTTATTGATTGTGAGGATCCGAATCTCCGGCAGCCGCGGACTAAGCAGCCGTTAATCACCCCTCGTTTTTGGAGCTAGAGAACCTCCGATTGACGGGTAAAACTGGTCATGGGAACTCAATGTGCAGTGTGTGTTGTGTTTTCAAAAGGGTCTTGGATGTATTGGGAGCCCCGCAGAGTTTACGGGGGTCCCGCTGTCCGAATAGCGGGCTGAGGGTCAAGGGGGCTAGCAGCCCCCTTGCGGAGCGCGGGGCAGCGTCCTGATAGAAATTTTTTCTAACGAGGGACGTGTTTTGAGTGTGGAGCGTAAGGGAAAAACGGGGATGAGGAGCGTCCTAAGGATGCGTGAGTGGCGCGCAGGCGCTGGACGCCCGCGTGTCATGTGAATGGCGCATGGGCGCTGGGCGTCCACGGGTCACGTGCACACCGCTGGACGTCAGCGGGTCACGTGCGCTGTAACGACTCTGTTTTAATGTACCGAAATTTTTTAAAGTTAGTATTTGAATTTTTAAAGTTAATGTACGAATTGAGCACACGTTATAAATGTGAATTGCTTTTGAACAGCAAGAAAACACTTGTAGCTCATTGGTAAAGCCTTGTACAGCTGTGATATAGCCCTTGTGTTCGAATCCCCTCAGCCACACAGTATTTTTGCTGACTTTTCTTTTAAACTTTTTGGAAGCTCAAAAGTTTACAAGTACAACAGAAATCAAATATGTGCACTGAGCTATATGAAAAGACATCGACTCATGGCAAGAATCCATAGCACACCCCAGCACATATGGTCGGTGAGATCGTGCTTGAGGTCGGCGCCGCCTGTAACACCCGAGTTCATTTATACTAATTCCAGTTCTCATATTTCTTTATTCGTGATATTCTTGATTTAACGTAATGTGGGTGCGAATGGTATTCTACATTTTATTTTGCTTTCGACCCAATCCGCTTGCTTGAAACTTGTTTGATTCATATTTATGAATCACCCTGACTTGTTATGTGGACTTGTGCATTTTCAACTTTATTGCATACTGGCATTTATCTGGCATGACATCTTTTACCATATAAGATTTTAAATCACGTAAAATATTTTAAAAATACATTTCATAGCCTGCATGATACCCCTAACCCCGTGGCAGCATCCGCGCATCTTGTTCTCGTCCCGTTCAGTAAAACGGACGTGTTTGGATGGCTACGCGCACGTGCGTGCATTCGTTCTTGGGGGTATGCATTTTTGTTACCTGAGCATTCATTTTGAAATTTCGAAGTCGCATATATTTTTCATATTTTAAATCTGAAATTTTAGACCCGATTCGGGTGTGTTTTGGAGTAAATTTGTATTTACCAAAATATCAAAACGGACTAATATTATATTTTTTATATATTTATAAACTATTAATATAATTTTAACTAAAATATATTATTTTATCCTTTTATATACTAACAGTTAGAATTTATATATATATATATATATATTATTTAATTTAACAAAACGAATCAAATCTTAACGAATTCTCTCTCTCTCCACTCTGTCTCTCTCTTCTCTCTCTCTGTCTCTCTTTATATATTCATATTTTTACATGCGTTCTCTCTTTCTCTCCCCACCATTCTTCTTCTCGTAAACCCTAACTCACCGCCGATGGTCCCTCGCTCGCCCTCTTCACCGTCTCACCACCCTCTTCGTCGTCTCCACTCATCTCCTCGACCACCACACCTCTCTCTCTCTCCTCCCCGCTGCAAACTCCACGAAAACCCAAGATCCCGACGCTGGGACCTCGCCTGCACCCCATTGCCGGAGCTCCGACCTCGTCGTCGTACCCCGATCTCCATCTCGCCCGCAGCCACTTCATCCCGATCTTGTCTCCATCTCCACCTTCATCCTCTCCATCCACCACCGACACCACCAACTCCTTCTTCCCATCGACGTCAACCCGACACCGAGCAGCCATCGTCGCCAGCAAAGCTTAAACCCTATCACCATCTTCTCCTTACCTCAACCATCTCCTTCCCTCACTTGAATCCACCGTCGGCAAAACCCCAGAACATCAACTGAGATCACCTCCCCTCTTGGCCGATTGACAACGAACCCTTGACATTCGTCAGCCCATTCGACGCGACTTCGAGGCAAGAACCGAGGCTCCAATGTGTGGCCTGCAATTATATGAACGATGTGATCATTTCTCTGCCTTTAGATCTCCATTCCGTCAATGTTCGTGTATGCGCGCAAAGTGTTCGACGAAATGCCCCAATGGAGATTTTCCGTAATTTTATCGCATTCTTGCTGCGTGACGTATATCTGTGGATCCCCGAGGCAAGTAAAAATTGCTACATGCTATTACATTATTTTATACATATTTAATTTCATGATTAAACCTGTAAATTAAATCTAAGGCTATTAGTTTCCATTTTTACATTTCGATGTCCGGTTATATCATTTTAGGTTTACAATTTGAACCCTATCATGTTGCATTCTGTCTTACTATACGTAGTACTCACATCCGTGTTCAAATCACACAATAATTATTTACTTAGCCCATAGTACCCTTTTAGATAGTTTATAATGTTTCAAACACTCGTTTGCATCCACCTTGTCTAGTATACATACTATTGCATCAATAGATCACTTGAATGTATAACATTGAAATATTCATAATCCACATTTGATAAAGTGTAGTTTAATTAGTATTGGAACTTAAACTTTAACCTTAATCATGACTGTGCATCTATATACCTTAATCTATACATGATTGCGTTTCACACTACAATGTTCCAATTTATTGTTCTATTAGTACCCATGCTTGTTTTGTATACCCATGCTTATGCTAGTTTGATTATGAGCACCCACATGATATCTTGTGCACCCTGACATGACTTGTTACACCTACTACTTGACATGACATGGTACCGTGCACCTCTCGACACGACATGATACCTATATACTACCTGACTTGACCTGATGTACCATGGCTTTACCTGTTACCTGATCTTATGACTAATGCCAACAAACCTGACCTGTTGTCTTTACGGACATTTCCTGTTGTCTATCCAGACAAAGCTCTACCTGCTTGATCCTGTGTTGGCATTAGCTCTAATTTATTTAATACCTGACCTGAGCACTTATAACTTGGGGGTATGGGGAAATCAATGATGAAACCTGACTTGTAACTCGACAGTTCTATACATTTTCTGATCAGTCTTACGGGCTAGGCCAGCTCCGGAGTGATGCTACTGACATTACTCGTTATTACCTACTACCCTTTTACTGCCTTGCGGCACCTCTCGGATTCAGCCCGAGAGTCATAGACCGTGATCCCGGGCACGCACGGGATACTATTGAGTTACATCGATGATTCATCAAATTGATTTCAAAGACTTGAGAGTGGTTAACCCAGTAGACCAGTCTAGATTACTCACTACACACTACCCTTTACTGTCCTTATTTATATTGCTGTTATACCTGTCTTACCGTTTATACTCATACCTGCATGTCTTGCTACTTGATGTATTGTTGCTTGATATTATGATGCACTGACGTCTGGGTTTTGCATGGCCCAGATGCTCTACCTTTGTTGCAGACTGATCAGGAGTACTGCCGCTGTTAGACCGAGCGGTGAGGATCCTGTTGGTATCTAGTTTTACTTTTCAGGTGTTTTATTTATTGGATCTTTTGCTTCCGCATATTATTATTTCTTGACTCGTTTTATTCTGGCTTATGGATATGTACGAGATAGTTTTAGTTTACTTTCCTGTTTTTGATATCTCTACAGCCGTAATGTGACTGTGGAGGAATTTTCCTTTCCACAGGTAGCATAGTTGGATATGTCACGTGCCTATCATAGCGTACTCTGGGAAGCGGGGCGTGACACCGCCTGTCCCCCCGTCCCAAGTACTCCAAAATTTTAACCCTAGCACCCTTTGGCCTACCCCACTAACCCTAGTTTGTTTGATTTCCCTGCATATTTCTAGAGAATTAAAATGAGCATTAAAACCAAATTTTAATACATTTTTAATTCTCATTTAATACCCTAAATCCTAATTTCTCCTATAAATACCACCCTACACCCTAGCCCTCCTCATTCAGAAATCTATTGCCAAAACTCTCTAAATTTTCCAAGTACAAAAGTTGTACAAGTGGAGTTAGCCTAAGGCCAAGTTCCGGCGACGACTCAGGGAAAATCCGGCGACACCGCGACTCCACGCCGTTTTCAAAAGTTCCCTCTACCTCCCCTCTCTTCTTCAAACCAATAAGTCCTTTCTCTTCTTTCTTTTTCACCTCTCAAAAAGATTTCTTTTCAAAACTCGTCGGAAGCGGAGTTATTCCTACTTCCGATTCTAATTTCATCAAAAACACAATTTTTCTTAATAAAAAATTTACCATCTTTTTATATATTGTTTAACAAACATAAAACAACATTTACAACAAGTTTCTTTTCAAAATAATATGTACTGCAACTTTTATTTCACTTTTTCGGTAAAATACCATCAAGTTTACATACAACGTTATTTTATCGTTTTGATCATATTACCTTTAGAAAAATCATGAGGTATTGACCTAACTCATCACAATACTCATCTTGACATAGCACGATAGCTTTTGTAACAATTTTTGTGGGACAAAATACAAATTTTACATTAAAATACATTAAACTATCAAAAAACCGTATTCTTTAGATTGTTATAATTAATTCCATACGATTAAGTTCTTACAACCCATTTTGGGGAATCCGATTTGGTTGGTGCATGTTATCGCACATCCATCGGACTAGTAGGACGAGAGGCAGACCTCCTTACGAAGTATACGATCTCGATAGAATTTTTATTACAATTTCTAAGAAAACGTGATTTCTATTAATAAATAAATTCTATTTTTAATAATTATATATATATATATATTATCAAAATATCTATTTTAAATATATAATATATTCCATGTTTTCTAATCAAATGAAAAGAATCACAAAAGTTCATGAAAATACTATCAAGAATCAATACAAGTCAAATTACATGAAAATACCATATACTATTCAAGTTAGGTTTATATCCACTACACTATTCATCACTCTTAAAAAATTACATCTATGAAACCCTAAAGACGATAATTAAATACTTGAGGTGTATTTTGTAAGTATATCAAAACTATTTTTCATAAAACCCCCTCAAGTTATCTTAAATTACAATAAAGACCCTGGTCAATATAGGTTTAAGCGGGATCAGTTCTCTTGAGCCTCAGGAAGCCGGAGAATTTGGGTGCTTGCCTATTTAAGGTAGACAACTAAAAACGAGATTATCAATACGGTAATTGACTTGGAAAAAGTCACAAATCCTGCCATCCATATGCAACAGTTACCGATAACTCCAAAACTAATTCAGGACTTCAATTCGTTTTAAAGTGTCTGACTCAGACAGAGTCTCAGTCTAATATGAAATCGATCCATCCTTGAATACAATTCAAGTACAACTCCAATTCAATATGAATCCATTTATACCAGAATACAATCAATATCAACATGACTTGACCGAACCGGACCATGGATATACTCTATTTACATGACTATCCGTTTATATCCCTTCCGTTTACATGAACTACTGATATCATGGTTTCGGCAAGTCTTACATCTATTAAACAAAACAATACACATCAATACAAAATACATTATGTGGTTTTAAAGGAGTAGATTGGTACAGAATGTGTTAGAAGTGGCATGAGACGGTCACTTTAATACACCTAATCTGAATATCTGTTGCTGTTGTTCTGTGGCTTAACGGTTTCTTGTGCTCCGTATACCTTAGTCCAGATAATAGTTGGATTCCTCTCGTATATACTGGCATATTCTGTACCAAACTACAAATAATTGCGTTAACATAACAGTCAAACAATTTACCAGTTATATCCTTTTATCTGTCTGTTCTATTTCTACCTTTCTTTGGGAGTTATCGAGTGATTGTTCGCTGACGACATTCCTTTTCTTTTCTTTCTTTGGAATGTTGTCAGGTGGATCCGACTCACTAGAGATAGAGCCCAGCACAGACGACTTGGAGCAGTTCTCAAAAGACCCCGAGCTTTAGACACTTGTATATACTTTACTTTCAGTTCATGCTATTGTTTAGGCATTGCTTTCCATTCTTGTATTTACATTTTTAGTTGTATTGTAAAGAAATGTTTAATAAATAAAGTGTTGTTCTATTATATCTCTTGTCATTTTCTTGTGTACTTTATCATATTGCTTATATACGCTTAACGTGTTTTCTTCTGAGTAAATACGTAGCGGGCCAGTCACGTCTCCTCACCGTATACCGGGAAGCGGGGCGTGATAGGTTTTGTTGGTGGCCCATGTGGCCAGTGTTGCATGGAACCCTACCATGCAGGTCAGTGATGCATGGAACCCTACCATGCAGGTCAGTTTTGCATGGAAACCTAAGCAATATAACACAAGAATTACAAGACGCGACAACTAAACATTCTTTATATTTCATAATCTTTGAATCTATCATAACCCTATTTTTCTTTCAAGGTTATGGATTCTCCCAACAACACGAGTACAAACGTCAACAACACACCACCACCACCTCATCCACTTACGCCTACCGTTGTATCTCCGATCAACGAGCAGACGGTACTGCTCGAGGCAATTAATAGGCTCCTGGAAGGACAGTAGCAGCAGACTGCCATCCTCCTAAACCGTCCAGAAGCGGAAGCACCCGGAGTGAAGCAATTCTGGGCACTGCATCCTAAACAATTTTCCGGGAAAGCGAGCCCCTTGGAAGCTGAAGAATGGGCTCAGAGAATCGAATACTGTAATACCCAGTTCTGATATACCGTAACCGTATTTTAGAAGATAATTTCCACATATTTTCCTCCAAATTTTCCTACATAAATTTTTCTAAAACCTAAACCTTTACCCTAATTAAACCCTATTCCCTTTTTATATTTTCCTAATTCTTATTTTCTAAACCCGGTCCATAACCCAAACCCTAACCCTTTCTATTTTTTCCAAATTATTTTCCTAATCTATCCCAAGCCCAGCCCCAGCCTGAGCCCACGAACCAACTTCCTTAGCCATACCCGACCCGAACCCCGTACCTACCCCTCTTCTTCTTCTCCTTCCCTTTCTTCCCTCATTCTTTCCCACCTCTTCCTCACTCCACGACCCATTCCTTCTCACGCCACGTCTTCCCCTCCCTCACGCCTGCACAGCGACGACCGCATCCCTGCGCCGACGTCCCCGAGATCCCCTCCCCAAATCCTCCGTCTCCCTCGCAACTTACCATCTCCTTGCGCTCGCCACGACCCAGCCAACGCCTCCCCTCTTCTCGCAACCGCCCCGATCCCCTCGCGCTCCCCGAGATCCCCGTAACCGCCCCTATCCCCCTCGCCTCCCTCGTCCTCGCTCCCTTCTCACAACCGACCCCCTCTCTTCACTTCTCTATCTCTCCACTCGCGAAGCCCCACTTCTCGAGCTCCTCACCTCCGCCGATCGAAGAGCTAGAGCCACCAAGTTCCACCATCTTCACTTCCCCCGACCCATCACCTCCTCACCGAGCCCCTCATCGAGCTCCCCCACAGCCCGCGCCGCAACCTCCATCACTTCCGCCACCTCTCTGTCTCCTCACTCCCTACACCTCACCAACCCACCATCATCTTGGTCGCCTTGACTCGCCTCCACCAACCCGTCGACAACCAACCCAAGAACCCACGATCTATCGCCTTTGTTCTCGTCCCCGTCGACCTCCACGTCGCTGCCAGCACCGTCTCCATCTTCGAGCTTCGAGCTCTACCTCCGCCCACCTCGACCTTGCCTCCATCGACCGAGCTCATAGCCGGCGACCTCGAACCCCATGCCCGCTCCAGCCCCCACTGCACAACCTATAACCACCTTATAACATCACCGGGCCACACCACCTCCGACGAGAAAGCCCCACGCCCAAACCCAACACCAAATTCTTCACTACCGACCTCTACTCGCCGCTGGAGCACCCCTGACCGCTGCTGGCCCCGATCTCACCACTGCCGTCACCAAGCTCTTCCTCCACTGCAACCCATCACCGCCATAAGCCTTTCCTTGCCGACGATCGCCCATCGCCGCCGCTACTATGTGGCAGTGAAGCTCCCTGCCTGGTCGGTCCTCTAGGGATCTCATCGGGCACTTGTGATCATCGCTCTAGCCGCTGTTGCCGAGCCCGTACCTGTGAGCGTACCCGTGCAACCACCGTCGCCGAGCCTAAGCTTTAGATCTAGTCAAGACCAAACCTTTGTTGTTGCAGCTGCCGTGACCAAGCTGTGTTACGCCGTTGTCGTGCCGTTGTTCTCGTCTTCATCGCGGTCGCATCTCCGATCATCTTCAGGCAAGTTAAATACTTGCTACATGCTATCGTATATTCTTTTCGGTTGCGAATCAAATGTTAATATAAGCCCTCGATGCAAACCATAATCTAAAAACCCTACTAAAATGATGGAACTTAAGCATAACGGTTTACCCTAGCGATAACGAATGCTGTGTTAAGATTTGGGTCAAAAATACAGACCCTAACGCCGTGAAATGTCATCCCCATTTAGATCCGTCGAATCTGAAACCTTCTGTACCTGAAATTTATGAAAATCATAGTAAATTGGTTACAAGCCGGAATGTGGTGTTCGAGGGCTCGTATCGAAGACAAATTGGCAACCTAGAACCCCATATAAATTATAATCTATTTCTATTTCAAAACAATGACGGAAACTATTCGGGAGCACGGCTCTGGACTGCAGTCCAGAGCAGCACTGCGTGTAGACACTTGGAATGAAATACTTTTACATCTCTGTGCGGAAATGGTATTATGCGGAACCCTATACTGTAGTGAAGATAAATCTGTTAACTAATCATTGAAAGTGGTTTCCTTCATTTTTACCCTCGTTTGCTATTTTAATCACATTTTAAACCATCAGTACATACTGCAGTCCTAAGCAGGGACAGAATGCAGATCCCGATCTTAGATAATACATAACTCCCAGCAAACAACGGATATTGTCGATCCTTCTAGTGCGTTGGAAACCTGACTGATAAACATAAATATTATCCAACTGTAGAATTGCCTAATTTTTATCCCAACAGGGTGAAAACATGTTACGAAACGGACTTCCAGTTCAGAAACTGGATTTCCGGCAGTGAACACTAAAAAGTAAATGACCATAACTCGCAAACCTGAAACCCGATTGACTCGAAACCAATTTTGCAGGTAGATTTAATTTAGTATGCTGTTTATGTTTTTTATATTGTTTCGCCAAATTATGCACGTGCGATTTTATATGATTTTTCTAGTCCAACCAACACCGGTTGCTCATTTGTATTCGGTAGCGCATTTACTATATCTCCATCATGTGGGTGATTGTCATACCTCTATAGATAGTGTTCATTTTGCATCAATAACCTAATGACCGTATTACATTACCCAATGATAAATATTAGAGATTGGATTGTGGCAAGTATGTTAGTGTAAAAGCGTGAATGAACAAATGAAGTGAAGCGTACTTGTACACAATCAGCGGAACTAGTTAAATTATTGCATTGTCGACGCCTATGGGACATATATAGGTGTAACTATAACTGGAATGAGACGGTTATGGAAACACTTATATTAGTGTCATAGGTAAGACATCGAGTACTGTCCATTTATCTTGGATACCGGTCGAGACATGTTTGTTGGAGACCCTGTTTCCAGTTCTCGCGTAGACTTGTCATGGAGCGACTAGTATTTGGGTTCATGGTTGGTGTTTGATGTAGACCGCGGGTGTGGGGTAGTTTGAGTGTGAGTTCAATCAACGGAATCTCGGGAGTCCCACTGCCGGCATATACAGCGATTTCGGGAGTCGTATGGGTGATATTACTGATTATTAGCGAGCATGATTCAGGCCTGTGTTCCCTTGCCCCTGGGGCCTACCCTTGGGTTTGGGATACTCCTGCGGTGGTTGACGCTCATACTTGGACTGACGATAGGTTTAGGACTTGGACAATGAGACTTAGAGACTGATAGGTTTAGTGACATGGACATTGCATTGATTACTGATTCGATACACCCGCTTTATTGTTTGCCTGTACCGGTTACTTCATGCTCATGTCATCACTCCATGTTTACTGTTTCATGTTCATCATCATTGCGTATGTTTACATATGTATTTATATATATTGCTATTGTGTCGCTCTGACGACCTGAGTATACATGCTCAGAGTGAGAAGTGGACTTAGCTCGGATCAGGATCTGTTGTATCTCGAGGATATTGCGGACATCTAGATTGGCGACGCTGGCGCTATATTTCCCTTGATCTCTATCTGGTATATTTCATATCTGTTTTGATAGAATTAGTGACTGCATTTCTCATTACCTGTGCATTGATTACTGATTACCACGTAATGCTAGAAGCCGAAGTGTGACTACGACAGGATATTTCCTTGACTGTAAGAGCATGGCTGGCCTTGCACCCCTCGTATTCCGTATTTTGGAAAGCGGGGCGTGGAATGGTTTTGTTGGTATCAGAGCGCCAGGTTTAGATTGGGATTACAATTTCCGAGTAGGGCTTGACAATTTAAGTCGCCCATTCGGTTTAGATTGTAAATTTGTTATCCTTGACTAGGATCCCTACAATTTGTCAAGCTACATTTTTGACCCCATCCGCTAGAATTTTGGGTGACTTGGTAGAGTTATGTGATTGTAACTATGAACTGCAGCATAGTTACAAGGCAGCACCCTGCTTGGTGACTTGGAGTTCTACATTCGATTTCCATTCGATTGAGTTTCACCTCACCACATATTCTTGTTTCGTTTTATATCTTATTCTGATTCTTATATCTTGTATCTTATGCCGTCCAAAAATTTGTTGTTTCAGGACCATAAATTCCAACAACTCTCCTTCCTCCTCCACTACCCAGAGTCAGACCTTCGATATTTTGGGTGTATTGCAAGGTTTGATGGAAGCCCAGGAGCGAACAAATGATCTCTTAGCTGAAGGACTAAGAAGGCAAATGGCTCAAACACCAGTGGGAGCCCTTAATCGTAGGGGAATCCTTGTTAAACAAAAAGGTGGTGTGCAGATGAAGCGCCCATTTGTTCCTCAGCAATAGAAGCAGCGGAGAACCCAACGTTGTGGTTATTGCAAGAGGCCAAGACACCTTCAGAGGGACTGTCGCAGGGCTAAAGGGCGGTGCTTGATTTGTGGATCCGACGAGCATCTTATCGATGGTTGCCCTCGAAGGAAAGAGCTACAAGGAGGAGATTCAACAACACTCTCCATATATGCTGAGTAACTTAGTAGTTTCGTGGTTCGAGTTCGAGGATAGTACAGACCCATCACAGGATTCAAACTCGCCTGACGAGATTGCAGTAGTCTAGATATCAACGCAGAATTATCACCCTTCCTGCTATCAATAAAGGCCTTTTTATTTTATTTAGTAATTGTTTCTTTTCGTCTGAACTCTGTATTTTGTTGGACCCCTTAGTTTAAATGAAAAAAAAGTGACTTGTGATTTACATATCATTCCCTTGCCGCTTACTTCCTTATACTTACTGCATCATTATTCAAAATTCTGATTTAACATTCTTTACCTACCGTATATTTCCCATATGCTCCAAATCTTTAGTTATTTTTGTTCCAATATATGATCATGACTCTCTCTTTTCAGGCCATGGACAATCCTGGAGCAGCGCCGCCTTTCGATGAGGACACTCGGTCCTGCGTCTCCTTGGGCTGCATGCTGGTGAGTTCAGATGACGAGGTCGATGGTCCACAGGTTATTTTCGACAACAGTGATCTCGAGAACGAGGAAGTCGCAGTCGCAGCTCCAGAAGTCGACATGATCAGTGACTCTGACAATGAAGAAGAGGACCCCGAAGAAGACCCAATAGAAGAAGATCCTGAGGAGGACCCAGTAGAAGAGAATCCAGAAAAGGAAAATCCTGAGGAGGACCCAGTGGAAGAAAATCCAGCAGAAGAGAATCCAGAAGAGGAAGATCCTTAAGCGGATCCAGTGGAAGAAGATCCAGAAGAGATGAATCACGTGGAAGAGGACCCCGATGAAGAAGCTCCCGCCGAGGAAGAAGGACCGGGAGAAGAAAACCCTGTGGGGGAAGAGCCCGAAAATGAGACCCCAGCCGAGGAAGAGTCGGAGGATGAAACCTCGAGTGAGGAGGAATTTATGGCGGAAGAACCTCCAGTGGCGATCCCTGCGAGGCGCTATGTGAATGGACGCCCCTATCTTAGCGCGAGAGCTTACCGTAACCTGTTGAACTTCCACAATCGCGACTGACGCGACTTATCTTTGTTTCTTCTGGCCAAATAAATTTATGTATAGCTTAGGACCACTTTTATCTTTTGAGTATGCTTTGTTTAAAATTTTTCTGAAAAAAAAAAATAAAGTTTCTGAGTATGCAAATCTTTTGGGTATTGATCCGCATGATGCATTACTGTTTCCCTTCCCCAATAATTTCTTTCCCTCCTAGGATTCATTACTCTTCATCCGTGAACCATGTAGTAACCTGACCCCAGTCTCTTCAACATTCTAATTGAAGTACCGCATTCCCGACTTCTTTTCGATTAGGCCATACTCTACTGTAACCCATGCTCTGGCTAGTCTCTTTTACATTACTAATATTATTTTTCCTATTACTGTAATTACATTCAGTGACGTTTGTTATTCGAAATTTAGTTTTCTTTATTTTGTGTTTATCGAAAATTGCGTGTTATAAACTACTTCCGTTTTACTTATTCTAAATACTTTACTATTCTTCACATTTTCAATAGTGCAAACGTATATCGCACATACTATTTTGTTTTATTTTCTCTTGTATTTCACCATATGGGTTTTCTCAAGTTATTTTAAATTACTTAATCGATATTTTTACTAAAATATTTTTGGCTTATCGGCAAATCCTTCACTATTGTTTATCAATGTTATTATATCTTCCGATATAAACGTATATATTGTATATATATGGTTTGTCACTACGAACAGTTATGCCTTGTGCTTACTTATGACTATCCTTTTAGCTGCGCAAATTCTTATATATATATATATATATATATATATATATATAAATTTTTAATGTTCATCTAGTTGCTTTCACATAAATCGTGATAAAATAGTAATTGATTTTTGTTGCTTTTCGCATGACATTTTATATCTTACTGTTTATTTTAAATTTCGAGGAAGAAATTTTATATAAGTGAGGTATGATTTAATACCCAGTTCCGATATACCGAAACCGTATTTTAGTAGATAATTTCCATATATTTTCCCCTAAATTTTCCTACATAAATTTTTCTAAAACCTAAATCTTTACCCTAATTAAACCCTATTCCCTTTTTATAATTTTCTAATTCTTATTTTCTAAACCCGGCCCATAACCCAAACCCTAACCCTTTCTATATTTTCCAAATTATTTTCCTAATCACCCCAAGCCCAGCCCCAGCCTGAGCCCACAAACCCGCTTCCTTAGCCATACCCGACCCGAACCCCGTACCTACCTGACCCGACCAGAACGCCTACGTCCCCCTCTCTTCTTCTTCTCCTTCCTTTTCTTCGCTCATTCTTTCACACCTTGTCACGCCGCGCTTCCCGGTGTACGGGTAGAGGACGCGACTGGCCGCTACGTATTTACTGTGAAGTAAATACGCTAAGCGTATCTAAGTAATATAAATATAAATGCACAAGAGACAAAATAATGATTGAACAACAACTTTATTTATTCACATTCTTTTTGTACAATGTATGGAAAAGTAAATATATGGAATGAAAGCGATGCCTAAACAGTGGTATAATAGAAATGTAAAGTACTGCAAGGAAACGTGTACAATGAAACTAAAACTCTGGGTCTTCAGCAAACTGGTCTAAGTCTTCAGTGCTGGGCTCGATCTCTGGAAGATCCGAATCACCTGACGACATTTAAAGAAGAAGAAAGAGAATATCGTCAGCGAACAAATCGCTCGGTAAGTCTCAAAGATAAGGGAGAAATAGAATAGACAGAAAGAGAAGGTTGCATTTAAAGTTCTATTATATGGTTAACGCTGTTATTTGTAGCTTGGTACGGAAGAATGCCAGTGTATACGAGAGGAGTCTCTATATACTAGAGACTAGGGCAAATGGCAGTACAAGGCTCCATTATACAACCCGGAACAACGGCAATTGGATTCAGCTTAGATGTCTTAATCTTGCAGTCTCGTGCCACTTCTAACACATTCCGTACCAATCTACCCCTTAAACCCCGTGAAATATTGTTTTGTATTGTTGTAATGTAACTTGTATTGTCTTGTAATAAAGATTGTATAATTGGATGATTTACCGAATCCATGATATCAGTAAATGGATGTAATTGGAGAATCATGGATGTAACTGGAGAATCATGTAAATGGAATTATATCCATGGTTCGGTTCAGTCAATACAGATTGATTTGATTGCATATATGGATTCATGTTGGATTGTAGATTGTAAATTGTACTTGAATCATATTCAAGTCAGATTTTAATAATGAGACTCAGTCTGAGTCAGAACAATTAGAAAAGAAATTGAAGTCCTGATTGTTTTGATGTTATCGGTAACCGCTGCACATGGGCGGCAAGATTTGTGTCTTTTTCAAAAACGATTACCGTATTGATAACACCGTTGTTAAGTTGTCGACCTTAGATAGGCAAGCACCCATATCTTCGTCTCCCTGAGGCTCAAGAGACTGGTCCTGCTTAAACCTATGTTTACTAGGGTCCTTAGGGTAATTTATAGAACTTGAGGGGTTTTATATAAAAATACTTTTGTATAACTTTTATACACCCCAAGTGTTTAATTATCATCTTTAGAGTTGTAATAAATGTAGAATTTTATATATGTGATGTTTCTAGTGAAATTAACCTAATTTCATAATATAGGGTATTAAATTGTAATATTGTACTTAGTATGGAATTCATGGTATTTTATGTAAAGCGACTCTTGTGATTTTAGAAAAAGCTGGAATATTTATATTATCACAAAATAGATATTTTAATTATATATATATATATATTTATATAAAATAATTTTTAATATATATTATATTTCTAGAAATCTCATTTTCTTAAGATTTTGTATTTTGTAAATCTTTCGAGACCGAATGCCCCTTGCGTGGGTATGCATCTCGCACTACTAAGCCTAGGGACGTGCAATAATCCACACCATCCCAGTCGGGTTCCCCAAATGGGTTGTAACGGCGCTTTGCAAAGATTTATTTAAAAATACTAAATCTTGTAAAAATGGTTTTATTAGTAAAGGGTATTTATATATAAAGGTTCGCTTCCCGTATTCTATATTCCCAAAAAGTATTGTACTATATTTCATATGAGTGTTGTGAGGAGGTAGGTCATTACCTCGTAATCTACTTAAAGGTATATCAAGATTGTGATGATTTAATGTCAAAATGAAACTACATGGTATTTTCCTGAAAAAGAGCGATAAAAGTTACAAAATGATATAGATTGTCATGAAACTTGTTCAACATATTTGTTAATGATTAATAGTCAACATGTAATGGTTTAATAGGGTTGTGTTTAAGAAAAGTGGGATTTTTAGAAAGAAACCGAATCGGAAATCGGTTTGACTCCGATTCCGTCGGGTTTTATTAAAAGATGTTTTTAGAGTAGCAAAGAAGAGAGGGAGGTGGGACTTATGGGTTTAGAGATTAGAAGAGAGGAAGAGGGAATGGAAGGAGGCGCCGGCGCGTCCTTTCGTCGCCGGGAGCTCCTAAAGTCGTCGTCGAAAAATCGCCGAAGTTTCGCCCCTTTGCTAACTTAAATTGCACACAATTTCACTAGGGTTTTCTTGAGAGTTTTGATTAGAATTTTGGAGTGAGGGGTGTGTCTAGGGGTTATATTTATAGGGTAAGGCTAAGGTTAGGGTTAGGTGAAGGGTTGTAAAGAAAAAATGTATTAAATTGTAATAAAATGTATTAAAATAGAGTAATTATGGTTTTAAAGGAGTTCCGGTACCGGTCTAAGGAAATAAAGTATGCAGGTGTACAGGGAAGACCAAAAGGCAAAATTTTCATTTTGGGGACTCGGCGGTCCGGCCGAGTCCGGCCGGCGGCGCCGGCCCAAGTCGGCCGAGTCGCCGGCCGACTCGGCCGATCCCGGCCGAGTCCTGTGACCGATGGCTTCCCCGACGATCCATATACCTCATGGGCCATTAACATTCATATGTGTAGTGGTGTTTTTACAAGTTATGCACGTGTAGACTCTTGGTATTCTAAAAATTCAAAATAAAAAAATATTAAAAATAATATATGGTATGGGATTTGAACTCTGGTGGATTGGTTCAGCCGTGTAAGGTATTACCAATGAGCTACAAGCTCTTTCTTGCTATTAAAAAGCAAAACAAACTTATAAATTGTGCTCAGCCAAAAATACCCCTTTCTGTAATTTTGAAAAAATTGTACAGAAAGTTGTACAAAAAGTTTGGGGTTGTTACATTCTACTCTCCTTAAAAAAAATTCGTTCTCGAAATTTGTAAAAGAAAAGTGTAACAGATTCAAGGAAAATTTGGTGACTGATAGTGTATGAAAATAACAAAGTGATACAAGGGTTTTAAAAATGTGAAAGAGACTTACTAGTGTTATCATGGTCAACTGTCTCGGCTTCTACGGCTGCTAAGGTGTAAGCCTGTCGCCGTGGCACGTTCCTCCTAGCTGGATGCACATTCTTCTGTCCTCGAGGCATGTTCCTTAGTGCCTGATGCAATTAGCGAGCAGGCTGTGCTTGTGGTGGAGCAGGGAGTGCTGGACGAGGTGCAGGAGCCTGGATAGCTGGCCGCTGCGGGTAGTTGGTGGGTGTGTGAGCTGGGTTGCTATTATAAGGACAGTTTCCAATTCCGTGTTTGGATGCGCCAAAAATTAGACACAAGCCTTTTGCGCGCCTGCAGTCCTTCCACAAGTATCCGTTTCTATGGCAGTAGTAGTAAAAGTATGGAGTTGGCTGGTTACTAATTTCTTCCGGTGTTCGGGGTTCAACCGTTGGCCCCGAAAAGGCTCCTCCTGCCATCTGATTGGCAGGGTGTTTCACTCCGGCAGATTGAGATCTGCCCTTCTTCTTCACAACTGCCATGTATCTTCGGGCAGCTTTTAAAACCAAATCATGGGTTGGGGAATCCACTGTAGCTAAAACAGCTTGGATTTCCGGGTCCAACCCTTGCTGAAATCTTCTAGACCCGATCTCAGTAGTCGGTATGAGATGGGCCGCAAACCTATTATGGTCTTGTGTTAGCTGTGCAGTATGTGAGATTTTGAGAATCAAATTTATTGAGACATATCTTATCGACTGAGTATGGTGAACTCGGCGTCATACTCATCTACTGACTTGGTCCACATTGAATCTTTTTGCAGATGTATGAACTGCTGTTCCATGTCGAACCTGGCAGTCTCAGGGAAGTACTTAGCGTCGAGCATGTCGCGGAAAGTCTTCCATTTGATGGGTTATTCAAGACGGCTTTCTTCCGCCTTCTACCAGTTCCGTGCATTGTCCGTGAGCTGTAATTTTGCAACACGAACCCAAGCTACTTCTGGCACTTGTGCCGCTGCCAGATCATCTTCGATGCTCTGAGCCCATTCTTCAGCATCCAGTGGGCTCTCCTTTCATGAGAACTGTTTGGGATGCAAAGCTCTGAATTGCTTTACCCCAGGTGCTTCTGTTTCGGGACGGTTCATTAAAAGAGCAGTCTGCTGTTGCTGGCCCTCGAGGAGGCTGCGGATCGCCTCAAGCAGAACCGTTTGCTCGTTGAGCTGAGCAGGAACGGTAGGTGTGATTGGTAGTGGGGGTGGAATGTTGTTGAAGTTGGTGCCGGTGTTGTTTGGGGAATCTGTAAGCTTGAAATTTTTTTTGGGTTAGGACAGATTCAAAGTATATGATTCAAAGAATATGAAATGATAAGATTTAAGGAGTATGGATTGTAAAGAATGTTTTAGTTGCTGGTTCTTGTGTTATATTGCTTAGGTTGTACACGCAGAACAGAACTGCATAATAGGGTTCCATACAGCTCTGACCTGCATGGGCCGCCAACAAAACCTGTCACGCCCCGCTTCCCGGTGTACGGGCAGAGGGTGCGACTGGCCGCTACGTATTTACTGTGAAGTAAATACGCTAAGCGTATCTAAACAATATAAATATAAATGCATAAGAGACAAAAGTAATGATTGAATAACAACTTTATTTATTCACATTCTTTTTGTACAATGCATGGAAAAGTAAATACATGGAATGAAAGCGATGTATAAACAGTGGCATAACAGAAATGTAAAGTACTGCAAGAAAATGTGTACAATGAAACTAAAGCTCTGGGTCTTCAGCAAACTGGTCCAAATCTTCAGCGCTGGGATCGATCTCTGGAAGATCCGAATCACCTGACGACATTCAAAGAAGAAGAAAGAGAATATCGTCGGCGAACAAATCGCTCAGTAAGTCCCAAAGATAAGGGAGATATAGAATATACAGAAAGAGAAGGTAGCTTTTAAAGTTCTATTATATGGTTAACGCTGTTGTTTGTAGCTTGGTACAGAAGAATGCCAGTGTATACGAGAGGAGTCTCTATATGCTAGAGACTAGGGCAAATGGAAGTACAAGGCTCCGTTATACAACCCGGAACAATGGCAATTGGATTCAGGTTAGGTGTCTTAATCTTGCAGTCTCGTGCTACTTCTAACACCTTCCGTACCAATCACCCCTTAAACCCCGCGAAGTATTGTTTTGTATTGTTGTAATGTAACTTGTATTGTCTTGTAATAAAGATTGTATAATTAGATGACTTACCGAAACCATGATATCAGTAAATGGATGTAACTGGAGAATCATGCATGTAACTGGAGAATCATGTAAATGGAAGTATATCCATGGTTCAGCTCAGTCAATATAGATTGAGTAGATTGCATATATGGATTCATGTTGGATTGTAAATTGTAAATTGTACTTATATCATATTCAAATCAGATTATAATAATGAGACTCAGTCTGAATCAGAACAATTAAAAAAGAAATTGAAGTTCTGATTGTTTTGATGTTATTGGTAACCGCTGCATATGGACGGCAGGATTTGTGTATTTTTCAAATATGATTACCGTATTGATAACACCGTTGTTAAGTTTTCTATCTAGATAGGCAAGCACTCATATCTCCGGCTCTCTGAGGCTCAAGAGATTGGTCCCGCTTAAACCTATGTTTACTAGGGTCCTTAGGGTAATTTATAGAACTTGAGGGGTTTTATGTAAAAATACTTTTGTATAACTTTCAAAATACACCCCAAGTGTTTAATTATTATCTTTAGAGTTGTAATAAATGTAGAATTTTATATATGTGATATTTCTAATGAAATTAACCTAATTTTATAATATAGGGTATTAAATTGTAATATTGTACTTAGTATGGAATTCATGGTATTTTAATGTAAAACGACTCTTGTGATTTTAGAAAAAGTTGGAATATTTATATTATCACAAAATAGATATTTTAATTATACATACATACATACATATATATATATATATATATATATATATATGTAAAATAATTTTTAATATATATTATATTTCTAGAAATCTCATTTTCTTAAGATTTTGTATTTTGTAAATCTTTCGAGGCCGAATGCCCCTTGCGGGGGTCTGCATCTTGTATTACTAAGCCCAGGGACGTGCGATAATCCGCACCATTCCAGTCGGGTTCCCCGAATTGGTTGTAGCGGCGCTTTGCAAAGATTTGTTTAAAAATACTAAATCTTGTAAAAATGGTTTTATTAGTAAAAGGTATTTATATATAAAGGTTCATTTCCCGTATTCTATGTTCCCAAAAAGTATTGTGCTATATTTTATATGAGTGTTATGAGAAGGTAGGTCATTATCTCGTGATCTACTTAAAGGTATAGCAAGATTGTGATGATTTAATGTCAAAATGAAACCACATGGTATTTTCCTGAAAAAGAGCGATAAAAGTTACAAAATGATATATATTGTCATGAAACTTATTCAACATATTTGTTAATGATTAATAGTCAACATGTAATAGTTTAATAGGGTTGTGTTTAAGAAAAGTGGGATTTTTAGAAAGAAACCGAATCGGAAATCGGTTTGACTCCGATTCCGTCGGGTTTTATTAAAAGATATTTTTAGAGTAGCAAAGGAGAAAGGGAGGTGGGACTTACGGGTTTAGAGATTAGAAGAGAGGAAGAGGGAATGGAAGGAGGCGCCGGCGTGTCGTTTCGTAGCCGGGAGCTCCTAAGGTCGTCGTCGGAAAATCGCCGAAGCTTCGCCCTTTTGCTGACTTAAATTGCACACAATTTCACTAGGGTTTTCTTGAGAGTTTTGATCAAAATTTTGGAGTGAGGGGGGTGTGTCTAGGGGTTGTATTTATAGGGTAAGGCTAGGGTTAGGGTTAGGTGAAGGGTTGTAAAGAAAAAATGTATTAAATTGTAATAAAATGTATTAAAATAGAGTAATTAGGGTTTTAAAGAAGTTCTGGTACTGGTCTAAGGAAATAAAGTATGCAGGTGTATAGAGGAGACCAAAAGGAAAAAATTTCATTTTGGGGACTCGGCGGTCCGGCCGAGTCCTGTGACCGATGGCTTCCTCGACGATCCATATAACCCCTAGGCCATTTACATTCATATGTGTAGTGGGGTTTTTACAAGCTATGCACGTGTAGACTCTTGGTATTCTAAAAATTCAAAATAAAACAATATTAAAAATAATGTGGGGTATGGGATTTGAACTCTGGTGGATTGGTTCAGCAGTGCAAGGTATTACCAATGAGCTACAAGCTCTTTCTTACTATTAAAAAGCAAAACAAACTTTTAAATTGTGTTCAGGCAAAAATACCCCTTTCTGTAATTTTGAAAAAATTGTACATAAAGTTGTACAGAAAGTTTGGGGTTGTTCTTTCTCACTCCACGACCCGTTCCTTCTCACGCCACGTCCTTCCCTTCCTCGCGCCTACGCCTGCACCGACCGCGTCCCTGCGCCGACGTCCCCGAGATCCCCTCCCCAAATCCCCCATCTCCCTCGCAACTTCCCCTCTCCTCGCGCTCGCCACGACCCAACCAACGCTTCCCCTCTTATCGCAACCGCCCCGATCCCCTCACGCTCTCCGAGATCCCCGCAACCGCCCCGATCCCCCTTGCCTCTCTCGTCCTTGCTCCCTTTTCATAACCGACTCCATCTCTTCACTCCTCTATTTCTCCACTCGCGAAACCCAACTTCTCGAGCTCCTCACCTCCGCAGATCGACGAGCTATAGCCACCAAGTTCTACCATCTTCACCTCCCTCGACCCATCACCTCCTCACCAAGCCCCTCATCGAGCTCCCCCACAGCTCGCACCGCAACCTCCATCGCTTCCACCACCTCTCTGCTTCCTCATTCCATACAGCTCACCAACCCACCATCATCTTCGCCGCCTCGACTCGCCTCCACCAACCCGGCGACAACCAACCCAAGAACCCACGATCCATCACCTCCGTCCTTGTTGCCATCGACCTCCACGTCGCCGCCAGCACCGTCTCCATCTCCGAGCTCCACCTTCGACCACCTCGACCTTGCCTCCATCGACCGAGCTCATCGCTGGCGACCTCGAACCCCATGCCCGCTCCAGCCGCCACTGCACAACCCATAACCACCTCATAACATCACCGGGCCACACCACCTACGAAGAGCAAGCCCCGCGCCTAAACCCAACACCAAACCCTTCGCTGCCGACCTCTACTCGCCGTCGGAGCTCCCCTGACCGCCGCTGGCCCCGATCTCACCGCTGCCGTCACCAAGCTCTTCCTCCACTGCAACCCATCACCACCACAAGCCCCTCCTTGCCGGAGATCGCCCATCGCCACCACCACTACATGGCAGTGAAGCTCCATGCCTGGCCGAGCCTCTAGGCATCTCATCGGGCACTTGTGATCGTCGCTCCAGCCGCTGTTTTGTGAGCCCGTACCTGTGACCGTACCCGTGCAACCACCGTCGCTGAGCTTAAGCTTTGGATCTAGTCGAGACCAAACCTTTGTTGTTGCTGCTTCCATGACCAAGATGTGTTGCGCCGTGGTCGTGTCGTTGCTCTCTTCGTCATCGCGGTCGCGTCTCCGATCATCTTCAGGCAAGTTAAATACTTGCTACATGCTATCGAATATTCTTTTCGGTTGCGAATCAAATGTTAATATAAGTGCTCGATGCAAACCATAATCTAAAAACTCTACTAAAATGACGGAAATTAAGCATAACGGTTTAACCTAGTTATAAAGAATGCCGTGTTAATAGTTGGCTCGAAAATACGGACCCTAACGCCATGAAATGTCATCCCCATTTAGATCCGTCGAATCTGAAACCTTCTGTACCTGAAATTTGTGAAAATCATAGTAAATTGGTTACAAGCCGGAATGTGGTGTTCGAGGCTCGTATCGAAGAAAAATTGGAAACCTAGAACCCCATATAAATTATAATCTGTTTCTATTTGAAAACGGTGACGGAAACTATTCGGGAGTGCGGCTCTGGACTGCAGTTCAGAGCAGCACTGCGTGTAGACACTTGGAATGAAATACTTTTACATCTCTGTGTGGAAATGGTATTATGCAGAACCCTATATTGTAGTGAAGATAAATCTGTTAAATAATCATTGGAAGTGGTTTCGTTCATTTTTACCCTCGTTTGCTATTTTAATCATATTTTAAACCATCAGTACATATTGCTGTCCTAAGCAGGGACAGAATGCAGATCCCGATGTTAGATAAAGAATAACTCCCACCACACAGTGGATATTATCAATCCGTATGGTGAGTTGGAAACCTGACTGATAAACCTAAATATTATTCAACTGTAGCGTCACCTAATTTTTATCCCAACAGGGTGAAAACGTGTTACGAAACGGACTTCTAGTTCAGAAACAGGATTTCCAGCGGTGAACACTTAAAAGTAAATGACCATAACTCGCAACCCTGAAACCCGATTGACTCGAAATCAATTTTGCAGTAGAAATAATTTAGTATGCTGTTTAAGGCTTTTATATTGTTTTGCCAAATTATGCACGTGCGGTTTTATATGATTTTTCTAGTCCAACCGACACCGGTTGCTCATATGTACTCGGTAGCTCATTTACTATATCTCCATCATGTGCGTGATTGTCATACCTCTGTAGATAGTGTTCATTTTGCATCAATAACCTAGTGACCGTGTTACATTACCCAGTGATAAATATTAGTGATTGGATTGTGGCAAGTACGTTAATGTAAAAGCGTGAATGAACAAGTGAAGTGAAGCATACTTGTACACAATCAGCGGAACCAGTTAAATTATTGCATTGTTGACGCCTATGGGACATATATAGGTGTAACTATAACTGGAATGGGACGATTATGGAAACACTTATATTAGTTCCATAGGTAAGATATCGAGTACAGTCCATTTATCTTGGATATCAGTCAAGACATGCTTGTTGGAGACCCTGTCTCCAGTTCTCGCGTAGATTTGTCATGGAGCGACTAGTATTTGGGTTCATGGTCGGTGTTTGATGTAGACCGCGGGTGTGGGGTAGTTTGAGTGTGAGTTCGATAAATGGAATCTCGGGAGTCCCACTGCCGGCATATACAGCGATTTCGGGAATCGTATGGGTGATATTACTGATTATTAGCGAGCGTGATTCAGGCCCGTGTTCCCTTGCCTCTAGGGCCTACCCTTGGGTTGGGGATACTCCTGCGGTGGTTGATGCTCACACTTGGACTGACGATAGGTTTAGTGACTTGGACAGTGAGACTTAGAGACTGATAGGTTTAGTGATGGACATTGCATTGATTACTGATTCGATATGCCTGCTTATTGTTTGCCTGTACCGGTTACTTCATGCTCATGTCATCACTCCATGTTTATTGTTTCATGTTCATCATCATTGCACATGTTTACATATGTATTTATATATATTGCTATTGTGTCGCTCTGACGACCTGAATATGCATGCTCAGAGTGAGAAGTGGACTTAGCTTGGATCAGGATCTGTCGTACCTCGAGGATATTGCAGACATATAGATCGGCGACGCCAGCGCTATCTTTCCCTTGATCTCTATCTGGTATATCTCATATCTGTTTTGATAGAATTAGTGACTGCATTTCTCATTACCTGTGCATTGATTACTGATTACCATATAATGCTAGAAGCCGAAGTGTGATTATGGCAGGATATTTCCTTGACCGTAGGAGCATGGCTGGCCTTGTCACCCCTCGTATTCCGTATTTTGGGAAGCGGGGCGTGACAAAAACGATTTGGCAGCAGCACAAGTGCCATAGATTGCCAGGGTTAGAGTTGCGAAGCTGCAATTCACAGATAACGCTAGAGTTTGGTGGAAGGCGGAAGAAAGCCGTCTTGACCAGCCGGTCGAATGGAGGACTTTTCGCAAGATGTTCGACACGAAGTATTTTCCAGAGACTGCCCGATTCGACATGGAGCAGCAATTCATCCACCTACAACAAGGCTCTATGTGGAGCAAATCTGTGGATGAGTATGATGCCGAGTTCACTTTGTTGAGCAGGTAAGATATGTTTCAAATATTCGATTATCTAATATTACATACTGCACAGCTAACACAAGACCCTAACAGGTTCGCGGCACAGCTTATTCTGACTGCTGAGATTAAAGCTAGATGATTTCAGAAAGGTTTAGACCCGGAGATCCAAGCTGCCTTATCTATAGGGGATTTCCCAACCCATGACCTAGCTCTAAAAGCTGCCCGCCGATATGAGGCAGTAGTGAAGAAGAAGGGCATACCTCAATCTACCGGTGTGAAGCGCCCTGCCACCCAGATGGCAGGAGGAGCCTCTTTCAGGCCACCTTTTGCACCCAGATGACTGGGAGTACCATTCAACCGGCCCAGTCCAGACTTTTTCACCTAATGCAGGAGGGATGGATACTTGGCGAAGGATTGCAGGCATGCTAATCGCCTTTTCTTAGTCTGCGGCTCAGCCACACATGATATTGGGTCTTGTCCTCGTCAACTCAATCTGAATCCTGCACCCAAACCAGCAATCACCTATCCGCAGCGACCGGCTATACAGGCGCCTGCACTATGTCTTGCTCTCCCTGCTCCACCTCCTCATGGACTGACCGCACCTCCTCCTCGTCAGTTCCATCAAGCGCAAAGGAACTTACCTCAAAGACAAAGGAACGGACAGAGAAATGCTTCTCCAGAGGAATGTACCGTGGCGACAGGCTTTCACAATGACTGTAGAAGAAGCTGAAACCACAGGCTAAGTCATCACTGGTAACCCTTTTCTTTCAAGCTTTCTTTCAATCCTTATACATATCCATATATCTTTTTTCTATACCTAAAACCTATCCTACATAACTTAGGTACGATCTTAGTAGCCTCACTTCCTGCACTAGCACTCTTCGATACTGGAATATTTCATTGCTTTATGTCGCAACGGTTCGTCCGAACTCATGCGATTCCAGTCAAGCCGCTCGTATCCAGCTGGAATGTCAGTTCAGGGAACGGCGTTCTAAAGGCAACAATGGGATACGACCCATGTCCAGTAGTCGTCTGCATCAGAGAATTCTATGCTGACTCCAAGGTGCTGGACATACTGAACTTCGATATAGTTTTGGGTATGGATTGGCTTGGAACATTCTATGCTACCATCGACCGTCGTCAAAGGAGGGCAGTGTTCGAGATTCCAGAGCATCCGGTCTTTTATTTCAAAAGTGGAGACCGTACCCTGAAGCCAAGCACATACAAAGCAAAACCGAAGAAGGCGGTGATTGTAACTCTACAGGTGGGAGAAGATAAGCCAGAGGTAGCTCGAGAGTTCGATGATGTATTTCCTGAAGACATATCAGGTTTGCCTCCCGATCGAGCTCTTGAATTCGGAATTGATTTAGTACTTGGAGCACAACCGGTGATCAAAGCACCGTATCGGTTAAGCCTTGAAGGTTTGAAGGATGTCCGTACTCAGCTGGACGAACTTATGCAGAAAGGATGGATTCATCCCAGTACTTCAAGTTGGGGATCTCCAGTTTTGGTTGTGAAGAAGAAGGAAGGTTCATACAAAATGTGCATTGATTAGAGAGCTTTGAACGAATTCATGATAAAGAACAGGTATCCACTATCACGAATTGACG
The DNA here is from genome assembly GCA_030015575.1 of Agapanthus africanus. Lineage (NCBI taxonomy): Eukaryota > Viridiplantae > Streptophyta > Magnoliopsida > Asparagales > Amaryllidaceae > Agapanthus > Agapanthus africanus. The sequence goes on from CM057338.1 coordinate 965,265,353, forward strand.
ATTTGTTTGATCAGCTATGTGGGCCTTGCGTTTTCTATAAGTTAGATCATCCTTCGGGTTATCATCAGGTGAAGGTCAAAGAGTCTGATATTCCGAAGACGACATTTAGAACTTGCTATGGACATTATGAGTTTCTCGTGATGCCATTTGGAGTGACCAATGCACCAACCATATTCATGAACCTAATAAATCAAGTTTTTCGAGAGTACCTAGACAGGTTCGTTGTTATATTCATCGATGAAATCCTGGTATATTCAAAGAATCGGAAAGAGCACGCTGAATATTTACGAATTGTCCTGGATACTTTGCAATAGCATCAACTTTATGTCAAGTACAGCAAGTGCGAGTTTTGGCTAGAACAGGTCGGATTTCTCGGACATATCGTTTCAAGTGAAGAAATCTCCATTGATCCAGCTAAAGTAGCAGCAGTAAACGAATGGCCGACACTAAAGACAGTGAAGGACATTTGAAGTTTCTTGGGATTAGCGGGATACTACCGAAGATTTATTGAAGGATTTTCGAAGATTGCAACACTCCTGACAAAGCTCACACGTAAAGATGAAGAATTCGTGTGGTCAGAAGTATGCGAACAAGTTTTCGTAGAACTCAAGTCAAGATTGATATCAGCACCTATTTTCATAATACCGGACCAATCTGGAGGTTTCGTAGTGCATTGGGATGTATCCGGTAAGGAATTAGGATGTGTTCTACATCAGTACGGTAAAGTTGTAGCTTATGCATCAAGACAACTGAAGGTTCATGAGCGCAACTATCCAACGCATGATCTGGAGTTGACAGCCATTATCTTTGCTCTCAAGATTTGACGCCATTATCTTCTTGAAGAACGGATAGATATCTACCGACCACAAAAGTCTGAAGTATATATTTACTCAGAAAGAGTTGAATATGCGGCAAAGAAGATAGTTAGAACTTATGGCGGACGTCGACATCAACCTACAATATCATCTAGGGAAGGTGAATGTAGTACCTGATGCACTTAGTCGCCGACCACTATCAATGAATCTCACCGCACAGTGGAAGCTGCAGCAAGATTTGCATCAAATAGAAATAGAAGTGGTCATGCCAGGTAACGCTTCAAATTTGATGAACTTACAAGTTCGGTCTATAATTGTCAATCAGATCAAAGCAGCTCAAGTAAGTGATACCAAGTTGGAAAAGATCAGAGAACAAGTAGAAAGTGGACTTCGAACAGACTTCATCATCCATAAAGACGATTTTTGAGATAGGCAGTAGATTTTGTGTACCACATGGTTCTGTTCGGGAAGAATTGATGAAAGAAGCTTGCAGCTCTTCCTATTTAGTACACCCTGATGGTACAAAGATGTACAAATATCTGCGGCAATATTACTGGTGGCATGGAATGAAGTGTGAAGTAGCTAGAAGCGTCGCTAAATGTTTTGTGTGTCAGCAAGTGAAAGCTGAACATCATAGGACTGCTGGTTTACTTCAATCGTTACCTACTCCAGAATGGAAGTGGCAACACATCACCATGGATTTCGTGACTGCTCTTCCTCGCAGCACGAAAGCTAATGATGCGGTATGGGTTATTGTGGATCGACTCACAAAATCGTCTCACTTTATTCCCTTTCGAGTTGGCTAATCTACCGAGACATTAGCAAAGAAGTACATGGATGTAAGTTTGAATCTAAGTAAAATTTAACTCTTCAATATGTACTATCTCTGAGACCCATGAACTAATGCAGGAGATCGTGAGATTATATGGAGTACCGGTTTGCATTGTCTCCGATCGTGACACCAGATTCCGATCGCAATTTTGGCAGAGTCTGCAAGCTAGTTTGGGAACAAGTCTGAACTTTAACACAGCTTACTATCCACAAACAGATGGACGGTCTGAGCAATCAATTCAGAGACTTGCAGATATGCTAAGAGCATGTATATTAGACTTCGGAGGATCACGGGAAGATCACCAACATCTTGTGGAGTTTTCATACAACAACAGCTACCAAGCAAGTATTGGAATGACACCATTTGCAGCGCTCTATGGAAAGAAGTGTCGATCACCATTAAGTTGGGACGACATCGGAGATAGAGAACTCCTTAGACCTGAGATGATAGTAGCAACAGTGGATGTGGTTCGCACTATCAGGGAGAGAATGCGCATAGCTCAAGACCGACAGAAGCACTGGGCTGATGCAAAGTGCCGTCACTTGGAGTTCCAACCGGGAGATCATGTCTTTTTAAAGATCTCACCAAACCGTGGAGTGATTTGCTTTGGAAGGCGGGGTAAGCTAAGTCTGAGGTACATTGGACCGTTCGACATACTCGAACGAGTCGAAGAAGTGGCTTATTGCTTGGCACTTCCACCCTCATTTGAAGGAGTGCACAATGTTTTCCACATATCCCAACTCAGAAGATATGTGAGTGACCCCAGCCATATCCTTGATCACTCCGAACTCACTGTACAAACGGATCTATCTTGTGAGCAACAACCCGTTGAAATCCTGGATAGCAAAGTGAAGTCACTTCGGAACAAGGAAGTAAACTTGGTTCGAGTGATGTAGAGAAAAGACACACCAGGAGAATTAACGCGGGAAAGAGAAGATGACATGCATGTAAGATACCCTCACTTGTTTGTAAATTAGTTCTTAAATAATTGTAAATTTTGAGCATTAAATTTTTATAAGGAGGGTAGAATGTAACGACTCTGTTTTAATATACCGAAAATTTTTAAAGTTAATGTGCAAATGGAGTATTTGTAAGTCCTGAGCACAAGTTATAAATTTGAATTGCTTTTGAACAGTAAGAAAGCACTTGTAGCTCATTGGTAAAGCCTTACACTGCTGTGATATAGCCCCCATGTTCGATTCCCCTCAGCCACATAATATTTTTGCTGATTTTTCTTTTAAATTTTTTGGATGCCCAAAAGTTTACATGTACAAAACACGTAAAAATAAAAAGTCTCAGAAATCAAACATGTGCACTGAGCTATATGAAACGACATCGACACGTGGCAAGAATCCAAGCACACCCCAGCACATATAGCCGGCGAGATCGTGCTTGGGGCCAGCGCTGCCGGTCCCCCCATCCCAAATACTCTAAAATTTTAACCCTAACAACTCTTGGCCTACCCCACTAACCCTATTCTGTTTGATTTCCCTGCACATTTTCAGAGAATTAAAATGGGTCTTAAAACCAAATTTTAATGCATTTTTAATTCTCATTTCAATACCGAAAACCATAATTTCTCCTATAAATACCACCCTATACCCTAGCCCTCCTCATTCAGAAATCCATTGCCAAAATTCTCTAAATTTTCCAAGGCCAAAAGTTGTACAAGTGAAGTTATCCCAAGGACAAGTTCCGGTGACGACTCGGGGCAAATCCGGCGACACCGCGACTCCACGCCGCTTTCAAAAGTTCCCTCTACCTTCCCTCTCTTCTCCAAACCAGTAAGTCCTTTCACTTCTCTCTTTTTCACCTCTCAAAAAGATTTCTTTTCAAAACTCGTCAGAAACGGAGTTATTCCGACTTCCGATTCTAATTTCATCAAAAACACAATTTTTCTTAATAACAAATTTACCATCTTTTTATATATTGTTTAAAAAACATAAAACAATATTTACAACAAGTTTCATTTCAAAATAATATGTATTGCAACTTTTATTTCACTTTTTCGGTAAAATACCATCAAGTTTACATACGACATTACTTTATCGTTTTGATCATATTACCTTTAGAAAACTTATAAAGTAATAACCTACCTCATCACAACACTCATCTTGACATAGCACGATATCTTTTGTAACAATTTTTGTGAGACAAAATACAAATTTTACATTAAAATATCTTAAACTATCAAAAAACCGTATTATTTAGATTGTTATAATTAATTCCATACGATTAAGTCCTTACAACCCATTTTGGGGAATCCGATTTGGTTGGTGCGGGTTATCGCACATACATTGGACTAGTAGGGCGAGATGCAGACCTCCTCACGGAGCATACGATCTCGATGGAATTTTTATTACAATTTCAAAGAAAACGTAATTTCTATTAATAAATAAATTCTGTTTTTAATAATTATATATATATATATATAAATATTATCAAAATATCTATTTTAAATATATAATATATTCCATGTTTTCTAATCAAATGAAAAGAATCACAAAAGTTCATGAAAATACCATCAAGAATCAATACAAGTCAAATTACATGAAAATATTATATACTATTCAAGTTAGGTTTATAACCACTAGACTATCTCATCACTCTTTCAAATTACATCTATGAAACCCTAAAGACGATAATTAAATACTTGAGGTGTATTTTGAAAATATATCGAAATTATTTTTCATAAAACCCCCTCAAGTTATCTTAAATTACAATAAGGACCCTGGTAAATATAGGTTTAAGCGGGATTAGTTCTCTTGAGCCTCAGGGAGGCGGAGAATTTGGGTTCTTGCCTATTTAAGGTAGACAACTAAAAACGAGATTATCAATACGGTAATTGACTTGGAAAAAGTCACAAATCCCGTCGTCCATGTGCAGCAGTTACCGATAACTCCAAAACTAATTCAGGACTTCAATTCGTTTTAAAGTGTCTGACTCAGACAGAGTCTCGGTCTAATATGAAATCAATCCATCCTTCAATACAATTCAGTACAACTCCAATTCAATATGAATCCATTTATACCAGAATACAATCAATATCAACATGACTTGACCGAACCGAACCATGGATATACTATATTTACATGACTATCCGTTTATATCCCTTCCGTTTACATGAACTACTGATATCATGGTTTCGGCAAGTCTTACATCTATTAAACAAAACAATACACATCACTACAAAATATATTACGGAGTTTTAAAGGGGTAGACCGGTACGAAATGTGTTAGAAATGGCACGAGACGGTCACTTTAATACACCTAACCTGAATATCCGTTGCTATTGTTTCGTGGCTTAACGGTTCCTAGTGCTCCGTATACCTTAGTCCATGGAATAGTTGGACTTTTCTCGTATACACTGGCATATTCTGTACCAAGCTACAAACAATTGCGTTAACATAACAATCAAACAATTTACCAGTTATATCCTCTTATCTGTCTGTTCTATTTCAAATTTCTTTGGGACTTACCGAGTGATTGTTCGCTGACGACATTCCTTTTCTCTTCTTTCTTTGGAATGTTATCAGGTGGATCCGACTCACTAGAGATAGAGCTGAGCACAGAGGACTTAGAGAAGTTCTCAGAAGATCCTGAGCTTTAGACACTTGTATATACTTTACTTTCAGTTCTTGCCATTGTTTAGGCATTGCTTTCCATTTTTGTATTTACATTCTCAGTCGTATTTTAAAGAAATGTTTAATAAATAAAAGTGTTGTTCTATTATATCTCTTGTCATTTTTTTGTGTACTTTATCATATTGCTTATTTACGCTTAGCGTATTTGCTTTTGAGTAAATACGTAGCGGGCCAGTCACGTCTCCTTACCGTATACTGGGAAGCGGGGCGTGACATGCGCGGCACGTGACCGCTGGAAACACCCGCAGAGAAAGGGTTTTGGAGTTGAACTCCTAAACAGGAATTAGGTATGGATTTGGAGTTAAACTCCCCAAAAAATTGAATTTGGAGTTAAACTCCTATGTAATAAATTGGATGTGAATTTGGAGTTAAACTCCTAAAAGGTCTGGATGTGGAGTTAAACTCCTAAAAAGATTTGGATCTTGGAGTCGAACTTCTCGAAAATCTTTGGAGATGATCAAAAGGGATCTATTTCTTCTCCCTGAAGCCTCGGGTCCTCCCAAAATGAGATTTTTGGAGATGGGTCTTTTCCCCCCATCTCTCCTTTTGCTGGATCTTGGAGAGAAAAGGAAGTGAGATAAAAAATCTCCCTTTTAGGGATTTGATGAGAGATCTAAACTCCCCTTCGAGGGTTTTATAGTAAAAAACTATTTTTTTTTTGAAAAGAAAGAGTTAAACTCTTGATTTAATTGGAAAAAAAAGGAAAGGGAGAAGTTGAGAGAAAGGAGATAGAGGCACAAACCCTAGAATTTTTTGAGAGAATAAAAAGTTGTTCTTTATTTTTTCATCATGTTTGCCTTTATAGGCTACACACTTTACATATAGCCTCTTGGGCTTTTTCAGATGGCACTTGTGCCTCCCCATACCTTATGCGATTATTTCTTTTTGCACATAAGCCAGGGGGTTTAGAATATTTTGGTTTTTTTCCCATATTCCATATATTTATTTCTAAAAAAACATTAAACTAATTTATGCCTTCATTCTTTTTGTCATGGGGCCGGTCCCTTCCATGCTCGGTCTCGACTTGGGCTTGGGCCCACTTGGCTTGGGGTTGACTTTGATTTTGAATTGGTTAAGCGGGGTGCAATTTTTGACCCCAATAAAGTGCCCCCATCAATAAATGCACACCGCGTGTGTGGGTTGTGTGCATGAAATTGATGGATCTTGTTCTATATGGAGCTTGATTTGGTTGGGTTTCCTTTTGACGACGTGAAGGGTATGCTGCCATTTTTGCGACGTGGACGGTCGATACTGCTATTTTAGTGACGTGGACGGTCGGTGCTGCCATTTTTGAGACATGGACGGTCAGTGCTGCCCTTTTTGCGACTTGGACTGTCGGTGCTGCCCTTTTTGCAACTTGGACGGTCGGAGCAGACCCTTTTTGCGACTTGGATGGTCGGCGCTGCCATTTTAGCGGCATGGATGGTCGGTGCTGCCCTTTTGACAACTTGGACGGTCGGTGCTGCCATTTTAGAGACGTGAACGGTCGGTGCTGCCATTTTTGCGACTTGGACGGTCGGTGCTTCCCTTTTTGCGACTTTGACGGTCGGTGCTGCCCTTTTAGCGACGTGGATGGTCGGTGCTTCCCTTTTTGCGACTTGGATGGTCAGTGCTGGAGGTGTCCTTAAGACGGAGTGTCGATGGTTGACGTGTCACCGAGGTGGAGTGTCTGTTTGACGTTTCCCCCAGATAGAGTGTCCGTGTATGACGTATCCCCGGCATAGAGTGTCTGCTGTTTGACATTTCCCCGGCACGGAGTGTTTGTTTGACCTTTCCTCAAGACGGAGTGTCGCTGGTTGACGTGTCCCCATAACGGAGTGTCTGTTTGACATTTTCCCAGTACGAAGTGTCGCTTTGACATTTCCCCATACAGAGTGTCACTGGTCGACGTATCCCCGAGATAGAGTGTCTGTTTAACGTTTACTCGCACGAAGTGTCTGTGGTCGACATATCCCCGAGACGGAGTGTCTGTTTGACGTTTTCCTAGCACGGAGTGTCTGTTTGACGTTTCCCTAGCACGGAGTGTCGCTGGTTGACGTATCCCCGGCACGGAGTATCTGTTTGTTTTTGACGTAGAGGTCGTTGTTGGAATTGGTTAGTTTGATTTGTTTTGAGGAGGTTCCAATCTGTCCGGCGGGACTATCGAGCTTGGAAGCGCTTCCGGGTGGGACTTTAATTTGATTTGTCCGGTTCCTGCCTTATTTGGCGGGACGTTTAAATTTGAAGTATTGCAGCGTAGGATTTGGATTTTTGTTTAGCATCAGCATCGCTACACTGGAATATGGTACCAGGAGCGAATCATCATTTTCCATGAGAGAATTTAGGGATTTTGGTTTTGGTTTGGTATCAGCATCGCTACACTAGAATGTGGTACCAGGAGCGAATAATCATTTACCATTGGAAGATCTCGGGATTTTGGTTTTGGTTTAGCATCAGTATCGCTACACTGGAATGTGGTACCATGAGCGAATCATCATTTGCCATGCCCGTTAGGGAACGATGGCTTAGGAGACAGGTTTAGGCCCCGGTCATCTAAGACTTTTCAATTTTATGAGTCATAAGGGTCTCATAATAGCATTTTCTCCCTACGAGTCGAGAGGATCTCGTAGGTGCATTTTCTCCTTAGGAATCGTGAGGACCCCCAAGTGTGTTTTTCCCTTATGAGTCATAAGGATCCTACAAAGGTGTTTTCTTATGAGTCGAGAAGATCTCGTAAGCTCTGTTCTCCTCATGTATCGTGAGGACAAATGAATGGGTCTTCCCAAAGGGAACATAATTCCGATGGCGGAGACCGGCCGCGGGGCTGGTGATTGCTGTGGGGCATAGGTGTGATGAGAATTATTTAAGACTGTGGATTATATACGATAGTTAATTTGGGGACTGGCCGTAGGGTTGGGAGAATTTAGAGGATTTGGATTTTGGGTCGGTATCAGTATCGCTAACACTGAAGCGTAGCATCAGGAGCAACTCATCATTTGCCGTTGCCCATTAGGGAGCGATGGCTTAGAAAACAGGTTTAGATCCCTATCACCTAAGGCTTTTTAATTTTATGAGCCGTAAGGGTCTCATAAAAATATTTTCTCCTTATGAGTCGAAAGGATCTCATAGGTATATTTTCTCCTTAGAAATCGTGAGGATTCCTAAGTGTGTTGCTCCTTTGTGAGTCGTAAGGATCTCACATGGGAATTTTCTTCTCATAACGTCTAGAGGATTTTGCGAGTGTATTTCATCTATTTTCATGAATTTGCGCCCTTTCGGGTTTTCACAAACTCGCCGGCAGTCCTGTTGTTTTTACTCACGGAGCCCTTTCGGGTTTTCATCCGTGTTCGTTTCTCTTGTGGACATACTGTTTTTTTTTTTTTTTTTTTTTACATCATTTTTTTATTTCTTAGTTTAACGACTTAGAGGTCATGGCAGTGCGCTTATTCACAAATCTTTGGATTTTGATCTCACGGTGCTTCAATGCTCTCTTTGTCCTTTTAGAGAAACGTTCATGTGTGTCCCGTAGAAACTATGGTGGACCGGGTCATTTTCTAAAGCGGGCGCTTGAGCCGTCTACCCGTGGAGGGTTTTGGTTTTCGTTCGAATGGAGCGGACGATCGTAGCTTGGTTTTCTGCTAACGCGTTTTTGGCCAATGAGACCACTCCCTCATTGTATTGTTTTTCAACCCAATTCTTGAAAACAAAGCAGTTTTCAATGGTATGACTCACCATTCTGTGATACGGGCAGTAGGGATCGTCTGTCATGTTTGCTTCATGTGGTCTTTTTGATTTAGGCAATTGCAGACCGTGTCTCAGGGAGCCCTTGAATATTTTACGGACTCTGTCCCTTCTGAAGGAATATACCTTATTCAATTTCACTTCTAGGGGCGATTCCCCTACCTCTCTCAACACTGGTTTTCGAGGCTGGTCGGCATTAGGCCTGCATGTTCCTCGCCTACTTTGGTCGGTAAATGCATTAGAGGATTCAGTGTCTTTGGGAGGCACACCTTTGCGGTTGTTGTGCTCCAGATATCTAGATTTGTTGTTATATTGGTAGTTTGGAATAGATTCGAGACCCGCATGTTCCAACATCTGAACTCTTTTAAGTAAGTCCTGGAGAGTTTCGGGATCTGTTGATGACTTTCCCTTAATTCTGTCATGTGTCAATTGGTCACAGTCATGCATCAGGACTTTCCTGGGGGCTAGCCGTCGTCGACTTTTATGATGGTATTCCGCTCTTAGACTGAAGGGAATAGCTGTTGGCTGCTTTGGGACATCAATTCCTCGTTCTTGGACCAAATTTTGATTTTGTTGTGATTACATTTGAAGGACTCGGGTTGCAAGATTTTCTACAACATTCACCAGATCCTCGACTTTGGAACGGATTTTGGCTAACTCCTTATCACGGTCCTGGAATTGCTTTTGAATCCATTGGAATAACGCTTGTTCTTTAGTTTTGTGGACGACGGCTGGGTTATCCTCATTGCCTGAGCTTGATTCCCCAAGAACCATGGGCTCTTTTTGCTTAGTAGCTCGAGCAGGGTCCTCATCATTATCTGAACAGAGCCAATATTAGACGGCGTCAACCATATCATCACCATGGCTGTGAAGTATAGGAGGGTTCGTTTCTCCATGTTCGACCATGTATACCGTAACACCCTAGTTCAGTTATATCATGTTGATTCAATTATTTTATTTATTCCGTGGCTATTTTCCTGCTTTATTAGTTTATGGGTGCGAATAGTGTAATTGGTATCTGTGCTTGGTATCCGATCCGACCCGCATGCTTGAAACCCGTCTTGGTTCCTGTTTACATGTTATCCCTGCTAGATCTGAGGTTCCGTGCATATATGTTCTGTTTTCCTGCATTTTATCTGGCATCTGCATTTTTTAATAATATAATTATAATCAAATAATATATTTTAAAAATATCTAGCATGGCCTGCATCATACCCCTGACCCTGTGGTGGTATCCGTACATCGCGTTCTCGTTCCGTTCAGTGAAACAGACTCGTTTGGACCGCTACGTGCATGCTACGTGTATCCATTCTTGGGGTATGCATTTTCTTTAACCGGATATCATTTTATGGTTTTGGTTGATACGTATAGTATCCGTATTTTAAAACTAGAATTTTAGACCCAACCCGGGCATATTTTGGAGTAAGTTTGTATTAGCCAAAAAACTCAAATTTAATTAATTATTTATATTCTTAATCTAAAACCCATACTACTCACACCCATCACCCATTCTGTCTCTCACTTTTATTATTACTCCTTTTAAATTTTAAAACCTATAACACCCCCAGGTTCTCCTCTCTCTCTCTGTAATACTATATATATTTTTTCACCCCAAAATAAATCCCACGTTCCTCAAAAATCCACGTCCTCATCTTCCCCACTTCTCTCGCCTTCGCCATCCTCCCCGCGAAGCCGAACCCACGCCCTCGCATGACCCTCGCTGCTTCTACCCTCGTCGGCATCCCATCTCCCCGCTCACCTCTCTCTCATCTTTTCCCCGAGCTCTATCCCCGACGACAAGACCCACCACAACAAACCCAGAAGAACCCGACCTTGCCTCTGCCTTGCCGTCGACCTTCTCACCACGTCGCCGTCATCATCATCTCCTCCGTCACCTCAACCTCACCTCTCTCCCCTCTCGTCTTCCCGACGTGAACCCACTGCACCCGCGACGAACCCATCTTTCCCTGCGACCCAAGAACCCATCGCCGGCCATCGTCGCCGTCGTCGTCTAACCCTTGTCTTCACACCATCGTCACCATGACCTCCTCCTTCCTCTCCTTTCCTCCATGACACCGAGCCCTCGTCCTCTTCATCCACCATCGTCGGAGCTCACCATCTCCAAGCTGCAAGCTCCGAGCATCCCCAACACCGAGCCCCTGCACCCATCGCTGCAGCCGCCACCTCCATCGACTCGACGACTCCTCCCCCGAGCCACCATGAACCCGTCGACGACCCACTACCTAGTGCCCGCCTCCATGCCAGTGCCGAGCCCCCCAAGTCCCCGCCAGAATCGTGCTTGTCGTGTGCGTGCCGTGCCTTACTCATGCGTGTATCGCGCCGTGACGTATCCGTACCGGGATCATGTCCGTGTCGTGCCGCCGTACCAGTCGTGCCACATTCGTCAAAGGCAAAAGAAAACCCATCTCTTATTATTTCATGCTATTTTAATATCTAGGTTAGATAATAATATTAGATTATTTTGTAGTGTAAATATGTGTTATCGACCGATTACCAAACCGTGCCCTAGTGTTCGATGTGAACTATAATCTAAAACATATCTCATTATGGCGGAACCTGTGATAGTTAGGCCCCTTTATTGATTTCGAATACCGTGTAGGAATTTGGGTGCAAAATACTGTGTTTTAAATCATTTAGAGTCGCCCCCTAAAAGGCGACACAAAATCTGAACCTTACCGCGCATGTTACCTTTAAAATCGTTGTAAATTAAGTACCCCTTGGAACGTAACGTTCTATAGCTAATATCGAAGACGACTCGATAAACTAAAACCATATATAGTTTAATTCTCGATGTTTATAGATTGCTATAACGATAATTGACCGCGAATGCGGCACTGGACTGCAGTCCGGGGCAGCATTTCGCTTGGATACCTTACTTTGAACACATGCACACCCCTGCTCTAAACTGAAAATGCGCAGAGCCTCATATGGTCGCGTAGATGATTTAGTTATCTAACATATTAATCTAGTCTCGTGCTATTTCACCGTCGTTTGATAATAAATTTGTATTTTAGAGTGTCGCTGTGTTCTGCAGTTTCTGCAGGGACCCTCCTTACACTGTTACACTATTCCAGACATAACTTCTAATAAAGAAATTCTAATGATAATCCGTTTGATGAGTTGAAAACTTAACAGATAGAACTATATTTCATTCAACTGGGGAAATACCTGAATCTGAACACAATCACTGATAAAACGCGCGTGAAGTTAGGCTTCCAGTTCTGAAACTGGAATTCCAGCAATCGGTCGCTACCTTGAAATGATGATAATTCCCTAACCTGAATTCCGATTGACATGAAATAAATTTTAACGTTTAGATAATCAAGTGTGCTTAGTATGTCCTTTTTATTATTTTGTTCGATTCTATGCGTATGATTTATCGTAAATTTTGCAAGTTGTATTGCATTGGTCGTCATAGAATAGTGAATACATGTTCAGTGCATTTCTGCATGTTTTCGTGCTTGATTTATACCTGCTGCATAGTGATCGTTCACATTGAGACTTAGCGACTGTTTTTCATTGTTGATATATATTAGTGTTAGGGATTGTGTTGTGGCAAATACGACAGTGATATTGATAAGTTGTAAAGTGATTGAAAGTGACAGCGATATGTATTTGTTCACAACCTATCTAATACCTGAATGCATACTATAACCCGGGGAATGGGAAAGTCAAGGTGGAATTGAACTCGTATTTAATGAGGTGCAGTGATTTAAAGGATGATCATTCGCTATTAGTAATATATGTATATATACTTTAGGTCGTGGGCCTAGCGGCACGGCTGACATAGTTATGTTCCGAGCACAGCGGACCGTAGACTCGGGCATACACGAGACCCTTGTTAAACACGAGCATCCTTTCCACCATTTGATTTCATTGACTTAGTGACCGATTAGTAGTGACATGCACATTGCCTAGTTTATTGACATGATACCTATATTGCACTATTCATATTCAGTTGATGTTTATTATACTCATGCCCTGCATTTTGTTGCACTTCTCATGTTAGTAATATTGCATACCCATCATATATATTTATTGCTATATGTGTCACGCCGACGACCTAAGTGTGCATGCTCAGAGGACGAAGTGGATCCAGCCCAGGAGCAGGACCTGCCCTTCGAGATCGCGGAAATCTAGACTGCTTCATCAGTGCCATCTCTTTTGCTTTCAGCACTTTGTTTTGTTGGTTAGATATTTTCCGCAAAATAAATGTATCTCGAACTCTTTTATTGCAATGTAATAAAGTTGTGAGCTGTGACTTTCCTTTACTCCAGTACTGTTTACTGACTACCATGTAATGCTAGAAACCGAAGTGTGACTACGGCGGGATTATCCCCTGACTGTAGGAGCATGGCTGGCATAGTCACACCTCGTATTCCGTATTTTGGGAAGCGGGGCGTGACATATACCGTATGGATTGTGCATCTGTTTGTTGCCCCCCATTGTCAACGTTACTCGCTGAACCATTGGATTGCCGCTGTGGTTTGCCCCTTTTAAGGAAGGGTGAACAATTGAGAGCGGTCAATTCCTGAAATATCTCAGTCTTTCTTTGTATAAAATATGAGGTCGCGGCTTGATTGTTTGTCAACATGTCAGGGGATAACGAAATTTCTCCTGCCTTGTATTGATTCTCGACCCAATCCTTGAAAATGCAACAGTCTTCGATAGTGTGTCCCTACACTCGATGGTATGGGCAATAATTGGGATGATCAGTCATGTTCGCTTCACTTAGCCTTGTTGGTTCTGGTAGCCGCATGCCATTCTTCAGAGCATCTTTGAATATTTTGTGAACCTTATGAGAATTGGTGCTGTTGGAACTTTCGCCTTTCCGGTTGTCATCCCTCCGATGTCTCGGTCTGTTTGTGAATTGGAGATCCTGGGTGGACTCGGGTTTTGAGCGTTCCAACATTTGAACCTTCTTGGTCAGCTTTTGGAATGTTTTGAAGCCTGCGGTGCACAAGAAAGTTTTCATCCAATTGTTCAGATTTTCTATAAGAAGACCGACAGATTGGTCTTATTCCAACGGCGGTTCACATTTGACAGAGAGATTGCGCCATCAGACTATAAAATACATGCTGCTTTCGTTGTTTTTTGGTTCGGTTCTTACAAGGTCGGCAATGGTGGTTTTATCGCTGACACTTATGAACCTTCGCTTGAACAAGGATTCTATTTTAGCGAACGTCATAATCGATTCATTTGGTATGCTTGCATACCAATCGAAAAAAATATCGGTCAAGCTATTGACAAACTGACAGAGAAAGAGTGCATCATTGCCCTCAGTATTCACGCATGATGCTTTAAATTGGGCAATGTGCCAGTTCGCATTTCCCGTCCCATCAAACCTGTAATGAATCTAAATTTACTGTACGGAATTTTCTAGTTTAGTATACAGAAATGAGTTTTACAGCCTGAGTTCGAGTTATAAGTCAATTTTGTTAAATAACTGCAAGAAGCAACTTGTAGCTCACTGGTAAAATCTTGCACTGCTGTGATATAGCCCCTGTGTTCGATCCCCATCAGACATATTATTTTATCTGATTTTTCTTTATAACTTTTTGAAAACCCAAAAGTTTACACGTGCAATACACAGAAAAATGAAAAGTCAGAAAAATCAAATACGTGGAAAATGGAGTAAACACTGAGTTGTACACGTAGCATAAATCCAGAGCCCCAAAGCCCTAGATCGGCCGGCGGAAAGCCAATATTGGCCAGCATCGACGGTTGAACCGAGCCCAATGAGGCTCGGGCTTTTCACACTAACCTCTTCACCTACTCCTAACACCCCTGCACTGTTTGATTTCCCTGCAATCAAATAGAGACCCTTCATTTCACCATTAAACCAAATTTTAATACTTTTTAATCTACCATTTTAATTCCAAAACTATAATTCTACACTATAAATACCATCCCATAGTTTGGCTCAGCATCATTATGAAATTTCAAGGCAAAACTCTCAAAAAATTTCTAACTACAAGTGGAGTAAAGAAGAGTTAGCGAGCGGTCAATTTCCGACGAAGAATCGAAACTATTCCGGAGCTCCCGCGATGCCACGATGACAACCTTCTCTTCTTCTATCTCTTATTAAGCTTCCTAACCAGTAAGTCCCTCTCAATCTCTTTTCTTCTTCATTGAAATCCCATTTCAAAACTTATATCGGTAAGTAGAGTTAATACCAATATCTAATTCTAAATCCTTGAAATTTACCTTTTTGCTATATATTGTTCATCCAAATTCTTACACGATACTTGTAATCTTAATTATAAATGTTTAGAATAAATTTTAACCTAGAATTCCATGCAAAATAAATTTAATTTAAGTTTTTCATTTAAATACCATGATCTTTAAATATCATGTTTTTTAGTTTTGTTAAAACAATACCTTTAGGAAAACTTCAAGGGGTAATGACCTACCTCACACGCACACATGGTTCCATAGCATGATACCTCTTTTATGTGAATTTTTGTTACGAAGACATTATTACAAGAAAACACCATTTACTATAAAAACCGGATTTCTTTTAAACGGTGTTTTAAATTCCTTTGCGATTATACCTCTACAACCCTTGTTAGGGGACCCACTAATAGATGGTATGGATTATCACACATCCTTGGACTAGTAAAGCGAGATGCAGACCTCCTCACGGAGCATTCGGTCTCGAAAGGTTTTAAATACGGTTTTTAAGAAAAACGAATTTTCTAAATAAATAAAAATAAAAATATTTTTATTTTAATAATTATATAAAGATTACAAATCCATATTTTCAAAATATAATAAACTTACATTTTTTTCTAAAAAATGAAAGAAGACCAAGTTTTAATAAAATGTCATCAAGTTACCAAAACACAACTCTTTTCAATAAAATACCATGAACTTCTAAAATTAATTGTTTATCACTAAAATATCTCAAATCCTTAAAAAAATCATGCTCATGATAACCTTAATAATATGAATAACCCCTCGAGATTTATTTTTAACTATATTATAATATTTTTCATAAAACCCCCTCGAGTTATATAAAACAATATTTAAGAATTTTAGTAAATATAGGTATAAGCGGGATCAATCCTCTTGAGCCTCAGGGAGCTAAAGAAAGTGAGTGCTTTCCTATTTAAGGTAGACAACATAACGGAGTTATCAATGGTAATTGTCTTGGAAAAAGACATAAATCCTGCTGTCCATGTATAGCAGTTACCGATAACTCCCGAACCTAATTCAAGATCTAAATCAGTTTATAAGTGTCTGACTCAAGTCTGAGTATATCTCAAACCTGAATCCAAACTCAAGTCTGAGTCTATCCAAACCTGAATCTAAAATCAATCCTGAATACTTGAGCATGAACCTGAATACTTGAATTCAAACACCAATATCAAACATGAATACTTGACTTGACCGAACCATGGTTATAACTTGACATGACTACTTGAATACAAGATTACATACTAAACTTGACTACTTGAACATTTGTATCCATGGTTTCGGCAAGACTTGTAAATATACTCTATACAATACATTACACGGGGATAACGGGGTAGATTGGTATGGAACGTATAGTGTGGAACAAGATGGTCACTTAAAAGACACCTACATGAACTCTCGTGCCGTTGTCCCGTGGGTTATGACAAGGCCTTGTACTCCATGTTACCATAGTCCACGGGATAAGATGGACTCCTCTCGTATACACAAATACCTTCCGTACCAAGTTACAAACAACTACGTTAGAATAACAATCATATACATGTACAACTTAACAGTTTCATTTAACATTACTTGTTCTATTCCATTCCTTCTTTTGGGACTTACCGAGCGCTAGTTCGCAGAAGACATTCCTGTCTTTTCTTTCTTTGGAATGTTCGTCAGGAGGACCGGACTCTCAGGAGATCGAGCCTAGCCAAGAGGACTTGGACCAGCTCACTGTCCAGCCGGACTTCTAGCTCTCTTTGTATTTACTTTCAGTTTGTATGCCACTGTTTAGGCATTGTTTATATCATTATATCTTTTCATTTTCAAACAGTTGTATGTAAAGATGAATGTAAATAAAGATTGCTGTTTATATTTTTATTTCACTTGTCATTCTTGTGCATTTTATATATATTGCTTAATTACGCTTAACGTCTTTATTTCTTAATAAATACGTTGTGGCTTGCCACGTCACCGTTTTCATATATTGGGAAGTGGGGCGTGACATGTTTTGTTGGCGGCCCATGCAGGTCAGTTCTGCATGAAGTCTTAAGCAATATATTATAAGAATTATAAGAATAAGCAACTATACATTTCTTACATTTCAAATTTCTTCAATCTATCCTAACCATTATTTTTCTATCAAGGTCATGGATTCTCCCAATAACAACAGAACGAACGTCAATGGCAACACTCCACTGCCTATTCTACCACCACCATATACCGTTGCAGTTCCCATCAACGAGCAAACGGTACTGCTTGAGGCGATCAAGAGCCTCTTGGAAGGTCAGCAGTAGTAGACTGCTATCCTCATGTACCGCCCAGAAGCCGAGGCATCCGAAGTCAAACAATTCCGGGCACTGCATCCAAAGCATTTCTTAGGAAAAGAGAGCCCACTGGAGGCAGAAGAATGGGCTCAGTTGATAGAAGATGATCTAGCAGCAGCACAAGTGCCAGAGATTGCCTGGCTGAGAGTTGGGAAGCTGCAACTGACAGACAACGCCAGAATCTGGTGGTAGGCTGAAGAAAGCCGTCTCACCCAACCGATTGAGTGGAAGACATTTCGCGATCTGTTCGATGCGAAGTACTTCCCTGAGACTGCCCGTTTTGATATGGAACAACAGTTCATTCATCTAGAACAAGGCTCGATGTGGGTCAGGTCTGTGGATGCATATGATACTGAGTTTACCATGCTTAGCAGGTAGGATATTGTCTCAAATTCAAATTCCTGATTCACACACTACACTGCTAACACAAGGTCGTAACAAGTTCGCTGCACACCTGATTCCTATTGCTGAGATCCGGGTACGACGATTTCAGTAAGGGTTGGATCCGAAAATCCAAGCTGCACTCGTTATAGGGGATTTCCCAATCCATGATCTTGCTCTAAAGGCTGCCCAATGCTATGAGGCAGTTGTGAAGAAGAAGGGTAGACCGCAGACTACTGGTGTGAAATGCCCTGCCACACAAATAACAGGAAGAGCCTCTTCTAGGCCGACATTTGCACCTAGGAGACCGGGAGGATCATTTAACCGGCCCAGTCCAGACTTTTGCTTCTACTGCAAGAGGACATGACACCTGGTGAAAGACTGCAGGAGTGCAAATGACCTGTGTTTGGTTTGTGGCGCATCCACTCACGCCATAGGAGCATGCAACCCAGCTCCAGCACCTAGACCTGCAATCACCGTCCCGCGGCGGCCAGCTATTCAGGCTCCTGCACCTCGCCTAGCTCTTCCTGCACCACCTCCACGTGGACCTCCTGTACAGCCTCCTCGAAAATTCCACCAGGCACAGAGAAACGTGCCTCAAGGGCAGAGAAACGTGCCCCAAGGATAGAGGAATGTGCCTCCAGGAAAGAGAAATGTACCCAGACGTCAGGCTTTCACAATGACGGTTGAGGAAGCCGAAGCCACCGCCCAAGTAATCACTGGTAATTCCCAATCCTTTCACATCTTTTCAATCCATATATATCACTATATTTTTCCTATATCTAAAACCAATCTCACACAACTTAGCTACTATACTAGTAGCCTCCCTACCTGCTTTAGCACTCTCCAACACTGGAGCATCACATTGCTTCATGTCGCAACGATTCGTGAGAATGCATGCGATTCCCGTGAAGCCACTCATATCAAGCTGGAAT
This sequence comes from Agapanthus africanus, assembly GCA_030015575.1. Lineage (NCBI taxonomy): Eukaryota > Viridiplantae > Streptophyta > Magnoliopsida > Asparagales > Amaryllidaceae > Agapanthus > Agapanthus africanus. The sequence goes on from CM057338.1 coordinate 965,284,208, forward strand.
GTCAGTTCCGGGAATAGAGTATTAAAAGAAACTATTGAATTTGATCAGTGTCCAGTTGTAGTTTGCGGACGAGAGTTCTACGTGAATTTCAAAGTATTGGACATCCCAAACTTTGATGTTGTGTTGGGAATGGACTGGCTAGGAGTTTTCTATGCTACGATTGACTGCTGTCAAAAGAGGGTAGTATTTGAGATACCAGATCATCTAGTATTCTACTTCAAGAGTGGAGATAGAACTTTGGAGCCAGAAATCTTTCGTGCTAAGCCAAAGAATGCAGAAGTGTTTACTCTACCGGCGGAAGACAAAAAGCCAGAAGTAGTTCGAGAATGTGTTCCCTGAAGATATCTCAGGTTTGCCTCTCGATCGAGCTCTTGAATTCAGCATTGATTTACCATCTGGTGCGCAACCTGTAATCAAAGCTCCATACCGGTTAAATCCATAAGGATTGAAGGAGATCCGCATTCAGTTGGACGAACTTCTGAAGAAAGGTTGGATTCATCCCAGTACCTCAAGCCGGGGATCTCTTGTATTACTGGTGAAGAAGAAAGAAGGTTCATACAAGATGTGTATAGATTACCGAGATCTGAACGAAGTGACGATTAAGAACAAGTATCCACTACCGTGCATCGATGATCTGTTCGATTAGCTAATTGAATCTTGTGTATTCTCAAAGCTACATCTTCGTTCGGATTATCATCAGGTGAAGGTCAAAGAGTCCGACATTCCGAAAACGGCATTTAGAACTCGCTATGGTCATTATGAATATCTCGTAATGCCATTTGGAGTGACCAATGCACCTGCTATTTTCATGAATCTGATGAACCAAGTTTTCTGAGAGTACTTAGACAGGTTCGTTGTCATTTTCATCGACGATATCCTGGTGTATTCAAAGAATTGGAAAGAATACGCTGAGCACTTACGGATTGTCCTGGAGACATTGCGACAACATCAGCTCTATGCCTGGTACAATAAGTGTGAATTTTGGCTAGATCAAGTCGGATTTCTCGGACATATCGTTTCAGGCGAAGGAATCTCAGTAGATCCAGCTAAGGTGTCAGCTGTCAGCGAACGGCCGACACCAAAGACGGTGAAAGATATACGAAGTTTTTTGGTATTAGCAGGATACTACCGACGATTCATTGAAGGCTTTTCGAAGATTGCAGCAATCCTGACCAAGCTCACACGTAAAGATGAAGCATTCGTGTGGTCAGAAGCATGTGAAAACGCTTTTGTAGAACTCAAGTCACGATTAACTTCTGCTCCTATTCTCGTAATACCGGATCAATCGGAGAATTTGTGGTGCATTGCGATGCGTTCGGTAAGGGATTAGGATGTGTTCTACATCAGCATGGAAAAGTTGTAGCTTTTGCTTCAAGACATCTGAAGGTTCATAAGCGCAACTATCCAATACATGATCTGGAGTTGGCAGCCGTAATATTTGCACTTAAGATTTGGCGCCACTATCTTCTGAGAGAACGAGTGGATATATACACTTACCATAAGAGTCTTAAGTATGTATTTATTCAAAAGGAATTAAACATGCGACAGAGAAGATGGATAGAACCTATGGCGGACTTCGACATCAACCTACAGTATCATACAAGGAAGGTGAACGTAGTTCCTGATGCACTTAGCCGCCATCCATTAGCAATGAATCTCACCGCTCAGTGGAAGTTACAGCAGGAATTGCACGGATTGGCGATCGAAATAGTTATGCCAGGTAACGCTCCGTATTTGATGAACTTACAAGTCCAGTCTACTCTTATCAACCAGATCAAGGCAGCTCAAGCAAATGATGCCAGGTTACAAAAGATCCAAGAACAAGTAGAAAGTGGATATCGAACTGACTTCATCATCCACGAAGACGGATCCTTGAGATATGGAAGTCGATTATGTGTACCACACGGACCAGTTCAAGAAGAGTTGATGAGATAAGCTCACAGCTTTCCTTACTCAGTAAACCCTAGTGGTACAAAAATGTACAAGGATCTACGGTAACACTACTGCTGGTATGGAATGAAGTGCGAAGTAGCCAGAAGCGTAGCCATGTGTTTGGCGTGTCAGCAAGTAAAGTCTGAACATCACAGAACTGCCGGTCTACTTCAGCCGTTACCAATTCCAGAATGGAAATGGCAGCACATCACCATGGACTTCGTGACTGCCCTTCCTCACAGCATGAAAAGTAACGACGCAATATGGGTTATTGTGGATCGACTCACCAAGTCGGCTCACTTTATTCTATTCAGAGTTGGCCAGTCAACAGAGACGTTAGTAAAGAAGTACATGGAGGTGAGCATGAATCTAAGTTAAGATTTAACTCTTCAAAATGTACTATATTGATACCCATGAACTCATGCAGGAGATTGTGAGATTACATGGAGTACCAGTTTGCATCGTCTCCGATCGTGATACCAGATTCCGATCATAATTTTGGCAGAGTCTGCAAACTAGCCTGGAAACGAGTCTAAACTTCAGCATGGCTTACCATCCATAAACGGACGGACAGTCTGAGCGAATAATTCAGATTCTGGAAGACATGCTAAGAGCTTGTATGTTAGACTTCGGAGGTTCGTGGGGAGATCACCTACACCTTGTGGAGTTTTCATACAACAACAGCTATCAGGCAAGTATTGGAATGGAACCATTCGCAGCACTCTACGGACGGAAGTGTCGTTTACCCCTATGTTGGGACGACGTTGGAGATCTTGAACACCTTGGACCAGAAATGATCGTGGCAACTGTGGACGTAGTTCACACGATCAGGAAAAGAATGTGCATAGCTCAAGATCGACAGAAGTATTGGGCTGATGCAAAAAGTCGACACCTTGAGTTCCAACCCGGAGACCATGTTTTTCTGAAGATATCTCCAAACAGAAGAGTGATCCGCTTTGGCAAGAGGGGTAAGCTCAGTCCCATATACATAGGACCGTTTGACATTATCGAACGAGTCGGAGAATTGGCATATCGTTTGGCACTACCACCCTCATTGGAAGGAGTGCACAATGTATTCCACATATCCCAGCTATGAAGATATGTGAGCAACCCCAGCCACATCCTTGATCACTCCGAGCTCACAGTACAAACCGACTTAACTTGCAAGCAATAACCCGTTGAGGTCCTGGATCGAAAAGTGAAGACATTACGGAACAAGGAAGTAAACTTAGTCCGAGTGATGTGGAGAAAAGATTCACCAGGAAAATCAACTTAGGAACGAGAAGAAGATATGCGTGCAAGATATCCTCACTTATTTGTAAATTAGTCCCTATGTAAATGTAAATTTCGAGGACGGAATTTTTATAAGGAGGGTAGAATGTAACGACTTTGAATTTACTGAACGGAATTTTCCAGTTTAATGTAAAGAAATGAGTTTTACAGCCTAAGTTCGAGTTATAAGTCAATTTTGTTAAATAACAGTAAGAAGCAAATTGTAGCTCACTGGTAAAACCTTGCACTGCTGTGACGTAGCCCTTGTGTTCGATCCCTATTAGACACATTATTTTCTCTGATTTTTCTTTTTAACTTTTTGGAAGCCCAAAAGTTTACACGTGCAATACACAGAAAAATAAAAAGTCAGAAAAATCAAACATGTGGAAAATGGAGTAAACACTGAGTTGTACACGTGGCATAAATCCAGAACCCCAAAGCCTAGATCGGCTGGCGGAAAGCCAATATTAGCCGGCACCGACGGTTGAACCGAGCCCAATGAGGCTCGGGCTTTGCGCACTAACCTTTTCACCTACCCCTAACACCCCTGCACTATTTGATTTCTCTGCATTCAAACATAGACGCTTCATTTCACCACTAAACCAAATTTTAATGCTTTTTAATCCACCATTTTAATTCCAAAACCCTAATTCTACACTATAAATACCACCCCCACAATTTGGATCAGCATCATTATGAAATTTCTAGCTAAAACTCTCGAAAAATTTCTAAGTACAAGTGGAGTAAAGAGGAGTTAGCGAGCGGTCAATTTCCGACGAAGAATCGAAGCTATTACGGAGCTCCCGCGACGCCATGATGACAACCTTCTCTTCTTCTACCTCTTATTAAGCTTCCTAACCAGGAAGTCCCCCTCAATCTCTTTTCTTCTTCATTGAAATCCCATTTCAAAACTTACATCGGTAAGTGGAGTTAACACCGATATCTATTTCTGAGCCCTTGAAATTTACCTTTTTGCTATATATTTTTCATCCAAATTCTTACATAATACTTGTAATCTTAATTATAAATGTTTAGAATAAATTTTAACCTAGAATTCCATGCAAAATAACTTTAATTTAAGTTTTTCATTTAAATACCATGGTCTTTAAATATCATCTTTTTTTAGTTTTATTAAAACAATATCTTTAGAAAAACATCACGGGGTAATGACCTACCCCACACGCATACATGGTTCCATAGCACGATACCTCTTTTATGTGAATTTTTGTTACGAAGACATTATTACAAGAAAATACCATTTACTATAAAAACCGGATCTTTTTTAAACGGTGTTTTAAATTCCTTTGCGATTATAGCTCTACAACCCTCGTTAGGAGACCCGCTAATGGATGGTATGGATTATCGCACATCCTTAGTCTAGTAGAGCGAGATGCAGACCTCCTCACGGAGCATTCGGTCTCGAAAGGTTTTAAATACGGTTTTTAAGAAAAATGAATTTTCTAAATAAATAAAAATAAAAATATTTTAATTTTAATAATTATATAAAAATTACAAATCCATATTTTCAAAATATAATAACCTTACATTTTTTCTAAAAAATGAAAGAAGACCAAGTTTCAATAAAATACCATCAAGTTACCAAAAGACAATTGTTCAGTCGAAAATATCGCACTTTTGATATAACATTTTTCTTACTTTTCTTAAATATCTAAAGGTGTTTATTATAAATATGACATATATGAGGGTTTATCTGTAAAATATCTATTATCATATGTTTATATATTATAATTAACATTATGAAGAAAAATGTATGCATATAATATTTATATAATATTTTGATAATTTAAATATACATATCTTATCAAATATCCTTAATCAATATTCTTAAAATATAATATCATATAAAATGGTTAGGATAATATCTCAAAAATACCAAATATTACTTACATTATTCATTGAGATATTGTGCAAGGTTTAGCTCAGGTCAGGAGATCGAGATGTTGAGATGTCGGGAATAAAAAATTTGCCGATAAAATTAGATAAAATCGAGAATCAATACTAGCAGAGACTCAGAAAAGATATGAAGATTCCAGACATCAAATAAATCTCCATATGTCACAACGAAGCAACCCCAGAATTTTGAAGCAATGATCCAACCAAACGGTCACGGTTCCGCGGCCAAACCATGCAATATGCGGCAGATCCGGGGCCGAGTCAACGAGTTAGGGTTTGGGATTTTTAGGTTTGGATCTTCATAACAATCCCTGATTCCTGGGATCTTTGGTTTCTGGTTTTGGGACGATATAAAGGACCGAGGGCTAAAGCTAGAACCCATCAATCTTTTACAAGAAGCAAATCATCGTCAAAGAACAAGTGATCCAAGACAGGTTCGCGATTCGACATGATAAGACGACGTGAGATTCGACGGAGCATCTATTTCCTACAAGACAGAGATCGAGAGCAACTTCTTCCTCTTCTTATAATCTAAACTTGAAGGCATTGTACTTGTGAAGTTGATTAATAAAGGTAGATCATTATATTAATTAGTTTGCATTTATTTACATTATGATCTCATTCTCTATCCGTTCTTCTTCTATCTCCATCATGCGCGAGTAATTCTCCGCTTGATAGGGTTCGTAGGATTAGGGTAGAACAATGGATGAGAAAATACTTTAATTTCTTTTAATTCTTATAAAGTTTATAAACTTTAGCAAAAAAATCGTTAACATCCTAATCGGGCGTGCTACCAATTTATTGCTAGTCTCGACCGCGATTTGAGATTAGATTAACAATTGTTTTGTTAAGAGCTAGATATGAATAGAGATCAATGAAAGGACAAGGGTCAATAGTGGGGAAATCCTACTTTCTTCCAAGAACTCTAATCCTCATTCATCATTATCTATCTAGTTTTAAATCTATCAATAGATAAAAGGAGTAATCTTTATTAGTCATCCATGACTACTAAATCCTAACGAACCCTACAAGCTTTTTTCTTATATATTCTATATCCGTATTTAAACTAGATTTGTATTCTATATCTGTATTTCGTCATAGATCTAGAAACCATTCTCCATTATTCTTTATTCTTCTATTCTTCCTCTTTTCTAATCAACACGTCTAAAGAAAGATTAAAAGATTCCACATATCCTCGAGGACGACCCGTACTCATCTCGGCTAGCTACACGCGACACCGTTATTGATTGTGGTTACTGCACACTCTAAAATAGAATTAATCAACAACTCTTTTCAATAAAATACGATGAACTTCCAAAGTTAATTGTTTATCACTAAAATACCTCAAATCCTTAAAACTCATGCTCATAAAAACCCTATTAATATAAATAACCCCTCGAGGTTTATTTTTAACTATATTATAATATTTTTCATAAACCCCCTCGAGTTATATAAAACAATATTTAAGAACTTTAGTAAATATAGGTTTAAGCGGGATCAATTCTCTTGAGCCCCAGGGAGCCGGAGAAAGTGAGTGCTTTCCTATTTAAGATAGATAACATAACGGAGTTATCAATGGTAATTATCTTGGAAAAATACACAAATCTTGCCGTCCATGTGCAGCAGTTATTGATAACTCTCGAACCTAATTCAAGATCTAAATCAGTTTACAAGTGTCTGACTCAAGTCTAAGTCTATCTCAAACCTGAATCCAAACTCAAGTCCGAGTCTATCAAAACCTGAATCTAAAATCAATCCTGAATACTTGAGCATGAATCTGAATACTTGAATTCAAACACCAATATCAAACATGAATACTTGACTTGACCGAACCATGGTTATAACTTGACATGACTATTCCCCGCCGAAACACGGAGACGCGACCGCGCAGGTCTGTTTTGCCTAAATTTCAGGGCAGATGCTAATTGGTGCTATCCGTCCATCTCTCTGAAGATGCCAAGTTGATTTATGACACCATGTATCGAAAGTTTAAACGGATGCGGCCGATATAGCAAACTTCATCAGATTCCCTCTCGTTGAGGGGTTTTTGATTGTGGGGACGCTCTTCCCTGCAGGCGCAAGCCCCTGCAGTTAATTACGCTACCGCATCGCGGTAACCACTTTCTACTTCTCCATATGGTCACTTCGTGTCGTGGGTGTTTGTTTTGTTTTTGGTTGCCCGTGGATTGTATACGGAGACTAATTTATGTTGTCGCCCATAGGGCGTGGATTAGTCTAAATTCGTATTTTCTTAGATTTGGGTTTGAGGTTGGGTTTAAGGATACGCTAGTCTCATTTGAGACTAAGATCAACTTAAACGTTTGTTAAGGATACGTTAGTCTAATTTTAGACTAAGATCAACTTAACGGGATCGTTTAGATCCAACAAAAGAGCATTTGGGCTCTATTGTTTAGTTTAGGGATATTACGGTCGATTACCGATTTAAAGACATGGTGGTCCAATGTTAGTTTAAAGACATCTTGGTCCAATGTTGGTTTAAGGACATCATAGTCCGTGGGTTTAAAGGGACCCCACAGTCCGAGGTTAAGGACATCATAGTCCATGGGTTTAAAGGGACCCCACAGTCCGAGGTTAAGGATATCATAGTCCATGGGCTTAAGGACCCCACAGTCCGTAGTTTAATGACGTCATAGTCTATAAAGTTTAAGGACATCATAGTCCATGAGTTTAAGGACCCCACAGTCCATGGAATGATTGGTTATCGGGACCCGTCTCTCTGAAGACGTTAAAGAATTACAACGACAAATATCAGAGGAGTGAAGAGATGTACCCTTGAAAGTTGATTGGGGAATCTGTAGTCCAATTTGGGACTAAGATCAATTAATTTAGATTATGAGCACTTGGGCTCAGTTAAATCTGAATTGAAGACTTATGGTCAATTTGGGCTAAGTCCAATTAGATTTGAAATGCTGGCCCTCTGTTGGACTGTTGAACATTTGTCTGGGTTCAGCCCCCCCCATTATTTAGCAATATTTAAACAGGGGTTTGGGGCTTTAACAACATTTTGTCTTTGGCTGAGCACTAACCATTCATTATAGCTCTGGACTTTACTGACCAATTTTGAGGTTCAGTTGAAGGGAAGATTTGCCTCTGGAAAAATAACCAATTTGGGCTAAGCTGGTTTGAAAATAGTGTTAAACACTAAAGCATATTTGGCGATCACGTGTTCTCACGTGATGTGCTGAAAATAGTGTTAAACACTAAGGACGAGGCGCTTAAAGTAGTGTTAAACACTAAAATTGAATTGGTCACGTGGGGCCACGTGGGGCATCTGAAGATGGGGTCATACTTCCTTTTTTTTATTGTCAGAATATTCAAATAAGTGTTAAACACTTTATCTTAACGGCCATCGCGTGTGTGCACGTGATGGGTATCCATGCATTGATTATTAGAGTGTTTATTAGGGGTCACGTGGGGACACGTGAGGGTGCCCAAAATCAGTACTGCCTTTGGCTTTATTCCTTTATTTTAAGGGTCACGTGGGAGCACGTGAGGCATTGCCTCTAGGCTAATTCATTCTTATTTTGAGGAGTCCATTAAAGGGTCACGTGGGGGCACGTGAGCATGCTTATTCTTCCTTTTTGTTTGTTGGGATGAAGGGTCACGTGTTACCACGTGATCCTGTTGATACTTGATCTTTACGTGCATGGAGAGCTTTAAATCTCTTGTTTTAAGAATTAAATTATTTTATAGGGTTAAACCCTAGTTCTGTTTAGAGGAATTAAATTCCTATATATTTGGAAGAATTAAATTCTTATGTAGGGTTAAACCCTAGTTTCATTTGGAGGAATTAAATTCCTGTGAATTTGAAAGAATTAAATTCTTGTGTAGGGTTAAACCCTAGTTACATATGGAGGAATTAAATTCCTATGAATTTGGGGGAATTAAATTCGTTAAACTCAATTCTCTCTCTAAGTTTTGGATAAACTCAATTCTCTCTCTAAGTTTTGGATATGCATGGCAGAATCTCCCCGATCAGAATTAAATTCTCAACTTGTGGGAAGATCTGCTTCTGCATATCTTCAACCATAGGAAGAACTAAGTTTTTATTCAGAAGAGTTAAACTCTTAAATTGAGAATTAAATTCTCTTTTTTTGTTTTATGGAACTTAGATCTCTTTCTCTTTCTCACCTAGAGTTTCTTTTTCTGAAGAGGTCTTCTTTTTCTCTCTTGAGAATTAAATTCTCCTCTCTTTTTTCTCTCTGTTGTTGTATATCTCCAAAAAAAATTCCAAGGATTCTTCTCTTCTCTTCTTGGCTCCTATTTATAGGAGAAAGAAAAGAATCGGTTTGTTTAGTCAATCTTTCATTAAAAAATTTTAATTGATTTTGTAACCAACATGATCTTTTAAATCACTCGGTGAATTTTATTCACCATTGAATTTTTAATCCAAAAGATATTATGTTTGTTATTCTTGGTGAATTTCAGGGAAATCTTTCCTTGTATAGAATCTTTCTATAAATTGGTGACTTTTAATCACCATTGGATTTTTAATCCAACGGTACTCCACTTTACAGAGCACAATCTTTTTTTTGTTTGGAAAGATTTAGAGAAATATTTTACAATTAGGGTTCTCGATTCCTTCTTAATTAGAATTTAATTCTATTAGTTCAGAAGGTTTTAAAAGCCTATCACATGTTGGCACGTGATCCCATTGTTTGATCATTTAAATAGAATTTAATTCTATTAATTAAAGAGCTTAGGAATCCATCACGTGTTGACACGTGACCCTCTTGATTAACATTTTAACCAGAATTTAATTCTGCTGTTTTAAAGAACTAAGGAATCATCACGTGTCAGCACGTGACCCTTGGTCACGTGTCAGCACGTGATGCCCCATTGGGGTTTTTTCTTAGTTTTTATTATATCTTTTAATCCCTTTCAGTGGGTTTAAAGGCCTATCATATGTAGGCACGCGACTCCTGTTGATTAGAATTCAGTTCTATTATAACAGAGTTCCCAGTAAACCATCACGTGTCAGCATGTGACCCTTGTTCACGTGTGAGCACGTGATGCCCCTTTGGGGTTTCTTTCCCAAATTTTTATGAGGGAACAAATGCCCCCACAACGTTGTTCTCACGTGTTTGCACGTGAGTGCAACGCTATCATCTTTTGTAGCCGTTGGATCTGTCTAGGAAAGGGGAAAGATGAACCGTTTCCCATCACATCCTATAAATGCAGGGGTCTCTTCAGAAGCACCTCCACTTTTCATTTTCTTTCTTACTTGTTCCTACCTTGAGAATTTAATTCTCCCTCTCAGAGCTTAGTTCTCTGTTTCAAAACTTTCCAGAGTTTAACTCTGTTAACAAAAGATTTCCTTTTTCAGGTAATGATCTTGAACAGCTGAAGAATTTCTTATAAAAATTTTCTTTGGATTTTAAATCCACACCAAGGGTTTTTCCTTTTAACAAGAACCCATCTTTCCAAGTTAAAATAATGTCCAATCTTTAGATAGTAAACTCCTTTTGTTAGGGCTTCTCTGATCTCAGGGATCGATGGTGATACTTGTCTTCCTTGCGGAATTTAATTCCATTTCAAAGAGCTTAGCTCTGAAAATGTTTTCTGGGAATTTAATTCCTCTGTTCAAAAGGAACTTAGTTCCTTTAAAGAACTCGGTTCTTCACAGAGAACTTTCTTGGGATTTTCTTGTCCTGATTTCTTCTTTGCAAAGATACTTCCATATAGACCCTTCATGATTTGCATAGAGTTCTTACAGTGGGTTTTCTCCTTGGGGAATGTGTAGAGGTGTTCGCAATCCCCCGTTCATTTAAACAAGCATTCTTCTTGATTGGTTTATCCATTAAATTCTCACTGATCTTTATTTCAGATACTATGGCTGTCCATTTATATGATCTTGACGAGATCATTTCTTACGGAGACATTCGCGCACTGGGCCGCAGCCAGAACCAAGAGTTCATCAACGCTCAGTGTGCTGAGATCATGAGCCGCTTCAACGAGTACAACGGTCTACTACTCCCTCGTCGCTCTTCTCTTTTGAAACTCATTATGAGGCGATCTGGGAAGTACTTCTTTTGTTCTATGCAGGCATGCCGCTTAAGGCTTTGGATAATGCCGAAGATAAGGTACACTCAGTGTATCTGATGGGTCTAATTTCAAAGAAAAGACGGAACAATCTTGTTAATATTCTGCATCAAGCTTTCCAACAGGCGGCAATACTCTCTGCTTATCGGAGGGTGGAGGACATCAGCGGAGATCCCGACACTTGCGAGCGCGAGAGAAAGCACACGAGAATGGCCAGAGAGGCCAGAAATATTTTAGACGGCCTTACTTTTGAATTCCTCAATCTGTGTCCCGTATTTGATGTCTTACCATTGTAACATTTTCTCTTATTTTTGTACGAACTTTCAAAGTATGAATGATAAGTCTTTCTTTTCCCTTTTGTGTTTGCATGCCTTCTTTATGAAATTCTGTCATATTGTTGTTGCTGCTCACATGTTTGGCATGTGAGACACTATTGGGGATTTTGATCTCATATCGGCATCCACTCACGTGTTATTCAAGCGTGACACTATTTTAATTTTCAGTACATGCCAAGGTTGGTGCTCACGTGCCCTGCGTGTGGGGCTCTATTTATGGGATTGTTTTAATTTCCCATGCCATATTTTCTGGGTACAACATTGAATGCAGAAAGGGAGCCTCGGAAATAGTTCCACCTCTTTGATTTCCAATGCCTTTCCTTCTTCTGGGCCTTGGAAATAGTTCTACCATGCAATATTTTCCGTGTACAGCATTGAATACTCCCCTTTATAACCTGGATCCATGCGTTTCTTTATCTCTTCATAGAGAAATCCATTTATTACTTAGGGCAATCATCTTGAGAAAACAACTAAGTGTTATGGCTTGCAATCGCCCCCATGCCCGTCGACAACCATGGTAGGTGCCCGTTGAGGAGATGATTCCTCGCTTTGCCGCGCGACTAGTGGATCCCCTCTTCACCGACGCTCAATGTGACGCGGTGATGTATGAGCTTCTGACTCGTCGGGGCTCTCCTCTTCCCATGGGCTCCATTTGTCTCCGGATGATCTTTCTGTCTGTGCTTACCGATATACCCTTCATCCAGCGGAGATGACTTCGGCGATCCTTGACACGGCAGAGGACAAGCTCGAGAGCTTTCACGAGGCTTGTCTAATCACTCAAGCTCTGAAGGATCATTCAGTTCATATACTGAGTCAGAAAAGGACCCGACGGGCCGTCATGTCCGCTTTCGCTGATGAGCACGGCGCCAACCGATGGGGAGCGACTCCTCGCGAAAACCGTCGTTTTGACGTGCCGGAGAAGGAGGAGAGGGAGCTAGAAAATTTTGTGTTTTGCTTTGTTAACACTTGTATTTCCGATCCCTTGTTTGGTGATCTCTTTCCTTTAGAGTAATATCGATGTATTTTCTCTTATCATTAATCGTTGAATGTTCTCTATTGGCTTTTTCTGCTTGATGTGTATTGGTACGTGCATCCCACCTGTGTACACGAGCTTCATACTTGACCCCTGGGAATTTTCTTTAAGTACGAGCACGAAAACTTTCCTTGTTGCCAGAAAAAGAAAATAACTTGTTCTTGTTTTGGATCGAGGATTGGCGTCGAGTGGAGGTCTGTTTACATGATCTCAAGTGCACACGCCTTCCCTCATAGGTCGTGGCTGCAAAGACGAGCTTGCGGGGGCTGATTAAACGGTGCGCCGTAAATCTACAATCATGTGAGAAGAGGCTCAGCCGAAAGTTTTTGGAGAGGGAGCTGGCTTCCAAAGCGCTGAGGGAACTTCAAGCTAATCTTACAGCCAAAACCACTCGGGTGTATGAACTTTGGCGAGGGCTTCAAGAGGCTATCAAGGAGGTGGTAGCCATTGATAAAGCCGTCATTATCACTCGCGAAATGGTCGAAGCTCATAAAGTTACCGAAAAAGAGCTTGAAAGTCGGCTTGCCTCGTACCAAGCTCAACAGGCTCAAGCGGAGGCCCGTCTTTTAACGATAATAAATCATGAGGTTGAGGCCCAGCGGAAAAAGGATGAATTGGCAAATCTACTGAATCGTCCGCCTGCTTAAAGAATTGTATATTTTTTTTATTCTTCTTTGTACATACTCCTGAATGAGAGTAATTTTTTTATTCTTTCATAAATTGTACTTTGTATTCATTTTGATTCATGAATAAAAGACATATTTTGCTTCATGATGGTGTGTCTCTTTTAGTAAATGCATTTTGTGGATAATCTATTTTGATTTCCTTATAGGACAGCGATGGCTTAGGAGTCAGGGTTAGGATCTGTCTCCTAAGACTTTTCAACTTTATGAGCCGTGAGGGTCTCATAAAAAAATTTCTCCCTACAGGTCGAGAGGATCCTGTAGGTGTAATTTCTCCTTAAGAATCGTGAGGATTCCTAAGTGTATTTTCTCGTGAGAGTCATAAGGACTTCATAAGAGAATTTTCTTCTTTACAAGTTGAGAGGACCCGTAAGTGATTATTTTTTTTCTTGTCGGAGAATGTGGCCTGTAGAAAATCCACCTTGACCTCTCCATGAGGCAATGGTGGCTTAGGAGATAGGGTTAGGATCTGCCAACTAAGACTTTTCAAATTTATGAGCCGTTAGGATCTCATAAAGAATTTTCTCCCTATCGGTCAAGAGGATCCTGTAGATGTATCTTCTCCTTAAGAATCGTGAGGATTCCTAAGTGCGTTTTCTCTTGAGGGTCGTATGGATCTCACAAGAGAATTTTCTCCCTTACGAGTCGAGAGGACCCGTAAGTGATGGATGAGGTTGACATTATCCGCATTTCACGGAGTCAGGGGTTACTCTGGCCATTTCCCACGGGGTCAAGATTGACTTTAGTCGTGTTCTATGGGACCAGGATTTGCTCTGGATGTTTCCCACGGGGTCAGGATTGACATAACCGTGTTCTACGAAAGCAGGAGGGGTTGACTTTATCCGCATTTCACGGAGTCGGGGGTTGACTCTCGGTTGTCTGTGCACCGCCGAGTCATGGAATCGGGGATTGCCGCGATTCCAATTCGCTGATGTTGCGTCTGTTGTAATGAAACAAATGTTGAGATGATCTCCGATGGTCTTTCAGATTTTATATAAGCTGTCGTCAAGACCTTGAAGCTAGGAATGTTGCCTTTGCTTCATTTGCTGTCATTGCGTCTGCTGTATCGAGACGAACGTCAAGGTGGTGACCACTCCTCGCTGGTGTGGGATGATCTCCGATGGTCTTTCAGGATTTATATGAGTTGCCGTCAAGACCCTGAAGCTAGGAATATTGCCTTTGCTTCGTTTGCTGGCATTGCATCTGCTGTATCGAGACGAATGTCATGGTGGTGATCACTCCGCATTGGTGTGGGATGATCTCCTATAGTCTTTCAGGTTTTATATGAGTTGCCGTCAAGACCCTGAAGCTAGGAATTTGGCCTTTGCTTCGTTTGCTGGCATTGCGTCTGTTGTATCGAGACGAATGTTATGATGGTGATCACTCCGCGCTGGTGTAGGATGATCTCCGATAGTCTTTCAGGTTTTATATAAGTTGCCGTCAAGACCCTGAAGCTAGGAATTTAGCATTTGCTTCGTTTGCTGGCATTGCGTTTGCTGTATTGAGATGAATGTCATGGTGGTGATCACTCCGCGCTGGTGTAGGATGATCTCCGATAGTCTTTCAGGTTTTATATAAGTTGTCGTCAAGACCCTGAAGCTAGGAATTTGGCCTTTGCTTCGTTTGCTGGTATTGCGTTTGCTGTATTGAGATGAATGTCATGGTGGTGATCACTCCGCGCTGGTGTAGGATGATCTCCGATAGTCTTTCAGGTTTTATATGAGTTGCCGTCAAGACCCTGAAGTTAGGAATTTGGCCTTTGCTTCGTTTGCTAGCATTGCGTCTGCAATCTCGAGACGAATGTCATGGTGGTGATCACTCCGCGCTGGTGTGGGATGATCTCCGATAGTCTTTCAGGTTTTATATGTGTTGCCGTCAAGACCCTGAAACTAGGAATTTGGCCTTTGCTTTGTTTGCTAGCATTGCGTCTGCTGTATCGAGACGAATGTCATGGTGGTGATCACTCCGCACTGGTGTGGGATGATTTCCGATAGTCTTTCAGGTTTTATATGAGTTGCCGTCAAGACCCTGAAGCTAGGAATTTGGCCTTTTCTTCGTTTGCTGGCATTGCGTCTGCTGTATCGAGACGAATGTCGTGGTGGTGATCACTCCGCGTTGGTGTGGGATGATCTCCGATAGTCTTTCAGGTTTTATATGAGTTGCCGTCAAGACCCTGAAGCTAGGAATTTGGCCTTTGCTTCGTTTACTGGCATTGCGTCTGCTGTATCGAAACGAATGTCATGGTGGTGATTACTCCGCGCTGGTGTGGGAGATCTCCAATAGTTTTTCAGATCTTATATGAGTTGCCGTCAAGACCCTGAAGTTAGGAATTTAGCCTTCGCTTCGTTTGCTGACATCGTGTCTGCAGTATTGCGACGAATGTCGAGATTGTTTTTAGGTTGTCTATGAACCGTCGAGATTTGGCTTTCTCTTCTGATGGATCCTGGTGGGAAGGTATGGTTCTCTCTTTGTTTGTGCTCCTAGATTGTATACAGGAATCGATGTGATCTCACCTGTAGGGCGAAAGTTTCATTTTATATATTTTTCTTTCCGCTATGCTCTATCATTTCAGCTTTTATATCGCGAAAGTCGCGATTGCCCAATCATTTCTGCTATTTTTCACGGTGCCCAATTATTTCAGCTATTTGTTTTATTTACTCGCTGCTTTTTATTGCAAGTTGCCCAATCATTTCGGCTATTTATTTTATTTACTCGCTGCTTTTTATTGCGAGTTGCCCAATCATTTCGGCTGTCTCATATGCATTTTTGGCTTGCTGATTTTTCACTGCGAATTTGAGATTTAGGATCTGATACCGATTTAGGCATCAACATCGCTACAACTGGGATATTGCCAGGAGCGAATCATCATTTGCCTTTGTCGACGTCGAACAAAGGTAGCTTAGTGAACAGGGTTAGGATCCTGTCGACTAAGGCTCTTGACTTTATGAGCTGTAAGTGTCTTATAGAGAATTTCTCCCTACGAGTCGTAAGGATCTCGTAGGTGCATTTTCTCCTTAGGAATCGTGAGGATTCCAAAGTGTATGTTCTCTTAGAAGTCGTAAGGATATTACAAGAGTATTTTCTCCTTATAAGTCGAGAGGACCTATAAGTGTTTGTTCACCGTGTGAGCATATCCCTAGTCGTTGATGGGACTCTATTAGGAAAATGTCCATTCATGCCCGTGAACTGTATACAAGGGTCAATATTGAACCGCTTGTAGGGCAATACTGGAGGCTGTGATGGCTTAAGAACAGGCTCAGATCCCTGTAGCTTAAGGTTTTGAATCTTATGAGCCATGAGGGTCTCATAAGAGGGTTCTCCTTACGAGTCGTGAGGATCTCGCAAGTGTAATTTCTCCTTAGGAATCGTGGGGATCTCTAAGTGTGTTGCTCCTTTGTGAGTCGTAAGGATCTCACGCGGGTATTTTCTTCTCACAAGGTCAAGAGGACCTTGCTAGTGTCTTTTAACGAGATTGCACCCTTTCGGCTTTTCACAAAACTCGCCGGTAGTCCTGCTGTTTTTACTCATGGAGCCATTTCGGGTTTTCATCCATGCCCATCTTGCTTGTGGACATACCCCTTTTTTTTACCACGTCAACCTGGGGATGCCGCGGGTTTGTAGTAGTTTAAAGATGTTTCGGTCATCAGTCAGTTTCAGGACATAGCGGTCCATCATTAGTTTAACGACGTTTCGGTCCGTCACAAGTTTTAGGACAATGCGGTCCGCCGTTGCCGTATTTGAGGCGAATTTCTAGTTTACGGACTTTTCGGTCCATGGAGTTTTCTCTATGAATGAGCACGATGCCCCGGCATGTCCATCTTTTTAGGGGCGTGAGGTTGTGGCGGTTTCACCTTTCAGTTTTCGGATAATGCGAACTTGCCTTGTTGGTATTGATCCTCAATTCAGCCTTTTAAAATGAAGCAATTTTTTATTGGATGGCTTACTGCTTGGTGGTAAGGGCAGTAATTAGGATTGTTGATATCGCCTGGCTGCAACGGACGTTTTGGATCCGGCAAATTGATGAGTCTGTTGCGCACTGCCAGCTCAAACAGTCTCCTTGTTTTATCCTTGGGAAACGAGTAAGGACGTCCCAGTCTCTCCTTGAAGGATGGGCATGGACGCACGTTGTTTTGGCGAACAACCGGCCTTAAGTTGCTCGGCTGTTGTTGAGTATTGGCGACGAAATTTGCTTTTCCTTTCCCTTTTTCATTTCGAGAGTCTGTCTTTGAAGGAGATGGTCTATGACCCATCTGATCCATTTGGGCCAGCTTGTCGATCAAGGCCTAGAAAGTAGTTAACTTGAAGAACATCATGAATTGTGAAATGGTCTCCTGCGGATCAAGAGTACCCACGAACATGCCTATCGCAGGCGCTTCTTCGATGCGCTGCTCGCATTTTGACTATAGATTCCGCCACTGTATCGCGTACTGGACCCAAGTTTCTCCCGGCTTCACCCTGGCATTGATCAATGCCGTGATTGGGGTATGTTCGCTGGCGCTCGCAAAACGTTGAGTGAATAGCAACTCCATCTCCGTAAAAGTTTTGACGGAATCGTTGGGAAGCTCTGAATACCATTCAAACGCCGTCTCCGCCAAGCTGCCAACGAATTGGCGAAGCAGTAGCTTATCATCCCCTCCAGTATTTCCGCAGAGAGCCCTGAACTTAGCGACATGTTGATGGGGATTGCCTGTCCCCTTGTATACATGGAATTTGGGAATCGTATATCCTGGCGGGTACTTTATTGGATCATACCAACCCGGATAGGGCCGTCCAGTTCTGACGACTTGGCCAGCCGCTTCATTCTCTTGATGAGCTCGTATTTGTTGAGCTATATAATCATCGAGCGTGGCTTTAGAGATGGTCTCCTCCTTGGCTGCTGACAGAGCCGGCAGAGGGTTCGATGTCTCCCCTCTATCGTCTTCGATGATAACCGGGGGGTCTTCAGCTGGAGTTTTCGGCTGTAACATCATCCCAGCCATGTCTTGAAATAAAAGAGCCATTCGTTTTATGTTGGCCGCCTGTTCCGCGGCCAACATAAAATTCCTCTCGAGCATTCTTCGGAGGAATTCAGTATCAATTTCTTGTTCCCGATACTGCTCTGAGGTCTCTGGATTCTCTTTCAGCCCAGTGAGTGCGGCCATTGCAGTCAGCATCTCTTGGAGCTTTTGCTGCTATTGCTCCTGAGCCTTTGTTATCGATCGAGTAAGCGGTCGATGACCCGTAGAAGCACGGCTTTCCTCTTTTTCGGAAGCCATATAAACGGTATGTGTTATCATGCCCCAAACTTAGGGCGTTTAGCTTCAGTGGTCTTGCGATTCATCGCAGACTCAGGGATATTCTCCGGCCTTCTCCTCTTATGAGCGGTCGAAATTGAGGGGGCCGTTACAGTGGGCACCCAAACAGCTGTCGCCTTTTGTGGCTTGACAGGATAATTCTCTTCTCGCTGAACTTTCACCTTTTTCTGTTGGCGCGAGTAATCTTGATCAATTACCGAGTCGTGGACTTGACGCCAGACCTTGTAAATTTTAGAAGACGGCCGCTGAAGGGGCTGCTCTAGCTTCGCCTTTGGGGCATTCTCCACAGGTGGAGGAGATCTTTTCAGCATGGCAGTCGGAGAGTTTTTGCGCACCCTCTTTAGCGGTTCAAAGCTGTTCCCAGTTGGAACAGCAGTATCGATTTCCACCGTTGAAGCCGGCAGAGTCAGTCCAGAAGGGGAATTGCCCCCAGCCTTCCTTACTCGGTGCCAGTGGCGACGTCCAGCGTGTCGAGCCGACGGTACTGGCTCAGCTATAGGGGTAGCTTGATCGTGCCTCCTGTTCTGGTCAGGTGCTGTTATTGGCGCCAGCCTATTGAAAACGGACGTCCGCTGAGCGGGAATAGCCAACCTGTTGAAGGCAGACTTTGAGCAAGAGCAGTCTTGGTGACTTCGTTTGGAGCGGGAGCCGAAACGGCCAGCCTTGTGAAGACTGACTTCTTGGCAGAAGAAGCATCTCTGATAATTTCGTCCGCTTGAGCCGGGATGGCTATCCGCTTTGGGATGGCTGCTTCGGTATCGCGGGCTTGTTGGCATTCTGGCCCAGTCTGTTGAAAACTGAGACATTAGATTTGGGCGACCCGTTGAGAGGGGCCGCGGCAGTGGTAAGTTGATCAAAGACCGACTTCTTTGGGGTTTCTTGCGATAGCAGCGGGGCATTGAAGCTCATCGGTGGGATCATGGTCCCAAAGAACAGCCCAATGGTGGCCTGAGTTATTTTCTCCACTGGCATCTTGAACAGGAAGGCCGCTTGGGGCCCGTAAGTTACACCTCCAGATGAGGTGGAACGGGAGTTGCAGTTGCAGCTGGAACAGTTGGAGGCCATTGGTGTTTTGTTTTCTGCACGGGAGAAAAACCAAATCTTAGTATCTCGAACCCAAGGGCAACCATATTAAACCGTGATTCGTTCGCGAACATGACACACGAAGTGTGGAGTGGAAAGAAGAAGAGGTCCCACCCGGCGTGCCAGAATCTGTTCCCCGCCGAAACATGGAGACGCGACCGCGTAGGTCCGTCTTGCCTGAATTTCGGGGCAGATGCTAATTGGTGCTATCCGTCAACCTCTCTGAAAATGCCAAGTTGATTTATGACACCATGTATCGAAGGTTTAAATGGATGCGGCCGATATAGCAGACTTCGTCAGATTCCCCCTCATTGAGGGGTTTTTGATTGTGGGAACGCTCTTCCCTGCAGGTGCAAGCCCCTGCAGTTAATTACGCTACCGCATCACGGTAACCACTTTCTCCTTCTCCACATGGTCACTTCGTGTCATGGGTGTTTATTTGTTTTTGGTTGCCTGTGGATTGTATACGGAGACTAATTTATGTTGTCGCCCGTAGAGCGTAGATTAGTCCAAATCCGTATTTTCTTTGATTTGGGTTTAGGGTTGGGTTTAAGAATACGTTAGTCTCATTTGAGACTAAGATCAACTTAAACGTTTGTTAAGGATACGTTGGTCTAATTTTAGACTAAGATCAACTTAACGGGATCGTTTAGATCCAACAAAAGAGCATTTGGGCTCTATTATTTAGTTTAGGGACATTACGGTCGATTATCAGTTTTAGGACATGGTGGTCCAATATTAGTTTAAGGACATCTCAGTCCAAGGTTAAGGACATCATAGTCCGTGGGTTTAAAGGGACCCCACAGTCCGAGATTAAGGACATCATAGTCCATGGGTTTAAAGGGACCCCACAGTCCGAGATTAAGGACATCATAGTCCATGGGCTTAAGGACCCCACAGTCCGTAGTTTAAAGACGTCATAGTCTATAAAGTTTAAGGACATCATAGTCCATGAGTTTAAGGACCCCACAGTCCATGGAATGATTAGTTATCGGGACCCGTCACCTATCTGAAGACGTTGAAGAATTACAACGACAAATATCAGAGAAGTGAAGAGATGTACCCTTGAACCAAAGTTGATTGGGGAATCTGTAGTCCAATTTGGGACTAAGATCAATTAATTTAGATTATGAGCACATGGGCTCAGTTAAATCTGAATTGAGGATTTATGGCCAACTTGGGCTAAGTCCAATTAGATTTGAAATGCTGGCCCTCTGTTGGACTGTTGAACATTTGTCTGGGTTCAGCCCCCCATTATTTAGCAATGTTTAAACAGGGTTTTGGGGCTTTTAACAACATTTTGTCTTTGGCTGAGCACTAACCATTCATTATAGCTTTGGACTTTACTGACCAATTTTGAGGTTCAGTTGAAGGGGAGATTTGCCTCTGTAAAACTTAACCAATTTGGGCTAAGCTGGTTTGAAAATAGTGTTAAACACTAAAGCATATTTGGCGATCACGTGTTCCCATGTGATGTGCTGAAAATAGTGTTAAACACTAAGGACGAGGCGCTTAAAGTAATGTTAAATACTAAAATTGAATTGGTCACGTGAGGTCACGTGAGGCATCTGAAGATGGGGCCAGACTTCCTTTATTTTATTGTCAGAATATTCAAATAAGTGTTAAACACTTTATCTAACGGCCATCACATGTGGGCACGTGATGGGTATCCAAGCATTGATTATTAGAGTGTTTATTAGGGGTCACGTGGGGACACGTGAGGGCGCCCAAAATCAGTACTGCCTTTGGCTTTGTTCCTTTTATTTTAAGGGTCACGTGGGAGCACGTGAGGCATTGCCTCTGGGCTAATTCCTTCTTATTTTGAAGAGTCCATTAAAGGGTCACATGGGGGCACGTGAGCATGCTTTATTCTTCCTTTTTGTTCGTTGGGATGAAGGGTCACGTGTTACCACGTGATCCTGTTGGATACTTGATCTTTACGTGCATAGAGATCTTTAAGTCTCTTGTTTTAATAATTAAATTCTTTTATAGGGTTAAACCCTAGTTCTGTTTAGAGGAATTAAATTCCTATGTATTTGGAAGAATTAAATTCTTATGTTGGATTAAACCCTAGTTTCATTTGGAGAAATTAAATTCCTGTGAATTTGAAAGAATTAAATTCTTGTGTAGGGTTAAACCCTAGTTACATTTGGAGGAATTAAATTCCTATGAATTTGGGGGAATTAAATTCCTTAAACTCAATTCTCCTTCTATATTTTGGATCTGCATGGAAGAATCTCCCCGATGAGAATTAAATTCTCAACTTGTGGGGAGATCTGCTTCTGCAGATCTTCAACCAAATGAAAAACTAAGTTCTTATTCAGAAGAGTTAAACTCTTAAATTGAGAATTAAATTCTCTTTTTTTGGTCTTATGGAGCTTATATCTCTTTCCCTTTCTCACTTAGGGTTTCTTTTTCTGAAGAGGTCTTCTTTTTCTCTCTTGAGAATTAAATTCTCCTCTCTTTTTTTCTCTGTTGTTGTATATCTCAAAAAATATTCCAAGGATCCTTCTCTTCTCTTCTTGGCTCCTATTTATAGGAGAAAGAAAAGAATCAGTTTGTTTAGTCAATTTTTCATTAAAAGATTTTAATTGATTTTGTAACCAACATGATCTTTTAGATCACTTAGTGAATTTTAATCACCATTGGATTTTTAATCCAAAAGATATTATGTTTGTTATTCTTGGTGAATTTCAGGAAAATCTTTCCTTGTATAGAATATTTCTATAAATTGGTGATTTTTAATCACCATTGGATTTTTAATCCAACGGTGCTCCACTTTATAGAGCACAATCTTTTTTTTTTTTGTAAAGATTTAGAGAAATATTTTCCAATTAGGGTTCTCGATTCCTTCTTAATTAGAATTTAATTCTATTAGTTCAGAAGGTTTTAAAAGCCTATCACATGTTGGCACGTGATCCCATTGTTTGATCATTTAAATAGAATTTAATTCTATTAATTAAAGAGCTTAGGAACCCATCACGTGTTGACACGTGACCCCCCTTGATTAACATTTTAACCAGAATTTAATTCTACTGTTTTAAAGAACTAAGGAATCATCACATGTCAGCACGTAACCCTTGGTCACGTGTGAGCACGTGATGCCCCATTGGGGTTTTTTCTTAGTTTTTATTATCTCTTTTAATCCCTTTCAGTGGGTGTAAAGGCCCATCATGTATGGGCACGTGACTCCTGCTGATTAGAATTCAGTTCTATTATAACAGAGTTCCCAGTAAACCATCACATGTCAGCACATGACCCTTGGTCACGTGTGAGCACGTGATGCCCCTTTGGGGTTTCTTTCCCGAATTTTTATGAGGGAACAATGACTACTTGAATACAATATTACATCCTGAACCTGACTACTTGAACATTTGTATCCATGGTTTCGGCAAGACTTGTAAATATACTCTATACAATACATTACGCGGGAATAACGGGCTAGATTGGTACGGAACGTATAGCGTGACACGAGATGGTCACTTAAAAGATACCTACATGAACTCTCGTGCCGTTGTTCCGTGGGTTATGACGGGACCTTATACTACATGTTACCATAGTCCACGGTGTAAGATGGACTTCTCTCGTATACACAAATACCTTCTGTACCAAGTTACAAATAACTACGTTAGAATAACAATCGTATACCTGTACAACTTAACAGTTTCATTTAACGTTACTTGTTCTATTCCATTCCTTCTTTTGGGACTTACCGAGCGCTAGTTCGCTGACGACATTCCTATCTTTTCTTTCTTTGGAATGTTCGTTAGGAGGACCAGACTCTCAAGAGATCTAGCCTAACCAGGAGGACTTAGACCAGCTCACTGTTCAGTCGGACTTCTAGCTCTCCTTGTATTTATTTTCAGTTTGTATGCCACTGTTTAGGCACTATTTATACCATTGTATCTTTTCATTTTCAAACAGTTGTATGTAAAGATGAATGTAAATAAATGTTGTTGTTTATATTTTTATTTCAATTGTCATTCTTGTGCATTTTATATATATTGCTTAATTACGCTTAACGTATTTATTTCTTAGTAAATACGTTGCGGCTTACCACGTCACCGTTTTCGTATATTGGGAAGCGGGGCATGACAGAACCTTTCGAATTTGGGGACGACATAGCTATTGGGAAACTCCACAAGATCGTATTGTGTAGGGTATGGTCTCCCATTGTCGCCGACCTCTTTTTGTGTCTCGGCCTCGGCCACCAATGTTTTGACTTTGTTGGTGATCAAATCCATGATCTGATCCTGCATTGGCGGTCGGCTGTCATCGGCAGTCAAGATATTTCTTGTGGCAGAATGTGGTTGACTTTCATACTGCTCACCTACCTTTAGATTTAAGGGAATAGTGCGTCGGCTGCTTCGGGACACCGTTTCCTGGTTCATGAGCAGAGCCCTGCTCTTGATTGGGCGGCTGAGAGGTAACTTGGGCCGTGAGCTGCATCACGACATTCGTCAAGTCATCAATTTTTGAGTAAAGTTTGGACATCTCCTTGTCTTTACTTCTGAGCTGTTTTCGAAGCTCTTAGAGAAGCTCCTGCTCTGCGGTCCTAAGATGGAAATTCAACTCTTCTTCGCTGTCCGAACTACATTCTACGTGGACCCTTTTGCTTATCAACCTCATCGATGGGGTTTTCTTTATCCTGCGGGCGAGACTGGTCTTGGAAAGGGGCAGCCCATTCAAGCTAGATTGGGCTTGAGATGTGGTGGCCCCATCCTTAGTTTTGCTGTGAAGGTTGTCATTGGGACACGTGCCCACCATGTAGACTGTGTGGATAACACATTCTCCATGTTTTCATCACTGGCAGCTGATTTAGGGGACCATTGTCGCGGCCTTTCCACTTTGGAAAAGGACAATCGACTAAAAACGGTCTGCCTGCAGGGTTCCCGGGTGGCGTCGGTACAACCTTTCAGGTCTTACCACGTTGCTTTCGCGCGGTACGAAGTGATTGGTAGACTTCTAAAGAGAGGGTATCACGCCTTTTGTGCTGGGGCTTGAAAACATCCCTTCGTAGCACAGTTCGAATTGCAGTCCTCTTGATTTTGGTAGACACCGCATTCTTCTGGACCCACTTTAAGGGTTCTGAAGAATTGCTGATTTTTACTGCTGACACGGCTGTAGTCGCGAGCAGTCCCGGCTTTGGAACTTCATAAATTTTAACATGGTCGGAGCCCTGGCCTTTTTGTTGGCTCTGTATCTGAGCCGCTTCTGCCTCAGCTTTTCTGTTTTGAGTGCCCGACAGGCTTCTGCTCTTTGGGAAGCCGCCGTAGTCCAGCTGGTAGAGAGCCTTGAAAAGATATCCGCTTGCGCACTCGTTGAAGGCATCGCCTGAGCTTTCCCGTGACATCTGGCAACTTCTTTTGTTCCGAAGATTTTGCCCCCAGCTGGTGCCAAGGAGAGCCGTTTGAACACCGACTTGCGTTTGGATTGGGGCGCCATCGAGACCACCACATTTGGCCTATTGCGTTTCAAGGCCGGTTTGTCTGTTACCGGAGTATGAAGAGCTGGGATGGTGTTAACTGGCCTGAATAGAATAGAGCCGAACTGTAGCAGCGGCTCCTCCTACTGTCACCCGAGACTGGCCGGGAGGACCATCCTGGCATCCATTTTCATCGTGTAGGAGATGTGAGTTGTGTCGAGAGCTGAGTTCATCTTTGGAGACATTGTTGAAAATTGATAGCTTGAAATCCCTGCATGAAAGAGCATTATTTTAGTACAAACATCGATATGTATGTTGATTGAGTTCGCATGAACGTTTAACCCAAAATATGGGAGGAGAGAAAACCTCCCACCGGGCGTTCCAGAATCTGTAGGTTGATTTTCGTCACCCTATTGAGATGGGAATGCGCGTCGCTTGTCAGGCGTATACAGATTCTCCCTGCCTAGAGTAGGCCGGGGTTTATTGATTGTGGGGATCCGAATCTCCGGCAGCCACGGACTAAGCTGCCGTTAATTACCCCTCGCTTTTGGAGCAATAGAACCTCCGATTGACGGGTAAAACTGGTCATGCGAACTCAATGTGCAGTGTGTATATTGTGTTTTGAAGGGGGACTTGGACGTATTGGGGGCCTCACAGATTTTACGGGGGTCCTGCTACCCGGATAGGGGGATGAGGGTCAAGGGGGCTAGCAGCCCCCTTGCGGGGTACGGGGTAGCGCCTCGGTAAATTTTTTTTCTAACGTGGACGTGTTTTGAGTGTGGAGTGTAAGGAAAAAATAAAGGTAAGGAGCGTCCTAAGGACGCGTGAGTGGCGTCTGGGCGCTGGGCGCCCGTCGGTCACATGTCGTGCTCGTGGGCACTGGGCGCCCTCGGGTCATGTGAGTAGCGCGTGGGCGCCAGCGGGTCACGTGCGCGGTACGTGACCGCTGGGCGCCAGCAAGTCATGTGCGTGGCACGCGACCGCTGGAAACGCCAGCATAGAAAGGGGCTTATTCCCTAGGCAGGGAGTTGAACTCCCGAAGGGCTTTGGAGTTGAACTCCTAAACAAGAATTAAGTATGGATTTAGAGTTAAACTCCCAAAAGATTTGGATTTAGAGTTAAACTCCTATGTGATAAATTGGACGTGGATTCGGAGTTAAACTCCTAAAAGGCTTGGATTTGGAGTTAAACTCCTTTAAGGATTTGGATATTGGAGTCGAACTCCTCGAAGATCTTCGGAGATGGTTAAAGGGAACCCATTTCTTCTCCCTGGAGCCTCGGGTCCTCCTAAAGTGGGATTTTTGGATGTGGGTCTTCCTCCTCCTCCTCTCCTTTTGCTGAATCTTGGAGAAATAGGAAGGTGAGATCAAAAATCTCCCTTTTAGGGATTTGATGGGAGATCTGAACTCCCCTTCGAGAATTTTATGGTGAAAAACTATTTCTTTTTGGAAAAGTAAGAGTTAAACTCTTGATTTAATTAGAAAAGAAAAGGAAAGGGAGAACTTGAGAAAAAAGAGATGGAGGTACAAACCTTAGAATTTTTTGAGAGAATGAAAAGTTTTTCTTTATTTTCTCATCATGTTTGCCTTTACAGGCTACAAACTTTACATATAACCCCTTGGGCCTCTCCAAATGGCACTTGTGTCTCCCCATACCTTATGTGCTTATTTCTTTTTGCACATAAGCCATGGGGTTTACAAAATTTTGGGTTTTTGCCCATATTCCATACATTTATTTCTAAAATAATATTAAACTAATTTTTGGCTTCATTCTTTTTGTCATGGGGCCGGTCCCTTCCATACTCGGTCTCGATCTGGGTTTGAGCCCACTTGGTTTGGGGTTGACTTTGATTTTAACTTGGTCAAACAGGGTGTAATTTTTGATCC
The DNA here is from genome assembly GCA_030015575.1 of Agapanthus africanus. Lineage (NCBI taxonomy): Eukaryota > Viridiplantae > Streptophyta > Magnoliopsida > Asparagales > Amaryllidaceae > Agapanthus > Agapanthus africanus. Next base: position 965,311,128 of record CM057338.1, read on the forward strand.
TAACAGACTCGTCTAAACGACTCGCGGGTTGAGGTGAGTCAGGTGAGTTACTCGTCTGATTTTAGTTTTTTTAAAAAATTGACTTAAAAATTAAATAAATAGACTAAAATAAATGAAAAATAAACTAAAATTTTCATTAATATAAATCAAATTACATTTAAATAATACAATTTATTTTTTTACATTAGAGACCAAACCCACTCAGGCTGCCTGCGTATCCTTCCCAGTATTGAGCTCAATGAGAGGTAATAAGCTCTCCACACCACTCTTCGCCACCGGTTGTGGTCCCTCCTCCTTCGGTGTTTAATTCTTCCGATCCTGTAAGCTTCTCAGGTGGATAATCTAAGTCCAAACTGATTGCATTTTGTTTCCTGACAGCTACTGCTTTTTAATCTTGGGAGAAAATCATGCACTACATGGTGTTGTATAGTAAATTGCATTTCTTCTCGTTTAATATCCTGACAGATGTACTTAAAGCACTTTCCGACGTTGCCGTAGACACCGGGATTGTTAGTAAATCACGAGCCATAGTAGAAAGTATCGGATACAAATGTCCGTGGCTTTTCCACTAGGCTAAAACATCGGTCTCATCTATAGCATAATCTACATTTAACTCGGTTTGTAAATATATTGTTAATTTATTTAAAGATGACGATGATGAGGCGACGGGGTCTCGTGCTCTTTTCGACTGTTGAATAAGCGCAAAGGATGGTGTCGAAGCACGTGAACTGGTTGTGACCGATACTCTAGTTCTACCAGTAGAAGAATGTGCAACATATAAATCAAACACTTTATTTAATGTGCGTTTAACGGTATTAATCTACCAGTAGAAGAATGTGCAACATATAAATCAAACACTTTATTTAATGTGCGTTTAACGGTATTAATATAAGCATCAATATCTAATGTATGCCCTATGCATCCATGAAACCCCTTTAAAAGAGCCTCCAAACTTCTAATTTAATTTTAAGGTCCATTATCAAACATAAAGTATAAACAATTGGAATTTTAAAGTAATATTTAGAAATTTTAGCTAGCATAGAAAGTATCACGGGATGAAATATCTCATTAGTACAATAATTAGAAAAATATTGAGCTATATTATATAATTCAGAGACAATAATATGAGAAGTGAGGTTATAAGTAGCAGAAAAACATTCGGTTGCTATTTTAAAAGTCATAAGAAAATATTTGAAAAGTTCTACAACCGCCCAATGATCATCTGTTAAGTGATTTTCTACAGCCATTTTCCCGTTCCACATGTTACTAATAATTTCGCTAGTATTTGATGTAGTATGAAGCATACTATTCCACTTAGTGGCCACATCTTTTCTAAAAGACGACCTTAATCCTGCAGCCTGGCATCCAGGTTTATATTTAGATTTTTTTCCAGAACTTTTAATAAAGCTACATGCATTTTTAATTTTTGAATATTTGAAGAACATACTTGATATGCATCATGTATAGTAAAATTAAGTATATGACAAGCACATCAAATATGAAAGAAGTGACCATTGCAAAATTGGTTTGTACAGCCTAATAACTTCAACAACAACAGAATTATTTTTACTAACATTGTCGAAAGAAATAGAATTTTTTATGTTTATACATTGATATTCTTTTAAACCAGATCTAATTTCAGAAGATATATTAAACGCATTATGCGGGAATTGAAACTGTAGAAAAGTAATAATTCTTTCTTATAAATACCAGTCAGAATCTATCCAATGTGCAGCAACACAAATCCAGGAAAGTTCTCTTTTATCAGTCCAAATATCAGAAGTTATTGAAATACTGGTATCTAAAGAAACAAGAGTAGCAATTAAGAATTGTTACTTTCGGCGTAGAGCGCAAAATAATTATTTTTTAGCGTACTCCTCTGAACTCTCTTGTATCCCGGTTATAATGCCCTTTGAACATACTGCTCAAAATCTTGGCCGTCACGCCCTACTTCCCAAAAGACAGGAGCAGGAATGTGACAAGGCCCATGACGTATTTATTCCGAGAAGGTCCTTTCTCGAAACAAATACGCTAAGCGTAAAGTAAGCAATTTAAAATGATAAGAATGACATGATAATGAAAATCCAACTTTATATATTTACATTCACAACTCTACAAAGTTAACACTGATACAAGATAACTGAAAAGAAAAGTGCAATGTTAATACCTAAACAGGTGGCATACTAAAAAATGAAAGCTGAAAGAAACTAAAGTTCGGCTTGTACTGCGAACTGGTCGTAGTCCTATGGAGTCTGTTCCATGTTCTCTGTCTCTAATTAACTAACGAACATTCCAAAGAAACAAACATGGGTGGAATGCCCGTCAGTGTACTTGCGCTCGGTAAGTCCCCAAGAAAGGTGGGATGTGAATGTATAAAAAGAATATGCAATGTGAAATATGATATAACATGATGGGAAATAAGGAACAATTATAACATGACATTGTTAAAGGAACTATGTAAGTATGGAAATGTAGTATGAGTATAGCAAACAAGTATAGTATGGCTGTATAGTGAAGGTATCGTGAATATGAAGTGTACTGTCGATGTGTCCTATAGAGATCACTAAAAGATAATCTAACTAACGTGAGTTAAGTGTGAATTTCAACGTATCTCAGAAGTATTCTCGAACCCAACAAGCTGTAATTAAGGGGCAAGGAACCATGGGCCCTCATTCACAAATTCGTGAATTCGTGAAATAAGTCTAGGACTCATGATATTCCGTTGGATTCATACTCAAACTACCCCAATACCCCGTGTATATTAATCTATAAATAAAGTTACTAGCCTTGATCGAATCCATGAATACAAAAGATGATGTATAATATCAAGTTTTCAAGATTGAGTTCATGTCAAGAATCATGTAGTCATGTCAAGTGCAAGTCATGTCAATTGTATTCATGGTTCGAGTCAAGTTAGATCAAACATGAAGGTGTAGTACAAGTCATGTCATGTGTTCATGTCAAGTTCAAGTATTTGTATCAAGTTTTTATGCCAAGTTTCTGGTATTCAAATTCAAGTCCGAGTTCAGTTTCAAGTTCAAGTTTTGAGTTTGAGATTAGGTATCTATAGGATTTGATTCAAGTGATGTTAAATTTTATATTTAAGAAAAATTGTATCTTTTGAAAACTTCTTAAGTTTGGGAATAATCGGCAATCTCTGCACATGGATGGCAGGATTTACGACTTTTTCAAAGACGGTTACCAACGATAATTCGTTTATTTGCATTGTTATCTAAACTAGATAGGCCGGCACACACTTTCTCTGGCTCCCCGAGGCTCAAGAGAAATGATACCGGTTAAACTCATTATTAATCTAAAGTCCTTAAGAATTTATCAAGTTGTTTATTATAGATAATTTCATGTTTTCAATTTCTCGAGGGTTTTTTTTATGTAAAATAGTCTAGTTGAAAATAACCTCGAGAGTGTTTTGGTAAACTATATATATTAATTAAAATGTCAAGAGTTTTTTATAAAAATATTTTATATTTTATGGTATTTTAGTGTTAAAACCTAGCTTTTAAAAGTTTATGGTATTTTAATGAAAATCTATCTTTTGGAAACTTGAGAGTATTTTCTTAAAAATTTAATCTTTTTATTTTAGAGTGTTTATAAACATCTAATTTTCACAAATTTGTTTTTCTTTGAAATTACGAATATATAATTTAGCTTTACTTTTAAAAAAAACGTATTTTCTTTAAAACAGTATTTTATTTCTTTTAAGACCAAATTCTCCGTGAGAATTTCTGTACCTCACTCTATTATGTCCAAGATGTGCGATAATCCACACTATCTATAAACAGATCCCCTAAAGAGCGCCGTAGAGCCATAATTGTAAAGGAAACTATCGTATTTTAAACTTGATGGTATTTTGGTGTAATTCGGTTCTTTACAAATAACGTTACAAGTATATGATCGTGCTATGTTTCCAAAGTGTGCGTGTGTGGGGTAGGTCATTACCCCTTGCTACATATATGACTAAAGTTTAACTAATAATCTATCACAACAAAAGACGATATAACGTGGTATTTACTTGCAACAATATTTTGATATTAACCAGTATTGTTAAAATAATAAATTATTGATTGATGTGAAAAAGTGTTTGTAGCTACCGCTATCAACACAGCGTCGCGTGTGGCTAGCTGTGGTGAGAACGGATCATCCACAGGGATGCGTGGAACTTTTAATCAACTCGTCGCGTGTAGTAGCCGAGCAGGGCTGATTTAGACGAGTTGATTAGAAATATAGTATCCATCATTAGGAACATTTAATCTTGTAGTTACGGATATATTACGGATGCAAGTTATATAATGAAGAGGCTTGTAGGGTTCATAGAATTTGGTAGTAATGGATAATTAACTAAAAATTACTCCTTTTATTTTTTAATAGATTTAAAACTAGATCGATAGTGATGCATGTAGATTAGGGTTTTTGGAGGGAATAGAGTTCTCACTCTTAACCATTATCTTTACATGGATCTCCATTCATGTCTAGATTTTACCAAAACAATTGTTAATCTAATCTCAAATCGCGGTCGAGACTATCAATGAATTAATAGAACGCCCGATTAGGATGTTAACAATTCTTTTTCTAAAGTTTATAAACTTTATAAGATTTAAAAGGAGTTATAATATTTTATCATCCATTGATCTACACTAATTCTATGAACTCTAGCAAGCGTAGAATTACTCACACATGTTTTGAGAAGAAGAAGAAAGGATGGAGAAGGAAATCATAATGCAGAATTTAAATGCATAAAGTAAATGCGAAATAATTAAGCAAATTATCTATTTTTATTAATCAACGTTATAAGTAGAAATCCTTCGAATTTAGGTTACAAGAAAAAGTTTCTTTCGATCTCTGCCTCGTAGGAAGTAGATACTCCGTCGATATTCACGTCGCTCTATCACGTCGAATCGTGGACCCGTCATGAATCTTTTGTTCTTGACGGTGTTTTACTTCGTGTTAAAGGTGATGCCTTTTAATTTTAACCATCGGTCCTTTATATAGCCCCTAAATCAGAAACCTTAGACCCCATGTATAAGGATTTATTGTTGCGATCCTGATCACAAAATCACAGATCCTACGGCCATTAAATGGCCGCGGATCCGCCGCTAAGATGCCTATTTGGCCGTGGAATGGCGGCTGTTTGGGAGAGTTAGGGTTCCAAAATTCAGGTGACTTCTCATGTTGACACGTGGAGATTTTTTCAATGTCTGGATTCTTCAAATATTTCCTGAGTCTCTGCTGTTAGTGTATATGCCCTAGAGGCCATTACTGTATCATACTAGTTTGTATATTACTTAATGGAAGCTTGGGATATTCACCTTGTATAGACAATCTTGCTCAAAATGGTAGTATGCTACTTGGTTTGTCTCTACTTCAATATGTGCATGTGTTTCTTTTAGCATATTGCTTATACATATTAGTAGAGCCCTTAGGATCTTTGCTTGATTACCAGCGTTGTGATGGCAGTCACACTCGTGGGGCTGGGTAATCTATAAGCACATCCTTATGCAGGTCCCTAGTCGCAGGACTATCGAGACAGGGCATCGATACTCTGGGGTAGACTAGCGTATGCGCTTCTTATCCCAGCTTGGGAGACGGTCTGTCCCACGGCCGTCAGTACGTCGTACTTGAGATAGTATGCGGGTGCTCGTTAGGTTACGAGTACACTGGACAGGACTCGTCGGGAACTGATTGGTTGGTATTATACCTATCGTCAGTTATAAGTTCCCAGGTGACATGAGTACAGCTTAGTCCGCTGACTTGACACTGTCACTTCGCCTCGAGTGTGTTCCCACCGTACTTTGATTACTACCCTACCACGGCTGAAAGGAGTCGTGCAAACAGGTAGTAGTTGGGTGCAGTCCCGAAGCACTTGGAGGCAGTGACGGTTAGACAGGATTCGTCTCTCCCGGTATTGGGGGTTGACATCGCGCTGTGTCTAGGAGAGCCATTACACGAGTAGTCCCTGGCCAGGACAAGCGAGATATACTGGTAGGTTTCCGGTGTTATCTCAGGGTGTTTTGGGCTACACTCCGACACGACTTGTACCGTTATTAGGGGACTGACGTTCACCATTCCCTAGGCCCGCCATGCGATGTATCAGACGAACAGACCGGACTGTACGGATATTGTCACATTCAGGCTCAGTAGGAGTTCAGATGGGTTTCACCTCGTCCGTATTCTTATCGGCATCTACCTGGGGGCCGTTACGCACAGCTAGTACCGCTTGTGGTCTGTGGTTAAACCCACTGCCAGCGTAGTGTCGGGTCTTTAGAGTCCCACACAGAGAGCTATTCGCTTTTAGGCAAAAGAGTAGAGGTCGCATGGTTTTGCGACAGGGTTCGGTCACATCCGTGCACTTGTGCACGTTTAGTGTCCGGACAGTTAACACTATCTGGCTTTGGCGTAAGCCAGATCCCAGTGTACGTTTTGGGATTGGTTTTATCTCGTTTGTATTCATGTTTCTCGGAACGCGGATGCGGGTGTGTATGCACAGTTGACAGAGAGACAAAGGCAGAGGATTCTCATTAGGGTTATTGACTGTTGACTATTGACTTTTGTTAAACCCTAATGAGAATAAAAAATATGATTAATGATAATATTAATTAAGTATTATTGTGTCATGGATGGGATGAAGGTTGACTTTGTTGACTTGTTGACTTGGTTGACCGGTTGACTAGGTTGGACTAGTTGACCATCATCATTACAATGGTTATCATTTCATGCAAAGACTTTTGCTTGCTTGTTGTGCTTTGCAAAATGAGTGCATGAAATGATAATGCCACTTGATATGATATGAACCATCACATAATACTGAATTATTATTATTATTATTATTATTATTATTATTATTATTCTTTTTGGATTATGAGAGAGAGGTTGAGAAAAGTCTTGCTCATTCTTGGTTTTACTTTCTCTCTCTTGAGCTCTCTCATCCTCAAGCTCTCTCCCTCTTCCTCTTGCTCTCTCTCTTGTTCATGGTTCACTTGTCTCATGTGTTGAGAAACAAGAACCATTGAGACAAAACCCAACATACTTCTCTACTCATCCTAGTTCACAAGGTTTAGCAAACCAAGTATTCTAGTTTCTTCAAGTTTGAAGAGAAGCCAAAAGGTAGAAGCTTTCGGGTGGATCCATCTTCGGCGCGAGAAGACGACGAGGGGAGGCTGGTCCGTACACCACAAGAGTTGAAGATGAAAGAGTTCAAGAAAGGTATAACCTCCTAACCGAGTAGGTAAAACTCTTAGTTAGGCTTGTTGGATGGTTGTTTAACAAAGATCCGTATTTTGAGTCCATATTACCACCTCTAGAAAAATCGTTTTTCATCATTTCCGCAAGCCCGTAAGTACCAGGAGAGGTAGCATGGACTTACAGTAGTATCAGAGCCTAGTTAAACACTATCTAACATGTTAGCAAAGTAACTAGAAATTCGATCAGAGAAAAAGTCGCGAAACGAACTCGTAAAATCAACTTTCTGTCGAATTTTTCCTCTGTTCCCAAAATAATAAATCTTGGCTTAAAATTCGTCTCAGGGTTTTTACATCTCACTGTAGAAAAATGGTCCAGAGAGCCCATCAAAGCGCCGCGGATCCGCGGCCGAGTTGACTCGGCCGTGGACGATTTTCCTTGCAGTGTGGTTCTGGGGTTGTTTTAGGATTTTTACAATATGATTTTTCTGCCCAGATTTTCCAGAAAGCAAAATTTGTTTTTGGGGCTTAAAAAACCGTATTTTGATCGAACTTCTAAAGACTTAAGCTGACGGGTATATATCTGTGATGTGATATATGTATTGAACGTCCGCTAATCGCTATACGTCGATTAGTGGGGGTTATACATATCTGTGATCTGTAATGTTGATGGTATGTGTATATGAATTCATTGGATTGTCGCGGATGAATAACCGGGGGTTGTGAGATGAGAGTTTTCTTTTATCTTTCAATTCATGTAATATGTAAATTGATGTAATATTATTTGTATGGCCGCACAACCGGGTCGGGGTTGTAGCCGTCATTGTATAATTTCTTTTTACTATTTTTGCTCCTAGGATAGACCCATGGAGAGGGTGCACAAACTACCGGGTATCTCGAAGTGCCGAGTGGCCTACTCACGTCGTTGAGGGAGGTTGCTCCACTTCGGTTATTTGGCGGGTAGTTTGCTGCACCCGTAGGGGTCTAGGGTGGGGTATTGGCTATTCACCGCGACCGTGTAATCCGCTTTTCGTTACAGACTCGTACGAAGTGCTGATTCCTAGTATATCCAATATGTTCATCTGTGATCTGGATTGGCTATCATTGCAATATATCTATATATGATAACTATTTAGGCGTTGCTTATGTTTTGCATCCGCGCTAGTCCAGCCCCCGCTCTGTCGTTAGTTAAGTAACCTAACGGGTAATGACGGGGCCCAGTGGCGAATGCGGATGGCATAAGCGTACGTCATATTTTGGTTGTTTTCTGCAATGGTAGGGTTAAATGATGGGACGCATTGGAATTAATGCACGAAAATAAACCAAGTAAAAGTCGTTGGAACACTTTCAAAAAATCACTCGGTTTCTTTTCAAAAACAACTTTTAAACGCGGAGCTTAAGCCACTCATTTTAAAAGCTATCTCGTTCCATCGATTATATCAAGTTCACTACGTTTACGGTTTCGCCAAAACCATTCGTAGCCCTCCGTCGTTTCGTATGAATATTCAATAGTATTCAAGCTATGTTTGTTGACCTTCGTCAAGGCATAGTGATTGGTAGCTGTTGGATGTTCATATGTAGCATAGATAGGTGCGTTGGTTTGGGACAGTCGTATTACCTTGTTGACCTTCGTCAAGGGTATATACGGGTGGGTTCAAATTAACCTGGACAATGACGGGTAGAACTTGACATGTGGCTTATGATTTATTGACCTTCGTCAAGGTCATAAGAGTATGGGGCAAAAATCCACATCGGGGGTTTCAAAAGAACTGAAACTTGCTAGCGCTGTATACCATTTGGAGTGTGATGATTCTTGTAGCATTCCTTCAGTTTTGTCACGCGATGATATTTGGATCCCGATCCTACTGTGAGTATATGCTACTCCTCGGGAACTTTTTCACTTAACGATCAATGCTATAAACCAAGTAGGTGTCTAGAAAGGTGTTAGCGGGGCTACGCCCCCAGAGAAAAGAGGTTATTTAATTAAGGAACTTCGCGAAAGCGTTGGAAAACCTCCATCGAAGTATCGACACCAGCCTGGCTGAACGGTTAAGCAAGTATTGTACGGTGAGATTGATCCTGACTAATTATTCCTTTTTGGTTTTAAGAGGGATTCGAGAGACAGTGGGAGCCATCCTGTTTAGATAAATTAAAAACCAATCTAAACTTGCAAGAGTATCATGCCGAATGTTTTCTTCTCTCTCTCTTAATTACAGCGACCCAGTGACCGCACATAGGTTACATCTAGATAATAAAATGACTGAACCTGACTGTTATGATTGGCAAAGGTCTGTCCAGATATCCATTACCCATGACAAGCTGGGACACCACTTAACTAATCAAACCCTTGCTGTCTCAGGACCAGTTTCCCCTGTCACGGACATTGACATCCGTATGACATCAGAAAAAGACTGTGCGAAAGCCAAGTGCCTCGTGTTAGCCTCAGTTGATGGTGCAAATCAGAGGCAGCACGAGAAGATGGACTCGGTTTCTATCTTCCTCCATAACAAAGATTTATATGGAGAGCAATCTCGTATCGCAAGATATGAGACCTCGAACGAATTGCTTCAAGCGAGGTTGACTGTCGGGTCATCTGTAAGGGGCAACGTCCTTACAGAGACCAGCTATTTTGAGCTCACGGACCTGGAGACCACGTTGGAGAATGGGTCAAGTACTGACTTGATTCTACAGTCCCTGCCCTCTGCTTATACCCTGAAGGAAACCAGGGAAGAAGAAGGAAAGGGAAGGGCAAAAGTTTTGGGACTGGATGTAGTAAAAGAGGGACGTTCCTATTGTAACGGGAATGAACATTGGCAGAAGGATTGCAGGGCTAGCAAAGCCAGTAGCCAGAATTCGAACCATGTTGTGGCTTCGGCTTCGGGTGTGTTTGTAATAGAGAACTGTATGTCAGTTAACCCTACTTCCTGGGTATTGGTTACCGGATCAGGATCTCACATCTGTACAGGCTCTGAGAAACTGTAGGGTTATCAGGAAAGGTGATATGACTCTCAGGGTTGCTAACGGAATGAGCATGGATGCTGAATCCGTAGGGGAATATCATCTTAGACTGACAACTGGGCAGATATTGATTTTGCGTGACTGTTTGTATGTACCAGGTGCGACTTGTAATATCATATCTGTATCCTTACTTTCTAAGGAAGGATACGAATTTACTTTTGTAAGCGATGTAGTACACATCCACCTAAATCAAGTTCTGATTGGGTCAGGTACATTAAATAACGGGATATAGGTATTGAATCAAGCTCAGATTTTCAGTGTCCAGAACACACTTAAAAGAAAGTCTCCGGAAACAAATCAGGCTTTCTTATGGTATTGTAGACTGGGTCACATTAATGAGACACGATTAACTAAGTTACATAAAGAGGGATACTTGAATCCGTTCGAGTATCAGTCTTATGCCACTTGTGAATCTTGTCTCATGGGAAAGATGACAAAGACTCCGTTCACTGGACATAGAGTAAGAGCGAGCGAGCTCTTGGAACTCATACACAGTGATGTGTGTGGTCCAATATCTATACATGCGCGAAGTGGTTATTCATATTTCATTACTTTCACAAATGATTTCTCTGGGTATGGACATGTCTTCTTAATGAAGCACAAATCCGAGGCCTTTGAGAAATTTCGGGAATACAAGAATGAAGTTGAAAAACAAACAGGCAAAAGTATAAAGACACTGAGATCTGATCGAGGTGGTGAATACTTGAGTGCCGAGTTTCTGGACTACTTAAAAGAGAATGGAATTCTCTCTCAGCGTACTCCTCCATACACACCACAACACAATGGTGTATCTGAAAGACGGAATCGAACCCTATTGAATATGGTTCGTTCCATAATGAGTAAGACTGAGTTACCGCAATCTTTCTGGGGTTATGCACTAGAAACAGCTGCATATCTCTTGAACAAGGCTCCAACCAAGACTGTGCCTACCACCCCATATCAGATGTGGAGTGGGAAGAAACCCTGTCTTAAGTATCTTAAGACATGGGGATGTCCAGCTTTTATAAAAAAGCAGCATGCGGACAAGCTCGAGGCACGCTCAGTACTGTGTAAGTTTGTGGGATACCCAAAGAACTCCAGGGGGTATCTTTTCTATTCCGCAGAAGAACAAAAAGTCTTTGTTTCTCCGCATGCCCACTTCTTGGAAACTGAATTTTTGGAAAATCAGATAAGTGGGAGCGCAATAGAACTGGAAGAAATTCCAGAACCATAAGCTATTACTGAAACCTTGGAAGAACCAGAAGTTTCAGGGGAACCGGACATTCATGCGCCACTCCGCAAGAATAGTAGGCAGTCTCATCCGCCCGAGAGATACTACGGTTTTCTCATAGACGGGGATAGAGAGGATTATGTCATTGATTATGACGAGCCTACTAGCTTCCAGCAAGCCATTCAGAGCTGTGACTCGGTAAAATGGCTGGATGCAATGCGGACCGAGATGGAGTCCATGTACACCAACAAAGTTTGGATTTTGGACTTTGCTCCAGAAGGGGTAAAACCCGTAGGCTGCAAATGGATCTTCAGAAAGAAGATTGGTGTAGATGGGCAGGTTGAAACCTATAAAGCTAGGCTTGTTGCAAAGGGTTTTCATCAAAGACCTGGTTTGGACTATGACGAGACCTTTTCTCCGGTAGCTATGCTCAAATCCATTCGGATCCTTCTTGCCATTGCTGCCTTCCACGATTATGAGATCTGGCAGATAGACGTAAAGACGGCTTTCCTAAATGGAAATTTGGAAGAGTGCGTCTATATGGATCAGCCAGAGGGATTCATTCAGAGTGAGAGCAGCGGTAAAGTGTGCAAGTTGCTCAAGTCCATTTATGGACTGAAGCAGGCATCGCGGAGTTGGAACATCTGCTTTGATGATACTGTCAAAGAATTCGACTTTATCAAAAACCTAGATGAACCATGCATTTACAGTAAGATTGTAGGGAGAAATGTGGTATTCCTCGTCTTGTACGTCGATGACATTCTCCTAATAGGAAATGATATTCCTATGTTACAGTCAGTCAAAGGATTCTTGTCACAGAGGTTCTCCATGAAGGACCTGGGCGATGCCAACTACATTCTGGGGATCCAGATCTATCGTGATAGATCTAAAAGGATGTTGGGACTTTCACAGTCTAGGTACATTGACACCATACTGAAACGATTCAGTATGGAAGATTCCTAGCGCGGTAATCTACCGGCTTGTCACGGTATCACCCTCTCCAAAGAGATGTCTCCTAAGACTTATTTGGAAAGGGCTCGCATGTCATCAATACCCTACGCATCTGCGGTAGGCTCTATTATGTATGCGATGTTATGTACCAGACCAGATGTAGCATACGCATTGAGCGTTGTAAGCCGGTATCAGTCGAACCCAGGGGAGAAACACTGGATAGCAGTAAAGAACATTCTCAAGTACCTGAGAAGGACTAAGGAGATGTTCTTGGTGTATGGCGGAAAAGACCTCCAGATCGAGACCTTTACCGATTCCAGCTTCCAGAGTGACAAGGATGACTCCAAGTCCATGTCGGGTTATGTCTTTACCCTCAATGGAGGGGCGGTTTGCTGGAAGAGCTCCAAGCAGGAAACCGTTGCTGACTCAACTATGGAAGCGGAGTACATAGCTGCTTGCGATGCCGCAAAGGAAGCTGTCTAGATGAAGAAGTTCCTTACAGAGCTTCAGGTGGTTCCTACCAGTGTTGATCCAATACCGCTGTATTGTGACAACAACGGAGCTATAGCTTTAGCGAAGGAACCCAGGTCCCATCAGAAATCCATGCACATTTTGAGGCGGTACCACCTGATCAGGGAGATCGTTGATCGCCGGGAGATCGAGGTGAAGAGAGTAAATACAGAAGATAGCATTGTTGATCCACTCAAGAAGGCCTTACCCCAGACTCAGTTCGAGCGGCTGATCGAGATGATAGGTCTTCGATACGCCAGTACATGGCCTTAGTGCAAGTGGGAGATTGTTAGTGTATATGCCCTAGAGGCCATTACTGTATCATACTAGTTTGTATATTACTTAATGGAAGCTTGGGATATTCACCTTGTATAGACAATCTTGCTCAAAATGGTAGTATGCTACTTGGTTTGTCTCTACTTCAATATGTGCATGTGTTTCTTTTAGCATATCGCTTATACATATTAGTAGAGCCCTTAGGATCTTTACTTGATTACCAGCGTTGTGATGGCAGTCACACTCGTGGGGGCTGGGTAATCTATAAGCACATCCTTATGCAGGTCCCTAGTCGCAGGACTATCGAGACAGGGCATCGATACTCCGGAGTAGACTAGCGTATGCACTTCTTATCCCAGCTTGGGAGACGGTCTGTCCCACAGCCGTCAGTACGTCGTACTTGAGATAGTATGCGGGTGTTTGTTAGGTTACGAGTACACTGGACAGGACTCGTCGGGAACTGATTGGTTGGTATTATACCTATCGTCAGTTATCAGTTCTCAGGTGACATGAGTACAGTTTAGTCCGCTGACTTGACACTGTCACTTCGCCTCGAGTGTGTTCCCACCGTACTTTGATTACTACCCTACCACGGCTCAAAGGAGTCGTCCAAACAGGTAGTAGTTGGGTGCAGTCCCGAAGCACTTGGAGGCAGTGACGGTTAGACAGGATTCGTCTCTCCCGGTATTAGGGGTTGACATCGCGCTGTGTCTAGGAGAGCCATTACACGAGTAGTCCCTGGCCAGGGCAAGCGAGATATACTGTTAGGTTTCCAGTGTTATCTCAGGGTGTTCTGGGCTACACTCCGACACGACTTGTACCGCTATTAGGGGACTGACGTTCACCACCCCCTAGGCCCGCCATGCGATATATCAGACGAACAGACCAGACTGTACGGAGATTGTCACATTCAGGCTCAGTAGGAGTTCAGATGGGTTTCACCTCGTCCGTCTTCTTATCGGCATCTACCTGGGGGCCGTTACACACAGCTAGTGTCACTTGCGGTCTGTGGTTAAACCCACTGCCAGCGTAGTGTCGAGTCTTTAGAGTCCCACACAGAGAGCTATTCGCCTTTAGGCAAAAGAGTAGAGGTCGCATGGTTTTGCGACAGGTCGTATGGTTTTGCGACAGGGTTCGGTCACATCCGTGCTTTGTGCACGTTTAGTGTCCGGACAGTTAACACTGGCGGGCTTTGGTTTAAGCCAGATCCTAGTGTACGTTTTGGGATTGGTTTTATCTCGTTTGTATTCGTGTTCCTCGGAATGCGGATGCGGGTGTGTATGCACAGTTGACAGAGAGACAGAGGCAGAGGATTCTCATTAGGGTTATTGACTGTTGACTATTGACTTTTGCTAAACCCTAATGAGAATAAGAAATATGATTAATGAGAATATTAATTAAGTATTATTGTGTCATGGTTGGGATGAAGGTTGACTTTGTTGACTTGTTGACTTGGTTGACCGGTTGATTAGGTTGGACTAGTTGACTATCATCATTACAATGGTTGTCATTTCATGCAAAGACTTTTGCTTGCTTGTTGTGCTTTGCAAAATGAGTGCATGAAATGATAATGCCACTTGATATGATATGAACCATCACATAATACTCAATTATTATTATTATTATTATTATTATTCTTTTTGGATTATGAGAGAGAGGTTGAGAAAGGTCTTGCTCATTCTTGGTTTTACTTTCTCTCTCTTGAGCTCTCTCATCCTCAAGCTCCCTCCCTCTTCCTCTTGCTCACTCTCTAGTTCATGGTTCACTTGTCTCATGTGTTGAGAAACAAGAACCATTGAGATAAAACCCAACATACTCCTCTACTCATCCTAGTTCATAAGGTTTAGCAAACCAAGTGTTCTAGTTTCTTCAAGTTTGAAGAGAAGCCAAAAGGTAGAAGCTTTCGGGTGGATCCATCTTCGGCGCGAGAAGACGACGAGGGGAAGCCGGTCCGTACACCATAAGAGTTGAAGACGAAGGAGTTCAAGAGAGGTATAACCCCCTAACCGAGTAGGTAAAACTCTTAGTTAGGCTTGTTAGATGGTTGTTTAACAAAGATCCGTATTTTGAGTCCATGTTACCACCTCTAGAAAAATCGTTTTTCATCATTTCCGCAAGCCCGTAAGTACCGGGAGAGGTAGCATGGACTTACATCTGCCAGTATTGATTCTATGATTTTATTTATAGATTTTGATCCTGACATCTTGAATATCTCGATCTCCCGACCTGAGCTAAATCTGCACAATATCTCCATGAATAATATTAGTAATATTTGTTAAATTAGAGATAGTATCTTAATCTTTTTATATGGTAATAAATCTTTAAGGAATTTGATTAAGATTATTTGATATGATATACATAATAAAAATATTATATAAATATTATATGCATATATTTTCCTTCATAATATTAATTATAATATATAAACATATGATAAAGAGTAACTTTGCAGATAAACCCACATATATTCTATATTTATAATAAACACCTTTAAATATTTAAGAAAATTAAGTAAAATATTATATCAAAAATGCAATATTTTCGACTGAACAAATACCCCAAAACTTAACTTTAATCGTCCCGAGCAAACTAGTTATTCAAGAGAGGGAGAAAAAAAAGAAAAGAAAAACTTAGCACATTTTCGTAGGCAACACGATTGCACTTAGCACGTGCAACAATCCGTTAAACCTCTAGGTGTCTCTAGTAGGAGGAGTGTTGTCTCCTGAAGGTTTTCAGCGGATTACACCCATAAAATCCCATAATAAAAGAAAGACGATGAAATTTACATACAAAGATAAGAATTATAAAAGAAAGAACTTAAAAATAAGAGTTTCCAACTACACTAACTTTTCAGTTGTCATGAGCCCTATCTTAATGGTCGTGAAAAGATGTTAGAAAACATATCATCCCTCAATAAAATATCGCCTTTAGTCTTCCTCCCTACATTTTTTCTAAACATTAATCATATACCCCTACGTGTGTGTAAAAAACATCGCTACACTTAGAGAATTCAATTCAAGCTATCATATCCTTGTCCATCTTCCTTAGTACTTTTTAGTCGGTGAATATTTTAGATGGAACTACTCACACATTCTTCATTCGACCGTTAATACTTCTTGAGACACTAACCGACCGATTACTAAATGTGCTCACTCATTTAGGCGAAATTTCTCGTCTTGCAATACCTAAGGCTTAGCAGTGGCTCCTAAACCAGTCGGTCTAAAGCACTAGGTGATAAAGTATCCTCGCTATATTTTTTTATGCTGCCTTAACCAATTACAAAACCAGTGTTCATTTTTCTTCACCATTTTTTTTAATTTATATTTATATTTTTTTCATACCAAGGCCTTTAGACAAGAACATTTCTAGGTATTCTCTACTATCCCAAGTTTCAAGATGTGTGCAAGTGCGTATAGTAAAGTATCAACATTCAAATGTTTGGACTCAAGAATAAAGACTATTTTTCAGACTCAGATCTATCCTCAGATTAGTGATTCCCTTCATCTTACTAACCCTTGGGACAACAGCTCATAACTACTTATTACTAGTTTCGTTTAAGAAAATATCTAACTTTCTTGCTTTTCTCAAACTATTCTTATCTTTCATATGTAATTTTTCACTTTCTAATCTTTTATTATTAAAAAAATTTATGCTTATATTTATGATAATGTAAAATAATACGTGAATAAGCACAAACCTCCTCCAAACCTGTTTGCAGCAGTGTCCTCACTGATGTCATCTGTTAAGCTAAAAAAAACTGTAGACTTGGGAGGAAAATTTAGTAACGGGACATGAATTAATGACAGTGAAAACCTCCCCCAAACTTATATTTGGCTCATAATTTTGTAAAAATTTTATTTTCTTTCAAGGGCCAAAATATCTTCTCCTTCCCCTAAACTTGAGTAAACAGTATTAAGAATTTTAAAATTATAAAAGGGGTTTAAAGTTATTGGTCAATATAAAACTTTACAAAGATCAAAAGTCAACACCAACCATTTAAATATTTTATCAATGTAACACCAAGGTTGGTAGAAGATCATGTCACCTATAGACGGGATGAAGTGGGGAGGAGATAAGAAGTGTAATAGAACGGGTTTACGTCTCGGTTTGTAGAGACGAAACAATGATGATAGATTACTCGCATTCTCGTTCTTGATAAAAAGAAGGGATGGCGGTTCAACTTCTTTGGGTTGGGGTTCATTCATCACAACTCCCATGTTTTCTAAGAATGCGAGTTCTTCGGCGAAAATGTCTTCAAAGTTTTCATCGATATTCCGAATGATAATCTCATCGAAAAGAAAGGTATGATCCTCAGACTCCATAAAATATTCATATTTAGCGTTAGATGTTGACCCGGACATCTCGACTAACTTATTCGACAAGTCAAAGGATTCGGACTTGGGTGTGGACTTGTCGATAGAAGGGCTCTCATGTGTATAATAAATAGCAGGATCAAACAACAACGCACTAGTGGAGTCGAGATAAGTATCGTGAAACTTTTCAAGTTCGCTGCTGTCGGAATCTATCGTTTCGACAAAACATACTTGAGCATAGGGTTCGGAGGATTCACTTCCCAACTTGTAAATGTTAAGCTCAATTTACATCTTCCCGAAGGATGGGGCCATAGAACCGTTTCGACAATTGATTATTGCGTTGGAAGTCGCTAGAAAAGGCCGGCCTAGAATCACCGGAAGTTGGCTTCGTGGGTTTTCTATAGGCTGTGTATCAATAACTATGAAGTCCACAGGGAATATAAATTCCCCGAATTTGATTAACACGTCCTCTAACTCACCTCTAGGTTGGGTGATAGATCGATCGGCCATCCGAAGAGTGCAGTGCGCCGGTTTTAACTCTCCAATGCCTAATTGCTCATAGACAGAATACGGAAGCAAGTTAACACTCGCACCTAAATCGAGTAGAGCACGATTGATATTTTTACCCTCAATAGAAATTGATATTGTAGGACTCCCGGGGTCCTTTCGTTTCTTAGGTATTTGTTGGGTAAAAGCAGTGCTCACATTACTCGCAAGGAAAACCTTTTTAGGCACTTGAATTTTCCTTTTTCTAGTGCACAGGACCTTTAAAATTTTTGCATAGGACGGAACTTGTTGGATAGCATCTAGGAGAGGAATATTTATGTTAACTTGCTTAAAATTTTCCATAATCTTCTCCATTTGGAGACTCGGTCTATTTCCCCTTAACCTGTGTGGAAAATGAGCTTTATTAATAAGGGTTAGGTCTACCATTTATGGAGAAGTTTGTGGGGATGGAATCGATCCAAGAATTAGAATTGGGATCGTTTTAGGTTGACTCAAGGGCTGAGGGTTCGAGCCTACTGGAAAACGGAGAATAGGCTCGGAAGAAGAGGGTGGACAGGACGAAGGAGGATCAGAAGTAGAAACCGGAGTCTCATCAATATCGTCAACATGTTCACCCACTTGGTTATTCAGCACTCTTCCCAATCTTAACGTGGTTACGGCAAACACGTTATGACTTTGTGAGTTGCCAGGATTCGGAAGAGTTTGAGATGGAAGTTTCCCTTTCTCTCTCTCACTCATCGCGGCATTTAACTGTGCAAGTTGTGCTTCTATCAATTTTATTCTTTCACCTTGAGAAGCAGCGTGTTGCACTAACGTTTGGATAGAAGATATTAAATTAGCCGTCATTTGTGTAGATTAGTTAATGAACGTTTCTAAGTTACGTTTGAGTGCAGAGGTTTTATCGGTACCGGCCGTTTGGACAGAATTATTATAAGGTGCAAAATTGTTGGCCGGATTTTGAAAAGTTTGCGGTTGAAAAGGGTGCAGACTCGGTTGCGGTAGTTGTTGCTGCTGTGGAGGAGGCCTTTGGTAATTTCTTGGGAACTGGTTTTGATTTTGAGTTTGGTTTTGGTTCCAAGCAAAATTAGGATGATTCCTCCATCCCTGATTGTATGTGGAAGAATACGGATTGTTTCTAAGTCGTTGCTGAAAAGTAGCATTAATTTGTTTTTGACTTTGAAACGGTGGACTCAAAGGACATTCTTCTATCAAATGTGATGAGTCGGAACAGCAACCACACACGGTTTTGGGAAGCGTAACTTGGTTTAGGGAGGCAGATGAGAATTTGTTTTCGATAGCGTCTGTAGGGTGTTTTTCGTCACCCCATTGAGATGGGAATACGCGCACGCTTGTCAGGCATACTACAGATTTCCCCTGCCTAGGGTAGGCCAGGGTTTAATGATTGTGGAGATCCGAATCTCCGGCAGCCGCGGACTAAACTGCCGTTAATTACCCCTCGCCTTTGGAGCGAGGGAACCTCCGATTAACGGGTTAAACTGGTCATGCGAACTCGATGTGCAGTGTGCGTGTGATGTATTTTGAAAGGGTTTTTTTTGGATATGTCGGGAGCCACGCAGAGTTTTTACGGGGGTCCCGCTACCCAGATAGCGGGCTGGGGGTCAAGGGGGCTAGCAGCCCCCTTGCGGGGTGCGGGGCAGCACCCCATTAGAAATTTTTTTCTAACGGGGACAGTGTCGTGGTGTATGTGTATGTGCACATATGTATACATATGTATGTATATATATATATATATATGTATGTATATATATAAGGGAAAAAAGGGAAGAAAAGGCATCCAAAGGATGAGTGGGGGCAGCACCTTGGGCGCTGTGTGCCTAGGTGCTGTGCGCTCAGGCGCTAGAGTGCCACGTGTCGGCACGTGGGTGTTCTGGGCTTGAGCCCAAGCGCGCCACATGTCGGCACGTGGGTGCTTTGCGCTTCAGTGCCTGACGTTTGAGCGCAAGTGCGCCCAGTGTCGGCACGGGGGTGACTTGCGCATGAGCACAAGTGCGCCACGTGTCGGTACGGGGGCGACTTGCGCCTGAGCGCTTATGCCTGAGTGCAAGCGTGCCACGTGTCGGCACCGGGGCGACTTGCGCTCGAGCGCTCGCGCTGGAGCGCAAGCGCGCCACGTGTCGGCACCGGGGCGACTTGCGCTCGAGCGCAAGCACACCACGTGTCGGCACGTGGGCGCTTTGCGCTTGAGCGTAGGCCGCTATAGTGCAAGCGCGCCACGTGTCGGCACGTGGGCGTTTTGCGCTCGAACGCTGAGCGTTTGAGCGCAAGCGCGCCACGTGTCGGCACGCGGGCGTTCTGCGCTTGAGCGCCGGCGAGAAAAAGAGGCTTTTAGCCTAGAAAATTTCTCGGAAGAGAAATCAGAGAGGAGTTGGACTCTTGAGTGTGTTTTTTTTTGGGTTTAGTGAAAGGGGTTCTTCTTCTTCCTCCTCTGTTAGCTGGATCTTGAAGATCAAGAGATGTGAGATCTCAAAATCTCTCATTTTTGGGATCTAAAGACAGATCCAAGTTCCCCTTTGTGGGTTTGGTGGTGAAAAACTATTTTGTTTTTTGAAAAGGAAGAGTAAAACTCTTGATTTAATTCAAGAGAAAGAAGAAGGTTTTGGAATCTTGAGGAAGGAGAAAAGATCTCAGATCTAATTTTTTTGGAGAGAATGAAAAGTATTTTTTTTTATTCATCATGTTGCCTTTTATAGGCTTACATTTTTACATATAGCCCCTTGGGCTTCACAAAATGGCATTTTACCTATCCCATGGCTCATGTGCCATTTCATTTTTGCACATAAGCCATGGGGTTACAAAATATTGGCTTTATGCCCATTTTGCATACATTCATGTATAAAAAATTACATAAAAATTATTTATTACATGATTTTGTTGTTGGCATGGAGAGGCTGGCCACGGGCTCGACTTGGGCATGGGCCCGCTTGACCTGGGCTTGGGTTCACCTAGCTTGGGTGTTGACCTTGACTTTGACTCGGTCAACCGGGGTGTAAATTTTTACCCCAACAGCGTCGAGTTTCTTTCGCTTCGCGGCCATTTCGGTTTTCACTGTGATGGAAACGTCGAGCTGATGTATACCTCCCCTAGACGATGTTGGGCTAACGCTTTCCCACTGCAAAGTTTGTTCGGCGAGATCTTCCAGAAATCGCCAACCTTCACCATCGTTTTTAGACATAAAATTGCATTGACAAATGGTTCAAGCATCTGTTTTGTGGCAGGATTAACACCCTCATATATAATTTGGCAAAGTTGCCATTTATTAATTCCGTGATGGGGGCATTGTAGAAGAACATCCTTGAACCGTTCAAACTATTTCTGGAATGGTTCGTTGGGAAGTTGGGTAAACTGGTTAATCTCACTTCGAACACGGGCAGTCTTGTGATTGGGATAAAATTTCTTAAGAAATGCTATAATGAATTCGTCCAATTTGGCGATAGAATATGCGTCAGTGTTATAAAGCCATTTTTCTGTTAGGCCGCACAAGGTAAAAGAGAGAAGACGTAATCTCATAGCATCCATAGAAAGTTGTGTAGTGCGCATCATTGCGCATACGTTTTCGAATTTGGTGATAAAAATGTATGCGTTTTCAGATTCAAGCCCGTAAAATTTGGGCAACAGGTTAATGAAGTAGGGTTTAATTTCAAACTAATCCCTATTGGCTGATGGAATAGATAGACAAGTAGGAAGGGGACTGCGTATCGGGTAGCATCTTTCTTGAAGAGAGATGCGCGGTGGATTCTGCGCACCTATGGGTGGTGACAGGGGTGTGTTGGTAAAATCTGATGGAGAATCGTCCATCTCGGTCGATGTGGTGGGTGGAGGGGAAAAGAAGATGAAGAAGTACCGATTTCGGAGTCGATAGCAGAAACACGGACAAGATGGGTACTAAAATCCTGTATCCAGCCGATCATACTAAGCGGGTTTAGCGCACATGGCAGTGTGTATGAGAACGACTTAAAAATGGTTTGTTTTCAAAAAAGTGTCGGACGTGAGGCTTGACTCAACAAATCACAGAATGCACAATCAACCCTAAAACTAAGGTCACCTAGGTCAAGCACTAGACCGCTCCTAGAATTTCAAAGGACAGGTCGCAGGATCAATCCTCTACCACCTCTTTATCACTCTTGTGGTCAGGTATATGCCAGGTAAGTGGGAGGTATCAGCTATACAAATCACCGAAAATAGCGGGTCTAATTAAGTAACCACTTTCCTGGACACCACAAGAGAGATGCGGATAAGCGATAGATTACCCACGACCCTCCTCTGTCTTAATTGAGTGCAACGGTCCTTAGAGTCTTGGTCTAGATATTTTTTAATTAATGTAGGGTTATGCAGATACTTGTTTTATGATTTGTGGGGCCTAGAAAGGGTGATGAAATCCCCACCTAATCTGAATTTTGGTCTTGCCACTTAAAGTACGGTGAAAATATGCACAAACAAACCAATTATCAAAACACGCAAAAAGATTTCTGAGCGGCAAAATTTGCAAAGAATCCTGTAGAAAAATCAGATTATTGGATTTGAGAGGAGAGATAAAGATATGTGGAAATTACCAGAGAATTTTGGAGGCACGATTCTCCAAAGCCGCCACTCAACGGCGGCCAATTGCTTCCTATTGCCGCAATTCAGCGGCGTTCTAGAGGGAACTGTTGATAATTTTTTGTAGTAGCTTCCTATGCTCCTCTAAGCTTCTCTGAAAGTCTCTGACTCCCTAATTCCTCGTTCAAGCGACTCTAGATTCTCTCGCAAAAATTCACACAATAATTGTTAAATATGCAAGATGCGGTTTTGATTCTCTTTTATGAATCGGATAAGAATTCAACCCGAATAGCAAGAAAAAAAATTACGCACGTATCCCCGGCAACGGCGCCATTTGATTGATGTGAAAAAGTGTTTGTAGTTACTGCAATCAACACGGCGTCGCGTGTAGCTAGCTGTGGTGAGAACGGGTTGTCCGCAGGGATGCATGGAACTTTTAATCTTGGTTTAGACGAGTTGATTAGAAATGGGGAGATTGGTTGTAGTTACAGATATACTATGGATGTAAGTTATATAAAGAAGAGGCTTGTAGGGTTCATAGAATTTGGCAGTAATGAATGATTAACTAAACATTACTCCTTTTATCTTTTAATAGATTTAAAACTAGATCGATAGTGATGCATGTAGATTAGGCTTTTTGGAGGGAATAAGGTTCCCACTCTTAACCCTTATCTTTACATGGATCTCTATTCATGTCTAGCCTTTACCAAAACAATTGTTAATCTAATCTCAAATCGCGGTCGAGACTATCAATGAATTGATAGCGCGCCCGATTAGGATGTTAACAATTCTTTTGCTAAAGTTTATAAACTTTATAAGATGTAAAAGGAGTTATAATATTTTATCATCCATTGATCTACCCTAATTCTACAAAGCCTAGTGTAACAACTCCAATTTTTGTATACATAAAATTGATTTAAATTTGATGTATACTTGGGGTATTTAATGTTGCTGTTACCACTTTAACTATTTATTTTCCCGCAATAATTACAAGAAGGAGCTTGTAGCTCATTGGTAATACCTTGCACTGCTGAACCAAGCCACCAGAGTTCAAATCCCCTACCCCACATTATTTTTGTATTTATTTTGTTTTAAATTTCTTGGAAGCCCAACAATTCACAGACCATAACTCCCAAACTTTGAACTTCACCTGAAAATATAAATATACCAGAGCCTACCCCATAAGACCCCCCACCCATCGACCACCGAACTCGACCAGGATCGGCCGAGTCGGCCGGCGGACCGGCCGACTCGGGCCGGTGCCGCCGGCCGGACCGCCGAGTCCCCAACACAAAAAGTCTGTCTTTTTGCCTTCTTTAACCCTCTGCACACACCATTTATTTGGATCGGTACCCGAATCTTAAATATCCCCCATTTACTACAATTCTTAATGATTTTCTATAATTTTTACAATTTCTTTTTATTAAAAACCTTTCACCCATCCTACCCTAGCCTACCCTATAAATACACCCCCTACCTTCTACCCTCTCATCCCAAAACCCTAGGCTCACTCTCTCAAAAATTTTCCAAGAAGTGTGTACTTTGAAAACAAGTTCGCGGCGAAGCTCCGACAAATTTCCGGTGGGAATTCCGGCGACGTTTTTAGAAACAACCGGCGACGAAGCAACGCCTCAGCAACTTCTTTAGTTCCCCCTACACTCCTTTGCCTAATCGAAACCCGTAAGTCCCATTCTATCCCCCTTCTATTTCTCTAAAATACGAAATTACGAAACCCGACGGAATCGGAACAAATCCAATTTCCGATTCGGTTTTCGATAAAAATTCTCTTCTCACCAATACATTCATGTTTAAACATCTTTATCTTGACTATTAAACTTTTAAAAATCAATTTGAATAAGTTTTCTCACATGAAATGATAACCTTTCCAATTTATCGTATTTTTCACTTTAATACCATCATGTTTCGATTTCACATTTAAGCTCTTAATTTTGCTATACATTTAAAGTAGAGCACGAGGTAATGATCTACCTCCACACACACGCAAATACAACCCTAAACGACATCATCAAAAACTTAGAATACGATAAAATAATACTTTCATTTAAATACCACATTCTTAATAAAATCAATTCTAAAAGTTTAGCTTTGATACACTTTTAAATAAATACATCTTATTAGGAAAACACGATAAGTTGTGGATATCGATCGTTTATCTAAACCTGACTTTGTGGTGTCTACGCTAGGCAACTGAGCAAAGATAACTTTAAAAGGCCCGTCTCACGATTCGTGAGCGGATTCCTCCTTCCTCACTTGTACTTACCTGGCCACAATTGGCGGTGAAGAAGCGATTTGAGGCTTCTAATGACTTGTCGTTTAGACCATTTAGAAATAGGCTAGTTGGTTTAGGAAACCCTAGAATCTAAAATACGAAAAATTACACTTTGCAAATAAATACCTTTTACTTTATAAAACCGTTTTCTAAAAGATTAGTATTTTACTATCTTTGCAAAGCACCACTACAAACCATTTTTGGGGAACCCGTTCAGGATCGTGTGGTTTATCGCGCACCCTCGGGCTAGTAGTGTGAGATTCAGACCTCCGCAAGGAGCATTCGGTCTCGAAAGGTTTAAAATACGACATCTTAAGAAAATGAGATTTTTGGAATATAAAATATTTATTAAAATTATTTTTGTATAAACATATGTATATTTACCATTTAAATATCTATTTTATTATAATATAAATTTTCCATCTTTTCCTAAAAATCACAAGAATAAATTTTACACTAAAATACCATGAACTTCAAATAATCAATATTACAGATAAATACCCTTATTTATAAAACTAGGATATTTTCACTAGAAATGTCACAACATAAAATTCACCCTCATTACAACTTTAAAGACGAACAATAAATACTTGAGATATATTTTGAAAAGTATATAAAAGTATTTTTACATAAAAACCCCTCAAGTTTTATAAATTACCCTAAGGACCCTAGCAATTATAAGACTTCGATTCACATTCCTGATTGTCTGACTCGGGTTTGAGTCTGATTAATCTGACTTGAATATGATTCAAGTCAATTTATAATCTACAAGATTCCAATTCAATATGAACACATGAATCTATGAATCCAAATATCAATTTATACAACTTGACCAAACCGAACCATGGATATATATTCATTTTACATGATACTCAGTATTCTATTTACATGACTCTACGGTTATAACCGTTTCCTGATATCATGGTTTCGGTCAGTCAGTCAATCACTCATACAATCAATACAATTTTATAAGATAACAATACAAACAAGATATCGTGGGGTTTAAGGGGTAGATTGGTACGGAAGGTGTTAAAGATGGCACGAGGTGGTCAGATTTAATACACCTAACATGAATCCAGTTGTTGTTGTACCGTGGCATAAACGGTTCCTTGTGCTATACGTGCCCCTAGTCTCTGGCATATAGAGACTCCCCTCGTATACACTGGTATCCTTCTGTACCAAGCTACAAACAACAGTGTTAATACGACATTACTACAGGATAATACAACTTTAAAATATATCTTCTTATTCTGTCTTTTTCTACTTTCCTCTTACCTTTGGGACTTACCGAGCGACCTGTTCGCTGACGACATTCTGGTTCTTTCTTCTTTGAATATCGTCAGGTGTTTCGGACCCGGCAGAGATCGAGCCATCGCAAGAAGACTTGGAGCAGCTTGCTGAAGACCCTGCACTTAAGTTTCATTTTACACTTTTCCTCTCTGTACTTTTCATTTCCTGTTATGCCACTGTTTAGGCATCTTTTATTTCAGTTGTATTTCCCTTCATATATTGTACAAAGAATGTTATTAAATAAAAGTTGATGTTCTTTTTATTTCTTGTCTCTTGTGTATTTATTTTATATTACTTAGATACGCTTAGCGTATGTACTTCTGAGTATATACGTAGCGGACCTGGTCGCGTCCCCTTCGCCGTACACTGGGAAGCGGGGCGTGACACCTAGCAAGCGCAGAATTACTCACGCATGTTTTGAGAAGAAGAAGAAAGGACAGAGAAGGAAATCATAATGTAGAATTTAAATGCAGAAAGTAAATGCGAAATAATTAAACAAATGATCTATCTTTATTTATCAACATTACAAGTACAAATCCTTCGAATTTAGATTATAAAAAGAAGTTGCTCTCGATCTCTGCCTCGCAGGAAATAGATGCTCCGTTAATATTCACGTCGCTCTATCACGTTGAATCGCGAACCTGTCGTGGATCTCTTATTCTTGACATTGATTTGCTTCGTGTTAAAGCTGATACCTTTTAACTTTAGCCCTCGGTCTTTTATATTTCCCCTAAATTAGAAACCCTAGATCCCATGTATAACGATTTATTGTTGCGATCCTGATCATAAAATCACAGATCCTACAGCCATTTAATGGCCGCGGATCCACCGCTAAGAGGCCTATGTGGCCGCGGAAGGGCGGCTGTTTGGGAGTGTTAGGGTTCTAAAATTCAGATGCCTTCTCATGTTGACACGTGAAGATTTTTTCAATGCCCGGATTCTTCAAATATTTCCTGAGTCTCTGCCAGTATTGATTCTACGATTTTATTGGCAGATTTTGATCCTGACATCTCGAATATCGATCTCCCGAGCTGAGCTAAATCTGCACAATATCTTCATGAATAATATTAGTAATATTTGTTAAATTAGAGATAGTTTCTTAATCTTTTTATATGGTAATAAATCTTTAAGGAATTCGATTATGATTATTTGATATGATATGCATAATAAAAATATTATATAAATATTCTATGCATATATTTTCCTTCATAATATTAATTATAATATATAAACATATGATAAAGAGTAACTTTGCAGATAAACCTACATATGTTCTATATTTATAATAAACGCCTTTAAATATTTAAGAAAAATAAGGAAAATGTTATATCAAAAGTGCAATATTTTCGACTGAACAATTATCTAACATGAAAAGAGAACATGTCAATGGCACAATTTGTTATACAAAGACATTTATATTTGGTGATTAAATATATGAAAACAAAACGAAATTTGTCTTGCCAAATATGAAATATATGTATGTATATGTTAATATATGCATTTGAATGAATCGAGGACTTCAGCATAGCACAAATGAAAAAGAATGACGACATGACAACATGGGGATTCAACAAGAAGTAAGAAACGAGGAGAAAATAGAGGAGAAGGAGATAAAGTGGACTTACGGGTTACGCTAAAGTAGGGAAGAAATAACCTCAATTTGTAGAACCGAGACCGTAATGTGGCTGAGGAAGTGACTTGGACTACGAGGTCTCCTTGGCGAGTTGTCTTGAATGATTTAGGATCGTAGAGGTGAAAGAGAAATCTCGGTTGGAAGAATTAAGACTACAGATGATCGGCCGGAGCTTTGACAGAGTGCCGGCGTTTCAAGAGTTTGCCTTCACCTTGAACTTGAGAAAGATGTTTGAGTTGGAATTTTGATTAGAGTTTCTGTATATTTCATAGGGGTGAAGTGTGGATAGGTTGTGGGGTTTATATAGGGATGATGGAGAAGATGTGGTGTAAAAATTATGATAAATGGCATTAAAAATTGATTTTTAATGGGAAAAAGAAGTGTGGCTGTTCTCTGGATTAATGCATTGGTTTTGGAATATGGAAACGAAAAGGCGGATATTCAAAGGTTGTATCGACCCGGGAGGGGCCCGTTTGGCCTTGTTCTGGCCTCCCGAACCGCTCTTTGGGCCGCCCGAGCCGTCTTGACGTCCAAGTCTGGGTCCGGATCTTGGGTCCTTGCTCAGGTTAGGTTTAATTAGGCTAATTATATACATTTTTTCTCTTAAAACATTTCATAACCTCATGCAATGCTTGTGCAAACTCGTGGGCTTCCAAAACGTTAAAGAGAAAAATAATATAAAATATTGAGGCTAATGGGATTCGAACACGCAGGCTATGAGACAGCAGTAGGAAGTCTTAACCAGTGCGCTACAAAGAATTCCTTGCACTTATTTCACAAGAATTTTCTTATATCTCGAAATCAAAATAGAATACATTCTCTTTTATGAATTAAAACGAAAGGAATGGTACATGGGATTTAGGGTCGTTACATTCTACACAACTTAGAAATAATTTCGTTCTTAAAATTACCCAAGAAAAATGTTTGCAACAGATTCAACGAAATAAGGTGGTTATAAGAAAAATCGAGATGACGATGAAAAGTCATATCTGTTTCTGCTGTATTGAGTCATGATCATCGAAAAATAAGAAGAGATTCAACATGATAGGATTCAAAAATGCAGTCATTACAATGGATTTCTCCGAATCCGAGAATGTATTCATCTTTCATAACAAATCTTGCCATTACTTTAACATTTGTATCATGATTATATTGAAAAGGACCTTCCCCAGAAAAATTCATTTGTGATTGTGTGGAGGAGAAACCAAACGTGCTTTTCGTATTTTTTTTTACATGTTTATGTAAAGTATCAGTGCCGATACCGCCCTTATAATTATACGGAGCAACACAATATTTGCACACTGCGTATCTATCTCCTTCTCTATATTCAATAGTAAAGTGTTCCCAAATATTACTACTAAGTACGCATTTTTTAGTTTCTTTAGATGTGGGTGTGACTCTGGATTCTTCTACTTGTGTTTGTAAATTAGGATTAGAAAGTTGGCAATGATGTTTATCAGATGAACCCTTCACAATAATTTTTTTTAACTAATTAAAATATTAAATATTAAATATCACCGATACTGATTTAATCGCGAGAAGAAAGCTAAATTTGTAAAACCAAGAATAACTAAAACGTTATAACTTGTAGTAGAGCGATTAAGCAAAAGAGCAGTAAAGTAAGTCGGAGCGTCGAAGACTCGAAACCGTGTTGATTGAACTTGATCTTCAATTCTTGATGCTTGAATGTTGAAACTTGAGAGTAGAAACTTGAGAGAGTTTTTAATTTCAAATTTGAGAGAGTAAGTGATTTAGTGTAAAACGAAATGAGTGTGAGGTTGTTGTATATATAAAGATTTCAAAATTTTCAGCCGCAACGAGACGAGCCTTCCAAATTCAACCGTTGCCGATTGTTGTGCGTGGGTTTCGAGGCGAGGCGAGTTGAGGCGACTCAGGACGATTCAACTGTTGGAACTCGCTAACGGCTAGTTAGGCAAGTCAACTCACGAGTTAAACTAGATGGGTCGCAACGAGGCAACATTGGTTTTTTCACAAGCCTACTCGCTTCGTCGGGCTTGTGTAGACGAGGCGAGTCGATTCGCCGACTTGCCCACGTTAGCAACGAGGCGAGTAAAATTCGTCTCGTTGCGAGGTGAGGCGATTCGTCGGCGACTCGCCTCATTTGTCAGGCCTAAGTCACTCTCTTTATAGTCAGATTTCCGCCTCTCACGGAATTATAGAAGGGTTTATATAGGATTATTAAAGATTTGAGCCTAATATTAGAAATGAGTTATATTGAGCTACGGACGGCTGCAGCCACATAGCTGCGAGTGCAAAATGATAAGAGAGAGGAGTGGAGCTCTGAGTTATAGTTAGGATAGCACCCACTCCGGAACTGCGTCACGCGATCGTACGGTTGAACTTAGACTCATTTATCTGGTTTAGAAAGAACCCCAATTACTGCTCTAGCTTAAATCTTACAACGGATTCCAACACCCTGATAAACCAATCTTACAACCGCTCCCAAGATAAATCTCTCCAAGACAACATTGATTGCCCATCTTATTTGTAACTAGTATTTTGCACGTGCGATGCATATTTTATTAATAAAATGTGTAAAACTTATATAAATTCATCATATTTAGAATCCAAAAATAATTTTTTTGAGCTCGTGGATAAATATAAATTGATGGATTTTGATTTAAAATTATTTTGAATGTTAATAAGTGAAGAAAATAGTCGTTTTAGTAACTTGGATCAAGATTATTCTAGAAAATATTACAATATGTTATTTACCATATTTAAGTTAAAAAAGATAGTTTTAAATAAATGAAAGGCGAAGTTGAAAAATGATAAGATCAAAATAACTTATATAAAGTTTTTTTTTCTTTAAGTTTGGTTGTAATGTATATTGAATTTGGAATTCAAACTAATTTTCATAAAATTCTTTCTTGTTTGAGGTTTTAGAGAAAGTGGTGTGAATTATTTGTCTTTGGTGGGTCCCTGGAATTTGAGAAAAATTCTCAAATTTTCTTTATGTTTTAAAATTCGGAGATGGTGGAGCATTGGCATTATTGTATAATATATAATATATATAATTTAGAATTCAATTCTTGATCTTATCGTCATGAAGATCTCACAGTAATCGCCAACTATGGCCAATCCCTCCTCATCTTCTTCCATCGTCATCATCTTCCTCCTCCTCCTCCTCAATCCAATCCCAACCAAACCCCACCGCATGATGCTAAACATATGGCCAAGCCCCACCAAGCTCCAATGGCCAACCCCAAGAGCCTCCCCTCTCTCCCCCAACTTCACCATCCTCTCCTCTGACCCTCTCCACCCCCATCTCCAACCCGCCGTCTCCCGCTCCCTGCGCCGCCTCCTCTCTGAGAAACACCACCCCATCATCCCTATCCAACCCCTCACCCTCCTCCCCCGCCCCCTCGCCTCTCTCTCCCTATCCATCTCCAACCTCTCCTCCCCTCTCCGGCACGGAGTCGACGAGTCCTACACTCTGTCAGCCTCATCCTCCTCCGTCGCAACCTTATCCGCCGCCACCGTCTGGGGCGCAATGCGCGGGCTCGAGACGTTCAGTCAGCTGGCGTGGGGCGACCCGGTCGTGGTCGCAACCGATATATTTATATCCGACCGGCCTGTGTTTCCGCATAGGGGGGTCCTGCTCGACACGAGCAGGAACTTTTATCCGAAGAAGGATGTCTTGAGGATGGTCGACGCGATGGCCTGGAACAAGCTGAATGTCTTCCATTGGCATTTGACGGACGCGCAGTCGTTCCCGATAGTGGTGCCGTCGGAGAAGGGGTTGGCGGAGAAGGGTGCGTACGGGGTGGGGATGAGGTACGAGGCCGAGGATGTGGCGGAGATTGTGGAGTTTGGGTTGAGCAGGGGAGTTAGGGTCATGCCGGAGATCGATATGCCTGGTGAGTGCTTGTTCTTTGAATAATAGGCTGTAACCAAATGCTGCAGACTTACAGTAATACCACTGTATTTAATGAGGCCACACTTGGTATTCGTTTTGTGTTGCAATAGAATCAATCCGGATTTCTGTATACGCACCCACGCCTCTCATGTTTACCTTATATAACACTTTATTACCTTTTTACCGGCATATACTAACATTACTTAGAGCTCTAAACAAAGAATCAAATAGGTAGTCGACTGACTCATAGGTGTCATGTGCTAAGGAGTCATTGACAGACACGAAAATTAATATATTTATGAATCAGGAAATTGTTTCAATTTTTTTGCAGTTCTTTGAAAGAAGTGATAGTGCATCAGGTGTTTTAATCTTGCTGTTCTGTTTTGGGATTGGGAATGAAATCTATCTTTTGCCTTGGCATGCAACATTTACATACAATTTTTTATCCCCACAACAAAACTCAGCTCTTATTTTGTTGAATGTTGAACTGTTTGATTTCAGCACACACCGGATCATGGGCGGAAGCCTATCCGGACATCGTGACATGCGCCAACAAGTTCTGGCTGCCGAACGGCGCAGACGATTGGGACAGCCGCTTCGCCTCCGAGCCTGGCACGGGCCATCTCAACCCCCTCAATCCTCAAACATACAAAGTCGTCAACAACGTCATCCACGACGTCGTTTCGATTTTCCCCGAAGGGTTCTTCCATGCTGGCGCGGACGAAATCACTCCCGGATGCTGGAAAGATGACGCGGCGATCCAGTTTTACTTATCGGAAGGGGGGACCCTCAGCCAACTCCTCGAAATGTTCATAAACAAGACCCGCCCGCTCATTGTCTCCCTGAACAGGACCGCGGTGTACTGGGAAGATATTCTGTTGGACCCGCTCATACATGTGAATCCGTCAAGCCTGCCGCCGGAGACAACCATCCTTCAGACCTGGAACAACGGGCCCACCAACACGAAACGGGTCGTGCAAGCGGGTTATCGGGCGATTGTGTCCTCTGCTGACTTCTACTACTTAGACTGTGGGCACGGTGGTTTTGTCGGCAACGACAGTAGGTACGACAATGTGGGTTCTGATTTGGGGTCCGATGGCGGATCATGGTGTGAGCCTTTCAAAACGTGGCAAAGAGTGTACGACTACGATATAACCTACGGGCTTAGTGAGGACGAGGCGAAATTGGTGATAGGTGGTGAGGTGGCACTGTGGTCGGAACAAGCCGATGAGACCGTGCTAGATGCCAGGCTGTGGCCTCGAGCGTCAGCAATGGCAGAGGCGTTGTGGTCAGGCAACAAAGATGAGAATGGAAAGAAGAGATACGCAGAGGCGACGGATCGGTTGAACCAATGGAGGCATAGGATGGTTGGGAGAGGGATCGGGGCTGAGCCTATTCAACCTTTGTGGTGCGTCATGCATCCTGGCATATGCAACACAAGCTAAGAAAAAAATTCTTCAGCATGCCGGCCATACGAGTGTCTGATGACGAGGGAAAAAGAAATACAACCATGAAG
The DNA here is from genome assembly GCA_030015575.1 of Agapanthus africanus. Taxonomy (NCBI): domain Eukaryota; kingdom Viridiplantae; phylum Streptophyta; class Magnoliopsida; order Asparagales; family Amaryllidaceae; genus Agapanthus; species Agapanthus africanus. The sequence continues at coordinate 965,344,272 of CM057338.1, forward strand.
TTATCAGTGTTGATAGTGTAACATTGGCTGATCGACAAAACTGACAACGAGATCTAAATAATCCATGAGAGACTTATCGGAAGTGTGTGACACTCACTGTGCCTGTAACATTTTGAAAATTTTAGAAAATAAATAAATTTAATTAATTAAATAATAAAATGTTAATTTAAATAGTTATTAAAACAATATAGGACATTTCATAAGTAGTATGTAAAACTAATTAAATTGAAATTTAGTGTGTAACATAAATAAATTACAAGGGTTTTAGTGATAAATTTAGCTTCATTTTAATAAAAATGGTATTTATATAATAACATATGTAATGAAGGGTTTTTGTGTAAAGTTTAGGTAATTGTGAAAATTTGGAAATATTGAGAGTGTAAGTGTAAAAGGGTTAGAAAAGGGTTAAGATTCAGAAATTCCTCAAGACACCACAACATATGAGTGATAATATATAGACATCTTCTTCTTGCATGCACACCACCTCAACCTTGCATGAATTCACCACAACTCCTTTGGTGACACCTCCTTCTACAACCCTCACTCATTCTCCTTTATCTTATATCAATTGATCAATTCATATAACCATTTAAAACCTGAAATTTCAAAGAAAAGAAAAGAAAAGAAATTCATTAGAACACAAAAAGAAAATAGAAAAAGGGGAGAAGAGAAGAAGAACTAGTGCCAAGGATTTATACCATCAAGTTAGGAGATAAGGACTTGGGCATTTTGGAGAAAGCCTTTCAACAATCTTCTGTAGGTATAATCTCTGATCTCTGTAGAATTATAGTTCTGAAATGTTTAAACTTAGAAATCGGGTATCGGATATTTGATATTTTAAGAAAATATTGGCTCTGTGAAGATCTGTTGTATCTTAGATAATAATTAACCTAACCAAACAGTACCTTAATCATATAGACTAGACCTAGAATAAACCCTCGGGATACGAACCCTTCTGCTCAGATTTTGGCTGGCGACAATATCAAAAAATCCGATGTCGCCGGATTTTTAGAAAAGTTAGATGTTGTTTTTAGGGTAGGTCTCTGTATAGATATTAGGATATTTTGTATTGTTTGTTTAAGTTAAATTTTCGGTAAGGGAAATCTGGGAGTTAATATCTGAAATAGGGTTAAAACATTTAAAACACGACACGGGTAATTCGTAACGCGTTTCTGTTTTCTGTTACGAAACAGCGTTTGATTAAATTCGGTTAGTGTAAGTGTTATATGGTTTAGAATAGTCGTACGTAGTATAGTTAATACATAACGCTTGTATTTTCATATTTAGCCGTATCGAAGTTAGCCGTTTCTTATACAAGTTAATTTCAATATTAGATTCGAATACGGAAACTTCGGAGGCCGCAAGGAAAGCAAAAGGATTGGTGATTTCTGAGTAGTACGACATATTCCGGTGAGTAGACTAAATATCTACCGGGAGATTTTGTATGGATGGCGTGATATGCCCGTGATTTAAGTTTAAATTACAATTGTTTCTTCGTTTATAAAGTTTGATCGTATGCATTCATATATATAAATTTCATCATGTTAATAATTGTTAGAATATTGCACAAATTATCGACGAGTTATGCTGCACATGCACATATCTACATGTTACACTACACCTCGTCGATATTAACATGTCGCATATACACTTAGTACTTATTATACTAAATATGAATTTCATCATACCCTAAACATCAAGAATGGTAGTTATTTTTCATAAATGTCATCATGTTTTATCTTCAAGTATTTGTAGTTCTGATATAAGATGCATTGGATTACTACTGATTTATGGTTTTGAGTTTTATACACTATTGAAAGGATTAAATGATTTTCATGATTGATGTGATATGTCCACCATGAAATGTCGTTTTTTGATTTGATTTTGTTCCGAACCGGGTGGGGTAGCTATACGGTTGCGGAATTTTTTACGTATATCCGGGCTGAGTGGGGTAGCTATACAGCTGGATTCATGGTGGACCCGGTCGGGACTGAGGGGCAGGAGAGCCTAACGAGGATACTCGATACCAGAGTCAGTGGTAAACACGGCGGATATCTAGGTGATACCGACCGGTGTTATTTGATTGACACGATCGTTCGGGAAACGATGCCTGATGAAACACCAAAGATTTGTGTCGATGTTGGACACGGGAAGAAAATGAACCTTATTTGAAAAAATAATTGATGAGATTTCAGTTTTGATTTATACATTGAGTAGTACATATTCATACTTCCACCTGTTATTATGCATCACATTTATCATTGTTGATATTAGTTCTAGTTCAGCATACTTACATTATCAACCGATATATGTTAGTTTTATTTACTGAGTTGGCAACTCACCCCCGTTGTACCATAGTTCCTTGCAGGAGTCGTGTGGACGTGTAGCAGCAGTGCGGATCCACTTATCAGCTTTTAGCGCTCTTTTGCTAGGTGGGTTACCTATACAGTAACCTCCTCTTTTGGATATGTATATTTTGGATCTAGTATTACCCCATCAGACCATATATAGTTGACTTAGAACGAGATGTAGTTGTATATATCTTATTTTGACGGTTGAGATCATTTGGTTGTGTTAAATTATATTTCTTTTACTTATGCTCGAGATTCTTCATTTTGAGTGTCGTATTATTATTGTGTATTGATTTCCGCTATTTGGCATCGTTTTGCTCCCAACTAGGGATGCAACCTTTTTACACATTCTTTAACTGCTTAATTAACACTTAAAAAGGAAGTACTGCCGAAATTTCAAAACCAGTTATTTAAAATTCTTTTATTTAAAAATCATTCGGCATGCTACTCCATCCTTCTACTTAAAAACTAAAATTTTCTACATTCCGCAAAAAGGGTTTTGATCTTGGTTTTAGGCTTACTCAGATTTTGTCGATATCTTTAAATATCATACAATCTAAGTGCCGGTCACATCCAAACTTGGGTCGTGACAAAGTTGGTATCAGAGCTTAGGATTAACCTTACGGAACCGAGTAGTGAATTGAGTATAGTAGGCTTTAATGTCGTTAGGTAGGTTGACCCTTGGTTGATGGAGTAGGTGATTTAGGATGAATAGAGTACCGTACATATGTTCCGCGGCATATTTACGCTACGATACTCAGCCTAAGTGACCTTAGGACATAATTATTCGTACTTCCTTTCTTGATTTCATGTATCCTGTGATTCTATCGTAATGTTCTTATCAATCATGTTTCTTACTCCAGCCACTAAGTCACTAATGACTACGGGGACTCAGGGGGCCGCTGTTAGAGATAAGATTGGAGCAGGCTCGTCTGAGACGAGGACAGACCTAGGCAATATGCCTATCTTTCCTGAACAGAGTGATCCACCCTGTATTGATCGTATAGCTAGGATGGAGGCGAGTGTTCAGAAGATGCGCCGAATGATCGGATCATTGATAGAGATTAGTCGAGCACGGAGATCGGCCATTACTCCACGTACGGTTGTTTAGAGACCAAGACAAATTCGTACTAATAGATCAACTCCTAAACATGTTCGTAGAGGACATGGCAGATTCTTTGTAGATCAGTTATGTCACTTATACCCATATAATCAACAGCCCTTGCAAAGATGTTTCAGGTGTGGGTGTCCGTATCACTTTATCCGAAATTGTCCCGTGATGCGACATGGTGAGGCATCGGTCTCACATGTGACTTCACCATCTTCACCACCTCCTCCGAGCACATTACCTCCTACACCTGTTGTTGTTCCACGCCAGATCAACGCCCATAGAAGCCGTGGTCGTGACGGTCGTAATTCTAGAGGACGAGGAGGTCGAGGCAGATTTATTCCAGGCCGCAGTTTTGGTCGAGATAGGACTCAGGACCAGATGTTCAGTTCGTACCCCGTTGAGAAGAGGCCCCCGTCTACTTGTTTTAGTTGTGAACGTCCAGGGCATTTCGCTAAGAATTGTAGACTTTAAGGAAGGACGTCAGGATGCTGGTAGGGGCCAGGCTCGGGTCTTTACTTTGACTCCACAGGATGCCCAGGCATCCAATGCAGTCGTAACAGGTATTCTCTCAGTATGTTCCTTAAACGCACCTATTCTATTTAATCCCGGTTCTACGCATTCTTACGTATCTGCACACTTTGCACTTTCTTTGGGAAGAGAGTCGTCATTGTTAGAGTTACCGCTAGTTGTGATTACCCCTGTAGGAGATTCTTTTGTAGCTCGACACATATCCAGGTTTTGTTCAGTACGTTTTGGTGATAGGGATTTATTAGTGGATTTGATTCTCCTAGATATGCTAGATTTTGATATACTTCTTGGTACGGATTGGTTGGCCGCTTCTCATATAGATTGTCGGGGGAAAGCGGTCAGATTATGTTTTCTAGGCGAACCGATTTTTGTTGTGCAGGGAGATTGTAGTATAACTCCAGCCAATATGATTTCTACTCTTTGTGCGGGACGGCTCTTGAAGAAGGGTTGTCATGGGTTCTTAGCGTTGTTCAGGACGTAGGAGCCACTGAAGTTTCGTTGGACCAGGTTCCGATCGCACGAAAATTTCCGGATGTGTTTCCTGCTAAATTACCAGGATTGCCACCGATCGTGATATCGAATTTTGTATCGACTTGATTCCGGGTGCAGGGCCTATTTCTATACCACTTTATCGGATGACCCCGACAGAGTTGAAAGAACTCAAAGGTCAGTTGCAAGAGTTGTTGGATAGAGGACTTGTTCGTCCAAGTGTATCACCGTGGGGAGCTCCAGTCTTTTTCGTTAAAAAGAAGGACGTCAGCATGAGACTGTGCATCGACTACAAGCAGCTGAATTAAGTTACTATGCGAAATGGGTATCCACTACCTTGTGTTGATGACTTATTCGATCAGCTGCAGGGAGCTGGTTAATTCTCGAAGTTTGATTTGCGGTCAGGGCATCATCAGTTGAGAGTTCGGAAGGGTGACATTCCGAGGACTGCTTTTCGCACACGATGTGGGCATTATGAAATTCTGGTGATGTCGTTCGGGTTCACCGATACCCCAACAGTTTTCATGGATGTGATGAACTGTATTCCCAGACCATTTCTTGACCAGTTCATTATTGTATTCATGGATAACATCCTTGTATACTCCAGTAGGTGAGAAGAGCACGAGCAGCCCTTGCGTATCAAATGGCGAACCTTAAGGGAGCATCAGGCGTTCGCTAAAATTTCCAAGTGTGCTTTCTGGCTGGATAGTGTGGATTTCTTGGGTCATGTAGTTAAGAGAGACGAAATATGTGTGAACCCAAAGAGGATCAAGGCAGTCCAGCACCGGCCCAAACCTGTGTCAGTTACGGAGATTCGCAATTTCTTGAGTTTGTCCGGTTGATACCAACGCTTTGTGCGGTGTTGTCTCGTATCACCGCACTTCTGACCATGTTGACCCGGGAGGAGGTTCCATTTCTTTGGACAAAGGCGTGTGAGCAGAGTTTTCAGCAGTTGATGACTCGCTTGACAACTGCACCCGTATTATCTTTTCTTTCGGGATCGGGCGATTTTGTGGGTTATTGAGACGCTTCTCTAGTAGGGCCAGGCTGTGTATTAATGCAGCACGGCAGGGTTATCGCATATGCTTCTCGGCAGTTGAAGAAGCATGAGCAGGACTATCCCACTCATGACTTAGATATGGCTGCAGTGGTATTCGCACTGAAGAGTTGGAGGCAGTACTTGTACGGTGAGTCGTTCCAAATTATTCACAGACCACACAAGCTTAAGGTATATCTTTCAGCAGTGAGAGCTTAATCGGAAGCAGCATAGATGGAAGGAACCCGTGAAGGATTATGATTGCGAGATTCTTTATCATCCGGGCAAGGCAAATATTGTAGCGGATGCATTGAGTTGGAGGCCTATAGGTAGCTTATCTCATTTGCGCACAATGCAGAGACAATCTTCAACAGATTGGCAGATTCTGTACGATAGCCGAATACAGTTTGAGTTCATATCGACAGGAGGACAGTTAGCTCATGTTCTCACCCGTCCTCAGTTACTGGATCGTATTAGAGAGGCACAGCCCATGGACACTCGCTTGTCGGAGATTATGGATCAGGTTAGACAGGGTAGAGAGTCTGAGTTCGTGGTTGATGACCGTGGAGTATTACGTTTTGGAACTCGTCTTTGTGTGCCGGATTCGGAAGGACTGAGACGTGAGATCTTAGAGGAGGCTCATCAGTCATCATTTAGTATCCATCCTGGTTCCACCAAGATGTATCATGACTTGAAGGATGTCTATTGGTGGGAAGGAATGAAGAGAGATGTCGCGGAATTCGTTTCGAGATGTTTGACTTGTCAGCAAATCAAGGCCGAACACCAGAGACCGGCAGGAGAGTTGCAGCCCTTGTCTATTCCGGAGTGGAAATGGGAGCAGATTTCCATGGATTTCGTTGTGGATCTACCCAGGACTAGCGGAGGGTATGATTCCATCTGGGTGATTGTAGATAGATTGACAAGACTGCTCACTTTCTTCCGGTGAAGACAACGTTTGGATATGTGCAGTATGCTCAGATCTATATTAATGAGGTTGTGCAATGGCATAGAGTTCCGTCATGTATAGTGTCTAATAGGGGTACACAATTTACCAGCCAATTATGGCAGAGACTACAAGAGGCTGTAAGTACCCGACTGAGTTTTAGTACAGTTTTCAACCGTAGACAGATGGTCAGTCCGAGCGGACCATATAGACTCTAGAGGATATGCTCTGAACCTGCAGTCTTGACTTCGGTGGCAGTTGGGATCGTCACCTACTTTTGATAGAATTCTCTTATAACAATAGTTTTCAGGAGACGATCCAAATGGCATCCTTTGAAGCTTTGTATGGGAGAAAGTGTCGATCACCCGTTTGCTGGACAGAACTCAGCGAGAGTAACGTTTTGGGACCACAGATAGTACAGGAGACTACAGAAAAGATCTAGTTGATACAGGACCGGATGAGAGCGGCACAGTGCAGACAGAAATCTTATGCTGATCGACGCTGTCGTAGACTCGAGTTTGATGTGGGAGATCATGTGTTCCTTCGTGTATCTCTGATGAAGGGTGTGATGCGATTTGGGAAAAAAGGAAAACTCAACTCCAGATATGTCGGACCCTACGAGATTCTGGAGAGAGTGGGTGCTATAGCTTATCGTTTAGCACTTCCACCGAGTGTTCCTGATGTGAATCCGGTGTTTCACGTGTCTATACTTCGTAAGTATCTTCACGATCCTTCTCACGTGATCCAGCATCAGACCGTACAGCTTGAGCAGGATTTATCCTACACATTACAGCTAGTGGCTATTCTAGACCGACAGGCAAAGAAACTAAGATCAAGGGTATTTCCGTCTGTGAAGGTTCTTTGGTGAGAAAAGAATCGTGAGGAGATCACTTGGGAGACCGAGGATGCGATGCGGAAGAAATTTCTGCATCTTTTTGAAGGTGTGTGTAGTTAAGTTTTAAATTCAGGGACCGAATTTTCTTAAGAGGGGAATATTGTAACATTTTGAAAATTTTAGAAAATAAATAAATTTAATTAATTAAATAATAAAATGTTAATTTAAAAAGTTATTAAAATAATATAGGACATTTCATAAGTAGTTTGTGAAACTAATTAAATTGAAATTTTAGTGTGTAACATAAATAAATTACAAGGGTTTTAGTGATAAATTTAGCTTCATTTTAATAAAAATGGTGTTTATATAATAACATATATAATGAAGGGTTTTTGTGTAAAGTTTAGGTAATTGTGAAAATTTGGAAATGTTGAGGGTGTAAGTGTAAAACGGTTAGAAAAGGGTTAAGATTCAGAAATTCCTCAAGACACCACAACATATGAGTGATAATACATAGACACCTCCTTCTTGCATGCACACCTCATGCACACCACCTCAACCTTGCATGAATTTACCACAACTTCTTTGGTGACACCTCCTCCTACAACCCTCACTTATTCTCCTTTATCCTATATCAATTGATCAGTTCACCTAACCATTTAAAACCTGAAATTTCAAAGGAAAGAAAAGAAAATCATTAGAACACAAAAAAAAAAATAGAAAAAGGGGAGAAGAGAAGAAGAACTAGTGCTAAGCATTTCCACCATCAAGCTAGGAGCTAAGAACTTGGGTATCTTGGAGAAAGCCTTTCAACAATCTTCTATAGGTATAATCTCTGATCTCTGTAGAATTATAGTTCTGAAATGTTAAACTTAGAAATTGGATATCGGATATTTGATATTTTAAGAAAATATAGGCTCTGTGAAGATCTGATGTACCTTAGATAATAATTAACCTAATCAAACAGTACCTTAATCATATAGACTAGACCTAGAATAAACCCTAGGGATACGAACCCTTCTGCTCGGATTTTGGCTGGCGACAATATCAAAAAATCCGATGTCGCCGGATTTTTAGAAGAGTTAGGTGTTGTTGTTTTTAGGGTAGGACTCTGTATAGTGTAAGTCTACGGTAGCGTCCCGACCGTCAATCCGAGGCCAAATGCGGAAACAAAACTTTTTAGAAAACCGGCGCTATCGTAGTCTTTCACCCGGATCGAACCATTAACGCTAAACTAGCAATCTAGAAGAAGGTTAGAAAGGCTATACCGATCGATCCGTGTCCTTCGGTTTTTAGCCATGATCTTTAGCTCCTTGCGGCATCTCCGATCTCGCTCGATCTCCGGTCTCCTCGTCGGAAAGGGCACCACATCTTCGAATCCTTTTACGGGCTCCCGCTTCGAACCGAAGCAACTCGGACACGAAGTTTGCTAGCCGACGTGTCAAAGGTGAAGTAGAGAATGTGTGTGATAACTTTGTCTCTTGACACTCTAGGATTCTCAACACATGAGATGGTTAGAGTGGAGGTAGAAGATGATGCCAATGGTGGAATTTGTGAGCAAGAAGAAGAAGGAAAAGAGAAGAGGCTTTTCTTTTCTTAATATGTTGGAATGATAATGAGAGAAAGAATAATCTGAACCCAAGAGCTAAGCCTTGCCTCATGACCGCCCTCTCTCTCTCCTCTTATCATTTCAACACATTAAATCAATCCAAAATGTGACATATGCACAAATAAAGAGACCATGAGTCACTAGATTGCATGTGTCACAATAAATGCAACTCATGATGAAATCCACTCACAATTTCCACCATTTGTAAACATTAACCTAAATGTTTATAACAATAAAAAGATATGGCAACATCTAAAGTAAACTCGTGACGGATCACAAGGATACCCCTCACCTGTATATACATACCTGCATCCGCATTCCGACTGAATGCAAATGTGATGAGACTAAAGTAATACAACAAATCTAATAATAGGATCCGGCTTAAGCCAAAGCCCACTAGTATGATCCGTCCGATCATGATCCGTGCACGACTGCACGTATATGATCGAACCCTGCCATAATACCATACGGCCTCTACAACGTTTCGCCCGAAACTTGAGATACTGTCTGTGGGGGACTTTAAAGACTCGTCAATATACTGGCTGTGGATTTAACCACTAGCACGTCAGTGGTACTAGCGGTACGTAACGGGCTACCAGGTATTGACCAAAAGGGAGGCCGATGAGCGAACCCATCCTAACACCCTACTGAGACTGTCAGTGACAATATCCGTACAGTCCGGTCCGTTGGTCTATGAGTATCGCATGTCGGGCCTAGGGGGTTGGTAAAAGTCAGACCCCAAAAACGGTACAAATTGTATCGGAGTGTAGCCCAGAACACCCTGAGATACTACTAGAATACCTACCAGTAAATCTCCTGCCTTGGCCAATGACTTCATGTAATGGGTCTCCTAGACACAGCGCAATCTCACCCCCAATATCGGGAGAGACGAAACCCCTGCCGATCCGCTCACTGCCTCCATGTGGCTCGGGACTGTACCCAACTAAAACCTGTTTGCACGACTCTTTTGAGCCGTGGTAGGGTATTAATCAAAGCACAGTGGGAACTCACACGAGACAAATGACGATCTCAGGTCGATGAACTAACCTGTACACATGTCACCAGAGAACTGCTATCTGACGTCAGGTATAATACCAACTACCATGTTCCCGGCGAGTCCTGTCCGGTGTACTCATAACCCAATGAGCACCTGTATACATCTTAGGTGAACCAACTGACACTAGTGGCTTGTGAGACCAGCCACCGCCCCTCGTCGGGTTCTCGACTGTATACACTAGTCTACTAATGGAGTATTGATGCCCAGTCTCGAAACTCCTACGACTAGGGACCACTTCAAGGATGTGCTTATAGACTACCCAACTCTCACGTATATGATCGCCATCATATTGCTGGTGGTCAAGCAAGAATCCTAAGGGCTCTATCAACGTGTAATAGTGATCTGTAAGGTCACCTAAAGCATGTACACGATGATACAAATAAACTAGATAGCATACTATCATCTTGAGTAAGACTGTCCTTCCGGCATAGGTCCTCCCTCAATCATTGCAATCACGTGCCTGCGATCCAATAATTGACTTTGAGGGCACTATATCCAACAATCTCCCATTTGCACTCAAGGCTAATTATTGCAATGTCGCATACTCACAGCCCGTGTGATACCGAACACCCAACTCCTCTACTGATCCGTTTCACAAAGCTCGTTTGTAAAACTATTGTGTTCGAGGAATAACCTCAGTGAGTGGATCCGTCCTGATGTTTTTTTCTATGTCTCTCTTTATCTCAAGTTCGCGGAGAAAACCATCTCCCGAAATGAGCAATACCTGTCTTAGAATATGTCTGGATATCTGATGGGACCTAGTTCATAAATGAACTCCAAATCCAAACTTCTTAGACTGTATCGTCAACTGAACTTAATCGCTATTCTGTGCTATGCCTCCCTCAGTATCCGCTTGGACCTCCTGTCCAAACAACTGTCCCTCGTCAGAGGGAAAACTATAACTCTGACAATCACTCTGTCATCCAGGTCACCTTAGAAGCCTGGAATGATAACCGTCTCCCGAAAGAGGCTGTCGTTATCATATCCCTAGAACATCCACTTATGTTCTAAAACTGCTTCCGAATGTTTCTCCAGGATTGGATCAATATCAACTTATTGCATCTAATACAAAAACAATATCTGGTGTGGTACTTGACATCTCGTGATTGACTCAATTGCCTAAGCAAGTGTTTCAATCATGCACATCCCTCTCCCCTTCAGTCTGTAAGACACCTTTAGAGAGGGTGACTCCATCACCTGCAGGTATACTACCGTGCCAGGAGTCGTCCATTCTAAATACTTTCAGAATACTGTCTAAGTACCCAGATTGGGAAACTACCCAAATCTAGATCTAAAACCATAGATCTAGTAACCAGAATGTCTGATATTATATCTATATCCTATGTCGAGAAACCACTGTGTGACAACCAAAGTATAACCGATCGTAGTATAGTAATTTCACTTCCTACTCTGTGTATGTCATCCAAATACCAGGACATCACACACTACTACCTTCTTAACAGATCCATCCTCTATTCTGATGAAGTCAAACCCATGACTGTCACATCAAAAATAGATGATCTTTCTCCGCTATATCTGCTTTAGTCCATAGACATAAGCTACTTGTCCACTATTCTTCCGCTGCTCCCACTGACTACGACAACCCTCTGGCAGAGTCATATATACGTGCACTTCTAAAGCTAGTTTAGAACGACGCTATACTCATCCTCCTGCCGGGTCTCACAGTCTGGAACAACAGCAATGGCAAGTCTGGGTAAACAAGAACCTCCCTATCACCGTCCTTGAGCATACCGAAGTACCTCTCGAGTGCCTGAGATTACCCACCATATATGCGGAGTGGCAAATGTAATGTCAAAACTAATTGAATCTTTAGGTTCTTATCAAATTTCCAGTAATCGTTTGTGGTTCTGGAATCACTTCCAGTTCTACCATACTCCCACTACTGTTTTCTGAAAAATCCGTTTTTATCAAAACTGTGGCGAGTCTAGAACAATATCACTATTGATCTTGCAGATGGTAGAAAGTCAATCTTCGTCATAGCCCGGGCTAACCTACAAACAACCATTACAGAAATGAGCCTTGAGTTATCCAGAGTCTGGTTTTAAGCATAAGCCGAACAACTCCCCGTACCTTAACATTGTTAAGATATGAACTATTCTATATCCAATATAGAAACAGAGGCACTGATTTAATTGGAACCAGATTCAAATCATGCAGCTGTCTCCAGTGCATGTCAACTAAATGGAGAGAGGCCGATCAGCATTACTCAACTTAGGAATACATCCAGATATGAGTAATCTGAAAGAGAAGCAAGTTCTCATAATCATTACTATCAACTGAATACCATACACAAGTATCTACATCTTCGATCACCTTGAAGAATCCCGATACTTGCAATACCTGGTTCTCTACTTTATTCATATACCTATAACTTCTCAAAACTTAGATATTGTATTTCTATGAAACACATGTCTAAGAACTAGAGAAGTCACAAGTAAACAGAATATAGTACGAGTACCAACCCCTCTGTCCTAATGGACACTGGACAATATACAATACTCTGTATAAGTCCCCTGAGTCTAACAACGCATTCCCTGTGTGTCATAGGCTGAAAACTGTACTATGGTTATGAAGAATTACACCGCTGTTAAATCCTCCTTACCTAACCATCAACTGATATAAGTAAATGTCATGGACATAATTTCAGCTTATCGGTTGTGGTAGGAAGCTACCGGCCGGGGATAGCCGAGCAAGGGTCGGGCTCGACTGTCTCAAAGGAGGACTTTAGTCCTTAGCGCGGGAGGGGCTGTAAGAAGCCTACCAAGGACCCTTGGCCGAGCAGGGTTACTGCCCGGTGCCTCTTGGCGAGGGCTTTTGTCCTGAAGGATAGCCGAGCGAGGGTCAGGCTCGACTGCCTCTGAGAGGACTTTTTGATCCCTGTCGGTTGTGATAGGAAGCTACCAGTCAAGGATAGCCGAGCGAGGGTCGGGCTCGACTGCCTCTGGGAGGACTTTGATCCTTAGCGTTGGAGGGGCCGTAGGAGGTCCGCTAAGGATAACAGGGTAGTGAAGCTGCGCAGTTGCCTCTTGGCGGGGGCTTTGATCCCTGGCGTTGCGAGTGTGGAAGCTACCGGCCAGGGATAGCCGAGCAGGGTAGCTGCTCGATTGCCTCTAAGGAGGACTTTGATCCTTAGCGTTGGAGGGCCGTAGGAGGCCTGCTAAGAATAACCGAGTAGTGAAACTGCACAGTTGCCTCTTGGAGAGGGCTTTGATCCCTGGCGTTGCGTGTAGTGAAGTTACCGGCCAGGGATAGCCGAGATGGGTAGCCGCTTGGCTGCCTCTAGTGAGCACTTTGACCCTTAGCGTTGGAGGGCTGTAGGAGGCCTGCTAAGGATAATCGGACAGTGAAGCTGCGCGGTTGCCTCTTTGGTGAGTGCTTCGGATCACAAAGACAGAACTCTATTTGCATTGTTCTGATGTTCCCTTTATTTGAATGGAAAGGATTTTTAGAAAACATTTACATCGTCTTCACGAAAGGAGGGGTGCACACTCGTTGGCCTTGGCCTCATTGGTATAGCTTGAGCTTCTCAGCGTTATAAGGCCGCGGGAATTTGCGTCCGTCCGCATCTTGCAGGCGATAGGCTCCGCCGGGGAGTACCTCAGAGACGAGGAAAGGACTGTCCCACTTTGGGGAGAACTTGTGTAGCCTGCCTTGATCAATGAACTCGTTTCGCCGTAGGACCAGATCTCCGGTCTTGAAGGAGCGGCGCTTAACCCGAGCGTTGTAGTATCGGGCAGTTTGTTGTTGATAAGCAGCAGCCCTGATCTGAGCCCGGTCTCTCTTCTCCAACAAGATGTCCAGGTTGGTCCGTAGCGCCGAGGTATTCGCATCGTCGTCGAAGTGCTCGACCCGATGACTGGGTAGCCCGATCTCCGCTGGGACCATTGCCTCGGTCTCGTAGCAGAGGCTGAAAGGGGTTTCCCCGGTGGGGGTCTTGTTTGACGTGCGCAGGGCACATAAGACCAGGACAGTTCTTTGACCCAACTGCCTTGTCGCCCTTTTAGGCGGGTCCGGAGACCTCGGAGGATGTCTCGGTTAGCGACTTCGGCCTGCCCGTTGCATTGGGGATGCGCTACCGCGGAGAACTTCATGAGGATATGGTATTCCTTGCAGAAGTCCTTCACTTTCTCGTTCTCGAAGTTCGTCCCGTGGTCGGTGATGATACACTTCAGAATGCCGAATCGGAGTATCAGATTTTTTTGCAGGAACCTGATGGTCGCGGCGGCATCCGGTTTCCTGATGGGGACGGGCTCGATCCACTTGGTGAAGTAGTCTACCGCGACGAGGACATATTTGTGCCCGCCCGTACCGGTAGGGAACTGGCCGATCATGTCCAATCCCCACTGGACGAACGGCCATGGGGATGTTAGGGCGGTCAGCTCGGTAGCTGGGAGGCGAGGGATGCCGCCGTGGAGTTGGCAACTCTTGCATCTTCTGACTAGCTTCTGGGCGTCCTCATGAACAGTGGGCCAGTAGTACTCCTGGAGCAACGCCTTTTGGATCAAGGTTTGGGCCCCTTGGTGCGCACCGCCAACCCCCTCATGGATTTCATAGAGGACGTAGTCGGCTTCATAGGAGTTGATGCACCGGAGCAGGGGCTGAGTGAAGGATTTCTTGTAGAGGTTTCCATTACTCCAGATGAAGTGACAGGCTTTGGCCCGGAGACTGCGGGCGGCTCCCCGATCTTCTGGGAGCGTACCGTCCTTCAGGAATTCCACGAAGGGCTTCCTCCAATCTTGGTCGCCTTCCTGCGCCGCATATACGTGGAGTGTTGTCGCTCCGTCTTCCACGCTGGGTTGAGGCAAGGTTTCGAAGAGGATAGACCGCTTATTGTTGGCCGAGTATGACGAAGCCAGCTTGCTCAGGGTGTCGGCTTGGGCATTCAGCTGCCTGGGTATTTGTTCTATTTGGACTTCGTCAAAGTTCCTCCGGAGTTTCCTTACCTCGCCCAGATACTTCATCATCAGAGGCTTCCGAGCTTCAAAGCGGCCGGTCACTTGGCCGACGACTAGGGCCGAGTCGCTGCGGATTCGAATTGTCTTTAGCCCCAGCCCGGCGGCCATGCGCAGTCTAGCCAGGAGGGCTTCGTACTCTGCCGCGTTGTTCGAAGCTTTGAAACCGAGCTTCAGAGAGTACTCCATTTCTGCCTCGTTCGGGCCCCAGATAATGAGGCCGGCACCACAGCTTTCCTCGGTTGAAGACCCGTCGACGTAGATGACCCACTCAGGAACTGAGCCAGGCCTTTCCGCGATGGGACACTTAGTTGCGAGGGTCGGCGTGCACTCCGGTTCCTTGCTATGGATGGTGCATTCAACGATGAAATCGGCCAGGGCCTGCACTTTGATGGCCTGCCTCCGGCAATATTTTATGTCAAACTGAGATAGTTCCCACCTCCACTTCTCTAAGCGGCCCAAGGATTCCGGTGATGTAAGGATAGCCCCCAACGGGCGCTCAGTGAGGACGAGGATGGTGTGGGCTTGGAAGTAGTGCCGTAGCTTCCTTGAGGCCACCACGAGGGCCAAGACAATCTTCTCTATGGCTGGATATCTCGTTTCTGCGTTCTTAAATACATGGCTCACATAGTACACCGGCTTCTGCACTCCACCGAACTCTCGGACGAGCACCGGGCCTGCTGCTTAGTCGGATACCGCCAGATACAGCGACAGCTCGTCTTTTCCAACTGGTCAGGTGAGCAGTGGTGGTGTCACGAGGTGCTTCTTCAATTGGTCGAAAGCGGCCTGACACTCCTCCGACCACTCGAACCTCGGGATCTTCCTCAGAGCTTTGAAGAACAGGAGGTATTTCTCCCCTGACCTGGACATAAAACGGCTTAGAGCAGCGACTCGTCCCGTAAGCCGCATGATCTCGACGTTGGTCTTGGGCACGGACATGTTGAGGATAGCGTCGATTTTCTCTAGGTTAGCTTCGATTCCATGGTGAGTGACCATAAAACCGAGGAACTTCCCCCGGTGACTCCGAATGCGCATTTTGCGGGGTTTAGCTTCATCTTGAACTTGCGGAGCACTTCGAAGGCCTCGCCCAGATCCTTGGCATGGTCGGCCGACGAGACGGATTTGACGAGCATATCGTCAACGTAGACCTCCATATTCCTGCCGATCTGTGGCTTGAATATGCGATTGACCAACCGTTGGTACGTGGCCCCGGCGTTCTTGAGGCCGAAGGGTATCACCTTGTAGCAGTATACCCCCAGTCCGTTGTGAATGCGGTAAGATCTTCATCTTCCGGATTCATACGGATCTGATTGTAGCCGGAGAACGCATCCATGAAACTCAACAGCTCATGGCCGGCCGAGCTGTCGACGAGCTGATCTATCCGAGGGAGATGATAGTTGTCCTTGGGGCAGGCCTTATTGAGGTCGATGAAGTCGACGCACATGCGCCACTTCCCGCTTGATTTCTTGACCAGAACTACGTTCGCCAGCCACTCCGAGTAGGGCACATTCCGGATGAAGTTGGCGGCGAGAAGTCGATCAACTTCTTCTTCGATAGCCTTCTGTTTCACCAGGGCGAAGCTTCGCTTTTTCTGTCTGACGGGTCGGGCCGTAGGATCAACCCCGAGCTTGTGAGAAATGATTTTGGGGTCGATCCGAGGCATGTCAGCAGGTGCCCAGGCGAAGACGTCGGAGTTATTTCTGAGGAAACCGACTAGGTCATCTTGCTGAGTTCCTGTCAGGAATGATCCGACCTGGACGGTTTTTTTATCGTCCCCCTCTGTCAGGGGCACCTCGGTCAGTGGTTCGACCGGTGTCCCCCGGACCTCCTTCTGCTCGTCTCGGATGTCCAGAGAACCCTTGATGTCGTCCTTTACCTCAGCGTCGTCGGCCGGCTGCTCGGACGAAGATGTTTCGGTATGGCATACCTTCACGACCCGCTGGTCTCCGTAGACTCGACCTATCCCGCCCTGATTGAGAGGGAACTTCATCGTTAGGTGGTAGGTCGATATCTGGGCCTGGAGGGAGTTCAGCGTCGGGCGGCCGAGGAGGACGTTGTAGGCCGATGGGACATTTGCTACGATGAAGTCCACATGCAACGTACGGGTGCGGCCGGGCTCCCCGACGTTGAACTGCAGGGTGACCACCCCTTCCGCCGGGATGGAGTGGTTAGTGAACCCTGAAAAGACGTGGGAGGTCGGTTTCAAGTCTGCTGGGGTGAGCCCCATGCGCAGAAAGCAGTCGTGGAAGAGGATGTCTGCCGAGATGCCCGAATCGACAAGTATCCGGTGGACCTCGTATCGGTGGATTCGGGCCGTGATCACCAGAGGGTCGTTGTAGGGCATGGATATGCCATGGAGATCCCCGTCGCCAAAGGTGATAGGCTCGTGGTCCCTGTCCTTTTTTCTCGGGCGGCCGTTGGCCTCCGTTGCCGGCGTGGGGTGCTGAATCTCGCAGGCGCTCGACTGACCCCTTGTCGTCATGACCATAGTTCTTGATGGGTCTCGGTTCCTTTCGGCGAGGTCCCTTAGGCCCTGTGGTGAGGTTGTCTTCGAACTGCCTTGGCGAGCCTTGTAGGTGCGACCCCGTCGAGGGAGCGGGTGTCGGTCATGCCTAGAAGCAAGCGAGCTATCCTCCACCGTCTTGGTAGGGACAGGGGTGCAACAAGGCTCGAGGTGAGGCTTTCCGACGTGGGACCTCAAGGTTGAATGGGACGGATCGAGGGACCTGCGACCGCTGGAGTCGGCGAGGCGGTGGCCGGCAGAGGGGTTGATGGCATTCGGCGGAGGTTCATCCGCGCCTCCGTTGAGGGGGAGGCGGCGGCGGGTGCTTGGATCTTCAGGGTGATCGCTTGCCATGTGGATGGAGATCGGAAGGCCAACTTTGTTTTTTGCGGAGTTTAGTTTCCCACAGACGGCGCCAACTGATGGAGGTCCTTTTCGGGTCTCCGTCAGATGTTGTCTTTCGTCGATCTTCCGGTAGATCTTGGAGGTGATCTCCTATTGCGTGTGGGTCTCAATGGGTTTTGAGGAGATTGGTGGTTTTGAGGAGTTTGCGCCGAGTACCTGCAAGGAAGTCCCTGGATGGTTTGGTACCACCGAGGACCCTCCGACGATTAAGTTAGCACAAGATCCGAGCAGAGCAACAGCTAAGTGGGGTGAAAAAAGCTTACTTGGCCCCTCTGTGATGGGGGTTTATATAGTGGCGGCGGCACGCAGTAGCAAGCGCGAGAATCTTGTCGGCAGTTACGCTCTCGACGTCACGCCCGCACAATAAGCGGATCGCGCGTTGATGGGGATCGTGATGGCGTGGAACGTGGGATGTTGCTGGCGGAGAATCCGCGCATGACGAGATTTGCGGAGCGGCGGTTACACCTGTGAGTGGTGGAGTTGGTTGGTCGGAGGGACCGAGGAAGATGGCCTCGGCGATAGAGCTCGGGAACGAGCGGGAGGGCCGATGTATCTTGGTCCTGTGGCAGCTCGGGGGCGAGCTGAGAGGCCGAGGAGGCCAATTTGCAGGGGCTCTGAGGTGAGCCAGCTTGTGCTTGCAGGTCGGGTACAGGGGTGGCCTGGTCGGCCCCTGTGGGCCCTTTCTTCTAAGTTCTGGGACACGTCATCTGCCACGTGTCCTGATATGGGAGATCGCCAATATAGAGCATCATCACATATTGTAGAAACTGAATTTTTTTCATCTGCATCACTCTTAACCACCGCACCGCTGTTTGATTGGGATCTCAACAATTTTAAGGAGGGGGCAAAGGACTGGCGGTCCACATCGCTGTGCCACCCACAATTCAAGTGAAAACATTGCGGTGATCGAAAACCCTAATTAAATGATACATCAATCGTATTAGAATAAAATGTTTACAATTCATTAAAAGAAAAGGCTAAATTTCACAATAGTACCATGATTATGAGCATTATCAGATGAATACCATGAAATTTTTTAGTTGCAGATAAATACCATGGCCACTTTAATCATTTTTCAATTTTATATCATAGGCTATTTTTCAGTTGAAATTGTTCGCATGGTTGAGTAACGGCATATGATATTAAATCAAAATACTTTGAAAGGCTATGACGTTCATTTACAAGTTCATGATATTTAATTGCAATTTACAAAGTTAATGATATCCATATGATTGTTCATGGTATTTAAGTGAGTCTTAGCCATTGGATAATTTGCAACTAGAGTGTCATGGCCCTCACCTCTTCCCCTTTAAGTGAAAGCATTTCCAAATTTGGGGTACATCGGAGAAAGTAAGCTACTGCTCGGAAATCGTGACTATCGTACCATCTGCCTACAGTCAGTTTCTTAAGATTGTTGAATTTTGGAAGCTCGGGTATTTCCCCTTCCATGATAAGATGGTCCATCGTGAACAAACGAACACACGATCATCGTAAACGAAATCATATTAAAGAAGGTTATATACGGTGAAAAACATATGAAAATCATGAAGCTTTCCTCCTATGCTTATTATTTGTCTTTTTAGCCCCAACAAACATTTGGCTAACCACATATTAAGTCCCAAGCTATTCCTTAACCAACGCAGACGAACGGTTCAGTAATAGTCCATTTGTACCATGATAATATGTTCACATTAAAAATTAAGGAGAAAAAGTACAATCTGGGATGTTTAGTAAATATAGTGAGCAAATTTAGAGCTGTTTTGATAACAATGCACGATTCCAATACACGCTTGTTATGTAAATCTCTACATAGGAAAGCCCATGCAAAACAGAGAAGTAACTGGGGGTCTAGATTGACAATGTAACCAGTGTAAGAATACCGCATAATTTCACTGGATGGATGCGACAAGGCCTCAAACATAATATCTCATTATTTTATTTTATTTTATTTTATCACTGCATACTTGCAATCTAAGTCATTTTATCCACTGCAGGTATTAAATATATCCCATATATAAGATACTGTGCATAATTTATTACGTCTATTTTTTTGGCTCCTAGAACAAGTACTCAGAATAATCCAAAGTGTATGACTAACACAAACTCTGCTTGAAAATTAAATGAAAATATATTGGCGTACCTGCATATTTTCAACTAAGAACACAAGCTTTTCTGCATTAGAAAGTTTTGCAAGCACATCTATGTCATTTTCAATACGTGAACCCTCGCCATCAGTGATCACCGATGCATTGATCGCAGATGATAAATTCTTCAGCAGAACAACATGTTTATTCCTTGAACCTTTCCTAATACTTTTGTTGTTCGCATAATGCAACGCATCAAGCCTCGGACAACAGATCTCCATCTTAGCCCCATAAATGCTACATTCTTGAACAGCCAAACTCTTCAGGTTATCAGATGAAATGTGAGCTTCATCAAATGCACGTTTTCACCATGTCCTTTGTTATGCGAACATGAGGCATTGAAGCCCATAGGCGCCTCCATCTTCGCCCAAACGTGCAAGTTTTCACCATGTCGTTTGCATATAAGCATATGAAAATCGCGTGAAGTATCGGATCAGGAAGTTGGCTTATTCTATCTTCGTTGATTTCGATCGCTTGCTTCTTTATGCTACTTGATTCCATGGTGTGATGAAATCTGTCATGCCTTTACGCAAACATATTTGTTGTGTTGAGCAACCTTGATTCCTGGTTAATGGTTATACACGGAATATAATTACAAGATGAATGCTAAGAATTAGGCCTCATTTGGCAACGAAGTTACGGTTTCCATAACCATGGTTTCGTAGGGTTTCGAGGCTAAACTCCAAAGATAGCAACTGAGACCCGTTTGGCAACCAAAATAGAGTTTTCCAAATCACAACCTCAAAAAGTCTCAAGAGCTCGAAATTTCATTATCTAAAACTCCAAGCAATCTAGAGTTTCACAAAGTTTCAAATCCCTTTTTTAAACCACATTTCTAAGTTCTAACCGAAACCTTGGTTCTAAGACTATGTTGCAAACGACCCTAGGCTTCACAAAACACCGTTTTTAAAAAACCGCGGTTTGCATACACGCAATACACGCAAATCACAGTTCCGTGTTAGCTTAAACCAAACCGAGGTTTCAGAAACCTTGCTGCCAAACTAGGCATCTTTTTCCTTACCCTAAATCTGAAGCAAACTCAGCGCGTGATACTATGGTATCATATGATCAAAGCTAATCTCGGTAAGAAGAATTCTATCAAGTATTTAAACAAACATACTTGGCGCAATAATTCTGCAACAAAGAAATAAGAGCAAAATTGTACACATAGGACAAACGGGTATGAACCCATGTCCATTTCCCCCTTGCCGATCGAATTCATAATGTTAATTATATATGGAATGAAATCAAAAATTCGAAGCTGGCCTTGATTGAAAATGGAAATGATCAAAGTTTGGATGCCTCAAACTTAGAAACCCTAGAGCAAAGACAAGAACTCAGAACCCTAAACTCGATGGTAAGCAAATGGCAATGGGCAGGGTAGGATTCGATAGCTTTTCTTTCGAGTCTAAAGCCCATTTTGGAATCAGTTGCCGAAAAATGAAGTGGTATTTATTAATGTAACGGGTCTTTTCTATATTCAGCCCCAAAATCTTCCTTATTTTAAATAAGAACCCGGTTCCAACACCGTTACCAACGTGCCGTTATTTCTATGGTTAACTGGTTTAGTTAACATTTGTCTTTATTTTCTAAACCAACCTTCGTCTCCTAAATATTAGTTTATTGGGATCAAATGGGATCAAGACTTGGTGAACGATAGCCGAAAAGGAGAATGACAGCTTAAAATGGCAATTTGGGACCAACGACAGCTTCATAGTGCAGGGAACGCGGAAAGAGGACCATAGATATAAACGAAGTAGATATAGAGCAGATATATGTGTTACAGATATGAAATGAGTATCGAAAAAAAGTACAACGCATAGAAATCAAATATTTCTATATTTGCTATCGGATCGAAAACGGATGCGTCCCTTCATGTTAATATCTGACGGTTATTAGCAGACACGTCTGGATATGCATCCACTATAAAACTTATATCCGGACTAGATAAAAATCGGCTAATCGGCTTATATTATTCATATCCATCCCTGGTCCCAACAGTGGGCCTCTTTAAAGAAATAGCCATATATCCACGATCCAAGTGCACACGGCCTCCACCTCTCTCTCCCGCCATTTCTCCGATCGCCGAAACCCTACCCGCAAAAAATCTCACGAAACCCTAACCCTAGATCTGGCGCCCAAATGTCATGGGGGTTGGGATGGAAGCGCGCCTCCGAGACCTTCCATCTCTCCCTCGACTACGGCGACGAATCCAATGCCAACGCCGATTCCACTACGACCCCCCTTTCATCGCCGACGAGCCCCAGCGAAATAGGGTTTCGGATCGAGCTCGACTGGTCCGCGTACGATGACGATGATCAGGTCGCGCTCCGCCTCCAGTCGCAGCTCATGGTCGCCCTGCCTCCGCCTCAGGATACGGTGATGATCGATTTCGAGAAGAATAAGGCGGAGGAGGAGGAGGAGGAAGGAGAGGAGAGGGTTAGGGTTTCGATGAGGGTGTTGAAGAGGAGCGAGCCGCTGCGGGCGGTGACGATGACAAAGGCTGTGGGGTCCGGGCAGCAGAGCGATGGGATCGGAGTATTGAACAGGCTTATGCGGTCGACTACTGTCCCGAAAGCGCACTGGGAGAGCGTTAAGGTGCTCAACCTCTGCGGCTGCGGACTCATGGTGAGATTTTTGATTTGTTGTTGTTGATAACTTAGAATTTGCTCTTGCTGATAATGACGATGAAGGCTGAAATTGATGCCAAAACGTAATTTTTTGTAGGGTTATTTTGATATACACCACCCAACACTTTCATATTTTCAAAAACGACATCCACAATTTGGTATTTTTAAAGAAGACACCCAAAACTTTGGATTAAACTAAATAGTCACCCCTGGTTTAGTTCATCCTTGTGCTGTTAAGTTATTGCCCTTAGAGTAGTTAAATTAACAGAATACCCCTCCAACCGCTGTATTATTACTTTAAATTGCTTCTCCACTTCTGCTCTTTAATTTTGCTCAGCTTCACTCTTCTCTCCGCTGTTTCTCTCTTCAATTCTTATGCAAATGAAGAAGACAACAACAGATACAATGAAATATCACAAAATATAGACGAGAGGGAGTGATAGTGATATACTTTCGGCAACCATGTGCAAATTCGACTCTAAAGAACGGTTGTTTTGGGGGTTTGAGGATTGAAGAAATAACAATTGGGGCTTATGATGTATTTTGGTGTTTGCACATACCTTATCCCACCTTACTAAATAATATAACAGATTCATTTGATTTAATTTGTTCGATCTTACTATACATCATGATCATTAAATATAATAATTTTAAAAATATATACTAGCAATATTAGGAATTTTAATATGTAGCTAATCATAAAGAAGATCGCAACAATTGATGAGAAAGAAAGATAGAGATACCTTGTGAACAGGCGAAGAAAGGGTGACGAGAAAATCTTCAGGACAGAGAAAAAGTGGGATAGAAAATTATATACACATTAAACAAGTTTCAGAATATAAAAAACAACCTTAATATTTTATCTTTCTATCAATCGATATACTTATATAAAAAGAGAGGCGCAACAGATTCATGTGGTTTTTTGGGGTCTTTTGGAAAGTTTACATCTAGATTTGAAAACGGAGTTGGGAACTGCATGGCCCCGAAACAGGCTTTAGCTTTAGCCTATTTTCAACATTTGGCAGCGAGAGCAAAAGTTTCAGACACGTATCTTACGTTGCACTTTGCATGATTTTGCACTTTGCAGTATTGCATAAGAAATCTTGCTCATGCTTTCAACTTGAAAATGAAAGTTGCTGCAAGCAAAAATTTCCAAATAGCGAGTCATATGCAGAAAGAATAATATGAAGCAAGTAGTGCATGCGAAGAAACATAAAGTACATGCAAAAATAAAGCGTTTTTTTCCTTAGAATTCTTCAGAGTAATATATGATGAAATGTTAATGATGAAATAATATGAGTAGGAACGATATTTACCATCAATATCTTTCATTTATGACTGCTAAAGAGAGTAAGATAAATCAAATAATAAGAAAACAATTTTTGATTATGATAAATAAAATCAAGTAATGCCTTTTGTTCTTAATTTAATACTACCGCATCAACAAGATGCTTTTCCCCCCGCTCTTTTATTCTCTTTCTTGGCTGGTCTTCTTCTATCAATTAAGAACCAAAAAGAAAAGAAAAACCCTATAAGAATTGGTTAAAGCAACAAATATTGAATAATGTAATAAGCATTAAGCCTTTGAATAAAATCAGATCCCTGACGAAATAGCAAAAAAATAAAAATAATAAACTTTAATTTTATAAAGATGCATCATTTTCATGGAGGATCAAATCATTCTTGATAATAGATTGAAGAGACGTTTAGAGATGAAAGCAACCCATGAGATTTATAGATCTCCATTGATGAAAAAGAGATAAAAAGAGAGATCTAAGTTTTTTCAAAGAGGAAAGAGATCTAAGCGAGAAAACGGGCAAAAAGAAAAAAATATGTTCAGATTTTTTGTAAGCACCAACTCAAGACACGTGTTCGATGCTTTCGCTACCAAATGTCGAAAATGGGTTAAAGTCAAGGCCTGTTTCTTGGCCATGTACTTTCCAACTACGTTTTTGGATTTGACTGTAAATTTTCCGGAAAACCTCAGAAAAATGTTTGAATTCATTGCGCCTCACTTTAGTATATAGATGAATAGAATGTTAGGGTTATTTTTTATATTCCGAAATTTGTTTAATGTGTGTATCATTCCATGCCCCACTTTATCTCCATCTTAAGGTTTTTCCCGTCTCCCTCTCTCCGCCCGTACATGAAATATCTATATTTCTTTCTTATCAATTGCTGCGATCTTTTTGATTAGCTGCATGTTAAATTTTTTTGATATTGTTAGTATATGTTTTTCAAATTATTATATTTGATAATCATGAAGTATAGTAGGATTGAACAAATTAAATCAAATGAATCTATTATATTATTTAGTGAGATGGGACAATCTATTGGTTGTGATGTACTAATGCCATGGATTATGTTATGATATGTATTTATATTTTTGGATTTAACCTACATATATTTTGTGCCGAATACCACATTAAAGGAAATTCAGCACAAAAGAAACTACTTGAGGATTAAAGAAGTATTACTATTAAGATCTTGAGAAAGTTGAACTATATAACGAGTGTTAAAAAAAACCTGCTACATGACTTCAATTGCATTTTTTTAATGGCCACAAATGAACTTGTGATTTAACAGCTTCAAAGCTTCCATTTAGAGATGAGCCTTCCACATTTTTTAATTAAACAAATTTTAAGAACTTTATCTACAAACAATTCTACAAATGATAAATGAAAACAAAACACTTATATGAAAACAAAACACTTATAAGCATTGTAATACAACAAGAAACCCTAAGAGAAAAATCATAGTTCATTTTCTCATTTTCCCCTTCAAAATATACTTGAAAGTGATAAGGGACACAAGTGATGAACATCTAATGATATGTAAAGATTCAACAAAAATTCATCTTAAATATTTTGAGAATTTTTAAAGGATCATAATTGCAAACATCAAAATTGAAAATTCGCTTCAATCTCAATAACAGAATTATTTGAAGGAGTTTGATCGTAGAAAGACATTACGTTTTGGATGAATTGAGAATTTAGGGATGGTGAGTTAGCTCGGAGGAGACGAGTTTGAGAACGGAGGGCTAACCCAAAACCCAGAGCAAGAAAATTCATCACTAAAGCTGGGCTGTTGAAAGATTGGAGAATGTCAGCTTAATTTAGTTGCCCAACTTGAGGCAGAGTGAACTTAGTGTCCAGCGAACTTGAGAGGAGATGGGATAGGAAGGCTAGAGGCAATGTTGAGGAACATTGAAGAGGAGAAATTTTTTGGGAGAGAGGAGGGCTATTGAGGTTTGTTGGGGTTGAAAATTACTCCTCATTGACCAAACGTCAAAAGGTCAAACTCAAAGTCAAATCCCAAACCGACGGGCCCAAGCCCAAACCCGGGCCCAAGCCCAAACTCAAGTCAATTGGGCTCAAGCCCGGCCCAAGCTGGGTCCAAGCTCAAGAATGGAGGCCGGTTCCATGCCAAGAAAGAAAAAGAAAGGAAGAAATATAATAAATAGGTTTATTATGTAATTTGGTAAAAGTAAATATAAGAGAAATGAGCAAAAAACCAATTTTGTAAAGCTCAAGGGCTAAGGAGCAAAAGTGTGCACATATGTTAAGAAAATAGGCAAAAAGTCAATTTGTAAAGCCCAAGGCTCAAGTGCAAAATGTAAAGGGTATTTAAACCCTATCAAATATAGAAATGATATCTTCTCATTCTATTCTTTCTAGGGTTTTTAGTCTCTACCTCTTTCGAGGCAATTTTCTCTCATCTTTCACTTCATCTTCTTCCCTTTAGAAAACTCAGAAAAGGGTGTTTCTTTCTCCCAAAAAACCAAAATAAAAGTAATCTGAGACCCAAGACAAGAGAAAAAGCATCGTCTTTCTTAAACAAAACTAAGAAAAAGAGAAGGAGATCTCTTGGGTGCAAACACCATGGATGAAGAACCGTGTGAAACTCTGCAGTTAATTATGTTATCGCGTTGCGATAACAACTTTCTCCTTCTTCAGTAGTTCACTTCGTGTCGTGTGTTATTTTATTGTTAAGGTTGTCCGTGGATTGTATACAGAGACTAGTTTGTGTCGTTGCCCGTAGGACGCGGATTAGTCCAAATCCGTATATTTTAGATTTGGGGATTGAACTTAGATTGTATGTTCCGTTAGTTCAAAGAATATTTTGTCTTATTTAAGGACCGTTGATCTGTTTTTAGAATTAAATTCTCAACTTGTAAGAAGACCCGCTTTGCAGATCTTAGATCAGAGGAAGAACTAAGTTCTTTTTGTGAAGGGTTAAACCTTTGCCTTTTTTGTTTTATATTAGGCAAAAAAGATATGTTTATCTTTGCTTTTCTTTACCTAGGGTTTGAGAGAGCGAGAACCTTCTTTATTTTGGAGAATTGAATTCTTAGTTTTCTTTTGTCAAGAAGCTTATGGGGTCGATCCTTTATATGAGACTTGAAGTCTTCTATCCTTTATATAGGAGATGCAAATTGTTAACTGGTTTGAGCTCTGTTTAACAGAGAAGATCTTTTTTATTTAAAAAAAAGATCATGGAGATATTTTTCCCTAATAGAATTTAATTCTATCATTTGATGATTTTAATCACCATTGGATATTTTGATCCAACGTCTCTGTTTAACAGAGAATATCCTCAGATTTTAGGGAAATAATTCTCCATGTAGAATTTAATTCCACCCTCTTTAATTTGGGCATGGGTTTCACCATCAAAATGCATAAAATTGATGTCTCTGGGATAAAAGCTTATAGCTTTCACTCCCATGAACCCCTTTCGGCGCTGGATCTCCCATGAGATCCACGGGAATATGGCTCACAACTCATATTCCTCATCGGAACTCCCTCAAGAAGGGAGTTCCTACTCTTGGAATCCCAAACGGGTTGTTGCCTTCGGAACTCCCCACTTTCGGGCCCTTCCACGGGTCTCGCTTTGGAAACCCTTAAAAAAAGGGTTTCTTTTTCGGGATCCTTCCTAAAGAGGGGTTTCTCTCTGGGACCCCCTTCTCAAGAGGCCACGCTGTCGGGACCTCCCAAAAGAGTGATCCTGATGTCGGGACCCCTTTATAGGGTCTTTGCCTCATGACCCCCAAAGGGGTCCCACCACCTCGGGTGGCCTCCTGAACTCTGGAGGCAACTAAAATCCTCTCTTTCCTACTTCGGGCAGCGGGGCCCCCGTGTGATGGCTCCCGATATGTTCAAGCACCCTCAAAAATCTTTTTTATATACAACTCCACACACACAAAATACATATTTCACATTGAGTTCGCATGATCCGTTGATCGGAGATTCACTCGCCTCAAAGCTAGGGGTAATTAACGACATATTTGTCCGCGGCTGCCGGAGATTAGAATCCCCACGATCAATAAACCCATGCCCATCATCGAGCAGGGGGAATTTGTACACGCTCTGTACACGTCTGAAACACGTGCCCATCTTACCTCAATGGGGTAACGAAAAACACTCTACAGATTCTGACACGTCTGGTGAGACCTATCTCTCTTCCCATATTTCGGGTCAAACGATCATTCGAACTTATTCAACATATACATCGTTTGTACTGAAATCTTGCTCCTTCATACAGATTATCAACTTTCAACAACAATCGACGATCGACAACTAAACAAAAATGTCTCCAAGGACAAATATAGTTGTTGACGCGACCACGGTCGCATACACAATTAGACCGACGGCCCGAGTGACTTTTCCGTCGGAACTTATGAACAATGGACAGAGCAGCCACTCCTGTTTGGGTCCATCTCGTTCGTTCCAGCCATCGGAGCTCCTACCTCAGAGGCTCTGACAATGAGCAGACCGGCTTCAAAAGGGAAGATGCCGAATATTGTGGTTGCAAGGGCACCTAAGCCCGAACGTAAATCAGTATTTGAACGGCTCTCTGCTGCTCCAGCTGTGGGTAAGGCCGTCGATTCAAATAGGACAACAAAATGTCTCGGGCAAGCTCAGGCGTTGCCTTTGACGACTGCACGTTCAAGCGTCTTCTCCAGGATCTCCGTCAGTCGGCCTACAATGGCTTCTAAGAAAGCATCAGCTAATCCCTTAAGACTGAAAAGCTAAGGCAGAAACGGCTCAGATACAGAGCTAACAAGAGGGCTAGGGCTCCTGCAAAACTGGAGTTCGTGAGGTTCCAAGAATAGGTTACCCCGCGACAACATCCAAGCCTGCCGTGAAGATTAACAATTCTTTTGAACCCTTGAAGTGGGTTCAGGAGAACACAATGATTGCAAAAATTAAAAAGACGGCGATTCAAACAGTGTTGCGAAGAAAGGTGTCTAAGCCCCAATATAGAAGGCATGATACTGTCTCGTCAAAGGTCTATCAGGCTCTCATTGCTGTGCGAAGACCGATGAAAGAGTTCGAGCGATGGGCACCGGCTTCGTCCTAAGCCCCAACCGAACCAACTATCTTCAATAGCTTGACCTTCCCTAAAAGGGGCTGGTCACAGCGGCGGTCCAAGAATTCGGCAAATATCACTAGCAATAGCAAAAACTCTGGCGGATACACGATTCATATGGCGGGGCCCGGCGCTAAGAATAAAGAAGTGGTTGAAACCTCCCAGCTTCTGCCCGCTTCAACGGGCTTGTCGCTCCCAGTCCCAGCATGACGTAGATGATAATGAAGACCTTACTCAGGCCATTAAGCAAAAAGTGTCCATGATTACTGAGGACTCGGACAGTGACGGAGAGCCAGCCTTCATCCCCAAGACCGCAGAACAAGAGCTGCTCCAAGACTTTCAGAAACGGCTTAAAGACAGATAAGTAGATAACTAAGCTCTACTCTAAAATTGATGATTTTATGGATGACATGAGGCAGCTCATGACTCAAGTCACTCGGGGGCAGTCCCAACAAGTGCAAGGCTCTACCCGTGAGCCAGGGAGTGACATCTCGAAACAGCCGACACTTATCCCTTTGAGCCCAAAGGTAGGCGAGCCCAATGAAAGTCGGCCACATTCAGCTTCAGGAGATGTCTTGAATCTTAATGATAGCGGCGCTCTGACACAAGATAAAATCATGTACTTAGTCGCCAGCAAAATTAAGACAATGGTGGCCAAAGACGAA
The DNA here is from genome assembly GCA_030015575.1 of Agapanthus africanus. NCBI lineage: Eukaryota > Viridiplantae > Streptophyta > Magnoliopsida > Asparagales > Amaryllidaceae > Agapanthus > Agapanthus africanus. The sequence continues at coordinate 965,373,920 of CM057338.1, forward strand.
GCACTGAAAATTATAGCGGCAGTGGGAAGCCATACCCTGCACGAAATGACCTCGTGGAGTTTCCCAGCGGTTACGTTATCCCTAAATTCGGAAGGTTTGACGGGACGAGATGCCAACTAGCACGTTGCCCATTTTAAAGCATCATGCAGAAATGCCTGAGGCAATGATGCGCTTCTCCTTCGGCAATTCGTTAACAGCTTGACCGATATTGTTTTGGACTGGTACTCGGGTATATCGGACGATTCGGTCACAACGTATGCTCAAATGGAATCGTTGTTCAAACAAAGATTCATTAGTGTCAGTGATAAAATTGCTATTGCTGACCTCATAAAGACTAAATGCGGGGACAATGAAACCGTCTCGAATTATATAACTCGATGACGTAACCTCAATATCAAATGTGAACAACCATCAGAGCAGGAGCAAGCTGTCAACCTCCTAATGGGAAATATTGAACACTGGATGACTTCGTTCTTATGCACAGCGGGTTTTCGAACATTTCAGGAGCAACGAAAAAGGTACAGATGTTAGAACGTGTAGCTCCCGAGTCCACCCTGAACCTCTAAATACAAATCCAGGTATTGAAAGGACGACAATCGCAAAGGCGGAAACTCCAACAATACCGACTCTTTCAATGCATCTGCTAACCAAAACAAGCAAGAAACGGGAAGATCAAAGACCAACCAGCCTCGAAAGCCATTGTTGGGAGGAGGAGCAACTCTTGAAGAAAAGAAGAATAAAGTCTTCTCCTTCATAGGGGACAAAATCCATAAGATATTCAAGGACGTCCTGAACAACGGTCTGCAACTGCCGGAGTCGAAAAGACCGCATGAGGCAAACATGACCGACAATCCCCTGTATTGTCCATATCACAGAGTACTGAGCCATGCCATTGAAGACTGCTATATTTTCAAGGATTGGGTCGAGAAACAATACAAGACGGAGGAAATCTCGTTGTCTAAAGGCGTGTTGGCGAACAATCAAGCCGCGGTCGCCAATTTCATACAGACGGTGCCGAGGCTTTTTGGGAATCAATGGCTCAATCGTCTTCCCAAAGAAATGAGTTTGATCCGTCTCAGCCTGTATGGGACACGTACTTGTCTAAAGACGAGGAAAATATTGAAGCCGATTCAAAAAGAGCTAGAGATCGAATGGGAGAGCCAAATAAAGCTCGATGCTTCGGCCATCAACTCAGTTCGATCAAAATCTAAGAACTCAAGCTTCGCAATAAGAAGAAAAAGAAGAATGCGGCCCGGTCTAAAGAGCGGTCAGCAAGGAAATCGACTATTCAAAAATACATCGATTCCCTCGAAAACTACGTGCAGAAGGAAAGAGCCCTGATTACATCGAAAGAGTTCTTCCTTAACGAAACGGCAGAAATTCTGAAAGAGTTGGAAAATAAGGCTGGTGATGAAATTCCGGTGGTGACTTGCTACGCCATTCATCTCGGCAGCGATTCTGAGGAATTGGTTTGTTTTCCCAAAGAAGAAGATGGGCTAGCCATTAAAGCCAATCAGATCCAGTTCTGAAGCGACAAAGTGCTACCACCAAAACAGGACAATCTCCTAAAGGAAAATGAAAAATAAGTTGCAGTTGAAGGGGATGACAGGTAGTCGGTGCATAAAAACTCGACCTCTCCCTCAGTAGACTACGTCTTGGCTTATCATCTAAAACTTCCGTCTTTTCTGAGTGTCTATGATACTCTTGTTCTATCCAAAGAGCTTAAGGATATTCTCGTTTATGCTCTACAAAATCCTGAAAGGTATCGGGCTTGCTTCGCAGAAATCAATATGAAAGAAGCCCGGTACATTTTGCATACCGCTTCCGTCGTTTTCAAAGACGAAGACCTGCTACTAAGGACAACCGAGCATACAGTGAATGAGATATGATTAATTGCATATTGATTGATCCGGGATTCTCAGTAAATATTATGAACCTTCGGACTCTAAAGAGTTTATTAATGGATGTCCGGCACTTATCAAAGGAGAGGATCACCATCCAGGGTTCACTCAAAACTGTCAACAAGTCCTGTGATCTATAACTCTGTCAATCAAGTTCGGAGATATGTAAACATAAGCGAAGATATATGTCATCAATGTTGACACATCATACAAATTTTCCTTGGACGATCGTGGCTTCATGATTATGGTATTGTTCCATCAACTCCCCATCAATGCATGAAATATAGCAAAGATGGCAAAGAGAATCGCATTGGCGGAGACATACAGCCGTTCGGCATCCATGAAGTCCGGTACAAGGATTCCAGATACTTGGTGAATTCCCGAGATGATGCATCGCAACCTGCCGAAGACAAAATGATCCTGAACTCCAAGAGCAAGTCAGAGCCGGCTGCTATCTTCTAAACCAAAATTTCTCGAGTGCACCCGCATTTTAGCAGCAACACTGATGAGTCTGATGATGAAGGTCCGTCTCTTAGCTTCAATCCCAGTAAAATACGGCCACTTCGGCAATAACACCGATGAATCAGACGCTGAGGATTTGTCCTGCAACAAATGTGCAGACAAGACTTCTATCTAGAAAACGATGCTAAAGGAAACCCCTGAAATCATAGAAGGGTCGTTGACCATCATAAGAGTCCCGGAGCAGATGTACAGAGAACTCGACGCTCTGTCGATCTTTACTGTGAACCAACTGAAAACCTTCTATATCCCGGAAGAAAAAACAAGCAAAAAGGTATCTTGTTCTATGAGTCAGATTCTGTCGTGCACCCAAATTACTTGTCCTTGATATGCCTTACATATGAAAGAGGCGTAAAAGCTTCTTAAATCCTTGGTAGTACGTGCCCGAGATATGGAAATATTTCAAGTGTAGATGCCCGCTATATCAAACGAATTCCGATGCAAAGTTTTACGAAAGGCTATGGCATCCGCCTCAAGCCTGACCAGTAATCGATGGTTGAATCTTAGACGGACGGGGTTTAGGTTTCGTCCAATCCGATGTTAAGTCTTGCTACATCATCCGTGTTAGTGAGACCAGCGAAAAGTCTGGGGATAATGACGAGCTAACCGAGGCAGAAGAAGCCCCTCAAAAGCTCGAAGACGGCAGACAAGCAATCTTTGACGAGCTAACTGAAGTCGACCCGGGAACACCTGACAACCCACGACCGACCTACATCAGCTCTCTTTTGATGGGAGTAAAAAGCAAATAATTTCTATATTACATGAGTTCGTCGGCTGCTTTGCATGGACGTACAAAGAGATATCCATCCTCTTTCCAGAAGTGGCTGTGCATAAGCTAGCTATATCTTGACGCCAAGCTGATTAATCAGGCTTCTTGAAGAATGAGAAGGGAGATGGAAGAAAAGATCAATGAGAAAACCAAGAAACTAATCGATACTGGTTTCATCAGAGAGGAAAAATATGCAGACTAGATTGCATGTATTTTCCTAGTAAAAAAGAAAATGGACAGATCCGAGTTTCCGTCAATTTCATGCATCTCAATAAAGCATGCCCTAAAAACGAGTGTCCACTCCAGACATGGAAATGATGGTCGGCAACACTTCAAGCTACAAGCCGTTCATCTTCATGGATGGCTTGTCCGGATACATCCAAATCAGAATGTCGCTCGAGGTGAGAAACATACTGTGTTTCGAACTCTGAGCGGGATATACCGCTACAAAGTCATGCCGTTCGGGTTAAAGAATGTAGGAGCCACATACCAAAGAGCGATGACGAAAATCTTTGATGGTTTAATCCATAAAGTCGTCGAATGCTATGTTGATTTAGTCAAGACTAATGCCGCAGCCAATCACATACAAGATCTTCGGACTATCTTCACAATACTAAGGGAGTACAATTTAAAGATGAATACTTTGAAATGTGCCTTCGGCGTGTCATCGGGAAAATTCATTGGCTTTATAGTCCGATATCGAGGGATCGAAATTGACCTTTCAAAGATAAAAGCGATCATAGAGATGTCTCCTCCAAGAAATTTGATGCAGCTAAGATCCTTCCAAGGCAAACTCGCTTATATACGACAGTTCATTTCAAACCTATCCGGAAGATGCCGGCCTTGCTCAAAACTTATGAAGAAAGATGTTCATTTTGTCTGGGATGCCGAATGCCATCATACGTTTGAAAGCATCAAGCAGTACCTGTCGCACCTTCCAGTGCTTACTGCTCTCATTCCAAACAAACTACTGATCCTCTACACCGTTGCACTAGACGGATCGCTCGGCACGCTCTTTGCTCAAAATAACGAGGGGAAAAGAAAATGCTCTTTATTATCGCAGTCAAACATTGGTCGGGGCAGAACATGACTACACGATCGAAACTCATTGCTTGGCTCTGATATTCGCCGTAAAGAAGTTGAGGCACTATCTCTGCTAGCTCACCGGGTTATGCTGATCTTTAGGATCGACCCGCTGAAATGTCTTATGACAAAGGCAAATTTAACAGGGAGAATATTCAGATGGGCTGTCATGCTGCTTGAGTTTGATATTATCTATACTCTTAAAAAAGCAGTAAAGCCTTGGCCGACTTCCTCGTTGCTCAACCCATACCCGAAGGGTCATCGCTAAATTGTGAGCTACCCATCGAACATATGCTCTATCTCGAAGAAGACGAGCCATGCTGGGATCTTTATTTCGACGGAGCCTCCTCAATGAGGTCCTCCATCAAAACAAGTATCCCACAAACAAAAGCTTGGGTATGATTGTTGTTCATCACACCATCAAGGGGAGTCTTGCGATATTCTTTCGCTCTTACCGAGCCTCGTACAAACAACGAGACTGAGTATGAAGTACTGATAGCCGGTCTCGAACTCGTCATAGAAATGGGAATCACCTCACTTTGTGTTTATGGAGATTCCAAGCATACAAGCCCGAGTTTGCTCGGTACAGAAGCTGGGTTGTGGAACTCATGATACAGTTTGTCAGTATCAAACTGATGAATATCCTAGAGCGTTGAATGGAAAAACTGACGTACTTGCTCGCCTATCAAAAGAACTGGCTGATCTCGACATAGACGAAATTCTAATTATGGTTCGAAACCACCAAATTCTATATCCGACTCACCAGCATGAAGAAGAAATGTTGGAACAAAAGGATTGTCCCGTTGAAGCTTTGGCCACTTAAGAAGAGTGATTGGAGAGAACTTTTCGTAGAATATTTCCGATATGATAAGCTGCCAGAAAAGAAATCTGTGAGGGTTCAACTAGAGAAGAGAGCTCTTCGATACGTGTTCGTAAACAACACGCTATACCGAAAATCATATGACCAGATATGGCTAAGGTGTCTGTCCTCGGTCGAAACCCAAAAAGTCATGAAAGAAGCCCATTCCAGCGTTTGTGGTGCACACCAATCTGGTCCTAAAATGCGCCTTCAAATCAAACGGCTGGGATATTACTGGCCCACAATGATACGAGACTGTGAAGAGCATGCGAAGAATTGCTACTTATATCAAATACACGGCAACTTCATACACATGCATGCCAATCCGTTACATCGTACTATGGCGTCGTGGCCTTTCGAAATGTGGGTTTCCGATATAGTTGGTCCAATTGACCCTCCATCACCTAAGGGCCACAGATTCATACCGGCGGCTACTGACTGTTTCTCCGGATGGGCCGAAGCGGTTCCTCCAAAAAAAGTCAAAACGGAGGATATCCTGACGTTCTTCCGACACAATGTTCTATATTGTTTCGGCGTACCCAGAAGGATCATTTCCGACAACAAACTTTCTTTCAAGAGCTTCAAAATCTCAAGATTCGTCTCTCAGCACAAAATATATTGGAGATATTTCTCCATCTATAATCCAAGGGCCAATGGGTTGGCTGAAACCTTTAATAAAACCCTATTCAAGCTCTTAAAGAAGAATGTTTCGGCCAACAAAAGTGACTGGCATAGCAAGCTTCATGAAGCATTGTGAACGTATCGTATCACGCATCACACTCCAACGCAATCTACTATATATTCACCGCTCTTCGGAGTGGAAGCGATCCTTCCTTTTGAAGTCGAAATCCCAAGTTTAAGAATGGTTGTCCGGCACAGTCTGACGGAGGAGGAAAATGCATTATTTCGACTCGAAGAGCTTGACGCACTCGAAGAAAAAATACTCGTCGTACAACAAAATCTGGAGTTGTACCGAGCCCAAATGTCACGGGCATATGACAAAATGACACGCCTCCGTGTTTTTAAAAGGGGTGAATTGATGTTAGTCCTTAAAAGACCAATCATCATCAGCCGACATGTGAATGAAAGTTTGAACCAAACTGGGAAGGGCCTTATTCATCGAGAAAGTGTTCGATGGAGGATCCTGCCAACAGAGAAGTGCCGAGGGAAACAGACCCATGCCACCCATCAACGGCCGATATCTAAAGAAATACTATGCATAAACACTCCAAATCGTGGATAAGCTCATCACGAACAGTTCTACAAAACCGCGCCAAGAAGTGCCAAACAAGAAAATCAAGCCACACAGACCCCCAAATCATTAAATTGAGAACAAATGACCTCTATGTCATTAAACTAGAAATAAATGACCTCTAAATCGTTAAACTAGAAACAAAAAAATCTCTTCAACGGCGAATGATGAGCCGCTACTGGTACCCCATTCCAGTGTTAGCGATGCAGACACAACAACAACAACAACAACAACAACTGAGCCTTTTATCCCAAGCATATGGGGTAGGCTACATGAACCAACATGAGAATCACGCCGGGTCCAGCACATGAATCCTCTGTCTCCACTCACTTCTATCGAACAATATACTTTCATTGAGTCCTTTGGCAACCATATCGTTTCGTATCACCTCCATCCATGTTTTCTTCGGTCTCCCTTTTGCCCTTTTGCCATTACCCATATCGAGAGTATCTATTCGTCGAACCGGTGCTTCCATAGGTCTGCGTCGCACATGACCAAACCATCTAAGCCGGTTTTCCCGCATCTTCTCCTCTACGGGTGCCACACCAAGTGTTAGCGATGCAGACGCTACCCAAAAATTCAAACCACTAAATCCTCCAAAGGCAAACGAGTCGTTCCTGGCACTATGCTTCAGTGTTAGCGGTGCTGATGCCGATCAAGAACCTAAATTCTAAATCCTCAAATTCCAAGTCTCACCAGGCAGTGCTTCCAAGCTCAAAAGCCCCGCCGGATAAGCCTAAAAGCAAATCAAATCAACCAATCAAATCTAAGCATCGGCCGTCCAAGTCGCAAAAATTGCAGCATCAACCGTCCATGTCGCAAAAAAGACCAGTATCGATCGTCTACGTCGCAAAAAGGGTATCATCGACCCCCACGTCGTCAAAAAGGAACCAAATCAAAGTATCGACCGTCAAAGTCAAAGAAATGGCAGTATCAACCGTTCACATCGCAAAAAGGACAGCATCGATGTCCACGTCGTGAAAAGGGAATCAAATCAAAGTATCGACCGTCTACGTCGTAAAAAGGACAGTATCGACCATCCACGTTGCAAAAAGGGCATTATCGACCTCCACGCTCCAAAAGGGAACCAAATTAAAGCACCGACCGTCCACGTCGCAAAAAGAGCAGCACCGACCATTCACGTCACTAAAAGAAAACCAAGCCAAACTCTCCAAAGAAGAAAATCCATCAACTTCATGCACACCACACACGTGGTGTGCATTTATTGATGGGGGCACTTTGTTGGGATAAAAAATTACACCCCATTAACCAAAAGTCAAAAGATCAAAACCAAAATCTAATCCCAAACAAGTGGGCCCAAGCCTAAACTCAAGTCAAGTGGGCTCAAGCCGGGTCTAAGCTCAAGAATGGGGGCCGACCCATGCCAAGAAAGAAAAAGAAAGAAAGAAATGTAATAAAAATGTTTATTATATAATTTGGTAAAAATAAATGTAAGAGAAACGGGCAAAAATCCAATTTTATAACGCCTAAGGGCTCAAGTTCAAAATGTAAGGGGTATTTAAACCTCACCAAAATAGAAATGATAACAACTTCCGTTCTATTCTTTCTAGGATTTTAAGCTCCACCTCTCTTTTGAGGTGATTTTCTTTATGATCCCTCACTTCATCATCTTTCTCTAGAAAACTCACAAAAGTGAGTTCCTTTCTCTCAAAAAACCAAAATAAAACTAATCTAAGACCTAAAACAAAAGAAAAGATATTGCCTTTCTTCAACAAAACAAGGAAAAAGAGATCTTTTGGGGTGAAAGCCTTCACCCTAAGCAAGCATCATCGATGAAGAACCGTGTGAAACCCATGGGTTTCATTATCAAAATGTATAAAATCGATGTCTTTGGGGTGACCCCCAGGAACCCCTTTCGGGATCGATCTCTTATGAGAGCCACGGAAATATGGATCACAACCTTTATTACTCGTCGAAACTCCCTCAAGAAGGAAGTTCCCACTCTTGGAACCCCCAACGGGGTTTTCGCCTTCGGAACTCCTCCAAAGGGAGTTCCCGCTTTCGGGGCCCCTTTCCAGGATCCTACCTTTGGAAACTACCCCTAAAAGGGGTTTCTTTTCGGGACCCTTTAAAAGATGGGTCCCGCCTTCGGAACCCTCTAAAGAGGGGTTGCCCTCTCGGGACCCCTAAAAGGGGATACCGCTTTCAGGACCCCCCTCAAGGGGTCCCGCTGTCGGGACCCCCCAAAGGGGGTCCCATCGTCTCAGGAGGTCTCTTGAACTCGGGAGGCCACTAAAATCCTCTCCTTTTCACTTCGTGTAGCGGGACCCCCATGTGATGGCTTCCGATATGTTCAAGCATCCTCAAAAATCATTTTCAAACACGAATCCACACACACACAAATCGCATATTTCACATTGAGTTCCATGGCCCGTTAGTCAGAGCTTCTCTCGTCTCACTTAACGGTAGTTTTGTCCGCGGCTGCCGGAGATTAGAATTCCTACGATCAATAAATCCCTACCCACCATCTGTCACGACTCGAATATGTAGAACGTGACTGGCACTTAAATTACGCAACGTCTAGAAGCGTAACGCAATCTAAGTAAGGCAAAGTCCAGAAATCTAAACCATTTAAAGAAAGTAGAGTGAAGGAAAACTCATTTAAAAGTTAAGTTAATATAGAAGATCACTTTGAAAGTCTTTATAATATCCTCAAGTTTTTATAAAAATTTCGGCAGAGTTTCCTTTGTAAATACTGGCCCCAAACGGGTACAAACATGAATACATACAAGTAATGAACAAAGGCATCCCCAAACGGGAGCTAGCTCGTCGCCGAACGGCGGAATCACAACCACAAGTAAGATATATCATCCAAGAATGAAACCAACCTTTAAAAGCAAGGAAAACATAAACAAAAAATATAAGTCGGCTCACACGAGCTCGATACCAGATACTGAAGACACAAGTCTCATAGTCTCACTATCTAGTCCAATATACAAGGGGTCGATGGAGTATACTAGATACAAAATAAATATACATGGTAGAATCAAAGAATATCCTCACAACCCACCTAAAAGCAAGTCGATGCAAAGAAAGCAGAAAGAATGTGCCCGCCGCTACTATGCTGACGGGTCTGACCTGCAAGATACTGTGGCACAACGGGGTGAGTTGCCAACTCGTGAGTAGTAAGTAACATCTAATAAGGCTATCGTAAGCATGCATGCAAATGCGTCACAACCTTACATATAAAATTAAGATGTGATGCACTAATATGAATGCGACATGAATGAATAATCAACACGAAATCCAAATATATCTGGTATGAGAAAATCCATATCCATATCTCAGTAAAACCTTTGTATAATATAGCTGGAGTATCATCAATGAAATCGACAGAAAATCTGTGTCAAGCATCGACACAATATATGTATCTCAATATCTAAATATCTCAATAGTCGTCTCTCAGATCGGCTCTCAATCTGTCACATCCCACGACTCCGGTCGGTATTCTTCGGATAACCGCCGAGCCAATAATAACCGGTAGGTAGTGTTCCCCTGCCAGGTTCATTGTCTACAACTCGAGCTTATTGCCCTGGGATACCTTACCGGGCCCACAATGTATCCGAGACGGTTCATCCTACTCCTCGAATCGGGTCTCGAAAACCAACGAAATCAGGAAAACTCATGGTGGACGTCATATACATCATATCACGAGAAAACCGCAACTTGCATTTTTTAAAAATGATAATAGGTTCATAGAATTCTTGCAGTTTTCCCCAAAATCCATAAATCTCATAAACACTGAAATCTCCAAGAAGAATCACAATACATAAATATGTCGAAAATGATGAATGTCTATGATATCTATAATATGCCATGTGATGTATGACTAGAAAACCATGTATGAATGATAATGCAATGAGGTATATATATGACTTGAAATCCTACGTATCCATCCTGATGAAATGAATATACAACTACATGTTACATATCATATATGATGCAAACTTACATACTGATTTAAGCAAGTTCTATAGTGTTTGTGACATAGCAATTACCAATGACGTGTGTGTTCGCATAAATAGTGCACGTGCGGTATGAACCAATGGTAATGGTGCAAGTGTTCTAAGTAATAATATCATGTGTAAGAAGATGCAATACTATGCTATGAATGCCTTGAGGCTACGCATATAGATGCAAGAACTACTAAAAATCCTAATTATCGGGCGCCTTGCGCCATCCAGACGATCCCTCCATGGATGTTTACATCTACTCACCGGGACGCCTCGGATGATCTGATCCAATCACAACCTTTCCTTTTCTTGCCGCGTCCGATGTCTCCGCAACCGATCCTAGAATCGCACAAATAGTATATATGAGGTTAAATATTTAAATAGATGCGGACACACAACGATACAAGACAATCAACGCGTACCAACTAGATGCGCATGCACTTAGTGCACAAAACACGCGCGTGACATCGCCACAAACCACCAATAGGGGTTGCTATGCGTAGCAAACACCACAACTAAAATTTTATCACACTAATCGCGCATTCACATCGTACTAATATTTAGAAAAATAGGCCGTAGATCATCACAACCTCAAACTTAATTAAAACCCTTTTCTTTTAAAAACATCTAGTAAGCAACCTTAAGCCATTTTAGTGCAAACTAGATGGATTAGCAAGTCTAGTAGCCACTAATCGCACATGAATATTCTACTCAAGCCATGCAACACTTAATCAAATATAATCTCACACAAACACACACTAATCATGAAATTTATTCGCATAAACACTTAATTAGGATAATTAAAAGCCACTTTATCAAGGTAATTAACTAGATTAGATTTGTAAAGCCACTAGATAGCAAACTACACTTAGCTAATTTAATTAAGTGGTAAAAACCCTAACTTTAACCTCAAACCCCTCTCTTTAAAATTCTATTTTGCAATTAAACTATATTAACACCTATTTAAAATTAGATTAAAGCAAATAATTAACAAAGCAAATTAGGATTTGGTTTTATACCTCAAGAATTTGGAAGATCAAACTTGCTAATTTTGGCCATCCAAAATGCTAACTTGCTTCAAGATCCAAGCTTAGTTTAGGCCAAGAAAAACTTGTGATTATTTAGCTAGAAATTAGAGTTGAATTTGTGGATTTTTTGTGAGAAAATGAGGGTTTTAGGCAATGAAAGAAGATGGAGAAAGGGGGAGGGGGCTGTTGACAAATGTTGTGGCCGAAATGAGAGGGGGAGAGAAAGAGAGGTGAGTGAGAGAGAGAGAGGTAACCATACCTCCATACACACATCAACATCTAATCTTTCATTTCTTATTTAATAATTCATTTTCTTATTTATTTTATTTCTTAATTTTCTCTAAGAATTATCTAGAACCATGGAGAATAATTTAGAAGAAAGAATATGTTACAAACTAAGTATTATGTTGTCATGGTGCACAAATGTGTAATTAACCCATTCTAATTTGTAATTAACACTAATTAAATGTGCAAGTGCATGATTAAAATAATATTTAAAATAATTACTTAAGGAAAATAATTAAATAAACTAGCAATTAAATAAGTAACTAACAAAACATCCATACATAAACCATTACATAATTAAATTAGATTTAATTGTGTTTATGTGGAAAATAATTATAACTAGGTCTTACGGAAAACGCGTGTTATATTACTAATTATCGGACAATTAACCTAAACGATTTTTAAAACGTTACACAATCGAGCAGGAGAATCTGTACACGCCTGAAATACGTGCGCATCCTATCTCAATAGGGTGACGAAAAACATCCTACAAGGTCATAAAGCAACTTAACTAACCCTGGTTAACTCTACTTAACTAAATTAACATGAGGTTAACAGATTGGGTATTTAGTTAACTGAAAAATTTTGGATGTCTTTTTTAAAGATACCAAGTTTTGGGTGTTTTTAAAAATATGAAAGTTTTGGATGGGTATAACAAAATAACCCATTTTTATATAGCCATTACATAACTTGGTGGTCCCCTGCTATTATTTTTGGTATTGTTTTAAATAGGACATCCAAATCTTACATATTTTGATAAAATAACCCCTAAGACCATGTTTGGATAGTTAGGGTTAAAAGCCCATAGGAATGACTTTAGGATTAAAATGTGTTGGAATGCATGTGCATTCCAAACATAAAATTTCAATGCATTTTGGTAACATAATGCATGTTTGGATGATTGAGATAAGGATAGCATTAAAGTAGGAAAGAGAAAAAGAGATTGATGTGAAGAGATAGAGAGTCTGGATTAGAAAATTTTGATCTTTGCTAATTTTTAAAATCCAATATATTAGGGATATTTTTGGATCTTTTCCATTGGAATTCTTCTTAGAAAATTTACCTAAACGCCTAATTTCTTGGATTTGCCCGGTCCAATGGAAAAAAAGAATCTAGGATTTTTTCCTATTGGACTATGGGTATCCAAACATGGCCTAAATCTTATTATCTGGAAAAATAATCTCCATATCATTATCGTTAACTAAATAAGCCCTTCCTCTAATTAACAAGTGTTAAATTAATTTGTTAATTAAACCAAGAGTTTAAATCTCACACCTACCCCTATAAACCCCATATCCTTCTTGCATTCATTTCCATTCATAAAACACTTGTAAAAAGAAGAAACTTACAAAGAGGTGCTCGTTTGAAAAAAAAGAGAATAATTGTGTTTTGTTTCGAAAAGTTGGATGATGAAATGTGAGGCAAGTGGAGGTGAAGCTACTAGGTTTACATTTCCTTGTCAACGGAGGAAGGAGATGAATCATTGGTTATGGTGGCGAGGGAGGTTGGAAAAGAGAAATGCTTGGGTTATGGAAAGGAAGTAAATGTGATATTAGAATTTGGAAAGAAAGAGGAGAGAAAATGTGCTGATGGCAATGGGGAATGGAGAAAGAAAGAAATAAAGGGAAAAAGCCATTTTCTTGCTTCATCAGAAAGATAATGGATATTGGATGGAAATTTAACCAAAGGGGCAAAAATAGTTACGTTAGATGTTTTTAGGGTTATTTTTCAAAATATTAAGATTTGGATAAAAAAAATCCTATTATTTTTCATGCTTTGATAATCCCAATTCCCGACCTTCATCACTCATCAAAATACACCCCACTAGGTCCGTTGTTTTACCCCAACACCCATCACTCATCAAAAACCCCCATACCATTGGACCCCCTATTTTATCCCAACATCCACAATTGGATAGGTGTAATGGCACGCATGATATTAGTCCATTATAGGAGGGACTTATATACATGATTTTCTTCACGATGCTACTGATTTCTCTTGATTAGATAGTTTATTCCATGCCATTGGACTATCATATTATGTAGGTTATGATAGGGTAAAAACTTTATCAGAACAAAAACCAGCAGAACTAGATGCACGAATATGATCTATCTAACATCGGATTTTGGAATCGTACCGGATGTGTGTTTTCAATATTAGATAGCGAATATTGGACTATATATTGGCGATACATTTAATATCAAATGTTGATATCGGGCATATCGAGAGTCAATATCAGGCATATCATGAGCCGATATTGGGCATATCGGTCTAGCGTACAAAGAATATTATACATAATTATTTTCATAAATTTTATGAATATAAAATGTATGATAAAATCTTAATATATCAATTATCATAGACATACTTGGTCGAATATTATACATACATTCATGACGAGTGGATAAGTTCCGTATTAGCCAATAGTTGTTTGAAATGATATATCCGATATATAAGGCGGCATTTCAAATATCAACAGATCTTGAGCCCAAACAATATACCTCAAAACAATATGTATTGAAACAGTGCATGCCGGTAATGAGATACCGGTTGATATTACCGATATTTGATTCATTAGAATATTGTTGTGACACTGGATGCATCAGGTTTAAGCCGCATCTTTTGGTTCATGATATCACTTGATTCAATTACACAGCTACAACATCCTACTTGATTTGTGACAAATTGAAATAAGCCATATAGGAGGTATCACTTGTATGAAATGCCCTGTTTTCCAGGCTTGCATGCTTACAATCAGAGTTATGGTAATTGTATCCACTGCAAATCATTAGAAAGTACCTTTCAATTTTTTTTGAGATCTCAATCATACAAATTGATTATGATGAAGCAATATATTTGTTAGCTACTGGCACTAGTTTTGGGGGAATAGCGACTAAACAATGGTTAGTGTCATTTGAATCACTCAGTTTGGTCCATAGATTTAAAAATTTAGGAGATATCTGTAAAATAAGTTATGGGATTAGTCGGAATATCTCTAGCAGACCTACTGATTTGAGTCAGAATAGGATTCTTTACTATGTCGGATCCAATCTTACTTCAATCCCAAAGATGGTCTTTTTGGGCATATATACGGTCTGAGATACAAATATTGGGGCTAAGGTTGTTTTTGCTAATTTGAAAGTTTGTTTTCTCTTTTGTGTGTGTGTGTGTGTGTGTGTGGTTTGTTATATGTGGTCTTTGTTTTTTTCCAACATGGTGTGCCATGCTTATAGTTTATAGTTTAAGAGTGCCTGTGTGCGTGATTAACCACCGGTATTTATCAAATCATCAAGAGAAGTTAGAGCATATATTAACTTATGTGTCTATAGGAATGATTGGTAGAGAAGGATTCTGGTTGCTGCTGAAGACAAACTTATCCGACTATGTATTTACTCATATCAGTTTTGAGACAACCGATTGGGAAAAGAAAGTTTTTGCAAGGCAATCCCTGATCCTTACGGTCATGGTATTGTTCCTTCCTATGTGATTTTCTTAATGTCACCAATGAGTAGCTTCAAATTTCAGATTGCATATTTTCTTGCTCTGTGAGCCAACGGAAAAGTTTTTGGACAAGCTTTTTGTGGGTGTGGGATTGCGTGCAACTGCGATGCATGGGTAGTGAGGTGGGGGTGGGTTTATGGGATAAACTTTGATGGCAATGGTAATGGTGTCATTAATTGGCTTGTAACATGTATGGTATATCACTAAGAGCATAGCTTTATTTACTTACAATCCGTCTTGGTTGTTATGGTTTTCAAATAGAAGTTGTTTTACTCTGTAGATTTTCAATTCTTGCTATATGACGTTGATTTTATCTACAGTTTTGGTTTTCAAATAGAAGTCGATTAACTCGGCAGATTTTTCAATTCTTGCTATATGAAGTTGATTTTATCTGCAGTTTTGGTTTTCAAATAGAAGTTGATTTACTCTCAGCAGATATCTCAATTCTTGGTATTTGAAGTCGATTTTTTCAGTAGCTAACCAGTGGCAGAAATACGTTACCTTTCTTCTGTTTGCTTTATGCTGCTTAAACTCAGCCTCAGTGCAAATTCTTTGTACTATGCATCTTAAAATGCGCATGCCTCTATCTTCTGGATTCCAGGTACTTCCTGCAGAATTAACACGATTGCCGCTACTTGAGAGGCTATATCTTGATAACAATAGGCTGTCACAATTGCCCTCAGAATTAGGTGAAGTGAAAAGTTTGAAAGTGCTGAGTGTCGACAATAACATGCTGGTTTCTCTCCCTGGTATGATTCGAACTTGCTGTAATACCAAACCAAAGCCTGTACCATTCATGCCATGATGTCAATGATACCCTGTGGAGTTATTTTTTAGTTTTTGTTTACTTTTTGCAATCTCATTGCTCATCAAGTAATTTTCTTGAACAGTTGAGCTGAAACAGTGTGTTATGCTGGTCGAATTATCACTGGAAGATAACAAACTTGTCCGCCCACTATTGGATTTCAGGTCATTATATCAGCGGTTTTCTTGATATGGCTATTAAGCTGAGGACATCCGCTTAAAGGTTCCTTAGCCACCAAAACTAAAACTTATCTTCAGTTTTCTGGCAGGTCTATGGCTGAGCTTCGCGTTCTTAGGCTCTTTGGTAACCCTCTTGAGTTTCTTCCTGAAATTTTACCTTTACATAATCTTCGTCATTTATCTCTTGCCAATATCAGAATCAAGGCAACTGATAATCTTAAATCTGTAAATGTGCAAATAGAGGTAAACACTCATCTTTTAGTTTTAAGATATCCTGTCGTCTGCTGAGAAGAAGTTGTTTGCTTAAGATCTCTACTGCTGGTTTCAGATGGATAACAGTTCCTATTTCCTAGCATCAAGACACAAACTGAGTGCCTTCTTCTCTCTTATCTTCCGGTTTGCTTCATGTCATCATCCTTTGTTGGCATCTGCTCTTGCTCAAATGATGCAAGACCGTGGCAATCATATGGCAATTAGCAAAGAAGAAAATTCTGTGCGGCAGCTAATAAGTATGATACGCAGCGGTAATCGCCATGTTGTAAGTAATAATCATTCTGCTATAGATTGTATCTTATATTTAACTCAATTTTCTTAATTTTTTTAATATTTACCTCATGATGCAGGTTGAACAAGCATGCATTGTTCTTTCTTCACTAGCAACGGATGTTACTTTGGCAATGCACTTAATTAAAGCTGATATAATGAAGCCCATTGAATCGGTTCTCAAATCAGTCGACCAGGAAGAAGTGATTTCCGTGTTGCAAGTATTGGTCAAATTAGCCTTTGCCTCAGATATCGTTGCTCAGAAGATCCTGACCAAAGATGTGTTGAAATCACTGAAAGTACTATGTGCACACAAGAACATAGAGGTACGGATAGCCGGGGTTAAGTATCTGATGATAAAAATAACACCGTTTATGTTTGGCGTAAATTGTATTATCTTTTTTCTGTTTGCCATGTTTTTTATCTTAAGGTTCAACGATTGGCTCTATTTGTTGTCGGCAATTTAGCTTTTTGTTTGGAGAATCGCCGCATGTTGACTCAGTCTGAGAGTTTGCGTGAACTCCTCCTACGCTTGACAGTATCAACCGAGCCACGTGTCAAAAAGGCTGCAGCGCGTGCCTTGGCAATCCTTGGCATGTTCTTTTGTCCATTTTATTATTTGTTGCCGATACACGTTATGTTCAGCAGATTATTATCAACCATACATTCTCTTGTTCCAGGAGAAAATGAAATTTTGCGTAAAGCAGTAAAAGGAAAACCAGTGGGAAAGCAAGGGTTGCATATACTCACAATGGATGGAGGTGGCATGAAGGGTCTGGCAACTGTTCAGATGCTCAAACAAATTGAACAAGGAACTGGAAAACATATACATGAACTATTTGACCTCATTTGTGGCACATCCACTGGTGGCATGCTTGCAGTTGCTCTAACTGTAAAACAAATGACCTTAGATCAGTGTGAAGAAATATACAAAAAGTTAGGTAAATAATACTTTGCTATGACACAGATGTTATCCCGTATTTATAATTTGTTCTGAAGTGTTGACCCCCTTTCTCATAGTTATGATTCTGTTCCATAGGAAAACTTGTGTTTACTGAACCTACCCCAAAAGATGAAGCTGCAACTTGGAGAGAGAAGCTAGATCAACTTTATAAAAGCTCATCACAAAGCTTCAGAGTAGTTGTACATGGGTCCAAAGTATTAAAACCTTACAAAATTTCTTCTAATCCCTATCTGCAGTGCAAAAATTTTCACCTTAAGAATTTCTTGCAGCACAGTGCAGATCAGTTTGAAAGATTGTTGAAAGAGATGTGTACTGATGATGATGGTGACCTCCTAATAGAGTCTGCCGTGAAGAATATTCCCAAGGTTTTTGTTGTTTCCACACTTGTAAGCGTCATGCCAGCTCAGCCATTTGTGTTCAGAAACTATCAGGTTAGTTTACTTCTAGTAGCCCTGTGCTGATTCACATGTATAAATGTTTTGTGCTTCTCAGAAAAGGTGTGGCTTACATGGAAGCCACATTTTCCCGGGAAAAAATAGTTGCCTCCATGAGTATATAAATCTCTTATATGTCATTTTAACAGTCTTCTTTGTCGATATTGTTTAAAATTATTCTACAAAGGCATACCAATTTTGTACATACAGAAAAAGATGTACACCGTCTCTTGATTATGCAGGATTTAATATAAGTCTTAATATAACCATTGTCACTCGAAATGGGATTGTATAAAATAATAAATTGAAAATAAGTCTTTCTCGCTATACTCTGATTTTTGTAGTACATAAAGGATAAGCTGGGTCGCTTATTTTATAGTACTTGGTTGGCTTGGGAGGGGGTAAAACTTACCAATATGCATCTATCTAATTATCTTGTTTAATAAAATCGCCTGAAGATTCTATACTTGCCAGCATAGCTTCGTACCTGCTTAAATAGTAATAATGGAGATGGTGCAAATTTATAGATGTTATTAAGCAACGGTCTATGACCCTTAAAATATGACTTTGAGAACAATAACTGAGCATGGCCAGGACGTAATCAACTAATTTCGTCTTGTTTCTGAGGAATTGATGCAAAATATTAAGAGAAGAATAGAGATCTATGGTTTTCATCGATTTAATGAAGCCCTGATAATTATTTTCTTGATAGAAAATGTTCTTTTTTTATTAAAAAGAATTAGCTAAGTTATATTGAGGTGGTTAGGTGATGACCCAAGAATCAACAAACTTTGAAACGAGTGCGGTCACCTGTGTCATTTTCAACCTGTGGCGGCCCCCGATGCATGACATGCAGACACTTTGAACCTTGATTGGAACCCCCCCCCCCCCTCAAATATTGCTTGTGTGAGCTATTTTGGCATTAAAAAGAGAAATCCAAAAAATGCAGCCACATCAGAGCCATGCGCCACATAGACAGACATTAAAGAGAAGGGCTGACATTAGTGTGATACGACTTTAACAACACCTGAAAACCCATAAACATGTGAGTGGCATCATATCTTGTATTAGGTCTAGAAGTGAATTGGACTTTTATTTTTCGTTATTTGATGTAATAACTTTAAGAAACTATGAATTTAAAATCATTTAGAATTTTTTTGTACTTTTGTAAAACATATTCTATTAATTAAACAATTCATAGTTACTACGGCTTTTGAATCTTGTATGTGTATCACACACACGCATGCGCGCCTTCTTTTATATAGTCATGCTGTTGTGTCCATGCATCCTACTCGCTAAAAGGTTTTCTTCTCGCTGTGCTGTATCGATTTTTGTCCCATGTTTGTCATCATGCTTTGCAGCTATTAACTATCTACAGATAGGATCAAAAGACGAGGGATTGTTTCCTGTTACCACTGTCACACATTTTAGGTAAAAAGCAAAGGCATACCCTTTTGCAATAGTTATACCAACATATTGGGAAGTAGGGACATATGTGCTGAGGTTTCATGATACATGTTTACCCTTGATATTGATTTTGTTGAGGACACTAGAAACCTGATTAATGCTATTGGAGAGAAGCATTGAGATCTTAAGGACTTAGAATTGAAAACATGGAATTAAGAAATGTTAAGTTCAGGAAGATTGCAGGAAGAAATAAGGGAATACTTCATCAATATCTAAACATCTTCCATTAAAAGGAGAACTATGGAACAAGGAAAATTATGCGAACAATTTACAACTGTCTGACGTATACCCTCTCTGTTAATGCATGTTCGAGAAAACCATGGACAAGAGAACGGATTGATATAATCCTAATGCCAGTCCGCAGCTCCCAACCAAAAAAAAAAAACACACTTTTTCTAGACTGGAAATAGTGGGTCTAGAATAAGAGATAAATTTGCTATATGGAATTAAGTTCAACTTTGAGGCAGATCGAGATAAAACCAAGACCCAAACAGAACACATTCCGAAGGAATGCACAAAAGTTGTCTTTTCTTTTGGAATAGGTCTTTTATTATGTAGGCAGTGCAGTGAATTATATTAGGTAGGATGACAACAACCCCCCTTTATCCCATATTTTTTGGGTCGGCTATAAGATTCATTTTCTTCAATATAGCTCTGGTAAGGACCGATTCCTTGTCCTTGGTTAAATTCAAAATTAGCCTACCGTTCTTAATTGCCTCTATCCATGTTCGTTTTGGTCTACCCTTATCCCAATTTGTACTATTAACAACTAATTTGTCACTTCTTCCAAACAATCTATTTTTTAGTTTCAATTTTCAATTTTTCTGATCCTATTCCAAACTATCTAAACACACATTTAGAATGCAAATCTCTAGGAGTTTTAATTTGAGGGAACTTAGGTGCATTCCTGGATATTCTTATTCCAAATTAAATCAGACGGATTTTAATCTGAAAATACCCAAACATGCCCTACGAGGTGACAAGGAAATAGAAGTAGCAACATGAGAGAAACTATAATAGAGAAATTAAATGAGCATTTCCATTGAGATTGCTTGAACAAGTAAATGTAGCCTCTTTTTTGTAATATAATGGCATAATGATCTCTTTCCAGAAGTGAAAGTTGAGATGTATGTGCTTCATTTCTTCTTATTCATGATGGCTTTTCAAATTAAGTATATGTTACTTGGGATGGAAAGTGAAATAATTACTGCTGCTGCTGCTGCTAGTAGTACTTCATGATAGGTGTGTGCATGTTTGCAGGCAAGTGTGTGTGTGTTAGTTTGTTTATTGTTTCATCTGTGAAATTAACCTTCCATGTTTCTCTAGTATCCAGCTGGCACACTAGAGCCACCTACAGTGATGGCTGAAAGTCCTTCAGTCAGTTCCGTTGGATCCTCCCCGTGTGCTCAACTAGGTGTCCGACGTGCAGCATTCATGGGAAGTTGTAAGCACGAGACGTGGCAGGCTATAAGAGCTTCATCTGCTGCACCATATTATTTGGACGACTATTCAGATGGTAATTTTTCAATGTCTTCTACCCCATTCTCTTAATATGGTCAATGATTTTAATTCCATTTTTGTTATTTATCTTTTATATCTATCATGTGAATGGTGTCAGCTTACAATTAGATAAATTGGATTGTAGACCTGAAGTATAAACTCAGTGGGGCCTCCCCTATCCTGGTACTTGACACTATTTTTTTCTTCTCTATCCTACAACACGCAACTTGGAAAGTGATCCAGTTAATCGTCATCAACATATTATATTTGAAGAAATGATTAATAACTTTTCAAACTGCTATTTGAAGCTTTTCTAAGTGGAATTTTATTAGTTCTTAAATGTATATCTTTTTTTCAGATGTAAATCGCTGGCAAGATGGAGCTATTGTGGCAAATAATCCTACAGTTTTTGCCATAAGAGAAGCACAGCTTTTATGGCCTGATATGCAAATTGACTGCCTAGTTTCTATAGGATGTGGTGAAGTTCCAACGAAGGTAATTACTGAACTGCTCTTCGTTTAGGCAGGCCTTCTTTCCGCTCACTTATGGCATCTATAGAAAATCCGTTATGTTTCCTCTTCTTCTAGACTTCTCTTCTTAGTCTAGTAGAATTTTGAGGATGCCAATTGGCCACTTAGGATTATGGAAAGCACCTCTCCTGTCCATACTTTTCTTGGTCAGAAATTAGGCACTAATCCAGAGATGGTCCCTTCAGCGCAACAGCTGGTCGTAAATACCAGATTTTTCATGGAGCCCCCAATTTGATGGTAGTAGACTAGTAGTCTTAGACAATTATTATTATTATTATTATTATTATTATTATTATTATTTTTATTATTATTATTATTATTATTTTGTACCACACATTTCTAGTTTCTCAAGATGACTTGAAATTTATTGAGTGCTAAGTTATAGCGGCACTCTTCTCCATCTTTCTACCCTAGTTTGATGATTTTTGCCAAAAAAGAAAAAGAAAAAGTATAGTTTGATAGTTTTATTGCAACATAGTTTGACCGCTAAAGGTTATGCTAGTAATCTCTGATA
Source organism: Agapanthus africanus (assembly GCA_030015575.1). Classification (NCBI taxonomy): domain Eukaryota; kingdom Viridiplantae; phylum Streptophyta; class Magnoliopsida; order Asparagales; family Amaryllidaceae; genus Agapanthus; species Agapanthus africanus. The sequence continues at coordinate 965,396,027 of CM057338.1, forward strand.
TATGCATGCCTATTTCAATGTTGGGAAGTCATAGAATGTATTGATTTCACTTTGAGGCATGTTCTTTTTCTGGGTAGATTATTCTTGTTCTTTAACTGCTATTTTTTTAATGGTGGATTTAGGCTCGTAAAGGAGGGTGGCGTTATCTGGATACAGGACAAGTGTTGGTCGAGAGTGCATGCTCAGTGAGCCGAGTTGAGGAAGTACTGGACACATTATTGCATCTGCTTCCTGACATACAGTATTATCGTTTCGATCCAGGTGAAAATATAGTTCATATTTACGAGAGTTGATACTTCTCACAATATATCTTCAGTTTTGAGCTGAAGCTAGGAACTTTAACTTGGCACAATGCCATGAAAAATTTGAGCCTTTCAGATAAAATATTTTCATTTTTATTTCTGCTCAAAATGTAACTTGCTTCCTTTTGCTTGCATCTTGTCCACAGTTGATGAGCGATATGGTATGGAATTAGATGAGACCGATCCTGCTATCTGGCTTAAGTTGGAAGCTGCAACTGAGGAATACATTCAAAAAAATTGTCAATCTTTCAAGAACATCTGCGAGCGTTTACTTGCAAGATACCAGAACGAGGACAGAACTTTTGAGCACCACTTGTCAAAGTACAACCATTTACAATCAGGTTATATTGCTGCTCTGTTGTATGCCCTAGTTTAGACACAAATATAATGTATTTTTAGTTGCTACTCTTTTCTTTTTTCTTTACCCAGGTTCAGGTTTTGATGAAAATAGCCCTTCGCTGGGTTGGAGGCGCATGGTACTACTGGTAGAGGCTTCAAATAGACTTGATGTTGGAAAAACCATTAACCATGCCCGTTCACTTGAGACTTTCTGTGCTCGTAATAATATTAGATTGTCATTCACGAATTTGACTCCAGGTCTTTCTAAGTTAGAAATTGCAATTCCTACACCTTTTACATCTCCGCTATTTACTGGAAGCTTTCCATCAAGTCCGCTTCTATACAGTCCTGAATGTGGTCCTAGACGAGCAAATCACATTGATTTAGTTCCCCCTCTTAGCTTAGATGGTTATCAAATTGGAAACACATCTTTGTCACAACCAACTTCTCCCTCGATATTGAGGCAGCCCACAGCACATGTTCGGTCATTACATGAGAAACTGCAAAACTTGTCACAAGTTGGCATTATACATTTTGCTCTTCAAAATGATTCAACCGGTTCTATATTAAGGTATAATATCTTTCTCCTTGCCAAGACTTAACATATATATAATTTGAGTCCTTCAATTTTATTGTTTGCTTAGTACGGAAAGTTTTCTATCAGTTGGCAGAATGATGTGTTTGTGGTTGCTGAACCTGGGGAACTTGCTGAAAAATTTCTTCAGAGTGTTAAGTTGAGCTTGTCTTCAATGATGCGAGGTCGCAAAAAGAAAAATGTTTGTTGCTTGTCTAAGATTTCATCCGTGTCTGATTTAGTTACACAGTGGCCGAAATTTCAAGTTGGGGGCATACTCCATCGTTATATTGGATGCCAAACTCAAGTAAGACTTCTTTTCTTCCTTCTCAATTTACGCAGTCCATTTCTTTTTCTTTACCAGAAATTTAACGGTGCACATAATTCTAAGGTTATGGAGGATAATCAAGAAATCGGTGCATTTATGTTTCGACGCACAGTTCCTTTTGTTCACTTGACACCTGAGGATGTTCGTTGGATGGTGAGTTGATTACAATCTTATTCCAAATCTCTTTATATGAACTGAATTATTTTAGTGCTCTAGTTGCTTTATTTATGATAATGCTGATAGATTGATGTACAGAATATATATTTATAAAATAAATACTATTATGCAGAATGAATTCTATAAGCTGTGCAGGCTTGATTCTAGGTACATTGAGAAATGATACTGATTCCGGATACATCCTCATGCAACCCAAAAAAAATGGAGATAAAAAAGAAAAGAAATATACTGTGTGATCTAAGGGGAGGATTTTTATCGCATTTGGCTTCACTTGTAGAGTTGAGCATAATTCCCAACGGCAAATATATCATCACTTATTTTCTAGCACAGGAGGTTAGGACAATGCCAACTTTTCCTGAATTATGACAAGTCCATATCTTGTTCGTAGATTTTCCGGCTACCATTTAGAATTAAGAGAGCTTTACTGTGACAGCCAGCCATATACCTTACTATGCTGTTCTAATTCTTGAAAAGATCATATCAGAAACGTTCTATGTATATTTCCTTAGCTTGTTTCGTCATCCATGCATGTAAACTGTAAAAGAAGCATGCTGCAGGAGACACAGCAAGCTACTCTTTAGAGCTCAATCTTGTAAACAATTTTGCTTTGCTGATGATATGTTCTTCACAATATCCCAGGTTGGAGCATGGAGAGACCGAATCATAATTTTCATCGGCAGGTGCGGTCCTGCTCCAAACCTTATAAAGGCTTTCCTCGATTCTGGTGCCAAAGCCGTCATCGCATCAAAATCCAAACCTCCCGATACACAATCCATATCATTCCATGCTTCAGGTGAACCCAACAACATCCAAAATGGAAAATTTGTGATCAGGGATGAAGAAGCCGAGGACGAAGAGCCAGAGCCAGAGTCGGCAAGCCCGACAAGCGATTGGGAAGATAGCGATGCAGAGAAAGGAGCTGGTCGCCCAAAGGAATTCAATGATGATGATGATGAAGAAGATTTGTCCCAATTTGTTTGCCTTTTGTATGATTTGCTGTTCAGGAAGGGATCAACAGTGGATGCTGCTCTGCAGGATGCGCTTCGTGCCCATCCTAAGCTGAGATATACATGCCATTTGCCGAATATGCAAATATAGAACTCTATAATTAATTATGCATAGAATTTTTTTGTTCTTTCTGTTTTCTTTTTTTTTTGGTGGTGGCGGCGGGCGTGGGGGTGGGAGAGGGACAATAATCTGAGGGAGAGAGTTCAATTTTGAGAAAGAAGTGCTGGGTGCCTTCAGGGGAGTAAAATTGAGATGTGTATAACTACTGCGCAACAATTTTAATTTGCTCAAGAGTAAGGTGTCTTCTGCCTCATTTCTTATGAATTATATTTGCTTCTCTTTGCATGTTTAGGCTCATTTACTTGGGATGCCCTTTTAATATTCCTTGCCCAACAAATCATGATTAATTGAAAGATATTCATCTGTGGTTTTCTTCTCGTTGCTCTAATTTTATGGATTCCTGTGAGTAGGAGTACTGATGGAACCGAGCTTGTTGGGGTTGGCTCAACATGAGCTCATTGAAGTTTGATATCTTAGTAAATAAACCAAATACGAGCTAAAGATAAATTACGGCTTGTTTAATTAATGAGCAGATTTTGAGTTGACCCTGGCTCAATTTTTTTTAGTTTGAGTCCGGCTTGTTGATTTATCATATTAAACGTTATATATATAGTAAAATAATATACATTTTCCAAACAGACTAATAGTAAATTTTAAATAGTATATTCCGGGCTAATCATGTCTAATATTGGTTAACAAGTAATAACCAAGCCGAACTCACAGAAGAGCTCAAGAGAAGAGAAGGAAAACTTGTTTGTTTGTTTATGAGCTTGGCTTGATTTGTAGCCGGAAAATTTATTTGTTTGTTTATGAGCTTGGCTTGATTTGTAATCAAGCCATCAATGTATCTAACTTGAACTAAGGTAAATCAGCCGAATCAAACTCAAGCTGAGCCAAAGATAAACGAGCCAACTCATTCAAATTCAGCTGGTTTACACCTCATGAAAAACTCAGTCATTTGAAACCCCTCTACCCTGCAGTGTAAATGGAGCAGACTGTCATTAATGGTATTTTCTTTTTTGCATGGGACGGAAAGCAACCTAGGCAATCTCATTTTGAAGAGAAAAGTTATACCTTGGTTAGTCATTAATGGTTGCTAGAAAGAAGGGTATAGTATGCAATTTTTCTTGTCCAGGATGGGCTTCAAATTCATTCTACAGGATCGTCTGCAACTTCTGTAGCAGCATTTTCATTTTAGCCTCATTTGCTGCATTTTTCTTAAATTCTATACCCTGTTATTTATATTAATTTAAACAGAATAGACATTTTACTGCAGATATTGCATGCATCTATATATGCTTATGTTACTCTATTTTCTACTAAACAAAACTCAACTTATTTATAATCTCAAAATAACCAAAACAACTGCAAAAAGGTTTACAAACACACTCTACAAAACCCAAATACAAGCATGTACTACATCAAATCACTATGATCTACCAAGCCGAATTTAAATGGAAATAAAAAATCAAATTGACAGCAAGATATAAATCTTATAAAATGTGATCAAGCACTCTTAACAGCGAAGCCAACGATGAAATCTTTGATCTCTTCGCTGGATGCTCTATCTAGGGCTGTCCTTCCTTCTGCATCCGTCACTGCATATTTTGCGCCCGCTCGCAACAGCTCTTCTATCTTTGGTTTGTCGCCTTCCGATGCTGCCAGCATCAACAAGATATCAACAGGGTGGATGTTTTGATTCAGTAGTGCTTCCATTTTATCATATGTGCCTTCAACAGCAAGCATTCCCATATAATTGAAGTACTGCATCATAAAAACCAAAACAATAAAACAAAAGGGATTACATATCATAGAATATAAAGAAAGAATGTATGTTGTTAGACTTGGCATTGGAGGAGGTTGAAATATAAGGAGCATTGGGCAAGAATGAAACATGACAAATTGTAGGAAAGGAGAATTACTAAAAATCACATGATTGATTATCAACCAAAGAATTCATTTTAATAAGCACCGAACTTTTTCCAACAAAAATTCCATCCTAAAATTAACATTTGGGGGCTTGGCCAATTGGAACCATATTATTTTTGTGAGAAAACGGACCTAGAGTGTCACTGTAGGCTTCCAAATATAGTAACAAGACTTATATGGAGATGGGAAGTTTACCGATAAACCCTTGGCTACTTTGCAAATAGCCCTGGAGCCTCATCTCTCATGAGTCTTTGTCATTGTAGTCGGGAGGCTACAATGACACTCTGGGCTCCGTTTTCTCTATTTCCGGTAGGAGTGTAAACGAGTCGAGCTTGAGCGAGCCGAGCTCAGCTCGAGTTCGGCTCGGGTCCGAATCGAGCTGAAGATGCTCAGCTCAAGTCTGGCTTTGATTAAACATGCCCAGCTCGTGTTCGGCTCAGGTCCGGCTCAATTAATCAAATTTATTTTTAAAAAACTTCTTTTCTACAATCAAAGCTTTTATTTTATGCAAATGATAAAACAAAACAGAAATCAAACAATTCAAAATATTTACTTAACTTAGATCTCGAAATATTTAACCAAGACTTAATCAATTAAATTCTCAAATTCAACAAGAATTCATCTCTACATATTACAGATTCTCATCGTCATCATCAAACGACACATAAATCGCAAAAAACAATACCTAAAATGAAGAAATCGAGAGGGGTTCTTCAAAATACCTTGCTCAATTGAATCCCGAGCTTCAAAGGTGAAACCTTTCGCTTAAAAATCAAAAGTTTAAAGAAATTTAGAGATATGGAGAAAAAAGTGAGATTGAGAGAGACGTGAGATATGACATGTGATGTAGAAGAGAAGTCTCTGGAATCTAGAGTGGATCTGAACTCTAGCCTCGAGGGTTTTTTCCCCTTTCTTTTTTATATAAGATTATATTATAAGTTAATGGGTATTAGGTCTAATGGGTAGCTACTAACCACTAAGCTATTTATTAGTCACTACTCACTAGACTTATATTATGGATTTTGGGTTAATAGATCATGGATGCAATTGTATTTGGGCATATGCGGATATACTCGAGCTGTTACCGAACTCAATCCGGGTACCGAACGAGCCAAGGCCGACTCATGTCCGGCTCGTTAAATAAACGAGCTAAGGTTTTGGCTCATGTTCAGTTCATTAATAAACGAGCCGAGCTTGAATGTGCCGAACACGAGCTGCCTGGTTTGATTACTAGCCCTAATTTCTGGCGCTCTTATCTCTTATCTTTATACAGAAAACATGGCCTGCAGGGACCATACAGACCCAAACTGCAGTGGCCTCTCACATGGATAGGCGGTGCCCGCTAGCTATTTTGCAGTTAGGCCGTTGGACCCGACTGGCCCATATGAGAGGCCACTGAACTTTGGACCCGCGGGGTCCTGCAGGTCCCCTTTTCTCATCCTTATAATCTTCTGTTCGGAAATTTAGGATATTTGGAGATTCAAGTTAATCTTATTGACTCAATTCAGTTCTCAGTTACTGCATTAAACAATACCATGCATTTTGAAGATCAACATAAGCTCAATTCTCTCTCCTTCAAACATTGTTAACTAAACTTAACATACATGAATACAAAGAGGAAACGGAGCCTACAATGTCCCTGCATGTCCAAACTACACCGGCCTCTTACATAGGCCAGTGAGACTTATTGGCTATTTTGCAGTTAGACCCTTGGACCCCAATGGCCCATGTGAAAGGCCACTGCAGTTGGGCCTGCATGCAGGCCCTGTTTTCTCTAAATATAAATGCAAGAATTGGTAAGTTATGCAACAAAGTGAAATTTTTTCTTAAGCAAATAGAAATTTTAAGAATATCATATTTCAAATTTTCTCAAGACAAAATAAGACTATTTCACATGCATTGTTAAGTCTACTGATAATCTCACATAATGGAGCAGGAAATGCAATTTTTGTAGAATATATTATTATGCAATGGAAGAGGTATTTCACATGGTATCGAAGAATCCCATATTCGATTTCCACCGGACGCAATACGGTTTTATTAAATTAAAAATACCGCTGCACAGAACCTCATGACTTCGGAATTTTAGTGGAGCGGAACGGACATTTCACAATTTTATCAAACCAAACAGCATAACTACCTACTTATCTAAAATCATTACCTAAACTCAAAAAATAAAATTATTATAAAAAAAGAAGAAATTCTAAAAAATGAGAAATAAATTACTACCTGCTCAACATCATCTCTATCAAAATCATCCCTAGATTGGCTCCCATAAATCCCTGCACCCTCAGCATCAACCCCACTGTTCCCAAACTTGAACCAGCACCTGCTCCCAGTGCACCCAGAACCACACCCACTAGTTATTGTGTGGCCCACTAGAGGCCTCAGCTTGTTGGGTCTCAGCCACCCCAGCCTCATTGAAAATCCCAAGAAAGGAGAAGACCTCAAGCTTGAAGGAGATGATGAAGATGACTTGATGCGGAGATGGATGGCACTTGGGATTGATGCCATTTTTGTGAGAAGAAGGGGGAAGAGGAAACAGAGGATATGACAGGGAAAAAAAAGATAAGATATGTTTTTGTTTGGTTTTTATTTTAAATAGAAAAACGCAAAAAGCTAAGATTTTTGTTGGTGTTTGCTGGGTAGTCCTGGTTTTTTACTTTCTTTGCATGTGAGTGCCCCTTCCCTTATTTCGCTTTTTTTGGTGGTGTTTTCTGAGTTGAAACGGTTGGCACTGCCCCTTATGAGAAATATGCGGGGTCTGGTACCAGTAGGGAACTTGCCGCAATTTAATGATTTCCAGACAAATTTATGGGTTTTTTGGATGCTTGTGTGTGTTGTGTGTTTGAATTAGATTTACAGACCAGTTCAATAAATAAATAAAGGTTTTTTTTATACAACCCTTAAAGATTGGGTATTTTGCGAAAGCACCTCAAAGATAATTATTTTAAAAACAACCTCTAAACATTTACCGTTAACTATACAGGACTCTCTGTTACAATAACCCATTTTGGCCCTAGCTGAGGAATTACCATGGTCAGCTGAGATATATTAAATGTCTCAATTGCCCTTGCCCTTCAAAATCCCTATTCATCACCAAAATTTTGTCTTTCTTAAGAATTCCATACCAAAACTTTTTATTTCAAAGTATTCTCTTCTCTTTCCAGCTTCGACTACGAGCTCTACACCATGAACGACATTAAGATCTTGGGTACCAAGGCATCCTGTATCCCCTTCAAGGACTCCGCTTGCTGCTGTTTCTTTTTTGTATGATTTGGGACGTGGGTTTTTGGTTTTGGGGATTTGATCTCGAAATTTGGAGACAGGTGTTGTAACATTTCAGAAAAATATAATATTATTTTTGGGAATTTAAATAATTAAAATAATAAATATTATAAATATTTTAATGTATGGAGATTAGTTTTAATGATATGGTATAACTATATACCGATAGTTTGGAAAATTAATATAATTAATGATTTTGAATGTGTTAAATTGATTCGGATATTTTATAAATATTTATACAATTGTTTGTATATTACTAAATTTGATTAATATGTATTAATTATACATTAAGCTTGATTATGCACATGACATGCACCATGTTATGTTGTAAAAATACTTGTTACATTTCTATTGACCATAGCTTTAATTCTTCATTTTTCATTTATGTATGATTTTTGTTTTGTGTTTCTCTTAAAAAGGAAAAGAAAAAGGGATTTTTAAATTAGAGATATTTTGGAGAGAGGGGAGACCAAGAGACCATGAGGTATGGGCTTGGATGAGGATGAGCGAGAGAGGGGGGGGGGGGGGGGTTATTTCTGACCTTAGCCTCCACTTCATTTCTTCACTCCTTCCTCCATTCATCTGCTCCTTCATCCCCCACTTCCTCACCTCCTCTACCTTCTCATTGCCACCCTCAAAACTCTCTCAAAACACTATATCCCCTTCACAAAAATTGATCCCAACTTCTCCACAAACACCATGGGCCAATCAAATTATGGTTTTGAACACTTTGGACAAACCAAGAATTTTCTTCTGTTGCCATATGAGGTACCTTCGTGTGGACTTCAGGACGACGAGGGAGAGCAAAGTGTCATCGACTTCGGCAAGTGAGGATCAAGGTGAGTAGATGTATATCTACGGGGGAAGTCGGGTGGATGGCGTATAGCACCCCCGCAAATTCGTAGATTAATATTCGTATGGTATGTATATGTGTAGTACGGATACTTAGTAAATAGGGTTTTCTAGGAGATCATAAGTAGATTGAGCGTACTTGGAAGAAGATTGCTTTTAGTTTAGTTTCGTAGTCGCGAACCCATAGTGTATAGGTTGTCACACACACACGCGCACGCACACACACGAGATATGATATATGGCTGTGTGTGTGTGTATACGTATATAATGATGATACAAATGTTGAACGGATATGAGTCGATGCCATGAGATTTGATATGTGATCGAGTCGTGATATGATATTATAATGGATCGTTGAACGACATGTATTCATGCTTACGATGATATGTGAGTTGATAATATTTGAATGAACGAGACCTTAGAACCGTACCTATCAATCATGATGTTGTACGATTGATAATACCGTACGAAGGATGATATTATGTATGATTTAGACCCGTACCCTTGATTTTGAGGATGCCGTATTATGTATTATACAGTACGTGACGCTATGAGACTGGATCGCCGACTATTAGGTATATCGACTCGGAATTTAGGTGGATTTTCTTACCCTTTCGACTAGTTTCTTAGTTTAGTATTTTAGTTGATTAGGTAGATGTTAGACTAGGCTCGAGTCATACCTATTTTCAAAAACTAACTAATCGTGAGTATTTTCAAAAGACAATCCGATGGATGCTACGGATTTGCAAAGAACATATCTTTTCTTAAAAACACCGTAACCCCTAATTTCTAAAAACCACGATTCGTGCTTTTTCAAACACCAAAACTGTATGACTCGTATATAGAAATGTATATTCTTCAATGTTGCGGTTATTACTCATTCTCCGTTATATTCATGTTATTCTCATTACATTGCATGTTTATACATGTGTTTCCTTAACTATCATGATCCCGACTGTTAGGACACTAGCACCATTACCGATGATGCGTATGTTCCACGTACACTTGCTTGCCGGCTCACACACATCATCATCGGTAATTTCCATGCCACGTACACTTTAGAATATGTTACTTCATTGGTATAACCTGCTAACTGCTAGTTTCGACATATTATTAGTGTGCTTACTCTCATATGCTAGTTTAGACATTTCATTCCTTACTTAGATACTTCATGCGTTTATGAATTCATTCTATTATACATTATTGTAGGTTTTTATGCCAGTAATTCACTGTTTATTGACTCTTGATTTTGGGATTTCGGATTTTCCATGAGATTTCTGGATTTGGAGGAACCGCAAGGATTTTATAAATTCATTATCACTTTTAAAAATAGAAATTTGCGGTTTTCTCGTGATATGATGTGTGAGGTATCCACCATGTGTTTTCTCGGTTCTTAACCTGTATCACATACTTGATTCGAGGAGGGGAATGTACCGTCTGCGGGTACATAGTGGACCCGGTGCGGTACCTTCGAGGCAAGAAGATCGCGTAGATGGCGTTGAGCCCGGCAGGGGAGCACTACCAACCGGTGATGTTTGGTTCGGCGGTCGTCCAGAGGAGACCGACCGTACTCGTGAAATTTGATGATATGGGCCGATCCGGACTGACGGAGCCCGAGATATTGAGGATATTGTGTCGATCTTTGAAACGGACTTTTCTATCACTTTCATTGATGATACTTCGGTTTTTACACTAAAATCTTACTGAGATAAGAAAACGGTTTTCTCGTACAAGATATATTCTGCTTTCATTCTTAATGCATTCGTACATCACATATATGACATGTTGCTACCTGAGGCACTGACACGGGCACTTGGTATTACACTTATGTTTAGATGATTACCCTTGCCACTATTAAATGTTTCAGGATATATTATGAGTACATTACTGTATGACCTAGGAGATAGTCATACTTTCGATTTCTGCTCGGTGATTTCTTCTACTCATGAGTTGGCAACTCACCCTCGTTGTGCCACAGTTTCTTGTAGGTTTTGCCGTATAGGTTCCGTAGATGCTTGCTGGCACTTCACTTTCTTCCGGGTGATTGCTTTGGTGGGTGGGTTCACTTGCGTCGTGACCACTGTTGTACTTTTATTTATTTCAGTTGTATCTAGTAAGCTCCATCAACCAGACTTGTATATTTAGTAGACTTATACTGTCGACCTTAGAGTCGCGCTCATGTAGTATTATGGTTTTCTGGCTTTCTTGATGATGTTGAGTTCTTTACTTTCTTTCTGTGTTTGATCCTCGCTCTTTGGCGTCGTATATTCATTTTATCTTGTGTGGTTGTTCCGCCATTTGGCGAAGAGCTAGCTCCCGTTTGGGGATACCTTATATTATATTGTTTGTACCGTTTTAGGGTTAAAATATACAAAGGAGGTGCTGCCGAAATTTTCACTGGCGAAAAGTGTTTTCAATTAGTTACAAAACGTTGTTTTCATATTATATTACTTATGTGTGTGTGTGTGCGCGCGCGCGCGCGTGTATAAGAATAAGTTTGATTTTCAGTAAACCTTATTTCAAAATTGTACCTCCACTATTTTTCCCCTAAAAAGGTTTAGCTTTCTAGGCTTTCGGCTTACTTGAATTAGGTAGGGTCCTATAAATTTCATATGATTCAAGTGTCAATCACATGATTCAAGTGCCAGTCAAGTGCCAGTCACGTGCCTTAAAAACAAGAAATCTTCTCCGTTAAACAGAGAGTTTTTAGATTAAAAATCCAACGGTGAATAAAATTTACCGGTTGATCTTTAAGATCAATTTGATTGACTATGAAATCAATCATAATCTCTCAATGAAAGATTTTCTCCAATAGATTAATTTTTCTCTTCTCCTATAAATAGGAACAAAGAGATTAAATCTAGAGAGAAGAGACCCCCCATAAGCTTCTGTAAAAAATATATACAGAAGGTTCTCCACAAGCTTCTACAAAACAACAGAGAATTTAATTCTCAATAAAGAAGAAAGATCATCTTCCTTCTCAAAACCCTAGGTAAAGAAAAAAGAAGAGATCAAAATATCTTCTTTAGCTATCATATCATATCTAAGGGTTTAACCATTTAAAAGAACTTAGTTTTTTCTCTGGATCTGAGATCCACAAGACAAGTTTTCCACAAGTTGAGAATTTAATTATCATCGGGAAGATCTTGTTCTTGAGAATCAAAAATTCAAAGGAGAACAGTGAAAGAAAGGTCATGAAGAAAATGGAGTTTATACTCTAGGAACTTAGTTCCTTTATAAAATAAGAACTTGATTCTTAAATAACCTGATTCCAGATTCTCAAAATAGTGATCTTAGTGATCTTTAATGGTCAAAATACCATTAACAGAAGCAGAGCTTCTCTGAAATTTACAAGATAAGCAGAGATTAAATTTCAAGGGAAAAAGTGCCTTACGTGAAAGGCACGTGAGCATCCAAAACAGCAGCTCACGCGAAAAGTACTTGAGCATTCAAAAGAAACCATGAAGATATCGTCTCACATGAAAAATACGTGAGTGCGCAAGGCCTATGAAGACAGCGCCTTACGTGATAGCACGTGAGCGCCAAGAACTCGGCGCCTCACGTGAAACGCATGTGGGTGCTCATGAAACATAGCGCCTCACGTGAGTGCTACGTGATATTCACGTGAGTGCTACATGATTGGGTGCTTAGCACCGCTGGGTGGTATAGAAACCCAATCTTAGCCCAAATTGGTTAAGTCTGTGAAGCTTAAGCATCTTCTTAAATCAACTGAGCCCATATGCTCATGATATCCAATTTGATCTTAGTCCCACATACGACTAATGATCTTTCATCAATGATATCCAGGCTGATCTTAGTCCCATATACGACTAATGATCTTCATCCCATATCTTCTAAGTTAATCTTAGTCTCATAAAAGACTAACGATTCTTAGATCCACCATGATTTTTTCCCTCAAATACGGGATTTTGTTCAAGGGTATATCTTTCCACATCTCTGATATATGTTGTTGTAATTCCCCAACGTCTTCAGAGAGGTGGCGAGTCTCAACAACCAACAATTCTTTCGTCCCAAACACGGGAATGTTGGACCGAAACTTTCTCAAACTAATAATGGACCGAAATGTCCTTAACTAATATGTTTTGACCTGCGGACTGTCTCCATACTGACTACCGTATACTATCCATGGGCTATTCATATATGGTCTAATGATCAGTTGAGCCCATATGCTCATTTGTTCCTAAGTCGATCTTAGTCTCATATATGACTAACAATCCTTAGATCAACCCAAGTTTCCCGTGAACAGATGGACCTCACAAATGCGAGAAATGCGTCCTAAGTTCATTCCCATTGGCAAACCAAGCTATCAACGCAGATCCTGTCAAGTAAATGCTTGATCCAAAACATCTAAGTTGATCTTAGTCTCAAATAAGACTAACGACTCTTCGAGCCCAAATTTCATATGAACCAATGGACCTCATAAATGTGAGAAATGGGCCCTAAGTTCATTCCCGTTAGCAAACCAAGCTACCAACATGGATCTCGTCAAGAAAATACTTGACCCAAATCATGAAAATATATGTACGGATTTGAACTAAACTGCGCCCTATGGGCGACGATATAAATTAGTCTCATATACAATCTACGGGCTACTTTAATAAACAAAAATAACACACGATACGAAGTGGCCTACTGGAGCAGGAGAAAGTGGTTATCGCAACGCGATAACGTAATTAACTGCAGGGGCTTGCGCCTACAGGGAAGAGCGTCCCCACAATCAAAAACCTCTCACAAATGAGGGGGGGACTGATAAAGTCTTCTATATCGGTCACATCTATCCAAACCTTCGATATATGGTGCTATAAATCAACTTAGTATTTTCGGAGAGGTGGACGGATACGTCCAAATAGCATCTGCCCCCAAATTCAGGCTAGACATCTCAACGTCTCAGTCCAGTGTTTGGCGGTAAACAGATTCTGGCGCGCCCGGTGGGACCCCTTCCTCTTTCCACTCCACACTTCGTGTATCGTGTTTTTCCACGATCAAATAATCGCGGTATATATGTTTGTTATTGCCCTTGGGTGATGAGATACTGAAGCTGGCGTTTCGTCTCTTTCTAGAATGGCGTTCGCGTCCACTCAATGCAACTCGAGCTCTGCTACATCCGGTGGAATCAACTATGGGCTATTTGGAGCCTCAAATCTCTGCAATCCGACTCTTCAAGAAATCGGTGGGCTTATCTTTGGGTCGGTACCTCCACTTCCTACCCTCGGTGCCTCAATGCCGAAGGAGGAAGCCCAGAATAAGTCTGTCTTCTACAAGCTGGCTCCTCAAGCTTTAGCCCTGCCGACAGCATTGGTATTCATGCGACTGGCACATGCCAAAGACCAAAGTTAACACAGGGGGCAGAATAGTCAGGCTCTCAACGAAAACAAGAGGAAAGCTCAGCAAATAAGACAAGCTGGGAGAAGTTCTCCATCCGTGTTGACTCCACCTGCTTCAACTCCGATGGCGAATGTTGTTGTTCCAACCAGGAACAGTTTTGAACTGCTACAAAGGGTCAGACAAAATTCCCTTATCACGGTATTGAAAATGTCTCCGCAACCAACGGAGGTCCAAGAAAAGCAGAAGCCAGTTCGCTTCCTAAAAGAACTTTCCTTATCTATATATAATGTGGAAGTAGGTGAACGACTCAGTCATCATCCACGGCTCTTCCTCTAAGCGTCAACCAAACTCTCACAACTCCCCTTCCAAATAAAAGGGAACTCATCTCAAGATGGCTCATGTTCTGATGGTTCCTCTTAAAGCCAAAGCGGCTTCTCACAAAAAAGAGAGGCCCAATAAAGTCTAAACGCCCAAGGAAAACTCCAAGGGTCAAGATTCCAAACGCCCCAAGCTTGGGGCATGATAGTTCACACAGTCCATGTGGTAAATTCTAAAGAGGAAAGTATTGCTTCCACTAGTCACAGACCGCATACTCGGTCTCCGACAAAAGCTCAACTGCAACGTGAAAAGTTGCAGAAGATGCTTGCTCAAGAGGCAGCGCTCGCTAATCCATTGCCTAAGGAAAACCCTGAGGACGCACCCGGAGAAAGAGTAGGACAGGAGTCGGATATTGACTTCCTAAAACGCGCTCTCAAGAAGAGAGATGAAGAAGCGGCAACGATGTCCGCTAAAATGAACCAGATGACCGTCTTGATCCAGAATATGGCTGGAATGATGATCCATTCGGAACCACTGGAAGATGAACCGTCGGTAGTCGCTCTTAAAGACAAGAGTGACATTTCAAATCCTCTGCAAGCTTCATCAACGGCTGAGGAGAAAATAATCCCAAAAGAAAAGCTGGACGCATATATCGCTCAGCAAATTAAATCTCATTATACCAGTGAAGCAGCAAATAGGTCGATCAAGACTAGTTGACCATATCCGGTGTGTTACGATCAAGTACAGTACCCACCAGAATACATACTTCTGACGTTCCACATGTGCAAAGGGATCGGGAATCCTCACTAGCATATCGCGCGATTTAAATCCATGTGCGGCAACACTGGAGGAAATGATATACTACTCCTTCGACAGTTCGTCAGCAGTCTGGCGGGCACTGCGTTCGAATGGTATACAGAACCCCCAAATGACTCCGTGAATACCTTCGATGAGATGGAGATGCTCTTCTGTCAAAGATTCACTAGTGTGAAAAAACGCACTTCCGTGACGACGTTGGTCAATGAAAGGGTTAGACCGTACGATACTTGGGTTCAATGTGTTGCCCGATGGCGAAATCTCGGGTCAAAATGTGAGCAGCGTATGGATGAAGCTCTGGCCGTGGGAATGTTTATAGACACCCTTAACCCAAATTCAAAGGTGTTCCCATATATGGCCCTCTTCAAGCCGACAACCTTCCAAGAGCTCATAGATAAAATGGCTCGGTTGGATTAGATGGGTCAAGACGCATCCTCTTCCGATGAAGATATATGAAAAGTAGAGGCAATACGGCGTTTATCGTAAACGCTCAACAAAAATAAGCTGTTTTGAAGCAACATGTCGCCAAAATAGCGACAACGTGGGTCCTACACTTGAAAAGATTGGGATGTGAATACTCGCTCCCCCGAGATATACGCAGGGGGCATATTGCTCGCTGGTGGACAAATATCTACGCGAGTTAGTCTTTTCTTCAAAGAACAAAAAGGATGTTAAGGGACCTAAAAGCGGGTCCTACAATCAAATGGAATAGCCCACTTGAACCAAAAATCATGAAAGGGGCGTAGAAGCCATGTCCTACCCCTAAAATGGATGATGAGGGGAAAAGCCCCAAGTCAAGTTCATTCTTCCAAAGAAGAAGAAGACTCAGCAGAAAGAGTAATGTGATATCTCGTTCCTTCGTATATGAAGAAGATACTCTGTCAGTATTAGAATGCAGCATTGATGAGCAGGGACAGGTGCCGTGTAAAATGCCCGGTATTTCCCGCAAAACAACCCGATTGCTGCGATGATAAAATAAACGGTCCAAGAGGGTGAAGATAGTATAAGGCGTGAAGTGTCCATTCAAACAAAGGACATGCAGCAGCGTCTCAGCGAGCAAGCGTTGGAAGGAATGAGTTATGCAGCTGCCCGACCAAATGATAAATAGTGGACCGAAATGTCCTTAAACTAATAATGGACTGGAACGTCCCTAAACTAGCATTTCGCCCCAAACACGGCAATGATGGACCGGAACGTTCCTAAACTAGCACATCATCCCAAACACGGTGATGATGGACCGGAACGTCCCTAAACTAGCGCGTCGCCCTAAACACGGCGATAATGGACTGAAATGTTCCTAAAACTAATATGCTCCCTTGAGATCTATATTGCAATTGAAGTCCCATCGGAGAAGATTGCAACTCAAGTCTCACCGGCTACACCGCTACTCCAGCGATGAAGCCACCCCCAAGTCCCACCGGCAAACAGATGGGTCACCTGCGGCGAAGCTACTTTCGAGAGTTTCACCGTTCGCAAAAAAAGGTACGTCCACAAGCAAAATAGGCACGGATGAAAACCCGAAAGGGCTCCGTGAGTAAAAACAGCAGGGCTACCAGCGAGCTTGTGAAAACCCGAAAAAGCGCAATCTCGTAAAAAATGATACGTCCACAAGCAAAATGGGCACGAATGAAAACCCGAAAGGGCACCGTGAGTAAAAACAGCAGGGCTACCGGCGAGTTTGTGAAAAGCCGAAGGGGCGCAATCTCGTAAAAAAATTATGTGCACTTGCAAGGTCCTCTCGACCTTGTGAAGAGAAAATACCTGCGTGGGATCCATACGATTCACAAAGGATCAACACAATTAGGAGTCCGTACGATTCGTATGGAGAAATTACACTTGCGAGATCCTTACTTCTCGTAAGAAAATTCCCCTTATGAGACCCTCATGGCTCATGGGATTCAAAAACCTTAAGTTACAGGAATCTAAACCTGTTCTTAAGCCATCATATCCCCCAAGTTGCCCTACAAGTAGTTCGATATCGAGTCTTGTATACAATCTACGGGTACGAACAAAATATGTTCCAACCGAGTTCCACCAATGGCAAGAAATATCCCCATATAGCGAACGACACTTGTGAGTCCTCTCGACTTATAAGGAGAAAATACTCTTGTAAGATCCTTACGACTTGCAAGAGAAAACACACTTAGGAATCCCCATGATTCCTAAGCAGAAAATACACTTACGAGACCCTCTTGACTCGTAAGAAGAAATACCTTTATGGGACCCTTACGGCTCATAAAGTCAAAAAACCTTGGTCGACAGGATCCTAACCCTGTTTGTTAAGCCACTTTTGTTCAAATCAACAAAGGCAAATGATGATTCGCTCCTGGCAATATCCCAGTTGTAGCGATGTTGATACCTAAACAGGTATCAAACTCCAAATCCTCTCACGACATATAATGATTTGTTCCTGGCAACATTCTAGTTGTAGCGATACTGATACCAAGATTGGCAACAGATTCTAAATCCCCAACTCGCAATAAAATCGGCGAGCAAGGAAAAATATGCATATAAAAATAGCCGAAATGATGGGGCAACTCGGAATAAAAATTAGAGAGCAAAAAAAAATATATGCCTATGAAACAGCCAAAATGTTTGGGCAACTCGCAATAAAAAGCAGTGAGTAAAAAACAAAAAATGAAATAGCCAAAATGATTGGGCACGATGAATAAAATAGCCGAAATGATTGGGCAATAGCAACTTTCGCGATATAAAAAGCTGAAAAGATAGAGCATCGCTAAAATAAATAATAAATAAATAAATAATAAAATAATAATTTATACCCTGCAAGTATGTCCATATTAACTCTTGTATACAATTCATGGGGACAAATGAAGGAAAGGGAACCATATTTTCCTGCCATGCTTTGTCAAAAGAAGTTTCAGATCTCAATGGCAATATCTACAGCCTAGAGATCATCTCCACATTCTTCTCATTTCAGTAGGGTGCAGATGCAACGTCATTAAAGACGAAAGGGTCAAATAAAAGAGGAGTAATGGAAAAATCCTAACTCCGGCTCGACGTTCCTTCTCAGGGCAGACGCGACATTAATAAAGACCCAAGGGTCGAACAAAATTGGAGTGATAGCAAAATCCTAACTCCGGATCTCGATGGCAACATCTACAGCCTAGAGATCATCTCGACTTTCCTTCTCATTCCAGCAGGGTGCGGACGCAACGGTCAAATAAAATTGGAGCAATGGCATATTCCTAGCTCCAGATATCGATTGCAATACATACAATATAGAGGTCATACAGATATCTACCCTATTTTGGCAAAGAATCAATACGAAATCAAAGTAAAAGCGAAGTGACGGCATATTCCTAGCTTTGAGCCTTAATGGCAACCCTAGAGACCATTGGATGTTATCCCACCCCAGAAAGGTGTGGTTGTGACTCATCGGGGCTTCAAATCAAGCCTAACCTCAAGCAAAGCGCCACGACACTACCTAACGCTTGATCTTCCGATGGTAATATAGAGATTCTAACCTAAGAAGATTACTTGAAGACATTTTGTCTATCCTCAGAAGAGATCAGAGACACGACAGACAAGTGGCTACTCGAGCAGCAACCTGAGGAACTGCATAGCGAGAATATATCGGCCAACGTGACGGTACGATAGCTTAACCTAGTACCAAAAATCTAACGGACCCCTATCATAAAAGAAATGGGTTATCTATATTTCACGTTAGGATACACCTGCGAGATCCTCTCGACTCGTAAAAAAACCTTCTCGAGACCCTTACGGCTCATGAAGGTGAAAAGCCTTAGACGATGGGGATATCAACCTGTTTTATAAGCACCGTTGCCCTACAAGAAGGTCAAGACTGACTCTTGTATACTATCCACGGGCCACATTCTTCAAAGTTGCATCCAATGAAGAAAAGAAGCCACTTACGGGTCCTCTTGACTCGTAAGGGAAAAATACGCTTGTGAGATCCTTACGACTCACAAGAGAAAACACACATAGGAGTCCTCACAACTTCTAAGGAGAAAATACACCTACGAGATCCTCTTGATTCGTAGGGAGAAACATCTTTACGAGACCCTCACGGCTTATAAAATTGAAAAGCCTTAGGCGACAGATCTAAACGTGTTTTCTAAGCCATCGTTGCCCAGCAAGGAGGTCAATACTGACTCTTGTATACTATCCACGGGCCACATTCATCAAAATTGCATGCCAATAAAGTGAAGAAGCTACTTAAGGGTCCTTACGACTTATAAGGAAAAAATACCCAAGTAAAATCCTTACGACTCATGGAGGCGATGAACACTCAGAAATCCTCACGATTTCTAGGGAGAATATACATCTATGAGATCTTCATGACTTATAGGGAGAAAAACCTTATTGAGACCATTTTGGCTCATGAAGATGGACAAAGCCTTATGCGACAGAGACCTAAACCTATCTCCTGAGCCATCAATTCTATGGAGAAACATAACTTTACACTACTTAACCCATGTACATACCTACGTGGGCAAAATAGTGGAGGGCATTTGTTCCCGCCAGAAAATTTTTGGCTCGAAGCTTGTTGTTCCCTTTATAAAAATAGAGGGCAGCCCCCATGTGTTAAACATGTGATCACTCATATGAAAAGCATGTGAGTAGCGGGTATAAATAGATTTAAATTCTATGACAGCCTCCCCCCCCGATCAAAGCACGTGAGTACCTGCTGCAGATAGGATTGAATCCAATAGCTGTAACAACCCCAAATTTCCTGTACAACTTTCTGTGCAATTTTTTCAAAATTTAAAGAAAGGGGTATTTTTGCCTGAGCACAGGCTAAATGCTTGTTTTGTTAATTAATTACAAGAAGGAGCTTGTAGCTCATTAGTAATACCTTGCACTGCTGAACCAAACCACCAGAGTTCAAATCCCATACCCCACATTATTTTTAATATTGATTTTTTTTAAATCTTTAGAATACCAAGGGTTTACATGTGCATATCTCACAAAAATCGCACTACATCCAAAAATATAACATTGTCAGAGGATAGATGAACCGTCGGGGGGGATTCCTGCCGTCTGACTCAGCCGGAAATCGGCCAACTCAGGTCTCGAACCGAGTCACGGCCGAGTCAGCCGATTCCGGCGACGACCCCAACATGAAAATTGTATATTTTCACATTCCCTACACATCTGTATAATTTATTTCCTCAGAACATTTCCAGAGCTCTTTTAAAACCCCAATTACTCTACTTTTATTACATTTTAATACAATTTATCACATTTTTCATTTTAACCTTTCACCTACCCTAAACCCTAGCCTAACCCTATGAATACCACCCCTAAACACTACCCCCTCACCCCAAAATTCTGAGCCAACTCTCAAGAAATTCCTAGAAACCCTAGTGTGCATTTGAAGTGAGCAAAGGGGTGAAATTCCGACGAACTTCCGACGGCGATACGAGGAGTTTCCGGCGACGAAACGACGTGCCGGCGATTCCCCTCTCTACCTCTATCCTCCCTCTTTCTTGTTAACCCGTAAGTCCCAATTCCCTCTTCTTTATTCTTATTCTAAAATACGAAATTTCAAAACCCGACGAAATCGGAACAAATCCGATTTCTGATTCGGTTCTATATAAAACATAACTCTTTCTTTAATACAATCATGCTACAACCACTAAATGTTGACTATTAAACACTAGCTAATCATATTGAACAAGTTTCATATCAAAAGTAATTGCTATTCCATTTTACCGTATTTCTTTCATTAAAATACCATATAATTTCATTTCTACATTTAAACCATCAAAACCTTGCTATACCTTTAAGTAGATCACGAGGTAATGACCTACCTCCTCACACACTCATATGCAATATAGCACAATACCCTCGGGAACATAAAATACGGGAAAACGATATTTTATCAAATAAATACCATTACTTATAAAACCTTTTTTCTTAATGATTTAGTATTTATACAAATCTTTGCAAAGCACCGCTACAACCCATTTGGCAAACCCGTTCGGGATAGTGCGAATTATCGCACATCCTCGAGCTTAGTAGTGTGAGATGCAGACCTCCGCAAGAAGCATTCGGTCTCGAAAGATTTAAAATACGACATCTTAAGAAAAACGAGATTTCTAGAATATAATATATATACTAAATTTATTTTCATATAAATATATGTATATATATATAATTAAAATATCTATTTTGTAATAATATAAATATTCCAACTCTTTTCAAAAATCACAAGAATCATTTTACACTAAAATACCATGAAATCCATACAAGTCAGTATTACAAATAAATACCCTTTGTTATGAAATTAGGATATTTTCACTAGAAATATCACAACATAAAATCTACATTTATTACAACTCTAAAGACGATTAATAAATACTTGGGGTGTATTTTGAAAACTATACAAAAGTATTTTTACATAAAACCCCTCTCAAGTTCTGTAAATTACACTAAGGACCCTAGTAAACATAGGTTTAAGCGGGACCAATCTCTTGAGCCTCAGGGAGCCGGAGAAGTGGGTGCTTGCCTATCTAAGGTAGACAACTTAACAACGGTGTTATTAACACGGTAATTGTCTTTGAAAAAGGCACAAATCCTGCCGCCCATGTGCAGCGGTTACCGATAATATCAAAACAATCAGGACTTCAATTTACTTTTCTAATTGTCTGACTCAGGTGTGTCTCTTTATAATCTGACTTGAATATGATTCAAGTACAATCTACAATCTACAATATTACAATACAACATGAATTCATGAATCCATTATTCCATATATTCAATCTATCAATCTATACAGCTTGACCGAACCGAACCATGGATATACATTCCATTTACAAGATTCTCCAGTTACATCCATTTACATGATTATATAGTTACATCCGTTTACTGATATCATGGTTTCGGCAAAGTCATCCAATTATACAATCTATACAGTTTACAATACAAGACAATACAATATAACAATACAATCAAGATAACACGGGGTTTAAGGGGTAGACTGGTACGGAAGGTGTTAAAAATAGCACGAGACTGCAATATTTAAGACACCTAACCGTATCCAATTGCCGTTGTTCCGGACTTTCTAACGGAGCCTTGTACTCTATATTCCGTTTGCCCTGGTCTCTAGCATATAGAGAACCCTCTCGTATACACTGCTATCCTTCTGTACCAAGCTACAAACAACAGCGTTAACACAATATTATAACAATATACTACAACTTTAAAAGCTACCTTTTTATTCTGTCTATTCTACTTCTCTCTTATCTTTGGGACTTACCGAGCGATCTGTTCGCTGACGACATTCTCTTCTTTCTTCTTTGAATGTCGTCAGGTGATCTGGACATTCCTGAGATCGAGCCTACTGCCGAAAATTTGGACCACTTCGTTGAAAACCCAGAGTTTTAGTTCACTGTACACTTTCATTTTCAGTACCTTTCCTTTTCTCTTATGCCATTGTTTAAGCATTGCTTTTATTCAGTTGTATTTACTTTCCATGCATTGTACAGAAAGAATGTGAATAAATAAAGTTGCTGTTTTATTATATCTTGTCTCTTGTGTGCATTTACTTTTATATTGCTTAGATACGCTTAGCTTATTTACTTCACAGTAAATACGTAGCGGTCTCGTCGCGTCCTCTGCCCGTATACCGGGAAGCGGGGCGTGACAGGTTTTGTTGGTGGCCCATGCAGGTCAGAGCTGTATAGAACCATATTATGCAGTTATGTTCTGCGTGAACACGTTAAGCAATATAACACAAGAACCAGCAACTAAAACATTCTTTACAATTCATGTTCCTTGAATCTTACAATTTCATATTCCTTGAATCATATACTTTGAATCTGTCCTAACCTAAAATTTTCATTCAAGGTTATGGATTCCCCAAACAACACACCTCCACCACTACCACTCACACCTGTCGTTCCTGCTCCACCCAACGAGCAGATGGTTCTGCTTGAGGAAATCCGAAGTA
Organism: Agapanthus africanus; assembly: GCA_030015575.1. NCBI lineage: Eukaryota > Viridiplantae > Streptophyta > Magnoliopsida > Asparagales > Amaryllidaceae > Agapanthus > Agapanthus africanus. Next base: position 965,419,303 of record CM057338.1, read on the forward strand.
TTCTGATTGGACTGCAGCAGCAGACTGCTATATTAGTGAACCGATCAGAAGCAGAAGCACACGGTGTAAAGCGCTCTGCCACCCAGATGGTAAGAGGAGCCTACACTACCCAATCTGCAAAACCCAAGAGGCAATTTTTTGTAACTACTGCCATAGGAATGGACATTTGGTGAAGGACCGTAGGCAAGCAAATGGCCTGTGTCTAGTTTGTGGCGTGTCGAATCACATAATTGAAACCTGTCCTTATAGACACAACTCAGTTCATACACCCACCAATTACCCGCAGCAGCCAGCTATCCAGATTCCTGCACCTAGTCTTACACTCCCAACACCACCTCCACATGGACCACCTCTACTTAGTCAGGCATCAATGTACCGGCATACACAGAAAAATGTGCCGAGACGCCAAGCCTCCACCTTAGCAGCCATAAAAACCAAGACAGTTGACCAAGGTAACACTAGTAAGTCTCTTCCACGTTTTTAAAACCCTTGCATCACTTTATTATTTTTCATACACTAACAGTACTTCAGTCACCAAACTTTCCTTGAATCTGTTACACTTTCCTTTTACAAATTTCGAGGACGAATTTTTTTTTAAGGAGGGTAGAATGTAACAACCCCAAATTTCCTTTATAACTTTCTGTGCAATTTTTTCAAAATTTAAAGAAAGGGGTATTTTTCCCTGAGCACAGGTTAAATACTTGTTTTGTTAATTAATTACAAGAAGAAATTTGTAGCTCATTGGTAATACCTTGCACTGTTGAACCAAGCCACCAGAGTTCAAATCCCATACCCCACATTATTTTTAATATTGATTTTTTAAAACCTTTAAAACACCAAGGGTTTACACGTGCATATCTCACAAAAATCCTACTACACCCAAAAATGTAACATTGCCAGAGGATAGATGAACCGTCGGGGGGATTCCTGCCGCCTGACTCGGCCCCGACTCGGCCAACTCGGCCTCGACTCGGCCAACTCAGGCCTCCGATCGAGTCACGGCCGAGTCGTCCGATTCCGGCGACGACCCCAACATGAAAATTGTGTCTTTTCACATTCCCTATACATCTGTATAATTTATTTCCTCAGAACATTTCCAGAGCTCTTTTAAAACCCCAATTACTCCACTTTTATTACATTTTAATACAATTTATCACATTTTTCATTTTAACCTTTCACCTACCCTAAACCCTAGCTTAACCTTATAAATACCACCTCTAAACACTACCCCCTCACCCCAAAATTCTGAGTCAACTCTCAAGAAATTCCTAGAAATCCTAGTGTGCATTTGAAGTGAGCAAAAGGGTGAAATTCCGGCGAACTTCCGACGGCGATACGAGGAGTTTCCGGCGACGAAACGACGCACCGGCGATTCCCCTCTCTATCTCTATCCTCCCTCTTTCTTGTTAACCCGTAAGTCCCAATTCCCTCTTCTTTATTCTTATTCTAAAATACGAAATTTCAAAACCCGACGAAATCGGAACAAATCCGATTTCTGATTCGGTTCTTTATAAAACATAACTCTTTCTTTAATACAATCATGCTACAACCACTACATGTTGACTATTAAACACTAACTAATCATATTGAACAAGTTTCATATCAAAAGTAATAGCTATTCCATTTTACCGTATTTCTTTCATTAAAATACCATATAGTTTCATTTCTACATTTAAAGCATCAAAACCTTGCTATACCTTTATGTAGATCACGAGATAATGACCTAGCTCCTCACACACTCATATGCAACATAGCACAATACCCTCGGGAACATAGAATACGGGAAAACGACATCTTGTCAAATAAATACCATTACTTATAAAACCTTTTTTCTTAATGATTTAGTATTTATACAAATCTTTGCAAAGCGCCGCTACAACCCATTTGGGGAACCTGTTCGGGATGGTGCGGATTATCGCACATCCTCGGGCTTAGTAGTGCGAGATGCAGACCTCCGCAAAGAGCATTTGGTCTCGAAAGATTTAAAATACTACATCTTAAGAAAAACGAGATTTCTAGAATATAATATATATATTAAATTTATTTTCATATAAATATATGTATATATATAACATTAAAATATCTATTTTGTAATAATATAAATATTCCAACTCTTTTCAAAAATCACAAGAATCATTTTATACTAAAATACCATGAAATCCATACAAGTCAATATTACAAATAAATACCCTTTATTATGAAATTAGGATATTTTCACTAGAAATATCACAACATAAAATCTACATTCATTATAACTCTAAAAACGATTAATAAATACTTGGGGTGTATTTTGAAAACTATACAAAAGTATTTTTACATAAAACCCCCCTCAGGTTCTGTAAATTACACTAAGGACCCTAGTAAACATAGGTTTAAGCGGGACCAATCTCTTGAGACTCAGGGAGCCGGAGAAGTGGGTGCTTGCCTATCTAAGGTAGACAACTTAACAACAGTGTTATCAACACGGTAATCGTCTTTGAAAAAGACGCGAATCCTGCCGCCTATGTGCAGCGGTTACCGATAATATCAAAACAATCAGGACTTCGATTTACTTTTCTAATTGTCTGACTCAGATGAGTCTCTTTATAATCTGACTTGAATATGATTCAAGTACAATCTACAATATTACAATACAACATGAATTCATAAATCCATTATTCCATATATTCAATCTATCAATCTAAACAACTTGACCGAACCGAACCATAGATATACATTTCATTTACATGATTCTCCAGTTACATCCATTTACATGATTATACAGTTACATCCGTTTACTGATATCGTGGTTTCGGCAAAGTCATCCAATTATACAATCTATACAGTTTACAATACAAGATAATACAATACAACAATACAATCAAGATAACACGGGGTTTAAGGGGTAGACTGATACGGAAGGTGTTAAAAGTGACACTAGACTGCAATATTTAAGACACCTAACCGTATCCAATTGTCGTTGTTCCGTGCTTTCTAACGGAGCCTTGTACTCTATATTCCGTTTGCCCTGATCTCTAGCATATAGAGACCCCTCTTGTATATACTGGCATCCTTTTGTACCAAGTTACAAACAACAGCGTTAACACAATTTTATAACAATATACTACAACTTTAAAAGCTACCTTTTTATTCTGTCTATTCTACTTCTCCCTTATCTTTGGGACTTACCGAGCGATCTGTTCGCTGACGACATTATCTTCTTTCTTTTTTGAATGTCGTCAGGTGATCTGGAAATTCCTGAGATTGAGCCTACTGCTGAAGACTTGAACCACTTCGTTGAAGACCCAGAGCTTTAGTTCACTGTACACTTTCATTTTCAGTACCTTTCCTTTTCTGTTATACCATTGTTTAGGCATTGCTTTTATTCAGTTGTATTTACTTTCCATGCATTGTACAGAAAGAATGTGAATAAATAAAGTTGATGTTTTATTATATCTTGTCTCTTGTGTGTATTTACTTTTATATTGCTTAGATACACTTAGCGTATTTTACTTCACAGTAAATACGTAGCGGTCTCGTCGCGTCTTCTACCCGTATACCGGGAAGCAGGGCGTGACAATAGCAGCGCCCACGTGTTAAACACATGAGCACTCACATGCAAAACATGTGAGTACCGACTTCAGATAGAATTAAATCCTATGATAGCCCCACGTGTTAAACACATGAGCACCCACGTGTTAAACACATGAGTTCCCTTACCGCATTCTTTTGGCAGCGCTCACATACAAAACACGTGAGCGCCGCTGCCATATATTTATATGGCAGCGCTCACGTGATAGCATGTGAGTGCCCCAATTTAAAATGCTCTCATATGATAAAATCAAATTCTATATTAGGAAAATATTTTCCTAATCTTGTTAAACAGACAAGATATTCATATGATAGAATTAAATTCTATTTGGGAAATATCTTTCTTGGTCTTTCTAAAATGGAAAGATTTTTCTCTAACAGAGAATTTTTGGATTTAAAATCCAATGGTGATAAAATATCATCAATTAAATAATCTGATAGAATTAAATTCTATGTGATAGAATTAAATTCTATTTAGGAAATATTTTCCCTGATCTTTCTAATATGGAAAAATCTTTCTATAACAGAAAATATTTGGATTTAAAACTCAATGGTGATAAAATATATCACTAATTAAACCGTCTGATAGAATTAAATTCTATGTGGGAAATATTTCTCTGATCTTTCTAAAATATGAAAGATCTTCTCTGTTAAACAGAATTAAATTCTATGATTAGAAAAACATCTTCCTAACAAGATATTCCTATGATAGAAATAAATTCTATATTAGGAAAATATTTTCCTAAACTTGTTAAACAAACAAGATATTCATATGATAGAATTAAATTCTATGTTAGGAAAATATTTTCCTAATCTTGTTAAAACAAACAAGAAATCTTCTTTATTAAACAGAGAGCCTTTGAATTAAAAATCCAACGGCGAATAAAATTTATCGGTTGATCTTTAAGATCAATTTGATTGATTATGAAATCAATCATGATCTCTCAATGAGAGATTTCCTTCAATAGATTGATTTTTCTCTTCTCGTATAAATAGTAACAAAGAGATTAAATCTAGAGAGAGAAAATCCCTCATAAGCTTCTATTAAAATATACAGAAGGTTCTCCACAAGCTTCCATAAAACAACAGAGAATTTAATTCTCAGTAAAGAAGAAATATCGTCTTCCTTCTCTAAACCCTTGGTAAAAAAAAGAAGAGATCAAAATATCTCATTTACCGATCATATCATATCTGAGGGCTTAACCCTTTAAAAGAACCTAGTTCTTTCTCTGGATCTGAGATCTACAAGACAAGTTGAGAATTTAATTCTCATCGGGAAGATCTTGTTCTTGAGAATCAAAGATTCATGAGAGAACAATGGAAGATAGGACATGAAGATGATGGAGTTTATACTCCAGAAACTTAGTTTCTTCATAAAATAAGAACTTGGCTCTTAAAGAACCTGATCCCAGATTCTCAAAATAGTGATCTTGGTGATCGTTAATGGTCAAAATACCATTAAAATAAACTAAGCTTCTCTGAAATTTAAAAGATAAGCAAAAATTAAATCTCTAGGGAAAAAGCGCCTTACGTAAAAAGCATGTGAGCGCCCAAAACAGCACCTCACGCGAAAACACTTGAGCATTCAAAAGAAATCATGAAGAAAGTGCCTCACGTGAAAGACACTTGAGTGCTTAAGGCCCATGAAGACAGCGCCTCACGTGATAGCACGTGAGAGCCAAGAACTCAGCGCCTCACGTGAAACACACGTGAGCACTCAAAAACTCAGCGCCTCACGTGAACCACACGTGAGCGCTCATGAAACATACCGCCTCATGTGATATTCACATGAGTACTACGTGACTGAGTGCTTAGCATTGCTGGGTGGTATAGAAACCCAATCTTAGCTCAAATTGGCTAATTCTGTTAGGCTTAAGCTTCTTCTTAAATCAACCGAGCCCGTATACTCGTGATATCCAATTTGATCTTAGTCCCACATACGACTAATGATCTTTCATCAATGATATCCAAGTTAATCTTAGTCCCATATATGACTAATGATCTTCATCCCATATTTTCTAAATTAATCTTAGTCTCATATAAGACTAACGATTCTTATATCCACCATGATCTTTTCCCTTAAATATGGGATTTGATTCAAGGGTATATCTTTCCACACCTCTGATATATGTTATTGTAATTTCTCAACGTCTTCAGGGAGGTGGTGGATCCCAACAACCAACAACTCCTTCATCCCAAACACGGGAATGTTGGACCGAAACATCCTCAAACTAATAATGGACCGAAATGTCCTTAAACTAATATGTTTTTCCTTGGGGAATGTCTCCATACTGACTATCGTATACTATCCATGGGATATTCATATATGGTCTAATAATCAGTTGAGCCCATATGCTCATTTGTTTCTAAGTCGATCTTAGTCTCATATATGACTAACAATCCTTAGATCAAACCCAAGTTTCCCGTGAACGGATGGACCTCACAAATGTGAGAAATGCATCTTAAGTTCATTCCCGTTGGCAAACCAAGCTACCAACGCAGACCCTATCAAGTAAACACTTGATCCAAAACATCTAGGTTGATCTTAGTCTCAAATAAGACTAACGACCCTTAGATAAAACCCAAATTTCATATGAACCGATCGACCTCATAAATGTGAGAAATGCGTCCTAAGTTTATTCCCGTTGGCAAACCAAGCTACCGACGTAGACCTCATCAAGCAAATGCTTGATCCAAATCATGAAAATATATGTATGGATTTGGACTAATCGAAGATATAAATTAGTCTCCGTATACAATCCACGTGTAATTTTAATAAACAAAATAACACACGACACGAAGTGACCTACTAGAGCAAGAAAAAGTAGTTATCACAATACGATAACGTAATTAACTGCAGGAGCTTGCGTCTACAGAGAAGAGCATCCCCACAATCAAAAACCCCTCACAAACGAAGAGGAATCTGATAAGGTCTGTTATATCGGTCGCATTTATCCAAATCTTCGATATATGGTGTCATAAATCAACTTGGTATTTTCGGAGAGGTGGATGGATATGTCCAAATAGAATCTGCTTCCAAATTCAGGCTAGACGTCTCAACATCTCGGTCCAGTCTTCGGCGGTAAACAAAAGTATCGATTTCGGAGTCGATAGCGAATACGCAGACTAAACGGGCGATAGAATCCTGAGTCCAATCAAACATACACTAAGCTAGTTTAGTGTACGTGGAAGCGTGTGAGAAAGTAGGTGAAAAAGATGATTTTTTAACTTTTTGGATTTGTTTTTCTTTGGACTAAAAGAACTAAAAGAAAGAATCAACTCAACCAATCACAAAAATACACAAACAATCCCTAGAGTTATAGTCGCCTAGGTCAAATCACTGAACAGCTCCTAAGTTAACCGTTAGGCTGGATAAATTCAAAGTAGACTAACCAGTCGGCTAGGTAAGTGACAGGTAAATGGGGGGTATCCTCTATACGAATCATCGAAATAGGGGGCCTAATTAAGTAAACCATTTTCCTTAGTCATACTTGCTTAGACACCAACTGGCTAGACTCCTCGAAATATTATTTAGCCTAAAAGTCAACTTTTTCTAGTGAGTTGTGTGAGTCCTTAGGGGCTTGGTCTAGATTTTTTTTATAATTAATGTAGGGTAATGTGTATATTCATCTGTGATTTTTGGGGTTTAGGAAGGGTAATGAACTTCTCACCTAATCTGAATTTAGGTTTCTTGCCTCTTAAGTCCGTTTTCACAATGCAAAGCAATTAAACAAACCAAAATCTAAAACACGCAAACAAATTTTTCTTGGCAGCGCAATTTGCAAAGAATAGAGAAAATTAGTTTATTGGAACTACATATAGAAGATTTAGAAGAAAGGAACTCACCAGAGAAAATTGGAGTTCTGAACCCAATTTTTCACTGCCGAACCGCCGCGGATATAGGCCAATTGGCCGCGGATACGCCACGAGAAGTGGGTCAAACTATCCACGACTTTGGCACTGAACTCCTTTTCTCCTCTTCTTATGGTTTTAGCGATTTGGTTTTCAGTTTGTCCAATCCAGTAACTCCAGATTACCTGCAAACTTCCACAAGAGTCGTCAAAAAATACAAGATGTGATTTTAATTATTTTTTATGGTTAATTTTTTTTAAAACTTAACCCGGATAACAAGAAAATAATGTTACCGTCTCCCCGGCAATGGTGCCATTTGATTGATATGAAAATTTGTCTTTTTAGGTTTCCTAATTACCACAATCAACACGATGTCGCAATAGCTAGCCGCGGTAAGTATAGGTCGTCCACAGGGAGATAGTAACATTAGAAATCATGTTTTAGACGAGTTGATAGAAAAGATTTGGATTTATTGTTTTAATCTAAGTTGGTTTTAAAAATTCAATTATAAAAGAACTTATTAAAGTTTGCTGATTGGGTAGTCAAGAGATGGTATTTTAAAATAACATTCCTTTTAGGCTTTTAATTAATTGATGCTAGAGAAATAGTGAAAAATGTCGATTAGAGTACTTAGAGAGGTATTAGGGATTACCACTATTGGCTCTTGTCCTTCCATTGATCCCTATTATCTCACGCCTTCAACAAAGCAAGCATAACTTTGTAAGTCCATGTCACACACCCCACGAACTTACGGGGAGGCGGAATATATGAAAAACGATTATCAAAGCTTCGTAACACGGACTTGAGTGCATGAATCGTATCCAAACCATTACTAGAAAACTACGAGAGGTTTAACTACTCGGACTCGAAGTTATACCTCACGTTGCTTGTCCTTCGGGTCTTCATCGCTGTCCTCCACTCCTCGTAGGCTCCTTGGAATATCGGCACCTCAACGGCCTCCTCGAGTCAAAGACGATCCACCTGAGAGCTCCTACGCCAAGCTTGATCTCTAACTTGAGATAACTAGATTACTCAAAGTGCTAATCTAAGCTACCTAGGGGATATAGAGTGAGGTTATGGATATATTAGTCTAGCTAATCCTTGATCTCAACACATGAGAGGTTAGGGTTAGGGTTTCAAGAATGAGAGAGCTTGAGGAGAGAGAAGGTGAACATTAAAATCCTTTTGAAAATGAACTCATTAGAATATAACAACCATAACAATTTATCAAATAAATAATATAAATGATTAATCATCATGGTTGATGCATTCACCTTGTGTGATTCATCACATGAGTCATTAGCTCAATAAATGAAGCATTAACTCTAAGCATGAATCACAAATGAGTCATTCAAACGATAAATACTTATGCCACCTTAACCCCCAAGTCATCATGCTTCTAGAAGCTTCACGGAAAATTACGAGAACGCCCCTCCAATCCGTGAAAACACGGAAAAACTTTAGACTGTATAAATCCAATAACCCGATACTAGAATCTGGCTTAAACTAAAGCCGGCTAGTAAAAACTGTCCGAACGTCGCACGTGCGTTTAAACACGTATGAGTCCGAACTCTTGTCGTAAAACCATACGACCTCTATATCGTTTCGCCTGGAGTAGGGAAACTCTCTGTGTGGGACTCTAAAGACTCGACACTACGCTGGCAGTGAGTTTAACCACAGACCGCAAGCGGCACTAGCTGTACATAACGGTCCCCAGGTAAATGTCGATAAGAAGGCCGATGAGGAAACCATCCGAACTCCTACTGAGCCTGTCCGTGACAATATCCGCACAGTCCGGTCTGTTCGTCTAAGAGTATCGCATGTATGGTCTAGGAAGGTGGAGAACGTCAGACCCCTAATAACCGTACAAGTCGTGCCGGTATGGCTCATGACCATTTGAGAATCTACTGATCAGTCCACCGGTAATTCTCCATCAGGACTTATGGTAATGACCAACCAATCACTGTGCGATATCAACTCCCTATACCGGGAAAGACGAATCCCTAACAGTCGCTCACTGCCTCCATGTGGCTCGGGACTGTACCCAACAAAAACCTGTTTGCACGACTCCTTTGAGCCGTGGTAGGGTAGTAATCAAAGCACAGTGAGAACTCACACGAGACAAATGACGACCCTAAGTCAACAGACTACCTGCACACATGTCACCTGAGAACTGCTATCTGACGTTAGGTATAATACCATCCAGTCAGTTCTCCTGCGAGTCCTGTATACTATCTCTAGTACGACGTACTGATGGCTGTGGGACAGACCATCTCCCTAACTGGGATGAGAAGCGTACACACTAGTCTACTTTGGAGTATCGATGCCCTGTCTCGATAATCCTACGACTAGGGACAAGTATAGGATGTTGCTTATAGACTACCCAGCCCCCACTAGTGTGACTGCCATCACAACGCTGGTAATCAAGCAAAGAACCTATGGGCTCTACTAATATGTATAAGTGATACGTTACAAGAAACATATGCACATATTAAAGTAGACACAAACCAAGTAGCATACTACAATTTTTAGCAAGACAGTATATACAACTGTGAATATCCCAAGTTTCCATTAAGTAATATACATGCAAGTATGATACAATAATGGCCCCTGGGGCATATACACTAACAATCTCTCACTTGCACTAGGGCCATAAGCTGGCATATCGTAGACCTATCATCTCGAACTGCGTCTGAGGAATGGCCTTTGTGAATGGATCAGCAATGTTATTCTCCGTCTCTACTCTTTTCACCTCAATCTCCCGGCGATCTACGATCTCCCTGATCAGGTGATACCGCCTTAGGATGTGTCTGGACTTCTGATAAGACCTGGGTTCCTTCGCTAAAGCTATAGCGCCGTTGTTGTCACAATACAGAGGTATTGGATCAACACTGGTAGGAACCACCAGAAGTTCTGTGAGGAACTTCTTCATCCAGACAGCTTCTTTTGCGGCATCGCAGGCAGCTATGTACTCCGCTTCCATTGTTGAGTCAGCAACGGTCTCCTGCATGGAACTCTTCCAACAGACCGCCCCTCCATTGAGAGTAAAGACATAACCCGACATAGACTTGGAGTCATCTTTGTCACTCTGGAAGCCGGAGTCGGCAAAGGCCTCCATCTGGAGGTCTTTTCCGCCATATACCAAGAACATCTCCTTAGTCCTCCTCAGGTACTTGAGAATGTTCTTTACTGCTATCCAGTGATTCTCTCCTGGGTTTTCCTGATACCGGCTTACAACGCTCAATGCATATGCTACATCTGGTCTGGTACATAACATCGCATACATTATAGAGCGTACCGCTGAAGCGTAGGGTATAATCGACATGCGATCCCTTTCCAAATCAGTCTTGGGAGACATCTCTTTAGAGAGGGTGATTCCGTGACAAGCCGGTAAGTAACCGCGCTTAGAATCTTCCATACTGAATCTTTTCAATATGGTGTCTATGTACCTGTACTGCGAAAGTCCCAACATCCTTTTAGATCTATCACGATAGATCTGGATCCCCAGAATGTAGGTGGCATCTCCCAGGTCTTTCATGGAGAATTTCCGTGACAAGAATCTTTTGACTGACTGTAACATAGGAATATCATTTACTATTAGGAGAATGTCATCCACGTACAAGACGAGGGATACTACAGCTCTCCCTACAATCTTTCTGTATATGCATGGTTCATCTGGATTTTTGATAAAGTCAAATTCTTTGACAGCATCATTAAAACAGTTGTTCCAACTCCGAGATGCCTGCTTTAGTCCATAAATGGACTTAAGCAACTTGCATACTTTACCGCTGCTCCCACTCTGAATGAATCCCTCTGGCCGATCCATATAGACGCTCTCTTCCAAATTTCTATTTAGAAAAGCCGTCTTTACGTCCATCTGCCAGATCTCATAATCGTGGAAGGCAGCAATAGCAAGAAGGACCCTAATGGATTTTAGCATAGCTACTGGAGAAAAGGTTTCGTCATAGTTCAAACCAGGTCTTTGACGGAAATCCTTTGCAACAAGTCTAGCTTTATAGGTTTCAACCTGTCCATCTATACCAATCTTCTTTCTGAAGATCCATTTGCATCCTACGGGTTTTACCCCATCTGGAGCAATGTCCAAAGTCCATACTTTGTTAGTGTACATGGACTCCATTTCGGTCCGCATTGCATCCAGCCATTTTACTGAGTCACCGCTCTGAATGGCTTGTTTGAAGCTAGTAGGGTCATCATTATCAATAACACAATCTTCTCGATCCCCGTCTATGAGAAAACCGCAGTATCTCTCAGGCGGATGAGACTGCCTACTAGTTCTGCGGATAAGCGCTGGGATGTCCGGTTCTTCTGAACCTTCTTGTTCTACCAAGGTTTCAGTAATAGCTTGTGGTTCTGGAATTTCTTCCAGTTCTATTACGCTCCCACTTATCTGATTTTCTAAAAACTCAGTTTCCAAGAAGCGAGCATTATGAGAAACAAAAATCTTTTGTTCCTCTGCGTAATAGAAATAATATCCCTTGGAGTTCTTTGGATATCCCACAAACTTACACTGTACTGATCGTGCCTCGAGCTTGTCCGTATGCTGCTTCTTTATAAAGTTGGACATCCCCATATCTTAATGTGCTTAAGATAGGGTTTCCTCCCACACCACATCTGATATGGTGAAGTAGGCACAGTCTTAGTTGGAACTCGGTTCAAAAGGTATGCAGCTGATTCTAGTGCATATCCCCAGAATGATAGTGGTAACTCAGCCTTACTTATCATGGAACGAACCATATCCAATAGGGTTCGATTCCTTCTTTCCGATACACCATTGTGTTGTGGTGTGTATGGAGGAGTAAGCTGAGAGAGAATTCCATTCTCATTTAAGTAACCTAGGAATTCAGCACTTAAGTATTCACCACCTCGATCAGATCTCAGTGTCTTGATACTTTTGCCTGTTTGGTTTTCCACTTCATTCTTGTATTCTTGGAATTTCTCAAAGGCCTCGGATTTATGCTTCATTAAGAAGATATATCCATACCTAGAGAAATCATCCGTAAAAGTAATGAAGTAGGAATAACCACCCCGCGCATGTGTAGATATTGGACCGCACCGGTCACTGTATACGAGTCCCAAGAGCTCGCTTGCTCTTACTCCGTGTCCAGTAAACGGGGACTTTGTCATCTTTCCTATGAGACAAGATTCACAAGTAGCATACGATTGATATTCGAACGGATTCAAATATCCTTCTCTATGTAACTTAGCCAACTTTCTCTCATTGATGTGACCTAGTCTACAATACCATAAGAAAACCTGATTTAATTCCGGAGACTTTCTTTTAAGTGTATTCTGGACATTGAAAACCTGAGCTTGACTTAATACGTATATACCGTTATCTAATGTACCAGTGTAAGTGCATGGCGGCGCCCCGGCCGTCAATCCGACGCCGGAATGCGGAAAGGAAAAACTTTTCAAACTAGAAAACCGGCACCACTTCGCATAAAAATCCCGGATCGAGCCATTAACCTAACTCTAGCAAACTAGAAAAGGGGAAGGAAGCTATACCGAGCGATCTGTGTCCTTCGGTCTTCGGCCTCCACTCCGATCTCCTAGCGGAATCTCCGGTCTTCATCTCCTCGTCGGAACGGGCACCACATCACCGGGTTCTTTTACGGGCTCCCACCTCTGGACCGAGGCAACTCGGGCGCGAAGTTGGCTAACCGACGCGTCCAAGGTATGTTGTAGGCAAGTGTAGAGAAGTATGTCTCATTTGTGATATGAAGTTGCCATTGGATGAAATGGAGAAGAGATGAGCTTTTGGAGAAGGGTTTGGAATTTTTGTAACAAGTAAAGAATGAGATAATTTTTCCCTCCACCACAAAAATGAATCTCCCCCTTTCTCTCTAGTGGCCGACCTCTCTAATGGGAGAAGAAGGAAAAAGAATGGAATAATCAAGTGAGGAAAATGAGTGATAAAAAGGAAAATGTGTCACACCCATTTCCAAATCAATCCTAATCTCATTTAATGCAAAAGAGAAGATGGAAAAAGAATCTCATCATGGTAGAACCATCATGAAACCACACAATTACAAGAAACCCCCTCCACTTAGCTAATTTGCACAATTGCAAATTAGCCCCTCCAATCAGAAAAGTCCGGCCGAGAAGGAACAAAGGAAAACTGGCCGGAACAGAATGCAAACTGGCAACTTCAGAAAACTGATCCCGTAATAAATTACAGGAAAACCCCGCGACTGTATATACATACCCGCATTTGTATTCCCACTGAATACAAATGCAAAGAGACAAAATCTACACTGTCCAATACTAGAATCCGGCTTAAACCAAAGCCCGCTAGTATTATCCGTCCGATCATGATCTGTGCAATACCGCACGTATCTGATCGAACCCTGCCATATCTCCATACGGCCTCTACAGCGTTTCGCCCGAAACTTGAGCAACTGTCTGTAGGGGACTCTAAAGACTCGTCAATACCTTGGTTGTGGATTTAACCACTAGCACGTCAGAGGTATTAGCCTATACGTAACGGGCTACCAGGTATTGACCATATGGGACGTCTGTGAGCGAACTCATGCTGACACCCTACTGAGCCTGTCAGTGACAATATCCGTACAGTCCGGTCCATTCGTCTATGAGAATCGCATGGCGGGCCTAGGGGGTTGGTAAAAGTCAGACCCCCAAAAGCGGTACAAGTCGTGTCGGAGTGTAGCCCAGAACACCCTGAGATACTACTGGAATACCTACCAGTAAATCTCCTGTCTTGGCCAAGGACTTTCATGTACTGGCTATCCTAGACACAGCGTGACCTCACCCCCAATACCGGGAGAGACGAACCCCTGAAGATCCGCTCACTGCCTCCATGTGGCTCGGGACTGTACCCAACTAAAACCTGTTTGCACGTCTCTTTTGAGCGTGGTAAGGTAGTAATCAAAGCACAGTGGGAACTCACACGAGACAAATGACGATCTCAGGTCGATGAACTAACCTGTACACATGTCACCAGGGAACTGCTATCTGACATCAGGTATAATACCAACTAGCAGGTTCCTGGCGAGTCCTGTCCGGTGTACTCATAACCCAATGAGCACCTGTATACATTTTAGGTGAACCAACTGACACCAGTGGTTTGTGAGACCGGCCACCGCCCCTCGTCGGGGTCTCGACTGTATACACTAGTCTACTCTGGAGTATCGATGCCCTGTCTCGAAACTCCCACGACTAGAGACCTTTTAAGGATGTGCTTATAGACCCCAGCTTCCACGTATATGATCGCCCTCATACTGCTGGCAGTCAAGAAAGAATCCTAGGGGCTCTATCAACGTGCAATAGTGATAAGTAATGTCACCTAAAGCAGTACATGATGATAAAGATAAACCAGATAACATACTATCATCTTGAGTAAGACTGTCCTACTGAGACAGGTCCTCTCTCAATCATTGTAATCACGTTCCTGTGATCCAATAATTGACTCTGAGGGCACTATCTCCAACAATCTCCCACTTGCACTCAAGGCTAATTATTGCGATATCACATACTCACAGCCCGTGTGATACCGAACACCCAACTCCTCTACTAGTCAGTCTCACAAAGCTCGTTTGCGAAACTATTGCGTTCGAGAAATAGCCTCAGTGAGTGGATCCGCTGTGATGTTTCTTTCTATGTCTCTCTTTATCTCAAGTTCGCGGAGAAAACCATCTCCCGAAATGAGCAATACCTGTCTTAGAATATGTCTGGATATCTGATGTGACCTAGCTCATAAATGAACTCCAAATCCAAACTTCTTAGACTGTATCGTCAACTGAACTTAATCAGTATCCTGCGCTATGTATTCCCTCAGTATCCACCTAGACCACCTGTCCAGATACTGTAAGTCTACGCTAGCGCCCCGGCCGTCTACAGACGCCAAATGCGGAACAAAAACTTTTTAACTGGCGCTATCGTATACTTTAACCCGGATCTGCCATTATTGCTAAACTAACAAACTGTAAAGAATGTAGAAAGGTTATACCGAACGATCCGAGTCTTTCGTTCTTTAACCATCATCCCACGCTCCGTTGCGGCTGCTCCGATCTCTTCGATCTCCGATCTGCTCGTCCAGGTGGCACCACGTCGATGATTCTTTAAACGGGCTCCCGCCTCTGACTTGAGGCAACTCGGTCGTCAAGTTTGCTAAAAGAGACGACCAAGAATGATGTAGAGAATGAGTAGATGACTTTGTCTCTCTTCGTCCAAAGCCGTGGACGATCGGTTAATGAAGTTGCCGATGGAAATGAAATGGAACAAGAAATGAACTATGAAATTTCCATGCATCCAAAACTTTGGTCTTTTCTTTTTAACAACCATAATCTTTTCAAGTGAGAGTGTGGAGGAGGAGAGAGAGGGCCGGCCACTTATATCAAGGAGGGAGGTGAGTGTAGGAGAGGGGAGAGTGACCATAAGAAATGATCCTTATCATAACAAAAGATCTTAAGCAATCCAAAAGACATTAATTAAAACCATGAGTCATAAAAACCTAGTCACCATTTAATAAATGCAAAGAAAGATGCATGAATCTAGTCACCAATCTAGAAGCTTCTAGAAACACGACTCACCTCATCCATGAAAAGATAAATCCGTCTTTAACCGAATGTTAAAAGACGGCTGATAGAAAACTGGAAACTGGCAACTTCCAAAAGTGATCCTGAAACGACTTTCAGGATAACCCCGTAACTGTATAAATATACCCGCATTTGTATTACGACCGAATACAAATGCAACTGAGACAAAGATATTATATCTACTCAATATAATACTCGGATCCGGCTTAAACCAAAGCCGACCAGTATCATCTGCCCGAAATCTGACACGTGCGTAAACGCACGTGCATTTTCCGAACCCTGCCATAAAACCATACGGCCTCTACAACGTTTCGCCCGAACTTGGGAAACTGTCTGTGGGGGACTCTAATGACTCATCAGTACCCTGGCAGTAGGTTTATCCACAAACCGTCAGCGGCACTAGCAATGCGTAACGGCTGCCCATGGACTGACCTCAAGGGAGGCTGATGAGCGAACTCATCCAGAAACCCTACTGAGCCTAACAGTGACAATGTATATACAGTCCGGTCCGTTCGTCTATGAGTATCGCATATCTGCCTAGGGGGCTAGTTACGTCAGACCCCCAATAGCAGTATAAGTCGTGTCGGAGTGTAGCCCAATAACACCCTGAGATACTACTGGAGTACTTACCAGTAAATCTCCTGCCACGGCCGTGGGCTTTGTGTAATGGCTCTCCTAGACACAGCACGATCTCGCCCCCAATACCGGGAGAGACGAATCCCCTGCCGATCCGCTCATGTGCCTCCATATGGCTCGGGACTGTACCCAAAAGCTACCTGTTTGCACGACTCCTTTGAGCCGTGGTAGGGTAGAAATCAAAGCACAGTGGGAACTCACACGAGACAAATGACGACCTCAGGTCGATGAACTAACCTGTACACATGTCACCAGGGAACTGCTATCTGACGATAGATATAGTACTAACTAGCAGATTCCTGGCGAGTCCTGTCCGGTGTACTCATAACCCAATGAGCACCTGTATACATCTTAGGTGATCCAACTGACACCAGTGTCTTGTGAGACCGGCCATCGCCCCTCGTCGGGGTCTCGACTGTATACACTAGTCTACTCCGGAGTATCGATGCCCTGTCTCGAAACTCCCATGACTAGGGACCACAATTAAGGATATGCGTATAAACTACCCAACTCTCACGTATATGATCGCCATCATACTGTTGGTAGTAAAGCAAGATCCTAAGGGCTCTATCAAAGTGTAACATGTAATCAGTCACCTGAACATGTACACGACTGATAAAGGCAAACCAGATAGCATACTATCATCTTGAGTAAGATTGTCCTACCGGTATAGGTCCTCCGCAATCATTGCAATCACGTACCTGCGATCCAATAATTGACTATGAGGGCACTATCTCCAACAATCTCCCACTTGCACTCAAGGCTAATTATTGCGATGTCGACTACTCACAGCCCGTGTGAAACCGAACATCCAACTCCTCTACTAATCAGTTTCACAAAGCCCGTTTGTAAAACTATTGTGTTCGAGAAATAGCCTTAGTGAGTGGATCCGCCTAGATGTTTCTTTCTATATCTCTTTTAATCTCAAGTTCGCGGAGAAAACCATCTCCCGAATTGAGTAATACCTGTCTTAGAATATGTCTGGATTTCTGATGGGACCTAGTTCATAAATGAACTCCAAATCCAAACTTCTTAGACTGTATCAATCACTGAACTTAATCAGTATCCGGTATCATGCCTCCCACGGTATCCTCTTGGACCACCTGTCCATAATACTGTCCCTCTTCGTCAGAGGGAAAAACTAAAACTCTGACAATCACTCTGTCATCCATATCACCTTTGAAGCTTGGAATGATAACCGCCTCCCGAAGGAGGCTGCCGTCATCAAATCCGTAGAACATGTACTTATGTTGTAAAACTGCTTCCTTATGTTTCTCCAGGATTAGATTAATACAAACTTATTGCATCTAGTGCAAAAACAACATCTGGTGTGGTACTTGACATCTCATGATTGACTCAATTGCCTAAGCAAGTGATCTGTCAATCATGCCCATCCCGCTCCCCTTTAGTCTGTAAGACACCTTTAGAGAGGGTGACTCCATCACCTGCAGGTACACCACCATGCTAAGAGTCATCTATTCTAAAAACCATTAGGATACTGTCAAATTACCCACATTGGGAAACTACCCAAATCCAGATCTAAAACCATAGATCCAGAAACCAGAATGTCAAATATTATATCCATATCCTGTCTGGAGAAACAACTGTGTGACGACCACAGTACAACCGATCGTAGTATAGGAATTTTTTTACTTTCTACTATGTGTATGTCATCCAGATACCATGACATCACACCCTACTACCTTCTTAACAGATCCATCCCCTATTCTGATTGAAGTCAAACCCATGACTGTCATATCAAAATTAGATGATCTATCTCCGCTATAACTGCTCAAGTCTATAAATAGACATAAGCTACTTGCCCACTATGCTTCCGCTGCTCCCACTGACTACGACAACCTTCCTATCGGGTCTCATAGCCTGGAACAACAGTGGTGTCAAGTTTGGGTAGATAAGAACCTCCCTGTCACCATCCTTGAGGCTACCGGAGTAACTTTCGGGTGTCTGAGGTTACCCACCATATCTGCGGAGTGGCTATTGGAATGTCAAACCTAATTGAATATATAGGTCCTATTAAATTTTCCGTAATCGTTTGCGGTTCTGGAATCACTTCCAGTTCTACCATACTCCCACTACTGTTTTCTGAAAAAATCTATTTTACTAAAACTATGGCGAGTCAAGAACAATATCACTATTGATCTTCCAAATGGTAGAATATCAACCCTCGTCATAGCCAGGGTCAACCCACAAACAACCATTACAGAAACGTGCCCTGAGTTATCCAGAGTCTGGTTTTAAGCATAAGCTGGACAACTCCCCGTACCTTAACATCTTTTAAGGTACGATCCATTCTATATCCAATATAGAAACTTTGGCACTTATTTAATTGGAACCAGATTCAAATCATGCAGCTGTCTCCAGTGCATATCAACTTAATGGAAAGAGGCTAATCAGCATTACTCAACTTAGGAATCCATCCAATTATGAGTAACCTGAAAGAGAAACACGTTTCTCAAAACCATCGCTATCATCTGAATACCAATCACAAGAATCTACATCTTCGATATCTTTGAAGAATCCCGATACTTGTGATACCTGGTTCTCTACTTTATTCTTATACCCACAACTTCTCAAAACTTAGACCATGTATTTCTACGAAACACTTGTCTAAAAACTAGAGAAGTTATAAGTAAACAGAACATAGTACGGGGACCTACCCCTTTGTCCTGATGGACACTTGGACAACATACAATACTCTGTATAAGTCCGCTGAGTTTAACAACTCATAACCTGTGCGTCGTAGGTTGTAAACTGTACCCTGGCGATTTCCTCAAATATCACCAATTACAACGAATTCCGATATAATGAGGATAATTACCTGATTCCCAATATCTTACTCCCACTCATCATCTGTAGAACCATACAGATATGAGAATGAAACCTGGTAAATACATACCCTTAGAGTAAGTATCTAATCGGGAAAACAGTTTTCTTTTAACAATGCACTGAAACATGAAAATGTTTCGTAGGGGTATCCTGGTATTCATAGCAATGCCTCTTCCATAATCCAATTCATGACTTCAACCGTATATTTTATTGCCATCTCTTCAAATCCCTTTATTTGTCTTCAGTCGTTACCTTCTGTACACCATCGTTAGGCTAAATGGTTTTCTTCTTTCCCTACCGTTCGGCACCAGCCTATGGTTTGGAAGAAGACTATCCAGTAAGCATAATAGGTGTACCCTCCTAAACCAAGGAGTACTCGTATCTTGAGAGAAGGTGATGATTAAAGACAACTGAATAATACCTTATTCCTTTAAAGGTGAAATAGGAGTGGCGATGAAGTACGCGGTTTTGGTCGTGAATGATATCAGTCGCAATTTACTTTGCCCTCTTTCTAATCCCTTTATTTTGTCTTTACATATTACCTTCTGCACACCCTACTTAGGCTAATTGGTTTTCTTCATTCCCTACCTTTCGGCACCTGCCTATGGTTTGGAATAAGACTATCCAATAAGCGTAATAGGTGTACTCTCCTAAACCAAGGAGCTCTCGCAACCTGAGAGAAGGTGATAATAAAAGACAACTGAATAAACCAATTCTATTTTTCCTGAACCTTGATCCATCCTCGAAGAAGTCCCTTCGAGTTCGTATATAACCATACGATGGATCTATTCAACGGAAGTGGATGTCCGTAGTAATACGGGTGTTCTGAGAAATGCAAAGGGTAGAAGAAGGAGTGGCAATGACTTATGCAACATAGACAATCCAAAATCCAGTATTTTAAGAAGGTTCGGTCAACCTGGTCACTGAGTCATAGTCTAGGGTCGGTCAAAGGTCGCTGCCAAAGAGAGAGAGAAAAGAAACACTCTGCGTGCACTCTAACCTAGATCAGAATGGTTATCACTTTATCTAATCTGGAAACCTCCCACTGTCCTGTCAAATTCTCCTCCAAACCTGAAAGAAGAATCAATCGGGATCACCCGAAGAGTAAACCAACTCATCAGTGGGAATCGGGATCCAACTCTCATCGCATGATAACGTGACGAAATCCACTCGCGTTATCACACTCCAGAAGGTATGCGCATGCCTGGCAAGTTTCAGTTTCTTTAGAAACTCTCGATATGATTTTTACCCCATGTTCTTATGACCTTGGCGAAAGTCAACAAATCATAAGTCACATGTCAAGTTCTGCCCGTCATTATCTTGTTAATTTGAACCCACCCGTACATACCCTTGACGAAAGCCAACAAGGTAATACGACTGTCCCAAACCAACACATCTATCTATGCAACAAATGAATACCCCAGCAACTACCAAACACTATGCCTTGACGAAAGCCAACAAACATAGCTTGAATATTACTGACCATCCATAAGAAACGACGGAGGGCTACGGCTGGTTTTTGGCGAAAAACCTTTAACGTAATGAACTTGATCTCGTTGAAGGAACCTGATAGCTTTTTATAAATACAGTGGCGAAAACCTTTACTAAAGAGGTCACTCCCGGTGAAGGGATCTCGGCTCTTTCCTCATAGAATGAGGTGCAGGATATTCCACTGAATACCGCGGTGCAAAGCAACTTGTAATCGACTATAGTGAAGTTATTACCCTGACGCAAACTTCTGCCCAAGGGGTCAGTCCCGGTGAAGGGATATCGGCCCTTGCCCCGTCGAATGAGGTGCAGGATATTCCACTGAATACCGCTATGCAAAACAAAAGGAAACGTCTTTGTAATAACACTTTTTAAATTTGTTCCAACAACTGTAAACAGGTTTGTTTTACTTTGCATTGATCAGAATCAATGCAGTCCCATCAATAATCACACCAGAAAAGAACGAAAATAAAATGTACGTATATGCCATCCGCATTCGTCACTGGGTCCCGTCATCACCCGTTAGGTTACTTAACTAACGACAGAGCGGGGACTGGACTAGCGCGGGTGTAAAACATATACAACATCTAATAGTATATAAACCAATATACAATAATCGCTCCAGGCGTGATAATATGCAACATTACAGAAAAGTAATAAGCATCACAGAACAATACAGATAATCTGGGATCCCCGGGTTTCACAGAGCCGCTGCTGAAACCCGACGTTCCCCTGTCATGTGGATAGCCTGTGCAATGAAACCTAGACCCCTACGGGTGCTGCAAGTTACCCGCCAAAACCTGAAGCGAGGCAGCCCCCTACAGCATAGTGAATGGACCACCCTGCACTTCACGGAATCCGGTAATCTTGGGCACCCCTCCTTGGGTCAACCTGTACCCCCTACGAGTGCGGCGAATAGTCTGCCAATTCTAGAGTGGGACCCCTCTGCCTCTCAAAGCCATGAGATGCGGACCCGTTGCCCCCCAGAACCCGGCTATCCGTGCACTCCGTCGCGGGGCAAAACCTAGTACAGTAATGAAAAAAAAGTACAACAGGTACATCGACCGCAACCTGGTCGTGCCCCAAAAGAATAATATACAACAGGCAGTGACGGTAGTCCACATGTTGGACGCTCGCCCCGCAATATCAAATGTATAAATAAACTCAAACTGCACTATCAATGCACACTGCTATCCACCACGACAAATCCGCAACATCACAGCACAACACAGAACATCAACGCGAATGTCACGTTCGCAAACCCGTCTAAAAGAACTATAGCAATCAGACGCGGTTTACCGATCAAATGACATTCCCGGTCGGAGATATAATGTAAGCACTGTAAACTAACATGTTTAAATTTCGATCGACAAAATATCACAAAGTGGGCCCCACGCAAATCTGCTGAACAGTAACAAAATCTGGGCCCAAAAGATATATACCAAAAACCCCAATTTCCAGAGGAGAACACACTGTATAAATTTGGGAGCATGATCTTACCAAATGGCCGCGGATGCGCGGCCAAACCATGGGTTTGGCCGCGTTTCCGAGGCAGTTTGGTGAAATCACGTGCCCAAATTTTGTCGGTGCTCTTATAAAACCCTGCACAGATTCTGTGATATGTGGAATATTTTTAGGACACCATTTAAAATCAACAGAAACTGTCAAATTGAAAAATGCGGTTTTTGATTTCCGGTTCGATCGATATTTTAAACGCGTTAGCACAAGTTAGTATAGCAAAATGGTGAGGCTTTGATACCATTGTAAGTCTACGCCAGCGCCTCGGTCGTCTACAGACGCCAAATGCGGAACAAAATCTTTTTAACTGGCGCTATCGTATACTTTAACCCGGATCTACCATTATTGCTAAACTAACAAACTGTAAAGAGTGTAGAAAGGTTATACCGAACGATCCGAGTCCTTCGTTCTTTAACCATCATCCCACGCTCCGTTGCGGCTGCTCCGATCTCTTCGATCTCCGATCTGCTCGTCCAGGTGGCACTACGTCGATGATTCTTTAAACGGGCTCCCGCCTCTGACTTGAGGCAACTCGGTCGTCAAGTTTGCTAAAATAGACGACCAAGAATGATGTAGAGAATGAGTAGATGACTTTGTCTCTCTTCGTCCAAAGCCGTGGACGATCGGTTATTGAAGTTGCTGATGGAAATGAAATGGAACAAGAAATGAACTATGAAATTTCCATGCATCCAAAACTTTGGTCTTTTCTTTTTAACAACCATAATCTTTTCAAGTGAGAGTGTGGAGGAGGAGAGAGAGGGCCGGCCACTTATATCAAGGAGGGAGGTGAGTGTAGGAGAGGGGAGAGTGACCATAAGAAATGATCCTTATCATAACAAAAGATCTTAAGCAATCCAAAAGACATTAATTAAAACCATGAGTCATAAAAACCTAGTCACCATTTAATAAATGCAAAGAAAGATGCATGAATCTAGTCACCAATCTAGAAGCTTCTAGAAGCACGACTCACCTTATCCATGAAAAGATAAATCCGTCTTTAACCGAATGTTAAAAGACGGCTGATAGAAAACTGGAAACTGGCAACTTCCAAAAGTGATCCTGAAACGACTTTCAGGATAACCCCGTAACTGTATAAATATACCCGCATTTGTATTACGACCGAATACAAATGCAACTGAGACAAAGATATTATATCTACTTAATATAATACTCGGATCCGGCTTAAACCAAAGCCGACCAGTATCATCTGCCCGAAATCTGACACCTGCGTAAATGCACGTGCATTTTCCGAACCCTTCCATAAAACCATACGGCCTCTACAACGTTTCGCCCGAACTTGGGAAACTGTCTGTGGGGGACTCTAATGACTCGTCAGTACCCTGGCAGTGGGTTTAACCACAAACCGTCAGCGGCACTAGCAATACGTAACGGCTGCCCATGGACTGACCTCAAGGGAGGCTGATGAGCGAACTCATCCAGAAACCCTACTGAGCCTAACAGTGACAATGTATATACAGTCCGGTCCGTTCGTCTATGAGTATCGCATATCTGCCTAGGGGGCTAGTTACGTCAGACCCCAAATAGTAGTATAAGTCGTGTCGGAGTGTAGCCCAATAACACCCTGAGATACTACTGGAGTACTTACCAGTAAATCTCCTGCCACGGCCGTGGGCTTTGTGTAATGGCTCTCCTAGACACAGCACGATCTCGCCCCCAATACCGGGAGAGACGAATCCCCTGCCGATCCGCTCACGTGCCTCCATATGGCTCGGGACTGTACCCAAAGCTACCTGTTTGCACGACTCCTTTGAGCCGTGGTAGGGTAGAAATCAAAGCACAGTGGGAACTCACACGAGATAAATGACGACCTCAGGTCGATGAACTAACCTGTACACATGTCACCAGGGAACTGCTATCTGACGATAGATATAGTACTAACTAGCAGATTCCCGGCGAGTCCTGTCCGGTGTACTCATAACCCAATGAGCACCTGTATACATCTTAGGTGATCCAACTGACACCAGTGGCTTGTGAGACCGGCCACCGCCCCTCGTCGGGGTCTCGACTGTATACACTAGTCTACTCCGGAGTATCGATGCCCTGTCTCGAAACTCCCACGACTAGGGACCATAATTAAGGATATGCGTATAAACTACCCAACTCTCACGTATATGATCGCCATCATACTGTTGGTAGTAAAGCAAGATCCTAAGGGCTCTATCAAAGTGTAACATGTAATCAGTCACCTGAACATGTACACGACTGATAAAGGCAAACCAGATAGTATACTATCATCTTGAGTAAGACTGTCCTACCGGTATAGGTCCTCCGCAATCATTGCAATCACGTACCTGCGATCTAATAATTGACTATGAGGGCACTATCTCCAACAGATACTGCCCCTCGTCAGAGGGAAAACTA
The DNA here is from genome assembly GCA_030015575.1 of Agapanthus africanus. Classification (NCBI taxonomy): domain Eukaryota; kingdom Viridiplantae; phylum Streptophyta; class Magnoliopsida; order Asparagales; family Amaryllidaceae; genus Agapanthus; species Agapanthus africanus. The sequence continues at coordinate 965,444,172 of CM057338.1, forward strand.
TAACTCTGACAGTCACTCTGTCATCCAGGTCACCTTGGAAGCCTGGAATGATAACTGTCTCCTTAAGGAGGCTGCCGTTATCATATCCCTAGAACATTCACTTATGTTCTAAAACTACTTCTGAATGTTTCTCCAGGATTGGATCGATATCATATTATTGCATCCCGTGCAAAAACAATATCTGGTGTGGTACTTGACATCTCATGATTGACTCAATTACCTAAGCAAGTGATCTGTCAATCATGTACATCCCTCTCCCCTTTAGTCTGTAAGACTCCTTTAGAGAGGATGACTCCATCACCTGCAGGTACACCACCATGCCAGGAGTCGTCCATTCTAAATACTTTTATAATGCCGTCTAAGTACCCTAGATTGGGAAACCACCCAAATCTAGATCTATAGATCTAGTAACCAGAATGTCTGATATAATATCCAACTCCTATGTGGAGAAACTACTGTGTGACGACCAAAGTATAACCGATCGTAGTGTAGGAATATCACTTCCTACTCTGTGTATGTCGTCCAAATAGCAGGACATTACACCCTACTTCCTTCTTAACAGATCCATCCCCTATTCTGATAAAGTCAAACCTATGACTGTCACATCAGAAATAGATGATCTATCTCCGCTATATCTGCTTTAGTCTATAAATAGACATAAGCCACCTGTCCACTATGCTTCCGCTGCTCCCACTGACTACGACAACCCTCTGGCAGAGTCATATAAACGTACACTTCTGAAGCCAGTTCAGAACGACGCTATACTCATCCTCCCGCCGGGTCTCATAGTCTGGAACAACAGCAATGGCAAGTCTGGGTAAACAAGAACCTACCTGTCACCGTCCTTGAGGCTACCGGAGTACCTCTCGGGTGCCTGAGGTTACCTACCATATCTACGGAGTGGCCAATGGAATGTCAAATCAGATTGAATCTTTAGGTTCTTATCAAATCTTCAGTAATCGTTTGCGGTTCTGGAATCACTTCCAGTTCTACCATACTCCCACTACTGTTTTCTGAAAAAATCCATTTTTATTAAAACTGTGGCGAGTCAAGAACAATATCACTATTGATCTTCCTGATAGTAGAAAGTCAACCCTCGTCATAGCCTGGGTCAACCCACAAACAGCCATTACAGAAACGTGCCTTGAGTTATCCAGAGTCTGGTTTTAAGCATAAGCTGGACAACTCCCCGTACCTTAACAATGTCAAGATATGAACTGTTCTATATCCAATATAGAAACAGAGGCACTGATTTAATTGAACTAGATTCAAATCATGCAGCTGTCTCCAGTGCATGTCAACTAAATGGAAGGAGGCCGATCAGCGTTACTCAACTTAGAAATGCTTCCAATTATGAGTAACCTGAAAGAGAAGCAAGTTCTCTTAATCATTACTATCAACTGAACACCATACACAAGTATCTACATCATCGATCACCTTGAGGAATCCCGATACTTGCAACATCTGATTCTGTACTTTACTCTTATACCTATAACTTCTTAAAACTTGGACCTTGTATTTCTACGAAACACATGTCTAAGAACTAGAGAAGTCATAAGTAAACAGAATATAGTATGTGAACCAACCTCTCTGTCCTAATGGACACTGGACAACATACAATACTCTGTATAAGTCCCTTGAGTCTAATAACTCATTCCCTGTATGTCGTAGGTTGAAAACTGTACTATGGTTATGAAGAATCACACCGTTGTTTAATGCTCCTTACCTAACCATCCACTGATATAGGTAAATGTCATAGACATAATTTCAAAAAGGTATATCTCACTCTATAAAAATAGACGTACAGATATATCAATTTGAAATTGGTACATAACAACGGATATTCAAAACCAAATATTTGCCGTCCGGCAAACTACCCAGGTGATTTCCTCAAATATCACCAATTACAACGAATTCCGATATAATGAGGATAATCACCTAATTCCCAATAACTTACTCCCACTCATCATCTGTAAAACCATACAGATGTGAGAATCAAACCTGGTAAATACATACCCTGGAGTAAGGACTAATTTGGGAAATCGGTTTTCTTTTAACAATACACAGTGGAACTGAAACATTGAAATGTTTCGATGGGGTATCCGGGTATTCCTAGCAATGCCTCTTCCATTAAGATTCATAATTATAACCGTATAATTCTTTGCCACCTCTCCAAATCTCTTTATATGTCTTTAGTCATTATCTTCTGTACACCCTCTTAGGCTAAATGGTTTTCTTCCTTCCCTACCGTTCGGCACCAGCCTATGGTTTGGAAGAAGACTATCCAATAAGCATAATGGGTGTACTGTCCTAATCCTAGGAGCACTCGCAATGCGAGAGAAGGTGAAGATAAAAGACAACCGAATAAACATTATTCCTATTTCTCCTGAACCAGAATCCATCCCCGAACCGGAACAAGTTCCTTTCGAGTTCGTATATAACCATATGATGGAGTATCCAATAAACTGTGGATCTTCGTAGTGATACGGAGTGTCCTGGAGAAATACAAAGGTGATTTAGGATTGGCGAAGAAATACTTGGTTTGGTCGTGAATAGCAGTCGCAGTTTACTTTGCCCTCTTACTAATCCCTTGATATGTCTTTACTTAATATCTTCTGCACACCATCGTTATGCTAATTGGTTTTCTTCATTCCCCACCGTTAGGCACCAGCCTAAGGTTTGGAAGAAGACTATCCAATTTGCATAATGGGTGTACTATCTCCTAAACCAAGGAGTACTCGCAACCTGAGAGAAGGTAAAAGGAAAAGACAACTGAATAGTCCTATTCGTTTTCTCCAGAACCGGAAACCATCCTCGAATAAATTCCTTCGAGTTCGTATATAACCATACGATGGTTTTGTCCAATAGAAGTGGACGTTCATAATAATACGGGGTGTCCTGGAGAAAAGGGTAAAAGTAGGAGTGGCAATGAGGTTTGCAACTCTGACAATCCAAAAGCTAGTGTTTAAGAAGGTTCGGTTAATTTTGGTCACTGAGTCATAGTCTAGGGTCGGGTCATGGTCGCTGCCAAAGAGAGAGAGAAAGGAAACACTCAGCGTGCACTCTAATCTAGATCAGAATGGTTATCACTTTATCTAATCAGGAAAGCTCCCACTGTAACGTCAAATTCTTCCCCAAACCTGAAAGAAGAATTAGCCGGGATCACCCGAGGAGTAAACCAACTCATCAGTGGGAATCGGGATCCAACTATCATCGCATGATAACGTGACGGAATCCGCTCACGTTATCACACTCCAAAAGGTATGCGCATATCTGGCAAGTTTCAGTTTCTTTAGAAACTCCCGATGTGAATTTCTGCCCCATGCTCTTATGACCTTGGCGTGAGGTCAAAATATCATAAGTCACATGTCAAGTTCTACCCGTCATTGTCCAGGTTAATTTGAACCCACCTGTACATACCCTTGACGTAGGCCAAAATAGTAGTACGACTGTCCCAAACCAACGCATCTATCTATACAACAGATAAATATCCGGCAGCTACCAATCACTATGCCTTGGCGTGAGGTCAAAATACATAGCTTGAATACTACCGAATATTTAACTGAAATGACGGAGGGCTACGAATGGTTTCTGGCGAAAACCTTTACCGTAATGAACTTGATATCGTTGAAGGAACGGATAGCTTTTAAAAAATACAATGGCGAAAACCTTTGCTAAAAAGGTCACTCCCGGTGAAGGGATCTCGGCTCTTTCCCCGTAGAATGAGGTGCAGGATATTCCAACTAAATACCACGATGCAAAGCAAAAGTAAACGACTATAGTGAACTTATTGCCCTGACGCAAACTTCTGTCCAAGGGGTCACTCCCGGTGAAGGGATCTCGGCCCTTGCCTCGTCGACTGAGGAGCTGGATATTCATAACCGAATACCACTGTGCAAAACAAAAGAGAACGTCCTTGCAATAACAGCTTTTTGAAAAAGTGTTCCAACAACATCAGAATAGATTTGTTTAGCTTGCATTGATCCGAATCAACGCAGTCCCATCAATTGATCACACCACAAAAGAACGAAAATAATGATGTACGTATATGCCATCCGCATTCGCCACTGGGTCCCGTCATCACCGGTTAGGTTACTTAACTAACGACAGAGCGGGGACTGGACTAGCGCGGATGCAAAACATATACAACATCTACTAGTATATATATCAATATATAATATTCGCTCAAGACGTGATAAAATGCAACATCACAGAAATGTAATAAGCATAACAGAACAATACAGATATCTGGGATCCCCGAGTTTCACAGAGCCGCTACTGAAACCCGACGTTCCCCTGGTCGTGTAGATAGCCTGTGCAATGAAATCCTAGACCCCTACGGGCGCGGCAAGTTACCCGCCAAAACCTAAAGCGAGGCAGCCCCCTTCAGCAACGTGAATGGACCACGCAGCACTTCACGGAATCCTGTAACTTGGGCACCCCTCCTTGGGTCAACCTGTACCCCGTACGAGTGCGGCGAATAGCCCGCCAATTCAAGAGTAAAGCCCCCTCCGTCTCAATGCCATGAGATGCGGGCCTGTTGCCCTCTAGAACCCGGCTATCCGTGCACCCCACCTTGGGGTAATCCTAGTACAGAAAGTAAAATATACAACGGGTACATCGACATCAACCCGGTCGTGCCCCAAAAGAATAATATACAAACAGGCAGTGACGGCAGTCCACATGTCGGACGCTCGCCCCGCAATATCAAATGTACATAATAAACCAAACTGTACTAACATTGCATCCAGGCTATCCCCCACGACCAATCCGTAACATCACAGCACAACACAGAACATCAACGTGAATGTCACGTTCGCAAATCCGTCTAAAAGGGCTATAGCAGATAGACTGGATTTACCGATCGAGTGACATTCACGGTCGCAGATATAATGTAAATACTGTGAACTAACATGTTTAAAATTTTCGATCGATTAAATATACCCAAGTGGGCCCCAAGCACTACTGTAGCACTCACAGAAAATCTGGGCCCAAAAAGAATATTCCAAAATCCCTGTTTTCAAGTTTAAAGAGCTCTGTGCCAAAAATGGTACAGTGAAGACACTTTTGTGTGGCGGAACCGCGGCCAGAACAGGGGTTTGGCCGCGGTTCCGCGGTCATGCTACAGTGTCACACTACCAATTTTTCACAGAACTCTTATAACTTCCTGTATGTTCTTCTGCAGTGACCTGAAAAAATTTTGGAGCTAAAAAAAATTCGACAGAGAACAAGACCAGAAAATGCGGTTTTCGGAAAATCCGATTGATCGAACCTGTAAACATGTTAGAGCAAGCTAGACTAGGTTAATAGTGTGGCTCTGATACCAGTGTAAGTACATGGCGGCGCCCCGGCCGTCAATCCGACGCCGGAATGCGGAAAGGAAAAACTTTTCAAACTAGAAAACCGGCACCACCGCGCACAAAAATCCCGGATCGGGCCATTAACCTAACTCTAGCAAACTAGAAAGGGGAAGGAAGCTATACCGAGCGATCCGTGTCCTTCGGTCTTCGGCCTCCACTCCGATCTCCTCGCGGAATCTCCGGTCTTCATCTCCTCGTCGGAACGGGCACCACATTGCCGGGTTCTTTTACGGGCTCCCACCTCTGGACCGAGACAACTCGGGCGCGAAGTTGGCTAGCCGACGCGTCCAAGGTATGTTGTAGGCAAGTGTAGAGAAGTATGTCTCATTTGGGGTATGAAGTTGCCATTGGATGAAATGGAGAAGAGATGAGCTTTTGGAGAGGGGTTTGGAATTTTTGTAACAAGTAAAGAATGAGATAATTTTTCCCACCACCACAAAAATGAATCTCCCCCTTTCTCTCTAGTGGTCGGCCTCTCTAATGGGAGAAGAAGGAAAAAGAATGGAATAATCAAGTGAGGAAAATGAGTGATAAAAAGGAAAATGTGTCACACCCATTTCCAAATCAATCCTTATCTCATTTAATGCAAAAGAGAAGATGGAAAAAGAATCTCATCATGGTAGAACCATCATGAAGCCACACAATTACAAGAAACCCCCTCCACTTAGCTAATTTGCACAATTGCAAATTAGCCCCTCCAATCAGAAAAGTCAGGCCGAGAAGGAACAAAGGAAAACTGGCCGGAACGGAATGCAAACTGGCAACTTCAAAAAAATGATCCCGTAATAAATTACAGGAAAACCCCGCGACTGTATATACATACCCGTATTTGTATTCCCACTGAATACAAATGCAAAGAGACAAAATCTACACTGTCCAATACTAAGATCCGGCTTAAACCAAAGCCCGCTAGTATTATCCGTCCGATCATGATCCGTGCAATACCGCACGTATCTGATCGAACCCTGCCATATCTCCATACGGCCTCTACAGCGTTTCGTCCGAAACTTGAGCAACTGTCTGTGGGGGACTCTAAAGACTCGTCAATACCTTGGTTGTGGATTTAACCACTAGTACGTCAGAGGTATTAGCCTATACGTAACGGGCTACCAGGTATTGACCATATGGGACGTCTGTGAGCGAACTCATGCTGACACCCTACTGAGCCTGTCAGTGACAATATCCGTACAGTCCGGTCCGTTCGTCTATGAGAATCGCATGGCGGGCCTAGGGGGTTGGTAAAAATCAGACCCCCAAAAGCGGTACAAGTCGTGTCGGAGTGTAGCCCAGAACACCCTGAGATACTACTAGAATACCTACCAGTAAATCTCCTGCCTTGGCCAAGGACTTTCATGTACCGGCTCTCCTAGACACAGCGCTACCTCACCCCCAATACCGGGAGAGACGAACCCCTGAAGATCCGCTCACTGCCTCCATATGGCTCGGGACTGTACCCAACTAAAACCTATTTGCACGTCTCCTTTGAGCGTGGTAGGGTAGTAATCAAAGCACAGTGGGAACTCACACGAGACAAATAACGATCTCAGGTTGATGAACTAACCTGTACACATGTCACCAGGGAACTGCTATCTGACATCAGGTATAATACCAACTAGCAGGTTCCCGGCGAGTCCTGTCCGGTGTACTCATAACCCAATGAGCACCTGTATACATCTTAGGTGAACCAACTGACACCAGTGGCTTGTGAGACCGGCCACCGCCCCTCGTCGGGGTCTCGACTGTATACACTAGTTTACTCTGGAGTATCGATGCCCTGTCTCGAAACTCCCACGACTAGGGACCTTTTAAGGATGTGCTTATAGACCCCAGCTCCCACGTATATGATCGCCCTCATACTGCTGGCAGTCAAGCAAGAATCCTAGGGGCTCTATCAACATACAATAGTGATCAGTAATGTCACCTAAAGTAGTACACGATGATAAAGATAAACTAGATAACATACTATCATCTTGAGTAAGACTGTCCTACTGGGACAGGTCCTCCCTTAATCATTGTAATCACGTGCCTGTGATCCAATAATTGACTCTAAGGGCACTATCTCCAACACCTGACCCAATCAGAACTTGATTTAGGTGGATGTTAACTACATCGCTTACGAATGTAAAGTCATATCCCTCTCTTGAAAGTGAGGACACTGATATGATATTACAAGTCATACTAGGTATATATAAACAGTTACGTAAAATCAATATATGCCCACTTGTCAAACCTACGCGATATTCTCCCACGGATTCAGCGTCCACGCTCATTCCGTTTGCAACTCTGAGAGACCAATCACCTACCTTTATAACTCTACGGTTTCTCAAAGCATGTAATGAATTACATATATGAGATCCTGCTCTGGTATCTAGTACCCAGGAAGTAGAGTTAATTGACATACAATTCTCAATTACAAATACACTTGAGGTCGAAGCCACAACATGCTTCATATTCTGGCTACTGGCTTCCAAAGCCCTGCAATCATTCTGCCAATGCCCAATCCCATAACAATAGGAGCGTCCTTCTTTTACTACATTCAGTCCTGAAACTTTTGCCCTTCTCTTTCGTTCTACTTCCCTGGTTTCCTTCAGGGTAGAAGGCAGAGACTGTAGAATCAAGTCAGTATCTAACCCGTTTCCTAACGTGGTCTTCAGGTCCTTGAGCTCATCAATATAGCTAGTCATTGTAAGGATGTTGTCCCCTACAGATGACCCGTTAGCCAAGCTCGCTTGAATTAATTCGTTCGAGGTCTCATATCTCGTGATATGAGATTGCTCTCCATATAAATCTTTGTAATGGAGAAAGATGGAAACTAAGTCCATCTTCTCGTGCTGCTTCTGGTATATACCATCAACTGAAGCTAACACGAGGCACTTGTCTTTCACTTTATCCTTTTCCCTTGTCTGACGGATATCCATATCCGCGACAGTGGAAACTGGACCTGGGACAGCGGGATCTTGAGTAGTAATAGGGTGGTCCAGCTTGTCATAGGCAATGGACATCTGGACAGACCTTTGCCAGTCATATAAGTCAGATTCAGTCAATTTGTTATCTAGATGTAACCTAGTCGTGGTCACAAGGTCGCTGCAATTAAGAGAGAGAGAGAAGAAAACACTTTTAGCATGATACTCTTGCAAGTTTAGAATAGTTTTTAATTTATCTAAACAGGATGGCTCCCACTGTTTCTCGAATCGTTCCTCAAACCATAAAAGAAGAATTAGCCAGGACTATTCTCACCGTACAATACTTGCTTAACCGTTCAGCCAGGCCAGTGTCGATACTTCAAGGGAGGTTTTCCAACGCTTTCGCGAAGTTCCTTAATTAAAGAACCTCTTTTCTCTGGGGGCGTAACCCCGCTGACACCTTTCTAGGCACCTACTTGGTTTATAGTATTGATTGTTAAGTGACGAACCTCCTGATAAGTAGTATATACTCACAGTAGGATCGGGATCCAAAATATCATCGTATGATAATGTTGAAGGAATCCTACCAACATTCATCAAACTCCAAAATGGTATGCATCTCTCTGCAAATTTCAGTTTCTTTAGAAATTCCCAATATGGATTTTTGCCCCATGCTCTTATGACCTTGACGAAGGTCAACAAATCATAAGTCATATGTCAAGTTCTACCCATCATTATCCAGGTTAATTTGAACCCACCCGTACATACCCTTGACGAAGGTCAACAAGGTAATACGACTGTCCCAAACCAACGCATCTATCTATACAACATATGAACACCCAACAGCTACCAATCACTATGCCTTGACGAAGGTCAACAAACATAGCTTTGAATACTATTGAATAATCACATGAAATGACGGAGGGCTACGAATGGTTTTGGCAAAACCGTGAACGTAGTGAACTTGATTTAATCGAAGGAACCTGATACTTTTTAAAAGGAGTAGTTAAAGCCCCGCAATTAAAAAAAATTCTGATCTTTTAAAATAACCGAGTGGTTTCTTTTAAATTTGTTCCAACGACTTAACTTTGGTTTATTTTCTTTGCATTATAATAATGCGTCCCATCATTTATCCTATCATTGCAGAAAACTGTAGAGTTCCTAGGCACTCTTGTGAGGGTTCATAAGGTATCAAACATACCCGAATAAAAATTTAGACGTGCCGAACAACCCAAAACCGGAATCTTTGCTAGATTATTAGGGTTACACATGCAAGTAAACATCTTTACAACTAAAAGTGACGGATTACAACCTTTGTAGTCCACTCTTTCACTTCATAAGCTCCGAATAGAAGTCCCTTCGCCGCGATCCACGATCTCCTGGACTCAAGAGAGGCTCCACGACTCGAACGATCCATGCTAGCTTGTAGTGTTCCGTTTCTCCGATGATCTACGTCGAAATTGCTATAACTCAAGCTCTCTCACTCTAATGAGGTGAACACCCTAATCTAATGGGCTAGATTAGATGAGAATGATGGAGTAGTATTTATGCTTTCTTTTTATATCATTTTCCCACAAGAAATCATCACAAAATGAATAACTAGTAAGCTTTTTCAAAACTCAAGCTAGAAGAAGATGATGATCAAAGAGTTAATCCTTTTGTGATGAATAATAGAAAAAAATATATGATTGATCATGGAACCATGGTCAAGGATGACAAGGATAACCTTTGTAGAGAATAAACTAGGACTAGGGTTTGGTTAGGTTAAAAGAATGAGTCATAAGATAATATCAACCATAATATCTTACACTTGACAAAAGGAAAGCTTCTAGATGGTGCAAGAAGAAGCTAACCCTAATCAACCCCTACCCTTGCTTAATCTCTACTAAACATGTTTCATTATAAATCATATCATGTCACAATAATATATATCACATATATATTATATATTTGCAACAAAAGAAAATAATACAATTAACATATATCGCATATATATCAATGTATTATCCAGTGAGAAAATGAAATAATAAAGCGAGCTAATATTAGATAATGTAATACAATATATCATATATATTATTATACATTAAATCATCGAATCAACACTTGATCCGACAATTCGGCTATATCGAATATAACCGACTAATATATCATATATCGATTCATCGAATCAACACTTGATCCGATGACCCGGTTCATATCTAAATATCACGAGAATATAATACGGTATCTCATATCGCATTATCCTCGGTCCTGCTCATATCACATATGTGCCTCTACTCCGTTTTGCCTGAGCCAAGAAACCTCTGTGTAGGACTCTAAAGAATCGTCAATACGCCGGTAACAGGTGATGATCATATCAAACACCTATAAGCTGCAAGCGGTCAGCTAAACGTAACAGCCACCCAGGTATTGAGCGATCAGAAGATCAACAAGCTAGCCTGTACGTTCTCCTGTGAATCCAATCAGTAACACTCCTGTACAGTCCGGTCTGTTCGTCTGATATGTCGCATATAGAGTCTAGGGGTGGTATACGTCAGATCCCAGTAACCGATAAGTCGTGTCGATGTGAGGCTCATAATGGGTCGAAAAACTACCGGTAACACTTACCACTAAATCTCTATATCAGCCCTGGCCAGGGACTTCCAGTTATAGCCAATCGAACACAGCACAACATCAACTCCCTATATCGAGAGAGATGAATCCCCTCCTATCGCTCATTACCTCCATGTGATTCGGGACTGTACCCAAAAGCCACCGTTTTGCACGCCCTCTTGGACGTGGTAAGGTGGAAATCAAAGCACAGTGGGAATCACACAAGACTCTATGACGATCTCGGGTCTACAGACTACCCTGTACCAGTGTCACCGGAGAACTGCCATCTAACGTGTGGTATATCACCATCTGGGAGTTCTCGGCGAGTCCGTCCAGTGTACCCAGTCTCCACTGAGCACCCGTACACCATCTCTGATGTCAAACACCGATGGATATGGGATCATCCATCGCCCATCATATGGGTCAAGATGCGTATACGCTAGTCTACTCTGGTGTATCGATGCCCTATCTCGATATACCCTCGACTAGGAACAGTTATAGGATATACTCATCGACTACCGTGGCCCCACTAGTATGATCTCATCATAGTCCCAGTAGTCGAGTACAGATCCTAAGGGCTTTATCAACATGTGAGAGAAAGACGGTAAACCAGTACAAGTCAACATGTTAAGATAAAGTGAAACCAAATAGCATACTATCATGACGAGCAAGAAAGTCCTCTCTGTATATATCCAAGCATCCATCATAATATACATCATATGTACAACAATGGCCTCTAGGGCATATACATAACCAACAATCTCCCATTTGCACTAAGGCCAGCTGTTGTAGTATCTCATACCTAGCATCCCGAATAATCTCTCAAACTGTATCTGGGGAATGGCCTTCGTGAGTGGATCCGCAGTGTTGTCCTTCGTATCTACTCTCCTGACCTCGATCTCCCGGCGATCAACTATCTCCCTGATCAGGTGATACCGCCTCAGAATATGTCTGGACTTCTGATGGGACCTGGGTTCCTTGGCCAACGCCACAGCTCCATTGTTATTGCAATACAGAGGTATTGGATGTTCAATGGATGGAACCACACCAAGTTCACTAATGAACTTCTTCATCCAGACAGCTTCTTTGGCAGCATCGTTGGCAGCGATGTATTCAGCCTCCATCGTCGAGTCTGCAACGGTATCCTGTTTGGAACTCTTCCAACATACCGCCCCTCCATTGAGGGTAAAAACAAATCCCGCGTGCGACTTAGAGTCGTCCTTATCACTTTGGAAGCTGGAATCGGTAAAGGACTCCACCCGGAGTTCTCCGTTACCATACACCAAGAACATGTCTCTAGTCCTTCGCAAGTACTTGAGAATGTTCTTCACAGCTGTCCAGTGACTCTCTCCAGGATCTGCTTGATACCGACTCACTATACTTAGTGAGTATGCTATATCGGGTCTGGTACATAGCATCGCATACATGATAGAGCCTACTGCCGAAGCATAGGGTATCCCTTGCTTGCGGGCTCTCTCCAAATCAGTCTTGAGAGACATCTCTTTGGAGAGAGTGAGTCCAGAGATCGTAGGTTGGTTCCCACGCTTGGATTCTTCCATACTAAACCTCTTTAGTATGGTGTCAATGTACCTGGATTGGGACAATCCCAGTATCCTCTTGGATCTATCTCTATAGATCCTAATTCCCAATATGCAGGAGGTATCACCTAGATCTTTCATTGAGAATCTTTGTGATAAGAAGAGCTTGACTGATTGCAGCATATGAATATCATTTCCTATCAAGAGTATGTCATCCACGTACAATACGAGAAAGACAACCTTACTCTCTGCTACCTTCTTATAGATACAAGGTTCATCTATATTTTTGATGAAGTCAAACTCTTTGACTACAACATCAAAACAGATGTTCCAACTCCGCGATACTTGCTTTAACCCATAAATGGATTTAACCAGTTTGCACACCTTTCCGCTGCTCCCACTATCTACGAAGCCCTCTGGCTGAGTCATATACACGCACTCTACTAAATCACCGTTTAGAAAGGCGGTCTTAACATCCATTTGCCAGATTTCGTAGTCATGGTATGCAGCAATGGCAAGTAAGATCCAGATGGACTTAAGTATAGCCACTGGTGATAAGGTTTCGTCATAATCCACACCTGGTCATTGACGAAAACCCTTTGCAACAAGTCTAGCTTTGAAAGTCTCAACTTTTCCATCTACACCATATTTCTTTTTAAAGATCCACTTGCTCCCAATGGGTTTTACCCCTTCAGGAGCATTTTCCAAAGTCCATACTTTGTTGGTGTACATGGATTCCATCTCAGATCGCATTGCATCCAGCCATTTCACAGAGTCAGCACTCGTGATGGTCTGCTCGAAACTAGTTGGGTCATCATCTTCCATAATGCAATCCTCGCTTCCACCATCAATGAGAAAACCGTAGTATCTCTCAGGTGGACGAGAAACCCTACTAGATCGGCGGAGAGGCTGGGGTTCGTCGGGTACTACTGAATCCTCTGGTTCCACCAAATCTTCAGTTTCAGTTTAAGTTTGTGTAGGTGGAATTTCTTCCAGTTCTACCTCTTCGCCACTAATTTCTTTTGCAAGAAATTCCTTTTCTAAAAAGGTGGCATGTCGAGAAACAAACACCTTTTGTTTCTCGCGATGGTAGAAAAGATATCCATGTGAATGTTTTGGATATCCCACAAACTTGCATAGAACTGACCGTGCCTCGAGTTTGTCTGGATTTTGTGTTTTGACATAGGCCAGACAACCCCATATCTTAACTCGTTTTAGACATGGTCTCTTCCCACTCCATATCTCATATGGCGTGGTAGGTACAGATTTAGTTGGAACTCGATTCAATAGGTATGCTGCTGTCTCCAGCGCATATCCCCAGAAGGAAATAGGTAACTCAGCTGTACTCATCATCGAGCGCACCATATCTAATAGGGTGCGATTCGTTCGTTCCGATACACCGTTGTGCTGTGGTGTGTAAGGAGGAGTAAGCTGAGAGAGAATCCCATTCTCTTTTAGATAATCTAGAAACCCATTACTCAATAGTTTAGGGTATTTTAGTGTAATTAGTAAAATTGAGCTAATTGATTGAGTTGATCCTCATTTACAGTGCCCCCGCTTATTATGCACATCTAGCTAGTAGATCTCTTTCCACAAATAAACCAAACAATCATCTCAATCTCTCTCCTTCTGTCCACTCATTTCTCACATCCAAAAAATGGATAGAGAGTGAGATACAATGCACAACACTCGCCGACGTTCGATGAAATACTTTTCCAAATTGAAATTGAGGTGAAAGTATATCATCGAGTGTCGACGAGTGATGTGCCTTGTGTCTCATCTCTATCCATCTTTTGGATGTGAAAAATGAGTGGATAGATGAAGAGAGACTGGGATGATTGCTTGGTTTATTTGTGTTAAGAGATCTACTAGGTGGTTTATTTGTGTTTGTGCCTTGTGTCTCACGCTCTATCCAGCATCGGAAGGAACATGGAGTCCGTCTGAAAAGTAATGTTTGCTTGATATAGACCATCTTTTGTTAACCTCATTGGTATCATAATCTGATTTGTACAGCCTAATTTGATTTATAGGATTGTTAGTGACTCTAAAGATACTTTTGCGAAGTTAACCGAAGCGAAGTGGGCTTGTTTCAAAACTAATTTTTGCTTGTGTTGGGTAAGGTCACCGCTACTGCTGTATGGTTATTATTTACAGAAAATTTGAGCATACAATTAAACCTGTGATGTGTGCTTTGTAAGTGTCAGATGAGGATGAATTCGATCACTGTTGTATACAATTGTGTTCATCTAGAGCTTAATCTATCAAGGGAAGAAAGTACCAGATGTAAATTTGATAATCCTTGCTTTACATACAATTTTCATATAATTATCGAGAATATATATTATGTACTAATACTTGTCTATTGATAATACTATAGTGCTTGCTCGATTTTACTGAGTTCCCAGACAACGATAGTGCCGAGCTAGCTCGAGATGGAGTCGGATGAGGATGAAGTCGATCGGATGAGGATGGAGTCCGATAAATTTACGAAGGATTGGGAACGTTTTGCCGCTCTTCCCTCTATCATCCTTAAGGACCAATTTGCTTTTCTCCTATTTTATTGGGAGTGTACCACCCTTAGCCTCCGCCTCCGACACAGGGAGGGTACTACGACTCTTCATTTTTTGCATGATATTAAGCGGCGGGAGATAGTGAGGTACGTATGTATATGTGTTAGTGTAGCTAACGCGTTGTTTAATTTCGAAGATTATGATTTGAGTTCATGCATTTATTTATTTGTTTGGATTTGCAAGGTTCACAGGGTTGAGTGAGCTGGGATTGCGCGCGATTTGAAGAGTTTTTCGTATTGTTGGATATATAGCGTACGTATTTTGTTGGTTTGTATTCAAAACGCTATTGTTGTATGTGTTGTTTTAAGTATATGTTTGTTTATTGTGACTTTAGTTCATATATGCTTGTTTATTACAATTAGTTTATTATATGTTGGTTTGAGTTGTTGTTATTGTTTGATATATCCTGCATTGTGTTTATGTATTGGTTTGTGATCGAAACGCTATTCTCGCATAATATTATTGCGATCACATATATTATTGTATGGTATAATGGTATTTTCTGGAGAAACCCCCCTCCCCCCCCCCCCCCCAATAAATGTGTATTAGCGACCGTTTACGTTTTAGGAACGGTCGCTAATACTAGCATCAGCGACCGTTCGCTGATACTCCAAAACCGTTATATATCGGTTTAGAATCCACGTGTCGCTTATTGTCAACCGTTCATGAACGGTCGCTAATACACGTGTCCGCGACCACGTTTTCCACGACCGTGTGTATTAGCGACCGTTCAAAATTTGGACGGTCGCTAATACTTGTTAACGACCGTATACCCTTTATTTTATAGAGGTCATTTTATACGGTCTCTAATATGCACAGTTTGCAGCAGTTAGGGAAAATGTATATAACACTTCCACTCTTGTCAAAATAGCTTAAAATATATATAAAGCTTTTATTCTTGTCGAAAATGCCCAGAAGTTTTGCAAAGTTCTCACTAGGGTTGAAAACGGGCCGGATCAGGTGGGTTTTTGATAATTTTTGTATCGGGCCCGAAATTAAAAACCTAAACCCGAAACTCGTTCGAACCCGTCGGGTTTGCAATGCATTATACCCAAACTCGAAACTTCGGGTTCGGACGGATTTGGGTGGGTTCTCAGGTTTAAGCGGGCAGGTCGGGTCTTACGGTTTTTCAGGCTTGGTTCGTTGTAAATTATTAAAATAATCAATCAGGTAAGACTTATACAAAATTATATATATATATATATATATATATATATATATATATATATATATATATATATATATATATAAGAAATGATTTTAAATTATATATAATGGAGTATAAATTGAAAGCAATATAATAAAATAAAACGGCTAATATTTTGTCTAAGGTGTACACATTGGATCGAGTTGAGTTGAATCTCGGAAGCGGGTTTGGTTCGGGTCGGGTTTAGGGTTCGGACGGACGGGTTTTATGCTAAACTCATACCCGGTCCGAAAATATTATAGCTAATTTTAAACCCCGTCCGTTCGGGTTCGGACCGGTATAGCATGCCCAAAAAGGAAATATCGTGTTGTGTTCGGCCAAACCCGGCCCGACTTTCACCCCTAGTTCTCACCATGGCAAAAATTATTTAGTAAAATAGAGAAAAAATTCAAGCAAGATGGAACGTGCTAAATATACAATTTTTTTACTTTTTGGTAAAAAGCAATTGAAGTTTATTACTCAAAAAATGCCAAATAAACACAATCTAGTACGGATATGATATTCAATATTCGAGATGTATTTTGTCACGTGACTTTCCTTTCACTTGTTTGTATGACTACGTAACACAAAATATTTCTTAATTTTGCCCATTGGGTAAAATACAGCCTTTTTCTTTTCAAAAGATGCATTATGGGTGTCTTTTTCTACTCCCTAAAGTCTTAAAATCTGCAATATCAGTGAAAAATATTAGAAACATAAAGAGGCTTCTGAAACAAATGTATTTACGAAAGCTAACAGAGATTAAGTTAAGGATAGACTTAAAAGATTTTAATGTTATCTGGATAGTACATTGTTATCCCACAACATAGCAGCTTAAGCTTTCGGATAATGTGTTCTTGACATGATATCGGAGCAAACCAGGTTCAAGAGGTCCTGACCCAAATCTCGCCCTTTCAAATGATAGGACCCAGTTGCTAGAACTCAACAAACTCCTCCTTTTAATTGAGCGGATGCACCAACCCTTCTTTCATCTTACAATGAAATGATGAATGCTTCAAGCTCCAAGGTTCAATTAATGGTAACATTTGGAAGCCAAGGCTTTTCGCAAAGGCCTCGAAGCAATTAAGCAATGAAACAAAAGATGATGACTCATACAACATCTGGCGTCAACATCATATGAATGTGGCCCCAAGCAACAATATCAAACAGTATAATCCGAACAAAAGTAGATTGACACAGAGACTAAAGACACAAGATGAAGATGACCCTACATATTCCTTTTATCACCACCACTTCCTATCTTCTCCCAAGCAAAAGCATTCATGTGAAAAAAGAAGCACCAACCGCTTCCCAAACAAATACACAAAAACATATAGCAATTATCATCAATTCAAGCCTCTCACTCTCACCACAATGGCAAAAACACCACCATCTCAAGTAGAAATCGGCACAAAAGGAACCATCGCTTCTCTAGTTTCCCTAGAAATCGAATACTTGAAAAAACTTGAACTCGATGGCAAGGATAATTATAAGGCGAAGAAGAAGAGTTCGCCGATCTCTAAAAGGAAGAAGAAATCAGCAAGCAGCAATGGCAGCAGTTTTCTACCGAGCATTTGCGCAGCGGTGGAGATCACGGAAACCAGCTACAAGAAGATTCCTCGGCAAGACTAATCGGTTGATTCAGAGAGTTTAGAAAAGCCGAGCTTCTTGAGACGGCTGCTCATTGGATTGTTGCATCTGATATCGACGACTTCAACTATGTGAGTGTGCCTTTTCTTCTTCTTCTCAACTTTCTCTCTGCGTGTGTTTTCCTCTAAGGTGGTCTCTGCAAAATATGAATAATGGTGGATGTGAACACTCTCTGCACAAGGAGGCAACAGAATGTGAAGAACCATTAAAGTTGTGTTTTTTCCCCGAGGGAAAGGCAAAGAATATTCAAGAAAATTGTTTTCCATGTCTCATCATGGAGAGAAAAGAACATAACTTATTTCAAAGTCACTTGAAAGTCGGTGAAGATGAGAGATAAAGCACCACATTTGTCTTGACTCTCTCTATTGCATCTTTTTCTTTCCACTCACTTTCTCAGCCTACTTGCTGTATGATCTGGTCCAGAAAATGAAAAAAAGAAAAGAAAATTATATGGTGCTCAATGAAGACTGCAACAACTCTCATTTCCATTTATCATCCCACTTTCACTAGGATGGGAAAATGGAAAGAAGGAAAAATAAAGGATTTTGATTTATTTTATTTTTTTCCGTAGAGAGCAAAAGGAAATTATAGCTTATATTTTATCCATTGTTATGCACAAGGCGTAATGAAACAATAAGGCAGAGATTAGGCTTTAATGGACACTAGTAGGGTTTCAGCTGAAAAGGCACAAAGGCTTTTTTTGGATAACAAATAAATAATAGGCTTTTGTTATATAGACCCGGTAAAACATTTGCTATTTTGAAAAACGCCCCCTAAAACTTCATATATCCTCTAAAACTCTTAATTAAACTAAATTAGTCCATATGCTTAATTACCATCCCAAACACCATTAGAAATCTCTATGAAAGAACTAAAATGACAATTTTGTCCTTCTGATGACTTTATATTTGCATTGAAGAGAGAGAGAGAGAGAGTGAGAGTGAGAGTGAGTGAGTGAGTGAGTATTAAATAAAATTGTGGAGGATTGAAGGAGAAAACGTGGGTTTTGCATTTAAGAATTGAGTTGAGAGTAAATGGATTATGTGTTGAGAGAGAGAGAATTAAGTAAAGATATGGAGGATTAAACAAGAAAATATGGGTTTTGTATTGAAGAATTGGGAAGAAAACAAAATGGGTTTTACATGGGAGGAGGAGAGGGAAAGATGAGGAGGATTTTGAAGATGAGAGTTGGAAAGAGTGAGAATGATGATGGATTTTGCATGATAATTAATAGAGATGAAGGTTTCTTAAAGAATGATAAGAGAATGATAAGGGTATATATATACAAGTCTTTTTTATCCATAATCATGTAAACTCTAATCTAGATTTTAATCCTAATTAACATAAGAAAAAGGGTGTTTTTAGCTATCATATGGGTTTTAGGGGGTGTATTTAACAATATGAAGTTTTAGGGAGCGTTTTCCAAAATAGCAATGTTTTAAGGGGCATATATTAAAAAACCCATAATTAAATAGTTTCCAATTGGACACAATAGTCTCGTTGGCATAATAAGGTTTTTTTCCTCCTCTCGGTTGGTTTTGGGTTTGGGGGGATGGGGAGGCAAAGCAAGTCTGATGGAATCTACGTTTAGAGGTTTTATGCCAATTTCGTGTGCTCTGTTTCAAGCCATTAATGGTTTCATTAATACATTTAATGATAATGGTGGGATAATCAACCAATTTTTATTCTAGAAAAAATTATATATAAAATTCAAACATGCACATTTGTGGCCAGGAAATTTTAAATGAAACAAAGGAAACCAAGCGAGCAAATTAAACTATATATAACAATTTATAAGAAACATTTATATCAAGAAATAGAAGTTCTCAATAACATAATATAATATAGATAACCATGCACCTTTAATATAAATTGCTTATGTGCATTGAACCCTGACTGCTGTTTTGAACCATTCTTTTATGTGTAATTTTTTTCCTTGTTTATTTCTTCGGTCATGATCATTCCATTTAGGTGTTAAAATTTAAAAGTTAAAATCAGCGGATAATCACTTTCATAATAATTCCCAAGTGTTTTTAATTTGTATCAAATACATGACTTCTGGCCCGCGGCCATTACTAATAAATGGAAAAAACAAGAAAAAATTGTTTTACATATGGTATAGCTAACTTAGTTACACCTAAAGTAAAATAGCCGCTCCCTATATGATTTGAAAGTTTATAAAGAAATATAACAATTCAATGCAATTAAAAACCAAAAATCATTGTAATAATAGATAAATTGAATTTTAATGTTTTTTTCTTTATGAGAATTCTAAGATACTTAGAAAATGCAAATTGATAGATTTGTTTTATGGTGAATGCTTGAGAGGCCTATGGTGAATGTTTTAAAGGCATAAGTATAAGATGTTATGAAAGGAAGACAGAGTAGGTAGATGCTTGTTAGTGAATGGCCTATGAAACCTACATTCATCATTTTGTTTTTTCTCCCTTGAAGAGATGGGACTTATAGGTGTCTAGTTTGTAAATAGTGGCCTATGCTCAAATAGGTACCTAGTTCGTAGGCAGTGCCGGTCAATTGTGGGAGGACGTATAGATGTGTTGAGTAGGTGGTGTGAAGAGAGTGGGTCTATGTAAATTAGTGGGAAGTCTGTGACAAATAAAAACACAATTGCCTTATAATTTTCCTATGATAAATGAAAGCATAATTGCCTTATAAAGGAAATCGGATTTTTCTTATAATTTTACAAACTCATACCATTTGATTATATTGAATATGGGTATAAAACAAATATTAAAATGATCGGATACAAATACTTTTCGGATTTGTATATCATATAAGTCTAAGGAAAAACAAATATGCTCCTGTAAAGTACGATAATGTGCATGTGATCAAGAAATTATAGTGAATACTATTTGGGCCCCCTAAATCATTTTAATATCCGTTTTATATCCGTATTCAATATCATCAAATAGTATATGGGTTTGTAAAATTATAAGGGTAATCCGATTTCCTTTATAAGTTAATTATGCTTTCGGTTATCATAGGAAAATTATAAGACAGTTATAAGGCAATCGTGTTTTTATTTATCATAGTACACCCACTAACTTACATAAATCACTCTCTTCATATCACCTATTCAACACCTATTCAACGCATCTATAAGTCCTTCCATGCCCTCTCCTCCACAATTGACCGGCATAGGCCCACTGCCTACAAACTAGGCGTTTATTCTGGCATAAACCACCACTTACAAACTAGACATCTACAAGTCTCACCCTCAAAGAAAACAATGAAATGATGAATGAGGATGTCATAGGTCATTCCTTAAAAAGTAAACACCTATTATGTCTTCCTCTCATAACATCTTATTCCTCTCAAACATTTACCATAAATATCTTGAACCTCTCAAGCATTCACCTATCAATTTACATTTTTTAAACATCTTAGAAATCTACCTAAAGAAAAAACATTAAGATTCAATTTATCTATTATTACAAAGATTTTTGGTTCTTTTATTGCATTTAATTGTTATATTTCTTTGTATAAAAAGGGCTTATTATGGGTTTTTTGATGTAGGCCTCCTAAAACATTGCCAATTTGAAAAACATACCCTAGAACTTCATATTTTTAAATACACCCCTAAAACTCCTCCGTTAACTAAAAAACACTGATTTCATAAAGTTAATTAGGATCAAAAATCGGATTAGAGCTAAGAATTACGAGATAAAAGGTCTTATCTACCCTTATCATTCTTTAGGCAAAGACCTCATCTCTTTTCATTTCATGCAAACCCATTAAATTGCCATCTTCCAATTTCTCTTCCCCCCACTCCAACGCAAAACCCATTTTTACTATCTTCCAATTCTTCAATGCAAGACCCATACCTTCAATTTTTCACAATGTTACTCTCTCCCGCACCTCCACCCCCACTCCCCAAACGCATAATCCATGTTACTCTATTCTCAAACTGTAAAATCCATATTTTCTCTTTTAATCCTCCACAACATCACTTAATAATTTCTCTCCTCTCTCTCTCTTCTCCCAATGAAAATATAAAACCATTAGAAGGACAAATTTGTCATTTTAGCTCTCAAATAGAGATTTCTAATAGT
This sequence comes from Agapanthus africanus, assembly GCA_030015575.1. Classification (NCBI taxonomy): domain Eukaryota; kingdom Viridiplantae; phylum Streptophyta; class Magnoliopsida; order Asparagales; family Amaryllidaceae; genus Agapanthus; species Agapanthus africanus. The sequence goes on from CM057338.1 coordinate 965,466,044, forward strand.
GTTAGGAATGATAATTAAGCATAAAGGCCAATTTAGTTTAATTAAGAGTTTTAGGGGTTGTATTTAAAAACATGATGTTTTAGGGGGTGTTTGTAAAAAAAAAGCAATGCTTTAGGGGAGCTATATAAGGAAAAACTATACTGCAACAATAAACCTATTAGAAACGGAAGAAAATAAAAGTAAAAGTATTCTGATTTTTACAAACACTCTATACATAGAAATATTATGTTATAGGTTAGAGACAACAGTGACGCTCAATTATTCTATCATCAAATACATGTTTGACTAGGCTCCTTCCAATAGGATTTCATATCAAATCCTACCTGCTTGTTTAGCATTAGATTTGGTTTGAGATTTGCGATTAATTATGTCATTGTTGGAAAAAATGTAAGCTTTTATTCATAATCGATTGCACACATTCCAAAGTGTATAGGATTTAATATCAAATCATATAGGAAGGAGCCTGGTCAAACTCCATCTAATACAATTTATAGAGTAGTTCACAATCTTAATAGCATGCACGCTCTGCTCCCCCACTAAAAAGTTGTTTTAAGCGCACTTCAAGCACATAATGCGGTCAACTCGGGGCTTGCAAAGTCTTTATACTATTGCATTCTGCAAAAACGAGGTTCCTTGCGGCCACTTTATGCTAAAACAGGGCTTTACGGGGCAAGGGTAATTTTATTATGTCTTTTAGCTGTGTGGTTTCATGCAAGGAAAATGCTGCAATTGTTGCATGCAGCATCTGTAGATAGATGAGCTCCAAATCCTTTGTCTGGATATTATATAACTTCTTACAAGAATTTACAATGCAAGCCCAGTATTTGGTTTATCAGGAAAAACTCTTGGTGCAAGAGCTGCAGAGTTTGAAAGCCCAATGCTTAAAATGGCATGTTTTTCAAATGAAATGCAATCACTTGGTACATATTTTGCAGCTCTATTTACAGTTTCATAACATGTTTCAAAACATCCATGGAAAAAAAACTGCAGTAAATATTGCTCGCGGCTCTATTTTCTTCCAACTAAAGAAAACTTCAGTAAGTTTCTGATTTTCCTCAACTCTTTTTGAAACAAATCATAAACCAGAAGAGAAGAGAAACTTTGAAATCCTAAAAATAGCTGAAAGGAGGGCGAATAACGATCGTAAACATGGGGAAAATGGTCCTGACGTCGCAATTGGTGATAAACATATAATTTATAACAGTATAAAAAGAGAAATAGCAAAAAGATGCATTCAATATAAATTATAAGCATCCATAGAAGCAGACAATTTGAGGACATTTCAAAATTCCCTAAACATGTATCATGAATCATGTGTGGTTTCTTTCTGATGATGCTCGATAACGGTAATTCCTTAGACCATGACACATGGCAGATGACGTGTCCCAGAGCATGCAAGGAAGGATCTACAGTGGCCGACCAGACCACTCCTATGCCCGTCCTACAAGCAAACGCTGGCTCACCTCCAAGCCCCTGCACAATTGGTCTCCTCGGCCTACCACAAAACCAAGGTACCTCGGCTCTCCAGCTCGTCCGTGAGCTCTCCCGCCGAGGTCATCTTCCTCGGTCTCATCGACCGACCAACGGCACCGCTCACAGGCGCAACCGCCATCCTGCGAATCTCACCATGCACGAGATATCCGCCGGCCACATCCCATGTTCCACGCCATCACGATCCCCCACTAATGAGCCTGTCTCGCCATTAATAGAAGATCCCGCTCATCACGCGGGCGTGACGTCGGGAGCGTAACTGCCGGCATGATTCTTACGCCTGCTGCCTGCTGCCACCGCTATATAAACCTCTTCTTCAGACGGTTCAAGTAAGCCATTTTTACTCCACTAAGTCGTTACACTGCTCGGATCTCTAGTCTAACTTGACTGTCGGAGGGTCCTCGGTGGTACAACCACCCTGGGACTTCCTTGCAGGTAGCTCGGCAACCACATCCTCAAACCCATTGAGATAAACATGCTTCAGGAGCGACAACCTCCAGACCTAATCCCAGCCACCCATCGCCGCCATCAGCAGATCAACGTAAGGTAACATCTTGGCGCGATTCAGGTCGCGTCAACTGGCGTCGTCTGTGGGAACTCTTTGATTCCACAAAAACAAAAGTTCATTTTCCGATCTCAATCCAATAGCGAGCGATCATCACGAAAATCCAAGCACTAGCAGCCGCCTCCCCCTCAACGGAAACGGAGGCGCGGACGGACCTCCTCCGCTAAATGCCATTAGCGCCCTTGCCAGCCGAATAGACCGACTCACGTCCTTCGTGGAGGCGCTCATCCGCGTCCAAACGGCAGGGCAAGATCCCCAGGTCGCCACTCCCCCGCCTCGGGACCGGGACCCTTACAAGGGAAGAGAAGACTCCGTCCGCGTCGGCACCACCCCCGGAGTTCAACGGTCACCCGCAACTGTGCCGCCACGCGGCAGACATCGCGCCGCTCGATACGAAATCGAAACGACGCAGCTCTGGCGCTTCGCCTCCTCCACACGTTCGTGGCACGCGTCACTCGCGGCTGTCCATCTTCCCAAAGCCCTCACGAAGAGGCAGCCCAGCAGCTACCGTGCTCGGCTATCCCTGGCCGGTAGCTCGCCTACCCCACAACGCCAGGGATCTAAGCCCTTATTAAGAGGCAACCGAGCAGCTTCACTGTTTGGTTCATCCTTAGTAGGCCTCACACGGCCCCTCCAGCGCTAAGGATCGAAGCCCTCACTAAGGGCAGCCCTGCAGCTACCCTGCTCGGCTATCCCTGACTGGTAGGCTCGCCTACCCCACAACGCCAGGGATCAAAGCCCTCGCCAAGAGGCAACTGAGCAGCTTCATTGCTCGGTCAATCCTTAGTAGGCCTCCCATGACCTCTCCAGCGCTAAGGATCAAAGCCCTCACCAAGAAGCAGCCGAGCGGCTACCCTGCTCGGCTATCCCTGGCTGGTAGCTCCATACCCCACAACGCCAGGGATCAAAGCCCTCGCCAAGAGGCAACTGAGCAGCTTCACTGCTCGGTCAATCCTTAGCAGGCCTCCCATGGCCCCTCCGGCGATAAGGATCAAAGCCCTCACCAAGAGGCAGCCGAGCGGCTACCCTGCTCGGCTATCCGTGGCTGGTAGCTCCCTACCCCACAACGCCAGGGATCAAAGCCCTCGCCAAGAGACAACTGAGCAGCTTTACTGCTCGGTCAATCCTTAGCAGGCCTCCCATAGCCCCTCCGGCGATAAGGATCAAAGCCTTCACCAAGAGGCAGTCGAGCGGCTATCCCTGGCTGGTAGCTTCCTACCCCACAACGCCAGGGATCAAAGCCCTCACCAAGAGGCAACTGAGCAGCTTCACTGCTCGGTCAATCCTTAGCAGGCCTCCCATGGCCCCTCCGGTGATAAGGATCTAAGCCCTCATCAAAAAGCAGCCGAGCGACTACCCCGCTCGGCTATCCCTGGCTGGTAGCTCCCCTACTCCACAACGCTAAGGATCAAAACCCTCACCAAGAGGCAGCCGAGCGGCTACCCTGTTCGGCCATCCCTGGCTGGTAGCTCCCTACCCCATAACGCCAGGGATCAAAGCCCTCACCAAGAGGCAGTCGAGCGGCTACCCTGCTTGGCTATCCCTGGCTGGTAGCTTCCCTACCCCATAATGCTAGGGATCAAAGCCCTCGCCAAGAGGCACCGGGCAGCAACCCTGCTCGGCCATCCTTAAGAACAAAAACCCTGCTCGGTCATCCTTATTAAGTCACTTATGGCCCCTCCCGCGCTAAGGATGAAAAGCCCTCGAAAGAGACAACCGGGCTCACCTTTGCTCGGTTATTTCTGGCTGGTAGCTCTCTACCCCAACAAACCAAAGATCAAAACCCTCGCCAAGAGGCAACCGGGCCCGCCCTTACTCGGTTATCCCTGGCTGGTAGCTCCCTACCTGTAACGTCTTCAAAATAATAAAATATGATTTTTGGGAAATTTTATAATTTAATATTATTTTAATGAATATTTTAATATTCTGGTATAATTAAATACAGATAAATGGGGAAAAATTATGGAAAATTCTAAAATAAGGTATTTTAAGGAATTGCCTCGTTTTCTGTGCATGCCCCCATTTCCTCTAGTATTGACCCTGGGTACTTCTAGTTTTGACTGATTCCATCTAGGGTGAAATCTGGGTTGATTTTCCTATATTGGTGTATGTTTTACGACTTGATTTAGCATGGATTTTGGTATTTGGTGATTCATTCCTGTCGGATGGCGTTTGGACGTCAACGACAAGTGGATATTGATTGTGTTTACATGCGAGTCGATAGGTTTTTACCTATGCGGGTAGCGTGTGCTATTTTGGTTTCCGATGTGATTTTCATGTGCTTTAGCATTGTGATATACTTGTAGGTACCCCGCGTGATGTTGAGGCAAAAGAGGTGAAGATAGCGACATCGGTATTGGCACACGAGAAGCAAGGTGAGTAGATTATATCTACAGGGGGAAGTCGGGTGGATGGCGTATAGCACCCCCGCAGTCCGTAGATAGATTACTATGCAGTTTATTGTGATAATAGGTGTATTTTGGATAGTTTAGGGTTAGTAGTGACTAGTGTAGTCATAGTCGCGAACCCTAGGATAGAATTACACCTATACACACACACCCTTGCTTATCACTTATACTTGCACTGTGATGACTTTGGAGATGAGTCGCTGATGTGGGCGTGGTGCCGTGAGATCGGTGATCTGATACGATTCATATGTGGGATATGACTTGTGATTCCTTGCGGGCTTGGGATATGTGTTTACCCCCGCATGCACACTTCTTTGATGGTATCGTTTTGTACTAGACATAGAGTAGTACCCCAGACTATATGATCTGATGATACTGATACCTGTTATGTGACGAGATAGTGAGATATTGACCTGTACCCAGCTTTTGGGGATGCCGTACGATGATTTACCGTACGAGCCGATATTGATGATAGATCCGCACTCATAACTCGAGAATATCTTACGATATGACATTGAGGCGGGATCACCGACTGTATATCTATATATATATACATTGACTCAGTTTTAGGTGGTTTCCACACCTACCCCTCCTGATTGACCGGATACTTAGATGTAGTTTGCATAGTAGATACTTCACTGTGGTGTTGACTACTAGATATCTGCATTTTCTGCTATTCGCATTGCTGGCATATGTTCATTGTTATATTATCTTCATGCTGTTAGGACACCAGCACCATTATCGATGATGCGTATGTTTCACGTACACTATTTGCCGGCTCACACACTTCATCATCGATAATTGCCATGCCACTACACTGTAGTACTGTTGCATTCATGATATGATTACTGCTTGGCATATTGTACACATGTACCTGTACACAAACATAGATGATTCTGACTTGATTGAGATTGAGGACCGCAAGATATTCTTTAAAACTGATTCATTCTAAAAGAGCGGTTCCTCCCGACATATGTACATTACTATTCCATGTTGCATGATTTCCGATATGATTATCTCTCTTTACATGTCGCATACATCATGGATTGATTGCATAGCACATTGCATTGGATTTACTTCTTGATGTGGATTTTCATGTGATTTCTGGTTTTGAGGACCGTGGGATTATTTAAGAAAAGATGTTCTTTTATGAAAAACCCGGTACCTCGTGATATGATATTTGGTGCGTCCACCACGCGTTTTCTCGGTGCTGAGACGTGTGCTTGAAACCCGATTCGAGGAGTGATGATCCGTTTGCGGGTTCATGGTGGGCCCGGTATGGTTCCCCTCGGCGAGATGATCGATGGGTTATGCCGATTGAGCCTGGAGGCGGGCGAGTACCTACCGGTGATTGTATTTGAGCTCGGCGGATATCCGGGGGATACCGCCTGGAGCCGAGAGATGGGCGTACTGCCGGGGCCGACGGGCCGCTACCGCAGACGGAGCCCAGAGATGGACATGGGTTGACTCGTACTGCCGGGGCCGAGGGCCGATACCGCAGACGGAGCCCCATATGGATGAGGATTTACGTGTCGATGCTAGGCACGGGTTTCATGATGTTTTCCATGATATTGTTTATATCCTCACATTGCATACATGATGCTTATCGTCAGTGGGTGACGAGTGGACGGGTTCCACATATATACAGACATGGATCATATACAGACTGGATTTACACTTATCTTACACCAATATTAGTGGAATGGGACGCTAATATATGTGTATTGATATCTTTGATATTTCATCATATCTACTTCATGCAGACATACCTTATACTGATGTCATGTTATTACCTGAGTACCTGGCACTACATACATGATTAGATGTTACCTTGCCACCTTATTACACTCAGATGCACTCTTGTGGATTGTATTACTGATCGTTGGCTTAGGTTTATGTCTTGCATTCGGTTTCTGCTTGTAGATATTTCTATTCACGAGTTGGCAACTCACCCCCGTTGTGCCACAGTCCTTGCAGGTTCTGCCGTACAGGTTTCGTTGCGGCATTTCTGGCACACTGCCTTCTTGCGGGTGATTTGCTTTGGTAGGTGGATTCTTTCGTATCAAGAATCACCATTTTATTCATGTATTTCATTGTATCTAGAAATTGTCCATCAACCAAAACTTGTATATTCCTTCAGACTTAGAGACAGTGTTGTATTATTCGACCTTAGAGTCGCGCTTAGTTGTATTGCGGATTTCCTTGTTGCTTTTGAGCTTTCTTTTGGATTTGATCCTCGCCACTTGGCGTTGTATATTATCATATCATTGTGTGGTTGTGACCGTCGATTGACGAAGAGCTAGCTCCCGCTTGGGGATGCCTTTATCATTGCATATATATTGTTATCCTTGTTGTACCCCATTCGGGGCCAGTTTTACAAAGAAAACTCTGCCGAAATTTTTAGAAAAGACTTATTGTTTTCAAAACGTACCTTCGGCTTAGTTATTTAAAAACCTTGATTTCAAACCTGTATTTCATCACTTCTTTAAACCAGTTTTCTTTATTTATTCTTCAAAATGGTTTTAGATTTCTGGGCTTTTGGCTTACTTGGATCAGATGGAGTCCTATAGGCTTCATATGGTTCAAGTGCCAGTCACGTGCTCTTTCGGGTCGTGACAAAGTTGGTATCAGAGCGCTAGGTTGACCTTGGTTCGAGTCTAAGTTTGACTATGTGGAGCCTAGGGAGTTGTTTATATACGGAACTTAGGCTTGACCTTACGGAACTTAGACTTGGTCGAGGGGGTGTAAACCCGAACTTTCGTCGTTTTAGGATGACCCTTGGTTGATGGATTAGGTGACTAAAGTAGAGTGACGTACCGTTGGTATGTTCCGCGGCATACTTACGACACGCCACTCCGCTTAAGGAACCTTAGGATGTACATACTTTCGAGATCAGTGATTCTCTTCATATCCAGGATTATTCATCCATTTGAGATCCCCGATTCTATTAGTTTCATGATCATACCTTCATTGATACTGTTCCTTCCTATGATCATGTATCCACTTTGGATCTGTTGTTTTCCTTCTTGCCACTGATGTGCTCTCTTTGATACTCGATTGAGATTCCTGTCACCGTGTTTGAGCGCAGTTTGGGCTGCTGCTAGGGTTACGGCCGGTGTGAGCTCGTTTGGTACGAGAGCCGACCCTTGTGTTTTCTGGTGACATGGGAACGTCTCGAGTTAGTGTTGGTGATTGTGACCTCTAGTGGAGGCGAGTGCTTGGTCTTGCACCGGATGATCGGGCCATTGTTAGAGCTGCCAGTTGAGAGAGGACTGTTGATGTACAGCATATCTCAGAGATTGTGATGTCGCCTACCGTGCAGACAGATGGACCAGCTGTCGCTGAGATTGACAGGATGTTGCTTTCGGAGCTTACGAGCTGAGATTGCCGGAGCTTTCAGGCAGATATGCGACAGATGATAGCTAGTCTACCCGATTTGAGAGACGAAGGTGATTCGTCCGATTTTGCGCCAGAGCGGGCCCAGTTGAGTTGAAGATTTCCAGTGTGGAGAGTCTTACTCAGATCTAGAGCAGGCTGATTCAGAGATGACCGCTTATGTATTGCCTTTCCTGGAGGATTGAGGCGTTGTTCGGCGTACAGGCGTATGAGCCAGTTGTTGCTGCAAATGATAAGATATCGTCCAGATGATTGGAGCTACTGCAGCATTGGCATGTTCTTAGAGAGATGATAGCGAGTTGCTAGTCACCGAGGATGGATGACTAGGACGTGTGGTGAGTTCGCTTACCCCGATGCGAGGTCATCAGGTGGATTGATTCCAGCTAGAGACGACTTCACGCAGATTCGTTGAGAGTCGATTGAGACGATCGAATGTCAGGAGCCTATTTTCCAAGTTTAAAGTATACGGAAAGACATGCAGGTGATTCTATGGACCCTCTAGAAGAATGAAACCCTAACTCGACTTAATGACCGTGTGACAGCCTTTGAACCTTAGGGTTTACGGCGGTTCCGCGGCGCCATTAGTGAGGCTTGGGTTTGCCCTTCTACGGCTGGACCACCGACGCTGTGGCATGTACTCGATACTATTAAACTGTACCCGAGATGTGAGCTTTTGGGGGATTATGAGGATCTGACGAGTCGATCGGATGGTTCGACATCTTTCGGATATCGTGATGGGACACTGCTTGGGAGACTCCAGATGCGAGCATAGCCGCCGGAGCGCAATTCGTGTAGCCACGATGAGTTAAGTCCGAATCAGTCGGCATTTGAGCAGAGTGAAGAAAAGAGTTCGTACGAGATTTCGATGAGATGACGTCCCACTCCGCTGACACTAGAGATGTGATATGCACCCCGAGGCGTGGTATATGGATATATCTTCCAGAAAGAAGCGTGATAAGTATGCAGCCGTTCCGGAATAAGCTTCAGCTTCAGCATTGGATGATGACTTCCGGGCATTTCGGCAGGATTGAGATTTGAGAAAGGAACCTCGACAGGACCTTTCTGGAGTACGATACGAGAAGACCTAGACCAGGAGTGGTCGTGTTGCGCACACCCAGCAGGCCAGAGTTCGGCATTGTCGACGAGGTAGTTGACCAGAATCGGATAAAGGAACTTACCCAGATGCGTTGCGAATTGATCAAGTACGGATGAGTGATGAGTTTTCCTCCGATGGTTGGGACGTGTTCCCGAGGACCTGTTCGGCCTGACATCTGCTACAGAATGATGAAGCTACAGAATACGCGATTTTGAGTCCGTGTGAGAGACTTCGGATTGACCGTGACCAAGAACAGTGCAGTGCATAGTAGCTGGCATGACGTCATAGTGGACGACGATAGAGACAGGTGAAACCAGAAGTTCGTGTGGGACACCGACGGGCTGTCATTGCTTCCCGTCGAGACTAGAGACCTGATATGCTTACAGAGACGTTGGGATGCGACCGGTTTCCGAGAAATGTTGTGCTGAGGACACCGATGCCCTTTGAGCGAGAAGAGGTTGTGCAGGAGAGCCAGCCTCCATACAGATCGGCATAGGCAAGATCAGAAGAGACCTTGAGTAGGATTCCTTCCAGTACACTGCTGCAATAAGAGTTGCACCCAGGATCGGATGTGTGATATGCATTTAGAGGACCCGAGGTCGGCGCCAGAGATGTGCTGCTTTACGAGCGGTCGTGAGGATTGACCGAGAGATGACCAGGGAAGTGCAAGAACGGAATCGTTCCTGTCAGCACACCTGACCGGGCCGATGAGCCGATGGATTGCGAGTTGGTAATCTACAGGAAAGATCAGGAACCAGAGGCAGAGGATGCCAGCCGCGAGCAAGAGGCAAGTAGATATCTTGTGCCGCTAGCATCGGATGTACCGGTACCTTCTCGACCCTGAAGGAGGGTATACCGACGACGGTAATTATGATTTGTGATTTTGTGATTTGATTATCACGTATCCGTTGCTTTGGATTTCGGTATTTTGGGCGATCTATTCGCATGATTTAGTCTTGATGACTGAGTTTCATGATATTTGATTTTGTGCACCATGGTTGCACCTACTGGGTATTTATACCTTGTACATAGTTATTACTCTTGAGCTGTTGATTGCGATTTCATGCCTATTTTATGCCGGTGATTTGATTTACGCTTCCAGCAGAGTTTCATGTACTTTTAGTGTTTTGATTTTGCACTCGGTATAGCTTATATGTGCTCGTAGTGCATCGATATGTGTTTTGTGCACGCAGCTGCACAGGTTTATGATTTTCTTATATCTGGGTACACTTGGTGTTGCTGCTTACGTATTTGAGTTATTGCTTGGTATTTGTGCATGGGATGCACCAGTTTTATGTTTCTTGCGTTTATCGCATCAGATTTATATTTCGTGCCTTTGTTGCACCGGATTTATATTTTGTGCATTACGATTGCACCTGACTTTGATTTGATGCCTTTCGGTATGTCGATTTTGATTGTGATATTGAGGTGGATTCTTGCACTCCGTGCTTTTGAATGGACTTACGCATATTCGGCGTTGCTATTGGATTTTGTGATTCCGTGCATGTTGAGTGCACAGGGTTTAGATTTTCATTCGTGCATGATGGATGCACCGATTTGGATTTTCGCGCATGTTGGGCGCATGTTTTGAGATACGATTTTGGGGCACACCAGATGCACTAAATCGAGATTCTTCGTGCATGTCAGATGCACTGGATTTTTGACTGCCAGGCACACACGTTGCCTATGACAGATGCTTCGTGCACACCCGTTGCACCTAGATGTTTTGTGCACATGTTTAGTGCATATATGGATTTTGATTTCCGTGCGCGTCAGACGCACAGGGTGGTGTTATGTGCATTTTTGGAATTTATTCCTTTTGGAGCAGTACATTTTTATGATGTGGGATATTTGCTTTCATACTGAGCAGAACTAGTCAGTGGACAGTGCCTGGATATATTTTGCATGCATCGATAGTTATCGAAGGGATTTCCGAAAAGCGAGCTATAGTCTCAGTATATACCTACGTGTCCGATATGACACAAAACGTTTTAAAAATAAGGAAACCCTTCTGATTATTTCCAAAATGGTGGAACGTGCTTATTAAACAAAGGATATATATACACATATATAGTTATTTTCTTATGAGAAACGTCCGCCACTGTGCAGTGTTACGAGCATCGCACAGCGACTTAAAAAGATTTGGCATACATTTGCATCAGCTATTTACATGTATAGATTGGATGTCTACATGTATAGTCTGATCCATATCATATTGGTTTTGTATTGGATTTGACATTTGTGTCTTTACCATGACTCCGATGATCGCGGGGTGCTTGATGGAGTGTTGCTTTTGAGTTATCTACTCAGTACTCATGCGCATGCATTGCGCTATGATGTTTTATGTATAGATGATTTCGGAGCCCCGATGACTTGGAATTTGTATTGAAATATTTTAGTATTTGGGGGTTTAAATTTAAATTCGGGGACCGAATTTCTTTAAGGGGGGTAGATTGTAACGTCTTCAAAATAATAAAATATGATTTTTAGGAAATTTTATAATTTAATATTATTTTAATGAATATTTTAATATTCTGGTATAATTAAATACAGATAAATGGGGAAAAATTATGGAAAATTCTAAAATAAGGTATTTTAAGGAATTGCCTCGTTTTCTGTGCATGCCCCCATTTCCTCTAGTATTGACCCTGGGTACTTCTAGTTTTGACTGATTCCATCTAGGGTGAAATCTGGGTTGATTTTCCTATATTGGTGTATGTTTTACGACTTGATTTAGCATGGATTTTGGTATTTGGTGATTCATTCCTGTCGGATGGCGTTTGGACGTCAACGACAAGTGGATATTGATTGTGTTTACATGCGAGTCGATAGGTTTTTACCTATGCGGGTAGCGTGTGCTATTTTGGTTTCCGATGTGATTTTCATGTGCTTTAGCATTGTGATATACTTGTAGGTACCCCGCGTGATGTTGAGGCAAAAGAGGTGAAGATAGCGACATCGGTATTGGCACACGAGAAGCAAGGTGAGTAGATTATATCTACAGGGGGAAGTCGGGTGGATGGCGTATAGCACCCCCGCAGTCCGTAGATAGATTACTATGCAGTTTATTGTGATAATAGGTGTATTTTGGATAGTTTAGGGTTAGTAGTGACTAGTGTAGTCATAGTCGCGAACCCTAGGATAGAATTACACCTATACACACACACCCTTGCTTATCACTTATACTTGCACTGTGATGACTTTGGAGATGAGTCGCTGATGTGGGCGTGGTGCCGTGAGATCGGTGATCTGATACGATTCATATGTGGGATATGACTTGTGATTCCTTGCGGGCTTGGGATATGTGTTTACCCCCGCATGCACACTTCTTTGATGGTATCGTTTTGTACTAGACATAGAGTAGTACCCCAGACTATATGATCTGATGATACTGATACCTGTTATGTGACGAGATAGTGAGATATTGACCTGTACCCAGCTTTTGGGGATGCCGTACGATGATTTACCGTACGAGCCGATATTGATGATAGATCCGCACTCATAACTCGAGAATATCTTACGATATGACATTGAGGCGGGATCACCGACTGTATATCTATATATATATACATTGACTCAGTTTTAGGTGGTTTCCACACCTACCCCTCCTGATTGACCGGATACTTAGATGTAGTTTGCATAGTAGATACTTCACTGTGGTGTTGACTACTAGATATCTGCATTTTCTGCTATTCGCATTGCTGGCATATGTTCATTGTTATATTATCTTCATGCTGTTAGGACACCAGCACCATTATCGATGATGCGTATGTTTCACGTACACTATTTGCCGGCTCACACACTTCATCATCGATAATTGCCATGCCACTACACTGTAGTACTGTTGCATTCATGATATGATTACTGCTTGGCATATTGTACACATGTACCTGTACACAAACATAGATGATTCTGACTTGATTGAGATTGAGGACCGCAAGATATTCTTTAAAACTGATTCATTCTAAAAGAGCGGTTCCTCCCGACATATGTACATTACTATTCCATGTTGCATGATTTCCGATATGATTATCTCTCTTTACATGTCGCATACATCATGGATTGATTGCATAGCACATTGCATTGGATTTACTTCTTGATGTGGATTTTCATGTGATTTCTGGTTTTGAGGACCGTGGGATTATTTAAGAAAAGATGTTCTTTTATGAAAAACCCGGTACCTCGTGATATGATATTTGGTGCGTCCACCACGCGTTTTCTCGGTGCTGAGACGTGTGCTTGAAACCCGATTCGAGGAGTGATGATCCGTTTGCGGGTTCGTGGTGGGCCCGGTATGGTTCCCCTCGGCGAGATGATCGATGGGTTATGCCGATTGAGCCTGGAGGCGGGCGAGTACCTACCGGTGATTGTATTTGAGCTCGGCGGATATCCGGGGGATACCGCCTGGAGCCGAGAGATGGGCGTACTGCCGGGGCCGACGGGCCGCTACCGCAGACGGAGCCCAGAGATGGACATGGGTTGACTCGTACTGCCGGGGCCGAGGGCCGATACCGCAGACGGAGCCCCATATGGATGAGGATTTACGTGTCGATGCTAGGCACGGGTTTCATGATGTTTTCCATGATATTGTTTATATCCTCACATTGCATACATGATGCTTATCGTCAGTGGGTGACGAGTGGACGGGTTCCACATATATACAGACATGGATCATATACAGACTGGATTTACACTTATCTTACACCAATATTAGTGGAATGGGACGCTAATATATGTGTATTGATATCTTTGATATTTCATCATATCTACTTCATGCAGACATACCTTATACTGATGTCATGTTATTACCTGAGTACCTGGCACTACATACATGATTAGATGTTACCTTGCCACCTTATTACACTCAGATGCACTCTTGTGGATTGTATTACTGATCGTTGGCTTAGGTTTATGTCTTGCATTCGGTTTCTGCTTGTAGATATTTCTATTCACGAGTTGGCAACTCACCCCCGTTGTGCCACAGTCCTTGCAGGTTCTGCCGTACAGGTTTCGTTGCGGCATTTCTGGCACACTGCCTTCTTGCGGGTGATTTGCTTTGGTAGGTGGATTCTTTCGTATCAAGAATCACCATTTTATTCATGTATTTCATTGTATCTAGAAATTGTCCATCAACCAAAACTTGTATATTCCTTCAGACTTAGAGACAGTGTTGTATTATTCGACCTTAGAGTCGCGCTTAGTTGTATTGCGGATTTCCTTGTTGCTTTTGAGCTTTCTTTTGGATTTGATCCTCGCCACTTGGCGTTGTATATTATCATATCATTGTGTGGTTGTGACCGTCGATTGACGAAGAGCTAGCTCCCGCTTGGGGATGCCTTTATCATTGCATATATATTGTTATCCTTGTTGTACCCCATTCGGGGCCAGTTTTACAAAGAAAACTCTGCCGAAATTTTTAGAAAAGACTTATTGTTTTCAAAACGTACCTTCGGCTTAGTTATTTAAAAACCTTGATTTCAAACCTGTATTTCATCACTTCTTTAAACCAGTTTTCTTTATTTATTCTTCAAAATGGTTTTAGATTTCTGGGCTTTTGGCTTACTTGGATCAGATGGAGTCCTATAGGCTTCATATGGTTCAAGTGCCAGTCACGTGCTCTTTCGGGTCGTGACACTACCCCCAACAAACCAGGGATCAAAGCCCTCGCCAAGAGGCACCGGGCAGCAACCCTGCTCGGCCCGTCCTTAAGGATCAAAGTCCTCGCAAGAAGTAACCGGGCCCGCCCTTGCTCGGTTATCCCTGGCTGGTAGCTCCCTACCCCAACACACCAGGGATCAAAGCCCTCGCCAAGAGGCATCGGGCAGCAACCCTGTTCGGCCCTGTCCTTAGTAGGCCCCTTGCGGCCCCTCCAGCGCTAAGGATCAAAGCCCTCATCAAGAGGCAACCGAGCGGCTACCCTGTTCGGCTATCCCGACTGGTAGCTCCCTACCCTACGACGCCAGGGATCAAAAGCCCTCGCCAAGAGGCACCGGGCAGTAACCCTGCTCGGCCCGTCCTTAGTAGGGCCTCTTACTGCCCCTCCCTCGTTAAGGATCAAAGCCCTGGCCAGGAGGCCACCGAGCAGCTACCCTGCTCGGCGCATCCCCAGCGGACAACCTCCTGTCCATCCGACGCTGAGGATCTGAAGCCCTCATCGTGAGGTAGCTGACGCGACCTGGATCGCGCCAAGATGTTACCTTCCGTTGATCTGTTGATGGCGGCGATGGGTGGCTGAGATTGGGTCTGGAGGCTGTCGCTCCTGAAGCATGTGGATCTCAATGGGTTTGAGGTTGTGCTTGCCGAGCTACCTGCAAGGAAGTCCCGGATGGTTGTACCACCGAGGACCCTCCGACGGTCAAGTTAGACTAGAGATCCGAGCAGAGTAACGGCTTAGTGGAGTAAAAATGGCTTACTTGAACCATCTGAAGAAGGGGTTTATATAGCGGTGGCAGCAGACATGGCAGGCGCGAGAATCATGCCGGCAGTTACACTCCCGACGTCACGTCCGCGTGATGAGCGGGATCTCCCATTAATGGAGAGACAGGCTCGTTAATGGGGGATCGTGATGGCGTGGAACATGGGATGTGGCCGGCGGATATCTCGCGCATGACGAGATTCATGAGATGGCGGTTGCGCCTGTGAGCGGTGTCGTTGGTCGGACGATGAGACCGAGGAAGATGACCTCGGCGGGAGAGCTCGCGGACGAGCGAGAGAGCCGAGGTATCTTGGTTCTGTGGTAGCCCGGAGACGAGCTGGTAGGCCGAGAAGACCAATTGTGCAGGGGCTCGAAGGTGAGCCAGCGTTTTCTTGTAGGACAGGCATAGGAGTGGTCTGGTCGGCCACTGTAGGTCCTTCCTTGCATGCTCTGGGACACGTCATCTGCCATATGTCATGATCTAAGGAATTACCATTATCGAGCATCATCGCTTTCTTTGCCATCAATCTCAGCTTAAGTCTTCTTCCATCAAAATGTGCGAAAATCTTGTGCAAAACTTATTGTGAGGGGAATACGCAGCAAGTGACCTTTAACGCCAAAAACAATAAACCTAAATTAGGTTACGAATTGGGGCTAACACAACAATGACAAGTAAAGACAGGCCTAATACGCACTCATCTTAACAATGGCAACAAACTATCCCAAACTTTTAGGGTCAGGGACATGATTGAATCCTTTTTTTGTACCGATTTGCTAAGAGACTGTAAGTGTATAGTGCTCCTTGCCGTGACTACTATGACTTTACGGAATAAAAAACTTTAATTTTTCTTGAGCACTACAAACTTCAACCCTATAATTCAAGTCCAAACACTAAACTAAACTATAAGAGTTAAACTACTATGTAAGAACTACAACTTTTGAAGTCGATCCTTCAGGTTTTGTATGGTCCTCTCCTTGAGCTCCTAGAGTTATTGGATCGAGCTCTCAAATTGATCTCCCGTGTCGAAAACGATCCACCCGAGAATGCCGATTCAAGCTCTAGCTTCCAAGAAGCAACTAAAGATCAAGTCTTGCTAGGAAATGATGCTTAGAGGTGTAGTTAAAGTGTCAAGATGCTCTCTTTTATTTCCTCAAAAATCTAGTGAGAAGTGAGAAAGAAGAGATAGCTACTCAAAAAAACAATAATGATAATAATACCAACACTTTCTCTTATCTCTTCATAACAAAATATAATATAAAAAATGGGTGGGTTTGTGACTCACTAGTGTGAGTCACAAGCCCACACAAGCCTAGGAGAGATGAGAACAAGAGAGAATGAGAGAGAGGCCACCTCACCATGGTACACATATGCATAAACATATAAATATATGTGTATACATATAATCAAGTATACCAAAACCCGTATTTATAATAAATACGTATACTGTATTTCTACCAAAATACGAATATCGTATTTGTGTCGAAAATACAAAATACGCATATTCATATTTAGAAAGAAATGTATTTGTATCGAGACACAAATACCCGTATTCATACAAATACACGTATTCGTATAAATACCGTATTCATATTAAAATACAAATACCTAAGAGAGCAATATAATACTAGCATCATATCTGGGTATCCTTCAAACTTGCTAGTATTACTAAATTGTCCGATTAAAGTACGTATATAAAATACCCGTGTTCAATCGAACAACCGAGCATATCGAAATACGCAAACTACACTGTTTCCTCTGAACCGGAAAACCCTCTGTGTGGGACTCTAAAGACTCGACAATAATCTGGCAGTGGATTTAACCACAAACACGTCGGTGGCACTAACTGTACGTAACGGCTACCCAGATATCTGTCGAAAAGAAGATCGACAAAAAAACCAGTCCGAACTGCTACTGAGCTTATAGGTGATATTCTCCATACAATCCGATTTGTTCGTCTAAGAGTATCACGTATCGGGCCTAAGAGGTGGTAAACGCCAGACCCCTATTAGCGATACAAATCGTGTCGGTATGGAACTCAATACAACCTGAAAAACTACTGGTGTACCTACCAATAAATCTCACTTGCCCTGACTAAAGACATGTAGTATCGGCCAACCGTACACAGCGCGATATCAACTCCTAATACCGAAAGAGACGAATCTCTTCTATCACCTACTGTCTCCAAGTGCTTCGGGACCGCACCCAACTACTGCCGATTTGCACGACACTTTAAAGCCATGGTAAACTAGTAATCTAAATAGAGTGGAAACACACTCGAGACTAATAGTGATGTCAAATCATCAGACTAATCTGTACTCATGTCACCAGAGAACTGCTATCCGACGATAGATATTATACCAAATAGCAGTTCCCAGTGACTTCGTCCAGTGTAACTTATAACCTAATGAGCACATGTATACTATCTTTGGTACCGTATACCAATGACTGCGGGACCGGCCATCTCTCCTGATGAGAATAAAAAAACGTATACACTAGTCTACTCTGAAGTATCGATACTCAGTCTTGATAATCCTACGATTAGGGACAATTTTAAGAATGTGCTTATAAACTATCCAGCCCCCACAAATATGATTGTCAGCACAACACCAGCAGTCAAGCAAAGATCCTACGGGCTCTATCAATATGTATTAGCGATACGTAAAAAGAAACATATACACATGTTAAAGATAGATACAAACTAGATAGCATACTATCATATTGAGCAAGACTGTTTTATACATGTATATATCCTAAGCATCCAAAATGTAATATACAATCATGTACTATACGATAATGGCCTCTAGGGCATATATCCCTAACAGAGGCATCTTCTTGATTAATCAACAACTATAATTGATTTTGCAGCAAAGCTTTTGCTAGTGTTGTCTTCATTATATTTCAGCTAAATTAGCACTCATCCCATAATCACAAAAGGTTAAACAAAAATCATTTTTTTCCAAGGGAAACAACTGCATTGGACCCTAACAAGATCTCAAAGCCCAATGCCCTAAAACAAACGATCCCATACCAAATATCCCTTGAAGCATCAAAACAGCTTCAAAAAAAACCCATTTTTATTCCCTCTGTCAACACAAACAAACATCATCACCAACATCATTTCAACAAAGACATTCCCAACCCAAGAGATCTAATTTGCAATGGAAAGTGGAACAAAATCAAACAAAGAGAAAAAATATTGAATCAAGATGTTACCTTTTGAAGCGATCGATCGATCTTGGAGAAGAAAAAGACAGCAATTTTTTTGTTGTACGGTTTTTCTTCTTAAAAAATGTCAAAAGAGATTGTTTTGTCTTTTTTTTTTGGCCAAAAGGTTAAAAGAGTCGGGACTCACAGATATTAGTGGGTCGCATTCAATCCCTTGGATTTGTTTAATCTATTTTTTTATAGTTCCACCGTCTCTATTGTAAGGTTTGGTTTATTGGGGTCGTGGGTTTGAAGTCGTTGGATTTATTTTGACAACTTTGAGGGGGTTTTATAAGTGGGAGAATTGATGGATGTGACCAACAAACACACCTCAATCTTTATTTAAATTTTTGGATCACCGATCAGATTTTAAGATGCTCCTTACTTGGGAAGAAAAAACTCTTTTAGTCTGTCAAAATTTGTTTAATGATCGACGGTTCAACATCGTTTATCTTGGATTCAGAATCTCTCTTGTTATTTTGCTCTTGGCATATCCGGATCAAAGTCAAGCATAACTAGAGCTTCCTCCTCCCCTATATATACTCATGTATATTTTAGGGTTTTCTAAGTACTTGCACAATAGCCTATCTATCTCTTATGACGCTCCAACCATTGGTCAAAAGGAGTTTAAGAAAAAACAAAAAAAAGGTGACGTGAACATTGCAAGAGATCTTTACTGCGGTTTGAGGTAAATCCGTGTTAGCATCCGCATTAGTTTGATAGATCTAGGACGTAGTAGACGATAGATCTGCAGTTTACATACATATTCAAACGGTGAATGAGAAAGTAACACAGAAAAGCCTAAAGGTTTTTTCCCCCTCTGTAGCATATACAGATAAAAATTATGTGATTTCGATACTATTTACACATGAATGAGAGGATCATAAATACGACGGTTTGCATAATCAAGTACACGGTCAAAAATATTGAAAATCACATGAAAATTGGTCAATATATATTTTAGCTCATAGAATCAAAACAGTAAGCAAATATATTAAGAGAATAATGGAGGAAAGGGCCCTTTGAGGGTGTTTCTTCAGGTGGTTTCGAAAAAATACACGTTCCAACATTTTATTCAACGATCGGCGCCTATCATCATCATCTTTATCTTGTAAGATATGAATACACCAAATTTCATGTTATCCCACCTCTTTTCACCGTTGAATTAGCGATGTAAAAAGTTCTATTGTCGGTAAACTGTTAATTTTACACCCACTAAATTAATGGTGAAAGAGTGATCGAAACTTTGTTGTATCCACATCTTACATATGATTCTCATATATTAATCACCAAACAAAATAGAAAGATGAGAAACATATTAGAACTAGGAAAAAGTAATTACCAACTTTATCCACAAATAACAACTACCAAAAAAATAATGGTCCCTCTAATAAAATTACCAAACAAATATTTAGATCTTACTAATCAAAAACTAAAACTAAGCTAAAATTAAAGTAACTAGGAAAAAAGAGATCACTCATTAGAGAACTCAAACAACATATTGTGTTTATACTTTTGCCCAGGCTCAAGTACAACTGAAGGAAACTTTGGCTCATTGATTGCATTTGGAAATGCCTGAGTCTCCAAACAAAGCCCTGCTTGTTCCTTATAAACTGCACCACCTTTTCCGTTAACCCCGTCAAGGTAATTCCCAGTATAAAAGTGAACCCCAGGCGCATCAGTCCACAAACTAAGCACTCTAGAGCTCGACGGGTCCTTCACTTTCGCTGTCCGCTTCAATCTCGAGACATCATCTTTTTCTCCCAAGTCCAACACGAAGTTGTTATCATAGCCACCTTTAACTTCATCGAATCTGCTTTTTATAGTTCTCTCAGTTCTGAAATCAAAGGGGGTGTTTTCTACCGGCAAGAATTCGCCGGTGGGGACTGAGAATTCATCAGCCGGTGTTATCTGAGATGCCCAGATTTGGATTTGATGGTTGAGTATGTTACCGGAGTTGTGACCGGCTAAATTCCAGTATGTGTGTTGGGCTAAGTTGATAGGGGTGGCTTTGTCTTTGGGTACGGCTTCCATTTCGAGTTTCAGTGAAGTTGGTGAAGGAAGTGAAAAAGTGGCGGTGACAGTAACATCTCCGGGATAACCTGAAATTTTAAAGAATAACTGAAATGTAGTTGACAATTTTTCAGTTTGTCTACATTGCATAAATCAAACCACCCTATTTTCAGAACCTGCATTTTACCCCTAAATCTTAAGTTTGTGAACGTTGTATATGATACAACCGAATAGCGGGAACAGAATACTATCTGCTCTTGAATTTAGGGGTAAAAATGTAGGTTTTTAAAGGCCAGGGTGGTTTCGTGCAATTTAGCCTCTTGGTTTCCATATCTGTCAATGTATTTGGGTTAATACCTTCCTCTCCATCTTTACTGTGGTATTTGAATGTGATTGAGGGGGTTCCTGTAGTTTTGTGGTCTGCAACCTCCCAAATCTTTTTGTTGAAGCCTGTAATCCTGCCTGAATATGATAAATCAACAAACAATTAGAACTTTTCATTGAAAAAGAAAAAAGGTAAAAAGGAATCTCTTTAGATGCCAATTCATTATCATAAATCAACAAACAATTAGAACTTTTCATCGGTAGCGTATTGATGCCAATTCATTATCATAAAAAAACAAAAGACAAATACTAGACGACCAATGGAAAAAATATTATTGTGGTTTGAGTTTTAGAGATTAGCGTGTGCTGAATCATCAAAAGAAACCACTTACATTTTAAAGGTGTAGACAAAAGGTTTTAATCAGAAGAGTGAACTAAATAAATCCTTAGATTTCACATATAAGGTTTGCGAAAATTGCAGGATTAACTATGATCCACTATAATAAGTCCTCTTATCAAAATCAAAATGGTGGTCTGATTTATTTTCTTTTGCATGATTTGTTCTCCTTGATTATGCCTTTTCAACAGCCGAAACTCGGGTCTGTAATTTAAATGAATGAAAAAAATTACTAATACAGATAATAGAAGCAAGGGGATTAGTAATCAGATGACAGCATAATTTGTTCACGAGGACCGATTCCATAATAAAAATACAAACAATATAACATATGGGCAGAAGAAAACATGAAAATGGGATGAAGATTATTACCATGGAGGCTGTTGGGTCCATTGTTGACGGGCAATGAGTAGGTGACTCCATTGAGAGTAAACTTGCCTCCTTTGATTCTATTCGCAACTCGGCCAACAATGCAGCCAAAGTAAGGCGAATTATCGTTCTGGTCGAAGACAGCCATCATTTATTTTTAATTGAACTGGGAACCAACCAAGTTAAAACTTGTATTATCACACAAAAGAAAGTGCTTGGGGTTTAGACCATACATGAAGCCCTATTTAGAAAGTATATATACAACAAAAATAATCTAGCATTCCCAAAACATCACTTACAACATACTCAACTATTTCATTTTTGTCCTTTTTTTATTTCTTGTACCATGTTGTTGTCACATTTGGTGTGAAAGAAAAAAGCACAATTGGATTTTTCAGGTTCATGGAGGAAAATTTTAGTCTTTTAATTTAATTTTTGCATTCAATTTGCATAAAAACAACTTCTTTAAAAGGATCGTGTGTGTATACCACCCCTTGATTCTTCATATTTATCAACAAAAAGGTGTAACAAAGATTAGAGAGATTTCATGGGTAAGTTAAGAAAAAAACACAGTACTTCATTAAAATGTAATTCGAAAGGCTACTTCGCACATCAAATTGAAAAATTTTAGAAACATAAACCCTAGAAAAATAAAAATGGGCATTTCAAATGAATCGGAAACTCGAGAGAACTTACAAGATATTTGTCGAGAGAATCAAATCCGAGAACAACATCAGCGACATTTCCTAAACCCAAACCAGAAAAAAAAAACCATTACATGAGATCAGATCAAAAACTTCATATCACAAGAAGAAAAAGTGGGGAAAAGACGCAACCTTGAGCATCGGGGGCGAGAAGCGACGTGATGGTGGCACCAACGTTGGTGATCTTTGCGGTGATGGTGCCATTGCTGAGTTAGAATATCTCAGGCTTCGACATTGATGAAGATAATGAGTAAAAACTGAGTATTTTTTCTTTTTTACTAGAGTGGAGATTTTTCTGCTTGAGAAAGTCCTAATAAAAGGAGACTGAAGATTTGTTGAGACTACAAACAAAGAATCCCGCAGAATCAAAATGGATATGATTCCGTTGTTTTTCATCTCACCCCTTGAGAATATAATAAATTGGGAATGGAATTAACATTTTATTTCATACACGCTCCTAAAGGGAGGCAAATGTGAAGTTTCTTACATATGTGTGCAACATTTTCTTTTGGCAAATGATAATTTTCAAAGTCATTGTTTTTTGTTGTTTATTTAGCGTTTGTTATGGTTTTCGAAATCTAAACAAATTTTTAGTATAGTTGAACAAAAGAAGCAGAAGTTACAGCATTTGTTGCAGATTTATTTTAGTTGTAAACTTGTAATTTTTTTTGGAAAAAGAAAAACTACCCATCCAATATCTAAAAAATAGTTGCATGCTTTTGTTATGATCAAAACTTTTACTACTTAAACATATAACCGACAATCTTCATTCCACAGTTCACTTACAATTCTATTCTTTACTTTTTTACTATTATAACTACAAAACGTGGGAACACATATGAAGTCTAATTTAATTAAAAAATTACAATCTAAAAAAAAATAACGGTTTCTCAAACTCAAGGATATCCATGTCATCACTTAAATTTTCTCATTAAATGAGCCGTTGACTTTTAGCCATCTTAGAATTAAGGATTTTTCCTTTTTTTTATGAAATTTTGTTTGGACTAAATGTAAGAGTGCCATATACCTTTTTGTGGTCCAATTATTACAGTTATAAAGAAAAAGAGACCTATTCATGTAGACATGAGCATTTTGGTTAAGATACCTAGAATTTTTTGCGCGTGCGGAAAAAATAGTAGGTACTGATAATAATTTTCATATGAACAAGAAATTATAACAAACTTTTGTAGGCGGTGAGCATTTTTCTAAAAAAATTCAACCAGATTATTATGAGAATAAGTATGAGAATGTTGCTAATGATGCTAATTATAGTGGAGAAAAAAAAAATGGACGGTCGGCTACGTCGAGACCGACGTTTCTCTCTCCTTTGATTTTCCTCGAGCCTGACAATCCCAAACCCTAGCTTCGAATCCTTCACAATTTTCTCCAAAACTTTCATTTCCTTCATCAATTTTTCAATTTTCCCTTTAGATTCTCTCAAAAATTCACAAAAAAAAAAATTCTTCCAAGATTCAAGAATTGCGATCCCACCTAGAGTTATTGTAGCAGATTGTGCGATTGGATTTCTGATTTGCTATAGAAATCTAAATTGTTATAATCTTGTTCTAGTGCTGGGGAGATCAATTTGTTGTGTGAAGATTTTGGTTCTGGTTCTTCTTCTGATCGAATTGGAAGTTTCGGCTTCGAAGAATTCAGGAGTTTTTGCAAAGCTGAGGAGTTCATTTTCTTTACTGATATCTTGATTGGTTGAGGTTTCTGTTTTGGCTGAGATCAGAATTTCTTCAATAGGCTGCAGCTTTTTCAATATGGGTAATTTCTTTCCTTTTGCTTTGATTTCTGCCAATGGATAGTGTTATAGTTGAAGGAGTAAAATCATATGTTGAAGCTCTTTGGGCAGTAGACAATATCCCTGAGAATATTATGACAGATGAGGAAAAAGATTTCATTATAGGAGCTGATGGGAATCCTAATATTTTCTTTACATCAGAAGAACTGGAAATTTCAGTGATTAATTGGAAATATACCTTAGTTGCAAAATGTGTATATGGCAGGCCTCCCGTTATTGGCATTCAATCTTTTTGCTGCAAAATTTCAAGTTGAAACATGTTTTTTATGTTAGTTTCTTAGATGCTAAACATCTATTGTTCAAATTTTCTAGCAGTGAAGATTCTGTAAAAGTGTGGATGAAAGAAACTTTGTACATACATGGGTTTATATTTCGTCTCTTCAAATGGAGTCCATTTTATTCCACCCAGTATGAACCATGTATTGTCCCAGCTTGGGTTATTCTTCCAAAGCTCCCACCAAATTTCTACAATTTCAGTATGATTAAAGCTATTGTGAAACCTACTGGAAACCTTATTGCTATAGATGAGACTACTGAGACTTGTAAAAGAACTGACAGAGCTAGAGCATGCATGGAGTTAGATATTCTAAAGATACTGCCAAAAAAGCTCTGAATTGGTACCTCAGACGAAAATAATTTTGCTCAAATTTTTAGGTTTGAGAAAAAATTTGCTTATTGTACACATTGTTCAAAGCAGGGGTATGATATCAGTGTCTGCAGAAAATCTCAATCTAATCGGTACAATGCAATTGCCGTAATAAAAGAAAAAGTGGATGATAGGAATCTGGTTTAAACAATCAAGAAGCTGTGGATTAAAAAATCAAACCTGGAAGGCAATGCAAACTTGATAGAAATTGATGATGCATTCTGTCCAGTTCTTCAGTTGAAGTTGTCGAGAGTATAGCAGATATAATGATTCCACATGGGAAAAAAATTATCGAAGAAGAGAGATCTCAGGTGCTTGAGAAATGAAAAGCTCCTATGTTTCAGAAATATACTAAACGTGATGATATAAATCTAAAGTTTCCTCACATTAGCTCTTTCAGTTTTACCTCTACAACCTCAATACCAAAAGACCGGATTATCATGATACTAAATATAAAAGTGCAGATGATATTACTGAAGTAATAGTTCCAGTTATGAAGAAAACTAAGTCTTGGGATGGTTTGCAGATGAAGAAATCTTTACCTGAAGATTATGGTGGACATTTTGAAGTTACTCAGTGACTTTTTTCATTTGAAAATTTGATATCTGAAAGGGAGTTATTCATAAAAGAAGGAAAAGAACTTATTTTGTAGCATAAGAGTACCTGAAATCAAAAATCAATCTCAATTCAGAGAAGATTAACAGGAAAATAAAACATAGAAGACAAGTTCAAGTAACTCTTCCAAAGAGAACTGGGCTAAGGGCAGATAGGGCCCAAAAAAATTCTTTGATAACCATTAAATGATAAATATTTGTTTCCAGAATGTTAGGGGGATTGCAAACCCCCTAACACAGCAAAGACATGCCTTGATAAAGAAAAGTTCTAAGCTACAAATGATGTGCATTATGGAGCCTTTAGTGGAATTTTCTAAATCTAAATTCATTGCAAACTCTATGGGATATAACAAAGTGTGGGAAAATGTTACAAACAAAATATGGATTTTTGCAGATTCTCAGATACAAGCAACTGTTATTGCTTCCTTAGAACAATGCATGACTTTAAAACTGGTGCATAATGATACAGTTAATATAAAAGTTACAGCAGTTTATGGAAAAAATATTCATCTTGAAAGAAGAGACCTTTGGGAATAACTTGTTGCCCCCAACCAGGATTCAGATACTCTTTGGATGGTTGGTGGAGACTTCAATGCTATAACTGCTATAGCTTAAAGAAAAGGGAGAGGAAAACCCAATTTGCAGAGTATTCAGGAATTCTCAGATATGATTGATTCGTGTGGATTGATAGTGACGTGACCTAGATCACGCCAAGATGTTACCTTCCGTTGATCTGCTGATGGCGGCGACGGACAGCTGATGTTTGATCTGGAGGCAGGCTCCAGAAGCGTGTGGATCTCAATAGGTTTGAGACTGTTGGCGCTGAGCTACCTGCAAGGAAGTCCCGGGGTGGTTGTACCACCAAGAACCCTCCGACGGTCAAGTTAGAGAGGGAATCCGAGCAGAGTAACGGCTTAGTGGAGTAAACATGGCTTACTTGAACCGTCTGAAAAAGGGGTTTATATAGCGGTGGCAGCAGGCAGGGCAGGCGCGGGAATCATGCCGGCCGTTACGCTCCCGACGTCACGCCCGCGTGATGAACGGGATCTCCCATTAATTGCGAGACAGGCCCGTTAATGGGGGATCGTGATGGCGTGGAACGTGAGATGTGGCCGACGGATATCTCGCACATGGCGAGATTCGCGGGATGGCGGTTTCGCCTGTGAGCAGTGCCGTTGGTCGGTCGATGAGACCGAGAAAGATGACCTCGGCGGAAGAGCTCGCGGACGAGAGGGAGAGCCGAGGTATCTTGGTTCTGCGGTAGCCCGGAGGCGAGCTGTGAGGCTGAGGAGGCCAGTTGTGCAGGGGTCTCGGAAGTGAACCAGCGTTGGTCGGTAGGACGGGCATAGGAGTGGTTTGGTCGGTCACTGTAGGTCTTTCCTTGCATGCTCTGGGACACGTCATCTGCCATGTGTCATGATCTGGGAGATCACCGATATCGAGCATCATCATTAGCCCCACTCTCGTCCCGACCAGCTGACGGGTCCGGTCGAGAGTGGTCTGCAGGGTCACCCGAGGTGGGCTCCTTTCCGAAGATATCGTCGGGGTGTCCCCGGGTAACCTGTTGTATATTCTGGATAATGCCAGCGAATCAGGGCGAGATCTTTGCATTAAAAAGGGTGCGCCGGATTGTGTGTACGATTACTGAAGCGACAGTCCACGTGTCGGGCGCTGGTTGGCTGACGCGACGGGACGCAGACCTCTGGCGTCCGATAGGATACGGCCAATGTGCGTGCGGCAAGTGGAGCGACCGTGGTCGTCGAGTGCGAAGAGTTGTTTTTGGCGGGAGTCGACTGTCGCCGTTGGATGAGGACGCCGATGGCAATAAGTAGAGGTGGGGTCCACGCGATGGCCCATTCCTCTTCATAATCTCGTCGTCTTTGGTCTTGTTAGCTCGGTGTTCTCCTCTTTAGGTCGGGATTCCCGCGTTTGCTTTTCCGAGGACTCCTCTTTATCAGGTTAGATGTCTTCCTCTGAGGAGACTGTAGATGTAGTTGGTGTAGAGTCTGGGGAGCCCTCTGTAGAGTCTTCCTCTTCTTCCCCTTCTTCTTCTTCTTCTTCTGGACCGGAGTCCTCCCAGGGAGCTAGAGTTAGGTCTCCTCTCCAGGGTCGCGCGACGGGGGCGGCCCCCGAGTGGAGGTTGCGGATGCGCTCGGCATGCCGTCTACGGTGAGGCACGAGGAGGAGCTAGCCAATGCTCGGACTCGTTTACATATTCCTCCCGGCTACATGCTGCGTTCGGCCGGGGAGGGGGAGAGGGCAGATCAGGTACGGGGCAAGTTGATTGCCCTGTACTTGGAAGCCTTTTGGGCCAGAATGCGCTTACCCTTCTCTCCCGAGGTTGTTAGGGCGCTAAATTACTTTGGGCTAGCCTCGGGCCAGCTTGTGCCGAACTCATGAAGGATTCTTCTTGGGTTCCTGGTCCGCTTGAAGTTGCAAATGATTCTTTTTGGTCTGTCCATCCTTGCCTCCTCTCTCATTTACGAAGGCCATCCTGGCACCCGCACGGGCGACCCGAGGTGGGTTTATTTCTCCTTTAGGAAACGACAGGGGAGCACACCCGGGTCGGGTGTCGTCGTCTTGCCTTCTTCCATCCACAATTGGAAGAAGTTTTTCTTCGTTGGGCCGCCGGAAGATGAGGACTGGCCCGTGCCCACCCAGTGTCTAAGGATAGGTGCTGGCAGGGAAGTCCGTCCAATGATCCCGACACGGTGAGAGTGGCGGAGTGGGAGCCCATTCCTCGGGCCGACGTGCTGCTTTCCGAGCGGGCCCTTAGTTGGGCTCGGCTCAGCCCCGCCCAATTCGTCGGTAAGTTAGGAGCTTGCGTTTGTCTTCATTTCTGTTTGTGTTGCTAATTCCATCGTATTTTGTCTTGTGCAGAACCCATGGACTTAAACCACCTCCGAGCAGCCATGCGCAAGCCGAAGAAGGGACCGAAGACTGAGGTGCCAACTCTTCTTGTCCGATGTATGTCCCGGTTCCCCCGGCAGCCTCTCGCCCCAGTGTTTGACTGCGGGCCGATCCCCGGAGCCCAACCAGGCGCCGAACAGAAAACGGGTTTGGGGAAAGGATGCCCAGGCTTCGGAGGTGGAGACCGGCTCTCCGCCATCGCCTCTTAAGAGGTCCCCCCGCGTAGTCCCACGGACCCCGGCCTCTCCGATCTTGGTGGACGAGGGAGCTCCGCTTTGAGATGCCCTCGGGGCTCTCCGTCGCTGACAGCTTGCTGTCCTATATGGAGAGGTCGGCCGGGGGTAAGGTCCCTGGGGGGACTCTGAAGGCGCAAATGGCGTCCATCGCCCAAGAGGTCGTGCAGGTTAGTGCTCGTACCTCACTTGATTTTTCACTCAGCGTCTCGTCATTCACGAGATTTAGTGCTCCTTTTTTCTTCCGACCCCCTTCTGATTTCTTCAGGTCCTCCAGCACGTCGCTCTCGTCGTCCGGATGGAGGAGGAGATAACCCCGGCGATGCGAGCCGCGGGCGAGCTCTACTCGCTGGAGGAGAGCTCGAAGCGGGAGCTGGAGGCGGCGTTGGCGAGGGTCGCTGCCCTTGAGGGTGAGGCGGCCGCTGCGAAGCAGGAGGTGGCCGACGCGAAGCAGGAGGTGGCCGCCTCGAAGCAGGAGGTCGTCAGGTTCCGTGAGGCCACCAGGGCCGCCGAGGCCAAGTTTCAGGACTCCAAGGTGCTCGTCGGCATCATGCAGAAGTCAGCGAGCGCCCTCCGGAAGGAGTTAGAGGCTGCGATAGACGCGGCGAAGCGAGCCGACCTCAGAGCGGCAAGGACGGTGAACTTCCAGAAGTCGGAACAGTTCTACACCGTCCTAGCCTCGGCCACCACTGCCATCTGGCACGAGGCCCTCGACGCCGTCAAGGCTCGGATGCCGCAGTTCGCTGACGAAGATCTCTGAGCCGAATATCCTCGCGGGGATGACGAGTAGGGGGATGGCCCCAGGGACGAGGCCGGGGAAGAGATACCCGGCGAGGACGACGCCGAGGCTTCTATGGTGGGCGCTGCGCTTCCCGGGGTTGTGCCCGGCCCTGAGGCCTGAAGCCTCTTGTTTTCTTGTTTCTTCTACTTTTTGTTGCATCGGTTATTTTGTAGGCCTCCGGGCGTTTTGTAAGGCTGGGGAGCCCACAATACCCTTGTAAAATCTTTGACTTTGTGAATAAAGATTTTTGTTTTTGCAGTAGTGTTTGTACTCGTATTTTCTTTTGTCGGTGAACACTTGTATTTGCATAATACTGCCTTCATGTTGTGTCGGTTCTTCGTCCAGCGATTACGCGTCGGATTGAATTTGATCATTTGCTAAGTATGCGAAGACCGGCGGGAAGACGGTATCTCCATGGCCCCGAAGTCGAGATGGCGATCGCTTAGATGTAGAACTGGATGCCTCTTAATGAGGTCTTGTCCCTTAGCGTGGAAGGCTCGAAGAGTCTTGCTGGTGATAGACCGAGCAGGGTAGCTGCCCGGTGACTCTAGGCGAGGGCTTCGATCCGTGGCGTTTATTGAATTGTCGTCCGGGAATGGTCGAGCAAGGTAGCTGATAAGCTTGCTCTTGGTGAGGTCATGACCCTTAGCGTAGGAGGGGCCGTACAAGGCATGCTAAGGATGGACCGAGCAATGAAGATGCTAGGTGCCTCATGGTGAGGGCTTTGTTCCCTGGTGTGTTGGGGTAGAGCGCTACCAACCAGGGATAACCGAGCTAAGGCGGGCCCGGTTGTCTCTTTCAAGGGCTTTTGATCCTTAGCGCGGGAAGGGCCGTAAGTGGCCTACTAAGGATTGACCGAGCAAGGTTACTGTCCGGTGCCTCCTGGCGAGAGTTTTGATCCTTAAGGATGGGCCGGGCAGGGTTGCTGCCCGGTGCCTCTTGGTGAGGGCTTTGATCCCTGGTGTGTTGGGGTAGGGAGCTACCAGCCAGGGATAACCGAGCAAGGGCAGGCCCGGTTGCCTCTTGCGAGGGCTTTTTATCCTTAGCGCGGGAAGGGCTGTAAGAGACCTACTGAGGATGGCCGAGCAGGGTTATTGCCCGGTGCCTCTTGGCGAGGGCTTTGATCCTTAAGGATGGGCAGAGCTGTTGCACGATGCCTCTTGACGAGGTATTTGATCCCTGGCGTAGTGGGGTATGGGAGCTACCAGTCAGGGATAGCCGTTCAGGGTAGCCGCTCGGCTGCCTCTTGGTGAGGGCTTTGATCCCTGGCGTTGTGGGGTAGGGGAGCTACCAGCCAGGGATAGCCGAGCAGGGTAGCCGCTCAGCTGCCTCTTCGTGAGGGCTTAGATCCCTGGCTTTGCGGGGTAGGGGTGCTACCAGCTAGGGATAGCCGAGCAGGGTAGCCGCTCGGCTGCCTCTTCATGGGGCTTAGATCCCTGGCGTTGCGTGGTAGGGAGCTACCGGCCAGAGATAGCCGAGCAGGATAGCCGCTCGGCTGCTTCTTGGTGAGGGATTTGATCCCTGGCGTTGCATGGTAGGGAGCTACCGGCCAGGGATAGCCGAGCAAGGTAGCCGCTCGGCTGCCTCTTTGTGAGGGCTTAGATCCCTGGCGTTGTGGGGTAAGGGAGCTACCGGCCAGGGAGCAGGGTAGCCACTCGGCTGCCTCTTTGTGAGGGCTTTGATCCTTGGCGTTGTGGGGTAGGAAGCTACCAGCCAGGGATAGCCGAGCAGAGTAGCCGCTCGGCTGCCTCTTTGTGAAGGCTTAGATCCCTGGCATTGCATGGTAGGGAGCTACCGGCCAAGGATAGCCGAGCAGGGTAGCCACTCGGCTGCCTCTTTATGAGGGCTTTGGAAAGATGGACAGTCGCGAGTGACACGTGCCAGGAACGTGTGGAGGAGGCGAAGCGCCATAGACGCTTCGTTTCAATTTTGCATCGAGCGGCGCGATGTCCGCTGCATGGAGGCACAGTTGCGGGTGAAACGGGCGACCGTTGAATTCCGGGGGCGTTATGGGCTATAAAACGGAGGGGGTGTTGATTACTCCCTTCCTCACACTCGAAACGCAAGAATGGAGGACTTCCCTTTCACCATCCAAGATATCATAAACTTCGAGAACGTGTAACTCTATGATCGGTACTGTACTGATGACACGGTGCAGTTGGTGATAGGCCGGATTGAGGATCATTTCGGCCGATTGCTCCCCCGGCGCTCCTCCCTACTTCAGCTGCCGATTTACTCTATCTGGAGGGCATCGCCAGGGCTCTACAACCCCTTATCCGAGCAGCTAAAAGACGATGCTGTTGGCAAGCTAAGGTCTCTGAGGGGCTTCAGCCCGATCTCTGCGAGCCGGCTAAACCACTCGGAGGCGCTCGTCCTTGAGTGCTACCAATTGAGGCTCGATGCCGACGCTAGCGGGGGCATCCAAGGCAGAGGTTAAACCCCGCGAGGGCTCGGCTGGCGGAAATATCCTCAGAGTACCATGAGCAGTGCTCTCAGCATCCCATTCCCTCGCTGTTGTAATAATTTTTTTTATGTACGGCTGAGGAGCCTATAGTACCTTTTGAATGAATAAGATTTTTTTCTTTTCTGCAATGCTTTATTGATCCTATTATTATATAAACAAAAGATCTCAAGAAAGGTGTACATTGCTTTGGAAAGAAGATACATGCTAGTAGATATTCTTATTCATGCAGCTTGAGCCCTTCGGATGTCTGTTGGCACCTATGCCCGGCAGAGGGTCCCGAGCTTCTTTGGTGCCAGACGTATCCTCCGCTGACACAACCATGATTTGACCGATGGTCAGCTCGGCGAGAGGGGCACGCTGCTCCTGCTCCCGGTCAGCTTGCCGCTTGTCCCTCAAGTACGCTGCAAGGTACCCCGAACGGATGAGCTCCTCAATGTAGTCACGGAGCTGCTTGCAGCTCTCCGTGGAGTGGCCTAGCAACATGTGGAAACCGCAGTAGAGGCCCCGGGTTCGTTTTGAGGCCATTCGCGAGATCGGGGGAAGCTTAAAGAATCCCTCACCCTTGGCCTCCTCTAGTAGCACTGTCTGGGAGACATTGAGCGGGGTGTATTCTGAAACTTCGAGAGATAGGGCTTTGCCCGCTCAGGTCCCCTTCTCTCTTCCCTTGCCCTTTTCTTCTGGTCGGCTTGCTCTGCTCGGGGGAGATTTGCATTCACCTTGGATTCGAGCTGGACCTCGCGCTCGGTCCAGGCTTTTACCTCGGCTATGGTCTTAGGTTGCGCTAATGCAAAGGAGCGTAACCACTCCTTATGCCTAAGACCAGACCTAAGTGCACTCATGACGGTCTCGTCCCGGTGCTCTGGGACCTCAAGAAGGGCGTTGTAAAAACGGGTGACGTATACTTTAAACGTCTCCTTATCCCCGCTCTTGATCGTGAAGAGGTGGTCAACTGCGCGTTTTTTCCGCCTGTTCCCGACAAAGTGGCCGAGGAATTGAGTGGCCAGCTTGTCGAAAGTAGAGATCGAGCAAGGCTCGAGTCCTCGGAACCAGTCTCGTCCGGCGCGGATGAGAGTGACCGGGAAAGCTTGGCATTGGGCGGCGTCGGAGTTATCTTGAAAGCTCATTCCCGCGGTGAATCTGTCCAAATGGTCCTTCGGGTCAGATTTACCGTCGAAGAGGGAGACCTTCGGGGGCTTGTTGCGAGAGGAGACGTGGACGGCGAGCAGCCCCTCGGTGAATGATTTGGTGAGCAAGTCGGCGGCATACATAGCCCCGTCGCTCGATCAGTGGCCTTCCCAATGCATACCCTCGATTTTCTTCTCGAGGGCGTCGAGTCGAACGTGGTACCCCGACGACTCGGCACATTTTGATCCCTGGCCTCTGCTGTTGGAGGCATGTGTCTGGCCGCGGCCATGGTCCCTCTCAATGAGGTTCCTTAGATCCCCCGGCAAAGTAGTCTTCGAGCCGCCGTGGCAAGTCTCGTCCGCACGACACCGTCGAGGGAGGGGGTGTCGGTCATGCCTGGTAACAGGCGAGCTGACCGACATCTCCTCGGGAGGGATGGGTGCGCGAAGGATCTCGGGGCGAGGTGCTCTGACGACGGACCTCGGTGTTGAACTGTGGGGTGCTCAGCGAGTCGCAGAAGGTACTGGCCCGAGAGATCTGCGGCCATGGGATGTAGGGAGGCGGTGGTCGGCAATGCCGCTGCGTGCGGAGTCTTCTCTCCCCTTGTAAGGGTCCTGGTCTCGAGGCGGAGGAGCGGCGACCTGGGAAACTTTCCCTGCCGTTTGGACACGGATGAGCACCTCCACGACAGACGCGAGTCGGTCTATCCGGCCGACAAGGGCGTTGATGGCATTCGGCGAAGGAGGTTCTTCTGTGTCCCCATTGAGGGGGAGGCGACGGCTGGTGCTGGGATCGTCATGATGATCGCTCGCCATTAGAGTAAGATTGGAAAATGAACTTTTGTTTTTGTGGAATCAAGATTTCTCACAGACGGCGCCAGCTAACGTCACCTAGATCACGCCAAGATGCTACCTTCCGTTGATCTGCTGATGGCGGCGATGGACGGTTGATATTTGATCTGGAGGCAGGCTCCTGAAGCATGTGGATCTCAATGGGTTTGAGGTTGTTGGCGCCGAGCTACCTGCAAGGAAGTCCGGGGTGGTTGTACCACCGAGGACTCTTCGACGGTCAAGTTAGAAAGAGAATCCGAGCAGAGTAACTATTTAGTGGAGTAAAAATGGCTTACTTGAACCGTCTGAAGAAGGGGTTTATATAGCGGTGGCAGCAGGCAGGGCAGGTGTGGGAATTACGCCGGCCGTTACGCTCCCGACGTCACGCCGGCGTGATGAGCGGGATCTGCCATTCATGGCGAGACAGGCTCGTTAATGGGGGATCGTGATGGCGTAGAACGTGGGATGTGGCCGGCGGGTATCTCGCGCATGGCGAGATTCGCGGGATGGCGGTTGCGCCTATGAGCAATGCCGTCGGTCGGTCGATGAGACCGAGGAAAATGACCTCGGCGGGAGAGCTCGCGGACGAGCGGGAGAGCCGAGGTATCTTGGTTCTGCGGTAGCCCGGAGACGAGCTGTGAGGCCGAGGAGGCCAGTTGTGCAGGGGGCTCGAAAGTGAGCCAGCGTTGGTCGGTAGGACGGGCATAGGAGTGGTCTGATCGGCCACTGTAGGTCCTTCCTTGCATGCTCTGGGACACGTCATCTGCCACGTGTCATGATCTGTGAGATCACCGATATCGAGCATCATCAGATAGACAATGGATTTTCTGGCTCTGAATTTACTTACTGTAATGCACAAGAAGGATATAGAAGAGTTTGGTCCAGACTAGACAGATGTATTTTCAACCAGACCTGGATTGCTATGGATCCAAGGAGTCGGATAACTCACCTTCCATTTGGTTGTTCTGATCGTGCTCCAATTACTTATCACTGTCCAGATTTACAAACTTTTCCAAAAGCTTTTAATTTTCAAAATATATGGAGTAAACATGAAAATTTTATGGCTACAGTTCATGAATGCTGGTCCAAAGAGATTATTGGATATATGAATCCTATTCATAAGTTTGTATACAAGCTTAAGAGGCTAAAACAAACTTTAAAGGACTGAAATAAGAGTACTTTTGGCAATCTATAAGAGAATTTGAGTAAAGCTGAGGAAAAAGTTGCAGATACAGAAAAATTATGATGCTTTGCAGACTGAAGATGGTTTCTTTGATTTATGGAAAGCTAAAGAAGAATTTGAAAAAAAATTGCAAAAAGAAAAGAATTTTTGAAGGCAGAATTCTGGGATAAAATGGTTGCAAGGAGATAAAAACACAAAGTTTTTCCATGCTTGTGTTAATGTAAAAGAGTGTACAGAAAAAATAAGCAAGTTTCAAACCTCCGAAGGTGCCTGGATTGAAGATCAGTAGGGATTAGTTGACATAGCTGTTAATCATTTCCAGAATGCTTTCACTTCTCAGAATATGGATGTAAAAGCAGAGCTATTTGGTTTCATCACTCAGATTAGAACAAATGCCGTAAATGATTATACTTACTGCCACTCCAACAATGGAAGAAATTAAAAATGCAGTACATTCAATGAACCAAGACAGTGCACCAGGGCCAGATGGATTTAGTGGTAAATTCTATGTATTTGCTTGGGACATTATACAGTTGGAGTTGCAAAATGCAATAGTATATTTTTTTCAAAGTATGGAAAAATCCCTGAAGCGGTGAATTCAACAACAATATGTCTTATTCCCAAAAAGAAAAATTGCACAAGCATCACTGATTTTAGACCTATCAACCTCTGCAAAAAGTTTTTAAAAAATCTTTACTAAAATCTTGACCAGCAGATTGGCAGATATTTTGCCTAAAGTCGTCTCTCAAGCTCAGGGAGTTTTTGTCAAGGGAAGAGAAATTTCAGAAAATATAGCACTTGCTCAGGAAGTTACTCAAGACATAAGCAAGAAATCAAGAAGTCATAATATCATTTTAAAGCTGGACATGGAAAAGGCTTTTGATAGATTAGAATGGGGCTTTCTATTCCAGATTATGAATCCTTGGGATTTTCTGATATTTTGTGGACTTAATCAAAGGATGCTTGGCAACTCGGCATTTTTCAATAAATATGAATGGTCAACTTTGGGGGGGGGGGGGGGGGGGTTCTCAGACACCAGAGGCATAAGACAAGGTGATCTTTTATCCCCAGCTCTCTTTATAATTGCTTCTGAATATCTCAGTAGAGGTATTACAAATTTAAATGTAGCAGGAAAGATTTTACCTTATAGAAACAGAGCAAATGATGTAAATGCATCTCACTTGATGTATGCCGATGATATTCTTATTTTTACAAATGGAAGTAGAAAGAGTCTAAGAACTCTTTGTGAATTTTTACATGTATATGAGAAGCAATCTGGGCAGAAGATAAACAAGTCAAAGAATGCATTTTTCATGAGCAAAGACTGTTCTCTTCACACTTGTACATTTATACAGTCTATGATTGAGATAAAGAAGGGACTTGGCCTTTAATCTATCTTGGAGCCCTAATTTATCATGGAAGATATAGAATCAGTTATTTTGAGCATCTAATGGAGAAAATTAAAGCAAAACCGTAAGGATGGCAAAACAAGCTCTTATCTGTAGCAGGAAGACTTGTTCTCATTAATCATATACTGATTTCAATGCCACTTCATATACGAGCTGCATGCAATCCTTCTACTACTGTGATTAAAAGAATTATTTCAATTGTAGCAAAATTCTTTAGAATGACAGTGATAGTAATAACCATCATCACTGGGTATCATGGAATAATATATGCAAGCCTCAGGATAAAAGAGGTCTCAATATCAGAATGTTAAGTGAAATATCTGAAGCATACAGTATGAAGAAAGCATAGAAATTCACTAAAAATGACAACTTGTGGGCTAGTCATCTGCATGCTAAATATGTTAAGGAATCAAGACCTCATATTATTGATACAGAAACTGCTAACTGGAAAAAGATCTATCATTACCTTCCTATTATCAATTCATTATCCAAGTGGATTATTGGGAAAAGGGGACATTGATTTTTGGGCTGCTAATTAACATGAAGACTTGCCTTTGAAAGATTGTATCAATACTCAAGAAGCTGCTATCCCTATAAACAGATTATTATCTGAATATGTGTGGAACTTTCAGCCTGTGCAGAAGAATATTCCAGAAAAAATTATTGTAGAAATCAAAAGCAAAAACTATTGTCTCAGTGATGGCCAAGATAAATTGATTTGGAAACTCACAAATTCAGGAGATTTCTCTTTAAAACCAGCATGGGAATATATTAGGCAGAATAAATGTTTAGACAGATGCAAGATTCCTGAGACTCAGAAATTTGCCTAGCAGAATAATGATCTTTAGCTGGAAGTTACTCAAAAATGCACTGCCGCTTGATTCTAAGATTAGAAGTTTGGGTTTCAACATTCCTAGTAAATGTTCATGCTGTTGCAATTCACAACAGGAAGATAGAGGGCATCTTTTTACTAAAGTGAGTTATCAGTTCAGCTCTGGGATGTTGTGCATGACGTGTTTCAAACTGGAAAGAAAACTAATGTTTTTTATTCTATTGAAGAAATTTTTAATTTCTGGTATAGCTTTACAACAGATGCTGAGATTGCAAAATGGGTACCCCGTATCATCTGTTGGAACATTTGAAAAACAAGGAGCAAAAATAGATTTCAAGGTGGCAAAATTGATGCTCTCACAGTATGGTATCATATTCTTGCAGAATTTAAGAGTTTTGTGGCTGCTGAGCAACTTATTTTAAATGAGAATACAAGTTCTCAAATCTTTTTACAAATGAAACTTTCTGATATTACCACACGAGATTCTGCACAGCATAGGATCATAATTACATCTTGGGATAAACCTCCAGAAGGGAAGTTCAAATTAAATTCAGATGGAGCAATGAAATATTCTGAAAACATTTGTATAGGTGGACCTGTGTTGAGAGATGAGCAAGGGAAAATAATTTTTGCTTCCCAATTTTATTATGGCAAAGGAAGCATACTGGAAGTTGAGTTGTAAAGCAATATTAAATGGATTATTACAATGTAAACATTTGAGAATACATGGGGTGGAGGTAGAATCAGACTCCAGTACAGTTATAGAATATATCGATGGAAGAAATAAAGTGCAATGGGCTTTATGGTATCTTATGCAAACCATTCAAAGAGTTGCAAACAAGATTGGAGCTAGCTTTAAGCATACATACAGAGAAAATAATGAAGTGGCAAATTATCTAGCAGCACAAGCACAACAGAATAAATATAGTTGCAGTTATAGAGCTCAAAATTTACCAGAGGCCATTAAAAGATTGGCATATTCAAATATTTCTCACCTGCCAAGATTTCGGGTAAAGAAATCTAAAAGTTCAAGTTTTGAAGATGATTTCAGACTTTGAAAATATAGAATTTGGAGCAGCATATGATTGTTTCCACAGAGAAAGCTCCAGATCTACAAATATTATACAACAAAGTCTGAAAAATTCTCAAATCTGTAAGAAAGAAAGGCAAAGTTAGCATTCTTGAGATGGAAACGAAATATTAACAAAGAAAAATGCAGTTTTTACTCATCTAAAGATTATCTGAGTTGCTATTCGAACATTGGAGCATGGACAAAAGGTAGGAGAGCTCACTAAGGAACTCAGTTCTGCAGATCTAAGAGCTTGAAGGTTGAAAAGTTGAAAATGTGGATTTTTTTCTTATCTCGAGTCCGCAAAGACAGTTCGTGATGGAAGAAATTGAAGGATAAAATTTTTTCGAGGGTATTTTCCCCAATATTCAAAAGAAATAGTGAGAAAAAAAAAAAAAAAAAGAGCAAAAATAATACTTTATGATGAGCTAAGTAAAAAAAGGTACCAAATGTAATTAAAATATGTGAAGTATACAATTTCATGCTAGTAATTTGAAGGAAAACTCGAAGCTTAACAAAAATGCAGGATTCAAAAGCTTCTACTCCACTGAGTAAAACAAGCAAAAATGGTACTTTTTTCAAATTGAGAAAACAAATATAACTGAATATAAAGATGAGAAAATACAAATACTTACGAAAAGGAAATATTGACCTTATACTAATAGCAACTGCGGCAAAGGAACGGTCTCTCTAATAAATTTACAAAAACAAGCATAAATACTTAAATCTTCATCGATTATCCTTTATTATGTTTGGTTTCATATCGGTTTCATACGACAAACCTAAACTAACTAGGGAAAAAACAAGATCGCTCATGAGTAGAAAACTCGAACACCATGTTGTGCTTATACTTCTGCCCAGGCTAACTACAGCTGAAGGAAACTTTGGCTCATTGATTGCATTTCGAGTTTAGCCCAACACACATGCAGGATTCAAAAGCTTCCATTTCGTGCTAAGTCAAAGCCACATTATCAACTTAACACTATAGCCACTGCAACTGTAGAAAACTCGAACACCATGTTGTGCTTATACTTCGGCTTCCATTTCGAGTTTCATTGAAGTGGGTGAGGGAAGAGAATAAGTTGCAGTGACGATTACATCTCCAGGATAACCTGAAGTTTCGAAAGACAAATATAAAAATGTAGCTTTCTTTTTTGCAATATTTGTTTTTATTTCTAAATTATGCATATACTATAATATTCCCACCCTAACGAAAAATTCTCCGGCTCCACCCCTGAAGTGGCTTGTATAGCAAGAAACCACACCAACTGTTTTGTCGATTTCTTACATTCCCAAATTACCCCTTGATTGAAGTAGTGAGAATATCAGTAAAGGAAGTGGTAAAAATGGAGTTTCCAATTGATGTTATAATGGAGGGGTAAAATGTCGGGTCGGTTTTAAAAGGTCAGAGTGGTTCTGCGACATGGGCAAAAGTAAGGGAGTTTCCCGCCTTTTAGCATCAATCTCGATTTCTGTACTCGAGCTCACACCTTCCTCTCCATCTTTGCTGTGGTATCTGAATGTGATTGAGGGGTTTTCCGTAGTTTTGTGGTCCACAACCTCCCAAAGCACTTCGTTAAAGCCGATATTCCAGTCTGCAGACAATTCATACGATGAGAATTACTTAAAAGAGCATGAATCAGACCTCTTCATATTGTGGTTTTAAGGTGAACAAAGCCGACAACTTCTGGAGTCTCTAAATGCCAATTTTACAGGGACTTGATTATAAGAGGTTAGAATGCACTGAATCACTAAGCACTACAGTCTCATTTCTGTAAATGGTTTGGACATTATGCAAAGCCAAAACTGCATTAAACATAAGTTTTGAGTTCATTTTCTTGGTATAATGGAATCTGCATCAGACATTAGCAGCATCACAAATAATAATTGAAATTTATATTTGACTTATCAACAAGCATGTATATAACAGTTCTTGTACAACATATTCCTTATCAGTTGGAATATTAGTGTCAGTTCTCACACAGAATTTCATATACATGTGTCGAGAGAATCGGCTGAGTGCATTGCATTGGTCAAGCATGTATAACCTACCGGAAAAAGTTTCGACATTTTCTATCCCATAATCAGATTGCATCAGGGAGCAAATAATAGTGCATGTGCTCTATTGATATCTCTTGTTCAAGATTATTTCCACCAACATTATGCTATGTACACGATAGATAAAGGCAATTTGAGATGGCGAATCTTCTCTAGAACAATTGCTAAAATAGCGTTTTGGGGTTTTTATTCATTCTCCTCTTACATTTATTCAACTACTTAATATAGAAAACAAATAAAAGTAGTAGAGAGATAGTCTCCTAAAATAAAGGAAGTATAAAAGAAAGTGCAAACATGGCCTAAATAGTTAAGAATATGTGTTAGTGGGGAGTGGGTTGGAGTAATGAGTTTCATGCACACATCACATTACAAATTAGACGGGTAAAGAGAGTGCATTGCATTGCATTGGTCACAAACACTATTAGATACTCAGGCAAGACAGAATTTTGTTATACTTCTAGTTTAAGAATCTTTCCACCAACATTACAAATTAGGCGGGTAAAGAAATTTCTCGTTTAGTTACATAACTATATCTGAGAATTATGCTCCATTAATCCCATGCATGTAACTTATAATGCAAACATGTAAAGAATTTATGGAGCCTTTATTTATTAACCTTTAAAGACAGATAAATGTGAGATTCATTTGACAACAACAAATTTCACCGTATTAATCGATGCTAATGATACCATGAGTATCTAGGGAGTGGTGTTACATTTTTGTTTCGTAACCTAAAGGCATTTTCCAAGTAAACGATCTCTATGTGAAAAATCCTTTTATTCCCTTCGCCCTAATCAGATATATCTTCTCAGTTTCAACAGTAACAGCAACAACGTCATCATACAAGATGTCTAAATGTATAAGAAGCGTTCTTTAAAATTTAAGCGAATGGAAACTTACCATGAAGACTATGGGGAGGATTGTTGATGGCCAATGAGTAGGTGACTCCATTTAGAGTAAACTTGCCGTCTTTGATTCTGTTCGCTACTCGACCAACAATGCTGCCAAAGTAAGGCGTATTTCCCTTCTCATTGGAGACATACATACAACATTATCGCAAATTAGAACCCACATAATTCAAGACATTAACAAGGCATGCACTCATAACACTTAACTACAGATTGAGAAAACAAGAGAAAAGTAGTGGGTATTTGAGTTTCATGGAGTATATAAATATAGTAAAAAATAAAAAAATCAAGTCTTTGATGCATCTGATGTATTTCAATTCTACACAGAAGCAAACTTAAAGTGTAGCTCAAAATGCTGTTTAATCTCAGCAAAAAAATAAAGAAATCGGTAACCAAATCAAAATCAAATGGGTATTTCAGTTTCCTGGACAAACCCTAGAAAAATAAAAATTGGTTTTTTTCAAACGAATGGCAAAATTGAGAGAGCTTACGAGGTATGTGTCAAGAGAATCGAATCCAAGAACAACATCAGCGAGATTTCCTAAACCCAAACCAAAGTTTGATTGAGATCAGATCAAAAGCATCATATCACATAGAAATTAAACAAATTAAGAAAGGAAATTTTGTAAAAAGACATAACCTTGAGCATCAGGGACGAGAAGCGAGGTGATGGTGGCGCCAACGTTGGTGATCTTTGCGGTGATGGTGCCATTGCTGAGCTCGAATATCTCCGGCTTCACCGTTGATGATGATGATGAGTAAAAGGTGAGTCTTTTTCGCCAAAGCTGAGATTTTTGAGATTAGAAACGAGAAATGCGTGCGTTCGAAACGGACAAATTTCGGTGTTCGGACGAGGATGATAATATTCGGTTAAATTTTCATCTTACCCCAATATAAATAATAAATGGTGCACAACAAGCTTTCCAAAATCATGGTTTGCATGCAATTAGAATTGTCCAAATCAGCAGCTACACGAAAAACCTACCTAATTTTCCGAGTTCAACTTGACCGGAATCGGTAATTTGATTAGACGAATCAATTTAACTCTGTAATTAAAAAGATAGAGATACAGTATGCTTGACTCTGAATAGAAATAAAAAATTTTAATAACAGAACTATTATTATCCTTTAAGTTGAGAGTAAAATAATAAAAGCATTCAAATTAAAATATTTTGTTTCAATATAAGATTATTGCATCCATGTAACATTATTTACAATTTATAATCTGATATAAAACTTTTGGGGCTAAAAATCTAGATTTTCTAACCAAATAAACTACACAAAAAATGTTAAGAGAAAAAAACAAACTGATATAGGTTGACCCGGTCATTAATCAGGTTAGACGGGTTGGATCAGATTGACCCGACTTGCTGTAGGTCGGCTTATGGTCTTGAATTTTCGACCAAGCGGTTTGACCGTCCCCCGCTGGTTATGGGCGGGTCAAACTCGACCCGATCTAAACCAAGCTCGATTGACACCCTTACGAACAGAGGCCTATAACCAAGACATTTAAGGTCAAAAACTCGATGCAATCACTAACTGGCTATCTTTCTGCTTGGATATGTTATACTAATGTACAACTTTATAATATGCAGAGGAATAAAAAGATCAACATCCCTCCACTTTCTGCATGCCTTTAAAGTTTCAAAGCTTGGACTTCCCAATTAAGGCCATTTGGCAGCATGGTCCATGAAACCAAGGTTTCTCTTCCCTTATTATTTTGTCCGAGTGCATTGGAGATACAATAAAGAGAAACAAGACGTATTCTTGTGAAAAATTCATTTTTTTGGAGCATAAATAAATAGGGCTTTGAGCCTCCAAAGCATTATGAAACTGTGGTTTGAAAAACTCTATTTTGGTTGCCCCATGAAACCGGTATTAATCTGTTGCTAGACGAGACCTAAATATTCTTTATTGCATTTATGCTCCTACATGTTTGAGGGGTTTCTGCTCTAAGCATTGCTTGTGCTGGGCTTATTGTGATGACTAAATTGGACCAACATAATTTAT
This sequence comes from Agapanthus africanus, assembly GCA_030015575.1. Taxonomy (NCBI): domain Eukaryota; kingdom Viridiplantae; phylum Streptophyta; class Magnoliopsida; order Asparagales; family Amaryllidaceae; genus Agapanthus; species Agapanthus africanus. Next base: position 965,509,306 of record CM057338.1, read on the forward strand.
AGGGTAAATTAACAAAATGCTCTCGGCCTGCTCGGGAGCTGTCTAAAACCATGTAATTTTCAAACTGTTGGAAAGGGTCTACTGCTAAAAATCTTTGTGAAAAACCCCAGGGCCATATTTCATTTAGGGCTTGTATTCTCCCAACAATTTGTATATTACAGAAAACTGCTTAGATGTTATAGACAACTGGTATAAGGGGTTTTTGATTAGGCCACGATTTTTTAACAAGAGCAAAAAGCCGAGAAGTTTTTACACAAGTTTGAAATGGGCCAGGGGCATTTTGACCCTTGTAATTTTCAAATTGTTGGAAATGGTCTACTGCTAAAAATCTTTGTGAAAAACCCCCAGGGCTATATTTCATTTAGGGTTTGTATTCTTCCAACTATTTGTATATTACAGAAAACTGCTTAGATATTAGAGACACCTGGTATAAAGGGGTTTTGATTAGGCCACGATTTTTTAACAAGAACAAAAAGCCTTAAAAGTTTTTACACAAGTTTGAAATGGGCCAGGGGCATTTTGACCCATGTAAATTTCAAATTGTTGGAAATAGTCTACTGTTAAAAATCTTTGTGAAAAAACCCCAGGACGGTATTTCATTCAGGACTTGTATTCTCCCAACTATTTGTATATTACAGAAAACTGCTTAGATATTATAGACACCTGGTATAAAGGGGTTTTGATTAGGCCACGGTTTTTTAACAAGAACAGAAAGCCTTAAAAGTTTTTACACAAGCTTGAAATGGGCCAGGGCATTTTGACCCATGTAAATTTCAAATTGTTGGAAAGGGTCTACTGTTAAAAATCTTTGTGAAAAAACCCCAGGACGGTATTTCATTTAGGGCTTGTATAACTATTTGCATATTACAGAAAACTGCTTAGATATTATAGGCAATTGGTATAAAGGGGTTTCGATTTGGCCACGGTTTTTTAACAAGAGCAAAAAGCTCAGAAGTTTTTACACAAGTTTGAAATGGGCCAGGGGCATTTTGACAATTTACCCATTAATTTCTACAAAATTAAGCTGGTAGCATAGGATAGAACTTTACATCCTATGAAACTTCAAATCGAAGGGATCATTCATGTGAAAGGATTCACACGCCTTTCTTAAATCATCCCGCTACCTTTTCAAGCAGCTCTCACCGTTCACGATCAATGCACACACATATGTTGGACATTAATTAAGAACAAGTTTAAGAGGAATTTTGGTTAAAAGATTAGAGATTTTAGGTTATTTTTTTAGTAGACGTTTTAAACTTTTGAGAAAAAATCGAATGAAGAGAAAAAGGTAAATGTTATGAAATTGCAAGGATATTTCTTGCCATGTATCATTTTAAGAATCGAACTAGCGGTTTGATTTGAACCATTTTTCTTGAATTAAAATAATATAGATAAGCAGTTGGAAATTTCATATCTGTTAACATGATATTTGCTGGTTTAAATTATGTGCCATGAGCATTTTAAGCGATGGGTGATAAAAGAGCAAAAATGAACCCGACTCATGAGATTTAAATTTTGCAATTTGATGGTAAAACGGTGGAAGAAAATAAATGATGGGATGGTGGACACATTACTTTTCGATTGGTTGGTATATTCAGTTTGATTTCTATCATCCATAATAGAGTATCAAAAACAATCTTATTTGATGTTGTCGGGCCTCGGTCCTTACTCACGGAATAAAATGTCATACGGAACAAAAAGCTATGCTGAAGGGTGGGGGACCACCTCTTGAATCCGTAAGGGCCACCTTTTGAGTCCGTGGGACCCACCTCTTAACCAATGAGGAATCTTCGGAATACATTTCGAAAGAGGACAATTCAGAACTATAAATAGAATGATACCACTCCTATAACACATATACGCTTTTTAAGTGAACTTGCATTACAGGAGCTTGAGACCTCCGCAGTTAAGCGTGCTGGGCCAGGGAAATTACGGAATGAGTGACCTCCTGGGAAGTGGCCTCCGGTCAAGTCCGATTCGCTCAACACCGTTCTATGTTGAGGATGGATCGTGACAGAATGGTATCAGAGTCAGTCCCTTAGTTTTTATGTATCCGTAGCACAATTTGCTGACCATTTGCAGTCAAGCAAATCACAACCGAACACATAACATAAACATGTCATGATATTTCTAAAATAAGAGATGCTGAACACATATGTTTAGTTATCGTCCAAATTAAACTGTCATGGTGAGACACTGTATGGATCTTTGCATCGCTGGATATTATATGCATAGATAATTGTGTAGCCAGTCATTGACCTTCGAAATCAGAGCATAACATGATTGATAACCCCCCAGTATAATTAGAGGCCTCCACTGTCCCCACATGCAAATGAGATTTTTCTCGTCTGCCCAAACAATACATGTGTTTTTCCTGCACCAATCTGAGAGCTAAGCAAATTATTTGAATTTTTGTTGGGCTTACAATAAGCTTATCTGGCATGGACTCAACACCCTGTCAACAGATTCTCTTCACTAATTTCAGGTGTGTTCTTTTCCTTTTTTTTCCCCAATAAAAAAAATTCAGATGCCCTTTGGGCTTGCATTAGCAATTCTATAAGTTTTACGTTTTCTTTTTGCTGTTTGTTGTTAAGTTTTATATGATTTTCATATATAGATAATGTTCATCTAATCGTAGCATATCCGTTATATCATAAGGAAATTTTTTCCCTACAAACAGTTGTTAGAGTCTTTCCATAGCAAAAGCAGCATATATATAAATACAGTTATAGAAAGCGGATACATTTTCATTTCATGTTTCAAGCATTAATGTATATCATTTCACAATCTATACATCATTATTGCATTTATAGACAATTTATACCAGAGACGTTCTATGTTTTTCTTTTTTTATTTACTTTTTGCCTTCAAACTTAAGTTACAATTTTATGCTGTACACGATCTCCGCGGGTCTTTATACAAGACAAGATGGTTAATATTTCAATAAGATGAATATGCATGCACTTTCTAACTAATAGTTTCATGAGAATCCCAAAAAAAATAAATTTGAAAATAATTGAAAATTTAAAGCTAATTCAAAAAAAATGAGATTTATAAATAATCGAGAGCAACCGTATTGTCATTTTTTTAAAGCTCCAAAGTTTTAGCTAGCGGTGGGCTCTCTCTCACTAACCTTGCTTCCTACTCAATTTTTTTCTCAATTCCTTCACAAATTTCACTCGCTTCTTATCTCCCATCTCCTCCCTCCTCCCTCATTCTCAATTCTCCATTTTCAACTCCCAATATTATTTTTTAAAATAGGCTTATTTTATAAAATAATAATAAAAATAAGACACTTTCAAAAAATATTACGAACGTATGCCACTTTTGGTCACGTAGGCGTCAGGTTAGCGCCTAGCGCTATGCTGTTTTTTTTTAAAAAAAAAAAATCAATGGGACGCATTTGCCAAATACGTCCCAAAAGGTCATTGAAAATGTATGAGACACACTCGGCAAATGCGTCCCGTGGGGGAAAAAATCTCTCTCCTCCTCCTTCATTTTCATTCGTTTCCCCTCATCACCCTTGCTGCCCTAGTCGTCCCTTCCTTCATCGCGATTCTTCGCTGCCCCAATCGTCCTCCAACCTCCGCCGCTGTCCTCATTGTCCTCGCTCCCCTCGTCGCTCCCTCCCTCGTCGTGATCCTTCGCCATCGTCGTCCTCGTCGATCTCACCAGGCTGCCTCCTCTGTCTCTCTAGCCTTCACATCCCCTCATCATCGTCGTGGGAGGGGATGAAGGGTGGCGGGGAGGCGAAGCTGGAGAAGGAGATTGTCCATGGGAATTGACGGATGTCGGATCACGTCAAGATGTTACCTTCCGTAGATTTGCTGTTGGCGATGATGGACGGCTGAGATTGGAGTTGGAGGTTGGCTCCTGAAACGTGTGGATCTCAATGGGTTTGAGGTGGTTGAGGCCGAGCTACCTGCAAAGAAGTCCCAGGGTGGTTGTATTACCGAGGACCCTCCGACGATCAAGTTAGATCGGATATTTGAGCAGAGTAATGGCCCAGCGAGGAGAAAAAGACCTACTTGAACCGTCTGAAGGAAGGGTTTATATAGTGGTGGCAACATGCGGGCAGGCGCGAGAATCACGCCGGCCGTTACGCTCCCGGCGTCACGCCCGCGTGATAGGCGGGATCCCGCATTAATGGCGAGACAGGCTCGTTAATGGGGGATCGTGATGGCGTGGAACACGAGATGTAGCCGGTGGATATCTCGCGCATGGAGAGATTCGCGGGAGTGAGACGGTTGCGCCTGCGATTGGTGCCATTGGTCGGTCGATGGGATCGAGGAAGATGAGCTCAGCGGGAGAGCTCGCGGATGAGCGGGGGGCCGAGGTATCTTGGTTCTGCGATAGCCCGAAGACAAGCTGAGAGGGCCGAGGAGGCCAATTGTGCAGGGGGCTCGGGGACGAGCCAACGGTTGTTTGTAGGACTGGCACAGGAGTGGTCTGGTCGGCCATTGTGGGTCCTTTCTTGCAAGCTTTGGGACACGTCATCTGCCACATGTCACGATCTGGGAGATCACCGATATCGAGCATCATCGTTATCCCCCCACTCTCGTCCCGACCAGCTCACGGGTCGGGTCGAGAGTGGTCTGCCGGGTCACCCGAGGTGAGATCCTTTTCGAAGATATCGTCGGGGCGTGTTCCCGGGCAAACTGTCGTATTCTCTTGATGATGTCAGCGAATCAGGGGTCAGATCTTCCATTAAAGAGGATGCGCCGGATCGTGCGTACGTTCCCCGAAGTGACAACCCACGTGTCGGGCGCTGGTTGGCTGACGCGACGGGCCGCTGGTTTCCCGCGCCCGATGGGGTGCGGCCAATGTGCGCATGACAGGTGGAGCGATGGTAGCCGTCGAGTGCGAAGAGTCGTTTTGGTGGGAGATGACTATCGCCGTTGGATGTGTTACGCCGGTCGCTATAAGTAGGGGTGGGGTCCTCTTCAGGGCCCATACCTCTTCATAATTTCCTCGTCCAGAGTCTCGTTAGCTCGGCTCTTTCCTTTTTAGGTCGGATCTCTGCGTTTTGCTCTTCCGAGGACTCATCCCCTTCATCACGTTAGATGTTTTTTGTGAAGAGTCTGTAGAAATAGTTCAGGTAGAGTCCAGAGAGGCCCCTGTAGATTTTTCCTTTTCTTTCTTCTGCTTCTTCTTCTTCTGAGTCGAGCATGTTTCTCCCTTTGGCAGGACAAATGGACCGATCCAGGATTCTTGCTACCCTCGGTGCCCTGTCCCAGAGGAGAGCCGGGGGTGCGGCCGCGCCTCGGGCTGACACGAGCCCCACACCAAATGTGTCGCCGGCGGCGGAGCCATCTGCATTGACCCGAGCCCCCGACGATTGCCCCGGCGGCGGCCCGAGGCGTCCACGAGTTCCCGAACCCTGGACGATGGAAGCGGGAGAAGACGAAGATGAGGTTCCTCTTAAGAGGAAGAAGACGGTCTCTCGCGCGCCACCGACTGAGATTCCTGAGGGGATTCCTGTGCAGGAGGGGGGACGCCTGTTTCGTAGCCCCGTCCGGGCTTTCCGTTGCTGCCAGCCTGCTCGCTGATATGGAAGAGTCGGCCGGGATCAAGATTTCGCGGGGGACCTTGAGGGCCCAAGTGGCGGCTATAGCTTAGGAGGCGGTGCAGGTACGTACTCCCTTATGTGTTACTTTGAGCGCCCTTTTCTTGGTTCGAGCGTCTCTAAGTCTCTCTGTTGTTTTTCATCAGATTCTTCAGCACTGCACCCTTGTTGCTCGCATGGATGTCGAGGAGACTGTCTATGCTATGAGGTCGGCGCGGGAGTCTTCTTTGGAGGCCGAGGATCTGCGACTTGAGCTGCGTCTAGAGAGGGAGAGGATGGCCGTCCTTGAAGCCCGATCGGCCGCCACGGAGCTCACCGTCTCGAAGTGCCGGGAGTCCTATCACCGTCTAAGTGAGTCCCACCGAGCCATCGATGATAAGTTGGCGGAGCTGGCCGATCTTTATGCAGTAGTGAAGAGGGCGAGGGATGCCAGTAGGCGGGATGCCGAGGCTGCACTTGAGGCAGCGAAGGTTGCCGAGGTTCGAGCTCGAAAGGCGGTGGCCGATTACAAGGGGTCGGACCAGTTTTACGTCGACCTCGGCGAGGCCTCTGCCATTGCATGGCATAAAGCTCTTGATGCCGTCGGTGAGCTCCGTGCTCGGGTCCCACTTTCGGTGGTCATGCCTCCGGCAGATGGTGATGAGGGAGGTAAGGTCTAGGCGGGGCTTGCGGCCTGAACTTTTTGGCTTTTCCTCCTTCTCTCTCTTTTTGTAAGCCTCCCGGCAATTTGGTAAGGCTGGGGAGCCCACAATACCTTTGTAAAGACTTTTGACTTTGTGAATAAATTCTTTTTGCAGTAATATTTGCGCGCGTATTTTCCTTTGTCGGTAAACACTTGTATTTGCACAGTACCGCCTTTGTGTTTGGCCCGTCTTTCGTCTAGCGATCACACGTCGAGTTGAATCTGATCATTTGCCAAGTGTGCAAAGACCGGTGGGAAGACGGTATCTCCATGGCCCCGAAGTCGATGTGGAGATCGCTCAGACGTAGATAGACCGAATGCCTCTTGGTGAGGGCTTTGTTCCTTAGCGTGGGAGGCACAGAGAGGCATGCAAAGGATGGGCCGAGCAAAGGCGGGCCCGGTTGCCTCTTGGCGAGGGCTTAGATCGCTGGCGTTATGGGGTAGGGAACTACCAGCCAGTGATAACCGAGCAAGGGCGGGCCCGGTTGCCTCTTGGCGAGGGCTTAGATCGCTAGCGTTGTGGGGCAAGGAACTATCAGCCATCGATAACCTAGCAAGGGCAGGCCTGGTTGCCTCTTAGCAAGGGCTTAGATCCTTAGCGCGGGAGGGGCCGTAAGAGGCTTGCTAAGGACTGGCCGAGTATGGGTTGCTGCCCGGTGCCTCTTGGCGAGGGCTTCGATCCCTGGCGTTGTGGGGTAGGGAACTACCATCCAGGGATAACCAAGCAAGAGCGGGCCCGGTTGCCTCTTGTCGAGGGCTTAGATCCTTGGTCATCGTGGGGTAGGGAACTACCTGCCAAGGATAACCGAGCAAGGACGGGCCCGGTTGCCTCTTGTCGAGGGCTTAGATCCTTAAGGACGGGCCGAGCAAGGTTATTGCCTGGTGCCTCTTGGCGAGGGCTTTGATCCTTAGTGCGGGAGGGGCCGTAAGAGGCCTACTAAGGACGGGCCGAGCAGGGTTGCTGCCCAGTGCCTCTTGGCGAGGGTTTTGATCCTTAGCGTGGGAGGGGCCGTAAGAGGTCTGCTAAGGACGGGCCGAGCAGGGTTGCTGTCCTGTGCCTCTTGGCGAGGGCATAGATCCTTAGCGCGGGAGGGGTCGTAAGAGGCCTGCTAAGGACCGGCCGAGCAGGGTTGCTGCCCAGTGCCTCTTGGCGAGGATTTCGATACCTGGCGTTGTGGGTAGGGAACTACCAGCCAGGGATAACCGAGCAAGGGCGGTTCCGGTTGCCTCTTGGCGAGGGCTTCGATCCCTGGCATTGTAGGGTAGGGAACTACCAGCCAGGGATAACCGAGCAAGGGAGGGCTCAGTTGCCTCTTGTCGAGGGCTTAGATCCTTAGCGGGAGGGGCCGTAAGAGGCCTGCTAAGGACGGGCCGAGCAGGGTTGCTGCCCGGTGCCTCTTGGCGAGGGCTTTGATCCTTAAGGACGAGCTGAGCAGGGTTACTGCCCGGTGCCTCTTGGCAAGGGCTTTTATCCCTAGCGTGTGCGGGGTAGGGAACTGCCAGCCAGAGATAACCGAGCAAGGGCGGGCCTGGTTGCCTCTTGGTGAGGGCTTTGATCTTTAGTGCGGGAGGGGCCGTAAGAGGCCTGCTAAGGACGGGCCGAGCAGGGTTATTGCCCGGTGCCTCTTGGCGAGGTCTTTGATCGTTAAGGACGGGCCGAGCAGGGTTACTGCCCGGTGCCTCTTGGCGAGGACTTTGATCCCTGGCGTGTGCGGGATAGGGAACTACCAGCCAGAGATAACCGAGCAAGGGCGGGCCCGGTTGCCTCTTGGTGAGGGCTTTGATCCTTAGCGCGGGAGGGGCCGTAAGAGGCCTGCTAAGGACGGGCCGAGCAATGTTGCTGCCCGGTGCCTCTTGGCGAGGGCTTAGATCTCTGGCGTGTGCGGGGTAGGGAACTACCAGCCAGAGATAACCGAGCAAGGACGGGCCCGGTTGCTTCTTGGTGAGGGCTTCGATCCTTAGCGCGGGAGGGGCCGTAAGAGGTCTGCTAAGGATGGGCCGAGCAGGGTTGCTGCCCAGTGCCTCTTGGCGAGGGCTTAGATCCCTGGCGTTGTGGGGTAGGGAACTACCAGCCAGGGATAACCGAGCAAGGGCGAGCCCAGTTGCCTATTGGTGAGGGCTTTTGATCCTTAGCGCGGGAGGGGCTGTAAGAGGCCTACTAAGGACGGCCCGAGCAGGGTTGCTGCCCGGTGCCTCTTGGCGGGGGCTTTGATCCTTAAGGATGGGCCGAGCAAAGTTGCTGCCCGTTGCCTCTTGGCGAGGGCTTAGATCCCTGGCGCCATGGGGTAGGGAACTACCGGCCATGGATAGCCGAGCAGGATAACCGCTCGGCTGCCTCTTGGTGAAGGCTTAGATCCCTGGCGTTGTAGGGTAAGGAACTACCGGGCAGGGATAGTCGAGCAGGGTAGCCGTTCGGCTGTCTCTTGGTGAGGGCTAAGATCCCTGACGCTGTGGGGTAGGGAACTACCGGCCAGGGATAGCCAAGCAGGGTAGCCACTCGGCTGCCTCTTGGTGAGGGCTTAGATCCCTGGCGCTGTAGGGTAGGGAACTACCGGTTAGGGATAGCCGAGCAGAGTAGCCGCTCGGCTGCCTCTTGGCAAGGGCTTAGATCCCTGGTGCCGTGGGGTAAGGAACTACCAGCCAGGGATAGCCGAGCAGGGTAGCCGCTCGGCTGCCTCTTGGCGTGGGCTTAGATCCCTGGTGCCGTAGGGTGGGTGTAGGGTGTTTTTCGTCACCCCATTGAGATGGGAATACGCGCGCGCTTGTCAGGCGCATTACAGATTCCCCCTGCCTAAGGTAGGCTGGGATTTATTGATTATGGGGATCCGAATCTCCGGCTGCCGCGGACTAAGCTGCCATTAATTACCCCTCGCCTTTGGAGCGAGAGAACCTCCGATTGACGGGTCAAACAAGCCATGTAAATTCAATGTGCAGTGTTGTGTTTTGAAGGGAAAAATGGCGTCCAAAGGACGGGTGAGCGCCAGCGCCTCAAGTTCCTAGCACGCTGGCGCTAGCGCTTGGGTTAGCGCTAGGCGCTTGGGCGCTGGCGCCTCATGTGCCCGGCACATGGGCGCTCGGGCGCTGGTGCTTTGGGCGCTCGGGCGCTGGCGCCTCATGTGCCCGGCACATGGGCGCTCGGGCGCTGGTGCTTTGGGCGCTCGAGCGCTAGCGCTTCACGTGCCCGGCACGGTGGCACTTGGATGACGGCGAAAGTAAGGGTTTTTTTTACCCCTAGAAATAGGAGTTAAACTCCAAAAAAGGATTTTGAGTGGAGTTAAACTCCAAAAGATATGAATTAGGAGTTAAACTCCTTTGAGGATTTGGGCCTTAGAGTTGAACTCCCTAAAAATCTTCAGAGGTTCTTCTCTCTTAAACCTAAGATCTTCTCTTGAGCCTTGGATCTTTTCCAAAGTGGGATTTTCGGAGATTGGTCTCCTTCTTCCTCCTCTTTGTTGGCCGGATCTTGGAGAACAAAAGGGGTGAGATTTTAAAAATCTCCCCCTTTTGAGATCTAATAGAAGATCTGAGCTCCACTTTGTGGGTTTTGTGGTGAAAAACTATTTAGTTTTAGAAAATGAAAAGTAAAACTCTTGATTTAATTCAAAAGAAAGAAGAAGGTTTAGAACCTTGAGGAAGGAGGCACATACCTTAATTTTTTTTAGAGAGAGAAAAAGATCTTTAGATATTTTTATCATGTCGCCTTATATAGGCTTACGCATTTACATTTAGCCCCTTGGGCTTTACAAAATGGCATTTTGCCCATCCCATGTCTCATGTGCTATTTCTTTTTGTACATAAACCATAGGCTTTACAAAAATTTGGCTTTACGCCCATTTTCTTACATTTATTCATAAAATAAAAGAATACACCAAAATTATTTATTACAAAATTTTTATTTTGGCATGGAGGGAGGCCGGCCGCTTCATGTTCGGGCTCGACCCGGGCATTGGTCCACTTGACCTGGGCTTGGGCCCACTTAGCTTGGGGTTGACTTTGATTTTGACTTGGTCAACCGGAGTGTAAATTTTGACCCCAACAAATTGCCCCCCATCAATAAGTGCACACCACATATGCGGGTTGCATGCACGAAATTGATAGATCTTCTTTCGTGTGGAGGTCGACTTGATCTGGTTCCCATTTTAACGACGTGGAGGTCGATACTGCCATTTTTACGACGTGGACGGTCGGTGCAGCCATTTTTGCAACTTAGACGGTCGGTGCTGCCCTTTTTGCGACTTGGACGGTCGGTGCTGCCATTTTTTGCGACGTGAACGGTCGGTGCTGCCACCATCAATAAGTGCACACCACATATGCGGGTTGTATGTGTTTACCCCAATCAGAGAAAAGCTCTGTTCAAATTCCAAGGCGGGAAACGAAGCAACGCTTCTGTTTCCTCCAATCAGAGCAAAACTCTGTTTTGAAAACTAAAGTGAAAATTAAAATTAAAAATAAATGAAGCAACGCTTCAGATCGCCTGCGCTGCGCGCAGAACGCCACGTGTCAAAATCAGGCACACCAGCACAGGGAGCGCAGCGCCCAAGGCAACGCACCCAATCAGAGCAAGGCTCTATTTAAAACAAAATTAAAGGAAGCAACGCTTAAGTTGCGCTGCGCTCTGCGCTGCGCGACACGTGTCACCGCAGTTGCGCTGCGCGACACGTGTCAAGCGCTGGTGCGTTTGCGCCAAACGGAATTAAAATTCCAGTAAGATCTTTCTGTTCTTGTTAAAACAAGAAGATTGTCTTCTGTAAAACAGAAGTCCTTGGATCAAAGATCCAACGGTGGGGAAAAATCCCCAAATCACTCAGAGAATGATCTCTTTAACAAATTTAACAAATTAATGGGCACTATATAAAGACCCCTAGACCCCAATTCAAAAGACACAGAAGAGAAAAATAGAGAAACACAGAAACAGAGAGAGAACTCTAAAGAATTTGGAGAAGAACTCAAAAAGAGGAAAAAAGGTAAACCCTTTGAATAAAAAAAGAAGAATTTCTTATGAAAAGATCATTGATCTAAGAACAAGATCAAAGATCTTCAATAAAAAAATATAATAATAAAGGCATTGCCTTTCTTGATGAACCACCGGTTCTGAAATCCTAAAAGATTCTTTTCTTGAATCCAAAATTGGATCAAGATATTAAAATAGTGCATTGCACTTGTAAATCTGCACTGTTGCGCTCTTGGGTTGGCGCAAGCCACCAGAGAGCGCCACGTGTCAGCTCCGGAACAGCTTGCGCTATGCGCTTTTAAATAGAGCATTGCTCTCTGAAATTGGCGCAACTCACCAGAGCGCGCCACGTGTCAGCAGCGCAACAGCGCAGCGCACTGGCGCAGCGCACTGCGCTTACGCTCACCAGAGTGTGACACGTGTCACCTCCACATGGACTTGCGCCTTGCGCTCCTCAATTGGCGCAAAGCACCTGACAAGCCACGTGGCACTCTGTCAGACTAATTAATGCAATGCATTATCAAGAGCAGAGCCCAATAAAGAAAAGTCTATCAGACCAAACAAAAGTGCTATGCACTATTAAAAGGGACAGAGCCCAAATAAAAAAGGCCTAACAGGCTAGAATAAAATGCAGTGCATTATTAACAAGGGCAGGGCCCTAATAAAGGCCTACTAGGCTAAATATAAATAAAAATGTTGAACATTCTTAATTGGACTTAGCCCAATCATGGCCTTAAGTCCTCAAATTAAATTGACTGAGCATGATTGCTCTCTTAAATCAATTTACATCCGGTTCAAGGGTACATCTCTGAACTCCTCTGATATTTGTCGTTGTAATCCTTCAACGTCTTCAGAGAGGTGATGGGTCCCGACAGCCATACATTTCGATGGACCACCATATCCCTAAACTGGCGATGGACCACTACGTCCCTAAACTGGAACAATAGAGCCCTTAATTGCTCTTTTATCGGATCTAAACGATCCCGTTTAAGTTGATCTTAGCCTCAAACATGGCTAACGTATCCTTAAACATTCAAACAGATTTTAATCGTAAATTGGACTATAAGATCCCTAATCAACTTTGGTTCAAGGGTACATCTCCGAACTCCCCTGACACCTATCGTTGTAATCCTTCAACGACGTCAGAGAGGTGACGGGTCCTGATGGCCATGCATACAATGGACCACTATGTCCTTAAACTGGAATAACAGAGCCCCCAAATGCTCTTTGTCGGATCTAAACGATCCCGTTAAGTTGATCTTAGTCTCAAACTGGACTAACGTATCCTTAACAAACGTTTGAGTTGATCTTAGCCTCAAATATGGCTAACGTATCCTCAAACCAAAACCCCAAAACCCAAATCTAAGTAAATACGGATTTGGACTAATCCACATCCTACGGGCGACAGCATCACTTAGTCTCCGTATACAATCCACGGGCATCCATAAATAAAACAAACACACACGACATGAAGTGAAATACTGGAGAAGGAGAAAGTGGTTACTGCGATGCGGTAGCGTAATTAACTGCAGGGGTTTGCGCCTGCAGGAAAGAGTGTCCCCACAATCAAAAACCCCTCAAGCGAGGGGGAATCTGACGAAGTCTGCTACATCGGCCGCATCCATCTAAACCTCCGATATACGGTGCCATAAATCAACTTGGTATCTTCGGAGAGGTGGACGGATAAAACCAAATAGCATCTGCCCCGAATCTCAGCGCCAGGACTTCGCAGTCTTGCGCGCCGTCTTTCGGAGGGGAACAGATTCTGGCACGCCCGGTGGGACCTTTTCCTCTTTCCACTCCACACTTCGTGTGTCGTGTTCGCGAACGAATCGCGGTTTGCTATGGTTGCCTGTGGATTCGAGGTACTTAGATTTGGTGTCTTGCTCCGTGCAGAAAACAGAAGATTAATGGCTTCGAACTGCACTACCTGCAACTGCAACTCTCACTCCGTCCTTGCTGGAGGAGTGACTTATGGGCCCCAAGCAGCCTCCCTTTTCAAGATGCCAGTGGAGCAGGTAACTCAAGCCACCGCTGGATTATTCTTCGGGACCATGCTCCGACCGATGAGCTTCAATGCCCCAATGACGTTGTAAGAAGCCCCAAAGAAGTCGGTCTTTGATCGACTTACCACTGCCGCAGCCCCTCTCAACGGGTCGCCCAACTTCAATATCTCAGTTTTCAACAGACTGGGCCAGAACGTCTACAAGCCCGCGATACCCAAAGCTACCATCCCAGAACGGATAGCCATCCCGGCTCAAGCGGACGAAATCATTGGAAAGGCTCCTCCTTCCAAGAAGTCAGTTTTTACAAGGATGGCAATTCCGGCTTCTGCTCCAGGCGAGGTCCTTAAAGCTGCTTCCTCTGCCAAGAGGTCTGTCTTTGACAGATTAGACATTGTTTCTCAACGGGTGTCAGTCTTCGACAGGCTAGCACCAATAACGGTCTCTCCTCAAAGCAGGGGGCATGAGGAGGTCACCCCTACGGCTGAAACAACTCCATCCGCGCGACGTGCTCGCCGTCGTCACTGGCGCCGGGTAAGGAAAACTGGGGGCAACTCCCCCTCTGGGATAACTCCGCCAGCTCCGATGGTGGAAATCAATGCTGCTGTTCCAACCGAGAACAACTTTGAACTACTCAACAGGGTGCGCAGAAACTCTCCTACTGCAGTGCTGAAGAGAATTCCTTCACCTGTGAAGAATGCTACAGAGAAGAAGCCGGAGCAACCTTTTCAACGTCTGTCCGCTAAAATTTACAAGGTCTGGCGACAGGTCCAGGAGTCCGTGATGGATCAAGACTATTTCCTCCGATAGAAAAAGATGAAGGTTCAGCAGGAGAAGGACTACTCTGTCAATCCGGAAAAAGCAGCAGCTGACTGGGTGCCCACTGCAACGGCTCCCTCAACGTCAATCACTCAAAAGAAAAGGAGGCTGCAAAAAGCCCCTGTGAACATGGCGAACCGTAAAAGCGCTGAATATAAACGCCCCAAGTCTAGGGGCATGGTGGTGCATATTGTTAATATGGCTTCCGGAAAGGAGGAAAGCCGTGCTTCGTCGGGTCACCGACTGCTCACCCGATCTGTGACAAAAGCCCAGGAGCAGCAACAGAAGCTTCAGAAAATGATGACTGCAATGGCTGCACTTACCGGGCCAAAAGAAAGCTCGGAGGCGTCATCAGAGCAGCGTCACGAACAAGAAACCGATGCTGACTTCTTACGCAGAGTCCTCGAAAAGAAGGACAAAGAGGCCGCAGAGCAAGCGGCTAACATAAAACAGATGGCATTCCTCTTCCAAGATATAGTAGGGATGATGTTACAGCCGGACCCTCCAGCTGAAGACCCTCCGATCATTGTTGGAGAAGACGGAGGGGAGACGTCTAATCCTCCGCCGGCTCTTTCAGCAGCCAAGGAGGAAACCATTTCCAAAGCTGCACTAGACGACTATATAGCTCAGCAGATACGAGTACATCACGCGAATGAAGCGGCTGCGCAAATTGTTAAAACTGGACGACCCTATCCGGGCTGGTATAACCAAATCAGTTACCCGCCGGGATATACGATCCCTAAGTTCCATGTATATAAAGGGACAGGGAATCCACATCAGCATGTCGCCCAGTTCAGGGTACTTTGTGGCAACACTGGAGGCGACGACAAACTGCTGCTTCGCCAATTCGTCGGCAGCTTAGCAGAAACAGCCTTTGAATGGTATTCGGAGCTACCTAACGACTCTGTTAAAACATTTGCGGAGATGGAGCTACTGTTTACACAAAGATTCGTGAGTGCTAGTGGACACGCCCCGATAACAGCACTGATCAATGCCAGGATAAGGCCAGGCGAAACGTGGGTCCAATATGCAACACGATGGCGGAACCTATGGTCGAAATGCGAACAACGCATCGAAAAAGCACCTGCGGTAGGCATGTTCGTGGGAACCCTCCGCAAGCGACCATATCCCAATTCATGATATTCTTCAGGCCGACCACCTTCCAGGCCTTGATCGAAAAATTAGCCCAAATGGACCAGATGGGCCATGGACCGTCTCCTCCAAAACCGGACTCTCGAAAT
The DNA here is from genome assembly GCA_030015575.1 of Agapanthus africanus. Lineage (NCBI taxonomy): Eukaryota > Viridiplantae > Streptophyta > Magnoliopsida > Asparagales > Amaryllidaceae > Agapanthus > Agapanthus africanus. The sequence goes on from CM057338.1 coordinate 965,524,568, forward strand.
GAGAAAGGGAAAGGGAAGGCGATCGTCATTGCCAATGCTCAGCAAAAGCCGAGAAACTCAAAGCCGGTTGTTCGCCAAAACAACGTGCGTCCACGCCCATCCCTCGAGGAGAGACTGGAACGTCCTTACTCGTTTCCTCAGAATAAAACGAGAAGACTGTTTGAGCTGGCAGTGCGCAACAGACTCATCAATCTGCCGAGTCCGAAACGTCTGTTGCAGCCAGGCGATCTCGATAATCCCAATTATTGCCCTTACCACCAAATGGTAAGTCACCCGGTCGAGGATTGCTTCGTCTTTAAAGGATGGATTGAGGATCAGTACCTACAAGGCAAGTTTGCGCTGTCTGAAAAGTGGAAGGTAAACCTACCACAGCCGCACACTCCAAAGAAGACGGACGCACCGGGGGCAACTTGTCATGTGATCTCTCACTCATTGGCGGATGATAAAGAGGCACCTTGCGTCGAGAAACCGAAAGCGGACCCTAAACCAGAAATTCCGCGGCCGTCAGACGAGATGATCGATGCCTTCCTGAATGAGATTTGTCTGAAAGTTAAAGCCAATCAAGAACGTGAGATGGCCATACTGGAAGGAGCCAAACACCGCCGACTAGACCAAAGAGTCGAGACACTTCCATCAAATCAAAAGTCATCCGCTGTGGATAAAAAAAAATTCAAGACGAGGAAAAGGTTCGCCAAAGCCCTATCAGTGGGAATGAAGCTACCACCCTCTGAAGAAAACACTCGCGGTAGAGTAGAAATGCATCCTAACTTCTGCTTATATCATCAGAAGATCATACATTCTACCGAAGACTGCGACTCCTTTAAATGTTGGTAGCAAGGGTATGTCGCTCAAAAGCAACACTTCAACAGGACAAAGCGTGAAACTCGTAGACATCAGAAAAATGCGATAGATGAACGCAAAAGAGCCGCCAACTGTCACATAGCCGACTCCAAGGGATCGCAAATTATCACCTTTGGAAGTGACTCTGACGAAGAAACTGCCCTCAACCCTCTCCTCAAGGAATCCATTTCAAAAATGAAAGAATTGAGGAGTTGCGAGAACGTTCAGCCATGCAATCGCACGCTACTCGAAAAAAATCTCGGCCCCGCAAACAGAGGAGCGAACAAAAAGGATAAAGGAAAGGGAAAAACGACCTTCGTCGCCAACACTCGACAACAATCGAGTGGCCCTAGACCGGTTGTTCGTCAAAACAATATGCGTCCACGCATATCCCTCGAGGAGAGACCAGGACGTCCTTACTCGTTTCTTTAAGATAAAACAAGGAGACTGTTCGAGCTGGCAGTGCGCGACAGACCCATCAATCTGCCGAGTCCAAAACGTCCGTTGCGGCCAGGCGATGGCAACGATCCCAATTATTGCCCTTACCACCAAACGGTAAGTCACCCGATCGAGGATTGCTACGTCTTCAAAAACTTGGTTGAAGACCAATACCAACAGGGCAAGTTCGTCATCTCCGAAAACTGGAAGGTGAGCCCGTCACAACCGCACTCTCCGAGAAAGATGGATACGCCGGGGGCATCATGCTCAGTCATAGAGAAAGCCCCATAGACCGAAAAGGCAGTAAACTAGAGATTCACCTCAAATACGGCGACGACGGACCGAAACATCCTTAAACTAACGGCGGACCGAAACGTTCTTAAACTAACGGCGGACCGAAACGTCCTAAAACTAGCCGATGACCGAAACATCTTTAAACTACTACCGCAGCATTCTCAGGTTGACAAAAAAAATAAAAATATAAAATATAAAAAAAATAATAAAAAAAAGACGGTATGTCCATAAGCAAAATGGGCACGGATGAAAACCCGAAAGGGCTCCGTGAGTAAAAACAGCCGGGCTACCGGCGAGTGTTCGTGAAAACCCGAAAGGGCGCAACCTCGTAAAAAAAAAGAATAAAAAGAATAAAAAACGGTATGTCCATAAGCAAAATGGGCACGGATGAAAACCCGAAAGGGCTCCGTGAGTAAAAACAGCAGGACTACCGGCGAGTGTTTGTGAAAACCCGAAAGGGCGCAACCTCGTTAAAAGACACTTACAGGGTCCTCTTGACCTTGTAAGGAGAAACCACCTGTGTGAGATCCTTACGACTCACAAGGAAGCAACACACTTAGGGATCCTCACGATTCCTAAGGAGAAATTACACTTGCGAGATCCTCACGACTCGTAAGGAGAACTCTCTTATGGGATCTCACGGCTCATAAGATTTGAAAATCTTAAGTTGCAGAGATGTGAACCTGTTCTTAAGCAACTTCCACAACCTTCAATTTTACCCTACAAGCGGCTCAATACTGACCCTTGTATACAATCCACGGGCGCGAATAAACATTTCCCTAACAAAGTCCCACCAGTGACTAGGGATATGTCCATATGGTGAACAACCCTTATAAGTCCTCTCGACTTATAAGGAGAAAACCCTTTTGTAAGATCCTTATGATTTACAGGGGAACATACACTTAGGAATCCTCACGATTCCTAAGGAGAAAATGCACCTGCGAGATCCCCACGACTCGTAGGAAGAAATACCTTTGTGAGACCCTTACGGCTCATGAAGTCAAAAGCCTTAGTCGACGGAATCCTAACCCTGTTTACTAAGCCACCTTTGTTCAACATCGACAGAGGCAAATGATGATTCGCTCCTGGCAATATCCCAGTCGTAGCGATGTTGATGCCTAAACCAGTATCAAATTCCGAGTTCTTTCATGACAAATGACGATTCGCTCCTGGCAATATTCCAGTTGTAGCGATACTGATGCTAGAATTGGCATCAGATTCCAAGGTCCACACTCGCGATAAAAAAAAACAGCGAGCCATACATGCATACGGAATAGCCGAAATGATGGGGCAACTTGCAATAAAAATCAGCAAGTAGAAATGTATGCGTGCGAATTAGCCGAAATGATGGGGCAACTCGCAATAAAAAGTAGCGAGTGAAAATAAAATAAATAGCCGAAATGATTGGGCAATCGCGACCTTCGCGATATAAAAGCTGAAATGATAGAGCATCGCGGAAAGAAATAAAATGAAAAATATATATAACGAAATTCATGCCCTACAGGTGAGATCACATCGATCCCTGTATACAATCCAGGGGCACAAACAAAGAGGGAACCATACCTTCCCAACAGGCTCCATCAGAAAGCGAAGCCAAATCTCGACGGTTCATAGACAACCTAGAGACCATCTCTGCATTCGTCTCATTACAGCGGACACGATGTCAACGACGGTGTTCCTCTGCAGTCCAGCAGGATGCAGTTGCAACGTCAACAAAAGACCTCACGGTCGAAACAAAGCGGAGTGACGGCAAAATCCCAGCTCCACCTCAGCATTCGTCTCATTACAGCAGACGCAATGTCAACAACGGCGTTCCTTCGCAGTCCAACAGGATGCAGATACAACGTCAACGAAAAACCCCATGGTCAAACAAGCGGAGTTACGGCAAAATCCCAGCTCCACATCAGCATTCGTCTCATTACAGCAGACGCAATGTCAACAACAGTGTCCTTCCTCTAACAGGATTCGGACATGAAAAAACAAACGAAGCAAAGGCCAAATTCCTAGCTTCAAGGTCTTAACGGCAAGTCATAAAAAGCCTGAAAGACCATCGGAGATTATCTCACAACAGTGTGGAGCGGTCACCACCTCGACGTTTGTCTCGATACAACAGACGAGATGTCACCTCAGCGTTCTTCCTCCAACAGGATTCAGACGCAACATCATCAAAACAGTGGAGCCACGGCAAAATCCCTAGTTCCCAAACCTAGACGGTTCACTAGCAACCTAGAGACAACCGCGACATCCGTCTCGATACAGCAGACGCGATGCCAGCAAACGAAGCAAATGCCAAATTCCTAGCTTCAGGGTCTTGACGGCAAATCACATAAAACCCGAAAGACTATCGGAGATCATCTCACACCAGCGCGGAGTGGTTATGACTCATCGGGGCTCTCCAAAATGAGCCTAACCTCAAGTAAAAAGCAGCATGGCAAAATTCCTAACGCTTACTCTTCCGACGGTCAAACTGCCAAGGAGGATTGCTTGAAGACGTCTTGTCCAGCCCCCGAAAGGATCAGAGACAAGGCAGTCGCAGGGCTACTCGAACAGCACGATTGCCTATCGAGAAATATATCAGCTGATGTGACGGTACAACGGCCAAAACCCTAAGTACTACAGACCCTAACGGACTGCTGTCGTAAAGAGCAGAGGTTAACTGTGACGCTAGGATATTCTTGCGAGAAATGCTCGGTTCGTCTCGACTCGTGAGGAAATTGATGTCTTTGCGAGAACTGCTCGATTCGTCTCGACTCGTGAGGAAAAGACTTAGGCAGCGGGGATAAAAAAAAACCTGTTTCCTAAGCACTGGGATCCTGCAATTCGGCCCAAAACGGTCTCTTGCATACTATCCACGGGTCTCACTCTCCGAAGTCGAATCTCGACAAGGAGGGAAACAACCGCTTACGGGTCCTCTCGACTCATAAGAGGGAAAATTGTTTTATAAGATCCTTACGACTTATAAGAGAAAACGCACTTAGGAATCCTCACGATTCCTAAGGAGAAAATACACCTACGAGATCCTCATGACTCGTAGGAAGAAAAGTCTTTATGAGACCCACACGCCTCATGAAGTTGAAAAGCCTTAGGTAGCAGACCTGACCTGCTTCCTGAGCCATCACTACTCCCTAAGATGTTCAAGATAGAATGTTATATATCGCTTACAGGCTATGCTTATTTAAAGAATGTGCCAGTAACAAAGCAGAAAATAAAAGGAAGGAGGCAAAAGAGTTGTCATTCATACTTGGAAAGTTTTTACATCAATAAAGAAATAAACAACAACATTATTGAAATTTTTACCACGGTATAACCTCGGACCCAGGACATGGGTTGAGGAATTTGAAAGTAACCTTATCTAAAACTTTCCAAGCCTGGCGAACCATCCTAGTGTGCTTCCTTTCGCGAGCACGAGCGTCGGGATCCCCACTGATGTTCTCCTCTCTCCGATAGGCAGCAAGTATTGCAGACTGTTGAAAAGCTTGGGGCAGAAGATCGATAAGGTTATCTCGCCTCCTCTTTGAGATTAGGCTCATCAGATACACTGAGTGCACCTTATCCTCGGCGGCATCCAATGCCCCAGGTGGCACACCGGTATAGAATAAGGGAAGCGCTTCCCAGATGGCTCCCACGATAAGCTTCAGGAGAGGGAAGCGCCAAGGAAGCAGTTGGCCGTTGTATGCGTCGAAGCGGCTCATGATTTCAGCACACTTGGCGTTGGTAAATTCTCGGTTCTGAGAACGGCCGAGTCGGCGGATGTCCTCGTAGGAGATAATCTCGTCGAGGTCGTACATGTGGGCGTCCATCACTCCTATAAAAGAAGATCGACAAAAATCAGCAACTCTTAAGAATTCTGCTATATGATTTAAAAGGAGCAAAGCTCCATTAATGAATCGAGAAATTATAAATGAAATCTTTCAGAGAGCAGAACTCTATTGATGAAATCCTAACAGGGTTCTCTTTAGTTCTCTTTAGATCCTTTTAGAGCAAAGCTCTGCTAAGTGAAACCCTAATGGGTTTTCTTTAGATCAGGGATCTATTAAGAGAAAGACTCTGTCAATGAAAATTAAATTAATTTAATTAAAAATTTTACCTAAAAAGTGTTTTCTAAAGAAATTCTGACTCTTGGGGTTCTTGAAGGCAAGAGCAAGGCTCTGAAGTTTTGAAAGTAAAAATCTTAAAAGATGATGATCATCTGTGGAGGACCAAAGGTCCTATTTATAGGCATCAAATGCCCTTTCAACTTCCAAGAGTTTCCGCGACGGTTGGAATTCTACCACCGCTGCGCTCATGTTTGGAGGGCCACGTAAGCGCAATGGTAGGGGGCATTTGTTTACCCCAATCAGAGCAAAACTCTGTTCAAATTCCAAGACGGGAAACGAAGCAACGCTTCTGTTTCCCCCAATCAGAGTAAAGCTCTGTTTTGAAAACTAAAGTGAAAATTAAAATTAAAAATAAATGAAGCAACGCTTCAGATCCCCTGCGCTGCGCGCAGAACGCCACGTGTCAAAATCAGGCATGCCAGCGCAGGGAGCGCAGCGCCCAAGGCAGCGCACCTGTCACGCCCCACTTCCCAGAGTACGCTAAGGTAGGCACGTGACATAGCTAACCATGCTACCTGTGGATAGAAAAAATCCCTCCACAGTCACATTACGGCTGTAGAGATCTCAAGAACAAGAAGTAAACTAAACTATCTAGTACATGTCCATGAGCCAGAATGAATGAGTCAAGAAATAATAATATGCGAAAGCAAGAGATACAATAAATGAAACACCTGGAAAGTAAAACTGCATACCGACGGGATCTTCACCGCTCGGTCTAACAGCGGTAATGCTCCTGATCAGTCTACAACAAAGGTAGAAGAATCTGGGCCATGCAAAACCCAGACGTCAGCGCGTCATAACATCAAGCAATAATATGTAAACAGGGTAGCAAGACATGCAAGTATAATCATAAATAGTAAAACAGGTGTACAACAATATAAATCAGGGCAGTGAAAGGTAGTGTGCAGTGAGTAAACTAAACTGGTCTGTTGGTTATCTACTCTCAAGTCTTTGAAATCAATTTGATGAATCATCGATGTAACTCAATAGTATCCCGTGCGTGCCCGGGACCACGGTCAAGATTCTCGGGATGAATCCGAGACGTGCCGCTAGGCAGTAAAAGGTAGCATGTACAGATGAGTGATGTCAGCATCATCACCCCGGGCTGGTCTAGCCCATAAGACTGATCAGAACAGGTATCGAACTGTCGAGTTACAAGTCAGGTTTCATCATTGATTTCCCCATACCCCCAAGCTATACGTGTTCAAGTCAGGTATTTAAGTAATCAAGAACTAATGCCAACATAGGAGCAGGTAGGTGCAGGTTTGTCTGGAAGACAACAGGAACGGTCCGTAAGGACTACATGTCAGGTTTGTTGGTATTAGACACAAGATCAGGTAACAGGTCAAGCCATGGTATATCAGGTCAAGTCAAGTAGTGTACGGTACCATGTCGGGTCAAGTAATATATGTATAGCAAGTCATGTCAGATTTGTAAAAGATATCATGTGGGTGCTCATAATCAACTAACATAATCATGGTTATAAATAAACAAGCATGGGTATCAACAACACAATAAATTGACACATGTAATAGGTTAAGCAATATGTGCAGATTAAACTACTTAGCTGTACGGTTATCAGTTTGAGTTTAAGAGATGGTTTCAACATTATATGAATACAGTATGACAAATATGGAGGTTAAAATCAGGTTAATAATCATTAAGTAATCTAGAGATGCAATGACATGTATGCTATGTTCAATGGATGCAATTATAACTAAAACCGGTTAAAAATGCGCACGGATGTCTGATAGAGTAAAACTAGAGAAAAGGGTATCATGGACTATATACAATAGTTATTATGTGATTAAAATGTAACTGTGGTTACTAGGTATAGTCAACTAAATGCAACAGTTAAGCTTCAAGTTCTAGATCTGGAAAATGTAAACGGAACGTCAAACTATTAACTTGGAACTCATGGCTTTAGGTTCTGTCTATAGATTTAATAAGACAAATAGATAAATTTATATGGGAAATAGTATGAATAGCATGTAGCAAGTTTCACTTGCCTCAGAACAAAGGTCGAGATGCAGGCGGCCTGGTGCGACATGACACGATACGGTGTGTGAAATGGCACGACACGGTACTGGGTCTAGTCGCGATCTGGTGCGCGGTCTGGGCACGATCTGGTGCGCGGTCTGGGCGCGATACGGTCGTGACATGGAAATGGGGATGGTATGATTCGTCCGGATGGTCGGCGGCGACATGGCTCCGGCGGCGGTCGGAAACCGAGAATGCAGAAAGAAAAGAAGAAGTTGTAGGAAAAGAAAGGAAGGGGATGGTGCTCTGGGGTTAGCTCGGGGGTTCTGGGACAGAGGTGAGGGGGTGACGACGACAATGGGTCGTCAACGGCGAGGTCCACGGCAAGGCAGTGGGTTTTCCGGCGATGGGGCAGTGTGTGTGGGTTTCTTGGGTTGCAGGGGGAAGTTGCAGGTTGCGGTGACGAGGGTGGTCGTGGTGTCGGGAGGAGAGAAGGAAGTGGGGAGAAGAAAGCGGTGACTAGGGTGGTCGGAGATGTGGAGGCGAGGTCGGGGCTGTGGGTTCCAGTTAGATGCAGGTGTGTCGGGTTCGTCGGGGTGGTAAGCGGTGGGCGTGAAGGGGAGAAGAAAGAGGTCGACGAGGGGAGAATATGGTAGTGAGGGTTGAGTCCGACGCCGGCGAGGTGGTGACGGTGACGTGCAGGAGAGCGAGGGTGAAGACTAGGGTTCAGGTGTCAGGGATCTTGGGTTGTAGCGGGGAGATGAGTCGTGGGGATGTGAGGAGGTCGAGGCATTGGTCGCGGTGGTGACGACGGCGAGGGGACGGGCGCGGGCGATGGGCGCGGCGCGGCGTGGGTCTGAGGGTTTCCGTGAGGCGAGAAAAGGAATTTGAGAAGGAGAAGGAAGAGAGAGAGAGAGTTCACGAGGGGGAGGGAGAGAGAGACGTGCATGAATTTAATTAATGGAGATAGAGAGAGAGAGAGAGAGATTTGTTTGATTTAATAATATATTCAGTTGAAACTAATTATTATATAATATTACAGTATTAGAGGAAATATTTTAAAGGAATGTCACAGTTAATATTAAGGATATATTATATTAGTTAAAGAAATGTTGAATGAATAAGGAATAATGTAATATTATAATATTCGTCCGTTTGAGATTTTGGTAAAAACAAACTTACTCCAAAACACGTCCGGGTCGGGTCCAAAAATTCAGATTAAAAATATGAAAAATATATGTGACTTCCAAATTTCAAATGAATGCTCAGTCAAGGAAAATGCATACCCCCAAGAACGGATGCACGTACGTGCGTGTAGCTATCCAAACACGTCTGTTTCACTGAACGGGACGAGAACAAGATGCGCGGACGCTACCACGGGGTTAGGGGTATCATGCAGACTATGAAATGTATTTTTAAAATATTTTACGTGACTTAAAATGTTATATAATAAAAGATACCATGCCAAATGAAATGCCAGTATGCGATAAAGTTGAAAATGCCCAGGTTTACATAACAAGTTAGGGTGATTCATAAATATGAATCAAACAAGTTTCAAGCAAGCGGGTCGGGTCGAATGCAATGTACAATGTAAAATACCATCCGCACCCAAAATATGATAGATCAAGAAAATACCACGAATAAAGAAATACGAGGACTGGAATTGGTATAAATGAACTCGGGTGTTACATTATACCCAACTACAAAAAGAATTTCGTCCTCGAAATTCCAAGAACAAGAAAGGATAAACAATCAAGAACTACTAGGATAGATGGGAAATCTTCTGTTGGACTTCATCTTCTCGTTCCCAAGTTGACTCTCCATGTGAGCGATTACCCCAAGAAACAAGTACAAGAGGGATAACTCTGTTCTTAAGAATCTTTTCCTTTCGATCCACAATCGACATCAATCGTTACTCAAAGGCTAAATCTCCACTTACAGTCAGCTCTGAGTGATCCAGCACGTGTGCTTCATCTCGAACATACTTACGGGGTTGAGGTACGATAAACATGTCATGAACATTCGCCTAGGATTGCGGTAACGCCAATCGTTACGCCACTTCTCCAACACGCTCCAAAATCTCAATGGTCCAACGAATCGAGGACTAAGCTTTCCTCGACTTCCAAAGTGAATCACCCCTCTAGCCGATGACATCTTTAAGAATACCAAATCACCCACGACGAACTATAGAGGTCTTCTCGACGTATCTGCCCAACTCTTTTTGTCGGTCTTGTGCTGCCTTCATACGATTCCGGATAGTTTTAACCTCTTCAACTGTTTGCATGATCAAGTCCGGTCCCAATAATCTTTGTTCACAACATCGTCCCAGCAAACAGGTGAACGACATTTGCGACCATATAAAGCTTCGAATGGAGCCATCTGAATAGTTGCCTGGAAACCGTTGTCGTACGAAACTCCACCAAGTGTAGCTGATCCTCCCATGAACCCTTGAAATCTAACATGCAAGCTCATGTCTTCACGAGTTTGGATCATTCTCTCCGACTGACCATCTGTTCGAGGTTGATAAGCTGTGCTAAACTTCAATCGTGTCCCCAAACTTTCCTATAAACTCTTCCAGAAGTGTGCTAAGAATTGGGTGTCATAGTCGGATACGATGCTCACAGGTACTCCATGAAATCTTACAATCTTCTGTATGTACCGTCCTGCCAAAACTTCTGTTGATTGGCCAACTCAAAATGGGATGGAATGAGCTGCCCTGGTCAATCGATCAACAATCATCCAAACTGCATTGTTGCCTTTTGGACTCCGCAGTAAAGCCGTCATGAAATCCATGGTTATATGTTCCTACTTCCACTGAGGAATCGGAAGTGGTTGCAATAAACCAGCCATCCTTTGATGTTCAGCCTTAACTTGCTGACACACCAAGCACTTTGCTACAAAGCGGGCAATCTCCCGTTTCATGTCTTCCCACCAGAATTGCTATCGTAACACTCGGTACATTTTTGTGCCTCCTGGATGTACGGAACATGCGAAACTGTGTGCCTCCTTCATAACTACTTCACGGATATCTCCCCTTGGCCCACACAAATGGATACCATAATGCAACGTATCACCTTCATGAATCAATAAGTCTGTCCGAATTTCAGCTTTAACCTATTCTCGAAACCTTTGCAATCTTGAGTCCTTCAATTGCGCTGCTTTAATATTCTCGATCAATGACAACTGTACTTGCAGCTGCATCAACTGCCCCAAAGAATGCGGTAGCACAACTTCCAAATCGAATCTCCGAAAGTCTTCAATAAGTTTCTTCTGTGCAGTCAACATCTGAATTGCTGGCAACCGACTAAGCGCATCTGGCACAACACTAACTTTCCCCGGATGGTATTCAAGATCAAGATCGTAGTCAGCCATCAGCTCCAACCATCTATGCTGCCTCATATTAAGCTCCTTCTGTGTGAACACATACTCCAGGCTTTTGTGATCGGTAAATACTTCGACCCTAAATCTTCAAAGTGAAAATCACAGCTGCTAGCTCCAAATCATGAGTTGGGTAATTCTCCTCATGGGTCTTCAACTGTCTTGATGCGTAAGTTGTAACCTTCCCATACTGCATCAAAACGCATCCCAATTCTTTCTCAGGTGCGTCACTGTGAATCACCAATCCTCCGAAATTGTCTGGCACGGTCAGAATAGGAGCGGTTATCAACTTTTGCTTTAGAATCTCAAAAGCTGACGCACAACTATCCGTCCACACAAATGGTACCTCCTTGCGCGTAAGCTTGGTCAAAGACTCAGCCAAACGAGAAAAAATTCTCCAAGAACCTTCTATAATACCCGGCCAGTCCAAGAAACTCCTTATCTTCACAACATTCTTTGGAATCGGCCAATCTCGAACCACTGTAATCTTTCGGATCAACGATGATTCCTTCTCCAGCCACAACGTGCCCCAAAACTTCACTTCTTCAAGCCAAAACTTGCACTTACTCACCTTTGCATACAATTTCCTTGCCTCAATGTCTGCAGTGCAATCTTCAAGTGTTCCACACGCTCTTCCTTGCTCCTCGAGTAGACCAGACTATCATCGATGAACACCACTATAATCTGGTCCAGGAACGGTGAAAAGATTCGGTTCATCAGATCCTTAAATATCGTTGGTGCATTCGTTACTCCGCATGGCATCACTAAATACTCGTAATGTCCATACCGAGTTCGGAATGCAGTCTTACAAATATCTTCTGGTTTAACTCGGACCTGATGATATCCGGATCGCAAATCCAGCTTCGAGAATACCCTCGCGCCACTAAGCTGCTCGAATATTTCACCAATGCGAGGGATCGGGTACTTGTTCTTAATAGTCACCGGGTGTAAATTCTTGATAAACGTTGCACATCCTCCTTGTGTCATCTTTCTTCTTTACTAGAAGAACTGGAGCTCTCCAAAGTGGGTTGCTGCTGTGAATCCACTCCTTCTCTAGCAATTCGGTAACCTGTTTCTTGACTTCTTCCAACTCCACTGGTGCTATCGGGTAATACGCCTTTGAGATTGGCGCTGCACCAGGAACAAGATTAAACTCCACATCTCGTTTTGGCGATAAACCCGAGATGTCTTCGAACACGTCGATGAATTCTCGAACTATAGCCGGCTCTTCTTCCTTATCAACTTCCATCGACGAAAGAACATTGTTTGTCGGCCTAGCCCTAAACTCGACTGGCCCGACAGAACCGCTTCCTCCAGCAAAACAAGCTCCGAATGTTCGGGAATCCGGAGAATCACTTTCCTTTCCTTACAATAAATATGAGCGTGGAAAGTGCCGCGAAAATCCATTCCCAAGACAACAACAACAAAGGAATGCACTAGGATTGAATAATCCTAAAGCGGGGCAAAACAAGAACAAGTAAGATACCGAGATGACTTCATCCGAAATCAATATGCTGAAGAGGATTAAGCACGGTAAGCATGATTCAAGCTGGTGATAAAATAATAACTGGTAAGCTATGAAACCGAGAGAAGCAAGGTAATATAATGATCATGAAACAAGGAAATGAATCAAGACCAGGACTCCAAGTTACTTGAATAGAGTACCGCATTGTAACCATGCTGCAGTTCATGGATACAATTACATAACTCCAATTAAGTTGCCCAAATCCTAGTATTAGAATCAAAGAACGGGGAGAAACAATAGAGAACCAAAAAGTTTCAAGTCGAGATGCAAAGTGGTTTGCATATCGTCAAGGCGAAGGATAAAAGAAGGATATGATTCAAGAATCATGATAGCAATGTGGCAGGACATGCTCCTAATTATGAGTATTCTGATTCGTGTATTGGGTCCAATACCCAACTACAAAAGAATCAAACTCGATTAACCTATATCCTATGTCTCTGATACCAAAGGAACCATGTCACGCCCCGCTTCCCAGAGTACGCTAAGGTAGGCACGTGACATAGCCAACTATGCTACCTGTGGTTAGGAAAAATCCCTCCACAGTCACATTACGGCTGTAGAGATATCAAGAACAAGAAAATAAACTAAACCATCTAGTATATGTCCATGAGCCAGAATGAATGAGTCAAGAAATAATAATATGCGGAAGCAAAAGATACAATAAATGAAACACCTGGAAAGTAAAACTGCATACCGAGGGGATCTTCACCGCTCGGTCTAACAGCAGTAATGCTCCTGATCAGTTTGCAACAAAGGTAGAAGAATCTAGGCCATGCAAAACCCAGACGTCAGCGCGTCATAACATCAAGCAATAATATGTAAACAGGATAGCAAGACATGCAAGTATAATCATAAATAGTAAAGCAGGTGTACAACAATATAAATCAGGGCAGTGAAAGGTAGTGTGCAGTGAGTAAATTAAACTGGTCTGTTGGTTATCTACTCTCAAGTCTTTGAAATCAATTTGATGAATCATCGATGTAACTCAATAGTATCCCGTGCGTGCCCGGGACCACGGTCAAGATTCTCGGGCTGAATCCGAGACGTGCCGTTAGGCAGTAAAAGGTAGCATGTACAGATGAGTGATGTCAGCATCATCACCCCGGGGCTGGCCTAGCCTGCAAGACTGATCAGAACAGGTATCGAACTGTCGAGTTACAAGTCAGGTTTCATCATTGATTTCCCCATACCCCCAAGCTATACGTGTTCAAGTCAGGTATTTAAGTAATCAAGAATTAATGCCAACACAGGAGCAGGTATGTGCAGGTTTGTCTGGAAGACAACAGGAATGGTCCGTAAGGACTACATGTCAGGTTTGTTGGTATTAGACACAAGATCAGGTAACAGGTCAAGCCATGGTACATCAGGTCAAGTCAAGTAGTGTACGGTACCATATCGGGTCAAGTAATATATGTGTAGCAAGTCATGTCAGGTTTGTAAAAGATATCATGTGGGTGCTCATAATCAACTAACATAATCATGGTTATAAATAAACAAGCATGGGTATCAACAACACAATAAATTGACACATGTAATAGGTTAAGCAATATGTGCAGATTAAACTAATTAGCTGTACGGTTATCAGTTTGTGTTTAAGAGATGGTTTCAACATTATATGAATACAGTATGACAAATATGGAGGTTAAAATCAGGTTAATAAGCATTAAGTAATCTAGGGATGCAATGACATGTATACTATGTTCAATGGATGCAATTATAACTAAAACCGGTTAAAGATGCGCACGGATGTCCGATAGAGTAAAACTAGAGAAAAGGGTATCATGGATTATATACAATAGTTATTATGTGATTAAAATGTAACTGTGGTTACTATGTATAGTCAACTAAATGCAACAGTTAAGCTTCAAGTTCTAGATCTGGAAAATGTAAACGGAACGTTATATTGTTAACTTGGAACTCATGGCTTTAGGTTCTGTCTATAGATTTAATACGACAAATAGATAAATTTATATGGAAAATAGTATGAATAGCATGTTGTAAGTTTCACTTGCCTCAGAATAAAGGTCGAGATGCAGGCGGCCTGGTACGACATGACACGATACGGTGTGTGAAATGGCACGACACGGTACTGGGTCTAGTCGCGATCTGGTGCGCGGTCTGGGCGCGATCTGGTGCGCGGTCTGGGCGCGATACGGTCGTGACATGGAAATGGGGATGGTATGATTCGTCCGGATGGTCGACGGCGGCATGGCTCTGGCGGCGGTCGGAAACCGAGAATGCAGAAAGAGAAGAAGAAGTTGTAGGAAAAGAAAGGAAAGGCTTGGTGCTCTGGGGTTAGCTCGGGGGTTCTGGGACAGAGGTGAGGGGGTGACGACGACAATGGGTCGTCGACGGCGAGGTCCACGGCAAGGCAGTGGGTTTTCCGGCGATGGGGCAGTGTGTGTGGGTTTCTTGGGTTGCAGGGGGAAGTTGCAGGTGGCGGTGACGAGGGTGGTCGTGCTGTCGGGAGGAGAGAAGGAAGTGGGGAGAAGAAAGCGGTGACGAGGGTGGTCGGAGATGTGGAGGCGAGGTCGGGGCTGTGGGTTCCAGTTGGATGCAGGGGTGTCGGGTTCGTCGGGGTGGTAAGCGGTGGGCGTGAAGGGGAGAAGAAAGAGGTCGAGGAGGGGAGAATATGGTGGTGAGGTTTGAGGCCGACGCCGGCGAGGTGGTGACGGCGACGTGCAGGCGAGCGAGGGTGAAGACTAGGGTTCGGGTGTCAGGGATCTTGGGTTGTAGCGGGGAGATGAGTCGTGGGGATGTGAGGAGGTCGAGGCGTTGGTCGCGGTGGTGACGACGGCGAGGGGACGGGCGCGGGCGATGGGCGCGGCGCGGCGTGGGTCTGAGGGTTTGCGTGAGGCGGGAAAAGGAATTTGAGAAGGAGAAGGAAGAGAGAGAGAGTTCACGAGGGGGAGGGAGAGAGAGAGACGTGCATGAATTTAATTAATGGAGATAGAGAGAGAGGTTTGTTTGTTTTAACAATATATTCAGTTGAAACTAATTATTATGTAATATTACAGTATTAGAGGAAATATTTTAAAGGAATGTCACAGTTAATATTAAGGATATATTATATTAATTAAAGAAATGTTGAATGAATAAGGAATAATGTAATATTATAATATTCGTCCGTTTGAGATTTTGGCAAAAATAAATTTACTCCAAAACACGCCCGGGTCAGGTCTAAAAATTCAGATTAAAAATATGAAAAATATATGCGACTTCCAAATTTCAAAATGAATGCTCAGTCAAGGAAAATGCATACCCTCAATAACGGATGCACGTACATGCGTGTAGCTATCCAAACACGTCTGTTTCACTGAACGGGACGAGAACAAGATGCGCGAACGCTACCACCGGGTTAGAGGTATCATGCAGACTATGAAATGTATTTTTAAAATATTTTACGTGACTTAAAATATTATATGATAAAAGATGCCATGCCAGATAAAATGCCAGTATGCGATAAAGTTGAAAATGCCCAAGTTTACATAACAAGTCAGGGTGATTCATAAATATGAATCAAAAAAGTTTCAAGCAAGCGGGTCGGGTCGAATGCAATGTACAATGTAAAATACCATCCGCACCCAAAATACGATAGATCAAGAAAATACCACGAATAAAGAAATACGAGGACTGGAATTGGTATAAATGAACTCGGGTGTTACAGCACCCAATAAGGGTAAGGCTCTATTCAAAACAAAATTAAAGGAAGCAACGCTTCAGTTGCGCTGCGCTCTGCGCTGCGCGACACGTGTCACCGCAGTTGCGCTGCGCGACACGTGTCAAGCGCTGGTGCGTTTGCACCAAACAGAATTAAAATTCCAGTAAGATCTTTCTGTTCTTGTTAAAACAAGAAGATTGTCTTCTGTAAAACAGAAGCTCTTGGATCAAAAATCCAATGGTGGGGAAAAATCCCCAAATAACTCAGAGAATTATCTCTTTAACAAATTTAACAAATTAATGGGCATTA
Source organism: Agapanthus africanus (assembly GCA_030015575.1). Classification (NCBI taxonomy): domain Eukaryota; kingdom Viridiplantae; phylum Streptophyta; class Magnoliopsida; order Asparagales; family Amaryllidaceae; genus Agapanthus; species Agapanthus africanus. The sequence continues at coordinate 965,541,090 of CM057338.1, forward strand.
TATAAAGGCCCCTAGACCCCAATTCAAAAGACACAGAAGAGAGAAATAGAGAAACACAGAAACAGAGAGAGAACTCTAAAGAATTTGGAGAAGAACTCAAAAAGAGGAAAAAAGGTAAACCCTTTGAATAAAAAAAGAAGAATTTCTTCTGAAAAGATCATTGATTTAAGAACAAGATCAAAGATCTTCAATAAAAAATATAATAATAAAGGCATTGCCTTTCTTGATGAACCACCGGTTCTGGAATCTTAAAAGATTCTTTTCTTGAATCCAAAATTGGATCAAGATATTAAAACAATGCCTTGCACTTGTAAATCTGCACTGTTGTGTTCTTGGGTTGGCACAAGCCACCAGAGAGCGCCACGTGTCAGCTCCAGAACAGCTTGCGCTATGCGCTTTTAAATAGAGCATTGCTCTTTGAAATTGGCGCAACACACCAGAGCGCGCCACGTGTCAGCAGCGCAACAGCGCAGCGCACTGCGCTTACGCTCACCAGAGTATGACACGTGTCATCTCCACATGGACTTGCGCCTTGCGCTCCTCAATTGGCGCAAAGCACCTGACAAGCCACGTGATACTCTGTCAGACTAATTAATGCAATGCATTATCAAGAGCAGAGCCCAATAAAGAAAGGTCTATCAGACCAAATAAAAGTGCTATGCACTATTAAAAAGGACAGAGTCCAAATCAAAAAGGCCTAACAGGCCAGAATAAAATGCAGTGCATTATTAACAAGGGCAGGGCCCTAATAAAGGCCTACTAGGCTAAATATAAATAAAAATGTTGAACATTCTCAATTGGACTTAGCTCAATCATGGCCGTAAGTCCTCAAATTAAATTGACTGAGCACGATTGCTCTCTTAAATCAATTTACATCCGGTTCAAGGGTACATCTCTGAACTCATCTCATATTTGTCATTGTAATCCTTCAATGTCTTCAGAGAGGTGATGGGTCCCGACAGCCATACATTTCGATGGACCACCATGTCCCTAAACTGGCGATGGACCACTACGTCCCTAAACTGGAACAATAGAGCCCTCAAATGCTCTTTTATCGGATCTAAACGATCCCGTTTAAGTTGATCTTAGCCTCAAACATGGCTAACGTATCCTTAAACATTCAAACAGATTTTAGTCATAAATTGGGCTATAAGATCCCTAATCAACTTTGGTTCAAGGGTACATCTCCGAACTCCCCTGACACCTATCGTTGTAATCCTTCAACGACGTCAGAGAGGTGATGGGTCCCGATGGCCATGCATACAGTGGACCACTATGTCCCTAAACTGGAACAACAGAGCCCTCAAATGCTCTTTGTCGGATCTAAACGATCCCGTTAAGTTGATCTTAGTCTCAAACTGGACTAACGTATCCTTAACAAACGTTTGAGTTGATTTTAGCCTCAAATATGGCTAACGTATCCTCAAACCAAAACCCCAAAACCCAAATCTAAGTAAATACGGATTTGGACTAATCCACGTCCTACGGGCGACGGCATCACTTAGTCTCCGTATACAATCCACGGGCATCCACAAACAAAACAAAAACACACGACACGAAGTGAAATTCTGGAGAAGGAGAAAGTGGTTACCGCGATGCGGTAGCGTAATTAACTGCAGGGGCTTGCGCCTGCAGGGAAGAGTATCCCCACAATCAAAAACCCCTCAAGCGAGGGGGAATCTGACGAAGTCTGCTACATCGGCCGCATCCGTCTAAACCTCCGATACACGGTGCCATAAATCAACTTGGTATTTTCGGAGAGATGGACGGATAAAACCAAATAGCATCTGCCCCGAATCTCAGCGCCAGGACTTCGAAGTCTTGTGCGCCGTCTTTCGGAGGGGAACAATATGCACGAAATTGATGGATCTTCTTTCGCGTGGAGGTCGACTTGATCTGGTTCCCGTTTTAACGACGTGGAGGTCGATGCTGCCATTTTTACGACGTGGACGGTCGGTGCTGCCATTTTTGCAACTTGGACGGTCGATACTGCCCTTTTCGCGACTTGGACGGTCGGTGATGCCATTTTAGCAACTTTGATAGTCGGTGCTGCCATTTTAGCGACGTGGACGGTCGGTTCTGCCCTTTTTGCGACTTGGACGGTCTGTGCTGCCCTTTTAGCGACTTGGACGGTCGGCTCTTCCTTTTTGTGACTTGGACGGTCGGTGCTGCCCTTTTAGCGACTTGAACGGTCGGTGCTGCCCTTTTAACAACTTGGACGGTCGGTTATGCCCTTTTTGCGACTTGGACGGTCGGTTCTGCCCTTTTTGCGACTTGGACGGTCGGTGCTGCCCTTTTAGCGACTTGGACGGTCGGCTCTGCCCTTTTTGTGACTTGGACGGTCGGTTCTGCCTTTTTTGCGACTTGGACGGTCGGTTCTGCCCGTTTTGCGACTTGGACGGTCGGTGCTGCCATTTTTTGCGACGTGGACGGTCGGTGCTGCCATTTTAGCGACTTGGACGGTCGGTTCTGCCCTTTTAGCCACTTGGACGGTCGGTGCTGTAGCAACTTGGACGGTCGGCTCTGCCCTTTTTGCGACTTAGAAAGTCGGTGCTGCCCTTTTAGCGACTTGGACGGTCGGTGCTGCCCTTTTAGCGACTTGGACGGTTGGAGACTTGATTTGACTTGTTCCGCTTCTTGCGGTGTCAAGGATGAAGTTGACTTGTTTCCGAGGTGGAGCTTGATTCTGCCAGGGAGGTCATCGGTTATTTTGCTGATTTGATGTGATTTGGGTTGACATCGGTACCGCTGCACTGGAATATGGTACCAGGAGCGAATCATCATCTACCATGACAGGATTTAGGGATTTTGGTTTTGGTTTGGCATCAGCACCGCTGGACTGGAATATGGTACCAGGAGCGAATCATCATTTGTCATGAGGCGATTTCCCTCATTCCCAGTTTAACGACTTAGGGGTCATACGTTCCCAGTTTAACGACTTAGAGGTCATCTGTTCCCAGTTTAAAGACTTAGGGGTCTATTGGATTGGAGTTTGGAATTTTAGGGTTAGGGTAGGCATCAGCGTTGCTAACACTGAAGCACATATGCCAGGAACAATTCATCATTTGCCTTTTTCCTGTTGGGGAGCGATGGCTTAGGAGACAGGTTTAGGTCCTTATCACCTAAAGGTTTTCAATTTTATGAGCCGTAAGGGTCCCATAAAAGCATTTTCTCTCTACGAGTCGAAAGGATCTCGTAGGTGTGATTTCTTCTTAGGAGTCATGGGGACTCCCAAGTGTGTTTTTCCTTTATGAGTCGTAAGGATCCCACGAAGGTGTTTTCTTACGAGTCATGAGGATCCCATAAGTTTGTTCTCCTCATGTATCGTGAGGACACATGAGTGAGTCTTTCCAAATGGAGCATGGCCCCAAGGGCGGAGACCAGCAGCGTAACTGGTGATTGCGGTGGGGCATGGATATGCTGAGAATTATTTGAGCCCGTGGATTGTATACGGTAGTCAACTTGGGGATCAACCGTAGGGCTGGGAGAATTTTGGGAGATTGGATTTTGGTTGGTGTCTGCATCGCTGCACTGGAATATGATATCAGGAGCGACTCATCATTCGCCTTTTGAGAATTTGGAATTTGGATCTTGTTTGGCATCAGCATTGCTGCACTGGAATAATGCCAGGAGCAACTCATCATTTGTCCCGGAAGGACTTGGGATTTGGGTTTTTGGTCGGCATCAGCACCGCTAACAATGAAGCGAAATACTAGGAGCGACTCATCATTTGCCGTTGCCCGTTGGGGAGCGATGGATCAGGAGACAGGTTTAGATCCCTATCACCTAAGGCTTTTCAATTTTATGAGCCGTAAGGGTCTCATAAAAGCATTTTTCCCTACGAGTCGAGAGGATCTCGCAGGTGTATGTTCTCCTTAGGAATCGTGAGGATTCCTAAGTGTATTGCTCCTTTGTGAGTCGTAAGAATCTCATGCAGAGATTTTCTCCTCACAAGGTCGAGAGGGCTTTGCGAGTGTATTTTATCTCTTTTCATGAGTTTGCGCATTTTCGGGTTTTCACAAACTCGCCGGCAGTCCTGCTGTTTTTACTCATGGAGCCCTTTCGGGTTTTCATCCGTGCCCGTTTTGCTTGTGGACATACCTTTTTTTGCTTTATTTTTGTCGCTGGTGGGACTTTAAAAGTAGTTTCACCGGCAGGACTTGGGAGAGATAGGGGTCGTTTACGCCCGTGGATTGTATACGGTTTTGCAGGATTTATGATCCAGACCGTAGGGCCTGTGTGCTCAATTCGCCTACGACTTGGAGCATTCACGCGTAATATTTCTTGAGATATCGGCCATTGATAGGTGGGATGGGCTTTTCTCTCTCGGCATTTATCAGCTGGTAGGATCCTCCATCAAACACTTTCTCGATGACCTATGGTCCTTCCCTGTTTGGCTCGAATTTTTCCTTGGCATGTCGATTGGGGTTGATCGGTCTTTTGAGGACCAACACCAATTCACCTTTCTTGAAAGCGCGGAGACGGGTTATCTTGTCATAGGCCCATGACATTTGGGCTCGGTACAGCTCCAGATTTTGCTGTACTGCGAGTCTCTTTTCTTCGAGCGCGTCGAGCTCCTCGAGCCGAAGGAGCATGTTTTCCTCCTCTGTCAACTCATGCTGAACGGCCATTCTTATGCCTGGAACTTCGACTTCGAAGGGGAGGACCGCCTCCACTCCGAAGAGCAATGAGTATGGAGTGGACTGAGTTGGAGTACGGTATGTGGTACGATATGCCCACAACGCCTCGTGAAGTTTGAAATTCCAGTCTCTCTTGTTGGCTGAAGCATTTTTCCTCAGGAGCTTGCATAGAGTCTTCTTGAAGGCTTCGGCTAGCCCATTGGCTCTTGGATTATAGATGGAGGAATATCTCCAGTCTATCTTGTGCTGAGTAGCGAACCTTGAGACTTTGAAGCTCTTGAAAGAAGGCCCGTTGTCAGAAATGGTTCTTCTTGGTGTACCAAAGCAGTATAGAATATTATGCTGGAAGAACGTCAGAATATTTTTTGTCTTGACTTCTTTTAGCGGAACAGCTTCAGCCTATCTGGAGAAATAGTCAGTTGCGGCCAATATGAATCGGTGGCCTCTGGATGACGGAGGATCAATTGGGCCAACTATGTCGGTGCCCCAGACTTCAAAGGGCCACAACGCCATCGTAGGATGCAACGGATTGGGATGCTTGTGAATGAAATCACCGTGAATATGGCAGACATGACATTTCTTTGCATGCTCTCCGCAATCCCGTATCATGGTAGGCCAGTAATATCCAAGCCGTTTAATTTGAAGTCGCATCTTGGGGCCAGATAGGTGAGCACCGCAAACGCCCGAGTGAACTTCTTTCATGACCTTTTGGGCTTCGGCCAATGACAAACACCTGAGCCAGAGTTGGTCATATGATCTGTGGTATAGCGTGTCATTTACAAACACGTATCGGAGAGCTCTCTTCTTCAGCTGAACCCTCGCAGATTTTCCTTCGGGCAGCTTGTCGTATCGAAGGTACTCTATGAAGGGCTCTCTCCAAATAGGCTCGTCTTGAACGATCGAAGCTTCTTCTGCAGGACTGCTCTTCTGTTCCTCGCTTTCCTTTTCTCGTACAGAGACTGGGGGTGGAATTTGTCGTCTCCTGACTGTGATCAAAATTTCGTCCATGTCAGGATCAGCCAACTCCTTGGCTAAGCGAGCGAGCACGTCAGCCTTTCCATTCAACGCCCTGGGAACTCTCATCAGCTCAATATGGGTGAACTGTTTCATAAGCTCCACCACTCGGCTTCTGTACCGAGCTAACTCGGGTTTGTATATCTTATAGTCGCCACTTACTTGGTTGACAACAAGCTGGGAATCACTGTAGACCCGTAGCTAAAGGATTTCCATTTCTATAGCGAGCTCCAGACCGGCTATCAGAGCCTCATACCCAGCCTCGTTGTTTGTACGAGGCTCGGTGAGAGCAAAAGAACGCTGTAGGGTTCCCATCGATGGCATGATGAACACCAATCCTATCTCTGCTTTTATCTCCGGGATGCTTGATTTGCCGGAGCTCCTCATTGATGAGGCTCCATCGAAGTGGAGCTCCTAACATGGCTCATCATCCTCAAGGTGCAGCACTTGTTAGTCGGGTAACTCGCAATTGAGCGGTGGCCTTTCTGGAACGGGATGAGCAGCGAGAAAGTCCGCAAGAGCTTGCCCTTTCACTGCTTTCTGGGGAGTATAGATTATGTCAAATTCAAGCAGCATGACAGCCCATCTCGCCATTCTACCGGCTAGGCTTGCTTTGGTCACCAAGTGTTTGAGCGGGTCGACCTTGGAGATCCGCATAACCCGATGAGCGAGCAAATAGTGCCTCAGCTTCTTCACAGTGAATATCAGAGCCAGGCATTGCTTTTCGATCGGGGAATAGTTGTGTTCCGCCCCGACTAGAGTTCGACTGAGGTAGTAGAGAGCATTTTCTTTTTCCTCTTCGTTGTTCTGGGCAAGGAGTGCACCGAGTGATTCATCTAGCGCGGCAGTGTAGAGAATCAGCAGTTTATTTGGAATGGGAGAGGCCGGCACTGGAGGGTGCAACAAGTATTGTTTGATGCTTTCGAACGCTTCTTGACATTCGGCATCCCGGACAAAAAGAGCTCCTTTCTTCATGAGCTTTGAGAAGGGCCTACATCTCCCCGATAAATTTGAGATAAACCTTCGTATATAAGCAAGCTTGCCTTGAAAAGATCTTAACTGCGTCAGACTCTTTGGAGGGGGCATCTCCATGATGGCCTTTATCTTTGATGGGTCAACTTCGATCCCTCGATGTCGGACTATGAAGCCCAGGAATTTTCCCGATGACACACCAAAAGCACACTTTAGAGGATTCATCTTCAGATCATATTCCCTCAGTCTCGTGAGAATGGTCCTAAGATCTTGGATGTGATCGGCCTTGGCTTTAGTCTTGACGACCAGATCATCAACATAGCATTCAATGTCTTGATGGATTAGGTCATCAAAGATATTGGTCATTGCCCTTTGATATGTATCACTTGCTTTCTTCAGTCCGAACGGCATCACTTTGTAACAGTATATGCCGATCGGGGTTCAAAATGCTGTATGCTTCTCATCCTCTGGCGACATTTTTATCTGATTATACCCAGACGAGCCATCCATGAAGGTGAACAGCTCGTAATTTCAGATGTCATTGACCATCATTTCCATGACCGGAAGCGGGAAATCGTCTTTAGGGCATGCCTTGTTAAGTCCCTGAAATCGACACAAACCCGGATTTGCCCATTTTTCTGCTTTACTGGGACAATGCATGCGATCCAGTCTGCGTATTTCTCTTCCCTGATGAAGCCGGCATCGATGAGTTTCTTGGTCTCCTTGATGACCTTTTCTTCCAGTTCCCCTCGCATTCTTCGAGGAGCTTGTTTGACTGGCTTAACATCAGGAGATATAGCCAGCTTATGCACGGCCACTTCAGGGAGAGGCTAGGCATTTCTTTGTACGTCCACGCGAAGCAGTCGGTGAACTCATGCAGCAGGGCAATTATCCGCTCCTTCATTTCCTCTGACAGGAGTGAGCTGATATAGGTCAGCCTTGGATTATTAGGCGTTCCCAAATCGATCTCGGTTAGCTCATCGAAGGTTGCTTGTCCGCCATCTTCGAGCTCTTGAGGAGTTTCTTCTGGCTCGGCTATCTCGTCATCATCATTTGATCTTTTGCTGGCTTCACCAACATGGATCATGTAGCATGCTTTGGAATCAGGTTATATGAAGCCTATGCCCCTTCTATCTGGAATTCGTCCATCGATGAGTGCTCGGACCTGAGGAGGATGCCATAGCCCCTCATAAAACTTTACTTTGGACTCCGTTTGATATAACCGGCATCCGCACCTTTTGAAGTATTCCCGCATCTCAGGCACATAACATCTGGGATTGAGGACGGCCCTTATGCCTCTCTCGTATGGAAGGCACACGACAGAAAAATCGTCCGGGTGCACAACAAGATTTGACCTATAAAACAGGATGCTCTTCTGTCCACTTTTCCTTCCGGGAACGTAGAAAGTTTTCAGTTGGTCCACGGTGGAGACTGACAATGCATCGATCTCTTTGAACATCTGCTCCGGCACCCTTGTGACGGCTAGGGACCCTTCTGCATTTTCGAAGGTCCCTCGTAGTTTCGCTAGTTGCATGGGGGGCCAGTCTGCACAGCTGTTGCAAGGCGGGTCCTCTTCCTCCGACTCTTCAGTGCCGCTGTCTAAACGAGGCCAAATTTTGCTGTCATATGGGCCTTCAGTATCAGATTAGTCCGTATCGCTACCGATATGAGGGCGAGTTTTACGGAAGGACGGACTTCCAGCGTCGGATTCATCAGTGTCACTGCCAAAACGCGGACGCACATGGGTTTTTTTGCTTTTGAAAGTGACAGCCGGCTCAGACTCGGGGCTGTTCTGTCTTTGGTCAGCTGTGGCTCAGCACTTTGGAGGTTCACAAAGTATCGAGAATCTTCATATCGGACTTCGTGCATACCGAACGGCTGGATGTCTTCGTCAATGCGTCTTTCTTCGCCATTTTTAGTATACTTCATGCATTGATGGAGAGTTGCCGGAACGATGTCTTAATCGTGGAGCCATGGCCGTCCCAAGAGAATTTTATAAGACGTGTCTGCGTCGATCACGTATATCTTAACTTCAGTTTGCAGATCCCCAAATTTGATTGGCTAAGCTATAGACCCCAGAACTTGCTGGCAGTTTTGATTGAAGCCTTGAATGACAATCCTTTCTCTTGACAGGTGTCGGACGTCCATTGACAAACTTTTCAGAGTTCTCAAGTTCATGATGTTCACTGAAGACCCCGGATCAATTAATATGAGATTAATCTGATCTCCGTCGCTGTACCCGGTCATGTAAAGCGGCAGATTATGCTCAGCCGTTCCCAGTAGCAAGTCTTCGTCCTTAAACATGACTGCGGCGGCATGCAAAGCGTACTGGGCTTCTTTCATATTAATTTCTGCAAAGCGAGCCTGATACCGCTCAGGGTTTTGTAGAGCGTGAATGAGAACATCCCTAAGCTCCTTAGATAGGACCAAGGCATCGTAGATGCTCAGGAGAGACGGAAGCTTCCGGAGATGAGCCAAGACATTATAGTCCACCGCGGAAGGACTTGAGTTTTCATTAGCCGGTTTTCTGCCATCCTCCTCATTAGCCACCTGTTTTTCCTTTCCTTTTAGGGCGTTGCACTAATTTGGCGGCAGAGCCCTGCCGCTTCTGAGCTGGATTTGGTTGGCCCTTATGGCGAGCTCCTCGTCCTCTTCGAAAAAACAGAGCTCCTCCTCAGAGTCGCTGCTAAGATGGATGGCGTAGCAGGTCACTATAGGGATCTCTTCATTGGAGTCTTCCTCTAACTCCTCCAGAATTTCAGCCGCTTCTAAAGGGAGGAACTCCTTCAATTGAATCAGAGTTCTTTCCTTCTGTTCATAGTCTTCGAGAGAATCTATATATTTTTGAATGGTCGATCTCCCTGCAGACTCTTTTTTGCGCCGAGCTTCACTTTTCTTCTTCTTGAGCTTTTTGGATTTTGAGCCTGATGGAGCCGCATTGGCAGCTGGAATGGTAGGTTTCTTCTGCCCTTCCCATTCTATCCTGGGCTCTTTCCGAAGTAGTTTTATCATCTTCTTCGTCTTATTAGATATGTGCGTACTCCACGGAGGCCGCGGTGAGTCCGTTTCATTTCTCAGGGCAGCGAGTTCGGCTGTCTGCTCCCTGAAGGCTTCAACTTCTGTCTGTATAAAATTGGTGGTTACAACTTGATTGTTCACCAACACACTTTTGGACAGCTCGATCTCTCCAGCCTTGTACTGCTTCTCGGCCCAGTCTTTGAAGATATAGCAATCCTCGATTGCATGGCTCACTACTCTGTGGTACGGGCAATACAGGGGATTGTCAGTCATTTTTGCTTCTTGAGGTCTTTTCGACTCTGGCAATTATAGACCGTTGTTCAAGGCATCCTTAAATATCTTGCGGACCTTGTCCCTTCTGAAAGAGTAAACCTTGTTCTTTTTCTCCTCTAGGGAAAGCCCTTCTCCTCCCAGCAATGGCTTTCGAGGCCGGGTGGTTTTGGAATCACCTGCCTTTCGCTTACCTTCATTGTCGGACGCATTGAAAATATTGGTACTGCTGGAATTCCCGCTTCTACGGTTGTCGTCCCTCTTGCTTTTCCAAGTCTTGTCTCTCGGAGAGTCTGGGGTGAACTCTTGCTTCGAGCGTTCCAGCATCTGGACTTTCTTGGTTAGCTCCTGAAACATTTTGAGGCCTGCTGTACATAAGAACAGAACCATCCAATTGCTGAGATTCCCAATGAAGAGGCTGACAGACTGGTCCTGCTCCAGCGGCAGTTCACACTTGACCGTGAGGTTACGCCATCGGGTGATAAAGTCGGTGTTGCTTTCATTCTTCCCCGGCTTGGTCCTCACAAGGTCAACAATGGAGATTTTATTACTGACACTCATGAACCTTTGCCGAAACAGATATTCCATCTGGGCAAAGGTAACGACGGACCCGTCTGGTATACTCGCGTACCAGTCGAAAGCGACACCGGTCAGGCTGTTGATAAACTGACGAAGAAGGAGCGCATCATTGCCCCCTGTATTTCCGCACGATGACTTAAAGTGGGCGACGTGCTGATTTGCATTTCCTGTACCATCAAATCTTCTGAACTTAGGAATGACGTAGCCGCTCGGGAACTCGATCAGATCGTACCGTGCGGGATATGGCCGCTTACTACTGCCAATTTCTTTCTGGGCTTCAGCTTCGGCCACCAATGTTTTAACCTTGCTGGTGACCAAATCTATTATCCGATCTTGTGTTAGCGGGATAGTGCTATCCGGGGCTAAGGCGTCCCCAAAAGCGGAATGTGGCCGGCTTTCATGCGGCTTGACCAATCTTGGACCCAAAAGGACAGGCATCGTATGCTTTGGATAGCCATCACCTGGCTCATGAGTGGAGACTTATGCTTGATTGGGAGGCGCTAGAGTAATTTGAGCCGTAAGCTGCATCACAACGTTTGTTAGGTCGTCAATTTTCGAATAGAGCTTGGCCATCTCTTTATCTTTGCTCCTGAGCTGTTTTCGAAGCTTTTGAAGCAGGTCTTGCTCTGCGGTCCTAGGGCGGAAAGTCGGCTCTTCCTTGCTGCCCGAGCTTGACTCTACATGGACTGAGGGGTCTTTCTGCCTATCGTCCTCATCGAGAGGGTTTTCATCATCCAGCGGAGGTGGCTGTTCTTGGGAAGCGGCAACCACATTCAAGCCAGATTGGGCTTGGGATGTGGTGGCCCCATCCTTGCTTTTGCTGCGATGGTTTTCGCTGGGGCGCCCACCCGCCATATAGACCGTATGGATAGCATATCCGGCCATCTTTTTATTACCGGTAGCCGATTTCACGTATCGCTATCGTGGCCCTCATGTTTCGGTAACGGGCAATCGACTGAAAGCGGCTGGCTTGACCGGGTTCTTGAATATTGCTTGCACTTCTTTTCTGGGTTTGTCCCGCTGCTTTCGCGCGGCACAGAGTGCCTGATAGACACTTGAAGAGACGGTGTCATGCTTTCTCTGACGGGACTAAGACACGTCTCTTTGCAACATCGTTCGGATTGCCATTTTCTTAATTCTGGATATTATGGCGTTTTTCTGAACCCACTTCAGAGGTTCGAAAGAATTGCTGACTTTTACGGTCAACTCAGCCGCCGTCGCAGGATGACTCTGCTCTTGGAATCTCACAAGATTCCACTTGGCCGGAGTCCTGGCCCTCTTGTTGGCTCGATACCTGAGCTGCTTCTGTCCTAGCCTTTCTGTTTTGAGCACTTGGCTGGTTACGGCTCTTCGGGAAGCCACCGTAGACCGGGCGATAGAGGACTTTGGAGATACGCCTAATTGTGCATTTGTTGGAGTCATCGCCTGAGCTCGTCCGCAACGTTTGATGTTGCCCTTTGTACCGGAAGTCTTGCCCCCAGCTAGAGCACCAGGGAGTTGTTCAGACACCGTCTTAAGTTTCGGTCATGGCGCCTTAGCGATCACAACATTTGGCCTCTTGCCCCTTGAGACCGGCTTGGACACCTGTTTTGCCGGGATTTCTGCCAGATGAGCGCTTCCGGCAGGGTAGATGATGACGGAACCAAACTGGCGGGGCAGTTCCTCCTACTGTCGACTGAGGCTTGCGGGGAGAACCACATGAGCATTGATCTTGACCACGTACGAGATCAGGGTCGCGTTGGAAGCTGAATTCATCTTGGGAGACATTGTCGTTGAAAGATGATTGCTGCATAAAAGGAACATTACTTCAGTACAAACATCGGTATATATGTTAAATGAGTTCGCATGAACGCTTGACCCGAGATATGGGAGGAGAGAAAGGTTCCACCGGGCTTGCCAGAATCTGCAGGATGTTTTTCGTCACCCCATTGAGATGGGAATACGCGCGCTTATCAGGCGCATTACAGATTCCCCCTGCCTAGGGTAGGCTGGGGTTTATTTATTGTGGGGATCCGAATCTTCGGCAGCCGCGGACTAAGCTGTCGTTTATTAACCATCGACTTTGGAGCGAGAGAACTTCCGATTGACGAGTCAAACAGGTCATGCAAACTCAATGTGCAGTGTTGTGTTTTGAAGGGGTTTTGGATATATTGGGGGCCCTGCAGAGTTTTCACGAGGATCCCGCTACCCGGATAGCGGGCTAGGGGTAAAGGGGGCAGCAGCCCTCTTGTGGGGTGCGGGGCAGCGCCCGTTAGAAATTTTTTCTAACTGGGGAGGTATTTTTAGTGTGGAGTATATATAAAATGAGGGGAAATGGCGTCCAAAGGACGCGTGAGTGCCAGCGCCTCACGTGCCTAGCACGCTGGTGCTGGCGCTAGGCGCTTGGGCGCAGGCGCCAGCACTTCGGGCGCTGGCGCCTCACATGCCCGGCACGTGGGCGCTCGGGCGCTAACGCTTTGGGCGCTCGGGCGCTCGAGCGATGCGCTTCACGTGCCCGGCACGTGGGTGCTTAGGCGCCAGCGCTAGCGCTTTGGGTGCTAGCGAAAGGAAGGGTTTTTTTACCCCCAGAAATAGGAGTTAAACTCCAAAAGAGGATTTTGAGTGGAGTTAAACTCCAAAAGATCTGGATTAGGAGTTAAACTCCTTTGAGGATTTGGGCCTTGGAGTTGAACTCCCTGAAAATCTTCAGAGGTTCTTCTCTTTCAAGCCTGGGATCTTCTCTTGAGCCTTGGATCTTTTCCAAAGTGGGATTTTCGGAGATGGGTCTCCTTCTTCCTCCTCTTTGTTTGCCTGGATCTTGGAGAACAAGAGGGGTGAGATTTTAAAAATCTCCCCTTTTTGAGATCTAATAGAAGATCTGAGCTACCCTTTGTGGATTTTGTGGTGAAAAACTATTTAGTTTTAGAAAAGGAAGAGTAAAACTCTTGATTTAATTCAAAAGAAAGAAAAAGGTTTAGAACCTTGAGGAAGGAGAAGGAGGCACAAACCTCAATTTTTTTTAGAGAGAGAAAAGGATTTTTAGATATTTTCATCATGTCGCCTTATATAGGCTTACACATTTACATATAGCCCCTTAGGCTTTACAAAATGGCATTTTGCCCATCCCATGTCTCATGTGCTATTTCTTTTTGCACATAAGCCATGGGCTTTACAAAAATTTAGCTTTATCCCCATTTTCTTAAATTTATTCATAAAATAAAAGAAATACACCAAAATTATTTATTACAAAATTTTTATTTTGGCATGGGAAGAGGCCGGCCGCTTCATGTTCGGGCTCGACCCGGGCATTGGCCCACTTGGCTTGGGGTTTTGCTTGGTCAACCGGGGTGTAAATTTTGACCCCAACAGTAGGGAACTACCGGCCAGGGATAGCCGAGTAGGGTAGCCGCTCGGCTGCCTCTTGGCGAGGGCTTAGATCCCTGATGCCCTGGGGTAGGGAACTACCGGCCAGGGATAGCCGAGCAGGGTAGCCGCTCGGCTGCCTCTTGGCGAGGGCTTAGATCCCTGGCGCCGTGGGGTAGGGAACTACCGGCCTGGGATAGCCGAGCAGGGTAGCCGCTCGGCTGCCTCTTGGCGGGGGCTTAGATCTCTAGCGCCGTGGGGTAGGGAACTACCGGCCAGGGATAGCCGAGCAGGGTAGCCGCTCGGCCGCCTCTTGGCGATGGCTTATGTTTACCCCAATCAGAGCAAAGCTCTGTTCAAATTCCAAGGCGGGAGATGAAGCAACGATTCTGTTTCCCCCAATCAGAGCAAAGCTCTGCTTTGAAATTAAAGTTAAAATTAAAGAAACAACGCTTCAGATTCTTTGCGTTGCGCGCAACGCGCCACGTGTTAAAACCAAACACGCCAGCGCAGGGAGCGCAGCGCTAAAGGCAGCGCAGCGCTAAAGGCAGCGCACCCAATCAGAGCAAGGCTCTATTTAAAATGAAAATTAAAGAAGCAACGCTTCAGCTGACATGCGCTCCGCGCAGTTACGCTGCGCGACACGTGGCATCGCAGTTGCGCTCGCGCAGTTGCGCTGTGCTCCACGCTGTGCGACACGTGTCAAGCATAGGTGCGCTTGCGCCAAACAGAATTAAAATTCTGAAAGATCTTTCTGATCTTATTAAAACAATAAAATTGTCTTCTGTAAAACAGAAGCCCTTAGATAAAAAATCCAACGGTGGGGAAAAATCCCTAAATCACTCAGAGAAAGATCTCTCTAACTAACTTAACAAACTAATTGGCACTATATAAAGGCCTCTAGACCTCAAGTCTAAAACACATCAACACAGAGAGAAAAAGAGAGAAATCTTCTGAAAACTTTGAGAAAGAACTCAGAGAAAGAAAAAGGTAAAAACCTTTGAATAAAATAAGAACCTCTTCTAAAAAAAGATCATTGATCTAAGAACAAGATCAAAGATCTTCAATAAAATAATAACAAATGCATTACCTTTTAATGAACCATTAGTTCTGGAATCTTAAAAGATTCTTTTCTTGAATCCAAAATTGGATCAAGATATTAAAACAGTGCCTTGCACTTGTAAATCAGCACTGTTGCGCTTTTGAGTTGGCGCAAGCCACCAGAGAGCGCCACGTGTTAACTGCAGAACAACTTGCGCTATGCGCTTTTAAAATAGAGCACTGCTCTCTTAAATTGGCACAACTCACCAGAGCGCGCCACGTGTCAGCAGCGCAACAACGTAGCGCACTGCGCTTGCGCTCACCAGAGCGTCCCACGTGTCAGCAGCGCAACAGCGCAGCGCACTGCGCTAACTGCGCTTGCGCTCACCAGAGCGTGACACGTGTCACCTCCACATGCGCTTGCGCTCATTAATTGGCGCAAAGTGCCTGACAAGCCACGTGGCCACTGTCAGATAATTAATGCACTGCATTATTGAAAAGAAGGGCCGAGCCCAATTAAAAAAGGCCTAACAGGCCTAATAAAATACCATGCATTATTTTAAAAAGGGCAGAGCCCAAACAAAGGTCTGTCAGACCAAAACATATGCTCTGCATCATAAAAATAAAGGGACAGAGCCCAAATCAAATAGGCCTTACAGGCCAAAATAAAATGCAGTGCATTATTAAACAGGGGCAAAACCCTAGCATAGGCCTAATAGGCCAAAGAAAAATAAGATGTTGAACATTTTCAACTGGACTTAGCCCAATTCTGGCCCTAAGTCCTCAAATTAAATTGACTGAGTACGACTGCTCTCTTAAATCAATTTACATCCGGTTCAAGGGTATATCTCTGAACTCCTCTGACACCTGTCGTTGTAATCCTTCAACGTCGTCAGAGAGGTGATGGGTCCCGACGACCATACATTCAATGGACCACTATGTCCCTAAACTGGAACAATAGAGCCCCCAAATGCTCTTTTGTCGGATCTAAACGATCCCGTTAAGTTGATCTTAGTCTCAAATTGGACTAACATATCCTTAACAAACGTTTGAGTTGATCTTAGCCTCAAATATGGCTAATATGTCCTCAAACCAAAACTCCAAACCCAAATCTAAGAAAATACGGATTTGGACTAATCCACGTCCTATGGGCGACGACATAAATTAGTCTCCGTATACAATCCACGGGCAACCACAAACAAAACAAACACCCACGACACGAAGTGAAATTCTGGAGAAGGAGAAAGTTGTTACCGCGACTCGGTAGCGTAATTAACTGCAGGGGCTTGCGCCTGCAGGGAAAAGCGTCCCCACAATCGAAAACCCCTCAAGCGAGGGGGAATCTGACGAAGTCTGCTACATCGGCCGCATCCGTCTAAACCTCCGATACACGGTGCCATAAATCAACTTGGCATCTTCGGATAGTTGGACGGATAAAACCAAATAGCATCTGCCCCTAATCTCAGGCAAGACGTCCCTCTACGTCGTCTTGGCCGCCATTCGGAGGGGAACAGGACATCTTGGCCGCCATTCGGAGGGGAACAGATTCTGGCACGCCCGGCGGGACCTTTTCCTCTTTCCACTCCACACTTCGTGTGTCGTCTTCGCGAACGAATCGCGGTTTGTTAATGGTTGCCTTTGGGTTTCAAGTTACTAAGATTTGGTCTTTTGCCTGGCACAGAAATCAAGCATCAATGGCATCCAACTGCTCGAACTGCTCCAAATGCAAATGCAACCGACGCTCCGCCTCACCTGGAGGTGTAGCCTATGGGCCTTAAGCAGCCTCCATCCTTGCCATGCCGGTGGAACAAGTGACTCAGGCCACCACCGGCCTGTTCTTCGGGACTATGCTCCCGCCAGCAAGCTTCACCATTCCAGTGCCCATACCGGAAGCGCAAAAGAAGTCGGTCTTCGATCAGCTCACTACTACCACGGCCCCTCTCAACAGGTCATCCAATGCCAAGCCGGTAGCCTCGGTCTTTACCAAGTTGAACCTGAACTCTGATGGGCCTGCCAAGAAGCCCATAACCCCTGACGTGGCCATCGCGAAGAAGACAGCCATCTCTATTCCTGAAGTCGTCAAGACGGCTTCTCCTGCTAAAGAGTCGGTCTTTTCAAGGCTGACTATTCCGGCTCCCGTTCCTGCTCGAGGGTCTGTCTTTGACAGATTGAACACCACCACTCAAAAGACATCAGTCTTCAAGAGGCTGGCACCAGCGGCGCCCCATCTGGACAGAGGGGAGACGAAATGTCACGACCCGAAAGTACGGAACGTGACCGGCACTTAGATTACGAAGCGTCTAGAGGTGCAACGTAACCTAAGCAAGCCAAAGCCCAGAAATCTAAACCATAAAGAGAAGAAGAAGTAAAGGAAAAACATATAGAAAAACAAGTTTAAAAACAAGATCAAATTTTCTGAAAAATTTCGACAGAGTCTCCTTTGTAAAAACTGGCCCCAAACGGGTACAAACAAGTATAAATACATATAAACAAAAAAAAGGCATCCCCAAGCGGGAGCTAGCTCTACTTCAACAGGCAGAAACAACCACACCAATGCACAATAGTATACGACGCCAAAGGGCGAGGCTCAAAACTCAAAAGAAAACAAAACCACCAGATATCATATTAATACAAGCGCAACTCTAAGGTCGAAATAAATAAATGGTCCAGTAAACTATCAAGTAATACATGTTTGGTTGATGGAGCTTTCTAGATACAAATGAAATAATAAAAGTACAACGGCGGTCCAGATACAAATGAACCAACCTACCGTGCAAATCACCCGGAATGAAAAGATGTGCCAGCAAACTGCCAAGGAACCCTGTACATCAACCTGTAATAAAATTTGGCACAACGGGGGTGAGTTGCCAACTCGTGAGTAGAAGATATCTGCGAAAAGAAATCGAATGCACGACGCTGTCCTAAGTCATAATAATATACTAATATACTACTAGTCATCAAGTAAGACTGGATAATAAGCTGCGTGTAAGTGCAAAAGCTCCGTGCTCGTGTCAGTGCCTCATATAGTACTATGTCATGTGAATGAGTATGCATGCACCATGAATGTAAAATAACCAATCCTGAAATCTAGATATATCTGTATAAGAAATCTTTAGCTTTTATCATGGTAAAATGTGTATAGAAATCTGAAATATCAACGATGAAATCCATGGAAATCTGTGTCAAGCATCGACACAAAACATGTAAATCTCAAGTCTCAATACCTCATAATCTCAATGTCTCATAGTCTCAATATCTCGGGCTCCGTCAGTCCGGATCGGCCCATATCATCAAATCTTACGACAACGGTCGGTATCCTCCGGATATCCACCGCGCCAGACATCACCGGTAGGTAGTCCTCCCCTGCCAGGCTCATCGTCTACAACTCGATCTTCTTGCCCCGGGGTACCATACCGGGCCCACCATGTACCCGAGACGGTTCATCCACTCCTCGAATCGGGTCTCGAAATCCAGCAGAAAACATGAAATCTCATGGTGGACGACACATACATCACGAGAAAACCGCATCTTATGTTTTAAAAAGAGAGGAGGAGAGAGAGAGAAGTTTTTTATATATTCTTGCGGTTTTCCCCAAAAATCCAGAAATCTCATAGAAATCCAAAATCCCAAAATCATGAGTAAGTATATGATAAGTGTCGGCATATGCCCCATAATACTGCATGATAACATGAAAATGCGAATGCATGAAATGTCTAAGTAATAAATACCATGTCTATACTAACACCAGAGAGTAATCACAATATTATATCGATCTAGCTGTTAGCTGATTGTATCAATAAAAGATAATATGATCTAAAGTGTACGTGACATAGAAATTACCGATGATGATGTGTGTGAGCCGGCAAATAAGTGTGCATGGAATATGCGCATCATCGGTAATGGTGCTGGTGTCCTAACAGGCAAAGTTTTATTCTGATTATAGAAACATAAGTATGAACATGCACCATAATGATTACGGCCTGAAAGTAAGACAGGTGTGCAACAACCACTCATTTGATATACAAGTACAACTACAACTATATGACTCGAGCCTAAACTAGTGTCCATCTAACCTCCTAAGGAACTAAACCTAAGAAACTAGTCAATAAGAACTAAGAGTCCACCTAAGGTCTGAATCCATATCTTTAATAGTCGGCGATCCAGCCTCAATAGCGTCACGTACGTAGTACGGCTTCCTCGAATCAAAAGTGCGGATCAATCATCAAATCTATGCCTCGTACGGTAAAATCCATTGTACGGCATCCCAATATCGGGGTACGGGTCAAGTATCACATACGTGTCTCATCATTCAAATAATATCATCATCAACACATGTCAAGATCAAGGTGCTATACTGTAATCGCATACATCAATCATATATCATTGTCAGCATAAATATACATCGTTAATTTATCCTCAGAAATATCATGTCATATGTATCATATTGTGATTAAGTCACACTTAGATCATATCGTAATCAATTCACATCTATATGATATCGTAATCAAGTTACACATATATCATATCGAAATCAAGTCACACCTATATGATGTCGTAATCAAATCACACATGTATCATATCAAAATTTCAGGCACAGCTTACGGTCCGGGTTCTATTCTAGAGTCCCATATACTTCAATATCATCACCACCCTTTATTATTGTTCATGTATACAAATCCATTATCTCATTTTCTAATGATCAGCTAATATCATAACACGATTGTATAGCTATGAATCACGGCATCAGCCCAGTTACATTGTTTCATCCCCGTGTATCATATCACATCCTTGTATCACATATACATATTGTGTATATATATATACCTACACCTAGTCATATATATATATATATATATATATATATACACACACACACATACACGTATACACCATGTCGAGTCTCAGTGTGTGCGTGTGTGTGTGTATCTACCTGAAACCTACGAATCTCTTCCAAGGTATTCATTCTCTGGTATGGTCTTTTTAAATCAGTCTAGTCCAACCTAGGGTCATTACTAGGGTCCTACTCATCAAGAATCTAAGGTCACGTCTGGCTTCTTAATGACAATAAGTACTATCCCTATTCTACGTTTGCGGGGGTGTTAAACGCCATCCACGCGACTTCCCCCCGTAGATATACATCTACTCACCTGGTCCTTGTCTGCCGAAAACGATGTCGCTCTCCTCTTCTTCCTCGTCCGAACTCCATGTGAGGGGTACCTATATGCAAACACATATAATATCGTAAACTGAATCACGGACAACATCAAAACGACGCACGAAACGCGCATAGGTTAAAACCTATGTCCCGCTCATGCAAAAGAACCAAATATCGCTCGATATCGGCGTACAAACGCCGATTGATCGAGATAAGCATCAAAAAATAACTCATAGTTATAAAACTCATTGCTTATAATATAAAACATGATTTAATTCATCGAAACCCTAAAAATCGATCAAATCGTCCGATTTCGAAAAACCCGAAAACGCCAATTTACCGTTTTACTTCAAAACTTGATGTTTAAAAGAAACTAATGGTCATAATATTCATTAAATAACCTAACTAGATTATAGAAACCATTACCATATTTTTAACACCCTAATTTATATTAGTTTGGAAATTCTAGTTTGTAAACTTGCCCGATTTCGGTATTTTTTAAGCAAAATTTCACAATATCACAACTAAACATGATTTTACATGAATTAACTTACTAAACTAAAATTAATGATAATAATAACATAATGAAACCATAAATTAGATTTTAAATTTTATTTATTTAAGAATTTCCAAATTCTAGTTAGCAAACATAGCATTTTTATTACTATTTTTCAATTATCAATAGAAATTAGTAACCAATTTAAGTTTTTCATTCCACTAACAAGTTAATACCCTCATTAAAACCACAATATAGTGTTACAAACATTAATTGGAATTTTATCTCACCAATATATATAATATACAAAAATCTAGTTTGCAAAAATTGCTTGATTTAAACAATTTGAATGAACAAATTACAATACATCATCCATACAAGATTTTCCACTTCTAAAAATGTTAAACTAGTTATTATAACCCTACTTAATTAATAAAAACAATAACTTAATTTCATAAACCCTAACTTGAATAATTAGAACTTGTAGATAGAAATTATTTATTAAATCTAATTATGCTTAAATGAAACATCTAATAACAATAAATCAAAAAAATAAGATTTATACCTCCACAACATGAAATCCAAACATGAAAATAAGCCTCCAAAATGAATGCTTTCCATCTCCAAAATCCATGTAAAGATGAGCAAAGAATAGAGGGTAGGAATTAATTAGGATTTTGTGAGTTTTTTATTGAATTTTTGATGAATTTTGATGATTTTTAATACAAAAATGATGGGGGAAAAATATTGGGGCTGCCCATGGTGGTGAGGCCGGCCATGAGGTGAGGAAAAAAGAGGAGAGTGAGAATAGGTGAAGAAAAGTGTAGAAGGTTTCACAAAAATATCATTCCATTAAGTCTTTTCATGATTTAATAAAAAAATTCTTTATTTTCCTAACTCCATTTAACCTAGAATGGTCTAGAACCATGGAAAATTTTGAAAATAAATTTTGCATGAAACACACTTGATTCTAATATGTAATGGTTCACTTTTGCTAATTAAACCCGTTCACTTTTGCTAATTAAACCCATTCAAATTTGTAATTTACACTAATTTAGTGTATAAATAAAGCTTATGTTAATATTTAAAATAATTAATTTAGGAAAAATATTTAATTAAACTAAAAATTTATAAGTGGCTAAATAAACACCATTTACTAGTAATAACATATTTAAAATAGGTATTTTTAAATTTATAATGAAAAATAATTACGGTTTAATTTTACGAAAAATACGTTTTACTTTACCGAAAATTAGAAAATTCACTTAAATAATTTTATTTATTTATTTATTTATTTATTTAAAAACGTTACACGAAACTATCCCCATCGCCGGACCAGCCCCAACAGCTCGTCACGCTCGACGTCGCCACTGACGCCGAGTAAGGAAGGCCGGGGGCAACTCCCTCTCTTGGTTAACCCCACCGGCTTCAATGGTGGAAATCAACGCTGCTGTTCCAACTGGGAACAGTTTTGAACCGCTAAGAAGGGTACGCAAGAACTCTCCGACTGCCACGCTGAAAAGATCTCCTCCACCTGCGGAGAGTGTTACAGATACAAAGCCGGAGCAGCCCCCTCAACGGCTGTCGTCCAAAATTTATAAGGTCTGGCGACGGGTCCAGGACTCAGTAATCGACCAAGATCACTCTCGCCGGCAAAAGAGGGTGAAGGCTCAGAAAGAAAAGAACCGTCCTGTCAAACAGCAAAGGACGACAACTACTTGGGTGCCCGCGGCAACGGCCCCCTCAACGTCGACGGCCCGCAAAAGAAGAAGGCCGGAGAAAATCCCCACGCCTGCGGCAAATGTCAAAGGCAGTGAACCTAAACGCCTTAAGTCTGGGGGCATCGTGGTACATACCGTCTACGTGGAGTCTGGGAAAGAGGACAGCCGTACATCTACAGGTCATAGACCACTTACACGGTCAGTGACTAAAGCTCAGGAGCAGCAGCAGAAGCTCTAAGAAATAATGAATGCGATGGCCACATTCACTGGGCTAAAAGAAAGCCCCGAAACGTCCTTGGATCAACGCCAGGAGCAAGAAACTGACGCTGAATTCCTTCGCAGGATACTGGAAAAGAAGGATAAAGAGGCTGCGGAACAAGCAGCCAGTATAAAGCGAATGGCCTTTCTGTTCCAGGACATGGTGGGTATGATGATCCAACAAGATCCTCCTGCTGAAGATCCTCCGATCGTCTTTGAAGATGACTGGGGAGAAAAGTCAAATCCTCCACCGGCTCTGTCAACAGCCAAGGAGAAGACAATCTCCAAAGCTGACTTGGACGAATATATAGCTCAGCAGATACGGGTTCATCAGGCGACTGAGGCAGCCGGTCAAGTTGTCAGAACAGGACGACCATATCCGAGCTGGTATGACCAAATCAGTTACCCGCCAGGATATACGATCCTTAAGTTCCACTTATATAAGGGGACAGGGAACCCACATCAGTTTGTCGCTCAATTCAGAGCTTTATGTGGCAACACTGGAGGCGACGACAAACTGCTGCTTCGCCAATTCGTCAGCAGCCTCGCGGAAACAGCCTTTGAATGGTATTCAGAGCTACCTAACGACTCTGTTAAAACATTTGCGGAGATAGAGCTACTGTTTACACAAAGATTCGTGAGTGCTAGTGGACACACCCCGATAACAGCACTGATTAATGCCAGGATAAGGCCAGGCGAAACGTGGGTCCAATACGCAACATGATGGCGGAACCTATGGTCGAAATGCGAACAACGCATCGAAGAGGCTCCTGCAGTAGGCATGTTCGTAGGAACCCTCGATCCGCAGGCGACTATATCCCAATTCATGATGTTCTTCAGGCCGATCACCTTCCAGGCCTTGATCGACAAATTAGCCCAAATGGACCAGATGGGCCATGGACCGTCTCCTCCAAAACCGGACTCTCGGAATGAGAAGGGGAAAGGAAAAGCGATCGTCGTCGCCAATGCTCAGCGAAAGCCGAGCAACTTGAATCCGGTTGTTCGTCAAAATAATATCCGTCCACGCGTATCCCTCGAGGAAAGGTTAGGACGTCCTTACTCGTTTCCTCAAAATAAAACGAGAAGACTGTTCGAGCTGACACTGCGCAACAGGCTCATCAATCTGCCAGATCCAAGAAACCCGTTGCAGCCAAACGACGTCAATGATCCCAATTACTGTCCCTACCACCGAGTATTGGGTCATCCTATTGAGGATTGCTACGTCTTCAAAGACTGGATTGAAGACCAGTACCTACAAGGCAAGTTTGCGCTGTCTGAAAAGTGGAAGGTAAACCCACTACAGCCGCATACTACAAAGAAGATGGACGCACCGGGGGCAACTTGTCATGTGATCTCTCACTCATTGGTGGGTGAAAAACAGGCTCCTTGCACCGAGAAACCGAGGGCGGACCCTGAACCAGAAATTCTGCGACCGTCAGAAGAGATGATCGATGCCTTCCTGAATGAGATTCGTCTGAAAGTTAAAGCCAATCAAGAGCGTGAGATGGCAATACTGGAAGGAGCCAAACACCGCCGACTAGACGAAAGAGTCGAGGCACTCCCGTCAAATCAAAAGACATCTGCTGCCGATAAAAACAAATTCAAGACCAGGAAAAGGTTTGCTAAAGCCATATCAATGGGAATGAAGCTACCACCCTCTGAAAAAAACACTCTCGGTGGAGTAGAGATGTATCCTAATTATTGCCTATATCATCAGAAGATCGCACACCCTACTGAAGACTGCGACTCCTTTAAGTGTTGGTGGCAAGGGTATGTTGCTCACAGGCATTACGTCAACAGAACAAAGCGGGAAGCTCATAGACAACGAAAAAATACGACAGATGAGCATAAAAGAGTTGCCGGCAATTGTCATAGGGATGATCCTGGGGGATCACGAGTTCTCACCTTCGGGAGCAATTCCGACGAAAAAGTAGCCCTCGACCCTCTCTTCAAGGAGTCCATCTCTGAAAGATTGAGGAGTTGCGAGAACATTCAACCGCTCAATTACACGATATCCGGAGAGAATCTCGGACCCACAAACAACGGAGCGAACAAAAAGGATAAAAGAAAAGGAAAAACGACCTTCGTCGCCAACACTCAACAAAAATCGAGTGGCCCTAGACCGGTTGTTCGTCAAAAAAATATGCATCCACGCATATCCCTTGAGGAGAGGCTAGGACATCTTTACTCGTTTCCTCAAGATAAAACAAGGAGACTGTTCGAGCTGGCAGTGCGTGACAGACTCATCAATCTGCCGAGTCCAAAATGTCTGTTGCAGTCAGGCGATGTCAAAGATGCCAATTATTGCCCTTACCACCAAACGGTAAGTCACCTGATCGAGGATTGCTTCGTCTTTAAAGGATGGATCGAAGATCAATACCAACAGGGCAAGTTCGCGCTGTCCGAAAACTGGAAGGTGAACCCGCCACAACCACATGCTCCGAGAAAGATAGATATGCCGGGGGCATCATGCTCATTCATAGGGAAAGCCCCATAGACCGAAAATTCAGTAAACTAGATATTCGTCTCAAATACGGCGACGGTGGACCGCAATGTCCTAAAACTTGCAAATGACCGAAACGTCGTTAAAACTACTACAAACCCGTGGCGTCCCCAGGATGACGTGGTAAAAAAAATTAACAAAAATAATAAAAAATAATAAAAATAAAAACGGTATGTCCATAAGCAAAATGGGCACGGATGAAAACCCGAAAGGGCTCCGTGAGTAAAAACAGCAGGGCTACCGGCGAGTGTTTGTGAAAACCCGAAAGGGCGCGACCTCGTTATATAAAAAGAATAAAAAAAAAGGAAGAGAATAAAGAAAAACGGTATGTCCATAAGCAAAGGGGGCACGGATGAAAACCCGAAAGGGCTCCATGAGTAAAAACAGCAGGGCTACCGGCGAGTGTTTGTGAAAACCCGAATGGGCGCAACCTCGATAAAAGACACTTACAGGGTCCTCTCGACCTTGTGAGGAGAAACCACCTGTGTGAGATCCTTACGACTCGCAAGGGAGTAACACACTTAGGGATCCCCACGATTTCTAAGGAGAAATTACACTTGCGAGATCCTCACGACTCGTAAGGAGAATTCTCTTATGGGACCCTAACGGCTCATAAGATTTGAAAGTCTTAAGTTACAGAGACCTGGACCTGTTCTTAACAACCCCCACAACCTTCGATACTGCCCTACAAGTGGCTCAATACTGACCCTTGTATACAATCCACGGGCGCGAATAAACATTTCCCTAACAAAGTCTCATCCATGACTAGGGATATGTTCGCACGGTGAACAACCCTTGTGAGTCCTCTCGACTTATGAGGAGAAAACACTCTTGTAAGATCCTTACGACTTATAAGAGAACATACACTTAGGAGTCCTCACGATTTCTGAGGAGAAAACACACCTACGAGATCCTCACGACTTGTAGGGAGAAATACCTTTATGAGACCCTTACGGCTCATGAAGTCAAAAGCTTTAGTCGACAGGATCTTAACCCTGTCTACTAAGCCACCTTTGTTCGATATCGACAGAGGCAAATGATGGTTCGCTCCTGGCAATATCCCAGTTGTAGCGATGCTGATGCCAAAATCGGTGTCTAATTCCAAGCTTGCAGCGAAAAGCCAACGAGCCACACATGCATACGAAATAGCCGAAATGATGGGGCAACTTGCAACGAAATCAGCAAGTAAAAATGTATGCATACAAAAACAGCCGAAATGATTGGGCAACTCGCAATAAAAAGCAGCGAGTAAAAAAAACCCGAAATGATTAGGCAACTCGCAATAAAAAGCAGCGAGTAAAAAAGAAAAATAGCCGAAATGATTGGGCACCGCGAAAAATAGCTGAAATGATTGAGCAATCACGATTTTCGCGATATAAAAAGCTGAAATGATAAAGCATCGCGGAAAGAATAAAAAAAATGATGAAGGAATGAAACTTTTAGCCCTACAGGTGAGATCACATCGATCCCTGTATACAATCCAGGGGCACAAACAAAGAGAGAACCATACCTTCCTAACAGGCTCCACCAGAAAGCGAAGCCAAATCTCGATGGTTCATAGACAACTTAAAGACAATCTCGACATTCGTCACAATATTATAGACACAATGTCAACAAATGAAGTGAAGGAAGATCCCTAGCTTCAGGATCTCTACGTCAACATCGACAACTTAGAGATCAACACCGGCATTCTTCCTCCCTCCAATCGGATGCAGACGCGACATCAAAACAACGGAACCATGGCAAAGTCCTTACTTCCAAACCTCGACGGTTCACCAACAACCTAGAGACAACCGCGACATTCGTCTCGATATAGAGGACGCAATGCCGGCAAACGAAGCGAAGGCCAAATTCCTAGCTTCAAGGTCTTAACGGCAAGTCATATAAAGCCTGAAAAACAACCGGAGATCGTCTCACACCAGTGCGGAATGGTCACCACCTCGACGTTCGTCTCGACACAGCAGACGCAACATCATTAAACAGCGAAGCCACGGCAAAGTCCCTAGTTCCAAACCTCGACGGTTCACCGACAACCTAGAGACAACCGCGACATTCGTCTCGATATAGAGGACGCAATACCAGCAACTGAAGCGAAGGCCAAATTCCTAGCTTCAAGGTCTTAACGGCCAGTCATATAAAGCCTGAAAGACAATCGGAGATCACCTTGCACCAGTGCGGAGTGGACACCACCTCGACGTTCGTCTTGATACAGTAGACGAGATGTCACCTCAGCGTTCTTCCTCCAACAGGATTCAGACGCGACAATCAAACAGCAGAGCCACGACAAAGTCCCTAATTCTAAACCTCGACGGTTCACCAACAACCTAGAGACAACCGCGACATTCGTCTCGATATAGAGGACGCAATGCCAGCAAATGAAGCAAAGGCCAAATTCCTAGCTTCAGGGTCTTAACGGCAAGTCATATAAAGCCTGAAAGACTATCGGAGATCATCCCACGCCAGCGCGGAGTGGTTATGACTCATCGGGGCTCTCCAAAATAAGCCTAACCTCAAGTAAAAAGTGACATGGAATATCCCTACGCTTGCTCTTTCGACGGTAATACTACCTGGAAGATTACTTGAAGATGTCTTGTCCCGCCCCCGAAGGGATCAGAGACACGACAATCGCAAGGCTACTCGAACAGCAAGATTGCATATCGAGGAATATATCAGCCAACGCGACGGTACGACGGCCAAAACCCTAAGTACCACAGACCCTAACGGACCTCTGTCGTAAAGAGCAGAGGTTAACTGTGACGTTAGGACATCCTTGCGAGAAATGCTCGATTCATTTCGACTCGTGAGGCAAAGCCTTAGGCAGCGGGGATTAAAAAACCTGTTTCCTAAGCACTGGGGCCCTGCAAGTTAGTCCAAAACGGACTCTTGCATACTATTCACGGGTCACACTCTCCAAAACTGAATCTCGACAAGGAGGGAAACAACCGCTTACGGGTCCTCTCGACTCGTAAGAGGGAAAATTCTCTTGTGAGATCCTTACGATTCTCAAGAGAAAACACACTTAGGAGTCCTCACGACTCCTAAGGAGAAAATACACCTATGAGATCCTCTCGATCCGTAGAGGGAAAAGTCTTTATGAGACCCTCACGGCTCATAAAGTTGAAAAGTCTTAGGTAGCAGATTTGAACCTGCGGCCTAAGCCATCGCTACCTCTTGAAGAAACCAAGTCAGGATGCTCGTTCTATCATCTGTCGACCATATTAGCTAAAGTAACATGCTGGTAATAAAAGAAAAAAGAAAGCGACAGAAAGAACATCTGACTTGCATTTGATCAAGCGCTCGAGACACGCTCATTCATGCATGTGCAAAAGGCTCAGAACGAGAAATAAGACAAGCTGAAATGAGAAATTTTCCATTCATATTGCAAAGGGTTCTTACAATCATAAAGAAATAAACAAAAACATTATTTAAATGATTATAACGGCAAAACCTCAGATCCTGGACAGGGATTTAGGAACTCGAAAGTGACCTTGTCCAAGACTTTCCAAGCTTGGCAAACCATCCTGGTGTGCTTCCTTTCACGAGCACGGGCGTCGAGATCCCCACTGATGTCCTCCATCCTCCGATAGGCAGCAAGAATGGCGGACTGCTGAAAGGCCTGGTGCAAGAGATCGACAAGATTGTCTCGCCGTCTCTTCGAGATTAAGTTCATCAGGTACACCGAATGCACCTTGTTCTGGGCGGCGTCCAATGCCCTAAGCGGCACGCTGGTAAAGAATAGGGGAAGAGCTTCCCAGATGGCTCCCACAATAAGCTTCAATAGAGGGGAGCGTCGAGAAAGCAGTTGACCATTATACGCGTCGAAACGACTCATGATCTCGGCACACTCGGCGTTAGTAAATTCTCGATTTTGAGAACGTCCGAGTCGATGGATGTCCCCGTAAGAAATGATCTCGTCAAGGTCGTACATGTGGGCGTCCATTACTTCTGTAAAAGAAACTTAACAAAATTAGCAGACGGCCTGATTAAGCAAGACAGTATAATTCATTAAAGAATAGAACGCCATCTCTAACCACCAGGATCTATGAAAAACTCTTAAGAGTTCTTCTATATGATTTGGAAGGAGCAAAGCTCCATTGGTGAATCAGGAATATACAAGAAAAAATCTTTCAGAGAGCAGAACTCTATTAATGGAACTCTAATAGGGTTCCCTTTAGTTCTCTTTAGATCCCTTTAGAGCAAAGCTCTGCTAAGTGAAACCCTAAATGGGTTTTCTTTAGATCAGGGATCTATCGAGAGCAAGGCTCTTAAAATTGATTTTAATTTAATCCAAATTAATTTTTACCTAAAATTCTCTAGAGTTTGAACTTTTAAAAGTGCTTAAACAAGAGAGCAAGACTCTGGATAAAAATTCTTATGAAGAGATGAAAATCATCTAAGGGACCAAAGGTCGTATTTATAGGCATTGAGAGCCCTTTCAACTTCCAAAAGTTGCCGCAACGGTTGGAATTCTGCCACCGCTGCGCTCACGCTTGGGACCACGTAAGCGCAACAGTGGGGGGGCATTTGTTTACCCCAATCAGAGCAAAGCTCTGTTCAAATTCCAAGGCGGGAGATGAAGCAACGCTTCTGTTTTCCCCAATCAGAGCAAAGCTCTGCTTTGAAATTAAAGTTAAAATTAAAGAAACAACGCTTCAGATTCTTTGCGCTGCGCGCAACGCGCCACGTGTCAAAATCAAACACGCCAGCGCAGGGAGCGCAGCGCTCAAGGCAGCGCACCCAATCAGAGCAAGGCTCTATTTAAAATGAAAATTAAAGAAGCAACGCTTCAGCTTACTTGCGCTCCGCGCAGTTGCGCTGCGCGACACGTGTCAACGCAGTTGTGCTCGCACAGTTGCGCTGCGCGACACGTGGCATCGCGGTTGCGCCGCACTCTGCGGTGCGCGACACGTGTCAAGCGTAGGTGCGCTTATGCCAAACAGAATTAAAATTCTGAAAGATCTTTCTGATCTTGTTAAAACAAGAAGATTGTCTTCTGTAAAACAGAAGCCCTTGGATCAAAGATCTAACGGTGGGGAAAAATCCTTAAATCACTCAGAGAAAGATCTCTCTAACTAACTTAACAAACTAATTGGCACTATATAAAGGCCCCTAGACCCTAAGTCTAAAACACATCAACACAGAGAGAAAAAGAGAGAAATCTTCTGAAAACTTTGAGAAAGAATTCAGAGAAAGAAAAAGGTAAAAACCTTTGAATAAAATAAGAACTTCTTCTAAAAAAAGATCATTGATCTAAGAATAAGATCAAAGATCTTCAATAAAAAAATATAATAATAACAAAGGCATTGCCTTTTGATGAACCACTAGTCCTGGAATCTTAAAAGATTCTTTTCTTGAATCCAAAATTGGATTAAGATATTAAAACAGTGCCTTGCACTTGTAAATCTGCACTGTTGCGCTCTTGGGTTGGCGCAAGCCACCAGAGAGCGCCACGTGTCAGCTCCAGAACAACTTGCGCTATGCGCTTTTAAAATAGAGCACTGCTCTCTTAAATTGGCGCAACTCACCAGAGCGCGCCATGTGTCAGCAGCGCAACAGCGCAGCGTACTGCGCTTGCGCTCACCAGAGCGCGCCACGTGTCAGCAGCGCAGTGCACTGCGCTAACTGCGCTTTCGCTCACCAGAGCGTGACACGTGTCACCTCCACATGCGCTTGCGCTCATTAATTGGCGCAAAGCGCCTGATAGGCCACGTGGCCACTGTCAGATAATTAATGTACTGCATTATTGAAAAGAAGGGCCGAGCCCAATTAAAAAAGGCCTAACATGCCTAATAAAATGCCATGCATTATTTTAAAAAGGGCAGAGCCCAAACAAAGGTCTGTCAGACCAAAACAGATGCTCTGCATCATAAAAATAAAGGGACAGAGCCCAAATCAAATAGGCCTTACAGGCCAAAATAAAATGCAGTGTATTATTAAACAGGGGCAAAGCCCTAGCATAGGCCTAATAGGCCATAGAAAAATAAAATGTTGAACATTTTCAACTGGACTTAGCCCAATTCTGGCCCTAAGTCCTCAAATTAAATTGACTGAGTACGACTGCTCTCTTAAATCAATTTACATCCGGTTCAAGGGTACATCTCTGAACTCCTCTGACACCTGTCGTTGTAATCCTTCAACGTCGTCAGAGAGGTGATGGGTCCCGACGACAATACATTCAATGGACCACTATGTCCCTAAACTGAAACAATAGAGCCCCCATATGCTCTTTTGTCGGATCTAAACGATCTCGTTAAGTTGATCTTAGTCTCAAATTGGACTAACGTATCCTTAACAAACGTTTGAGTTGATCTTAGCATCAAATATGGCTAACGTATCCTCAAACCAAAACCCCAAACCCAAATCTAAAAAAATACGGATTTAGACTAATCCACGTCCTACGGGCGACGACATAAATTAGTCTCCGTATACAATCCACGGGCAACCACAAACAAAACAAATACCCACGACACGAAGTGAAATTCTGGAGAAGGAGAAAGTTGTTACCGCGACGCGGTAGCGTAATTAACTGCAGGGGCTTGCGCCTGCAGGGAAGAGCGTCCCCACAATCAAAAAACCCTCAAGCGAGGGGGAATCTGACGAAGTCTGCTACATCGGCCGCATCCGTCTAAACCTTCGATACACGGTGCCATAAATCAACTTGGCATCTTCGGAGAAGTGGACGGATAAAACCAAATAGCATCTGCCCCGAATCTCTGGCAAGACGTCCTATTACATCGTCTTGGTCGCCATTCGGAGGGGAACAGGATGTCTTGGCCGCCATTCGGAGGGGAACAGCTTAGATCCCTGGCGCCGTGGGGTAGGGAACTACCGGCCAGGGATAGCCGAGCAGAGTAGCCGCTCGGCTGCCTCTTGGTGAGGGCTTAGATCCCACAAACGGCGCTAGCGGACGGATGTCGAATCACGTCAAGATATTACCTTCCGTTGATCTGCTGTCGGCGATGATGGACGGCTGAGATTGAGTTGGAGATTGACTCCTGAAGCGTGTAGATCTCAATGGGTTTGAGGTGGTTGAGGCCGAGCTACCTGCAATGAAGTCCGGGGGTGGTTGTACCACCGAGGACCCTCCGACGATCAAGTTAGACTGGATATTTGAGCAGAATAACGGCCTAGTGAGGAGAAACAGACCTACTTGAACCGTCTGAAGGAGGGGTTTATATAGTGGTGGTAGCAGGCAGGCGGACGCAAGAATTACGCCGGCCGTTACGCTCCCGACGTCATGCCGGCGTGATAGGCGGGATCCCGCATTAATGGCAAGACAGGCTCGTTAAAGGGGGATCGTGATGGCGTGGCCCGCGAGACGTGGCCAGCGGATATCTCGCGCATGGCGAGATTCGCGAAGGTGAGGCGGATGCGCCTGCGGTCGGTGTCGTCGGTCGGTCTATGGGACCGAGGAAGATAAGCTCGGCGGGAGGCTCAGGGACGACCGGGAGGCCGAGTTATCTTGGTTCTACTATAGCCCGGAGGCGAGCTGAGAGGGCCGAGGAGGCCAGTTGTGCAGGAAGGCTCGGGCCTGCGATAGCTCGGAGTAGAGCAAAGGGACAGTTGCCTTGGCTGCTGACGTACTCGGGGGCAAGGAATGGGGTGCACCTCGAAGACAGGGTTTGTGGGAAGCCCCCACTGTAGCACACTGTTTCCCCCTCCGTGGCCCTCAGGGCCTAACTGGCTTACGCATGTGGTACGCCATCCGCCACGTGTCATGATGTAATATCTTAGGATGTGTTCAGTGACTATTTATATTTAAGTAATGGGTTTTTAACAAAAAGTTTACCAAATTGTGTTTCAAATATTTTTCCTAAATTAATAAATATTTTTCTAAGATTTTCTTAGGCTTGCACACACATGTGCATGTAAACTAGGGTTTTTAAATGAGTTATTACCATGATTAGTGACCATGGTGTGTTAATCATGGGGATTAATTCTTTTGGGTTTTAATTAAGTTTAAATTAGTTAATTAATAGTTGCTTTAATTTGAATTTTCTTGGGATGTTGACTTGGTGAGAGAGAGAGTGCATCATGGCTTAGGCCATGCTTGCAATTAATGAGGAGAGAGAGAGGAGGGGTTGACATTGGGGTGATGATTTGTTTTCCTCTCATTTCTTTTGTTCTTCTCTCAAACCTCACTCTCTCTCTCACACACACTTACCATCTCAGCAGCAACAGCAGCAACAGAGAGCAGCAACAGCAGCAACAGAAAGCAGCAGCAGCATCAGTGAGCAGCAACAGCAACACAACTTCGACTGCAGCCCCTTCCCTTCACTTCTTCTTCTTCCTCCAGCTCCCTAGAGTCGAGTGTGGGGTATATTTTCTAAACTTACTCCCTAGTTTACTTGTTTAGTGTAGTTTTGCTTCGATTAGTGGTTTTTGGTGCGATTTAGTGCGATATGAGGTGTTTAGTGAGGACCTTGGCCAAGTGATGTGTGTTTTGGTTTCAGTAGGTTGATAGAGTGTTGTTAGGGCCATATTAACCCAGCTTAAACCCCAATTGCACTAAAATACCACCAGATCCCTATTCGATGCAAATTCTTCATTTTTAAGCAAAATTTGAGTTTCTGAAAACTGCTTTCGACCCGGTGAGTTCAGAACAATTTTGAGAAGACTGCAGTATAGTTGTTAGGTGCTGATACCCCAGGTAGAACCCGACCCCCTTTCTTCTTGTTGAGGCCGCCGGAAAATTGTATCTGGCCGCAAATTGCGGCCAGATAGGTAGGGTTTGGGTTGGGGTTTGGTCCTATGGGTGTCTGCTGCTATGTGGAGTTTTGTGATATATATATTTTTGTAATTTAAGTTCTGTATAAAAATCTGGGACTAAATACCTATTTCTCGTATTTTAAACCTTCGCGACACGCGTAATACGTGTGTGGGTTTGGGGTTTATGCGTATCGCGACGCGTCAGGATAGTTTCAGGCGCGTGATCACACGTTTTAGCGTATCGCGCACACGCGCGATTGGTTTATGACACGGGTGTCTAGTTGGACCGTAATATCACGTTTTTATGAAATTGAGCTTATGCGTGATATATGTTATGTGATTCTAGGTTCGCAGGCGAGTGAGACGGACGCTGCGAAGAAGGGCAAGCAAGTCGTCGGCTACACTTAGCGCGAGACTTCAGTGAGTAGATTTCACATCTACGGAGATATCGCCCGCATGGCGTTATGCGTCAGGGCTGACAGGACCTTATTATTATATGTTGCATTTACCTCATGGACTGTCATTTCATATTGCATTCCCTACTATATGTATGCTTAGAATTGATAGAACACCGCACTATTACTAACGGTTTATGTTGCACGAGCACTAATCTGCATGCTATACACACACCGTTAGTAATTGCCATGACACACTCACTGTAGAACTGCCATGATTATATTGCTGTAGTTCATTTCATATGTGATTCGATATGACTTTCATGGAAATTGGGAGCCGCATGATATCTTTAAAAACGGAAACTAATTTTAAAAGCGGTTTTCCCTTATACCTATATCATGGACTGATGTACATAGCACATCGCATTGGATTTACTTCTTGGTGTTGGATTTTCATGTGATTTCTGGTTTTGAGGACCGTGGGATTTTTAAGAAAAGATGCACTATTTGAAAACCCGGTTCCTCGTAATATGATATTTTGGTGCGTCCACCACGCATTTTCTCGGTGCTGAGACGTGTGCTTGAAACCCGATTTGAGAAGATGGATGATCCGTTTGCGGGTTCGTGGTGGACCCGGTATGGTTCCCCGGGGCGAGAAATGTTTTTCGTGGAGTAGACGATGAGCCTGGCAGGGTGGCGAGTACCTACCGGTGATTGGTTGGACCTGGCGGTTATCCGGAGGATACTGACCAGAGTCGAGAGATGGATGCGGGATGACCCGTACTGCCGGGGCCGAGGGCCGATACCGCAGACGGAGCCCGTGGGCTGATCCGGACTGACGGAACCCGATATATGTGTTAGTGTATATGCCCTAGGGGCCATTATTGTATCATACTAGTTTGTATATTACTTAATGGAAGCTTGAGATATTCACATGTATATAACAGTCTTGCTAAACATGGTAGTATGCTACTTGGTTTTTCTATCTCAATATGTGAGTATACGTATTGATAGAGCTCTTAGGATCTTGCTTGACTACCGGCGTTGTGATGGCAGTCACACTAGTGGGGGCTGGGTAGTCTACAAGCACATCCTTCTTCAGGTCCCTAGTCGTAGGATTATCGAGACAGGGCATCGATACTCCGGAGTAGACTAGTGTGTACGCTTCTCATCCCAGTTGGGGAGATGGTCTGTCCCACAGCCGTCAGTACGTCGTACTGGAGATAGTATACAGGTGCTCGTTGGGTTACGGGTACACCGGACAGGACTCACAGGGAACTGTTGGATGGTTTTATACCAGTCGTCAGTGAACAGTTCCCAGGTGACATGAGTACAGCATAGTCCACAGACTTGACACTGCTACTTCGCCTCGAGTGTGTCCCACTGTTCTTAGATTGCTACCCTACCACGGCTCAAAGGAGTCGTGCAAACAGGTAGCAGTTGGGTGCAGTCCCGAGCACTTAGAAGCAGTGGCGGTTAGACAGGATTTGTCTCTCCCAGTATTGGGGGTTGATATCGCGCTGTGTCAGAGAGCCATTACGCAAAGTCCCTGGCCAGGGCAAGCGAGATTTGCTGGTAGGTTCAAGTAGTTTCTCAGGGTGTAATGGGTTTCCCTCCGAAACGACTTATACCGCTATTAGAGGACTGACGCTTGCCGCCCCCTAGGCCCGATATGCGATAGTCTTAGACGAACGGACCGGACTGTACGGAGATTGTCACATCAGACTCAGTAGGAGTTCGGATGGGTTTCCTCATCGGCCTTCTTATCGATATCTATCTGGGGACCGTTACGTACAGCTAGTGCTGCTTGCGGTCTGTGGTTAAACCCACTGCCAGCGTAGTAGTCGAGTCTCTAGAGTCCCACACAGAGAGTTTCCCTACTCCAGGCGAAACGATATAGAGGTCGTATGGTTTTACGACAAGGGTTCGGACGCATACGTGTGTTTACGCACGTACGACTTTCGGACAGTTTTTACCAGTCGGCTTTGGTTTAAGCCAGTTACTGGTATCCGGTTATTGGATTTATACAGTCTAAAGTTTTTCCGTATTTTTGCGGAAAGGAGGGGCGTTCTCGTAATTGCGCGAGAAGCTTCTAGAAGGTGGTGACTAAGGAGGTTTAGGTGGCATATACAATGAATGTGATTAGTGAGTCATATGGATGATTCATCCATGTCATTAATGCATCATAAATGCTTAATGACTCATGGAGATGAATCATCACTAGATATTATCAAGCATGGTTGTTAAATTGATTTATTTTCTTTTCTTGATAAAAAGAAATGCTTGATATATATTATGATAACTCATTATTCTCACTTCATTATTATGTTCACCTTCTCTCTCCTCAAGCTCTCCCTCTTCAAACCCTAATCCTCCCCTCTCATGTGTTGAGTACAAGGATTAGTTAGACTTATTAAACCATAACCCTCACTCTACTTCACCTAGCTTCTTTGATTAGCACTTAAAGAAGTTTAGTTGCCTCAAGTTTAGAGGCTAAGCTTGGAGTAAAGCTCTCGGGTGGATCGTCTACTACTTCGAGAAGGCCGAGGAGGAGGTGGAGTTCGTAAAGACGAAGGACACGGTTCTTTAGGTATAATCCCTTTACATAGTAGTTGTTAACTTCTATGTTTGATGTTAGTTATCGTTTAGCTTCGATTCATGCGGTTAGTCGATGTTTAGCATATAAACAAGATCGTTTTTCATATTTCCGCCTCCCCGCAAGTCGTGGGGTGTTGTACATCGACTTACAGTGGTATCAGAGCCTCGCTAAACAATAAATAACTTACTTGCAAATTTGTATGAATTTCGAACGGAAAAAACGAAACCGGAAAAGCCCGAAATCATGAGTTTCTGTCGTTTTTTAAATGAAGTCCAAAAATTTTTTAGGGATGTTCAGAAAGCTTGAAAAGACAGTAGAAGAACACCCAAGAAAATTGGGCCCCTGAATCGCCTAAAGCGCCGCGGAACCGCGGCGGATCCCACCGATCCGCCGCGATTCCGCCGCCGAGTTGGCGATTCAGGAACCCAATTTTCCTGTGTTTCTTCTCTGTGATATTTGGTATTTTCTGGAATTTTTTATTTTTGCTCAGGTTTCAGATTTACAGGGAAGTATTGGAGCAAAATTAAAAGTGTTTAATCGATCGAAATTATACAGTATTTGCTTGTTGGATTATATCTGTGTTTGTATAATGTGTTCGTAAACCTCCCCTTACTGCTAGTATGTCGGTTGGCAGGGGGTTGCAAATTTCTGTAATGAATTTTATCTGTTTGTGTATATGAACTGTATTGGACTGTTGTGATGTATAGCCGGGGTTTTGTGATGGGTTATTATTTAATTCATTTGATGTAAATGTAATTTGTTGTAATATTATTTTGCGGGGCACATCCAGGTTGCGGTTGTAGCCACCGTTGTATTATTTCATTTTACTGTTTTTGCTCCTAGGACAGACCCAAGGTGGGGTGCACAAACTGCCGGGCGGGTAGTTTGCCGTACCCGTTGGGGTCTTGGGTGGGGTAATGGCTATTCATCACAACTGTGTAATCCGTCTTTTGTTGCAGGCTCAAAACAAACACGGATTGCTTGCAAATCCAATAAAGTTCATCTGTGATCTGAAATGCCTATTATTGCGTCTGACGAATGTACAATATCTATATATGATAGCTATTTAGACGTCACTTATGTTTTACACCCGCGCTAGCCCAGCCCCCACTCTGTCGTTAGTTAAGTAACCTAACGGGTGATGATGGGACCCCGTGGCGAATACGGATGGCATAAGAGGACGTTGTATTTTCGTTGTTTTCTGCAATGATAGGTTAATGATGGGACGCGTTATTTATAATGCAAAGAAAATAAACCAAAAAGTTTAATCGTTGGAACAATTTAAAAGAAACCACTCGGTTAATTTTAAAAACAGATATTTTTAAATGCGGAGCTTTAACCACTCCTTTTAAAAGCTATCAGGTTCCTTCGGTTATATCAAGTTCACTACGTTCACGGTTTCGCCAAAACCATTCGTAGCCCTCCGTCATTTCATCTGGGTATTCAGTAGTATTCAAGCTATGTATTTTGACCTAACGCCAAGGCATAGTGTTTGGTAGCTACTGGGCATTCATTTGTTGCATAGATAGATGAGTTAGTTTGGGACAGTCGTATTATCATTTTGGCCGAACGTCAAGGATATATACGGATGGGTTCAAATTGACAAGATAATGATGGGTAGAACTTGACATGTGACTTATGACATTTTGACCTAACGCCAAGGTCATAAGAGCATGGGGCAGAAAAATATATATCGAGAATTTCTAAAGAAACTGAAATTTGCAAAGAGTTGCATACCATTTGGAGTTTGATGAATGTTGGTAGGATTCCTTCAACATTATCATACAATGATATTTGGATCCCGATCCTACTGTGAGTATATGATACTTATCAGGAGATTCGTCACTTAACGATCAATGCTATAAACCAAGTAGGTGTCAAGAAAGGTGTCAGCGGGGTTACGCCCCCAGAGAAAAGAGGTTATTTAATTAAGGAACTTCACGAAAGTGTTGGAAAACCTTCCTCGAAGTATCGACACTAGCCTGGCTGAACGGTTAAGCAAGAATTGTACAGTGAGAATAGTCCTGGCTAATTCTTCTTTTATGGTTTGAGGAAGGATTCGAGAAACAGTGGGAGCCATCCAGTTTAGATAAACTAAAAACCACTCTAAACTTGCAAGAGCATCATGCTAAAGAGTTTTCTTCTCTCTCTCCTAATTGCAGCGATCCTGAAAATGACTGGACTTAAGTTACTTTTAGAGAAAAATATACTGACAGGGCCAAACTATAAAGATTGGCTGCGGAATGTCAAAATGGCTTTGACCTAGGACAAATTGGGGTACGTCCTCACCGCTACGGCACCTGCTGTCCCTGGTCCCAAATCCAGCAATGCGGATAAGGAAATCCGCAAAACCTGGGATTTAGATTGCGCGAAAGCCAAGTGCATCGTGCTTGCCTCGATGAACAATGAACATCAGAGGAGGCATGAGGATATGGACCTAGATGGCATATTTCTCTATACAAAGGAACTTTATGGAGAGCAATCTCGTATAGAAAGATACGAGACCTCTAAGAACTTGTTTCGAGCGAGGTTGGCTGTCGGGTCATCGGTAGGAG
Source organism: Agapanthus africanus (assembly GCA_030015575.1). NCBI lineage: Eukaryota > Viridiplantae > Streptophyta > Magnoliopsida > Asparagales > Amaryllidaceae > Agapanthus > Agapanthus africanus. Next base: position 965,580,357 of record CM057338.1, read on the forward strand.
AACATGTCCTAAATATGATCGGCTATATTGAAGAGCTCGCAGACCTTGGGACGACTTTAAATAATGAGCTCTATACAGACCTTATTCTCCAGTCCCTTCCTTCCACCTACGCCCAGTTTATCCTGAACTTCAACATTCAAAGAAAAGAAGTTGAACTTTCGGAACTCCTGAACATGTTAAGGAGTGCAGAGGGCACCTTGTAAAGACAAGGGAAACACCCGCTATGTTTGTTGGCGGTGCATTTTCTTCCGGGTCCAAGGCAAGGGCCAAAGGAAGGAAGAAGAAGGCCGCCACCAAACCTAGAGGAGGTGTTAGTAAGGTGGGAGGGAAGGGAAAGAAAAAGTTTGCGGTACCGGTAGTTGGCCAGGATGAGTGCTTCCATTGTCACAGGAAAGGGCACTGGAAGAAGGATTGCAAGGCGTGGAACGCCAAGAACCAGGAACCGAAGCAAGCTGTGGGTTCAACTTCAGGTGTGTTTGTAATTGAGAATTGTCTGTCGATCAACTCTACTATCTGGGTATTGGATACCAGATCAGGATCTCATATTTGCAATTCATTGCAGGCACTGAGAAACCGTAGAGTGCTGAAGGAAGGTGATATGACCCTAAAGGTTGCTAACGGAGCTAGCGTGGGAGCTGCGTCCGTCGGGGATTATCACCTAGGATTGACGAGTGGACACATTTTGGTTTTACATAACTGTTTTTTTGTACCAAGCTTAACGTGTAATATCATATCAGTTTTCTTGTTATCAAATAAAGGTTATGATTTCACGTTTGTAAGAGATGTTGTTAACATCCACCTTAATCATGGTTTGATTGGGTCCGGTACACTAAATAACGGTATATATGTTTTAAACCAACTCCAAATTTTCAATATCCAGAACACACTTAAAAGAAAGTCTCTAGATTTAAATAAAACTTTCTTATGGCATTGTAGACTGGGTCACATCAATGAAAGAAGGTTGACTAAGTTGCATAGAGAAGGATATTTGGACTCGTTCGAATATCAAACTTATGACACTTGTCAATCTTGTCTCAAAGGAAAGATGACAAAGACTCCATTTACTGGACATGGAGTAAGAGCGAGCGAGCTCTTAGGACTCATACACAGCGATGTATGCGGTCTAATGTCTACACATGCAAGAGGTGGTTTTTCCTATTTCATTACTTTCACGGATGATTACTCAAGATACGGATTCATTTATCTGATGAAACATAAATCCGAGGCTTTTGAGAAATTCCAAGAGTATAAGAATGAAGTAGAAAACCAAACCGGCAAAAGTATCAAGACACTTAGATCTGATCGAGGTGGTGAATACTTGAGTGCCGAGTTCCTAGGTTACCTAAAAGAGAAAGGAATTCTCTCTCAGCTTACTCCTCCATACACTCCACAGCATAACGGTGTATCGGAGAGACGGAATCGAGCCCTATTGGATATGGTACGATCCATGATGAGTAATGCTGAGTTACCGCGATCTTTCTGGGGTTATGCGCTAGAATCAGCAGCATATCTTTTGAACATGGTTCCTACCAAGACTGTGCCTACCACTCCATATCAGATGTGGAGCGGGAAGAAACCCCATCTACAGTATATAAAGATTTGGGGATGTCCAGCTTTTGTTAAAAAGCCGCATGTGGACAAGCTAGAGGCACGATCAGTAAAGTGTCAGTTTGTGGGATATCCAAAGAATTCCAGGGGATATCTATTCTATTACGCAGAGGAACAAAAGGTATTTGTTTCTCGTAATGCCCATTTTCTAGAACATCAGTTTTTAGAAAAGGAATCAAGTGGGAGGGAAATAGAACTGGAAGAAATTCCAGAACCACAAACTAATACTGAAAGTTTGGTAGAACCGGTAGTTCAAGAAGAACAGGACATTCCCGCACCCCTCCGCAGGAATAGTAGGCCGTCTCATCCGCCTGAGAGATACTACGGTTTTCTCATAGATGGGGATAGAGAGGATTGCATCATAGATGATGATGAACCTACTGACTTCCAGCAGGCCATCCGGAGCGGCGACTCGGTACGATGGCTAGATGCAATGCGGACCGAAATGGAGTCCATGTACACCAACAAAGTATGGACTTTGGACTTTGCTCCAGATGGGGTAAAACCCATAGGATGCAAATGGATCTTCAAGAAAAAGATTGGTGTAGATGGACAGGTGGAAACCTATAAGGCTAGACTTGTTGCAAAGGGTTTTCGTCAAAGACCTGGTTTGGACTATGACGAAACTTTTTCTCCAGTGGCTATGCTCAAATCCATTCGGGTCCTTCTTGCTATTGCTGCCTTCCATGATTATGAAATCTGGCAGATGGACGTAAAGACGGCTTTTCTAAATGGAAATTTAGAAGAGTGCGTCTATATGGATCAGCCAGAGGGTTTCAATCAGAGTGGGAGCAGCGGGAAAGTATGCAAGCTGCTTAAGTCCATTTATGGACTAAAGCAGGCATCGCGGAGTTGGAACATCTGTTTTGATGAGACAGTCAAAGAATATGACTTTATCAAAAATCCAGATGAACCGTGCATATATAGTAAAGTTGTAGCCAGAAGTGTCGTATTCCTCGTCTTGTACGTGGATGACATTCTATTGATAGGAAATGACATTCCTATGCTACAATCTGTCAAAGGATTCTTGTCACACAGGTTCTCCATGAAAGACCTGGGTGATGCCTCTTACATTCTGGGGATCCGGATCTATCGTGATAGATCTAAGAGGATGTTGGGACTTTCGCAGTCCAGGTATATCGACACTGTACTGAAAAGATTCAGTATGGAAGATTCTAAGCGCGGTAATCTACCGGCTTGTCACGGAATCACCCTCTCCAAAGAGATGTCTCCCAAGACTGATTTAGAAAGGGAACGCATGTCTATTATACCCTACGCTTCTGCGGTAGGCTCTATAATGTATGCGATGTTGTGCACCAGACCAGATGTAGCTTACGCACTGAGCGTGGTAAGCCGGTATCAGTCAGACCCAGGGGAGAAGCACTGGATAGCAGTAAAGAACATTCTCAAGTACCTGAGGAGGACTAAGGAGATGTTCTTGGTTTACGGCGGAAAAGACCTCGGGTTGGAGGCCTTTGCTGATTCCGGCTTCCAGAGTGATAAGGACGATTCCAAGTCCATGTCGGGTTATGTCTTTACCCTCAATGGAGGGGCGGTGTGCTGGAAGAGCTCCAAGCAAGACACCGTTGCTGACTCAACGATGGAAGCGGAGTATATAGCTGCTTGCGATGCCGCAAAAGAAGCAGTCTGGATGAAGAAGTTCCTAACAGAACTTCAGGTGGTTCCTACCATAGTTGATCCAATACCTCTGTATTGCGACAACAACGGAGCTATAGCTTTAGCGAAGGAACCAAGGTCCCATCAGAAGTCCAGACACATCTTAAGGCGGTATCACCTGATCAGGGAGATCTTGATCGTCAGGAGATCGTGGTACGGAGAGTTGCTTCTGAAGAGAACATTGCTGATCCATTCACGAAGGCCCTACCTCAGATTCAGTTCGAGAGGCTACTCGAGATCATCGGTCTTCGATATGCCAGTACATGGCCCTAGTGCAAGTGGGAGATTGTTAGTGTATATGCCCTAGGGGCCATTATTGTATCATACTAGTTTGTATATTACTTAATGGAAGCTTGGGATATTCACATGTATATAACAGTCTTGCTAAACATGGTAGTATGCTACTTCGTTTTTCTATCTTAATATGTGAGTATACGTATTGATAGAGCTCTTAGGATCTTTCTTGACTACCGGCATTGTGATGGCAGTCACACTAGTGGGGGCTGGGTAGTCTACAAGCACATCCTTATTCAGGTCCCTAGTCGTAGGATTATCGAGACAGGGCATCGATACTCCGGAGTTGACTAGTGTGTACGCTTCTCATCCCAGTTGGGGAGATGGTCTGTCCCACAGCCGTCAGTACGTCGTACTGGAGATAGTATGCAGGTGCTCATTGGGTTACGGGTACACCGGACAGGACTCACAGGGAACTGTTGGATGGTTTTATACCAGGCGTCAGTGAACAGTTCCTAGGTGACATGAGTACAGCATAGTCCGCAGAATTGACACTGCTACTTCGCCTCGAGTGTGTCCCACTGTTCTTAGATTGCTACCCTACCACGGCTCAAAGGAGTCGTGCAAACAGGTAGCAGTTGGGTGCAGTCCCGAGCACTTAGAGGCAGTGGCGGTTAAACAGGATTCGTCTCTCCCGGTATTGGGGGTTGATATCGCGCTGTGTCAGAGAGCCATTACGCAAAGTCCCTGGCCAGGGCAAGCGAGATTTGCTGGTAGGTTCCAGTAGTTTCTCAGGGTGTAATGGGTTTCCCTCCGACACGACTTATACCGCTATTAGGGGACTGACGCTTGCCGCCCCCCTAGGCCCAATATGCGATAGTCTTAGACGAACGGACCGGACTGTATGGAGATTGTCACATCAGACTCAGTAGGAGTTCGGATGGGTTTCCTCATCGGCCTTCTTATCGACATCTACCTGGGGACCGTTACGTACAGCTAGTGCTGCTTGCGGTCTGTGGTTAAACCCACTGCCAGCGTAGTAGTCGAGTCTCTAGAGTCCCACACAGAGAGTTTCCCTACTCCAGGCGAAACGATATAGAGGTCGTATGGTTTTACGATAAGGGTTCGGACGCATACGTGTGTTTACGCACGTACGACTTTCGGACAGTTTTTACCAGTCGGCTTTGGTTTAAGCCAGTTACTGGTATCCGATTATTGGATTTATACAGTCTAAAGTTTTTCCGTATTTTTGCGGAAAGGAGGGGCGTTCTCGTAATTGCGCGAGAAGCTTCTAGAAGGTGGTGACTAAGGAGGTTTAGGTGGCATATACAATGAATGTGATTAGTGAGTCATATGGATGATTCATCCATGTCATTAATGCATCATAAATGCTTAATGACTCATGGAGATGAATCATCACTAGATATTATCAAGCATGGTTGTTAAATTGATTTATTTTCTTTTCTTGATAAAAAGAAATGCTTGATGTATATTATGATAACTCATTATTCTCACTTCATTATTATGTTCACCTTCTCTCTCCTCAAGCTCTCCCTCTTCAAACCCTAATCCTCCCCTCTCATGTGTTGAGTACAAGGATTAGTTAGACTTATTAAACCATAACCCTCACTCTATTTCACCTAGCCTCTTTGATTAGCACTTAAAGAAGTTTAGTTGCCTCAAGTTTAGAGGCTAAGCTTGGAGTAAAGCTCTCGGGTGGATCGTCTACTACTTCGAGAAGGCCGAGGAGGAGGTGGAGTTCGTAAAGACGAAGGACACGGTTCTTTAGGTATAATCCCTTTACATAGTAGTTGTTAACTTCTATGTTTGATGTTAGTTATCGTTTAGCTTCGATTCATGCGGTTAGTCGATGTTTAGCATATAAACAAGATCGTTTTTCATATTTCCGCCTCCCCGCAAGTCGTTGGGTGTTGTACATCGACTTACAATATGAGGATTTGCGTGTCGATGCTAGAAACGAGTATTTTATGATATTTTGGGTGCCGATGTTGGGCACTCGTGATTTCTCAGAGATTTACAGGATTCGAGGGCCGATGGGTGTGCCGGCGCCTGAGTTATTTGGGATCTGGGTGCAGTTGTGGGCACCGATTGTTTTCCACGTTGATATTCCGTGTAGATGTTGTTTATCCCATGCTCAGCATTGATTATCATATATCTCATCCTGTAGTCATTTTACCTGATAGAGCATCTGCATGATTATAGCACATACTGTTTATTTCGCATTGATATCATCTGCTGGCATTTGTTCGAGTAGCGCAATACGTGCATGCTCGCGATTACCTTTATATGCTATCTCTATTCACGAGTTGGCAACTCACCCCCGTTGTGCCACAGTATTTGCAGGTTGCCCTCAGCATAGTCGCGGCAGGCTGTCTTTTGCATCTTTTGACTACAGATACCACTACAGTTGCGGCGAGAGCTGTTTTGCATTTAGGTGGGTTGTGGTATCTGATTACTTTTATTGTACCCCTTTTTGTATCTAGTACTCTCCATCTACCATATATGTACTGGACTTAGATACTGTGTGAGGACGATGATGCATATTTTGTATTCTGGTGTCGAGCTCGTGGGAGCCGACTGTTTTTATTTGCAGTTTATATTCTGTGATGTTTACTTATTGCTCATTCTTCGCTACGGCGTCATATATTAGTCTTGTGATGATGGTTTCCGCCGTTGGGCGTGATTGCTCCCGTTTGGGAATGTTTTGTTTCATTATATCTCATCTTTACTCATATCCTTTTTTATACCCGGTCGTGGGGCTACCTTTACAAAGGAAATGCTGCCAAAATTATTTAAATGATTAAGTAACTTTAAAAGAACTTATTGAATTATTTAAGGTTTTATAAATGTTTTAACTAAATGTTTTCAACACTCACTATTTTTAAATGGTTTTGATTTCTGGGTTCGGCTTACTTAGTCGCGTTACGCCTGTAGACGTAGCGTGGTTAAGTGCCGGTCACGAGTCGTAAGATTCGGGTCGTGACAAAGTTGGTATCAGAGCGTAGGTTTTACCTTGGGAGTGTAGAATGACCCTGGTATGATGGAGTAGGTAGCTGCAGCAGAGTGGCGTAGCGTGCGTATGTTCCGCGGCATACTCACGACACGGTACTCCGCCTAAGCGACCTTAGGACTTATTGATTTAATTCCTTCTTGTATATTCTTGTGATTCGATTTTCGTATTCTTATCGAATCCTAATTTCCTTTCAGCCATTATGCCGCCAAAGACTACGAGGGCGCAGAGAGCGGCCGCGAGGGCCGAGATTCGAGTTGACTCGTTCGAGACGAGGACTGATCCGGGCAGTACACCGGTTGTGCCCGAGCAGGCTGTTCCTGCCGTGACAGATCAGATTGCCACACTAGGGGCTGGTGTGCAGGAGATGCGCCAGACGATGGGATCTGTAAGTCTACGGTAGCGCCCCGGCCGTCTACAGACGCCAAATGCGGAACAAAAAATTTTTAACTGGCCCTATCGTATACTTTAACCCGGATCTACCATTATTGCTAAACTAACAAACTGTAAAGAGAGTAGAAAGGTTATACCGAACGATCCGAGTCCTTCGTTCTTTAACCATCATCCCACGCTCCGTTGCGGCTGCTCCGTTCTCGTCGATCTCCGATCTGCTCGTCCAGGTGGCACCACGTCAACGATTCTTTAAACGGGCTCCCGCCTCTGACTTGAGGCAACTCGGTCGTCAAGTTTGCTAAAAGAGACGACCAAGATTGATGTAGAGAATGAATAAATTACTTTGTCTCACTTCGTCCAAAACCGTAGACGATCGATTAATGAAGTTGCCGTGGGAATCGGGTGATGGAATGAAATGAGCTGTGAAATTCCATACACCGAAAACTATCATATCTTTTTCACAATGAAACATCAAGTGAGAATGCTTAAGAGGAGGGGGAAGGGGGCCGGCCATATATATAGGAAGGAGGAGGGTGAGTGTAGGAGCAAAGAGGGTGAGCATAAGGATAAATATCAACAACAAATATCCTTAAGCAAAACAAAACACATTAATGAAAGCATGAGTCACTAATACACCTCATCAAGTCATTAATGCAACAATTAATGTCAAGATGAGTCATTAGCCACCTCATCAACCTAGTCACCATATCTAGAAACTTCTAGAAGCATGACTCACCACATCCAAGAAAAGATAAATCTGTCTTTAACCGAATGTTAAAAGACGGCTGATGGAAAACTGGAAACTGGCAACTTCCAAAAGTGATCCTGAAACTACTTTCAGGATAACCCCGTAACTGTATAAATATACCCGCATTTGTATTACGACCGAATACAAATGCAACCGAGACAAAGATATTATATCTACTCAATATAATACTCGGATCCGGTTTAAACCAAAGCCGACCAGTATCATCTGCCCGAAAAATAACACGTGCGTAAACGCACGTGCATTTTCCGAACCCTGCCATAAAACCATACGGCCTCTACAACGTTTCGCCCGAACTTGGGAAACTGTCTGTGGGGGACTCTAATGACTCGTCAGTACCGTGGCAGTGGGTTTAACCACAAACCGTCAGCGGCACTAGCTATGCGTAACGGCTGCCCATGGACTGACCTCAAGGGAGGCTGATGAGCGAACTCATCCAGAAACCCTACTGAGCCTAACAGTGACAATGTATATACAGTCCGGTCCGTTCGTCAATGAGTATCGCATATCTGCCTAGGGGGCTAGTAACGTCAGACCCCCAATAGCAGTATAAGTCGTGTCGGAGTGAAGCCCAATAACACCCTGAGATACTACTGGAGTACCTACCAGTAAATCTCCTGCCACGGCCGTGGGCTATGTGTAATGGCTCTCCTATACACAGCACGATCTCGCCCCCAATACCGGGAGAGACGAATCCACTGCCGATCCGCTCACGTGCCTCCATACGGCTCGGGACTGTACCCAAAAACTACCTGTTTGCACGACTCCTTTGAGCCGTGGTAGGGTAGAAATCAAAGCACAGTGGGAACTCACACGAGACAAATGACGACCTCAGGTCGATGACCTAACCTGTATACATGTCACCAGGGAACTGCTATCTGACGATATGTATAATACCAACTAGCAGGTTCCCGGCGAGTCCTGTCCGGTGTACTCATAACCCAATGAGCACCTGTATACATCTTAGGTGATCCAACTGACACCAGTGGCTTGTGAGACCGGCCACCGCCCCTCGTCGGGGTCTCGACTGTATACACTAGTCTACTCCGGAGTATCGATGCCCTGTCTCGAAACTCCCACGACTAGGGACCACAATTAAGGATATGCGTATAAACCACCCTACTCTCACGTATATGATCGCCATCATACTGTAGGTAGTAAAGCAAGATCCTAAGGGCTCTATCAAAGTGTAACAGTGATCAGTCACCTGAAACTGTACACGACTGATAAAGGCAAACCAGATAGCATACTATCATCTTGAGTAAGACTGTCCTACCGGTATAGGTCCTCCGCAATCATTGCAATCACGTACCTGCGATCCAATAATTGACTATGTGGGCACTATCTCCAACAATCTCCCACTTGCACTCAAGGCTAATTATTGCGATGTCGACTACTCACAGCCCGTGTGAAACCGAACACCCAACTCCTCTACTAATCAGTTTCACAAAGCCCGTTTGTAAAACTATTGTGTTCGAGAAATAGCCTCAGTGAGTGGATCCGCCTAGATGCTTCTTTCTGTGTCTCTCTTAATCTCAAGTTCGCGGAGAAAGCCATCTCCCGAATCGAGTAATACCTGTCTTAGAATATGTCTGGATATCTGATGGGACCTAGTTCATAAATGAACTCCAAATCCAGACTTCTTAGACTGTATCGATCACTGAACCTAATCAGTATCCGGCACCAAGCCTCTCCACAGTATCCTCTTGGACCACCTGTCTATAATACCGTCCCTCATCAGAGGGAAAAACTATAACTCTGACAATCACTTTATCAACCATGTCATCTTTGAAGCCTGGAATGATAACCGTCTCCCGAATGAGGCTGCCGTCATCAAATTCGCAGAACATGCACTTATGTTCTAAAACTGCCTCCTTATGTTTCTCCAGGATTGGATTAATACAAACTTATTGCATATAGTGCAAAAACAACATTTGGTGTGGTACTTGACATCTCATGATTGATTCAATTGCCTAAGCAAGTGATCTGCCAATCATGCACAGTCCTCTCCCCTTTAGTCTATACGACACTTTCAGAGAGGGTGACTCCATCACCTGCAGGTACACCACCATGCTAGGAGTCAACTATTCTAAAAACCATTAGAATATCTGTCAAAGTACCCACATTGGGAAACTACCCAAATCTAGATCTAAAACCATAGATCCAGAAACCAGAATGTCAAATATTATATCCATATCCTGTCTGGAGAAACAACTGTGTGACGACCACAGTACAACCGATCGTAGTATAGGAATTTTACTTCCTACTCTGTGTATGTCATCCAGATACCATGACATCACACCCTACTTCCTTCTTAACAGATCCATCCCCTTAACTGATTGAAGTCAAACCCATGACTGTCACATCAAAAATAGATGATCTATCTCCGCTAAAACTGCTCAAGTCTATAAATAGACATAAGCATCTTGCCCACTATGCTTCTGCTGCTCCCACTGACCACGACAACCCTCCTACTGGGTTTCATAGCCTGGAACAACAGTAGTGTCAAGTCTGGGTAGATAAGAACCTCTCTGTCACCGTCCTTGAGGCTACCGAAGTACCTCTCGGGTGTCTGAGGTTACCCACCATATCTGCGGAGTGGCTAATGGAATGTCAAACCTGATTGAATATATAGGTCCTATTAAATTTTCCGTAATCGTTCGCGGTTCTGGAATCACTTCCAGTTCTACCATACTCCCACTACTGTTTTCTGAAAAAATCCATTTTGCTAAAACTGTGGCGAGTCAAGAACAATATCACTATTGATCTTCCAAATGGTAGAATATCAACCCTCGTCATAGCCAGGGTCAACCCACAAACAGCCATTACAGAAACGCGCCCTGAGTTATCCAGAGTCTGGTTTTAAGCATAAGCTGGACAACTCCCCGTACCTTAACATCTTTTAAGGTACGAACTATTCTATATCCAATATAGAAACTTTGTCACTTTATTTAATTGGAACCAGATTCAATCATGCAGCTGTCTCCAGTGCATATCAACTTAATGGAAAGAGGCGAATCAGCATTACTCAACTTAGGAATCCATCCAATTATGAGTAACCTGAAAGAGAAACTCGTTTCTCAAAATCATCACTATCATCTGAATACCAATCACAAGAATCTACATCTTCGATCTCTTTGAAGAATCCCGATACTTGTGATACCTGGTTCTGTACTTTATTCTTATACCCACAACTTCTCAAAACTTAGACCTTGTATTTCTACGAAACACTTGTCTAAATAGAGAAGTCATAAGTAAACAGAACATAGTACGAGGACCTACCCCTTTGTCCTGATGGACACTTGGACAACATACAATACTCTGTATAAGTCCGCTGAGTTAAACAACTCAAAACCTGTGCGTCGTAGGTTGAAAACTGTACCCTGGCGATTTCCTCAAATATCACCAATTACAACGAATTCCGATATAATGAGGATGATCACCTAATTCCCAATAACTTACTCCCTCTCATCATCTGTAAAACCATACAGATATGAGAATGAAACCTGGTAAATACATACCCTTGGAGTAAGTATCTAATCGGGAAAACAGTTTTCATTTAACAATGCACTGAAACATGAAAATGTTTCGTAGGGGTATCCTGGTATTCATAGTAATGCCTCTTCCATAATCCAATTCATGACTTCAACCGTATATTTTATTGCCATCTCTCCAAATCCCTTTATTTGTTTTTAGTCGTTACCTTCTGCACACCATCGTTAGGCTAAATGGTTTTCTTCCTTCCCTACCGTTCGGCACCAGCCTATGGTTTGGAAGAAGACTATCCAGTAAGCATAATAGGTATACCCTCCTAAACCAAGGAGTACTCACATCTTGAGAGAAGGTGATGATAAAAGACAACTGAATAATACATTATCCTTTCAAAGGTGAAATAGGAGTGGCGATGAAGTATGCGGTTTTGGTCGTGAATGATAACAGTCGCAATTTACTTTGCCCTCTTTCTAATCCCTTTATTTTGTCTTTAGTTATTGCCTTCTGCACACCCTACTTAGGCTAATTGGTTTTCTTCATTCCCTACCTTTCGGCACCTGCCTATGGTTTGGAATAAGACTATCCAATAAGCGTAATAGGTGTACTCTCCTAAACCAAGGAGCTCTCGCAACCTGAGAGAAGGTGATAATAAAAGACAACTGAATAAACCAATTCTATTTCTCCTGAACCTTGATCCATCCTCGAAGAAATCCTTTCGAGTTCGTATATAACCATACGATGAATCTATCCAATGGAAGTGGATATCCGTAGTAATACGGGTGTTCTGAGAAATGCAAAGGGTAAAAGAAGGAGTGGCAATGACTTATGCAACTCGGACAATCCAAAAGCCAGTAATTTAAGAAGGTTCGGTCAACTTGGTCACTGAGTCATAGTCTAGGGTCGGACAAAGGTCGCTGCCAAAGAGAGAGAGAAAAGAAACACTCTGCGTGCACTCTAACCTAGATCAGAATGGTTATCACTTTATCTAATTCGGAAACCTCCCACTGTCCTGTCAAATTCTCCCCCAAACCTGAAAGAAGAATCAATCGGGATCACCCGAAGAGTAAACCAACTCATCAGTGGGAATCGGGATCCAACTCTCATCGCATGATAACGTGATGGAATGCATCCACGTTACTCACACTCCAGAAGGTATGCGCATACTTGGCAAGTTTCAGTTTCTTTAGAAACTCCCAATAAGATTTTTGCCCCATGCTCTTATAACCTTGGCGTTAGGTCAAAATGTCATAAGTCACATGCCAAGTTCTACCCGTCACTATCTTGTTAATTTGAACCCACCCGCACATGCCCTTGGCGTTAGGTCAAAATGGCAGAACGGCTGTCCCAAACCAACTCATCTATCTATGCAACAATTGAATACCCAGCAGCTACCAAACATTATGCTTTGGCGTTAGGTCAAAATACATAGCTTGAATACTACTGAATACCCAAAAGAAGTGACGGAGGGCTACGGCTGGTTTTTGGCGAAAAACCTTTAACGTAGTGAACTTGATATCGCTGAAGGAACCTGATAGCTTTTTAAAATATAGTGGCGAAAAACCTTTTGCTAAAGAGATCACTCCCGGTGAAGGGATCTCGGCTCTTTTCTCGTGGAATGAGGTGCAGGATATTCCACTGAATACCGCGATGCAAAGCAACTTGTAATCGACTATAGTGTAGTTATTACCCTGACGCAAACTTCTGCCCAAGGGGTCAGTCCCGGTGAAAGGATATCGGCCCTTGCCCCGTCGAATGAGGTGCAGGATATTCCACTGAATACCGCTATGCATAACAAAAGGAAATGTCTTTGTAATAACACTTTTTAAATTTGTTCCAACAACTGCCAAATAGGTTTGCTTTCCTTTGCATTGATCAAAATCAACGCAGTCCCATCAATAAATCACACCAGAAAAGAACGAAAATAAAATGTACGTATATGCCATCCGCATTCGTCACTGGGTCCCGTCATCACCCGTTAGGTTACTTAACTAACGACAGAGCGGGGACTGGACTAGCGCGGGTGTAAAACATATACAACATCTAATAGTATATAAACCAATATACAATAATCGCTCCAGGCGTGATAATATGCAACATTTTAGAAAAGTAATAAGTATCACAGAACAATACAGATAATCTGGGATCCCCGGGTTTCACAGAGCCGCTGCTGAAACCCGACGTTCCCCTGTCGTGTGGATAGCCTGTGCAATGAAACCTAGACCCCTACGGGTGCGGCAAGTCACCCGCCAAAACCTGAAGCGAGGCAGCCCCCTACAGCAAAGTGAATGGACTACCCTGCACTTCACGGAATCCGGTAGCTTGAGGACCCCTCCTTGGGTCAACCTGTACCCCCTACGAGTGCGGCGAATAGTCTGCCAATTTTAGAGTGGGGCCCCTCTGCCTCTCAAAACCATGAGATGCGGACCCGTTGCCCTCCAGAACCCGGCTATCTGTGCACTCCGTTGCGGGGCAAAACCTAGTACAGTAATGAAAAATAGTACAACAGGTACATCGACCGCAACCTGGTCGTGCCCCAAAAAAATATTATACAACAGGCAGTGACGGCAGTCCACAAGTTGGACGCTCGCCCCGCAATATCAAATGTACAAATAAATCCAAACTGCACTACCATTGCACACTGCTATCCACCACGACAAATCCGCAACATCACAGCACAACACAGAACATCAACGCGAATGTCACGTTCGCAAACCCGTCTAAAAGAACTATAGCAATCAGACGCGGTTTACCGATCAAATGACATTCCCGATCGGAGATATAATGTAAGCACTGTAAACTAACATGTTTAAATTTCGATCGACTAAATATCACAAAGTGGGCCCCACGACCAACTGGTGAACAGTAACAAAATCTGGGCCCAAAAGATATATACCAAAAACCATAAATTCCATAGAAGAACCTACTGAGCAAATTTGGGGGCATGATGACACAGAATGGCCGCGGATCCGCGGCCAAACCATGGGTTTGGCCGCGTTTCCGCGGCAGTCTTGTCGAATCATGATCCCAAATTTGGACGGTGTTCTAATAAAACCCTGCACAGTTTTCTGAGATATGTAGAATAATTTTAGGACCCCTTTAAAAATCGACAGAAACTGTGAACTTGGATTTTGCAGTTTTTGATTTCCGGTTCGATCGATGTTTTAAACGCGTTAGCACAAGTTAGTATAGCAAAATGGTAAGGCTCTGATACAACTGTAAGTCTACGGTAGCGCCCCGGCCGTCTACAGACGCCAAATGCGGAACAAAAACTTTTTAACTGGCGCTATCGTATACTTTAACCCGGATCTGCCATTATTGCTAAACTAACAAACTGTAAAGAGAGTAGAAAGGTTATACCGAACGATCCGAGTCCTTCGTTCTTTAACCATCATCCCACGCTCCGTTGCGGCTGCTCCGTTCTTGTCGATCTCCGATCTGCTCGTCCAGGTGGCACCACGTCAACGATTCTTTAAACGGGCTCCCGCCTCTGACTTGAGGCAACTCGGTCGTCAAGTTTGCTAAAAGAGACGACCAAGATTGATGTAGAGAATGAATAAATTACTTTGTCTCACTTCGTCCAAAACCGTGGACGATCGGTTAATGAAGTTGCCGTGGGAATCGGGTGATGGAATGAAATGAGCTGTGAAATTCCATACACCGAAAACTATCATATCTTTTTCACAATGAAACATCAAGTGAGAATGCTTAAGAGGAGGGGGAAGGGGGCCGACCATATATATAGGAAGGAGGAGGGTGAGTGTAGGAGCAAGGAGGGTGAGCATAAGGATAAATATCAACAACAAATATCCTTAAGCAAAACAAAACACATTAATGAAAGCATGAGTCACTAATACACCTCATCAAGTCATTAATGCAACAATTAATGTCAAGATGAGTCATTAGCCACCTCATCAACCTAGTCACCATATCTAGAAACTTCTAGAAGCATGACTCACCTCATCCAAGAAAAGATAAATCCGTCTTTAACCGAATGTTAAAAGACGGCTGATGGAAAACTGGAAACTGGCAACTTCCAAAAGTGATCCTGAAACTACTTTCAGGATAACCCCGTAACTGTATAAATATACCCGCATTTGTATTACGACCGAATACATATGCAACCGAGACAAAGATATTATATCTACTCAATATAATACTCGGATCCGGCTTAAACCAAAGCCGACCAGTATCATCTGCCCGAAAAATAACACATGCGTAAACGCACGTGCATTTTCCGAACCCTGCCATAAAACCATACGGCCTCTACAACGTTTCGCCCGAACTTGGGAAACTGTCTGTGGGGGACTCTAATGACTCGTCAGTATCGTGGCAGTGGGTTTAACCACAAACCGTCAGCGGCACTAGCTATGCGTAACGGCTGCCCATGGACTGACCTCAAGGGAGGCTGATGAGCGAACTCATCCAGAAACCCTACTGAGCCTAACAGTGACAATGTATATACAGTCCGGTCCGTTCGTCAATGAGTATCGCATATCTGCCTAGGGGGCTAGTAACGTCAGACCCCCAATAGCAGTATAAGTCGTGTCGGAGTGAAGCCCAATAACACCCTGAGATACTACTGGAGTACCTACCAGTAAATCTCCTGCCACGGCCGTGGGCTATGTGTAATGGCTCTCCTATACACAGCAAGATTTCGCCCCCAATACCGGGAGAGACGAATCCACTGCCGATCCGCTCACGTGCCTCCATACGGCTCGGGACTGTACCCAAAAACTACCTGTTTGCACGACTCCTTTGAGCCGTGGTAGGGTAGAAATCAAAGCACAGTGGTGTTCCCCTCCGAACGGCGGCCTGCGACGTTAGGACGTCACGTGCCTGAGGTTCGGGGCAGATGCTATTTGGTTTTATCCGTTTATCTCTCCGAAGATGCCAAGTTGATTTATGGCACCGTGTATCGGAGGTTTAGACGGATGAAGCCGATGTAGCAGACTTCGTCAGATTCCCCCTCAGGATGAGGGGTTTTTGATTGTGGGGACGCTCTTCCCTGCAGGCGCAAGCCCCTGCAGTTAATTACGCTACCGTATCGCGGTAACAACTTTCTCCTTCTCCAGAATTTCACTTCGTGTCGTGTGTGTTTATTTTGTTTGTGGTTGCCCGTGGATTGTATACGGAGACTGAGTAATGCCGTCGCCCGTAGGGCGTGGATCAGTCCAAATCCGTGTTTGCTTAGATTTGAGTTTGGTGTTTTTTTTTTTTTAGTTTAAGGATGCATTAGTCGCGTTGCGGCTAAGATCAACTTAAACGTTCGTCAAGAATACTTTAGTCCTGTTTTGAACTAAGATCAACCTAACGCAGTGATTGATTTAATTATCCGGCCGTCGGGACTCGTCACCTCTCTGACGTCATTGAGGGATTACAACGACATACGTCTGAGGAGTTCCGAGATGTACCCTTGAACCAAAGTTGGTTTAGGGATTTTATTGTTTATTTAGATGTCTAAGGACACGTTAACCGTATTTGGGGTTAAGATCAACTTAGACGGGACCGTTTAGATCCGACAAAAGAGCGTTTGGGCCCTATTATGTCAGTTTAGGGACGTAGCGGTCCATATTCCAATTTAGGGACGTGGTGGTCCATTATTAGTTTAGGGACGTTTCCGTCCGATTTTAGTTTAGGGACGTTTCGGTCCGTCGCCAGTTTAGGGACGTAGTGGTCCGTCATTAGTTTAAGGACGTCTCGGTCCGATATTAGATTAGGGACGTCTCGGTCCGATTTTAGTTTAGGGACGTTTCGGTCCGATATTAGTTTAGGGACGTTTCGGTCCGATATTAGTTTAGGGACGTTTCGGTCCGATGCCAGTTTAGGGACGTAGTGGTCCATTATTAGATGAGTGGTCGTTGGGACTCGTCACCTCTCTGACGTCGCTGAGGAATTACAACGACAGATGTCAAAGGAGTTCGGAGATGTACCCTCGAACCGGTCATGACTTGGTTTATGAGAGGCATTTAATTTAAGGACTTACAGCCAGGATTGGGTTAAGTCCAATTTTTATTTTAGGCTTTGTCTGATTAGAAGAATCAATCTAAACAGGGCTTTGCCCCTTTCATTATTTTGCAATTCTGATTTGGGCCAGGCCCTTCTAATTAATGAGTTACAAGAACTCAGGAATTCTCCAAACAGGGCCTTGCCCTTTTTATTTTTTCTGCAATTGGGCTAGGCCCTTTTAAATAATGAGTTTCAGAAACTCAAGAGGTTTTTACAAACAGGGCTTTGCCCTTTTATTGTTCTGTAATTTAGTTTGGGCCAGGCCCATTTGAATAACGAGTTTGCAGAAACTCAGGAATTTTTCCAAACAGGGCCTTGCCCTTTTATTATTTCAATTTAATTTGGGCCGGGCCCAAAACAAGGGGTTGCAGAAACCCTAGAAATCTTCAGATTGAAGAACACAAGTGCATGGCACTTTTGATTTGAATTTGGATCAAAGGAAAACAAGTTCTTATTTTTTCTTGATCATACAGAACCGAGGGTTCATATTAAGTGCAAGGCACTATTTATTATTATATTTTTTTTTAGAACCAAGGGTTCATATCAAGTGCAAGGCACTATTTATTATTCTTTTATTTATATTTTTTTTTTTAGAACCAGGGGTTCCTATCAAGTGCAAGGCACTATTTATTTTCTTATTTTCTGTTCTTCAGAAATTTTACCTTCTTTTTTTTTTTTGTTCTTGATTAATCTTCAAGAGCTCTCTTTTTTCAGAAGCTTTTTCCCTCTCTCGATGATGATTGATTATCTGATGCCCTTTGAATGAGGCCTGGGGTCTTATTTATAGTGCCCACCAATTTGTTGGATTTGTTAACAAAATCTTTCCTGAATAATTTTGGGAATTTTTCCACCATTGGATCTCTGATCCGAGGGTTCCTGTTTTACAGGAGAACAGAAAGATTTATCTAAATCTTCATTCAGTTGCTGCGCAACTCACCAGCGTGTGACACGTGTCACGCATCCGTGCGCTTGCGCAGTTGCGGTTGCGCAACTGCGCAGACACGTGTCGCGCATCCGTGCGCTTGCGCAGTTGCGGTTGCGCAACTGCGCAGACACGTGTCGCGCATCCGTGCGCTTGCGCAGTTGCGATTGCGCAACTGCGCAGACACGTGTCGTGCATCCATGCGCTTGCGCAGACACGTGTCGCGCTGCCATGCATTTGCGCAGTTAAGTCTTTAATTACGTTTTCTGAAGAGCCTTGCTCTGATGGGACGCACCGTCTCGGGCGTTACGCTGCCGAATTGCTTTCTGCCACGTGGCAAATTGCGCACTGCGCACGGAAACCGAAGCGTTGCTTCAAATTTTGAATTTTCAAAATTCAGTAGAGCCTTGCTCTGATTGGGGGAAACAGATGCCCCCCCACCGTTGCGCTCACGTGGAGCGCACGTGAGTACAGCGGTGGCAAGATCCTGACCATCGGATCGACGGGCCAGGTGAACAGGCGCAGGCGCCTATAAATAGGACCCTTGGTCCTTGGTAATTTTTACCATTCTCAAGAATTTTTACCCAGAGCCTTGCTCTTGTTTAAAACTTCAGAGCCTTGCTCTTGTGATTTCCTTAAGAACTCCTAAGTTCTAACTTCAGAACCATTTTAGGTAAATTAATTTAATTTAAATCAAATTTAAATAATCAGAGCCTTGCTCTTATAGATCTCTGATCTAAAGGAAACCCCTTTGGGGTTTCTTCAACAGAGCCTTGCTCTTATAGATCTTTGATCTAAAGGAAACCCCTTTGGGGTTTCTTCAACAGAGCCTCGCTCTCAAAAATTTGCAGAGACTCTGTTCTTAGGTTTTAACCCATGAACAGAGCCCTGCTCACAGATCAACTAGAAAACTTTTTAAAAGTTTCCATAGATCTTTAAGACCCTAAAATTTTAATTCTTAGGAGTTGTGAATTTTTTATTACTGCTACAGAGTTAGGCTCTTTTTTAAGAAGTTTTATTCTTTTGAAACAGGTGTTTGACAAATGTCACTCTGTGACAGAGCTTTGCTCTGAAAAGAGGAGATCTTCTCCTTGTCTCTAGGGGCCTTCCCACCAATGGGTGTATCCTATTGGGAATTTTTTTATGAATCGATAGTCTCATCCAATGGTGGGATTGTCTCATCAAATGATGCGCCGTCATCTTGATTTTGTGGGTCCCCCTTTGGTCCCCTACCCGCTGCATCACAGTGTGGAGCAAGATTTTTATTTATTATTATTTTTTTTCTTATCATTATATTTTTTTTTATGTTTAAGCGCCGGGCCATTAATGATATATATATATTTTATGCAGGAAAGATGTCTGACGACTTGTCTTTTCCCTTCGTTCGCTCAGAAGGAGGGTTCCCACATGCACCAGTGGACCGGGTAGTGTTCGCCTTGATTAAAGATCACGATCCTGAGTGTAAGAGACTTCACCTATGGGGAAGGTGGTACAGCCAGATTATCCAAGGCCGCCGCAGTTTTAGTTCCGCCTCGCCTTCCGAACCCATAGTTACGATCCCTTATGCGGACAAACCCCCGGTGGAGTATGCCGTGGAGGTTAAAAATTGGAATTCGGACGACCTCCTCCAGCCCGCAATCGGCGCTATTACAGTGCAACCGCCGCCAGCCATAGATATATTGGGAAGGCGAATCTGTCAGGGTGAAGCACGCCCTTGGGGACAGGCTTACAACATTAGACTGAATCCGCGACCGCCTGCTGGATATCTGCCATGGGCCCGGTACATTTTAGCGGCGAAGAGAACTCATCTGACGAAGATTGGCTTATACTCCGCCGTTTACGTCTCGCTTTTCGAGTATCCTACTCCTCCGACGTGGTGGACAAAGGCTTTCGTTGAACAATGGAACATCCCCACACATACTTTCCTGACAGCGGATAGGGAAGTTTCCATTTCTCTGGAGGAATTCGTTGAGCTTTCAGGTTTACCGGCGATGGGGGAGCATTATGAAGAGCTGCTTCCTCCTGACGAGTACGTCTTTGCCACCAAGCAGATGGTATGCGATCTAACTCCGGACAATGCCATTCAGCATCAGCACCCGGGCTTGGTGAAGGTATTGGAGATCTACGAGGAGCTCCACTTGGAATTAGGCGACCGAGGCGTTAGTTTCGCGGACTTCATTGCTCGTTTTATTCGCCCGGAATTTTTATCAGAGCAGGGTGAGAAGTTCGCCCAACTCACTGATCCTTTTGGTTTCGGCCTGGACCACCTGCCTTCATCGGACATTGACCAGCGAAGTTTTTACCTTCCCGGCACTGCCAGCGTCCCTTTCTCAGAGATCGCCGTTCCTGGCGTGGACGAGGAGACCTTCTTCATCGGATTCTTAGGTCTGTGGCTATGCAGCTTCGCGCTTCCCATGCACCCACGCCTTATGCGGTCTTCTGTTTTCTACCCGGCGCATCGAATGGTGGCTGGTCTGCAATTATCAGTGGGGATCGCTGGGTTGGCTTACCTCTACCATGGACTTAGCGTAGCGGCGGACGCTAGTGAGCCTGGGGTACAGCCTGCTAACTTCCCGATGCACTACTTCACTTCTTGGATGGAGCTGCATGTTCGAGGAGTGTTCGGTGCCCACAAAACTCCTCCGTTCTTTGAGAGATTTAAACTTCCGAGAATCATGCGATTGGTTGGGGCTTCCATCGTGTTCGCATCTCCGCGGGAGTCTCGGGGACTGCTTCTGCGTTCGCATCTAGTCGGGGCGAAGACCTCTTTTGTGGATAAAGTCATCACCATAGGTTCCGAGACCACTAAGTCGGTGGTGTCGCTGCGTGATGACTTTAAGGGCGGTGTTTCCGTGTTGAAGGCTCGAGAAATCCTCCACCTTTATTCCATTCGGCCGGGCTACTTGGTATTTAGGCAAAATGAAACGGCCCTCTTCATGAGGTATAATCCGCATCGATTTGCTCGGCAATCGAGTTATAACCAAGGGGTCCCGTTAGAAGCCTTCTTGGGAACACCTGCAGTCGGCTTAGAGGGGGTACGGAATGCAATGCATCACTTCATCCGGCTGAACACCGGCTCCTACTTTTTCATCAGTGAGCCCAGCTGTACCCCTAAGATACTCAATTCGTATGTAGCCTGGTATGCGCACGCGATGGGCCCAATTATCTTGGTGGAGAAACGTCTACTGGTCGATCGTAGGGCTGCGCC
Source organism: Agapanthus africanus (assembly GCA_030015575.1). Taxonomy (NCBI): domain Eukaryota; kingdom Viridiplantae; phylum Streptophyta; class Magnoliopsida; order Asparagales; family Amaryllidaceae; genus Agapanthus; species Agapanthus africanus. The sequence goes on from CM057338.1 coordinate 965,601,694, forward strand.
TCCCGGCGGCAATCGCAAGGCTCCATTGCAGCCCAGGGTCCAGGTTATCCCTCCGACGAAAGAGGCCGGAGCAGATCGACCACGGGTGTTGGCCCCTCCCCGTGGATTGCCACTGCTTACTACGGTGGATGCCCCAACGGCGCCCCGTGCTCCGACAGAGACGGTTAAAGCGGCATCGCCGGAGTCGGGTGCAGGAGCGGACATCGGGACTCGCCGCCCGAAAGTGACTGCCAAAACTGGCAAGCGCAAAACTGCTCCGGGTGGATCCAAGGCTGGTGAACAAAAGAAGAAGAAGTCCACCTTATCCCTCGACGCGATTCTTAACTTAGAGCCCGCGGCTCATCCTGCCGAGACTATATGTGAGTACGGCAGCAACGAGGGTTTCGTGGTGGATCCTGCGGACACCAACCTAGCCGCCGCCATTGCAGAATCAGAGCGATCAGCGAGGCTCGAAGCGATGCTGAGTAAACTCGCCGAGTCCGGTAATCATCAGACGCCTTATTTGTTATCTCATTGCACTCTATATTGTTACATTTAACTAACTTTTGCTCCCTTTTTTAACAGGTATCTCCACTGAAGATGCTATCGCTGCATCCTTGAAGACCTTCCAAGAGGAGGAGAAGAAACGAGCCCTGGCAAGCGTCGGTATGTTTTATCCCTTTCTCTTTTATAAGGAAAGTTTGTTGTCTTTTTACGATAGTCGACCTGACCTTCTCTTGTTTCTTTACAGGGGTGGTATTAATCGGCGCAAGGACCCTTCCCAAGCCCGTCATCGAAGTCCCAGCTCCGTCGAAGCTGCCGCAAGAGCCTCGGCTTGATGCAACAACGAGGGATGCTCTGAAAAATCTGGAGGCATCCCTCTACACGGATGAGGAGGCTTCGCTCAAGGAAGCTCTGATGGCATCTGTCTCATCGGCTCAAGAGGAACGGAAGCGGTCCAGACGCGAAGCTAAGGCGCGCAGAGCTGCTCTGGCCGCAGGAGCGGGCCCCAGCACTGTTCCTCGCGCTAGTACTCCTTCTGAAGAGCCCCCTGTGGCCCTGTCTACCGCTCGTCGGCAAGTTGCGCGCGCGGTTCGGAACGCCAATGATAAATCCGCTTCAGGTAGTACTCCTTTCAGAGCCTTGTTGTATGACTTGTAAAACTATTGGCTTATACATATCTCATCTTGCAGGGTCAAGTCCAACTGAGGGGGAGGCGGAGACGACCGTCGAACCCAAGGGAGCGGAAGAAGCGGTACTCGCCGAACCCGAACCGACAGTGGACAACTTTGTCGAGGCCGTGGGGACTGGAGCCGAGATTGAGGAACCTACCGCGGAGAAAGTCATTGATACCGTACCCGAAGCGGTGGCAGATGATATGATTGTCTCGACCGAGCCGAAGGCGGTAGAGGGCGAGGTACTTGAGGCTGGGGACCTCGTGGTGCCGGTGGACGGGGCAGCTGTAATCGCTGATCCTGAGGGAGCAGCAGGTGAGACGGCCATGATTCCTAAGGACGAGCTAGGCGCTCCTTCTCAGGAATCTGGCAATGTTCCTATCTTGGCCCTCCCTGTCTATGGTTCCCCACCGCCTGCAGAGCTTGAGAGCATAACAACGATTCCCCTTGAATCGGGTGATGAAGCTACAGGCTGTGGTCTTCCGTCAGTGGAGGAGGGGACCGCCTCAGTTTCTGCTGGCAGCTCGTCAGGTAAAAATTTTTTATCACCAGCATTCCCCCCCTTTTTTTGTATATATCTTGTGATCTCTTCTAACAAATTTGTTCTTGCAGGTGCGGCCAGTACCGATGCTCCACTGCTCGAGGGGGCACCGTCAACTACCGCTTTGGCAGTAGTCACCTCTCCGTCTTCCCTTGTGCCGTCACGGATGTTGGAAGGTATGGATTTACGACTCATGCATTAATCTTTCAAAAATGCAGCTTTTGTACTAACGTTACACCATTGTGCCTTTGCAGGAGTGCTTTTTGATCACTTGTATCAAGTGTTGCTCCCGCACTTTTCTTTCCCGTCCGAACTCGCTTCTCCTTCTAGTGGCGTCGGTAATATCTTTATTTACTCCTTTTTTCTAGCAATGGGATGATTTCTGACTTTTCCTTTTCTTTATTGTAGTGCCACAAATCGAAGGAGGGGATGTAAGCCCTGTCGCGCTACCGGCCCTTCCGGCTCTGCCGTCCGTTGCTGCTGGTATAGTAGATCTCCTTTTTGGTAATCCTTTAACATCTTTTGAACCATCGCTTAACCCTGTTTTGTTTTGCAGCTATCGTTCCGGTTCCGGTCCCCTTCGAGGCTCGCGTCCTTTTACCGGCAGGCCCCTTTCTGAGACGTCCGTCTTCAAAGGGTGCGGTGATGAGTCTAGGCATGCTGAGCGGGTATATTGAAGAGCTCAGCATGGACGCTCTCCCTTCTGCTGTCGATTTCGCTGCGGATGTTAACCCAATGTTAGCGGCGCTCGTAACTTTTCATGACGAGGGCGTCGTTGAATCTTGGGTTAACCACTGCAGGGAGATCGAGGCCTGCTTGTATCGGCTGGAGTTGACGCGCCCTGCTCCCGAAGTTTTAGCTCTGAGCGCCCAACGCACAACTTGGCTCGAGCAAAGCACTTCGCACTCCTGCCACTTGGAGCAAGAAGCAGCTCGGAGACTAAGGGAATGCCAAAAGACCTCAAACGAAACGGCCCATCTGCGCGCTGAGGTTGAGGCAAATGCTGCCCAAGTGAAGACTATCTTTGAGGGTCTCTTGGAGCGCATCTCCTATGGGCTAAACTTAAAGAGGAAGCTTGACGTGGCTGAGCGCCATATCCCAAGTCGGGAGGCTGCTTATCAGGGCGTGAGGGAGCAGCTTGCAGTGGTCTTGCGGCAACGAGCCCAAGTGGAGGCAGAGCTGGCGGTGGTAGCCGATCAAGAGAAGGCATAGAAGGACATCTGCGAGCGATTGCTACACCTATGCAAGACGCTTCCTTCCCAATAACTGCCATTGCATCAATATACTTGTAATTTTCTTTTTTGAATAAGATGTATACATTCTTTATTCTTTTATACGATTCGCCATGTACTTGATTGAGTTAATAAATAAAGATACACATTTTTTTTTAATGTCTTGTATCATTTCTTTGCTTTCTCCCTTCTCTTATTATCAGCATGCTGTCTTGATAAACATGTTTGACAGGTAACAGAGTAAGCATTTTGGTTTCTTCAAGATATAACGATGGCTTAGGCCGCAGGTTCGGATCTGCTGCCTAAGACTTTTCAACTCTATGAGCCGTGAGGGTCTCATAGAGACTTTTCTCCCTACGGATCGAGAGGATCTCGTAAGTGGATTTTCTCCTTAGGACTCGTGAGGATTCCCAAGTGTGGTTTTTTCTCATAAGTCGAAAGGATCTTATGAGAGAATTTCTCCCTCTTACGAGTCGAGAGGGCTCGTGAGCGGTTGTTTCCCTCTTTGTCGAGAATCGACTTCAGAGAGTGAGACCCGTGAATAGTATGCAAGAGACCATTTAGGATTGACTTGCAGGATCCCATTGTTCAGGAAGCAAGTTTTTGAATCCTTACTGCCCGAGATATGAGTCAGAGAAGCTCTCGTCACGGAGTGTTTGTATCCGTGAGTTGAGAAGTTTTGCGAGGGATTATTTGTTTCCCAAGCACCAAGGATTATTTGTGTCCTTGGGGTTTGAAACGAGTCGATGGTTCCTACGGAGGCACTGGTGGCTCTGCGGGTCGACGCGGATCAGGAAGCTCTCGTCAAGGAGTGTTTGTATCCGTGAGTTGAGAAGTTTTGCGAGGGATTATTTGTTTCCCAAGCACCAAGTATTATTTGTGTCCTTGGGGTTTGAAACGAGTCGATGGTTCCTACGGAGGCACTGGTGGCTCTGCGGGTCGACGCGGATCAGGAAGCTCTCATCAAGGAGTGTTTGTATCCGTGAGTTGAGAAGTTTTGCGAGGGATTATTTGTTTCCCAAGCACCAAGGATTATTTGTGTCCTTGGGGTTTGAAACGAGTCGATGGTTCCTACGGAGGCACTGGTGGCTCTGCGGGTCGACGCGGATCAGGAAGCTCTCGTCAAGGAGTGTTTGTATCCGTGAGTTGAGAAGTTTTGCGAGGGATTATTTGTTTCCCAAGCGCCAAGGATTATTTGTGTCCTTGGGGTTTGAAACGAGTCGATGGTTCCTACGGAGGCACTGGTGGCTCTGCGGGTCGACGCGGATCAGGAAGCTCTCGTCAAGGAGTTTGTATCCGTGAGCTGAGAAGTTTTGCGAGGGATTATTTGTTTCCCAAGCGCCAAGGATTATTTGTTTCCTTGGGGTTTGAAACGAGTCGAGGGTTCCTACGAAGGCACTGGTGGCTCTGCGGGTCGACGCGGATCAGGAAGCTCTCGTCAAGGAGTGTTTGTATCCGTGAGTCGAGAAATTTGCTGGCTTCTTCGGTTGAAATGAACCGTTGAGGTTTGGCTTCGTCGTTCGACGAAATCCGCTGGGGAAGTATGGTTTCTTCTTTGTTTGCGCCCTTGGATTGTATACAGGGATCGATGTGATCTTAACTGTAGGGCCGAAGTTTCATCATTTCTTATTTTTTTGTTTTATTTTATTTCCGCGATGCTCTATCATTTCAGCTTTTATATCGCGAAGGTCACGATTGCCCAATCATTTCGGCTATTTTCGCGGTGCCCAATCATTTCGGCTTTTTACTTTATCTTTACCCGTTGCTTTTCATTACGAGTTGCCCAATCATTTCGGCTGTTTTGCATGCATATATCTTACTTGCTGCTTTTTATTGCAAGTTGCCCTATCATTTAGGCTATTTCGTATGCATGAGCGGCCTACTGGCTTTTTACCGTAAGCCTGAAATTAGACACCAATTTTGGCATCAGCACCACTGCAACTGGGATATTGCCAGGAGCGAACCATCATTCACCTTCGTCGTCGTCGAACAAAGGAGGCTCAGCGACCAGGGTTAGGGTCCTGTCGGCTAAGGCTTTTAACTTCATGAGCCGTAAGGGCCTCATAAAGGTATTTTTCCCTACAAGTCGTGAGGATCTTGTAGGCGTATTTTTTCCTTAGGAATCGTAAGGGTTCCTAAGTGTTTTGTTCCTCTGTAAGTCGTAAGGATCCTACAGGGGGTTTTCTTCTTGTAAATCGAGAGGACTTACAAGGGTCATGCGAACATATCTCCGGTCACGGATGGACCTTGGTTAAGGAAATGTTTATTCGCGCTCGTGGATTGTATACAAGGGTCAATATTGAACCACTTGTAGGGCAACATTGGAAGTTTGTGGGGGTTTGCTTAAGCACAGGTTTAGGTCTCTGTAACTTAAGACTTTCAAATCCTATGAGCCGTGAGGGTCCCATAAGAGAGTTCTCCTTACGAGTCGTGAGGATCTCGCAAGCGTATTTTCTCCTTAGGAATCGTGGGGATTCCTAAGTGTGTTGTTCCCTTGTGAGTCGTAAGGATCTCACGCGGGTGGTTTCTCCTTACAGGGTCGAGAGGACTCTGTAAGGGTTCTTTAACGAAGTTGCACCCTTTCAGGTTTTCACAAACATTCGCCGGTAGTCCTGCTGTTTTTACTCACGGAGCCCTTTCGGGTTTTCATCCGTGCCCATCTTGCTTATGGACATACCGTTTTTTTTTGTTTTTTTTTTTTTTTTTACAAGGTCGCGCCCTTTCGGGTTTTCACGAACACTCGCCGGTAGCCCTGCTGTTTTTACTCACGGAGCCCTTTCGGGTTTTCATCCGTGCCCTTCTTGCTTATGGACATAACTTTTTTTTTTTTTAAGGTGCAGCAGTAGTAGTTTAAAGACGTTTCGGTCTGATATTAGTTTAAGGACATTTCGGTCCACCTTAGAGAGGGCTGGCTACTGCTTATAAAGCCTGAGCTTAGGAAGATAGCGAGCGGACATAGTCGTCGTCATCTATCATTGACCTAAACTAAGGCTCGTTAAGCGTAGTATTTCTTTAGGAAGCGACCGTTTATTGGCCTGAAAGGCCTTTCACCGTGCATGTCCATGAGTAGATAGGCCCCGCCCTGGTAGACCTTATCAATGATGTACGGTCCTTCATAGTTTGGCTCAAACTTTCCCCGCTTGGCGCGATTGGGGACCATGGGCCTTTTGACGACTAGCACGAGTTCGCCTTGGTGGAATGTCCTCGGGCGACTCAATCTTTCATATGAGCGCGTCATCTTTGCTTTATAAGCTTCCAAATTTTGTTGCGCTATGAGCCGTGTTTCTTCAAGGGCATCAAGCTCCTCAAGCCGGAGGTGAGCATTTTCTTCATCTGTCAACTCGTAGTGAACTGCTACTCGTAAAGAGGGTAATTCTATTTCGAGAGGAAGTACTGCTTCTGTCCCAAACACCAACGCGTATGGCGTTGTGTTTGTGGCTGTCTTGAACGTAGTTCGATACGCCCAAAGAGCTTCTTGCAATCTTTCGTGCCAATCTCTTTTATTTCGTGACACTGTTTTCTTCATGATCTTCGTCAAGGTCTTATTGAAGGCCTCAGCTAGACCGTTAGCTCGCGGATTATAAACTGAGGAATATCTCCAGTCTATATTGTGCTGCTGTGCGAAGCGGCTAATTTTATGACTTCGGTAGGCTGGCCCATTATCAGAGATGATCCTTCTTGGGGTTCCAAACCGGTATATGACATGCGTTTTGAAGAAATGGAGGATGTTCTCCGTTTTTACTTCCCTCAACGGTACCGCTTCTGCCCATTTGGAGAAGTAATCAGTCGTCGCCAAGATGAAACGATGTCCCTTTGACGATGCTGGTTCGATGGGGCCGACTATGTCAGTTCCCCACATTTCGAATGGCCAACTAGCCACTGTTGGATGCAATGGATTGGGATGCTGATGGATAAAGTCCCCATGAATTTGACATGAATGACATTGCCTCGCATATTCGAGGCAATCCTGCATCATCGTGGGCCAGTAGTAGCCCATCCGCTTTATCTTCAACTTCATCTTAGGGCCTGCTTGGTGGGAACCGCAGAGTCCGTCGTGAACTTCTTGGATGACCCTTCTCGCTTCATCAGGTCCTAAGCATCTCAACCACAGAGAATCGAATGACCTCTTGTACAAAGTATCATTGACGAAGGCGAAAGACAGAGCTCGTTTCGTGAGCTGATGTCTTGTGGACGCTTCTTCAGGTATTCGGTGGAATTTGAAGTAATCTATGAAAACTTCTCTCCAGTCTTCGGTCTTCCCATGGTCTTTTATTTGTAGGGTCGTCTCCTCGTTCGCTCCTTTTTCTTCAGACGATTCTGGAGATACTTCCGCTGGGGCAAACACTCGACGGCTTTGTACCACGATTCTAACGTCGTCGAGGTTCTCGTCAGCCAGTTCTTTAGCAAGTTTGGCTAGTGCGTCCGCTTTGCTGTTTTCCGCTCGCGGTATGCTCTCCAAAGTGTAGGAGGGAATTTGGGTTAGCAGTTGCTGCACTTTTTCACCGTATTTTACCAATTCCGGTTTGCATGTTTGGTAATCGCCGTTCACTTGACTGACGACTAGTTGGGAGTCCCCATATATGAGGAGGCTTTCAATCCCCATATCGATGGCGATCTCGAGGCCTGCTATCAAAGCTTCATATTCAGCCTCATTATTCGTTCTCGGCTCCGTCAAGGAGAAGGCGAAGCGCATTATCCCTTCTTGTGGAGTCACGAAGATGAGTCCTACTCCCGATTTGATCATTGGCGTACTTTGTTTGTGCTTTTTCATAGAAGATGCTCCATCGAAATAAAGCTCCCAACGGCTATCACCACTGTCGATTGTGTCAAACGCGTGTCTGTCTGGCAAATCGCAATTTAAAGGAGAGTCGGCAGGTATGGGATGCTCAGCGAGGAAGTCGGCTATGGCCTGACCTTTTACCGCCTTGAGAGGTTGATATGTTATCGAAAATTCCATCAAGAGCAGGGCCCATTTAGCGAGTCGTCCTGTCAATATGGCTTTTGACATTAAATATTTGAGAGGGTCCACTTTTGAAATCAGACGGACCTCGTGCGCCAACGCATAGTGCCTAAGCTTTGTTATTGCGAAGATCAATGCCAAGCAGTGTTTTTCAATGGGAGAATAGTTGCTTTCTGCCCCCAGCAGCACTCGACTTAAGTAGTAGAGCGCCCTCTCTTTCCCTTGATCGTTTTCTTGTGCCCATAACGCGCCTAAGGAACCTTCGAGGGCGGTTGTATAAAGAATAAGAGGCTTCCCCTTAACCGGAGCAGCCAACACCGGCGGGTTCTGCAGGTATTGCTTGATCTCATCCAGTGCGCCTTGGCATTTTTGATCCCAAACGAATGGGGTTCCCTTTTTCATCAGGTGACTATAAGGACGGCACTTTCCTGAAAGGTTAGCTATAAATCGCCTTATATATGCGAGATTCCCTTGGAGAGACCGCAACTGTTTGAGAGTCCTCGGCGGAGGCATTTCCATGATCGCTTTGATCTTTGACGGATCTATTTCAATACCTCGGTGTCGAACGACGAATCCTAGGAATTTACCCGAGGAAACCCCGAACGCACATTTAAGAGGATTCATCTTCAAGTTGTATTGCCGAAGGCGTTGAAACACGATCTTCAAATGCTCGAGATGTTCTTCGTATGATTTGCTTTTAACCACAAGATCGTCGATATAGCATTCAACGATTTCATGTATGAGGTCGTCGAAGATTTTTGTCATGGCCCTCTGATAAGTAGCACCGGCGTTCTTCAAACCGAAGGGCATCACTTTGTAACAAAATATACCAAGAGGAGTCCTGAAGGCTGTGTGCTTCTGGTCTTCGGGATGCATTTTTATCTGGTTATACCCCGACGAGCCGTCCATGAAGGAGAAAACCTCATGAGTGGATGTATTGTCTATCATAAGTTCAGTGACTGGCACTGGGAAATCATCTTTTGGGCAGGCTTTATTAAGATCCCGAAAATCTACGCATATGCGCACTGTCCCATTTTTCTTCATTACTGGGACGATGTTGGCAATCCATTCAGGGTACTGAACTTCCTGAATGAAGCCAGAGTCGATTAACTTTTTGACTTCGGTGTTTATGCTCATCTCAAGCTCGAGTCGCATTCTTCTCGGCGCCTGTTTGATCGGCTTGACGTCTGGGGATATTGCTAGTCTATGTACAGCAACTTCTGGATCTAGTCCCGGCATCTCGGAATAGTTCCATGCGAAGCAATCTTTATGCTGCACAAGGACGTCTTTTAACGCAGCCACCCTCTCTTCAGACAGCAGCTCGCTGACGAATGTCGGTCGCGGATCATCTACTGTCCCCAACTCGATTTTCCTGAGGTTATCTGCGGTGGTATGGATTCCGTCCTCCAGTTCTGTCGGAGCTGGGGGAAATTCTGAGATCACCTCATCGCTGCCGCTTTCAAAGCACCAAGGGAGGTTGTTCATATCGTCGGACTCTTCTTTTAATATTGTTATCACATGACAGGTGTGACTTTTCTGCCCACTCCGATGTGGAACTGGTTTTTCTTTCGCGGTTTCGGGCTCGTGCTTCTGTGGTGGCGCTACCCTCCAGTTATCAGACAACGCGAACTTGCCAAGCTGATATTGATCTTCGACCCAATTCTTGAAGGTGAAGCAATCTTCGAGCGGATGCCCTATTACTCGATGGTAAAAGCAATACTTTGGGTTGGAGACTTCGCCTGCTTGCTCAGGATGTTTAGACTCTGGCAGAGTAAGCATTCGATGTTTCAGAGCAAGCTCAAGTATTTTCCTTGTTTTGTTCTGAGGAAATGAGTATGCTCGACCCATTTTCTTCATGATGGCTTGGTCAACAACGTTCGACTCTCGGATGCGTGGCTTCTTAGCTTTGCTTTGTGGTTGTCGAGCGCTTCTCTTGCCTTTCAACTTATTTCTGCCTTCGAGTCGAACCTTCTTCATAGCAGGTTGACAAGGGGCGGCGTTTTCGTCTTTCATCGCCCGCTGAAGGAGGCGCCGTGTCTTGGCCTTCTCATAGATTGCCATTTCACGATCATGATCATCTCGGGCTTCTCGACTGGCATCCCTTGTAGGTTTGCTCATTTGGCCTTCAGACGATGGGTTAGGAGGTCTCGCATCGGGAACTTTTACTGATTCAGGATTAGCGTCTTCCCAGTGAGCGTCTGCTTCTTCATCAAAGTCATACATGACATAACAGCTGTTTATTAGCTCACGTTTCTTTGAGCGAATATACCCGAGTCCTTTCGTCTCTGTTCTCCCGTTAGGCAGTTTGCACTGAGTCCCGGGAACGTTCCAGACCTTGTCATAGAATTTGGCTTTTCTAACGGTCTGTGTGAAGGACATCCCTTGGCGTTTCAGCAGTTTCTTTAAACCTTGGGTGTAATATCTGGGAAGACGGATAGGTTGGAGCCTGTCGAGCGTGGGATCCGCGCCGTGCCAAATTTCTTTTTCCACCTTGTTTTCTTCAGAACGGTAGAATAGGATTGCTTTCTCGCCTTTTCGTCCGGGAAGGATATAGAATGTCTGCAATTCTTCTACGCTGTTGGTGTCGAGTGCATCCAGTTCTTTGTAATGTTCAAGCGGCACCATGGTTATCTGTAGACTTCGCTCTTCATCGGCAGAAGCCCGTATCGAAGGCCGAGCAGGGAATACAGCGCGAACTTCATCCTCTGAATCACTGCCGAAGATCAATGAAGGAACGGATGGTCCTGGTCTGGTGGATTGGGACGGACCTGAATAAATTATATCCTCCTCCTCCTCGGTGTCACTGCCGAAGACAGGGATGGTTGCGTTAGTTTTGTTCTCCGGTTTGTGACACCTTTCCGTGTCTTCGAAACTCGGTAAGAAGTATTTGGCATCTTCATACTTGCGAACTTCGTTCACGGAAAATGGATTCAACTCTCCTGCTACTGTGTACTCGAGGCCGTCCCTAGAATACTTCATGCACTGATGCTGTGTAGAAGGGATGATATTGTATTCGTGTAGCCATGGTCGGCCGAGCAGAGCATTGTAGCACGTCTTGGCGTCTATAACATGGAATTTGATGTCTGTGACGAGCACCCCGAAGCGTAGCGTCAATATCACAGATCCAAGAGTCTTTGAGGATTGAGAGTCGAAACCGGAGATGGTGATTTTGTCCCGGGCGAGGTGTTGGACACTCATGCAAATCTCCTTTAACACTCGCACATTGAGTAAATTAACAGACGATCCGTTATCGACCAAGATTTTTCCTATCTTTATGTCATGGCAGTATCCTGAGACATAAAGGGGGCGATTGTGTTCACATGTCCCGAGAAGAAGGTCTTCATCACCAAAAGCAACGTCGGCTGTGTGCACCTCTTCCAATTCATCCTTCATCTTTTGTTCGGCTAAGAAGGCTTGGAACTGGGCCGGATCTTGTAGGGCCTTAATCAAAGAATCCCTCGCTTCTTTCGATAGCAATAGGGCATCGAGAATGCTGAGTTGTGAGGGTAGCTTTCTCAGATGCGCCAAGACATTATAATCTACTTTATTCCTTTTTGGGGGATTCTTGGCTGTTAACTCTTCCGCAACTTGGTCATCCAAAGCGATGTCTTCAGAGACCTTCTCTTTCCCTTTGTTTTTCTTATTCAAGGGTCCGAGGTTCTTTTCGGGTAATGTTCGATTGCGCAGCTGTATATTCTCGCAGGCCTTCGGTTCTTTTTCTTTTCCCGAAGTGGATTCTTCGAAGAGGGGGCCAAGCTCTAGCTCTTCATCGGAGTCGCTCCCAAATGTAGGCACTTGTGATCCGGTAGTGTTAACCGTGTGACAATTACCGGCAGTTCTTTCAAGTTTTTTAGTCGCATTTCTTTGCTCTCGGCAAATTTTACGTTTTTCCCGTTTAAATCGTTGTCGATTAGCGACGTATCCTTGCCACCATCCATTGAAAGCTTTGCAATCTTGGGTGGAATGCGAGACCTTCCGATGGTATAAGCAATAAGAGGGGTGCATTTCTACCACGCCAGCAACTTTTTCTTCAGAGGGTGGTAGCTTCATGCCCATCGATATGGCCTTAGCAAATTTCTTTTTTTATCTTGAATTGGCTTTTGTCAGTGGTGGAGGCATTTTGCTCTAACGGGATCATTTCAGCTCCTTCCTCAAGTCGCTGACGCTTAGCCCTTTCAAATATAGCCGTTTCGCGTTCTTGATCAGCCTTGCTTTTCAACCGAGCTTCATTAAGAAACGCACTAATCATTTCAACCGGTAACCCTGGGGTTCCTGATTCGGCATTTGCCCCCAGCGTTTCAGTGCCAGAATTTCCTTCATCGTTCGTGGTCGAATGGGAGATCATATGACAGCTTGCCACATATTCGTCAGATTCATCCGATGAACTTTCTCCTTCATCTTCTTTTTGGAAGACGTGATCAAGGAAATCTTGGAGCGTGATGGGAGTTCTCGCCTTTTGGTTATATTCATCCAGCGCATCGATTTGCTTTTGTAAGTCCGTGCGCTTGTCGCCAGGCTTCACGGGCTTCTTAGATTTCTTCTTCTTCTTTTTCGAAGATTTTGACGGCTGGCTATGAACGCTTGAACTACCACCATCGGTCTTCGAAGTCGGCCGTGGCTTCAACATTCCCTCAATAACCTGCGGTTCCAAGGGGTTCTTCCACTTGACCGCTGGGCAGGTTTGAAGATCATTTAGCATTCTTTTCATTTTGGCCGATAATACAACCTCCCAGGGAGCCTCTTCAATAACGGAGCATGTTGCCCCCGGCGTATTCGTCCCCTTATAGGTGTGGGGCTGAGGAGGGTTCACCTTCCATTTGTCAGACAGCGCAAATTTGCCCTGACGGTATTGATTCTCAAGCCAATTTTTGAAAACGTAACAGTCTTCGATTGGATGTCCCAACACTCTATGATAAGGGCAGTAATTAGGATCGTTGACGTCGCTTGGTTGCGACGGACGTTTTGGATCTGGAAGATTTATGAGCCTGTTGCGCAATACCAGCTCGAATAACCTCCTTGTTTTATCACGGGGGAAGGAGTAGGCACGTCCCATCCTGTCCTCAAGGGGTACGTATGGGCGCGTATTGTTTGGGCGAGCAACCGGCTTCGAATCGTTCGGTTGCTGTTGGGCATTAGCAACGACGATCGCTTTTCCCTTTCCTTTATCGTTTCGGGGGTCCGGCTTCGGGAGAGGGGGTTTATGGCCCATCTGGTCCATCTGCGCTAATTTGTCGATCAAAGCCTGGAAGGAAGTCGGCTTGAAGAACATCATGAACTGCGAGATGGTTGCCTGTGGATCAAGCGTTCCAACAAACATTCCCATCGCTGGAGCTTCTTCTATGCGTTGTTCACACTTAGACCATAGATTACGCCACCGTATAGCGTATTGAACCCACGTCTCGCCGGGCTTTACCCTGGCGTTAATCAGCGCCGTCATCGGAGTACGCTCGCTGGCACTTGCAAAACGTTGGGTGAAGAGCAGCTCCATCTCCGCAAAGGTTTTAATAGAGTCGTTGGGGAGCTCGGAATACCACTCGAAAGCCGTGTCTGATAAGCTTCCAACGAATTGGCGCAGCAAGAGTTTGTCGTCGCCTCCAGTGTTACCACAAAGCGCCCTAAACTGGGCAACATGTTGATGGGGATTGCCGGTCCCCTTGTAGACATGAAACTTAGGAATTGTGTAACCTGGCGGGTACTTAATTTGATCATACCAGCCCGGATATGGCCGCCCCGTTTTCACGATCTGACCGGCTGCTTCAACCGCCTGATGCGCCCGTATTTGTTGAGCAATATATTCATCCAAATCAGCTTTTGATATGGTATCCTCTTTAGCTGCGGATAGAGCCGGTGGAGGATTCGATGTCTCTCCCCTATCATCTTCAAGAATAATCGGGGGATCTCCAGCAGGTGGATCTGGTTGAATCATCATACCCACCACATCCTGGAACAGGAGGGCCATTTTCTTTATATTGGCCGCCTGTTCCGCAGCCTCTTTGTCTCTCTTTTCCAGTATCCGGCGGAGGAACTCAGCGTCGGTCTCCTCCTCTTGGCGTTCATCTAAGAACGTCTCAGGATTCTCTTTTGGCCCCGTGAGTGCAGCCATTGTAGTCATCATCTCCTGGAGCTTTTGTTGCTGCTCCTGAGACCTGGTCACTGACCGGGTAAGCGGTCGGTGACCCGTAGAAGTACGACTTTCTTCTTTTCCTGAAGCCATATAGATCGTATGAACTGTTATGCCCCCTGACTTGGGGCGTTTAGGTTCACCATTGTTAACTCTTGCTGCTGTTGCGGGAGCTTTCTCTGGCCTCCTTCTTTTGTAGACCTTTGAGGTTGAAGGAGCCGTTGAAGCGGGCATTCTAGCATTTGTTGCCCCCTGCTGTTCAATGGGGCAGTTTTTGTTACTCTCCACCTTCGCCTTTTTCTGGTGACGCAAGTGGTCCGGATCGATCACAGAGTTTTGAACCCTGCGCCATACTTTATAAACTTTTGATGACAGCCGTTGAGGGGGCTGTTCCTGTTTCGTCTCCGGAGCTTTTTCCATGGGTGGAGGAGACCTTTTCAATGTAGCAACTGGGGAGTTCTTTCTCACCTTCCTCAGCAATTCAAAGCTGTTCCCAGTTGGAACAGCAGCGTTGACCTCCGCCACTGGAGCAGGCGGGGTTAGCCCTGAAGGGGAGTTGCCTCCTGCTTTCCTTATTCGCTGCCAATGGCGACGTCGCGCATGACGAGCCATTGGGACTGGCTCAGATATCGGGATAGTTTCTTGTTGCCCCTTGTTTGGGTGTGGGGTAACTGCCGGTGTCAGCCTATCAAAGACTGATGCTTTTTGATCAGCTGAAGGAGGAGTAGGAACCGTCAATCTTGCGAAGACTGACTTTCTGATAGGAGAAGCCGCTTCAACGACTTCCGAAGTTATGGCCGTTGCCCTCTTTGGGACAGCCACTTTATGATCCTGACCTAGCCTGGTGAAAACAGAGGCTGTCAGCTTAGTAGCGGGCGACCCGTTGACAGGGGTCGTGGTAGCAGTGAGCCGGTCGAACACCGACTTCTTGTTCGCTTCTGGTGCGGATATCGGCATGGAGAAGCTTGCAGGTGGGATCATGGTCCCGAAAAACAAGCCGGTGGTGGCCTGAGTCACCTGGTCTACCGGCAGAGTCAGGAAGGAAGCTGCCTGGGGCCCATATGCTACACCTCGCGATGAGGTGGAACGTCCGCTGCAATGGCATTTCGAGCAGTTGGTGGCCATTGAATCTTGAGTTCTGCGCCAGACAAAAGACCAAATCTTAGCAACTTGAAATTCGAGGACAACCATTTAACAAACCGCGATTGGTTCGCGAAGACGACACACGAAGTGTGGAGTGGAAAGAGGAAAAGGTCCCACCGGGCGTGCCAGAATCTGTTCCCCTCCGAACGGCGGCCTGCGACGTTAGGACGTCACGTGCCTGAGGTTCGGGGCAGATGCTATTTGGTTTTATCCGTTTATCTCTCCGAAGATGCCAAGTTGATTTATGGCACCGTGTATCGGAGGTTTAGACGGATGCGGCCGATGTAGCAGACTTCGTCAGATTCCCCCTCAGGATGAGGGGTTTTTGATTGTGGGGACGCTCTTCCCTGCAGGCGCAAGCCCCTGCAGTTAATTACGCTACCGTATCGCGGTAACAACTTTCTCCTTCTCCAGAATTTCACTTCGTGTCGTGTGTGTTATTTTGTTTGTGGTTGCCCGTGGATTGTATACGGAGACTGAGTAATGCCGTCGCCCGTAGGGCGTGGATCAGTCCAAATCCGTGTTTGCTTAGATTTGAGTTTGGTGTTTTTTTTTTTAGTTTAAGGATGCATTAGTCGCGTTGCGGCTAAGATCAACTTAAACGTTCGTCAAGAATACTTTAGTCCTGTTTTGGACTAAGATCAACTTAACGCAGTGATTGATTTAATTATCCGGCCGTCGGGACTCGTCACCTCTCTGACGTCATTGAGGGATTACAACGACATACGTCTGAGGAGTTCCGAGATGTACCCTTGAACCAAAGTTGGTTTGGGGATTTTATTGTTTATTTAGATGTCTAAGGACACGTTAACCGTATTTGGGGTTAAGATCAACTTAGACGGGACCGTTTAGATCCGACAAAAGAGCGTTTGGGCCCTATTATGTCAGTTTAGGGACGTAGCGGTCCATATTCCAATTTAGGGACGTGGTGGTCCATTATTAGTTTAGGGACGTTTCCGTCCGATTTTAGTTTAGGGACGTTTCGGTCCGTCGCCAGTTTAGGGACGTAGTGGTCCGTCATTAGTTTAAGGACGTCTCGGTCCGATATTAGATTAGGGACGTCTCGGTCCGATTTTAGTTTAGGGACGTTTCGGTCCGATATTAGTTTAGGGACGTTTCGGTCCGATATTAGTTTAGGGACGTTTCGGTCCGATATTAGTTTAGGGACGTTTCGGTCCGATATTAGTTTAGGGACGTAGTGGTCCATTATTAGATGAGTGGTCGTTGGGACTCGTCACCTCTCTGACGTCGCTGAGGAATTACAACGACAGATGTCAAAGGAGTTCGGAGATGTACCCTCGAACCGGTCATGACTTGGTTTATGAGAGGCATTTAATTTAAGGACTTACAGCCAGGATTGGGTTAAGTCCAATTTTTATTTTAGGCTTTGTCTGATTAGAAGAATCAATCTAAACAGGGCTTTGCCCCTTTCATTATTTTGCAATTCTGATTTGGGCCAGGCCCTTCTAATTAATGAGTTACAAGAACTCAGGAATTCTCCAAACAGGGCCTTGCCCTTTTTATTTTTTCTGCAATTGGGCTAGGCCCTTTTAAATAATGAGTTTCAGAAACTCAAGAGGTTTTTACAAACAGGGCTTTGCCCTTTTATTGTTCTGTAATTTAGTTTGGGCCAGGCCCATTTGAATAACGAGTTTGCAGAAACTCAGGAATTTTTCCAAACAGGGCCTTGCCCTTTTATTATTTCAATTTAATTTGGGCCGGGCCCAAAACAAGGGGTTGCAGAAACCCTAGAAATCTTCAGATTGAAGAACACAAGTGCATGGCACTTTTGATTTGAATTTGGATCAAAGGAAAATAAGTTCTTGTTTTTTCTTGATCATACAGAACCGAGGGTTCATATTAAGTGCAAGGCACTATTTATTATTATATTTTTTTTTTTAGAACCAAGGGTTCATATCAAGTGCAAGGCACTATTTATTATTCTTTTATTTATATTTTTTTTTTAGAACCAGGGGTTCCTATCAAGTGCAAGGCACTATTTATTTTCTTATTTTCTGTTCTTCAGAAATTTTACCTTCTTTTTTTTTTGTTCTTGATTAATCTTCAAGAGCTCTCTTTTTTCAGAAGCTTTTTCCCTCTCTCGATGATGATTGATTATCTGATGCCCTTTGAATGAGGCCTGGGGTCTTATTTATAGTGCCCACCAATTTGTTGGATTTGTTAACAAAATCTTTCCTGAATAATTTTGGGAATTTTTCCACCATTGGATCTCTGATCCGAGGGTTCCTGTTTTACAGGAGAACAGAAAGATTTATCTAAATCTTCATTCAGTTGCTGCGCAACTCACCAGCGTGTGACACGTGTCACGCATCCGTGCACTTGCGCAGTTGCGGTTGCGCAACTGCGCAGACACGTGTCGCGCATCCGTGCGCTTGCGCAGTTGCGATTGCGCAACTGCGCAGACACGTGTCGTGCATCCATGCGCTTGCGCAGACACGTGTCGCGCTGCCATGCATTTGCGCAGTTAAGTCTTTAATTACGTTTTCTGAAGAGCCTTGCTCTGATGGGACGCACCGTCTCGGGCGTTACGCTGCCGAATTGCTTTCTGCCACGTGGCAAATTGCGCACTGCGCACGGAAACCGAAGCGTTGCTTCAAATTTTGAATTTTCAAAATTCAGTAGAGCCTTGCTCTGATTGGGGGAAACAAGTGGGAACTCACACGAGACAAATGACGACCTCAGGTCGATGAACTAACCTGTACACATGTCACCAGGGAACTGCTATCTGACGATATGTATAATACCAACTAGCAGGTTCCCGGCGAGTCCTGTCCGGTGTACTCATAACCCAATGAGCACCTGTATACATCTTAGGTGATCCAACTGACACCAGTGGCTTGTGAGACCGGCCACCGCCCCTCGTCGGGGTCTCGACTGTATACACTAGTCTACTCCGGAGTATCGATGCCCTGTCTCGAAACTCCCACGACTAGGGACCACAATTAAGGATATGCGTATAAACCACCCTACTCTCACGTATATGATCGCCAACATACTGTAGGTAGTAAAGCAAGATCCTAAGGGCTCTATCAAAGTATAACAGTGATCAGTCACCTGAAACTGTACACGACTGATAAAGGCAAACCAGATAGCATACTATCATCTTGAGTAAGACTGTCCTACCGGTATAGGTCCTCCGCAATCATTGCAATCACGTACCTGCGATCCAATAATTGACTACGAGGGCACTATCTCCAACATCCAGTATGCAGGAGATGCGCCAGATGATAGGATCGCTAGTTGAGACGCTTCGAGCGCAGCGACCAGAGGTAGCTCCACCTGTTCCAGAGACCGCGATGGTACCTACCGCACAGCCAGTTGCCCCTGCAGCCACGGAGGTGATTACAGAATCGCTATCAGAGTTCATGAGGCTGAAGCCTCCAGTCCTCACAGGCACCGATACAGCCGAGGACCCACAGTCTTTCATTGATAGGATGGCCCGGATATGCCGTTCCCTCAGATGCGCAGATGTGAAATGAGTTGAGTTCGCGAGCTTTCGCCTGGAAAGTCTTGCGCAGAAGTGGTGTGATTCAGTTAAGAAGGGCAGAGCAGCAGGTCTTCCTCCTATGACCTGGACGGAGTTCGTGACAGTATTTCTAGCCCGTTTCCTTCCCCGGAGTGTTAGGGATGCCCGAGCACGCAGATTTTAGTCCTTGCACCAGACGCCAGGGATGACAGTGGCAGAGTATGACGTGCTGTTTACTGAGCTAGCAGTCTATGCCCCGTATTTAGTGGCTACCGAGGAGTTGCGAGTCAAGAGATTTGTTCGAGGCTTGCTTACACCACTATTCCTTACGATCAGCGCGCAGCACTACGAAACCTATGCAGCAGCTGTAGACGCAGCCCTATTAGTCGAGAAGCGCCTTGCAGAGACTTCGGTAGTTCCAGAGCCGAAGAGAGTTCGTACTAGTATATCCACATGGAGGCGGTCATTCAGACGCCGTGACAGGTATCGTTCTGGTGCGAGGAGTAGCAGAGATTCGGGACGAGGCCAGATGTTTAGTTCGTATCCCCAGGAGAGTCAGCAGTCGCCACGGGGTTGCTTTAGATGCGGCAGTCTACTTCACCTCGTTAGAGATTGTCCTGAGATACACCGGAGGAAGGCGACAGCACCACATGTTACCTTACCACCTTCACCACCCCAGAGGGCGTTGCCTGTTGTACCTACCATTGCTCAGCGCCAGACTCACACACAGAGAGGTCGTGGACGTGGAGGAGTTGTTCAGAGAGGACGGGATGACCGAGGCAGAGGGCAGTCGGTCGTAGGTGGTGGACAGGCGCGGGTTTTTGCTTTGACGCATCAGGACACGCAGGCGTCCAATGCGGTGGTTTCAGGTATCCTTTCCATATGTTCAGTTGATGCACACGTATTGTTCGATCCCGGATCCACGCACTCATACGTATCCACACACTTTGTGCCGAGTTTGGGTAGAGAGTCCGGTTTGCTTGATCAGCCGCTTGTTGTGACCACTCCTGTGGGAGAGTCATTTGTTGCTAGGCACATGTTCCGATCCTGTACCGTCTGTATTGGCGAGAGAGAGTTGCCTGTCGACTTGATCCTTCTGGAGATGTTGGACTTCGACGTTCTTTTGGGCATGGATTGGTTAGCCACGTGCTATGCTTCTGTGGACTGCCGTGAGAAGACAGTTAGATTTTGTTTTCCCGGCGAGTCAGTTTTTGTTGTGTTGGGGGACCGTGGTGCCGCCCCTCACAGTGTGATTTCTTCTTTTCGCGCTGGACAGCTTTTGAGGAAGGGATGTCAGGGATTTCTCGCCTATGTTTACGATGCTAGTGCTACACAGGTTCCATTAGATCAGGTTCCGGTTGTTAGCGAGTTCCCTGATGTGTTCCCTGACGAGCTTCCTGGGTTACCGTCCGAGCGCAACATTTCTTTTTATATTGATTTGGTTCCTGGCACGGGCCTGTTTCCATACCGCCTTATCGGATGGCCCCGGCGGAACTTAAAGAATTGAAGGGTCAGTTGCAAGATTTGCTGGATAAGGGACTTATTCGACCCAGTGTTTCTCCTTGGGGTGCTCCAGTCCTGTTCGTCAAGAAGAAGGATGGCAGTTTGCGTCTGTGTATCGACTACCGCCAGCTGAACAGGGTGACAGTGCGGAACAGGTATCCTTTGCCGCGCATCGATGATTTGTTCGACCAGCTTCAGGGGGCAGGTACTTTTCGAGGATCAATTTACGATCGGGCTATCATCAGCTGCGGGTTAGACAGGAGGATATTCCCAGGACAGCTTTCCATACGCGCTACGGCCATTATGGGTTTTTGGTGATGTCGTTCGGACTCACCAATGCGCCAGCAGCATTCATGGACTTGATGAACCGTATTTTCCGGCCATATTTGGATCTGTTCATCATAGTCTTCATTGATGATATCTTGGTGTATTCCCGGAGTAGTGAGGAGTACGAGCAACACCTGCGGATTACACTGCAGACTTTGAGGGAGCACCAGCTTTATGCGAAATTCTCCAAGTGTGCTTTCTGGCTGGACAGCGTAGACTTCTTGGGGCATGTGATTTCACGAGACGGTATATGTGTGGACCCGAGGAAGATCGAGGCCGTGCAGCGTTGGCCCAGACCCACATCGGTTACGGAGATTCGCAGCTTTTTGGAGTTGGCCGGTTACTACAGGCGATTTGTGCAGGACTTCTCCAGTATTGCTACACCTTTGACCGGGTTGACCCGGAAGGGAGTTCCTTTCGATTGGACGGAGGAGTGCGAGCACAGTTTTCAGCAGCTACGGACTCGGCTGACGACGGCACCGGTATTATCATTACCTTCAGGCTCAGGCGGATTTGTGGTCTATTGTGATGCTTCTCGAGTGGGGCTAGGGTGCGTTTTGATGCAGCATGGCGGGGTGATCGCGTATGCTTCGCGACAATTGAAGAAACATGAACAGAACTACCCCACTCATGACTTGGAGATGGCTGCAGTGGTCTTTGCACTTAAGATCTGGCGACATTACCTATACGGCGAGTCGTGCCAGATATTCACGGATCACAAGAGTCTAAAGTATATATTTCAGCAGCGAGACCTGAACCTTAGACAGCGCCGATGGATGGAGTTAGTGAAGGATTACGACTGCGAGATCTTATATCACCCGGACAAGACAAATGTGGTGGCGGATGTTTGAGCAGGAGGCCCGGGGGTAGTCTATCCTTTTTTAGCGCAGTACAGGGGCAGTCGTCGGCAGATTGGCAGATATTATGCGACAGCCGAATACAGTTCGAGTTCACGCCGATGGGAGGACAGATCGTGCATGTTCGTGCACGCCCACAGTTACTTGACCGCATACATGAGGCACAGCGCAGTGAACCCGATACGTCCAAGTTTACCCCCTCTCTGTACAATTTTTCAAAACTGTATATTTTCTGAATTAAAAATACCTGAAAAATCAAGCAGGGAAATATAAGAATTATGGTGGAAAACGAGCACATAACTCTTCCAAACTGCCGCGGAACCGCGGCCATACCGTGCTTGGGCCACGGATCCGCGGCCGTACAGAGGGATCGTGTCATTTTGTTTACACAGTAATTCTTATATCTGATATTGCTATTTTATAGGTATTTTTAAACTGACTCAAGTGTTGAGTTTTCTGGGGGTTTATTTTGTAATCGTCGATTCGATCGGAGAATTTAATTTTGTTATATTTTTCCGGATAATTTTTGAATATGTTAAAAAGTTCGACCGGATATAAATACCCAATTTTTCCCCTGCCGGAAAATTTCCAATTGTTGGATATTTCCGTAGTTTAATGACGTTCTAAGTAGTGCAAGTAACACGATGGTCCCTCTAGAAGACAACAAACCTTAACTCGATTATGTGACGGTCTTGAACTGCCCTTTGAACCTCAGGGTTTGGGGCAGTACGGCGTGCCACATGTGAGGCGTTGGCTTGACCCTTCTACGGCTGAACCGTTGGTACTGAGGCATGAAGTGAATGTTTTTTAAACTTATTTCATGTGTTGAGTTGTTTCGGGAAAACTTGGGTGTTTGATTGTTCGATCGGAAAGTTTAACATTTTCTATTTATCTGGAATGTGATACAATATTTGGAATCCACAAGTAGTTATGAGATAACTGATTTGAATATTATAAACATAGCAGTTTAGTCTCACTTGATTGGTTGCCACGGGATTTTGATGTGATCAAAAGTCCGTCGCAATCACGTAGCGTACGCGGATACTCGCCGGATAAACTCAATAGACAGCTACACCCCTTAGCCCCGACCAAGTGACTGTAGGAGAACCCCGTCGCCGAAAGCATCCGTTCGGGTGCTCGCGGTAGCGGTGTTCCGCCTTGGTGCACTTCGTCGACGGCATCGGGGGTGCGGCCGTCTACTAAAGTTTGCGACGAGCATTCGATCAGAATGTCGGGAATCTTGTTGAATTGCCCGACTTGATATTGAAAAGAGTTTTCGATAATGAGACTGAAATGCGGGGTTTATAATTGTTAGGCATGCGATGTCTAAGGAATTCATTTGGTTAGGCATGCGATGTCTATACAGTTTACGGATTCCAACTGTTGTAGTTTTACACTTTCTTTTCTGCGACCGTAAGTGTAATATGTGATATCGCCGGTTTCGTTGTTATATGTCAACGACAATTGGGATACGCATGTTTACTTACGTTGATGACATGTGATGTTATGTGTTGCTGGATATGTTATATTGGATCGTCGTGTTTGAATAGCCGGGGGGGTTTTATGTGAGATGAGTGTTTTTCATTTTCATTCATGTAAAAATTTGTATGTAATATTCTTTTATTGGGGCACTTCCAGGTTGCGGAAGATGTCACCTTTTGTATATTTTTTACTTTTCCGCACTAGGATAGACCCAAGGAGGGGAGCACAAGTAACCGGGTTCTAGGGTCCAGTGGGAGACCAACTCGAGGAGTCGAGTCCGGGTCTCCTAACCCTAGAATTGGTAGGGTTGCTTGCCGCTCTCGTAGGGGTCTAGGGGTGTGGGATTGGCTATTCATCACGACCGTGGAATCCGTGTTTTATACTGGCTCGTATTTAAAACACGGACGTCCTAGTATATCCAATATTTCATATGATTCTTCTGCTGCGATATCTGTGATGTGATCATTTGATATGCTGTGATGGATACTGTATATAGTATATATGATATATTATATAGACGTTACTTATGTTTTACACCCGCGCTAGCCCTGCCCCGTTCTGCCGTTAGTTACCTAACCTAACGGTGCATGAGGGGACATCGAGGCGAATGCGGATGGCATAAGTGTACGTCGTATTTATCTGTGATATTTAGGTAACTTAAATGATGGGACTTCATTAATATGATTAATGAAAGAAAAAGAAACCTAAACATATTGTGGAATCGAATTTTCAAAAAACAGGTAGCTACAGTTCTTGCTTTGCATTGCGGTGTTCCTTGCAGAACATCCTGCACCTTATTCGATAAGGAAAGGGCCGAGATCCCTTCACCGGGAGTGACCCCTTTAGCAATAACTGGCAGATGCTACACACTCGGTTTGTCTTTTGATTGCTTCTATAGTTTCTGCTTTGTACAGTGATATATATGATATATCCCGCACCTCATTCGACGAGGAAAAGGCCGACGATCCCTTCACCGGGAGTGACCCCTTTAGCAAAACTAGAAAAGCCTAAAAAACACTCCATTTCAAAATTCATTCGATCCTACAACGATATCAAGCTCATTACGCAATAGGTTTTTAGAAAAACCTGTCGTAGCCCTCCGTCATTTCAGATAAGTCATGTTTAGTATTCGTGCTGCGTTTGTTGACCTTGTCAAGGCACAGTGTGCGGTAGCTAACCAGTATTTATCTGCTTATGTATATGATGCAGATTGTTTTAGGGTAGTCGTACGGCCTTGTTGACCTTGTCAAGGGTCGTGCGGGTGGGTTTAATTCAATCAAGAAATGACGGGTTGAACTTGACTTACGGTCTATGGTTTGTTGACCTTGTCAAGGTCATAGATCGTTTGGAGCAAAATTATCGGGAATTTCAAGTGTTGAAATTTGCAATGAGATTGCATACCTTCTATGAGATAGTTGGATCCCGATACCCGCTGCGAGTAATTGTTACTCCTGGGAGAGTTTTACACATTACAATTAGCCGATCTAGTAGGTGTTTAGAAAGGTGTCAACGGGGTTACGCCTCTGGGAAAACGAGGTTTACTGTAATTAGGTCCGTGCGAAAGCACGGGGCACCTCCCTCAAAGTACCGACACTGGCCTGGCTGAAAGATTGGCGAACTTGTAGCGTGTAATTAATCCCGGCTAGTCTTTCCTTTTAAGGTTTGAAGGAAAATTTGATAAAAACAGTGGGAGCCATCCTGATTAGATAAAATAACAACCAATCTGATCTTGCAAGAGCGCACGCAGAGTGTTTTCTTCTCTCTCTCTCTCCAGATAGCGACAATATCACGTCTTAATCAAGATAATAATACGGATGTATTGACCGAACCCGCTTGTTATTCTGAGCTGGGGAACGTTGGTCCCGCTTCGACTTATAATTGTTATAAGACCGAGCAGGAAATCGGGGAATACCAGGATTCCCATGACGCCCGAACGAAGAAAGTGCATATGATGCATCTCATTCGGGTGTGTTCATTATAAAGAACTGTTTCTCAGTATCCTTTACGTCCTGGGTATTTGATACCGGATCAAGATCCCAGATATGTGATCTGTTACACAGGGCTACAGAAAGGTAGAGAACTGAGAACGGGTGATAAGTTTCATGAGACAGAAAACGATGCAAGTGTTGCAGCCAAGTCTGTTGGTCACTGTCACCCTGTATTCCAAATACATTGATTCTAAACGAATGTTATTAGATACCGAACCTGATATACAAAATCATATCAGTCTCTTTATTAGTAAAGAAATGATAAAATTTTGTATTGTTGGATAATGTTTTGAACATTTCCTATATCAAAAGTTGATCGGTTCAGGCACGTTATCTAAAAGCATTGATGTTCTAAATCAAACTACAGTTCTTAGTATACGGAACACACACAAGAGGAAGAGTTCAGAAATGAACGAATCCTTCTTGAGGTATTGTAGACTAGGTCATATCAATGCGACCCGATTGGCTGAAGTTACATTTAAATGTATATTTAAATTAGTTTGAATTTACATCTTGTGAAACTTGCCGGTCATGTCACAAAGATACGATGATCACAGCTCTGTTTATTGGAAACAGAGAAAGAGCTAGTGAACTCTTGGGATTGATACATGCTGATGTATGAAGGTCCCCTGTCTACACATGCCAAGACCGGTTCTTTGTACTTCATTACCTTCTCTGATGATCTCTCAAGATTCAGACATATGTTCCTGTTGAAACACAAGTCCGAAACTTTTGAGATATTCACAGAATATAAGTTAGAAGTAGAGAACCAAAATACGGGTATAAGTATTATGTCCTTTGATGTGATCAAGGTGGAGAGTAATTGAGCACGGAATTCCTGGACTATTCTAAAGGAGAATGAGATTCTCTCTCAGCATTACTCCTCCGTATACACCATAGCACGATGGTATATCGGGGCGGAGCATTAACACCCTATATGATATGGTGTTCTCTATGATGAGTATTACTGAGTTTCCTATTTCATTTTGGGAGTTATGCACTTATGAAGTTGCATACCTATTGAATAGGGTTCCAATAAAATCAATTGCCTACCACTTCATATGTGATATGGAAAGGGAAGAGTCCATATCTTAAGTTTGTTAAGATTTAGGGTTGTCCGGTCTATGTCTAAAAGAAAAATCCGGACAAGCTCGAGGCAAGGTCAGTTATGTAGAACTGGAAAGGTTCCAGCTATATAAACTACAGCAGATGATTTGGTAGAACCAAAGGGTTCAATAGTTTCCAACAAACCTCAGCCTCTCCGCCGATCTAGTAGGGTTTCTCACCCACCTGAGAGATACTTCTGTTTCTCTATGACAGTGGGAGCGAGAAATGCATCATAAGATGATGACCCAACTAGTTTCGAGCTGGCCATCAGGAGTGGGACTCTGTAAGAATGGCTGGATGCTTAGCGATCTGAGATGAAATCCTTATACACCAACAAAGTATGGACTTTGGTTGCTTTATCTGAAGGGTTAAACCCCCATCAGGAGCAAGTATATCTTGAGAAGATTGCTTGGTGTAGATGGAAAAGTTGAGACTTTCAAAACTAGACTTATTAAAAGTTTTCGTCATCAACCAGGCGTGGATAATGGTGAAACCTTTTCAAGTAGCTATGCTTAAGTCCATCCAGATCCTACTTGCCACGGCTACATACCATGACTACGATATCTGGCGGTTGGGTGTCATGACTGCTTTTCTAAATTGATGTTTTAGAAGAGAGCATCTATAAGTACACAGCCAGAGGGCTTCGTAGACAGTGGGAGCAGCGGAAACGCGAGCAAGATGTTTTATGTAATATAGCAGGTATCGCGGAGATGGAACGTTTGTTTTGATGTGTTAGTCAAAGAGTTTGACATCATCAAAATGGTAGATGAACCTTGTATATACAAAAAGGTAATAGGAAGTATGGTGGTGATCCTCGTAGAGTACGTGGATGACATACTCTTGATAGGGAAGGAGTTTCCTATGCTACGCTCGATCAATCTCCGCTTATCACAAAGATTCTCCATATAGGATCAAAGTGATACCTCCTAAATCCTGAGTTTTGATCTATGAGATAGAAGTAATTGGATGTTAGGATTCTCACTAGTTGTAGTGAGATGGTATCAATCGATCCTGGGGAGAATCACTGGAAAGGTTTCAGGGTGATAAGGACGACTGAATGTCAGTCACAGGCATTGTCTTTACCCTCAGTAAATGGATGGTATGTTAGAAGAGTTCCAAGCTAGATACCGTGACATACTAGACGATAAAGGCTGGATACATCGCTACTTAAGATGCTACCAAAGAGGCAGTCTGGATGTATATTAGTTCATGAGATGAACTTCGTTCCTCCCATTGTGTGACAATGGAGTTGTGGCTTATGCCAAGGAACGCCCGTCCCATCAGTGATCCAGAAATATTCTAAGGCAGTGTCACCTGATCGTGGAGATGGTTGATCTCAAGGAGATCAAGGTTAGGAGAGTAGACCCAGAGGACAACACGGCGGATCCACTCACAAAGGCCTTTTCCCAGAGAGAGACTTTTATGGGATGGTTGAGTATGAGATACTGCAACCACTGCTACAGATGGCCCTAGTGCAAGTGGGGGATTGTTAGTTATATGTATGCCCTAGAGGCCATTACTGTACATAGGATGTATATTGTAGTGGATGCTGGGACATGTATAGGGAGGACTTTCTTGCTCGACATGATAGTATGCTATCTGGTTGCTCTTTATCTTAACGTGTACACTGATTGTCTCTCTGTTACATGTTGGTAAAGCCCTTAGGATGTGTACTTGACTACCTGGACTATGATGCGGATCATACTAGTGGGAACATGGTAGTCCACAAGTACATCCTTCAAGGTCCCTAGTCGTGGGTGTATCGAGACGGGGGCATCGATATACCAGTGTAGACTGGCGTATACCTTCTCGACTCATACAGATGGGCGATGGATGATCCCATATCCATTGGTGTTTGACATCAGAGATGATATACGGGTGCTCAGTGGAGACTGGGTACACTGGACAGACTCGCCGAGAACTCCCAGATGGTATTATACCTTACGTCAGATGGCAGTTCTCTGGTGACACTGGTACAGGTTAGTCTGTAGACCCGAGATCGTCATAGAGTCTTGTGTGATTCCCACTGTGCTTTGATTTCCACCTTACCACGTCCAAGAGGGCGTGCAAAACGGTGGTTTTTGGGTACAGTCCCGAATCACATGGAGGCAATGAGCGATAGGAGGGGATTCGTCTCTCCCGGTATAGGGAGTTGATGTTGCGCTGTATTCGATTGGCTATAACCGGAAATCTCTGGCCAGGGTTGCTGAGATTTACTGGTAAGTGTTACCAGTAGTTTCTCAAACTGTTATAGACCTCATATCAACACGACTTATCGAGCTATTGGGGTCTGACGTTTACCACCCCTAGGCGAGATATGTGACATATCAGACGACGAGACCGGACTGTACGGTAAGTGTTACTGGTTGGATTCACAGGAGTGTGAGCGGGCTTACTCGTTGATCTTCTGATCGCTCAATACCCGGGTGGCCGTTACATTTAGCAGACCGCTTGCGGCTTGTGGGTGTTTGATATGATCATCACCTACTGCCGGCGTATTGACGAGTCTTTAGAGTCCTACACAGAGGTTTCCTGGCTCAAGCGAAACGAAATAGGAGCGCATATGAGATATATGCAGGACCGAGAATAATGCGTGTATGTGATACCGTATTATATTCTCGCGATGAATGTATCGATTGGTTGTATGCGATATAACCTAGTTATCGAATCGAGGATTGATTCGATAAGTCGATACATTGGATATTAGTCGGTCATATGCGATATGACCGGATCGTTAAATCAAGTGTTGATTTAATGATTTAATGTATAATTATATATTTGATATATTACTTTACATTGACTAGTATTGATTCACTAAAGATTATTTTCTCACTTGAATGTGCACATTGTATATATGATATATGTTTGTGCACTAGTTTGTATCGTGTTTGATGATACATGCAAACTTGGGTGTATGTTTACTTTAAACCATGTTTAGGTTAATGGTTAGGGTTTTAAATGTTTTATTTATTTTCTTTAATTCATTTTTGGCAAAAAAGGAAATGGTGGCTTGCTTTATTTTTACAGTTGAAGCTTTGAATAAGTCTACCATTTTTGTTTTATGCTTAACCTAACCATTAAACCTAAACCCTACTTTATTCTCTACATGAGTAAACTTCACCCATGGTTGCAACATTATAAGTATTCACTTGAATTTTTATTTTAAATGATTATTCATTTTTCTTCTTCTTCATCTTCTTCTTCAAGTGAAGAAAAGAAAAGTTTTCTAGAAAAGATTCAAGTGATGAATCCAAGTGAGAAATCCAAATCCAAAGTGAACCCACTTCCTATTTTTTCATCCTCTACCACTTGCCAAGTAGTATAGGGTGTTTTCTTCACAAGTTTCATGACTTGGTGAAGTTGGAGCTCGAGTTAGAGTTGCCTCGACGTAGATCATCTTCGGCATCGAAGTCATCGACCTAGCCCGATCATTTCTTCGATGAAACCACCGCGAGAGTCCGGGATCCGATGATCGCAGCGAAGGGACATCGTCACGGAGCTAAGGATGTGGAGGACCGGATCTACAAAGGTTGTATTTCCGTTCACTCTTAGTTAAGTTGTTAACTTATATCGTTTTCTCCTATCCTCTAGTAATCGATCTTACATTAGGGTTTCTCGGCACAAGAAAATTTTGATTTTGCCATATTTGATCAGTTGTGGAACCTCTTGAGAGTGCTTAGGAACCCTACAGAAGGAAGCTACTCAGCGGCCTCGTGAGGAGGGCTTTGGACCCACCGCGTTGATGGGTAGGAGGATGCCCGCTGGGGATGCGCCGAGCAGGGAGAAACTCGGCAGCCTCGCGACGAGGGCTTTAGATTCTCAGCGTCTGATGGGCAGGAGGCTGCCCGCTGGGGATGCGCTTAGCAGGAAGAAACTCGGTGACCTCGTGTTCTCCGCCGAAAAACGCGGCCGTGACGTTGTGACGTCCGGGCCTGAATTCCGAGGGCAGATGCTAATTAGTGCTGTCCGTCCACCTTTCCAAAGATGCCAAGTTGATTTATGGCACCGCGTATTGAAGGTTTAAATGGATGCGGCCGATGTAGCAGACTTCGTCAGATTCCCCCTCATTTGAGGGGTTTTTGATTGTGGGGATGCTCTTCCCTGCAGGCACAAGCCCCTGGAGTTGTCACGCCCCGCTTCCCAAAGTACGGAAAACGAGTGATGACTAGGCCAGCCATGCTCCTACGGTCAAGGAATAATCCCGCCGTAGTCACACTTCGGCTTCTAGCATTACATGGTAATCAGTAAATACAGCACAGTAGTAAAGGAATTACATCACTAAATTATTACATTAAAATCCATTGTTCACAAATTACAAATAAACATGAAGAGTTACTAACCAAGTTCAATTACACGATCACTTTTATGGAAAGCAGAAAAGAAAGAGAAGTACTCCGGACTAGATCTCCGTCAGCTCGAAAGGTAAATCC
This sequence comes from Agapanthus africanus, assembly GCA_030015575.1. NCBI lineage: Eukaryota > Viridiplantae > Streptophyta > Magnoliopsida > Asparagales > Amaryllidaceae > Agapanthus > Agapanthus africanus. The sequence goes on from CM057338.1 coordinate 965,632,026, forward strand.
GTCTCCTGCGCTGGTTCTTCCACGGAATCTGAGCATGCATACTCAGGTCGTTAGAGTGACACAATAGCAATATTATTATAATGATGTGAAACAGGTAAGTAAGGTAATAACAGTGAAAGTACAATGCGTGTAATCGCTATGTCACTATATGATGCAAAGTATGATCTGTGTCCCGATCAGTCTCTAGGTCATGTTTGAAATCGTATAGTGAAAAGGAGGATCATGTTTAATAGGAGTCTCGTACATACCCGAGACAACGGCCCACATGCCCGGGACATAACCCTGTCAGCCGGATCGCTAGATCCTACCTAATATATATATCACTGCTCGAATGATCATCCTCTAAAACACGGTCCCGCTAAATACGATTCTGTTTCCACTTCGATTTCCCCTTTTTCTCCAGGTTTACACTATTTATGATTTTGATTTAGTCGTGTACAAGTATGCCAATGGCATGGTTTTATCACTGTTCACTGTATCAATCACTGTCACGAATCAATTACTTTCCATTGGTGTACTCGACACTCCTAAACCAATATCATTCATGCACGATAATGCAATATCCACTGAACACTAACACGCACTAACACTATGCATATGGCAAATGGGGTAAGATATGTGTATGTATGCCATTAACAAGCCAAGTATGTTATGAATCAATATGCACGTCATCAACTTACAAAATTTGCATAAATTCATATGTTCGGAATTCAATGAAATGATACAAATACAATAAATAGCACACTCTATTAGAAGTTCATCAAAATTAATTTCAGTTCGATCGGGTTTCCGGTATTTAAGTTACAGCCGTTTCATTTTAAGTGCCCGCGATAGGAAATTCAGTTTCTGAACTGAACGTCTGTTTCGCGACACAAATTTCACCCAGTTGGGTTCAGAATTTGGCGACACTACAGTTGAATAAAATCTAGGGTTTTTAATAGGGTATTCAACGTAATAGAAGGATTCTCAATCGCGTCTGTATGTCGAAAGTTACACAATGTTTAACACTAGTTTGTCACTTCTGAATCTGTTTTGGACTGTTATACGTCCTGCCCTTTTAATTTACAAATTTAATAGCAAATGATGATGAAACGGAATGAAACCACTTGTGCTATTTAGCTAACAGATTCACCATTAATAAACTATGGATTCCACAACATACAAGTTCAGGAAACAAGGTTGCACGCATTACGGAACAGTAAACAGTAACCAGAGTCGCTCTGGACTGCAGTCCAGAGTCGCACTTCGATCCAAATATTTTCACAATTTCAGTACAGAAACCATTAGAAACTTGCATGAGGTTAAAGTTCGTCGAGTCGGCTTCGATTTAAGCTCTCGAACGCATCATTTTAATTTGTACATAATTTATGGTGATTTTAACAACTTTCAGATACGGGAAGTTTCTAGTTTTACGGGTATATTTGGGGGTATTCATTTTAATCACTAACAGTCGTATTTTCCAGTGAAATTTATTCAAGATATTCATTATCACACGGGCCATCATAGGAAATTCAATTCCATCAAATTAGATGAATATTTCCATTGGGATCATGCATCGAACAGGTATGTCTTATACTTTATCGGAAATTGTAAATTTGTAATTTATACGATTTGAGTTTGTAACACGAATAGATTAGCATGTAACAAGTAAAATACTTGCCTGGAAACGTTTTGGTTGATGTCCGACAGCGGCAACGTCACGAGCGCGCGACGAACGGCGCGAATTGGTTGCACGGCCTTGGCTCGCGATACGGTTTGACGTCGGAGCTGCCCGGAGACGTTTCGCGGTCACTGGAAGCGGAAGGGTGCTCTGTGGTTTGCCTGGGAAGTGCTGGGGTCGACGACGGTCGGCAGCGGTGCTCCGGCGATGGGCAACAGTGGGTCGCAGTGAGGAAAGTTACTGTTTGGTATCTTGGAGAGAGAGAGACATAGTGGTGTTCGGTTTGGGGTGAGGATGATGATGCCGATGGCGCTGGGGCGTCACGAGGTGGTTCTGGTCAGGTGGGGGCTCGCCGGCGTCAAGTGTGCAAGGTGGCCGAGCTCGTGTGTGAGTGGGTTTGGGAGTGCAGGGGACTTGGTGAAGCGGTGAAAGGAAAGATGGTGGCTTGGGTTTGTGAGAGGGAGTGATGGGGTCGACGAGGAGGTTGCCATCGTCGTCGGTGGGATGAGCGGAGTTAGGTGCTCGGTGGGGGTTTTCTGTGGATAGAGAAAGAGGTGAGGAGTTTCAGAGTAAGAGTGATGAGAGAGAGGAGTAAGGGTAGACGAGGGGAGGAGGTTGAGTGGATCGAGTCATGGGGTGCGCGAGTCGGGGTAACGGCGTTGCGACGTGGGCGCGAGCGTTGGCGAGGAAAGTGGATCGCGTGAGCAGGGGAAAAGGAAAGAGCCGTTGGGGAAGAAGGAGAGTTAGGGTGTGGGCCGTGTCGGTTTTGAAGGTGTGGGCTGTGGGGGAAACGGGCTGGCGCCTTGGGCCAGAAAAATTAAATTAAATGTTTAATTCTTTGGGTAAATGAGTGTTGGGCTCGGGCCAGTAGGTTAATTTATAGGAAAATAATTTATTTTGTGTTGGGGATGGGAATGGGGGGTGCTGGGCTGAGACTGGATAGTGGTTTGGGTTGGAAGTAGAGATTTAATGTAAACGTGAAATTTATGTTTTAATTAATTTAAATTTTGGGCTTGCTTAAGTTTGTATATAGTAATATAGTTTTGGTTTTTGTTAATCTAAATATTGAAACTCAAGCAACCAATTACCAACAAAATTTCACGAGGAAAATCAGGAAGTAATCGTGAACTAGGAAAATACAGGAAAATTTTATAGATGGGGAACGGGGATTTACAGCAGTTAATTACGCTACCGCATCGCGGTAACAACTTTCTCCTTCTCCAGATGGTCAATTCGTGTCGTGGGTGTTTGTTTTGTTTTTGGTTGCCCGTGGATTATATACGGAGACTAATTTATGTTGTCGCCCGTAGGACGTGGAATAGTCCAAATCCGTATTTTCTTAGATTTGGGTTTGGGGGTTTGGTTTAAGGATACGTTAGTCTCATTTGAGACTAAGATCAACTTAAACGTTTGTTAAGAATACGTTAGTCTCATTTCAGACTAAGATCAACTTAACGGGATCGTTTAGACCCAACAAGAGAGCTTCTGGACTCAATTATTTAGTTTAGGGACATTGCGGTCGATGACCAGTTTAAGGACATGGTGGTCCAATACCAGTTTAAGGACATGGTGGTCCATTGTTAGTTTAAGAACATCTCGGTCAAGGTTAAGGATATTGTAGTCCATGAGTTTAAAGACCCCACAGTCAAGGTTAAGGACGTCGTAGTCCGTGAGTTTAAAGACCTCACAGTCAAGGTTAAGGACGTCATAGTCCGTGAGTTTAAAGACCTCACAGTCAAGGTTAAGGACGTCATAGTCCGTGAGTTTAAAGACCTCACGGTCAAGGTTAAAGACGTCATAGTCCGTGAGTTTAAAGACCTCACAGTCAAGGTTAAGGATATCATAGTCCGTGGGTTTTGAAGGACCCCACAGTCCATGGAATGTTTGGTTGTTGGGACACGTCACCTCTCCGAAGACGTTGAAGGATTACAACAACATATATCAGAGGGGTTCGGAGATGCACCCTTGAACCAATTTGAGTTGGTTAAAAGATCTGTAGTCCAATTTGGGGCTAAGATCTGTTAACATATTTATGAGCAGATAAGCTCAATTAATATGAGTTGAGGACTTATGGCCAATCTTGGGCTAAGTCCAATCAGGTTAAAATGTTTAACATTTTATTTTGGGTTGTTGGGCCTTTATTTGGGCTTGACCCTTTTAACAATACTGAGCATATCTTGACAATGTTTCTGTCTTTTATTGAATGCCGAGCATTCATCATAGCTCTAGGGCTTATTCAAAGAACAATTTATGTTCTGCCCAAGCGCACATAAAAGCATGTGGCGCGCTTGGCACCAGCGCTGGTCGATGAGCGCAGTGCGCTATGGTTAAAGCGCTAGTGCGCTTGGCGCTTTGCACCAGATGTGAAGCGCTGATGCGCTTAGCGCTTTGCGCTAAGTGAAGAGCGCAGATGCGCTTAGCGCTTTGTGCTAGATGTAGAGCGCTGATGCGCTTAGTGCTTTGCGCTAGATGTAGAGCGCTGATGCGCTATAATTGAAGCGTTGAGGCGCTCGGCGCTGGTGCCATATAATGAGCGCAAAGCGCTTTTAGTAGTGGAGTGCACACGTGAGGAGCGCGCTTAGCGCTAGCCAATGAGCGCAGTGCGCTGTGTTTGAAGTGCTATGACACCGCAGCGCTTTGCGCTAGATTAGGAGCGCTAAGGCTCTTTTAAATTAGGAGCGCTAAGGCTCTTCTTAGGTTAACTTTGCGCTCTGAAGATTATCTTCTTTTTGATAAGAGACTTTGTCTCGAGATTCTAAGAACAAAGTTCTTAGTTTATAGGAGATATTTCAATCTCTTTTTGATGAAAGGCTTTACCTTTATGGATCTATGATCCTAAGAGAATTGAATAATTCTCCCCCCCTTTTATAATGAGATGTTCATGATCTCAGAAAGACAATTTGTCTTATAGATCTATGATCTGTGAAGTAAGTACTTCTTTGTTTTATGATGAGATCTTTTTGATCTCTTTATAAAAGACTTTGGTCTTTGTAAATCTATGATCTTTTAAGAAGAGAATTCTTTTTTTTAATTATGAGATGATTTCATCTCTTTGTTCATCACCATTTTTTTTTACCTTGAAGAAAAATCTTCTTTTGCCGAGAGCTACTTCTTCTTCTTGAGGTTTTCTCAAAGTTTATGGGGGGTTCCTCTCTATGAGACTTGAAGTCTTGGGTCCTTTATATAGGGGAGGCTGATTTGTTGAATCAGTTAAAGAGATTTGTTCTCTAATTGATTTGGGAATTTCCCACCGTCGGATCTTTGATCCAAGGGCTTCTGGTTTACAGAAGATAATCTTCTTGTTATTAATAAGATTGGGAAATCTTTCTAAACAGATTTTATTCTGTATTTTAGTGATTTTTTTAATCACCATTGGATCATTGATCCAATGGTGTTCCAAATTCAGGGCACAATCTTTTCTATTTGGAAAGATTCAACAGAATTTGTTAATTGATGATTTAATCATATCCGTTGGATATTTGATCCAACGGTGAGGAACATTTAGTTCCAGCGCTAGCGCTTATGCGCTCTTCCCCTGGTGCTGTACTTGGAGCGCAGCACTCTTAGAGCTAGCGCACACGTGCTTTGCACGTGGTGCGCTACTTGGAGCGCAGCGCATTTAGCGCTAACGCCTATGCGCTTTGCACGGGGTGCGCTAGTTGTAGCGCAACGGTTTTATAAAAGTGCAACTTTAATACAAATTTTGAATTCTGAACAGAGCTTTGCTCTTATTGGGGAAACAAATGCCCCCCCACCGTTGCGCTCACGGGCCCTCATGTGGGTGCAGCAGTGGCAGCATCTCGACTCTTAGATCAACCGAGGAAATGAAACGGCGCTTGGTGCCTATAAATAGAACCCTTGGCCCTTGAGACGACTTCTGTTCATCTTCTTTCTTTGAGAATATTTTTTTCAGAGCATTGCTCTCTTCCTTAAGAAATCTTTTAAGAATCAAAACTCTGTCAGATCTTTTATTTTTGGTAAGATTCGAATTTATTATCAGAGCTTTGCTCTATTTGGATCATGGATCCGAAAAAGAAAACCCTTTTTAGGGTTTCTTTCGACCCATTGATGAAGAATTTTTGGAATCCACTTTACAGATCTTAAAGATTTCGAAGTTTTTACTTCTGTAGAAAGCTTTGCTTTCAGGGTTTCTTGATGGATCATTTCATCTTCTTTACAGAGCATTGCTCTTTAGTATTTTCGGGGAATTTTATTCCTCTATTAATCATGGCAGTTGTCATTTCTGTTGAAGGGCATTGCTCTCAAGGGAGATTTACTCCTTAGCTTGAGGGGCTTAAATGGGAGTCTTTTGAGGGTTTTCTTCCTTAATCGCACAAATTTAAATTCGTTTGTCGCTTAACAGAACTTGTCTTCCCGAGAACTTGTTTAATTCCCAATGTCCGATTTTCCTCATTACAAATCTTTCAATAATGTTTCCTTTCAGGCACTATGGCTGTTCATTTATATAGTCTGAACGAGTTTATCTCTTATGAGGATATTCGCGTACAGGGCCGTTGCCAGAACCAAGAGTTCACAGATGTCCAATGTGCGGAGATTATGGGTCGACTGCATGCACTTAACGGTCGACTGCTTCCTCGTCGCTCCGCTCTGTTGAAAATCGTATTGGGAGCAATTTGGGAAGCACTTCCTGGGTTTTACAAAGCCATGCCGCTAGATGCGCTGGATGACGCTGAAGACAAGGTGCAGTCGGTGTACCTGTCGGGCCTGATCTCGAAGAAGCATCGAGATAACCTAATTGATATTCTGTATCAAACTTTCCAACAGACGACGATAATTGCTTCTTATCAAAGGGAGGAGGGCATTGGCGAGGATCTCGACACCCGCGATCGAGAGAGGATGCATACGAGAATGGTCAGAAAGGCCAGAAAGATTCTAGACGGCCTGACTTTCGAATTCCTCAATCCTTGTCCTGGATCTGAGGTTTTACCATTGTAAACATCTCGATGCCTCTTTTGTTTATTGTCTTTATCGATGTAAGAATTGAATGACAAATCTTTCGCTTCCTTTCCTTTATTTTTCTGCTTTGTTGTTGGCATATTACTTTAGTGAGCATAGCCTGCAGATGATAGAGAATGTTCCATCTTGAATTCTTCGAGAGGTAGTGATGGCTTAGGAAACAGGTTCAGATCTGTTGCCTAAGGCTTTTCAACTTTATGAGCCGTGAGGGTCTCATAAAGACTTTTCTCCCTACGAATCATGAGGATCTCAAAGGTGTATTTTCTCCTTATAAATCATGAGGATTCCTAAGTGTGTTTTCCCTTGAGAGTCGTAAGGATCTCACAAGAGAGTTTGCTCCCTTACGAGTCGTGAGGACCCGTAAGTGATGGGTGAGGTTACCATTATCCGCATTTCACGGAATCAGGAGTTGTTCTGGCCATTTCCTATGGGGTCAAGATTAACTTTAACCGTGTTTAATGGGACCAGGATTTGCTCTGGATGTTTCCCACGGGGTCAGGATTGACATAGCCATGTTCTGCGAAGACCAGGCTCCGCTCTGGATGCTTCCCACGTGGTCAGGATTGACATAGGCCGTGTTCTGCGAGGACCAGGATCCGCTCTGGACGTTTCCCACGGGGTCAGGATTGACATAGGCCGCATTCCACGTAACCAGGAATTTGCTCTGGATGCTTCCCACGGGGTCATAGCCGTGTTCTGCGAGAACCAGGCTCCGCTCTGGACATTTCCGACGGGGTCAGGATTGACATAGGCTGCGTTCCAAGTAACCAGGAATTTGCTCCGGATGCTTCCCACGGAGTCATAGCCGTGTTCTGCGAGGACCAGGCTCCGCTCTGGACGTTTTCCATGGGGTCAGGATTGACATAGGCCGCATTCCACGTAACCAGGAATTTGCTCTGGATGCTTCCCACGGGGTCATAGCCGTGTTCTGCGAGGACCAGGCTCCGCTCTGGACGTTTCCCATGGGGTCAGGATTGACATAGGCCGCGTTCCACGTAACCAGGGGGTCATAGCCGTGTTCTGTGAGGGCCAGGCTCCGCTCTGGACGTTTTCCACGGGGTCAGGATTGACATAGGCCGCGTTCCATGTAACCAGGAATTTGCTCTGGATGTTTCCCACGGGATCATAGCCGTGTTCTGTGAGGACCAGGCTCCGCTCTGGACGTTTCCCACGGGTTCAGGATTGACATAGGCCGCGTTCCACGTAACCAGGAATTTGCTCTGGATGCTACCCACGGGGTCATAGCCGTGTTCTGCGAGGACCAGGCTCCGCTCTGGACGTTTTCCACGGGGTCAGGATTGATATAGGTCGCATTCCACGTAAACAGGAATTTGCTCTGGATGCTTCCCACGGGGTCATAGCCGTGTTCTGCGAGGACCAGGCTCTGCTCTGGACGTTTCCCACGGGGTCAGGATTGACATAAGCCGCGTTTCACGAAACCAAGAATTTGCTCTGGATACTTTCCACGGGTCATAGCCGTGTTCTGCGAGGACCAGGTTCCGCTCTGGACGTTTTCCACGGGGTCAGGATTGACATGGGCCGCGTTCCACATAACCAGGAATTTGCTCTGGATGCTTCCCACGGGGTCATAGCCGTGTTCTGCGAGGACCAGGCTCCGCTCTGGACGTTTTCCACGGGGTCAGGATTGACATAGGCTGCGTTCCACATAACCAGGAATTTGCTCTGGATGCTTCCCACGGGGTCATAGCCGTATTCTGCGAGGACCAGGCTCCGCTCTGGACGTTTTCCACGGGGTCAGGATTGACATAGGCCGCGTTCCACGTAAGCAGGAATTTGCTCTGGATGCTTCCCACGGGGTTATAGCCGTGTTCTGCGAGGACCAGGCTCTGCTCTGGACGTTTCCCACGGGGTCAGGATTGACATAAGCCGCGTTCCACGAAACCAGGAATTTGCTCTGGATGCTTTCCACGGGTTATAGCCGTGTTCTACGAGTACCAGGCTCCGCTCTGGACGTTTTCCACGGGGTCAGGATTGACATAGGCCGCGTTCCACGTAACCATGAATTTGCTCTGGATGCTTCCCACGGGGTCATAGCCGTGTTCTGCGAGGACTAGGCTCCGCTCTAGACGTTTCCCACGGGGTTAGGATTGACATAGGCCGCGTTCCACGTAACCAGGAATTTGCTCTGGATGCTTCCCTCCGGGTCATAGCCGTGTTCTGCGAGGACCAGACTTCGCTCTGGACGTTTTCCACGGGGTCAGGATTGACATAGGTCGCGTTCCACGTAACCAGGAATGGTTGACTTTATCCGCATTTCACGGAGTCGGGGGTTGACTCTTGGTTGTCTGCGCACCGCCGAGTCATGGAACTGGGAATTGCCGTGGTTCCTCTTTGATTGCGTCTGTTGTAATGAGACGAATGTTGAGATGATCTCCAGGCTGTCTGTGAACCATCGAGACTTGGCTCTCCTTTTGATGGAGCCTAGGGGGAAGGTATAGTTCCTTCATTGTTTGCGCCCCCTGGATTGTATACAGGGCTCGATGCGATCTCACCTGTAGGGCAAAAGGTTTCATTCTATATTTTTCTTTCCGCGATGCTCTATCATTTCAGCTTTTTATATCGCGAAAGTCGCGATTGCCCAATCATTTCGGCTATTTTTCATGGTGCCCAATCATTTCGGCTATTTGTTTTATTTACTCGCTGCTTTTTTTTGCGAGTTGCCCAATCATTTCGGCTATTTTTGTATACATACATTTTTACTTGCTGATTTTGTTGCAAGTTGCCCCATCATTTCGGCTATTTCATATGCATTTGTGGCTCGCTGGCTTTTCGCTGCAAATTTTGGGATTTGACACCGATTTCGGTATCAACATCGCTACAACTGGGATATTGCCAGGAGCGAATCATCATTTGCCTCTGTCGATGTCGAACAAAGATGGCTTAGCGAACAGGGTTAGGATCCTGTTGACTAAGGCTTTTAACTTTATGAGCCATAAGGGTCTCATAAAGGTATTTCTCCCTACGAGTCGTGAAGATCTCGTAGGTGCACTTTCTCCTTGGGAATCTTGAGAATTCCTAAGTGTATATTCTCTTATAAGTCGTAAGGATCTTATAAGAGTATTTTCTTCTTATAAGTCGAGAGGACTTACAAGTGTTGTTTGCTGTACGAGCATATCCCTAATCACGAATGTGACTTTGTTAGGGAAATGTTTATTCGCGCCCGTGGATTGTATACAAGGGTCAATACCGAACTACTTGTAGGGCAACATTAGAAGTTGTGATGGCTGCTTAAGAACAGGTTCAGATCCATGTAGCTTAAGGCTTTTGAATCCTGTGAGCCGTAAGGGTCTCATAGGAGGGTTCTCCTTACGAGTCGTGAGGATCTCGCAAGTGTAATTTCTTCTTAGGAATCATGGGGATCCCTAAGTGTGTTGTTCCCTTGTGAGTCGTAAGGATCTCACGCAGGTGGTTTCTCCTTACAGGGTCGAGAGGACCTTGCAAGTGTCTTTAACGAGCTTGTGCCCTTTCAAATTTTCATAAAACTCGCCAGTAGCCCTGCTGTTTTTACTAATGGAGCCCTTTCGGGTTTCATCCGTGCCCATTTAGCTTATGGACATACCGTTTTCTTTTTTTTATATATATTTTTTTCATTTATTTATTTATCCTCTTTTTTTTGTCAGCCTTGGGATGCTGCGGTCCGTAGTAGTTTATCGACGTCTCGGTCAACAGTCAGTTTTAGGACATAGTGGTCCATCGTTAGTTTAAGGACGTTTCGGTCCGCAGCCAGTTTTAGGACATAGTGATCCATCGTTAGCTTAAGGACGTTTCGGTCCGATGCCAGCTACTACTTATAGGGTTTGGGCTTAGGAAGATAGCGAGCGGATATAGGCGTCGTCATCTATCGTTGACCTAGGCCGTGACTCGTCAAGCATAGTACTTTTTCAGGAAGCGACCATTTATTGGCCTGAAAGGTCTTTCACCATGCATGTCCATGATAGATAAGCTCCACCCTGGTAAACTTTGTCTATGATGTGCGGGCCTTCATAGTTCGGCTCGAATTTCCCCCGTTTGGCACGATTGGGGATCATAGGTCTTTTGACCACTGGTACGAGTTCGCCTTGGCGGAATGTCCTCGGCCTAGTCAATCTCCCATATGAGTGCGTCATCTTTGCTTTAGAAGCCTCCAGATTTTGTTGCGCCATGAGCCGGGTTTCATCAAGGGCATCGAGCTTGTTTCCTGATTTAAAATCAGGAAAGCTTCTGGGAAATGCTTCAGAAGAGGGTCACGTGCTTACACGTGACTAGCGGTCACGTGTTGGCACGTGACACCTAAAAGCATCATCAAGTCAAGTTCAGTTTTCCAACTACATCAAAGAAAGGGCTTCAGAAAGGGTCACGTGTCGGCACGTGACATTTAAATGCAAGTGTCAAAGGCACACCGGTTCCCTGATCAAGTCAAGGAAAAGGCTTCAGAAGAGGTCACGTGCTCCCACGTGACCAGGGTCACATGTTGGCACGTGACGTTCAAAGCAGCAGACTCGTTCTCCAGATGAACCAAGGAAAGAGAGTTCAAACAAGGGTCACGTGCTCACACGCGACCAGGAGTCACGTGATGGCACGTGACGTTTAAGCAACGATCAGAAGACAGAGCGCAAAAGAAAGGAAAAGGCTCACTCCAAAGGGGGTCACGTGCCCACACGTGACCATGAGTCACGTGGTCACACGTGACCGGCTTTCAAAGCCCATTTTGTCAACAGAATTAAATTCTGAAAGAAATTCAAATCTTTCCAAAGGAAAGCGGCTATCTGGAACCAATCGAATTAAAGATTCAGAGGTGATGAAATATCATCTATCTATGGGAAAATCTCGGGTTTGGAAAGATTTCCCCTTTAAATCTAACCGAAACAACAAAGGAGAATCCCTGGATTTGAAATCCAATGGTGAATAAAATTCACCTAATAATCCAAAGGTCCAAAACGAATGATGGATGCAAATCAAATCTCTCATGAAGATTCGTCAAAAACTGATTGATTCGGCTGCTTCTCCTATAAATAGGAGCCAAGAGACACAGAGAAGGAGATATATACAGAGACAAGGAGAGAAAAAAAGAAGAAGAGAGCTTCGATTCTTGGAGAAACTTGGATCTTCTGCAAAAACCCTAGGTAAGAAAGGGAAAAGCTCCTTGAAAGAAAAAAGAGAATTTAATTCTCAACAGAGTTTAACTCTGATACATAAAACAGAAGAACATATTCCTTCTCTCTTTGATAGAGGATCTGCAAAGTGCACATCTCCCCTTGAAGTTGAGAATTTAATTCTCAATGGGTCGAGATCCTGCCATGCAGATCCGAAACATAGAGAGGGAATGCAAGCACGAGAATTTAATTCTCACAGAACTATAGGAATTTAATTCCTTTAAAATAGAATTAGGGCTTGACCCTGTATCATGGGAATTTAATTCCTTCAGAACAAAAAGAAACAGGGTTTAACCCTAATTAAGAACCTAGTTCTGTTGAAACAGCGGGAATTTAATTCCTTTAAATCATAATTTAACAGAGGATGGAAGTTCAAATTCCCTAAAAAGCTTTTTGTTAGGGTTTAACCCTATTTGGTTCTTCACATGTATGAGGAATTTAATTCCTACGGAAAATTCAGAGTTTAACTCTATTCAGAATATAAGTCTTCAAAAGGAAATAGGAATTTAATTCCTCTGAAATTTAAAGCTCGAGGAATTTAATTCCTGAAAAAAGATTAACAGAGCCTCTAAACAAAATACATGAAGGCAGGGTCACGTGCCACCACGTGACCCCCCTAAAAGATCTACAGAAGGCCCCTTTGAGGCAGTCCCCCACGTGACCCACGTGACCCCCGGCAGAAGCTTTAACATATAAGCGTTTGAATGCCTATCACGTGATGGCACGTGACGCTCTGAAAGATGCAGTAGTCTCGGCAGAATAAATAAAGGGAGGGCGCTCTCACGTGTTGCCACGTGACCCCTCTTGCCTTAGTGTTTAACACTAAATTGAAACTCTCGAACCCAGTGTTAAAACACTGTTGGGCCTTAGTGTTCAACACTAATTAAAAAGCTTTATTTGCAGTGTTCAACACTGATCTGTTTTAGTGTTTAACACTAATTTGAAAAGCCTTGTTGCTGGTGTTTAACACCAATTATCTCTTAGTGTTAAACACTAACTTGTCAACCTCATTCCCAGTGTTCAACACTGACTGCTCTGTAGTGTTTAACACTAGGCCTTGGCCCAATTGGCCTAAATGGATAGAGGCAAAGCTTCTCCTGATTGGACTTAGCCCAAGATGGCCATAAGTCCTCAATTTGTGATTAACTGGGCCAATGGGCTCATAACATAATTAATCGGTCTTGATCCCGAATTGGGCCAAGGACTATTTAATCCACTCCGGTTCTAGGGTACATCTCTTCACTCCTTTGATACTTGGCATTGTAATCCCTCAATGTCTTCAAAGAGGTGACGGGTCCCGACGACCACACATTGATACAGACTGTGGGGTCCTTAAACCCGTGTTTAATGCAAAATTCCTGGTTACGTGGAATGCGGATAATGTCACTCTTTGACCCCGTGGAAAACGTCCAGAGCGGAGCCTGGTCCTCGCAGAGCACGGCAGTGAACCCGTGTGAAGCATCCAGAGCACATACCGGACTGTGGGGTCCTTAAACCCATGGACTACGACGTCCTTAACCTTGACCGAGATGTCTTAAAACTAACAATGGACTGTGGGGTCCTTAAACCCATGGACTACGACGTCCTTAACCTTGACCGAGATATCTTAAAACTACCCATGGACCGCAATGTCCTTAAACTACCCATGGACCGCAATGTCCTTAAACTACCCATGGACCGCAATGTCCTTAAACTAGAACAATAGAGCCCCGTATGCTCTTTTGTCGGATCTAAACGGTCCCGTTTAAGTTGATCTTAGCCTCAAAGATGGCTAACGTATCCTTAAACCTTCAAACAGAGTGGACTATAAATCCCCCCAATTAACTCTGGCTCGAGGGTACATCTCTGAACTCCTCTGACATCCGTCGTTGTAATTCTTCAACGTCGTCAGAGAGGTGACGGGTCCTGACGGCCATACATACGTTGGACCACTAGGTCCCTAAACTGGAACATTAGAGCCAATTGCTCCTTTGTCGGATCTAAGCGATCCCGTTAAGTTGATCTTAGTCTCAAACCGGACTAACGTATCCTTAACAAACGTTTGAGTTGATCTTAGCCTCAAATATGGCTAATGTATCCTCAAACCAAACCCCCAAACCCAAATCTAAGATAACACGGATTTGGACTAGTCCACGCCCTACGGGCGATGACATAACTCGGTCTCCGTAAACAATCCACGGGCAACAAAATACAAAACAAACACCCACGACACGAAGTGACCATCTGGAGAAGGAGAAAGTTGTTACCGCAATGCGGTAGCGTAATTAACTGCAGGGGCTTGCGCCTGCAGGGAAGAGCGTCCCCATAATCAAAAACCCCTCAAACGAGGGGGAATCTGACGAAGTCTGCTACATCGGACGCATCCGTCTAAACCTTCGATGCATGGTGCCATAAATCAACTTGGCATCTTCGGAGAGGTGGACGGATAGCACCAATTAGCATCTGCCCCGAATCTCAGCGCCAAGACATCGCAGTCCTGCGCGCCGCCGTTCGGAGGGGAACAGAGCTCCTCAAGCCGAAGGTGAGCATTTTCTTTGTCTGTTAGCTCGTAATGAACTGCCACTCGTAGAGATGGTAATTCTATCTCGAGAGGGAGCACCGCTTCTGTACCTATCACGACCCGAAGTATTAGCTCGTGACCAGCACTTGAATCACGCTACGTCTAAAGGCGTAACGGAATTCAAGTAAGCTGAAACCCAGAAATCTAAACCTTTTTAGAAAAATAAAGGAGGTGAGGTTTTGAAATAAAGGTATATGAAATCAAGTTTTCTTAATGCATAGAAAAGAAATATGAATGATGCAAATAAAATTTTCTAGTTTGAAAACATGTTTCGTCTTTGAAAATTTTAGCAGCACCTCCTTTGTATATTTTGATCCAAAACTACAAATACATAATAAGAATAATGGCATCCCCAAGCGGGAGCTAGCTCTTCGCCAACCGGCGGATCACAACCATACAAGATAATATAAATAAGTATACGACGCCCACCGGCGAAGTTCACCACAAAAAGACAATGAAAAGAGCAAGATATAACCCCAAAGGGAAAATAAAACCCATCGCTCAAATCTCGCAACTACAAGTCTCACTAAGTCTCATCACTTATACAATTACAAGTTTTGATCGATTGATGGAGTTAACTAGATACAATATGAAATATAATACAAGAGTGGATACGATACAATGTCCCACCTACCAAAGCAAAACACCCAAATAAAGCTGTGTGCCAGCGAATCCGCTACTGATCCAAGCGGTCAACCTGCAAGAACTGTGGCACAACGGGGGTGAGTTGCCAACTCGTGAATAGAAATATATCTACAAGTATAAATCGAATAAACAACGACTCCTAGGTCAACTATATCAAAAGGTAATACCATGATATCTAGGGTGACCGGGTCGTATATGTGCCAACAAGGTAGTCACTACCTAAGTACATGCGGATAACATCCAACAATAATAATCAATGCATGTATGCATGTGGATACATGCATGTGGATCTCGTCCACCCATGTAATCAGTGTATGTATGCCGGTGGATCCCGTCCAACCATAATATCAATGTCTGTATGCACGTAAATGTCATAAAAGGGCGTGCATGAAAGTATGAGGATATATATATCAACGGTGTCCCTCCCGACACATCAAAATCATGGAACCTGGGTCCCCAGCATCGACACCCAAAAACATCATGAAAACCGTGCCCAGCATCGGCACGTAAATCCTCATATCTCGGGCTCCGTCAGTCCGGATCGGCCCATATCATCTCTCGACTCCGGTCGGTATCCTCCGGATATCCGCCGAGTCCAAATACTATCACCGGTAGGCAGTAGTCCCTCTGCCAGGCTCACCGTCTAGTACACAGCGAAACCGTTCTCGCCCCGGGGTACCATACCGGGCCCACCATGTACCCGCAATTGGCCTCATCCGCCTCCTCGAATCGGGTTTCACATGTCGCTCTCAGAACCGAGAAAACACATGGTGGACGCACCGAAATATCATATCAAGAGAAACCGGGTTTTAAAAACAACACATAATCTCCTTTGAAATATCCACGGTTCTCAAATCCAGAAATCTCATGAAAACAGCATATCTCGATACGTAAAATAATAGAGCATGATGTATGCGACATGTAAAAAGAAATGCGAGCATATCTGTGTATCATGCAATATGGAATAGTGATATGACATATTAAAGGGAAAACCGCTCCTTTAAAATGATGCCAGTTTTTAAAGTATAGCATGCGGTTCCCAATTTTACAATAAAACCGATTATTTATATAGGTATATTATGTATGCGCAAGTATGAAGGTATCAATGTATATGTCATGATGCAGCAACCCTACTGTGTAGTGACATGGCAATTATCGATGATGAAGTGTGTGAGCCGGCAAATAAGTGTACGTATAACATACGCATCATCGATAATGGTGCAGGTGTACTATCACAGGTATATGCGATGCAATAATAATATCATGAATGCAGCAAGTAAACCATCAGCTAACAGCTATAAGGTATACATAACTATCATAAGCCCAGGTCGGTGAATCGACCAATCGGCATCTAGCCCAATAAGATCGCGTACGGTATAATCCATCGTACGGAAACCTCTAGTCAAGGGTAAGGATCAATCATCAAGTCAAACTCATCACGCACGGAATATCATCGTGCGACGGCATTATACTAAAAGGATCCTATCATCCTATACGACAAAAGAGGGTATGGCCTAATATCACATACAGCCTATCATCCATGATTCACAACATTATATATATATATAACCCTATATACCTATGTCCCAGGTCGCATCTGCAATAATCTCATATCAGGGGACCGGCAGGGTATAAATCATCTCGATCAACTCGCATCCGTATACCATCATATCATATCATCCAATTCGTCTTGTATTCTTTCATCGCATTTATGTCTCATATCATGTCAAGTTTGCATAAACACGCTATCTCTACTAAGTATGAGCATCTAATCTAACAAATACACCTGAACCATACAATCAGATTTTTAAAGAAGTGAATCGTAGTTTTGAAAACTGGGGTTACGGTGTTTTTAAAGAAAAGATATCATTTGAAAATCCATAACATCCCTCAAGATATACATTTAAAAGATATATACGATGCTTTGATATAGAAAAAGGTATGGTTCGGATGACGCATCTACATCGACTATCTAGTCCTACAGAACCCTAAGCGGTAATATCGCTAAACGTCATCCTAGGGTAGTAGCAACATATCACACTTAACTATCCTCTAGTTTCTAATATGACTACATAGCTATCTATATTCTAACCCTAGTTTCCTAATCTAGGTTTCCTAACCATACTCTATAAATCGGTTTTCCATCAGAAGTTTGCGGGGGTGCTATACGCCATCCATCCGACTTCCCCGGTAGATATAGATCTACTCACCTGTCTTCGCTCGCACAAATCGATGACGCCACGCTTCTTCGCCTCGGAATCCATGCGAGGGTACCTACAATAATAATCAATCGCAATAAAAAATCGACGCAGAAAACCGATACAGCGCACAATGTGCTCACGGGTTAGAACCTATGGCCTAAACGTGCAAATCAATCAAACCACCCCTGTTGTCGATGTACGAACACCCGACAACAAAATACAAATCCAAATATCATGAAAGTGCATTTAAAAATACGGAAAACATCGCCTAAAACACACCAAAATGCTCCCAGATTTTCCCCAGATGACAATTAGCCAAAACTGCATATAGGAGGGGTCTAATTTAGTGCAAAATGAGCCCTGGAACAAAAATGGACCCATTCCCTTCTACTCTGGCCGCAAATTGCGGCCAGAATGATTAAATCTGCGGCCAGGGAATTGAATTATGGGCTCGGGTCTTGGTGGTAGCTTCTTAGGTGCCTGCACGACTCACTGTCAGCTCAATTTAATTTTTGGTGCCCCCGGGTTGCTCCAGATTCCAGAACACCTCCACAGATCACACATTTACCCAATGTCGGGTTTCTAAATCCGTGTTTGGGGATTTCTAAGGTCTGGTCTAGGTCACTAAACAACATCTAAGTTTAGTTAACAGCTACTAGGAATCACCCAATTCAAACCAACACTCAATTCCTCACTAGGGTTTCCCAATGTTCACTACCTCCAAAATATCACATCTAAACACATATAAATACTTAAGTAAATGGAAAACTACCCAATTAGTGAAGGGATTACCTCATAAAGCACCCATGAATCCCCCAAGATCATCAAAACTGAATTTTTTCTTGGTCCCATGTGTAGAGGTTGAAGATGGGATTAATATTTGTGAAGGGTGTGTAGGGTTTTAGGGCATGGTTGGAGATGGATCTAGGGATTCTTTGTGGAGGGTTGTGGAGTTGAGGAGATGAAGAGGAAGATGGAAAAAATATGATGGGGATTCAAAATGGTAGTAGCCCCCCTCCCTCTCTCTCACAATTCACACACTCTCTCTCTCTCCAAAAGCCCACCTAACCTAATCATTATGTCTCCCTTGACTTTTTTTCCTTTTTCTTTTTCTTTTTCTTTTCTCTCCACCAAAAACCATAATATAAAGCCCAAATGAAATGAAACATGTAATAAATGAAACATGTCATGGTGCACTAACCATAGAAACTATAAAAACGCGGATTTGACTTAATCGCGATTAGCAGTGCACTAATCGGGTTTTTATTGAAACTGCATATAATAAATTTTAAAATTGCCAAATCCCTTAAATATATTTTTAAATGAATAAATCATTTTAATTTCTATTTATTTCATAATTATTGGTATATATTTATACCCTTTTTCGAAAACCCCAATTTCGCAAATCGGCAGTTTTCAGGAAAAATATTATTTTAATATTAAATTCCCAAAAATAATATTTTATATTTTCCGAAATGTTACAGTACCGAATACCAGCGCATACGGCGTTGTATTCGTGGCTGTTTTGAACGTAGTTCGATACGCTCAGAGAGCTTCATGCAGTCTCTCGTGCCAGTCCTTCTTATTTCGAAACACCGTCTTTTTCACGATCTTCGTCAAGGTCTTGTTGAAAGCCTCAGCTAGACCGTTAGCTCGGGGATTATAGACTGAAGAGTATCTCCGGTCTATGTTATGCTGTTGTGCGAAGCGGCTGATTTTATGGCTTCTATAAGCTGTCCCGTTATCGGAGATAGTCCGTCGCGGAGTGCCGAACCGATAAATGACGTGTGTCTTGAAGAAATGGAGGATATTCTCCGTCTTCACTTCTCTTAGCGGTACTGCTTCTGCCCACTTGGAGAAGTAATCGGTTATTGCCAGTATGAATCGATGTTCTCTGGACGATACTGGTTCGATGGAGCCGATTATGTCAGTTCCCCACATTTCGAACGGCCAGCTAGCCACCGTTGGATGTAGCGGATTTGGTTGCTGATGGATAAAGTCCCCATGAATTGGGAACGAGTGGCACTGCTTTGCGTATTCGAGGCAGTCCTGAATCATTGTGGGCCAATAATAGCCCATCCTTTTGATCTTTAGTTTCATTTTCGGCCCGGCTTGGTGAGAACCGCAGAGTCCGTCGTGAGTTCCTTGGACGACTCTTTTTGCTTCTTCCGGTCCCAGGCATCTTAGCCATAAAGAGTCAAACGATCTCTTATACAGAGTATCGTTGACGAATGCAAAAGAAAGAGCTCGTTTCATGAGCTGATGTCTCGAGAATGCATCTTCAGGTGTTCGACGAGATTTGAAGTAGTCTATAAAGACTTCCCTCCAATCCATAGCCTTTTCCTGGTCTTTTATTTGTAGGGTCGTTTGCTCGGTAGCTCCCTTTTCTTCAGACGACTCCTAAGATATTTCTGCCTGTGCAAGAACCCGACGGCTTTGCACAACGATCCTCACATCATCGAGGTTCTCGTCGGCCAATTCTTTAGCGAGCTTGGCTAATGCATCCGCCTTGCTATTTTCCGCACGCGGTATACTTTCCAGCATGTAGGAGGGAATTTGAGTCAGCAGTTGCTGCACTCTTTCGCCGTACTTCACCAGCTCTGGCTTGCACGTTTGATAATCGTCGTTTACTTGGCTGACGACCAGCTGGGAGTTTCCGTATATGAGGAGGTTTTCGATTCCCATGTCGACAGCGGTCTCAAGACCTGCTATCAAAGCTTCATATTCGTCTTCATTGTTCGTTCTCGGCTCTGTTAAAGAGAAGGCAAAGCGCATTATCCCTCCTTCTGGAGTTACGAAGAGTAGGCCCACCCCGGATTTGATTATGGGGGTACTTTGTTTGCGTTTCTTCATGGAAGACGCTCCGTCGAAGTAGAGTTCCCATCGAGTATCACTCCCTCCTTTCTCCATGTCAATTGTTCCAAACGCGTGCTCATCTGGCAATTCGCAGTTCAAAGGAGAGTCGGCAGGTATCGAATGCTCAGCGAGGAAGTCGGCGATGGCTTAGCCTTTCACTGCCTTGAGGGGATGATAAGTTATTGAGAACTCCATTAAGAGCAGGGCCCATTTAGCGAGCTGTCCTGTTAATATAACTTTTGACATCAAATATTTGAGAGGATCCACCTTTGATATGATATGGACCCCATGTGCCAACGCATAGTGTCTGAGCTTCGTTATCGCGAAGATTAACGCCATGCAGTGTTTTTCGATGGGGGAGTAATTGCTTTATGCCCCCAGTAGAACTCGACTCAGGTAGTAGATGGCTCTCTCCTTCCCTTGGTCGTTTTCTTGTGCCCATAATGCGCCTAAGGAACCTTCGAGGGCTGTTGTATACAGAATGAGAGGCTTTCCCTTGACCGGAGCAGTTAGTACCGGCGGATTCTGCAGGTATTGTTTGATTTCGTCGAGTGCACTCTGGCATTTTCGATCCCAGACGAACGGGGTCCCCTTCTTCATCAGGTGACTGTAGGGACGACATTTGCCGGAGAGGTTGACTTGGAGTTTGATACCTGTTTAGGCATCAGTATCGTTACAACTGGGATGGTGCCAGGAGCGACTCATCATTTGCCCTTTTCGATTTGGACAAAGGCGGCTTAGTTGACAGGGTTAGGATCCTGCCGACTAAGACTTTTGACTTTACGAGCCGTAAAGGTCTCATAAAGGGTTTTCTCCCTACGAATCGTGAGGATCTCGTAGGCGTATTTTCTCCTTAGGAATCGTGGGGATTCCTAAGTGATGTCTTCTCTTGTAAGTCGTAAGGATCTTCCAAGAGTGTTTTCTCCTTATAAGTCGAGAGGACCTACATGTGTTATTCACCATATGGGGATATTTATTGTCATTTTTAGAACTTGGCAAAGAAATATTTATTTGTGTCCCTGGATTGTATACAAGAGTCAATATGGACCGCTTGTAGGGTAATTTGAGAGATATGACGGCTTAAGAATATGTCTAGATCCCTGTAACTTAAGGCTTTCAAATCCTATGAGCTGTGAGGGTCTCACAGGGGGGATTCTCCTTACGAGTCATGACGATCTCGTAAGTGTATTTATTTTAACTAGGTTGCGTCCTTCCGGGTTTTTACAAGCTCGCCGGCAGTCCTGTTGTTTTTACTCACGGCGCCCTTTCGGGTTTTCATCCGTGCCCATTTTGCTTGTGGACATACCATTTTTGTTTTTTGTTTTTTTGTTTTTAACGAGATTGCGCCCTGCCGGGTTTTCACAAGCTCGCCGGCAGTCCTACTGTTTTTACTCATGGCGTCCTTTCGGGTTTTTATCCGTGCCTATTTTGCTTGTGGACATACCGTTTTTTTGAGAGCGTGATTTAGGAAATCAGTATCCAACTCATGCTCTGTTCTTTCTCCAGGTGTGTCTTCGGGATTTTCCTTAGACGATGGATTAGCGAATGATGCCGCCTGAGTAAGCATCTCTTGCAGATTTTCACGTTGCAGTTGAACTTTTGTCAAGGACGGAGTTTGAGGTCGGTGACTAGTATAAGCTCGAACTTCGTCTTTGGAATTTACCACATAGACTATGTGAACTATCATGTCCTCAGGCTTGAGATGTTTGGAGTTTTGGCCTTTGGAGTTTGCCCCGGGCATTTGAGCTTTATTAGGTCTCTTGTTGTGAAAAGCCGCTTTGGTTTTGGAAGGAACAGCTGTATCAGGATCCGTCTTGGGGTGAGTCCCCTTCACCTGCTTCCACAGCTTATATATAGATGAAGAAAGTTGTCTCAAGGAGCAAACTGGTTTCTGCTCTCGTGGGATCTCCATGGGCTGCGGAGACTTCTTCAATATTGCGGTAGGAGAATTTTGTCCGACCCTTCACAATCAATTTGAAGCTGTTCCCAGTTGGAACAACAACATTCACCACTGGGGTTGAAACAGGACCATACGGAGAACTGTCCCCAGCTCATTTTGTATGACGCTGATATCGACGTCGACCGTTTCTTACGGCCGGGATTTGATTAGCTTCAGGATTTTACCGAGCATGCCCCCTGTTTCCTTTGAGAGCTTGAATATCCTGTCCCCAGCATTAGCAAAGCTGCAGCTTGGGGAACCAGCCTGCGGAAGACAGACTTGCTCTAGGCTTCCTCCATCAGCCTTGAAGCACCGAGGGTGGGAGGTGGGAGCACCGATCCAAAGAGAAGCCCGTTGATTTCTTGAAGAGCCGGATTGCAGAGATTTGAGCCTGCAAGTGGCCCATACTTGACTCCACCAGATGTGACATAGCCTGAGTTGGGGTGAGTAAAAGCAAACGCCATTCTCGGAAAAGATGAAATGCCGGCTTCAGTAACCACTCCCCTAAGGGCAACCACAAACATACACACCGCGATTATCTGATCGCGGGAAAAACACGACATACGAAGTGTGGAGTAGAAAGAGGAAAAGGTCCCACCGGGCGTGCCAGAATCTGTTCTCCGCCAAAAGACGCGGCCGGGACGTTGGGACGTTGGGGCCTGAATTCCGAGGGCAGATGCTAATTGGTGCTATCCGTCCACCTCTCCGAAGATGCTAAGTTGATTTATGGCACCGCGTATCGAAGGTTTAAACGGATGCGGCCGATATGGCAGACTTCGTCAGATTCCCCCTCATTTGAGGGGTTTTTTATTGTAGGGACGCTCTTCCCTGCAGGCGCAAGCCCCTGCAGTTAATTACGCTACCGCATCGCGGTAACAACTTTCTCCTTCTCCAGATGGTCAATTCGTGTCGTGGGTGTTTGTTTTGTTTTTGGTTGCCCGTGGATTGTATATGGAGACTAATTTATGTTGTCGTCCGTAGGACGTGGATTAGTCCAAATCCGTATTTTCTTAGATTTGGGTTTGAGGGTTAGGTTTAAGGATACGTTAGTCTTATTTGAGACTAAGATCAACTTAAACGTTTGTTAAGGATACGTTAGTCTCATTTCAGACTAAGATCAACTTAACGGGATCGTTTAGATCCAACAAGAGAGCATTTGGACTCAATTGTTTAGTTTAGGGACATTGCGGTCGATGACCAGTTTAAGGACATGGTGATCCAATACCAGTTTAAGGACATGGTGGTCCAATACCAGTTTAAGGATATGGTGGTCCATTGTTAGTTTAAGGACATCTCGGTCCATGTTAAGGACATCGTAGTCCGTGAGTTTAAAGACCTCACAGTCAAGGTTAAGGACATCACAGTCCGTGGGTTTTGAAGGACCCCACAGTCCGTGGAATGTTTGGTTGTCGGGACCCGTCACCTCTCCGAAGACGTTAAAGGATTACAACGACATATATCAGAGGGGTTCAGAGATGTACCCTTGAACCAATTTGAGTTGGTTGAAAGATCTATAGTCCAATTTGGGGCTAAGATCTATTAACATATTTATGAGCAGATGAGCTTAATTAATATGAGTTGAGAACTTATGGCCAATCTTAGGCTAAGTCCAATCAGGTTAAAATGTTTAACATTTTATTTTGGGTTGTTGAGCCTTTATTTGGGCTTGGCCCTTTTAACAACGCTGAGCATATCTTGACAATGTTTCTGTCTTTTATTGAATGCTGAGCATTCATTATAGCTCTAGGGCTTATTCAAAGAACAATTTATGTTCTGCCCAAGCGCACATAAAAGCATGTGGCGCGCTTGGTATTAGCGCTAGTCGATGGGCGCAGTGCGCTATGGTTAAAGCGCTAGTGCGCTTAGCGCTTTGCGCCGAATGTGAAGCGCTGATGCGCTTAGCGCTAAGTGAAGAGCGCAGATGCGCTTAGCGCTAGATGCAGAGCGCTGATGCGCTTAGCCCTCTGCGCTAGATGTAGAGCGCTGATGCGCTATAATTGAAGCGTTGAGGCGCTCGGCGCTGGTGCCATATAATGAGCGCAAAGTGCTTTTAGTAATGCAGCGCACACGTGAGGAGTACGTGGCGCGCTTAGCGCTGAGCGCTAGCCAATGAGCGCAGTGCGCTGTGTTTGATGTGCTATGGCACTGCAGCGCTTTGCGCTAGATGAAGAGCACTAAGGCGCTTTTAAATTAGGAGCGCTAAGGCTCTTCTTAGATTAATTTTGCGCTCTGAAGATTATCCTCTTTTTGATAGGAGACTTTGTCTCTAGATTCTGAGAACAAAGTTCTTAGTTTATAGGAGATATTTCAATCTCTTTTTGATGAAAGGCTTTGCCTTTATGGATTTATGATCCTAAGAGAATTGAATAATTCTCCCCCCTTTATAATGAGATGTTCATGATCTCAGAAAGACAATTTGTCTTATAGATTTATAATCTGTGAAGTAAGTATTTCTTTGTTTTATGATGAGATCTTTTTGATCTCTTTATAAAAGACTTTGGTCTTTGTAGATCTATAATCTTTTAAGAAAAGAATTCTTCTTTTTAATTATGAGATGATTTCATCTCTTTGTTCATCACCATTCTTTTTTACTTTGAAGAAAAATCTTCTTTTGCCGAGAGCTATTTCTTCTTCTTGAGGTTTTCTCAAAGTTTATGGGGGGTTCCTCTCTATGAGACTTGAAGTCTTGGGTCCTTTATATATGGGAGGCTGATTTGTTGAATCAGTTAAAGAGATTTATTCTTCAATTGATTTGGGAATTTCCCCACCGTCGGATCTTTGACCCAAGGTCTTCTGATTTACAGAAGATAATCTTCTTATTATTAATAAGATTGGGAAATCTTTCTAAACAGAATTTATTCTGTATTTTAGTGATTTTTTTAATCACCATTGGATCATTGATCCAATGGTGTTCCAAATTCAGGACACAATCTTTTCTGTTTGGAAAGATTCAACAGAATTTGTTAATTGATGATTTAATCATATCCGCTGGATATTTGATCCAATGGTGAGGAACATTTAGTTCCAGCGCTAGCGCTTATGCGCTCTACCCCTGGTGCGCTACTTGGAGTGCAGCGCTCTTAGAGCTAGCGCACACGTGCTTTGCACGTGGTGCGCTCCTTGGAGCGCAGCGCATCTAGCGCTAGCACCTATGCGCTTTGCACGGAGGTGCGCTAGTTGTAGCACAGCGCTTTTATAAAAGCGCAGCTTTAATTCAAATTTTGAATTCTGAACAGAGCTTTGCTCTTATTGGGGAAACACCTCGCGATGAGGGCTTTAGATCCTCAGCATCTGATGGGCAGGAGGCTGCCCGATGGGGATGCGCCGAGCAGGGAGAAACTTGGCGGCCTCGCGATGAGGGCTTCAGATCCTCAGCGTCAGTGGGTAAGACGTTACCCGCTAAGGATGACCGAGCAGGGTAGCTGCTCGGTTGCCTCTTGGCGAGGGCTTTGATCCTTAAGGACGGGCCGAGCAGGGTTACTGCCCGGTGCCTCTTGGCGAGGGCTTAAATCCCTGGCGTTGTGGGGGTAGTGAATTACCAGCCAGGGATAACTGAGCAAGGACGGGCCTGGTTTCCTCTTGGCGAGGGCTTAGATCTCATGCGTCGTGGGGTAGTGAACTACCAGCCAGGGATAACCGAGCAAGGGCGGGCCCGGTTGCCTCTTGGTGAGAGCTTCGATCCTTAGCGCGGGAGGGGCCGTAAGGGGCCTACTAAGGATGGGCCGAGCAGGGTTGCTGTCCGGTGCCTCTTGGCGAGGGCTTTGATCTCTGGCGTCGTGGGGTAGTGAACTACCAGCCAGGGATAACCGAGCAAGGGCGGGCCCAGTTGCCTCTTGGTGAGGGCTTAAATCCTTAGCACGGGAGGGGCCGTAAGGGGCCTGCTAAGGACAGGCCGAGCAGGGTTACTTCCCGGTGCCTCTTGGAGAGGGTTTTGATCCCTGGCGTTTGCGGGGTAGGGAACTACCAGCCAGAGATAACCGAGCAAGGGCGGGCCCGGTTGCATCTTGGTGAGGGCTTTGATCATTAGCGCGGGAGAGGCCGTAAGAAGCCTGCTAAGAACGGGCCGAGCAGGGTTGCTGCCCGGTGCCTCTTAGTGAGAGCTTTGATCCTTAAGGACGGGCCGTGCAGGGTTACTGCCCGGTGCCCTTGGCGAGGGCTTAGATCCCTAGCGTTTGCGGGGTAGGGAACTACCAGCCGGAGATAACCTATCAAGGGCAGGCCTGGTTGCCTCTTGGTGAGGGCTTTGATCCATAGCGCGAGAGGGGCCGTACGAGGCCTACTAAGGACGGGCCGAGCAGGGTTGTTGTCCGGTGCCTCTTAGCGAGAGCTTTGATCCTTAAGGACGGGCCGTGCAGGGTTACTGCCCGGTGCCTCTTGGCGAGGGCTTAGATTCCTAGCGTTTGCGAGGTAGGGAACTACCAGACAGAGATAACCGAGCAAGGGCAGGTCGGGTTGCCTCTTGGTGAGGGCTTTGATCCATAAAGCGAGAGGGGCCGTACGAGGCCTGCTAAGGACGGGCCGAGCAGGGTTGCTGCCCGGTGCCTCTTGGCGAGGGCTTTGATCCTTAAGGACGGGCCGAGCAGGGTTGCTGCCCGGTGCCTCTTGGCGAGGGCTTTGATCCCTGGCGTTGTAGGGTAGGGAGCTACCTGCCAGGGATAACCGAGTAAGGGCGGGTCCGGTTGCCTCTTAGTGATGGCTTTGATCCTTAGCACGGGAGGGGCCGTACGAGTCCTGCTAAGGACGGGCCGAGCAGGGTTGTTGCCCAGTGCCTCTTGGCGAGGGCTTTAATCCTTAAGGACGGGCCGAGTAGGGTTGCTGCCCGGTGCCTCTTGGCGAGGGCTTTGATCCCCGGCGTTGTGGGGTAGGGAACTACTAGCCTGGGATAATCGAGCAATGGCGGGCCCGGTTTCCTCTTAGTGAGGGCTTTGATCCTTGGCGTTGTGGGGTAGGGAACTACCAGCCAGGGATAACCGAGCAAGGGCGGGCCCGGTTGCCTCTTGGTGAGGGCTTTGATCCTTAGCACCGGAGGGCCATATGAGGCCTGCTAAGGATGGACCGAGCAGTGAAGCTGCTCAGTTGCCTCTTAGATCCCTGGCGTCGTGGGGTAGTGAACTACCAGCCAGGGATAGCCGAGTAGGGTAGCCGCTCGGCTGCCTCTTGGTGAGGGCTTCGACCCCTGGCGTCGCTGGGTAAGAGATTACCAGCCAGGGATAGCCGAGCAGGGCCAGGCCGGTTGATTCAAGTTGGACTTCACGCTCGGTCCAGGCCTTTACCTTGGCCATGGTCTTAGGTTGCGCTAATGCAAAGGAGCATAACCACTCCTTGTGGCTAAGACCAGGCCTAAGTGCTGTAATGACCGTCTCGTCCCGATGTTCTGGGACCTCGAGAAGGGCGTCGTAGAAGCGGGTGACGTACCCTTTAAATGTCTCTTTGTCCTCGCTCTTGATTGTGAAGAGATGGTCGATGGTTCGTTTCTGCCGTCTGTTCCCGATGAAGTAGCCGAGGAATTGGATGGCAAGCTCGTCGAAGGTTGAGATCGAGCGTAGTGCGAGTCCTCGAAACCAGTCTCATCTAGAGCGGATGAGAGTGGACGGGAAAGCTCGGCACTGGGCGGCGTCAGAGTTGTCTTGGAGGCTCATTCCTGTGGTGAATGCATCCAAATGGTCCTTCGGGTCCGATTTACCATCGAAGAGAGAGACCTTCGGGGGCTTGTTCCGGGAGGAGACATGGACGGTGAGCAGCTCCTCGGTGAAGGGTTTCGTGAGCGAGTCGGCGGTGTATTTAGCCCCATCGCTCGAATGATGACCTTCCCGATGCATACCTTCGATCTTCTTTTCGAGGGCTTCGAGTCGGCTGTGGTATCCCGACGATTCGGCACATTTTGATCTTTGGTCTATGCTGTTGGAGACCTATGTCTGGTCGCGGCCCCGGTTCCTTTCAATGAGGTTCCTTAGGTCCCCTGGCGAGGTAGTCTTCGAGCTACCGTGACGAGTCCCGTCCGCGCGACCCCGTCGAGGTAGGGGTGTCGGTCATGCTTGGGAACAGATGAGCTGTCAGATATCTCCTCGGGAGGGACAGGGGCGCGAAGGGGCTCGGGGCGAGGTGCTCTTGAAACTGACCTCGGTGTTGAACTGTGGGGTGCCCAGCGAGCCACAAAATATATTGGCCCGGGAGATCTGCGGCCGTGGGAGGGAGCGAGGCCGTGGTCGGCAGTACCGACGCAAGCAGAGTCTTCTCTCTCTCTGTAGAGGTCCCGGTCCTGAGGCGGGGGAGCGGCGACCTGGGGAGCTTTCCCCGCCGTTTGGACACGGACGAGCGCATCCACGACGGACGCGAGTCGATCTATCCAGGCGGCTAGGATGTTGATGGCGTTCGGGGGAGGAGATTCGTCCGCGCCTCCCTTGTGGGGGGAGGCGGCGGCTAGTGCTAGGATCGTCGTGGTGATCGCTCGCCATTGGGTTGAGATCGGAAGATGCACTTTTGTTTTAGTGGAATCAAGAGTTTCCCACAGACAACGCCAGCTGACGGATGTCGGATCACGCCAAGATGTTACCTTCCGTAGATCTGCTGTTAGCGATGATGGACGGCTGGGACTGGAGTTGGAAGTTGGCTCCTGAAGCATGTGGATCTCAATGGCTTTAAGGTGGTTGAGGCCTAGCTACCTGCAAAGAAGTCCCGGGGTGGTTGTACCACCGAGGACCCTTCGACGTTCAAGTTAGACCGGATATTTGAGCAGAGTAACGACCTAGTGAGGAGAAAAAGACCTACTTGAACCGTCTGAAGGAGGGGTTTATATAGTGGTGGCAACAGGCGGGCAGGCGCGAGAATCACGCCGGCCGTTACGCTCCCGGCGTCACGCCCGCGTGATAGGCGGGATCCCGCATTAATGGCGAGACAGGTTCGTTAATGGGGGATCGTGATGGCGTGGAACGCGGGATGTGGCCGGCGGATATCTCGCGCATGGCGAGATTCGCGGGAGTGAGGCGGTTGCGCCTGCGATTGGTTCCGTTGGTCGTTCGATAGGACAGAGGAATATGAGCTTGGCGGGAGAGCTCGCGGACGAGCGGGGGGCCGAGGTATCTTGGTTCTGTGATTGCCCGGAGACAAGTTGAGAGGGCCGGGGAGGTCAATTGTGCAGGGGGCTCGGGGACGAGCCAATAGTTGTTTGTAGGACGGGCATAGGAGCGGTCTGGTCGGCTACTGTAGGTCCTTTCTTGCAAGCTTCGGGACACGTTATCTGCCACGTGTCACGATCCGAGAGATCACCGATATCGAGTATCATCAGGAATCGAAGAGGCTGGGCCGAAATTGAGGTGGAGGAGGTGGAGAGAGGAGGAGGGCTTGGTCGGAGGAGGGGGCTAGGGGTGAGCGTGGGGGAATGAAGAAGAAGGAAAAGGGGTGGGGTCGGAGGGGGCCGAGGTGGCGGAGCGGGAAAATGAAGAAGAATGTATATTGAAATGGTAGTGGTTATCAACCGTGCCCCATTAAAAAAACTCTAAAGCAGCACTATGTGTTAGGCTTACATTTGTAATAAATTTGGAAAAGGGGCTTATTTTTATTATTATTTTATAAAATAAACCTATTTTAAAAAAATCGTCGGTCAGCTTTCCCCCAAAATTCAACCCAAATCCCCAAGATCTCCACCAAAAATGGCAACTTCGAACCCAAAGCCCTCATCAAAGCTCTCCAAATCCCCATCCCAGCCTCAACCCACAACCAAACCCCCGTCGTCCTCCTCTCTCTCCTCGCATCTCGCCATGGTGGAGCTCAAGTCCAAGATTCTAACTTCCCTCTCAAAGCTCTCGGACCGCGACACACACCAGATCGCCATCGAAGACCTCGAGAAGATCATCACCACTTTGCCTATTGAATGCATCCCTATGCTCATCAACTCATTGACCCACGACTCGCCTTCAGACCCATTATCGAATTCGTTGTCTTCTTCCTCGATCTATCGCCGGGAGTCGTTGAGGCTGCTGGCGCTGCTGGCTTGGTCTCACCCCGAGCCGGCGTCGACCCATTTGCCCAAGATCATGTCCCACATTGTGAAAAGGGTGAAAGACCCGGGCTCGGATTCGTATGTGAGGGATGCTTGTAGAGATGCGGTTGGGAATCTGGCTGGGGTTTATCTGAAGGGGCAGAGCGAAGGGGGCTCGACGGTCGTCGGGTTGTTTGTGAAGCCGTTGCTGGAGGTGATGAGTGAGCAAAACAAGGCGGTGCAGGCGGCGGCCGCGGCTTGTTTGGCTAGGGTTGTGGAGTGTGGGGGTGCAGAAGGAGCTGGGATGTTTCAGAGGCTGTGTCCTAGGATTTGTAAGCTCGTTGGTGGGCAAGGGATTCTTGCGAAAGGGGCTTTGCTTTCGGTTTTCTCGAGCCTTTCACAGGTTCGTGAGATGCTTGTTTTGACTGGTAGCTTATCAAATAAAATTGCATCTTTTGGTTCGTGTACATGAGACATATGGGAATGTGCTGTGTGCATCTTACATCTTTATTTAATATCGTGGGTTTTCCTCCTAAAGATGCTTGTTTTGATTGGTAAATCTTGATTTTTGTTGAAGAAATTGCATCGTTTGGTTAATGCAAATGAGATACAATACAATCATATGATGTTGCTATGCGCATTTCTTACATCTTTATTTAGTACGAAAAAATCAGGCTTGCATCGATTGTTGAAATTATGGAGAAACTTCAGGCATATATCTTGATGTGCACACAAGCCATATCATATTTTTACCAAAACCACATTTTCTTAATTAAGGAGTGCCTTATTTCAGTTTCTTAATTATGGCAGTTTCTTAATTAAAGAGTGTTTTATAGCAGTTTCGTAATTATGGTAGCTTCTTAATTAAGGAATTGGTTTGTGTATAAATAAGGACCTCTTATATGTTTTATGCACAACCAAATAGAAGAGAGATCATTATGTGAGAGGGTGACGACTTAGATTTAGAGAGATTTGAGAGAAATCTCCTAGGCTTTGCTCGTGATATACTTGATTCAAGATTATAGTAATCATTGCAGATTCCGCTCTGCCGGGGACTAGCCATACAGTGGGTGAACCTCATTAACAAATCCCTTTCTTGTTAGGATTGTGATTCTTATTTACTTATTCTCGTATCATTATTAATTTGTTTTTTTGTTGTTAATTGTGTGGTTGTTTATTGCGTGATTGGTTTGTCGCGAGCATTGTTCCGTGTATCGGCTTCTCCATCCCCAACAGTAAGGTTGCTTGTAGTTTGCTATAGTGAAATTATTTCCAACAAGATATTTGTCGATGAGGGAAAATCTTTATTGGTGACACCGTATTTGTCCCTTTTTAGAATGGAGTGATAACTTGGCATTTTTGTTGGAATGATAACCAAGAATTTTTGATAGAAGAGAGATCCTTCGCATTCTATTGGTGTTTTTTTATTTTTGAGTTGGTATTGTGTGTATTGAAGTTGATTTTTCTTATGGTGGAAGAAATTGGATATTTAGAGGCAAATGAGATTCATGGCAATTTGATATAAACACTTTACAACTTTATTCAGTAGGAAAAGTTTAGCACTGCATAGACTTGGGTCTTACTGTAATATTTTGTGGCTTGCAATCCAACAAGAATTTTGCTTTTGAGGGGAAGTTTAATGTGTCATTGTGTTTCTTATGCTGGTAGGACAGAACAATAGGGATTGAGTGATGACTTAACTTTCTTGTTGGAGATTTGTTATGGTGCGGGAGTCATATTGAGAATAGAACTCTCGAGAAAACAAATTGTTGATAGAAGTATGGCAATTATATTTTGTTTTGACATTGTCTAATGCAATATGTGCCCATTTATTTTTATTTTTCCAAATTTTTGTGCACCCTACTTTTTCTCTCTTTTCTGCTCAATTGATACACTAATCAGGGTTCCTTATTGCTATCTAGGTTGAGTTATATATTCCTTCAGGCATTGGTTATATTCACTTTATTTTCAACTTTATAATGAAGTGATAATTTTGTCTGAAAATTGATCTGGGTGTAAGGCTTCAAGCTAAACCTTTTGATTTCCTAATCTTTGCATATCCAGGACATTCCCAGATAGATGTCAGACTCCTAATTAAATAAAAAAAAGCTGTATATCATCTGCTCGCGATTTCCATTCAATCTTCTTCGTCTTGATATGTTGGCTTGATTTAAGCAAATCTTTCAGCTCAGGTAATAATGTCGCCTTCATTCCTGTTTACTGTATAAGCTATCAGCGCAGGTGATGGATGATATCTTCTGTTTTAGGAATTACAACCGTAAAATATCAATATAGTCCGATCAATCCAATATCACATCCAATGCCAGTACTATATCAGATGGAATCTAATATTATGGTTCTGTGTAATTTCTAGGAAGATCTCAATTTATAAGTGAACCATGAAGAAGATGAGTAATTCTACTCAATGATAGTATGACATTGATCCTATAGTTGATCTCATGTAATTTACTTTGTTACAGGTTGGAGCAATCATCCCCCAGAATATGCCAGTGGTGCTACAAAGCATTCGTGAATGTCTCGACAACAGTGACTGGGCCACCCGGAAGGCTGCAGCCGATACATTGAGTGCATTGACATTGCATTCAAGTCAATTGGTTGCCAATGAGTCTGCTTCAACAATAGCTGCTTTAGAGGCTTGTCGGTTCGATAAGGTAATTTTACTGTTCACTGAGCATTAGAACTATACAGTATAGATTTTAACATGAAAAGTTATTAGAATTTGTTAGTGGAGTGCTTGCAGAATTGCAGTAATGTATGTTTAACAGATAACTGTCGGCATAGAGTCGACCTTTTGGATCATTATGTGTACAATATGCAGATGAAACTTCATAGGAATTCGATACTTTTAAATGATAAATCATAATTCTACATCTGCTAAGCATGATCCCCAAGGCTGCTCCTGAACAGCTAGGAAGAGGCTTCATGTATATTCTTTTGTAATTCTAGAACATGGAGTTTATTAATTTGTTTGAGCTGTTTTGCATCAGTGTGTTTTCATAGGTTTGTTCTAGGTGCCATTCTGGAGTTCATACATCAATAGCAAACATAATTTATTGTGTGTTTGGCATGAAGCAAAATGCGAACTCTTAATGTTCTCATCGTGGGCTTGGATGTGTATTCTTTCTCCATACCATTTAATGTATGTGATAAAAGAAAAAAAATGATAAATAAAAGTTATCCTCTCAGGTGAAACCTGTTAGAGACAGCATGATGGAAGCATTGCAGCTGTGGAAGAAAGTTTCAGGAAAGGGAGGAGATGATACATCACAGAATTCTAAAGGTTTGTTCTGTAAATATATTATACGCTAAATTTCACTGAATTACCCATAACTAAGTTCGTTTTTTTAATACAGTAAGCTCCC
The DNA here is from genome assembly GCA_030015575.1 of Agapanthus africanus. Lineage (NCBI taxonomy): Eukaryota > Viridiplantae > Streptophyta > Magnoliopsida > Asparagales > Amaryllidaceae > Agapanthus > Agapanthus africanus. The sequence goes on from CM057338.1 coordinate 965,665,378, forward strand.
TTAAGCGCTGCATCTAAGGGATTTTACCAAATAATCTTTCTTAAAACCAAAGGTAAAGGGAGTTTATTGTTTTTAAAACCTTTAATTTAGTTTAGTGAAAAACTCCCATAGTTAAAGATACTTTGATGAAATTTGGCATATATTATATTTAAATTCATATTAAACTCCTTTTCTTTCTCTTGACACTTTATAGTTTTCTTGATTATCCATTCAAATGATATTTGCAGAAGACAAAAATTGCAAAACTAACGATTCTGAAGAGAAGCTTGATAATAAAAAGTCAACTCCTAGTCATAGAAGTTCGGGATCTCTGAAGCATTCATCTGCTGGAGCGTCGCCCACTGCCACAGATTCTATCTCAAAAGAAAAAGGAAGTAACATACCAGAGAAAGCCGCTGTGATATTAAAAAGGAGACTACCATCTTTGACTGACAAAGAAATGAATCCAGATTTTTTCCACAAACTTGAAACAAGGAGTTCAGATGACTTGCCTGTGGAAGTTGTTGTCCCTCGTAAGTCTGTCCAATCTTGCCCAGATTTGACTGAAAGTGATTCTGTTGCTCCACCGAATCACAACGGGGATTCAGTTCGTGAGTCGAGTGAATCTATAGCACGTGCCAACATAAATTATCTCAACAATAAGAAAAGACCGGGGACATATAATAAATTGCATGACTCAGATGATTTTGCTTGGGATAAGGGGTCAGAGGTTAGAGGCTTCAGGGCTAAAGACTCGAAATCTAGGGCTTTTGATGTTGATGAAAGAGCAGAACCGAGTCAGAGAGACGCCCGTCTAAATTCCTCAAAGACTGACAGCCACAGTGATGGCTCCTTTATGAACAACACGGGGAATTGGTTGGTCATTCAGAGGCAATTATCACAGTTAGAAAGACAGCAAGTCAATCTCATGAACATGCTTCAGGTTTGATTTTGAGCAAAGCTATTGTTTGGATTAGGATAGGTCATGATTAAATGGTGCAACTCAAGCATGGCTGCATCATCTAGACTATATAATATATTCCATTATGCCTGTATCTTTCAAAATTCTTTTAAAACTAAATCAATTTTGTTATTTGAAGGGGTTGGGGGGGCTACAGTGACCCCCACAGGGAGATACCTACAGTGCAGCTAATGCTAATGTGGCACAATGCCATTGGCTCTTACCTAACTTCATGTCAAATAAACTTAAAATATTTTTTTTGGAAGGTTCGACTCACAAGATTATCATGTCCTAAATATCAGGATTTCATGGGAGGCTCTCACGATAGCATGGTAACTCTCGAAAACAGAGTGCGCGGGCTCGAGAGAGTCGTTGAAGAAATGGCACGAGACTTTTCATTATCATCCGGAAGAAGAAGCAACAACATGATGCTCGGATTCGAAGGCTCCCCTGGCAGAACTTCAACCAAATATAACGGCCTTCATGACTATCCTAGAGGTCGAATGCCATTTGCGGAAAGATTTCTTTCATCCGAGACTCTAGTTTCTGGTGCAAGAGGAAGAGATCCTTCATGGGACTCTTACGGCTATACCGGTGCAAGAAATGGCCTTATGACCTCAAGGAGAGGCTTAGGCTCTGCTTCAATCGATATCAGATCACCGAGAACCGAACACGAGGGCGATCAACCTGGAAGCAGAAGAGCTTGGGATAAAGGGCAAGGCCCATTTCGGCTCGGTGAGGGCCCCTCTGCTCGAAGCGTATGGCAAGCTTCAAAAGACGAAGCTACATTAGAAGCGATTCGAGTAGCTGGTGAAGATAATGACACTTCTAGGACTGCAACACGGGCGATTCCTGAATCAGACGCAGAAGCTTTGCCAGATGATAACCCAGGTCAAGATAGAGGCCCGCTTTGGGCTTCGTGGACGCGTGCGATGAATTCGCTTCATGTTGGCGATTTGGATTCGGCGTATGGGGAGGTTTTGTCTTCAGGAGATGATTTGTTGCTTGTGAAGTTGATGGAGAGGTCTGGGCCAACCGTGGATCAGCTTTCGAGTGAGGTAGCTACTGAGGTGTTGCATGCGGTTGCACAGTTTTTGATGGAGCAGAGTTTGTTTGATGTAGCTCTGACTTGGATTCAACAGGTATGTGTTTCAATTTATTTATTTTTATTTTTATTTTTATTTTTGGTAATATATTATGCCTCCCTCTAATCTTCCATATTTCCATATACCCCCGAAAAAATTAATTTTCTATGTACACCCCTACAATCATGTAAGCTAACTTATAATCTAGTGTCTCTTAAGCTAACTTATAACCTATAGTTCTCTTGGAACATCCGCTTAAAGAATTGATGGGAAACAATCCCAAAAAACCAAATACATATTAATTGTTTTCTTATATACAAGAGCCCGCCTATGGATAGCAATACTGCAATATTTCTCTGCCTATGAGAATTTTGGAGGGCGGTTCCTCAATTGCATGTGCTTCTAAATTAAACTTTAGATTCGTTTTTTAAACTTTTCTTAAGCCTTTCATGAAATCCTATGCTCTACATGCACTGTTGCTAAATAAGAAAGGCAATATTCTGTGACTATATATGCAGCGAGAAATCTTATCCATTTAAATTTATCGAGGAAAGAAGTTGAAAATCCACTGTGTTCACCTGATCTAAAACAGCTATAATAAAATGCCAATAAATGGAATGATTTTGAGTTATTGGCAGATAATTCAAGTGACACAAAATAGACTGCTGGTTAAACTGTCAGGTTATAGGCTTAGAAATTTTGAATAATTTCAGATGATGTTCTGCCGAAAAATGCTACTTAATTCTTACTACTATTTGTGAAAGATTTGTACCTTTTGGTACTTCCCCTATCCTACTTAATTTTATTTTTGAGAATGTAGGCCGGCTTAATCACTACTACAAATAGGGGTTGCCCCTATGGATATATCCGTAGGAGCAAACCACTGCCCCTACGGATATATCCGTAGGGGCGAGAAATTACCCTGTAGGTGCAAACGCCGTAGGTGTAAGTCTTAGCCTTAAACATACCCATACGGTTAAATACTTATCCCTACGGCGTACCGCGTAGGTCCATATGTCCCTACGGATTAGACTGTAGGGACAAAAAAGTTATTTAATTTATCGGTTTATAAAATAAAATAGTTGTCCCTACGGAGTTATCCGTAGGGCCAACTGTCTGTCCCTACGGATACATGCGTAGGTCCAGATGTGTAGGGGCAAAATATCAGGTATCCTGATATTTTGTCCCTACGGATACCTGTGTAGGGGCATGTTTAAGCCCCAACGGATATATCCGAAGGGACAAGTATAACCCCTCTTACTGAGATCATAGGGGCAAAATATCAGGTATCCTGATATTTTGCCCCTACGGATAAATCTGTAGGGGGAAAGTAGGATCCTACGGATTAATCCGTAGGGGCAATGTTAGGCCCTACGGATTAATCCGTAGGGACATTTTATCAGGTTTTTTTTAAAAAAAGGGCTGCCTGTTTTTTTCTCGCCCTGTGCACAATAATATATACATCATATATAAAATTAATCAACACGCAGAATATATAACGCAGTATTCATAATCACATCTCACGCATAATATACAAAAGAAATCAACAAGCAGAATACGATATCAATATAAACATGCAAACACCACCAATATCAAAATCGTCCAAAATATATACAATATGTATCATATAAATAAATACATGTTTAAAATATAAGAATCAAAAAGCTATCCTAGCTCGGTCCAGCTCCACCTCTGATAAACGCCGTAATCTGGCGCGCCTGCTCCTCGGATATACCCTGAGTCAATATCTCATGCAATGCGGAGTGTGCGGGAGTCTGAGCGGGCTGTGGAGCTGTAGGAGTGGTCTGCGCAATCGTCGCCGAGGTAGTGGCTTGCGGAGCCGCAGCTGCGGGAGTCTGAGCAGGCAGTGGAGCTATAGGAGTTGTTTGCGGACCGCAGCCAAGATAATGGCTTGCGGAGCCGCAGCTGAAGGAGATGCATGTGGAGGCTCGGCCGATGTACCCTGTCGCGTTTGTTCAATTTTGTGTGTAATAAACGAGTAAGAACTGTGTATTAGTCGAATTCGTATCATTATCAAGTTATTGCGAAACCCTAATCTATGTATACTTAGGGACTTAGGCCTCGTTTGGATATCTAGTTTGGAAAACCGTAGTTTATTTTAATTAGATATGTATGTATGATTAATCAAAGCTAAGTCTACAACCAAATAAGCTCAGGCCACATATTAATATTGGATATGTTGCTATCTATAATATGCCATAATATTTTACTATTAAGCAGTATACATACCAACATCTCCTTCAACTTCTGAACGGTGGCCTTCAAGGTGTCCAGTTCTTGCTGGAAACGTCGCTCATTGGAGACAGAGGAAGTAACCGGCGGAGTGGAGTCCAACCTCATATGGGCCCTGCTAGGACCCAGTCACCGGCCTCTCTCCCAACCTCCGTGGCCCTCTGTGTGCGGCGTCAAGGACTGGGGTCAGCAGCATCGGATCATTCTGTCCAGTAAAATCGATCCCCGATGCCTCTGCCTGCTCAACCACCCGCTCCTACACCCACATTAACCAGTAAAATATAAGTATATCATTTAAATTTGATCCTTTCAGAACAAAAATTTCAAATAGGGGTTGAATAAATATTAACACTTACACAATATTTCTGGATAGCGGTGTCAGAGTATCGAAGCTCGCCCGTGGCGGGATCTGTCGAGATGCCGTGGACAGCAAGATACGCGAACAGCACGCTCGGTGTACCACCCTGCGCCAGGGTCTGAGCTCTCTGCAATATTAGAAAATAACTCTTAATATTAGATATATTAGAAAATAACTCTTAATATTACATTATATCACAAAGGCCGGTCTATTGTAATTTACCGATAACTCCATGGCACGAGTAATATTCCTCGAGCCGCCTGTATAAGTGGGGCGATCCCTCTTCGCCGACTTTCTATTCTCTTTATTTTGATCGGCCTGTTTCTGCACAACACATTCAGATTTAGTTTTCTAATTAAGCAACACAAAAAAATAAATTATATGCTAAGCAATGAATTACATTTAAAATACATACCTGTTTGCTATGAGAGTCGAAATATTGGCAAAATAGAGGCCATGTATCTACGTTGACTCTCACAAAGGCCGGAGTAGATAGGAGGGCCGCTCTATCTGCCTCGGGGGTCGCCATCCACAGGGAATAGCAGTCGATCTTCAGCTCATTCATGTTGTATCGGACCTTCGTCTGTATGTTCTTCATCAGGCCATTGTACAGAGCGTGAAGATCGAGCACCCTCCCAGGGTGATCAGGGTCGGGTACAGGCTGAAAATCGTAATCCAACTGAAAATACAAAAAAAAACATTGTTATTAGATTGCAATTGTTAATAATAAATATATTGTATAAATCAAATGAAAATATATATTAATACCCGAGCCTGATCCCAGAAGAGGGCGAATGAGCGCCGGTGCTGGTCGCCCCACTCAACGTGAAGTGGATAGTTCTTCACGAGGCGGCTCTCATCCCCCATATACCGGCCGAACCTCTCGGCATGATCGCCGGTATAGCGATAATCATGGGTATAAAAGAGGGGGAATGCTGCTTCCCCCTATCTCTGTTGGGCCTCAGCCTGTGGGATTGATTCGGGCCTCAGCCTGTGGGACTGATTCGGGCCTCGAGTCCCCCTCTCGGGATGGGGAGGCCCTGCGTCTACAAGAAATATCAAGACAATAAATATTAAGACAAAGTGGTATTAAGAAATCAAGATTTAACGAGAATTGAAGTGTGATATATACCTTCGGCGAATAAAGCACGAGCCTGGGCCCGAGCAGCAACATGAGCGGGATGATAGTTCCTCCGGTGACCCGGACATTGATGCATCTCCAACTAGAAAATAAACATCGATAAAATTACATGAAGTTCATGTTTATTCTTAAAGGATATGTAAAATGAATAATTTTTTTATATTTATTCATACAAACATGCAAACTGAGCGAAGGGTATGGAACTGACGGGAGTGGCCCTGCACCAGACGAGAACGTACCACCTATAATTAGACAATCAAGTATCAGCTATATAAGTAATTGCAAAAAGAATGCGTATATCAATAATATAACATTCTAAATCAACATGTATACACTATAGGATATATAAACATACCCGCATGTATATGATATATAAACATACCTAGAGGTGCGGTAGTGGTCTCTGTCCCTGATGTAAGTACGTAAGAGCAAAAAGAATGTATGTATATTTATGATATAGCATTCTAAATCAATATACATGCACTATATGATATATAAACATATCTGGAGGTGCGGGAGTGGCCTCTGTCCCTGATGTGGACGCATCACCGACAGCTAGATAATCAAACATTGACAATATAAGTAATTTTGATATGAACATGCATGCATATCTATAGTATTACATTCAAAATGAATATGCGTGCAATATACCTGGAGATGTGGCAAAGTCCACACGGAAAGAGGCATTTGAAGGGGTCTCCGATCGGGGTGCAAGACCGGCCCTCTGAAGCTCCATACGCAGCTCTTCGGGCGGCAGAACCGCTCTGCCTCTGCCGGTGCCGCGGCTGGAGCTCCTGCCGTCCCTCATTGCTCCCGTCATCGTCATCAAATCTAGATAAAACGGTTCGTGGACGCATTAGACAATCATTACAAGTATTGACTATATATGTATAGATCGTAAAATATGAAGTAATAATATAACATTACTGATAACCTTTTTCGTTTCGTGGGCGCATTAGACATATCTACTTGGATTTCATCATCGATATCATTTCTAACCTACGTAACTTCATGATCAGCCTAGAAACCCGTCTTTCGAAACAGAAGGTCGGAGCACTCTAAGTCTTCTCTCTTCTTCATCCTCATCGCTGTCATCGAAATTTGGGACATCGTAGACATCCCTGGGTTTCCAACGGCATACGACACTTCATCCCGGATGCTTCAAACACTGGGAGTAGTATACTTGGAACGCTTGGTTCGGAAAGATAAACGGATCTTCCCGACCGTAAAATCGAAGTGTGTTCACACTGGTCAATCCATATTCATCTTTCCAAGTCCCAAGATTGCTTCTCCACTTATCCGTATCAGTTCGCGTATCGTACCAAGTACACTGAAATATATAAAAGGGTTTTGATCGTCCGGGATAGTGGATGCCGAGTATACAATTTAAGTATCCATAATAAATCACACCATCCGATCCTACCGTCGCAATCCCACTATTCTGAGTGGTTCTAGATGTTTTTATGTCCTTAACTTCGAATTTGTATCCAAGGACACCGGATCCTTTATAATATGCAACCTCCATACTAGGAAATTGAGCTAAACATCTTGAATCACTTTCTAATGATGCAGACAAGTTCGGATCGTGGATCTAACAAAACAAAGTTTACGACAAATACATAACGATATAAGTTTAGATTAAAACTGATAGCAATAACATGTTATTCGAATAACTTACATGATCTGCAACCCAACCGCAAAAATTATCCTGATGATATTTTTCCAATCGTTCATCGTTCCAATCAGGATGCCCCTCACGTATCTCGTTAAAATGAATTCTGTTTTCGACAATAAATTATGACATTAATATTATATCATTTCATACACACACAAACACAAATATAACAATTAATCCAAAAAAACTTGCTCTCTAATTTTTTCAAGACATGCGCAATTAAGCAAGATAAACCGGTATATCTTGTTGATAAACATAATGTCCATCCTCTTATAATCGGCTTTACCATATGGCCCGTCTTGAATTCTTTGAGGCCGGTTAAGTCCCGTCTCAATGTTCTCGTCCAGATAGCGGGAACAAAATGTGGTTGCTTCATCAAGAAGATGACCTTACATGATAGAACCCTCTGGTCGATTTCTATTGCGTATATACTTTTTAAGAGTGTAGAGGTACCTAAAGAAAATATGTTGAATAAATAAATACGGGCATACAAGACAACAATAATTTTAAAAATTGCACGAAACGAAAAATTCCACGTACTTCTCGACGGGATACATCCATCGATATTGTACCGGTCTGGCTAATTTAGCCTCAGTTGCAAGATGAACCGTCAGGTATGACGGTGGGAAAATACGCTCAAACTTGCAAAGTATCAACGCAATAGAATTTTTTAGTTTATCCAGCGTCACAACATCCAGTGTTTTAGCGCATAACTCTCTGAAAAACAACATAGGTCGTTGATTACTAGACTAACCGATTCGGGGAGAGAAGTCCAGAGGGCTAATGGGTGAAGGTGCTCCACGATAACATGGTGATCATGACTTTTCAGCCCATCGATCTTACCTTTCACAATTTTTATCTTCTTATTGAATGATCCTGAGAAACCTGTGGGAAATTTCAAATCATGCAACACCTGCAGGAATCTTTTCTTCTCCGGTTGTGACATATGATAAGCGGCATTGGGAAGTACAAACCTACCTGGTTTACCCGCTACCGGTTTAAGATACAATTCACTTCTTATTTCCCAGTCCTGTAGATCCATCCGAGCATTGAGGTTGTCTTTCGATTTCCCGTCTTTACAAAGAAGCAAGTTAAGTATGTGATCAGATACTCCCTTCTCTATATGCATGACGTCCAGACAATGACGCACTAAATTTGTTGACCAGTACGGAAGCTCGAAGAAAATGCTTAACTTGGTCCAGAATGGTGGTTTGACCTGTTTTATCGGATTCATCCCGAAGGTCACATTATTGTAACCATCCCACTGAGCAGTCACGTCCTCTCCGGACAATGGGGCTGGAGGTCCAAGAAGCTCCTGATGACCATCAAAGTGAACAGTGTCTAACCTGTAGGGGTGGTCTAGAGGCAGGAAACGTCGATGGCCGCAATAACAAACCTTCCTGCTAAAATTCAAGAATTTCGATGTTGTATGTTGATGGCAATGAGGACATACTTTGTGACCATGTACGGACCAACCTGATAGCATTCCATATGCAGGAAAGTCATTAATTGTCCACATTAAAGCCGCACGCAGTATGAAGGTTGTATTTGTGTTTGCATCGTAAGTCTCTACATCATCAATGAACAAAGATTTTAACTCCTCAATCAGAGGTCGGAGATAGACGCCGATATTGTTTCCCGGTGAATTTGGTCCGTCGATAAGAAGATGTATCATAAAGTATGATTGGTTCATAGCCAACCAAAGCGACATATTATAAATTATCATTACAACGGGCTATGTGCTGTGGCTCCAGCCATGTAGTTGAATGGGCAGAACCCATCACTAGCCAGTTCGAGCTTGACATTGCGAGGATCGTTACTGAATATTGCGTGCCTCCTATCGAAATCCTTCCATGCCGGTGAATCTCTTGGATGTATCATTTTTCCGTCTTCACTTGGAGGAGCACGGTGATGCCAAATCATTGCCTCGGCTGTTTTCTTGCACCTGAATAGCCTCTGCAGCCTCTTTGTTATGGGAAAGTATCGTGCTATCTTGACAGGTATATCGGGCTTCTTATCAGAATCTTTCGGCTTATACCTGGTCTCTTCACATGTTGGACACTCTTTCAAATCTGAATTCTCTTTCCGGTACAACACGCAATTTTTAGGACATGCTTGAATCTTCTTACACTTCAGACCCAAATCAGACATCATCTTCTGGGCGCTGTCGGGCACGTTATTTCCCGGGGGCATAGAATCTTTCAAGAATGAAAGAAGCATTGTGAATGACTTGTTGTTCCATCCATTTAGGCACTTAATCTGGAAAAGTTGGACGAATCATGAGGGTGGAATATTTTGCATTCTCATAAATTGGTTTTCTAGCATCATTCATGAAATTTTCATATTTATCCGCACGCAGTCCTTGACCGGAAGGAATGTCATCTTCGGTACGAATAGATTCACCTAGAGCAGTTTCTACCATATCCTCCATTTCTTCTGATGGAAAGAAATCACCGTCTTCTTCTTTTGTCGCATTACCGTCTTCTCCTTCTCCTGCCGCATTATCGTCTTCTCCTTCTTCTTCTGCCGCATTATTGCGTTCTTCTCCTTCCCCGTGATATAGCCAAGTTGTATAAAGTCTAGTAAAACCATATTTTACGATATGAAGCTCTGCCAATTCTAGCTTCTGCTAGTATTTATTCCCACATCTATCGCACGGGCAGAGAATCTTCTCTATCGCGATCTTATTACGTGCGCTTGCAAATTCAATAAAAGCAGCAACTCCTGCGACAAACTTAGGTTGCATACGACGTTGCCAATCCACATACATCCAGTCCTTAACTCTGACGTACTCATGGGCCGTGATAGACTGTATAACATATAAATTGTAGGTTATGATGACTATATTGAGAAATCTAAGAACGAGATGGTTACTGACAAAGGAGAAAATCCGTGTATATGCTGTGTGTGCGTTTGTCGTTGAAAAGAATAAATTATCGATAATCAAACTTAGATTTGAGGATACTCATGTGTGAGAATATGAAAGTTTCATATTATCATCGAGTATCATATATTGGTTTTAACTTGAACATCCTGAATCACCCTCTAATGATGCGTTTGTTGTGTATTCTTGTTGTATGTGTGTGTTTCGGCTGTCGGGGGTAAGGCTTCTATCCCATTAAGAATGTATAGAGCGAACACCCATTCGCTTGTGCTTTCAACCGTTTCGAGTAAATTTCGGCAGCACCTTCCCGCTGTTCTCCGAGTACACTGTAATAGAATAGATAATCATTTCAAAGCTGTGAAAAAACGTGCCGTTGAAACAAATTATTGTTCTCCACCTTGCACTCTCTTAACAACGGTACATGCATTAAACATGTAAGAGCTATCTATAACAACTCTAAACTTTCACATGTTGGGTTCAACAAAAAGGTTTTTGATATAACAAACACGACCTTCCTCAATTTTTTCCTTGAATCAATGTGAAATTAATAGTGTCCATATGACACAATGGATATATTTTCCACACAAAAGGAAAAAAGGCAAACAATAGTAAAGCAATTGTAATTCTATCAAGTATCCAGACTGAAAAAGAATAAATAGCAAACTAAAAATTAATCACTAATGAAAAACAAACAAAAGTATATCATTACAACCGGCAAATTAAAAGGACCATAAAGAAAACAACAAAGATTTAATTCTTATCTAAATTAGACATGGACGGAGCGATTTAATATGTAAGTCATGAAAGTCGATGGTCTTCACGCAAGTACATGTATATGCTTGTAAAAACGAATTAATCCAACCCTATGTGGAAGATGCCTATGCAAACAATGTAAAAATCTATTGATCTAATGACCTTACATGGTTTCAACTTGGTAATCTAACTAGTATTAATTTGTGCAAAAAACAGCCGACTTTAGATGGGATCAATCTTATACGAGCTCACTTTTGATTACGGCTTCAAATTTTACATTCTTGCAAAGCCTTTGTCACGCCCTGCTTCCCAAAATACGGAATACGGAAGCGACGAAGGCCAGCCATGCTACCTACGGTAAGGAAAAATCATTCCATAGTCACATAAGGATGTCTAGATTAACCTGTCAAAGATAAAATCCAATACCAAAAAGGAATAATACTGATAATCATGCTGCAATGAAACCACAAGGAATACTAAAAATGGGTCCACTAGATAATTGATGCAAAAAGATCTGATACAATAGATTCGAAATAAAAACAAGATCCAAAAGAGATACATAAGTCCTAATGTTCCACAAGGGCGCACATGCTAAATACTAACAGAAAAGAAAATAAACCTACGGACTACTGATCTTCGGAAAAAGTCCTGGTAGCCGCTGCGGTCCTGCTCATCTTGAAAATCTGTCTCTAAACCTGAGATGACAAATCTCAGGGATGTCAGAACATCCCAGTAAGTACTCAACGTATAAGGTGTGTGTAGTATAATAACATGAATATATGAAAGTAGTGAAGCCCGTGTGCGCAAGCAAAACAGATATATAGATGCATTAACACTATGAAACATGTATGTAAACAAGTCAAGTCACATCCTACTTGTCACTAAAAGGTAAATTATCATATCGTAAGCTCGAGTGTGCGTCAACCTCTGCAGCAATATTCCTAACCCAAGAGTGGTGCCTTAGGGGCTAGGAAACACGGGCCCAACTGTGGAATGAACATGAGACCAATATAGCCCGGTACGAGCTGTAAACATGAGACCGATACAGTCCGGTACTAGCTGCCGGCATGGGACTCCTGAGATCCTGTTGTACGAACGCATACTCAAGCTACCCCAACACCCGCGTATTTATAGCTACTATGGTAATGATTAGATCACTAATTAAGAATGCTGAAAAGACTGGAATTGTGGTATGGTAATTGTATAGAATGAAACTGGTAAATAGTAGTGTCTCACAGCATGTAGTTCAGCATCCTAATCAGCGATCTCGTTCATAAAGACTAGAGTATTGAATAGTCAGGACTTGTCAGTGGTAATAGTTATCAGGTAATAGTAACTACATGAAAGCGGTGTACAAGCTGGTATGAGTCACAATTGTTATCTTTACCGTTAACCTTAATATGGATATACTAATCACAATATGGCTAGAAATATATAAATGTGAGATAGGTTAACAACTTTCGAACTTTATTTATAGTTAAAATAAATCTCATTTTAAAACCACTTGCTAATTATTTTTACTTGCAGCATAAAAGTTTGCATATATATATATATTTGTATGATATAACGAAAAATAGATACTAATACATTTCTCTTTTATTCTAACAGAGCAGGAATATATATATATATATATATATATATATATATATATATATATATATATATATATATAACCACAAAGGAATGCCGATGTATATCGACCAAAAGTAAAGCAAGAGTACTTGCCTGATCGGATCTCACGACGGGGTACGTACGCTGCGTCCGACGTCGGGTAAACGTCGCGATGCACACACGCGCGTATAGAACAGGACCAAGCAAGGCAAGAAGGTAAACATGCTGGCTGGGAATGCCCCACTGGGTCGGCCTGATCGACAGCGACGACATAGCTCTGGTGTTGGCCGGGAAAAACCAGATCAAGAAAAGAAAAGAGAAAGAAAGAAGAAGAAGAAAGAAGAGAAGGAGACTGGGATTTGGTGTTCTGGGTTTGGGAGAAGGCGATGAGGTTGTGATGACGAGGAGGCGACGGGAAGGTCGGAGCTTCGGTGACGAGGGTTCAGGCGAGGGTTGCGGGCAAGGCTGCGGTGTTAGGGTTCTTGGTGTGTAGGGAAGGGCTTTGGTGTTGGGTTGGCGAGAGGGGAGAGGAGAGGAAAGAGAGGCGGTCGAGGGTGTGGAGGCGACGACGAGGTGGTCGGCAATGGGTCGGCGACGTGAGGGCGCCAGCAAGGGTTTCGGGTGTGCAGGGTTAGTGGGTTAGGAGGGAAATGAGTTGAGGAAGAGGAGGAGAGGGTGATGAGGTGAACGGTGAGGTCGGGTGATGGGGACGGTGAAGTTTGCCGACAAGGTGAGGGTGGCGGTTCAGTGGGTTTTTCGGGGTTGTGGGTGCAGGCTCGGGGTTGGAGAAGAAAAAGAAGTGGAGTGGAGAAGGAGGAGGTGATGATGAACGAGGCCGACGAGGGAGTCGGCGGTGGCGAGGGGTGAGCGAGGCATGGGTTTGAGTGAGCGAGAGAGAGGCGGCGGCCAAAAAGAAAAGGAACGAAGAAGAAGACGCAGAAGAGACGTGGGAAAAAATATATTAGGGTTAAAGAAAGTTAATTAATATATATATACAGAGGAGAGAGAGAGTCACGAGAGAGAGAGGGGCCGGTAACAGTAAAAATCTTTTTTAAAGAAAAATTTAAAACTAAAAAGATATACCAATATGATTTTAATAGTTAAACAGTAAGAATAAAATATTAGGGAATTTTGAGATTTTGGCTATGCAAAAATATTCCAAAACACGCCCGGGTCGGATCTAAAATTATGGTTTGAAAACACGGTTAATATACGTGTTAACCAAAACCAAAAATACGATATCCGGGTAACGAAAATGCATACCCCAAAAACGGATACACGTAGCGATCCAAACGAGTCCGTTTCACTGAACGGAACGAGAACAAGATGTACGGATGACATAATGGTCAGGGGTATGATGCAGGCCATGCTAAGTATTTTAAAATATATTATTTGACTATAAATGCAATATTAAAAAATGCAGATGCCAGATATACAGCAAGCAAACGGAACATATGCGAGCACGGATCCTCAAAAACCAGCAGAGATAAAACGTGAACAAGAATCAAGACGAGTATCAAGCATGCAGGTCGGGTCGAATACTAAAAACAGATACCAAAACACTATCCGTACCCAAAACAAATAACACCAAGAAATAACCACAGGAAAATAATCAAAGAGAATATGGTATAACTGAACTAGGGTGTTACAGCCTTAAGCACCCACTATTGTTCACAAAGAATATGTTAAAGATGAAAATGCCCTGAGCTAATGAAACGTTAGAGCCTCAACCTCATAAAATAAATAATATAGAACTGGGGTGTGAATTCCGTTTTGAACCTTATATATTGGCATTTACTTCAAATTTAGAGACATGTTATATGGAGGTTCAGAAACATACCGAGAAACATCTAAAATGAAAAATCATAAGTTGAAACAAAAACCTGATATTGCTTTTATTTCTAATCCTTTGTGTATCAAATAAAAGATATTTATGATCGCAACTTTTAACTATTAAGTTAGAGAGAAAATTATGTTTAATTGCGTCATCCCAAACCATAGCCGAACCCCAGCCTCAGCCCCAGCCGAGCCCCAACACCAACCCCTAACCCCAACCCCAACCCCAGCCGAACCCCAACACCAAAACCCACCCTAACCCCAACCCCACCCCAACCCCAACACCAACCGAACCCTAATCCTAACCCTAACATAAACTGAACCCGATGCCTAATCCTATCCCTCATCCCTACCCGAACCCTGAGCCCTAGCCCTAATATCATCAAAATTATGTTTAATTGGAGATTTACTTACCTGTAGGCGGTGGAGGAGACGACGAAGACGCTTGGCGGTCGATGACGCACGCAATCGGCGACGAGGAAGAACGAGGGCGGTGGCGGGCAGCGAACGGAGGGCGGTAGCGACGAAGAGAAAATTGGAGACGCGGGAACGAGAGAATTTTGGGAACGAGAGGGAAAGAGATCGAGACGTAGGGCATTTCTGTGCCTTTTTTTTTTATTAAATTCCCATTTAGATGCCCCTACGGACTTAACCGTAGGTTATTGGTTTGCGGCTCCGTAGGGCCAAACAACAAATTACGATTAATATTTTTAAATTAAAACGTCGGGCACCGTAGGGCCCTACGGATTAGTCCGTAGGGGCAAGAAAAATCTGTCCCTACGGATTCCATTATCCGTAGGGGCAACCCCATATTGTAGTAGTGAATTAATCCCCCCTATTTTTTCTTCAACATTCCTCAAACCCGTGACCTCATCACAATTCCTACACTTGTACCACTCTTTCACCTTTTTGGTTTCTATCCTAAATTTTTTTGTTGACTGGCCCGTAACCCTAACCCACACACACGCACCCAGGGGACCAACGAATTTGCCCCGAAAGCGTTAAACCGTGGCCACTTCCCCTCCCGGGCATCGAACCCTGCACTCTCCCTAGGAGGGGAAGCGCCATACCAGCAGAGCTATTGCTTATTGGTCTATCCTACATATTTTAGTTTGCAGTGGAAATATAATTCAAATCTGAGTTGTGTTTTTCCACATCTCGCATACTACAGTCGCTGAAATCGATATCTATCCTTACCTCCAACAGCGAGGAGTTTGCAGTGTGGCCCATATTTTTTTGAGGGGAGTTGCTATATTTTGCTCATAGATGCAAAATGTGAAATACAAAAGGCCTTCTCCAACAACCAGCAAACATATATAACTGGTTTCTATATTTTGCGATGTGTGCCTGTATACAGATTGCGGTGAACTTTATTATCTTACGCTTAAGTACATCACTTATCGTAGTCTACTTCAGTCTCTGAAACCGATATACATCCTTGCCTCCAAAAGCGAGGAGATTGTGGAAGTGAACCATAATTTTTTTTAGTTGAGTCACTACTCTTTCTTGCTCAGATGCAACATGTGAATACAAAAGGCCTTCTTCAACAACCAACAAATCTATATAATTGGTTTCTGTAGTTTAGCCCCATGCAGTTAGCAACGAGCCTTATTATCTTGCGTATATCACCTATTGTGCCTGGTGTCTTATACTTGCATGACGATTTTTTTGTAATTTACAGTTAACAGAATTGATAGTGGAAAACGGGGCAGAGTTCTTGGAAGTCCCGATGGAAGTGAAGAAAGAAATTCTGTTGAATTTGAATGAAGTTTCAAGAATTGATTTACCTGAGGAATGGGACGGGGCAACAGTGGACCAGATACTGATGCAGCTAGCATCGTCTTGGAGAATCAATATACAACAACTCATGACCTGAGAAAATAGATCCCTTTCAAATTTGATTGGGCAACTGTTTTGTGCTGGTTTGTTTGGTTGATCGGAAAATGTGTACTACTCTATATAATGTTAAGAAGGCGAAGCATTTATATTTGGTTAGTTTTAACAAATACGGACACAAGTGAAATTATTTCAGTTGATTCATGATCTCTTTTATTGTGTAGGAAATCCAGTTTAGTAAGCAAATTTGTGTATGAATATATTTGAAGGAATGCTGAAGCTCAGTTTTTGCTTGTTGATTTCTCAAGAAGGATTGCTGTTACTTTTCTATATGGGATTGAGTTCTGAGATCAGTTTTCGACAATCTCTGTTGATCTTTCTTGTTGCTGAGGCCTCTTCTTATGACTTGACAACGCGATGTCTGTAACTGTTTGTCACCGTACCTTTATATTTCCAGCAAACATTATTTTCCTAAAAAAGATTATCAGAAATTGTGGCAACGGCAGCCAAATCAAGCCAATGCAGATTAGCAGTTCCCTTCGTTCTGATCGTTCAGAAGAATTGAAACATAAATGATATTCTATGATACACCACGATATCACAGCTGAACAAATGATTATCTATGATGCATCATGACGTCTATCGTGCTGATATATTTAATATTCTGGGCTCAAGATCGTTCTCCTCTTAGGACAGCCCAATTTGGCATTCTCCATTCCTCTTGGTTGCCTAATCAAATTGCTGCTTCGACAACCTTGAACCATTCGATCATGAATCCTTGGTGCAATGAGCATCAGTCCCATGCCGGGTACAATGATGATAACCTACGCAGAGGCAAGGAACTTCTGAGTCTGCTCAGCACTGCTGTTGCTTGCCTTCAATAGCCGATCGTCTTCCGCTTTTCTCAATAGCAGCATTGAGGCTCCCCTCAGGACATGATACTCCCAACACTGGATTTGCCCCTATGACCAAAAAGCGGCGTGTTTTAGTCCCCGCTTTTTATATTTCAATATTCTTATACCACCTTTGTAACCTTTGGCAGATATTTATGATCAAATAGCTGTAGCCAGTTATCTGACTTAAATGACGTGCTGGTGCTAATAAGCAAGATGACGAATTATCAGCATTGAATGAGATTATATAATGGACAATTTTTTTAAAAAAATCCTCATTAAATATTTAATTAGGTCGACCTCCTCATTTTTTAATTATCAAAATCGACCTCAATCACGGTGACGTCATAATCTATCGCTAATTGCGTCAGATTAATTTTTCTGTTAACGATTAATTAGAAACATGGGTTGCCAACAAATCAAAGAAAGGCCAATAGTCTTTAACAAAAACATTAAAAAGTTTACATGGTTAATTATACAATTTGCTCTAATAACATCCAAAATGCCTCTTAAAACCGAAAAATTACTCCCTATGCCAGTCGTATACGCCCGGACAAGAAAGAGAAGAAATAGGAGCACGGACCCCACATGATGCCCAAGGCGGCTGCCCGAACCACCCCCCGGCCCCTCTCACCACCTGCTCGGGTGTTTTACACATGGCATATAAAATAATTTCTCAAGCCGAAAAATTCACAATATATTGCCCCTGACATAAGTCCCGGGTCAAACCTAACTGCCATAACTGTCAAATGCAATGAGAGACCAATAGCCCCTTGATGATGGGTCACTCCCTCCTCTCTTTGTGGCACCAAATGTTGAATTCACTCACTCCCACCACAAAATCCTAATCAATATTACAAACACAAACCCAACACTACTCTCAAAAATTCAAAAACACAGACCCCCACCCTCCGAAAACAATGTCACAAGAGAAGAAGGAAGAAGAAGAAGAAGAAGAAATGAATCATTCTAGCTCCCTGAAGAGCCCGAGCTTCAAGTTCAATGTCCATGCACCCGAATATGTCCCTAAATCGGTGCCCCAAATGCCGGTATCGGGCTATTTTTACCCTTATTTGCCGTTTCTCGGCAATGGCGGATACGGGTTGAGCCCGGATTGGTTCTTCTTCGGGGACCAGGACCCGATGCAGTTCGTACCGGATTCCCACGTGAAGATCACAGGGAATTCTAGGAGCACTAGCAACGACGTCGCTCAGAAGATCGTGAAGCAGGTATCCGGGCATATTCTTGTTTATATTCACTATCTAAGTTTCATAATGTTTTGAAGCATTTTTGTACTACTTTCTCTTGCTAAGTACATATATTTCATTTCGAATAATATCAACTGGATTAATCTTCTTGTAAACATGTGATCAGGTTGAATACCAACTGAGCGATACAAATTTGGTTGCATGTGATTTCCTAATGAAGATCATGAACAAAGATCCTGAAGGCTATGGTATGTAAAAAGAATTAAGATATATATATATTTCATTATTTCAATCTATATGATCATGTAATTTAAAGAAATCGATCTCGGCAGTTCCAATGTCTGTAATTGCATCTTGGAAGAAAATAAAATCCTTCAGTGCTAACCATCAAACACTTGTAAAAGCGCTCAAGACCTCGACAAAGCTTGTAAGTGCACAACTTGAGCTCTTGCATAAAAGTTCTTATATATGCATTCATGACAAATATATGTGGTTATCTCAGGTTGTGAGCGATGATGGAAAAAAAGTTAGACGCAAGCAACTCTTCACAGAACGTGACAGAGAAGAATTGCAGGTATTTATCCACAAAATGCATGCATTCATATATCAGCATTTACATATGTGTATTTATAAATAAAGCTTGAAATTAGTGTGAACATGTAACCCGTTTTCTCCTTTTATGTTGCAGTCTCGAATCGTCATCGTAGAAAATTTGCCTGAAGATTATTCAAGACAAAATCTTGAGAAAATATTCGGTGTGGTTGGAAGGTTTTATATGCTCTCCTTTTTGTTCATCTCCTATATTGCTAATGAAATTTGTGCACGTTAATAAACACACTTTTTATTTGAATTTTTGAAAAATTTTAACAGGGTGAAAAATATCAGAATATGTCATCCACAGGAATCCAATGCTTCAAAATCTACAAAGTCAGATGTGCTAATTAGTAACAAGGTACAACAAAACTTTTATAATGCAGTATACTTATAATTTTAAAATTAAAAAGTTTGCGTCGATGCTTGCATACTTGTTTCATCATTCTGAACTTTATCTAAATCTAAACTGTTTTTCATGAAGTTGCATGCTTTCGTGGAATATGAGACACCCGACCAGGCCGACAAAGCGGTAAATATATCAATAAAAATTTAAAATTTATTGCCTCACTTCAATTCTTAATTACACATTGTCTTTTGATAGGTCGAGAAGTTAAACGATGAGAGAAATTGGCGAAAGGGCCTACGAGTCAGATCAATGCTTAGACGCTCGGTAATTTTACCATCCCTTTTTTTGTTTGTTTGAATTACATATGCGATACTAAATTAATACCTAATATTATTTTCTCTTCAAATATTGTTTTTCTAGCCAAGATCAGTGATGAGGAACAAGAGATCAGATTTGGATCATTTTGATATGAACTCCGAAGATGATCAGTCACCACAATCTCAAACTTCAGGATCATCGTCGACACACATAGAACAAATACTTGAAAACAATGCAAGTGACCAAAAGAATTTATTTCAGTTCCTACAATTATCCTAGTGTATTATGATTTTTTAAATTTTTTTTCAGACTGAAGAAAATCAAAGCGGTACAAAGAAAAGTTGGGGACGAGGCCGAACAAAACCGCACGCTGTAGTTCATACCCAGATTGGGCACTTAGTCCGGGCACTTGGTATGAGCGAGAACTCAAACGCGAACTTGAACTTAGTGAGGTCGACTTTCCAGGGACCGAGAATGCCAGATGGAACTCGTGGATTCACGATGGGTCGAGGAAAACCACGCCCTTCTGGTTTAGGAGGTCCAATGCTAACTACTGTTGGCCTTGCCGCAATTCAACTTTAATTTTGTGAATTAAATTTTTTATTGTTATTTGAATATGTTACTTTTTAATTTTTGCAACTGTTTTGATAGCATAATGTATGTGTCTTCATTGAATTGAATAAATCTGGCATTATTGGTGTATTAGTAATTTGTTGTGTTTAGTTATCAACTTTTTACCAATGTAATTATTTTCTCAGAATTATTTTATTAATGTCGTAATTAAAATTGTCTCCAGTTTCTAGTTGAAGTAGCATAGTGTTCTTGCAAAATGTCTAATGATGCACGCTTGCACATATAAGAAAATGTCACAGCTAAATAATGAGCATTCGACGATCAAATCAATTTGATTAAAATTTCTCTAGATTCTCTCTCTCTCTCTCTCTCTCTCTCTCTCTTCTTGAGAGGTTTATCCGAAACTTTCTTAAAGTCATCCCTCCATCAAATTAGACTCCAAATTTATGAGAGTTGAGGGACATACCTTTATATTCTAACATGCCTCCTCAGGTTGAGCGTCTGGCTCAAACCTTATATTCTAACATGCCCTACTCAGGTTGAGCGTCTGGCTCAAATATAGGTTTATCTACAGCAATATTTTTTAATTTCAAAGTTGATAGATAATTTTTTTATACTAACAACTTAAGGTCACACCAAAAATATTAATTTCTATTTACTATGGAAGACTCTTGCATTTTTTTCAAAAAATTAACCAATAAGACTCATGTATTTCTTTCCTGTCAAATGCACAAATAAATTTTCATGAAAGGTATTAGCTTATACTGGACTATATGTATCAACCAGAAATATGCAATATGTATCAACCAGCAAGGGACCGCTATGTCCGATATCATTTGTAGGTTGTCATAGGATCGCCGTTGCTCAAAAATCAAGCTGAAATGACTGATACATGCGAATTTCGCTTTCTCATGTCATCAGCAAGTGGTTTTTTCATTAATGGAATGAAGGGAGACATATATATCATTTTACACCAAAAATAAAAAAAGGAAAAGATTTCAGTACCTAGCTTGAATCTAGGTGATAAATAAACAAGTATTAAGCTATGGCTGCATCTTGCTTAAGAAGTTCCTCATCCTCTTCTCTCGCTGTCGAGCAACTCTGCCAGTCGCTACGCGATGAATGCAATGAATCTTCATCTGTACTCTCACTAACACTTTTCCCCTTTTGTTTCTCATTTGGAACTTGATTCTCATTGATAGAATTTTCAGATTCTCCGTCTTTTTCTTCTACTTCTGGCAAATCTTCATTCGGCACAGCCAGAAACTGAAGAACTCTTACGACATCTTTAATCAGTGGCCGAGTTGTATCTTCCTCTTGAATGCACATTGTAGCAATTGCAAGAGCTTGGTTCAAAGCCTTGACCGGAAAATTTCCTTCAAGGGATGGATCGGCCATTTTAGCAAAGTTCTTCTTATTCTTGAAACGCGGCATTGCCTGCAAATTTGGGGGAAAATGAGAAGGGAAAATGATTATGAAGTGTAACTACATATACCCTTCAACCGATTTATTAGTTATCAGGTCAAAATATATTAAATTTGACGCCGCGGTAGACTAATACAGAGGTATCGGGTGCTAATAAGTTAGTTCCTAGTTACAGAGCAAAAAATACACAATAAGGTACAGATGAATGGTGTTACATTCAAGTTTCTTACATTAATTATAGACTTTAATTTGAAAATTGTACGATTTAATATGATTATTATTAATTCTTGTACAAAACAAAAATGAAAAAGTTCTAATAATTTGTCGATTTTGTGTCAAAACTAAAAAGGAAAAAAACAGTTATCCTTAAAAAAAACTAAGGCTTAATTCCAAAAAGGAAAAAAACCAAACCTTTTAACTAAACTATGAGAAACCTCCCCAAACTTTCAAAATTACGGGAAAGTACAATGGTACAATTTTTTCTCTCCAGTTTTTGGCAGTTTTGTGCAGTTTATTGCTGATATGGCACCTTATTTCTGATAGTTTTTCATAGTTTGTAAAAGTTTTGTGGTAGTTTCTTGTGTATTTTGAAAGTTTTGTGCTCGTTTCTTGTATATTTTAAAAGTTTTTGGGGGTTTCCAGTAGTTTAGCTAAAAGTTCTTTTTGTGGGGGGTGTGGGTGGGAATTAAGCCAAAAACTAAATAAAACTTTTTTAAAACCCAAAAAAGGAGCGATATGAAAAGTTTAATAATTTCGCAATTCCGAAGTATGAGATTATATTATGGCCAACAATTATCCTATTGTACAATTTTATGAATAAGTTTCCCGATATGAGTGATAGATCATGAATTCATGAGATTTCATATATTTTCTGAAAGAATGATTGTACAAACATCAACCAAAACAGGTTTGGTATATATAGTTCCATTTTGATTTATCGTTTGTTAATGCTAGCAATAAATTTGAGATAATCTTGGAAAAGGTTAAAAAGGAAAAAACCTGATAAATCTACATACCCAATCGACTAATCTTTGCTCATTTCTCGGCCTCGTCGAGTCCATGGCTTTTCTTCCGGTAATCAACTCCAAAAGCACAACTCCAAAGCTATAAATATCAGACATCGTCGTTAATTTTCCATTTAATGCATATTCTGGAGCACAATAGCCATAATTTCCCATAACTCTTGTAGCAATATGATTCTCTGCTCCAACAGGACCAAGTTTAGCTAACCCAAAATCAGATAACTTTGGATCATAATCATTATCAAGTAATATATTTGATGCTTTAAGATCACGAAAAATCACTGGCGGGCTCACTGTATCGTGCAAGTGCTCAAGTCCTTTGGCTGCCCCGACTGCAATTTTCATTCTTGTGTACCAATCTAATGGCTTCTTGTTTGGAGATAAATCTGAAATTGAAACAAATAAGATATAATAGTAGATATAACTAGGCTAAATTCCACAAAATTTCCCTTGACTTTCAGGTTTTTTCCGAATGATACCCTATACTTCTTGTTTTGCAACAAATAAATACCCTAAACTAAGACAAATAAATACCTTAGAATATTAATTCAATACGTTACACCTTTTTTTTGCGTGCTGCTTTCGCTGAAGACGGAGTAAGATTTTAAAATGAAGTTAAAGTATTATGGAGTTTGGGCTATTTATGCGTAGTGAGAGAAGTTTAAAGTATTTATCTGAAAAATGTTGAAATATTAAGGTATTTTTATGAAATTTAGCAATATATTAAAGTAGAATGCTTGAAAATACTAAAGGGTATACCCAGAAGATGATCTTGAAGAGACCCAAGCGGCATGTAATCGTATACGAGAATTCTTTCATCACCATCCACACAATAGCCAAGCAAATTTACGAGATTTGGATGGCTTAGGAGGCTTAGCATTAGTACTTCAATGAGAAATTCTCTGTTTCCTTGAGATTCATTCTTATGAAGTTGCTTAACTGCTATAACCTGAAGGTGAATTAAAGTAAAATTAGACAATAATTCAAATTAATTACAAGCTTGAGTCTTGGTTGTTGGAGCTGCATGCATCATTTATTGCAAAAGATTTGGTTAGCAATATGTTCATTAGGATTGAAATTGGATATGCAAATGCAGCAAAATATTGCAACCAAATCGATGTAACAAATGCTGTCCGCTAAAATAGAATAACGGCGTGCTACGCCAACGATGCATATTCTAAAAGAAAATAAATTACAATTCCAAGTCCAACTTATGCAAATTTTGTAACTTGCCAAATCCTGCTAAACTTTCATGCAAAATAAGTTGAACATTTCCTATTGCATCAAACCAAACACTACCCGAAATACAAAGTGAAGGGGAAAATAGAAACAAGAATTTACACCACCTCATTTGCGCCCTTGAGATTTCCTTTATAGACTTTTCCAAGGCTGCCTTCACCTAGCAGGCACTCTGTTGAAAAAATTTTAGTTGCTGCTGAAAGGTCGCGGTAAGTAAACATTCTTGCCGCGATATTCTCGTTGCCGAGACGTATAATCTCTCCTGCTCCAGGAATGTTCTTGATGATATCTGCATATGTAATAGTCCTACGCTTGTTTCAGAATCGAAATGAAATGTTATCAATCGAAAGCAAGTTTATGTTCTAGATATCGGATGCCAAAATTGTTAATATAATTAATGGTTAAAAGGAAAACATACAAAGATGAAAGCCACACCTTTTGTGCATCTTCTGTTTGAGGATTGTTCATCTTGTGATCCATTCTTTCTTGAAATTTCATTCTTAGACGATTTAAAACAACATAAAGAGCCCTTTCTCTCTTTTCTCGACAAGTCTTCCGCTTTCGATGATCCATTACAATTAAAGCAACACATTCCACATTTTCCTCCTTTTTTCAATGGTTCTTCATCCGAACTTCCGCCACCAAAACAGCACATTCGCCTCCTTTTTTTCTTTTTCGACTTCTTTAATGATTTAAAACAAGCCAAACAACCCATCTCTCTCTTATTGTTCTTGATTACTTTTGAAGGGAAAAATCAATGGCCGGCCAAAGCTACATTCGTGTTTATGTGGATCGGCCAAAGAGTGGAATCACTCCTTAAACCGAAACCACACAAACAACTCAAGGATTGAAAAACAAAAAGATCGAAAAAGGAGAAAAATTGAAGATTTCGTGATTCTCTTTTCATCCCTAGTTTCATGAAAATTAATTTATCTGTAGATAGAAACCACTAGTTTGGGCCATTGGTTGTGGGATAGAAGAAAATGTCTAAATTTAGCTATAATCGCATTCCATTTCTACATTTCAAAAAAGAAAAAAAAAACGACATTTTGATTCTAACTAGCTTAGGATATTGGTGGCCATTAGCTGTTATACAACAGGTTTTTTCCCCAAAATTTTTACGGAAAGAAATTATAGGAAAATGATTGTCAAATTATAACTACATTCACCAAAACCTGACTCTTTAATTCAGTAGGTCAACTTTCAGGTAAATTGATATGTACCTTACAGGCAAATTATCATAATTATTATCAAACCAAATGCAACATTATGAATGTTGCATCCTGCATAGGGGTGAAAGTCGGGTTGGGTTGACCCGAAACCGACCCTACCCAACCCGATATTTCTAGTTTTTATGGTATGCTATACCGTTTGAACCTGAACCGGCAGGTTTAAAATTAGTTACAAATTTTTCGGGTCAGGGATGGGACAAATCCCGTGCAGTCAAACCGTAAGCCCAAGCCGAACCTTCCCCGCTTCCTAGATTCAACCCGACTCGAACCCAAGTGTACACCATAGACAAAATGTCGATCATTTTTGTTTATTGTATTGTATCAAATTTATAATATAACCTACAATCAACATCGTTTTTCAATTGTAAATTATACATATACACTTGGTAGAACTAGACACAAGTTGTCACATCCCGCTTCCCAAAATAAGGAATACGGAGAGCAACGAAGGCCAGCCGTGCTACCTACGGTAAGTAAAGATTCTTCCATAGTCACATAAAGACTGTCTAGCTAACCTGTCAAAGATAATATCCAACATCATGAGAGATAACACTAATAATCATGCTGCAACGAAACCACAAGGAATACTAAAAACAGGCCCATTAGATAATCGATACAAATAAAGATCTGATACAATAGGTTCGAAATGAAAACAAAATCCGAAAGGAGATACATAAGTCCTAATGTCCCACAAGAACGCACATCCTAAATACTAACTGGAAAAAAATAAACCTACGGGCTACCGATCTTCGGTAAAATTCTGATAGCCTCTCCGATCCTGCTCAGCCTGAAAACCCATTACTAAACCTGAGATTGCAAATTTTAGGGATGTCAGAACACCCCAACAAATACTCAACGTAAAATGGGTGTGTATGTAGTATGATAACATGAGTATGTAAGTGGAGTGAAACTCATGTGCGCATGTTTATAAATACATATGGATATAGTAATAATATAAAACAGATATATAAACAGGTCAAGTCATATCCTACTGGTCACTAAAAGGTAATCTATCATTTCGTGAGTTCGAGTGTGTGCGTCAACCTCTACAGGAATATTCCTAATCCAAGAATAGGGCCCCAGAGACTAGGAAACACGGGCCCAAATGTGGAATGAACAAGCGACCGATATAGCCCGGTACGAGCTGTAATAACATGCGACCGATATAGCCCGGTACGAGCTGACAGAATAGGACTCCTGAGATTTTGTTATACGAACGCACACTCAAATTATGCCACCTCCACATATCTATACCTAACATAGTAATAAATTCAATCACAATATAGAATGCTGACTGGACAGAAAAACATGATAAGTCACGATGATAGTACAGTATGGTAAACACGTAAGCACGAGTAATTGTTTCATGGCATGAATGTTCAACATTCTAATTAGAGATATCATTTTAATATAAGGAAATAGAAATTGTGAACATGCATATCATGTTAAGCAGGTCGATAATAATAGTCTTAAGTAGCATGTCAAATACAATCGATATAATATGATAGTATCAATAATGTAAACAATAATCTAAATGAATTTACAAGCATCTCCATTTAATATCCGGATTTATTATTAGGAAGAATAATAAACTAAAATACATTTTAAAAGGTTAATGTAATTAATGGCCGTTCTAGAAATTCTAGGGTTTTCATTCCATGCATGATGAACATAAGCTTTCATTTAACAGCGTATGGTTTGATTGTTAAACACAAGACTAAATATATAAAATTAATACTAAGGCTATTAAAACACAATCAATATAGTTATCTTATATAAATGCATTTAAGCGTTCTGTTTTATACTATTAGTAACAATGAGTAATTTCTTGATTTTATTATATATTGTATATTTATTTTCTTGCCATTACAATGTTTTGATCTTATGTATAAATAATTTAATTATCTTGAACTACTGTTCACTAAGCACTATATTATGTAAGCTATATTCTACAAAGATTCAACAAAAAAATAAAACTGAATTGATTGTTTAATTTAATAAAATGATAACTCACATATACTAATTAAAATTTATATTAACTATGCAAATAAGTATAAATATAAGCTATATATATGTGAACAGCATGTAAACTTATGTGAGCAGTATAAAACTAAGGTTTTCATCATGTATATAATAATTACGTGGTATTTTAGTGAAATTGCACAATAATACAATTTTCATTCAAATATTATAAACTAAGAATTTATTGCGATATTTGCCGATATTGTATCGGATAAAAAAAAGAGTACTTGCCTTGGAGACAGATAAACACGACAACACGAAGCGCAACTCCAAGTTTTGATGGCTCGGCTAATTTTAAAGAAGAAAATATTGTGATAAGAAAGAGAGAATGTTGATTTATATGAAAAGGAGAGATGATAATAATTAGGTTGTTATTTATAGGAAAGAGAGAGATATTGTTAAAGATTGGAGAGAGACTGTTATAATTGGAGAGAGAGAGAGAGAAATATTTTTATGACATGAGATTTGGATTTGATTTTAAGAGAGAAAGATATATAAATATACAAGAGAGATATGATAGGTTATATATTTTTATAAGATATTAGAAAAGTTGTATATACACATATTAGTTTGTATATAGTTAGGATAACAGAAAAGTATATGTATATACATATATTAGTATATAGTAAAAATATATGTAGATATGTATATGGTTATGGGTTCGTTGAAATAAATATAATTAGTTGTTACACACACACACATATGTTTGTAGAAAAAAATTAGAGAGAGTAGATTTGATAGAGAGAGAATCAGCCGAGAGAGATTGGATTGGATTGGAGAGAGAGATTTTGTTATGGAATATATATATATATATATATATATATATATATATATATATATATATATATATATAAGGTTAATGGAGGACAGATGCCATAGGAAGGAATTTTCTCATATGGCGTCGGAAATATGCACACTCCATGATTTTTTTCGATGATCGGCATATATCATTTCTATCTTTATCATCTAAGATATGGATACACCAAATTTCATATGATTATACCATTTTCTCACCGTTGATTTAATTGGTGCAAAATTAATGGTTTACCGACATAGAACTTTTTACATTACTAATCCAACGGTGAAAAAGTTGTGGAATTACATGAAATTTGGTGTATGCACATCTTAGATGATTATGATGATGGTGGTGGATGCCGATCGTCAGAAAAAATGGTGAAGGTTGTATTTTTCCAATCCCATAGGAGGAAATCCCCTTCTATGGCATCTTTCCTTCATTATTTTCTCTCTATATATGAGGTTTGCTGAAATATAATTAGGGATATAGAAAAATATATGTAGATAGAATAGAATAGAATATGGAGAGAGAAATCTGTTGGGAAAGATAATTGTTTGGAGAGAGAAATAAAATAGAATTTGTTTTAAAAGAAGAGAGAATTATCAGGTGAAAGAGAGATAAGATCAGGGGGAGAGAAATATGATGATTAGAGAGAGAAAATTGACTTTTTAGTTTAGAAAAAAATATTCATATGGCTAAAAGATTTAACGGGGACTCTCATGACCTGTCAAAACTAAATATTTTAAGTAAATAAATATCGTTAAACAAAATATCTTATAAATAAAATTTAAAAAGAGACAAAATCTTGTGTATATATATTGTTTAAAGAAATACCAAACAAAATATCTTTTGTTTAAAATATAATACTAAAATATAAATATGGTTATAAAGTAGTGTTAAACAAATAAATATTTAAATGCTAATAATATGTCTATTTAACAAACTTGAAAAACCATAATTATATGCATATATCTTAATTAAAAGTATTAAACTCCAAGTTATAATAACAATAAAACAAAACTCAATATATCCAAAAAGAAAAAAGAACCGTACGATCGGACTAGGGTTGCTCTTCGACCATTTCAATAATTTATAACGAGTCAAACCGAAAAACCACAAAACCCGACCCACCCGCTTAAACCCGAAAACCCGTCCATACCTAAAATTTCATGTATAACATTGCAAACCCGTCGGGGTCGGATGGGTTTCGGCTTTAGGTTTAAAATTTCGGGCGGCGCCCACTGGATCTGCCCGCTTTCAGCCCTAATCCTGCATAGCAAACTTTATGATCGCAGAACACTCATTAGAAACAATAAAATAAAATAATGAATTAAAAAAACAGAAGTTATTCAAAAGGGTTCTCCTGAAAATTACAGACCTACATGAAACAAACACAGAGATGTACTGGGCGTTGGATTTCCCAATAATATCATTAATGGAGCTAATGAGCCCTTCTTTGATTTTGTTTTTGTTTTTGTTTTTTTCCCCAAAAGAGAGAAAACAGGCTATTTTTTGGACTCACTCAATCAACTTCAGCTACAAAACACTCATCTACTAATAAACAAATAAAATAAATAATAGACACAACAACAGTTACAGACATCTTGTCTGAAGAGGATCCGAATCCATCATGCAAGATCCTCGACGTAAGGCCTGCCCGCTTACTATAAATACCACCAAATCCCATCACATTTCACTCCAGGGGGACCCCTGCCTCCGCCCATGGGTCGATTCTAGCATACCAAACACCACGTGCGCACCCAAAGAAACGTGAGGCACCCAACATGGCTGAGAAGTATTTCGGAAAGTTCTTTCCGAAACCTTCTCCGACAGATGCCGGCTCCATACCGATACACCTCAGCAAACTTAAGAGTTCACTGAGGTTACTTCCCAATATTGGCTTGACTTTTGCATTCGCTTCGCTCTCTTGTCCGAGCTCGAGGGGCTCACCGGGGTTTTTGTGTAGCTAGGAAGTCCAGTTATTGGACTTCCCCGGGCTCATCGGGCTCCATGTAGCTAGGAAGTCCGGTTATTGGACTTCCCCGGGCCCACCGGACAAGGGCAGCTATGACGTTCGTGCTTGCCGACTCGGCAATCACTCACTCGTCTTTCTGGACTTTGGGTCTCGGAAGGGAAAAAGAAAGAAAAACGAAATTTTCCAAACAATTAACTAGCAATGGCCTCTGCCATGTCGAAATTGCTAGCTTTGATTATGATCTCAATTTTTATTTACTCATATCACTGCTGTGCAGTGCGGCAGTGGTGAGTAGGAAGATGGCAGCGATTATGAAGAGAATTTGAGAGGGATTATTAAAGAACTGAAACAAGGTTACACTACCGGGCAAAGAATCAACCCCGACGTCTATGGCCGAAATGTATGAGTCAAAGATCAAGATGTATGCATAAGTTGTGCTAAGAGATTGCTGGGTAGACTCGCCTCGAGTTGCCTGAACTTTAGAGGCGCACAGCTCGCTGAGATAGCGATTGCAGCATTCGCTACGAGCCCTATTCTTTCTGATTTGGAACAAGTCCTTGAGTTTCCGTTATGATCAGAGTCTAAATGATGTTGGTTTTGAACTTGTGTGTTTGGTGTCGCTTTTGAATTTTGCTTTGTGTTTTCCTATTTGTCTTATTAATTTGTACTTGTCGCATGCAAGCTTGATTTAGTAGCTATATTTCGTTTTATGAGCACTGAGTTTTGAGCTCTTTTGCTACTAATGTCTCTCATGATAAACCTTAGGCTAAATTTCACAAAAATAACATGAACTATCATAGTTTCAGATACACCATAGATTTTATTAAGTGCAAATAAAATACCAAGAAATAAGTACCATAAACTTTTGGTGTGTTTCAATTAAATACCAGTATATAATGGACATGATAATAAGAGAATGAACACAAGGAGCTTTGCATCTGCAAGTGATTAGATATTTTATCGAATATTTTTAAGTGAGCTCTGTTGTGGTATAAGCACTAAGCTCTAAGCAATGGAGCTTCTTGGATCTTCTTATGGTAACAAGTCAAAGATGCAAAGCACAAATGAAATTTTAAAAAATAAACAACAATATAGAAAAATGAGCTATCGGATACATGACTAGAAAATATAAGTTCGTGCTTCGAAAGACACAGAAAAGATTACTATAATAATAAATGAGAGTGTTTTTATTATGTACCATCTTTAGATCTTTATTCAAGTTTTTTATGCTGACAGTCTCATAACTCGTCTTTTCTTTAGTTTCAAAATTAGTTAAGTATGACAGAGTAAACCAACTCAATATATTAAATAGCGAAAGGGGCGGGGTCCAACATGGATCACACCTCATAACTCCAAAAATAAAAAAACAAAAAACAAATCAAATCAAATACCAACAAAAGAAAAACTAATTAATCATAATAGACAATAAGCTTAATAATTTGTTTTTAATTGTTAATTACATGTGTGAGTTCTCACCATCTTTATCTTTATCTCTCTCACCATCACCAAATGATTTGTGCACTCCGTTCACTCATTGACTGCATGAGCTTAAACTAAATGTCAAAATGGCAGGTTCCCTAACTGTCAACTGGTTTCAGGTTGCATGGCAAGACTCTTGATCATGAGAAGTTGCTGAGGTAAGAATTTGAGACAAATATCACGCATATTGATCTCAGATACAACCAGAGCAATAACATTTCATTCTTTTGTGACATAGGCTGACACCGACATCTTTAACTTTCATCAAAGTATAGTCGGCTATAGATCAAAGTTCTACGAAATTTTTTCACAAAGAAGACAAAAACATTGTACTAAGCCCGCAGGTAAAAGCATTCACATATGAGTAAAAGAGAGAAACTGTAAGGACTGAGTAAGCATGCGATGAGATTTGACAAAAGCATGCTACATCCGATGACTTACAGGCCAAGAACAAACAAACACGGAGCAAGACAGAGGCGTTGGATATCCAAACATAAAAATATTTGCCATCGTCCAATTTTAGAATTGTTCTGATCATGCAAACACGATACTGCTACAATTTTATAGATTCGTGCCCTGCAAATCATCATCATGGAAATTAAATACTATGATAATAATGCTGCATTCTATGTACCGAACTTGTCATCATCAATTTCATACTGTATTTCAGAAAACAAAACGAAAGGCCTGGATCGAACACACACAGAGAAGACCTGTGCATTGGATTTGCCGAGAAAACCTTGGAGTTTATTAGAGACCTCTTTTTAATTAGATAAAACACCGGACTTTTTTGTACTCTCACCAAATCTAATTCAGCTAGATTCACTCAGCTGCTACTAGAAAAAAAAAATAATAAAATGAGGCAAGATCTCCAATGTACCTGCTCACTTGATAGAAATACCATCAAATCCCATGACATTTCTACTCCAGAAAAAATGAAAATGAAAAAGATCCCAAAATATAACTAGCAATGGTATCATCTAAATCATCAAAAGCGCTAATTTTATATTCAGTTTGTGATTCTTATTTATTCTGATACTGCTGCTGCACATTGCAGCAGCAGTGGCCAATACAAAGATGGCAGCGACTATGAAAAGAATTTAAATACGGTTATTAATGAACTGAAACAAGGTTACACTACTACTCAAAGAATTAACCATAAGGTCTACGACCAAAATGCATGCTTCAAGGGTCAAGATGCATGCATAAGATGTGCTAAGAGATTGCTTGGTGGAGTCACTGCTGTTTGCCCTAACTTTAAAAGCGCTCAATTTGCCCATACCAACTGCAGTGTTCCTTACGAGCCATTTTCTTTTAAAAGGATCGAGCCATTGCCTTCGAATTCGTTATGATCAAAGTCTAGTTTGTGTTGCTCTTCTTTTTTCCCAAGTTTGC
This sequence comes from Agapanthus africanus, assembly GCA_030015575.1. NCBI lineage: Eukaryota > Viridiplantae > Streptophyta > Magnoliopsida > Asparagales > Amaryllidaceae > Agapanthus > Agapanthus africanus. Next base: position 965,698,267 of record CM057338.1, read on the forward strand.
TTTTGGATTTTGATGTGTGCTTGCTTCGCATTTACTACTTGTATTCATATAACTTCTTGTTCACAATCTGGTAATTGTCAATTTAACCAAGAAGATGGCTTTTAACAACAGCAATGAATTCATATAACGGACCCAAAAGATATGGGATAAAGGCTTGTTGTTGTGTTGACTCTTGTTGTTGGCATGTTTTTAGATAATTAGATTTAGTATTTATGTAGCTATTTGTGATATAGATATTTATTATGTAACTTCAACTTCATAGAGCTATAATTGTATTCTTAAAGTGTATTATCATGACTCATCGACAAATTTATTTGAAAGTTAAAGATGAAGATAGTTGTATTTGTACCAATGATTTTGTGTGCACCCCACTATCTCTGCATGGGAAAGAAATTATTGACAAATATTTGTCAAAAGTATCAAGTGCAATATGACAAATGTGTGACCATATGATTTTGGACTCTTTAATTGGTACTTGGTAGGGTTATGAGAAGGGGAAGGAAGCAGGGAGGAACTTGGCGGAAAGGCATCATTTCGGTGTATACTTTCTGCGAATGGTGGAAGTTTCCCAACAGGCACAGATTCCAGCCGGAAGATCCGGACCTGAGACTGCCAATAGACATCACAGTCCGAGCTATTCTCGAAGTTAGATGCTTCACCAAGCAGCAAAAAATCATATGGAACTCGTTTACCATTAGCAAGAGAAAAAATGGGTACTTGGTAGGATCAATTTTCTAGAAAAAAGAATAGTATTTAATTCATGGGCAAACTATTAAATTTACTCAAAAAAGTTCCAGTTCTAATTATCTAACACGAAACTTATTTCTTGTCCAATAAGTTCTAGTTCCACTTATAAGTTTCAATCGACTAACCCTCCAATAGATTCCATAATATTTGAAAATTTTCTTTGAAGGTAGTTCAAGTGTTGGGATAGCACTAAAAGCATGGGTTTCTGATTTAGATGACTTATCGTAATAATTTTTGCATTTGAAAGATAGCCAACAAAATCTGATCAGGACTTGTGTTTTTTTGCAAGACTGCAAGGTGGGAAAGCTAAATTTGCAATAAAAGTTGGGTAGAATGCACATAAGACCATCTAACATTATAGCTTTTCAATAAAACACCAATGAACCTAAGAAAACTACACCAAACCCAATTGAACTGTCATTCAAGATAACATGTGTCTTTTACACAGCTTTGTAAAAAAAAAAAAATTACAACCTGTATGGTAAAGTTAGGAAGAGGGCCAATGAAGGAGAAATTTGGAAAGATTGTCTTTACATGTTAACACGGTTATGATGTCGCATGTAATGACGAATAGATCAATGCAGTTGTAAATTTCAAAATTCAATGGTGTTTGTAATAAAAGATGATAAAGTACAATGGTGTTTCAGTTTCATGTAATTTACCATAAAATCATTCTTCAGAAAAGATCGCTCCTCTTTTCTTCAGATTACTCCCATGGTCGCCGCCTTCGCCACCCTCATGAGCCATGCCATTGACCCTGCAAAACCAGCTTACTCTCATATTAAATACATTAACATAGAAGGGCTTGATGGCGTTGCGGTATATACCGCACAGCCGCTTATTGCGCTATGCAGAGCGTGAGGGTGGAGGGTAAGACAGGGGGCTGGGCCCTGCATGGTGGTAAATGTTGGGCAGGGACCGTCCCCCAGTTTTCACATTGGTAGAACAGGTGATGGTGCAGTGCAACACCACAGCCCCATTTAATCCCACATAGAAAATATGAATACTATTACATGCTTGAATATTCAGATGGCTATACAAACACAATAATGAAAATTTTCTAACAATCTAAACCTCACAAAATGCATTCATAAAATAATAGTAGTAGCAGTAGTAGTAGTAGTAGAAGAAGATATAACTGTTGCACTCTGCACATTATTTCTACATCATAGCTCTATGCTTTCTGTTGAAAATTACAGGCCTACAACAAACAAACACACAGAAGAATCAAGCTTTGGATTTTCAGAGAAAACCATCGGAGCTTATGAGGATACCTTTCAGTGTAACATTTCCAATTAGAGATAAAACCGGCCATTTTTGTGCTTCCATTGAACAAAACAAAGAAAACAAGAACCTATTAAAAAACTGAACATGACGACAATCAGGCATATTCCTGCGCCTGGGAAATCCTGAAACTGCCGGCAATTTCCTCAACCTGTTCACTTTCTATAAATAGCACCAAAAACTTTGTTGATATATAGTATAGCAATGGCATCTGTATCATCAAAGATGTTGGCTCTGATTATATTATCGACTCTCATTTATTCTGATGCTGGTGGCGGATTGTGCGGTAGTGGCACCTACACCAATGGTGATTTATATGGTGCTCATTTGCAATTCGTTGTCAGAGAGCTTAAAAAAGGTTACACTTAAGGTTTGAGGTTTCGGCCGAAACCATCGATGTGTGGTGATTTCGTATCGGTTTCGGTGGAGACCGATACGAAACCCGAAACCGATATGAAACCAACCATATAATATCATTTCGGCTGAAACCTTTAAAAAAATTTTTATACCATTTTTACTGTCATTATGATCATTGTAGCCCTTCGTTGTTAAAAAACCACAAAAAAATGAACCCAAATCCTATATTAATACTTATCTAAATACACTTTTCAATATATTTTGTATCATGGCTAGATTTTTAAACACTAGAATCATTGTCTTGTAATATAGAACCATAAATTTAAATATTTAATATATCTACACTTATGTACGTTGTATTACAGTCGAAACCGAAATCCGAACCGAGGTTAGCGAAACCGAAACCCAGTGAAACTAATAAAATTATGCGAGACCGAAACCGAACCGAGTTCTTGAACCACAACACTGTGCAAATAAGTAACCCCGATTGCTATGGTGACACTCCATGCAACAAGGATCAAAATTCATGCATAAGTTGTGCGGATCGACTTCTTGACCAAATGGCCATAGGTTGTCCTAACTCTAAAGGCGCGCAGCTTTCTGATGACGACTACAGTGTTCGCTACGAGCCGTACCAATTCTTCTGATAAAATTTGAGTTTCTTTTGACTTGTGTTTGTTTTGTGTTTCCATGAAAACTATGTTCTCATCGGTCATTAAATTGCTAAATGCGTCGATGATGGGTGTCTTTATTTTTTCAGTTCCTAGAGATCTCAGTAGCTGTATATTATATACTGACTATTGGCTGCCCAATGCGACTCTTCTCTGTCTTAATTGAGACAAAAAATGAAAAAACAAATAGGGCATAAATGCATCCTGACTTAATAAAGAAAAAATAAAATAAGAAAATAAAGCACTTGAATGCTTGTGTGAGCTAGTAAATAAAACACTTGAAGTTCTAGTTCCACTTATACGTTTGAATCAACTAACCCTTCAAAAGACACTGGGATATTTGAAAATTTTCTTTTAAGGTAGTACATGTGTCCAGGTGTAATTTTGTTGGAACAAGAGTGGAAACCACCTAGTAGAGCCTCAGCGATATGCTATGTTGCGCTCTACAAGACAAGCTTTAAACAGGTCGAACAAGGAATCTATAGGTAATATTTTTACCAAGGCAATTGACCTTGAGGGTAACATAGGAGAGCTTCAGCTTCTTGAGTCTTCACGTCCTTTATCACGGAGCTATCTAATATTCGATATCTTATTGCTGAGTACCACAACTTCTTACGACTTCACGAAATTTTTTGGAGGCAAAAGTCGGGTCGAGTGGCTTAAATATGGAGATCGTGACTCATCCTTCTTTCACAAATCTACTATTATAAGGCGTCGCAAACACAAAATCACTTCTCTAACCAGCGAGGATGGGATCGAAGAAACCAATCCTGAGATGATTCGTGCGATGTTCTTGAGTTACTTCAAAGAGAGGTGGGATCCACAGTTGACCACTTTTCTAGGAGATCTTTCGAACTTAGGTTCAACTATATCTAATGATGAGAACCAAATGATGTGCATACCGGTTAGTAAGCAGGAGGTTGCCAAGGTTATTCGAAGTTTGCCTTTTGGAAAGACTCCGGGAGTGGATGGTTTTTCTGCCACATTTTAAAAATCTTATCGGGTTATTGTTGTAGATGATGTTTCTAGGGTTGTGTTATCCTTTTTTCACTCGGGACACACGTCTGCAACTTGGAAATCGACTTATATTGCTTTAATCCTAAAGGTCCCCCATCCTACCAAGCCCAAAGATTTTAGACCTATTAGCTTGTGCATGACTTTATATAAAGTTATTGCCAGAATTCTCGTAGATCACTTAAAACCATTTATGTCGCGTCTTATCTATCCCGTCCAAGCTGGCTTTATTCTAGGGAGATCTATATCTGACAACACATTGCTAGCCCAAAAGATCATGCATTCTCTCAGAAAAGCTCTTGCTTCAGACTCTTTAATGATGGTTAAGTTGCATATGGAGGGGGCTTACGACTGGGTGAGATGGGATTTCCTCGAAAGGGTGTTGCATAACTTTGGTTTTGATGATCGTTGGATCATGTGGGTTCAAGGTTGTGTGACAAATACATCATTCTTTATTCTTGTTAACGACTCTACCACACATTTCTTCAAATCATCGATAGGTCTTAAACAAGGATGCCCTTTATCTCCTTACTTTTTTATCTTATGCTCTCAAGTTCTCTCCGTGTTGATTGATAGAATGACTCAAATCCAACTGATCCGTCCATTTAGTCCGGGAGCGAATACTTCTTTTTCGCATCTGTTGTTTGCTTATTTCCCCATGCCGACGAAACTTCTTGTAGAGCCTTCAAGAAAGTCTTGTTAGAATATTGTAATATGTCGCGTCAACTTGTCAATTTCAGCAAATCTTCCGTGATTTCCGTGCGTTTTAGTCCTTCTATCCCTCGGAGGTTGAAAAGAATCCTTCTTCGTAGAATTCCAATTGAACTTGGGGATGACACGTGGAGGTATCTCGGTATTCGTCTATCTACTAAAAAGCTAAGGACCGTAGACTTTCAAGAGACCATTGACAAAGTTTTGCAGAGGCTTGTAAATTATGAATTTATCCTTAGCAAGACGTGTCACTCTTATTCATTTTGTCCTGCCATCTATTTCTATATACACGATGTTTAATACGTAGGGTATCAGTTCTTCGTTCTCTTGAGAAAATTTGCCGTACCTTTCTTTGGATGACGGTAAACTACATATGATTTCTTGGGATGTTGTTATGATGCCGAAATCTCAACGAGGCTTAAGAGTTCACAGATTGATACCTTGGAGAGCAACACTCCTAACCAAACACGCGGGCGGAATTTTACTGCAACAGGATAGCGTCTGGATTGATTGTGTCCGACAAAAATATGGTGTCGAGAGGTGTTGGCCTAATTCAGCAATTCCACAAGGTTGCACAGCTGCTTGGCAGGAGATTTTCCGCTTTAGTCAACTAGTTTGCAACAACTCAAAGTATCTAATGGTAATGGTGGAAGCACTTCCACTCTTAAAAATCCCTGAATTAGTTCAACGCCGCTCTGCTTGTGGCCGACAATTATGTCCAATGATATCCTGGAAGGGTTTCCCATTGATAGTACAATTATAATGGACGGAAAATGGGATAATATGAGAATTGATTTACTTTTCGGTGATGTTTTGGCATTTTCAATTAAATCACTACCTCTGCCTGACCAACCCAAAGAAGATACCGCTGGCTGGGAAAGTGCATGTTCTTCAAAGGTCATTGTTAAAAAGGTATATAAAGATTTGATTTTGGCGGATACTCCAGAAATCTCTATAAACTTAACATGGATTTGACACTCATTCACAGCCCTACGAGTACAAACTTTTCGGTGGCAAATGGATTGGATAGGTATTGTTGTAAGGCAAGAATTGCAATGACAGGGGTGTCGTGTTGATAGCATCCGTCAGATTTGTGATGCATCTGAAGAGTCTATTGACCATACGATTATACAATGTTTGGTTGTGGAACATTGTTGGCTTGCTATCTTTGAGGCTGTGAGCTACACAATGCCCGATTTGAATATCGTTGAGGATCCGATTCCAATAACAAAATCCTTAAATGGGGCTCGGGGCAATAATCAACGTCTCAAAAGCAGGTTCTTCTCATGCATGGTGCATAGATATATGGAGGCAACGCAATGATGCGGTGTTTAATAACCTCCAGCCGACCCTTGATAAGGTGAAAGAGAAAATTCTTTTTCAAGCAAAAGAATTCTGGTGCCATGAGCTCAATATCTACTCAAGTTCATCAACAGCTAACTGGTGTGATCCTGTGTGCTCCAGACATTCTAACAGTCCTTTTGTTTTTCATTGGTTACACCCACAACGTGATGAACTCATGACCAACCTTGATGGCTATGTTAAGGAATTCTCTATAACCAGAGCGAGTGTCATGTTTCGCGACGAACAAGGCCATGTTTTACAAGCTAAGGGGTGTAGACTTGTGGGTCTCACGGTTCCATTGGTCGAACTATCTGCAGCTAGAGAGGCTATGTGCATTGCGGTATTCGAGCTGCATGCAACCAAGCTTTAGTTAGAAGATGATTCAGTCTGATTATAGGTTGGATTAATTATGAAGGTTCTCCTTCTGGTATTGCAAAGCTGATACTTGATGATATATGAAATTGGATTAAGTTGCTTGATAGTTTTCGAGCCTCTCATATTTTCCGTGAAGGAAATGCAAGGGCCGCTTATTTGGCAGATGTTGGAGTATTAGATGGTGTGGTCGGCTTTGTAGAGAAGACCCTCTAAGGAGCTTTATTGAAGTTGGTTAAAAGGACCGTCAGGATTGCTTCTTTGTCATAAGATGTGTTTTGCATCAAAAAAGGTAGCATAAGTGTTGGAGATAGCACTAAAAGCATGGGTTTGTGCTTTAGATGACTCAACATAATTTTTGCTTTTGAAAGGTGGCCAACAAAGCCTAAAAGACATCTGATCACAAGACTGCAAGTTTAAGAAAAGAAGAAGCTAATTTGAAATAAAAATTGGATAAAATGCTTTAAACACTGTCAAATATTTTAGCTTTCCAATGAAACACAAATGAACCTAAGAAAACTACACAAAACTCAACTAAACAATCATTCCATAAAATATTAATCGAGGTAGCATGTACCTTTTACACGACTGTATAAAAACGCAAATACCCCTATGGTAAGTTAGGAGGAGGATAAAGGAGAAAATTGGTAAAATCTTCATCTGTTAACACGATAATGATGTCACGTGTAACAACGAAAAGATCAATGGTGTTAATTGTGTGTTTCAAAATTCAGCGGTGTCTGACTGTCCATAATAAGAGATGATATAATAGATGATAAAGTACCATGGAGTTTTATGTAATTTACCCCAAAAATAGTTTTCCAAGAAGATCGCTCCTCTTTTTGTGGCTTTGCAACTGCAAAACCAGCTTACATTAATATAGAAAATGTGCATACTATCGTGTTTGAATGTTCAGGTCGTTATATAGGCACAATAATACAAAATTTCTGTAAATCTAAACCTCACAAAATGCATTAATAACGATGATGATAATGATGAAGATAAAGATATGCTACATAAAACTGTTGCATTCCGCAAACTAGTCGTACATCATAGCTCTATGCTTCCTGCTGAAAATTACAGGCCTACAACAAACAAACACACAGAAGAATCATGCATCGGATTTTCAGAGGAAACCATTGGAGCTTATGAGGAGCCCTTTCCTAGTAACATTTCCAATTAAAGATAACACCGACCACTTTTATACTCTCATTCAACTAAACAAAGGAAAAATCTAATAAAAAACTGAACATAACAACAATCAGGCATCTTCCTGCACCTGAGAAAATGCTGAAACTGCCGCCAATTTCCTCAACCTCACTTTCTATAAATAGCACCACAAACTTGGTTTATATATAGTATAGCAATGGCTTATACATCATCAAAGATGCTAGTTCTGATTATATTACTGATCTTCTGATGCTAATGACGGATTGTGCGGCAGTGGCACCTACAGCTATGGCGATTCATACGATTATCATTTGCAATTCGTTATTGGAGAGCTAAGACAAAGTTACACTGATTCGCAAATAATTGACGACGATTGCTATGGTGAAAATGTATGCTCCAAAGATGAAGATTCATGCATAAGTTGTGTGGATCGACTTCTTGACCGAATGGTCGCGGACTGTCCTAATTTTAAAGGCGCACAACTTTCTGACGATGACTGCAGGGTGCACTATGAGCCATACCGATTCTTCTGCAAAAGATTGAGCTCTTTTTGTGATGTAGAGTCATAAAGTTTATCTTGTGATTGAGGTTGCTTTAGTTTTGACTTGTGTTCGTTTTTGTGTTTCTGTAAAACTTGTGTTCCAAAACAAACATCATGATAAAGAATGTTGCCTATTGCTAAGCAGGCCTATTTCCAAACAAACATTTTCTTTTGCGCTGCCAGCAACAAAAACAACTACCGTAGACATCAGCGAACTCTCCTGCAATTTTTCCAACACAACCCTAACTTCGAATTTTTTCCCATATGCCGGCCGTATACGCCCGGACAAGAGAGAGAAGAAATAGAAGTGTGGACGCCACACGCTGCCCGAAACCCCCCCTCTCTCACCCCCTGCACGGGTGTATTACACTCTAACTTCCTATTATATAACCCGATACAATCACATGCTACTTCACATTTTATTTTATTTTAAAAAAAGAATATCATAGCAATAATCCCTTCATTGCCGAGGCTGCTAGTTCTAATAACAATGTTTCTAATCTCAATGCTTATTTATTCTAATGCAGCTGGGTTGTCATGCCCCGTTTCCCAAAATACGGAATATGGAGAGCGACGAAGGCCGCTACCTACGGTAAGGAAAGATTCCTTCCATAATCACATAAGGCTGTCTAGATTAACCTGTCAAAAATAAAATCTAATGTCAAAAGGAATAATACTGATAATCAAGCTGCAATGAAGCCACAATGAATACTAAAAATGAGTCCACTAGATAATTGATGCAAAAAGATCCGATACAATAGGTTCGAAAAGAAAACATCTGAAAGATACAAAAGTCCAAATATCCCAGAAGGACGCACATGCTAAAAACTAACAGAAAAGGAAAATAAACCTATGGGTTACTGATCTTCGGCGAAGTTCTGATAGTCGATGCGATCCTGCTCGACCTGAAAATCTGTCTCTAAATCTGAGATGGCAAATCTCAGGGATGTCAAAACACCCCAGCAAGTACTCAACGTATAAGATGTGTGTATAGTATGATATCATGAATATATGAATGTAGTGAAGCCCGTGTGCGCAAGCAAAACAGATATATAAATAAATAGATGCATTAACACTATGAAACATGTATGTAAACAGGTCAAGTCACATCCTACTGGTCACTAAAAGGTAAACTATTATGTCATAAGCTCGAGTGTGTGTGTCAACCTCTGCAGGAGTATTCCTAACCCAAGAGTGGTACCTCAGGGGTTAGGAAACACGGGCCCAACTGTGGAATGAACATGAGACCGATATAGCCCGGTACGAGTTGTAAACATAAGACCGATATAGCCCGGTACGAGCTGCCGGCATGGGACTCCTGAGATCCTGTTGTACGAACGCACACTCAAGCTACCCAACACCCGCGTATTTATAGCTACTATGGTAATAACTAGATCATTAATTAAAAATGCCGAAAAGACTAGAATTGTGGTATGGTAATTGTATAGAATGAAACTGGTAAATAGTAGTGTGTCATGGCATGTAGTTCAGCATCTTAATCAGCGATCTCGTTCATAAAGACTAGAGTATTGAATAGCCAGGACTTGTCAGTGGTAATAGTTATCAGGTAATAGTAACTGCATGAAGGCGGTGTACAAACTGGTATGAGTCACAATTGTTATCTTTACCGTTAACCTTAATATGGATATACTAATCACAATCTGACTAGAAATATATAAATGTGAGATAGGTTAACAACTTTCGAACTTTATTTCTAGTTAAAATAAATCTCATTTTAAAACCATACTTGCTAATTATTCTCACTTGCTGCATAACAGTTTGCCTATATATATATATATATATATATATATATATATATATATAACGAAAAAGATACTAACACATTTCTCTTTTATTCTAACAGTGCAGGAAAAATATATATTACATATAACCACAAAGGAATGCCGATGTACATCGACCAAAAGTAAAGCAAGAGTACTTGCCTGAAGGATAAGGATCACGGAAGAACGATGTACGAAGATGCGAGGCACGAACTCGGCTAGGATTCAACTTGGGATCAGAGTTATACGCTCTTTCTAGATTGATTTTGCCATAAGCCAACAATGTACCGCACTTAACATATGATTGTATATAACCAAACATGCACAATGAAATAAACATGTAATATTTTATTTATATGGATATAAATATAGCGACATATCATGCACTAAGAGAAACTTGCCTCGGAGACGGGAAAACGCGACAATGGAAATGCAAACTCCAAACTTGATGTTAGGGAACACGGTTAGAAACCTCGATGGACTTGGACTCGGCTCCGGCGATCTGGGCTTGCTGCGGCAGTGGTGACGTCGTCGTGGTCGAGGATAGTAATGTCGACGATGGGTTTACCGGCGAGGTTTCACGGCAAGGCAGTAAGTTTTCTGGCAACGGTATTGGGTGTGGGTTCTGCAGGGTCGGGTTCTGGTCGGGGTATGCAGGGGTCGAAAGAAAGAGAGAGGGAAGAGAGGTCGTGGAGAGGGGGTGAATCCGACAGGATCGGAGCTTCGGCGAGGAGGGTACAGCGAGGATCCAGGGTGGGGTTGCAGTCGCGGTCTGCAGAGGAGGAGAAGGGAAGTGGAGGAGGAAGAGAAGGTGGAGACAAGGGTGTAGGGCGACGGCGGTGAGATGGGTGACGGTGAGGTGCAGGGCGAATGCTGGGTGAAGGTCGGCGACGAGGGGACAGAGGAGAGGTCAGGTCGTGCGGTGATGGGTTGCTGCGGGGATGTGGGTTGCAGGAGAGAGGCGTCGTGGGGAGAAGAGAGAGGTGAGGAGGAGAAGGTCAAAGGTGGAGGCGGCGAAGGCGAGGCGCGGGCGTGAGGCGACAGAGAAGATGATGGGTTCTCGTCGGGGTTGGGGGTTTTGTGCAAGGAAGAGTTCGGGGAAAAAGGGGGAGAAGAGGAGTGGAGGAGAGGAGGAGGTGAAGTGAAGGGGAGGTCGACGACGACGAGGGTCGACAGCAAGATGGGTTCCTGGGTTGCGACGGGAATTTGCAGCGGGGAGAAGAAGAGGTGAGCGGAGGAGAAGGTGACAAAGGTGGTGGTGGAGGCGAGGGGATGAAATATAGGGTCGAGGGTCCGTGAGGGCGACGACGACATGAGGATTAGGGTTTGGGTTTCGTAGGCGGCGGAGAAAGAAGAAGCAGGTGAAGAGAGAGAAGGAGACGTGGGTGTAGGGAACGTGGGGTTTAAAAGTAATAATAAGAAATACGTATAAAGAATATATATTTATGAGACAGAGAGGAGTGAGTTCGGTGAGATTTGAATACTGTAAATATTTTGAAAATCTTTAGTTGCTTAAAACAATATAAACGAATATATATTAACAGTATAATATTATATGAATATAATATTTGTTAAATTTGAGTTTTGTGGTTAATACAAAAATACTCCAAAACACGCCCCGGTCGGGTCTAAAATTATGGTTTGAAAATACGGATAACATACGTGTCAACCAAACCCAAAAGCGATGTCCGGTTAAAGAAAATGCATACCCCCAATAACGGATACACGTAGTATACACGTAGCGATCCAAACGGGTCCGTTTCACTAAACAGAACGAGAACAAGATGTACGGATACCACCACAGAGTTAGGGGTATGATGCAGGACATGCTAGATATTTAAAATATATTATTTGACTAAAACTGTATTATAAAAAAATAACAGATGAACGGAACATATGCGAGCACGGATCCTCAAAAACCAGCATAGATAAAACGTGAACAAGAATCAAGACGAGTTTCAAGCATGCGGGTCGGGTCGGATACCAAACACAGGAAACATAACACTATCCGCACCCAAAAACAAATAAAGTCAAGAAAACCCCACAAGAAGATAAATAGAATAAACAAATCGAACATGGTATAACTGAACTAGGGTGTTACATGGGTTGTGCAGCAGTGGCAGCATCGAGAATAGCAAGATTGGGATCTGGCATGCACAGATCTCGAGAGCAGTCCATAGTGAGCTCAGGCAAGGTTATTCCACCAGTAGGTTTAACCGAACTGTTTATGGCAAAGTAGTAAGCTTTTGCGATGAAGACAAAGGCATAAGTTGAGTTAATAGATTGCTCGATGAAGCCACTGCAGGGTGTCTTAACTTCAAAGGAGTACAAATTTCTGAAAATGCTTGTAGCGAACTAGCGATCACTATGAATCTCACAAGGATCAAGTTCTGGGTTGCTTAGCTTTTAATTTATATGTTTTTCCATGTGTTGTTCCTGATGAGTTGCTCATATGAATCATGCAAGTAAACTCTTATATTGAAAGAGTAAAATTTTATTTGGTTTTTCAGATATGGAGTTCTTCTCATAATTTGAGCTTTTTACTCTCACATCAGCATCACGTGGGTAATTTGTTATATATCTAGTGCATGTGGAAACAGAAGAGCAAAAACTATGATTGAATGCACATCACTGATGATAATAACAGCATTTCTCAATTATCGACTAATATTACAAGAATAAATCGTGACATATTTTTTTGGAATAACACATAAGCTGTTGAAAACAAGCTAGTAAACATGCAGCTACGGAGTATTTTGGCATACCTGTAAATCTCTGAATAAAGAAAATAGATATAGTTTTTCTCTGTGTTGCATTGTATATATGTCCTTCACCGGCACAAAATTTTGATAATCGATGGAGACTTTCGATTTTTATATAAATTACGGAGTTTAAGCCATGCATTCCCAATGAGATAATAAGACAAGCAATAATGTTTCAATTTCGCTTTCTGGCTTTGATTTCATTGTTCCCAGAAAAACATATGGCAGAGAAAACAATTGTAAGAGAACAGAGTAGTGCAGAACCGAAAGTAGCGCTAGATACAATTCCTGTGAGCGCTGCATCACCACAAGGTATTCTCCAAAGCACACTGTTTGATTCAGAACCCAAGTTACTAACTGCCCATGAACAGGTCTCGTTCTGCAAATTTTTCAGTTTGCAGCGCAAGAACAAATCTGGGTTCCCAATTGCAACTCGTGCATAACCACTAGTATCGAGGGGCTGCAGAAAATTTAGATTATCAGTACTTTATATATTTGTGAACAGAAACTTGCTGAACGAGAACAAATAGAACAATTATATTTACAGTGAATAAAAAAATTATCTTCCAGATATTGGAAGAAGGGTTCATAAAGCACATTCCTGATAACAGTAGTTATGGACTTTGAACCTATTGTTTCTGTCTTCTAACACTGGTGCCAAGCGAACAGATAAAAACTATATACAATAAGATTTTCGGTACAACCATTACAATGATATACAAAATAAGAAATAGAGTTAAAAGCCTATTCGAAATTTGCATAAGATGTTGTGAATGTCCAAATTTTCCTCCAGGATGACAGAATAGATGATATCAAATACAGGTACCAAGTACCAAGCTTGGAAAAGAATCTCGAAATTGAGAATAAATATTAATTTTATGAAGCCTGTAATTTCAAAGACAAATATCGGCCTTGAGAATATTTCAAATACTAGATTTAGATTATCCTAATGGGGAGGGTAAATCAGGCATTGTGACATATGATGGATTTTCCCAAGTACTTCCTAATCCAAGTCATTAAATTATGATGACATCTCCATGTCCATGAATGTTAGTTCAATTTACGCATAAAAAGTTGATTCTCAACTTATTCCACTACCAACTATTTTCTGTAGAATTCCCTAATTTTAGGTTTAGATGAAATGTTATTGCTATAATTAAGTCTAAACATACGAGAAGAGCACACATGGTTATTATGCAAACAATATTTCAGGCTATAACTTTTAATTTTTAGCAATAATCTTCTAAACATGTAGCAACAATTTTGTTTGAGATCCTAGCTACATCCCTGATAACTTTACTAATGCTATTCCTTCCCCATGGTTGCCCTTCTTTTCACCGGAAAATAGAAATAAACATATGAACCTCAAGCTGATTCAAGTAGATCAATTACAGTGAAGATTACACCATCTCATTTCCAACACTACTTCAAAACTCACTGGATATCTCGCATGCAATGGCAATTGAACTACAGTTTCACAGCTCTTCAGTGCAAAGTTACACTCAATACCCATGTGGATCTCTACAATCGATCTGTTGGATAGCACAGATGGTAGTTCCAGATTCGTGTCTCCATACACAGCAGCAGCCTGAAAAACTGCAGCAAGGGAAAAAGAAAAATACAATGAATGTGAACTTGGTTTCTATTATCATATGGTATGATTGTCTATTTTGCATATTTGTACACTCGAAATAAACTAGCTAATAATTATTCAACTTTATTATCCTCACATTGTGGACACTCTATATACTTCGTGCTCATTTCAATACTTTTTTCCATTTATATATAATTCCGATTTTTCTTTTTTTAAAATGCAAAATTGAGCTCATCAAGCACATGGGGATGCATACTACATTTCATAACATGGATTATCAAAACTCAAGAAGTAATAAAAGACAATTGTTGGAAAAATTAAATAATAGTCCAGCTTCTCACCCTTCCGTTCAACAAGATGCTGCAGCTCAAATGGGTCTGCAAAGACCCCAATTGGAAGTCTTTCAATAATTATTGCTTCACAGGAACTATCATTCGTCCAATTCAACAAGTTCAATTGCAAGTCAAATCTTATTGTGGAAACTAAATTTCGGTGAGACCCTCCACCAATCAACTTCCGTTTAAGTTCTGAAAGCTCAAGCACATTAGTATTGTCAACCAGCCCTTTACACAGGTCATCAGAACCAATCCTTTGGGTTAAGAAGCTATGAAAATCTGAGTCTAATAAGCTATCATAGTTATCGAAGTAAGATGCGGTGAGATACTCCTGAGAGCATGGCATGCATCCGATAATATTTGGTGTGCTATTTCTTATAAGGCCAACATTACAAGTCTCCATCTGGGATAAAAATATAAAGGGGAAATGATTAGTGTTGCTTGAGGGATGATAATCCATAAATATTTTGGTGAAAAAAGAAGGAAAAAACTAAACAAGGTTTAGATCAATTAAGAGAGATACAAAAATACTTGGATATGAGGATACCCATAAGTTATACAAGTGTAAAGCCCGTGTATATTGGTGTTGTCACTAATTTGTAAGTAGTAAAGCAGATATGAAGACAGACAAGAGAAAGAAGTATGGAGTTGTATTAAGCTCCAAACCGGTCTAATTTTTTGTGGATTATTAACACGCCGCTTAAATTTTAGTTGCTTCATGATTTTATTATGTTTATTTTCACTTAAGGTGGCTTAACAAGAACCTTCAAAAAGAGAGAATTGACCAATAATCAAGTAGATCAGAAATATTTCACTGGACAAAACCCAACATTTCCAGCAACCACAGAATCGCAATATTCTCATTGTTACGACCAATTTCTCCTAATCGGAGGCTGAAGTTGTTCGATTTTTCGTATTTGTTATCAAGGAATAAAAATCTTTTTGATTGCTCCCTGCTACTCAACATGATAATAGGCTCAAAATTATATAAACAAATAACACCATCTTCACTATAGACAATGGACACGACATAAACATCAAGAAAGTAGCTAACTTTTATAATCTCAAGTTTGCATTTTGCAACAAAATCTAACCTTTTCAGTGCACGAATCATCGGGATCGCAGCTGGCACGGCTGAAATGAAGGGCAATCACAACCAAAATTTTGACACAAAGGTGATGTCTTGGATCCATAAGGAACCAATCCCATTCACATTCAACCTGCAGAGCGAAAAGATAAGGATCAAAATACAAATAAATAGCTACAGAATTATTAAAAATCGCCTTTTTTTCCTAAAGAAAATTAATGAGTCGTTGTAAAGGGCAGCAATGGCGGCGAGATTCACCTAGGGGAGATCAGAAAGCTCGAGCTCTGAGGACGAGCTTGATCGATGCTGGTTTCTGGCGGCGGCGCAGGCGGCGCAGGCGGCGAAAGTTTCCGGCGGCAGTTTGGCGGCGGTTTGGCGGCGGCGGCGGGCTCTTCGGAGTAAATTTCTCCAGTGGCCGAAGTTTCTTCGCAAAAGGGGATACAAAGAGCTTGATCAGATAAACTCCTTCTAATCATTTAACTGCGGTAGTTTGGGTGAGGGGAGCGAAGCCATCGATTTGTAAATATGTACTGAAATCCTGATCTGTAACCAAATGTTGCGTTTAGGGGAGTGACGTGTAACTATAGTTTTAAAATTATGGGACCTTGATAACTTAAATCATGGTTTTGTGATTATTCATTTTAAATGTAAATTACTTAAAAGTTCATGCGTATATTATAAATGTATTATTAATATTTTTATTTACTTTAAACATTAATAAATAATATAATAATGTCATAAATATTAATAAATAAAAAATCATTTCAAAATTAAAAATGGTCCTTCGGCTAGGTTTTTTAAATTGAAAGGAGCAACGGCGGTTGACCCTTTAAATTAAAAGAAATTTGGGAAGGGGGGCCCACCTTTCCCCGCCGCTCTTGCCCGCTCTTCCGTTCGGGGGAGCGGCGCCGCGTTGAGCGGCGCCAGGGTGGAGTGTTGGCAAATGCTCCCCCGAACGGGGCCATAAGATTGGGTCATGGGTAAGGAATCTTTTACAAAGGATAGCATTTTTGGTCAAAATATTATTTTTGACAAGTGTTTCCCAAAATGCCCTTATAGATTTGAATGTAACAATATTCCTTAGACTTGGGTAAGCAAGGGTATTTTTGGAAAGCTAAATTCTTGATAAGACATATTTCCCAAGTTGTTCTTATAAAGGATTTGCAAAACTTTTAGGAAAGCCATAAATGATTTTAAAGGTTTTATGTCGAAAAAAAATTAATAATTCTCATGCTGTTCATATGAAGGATTTGCAAAATCCTTGAGAAAAGCTTACTCATTGTCTAACATGGTATTTCTTCATTTGGGTACAATTTGTTGGCAATAGTATCCTCAAGGCAATTATTGTAATTCCAGGTAAGCAATTATGATAATTGAAGGACATATACAGCTCGAACGGTCTTGCTCGAGATAATAGTATGTTGTCTGGTTTGTCTTTATCATTTATGTGTGTATGTTTTAGTTACTATTAAGTGTCGCTAATACATAATGATAAAACCCGTAGGATTCTTACTTGACTACCAGCGTTATGATGACGATCATATACGTGGGAGCTGGGTAGTCCATAAATACGTCCTTGAATATCCTTAGTCGAGAGAGTATCGAGACTGGGCATCAATATTCCGGAGTAGACTAATATATACGTTTCTAGGCCCTGATGAGAAGCGATGGCTGGTCTCACAAGCCGTTAGTGTTTTGGCGCCTATGATAGTATATAGATGCTCACTGGAGGTGAGTATACCGGATGGACTCGCTGAGAACTTCTAGATGGTGTTATACATATCGTCAGATAGCAGTTCTCAGGCGACATGAGTACATGGCGTTTTTTTGACCTGAGATTGTCATTTGTCTCGTATTAGTTCCCATTGTATTTAAATTACTACCCTACCATGACTCAAAACATTTGTACAAACAGATTTTAGTTGGGTACAGTCTCGAAGCAGACGGAGGCAGTGAGCAATCGGCAGGGATCCGTCTCTCCCGGTACAGGGAGTCGATGTTGTGATGTGTTCGGTTAGCCATCACCATAAGTTCCTGACCAAGGCGGATAAGATCTACTGATTGGAGATCAGTAGTTTCTCGATTAGTAATGGGCCTGACACCGATACAACTTATCAGGTTATTAGGGGTCTGATATTTACACTCTCTAGACCAGGTATGCGACACTGTTAGACGAAAAGACATGATTGTACGTAAATTGTCACATTTAGGCTCAGTAGGGTATATATGGACTTAATTGTTGACCTCTCTTTCTGTATATATCTGGGTAGCCGTTACGTACAGTTAGTACCGCCGACGTGCTTGTGGTATGGATTTATCTAGTAATCACAGCCAGCATATTGTCGAGTCTTTAGAGTCCCGAAAGATTTCCCGGTTCAGACGATATGATGCAGATGTCGTACGTTGATACGTACAGAGATCCGATTAAATACGTGTGCTTGGTATAAGAATTTAATCGGACAGTTGATAATACTAGCCGGTTTAGGAGTAAACCGGATTATTAAATCAAGTATTGATTTAATAATTTATATATATATATATATTCTAGTATTATGTTCACTATTCATTTTCACTCTCTTGGCTATCCATATTTTTATACGGATATGCGTATACGTATTTTGATACACATATTGGGGTTGTATTCCGTGTTTATACAGAATACTTCTAGAAGGAGGACACTTTATTTTAGGGATTTCTTTTATAGGAAATTGAAAATGAGATGGCTTGGTGAGGTGTAAAGAGAGCATGGTTGTGAGGAATGGGCTTGATATTTTATTTGAAAATAGTATGACATATTTTATGATATGGTTGGAAAAATATCTCACCACTTTCATTCACTCTTCATGACACATTCTCTCTCCTCTCCTTTGTCCTCATGTGCTTCCAGCCTCTCTTGAGTTTGTAAGAGGAGAGAAATTTGATGGTGGTAAATCCTACACCCCTCACTTCATTTCTAGCAAGTTTAGGGTGTCGGTTGCTTCCTCAAAGTTCGTTTTGGAGCGAAACTGAAGCTTGAATCGGTTTCTCTCGGGTGGATCATTTTCGGTAAGAGCGGTCGTCTCTCAAACTTGTTCCCGACGGTCTACGAGGAGTTTGAAAGGGTCTTCCACAGTTGGGTGGACACACATCAAAGCTTGTAGTCTCATGATTTATAGCTAGCTCTTGCATTAGTTTCTAGTTTAGTGTTTGGAACAATTTTAAGGTCGTGGTTTTCTCGTGCTCGCTAGAAATTTTCGTTTGTAATTCGCTTCGACTGTAGCCGCGAGTGCTAGGGAACCCAGCATAATTTATAGGCCATATCTCTATAGTATGAGTGCAATGAAGTTTTTCCTTTAATTATCCTTGAGTTTTATAGATCATAATATTTGATGGGAATTTATAAAAAAAATTAAAAAGAGAAACAATAATATTTGTATTGAAATAGTCACAAAAAATATCCTATATCTTTTTTTCAAATATCGTGAAATAATAATGTTTCAAATAACAATAGTTATTTTACATTTATTTATAGATATTATAATTGCTTTGAAGCTTATGTTAAATTTCACGACGCAAATAACTATCGCTATTTAAAAATTTATTAGGTAATGAATTTATTGAAAATGATTTTTAAACTAAAATGTTGACATAATTTATTGTTTACATTGGTCACATTACATAACATAAAACAATCGTATTTGTAAATTGTAAATTAAAAACACCAAAACAGGGTATTTATTTAGATATGACTATTATTCTTGGTATCTACTCACAAGTCACAAATATATGGTATTTATATTTAAAAACTATTAAAATGTTTTGATATTTAAGTGAAATTTAGCCTTTATACAGTCTTGAAATAGTAAACTAGGATCTAAATTGTTATATGCTATTTCTTATAGAAAAAGAAATCAAATACTATCTTGATAATCAAATAAAAAGATAGACTGTTTAGAAAATTATTAAAATTATATTCAATAATTAGATTATTTATCATATATAATATAAAGTATATAATTATCTTTTTAAATAAATTACATACAATAATTATAGTTCCATTACAACTAATGACACGTCCCACTTCCCAAAAGACAGCAGCAGGCATGTGACGGGGCCCGCGACGTATTTATATTGAGAAAGGGGTCTTTCCCATAATAATTACGTTAAGCGTGTTAGTGTATATGCCCTAGGGCCATTATTGTATCATACTAGCTTGTATATTACTTAATGGAAGCTTGGGATATTCACAGTTATATTAACAGTTTTGCTAAATATGGTAGTATGCTACTTGGTTATATCTATCTTAATATGTGTGTACGTATTGATAGAGCCCTTAAGATCTTGCTTGAGTACCAGCGTTGTGATGGCAGTCGCATTAGTGGGGGCTGAGTGGTCTACAAGCACATCCTTTTTCAAGTCCCTAGTCGTAGGATTATCGAGACAGGGCATCGATACTCCGGAGTAGACTAGTGTGTACGCTTCTCATCCCAGTTGGGGAGATGGTCTGTCCCACAGCCATCAGTATGTCGTACTGGAGATAGTATACAGGTGCTCGTTGGGTTACGGGTACACCGGACAGGACTCGCGGGGAACTGTTGGTTGGTATTATACCCATCGTCAGTTAACAGTTCCCAGGTGACATGAGTACAGCATAGTTCACAGACTTGACACTGCTGCTTCGTCTCGAGTGTGTCCCACTGTTCTTAGATTGCTACCCTACCACGGCTCAAAGGAGTCGTGCAAACAGGTAGCAGTTGGGTGCAGTCCCGAGCACTTGGAGGCAGTGGCGGTTAGACAGGATTCGTCTCTCCCGGTATTGGGAGTTGATATCGCGCTGTGTCAGAGAGCCATTATGCAAAGTCCTTGGTCAGGGCAAGCGAGATTTACCGGTAGGTTTTCCAGTAGTTTCTCAAGGTGTAATGGGCTTCGCTCCGACACGACTTATACCGCTTTTAGGGGACTGACGCTTGCCGCCCCCTAGGCCCGATATGCGATAGTCCTAGACGAATAGACCGGACTGTACGGAGATTGTCACATCAGGCTCAGTAGGAGTTCGGATGGGTTTCCTCATCGGCCTTCTTATCGACATCTACCTGGGGACCGTTACGTACAGCTAGTGCCGCTTGCGGTCTGTGGTTAAACCCACTGCCAGCGTAGTAGTCGAGTCTTTAGAGTCCCACACAGAGAGTTTCCCTGCTCCGGGCGAAACGATATAGAGGTCGTATGGTTTTACGACAAGGGTTCGGACGCATACGTGTTTTTACGCACGTACGATATTCGGACAGTTTTTACTAGCCGGCTTTGGTTTAAACCAGATTCTAGTATCGGATTATTGGATTTATACAGTCTAAAGTTTTTCCGTGTTTTCACGGATAGGAGGGGCGTTCTCGTAATTTGGCGAGAAGCTTCTAGAAGGATGATGACTTGGGGGTTAATCTGGCATTTGCATTTATTGATTTAGTGACTCATTTGTGTGATTCATCCATAGAGTTAATGATGTATTTAATGGCTAATGACTCATGAGATGAATCACACAAGGTGAATGAATGAAGCATGGTTGATAAATCATTTGATTTATTCATTTAATAAATCATCATGCTTCATATATTCAAAATGAATCATTATTTCATTTCATTCTCACTCTCATCTTCTCTCTCCTCAAGCTCTCTCTCTTCAAACCCTAATCCTAACCTCTCATATGTTGAGATCAAGGATTAGTAAGACTTGTTAATCTCTAATCACACTCTATATTACCTAGGTGACTTTGATTAGCAATTTGAGTAACCTAGTTTCCTCAAGTTAGAGGCAAAGCTTGGAGTAGTAGCTTTCGGGTGGATCGTCTATTACAAAGAGGAGGCCGACGAGAAGGTGGTTAACAAGAAGAAGAAGGAGTTGGTTCATTAGGTATAATCTTCTTTCATAGTAGCTAACTACTCCTATGTTAGTGTTAGTTATAGTTTAGCAAAGATCCTTTCGGTTAGTCGATGTTAGCTTAAAGCAAAAGATTGTTTTTCATATTTCCGCCTCCCCGCAACTCGTGGGGTGTACAACGTCGACTTACAGTGGTATCAGAGCCTCGCTAAACCATAACTAACTTGTTAGCAAAGTCATTAGAAATTCGATCGCAAAACGAACCGGAAAAAACATCATTTTTATCAAGTTTCTGTCGTTTTTAAAACAGGGTGTCGGGACCCGGTTCTAGCTCACGGAGCAAAGTGCCACACGGAACAAAGTGCCACGCCAAGTGTCGTGTTAAGTGGACAGGGGCCACCTCTTGAATCCGTGGGGGCCACCTCTTGAGTCCGTGGAACCCACTGCAGAACAATGGGGACTCTTCGGAATATATTCCGAAAGGGGGCAGATCTGTACTATAAATAGAATGATACCACTCTTCAATACAGAGGCGCCTTTTAAGTGAACCGGAACTATAGGAGCTTGAGAACTCCGTAGTTAAGCGTGCTCGGGCCAGGGAAGTCTTTGGATGGGTGACCTCCTGGGAAGTGGCCCTGGTCGGGTCCGGTTCATTCTAAAGGGAAAAACCGTGCGGTTTCGGCCAAAGCGGACAATACTCTCTGTATTGGGGGTGGGGCGTGACAGAATGGTATCAGAGCCAGGTTCCTCAATAGTAGGTCTGTGGTTCGAGAACGAACCATTGTTCAAAGGTGGGGAGAATGTCGGGACCCGGTTCTAGCTCATGGAGCAAAGTGCCACACGGAACAAAGTGCCACGCCAAGTGTCGTATTAAGTGGGCGGGGGCCACCTCTTGAATCCGTGGGGGCCACCTCTTGAGTCCGTGGGACCCACTGCAGAACAATGGGGGGACTCTTCGGAATACATTCCGAAAGGGGGCAGATCTGTACTATAAATAGAATGATACCACTCTTCAATACAAATGCGCCTTTTAAGTGAACCGGAACTATAGGAGCTTAAGAACTCCATAGTTAAGCGTGCTCGGGCCAGGGAAGTCTTTGGATGGGTGACCTCCTGGGAAGTGGCCCTGGTCGGGTCCGGTTCCTTCTAAAGGGAAAAACCGTGCGGTTTCGGCCAAAGCGGACAATACTCTCTGTATTGTCTATACCACAACCACCAAACTTTTTTGCACTGTTACACTTTCCTTTTACAAATTTCGAGGATGAAATTTTTATAAGAAGGGTAGAATGTAACAACCATAATTTTCTTATACACTTTTTCCTATACAAATTTTTTTTTCAAAATATTTTTAAAATCCACAAAGGGGTATTTAAGCCTGAGCACAAGATTTAGGTATTATTTTTGTTTTTAATTACAAGCTACAAGAATGAAATAACTCCATTTTTAGTGTACAAGAAATTACTTTAAATTTAATGTATACTAGGAGTATTTATTCTTGCTGCTATCAGTTTAAGTAATTAAAAACCACAATAATTATAAGAAGGAGCTTGTAGCTCATTGGTAATACCTTGCACTGCTGAACCAAGCCACCGGAGTTCAAATCCCATGCCCCACATTATTTTTGTATTTATTTTGTTTTAATTTTTTTGGAAGTTAACGGTAAAAAGGCCATAACTCCCAAAATATGTACTGGACAACAAAAAGTAAAAATACCAAGTTGTTCCTTAGGAAAACCCCCGGCCATTGGACCCTCGACTCGGCACGACTCGGCTCCTCCGGCCGGCGACTCGGCCGACTCGGTCCGGCGCCACCGACCGGAGTTGGCCGGACGGCCGAGTCACCAACTGAGAAAAGTTGGCTCTTGACTTGGTCAACCCTCTTGCACACTTATTATACCTGGATCGGTTTTGATTTGGCTAATAAATCCCTTTTACTCCTAGGTTTAATGATTTTTAATGAATTTTTAATGTTTTTTTATATTTTCTTTTAATATTTTTATCCTAACCCTAACCCTAGCCTAGCCCTATATAAAGACCCCTACCCTCTACCATTTCACCTCACCACTCTAAGTCTACTCTCCCAAATTCTCGAGAACTCGGTACGAAAAGCGAGAAGCGAAGCACTGCCGAAATCGACGACGGATTCCGGCGACCGGATCAGAACCTTCGCGACGTTTTGGACGAATCGACAACCACCACATCCCTTAGCTTCCTTAGCTTGTCCAAACCGTAAGTCCCACCTTCTTCTATCTCTCTTTTCTGTAATGTAAAAATACGACTTTTTGGAACCCGACGGAAATCGGATTCATGTTGACTATTAATCACCCATAAACCAATTTAATCAAACTTTTCACATGAAATGATAACTTCTTTGCAAAACCGTATTCTTTTCATAAAAATACCATGAGTTCATTTTTCTTAGTTTAATTAATTACCTCACTCCTAAATATGTTTATTTTGATCACTAAACTTGTAGAACCCAATTTGAATGAAATTTCACACATAAAATGATAACGTTTTCGAATACCGTATTCTTGCATTTTAATACCTTCAAGTTTAATACATCATATTTAATCTCTAAAAATTCATTAAACCTTAAAATAAGTCACGAGGTAATGACCTACCTCTACACACACTCAATATAACCCTAATTAATAAATATCAAAATACAGAATACGAAATTATAGGACTTTTCACTAAAATACCCTAATCTTTATAATCTTTATTGAAAGTTTTAAGTTGTAAACATTTCTAAATAAAATATTTTAATAAAATGAAAGCACGATTGGTCATGGACATCGATCGTTTATCTAAACTGTCTTGTGGTGCCTAGGCAAGTGTGTCTAAGGCTAGTGGTTTTTACTTAGGCCCACGACTGTGGTTCCTTCCCACTTACCTGGCACTTACCTGGCCGCAATTGACGGTGAAGAGGCGATTTGAGGCTTCTAATGACTCATCGTTTAGACCTTAGAAGTAGGCTATTTGGCTTAGGAAACCCCAACAACTAAAATACGGAAAACTATACTTTTTGCAAATAAATACCTTATATTTATAAAACCGTTTTCCCAAATGAAAAGTATTTGTTAAACCTAAGCAAAGTGCCGCTACAACCCACTTTTGGGGAACCTGTTAGGGATAGTACGGTTCATCGTGCACCCGCAGGCTAGTAGTGCGAGATTCAGACCTCCGCAAGGAGCATTCGGTCTCGAAAGGTTTAAAATACGACATTTAAGGAAAATGAGATTTTTGAAAATAAAATATTTATATAAAATTATTCATGTGTTAATATATATATAATTATCATTTAAACACCTATTTTATCATAATATAAAGTTTCCACATTTTTCTAAAAAAATAACAAGATTAAAAGTTACACTAAAATACCATGAATTTCAGATAAGATAATTAATACTTTTATTAGAATATATTCACTAGAATAACACAAATAAAATTCACATTCATTATAACAATTAAGACGATTATTAAATACTTGAGGTGTATTTTGAAAACTATACAAAAGTATTTTTACATAAAACCCCCTCAAGTTTTACAAATTACAATAAGGCCCCTAGCTAATATTGAACTTCAAATTATCTTTTTTAGTCTGACTCGGGTTAGAGTCTGACTATTTCTGACTTGAATATGATTCAAGTCAATCTATATTCTTTTATATTCCAATACAATTTGAATACATGAAACCCTGAATCCAGTTAACAATATATTCATTTTGACTGAATCAAACCATGGATATTCATCCATTATCCTGATATTCCATTTACATGATTATACAGTTTTAACATGTTTACTGATATCATGGTTTTGGTCAGTCGCCCAACTTACATATTCCAATACCACATTACTGTTAAAACACTACGGGGTTTAAGGGGTAGATTGGTACGGAAGGTGTTAAAGGTGGCACGAGGTGGTCAGATTAAGACACCTAACCTGAATCCTATTGCTGTTGTACCGTAGCATAACGGTTCCTTGTACTTTCCTTTTGCCCTGATCTCTAGCATATAGAGATCCCCCTCGTATACACTGGCATCCTTCTGTACCAAGTTACAAACAACAGCGTTAACTTAATATTCCATAATATTCAACAATGTAATACTTTAGAAAATACTATTACTCTGTCATTCTCATTCTTCTTATTCTTTGGGACTTACCGAGCGACCTGTTCGCTGACGACATTCTATTTCCTTCTTCTTTGAATGTCGTCAGGTGCGTTGGACCAAGCTGAGATCGAGCCCACCGGTGAAGATTTGGAGCAGTTCCAAGAAGACCCAGAGCTCCAGATAATTGTACCTTGTTCTTTCCAGTATTTTTCATTTCTGTTATGCCACTGTTTAGCCATTGCTTTTTCATTCCAGTTGTATTTTCATTTCATGCATTGTACAAAGAATGTTATTAATAAAAGTTGCTGTTATTTCTATATCTTTCGTCTCTTGTGATTTATTTTATATTGCTTAGCTACGCTTAGCGTATGTACTTCTGAGTACGTACGTAGCGGACCTCGTCACGTCCACTTCGCCGTACATTGGGAAGCGGGGCGTGACACAGGGTCTAAAATTTTTTCAGGGACCCTTAAAATTACAAGCTGGGAAACTTAAGAATACTGGAGAAATTTGGGTTCCTGAATCGGCCAAAACGCCGCGGAACCGCGGCCGATCCAAGCGATCGGCCGAGGATCCGCTGTCGAGTTGGGGCCGAGTCAGCCCAAAATTCCCCAGAGCTCTTCTGTGATAATTTTGTTCTTTCTGGAATGTTTTGTTTCTGCCCTTTGTTTCTGCCCAAGTCTCGGGTGCACAGAGAAGTTTTTGGAGTAGAATCAATTGTGTTTGCTCGATCGAAATTCTACGATGTTTGGCTAATTAGATTATATCTGTGATTTGTATAATGTGTTCGTAAATCTCCCCTAACTGCTAGTATGTCGGTTGGCAGGGGGTTGCACATTTCTGTAATGATTTTACTGTTTGTGTTTATGAACTTGATTGGATCGTTGTGATGATTAGCCGGGGTTTGAGATGGGTTTTTATATTCATTCATTCGATGTAAATTGTAATATGTTGTAATATTCTTTTGCGGGGCACATCCAGGTTGCGGTTGTAGCCACCGTTGTATTATTTCATCTACTGATTTTTGCTCCTAGGATAGACCCAAGGTGGGGTGCACAAACTACCGGGTACTTTGAAGTGTTTAGTGGCCTATTCAAGTTGTTGAGGGAGACCGCTTCAGTTCGGGTACTTGGCGGGTAGTTTGTCGTACCCGTAAGGGTCTAAGGTGGGGTAATGGCTATTCATCATAACTGTGTAATCCGTCTTTCGCTGCAGGCTCAAAGGAAACGCAGATTGCTTGTATATCCAATAATGTTCATCTGTGATCTGGAATGCATATTATTGCGTCTGACGAATGTAAAATATCTATATATGATAGCTATTTAGACGTCACTTATGTTTTACACCCGCGCTAGCC
The DNA here is from genome assembly GCA_030015575.1 of Agapanthus africanus. Taxonomy (NCBI): domain Eukaryota; kingdom Viridiplantae; phylum Streptophyta; class Magnoliopsida; order Asparagales; family Amaryllidaceae; genus Agapanthus; species Agapanthus africanus. Next base: position 965,725,358 of record CM057338.1, read on the forward strand.
CAGCCCCCGCTCTATCGTTAGTTAAGTAACCTAACGGGCGATGACGAGACCCAGTGGCAAATGCGGATGGCATAAGAGGACGTTGTATTTTCGTTGTTTTCTGCAATGATAGGTTAATTGATGGGACGCATTATTTTAATGCAAAGAAAATAAACCAAAGTTGAATCGTTGGAAGAGTTTAAAAGAAACCACTCAGTTATTTTTAAAACAGAAGATATTTTTTAATTGAGGAGCTTTAACCATTCCTTTTAAAAGCTATCAGGTTCCTTCGGTCATATCAAGTTCACTACGTTCACGGTTTCGCCAAAACCATTCGTAGCCCTCCGTCATTTTATTTGGGTATTTAGTAGTATTTAAACTATATATTTTGACCAACGCCAAGGCATAGTGTTTGGTAGCTGCTAGGTATTCATTTGTTGTATAAATAGATGAGTTAGTTTGGGACAATCGTATTATCATTAGACCAACGTCAGGGGTATGTACGGATGGGTTCAAATTAACAAGATAATGATGGGTAGAACTTGACATGTGACTTATGACATTTTGACCAACGCCAAGGTCATAAGAGCATGCGGCAGAAATTTATATCGAGAATTTCTAAAGAAACTAAAATTTGCAAAGAGATGCATACCATTTGGAGTTTGATGAATGTTGGTAGGATTCCTTCAAGATTATCATACGATGATATTTGGATCCCGATCCTACTGTGAGTATATGCTACTCATCAGGAGATTCGTCACTTAACGATCAATGCTATAAACCAAGTAGGTGCCGAGAAAGGTGTCAGCAGGGTTATGCCCCCAGAGAAAAGAGGTTATTTAATTAAGGAACTTCGCGAAAGCGTTGGAAAACCTCCCTCGAAGTACCGACACCGGCCTGGCTGAACGGTTAAGCAAGTATTGTACAGTGAGAATAGTCCTGACTAGTTCTTCCTTTTTGGTTTGAGGAAGGATTCGAGAAACTGTAGGAGCCATCCAGTTTAGATAAATTAAAAACCACTTTAAACTTGAAAGAGCATCATGCTAAAGTGTTCCCTCTCTCTTATTGCAGAGACCCAAAACATGACTGGCCTTAAGTTACTATTAGAGAAAAATATATTAACATGGCCAAACTATAAAGATTGGCTGCGGAATGTCAAGATGGTTTTGACCTATGACAAATTGGGGTATGTCCTTACCGCTAAGGCACCTGCTGTCCCTGGTCCCAAATCCAGTAATACGGATAAGGAAATCCGCAAAACTTGGGAGTTAGTGTCACGCCCCGCTTCCCGGTGCACGGCGAAGGAGACGCGACGAGGTCCGCTATGTATGTACTCAGAAGTACATACGCTAAGCGTATCTAAGCAATATAAAAGTAAATTACAAGAGACAAGAGATATAGAAATAACAACAACTTTATTAATAACATTCTTTTGTACAATGCATGGAAAGTAAATACAACTGAAATGAAAAGCGATGCCTAAACAATGGCATAACAGGAAATGAAAATACCGAATAGAACAAGGTACAATATCTAGAGCTCGGGGTTTTCGTGAAACTGCTCTAAGTCTTCACCGGTGGGCTCGATCTCTGCTGGGTCCAAAGCACCTGACGACATTCAAAGAAGAAAGAAATAGAATATCATCAGCGAACAGGTCGCTCGGTAAGTCCCAAAGATAAGGAAGAATTAGAAAGACAGAATAAGAGTATTTTCTAAAGTATTATGTTGTAGAATATTATGGAATATTGTGGTAACGCTGTTGTTTGTAGCTTGGTACAGAAGGATGCCAGTGTATACGAGAGGGGTCTCTATATGCTAGAAACCAGGGCAAACGGAATGTACAAGGAACCGTTAAGCCACGGTACAACAACAACGGAATATGGTTAGGTGTCTTAATCTGACCACCTCGTGCCACCTTTAACACCTTCCGTACCAATCTACCCCTTAAACCACGTAGTGTTTTGATAGTATTGTTGTATTGTATTGTGTAAGTTGAATGACTGACCAAAACCATGATATCAGTAAACGAATTGTAACTGCATAATCAGGTAAATGGAATAACGGAATAATGAATGTATATCTATGGTTGATTCAGTCAAGTTAACTGGATTCTGGGATTCATGTGTTCATATTGAGTTGGAATGTTAAAGAATATAGATTGACTTGAATCATATTCAAGTCAGAAATAATCAGACTCAAACCTGAGTCAGACTAAAAGAAATGTAATTTGAAGTTCTATAATTGTTAGGGTCCTTATTGTAAATTATAAAACTTGAGGGGGTTTTATGTAAAAATACTTTTGCATAGTTTTCAAGATACACCCCAAGTATTTATTAATCGTCTTTATTGTTATAATGAGCGTGATTTTATTTTGTGATATGCTAGTGAATATATCCTAATAAAGGTATTAATTTATAATATTGATTTATTTGAAATTCATGGTATTTTAATGTAACTTTTAGTCTTGTAATTTTTTTAGGAAAAGGTGGAAACTTTATCTTATAACAAAATAGGTGTTTAAATGTTAAATATACATATGTTTATACAAGAATAATTTTTAATAAATATTTTATTTTCCAAAAATCTCATTTTTCTTAAATGTCGTATTTTAAACCTTTCGAGACCGAATGCTCCTTGCGGAGGTCTGAATCTCGCACTACTAAGCCCGAGGGTGCACGATAAACCGTACAATCCCTAACGGGTTCCTTAAATATGCGTTGCAGCGACGCTTTGCAAAGATTTTATAAATACTAATCATTTAGAAAACGGTTTTATAAAGATAAGGTATTTATTTGCAAAAGGGTGTAAATTTCCGTATTTTAGATTCTAGGGTTTCCTAAGTCAACTAGCCTATTTCTAAATGGTCTAAACGACACGTCATTAGAAGCCTCAAATCGCCTCTTCACCGCCAATTGCGGTCAGGTAAGTGCCAGGTGAGTGGGAGGCTCTCCACTACAAGTAGTGGTCCTAATTAAGTAACCACTCGCCTTAGACACACTTGCCTAGACACCACAAAGTCAGGTTTATATAAATGATCGATGTCCATGACATATCGTATTTTCCTATTAAAAGATTTTGTTTTAAAATTGTATACAATTTAGAACTTTCAGAAAAGGTTTATAAAGAAAATGGTATTTTAATGTAAAATCTTGTATTATCGTATTCTAAGTTTTGATGATATCAATTAGGGTTGTATTTGCGTGTGTGTGGAGGTAGGTCATTACCTCGTGATCTATTTTAAGGTATAGCATTGTTAAAGGGTTAAATGTGAAAACTAAACATTGTGGTATTTAAGTGAAAGAAATACGATAAATGGAAACGTTATCATTTCATGTGAGAAACTTTATCCAAATTGATTTTTAAGTGATTATTAGTCAACATGAATATGTTTAAGCATTATGGAATTAGTGACAAGTGAGTTTTGATAGAAAACCGAATCGGAAATCGGTTTGTTCCGATTTCCGTCGGGTTTTAAAAAGTCGTATTATTATGAAGGAAAAGAAAGGTAGAAAAGGGGACTTACGGGTTTGGACAACGCTAGAGAGTGCTAGGAAGGTGGTGGGTTTGTCGGTGCGTCGAATCGTCGTGAAGAGTCCTAGTACGATCGCCGGGATTTCGCCGTCGATTTCGGCAGCGCTTCGCCTTTCGCTCGTTTTCTAACATACCGAGTTCTCTTGAAAGTTTTAGAGAGTGGACTTAGGAATGTAGGGTGAGAGGGTAGAGGGTAGGGGTGTTTATATAGGGTTAGGCTAGGGTTAGGGTTTTTAATAAAAAAAATTATAAAAAATATACAAAATCATTAAAAATTCATTAAACATAGGAGTAAAAGGGATTTATTGGCCAAATGATAACCGATCCAAGCATTTAGAGTATGCAGGAGGGTGGACTAGGTCAAGACCCAACTTTTCTCTGTTGGTGACTCGGCCGTCTGGCCAAGTCCGGCCGGCGGAGCCGGACCGAGTCGCCGGCCGGCGGCGCCGAGTCGGGCCGAGTCAGGGTCTAATGGCCGGGGATTCTTCGGGGGTACAATTTGGTATATTTACTTTTTGTTGTCCAGTACATATTTTGGGAGTTATGACCTTTTTACCGTTGACTTCCAAAAAAAATTAAAACAAAATAAATACAAAAATAATGTGGGGCATGAGATTTGAACTCCGGTGGCTTGGTTCAGCAGTGCAAGGTATTACCAATGAGCTACAAGCTCCTTCTTGTAATTATGGAGTGAAATAAATACTTAAAGAGATATCAACAGCAATAAATACTCTAAGTATACATTGAATTTAAATCAATTCTTTATACTTTAAAAATGGAGTTGTTACAGTTAGATTGCGCGAGGGCTAAGTGCATCGTGCTTGCCTCGATGAATAATGAACATCAGAGGAGGCACGGGGATATAGATCTTGATGCCATATTTCTCCATACAAAGGAACTTTAAGGAGAGCAATCTCGTATAGCAAGATACGAGACCTCAAAGAACTTGTTTCAGGCGAGGTTGGCCGTCGGATCATCGATAGGAGAACATGTCCTAAAGATGATTGTTTATATAGAAGAGCTCGCAGACCTTGGGACGACTTTGGAGAACGAGCTCTATACAGACTTGATTCTCCAGTCCCTTCCTTCCACCTACACCCAGTTTATTCTGAATTTCAACATTCAAAGAAAAGAAGTTGAACTTCCAGAACTCCTTAACATGTTGAGGAGTGCAGAGGGCACCTTGCAGAAGGCAAGGGATACACCTGCTATGTTTGTTCGCGGTGCTTCTTCTTCCGGGTCTAAGGCTAGGGCCAAAGGAAGGAAGAATAAGGCCGCCACCAAACCTAGAGGAGGTGTTAGTTGGTAGGAGTGAAGGGAAAGAAAAAGATTGCGGTGCCGGTAGTGGCACAAGATGAGTTCTTCCACTGTCATAGGAAATGGTACTGGAAAAAAGATTGCAAGGCTTGGAACGCCAAGAACCAGGAACCGAAGCAAGCTGTGGCTTCGACTTCAGGTTTATTTGTAATTGAGAATTGTCTGTCAATCAACTCTACTTCCTGGGTATTGGATACCAGATCAGGATTTCATATATGCAATTCATTGCAGGCACTGAGAAACCGTAGAGTGCTGAAGGTTGGTGATATGACCCTGAAAGTTGATAACGGAGCTAGCATGGGAGCTGTGTCCGTAGGGGATTATCACCTGGGATTGACGAGTGGACATATTTTGGTTTTGCATAACTGTTTTTGTGTACCCAGTTTAACGTATAATATCATATCGGTTTCGTTGTTATCAAAAGAAGGTTATGATTTCACGTTTGCAAGCGATGTTGTTAACATCCACCTTAATCATGGTTTGATTGGGTCTGGTACACTAGATAACAGTATATATGTCTTAAACCAATTACAGATTTTCAATGTCCAGAACACACTAAAAAGAAAGTCTCCAGATTTAAATAAGGCTTTCTTATGGAATTGTAGACTGGGTCACATCAATGAGACAAGGTTAACTAAGTTACATAAAGAAGGATATTTGGATTCGTTCGAATATCAAACTTATGCCACTTGTCAATCATGTCTCAAAGGAAAGATGACAAAGACTCCATTCACTGGACATGGAGTAAGAGCAAGCGAGCTCTTAGGACTCATACACAGCGATGTATGTGGTCCAATTTCTACACATGCAAAAGGTGGTTTTTCCTATTTCATTACTTTTACGGATGATCACTCTAGGTACGGATTCATTTTCTTGATGAAACATAAATCCGAGGCTTTTGAGAAATTCCAAGAGTATAAGAATGAAGTAGAAAACCAAACCGGCAAAAGTATCAAGACACTAAGATCTGATCGAGGTGGTGAATACTTAAGTGCCGAATTCCTAGGTTACCTAAAAGAGAAAGGAATTCTCTCTCAGCTTACTCTTCCATACACTCCACAGCATAACGGTGTATCGGAGAGACGGAATCGAACCCTATTGGATATGGTACGTTCCATGATAAGTAATGCTGAGTTACCGCGATCTTTCTGGGGTTATGCGCTAGAATCAGCGGCATATTTTTTGAACAGGGCTCCTACCAAGACTGTGCCTACCACGCCATATCAGATGTGGAGTGGGAAGAAACCCTATCTTCAGTATCTGAAGATATGGGGATGTTCAGCTTTTGTTAAAAAGCAGCATGCAGACAAACTCGAGGCACGATCAGTACAGTGTAAATTTGTGGGATATCCAAAGAACTCCAATGGGTATTATTTCTATTACGCAGAGGAACAAAAGGTTTTTGTTTCTCGTAATGCCCATTTTCTAGAACAGTGGTTTATAGAAAAGGAAACAAGTGGGAGCGAAATAGAACTAGAAGAAATTCCAGAACCACAAACTACTACTGAAAGTTTGGTAAGACCAGTAGTTCAAGAAGAACAGGACATTCCCGCACCCCTCCGCAGGAGTAGTAGGCCGTCTCATCCGCCTGAGAGATACTACGGTTTTCTCATAGACGGGGATAGAGAGGATTGCGTCATTGATGATGATGAACCTATTAGCTTCCAGCAGGCCATCCAGAGCGGTGACTCGGTACGATGGCTGGATGCAATGCGGATCGAGATGGAGTCCATGTACACTAACAAAGTATGGACTTTGGACTTTGCTCCAGATGGGGTAAAACCCATAGGATGCAAATGGATCTTCAAGAAAAATATTGGTGTAGATGGACAGGTGGAAACCTATAAGGCTAGACTTGTTGCAAAGGGTTTTCGTCAAAGACCTGGTTTGGACTATGACGAGACCTTTTCTCCAGTGGCTACGCTTAAATCCATTCGAGTCCTTCTTGCTATTGCCGCCTTCCATGATTATGAGATCTGGCAGATGAACGTAAAAACGGCTTTTCTAAATGGTAATTTGGAAGAGTGCGTCTATATGGATCAGCCAGAAGGCTTCAATCAGAGTGGGAGCAGCGGAAAAGTGTGCAAGTTGCTTAAGTCCATTTATGGACTAAAGCAGGCATCGCGGAGTTGGAACATCTGTTTTGATGAAACGGTCAAAGAATATGACTTTATCAAAAATCTAGATGAACCATGTATATATAGTAAAATTGTAGAACGAACTGTTATATTCCTCGTCTTGTACGTGGATGACATTCTATTGATAGGAAATGACATTCCTATGCTACAATCTGTCAAAGAATTCTCATCACACAAGTTCTCCATGAAAGACCTGGGTGATGCCTCTTACATTCTGGGGATCCGGATCTATCGTGATAGATCCAAGAGGATGTTGGGACTTTCGCAATCCAAATATATCAACACTGTACTGAAAAGATTCAGTATGGAAGATTCTAAGCGCGGTAATCTATCGGCTTGTCACGGAATCACCCTATCCAAAGAGATGTCTCCCAAGACTGATATGGAAAGGGATCGCATGTCTATTATACCCTACGCTTCTGCAGTAGGCTCTATAATGTATGCGATGTTGTGCACCAGACCAGATGTAGCTTACGCACTGAGCGTAGTAAGCATGTATCAGTCAGACCCAGGGGAGAAGCAATGGATAGCAGTGAAGAACATTCTCAAGTACCTGAGAAGGACTAAGGAGATGTTCTTGGTTTACGGCGGAAAAGACCTCAAGATCGAGGCCTTTGCTGATTCCGGCTTCCAGAGTGATAAGGATGACTCCAAGTCCATGTCAGGTTATGTCTTTACCCTCAATGGAGGGGCGGTGTGCTGGAAGAGTTCCAAGCAGGACACCGTTGCTGACTCGACGATGGAAGTGGAGTATATTGCTGCTCGTGATGCCGCAAATGAAGCGGTCTGGATGAAGAAGTTCCTAACAGAACTTCAGGTGGTTCCTACCATTGTTGATCCAATACCGCTGTATTGCGACAACAACGGAGCTATAGCTTTAGCGAAGGAACCCAGGTCCCATCAGAAGTCCAGACACATCTTAAGGCGGTATCACCTGATCAGGGAGATCATAGATCGCCGGGAGATCGAGCTCCGGAAAGTTGCTACAGAGGAGAACATTGCTGATCCATTCACAAAGGCCTTACCTCAAATTCAATTCGAGAGGCTACTCAAGATGATCGGTCTTCGATACGCCAGTATATGGCCCTAGTGCAAGTGGGAGATTGTTAGTGTATATGCCCTAGGGGCATTATTGTATCATACTAGCTTGTATATTACTTAATGGAAGCTTAGGATATTCACAGTTATATTAACAGTCTTGCTAAACATGATAGTATGCTACTTGGTTATATCTATCTTAATATGTGTGTACGTATTGATAGAGCCATTAGGATCTTGCTTGACTACCAGCGTTGTGATGGCAGTCATACTAGTGGGGGCTGGGTAGTCTACAAGCACATCCTTTTTCAGGTCCCTAGTCGTAGGATTATCGAGACGGGGCATCGATACTCCGGAGTAGACTAGTGTGTACGCTTCTCATCCCAGTTGGGGAGATGGTCTGTCCCACAGCCATCAGTACGTCGTACTGGAGATAGTATACAGGTGCTCGTTGGGTTACGGGTACACCGGACATGACTCGCGGGGAACTGTTGGTTGGTATTATACCCGTCGTCAGTTAACAGTTCCCAGGTGACATGAGTACAGCATAGTTCGCAGACTTGACACTGCTGCTTCGCCTCGAGTGTGTCCCACTGTTCTTAGATTGCTACCCTACCACGGCTCAAAGGAGTCATGCAAACAGGTAGCAGTTGGGTGCAATCCCGAGCACTTGGAGGCAGTGGCGGTTAGATAGGATTCGTCTCTCCCGGTATTGGGAGTTGATATCGCACTGTGTCAGAGAGCCATTACGCAAAGTCCCTGGCCAGGGCAAGCGAGATTTACCGGTAGGTTTTCCAGTAGTTTCTCAAGGTGTAATGGGTTTCGCTCCGACATGACTTATACCGCTTTTAGGGGACTGACGCTTGCCGCCCCCTAGGCCCAATATGCGATAGTCCTAGACGAACAGACCAGATTGTACGGAGATTGTCACATCAGGCTCAACAGGAGTTCGGATGGGTTTCCTCATCGGCCTTCTTATCGACATCTACCTGGGGACCGTTACGTACAGCTAGTGTTGCTTGCGGTCTATGGTTAAACCCACTGCCAGCATAGTAGTCGAGTCTTTAGAGTCCCACACAGAGAGTTTCCCTGCTCCGGACGAAACGATATAGAGGTCGTATGGTTTTACGACAAGGGTTCGGACGCATACGTGTTTTTACGCACATACGATGTTCGAACAGTTTTTACTAGCCGGCTTTGGTTTAAGCCAGATTCTAGTATCGGATTATTGGATTTATACAGTCTAAAGTTTTTCCGTGTTTTCACGGATAGGAGGGGCGTTCTCGTAATTTGGCGAGAATCTTCTAGAAGGATGATGACTTGGGGGTTAAGGTGGCATTTGCAGTTATTGATTTAGTGGCTCATTTGTGTGATTCATCCATGGAGTTAATGATGCATTTAATGGCTAATGACTCATGAGATGAATCACACAAGGTGAATGGATGAAGCATGGTTGATAAATCATTTGATTTATTCATTTAATAAATCATCATGCTTCATATATTCAAAATGAATCATTATTTCATTTCATTCTCACTCTCACCTTCTCTCTCCTCAAGCTCTCTCTCTTCAAACCCTAATCCTAACCTCTCATGTGTTGAGATCAAGGATTAGTAAGACTTGTTAATCCCTAATCACACTCTATATTACCTAGGTGACTTTGATTAGCAATTTGAGTAACCTAGTTTCCTCAAGTTAGAGGCAAAGCTTGGAGTAGTAGCTTTCGGGTGGATCATCTATTACAAAGAGGAGGCCGACGAGGAGGTGGTTAACAAGAAGAAGAAGGACTTGGTTCATTAGGTATAATCTTCTTTCATAGTAGCCAACTACTCCTATGTTAGTGTTAGTTATAGTTTAGCAAAGATCCTTTCGGTTAGTCGATATTAGTTTAAAGCAAAAGATTGTTTTTCATATTTCCGCCTCCCCACAACTCGTGGGGTGTACAACGTCGACTTACAAAGCGTAGTAGTAAGCAATATATAATATAATAAGAATTTATCAAAAGAATAAATGCAACTATATTATTACATTTCCAAGTCACAATATTCAAAACAAAAGACAATAAGTCTGGAATTCAAATACAATGAAAATAGAACTAAGCAAAACCTTAACAATAGGCCTACTGAAAGAAACAGGGACTGGCGGTCGACTAGAAATCTGCTTGAGATGACAGCTGGGAGTAATCCTCCTCTGTCGGCTCAATCTCCCTAGTCATTAAGCCACCTGACGGAAATTCTCAAAAAAGAAAAGAAACAAAAGAATGCGCGTCAGCGATCTTACACTCGGTAAGTACCCAATTAAAGGTATGATTGTAAAATTGATAAACGACAAGCATATAAGTAGAAAGGATAATCATGATGCACTGAACCGGTATAATATGGCAATTAAATATGGTAACTATATAAGTATGGCAGTTCTATATAAGTATGGTGATTCTATGGTTACGTGTTTGTTGTAAGTTGATAGTGAAAGTATACGTGTATACGAGAGTAGTCCGTTAAACCCATGAATTAACAGCACGTAGAGTTGAGCTCTGTCAAACTCACGGAATAATGGCACATGAGATTCAGGTAAGTGGTTTTTAGTGGACTTTCGTGTCACGACATATAATCATTACCAAACTATCCATTTCTCCCGCATATGTTAAGTTATGAAGAAATGACACAATCTTGACACAAATCTATAAATATGTTAAGGTGTTGCAAGTTCAAGTCAAGTTTCATGTCAAGTTCAAGTCGAGTTCATGTCAAGATCGCATCATTACGTATTCAAGGCTTGAGTCAAGTTCGTGTCAAGCATGCAATATATTTAATCAAGTAGTTCATGTAGGTATATACATAATGAGGCAGTTACATGGCAAGAAATGAGTCAAGTATAATATTCAAGCACAAACCAGAACAGTGTCGTGAAGAAACGCTGAAAACTACCGATTATTCAAATCGTATAAATTCAAAAATAAATCAAGAAACGTAGTTCTATGTGTTATGCAAATATGGGTTCAAGTCTCGTCTAATTCCGACTAATAGTTCGGGAGATATACGTGTTTTCGTATTGTTGCGCACAACAGACCAGAATCTGTCCAGCACCGTCGCACATTTTAAAAATGCAGTTTGTGATAATTTCCATCGGTTTTCAGGTCTAGAAAAGAGTTAGGAAATTGTAGGTATTTCAGTCTACTTATCTAAACAACTTGGTTTCGTGGGTTTTGGATTGCTGAAGCTCTAGTTATGGTTATCTTAACATAAGAGTTTAAAACAGATTCTTTATTTTCTGGACAGCAATTATGGTTTGTCTTGCAGAGCATATATCGAGTCGTTCTACACGTTTCTGAGTCATCAAATATGTAGGAAAGTTATAGGTCAACCAATTATTTATCCATACATCTAAGGTTTGTCAAAAACCGATATCAGAAGCTCGAGTTATGTCATTTTTTAAAACAATGTACAAATCGGGACATAATCTGTCCAGATTCGACACACAATTTAAAAAAATAGAATTCTATAAATTCGGTCGATTTTCAGAAAACATTAAAAATAAGAAAATCTAGATCTTTCGATACACTTGAGTTTTCTCAAATTGGACCTCGAAAGACAGAGTTATGGGTTTACGAAGGAGGCCGTTAAAAACAGTTTTCTGGTTTATGAAAACAGTGAGCAAAAGTCATAAAACATAATTCGTAGTTTGGTTCGAGTTGAAATTTTTGTATCGCGTGTGTTCCCGTCAATTAGGACGCACCCATCAGCTGTGTGCTTGGCATAAATACCATGCACATGTGTTGCGATACGTGCAGAGCACGTGTACATTGGCTAAGCTATTGACGCGCTGCGACCCGTGCAAAGCACGTGCGCATTGGCTAAGCTTTTGATAAGCTACGGCCCGTGCAAAGCATGTGCGTAATTTTTTGTGGTGCACAAGTGCACTTCTGAAGCGTGCGCTTCTGTCAGAGACTTTGCTCTTTTAGAAGAAAATCTTCTTTGATAACTTTCTTAACAAGAAGTTGATTGGGATCTTAGATCCAATGGTGCGCATGTATCCTGAATTGATATGAATCGATTCCAAACTTTTAGTTGGCAACAAAACTCTAACCGTTAGGAACAAATTCTAATTAATCCCTTCGTATAAATAGGAACCCCTTAAAAAAAGTGGGACATTATTATTATCAGAAGCCTCCTCTTGCTAAAAAAAAAGAAGATCAGAAGACCTTCATCTTCCTCGACAAAAGATCCTAGGAAAAACTAGGTAAAAGAAAAGAAGAGAAAGAACTATACTCTTTTCATATCAAAAGAAAGCTTTGGCTTCCCCATGAATTTCGACTCCATTAAAAAGTGTTTCGACACGTAAAGATTGAAGCTTTGGCTTCCTTATGAGTTTCAAATCTTTGAAAATCAATGATTCTGTAACACCTTAGTACGGTTATACGACATTAATTGGTATTTTAACACTTATTTTATATTTCTTCTATTTTATCTATTGGGTCGTGAATGATTCGAATACTAGTAGTCGTTAGCCGCCCCGACCCTTAAGTTTAGAACCCAATATGGTGTAAGATTGTATCTGAGATTTAGATTTACCAGTAAAATATATTTATGTGAATCTAGTATAATACCTACGTTATATTTTTAGATCTTTATATATCATATATCTAGATCATCATATATCTTTTAATAGCCACAAGTTAAGAATAAGTTATTGTAAGTCGATGTACAACACCCCACGACTAGCGGGGAGGCGGAAATATGAAAAACGATCTTGTTCTTTGCTTAAACATCGACTAACCGCATGAATCGAAGCTAAACGATAACTAACAACTATCATAGAAGTTCTAAACTACTATGTGAAGTGATTATACCTAAAGAACCATGTCCTTCGTCTTTACGAATTCCACCTCCTCCTCGGCCTTCTCCAAGTAGTAGACGATCCACCACGAGAGCTTTACTCCAAGCTTTGCCTCTAAACTTGAGGCAACTAGGTTTCTTTAAGTGCTAATCAAAATACCTAGATGATATAGAGTGAGGGTTATGGATTAAGTAGTCTAACTAATCCTTGTACTCAACACATGAGAGGGGAGGATTAGGGTTTGAAGAGAGGAAGCTTGAGGAGAGAGAAGGTGAGAAATAATAATGAAGTGAGAAAATGAGTTATCATAATATATATCAAGCATTATTGTTTTTCAAGAAAAGAAAAGAAAATGATTTACAACCATGCTTGATAAATATCTAATGGTGATTCATCTCCATGAGTCATTAAGCATGTATGATGCATTAATGACATGGATGAATCATCCATATGACTCACTAATCTCATTTAATATATATGCCACCTTAACCTCCTTAGTCACCATCTTCTAGAAGCTTCTCGCGCAATTACGAGAACGCCCCTCCTATCCGTGAAAACACGGAAAAAATTTAGACTGTATAAATCCAATAACCGGATACTAGTAACTGGCTTAAACCAAAACCGACTAGTAAAAACTGTCCGAAAGTCGTACGTGCGTAAACACACGTATGCGTCCGAACCCTTGTCGTAAAACCATACGACCTCTATATTGTTTCGCCTGGAGTAGGGAAACTCTCTGCGTGGGACTCTAGAGACTCGACTACTACGCTGGCAGTGGGTTTAACCACAGACCGCAAGCGGCACTAGCTGTACGTAACGGTCCCCAGGTAGATGTCGATAAGAAGGCCGATGAGGAAACCCATCCGAACTCCTACTGAGTCTGATGTGACAATCTCCATACAGTCCGGTCCGTTCGTCTAAGACTATCGCATATCGGGCCTAGGGGGCGGCAAGCGTCAGTCCCCTAATAGCGGTATAAGTCGTGTCGGAGCGAAGCCCATTACACCTTGAGAAACTACTGGAACCTACCAGCAAATCTCGCTTGCCCTGGCCAGGGACTTTGCGTAATGGCTCTCTGACACAGCGCGGTATCAACCCCCAATACCAGAAGAGACGAATCCTGTCTAACCGCCACTGCCTCCAAGTGCTCGGGACTGCACCCAACTGCTACCTGTTTGCACGACTCCTTTGAGCCGTGGTAGGGTAGCAATCTAAGAACAGTGGGACACACTCGAGGCGAAGTAGCAGTGTCAAGTCTGCGGACTATGCTGTACTCATGTCACCTGGGAACTGTTCACTGACGACTGGTATAAAACCAACCAACAGTTCCCTGTGAGTCCTGTCCGGTGTACCCGTAACCTAACGAGCACCTGCATACTATCTCCAGTACGACGTACTGACGGCTGTGGGACAGACCATCTCCCCAACTGGGATGAGAAGCGTACACACTAGTCTACTCCGGAGTATCGATGCCCTGTCTCGATAATCCAACGACCAGGAACCTGAATAAGGATGTGCTTGTAGACTACCCAGCCCCCACTAGTGTGACTGCCATCACAACGCTGGTAGTCAAGCAAGATCCTAAGAGCTCTATCAATACGTATACATATTAAGATAGAAAAACCAAGTAGCATACTACTATGTTTAGCAAGACTGTTATATACATGTGAATATCCCAAGCTTCCATTAAGTAATATACAAACTAGTATGATACAATAATGGCCCCTAGGGCATATACACTAACAATCTCCCACTTGCACTAGGGCCATGTACTGGCATATCGAAGACCGATGATCTCGAGTAGCCTCTCGAACTGAATCTGAGGTAGGGCCTTTGTGAATGGATCAACAATGTTCTCTTCAGTAGCAACTCTCCGAACCTCGATCTCCCGACGATCAATGATCTCCCTGATCAAGTGATACCGCCTTAAGATGTGTTTGGACTTCTGATGGGACCTTGGTTCCTTCGCTAAAGCTATAGCTCCGTTGTTGTCGCAATACAGAGGTATTGGATCAACAATGGTAGGAACCACCTGAAGTTCTGTTAGGAACTTCTTCATCCAGGCTGCTTCTTTTGCGACATCGCAAGCAGCAATATACTCCACTTCCATCGTCGAGTCAGCAACGGTGTCCTGCTTGGAACTCTTCCAGCATACCGCCCCTCCATTGAGGGTAAAGACATAACCCGACATGGACTTGGAATCGTCCTTATCACTCTGGAAGCCAGAATCAGCATAGGCCTCCATCCTGAGGTCTTTTCCGCCGTAAACCAAGAACATCTCCTTAGTCCTCCTCAGGTACTTGAGAATGTTCTTTACTGCTATCCAGTGCTTCTCTCCTGGGTCTGACTGATACCGGCTTACCACGCTCAGTGCGTAAGCTATATCTGGTCTGGTGCACAACATCGCATACATTATAGAGCCTACCGCAGAAGCGTAGGGTATAATAGACATGCGTTCCCTTTCCAAATCAGTCTTGGGAGACATCTCTTTGGATAGGGTGATTCCGTGACAAGCCGGTAGATTACCGCGCTTAGAATCTTCCATACCGAATCTTTTCAGTACAGTGTCGATATACCTGGACTGCGAAAGTCCCAACATCCACTTGGATCTATCACGATAGATCCGGATCCCCAGAATGTAAGAGGCATCTCCCAGGTCTTTCATGGAGAACCTGTGTGATAAGAATCCTTTGACAGATTGTAGCATAGGAATGTCATTTCCTATCAATAGAATGTCATCCACGTATAAGACGAGGAATACGACACTTCTGGCTACAATTTTACTATATATGCACGGTTCATCTGGATTTTTGATGAAGTCATATTCTTTGACTGTTTCATCAAAACAGATGTTCCAACTCCGCGATGCCTGCTTCAGTCCATAAATGGACTTAAGCAACTTGCATACTTTCCCGCTGCTCCCACTCTGATTGAAACCCTCTGGCTGATCCATATAGATGCACTCTTCTAAATTTCCATTCAGAAAAGCCTTCTTTACGTCCATCTGCCAGATTTCATAATCATGGAAGGCAGCAATAGCAAGAAGGACCCGAATGGATTTGAGCATAGCCACTGGAGAAAAAGTTTCGTCATAGTCCAAACCAGGTCTTTGACTAAAACCCTTTGCAACAAGTCTAGCCTTATAGGTTTCCACCTGTCCATCTACACCAATCTTTTTCTTGAAGATCCATTTGCATCCTATGGGTTTTACCCTATCTGGAGCAAAGTCCAAAGTCCATACTTTGTTGGTGTACATGGACTCCATTTCGGTTCGCATTGCATCTAGCCATCGTACCGAGTCGCCGCTCTGGATGGCCTGCTGAAAGCCAGTAGGTTCATCATCATCTATGATGCAATCCTCTCTATCCCAATCTATGAGAAAACCGTAGTATCTCTCAGGCGGATGAGACGGCCTACTACTCCTGCAGAGGGGTGCGGGAATGTCCTGTTCTTCTTGAACTATTTGTTCTACCAAACTTTCAGTATTAGTTTGTGGTTCTGGAATTTCTTCCAGTTCTATTTCGCTCCCACTTATTTCCTTTTCTAAAAACTGCTGTTCCAGAAAATGGGCATTACGAGAAACAAAAACCTTTTGTTCCTCTACGTAATAGAAATAATATCCCTTGGAGTTCTTTGGATATCCCACAAACTTACATTTTACTGATCATGCCTCAAGCTTGTCCACATGCTGCTTTTTAAAAAAAGCTGGACATCCCCAAATCTTCATATGCTGAAGATGGGGTTTCTTCCCACTCCACATCTGATATGGGGTGGTAGGCACAGTCTTGGTAGGAGCCCTGTTCAGAAGATATGCCGCTGAATCTAGCGCATAACCCCAAAAAGATCGCGGTAACTTAGCATTACTCATCATGGATCGTACCATATCTAATAGGGTTCGATTCCGTCTCTCCGATACACCGTTATGCTGTGGAGTGTATGGAGGAGTAAGCTAAGAGAGAATTCCTTTCTCTTTTAGGTAACCTAGGAACTCGGCACTCAAGTATTCACCACCTCGATCAGATCTTAGTGTCTTGATACTTTTGCCGGTTTGGTTTTCTACTTCATTCTTATACTCTTAGAATTTCTCAAAAGCCTCGGATTTATGTTTCATCAGATAAATGAATCCGTACCTTGAGTAATCATCCGTGAAAGTAATGAAAGAGGACAAACCACCTCTTGCATGTGTAGACATTGGACCACATACATCGCTGTGTATGAGTCCTAAGAGCTCGCTCGCTCTTACTCCATGTCCAGTAAAAGGAGTCTTTGTCATCTTTCCTTTGAGACAAATTGACAAGTGTCATAAGTTTGATATTCGAACGAGTCCAAATATCCTTCTCTATGCAACTTAGTCAACCTTCTCTTATTGATGTGACCCAGTCTACAATGCCATAAGAAAGCTTTATTTAAATCTGGAGACTTTCTTTTTAGTGTGTTCTGGACATTGAAAATTTGGAGTTGGTTTAACACATATATACCGTTTTCCAGTGTACCGGACCCAATCAAACTATGATTAAGGTGGATGTTAACAACACCACTTCCAAACGTGAAATCATAACCTTTATTTGATAACAAGGAAACAGATATGATATTACACGTTAAGCTGGGTACACAAAAACAGTTATGTAAAACCAAAATGTGTCCACTCGTTAATCCCAGGTGATAATCCCCTACGGACACAGCTCCCACGCTAGCTCCGTTAGCAACCATCAGGGTCATATCACCTTCCTTCAGCACTCTACGGTTTCTCAGTGCCTGCAATGAATTGCAAATATGAGATCCTGATCCGGTATCCAATACCCAGGAAGTAGAGTTGATTGACAGACAATTCTCAATTACAAACACACCTGAAGTCGAAGCCACAGCTTGCTTCGGTTCCTGGTTCTTGGCGTTCCACGCATTGCAATCCTTTTTCCAGTGCCCTTTCCTGTGACAATGGAAGCACTCATCCTGGCCCACTACCGGTACCGCAAACTTTTTCTTTCCCTTCCCTCCCACCTTACTTACACCTCCTCTAGGTCTGGGGGCGGCCTTCTTTTTCCTTCCTTTGGCCCTAGCCTTGGACCCGGAAGAAGAAGCACCGCCAATAAACATAGCGGGTGTTTCCCTTGCCTTCTGCAAGGTGCCCTCTGCACTCCTTAACATGTTCAGGAGTTCCGGAAGTTCAACTTCTTTTCTTTGAATGTTGAAGTTCAGGATAAACTGGGCGTAGGTGGGAGGAAGGGACTGGAGAATAAGGTCTGTATAGAGCTCATTATCCAAAGTCGTCCCAAGGTCTGCGAGCTTTTCTATATAGCCGATCATCTTTAGGACATGTTCTCCTACCGATGACCCGACAGCCAACCTCGCTCGAAACAAGTTCTTAGAGGTCTCGTATCTTGCTATACGAGATTGCTCTCCATAAAGTTCCTTTGTATGGAGAAATATGGCATCTAGTTCCATATCCTCGTGCCTCCTCTGATGTTCATTGTTCATCGAGGCAAGCACGATGCACTTGGCTTTCGCGCAATCGAAATCCCAGGTTTTGCGGATTTCCTTATCCGCATTACTGGATTTGGGACCAGGGATAGCAGGTGCCGTAGCGGTGAGGACGTACCCCAATTTGTCATAGGTCAAAACCATTTTGACATTCCGCAGCCAATCTTTATAGTTTGGCCCTGTCAGTATATTTTTCTCTAAAAGTAACTTAAGTCCAGTCATTTTCAGGATCGCTGCAATTAGGAGAGAGAGAAGAAAACTCTTTAGCATGATGCTCTTGCAAGTTTAGAGTGGTTTTTAATTTATCTAAACTGGATGGCTCCCACTGTTTCTCGAATCCTTCCTCAAACCATAAAAGAAGAATTAGCCAGGACTATTCTCACTGTACAATACTTGCTTAACCGTTCAGCCAGGCTGGTGTCGGTACTTCGAGAGAGGTTTTCCAACGCTTTCGCGAAGTTCCTTAATTAAATAACCTCTTTTCTCTGGGGGCGTAACCCCGCTGACACCTTTCTTGACACCTACTTGGTTTATAGCATTGATCGTTAAGTGACGAATATCCTGATGAGTAGCATATACTCACAGTAGGATCGGGATCCAAATATCATCGTATGATAATGTTGAAGGAATGCTACCAACATTCATCAAACTCCAAACGGTATGCATCTCTTTGCAAATTTCAGTTTCTTTAGAAATTCCCGATATAAGTTTTTGCCCCATGCTCTTATGACCTTGGCTTTGGTCAAAATGTCATAAGTCACATGTCAAGTTCTACCCGTCTTTATCTTGTCAATTTGAACCCATCCGTATATACCCCTGACTTTGGTCAAATGATAATACGACTGTCCCAAACCAACTCATCTATCTTATGCAACAAATGAAAACCCAGCAGCTACCAAACACTATGCCTTGACTTTGGCCAAAATGCATAGCTTGAATACTACTGAATACCCAAATAAAATGACGGAGGGCTACGAATGATTTTGGCGAAACCGTGAACGTAGTGAACTTGATATAACCGAAGGAACCTGATAGCTTTTAAAAGGAGTGGTTAAAGCTCCGCATTTAAAAATATCTGTTTTTAAAATTAACCGAGTGGTTTCTTTTAAATTGTTCCAACGATTAAACTTTTGGTTTATTTTCTTTGCATTATAAATAATGCGTCCCATCATTAACCTATCATTGCAGAAAACAACGAAAATACAACGTCCTCTTATGCCATCCGCATTCGCCACGGGGTCCCGTCATCACCCGTTAGGTTACTTAACTAACGGCAGAGCGGGGGCTGGGCTAGCACGGGTGTAAAACATAAGTGGCGTCTAAATAGCTATCATATATAGATATTGTACATTCGTCAGACGCAATAATAGGCATTCAGATCTCATATGAACTTTATTGGATTTGCAAGCAATCCGTATTTGTTTAGAGCCTGCAACAAAAGACGGATTACACAGTTGTGATGAATAGCCATTACCCCACCCTAGACCCCTACGGGTACGGCAAACTACCCGTCAAATACCCGAAGTGAAGCGGTCTCCCTCAACAAAGTGAGTAGGCCACTAAACACTTCAAAGTACTCGGTAGTTTGTGTACCCCACCTTGGGTCTATCCTAGGAGCAAAAAACAGTAAAAATGAAATAATACAACTGTGGCTACAACCGCAATCTGGATCTGCCCCGCAAAATAATATTACAACATATTACAGTTACATTGAATGAATTAAAATAATAACCCATCACAAAACTCCGGCTAATCATCACAACAGTCCAATACAGTTCACATCCACAAACAGTAAAAACCATTACAGAAATGTGCAACCCCCTGCCAACCGATATACTAGCAGTTTGGGGAGGTTTACGAACACATTATACAAACACAGATATAATCATATTAGCAAACATCGCAAAATTTCGATCGAGCAAAACACTTTAGATTCTATTGCAAAACTTCTCTGTGCACCTGAGATTTTAGCAGAAAATAAAACATCCCAGAAACATCACTGTTAACACTTAGGAGTTACTGAATAAATTTGGGCCGACTCGGCCCCAACTCGGCCGCGGATCCGCGGCGGATTGCATGGATCCGCCGCGGTTCCGTGGTGAGATGGCCGAGTTAGGAGTCCAAATTTCTTCAGTAGCCCTAGTTTTTCCTGCTTGTAATTCTGAAGCACCCTGAAAAATTTTTAGAGCCAGTTTGAAATTCGACAGCAAGTGTGATAATCGACGATGTTTCCGGTTCTTTTTTGCGTTCGAAATTCTTACGACTTTGCTAATGAGTTAATTATTGTTTAGCGAGGCTCTGATACCATGTGAATATCCCAAGCTTCCATTAAGTAATATACAAACTAGTATGATACAATAATGGCCCCTAGGGCATATACACTAACAGTTATATTTTGTTAATTGTCATCATATGGTTGCCATCCCATATCTTATTTTGCTTTTATCTTTTACGTTTAAATCTCAAGATATCTAATATCAAATATTTACTAAATCTAGATATATTTTTAGAATCCTTTTAAATCTTAAATTATGAGTATGAGTTATTTAAAATATATTCTTGTATTATGGTTGAGAAGTTTACATATGTGAATTATTTTCCAAAATATATTTTTGATGAGATTTTGGTGAAGATTGGTTGTAGTTTGATATTATCTATATACATTAAAACTAATATATATTTATAACCTAATTTAAACTATACTATATATATTTATATTAAACACAAAACCTCCCCCCCCCACATACCATATCTTTCCTTCATCAATTTATATATTCTCCTTTTTTGTTCTTCAAGCCCATACCTATTCTTGCCGACGCAACTCCAGCCGCATCCTAGAACTTTAACCGAGCCATCAAAACTTGGTGTTGATTTGTATAGCGTCATGTTGCTTCCGTTCATCGCGTTTGTTTCGAGATAAGTTTACAACTTGCTACATGCTATGTTTTATGTAATTTACTTATATGTTGTCGTACTATTATTATTATCGTCATCATCATACAGTTATATCTATATAATTTATACACCATAGTTATTTAACGTTAATCGGTTTTATAATATACAATGTATGCTAGTTTACAACTTGCGACATACTATAATTATATCTATAAATGTATATATCATCGTAATATTTTTTATTATTATCATTAATTAGTTTATAATCTGCATTTTATAACGTTATACAAAATATAGTTTGAAAATAGTATAGTTTACAAATGAAAAGTCGTTGCAAAGCGGATACGACAAATCTGAAATTTATTGTTGTTGTCACGCCCCGCTTTCCAGAGTACGCTAAGGTAGGCACGTGACATAGCCAACCATGCTACCTGTGGATATGAATTATCCTTCCACAGTCATATTACGGCTGTAAAGATATCAAGGACAACGATAAACTATCTAACACATGTCCATAAGCCAAAATAAAACGAGTCAAGAATAAAATAATGCGGAAGCAAAAGATCCAATACAAGAATAACTGGAATGTATTTCCCATAATGTGGGCTCACATCAGGAATGAAAATACTGGAAAAAAATAACTAACTATTAACGAGTCCTCACTGCTCAGCCTGCTGACTGAAGTACTCCTGCTCGGACTGCAGCAAAGGTACGGAATCTGGGCCATGCAAAACCCAGACGTCAGCGCGTCATAACATCAAGCAATAATATATAAACAGGGTAGCAAGTCATACAAGTATAATCATAAATGGTAAAGCAGGTGTAACAACAATATAAATCAGGGCAGTGAAAGGTAGTGTGCAGTGAGTAATCTAAACCGGTCTATTGGGTTAACTACTCTCAAGTCTTTGAAATCAATTTGATGAATCATCGATGTAACTCAATAGTATCCCGTGCGTGCCCGGGATCACGGTCTATGATTATCGGACTGAACCGAGACGTGCCGCAAGGCAGTAAAGGATGGTAGGTAATGACGAGTGATGTCCGTAGCATCACTCCGGGGCTGGCCTAGCCCGTAAGACTGAT
Organism: Agapanthus africanus; assembly: GCA_030015575.1. Classification (NCBI taxonomy): domain Eukaryota; kingdom Viridiplantae; phylum Streptophyta; class Magnoliopsida; order Asparagales; family Amaryllidaceae; genus Agapanthus; species Agapanthus africanus. The sequence continues at coordinate 965,747,656 of CM057338.1, forward strand.
CAGAACAGGTATAGAACTGTCGAGTTACAAGTCAGGTTTCATCATTGATTTCCCCATACCCCCAAATCATATGTAATCAAGTCAGGTATTAAGTAATCAAGAGCTAATGCCAACGCAGGATCAGGCAGGTACAGGTTTGTCTGGATAGACAATAGGAACTGTCCGTAAGGACAACAGGTCAGGTTTGTTGGCATTAGACACAAGATCAAGTAACAGGTAACGCCATGGTACATCAGGTCAAGCCAGGTAGTAAATAGATATCATGTCATGTCTAGAGGTGCACAGTACCATGTCGTGTCGAGTAGGAAGTGTAACAAGTCGTGTCAGGATGTACAAGATGTTATGTGGGTGCTCATAATCAAACTAACATAAGCATGAGTATATATAAACAAGCATGGGTACTAATGAACAATAAAAATGAAACATGGTGATGATATATGCAAGGGTACAGATTAAAGCATGGGGATGCACAGTTATAGATTAGAGTTAGGGTTGTGGTTCCAACATTAAGTAAAATACACTTAAACCAGTAATGAATTATTAAATCTCGTTATTATGGGTTAAATGATCTAGGGATGTAATGATATATAAAATATGTTCAATGGATGCAACCGGGTATTCGGGGGTAGAAACTATTTAAAAGTGCTATGGGGTATACAGATAATTATTAAGTAATTTAAACATGGATGTGGGTACACTATATTGTACTCCAACATGTAACAAGTTATAATTCAAGATCCGAATCTAATATGATATACGGAAAATCGAAAAGGAAAAATGGAACGGGTGGTGCTATAAGTAATCTACAGTTTTACTATGCAGTTTAATAGGTATAAAAATATTATAGATAGCATGTAGCAAGTTTTCACTTGCCTCGACGGATCGCGATACGGTAAACGGAATGTCTCACGTCGGCGAGAAAAGTCGCGACGCGCGCACGGTACACGGAATGAGTCCAAACAACGCACAATGGGATCACACGGGTCAGATGTCCTCGCTGGGTCGTCGGGATCGTCGCCGGCACGGTCGGATTCCGGAAAACAAGAAACAACAGTGAATACTTTTAGAAAAAGAAAAACAGAAAAGAAAGAAAGAGAAGAAGGAAAGAGGAAGAAGAGGGATGAGAATAGGATTGCTTACTGGGTTGCAGAGGGATGACGGCGTCGACGGTGATGATCGGCGAAGCTCCGGCGAGGGTGCAGGGTGCTCGGGTGATGGGTTGCGGTTGTTGTGGAGTGTGCAGGGTTTAAAAGAGAAGAAATGAAGGAGAAGAAGAGAAGGAATATGAGGAGGAGAGGGGAGTGGGGTGAGATCGGGGTGGTGATCGGCGGTGAGTTGAGTCGAGGAATTAGGGTTTAGGTTACTGGGGTTTTGTTGTAGGGTTTCTGGGTTTGGAGGGGAAGCAGAGGAGAGGAAGGAGATGAGGTCGAGGAAGAAGATGATGATGAGGGATTAGGAGCGAGGTCGAGGGAGGAGGAGGCAGAGGAGTAAGGGTTAGGGTTTTCTTTTGGTGGGTTCTCGTGGCGAGGGGTGCATGGGTTTTAAACAGAAGGAGAAGGAGATAGGAGGGAGGTGACGGGATCGCGCGGGCGGTGACGGGAGTCGAGAAGTGTACAGTATTCGCGAGATGAGCGAGCGCGAGAGGAGAGAGAGAGAGAGAGCTGCGTAGAAGAGAGAGAAAGAGAAAGGGAAAGAAGAGAGAGGATTGCGTGGGGCCCAGTGAGAAGGAAAAGGGAATTTCTGATTGGTTGTGGGAAAATAAAAGAGAGATATAGAAAAGAGAGAGGCTCGGTGGTGGGGGCTAGTAGTAAAAAGAAGGCTGGGGATTGGTTGGAGAGAAATTATTTTTAGAGAAAGAAAATGTTAAAAGATTTCAATTGTCAACAAAAATATTATTCGTTAGTTGAAAGTAATCTTAAGTTGTTAAAATATATTAAACTAATTTAAAGAAATTTAAATAATTAGAATTTGGCGGGATACAAACCATTTCAGAAATGCGCCCGGATCGGGTCCAAAATTTTGGATTTGAAATATGAAAATTATTAGCAAGTTCCAAAAATAAAATGAAAGATTATGTAACAGAAATGTATACCCCCAAGAACGGACGCACGTACGTGTGCGTAGCCATCCAAACACGTCCGTTTCACTGAACGGGATGAGAACACGATGCAAGGACGCTACCACGGGGTTAGGGGTATCGTGCGGGCCATGTCATGTATTTTTAAATTATTTTAAGTGACTTAAATTGTTATATGCAAAATATGTGATGTTAGGATATTCTATAACTATGAAACAACAAGCTCAAGCAAGCGGGTCGAACGTAAAGTAAACTACCATTCACATCCACACAGTAAATGAAATAAACACCACAAACAACACATGTGGCAACAGAAATTGGTATAACTGAACTCGGTTGTTACAGTTGTCACGCCCTGCTTCCCAGTGTACGGAAACAGTGACGTGACGGGCTGCAACGTATTTACTAAGAAATAAATACGTTAAGCGTAATTAAGCAATATATATAAAATGCACAAGAATGACAAACAACAACTTTTATTAACATTCATCTTTACAATACAACTGCTTTAAAAAGGAAAGACACAATGATATAAAGCAATGCCTAAATAGTGGCATACAAACTGAAAGTAAGTACAAGATGAGCTTGAAGTTTGGCTGGGTAGTGAACTGGTCCAAGTCCTCCTGGCTCGGCTCAATCTCTTCAGTGATTGGTCCTCCTGGTGAACATTCTAAAGAAAGAAATAGACAGGAATGTTGTCAGCGAACTAGCGCTCGGTAAGTCCCAAAAGAAAAAATGGATAGAACAAGTAATGAGAACTGAACGGGTAAGTTGTACATGTATATGTTTGTTATTCTAACGTGGTTGTTTGTAGCTTGGTACAGAAAGTATTTGTGTATACGAGAGGAGTCCATCTTACCCCGTGGACTATGGTAACATGTAGTATACGGCTCCGTCAAAACCAACGGGATAACGGCACGTGAGTTCATGTAGGTGTATTTTAAGTAACCATCTCGTGCCACGTTAATACGTTCTGTACCAATCTACCCCGTTATCCCCGCGTAATGTATTATATATGTTATATTTACAAGTCTTACCGAAACCATGGATACAAATTGTTCAAGTAGTCAGGTTCAGAATGTAATCTTGTATTCAAGAAGTCATGTCAAGTTATAGCAATGGTTCGGTCAAGTCAAGTCAAGTTATACAGGTTTGATATTGGTGTTTGAATTCAGGTATTCAGGTTCATGTTCAGGTATACATGTTAGGCTTTGGATTCATGTTTGAGTTGGACTCTGATTTGAGTTTGGATTTAGGTTTGAGATAGACTCAGACCGAGTCAGACATTTGTAACTGATTTAGATCCTGAATTAGGTTCGGGAGTTATCGGTAACTGCTGCACATGGATGGCAGGATTTGTGTCTTTTTCCAAGACAATTACCATTGATAATTACGTTAAGTTTTCTACCTTAAATAAGCAAGCACTCACTTTCTCTGGCTTTCTGGGGCTCAAGAGAACTGATCCCGCTTAAACCTATATTTACTAAAGTCCTTAAATACTGTTTTATATAACTCGAAGGGGTTTTATGAAAAATAATTTTAATAAAATTTCAAAATAAATCTCGAGAAGTTATTTATATTATTTAGGGTTTTCATGAATGTGAATTTTAAGGATTTGAGGTATTTTAGTGATAATTACATAACTTGGAAAGTTCATGGTATTTTATTGTAAAACTTGTCTTTTGTTGGTATCTTGATGGTATTTTAGTGAAACTTATAATTCTTTCATTTTAAAACAATGTAAGTTTATTATATTTAAAAAAAATATGAATTTGTAATATTTATATAATTATTAAAAATTAAATTTTTATTTAAGTAGAAAAATGTGTTTTTCTTAAAAACTGTATTTAAAACTTTTCGAGACCGAATGCTCCGTGAGAAGGTCTGCATCTCGCTCTACTAGCCCAAGAATGTGCGATAATCCACACCATCTAATAGCGGGTCCCCTAAAGAGGGTTGTAGAGGCATATTCGCAAAGGAATTTAAAAATACAATTTAAAATAAATTCGGTTTTTATAGTAAATGGTATTTTAATGTAATATTTATTCGTAACAAATTCACATAAAGAGGTATCGTGCTATGGAAATATGTGTGTATGTGAGGGGTAGGTCGTTACCCAGTGAAGTTTCTAAATGTAAAGTATTAACAAAATACTAAAAAAGGTGACGTTTGAAATTCATGGTATTTAAACGAAAAACTTAAATTAAAGTTATTTTACATGATATTCTTGATTAAAATTTTATTCTAAATACTTAATATTAAGATTACAAGTACCGTGTAACATTTTTATAAACAATATGTAAGAAAAAGTGAGCTTTTAGGGTTTAGAAGATAGATATCGGTATTAACTCCACTTACCGATATTTGTTTTAAAATAAATTTTTAAAGAATAGGAAGGAAGATTGGAAGGGACTTACTAGTTGATTAGTTTAAAGAAAGATAGAAAAGGGAAGGTTGAACTTTGTGGTGTCGCGGGATTGCCGAAATTGCTTCAATTCTTTGCCGGAAGTTGACCGCTTGCTAACTCCACTTGTACTTCACTTGTACTTAAGAAATTTTGAGAGTTTTGGCTAGAATTTTCAGAATGATGAAGGTTTAGGGCATGGGGTAGTATCTATAGTATAGAATTAGGGTTTTGGAATTAAAATTGTGAATTGAAATGCATTAAAATGATGATAAATGGTGAATTGAAGGGTCTCTGTTTGATTGCAGGGCAATCGAACAGTGCAAGGGAGTTAGGGGTAGGAGAAATGGCAAGTGTGCAAAGCCCGGGCCTTATTGGGCTCGGGCCAACTATCGGTGCCGGCCTAGGGAAGGTTTTGGCCGGTTGATTTAGGGGGTGGGGCCGTTGGATTGGAGCCATGTGTTCAAGTCAGTGTTTAAACCCTTTTGCACATTTTTGATTTTTCTGATTTTTCATTTTTGTATGTATTGCACGTGTAAACTTTTAAGCTTCCAAAAATTTAAGAAAAAATAATGTGTCTGATGGGGCTCGAATACAGGGGCTACGTCACAGCAGTGTAAAGGCTTTATCAATGAAATACAAGTTTTTTTACTATTCTTAAACAAAATTAACTTATAACTCAATCTCAGTCTGTATAACTCATTTCTGTACATTAAACTGAAAAATTCCGTACGGTAAATTCAGAGTCGTTGCAATTGTACATCTTACCTTATAAAATTCATTATAAATTATAGAAAAATCATTATTAGTTCGTTATGAAGCTAACTTAGAATACTATAACCCTGTGAAATATTTACTTGCAAAATAAATTTTTTAAATAACATAAACTGTAAATGAAAGTACTTCTGAACTGCTGTCCAGGGAAATGCCAGTAGCAAACTTTCAATTTTGAACGTTCATAACTTTTTATAGGAAAAACCTGAGATAATTTAACTTATAAAAATGAAAACATTATTGAATTAGCTTTGTTTTGATATATGTCACATCTCTCTTGGAGGACGTTTGTTATTTTTAACCTATTTTACAAATCAAGGTGACGCTGAATTTCTAAACGAAACTTTCTTGTGCATGGTTAATCAATACCACTTTTATAGTTATTAATCGGATTGAATAAGTTATTCCTGTTAATGTTATTATATCAATATCTATTTAATAAATAATAATGCATGTGTTTTAATATTCAGTAAATATTACCGATTTACAGTTTTATAGCATCCGTCTGTATCCGTACCGATAATAGCTTATCTAGTTGCATGCCGGAACATCACAATGTTATTATACTACTACATCAGTACAACATGTTATCTAGTTTGCATCATACATGATAATGGATGTATAATGGTTATTACAGATAGATATATATGCATTCAGGCATTAGTCGTGTTTCGATATTGATTACAGTTTTATATCGGTATCTATTTTGGGTTAATATATATTACATGATATGTTCACGATCCACTACCAAACTTGTTACTTGGATCTTATTACTAATGCCAACAATATTAACGTGTTGTCCTGACGGACGTGACTTGTTTTCTGCATAGACAAGAACTGTACATACTTGATCCTATGTTGGCATTAGATCTTTATTGGTAATACTTGACTTGAACACATGACCTGGAGGTAAAGGGAAAATCAAGAATGCAACCGAAACATAACTCGAGGGGATATTATTACATGTTTGTCGTTTTTCCGGGCGTTACGGAATAATTACCTGTTTGCCGTTTTCCCGGGCGTTATAGAATAAATCCTGTTACCGTGATCCCGTGGGGAATGGACGGGATATATTCTGTTGGGTTACGATGATGATTACATTAATTGATTTCAAAGACTTTTAGAATAGATAACCTAGAAGCACCGTTTTAGGTTACACATCACACATCACCTACATACACATAAATCACTGTTTCATATCTGTGTTATTCATTTATATTCATGTTTACTTAAATCTTTATATCATGGTTATCACTATTGTTTTGATATTACGATGCACTGACGTCTGGGTTTTGCATGGCCCTGTTCCTTTACCTTTATCGCAGGCAGATCGAGAGTATTTTAGCAATAAAGCCGAGCGATGAAAAATTGATCGTGTTTTAGAGATGTTTAATTTAGTTTATTTCCGTAGTTTTATTTCTTTTGATGTGAGCCCATATTGGGACAAGTTTCAGATGTTGTCTATTGGATTTGATTCGTTTCTGCTTATACATTTTCTTGACTCTTTTTTCTGTGGCAAATGGACATGTACTAGCTAGTTTTATATTTTACTGTTCTTGATATCCTATAGACAGCTGTAATGTGACTGTGGAGGGATGATTCCTCACCACAGGTATTATGGTTGGCTTTGTCACGTGCCGTAGTCTGCCATTCTGGGAAGCGGGGCGTGACAGGGTTTGTTTGGTATTAGAGCTCTAGGATTTAGGGTTAGTCGGGTTTAGTTCTTTTGTAGTTGGGTATTGAACCTAATACACCAACCAGGAAACCTGGAATTAGAAACATGTCCTGCCACATTATTGTCTTGTCATTCAAATTCTTGAATCTTATCTTTTCCTTAATTCTTGTATCTTGATGATATGCAAATGATTTTGCATCTCAACTTGGAATCCTTTTGGTTCCTTATTGTTTCTCCCATATTATTCCCTCGATTCGGATAGTAGTATTTGGGCGACTTAAATGGAGTTATGTGATTGTAACTATGTACCGTGGTATGGTTACAATGTGGTACTCTATTTTGGTAACCTGGAGTCCTATTTTGATTCCTTTTCTTGGCTTATGGTCGTTGTATTACCTTGTTTCCTCTCGGCATCATTGCTTACGATTTTATGTCTTATCATGAACTTGAAAGCAACGACCATGATATATCCTTCATCTTTCCCCTGTCCCGTAGTGACCAATCCGTCTGTGTTTCAAAGAATAAGGAGAAACACATGAGAACATATGATGATTGCAGTAGTTTGAGATTAATCCCATCGGATGCTGGTACATACCGCTTCAAGGATGATCGGATGTAAGATTGAAGAAGTTGTCAAACCCACCTCAAATTATCAGAGTAGCGCAGCGGAAGTGGTGGGCTGATAACACACAATTCTTAGAACAAACCTACAAATTCATGATGAATGGAACCGTTTGCTGAAGGGTGAAGTTCGTAAATAAGTTGCAGATGTAACACTGATAGCAGTTTGGGATTTCATGGATGTGTTCAAGGATATCTCGAGTTTACCGTCAAAACAAGATGTGGAGTTGGTGATTGATCTTATTCCTGGAGCAGCGCCGATTTCAAAGGCATATTATCCGATGGCACCGGTGGAACTAGAAGTGGTAAAGAAACAGGTTACCGAATTACTAGAGAAAGGTTGGATTCGCAGCAGTAATTCACCCTGGGAGCTCCAGTTCTTCTAGTCAAGAAGAATGATGGAACATGAATGATGTTCATTGATTATCGAGAATTAAACCGAGTGACTATTAAGAACAAGTACCCGATCCCTCGCATCGGCGAATTGTTCGATTAACTCAGTGGCACGAGGGTATTCTCGAAGCTGGATTTGTGATCCGGATATCATCAAGTTCGGGTGAAATCGGAAGATATTTGCAAGACAACGTTCCGAACTCGATACGAGCATTACGAGTACTCAGTGATGCCATTTGGAGTTACAAACGTACCAGCAATATTTATGGACTTGATGAACCGAATCTTTTCACCGTGCCTGGACCAGTTTGTAGTAGTGTTTATTGATGATATTCTGGTCTATTCGAGGAGCAAAGAATAGCATGCAGAACACTTGAGGATCGCACTGCAAACGTTGAGGCAAGAAAGGTTATATGCTAAGATGAGCAAGTGCGGGTTTTGGCTTGAAGAAGTGAAGTTCCTAGGTCATGTCGTATCCGTAGATGGAATTGCCGTTGACCTTGAAAAGATTGCAGCTGTTCGTGATTGGCCAATTCCAAAGAACGTAGCGGAAATTAGAAGTTTTCTTGTGCTTGCCGGTTATTATAAAAGGTTTGTGGAGAACTTCGCTCGAATAGTTGAACCACCGACCAAGCTAACATGAAAGGAAGTACTGTTCGTATGGACGGAGAAATGTGTGTCAGCTTTTGAAGCGTTGAAGCAAAAATTAACCACCGCTCCTATCTTGACAGTGCCAGACGGTTCCTGAGGGTTGGTTATTCACAGCGACGCATTTGGGAAAGGCTTGGGATGTGTTGTAATGCAGAATGGGAAGGTTATAGCTTATGCATCGAGACAATTGAAGACTCACAAGAAAAACTACCCAACTCATGATTTAGAGCTAGCAGCGGTGTTTTTCGCTCTAAAGATTTGGAGACACTACTTATTGGGCGAAAGGGTAGAAGTATTTACCGATCACAAAAACCTAAAGTATGTGTTCACACAGAAAGAGCTCAACATGAGGCAGCGTAGATGGTTAGAGCTGATGGCTGACTATGATCTTGATCTAAAATATCATTCAGGAAAAGTTAATGTAGTGCCGGATGCTCTAAGTCGGTTGCCAGCAATACGGATGCTGACTGCACAGAAGGAGATTATAGCTGATTTTCAGATATTCGAGTTAGAGATTGTAGTACCGCATTCTTTGGGATAGTTAATGCAGTTACAAGTACAGTCATCCTTGATCGATAACATTAAAGCAGTGCAGTCGCACGATCCAAGGTTGCAGAAGTTTCAAGAACAGGTAGAAGTGGGACTTCGAACAGACTGGCTAATTCATGAAGACCGTTCGTTACGATATAGTAGTCGTTTATGTGTGCCTAAAGGAGATGTTCATGAAAAAGTCATGAAGGAGGCTCATAGTTCTGCATATTCCGTACATCCCCGGGGCATAAAGATGTACCGAGGTCTATGACAACATTTCTGGTGGGAAGACATGAAAAGAGAGATTGCTCGCTAAGTATCGAAGTGCTTGGTGTGTCAGCAAGTCAAGGCTGAACATCAAAGGGTAGGTGGATTGTTCCAACCATTTCCGATTCCTCAATGGAAGTGGAAATATATAACCATGAATTTCGTGACAGTTTTACCACGGAGTCCAAAGGGCAATAACCCAGTTTTGGTGATTGCTGATCAATTAACCAAGGCAGCTCATTTTGTACCATTTTGAGTTGGTCAATCGATGGAGGCTTTAGCAGAATGATACATGCAGGAGATTGTGAGATTGCATGGAGTACCCGTGAGCATCGTTTCCAATTGTGATACTCGATTTCTATCACACTTTTAGAGGAGTCTACAAGAAAGTTTGGGAACTCGCTTGAAATTTAGCACGGTCTATCATTCTCAGAAAGATGGCCAGTCTGAAAGAACGATCCAAACTCTTGAAGATATGTTGAGGGCATGCATGTTAGACTTCAAGGGTTCATGGGAGGATCATTTGCACTTGGTGGAGTTTTCATACAATAACAGTTTTTAAGCGATTATACAGATGGCTCCATTCGAAGCATTATACGGCCGTAAATGTCGCTCACCCGTCTGTTGGGACGATATTGAAGAAAGAAGATTGTTAGGACCGGATCTTATTGTGCAAATTGTGGAGAAAGTCAACGTTATCCGAAGTCATATGAAGGCGGCACAAGATCGACAGAAAAGTCGGGCTGATATAGGACGAAGACCGCTGGAGTTCGCAGTTGGTGATCTTGTATTCTTGAAGATATCACCGACCAGAGGAGTGATCCATTTTGGTAGTCGAGACAAGCTTAGTCCTCGAGCATGTTGGAGAGGCAGCGTATCGATTGGCCTTACCACCATCTTTGACTAGCGTTCACGACGTATTTCATGTGTCTCAATCCCGCAAGTATGTTCGGGATGAGACGCACGTTCTAGATCACTCGGAGATGACAGTAAGGGAATACTTAACATGTGAAGAAAGACCAATGGCGATTGTGGATCGACGAGAAAAAGTCCTCAAGAACAAAGTTATCCCTCTAGTACTTGTTTCATGGGGAATCATTTGCACGGAGAATCTACTTGGGAACGTGAAGACGAGATTCGACAAAAGTTTTCCCATCTCTTTCCTTAGATCCGTATCTTCTTATCTTTTCCTGTTTCATGAATTACGAGGACGAAATTCTTTTGTAGTTGGGTATAATGTAACACCCTCGTACAGTTATACGATATTAATTGGTATTTTAACACTTGCTTTATTTTTCTTCTCTTTTATCTATTGGGCCGCGAATGATTTGAATACTAGTAGTCGTTATCCGACCCGACCCGCAAGTTTAGAACCCAATATGGTGCAAAGTTGTATCTGAGATTTACCAGTAAAGTGTATCTATATGAATCTAGTATAATACCTACATTATATTTTTAGATCTTTATATATCATATGTCTAGATCATCATATATCTTTTAATAGTCACAACTTAAGAATAAGTTATATTTTGTTAACTGTCATCATATGGTTGCTATCCCATATCTTATTTTGCTTTTAGCTTTTACGTTTAAATCTCAAGATATCTAATACCAAATATTTACTAAATCTAGATATATTTTTAGAATCCTTTTAAATCTTAAATTAGGGATATGGGTTATTTAAAATATATTCTTACATTATGGTTGAGAAGTTTACATATGTGAATTATTTTCCAAAATATATTTTTGATGAGATTTTGGTGGAGATTGGTTGTAGTTTGATATTATCTATATAAATTAAAACTAATATATATTTATAACCTAATTTAAACTGTACTATATATATTTACATTAAACACAAAACCTCTCTCTCTCTCTCTCTCTCTCTCTCTCTCTCTCTCCACATAACATATCTCTCCCTCATCAATTTATATATTCTCCTTCTTCGTTTTTCAAGCCCACACCCATTCTCACCGACGCAACTCCAGCCGCATTCTAGAAGCTTAACCGAGTCATCAAAACTTGGTGTTGATTTGTATAGCGTTATGTTGCTTCCGTTCATCGCGTTTGTTTCGAGACAAGTTTACAACTTGCTATATACTATACTTTATGTAATTTACTTATATGTTATCGTACTATTATTATTATCATTATCATACAGCTATATCTATATAATTTATACACTGTAGTTATTTAACGTTAATCGGTTTTATAATATACAATGTATGCAAGTTTACAACTTGCGACATGCTATAATTATATCTATAAATGTATATATCGTTGTAATATTTTTTTTATTATCATTAATTAGTTTATAATCTGCATTTTATAACGTTATACAAAATATTGTTTGAAAATAGTATAGTTTACACATGAAACGTCGTCGCAAAGCGGATACGACAAATCTGAAATTTATTATACACCTTACCTTATAAAATTCAATATAAATCATGAGAGTGAGTGGGCTTTAACTTGGTCTCTTCTTCTTCTTCCCTCTTGAAGTTTTCTCTTGAGAGTTTCATTATGGAGGTTGAATAAATTACCAATATCTTGTACCTCAACTTCAAGTGTTAATATATATTGCTTTGTTTATTTGCTTTTCTTTCTTTACTTGCTTTTATTTTCTTTTCATTATGTTGTGTAACTAATCTATCTTTGGTTGTGGTAATGGTGAGGAAATGAGATGAAAGGCTTCGCCTTCTCCTCCTCTTGTTAATGTTAATGTGCTTATATATATGATTCTAACTTAAAGATTTTTTATGTATTGATGTGGTATGGCATTTTGAAATATGCTTACTTTGTAACCTCCTCATATACCATATTCACTCCCTTTCCCCATTTCAATGTTTAAGTTAAAATCAATTTAGTGTTAAGATTGCTAGGTCTAGATATGGTATTTTGTGATTAAGTGACTTGACAAATCTCTTGGTTTCATATACTATATACTATCACAAACAGTTAGCAAACTCAACACTAAAATCATTTGCTTTCACTCACTAATTTGTGTTTTTGATGTTGTGGTATGCTTGCTAACCTTCATGCTTAGTGTGTTAGTGTATATGCCCTAGAGGCCATTACTGTATCATACTAGCTTGTATATTACTTAATGGAAGCTTGGGATATTCACAGTTGTATAGACAATCTTGCTCAAAATGGTAGTATGCTACTTGGTTTGTTTCTACTTCAATATGTGCATGTGTTTCTTTTAGCATATCGCTTATACATATTAGTAGAGCCCTTAGGATCTTTGCTTGATTATCAGCGTTGTGATGGCAGTCACACTAGTGGGGGCTGGGTAATCTAAAAGCACATCCTTATACAGGTCCCTAGTCATAGGACTATCGAGACGGGGCATCGATACTCCGGAGTAGACTAGCGTATACACTTCTCATCCCACCTTGGGAGGTGGTCTGTCTCACAGCCATCAGTACGTCGTACTGGAGATAGTATGCGGGTGCTCGTTAGGTTACGAGTACACTGGACAGGACTCGTCGGGAACTGTTGGTTGGTATTATACCTATCGTCAGTTATCAGTTCCCAGGTGACATGAGTACAGCATAGTCCGTTAACTTGACACTGTCACTTTGCCTCGAGTGTGTTCCCACTGTACTTTGATTACTACCCTACCACGGCTCAAAGGAGTCGTGCAAACAGGTAGTAGTTGGGTGCAGTCCTGAAGCACTTGGTGGCAGTGACGGTTAGACAGGATTCGTCTCTCCCGGTATTGGGGGTTGACATCGCGCTGTGTCTAGGAGAGCCATTACACGAGTAGTCCCTGGCCAAGGCAAGCGAGATATACTGGTAGGTTTCCAGTGTTATCTCAGGGTGTTCTGGGCTTCACTCCGACACGACTTGTACCGCTATTGGGGGACTGACGTTCACCACCCCTAGGCCCGCCATGCGATGTATCAGACGAACAGACCGGACTGTACGGAGATTATCACATACAGGCTCAGTAGGAGTTCGGATGAGTTTACCTCATCGGCCTTCTTATCGACATCTACCTGGGGACCGTTACGTACAGCTAGTGCCGCTTACGGTCTGTGGTTAAACCCACTGCCAGCGTAGTGTCGAGTCTTTAGAGTCCCACACAGAGAGTTTCCCTGCACTGAGCGAAACGTGTAGAGGCCGTATGGTTTTGCGGCAGGGCTGCGATCACTTACGTACACTTGTGTGCGTATGCTGTTCGGGCAGGCAATACTAGTGGGTTTTGGTTTAAGCCGGATCCTAGTATTGCATGGATGGATTCGTTTTGTCTTCTGTGCATTCTTATTCTACGGAATGCAGATGCGGGTGTGTATGCACAGTTTTGAGGAGCGATGAAGGGGGAGGTGCCTCATTAGGGTTTTGGCAGATGGTTCGGCCAAAACCGCTATGTGGCAGGCTCATTAGGGTTTTGGCAATTCGCTCGGTTCAAAACCATCATGAGCCGGAGACATTACTTACTAATCTTTTCAGTGATAATTTTATGATGGCTAATTGCTTTGACCATTTGACCACCTTGACCACTCTTGACTTTGTTGACCTGTTGACCAAAGTTGACCTTGACCTTCATGAAAGGTCTACACTCTTCTTTTGTTTTCTTTTTCATTTTGGATTATGATAATGGTCATGTCAATGTAGCCATCAACTTTATCATGATAGGATTTATAATGATGTTGTTTAGTATTATTGCAACCATGGCGCCTTTTTTCTTTGGTTGATAATTTCATTTCTTTTTTCTCATTCTCTCTCTTGCAAGTGAGAAGAAAGAAAGAGAGCTCCATGGTTGCTTGATCTCCTTCATCTTCCTCCTCTTGAAATATTCTTTTGATCTCATGTGTTGAGAGAAAAAGAATCCACATAGACAAATACTTCCATCAACCTCTTCTACATAACCTAGGACTTCAAGACTAGCGATCTTGTTTCCCTAGTTGCCTCGGCTCGAGGTGGAGCTCGGTGTACATCTCTCAGGTGGATGGTCTTCGACTCAAGAAGGCCGCGGAGGTGACCAAGATCCGGATCGACCCTCGGAGCGTGGATGGGTGAGCCGGATAGCAGAGAGAAGATCCGAAGGACCGGTTTCGTGAGGTATAATTTCTACGGCATAGTAGTTAACGTCTCTAGTTGCTTGTTAGTTTCTAGTTTAGCAAAGATCCGGCTTTTAGTCCATGTTGCCTTTGCGCCAAAAATTGTTTTTCGCCGTTTCCGCCTCCCCGTAAGAACCGAGGTGAACAACGTGGACTTACATAGTGTTGATACCCCAAGTTTGGACATACAAATGGTAAGCGAACAAAACAGATTCGATTCGTGTTTTGTGGCGAATATCGGAATTTGATGATTTGTGCTTCGCAACCGTCTTGACAAGTCATGCTTCATGCCGGGACCGACGTAAGGAAGGACAACTCATGATCAAGGGAGCGTCGAAGGAATCGTCGCGATTCGACCTTCCGAGCCAAAGCCACAACCACTTCCTTCTTTTCTTGCTTTTCTTTGTTTTCGTATTCTTTTATTTTTTTTGTGACAACCAAACCAATTCATTATTTGTTGAACCTTAAACAACAAAACCTAATATACAATTTCCTGCCGATCGACCCGTACCGGCCGGCTTGCTACAACGCGCCGTGCACTTGCGGTTTATAAATTTTAAAATGAGAACGATCTCGCGTGCGTAATCCATTTCCTTAAAATCATATCCGTTTCCAAAACATACGCGTTTGCGCGCGCGGGTGAATTCCTAACAACACACCAAACCCTAATTTTCCCTATAAATACCAAAACTCATTTCACACATCCTCACTCAGAATTCTATTACAAAAACTCTACAAAATTTCCCAGTCACTTTTGTGTACAAGTGGAGTTAACAAAGGGTGAAGTTCCGGCGACGATCTAAGGAGATTCCGGCGACGAAACGATATCCCGACGCTTCCCCAGTCTTCTCCTACCCATATTCTTTCCTAAAAGCCAGTAAGTCCCCTCTCCCCTTCTTATCTTCTATTCTAAAAAACTTTAAATTATAAAACCCGATGGAAGCGGAGTTAATTCGACTTCTGATTCGGTTTTTCTTCAAAACTCAACTTTTATTAGTCAAGAAAATACCATACTCTCATATCATGTTTAACAAATATTAACAAACACTTTAAAAAGAATCATCTCAAAATAATCTTTTATACAACTTTTATTATAGTTTTACAGTAAAATACCATATACTTTAGTTTCGATGTATTACTTTTAGATAATTCACGAGGTAATGACCTACCTCATAACAACACATATCTTTGACATAGCATGATGGAAATTTGGGAACATAGTTGTGGATAATACGATATTTCAAATAAATACCATCAACTTATAAAACCATTTCTTTAAAAAGATATATTAAACAATTCCTTGTAATTGCGCCTCTACAACCCTTTTTTTGGGGACCCCGTTCGGAATAGTGCGGATTATCGCACATTCTCGGGCCTAGTAGAACGAGATGCAGACCTTCAAAAGGAGCATTCGATCTTGATGGAATTTTTATACATTTTTCTTTAGAAAATGAGATTTCTACAAGAAAATAAATAAAATTACTTTTATTAAATATATATATATATATATATATATATTATCAAAATATCTACTTTAATTATGTTATATAAATATTCCAAGTTTTCAAAAGAAATCACCATTACATGAAAATACCATCCAAATACAAAACAACACCGATATTTCAATAAAATACCATATACTATGAAAACTAGGCTCTACTCACTAGAAATTTCACATTTATAAAATATACATCTATGAAAATCCTAAAGACGATAATTAAATGCTTGAGGTGTATTTTGAAAATTATATCAAACTATTTTTACATAAACCCCCCTCAAGTTATACTAAATTACAATAAGGACCCTAATAAACGTAGGTTTAAACGGGACCGGTCTCTTGAGCCTCAAGGAGCCGGAGATATGGGTGCTTGCCTGTTTAAGGTAGACAATCTAACAAACGGTGTTATCAATACGGTAATTGTCTTGGAAAAAGACACAAATCATGCCGTCCATGTGCAGCAGTTACCGATAACATCAAAACTAATTCAGGCTTTTAAGTTCTTTTCAAAAGTGTCTGACTCAGACTGAGTCTCAATCTAATCAATCTGACTTGAATGTGATTCAAGTATATAACTACAATACAACATGAATCCATGAATCCGTCTATTTAATCTATATCAATGTATATTGACTGAACCGAGCCATGAATATACTCCGCCTACATGACTCTCCATTTATATCCAATTCATTTACCGATATCATGGTTTCAGTAAGTCGTCCATCTATATAACAAAACAATATAATCAATACAAAAGATATCGCGGGGTTTATAAGAGGTAGATTGGTACGGAAGGTGTTAAAAGTAGCACGAGACTATAACCATAATACACATAACCTGAATATCCATTACTGTTGTACCGTGGTTGAACGGTTCTTTGTGCTCCGTATACCTTAGTCTCCGGAACAGTGGGACTTCTCTCGTATACACTGGCATTTTCTATACCAAGCTACAAACAACAGCGTTAACAATATAATCAAATATTATAAGATATATCCTTTTTCTGTCTATTCTATCTCGACTTACATTTGGGACTTACCGAGCGATTGTTCGCTGACGACATTCCTTTCTTCTTTCTTTGGAATGTTGTCAGGTGATTCGGACTCACTGGAGATCGAGCCCAGCACTGAAGATTTGGAGCAGATACCATTTGACCCAGAGCTTTAGACACTTGTACATTTTTATTTCTTTTCAGTTATGCCATTGTTTAGGCATTGCTTTCTATTCATGTACTTTCATTTTAGTTGTACTTGTAAAAGAATATTTAATAAATAAAATTATTGTTCATTTACATTCCTGTCTCTTGTGTACTTTTACTTTATATTGCTTAGATACGCTTAGCGTGTTTACTTCTGAGTAAATACGTAGCGGCCTCGTCGCGTCTCCTTGCCCGTACATTGGGAAGCGGGGCGTGACAGTACTTAGACAGGCTCGTTGTTATTTTTATTAATGACATCTTGGTGTATTCAAAGAATCGGAAAGAGCATGCTGAGAATTTGCGGATTGTTCTGCAGACATTGCGACAGCATCAACTCTATGCCAAGTACAACAAGTGTGAATTTTGGCTAGATCAAGTCGGATTTCTCGGACAAATTATTTTAGGCGAAGGAATCTTAGTAGATCCAGCTAAAGTGGCAGCTGTTAGCGAATGGCCGACACCAAAAACGGTGAAGGATATTCAAAGTTTCTTGGGATTAGCATGATACTACCGAAGATTCATTGAAGGTTTCTCGAAAATTGCAGCACCCCTGACCAAGCTCATAAGTAAAGATGGAGCGTTCGTGTGGTCAAAAGCATGTGAACAAGCTTTTGTAAAACTCAAGTCAAGATTGACATCAGCTCCTATTCTAATAATACCAGATCAATCTGGAGGTTTCGTTGTGCATTGTGATGCGTCTGGTAAGAGATTAGGATGTGTTCTACACCAGCATAGAAAGGTTGTAGCTTTTACATCAAGACAGCTGAAAGTTCATGAGCGTGACTATCCAACACATGACTTGGAGTTGGCAGCCGTTATCTTTGCACTTAAGATTTGGCGCCACTATCTTCTGGGAGAACGAGTGGATATATACACGGACCACGAAAGTCTGAAGTATATATTTACTCAGAAGGAGTTAAACATGTGGCAGAGAAGATGGCTAGAACTTATGGCGGACTTCGACATCAACCTACAATATCATCCAGGGAAGATGAATGTAGTTCCTGATGTACTTAGCCGTCGGCCATTATCAATGAATTTAACTGCTCAGTGGAAGCTTCAGAAGGAATTGCACGAGATGGAGATCGAGGTAGTTATGCCGGGTAATTCTTCAGAGTTGATGAACTTACAAGTTCAGTCTACTATTGTCAATCAGATCAAGGCGGCTCAATCAAGTGATGCCAAGCTGCAAAAGATCCGAGAACAGGTAGAAAGTGGACTTCAAACCGACTTCATCATCCACGAAGACAGATACTTAAGATATGGAAGTAGATTGTGTGTACCACAAGGTCCTGTTCGAGAAGAGTTGATGAAAGAAGCTCACAGCTCTCCTTACTCAGTACACCCCGGTGGTACCAAAATGTATAAGGATCTACGACAACACTACTGGTGGCATGGAATGAAGCGCGAAGTACCTAGAAGCATATCCAAGTGTTTGGTGTGTCAGCAAGTAAAGGCTGAATATCACAGGACTGCTGGTTTACTTCAACCGTTACCTATCCCAGAATGGAAATGGCAGCACATTACCATGAACTTCGTGACTGCCCTCCCTCGCAGCATGAAAGGTAACGATATAGTATGGGTTATTGTGGATCGACTCACCAAGTTGGCTCACTTTATTCCATTTCGAGTTGGCCAATCTACCGAGACGTTAGCAAAGAAATACATGGAGGTAAGCATGAATCTAAAGTAAGATTTAACCTCAAAGTGTACTATTATTGATACCCATGAACTCATGCAGGAGATCGTGAGATTATATGGAGTACCTGTTTGCACCTTCTCCGATCTTGACACCAGATTCCGATCACAGTTTTGGTAGAGTCTGCAAGCTAGCCTGGGAATAAGTCTGAACTTCAGCACAGCTTACCATCCACAAACAGACAGACAATCTGAGCGAACAATTCAGATTCTGGAGAACGTGCTAAGAGCTTGTATATTAGACTTCGGAGGTTCGTGGGAAGATCACCTACACCTTGTAGAGTTTTTATACAACAACAGCTATCAGGCGAGTATTGGAATGACACCATTTGCAGCTCTCTATGGAAGAAAGTGTCGTTCACCATTAAGTTAGGACGACATCTGAGATCGTGAACTCCCAGGACAAGAGATGATCGTGGCAACTTTAGACGTAGTTCGCACAATCAGGGAAAGAATGCGCATAGCCCAAGACCGACAGAAGTACTGGGCTGATGCAAAGCGTCAACACCTGGAGTACCAACCTGGAGATCATATTTTCCTAAATTTTTTTCCAAAC
Organism: Agapanthus africanus; assembly: GCA_030015575.1. Taxonomy (NCBI): domain Eukaryota; kingdom Viridiplantae; phylum Streptophyta; class Magnoliopsida; order Asparagales; family Amaryllidaceae; genus Agapanthus; species Agapanthus africanus. The sequence continues at coordinate 965,767,068 of CM057338.1, forward strand.
CGAGGAGTAATCCGTTTTGGTAAGAGGGGTAAGCTCAGTCCGAGATATATAGAATTGTTCGACATTCTCGAACGAGTCGGAGAAGTGACATATCGTTTAGCACTACCACCCTCATTGGAAGGAGTACACAACATGTTCCACATATCCCAGCTCTGAAGATATGTGAGCGACCCTAGCCACATTCTTGATCACTCCGAGCCCACTGTACAAAGAGACCTGACTTGCAAGCAACAACCCGTTGAGATCCTGAACAGAAAGGTACAGACAATACGGAACAAGAAAGTAAACTTGGTCCGAGTGATGTGGAGAAAAGATTCACCAGGAGAATCAACGTGGGTACGACAAGATGACATGCATGCAAGATACCCTTTCTTATTTGTAAACTAGTCTTCATGTAATTGTAAATTTTGAGGTCGAAATTTTTATAAGGAGGGTAGAATGTAACAACTCTGATTTTACTATACGAAAAATTTTCAATTTAATATACAGAAAGGAGTTTACAAGCCTAAGTACAATTTAAAAGTTAATTTTTGTTTAAAATACAAGAAACAACTTGTAGCTCACTGGTAAATCCTTGCACTGCTGTGACGTAGCCCCTGCGTTTGAATCCCATCAGACACATTTATTTTTTTCTGATTTCACTTTTAAACTTTTTGGAAGCCTAAAAGTTTACATATGCAATGCGCACAAAAATGAAAAGTCTGAGAAAACAAACATGTGCAAAATAATATAAATACAGAGGAGGACACATGGCATGAATCCACTGGCCACAACCCAATGTTCCCCTCCGAAAGACGGCGCAAGACTCGGTGAACGTCTTGTCACTGAGATTCGGGGCAGATGCTATTTGGTTTTATCCGTCCACCTCTCCGAAGATGCCAAGTTGATTTATGGCACCGTATATCAGAGGTTTAGACGGATGCGGCCGATGTAGCAGACTTCGTCAGATTCCCCCTCAGGGTGAGGGGTTTTTGATTGTGGGGACGCTCTTCCCTGCAGGCGCAAGCCCCTGCAGTTAATTACGCTACCGCATCGCGGTAACCACTTTCTCCTTCTCCAGATGGTCACTTCGTGTCGTGAGTGTATGTTTTGTTTGTGGTTGCCCTTGAATTGTATACGGAGACTAATTTATGTCATTGCCCGTAGGACGTGGATTAGTCCAAATCCGTATTTACTTAGATTTGGATTTGGTGTTTTAGTTTAAGGATACATTAGCCCTATTTAAGACTAAGATCAACTTAAACTTTTGTTAAGCATACGTTAGCCTAATCTCCAGACTAAGATCAACTTAACGGGATCGTTTGGATCCGACAAGAGAGCAATTGGCTATATTGTTTAGTTTAATGACGTTGCGGTCGATTTCTAGTTTAGGGACATGGTAGTCCATTTAATGTATGGCCGTCGGGACTCCTCACTTCTCTGACGACGTTGAAGGATTACAACGACAGGTGTCAGAGGAGTTCGGAGATGTACCCTTGAACCAAAGTTGATTAGGGAATATGTAGTCCGGTTTAGGACTAAAGTCTGTTTGAATGTTTAAGGATACGTTAGCCGTGTTTGAGGCTAAGATCAACTTAAACGGGATCATTTAGATCCGACAAAAGAGCGTTTGGGGGCTCTATTGTTCCAGTTTAGGGACGTAGTGGTCCATAGGTAGTTTAGGGACATCGCGGTCCATTTCCAGTTTAAGGACATGGTGGTCCATCATTCCCATTTGGGGACGAACATTAGTTTAAGGACATTTCGGTCCAACATTCCCATTTTGGGACGAATATTAGTTTAAGGACGTTTCGGTCCATGAGTTTAAGGACCCCACAGTCCGTATGGATGTGTGGTTGTCGGGACCCGTCACCTCCCTGACGTCGTTGAAGGATTACAACGATAGGTGTCAGAGGAGTTCAGAGATGTACCCTTGAACCGGATGTAAATTGATTTAAGAGAGCAGCCATGCTCAGTCAATTTAATTTGAGGACTTACGGCCATGATTGGGCTAAGTCCAGTTGAGAATATTCAACGTTTTTATCTTTGGCCTATTAGGCCTGTGCTAGGGCTTTGCCCCTGTTTAATAATGCACTGCATTTCATTCTGGCCTGCTAGGCCTTTTTTATTTGGGCTCTGTCCCTTTATAAATGATGCAGAGCATCTGTTTGGGCTTCTGCCCTTCTTTAAAATAATGCATTGCATTTAATTTGGCCTGTTATGCCTTTTTTAATTGGGCTTGGCCCTTCTGTAAATAATGCAATGCATTAATTGTCTGACAGTGGCTTGTCAGGCGCTTTGCGCCAATTATTGAGCGCAAGCGCTTGTGGTGGTGACATGTGTCACGCTCTGGTGAGCGCAAGCGCAGTGCTCTGCGCTGTTGCGCTGCTGACACGCGGCGTGCTCTGGTGAGTTGCGCCAACTTTAAAGAGCAATGCTCTATTTTTAAAAGCGTATAGCGCAAGTGGTTATGGTGCTGACACGTGGCGCTCTCTGGTGGCTTGCGCCAACCCAGGAGTGCAATAGTGCAGTTTTTGCAAGTGCAAGGCACTGTTTCAATAACTTGATCCAATTTTGGATTCAAGAAAAGAATCTTTAAGATTCCAGAACCAATGGTTCATAAAAAAGTGCAAGGCATTGTTATTATTTATCTTTTATTGAAGATCATTGATCTTGTTCTTAGATCAATGATCTATTCAGAAGAAATTCTTCTTCTTTTATAAAGATTTTTACCTTTTTTTTCTCTTCTTGAGTTTTTCTCAAAATTCTTCAGAGTTCTCTCTATTCTCTGTGCTGTTGTTTTTGATCTTGATGTTGATCCTGATTGAATTGGGGTCTAGGGGCCTTTATATAGTGCCCATTAATTTGTTAAATTTGTTAAAGAGATCATTCTCTGAGTGATTTGGGGAATTTTCCCCACCGTTGGATTTTTGATCCAAGGGCTTCTGTTTTACAGAAGACAATCTTCTTGTTTTAATAAGAACAGAAAGATCTTACTGGGATTTTAATTCTGTTTGGCGCAGATGCACCAGCGCTTGACACGTGTCGCGCAGCGCAGAGCGCAAGCGCAACTGCGCTGCCACGTGTCGCGCAGCATAGAGCGTAGCGCAACTGCTCTGACACGTGTCGCACAGCGCACAACGCAGCGCAATTGTACTTGCGCCACTGCGCTGACACGTGTCGCGCAGCGCAGTGCTTGCGCAACTGAAGCGTTGCTTCCTTTAATTTTTTTTAAATAGAGCCTTGCTCTGATTGGGCGCGCCGCCTTGGGCGCTGCGCTGACGTATCAGCTTTTGACACGTGGCGCGTTGCGCGCAGCGCAAGGGATTTGAAGCGTTGCTTCAATTTTGAATTTTTGAAATTCAAACAGAGCTTTGCTCTGATTGGAGGAAACAAATGCCCCCCCACCGTTGCGCTCACGTGGCGCACACGTGAGTGCAACGGTGGCAAGATCTTGGCCGTTGGATCAACTGGTGAGTTGAAGGGGCGCAGACGCCTATAAATAGGACCCTTGGTCCTTAGTAAATGTTTTACCATTTTTCAAGAACTTGAGTTTTCAGAGCCTTGCTCTTGTTTAAGAATTTTAGAGCCTTGCTCTCGTTTCTTCCCAAGAACTTCAGAGTTCAAAACCTAGAATCATCTTAGGTAAAATTTAAATTAAATTAAATTAAACTTAATTAACAGAGCCTTGCTCTCATAGATCTTTAATCTAAAGGAAATCCCTTAGGGGTTTCATTAACAGAGCCTTGCTCTCAAAAGTCTATAGATCTATAGAGATCTTGTTCATGGGTTTTAACCCATGAACAGCGCTTTGCTCATGGATTAAATGTAGATCTTTTTTGATCTAAAAATGGAGAATTTTTTATAAGTTTCCATGGATTTTTTTTAAGACCCCAAATTTTTAATCTTTAGGAGTTAAAATTTTCTTTTGATGGATCTTTCCATCATTATTACAGAGCTAGGCTCTTTTTAGGAAATTTTATTCCCTTGAGACCAAAGTTTGACAAATGTCACTCTGTGACAGAGCTTTGCTCTGAAAGACGAGATTTTCTCCTTGTCTCTAGGGATTTCCCATTAATGAGAATATTCTCCTGGGGATCTCTTCATTAGTTGATAGTCTCATCCAATGATGGGTCTGTCTTATTAACTGATGCACTGTCATCCAGATTTTGTGGGTCCCCATTTGGTCCCCTACCCACTGCATTGCAGTGTGGTGTAAATTTTTAAAATGCCAAGCGTTGGAATTACAACACTGACAGCTAATTTTTGTCCCTCCACAGGAAACATGCCTGTTGACCTATCATTCCCGTTTGTTCGCTCGGAGGGAGGATTTCCCCAGGCACCAGTGGACCGAGAGGTGCTCACTCTCATCAAGGATCATGACCTCGAGCACAAGAACCTTCACTTGTGGGGTAGGTGGTACAATCAAATTATCAGGGATCGACAGAGCTTTTCATGCGCAGTACCATCAGAGCCTATCATGGCGATCCATTATGCTGACCCACCCCCGGTGAAATATGCCGTGGAGATGGTTGATTGGACTTCAAAGGGCCTTCTTCATCCCGCTATAGATGCGATTCCAGTTCAGCCTCCTATGGTTTTGGATATCTTGGGACGCCGTATTTGTCAAGGCGAGGCGCGACCTTGGGGGCAATTATACAATATAGGTCTGATCCCCCGTCATCCGATCGGTTATCTACCATGGGCTCGCTACATTTTATCAGCGAAGAAGTCGCAGTTGATGAGGCTCGGGTTGCACACTGCTGTTTACGTTTCCCTCTTCCAATATACCACGCTTTCCACCTGGTGGGTTAAGGCCTTTTTGGAGCAGTGGAACATCCCTACTCATACTTTCCTTGCACTGGACCGGGAAGTGTCGATTTCTTTAGAGGAGTTCACAGAGGTTTCCGGCTTACCGGTCATAGGGGAGCACTATGAGGAGCTCCTTCCTACAGACGAATATGTCTTCGGTGCTAAGCCAGCAATGATGGGCCTCACTCTGGAGAATGCTGTTCAACATTAGTTTCCAAGTTTGATCAAAGTATTGAACATCTACGAGGCCCTTTTTATCGAATGTGGGAGCCGCGGGGTCAGTTTCGAGGATTTCATCGCTCGATTCCTTCACCCAAACGTCCTCTCGGCAGAAGCTGCTAAGTTCGCCATGCTTGATGTCCCTTTCGGTTTAGGTTTGGACAACCTTCCAGTGAAGGAGGTAGATCAAAAGGGTTTTTTCCTTCCTAACTCCCCGGTGGTCTCTTTTGCGGAGGTTGCAGCCCCTGGGCTGGACGAGGAAGCATTCTTCTTAGGATTTCTTGGGCTATGGCTGAGTTGGTTTGCGCTCCCGATGCATTCTCGCCGTATGAGGCCCTCTGTCTTTTACCCAGCTCACCGGATGACCATTGGGGTAAAAGTGGCCGTCGGGATCACCGGCTTGGCACACCTGTATCACGGCCTTAGTCAAGCGGCGGGTGCTAATGAACCTGGAGTACTGCACGTGATCTTCCCGATGCATTACTTCATATCATGGCTTGAGCTACATACACTGGGCGTCTTCGGTATGCACAAAAGGCCTTCATTCTATGACAGGTGCAGCTTCCCTCGAATCATGCGATTGATCGGCGCCTCAATTGTGACTCCGTCGCCACGAAATGCCAGAGGTTTGCTCCTTCGTCCCCACATAGTTGGAGACGGTATGTCTTTTACTGATAAAGTGCTGACCATTGGAAAGGCGTCTACTACCACAGTGCGGTCATTGTAAGACATTTTCAAAGATGGGGCCTCGTACTAACAGCCCGGGAGACCCTGCATCTATATTCCATCAGACTGGGTTTCCTGGTGTTTAGTCAAAATGATGCGGCGCTTTTCATGAGATACAACCCACATCGTTTTGCCCAGCAACTGAGCTACAATCAAGGGGTGCCGTTGGAGGCTTTCTTGCTGGACCCTGCTGTCACTGAAGAAGGGATGCGGAGCGCGCTGCATCACTTCATGCGTCTGAATACGGGCTCTCATTTTTTCATCAGCGAGCCGGCTTGTGCCCCACGAATCCTTAATACATATACAGCGTGGTACCAGCATTCGACGGGCGCCGTTATAAAGGAAGAAAAGCGCTTGTTGGTCGACCGTAAGGGTGTGCCTCCCGACAGCGACCGCAAAGCTCCTCTGGTGCCAAGGACCCCCGTAGTCCCTCCGCTGAAAGATGCTGAAACCGAACCACCGCGTGTGCTGAGTCCTCCACGCGGATTACCCCGTGCTACCGTGGACGTGCCACCCGTGCCCCGTGCTCCAGTGGAGCCGGTGAATGTGGTCTCGCCGGAGTCCAGCGTGGGCGAGGATATCGCGACCCGCCGTCCTAAAGTGCCTACGAAACGCAAGTTGATCTTAGGTGCACCCAAGGCTGGCGGGCAGAAGAGGAAGAAGAAGTCGCTCTTCTCAGCTGACGTTGTGTTCGATCAGGAACCTCACGCTCCCTATAGCGAGGGCTTGGGCGAGTACGTGACCAATAGAGGCTTGGTTATGCCGCCAGATGACACTGATCTGGCGGCCGCTATCGCAGCTTCAGAGCGATTGGCAAGGCGAGACGCATGGCTAGCTAAGCTTGCACAATCGGGTAATTACTAGTCGCATTTTTTTTATTGCATCGTACTTTTATTATTGTCTTTGACTAATGATTTTCCTTTCTTTTCTTCAAACAGGTATCACCACTGAAAAAGCCAACTCTGCTTCCCTCAAAACTTTTCAAGAGGAAAAATGACTCAGAGCATCCTTAGGCCTCGGTACGTTTCGATTCATTAAGTCTTTATTCTCCTTTTGTTATGGTCGATCTAACCCTTTCTTTTTCTCATCACAGGAACCACAATGCCGGTCCCGCAAAGTGATGCAGAGACTCTTCCCGGGCCAGCCACTGATGTTTCGGCCTCTTCGGGGCTACCGCGAGAGACCCGACTTGAAGAGCCGATGAGAGATGCCTTGAAGGCTCTGGAGGCAACTCTAAACGAGGACGACGACACCTTGATGAAGGAAGCGTCGAAGAGGTCCGTCGCGACGGCCCGGGAGGAGAGGAAGCGGTTGAGGCACGAGGCGAAGGCACGCAGGGCTGCTTTGGCCGTGGGAGCGGGCCCAAGCACCGCCCCTCGTGCTGATACTCCCTCGGAAGAGCCCTCGGTCGCCTTGTCTACAGCTCACAGACAGGCGGTGCGCGCAAATAGGGAGGTTAACGATAAGTCCACCTCAGGTAATGTATCTTTCAAAATTTTTTTGTAAGAATTATAAACCTGTCGGTTCTTATATATCTTGTCCTGCAGGGCCAAGTCCAACCGAAGGGGAGGCGGAAACCGTCAAACCTAAGGGGACAGAGGAAGAGGCACCGGCTGAACCCGAGCCGACGGTGGGCAACGTCGCTGGGGTTGCTGAACCTGAGCTGGGGGCTGAGGGGGCTGCACCAGAGAAGGTCGTTGATGCCGAGCCTGAGGTGGCGGCAAATGAGACGGCCGCTATAACTGAGCCTGGGGCAGCGGGTGGAGTATCTGAAACTGGTGACCCCATGGTAATGGCGGACGAGACAATGGCGACCGCCGAGCCCGAAGATGTAGCGGGTGAGATAGGCACCACTCTTGGGGAAAAGCCAGCCGCTCTTTCTCAAGAGTCTGGCAATGCTCCAATTATTGTTCTCCCCGTCTACGGTCCTCCGTCGTCTCCTGGTCGGGCAAGTACGACGACAGCCCTTGTCGAGTCCGGTGATGAGGCCACGGGAGGTGGACTCGTATCGATGGAGGAGGGAGACGCCTCCGTTTCGGCTGGCGACTCATCAGGTAAATTTCGAGTTACCATCCCTTTTTTTTATCTTGCAATCCTTTCTGACAAGTTTATTCTTGTTTTTAAAGCAGGTGCGGCCTGTGCCGATGCTCCATTGCTCGAGTGAGCGCCGTCAACTACTGCCTTGGCGGTGGTCGCCTCTCATCCTTCCCTTGTACTATCGCAGATGTTGGAAGGTATGGATTTGCAACCCATTAGTTTTATCTTTCAGCCGCATAATGTATGTACTAATGTCGTACTATTGCATCTTTTCAGGAGTGCTTTTCGATCATCTCTATCAGGTGTTGCACCCGCACTTCTCCTTCCCATCTGAACTCGCTTCTTCCTCCGGTGGCACTGGTGAGTATAATTTCCATTTGATGTCTTTCTTTTTTTCAGTAATGGAATTATTTGTGATTTTCCCTCATCCTGATTGCAGTGCTACAAATCGAAGGAGGGGCTGAAAGATCGGTCACGCTACCGGCCCTCCCGGCCTTGCCACCTGCTGCAGCTGGTATAGTAAACTATCGCATCGATGACTTTTTTTGTATTTCTTGAACCGTCATCTAATCGTATTTTGTTCTTTCAGCTGTCGTTCCGATCCCGGCGCCCTTTGAGTCTCGCGTTATAATGCCGGCAGGCCCCTTCCTGAGACATCCGTCTTCAAAGGGTGCTGTAATGAGCTTGGGCATGCTGAGCGAATACGTCGAGGAGCTTGACGCGGACGCTCTCCCATCTGCTGTGGATTTCGCTGTGGAGGTTAACCCGATGTTGGCGGCGCTTGTGATTTTTCATGATGGAGGCGTCGTCGAGCTTTAGGTTAATCACTGCAGGGAAATCGAGGTCCGCCTGCATCAATCGGAGTTTATGCGCCCTACTCCCGAGACTTTAGCTGCAAGCAATCAAAGAGCAGCATGGATCGAGCAAAGCGCTCTTACTTCTGTCACTTGGAACAAGAAGCGGTTTTAAGGCCGAGGGAATGCCAAGAGACCTCAAACGAGACGGCTCGTCTGCGCGCTGAGGTTGAGGCGAACGCTGCCCAGGTGAAGGCTAACTTCGAGGGCCTTCTGGAGCGTATCTCTAATGGGCTAAACTTGAAGCGGAAGCTTGATGCCGCCGAGCGTGACGCCCAAGGCCGCGAAGCAGCTCAGCAGGCCGTCGGGGAGCAGCTTGAATCCTTCTTGCAGCAGCGGGCTCAAGTGGAGGCGGAACTGGCGGTGGTGGCCGATCAGGAAAAGGCATGGAAGGAAGTGCGCGAACAACTGCTAGGGCTATTTAAGATGCTTCCTTCCCAGTAGCTGCCCTTGTATCAACATTCTTGTAAAAAAATTTCTTTTTCGAATGAGAAGTATCCATTCTTTATTCTTTTGTACGATTCACCTTGTACTTGATTGAATTAATAAATAAAGATACACAATTTTTTCTTTTCAATGTCTTGTACTATTTCTTTGCTTTCTCCCTTCTCCTATTATCAACATGCTGTCTTGATAAACATGGTTGATAGATAATAGAGTAAGCATCTTGGTTTCTTGAAGAGATAGCGATGGCTTAGGCCGCAGGTTCAGATCTGCCATCTAAGACTTTTCAACTCTATGAGCTGTGAGGGTCTCATAGAGACTTTTCTCCCTACGGATCGAGAGGATCTCGTAGGTGGATTTTCTCCTTAGGAATCGTGAGGATTCCTAAGTGCGTTTTCTCTTATAAGTCGTAAGGATCTTATAAGAGAATTTTCCCTCTTACGAGTCGAGAGGACTTGTAAGCGGTTGTTTCCCTCCTTGTCGAGATTCGACTTTGGAGAGTGAGACCCGTGGATAGTATGCAAGAGACCGTTTTAGGCTGGCTTGCAGGATCCCGGTGCTTAGGAAACAAGTTTTTTTTTAATCCTGGCTGCCTAAAGCTTTATCTTCTAAGTTGAAACGAATCGGGAAGTCCTCGCGAAGACACTAATTTCCTCACAGGTCGAGACGAATCGAGCAGTTCTCGTCAAGGACACTAATTTCCCTGAGTTGAAGTATTTTGCCGAGGACGCTGGTTTTCTCGAGGTTGAAACGAATCGGAGTATTCCTGTGGAGACACTGGTTTCTCTGCGGGCCGACACGAATCAGGAGGCTCTCATCAAGGACGCTAGTTTCCCTGAATTGAGGTATTTTCCAAGGACACTGATTTCCCTGGGGTTGAAACGAATCGATGTATTCCTACAAAGACGCTAGTTTCTCTGCGGGTCGACGCGAATCGAGGTGTTCTCGTCAAGGACACTGGTTTCCCTGAGTCGAAGTATTTTGCCGAAGACACTGGTTTCTTCGGGGTTGAAACGAATCGGAGTATTCATGCGGAGACACTGGTTTCTCTGCGGGCCGACGCGAATCAGGAAGCTCTCATTAAGGACGCTAGTTTCCCTGAGTTGAGGAGGTTTGCCAAGGACACTGATTTCTCTGGGGTTGAAACGAATCGATGTATTCCTGCAAAGACGCTAGTTTCTCTTCGGGTCGATGCGAATCGAGGTGTTCTCGTCAAGGACACTGGTTTCCCTGAGTCAAAGTATTTTGCCGAAGACACCGGTTTCTTCGGGGTTGAAACGAATCGGAGTATTCCTGCGGAGACACTGGTTTCTCTGCGGGCCGACGCGAATCAGGAGGCTCTCATCAAGGACGCTAGTTTCCCTGAGTTGAGGAGGTTTGCCAAGGACACTGATTTCCCTGGGGTTGAAACGAATCGATGTATTCCTGCAAAGACGCTAGTTTCTCTGCGGGTCGACGCAAATCAGGAGGTTCTCATCAAGGACGCTAGTTTCCCTGAATTGAGGTATTTGCCAGGGACACTGGTTTCCCTGGGGTTGAAACGAGTCGAGGTGTTCCTGCAAAGACGCTAGTTTCTCTGCGGGTCGATGCGAATCAAGAAGTTCTCGTCAAGGACACTGGTTTCCCTGAGTCGAAGGATTTTGCCGAAGACACTGGTTTCTTCGGGGTTGAAATGAATCGAAGTATTCCTGCGGAGACACTGGTTTCTCTGCGGGCCGACGCGAATCAGAAGGCTCTCATCAAGGATGCTAGTTTTCCTGAATTGAGGTATTTTCCAGGGACACTGGTTTCCCTGGGGTTGAAACGAGTCGAGGTGTTCCTGCAAAGACGCTAGTTTCTCTGCGGGTCGACGCGAATCAAGAAGTTCTCGTCAAGGACACTGGTTTCCCTGAGTCGAAGGATTTTGCCGAAGACACTGGTTTCTTCGGGGTTGAAACGAATCGGAGTATTCCTGCGGAGACACTGGTTTCTCTGCGGGCCGACGCGAATCAGGAGGCTCTCATCAAGGACGCTAGTTTCCCTGAATTGAGGTATTTGCCAGGGACACCGGTTTCCCTGGGGTTGAAACGAGTCGAGGTGTTCCTGCAAAGGCGCTAGTTTCTCTGCGGGTCAACGCGAATCAAGAAGTTCTCGTCAAGGACACTGGTTTCCCTGAGTCGAAGGAGTTTGCCGAAGACATTGGTTTCTTCGGGGTTGAAACGAATCGGAGTATTCCTGCGGAAACACTGGTTTCTCTGCGGGCCGGCGCGAATCAGGAGGCTCTCATCAAGGACGCTAGTTTCCCTGAATTGAGGTATTTGCCAAGGATACTGGTTTCCCCTGGGGTTGAAACGAATCGATGTATTCCTGCAAAGACGCTAGTTTCTCTGCGGGTCGACGCGAATAAGGATGTTCTCGTCAAGGACACTGGTTTCCCTAAGTCGAAGGATTTTGCCGAAGATATTGGTTTCTTCGGGGTTGAAACGAATCGAAGTATTCCTGCGGAGACACTGGTTTCTCTGCGGACCGACGCGAATCAGGAGGCTCTCATCAAGGATGCTAGTTTCCCTGAATTGAGGTATTTGCCAGGGACACTGGTTTCCCTAGGGATTGAACTGATCTGTGGCGGTCTTTCAGGTTTTATATAAGTTACCGTCAAAACCGTAAAGCTAGGAATTTGATCTTCGCTTCGTTTGCTGACACTGCGTCTGCTGTATCGAGACGAATGTCATGGTTGTCTCTAGGTTGTTGGTGAACCGTCGAGATTTGGCTTTGCTTTCTGATGGAGCCTGTTGGAAAGGTATGGTTCCGTCTTTGTTTGTCCCCTTGGATTGTATATAGGGATCAACGTAATCTCACCTGTAGGGCAAAAAGTTTCATATATATTTTTTATAGTTTTATTTCCGCGATGCTCTATCATTTCAGCTTTTATATCGCGAAGGTCGCGATTGCCCAATCATTTCGGCTATTTTTCGCGGTGCCCAATCATTTCGGCTGTTTATTTTATTTTTACTCGCTGCTTTTTATTGCGAGTTGCCCAATCATTTCGGCTATTTTTCGCGGTGCCCAATCATTTCGGCTGTTTATTTTATTTTTACTCGCTGCTTTTTATTGCGAGTTGCCCAATCATTTCGGCTATTTTGTGTGCATACGTTTTTACTTGCTGCTTTTTTATTACAAGTTGCCCCATCATTTCGGCTATTTCGTATGCATGTGCGGCCTACTGGCTTTCCGCCGTAAACCTGAAATTAGACACCGATTTCGGCATCAGCACCACTACAACTGGGATGTTGCCAGGAGCGAATCATCATTTACCTCTGTCGAGGTCGAACAAAGGTGGCGCAGCGAACAGGGTTAAGGTCCTGTCGACTAAGGCTTTTGACTTCATGAGCCGTAAGAGTCTCACAAAGGTATTTCTCCCTACAAGTCGTGAGGATCTTGTAGGTGTATTTTCTCCTTAGGAATCGTAAGGATTCCTAAGTGTATGTTCCTCTGTAAGTCGTAAGGATTCTACAAGAGGGTTTTCTCCTTGTAAGTCGAGAGGACTTATAAGGGTTGTTCATCATGCGTACATATCCCCAGTCACGGATGGGACTTGGTTAGGGAAATGTTTATTCGCGCCCGTGGATTGTATACAAGGGTCAGAATTGAACCACTTGTAGGGCAATATTGAAGGTTGTGGGGGTTGCTTAAGCACGGGTTTAGGTCTCTGTAACTTAAGACTTTCAAATCTTATGAGCCGTGAGGGTCCCATAAGAGAGTTCTCCTTATGAGTCGTGAGGATCTCGCAAGTGTATTTTCTCCTTAGGAATCATGGGGATCCCTAAGTGTGCTGCTCCCTTGTGAGTTGTAAGGATCTCACGCGGGTGGTTTCTCCTTACAAGGTCGAGAGGACCCTGTAAGTGTCTTTTAACGAGGTTGCGCCCTTTCGGGTTTTCACAAACACTTGCCGATAGCCCTGCTGTTTTTACTCACAGAGCCCTTTCGGGTTTTCATCCGTGCCCATTTTGCTTTTTTTTTTTGTTTTTTTTGTTTTTCTTTATTCTCCTTTTTTTTTACGAGGTCCCGCCCTTTCGGGTTTTCACGAACACTCGCCGGTAGCCCTGCTGTTTTTACTCACGGAGCCCTTTCGAGTTTTCATCCGTGTCCATTTTGCTTATGGACATACCATTTATTTTTTTTAATTTATTTTTTTTTTATTATTATTTTTATTATTATTTTTATTATTATTATTTTTTTTATTATTATTTTTTTTATCGGCTTTGTGATGTTTCAATCCACCGTAGTTTATCGACATCTCGGTCAACAGATAGTTTAAGGACGTTTCGGTCCGTCATTAGTTTAAGGACGTTTAGGTCCGTCATTGAAGAAGGCCGGCTACTACTTATAGAGTTTGGGCTTAGAAAGATAGCGAGCAGACATAATCGTCGTCATCTATCATTGACCTAGGCATTGGCTTATTAAGCGTAGTATTTCTTTAGGAAGCGGACGTTTATTGGCCTGAAAGGCCTTTCACCGTGCATATCCATGAGTAGATAGGCTCCACCCTGGTAGACCTTGTCTATTATGTACGGGCCTTCATAGTTCGGCTCGAATTTTCCCCGCTTGGCGCGATTGGGGATCATAGGCCTTTTGACTATTAGCACGAGTTCGACTTGGCAGAATGTCCTCGGCCGGGTCAATCTTTCGTATAAGCGCGTCATCTTTGCTTTATAGGCCTCCAGATTTTGTTGCGCCATGAGCCGTGTTTCATCAAGGGCATCAAGCTCCTCAAGCCGAAGGTAAGCATTTTTTTCGTTCGTCAGCTCGTAGTGGACTGCCACTCGTAGAGAGGGTAACTCTATCTCGAGGGGGAGTACAGCTTCTGTACCGAATACCAACGCGTACGGCGTTATATTCGTGGCCGTTTTAAACGTAGTTCGATACGCCTAAAGAGCTTCTTGCAGTCTCTGGTGCCATTCCTTCTTATTTCGGGACACCGTTTTCTTCATGATCTTTGTCAAGGTCTTGTTGAAGGCCTCGGCTAGACCATTAGCTCGCGGATTATAAACCGAGGAATATCTACAGTCTATATTATGCTGCTGCGCGAAGCGACTGATCTTGTGGCTTCTGTAGGCTGGCCCGTTATCGGAGATGATCCGTCGCGGAGTTCCAAACCAGTAAATGACGTGCGTCTTGAAGAAATGGAGGATATTCCCCGTCTTCACTTCCCTTAACGGTACTGCTTCTGCCCATTTGGAGAAGTAGTCAGTTGTCGCCAGGATGAAACGATGTCCCCTGGACGATGCTGGTTCGATGGGTCCGACTATGTCAGTTTTCCACATCTCGAATGACCAGCTAGCCACCGTTGGATGTAGTGGATTTGGGTGCTGATGGATGAAGTCCCCATGAATCTGGCATGAGTGGCATTGCTTCGTATATTCGAGGCAGTCCTGAATCATCGTGGGCCAGTAGTAGCCCATCCGTTTGATCTTCAACTTCATCTTTGGGCCTGCTTGGTGAGAACCGCAGAGTCCGTCGTGAACTTCCTGAATGACTCTTTTCGCCTCTTCAGGTCCCAGACATCTCAACCACAGAGAATCAAACGACCTCTTGTACAGAGTATCATTGATGAAGGCGAAAGACAGAGCTCGTTTTATAAGCTGATGTCTTAAGGACGCATCTTCGGGCGTTCGACGGGATTTGAAGTAGTTTATAAAGACTTCTCTCTAATCCTCGGCCTTTTCCCGATCTTTTATTTGCAGGGTTGTCTGCTCAGTCGCTCCTTTTTCTTTGGATGATTCTGGAGATATTTCTGCTGGGGCAAGCACCCGACGGCTTTATACCACGATTCTTACGTCATCGAGGTTCTCATCGGCCAGTTCTTTAGTGAGCTTGGCCAACGCGTCCGCTTTGCTGTTTTCCGCGCGCGGTATGTTTTCCAAAGTGTAGAAAGGGATTTGGGTCAACAGTTGTTGCATCTTTTCCAACGATGTTGGCGATCCACTTGGGATACTGAACCTCCTGGATGAAGCCAAAGTCGATCAGCTTCTTGACCTCGGCATTGATACTCATCTCAAGCTCAAGCCGCATTCTTCTTGGCGCTTGTTTGACCGACTTGACGTCCGGAGATATCGCCAATTTGTGCACAGCAATTTCTGGATCTAGTCCCGGCATTTCGGAATAGTTCCATGCGAAGCAATCTCTATGCTGTACAAGCACGTCTTTTAACGCAGCCATCCTTTCTTCGGATAGCAGCTCGCTGACGAATGTCGGTCGCGGGTCGTTCGCCGTTCCCAAATCGATCTTCTTGAGGTTAACTGCAGTAGTATGTATTCCATCCTCCAACTCTTTCGGTGCTGGTGGAAATTCTGAGATCACCTCATCGTTGCTGTTTTCGAAGCTCCAGGAAAGGTCATCCATATTCTCGGGCTCTTCTTTTGATATTGTTATCATGTGACATCTCGCTTCGAAGACCAATGTGGGTCTGGTTCTGCTTTCGTGGCTTTGGGTTCGTGCTTCCGTGGCAGCGTTACCCTCCAACTGTCAGATAGAGTGAACTTGCCGAGCTGATACTGATCTTCAACCCAGTTCTTGAAGGTGAAGCAGTCTTCGAAAGGGTGCCCTATTACTTTATGATAAGAGCAATAGTTCGGGTGTGAGACTTCGCCTGCTTGTTCGGGGTGCTTGGACTCCGGAAGCGTAAGCATTTGGTGTTTTATAGCTAGGTCAAGTATCTTCTTCGTCTTGTCCCGAGGAAAAGAGTATGCTCGACTTATCTTCTTCATAAGGGACAGATCTGGACCGCTCTATTTTCGCTTGCGTGGCTTCTTAGTCCCGCTTTGTTGCTGTCGAGCGCCTCTTTCGCTTTTTGACTTGTTTCTGCCTCTGCGTCGAGCCTTCTTTATAACAGGTTGACAGGGAGCGGCACTTTCATCTTTCACGGCCTGTTGGAGGAGGCGTTGCGTTTTGGCTTTCTCGTAGATGGCCATTTCGCGGTTGTGGTCATCTCAGACTTTTTGGCCAGCTTCTCTTATAAGCTTGTCCATTTGTTCTTCGAACGACGGACTGGGAACTTTTGCATCAGGAACTTTTACTGGTTCAGGATTAGCGTCCTCCCATTGAGCATCCGCTTCTTCATTGAAGTCATGCACGATGTAGCAATCTTGGAATAGCTCTCGTTTCTTGGACCGAATGTATCCAAGTCCGATTGTTTCCATCCTCCCACTAGGCAACTTATGCTGAGTTCCGGGAACGTTCCAGACCCTGTCATAGAATTTGGCTTTTCGAGCGGTCTGTTTGAAGGATATCCTCTGGCGCTTCAGCAGCCTCTTCATGCCTTCTGTATAATATCTGGGCAGATGGATGGGCTGAAGTCTGTCAAGCGTAGGATCCGCGCCTGGCCGGATTTCTTTCTCCACTTTGGTTTCTTCAGAGCGGTAGAATAGAATTGCCTTTTCGCCTTCTCGCCTGGGAGGGACATAGAACGTCCGCAGCTCCTCTACACTGTAGGTATTGAGCGCATCCAGTTCCTTATGATGTTTAAGTGGAACCATGGAGACTTGTAGACTTTGCTTTTCGTCAGCGGATGTTTGTATTGAAGGTCGAGCGGAAAATATAGCATGAACTTCATCTTCCGAGTCACTGCCAAAGTTCAACGTAGGAGCGGATGGTCCCGGCTTGTTGTATTGGGGTGGACCCGAATAAACCATCTCCTCTTCCTCCTCAGTATCACTCCCGAAGACAGGGATGGTGGCGTTAGCCTTGTTCTCCGGCTTGTGACACCTCTCCGTGTCTTCGAAATCCGGTAAGAAGTATTTGGCATCTTCATATTTGCGGACCTCATTCATGGAGAACGGGTTCAGTTCTCCCGTCACGGTATAGTCGAGACCATCCTTAAAATATTTCATACACCGATGCTGTGTGGAAGGGATGATATTATACTCGTGTAACCATAGTCGGCCGAGCAGGGCATTGTAGCATGCCTTGGCGTCTATAACGTGGAACTTAATGTCCGTGACAAGTAGCCCAAAGTGTAGCGTCAGTATCACAGACCCAAGAGTTCTCGATGATTGGGAGTCGAACCCGGAGATGGAGATCTTATCCCGAGCAAGGTGCTGGACGCTCATGCGGATTTCCTTTAACACCCGTAGGTTAAGGTGATTAACAGACGATCCATTATCGACCAGGATTTTGCCTAACTTTATATCATGGCAGTATCCTGAGACATAGAGGGGGCGATTGTGTTCGCACGTCCCAAGGAGAAGGTCTTCATCGTCAAAAGTGACATCGGCCGTGTGCACTTCCTCTAATTCATCCTTCATCTTTTCTTCGGCCAGGAAAGCTTGGAATTGCTCCGGCTCCTGTAGTGCCTTGATTAATGAATCTCTCGCCTCTTTTGATAGTAAAAGGGCGTCAAGAATGCTGAGCTGCGATGGTACCTTCCTCAGATGCGCTAGAACGTTGTAATCCACCTTATTTTTCTTCGGCGGGTCCTTGGTGGCTGGCTCTTCCATGACTTGGTCATCTAAGACGATATCCTCAGAGACCTTTTCTTTCCCTTTATCTTTTTTGTTTGAGGGTCCGAGATTCTTTTCGGGTAGCGTCCGATTACGCAGCCGGATATTTTCGCAGACCTTCGGCTCTTCTTCTTTTCCCGAGGTGGACTCTTTAAAGAGGGGGATAAGAGCCATCTCCTTCTCAGAGTCTCTCCCGAATGTGAGAACTTGCGATCCCCCGGCGTTAACCATGCGACAATCGCCGGTAGTTCTGTTAAGCCGCTCGGTCGTACCTTTCTGCTCCCGGCGAGTTTTGCGCTTCTCCCGCTTAAAATGTTGTCGGTGAGCAACATATCCCTGCCACCATCTATTGAAAGCTCTGCATTCTTCGGTGGGGTGCGAAACCTTTCGGTGATATAAGCAATAGGAGGGGTGCAGTTTTGCTTTGCCGGTATTGTTTTCTTGAGAGTGCGGTAGCCTCATCCCTAGTGATACGGCCTTAGCAAATCTTTTCCTCGTCTTGAATTTGCTTTTATCCGCCGTTGGTGTATTTTGCTCCAGTGGGAGTATCCCAACTCTTTCGTCAAGTCGCTGGCGTTTGGCCCTTTCAAATATGGCCGTCTCGCGTTCCCGATCAGCTTTACTTTTTAAAAGAGCTTCATTGAGGAATGCGTCGATTGTTTGATCCGATGGCCCCAGAATTTCTGGTCTAGGATCTGCCCCCAGCTTTTCAGTGCAAGGAGTTTCCTCGTCGTCGTCGTTTGTAAATGAATGGGAGATCATATGACAGCTCGCTACGCATTCCTCAGATTCATCCGACGAACTGTCTCCCTCATCTTCCTCTTGAAAGACGTGATTGAGGAACTCTTGGAGTGTAATAGGAGTCCGTGCTTTCTGGTTGTATTCCTCCAGCGCGTCAATTTGTTTTTGTAAGTCCGTGCGCTTGTCGCCAGGCATCACGGGCTTCTTTGATTTCTTTTTCTTCTTCTTTGAATATTTTGACGGCTGGTTATGAGTGCTTGGGCCACCACCATCGGTCTTTGGAGTTGGACGCGGCTTCAACATCCCTTCAATGATCTAAGGTTCCAACGGGTTCTTCCACCTGATCGCTGGGCACGTTTGAAGATCGTTTAGTCTCCTCTTTGTCTTGGCTGATAGCACAACCTCCCATGGGGCTTCTTCAACGAGAGAGCATGTTGCCCCCGGCGTGTTCATCCTTTTAGGGGTGTGAGGCTAAGGCGGATTCACCTTCCATCTATCGGACAACGCGAACTTGCCCTGTTGGTACTGGTCTTCGATCCAATTTTTGAAGACGTAGCAATCCTCGATCGGATGACCCAATACTCGGTGGTAAGGACAGTAGTTGGGATCATTGACATCATTTGGCTGCGACGGACGTCTTGGATCCGGCAGATTTATGAGTCGGTTACGCAATGCCATCTCAAATAGTCTTCTCGTTTTATCTCGAGGAAACGAGTAAGGACGTCCTAGCCTCTCCTCAAGGGGCATGCGCGGATGCATATTATTTTGACGGACAGCCGGTTTCGAGTTGCTCGGCTATTGTTGAGCATTAGCGACAATGATCGCTTTTCCCTTCCCTTTCTCGTTTCGAGAGTCCGGCTTTGGAGGAGGCGGTCTATGGCCCATCTGGTCCATTTGAGCTAGCTTGTCGATCAGGGCCTGGAAGGTAGTCGGCTTGAAGAACATCATAAATTGGGATATGGTCGCCTGCGGATCGAGGGTTCCCACAAACATACCCACTGCTGGCGCTTCTTCAATGCATTGCTCGCATTTTTACCATAAGTTCCGCCACCGTATAGCATATTGGACCCATGTCTCGCCCGGCTTCACCCTGGCATTAATCAATATCGTTATCGGGGTGCGTTCGCTGGCGCTTGCGAAACGCTGGGTAAACAGCAGCTCCGTCTTCGCAAAGGTCTTGATAGAGTCGTTTGGGAGCTTGGAGTACCATTCGAATGCTGTATCCGATAAGCTACCGACGAACTGGCGAAGCAACAATTTATCATCACCGCCGGTGTTGCCGCAAAGCGCCCTGAACTGGGCAACATGCTGGTGGGGATTGCCCGTCCCCTTATAGACATGAAATTTCGGTATTGTATAGCCCGGCGGGTACTTGATCTGATCGTACCAGCTCGGATATGGTCGTCCTGTTTTTACGACCTGACCGGCTGCCTCAGTCGCCTGATGAACCCGTATCTGTTGGGCTATATATTCGTCCAAGTCAGCTTTGGAGATTGTCTCCTCCTTGGCTGTTGACAGAGCCGGTGGAGGATTTGACGTTTCTCCCCTGTCGTCTTCAAGGACGATCGGAGGATCTTCAACAAGAGGATCTTGTTGGATCATCATTCCTACCATGTCCTGGAACAGGAGGGCCATTCGCTTTATGTTGGCTGCTTGTTCAGCAGCCTCTTTATCCTTCTTCTCCAATATCTGGCGAAGGAATTCAGCGTCAGTTTCTTGTTCTTGGCGTTGATCCGAGGACGCTTCAGGGCTTTCTTTTGGCCCAGTGAGTGCGGCCATCGCGTTCATCATTTCTTGGAGCTTCTGTTGTTGCTCCTGAGCTTTGGTCATTGACCGTGTAAGCGGTCTATGACCTATAGATGCATGGCTGTCCTCTTTCCCTGACGCCATGTATACAGTATGAACTACAATGCCCCCGGACTTAGGGCGTTTGGGCTCACCGCCTTTGGCGTTTGCCGCAGGCGTGGGGACCTTCTCCGGCCTTCTTCTCTTGTGGGCCATTGAAGTTGAAGGGGCCGTTGCAGTGGGCACCCTGGCGGTTGTCGTCCTTTGCTGTTTAACAGGACGGTTCTTTTCTTCCCGCACTTTCGCCCTTTTCTGCCGGCGAGAGTGATCTTGGTCGATTACGGAATCTTGAACCCTCCGCCAGACCTCGTAAATCTTGGAGGACAGCCGTCGAGGGGGCTGCTCCAGCTTCGTTTCTGTAACCCTCTCCGCAGGTGGAGGAGATCTTTTTAGCGTAGTAGTTAGAGAGTTCTTACGTACCCTTCTAAGTGGTTCAAAGCTGTTCCCAGTTGGAACAGCAGCATTAACTTCCACCATTGGAGCGGGTGGAGTTAGCCCTGAGGGGGAGTTGCCCTCGGCCTTCCTTACTTGGCGCCAGTGGCGACGTCGAGCATGTCGAGCTGTTGGGACTGGCTCGGCGATAGAGACAGCTTCTTCTTGCCCCCTGTCCGAATAAGGTGATGCTGGTGTCAGCCTCTTAAAGACTGATGTTGTCCTTTGAGTGGCGATGTTCAATCTGTCAAAGACAGATCCTCGAGCAGGAGCAGGAGCCGGAATAGTCAGCCTTGAAAAGACTGACTCTTTAACAGGAGAAGCCACCTTGACGATTTCTGGAGCAGGGGTGGCTGTCTTTCTCGGGACGACCATTTCAGGGTTCATGGGCTTCCTGGCGGGCCCATCAGGATTCTGGCTCAGCCTGGCAAAGACAAAGGCTGCCGGTCTGATATTGGACGACCCGTTGAAAGGGGCCGTTATAGCAGTGAGCCGATCGAAGACAGACTTCTTGTGCGCTTCTGGTGCGGGCACTGGCATGGTGAAGCTTGCAGGCGGGAGCATGGTCCCGAAAAACAGACCGGTGGTGGCCTGGGTCACCTGTTCTACCGACATGGCAAGGATGGAGACCGCTTGAGGCCCATAGGCTACACTTTCAGGTGAGGCGGAGCGTTGGTTGCACTGGCACTTTGAGCAGCTCGAGCAGTTGGAGGCCATTGATGCTTGATTTCTGTGCCAGGCAAAAGACCAAATCTTATTAACTTGAAACCCAAAGGCAACCATTAACAAACCGCGATTCGTTCGCGAAGACGACACACGAAGTGTGGAGTGGAAAGAGGAAAAGGTCCCACCGGGCGTGCCAGAATTTGTTCCCCTCCGAAAGACGGCATAAGACGCGGTGAACGTCTTGTCACTGAGATTAGGGGCAGATGCTATTTGGTTTTATCCGTCCACCTCTCCGAAGATGCCAAGTTGATTTATGGCACCGTGTATCGGAGGTTTAGACGGATGCGGCCGATGTAGCAGACTTCGTCAGATTCCCCCTCACGGTGAGGGGTTTTTGATTGTGGGGACGCTCTTCCCTACAGGCGCAAGCCCCTGCAGTTAATTACGCTATCGCATCGCGGTAACCACTTTCTCCTTCTCCAGATGGTCACTTCGTGTCGTGAGTGTTTGTTTTGTTTGTGGTTGCCCGTGGATTGGATACGGAGACTAATTTATGTCATCGCCCGTAGGACGTGGATTAGTCCAAATCCGTATTTACTTAGATTTGGGTTTGGTGTTTTAGTTTAAGGATACATTAGCCCTATTTAAGGCTAAAATCAACTTAAACTTTTGTTACGCATACGTTAGCCTAATCTCCAGACTAAGATCAACTTAACGGGATCGTTTGGATCCGACAAGAGAGCAATTGGCTCTATTGTTTAGTTTAATGACGTTACGGTCGATTTCTAGTTTAGGGACATGGTAGTCCATTTAATGTATGGCCGTCAGGACCCGTCACCTCTCTGACGACGTTGAAGGATTACAACGACAGGTGTCAGAGGAGTTCGGAGATGTACCCTTGAACCAAAGTTGATTAGGGAATATGTAGTCCGGTTTGGGACTAAAGTCTGTTTGAATGTTTAAGGATACGTTAGCCGTGTTTGAGCCTAAGATCAACTTAAACGGGATCATTTAGATCCGATAAAAGAGCGTTTGGGGGCTCTATTGTTCCAGTTTAGGGACGTAGTGGTCCATAGGTAGTTTAGGGACATCACGGTCCATTTCCAGTTTAAGGACATGGTGGTCCATCATTCCCATTTGGGGACGAACATTAGTTTAAGGACATTTCGGTCCAACATTCCTATTTTAGGACGAATATTAGTTTAAGGACGTTTCGGTCCACGAGTTTAAGGACCCCGCAGTCCGTATGGATGTGTGGTTGTCGGGACCCGTCACCTCCCTGATGTCGTTGAAGGATTACAACGATAGGTGTCAGAGGAGTTCAGAGATGTACCCTTGAACCGGATGTAAATTGATTTAAGAGAGCAGCCATGCTCAGTCAATTTAATTTGAGGACTTACGGCCATGATTGGGCTAAGTCCAGTTGAGAATATTCAACGTTTTTATCTTTGGCCTATTAGGCCTGTGCTAGGGCTTTGCTCCTGTTTAATAATGCACTGCATTTCATTCTGGCCTGCTAGGCCTTTTTTATTTGGGCTCTGTCCCTTTATAAATAATGCAGAGCATCTGTTTGGGCTTCTGCCCTTCTTTAAAATAATGCATTGCATTTAATTTGGCCTGTTAGGTCTTTTTTAATTGGGCTTGGCCCTTCTGTAAATAATGCAATGCATTAATTTTCTGACAGTGGCTTGTTAGGCGCTTTGCGCCAATTATTGATTGCAAGCGCTTGTGGTGGTGACGCGTGTCACGCTCTGGTGAGCGCAAGCGCAGTGCGCTGCGCCGGCGTGCTCTGGTGAGTTGCGCCAACTTTAAAGAGCAATGCTCTATTTTTAAAAGCGCATAGCGCAAGTGGTTATGGTGCTGACACGTGGCGCTCTCTGGTGGCTTGCGCCAACCCAGGAGCGCAACAGTGCAGTTTTTGCAAGTGCAAAGCACTGTTTCAATAACTTGATCCAATTTTGGATTCAAGAAAAGAATCTTTAAGATTCCAGAACCAATGGTTCATAAAAAAGTGCAAGGCACTGTTATTATTTATCTTTTATTGAATATCATTGATCTTGTTCTTAGATCAATGATCTATTCAGAAGAAATTCTTCTTCTTTTATAAAGTTTTTTACCATTTTTTTTCTTTTCTTGAGTTTTTCTCAAAATTCTTCAGAGTTCTCTCTATTCTCTGTGTGTTGTTTTTGATCTTGATGTTGATCATGATTGAATTGGGGTCTAGGGGCCTTTATATAGTGCCCATTAATTTGTTAAATTTGTTAAAGAGATCATTCTCTGAGTGATTTGGGGAATTTTCCCCACCGTTGGATCTTTGATCCAAGGGCTTCTGTTTTATAGAAGACAATTTTCTTATTTTAACAAGAACAGAAAGATCTTACTGGGATTTTAATTCTGTTTGGCGCAGATGCACCAGCGCTTGACACGTGTCGCGCAGCGCAGAGCGCAGCGCAACTGCGCTGCCACGTGTCGCGCAGCGCAGAGCGCAGCGCACCTGCGCAAGCGCAACTGTGCTGCCACGTGTCGCGCAGCGCAGAGCGCAGCGCAACTGCGCTGACACGTGTTGCGCAGCGCAGTGCTTGCGCAACTGAAGCGTTGCTTCCTTTAATTTTTTTTTAAATAGAGCCTTGCTCTGATTGGGCGCGCTGCCTTGGACGCTGCGTTGACGTATCAGCTTTTGACACGTGGCGTGTTGCGCGCAGCGCAAGGGATTTGAAGTGTTGCTTCAATTTTGAATTTTTGAAATTCAAACAGAGCTTTGCTCTAATTGGGGGAAACACCCAACATTCGACCGGCCAAACCCCTAATAAAACCGGCACCAATGGCTTGATTTGGACCAAATGCCCCTGAGCTTTGCACACACGACCCTTGGCCTACTCCATTACCCCTATACTGTTTGATCACTCTGCAATAAAACATAGATCCCTCAATTCATCAAATTTTAATGCATTTTAATTCACTCTTTTAATCCCAAAACCCTAATTCCACACTATAAATACTATCACATTTCTTAGCCCCTCCTCATTCTGAAAATTCTAGTCAAAACCCTCAAATTTTCTTAAGAACAAGTGGAGTAGAAGAGGAGTTAGCCAAAGACCAACTTCCGGCGAGGAATCGAGACTATTCCGGCGACCCCGTGACGGCACGACTACCAAGCTATCTTCTTCTACCTTTCCTTACCCTTATCCACTTGTAATCCCCACCCAATTTCTTTTCTTCCTCTTTGAAAATCTTTTTTAAAATGAACATCGGTAAGTGGAGTTAATACCGATGTCGATATTCTAAACCCTAAAAACTCACCCTTTTTCTTACATATTGTTCATAAAACTGTTACACAATACTTGTAACATTATTATAAATGTTTAGAATAAATTGTAATCTAAAATTCCATGCAAAATAACTTTAATTTAACTTTTTCGTTAAAATACCATGAACTTTACATATCACCTTTTAGTATGTTGTTAATAATATATCTTTAGAAAACTTCATGGGGTAATGACCTACCCCTCACATACACACATATTTCCATTGCACGATGTCCCTTGAACATACTTTTGTTACCATATTATTTTAAAATACCATGGACTATAAAAAACGGTTTTCTTTGAATTGTATTTCAAAATCCTTTACAAATAAGCCTCTACAACCCTCTTTAGAGGACCCGTAATTGGATGATGTGGATTATAGCACATCCTTGGGATAGTAGAATAAGATGCAGACCTTCTCATGGAGCATTCGGTCTCAAAAGGTTTTTAATACGATTTTTAAGAAAACGAAACTTTCTACTTAATAATCAAAATTAATTTTTAATAATTATATAAATATTACAAATCCATATATTTTCAAAATATAATAACTTATATTTTTTTCAAATAAAAGAATTACAAATTTCATCAAAATATCATCAAGATATCAATACAAGACAAATAAAATACCATAAAATATTCAAGTTAAGATAATTATCACTAAAATGTCCCAATTCTTAAAATACACATCCATGAAAACCCTAAAGAATATAAATAAATTTCTCGAGATTATTTTGAACTATATTAAAAATAGTTTTCATAAAAACCCCTCGAGCTATATAGAACACTGTAAAGGACTTTAGTAAATATGGGTTTAAGCGGGATCAATTCTCTTGAGCCCTAAGGAGCCGGAGAAAGTGAGTGCTTGTCTATTTAAGGTAGAAAAACTTAACGGTATTATCAATGGTAATTGTCCGGGAAAAAACGCAAATCATAACGTCCATGTGTAGAAGTTATCGATAACTTCCGAACATAATTCAGGATCCAGATCAGTTCTAAGTGTCTGACTCAAGTCTAAGTCTAAATCAAGCTTGAATTCAACTCAAACTAGAATACAATTCAAACATGAATCTATACTCTAACATCTCTACTTGAACCTGAACCTGAATACCAGAACAAGATCAACATGCAAATATGAATTGACTTGACCAAACCATGGCTATAACTTGACTTGATTACATGACTGTTCACCGCCGGAAAACGGACCGGGACATCGGGACGTCTGGCCTGAATTCTGGGAGCGTATGCTATTTGGATTTATCCGTCCACCTCTCCAAAAATACCAAGTTGATTTATGGCACCGTATATCGGAGGTTTGGACGGACGCGACCGTTGTAACATATTTTATCAGATTCCCCCTCGTTTGCAACGGTTTTTTTTATTGTGGGGACGCTCTTCCCTGTAGGCGCAAGCCCTTACAGTTAATTACGTTACCGCATCACGATAACCACTTTCTCTTGCTCCGAAAGTTCACTTCGTATCGTGTGTATGTTTGTTTTTATTTTGGGTTGCCTGTGAATTGTATACGGAGACTAATTTATGTCGCCACCCGTAGGGCGTGGATTAGTCCAAATCCGTATATTCTTAGATTTGGGTTTGGGTTGATTTAAGAACCGTTAATCTGGTTTGAGATTAAGATCGACTTAATCATACGAGCATTTAGGCTCGATTATTTTAGTTTAAGAACATCCCTGTCCATTATCGCCATGTTTGAGGCGAAGTTTTAGTTTAGGGACGTTTCGGTCCATTATCGCCGTATTTGGGAACGAATATTGGTTTAAGGACATTTCGGTCCTTTATCGCCGTATTTGAGGCGGAATTTCTAGTTTAGGGACTTTTCGATCCTTTATCGCCGTATTTGGGGGCGAATATTAGTTTAAGGACATTTCGGTCCAACATTCAACTTACGCACACGTGTATTTGTTACATGACGAAGTGAACGTTGCTGATATGGAATGTGCCCAATTTGGGGTACGGTCCGATTTGAGATGTGCACGTCAATTTGGAAGTGCATCAATATGGGATGAAAGAAGTCGTTGGTCGTCGGGACCCGCCACCTCTCTAAAAACGTTGAAGAATTACAATGACATATATCAAAGGTGTGAAGAGATGTACCCTTGAACCAAATCCCGTATTTGAGGGAGAAGGGTTATGGTGGCTTTAAGAATTTTTTTAAGGATACGTTAGTCCAGTTTGAGACTAAGATCCACTTAACAACATTTCAGGATCTTCCTTATTTAAGAGCAGCAACGGAGCATTTGGACTCAGCTGCAAGACTTTAGCAACTTAGCCAATTCAGGCTTTAGCCAGCTTAGTCTCCCCTCTCTTTTTTGAGAAAAGTGCTAAGCACTTGTTTGGGTTCTGTTTAATCAGTCCCCCTTTTTTATGCAAACGGTGCTGAGCACTTATATGAATTCCGACGCCCACATATGATCCTGTGGAGCTTTTAGTCATAGGGATTGCCTAACAAGTGTTGAACACTTTACTCCTTTTGTCTTTATATGGAGTGCTAGGCACTCTTTATGGCGTCCGCGAAGGGAACACGTGAGGCGCTGGGCGCTGCCCAATAAGTGCTGAACACTCAGCCATTTTAGGCTGTTTATGGAGTGCTAAGCACTCTTTTCTTCTCTTTTGCGGCACACATGTGGGGAGTGCGGCGCTGGGGCACTAGGCATTACCTAGTGAGTGCTAAGCACTCTTCCCTTCTATGACGCCCACGTGAGGAACACGTGCGGCGCTGCCCAATGAGTGCTGAGCACTCTTCTGTGGCGACCACGTGAGGGACACGTGCGGCACTGGACGCTGGGCGCTGCCCAGTGAGTGCTGAGCACTCCTTTCTGCGGCGTTCACATGAGGAACACGTGCGGTGCTGGGCGCTGTCTAGTAAGTGTTGAGCACTCTTCTGTGGCGCCCACGTGCGGCGCTAGGCGTTTTTCTCTTCTGCTGATAGCATTTTTGCCTATTAATGATCGTGGGATCTTTGTTTTGCAGATCTAGGATTAAGATTTCATTTTAAGAACCAAGTTCTTTTACGAGAAGTGGGTTTCTCTTATATACTTTGTTTTGAGGAATTCAATTCCTAGTTCTTTTCTGAGTCTTTGATTCTCAAGAACAAGTTCCTCCCGATGAGAATTAAATTCTCAACTTGTGGGAGACTTGTCTTGTAGATCTCAGATCCAGAGAAAGAACTAAGTTCTTCGAGAAAGGTTAGACCCTTAGATATGCAAATGAGTTATTTTTATCTCTGTTTTTATTCTTTACCTAGAGTCTTTAAGTGAGATCTTCTTCCTTGAGAATTTAATTCTCTATTCCTTTTTGAAGCTTTCTGTTTTTGTTTTTGGAAGCCTATGGGGGGGGGGTTTCTCCTTTTTTAGACTTGAAGTCTTTGGTCCTTTATATAGTGGGGGCAAGTTTGTTAATTAGCTTTGAAGGAATCTCTCATTAAGAGACCCCAATTGATTTAGGAAATTTTACCCTCCATAGGATCTTTGATCCAAGGGTTTTTGTTTTACAGAACATATTTTCTTGTTTCTAACAAGATTGGGGAAATATTTTCCTGTTTCTAACAAGATTGGGGAAATATTTTCCATATGCAGAGTTTTATTCTATGAAATGGTGATTTTTAATTACCATTGGATTTTTAATCCAAGAGTTCTCTGTTTTACAGAGAGCAATCTTTCTTGTTTCGAAAGATTGAGGGAATATATCCCAAAAATATAATTTTATTCTATGATCCAATTTAGGGAATGTTTTCTCTCGACAGAATTTAATTATGCATTTTTTATAATTTATCATCTCCGTTGGATCTTTGATCCAACGGCTCTATTTAATAAAGAGTAGAATTTAATTTTATCTGGACGCCGATGCTCATGCGTTGTGCATGTGAGGCGCCACTTGAGAGTTTTAATTCTTTTTGTGATTTGCACACTGGTGCCCGCGTGAGGAGCACGTGCGGTGCTATATGAGAGCTTTAACTCTTATTTTTAATCTAATAGATTCTTTTGTGCTTTACACACTGATGCCCGCGTGAGGAGCACGTGGGGCACTGCCTCATTAATTTTGAACAGAGCTTTGCTCTTTTATTAGGGGAAACAATGACTACTTGTTTACATCATGAACCTGATTACATGAACAACTTGTATCCATTGTCTCGGCAAGTCTGATAATTATAATTTATACAACACATTACGGGGTTAAAGGGGTAAATTGGTACGGAATGTATTAAAAGTGACACGATGATGGTCACTAAAAGACACCTACATGAACTCTCGTGCCGTTGTCCCGTGGGTTTTGACGGGACCTTATACTTATATGTTACCATAGTCCACGGAATAGTTGGACTCCTCTCGTATACGATGATACCTTCTATACCAAGATACAAACAACTACGTTAGAATAATAAACGGATACCTGTATAACTTAATAGTTTCCTTTCACATTACTCGTTGTATTCCTTCCTTTATTTTGGGACTTACCGAGCGCTAATTCGCTGACGACATTCATGTCTATTTATTTCTTTGGAATGTTCGTCAGGAGGACAGGACCCTCAGGAGACCGAGCCCAGTCAGGAGTACATGGAGCAGATTGAGGCACAGCCAGATCACTGGCTTACCTGTACTTACCTTCCAGTTTGTATGCCACTGTTTAGGCATTACTTTTATCATTGTACATTTCCTTTTCAAATCAGATGTATTGTAAAAATGAATGTAAATAAAAGTTGTTGTTTACATTATATCTCTTGTCTTTTCTTGTGCATTTTATATATATTGATTATTTACGCTTAACGTGTTTACTTCTATTGTTCCCCGCCGAAAGACGCGACCGGGACGTTGGGATGCCAGGCCTGAAATTCGAGGGCAGATGCTAATTGGTGCTATCTGTCCACCTCTCCGAAGATGCCAAGTTGATTTATGGCACCGTGTATCGAAGGTTTAAACGGATGCGGCCGATATAGCAGACTTCGTCAGATTCCCTCTCATTTGAGGGGTTTTTGATTGTGGGGACGCTCTTCCCTGCAGGCGCAAGCCCCTGCAGTTAATTACGCTACCGCATCGCGGTAACAACTTTCTCCTTCTCCAGATGGTCGCTTCGTGTCGTGGGTGTTTGTTTTGTTTTTTGTTGCCCATGGATTGTATACGGAGATTAATTTATGTTGTCGTCCGTAGGGCGTAGATTAGTCCAGATCCGTATCTTCTTAGATTTGGGTTTGGGGGTTGGGTTTAAGGATACGTTAGTCTTATTTGAGACTAAGATCAACTTAAATGTTTGTTAAGGATACATTAGTCTAATTTTAGACTAAGATCGACTCAACGTTTGTTAAGGACACGTTATTCTAATTTTAGACTAAGATCAACTTAACAGAATCATTTAGATCCAACAAAAGAGCATTTGAACTCTATTGTTTAGTTTAGGGACATTGCGGTCGATTACCAGTTTAAGGACATGGTGGTCCAAGGTTAAGGACATCATAGTCCGTGAGTTTAAAGACATCACAGTCAAGGTTAAGGACATCATAGTCCGTGGGTTTAAAGAGACCCACAGTCCGAGGTTAAGGACATCGTAGTCCATGAGTTTAAGGACCCCACAGTCCGAGGTTAAGGACATCGTAGTCCATGAGTTTAAGGACCTTACAGTCCGTAGTTTAAAGACGTCATAGTCTATAAAGTTTAAGGACATCGTAGTCCATGAGTTTAAGGACCGATTGTGTCCGTGAAATGTGTGGTTGTCGGGACCCGTCACCTCTCTTAAGACGTTGAAGGATTACAACGACAGATATCAGAGGAGTAAAGAGATGTACCCTCGAATCGGTGTAAGTTGGTTGAAAGATCTGTAGTCCAATTTGGGACTAAGATCTGTTGAAATATTCATGAGCAGATGTGCTAAATTAAATATAAGTCGAGGACTTATGGCCAATATTGGGCTAAGTCCAATAAATGTTTAACATTTTTATTCTGGCTATTGAGTCTTTATTTGGGCTTGGCCCTTTTAATAATGCTGAGCATTAGATCTTGGCAAAAAATCTTTTCTTTTTTCTTGTATTGAATGCAAAGCATTCGGCAAAGCTCTGGCTCATTAAAGAACAATTTGTGTTCTGTCAGCGCAACCTATGGTGCGCTGGCGCTTTGCGCCGATCAAAAAGTGCAGTGCGCTTCTGCCACGTGGCGCGCATGTAAGGGGCACGTGTCATGTTCTGCGCTAGGCGCCAGATGATGAGCGCAGTGCGCCAGTTTATGAACGCTGAGCGCTAATTTATGAGCGCATTGCACTTGTTTAGTGGCGCACACGTGAGTGACACGTGGCGCGCTTGGCGCTGAGCACCAGCCCATGAGCGCAGTGCGCTATTTCAGAAACGCAAAGCGCAAGTTGCATATGTGGTTGACACGTGGCGCATTATGGTGCTGAGCACCGGTCCAGAGAGCACAGAAGCGCAAGGCGCATTTCAATAGCGCAAAGCGCATTTGATCAATTTTTATGATCTGTGAACAAATTTATGTTCTTTTAAAAGAGACTTTGTCTCAAGATTCAAGAACAATAGTTCTTATTTTTTGAAAGGGCTTGCCTTTATAGATCAATGATCTGTGTGAAGAATATGTTCTTCTTTTATTATGTGAAGAGATCTTTTGATCTTTTTTATTAAAGACCTTGGTCTTTGTAGATCTATGATTTTTTAAGAAAATAATTCTTCTTTTCATGAGATGGTTTCATCTTTGTGTTCATGGTTCATGATCTTTACCTTGAAGAAATAATCTTCTTTTAAGAGCTTGCACTCTTTCTTTGAATTTTTAAAAGTTTATAGTTTTTTTTTCTATATCAGACTTGAAGACTTGGGGCCTTTATATAGGGCAAATTGATTTGTTGAATCAGTTAAAGAGATCTTTCTCTGATTGATTTTGAGGTATTTCCCACCGTTGGATCTTTAATCCTAGGGCTTCTGTTTTACAGAAGGCAATCTTCTTGTTTTTAACAAGATTGAGAAAATCTTTCCATAACAGAATTTAATTCTGATTAATTAATGATTTATCATTATTATTAGATCTTTTTATCTAACGGTGGGGAATTTTTTAATTCCAGCGCTGGCGCACCTGTGTTTCGCACGTCGTGCACTGCTCAGAGCGCAGCGCACTTTGCGCTAGCGCACCTGTGTTTGACACGTGGTGCATTGCTCAGAGCGCAGCCTGCGCTAGCGCACCCGTGTTTGACACATGGCGCGCAGCGCGCCTAGCGCTAGCGCACACATGGTGCACTGCCTAGGGCGCAACGCACCTGGCGCTAGTGCATCCGTGTTTGACACGTGGCGCGCTGCGCGCCTAGCGCTGAATCTGAAGCGTTGCTTCAATTTTTGAATTTTGAATTTCAAAACATAGGTTTGCTCTGATTGGGGGAAACAAATGCCCCCTTACCATTGCGCTCACGTGGCCCACATATGAGTGCTACGGTGGCGACATCTGCACCCTTGGATCAACTCAGAAGTTGAAGAGGCGTTTCAATGCCTATAAATAGGACCTTTGGTCTCTTAGATGATTTTCATCTTCTTCTTTGAGAACTTTTATTTAGAGCATAGCTCTTTTGTTTCAGAACTTTTCAAGAGTAAAAACTCTGTTACGATTTTAGGTAAAATTTAAATCTTTTAATAAATTAGGGTCTTACCCATTAACAGAGCCTTGCTCTTCATAGATTTTTGATCTAAAGAATATCCATTTAGGGTTTCATTAACAGAGCTTTGCTCTCCTGAACATGTAGATTTTTTTAATCTCTTGTGAAGAACTCTTAAGAGTCTGTTCATAGATTTTGAAGATCAAAAAATGAAATTTTATTTTTGATGGATCATCTTCTCACAGCAAGGCTCTTGTTGGGGTCAAAAATTGCACCCCGGTTGACCAAGTCAAAGTCAAGGTCAACCCCAAGCCAAGTGGGCCTAAGCCCGGATCAAGTGGGCTCATGCCCAGGTCGAGTCCGAACATGAAGCGGCCGGCCCTCCTCCATGCCCAAAATGAAATCATGTAATAAATGTTTTTATGTAATTTTTTATGCATGAATAGGCATAGAACCAAATTTTTGTAAAGCCCATGGCTTATGTGCAAAAAGAAATGGCACATGAGCCATGGGATGGCCAAAATGCCATTTGTGTAAAGCCCAAGGGGCTATATGTAAAGTGTATAGCCTATAAAGGCAAAAATAATGAAAATATCTCACAACTTTTTCTCTCTCCAAAAAAATCCAGATCTGTGATCTTCTTCTTCCTCAAGGTTCTAAAACCTTCTTTTTTCTTTTGAATTAAATCAAGAG
Source organism: Agapanthus africanus (assembly GCA_030015575.1). Classification (NCBI taxonomy): domain Eukaryota; kingdom Viridiplantae; phylum Streptophyta; class Magnoliopsida; order Asparagales; family Amaryllidaceae; genus Agapanthus; species Agapanthus africanus. The sequence goes on from CM057338.1 coordinate 965,799,891, forward strand.
TTTTACTCGTCCTTTTATAAAACAAAATAGTTTTTCACCACAAAACCCACAAAGGGGAACTCAGATATGCCATCAGATCTCAGAAAGGAGAGATTTTTAAAATCTCATACTTCTTGATCTTCAAGATCCGGCCAACAAAGGAAGAAGAATGAGACCCATATCCAGAAACCCCAGTTTGGGGAAGAACTAGGGCTCAAGGGGAGAAGCCCTTCATCAGCTTCAAAACATCCTAGGAGTTTAACTCCTCATATATATATATATATATATATATATATATATATATATATATATATATATATAGAGAGAGAGAGAGAGAGAGAGAGAGAGAGAGAGAATAATAAGTGCTCCTTTCTGGGAGTATAACTCCCATTGTGGGACCAAGTCCCTTTTGCCGCTCGAACGCCCACGTACCGACACGTGCTCTTGCGCTCAGAGCGTTAGCGCCCAAAGCGCTAGCGCCCGAGCGCCCACGTGCTGACACATGGTGCGCTAGCGCTCAGAGCGCTAGCGCCCGAGCGCCCACGTGCTGACACGTGGGGCGCTAGCGCTTTTGCTCTCAGAGCGCTAGCGCCCGAGCACCCACGTGCTGACACGTGGTGCGCTAGCGCCCTTGCTCTCAAAGCACCAGCGCCCAAAGCACTGCCGCTTTTCCCACGCATCCTTTGGATGCCCTTTCCTTTTCTTATTTTATATATACACACACACACACACACACACACACATATACTCTACAACACTATCCCTCTCAAAAAAAATTTGGGCCGCGGCGCTGCCCCGCACCCCGCAAGGGGGCTGCTAGCCCCCTTGACCCCCAGCCCGCTATCCGGGTAGTGGGACCCCCGTAAAAACTCTGCGGGCCCCCCGATATATCCAAACCCCCTAACACAACACTGCACATTGAGTTTGCATGACCAGTTTAACCCGTTAATCAGAGGTTCCCTCGCTCCAAAGGCAATGGGTAATTAACGGCAGCTTAGTCCGCGGCTGCCGGAGATTCGGATCCCCACAATCAATAAACCCCTGCCTACCTTAGGCAGGGGGAATCTGTAATGCGCCTGATAAGTGCGCGCGTATTCCTATCTCAATGGGGTGACGAAAAACACTCTACAGCTCTTCTTGAGGAATTTTATTCCTTCATCATTAGACTTTGACAGATGTCTGTCTAGTGAAGAGCGCTGCTCTCAATGGGAGTTTTACTCCTCTGCCCGAGGGATTTCTCATTTAATGAGAATCTCTTGAGGATTTCCTCTTTTAATGACAGCCTCATCCAATGATGAGGCTGTTTTATTAATGATGAACTGTCATCTAGATTTTGTGGGTCCCCTTTGGTCCCTTTTAACTGCATTGCAGTGCGGTACGGATTTATAGTACTTTGTAATAGAATTTAATTTATAGCATGGGCGTTTGAAAATTCACTCTTTTTTGCGCAGGCATTATGTCTTCCGACACCTCTTTCCCGTTCATTAGCTCAGAAGGCGGGTTCCCTGAAGCACCCGTTGACCGTGAGGTTTTTGCGTTAATAAAAGACCATGACCCGGAGCACAAGAGTCTTCATTTATGGGGTAAATGGTATGACCAAATTATCATGTGCCGACGGAGCTTTTCCTGTGCGACACCCTCAGAGCCTATTTCAGCGATTGCTTATGCAGATGCGCCTCCGATAAATTACACTGTGGAGGAGGTCAACTGGACTTCGGAAGGTCTCCTTCGGCCTTCTATCGCCGCGGTACCTGTGCAGCCGCCGGTAGCTTTGGACATCTTAAGGAAACGCATATGTCAAGGCGAGTCGTGTCCTTAGGGACAGTCGTACAATGTAGGACTAACTCCCCATCACCCAGCCGGGTATTTGCAGTGGGCCCGGTATATTTTATCGGCGAGGAAATCACAGTTGATGAAGCTCGAATTGTATCCCGCTGTTTATGCTTCTTTGTTTCAATATTCCACACCCCCTACATGGTGGGTCAGGGCAATTCTGGAACAGTGGAACATTCCGACCCACACCTTCCTCCTATCAGATCGAGAAGTCTCCATTTCTTTAGAGGAGTTTGCAGAGGTTTCGGGTTTACCCGTTAGGGGGGAACATTATGAGGAATTGCTTCCCCCGGATGAGTATGTTTTCGCTACCAAATCCATGGTAATGGGTCTTACTCCCGAGAATGCTATTCAACACTAGTTTCCGAGCTTAATAAAGGTGTTGAATATGTATGAAAACCTCTCTCTCGCATCCGAAGGTCGTGGAGTTAATTTTACGGCTTTTATCGCTGATTTTCTTCGCCCAGAAGTATTGAAGGAAGAAATTGAGAAATTCGCCTGTCTTGACGATCCCTTCGGCTTAGATTTGGCCAACCTGCCGGTGGCGGAGGCGGATCAGAAGAGCTTCTTTCTGCCCGATATCCCAGTCATCCCTTTTACAGAGCTGGCGGCTCCCGGGATTAACAAAGAAACATTCTTTTTAGGGTTTCTTGGGTTATGGCTGAGTTGGTTTGCGCTCCACATGCACCCTCGCCATATGAGGTCGTCCGTCTTTTATCCCGCGCATCAGATATTTGCTGGGATACAAGTGGCTGTAGGGATCGCTGGGTTAGCCCATGTGTATCACGGCCTCAGCCTGGCAGCGGATACCACTGAGCCAGGGGTGTAGTCAGTAAATTTCCCGACGCATTATTTCACATCATGGCTCGAGTTGCACGTGCTAGGCGTCTTTGGTATCCACAAGAGGCCGGGTTTTTATGACAGGTGCAGGTTCCCTCAGATCATGCGACTGGTTGGCGCTTCTATCATGACTCCGACGCAACAGGAAGCTAGAGGCTTGCTTCTTCGCCCGCGCACGGTTGGGGCTGGCATGTCCTTTACCGATAAAGTTTTGATCGTCGGCCAAGAGTCGGGGAAGACGGTGCTGCCCTTGCAGGACATATTTAAAGATGGGGTCTCCGTCTTGAAGGCTCGGGAGATTTTTCATCTGTACTCCATCCGGCCGGGCTTTCTTGTATTCAAGATGAATGACTCTGCTTTATTTATGAGGTATAACCCGCATCGCTTCGCCCAGCAGTTAAGCTACAATCAGGGCGTCCCACTCGAGGCTTTCTTGGCAGAACCGGCTGCCACTGAAGAGGGTACTCGGAGCGCACTTCATCGTTTTATACGCCTGAACACAGGGTCTAACTTCTTCATCAGTGAACCGAGTTGTGTTCCGCAAGCCCTGAATGTGTATGTGGCGTGGTACCAACATTCGATGGGTGCCGTCATTAGGGAGGAAAAGCGATTACTGCTTGATCGTAAGGGCGCAGTGCCGGCTGGTGATCGAAATGTTCCTCTGAAGCGACGGAACATTGTTCATCCTTCCTTGAGAGAGGTGACTGCAGTTGAGCCCTCACACGTGCTAAGCCCTATGCGCGGGTTGCCCCCATCCAGCGTGCCTGAAAAAGAGGTGGCTGTCGCGTCCCCTGAGTCAGACGTAGGAAAAGAAATTGGGGCTCGTCGTCCAAATGCGTCTACCAAACGCAAACTCGTGTCATCGGCCACCGGCGCCTGTCCTCAGAAGAAAAAGAAGCGAGTACTTTGTTTGGACACCATATTAGGCTCGACGCCCCCTGCTCCGTCTAGCGAAGTCTTGAGCGAATATGGGACCAACGAGGGTTTATTCGGGATGCTTGATGATACCGATTTAAAGGTTGCCATTGAAGCTTCCAAACAGTCAGCCATCTTCGAAAAAGAACTGGCCGCCCTTACGCAGTCAGGTATACATTACCCTTACCTGTCCGTTGTTTTTATATATATATATTTTTTATCATGCTTTAACTGACGCTTGTTGTTTTAACAGGTGCCTCCACAGAAGAAGTTATTGCTGCTTCGCTTAAAACCTTTGGAGAGGAGGAAAGGCTTCGCGTCTCATTGCTAACAGAGGCTTCGCTTGAACGACCGATGATGGATACCGTAACGGTTCCGGAGGTAAAACCTAGCTCTAGTGATAATATCTCCTTGGCGAAGGTCCTGAAGAAGTCTCCTCTCCCTGTCAAAACCGAGAAGCAGCCCAAAAAACATACGGCAAGGGGAAAGAAGCGATCTTCTAGAATCACTAGCTCTAGACCAAAGCGGGGGAGGAAGACCGTTACTAGTCCACCGGAAGACGGTCTTCTTTTTCCTGGTTCATCTGCCGAGGAAGCCGCACAATTTGCTGAGGCTATAAGACGCTCACAAGACGAATCTGAGAATGTAAGGATCCCGAAGAGGCCTTACCCTGCCGTCATCTTTTATGAAGACCCTCCGTGGATACGGCGACTATTCATAGGCCCTGTGGAAGAATGGGGCAAAAGGGCTCTTAAGCAGGCCGTTTCAGCCGATGCCGAGGATGCACTTTCATTGTGGACCGGTGGCCATGAGTCTACTCTCGAACCTCGGCGATTATACCTCCTCAGAAAGGAGCATCGGCTTGAACAAGCCATACTAGAAGCTCCCTTGTGCATCGATATGTTCATGTATCTCTTTGTAATATTTTGTATTGCTTGTATATATATATATATATATATATATATATATATATATATATATATAGATATCCTTATCCTCGTACAAACTTTGCAGGGACTTCGGCGATGGCAAAGGAGCTGAGTCCAAGTCGCGCCCTGACTATGGACTTCGCAGACATCCCCGATGAGGCACTAGTCAGTGTGGAGGGGGTTGACGCAATTGTTGCTCTTGCGATGGAGCTTCCCTTGGTGATTTCTGCTCCCCAGGTGATTGCTCCTTCGGAAGAGGCATCTTCATTGGCCGCGGGTTTAACGGGTCTCTCTGGGGATGGCCCGGAGACTACGGGACAGGTAGTCAAGGCCACCGTCCTTCCATTGGAGCCTGTAGCGATGGTTACTGCTTCTCTACGGGAAGTTATTATACCGGCCCACATCCCTGATGATGTGCTCGGGAGCACGGAGGAGGGTGAGGCAATCGCTGCATCTAGTGATGTCCTTGTTGTGGTCTCGACCGGTGACTTACCAGGTAAATTTCAGGTTATTGCTTTCTATTTTATTCTGCAATCCCTTTTCTACCTTTTCTGACAGTACTTTCATTTTGAATGCAGCTGCGGTGGGCGTTGAGGTTGTGCCACCCGAGGAAGCACCACCAGTTACCGCTTTGACAGTGACTGCCCCTCCATCTTCTCTTATATCTTCTCAAATGCTGGAAGGTATGGGTTTGTGATATATTTAAATCGGGGACAACATCTTTCGTGTACTGACCATGTATCATCATGATCTCACAGGAGTTCTTTTTGATTATTTGTATCAGGTGCTGAACCTGCACTTCTCTTTCCCGTCGGAGATTAGTCCGCCCGCTGGTGTCGGTGAGTATCTGTTCTAACCGATGTCCTTTCTTTTCTTTAATGGGCAGTCACGTTATTACTAATTCTTCTTTGCATTGCTCGTAGCCTTACAAATTGAAGGGGGGTCAAGGGTATCGCCACGCCACCGGAACTCTCAGCTTTGCCCCCTGTTGCAGCCGGTATAATAAACTCTTTTGTTCATATATATTTTTTATTCCTTAAGCCGACATCTGGCAGGGCCCTTTTCTCGACGTGTATCCTCGAAAGGCACCGCGAATAGTCTGCGCGTGTTGAGCGACTATATTGAGGAGCTTGACGTGGAGACTCCCACATTCGCTGTGGATTTTGCCGCGGAGGTTAACCCTATGCTGGCGATGCTCGTGAACTTTAATAGTAAGGGCGTTGTTGAGTCTTGGGTTAACCACTGCAGGAAGATTGAGGCCTGCCTGCATGAGCTTGACCTTATGCGTCCTGCCCCTGAGATTCAGGCTTTGAACTCTTAGCGGGCCGCATGGGTCGAGAAGAGTGTGTCCTTCCTCTGCCATTTCAAACAAGAAGCGACCTTGAGGCGGAAGGAACGCGAGGATGCTTCGGGTGAATCTGCCCATCTGCGCGCCCAAGTTAAAGCGAACGCCACGCAATTGAGAGCTGTTTTTGACACCTTGCAGCAATGTATCTCAGACATGCTTGTATTGAGGCGGAAGCTCGACTCTATCGAGCGGGTTACGTAGAGTCGCGAAGCTGCCCAACGGGAAATCGATGAGAAGATTTCATCATGCTTGCAGCAAAGGGCTCGAATCGAAGCGGAGCTGGCTGCGGCGGCTGACCTTAAAAAGGAGTTGAGAGGAATGCGCGAGCAACTGGTTGACTTATTGAAAACGCCTCCTTCTCAGTAGCTGCCTTCGTATTAATTAAACACTTGTAATTTTTGAATAACATGTATCCATTTTTTATTCTTTTATACGATGTATCTTGTATTCAATTGAGCTCATGAATAAAGACACATTTTTCTTATCTCCCACTGTCATTTTCTTCTCTTTGCTGTGTTGTTGGTATGTCACTCTGGCAAGTGTGGCCTGTAGATAATAAAGAACATTTCATCTTGAACTCTCCGAGAGGTAGTGATGGCTTAGGAAGCAGGTTCAGATCTGCTACCTAAGACTTTTCAACTTCATGAGCCGTGGGGGTCTCATAAAGACTTTTCTCCCTACGAGTCAAGGGGATCTCTGTTCCCCTTCGAAAGACGCGGCGGACGTCTTGCCTGAATTTCGGGGCAGATGCTAATTGGTGCTATCCGTCCACCTCTCCGAAGATGCCAAGTTGATTTATGGCACCATGTATCGAAGGTTTAAACGGATGCGGCCGATGTAGCAGACTTCGTCAGATTCCCCCTCGTTTGAGGGGTTTTTGATTGTGGGGACGCTCTTCCCTGCAGGCGCAAGCCCCTGCAGTTAATTACGCTACCGCATCGCGGTAACAACTCTCTCCTTCTCCATATAGTCACTTCGTGTCGTGGGTGTTTTTTTTGTGTTTGGTTGCCCGTGGATTGTATATGGAGACTAAGTTATGTTGTCGCCCGTAGGGCGTGGACTAGTCCAAATCTGTATTTTTCTTAGATTTGGGTTTAGGGGTTTGGGTTTAAGGATACGTTAGCCTCATTTGAGACTAAGATCAACTTAAACATTTGTTAAGGATACGTTAGTCTAATTTTAGACTAAGATCAACTTAACGGGATCGTTTAGATCCGACAAGAGAGCAATTGGGCTCTATTGTTTAGTTTAGTGACGTTGCGGTTGATGATTAGTTTAAGGATATTACGGTCCATTGGTAGTTTAAGGACATCTCGGTCCAATGTTAGTTTTAAGACATCACGGTCAAGGTTAAGGATATCATAGTCCGTGAGTTTAAGGACCCCATAGTCCGGTGTTAGTTTTAAGACATCACGGTCGAGGTTAAGGACATCACAGTCCATGAGTTTAAGGACCCTACAGTCCGATATTAGTTTTAAGACATCATGGTCGAGGTTAAGGACATCATAGTCCATGGTTTTAAGGACCCCACAGTCCGTAGCAATGTGTGGTTGTCAGGGCCCGTCAGCTCTCTGTCGACGTTGAAGGATTACAACGACAGATATCAGAGGAGTAACGAGATGTACCCTCGAACCAGTGTGAATTTTTTGAAAGAGCAGATGTGCTCAGTTCAATATAAGTTGAGGACTTATGGCCAGAATTGGGCTAAGTCCAATTAAAAATGTTTAACATTTTTAGTTGCTCTGGCTTTCAGCCTTTATTTGGGCTCAGCCCTTTTAATAATGCTAGGCATTGGGCTCTGACATTTTTATCTTGTATTGAATGCATAGCATTCATCAGGAACAGAGCTTATCCTGATAGTGCACCACGTGGCACGCCAGGCGCTTTGTGCCAGTCAAATAGCGCATTGCGCTTCTGTCGGGTAGCGCACACGAAGAGGACACGTGTCGCGCTTAGCGCTAAGCGCTGATTTGTTAGGGCATTGTGCTTTTAATTTATGAGCACATTGCGCTAGTCTGTTGGCACACCAATGAGTGACACGTGGCGCGCTTGGTGCTGAGCACCAGCCCATGAGCGCAATGCTCTGTTTTAGAAGCGCAAAACGCAGATTGTGTCTCTGGTTGACACGTGGCAGCTTTTGGCGCTGAGCACCGGTCCAATGAGCGCAAGAGCGCAGATCATGAATGCAAGGCACTTTTCAATAGCGCAAAGCGCATCTGATCAATTTTAAGATCAAAGAACAACTTTTATGTTCTTCTTAAAGGAGGCTTTGCCTCAAGATTCAAGAACAAAAGTTCTTGTTTTTATAAAAGGCTCTTCCTTTATAGATCAAAAGATCTGTGAGTGAAGTATAATACTTCTTTTAATCTTTTTATGATTAGATCTTTTTGATCTTTTCTTTATTAAAGACCTTGGTCTTTTTCTTAGATCTCTGATCTTTTTTAGAAGATGGTTCTTCTTTTTACGAGATGGTTTCATCTCTATTATTCAAGAACATAGTTCTTTTTTTACCTTGAAAATGAAGAAAAATCTTCTTTTTTTCTAAGAGTTTTCTCTTCTTTTGCAGAGGGGTTTTCTCTCTTTTTTCTGTCTATTCTCTCTCTTGAATTCTGTATCTTTTAGACTTGAAGTCTAGGGTCCTTTATATAGGGCCAAATGATTTGTTAAATCAGTTTTAAGAGATCTTTCTCTGATTGATTTGGGAATATTTTCCACCGTTGGATGTTTGATTCTAAGGCTTCTGTTTTACAGAAGATAATCTTCTTATTTTAATAAGATTGGAAAGATCTTTCCATAACAGAATTTTAGTTCTGATTAATTAATAATTTATTATTAGTAGATCTTTTGATTTGACGGTGGGGGGATTTTTAATTCCAGCGATGGCGCACCTTGCGCGAGCGCACCTGCGTTCGCCACGTGGCGCGCAGCGTGGCGCGCAGGGCAACTGCGCTAGCGCACCCGTGTTTGACACGTGGCGCGCAGCGCAGAGCGCAGCGTAACTGCGCTAGCGCACCTGTGTTTGACACGTGGCGCGAACACGTGGCACGCAGCGCAGAGCGCGCAGAATCTGAAGCGTTGCTTCAATTTTTGAATTTTGAAATTCAAAACAGAGCTTTGCTCTGATTGGAGGAAATAAGTGCCCCCCCACCGTTGCGCTCACGTGGCGCACACGTGAGTGCATCGGTGGCAATATCTAAGCCCTTGGATCAACTCAGAAGTTGAAGAGGCGGTTCAGTGCCTGTAAATAGGACCTTTGGTCCTCAGATGATTATCATCTTCTTCTTACGAATTTTTATTCAGAGCCTTGCTCTTCTATTCAAGAACTTTCAAGAGTTAGAACTCTACCAAACTAAGGTAAAATTAAATTAATTTTAATGAATTAGGGTTTTTACCCATTAACAGAGCCTTGCTCTTCATAGTTCCTTGATCTAAAGAAAACCCCTTTAGGGTTTCATAAACAGAGCCTTGCTCTCAAGAATCCATAGATCTAAACAGATCTTTTCTTGGGGTTTCTTATCCCATGTATCAGAGCTCTGCTCTTTTGATAATATGTAGATCTTTTGATCTTTTGATGAAGAACTCTTAAGAGTTTTTTCATGGATCTTAAAGATCCTAGAATTTTTAATTCTCAAGAATTAATTTTAATTAATCTTTGATGGATTTTCCATCATCATTACAGAGTTAGGCTCTTTAAGGAATTTTATTCCTTCATGACCAGAGTTTGACAAGTGTCACTCTGTTATAGAGCTTTGCTCTCAAAGGGAGATTTTCTCCTTTTCTCGAGAGATTTCTCATTCAATAAGAATATTCCTTGAGGATTTCCTCATTAATTAACAGTCTCATCCAATGATGAGGCTGTTTTATTAATTGATGCATTGTCATCTGGATTTTGTGGGTCCCCCTTGGGTCCCCTTTTCACTACACTACAGTGTGGTACAGATTTTAAAGTGCCGAGTGTCAAAATTTCGAAATTAAATCGAATTCTGTTCTTTCTTGCAGGCGACATGTCTTCCGATCTCTCTTTCCCATTTTTCCGTTCAGAGGGAGGATTCCCTGAGGTACCTGTGGACCGGGAGGTTCTTGCGCTCATCAGAGATTATGACCCGGAACATAAAAACCTTCACTTGTGGGGTAGGTGGTACGGCCAGATTGTCAAAGGTCGCCGAAGCTTCTCTTGTGCGATGTCGTCGGATCCGATCTCATCAATTTCATATGCAGATGCATCCCCGGTGAACTATGCCGTGGAGGTCGTCAATTGGACTTCGGAGGGTTTTCTTCAACCTTCGATTGCCGCCATACCCATGCAGCTGCCGGCGGCTTTGGATACTTTGGGGGGTGCATATATCAGGGCGAGTCGCGCCCTTAGGGACAACCCTACAACATCGGGTTGTCCCCCCGATATTCGGCCGGGTATTTGCAGTGGGCCAGGTACATTTTGTCAGCGAAGAAGATGCACCTGCTGATGATCGGTCTATACCCTGCGGTTTTTGCTTCGCTGTTCCAATACTCTGCTCCTCCGACATGGTGGATTAAGGCGTTCCTGGAGCAATGGAACATCCCAACCCATACCTTTCTTCTACTCGACAGAGAAGTCTCCATCTCCTTAAAAGAATTTGCTGAGATTTCCGGTTTGCCAGTTAGGGGGGAGCACTACGAGGAGCTACTTCCTCCGGACGAGTACGTTTTCGCCACCAAGCCAGTGGTGATGGGCCTAACACCGGAGAACGCCATCCAGCACCAGTTTCCTAGTCTGATAAAGGTGCTGAATATGTACGAGAGTCTTTTCTTGGAATCCGGAGACCGGGAGGTCAGTTTCGCAGACTTCATTGCCCGGTTTCTTCACCCGGAGATTCTATCGCAACGAGGCAAAAAATTTGCCAAGCTCGACGATCCCTTCGGCTTTGGCTTGGATCATCGACCAGTACTGGAAGATGATCAGAAGGGCTTTTATCTTCCCGATGCCGCGATCATCCCTTTGTCAGAAATCGCCGCTTCGGGCATTGACGAGGAAACTTTCTTTCTCAGGTTTCTCGGGCTATGGTTGTGTTGGTTCGCGCTCCCCATGCACCCTTGCTATATGAGGTCGTATGTCTTCTACCCAGCACATCGAATGGTGGCCGGAATACAAGTGGCCATCGGGATTGTCGGGCTGGCCTACCTATACCATGGTCTTAGCGTCGCGGCGGATACAACTGAACCGGGGGTGCAAGCTGCCAACTTCCCTATGCACTACTTTACTTCGTGGATGGAAATGCACAGTTTACCCCAATCAGAGCAAAGCTCTGCTTGGAAAATTTAAACTTTAATAAATGAAGCAACGCTTCTGATTCTTTGCGCTGCGCGCAACGCGCCACGTGTCTGGCGCAGACGCATCAGCGCAGCGCCCATGGCAGCGCACCCAATCAGAGCAAAGCTCTGTTCAAGGCAAAAAGTAAAGGAAGCAACGTTCAGTTGCGCAAACTCTGCGCTGCGTGACACGTGTCTGCGCAGTTGCGCAAGCACAGCTGCGCAAGTGCTGCGCTGCGCGACACGTGTCGGCGCAGTTGCGCAAGCACAGCTGCTGCGCTGCGCGACACGTGTCTGCGCAGCTGCGCAAGCACAGCTGCGCAAGCGCCGCGCTGCGCGACACGCGTCACGCGCTGGGGCGTTGCGCAAAACAGAATTGAAATTTTAAAAAAATCTTTTCTGTTCTTGTTAAAACAAGAAGATTTTCTTCTGTAAAACAGGAGCTCTTGGATCAAAGATCCAACGGTGGGGAAAATTCCCTAAATCACTCAGAGAAAGATCTCTTAAACAAATTTAACTAATTTATGGGCACTATAAAAAGGACCCTAGACCTCAATTCAAAACAAGGAACATTTTGGTGAAAAATTAAACAGAGAAGACTCTGAAGAATTGGAGAGAAATCCTCAAGAATAAAGAAAAAGGTAAAAACCTTTAGAAAAAGAGAAAATTCTCTTAGGAATAGATCATTGATCTGAGAACAAGATCTAGGATCTCTAATGAAAAGAAAAGAAAAAAATAAATAATAAACAGTGCCTTGCACTTCTTTTTATGAATCATTGGTTCTGAATCTAAAAGATTCTCAAGATAACAGTGCCTTGCACCTTATATGAACCACTGGTTCTTTAGAAAACAAGAAAAAACTCGTTTTCTCTGATCTGAAATTGATCCAAAAGAATAAGAACAGTGCCCAGCATTTGCCAAAACTGCGCTATTGCGCAAGCCGCCAGGAAGCGCCACGTGTCAGCAGTGCAGCAGCGCAGCGCACTAACGCAGCGCACTGCGCTGTTGCGCTTGCGCTCACCAGAACGTGACACGTGTCACCTCCACGAGCGCTTGCGCTCATTAATTGCGCAAAGTACCTGACAAGCCATGTGGGACACTGTCAGGGTATCTAATGCAATGCATTATTAAAGGGCAGAGCCCAATCAAAGGTCCAAGGGCCCAAATAAAAGTGCTGCACATTATTTTAAAAAGGCAGAGCCCAATTAAAAAGTCTAAACAGACCAAAAATAATGCTATGCATTATTTAAAGGGGCAGAGCCCAATTGAGAGGTCCAAAGGACCAAAACAAATGCTCTGCATTATAATAAAAAGGGCAGAGCCCAGTCAAAATAGGCATAAATAGCCTGAAGTAATGCTATGCATCATTCTAAAAAGGGGAAAGCCCAAACAGTGGCCTAACAGGCCAAATGCAAATAAAATGTGAACATTTTCAACTGGACTTAGCCCAATTTTGGCCGTAAGTCCTTAAATAAAATTGACTGAGCAAGATTGCTCTCTTAAATCAATTTACGACCGGTTCGAGGGTACATCTCCGAACTCCTCTGACACATGCCGTTGTGATCCTTCAACGACGTCAGAGAGGTGACGGGTCCCGACAACCGCATATCAACATGGACTGCGGGGTCCTTAAACTCGTGGACCGAAACGTCCTTAAACTAATATCGGACCGAAACGTCCTTAAACTAATGTCGGACCGAAACGTCCTTAAACTAATGGTGGACCGAAACGTCCTTAAACTAATATCGGACCGAAACGTCCTTAAACTAATGTCGGACCGAAACGTCTTTAAACTAATGGTGGACCGAAACGTCCTTAAACTAATATCGGACCGAAACGTCCTTAAACTAATGGCGGACCGAAACGTCCTTAAACTAATATCGGACCGAAACGTCCTTAAACTAATGTCGGACCGAAACGTCTTTAAACTAATGGTGGACCGAAACGTCCTTAAACTAATATCGGACCGAAACGTCCTTACACTAACGGTGGACCGAAACGTCCTTAAACTAATGATGGACCACTACGTCCCTAAACTGGCGATGGACCACCACGTCCCTAAACTGGAATATGGACCACCACGTTCCTAAACTGGAATATAGACCGCCACGTCCTTAAACTGGAACATGGACCGCCACGTCCCTAAACTGGAACAATAGAGCCTCCAAATGCTCTTCTGCCGGATCTAAACGATCCCATTTAAGTCGATCTTAGCCCCAAAACACGTCTAGCGTATCCTTAAACATTTAAGTGGACTACAAAATTCCAAATCGACTCTGGTTCGAGGGTACATCTCCGAGCTCCTCTGACACCTGTCGTTGTAATCCTTCAACGACGTCAGAGAGGTGACGAGTCCTGACGGCCATATATTAAATGAATCACTACGTTAAGTTGATCTTAGTCTCAAACAAAACTAACGTATCCTTAACGAACGTTCAAGTTGATCTTAGTCTCAAATGCGGCTAACGTATCCTTAAACTAAAAACACCAAACCCAAATCTAAGTAAATACGGATTTAGACTAATCCACGTCCTACGGGCGACGGCATTACTCAATCACCGTATACAATCTATGGGAAACCACAAACAAAACAAACACCCACGACACGAAGTGAAATTCTGGAGAAGGAGAAAGATGTTACCGCGATGCGGTAGCGCAATTAACTGCAGGGGCTTGCGCCTGCAGGGAAGAGCGTCCCCACAATCAAAAAACCCCTCAAGCGAGGGGGAATCTGACGAAATCTGCTACATCGGCCGCATCCGTCTAAACTGTTAGTTATATGTATGCCCTAGAGGCCATTACTGTACATACGATGTATATTGTAGTGGATGCTAGGACATATATAGGGAGGACTTTCTTGCTCGACATGATAGTATGCCATCTGGTTGTACTTTATCTTAACATGTACTCTGATTGTCTCTATGTTATATGTTGATAAAGCTCTTAGGATATGTACTCGACTACTGGGACTATGATGAGATCATACTAGTGGGGCCACGGTAGTCGACGAGTACATCCTATAACTGTTCCTAGTCGAGGGTGTATCGAGACAAGGCATCGATACACCAGAGTAGACTAGCGTATACGCATCTTGACCTATATGATGGGCGATGGATGATCCCATATCCATCGGTGTTTGACATCAAGGATGGTGTACGGGTGCTCAGTGGAGACTGGGTACACTGGGCGGACTCGCCGAGAACTCCCAGATGGTATTATACCATACGTCAGATGGCAGTTCTCCGGTGACACTGGTACAGAGTAGTCTGTTGACCCGAGATCGTCATAGAGTCTTGTGTGATTCCCACTGTGCTTTGATTTCCATCATACCATGTCCAAGAGGGCGTGCAAAAAGGTGGCTTTTGGGTACAGTCCCTAATCACATGGAGGCAATGAGCGATAGGAGGGGATTCGTCTCTCCCGGTATAGGGAGTTGATGTTGTGCCGTATTCGATTGGCTATAACCGGAAATCCCTGGCCAGGGTTGCTGAGATTTACTGGTAAGTGTTATCAGTAGTTTCTCGAACTGTTATAGACCTCATATCGACACGACTTATCGAGCTACTGGGGTCTGACGTTTACCACCCCTAGGCGAGATATGCGACATATCAGACGACGGGACCGGACTGTATGGGAGTGTTACTGTTTGGATTCACATGAGAATGTACAGGCTTGCTTGTTGATCTTCTGAGCACTCAATACCTGGGTAGCTGTTACGTTTAGCTGACCGCTTGCAGCTTGTGGGTGTTTGATATGATCATCACCTACTGCCGGCGTATTGACGATTCTTTAGAGTCCTACACAAAGGTTTCTTGACTCAGGCAAAACAGAGTAGGAGCACATATGTGATATGTGCGGGACCGAGGATAATGCAATATGCGATACCGTATTATATTCTCGCGATATTTGATATCAGCTGGGTCATCGGATCAAGTGTTGATTCGATGAATCGGTACGGATAAATATTAGTCGGTTATATGCGATATAGCCGGATTGTCGGATCAAGTGTTGATTCGATAATTTAATGTATAATAATATATATATGATATATTAAATTACATTAACTAATATTTGCTCACTAAAAGATTCTTTTTCTCACCGGATTAATACATTGATATATATGCGATATATGTTAATTGTATTATTTTCTTTTGTTGCAAATATATAATATATATGTGATATATATTATTGTGACATGATATGATTTATTATAAAACATGTTTAAGGATGATAATAAGGGATTAGGGTTTGATTAGGGTTAGTTCCTTTTTGTTCTTTCTAGAAGGATTCTATTTTGTCATGATAAAGATATTTTGTTATGACTCATGCTTTGACCTAACCAAACCCTAACTCTAGTTTATTCTCTACATTGGTTTAGCCTCTCATCCTTGACCATGGTTTGATAATCAATCATATATTCTTGATTACTATTCATCACAAAAGAAATTCTATCATCATTGTTCATCTTCTTCTTCCTTCATTCTTTCATGAAAAAGCTTTCTAGATTTTCTTCAAGTGATGAATAAATGTGAGAAAAAGATAAATAAAGAGAGCAAAAATCCTACTTCATCATCCTCATCTTCCCTTGCCATTTAGATGAGGGTGTTCACATCATTTCATGAGTGTTAGCTTGTGTTAACGGAACTTCAAGGTAGATCATCTTAGTATCGAAGATCGGAAGCAAAGGTTGCATCTTTCTCTTCGTGGAACCTCTCGAGAGTCCGGAACCCGATGATCGCAGCGAAGGGACCACAACACGGAGCATATGAAGTGAAGGACCGGATCTACAAAGGTTGTAATCCCTTTCACTTAGTGTTAAAGTTGTTATCATGTTTGTTTTCGCCTAATCTCTAGTTTAAAGATCCGTATTCGGGTTGTTCGGCACGGCTAATTTTTTAATCGGGCATGGTCGATGCCTCGTAGACCCTTGTGCGCATGCCTAGCAACCCTACAGTGGTATCAGAGCTACTAGGCATTGGATGTCGACCTATGGGGGGTTCTCACTGTGTGACAGTGTGGCAAAGCATAGGCTCTTACCCCCAGGGTGTCCTAAGACCGGAAGGTGTTCCGGCGGGTTGTAGTCCTCACGAGGGGGCATGCATAAAAAGTAGCGGCTGAGGGACCCGTTGATGCCACGGCGACCCCATTGGATGGGGTGGCTGCCTGACCTACAGTGGTATCAGAGCCAAGTTAGAGCCTTAGGCGATGCGTAGACGATGTTAGAAACCCGATCGAACCCGAAACCCCAATTTTACATGCTCTCTGGATTTTTTTCAAAAACAGGGATTTTTTGGAATTAAAAATTCGCAGAAAATAGAGCAGGATATTATAAGGGTTACTGCAGAAAACGAAACCCTAATTCCACTATAGCGCCGCGGAACCGCGGCAATAGCCTCCTATTGCGGCGGTTCCGCGGCCGTTTGTACTGGTTAGGGATTCGTTTTGATACAGTAATGCCCGTATCTGTTGCCTCTGTTCTCTGGGAAGCTTTAATCTGCACTCAAGAGTTGAGTTTTCTGGGTTGTATTGGGGACTTGGGGTTTCGATCGGGAAGTTTAACTTCGTCTGTGTCTTTCCGGGTAATTTTTGGATATGTTAAAAAGTTCGACCGGATAAAAATACCCAATTTTTCCCCTGTCGGGAAATTTCCAAGTGTTGGATTTTTCCGTGGTTTAAAGACGTTCTAAGTAGTGCAAGTAATGCGATGGACCCTCTAGAAGACAACAAACCTTAACTCGATTATGTGACCGTCTTGAACTGCCCTTTGAACCTTAGGGTTTGGGGCAGTACGGCGTGCCACATGTGAGGCGTTGGCTTGACCCTTCTACGGCTGGACCGTTGGTACTGAGGCATGAAGTGAATGTTTTTTAAACTTATTTCATGTGTTGATCTGTATCGGGAAAACGTGGGTGTTTGACTGTTCGACCGGAAAGTTTAACATTTTCTGTTTATCTGGAATGTGATACAATAATTGGAACTCACAAGTAGTTATGTGATAACTGAATGAATGTTATAAACATAGCAGTTTAGTCTCACTTGATCGGTTGCCACGGAATTTTGATATGATCAAAAGTCCGTCGCAATCACGTAGCATACGCGGATACTCGCCGGATAAACTTAATAGACAGCCTAACCCATAGCCCCGACCAAGTGACTGTAGGAGAACCCCATCGCCGAGAGCATCCGTTCAGGTGCTCGCGGCAGCGGTGTTCCGCCTTGGTGCACTTCGTCGGCGGCATCGGGGGTGCAGCCGTCTACTAAAGTTTGCGACGAGCATTCGATCAGGATGTCGGGAATCTTGTTGAATTTCCCGACTTTATATTGAAAAGTGTTTTCGATAATGAGACTAAAATGCGGGGTTTATAATTGTTAGGCATGCGATGTCTAAGTAATTCATATGGTTAGGCATGCGATGTCTAAAGAGGTTGCGGATTCCAACTGTTGTAGTTTTACACTTTCTTTTATGTGACCGTAAGCATAGTATGTGGTGTATCGCCGGCTTCGTTGCTATACATTAACGACAATCGGGATACGCATACTTGCTTACGTTGATGATATGAGAAATTATGTGTTGCTGTGATATGTTATATTGGATCGTCGCGTTTTGAATAGCCGGGGGGTTTTATGTGAGATGAGATTTTTTTTCTTTTTCATTAATGTAAAATTCATTTGTATGTAATATTCTTTTATTGGGGCACTTCCAGGTAGCGGAAGATGTCACCGTTGTATATTATTTACTTTTCCGCATTAAGTAGACCCAAGGCGGGGAGCACAAGTAACCGGGTTCTAGGGTCCAGTGGGAGACCATCTCGAGGAGTCGAGACCGGGTCTCCTAACCCTAGAATTGGCAGTGTTACTTGCCGCTCTCGTAGGGCTCTAGGGATGTGGGTTTGGCTATTCATCGCGACCATGGAATCCGTGTTTTATACAGGCTCGTATTAAAAACACGGACGTCCTAGTATATCCAATATTTCATATATGTTTCTTCTGCTGCAATGTTCTGTGATGAGATCATATTACTGCCTGAGACGAATGTTTATATTTTATATATATGAGATATATGTTATATTGAAGATTTCGTTTCAAAAGAGATGCTTGTGAAGCATAATAAAATAGGACTTCATTAATGAGATTAATGAAATAAAAGAAACCTAAGATGTTGTAGAAACTTGTTTTAAAAACTGGTAGCTACGGTTCTTGCTTTGCATCGCGGTGTTCCTTGTAGAACATCCTGCACCTTATTCGATAGGGAAAGGACCGAGATCCCTTCACCGGGAGTGACTCCTTTAGCGATAACTGGCAGATGCTACAAACTCGGTTTGTTTTTTGATTGTTTTTAGAGTTTTGCTTTGCATAGTGGTATTTGTGAAATATCCTGCACCTTATTCGATGAGGAAAGGGCTGACGATCCCTTCACCGGGAGTGACCCCTTTAGCAAAACTAGAAAAGCCTCAAAAACACTCCATTTAAAATCACTCGATTCTACAACGATATCAAGTTCATTACGCAAAGGGTTTTATGAAAAACCCGTCGTAGCCCTCCGTCATTTCAGATAAGTACTGGTTAGTATTCGTGCTGCGTTTGTTGACCTTAGCCAAGGCGTAATGTGCGGTAGCTGATTAGTGCTTATCTGTATAAGCATATGATGCGATTGAGTTAGGGTAGTCGTGCGACTTTGTTGACCTTAGCCAAGGGTCGTGCGGGTGGGTTTAATTCAATCGGGAAATGACGGGTTGAACTTGGCTAGCACTTATGATTTGTTGACCTTAGCCAAGGTCATAAGATGCTACGGGCAAAATACTATTGGGAATTTCAAGTGTTGAAATTTGCAATGAGATTGCATACCTTCTATGAGATAGTTGGATCCCGATACCCGCTGCGAGTAAGAGTTACTCCTGGGAGAGTTTTATACATTACAATTAGCCGATCAAGTAGGTGTCTAGAAAGGTGTTAACGGGGTTACGCCTCTGGGAAAACGAGGTTTACTTTAATTAGGTTCGTGCGAAAGCACGGGGGACCTCCCTCAAAGTACCGACACTGGCCTGGCCGAAAGATTGGCGAACTTGTAGCGTGTAATTAATCCCGGCTAGTCTTTCCTTTTAGGGTTTGAAGGAAGATTTGACAAAAACAGTGGGAGACATCCTGATTAGATATATTAGATAACCAATCTAATCTTGCAAGAGCATACGCTGAGTGTTTTCTTCTCTCTCTCTCCAGGTAGCGACCATATTACGTCTTAATCAAGATAATAAAACGGATATATTGACCGAACCCGCTTGTTATACTGAGCTGGGTAACGTTGGTCCCGCTCTAACTTATAATTGTTATAGGACAGAGCAGGAAATTGGGGATTACCAGAATTCCCGTGCCGCCCAAACGAAGAAAGTGCATGTTGATGCATCATCTTCGGGTGTGTTCATTACACAGAACTGTTTCTCAGTATCCTTTACGTCCTGGGTATGTGATACCGGATCAGGATCCCGCATATGTAATCTGTTACATGGGCTACAGATAGGTAGAGAACTGAGAACGGGTGATAAGTTTCATGAAACAGAAAACGGTACAAGTGTTGCAGCCAAGTCTGTTGGTCACTATCACCCTGTATTACCGGAATACATTGATTCTGAACAAATGTTATTAGATACCGAACCTGATATACAAAATCATATCAGTCACTTTATTAGTAAAGAAAGGATATAATTTTGTATAGTTGGATAATGTTTTGAACATTTCCTATATCAAGAGTTGATCGGTTC
Source organism: Agapanthus africanus (assembly GCA_030015575.1). NCBI lineage: Eukaryota > Viridiplantae > Streptophyta > Magnoliopsida > Asparagales > Amaryllidaceae > Agapanthus > Agapanthus africanus. The sequence goes on from CM057338.1 coordinate 965,819,777, forward strand.
AGGCACGTTATCTAAAAGTATTGACGTTCTAAATCAAAATACAGTTCTTAGTATACAGAACACACACAAGAGGAAGAGTTCAGAAATGAACGAATCCTTCTTGAGGCATTGTAGACTAGGTCATATCAATGCGACCCGACTGGCTGAAGTTATATTTAGATGCATATTTAAATTAGTTTGAATTTACATCTTGTGAAACTTGCCGGTCATGTCACAGAGATAAGATGACCATAGCTCTGTTTATTGGAAATAGAGAAAGAGTTAGTGAACTCTTGGGATTGATACATGCTGATGTATGAAGGTCCCCTGTCTACACATGCCAAGACCGGTTCTTTTTACTTCATTACGTTCTCTGATAATCTCTCAAGATTCAGACATGTGTTCCTGTTGAAACATAAGTCCAAAGCTTTTGAGATATTCACAGAATATAAGTTAGAAGTAGAGAACCAAAATACGGGTATAAGTATTATGTCCTTTGATGAGATCAAGGAGGAGAATACTTGAGCACGGAATTCCTGGACTAATCCTAAAGGAGAATGAGATTCTCTCTCAGCATTACTCCTCCGTATACACCATAGCACGTCGGTGTATCGGGGTGGAGCAATAGCACCCTATTTGATATGGTGTGCTCTATGATGAGTACTACTGAGTTTCCTATTTCCTTTTGGGAGTTATGCACTTGAGAAGCTGCATACCTATTGAATAGGGTTCAAATCAAATCAGCTGCCTACCACTTCATATGTGATATGGAATGGAAAGAGCCCATATCTTAAGTTTCTTAAGATTTGGGGTTGTCCGGCCTATGTCTAAAAGCAAAATCCGGACAAGCTCAAGGCAAGGTCTGTTATGTAGAACTGGAATGGTTCCAGCTATACAAACTGCAGCTGATGATTTGGTAGAACCAAAGGATTCAATAGTTTCCAACGAACCTCAGCCTCTCCGCCGATCTAGTAGGGTTCCTCACCCACCTGAGAGGTACTTTGGTTTCTCTATGACAGTGGGAGCGAGGATTGCATCATGAGATGATGACCCAACTATTTTCGAGCTGGCCATCAGGAGTGGGACTCTGTAAGAATGGCTGGATGCTTAGCGATCTGAGATGGAATCCTTATCACCAACAAAGTATGGACTTTGGTTGCTTTATCTGAAGGGTTAAATCCCCATCAGGAGCGAGTATATCTTGAGAAGATTACTTGGTGTACATGGAAAAGTTGAGACTTTTAAAGCTATTCTTAAGTCCATCCAGATCCTACTTGCCACGGCTACATACCATGACTACGATATCTGGTGGTTGGGTGTCATGACCGCTTTTCTAAATGATGTTTTAGTAGAGAGCGTCTATAAGTACACAACCAGAGGGCTTCGTAGACAGTGGGAGCAGCGGAAACGTGTGCAAGATGTTTTATGTGATAAAACAGGCATCGCGGAGTTGGAACATCTGTTTTGATGTGGTAGTCAAAGAGTTTGACTTCATCAAAATGGTAGATAAACCTTGTATATACGAAAAGGTAGTAGAGAGTATGGTGGTGATCCTCGTAGAGTACGTGGATGACATACTCTTGATAGAGAAGGAGTTTCCTATGCTGCGCTCGGTCAATCTCCGCTTATCACAAGGATTCTCCATATAGGATCAAAGTGATACCTCCTAAATCCTGGGTTTTGGATCTATGAGATAGATCTAATTGGATGTTAGGACACTCACTAGTTGTAGTGAGATGGTATCAATCGATCCTGGGGAGAATCACTGGAAAGGTTCCAGGCTGATAAGGACGACTGAATGTCAGTCGCAGGCATTGTCTTTACCCTCAGTGGAGGGACGGTATGCTGGAAGAGTTCCAAGCTAGATACCGTGACTTACTAGACGTTTAAAGGCAAGATACATCGTTACCAAGGATGCTACCAAAGAGGCAGTCTGGATATATATAAGTTCATGAGATGAACTTCGTTCCTACCATTGTGTGACAATGGAGTTGTGGCTTTGGCCAAGGAACTACCGTCCCATCAGAAGTCCAGATATAATTCTTAGGAAGTATCACCTGATCATGGAGATGGTTGATCTCCAGAGAGATCGAGGTTAGGAGAGTAGACACAGAGGACAACAGCGCGGATCCACTCACGAAGGCCTTTTTCCCAGTAGAGACTTTTATGGGATGGTTGAGTATGAGATACTTCAACCGCAGCTAATTGTTGGGTATGCGATACCATAACAGATGGTCCTAGTGCAAGTGGGAGATTGTTAGTTATATATATGCCCTAGAGGCCATTACTGTACATACGATGTATATTGTAGTGGATGCTAGGACATATATAGGGAGGACTTTCTTGCTCGACATGATAGTATGCTATCTGGTTGTACTTTATTTTAACATGTACTCTGATTGTCTCTATATTACATGTTGATAAAGTCCTTAGGATATGTACTCGACTACTGGGACTATGATGAGATCATACTAGTGGGGCCACGGTAGTCGACGAGTACATCCTATAACTGTTCTTAGTCGAGGGTGTATCGAGACAGGGCATCGATACACCAGAGTAGACTAGCGTATACGCATCTTGACCCATATGATGGGCGATGGATGATCCCATATCCATCGGTGTTTGACATCAAGGATGGTGTACGAGTGCTCAGTGGAGACTGGGTACACTGGACGGACTCGCCGAGAACTCCCAGATGGTATTATACCATACGTCAAAGGCAGTTCTCCGGTGACACTGGTACAGAGTAGTCTGTTGACCCGAGATCGTCATAGAGTCTTGTGTGATTCCCACTGTGCTTTGATTTCCATCATACCACGTCCAAGAGGGCGTGCAAAAAGGTGGCTTTTAGGTACAGTTTCGAATCACATGGAGGCAATGAGAGATAGGAGGGGATTCGTCTCTCCCGGTATAGGGAGTTAATGTTGTGCTGTGTTCGATTGGCTATAACCGGAAATCCCTGGCCAGGGTTGCTGAGATTTACTGGTAAGTGTTATCAGTAGTTTCTCGAACTGTTATAGACCTCATATCGACACGACTTATCGAGCTACTGGGGTCTGACGTTTACCACCCCTAGGCGAGATATGCGACATATCAGACGACGAGACCGGACTGTACGGGAGTGTTACTGTTTGGATTCACAGGAGAATGTACAGGCTTGCTTGTTGATCTTCTGAGCGCTCAATACCTGGGTAGCTGTTACATTTAGCTGACCGCTTGCAGCTTGTGGGTGTTTGATATGATCATCACCTACTGCGGGCGTATTGACGATTCTTTAGAGTCCTACACAGAGGTTTCTTGACTCAGGCAAAACGTAGTAGGAGCACATATGTGATATGTGCGGGACCGAGGATAATGCGATATGCGATACCGTATTATATTCTCGCGATATTTGATATCAGCCGGGTCATCGGATCAAGTGTTGATTCGATGAATCGGTACGGATAAATATTAGTCGGTTATATGCGATATAGCCGGATTGTCGGATCAAGTGTTGATTCGATAATTTAATGTATAATAATATATATATGATATATTAAATTACATTAACTAATATTTGCTCACTAAAAGATTCTTTTTCTCACCGGATTAATACATTGATATATATGCGATATATGTTAATTGTATTATTTTCTTTTGTTGCAAATATATAATATATATGTGATATATATTATTGTGACATGATATGATTTATTATAAAACATGTTTAAGGATGATAATAAGGGATTAGGGTTTGATTAGGGTTAGTTCCTTCTTGTTCTTTCTAGAAGGATTCTATTTTGTCATGATAAAGATATTTTGTTATGACTCATGCTTTGACCTAACCAAACCCTAACTCTAGTTTATTCTCTACATTGGTTTAGACTCTCATCCTTGACCATGGTTTGATAATCAATCATATATTCTTGATTACTATTCATCACAAAAGAAATTCTATCATCATTGTTCATCTTCTTCTTCCTTCATTCTTTCATGAAAAAGCTTTCTAGATTTTCTTCAAGTGATGAATAAATGTGAGAAAAAGATAAATAAAGAGAGAAAAAATCCTACTTCATCATCCTCATCTTCCCTTGCCATTTAGATGAGGGTGTTCACATCATTTCATGAGTGTTAGCTTGTGTTAACGGAACTTCAAGGTAGATCATCTTAGTATCGAAGATCGGAAACAAAGGTTGCATCTTTCTCTTCGTGGAACCTCTCGAGAGTCCGGAACCCGATGATCGCAGCGAAGGACCACAACACGGAGCATATGAAGTGAAGGACCGGATCTACAAAGGTTGTAATCCCTCTCACTTAGTGTTAAAGTTGTTAACATGTTTGTTTTCGCCTAATCTCTAGTTTAAAGATCCGTATTCGGGTTGTTCGGCACGGCTAATTTTTTAATCGGGCATGGTCGATGCCTCGTAGACCCTTGTGCGCGTGCCTAGCAACCCTACATAAACCTCCGATACACGGTGCCATAAATCAACTTGGCATCTTCGGAGAGGTAGACGGATAAAACCATATAGCATCTACCCCGAATCTCAGGCTAGACGTCCTCGCGTCGTCGGCCGCCGTTTGGAGGGGAACAGATTCTGGCACGCCCGGTGGGACCTTTTCCTCTTTCCACTCAACACTTCGTGTGTCGTCTTCGCGAACGAATCGCGGTTTGTTAATGGTTGCCTTTGGATTTCAAGTTACTAAGATTTGGTCTTTTGCCTGGCGCAGAACTCAAGCATCAATGGCCTCTAACTGCACCAACTGCTCGAAGTGCCACTGCAACGGACACTCCACCTCACCGGGAGGTGTAGCATATGGGCCCCAAGCGGCTTCCTTCCTCGCTCTGCCGGTAGACCAGGTGACCCAGGCCACCACCGGCCTGTTTTTCGGGACCATGATCCCGCCTACAAGCTTCTCTATGCCAATACCTGCACCGGAAGTGAACAAGAAGTCGGTCTTCGACCGGCTCACTGCCACGACGGCCCCTGTCAACGGGTCGCCCACTACCAAACCAACAACCTCGGTTTTCGCCAGGCTGGATCAGAACTCTAAACTGGCTGTCCTAAAGAGGGCAATGGCCGCTACTCCGGAAGTCATTAAGGCGGCTTCCCCTGTCAAAGAGTCAGTCTTTTCAAGACTGACGATTCCTGCTCCTGCCCCTGCTCGAGGATTTGTCTTCGACAGGTTGAATATCATCCCTCAAAAGACAACCTCAGTCATTAGGAGGTTAACACCAGCGGCGCCTCATTCAGACAGGGGGCAAAAAGAAGCTGTCTCAATCTCCGAGCCAGTCCCGACGGCTCGTCATGCTCGACGTCGCCATTGGCAACGAGTGAGGAAGGCAGGGGGCAACTCCCCCTCAGGGCTAACTCCACCGGCTCCAGTGGTGGAAGTCAACGCTGCTGTTCCAACTGGGAACAGCTTTGAACTACTGAGGAGGGTACGTAAGAATTCTCCAACCGCTACATTGAAAAGATCTCCTCCACCCGTGGAGAGAGTTCCGAAAACAAAGCAAGAACAGCCCCTTCAACGGCTGTCCTCAAAAATATACAAGGTTTAGCGAAGGGTTCAAGACTCCGTAATCGACCCAGATCACTCTCGTCAACAAAAGAAGACGAAAGTGCAAAAAGAAAAAGATCGTCCTATTAAACAGCAGGGGACAACAATCGCTAGGGAGCCAACTACAACGGCCCATTCAACTTCAACGGCCCACAAAAGAAGAAGGCCGGAGAAAACCCCTGCGCCAACGACAAATATCAGAGGTGGTGCACCCAAACGCCCTAAGTTAGAGGGCATCATAGTGCATACCGTCTACGTGGCATCTGGTAAAGAAGACAGCCGCATATCTACAGGTCATCGACCGCTCACCTGATTAGTGACCAAGGCACAGAAGCAACAGCAAAAGCTCCAAGAAATGATGAATGCTATGGCCGCACTTACAGGGCCAAAAGAAAACCCTGAAGCGTCCTCGGATGAACGCCAAGAGGAAGAAACCGACGCCAAATTCCTTTGCCGGATATTGGAGAAGAAGGACAAAGAGGCTGCTGAACAAGCAGCCAACATACAGCGTATGGGCCTCCTCTTCCAAGACATGATAGGAATGATGATACAACAAGATCCTCCGGCCGAAGATCCCCCGATCGTCCTTGGTGACGATAGGGGAGAGACATCAAATCCTCCGCCAGCCCTATCAACAGCTAAGGAGGATACAATCTCCAATGCTAATTTGGATGAGTACATCGCCCAACAAATACGGGTTCATCATGCGACCGAAGCAGCTGGCCAGGTCGTAAAAACGGGGCGGCCATATCCAAGTTGGTATGATCAAATCAAGTACCCACCCGGTTACACAATTCCCAAGTTCCATGTCTACAAGGGGACGGGCAATCCTCACCAGCATGTTGCCCAGTTCAGGGCACTCTGCGGCAACACCGGTGGTGATGACAAACTTTTATTTCGCCAGTTTGTTGGAAGTTTATTGGATGCGTTCGAGTGGTACTCTGAGCTCCCGAACGACTCTATCAAAACCTTCGCGGAGATGGAGCTGTTGTTTACTCAGCGCTTTGCAAGCGCCAGTGAACGTACCCGGATGACGGCACTGATTAACGCCAGGGTAAAGCCAGGCGAGACGTGGGTTCAATATGCTATACGGTAGCGGAACTTATGGTCGAAGTGCGAGCAGCGCATTGAAGAAGCTCCTGCGGTGGGTATGTTTGTGGGAACCCTTGATCCGCAAGCAACCATCTCACAGTTTATGATGTTTTTCAAGCCGACTATCTTCCAGGCCTTGATTGACAAGCTAGCACAGATGGATCAGATGGGCCATAAACCTCCTCTTCCAAAGCCGGACTCCCGAAATGACAAAGGGAAAGGAAAAGCGATCGTCGTCGCTAATGCTCAACAACAACCGAGCAATTCGAAGCCGGTTATGCGTCAAAATAATATGCGCCCATACGTAGACCTCGAGGAGAGACTAGGGCGTCCTTACTCTTTTCCCCGCGATAAAACGAGAAGGTTATTCGAGCTGGCATTGCGCAACAGACTCATAAATCTGCCGGAACCAAAACGACCGTTGCAACCAAGTAATGTCAACGAGCCTAACTACTGTCCTTATCAACGAGTACTGGGTCATCCGATCGAGGACTGCTACATTTTCAAAAATTGGCTTGAAAACCAGTACCGACAGGGCAAATTCGCGTTATCTGACAAATGGAAGGTGAATCCCCCGCAGCCCCACATCTCTAAAGGGACGAATACGCCGGGGGCAACGTGCTCCGTCATTGAAGAAGCTCCTTGGGAGGTTGTATTATCAGCCAAGACAAAGAGGATGCTAAACGACCTTCAGACATGTCCAGCGATTAAGTGGAAGAATCCGTTGGAACCGCAGGTCATTGAAGGGATGTTGAAACCACGTCCAACTCCAAAGACCAATGGTGATGGCTCAAGCACTCGCAGCCAGTCGTCAAAATCTTCGAAGAAGAAGAAAAAGAAGTCAAAGAATCCCATGAAGCCTGGCGACAAGCGCACGGACTTGCAAAAACAAATTGACGCGCTGGAGGAATACAACCAGAAGGCCCGGACTCCCATTACATTCCAAGAGTTCCTCAATCACATTTTTCAAGAGGAATATGAGGGAGAAAGTTCGTCAGATGAATCTGAAGAATGCGTGGTGAGCTGTCATGTGATTTCCCATTCGTTCACGAACGGTGAGGAGACTTCTTGTACTGAAATGCTGGGGGCAGATCCTGAACCAAAAGTTCTGGGGCCATCAGATGAAGTAATTGATGCATTACTTAATGAAGCTTGGTTGAAAAGTAAAGCTGATCGGGAGCGCGAGGCGGCTATATTTGAAAGGGCGAAGCGCCAGCGACTTGATAAAGGAGCTGAGACGATCCCGTTGGAGCTAAACACCTCCGCTACCGACAAAAGCCAATTCAAGATGAGGAAAAAGTTTGCTAAGGCCATATTAATGGGCATGAAGCTACCATCCTCTGAAGGAAACATCACCGGTGAAGTGGAAACGCACTCCTCCTATTGCTTCTATCATCAAAAGATTTCGCACCCCACTCAAGAGTGCAAAGCTTTCGATAGATGGTGGCAAGGATATGTTGCTCATCGACAACGCTTTAAGCGGGAAAAGCGTAAAACTCGTCGAGAGCAAAGAAATACGACCGAAGGGCTTAAAAGAGCTGCTGGCGATTGTTGCATGGTTAACACCGGTAGATCACAAGTGCCTACATTCGGGAGTGATTCTGATGAAGAGCTAGAACTTGCCCCTCTCTTTAAAGAGTCCGCTTCGAGAAAATAAGAAGAACCGAAGGTTTGCGAAAATATCCGGCTACGTAATCGCATGCTGCCCGAAAAGAACCTCGGACCCTCGAACAAAAAAGATAAAGGGAAAGAAAAGGCCTCTGAAGATATCGTCTTAGATGACCAAGTGGTGGAAGAGCTAGCTGCCACAGACCCGCCAAAGAAGAATAAGGTGGATTACAACGTTTTAGCACATCTGAGGAAGCTGCCCTCACAGCTCAGCATTCTTGACACCCTTTTGCTATCAAAAGAGGCGAGAGATTCGTTGATTAAGGCGCTCCAAGACCCAGAACAATTCCAAGCATGCCTGGCCGAGGAAAAGATGAAGGATGAATTGGAGGAAGTGCCCACAGCCGATATTACTTTTGGCGATGAAGACCTTCTACTTGGGACGTGCGAACACAATCGCCCTCTCTATGTCTCGGGATACTGCCATGATATAAAGATAGGCAAAATCCTGATCGATAACGGGTCGTCTGTTAACCTACTCAACGTGCGAGTGTTAAAAGAAATCTGCATGAGTGTCCAGCACCTTGCTCGTGACAAGATCACCATCTCCGGGTTCGACTCCCAGTCATCAAGAACTCTTGGGTCTGTGATACTGACGCTACGCTTCGGACTACTCGTCACGGACGTTAAGTTCCACATCATAGACGCCAAGACATGCTACAACGCTTTGCTCGGCCGACCATGGTTACACGAGTACAACATCATCCCTTCTACACAACATTAGTGTATGAAGTATTTTAAGGATGGTTTCGAGTATACCGTGACGGGAGAACTGAACCCATTCTCTGTCAATGAAGTCCGCAAATACGAAGATGCCAAATACTTCTTACCGGATTTCGAAGACACGGAAAGGTGTCACAAGCCGGAGAATAAAGCTAACGCCACCATCCCTGTCTTGGGCAGTGATACTGAGGAGGAAGAGGAGATAGTTTATTCAGGTCCGCCCCAACACAACACGCCAGGACCATCCGCTCCTACGTTAATCTTTGGTAGCGACTCGGAAGATGAAATCCATGCTGTATTCTCTGCTCGACCTTCAATACGAACGTCCGCTGATGAAGAGCAAAGTCTACAAGTCGCCGTAGTGCCGCTTAAACACCATAAAGAACTGGATGCACTTAATATTTACAATGTAGAAGAGCTGCAAACGTTCTATATCCCTCCCAGGCGAGAAAGTGAGAGAGCAATTCTGTTCTACCGCTCTGAAGAAACCAAGGTGGAAAAGGAAGTCTGGCATGGCACGGATCCCACGCTCGACAGGCTTCAACCTATCCGTCTTCCCAGATATTATACTGAGGGTTTGAAAAAGCTGCTGAAACGCCAGAGGATATCCTTCAAGCAGACCGTTCGAAAAGCCAGGTGTTTCCTGATTTAAAATCAGGAAAGCCTACAGAAGAGGCATCGCGTGCTAACACGTGACCAGCGGTCACGTGTTGGCACATGACATTTAAAAGCGGCTTCAAAGGCACATCAGTTCCCTGATCAAATCAAGGAAAAGGCTTCAGAAGAGGTCACGTGCTCGCACGTGGCCAGGGGTCACGTGTTGGCACGTGACATTTAAAAGCAGCGGACTCATTCTCTGATTAAATCAAGAAAAAGGCTCCAGACGAGGGTCACGTGCTCACACGTGACCAGGGGTCATGTGGTGACACGTGACGGCTAAGCAGCGGAAGAAGGCAGAGCGCAAAAAGAAGAAGAGGGCTCATTCCAAGGGGTCACGTGCCCACACGTGACCAGGGGTCACGTGCCCACACGTGACCGGCTTTCAAAGCCTATTTATTTAATAGAATCAAATTCTGAAGAGATCACTCAAATCTTTCCAAAGGAAAATGATTATTTGGAACCGATTGAATTAAAAATTTAAAGGTGATTAAATATCACCTATCTATGGAAAAATCTCGAATTTGGAAAGATTTCCCCTTAAAATCTAATCGAAATAACAAAGGAAAATCTCTGGATTTAAAATCCAATGGTGAATAAAATTCACCTAATAATCCAAAGGCCCAAACGGATGGTGAATACAAATCAAATCTCTCGATGAACGATTCATCAAAAACTAATTGATTCTGCTGCTTCTCCTATAAATAGGAGCCAAGAGACACACAGAGGGATATATGTAGAGGGATCGATAACATAGAGAAAAGAGAGGGCCTTGATACTTTGGAGGAATTTGGATCTTCTGCAAAAGAAAAGCTTAGGTAAGAAAGGGAAGGCCTTAAAAGAGAATTTAATTCTCAACAGAGTTTAACTCTGATATTAAACAGAAGAACATAGTTCTCTCTTTAGTGGAGGATCTGTAAAGTGCACATCTCCTCTTGAATTGAGAATTTAATTCTCATTGGGTTGAGATCCTGCCATGCAGATCCAAAGCATGGAGTGGGAATGAAAGCTTGAGAATTTAATTCTCACAGAACTATAGGAATTTAATTCCTTTAAAATAAAATTGGGGTTTAACCCTATATTATGGGAATTTAATCAGGGTTTGACCATAGTTAAGAACTTAGTTCTGTTAAAATCACAGGAATTTAATTCCCTTAAGAAAGAAGAAATTAGGGTTTCACCCTATGACAGAATCTCATTCCTCAGAATAATTCTCTAAAAGAGAGTGGGAACTTAATTCCATAAAGCTGTTATTAGGGTTTAACCCTATGATAGAATGCAGTTCTTCACATATATGAGGAATTTAATTCCTATAGAAAATTCAGAGTTCAACTCTATCACAGAATATAAATCTTCAGAAGGAAATAGGAATTTAATTCCCCAAGAAATTATTGTTAGGGTTTAACCCTGCGAAGAATTTAATTCTTAAAGGGATTAACAGATCTTCTAAAAAAACATACAAAGAGGTAGGGTCACGTGCTACCACGTGACCCCTGAAAAGATCCACAGAAAAGGGCCCTTTGAGGCAGTGCCTCACGTGGCCCACGTGACCCTTAGCGGAAGCTTTAACATATAAGCACCAAGATGCCCATCACATGACAGCACGTGATGCTCCAAAGTATTCAATGCTTTTGACAGAATAAAATAAAATGAGGGTGCCCTCACGTGTTACCACGTGACCCCTCTTGCCTTAGTGTTTAACACTAAATTGGAACCCCTGAGCCCAGTGTTAAACACTGTTTTGCCTTAGTGTTCAACACTAATTAATGAGCTTCCTTGCAGCGTTTAACACTGAATTTCTTAGTGTTTAACACTAAACTAAATCTCTGTTGACAGAGTTTAATATTAATTTTCTTAGTGTTCGACACCAAATTAAAATCTCTGCCACCAGTGTTTAGCATTGATTATCTTAGTGTTTAACACTAATTTGAGATCCCTTTTGCTAGTGTCTAACACTGACTTGCCCTAGTGTTTAACACTAATTTGAACCCCCTGTTGCTAGCGTTTAACACTAATTTCAGCCCAATTGGCTAAATATCCAAAGGCAAAGCCTCTCCTCTAATGGACCAACAGAGGGCCAATACCCTAAACATGATTGGACTTAGCCCAAGCTGGCCATAAGTCCTCAATTCAAATTCAACTGAGCCAACGGGCTCATAATATAATTAATTGGTCTTGGTTCCAAATTGGGCCAAAGATTATTTAATCTACCTCGGTTCAAAGGTACATCTTTTCATTCCTTTGATACGTGGCGTTGTAATTCCTCAACGTCTTCAAAGAGGTGACGGGTCCCGATGACCACATATTGATACGGACCGTGGAGTCCCTAAATCCACGGACTATGAGGTCCTTAACCTTGACCGTGATGTCTTAAAACTAACATCGGATTGTGGAGTCCCCAAATCTACGGACTATGAGGTCCTTAACCTTAACCGTGATGTCTTAAAACTAACAACGGATTGTGGAGTCCCTAAATCCACGGACTATAAGGTCCTTAACCTTGATCGCAACGTCTTAAAACTAACATTGGACCGCAATGTCCTTAAACTACCCATGGACCGTAATGTCCTTAAACTACCTACCAACCGTAATGTCACTAAACTAAACAACAGAGCCCCCCTTTTATTGCTCTCTTGTTGGATCTAAACGATCCCGTTAGGTTGATCTTAGTCTAAAAACTAGACTAACGTATCCTTAACAAACGTTTAAGTCGATCTTAGTCCCAAATGAGGCTAACGTATCCTTAAACCCAAACCCCCAAACCCAAATCTAAGATAATAAGGATTTGGACTAGTCCACGCCCTACGGGCGACGACATAACTCAGTCTCCGTATACAATCCACGGGCAACTAAACATAAAATAAACACACACGACACGAAGTGACCATCTGGAGAAGGAGAAAGTGGTTACCGTGATGCGGTAGCGTAATTAACTGCAGGGGCTTGCGCCTGCAGGGAAGAGCGTCCCCATAATCAAAAACCCCTCAAGCGAGGGGGAATCTGACGAAGTCTGCTACATCGGACGCATCCGTTTAAACCTTCGATATACGGTGCCATAAATCAACTTGGCATCTTCGGAGAGGTAAACGGATAGCACCAATTAGCATCTGCCCCGAGCCTCAGGCGAGACGACTACGCGTCGCGCCATCGTTCGGAGGGGAACACCAGGTTCTATGACAAAGTCTGGAACGTTCCCGGAACTCAACGCAAACTGCCTAATGGGAAAATGGAGACAATCGGACTTGGATACATCCGGTCAAAGAAGCGAGAGCTACTAAACAGCTGTTACGTCATGTATGACTTCGATGAGGAAGCGGATGCTCAATGGGAGGACGCTAATCCTGAGACAATGAAAATTCCAGATGCAAAAGTGCCCAGTCCGTCGTTTGAAGAGCAAATGGACAAGCTTATAAGGGAAGCGGGTCAAAAAGTCCGGGACGATCATAACCGCGAAATGGTCATCTACAAGAAAGCCAAAACGCAATGCCTTCTCCAACAGGCCGTGAAAGATGAAAAGGCCGCTCCCTGTCAACCTGTTATAAAGAAGGCTCGACGCAAAAGCAGAAATAAGTCGAAAGGCCGAAAAGGCGCTCAACAGCAACAAAGCAGGGCTAAGAAGCCACGTAAACGGGAGTCAAGCATTATTGATCTATCCCTTATGAAGAAAATGGGTCAAGCGTACTCGTTTCCTCGGGACAAAACGAAGAAGATACTTGATCTTGCTCTAAAACATCAAATGCTTACATTGCCGGAGTCTAAACATCCCGAACGAGCGGGCGAAGTCTCACACTCGGACTATTGCTCTTACCATCGAGTGATAGGGCATCCTCTTGAAGATTACTTCACCTTCAAGAATTGGGTCGAAGATCAGTATCAGCTTGGCAAGTTCGCTCTGTCCGACAACTGGAGGGTAACGCCGCCGCAGAAGCACGAACCCAAGGCCACGAAAGAAGAACCAGTTCCGCATTGGGATTGGAAGCGAATCCGCACTTGTCACATGATAACAATATCAAAAGAAGAGCCCGAGAATATGGATGACCTTCCCTGGTGCTTCGAAAATAGCAACGACGATATAATCTCAGAATTCACACCAGCGCCAAAAGAGCTGGAATATGGAATCCATACCACTGCAGATAACCTCAAGAAAATTGAGTTGGGGACGGCAAACGATCCACGACCGACATTCATCAGTGAGTTACTATCTGAAGAAAGGGTAGCTGCGTTAAAGGACGTGCTTCTACAGCATAGAGATTGCTTGCGTGGAACTATTCCGAAATGCCAGGACTAGATCCAGAAATTGCTGTACAGATTGGCGATATCGCCGGACATCAAGCCAGTCAAACAGGCGCCAAGAAGAATGCGGCTCGAGCTTGAAATGAGTATCAATGCTGAAGTCAAAAAGCTGATCGACTCTGGCTTCATCCAGGAAGTTCAATACCTTGAATGGATCGCCAACATCGTCCCGGTGATAAAGAAAAATGGGACAGTGCGCATATGCGTGGACTTCCGGGATCTCAATAAAGCCTGCCCGAAGGACGATTTTCCTGTGCCAGTCACCGAACTAATGATAGACAATACGTCCACTCACAAGGTTTTCTCTTTCATGGACGGCTCGTCAGGATATAATCAGATAAAAATGCATCCCGAAGACCAGAAGCACACCGCTTTCCGGACTCCTTTGGGAATATTCTGCTACAAAGTGATGCCCTTCGGTCTAAAGAACGCCGGTGCCACCTATCAGAGGGCCATGACGAAGATCTTCGATGACCTTATACACGAAATCGTCGAATGCTATATCGACGATCTCGTGGTTAAAAGCAAATCATACGAGGAACATCTCGAGCATTTGAAGACTGTATTTCAACGCCTTCGGCAATACAACCTGAAAATGAACCCTCTCAAATGTGCATTCGGAGTTTCCTCAGGCAAATTCTTGGGATTCACTGTTCGACACCGAGGAATTGAAATAGATCCGTCTAAGATCAAAGCGATCATGGAAATGCCTCCGCCAAGGACTCTCAAACAGCTGCGGTCTCTCCAAGGGAAGCTCGCGTATATACGGCGATTTATAGCCAACCTTTCAGGAAAGTGCCGTCCTTACAGTCACCTGATGAAGAAGGGAACCCCGTTCGTCTGGGATCAAAAATGCCAAAGTGCACTAAACGAGATCAAGCAATACCTGTAGAACCCGCCGGTGTTGGCTGCTCCGGTCAAGGGAAAACCCCTCATTCTTTATACAACCGCCCTCGAAGGTTCCTTAGGCGCATTATGGGCACAAGAGAACGATCAAGGGAAAGAAAGAGCACTCTACTACTTAAGTCGAGTTCTGCTGGGGGCAGAAAGCAACTACTCTCCCATTGAAAAACATTGCCTGGCGTTGATTTTTGCGATAACAAAGCTTAGACACTATGCGTTGGCGCATGAAGTCCGTCTCATTTCAAAGGTGGACCCCCTTAAATACTTGATGTCGAAGGCCATATTGACGGGACGACTCGCTAAATGGGCCCTGCTCTTGATGGAGTTCTCGATAACATATCAACTTCTCAAGGCAGTGAAAGGCCAGGCCATCGCCGACTTCCTCGCTGAGCATCCGTTACCGGCCGACTCTCCTTTAAACTGCGATCTTCCAGACGAACATGCGTTTGATGCAATCGACGGTGATAATACCCGATGGGAGCTTTATTTCGACGGATTATCTTCCGTGGAAAAGCGCAAACAAAGTACCCTTATAATCAAATCGGGGGTAGGACTCATCTTTGTAACTCCACAAGGAGGGATAATGCGCTACGCATTCTCCCTGACGGAGCCGAGGACAAACAACGAAGCCGAATACGAAGCTCTGATAGCAAGCCTCGAGATCGCCATTGACATGGGAATTGAAGACCTCCTCATATACGGGGATTCTCAACTGGTCGTTAGTCAAGTAAATGGCGACTACCAAACGTGCAAACCGGAGTTGGTGAAATACGGTGAAAAGGTGCAACAACTGTTGACCCAAATTCCCTCCTATACTTTGGAGAACATACCGCGCGCGGAAAACAGCAAAGCAGACGCGCTGGCCAAACTTGCTAAAGAACTGGCTGACGAGAACCTCGATGACGTTAGAATCGTGGTACAAAGCCGTCGGGTGCTTGCCCCAGCAGAAATATCTCCGGAATCATCCGAAGAAAAAGGAGCGAGCGAGCAGACGACCCTGCAAGTAAAAGATTGGGAAAATACCGAGGATTGGAGAGAAGTCTTCATAGATTACTTCAAGTCCCACCGAATGCCTGAAGAAGCGTCCGCAAGACATCAGCTCATGAAACGAGCTCTGTCTTTCGCCTTCGTCAACGATACTCTGTACAGGAGGTCATTTGATTCTCTGTGGCTGAGATACTTAGGACCTGACGAAGCGAGAAGGGTCGTCCAGGAAGTTCATGACGGACTCTGCGGTTCTCACCAAGCGGGCCCAAAGATGAAGTTGAAGATCAAACGGATGGGCTACTACTGGCCCACGATGATTCAGGACTGCCTCGAATACGCGAAGTAATGCCACTCATGCCAAATTCATAGGGACTTCATCCATCGGCATCCAAATCCGCTACACCCGACAGTGGCTAGCTGGCCATTCGAAATGTGGGGAACTGATATAGTCGGCCCCATTGAACCAGCATCGTCTAGGGGACATCGTTTCATCCTGGCAACGACTGACTACTTCTCCAAATGGGCAGAGGCAGTACCGTTAAGAGAAGTTAAGACGGAGAATATCCTCCATTTCTTCAAGACGCATGTCATATATCGGTTTGGAACTCCGCGACGGATCATCTCCGATAACGGGCCAGCCTACAGAAGCCACAAGATCAGTCGCTTTGCACAGCAGCACAATATAGACTGGAGATATTCCTCGGTTTATAATCCGCGAGCTAACGGTCTAGCCGAGACCTTCAACAAGACCTTGACGAAAATCATGAAAAAGACGGTGTCCCGAAATAAGAAAGACTGGCACGAAAGACTGCAAGAAGCTCTTTGGGCGTATCGAACTACATTTAAGACGGCCACAAACACAACGCCATACGCGTTGGTATTTGGGACGGAAGCAGTACTCCCCCTCGAAATAGAGTTACCCTCTCTACGAGTGGCGGTCCACTACGAGCTGACGGACGAAGAAAATGCTCACCTTCGGCTTGAGGAACTTGACGCCCTTGATGAAACCCGGCTCATAGCGCAACAAAATCTGGAAGCCTATAAAGCAAAAATGACGCGCTCATATGAAAGACTGACTCGGCCGAGGACATTTCGCCAAGGCGAACTCGTGCTAATGGTTAAAAGGCCTATGATCCCCAATCGCGCCAAGCGAGGAAAATTCGAGCCAAACTACGAAGGCCCATACATCATAGATAAGGTCTACCAGGGTGGGGCCTATCTACTCATGGACATGCACGGTGAAAGGCCTTTCAGGCCAATAAACGGTCGCTTCCTAAAGAAATACTACGCTTAATGAGCCACAGCCTAGGTCAATGATAGAAGACGACGACTATATCCGCTCGCTATCTTCCTAAGCCCAAACTCTATAGGTGGTAACTGGCCTTCTTCAGCACCGGACCGAAATGTCCTTAAACTAATAGCAGACCGAAACGACTTTAAAACTACTACCGCGGCATCTTTAGGCTGACGAGATATAAAAAAAAATATATAAAAATAAAATTAAAAAAAACGGTATGTCCATAAGCAAAAAAGGCACGGATGAAAACCCGAAAGGGCTCCGTGAGTAAAAATAGCAGGGCTACCGGCGAGTGTCGTGAAAACCCGAAAGGGCGCGACCTCGTAAAAAAAAATTAAAAAAAAAATATAAAATAAAAACGGTATGTCCATAAGCAAAATGGGCACGGATGAAAACCCGAAAGGGCTCCGTGAGTAAAAACAGCAGGACTACCGGCGAGTGTTTGTGAAAACCCGAAAGGGCGCAACCTCGTTAAAAGACACTTATAGGGTCCTCTCGACCTTGTAAGGAGAAACCACCCGCGTGAGATCCTTATGACTCACAGGGAGCGACACACTCAGGGATCCCCACGATTCCTAAGGAGAAAATACACTTACGAGATCCTCACGACTCGTAAGGAGAACTCTCTTATGGGAGCCTCACGGCTCATAGGATTTGAAAGTCTTAAGTTACAGAGATCTCAATCTGTGCTTAAGCAATCCCCACAATTTCCGATATTGCCCTACAAGTGGCTCAATACTGACCCTTGTATACAATCCACGGGCGCGAATAAACATTTCCCTAACCAAGATCCATCCGTGACTGGAGATATATTCGCACAACCCTTGTAAGTCCTCTCGATTTACAAGGAGAAAACCCTCCTGTAGGATCCTTACGACTTACAGAGGAAACAAACACTTAGGAATCCTCACGATTCCTAAGAAGAAAATAAACCTATAAAATCCTCACGACTTGTAGGGAGAAATAACTTTGTGAGACCCTTACGGCTCATGAAGTCAAAGCCTTAGTCGACAGGACCCTAACCCTGTTCGCTAAGCCACCTTCGTTCGCCATCGACGGAAGCAGATGATGATTCGCTCCTGGTAATATTACAGTTGTAGCGGTGCTGATGCCGAAATCGGCTTACGGCGAAAAGCCAGTAGGCCGCACATGCATACGAAATAGCCGAAATGATGGGGCAACTTGCAATAAAAAGCAGCAAGTAAAAATGTATGCATGCAAAATAGCCGAAATGATTGGGCAGCTCGCAATAAAAAGCAGCGAGTAAAAATTAAAAAAATAGCCGAAATGATTGGGCAACTCGCAATAAAAAGCAGCGGGTAAAAATAAAATAAATAGCCGAAATGATTGGGCACCGTGAAAAATGGCCGAAATGATTGGGCAATCGCGACCTTCACGATATAAAAGCTGAAATGATAGAGCATCGCAGAAATAAAATAAAAAAAAGAAGAAATGATAAAACTTTGGCCCTGCAGTTAAGATCACATCGATCCCTGAATACAATCCAAGGGCGTAAACAAAGAGGGAACCATACATTCCCAACAGGCTCCACCAGAAGACGAAGCCAAATCTCGTTGGTTCAGTCCAACTCCGAAGAAACTAGCGTCTTAAGAAAATTCCTCGACTCACGGATACAAACACTCCTCGACGAGAGCTTCCTGATCCACGTCGACTCGCAGAGCCACCAGTGCCTCCGTGGGAAATCCTCGACTCGTTTCAAACCCCAAGGAAACAAATAATCCTTGGCGCTTGGGAAACAAATAATCCCTAGCAAATTTCTCAACTCACGGATACAAACACTCCTTGACGAGAGCCTCTTGATCCGCGTCGACTCGCAGAGCCACCAGTGCCTCCGTGGGAAATCCTCGATTCGTTTCAAACCCCAAGGAAACAAATAATCCTTGGCGCTAGGGAAACAAATAATCCTTAGCAAATTCCTCAACTCTCGGATACAAACACTCCTTGACGAGAGCCTCCTGATCCGCGTCGACTCGCAGAGCCACCAGTGCCTCCGTGGGAAATTCTCGACTCGTTTCAAACCCCAAGGAAACAAATAATCCTTGGCGCTAGGGAAACAAATAATCCTTAGCAAATTCCTCAACTCACGGATACAAACACTCCTTGACGAGAGCCTCCTGATCCGTGTCGACTCGCAGAGCCACCAGTGCCTCCTTAGGAAATTCTCGACTCGTTTCAAACCCCAAGAAAACAAATAATCCTTGGCGCTAGGGAAACAAATAATCCTTAGCAAATTTCTCGACTCACGGATACAAACACTCCTTGAAGAGAGCCTCCTGATCCGCGTCGACTCGTGGAGAAACCAGTGTCTCCGCGGGAAAATTCCCGATTCGTCTCAACTTGCAAGATGAAGCCTCAGGCAGCAGGGACTAAAAAAAAACTTGCTTCCTGAACAATGGGACACTACAAGTCGATCTAAACGGTCTCTTGCATACTATTCACGGGTCTCACTCTCCAAAGTCGAGTTTCGACGAGGAGGGAAACAACCGCTTACGGGTCATCTCGACTCGTAAGAGGGAAAAATTCTCTTATAGGATCCTTACGACTTATAAGAGAAAACCACACTTAGGAATCCTCACGATTCCTAAGGAGAAAAACCACCTACAAGATCCTCTCGGTCCGTAGGGAAAAAAGTCTCTATGAGACCCTCACGGCTTATAGAGTTGAAAAGTCTTAGGAGGCAGATCTGAACCTGCAGCCTAAGCCATCGCTATCTCTTGAAGAAACCAAGATGTTTACTCTATTATCTGTAAACCATGTTTATTAAGATAGCATGCCGATAATAAGAGAAAGAAGAAAGCTACAGAAGGAGCATCCGATTTACGTTTGATCAAGCGTTTGAGACGCACTCATTTATACATGGGTAGAAGACTCAGGACGAGAAATAAGACAAGCTAAAATAAAAAAAAAGGTTTCCATTCATATTGCTAAAAATTCTTACAATCATAAGAGCAATGAATAAGAAATATTATTCAAATTATTACAACGGTATAACCTCAGATCCGGGGCACGGATTGAGGAATTCAAAAGTAAGGCCATCCAGAGTTCTTCTGGCCTTTCTAATTATTCTTATGCGCGGCCTCTCGCGCTCCTCTGTGTCGAGATCCTCGGCAAGCCCTCCCGGCCTTCGATAAACAGCAACTATCGTCGTCTGCTGGAAGATTTGATGTAGGATGTCAATGAGGCTGTCCCGCCGTTTCTTCGAGATCAGCCCTGTCAGGTACACTGAATGCACTTTGTCTTCGGTATCATCCAGCGCATTGAGCGGTAGGGCCTCGTGAAGACCCGGAAGTGCTCTCCATATTGCTCCTAGCACGACTTTCAAAAGAGCCGAACGACGAGGTAGCAGCCAACCACCGCTTGCGTTCAGACGACCCATGACCTCTGCACATTGGGCGTCTGTAAACTCTTGGTTTTGTTGACGGCCCTGTGCACGAATATCCTCATAGGTAATGAACTCATGCAGACTGTATAGATGCACCGCCATAATACCTGAAGGAAGCAACATTGGAAGATTAGCAATGAGGAAAAGGTATAGGGAGTTAAAACTCCTCGAGAGTAATGCTCTATAGACAGGAGTGACACCTGTCAAAAACCAGTTATGAGGAGAATTTAAGGAAAATTCCCTAAGAACATTGAGAGCATTGCTCTGAGAAAAAAATGATATAATAATAATAATAGTATCAAATGCCATGAAGAACTCTTAAGAGTTCTTCTATATGATTTGGAAGGAGCAAAGCTCCATTAATTAAGAAAATCCAAGGGAAACCTTTTGGAGAGCAGAGCTCTATTAATGGAACCCTAATAGGGTTCCCTTTAGTTCTCTTTAGACCCCTTTAGAGCAAAGCTCTGCTAAGTGAAACCCTAAATGGGTCTTCTTTAGATCAGGGAGAGCAAGGCTCTTAAAGTTGATTTAATTTAATCAAAATTAATATTTTAACCTAAAATTCTCTGAAGTTTGAACTTTTAAAAGTGTTTAAACAAGAGAGCAAGGCTCTGAGTTCTGTAAGTAAAAATCTGAAAGATGATAAGTATCTGTGGGGAACCAAAGGTCCTATTTATAGGCATCAAGTGCCTCTTCAAGTTCCAAAAGCTGCCACGGCGGTTAGAATTCCGCCACCGTTGCGCCCACGTTTGGGGCCACGTAAGCGCAACGGTGGGAGGGCATTTGTTTACCCCAATCAGAGCAAAGCTCTGTTCAAATTTCGAGGCGGGAGATGAAGGAACGCTTCATCTTCCCCCAATCAGAGCAAAGCTCTGCTTGGAAAATTTAAACTTTAATAAATGAAGCAACGCTTCTGATTCTTTGCGCTGCGAGCAACGCGCCACGTGTCTGGCGCAGACGCATCAGCGCAGCGCCCAAGGCAGCACACCCAATCAGAGCAAAGCTCTGTTCAAGGCAAAAAGTAAAGGAAGCAACGTTCAGTTGCGCAAACGCTGCGCGACACGTGTCTGCGCAGTTGCGCAAGCACAGCTGCGCAAGCGCTGCGCTGCGCGACACGTGTCGGCGCAGTTGCGCAAGCACAGCTGCGCAAGCGCTGCGCTGCGCGACACGTGTCGGCGCAGTTGTGCTTGCACAACTGCGCAAGCACAACTGCGCAAGCGCTGCACTGCACAACACGTGTCTACACAGCTGCGCAAGCACAGCTGCGCAAGCGCCGTGCTGCGCGACACGCGTCACGTGCTGGGACGTTGCGCAAAACAGAATTGAAATTTTAAAGAAATCTTTTCTGTTCTTGTTAAAACAAGAAGATTTTCTTCTGTAAAACAGGAGCCCTTGGATCAAAGATCCAACGGTGGGGAAAATTCCCCAAATCACTCAGAGAAAGATCTCTTAAACAAATTTAACTAATTTATGGGCACTATAAAAAGGACCCTAGACCTCAATTCAAAACAGGGAACATTTTGGGGAAAAATTAAACAGAGAAGACTCTGAAGAATTGGAGAGAAATCCTCAAGAATAAAGAAAAAGGTAAAAACCTTTAGAAAAAGAGAAAATTCTCTTAGGAACAGATCATTGATCTGAGAACAGGATCTAGGATCTCTAATGAAAAGAAAAGAAAAAAATAAATAATAAACAGTGCCTTGCACTTCTTTTTATGAATCATTGGTTCTGAATCTAAAAGATTCTCAAGATAACAGTGCCTTACACCATATATGAACCACTGGTTCTTTAGAAAACAAGAAAAAACTTGTTTTCTCTGATCTGAAATTGATCCAAAAGAATAAGAACAGTGCCCAGCACTTGCCAAAACTGCGCTATTGCGCAAGCCGCTAGGAAGCGCCACGTGTCAGCAGCGCAGCGCACTAACGCAGCGCACTGCGCTGTTGCGCTTGCGCTCACCAGAACGTGACACGTGTCACCTCCACGAGCGCTTGCGCTCATTAATTGCGCAAAGTACCTGACAAGCCATGTGGGACACTGTCAGGGTATCTAATGCAATGCATTATTAAAGGGCAGAGCCCAATCAAAGGTCCAAGGGACCAAATAAAAGTGCTGCACATTATTTTAAAAAGGCAGAGCCCAATTAAAAAGTCTAAACAGACCAAAAATAATGCTATGCATTATTTAAAGGGGCAGAGCCCAATTGAGAAGTCCAAAGGACCGAAACAAATGCTCTGCATTATAATTAAAAGGGCAGAGCCCAGTCAAAATAGGCATAAATAGCCTGAAGTAATGCTATGCATCATTCTAAAAAGGGGAAAGCCCAAACAATGGCCTAACAGGCCAAATGCAAACAAAATGTGAACATTTTCAACTGGACTTAGCCTAATTTTGGCCGTAAGTCCTTAAATAAAATTGACTGAGCAAGATTGCTCTCTTAAATCAATTTACGACCGGTTCGAGGGTACATCTCCCAACTCCTCTGACACATGCCGTTGTAATCCTTCAACGACGTCAGTGAGGTGACGGGTCCCGACAACCGCATATCAACATGGACTGCGGGGTCCTTAAACTCGTGGACCGAAACGTCCTTAAACTAATATCGGACCGAAACGTCCTTAAACTAATATCGGACCGAAACGTCCTTAAACTAATGGTGGACCGAAACGTCCTTAAACTAATATCAGACCGAAACGTCCTAATATTAGACCGAAACGTCCTTAAACTAATATCGGACCGAAACGTCCTTAAACTAATGTCGGACCGAAACGTCCTTAAACTAATGGTGAACCGAAACGTCCTTAAACTAATATCGGACCGAAACGTCCTTAAACTAACGGCGGACCGAAACGTCCTTAAACTAATATCGGACCGAAACGTCCTTAAACTAATGATGGACCACCACGTCCCTAAACTGGCGATGGACCACCACGTCCCTAAACTGGATCATGGACCACCACGTCCCTAAACTGGAATATGGACCACCACGTCCCTAAACTGGAACAATAGAGCCTCCAAATGGTCTTCTGCCGGATCTAAACGATCCCGTTTAAGTCGATCTTAGCCCCAAAACACGTCTAGCGTATCCTTAAACATTCAAGTGGACTGCAAAATTCCAAATCGACTCTGGTTCGAGGGTATATCTCCGAGCTCCTCTGACACCTGTCGTTGTAATCCTTCAACGACGTCAGAGAGGTGACGAGTCCTGACGGCCATATATTAAATGAATCACTACGTTAAGTTGATCTTAGTCTCAAACAAGACTAACGTATCCTTAACGAACGTTTAAGTTGATCTTAGTCTCAAATGCGGCTAACGTATCCTTAAACTAAAAACACCAAACCCAAATCTAAGTAAATACGGATTTGGACTAATCCACGTCCTACGGGCGACGGCATTACTCAGTCTCCGTATACAATCCACGGGCAACTACAAACAAAAAAAACACCCACAACACGAAGTGAAATTCTGGAGAAGGAGAAAGTTGTTAACGCGAAGCGGTAGCGTAATTAACTGCAGGGGCTTGCGCCTGCAGGGAAGAGCATCCCCACAATCAAAAAACCCCTCAAGCGAGGGGGAATCTGACGAAATCTGCTACAGCGGACGCATCCGTCTAAACCTCCGATATACAGTGCCATAAATCAACTTGGCATCTTCGGAGAGGTAGACGGATAAAACCATATAGCATCTGCCCTGAATCTCAGGCTAGACGTCCTCGCGTCGTCGGCCGCCGTTCGGAGGGGAACATGCACGTGCTCGGGGTATTTGGTATTCATAAAAGACCCTCATTTTTCGAGAAGTGAAAATTCCCCAGAATTATGCGGCTGGTTGATGCTTCCATCGTGAATCCGTCTCAGCGGGAGGCTAGGGGGTTGCTTCTTCATTCGCGCACGGTCGGAGCTGGTATGTCTTTTACGGACAAAGTCCTGACGATTAGCGAAGAAACTTCCAAGACGGTGCTGGCACTGCGCGACAATTTTAAGGACGGGGCCTCCGTGTTAAAAACTCGGGAGATTCTACATCTATACTCTATCAGGCCGGGCTTCCTCGTATTCAGGCAAAATGATGCGGCGCTTTTTATGAGATACAACCCCCATCATTTTGCCCAGCAGCTAAGTTATAACCAGGGGGTCCCACTGGAGGCGTTTTTGGAAGAACCTGCTGCCACCAGAGAGGGAATACGGGGTGTGCTGCATTACTTTATGCGCTTGAATACGGGCTCCCACTTCTTCATTAGCGAGCCAAGTTGCGTCCCGAGGGCCCTTAACGTATACGGGGCCTGATATCAGCACGCGATGGGTGCTGTCATCAGGGAGGGGAGGCGGCTGTTGCTCGATTGCAAGAGTGCGCCCCTGCCAGCGATCGCAAAGTCCCTTTAAGGCAACGGATCGCCGTGCCCCCTCCGCTAAGAGAGGCTGTTGCAGTTGAGCCTCCACGTGTGCCGAGCCCGACGCGCGGATTGCCCCCGTGATTCTGTGGAGACGGTGGATGCGCCATCGGTGCCTCGTGCTCGTACGGAGACGGTGAATGTACCCTCGCCCGGATCTGGCGTGGGCTCGGACATCGGGACTCGCCGTCCCAAAGTGGCCACGAAACGTAAGCTGGTGCTGGCTGCAACCGGAGCTCGCTCACAGAAGAAGAAAAAGAAGCTGCTCTTCTCTGCCGATGTCGTATTTGGTCAGGAGCCTCATGCTCCTTATAGTGAGGGCTTGAGCGAGTATGGGACAAATGAGGGCTTATTCATGCCGCCAGATGATACTGATCTAGATACTGATCTAGCGGCTGCCATCACAACTTCCGAGCGATTGGCAAGACACGAAGAGGGGTTAGCTAACCTCGCGCGATCAGGTAATCATTAGTTGTATTTTTCGCCATTGCATCATATTTCTATCATTGTTTTTTTTTACTAACGCTTTTCCATCTTTAATAGGCATTTCTACCGAAGAAGCTCTCGCTGCTTCTCTCAAGACTTTTGAGGAAGAGAAACGACTTCGAGCATCCTTAGGCCTCGTTACATTTTGGTTCGCCGTGTTTCTGCTCCCGTTTCTTATGAGTAATCTGACCCTTTCTTTGTCTTATTGCAGGGACCACAATGCCTATCTCGCAAGCTGATGCAGAAATTCTCCCCGGGCCAGCTATTGAAGTCCCGGCCTCTTCGGTACTGCCGAAAGAGGCCTTACTTAAACAACCGATGATGGAGGCCTTGACGGCTCCAGAGGTAACCCTGGATGTGGACGATGACGTCCTGTTGAAAGAGGCTTCTAGGAGGTCTACTTTGACGGACCGGGAGGAGAGGAAGCGCCTGAGGCGCGCAGCAAGGGAGCGCAGTGCTGCTTTAGCTGCCGGAGCAGGTTCAAGCGCCGTTACCCTACTGCTACTCCTTCGGAGGAGTCTCCGGTTGCCTTGTCTACAGCTTACAGACGGGCGGCACGTGCGGCTCGGGAGGCAAACGGTAAATCAACCCCAGGTAATGTGCCTTAAGGCTCCGTTGTCAAAGTTTTAAACTATCAGTTCTCATATATCTTGCCTTGCAGGGCCGAGCCTTACCGAAAAAATGGCGGCGACCGCTGAGCCTGAGAGAGCGGTGGAGGAGGTAGCCGCTATTCCCGAACCCGGGGCGGCGGTAGGCGATATGGCCGCAATTGCTGGGCCCGGGGTAGTGGCTGATGAGACAGTCATAATTGTTATACCCGAGATAGCTACCACTGCCGAGCCCGAGGTGGCGGCGGGTGAGACGGCTGCAATCACTGAGCCCGAAGTGGTGGCGAGCGAAACGGGTACAATTGCTGGGCTTGAGATGGCCGCTCTTTCTCAAGAGTCGGGCACCGCTCCGATCATCGCTCTTCCCGCCTACGGTTCTTTATCGTCTCCTGGCGTCGCGAGCGTGACGACGGCTCTCGTGGAGTCAGGGGATGAGGTGACGGGAGGTGGGACCGCCCCGATGGAGGAGGGAGACGCCGCCGTTGTATCAAGTGACGCCCTCGTCACAGCTCCGGCTGGCGACTCATCAGATAAATTTTTGGTCACTGCCCTTCTTTTTATTCTGCAATCTTTCCTGACAGGGTTTATCTTGTTTCTAATACAGGTGCGGCTAGTGCTGATGCCGCATTATCCGAGGCAGCGCCATCAGCTACCGCCTTGACGGTGGCATCTCCTCTACCCTCTCTCATACCATCTCAGATGTTGGAAGGTGCAGATTCATGACTCATCAGTCTTATTTATTTATTTTTAAGCTATATAACCCACGTACTGACGTTGCACTATTGTGCCTTTGCAGGAGTCCTTTTTGACCACCTGTATCAGGTGCTGCACCCACATTTCTCCTTCTTGTCAGAGATTAGTCCACCTGCCGGTGTCGGTGAGTATTTTCTCTAAACGATGTCCTTTTTTTTAACGGGCAGTCGCATTACTGCTAACTCTTCTTTATATTGCTTGTAGCCTTACGAATTGAAGGAGGGGACGAGGCTGTCGTTGCAACACCAGTACTCCCAGCTCTGCCCCCAGTTTCAGCCGATATAATAGACTCTACTTTTCGCATATTTTCTTTATTTCCTGAGCCGACATCTAATTATGATCTATTTTGCAGCAATCACATCGACTCCAGCCCTGTTTGAGTCTCGCATTATAATGCCGGCAGGGCCTTTTTTCAGGCGTCCATCATCCAAAGGTGTTGTGACCAGTCTACGCATGCTGAGCGAATATATCGAGGAGCTTGACGCGGAGACTCCCACATTTGCCGTGGATTTTTCCGCAGAGGTTAACCCTATGCTGGCGATGCTCATGAACTTTCATGGTGAGGGCGTCGTTGAGTCTTGGGTTAATCGCTGCAGGGAAATCGAGGCTTGCTTGCATGAGCTTGAGCTTAGGCGTCCTGCACCTAAGATTCTGGCTATGAGCACCCAACGGGCTGCGTGGATCGAGTAGAGCACTTCTTACTTCCGCCATCTTGAACAAGAAGTGGCTTTAAAGCAGAGGGAATGTAAAGAAACTTCAAGCGAGTCTGTTCGATTGCATGCTGAGGTTGATGCGAATGCTGCCCAGTTGAAAGTTATCTTCGAAGGCCTTCTGCGATGTATTTCTGATGGGTTAACATTGAGGCAAAAGCTCGACGTCGTCGAGCGGGATGCACAAGATCGTGAAGCAGCTCAACGGGCCGTCGAGGAACAACTTTCGTCTTATTTGCAGCAGCGAGCCCAGGTCGAAGCGGAGTTGGCCGCGGCAGCTGATCAGGAAGAGGGGCTGAGGGAAGTGCGCGAGCGGCTGATTGGATTATTGAAAGCGCTTTCCTCTCAATAAATTTTTTTTACTATTTGTAATTTTGAATAAAATGTATTTGTTCTTTTATTCTTTCATATGATGTATTTTGTACCCAATTGAATTCATGAATAAAAGATACACGTTCCTTGTAATGTCTTGTGTCATCTCTCTGCTTTCTTCTTTCTTGCTGTGTTGTTTGCCATGTGATTTTAGAAAGTGCGGTCTGTAGATAGTATATAGCTGTCAATTTTGTGCTCTTTGTAAGGTAGTGTTGGCTTAGAAAACAGGGTTAAGATCTGTCACCTAAGACTTTTCAACTTTATGAGCCGTGAGGGTCTCATAAAGAATTTTCTCCCTTCCGGTCGAGAGGATCCCGTAGGTGTAATTTCTCCTTAAGAATCGTGAGGATTCCTAAGTGTGTTTTCTCTTGAAAGTCGTAAGGATCTCACAAGAGAATTTACTCCCTTACGAGTCGTGAGGACCCGCAAGTGATGGATAAAGTTGTCCTTATCCGCATTTCACGGAGTCAGGAGTTGCTCTGGATGCTTCCCACGGGTTTACTGCCGTGTTCTGTGAGAACCAGGCTCTGCTCTGGACGTTTTCCAGGATACCGTAGTTTAAAGACATCGCGGTCGAGGTTAAGTACATCATAATCCGTGGATTTAAGGACTCCACAGTCCGTTGTTAGTTTTAAGACATCACGGTCGAGGTTAAGGACATCATAGTCCATAAGTTTAAGGACCCCACAGTCCGATGTTAGTTTAAATACATAACGGTCGAGGTTAAGGACATCATAGTCCGTGAATTTAAGGACCTCACAGTCTAATGTTTGCTCTGGATGCTTCCCACGGGTTCACTGCCGTGTTCGACGAGGACCGGGCTCCGCTCTGGATGCTTCACACGGGGTCATTTTCGCGCTCTGCGAAGACCAGGATCCGCTCTGGACGTTTTCCACGGGGTCAGAAGTGACATAATCCGCGTTCCACGTAGCCAGGTATTTTGCTCTGGATGCTTCCCACGGGTTCACTGCCGTGTTTGGCGAGGACCAGGCTCCACTCTGGATGCTTCACACGGGGTCATTGTCGTGCTCTGGGAGGACCAGATCCACTCTGGACGTTTCCCACGGGGTCAGGAGTGACATAATTCGTGTTTCACGTAGCCAGGAATTTTGCTTTGGATGCTTCCCACGGGTTCACTGCCGTGTTCGGCGAGGACCAGGCTCCGCTCTGGATGCTTCACACGGGGTCATTGCCGTGCTCTGCGAGGACCAGGATCTGCTCTGGACGTTTCACACGGGGTCAGGAGTGACATAATCTGCGTTCCACGTAACCAGGAATTTTGCTCTGGATGCTTCCCACGGGATTACTGGCGTGTTCGGCGAGGACCAGGATCCACTCTGGATGCTTCACACGGGATCATTGCCGTGCTCTGCGAGGACCAGGATCCGCTCTGGACGTTTCTACGGGGTCAGGAGTGATATAATCCGCGTTCCACGTAGCCAGGAATTTTGCTCTGGATGCTTCCCACGGGTTCATTCCCGTGTTCGGCGAGGACCAGGCTCCGCTCTGGATGCTTCACACGGTGTTAGGAGTGACATAATCCGTGTTTTACGTAGCCAGGAATTTTTCTCTGGATGCTTCCTACGGGTTCACTACCATGTTCGGCGAGGACCAGGCTTCGCTCTGGATGCTTCACATGGGGTCATTGTCGTGCTCTGCGAGGACCAGGATCCGCTCTGGACGTTTCCCACGAGGTCAGGAGTAACATAATCCGCGTTCCACGTAGCCAGGAATTTTTCTCTGGATGCTTCCCATGGGTTCATTGCCGTGTTCGGCGAGGACCAGGCTCCGCTCTGAATGCTTCACACAGGGTCATTGACATGCTCTGCGAGGACCAGGATCCGCTCTGGACGTTTCCCACGGGGTCAGGAGTGACATAATCCGCGTTCCACATAGCCAGGAATTTTGCTCTGGATGCTTCCCACGGGTTCATTGCTGTGTTCGGCGAGGACCAGGCTCCACTCTGGATGCTTCACACGGGGTCATTGCCGTGCTCTGTGAGGATCAGGATCCGCTCTGGACGTTTCTCACGGGGTCAGGAGTGACATAATCCGCGTTCCACGTAACCAGGAATTTTGCTCTGGATGCTTCCCACGGATTCATTGCCGTGTTCGGCGAGGACCAGGCTCCGCTCTGGATGCTTCACACGGGGTCATTGCCGTGCTCTGCAAGGACCAGGATCCGCTCTGGATGTTTCCCATGGGGTCAGGAGTGACATAATCCGTGTTCCACGTAGCCAGGAAGGGTTGACTTTATCCGCATTTCACGGAGTCGGAGTTTGACTCTCGGTCATCTGTACACCGCCGAGTCATGGAACTGGGAGTTGCCGCTGTTCCGCTTTGCTTGATGTTGTGTCCGTTGTAATAAGACGAATGTTGAGATGATCTCTAGACTGTCTATGAACCATTGAGATTTGGCCTCTCCTTCTGACGAAGCTTGGGGAGGACGGGTGTGATTCCCTCTTTGTTTGCGCCCCAGGATTGTATACAGGGATTGACATGATATCACCTGTAGGGCATAAATTTCATTTTTATTTTTTAATTCTTTCCGCGATGCTCTATCATTTCAGCTTTTATATCACGCAGGTCGCGATCGCCCAATCATTTCGGCTATTTTTCGCGGTGCCCAATCATTTCGGCTATTTTTTTTATTTTTACCCGCTGCTTTTTATTGCGAGTTGCCCAATCATTTCGGCTATTTTGCATGCATGTGTCGCTTGCTGGTTTTTCACTGCAAGTTTGGGATTAGACACTGATTTCGGCATCAACACCGCGACAACTGGGATATTGCCAGGAGCGAATCATCATTTGCCTCTGTCGATGTCGAACAAAGGTGGCTTAGTAAACAGGGTTAGGATCCTGTCGACTAAGGCTTTTGACTTCATGAGCCGTAAGGGTCTCATGAAGGTATTTCTCACTACAAGTCGTGAGGATCTTATAGATGCATTTTCTCCTTAGGAGTCGTGAGCATTCCTAAGTGCATGGTCCCTTATAAGTCGTAAGGATCTTATAAGAGTGCTTTCTCCTTATAAGTCAAAAGGATTTACAAGGGTTGTTCGCTGCGTAGACATATCCCTAGTCATGGATGGGACTTTATTAGGGAAATGTTTATTCACGCCCGTGGATTGTATACAAGGGTCAGCCTTGAGCCGCTTGTAGGACAGTATCGGAGGTTGTAGGGCTGCTTAAGAACAGGTTCAGATCCCTGTAGCTTAAGACTTTCAAGTCTTATGAGCCGTGAGGGTCCCATAAGAGGGTTCTCCTTACGAGTCGTGAGGATCTCGCAAGTGTGTTTCTCCTTAGGAATTGTGGGGATCCCTAAGTGTGTTGCTCCCTTATGAGTCGTAAGGATCTCACGCAAGTGGTTTCTCCTTACAAAGTCGAGAGGACCTTGCAAGTGTCTTTTAATGAGATTGCGCCCTTTCGGGTTTTCACAAAACTCGCGGGTAGCCCTGCTGTTTTTACTCACGGAGCCCTTTCGGGTTTTCATCCGTGCCCATTTTGCTTATGGAAATACCATTTTTCTTTTTTCTTTTTTTTATTCTAACGAGGTTGCGCCCTTTCAGGTTTTCACAAGACTCGCCGGTAGCCCTGCTGTTTTTACTCACGGAGCCCTTTCGGGTTTTCATCCGTGCCCATTTTGCTTATGGACGTACCGTTTTCTCTTTTTTTTATTCTTTTTCTTTTTTTGTATAAGCTTTGGAATGCTGCAATCCACCATAGTTTATCGACATCTCGGTCAACAGCTAGTTTTAGGACATAGTGGTCCGTTGTTAGTTTTAAGGACGTTTCGGTCCGTTGTTAGTTTAAGAACGTTTCGGTCCGTCGTTAGTTTAAGGACGTTTCGGTCCGATATTAGTTTAAGGACGTTTCGGTCCGTTGTTAGTTTAAGGACGTTTCGGTCCGTTGTTAAGGAAGCCGGTTACTACTTACAGAGTTTTGGCTTAAGAAGATAGCGTGCGGACATAGTCGTCGGCATCTATCATTTACCTAGGCCGTGACTCGTTAGGCATAGTATTTCTTCAGGAAGCGGCCATTTATTGGCCTGAAGGGCCTTTCACCATGCATGCCCATGAGTAGATAGGCTCCACCCTGGTAGACCTTGTCTATGATGTACGTGCCTTCATAGTTTGGCTTGAATTTCCCCCGCTTAGCGCGATTGGGGATCATAGGTCTTTTGACCACTAGCACAAGTTCGCCTTAGCGGAATGTCCTCGGCCTAGTCAACCTTTCATATGAGCGCGTCATCTTTGCTTTATAAGCCTGTAGATTTTGTTGCGCTATGAGCCGGATTTCGTCAAGGGCGTCGATCTCCTCAAGCCGAAGCTGAGCATTCTCTTCGTCCGTCAGCTCGTAATGAACTGCCATTCGTAGAGAGGGTAACTCTATCTCGAGGGGGAGTACCGCTTCTATATCGAATACCAACGCGTACGGCGTTGTGTTCGTGGCCGTCTTGAACATAGTCCGGTATGCCCAGAGAACTTCATGCAGTCTCCCGTGCCAGTCCTTTTTATTTCGGGACACCGTCTTCTTCACGATCTTCGTTAAGGTCTTGTTGAAAGCCTCGGCTAGACCGTTAGCTCGAGGATTATAGACTGAAGAGTATCTCCAGTCTATGTTATGCTGTTGTGTGAAGCGGCTGATCTTGTGGCTTCTGTAGGCTGGCCCATTATCGGAGATAATCCGTCGCGGAGTTCCAAACCGATAAATGACGTGTGTCTTGAAGAAATGGAGGATATTCTCCGTCTTCACCTCCCTCAGCGGTACTGCTTCTGTCCATTTGGAGAAGTAATCAGTTGTCGCTAAAATGAATCGATGTCCTCTGGAGGATGCTGGTTCGATGGGACCGATTATGTCGGTTCCCCACATTTCAAACGGCCAGCTAGCCATCGTCGGCTGTAGTGGATTTGGGTACTGATGGATAAAGTCCCCATGGATCTGGCATGAGTGGTATTTCTTCGCATACTCAAGGTAGTCCTGGATCATCGTGGGCCAATAATAACCCATCCGTTTGATCTTCAACTTTATCTTCAGCCCGGCTTGGTGAGAACCGCAGAGTCCGTCGTGAGTTTCTTGGACGACTCTTTTTGCTTCTTCAGGTCTCAGGCATCTTAACCACAAAGAATCTGTAACAACTCCATTTTTAATGTATAAAGAATTGATTTAAATTCAAAGTATACTTGGAGTATTTAATGTTGCTGATATCTCTTTAAGTATTTATTTCACACCATAATTACAAGAAGGAGCTTGTAGCTCCTTGGTAATACCTTGCATTGCTGAACCAAGCCACCAGAGTTCAAATCCCATACCCCACATTATTTTTAGATTATTTTTGTTTTAAATTTTATAGAAGCTCAACAGTCCAACAGCCATAACTCCCAAATATCCCACTACACATGAAAAGTTAGAAGCACCAGTGGCTACCCCCGGTGACCCCCCACCTCCCGACCACCGGATTCGGCCGGGATTGGCCGAGTCGGCCGGCGGACCGGCCTACTCAGGCCGGCGCCGCCGGCCGGACCGCCGAGTCCCCAACAGAAAATTTTTGCCCCTTGGTCTCCCTTACCCCTCTGTATACTTTAATTTCTCAGATCGTTTCCAGAGAGCACAATAACTCTCATTCAATCCATTTTTAATACATTTTTCCTTTTTTTTTTACATTTTTTAATTAAAAACCCTACACCTACCCTAACCCTAGCCTAACCGTATAAATACACCCCTACCTCCTACCCTATCATCCCAAAATTCCGAGCCCACTCTCTCAAAATCTCAAGAAAACCTTTTGTACTTTGAAAACGAGCGAAAGGCGAAGCCCTGACGAAATCGATGGCGAAATTCCGGTGATCGTGCTAGGAACTCTCGACGACGAATCGACGCAACGACGGATCCTCTACTTCCCTCTCACTCTCTAGTGTTGTCCAAACCCGTAAGTCTCCCTTTCTATGTTTCTTTTCTTTCATAAAAAATACGAATTTGCAAAACCCGACGGAATCGGAACAAATTCCGATTTCCGATTCGGTTTTCTATAAAATTTCACTTCTCACCAATTCCATCATGCTTAAACATCTTTATGTTGACTATTAATCATTTAACAACTAATTTGAACAAATTTTATCACATAAAATGATAACGTTTCCATTTATCGTATTTTTTCCACTTAAATGCCACAATGTTTCGTTTTCACATTTAACCCCCTTAACATTGCTATACCTTAAAGTAGATCACGAGGCAACGACCTACCTCCTCACACACTCATATGCAAACATAACACGCTACATTAGAAATTTAGAATATGATAAAACGATACTTTCATTTAAATACCATAATCTTAATAAAACCATTTCTTAAAGTTTTAGGTTTGATACACTTCAAATAAATACCTATTATTAGGAAAATACGATAAGTTGTGGACATCGGTCGTTTATCTAAACCTGACTTTGTGCTGTCTAGGCTAGGAAAGTGAGGAAGGTAATTTTAAAAGGCCCGTCTCACGATGAATCGTGAGCGGATCCCTCCTTTCTTCACTTGTACTTACCTGGCCACAATTGGCGGTGAAGAGACGATTTGAGGCATCTAACAACTTATTGTTTAAACCATTTAGAAATAGTCTAGTTGAATTAGAAAAACCCTAGAATCTAAAATACGAAAAATCGACTTTTGCAAATAAATACCTTTTACTTAACAAAACCGTATTCTAAAGGATTAGTATTTATAAATCTTTGCAAAGCGCCGCTACGACCCATTTTGGGGAACTCGTTCGGGATAGTACGGTTTATCGTGCACCCTCGGGCTTAGTAGTGCGAGATTCAGACCTCCGCAAGGAGCATTCGGTCTCGAAAGGTTTAAAATACGACATCTTAAGAAAATGAGATTTTTGGAATATAAAATATTTATTAAAATTATTTTTGTATAAATATATGTATATTTATCATTTAAATATCTATTTTGTTATAATATAAATGTTCCACCTTTTTCTAAAAATCAGAAGAATAAATTTTACATTAAAATACCATGAACTTCAAATAAATCAATATTATAGATAAATACCTTTATTTATAAAAACTAGGATATTTTCACTAGAAATATCACAATATAAAATCCACCCTCATTACAACTCTAAAGACGAATAATGAATACTTGAGGTGTATCTTGAAAACTATACAAAAGTATTTTTACATAAAACCCCCTCAAGTTTTATAAATTACCCTACGGACCCTAGCTATTATAAGACTTCGATTCACATTTCTGAATGTCTGACTCGGGTTTGAGTCTGATTAATCTGACTTGAATATGATTCAAGTCAATCCCTAAATCTACGATATTACAATTCAACATGAACACACGAATCCATGAATCCAGTTATCAATCTATTCAACTTGACTGAACCAAACCATGGAAATACTTTCCATTTACATGATTCCAGTTTACATCCATTACATCCGTTACCGATATCATGGTTTCGGTCAGTCATCCAACTACACAACTTATGCAATACAATATAACTATACAATCAAAACACTACGGGGTTTAAGGGGTAGATTGGTATGGAAGGTGTTAAAAGTGGCACGAGACAGTAAGATTAAGACACCTAACATGAATCCTGTTGCTGTTGTACCGTGGCATAACGGTTCCTTGTACTTTCAGTTTGCCCTGGTCTCTAGCATATAGAAACCCCTCTCGTATGCACTGGCATCCTTCTGTACCAAGCTACAAACAACAGCGTTAACACAATATTTTACAATATTATAAAACTTTAAAAGATACATTCTTATTCTGTCTTTTCTATTTCTCCCTTAACTTTAGGACTTACCGAACGACCTGTTCGCTGACGACATTCTATTTCTTTCTTCTTTGAATGTCGTCAGGTGATCTGGACACAGCAGAGATCGAGCCCACCAGTGAAGACTTGGATCAGTTTCTCGAAGACCCCGAGTTCTAGACATTGTACCTTTTCTATTCAGTATTTTCATTTTGTTATGCTATTGTTTAGGCATCGTTTTTTATTCCAGTTGTATTTACTTTTCATGCATTGTACAAAGGAATGTTAATAAATAAAGTTGCTGTTATTTTTGTATCTCTTGTCTCTTGTGATTACCTTTATATTGCTTAGATACGCTTAGCGTATTTACTTCACAGTAAATATGTAGCGGACCTCGTCGCGTCCCCTTCGCCGTATACTGGGAAGCGGGGCGTGACAGGTTTTGTTAGTGGCCCATGCAGGTCAGATCTGTATAGAATCAAACTATGCAGTTCTGTTCTGCGTGAACAACTAAGCAATATAACATAAGAACCAGCAACTAAAACATTCTTTATAATTCATGTTCCTTGAATCTTACAATTTCATATTCATTGAATCTTATCATTTCAAATATTTTGAATCTGTCCTAATCCAAATTTTTCTTCAAGGTTATGGATTCCCCGAACAACACCAGCACCAATGTCAACAACACACCTCCAGCCCTACCACTCACACCTGCCGTCCCTGCTCCGATCAACAAGCAGATGATTCTGCTTGAGGCAATCAGAAGCCTCCTAGAGGGACAGCAGCAGCAGACTGCTCTTTTAATGAACCGTCCCGAGGCAGACGCGCCTAGGGTAAAGCAATTTAGGGCTTTACACCCCAAACAGTTCTCCGGAAAGGGAAGCCCACTTGAAGCTGAGGAATGGGCGCAGAGCATAGAGGATGATCTGGCGGCAGCACAAGTGCCAGACATAGCTTGGGTTCGTGTGGCGAAACTGCAGCTCACGCACAATGCTCGCAACTGGTGGTAGGCGGAAGAAATCCGTCTTGAACAGCCTATCGAATGGAAGACTTTCCGCGACATGTTCGACGCTAAGTACTTCCCTGAGACTGCCAGGTTCGACATGGAACAGCAGTTCATCCATCTACAATAAGGTTCGATGTGGACCAAGTCAGTAGATGAGTATGACGTCGAGTTCACCATGCTCAGTCGGTAAGATATGTCTCAGTAATTCAAAATTTTTATCACATATTACACAGCTAACACAATATTTTTACAGATTTGCGGCACACCTTATACCGATGGATGAGATCAGAGCCCATCGCTTTCAACAAGGTTTGGATTCGGAAATCCAGGCTGCACTGGCCATAGGAGATTTTCCGACTCATGAATCGGCTCTGAATGTTGCCCGCCGTTATGAGGCAGTGGTAAAGGCGAGGGGAAGACCTCAATCTGCTGGATTTAAGCGTCCTGCTAACCAGATGGCAGGAGGAGCCTCGTCCAGGCCATCTTTTGTGCCAAGGCGACCCGGAGTACAGAACAACCGTCCCAGCCCAGCCTTTTGTACCTACTGCAAGAGAACTGGACATATGATGAAAGACTGTCGGCGAGCCAACCATCTTTGCTTGATCTGCGGCTCAGCTGCTCATGATATTGGGTCTTGTCCCTAAAAGAAAAACCCAGTTGCTGCACCCAGGCTAGCAGTTACCTATCCACAGCGACCAGCTCTTCAAGCACCTGCTCTAAGACATGCACTATCTGCTCCACCCAGAGGACCACAAGCTGCACCACCTACTCGTCAGTTCTATCAAGCTCAAAAGAATGTTCCGAGGAATGCTCCTCTGGCCAGGAGGAATGTACCAAGACGCCAGGCTTTCACTATGTCAGTGGAAGAAGCTGATGCCGCTGGCCAAGTCATCACTGGTAAACTTTTCTTCTCAAACTTTTCTTTCAGTATTGTTTATATACATGCTTTCCCTAAAACATACCCCACATACCTTAAGTACAATCTTAGTATCATCAATCCCTGCACTAGCACTGTTTGATACTGGAGCATCCCACTGCTTTATGTCGCAAAGGTTTGTCCGAACCCATGCGATTCCAGTCTCACCGCTTGTATCCAGCTGGA
Source organism: Agapanthus africanus (assembly GCA_030015575.1). NCBI lineage: Eukaryota > Viridiplantae > Streptophyta > Magnoliopsida > Asparagales > Amaryllidaceae > Agapanthus > Agapanthus africanus. Next base: position 965,857,502 of record CM057338.1, read on the forward strand.
ATGTCAGTTCAGGAAATGGCATTCTAAAGGCAACTATGGGATACAGCATGTGTCCAGTCATCGTCTACAGCAGAGAGTTTTATGCTGACTTCAAAGTGCTGGACATACCGAACTTTGATGTGGTTCTAGGAATGGATTGGCTTGGAACTTTTTATGCAACCATTGACTGTCGTCAAAGGAGGGTAGTATTCGAGATTCCAGACCATCCGGTTTTCTATTTCAAAAGCGGAGACCGAACACTGGAGCCAAGTACCTACAAAGCGAAGCCAAGAGAAGCAGTAGTTGCAGCAGCTCAAGCGGAGGAAGAATCAAAGCCAGATGTGGTTCGAGAGTTCGACGATGTATTTCCTGACGATATATCAGGTTTGCCTCCCGATCGAGCTTTTGAATTCAGTATTGATTTAGTACCAGGAGCACAACCGGTGATCAAAGCACCCTATCATTTAAGTCCAGAAGGTTTGAAGGAAGTCCGAACTCAGTTGGACGAATTACTGGCGAAATGATGGATTCGTCCCAGCACTTCAAGTTGGGGATCACCTGTACTACTTGTGAAGAAGAAGGAAGGTTCATACAGAATGTGCATCGATTACAGAGCCTTGAACGAAGTCACTATAAAGAATAAGTATCCACTCCCATGCATCGAAGATTTATTCGATCAGCTAAGTGGATCTTGTGTTTTCTCTAAATTGGATCTTCGTTCAGGTTATCATCAGGTGAAGGTCAAGGAAACTGATATTCACAAAACAGCTTTCAGAACTCGCTATGGACATTACGAATTTCTCGTGATGCCATTTGGAGTGACCAACGCACCCGCAATATTCATGAACCTAATGAATCAAGTTTTCCGAGAGTACTTAGACAGGTTTGTTGTTATCTTCATCGACGACATCCTGGTGTATTCTAAGAATCGGAAAGAGCATGCAGAACTACTAGGAATTGTCCTGGAAACTCTTCGACAACATCATCTCTATGCCAAGTACAGCAAGTGCGAGTTTTGGCTAAAGCAAGTTGGTTTTCTTGGACATATCGTATCAGGAGAAGGAATCTCGGTGGATCCAGCAAAAGTCTCAGCAGTTAGCGAATGGCCTACACCAAAGTCAGTGAAGGACATTCGGAGTTTTTTAGGTTTAGCTGGATATTACAGAAGATTCATTGAAGGATTTTCGAAGATAGCAACACCCCTGACCAAGCTCACACGTAAAGATGAAGAATTTGTGTGGTCAGAAGCATGCGAACAAGCTTTCGTAGAACTCAAGTCAAGATTGACATCAGCACCTATTCTCGTTATACCGGATCAATCTGGAGGATTCGAAGTGCATTGCGATGCATCCGGTAAGGGATTAGGATGTGTTCTACATCAGCACGGTAAAGTTGTGGCTTATGCTTCAAGACAGCTGAAGATTCATGAGCGCAATTATCCGACGCTTGATTTGGAATTGGCAGCCGTCATCTTTGCTCTCAAGATTTGGCGCTATTATCTACTTGGTGAACGAGTGAACATCTACACAGATCATAAGAGCCTGAAGTACGTGTTTACTCAGAAGGAGTTGAATATGCGGTAGAGAAGATGGTTAGAACTCATGGCGGACTTTGACATCAACTTACAATATCACCCAGGGAAGGTGAATGTGGTACATGATACTCTTAGTCGTCAACCATTATCGATGAATCTCACCGCTCAGTGGAAGCTTCCACAAGACTAGCATCAGATGGATATTGAAGTAGTCATGCCAGGTAATACTTCAAGTTTGATGAATTTACAAGTTCAATCAATCATTGTCAATCAGATCAAAGCAGCCCAAGCAAGTGATGCTAAGTTGCAAAAGATCAGAGAACAAGTGGAGAATGGACTCAGAACAGACTTCATCATCTATGAAGATGGATCTTTGAGATACGGCAGCAGATTGTGTGTACCAAAAGGCCCTGTTTGGGAAGAGTTAATGAATGAAGCTCACAGCTCTCCCTACTCATTACACCCTGGAGGTACCAAAATGTACAAAGATCTACGTCGGAATCATTGGTGGCATGGAATGAAGCGTGAAGTAGCCAGAAGCATCGCAAAATGTTTGGTGTGTCAGCAAGTAAAATCTGAACATCACAGGACTGCTGATTACTTCAACCGTTACCAATCCCAGAATAGAAGTGGCAACACATCATGATGGATTTTGTGACTGCTTTTCCTCGTAGCACAAAGCGTAACGATGTCGTATGGGTCATTGTGGATCGACTCACAAAGTCGGCTCACTTCATTCCATTTCGAGTTGGCCAATCTACTGAGACACTAGCAAAGAAGTACATGGAGGTAATAATCTATTTAAAGATTTAAACTCTTCATAATGTACTATCTATGATACCCATGAACTCATACAGGAAATTGTGAGACTTCATGGAGTACCGGTCTGCATTGTCTCCGATCGTGACACCAAGTTCCGATCGCAATTTTGGCAAAGTCTGCAAGCAAGCTTGGGAATAAGTCTGAACTTCAACACGGCATATCATCCACAAACAGATGGTCAGTCGAAACGAACTATTCAGATCTTGGAGGATATGCTCAGAGCATGTATGTTAGACTTCAAAGGATCGTGGGAAGATCACCTAAATCTTGTGGAGTTTTCGTACAACAACAGTTACCAAGCAAGCACAGGAATGGCACCTTTCGCAGCATTGTATGGAAGGAAGTGTCGATCGCCATTAAGTTAGGACGACATCGGAGATAGGGAACTTCTTGGACCAGAGATGATAGTAGAGACTGTTGATGTGGTTCGTACTATCAAGGAAAGGATGCGCATAGCCCAAGATCGACAGAAGCACTGGGCTGATGCAAAGAGACGTCATCTGGAGTTCCAGCCAGGAGATCATGTTTTCTTGAAGATATCTCCGAACCGAGGAGTGATCCATTTTGGAAGACAGGGTAAGCTAAGTCCGAGATATATTGGACCGTTCAACATACTCGAATGAGTCGGTGAAGTGGCATACAGCTTAGCGCTTCCACCTTCAATGGAAGGAGTGCATAACGTGTTCCACATACCCCAACTCAGAAGGTATGTGAGTGACCCCAGCCATGTTCTCGATCATTCCGAGCTCACTATATAGCCCGATTTGTCTTGTGAGCAACAGCCTGTGGAGATCCTGGACAGGAAAGTGAAGACACTTCGGAACAAGGAAGTTAACTTGGTCCGAGTGATGTGGAGGAAAGACACTCCAGGAGAGTCCACTTGGGAAAGGGAGTGTTCCCCTCCGAAAGATGGGGCGGAGACGCGGTGAACGTCTTGCCTGAAATTCGGGGCAGGTGCTATTTGGTTTTATCCGTCCACCTCTCCAAAGATGCCAAGTTGATTTATGGCACCGTGTATCGGAGGTTTAGACGGATGCGGCCGATGTAGCAGACTTTGTCAGATTCCCCCTCGCTTGAGGGGTTTTTGATTATGGGGACGTTCTTCCCTGCAGGCGCAAGCCCCTGTAGTTAATTACGTTACCGCATCGCGGTAGCCACTTTCTCCTTCTCCAGATGTTCACTTCGTGTCGTGTGTGTTTGTTTTGTTTGTGGTTGTCGGGACCCGTCACCTCTCTGACGTCGTTGAAGGATTACAACGATAGGTGTCAAAGGAGTTCGGAGATGTACCCTCGAACCGGATGTAAATTGATTTAGGAGAGCCGCCGTGCTCAGTCAATTTAATTTGAGGACTTACGGCCAGAATTGGGCTAAGTCCAGTTGAGAATATTCAACGTTTTTCTTGATCTTTGGCCTATTAAGCCTGTGCTAGGGCTTTGCCCCTGTTTAATAATGCACTGCATTTTATTTTGGCCTGCTAGGCCTTTCTGATTTGGGTTCAGTCCCTTTATAAATGAAGCAGAGCATCTGTTCTTATTTGAGCTCTGCCCTTATTTAAAATAATGCATAGCATTTTATTTGGCATGTTAGGCCTTTTTTAATTGGGCTCGGCCCTTCTTTTCAATAATGCAGTGCATTAATTATCTGACAGTGGTCATGTGGCCTGTCAGGCGCTTTGCGCCAATTATTGAGCGCAAGCGCTTGTGGTGGTGACATGTGTCACGCAAGCGCAGTGCGCTGCGCCAGTGCACTGCGCTGTTGCGCTGCTGACACGTGGCGCGCTATGGTAATTTGCACCAATTTCAGAGAGCAATGCTCTATTTTAAAAGCGCACGGCGCAAGTTGTCTTGGAGCTGACACGTGGCGCTCTCTGGTGGCTTGCGCCAACCCAAGAGCGCAACAGTGCAGATTTACAAGTGCAAGGCACTGTTTTACTGACTTAATCCAATTTTGGATTTAAGAGAGGAATCTTTAAGATTCCAGAACCAATGGTTCATAAAAACGTGCAAGGCACTGTTATTATTTTTTTTTTTATTGAAGATCATTGATCTTGTTCTTAGATCAATGATCTATTCAGAAGAAATTCTTCTATTTTATAAAGGTTTTTACCTTTTTCTTGAGTTCTTTTCAAAATTCTTCAGAGTTCTCTCTGTTTTGAAGTTCTTGATGTCTATGTCTTTTGAATTGGGGTCTAGGGGCCTTTATATAGTGCCCATAAATTTGTTAAATTTGTTAAAGATATCATTCTCTGAGTGATTTGGGGAATTTTCCCCACCGTTGGATCTTTGATCCAAGGGCTTCTGTTTTACACAAGACAATCTTCTTGTTTTAACAAGAACAGAAAGATCTTACTAGAATTTTAATTCTGTTTGGCGCAAACGCCCCAGCGCTTGACACGTGTCACGCAGCGCACAGCGCAACGCAACTGCGCTTGCGTAACTGCGCTGGCACGTGTCGCACAGTGCACAGTGCAGCGCAACTGCGCTGACACGTGTCGCGTAGCGCAGCGCTTGCGCAACTGAAGCGTTGCTTCCTTTAATTTTGTTTTAAATAGAGCCTTACTCTGATTGGGCGCGCTGCCTCGGGCGCTGCGCTCTCTGCGCTGGCGTGCCTGATTTTGACACGTGGCGCTCTGCGCGCAGCGCAGAGGATCTGAAGCGTTACTTCATTTATTAAAATTTAAATTTTCAAAGTAGAGCTTTGCTCTGATAGGGGGGAATCGGAAGCGTTGCTTCATCTCCCGCCTTGGAATTTGAACAGAGTTTTGCTCTGATTGGGGTAAACAAATGCCCCCCCACCGTTGCGCTTATGTGGCCCCAAACGCGAGCACAACGGTGGCAGAATTCCAATCGTTGCGACAACTTTTAGAAGTTGAAAGGGCATTTGATGCCTATAAATAGAACCTTTGGTCCTACACAGATGATCATCATCTCCAAAAATTTTACTTTCAGAATCTCAGAGCCCTGCTCTTTTGTTTAAACACTTTTAAAAGTTCAAACTTTAGAAAATTTTAGGTAAAAAATTAATCTGGATTAAATCAATTTTAAGAGCCTTGCTCTCAATAGATCCCTGATCTAAAGAAGACCCATTTAGGGTTTCACTTAGCAGAGCTTTGCTCTAAAGGGGTCTAAAGAGGACTAAGGAGAACCCTATTAGGGTTCCATTAATAGAGCTTTGTTCTCTAAAAGATTTTTCTTGGATTTTCTTAATTCATTAATGGAGATTTGCTCCTTCCTAATCATATAGAGGAACTCTTAAGAATTCTTCATGGATCTTGGAAGTTAAAGATGGCATTTGGTACTATTATTATTATTATATCATCTTTTTAGAGCAAAGCTCTCAATGTTCTTAGGGGATTTTCCTCAAATTCTCCTCATAATTGATTTTGACAGGTGTCACTCCTGTCTGCAGAGCATTGCTCTCGAGGAGTTTTAACTCCCTATGCTTTTTCCTCATTGCTAATCTTCCAATGATGTTTCTTTCAGGCATCATGGCGGTGCGTCTATACAGTCTGCACGAATTCATTACCTACGGGGATATCCGTGCGCAGGGCCGTCAACAAAACCAAGAGTTTACAGACGCCCAATGTGCGGAAGTCATGGGTCATCTGAACGCACACGTCAGTTGGCTGCTCCCTCGCCATTCTGCTCTCTTGAAAGTCGTGCTGGGAGCAATCTGGAGAGCACTCCCGGGGTTCCACGAGGCCCTACCGCTCAATGCGCTGGATGATGCCGAAGACAAGGTGCATTCAGTGTACCTGTCGGGGCTAATCTCGAAGAAACGGCGGGATAGCCTCATCGACATCCTGCATCAAGTTTTCCAGCAGACGACGATAATCGTTGCTTATCGAAGGCTGGGGGGCCTCGCCGAAGATCTTGACACAGGAGCGCGAGAAGCTGCGCACGAGAATAATCAGAAAGGCCAGAAGAACTCTGGATGGCCTTACTTTTGAATTCCTCATTCCGTGCCCTGGATCTGAGGTTATTCCATTGTAATAATGTTTCTCGTTTATTGCTTTTATGATTGTAAGAATTTTTGGCAATATAAATGGAAATTTTTTATCCCATCTTGTCTTATTTCTCGTTCTGAGTCTTTTGCCTATGCATGAATGAGTGTGTCTCGAACGCTTGATCAAATGTAAATTGGATGTTCTTTCTATCACTTTCTTCTTTCTTTTATTGTGCGCATGCTGTCTTAATAAACATGGTTGACAGATAATAAAGTGAGCATCTTGGTTTCTTCAAGGGATAGCGATGGCTTAGGCCTCAGGTTCAGATCTGCCGCCTAAGACTTTTCAACTCTATGAGTGAGGGTCTCATAGAGACTTTTCTCCCTATGGATCGAGAGGATCTCGTAGGTGTATTTTCTACTTAGGAATCGTGAGAATTCCTAAATGTGTTTTCTCTTATAAGTCGTAAGGATCCTATAAGAGAATTTTCCCTCTTACGAGTCGAGAGGACCTGTAAGCGGTTGTTTCCCTCCTTGTCGAGATTCGACTTTGGAGAGTGAGACCCGTGAATAGTATGCAAGAGACCATTTTAGACCGACTTGCAGGATCCCAGTGCTCAGGAAACAAGTTTTTTAATCCCTGCTGCCTAAGGCTTTATCTTGCAAGTTGAGACGAATCGGAAAGTTCTAGCAGAGTCATTGGTTTCTCTGCGGGCCGACGCGAATCAGGAGGCTCTCATCAAGGACGCTAGTTTCCCTGAGTTGAGGAGTTTGCCAAGGACACTGGTTTCCTTGGGGTTGAAATGAGTCGGGGTGTTCCTGCAAAGACGCTAGTTTCTCTGCGGGTCAACGTGAATCAGGATTTTCTCGTCAAGGACACTGGTTTCCCTGAGTCGAAGGATTTTGCCGAAGACACTGGTTTCTTCGGGGTTGAAACGAATCGGGAATTTCTCGCGGAGACACTGGTTTCTCTGCGGGCCGACGGGAATCAGGAGGCTCTCATCAAGGACGCTAGTTTCCCTGAGTTGAGGAGTTTTCCAAGGACACTGGTTTCCCTGGGGTTGAAACGAGTCGAGGTGTTCCTGCAAAGACGCTAGTTTCTCTGCGAGTCGACGCGAATCAGGAGGCTCTCATCAAGGACGCTAGTTTCCCTGAGTTGAGAAGTTTGCCAAGGACACTGGTTTCCCTGGAGTTGAAACGAGTCGAGGTGTTCCTACAAAGACGCTAGTTTCTCTGCGGGTCGACGCGAATCAAGATTTTCTCGTCAAGGACACTGGTTTCCCTGAGTCGAAGGATTTTGCAGAAGACACTGGTTTCTTCAGGGTTGAAACGAATCGGGGATTTCTCACGGAGACACTGGTTTCTCTGCAGGCCGACGCGAATCAGGAGGCTCTCATCAAGGACGCTAGTTTCCCTGAGTTGAGGAGTTTGCCAAGGACACTGGTTTCCCTGGGGTTGAAACGAGTCGAGGTGTTCCTGCAAAGATGCTAGTTTCTCTACGGGTCGACGCGAATCAGGAGGCTCTCATCAAGGACGCTAGTTTCCCTGAGTTGAGGAGTTTGCCAAGGACACTGGTTTCACTGGGGTTGAAATGAGTTGAGGTGTTCCTGCAAAGACGCTAGTTTCTCTGCGGGTCGACGCGAATCAGGATTTTCTCGTCAAGGACACTGTTTTCCCTGAGTCGAAGGATTTTGCCGAAGACACTGGTTTCTTCGGGGTTGAAACGAATCGGGAATTTCTCGCGGAGACACTGGTTTCTCTGCGGGCCGACGCGAATTAGGAGGCTCTCATCAAGGATGCTAGTTTCCCTGAATTGAGGTATTTGCCAAGGACACCGGTTTCCCTGGGGTTGAAACGAATCAATGTATTCCTGCGGAGACGCTAGTTTCTCTGCGGGTCGACGCGAATCAGGATTTTTTCGTCAAGGACACTGGTTTCCCTGAGTGGAAGGATTTTGCCGAAGACACTGGTTTCTTCGGGGTTGAACCGAATCGGGAATTTCTCGCGGAGACACTGGTTTCTCTGCGGGCCGACGCGAATCAGGAGGCTCTCATCAAGGACGCTAGTTTCCCTGAATTGAGGTATTTGCCAGGGACACTGGTTTCCCTGGAGTTGAACTGATCTGTGGTGGTCTTTCAGGTTTTATATAAGTTACTGTCAAAACCGTTGTCATGCCCCGCTTCCCAAAATACGGAATACGAGGGGTTGATAAGGCCAGCCATGCTCCTACGGTCAAGGAAATGTCCTGCCGTAGTCACACTTCGGCTTCTAGTTTTTCATGGTAAACAGTAAATGATGCGCAGATAATGAGAAATGCAGTAACTGAATGAAACAATGTAAAGAACTGACCTGAGAGGAAACAAAAGAATATAACTCTGGATAGCAAAACGAGGTGTCTGTGATATACGTCTAGTCTTGGTCCAGGCTAAATCTTCTCCTCACACTGAGCATGCATACTCAGGTCGTCAGAGCGACATAATAGCAATATAATATATAAATTCATGTGACAATTCTAACAGTGATAATAGGTATATATAACAGTAAATCAATGACGGTATAGGTATGAACATGCAGTAATCAATGCAGCGGAACAGTAAAAACAGTAGAATGATATGCCACGTATGTCAACACAGTTAGTATGTATATCAATGCTACCATCCCTATCAGTCTCTAAGTCTCACTGTACAGGTCACTAAACCTATCTTCAGTTCAAGTGTGAGAGTCAACCACTCGCGAGTGTCCTCCACCCAAGAGTAGAATCCAAGGGCAAGGGACCACGGGCCCAACATGTAACTCACGGTAATAATCATGTACCATGTAAATCTCCATATATCTCCATATATATAAGCCGGCAAGGGACTCCCGAGATTCTGTTGAACTCACACTCAGACTACCCCACACCCCATGGTCTACATCAAACGCTAACCATAATCTCAAATACCAATCGGTCTGTGACAAGTCTGCGCGAGAACTGGAGGCAGGACCTCCATCAAGCACGTCCCAACTAATACCTAAGATAAATGGAAGTGTCTGGTGCCTTATCTGTGACACCCGTGCAAGAGCTTCCATAAGTGTCCCATACCACTTATAGTCACACGTACACGCATCCCACAGACGTCGACAATGCAATAGAATAATAAGGTTCACTGATTGTGTACAAGTACGTATCACTTTCACTTATTCACTGATACACGAACACTAACGTACTTGCCACAATCATCACTAATACCTAACCCTGGGTAATGCACGTTATCACTAGGTTATCAATGCAGTGACATGTGTATGATATGATGCGTAAACAGTATGTAAAGCATGATTAGGGTGTCATGAATCAATAGTCTACCACTTGCATAATTTATCATAAATCATATGGTTACAGTTTAGTAAAACGATGAAGGGGAATAAATAGTATGTTCAGTTATCTATCCAGCGGATTGGGTTTCCTGCCAATCGGGTTCCAGGATGATTAGTTATAGCCATTTCATTTTAAGCGTTCACGGCTGGAAATCCGGTTTAATAATTGGAAGTCCGTTTTGTAACGCATTTTAATCCCAGTTGGGATCATATTTTAGCCATGCTACAGTTGGATGAAATCTAGAGTTTTCAGTAAGGTTTTCAACGCAATAGACAGGTCCTCAATCGCGTTTGTACGTCAGGAGATATTCACTGTTCAATACTAGTATATCGATTCTGATTCTGTTGGGACTGTTATACGTCCACATCTATTAAATTACAGATTAGATATTAAACGATAACGAAACAGGATGAAACCACTTGTGATGTCTAGCTAACAGATTCACCTATAATAAACAGCAGAGTTCCACAACCTACGAGTTAAAGAAACAGTGTGGTACCCATTACGGGACAGCACACAGTAAACAGAGTCGCTCTGGACTGCAGTCCAGAGTAGCACTCCGATCCAAATATTGTCACAGTTTAAGTATAGAAACAATTAGAAATTTACATAGGGTTATAGTTCGTCGAGTCGGCTTCGATTTAATCCCTTGAACGCATCATTCCAGTGTGTATACAATTTATGGCGATTTTAACGGTTTTCAGGTATAAGAAAATTCTAGTTTTACGAGTAAACTTGGGGGTAGTCATTTTAGTCGTTAACGGTCATATTTTCTAGCGAAACTTGCACAAGATATCCATCACTACAAGGGACAATATAAACCATCCAGTTCCGTCAAAAATAGACAAGTATTTTCATTGGGAACACACATCGAACAGGTATGACACCGAATTGATCTAAAATTGTAACTTTATGATCTAAGTAATCTAAGATTGTTACTTGAGTATATAGCATGTAAGCAAGTAAAATACTTGCCTGGACACGTCTCGGGGATGTACGGTGACGGTAACGTCACGAACGCGACACGATGACCACAAGCTTGGGCTCGGCTATGGGGTTCTGTCTCGGCAACGGCTAGGGCTCGTGAGACTGGGGAGATGATGGTGCTGCGGTGGTTTGTTGTAGTCGGAGGTGGCGGCACGACAGGGGCGGCTCCGATGAGAAGTTGCAGGGAGGTGGTACGGTGAGGTGGTGGGTTTGATTGATCTCGGTTGGCTTGGGGGAGGAAGTGGGGCTATTGTATTGATCGGTTATGAGGAAGAGGAGGAGCTGGTGGCGACGAGGGGTCATCGATGATGCCGGGGTCAGCCGACGGTGCTTAGGCGGCGTTGAGCTCGGGAAGAGAGAGATTGAGAGAGAGAGAGAGAACGTCGGTGATGGGTGGTTGTTGTGGGGTTAGGTTTTTGTGGAAGGAAGAGAGAGCTTGAGAGTGGGGACTTTTAGAGGTTGAGAGAGAGATAAGATAGAGGGATATGGAAGTGAGCGACGTGTGGGGGACGGCGGCGCGCGCGACGCTCGGCCGTGGGCACGGGTTCACGAGAGAGAGAGAGAAAGAATGGGAGAGGGAGGGAGAGAGGTGTTGTGAGTGGGGAAGAGAGAGAGAGGAGAAAGTGTGAACCGAGTGGAGAGAGAGAGGCGCGGGGGTGATCGTGAGGAGAGATCGAGGCGCGCGTCATGGGAGTAACGAGCGTGGGCGTCGGCGGAGGCGAGGAACGCGGGCGACGTGGTCGCTGGCATTAGCGTCGTGGGCGCAGGCGTGAGCGGAGGAGGCGGGTCGAGGGAGAAGTGGGCGTGGGCGGGAAATGTGGCCGTTGAGGAGAAGATGGGTCGAAGCAGGTCGGGTCGGGGAAGCGGGCGCGGGTTGGAGGCGTGGGAGCGGGCTGCTGGGGAAGTGGGCTGGGCTGGCGAAAAATCAAAGAATAATTAATAAAAGGAATGGGAGATGGGGTGGGCTGGGATTAATAGGAAATTAAATGGGGATAAATAAAAGGAGTGGGCCGGAGTGAGTTGGGCCAGAGAAAAATAAAAGGAAAAGAAATTGATTGGGGGAAAGAATAGAAGCGGGCCGGGCTGAATTATTAATAATATTAGGGAAAGAAATGGGTAGTGGGCTGAGGGAAAATAGGTTAGAAAAATAGGATATGGGCTGAGGAATTTAGAGGAAAAATCAAATGGGAAAATAAAGGGAGTGGGCTTGGGATTTGGGTTTAGGGTAATAATTAGAACTAGGGTTTTAGATTAGAATACAAAACAACTAGAGTTAGAAAACTAGAAATTTAGTAATATAGGAAAATATTTTGATGAAGAATAAATCTATAGTTTGGGTTTGGGATAAAAAGGTTTTAAAAATAAATTAATAATTATAAATAAAATAAATAATAAAAACAAACTGTATAAGTTAAAGAGAGATACGTTTTATTGGTATAAAAAGGGGCTGGGTGTTACATCATACCACCCTTACAAAAATTTCGTTCTCGAAATTTAAAATAAACGATAAGTTTTACAAACATAGGTGAAAGCTATTATATTGCAAACTAACACATAAAGCCTTATTTGATATAGGCAGATAAAGAAATTTGAAGGTTTATGTATGTAAGAACAACATACAAAAGATAGGTCTAAATAGGTATAAGGCAGGAATAACTATAGGGGCAACTACATGTATACGAGAATAGTAATAATGACAATAACAAACAATGATATTCGAGGCGTACTCGATAAAATCGAAACTCAAATATGTGCACGTATAAGTATGGCAGAAATAATGAGTATAAGGCACAATCATTTACAATAGTAAACATAGGCACAACACCCGAAAATAAAGTAACGATAATAAAGTAGTGAAAGATTTGTCGGTAGATTAAGACTTTTTAGGATAACGTATCGATCATATAACTTAAAAAAACTCACATAGCGAAAATAAGGAACATGGAACGAAAATATGCGCGATGTAAGGTTGCGCTACTGAAAAATAAGGATAATAGTAGTGTGCTTTGAAATACATAAAGCTAAGTAGTCAATAATATGCACTCTTCGATAAATACAAAATAATGAAAACCAAATTTTCGAATAACAATGTCCCTAAATATATTTAGGGTAACAGGAAAAATATATATGGCTAGCTAGGGTAAGGATTACGAGGAAGTGTGGCTCATTCCGAAGATCGGAGTGTGGCGGCTTTAGGCTGAAGATCAAGAAGATTGGGATCGGGTCAGCACCGGGAGTAAGGGTGAGCAACAAAGGACTACAAGGGGGAAAGTATGGGGAGGATAACGGTCGGTACATCATATGAATCAAAAATTTGAAGGGTTGGCGAACTCGGAAATTTCACTAGAATTTTCTCTTCCCAGAAGGATTTCAAATGAGGCACAGACGAAGGATGAAGAGTGGGTCTTTAGAAGATCGGGTGTGGTACTGGTTAATCTGAGTGAGGGTTAAGACAATGTAAGGAGTAGGGGTGAACAGATCTCAGTAAGAAAAATAATTGTATAGAAGAAATAATCAAGCATCAAGTGAACTAAGAAGATCGAAAGATTAGCGAATTCAGCAATTTATTTTATTCTTGAAGATTTCAAACGAAGCATTCTTAAAGACGAAAGATGGCCCTAAACTATACACAGATTTATTTGGCCAGATAAAACAACATCTAAAAGAATTCCCGTCAGTCGCGGTTCTGGAGATTCAGCAGGTTGCGGTAGGCTCACGCACTCAGGTAGGGACGTCCATTTCCATAGCGCCTCGCGGGGACCGCCATTGGGAGTTCTTCCACAGCAAGGTCCTGTCCTTCTGGTCTTTCTTCCTCGGCTGGAGCTTCTTCATCGAGGTCTGATTCCATGTGATTCTCTTCTTCTGGATTCTCTTCCATGGGGTTTTCCTCCACTGGATTTTCTTCTATCGGGTCTTCCTCGGGATCTTTCTCCATCGGGTTCTCTTCAGGGTCTCCTTTCTCTTCGTCGGAATCGTCTATCATGTTAAACTCTGGGACGACTACTCCTTTGTCTTCGGAATCGCTGTTCCCAAAAATGGCCTGGGGATCGTTGATCTCATCATCAGAACTCATCAGCGTGCGGTCTAAGGAAACGCATGACTGTGCATCCTCATCTAGATGCGGCGCTGCTCCAGGGTGGGCCATGGCCTGAAAGGAAAGAGTCATGATTAGACAGTGGAATACCTCAAGAAAATAGCTAAGGGTACGAAGTATAGAAGATATGAGGTGGCAGGAACTGAAAAATCAGGATAAAAATGCTGTGATAATGAGTAGCATGAATAAGGGAAAGGACAAGAGAATGATACATATATTACGATTCAAGTTTTATTACATTCAACTAAAAGTTCGACGGATACAAGATTTCAAACGGAAAGAAATATTTATAAGAGGATGACAACATTATTACTGAAATTAGAAAACATGAAAATTCTTCTTTGATTGCTAGACCGCTGCATCCTCGTTACGCGAGTTGAATCCTGGGCTGGATCCGCCTTATCCTCGAGGTTCGAACTACGCAATAATCATCACTTGGCAGAAGTGGAGAGTGTGGATGAGTCTCCTCCTTGTAGCTCCTTCCTTTTTGGGCAACCGTTGATAAGATGTCCGCTGGATCCGAAAATCAAACATTTCCCTTGGGCGCGGCGACAATCCCTCTGAAGGTGTCCTGGCCTCTTACAGTACCCACAACATGGAGTCTTCTGCTGCTTCTGTCGCGGGGAGATAAATTGGCGCTTCATCTTCTTCTCTTTTCCTCGTCTAACGGGGATCCCTTTATGATTGGAGACTCCCGCTGGTGCCTGATTCACCTGCCTTCTCAGTCCTTCAGCTAACAAGTCGTTTGTTCGCTCCTGGGCTTCCTTTAAACCTTGCAGTACACTCAGAATCTCAATGTTCTAATTTTGGGGAGTGGAGATAGAGGAAGGGTCGTTGGAAGACATGATCCTGAAACAGTAATTTTGAGAACGATATAAGGCACAAGCTATAAGGATATAATATGGATTGGACAAGGATTCAAGAATATCAGATGTGATGAAATTTATTACAAGCGGAAAAATCAACTGTATGATTCCAAGTCACTTAAACAGAGTATGGTAGTGTAATCGTGATGTAGTTCACAATTACAACCACGAAACTTTGCCAAGTCACCCGAAACCCTAGCGAATGGATAGCAGAACACTCAATGTGAATATGGATTAAGGATATCAAGTTTACAATCTAGACTGAGGGATGTCTTAGATTGTCAAGCTATACATGGAAAACTGCAATCCCAATCGAAGCAAAACCTGGCTCTGATACCAACTAAACCATGTCACGCCCCGCTTCCCAAAATACGGAATACGAGGGGTTGACAAGACCAGCCATGCTCCTACGGTCAAGGAAATGTCCTGCCGTAGTCACACTTCGGCTTCTAGTTTTTCATGGTAAACAATAAATGATGCGCAGGTAATGAGAAATGCAGTAACTGAATGAAACAATGTAAAGAACTGACCTGAGGGGAAACAAAAGAATATAACTCTGGATAGCAAAACGAGGTGTTTGTGATATACGTCTAGTCCTGGTCTAGGCTAAATTTTCTCCTCACACTGAGCATGCATACTCAGGTCGTCAGAGCGACATAATAGCAATATAATATATAAATTCATGTGACAATTCTAACAGTGATAATAGGTATATATAACAGTAAATCAATGACGGTATAGGTATGAACATGCAGTAATCAACGCAGTGGAACAGTAAAAGCAGTAGAATGATATGCCACGTATGTCAACACAGTAAGTACGTATATTGATGCTATCATCCCTATCAGTCTCTAAGTCTCACTGTACAGGTCACTAAACCTATCATCAGTCCAAGTGTGAGAGTCAACCACTCGCGAGTGTCCTCCACCCAAGGGCAAGGGACCACGGGCCCAACATGTAACTCACGGTAATAATCATGTACCATGTAAATCTCCATATATCTCCATATATATAAGCCAGCAAGGGACTCCCGAGATTCTGTTGAACTCACACTCAGACTACCCCACACCCCGTGGTCTACATCAAACGCTAACCATAATCTCAAATACCAATCGGTCTGTGACAAGTCTGCACGAGAACTGGAGGCAGGACCTCCATCAAGCACGTCCCGACTAATACCTAAGATAAATTGCAGTATCTGGTGCCTTATCTGTGACACCCGTGCAAGAGCTTCCATAAGTGTCCCATACCACTTATAGTCACACGTACACGCATCCCACAGACGTCGACAATGCAATAGAATAATAAGGTTCACTGATTGTGTACAAGTACGTATCACTTTCACTTATTCACTGATACACGAACACTAACGTACTTACCACAATCATCACTAATACCTAACACTGGGTAATGCACGTTATCACTAGGTTATCAATGCAGTGACATGTGTATGATATGATGCGTAAACAGTATGTAAAGCATGATTAGGGTGTCATGAATCAATAGTCTACCACTTGCATAATTTATCATAAATCATACGGTTACAGTTTAGTGAAACGATGAACGAGGAATAAATAGTATGTTCAGTTATCTATCCAGCGAATTTGGTTTCCTGCCAATCGGGTTCCAGGATCATTAATTATAGCCATTTCATTTTAAGCGTTCACGGCTGGAAATCCGGTTTAAAAATCGTAAGTCCGTTTCGTAACGCATTTTAATCCCAGTTGGGATCATATTTTAGCGACTCTACAGTTGGATGAAATCTAGATTTTTCAGTAAGGTTTTCAACGCAACATACGGATCCTCAATCGCGTTTGTACGTCAAAAGATATTCACTGTTCAATACTAGTATGTCTATTCTGATTCTGTTGGGACTGTTATACGTCCACATCTATTAAATTAGAGATTAGATATCAAACGATAACGAAACAGGATGAAACCACTTGTGATGTCTAGCTAACAGATTCACCTATAATAAACAGTGGAGTTCTACAACCTACGAGTTAAAGAAACAGTGTGGTACCCATTACGGGACAGCACACAGTAAACAGAGTCGCTCTGGACTGCAGTCTAGAGTAGCACTCCGATCCAAATATTGTCACGGTTTAAGTATATAAACAATTAGAAATTTACATAGGGTTATAGTTCTTCGAGTCGGCTTCGATTTAAGCCCTCGAACGCATCATTCCAGTGTGTATACAATTTATTGCGATTTTAACGGTTTTCAGGTACAAGAAAATTCTAGTTTTACGAGTAAACTTGGGGGTAGTCGTTTTAGTCGTTAACGGTCATATTTTCCAGCGAAACTTGCACAAGATATCCATCACTACAAGGGCCAATATAAACCATCCAGTTCCGTCAAAAATAGACAAGTATTTTCATTGGTAACACATATCGAACAGGTATGACACCGAATTGATCTAAAATTGTAACTTTATGATCTAAGTAATCTAAGATTGTAACTTGAGTATATAGCATGTAAGCAAGTAAAATACTTTCCTGGACACGTCTCGGGGATGTACGGTGACGGTAACGTCACGAACGCGACACGATGACCATAAGCTTGGGCTCGGCTATGGGGTTCTGTCTCGGCAACGGCTAGGGCTCGTGAGACTGGGGAGATGATGGTGCTGCGGTGGTTTGTTGTAGTCGGAGGTAGCGGCACGACAGGGGCGGCTCCGGTGAGAAGTTGCAGGGAGGTGGTACGGTGAGGTGGTGGGTTAGATTGGTCTCGGTTGGCTTGGGGGAGGAAGTGGGGTTGTTGTATTGATCGGTTATGAGGAAGAGGAGAAGAGGAGGAGCTGGTGGCGACGAGGGGTCATCGATGATGCCGGGGTCAGCCGACGGTGCTTAGGCGGCGTTGAGCTCGGGAAGAGAAAGATTGAGAGAGAGAGAGAGAACGTCGGTGATGGGTGGTTGCTGTGGGGTTGGGTTTTTGTGGAAGGAAGAGAGAGCTTGAGAGTGGGTACTTTTAGAGGTTGAGAGAGAGATAAGATAGAGGGATATGGAGGTGAGCGACGTGAGGGGGACGGCGGCGCACGCGACGCTCGACCGTGGGCGCGGGTTCATGAGAGAGAGAGAGAGAGAAAGAATGGGGGAGAGAGGGAGAGAGGTGTGTGTGAGTGGGGAAGAGAGAGAGGAGAAAGTGTGAAGCGAGTGGAGAGAGAGAGAGGCGCGGGGGTGATCGCGAGGAGAGATCGAGGCGCGCATCGTGGGAGTAACGCGCGCGAGCGTGGGCGTCGGCGGAGGCGAGGAGTGCGGGCGACGTGATCGCTGGCGTTAGCGTCGTGGGCGCAGGCGTGAGCGGAGGAGGCGGGTCGAGGGAGCAGTGGGCGTGGGCGGGAAATGTGGCCGTTGGGGAGAAGATGGGTCGAAGCGGGTCGGGTCGGGGAAGCGGGCGCGGTTTGGAGGCGTGGGAGCGGGCTGCTGGGGAAGTGGGCTGGGCTGGCGAAAAATCAAAGAATAATTAATAAAAGGAATGGGAGATGGACTGGGCTGGGATTAATAGGAAATTAAATGGGGATAAATAAAAGGAGTGGGCCGGAGTGAGTTGGGCCAGAGAAAAATAAAAGGAAAAGAAATTGATTGGGGGAAAGAATAGAAGCGGGCCGGGCTGAATTATTAATAATATTAGGGAAAGAAATGGGTAGTGGGCTGAGGGAAAATAGGTTAGAAAAATAGGATATGGGCTGAGGAATTTAGAGGAAAAATCAAATGGGAAAATAAAGGGAGTGGGCTTGGGATTTGGGTTTAGGGTAATAATTAGAACTAGGGTTTTAGATTAGAATACAAAACAACTAGAGTTAGAAAACTAGAAATTTAGTAATATAGGAAAATATTTTGATGAAGAATAAATCTATAGTTTGGGTTTGGGCTAAAAAGGTTTTAAAATATGTTAATAATTATAAATAAAATAAATAATAAAAACAAACTGTATAAGTTAAAGAGAGATACGTTTTATTGGTATAAAAAGGGGCTGGGTGTTACATCCGTGAAGCTAGGAATTTGATCTTCGCTTCGTTTGCTGGCACTGCGTCTGCTGTATTGAGACGAATGTCGCGGTTGTCTCTAGGCTGTTGGTGAACCGTCGAGATTTGGCTTTGCTTTCTGGCGGAGCCTGTTGGGAAGGTATGGTTCCCTCTTTGTTTGTGCCCTTGGATTGTATATAGGGATCGATGTGATCTTACCTGTAGGGCAAAAGTTTCATCATCATTTTTTTTATTGCTTTATTTCCGCGATGCTCTATCATTTCAGCTTTTATATCGCGAAAGTCGCGATTGCCCAATCATTTCGGCTATTTCCCGCGGTGCCCAATCATTTCGGCTATTTATTTTATTTTTACTCGCTGCTTTTTATTGCGAGTTGCCCAATTATTTCAGCTGTTTTATATGCATACGTTTTTACTTGCTGCTTTTTATTGCAAGTTGCCCCATCATTTCGGCTATTTTGTATGCATGTGCGGCTTGCTGGCTTTTCACCGTAAACCTGAAATTAGACACCGATTTCGGCATCAGCACCGCTACAACTGGGATATTGCCAGGAGTGAATCATCATTTGCCTCTGTCGATGTCGAACAAAGATGGCTTAGCGAACAGGGTTAAGGTCCTGTCGACTAAGGCTTTTAACTTCATAAGCCGTAAGGGTCTCACAAAGGTATTTCTCCCTACAAGTCGTGAGGATCTTGTAGGTGTATTTTCTCCTTAGGAATCGTGAGGATTCCTAAGTGTATGTTCCTCTGTAAGTCGTAAGGATCCTACAATAGGGTTTTCTCCTTGTAAGTCGAGAGGACTAATAAGGGTTGTTCATCATGCGTACATATCCCCAGTCATGATTGGGACTTGGTTAGGGAAATGTTTATTCGCGCCCGTGGATTGTATACAAGGGTCAGTATTGAACCACTTGTAGGGCAAAATCGAAGGTTGTGGAGGTTGCTTAAGCACAGGTTTAGGTCTCTGTAACTTAAGACTTTCAAATCTTATGAGCCGTGAGGGTCCCATAAGAGAGTTCTCCTTACGAGTCGTGAGGATCTCGCAAGTGTATTTTCTCCTTAGGAATCGTGGGGATCCCTAAGTGTGTTGCTCCCTTGTGAGTCGTAAGGCTCTCACACGGGTGGTTTCTCCTTACAAGGTCGAGAGGACCCTGTAAGTGTCCTTTAACGAGGTTGTGCTGTCACGCTCCACCCCCAATACAGAGAGTATTGTCCGCTTTGGCCGAAACCGCACGGTTTTTCCCTTTAGAGCGAACTGGACCCGACCAGGGGCCACTTCCCAGGAGGTCACCCATCCCAAGACTTCCCTGGCCCGAGCACGCTTAACTACGGAGTTCTCAAGCTCCTGTAGTTCCGGTTCACTTAAAAGGCGCCTCTGTATTGAAGAGTGGTATCATTCCATTTATAGTACAGATCTGTCCCCTTTCGGAATGTATTCCGAAAATTCCCCATTGTTCTACAGTGGGTCCCACGGACTCAAGAGGTGGCCCCCACGGATTCAAGAGGTGGCCCCCGCCCACTTAACACGACACTTGGCGTGACACTTTGTTCCGTGTGGCACTTTGCTCCGTGAGCAAGAACCGGGTCCCGACATGCGCCCTTTCAGGTTTTCACAAACACTCGCCAGTAGTCCTGCTGTTTTTACTCACGGAACCCTTTCGGGTTTTCATCCGTGCCCATTTTGCTTATGGACATACCGTTTTTTTTATTTTCTCTTCTTTTTTTCTTTTTTTTTCTTTTTTTTTAACGAGGTCGTGCCCTTTCGGGTTTTCACGAACACTCGCCGGTAGACCTGCTGTTTTTACTCACGGAGCCCTTTCGGGTTTTCATCCGTGCCCATTTTGCTTATGGACATACCGTTTATTATATTTTTTTAGTATTTTTTTTATATATTTTTTTTATTTCGTCAACCTAAGGATGCTGCGGTAGTAGTTTAAAGACGTTTCGATCCTTCGTTAGTTTAAGGACGTTTCGGTCCGCCATTAGTTAAAGGACGTTTCGGTCCGCCATTAGTTTAAGGACGTTTCGGTCCGTCCAGGAGAAGGCTGGTTACTGCTTATAAAGTTTGAGCTTAGGAAGATAGCGAGCCGACATAGTCGTCGTCATCTATCATTGACCTATACAGTAACTCGCTAAGCGTAGTATTTATTTAGGAATCGACCATTTATTGGCCTGAAAGGCCTTTCACCGTGCATATCCCTGAGTAGATAGGCTCCACCCTGGTAGACCTTGTCTATGATGTACGGGCCTTCATAGTTTGGCTCGAATTTTCCCCGCTTGGCGCGATTGGGGATCATAGGCCTTTTGACCACTAGCACGAGTTCGCCTTGGCGGAATGTCCTCGGCCGGGTCAATCTTTCATATGAGCGCGTCATCTTTGCTTTATAGGCCTCCAGATTTTGTTGCGCTATGAGTTGGGATTCATCAAGGGCATCAAGTTCCTCAATCCGAAGGTGAGCATTTTCTTCGTCCGTCAGCTCGTAGTGGACTGCCACTCGTAGAGAGGGTAACTCTATCTCGAGGGGGAGTACTGCTTCTGTACCGAATACCAACGCGGACGGCGTTGTGTTCGTGGCTGTCTTGAACGTAGTTCGATACGCCCAAAGAGCCTCTTACAGCCTCTCATGCCAGTCCTTCTTATTTCGGGACACTGTTTTCTTCATGATCTTTGTCAAGGTCTTGTTGAAGGCCTCAGCTAGACCGTTAGCTTACGGATTATAAACCGAGGAATATCTCCAGTCTATATTGTGTTGTTGCACGAAATGACTGATCTTGTGGCTTCTGTAAGCTGGCCCGTTATCGGAGATGATCCGTCGCGGAGTTCCAAACCGATATATGACGTGCGTCTTGAAGAAATGGAGGGTATTCTCTGTCTTCACTTCTCTCAATGGTACTGCTTCTGCCTATTTGGAGAAGTAGTCAGTCGTCTCCAGGATGAAACGATGTCCCCTGGACGATGCTGGTTCGATGGGGCCGACTATGTCAGTTCCCCACATTTCGAATGGCCAGCTAGCCACCGTTGGATGGAGTGGATTTGGATGCTGGTGGATGAATTCCCCATGAATTTGGCATGAGTGGAACTGCTTCGCATACTCAAGACAGTCTTGAATCATCGTGGGCCAGTAGTAGCCCATCCGTTTGATCTTCAACTTCATCTTTGGGCCTGCTTGGTGAGAACCGCAGAGTCTGTCGTGAACTTCCTGAATGACTCTTTTCGCTTCGTCAGGTCCCAGACATCTCAACTACAGAGAATCAAATGACCTTTTGTACAGAGTATCATTGACGAAGGCGAAAGACAGAGCTCGTTTCATAAGCTGATGTCTTGAGGACGCATCTTCGGGCGCTCGACGGTATTTGAAGTAGTCTATAAAGACTTCTCTCCAATCCTCGGTATTTTCCCGATCTTTTATTTGCAGGGTCATCTGCTCAGTCGCTCCCTTTTCTTCGGATGATTCCGGAGATATTTCCGCTGGAGCAAGTACCCGATGGCTTTGTACCACGATTCTTACGTCATCGAGGTTCTCATCAGCCAGTTCCTTAGCGAGCTTGGCCAACGCGTCCGCTTTGCTATTTTCCGCGCGCGGTATGTTTACCATAGTATAGGAAGGGATTTGGGTCAACAGTTGCTGCACCTTTTCGCCGTACTTCACCAACTCTGGTTTGCACATTTGGTAGTCGCCGTTTACTTGACTAACGACCAGTTGGGAATCTCCGTATATGAGGAGGTTTTCAATTCCCATGTCGATGGCGATCTCGAGGCCTGCTATCAAAGCTTCGTATTCGGCTTCATTGTTTGTCCTCGGCTCTGTTAGGGAGAAAGCAAAGCACATTATCCCTCCTTGTGGAGTTACAAAGATGAGTCATATCCCCGATTTGATTATAAGGGTACTTTGTTTGCGCTTCTTCACGGAAGATGCTCCATCGAAATAAAGCTCCCAACGGGTATCACCACCGTCGATCGCATCAAACGCATGTTCGTCTGGAAGATCGCAATTCAGAGGAGAATCGGCGGGTATCGGATGCTCAGCGAGGAAGTCGGCGATGACATGGCCTTTCACTGCCTTGAGAGGTTGATACGTTATCGAGAACTCCATTAAGAGCAGGGCCCATTTAGCGAGTCGCCCCGTCAATATGGCCTTCGACATCAAATATTTAAGAGGGTCCACCTTCGAAATGAGACGGACCTCATGTGTCAACACATAGTGCCTGAGCTTTGTTATCGCGAAGATCAACGCCAGGCAATGTTTTTCAATAGGGGAATAGTTGCTTTCTGCCCCCAGTAGAACTCGACTCAAATAATAGAGTGCTCTTTCTTTCCCTTGATCGTTCTCTTGCGCCCATAATGCGCCTAAGGAACCTTCGAGGGCGGTTGTATAAAGAATGAGGGGCTTTCCCTTGACCGAAGCAGCCAATACTGGCGGGTTCTGCAGGTATTGCTTGATCTCGTCTAGCATGCTTTGGCATTTTTGGTCCCAGACGAACGGGGTTCCCTTCTTCATCAGGTGGCTGTAAGGACGGCACTTGCCTGAAAGGTTGGCTATAAATCGCCGTATATACGCGAGCTTTCCTTGGAGAGACCGCAGCTGTTTGAGAGTCCTTGGCGGAGGCATTTCCATAATCGCCTTGATCTTTGACGGATCTATCTCGATACCTCGGTGCCGGACGATGAATCCCAGGAATTTGCCCGAGGAAACTCCAAATGCACACTTGAGAGGGTTCATCTTCAAGTTATATTGCCGAAGGCGTTGAAATACGGTCTTTAGATGCTCGAGATGTTCCTCATACGATTTGCTTTTCACCACAAGGTCGTCGATATAACATTCGACGATTTCGTGTATAAGGTCATCGAAGCTCTTCGTCATGGCCCTCTGATAGGTGGCACCGGCGTTCTTTAGACCGAAGGGCATCACCTTGTAGAAGAATATACCTAAAGGAGTCCTTAAGGCGGTGTGCTTCTAGTCTTCGGGATGCATCTTTATCTGATTATACCCTGATGAGCCGTCCATGAAGGAGAAAACCTCGTGAGTGGACGTATTGTCTATCATCAGCTCAGTGACTGGCACTGGGAAATCATCCTTCGGGCAGGCTTTATTGAGATCCCGGAAGTCCACGCATATGCACACCGTCCTATTTTTCTTCATCACCGGGACGATGTTGGAGATCCATTCAGGATATTGAACCTCTTGGATAAAGCCAGAGTCGATTAACTTCTTGACCTCGGCGTTGATGCTCATCTCAAGCTCGAGCCGCATTCTTCTCGGTGCTTGTTTGATTGGTTTAACGTCCGGGGATATCGCCAATTTATGCACAACAATTTCTGGATCTAGTCCTGGCATTTCGGAATAGTTCCATGCGAAGCAATCTTTATGCTGCATAAGCAGGTCTTTTAATGAAGCCACCCTCTCTTCAGACAGCAGCTCACTAATGAATGTCGGTCGCAGGTCATTCGCCGTCCCCAACTCAATTTTCTTGAGGTTATCCGCAGTGGTATGTATTCCATCCTCCAGCTCTTTCGGTGCTGGTGGAAATTCTGAGATCACCTCATCGTCGCTGTTTTCGAAGCACCAGGGAAGGTCATCAATATTCTCGGGCTCTTCTTTTGATATCGTTATCATATGACAAGTACGAATTCGCTTCCAAGCCCAATGTGGAACTGGTTCTGCTCTCGTGGCTTTGGGTTCGTGCTTCTGTGGCGGCGTTACCCTCCAGTTGTCAGACAGAGCGAACTTGCCAAGCTGATACTGATCTTCGACCCAATTCTTGAAGGTGAAGCAGTCTTCGAGAGGGTGCCCTATTACTCGGTGATAAGAGCAATAGTTCGGGTGAGAGACTTCGCTTGCTTGTTCGGGGTATTTAAACTCCGGCAGTGTAAGCATCTGATGTTTTAGAGCGAGGTCAAGTATTTTCTTCGTCTTGTCCCGAAGAAAAGAGTACGCCCGACCCATTTTCCTTATGAGGGATAGATCGGAACCGTTCGATTCCCTCTTGCGTGGCTTCTTAATCCTGCTTTGTTGCTGTTGAGCGTCGTTTCCGCCTTTCGACTTATTTCTGCCCCTGCGTCGAGCCTTTTTTATAACAGGTTGACAGGGAGCGGCATTTTCATCTTTCACAGCCTGTTGGAGGAGGCGTTGCGTTTTGGCTTTCTCGTAGATGGTCATTTCGCGGTTATGGTCGTCTTGGACTTTTTGACCAGCTTCCCTTATAAGCTTGTCCGTTTGCTCTTCGTACGACGGACTGGGCACTTTTGCATCAGGAACTTTTACTAGTTCAGGATTAGCATCTTCCCATTGAGCATCCGCTTCTTCATTGAAGTCATGCACGACGTAGCAACCGTGGAGTAGCTCTCGTTTCTTGGACCGAATGTAACCAAGCCCGATTGTTTCCATTCTCCCATTGGGCAACTTGTGCTGAGTCCCGGGAACGTTCCAGACCTTTTCATAGAACTTGGCTTTTCGAGCGGTCTGTTTAAAGGATATCCCTTGGCGCTTCAATAGCCTTTTCAAGCCTTCTGTATAATATCTGGGGAGACGGATGGGATGAAGCCTGTCAAGCGTAGGATCCGCACCGTGCCAGATTTCTTTCTCTACTTTGGTTTCATCAGAGCGGTAGAATAGAATTGCTTTTTCGCCTTCTCGCTTGGAAGGGATATAGAACGTCCGCAGCTCCTCTACACTGTAGATATCAAGTGCATCCAGTTCTTTATGGTGTTTAAGTGGAACCATGGCGACTTGCAGACTTTGCTCTTCGTCAGCTGTCACGCCCCGCTTCCCAGAGTACGCAAGATTGGGCACGTGACATAGCCAACCATGCTACCTGTGGGTAGGAAGTTTCCATCCACAGTCACATTACGGTTGTAAGGTTATCAAGAACAAGATAAAAAGCTAATCTAATACATGTCCAAATCCATAATAACAAGAATCAAATAAACAATAAGTGCGGAAGCTAATGATCCAATACAATGAATAAACAGTACGTCCCATAATGCGGGCTCACATCTGGAAATGGAAAGAAAATAAATAAACTAAACTCTAAGGAACTCACAGTTCAGCCTGCTGGCTGAAGTACTCCTGCTCGGTCGTCGATAGTGGTAAGGAATCTGGGCCATACAAAACCCAGACGTCAGCGCGTCATGACATCAAGCATATAGTATAAACATGGTAATAAGCAATGCAAGTATGAACATGAAATAAGCAGTACTAAGAAATAACAGAGCAGGGTAATGTGCAATGGTGACTAAACTGTCCTATCAGGTTTCTACTCTATAGTCTTTGAAACCAATTGATGAATCGTCGATGTAACTCAATAGTATCCCATGCGTGCCCGGGACCACGGTCAAGATCCTCGGGGCTGAATCCGAGACGTGCCGCTAAGCAGTAAAAGGTAGTAGGATGGGCAAGTGATGTCAGCATCAACACTCCGGGGCTGGCCAAGCCCGTAAGACTGATCAGAATATGTATCGAACTGTTGAGTTACAAGTCGGTTTCACCTTTGATTTCCCCATACCCCAAGCTATGTATGTCAGGTCAGGTATTCAGTAGTCAAGGACTAATGCCAACACAAAATCCGGTAACAGTAGGTCTGTCTGGATAGACAGCAGGGATGGTCGGGTTTGT
Organism: Agapanthus africanus; assembly: GCA_030015575.1. Taxonomy (NCBI): domain Eukaryota; kingdom Viridiplantae; phylum Streptophyta; class Magnoliopsida; order Asparagales; family Amaryllidaceae; genus Agapanthus; species Agapanthus africanus. Next base: position 965,883,685 of record CM057338.1, read on the forward strand.
CGGCATTAGGCATGAAATCATGAAACAAGTAATGTCATGGTACAACAGGATGAGTTGGTATATATGTATATGTCATGTGTAGCAGGGTCAGGCCAATATGTAGTGCAATCGGTTATGTGCTCACAACAGGTGTACAATCAAATAATGAACAGCAGCAGGAAACAGTAAATAATCATATTATTCCATGCAAACACAATGATGTTTTGTATTCTCTTATTAACCGGTTCACGCACCTTTGGGGTGCAATAGCCACAAGGTGAAGCAATATCCACAATCATGAAGTAATGAAACTACAGGAATTTACACTAAGTATAATAATTGTCTCGTGAATGATTTAACGGTTTAAGCAGATATGATCCAGTCGTTTTATTTAGTTGAAATATGGATTGATGTTGGATTGATTAATTACGAGAACTATTATAACGATTCCATGTTAAAGATAACCGCAACTGTCAATTCTAACTTATAACATTCTATCAATTACCATCATTAAGTTATCTTATAGTATGAATTCAATTGCGTGGCAACACTAGATCTCGCACGCTAGCATGTTAGAGCAAGTATTCAGATACTTGCCTCGACGGTTCTGCAATCTGGAACACGGATGCGATGTCGGCAGAAAACACGATATGATAGCACGGGCCACGGATCGAGTCCCAACAGAGAACAACGGGATCACACGGACCAGGGTACTTCGCTGGAGCGTCGGGTTCGCCAAGACGGCACAGTCGGAATCCGGTCAACAGTCAAAAGTAACGAAGTTAGCAACATAACAAACACATACAATTACGGACCAGCAGGGGAAACTAGCACACAAGGAAAGATAAAGGGATACCTACAGGGAAGAACCAGGGAAAATACGATGGGCTCGACGGCGATGGGACGCCGGCGAGGCAGCTACGGCGATGCAACAAGGGCTAGAAAACTTCCTGGGTCGCTGGGAAGGTGGTGCGGTGAGTAAGGGCCTGCTGGCCTGCTCTGGTGGTCGAGGGTGGTCGGAGGTGACACGGGTGACGTCGACGAGGGTCGTCGGCGCGATTTCCGGCGAACAGCAGAGGTAGGTGATGGGGTTAAGGGCTCGGGTTGGTGGTCCGGCGAGGGGAGGAGGGAAGCGACGACGAGGTCGGGACGAGGAGGGTGAGAGGGTGTCGCGGGAGTCGTCGGCGACGGGAGGTGGCGTCGACGGCGAGGTCTGCGGGGGTTGGAGGCGTCGTCGGGGTTGGGTGCAGGCGCAGGAGAGAGCGGAGGAAGGAGGTAGGAGGGTGCGGCCGGGCTCGTGGTGGCGAGGGCGACGACGGCGAGGTCGCGAGGAGGTCGGAGACGCGAGTACGAGGGCTAGGGTTAGGGTTCGCATGGGTTTTCTCGTGGGAAAGAGAAGGGAAGAGGCGGCTGCATAGGGGATTTAAATAGAGGAAGAGAGAGAGAGATTGGAGAGAGAGATTGGAGAAGTATTTTGATGAGGGGAGAGATAGAGAGAGGCGGAGAGAGAGGGATTGGAAGGGGGCCCACGACTCGATTTCAGGGCTCGCGATTGGCTGGAAGGGAATAAAGGAAAGTTTGAGATGATTTTGAAAGGATTTGAGAAGGAAATATGAAGGATTTGAGAAAGATTAACTGTTAAGGAAATTTAGATTCGGATATATATAGTTTAGATATTAAATTAAAATGGGCCTTTTTGGCGCGAAATGAAACATTTCCAAATCGCGCCCGGGTTGCGCCCAAATGTTCCAAATTCAAATTATAGGATTTTAAGCGGGTTCCAAATTTTGAAAAGAGGTGTTTAATGATTAAAATGCATGCCCCCAGTCGTACACTCGTACGTGTGCGTAGTCGTCCAAACTTGCCCGTTTAGCCAAACGGGACGGAATCTCGACATGCGGACGCTACCACGCGACTAGTGGCGACGAGTAGGCCAACATGGACACTTTTAATTTCATTTTAGGAGTTAAAATTTGTTATGTGCCAAAATGACTTAACCGGTTATAATTTAGCAAAAAGCACCAAACAATCAGGAAAATTGGAATGAGCAATAAATAACCCTCAACTATTAATATAAATAGTATTATTGGGCTCGGGTGTTACATCAGCAGACGTTTGTATTGAAGGTCGAGCAGAGAATACAGCATGGACCTCATCTTCCGAGTCGCTACCAAAGATCAACGTAGGAGCAGATGGTCCCGGCTTGTTGTATTGGGGCGGACCCGAATAAACTATCTCCTCTTCCTCCTCGGTATCACTGCCGAAGACAGGGTTGGTGGCGTTAGCCTTATTCTCCGTCTTGTGACACCTCTCTGTGTCTTCGAAATCCGGTAAAAAGTATTTGGCATCTTCATATATACGGACCTCGTTCACAGAGAACGGGTTCAGTTCTCCCGTCACGGTATACTCGAGACCATCCTTAAAATACTTCATATACTGATGTTGTGTAGAAGGGATGATGTTGTACTCGTGTAACCATGGTCGGCCAAGCAGAGCGTTGTAGCATGTCTTGGCGTCTATGACGTGGAACTTAATGTCCGTGACGAATAGCCCAAAGCGTAGCGTCAGTATTACAGACCCAAGAGTTCTTGATGATTGGGAGTCGAACCCGGAGATGGTGATCTTTTCCCGAGCAAGGTGCTGGACGCTCATGCAGATTTCTTTTAACACCCGCACATTAAGAAGATTAACGGAGGATCCATTGTCGGCCAGGATTTTGCCTATCTTTATATCGTGGCAGTATCCTAAGACATAAAGGGGGCGATTGTGTTCGCACGTCCCAAGGAGAAGGTCTTCATCGCCAAAAGTGACATCGGCCGTGTGCACTTCCTCCAATTCATCCTTCATCTTTTCTTCGGCCAGGAAAGCTTGGAATTGTTCCGGCTCCTATAGTGCCTTGATTAATGAATCTCTCGCCTCTTTTGATAGTAAAAGAGCGTCAAGAATGCTGAGCTGCGAGGGTCGCTTCCTCAGATGCGCTAAGACGTTGTAATCCACCTTATTTTTCTGTGGCGGGTCCTTGGCAGTTAGCTCTTCTATGACTTGGTCATCTAAGACGATATCTTCAGAGACCTTTTCTTTCCCTTTATCTTTTTTGTTTGAGGGTCCGAGATTCTTTTCGGGCAGCGTCCGATTACGCAGCCGGATATTTTCGCAGACTTCGGCTCTTCTTCTTTTCCCGAGATGGACTCTTTAAAGAGGGGGCTAAGAGCCATTTCCTCGTCAGAATCGCTCCCGAATGTGAGCACTTGCGATCCCCCAGCGTTAACCATGTGACAATCGCCGGTAGTTCTGTTAAGCCCCTCGGTTGTATTTTTCCGCTCCCGACGAGTTTTACGCTTCTCCAGCTTAAAATGTTGTCGATGAGCAACATATCCTTGCCACCATCTATTGAAAGCTTTGCACTCTTCAGTGGGGTGCGAAATCTTCCGATGATACAGGCAGTAGGAGGGGTGCATTTCCACTTCACCAGTAATGCTTCCTTCAGAGGATGGTAGCTTCATGCCCATTGATATGGCCTTAGCAAACCTTTTCCTCGTTTTGAATTTGCTTTTATCCGCGGTGGATGTATTTTGCTCCAGCGGGAGTGTCTCAACTCTTTCGTCAAGTCGCTGGCGCTTGGCCCTTTCAAATATAGCCGTCTCGCGTTCCCGATCAGCTTTACTTTTCAACAGAGCTTCATTGAGGAATGCGTCAATTATTTCATCCGATGGCCCCAGAAATTCCGGTTTAGGATCTGCCCCCAGCTTTTCAGTGCAAGGAGTTTTCTCATCGTCTATAAACGAATGGGAGATCATATGGCAGCTCGCCACGTATTCCTCATATTCATCCAACGAACTATCCCCCTCATCTTCCTCTTGAAAGACGTGTTTGAGGAACTCTTGGAGTGTGATGGGAGTCCGTGCTTTCTGGTTATATTCCTCCAGCGCGTCAATCAGATTTTGTAAGTCCGTGCGCTTGTCGCCGGGCTTCACGGGCTTCTTGGATTTCTTCTTCTTTTTCTTCGAAGATTCTGACAGCTGGTTGTGAGCGCTTGGGCCACCACCATCGGTCTTTTGAGTTGGACGTGGCTTCAACATTTCTTCAATGATCTGAGGTTCCAACGGGTTCTTCCACCTAATCGCTGGGCATGTTTGAAGATCGTTTAGCATCCTCTTTGTCTTGGCTGATAGTACAACCTCCTATGGGGCTTCTTCAACGAGAGACCACGTTGCCCCCGGTGTATTCATCCTTTTAGAGGCATGAGGTTGCGGCGGATTCACCTTCCGTCTGTCGGACAACGCGAACTTGCCCTGTTGGTACTGGTATTCAATCCAATTTTTGAAGACGTAGCAATCTTCGATCGGATGACCCAGTACTCGGTGATAGGGACAGTAGTTGGGCTCATTGACATCATTTGGTTGCGACGGACGCTTTGGATCCGGCAGATTTATGAGTCGGTTGTGCAACGCCAGCTCAAATAATCTTCTCGTTTTATCTCGGGGAAACGAGTAAGGACGTCCTAGCATCTCCTCAAGGGGTACGTGCGGATGCATATTATTTTGACGGACAACCGGTTTCGAGTTGCTCGGCTGTTGTTGAGCATTAGCGACAACGATCGCTTTCCCCTTCCCCTTCTCATTTCGGGAGTCCGGCTTCGGAAGAGGAGGTCTATGGCCCATCTGATCCATTTGCGCTAGCTTGTCGATCAGGGCCTGGAAGGTAGTCGGCTTGAAGAACATCATAAATTGGAGATGGTTGCTTGCGGATCAAGGGTTCCCATAAACATACCCACTGTAGGAGCTTCTTCAATGCGTTGCTCGCATTTTGACCATAAGTTCCGCCACCGTATAGCATATTGGACCCATGTCTCGCCCGGCTTCACTCTGGCATTAATCAATGCCGTCATCGGGATGCGTTCGCTGGCGCTTGCGAAATGCTGCGTAAACAGCAGTTCCATCTCCGCAAATGTCTTGATAGAGTCATTTGGGAGCTCAGAGTACCACTCGAACGCTGTATCTGACAGGCTGCCGACGAACTGGCGAAGCAACAATTTATCATCACCGCCGGTGTTGCCGCATAGTGCCCTAAACTGGGCAACATGCTGGTGGGGATTGCCCGTTCTCTTATAGACATGGAATTTCGGTATCGTATAGCCCGGCGGGTACTTGATTTGATCATACCAGCTCGGATATGGTCGTCCTGTTTTTATGACCTGACCGGCTGCCTCAGTCGCATGATGAACCCGTATTTGTTGGGCTATATACTCGTCCAAGTCAGCTTTAGAGATTGTCTCCTCCTTGGCTGTTGACAGAGCCGGTGGAGGATTTGACGTTTCTCCCCTATCGTCTTCAAGGACGATCAGGGGATCTTCAGCTGGAGGATCTTGTTGGATCATCATTCCCACCATGTCTTGGAACAGGAGGGCCATTAGCTTTATATTGGCTGTTTGTTCAGCAGCCTCTTTATCCTTCTTCTCCAATATCCGACGAAGGAATTCAGCATCAGTTTCTTGCTCCTGGAGTTCATCCGAGGACACTTCGGGGCTTTCTTTTGGCCCAGTGAGTGCGGCCATCGTGTTCATCATCTCCTGGAGCTTTTGCTGTTGCTCCTGAGCTTTGTTCACTGACTGTGCAAGCGGTCTATGGCCTGTAGATGCACGGCTGTCCTCCTTTCCCGACGCCATGTATACAGTATGGACTACAATGCCCCTGGACTTAGGGTGTTTGGGCTCGCCGCCTTTGACATTTTCCGCGGGCGTGGGAATTTTCTCCGGCCTCCTTCTCTTATGGGCCGTTGAAGTTGAGAGGGCCGTTGCAGCAGGCACCCTGGTGGTGGTCGTCCTTTGCTGTTTGTCCGGACGGTTCTTTTCTTCTTGCACTTTCGCCCTTTTCTGCCGGCGAGAGTGATCTTGGTCAATCACGGAGTCTTGAACCCTCCGCCAGACTTTATAAATTTTGGAGGATAGCCGTTGAGGGGCTGCTCCAGCTGAGTTTCTGAAACTCTCTCCGCAGGTGGAGGAGATCTTTTCAGTGTGGCAGTCGGAGAGTTCTTGCGTACCCTCCTTAGTAATTCAAAGATGTTCCCAGTTGGAACAGCAGTATCAACTTCCACCATTGGAGCGGGTGGAGTTAGCCCTGAGGGGGAGTTGCCCCATGCCTTCCTTACTCGGCGCCAGTGGCGACGTCGAGCGTGATGAGCCATTGGGACTGGCTCGGCGATAGAGACAGCTTCATCTTGCCCCTTGTCTGAATGAGGTGCTGCTGGTGTCAGCCTCTTAAAGACTGAGGTTGTCCTTTGAGTGGCAATATTCAATCTGTCAAAGGCAGATCCTCGAGCAGGGGCAGGAGCCGGAATAGTCAGCCTTGAAAAGACTAACTCCTTGATAGGAGAAGCCGCCTTGGCGACTTCAGGAACAACCGTTGCTGCCTTCCTTGGGACAGCCACTTTATGGTTCATAGGCTTCTTAGCGGGCCCATCAGAGTTCTGATCCAGCCTGGCAAAGACAGAGGCTGCTAGTTTGATGTTGGACGACCCGTTGAAAGGGGCCGTTGGAGTAGCAAGTCGATCGAAGACCGACTTCTTTGAAGCTTCCGGTACGGGTATTGGCAGGGTGAAGCTTGCAGGAGGGATCATGGTCCCGAAAAACAGGCCGGTGGTGGCCTGAGTCACTTTCTCCACAGGCATAGTAAGGACGGAGGCCGCTTGAGGCCCATATGTTACACCTCCAGGTGAGGTGGAGCGTCGGTTGCATTGGCACTTCGAGCAGTTCAAGCAATTGGAGGCCATTGATGCTTGATTTCTGCGCCAGGAAAAAGATCAAATCTTAGTAACTTGCAACCCAAAGGCAACCATTAACAAACCGCGATTCGTTCGCGAAGACGACACACGAAGTGTGGAGTGGAAAGAGGAAAAGGTCCCACCGGGCGTGCCAGAATCTGTTCCCCTCCGAAAGACGGGGCGGAGACGCGGTGAACGTCTTGCCTGAAATTCGGGGCAGATGCTATTTGGTTTTATCCGTCCACCTCTCCGAAGATGCCAAGTTGATTTATGGCACCGTGTATCGGAGGTTTAGACGGATGCGGCCGATGTAGCAGATTTCGTCAGATTCCCCCTCGCTTGAGGGGTTTTTGATTGTGGAGACGCTCTTCCCTGCAGGCGCCAGCCCCTGCAGTTAATTACGCTACTGCATCGCGGTAGCCACTTTCTCCTTCTCCAGATGTTCACTTCGTGTCATGTGTGTTTGTTTTGTTTGTGGTTGTCGGGACCCGTCACCTCTCTGACATCATTGAAGGATTACAACGATAGGTGTCAGAGGAGTTCGGAGATATACCCTCGAACCGGATGTAAATTGATTTAGGAGAGCAGCCGTGCTCAGTCAATTTAATTTGAGGACTTACGGCCAGAATTGGGCTAAGTCCAGTTGAGAATATTCAACGTTTTTCTTGATCTTTGGCCTATTAAGCCTATGCTAGGGCTTCGCCCCTGTTTAATAATGCACTGCATTTTATTTTAGCCTGCTAGGCCTTTCTGATTTGGGGTCAGTCCCTTTATAAATGATGCAGAGCATCTGTTCTTATTTGGGCTCTGCCCTTATTTAAAATAATGCATAGCATTTTATTTGGCCTGTTAGGCCTTTTTTAATTGGGCTCGGCCCTTCTTTTCAATAATGCAGTGCATTAATTATCTGACAGTGGTCATGTGGCCTGTCAGGCGCTTTGCGCCAATTATTGAGCGCAAGCGCTTGTGGTGGTGACACGTGTCACGCAAGCGCAGTGCGCTGCGCTGTTGCGCTGCTGACACGTGGCGCGCTCTGGTAATTTGCACCAATTTCAGATAGCAATGCTCTATTTTAAAAGCGCACGGCGCAAGTTGTCTTGGAGCTGACACGTGGCGCTCTCTGGTGGCTTGCGCCAACCCAAGAGCGCAATAGTGCAGATTTACAAGTGCAAGGCACTGTTTTACTGACTTAATCCAATTTTGGATTTAAGAGAGGAATCTTTAAGATTCCAGAACCAATGGTTCATAAAAAAGTGCAAGGCACTGTTATTATTTTTTTTTTATTGAAGATCATTGATCTTGTTCTTAGATCAATGATCTATTCAGAAAAAATTCTTCTATTTTATAAAGGTTTTTACCTTTTTCTTGAGTTCTTTTCAAAATTCTTCAGAGTTCTCTCTGTTTTGAAGTTCTTGATGTCTATGTCTTTTGAATTGGGGTCTAGGGGCCTTTATATAGTGCCCATAAATTTGTTAAATTTGTTAAAGATATCATTCTCTGAGTGATTTGGGGGAATTTTCCCCACCGTTGGATTTTTGATCCAAGGGCTTCTGTTTTACACAAGACAATCTTCTTGTTTTAACAAGAACAGAAAGATCTTACTAGAATTTTAATTCTGTTTGGCGCAAACGCCCCAGCGCTTGACACGTGTCACGCAGCGCACAGCGCAGCGCAACTGCGCTGGCACGTGTCGCACAGCGCACTGTGCAGCGCAACTGCGCTGACACGTGTCACGTAGCGCAGCGCTTGCGCAACTGAACCGTTGCTTCCTTTAATTTTGTTTTAAATAGAGTCTTGCTCTGATTGGGCGCGCTGCCTCGGGCGCTGCGCTTTCTGCGCTGGCGTGCCTGATTTTGACACGTGACGCCCTGCGCGCAGCGCAGAGGATCTGAAACGTTGCTTCATTTATTAAAATTTAAATTTTGAAAGTAGAGCTTTACTCTGATTGGGGGGGATCGGAAGCGTTGCTTTATCTCCCGCCTTGGAATTTGAACAGAGTTTTGCTCTGATTGGGGTAAACAGGGAGGATGAAATGCGTACTAGATATCCACATCTTTTTGTAAACTAGTCCTCAAATAAAAGTTGTAAATTTCGAGTACGAAATTTTTGTAAGGAGGGTAGACTGTAACAACTCCATTTTTAATGTACAAAGAATTGATTTAAATTCAAAGTATACTTGGAGAATAATGTTGCTGATATCTCGTTAAGTATTTATTTCACACCATAATTACAAGAAGGAGCTTGTAGCTCATTGGTAATACCTTGTATTGTTGAACCTAGCCACCAAAGTTCAAATCCCATACCCCACATTATTTTTTGATTATTTTTGTTTTAAATTTTATAGAAGCTCAACAGTCCAACAGCCATAACTCCCAAATATCCCACTACACATGAAAAGTTAGAAGCACCAGTGGCTACCCCCGGCGACACCCCACCTCTCGACCACCGGACTCGGCCGGGATCGGCCGACTCGTGCCGGTGCCACCGGCCGGACTCGGCCGGACCGCCGAGTCCCCAACAGAAAATTTTTGCCCCTTGGTCTCCCCTACCCCTCTGTATACTTTAATTTCTCAGATCGTTTCCAGATAGCACAATAACTCTCATTCAATCCATTTTTAATACATTTTTCCTATTTTTTTACATTTTCTAATTAAAAACTCTACACCTACCCTAACCCTAGCCTAACCCTATAAATACACCCCTACCTCCTACCCTCTCATCCCAAAATTCTGAGCCCACTCTCTCAAAATCTCAAGAAAACCTTTTGTACTTTGAAAACGAGCGAAAGGCGAAGCCCTGACGAAATCGACGGCGAAATTCCGGTGATCGTGCTAGGAACTCTCGATTACGAATCGACGCACCGGCGGATCCTCTACTTCCCTCTCACTCTCTAGTGTTGTCCAAACCCGTAAGTCCCCCTTTCTATCTTTCTTTTCTTTCATAAAAAATACGAATTTGAAAAACCCGACGGAATCGGAACAAATCCGATTTCCGATTCGGTTTTCTATAAAATTTCACTTCTCACCAATTCCATCATGCTTAAACATCTTTATGTTGACTATTAATCATTTAACAACTAATTTGAACAAGTTTCATCACATAAAATGATAACGTTTCCATTTATCGTATTTTTTTTCACTTAAATACCAAAATGTTTTGCTTTCACATTTAACCCCTTTAACATTGCTATACATTTATGTAGATCACGAGGTAACGACCTATCTCCTCACACACTCATATGCAAACATAACACGCTACCTTAGAAACTTAGAATATGATAAAACAATACTTTCATTTAAATACCATAATCTTAATAAAACCATTTCTTAAAGTTTTAGGTTTGATACACTTCAAATAAATACCTGCTATCAAAGCTTCATACTCGGCTTCATTGTTTGTCCTCGGCTCTGTTAAGGAGAAGGCAAAGCGCATTATCCCTCCTTGTGGAGTCACGAAGATGAGGCCTACCCCTGATTTGATTATAGGGGTGTTTTATTTGCGCTTCTTCATGGAGGATGCTCCGTCGAAGTAAAGTTCCCACCGGGTGCCATTACCGTCGATCGTGTCAAACGCATGCTCATCTGGCAGTTCGCAATTCAAAGGAGAATCGGCAGGTATCGGATGCTCAGCGAGGAAATCGGCGATGGCCTGGCCTTTTACTGCCTTAAGAGGCCGATAAGTTATTGAGAACTCCATCAAGAGCAAGGTACATTTAGCGAGCCGCCCTGTCAATATGGCCTTTGACATCAAATATTTGAGAGGATCCACCTTCGATATGAGACGGACGTCATGCGCCAATACATAGTGCCTAAGCTTCGTTATAGCAAAGATCAGTGACAGGCAATGTTTTTCGATAGGAGAATAATTGCTTTCTGCCCCCAGTAGAACTCGACTCAAATAGTATAAGGCTCTCTCCTTCCCTTAGTCGTTCTCTTGTGCCCATAATGCGCCTAAGGAACCTTCGAGGGCGGTTGTATACAGAATGAGGGGTTTTCCCTTGACCGTAGCAGCCAGCACTGGTGGATTCTGCAGGTATTGCTTGATTTCATCCAGCGCGCTTTGGCATTTGTGATCCCAGACGAACGGGGTTCCCTTCTTCATCAGATGACTGTAAGGACGACACTTGCCTGAGAGATTGGCTATAAATCACCGAATATACGCGAACTTCCCTTGGAGAGACCGCAATTGCTTGAGAGTCCTCGGCGGGGGCATCTCCATAATTTCCTTGATCTTTGACGGATCTATCTCTATGCCTCAGTGTCTGACGACGAATCCCAGGAAGTTGCCCGAGGAAACTCCGAACGCGCATTTGAGAGGGTTCATCTTCAAGTTGTATTGCCGAAGGCGTTGAAATACGATCTTCAGATGCTCTAAATGCTCCTCGTATGATTTGCTTTTCACCACGAGGTCGTCGATATAGCATTCGACGATTTCATGTATAAGGTCATCGAAGATCTTCGTCATGGCCCTCTGATAGGCGGCGTCGGCGTTCTTTAGACCGAAGGGCATCACCTTGTAGCAGAATATACCCAAAGGGGTCCGGAAAGCGGTATGCTTCTGGTCCTCGGGATGCATCTTTATCTGATTATATCCTGACGATCCATCCATGAAGGAGAAAACCTCATGAGTGGACGTATTGTCTATCATTAGCTCGGTGACCAGTACTGGGAAGTCATCCTTCGGGCAGGCTTTATTGAGATCCCGAAAATCCACACATATGCGCACTGTCCCGTTTTTCTTCATCACTAGGACAATGTTGGCGATCCAATCAGGATACTGAACCTCTTGGATGAAACCAGAGTCGATTAGCTTCTTGACCTCGGCGTTGATGCTCATCTCAAGCTCAAGCCGTATTCTTCTCGGCGCTTGTTTGATTGGCTTGACGTCCGGGGATATGGCCAGTTTGTGAACCGCAATCTCTGGGTCTAGTTCTGGCATCTCGGAATAATTCCATGCGAAGCAATCTCTATGCTGCATGAGCACGTTCTTTAGTGTAGCCACCCTTTTTTCAGACATCAATTCGCTGACGAACGTCGGTCGCGGGTCACTTGCCTTCCCCAAATCAATTTTCTTGAGATCATCTGCAGTGGTATGTATTCCATCTTCCAGCTCTTTCGGCGCCGGTGGAAACTCCGAGATCACTTCGTCGTCATTGTTTTCGAAGCACCAGGGGAGATTATCCATACCGTCGGGGTCTTCTTTTGATAGCGTTATCACGTGGCAGGTACGAGCTCGATTCCAAGACCGATGTTGATCTGGTTCTACCCTCGTGGATTTGGATTCATGCTTCTGTGGTGAGGTTACCTTCCAGCTGTTGGATAAAGTGAACCTGCCTTGCTGATATTGATCTTCGACCCAGTTCTTGAAGGTGAAGCGGTCTTCAATAGGATGTCCTATTGCCTTATGATAGGAGAAATAGTCCGGATGAGAGACTTCGCCTGCTTGCTCGGGGTGCTTGGACTCCGGGAGTATGATCAGTTGATGTTTTATGGCAAGATCAAGTATTTTCTTCGTCTTGTCTTGAGCAAAAGAGTATGCTCGCCCCATCTTCTTTATAAGAGATGAATCCGGATTGCCTGGTTCCTGATCGCGTGATTTCTTGGACCCGCTTTGTCGCTGTCGAACGCCTTTCCCGTTCTTTGGTTTGTTTCTGCCTCTGCGTCGTGCCTTTTGTACAACGGGTTGACGGGGAGGGGCACTTTCATCTTTCGCAGCCTGTTGAAAAAGGCGTTGCGTCCTGGCTTTCTCGTAGGTGGCCATTTCGCGATTATAGTCATCTCGAACCTTTTGACCCGCTTCCCTTATAAGCTTGTCCATTTGTTCTTCGAACGACAGACTGGGCATTTTCACGTCGGGAGCTCTTTCTGGTTCAGGGTTAGAATCTTCCTACTGAGCATCTCCTTCTTCATCAAAGTCATGTATGACGTAGCAGTTGCGGAGTAGCTCCCGTTTCTTGGACCAAATATATCCAAGCCCGATCGTTTCTATTCTCCCATTGGGCAACTTGCGCTGAGTTCCGGGAACGTTCCAGATCCTGTCATAGAACTTAGATTTTCGAGCGGTCTGTTTGAAAGGTACGCCTTGGCGCCTTAACAACCTTTTTAGTCCGCTCGTGTAATATCTGGGCAAACGGATGGGCTGGAGCCTGTCAAGTGTAGGATTCGCGCCGTGCCAGATTTCTTTCTCCCCTTTGGTTTCCCCGGATCGGTAGAATAGGATCGCCTTTTCACCTTCTCGCCTGGGAAGGATATAGAACGTCTGCAGCTCTTCCACACTATAGGTATCAAACGAGTCTAGTTCTTTATGATGCTTGGGCGGAACCATGGCAACTTGTAAATTTTGCTCTTCATCAGCGAAGGTTTGTATTGAAGGCCGAGCAGAGAATATAGCATGGACCTCATCTTCCGAATCGCTGCCAAAGATCAACATAGGAGCGGACGGTCCCGGTTTGTTGTACTGGGGTGGACCTGAATAAACTATCTCTTTCTCCTCCTCGGTATCACTCCCGAAGACCGGAATGGTGGTGATAACTTTGTTCACCGGTTTGTGACATCTCTCTGTGTCTTCAAAGTCTGGCAAGAAGTATTTTGCATCTTCGTACTTGCAGACTTCGTTCACGGAGAATGGGTTTAACTCTCCTGTCACAGTATACTCGAGACCATCCTTGAAGTATTTCATACACTGATATTGTATAGAAGGGATGATGTTGTATTCGTGTAACCAGGGCCTGCCGAGCAAAGCGTTATAGCAAGTCTTGGCGTCGATGACATGAAATTTAATATCTGTGACAAGTAACCCGAAACGTAGTGTTAGTATCACAGACCCGAGAGTTCGTGATGACTGAGAGTCGAACCCGGAGATGGTGATTTTATCACGAGCGAGGTGCTGAACGCTCATGCAGATTTCCTTCAACTCTCGCACGTTGAGGAGATTGATGGAAGACCCATTGTCGACCAGGATTTTGCCTATCTTTATATTGTGACAGTATCCGGAGACATATAGGGGACGGTTGTGCTCACACGCCCCGAGGAGGAGATCTTCATCGCCGAAGGTGATATCGGCTGTGTGCACTTCTTCTAGCTCGTCCTTCATCTTTTCTTCGGCGAGGAAAGCTTGGAATTGCTCTGGCTCTTGTAGCGCCTTGATCAATGAATCTTTTGCTTCTTTTGATAGTAAAAGGGCGTCGAAAATGCTGAGCTGCGAGGGTAGCTTCCTCAAGTGTGCTAGAACGTTGTAGTCCACCTTACTCTTTTTTGGCGGGTCCTTGGTGGTCAGCTCTTTCATGACTTGGTCATCTAGGGTGATATCCTAAGAGACTTTTTCTTTTCCTTTATCTTTTCTATTCATGGGTCCGAGATTCTTTTCGGGCAGCGTACGATTGCGCAGCTGAATATTTTCACAGGTCTTCGGCTCTTCCTCTTTTCCGGAGGTGGACTCTTTAAAGAGAGGGCCAAGAGTCATCTCTTCGTCAGAGCCGCTCCCAAAAGTAAGAACTTGCGATCCCCCAGCGTCGACCATGTGACAATTGCCGGTAGTTCTTCTAAGCTCCTCGGTCGTACTTCTTCGCTCCCGACGAGTTTTGCGTTTCATCCGCTTAAAATATTGCCGGTGAGCAACATATCCCTGCCACCACCTTTTAAAAGAGTTGCACTCTTCGGTGGGGTGTGCAATCTCTCGATGATATGAGCAGTAGCTAGGATGTGTTTCTACTTCACCGAGAATATTTCTTTCGGAGGGCGGTAGCTTCATCCCCATTGATATGGCTTTAGCGAACCTTTTCTTCATTTTGAACCTGCTTTTATTTGCAACGGAGGCACTTTGATCTGGTGGGAGTGTTTTAACCCTTTCGTCCAGTCGCCGGTGTCTGGCCTTTTCAAATATGGCCATCTCACACTCCCGATCAGATTTACTTTTAAGAAGAGCTTCATTCAGGAATGCATCAATCATTTCGGCTGATGGCCCTAGAAGTTCCGGTTCAGGCCCTGCCCCCAGTTTCTCTTTACAAGGAGCTTCTTCATCGTCTATCGATAAGTGAGAGATCACATGGCAACTTGCTACGTAATCCTCAGATTCATCCGACGAGTCTTCTCCATCATCTCCGTCTTCAAGGACGTGGCCGAGGAACTCTTGGAGCGTGATTGGAGTCCGCGCCTTCTGGTTATACTCTTCCAGCGCGTCGATCTGTTTCTGAAGGTCCGTGAGCTTTTCGCCATGCTTCACGGGCTTTTTGGATTTCTTCTTCTTTTTCGAAGATTTTGACGGCTGGGTATGTGAGTTTTGGCTGTCACTACTGATCTTTGAAGTTGGGCTCGGCTTCAGCATCCCTTCGATGATCTGGGGTTCCAACGGATTCTTCCATCTGATTGCCGGGCATGTCTGAAGATCATTCAGCATCCTTTTGGTTTTGGCCGAAAAGGCCACTTCCCATGGAGCTTCTTCAACAAAAGAGCATGTTGCCCCCGGTGTATCTGTCTTTTTAGGAGTGTGCAGTTGTGGTGGGTTTACTTTCCACTTCTCAGACAGAGAAACTTGCCTTGTAGGTACTGATCCTTGATCCATCCCTTAAAGACGAAGCAATTTTCGATTGGATGGCTTACCGTTTGGTGGTAAGGGCAATAATTGGGATTATTCACTTCGCCGAGTTGCGATGGTCGCCTTTGATTCGGCAAATTGATAATCCTGTTGCGCATCGCCAGCTCGAATAGTCTCTTCGTTTTATCCCGTGGGAACGAGTAAGGACGCTTCATCTTCTCATTATAATAGCGTCGTCTCTCTTCCAGTTGATCCGCTAGCTTTGGGGCACTGGGCTGCTGTTGGGTGTTCGCAACGAAGATTGCCTTCCCTTTACCCTTTTCGTTCCGCGGTTCCGGCTTCGGGAGAGATGGTCTATGACCCATTCGGTCCATCTGAGCCAGCATGTCGATTAGAGCCTGGAATGTGGTCGGTTTGAAGAACATCATGAACTGTGAAATAGTTGCATGAGGGTCTAGAATGCCCACGAACATGCCCACCACTGGTGCTTCTTCGATGCGATGTTCGCATTTCGACCATAGATTCCGCCATCGGATCGCGTACTGAACCCACGTTTCGCCCGGCTTCACCCTGGCATTGATCAATGCCGTTATTGGGGTGTGTTCACTAGCACTTGCAAATCGCTGGGTGAACAACAACTCCATCTCTGCGAAGGTTTTGACGGAGTCATTTGGAAGTTCGGAGTACCACTCAAACGCCGTCTCCGATAAGCTGCCGACGAATTGGCGGAGCAAGAGCTTATCATCGCCACCAGTATTGCCACAGAGAGCCCTGAACTGAGCGACATATTGATGGGGATTTCCTGTCCCCTTGTACACATGGAACTTCGGGATCGTATAGCCCAACGGGTACTTTATCTGATCATACCAGCCTGGATACGGTCGCCCAGTTCTAACAATTTGCCCAGCCGCTTCATTCGCCTGGTGAACTCGTATCTGCTGAGCGATGTAGTCATCCAGGGCAGCTTTGGAGATTGTCTCCTCCTTGGCTGTTGACAGAGCCGGCAGAGGATTCTATGTTTCCCCTCTGTCATCCTCAATTATTACCGGAGGATCTTCGGCTGGGGGATCCGGCTGGATCATCATGCCTACCATATCTTGGAATAGAAGGGCCATTTGCTTTATATTGGCCGCTTGTTCTGCGGCCTCTTTGTCCTTCTTCTCCAGCATTCTCCGAAGGAACTCGGCATTAGTTTCCTGCTCATGGCGTTGTTCCGAGGATGCCTCTGGGCTTGCTTTCGGTCCTGTGAGCGCGGCCATAGCAATCATCATCTCCTGAAGCTTCTGCTGCTGCTCTTGGGCTTTTGTCACGGATCGCGTAAGCGGTCGGTGACCTGTGGAGATACGGCTATCCTCTTTTCCGGATGCCATATAGACGGTATGCACCACCATGCCTCCAGACTTAGGGTGTTTGGGCTCAGTGCCTTTGACATTTGTCGAAGGCATGTGGATTTTCTCCGGCCTTCTCCTCTTATGAGCGGTCGAAGTTGAGGGGGCCGTTGCAGTGGGCACCCAAGTAGCCGTCGTCTTTTGTGGTTTAACAGGACGGTTTTCTTCCTGTCGGACCTTCAACTTCTTCTGTCGGCGGGGATAGTCTTGATCAACCACCGACTCTCGGACTTGTCGCCAGATCTTGTAAACTTTAGAGGACAGCCGCTGACGGGGTTGTTCCGGTTTTGCTTCTGCGACAGTCTCTACCGGTGGAGGAGATCTTTTTAGTACGGTGGTAAGCGAATTCCTGCGCACCTTATTCAGCAGCTCAAAACTGTTCCCGGTTGGAACAGCAGCATTAATTTCCACCGTTGGAGCTGGTGGAGTTAGCCCAGAGGGGGAGTTGCCCCGGCCTTCCTTACTCGGCGCCAGTGGCGACGTCAAGCGTGTCGAGCAGTTGGGGTTGATTCGATGATGGGGATGACTTTGTCTTGCCCCCTGTCCAGGTAAGGCGCCGCCGGTGCCAGCTGTTTACCCCAATCAGAGTAAAGCTCTGTTCAAATTCCGAGGCGGGAGATGAAGCAACGCTTCATCTTCCCCCAATCAGAGCAAAGCTCTGCTTGGAAAATTTAAATTTTAATAAATGAAGCAACGCTTCTGATTCTTTGCGCTGCGCGCAACGCACCACGTGTCTGGCGCAGACGCATCAGCGCAGCGCCCAAGGCAGCGCACCCAATCAGAGCAAAGCTCTGTTCAAGGCAAAAAGTAAAGGAAGCAACGTTCAGTTGCGCAAACGCTGCGCTGCGTGACACGTGTCTGCGCAGTTGCGCAAGCACAGCTGCGCAAGCGCTGCGCTGCGCGACACGTGTCTGTGCAGTTGCGCAAGCACAACTGCGCACGCACAGTTGCGCAAGCGCTGCGCTGCACGACACGTGTCTGCGCAGTTGCGCAAGCACAACTGCGCAAGCGCTGCACTGCACCACACGTGTCTGCGCAGCTGCACAAGCACAGCTGCGCAAGCACCGCGCTGCGCGACATGCGTCACGCGCTGGGGCGTTGCGCAAAACAGAATTGAAATTTTAAAGAAATCTTTTCTGTTCTTGTTAAAACAAGAAGATTTTCTTCTGTAAAACAGGAGCCCTTGGATCAAAGATCCAACGGTGGGAAAATTCCCCAAATCACTCAGAGAAAGATCTCTTAAACAAATTTAACTAATTTATGGGCACTATAAAAAGGACCCTAGACCTCAATTCAAAACAGGGAACATTTTGGGGAAAAATTAAACAGAGAAGACTCTGAAGAATTGGAGAGAAATCCTCAAGAATAAAGAAAAAGGTAAAAACCTTTAGAAAAAGAGAAAATTCTCTTAGGAACAAATCATTGATCTGAGAACAAGATCCAGGATCTCTAATGAAAAGAAAAGAAATAAATAAATAATAAACAGTGCCTTGCACTTCTTTTTATGAACCATTGGTTCTGAATCTAAAAGATTCTCAAGATAACAGTGCCTTGCACTTCTTTTTATGAACCATTGGTTCTGAATCTAAAAGATTCTCAACATAACAGTGACTTTCACCTTATATGAACCACTGGTTCCTAGAAAACAAGAAAAAACTTGTTTTCTCTGATCTGAAATTGATCCAAAAGAATAAGAACAGTGCCCAGCACTTGCCAAAACTGCGCTATTGCGCAAGCCGCCAGGAAGCGCCACGTGTCAGCAGTGCAGCAGCACAGCGCACTGCGCTGTTGCGCTTGCGCTCACCAGAACGTGACACGTGTCACCTCCACGAGCGCTTGCGCTCATTAATTGCGCAAAGTACCTGACAAGCCATATGGGACACTGTCAGGGTATCTAATGCAATGCATTATTAAAGGGCAGAGCCCAATCAAAGGTCCAAGGGACCAAATAAAAGTGCTGCACATTATTTTAAAAAGGCAGAGCCCAATTAAAAAGTCTAAACAGACCAAAAATAATGCTATGCATTATTTAAAGGGGCAGAGCCCAATTGAGAGGTCTAAAGGACCAAAACAAATGCTCTGCATTATAATAAAAAGGGCAGAGCCCAGTCAAAATAGGCATAAATAGCCTGAAGTAATGCTATGCATCATTCTAAAAAGGGGAAAGCCCAAACAGTGGCCTAACAGGCCAAATGCAAACAAAATGTGAACATTTTCAACTGGACTTAGCCCAATTTTGGCCGTAAGTCCTTAAATAAAATTGACTGAGCAAGATTGCTCTCTTAAATCAATTTACGACCGGTTTGAGGGTACATCTCCGAACTCCTCTGACACATGCCGTTGTAATCCTTCAACGACGTCAGAGAGGTGACGGGTCCCGACAACCGCATATCAACATAGACTGCGGGGTCCTTAAACTCGTGGACCGAAACGTCCTTAAACTAATATCGGACCGAAACGTCCTTAAACTAACGTCGGACCGAAACGTCCTTAAACTAACGTCGGACCGAAACGTCCCTAAACTAATATCGGAGTCCCTAAACTGGCGATGGACCACCACGTCCCTAAACTGGCGATGGACCACCACGTCCCTAAACTGGATCATGGACCACCACGTCCCTAAACTGGAATATGGACCGCCACGTCCTCAAACTGGAACATGGACCACTACGTCCCTAAACTGGAACAATAGAGCCTCCAAATGCTCTTCTGCCGGATCTAAACGATCCCGTTTAAGTCGAGCTTAGACCCAAAACACGGCTAACGTATCCTTAAACATTCAAGTGGAATATAAAATTCCAAATCGACTCTGGTTCGAGGGTACATCTCCGAGCTCCTCTGACACCTGTTGTTGTAATCCTTCAACGACGTCAGAGAGGTGACGAGTCCTGACGGCCATATATTAAATGAATCACTACGTTAAGTTGATCTTAGTCTCAAACAAGACTAACGTATCCTTAACAAACGTTTAAGTTGATCTTAGTCTCAAATGCGGCTAACGTATCCTTAAACTAAAAACACCAAACCCAAATCTAAGTAAATACGGATTTGGACTAATCCAAGTCCTGCGGGCGACGGCATTACTCAGTCTCCGTATACAATCCACGGGCAACCACAAACAAAACAAACACCCACGACACGAAGTGAAATTCTGGAGAAGGAGAAAGTTGTTACCGCGATACGGTAGCGTAATTAACTGCAGGAGCTTGCGCCTGCAGAGAAGAGCATCCCCACGATCAAAAAACCCCTCAAACGAGGGGGAATCTGACGAAATCTGCTACATCGGCCGCATCCGTCTAAACCTCCGATACACGGTGCCATAAATCAACTTGGCATCTTCGGAGAGGTAGACGGATAAAACCATATAGCATCTGCCCCGAATCTCAGGCTAGACGTCCTCGCGTCGTCGGCCGCCGTTCGGAGGGGAACAGATTCTGGCAAGCCCGGTGGGACCTTTTTCTCTTTCCACTCCACATTTCGTGTGTCGTCTTCGCGAACGAATCACGGTTTGTTAATGGTTGCCTTTGGATTTCAAGTTACTAAGATTTGGTCTTTTGCCTGGCGCAGAACTCAAGCATCAATGGCTTCTAACTGCACCAACTGCTCGAAGTGCCACTGCAACGGACGCTCCACCTCACCGGGAGGTGTAGCATATGAGCCCCAAGTGGCTTCCTTCCTCGCTCTGCCGATAGACCAGGTGACCCAGGCTACCACCGGCCTATTTTTCGGGACCATGATCCCGCCTAAAAGCTTCTCTATGCCAATACCTGCACCGAAAGTGAACAAGAAGTCGGTCTTCGACCGGCTCACAGCCACGACGGCCCCTGTCAACGAGTCGCCCACTACCAAACCAACAGCCTCAGTTTTCGCCAGGCTGGATCAGAACTCTAAACTAGCTGTCCCAAAGAGGGCAACGGCCGCTACTCCGGAAGTCGTTAAGGTGGCTTCCCCTGTTAAAGAGTCAGTCTTTTCAAGACTGACGATTCCTGCTCCTGCCCCTGCTCGAGGATCTGTCTTCGACAAGTTGAATATCATCCCTCATAAGACAACCTCAGTCTTTAGGAGGTTAACACCAGCGGCGCCTCATTCAGACAGGGGGCAAAAAGAAGCTGTCTCAATCTCCGAGCCAGTCCCGACGGCTCGTCATGCTCGACGTCGCCATTGGCAACGAGTGAGGAAGGCAGGACGCAACTCCCCCTCAGGGCCAACTCCACCGGCTCCAGTGGTGGAAGTCAACGCTGCTGTTCCAACTGGGAACAGCTTTGAACTGCTGAGGAGGGTACGTAAGAATTCTCCAACCGCTACATTGAAAAGATCTCCTCCGCCCGCGGAGAGAGTTCTGGAAACAAAGCAAGAACAGCCCCCTCAACGGCTGTCCTCAAAAATATACAAGGTTTGGCGAAGGGTTCAAGACTCCGTAATCGACCCAGATCACTCTCGTCAACAAAAGAAGACGAAAGTGCAAAATGAAAAAGACCGTCCTATTAAACAGCAGGGGACAACAATCGCTAGGGAGCGAACTACAACGGCCCCTTCAACTTCAACGGCCCACAAAAGAAGAAGGCCGGAGAAAACCCCTGCGCCAACGACAAATATCAGAGGTGGTGCACCCAAACGCCCTAAGTCAGGGGGCATCGTAGTGCATACCGTCTACGTGGCATCTGGTAAAGAAGACAGCCGCTTATCTACAGGTCATCGACCGCTCACCCGATCAGTGACCAAGGCACAGGAGCAACAGCAAAAGCTCCAAGAAATGATGAATACTATGGCCGCACTTACAGGGCCAAAAGAAAACCCTGAAGCGTCCTCGGATGAACGCCAAGAGGAAGAAACCGACGCCGAATTTCTTCGCCGGATATTGGAGAAGAAAGACAAAGAGGCTGCTGAACAAGCAGCCAACATACAGCGTATGGGCCTCCTCTTTCAAGACATGATAGGGATGATGATACAACAAGATCCTCCGGCCGAAGATCCCCCGATCGTCCTTGGTGACGATAGGGGAGAGACATCAAATCCTCCGCCAGCCCTATCAACAGCTAAGGAGGATACAATCTCCAAAGCTGATTTGGATGAGTACATCGCCCAACAAATACGGGTTCATCATGCGACCGAAGCAGCTGGCCAGGTCGTAAAAACGGGGCGGCCATATCCAAGTTGGTACGATCAAATCAAGTACCCACCCGGTTACACAATTCCTAAGTTCCATGTCTATAAGGGGACGGGCAATCCTCACCAGCATGTTGCCCAGTTCAGGGCACTCTGCGGCAACACCGGTGGTGATGACAAGCTTTTACTTCGCCAGTTTGTTGGAAGTTTATCGGATACGGCGTTCGAGTGGTACTCTGAGCTCCTGAACGACTCTATCAAAACCTTCGCGAAGATGGAACTGTTGTTTACTCAGCGCTTTGCAAGCGCCAGTGAACGTACCCCGATAACGGCACTGATTAACGCCAGGGTAAAGCCAGGCGAGACGTGGGTTCAGTATGCTATACGGTGGCGGAACTTATGGTCGAAGTGCGAGCAGCGCATTGAAGAAGCTCCTGCGGTGGGTATGTTTGTGGGAACCCTTGATCCGCAAGCAACCATCTCACAGTTTATGATATTTTTCAAGCCGACTACCTTCCAGGCCTTGATTGACAAGCTAGCACAGATGGATCAGATGGGCCATAAACCTCCTCTTCCAAAGCCGGACTCCCGAAATGACAAAGGGAAGGGAAAAGCGATCGCCGTCGCTAATGCTCAACAACAACCGAGCAACTCGAAGCCGGTTGTGCGTCAAAATAATATGCGCCCATACGTAGACCTCGAGGAGAGACTATGGCGTCCTTACTCTTTTCCCCGCGATAAAACGAGAAGGTTATTCGAGCTGGCATTGCACAACAGACTTATAAATCTGCCGGAACCAAAACGTCCGTTGCAACCAAGTAATGTCAACGAGCCTAACTACTGTCCTTATAATCGAGTACTGGGTCATCCGATCGAGGACTGCTACGTTTTCAAAAATTGGCTTGAAAACCAGTACCGACAGGGCAAATTCGCGTTATTTGACAAATGGAAGGTGAATCCCCCGCAGCCCCACATCTCTAAAGGGACGAATACGCCGGGGGCAACGTGCTCCGTCATTGAAGAAGCTCCTTGGGAGATTGTATTATCAGCCAAGACAAAAAGGATTCTAAACAACCTTCAGACATGTCCAGCGATCAAGTGGAAGAATCCGTTGGAACCGCAGGTCATTGAAGGGATGTTGAAACCACGTCCAACTCCAAAGACCGATGGTGATGGCTCAAGCACTCGCAGCCAATCGTCAAAATCTTCGAAGAAGAAGAAAAAGAAGTCAAAGAATCCCGTGAAGCCTGGCGACAAGCGCACGGACTTGTAAAAACAAATTGACGCGCTGGAGGAATACAACCAGAAGGCCCGGACTCCCATTACATTCCAAGAGTTCCTCAATCACATTTTTCAAGAGGAATATGAGGGAGAAAGTTCGTCAGATGAATCTGAAGAATGCGTGGTGAGCTGTCATGTGATTTCCTATTCGTTCACGAACGGTGAGGAGACTTCTTGTACTGAAACGCTGAGGGCAGATCCTGAACCAAAAGTTCTGGGACCATCAGATGAAGTAATTGACGCATTCCTTAATGAAGCTCGGTTGAAAAGTAAAGCTAATCGGGAGCGCGAGGCGGCTATATTTGAAAGGGCCAAGCGCCAGCGACTTGATAAAGGAGCTGAGACGATCCCGTTGGAGCTAAACACCTCCGCTACCGACAAAAGCCAATTCAAGATGAGGAAAAAGTTTGCTAAGGCCATATCAATGGGCATGAAGCTACCATCCTCTGAAGGAAACATCACCGGTGAAGTGGAAACGCACTCCTCCTATTGCTTCTATCATCAAAAGATTTCGCACCCCACTCAAGAGTGCAAAGCTTTCGATAGATGGTGGCAAGGATATGTTGCTCATCAACAACGCTTTAAGCGGGAAAAGCCTAAAACTCGTCGAGAGCAAAGAAATACGACCGAAGGGCTTAAAAAAGCTGCTGGTGATTGTTGCATGGTTAACACCGGTAGATCACAAGTGCCTACATTCGGGAGTGATTCTGATGAAGAGCTAGAACTTGCCCCTCTCTTTAAAGAGTCCGCTTCGAGAAAAGAAGAAGAACCGAAGGTTTGCGAAAATATCCGGCTACGTAATCGCACGCTGCCTGAAAAGAACCTCGGACCCTCGAACAAAAAAGATAAAGGGAAAGAAAAGGCCTCTGAAGATATCGTCTTAGAAGACCAAGTGGTGGAAGAGCTAGCTGCCACAGACCCGCCAAAGAAGAATAAGGTGGATTACAACGTTTTAGCACATCTGAGGAAGCTTCCCTCACAGCTCAGCATTCTTGACGCCCTTTTGCTATCAAAAGAGGCGAGAGATTCATTGATTAAGGCGCTCCAAGACCCAGAACAATTCCAAGCATGCCTGGCCGAGGAAAAGATGAAGGATGAATTGGAGGAAGTGCACACGGCCGATGTTACTTTTGGCGATGAAGACCTTCTACTTGGGACGTGCGAACACAATCGCCCTCTCTATGTATCGGGATACTGCCATGATATAAAGATAGGCAAAATCCTGATCGATAACGGGTCGTCTGTTAACCTACTCAACGTGCGGGTGTTAAAAGAAATCTGCATGAGTGTCCAGCACCTTGCTCGTGATAAGATCACCATCTCCGGGTTCGACTCCCAGTCATCAAGAACTCTTGGGTCTGTGATACTGATGCTACGCTTCGGACTACTCATCACAGACGTTAAGTTCCACGTCATAGACGCCAAGACATGCTACAACGCTTTGCTCGGCCGACCATGGTTACACGAGTACAACATCATCCCTTCTACACAACATCAGTGTATAATGTATTTTAAGGATGGTTTCGAGTATACAGTGACGGGAGAACTGAACCCGTTCTCTGTCAATGAACTCCGCAAATACGAAGATGCCAAATACTTCTTACCGGATTTCGAAGACACAAAAAGGTGTCACAAGCAGGAGAATAAAGCTAATGCCACCATCCCTGTCTTCGGCAGTGATACTGAGGAGGAAGAGGAAATAGTATATTCGGGTCCGCCCCAACACAACACGCCAGGACCGTCCGCTCCTACGTTAATCTTTGGTAGCGACTCGGAAGGTGAAATCCATGCTGTATTCTCTGCTCGACTTTCAATACGAGCGTCCGCTGATGAAGAGCAAAGTCTACAAGTCGCCGTAGTGCCGCTTAAACACTATAAAGAACTGGATGCACTTAATATTTACAATGTAGAAGAGCTGCAAACGTTCTATATCCCTCCCAGGCGAGAAAGTGAGAGAGCAATTCTGTTCTACCGCTCTGAAGAAACCAAGGTGGAAAAGGAAGTCTGGCATGGCGCGGATCCCACGCTCGACAGGCCTCAACCTATCCATCTTCCCAGATATTATACAGAGGGTTTGAAAAAGCTGCTGAAACGCCAAGGGATATCCTTCAAGCAGACCGTTCGAAAAGCCAGGTTCTATGACAAAGTCTGGAACGTTCCCGGAACTCAACGCAAACTGCCTAATGGGAAAATGGAGACAATCGGACTTGGATACATCCGGTCAAAGAAGCGAGAGCTACTAAACAGCTGTTACGTCATGTATGACTTCGATGAGGAAGCGGATGCTCAATGGGAGGACGCTAATCCTGAGACAATGAAAATTCCAGATGCAAAAGTGCCCAGTCCGTCGTTCGAAGAGCAAATGGACAAGCTTATAAGGGAAGCGGGTCAAAAAGTCTGGGACGATCATAACCGCGAAATGGTCATCTACGAGAAAGCCAAAACGCAGCGCCTTCTCCAACAGGCCGTGAAAGATGAAAAGGCCGCTCCCTGTCAACCTGTTATAAAGAAGGCTCGACGCAAAAGCAGAAATAAGTCGAAAGGCCGAAAAGGCGATCAACAGCAACAAAGCAGGGCTAAGAAGCCACACAAACGGGAGTCAAGCGTTATTGATCTATCCCTTATGAAGAAAATGGGTCGAGCGTACTTGTTTCCTCGGGACAAGACGAAGAAGATACTTGATCTTGCTCTAAAACATCAAATGCTTACATTGCCGGAGTCTAAACATCCCGAACGAGCGGGCGAAGTCTCACACCCGGACTATTGTTCTTACCATTGAGTGCTAAGGCATCCTCTTGAAGATTGCTTCACCTTTAAGAATTGGGTCGAAGATCAGTATCAGCTTGGCAAGTTCGCTCTGTCCGACAACTGGAGGGTAACGCCGCCGCAGAAGCACGAACCCAAGGCCACGAAAGAAGAACCAGTTCCGCATTGGGATTGGAAGCGAATCCGCACTTGTCACATGATAACAATATCAAAAGAAGAGCCCGAGAACATGGATGACCTTCCCTGATGCTTCGAAAATAGCAACGACGAGATAATCTCAGAATTCCCACCAGCGCCAAAAGAGCTGGAAGATGGAATCCATACCACTGTAGGTAACCTCAAGAAAATTGAGTTGGGGACGGCAAACGATCCACGACCGACATTCATCAGCGAGTTACTATCTGAAGAAAGGGTAGCTGCGTTAAAGGACGTGCTTCTACAGCATAGAGATTGCTTCGCGTGGAACTATTCCGAAATGCCGGGACTAGATCCAGAAATTGCTGTACACAGATTGGCGATATCCCCGGACATCAAGCCAGTCAAACAGGCGCCGAGAAGAATGCGGCTCGAGCTTGAAATGAGTATCAATGCTGAAGTCAAAAAGCTAATCGACTCTGGCATCATCCAAGAAGTTCAATACCCTGAATGGATCGCCAACATCGTCCCGGTGATGAAGAAAAATGGGACAGTGCGCATATGCGTGGACTTCCGGGATCTCAATAAAGCCTGCCCGAAGGACGATTTTCCTGTGCCAGTCATCGAACTAATGATAGAAAATACGTCCACTCACGAGGTTTTCTCCTTCATGGACGGCTCGTCAGGATATAATCAGATAAAAATGCATCCCGAAGACCAGAAGCACACCGCTTTCCGGACTCCTTTGGGAATATTCTGCTACAAAGTGATGCCCTTCGGTCTAAAGAACGCCGGTGCCACCTATCAGAGGGCCATGACGAAGATCTTCGATGACCTTATACACGAAATCGTCGAATGCTATATCGACGATCTCGTGGTTAAAAGCAAATCATACGAGGAACATCTCGAGCATTTGAAGACTGTATTTCAACGCCTTCGGCAATACAACCTGAAAATGAACCCTCTCAAATGTGCATTCGGAGTTTCCTCAGGAAAATTCCTGGGATTCACTGTTCGACACCGAGGAATTGAAATAGATCCGTCTAAGATCAAAGCGATCATGGAAATGCCTCCGCCAAGGACTCTCAAACAGCTGCGGTCTCTCCAAGGGAAGCTCGCGTATATACGCGATTTATAGCCAACCTTTCAGGAAAGTGTCGTCCTTACAGTCACCTGATGAAGAAGGGAACTCCGTTCGTCTGGGATCAAAAATGCCAAAGTGCACTAGACGAGATCAAGCAATACCTGCAGAACCCGCCGGTGTTGGCTGCTCCGGTCAAGAGAAAACCCCTCATTCTTTATACAACCGCCCTCGAAGGTTCCTTAGGCATATTATGGGCACAAGAGAACGATCAAGGGAAAGAAAGAGCACTCTACTACTTAAGTCGAGTTCTGCTGGGGGCAGAAAGAAACTACTCTCCCATTGAAAAACATTGCCTGGCGTTGATTTTTGCGATAACAAAGCTTAGACACTATGCGTTGGCGCATGAAGTCCGTCTCATTTCAAAGGTGGACCCCCTTAAATACTTGATGTCGAAGGCCATATTGACGGGACGACTCGCTAAATGGGCCCTGCTCTTGATGGAGTTCTCGATAACATATCAACCTCTCAAGGCAGTGAAAGGCCAGGCCATCACCGACTTCCTCGCTTAGCATCCGATACCGGCCGACTCTCCTTTAAACTGCGATCTTCCAGACGAACATGCGTTTGATGCGATCGACGGTGATAATACCTGATGGGAGCTTTATTTCGACGGAGCATCTTCCGTGGAAAAGCGCAAACAAAGTACCCCTATAATCAAATCGGGGGTAGGACTCATCTTTGTAACTCCACAAGGAGGGATAATGCGCTACGCGTTCTCCCTGACGGAGCCGAGGACAAACAACGAAGCCGAATACGAAGCTCTGATAGCAGGCCTCGAGATCGCCATTGACATGGGAATTGAAGACCTCCTCATATACGGGGATTCTCAACTGGTCGTTAGTCAAGTAAATGGTGACTACCAAACGTGCAAACCGGAGTTGGTGAAATACGGTGAAAAGGTGCAACAACTGTTGACCCAAATTCCCTCCTATACTTTGGAGAACATACCGCGCACGGAAAACGGCAAAGCAGACGCGCTGGCCAAACTTGCTAAAGAACTGGCTGACGAGAACCTTGATTTAGAATCGTGGTACAAAGCCGTCGGGTGCTTGCCCCAGCAGAAATATCTCCGGAATCATCCGAAGAAAAAGGAGCGAGCGAGCAGACGACCCTGCAAGTAAAAGATTGGGAAAATACCGAGGATTGGAGAGAAGTCTTCATAGATTACTTCAAGTCCCACCGAATGCCTGAAGAAGCGTCCGCAAGATATCAGCTCATGAAACGAGCTCTGTCTTTCGCCTTCGTCAACGATACGCTGTACAGGAGGTCATTTAATTCTCTATGGCTGAGATGCTTAGGACCTGACGAAGCGAGAAGGGTCGTCCAGGAAGTTCATGACGGACTCTGCGGTTCTCACCAAGCGGGCCCAAAGATGAAATTGAAGATCAAACGGATGGGCTACTACTGGCCCACGATGATTCAGGACTGCCTCAAATACGCGAAGCAATGCCACTCATGCCAAATTCATGGGGACTTCATCCATCAGCATCCAAATCCGCTACACCCGACAGTGGCTAGCTGGCCATTCGAAATATGGGGAACTGATATAGTCGGCCCCATTGAACCAGCATCGTCTAGGGGACATCGTTTGATCCTGGCAACGACTGACTACTTCTCCAAATGGGCAGAGGCAGTACCGTTAAGAGAAGTTAAGACGGAGAATATCCTCCATTTCTTCAAGACGCATGTCATATATCGGTTTGGAACTCCGCGACGGATCATCTCCGATAACGGGCCAGCCTACAGAAGCCACAAGATCGGTCGCTTTGCACAGCAGCACAATATAGATTGGAGATATTCCTCGGTTTATAATCCGCGAGCTAACGGTCTAGCCGAGGCCTTAAACAAGACCTTGACGAAAATCATGAAAAAGACGGTGTCCCAAAATAAGTAAGACTGGCACGAAAGACTGCAAGAAGCTCTTTGGGCGTATCGAACTACATTTAAGACGGCCACAAATACAACGCCATACGCGTTGGTATTTGGGACGGAAGCAGTACTCCCCCTCGAGATAGAGTTACCCTCTCTACGAGTGGCAGTCCACTACGAGCTGACGGACGAAGAAAATGCTCACCTTCAGCTTGAGGAGCTTGACGCCCTTGATGAAACCCGGCTTATAGTGCAACAAAATCTGGAAGCCTATAAAGCAAAGATGACGCGCTCATATGAAAGACTGACTCGGCCGAGGACATTTCGCCAAGGCGAACTCATGCTAATGGTCAAAAGGCCTATGATCCCCAATCGCGCCAAGCGAGGAAAATTCGAGCCAAACTATGAAGGCCCATACATCATAGATAAGGTCTACCAGGGTGGGGCCTATCTACTCATGGACATACACGGTGAAAGGCCTTTCAGGCCAATAAACGGTCGCTTCCTAAAGAAATACTACGCTTAATGAGCCACAGCCTAGGTCAATGATAGATGACGACGACTATATCCGCTCGCTATCTTCCTAAGCCCAAACTCTATAGGTGGTAACTGGCCTTCTTCAGCACCGGACCTAAATGTCCTTAAACTAATAGCAGACCGAAACGTCTTTAAACTACTACCGCAGCATCTTTAGGCTGACGAGATATAAAAAAACATATAAAAATAAAATAAAATAAAAACGGTATGTCCATAAGCAAAAAGAGCACGGATGAAAACCCGAAAGGGCTCCATGAGTAAAAACAGCAGGGCTACCAGCGAGTGTTCGTGAAAACCCGAAAGGGCGCGACCTCGTAAAAAAAAAAAAAATATATATATATATATATATATATATATATATAATAAAAACGGTATGTCCATAAGCAAAATGGGCACGGATGAAAACCCGAAAGGGCTCCGTGAGTAAAAACAGCAGGACTACCGGCGAGTGTTTGTGAAAAACCGAAAGGGCGCAACCTCGTTAAAAGACACTTATAGGGTCCTCTCGACCTTGTAAGGAGAAACCACCCGCGTGAGATCCTTACAAATCACAAGGGAGCGACACACTCAGGGATCCCCACGATTCCTAAGGAGAAAATACACTTACGAGATCCTCATGACTCGTAAGGAGAACTCTCTTATGGGACCCTCACGGCTCATAGGATTTGAAAGTCTTAAGTTACAGAAACCTAAACCTGTGCTTAAGCAATCCCCACAATTTCCGATATTGCCCTACAAGTGGCTCTATATTGACCCTTGTATACAATCCACGGGCGCGAATAAACATTTCCCTAACCAAGATCCATCCGTGACTGGGGATATGTTCGCACAACCCTTGTAAGTCCTCTCGATTTACAAGGAGAAAACCCTCCTGTAGGATCCTTATGATTTACAGAGGAAACAAACACTTAGGAATCCTCACGATTCCTAAGAAGAAAATACACCTATAAGATCCTCACGACTTGTAGGGAGAAATAACTTTGTGAGACCCTTACGGCTCATGAAGTCAAAGCCTTAGTCGACAGGACCCTAACCCTGTTCGCTAAGCCACCTTTGTTAAACATCGACGGAAGCAGATGATGATTCGCTCCTGGTAATATCACAGTTGTAGCGGTGCTGATGCCGAAATCGGCTTACGGCGAAAAGCCAGTAGGCCGCACATGCATACGAAATAGCCGAAATGATGGGGCAACTTGCAATAAAAAGCAGCAAGTAAAAATTTATGCATGCAAAATAGCCGAAATGATTGGGCAGCTCGCAATAAAAAGCAGCGAGTAAAAATTAAAAAAATAAAATAGCCGAAATGATTGGGCAACTCGTAATAAAAAGCAGCGGGTAAAAATAAAATAAATAGCCGAAATGATTGGGCACCGCGAAAAATGGCCGAAATGATTGGGCAATCGCGACCTTCGCGATATAAAAGCTGAAATGATAGAGTATCGCGGAAATAAATAAAAAACAAAGAAGAAATGATAAAACTTTGGCCCTACAGTTAAGATCACATCGATCCCTGTATACAATCCAAGGGCGTAAACAAAGAGGGAATCATACTTTTCCAACAGGCTCCACCAGAAGACGAAGCCAAATCTCGACAGTTCAGTCCAACTCCGAAGAAACTAGCGTCTTTAGCAAATTCCTCGACTCACGGATACAAACACTCCTTGACGAGAGCTTCCTGATCCGCGTCGACTCGCAGAGCCACCAGTGCCTCCGTGGGAAATCCTCGACTCGTTTCAAACCCTAAGGAAACAAATAATCCTTGGCGTTTGGGAAACAAATAATCCCTAGCAAATTCCTCAACTCACGGATACAAACACTTCTTGACGAGAGCCTCCTGATCCGTGTCGACTCGTAGAGCCACCAGTGCCTCCGTGGGAAATCCTCGACTCGTTTCAAACCCCAAGGAAACAAATAATCCTTGGCGCTAGGGAAACAAATAATCCTTAGCAAATTCCTCAACTCACGGATACAAACACTCCTTGACGAGAGCCTCCTGATCCGCGTCGACTCGCAGAGCCACCAGTGCCTCCGTGGGAAATCCTCAACTCGTTTCAAACCCCAAGGAAACAAATAATTCTTGGCGCTAGGGAAACAAATAATCCTTAGCAAATTCCTCGACTCACGGATACAAACACTCCTTGACGAGAGCCTCCTGATCCGCGTCGACTCGCAGAACCACCAGTGCCTCCGTGGGAAATCCTCGACTCGTTTCAAACCCCAAGGAAACAAATAATCCTTGGTGCTAGGGAAACAAATAATCCTTAGCAAATTCCTCAACTCACGGATACAAACACTCCCTGATGAGAGCCTCCTGATCCGCGTCGACTCGCAGAGCCACCAGTGCCTCCGTGGGAAACTCTCGACTCGTTTCAAACCCCAAGGAAATAAATAATCCTTGGCGCTAGGGAAACAAATAATCCTTAGCAAATTCCTCAACTCACGGATACAAACACTCCTTGACGAGAGCCTCCTGATCCGCGTCGACTCGCAGAGCCACCAGTGCCTCCGTGGGAAATCCTCGACTCATTTCAAACCCCAAGGAAACAAATAATCCTTGGCGCTAGGGAAACAAATAATCCTTAGCAAATTCCTCAACTCATGGATACAAACACTTCTTGACGAGAGCCTCCTGATCCGTGTCGACTCGCAGAGCCACCAGTGCCTCCGAGGGAAATTCTCGACTCGTTTCAAACCCCAATGAAATAAATAATCCTTGGCGCTAGGGAAACAAATAATCCTTAGCAAATTCCTCAACTCACGGATACAAACACTCCTTGACGAGAGCCTCCTGATCTGCGTCGACTCGCAGAGCCACCAGTGCCTCCGTGGGAAATTCTCGACTCGTTTCAAACCCCAAGGAAACAAATAATCCTTGGCGCTAGGGAAACAAATAATTCTTAGCAAATTCCTCGACTCACAGATACAAACACTCCTTGACGACGACTCGTAGAGAAACCAGTGTCTCCGTGGGAAAATTCCCGATTCGTCTCAACTTGCAAGATGAAGCCTCAGGCAGCAGGGACTAAAAAAAACTTGCTTCCTGAACAATGGGACCCTACAAGTCGATCTAAACGGTCTCTTGCATACTATTCACTGGTCTCACTCTCCAAAGTCGAGTTTCGACGAGGAGGGAAACAATCGCTTACGGGTCATCTCGACTCGTAAGAGGGGAAAATTCTCTTATAGGATCCTTACGACTTATAAGAGAAAACCACACTTAGGAATCCTCACGATTCCTAAGGAGAAAAACCACCTACGAGATCCTCTCGGTCCGTAGGGAAAAAAGTCTCTATGAGACCCTCACGGCTTATAGAGTTGAAAAGTCTTAGGAGGCAAATCTGAACCTGCAGCCTAAGCCATCGCTATCTCTTGAAGAAACCAAGATGCTTACTCTATTATCTGTCAACCATGTTTATTAAGATAGCATGCCAATAATAAGAGAAAGAAGAAAGCTACAGAAGGAGCATCCGATTTACGTTTAATCAAGCGTTTGAGACGCACTCATTTATGCATGGGCAGAAGACTCAGGACGAGAAATAAGACAAGCTAAAATAAAAAAGGGGTTTCCATTCATATTGCTAAAAATTCTTACAATCATAAGAGCAATGAATAAGAAACATTATTCAAATTATTACAACGGTATAACCTCAGATCCGGGGCACGGATTGAGGAATTCAAAAGTAAGGCCATCCAGAGTTCTTCTGGCCTTTCTAATTATTCTTATGCGCAGCCTCTCACGCTCCTCTGTGTCGAGATCCTCGGCAAGCCCTACCGGCCTTCGATAAGCAGCAACTATCGCCGTCTGCTGGAAGATTTGATGTAGGATGTCAATGAGGCTGTCCCGCCGTTTCTTCGAGATCAGCCCCGTCAGGTACACTGAATGCACCTTGTCTTCGGCATCATCCAGCGCATTGAGCGGTAGGGCCTCGTGAAGACCCGGAAGTGCTCTCCATATTGCTCCCAGCACGACTTTCAAAAGAGCCGAACGACGAGGTAGCAGCCAACCACCGCCTGCGTTGAGACGTCTCATGACCTCTGCACATTGGGCGTCTGTAAACTCTTGGTTTTGTTGACGGCCCTGTGCACGAATATCCTCGTAGGTAATGAACTCATGCAGACTGTATAGATGCACCGCCATAATGCCTGAAGGAAGCAACATTGGAAGATTAGCAATGAGGAAAAGGTATAGTGAGTTAAAACTCCTCGAGAGCAATACTCTATAGACAGGAGTGACACCTGTCAAAAACCAGTTATGAGGAGAATTTAAGGAAAATTCCCTAAGAACATCGAGAGCTTTGCTCTGAGAAAAAAATGATATAATAATAATAATAGTATCAAATGCCATGAAGAACTCTTAAGAGTTCTTCTATATGATTTGGAAGGAGCAAAGCTCCATTAATTAAGAAAATCCAAGGGAAACCTTTTGGAGAGCAGAGCTCTATTAATGGAACCCTAATAGGGTTCCCTTTAGTTCTCTTTAGACCCCTTTAGAGCAAACCTCTGCTAAGTGAAACCCAAAATGGGTCTTCTTTAGATCAGGGATATATTGAGAGCAAGGCTCTTAAAGTTGATTTAATTTAATCAAAATTAATATTTTAACCTAAAATTATCTGAAGTTTGAACTTTTAAAAGTGTTTAAACAAGAGAGCAAGGCTCTGAGTTCTGAAAGTAAAAATCTGAAAGATGATAAGCATCTGTGGGGGACCAAAGGTCCTATTTATAGGCATCAAGTGCCTCTTCAAGTTTCAAAAGTTGCCACGGCGGTTAGAATTCCGCCACCGTTGCGCTCACGTTTGGGGCCACGTAAGCGCAACGGTGGGGGGGGGCATTTGTTTACCCCAATCAGAGCAAAGCTCTGTTCAAATTCCGAGGCGGGAGATGAAGCAACGCTTCATCTTCCCCCAATCAGAGCAAAGCTCTGCTTGGAAAATTTAAACTTTAATAAATGAAGCAACGCTTTTGATTCTTTGCGCTGCGCGCAACGCGCCACGTGTCTGGCGCAGACGCATCAGCGCAGCGCCCAAGGTAGCGCACCCAATCAGAGCAAAGCTCTGTTCAAGGCAAAACGTAAAGGAAGCAACGTTCAGTTGCGCAAACGCTGCGCTGCGTGACACGTGTCTGCGCAGTTGTGCAAGCACAGCTGCGCAAGCGCTGCACTGCGCGACACGTGTCGGCGCAGTTGCGCAAGCATAACTGCGCAAGCACAGTTGCGCAAGCGCTGCACTGCGCGACACGTGTCGGCGCAGTTGCGCAAGCACAGTTGTGCAAGCGCTGCGCTGCACGACACGTGTCTGCACAGTTGCGTAAGCATGACTGCGCAGTTGCGCAAGCACAGCTGCGCAAGCGCTGCACTGCACGACACGTGTCTGCGCAGCTGCGCAAACACAGCTGCGCAAGCGCCGCGCTGCGCGACACACGTCACGCGCTGGGGCGTTGTGCAAAACAGAATTGAAATTTTAAAGAAATCTTTTCTGTTCTTGTTAAAACAAGAAGATTTTCTTCTGTAAAACAGGAGCCCTTGGATCAAAGATCCAACGGTGGGGAAAATTCCCCAAATCACTCAGAGAAAGATCTCTTAAACAAATTTAACTAATTTATGGGCACTATAAAAAGAACCCTAGACCTCAATTCAAAACAGGGAACATTTTGGGGAAAAATTAAACAGAGAAGACTCTGAAGAATTGGAGAGAAATCCTTAAGAATAAAGAAAAAGGTAAAAACCATTAGAAAAAGAGAAAATTCTCTTAAGAACAAATCATTGATCTGAGAACAAGATCCAGGATCTCTAATGAAAAGAAAAGAAATAAATAAATAATAAACAGTGCCTTGCACTTCTTTTTATAAACCATTGGTTCTGAATCTAAAAGATTCTCAAGATAACAGTGCCTTGCACTTCTTTTTATGAACCATTGGTTCTGAATCTAAAAGATTCTCAAGATAACAGTGCCTTGTACCTTATATGAACCACTGGTTCTTTAGAAAACAAGAAAAAACTTGTTTTCTCTGATCTGAAATTGATCCAAAAGAATAAGAACAGTGCCCAGCACTTGCCAAAACTGCGCTATTGTGCAAGCCGCCAGGAAGCGCCACGTGTCAGCAGCGCACTGCGCTGTTGCGCTTGCGCTCACCAGAACGTGACACGTGTCACCTCCACGAGCGCTTGCGCTCATTAATTGCGCAAAGTACCTGACAAGCCATGTGGGACACTGTCAGGGTATCTAATGCAATGCATTATTAAAGGGCAGAGCCCAATCAAAGGTCCAAGGGACCAAATAAAAGTGCTGCACATTATTTTAAAAAGGCAGAGCCCAATTAAAAAGTCTAAACAGACCAAAAATAATGCTATGCATTATTTAAAGGGGCAGAGCCCAATTGAGAGGTCCAAAGGACCAAAACAAATGCTCTGCACTATAATAAAAAGGGCAGAGCCCAGTCAAAATAGGCATAAATAGCCTGAAGTAATACTATGCATCATTCTAAAAAAGGGAAAGCCCAAACAGTGGCCTAACATGCCAAATGCAAACAAAATGTGAACATTTTCAACTGGACTTAGCCCAATTTTGGCCGTAAGTCCTTAAATAAAATTGACTGAGTAAGATTGCTCTCTTAAATCAATTTACGACCGGTTCGAGGGTACAACTCCGAACTCTTCTGACACATGCCGTTGTAATCCTTCAACGACGTCAGAGAGGTGACGGGTCCCGACAACCGCATATCAACATAGACTGCGGGGTCCTTAAACTCGTGGACCGAAACGTCCTTAAACTAATATCAGACCGAAACGTCCTTAAACTAATGTCGGACCGAAATGTCCTTAAACTAACGTCGGACCGAAACGTCCTTAAACTAACGTCGGACCGAAACGTCTTTAAACTAACGTCGGACCGAAACGTCCTTAAACTAATGATGGACATCCCTAAATTGGCGATGGACCACCACGTCCCTAAACTGGATCATGGACCACTACGTCCCTAAACTGGAATATGGACCACCACGTCCCTAAACTGGAATATAGACCGCCACGTCCTTAAACTGGAACATGGACCACTACGTCCCTAAACTGGAACAATAGAGCCTCCAAATGCTCTTCTGCCGGATCTAAACGATCCCGTTTAAGTCGATCTTAGCCCCAAAACACGACTAACGTATCCTTAAACATTCAAGTAGACTACAAAATTCCAAATCGACTCTGGTTCGAGGGTACATCTCCGAGCTCCTCTGACACCTGTCGTTGTAATCCTTCAACGACGTTAGAGAGGTGACGAGTCCTGACGGCCATATATTAAATGAATCACTACGTTAAGTTGATCTTAGTCTCAAACAAGACTAACGTATCCTTAACGAACGTTTAAGTTGATCTTAGTCTCAAATGCGGCTAACGTATCCTTAAACTAAAAACACCAAACTCAAATCTAAGTAAATACGGATTTGGACTAATCCACGTCCTACGGGCGACGGCATTACTCAGTCTCCGTATACAATCTACGGGAAACCACAAACAAAACAAACACCCACGACACGAAGTGAAATTCTGAAGAAAGAGAAAGTTGTTACCGCGATGCGGTAGCGTAATTAACTGCAGGGGCTTGCGCCTGCAGGGAAGAGCGTCCCCACAATCAAAAAACCCCTCAAGCGAGGGGGAATCTGACGAAATCTGCTACATCGGCCGCATCCGTCTAAACCTCCGATACACGGTGCCATAAATCAACTTGGCATCTTCAGAGAGGTAGACGGATAAAACCATATAGCATCTGTCCCGAATCTCAGGCTAGACGTCCTCGCGTCATCGGCCGCCGTTCGGAGGGGAACACCAGCCTCTTGAAGACTGGAGTCTTTTGAGTAGTGGTATCCAATCTGTCAAAGACAGACCTTCGAGCAAGAACGGGAGCCGGAGTAGTCAGTCTTGTAAAGCCTGATTCTTTGGCAGGAGAAGCCGCCTTAACGACTTCAGGAGCAAAGATGGCTATCTTCTTTGGGATGGCCACTTCATGTGTCATGGGCTTCTTGGCAGGCCCATCGGAATTTAGGCTCAGACTAGCAAAGACCGAGGAGTTGGAGCTGGGCGACCCGTTGAGAGGGGCCGTGGTAGTAGCAAGCCGATCGAAGACCGACTTCTTGGGAGCTTCCGGTGCTGGCATAGGAGCGCTGAAGCTCATTGGCGGAAGCATGGTCCCGAAAAACAATCCTGTGGTGGCTTGGGTGACCTGTTCCACCGGCATCGTTAACAGGGAAGCCGCTTGGGGCCCATAGGCTATGCCTCCAGATGAGGCGGAGCGTGGGTTGCAATTGCAGCTGGAACACTTTTCGCAAGTGAACGCCATCGATCCTTCGCTTTCTGCACTAAGCAAAACGCCAAATCTTAGTATCTCGAACCCAAGAGCAACCATTAGCAAACCGCGATTCGTTCGCGAATATGACACACGAAGTGTGGAGTGGAAAGAGGAAAAGGTCCCACCGGGCGTGCCAGAATCTGTTCCCCTCCGAAAGACGCGGCGGACGTCTTGCCTGAATTTCGGGGCAGATGCTAATTGGTGCTATCCGTCCACCTCTCCGAAGATGCCAAGTTGATTTATGGCACCATGTATCGAAGGTTTAAACGGATACGGCCGATGTAGCAGACTTCGTCAGATTCCCCCTCGTTTGAGGGGGTTTTGATTGTGGGGACGCTCTTCCCTGCAGGCGCAAGCCCCTGTAGTTAATTTTGCTACCGCATCGCGGTAACAACTTTCTCCTTCTCCATATGGTCACTTCGTGTCGTGGGTATTTGTTTTGTGTTTGGTTGCCCGTGGATTGTATACGGAGACTAAGTTATGTTGTCGCCCATAGGGCGTGGACTAGTCCAAATCCGTATCTTTCTTAGATTTGGGTTTGGGGGTTTGGGTTTAAGGATACGTTAGCCTCATTTGAGACTAAGATCAACTTAAACATTTGTTAAGGATATGTTAGTCTAATTTTAGACTAAGATCAACTTAACGGGATCGTTTAGATCCGACAAGAGAGCAATTGGGCTCTATTGTTTTGTTTAGTGACGTTGCGGTCGATGATTAGTTTAAGGACATTGCGGTCCATTGGTAGTTTAAGGACATCTCGGTCCAATGTTAGTTTTAAGACATCACGGTCGAGGTTAAGGACATCATAGTCCGTGAGTTTAAGGACCCCACAGTCCGGTGTTAATTTTAAGACATCACGGTCGAGGTTAAGGACATCACAGTCCATGAGTTTAAGGACGCCACAGTCCGATATTAGTTTCAAGACATCACGGTCGAGGTTAAGGACATCATAGTCCATGGGTTTAAAGACCCCACAGTCCGTAGTAATGTGTGGTTGTCGGGACCCGTCACCTCTCTGACGACGTTGAAGGATTACAACGACAGATATCAGAGGAGTAACGAGATGTACCCTCGAACCAGTGTGAATTGTTTGAAAGAGCAGATGTGCTCAGTTCAATATAAGTTAAGGACTTATGGCCAGAATTGGGCTAAGTCCAATTAAAAATGTTTAACATTTTTAGCTGCTCTGGCTATTCAGCCTTTATTTGGGCTCAGCCCTTTTAATAATGCTAGGCATTGGGCTCTAGCATTTTTGTCTTGTATTGAATGCATAGCATTCATCAGGAACAGAGCTTATCCTGACAGTGCGCCACGTGGCGCGCCAGGCGCTTTGCGCCAGTCAAATAGCGCATTGCGCTTCTGTCGGGTAGCGCACACGAAGAGGACACGTGTTGCGCTTAGCGCTAAGCGCTAATTTGTTAGGGCATTGCGCTTTTAATTTATGAGCGTATTACGCTAGTCTGTTGGCACACCAGTGAGTGACACGTGGCGCGCTTGGCGCTGAGCGCCAGCCCATGAGCGCAATGCTCTGTTTTAGAAGCGTAAAGCGCAGATTGTGTCTCTGGTTGACACGTGGCAGCTTTTGGCGCTGAGCGCCGGTCCAATGAGCGCAAGAGCGCAGTTCATGAGTGCAAGGCACTTTTCAATAGCGCAAAGCGCATCTGATCAATTTTAAGATCAAAGAACAACTTTTATGTTCTTCTTAAAGGAGGCTTTGCCTCAAGATTCAAGAACAAAAATTCTTGTTTTTATAAAAGGCTCTGCCTTTATAAATCAAAAGATCTGTGAGTGAAGTATAATACTTCTTTTAATCTTTTTATGATTAGATCTTTTTGATCTTTTCTTTATTAAAGACCTTGGTCTTTTTCTTAGATCTCTGATCTTTTTTAGAAGATGGTTCTTCTTTTTACGAGATGGTTTCATCTCTATTATTCAAGAACATAGTTCTTTTTTTACCTTGAAAATGAAGAAAAATCTTCTTTTTTTCTAAGAGCTTTCTCTTCTTTTGCAGAGGGTTTTTCTCTCTTTTTTCTGTCTATTCTCTCTCTTGAATTTTGTATCTTTTAGACTTGAAGTCTATGGTCCTTTATATAGGGCCAAATGATTTGTTAAATCAGTTTTAAGAGATCTTTCTCTGATTGATTTGGGAATATTTCCCACCGTTGGATCTTTGATCCTAAGGCTTCTGTTTTACAGAAGATAATCTTCTTGTTTTAATAAGATTGGAAAGATCTTTCCATAACAGAATTTTAGTTCTGATTAATTAATAATTTATTATTAGTAGATCTTTTGATCTGACGGTGGGGGAATTTTTAATTCCAGCGCTGGCACACCTTGCGCTAGCGCACCTACATTCGACACGTGGCGCGCAGCACAACTGCGCTAGCGCACCCGTCTTTGACACGCGGAGCGCAGCGCGGAGCGCAGTTAGACACGTGGCACGTGTTCATCACAGAATACTGCATTTTATACCGCCCATTCTTACGCTCGGTTGTTTATAGATAGGTGCTTTTAATCCGTGTTTGTTACATATTTACAGGATACAGGTTCTCGGTTTTAAGACGGTGAAATTCATGGAAAACACGACAAAATCCGGGTTCCTGCCAACCACTGAGAAAACACGGTCTCCGCTCGTCATCCGTATGTTGCCAGATACCAGTTTAGGAAGACAAAATGTCAAATCAATGTCACCTTCATGCACAAGGCTCAATGGCAACAACAAGTTCCAAGAAATCTACGCGGAGCTCGAGGCAATCATGACAAAAGCATCCACAAAAGTCCACCTTTCCTCAACAGAAATTCTGGAAGAAATGTGAAAGTATTTTCAGAAAATACATATACCAGACAAGAGGGGACAGAAGACCAGGGAAGCACCCAAAGTACGACGACTCAACTCATCAATAAGGCCGCGGATCCGCGGCCAAAGTGGAGTATTGGCCGCGGATCCGCGGCCATGTGGACCCCTCTCACTGTCAACTTTTGGGGGCTTTTTGGTAATCTTATTTGGTAGCAGATTGTTGCCCTAGATCTTCAACTCCCTGCCTATAAATACAACAGAACTGAGCTCAACCAAGGGTGATTCTGTTGTTCCTCTTTTGTAGTCTTTTGTATAGTTTTTCTTCTTCTTCTTCATTCTTTTTCCATGAAAATTGTAGTGAGAGCTTTTTGAGTGGAGATCAATGAAGATGAGGGTTTTTTATCATTCTCTTGTGTTTCTTCTTCCCCTTGAGATTCTTGCTTTCTCTTGATCATTCAACCTCTTCATTGAGCTTGAATGGTTAAGGGGTAGTTATTGATCTCAAGGGTCGTATTCTTTCATGGAATTAGCACTTCATTTCACATGCGTTCTCTACCCTTTCCTTGATCTTGCAACCTCTTGATGGAGCTTGCAAGTTTAAGGGTTTGCTATTGATCACATGCTTGTCTTGAGTCCTAGTTTCTTGTTCTTTTTATCGCTTATTTATTACTTGCTTTTTATTACCTTGTCTTTAATTACTTGCAATTTAATTCATGCACTTAATTACTTGTAATCTTTTCTTTTCTTTGTTCTTTTCTTTTTGTTCTCTCTTTGTTGTTCATATTGTGAATGTTGTAATTATTGTTGTTGTTAAGAATCCTTATGATATTGTAAGTTAACATTTCTTTGCTCTTTTCCTTTTCCCGTTATTTTCCATTGAACTCCGCCCAAACCATACGCAAGCGCTCCGTTAGGCACCGTACCCTGACAAGGTAACGGTGGTTCCTAACCGCGACCGGTTGCGTTCGGTTTGGCCGGAGGCGAAAGCAAGAGACAAGAACGGAAGGACAAGGGTAAATAAGCCGGATTCCACGAATACCGCGCTT
Organism: Agapanthus africanus; assembly: GCA_030015575.1. Taxonomy (NCBI): domain Eukaryota; kingdom Viridiplantae; phylum Streptophyta; class Magnoliopsida; order Asparagales; family Amaryllidaceae; genus Agapanthus; species Agapanthus africanus. Next base: position 965,925,354 of record CM057338.1, read on the forward strand.
AAATCCCCTAATCCACGTTGTTGCCAATTGCTCTAGCTTCAATTGGTCAAGACTCGGCTCAAAGGTTTTGAGTACGGATTTCTTAGCTTATAATCTCGTATTTTCTTCTTAACAACTTTATACTTATAAATAAACACATAGGTTAGAATCAAACACATACAGATTCTTTATTGACTCGTCTAAGACAAGAAGGTAAAATACCACCATCTCCCTGTGGACCGACCCGTGCTCAACCGGCTAGCTGCAAAGCGACACCGTCTTGATTGCGGTTAACTTTAATTCTTTCAATCAAATGGCGCCGTTGCCGGGGAGACGGTAGCGTATTTTCTTTCTTGTTATTTGGGTTAATATTCTTTTTGTATATATTTATAAAAAATAAAAAATAAATTCTTTTTGTTTTTTTGTTTTTTTTTTTGATCATTTTTGCGGGCAAGTGTGCAGATTTTTGCGTATTTGCAAACTGCGATTGTGGGAGCAAAGTGTACGTTCAAAGTTAAGGTGATTACGAAGTACAGTGCCAAAGATCCGGGTAGTTTGACCCGCGCAAGCGAACTTTCCAAGCTTACCGGATTTGATTCAACGGGGGTTTCCTAACCCAAAACTTAACGGTACGTACTTTACTAACACCTTCTTCTCAAATCCGACGCTTCCAATATACTATTCTTTGCAGGATTCTTTGCAAGTTCGCTAGCAAACGCTAAAAAAAATTGACTAACCCGTATTTGTTGCAGTGCCGCGCTTAAACTAAAAAACAATTGTTTGATTCTTTATAGAATTTTTATTGAATTGCGCATTGCATACATTAATACGGATTTAAGGGCAAGCGAACCCCACAACATACGGTAAAGGATTTCATCACCTTTTCCGTGGCCCACAAATCACGAACTTGAGCATAACGTTTACCCGCACAAAATTTAAAAGAAACTAGACTTTAAGCCTTAAGGACTTCGCGCTCACTAGGAGAAGTTAACTGTGTTTAGAACCTTGCTTAACGGTATATTGTTTACGGGGTGTCTAGGAAAGTGTTAACGGCGAAACCGCCAAAAGAGAAAGGGTTATTTAATTAAGGAACTTCGCGAAAGCGTTGGAAAACCTCCCCTTATCTCTGCACTTACCTGGCCTCGTGATCAGTGTATCTTGAGCCTGTTTCTCAACACAGTTTTACTTCGACAATCAAGTTCTGGAGCAGGTCTAGTTGACCTAGGTGAACCCTAGAACGATTAGGTGTGTGTTATTTTTGTGTCGTGATTGTTTTTGTCCATAATGTTTTTCATTCTTCTGTTAATATATAAACTTAAAAATATATAAAAAAAAAAAATATCACATTCTTTTTCCTCTCCTTTTCTCTACCTTTCTTTCTCTCTCTTCATATCATGGGTACCCCACCTCGAAAAACTCTTGCCGAACTTTGGTACCCACAACCAGACATAACTTCCTATGGTTCTTGCTTTGGCCGAACTTCGAATGATCCATCCTTGCCCAAAATTTCATTAAGAGATCGGATAGACGCATCTAGGACAAACACCTGCACTCCTCATTCCACTTCGTATCAACCTTTTCAACCTCTCGCACCCGCTTATGTTGATACCCCTTTTGCAAGTCGTCCTTTGTCCATCGCTGAACGTATTGAACAATCCCGTAGCCGATCTTTCACTCCTTTCACCACTTCAAATTCTTGGGATCAACAATTCCATTCACCTTCTTATCCAAATGTTGATCCTGCTCCTGTCCAGCCATTCAATTCCTACCAATCCTACCCTACTTTTGCACCTTCCCTAGACATAGCTTCAGAACAGCCTTTTGGGAATTTTCAGTATCCAAACAACTTTGAATCTTTTACTGAAACCCCTTCACAACCTATGTCTAGTCTGGAACGGTCGTTGGAAGACTTTAGGGTAGCGTCAAGCCAACAAATGATGGATTTGAATGCGTCCATGGCCGCCCTCATACAACCTAGTGATCCGGTAGCTAGTTTTCAACTAGCTCCAAATTTTTCAATATATGATGAGGCGGCAGAACAGGCTGTGAATTTGAGTGGAGAGAGTGAGCTGTACCCCCTTCCAAATCAAACCTACCCGTTTCAAATTGAATCCCACAACTCCTGTGTTGAAAGTCTATCAAGTGTCCCAAAGGAATTATCAGTTGAAGATAGAATGTTTAATGAGTTGTGCGACTTCGTATTGTTTGATTTGCCCGATTGTGAAGGGTCCCTTCCAAGTGAAACCATACCTAATCCTTTTGACCTCTACACCTATATCTTAGAACCAGAATCGATTAATATCCATGCTTTTGATGAGGTGTCAGAGAATCTTGATTTTCACTTGATTGAGGATATTGACGCTGGGGATATTTTGGATGATGAACCCGTAGATTTGGCTGAGTTTGTCTCTTCAAATCATCATCCCGAGTCATTAAATGTTTTTTCCGAACCCCATATGCGTCTTGCTTTTGTTGAAAATTGCATGGATGAGATAAATTTTGAGGAGAATATTGAGGATAGTGCTGAGGATGAAACAGTTTTAATTGATGAGTCGGATTTTCCCATTCATCCTGTCCCTGTCATTGACTGTGTACACCCTCCTGCACCCTTAACCGATACCCTTCCTCAACCACTTTCCTCCATCCTTTCCATCGTTCCGACCTTGCAAGAACCCGTATCATTTTCACTTCCTGTGTCTGGTTTACCAAGTTCGGCGTACCCATGGTTTCTCACGAATCTTGAGGGATTTGACCCCATCTCTCGACGAGTTAATAGATTAGCACAATCGCTTTTTACACATCGCTCATCACAAATTGTGCTAATCTATTTACTCCATTTGCACCCTCAAGTTCGTATTTCACTTCTTTCTCCCTTCCGCCATTCTTCTTCCTCTTATATACCTAGACCGTATACCACTTCTATTTCCATACGGTCTCGCATATTTCCCATCTCTTTTCCCTACGCCTTCTTTCACCAGCCACTGCTTTACAGAGATAAGATTTTTGAATGGTTGGTGTCAACTTTTGGCCTGTGTAAGGCTTTGTATAGCTTGATACTGTTCTTTCCCCCCTAATCCTGAACTTCAACGCTTAACGGTGGAAACACTGTTTTACTTAAGTTTGGGGGGAACACCTTTTTTGTATATATTTTTTGTTTTCTTTGTTGTATATAATTTGTTTTTAGGGAGCACCGGCAATTTTGACTCTCTTGGTATAGCCTGACAGTGAGGGCACTGTCAAGTTTAAGTTTGGGGGTGTGCTCGGTAAGCTTTCTTCCTTCGCATTCATTTGTATATTTTGTATTTGCATACCTTATTAAAAACCCACAAAAATCGAAAATTTTCCAAAAATATAAAAACTTTGTCGTCAAGTTAGCTAATAGGGTAACTTAGATCTTTATTCCGAAAGTTTAGTTGATATGTTAGAAATAACTAAATTCTAGGCTTAGGAATTGAAAACCCTAAAAATAACCCTCATTCTGTTTAAACTTGGTAAGTATACGTCCTTACAGTTTTTTTGAGAAATAGGTAATCTTGAGTTCAGTTCTTTAGTTAAAGTCAAGATGAAGGGAAAGTATTGAAGCTTTACTGGAGGATAAGTCTGAAAAATAGTTTCTTTTCTTGAGTTCAAATTTAGAAAGTATATACCCTACAAACTGCACATACACGCACCTTGAAACTTGGGATAGTAGAGGATACCTAGAAATACTCTTGCCTGAAAGCCTAGTATGAAAGAAAAAACGGTATTTGAAGCTAAACACCAAAAGAGCATGTTGAAAAATATATCCGGTCTTGAAAAAGAAAAAGAAAAAGAAAAAGAAAAAGCAAAAAATAGAATAAAGTCAAGACCTGGAAACTGCTATTTACGCTTTAAAGCTCACACATTCAGTAATCGGCCGTTAGTGCCTCAAGAAGCATTAATAGTCGCATGAAAGGTGTGAGCAAATCCGTCCATCCTTAATGAAAAGAAGTAGTATTAGGTATTAGGGCAAGGGTATTATAGCTTGAATTGAATTCTTGAGTGTAGGGGTGCAAATACACACACACGTAGGGGTATACAATCGATGTTTGAATAAAAGATAGAAATAAAGAATAAGACTTGTATTTTCTGTAAAGGTGATAAAAATCCCTAATTTGAGGCCGCACTTTAGAAGGAAAACTCAGGAGAACCAACATCTTTCTAAACTTTTTTGGAACGTATATGATCTAAGGTTAAATAGATTAGAGGTGTGAAAAATAAGGGTTGGATATGTCTAACTTAGGATGATAGAATTTCTAACGTAAATACTGAACTGTAGGAGTAGAATCTATGTTAACTTATGACACTCGCTTGACGGGATTTTGTGGGTGTAATCCGCTGAAAACCCTCAGGAGACAACACTCCTCCTACTAGGAACACCTAGAGGTTTAACGGCTTGTTGCACGCGCTCAGTGCAATCGCGTTCCCTGCGAAAGTGCGGTTAGGATTTTATTTTTTGTGAATAATTGGTTTTGCTCGGGACGAGCAAAAGTTAAGTTTGGGGGTATTTGTTCATCACAGAATACTGCATTTTATACCGCCCATTCTTACGCTCGGTTGTTTATAGGTAGGTGCTTTTAATCCGTGTTTGTTACATATTTACAGGATACAGGTTCTCGGTTCTAAGACGGTGAAATTCATGGAAAACACGACAAAATCCGGGTTCCTGCCAACCACTGAGAAAACACGGTCTCCGCTCGTCATCCGTATGTTGCCAGATACCAGTTTAGGAAGACAAAATGTCAAATCAATGTCACCTTCATGCACAAGGCTCAATGGCAACAACAAGTTCCAAGAAATCTACGCGGAGCTCGAGGCAATCATGACAAAAGCATCCACAAAAGTCCACATTTCCTCAACAGAAATTCTGGAAGAAATATGAAAGTATTTTCAGAAAATACATATACCAGACAAGAGTGGACAGAAGACCAGGGAAGCACCCAAAGTACGACGACTCAACTCATCAATAAGGCCGCGGATCCGCGGCCAAAGTGGGGTATTGGCCGCGGATCCGCGGCCATGTGGACCCCTCTCACTGTCAACTTTTGGGGGCTTTTTGGTAATCTTATTTGGTGGCAGATTGTTGCCCTAGATCTTCAACTCCCTACCTATAAATACAGCAGAACTGAGCTCAACCAAGGGTGATTCTTTTGTTCCTCTTTTGTAGTCTTTTGTATAGTTTTTCTTCTTCTTCTTCATTCTTTTTCCATGAAAATTGTAGTGAGAGCTTTTTGAGTGGAGATCAATGAAGATGAGGGTTTTGTATCATTCTCTTGTGTTTCTTCTTCCCCTTGAGATTCTTGCTTTCTCTTGATCATTCAACCTCTTCATTGAGCTTGAATGGTTAAGGGGTAGTTATTGATCTCAAGGGTCATATTCTTTCATGGAATTAGCACTTCATTTCACATGCGTTCTCTACCCTTTCCTTGATCTTGCAACCTCTTGATTGAGCTTGCAAGTTTAAGGGTTGGCTATTGATCACATGCTTGTCTTGAGTCCTAGTTTCTTGTTCTTTTTATCGCTTATTTATTACTTGCTTTTTATTACCTTGTCTTTAATTACTTGCAATTTAATTCATGCACTTAATTACTTGTAATCTTTTCTTTTCTTTGTTCTTTTCATTTTGTTCTCTCTTTGTTGTTCATATTGTGAATGTTGTAATTATTGTTGTTGTTAAGAATCCTTATGATATTGTAAGTTAACATTTCTTTGCTCTTTTCCTTTTCCCGTTATTTTCCATTGAACTCCACCCAAACCATACGCAAGCGCTCCATTAGGCACCATACCCTGACAAGGTAACGGTGGTTCCTAACCGCGACCGGTTGCGTTCGGTTTGGCCGGAGGCGAAAGCAAGAGACAAGAACGGAAGGACAAGGGTAAATAAGCCGGATTCCATGAATACCGCGCTTAAATCCCCTAATCCACGTTGTTGCCAATTGCTCTAGCTTCAATTGGTCAAGACTCGGCTCAAAGGTTTTGAGTACGGATTTCTTAGCTTATAATCTCGTATTTTCTTCTTAACAACTTTATACTTACAAATAAACACATAGGTTAGAATCAAACACATACAGATTCTTTATTGACTCGTCTAAGACAAGAAGGTAAAATACCACCATCTCCCTGTGGACCGACCCGTGCTCAACCGGCTAGCTGCAAAGCGATACCGTCTTGATTGCGGTTAACTTTAATTCTTTCAATCAGCACGCAGCGCAGAGCGCGCAGAATCTGAAGTGTTGCTTCAATTTTTGAATTTTGAAATTCAAAACAGAGCTTTGTTCTGATTAGGGAAAACAATCTCGTAGGTGTACTTTCTCTTTAGGAATCGTGAGGATTCCTAAGCGCGTTTTCTCTTGAGAGCCGTAAGGATCTCACAAGAGAATTTTCCCTCTTACAAGTCGAGAGGACCCATAAGTGGTTATTTCCCTCCTTGTCGAGATTCGACTTTGGAGAGTGTGGCCCGTGAATAGTATGCAAGAGTCCATTTTGGACTGACCTGCAAGGCCCCAGTGCTTAGGAAACAGGTCCTTATCCCTATTGCCTAAGGCTTTTCAACTTTATAAACTGAGACGATTCGAGAAGTTCCCGCAAAGACACTAATTTCCTCACGAGTCGAGACGAATCGAGCAGTTCTCGCAAGAATATCCTAACGTCACAGTTAACCTCTGCTCTTTACGACAGAGGTCCGTTAGGGTTTGTGGTACTAGGGTTTTATCCGTCGTACCGTCGCGTTGGCTGATGTATTCCTCGATAGGCAATCTTGCTGTTCGAGTAGCCTTGCGACTGTCGTGTCTCTGATCCCTTCGGGGGCTGGACAAGACGTCTTCAAGCAATCCTCCTCGGCAGTTTGACCGTCGGAAGAGCAAGCGTTAGGAATTTTGCCATGCCGCTTTTTACTTGAGGTTAGGCTCATTTTGGAGAGCTCCGATGAGTCATAACCACTCCGCGCTGGGGTGGGATGATCTCCGATAGTCTTTCAGGTTTTATATGAGTTGTCGTCAAGACCCTGAAGATAGGAATTTGGCCTTCGCTTCTTTTGCTTTGGCGTGTCCGAATCCTGTTGGAGGAAGGACGCTGTAGTGACATCTCTTCTGCTGTATCGAGACGAACGTCGAGGTGGTGACCACTCCGCGCTGGTGTGGGATGATCTCCGATAGTCTTCAGGTTTTATATGAGTTGCCGTCAAGACCCCAAAGCTAGGAATTTGGCCTTCGCTTCGTTTGCTTTGGCGTGTCCGAATCCTGTTGGAGGAAGGACCCTGTAGTGACATCTCGTTTGCTATATCGAGAAGAACGTCGAGGTGGTGACCACTCCGCACTGGTGTGGGATGATCTCCGATAGTCTTTCAGGTTTTATATGAGTTGTCGTCAAGACCCTGAAGCTAGGAATTTGGCATTCGCTTCGTTTGCTTTGGCGTGTCCGAATCCTGTTGGAGGAAGGACGCTGTAGTGACATCTCGTCTGTTGTATCGAGACGAACGTCGAGGTGGTGACCACTCCACGCTGGTGTGGGATGATCTCCGATAGTATTTCAGGTTTTATATGAGTTGCCGTCAAGACCCTGAAGCTAGGAATATTGCCTTTGCTTCGTTTGCTGGCATTGTGTCTACTGTATCGAGACGAATGTCGCGGTTGTCTCTAGGTTGCTGGTGAACCGTCGAGGTTTGGAACTAGGTATTTTTGCCGTGGCTCCGTTGTTTGATTGTCGCATTTGAATCCTGTTGAAGGAAGAACGCTGTGGTGACATCTCGTCTGCTGTATCGAGACGAACGTCGAAGTGGTGCTGAGATTTTTCCATCACTTCACTTTGTTCCGACCGTGAGGTCTTTCGTTGACGTTGCATCTGCATCCTACCAGACTACGAATGAACGTCGTTGTTGACATTGCGTCTACTGTAACGAGACGAATGCTGAGGTGGAGCTGGGATTTTGCTATCACTCCACTTTGCTGACGTTGCGTCTGTTGTAACGAGACGAATGTTGAGGTGGTCTCTAGATTGTCTGTGAACCGTCGAGACTTGGCTTTCTTTCGGATGGAGCCTGGGGGGAAGGTGTGGTTCCCTTTTTTGTTTGTGCCCCTGGATTGTATACAGAGATCGATGTGATCTCACCTGTAGGGCATAAATTTCATTTTTCTTTATTTCTTTCCACGATACTCTATCATTTCAGCTTTTATATCGCGAAGGTCGCGATCGCCCAATCATTTCGGCTATTTTTCGCGGCGCCCAATCATTTCGGCTATTTATTTTATTTTTATTCGCTGCTTTTTATTGCGAGTTACCCAATCATTTCGGCTATTTTGCATGCATACATTTTTACTTGCTGATTTTGTTACAAGCTGCCCCATCATTTCGGCTATTTTGCACGCATACATTTTTACTTGCTGATTTTGTTACAAGTTGCCTCATCATTTCGGCTATTTCGTATGCATGTGTGGCTCACTGGCTTTTTGCTGCAAACTTGGAATTAGACACCGATTTCGGCATCAGCACCGCTACAACTGGGATATTGCCAGGAGCGAATCATCATTTGCCCCTGTCGATGTCGAACAAAGGTGGCTTAGCGAATAGGGTTAAGATCCTGTCGACTAACGCTTTTGACTTCATGAGCCGTAAGAGTCTCATAAAGGTATTTCTCCCTGCGAGTCGTGAGGATCTCGTAAGTGTAATTTCTCCTTAGAAATCGTGAGGACTCCTAAGTGTATGGCTTCTCGTAAGTCGTAAGGATCTTACAAGAGTATTTTCTCCTTATAAATCGAGATGACTTACAAGGGCTATTTACCGTGTAGAAATATCCCTAGTCACGGATGGGACTTTGTTAGGGAAATTTTTATCCGCGCCCGTGGATTGTATACAAGGGTCAGCGTTGAGCCGCTTGTAGGGCATTATTGAAGGTTGTGGTGGCTGCTTAAGAACAGGTTCAGATCCCTGTAGCTTAAGACTTTTGAATCTTATGAGCCATGAGGATCTCATAAGAGGAATTCTCCTTACGAGTCGTGAGGATCTCGTAAGTGTAATTTCTCCTTAGGAATCGTGAGGATTCCTAAGTGTATTTCTCCTTTGTGAGTCGTAAGGATCTCACGCAGGTGGTTTCTCCTCACAAGGTCGAGAGGAGCTTGCAGGTGTCTTTTAACGAGGTTGTGCCCTTTCGGGTTTTCACAAAACTCGCCGATAGCCCTACTGTTTTTACTCACGGAGCCCTTTCAGGTTTTCATCCGTGCCCATCTCGCTTATGGACATACCCTCTTTTTTTTTACCACGTCAGCCTGAGAATGCCGCGGGTTGGTAGTAGTTTAATGACGTTTCGGTCATAAGTCAACGTACGATTACGCAGCTAGATTTTGCCGCAAATCTTTGCATGTTTTGCGTCAGAGGTGGATTCCTTGAAGAGAGGGCTGAGGGCGCTTTCTTCGTCAGAGTCGCTTCCAAAGGTGATAACTTGCGATCCCTTGGTGTCGGCTATGTGACAGTTGCCAGCAGCTCTTTCGCGCTCATCTGTCATGCTTTTCTGTTCCCGACGAGCCTCGCGCTTCACTCGTTGAACGTGTCGTCGATGGGCAACATATCCCTGCCACCAGTTTTTAAAGGCTATGCACTCCTCGGTAGGGTGTGCAATCCTCTGATAGTATAGGCAGAAGTTAGGATGTATGTCCGCTTTATCAAGACGTATATTGCCAGGGGAATTTCCTTTGAAAGAGGGCAACTTCATTCCTATTGCCAGGGCCCTAGCGAATCGTTTCCTTACTTTAAGCTTGCTTTTGCTGGCGATAGGGATGCTTTGCTCCAGTTGGGGTGTCTCGACCTTTTCCTCCAGTCATCGGCGTTTGGCTTTTTCGAATATAGCCAGTCCACGCTCTCGATTGGCTTTGCTTTTCTGAAGGGCTTCGTTCAGTAGCAAGTCGATCATCTCGTCAGACGGTTCCAAGGGTTTTGGCTTCGATTCTGCCCCCAGCTCTTTTATGCTGTCTTCTATTGCCGAGTGCGTTTCTTTATTAGTTAATGCCGAATAAGAGATCATGTGGCAACTTGCCATATATTCCTCAGATTCTTTTGACGAGTCATTCCTGTCGTTATTGTCGTTATCTCCGTTCTTAAGGATATTGTTAAGAAATTCTTGGAGTGTGACCGGGCTCCGCACCTTCTAGTTATATTCTTCCAGAGCGTCAATCTATTTTTGCAGGTCTGTGCGTTTGTTATCAAGCTTCACGGGCTTTTGGGTCTTCTTCTTCTTCTTCGAAAACTTTGACGGTTGGGTGCGAGCACTTTGATTATTGCCACCAATTTTTGTAGTTGGGCACGGTTTCAGCATTCCCTCAACGATCTCGGGTTCCAGTGGATTTTTCCACCTGATTGCCGGGCACGTTTGGAGATCCTTCAGCATTCTTTTCGTCTTTGCCGAAAGAACAACTTCCCATGGGGCTTCCTTTATGAATGAGCACGATGCCCCCGGCACGTCCACCTTTTTAGGGGCGTGAGGTTGTGGCGGGTTCACCTTCCAGTTTTCGGATAATGTGAACTTGCCTTGTTGGTATTGGTCTTCAATCCAGCCTTTGAAGATGAAGCAATCTTCGATTGGATGGCTTACTGCTTGGTGGTAAGGGCAGTAATTAGGATTGTTGACATCACCTGGCTGCAGCGGACGTTTTGGATCCGGCAAATTTATGAGCCTGTTGCGCACTGCCAACTCGAACAGTCTCCTCGTTTTACCCTGGGGAAACGAGTAAGGACGTCCCAGTCTTTCCTCGAGGGATGGGCGTGGACGCACGTTGTTTTGGCGAACAACCGGCTTTAAGTTGCTCGGCTGTTGTTGAGTAGTGGCAACGAAAGTTGCTTTTCCTTTTCCCTTTTCATTCCGAGGATCCGTCTTTGAAGGAGATGGTCTATGACCCATCTGATCCATTTGGGCCAGCTTGTCAATAAAGGCCTGGAAAGTAGTTGGCTTGAAGAACATCATGAATTGCGATATGGTCGCTTGAGGGTCGAGAGTACCCACAAACATGCCTACCGCAGGAGCCTCTTCGATGCGTTTTTCGCACTTCGACCACAAATTTCGCCATCGTATTGCATATTGGACCCATGTTTCTCCAGGCTTCACCGTGGCATTGATCAATGCCGTTATTGGGGTGCGTTCACTAGCACTCGCGAAACGCTGGGTGAATAGTGGCTCCATCTCTGCAAAAGTTTTGACGGAATCGTTGGGAAGCTCTGAATACCATTCGAAGGCCGTTTCCACCAAGCTGCCGACGAACTGACGAAGCAAAAGTTTATCATCGCCCCCGGTGTTGCCGCAAAGAGCTCTGAACTGAGCGACATGTTGATGGGGATTGCCTGTCCCCTTGTACACATGGAATTTGGGGATCGTATATCCCGGCGGGTAACTTATTTGGTCATACCAGCCCGGATAGGGTCATCCAGTCTTGACAACTTGACCAGCCGCCTCGTTCGCTCGGTGAGCTCGTATTTGTTGAGCTATATAATCATCGAGCGTGGATTTTGAGATGGTTTCCTCCTTGGCTGCTGACAGAGCCGACAGAGGATTTGACGCATCTCCTTTATCATCTTCAATAATGATCAGAGGGTTTTCAGCTGGAGGTTCTGGCTGTAACATCATCTCGACCATGTCTTGGAAGAGAAGCGCCATTCGTTTTATGTTGGCAGCTTGTTCCGCTGCCTCTTTGTCCATCTTTTCGAGGACTCTGCGGAGGAAGTCAGCATCGGTTTCTTGTTCATGACGCTGCTCTGATGACGCCTCCGGGCTTTCTTTTGGCCCGGTGAGTGTGGTCATTTGCGTTAGCATTTCCTGAAGCTTCTGTTGTTGCTCCTGGGCTTTTGTCACAGATCGGGTGAGCGGTCGGTGACCCGTCGAAGCACGGCTTTCCTCTTTTCCGGAAGCCATATAAACAGTATGCACCATTATGCCCCCAGACTTGGGGCGTTTGGATTCGGTGCTTTTACGGTTTGCCACGTTCACAGGGGCTTTCTCTGGCCCCCTTCTCTTTTGGGTGGTTGACGTTGAGGAAGCCGTTGCAGTGGGCACCCAGACGGATGACATTTTCTATGGTACCTCAAGATGGCTCTTTTCTTGCTGAGCTTTGAGCTTTTTAGGTCGGCGAGAGTAATCTTGATCAATTACTGAGTCTTGAACCTGTCGCCAGACCTTGTGAATTTTGGAGGACAGCCGCTGAGGGGACCGCTCCGGCTTCGTTTCTGTAACATTCTCCACGGGTGGAGGAGGTCTTTTCAGTACGGAGGTATGAGAGTTCCTGCGCACCTTTTTCAGCAATTCAAAGCTATTCCCGGTTGGAACAGCAGCATCGATCTCCACCGTTGGAGCTGGTGGAGTAAATCCAGACGGAGAGCTGCCCCCAGCCTTCCGTACTCGGCGCCAGTGACAACGGCGAGCATGTCACGCAGATGGTGTTGGTTCGGCTATGGGGATGGCTTTGTCATTCCCCCTGTTTTGAGGAGAGGCTGTTATTGGCGCTAGCTGGTCGAAGACTGACGTCCGTTGAGAGGGGATAGTCAGTCTTGCGAAGGCCGATTTTCGAACAAGGGAAGCAGCCTTCGTGACTTCGCATGGAGTAGGAGCTAAAACGGACAATCTTGTGAAGACCGACCCTTTAGCAGGGAAAGCTGCCTTGACGACTTTAGGAGCAGGAATGGCTATCCGCTTCGGGGTAGCCGCTTCAGGTATCGTGGGTTTCTTCATGAGCCCACTTGAGCTTTGGCCCAGTTTGCTGAAAACTGAGGCATTGGACTTGAGCGACCCATTGAGAGGGGCCGCGGTAGTTGTAAGCCAATCAAAGACCGACTTCTTTGGAGCTTCTTTGGACGATATTGGGGCATTGAAGCTCATCGGTGGGAGCATCGTCCCGAAGAATAGCCCAGTGGTGGCCTGAGTCACCTGTTCCACCGGCATAGCGAAGATGGAGGCCGCTTGGGGCCTGTAAGCCACTCCTCCGGACGGGACGGGGTGAGAGTTGCAGTTACAGTTAGTGCAGTTTGAATCCATTGATCTTCTGTTTTCTGCACGGAGCAAGACACCAAATCTTAGCACCTCGAACCCAAGGGCAACCATATCAAACAGCGATTCATTCGCGAACACGACACACGAAGTGTGGAGTGGAAAGAGGAAAAGGTCCCACCGGGCATGCCAGAATCTGTTCCCCGCCAAAAGACGCGACCAGGACGTTGGGACGTCAGGCCTGAAATTCGAGGTCAGATGCTAATTGGTGCTATCCGTCCACCTCTCCGAAGATGCCAAGTTGATTTATGGCACCGTATATCGAAGGTTTAAACGTATGCGGCCGATGTAGCAGACTTCGTCAGATTCCCCCTCATTTGAGGGGTTTTTGATTGTGGGGACGCTCTTCCCTGCAGGCGCAAGCCCCTGCAGTTAATTACGCTACTGCATCGCGGTAACAACTTTCTCCTTCTCCAGATGGTCACTTCGTGTCGTGGGTGTTTGTTTTGTTTTTGGTTGCCCGTGGATTGTATACGAAGACTAATTTATGTTGTCACCCGTAGGGCGTGGATTAGTCCAGATCCGTATCTTCTTAGATTTGGGTTTGGGGGTTGGGTTTAAAGATACGTTAGTCTTATTTGAGACTAAGATCAATTTAAACGTTTGTTAAGGATACATTAGTCTAATTTTAGACTAAGATCGACTCAACGTTTGTTAAGGACACGTTAGTCTAATTTTAGACTAAGATCAACTTAACATGATCATTTAGATCCAACAAAAGAGCATTTAAACTCTATTGTTTAGTTTAGGGACATTGCGGTCGATTACCAGTTTAAGGACATGGTGGTCCAAGGTTAAGGACATCATAGTCCGTGAGTTTAAAGACATCACATTCAAGGTTAAGGACATCATGGTCCGTGGGTTTAAAGAGACCCCACAGTCTGAGGTTAAGGAAACCGTAGTCCATGAGTTTAAGGACCCCACAGTCCGAGGTTAAGGACATCATAGTCTATGAGTTTAAGGACCCCACAGTCCGTTGTTTAAAGACGTCATAGTCTATAAAGTAGACATCGTAGACCATGAGTTTAAGGACCCCACAGCTCATGAAATGTGTGGTTGTCGGGACCCGTCACCTCTCTGAAGACGTTGAAGGATTACAACGAAAAAATATCATAGGAGTAAAGAGATGTACTCTCGAATCGGTGTAAGTTGGTTGAAAGATCTGTAGTCCAATTTGGGACTAAGATCTGTTGAAATATTCATGAGCAGATGTGCTCAATTAAATATAAGTTGAGGACTTATGGCCAATATTGGGCTAAGTCCAATAAATGTTTAACATTTTTATTCTGGCTATTGAGCCTTTATTTGGGTTTGGCCCTTTTAATAATGCTGAGCATTAGATCTTAGCAAAAAATCTTTTCTTTTGTCTTGTATTGAATGCAAAGCATTCAGCAGAGCTCTGGCTCATTAAAGAACAATTTGTGTTCTGTCAGCGCAACCTATGGTGCTCTGGGCACTTTGCGCCGATCAAAAAGTGCAGTGCGCTTCTGCCACGTGGCGCGCATGTAAGGGACACATGTCATGTTCTGCGCTAGGCGCCAGATGATGAGCGCAGTGTGCCAGTTTATGAGCGTTGAGCGCTAATTTATGAGCGCATTGCGCTAGTTTAGTGGCGCACACGTGAGTGACACGTGGCGCGCTTGGCGCTGAGGGCCAGCCCATGAGCGCGGTGCGCTATTTCAGAAGCGCAAAGTGCAAGTTGCATATGTGGTTGACACGTGGCGCATTTTGGTGCTGAGCACCGGTCCAAAGAGCGCAGAAGCGCAGTTCAAGAGCGCAAGGCGCGTTTCAATAGCGCAAAACGCATTTGATCAATTTTTATGATCTGTGAACAAATTTATGTTCTTTTAAAAGAGACTTTGTCTCAAGATTCAAGAACAATAGTTCTTATTTTTTGAAAGGGCTTGCCTTTATAGATCAATGATCTGTGTGAAGAATATGTTCTTCTTTTATTATGTGAAGAGATCTTTTGATCTTTTTTATAAAAGACCTTGGTCTTTGTAGATCTATGATCTTTTAAGAAAATAATTCTTCTTTTCATGAAATGATTTCATCTCTGTGTTCATGTTCATGATCTTTACCTTGAAGAAATAATCTTCTTTCAAGAGCTTGCTCTCTTTCTTTGAATTTCTCAAAGTTTATAGGGGTTTTTTCTATATCAAACTTGAAGTCTTGGAGCCTTTATATAGGGCAAATTGATTTGTTGAATCAGTTAAAGAGATCTTTTTCTGATTGATTTTGGGGTATTTCCCACCGTTGGATCTTTGATCCTAGGGCTTCTGTTTTACAGAAGACGGTCTTCTTGTTTTTAACAAGATTGAGAAAATCTTTCCATAACAGAATTTAATTCTGATTAATTAATGATTTATCATTATTATTAGATCTTTTGATCTAACGGTGAGGAATTTTTTATTTCCAGCACTGGCGCACCCATGCTTCGCACGTGGTGCGCTGCTCAGAGCGCAGCGCAGCCTGGGCTAGCGCACCCGTGTTTGACACGTGGCACGCAGCGCGCCTAGCGCTAGTGCACACATGGTGCACTGCTTAGGGCGCAGCGCACCTGGCGCTAGCGTATCCGTGTTTGACACATGGCGCGCTGCGCGCCTAGCGCTGGATCTGAAGCGTTGCTTCAATATTTGAATTTTGAATTTCAAAACAGAGCTTTGCTATGATTGGGGAAAACATCTATAACAACTCCAATTTCAGTGTACATAAATTTTTTAAAAGTTAATTTACAATTGGGGTATTTACAATTCCTGTGAATGCTATAAGAATTTGTTTTACTTTAAAACAGCAAGAAGGAGCTTGTAGCTCATTGGTAAGATATTGCACTGCTAAGACATAGCACCCGAGTTCAAATCTCATCAGCCACATTATCTTTTTATTAAAATTTCTTTTAATCTTTTTAGAAACCCAAGAGTTTACACTTGCACTACACGTAAACTAAAAAGACACTGATTAATCAAACATGTGCACGAGAGTAAACCAAGCGACACCGACACGTGGCCTAAAACCCAGCACCCCCGTTGGTGAAGACCCGGCGACATGTATAAAAAAACCGGCACCGCCGGTCAAATCCGTCTGTAATGCCTTGATCTTTTCACCCATGCATCCTTTCAGCTACCCCACTTCCCCTGGGCTGTTTATCTTCTCCGTAATCAACCAGAGAATTTAAAATACCTCTTTAATCCCATTTTTAATACAAATTTTAATTCCTCCATTCAACACACTAAACCCTAGTATTTCCTATAAATACCACCCCTCATTTCACACTTCCTCACTCACAATTCCCTACCAAAACTCTCAAAAACTTTCAAGTCCTAATAGTGTGCAAGTGGAGTTAACAAAGGGCGAAGCTCCGACGAAGTTCCGGTGACGAAACGACGTCCCGACACTTTCCAATCCTTCTCCTACCTCTCCCCTCTAATTAAAGCCTATAAGTCCCTTCTTTCTCTCTCATCTCAAATTCTAAAACTTTCAAATTATAAAACCCGACGGAAGCGGAGTTAATCCGACTTCCGATTCGGTTTTTCTTCAAAACTCAACTTTTCTTAATCCAGTTCATACCATACTCTCACATATTGTTTAAAAAACATTAAAAAATCTATTAAAACAAGTTTCACCTTAAACGAATCATTTTTGTAACTTTTATCGCACTTTTACAAAAAAATACCATATATTTTAGTTTCGACATAATAACTTTATTCCTTGCTATACCTTTAGATAATTCACGGGTTAATGACCTACCTCATAACAACACACATGTTTGACATAGCAAGATAAAATTTGGGACAATAGAATACAGGAAAATACAACTTTACGAATAAATACTCTAAACTTACAAAACCGTTTTCTTTAAAAAGTGTATTAAACATTTCCATGCAATTGCGCCTCTAAACCCACTTTTGGGGACCCCGTTCGGGATGGTGTGTATTATCACACATTCTCGGGCTTAGTAGAGCGAGATGCAGACCTCCGCAAGGAGCATTCGATCTCGATGGATTTTTATGTATTTTTCTTTAGAAAATGAGATTCCTACAAGAAAATAAATAAATTATTTTCATTAAATTTATATATATATATATTATCAAAATGTCTATTTTAATTATATAAATATTCCAAGTTTTCTAAATCAAAGGAATCACTGTTACATGAAAATACAATCTAAATACAGCACAATTACAATATTTCAATAAAATACCATATATTATGGAAATTAGGTTCTACTTACTAGAAATTTCACAATTATAAAATATACATCTATGAAAACCCTAAAGACGATAATTAAATACTTGAGGTGTATTTTGAAAATTATATCAAACTATTTTTACATATAACCCCCTCAAGTTATACTAAATTACAATAAGGACCCTAGTAAACATAGGTTTAAGTGAGACCAGTCTCTTAAGCCTCAGAGAGCCACAGATATGGGTGCTTGCATATTTAAGGTAGACAATCTAACAAATGGTGTTATCAACACGGTAATTGTCTTGGAAAAAAACACAAATCCTGCCGTCCTTGTGCAGCAGTTACCGATAACATCAAAACTAATTCAGGATTTCAAGTTCTTTTCAAAAGTGCCTGATTCAGACTGAATCTCAATCTAATCAATCTGACTTGAATGTGATTCAAGTATAAACTACAATACAATATGAATCCATAAATCCATCTATTCAATCTATATCAATCTATATTGACTGAACCAAACCATGGATATACCTCCATCTACATGATTCTCTAGTTATATCCATTACCGATATCATGGTTCCGGCAAGTCATCCATATACAATTTACAATACAAGACAAAACAATCCAAACAATACAATCAAGATATCGCGGGGTTTTAAAGGAATAGATTGGTATGGAATATTTGCATTTCCCCCCGATTTTTGTCAAAATTAACCATGACGTTGTGATTTAACAAACTTACAAAACTTTAGAAGGTGTAGATAATATCGAAGAATAATTGGTACATCAAATTTGCATAGAATTTTATGGGATATTTGAAAAAACCCTTGATATAAATATTTTAATTTAAATATTTAAATGAAGGGTATTCTAGTAATCAATTAAAGCCGAGGGGGGAGGAGGGCAAAGGGCTGGTTTTAGAAAGTCGGGGTATTTCCTACTATTCAGATAAATGTTAAGGGTATTACTGCCATTTAGCCTATTATTTTTGACAATATTAAGAGTTCTAAGTATTTATTTGCAAATTACTTCATGGTGTTAATATGAAAAGATCTGAGAATGAAGCCTTTTCCTATTTCTGACCTCTCTTTCAAGAAACCCTTTGTTTATTTTCACTGTTCTCTCTCGATCAATCGATCTTCACCAAAACCCTAAAATTCTTCGGTACTGATCTCATCTTTACGATCTAATTACCGCATTTCTTTCTATTGCTCACATTACTCCATTTAGATCTTTGTTTTGATCGTCTTTTTTTTTCAGCGATGAAGGGAGATTTAGCACAAGCTCCAGCAAAGGGCTCAAAGGGCGGATTCAGCTTCGATCTCTGCCGAAGAAACGAGATGTTGTTGAAGAAAGGGCTGCAGCCGCCAACTTCCAGAAAGACTGGAACCACAATCGTTGGTCTCATCTTCAAGGTGATTGAATCCGTTAGTGTTTTACTGTTTTTGTCAATTTTTTGAATCAAAACTTGATTTTTAATAGATTTAGCAGCGGTAGTGATGTGCAAACTAGGTTATCGATTTGGTTGAATCTTTCGGGTGTTGAAGATTGTAGAAATCATAGTAGAAGCGAGGGGAGAAATAAAGATTGCGTATTGTTTTTATAGTATTTTCTGTTGGGGTCGCTCTTAAAGTATCCCCGTAAGTCTTAGGTTGCATACAGGAAAGGTTACCAGTAGAATTGACCTACTTGAGTCTTGCCCCCATTAACAATTGAATTTGCTATAGACTTTCAAGAGAGATTTAGCATGTGCCATTGTGTTAAACATATACCTTCTTCTCTATTAGTTTTAGTAATACATCACTAGGGAATAAATCATCTCTATAAGAGTGGGAACACTACCAAGTTTGTCAACTTAGCTCAGTATATTCATGTAAGATATCAAGACAGGTCAGGAAGGATATCATATTTTCTTTTCTTCGCACACTGTGGTAAAAAGCCTTAAGCCCGCTTTAGCGGAAAGCGGCCATGAAACATTTTTGCATGAAACGATTTTGTGCCGCGTTAATGGCTTGAAGCCCCCGCTTTGGCTCACTTTTGCTTGAAAATACCGCTTAAATCTGCCTTTAAGCATTCAAATGGAATATGGTCAATAATTTTTTAAAAATTGTAAATCATCATATCAAATGATCAGATAATCAAATCTCATTATTGTCTCTGTAACATTATCTCTTTCATATCTTATATGGATGAAAATTTCTTAAAATTGTTAAATATATTTCTGTTATCACATACAAACTTTTTGACAATAGAATATGTTTGTTATGTTTATATTATTTTGTTTCTAAGAGTTTCTATTACTTCTTCGCGCTCTTTGCCACTAAATCCCCGTTAAAGGCCATTAAAGCTTAGGTCCTGGCCTTCTGCTTCGCTACACTTTCCGCTTTCCACAACATTCGATTATCATAGATATGCTTATATCTTAATAAGAGTTCTCAAATCTCAATCACCGCCTCTTTGTTCTTCCTGCTATACCTTTCTATTGTGGCTCCCCAACAGGTCCATTTTTAAGAGTTGCATCTTCGGTGTTTTAATTTATGCCCTCCACTACCAGTGTTACTGTGCTCGATTATTACCTAACTAATAGTGGTCAGGAACATGTTCCCATATAGTCTACTACCGTTTGCATTCTAAATATTTGTTGTTGTTCGGTTATAAATATTTATAGATGTAATATTGAAAGAGAATAATGGAGGACAAAGGCTCCAACCATCTTCATCTTCATCTTCATCATCGAAAATGTAGATCCAATGAATTTCATGTGATTTTAATACCTTTTAACCGTTTGTTTAGTGGGGTAAAAATTTTCTATCGTGAGAATACCATGAATTTTGCACCCCAAAATCAACGGTTAAAAGGTATTTGAATCACTTGAAAATTGTTTTTTCTACATCTTAGACGATGAAGATCAAGATGGCCTTTACCAATACTTTAAAAGTGGCATGGAATTGACTTTTGACCACTGCCATAGGCAGATTTCCTTCATAGAGCCTTTGTCGTCCATAATTCTCTATTTGTAATTATAATTATCATGTGATGTGCGCATATCTGTACCACATTCATCTCTAGTAGAGGGCTCCTTGTATGAAGCGCACCATTTATCTCATATTTGGAAGTGTTCAAATTTGATCCTTTGAACATAGAAGAGGAACATAATATTTATCTTGTCGATCGATAGAACAGTATATCACTGCTTCCTAAGCATTTAAGAGACCTATCGAATGAGAGGAACTCTGTGTGATTTCTTCATCTTGTGTCTGCAGCGACGCTAATAATTCTCTAACTTATAGCACCCAAAAATGACGACTAGGTTTTTGCAATCTAATTTTATATTTTTGATTTATTAGCTTTATGAAATGTCTAACATCCAGTGAAACAAATATTGGTCGTATCGGCCGATATATCGGTATCGGTCGGCTAACGATAAATTTCGTATCGATAAAAGGGTATATCCTTTTAACCCAATATCGGACGATATAACAAATATATCGTATTGGCTCATCTATCGGCGATACGGTGCTTATCAGGTAGAAAAGGTGTGGGTTATTTTTTTAGGTTTCAACTTTCAACCCGTATCCAAAAGCCAAACCCATCAACAATCTAACTTATAATATACATATACAAAATATTTTCGAATCCCATTATGCTCTCCCCCCCCAATATGAGAATTTAGTTATTTATATAAATTCTTTTCTAGCATGATTTATTTTATTGCATTTCCTTACATGTATCCATGTCAATTACAATATAGGTTTATGTCTCCATGATAATGATGTTTTAGGATTTTATTATAAATTTTGTAAAATTTATAAAAATAAACATGTGTGGTGTTTGTTATAAGACTACATCAATATGTCCAATATGTATATAGAATTTTCCATTATATGGTATCACGATAGCTAATGAACATGCGATATGTAACTTGTATCAGCGATATATCGTCCGATACTACTATCCGGTATTGAAAACATCCATCCGATATGATCCCGATATCCGATATTTAATACATTGCTAACATCATTACCATAGTTACTAATAAATATTGAGTTCTCTTATCTCATAATTAAGCACGGTAAGCTCTTGCAATTTAGAGGGAGAAATCAGGCACACTCTTCTCATTATGTACTCCTGCATACTGCATCCAGATATACCATTTAACCAAGCATGCAAGAATGATAAACCCATGTTAGTGTGATATGCCCTAGAGGTCATTATTGTATAGTACTAGTTTGTATATTATATTTTGGAAGCTTAGGATATATACACGGATTGACATTCTTGCTCAATATGGTAGTATGTTACTTGGTTTGTATCTATCTTAATATTTGTTTGTGTTTCTTTTGACATATTGCTAATATATATTGATAGAGCCCTTAGGATCTTTAGCTTGACTACTAGCGTTGTGATGGCAGACACACTAGTGGGAGCTGGGTAGTCTATAAGCACATCCTTATACAGGTCCCTGGTCGTAGGATTATCGAGACAGAGCATCGATACTCCAGAGTAGACTAGTGTATACGCTTCTCATCTCAGGAGGGGAGATGGTCTGTCCCATAACCATCAGTACGTCGTACTGGAGATAGTATGCAGGTGCTCGTTAGGTTACGAGTACACTGGACAGGACTCGCTGGAAACTGTTGATTGGTATTATACCTATCGTCAGTTATCAGTTCCCAGGTGACATGAGTACAGCTTAGTTCGTTGACTTGACACTGTCACTTCGCCTCGAGTGTGTTCCCACTGTTCTTAGATTACTACCATACCACGGCTCTATTAAGTCGTGCAAACAGGTAGTAGTTGGGTGCAGTCCCGAAGTACTTGGAGGCAGTGACGGTTAGACATGATTCGTCTCTCCCGGTATTGGGAGTTGATATCGCACTGTGTCTAGGAGAGCCATTACACAGTCCCTAGCCAGGGCAAGCGAGACTTATTGGTAGTGTTTCCAGCATTTTCTCAGGGTGTTTTGGGCTACACTCCGACACGACTTGTACCGCTATTAGGGGACTGACGTTTACCGCCTCCTAGGCCCGACATGCGATACTCTCAGACGAACAGACCGGACTGTACGGAGATTGTCATATTCAGGCTCGGTAGGAGTTCGGATGGGTTCACCTCATCGGTCTTGTTATCGGCATCTATCTGGGGACTGTTACGTACAGCTAGTACCGCTTGCGGCCTGTGGTTAAACTCACTGCCAGCGTAGTGTCGAGTCTTTAGAGTCCCACAGAGAGGGTTGTTCATCTTTGAGCAAAACAGAGTAGAGGTCGTATGGTTTTACGACGGGGGTTCGTTCACATACGCGCACTTGTGCATGTTTGATGTCCGGGCAGTTATTACTAGTGGGCTTGTTTAAGTCAGATCTTAGTATTTATTTTGGTATTGGTATTGTCTCATTGTATTCGTGTTTCTTCGGAACGCGAATGCGGGTACGTACGTACAGTTGACAGAGGCGGAGAGGGAGAAACCTCATTAGGGTTTTTTGACCATTGACTTGATCAAAACCCTAATGAGAATGAGAAATATGATTAATAATATTAAGGATAATTGTATCATGGTTAGGGTTGGGTTGACCATTTGACTTGTTGATTTTCATTGACCTAGATATTTTCTTTTGTTAAGCAAAAGATGCTTCTTGAAGCTTTATTATTATTATTATCATATCAACAACAACAACAACAACTGAGCCTTTTATCCCAAGCATAAGGGGTAGGCTACATGAACCAACATGAGAATCACGCCGGGTCCAGCACATGAATCCTCTGTCTCCACTCACTTCTATCGAACAATATACTTTCATTGAGTCCTTTGGCAACCATATCGTTTCGTATCACCTCCATCCATGTTTTCTTCGGTCTCCCTTTTGCCCTTTTGCCATTACCCATATCGAGAGTATCTATTCGTCGAACCGGTGCTTCCATAGGTCTGCGTCGCACATGACCAAACCATCTAAGCCGGTTTTCCCGCATCTTCTCCTCCACGGGTGCTACACCAACTTTTGCACGAATATCCTCATTTCGCACCTTGTCTTTTCTAGTGTTACCGCACATCCAACGAAGCATGCGCATCTCCGCTACGTGCATCTTCTGTGTGTGATGCTTCTTAGGAGCCCAGCATTCTGTACCATATAGTAAGGCAGGCCGAATAGCGCTCCGATAAAACTTCCCTTTCAATTTTAACGGAAAGTTACGATCACACAAAATCCCTGTTGCACTCCTCCATTTCAACCAACCAGCTTGGATTCTTTGATTAACATCACTATCGATCTCTCCATTCCTTTGGATGATGGAACCTAGATATCTAAACTGGTCGCTCGGTGATATCTCTTGCCCTTCCAATGTTATACCAATATGGTTTTGATTTCTCTGGCTACTAAATTTGCAGTGCATATATGCTGTCTTGGACCTGCTCAATCTGAATCCCCGAGATTCCAATGTTTGTCTCCATAATTCCAATTTGGCATTAACCCCTGCTTTCGTCTCATTTACTAGAACAATATCATCAGCGAATAGCATACACCAAGGGACTTCATCTTGGATAGTTCTAGTAAGCTCATCCATCACGATGGTAAACAGGAAAGGACTTAATGCAGATCCTTGATGTAAACCAATAGTAATCGGAAAATCACTTGTTAAGCCACCGCAAGTTCTGACATTTGCCACTACTCCGTCGTACATATCCTTGATTATGTCAATATACTTGACGGGGACCCCCTTTTTCATCATTGTCCCCCATAATACCTCTCTAGGTACCTTGTCGTACGCTTTTTCTAAATCAATAAATATCATATGCAAATCTCTTCTCCTCTCTCGAAAGCGCTCGACAAGTTGACGAAGCAAATGAATCGCCTCTGTCGTCGATCGTCCAGGCATGAACCCAAATTGGTTCTCTGTTATCTTAATATCCTTCCTTAGCCTGAGTTTTATTATTATCATATATCTCTAATTATTATTATTATTATTATCATATATCTCTAATATGGGAGATTTATTCTCTCATTCTCTCATAAGTTTTCTCGCTCATGGTTTGCTCTCCCTCTTCCTCTCTCTCAAAAGCTTAAGTGTTTCATGTGTTGAAAATCCAAGCTTTGAAACTAAACCATCAAAACACCTCTACTCATTCTAGAGTTCTTAGTCTAGCAAGCCAAGCACTCTAGTTACTTCTTGGTTAAGGTAGGAGCTCAAGGTAGAGGCTTTCGGGTGGATCTTTGTTTGGCAAAGAGAAGACGAAGAGGAAGAGCCGTCTACACCACTCAAAGGAGCACACGAGAAAAGGAAGCAACACAAGAAGAGAAGGAGTTCAAGCTTTTGGTATAACCTTCTTAACCTAGTAGATAAAGCTTCTTGTATGTTTGTTCGTTTTTGTTTAGCAAAGATCCTTCATGGTATGTCTATGTTTTCTTGTGATAAAAATTCGATTTTTACTTTTTCCGCCTTCCCGTAGGTACCGGGGTGGGTAACATAGACTTACAACCCATTCATGTTGTATTTGTCTATAGTCTGTTTAATAGTTTTTAAGTTAGGAACCAATATAGTCTACAATTAATTGTTTCTTCCTTTTTTCTTCCCATGAGTGCGATACTCACCAAACAAACACCAGCCATCATCTCTGCCTCAGTGTTCCTTGAAACTGAAATTTTTTCATTTACATGTAAAGTTAATTGTATCTAAGCCATTTTACAATGAGCTACTGAGCACATTGCTAAGGCATGAAAAAACAAACAAATACATGTGTAAGTAGGCTAAGTAGCAACTCATAATAATAGTTTAATTTATTATTATTTCCATTTTTTCCCCTATGGGTGCTATAATCACCAAACCAACACCAGCCATCATTCTTTACCCCAATGTTCCTTGAAACGGAAAATTTTGCAAAATTGCTTGCTGGTTGGTTGTAATTATTCAGTCACATGTAAGAATTATCGTATCTTAGCCATTTTGCAATGGGTTACTGAGCACATTGCGAGTGGAGTGACAAGAAAAATACTAACAAATACAACTGTAAGTAGCAACTTATAGCAATAGTTTTATGAAAATTGAATAGGGTATTTACAATTTTGCTAGAAAAGTAGTGGTAGATTCATATGATTTTTCAGTTGTACTTTTCATCTCACCATGTGGAACTTACAATTTAGGTTCCATGTCCGGCATGCACACTGAAATTAGATGGTCATATGACTCGAATAATTTGTTCTTTCAATATGTGATTATAAACGACTCTGTTCAACAACTTAATACAGATGGACTCTTTCCAATCGTACTTTGGTTATCATGTTTTCTCAATTTTCTTTTAGGATGGCGTTATTCTTGGAGCAGATACCAGGGCTACTGAAGGACCTATAGTTGCTGATAAGAACTGTGAGAAGATCCATTATATGGCTCCTAATATTTACTGTTGTGGAGCAGGAACAGCTGCCGATACAGAAGCTGTAACAGGTGTGTTCTTGAATACGGCATCACTAAAGCCTGACTTTGGTCGCCACAATACTATTCATTTTCTGTTTATTAACTTTAATACTTATCACCAAAAGAATTGTCATCTGTTCTTTCATTTAGATATGGTCAGCTCTCAGTTACAGCTGCACCGCTATGCAGCTGGACGAGAATCAAGGGTCGCTACTGCCCTTACCCTTCTAAAGACACATCTTTTCAGGTGAATTGAATTATCTTATGTAAAAATGGATTTTCATTTTTTTAATCTTCATTATATGTGATTACCATTGTAACATTTTTTTAATTTCTTTTACGTTTAAATCCTCGGAAGCTATCAAGGTCATATTAGTGCTGCCTTGGTTCTTGGTGGCGTTGATGTCAGTGGACCTCATCTGCACACAGTAAGTGTTCCAGGTTGTTTTCTGTTTTGCATTATACATACCATTAACTTTTCCAAATACACAGGTCTATCCACATGGTTCTACTGACGCACTTCCATTTGCGACAATGGGATCAGGTTCTCTTGCTGCAATGGCTATTTTTGAATCAAAATACAGAGAGGACTTAAACGTAAGTCAGAATAATGCATGAGATTTTTGCCCTTGATCTTCTAAATATAGCTATTATTGTATAGGAGTTGTCAAATGATGAATAAGGTGGGGTTATTTACTTGCTAGTTGTGTGCCAAGGTGGTGCAGATTTATTCATTATTTTCTTCTAGGATGCTCCAAGGATTTTTATGATATTGAAAAGTGAAAATTTTGATGATGTTTTCGCACGACATTGAAACTCTCATTTAGACTTCAATATTTTTTCTAGCTGGAGATAATTCTTGACGTGTAACATAGTTTGATCTATAATTTGCTATAAAATTTTCCTTGTGTATGCTTGATATACTCCTTGTGTATTCACATAATTAGATTGTTTCCATCCTGTTCCACTGAATTTCTGAGGAAATCTATATTCCATGACATTTGTGTTTCCCCAGAAGCTCTCTTAATGTAGTCCAATTTTTCAGATGGGGACTTTCAGTGGAAATGAGTTTTATCCTCTTTCACTCAATTTGCCTTTCGAAATTCAGAGTATGGTGTGGCTGTTCAATTGAAACCATTTCTGCGGATAATAAAAACTTTGGCGAAGCCAGTATATTTGTCTGCAGATAATAAATCCTTTGAGAGCCAGTGAATTGGTTTAGACTAAGCATGTTAATTTTCTCCTTTTTCATCAAACAAAATAATCTTTGAATAGTGGAAGCTTTTAGGTTAGCAACCCTTCCATGATTCAGCAACAAGCCACATATTTGGAACACGATATTTTAAGATAGGGCCTATAACTCATCTTTCTCTCTTTCTTACAAATAAACAGTTCAAAGATAATAAATTTGCATCGAAAAGTAATTTCTTACTGTAAACTATTATATTTATCCATGCATTTGTGGTGAACATAGTTTATATTTTATGTTGCTATTTTAAATATTCAATGTTGATATGATGCTGTATTTTGTGCAGAAAGAAGAGGGAATAAAACTTGTATCTGAGGCAATATGCTCTGGTATCTTCAATGACTTGGGAAGTGGAAGCAATGTTGATGTTTGTGTAATAACCAAGGTACATTTTGCATCGTGTGAATATCCAAATTTCTGCTAAACATTAACTCACCCCTCATGTTCTCACGTACTTCAGGATAAAACAGAGTATTTGAGAAATCATCAATTGCCAAATCCAAGGACCTATACTAGTTCCAGAGGCTATGCATTTGCCAAGGGGCATACTGGTTAGTATTCTTTTGAAGTTGAGCACATTTCAATTTCTGGCACGTTCTCTGCAAAGTTTAAAAGAGCATAATTAGATTTGATTTTGTCTAAACATTATACTCTAATCCTTGGAGCCCGCATACGGTGGGACGCTGGCATAACAGCTCCATTGGGTGTTTTTATTTTTAGAATTGAATGGCTTAAAGTGAAGCGATTGTTTAATGCTTCCTTTGTTTTAAATTAATTGTCTTTGGCCTATTGAACACTAATTAAGAAAGAATGGATCGACTTCAACAGAGGATAATAGAAATGTGAAAGTTCTATATTATATGAAGTTTCTTGTTCCAATAAATTTAGAGGTTGTTTTGATAATTTATACATAAACTGCACTAGTTCTAGAAGTAGATTATCAAACATTCTCCTCGATTGAAGAAAAAGGATGAATAAATTATAAAGTAGGAAACCCTCATTAAAGTTGCCTTCTCAGCTTCACCACGTCTCGTTTCCTCTTGTATTTTTTCTTTTAAAAAAAATATTGAGTGCAATGTTTTTGCAGAGATCCTGTCGACGAAGATCACTCCACTGAAAAAGGCGGTGGAAGTAGCCGAGGGCGACACTATGGAAGAGTGAGCTGGTCTTCGGCGATGGCTTCTTGAATTTCAAACTCTTTAAGAGAAGACTATCCAATAGTGGTTGAATTCTGTTTTTCTGTATTATATTAGATCTGAGACTGCCCTCTTTTATGTTAGACCAAAGAATACAAGAGGGCTATTATGGAAGAGTGAGCTGGTTTATTATGATTGCGTAAATTTGAGACAATTGTGAAGGGCTACATCATCTAGTTTTTATTTTTAAACTTTTGATGTTGTGTAGGTTTCTTGCAAAACAATACTGGTTTCTTTTGTTGTGTGCTTGGTCAAGCCCAAAGAAGAATGAGTTGGCAAATTTCATGAAAGGGCTTCTTTTCTCTCTTATCTAACGAATTTTAGAATAATTATTGGAGAATGAATTTCAGATTTTTCCTACTACCGTCTCATTATTTGAGTTTTCAAAATCGGCAGAAAACTGGAGTGTTTGGGAGTTGTATTTGATTCCTATATTTTAGCTTTCTATTTAAATAAATTTTAAAAATTCCCTTTTTAGGGTAAATTTTATAAAATGCTTCATCAAACTTCCAATTTTTTTTAAAATAGTAACATTAAACTTTTAAAACTATCATGGGCCTTTCTGGATTGACAATGTTGTTTGAAAATGCTAGCTTTATTAATCTGATTAAAACACGGATGGATTGATTAACCCTAAATTAACTTTGTTCATGGACTAAATAGACCCAAAATAAAGTACATATGGTATCTTTTCATAAACCCTTCAAATTGTAGCAAAAATACCCTTTTAGGTAGGCATTTTAATGCCATTGTTAAAGTTCAATGGTGCCGTCTAGAAAACCCTGAAAGCTTGATGATTGCTAATAAAATTTACCCTTTATCTTTTTTTATTGAAATAATCTACTTTTGTATTTGAAGTTTCTTAATACTAAAGCATCAAACCAGTAGTTGTTCCCACCAATGACCATTATCTCCTATGTAGAATAAAATGGTTTGCATAATTTTATATGTACCATCTGCTAAATCTACGTCTCAAATTGGCAATCACATAGTTACAATAATTACGGTATTACCATTTACCCCCAATAAACATTTTGGGTTTGAATCAATGGTAATCGCATAGATTACAAATCTTTATACTATCAGTTCAAAAAGAAAACAAATCCTTACACTATGTTACTATCATACACAGACCAAAATCATTATCGGCTGAACAGTATTTATATGTACAAAACAATACAAATCTAAAAAACCGACGAATCTGCCTAGCAAAGAACAAAAGAATCAAAACTCCAAAGAATTTCACGCCACCAGATTTCATCGAGGGCCCACGTATTCACAGGTATATATCATTAATATTCTGTTTTCGTCGGAAAGGGTATATATATTATGAATTGGAAGCATTTGTCTCATCTTCACTAGTCTTTGATATGATATCATAGTTCATTGAAGCCAGCTGAGATATATTCTGAGCACAAGAGATTATGCAGCTGTTAGATTTCATTATGTAGATAAAGTCATCAAAATAGCCGAAGAGGTACAGGGTTAGAAGGTATTACCTTAAATGAGAAGTTACTGAATGAATACCTCTTGGGAGCTCCAAAGTCTGCCATGATGCCGCATTCATCATCCTGTAGAATATATATCAAAATGTAGAGACGAAAAGCCAGGAGGTCAATCAGGCGTCTGTATCACTCTCGAAATGAAAAGGATTACAAAATGAAGCCTAAATTGCCAGAAACCTTTCATTACGTTTGTTGGCCTTTAATAACCTGCAGATTTATACCTCTACTATAAGGAACCGACTGAAATTCCGTTTTTTGCAACTCTTTTTCTTCTCAAATAAACCCTTGATGGTAATAAGATATATGCAATAAAATCGAGTGTAAAGTGAGAACAAAAACTGAGGCAATTTTTTTTTCTGATGCTAGACTTAGGCTCAAAGTGCAGATTTTTAAAATTAGGATGAATGGATTCTTTATGCGCAGGTAAAAATAAAGGGGGTTTTCCGGCAATTTAACCTAAAATAAATAAATAAAAGCAAACTTCATACGTCTTCATCTTCGTCATAACTGTAGCTACTAGAACAGCTCATACTGCCTATCTCGGTCGAGTCATCAAAATCGTGAGGGGATGTACGAATTTGGCCATCTGTTGAGTTCCATGCATGACGTGATTCAAAGTAACTCGTGTCATCTTCACATTCAGTTAGAGGAATGAATGTAGCCTGCATCAAATACTTGGAATATTACATGACCATTCTCATTAAAATGGTTGCAGATGCCGAATAATTGAGTTGGGCATTGCAAGTTAAAAAATTAAAAAATAACCTTTTTCTTTGCGAGCATATCCCAGCCGATGCTTTTGAAGAAGGGATGTGACTTCACCTGTGCTATGACAAAGCTTTAGTAAGAGTATGACAATGTTCGAAGGGTTAATTACACAACACCCCTGTACTCAACCATTTACCCATATACCACTTTTGGCCCCCTCAAGTAATTTATTAGTGAACACCCTCTCGGCTCTCAGCCCAGAGACGAAAACCCTTGAAAACACTCAAATTCAATTCTAAACCACAAAAACATTATATGTATACGGTTTTGTGCAATTAACAAATATATGAACAGGATTTTCCATTGCAGAATTCAATTTACCTCTCCTGTCTTTGGAGTGGATTTTGGATTAGCAATCTGAATTGAAAATACAAAGGAAATGGTCAGACTGCACTAGATGTAATTGATGAGTAGTTGTGTACTGTGCAAGTCTTTGATGCAGTATGGTTCATATACTTGTTTGAGTCATAACACCGGTCGTATTCATCCCGTTTGACCTTTGGTACGAAACTAAGAAGATGCGCATTTAAGAGCATTATTTAAAGTTTGAACCAAAGTATAAAATTGCACACTCGGTACCGGTACCGGTATCGGATGGTCACTAACCAAAATAATCCAATAACTTGTTAATAAACCCATTAACTCATTGCATCGTTGCGCTGCAGGGAGCGTAAAAAGTTAATATTGGAAGCATATGGATGACTTATTTCAAGAACTGCCAGGAGATGAGAAGTTATTTATAAGAGGAGACCTAAATGGTCATGTGGGTAACGATGTTAATGAATATGATAATGTGTATAGAGAGCATGGTTATAGGGTAAAGAATGACATGGGAGACAACATATTGATAGATGATTCGGGCATTATCTTAATTACTCAATAGCAAACCCCCACATATATGTGGATTGAGACCTTACCTCTAAAGTCTAAACATGTTTAAATGACTGATGAATTCCATTTCACAAATAAAAATAAAGAATCAACCTTATCAAAGATTGGACAAGAATATTTAGAGTTTTCGCAAGAGCGATTTTTTTTTAAAAAAAAGATATGATTTCTAGAATTCTCACTTGTCAATCAAGTCATAAGCATCGTAGCTCATCTCCTCTGGTACGTGTGGCCATGGTATATCTCGATTCATAATATTGTCAAAAAATTTCTGCAATTAAATGGCATCCATTAGTATCAAAAGCACAAGTTGAGATAACAAAATCAATTCTAGACACATCAATGACATAATTTCTTTATAATACCTTATAAAACATTGTGGGGGGGGGGGGTGTTT
Organism: Agapanthus africanus; assembly: GCA_030015575.1. NCBI lineage: Eukaryota > Viridiplantae > Streptophyta > Magnoliopsida > Asparagales > Amaryllidaceae > Agapanthus > Agapanthus africanus. Next base: position 965,956,962 of record CM057338.1, read on the forward strand.
ATACAGATAAATTAGGCCAAGATTGCAATTTGTTTAGTAGAAGAATGCTGAAAACAAGCAAAACAAAAATCTGGCGAGTTAATTTCATTTAGCAATTTCAGCTACTTCATTTTCCAATATGATCAGTCAAAATAAAATGTCTCGTGAACTAATCAACTGAACATCACTACACTCAATATATAGCAATAAGATACCTGTGGGTGTTCAGCGTTAAATGGGGGAATGCCTACAAGCAATTCAAAAAGAATAACCCCCACAGACCACCAGTCTGCAATCTGACCTACAATTCAAGAGTTATGAGAAGTTAATTTTTAATTTTAATTAAGAAAAACCAATAATGAAACAGGGTTGTTCTTATATTGCACCCCAGATCCTTCCTTAATTATACAAAACACCCTCTAATCTCACCATTTTACATTCAATCTCCTACTTCATTCAAATTTCACACTATGATAACTTCGATCGATAATTTCAACACAATTTATGACTATCATTTAAAAATGATCTCAAGTAAGGAATGATAATCTGGACTAATCTAATGATCAGTTGATTGCTGAAAATTAAAAAAAAATGTTTAGAAGGCTAATATGGAGTAAGTTAAGAGACTTGTGGGCGAAAATACAAATACTGCTAATATGGGGGTATTTATCTTAAAAAGGTTAAATGCACAAAACTCCCGTATAGCTTATCGTGTATAGCATTTTTTTTGGGTGGAGGGGGGGGGGGATGAAAATCATGTATAGCACCCCCAAGTAATTTATTACCGCAAATGCCCATCTCTTCATTGACCAAAATCCTCAACAAAAAAACATTTTTGTTCTGCTCTGCACGACATAAACAAGTTCTCAAGTAAAATTAGACAATCATTTGAATTGTTTAGAGTTAAATTTGGGTGTTTATAAGGTTTTGGTGATGGACAGAGGGGGTCATTCGAGAGGGTATAAGTGCTATATGAGTAAACTTGTTTTGGCAATTATCCCTTAAAAATTAGAGGATTTGAGGTACAAAGTCAAAAATCCAATAAAAAGAATCCAATCATATGGAAATACGAGGCAAGTTTCATTAAGATTACAGACCATGGGCCATTCCTAGGAGTATCTCTGGTGATAAATAATCAGGAGTGCCGACAGCTGACTGCTTTCTCCTCTGCTCTCGAATCTCAGCTCGCACACATGCAGACATTGGCTTGTGCTCACTGAGGAGAACATCACTACTCACATCTGGACCCGATAAATCGTCAGTGCTGTTGATGAGGCCAACCTTAGATAGCCCGAAATCTGTCAGCTGCACCAAAAGTTAATATAACTTTATGGACATTAAGATATAAAAGCTTCAAAATGAAATAACAATAAAAAAGATATTTCAAGACAGTAATGGAACAAATGCCACAGGAGGGAAATTCCCTCATGGCAGTCAAAAGTCAGTCCGACGCGGCTTTTTGGATGATTGACACCGTTCACCTTGATTTTCATGGTGTACAACATATATACATCAAATTTTCATGTGATTTTAATACTTTTTTTTTCATTAATCTAGTGGCAGAACATGATCTATTATCGGAAAACTCTTGATTTTGCACCCACCAGATCAATAAGTAAAAAAATATTAAGATCACATGAAATTTGATGTTAACTGTGTCTTACATGATGATGAAAAGGATGGACCATTTCCATTGTCCAATAAAAATCATGTAGTGTTGACTTTTTTACCCCCATAAGAAAGGAGTTCTCTCCCCCCCAAAAAAGAGGATGTCTCTCCTGTGGCCTTTGGCCTCCAAATTCCTATGTTTTAATTCACAGAGTTTACATCACATATTTTTTTTACAACATTCATCCTTACAAGGCCAACATAGGATTTCCAAATTTATGCATAACATGCTCCATCAAACATGGTTAAACTTGTGTTTCTCCATTTTCTTTAACAACGCCGAGGTACAAACTTATCAATGACGCATAATAAGTTGGCTCTCAACATTTCTTATTAGATAAAATTATAATAAGTTTAAAAAATCAATCATGAAGTGTAGATATAGAGGGATACCGACCTTAATGTGACCATCACGAGCAACTAATAGGTTATCAGGCTTCAGATCTCGGTGAATGACATTCAATGAATGTAAATACTCCAATGCAAGAACCTGAAACAGATAAAGTCTACATGTATATCACTATCTAAGTTGAGTTAGTGTCTGGTGAGTGATGATACAAAAGAATGTGTTAAGCAAGGATAATGGTAAGTAATTTATGTACATACTAGTTCAGCAATATATGTGCCTGCCATTTCTTCATGCAGGCAACCTAAGTTTCTCAATAAACAATAAAGGTCACCTCCATTCAGGTACTCCATGACCAAATAAAGATTTTCCCTACACGTGAAGGAGTAGTAAAATCGGACCTGTTGATTACAAATTGAAGTTAAATATATATTTACCAAGACATCTAAATCTGTCACTTTGAAGATTGCTTACCACAAACGGATTACGAACTGAGATTAGGATGTTCCGCTCAGCCAAAATACTTTCAACTGCATTCTTACGGATCATATCAGCCTTTTTAAGAACCTGCAGAGAAGAGAAAATAGAATATTACTGCATTGTCCATTTGCCCTGTCGGAAAACAAAACTTATTGTGATTGTGTACCCTCTCTTTCTATAGTTGTTTCATTGTGTCGCCTTTCCTATTTCTATAGTACTGTGGTAACACTGTACCGGGATCCATTTCCATGCATCTTTGTCACTGAGCAATAGGCAAATAAAGTTCTTTATTGTCATGAGTCGACACTGAAATTTATGGTTTGCCTCCAGTCGAGGAATAGTTAGCCACTAGAAAATATCTCTATAAGAAGAGTATGAGGTCTTTAGCCTACAAACAACTTCATCAACTTTGAACAACTGATGATATATATTGTGCATGTTCACAAAAATATTGTCTAAAATCCACTTATCCACCAAAATGTTTTCATCTATAAAGAGGCATTAGTTGTGTAATATTAGCTAATTTAAATGGACAGATCAAGTATTGCTACTCTCACAGAAATTAACAATTTTTTGGGTGCTACAGAAGTTAGTGAGCACTAGCTAAGAAGGAAATGCCAACAGGTAGACAGAACATAAAAAGCAACCATAGGGAACGACCTTATATCAGCATAGCGAATTGGAAACTCTGGTTATATACAGTACCGATGAGTTTTTATGTTAACATATGTTACGAAATAAATTGGTGATGGCAAGGGCAAGTAGATTCACACCAATAAGAGGAGGTATCTAACTCAGATGCAGCAAAAAAAATACATTTTACAAAGGTAATTATCACATCACACAACTTTGCCCCCATCAAAACAGCACTTGTAATGGAGCAGAAAGGCACTACGACAAAATTGACCGAATTTCACAACCGGTTATTACCTGTTGTGAATCCTTTAAATTGGTGCCAGACTCATGGTTGTGGAAACTAAGAGGGGCTTAAATGTTCTCTCATGCAACCAGGGAGCAAAAAGCTTAGCGAAACTAGTTCTCCTAGACTGAGAAAGAGTTTAGAAGAAGGGAAAAGACCATAGGGTGCGCAAAAAATGCGCTATAGGGAATTGCACTCAATTCTCGGACACAACATAAATTCAAAGATGGACATAGTCGTCACAGAAAACACAATTCTGGAAGTCCCATCAAAGAAGTAATTATAGCCAATTCACGAGTAGAAGAAACATATTATCTCCCAATTTATCATTATTCCTCGTTCAAGTACTTGCATCTTTATTAATAAGTAATATAGAATTTGTGATGTCCATCAGAGGCAACATATTCCGAACTTATCTTCAATTCATTTTGAACAATATACAGTTAAAACTTATGTGCGAATTAAAAATACAAAAGAAGTTAAGGAGACTAGAAGAAAAGTATTCACGTGCCCCAGTTCATCTAAGAGCTACATAGCTGCTCAATAGCATCTTGATGAAACAGCAGTATCAAAAGTTTGATGAAAACAGAATGTCAAAATGATTAACAATTAAGCTTACATGCATACTACAGCTAACGGTGTGGATCGAAATTTTCATATGCTTCACATCACTTTAAATAATAAAGAGAGAATTACCTTTATTGCAAAGAGATCGCCTGTTACTCTTTTCTTTGCAAGAAAAACCCTTCCAAATGCCCCTCGGCTAATTGGTTTTATAATTTCAAAATCTTCAATAGATGTTCGATCCTTTATTTTTGTGCTCAAATGGTGTGAGCTGTGACTAGTATCATTTTCGACCGAACCGTCATCATCCACCTCTAAACATGGAGAATCTTTATTCCCATCATCAATTTGCCCACAGAGATGAATGAACTTTTCCCTGTCAAATGGAAAATGGCCAAGATTCACCAAGAATTAAATAGATACAGTCATAATACTTTGGCCTAATTATGAGAAACTATCAAATACTTTGGTCTAATTATGAGAAACTACCAAATTCTTGTTAAATATACAAGAAACTATCACAATTTTTTTTTAAACTACATGAAACTACCACAAAACTTTCAAAAACTACAAAAGAACTGCCATAAATAAGGTACTATGTCAGCAATAATTGCAAGAAACTACCACAAAACTTTCAAAGCATGGTAGTTTCTCGTAATTTTGAGAGAATTTGGTAGTTTCCCGCAAAGAATTTGGTAGTTTTTTGGAATTAAGCCAAAAAATAATAATAAAGTTTTCATTTTTAAATATATTGATAGCGGTAATATCATACTTCAATAGTACTGGAGATATTATAAAAGAGATGAATAAAGATTATATGGTGCAAACTCACTGCAGCAGCTTCTCTATCCGTCTTCCAAATGTTTCAACAACAAGTCCGTCCACCTTCCTATTGGCAATAACAGAATTTAATTCTTCGAGGTACAAACTCAAATTCTCCAGTGAGCTGTAATCATTAGTTTTAATGCCGGCAATGGAATGAACAATGCTCAATAGATTTTTAATCTGCCGGTCATCAATAACATGGAATTAGTATCACCCAATATGCCATCAGAAAATCAGAAATAATAAGCTAAGGATGAAAAATCCTGAATAAAACAATCAAAGGTTGAGCCGGATCTGACAGGGAACCAAAAAGAGAATAATAGAACCAAATCTCAGTACTAAACAACCTAAATGAAGTGAGGTGAACCAGCTTTTACTGCAGCCTTTCTGGCTTGATTACCTATTACAAAAAAGGGCACACGTACTCTAAATGCAACTCAGGAGTTCAAGTGTTTCCTTTATGGGTGTGTGATCCTCTTCGGACTTGAACCAGAGACTTCTCACTTTTGCTGGGAAAGTATTATCACTAGGCTATTACCCTTTGGTTCAGGGGTCAAGTAGCTTAGCATAAACACAGGTCATACAACGCATGCCAAATATTGAACTTGATCTATGTTTCTACCAATGCGCCAACAGGTTTCTGACTAGAGAGTCATTTGGGGTCCAATATTAAAATTTAGAGAGTTGAATTACTAAATAAATTATCGGCCTTTGATATTATATGCATCTATTCCTATGTAATATACTTCCAGTCTCAAGATGGGCAGTTATCAGGTTCTGTTAACCGTTTCGATGGTAAGCTGCTTATTGAACATTACTCCCAAGAGGTGGGAGAGTTGGTAGGACATGAAAATTGTGACCAGGTGGTTCTGGTCACAAATTCAAGGCATGCAACCAAACCAACACAAGGGTAGAGAAGATAGACTCTATACAGTCAATAAACTATAAAATGCCAGCATGTTTGATATTATTTTAAAGAAAGAAGCAAAAGGTTAATACCTGATGAAAGTTTTCAAGTTCTGAAAATGCACTCTTTACAGTCAATAATAAATCGATATGGCGACTATGTGGAGTCGGGGGTGGGGTTCTTGGTGTCCTGCTTCCTGAGGAAAGTACCGGTGTACATTGATCAAGATTAGTTTCACAATGTCTGTTACATGAAATTATAGGTAGACCAATATCACCATATATAGCACGAGAACTAATAACAGCAGGAGAAGACTCAACATGTTCTGCAGATCTACGAGACATGCTAGAAGTCAAATCAACAGGCGGCTCATCATGATTCGTTACCCCCACATTCGAAGAACTTGGCTTGAAGGGTTCCAATATCTTTTTTAGAAGTTCCGAAAATTTCTCTAGCCGCTCATCAACATTTAAACCCTTCAAGTCACACCTATCGGCGATGGTGCATACTTTAAAATGGCCTTCAGCATGCAAAGTTGGTATCTCGAAATCACAAATCCGACATATCATTTTCGGTATCTCGTCAACAGGTGGGGTACCTGAGGATGTATCGTTTGCACTTTCTAGTCTTTCATCGTCAAGATGTTCCATAGTTGAATCCAAATTTATTTTCCTTTTATCGAAATGCAGGAGAGAGCCCAACACCTTTTTAGGCGGCAAACTGTCTTCTTCATCGTCATGGCCTTTTTTCTGGTTTTTCTCAGCGGCAGATGGCAGCTTTTTCCACGAAGAGATCCTGTTCCTTTCGCCGGGTGAATCGATCCCAGACGAATATCTCAACGGGCGACCAGAGAAATCTTGATTCAGATACGAGCTACTCAAACCGTGTTCATGAAGCTTCTTCCTTATAAGCTTGTCTTTAATCGCCTTCGAACTTAGCGCAACCCATGACACGCACCATCCTACGAACTAACCTGCTCCGGATAAAACCCTAAATCGCTAAACTGGTGCCGGCCAAGAACATGACTGCCATTTTCACCACAAGCAGCCTCCTTCTGAAACTGCAGCAACCTAGTGCACCTCGTAAGAATGAAGAGAATCCTCGTGTGGGCTTGCTTCATCGTACCCATCGGCAACTCCTGGCGACGGTCGTCGAGGTTCTGGACAATTCCCTCACACTTCAACCAAAACTCGTCCGGCGGCATCTCCATGCACTTCTGGGCTATAACTAGAAGGTCCTCTAAAGGCTCTCTCCACTCCGGGTGATCCTGAGTAGTCTTGTCAGGTATATTAACCAAATCTCCGGCATACACGCCTAACTCGGAGTTAATGCCTTGCTTTAACCGGCTGAATTTCGATTGAATTACTAGCATTACATCCTTCAGCAGCAACAACACAAGAAAAGGGGCTTCTTTTTTTTTACAAGTGAAATATAATAAATAAAATTGATGCTAATGGTGATCAAAAAAGGGATTTTTATAACTCAGGACTGCTCAATCCCCGGAGCTTTTGAATCGGGAGGCGCTGGGGGCCTTTCGAATTCAATTCGTGAGAGAAGCTCTTGATGTCGGGGGGGGGGGGGGGGGGGCGTTTCCGGGGGCCGCTGGTGGCGCGGAGGATGGCGCGAAAGCGAGGTGATTGCATCTCCTTCGCGGGATCGAAGCTGACGTGCACATTTCGCTGAAAAAATCGAATTTTTTCCGATCGATTTGGGGGTGAAAATCGAAACTTTATGAACAAATTTCGATTGAGATGCGCTTACCTCCATCGTGAAAGGTCTGGTCACCGCCGGCGAGATCGAGGGGGAGGGCGTCTCTGCCGCGGCTCAACGGCATCGATGAAGGGACACTTTTGGGAGGAGAGAGAAAGAGAGAACACCCCGCGCTCGCCTCTGTATTCGGGTGGGCCCTTGTTTAACATTTATAGCCCGATACCGTTAAGGGATGAAGGGATCTTAGGGGAAATAATAATAATAAAAATTTGTCACTAATGTTTGTGTCGGGTCGAATATGATGGCTAAATATTGGGATTTTTAAATTAAAATATGCCAAGTCCAACCATGTATAACCGCTGCTTAGAAGAAATTTTTATTTATTATTTCAATTTAAGAAGTCCATATGAGATTTAATATTTGACTTCAACTTGCCGTATATATATATATTAGAATTGACACACGACAAGAACAAATAAGCTTCTATACGATGGTTGCTCACATCATCAAATGGATATCAACTAGCCTCTGCAGGTTGCTTGGCAATTACGTGGACCAAATCGATAATTATAATTCGATGCTCTTTCGAGGAAGCGATAAAAGCAACACCTAAATTGCCTAAATTGCTTGTTGCCAAAAATTGAATCTTGCAGTAATTGAATTATAAAGAGCAAAATGTAAAATATCAAATGACAAGTTATTTATTTTTAAATTTTATAGTTTTAAATAAAGTAAAATAGTTTGCCTCGGATGACATGAATTCCATTTTTTCAGCATTTGCAAATGGCTGAAACAAACGTATTTTAAAAAATTCTAGAATCTAACACCTAAAACAGCCTGATGCCAACGTCATGCAAGTGGATCTTTCTCATGTACCATGCACTTTAGTTATTATTCATAGTTAATTCGTTTATATCTTTCCGTCAAAAAAGGTACGATAAAACACAGCCATTCACGAACCCGACTGTATTTCACATTCTAAACCGTTGGATTTTATTAGAGATTTTAAGCTCCTATTAAACCAGCCGGCAACAGCCGGTTCAACAACCGGTCCGCAAAACGCCTTAAACCCCTAAATAAAACCCACCCTCATCCAAAATCTCCCCATTTTTCCCATGGCGGCTTCGCTTCATCTCCCATCGCCTCTTCTCATAAACCCTAGATCGAGATCCTCTCCTCATCTCCTAAAACCCTACTTCTCTCCCTCTCTCTCAATTCATCGCCCTCTTTCACTAAACCTCCCACAATCACATACAACATCGAGGGTTTTCGATCGAAGACGGCTAGGGTTAGGGTTAGGGGTTCTTGTGAATGCTAGCAAGGATGCAAGCGAAGAGCCGGCGGCGGCAGCTGCTAGTGATGACAGTGCGATCGAACAGGCGAGAGGGGAGAGCACGATGCCGGAGAGGTTCCGGTATCTTACGAAAGAAGCGCCTGATCACCCTGTGAGGTGGCCTTGGGCGATTGGTAAGATTTTATGTTGAAAAGGAGGAATTTTTATTAGAAAGGAGCGATTTTGATTCTTTGCTGCTAGATGCTTGAGCTTAGATTAATGTTTTAGTGAAATGTAGCGTAAATTTGGTGCCCAAGATTCAATTTTGTGATGCCGTTCATTGAAATCTGTGTAAGGTTTTGGATACTAAGATGTACAATCAAGCTGGTTAAGTTTGTTTTTGCAATGCATTCTGCAAAAACTATACATTTGAATATAGGAAGGACCTTTGTTCTAATGTGTTGTGCAGGCTGCAAAAACTATACCTTTGAATACAGGAAGGCACTTTGTTCTTATGTGTTGTTGTTTCATTTCTACATATCCTCGTGTCAACACACATACACTCATACCTCGTCTTGAACGAGATGGACAACATGGTTAATTGTTTTCATATATATTTTTAGAAGTAACCTGTTGAACATTTATGCTACTTACATGTTTGCTTGCGAATGAAATCCCCAAATCCATGAGGACCTTTTGCAAATTGTTAGTCACAAGCGACTATATTTCCAATATAAAAATATTTGCACAATGCATAATATAGCTTTAGAAGGGGCACTATTTTTTCTCTTGTAATGCTTATCAAATTATTGATTTCTTGTTATGGTGATATGCAGCACTGGTATTTCTTGTTTATTGTTGGCGCGCTGTCCTGTGGGAGCTCACTAACTGGAAGAAAGCAGCACTAGCAATCTTGAACTTCTTTGGTTATATATCCAAGCTTGCTCTAGCACTAGTATTTCATTTCATTGGCGATCCAATTACTGGATTCATAAGAAGCATCGAGTTCTCTCTCTATTTTGTTCGCAGCATCTATGCCAGCATAGTAGCTTTTGCTCCTGTTCCAGAGCTGACAAGGATCATCTTATTTGCATCAACAATACTATCTATCGCCGAAGCTACAGTCCCCGACTCTGTGAATAGTCAACCGTATCTTCTTACTATTGCTGGAGTTATTGCATTTGGGGCAGTTAAGGACGTTGTTCTCGAGCCGTTCTTTTGGTTATCTCTCTGCTGTATATTCTGTTACTCCCGTTTTGTTAAGAAAAGAGATGTTGTATCAGCTATGATGCCATCTGCTGCCGCTTTGGCAGCTATTGGGGAGCCTTGGGTGAGAGCTTTAACTATAGCTTCCTACCTGGCCCTTGCTATCGTTCAACATTCCAAGTCATCGAAAGAAGCTATGAATGCAGAGGATTCAGTAAAATATAGAAGGCTCCCACTTCCCCTTCTATTATCTGCTTTAGCTATTGGCATTCATGTTGCTGCAAAGTGGATTAGATACCGGCACTTGACGTGGATGATAGTGTAGTTAGCATGTAGGAGGGTGTTTTTCATTTTCCGGGTCAATGTAACACAATGAATTTTTGTGGAGATGATCTGAACTGTTAAAGGCAGGTTTGTGCGCTTGAAGAGGGTGACATCATATGATGTTGGTAATTTCTATTTTGCTTCAAGTATTGCAACGATGCAAAGTTCTTGAGGAGGTTATGAGTGTCTTCAAAAGCTCTTTTTTAGCATTCCAAACTTCCATCTACATGTGCTCTTTTGACAATTAGTAAAAGTAAAGTTGTGCCTCTAACTTTTCTATGACTCCAGTCTCCTGGTTATACCATATCTTACAGTTTTGCATGTTTTAACCATCTGTGCTTCATCTAATGCTTTTAAAGGTAAGATTCCTATCTTCATGTCGAGGACGAATCCACTTGAAGCTACTAAAGCTTGTCTAACATGGTTTTAAAGGCATTAGATGCCTGTACTCAACATCTTTGACATGCAACCTGATGACAACCTACTTGAAACTGCTACACTTGTGCTTTGTTGGTGGCCAGCCATGAAGGCATCAGATACCTGTGATCAATGTGTTAACGTGCATCTCCAAGCATTTTATGAAAGGATCAAGACGTTCATTTGTTAACACCTTGATCAAAGGATAGATGCCTTCAACTCGTACCGCAGGCCAGCCGGGCCGTGAGCGCGGTGGGAACGGGCTTCCCAAAAAGCCAGCCCCGGCCGTCCATGAAGCAAACTTGTTTTGTGGATTCAATTTCGGCAATTGGCGGGTTATATTTCAGGCAATACTTTAGTACAGACTGATTATTGACTTGTTTTATTAAATTTATCTTCTTACGTTGATCTATATTAAACCTACTATAGGATATAGCAAAACCAGGTTCATGGTAAAATTTACTCTGAGATATATGGCACAGGAAAGTTTTTTTTTGTTGTTGCTTCAAGGATAACCTACTTGCCTTATTGCTATATCAAATGCTTGAGCACTGTCTATTGGCATATGCAATGATTAGAGCATCTAATACCGCCTGTTCCGATTCTGGTTGCCATCACCAACAAGGGTACTTTCAGGTATTTCTTCCCACTTTAATCTAGATCTTTTAGTGCCTTATTATATTGCATATCAAACAACAGCAACAGCAAGCCTTTGGGTTTATTTCAAGTTATATTGTAATCCGTGAATAAATATTCATGTGACTTGTGAAATTAATGTTTATCTCAACCCTACTTTTGGGAGTTTCTTTAAGCTTCTTGTTGATTTAGTGAGTGTTATCTGTGCTTTTTTTTGGCAACCGGCTATCCAGCGACATTTATTAAACCATCTTGATTTTTTACTTTGTACTGCTGTCTCCTGCTATTGTAATATGGCATGGGGGCCAATAAAACTCATAAAGCATGTGTTGTCATCACCCTCATCTCTACTTACAACATAGAGATCGGAGTTGAATAACAACACAATATTGTATACTTGTGATGAACTTTTTGTTAGTTTTGGTCAAACTATAATCACCATCATTTTGTTTACTCATGAAGTTTCATGTATGTGAGCATTCAGTCGGCTGTACTTGCACCTTTTCTCAGCTGTTTGCATATGGTTAAGTTCATTAACATGGCATCAAGCAATTTGAGTCTTGGCTCTTCTTTTCATTGAACAACTGCTTAGTTGTCAAGAGTAAGGTCATTGCTGTCACCTCCAGTAAACCTTTTTTCACAATCTTTTTTGGTAAATCCTTAAGATGCCTTGCATAATTTCTAGGCGAAAAAATCTTGCATTTTCTTGTTTGTGTCATAGCCTTGGCTGTCTCTTCTAGGTGACGAAACACATGACCGATACTTCTATTCAATTGATTTGTTGATGTGATCACTCATCATTGTATTTTAGATTTTGCAGTTTTATGTTATAGATTTCATACATGTTACGCTTGCATATTTGTTGTAGTGTGTGCGTATAAAGTTTTATCTGACTCATATAGTTTCTTTTGTTAACCAATTTAACTTTGCCGTATCATCATGACCATAATTTATTTTTACCGAACCATTTTACAATTAGTTTTGAGTTTTTATGTTATCTCTGCTGAATATCCAAGAAGGCGGCAGTGGAGACTTAAAAGACTCATAAAGTAGGTGTTGTCATCACCTTCATCTCTACTTTGCCTTGTAAGAGATAGGAGTTGAAAAACAACACAAAATATTTATGCTCTTCAATAATATTCTCAGGCGGTGCTTGGATTAGTTGTGTCATTTTGTTCATTCTTTCCCTTTGAATTCAGATATACGGGAAACCATTAGAGAAGTATATTGCTAGGTGCTTATATCAATTTCTGGGTTTTCCCCCCCATAAATTACTAACATAAATCTATTAAAAAAAATTTGTAGTCGCCTGAGGATTAGTTGGCGTTCATTTAAGGTCAATTTTAATTTTTGGCTGGCGGCTTATATCAGGCACTGTAATTTTGTTTATTTAAACCATCATGTGTTTTAGTTTTCATGCGTGGTCTCTAACGACAATGATGTTCTATTTGTGTGTGTGCGCGGACTCGGTCATTCATTCCTAGCATAAGCACATACATGCAATTAAATATTTGCTGGTATGATTTAATCTCGAATTCTCTTACGAAGAGACCGCATGCACTCAAATGAGCATTTTTTTACTGCCAGAATCTACATTTAGCGACGACGGTTGTTTTTCTAAGGCAACTGATTATGCATTCAAATGAGCATTCTCTTTTTCCTCCTCTGTAGAACATTTGCCTCATCATTTCTATTTTCATTTTTTATCTTTTTGAGAGCATGGTTGCCTAATTTTGTGAATGGCTGGATGATGACATTTTCTTATAAGATTTCAGAATACTAACTTAGCAACTTATTTATGCCGTAGCATCGCCGCATTCTAACAAGGATTATGTATGCAGTAACCTATTGAAACAGCGTTATTGTTGCAGCAGTCTGGAAGAGAGAATACGCGGAATTCATTTTTGGAGATATACAAGGATTATGTATGCAGTAACCTATTGAAATAGCGTTATTGTTGCAGCAGTCTGGAAGAGAGAATACGCGGAATTCATTTTTGGAGATATTGTAATGTTGATTGTAAATTACGATGCATCCGGGAAGACGGTCCATCCGAGTTAGCAAATATCAATATGCTGTATAAACAAATTTAAATTTTGCAAGTTTTTATTTTTAAAACTGGGAATGGCCGGTTAGAAAGTTATTAAGCCGAAGGAATTGGGCTTGGCCTATTACAAAGAAAGCCCCAAACAGGACTATATATACAACAATGAGAAACTAGAGTTTCAGAATTCCTTCAGCCGCTGAAAGATATCTCGTTCATCTCCTTCACTCGAAATCTTCATCGTAGTTTTAAACTCCGATAAACCTCGAAAAAATACTCAAGTTCATAAAATCTTCACCGTGGTCTTTCATGGTAAGCTGAAGGCGAGTAAAGCTCATTTCTTTTCTAAGCCGGTAAGCATCTGATGCAGAAAATCATCAAATCTGGGATCTCCTCATAGAGATCCAAGTTCTTCTCTCAAAATTTACAAATCCGAGGTTTTCTTCTTGAGATCTATGCGCTTCATATAGCAAAATTGAACTTTCTACCATCTTCAACAACAACAACTGAGCCTTTTATCCCAAGCATATGGGGTAGGCTAACTTTCTACCATCTTCGCTTTTTAAAATTCCCCTGCTGAATTCCTGAATTTGGATACTAACTTTTTATTCAAATACCCTAAATTCCTGAATCTCAAAACTGAAAGCATCAAAGTTTGGATTTTTATACTTCTTTACTCGAAATCTTGGCAGGTAAGATAAATCAAGGCAAACTGACCTTTTTATTTCTTTAGGAAGCAGCTGTATTCTCTAACTACTATTGTTTTGATCATTAAGCGCTTGAGCTGCCAAATAATTAGCCACCGCATTGTTTTCTCTGTAGGTATGCATAAAGCTGGCTTCAATATCTTCTGCAATTTTTTGAATATCTTGTACTGTGTAAAATAGAGGCCATTGTACCTTGTTCTTATTTGTGATATATGCAATGACAGTGCTGGAGTCAGACTCCACCTCCACTCCTTTTACATTCATAAGTTTGCACTGTATCAAGCCATCTAGAATTGCTTAGCACTCAGCTTCTAGGATATCTCCTCTGCCATAAAAGAATTTATGCAAATATAATTTTCCCTCCTTCATTTCTCATAGCAGTATCCCTGAACATAATTTGGAAGTGTGATTCATAGCACCATCAGCATTTAATGTGTATTTTCCCTTTGGAGGCTTCTCCCATAAAATTTGTGAACTCAATTTCCCTTTAAGAGGTACCTGCGTAGCAGCAACACAATTCTTTAAGTCTGCAATTATATGATACCATACTGTGGAAGCATCAATGTTTTCATCCTGCAACCTACTCTTGCGTCTCATTTTCCAAATATTTCAACAAATTATATGAGGAATCCATTTAGCAATTTCAGCATCTTTCGAAGCTTCATACCATAAATTAAAATCATCTTCAATAGAATTAAAATTATATGCTCTCTGACCAGTTCTAAAAATATCATGTATACCATTCCAGAGGAAAGTTGCCCATTCACTTTTGATGAATAAATGTTCTCTATCTTCTTGTTCTGAATTACTGCAGCATATGCATTTGCTAGGAATATTAAAACCCAAACTTCTAATTTTAGAATCAAGAGGCAAAGTATTCCTTAAAAGTTTCCAGCTGAAAATCATAGATATTTTTGAGTTTGAGGAATCTGGCTTTGTAGTCCAGCTGCTTGTTCTGTCTTATAAAATTTCATGCTGATTTGAGTGTAAATTCCCCTGAATTGGAAAGCTTACCGATCAATTGATCAGGATTGCTGTTTAAGCAATAGTTGCTACTTTTGATCTCAGAGATGATACTTGCAGGAATGTCATTCTGAATAGAGTTAAAATTCCACACCCTTTAAGTCAAAATATTATTAACAGGAATAACCTCTTTCTAACAATTTACTCTGTCATTCAAAGATGAATCTCCATGCCAAATTTCAGACCAGAAATCAATATTCCCATGGCCTATGATCCATTTGGATAAAGAGCTGATGATAGGAATGTAATGATAAACTTTTTTCCAAGTAGGAGATGCAGTAGAACTCATAGTAGGAATAGAGGCTTTTACATATTTTGCATGCATATAATTGACCCATAAACTGTCATTTTTAATAAATTTCCAAGCTTTTTTTATACTATAAGCTCCAGCAACTTCACTCAGCAACATGATGTTAAGACCTCCGTCCTGATGAGGCTTGATTATTTTATCCCATGACACCCAATGAATGATGATTTTGACTATCACAATCATTCCAGAAAAATTTTACTATCATGGAAATAATTATTTTAATCACAGTGCAAGGAGGATTACAAGAGGCTAAAATATGTACTGGCATGGACATCAAAACATGCTTGATAAGAATATATCTTCCCGCTACAGAAAGTAACTTATTTTGCCAACCTTACTGTTTTGCCTCAAAATAGCTGATTCTGCATCTACCATGAAAAACTGGAGCTCCAGGGTAAATTAAAGGCCAAGCACCTTTATTTATCTCTATCATATTCTGGATGGAAGAGCAAGCCGAAAAGGGACAGACTTTTCCTATGTAATATGCACTTTTCTTCTTGTTAATCTTCTGACCAGATAATCCCTCATAAACATGCAAAAATTCAAAGAGAGTATTCAAATTTTTTTTGCTGCCATTTGTGAATATCAGAGTATGATCAGCGTATAGCAGGTGGGTGATAGCAACACAATTAGATTTGTTTCTAAAAGGAATAATCTTTCCTTCCTATTTAAATAGGATATATCTCTACTAAGATATTCTGATGCAATAATAAAAAGAGCAGGGATAAGGGATCACCTTGCCTTACTCCTCTCGAGCTTGAAAAGAATCCTCCCAGTTGCTCATTCATATTCATAGAAAAACATTGAGTTGCCAAGCACCCTTTTACTAGAGTAACAAACTTTTCAGAGAAGCCAAAGGATTTCATAACTTGGAATATAAAATTCCACCCTAATCTGTCAAATGCCTTCTCCATGTCCAACTTCAGTATAATATTGTGCCCTCTGACTTTCTTTCCAATGTTAACTTCTTGTGCCAAGACAATATTTTCATATATCTCTCTGTCGCCCTTTGAGCTTGAGAAATGATATTAGGTAAAATACTTTCAAGCCTATTGGAAAGAATTTTGGTAAAAATTTTATACAGTAAGTTACAAAGGCTTGTGGGTCTGAAATCAACAATTTTGGAACAGTTTTCCTTTTTGGAATGAGACATATCACTGTAGTGTTCACTGTTTTAGGCACCTTGTCATATCTGAAGAAGTGTATAACTGCTTCCTGAAGTTCATAATGATTCCAGGCAGTGATATAGAATTTGCCAATAAATCCATCTAGACCAGGGGCACTGTCTTGGTCAATGTTATGCACAGCCTCCTTTATTTCTTCCATATTGGGTATAGCGTAAGCATTTCATTATCTTCATTTGTTATCAGCTAAGGGATAATATCAAAGAGCTCTACATTAATCATTATCCTGAGTAGTAACAGCAGATTGAAAATGTGTAACAGCCAAATCAACAAGCCCTTGTTGCTCTTCAATCCAGGTACCTTCATTTGATTGCAATCTGTTTATTTTCCCTTTGTAGTTTTTAACATTTACACAGGTATGGAAAAATTGTTTTTCTATCACCCTCTTTCAATATTTGACTCTTGATTTTTGCCTCCAGAAAGTTACTTCTTACTGTAAAATATTCTCAAACTCTGCTTTAAGCTTTCCACAGTTCTAAAAATTTTCCTGTGTCTGATTATTATCATAATATTGCTGCTTTTGTGCTACTTTCTTCTCTGCTTTGCTTAGATTATCTTGTAAATTCCCAAAAGTATTCTTATTCTACTCTTTTAAAGTTTGCTTTAATCTTTTGAGCTTATATGCAAACTTAAGAATAGAATTCATATACCTGTGATCTCTTTATTCCAGCATGCTTCCACAGTAGCCATAAAATTCCCATGTTATATCCACATATTCTGAAATTTAAAAGATTTGGGGAAAGTCTAGATATCTGGACAGTTGTAAATGATAGGAACATAATCTGAACATCTAATAGGAAGATGATGAATTTGATCACTTGGATTTCTCCCAATCCAAATTTGGTTAAATAAACATATATCAATTTTGGACCATACTTTTCTATACCCCTCTTGAGCATTGCAGTATGTGTAAGGGGAACCAAAAAAACCACAATCTATCAACCCACAAAAATCAATCATATCACAAAACTCTTGTGTACTTTGTAAATTTGGTTTACTTCTTCCTTTTCTTTCAGTAAGGGAAGAAATAGCATTAAAGTCAACTCCAACTATCCAAGGAGCAGAGATACTCTGACTAGTGGCGATCAGTTCTTCCCAGAGAGCTTTTTCTTTCAAGATAAGTAGTTTTACCATAAACTACAAATATTATTATATCATCTACACCATTATATAACAGCTTTAGAGTCAGACATTGATCTGCATTAGATTTAATAGAAGCTTGAATGAAGGAATCTGCGAATATCCAGATTTTATTTGAAACATTACCCCATACATGAAAAAACCAGTAGAGAGTGCTATGAATTTGGCTCTAGAGAAATCTACCAAGGGCTCCATTATACAGATAACCTGCAGTTTATTACTTTTCTTAATCATGGCTACTCTTTGCGGAGTCTGGGGATTAGTTATTGCCCTCACATTCCAAAAACATATATTTATCATTTACCAATCTTCAAAAAACTTTTTTGGGGCCTGATGGCCCTTAACCCTTAACACAGTGCTTTTGGGAAGAGAAACTTGGTTTTGTCTTCTATGCTTTGTTTTCCTGATTATATCTTCTGAATTAAGATTGATTTTTGAATTCAAAAAGCTCTCAGTCTTCATAATAATCTCCTTGCCTTCTCTGATAAACTGCTCTTTATCTGATAACATATTTTCAAAAGTGAAACAAGAATATTGAGACAAACTGGGAACTCCACAATTCCCTGCAGGTAAAACCACCTTTCTATTCAAAAATTCACAGTATTTTGAATGCTTCAGCACTTGAACACCAGCTTTAGTATTATCTGTAGTATTAGCACTTTTATCCTTTGATGCTAATTTTTCATACAAAATTATTTTTGAAACATCAACATTTTTTCCATGAGAACCACTCTGAGGAGATGTCAAATTAATTATCTCAGTTACTGTTGAAATTTAATACAGACTTGAGGATTCCTCTTGCTTCAATATCTTAGAGTTCTCAACATCAGTAATACTCATTTTCACAATGTGTCCGCGTGATGATTTTGTAGAATCTGCCTTTATCTCTAATTCAATAATATTGTCTTTTGAGTATAGACAATAGTCGTCATAACCTGAAATATATCTGCTATTAAGGCTGTAGCCTGATCTTCAACAGCAACTTGCTTCTCAGCACAAATAACAGATAAGTTTTCCTTTACTTGCTTTCTTTTATCCTCCTTTGTTAAAACAACACCCCCTGCTTCATTTAATTCTTTCCCACACCATTTTTGTTTTATTTTTATGGGGTAAAATGCCATGAACCGAATCCTCCTGAGAAACTTTTGAAATTTCTTGTGCTGAAATACCTGCTAGAATCACTTTTTTGCAAATTTTCTAATTATGGCCTTGTTTATAACAGTGAGAGCGGTATTTGAACTTTTTCTCCAATTTGTAAATTTGAGCAAATCTGTTTTCAGTGGATGTACCAATCCATATTTTATTTGGTAAAATCTTTAATAAGTCCAATTCAATACAGACCCTTGCTCTGTCTGTTCTGTTCTGCTACAATTTACAGTACTTTCATCAATAGCAATTAGCTCTTCAAGAGGTTTAACAATAGATTTGAGCATGTTATAGTTGAAAAATTTTGGAGGCAAACTTGAGAGAGTCACCCAAGCAGGAACTGAACTGGGCTCTTATTTAGTAGAGAATAATGGATGCCATTTGAATATTTTAAAAAAGAAATACTGAATGTATAACATCTCTTTCATCCAAAGTTTAATAAAATCAGAACTATCTTTTAATCTGATTAAAATATGTCTGGAATCAAGGAAACTTATATCAAATTCAATTTTCAGAGTTGCTTTTTGGATCAAAAAAGCTCTGATTTCAGCAACTGATGGCCTCCCATAAGAACACTTAGCTACAAGAGTAAATTTCCAAAGTTCAGCAGATTTTATCAACTCCGCAGCTGTAAAGTAAACTGCGGGTATACCATCTTACTCAATTACAACATTTTTCTTTTCGAAAGTTAACTTTGGATCAGAAGAAACCATTTTAATACCCATAACAGCATCCGCATATGATTTATTAGCCATAGAAATCTCACTATCAGCAATTTTGATTTGATTATCAGGCTCCATTAAAGAACAAAAGAAAGACCATGAGATCACCAAGCCAAGATTTCTGAAAGCCTATAAGCAAGCAGCTGTAATTCTACCGCAAAATAGAAGAACCCAAAAATCAAACCAAAATCTCTGAAAGCCTTAAAGCAAAATAGCTGGAATCAATTCTGCCTCAAAATAGAAGAACCAAAAAAACTGCAGCAAAAACGATGAGATCTACCTCCAAGATGCAAACAGTAATCCCCTCAAAAACCAAAGAAGCCGCAAAAAAAAGAACCCAAATCAAAGCAGAATCGAAGAGGAATGAGATCAAAAACCCAAACCATCACCATAGCAGCTGCATTCCTAATAGGGAAATGAACCTTGAAAATTTTCTTGAAGTTTTTGATTGAAGATCAGGATCTGAAATTGATTCTTGAAAGCATTTCTGTTGATTGTATCGAATTTTGGAGAGAGATTTGATGAAATTGATGTCGATTTGAAGAATTATTAAGGGATTTTTGAAGATTTTGATGTTGATTTGAAGAACCTTGGGAATTTTCCAAGAATCACCCTCGCTCTCTCTCTCTCTCTCTCTCTCTCTCTCTGAATCGCCTCTCTCTCATACAGGTATCAGCTTCTCATCCAATAAATTTTGTAAGTTTAAATGAATGAACTATTACAGTCATGATTTCATTAAAACGAGAAAATTGCAATCTCCAATTACTCATACTTATGTGGAAGATCTTTAAACATTTCAATGCATTCACATCTTGTTATCCAACATGATTTAATCAACAGTAGTTTCAATAACATCCAAGATCGACTGATTCATTCGACAAAGTTCTAACTTCAAAACTGGAAAAATACCACAAAACCTGACAATTAATATTATTTTGTTCATTGGATCGAACTGCAAGGAGATTTTTCAAGTTTCAGCATAACCTTGAAAATAATATCAAATACCACGACAAAACTTATACAGCAAATGAGAGGTCATACTCCAAACTTACTAAAATGCCCGCCCTGGAAATTTGCCTTTGTATTAAATCAACACAATTTTCAAGCTACATTCCTATAATTGATTCTTTCACCAATTCTTCACAAGCTGTCAATTCTAATTTTAGCATACAATTTGTGCCTGCTTCCCAAATATATATTTACACATGACAGTCACCAATACAGGAAAGAAGCGCGCCCTCGAAATATCAGTGAAAATAATTGAAATGAAAAGGTTTCAGCAATTCCTTGGTCTGATGTAATTAGGAGGCAGTGATGGGCAATGCTCGTTCATATGAGGATAGGGCTGCATGGTATTGTATTGCGGCAATTCCATACGATACTTGCCCTTAATTTGACAGAAGGGGAGCTTCACATCGCCGTCTCTGTTGCACCACTCGGGTAGTCTGCTAGGGTTGTCTTCGAAGAACTTGAGGGTATATGCGTCTTTTATCTGCATTTCACGAAAAAGGAATAAATACGAGTTACGCTTCTCAAATTTCAATTATAGAATACCCATTATAATTTTACGAGAACAATCGAGAAAAGGTGCCAAGGCAACCACAACCCTTTTTTTAATGATCAATCAACACCGTCCAACTTGATCTTCAACTTTTAAAATACGGATACCAAATTTTAAGTGATATTTGTATTTCTTACCTTTTAATTGAGCGGATGCAAAAATCAATAGTTTTTTCGATAAACGAACATTTCCGCCATCAGATTAACGAGTAAAAAGTATTAAAATCATATGAAATTTGGTGTCTTGTTGACGGTGCGGCTATTTTTTTCCTTTAAAAAAGTGGCGTATGAGAATTTCCTTTTTCGCGCCTATTCTCCACTATTCTCGTTAAGTAATTATCAATGAATGTTGTGTTATCTTCATAATCAGACGGAGAGCTACTCCAGAGATCAAGTTTTAAAGTTCAAGCCTCTGTTTAGTTACACCAGAATTTCAATAGAAAAAAAAAATAAATTGGGAAAATAACGAAATTTATCTCTTTCGTTGCCTAGAATTGTGAAAAAGATTTTGCAAGCAGAAGACATGCAATGACTATCTTCTTGGATTCTACCATCCAAACGAGACTTTAGAGTTAGATCTTTAGAAGAAAGATTAAACAGTATGGTGTCAGTAGGTTCTTTTTGTTGTGTTACCCCCAACAAGTCTGTACGAACTTACAGTGGACTCCGTAACTTGTATAGAGCTGGCAATAGGATTGAAGAGCCCCGCATGCTTGTACATTTCAAGAATAAAAGCAACACAAGAAGTTGATTTCCCATCTGAGTAAACCCAATTATCTTGCTCAGGTATTGCCAGTAGTTTGTCAAATGATAAGCCACGATTTTCTGCTTCGATTATTACTTCATGAAGCTCAAGGCCCTGCAAAACAAGAAAAAAGATTGTTGAAATGGTTCCAGTCTACGAGAAATTTACAGCAAGAACAATAATATTCATTTCTAATTTGATGCTTTTTGGTATATAACAGTTGATCCTATATATGAAGGGCAAAATGGTATTCACACCTGTTATCAGAATTAACAGACTATGATATTCAGCGAAACTGTAAATCTGTAACACAAACAACTATCAACCAAGTTTATCAACCAAGGCATCATGATCACCATGAAGCCTTTTCCAATAGAAGTTGGGTTTGATTTTGAATCTTGCATATGGTTCTCTTTGGCTTATCTGCAGATCATATGGCTTTATTCTTTACCTTATTATTATGATAATTCCACATAACTTTTAGAAATATTGATAACTTAAGCTAATTATCCATCATAGAGGAAAATAATAATAATAAAGTCCTCAGAGACGATGTTAATCAAACCTGGGTACCAAGACGCTTGTTCAAGGCTTCATTCCACATGTTAGCTGCATAAGCTGGTTGAATTTTGCTCCACATAGTCATAACAGAAGCAACCTGTAATGCAATAATCCACGTCCATATAACTTAAACTCGGTACCAATCAATCACCCAATTTGTAAGTGTATCCTATTGAGATAAATCACTTTAATGTGTATAGACCGTGTATGTGCAGGCGACACTAGCGGCTGCATGCAACTTTGTTCTTTTCCTTTTTTTTTATTTTGTTTCATGGGGTTAAGTATTCGTATCACGGCGTGCCAAGTAATAACAACAATAGCAGCAGTAATAGATATAGCTAAAAAAAAAATTTATTCCACTGTATATACAATCAGACTAAGACTCCAGACGGAAATGTTTTCTTGCAGCCATAAACTTTATCGTCTGTAAAATGCACAAGAAATTGTTGACTAAAGCATATTTAATTATTTACTAATAGTAACCAACTCATTGGATGAATAAAAATATCTTTTAGTTACTCAGTTATCATTTTAATGCAAACAAGCTAGCAGATGTTATACTGCAACCATAGTGTCCATCCCATCAATGATCTTAAAAAAAAGTTAAAATTTGTTTCCAGAGCCAATTTTGGACACCCTACACATAAAATTTTATGGAAACGATAATATATTGACAACAGAGAATGGAGATCCTTGGCTCCTTGTTCCATCCTTGACACAGTAAAACATTAAACAAACCTCCAGATTCCTAGTTTAAAAAAAGTTAATACCCCGTAAAGGCAACTAGATCGAAATCTAAGATAAAAGTACAAGACAAAGTTCCAAATGGAAAAACAGCCCCATGCTATCATAGCCATAGGTGTTAAATCTTATATATCCTACACAAAATGATAATAATTTTCACGAACACATATGCAGAGCCCAATGCTAACAAATTAAACTAATGGCTAGACAAGGCAGTGTCAAGAAATATCAAATAGGAAATATCGTACCAAATGTGCGTCCAAGGGCGGTGGATAATTCCCTGTTGAAGTATCAATCCAACTAAATATCATATTATGATAACCATAAGGCTGTCCTGACATGCTTCTTGCATACTCCCAAGCCGCGGTTGTATTGAATTTAGCTCGAATATCTGGATGCAGAGGAAGCAATGCAATATGAGGATTTGAGTCATCTTTGTTCAGCTCAAACTCCCACCACTCCTCCCATGGCAAAACAGCGATGATATCTTCACTCTGCAAAGCATGACAGCATAAAATAGTAATGAAAAGGATATATGACTCGGAAAAGCATAAGCATAATTAATGAATGAAAGGAAGACTAGATTCTACAGATCACGTAATAGACTCAAGACGTTAAATGGAAAATCAGCTTACGTGCACGGCATACAATGAACTAGTTCAACCTTAAAGTTTTTTTTATTACTGTAAGCTCCCTAAAAATATAACATTTAAGGGTATTATAGTGAGAAAAACTCCCTCAAACCCATAATTCAAGGGAGTTAATTATGATGAATGTACCTTAAGGTATGTAAGGTGAAAAACAACTATAGTTAAGGGCAGTTTAGTGAAATTTATCCAAAGCAATACAATTAGTAATTAAATTATAGCAATTGAATGGGGAATAACCTTCTCATTTTCATGTCCAGACTCTCCAACCCAAAGCTTGCCTTCTTCGTCCTCGAGGCAAACTGCAGTGTGACCCGCAAAAGCTCCAGTGACCCATTTTTCTAAGGTCTCGAAACCACCCCATCTCCCACGAATTTTCGAAACAGCTAAGAAATCTCCGGAGTGAATATCATCAACAGTGATATTTGTGAACCAAGGTTTTGGCCTTTCCTCAAATGAAGCCCCCATGTGTTTCTTGAGGAAAGCCAAATTCGAATTCTCACCCCATCCAGAGTTTGTAAATAAGGGATATACATCCCATAGAGCTCGAAGGGTCCCTAGCATTCCCGATTGCATGAGGAAGATTGAGATCCCATTATTTTTCACCTAATTCCAAACAATAAAACTCATTTATAAGAATCAAGGATAGAATAAAGAAATGGGGCCTTAAGTGCCACCTATGAAGCATAGGCACTTCTACTTGCTCGCCGTGTCCGTGTCCGACACACATCAGACACTCGGACACTCACCTCGGCCATATCCACCCATATTGGACGTGTCCTACACTTATGGATTGTATTTTTATGTGTTTCGATTTTAGTTTTATATACATATTTGTTTGTGCTTAAAAGAACTCATGGTTTTGAATGAAAATTATAACATTGTTTTTATTTTTGTTGTGCTTTTAATGATAAATTAGTACATGTTTCCTCTCGTAGTGCATTATATTTTGTCAAATATATATAATTTAATATATTAAAATAATAATATAGCCGTGTCCCCGTGTCCACCTTTTTACAAATTTGCCGTATCCCGTGTCCGTGTCCACATCTGTGCCTATGCTTCATAGAGTGCCACTGTAGGATGCACCTCAAAGTGATGTTGATGTGAGAAACATTGTATTGGATGATGCCTGTTATTTAAAGTGATACGAAATCTCACACATATAAACTTTCGGATTCACAATATGTCAGATCATCTTATTATGTACGCAACACCCGATGAGGTATTGTGCATCCTACAAAGACACTTTAGGCCCCCGTTCCTCGGGAAAATTATGTGGTATTGTAAATAAAGTTTCAGCCCTTCAACCTGAAATAATTGGCAGTTGTAACTTACATATTCATACTCTGCTTTATCCTCCCATTCATCAATATTTAGGGTATGTTCTCGACCCAAAAAATAGTAATCCCATGTAACTCGATATGGAGTTGCAAAGACATAGAGATCCATGCATGTCCAACTATGGGCTTTGCTTGTCTGCAATAAAGGAACAAAATAATAATAATAATAATAAGCTTAAAATTACATATTTGAACCCTTTTCACTGTCCAAAGAAGAATTTAATACTGGTTGTAACCAACAATGACCTACATATAAATTAAATATTCACCAAATTTATTTTAAAGGGAATAAATAATCACCGATTTGCTTATTTTTTCTAATTTAAACATATCCCAAAACAAAACCAATATCCCAATTCCACCAAAACATAAGAGAGAGTCTTCAAGTACAAGCATACATTTGATCAAGACCCGCCCCCGAAAACAATGAACTAATTACCAATTCTTCATACAAGTAACACAACCATGATGTTCAATAGATGCTGATCGTCACTGACTTAACTTATCCCGATTCTCCAATCCCACCAAAATTCAAAATGACCAGCACATTTGAAACAAATTTTTTATTTGAAAAAAACGCAAATCCAAAGCCAAAATCAGTATTAGTTCTTCATAATTTGTCATTAAAAGATCCTAATATGAATAGAAATTTCTCATGATTATATTTTCCTGATTTAAACCCATCTCAAAACCATCAAACATACAACTTGATCTACACTACCACAACCAGCTAAACACTAATCATTCTAAAACTTGCAGTAACCAAACTACAAATGAAGAGTTCATACTAAGTATCACTGACTCAACTCAAAAAGACGCTTGCATAATGAAAAAAATCAAAATCCAGAATTAAAGAACCCAATTCCAATGCTGATTCTTCATTGATTGTAGAATTAACAGCAAGATATGAAGGTAAACTTCGCAAGTGCTAACTTTTACTAATCTAAACCTAGCTCAAAACAAACCCAAATTCCCAATCCCATCAAAAAATCCAAAAAAGACCATCAAGCAACCGACTTGGTCTCGACCCATCACCCAAAACAACGAACTAATCACAAAAAACCAAACCTTGATGTGAAGAGTTCCACCTCCGAATTGGGACCTGCTCTTGTTGTGGAACTCCATCCAAGCCTCGTTCTTGTAAAAGCAGGCGCCTTTCCACTCGAGCGTCGAGTTGGGAGAAGAGGCGGCGCCGACGAAGGTTGGGAGAAGATCGACGGCGTTGTGGAGAGCGGTGAGGATTGGCCACGAGGCTCTTCTTGGTAGAAGAGGGAGGAGGTCTGAGGGACGAAAAGGGGCCTTCAATGGGTCGTTGGAGATGAGAGTGAGAGAGATGAAGAGGAGAAGAGGGAGAGAGACGAACTTCACATGATGAGGCTTCATTCTCTTTGAGTTCACACAGAGAGAGAGAGAGAGGAGAGAGATAAAGCTCAAAAGAGTTGGTGAATTTGTTTTTGATTTTGTTTTTGGATCAGATCCTTGGATAAAATGGTTTCCAAGACGAAGGCAGGACTTTTTTGCACTTATGCCCTTCTATATTTTATGTTTGGATTATGATTATTCTTTTTTAATCATGCAATGAATTTTTGGAATCGAATAGTTTTGTGAATTTTCTTTTTTAATAAGAAAGTATGTGACAGGATGAGATTATGTTTGAGCATTGAAAAAAAGGCTAAATTGTTGGGGGAAAACCCGGCACATTCAAAACTTGTCAGAAAATCTCCGGTGCCCTTAAAAAAATGTAGATAAATTGGAAGTGGAAATAATTTTGTTGAGATAATGGCTGAAATGTCATGTATTAGAATTAACAAATGGGAAAAATAATTGCCAAAACAAATCTATGCTGTATGTATGCTGTATGTGTGATTGCTTGAGGCTCGAATTAATGTATTAAAAAAACATAAAAGAGGCCCCCTTTATTAAAGTGGGAACTTTAGACTAATAATTTTTTCTCTCAACAAAACCCCATTTTAATTTTTTGTGCACTATTTCTTCCTAGAAAATTAGATGCGTGAGAATAACCCCCAAGATTCCAGAGGGATATAGGTGGCCTATTGAGCATCAACAAGGAATATCTTGTGGGATTGTCTTCTTTCTCATGGATGGATGCTTTATTACATTTTCCACGGCAATTTCAAGTTCAACACTCCACATCCACATTAGAATATGAGCGAGGTCCCTTTCCATTTGAATGGCTATCAAACTTTTGTTTCATCTGCCCTTTTTCTTGCATTAATTGGTCTCCTAGAAACCTCTTTTTTAAAATAAAAATAGACGTTCCAGCGGCTGTCCCATGGTTGCGGTCGAGTGACTCAGCCAGCCCTGAGATCGATGGGGCTTAATCCCAAAAACCCCACCCTTTTGTTCTTTTCATTGGGGCTCGGCCGCAGCCTCACAAACCTCATATGAATAATAGTATCTCCTACCTTTTTGTATTTTGCTAGCAAACCAATCATCAAACTTGATAGGAAAAACATCACTCTTAGCTTACTAGAGTTTCAAGAGCATGATATTTAGACCACCTCGCTGGGGCGGAGGGATCTTGGGGCCGCCGTGCTCCCGCTGAATTTTTTAAAAAAATAGACTAATGTCGGTAATGCATTTTGTTTCCTAAGAAAAGACAGAGACAGGAGAAGGAAGCATTAAAGTAACACCAACATTAGACTAACACATTGATTTAGTTTTACATTTGATCGTTCAATAAACATAAGAGAATACAATGAGATCATTTTTTATGTTCCTTCCTAATAATGATTCAAATACAGGATACACACCGTACAAATACAGGCTATAAATCTAACAAATGAAGAGCCTAATTCATGTTTCTTGTCATAAATATTACATTCTACAGTTTCATCTGCGACCTTCACTCTGCTTTTGCTGGCATATGATTACCGCCAGTTGCAATCTTGTAGAGATAGAACGCCGTCATGAAGGCACTGCAAGAGAATTCACAAATTAGTAGTGAAGAGGGAAAAATTGAATCTTATATCAAGTGATTGTTCAAGCGGCTCCACGAAAGATTTGATGAAGTCTTAGAAATTACTGCATACTTAGAGCCACGTTCCTAACTAATGAAACTATGGACAAGAGACAAGCTATGCATATTCGAAACCGACCAAATTCTTCCAGATTAATTGAAGGGGAAGTGCAGAATAAGTGGAAAGATGATTTGTATGTTATATGGTTTATGCTCAACTCTGAGGCAGAGAAAACGAAGAGTGAAACCAAAGACCTTCCAAGAAAATTGTGCATAGTTGGGTCGTTGGAACATGTTTGAAGGTAAGAAATCTTAATTATCTTAGAATGCCATATGTCTGATTGCATGATATCAGTGTTAAGAGCGCTCAATTTAACCGCTTTATGCTTTTGATTATTTTGGTTGTCCTATTAAATTGTACCATCGACACACTATCTGCTCCCGTCGCAGATCAGTTCTACTCTCTTTAACCTCAGTTTCCACCATAAAGGTTCTCGTAGCTAACAATAAATTTACTCAAGCAGGAGTCTTGCATGCTATTTAACCGCAGACCCATGCTAGCCAGATCCTTTCTCATTGCTATAACCCCCCCCCCCAAACCCCCCCCCCCCCCCCCACACACACACACAATCCAACAAAAGAAAAAAACACCCACCCGCCCCTCTATTTTTCCCCCTTATTGCCCAAGGTACTGTAATTATACTGGTTGCTATAACCCGCCCCTTATTGCTAGTCTTGTACAGGTACTTAGAATATTGCCCAAGGTGCTGTAATAATCCGGCTTAATTATCAGAAACAACCCTCAACTTGTATATGTTTTAAAGAACGCTACCAGGTACTTTCTAAATTAAATCTGTCCAAAAAAACTCAGTAATTTTAGAGGGGAAAAAATTCCTAATGTCATCTGAATTTTGTTTATTTGAATAATAATACCCCTTCTCTTCAGCCCCTAACTCAACCCAAACCAATAACCCATGAAATACTGAAATGATGAACTGAGAATGTCTCCTGCAATCATGATACTCTGCACGTTGTCATCAAAGAAGTGTAGATTGAACCAAGTCATCCAATTACGTGCCCAGTTACCATGTTCCGTCTCCTCTAGGACACTTATAACATTCTTATATCAAATTTGACAGGTGTAAATGCATGTAGCCTTCTTTGGGAATGGATATACCATTAAGTTTCACTTATGACAGGTACCAACCAGAGACATTGTCCCTCGCCTTCACTTCGGCATCTTCGATCTAACAACGATAACAAAACTCTGTAAACCCAACAGAGATCGAAGGCTCCAAGCTCTCTTCAACATCCGATGTAATCTCCACTGAGATGGATATAGAAGGAAAGAGGAAGTTGAGAGGAGAAAATGGTAATTGGGTTTGTGAGGAGATGAAGTTGGAAGGATGATGTTTGATTTAACGGCAAAAATGTCCATACAGTATTAGCGACGATGCAAGTGCATTTTTTACTAGTTACTAAAGAAAGTATTTTGAAATAATTCAGGGTAATTTTTTTTTATAGTTTATAAAGTATAAGGTAGTTTTTTAAAAATTAAATCTAGGAGGGGTAGCATAGAATTTTCACATTAATTTTAAGAACGATAATTAAGAATCCAAGTTAGACATTATGAAGGATGTTAATGGAAAAAAATTGAAAGGCAACCAACCGAACGGACCTGAGGCCAGCAACTACTCCAGCCGGCATAATCTTGGAGGTTTCGAGGTACCTTTGTCCCATGACATATGTTAATGCGAGTGAACAAACTGTACCACAGAAAATGGTTTTAAGAAATTAAATTAAAACAATGAAAAGGAAGTAAATTATGATGGCTAGAACTAGAAGACATGATGGCACGAATAAGAATAAAATAGCTCCTTGATTTTTTACCAATGTATTGTCAATATCAGTTACAGCCAATTAACAACAGCACAGAAAACAAAACTTGAAATAGGAAATATGGATGACCAAATGAACCAGTGATAAGCAGCAAAACTGTAGCCTCCAAATACACAGGTAATTTTTAGTGGCATCGACAAGCTTTCTAAGTAGCAAACATTATAAACTTCTGTCAAAACTTATATTCAAAGAAAAACGCCAAAACATCATGATTTTGAACACTGACCCACGGTCTATAGTTAGAGAAGAAAATAGTAGTTTATTTCTTTTTTCATTTGCATCTTTAAGCTTCTAGTAGAGTAAACCAGATATTAAAAAAATTGATCAACATCTCATTACAATCTGAATCAGGCTGCAATACTTATGTAAGGTCTCTGCCAGTGAATACCATCAATTGCTATTAAGTATTAGAACAAATACATCACACTAAGAAAAACAGAGTTAAGTGGGCATGCAGGAAAGGAAATGGCAATATTCAAAAGTTTAATTTTATAAAAAAGGGAGAGTTTATACAATAAGATGACGTAGAGAAATTTAGTGAGTATTTGTGGCATAGGTACAACTACAATTTCAACTTAGAATTCGTTTGGAGCTGCAAGCACTACAATTCCAACCTAGCTTTTTTATTTGCAAAAAAATGTTGAAGAAAATACGGGTAATGCAATTAGACTACATGTAACCAAATTTTTGTCTGCTTTTGTCAGCAAATTCACCCATCAGAGAACATCTTTGAACTCACCAATCTCTTAGTTACGTGCTCTGCAAGATCTATTTCCCCCAAAAGATTGTTTCGGTCATCTTTTAGTTCAGATTCCCACTAATAGTTAATCTTTTGGTAGAATCAATAATAACATGATGATGGATAGGCTTACAATTTACCAAGAAAAGTCCAGCTTGGCTTATTAGGTCCAATACAACCATGGTTTCACATCGTAGAGAATCATATGAATCAAAAGATGAGTGTGTGATGCAACCATACCTAAATTACGTGGAATGACCCAACCATGGATTTCCTAGCAATTCTTGCTCTCTCTGTGATTTTGAGATAATCAATTGATCTCATAGCCGAGTGTTAGCTATTCAATAGAAAATTAATATGTGGTGGTCAAAATGGAGGACTGCCTACTATCCACATATCATTGCGGGGCTTTCCATATATACCCTTACATTCTGGTCGTAGATGGTGAGTCAGTCGGCCTTTATCATATGTAAGATAATAATGACCATAAAAGAACTTGTGTTTTAATGTTGCCTGAAGTCTGCTGAACTCTCAGTTAGTGAGAAATTTTGAAAGGATAATCACGATTATGTTGTTGACAAAGTGGCCTCTTTCTTCGATTATAATGATTACTAGTCTGCTTATAAATCTAAAAATGACCAAGTATGTCCAATGGGATTGAGAATAGAACGGGCCGAAGGGGGTTACACAAGGAGTCGACAAATTCGTTTTTTGTCAGGTTAGTGCCTTAGTGGTACCTTTATAGTTGTAAAACTTTACATTGCATAGCTAGAAAACAATTGTACCGCCCTTTATAGACAGAAGGAAGATACGGCTACAGGTGACCGATCTTAAACAATCGTTCTCGTCGTGTTACCATGGTGAAAGATTTGGTAAGTTTGTCAGGATCTTAATAGTTTGTAGAGGGTGGACATGTTATTTGTGGTTCAAATACAATCATCCGATATATAACCATCCTTTTAATGTGGTTGCAATAAACCATAGGATTCTAATTGCAGCTTCCTCACATGTTCACAGCTGAAGTTACTAGTCTTCTACATATCAAGTTGCAATTATAGGGGAAAAAATCGACCAATGCGCGCATACATTAATTCACAAGAAAATGTAAGATGCAATCAGATGCAGCACTCAGTTCACAAACATAACAAGCAAAGCAAACCTCTAATGAAACCTCCTCGTCGCAAACTAAGCGCATTAGCACAAGCACCCAAAAAAAAAGGACCCTTTTTCCATAAATCTTACCAATCAGATTAGACAGCATCCAATTGAATTATCAATCAGTTAAATTACAGTAAAATACCCTCCAGGTATCACGGTTTCTCACTAAAATACCCTAAGCGCTACTTTTATTGCATCGATTTGAATCAAAGAGCATCGTAAGCATGCAAAAAACTCAAAACAACATCCAAAACTCCAATAAAGATGAGATTTTTACCAGATTGGATGATCATGGCGAAGTAGGAGTTGCGGCGCCTCTCGAAGGCCTTGAGGCTGACGACGCCAGCGAGGAGGAGGAGGAGGCCGGAGCCGACGCCGCTGGCGAGGGAGGCGGTGCTACCCCTCTTCAGGTACCCCATCATGCCGCCGGCCAACACCACGAGCCCATAGGGGATCGTGAAGCAGAAATCGTGCATCTTTTTCTCTCTCTGCGTGAGATCTCAGTGTTCTAGATCTTCAAAGCTTTGAGGCTCGTGGCCTCCACGAGATTGGTTGAATCGGCAAAAGAGTCCCTGGTATGAAATTTCTAATTGCTGGGGTGGTACAGGGTGCTCCTGTCCAAGTGTCCATGGATCCTATGCTTGTTGCACGTGGGCTATATCAATACATAAGGCCTCCTGTTATATACAAATCTCGACCGTTGAATTCGATTTTGGATGAATCTGAACCGTCTAATGCAATTGGATGGATGTTATTTTGCTTCTGAGAGCAGGGACTCCGAATCCGAATCGGAATCCATTGTTTTGATCTCATCATGGAGGTTAGTAAAGTTGTTTGTTTGACTGTTCAATCATCCGCGGGTGTTTTTGGTTCAAAGGAGCACACTTGGACAGAGTTAATGAAGAGTTTCCACTTAGATCCGGTAAAATAATTTACCACCTGATAATTATCCTTGGTGTTATGTCCGACGCGTGCGCGATATAGGTATATGCCATACTTATGTTTACGGTGGTCAGTTGATACACAAAATCGATGGATTGGAAGGTGGGCCTCATGCATTCAGCGCCCGCAGGCAATTATGCACAGCTTCGTTTGGTTCGTGCATAAATTCAATGGTGGGCCTAAGAAATTTGATTGGAGGGAGCAAAATTAATAGATCCTAACATCCAAAAGGAATTCTAGCTAAATAGCATTTAAAGACCTTGATGCAAATTTGAAGCTATGATTATATCAAGTTGATGGAAGATGAGGGCTGAACATGGAGAAAATGACAGAGAGAAAAAAACGTGTTTTATTATCGTTTTGGGGTCTTTATTGTGTTTCAAATTCAGAAAAGATTTCTCGTATTGTTTTTCTGCAATTTCACCCTAAATTCTTAGGGTAGAAAAACATAAAGCTCCGAACTTATTCAAATCCGAACTTATTCAAATCATCCCGTTTTAATTTATTTCAAGATTAACCGTTTAATAACTATACTAACTCGTGCCTTTATATCGTCACGATAGAAATTTTTAGTTTTGCCTCCTCATAATCTATCCTTGAAGATAATATACAGGAGATGTTTTTTAACATAATATTGGAATTTAAGGATGTAATTTAAACATACATAGATCATAGATCATAAGGTGTTTTCAAAAAATAAAAAAGACTTCTATAACATCACAATAGAAATTTTTTGTTTTACCTTCTGATGATGCTCAATATTGGCGGCCTCCAAGATGAGGACGCGTGGCAGATGACGTGTCCCAGAACTCAGAAGAAAGGGCCACAGGGGCCGATCAGACCACCCCTGTACCCGACCTGCAAGCACAAGCTGGCTCACCTCAGAGCCCCTGAAATTTGGCTTCCTCGGCCTCTCAGCCCACCCCGAGCTGCCTCAGGACCAAGACTCCTCGGCCTCCTCGCTCGTTCCCGAGCCCCTCAGCTGAGACCATCTTCCTCGGTCCTCCGACCGACCAATTCCACCACTCACAGGAGTAACCGCCGCTCCGCAAATCCCGACATGCGCAGATTCTCCGCCAGCAACATCCCGCGTTCCACGCCATCACGATCCCCATTAATGGGAGATCCGCTCTTTACGTGGACGTGACGTCGGGAGCGTAACTGCCGGCGAGATTCTCGCGCCTGCTGCTGCGTGCTGCCGCCACTATATAAATCCCCATCACAGAGGGGTCAAGTAAGCCATTTTCAATTCCACTTAGCCGTTACTCTGCTCGGATCTCATACTAACTTGATCGTCGGAGGGTCCTCGGTGGTACCAAACCACCCGGGACTTCTTTGGAGGTGTTCGGCGTTAAATTTCTCAAATCACCAATCTCCTCAAAACCCATTGAGACCCGCACGCAACAGGAGATCGCCCTCCAAATCCACCGGGAGATCGACGGAAGACAACATCTGAGGGAGACCCGAAAAGGACATCCATCAGTTGGCGCCATCTGTGGGAACCCGCAAACTCCACAAAAACAAAGTTGGCATTCCGATCTCCATCCACATGGCAAGCAATCGCCCTGAAGATCCAGGTACCAGTCGCTGCCTCCCCCCCACCGGAGGCGCGGATGAACCTCCCCCGGCGACCATCATCAACACCCTCGCCAGCCGAATAGATCGGCTACAGTCCCTCGTGGAGGCGCTCGTCCGCATCCAGACGGCCGGGACATGGCCCCATATCGCTGCTCCTCCGCCTCCAGAAGGCTCTGCTCTCGTCGGCACGGCTGACCATTGATTGAAAGAATTAAAGTTGACCGCAATCAAGACGGTGTCGCTATGCAGCTAGCCGGTTGAGCACGGGTCGATCCACAGGGAGATGGTTGTATGTCCTTTCTTGTTTTAGACGAGTCAATAAAGAATGAGTGTGTGTTTGTTCGATTCTAACCTATGTGTATTTATTTGCAAGTATAAAGTTGTTAAGAAGAAGATACGAACTTGTAAGCTAAAGAAATCCGTACTCAAAACCTTTGAGCCGAGTCTTAACCAATTGAAGCTAGAGCAATCGGCAACAACGTGGATTGGGGGATTTAAGCGCAGTATTCGTGGAATCCGGCTTATTTACCCTTGTCCTTCCGTTCTTGTCTCTTGCTTTCGCCTCCGGCTAAACCGAACGCAACCGGTCGCGGTTAGGAATCACCGTTATCTTGTTAGGGTAGGGTGCCTAACGGAGCGCTTGCGTATGGTTTGGGCGGAGTTCAATGGAAAATAACGGGAAAAGGAAATGAGAAAGAAGATATTAACTTACAATACCGTATTTCATCTTAACAACAATAATTACAACCATTCACAAAATGAACAAAAGAGAGCAAAAGAAAAGAACAAAGAAAAGAAAAGATTACAAGTAATTAAGTGCATGAATTAAATTGCAAGAAAGTAAAGCAAGATAATAATAAGCAAGTAATAAATAAGCAAATAAAAAGAACAAGAAACTAGAACTCAAGACAAGCATGTGATCAATAGCCAACCCTTAAACTTGCAAGCTCAATCAAGAGGTTGCAAGATCAAGGGAAGGGTAGAGAACGCATGTGAAATGAAGCGCTAATTCCATAAGAAAATACGACCCTTGAGATCAATAACTAACCCTTAACCATTCAAGCTCAATGAAAAGGTTGAATGATCAAGAGAAAGCAAGAATTTCAAAGGGGAGCTAAACTAACAAGAAAGATACAAAAACCCTCATCTTCATTGATCTTCCACTCAAAAAGCTCTCACTACAATTTCATGGAGGAAGAATGAAGAGAAGAAGAAAGAAGAAGAAAAACTAGCAAAAAGAGGCTAAAGAAGTGCTCCCTTGGTTTGGCTCAGATCTGCTGTATTTATAGGCAGGGAAATGAAACCCTAGGGGAAAATTCTGACATAAAATGAAGTACCCAAAGTGCCCCCTGAAAACAACACTGAGATGAGCCAGTACGGCCGCGGATCCGCGGCCTATACCCCATGTTGGCCGCGGATCCGAGGCCATGTGGAGGCTTTAGGTGGTCGGGCTTCTTTTGGGGTTCTGTGTTTGCATGTTCTTTTGTTTCACATATGCAGATTATCAATATCCTTCATTGATTTCTTCAGTTTCCAGAAGTCAACAATGATGGCTTCATTTTTCAACATATTTGACTTTATCTCCCTCGAGCTCCGCGCACCCATTGATTCTTGTGCAGCCCCCCTCGTGCTCTGTGCTTGTCCCAGACACGAATGACCGCTGTCATCTGCCTTGTCTCTGGAACTGGTACTCGGCACTGGACGGATATGGATGACCGGAACCCGGCTTTTATCTGTTGTGACAGATGTTCTGTATTTTGACGTAACTGTGGAGATTTTGTCTTGATTTGCAATATTTGTACTGGAAACCTGTAATCTGTGAATATGTAACAAACACGAATTAAAAGCACCTATCTATAAACACACGAGTATAAGAATGGGCGGTATAAAATGCAGTATTCTGTTATGAATAAATACCCCCAAACTTAACCTTTGCTCGTCCCGAGCAAAACCAATTATTCACTAAAATAAAAATCTAACCGCACTTTCGCAGGGAACGCGATTGCACTGAGCACGTGCAACAAGCCGTTAAACCTCTACGTGTCCCTAGTAGGAGGAGTGTTGTCTCCTGAGGGTTTTCAGCGGATACTACCCACAAAATCCCGTCAAACTAGTGTCATAAGTTAACGTTGATTCTACTCCTACAGTTTAGTATTTACGTTAGAAACTCTATCATCCTAAGTTAGAAATATCCAACCCTTATTTTTCACACCTCCTATCTATTTATCCTTAGATTATATTCGTTCCAAAAAAGTTTAGAAAGATGTCGGTTCTCCTGAGTTTTCCTTCTAAAGCGTGGCCTCAAATCAGGGATTTTTATCAACTTTACAGAAAACACAAGTCTTATTCTTCATTTCTATCTCTTATTCAAACATCGATTGTATACCCCTGCGTGTGTGTATATTTGCACCCCTACGCTCAAGAATTCAATTCAAGCTATAATACCCTTGCCCTAATACCTAATACTACTTCTTTTCATTAAGGATGGACGGATTTGCTCACACACCTTTCATGCGACTATTAATGCTTCTTGAGGCACTAACGGCCGATTACTGAATGTGTGAGCTTTAAAGCGTAAATAGCAGTTTCCAGGTCTTGACTTTATTCTATTTTTCTTTTTTCTTTTTCTTTTTCTTTTTCAAGACCGGATATATTTTTCAATATGCTCTTTTGGTGTTTAGCTTTAAATACCGTTTTTTCTTTCATACTAGACTTTCAGACAAGAGTATTTCTAGGTATCCTCTACTATCCCAAGTTTCAAGGTGTGTGTAAGTGCAGTTTGTAGGGTATCTACATTCTAAATTTGAACTCGAGAAAAGAAACTATTTTTTCAGACTTATCTTTCAGTAAAGCATCAATACTTTCCCTTCATCTTGACTTAATTCAAGAACTGAACTCAAGATTACCTATTTCTGAAAAAAAACTGTAAGGACGTATACTTACCAAAGTTAGACAGAATGAGGGTTATTCTTAGGGTTTTCAAATCCTAAGCCTAGAATTTAGTTATTTCTATCATATCAACTAATCTTTCGAAATAAAGATCTAAGTTACCCTATTAGCTAACTTGACGACAAAGTTTTTCTATTTTTTGGAAAAATTTTCGATTTTTATGGGTTTTTTAAATAAGGTATGCAAATGCAAAATATACAAATGAATGCGAAGGAAGAAAGCTTACCGAGCACAACCCCAAACTTAAACTTGACAGTGCCCTCACTGTCAGGCTATACCAAGAGAGTCAAAATTGCCGGCGCTCCCTAAAAACAAATTATATACAACAAAGAAAACAAAAAATATATACAAAAAAGGTGTCCCCCCCAAACTTAAGTAAAACAGTGTTTCCACTGTTAAGTGTTGAAATTCAGGATTAGGGGGGAAAGAACAGTATCAAGCTATACAAGGCCTTACACAGGCCAAAAGTTAACACCAACCATTCAAAGATTTTATCTCGATAAAGCAGTGGCTGGTGAAAGAAGGCGTAGAGAAAAGAGATGGAGAATACGCGAGACCGTATGGAGATAGAAGTGGTATACGGTCTCGGTATATGAGAGGAAGAAGAATGGCGGAAGGGAAAAAGAAGTGGAATACGAACTTGAGGGTGCAAACGGAGTAAATAGATTAGCACAATTTGTGATGACCGATGTGTGAAAAGTGATTGTGCTAATATATTTACTCGTCGAGAAATTGGGTCGAATCCCTCAAGATTTGTAAGAAACCATGGGTACGCCGAACTTGGTAAACCAGACACAGGAAGTGAAAATGATATGGGTTCTTACAAGGTCGGAACGATGGAAAGGATGGAGGGAAGTGGTTGAGGAAGGGTATCGGTTAAAGGTTCAGGAGGGTGTACACAGTCAGTGGAAGGAACAGGATGAATTGGAAAATCCGACTCATCAAGCAAAACTGGTTCATCCTCAAAACTATCCTCAATATTCTCCTCAAAATTTAGCACATCCATGCACTTCTCTTCAAAGTCCAGACGCATATGGGGTTCGGGAAAAACATTAATAACTCGGGATGATGATTTGAAGAGACAAACTCAGCCAAATCTACGTATTCATCATCCAAAATATCCCCAGCGTCAATATCCTCAATCAAGTGAAAATCAATATTCTCAGACACCTCATCAAAAGCATGGATATTAATCGATTCTGGTTCTAAGATGGAGGTGTAGAGGTCAAAAGGATTGGGTGTGGTTTCACTTGGCAAGGTCCCTTCACAATCGGGTAAATCAAACACTACAAAGTCGCACAACTCATCAAACATTCTATCTTCAACTGATAATTCATTTGGGACACTTGATAGACTTTCAACACAGGAGTTGTGGGATTCAATTTGAGACGGGTAGGTTTGATTTGGAAGGGTATACAGCTCACTTTCTCCACTCAAATTCACAGCCTGTCCTGCCGCCTCATCATACATTGGGAAATGTGGAGCTAGTTGAAAACTAGCTACCGGGTCACTAGGTTGCATGAGGGCGGCCATGGACGCATTCAAATCCATCATCTGTTGGCTTGATGCTACCCTAAAATCTTCCAACGACTGTTCCAGACTAGACATAGGTTGTGAAAGGATTTCAGTAAAAGATTCACAGTTGTATGGATACTGAAAACTCCCAAATGGCGGTTCTGAAGCAATGTCTAGGGAAGGTGCAAAAGTAGGGTAGGATTGGTAGGAATTGAATGGCTGGACAGGAGTGGGATCAACATTGGGATAAGAAGGTGAATAGAATTGTTGATCCCAAGAATTTGTAGTGGTGAAAGGAGTGAAAGATCGGCTACGAGATTGTTCAATCCGTTCAGCAATAGACATAGGTCTCGGGGTGACAACTGGATTTTCGAAAGGGGTATCAACGCAAGAAGGGGTGAATGTTTGAAACGGTTGATACGAAGTGGATTGCGGGATCCAGTTGTTTGTCCTAGACGCGTCTATCCGATCTTTCAAAGAAATTTTTGGCATGGATGGATCATTCGAAGTTCGACCAAAACAAGAACCGTAGGAAGTAATGTCTGGTTGTGGGTACCAAAGTTCGGCAAGGGTTTTGCGAGGTGGAGTACCCATGATATGAAGAGAGAGAGAAAAAGGTAGAGAAAAGGAGGGGAAAAAGAATGTGATATTTTTTTTTATAGTTTTTATAGTTATATATTAACAAAAGAATGAAGTATACACACAAAAAGAATATGGACAAAAACAATCACGACACAAAAAATACCACACACCTAATCGTTCTAGAGTTAACCTAGGTCAACTAGACCTGCTCCAGAACTTGATTGTCAAAGTAAAACTGTGTCGAGAAACATGCTCAAGATACACTGATCACGAGGCCAGGTAAGTGCAGAGATAAGGGGAGGTTTTGCCAACGCTTTCGCGAAGTTCCTTAATTAAATAACCCTTTCTCTTTTGGCGGTTTCGCCGTTAACACTTTCCTAGACACCCCGTAAACAATATACCGTTAAGTAAGGTTCTAAACACAGTTAACTTCTCCTAGTGAGCGCGAAGTCCTTAAGGCTTAAAGTCTAGTTTCTTTTAATTTTTGTGCGGGTAAACGTTATGCTCAAGTTCGTGATTTGTGGGCCACGGAAAAGGTGATGAAATCCTTTACCGTATATTGTGGGGTTCGCTTGCCCTTAAGTCCGTATTAATTGATGCAATGCGCAATTCAATAAAAATTCTATAAAGAATCAAAAAATCGTTTTTTTAGTTTAAGCGCGGTACTGCAACAAATACGGGTTAGTCAATTTTTAGCGTTTGCTAGCGAACTTGCAAAGAATCCTGCAAAGAGTAGTATATTGGAAGCGTCGGATTTGAGAAGAAGGTGTTAGTAAAGTACGTACCGTTAAATTTTGGGTTAGGAAACCCCCGTTGAATCAAATCCGGTAAGCTTGAAAAAGTTCGCTTGCGCGGGTCAAACTACTCGGATCTTTGGCACTGTACTTCGTAATCACCTTAGCCTTGAATGTAAACTTTGCTCCCCACAATCGCAGTTTGCAAATCTGCAAAAATCTGCACTCTTGCCCACAAAAATGATCAAAAAAAAAACAAAAAGATTTTTTTTTTATTTATAAATATATTCAAAAAGAATATTAACCCAAATAACAAGAAAGAAAATACGCTACCGTCTCCCCGGCAACGGCGCCATTTGATTGAAAGAATTAAAGTTGACCGCAATCAAGACGGTGTCGCTATGCAGCTAGTCGGTTGAGCACGGGTCGATCCACAGGGAGATGGTTGTATGTCCTTTCTTGTTTTAGACGAGTCAATAAAGAATGAGTGTGTGTTTGTTCGATTCTAACCTATGTGTATTTATTTGCAAGTATAAAGTTATTAAGAAGAAGATACGAACTTGTAAGCTAAAGAAATCCGTACTCAAAACCTTTGAGCCGAGTCTTGACCAATTGAAGCTAGAGCAATCGGCAACAACGTGGATTGGGGGATTTAAGCGCGGTATTCTTGGAATCCGGCTTATTTACCCTTGTCCTTCCGTTCTTGTCTCTTGCTTTCGCCTCCGGCCAAACCGAACGCAACCGGTCGCGGTTAGG
This sequence comes from Agapanthus africanus, assembly GCA_030015575.1. Lineage (NCBI taxonomy): Eukaryota > Viridiplantae > Streptophyta > Magnoliopsida > Asparagales > Amaryllidaceae > Agapanthus > Agapanthus africanus. The sequence continues at coordinate 965,997,924 of CM057338.1, forward strand.
AATCACCGTTACCTTGTTAGGGTAGGGTGCCTAATGGAGCGCTTGCGTATGGTTTGGGCGGAGTTCAATGGAAAATAACGGGAAAAGGAAATGAGAAAGAAGATATTAACTTACAATACCGTATTTCATCTTAACAACAATAATTACAACAATTCACAAAATGAACAAAAGAGAGCAAAAGAAAAGAACAAAGAAAAGAAAAGATTACAAGTAATTAAGTGCATGAATTAAATTGCAAGAAAGTAAAGCAAGATAATAATAAGCAAGTAATAAATAAGCAAATAAAAAGAACAAGAAACTAGAACTCAAGACAAGCATGTGATCAATAGCCAACCCTTAAACTTGCAAGCTCAATCAAGAGGTTGCAAGATCAAGGGAAGGGTAGAGAACGCATGTGAAATGAAGCGCTAATTCCATAAGAAAATACGACCCTTGAGATCAATAACTAACCCTTAACCATTCAAGCTCAATGAAGAGGTTGAATGATCAAGAGAAAGCAAGAATCTCAAGGGGGAGCTAAACTAACAAGAAAGATACAAAAACCCTCATCTTCATTGATCTTCCACTCAAAAAGCTCTCACTACAATTTCATGGAGGAAGAATGAAGAGAAGAAGAAAGAAGAAGAAAAACTAGCAAAAAGAGGCTAAAGAAGTGCTCCCTTGGTTTGGCTCAGATCTGCTGTATTTATAGACAGGGAAATGAAACCCTAGGGGAAAATTCTGACATAAAATGAAGTACCCAAAGTGCCCCCTGAAAACGACACTGAGATGAGCCAGTACGGCCGCGGATCCGCGGCCTATACCCCATGTTGGCCGCGGATCCGCGGCCATGTGGAGGCTTTAGGTGGTCGGGCTTCTTTTGGGGTTCTGTGTTTGCATGTTCTTTTGTTTCACATATGCAGATTATCAATATCCTTCATTGATTTCTTCAGTTTCCAGAAGTCAACAATGATGGCTTCATTTTTCAACATATTTGACTTTATCTCTCTCGAGCTCCGCGCACCCATTGATTCTTGTGCAGCCCCCCTCGTGCTCTGTGCTTGTCCCAGACACGAATGACCGCTGTCATCTGCCTTGTCTCTGGAACTGGTACTCGGCACTGGACGGATATGGATGACCGGAACCCGGCTTTTATCTGTTGTGACAGATGTTCTGTATTTTGACGTAACTGTGGAGATTTTGTCTTGATTTGCAATATTTGTACTGGAAACCTGTAATCTGTGAATATGTAACAAACACGAATTAAAAGCACCTATCTATAAACACACGAGCATAAGAATGGGCGGTATAAAATGCAGTATTCTGTTATGAACAACCATCGGCAGGCTACGACCCCTGGCCACAGATCTTACGGGCCGATACTCCCTGAGGCCCGCTGGGCGCCCTACGGCTCCACACCAAGATCCGCCGCCAGAGCGCCTCGCCTTGAGCCTCCTCGCGACCCTTACCCCCTGAGGAGATGACGGTCACCTCGCCTGTCCATAAGCACGATCGACACCCTCTCCCTCGACGGGGTCGCACAGAAGGGGCTCGCCACGACGGCTCGAGGGCCACCTCGCCCGGGGATCTGAGGGACTCATTGAGAGGAACCGGGGTCGCGCCCAGACCCAGGTCTCCCACAGCAGAGGCTAGGGATCACAAAGCGCTGAATCCTTGAGGTACTACGGCCGACTCGACGCCCTCGAAAAGAAGATCGAGGGCATGCGCCAGGAAGGTAACCTCTCGGGCGACGGGGCTAAGTACGTCGCCGACTCGCTCACCAAGCCATTTACTGAGGGACTGTTCGCTGTCCACGTCTCCTCGCGCAACAAGCCCCCGAAGGTCTCACCGTTCGACGGGAAAACCGACCCCAAAGACCATTTGGATGCTTTCACCACGGGGATGAGCTTCCAGGACCATTCCGACGTCGCCCAGTGCAGGGCCTTCCCAGCCACCCTCATCTGCTCCGGTCGGGACTGGTTCCGAGGACTCGAGCCTCGCTCAATCTCCACCTTCGATGAGCTGGCTACTCAGTTCCTCGACCACTTTGTTGGGAACCATCGGCAGAAGCGCACGGTCGACTATCTCTTCAAAATTAAGAGCGGGGACAAAGAGACGTTCAAGGCTTACATCACCCGCTTCTACAACGCCCTCCTTGAGGTCCCCGAGCACCGAGACGGGACCGTCATCACGGCGCTCAGATCTGGTCTTAGGCACAAGGAGTGGATGCGCTTCTTTGCGTTGGCACAGCCTAAGACCATGGCCGAGGTCAAGGCGTGGACCAAGCGCGAGGTTCGGCTGGAGTCCGAGGTGAACGCGAACCTCCCCCGGGCGGAACGGTCCGACCAGAAGAAGAGGGCTCGGGAGGAGAGGCCGGAGCGTCAGCAGCCCTATCACCCGAAGTTCCAGGAGTACACCCCGCTCAACGTCTCCCTTGCAATGTTACTAGAGGAGGCCCAAGGCGAGGGGTTCTTCAAGTTCCCTCCAATCCCGCATCAGGCCTCGAAGCGAACCCGGGGCCCATACTGCGCCTTCCACCGGACATTGGGCCACGCTATGGAGGATTGTAAGCAACTCCGGGACTACATCGAGGAGCTCATCCGATCGGGGCACCTCGCCGCCTACTTGAGGGATAAACGGCAGGCCGACCGCGAGCAGAAGCAGCGTCCCCTCCTGCCGAGTTGACCATCGGTCAGATCATGCTCGTCTCGTCAAATAACCAGTCCGGCGCTCAGGGATCCCCGTACCCGGTGCCGAGCACGGAGACCAACAAGCCCCCGGGGAGCTCGGGCCACGCTAATAAGGTCATCTATTAGCATGCACTTTTCTTTTGGGGCAATATAAACTCTTCATAGGGTCTGTTGTTAATTTAATAAAGATTAATGGAACATTGTGAAAAAGAGGGAAAGATCTCATTTATTCAAAAAAGGTATTATAGGCTCCTCAGCCATACATACAAAAAGAAAAAGAAAATTACAACAGCGGGGGAAGGGGGTGCAGAGAGCACTGCTCATGATACTCGGTAAAAATCTCCGCCAGCCAAGACCTCGCGAGATCCAACCTCTGCCCTCAGTCCCCTCCGCTCGCGTTGACCCCGAGCCTCAGCTCGTAGCACTCGCAGACGAGCGACTCTGAGCGAGCCAGCCGGTTCGCGGCGATCAGGCCGAAGCGCCTCAGAGACCGCAGCTTGCCCACGGCCTCGTCATAGAGCTGCTCGGACAAGGGGTTGTAAAGCCCCGGCGACGCCCTCCAGATGGAGTACATCAGCAGCTGCAGCAGGGAGAAGCGTCGGGGGAGCAGCCGGCCGAAGTGGTCCTCGATGCTCCCGTAGACCAACTGCACCATGTCCTCGGTGCAGTTCTGGTCATAGAGGTATACGTCTTCGAAATGGATGATCTCAAGGATAGTAAAGGGGAAGTCTTGCATTCTCAACGATCTGTTTATGAAGAAAGGAAGGACCAGTGCTCCTTCAACCTTAAATATCCCACTGCGCCCCAACAGAACTCAACAGTCGCCCGCTTTCGCCCAAAAATTCACTGCCACGCGGCGATCAACGAGCCTTCCCTGGCGGAATTGAAACGATGCGACCCCGGCGCTTCGCCTCCCCCTGCATTCAATGCGCATGCTACGCGCACACCCGCCGCGGCCGTTCCTGTTCCCCATACCTGCAATTGGATGGTCGGGCGAAACCTCACAAAGATTCTGCCGAGCAGCTACCCTGTCCGGTTATCCTTAGCCGGCCTCCTCAAGCCCCTCCAACGCTAAGGATCAAAGCCCTCGCAAGAGGCTGCCGAGCAGCTTCCCTGCTCGGTTATCCCTGGCCGGTAGCTTCCCTACCTGCAACGTCAAGGATCAAAGCCCTCGCCAAGAGGCAACCCAGCAGCTACCCTGCTCTGTTTTCCCTGGTGGGTAGCTTCCCTACCGCAATGCTAGGGATCTGAAACTCCTCCTAGAGGCAGTCGAGCCCGACCCTCGCTCGGCTATCCCTGGCAGGTAGCTTCCCTACCGCAACGCCAGGGATCAGAAAGCCCTCCCAGAGGCAGTCGAGCCGGAGGATCCCTCGCTCGGCTATCCTTCAAAACGAAAGCCCTCGCCAAGAGGCACCGGGCAGTAACCCTGCCCGGCCAAGTGTCCTTGGTAGGCTTCTTACAGCCCCTCCCGCGCCAAGGACCAAAGTCCTCCCAGAGGCAGTCGAGTCCTTGCTCGGTTATCCCCAGCTGGTAGCTTCCTACCACAACCGACAGGGATCAAAGTCCTCGCCAAGAGGCACTGGGCAGTAACCCTGCTCGGTCCCCGTCCTGAAGGATCAAAGCCCTCGCAAGAGGCAACCGGACAGCTACCCTGCTCGGTCATCTTCGGCCGGTAGCTCCCTACCCATGACACCAGGGATTGAAGCCCTCGCAAGAGGCATCCGAGCGGCTACCCCGCTCGGTCATCTGAGGCTGGTAGTTGCCTACCCACGACGCCAGAGATCAAAGCCTTCGCCAAGAGGCAACCACGCAGCTTCACTGCCCGGTCATCCTTAGTAGGCTTCTTACAGCCCTTCCAACACTAAGGATCAAAGCCCTCGCAAGAGGCAACCGAGCGGCTGCCCCATTCGGTCGACTCCGTCCGGTAGCTCCCTACCCATAACTCTAGGGATTGAAGCCCTCGAAAGAGGCCTCTGAGCGGCTACCCCGCTCGGTCGTCCCAGGCTGGTAGTTGCCTACCCACGACGCCAGAGATCAAAGCCCTCGCCAAGGGGTATCAGGTCTATCCAAGTCTCGAGCGATCTCCCCTCGACTTTGGGGCCATAGAGGCCATGGAGACGTCTCCTTCTCAGCAGCGCTTGGCACGCTTGGTAAGTAATCGAAATCAACTCGATGAATGATCGCTAGACAAATAGCCGACCTGACATGGAAGCCCAACAGTGCAAGAAGAGAAACTTTACGAGCGGATTTGAACGAATAGAAGATAAAGTGCAAACCAAAGAAAGAAAAAAGTTTCATTACCGAAGGCAAAGTCTTTACAAAGGGTATTCTGGGCTCCCCAGCCTTACAAACCGCTCGGAGGCTTACAAAAATTACAAAAGCAACAAAATAAAAGAAGGAGGAAGACGGGGTGTAGCATTCTGAAATTTTTTGAAATAAATAAAATTAATTAATTTAATAATAATATGATAAATCACAAAGTTGTTAAAAACAAATAGGTCAATTTTCATAAGTTTTATGTAAAACAATTTAAATAAAAAAAAATTTAGTATGCAACATAAATAAGTTATAAGGGTTTTAGTGACAATTTTAGCTTCATTTTAATAAAATGTGTGTTTTATAATAAACTAAGTTGTGAGGGGTTTTTAGGTAAAGTTTAGGATTTATGTGCAAATGGAAAATTGTTAAGGGTGTAAATGAAAATGGGATGGAAAAATCATTTTAGTTCAGAATTTAGTTTCAACCAAAAACAAATTATGAAGATAAGGCTAGCACACCTCATGCTTGCATGCACACACTCATCTCACACCTCCTCCTTGCATGAAATGAGCACTCTTCAACCCTTGACACCTCCTTATACCACATCACCCTTCTCTCTTCTCATATATAGGATATGTTCAGATCTATTACCAAATTTAAATCTGAAAATTTCTGAAATCAAAATAAAAATAAAGAGAAAAAGAAAGAACAGGAGGAAGAAGAAAATGAAAGAAGCTATGTTCTATGTTTTCTTCACCATCAAGCTAGGAGGGGCTTAGCATCTTGGAGGGGTTATTCCAACAACTTTTTGGAGGGTAAAATTTCTTAATCACAGTAGGAAATTAGGTTCTGCACTTAGTTAATTTGAATTGAACAAAGTTCCATAATATCGTATTTTAGTAAATTATAAGCTCTGTTGAAATCTGCTATTGTTTGGAAGATAATTAACTTAACAAAACAGTGCTAAATGATGTATGAAACACCTAGAGAAAACCATAGGATCACGAACCAGAGGGCTCGGATTTGGGCCGGCGACCAACATGGGAAATCCGGCGTTGCCGGATTTGTGGGATGCTAGGTAGTTTTGGCTTGTTGGGTAGGTTTCAGTGTATAATTTTGGCCATTTTGGTATTGTTTAAATAAATTAGTTTCACTGCAGGTAGAATCTGGAAGCGTATATCGGAAAGGATATTTTAAAACACCAAATACGACACGATTAAAACGCATCGCGATTTAAATTCTGTAGCGATGCAGGTTAGGGTTAAAATCCAGTAAGGTTAAGTGTTTAATAGCTCGATATAGTCGTATACAATATAACTAGTACGTGGGAATGGGTGTTTTTCATTTCCGTCATGTCGGAGTAGCCGTTTACTTATATAAATTAAATTGTGATATTAGATTCGAATACGGGATTTGCGGAGACAGTAAGGAAAGGGAAAGGATTGGCAATTCCTGAATAGATTCGACGTTTTCCGGTGAGTAGACTAAACATCTACCGGGGAATTATGTAAAGATGGCATGATACGTCCGTAGTTTATTTAACTTAATGCTTTATTTTGTTATGCCAAATTGACAATATGCATTTATCATTCACATATACTTGTTTAGTTGCTAGAACACTACACAAGTATCGACGAGTCATGCCACGTGCACGTCTTATATGTTACACACACCTCGTCGATATTACTATATCACTTTTACACTTAGCACAATTCTTGTTAAAATGATTCATATCGTATCTTTCATACCAATAATAGTAGTAATTTGCATCATTAATATCATGTTAATATCTGCGTATTTCATGTTGATATAAGAGGTAAATGCATTATTGAGGATTTATGGTTTTGAGTTTTGAATACTATTACATAAATCCAGTGATTTTATGATTGATGTGTCATGTCCACCATGAGATGTTTTATGATTTGGTTTTATTCCGGACCGAGTGGGGGAGATATACGGTCGCGGATTTTACGTTATCCATACTGAGTGGGGGAGATATACAGTTGGATACATGGTGGACCCGGTCGAAACCGAGGGGCAGGATAGCCGCATTGAGGCGGGAGAGCCTAGCGAGGTTACTCGATACCGGAGATAGTGGTAAAAATATGGCGTATATCTAGATGATAACGACCGGTATTATTGATTTCAGGATCATTCGAGGAATGATGCCTGTGAGAAATGGAAGTTTTGTGTCGATGATGGACACGGGGAAATGAATTTTATTGGAAATAAAATAATGAGATTTCAGTTTGGACTATGAGATCCGTATTATAGATTCTTGATTTTCACATATAATCATATATTATACTTTTTCACATTTCAGTTAATATGATCGTCATATTTACATTATTAACCGTTATATGTTAGTTATATTCACTGAATTGGCAACTCATCCCCGTTGTGCCACAGTTCCTTGCAGGGGTAGAGTGGACGGTTAGCTGCGGTGCAGATCTACTTTTGCAGGTTTATTACATCTTTTGATAGGTGGGTTACATATGTAGTAACCTTCTCTTTTGGTATTGTATTTTGTATCTAGAAAATCTCCATCAGACCTGTATATGACTTAGAGTGAGGGATGATATGTATATTATTAACAGTTGAGATCGTTTAGTCTATAAATTATGGTTTCATTTCTTTATGTCTGAGATTCGTATTGATACCCTATATACTGAGGTTTTAATTTCCACTGTTGATATTGTTGATCCCAACTAGGGATGCAACCAAACTTAACACCTTATACTTGTTTAATATTTTAACTTCTTAACATGTGATTTTTACTTAAAAATTAAATTTTCTATATAAAGAATTCCGCAAAAAGGATTTTGATCTTGGTTTTCGGCTTATTTGGACTGTGTGCATATCTTTAGATATGATACAATCTAAGTGCCGGTCACATCCAAACTTGGGTCGTGACAAAGTTGGTATCAGAGTTTAGGAATAAGCTTACGGAATTGAGTAGGGAATTAAAATAGGTTGACGTGAGTCCATGAGTTAGGATGACCTTTGGTTTGATGGAGTAGGTGAATTAGGATGAATGCAGTACCGTATGTATGTTTCGCGGCATATTTACGTTATCGTATTCAGCCTAACTAACCTTAGGATGTATATCTTGGTCTATTCTTCTGTTGATTCTCCGTTATTGATTGTTCCTATTCTTACGCCTTATCAACTCTCATTTCTTGTTCCAGTTGCTATGGCTACGCGGGCTAGGCAAGCCGCAGCCAGAGATGCAACTAGGGCGAGTCCGCCTGTGACGACGACTGGTACACCGGACGTTCCGACGGTGCATGAGCATGTTGATCCTCCTCCTCCAGATCGCATGGCTAGGATTGAGGTGGGCATGTTGGGATTACAGCGAGTGGTAGTACAGTTAGCTGAGGCCACTCGAGTACTGAGACAGGATCCGGCACCGACCGTAGCAGAGTCCGAGGTACAGCCTACGCAGACGGTGGCACTGGTAGATACGAGGGTGATAGAGGTATCGCTTGCGGAGTTTATGAGATTGAGACCTCCGGTATTTACAGGGACCGATGTGGCGGAAGATCCTCAGTCCTTTCTTGATAGGATGGCGAGGATTGGTAGATCATTACGATATTTTGATGCGAGGTCAGTTGAGCTGACTAGTTTTCGTTTGGAGGGACTTGCACAAGAGTGGTGTGAGTCGATGGAGAGAGGGCGAGCCACGAGTCTTCCTCCGATGTCGTGGACCGAGTTTTCCACGGTTTTTCTTGCCATATTTCTTCCCCAGAGTGTGAGGGATGCTAGAGCTAGCAGTTTTGAAGCGTTACGGAAATCGGCAAGCATGTCGGTGGCAGATTATGATTTACGATTCACCCAGCTGTCGCGCTATACCCCATACTTAGTACCTATGAAGGAGCTTCGGGTGAAGAGGTTCCTAAGGAGTCTGGACACGCAGTTGTACCTGGCTATAGGCTCCCGGCATTTTGATACGTATGCGCAGGCCATGGATGCAGCGATACGAGTGGAGGAGCGTTTGAGCGAGTCAGTAGTTGTTCCAGAGCCAAAAAGGAGTAGGCCGACCGGGCCACTGGCTAGACAGTTTGGCAGAGGTAGAGGCAGATATATTCCAGGCCACAGTGTCAGACGAGGTTGGACCCAGAGCCAGATGTTCAGTTCTTATCCCGATGATCAGAGGCCTCCATTTACATGTTTTAGTTGTGGACTTCCCGGACACTTTGCGCGGGACTGTAGATCCCAGGGAGGGACCGTTGTTCCACAGGCTGCTTTACCCCTTCCACCTTCTACGCCGATGGCTTTACTTCCTCCTCCAGTTGGCGCTACACGCCAGGCAGTTGCACCATGAGGTCGAGGCTTTGCGGGACGTTCTCAGAGAGGTCGAGGAGATAGAGGTAGAGGACGACAGGATGCGGGCAGGGGCCAGGCACGGGTATTTGCGCTGACTCTACAGGATGCCCAGGTATCAAATGCAGTCGTGACAGGTACTCTTACAGTATGCTCGTTAGAGGCACATGTTTTATTTGATCCCGGTTCTACACATTCTTATGTATCTTCAAGATTTGCACTTTCTTTGGGGAAAGAGTCGTCGTTGTTAGAGTTACCATTAGTGGTGATTACCCCGGTGGGAGATTCTTTTATAGCTCGGCATATATTCAGGTCATGCTCTGTGCGTATTGGTGATAGAGATTCGCTAGTTGATCTAATACTCATGGATATGCTAGATTTTGATATACTTTTTGGTATGGATTGGTTGGCCGCCTGTCATGCCTATGTAGATTGTCAGGGAAAGGCGGTTAGATTTTGTTTTCCAGGTGAACCGGTGTTTGTTGTGCAGGGGGATTGTAAAATAACTCCTGCCAACATGATTTCTGCTCTTTGTGCGGGGCGACTCTTGAAGAAGGGTTGTCATGGGTTCTTGGCATTCGTTCAGGACTTAGGGTTCGCTGAGATTCCATTGGACCAGGTTCCAATCGCACGAGAATTTCCTAAGGTGTTTCCTGCTGAGTTACCAGGATTGCCACCCGATCGTGACATTGAATTTTGCATCGACTTGATTCCGGGTTCGGGACCTATTTCTATACCACCCTATAGAATGGCACTGACGGAATTGAAGGAACTCAAAAGCCAGTTGCAAGAGTTGTTAGATAGAAGGCTTGTTCGTCCCAGTGTATCACCGTGGAGAGCTCTTATCTTATTTGTAAAGAAGAAGGACGGTAGTATGAGACTGTGCATCGACTACTGACAGCTGAATCGCATCACTGTGCGAAACAGGTATCACTACCACGTATAGATGACTTGTTCGATCAGTTACATTGAGCTGGTTATTTCTCGAAAATTGATTTGAGGTCGGGGTATCACCAGTTGAGGGTTCGGAAGGACGATATTCCGAAGACTGCGTTTCGCACAAGATATGGGCACTATGAATTTCTGGTGATGTCGTTCGGACTCACCAACGCTCCAGCAAATTTTATGGATATGATGAACCGTATCTTTAGACCCTTCATTGATCGGTTTATTATAGTGTTCATAGATGACATTCTTGTTTATTCTCGGAGTCGGATGGAGCACGAGCAGCATTTGCGTATTACGTTGCAGACCTTGAAGGAGCATCAGCTATTTGCAAAATTCTCTAAGTGTGCTTTTTGGCTCGATAGTGTGGAGTTCTTGGGTCACATAGTTATGAGAGAGGGTATATGTGTGGACCTAAAGAAGATTGAAGTGGTACAGCACTGGCCCAGACCTGTGTCAGTTACAGAGGTTCGGAGTTTCTTAGGTCTGGCAGGTTATTACCGACGCTTCATGTAGGATTTTTCACGGATCGCTGCACCTTTGACTGGATTGACTAGGAAGGAGGTTCCATTTCAGTGGACAGATGCATGTGAGCAGAGTTTCCAGCAGTTGAAGACGCGCTTGATGACTGCACCTGTCTTATCTTTACCTTCCAGGTCAGGTGGTTTTGTTGTGTATTGTGATGCTTCTAGAGTGGGTTTAGGCTATGTGTTGATGCAGCACGGCAGGGTTGTAGCTTATACTTCTCGACAGTTGAAGAGGCACGAACAAAACTACCCCACTCATGATGTAGAGATGGCTAATGTGGTATTCACATTGAAGATTTGGAGACATTACTTGTATGGAGAGTCGTGTCAAATCTTCACAGATCATAAGAGCTTAAAGGATATTTTTCAGCAGAGAGATCTGAACCTAAGGCAGCGTAGATGGATGGAACTGGTGAAAGATTACGATTGTGAGATCTTGTACCATCCAGGCAAGGCGATTGTTGTAGCAGATGCTTTGAGTCGGATACCTGGAGGTAGCTTATCTCATTTGCGCATCTTGCAGAGACAGTCTTCTACAGATCGGCAGATTTTATGTGATAGTCGTATACAGTTTGAGTTCACAGCAACAGGAGGCCAGCTAGCACATGTTCGCACCCGACCTCAGTTATTGGATCGCGTTCGAGAGGCACAGCCCGCAGATACTCGTATAGTGGAGATTATGGATCAGGTTAGGCAGGGCAGGGAGACGGAGTTTGTGATTGATGATCATGGAGTATTACGTTTTAGGACTCGTCTCTGTATGCCAGATTCTGACGGATTGAGGCGTGAGATTTTAGAGGAGGCCCATAAATCAGCATACAAAATTCATCCTGGTTCCACCAAGATGTATCATGATCTGAATGATGTTTACTGGTGAGAAGGAATGAAGAGTGATGTTGCGGAATATGTTTCGAGATGCTTGACTTGTCAGCAAGTCAAAGCAGAACACCAGAGGCCAGCCGGAGAGTTGCAGCCCTTACCCATTCTAGAGTGGAAATGGGAACAAATTTCCATGGATTTTGTGGTGGATCTACCCAGGACTAGCAGAGGGTACGATTCCATTTGGGTGATTGTTGATAGATTGACAAAGGCCGCTCATTTTCTTCCAGTAAAGACGACGTATGGTTTTGCACAGTATGCTCAGATTTATATCAATGAGATTGTACGTCTGCATGGAGTTCCGACGTGCATAGTTTCAGATAGGGGTACCCAGTTTACTAGCAGGCTACGGCAGAAACTTCAAGAAGCTTTGGGTACACGGTTGAGTTTTAGTACAGCTTTTCACCTACAGACAGATGGTCAGTTGGAGCGGACCATTCAGATACTAGAGGATATGCTTCGGGCTTGTAGCCTTGATTTCGGTGGTAGTTGGGATCGTCACCTACCTTTGATAGAATTCTCGTACAACAACAGTTTTCAGGAGACGATCCAGATGGCACCCTCTGAAGCTTTGTATGGAAGGAAATGTCGATCACCCGTTTGCTGGACGGAATTGAGCTAGAGTTGCATATTGGGATCGCAGATAGTACAGAAGACTACAGAGAAGATTCAGTTGATACGGGATAGAATGAAGGCGGCCCAATGCAGACAGAAATCGTATGCAGATCGACGACATCGTAGACTCGAGTTTGGAGTGGGAGATCATGTGTTCCTTCGGGTATCTCCAATGAAAGGTGTGATGCGTTTCGGGAAGAAGGGGAAGCTCAGCCCCAGATATGTCGGACCTTACGAGATTCTGGAGAGTGTGGGTGCTGTAGCTTATCGCTTAGCACTTCCACCAAGTTTTCCCGACGTGCATCCGGTGTTCCACGTTTCGATGCTTCGCAGGTATCTTCACGATCCATCTCACGCGATCCAGCATCAGACCTTACGGCTTGAGCCGGATTTATCCTATACAGTGCAGCCAGTCGCTATTCTTGACAGGCATGCAAAGAAACTACGATCGAGGGTACTTCCGTCTGTAAAGGTTCTTTGGCAAGGAAATAATCGCGAGGAGATTACTTGGGAGACCGAGGATGCGATGCGAAAGAAATTTCCACATCTTTTCGAAGGCATGTCTAGTTAATTATTTTAAATTCGGGGACTGAATTTTCTCAAGGGGGGATATTGTAGCATTCTGAAAATTTTTGAAATAAATAAAATTAATTAATTTAATAATAATATGATAAATCGCAAAGTTGTTAAAAACAAATAGGTCAATTTTCATAAGTTCTATGTAAAAAAATTTAAATAAAAAAAAATTTAGTATGCAACATAAATAAGTTATAAGGGTTTTAGTGACAATTTTAGCTTCATTTTAATAAAATGTGTGTTTTATAATAAACTAAGTTGTGAGGGGTTTTTAAGTAAAGTTTAGGATTTATGTGCAAATGGAAATTGTTAAGGGTGTAAATGAAAATGGGATGGAAAAATCATTTTAGTTCAGAATTTAGTTTCAACTTAAAACAAATTATGAAGATAAGGCTAGCACACCTCATGTTTGCATGCACACACTCATCTCACACCTCCTCCTTGCATGAAATGAGCATTCTTCAACCCTTGACATCTCCTTATATCACCTCACCCTTCCCTCTTCTCATATATAGGATATGTTCAGATCTATTACCAAATTTAAATCTGAAAATTTCTGAAATCAAAATAAAAATAAAGAGAAAAAGAAAGAACAAGAGGAAGAAGAAGATGAAAGAAGCTATGTTCTAGGTTTTCTTCACCATCAAGCTAGGTGGGGCTTAACATCTTGGAGGGGTTATTTCAACAACTTTTTGGAAGGTAAAATTTCTTAATCACAGTAGGAAATTAGTTTCTGCACTTAGTTAATTTGAATTGAACAAAGTTCCATAATATCGTATTTTAGTAAATTATAAGCTCTGTTGAAATCTGCTATTGTTTGGAAGATAATTAACTTAACAAAACAGTGCTAAAATGATGTATGAAACACCTAGAGAAAACCATAGGATCACGAACCAGAGGGCTCGGATTTGGGCCGGCGACCAACATGGGAATCGGGCGTCGCCGGATTTGTGAGATGCTAGGTAGTTTTGGCTTGTTGGGTAGGTTTCAGTGTATAATTTTGACCATTTTGGTATTGTTTAAATAAATTAGTTTCACTGCAGGTAGAATCTGGAAGCGTATATCGGAAAGGATATCTTAAAACACCAAATACGACACGATTAAAACGCATCGCGATTTAAATTCTGTAGCGATGCAGGTTAGGGTTAAAATCCAGTAAGGTTAAGTGTTTAATAGCTCGATATAGTCGTATACAATATAACTAGTACGTGGGAACGGGTGTTTTTCATTTCCGTCATGTCGGAGTAGCCGTTTACTTATATAAATTAAATTGTGATATTAGATTCGAATACGGGATTTGCGGAGACAGCAAGGAAAGGGAAAGGATTGATAATTCCTGAATAGATTCGACGTTTTCCGGTGAGTAGACTAAACATCTACCGGGGAATTGTGTAAAGATGGCGTGATACGCCCGTAGTTTTATTTAACTTAATACTTTATTTTATTATGCCAAATTGACAATATGCATTTATCATTCACATATACTTGTTTAGTTGCTAGAACACTACACAAGTATCGACGAGTCATGCCACGTGCACGTCTTATATGTTACACACACCTCGTCGATATTACTTTGTCACTTTTACACTTAGCACAATTCTTGTTAAAATGATTCATATCATATCTTACATACCAATAATAGTAGTAAATTGCATCATTAATATCATGTTAATATCTGCGTATTTCATGTTGATATAAGAGGTAAATGTATTATTGAGGATTTATGGTTTTGAGTTTTGAATACTATTACATAAATCCAGTGATTTTATGATTGATGTGTCATGTCCACCATGCGATGTTTATGATTTAGTTTTATTCCGGACCGAGTGGGGGAGATATACGGTCGCGGATTTTACGTTATCCATACTGAGTGGGGGAGATATACAGTTGGATACATGGTGGACCCGGTCGAGACCGAGGGGCAGGATAGCCGCATTGAGGCGGGGGAGCCTAGCGAGGTTACTCGATACCGGAGATAGTGGTAAAAATACGGCGTATATCTAGATGATAACGACCGGTATTATTGATTTCAGGATCATTCGAGGAATGATGCCTGTGAGAAATGGAAGTTTTGTGTCGATAATGGACACGGGAAAATGAATTTTATTGGAAATAAAATGATGAGATTTCAGTTTGGACTATGAGATCCGTATTATAGATTCTTGATTTTCATATATAATCATATATTATACTTGTTCACATTTCAGTTAATATGATCGTCATATTTACATTATTAACCGTTATATGTTAGTTATATTCACTGAGTTGGCAACTCACCCCCGTTGTGCCACAGTTCCTTGCAGGGATAGAGTGGACGGTTAGCTGCGGTGCAGATCTACTTTTGCAGGTTTATTACATCTTTTGATAGGTGGGTTACATATGTAGTAACCTTCTCTTTTGGTATTGTATTTTGTATCTAGAAAATCTCCATCAGACCTGTATATGACTTAGAGTGAGAGATGATATGTATATTATTGACAGTTGAGATCGTTTAGTCTATAAATTGTGGTTTCATTTCTTTATGTCTGAGATTCGTATTGATGCCCTATATACTAAGGTTTTAATTTCCACTGTTGATATTGTTGATCCCAATTAGGGATGCAACCAAACTTAACATCTTATACTTGTTTAATATTTTAACTTCTTAACACGAGATTTTTACTTAAAAAATAAATTTTCTATATAAAGAATTCCTCAAAAAGAATTTTGATCTTGGTTTTCGGCTTACTTGTACTGTGTGCATATCTTTAGATGTGATACAATCTAAGTGCCGGTCACATCCAAACTTGGGTCGTAACACGGGGGCTTTAGGCCTCGGGGCCGAGCGCGACCTCGGGGTCCTCGACATTCAGCACGGGACGAGCAGGGTCCTCGGCGACTTCCTCGTCAGGGATCTCTTTCCCCCGCTCTTCGTCGTCCGCTAGGGGGTACTTGGCCCGGAGCTCTTCGTCGGCGAACCCCGGCATCCGGGCCTTAACGGCGTCAAGGGCCTCGTGCCAGATGAGGGTTGTGGCCACGGCCAGGTCATAATATAAGTCTTTCGACTTCTTGTAGCCCTCCACCGCCTTCGCCGCTCTCAGGTCGGCCGACTTCGCCGACTCGGCCACTGCCCCTAGCTTCTTCCGGAGGGCCTTCACCGTCTTCTTCAGGTTGCCGGCAAGCACCTGAGCGTCCTCAAGCTTGGCCTCGGCAGCCACGGCGGCCTCGCGGTACCAGGCAACCTCCCGTTTCCCGGCCTCCACCTCGCCCTCCAGGGCGGCACCCTCACCATCACCGCCTCCAGCTCCCGCTTGGAGCTCTTTTCCAGCGAGGCGAGCTGGCCCACGGCCTTCATCGCTGGGGCTATCACCTCGGCCTCCATGCGTTGGGTGAGGGCAACGTGCTGGAGAACCTGAAAGATAGGAAAGAGATCAGAAAAATGAAGGAGGCACCGAATCTCACAAAAAACCAAACGCTTACCTGCACGGACTCCTGGGCGATGGACGCCATCTGGGCCCTGAAAGCCCCCCAGGGTCCCTACCCCCCGCTAATTTCTCTATCTCCTGAAGTAGGCTATCCGCGACTGATAGCCCCGAGGGCACCGCGAACTGGAGGCCCTCCTCCACCATGATCGGCGAGGGCGGGCCCCGGGAAGACCTCCGAGAAGACCTCTTAAGCGGCTTCGATGGGGAGCAGATCTCTTACTCCGAGGCCGGGTCCTCTAGAATTTGGGCCTGCTTTCGGCCCGGCACTCTGCTCGGCCCCGGGGCGGGATCTGCCCCCGAACGCTCACGGGACACGGCCACCGGAGGAGAGGGAGCCGAGGCAGGCTTCGCACAAGAAGAGCTGGCGCCCCCGGCCTTCGTGATCTTCCTCGGCTGACGTATGGAAGCTCGAAGCTCATCCATATCAATGGGTCCTGCACAAACCAAATGTGAAGAAGTCAGCGATGCTAGCAATATAAAAGCCAAAAGCAAGCCTAACTTACCGACGAACTCAACGGGGCTGAGCCCGGCCCAACTCAGGACCCTTTCAGACGGCAGCATGTCGAATCGGGGGATGGGCTCCCATGACGCCACTCTCACCGCGATGGGGTCACTGGACTGGTTCCCCGGCAAGCATTTCTCCCTCGGCCACTTTGTAGGCACGGGCCAGTCCTCGCCCTCGGGAGGGGAACCGAAGAAGAACTTCTTCTTCCAGTCGTGAATGGAAGAAGGCAGGGCCACAACCCCTGTCCCGGCGGCGTCCTCCTGTCGCTTTCTGAAAGAGAGGTAGACCCACCTCGGGTCGCCCGCTCGACCACCAGGGTGATTTTTGAAGACGAGGGAAGAATCAAGGAGGGAGAAGCTGAAGGGATCCGCCTGTAACTTCAGGCGGATCAGGAACCCGAGGAGAATCCTCCACGAGTTCGGCACTAACTGGCCAGGGGCTAACCCGAAAAAGTTCAGCGCTTCAACAACCTCAGGAGAGAAAGGCAGGCGCATTCCACCCCAAAAAGCTTCCAAATACAGGGCGATCTCTCTGCCCCGTACTTGGTGTGCCCTGTCTCCCTCCTTGGCCAGACGAAGCGTATAACGAGAGGGGGTTTGGAAGCGAGCTCGAGTATTGGCGAGCTCGTCCTCATGCCTCACCCAACACGAGACGCCGGGGGCAGCATCTGCCTCCTCCTCCCTGGGGGCTGTCCCCGCCGCACGGTCCTGGGGAGAGGATCCGACCCCTACTCCCCGGGAGGACTCATGCTCAACTAAAGGGTCCCTAGAACCTACTCCTACGACGTCTACTGACTCTACAAAGGAAGACATCTAACCTTGAGAAGAGGGATCCTCGGGAAACGAAAGCGGAAGAGAGAAGACGAGCGCCGAGCAACCATGACTTAGAACGGGGAAATATGAAGGTGTAGGGGCCTTGGAACGGGCCCTGCCCCTTTTTATCACCGCAAGCAACCTCATCCAACGGCGTCCTTCATCTCCCGCCAAAACGCCTCCTCGCGTCCAACGTCTCCGATTGCTCCACTTGTCGTTCCCACACTGGACCGCGTCCCGTCATACGCTGCAGGTCTGCACACGTCGCGTCGGCCAACCGACACTCGACACGTGGACCATCGCTTCAGTGGCAGGATGCATGAACCGTCGCACCTTCCTTAAATGTAGAGATCTCGCTCTGATTCGCTGGCGGAAAAGACAGCTAACAGCCAGAGAACGCGTCCCGACGAAATCTTAGGAGGGAGCTCACCCCGGTCGGCCCGGCAGTCCACTCCTGACCCGACCCGCTAGCTGGTCGGGACAAGAGTAGGGGGCTAATGATGATGCTCAATATTGGAGGCCGCCAAGATGAGGACGTGTGGCAGATGACGTGTCCCATAACTTAGAAGAAAGGGCCACAGGGACCGACCAGGTCACCCCTGTACCCGACCTACAAGCACAAGCTGGCTCACCTCAGAGCCCCCCAAAATTTGGCCTCCTCGGCCTCTCAGCTCACCCCGAGCTGCCTCAGGACCAAGACTCCTCGGCCCCCTCGCTCGTTCCCGAGCCCCTCAGCCGAGGCCATCTTCCTCGGTCCTTCGACCAACCAATTCCACCACTCACAGGCGTAACCGCCGCTCCACAAATCCCGCCACGCGCAGATTCTCCGCTGGAAACATCCCGCGTTCTACTCCATCACGATCCCCATTAATGGGCGATCCGCTCTTTACGTGGGCATGACGTCGGGAGCATAACTGCCAGCGAGATTCTCGCGCCTGCTGCGGCGTGTTGCCGCCAATATATAAACCCCCATCACAGAGGAGTTAAGTAAGCCAGTTTCAATTCCACTTAGCCGTTACTCTGCTCGAATCTCGTACTAACTTGATCGTCGGAGGGTCCTCGGTGGTACCAAACCACCCCGGGACTTCTTTGCAGGTGTTCGGCGTTAAACTCCTCAAATCACCAATCTCCTCAAAACCCATTGAGACCCGCACGCAACAGGAGATCGCCCTCTAAATCCACCGGGAGATCGACGGAAGACAACATCTGAGAGAGACCCGAAAAGGACATCCATCACCTTCCGATGATCTATCCTTGAAGATAATATCTAGGGGATGTCTTTTAACATAACATTAGGATTCAATGTAGTTTAAATATACATAGATCAGAAGAATGTGTTTTCTAAAAATAAAAAAGAATTCTAGGTGTAACATTAAACAAACTTTTTTTTTTGAAAAGAAATGCAGGGTTTTAAAAGTAGAACCCGTCCCATAAAAATACTTAATTAAAAAAACAAACTATTACAAATATTCAAAGAATTACACAATCCCTTCATGGACCCTCCACATCTACACATCGTGAAAAAGAAGGAGAAAAAAGATAGGAAAATAAAAGAAAAGAAAAGGAGAAGGGAAGAAGAGTAAAACAACAACCCAACAAAACAGATACCTATTATTTAGACCGTGGCATAGCGAAGAGTAATCAGACTTCCAACTTTTTCAAAGAGCTTTTTGTTTTAGATTCGAGTTGCATTTCACATATTGCAGAAGAGCCTACAAAATCAGAAAAGAGCAGCAGTACCAAGCAATATATAACAAAAATATCAAGATAAAATACATGTTGCATAAGTGCAGGCAGTGGTGTAAATCATAACTATGTACAAATTTTAGTTAAGGCCAAGGGCGATGATGCTCAATATTAGCGATGTCCAAGATCAGGACATGTGGCAGATGACATGTTCCAGAAGTCAGAAGAAAGGGCCTATAGAGGCCGACCAGGCCACCCCTGTACCCAACCTGCAAGCACAACCTGGCCCTCCTCAGAGCCCCCTGAAAATTGGCCTCCTCGGCCTCTCATCTCGCCCCGAGCCACCACAGGACTAAGACTCCTCAGCCCTCTCGCTCGTCCCCGAGCTCCCCAGCCGAGGCCATCTTCCTCGGTCCTCCGACTGACCAACTCCACTACTCACAGGCGTAACCGCCGTTCCTCAAATCTCTCCATGCGCAGATTCTCTGCCATCAATATCCCACGTTCCACGCCATCACGATCCCCATTAATGGGCGATCCGCTCTTTACGCGGGCGTGACGTCGGGAACGTAACTGCCGGCGAGATTCTCACGCCTGCTGCTGGGTGCTGCCGCCACTATATAAACCCCATCACAAAGGGGTCAAGTAAGTTTTTTCTACCCCACTTAGCCGTTACTCTGCTCGGATCTCGTGCTAACTTGATCGTCGGAGGGTCCTCGGTGGTACCAAACCATCCCGGGACTTCTTTGCAGGTACTCGGCGTTGACTCCTCAAAACCACCAATCTTCTCAAAATCCATTGAGACCCACAAGCAATAGGAGATCACCTCCAAGATCCACCGGGAGATCGACGGAAGACAACATCTGACGGAGACCCGAAAAGGACCTCCATCAGTTGGCGCCGTCTGTGGGAACATAAACTCCACAAAAAACAAAGTTGGCCTTTCGATCTCCATCCACATGGCAAGCGACCACCCTAAAGATCCAGGTACCAGCCGCCGCCTCCCCCTCACCGGAGGCGCGGATGAACCCCCCCGGCGACCATCATCAACGCCCTCGCCAGCCGAATAGATCGGCTACAGTCCCTCGTAGAGACGCTCGTCCACGTCCAAACGGCCGGGCCAGGGCCCCTGATCGCCGCCCCTCCGCCTCTAGAAGGCTCTGCTATCATCGGCACGGCTGACCACCGGCAGGCTATGACCCCTGGCCACAGATCTCATGGACCGATACTCCCTGAGGCCCGCTGGGCGCCCTACGACTCCACACCAAGATCCACCGCCAAAGCGCCTCGCCTCGAGCCTCCTCGCGACCCTTACCCCCCTGAGGAGATGTCGGTCACCTCGCCTATCCACAGGCATGATCGACACCCCCTCCCTCGACAGTGTCGCACAGAAGGGGCTCGCCATGACGGCTCGAGGGCCACCTCGCCCGGGGATCTGAGGAACCTCATCGGGAGGATCCGGGGTCGCATCCAGACGCTGGTCTCCCACAGCAGAGGCCAGGGATCACGAGGCGCCGAATCCTCGAGGTACCACGGCCGACTCGACGCCCTCGAAAAGAAGATTGATGGCATGCGCCGGGAAGGTCACCTCTCGGGTGACGGGGCTAAGTACGCCGCCGACTCGCTCACCAAGCCGTTTACCGAGGGAATGCTCGTTGTCCATGTCTCTTAGTGCAACAAGCCCCCGAAGGTCTCTCTGTTCGACGGGAAAACCGGCCCGAAAGACCATTTGGAGACCATGCGTACGTGCGACATCTTATTTATGTGCTGTCCAAGGACAACACCAATGGCGAAATTAGATGCATCGCACATAACACGCCGCTGACTCGCTCACCAAGCCATTTACCGAGGGACTGCTCGTTGTCCACGTCTCCTCGCGCAACAAGCCCCCAAAGGTCTCTCCGTTCGACGGGAAAACCGACCCGAAAGACCATTTGGATGCTTTCACCGCGGGGATGAGCTTCCAAGAACATTCCGACGCCGCCCAGTGCAGGGCCTTCCGAGCCACCCTCATCCACTCTGGTCGGGACTGGTTTCAAGGACTCGAGCCTCACTCAATCTCGACCTTTGACGAGCTGGCTACTCAGTTCCTCGGCCACTTCATCGGGAACCGTAGGCAGAAGCGCACGGTCGACTACCTCTTCACAATTAAGAGCGGGGATAATGAGACGTTCAAGGCTTACATCACCCGCTTTTATAATGCCCTCCTCGAGGTCCCCGAGCACCGGGACGAGACCGTCATCACGGCGCTCAGATCTGGTCTTAGGCACAAGGAGTGGTTGCGCTCCTTTGCGTTGGCATAGCCTAAGACCATGGCCGAGGTCAAGGCGTGGACCGAGCGTGAGGTTCAGCTGGAGTTTGAGGTGAACGCGAAGCTCCCCCAAGCAGAATGATCCGACCAGAAGAAGAGGGCTCGGGAAGAGAGGCCGGAGCGTCAGCAGTCCTATCACGCGAAGTTCCAGGAGTACACCCGGCTCAACGTCTCCCTCACCGTGTTACTAGAGGAGGCCCAGGGCGAGGGGTTCTTCAAGTTCCCTCCAATCCCGCGTCAGGCCTCGAAGCGAACCCGGGGCCCTTACTGCGCCTTCCACCAGACGCTGGGTCATGCCACGGAGGATTGTAAGCAACTCTGGGACTATATCGAGGAGCTCATCCGATCGGGGCACCTCGCCGCCTACTTGAGGGACAAACGGCAGGCCGACCGCGAGCAGGAGCAGCGTCCCCCTCCCGTCGAGCTGACCATCGGCCAGATCATGCTCGTTTCAGTAGATGACCAGTCCGGCGCTCAGGGAGTCCCGTACCCGGTGCCGAGCACGGAGACCAACAAGCCTTCGGGGGGCTCGGGCCACGCTAATAAGGTCATCTATTAGCATGTAGTTTTCTTTTCGGGCAATGTAAACTCTTTCTAGGGTCCGTTGTTAATTTAATAAAGATCAATGGAACATTGCGAAAAAGAAGGAAAGGTCTCATTTATTCAAAAGGTATTATGGGCTCATCAGCCATACATACAAAAGAAAAAGAAAATTACAGCAGCGGGGGAAGGGGGTGTAGAGAGCACTGCTCGTGGTACTCGGTAAAGATCTCCGCCAGCCGAGGCCTCGCGAGATCCAACCTCAGCCCTCGATTCCCCCCGCGCGCGTTGACCCTGAGCCTCAGTTCGTAGCACTCATGGACGAGCGCCACTGAGCGAGCCAGCCGATTCGCGGAGATCAGGCCGAAGCGCCTCATAGACCGCAGCTTGCCCACGGCCTCGTCATAGAGCTGCTCGGACAAGGGGTTGTAGAGCCCCGGCGACGCCCTCCAGATGGAGTACATCAGCAGCTGCAGCAGAGAGGAGCGTCGGGGGAGCAGCCGGCCGAAGTGGTCTTCGATACTCCCATAGACCAACTGCACCGTGTCCTCGGTACAGTTCTGGTCATAAAGGTATACGTCTTCGAAGGGGATGATTTCGGGGATGGTAAAGGGGAAGTCTTGCATTCTCAATGATCTGATTGCGAGGAAAGGAAGGACCAGTGCTCCTTCAGCCTTATATAGCCCTGCGCCCCAATGGAACTCAACGGTCGCCCACTCTCGCCCAAAAAGTCGCTGCCACGCGGCGATCATCGAGCCTTCTCTGGCAGAATCGGAACGACGCGATCCTGGCGCTTCGCCTCCCCCCACATTCAATGCGCATGCTACGTGCACGTTCACCGCGACCGTTCCTGTTCCCCATACCTGCAACTGGATGGTCGGGCGAAACCTCATGAAGAATCAGCCGAGCAGCTACCCTGCTCGGTTATCCCTAGCCGGTAGCTTCCCCACTCGCAACGCCAGGGATCAAAGCCCTTGCCAAGTGGCAACCGTGCAGCTTCACTGCCTGGTTATCCTTAGCAGGCCTCCTAAGGCCCCTCCAACGCTAAGGATCAAAGTCCTCCGTAGAGGCAGCCGAGCGGCTTCCCTGCTCGGCTATCCCTGGACGGTAGCTTCCCTACTCGCAACGCCAGGAATCAAAGCCCTCGCCAAGAGGCAACCGCGCAGCCTCACTGCCCGGTTATCCTTAGCAGGCCTCCTAAGGCCCCTCCAACGCTAAGGATCAAAGTCCTCCATAGAGGCAGCCGAGAGGCATCCCTGCTCGGCTATCCCTGGTCGGTAGCTTCCCTACTCGCAATGCCAGGGATCAAAGCCCTCGCCAAGAGGCAACCGCGCATCTTCACTGCCCGGATATCCTTAGCAGGCCTCATACGGCCCCTCCAACGCTAAGGATCCAAGTCCTCCTTAGAGGCAGCTTAGCAGCTACCCTGCTCGACTATCCCTGGCTGGTAGCTTCCTACCACGACCGACAGGGATCAAAAGCCCTCCCAGAGGCAGTCGAGCGCGACCCTCGCTCAACTATCCTTCAGGACAAAAGCCCTCGCCAAAAGGCACCGGGCAGTAACCCTGCCCGGCCAAGGGTCCTTGGTAGGCTTCTTACAGCCCCTCCCACGCTAAGGAACAGAGTCCTCCCAAAGGCAATCGAGCCCTTGCTCGGCTATCCCCGGCTGGTAGCTTCCTACCACAACCGACAGGGATCAAAGTCCTCGCCAAGAGGCACTGGGCAGTAACCCTGCTCGGTCCCCGTCCTAAAGGATCAAAGCCTTCGCAAGAGGCAACCGAGCAGCTACCCTGCTCGGTCATCTCCGGCTGGTAGCTCCCTACCCATGACGCCAGGGATCGAAGCCCTCACAAGAGGCATCCGAGCGGCTACCCCGCTCGGTCATCCCAGGCTGGTAGTTGCCTACCCACGACGCCAGAGATCAAAGCCCTCACCAAGAGGCAACCGCACAGCTTCACTGCCCGGTGATCCTTAGCGGGCTTCTTACAGCCCCTCCAACGCTAAGGATCAAAGTCCTCCTTAGAGGCAGCTCAGCAGCTACCCTCCTCGGCTATATCTGGCTGATAGCTCCCTACCCATGACGCCAGAAATTAAAGCCCTCGCCAACAGGCAACCGCGCAACTTCACTGCCCGGTCATCCTTAGCGGGCTTCTTACAGCCCCTCCAACGCTAAGGATCCATAGTCCTCCCAGAGGCAGTCGAGCCCGACCCTCGCTCGACCATCCCCAGCTAGTGGTCGTTGCTCACAACGCCAGAAGTCAAAGGCCCTCGCCAAGGGGCAACCGAGCAGCTTCCCATTCATGCTCATTCATCCCCTGGGCCCATTCATGCTCGGCACAAATATGGCGGACAGCCCTCTTCCCATTACATGCAGAGGATCCGAGACCCCAACAAGGGGCATCAGGTCTATCCAAGTCTGGGCGATCCCCCCTCGACTTTGGGGCCATGGAGATGCGTCCTTCTCAGCAGCGCTTGGCACGCTTGGCAAGTGATCAAAATCAACTCGACGAACGACCGCTAGACAGATAGTCGACTTGATATGGAAGCCCAACAGTGCAAGCAGAGATATTTTACGAGCATTCTTCACAAACAGAAGATGAAGTGCAAACCGATGAAACCAAAGAAAAAAAAGTTTTATTACCAAAGGCAAAGTCTTTACAAAGGGTATTTTGGGCTCCCCAGCCTTACAAACTGCCCGGAGGCTTACAAAAATTCCAGAAGCGACAAAATAAAAGGAGGAGGACGACGGGGGCTTTAGGCCTCGGGGCCAGGCGCGACCTCGGGGTCCTCGACATCCACCATGAGACGAGCAGGGTCCTCGGCCACCTCCTCGTCAGGAATCTCTTACCCCTGCTCATCGGCATCCGCAAGGGGGTATTCGGCCCGGAGTTCTTCGTCGGCGAACTCCGGCACCCGGGCCTTAACGGCGTCGAGGGCCTCGTGCCAGATGCGGGTTGTGGCCACAACCAAGTCATCATAGAAGTCCTTCGACATCTTGTAGCCCTCCACCGCCTTCGCCGCCGAGAGGTCGGCCAACTTCGCCGCTCTCAGGTTGGCCGACTTCGCCGCCTCAGCCGCTGCCTCCAGCTCCTTCCGGAGGGTCTTCACCGTCCTCTTCAGGTTGCCGG
This sequence comes from Agapanthus africanus, assembly GCA_030015575.1. Classification (NCBI taxonomy): domain Eukaryota; kingdom Viridiplantae; phylum Streptophyta; class Magnoliopsida; order Asparagales; family Amaryllidaceae; genus Agapanthus; species Agapanthus africanus. The sequence continues at coordinate 966,023,163 of CM057338.1, forward strand.
GAAGCACCTGAGCGTCCTCAAGCCTGGCCTCGGCAGCCACGGCGGCCTCGCGGTACCGGGCAACTTCCCGCGGCCTCCACCTCGCCCTCCAGGGTAGAAACCCTCGCCATCACTGCCTCCAGCTCCCGCTTGGAGCTCTCTTCCAGCGAGGCAAGCTGGCCCGCCGCCTTCATCGCCGGGGCTATCACCTCGGCCTCCATGCGCAAGGTAAGGGCAACGTGTTGGAGAACCTGAAAAATTGGAAAGAGATCAGAAAGGCGAAGAAGGCACCGAATCTCGCAAAAAACCAAACACTTACCTGCACGGACTCCTGGGCGATGGACGCCGTCTGGGCCCTGAAGGTCCCCCTGGGGACCCTAACCTCCGCCGATTTCTCTATTTTATGAAGCAAGGTATCCGCGACGGATAGCGCCGAGGGAACCGCAAACTGGAGGCCCCTCTCCTCCACCCTGATAGGCGAGGGTGGGCCCTTGGAAGACCTCTGGAAACCCCTCTTGAGCGGCTACGATGGAGAGCCAATCTCCTCCTCCGAGACCGGGTCCTCCAGAATCCGAGCCCGCTTCCGGCCCGATGCTCTGCTAGGCCCCGGGGCGGGATCCGCCGCCGAACGCTCACGGGATGCGAACACCGGAGGAGAAGGAGCCGGGGCGGGCTTCGAGCGGGAAGAGCCGGCGCCTCCGGCCTTCGTGACCCTCCTCGGCTGGCGCATGGAGGTTCGGAGCTCGTTCATATCCACGGGTCCTGCGCAAAACCAAATGCGAAGAAGTCAGCGACACAAGCAATATACAAGCCAAAAAGCAAGCCTAACTTACCGACGAACTCAACGGGGCTGAGCCCGGCCCAACTCAGGACCCTCTAAGATAGCAGCACGTCGAATCGGGGGATGGGCTCCTACGACGCCACTCTCACCGCGGCGGGGTCATTGGACTGGCTCCCCGGCAAGCATTTTTCCCTCGACCACTTGGTAGGCACGGGCCAGTCCTCGCCCTCGGGAGGGGAAACGAAGAAGAACTTCTTCTTCCAGTCGTGAATGGAAGAAGGCAGGGCTACAACCCCTGTCCCGGCGGCACGCCCCTGTCGCTTTCTAAAAGAGAGGTAGACCCACCTCGGGTCACCCGCTTGACCCCCAGGATGATTTTTGAAAACGAGGGAAGAATCAAAGAGGGAGGAGCTGAAGGGAACCGCATGTAACTTCAGGCGGATCAGGAACCCGAGGAGAATCCTCCATGAGTTCGGCACTAACTGGCCAGGGGCTAACCCGAACAAGTTCAGCGCTTCGACGACCTCGGGAGAGAAGGGCAGGCGCATTCCACCCCAAAAAGCTTCCAAGTACAGGGCGATCTCCCTACCACGTATGTTTTCCCCAATCAGAGCAAAGCTCTGTTTAAAATTCAAAATTTTGAAATGAAGCAACGTTTCAAATGCAGCGCCAAGTGCACTGCGCCCTAAGCAGCACATCACGTGCAAAGCACGTGGGCGCTAGCACTAGGTGCGCTGCGCTCTAAGCAGCGCGCCGCGTGTGCGCTAGCGCTAGGTGCGCTAGCGCTCCAAGCAGCTCACTACGTGTCAAATACAGGTGTGCTAGCGCAATGTGCGCTGCTTTTCAAGCAGCACACCATGTGCAAAGCACGGGTGCGCTAGCGCTAGAACTAAAAGTTCCCCACCGTTAGATCAAAGATCTAATAATAATGATAAATTATTAATTAATCAGAATTAAATTCTGTTAAGGAAAGATTTCTCAAAATCTTTCCAGATAACAAGATTGTGCTCTGTAAATCAGAGCACCGTTGGATCAATGATCCAATGGTAAATAAAAATTACCAAAAGACAGAATAAATTCTGTATGGAAAGATTTTCCAATCTTGTTAAAAACAAGAAGATTGCCTTCTGTAAAACAGAAGCCCTAGGATCAAAGATCCAATGGTGGGGAAACATCCCCAAATCAATCAGGGAAAAATCTCTTTAACTGACTCAACAAATCAGCCTACCCTATAAAAAGGCCCCTAGACTTCAAGTCTCAGAGAGAGATACAAAAAAGAAGGAAAGAGAAACCTCCCCAGAAACTTTGAAAAAAATTCAAAGAGCAAGCTCTTGCAAGAAGATTTTTCTTCAAGGTAAGAAGGAAGGATGATGAACACAGAGATGAAATCATCTCATGATTAAAAAAGAAGAATTCATTTTTTAAAAAAGATCATAGATCTACAAAGAAAAAAAGTCTTTCACAAAGAGATCAAAAAATCTCATCATAAAAATAAAAGAAGAACATAATTTTTCTCACAGATCATGGATCTATAAAGGCAAACCCTTTCATCAACATAAGAGATTGGAAATATCTCCTGCAAAATAAGAACTGTTGTTCTTAGATCTTGAGATAAAATCTCTTTTAAAAGAACATAAATTTGTTTCTCAGATCATAAAATTGATCAGATGCGCTTTGCGCTCTTGAACTACGCTTCTGCGTTCTCTGGACTGGCGCTCAGCGCCAAATGCGCAACGTGTCAATCACGTATGCGCCAATTAACAACTTGCGCTTTGCGCTTCTGAAATAGCGCACTGCGCTCATGGGTTGGCGCTCAGCGTCAGGCGCACTGCGAGTCACTCACTGTGCGCCACTAAACTGAAAGCGCAATGCGCTCATGGATTAGCGCTCAGCGCTCATAAACTGGCATTATGCGCTCATCATCTAACGCCTAGCGCCAAGTGCGACACGTGTCCCTTACATTTGGGCAATGTGGCAGAAGCGCACTATGCTTTTTGACTGGCGCAAAGCGCCTAGCGCACCACGTGTTGCGTTGACAGAACATAAATTGTTCTTTAATAAGCCCAGAGTTCTGATGAATGCTCAGCATTCAATAAAAGACAAAAACATTGTCAAAAGGGCCAAGCCCAAATAAAGGCTCAACAGCCCAAAATAAAATGTTAAACATTTATTGGACTTAGCCCAAGAGTGGCCATAAGTCCTCAACCCATATTAATTGAGCTCATCTGCTCATAAATATGTTAACAGATCTTAGCCCAAAATTGGACTACAGATCTTTCAACCAGCTCACGTCGGTTCGAGGGTACATCTTTTTGCTCCTCTGATATTTGTCGTTGTGATCCTTCAACGTCTTCAGAGAGGTGACGGGTCCAGAAAACTAAACATTCTACGGACTGTGGGGTCCTTTAAAACCCATGGACTATGATGTCCTTAATCTTGACTGTGAGGTCTTTAAACTCACGGACTATGATGTCCTTAACCTTGACTGTGAGGTCTTTAAACTCACGGACTATGATGTCCTTAACCTTGACTGTGAGGTCTTTAAACTCACGGACTATGATGTCTGTTTCCCCGAATCAGAGCAAAGCTCTGTTTGAAATTCAAATTTCAAAATTGAAGCGACGCTTCAGATGCAGCGCCAAGTGCGCTGCGCCCTAAGCAGCGCACCATATGTGCGCTAGCGCTAGGTGCGCTGTGCATTAAGCAGCGCACCACGTGTCAAACATGGGTGCGCTAGCGCTAAGTGTGCTGCGCTCCGAGCAGCGCACCACGTGTAAGACACAGGTGCGCTAGCGCTAAGAGCGCTGCGCTCTAAGCAGCGCACCACGTGCAAAGCACGGGTGCGCTAGCGCTGGAATTAAAAAACTCCTCACCGTTAGATCAAAATATCTAATAATAATGATAAATCATTAATTAATCAGAATTAAATTCTGTTATGGAAAGATTTTTCAATCTTGTTAAAAACAAGAAGATTGCCTTCTGTAAAACAGAAGCCCTAGAATCAAAGATCCAATGGTGGGGAAACATCCCCAAATCAATCAGAGAAAGATCTCTTCAACTGATTCAACAAATCAACTTGCCCTATATAAAGGCCCCAAGACTTCAAGTCTGAGATAGAGAACCCCCCCCCTAAACTTTGAGAAATTCAAAGATAAAGAGCAAGCTATTGCAAGAAGATATTTCTTCAAGGTAAAGATGAAGGATGATGAACACAGAGATAAAATCATCTCATAAAAAGAAAAATTCATTTCTTTAAAAAGATCATAGATCTACAAGACAAAAAGTCTTTCACAAAGAGATCAAAAGATCTCATCATAAAATAAAAGAAGAACATAATTCTTCTCACAGATCATGGATCTATAAAGGCAAAGCCTTTCATCAAAATTAGGGATTGGAAATATCTCCTGCAAAATAAGAACTGTTGTTCTTAGATCTTGAGACAAAGTCTCTTTTAAAATAACATGAATTTGTTCTCAGATCATAAAATCGATCAGATGCGCTTTGCGCTCTTGAAATGCCCCTTACGCTCCTGAACTGCGCTTCTGCGCTCTCTGGCCTGGCGCTCAGCGCCAAATGCGCCACGTGTCAACAACATATGCGCCAATTAACAACTTGCGCTTTGCGCTTCTGAAATAGCGTACTGCGCTCATGGGCTGGCGCCCAGCGCCAAGCGCACCACGTGTCACTCACGTGTGCACCACTAAACTGAAAGCGCACTGCGCTCATGGATTAGCGCTAAGTGCTCATAAACTGGCATCATGCGCTCGTCATCTAGCGCCTAGCGCTGAGCGCGACACGTGTCCCTTACATGTGCGCTACTTGGCAGTAGCGCACTGTGCTACTTGGCAGAAGCGCACTGCGCTTTTTGATTGGCGCAAAGAGCCTGGCGCGCCACGTGTTGCGCCGACAGAACATAAATTGTTCTTTAATAAGCCCAGAGCTCTGATGAATACTCAGCATTCAATACAAGATAAAAATATTGTTAAAAGGGCCAAGCCCAAATAAAGGCTCAACAGCCCAAAATAAGAATGTTAAACATTTATTGGACTTAGCCCAACATTGGCCATAAGTTCTCAACTCATATTAATTGAGCCAATCGGCTCATGAATATTTTAACAGATCTTAGTCCCAAATTGGACTACAGATCTTTCAACCAACTCACGCCGGTTCGAGAGTACATCTCTTTACTCCTCTGATATTTGTCGTTGTAATCCTTCAACGTTTTCAGAGAGGTGACGGGCCCCGACAACCAAACACTCTACGGACTGTGAGGTCTTTAAACTCATGGACTATGACGTCCTTAACCTTGACTGTGAGGTCTTTAAACTCACGGACTATGACGTCCTTAACCTTGACTGTGAGGTCTTTAAACTCACGGACTATGATGTTCTTAACCTTGACTGTGAGATCTTTAAACTCACGGACTATGATGTCCTTAATCTCGACCGTGATGTATTTAAACTAACATAGGACCGAAATGTCCTTAAACTAATCGACCGCAATGTCCCTAAACTAAACAATAGAGCCCAATTGCTCTCTTGTTGGATCTAAACGATCCTGTTAAGTTGATCTTAGTCTAAAAATTGGACTAACGTATCCTTAACATACGTTTAAGTTGATCTTAGTCCCAAATGAGACTAACGTATCCTTAAACCTAACCCCCAAACCCAGATCTCAGAAGATACGGATTTGGACTAATCCACGCCCTACGGGCGACAACAAAAATTAGTCTCCGTATACAATCCATGGGCAACCAAAAACAAAACAAACACACACGACACGAAGTGACCATCTGGAGAAGGAGAAAGTTGTTACCGCGACGCGGTAGCGTAATTAACTGCAGGGGCTTGCGCCTGCAGGGAAGAGCGTCCCCACAATAAAAAACCCCTCAAATGAGGGAGAATCTGATGAAGTCTGCTACATCAGCCGCATCCGTTTAAACCTTCGATACACGGTGCCATAAATCAACTTGGCATCTTCGGAGAGGTGGACGGATAGCACCAATTAGCATCTGTCCCGAAATTCAGGCGAGACGTTTGTCTTCCCGGTTTTTGGCGGGGAACAGATTCTGACACGCCCGGTGGGACCTTTTCCTCTTTCCACTCCACACTTCGTGTGTCGTGTTCACGAACGAAGTTTGACATGGTTGCCCTTGGGTTCGAGGTATTAAGATTTGGTGTCTTGCTCCGTGCAGAAAACGAAATATCAATGGCTTCTACCTGCACAAAATGCTCCAGCTGTAACTGCAACTCCCGTTCCGCCTCATCTGGAGGTGTAACTTACGGGCCCCAGGCGGCCTCCCTTTTCATAATGCTAGTAGAGCAGGTAACGCAGGCCACCATCCGGTTGTTCTTTGGGACCATGCTCCCACCAGTGAGCGTTAACATCCCGCTGCCACAAGAAACGCAGAAGAAGTCGGTCTTTGATCGACTCGCTACCATCACGGCCGCTCTCAACGGGTCATCCAATGCCAAGCCAACAGCATCAGTCTTTGATAGGCTGAGCCTGAACTCCAATGGGCCTGTCAAGAAGCCCATGATACCTGAAGCGGCCATCCCAAAACGGATAGCCATTCCTGCTCTCGAGGTCACTAAAGAAGCTTCTCCCGTCAAAGGATCAGTCTTTACGAGGCTGGCCACTCCGGCTCCCGTTCCTGCTCAAAGGTCTGTCTTTGACAGATTGGATACTGCTGCTCAACGGACGTCGGTCTTCAAGAGGCTGGTACCAGCAGCGTCTCACCAGAACAAGGGGCATGACAAAGCTATCCCCATAGCTGAACCAACACAATCTGCACGACATGCTCGCCATCGTCACTAGCGCTGAGTAAGGAAGGCTGGGGGCAGCTATCCATCTGGATTTACTCCACCAGCTCCAACGGTGGAGATCGATGTTGCGGTTCCAACTAGGAACAGCTTTGAACTGCTTAACAAGGTGCGCAGGAACTCTCCTACTGCAGTGCTGAAGAGATCTCCTCCACCCGTGGAGAATGCACCAAAGGCGAAGCCAGAACAACCCCCTCAGCGGTTTTCTTCCAAAATTTACAAAGTCTGGCGACAGGTTCAGGACTCAGTAATTGATCAAGATTACTCTCGCCGACAGAAAAAGATAAAAGTTCGGCAAGAAAAGGACCATCCTGTCAAGCCACAAAAGACGACAGCTACCTGGGTACCCGCTGCAACGGCCCCCTCGACTTCAACTGCTCACAAAAGAAGGAGGCCGGAGAAAGCCCCCGTGAATGCGGCAATTCGCAAGGATGTCGAATCTAAACGCCCCAAGTCTGGGGGCATGATGGTGCATACTGTTTATATGGCTTCCGGAAAAGAGGAAAGCCGTGCTTTTACGGGTCATCGACCGCTTACCCGATCGATAATGAAGGCTCAGGAACAACAGCAGCAGAAACTTCAGAAGATGCTGACTGCAATGGCTGCACTCACTGGGCCAAAAGAAAATCCAGAGACCTCGGAGCAGCATCGGGAACAAGAAACTGATGCCAAGTTCCTCCGAAGAATGCTCGAGGAAAGAAAAAGAGGCTGCGGTACAGGCAGCCAACATAAAACGAATGGCTCTCTTGTTCCAAGACATGGCTGGGAAGATATTACAGCCGGAACCTCCAGCTGAAGACCCCCCGATCATCATTGAAGACGACAGAGGGGAGACATCAAACCCTCCTCCGGCTCTTTCAGCAGCAAAAGAGGAAACCATCTCCAAGGCCACTCTGGATGACTACATTGCTCAGCAAATATGAGCTCACCAGGCGAATGAAGCGGCCGGCCAAATTGTTAAAACTGGGCGACCATATCCAGGCTGGTATGACCAAATAAAATACCCGCTGGGATATACGATCCCTAAATTTCATGTATATAAAGGGACGGGCAATCCCCACCAGCATGTCGCCCAGTTCAGGACTCTATGTGGCAACACCGGAAGTGATGATAAATTGCTACTTCGCCAGTTCGTCGGCAGCTTGTCGGAAACGGCATTCGAGTGGTATTCTGAACTTCCAAACGACTCCGTCAAGACTTTTGCGGAGATGGAACTACTATTCACCCAGCGTTTTGCGAGTGCTAGTGAACGCACCCCAATAACGGCATTGATCAATACCAGGGTGAAGCCAGGTGAAACGTGGGTGCAGTACGCAATACGATGGCGAAATTTATGGTCGAAATGTGAGCAGCGCATCGAAGAAGCGCCGGCCGTGGGCATGTTCGTGGGCACTCTGGACCCTCAGGCAACTATTTCCCAATTCATGATGTTCTTCAAGTCGACCACGTTCCAGGCCTTGATCGACAAACTGGCCCAAATGGACCAGATGGGTCACAGACCGTCTCCTCCAAAGCAGGAGCCGCGAAACGAAAAAGGTAAAGGGAAGGCGACATTCGTTGCAAATACTCAACAGCAGTCCAGTGGTCCAAAATTAACGGATCGCCTAGAAGAGAGACGGCGATACTATAATCAGAAAATGAAGCGTCCTTATTCGTTCCCCCGGGACAAAACGAAGAGACTGTTCAAACTGGCGGTGCGCAACAGGCTCATCAATCTGCCGAATCCAAAACGACCGTTACAACCCGGCGATGCTAATAGTCCCAATTATTGCCCCTACCACCAAACGGTAAGCCACCCAATTGAAGATTGCTTCGTCTTTAAAGGCTGGATCGAGGACCAATACCAACAAAGCAAATTTGCGCTGTCCGAGAATTGGAAGGTGAACCCACCAGAGCCACACGCTCCCAAGAAGACAGACACACCAGGGGCATCATGCTCTTTCATAGAAGAAGCTCCATGGGAGGTCGCTCTTTCAGCCAAAACTAAAAGAATGCTGAACGATCTCCAAACATGCCCGGCGATCAGGTGGAAGAATCCACTGGAACCCGAGATCATCGAGGGAATGCTGAAGCCGCGCCTAACTCCAAAAATTGGTGGTGATATTCAAAGTTCTCACACCCAGCCGTCAAAGTCTTCGAAGAAGAAGAAGAAGACCAAAAAGCCCGAGAAGCCTGGTGACAAGCGCACAGACCTGCAAAAACAAATTGACGCGTTGGAAGAATATAATCAAAAAGCGCAGACTCCAGTCACACTCCAAGAATTTCTCAGCCATGTCCTTGAGGACGGAGATGATGACAATGGAGAAGACTCGTTGGATGAATCTGAAGGTTATGTGGCAGGTTGCTATGTGATCTCTCACTTGTCGATAGACGATGAAGAATCTCCTTACACAAAGAAGCTGGGGGCAGATCCTGAGCCTGAACTTCTAGGGCCATCAGACGAAATGATTGATAAATTCCTGAACGAAGCTCTTTCGAAAAGCAAAGCTGATCGGGAGCGTGAGATGGCCATATTTGAAAAGGCCAAACGCTGGCGACTGGACGAAAGGGTTGAAACACTCCTGCCGGATCGAAGTACGTCCGCTATAAATAAAAACAGGTTCAAGATGAGGAAGAGATTTGCCAAAGCCATATCAATGGGAATGAAGGTGCCACCCTTCGAAGCGAACGCTCTTGGTGAAGCGGAAACACATCCTAGCTACTGCTCATATCATCGAAAGATTGTGCACCCCACTGAAGAGTGTAACGCTTTTAAAAGATGATGGCAGGGATATGTTGCTCATCGACAACAGTTCAAGCGAATGAAACACAAAACTCGTCGAGAGCAGAGAAATATGACCGAGGAGCGTAAAAGAACTACCGGCAACTGTCACATGATCGGCGCTGGGGGATCGCAAGTCCTCACCTTCGGGAGCAACTCTGATGAAGAAATGACTCTTGGCCTTCTATTTAAAGAGTCCACCTCGGGAAAAGAGGAAGAACCGAAGGCCTGTGAAAATATTCAGCTGCGCAATCGTACGCTGCCTGAAAAGAATCTTGGGCCCTCGAATAGTGGGTCAAATAGAAGAGATAAGGGGAAAGAAAAAGTTCCTGAGGATATCATCCTTGATGACCAAGCCGTCGAAAAGCTGACAGCCAAGGACCCGCCAAAGAAAAGTGAGGTGGATTACAACGTTCTGGCACACTTGAGAAAGCTACCTTCGCAGTTAAGCATTCTCGATGCCCTTCTGTTATCCAAAGAGGCGAGAGATTCATTGATCAAGGCACTACAGGAGCTAGACTAATTCCAAGCTTCCCTCGCCGAAGAAAAGATAAAGGACGAGCTGGAAGAAGTACACACGGCCGATATCACCTTCGGCGATGAAGACCTCCTCCTCGGGACGTGTGAGCATAATCTTCCCCTTTATGTCTCCGGATACTGTCATGATATCAAGATAGGCAAAATCCTGGTTGACAATGGGTCCTCCATCAATCTCTTTAATGTAAGAGTGTTGAAAGAAATCTGCATGAGCGTTCAGCACCTCGCTCGTGATAAAATCACCATTTTCGGGTTTGACTCCCAGTCATCACGGACGCTTGGGTCAGTAATATTGACACTACGCTTTGGACTGCTCGTCACGGACATCAAGTTCCACGTCATTGACGCTAAGACTTGATATAACGCTTTGCTCGGCCGGCCTTGGTTACACGAGTACAATATCATCCCTTCTATACAACATCAGTGTATGAAGTATTTCAAGGATGGTCTCTAGTATACCGTAACAGGAGAGCTGAACCCATTCTCCGTGAACGAAGTCCGAAAGTACGAAGACGCAAAATACTTCCTGCCAGATTTTGAAGACACAGAAAGATGTCGCAAATCGGAGGACAAGAACAAACCTATCACCACTATTCCAGTCTTCGGGAGTGATACTGAGGAGGAGGAAGAAATAGTTTATTCAGGTCCGCCCCAGTGCAACAAGGCAGGACCGTCCACTCTGTTTCCCCCAATCAGAGCAAAGCTCTGTTCAAATTCCAAGGCGGGAAATGAAGCAACGCTTCCGTTTCCCCCAATCAGAGCAAGGCTCTGTTTTAAAATTCAAATTTTAAAGGAAGCAACGCTTCAGATAACTTGAGCTCTGCGCTGCGCGACACGTGTCAGCGTAGGTGCGCTAGCGCAGTTGCGCTACGCTCTGCGCTGTGTGACACGTGTCAGCGCAGGTGCGCTGCGCTCTGCGCTGCGCGACACGTGTCAGCGCAGGTGCGCTGCGCTCTGCGCTGCGCGACACGTGTCAAGCGCTGGTACACTTGCGCCAACTGTGCCAGCACTAAAACTTAAATAATAAATTATTTAATTAATCAGAATTAAAATTCTAGAAAGATCTTTTTAATCTTATTAAAATAAGAAGATTATTTTCTATAAAACAGAGGCCTTAGGATCAAAGATCCGACGGTGGGGAAATATCCCCAGATCAATCAGAGAAAGATCTCTGTAACTAACCTAACAAACTAATTGACCCTATATAAAGGCCTCTAGACTCCAAGTCTCAGATATACAGAGATCCTTTAAAAAAAATTTTGAGAAAAACTCAAAGAGAAAAAAGGTAGACCTTTGAAGAAAGAAGATCATCTTCTTCATCTTTAAAGAAAAGGAATCTGATTCTCGAAAAAACAGAGATAAAATACCTCACAAAAAAGAAGAATTTCTTCTTAAAAGATCAAAGATCTAAGAACAAGATCAAGATCTTCAATAAAAAGAAAAAGATCAAAAAAGATCCAATCATAAAAGTAAAAGAAGTAATTTACTTCATCCCTAGATCTTTTGGTCTATATAAAGGCACAGCCTTTTGATGAACCATTGGTTCTTGAAACTTGAGGTAGAACCTCTTTAGAACTAAAAAGATTCTTTTTTTTGATCTAAATTTGATCAAGATGCGCTCTGCGCTATTGAATAGTGCCCTGCACTCTTAATTTGTGCTGTTGCGCTCCTTGGACTGGCGCAAGTCACCAGAGAGCGCCACGTGTCAATCTGCGCCTTGCGCTCCTGAAAACAGAAAACCGCGCTCTTGGTGTGGCGCACTGCACCAGAGCGCGCCACGTGTCAGCAGCGCAATAGCGCAGCGCACTGGCGCAGCGCACTGGCGCAGCGCACTACGCTAAGAGACTTGCGCTCAGCAGAGCGTGATACGTGTCTCCTCCACATGCGCTAGCGCCTTGCGCTCTTTAATTGGCGCAAAGCACCTGACAGGCCACGTGGCGTACTGTCAAACCATTAAATGCTGTGCATTATTTAAAAGGGGCAGAGCCCAAATAAAGGTCTAACAGACCAAAAATAAATGCTATGCATTAATAAAAGGGCCGAGCCCAAATAAAAGCTCAACAGCTAGAACAATAAAATGTTCAACCGAGCCCATATGCTCACAAACCTTCAAACAGACTTTAGTCCCAAATTGGACTATAGATCTCCCAACAAACATTGGTTCAAGGGTACATCTCTGAACTCCTCTGATATCTGTCGTTGTAATCCTTCAACGTCGTCAGGGAGGTGACGGGTCCCGACGGCCATACATTCCATGGACCACCATGTCCCTAAACTGGAAATCGACCAATAGAGTCTAAATGCTCTCTTGTCGGATCTAAACGATCCTGTTAAGTTGATCTTAGTCTAAAATTAGACTAACGTATTCTTAACTAACATTTAAGTTGATCATAGCCTCAAATATGGCTAACGTATCCTTAAACCAAAACCCAAACCCAAATCTAAGAAAATACGGATTTGGACTAATCCACGTCCTACGGGCGACAACATAAATTAGTTTGCGTATACAATCCACGGGCAACCACAAACAAAACAAACACCCACGACACGAAGTGACCAGCTGGAGAAGGAGAAAGTTGTTACCGCGACGCGGTATCGTAATTAACTGCAGGGGCTTGCGCCTGCAGGGAAGAGCGTCCCCACAATCAAAAAACCCTCGAACGAGGGGGAATCTGACGAAGTCTGCTACATCGGCCGCATCCGTTTAAACCTTCGATACATGGTGCCATAAATCAACTTGGCATCTTCGGAGAGGTGGACGGATAGCTCCAATTAGCATCTGCCCCGAATTTCAGGCGAGACGTCTATCGCGTCTTCGCCGTGTCCTTCGGAGGGGAACAGATTCCTATGTTGATCTTCGGCAGCGACTCAAAAGATGAGGTCAATGCCGTATTCTCTGCTCGGCCATCAATACAAGCCTTCGCTGATGAAGATCAAAGTTTACAAGTTGCCATAGTTCCGCCAAAGCATTATAAAGAGCTAGACGCGCTTGATACCTACAGTGTGGAAGAACTGCAGACATTCTACGCCCCTCCCAGGCGAAAAGGTGAAAAGGCAATCCTATTCTACCGATCCAAGGAAACTAAAGTGGAGAAAGAAATTGGCATGGTGCGGATTCTACACTTGACAGGCTCCAGCCCATCCGTCTGCCCAGATGCTACACAGACGGATTAAAAAAACTGTTGAGACACCAAGATATACCCTTTAAGCAAACTGCGCGGCAAGCACGGTTCTATAACAGGATCTGGAACGTTCCCGGAACTCAACGAAAGTTGCCCAACGGGAGAATGGAAACGACTGGGCTTGGGTATGTTCAATCCAAGAAACGGGAGCTATTCCACGACTGCTACGTCATACATGACTTTGATGAAGAAGGAGATGCGTTGTGGAAAGATGCTAACCCTGAACCAAAACGAGCTCCCGTCGTGAAAATACCGAGCCCGTCGTTCGAAAAACATATGGACAAGCTTATAAGGGAAGCGTGTCAAAAGGTTCGAGACGACCATAATCGCGAAATGGCCATCTACGAGAAAGCCAGGACGCAACGCCTCCTTCAACAGGCTGTGAAAAATGAAAATGCTCCTCCTTGTCAACCCGTTGTACAAAAGGCCCGACGCAGAGGTAGAAATAAACCAAAGAACAGGAAAGGTGCCCGACGGCGACAAAGCGGGTCCAAGAAGCCATGAGATCAAGAATCGAGCAGTCCGGATTCGTCTATAATAAAGAAGATGGGTCGAGCATATTCTTTTCCCCAAGACAAGATAAAGAAGATATTCGATCTTGTCATAAAACATCAGATGATGACACTCCCGGAGTCCAAGCACCCCGAGCAAGCAGGTGAAGTCTCTCACCCGGACTATTGCTCCTATCACAGGGCAATAGGACATCCTATTGAAGACTGCTTCACATTCAAGAATTGGGTCGAAGACCAATATCAATAAGGCTGGTTTACTCTTTCCAGTAGTTAGAGAATAACCCCGCCGCAGAAGTATGAACCGAGGACCACGAGAGTAGAACCAGATCAACATCGGTCTTGGAAGCGATCTCGTACTTGTCATATGATAACGCTGTCAGAAAAATAGCCCAAGAATATGGATGACCTTCCCTGGTGCTTCGAAAATGATGGTGGCGAAGTGATCTCAGAATTTCCACCGGCGCCAAAAGAGCTGGAAGATGGAATACATACTACTACAGATAACCTCAAGAAAATTGATTTGGGGACGGCAAGTGACCAGCGGCCGACATTCGTCAGTGAGCTGTTGTCTGAAGAAAGGGTGGCTACGCTAAAGGACGTGCTCATGCAGCACAAAGATTTCTTCGCATGAAATTATTCCGAGATGCCAGGACTAGATCCAGAGATTGCTGTACACAAATTAGCAATATCCCCGGACGTCAAGCCGATCAAACAAGCACCAAGAAGAATGCGGCTCGAGCTTGAGATGAGCATCAACGCCGAGGTCAAGAAACTAATCGACTCCGGCTTCATCCAAGAGGTTCAGTATCCTGATTGGATCACCAATATTTTCCCGGTAATGAAGAAAAACGGGACGGTGCCCATCTGCGTGGACTTTCGGGATCTCAACAAAGCTTGCCCGAAGGACGACTTTCCAGTACCGGTCATGGAGCTGATGATAGATAATACGTCCACCCACGAAGTATTCTCCTTCATGGATGGATCATCAGGGGACAATCAGATAAAGATGCATCCCGAGGACCAGAAGCACACCGCTTTCCGGACCCCTTTAGGCATATTCTGCTACAAGGTGATGTCTTTCGGTCTAAAGAACGCCGGTGCCACCTATCAGAGGGCCATGACGAAGATTTTTGATGACCTCATACATGAAATCGTCGAGTGCTATATTGACGACCTCGTAGTCAAAAGCAAATCATACGAGGAACATCTAGAACATCTGAAGATCGTATTTCAATGCCTTCGGCAATACAACTTGAAGATGAACCCTCTCAAATGTGCGTTCGGAGTGTCCTTAGGCAAGTTCCTGGGATTCATCGTCCAACACTGAGGCATCGAGATAGATCCGTTAAAGATCAAGGCGATTATGGAAATGCCTCCACCAAGGACTCTCAAGCAACTACGGTCTCTCCAAGGGAAGCTCGCGTATATCCGGCGATTTATAACCAACCTTTCTAGCAAGTGCCGCCCCTACAGTCACTTGATGAAAAAGGGAACCCCGTTCGTCTGGGATCATAAATGCCAAAGCGCACTGGACGAAATCAAGCAGTACCTGCAGAATACGCCAGTGCTGGCCGCTCCCGTTAAAGGAAAACCTCTCATCTTGTATACGACAGCCCTCGAAGGTTTTTTAGGCGCGCTGTGGGCACAAGAGAACGACCAAGGGAAAGAGAGAGCCCTCTACTACTTGAGTCGAGTTCTACTGGGGGCAGAAAGCAACTACTCCCCCATTGAAAAACACTGCCTGGCGTTGATCTTCGCGATAACGAAGCTCAGACACTATGCGTTAGCACATGAGGTCCATCTCATATCAAAAGTGGATCCTCTTAAGTATTTATGTCAAAGGCCATATTGACGGGGTGGCTCGCTAGATGGGCTCTGCTCTTGATAGAGTTCTTGATAACTTATCGACCCCTCAAGGCAGTGAAAGGCCAGGCCATCGCCGACTTCCTCATTGAGCATCCGATACCTGCCGACTCTCCCTTGAACTGTGAATTGCCGGACGAACACGCGTTTGACACGATTGACGGGGAAAGAAGAGAGAATGATACCCGGTGGGAACTCTATTTTGACGAAGCATCTTCCATGAAGAAGTGCAAACAAAGCACCCCTATAATCAAATCAGGGGTAGGCCTCATCTTCGTAACTCCACAAGGAGGGATAATGCGCTTTGCATTCTCCTTAACAGAGCCGACGACGAACAACGAAGCCGAATATGAAGCTTTGATAGCAGGTCTTGAGATCACCGTCGACATGGGAATTGAAAACCTCCTCATATACGGAGACTCCCAGATGGTCGTTAGCCAAGTAAACGGCGACTATCAGACGTACAAACCAGAGCTAGTGAAATACGGCAAGAGAGTGCAGCAACTGCTGACTCAAATTCCTTCCTACGCCTTGGAAAGCATACTGCACGCGGAAAATAGCAAGGCGGATGCACTAGCCAAGCTCGCTAAAGAAATGACCGACGAGAACCTCGATGATGTGAGGATCGTTGTGCAAAGCCATCAGGTTCTTGCACCGGCAGAAATATCTCCAGAGTCGTCTGAAGAAAAGGGAGCGACCGAGCAAACGACTCTACAAATAAAAGACCAGGAAAAGGTTACGGATTGGAGAGAAGTCTTTATAGACTACTTCAAATCTCGTCGAACACCTGAAGATGCGTCCTCAAGACATCAGCTTATGAAACGAGCTCTGTCTTTTGCTTTCGTCAATGATACTCTGTATAAGAGATCATTTGATTCTCTGTGGTTAAGATGCCTGGGACCTGAAGAGGCAAAGAGAGTCGTCCAAGAGACTCATGACGGACTCTGCGGTTCCCACCAAGCCGGGCCGAAGATGAAGCTAAAAATCAAAAGGATGGGCTACTACTGGCCCACGATGATCCGAGACTGCCTCGAATACGCGAAGCAATACCACTCATGCCAGATTCACGGGGGATTTATCCATCAGCATCCAAATCCACTACATCCAACGGTGGTTAGCTGGCCGTTCGAAATGTGGGGAACTGACATAATCGGCCCCGTCGAATTAGCATCGTCCAGAGGACACCGATTCATTTTGGCGATAACTGATTACTTCTCCAAATAGGCAGAAGCAGTACCGCTGAGGGAAGTGAAGACGGAAAATATTCTCCATTTCTTCAAGACGCACGTCATTTATCGGTTTGGAACTCCGCGACGGATCATCTCCGATAATGGGCCAGCCTACAGAAGCCATAAGATCAGCCTCTTCGCACAACAACATAACATAGACTGGAGATACTCTTCGGTCTATAATCCCTGAGCTAACGGTCTAGCTGAGGCTTTCAACAAGATCTTGACAAAGATCGTGAAAAAGACGGTGTCTCGAAATAAGAGGGACTGTCATGAGAGACTGCATGAAGCTCTCTGAGCATATCGAACTACGTTCAAAACGGCCACAAACACAACGCCGTACGCATTGGTATTCGGTGCAGAAGTGGTTCTCTCTCTTGAGATAGAGTTGTCCTCTCTACGAGTGGCGGTTCATTACGAGCTAACCAATGAAGAGAATGCTCACCTTCGGCTTGAGGAGCTCGATGCCCTTGATGAAACCCGGCTCATAGCGCAACAAAATCTGGAGGCTTATAAAGCAAAGATGACACGTTTATATGAGAGATTGACTAGGCCGAGAATATTCCGCCAAGGCGAACTCATGCTAGTGGTCAGAAGACCTATGATCCCTAATCGCGCCAAACGGGGGAAATTCGAGCTGAACTATGAAGGCCCGTATATCATAGACAAAGTTTACCAGGGTGGAGCCTACCTACTCATGGACATGCATGGTGAAAGACCTTTCAGGCCAATAAACGGTCGCTTCCTAAAGAAATACTACGCCTGACGAGTCACGGCTTAGGTCAACGATAGATGACGATGACTATGTCCGCTCGCTATCTTTCTGAGCCCAAACTCTAGAAGTAGTAGCCGGCTATTGGACCGAAACATTATTAAACTAACGACGGACCGAAACGTTCTTAAATTACGATGGACCGCTATGTCCCAAAAATAGCTGTTGACCGAGACGTCGATAAACTACTGTAGACTGCAGCATTCCAAGGCTGACACAAAAAAGAAGAATAAAAAAAAGAAGAAGTAAGAAAAAGAAAAACGGTATGTCCATAAGCAAAATGGGCACGGATGAAAACCCGAAAGAGCTCCTTGAGTAAAAACAGCAGGGCTACCTGCGAGTTTTGTGAAAACCTGAAAAGGCGCAATCTCGTTAAAAGACACTTGCAAGGTCCTCTCGGCCTGGTGAGGAGAAACCACCTGCGTGAGATCCTTACGACTCACAAGGGAGCAACACTTAGGGATCCTCACGATTCCTAAGAAGAAATTACATTTGCGAGATCCTCACGACTCGTAAGGAGAACCCTCTTATGGGACTCTCACGGCTCATAAGATTCAAAAGTTTTAAGCTACAAGGATCTGAACCTGTTCTTAAGCGTCCACCACAACCTCCAATTTTTCCCTACAAGCGGCTCAATGCTGACCCATGTATACAATCCACGGGCGCGAACAAACATTTCCCTAAAGAAGTTCCATCTGTGACTAGGGATATGTCTACATGGTGAACATCCCTTGTAAGTCCTCTCGACTTATAAGGAGAAAGCACTCTTGTAAGATCCTTACGACTTACAAGAGAACGTACACTTAGGAATTCTCACGATTCCTAAGGAGAAAACACACCTACGAGATCCTCATGACTCGCAGGGAGAAATACCTTCATGAGACCCTTACGGCTCATGAAGTCAAAAGCCTTAGTCGACAGGATCTTAACCCTGTTCGCTAAGCCACCTTTGTTCGACATCGACAGAGGCAAATGATGATTCGCTCCTGGCAATATCCCAGTTGCAGTGATGCTGATGTCGAAATCGGTGTCTAATTCCAAGTTTGCAACGAAAAGCCAGCAAGCCACACATGCATACGAAATAACCGAAATGATGGGGCAACTTGCAAATAAAAAAGCAGCAAGTAAAAATATATGCATGCAAAATAGCCGAAATGATTGGGCAACTGGCAATAAAAAGCAGCGAGTAAAAATAAAACAAATAGCCGAAATAATTGGGCACCGCGAAAAATAGCCGAAATGATTGGGCAATCACGACCTTCGCGAAATAAAAGCTGAAATGATAGTGTTGGATATAGTGCCCTCAAAGTCAATTATTGGATCGCAGGTACGCGATTGCAATTATTGAGGGAGGACCTATGCCGGAAGGATAGTCTTACTCAAGATGATAGTATGCTATCTGGTTTATCTTTATCATCATGTACATACTTTAGGTGACCTTACAGGTCACTATTGCACGTTGATAGAACCCTTAGGATTCTTGCTTGACGGCCAGCAGTATGATGGCGATCATATACGTGGGAGCTGGGGTCTATAAGCACATCCTTAAAAGGTCCCTAGTCGAGGGAGTTTTGAGATAAGGCATCGATACTCCAAAGTAGACTAGTGTATACGGATCGAGACCCCGACGAGGGGCGGTGGCTGGTCTCACAAGCCATTGGTGTCAGTTGGTTCACCTAAGACGTATACAGGTGCTCATTGGGTTATGAGTACACCGGACAGGAATCGCCGGGAACATACTAGTTGGTTTTATACCTAGCGTCAGATAGCAGTTCCTTGGTGACATGTGTACAGGTTAGTTCATCGACCTAAGATCGTCATTTGTCTCGTGTGAGTTCCCACTGTGCTTTGATTACTACCCTACCACGGCTCAAAGGAGTCGTGCAAACTGGTTTTAGTTGGGTACAGTCCCGAGCCACATGGAGGCAGTGAGCGGATCGGCAGGGGTTTCGTCTCTCCCGGTATTGGGGGTGAGATCGCGCTGTGTCTAGGAGAGCCATTACACGAAGTCCTTGGCCAAGGCAAGAGATTTACTGGTAGGTATTTGTTCAGTTGATAAAACAGCACATTTAATATGACATTTTTCCTACTATTATAATATAATAAAAAGTGTTTATTATAATATATGATACATATGAGGGTTTATCTGTAAAATACTATTTTCATGTGTTTATATATTATAAATAACATTTTGTAGGAAAAAGTAAGCATATAATATCCATGTAACATTTGACCCATTTAAATATGCTTACCTTATTAATACCTTTGACCAATTCTTAATGGTTAAGTTAAATATCTCAATAAAACAAACTCTACTAATCTTGTTTGTTGAGTTATTTTGCAGAATTTTCAGGGCTGAAATCAAGGAAATCAAAGTTGGCAAATCAAATCTACCAAAGATATTCAAGAAACTAATTCTGGTAGAAATGTAGAAAAGATTTTCAAAGTCTAGATACTCAAAAGATTACCAAGTGTTACAGATATGAAGCTACAAAAATTAGAGGCCATGATCTCACCAAAAGAGGGCGGATCCGCGACCAAACCTATCCAATGGCCGCGGTTCCGCCGCGGATTTGAAGAATTGAGATATAGGATTGTGGTGGTTAGGATCCTAACAACTAGTTTCCATATTAGGAAACTAGGGTTCTGGTTCTGTGACTATAAATAAGGACCAAGAGCCTCTTGGAAAAATCATCAAGCCGAAGAGATCACGAAGCTCCCGACGCTCACGCATCCAGGCTGATCATCGACTGTTCGATTACCTCCTTAGGAAAGATCGAGAAGCAACTAGTTGTAATCATTTTCTATGGATTAAAAGTGTAGATTGTTCAAGTCGATTAATAAAGGTAGTTATTTTATTTAATTGTCTTTGCATTTACATTATGTTTTCCCTCTCTTTCTTTTCATCTTCTTCTCCCAACATGCGCGAGTAATTCTCCGCTGGTTAGGGTTCGTAGGATTAGGGTAGGCTAATGGACGATGAAAATAATTAAACCCTTTTTGAGTCCTATAAAGTTTAGGAACTTTATCAAAAGAATCATTAACATCCTAATCGGACGCGCTAGCAATTCTTTACTAGTTCCGACCGCGATTAGAGATTAGATTAATGATTGTTTTGGTAAAGGCTAGATGATGAACGGAGTTCCGTGTCGAGATAAGGGTTAAGAGTGGGATTCCTTTTCCCTCCGGAAACCCTAATCTACACGCATCACCGTCGTTCTAGTTCTAAATCTATTAATGGATAAAAAGGGTAACTTTTAATTAATCGTCCATAACTACTAAATCCTAACGAACCCTACAAGCCCTCTTATTATATTAATTACATCTTAAAAATAATTTAGATCTATATTTTACATTCTTGTTTAACGTAGATCTAGAAACCATTCTATAAAATTCTTTATCCCTCCCCTCTTTCTCAACACATCTAAAGTAAAAGTAAAAGGCTCCATGTTTCCCAGAGGACGACCCGTACTCATCTCGGTCTAGCTACACGCGACACCGTTATTGATTGCGGTTAACTATTACAAACACATATTTCCATACCAATCAAATGGCGCCGTTGCCGGGGAAACGTGCGTAATTTTTTATTCTTGCTATTTGTGTTGAATTCTTAGACGATTCATATCATTATTAAAACAAAACTGCAAATTGCATATTTAACAATTTGTGTGTGAATTTTGCGAGGAAATCTGGAGTCGCGGACTTGAGGAAACGGGAGATCTAGGGTTTCACACTTCTCTGGTATCTTTCTTAACTCCTTCTCTCTCCTCTCAAATCCAATAAAATCTATCTTCTGCAGGATTCTTTGCAAAATAGCGCCGCTCAAAAAATCTTTTTGCAAAAGTTTTGTGATTGGCTTTGTTTTGCATATTTTAATACGGACTTTAAGGGGCAAAGACCAAATCAAGATTAGGTGGGGATTTCATCACCCTTCCTAAGCCCCACAAATCACAAACTGAGCATATAGATCAACCCTTCATTAATTTAAAAAATATTTAGACCAGACTCTAAGGGATGTCGCGCTCAATAAGGACAGAGGAAGGTCGTGGGTAATCTATCGTTTATCCGCATTATTTTTGTAGTGCCTAGGCAAGTGTGTCGAAGGCTAGTGGTTTTTAATTAGGCCCACGACGTGGTTCCTTCCCACTTACCTGGCACTTACCTGGCTACAAGGGTAGTACGGAGGCGGTAGAGGATTTATCCTGCGGCTTGTCCTTTGGAAGTCTAGGAGCGGTCCAGAGACTGGACCTAGGCGACCTTAGCTCTAGGGTTGCTTGTGCATCTTAGGGAGATTTGTCTTGAGTCCCACTTTTTCAAAACAAGCCAATTTTAAATCACACACACGCTTCCATTTGCACTAAACCCGCTTAGTGCATGCTCGGCTGGACACGGGATCCTAGTGCCCGTCTTGTCCGCGTTCCTGCTATCGACGCCGAAGTCGGTACTTCTTCATCTTCTTTTCCCCCACCACACACCACATCAACCGTGATGGACGGCACTCCATCTAATTATAACACCACGCTGCCACCGCCCGCAGGTGAGCAGAATCCACCGCGCATCTCTCTCCAAGAGAGATGCTATCCTATTCGTGGTCCTCTTCCTACTTGTCTATCTCTTCCACCACCTAACGGGGATAATTTCGAAATTAAACCCCACTACATCAATCTGCTGCCCAAATTTCATGGGCTTGAGTCAGAAGACGCGTACGTTTTCATCACCAAATTCGAAAACGTATGCGCAATGATGGGTACTTCACAATTGACTTTAGATGCTATGCGCTTACGTCTCTCCCATTCACACTGTGCGACTTGGCAGAAAAATGGCTTTATAATACTGCCTCACACTCTATCACTAATTGGGATGAATTCATCGTAGCATTTCTTAAGAAGTTTTACCCAAATCATAAGACTGCCCACATTAGGAGCGAGATCAACCAGTTCACCCAGCTTCCCAATGAACTATTTTGGAAGTGCTTTGAACGTTTCAAAGATCTGCTTGTCCAATGCCCCCATCACGGAATACAAAGATGGGATTTATGTCGGATTATATATGAGGGCATTAATCCAGCGACAAAGCAGATGCTTGAAACAATGTGTCAATGCAATTTCATGTCTAAAGATGACGGTGAAGCATGGAAATATCTGGAAGATCTTGCAGAAAGCACTTTGCAGTGGGAAAGCGTAAGACCACCTTCAACTAAGGGAGGTATTCACCAGCTCGATATTTCTATCGCAGTAAAAGCCGAAATGGCAGCGATACAAAAGAAACTTGATGCTATTGAGAACAAATTTTCATCATTCTCCCTAAATCAGGTCACGCTCCCTAAGACCGTTTGTGGTTGCTGTTCGGATCCTTCACACTTAACGGAAGAATGTCCTATGAATGCATCGTTTCAAGCTAATGCTTCTTTTCAGCAGCGACCTAGAAACGACCCTTATTCTTCCACATACAATCAAGGATGGAGGAATCATCCTAACTTTGCTTGGAATCAAAACCAACAAAGCAATTATCAAAGACCTCCTCCACAGCAACCACAACCATAGAATCAGCCCCCCTTTCAGTCACAGAATTTCCAAAATCCGGCCAACATTTCTACACCACAAGTGGCCGGTACTGACAACTCACTTGCATAAACTTTGGATATGTTCATGAAACAATCCATGCAAAATTCGGCTGAGATGAGGTCTTCTATTGATGCCCTAACGAAAAACTCCTCCTCCCATGGTGAGAGTATTAAATCAATAGAAAACCAAATCGCACAGTTAAACGTCGCAATGAGTGCGAGAGAGAAAGGGAAACTCCCATCTCAACCCCTACCGAATCCTGGCCATTCACAAAGTCATAATGTGAATGCCGTCACTACGTTGAGATCGGGGAGAGTGCTGAACAACCAAGTGGGTGAGAAAGTTGATGATAGTGACACATTTGATACCCCTTCTTCTTCTTCTTCCCCTAATTCGTCTAATCTCCCACCTTCACCCGAGCCTATTCTCCGTTTTCCCCAAGGCTCGAACCCTTCGCCCATTTCGCCAAATCTATCTAAGTCGATTCCCACTCCAGTTTTGGGATCGAATCCGTACCCACAATCCTCTCCAATGTTGGACCAAACCCTTATTGATAAAGCACCTTATCCAAACAGGTTAAGGGGCAACAGACCAAGTCCACAAATGGAGAAGATTGTGGAAATTTTTAAGCAAGTTAACATAAACATTCCTCTCCTAGATGCTGTTCAACAAGTTCCGTCTTATGCGAAAATCCTAAAGGACTTGTGCACTAGGAAAAGAAAAGTTCAAGTACCTAAAAAAGTTTTCCTTGCGAGTAATGTGAGCACTGCTTTTATACAACAACTACCCAAGAAACGAAAGGACCCCGGAAGTCCTACAATTTCTATTTCTATTGGGGGTAAAAATATTAATCGTGCTCTACTCGATCTAGGTGCTAGTGTTAACTTGCTTCCGTATTCGGTTTATGAGCAATTAGGGATCGGAGAGTTAAAACCTGCGCATTGCACTCTTCAGATGGCCGATCGATCTATCATCCAACCTAGGGGTGAGCTAGAGGATGTGTTAATTAAAGTCGGGGAATTCATATTTCCTGTGGACTTTATCGTTATAGATACACAACATGTGGCAAACCCACGCAATCAAATCCCGGTGATACTCGGTCGACCATTTTTGGCCACTTCCAACGCAGTAATCAATTGCAGAAACGGCTCTATGACCCTATCCTTTGGAAAGAAGTCAATTGAGCTTAACATTTACAAGTTGGGAAGTGAACCCTCCGAACCTTATGCTCATGTGTGTTCTGTCGAATTAATGGATATCGACAGCAGCGAATTTGATCAACCTCATGATACTGACTCTTTTCATATGTTGTTGTTTGACCCAACCATGTACTCTTCCACCAATTTGTCCGGGTCAACATCCAACACTGATAAGGAACTTTTTATAGAGTCTGACGATCACTCTATTTTTTCTGATGACATTATTCTTCGGGGTATCGATGAAAGCTTTGAGGAAATTTTCGCTGGTGAACTCGCATTTTTAAAAGATACGGGTGTTGAGATAAATCAACTCCAAGATGAAGAAATTGGACCTCCACCCCCTCTTTTGGACAATCATGATAATGCGAGTAATCCATCGTTACTATCACTGTATCGTCTCTCCAAATTGAGACGCAATCCTTTTCCATTACACCTCTTATCACCTCCCCACTTCTTCACGTCAATATGTGACATGTTCTTCCACCAACCTTGGTGCTTCATTGATAAAATTTTTGAATGGTTGGTGTTAACCTTCGGTCTTTGCAAAGCTTGGCATTGACCAATAACCTTACCCACTCGTGTGATTTTAAAAGATTAAAATTGTTTAACTCATGTTTGGGGGAGGTGGTATATTTTGGCTCTTTAAAGAAAATGATTTTTACAAAATTGTGAGCCAAGAAATAAGTTTGGGGGAGGAGTTCACTTGCATTATTTCTTGTCCCCCTTTTCCTCCCAAGTCTACAGGTTTTTGAGCTTAACGGATGACATCAGTGAGGACACTGCTGTAAACAGGTTTGGGGGAGGTTTGTGCTTATTTACGCATCAATTTGCATCATACTTTGCATAAGCACAACATTTTCAAAAATTTCAAAATTTTTCTTTTATAACAAAAGAGTCGAAAGTGAAAAATTACACCCAAAAGATAGGAATAGTTTAAGAAAACCAAGAAAATTAGAAGTTTTCTTAAACGAACTAGTAATAAGTAGTTATAAGCTGTTGTCCCAAGGGTTAGTAAGATGAAGGAAGTCACTAATCTGAGGATAAAAATAAGCCTGAAAAGTAGTTTCTATTCTGAAAGCCAAACATTTGATTGTTGATACCCTACTATATGCACTTACACACGTCTTGAAACTCGGGATAGTAGAGGATACCTTGAAATGCTCTTGTCTAAAAGTCAAAGTATGAAGGAAATAAAAAAAAATGAAGAAAATATAAAAATGGTGAAAAGAAAAAAATGAACACTGGTTTTGTTATCGCCAAGGCAGCAATAAAAAAATATAGCGAGGGTGCCTCTTCACCTAGTGCCCTAAGGCCAACTGGTCTGGGAGTCACTGCTAAGCCTTAGGTGGTGCAAGACGATGAAAATATTATCACCTAATCAGCAAGCACATGAGTAATCGGTCAGTTAGTACCTCAAGAAGTATTAACGATCGCATGAAAATGTGTGAGCAAATCTAAGTATTCATCAAGTTAAAAAGTACTGAGGTAGATGGACAAGAGTATGATAGCTTGAATTGAATTCTCCGAGTGTAGGGATGTCATTTCACACACGTAGGGGTATATGATCAATGTTTGGACGAAAGGTAGGAATGAAGAATAAAGACGATGTTTTATTGAGGGATAATTTGATTTCTAACATCTTTTCATGACTATTAAGATAGGGCTCATGACAACTGAAAAGCTAGTGTAGTTGGAAACTCTTATTTTCAAGGTCTTTCTTTTATGGTTCTTATCTTTATTTGTAAATTTCACCATCTCTCTTTTATTATAGGATTTTGTGGGTGTAATTCGCTGAAAACCCTCAGGAGACAACACTCCTCCTACTAGGGACATCTAGAGGTTTAACGGCTTGTTGCACGTGCTCAGTGCAATCGTGTTTGCCTACGAAAGTGTGCTTAGTTTTCTTTTTCTTTTTTTCTTCTCCTTCTCTTGAATAAACTAGTTTGCTCGGGACAATCAAAGATAAGTTTGGGGGTATTTGTTCAGTTGATAAAACAGCACATTTAATATGACATTTTTCCTACTATTATTATATAATAAAAAGTGTTTATTATAATATATGATACATATGAGGGTTTATCTGTAAAATACTATTTTCATGTGTTTATATATTATAAATAACATTTTATAGGAAAAAGTAAGCATATAATATCCATGTAACATTTGACCCATTTAAATATGCTTACCTTATTAATACCTTTGACCAATTCTTAATGGTTAAGTTAAATATCTCAATAAAACAAACTCTACTAATCTTGTTTGTTGAGTTATTTTGCAGAATTTTCAGGGCTGAAATCAAGAAAATCAAAGTTGGCAAATCAAATCTACCAAAGATATTCAAGAAACTAATTCTGGTAGAAATGTAGAAAAGATTTTCAAAGTCTAGATACTTAAAAGATTACCAAGTGTTACAGATATGAAGCTACAAAAATTAGAGGCCATGATCTCACCAAAAGGGGGCGGATCCGCGACCAAACCTATCCAATAGCCGCGGTTCCGCCGCAGATTTGAAGAATTGAGATATAGGATTGTGGTGGTTAGGATCCTAACAACTAGTTTCCATATTAGGAAACTAGGGTTCTGGCTCTGTGACTATAAATAAGGACCAAGAGCCTCTTGGAAAAATCATCAAGCCGAAGAGATCACGAAGCTCCCGACGCTCACGCATCCAGGCTGATCATCGACTGTTCGACTACCTCCTTAGGAAAGATCGAGAAGCAACTAGTTGTAATCATTTTCTATGGATTAAAAGTGTAGATTGTTCAAGTCGATTAATAAAGGTAGTTATTTTATTTAATTGTCTTTGCATTTACATAATGTTTTCCCTCTCTTTCTTTTCATCTTCTTCTCCCAACATGCGCGAGTAATTCTCCGCTTGTTAGGGGTCGTAGGATTAGGGTAGGCTAATGGACGATGAAAATAATTAAACCCTTTTTGAGTCCTATAAAGTTTAGAAACTTTATCAAAAGAATCATTAACATCCTAATCGGGCGCGTTAGCAATTCTTTACTAGTTCCGACCGCGATTAGAGATTAGATTAATGATTATTTTGGTAAAGGCTAGATAATGAACGGAGTTCCGTATCGAGATAAGGGTTAAGAGTGGGATTCCTTTTCCCTCCGGAAACCCTAATCTACACGCATCACCGTCGTTCTAGTTCTAAATCTATTAATGGATAAAAAGGGTAACTTTTAATTAATCGTCCATAACTATTAAATCCTAACGAACCCTACAAGCTCTTTTATTATATTAATTACATCTTAAAAATAATCTAGATCTATATTTTACATTCTTGTTTAACGTAGATCTAGAAACCATTCTATAAAATTCTTTATCCCTCCTCTCTTTCTCAACACATCTAAAGTAAAAGTAAAAGGTTCCACGTTTCCCAGAGGACGACCCGTACTCATCTCGGTCTAGCTACACGCGACACCGTTATTGATTGCGGTTAACTATTACAAACACATATTTCCACACCAATCAAATGGCGCCGTTGCCGGGGAAACGTGCGTAATTTTTTATTCTTGCTATTTGTGTTGAATTCTAGACGATTCCAGTAGCATCTCAGGGTGTTCTGGGCTACACTCCGACACGACTTGTACTGCTTTTGGGGGTCTGACTTTTACCAACCCCCTAGGCCCGACATGCGATACTCATAGACGAACGGACCGGACTGTACGGATATTGTCACTGACAGGTTCAGTAGGGTGTCAGGATGAGTTCGCTCATCGACCTCCCTTTTGGTCAATACCTGGTAGCCCGTTACGTACGGCTAGTACCACTGACGTGCTAGTGGTTAAATCCACAGCCAAAGTATTGATGAGTCTTTAGAGTCCCCCACAGACAGTTTCTCAAGTTTCGGGCGAAACGTTGTAGAGGCCGTGTGGATTATGGCAGGGTTCGATCATATACGTGCAGTCGTGCATGGATCATGATCGGACGGATCATACTAGTGGGCTTTGGTTTAAGCCGGATCCTAGTATTAGATTTGTTGGATTACTTTAATCTCATCGCATTCGCATTCAGTCGGAATGCGGATGCAGGTATATATATACAGGTGAGGGGTATCCTTGTGATCCGTCACGAGTTTACTTTAGATGTTGCCGTATCTTTTTGTTGGACTAAGCATTTGGGTTAATGTTTATTTTGGTGGAAATTATGAGCTTAGTTCATGATGAGGTGCATTTAATGTGACATGGATATGTTTAGTGACTCATGGTCTCTTTATTTGTGCTAATGTCACATTAGGATTTGTTTATTGTGTTGAATTGATGGATGGAGAGAGAGAGGGCAGCTATAGGCTTGGGGTTTGCTCTTGTATTATTATTCTTGCTCTCATTTTATCAACACAACACAATAGAAAAGAAAGCCTCTTCTTCTTCTTCTTCCTCTAGCTCACCATTTACACTAATGGCATCGTCTTCAACTTCCATCCATACACTCTCATGTGTTGAGAATCAATGGATGCTTGAGACAAAGTTATCATACACATTCTCTACATCACCTTGGACACGTCGACTAGCAAACTTCGTGTCCGAGTTGCTTCGGATGAAGCGGGAGCCCGTAAAAAGACTCATTGATGTGGTGCCCTTTGTGATGAGGAGACCGGAGATTGGAGATGCCGTGAGGAGCTTGGGATGGTGGCCAAAGACCGAAGGACACGGATCGATCGGTATAGCCACTCTTACTTCTTGGTAGTTTGCTAGTTTAGCGTTAATGGTTCGATCCGGGTGAAAAACTACGATAGCGCTGGTTTCCTAAAAAGTTTTTGTTTCCGCATTTGGCCTCGGATTGACGGCCGTGGCGCTACCGTAGACTTACAGATAGAGCATCGCGGAAAGAAATAAAAAAAATTTATGCCCTGCAGGTGATACCACATCAATCCCTGTATACAATCCAGGGGCGCAAACAAAGAGGGAATCACACCTTTCCTCCCCAGGCTTCATCAGAAGAAGAAGCCAAATCTTAACGGTTCACAAAGCAGCCTGGAAATCATCTCAACATTTGTCTCATCACAACAGACGCAACATCAACCAAGTCGGAACCGTGGCAATTCCAGTTCCATGACTCGACGGTGCGCAGATGACCGAGAGTCAAATCCCGACTCCGTGAAATACGGATAAAGTTAAAAAAAATTCCAGGTCACGTGGAACGCGGTTTATGTCAATCCTGACCCCGTAGGAAACGTCCAGAGCAGAGCCTGGTCCTCGCAGAACACGGCTATGACCCCGTGGGAAGCATCCAGAGCAAAATTCCTGGTCACGTGGAATGTGGCTTATGTCAATCCTGACCCCGTGAGAAACGTCCAGAGCGGAGCTTGGTCCTCGCAGAACACGGTTATGACCCCGTGGGAAGCATCCAGAGCAAAATTCCTGGTCACGTGGAACGCGGCTTATGTCAATCCTGAACCTGTGGGAAACATCCAGAGCGGAGCCTGGTCCTTGCAGAACATGGTTATGACCCCATAGGAAGCATCCAAAGCAAAATTCCTGGTCACGTTGAATGCGGCTTATGTTAATTCTGACCCCGTGGGAAACGTCCAGAGCGAATCCTGGTCCTCGCAGAACACGGCTATGACCCCGTGGGAAGCATCCAGAGCGGAGCCTGGTCCTCGTAGAACACGGCTATGACCCCGTGGGAAGCATCCAGAGCAAAATTCCTGATCACATTGAACGCGGTTTATGTCAATCCTGACCCTGTGGGAAACGTCCAGAGCGGATCCTGGTCCTCGCAAAATACGGCTATGACCCCGTAGGAAGCATCCAGAGCGGAGCCTGGTCCTCGCAGAACACGGCTATGACCCCGTGGGAAGCATCCAGAGCAAAATTACTGGTCACGTGGAACGTGGATTATGCCAATCCTGACCCCGTGGGAAACGTCCAGAGCGGAGCCTGGTCCTCGCAGAACACGGCTATGACCCCGTGGGAAGCATCCAGAGCAAAATTCCTGGTCACGTTGAACGCGGCTTATGTCAGTCCTGACCCCATGGGAAATGTCCAGAGCGGATCCTGGTCCTCGCAGAACACGGCTATGACCCCGTGGAAAGCATCCAGAGCGGAGCCTGGTCCTCACAGAATATGGCTATGACCCCGTGGGAAGCATCCAGAGTAAAATTCCTGGTCACGTTGAACGCGGCTTATGTCAATCCTGACCCCGTGGGAAACGTCCAGAGCGAATCCTGGTCCTTGTAGAATACGGCTATGACCCTGTGGGAAGCATCCAGAGCGGAGCCTGGTCCTCGCAGAACACGGCTATGACCCCGTGGGAAGAATCCAGAGCAAAATTCCTGGTCATGTGGAACGCGGCTTATCTCAATCCTGACCCCGTGGAAAACATCCAGAGTGGAGCCTGGTCCTCGCAGAACACGGATATGACTCCGTGGGAAGCATCCAGAGCAAATCCTGGTCCCATAGAACATGGCTAAATTCAATCCTGACCCCGTGGGAAACGCCCAGCGCAACTCCCGACTCCGCAAAGTGCGGATAATGGCAATATCATCAATCACTTACGGGTCCTCTCGACCCGTAAGGAAGAAAACTCTCTTGTAAGATCCTTACGACTTACAAGAGAAAACGCGCTTAGGAATCCTCATGATTCCTAAGGAGAAAATACACCTACGAGATCCTCTCGACTCGTAGTGAGAAAAGTCTTTATGAGACCCTCACGGTTCATGAAGTTGAAAAGTCTTAGGCAGCAGATCTGAACCTGCTTTCTAAGCCATCACCACCTCTCGTAGAATTCAAAACGGAATACTCTTTCTATCATATGCAGGCTACGGCAATAAAGAAAAGAGAAGAAAGCGACAGTGAGGAGAACATTTTATTCACATTCAGTTAAGCGTTCAAGGAATACCCATTCATGCATGTGCGAAAAGGTTTGATGTATAAAATAAACACATAGAAATGAAAAGGCTTGCTATTCATACTTCAGAAAATGCCTACATTGAGAAAAACAGCAAATAAAAACATAACTGGAATGTTTACAAATGCACGACATCAAATCCAGGGCATGGATTGAGAAACTCAAAAGTAAGGCCATCTAAAATGTTCCAGACCTTTCGAACCATCCTAGTATGCTTTCTCTCGCGATCACAAGTGTCGGGATCCTCACTGATATCCTCCACCCTCCGATAGGCAACGAGTATTGCCGCCTGTTGAAAAGCCTGATGCAGAAGATCAACAAGATTGTCTTGTCTTTTCTTTGAGATTAGGCCCATCAGATACACCGAGTGCACCTTGTCTTCGGCATCATCCAATACCTTAAGCGGCATGCCGACACAGAATAGAGGAAGTGCTCCCTAGATCGCTCCCACAATAAGCTTCAAGAGAGAGGAACGTCGAGGAAGCAGTCGACCATTGTATGCGTTAAAGCGACCTATGATTTCGGCACACTGGGCGTTTGTGAATTCTCGATTTTGAGAACGACCGAGTACGCGAATGTCGCCATAAGAGATAATCTCATCAAGGTCATACATATGAGCGTCCATAACTCCTGAAAAAGAAAACCGGCAAGAGTTAGCGGACAGACTGATTAAGCAGATTCTTATTAAAAACAGGCATAGGAATTTAAACGACCCTTGATATCCCCATGGAGAAAACAAATTCTAATTATAACACCTGACAAATTTGAATTTGCGGGAAATCCTAAAAAAGGAATCTCATTTAATGAGCGACCCCTTAGGTCAAGGAGTTAAACTCCTCGAGAGCAATGCTCTGCAGACAGAAGTGACACCTGTCGAAGTCAATTATGAAGGGAATTTAAATAAATTCCCCGAGAATTCCAAGAGCCTCGCTCTGAAAAAATGATGATGAAAGAATCCATCAGAAAAATTAAAATCAATTTTTTATGAATTAAAAATTCTAAGATCTTCAAGATCCATGAACAAACTCTTAAAAGTTCTTCATGGGTTCAAGAGAGCAAAGCTCTGGTAATAAAACCCTAAAAAGGGTTTCCTTTAGATCAAAGATCTACGAAGAGCAAGGCTCTGTTAATGGGTAAAACCCTAGATTATTAAAAGTTTTAATCTTTACCTAAATTTTGACAGAGTTTTGACTCTTGAAAATTTCTTAAAATGAAAATCTATGCTCTATGGGAGAATAAAAATTCTCAGAAAAGAAGATGAACAGAATCATCTAAAGGACCAAAGGTCCTATTTATAGGCATTGAAATGCCTTTTCAACTTTTGAGTTGATCTAAGGGCGCAGATGCTGCCACCGCTGCACTCACATGTAGGCCACGTGAGCGCAACGGTGGAGGGGCATTTGTTTCCCCCAATCAGAGCAAAGCTCTGTTTGAAATTCAAATTTCAAAATTGAAACGACGCTACATATGCATCGCCAAGTGCGCTGCGCCCTAAACAGCGCACCATGTGTGCGCTAGCGCTAGGTGCGCTCCGCTCTAAGCAGCGCACCACGTGTCAAACACGGGTGTGCTGGCACTAAGTGCGCTATGCTCCAAGCAGCGCACTGCGTGTAAGACACAGGTGCGCTAGCGCTAAGAGCGCTGCGCTCTAAGCAGCGCACCACGTGCAAAGCACGGATGCGCTAGCGCTGGAATTAAAAAACTCCCCACCGTTAGATCAAAATATCTAATAATGATGATAAATCATTAATTAATCAGAATTAAATTCTGTTATGGAAAGATTTTTCAATCTTGTTAAAAACAAGAAGATTGCCTTCTGTAAAACAGAAGCCCTAGGATCAAAGATCCAATGGTGGGGAAACATCCCCAAATCAATCAGAGAAAGATCTCTTTAACTGATTCAACAAATCAGCTTCCTCTATATAAAGGCCCCAAGACTTCAAGTCTGAGATAGAGAACCCCCCTAAACTTTGAGAAATTCAAAGATAAAGAGCAAGCTCTTGCAAGAAGATATTTCTTCAAGGTAAAAATGAAGGATGATGAACACAGAGATGAAATCATCTCATAAAAAGAAAAATTCATTTCTTTAAAAAGATCATAGATCTACAAGACAAAAAGTCTTTCACAAAGAGATCAAAAGATCGCATCATAAAATAAAAGAAGAATATAATTCTTCTCACAGATCATGGATCTATAAAGGCAAAACCTTTCATCAAAATAAGGGATTGGAAATATCTCCTGCAAAATAAGAACTGTTGTTCTTAGATCTTGAGACAAAGTTGATCAGATGCGCTTTGCGCTCTTGAAATGCGCCTTGCGCTCCTGAACTGCGCTTCTGCGCTCTCTGGACCGGCGTTCAGCGCCAAATGCGCCACGTGTCAACCACGTATGCGCCAATTAACAACTTGCGCTTTGCGCTTCTGAAATAGCACACTACGCTCATGAGCTGGCACTCAGCGCCAAGCGTACCACATGTCACTCACGTGTGCGCCACTAAACTAAAAGCGCAATGCGCTCATGGATTATCGCTAAGCGCTCATAAACTGGCATCATGCGCTCATTATCTAGCGCCTAGCACTGAGCGCGACACGTGTCTCTTACATGTGCGTTACTTGGCAGTAGTGCACTGCGCTTTTTGATTGGCGCAAAGCGCCTGGCGCGCCACGTGTTGCGCTGACAGAACATAAATTGAATGACGTATTATTGAAAAGGATTTATTATTGAAAAAAAATGAATACTGATTGGTTATAAATCAATTTGATTTTCTTTAATAAGCCCAGAGCTCTGATGAATGCTCAGCATTCAATACATGATAAAAACATTGTTAAAAGGGCCAAGCCCAAATAAAGGCTCAACAACCCAAAATAAGAATGTTAAACATTTATTGGACTTAGCCCAAGATTGGCCATAAGTCCTCAACTCATATTAATTGAGCCCATCTGCTCATGAATATTTTAACAGATCTTAGTCCCAAATTGGACTACAGATCTTTCAATCAACTCACGTCGGTTCGAGGGTACATCTCTTTACTCCTCTGATATTTATCGTTGTAATCTTTCAACGTCTTCAGAGAGGTGACGGGTCCCGACAACCAAACACTCTACGGACTGTGAGGTCTTTAAACTCACGGACTATGACGTCCTTAACCTTGACTGTGAGGTCTTTAAACTCACGGACTATGACGTCCTTAACCTTGACTGTGAGGTCTTTAAACTCACGGACTATGACGTCCTTAACCTTGACTGTGAGGTCTTTAAACTCACGGACTATGATGTCCTTAATCTCGACCGTGATGTCTTTAAACTAACATAGGACCGAAATGTCCTTAAACTAACATTGGACCGTAATGTCCTTAAACTAATCGACCGCAATGTCCCTAAACTAAACAATAGAGCCCAATTGCTCTCTTGTTGGATCTAAACGATCCTGTTAAGTTGATCTTAGTCTAAAAATTGGACTAACGTATCCTTAACATACGTTTAAGTTGATCTTAGTCCCAAATGAGACTTACGTATCCTTAAACCCAACCCCCAAACCCAAATCTAAGAAGATACGGATTTGGACTAATCCACGCCCTACGGGTGACAACATAAATTAGTCTCGTATACAATCCATGGGCAACCAAAAACAAAACAAACACACACGACACGAAATGACCATCTGGAGAAGGAGAAAGTTGTTACCGTGACGCGGTAGCGTAATTAACCGCAGGGGCTTACGCCTGCAGGGAAGAGCGTCCCCACAATCAAGAACCCCTCAAATGAGGGGGAATCTGACGAAGTCTGCTACATCGGCCGCATCCGTTTAAACCTTCGATACACGGTGCCATAAATCAACTTGGCATTTTCGGAGAGGTGGACGGATAGCACCAATTAGCATCTGCCCCGAAATTCAGGCGAGACGTTTGTCTTCCCGATTTTCGGCGCGGAACAATGTCCTTAATCTTGGACTGTGGGGTCCTTTAAAACCCATGGACTATGACGTCCTTAACCTCGGACCGAGATGTCCTTAAACTAACATTGGACTGTAATGTCCTTAAACTAATCGACCGCGATGTCCCTAAACAAAACAATAGATCCCAATTGCTCTTTTGTTGGATCTAAACAATCCTGTTAAGTTGATCTTAGTCTAAAACGAGACTAACGTATCCTTAACAAACGTTTAAGTTGATCTTAGTCTCAAATGAGGCTAACGTATTCTTAAACCCAACCCCCAAACCTAAATCTAAGAAGATACGGATTTGGACTAATCCACGCCCTACTGGCGACAACATAAATTAGTCTCCGTATACAATCCACGGGCAACCAAAAACAAAACAAACACCCACAACATGAAGTGACCATCTGGAGAAGGAGAAAGTGGTTACCGCGATGCGGTAGCGTAATTAACTGCAGGGGCTTGCGCCTGCAGGGAAGAGCGTCCCCACAATCAAAAACCCCTCAAATGAGGGGGAATCTGATGAAGTCTGCTACATCGGCCGCATCCATTTAAACCTTTGATACATGGTGTCATAAATCAACTTGGCATCTTCGGAGTGGTGGACGAATAGCACCAATTAGCATTTGCCCTCGAATTTCAGGCCTGACGTCCCAACGTCCCGGTCGCGTTTTTCGGCGGGGAACAGATTCTCGCACGCCCGGTGGGACCTTTTCCTCTTTCCACTCCACACTTCATGTGTCGTGTTAGCGAACGAATCGCGGTTTGCAATGGTTGCCCTTGGGTTCGAAGTACTAACATT
The DNA here is from genome assembly GCA_030015575.1 of Agapanthus africanus. Lineage (NCBI taxonomy): Eukaryota > Viridiplantae > Streptophyta > Magnoliopsida > Asparagales > Amaryllidaceae > Agapanthus > Agapanthus africanus. Next base: position 966,058,963 of record CM057338.1, read on the forward strand.
TGGTGTCTTGCTCCGTGCAGAAAACAGAAGATCAATGGCGTCTACCTGCTCAAAATGTTCCAGCTGCAACTGCAACTCCCGTTCCGCCTCATCTGGAGATGTAACTTACAGGCCCCAGACGGCCTCCCTGTTCACAATGCCGGTGGACCAAGTAACCCGGGCCACTACTGGGCTGTTCTTTGGGACTATGATCCCACCCGTGAGCTTCAATGCCCCGCTGTTGTCGCAAGAAGCCCCAAAGAAGTCGGTCTTTGATCGACTCACCACTGCGGCCCCTCTCAATGGGTCACCCAACTCCACTGCCTCAGTTTTTAACAGACTGGGCCAGAATGCTAACAAGCCCGCAATACCTGAAGCAGCCATCCCAAAGCGGATAGCCATCCCGGCTCAAGATGACGAAATCATTGGAAAGGCTTCTCCTGACAAGAAGTCAGTTTTCACAAGGCTAGCCACTCCGGCTCCCGCTCCAGGCGAAGTCACCTCTGCCCAGAGGTCTGTATTCGATAGGTTGGACATTACTGCTTGGCGAACGTCGGTCTTCAAAAGGCTGACACCGGAGACAACCCTCCGTCAAGACAGGGGGCATGACGAAGCCATCTCCATAGCTGAACCAATTCCATCCGCACGACATGCTCGCCGTCGTCACTGGCACTGAGTAAGGAAGGCTGGGGGCAGCTCCCCTTCTGGACTAACTCCGCCAGCTCCTATGGTGGAAATCAATGCTGCTGTTTCAACTGGGAACAGCTTTGAACCGCTTAGGAGGGTTCGCAAGAACTCTCCGACTGCCGTGCTGAAGAGATCTCCTCCACCTATGGAGATTACTACAGAAAAGAAGCCGGAGCAACCCCCTCAGCGGCTGTCCTCCAAAATTTATAAAGTCTGACGACAGGTCTAAGAGTCGGTGATTAACCAGGACTACTCTCGCTGGCCAAAGAAGCTCAAAGCTCAGCAAGAAAAGAGCCATCTCGTGGTACCACAGAAGATGTCATCCGTCTAGGTGCCCGCTGCAACGGTCCCCTCGACTTCAACTGCTCACAAGAGAAGGAGGCCAGAGAAAGCCCCTGTGAACGCAGCAAACCGTAAAAGCGCTGAATTTAAATGCCCCAAGTCTGGGGACATGACAATACATACCGTTTATATGGCTTCTGGAAAAGAAGAAAGCCGTGCTTCTACGGGTCATCGACCGCTTACCCGATCGATAACGAAGGCCCAGAAACAACAGCAGCAAAAACTTCAGGAGATGCTGACTGCAATGGCCGCACTCACTGGGCCGAAAGAAAATCCAGAGACCTCAGAGCAGTGTCGGGAACAAGAAACTGATACTGAGTTCCTCTGAAGAATGCTTGAGAGGAAAGAACAAGATGCTGCGGAGCAGGCAGCCAATATAAAATGAATGGCTGACGATCTCACGTCAACATCTACCTTCCCTCATGGCTGGGATGATGTTACAGCCGGAACCTCCAGCTGAAGACCCCCCGATCATCATTGAAGACGACAGAGGGGAGACATCGAACCCTCCTCCGGCTCTTTCAGCAGCCAAAGAAGAGACCATCTCCAAAGCTACCCTGAATGATTGCATCGCTCAGAAATACAAGCACACCAGGCGAAAGAAGCGTCCGGCCAAATTGTTAAAATTGGGCGACCATATCCAGGCTGGTATGACCAAATAAGGTACCCGCCGGGATATACGATCCCTAAATTCCATGTATATAAAGGGACGGGAAATCCGCATCAGTACGTCGCTCAATTCAGAGCCTTGTGCGGCAACACCGGAGGTGATGATAAACTTCTGCTCCGTCAGTTTGTTGGTAGTTTGTCGGAAACGGTGTTCGAGTGGTATTCGGAGCTTCCAAACAATTCTGTCAAAACCTTTGCAGAGATGGAGCTACTATTCACCCAGCATTTCGCGAGTGCTAGTGAACGCACCCCAATAACGGCATTGATCAATGCCAGGGTAAAGCCAAGTGAAATGTGGGTGCAATACGCAATACGATGGCGAAATTTATAGTCAAAATGCGAGTAGCGCATCGAAGAAGCGCTTGCAGTGGGCATGTTCGTGGGCACTCTCGACCCTCAAGCGACTATTTCCCAATTTATGATGTTCTTCAAGCCGACCATGTTCCAGGCCTTGATCGACAAACTGGCCCAGATGGACCAGATGGGTCATAAACCGTCTCCTCCAAAGCCGGAGCTGCGAAACGAAAGGGGTAAAGGGAAGCGACATTCGTTGCGAATACCCAACAGCAGCCTAGTGGTCCAAAATTAACGGATCGCCTAGAGGAAAGACGGTGATACTATAATGAGAAGATGAAGCGCCCTTATTCGTTCCCCCGGGACAAAACGAAGAGATTGTTCGAGCTAGCGGTGCGCAATAGGCTCATCAATTTGCCGAATCCAAAACGACTGTTGCAACCCAGAGAGGTTAATAGTCCCAATTATTGCCCCTACCATCAAACGGTAAGCCATCCAATTGAGGATTGCTCGTCTTTAAAGGCTGGATTGAAGATCAATACCAACAGGGCAAATTTGTCTTGTCCGAAAATTAGAAGGTGAACCCACCACAGCTACACGCTCCCAAGAAGACGGATACACCGGGGGCATCATGCTCCTTCATAAAAGAAACTCCATGGGAGGTCGCTCTTTCAGTCAAGATGAAAAGAATGCTTAAGGATCTCCAAACATGCCCGGCGGTCAGATGGAAAAATCCACTGGAACCCGAGATCAACGAGAGAATGCTGAAACCGCGCCCAACTCCAAACATTGGTGGTGATAACCAAAGTGCTCACACCCAGCCGTCAAAGTCTTCGAAGAAGAAGAAGAAGACCAAAAAGCCCGTGAAGCCTGGTGACAAGCGCACGGACCTGCAAAAACAGATTGACGCGCTGGAAGAATATAACCAGAAGGCGCGGACCCCGGTCACACTCCAAGAATTTCTCAACCATGTCCTTGAGGACGGAGATGATGACAATGGAGAAGACTCGTCGAATGAATCTGAAGATTATGTGGCAAGTTGCCATGTGATTTCTCACTCGTCGATAAACGATGAAGAAGCTCCTTACACAGAGAAACTGGGGGCAAATCCTGAGCCGGAACTTCTAGGGCCATCAGACGAAATGATTGATGCATTCCTGGACGAGGCTCTTCTTAAAAGCAAAGCTGCTCGAGAGCGTGAGATGGCCATATTTGAAAAAGCCAAACGCCGGCAACTGGACGAAGGGGTTGAAACACTCCCGCCAGATCAAAGTACCTCCGTCGCAAATAAAAGCAGGTTCAAGACGAGGAAGAGATTCGCCAAAGCCATATCAGTGGGAATGAAGCTGCCACCCTCCGAAGGAAACATTCTTGGTGAAGCGGAAATACATTCTAGCTACTGCTTATATCATCGAAAGATTGTGCACCCCACCGAAGAGTGCAACGCTTTTAAAAGATGGTGGCAGGGATATGTTGCTCACCGACAACATTTCAAGTGGATAAAATGCAAAACTCGTCGGGAGAAAAGAAACACGACCGAGGAGCGTAAAAGAACTACCGATAACTGTCATATGGTTGACTGTGGGGGATCGCAAGTTCTCACCTTTGGGAGCGATTCTGATGAAGAAATAGCTCTTGGCCCTCTCTTCAAAGAATCTACCTCGGGAAAAGAGGAAGAACCGAAGAGCTGCGAGAACATTCAGCTGCGCAATCGCACATTACCTGAAAAGAATCTCGGACCTGCAAATAAGGGCTCGAACAAAAAGGATAAGGGGAAAGAAAAGGTTCCTGAGGATATCGCCCTCGATGATCGAGTCGTCGAAGAGCTGGCAACCAAGGACCCGCCCAAGAAAATTAAGGTGGATTACAACGTTCTGGCGCACCTAAGAAAGATACTCTCGCATCTCAGCATTCTCGACGCCCTTCTGCTATCAAAAGAAGCAAGAGATTCTTTGATCAAGGCGTTACAAGAGCCCGAGCAATTCCAAGCATTCCTCGCCGAAGAAAAGATGAAGGACGAGTTGGAAGAAGTGCATACGGCCGATATTGTAACAACCGAGTCCAGTTCTACTAATTCCAGTTATCATATATTGATGTGTGGTATTTATTTCATTTATCTTGCTTGATTGTTACTTATTGAAATTTTACCCCTTTAATTCAATTCTGCATATAACAATTTATGGCATCTAAAATAAAATTAAAAATATTCATCTTGGCCTGCTTGACACCCCTAACCCTGTTGTAGCGTCCGTGCATCGTGTTCTCGTCCCGTTCAGTGAAACGGGCGAGTTTAGACGGCTACGTGCATGCACGTGTGTCCGTTTTGGGGGTATGCTTTTCGATCATAAAACACTTCATTTTAAATTTTGGATCCCGCCTAAAATTCTATTATTTCAATTTCAAATTTTTGGACCCGACCCGGGCGCGATTTGGAAATGTTTTATTTTGCGCCAAAATCCCAAATTTTAATATTTTTAAAAACCATCGTATATTTTCTTAACCTTATAAAATATTCACTGTTCCCTAAATCTTTCACCAAATTTTCTAACCTCAGCCAATCAGATTTCTCCTTTTACGTGGGCCCCAACTTCTCTCTCCTCTCTCTCTCCCGTCGCCCTCATATCTCTCTCTCTCCTCTTTCTCTCTCTCTCTCTCCCCCCGTCTCTCTCCCTCTCTCTCTCTTCCCATCCTTCTCTCTCTCCTCTAATATATTTTTTCCCTCTTCCTCATTTCTTTTACGTGAACCCAACCCCAGCAACCCTACCGCCGCGTGCCCCTAGCCGCCGCAGCCCTAACGCCGACACCACCACCACCACCAGGCTCGTCGCCTCCTCGTCCTCAACTTCATCTCATCCACTTCCTCCTCTTCACTTCCTATCCCCGAGAACCCACGACCTGAGCACCTGCAACCCCGAGCAACCCTGGAACCCTTCATCACCGGCGACTCGCCGTCGCCACCACCCGACCTCGTCACTTCCTCACCCCCCTCTCCAATCCCCAACACCACAAACCACCACCACTATCAACCTCACCACCTTTCCGACCCCAAACAACAGCCATCCAAGAAACCCACCGCCGACGACTGCCCTCGTCGTCGCCTCCCGCCATCATCCTCGCCTCCTCACCCTTTCATCTCCACTGCACCCTCCTTCCTCCTTCGTTCAACCCCGTCCACCCTGCACCTACTCCCGCGGCCATCTGCGCACCCTGCACGTGTTTGCGCCACCGGATCTGTGCGGTTTCGCCTCCGTGCCCCGGCCTTCGTACAACCCTCTGTAAGCCTTCTCTCCACCATCCTTCCTCTCTTCTCCTTTTTCCTTCTTCCATTACAATTCTTGAAATCGTAGTTTCACTGTTTTTGGGTTCGCTGGAATCCGGCCGTGCCGGCGACGCGTCCCGACGTTCCAGCGAGGTACCCCGACCCGCGTGGTTCCATTGTTCATCGTTTGGGTTCATTCCGTGAACCGTGCGCCGGACGCGAGTTTCCCCGCCGACATTCTACGTTCCGTTTTCCCGATTCGTGACCCGTCGAGGCAAGTACCCCTTGCTACATGCTATACAATATTTGCATATATATTATGACACCCTAAACCTGTAAATTTAACTTTGGTACGATCATTTCTCATTTTCATGTACAATATTGTTATATATCATTTTATCTTTAAATTTGGAACCTACAGTTTGCAGTTGAACCTAATAACCACATTTACCTGTTTAATCACATTTTAATATTGACATAGCTTATGACATTTATCTCTATAGTTTCGTTCCATTTGGACACCCGTGTGCATTTTAACCTGTAATAGCTGTATTGAACCTTTATATAACTCATTGCACCTCTAAAGTTCTTAAACTTGTTAACATGATTAAAAGGCCATAATTGTCATACTGCATTCGCATAACATTGAAATCATCTCTGTGACACAGCTGATAACTGTACCACAAATTAAGTAAATCTGCCTATTGCTTAATTCATTGCTTATATCATGTTGATGATAACCATGCTTACTTGTATAACTGATTGTAAGCACACCCATGATATTGTTTACATCTTGACCTGACTTGCTACATATATATTGATCTACCCGACATGGTACCGTATACTACTTGACTTGACCTAATGTACCATGACCTGACCCGTTACCTGATCTTGTGTCTAATGCCAACAAACCTGACATGTAGTCCTCATGGACCGTTCTTGTTGTCTATCCAGACAAACCTGTTTACCTGATCCTGTGTTGGCATTAGTTTCTTGATTTCGGGATACCAGACTTGACTTACACATATAACTTGGGGGTATGGGAAAATCAAAGGTGAAACCTGACTTGTAACTCAACAGTTCACTACTTGTACTGATCAGTTTTAGAGGCCAGGCCCGCCTCGTGACGATGCTGCTGACAACGTTGGTCTTTATCCTTTCCCTGTTAGTGCCTAGCGGCACGTCTCGGTTTCAGCCCGAGAATCTTAGACCGTAGTCCCGGGCATGCACGGGATACTATTGAGTTACATCGATGATTCATCAATTTAATTTCAAAGACTTTAGAACAAAGAACCGGATAGCACAGTTTAGTTTACCTACTGCACACTACCCTGCACTGCTCTGATTCATATTATTGTTACCCTTGCTTTATTCATGTTTATATTCGCATTGCCTGTTTATTATGTTATTACTTGATGACTTGACGCGCGGACGTCTGGGTTTTGCATGGCCCAGATTCTTCTACCCTGTTGCAGACTGATTAGGAGTTTTGCCGCTGTTAGACGAGCGGTGAGGTTCCTGTCGGTATGTATTTTCACTCTAGGTGTTTCATTTATTGTATCTTTTGGCTTCCGCATATTGTTATCTCTTTACTCTTTTAATCTGTCTTATGGACATGTACTAGATAGTTAGTTTACTTTCCTGTTCTTGATATCTCCACAACCGTAATGTGACTGTGGAAGGATTTTTCCTATCCACATGTAGCATGGTTGGTTATGTTACGTGCCCACTTTAGCGTACTTTGGGAAGCGGGGCGTGACATGGTTCTTTTGGTATCAGAGCTATGGTTAGTCGGGTTGATTCTTTTGTAGTTGGGTATTGTACCCAATACGCGAATCAGAATACCCGTGTTTAGGAAACATGTCCTGCCACCTTGCCGTTTTACCATTCTTGAATCACATTCTTCCTGATTATATCTTTTACAATGTGCAAACTTCCTTTGCATATCGACACGAAACCTGATTCCTTGTTATCTCTAGGACTTAGGCGACTTAGGTGGAGTTATGTAATTGTGGCTATGATACCGCGGCATAGTTACAATGCGGCACTTTATTTAAGTATCTTGGAGTTCTAGCCTTGATCTATATTCAGAATCTATCGTCATACTAATGTTGGGTGTTTTGAGTTCAGGATTATAGCCGGTAAGAATTTGAAGACGTACCAAGGGCGTGTGGATGAAGCCGCCATACTTGGAGTGATAAGGGGAATGCTAAAGAATCAAAGGAAACAGACCGAGCTGATCCAGCAGCAAGCGGACTCATTTCAGGAAGGTTTGCAGATCGTTCAGCAGTCTGTGAACAATGTTGGAGCTAAACCAGTTGATCGAGTAGGAACAGTAGCAGATTTCAGGCGTTTGGGACCGTCAACATTTACTGGTCTGGAGGAGCCGTTGCCAGCGGAGCAGTGGCTAGTTGACACAGAGAACTTGCTGGTTGCGGCACCGATTCTAGATAAGAAAGGAGTTGATGTGGTACACATTCAGTTAGTGGATTACGCCCGAGAATGGTGGCTTGTGGAGGAAAACTGTTTGCCCAAGCCGATCAAGTAGGCGTATTTTCCAAAGAGTTCCTAGAGAAGTTCTTCCCGCGGACCGCAAGGGAGGAAATGGAAGAGAATTTTATCGGGCTAAAGCAGAAGGGAACACCTGTAGATGTACATGCAGCAGAACGGACAAGACTCAGCAGATTCGCTGGACCTTTGGTTGCCAACGATGCAAACAGGGAACGGAGGTTCATGCGCAGCTTGAACGTGGACATCCAGAGGCAGATTGTCTCCCTGGGTTTGACCACTTTCTCACAAGTACTTGCGGCAGCCGAGAGCAGCAGAGTTTATCTGGGATGAAAGGAAGTTTGCAGCAGACAGCAGTTGCGGTAAGGAAGCAGTTCTGTCGGGCCAGTCGCGTTTAGGGCTAGGCCGACAAACAACATTCTTGCATCTATGGAAGTTGATAAAGGTGAAGGACCGGCTATTGTTCGCGATTTAATGGACATGTTTTGAAGATATATCAGGTCTACCGCCGAAGCGAGACGTGGAGTTCGCAATTGATCTTATTCCTGGGGCAGCGCCAGTATCCAAAGCGTGTTATCCAATGGCACCAGTAGAGTTGGAAGAAGTCAAGAAACAGGTTGCTGAATTGCTTGAGAAGGGTTGGATTCGAAGCAGTAACTCGCCTTGGGGAGCTCCAGTTCTTCTAGTAAAGAAGAAGGATGTCACAAGAAGGATGTGCATCGACTATCGAGAATTAAACCGGGTGACTATTAAGAACAAGTACCCGATCCCTCGCATTGGCGAACTTTTCGAGCAGCTTAGTGGCGCGAGGGTATTCTCAAAGCTGGATTTGTGATCCGGATATCATCAGGTCTGAGTGAAAATAGAAGATATTTGCAAGACGGTGTTCCGAACTCGGTATGGACATTACGAGTACTTAGTGATGCCCTTCGGAGTAACGAATGCGCCGGCAGTATTCATGGACTTGATGAACCGAATCTTTTCACCGTTCTTGGATCAGTTTATTATGGTGTTCATTGACGACATTCTGGTTTACTCGAAGAGTTTTGAAGAGCATGCTGAGCATTTGAAGATTGCACTGCAAACGTTGAGACAAGAGAAATTGTATGCGAAGATGAGTAAGTGCGAGTTTTGGCTGAAGGAAGTAAAGTTTTTGGGGCATGTTGTGTCTGGCGATGGAATTGCCGTCAATCCAGAAAAGATTGCAGCAGTTCGTGATTGGCCGATTCCGAAGGATGTTGCGGAGATAAGAAGTTTTCTTGGACTCACCAGATATTACAAAAGATTTGTGGGGAACTTTGCTCGTCTGGCAGAGCCGTTAACCAAGCTTACGCGCAAGGAGGTACCTTTTGTGTGGATGGACAAATATGCGTTAGCTTTTGAGACGTTGAAGCAGAAGTTGATAACCGCCCCTATTCTGACCGTGCCAGACAATTCCGGAGGATTGGTGATTCACAGCGACGCATCTGGGAAAGGATTGGGATGTGTTTTGATGCAGCATGGGAAGGTTGTAGTGTACGCATCGAGACAGTTGAAGATCCATGAGAAGAATTACCCAACCCATGACTTGGAACTTGCGGCTGTGATTTTCGCTTTGAAGATTTGGAGACACTACCTTTTAGGCGAAAAGGTCGAAGTTTTTACTGATCATAAGAGCTTGAAGTATGAGTTCACACAGAAGGAGCTTAATATGAGGCAGCGTAGATAGTTGGAGCTGATGGCTAACTACGATCTTGATCTTAAGTACCATCCAGGGAAGGTAAACATCGTGCCGGATGCGCTTAGTCGGTTACCAGCAATTCAGGTGTTAACTACGCAGAAGGAGATCGTTGCAGATTTTCGAGGATTTGACATGGAGGTTGTGCTACCGTATTCTACGGGACAGTTGATGCAGCTGCAAGTACAGTCATCGTTGATCGAGAATATTAGTGCAGCACAATCGCAAGACCCTAGACTGCAAAAGTTTCGAGGACAGGTTGAAGCCGGACTACGAACAGATTTATTGATCCACGAAGATGGTTCGTTGAGGTATGGTAGTCGTTTGTGTGTGCCAAAGGGAGATATACATGAAGAGCTTATGGAGGAGGCACACAGTTCAGCGTATTCTGTACATCCAGGAGGCACAAAGATGTACCGAGATATTCGACAGCATTTCTGGTGGGAAGGCTTGAAATGGGAGATTGCTCGCTTTGTGGCAAAGTGCTTAGTGTGTCAGCAAGTTAAGGCTGAACATCAAAGGGTTGCTGGTTTATTGCAACCACTTCCGATTCCTCAGTGGAAGTGGGAACATATAACCATGGATTTCGTGACGGCTTTACCGCGGAGTCCAAAAGGCAACAATGCAGTATGGGTGATTGTTGATCGATTGACCAAGGCAGCTCACTTCATTCCTTTCCGGGTTGGTCAATCAGCAAAGACTTTGGCAGAGCGGTACATGCAGGAGATTGTAAGATTGCATGGAGTACTGGTGAGCATCGTGTCCGATCGGGACACTCGGTCCTTATCACACTTCTGGAGGAGTTTACAGAAAAGATTGGGGAATCGATTGAAGTTTAGCACAGCTTATCATCCTCAAACTGATGGTCAGTCGGAGAGAACGATCCAAACTCTTGAAGACATGTTGAGAGCATGCATGTTGGACTTCAAGGGTTCTTGGGAGGATCATCTGCATTTGGTGGAGTTTTCTTACAACAACAGTTTTCAGGCAACTGTCCAGATGGCTCCATTTGAAGCTTGTATGGTCGTAAATGTCGTTCACCTGTTTGTTGGGATGATATCGATGAACGAAGATTGTTACACAGACGGACTAAAGAGACTCTTGAGACGCCAAGGTGTACCCCTTAAGCAAACTGCGCAACAAGCACGGTTCTATAACAGGATCTGGAATGTTCCCAAAACTCAACGAAAGTTGCCCAACGGGAGAATGGAAACGACAGGGCTTGGGTATGTTCAATCCAAGAAATGGGAGCTACTCCGCGATTGCTACGTCATACATGACTTTGATGAAGAAGGAGATGCTCTATGGAAAGATGCTAACCCTGAACCAGAACGAGCTACCACAGTGAAAATGCCAAGTCCGTCGTTCGAAGAACAGATGGACAAGCTTATAAGGGAAGCGGGTCAAAAGGTTCGAGATGACCATAATCGCGAAATGGCCATCTACGAGAAAGCCAAGATGCGGCGCCTCCTTCAGCAGGCTGCAGAAAGTGACGATGCCCTTCGTCGCCAGCCCGTCATACAAAAGGCCCGACGCAGAGGCAAAAATAAATCAAAGAACGGAAAAAACATTCGACGGCAACCAAGCGGGTCTGAGAAGCCACGCGAACGAGAATCGAGCAACCGGGATCCGTCTCTTATAAAGAAGATGGGTCGAGAATATTCTTTTCCCCATGACAAGACAAAGAAGATATTCAATCTCGTCGTAAAGCATCAGATGATGACACTCCCGGAGTCCAAGCACCCCGAGCAAGCAAACGGGGTCTCTCACCCTGACTATTGCTCCTATCACCGAGCAATAGGACATCCTCTCGAAGACTGCTTCACATTCAAAGACTGGGTAGAAGACCAGTATCAGCAAGGCAGATTCGCTCTATCCAACAGCTGGAAGGTAACTCAGCCACATTAGCATGAACCAAAAACCGTGCCCACAGTGAAAGTAGAACCAGATCAACATCGGTCTTGGAAGCGATTTCATACCTGCCACGTGATAACGCTGTCAAAAGAAGAGCCCGAGAATATGGATGACCTCCCCTGGTGCTTCGAAAACGATGATGGCGAAGTGATCTCAGAGTTTCCACCGGCGCCGAAAGAGCTGGAAGATGGAATACATATTACTGCAGATAACCTTAGAAAGATTGATTTGGGAACGACAAGTGACCCGCGGCCGACATTTGTCAGTGAGCTGTTGTCTGAAGAAAGGGTGGCTATGCTAAAGGACGTGCTCATGCAGCATAGAGATTGCTTCGCATGGAACTATTCCGAGAGGCCAGGACTGGATTCAGAGATTGCTGTACACAAATTGGCGATATCTCCAAACATCAAGCCGATCAAACAAGCACCGAGAAGAATGCGGCTCGAGCTTGAGATGAGCATCAACACCGAGGTCAAGAAACTAATCGACTCCGGCTTCATCCAAGAGATTCAGTACCCTGATTGGATCGCCAATATTGTCCCGGTGATGAAGAAAAATGGGACGGTGCGCATATGTGTGGACTTTCGAGATCTCAATAAACCTTGCCCAAAAGACGACTTCCCGGTGCCAGTTACCGAGCTGATGATAGACAATACGTCCACTCATAAAGTTTTCTCCTTCATGGACGGCTCGTCAGGTTACAATAAGATAAAGATGCATCCCGAGGACCAAAAGCATACAGCCTTTCGGACCCCTTTGGGTATATTCTGCTACAAGGTGATGCCCTTCGGTCTAAAGAACGCCGGTGCCACCTATCAGAAGGCCATGACAAAGATTTTTGACAACCTCATACATGAAATCATCGAATGCTATATCGACGACCTCGTAGTTAAAAGCAAATCATACGAGGAACATTTAGAGCATCTGAAAATCGTGTTTTAGCGCCTTGGGAAATACAACTTGAAGATGAACCCTCTTAAATGCGCGTTCGGAGTTTCCTCGGGCAAGTTCCTAGGATTTGTCGTCCGACACCGAGGCATCGAGATAGACCCGTCGAAGATCAAGGCGATTATGAAAATGCCTCCGCCAAAGACTCTCAAACAACTGCGGTCTCTCTAAGGAAATCTCGCGTATATCCGGCAATTCATAGCCAATCTCTCCGGCAAGTGCCGCCCGTACAGTCACCTAATGAAGAAAGGGACTCCTTTCGTCTGGGATCACAAATGCCAAAGCGCACTGGACGAAATCAAGCAATACCTGCAGAATCCGCCAGTAATAGCCGCTCCTATCAAAGGAAAACCTCTCGTCCTGTACACAACAGCCCTCGAAGGTTTTTTAGGTGCACTGTGGGCATAAGAGAACGACCAAGGGAAAGAAAGAGCTCTACTATCTGAGTCGAGTTCTACTGGGGGCAGAAAGCAACTACTTCCACATCGAAAAACACTGCCTGGCGTTGATCTTCGCAATAACGAAGCTCAGACACTATGCGTTAGCACATGAGGTCCATCTCATATCAAAAGTGGATCCTCTCAAATACTTGATGTCGAAGGCCATATTAACAGGGCGGTTCGCTAAATGGGCCCTGCTCTTGATGGAGTTCTTGATAACTCATCGGCCTCTTAAGGCAGTGAAAGGCCAGGCCATCGCCGACTTCCTCGCTGAGCATCCAATACCTGCCGATTCTCCTTTGAATTACGAACTGCCAGACAAACATGCGTTTGACATGATCGACGGGGATGATACCCGGTGGGAACTCTATTTTGATGGAGCGTCTTCCATGAAGAAGCGCAAACAAAGCACACCCATAATCAAATCTGGGGTAGGCCTCATCTTCGTGACTCCACAAGGAGGGATAATGCGCTTTACCTTCTCCTTAACAGATTTGATGACGAATAATGAAGCCGAGTACGAAGCTTTGATAGCAGGTCTTGAGATCGCCGTCGACATGGGAATTGAAAACCTCCTCATATATGGAGACTCCCAGCTGGTCGGCAGTCAAGTAAATGGCGACTATCAGACATGCAAACCTGAGTTGGTGAAGTACGGAGAGAAAGTGCTACACCTGCTGACTCAAATTCCTTCCTACACCGTGGAAAGTATACCGCGTGCGGAAAATAGCAAGGCGGATGCATTAGCTAAGCTCGCTAAAGAATTGGCCGATGAGAACCTCGATGACGTGAGGATCGTGGTACAAAGTCATCGGGTTCTTACACCGGCAGAAATATCTCCGGAGTCGTCCGAAGAAAAGGAAGTGACCGAGCAAATGGCTCTGCAAATAAAAGACCAGGAAAAGGCTGTGGATTGGAGAGAAGTCTTTATAGACTACTTCAAATCCCGTCGAACACTTGAAGATGCATCCTCAAGACATCAGCTTATGAAACGAGCTCTGTCTTTTGCTTTCGTCAATGATACTCTGTATAAGAGATCATTTGATTCTCTATGGCTAAGATGCCTGGGACCTGAAGAGGCAAAATGAGTCGTCCAAGAAACGCATGACGGACTATGCGGTTCTCACCAAGCCGGGCCGAAGATGAAGCTGAAGATCAAACGGATGGGTTACTATTAGCCCACGATGATCCAAGACTGCCTCGAATACGCGGAGCAATGCCACTCGTGCCAGATTCACGGGACTTCATCCATCAGCATCCAAATCCACTACATCCAACGGTGGCTAGCTGGCCGTTCGAAATGTGGGGAACTGGTATAATTGGCCCGATTGAGCCAGCATCGTCCAGAGGATATCGGTTCATTTTGGCGACAACTGATTACTTCTCCAAGTGGGCAGAAGCAGTACCGCTGAGGGAAGTGAAGACGGAGAATATCCTCTATTTCTTCAAGACGCACGTCATTTATCAGTTTGGAACTCCGCGACGGATCATCTCCGATAACGGGCCGGCCTACAGAAGCCACAAGATCAGCCACTTCGCACAACAGCATAACATAGACTGGAGATATTCATCGGTCTATAATCCCCGAGCTAACGGTCTAGCTGAGGCTTTTAACAAGACATTGACAAAGATCGTGAAAAAGACGGTATCTCGAAATAAGAAGGACTGGCACGAGAGACTACATGAAGCTCTCTGGGCGTATCGAACTACGTTCAAAACGGCCACGAACACAACGCCGTACGCGTTGGTATTCGGCACAAAAGCGGTATTCCCCCTCGAGATAGAGTTACCCTCTCTACGAGTGGCCATTCACTATGAGCTAACAGACGAAGAAAATGCTCACCTTCGGCTTGAGGAGCTCGATGCCCTTGATGAAACTCGGCTCATAGCACAACAGAATCTGGAGGCTTATAAAGCAAAGATGACGCGCTCATATGAGAGATTGACCAGGCCGAGAACATTCCGCCAAGGCGTACTCGTGCTAGTGGTTAAAAGACCTATGATCCCCAATCGCACCAAGCGGGGGAAATTCGAGCCAAATTATGAAGGCCCGTATATCATAGACAAAGTCTACCAGGGTGGAGCCTATCTACTCATGGACATGCATGATGAAAGACCTTTCAGGCCAATAAACGGTCGCTTCCTAAAGAAATACTACGCCTGACGAGTCACGGCTTAGGTCAACGATAGATGACGACGCCTATGTCCGCTCGCAATCTTCCTAAGCCCAAACTCTATAAGTAGTAGCCAGCTTCCTTAACAATAGACCGAAACGTCCTTAAACTAACAACGGACCGAAATGTCCCAAAACTAACGGACCGAAATGTCCTAAAACTAACAATGGACCACTATGTCCTAAAACCGGCGTTGGACCGAAACGTCCTTAAACTAACAATGGACCACTATGTCCTAAAACTAGCTGTTGACCGAAACGTCGATAAACTACTACGGATCGCAGCATCCTGAGGCTGAAAAAAAAAATAAAAATAAAAATAAAAAAATAAAAAAAGAAGAAGAAAACGGTATGTCCATAAGCAAAATGGGCATGGATGAAAACCCGAAAGGGCTCCATGAGTAAAAACAGGAGGGCTACCGGCGAGTTTTGTGAAAACCCGAAAGGGCGCAACCTCGTTAAAAGATACTTGCAAGGTCCTCTCGACCTTGTGAGGAGAAACCACCTACGTGAAATCCTTACGACTCACAAGGGAGCAACACACTTAGGGATCCCCACGATTCCTAAGGAGAAATTACACTTACAAGATCCTCACGACTCGTAAGAAGAACCCTCTTATGAGACCCTCACGGCTCATAAGATTCAAAAGTCTTAAGCTACAAGGATCTGAACCTGTTCTTAAGCGGCCACCACAACCTCCATTGCTGCCCTACAAGCGGTTCAGTATTGACCCTTGAATACAATCCACGGGCGCGAATAAACATTTCCCTAACAAAGTCCCATCTGTGACTAGGGATATATCTACACGGTGAACAGCCCTTGTAAGTCCTCTCAACTTAGAAGGAGAAAATACTCTTGTAAGATCCTTACGACTTACGAGAAGCCATACACTTAGGAGTCCTCACGATTTGTAAGGAGAAAACGCACCTACGAGATCCTCACGGCTCGCAGGGAGAAATACCTTTATGAGACCCTTACGGCTCATGAAGTCAAAAGCCTTAGTCGACAGGATCCTAACCCTGTTCGCTAAGCCACCTTTATTCAACATCGACAGAGGCAAATGATGATCCGCTCTTGGCAATATCCCAGTTGTAGCGGTGCTGATGCCGAAATCAGTGTCTAATTCCAAACTTGCAGCGAAAAGCCAGCGATCCAGACATGCATACGAAATAGCCGAAATGATGGGGCAACTTGCAAACAAGATCAGCAAGTAAAAATATATGCATGCAAAATAGCCGAAATGATTGGGCAATACGCAATAAAAAGCAGCGAGTAAAAATAAAACAAATAGCCGAAATGATTGGGCACCGCGAAAAATAGCCGAAATGATTGGGCAAACGCGACCTTCGCGATATAAAAGCTGAAATGACAGAGCATCACGGAAAGAAATAAAAAAAATGAAATTTATGCCCTACAGGTGATATCACATCAATCCCTGTATACAATCCAGGGACGCAAACGAAGAAGGAATCACACCTTCCCTCCCCAGGCTCCATCAGAAGAAGAAGCCAAATCTCAACGGTTCACACACAGCCTGCAGATCATCTCAACATTCGTCTCATTACAACAGACGCAACATCAAGTAAAGCGGAACCGCGGCAATTCCCAGTTCCATGACTCGACGGTGCAAAGATGACCGAGAGTCAAACCCCGACTCCGTGAAATACGGATAAAGTCAACCTTTCCTGGTTTCGTTGAACACGGCTTATGTCAATCCTGACCCCGTAGGAAATGTCCAGAGCGGAGCCTGGTCCAAGCAGAACACGGATATGACCCCGTAGGAAGCATCCAGAGCAAATTCCTGGTCACGTGGAATGCGGCTTATGTCAATCCTGACTCCGTGGACGTCCAGAGCGGAGCCTGGTCCTCGCAGAACACGGCTATGACCCCGTGGGAAGCATCCAGAGCAAATTCCTGGTCACGTGGAACGCGGCTTATGTCAATCTTGACCCCGTAGGAAACGTCCAGAGCGGAGCCTGGTCCTCCCAGAACACGGCTATGACCCCGTGGGAAGCATCCAGAGCAAATTCCTGGTCATGTGGAACACGGCTTATGTCAATCCTGACCCCATGGCAAACGTCCAGAGCGGAGCCCGGTCCTCGCAGAACACGGCTATGACCCCGTGAGAAGCATCCAGAGCAAATTCCTGGTCACGTGGAACGCGGCTTATGTCAATCCTGACCCTGTGGGAAACGTTCAGAGCGGAGCCTGGTCCTCGCAGAACACGGCTATGACCCCGTGGGAAGCATCCAGAGCAAATTCCTGGTCACGTGGAACGCGGTTTATGTCAATCCTGACCCCATGGGAAACGTCCAGAGCGGATCCTGGTCCTCGCAGAACACGGCTATGACCCCGTGAGAAGCATCCAAAACGGAGCCTGGTCCTCGCAGAACATGGCTATGACCCCGTGGGAAGCATCCAGAGCAAATTTCTGGTCACGTGGAACGCGGCCTATGTCAATCCTGACCCCGTAGAAAACGTCCAGAGCGGAGCCTGGTCCTCGCAAAACATGGCTATGTCAATCAGACTCCGTGGGAAGCATCCAGAGCAAATTCCTGGTTACGTGGAACGCAGCCTATGTCAATCCTGACCCCGTGGGAAACGTCCAGAGCGGAGCCTGGTCCTCGCAGAACACGGCTATGTCAATCAAACCCCGTGGGAAGCATCCAGAGCAAAATCCTGGTCCCGTGGAACACGGCTAAAGTCAATCTTGACCCCGTGGGAAACACCCAGAGAAACTCCTAACTCCGTGAAATGCGGATAATGGCAACACCATCAATCACTTACAGGTCCTCTTGACCCGTAAGGAAGAAAGCACTCTTGTAAGATCCTTACGACTTATAAGAGAAAATGCACTTAAGAATCCTCACGATTCCGAAGGAGAAAATACGCCTACGAGATCCTCTCGACTCGTAGGGAGAAAAATCTTTATGAGACCCTCACGGCTTATGAAGTTGAAAAGCCTTAGGCAGCAGATCTGAACCTGCTTCCTAAGCCATCACTATCTTTCAAAGAATTCAAGACATAATGCTCTCTATTATCTACAGGCGACGCTTACTAAAGTAATATGCCAACAACAAAGCAAAAAATAAAGGAATGGAAGCGAAAGATTTGTCATTCATACTTCGGAAAATTCTTATATCAATAAAGACAATAAACAAAAGATGCATCGAGATGTTTACAATGGTAAAACCTCAGATCCAGGGCATGGATTGAGTAATTCGAAAGTAAGGCCGTCTAGAATCTTTCTGGCCTTTCTGACCATTCTCGTGTGCATCCTCTGGCGATCATGGGTTTCGAGATCCTCGCCAATGCCCTCCTCCCTTTGATAAGAAGCGATTATCGTCGTCTGCTGGAAAGTTTAATGCAGAATATCGATGAGGTTATCTCGACGCTTCTTTGAGATCAGGCCAGACAGGTACACTGAGTGCACCTTGTCTTCAGCATCATCCAGTGCATTCAGCGGCATGGCTTCGTAAAACCCAGGAAGTGCTCCCCAAATTGCTCCCACTACGATCTTCAAAAGAGCAGAGCGACGAGGAAACAGTAGACCGTTGTGTGTGTATAGACGAGCCATATCTCCACACATTGGACATCTGTAAACTCTTGGTTCTGGCGACGACCCTGTACGCGAATATCCTCATAAGAGATAAACTCGTTCAGACTATATAAATGAACAGCTATGGTGCCTGAAAAAAAAAAGAAACATCATTAAAAGATTAGTAATGAAGAAATCCTCAATTGATTTTCATTAAATGAGAAATCCCTCGGGCAGAGGAGTAAATCTCCCTTTGAAAGCAGTACTCTGTGACAGAGTGACACTTGTCAAATTCTAATCATGAAGGAATAAAAATTCCTCAAGAGCCTTGCTCTGGAAAAAATGATGATGGAATAATCCATCAGAAAAATTGAAATCAATTTTTTATGAATTAAAAATTCTGAGATCTTCAAGATCCATGAACGAACTCTTAAGAATTCTTCATAAGAGATTAACAAATCTACTTGTTTTCAAAAGAGCAAAGCTCTGTTGATGGGTTAAGAAACCCTGAAGGAGATCTCTTTAGATCTATGATTCCATGAGAGCAAAGCTCTGTTAATGAAACCCTAAAAGGGTTTTCTTTAGATCAAAGATCTATGAAGAGCAAGGCTCTGTTAATGGGTAAAATCCTAGATCATTAAAAAATTTAATCTTTACCTAAATTTTGACAGAATTTTTGTCCTTAAGAAAATTCTTAAGATGGAGAGCTATGCTCTGTGAGAGAATAAAAATTCTCAGAAAAAAAGGAAGAAGATGAACAGAAATCATCCTGAGGACCAAAGGTCCTATTTATAGGCACTGGGTGCCGTTTCAACTTCTGAGTTGATCCAAGAGCGCAGATGCTGCCACCGCTGCACTCACATGTGGGCCACGTGAGTGCTACGGTGGGGGCATTTGTTTCCCCCAATCAGAACAAAACTCTGTTTAAAATTTAAATTTTTGAAATGAAGCAACGCTTCAGTTGCAGCGCCAAGTGCGCTGCGCCCTAAGCAGCGCACCACGCGCAAAGCACGTGGGCGCTAGCGCTAGGTGCGCTGCGCTCTAAGCAGCATGCCGCGTGTGCGCTAGCGCTAGGTGCGCCGCGCTCTAAGCAGCGTACTACGTGTCAAACACAGGTGCGCTAGCGCAATGTGCGCTGCTCTTTGTCACGCCCCGCTTCCCGGTGTACGGCGAAGGGACGCGACGAGGTCCGCTACGTATTTACTGTGAAGTAAATACGCTAAGCATATCTAAGCAATATAAAGGTAAATCACAAGAGACAAGAGATATAAAAAATAACAGCAACTTTATTAACAACATTCTTTTGTACAATGCATGATAAGTAAATACATCTGGAATGAAAAGCGATGCCTAAACAATGGCATAACAATAATGAAAAAAATACTGAATAGAACAGGTACAATGTCTAGAGCTCGGGGTCTTCGTGGAACTGATCCAAGTCTTCACCGGTGGGCTCGATCTCTGCCGGGTCCAAAACACATGACGACATTCAAAGAAGAAAGAAATAGAATGTCGTCAGCGAACAGGTCGCTCGGTAAGTTCCAAAGATAAGGAAGAATTAGAAAAGACAGAATAAGAGGTATCTTCTAAAGTATAATATTATAGAATATTGTGTTCACGTTGTTGTTTGTAGCTTGGTACGGAAGGATGCCAGTGTATACGAGAGGGGTCTCAGTATGCTAGAGACCAGGGCAAACGGAATGTACAAGGAACCGTTAAGCCACGGTACAACAGCAACAGAATATAGGTTAGGTGTCTTTATCTTACCGTCTCGTGCCACTTCTAACACCTTCCGCACCAATCTACCCTTTAAACACCGTAGTGTTTTGATTGTATTGTTGTATTGTATTGTATAAGTTGGATGACTGACTAAAACCATGATATCAGTAAACAGATTGTAACTGCATAATCATGTAGACGGAAAAACTGGATAATGGATGTATATCCATGGTTTGATTCAGTCAAGTTGTATAGATTGATAACTGGATTCTTGGATTCATGTGTTCATATTGAATTGAAATATTATAGATTTATATAGTACTTGAATCGTATTCAAGTCGGATTATGATCAGACTCAAACCCGAGTCGGACAGAAGAAATGTAAATCGAAGGCCTATATTTACTAGGGTCCTTAGGGTAATTTATAAAACTTGAGGGGGTTTTATGTAAAAATACTTTTGTATAGTTTTCAAGATACACCCAAAATATTTATTATTCGTCTTTATAGTTATAATGAGTGTAATTTTATTTTGTGATATTTCTAGTGAAAATATCCTAATTACATAAATAAAGGTATTTATCTGTAATATTGATTTATTTGAAATTCATGGTATTTTAATGTAAAATTTAGTCTTGTGATTTTTAGAAAAAGTGGGATATTTATATTATAACAAAATAGATATTTTAATGATAAATATACATATATTTATACAAAAATAATTTCAATAAATATTTTATATTCTAGAAATCTCATTTTTCTTAAGATGTCGTATTCCAAACCTTTCAAGACCGAATGCTCCTTGCGGAGGTCTGAATCTCGCACTACTAAGCCCGAGGTTGCACGATAAACCGTACTATCCCTAACGGTTTTCCCAAAGATGAGTTGTAGTGGCGCTTTGCAAAGATTTTATAAATACTAATTCTTTAGAAAACGGTTTTATAAAGTAAAAGGTATTTATTTGCAAAGGTGTAAATTTTCCGTATTTTAAATTCTAGGGTTTCCTACGCCAACTAGCCTATTTCTAAATGGTCTAAACGACAAGTCGTTAGAAGCCTCAAATCGCCCCTTCACCGCCAATTGTGGCCAGCTAAGTACAAATGAGGAAAGGAAGGATCCGCTCACGAATCGTGAGACGGGCCTTTTAAAGTTACCTTTACTCACTTGCCTAGCCTAGACACCACAAAGTCAGGTTTAGATAAACGATCGATGTCTACAACATATCGTATTTTCCTATTAAAAGATATTTGTTTTAAAAGTGTATCAAACCTAAAACTTTTAGAAAAGGTTTTATTAAGAAAACGGTATTTAAATGTAAAATCTTGTTTTATCGTATTCTAAGTTTTCAAGGTAGCGTGTTATGTTTGCATATGAGTGTGTGAGGAGGTAGGTCATTATCTCGTGATCTACTTTAAGGTATAGCAATGTTAAGGGGGTTAAATGTGAAAATGAAACATTGTGGTATTTAAATGAAAAAATACAATATATTGCAAAATCTATCATTTCATGTGAGGAAACTTATTCAAATTATTTGTTAAGTGATTAATAGTCAACATAGAAATGTTTAAGTATGAATGTATAGGTGAGAAGTGAGATTTTATAGAAAACCGAATTGGAAATCGGCTTTGTTCCGATTCCGTCGGGTTTTGTAAATTCGTATTTTTATGAAAGAAAAGAAAAATAGAAAGGGGGACTTACGGGTTTGGACAACAATAGAGAGTGAGAGGGAAGTAGAGGGTTTGCCGGTGCGTCGATTCGTCGTTGAGAGTTCCTAGCACGATCACCGGAATTTCACCGTCGATTTCGTCAGCGCTTCGCCTTTCGCTCGTTTCCAAAGTACCAAAGTTCTCTTGGAATTTTGAGAGAGTGGACTCAGAAATTTAGGATGAGAGGGTAGAGGGTAGGGGGTGTATTTATAGGGTTAGGCTAGGGTTGGGGTTTTTAATAAAAAAATATGTAAAAATTATATAAAAATCATTAAAAAATGAAGTAAATGGGGGTTAATGGGCTCTCTGTAACCGATCCGAATATTTAAAGTATGCAGGGGTGTTGACCAAGAAAAGATACCTAACTTCTATGTTGGCGACTCGGCCGTCCAGCCGAGTCCGGCCGGCGGCGCCGGCCCGAGTCGACCGGTCCGCCGGTCGAGTCAGGTCGAGTCAGGTCGTCGGGTGTGGCTTCTGGTGCATTTAATTTTTCATGTGTAGAAGGAAATTTGTGAGAAACGCACGTGTAACTGTTGGTATTCTAAAAAATCAAAAACAAAATAATATTAAAAATAATGTGTGGCATGGGATTTGAACTCTGGTGGCTTGGTTCAGCAATGCAGAGTCTTACCAATGAGCTACAAGCTCCTTCATGTAATTATGGAGTGAAATAAATACTTAAAGAGATATCAGCAACAATAAATACTCCAAGTATACATTGAATTTAAATCAATTCTTTTTACATTAAAAATGGAGTTGTTACACTCTTCAAACAGCACACCACGTGCAAAGCACGGGTGCGCTAGCGCTGGAACTAAAACCTCCCCACCGTTAGATCAAAGATCTAATAATAATGATAAATCATTAATTAATCAGAATTAAATCCTGTTAAGGAAAGATTCCTCAAAATCTTTCCAAATAACAAGATTGTGCTCTGTAAATCAGAGCACCGTTGGATCAATGATCCAATGGTAAATAAAAATTACCAAAAGACAGAATAAATTCTGTATGGAAAGATTTTCCAATTTTGTTAAAAACAAGAAAATTGCCTTCTGTAAAACAGAAACTCTAGGATCAAAAATCCAATGGTGGGGAAACATCCCCAAATCAATCAGAGAAAGATCTCTTTAACTGACTCAACAAATCAGCCTACCCTATAAAAAGGCCCCTAGACTTTAAGTCTCAGAGAGAGATACAAAAAAGAAAAAGAGAGAAACCTCCCCAGAAACTTTGAAAAAAATTTAAAGAGCAAGCTCTTGCAAGAAGATTTTTCTTCAAGGTAAGAAGGAAGGATGATAAACACAGAGATGAAATCATCTCATGATTAAAAAAGAAGAATTCATTTCTTTAAAAAGATCATAGATCTACAAAGATAAAAAGTCTTTCACAAAGAGATCAAAAGATCTCATTATAAAAATAAAAGAAGAACATAATTCTTCTCACAGATCATGGATCTATAAAGGCAAAGCCTTTCATCAACATAGGAGATTGGAAATATCTCCTGCAAAATAAGAACTATTGTTCTTAGATCTTGAGACAAAGCCTCTTTTAAAAGAACATAAATTTGTTTCTCAGATCATAAAATTGATCAGATACGTTTTGCGATCTTGAACTGCGCTTTGCGCTCTTGAACTACGCTTCTGCGCTCTCTGGAATGGCGCTCAGCACCAAATGCGCCACGTGTCAATCACGTATGCGCCAATTAACAACTTGCGCTTTGCACTTCTGAAATAGCGCACTATGCTCATGGGTTGGCGCTCAGCGCCAGGCGCACCACGTGTCACTCACGTATGCGCCACTAAACTGAAAGCGCAATGCGCTCATGGATTAATGCTCAGCGCTCATAAACTGGCATCATGCGCTCATTATCTAGCGCCTAGCGCCAAGTGCAACACGTGTCCCTTACATGTGGGCCACATAGCAGAAGAGCACTACGCTTTTTGACTGGCGCAAAGCGCCTAGCGCACCACGTGTTGCGCTGACAGAACATAAATTGTTCTTTAATAAGCCCAGAGCTCTGATGAATGCTCAGCATTCAATAAAAGACAAAAACATTGTCAAAAGGGCCAAGCCCAAATAAAGGCTCAACAGCCCAAATAAAATGTTAAACATTTATTAGACTTAGCCTAAGATTGGCCATAAGTCCTCAACCCATATTAATTGAGCTCATCTACTCATAAATATGTTATTAGATCTTAGCCCCAAATTGGACTACAGATCTTTCAACCAACTCACGTCGGTTCAAGGGTACATCTCTTTGCTCCTCTGATATTTGTCGTTGTAATCCTTCAACGTCTTCAGAGAGGTGACGGGTCCCGACAACCAAACATTCTACAGACTGTGGGGTCCTTTAAAAACCATGGACTATGATGTCCTTAACCTTGACTGTGAGGTCTTTAAACTCACGGACTATGATGTCCTTAACCTTGACTGTGAGGTCTTTAAACTCACGGACTATGATGTCCTTAACCTTGACTGTGAGGTCTTTAAACTCACGGACTATGATGTCCTTAACCTTGGACTGTGGGGTCCTTTAAAACCCATGGACTATGACGTCCTTAACCTCGGACCGAGATGTCCTTAAACTAACATTGGACCGTAATGTCCTTAAACTAATCGACCGCGATGTCCCTAAACTAAACAATAGAGCCCAATTGCTCTTTTGTTGGATCTAAACGATCCTGTTAAGTTGATCTTAGTCTAAAATGAGACTAACATATCCTTAACAAACGTTTAAGTTGATCTTAGTCTCAAATGAGGCTAACGTATTCTTAAACCCAACCCCCAAACCCAAATCTAAGAAGATACGGATTTGGACTAATCCACGCCCTACGGGCAACAACATAAATTAGTCTCCGTATACAATCCATGGGCAACCAAAAACAAAACAAACACCCACAACACGAAGTGACCATCTGGAGAAGGAGAAAGTGGTTACCGCGATGCGGTAGCGTAATTAACTGCAGGGGCTTGCGTCTGCAGGGAAGAGCGTCCCTACAATCAAAAACCCCTCAAATGAGGGGGAATCTGACGAAGTCTGCTACATCGGCCGCATCCGTTTAAACCTTCGATACATGGTGTCATAAATCAACTTGGCATCTTCGGAGAGGTGGACGGATAGCACCAATTAGCATCTGCCCTCGAATTTCAGGCCTGACGTCCGAACGTCCCGGTCGCGTTTTTCGTCGGGGAACACCGTACTTGGTCTGCCCTCTCCCCCTCCTTAGCCAGGTGAAGCGTATAACGTGAGGGAGCGAGCCCGAGCATTGGCAACCTCGTCCTCATGCCTCACCCAACACGATGCGCCGGGGGCAGCGTCTACCACCTCCTCCCTGGGGGCTACCCCCGCCGCACGATCCCGGAAAGAGGATCCGACCCCTGCTCCTCGGGAAGACTCAGGCTCAACTAGAGGGTCCCTAGAACCTACTCCTACGACATCTACAGATTCCACTAAAGAAGGCATCTAACCTAGAGAACAGGGATCCTCGGGAAACGAAAGCAGAAGAAAGAAGACGAGCACCGAGCAATCAGGGCTTATAGCGAGGAAATATGAAGGAGTAGGGACCCTGGAGTGGGCCTCACCCCTATTTGTCTCCGCAATCGCCCTCATCCAAGGGCGCCCTTCATCTCCCGCCAAAACACCTCCTCGCGTCCAACGGCTCCGATTGCTCCACCTGTCGTTCCCACACTGGACCGCACCCCATCAGACGCCGCAGGTCTGCACACGTCGCGTCGGCCAACCTATGCTTGACACGTGGACCGTCGCTTCAGTGGCAGGATGCACGAACCGGCGCACCTTCCTTAAATGCAGAGATCTCGCCCTGATTCACTGGCAGAAAAGACACTTGACAGCCCGGGGACGCGTCCCGACGAAATCTTAGGAGGGAGCTCACCCCGGGCGGCCCGACAGTCCACTCCTGACCCGTCCCGCTAGCTGGTCGGGACAAGAGTGGGGGGATACTGATGATGCTCAATATTGGCTATCTCCAAGATCAGGACACGTGGCAGATGATGTGTCCCAGAACTCAGAAGAAAGGGCCCACAGGGGCCGACCAGGCCACCACTGTACCCGACCTGCAAGCACAAGCTGGCCCTCCTCAGAGCCCCCTGAAAATTGGCATCCTCGGCCTCTCAGCTCGCCCCAAGTCGCCACAGGACCAAGACTCCCCGACCCTCTCGCTCATCCCGGAGCTCCCCAGCCAAGGCCATCTTCCTCGGTCCTCCGACCGACCAACTCCACCACTCACATGCGTAACCGCCGCTCCACAAATCTCGCTATGCGCAGATTCTCCGCCAGCAACATCCCATGTTCCACGCCATCATGAACCCCAATAATGGGCAATCCGCTCTTTACGCGGGCGTGACGTCGGGGGCGTAACTGCCGGCGAGATTCTCGCGCCTGCTGCTGTATGCTGCCGCCACTATATGAACCCCCATCACAGAGGGGTCAAGTAAGTTTTTTCTACCCCACTTAGCCGTTACTCTGCTCGGATCTCGTGCTAACTTGATCGTCGGAGGGTCCTCGGTGGTATCAAACCATCCCGGGACTTCTTTACAGGTACTCGGCATTGACTCCTCAAAACCACCAATCTTCTCAAAACCCATTGAGTCCCACAAGCAACAGGAGATCACCTCTAAGATCCACCGGGAGATCGACGAAAGACAACATCTGACGGAGACCCGAAAAGGACCTCCATCAAAGGGTAAGTATATAAATTTTCAACAACGCTTTTAGTAGCTATACCCTCGTCATGAAATGAAAATACAAGAACCAACAAACAAAACTACATTATCAAAAAAAATGGAACTTGACAGTTTCAGAGAACCAAAACCAATCTTTATAACAAAATATACACACAAGAAAATGTCTGCAGAAGTGTGGGAAGTAATGCAAGTCGTAACCATGTTCAATGTTGAGTTCAAACTAAGAAGCACGTATACATTTTTCAGCAATACTTTGTAGTTTTGGCACTTAACAAATTAAGAGGGGGGCATTGATGATGCTCGATATCGTTGATCTCCCAGTTCAGGGAACGTGTCGGATGACGTGTCCCAGAGCATGCAAGAAAGGACCTACAGTGGCCGACCAGACCACACCTACACTCGTCCTACCGAGCGAATGCGGGCTCACCTCCAAGCCCCCAGCACAATTGGCCTCCTCGGCCCGACAGCTCATCTCCGAGCTATCACAGGCCCGATCCTCCTCGACCCTCTCAGCTCGCCTCTGGGCTCGAGCAGAACCAAGATACCTCGGCTCTCCCGCTCTTCTGCGAGCTCTTCCGCCGAGGTCATCTTCCTCGGTCTCATCGATCGACCAACAGCACCGCTTGCAGGCATAACCGCCATCCCGCGAATCTCTCCATGCGCGAGATCTCCGCTGGCCACATCCCACGTTCCACGCCACCACGATCCCCCATTAACGGGCCTGTCTCGCCATTAATGGGAGATCCCTCTCATCACGCTGGCGTGACGTCGGGAGCGTAACGGCCGGATTGATTCTTGCGCCTGCCTTGCCTGCTGCCACCGCTATATAAACCCCTTCATCAGACGGTTCAAGTAAGCCATTTTTACTCCACTAAGCCATTACTCTGCTCGGATCTCTAGTCTAACTTGACCATCGGAGGGTCCTCGGTGGTACAACCACCCCAGGACTTCCTTGCAGGTAGCTCGGCAACCACAACCTCAAACCCATTGAGATCCACATGCTTCAGGAGCGACAGCCTCCAGATCCAATCTCAGCCGCCCATCGCCGCCATCAGCAGATCAACGGAAGGTAACATCTTGGCGCGATCTAGGTCGCGTCAGCTGGCGCCGTCTGTGTGAACTCTTTGATTCCACAAAAATAAAAGTTCACTTTCCGATCTCAATCCAATGGCGAGCGATCATCACGACGATCCAAGCACCAGCCACTGCCTCCTCCTCAACAAAGGCGCGGACGAACCTCCTCCGCTGAATGCCATCAACGCCCTCGCCGGCCGGATAGACCGACTCATGTCTGTTGTAGAGGTGTTGATCCGTGTCTAAACTGCGGGGCAAGATCACCAAGTCGCCGCTCCCCCACCTCAGGACCAGGACCCTTACAGGGGGGAGAAGACTCCGTTCGCGTCGGCACCACCGACCACCGCCTCGCTACTTCCCAAGGACGCAGATCTCCCGGGCCGATACGTTCTGAGACCCGCTGGGCACCCTATAGTTCGACACCGAGGTCCGTCGCCAGAGCATCTCGCCCCGAGATCCTCCGCGCACCCGTCCCTCCCGAGGAGATGTCTGTCATCTCGCTTGTTACCAGGCATGACCGACACCCCCTCCCTCGACGGGGTCGCGCGGACGGAACTCGCCGCGGTGGCTCGAGGAACACCTCGCTGGAGGATCTAAGGAACCTCATTAAGAGGAACCGGAGCCGCGGCCAGACGCAGGCCTCCAACAGCAGAGGCCGGGGATCAGAATATGCCGAGTCGTCGGGATACCACGACCTACTCGACGCCCTCGAGAAGAAGATCGAGGGTATGCACCGGGAGGGTCACCGTTCGAGCGACGGGGCTAAGTACACTGCCAACTCGCTCACCAAACCATTCACCGAGGAGCTGCTCGCTGTCCACGTCTCCTCTCGCAACAAGCCCCCAAAGGTCTCCCTCTTCGACGGCAAGTCTGACCCGAAGGACCATTTGGATGCGTTCACCGCAGGGATGAGCTTCCAAGACAACTCCGAAGCCGCCCAATGCCGGCATTTCCTGGCCACCCTCATCTGTTCTGGGCGAGACTGGTTCCGAGGACTCGAGCCGCGCTCGATATCAACTTTCGACAAGCTGGCCACCCAATTCCTCGGCCACTTCGTTGGGAACATGCGGCAAAAGCGCACCGTCGACCACCTCTTCACGATCAAGACCAGGGACAAAGAGATGTTCAAAGCATACGTCACCTGCTTCTACAACGCCCTTCTCGAGGTCCCCGAGCATGGAGATGAGACGGTCATCACGGCACTGAGGTCTGGCCTTAGGCACAAGGAATGGTTACGCTCCTTTGCATTAGCACAACCTAAGACCATGGCCGAGGTAAAGGCCTGGACCGAGCGCGAGGTCCAGCTCGAATCCGAGGTGAACGCAAACCTCCCCTGGACCGAACAAACCGACCAAAAGAAGAGGGCAAGAGAGGAAAGAAGGGGACCTGAGCGGCAAAAATCCTACCTCTCAAAATTCCAGGAGTACACCTCGCTCAACGTCTCCCAGGCGGTGCTACTAGAGGAGGCCAAGGGTGAGGGGTTCTTTAAGCTTCCCCCGGTCTTGCGAATGGCCTCAAAGCGAACCCGAGGCCCCTACTACAGTTTTCACAGATCGCTGGGCCACTCCACGAAGAGTTGCAAACAACTCCGAGACTATATTGAAGAGCTCATCCGTTCGGGGCACCTCGCAGTGTACCTAAGGGACAAACGGCAAGCTGACTGCGAGCAGGAGCAGCGTCCCCTTCCCGCCGAGCTGACCATCGGCCAGATCATGGTAGTGTTAGCGGAGGATACGCCTGGTACCCAAGAAGCTCGGTACCCTGTGCCTGGCGTAGATAACAAGAGACATCTGAGGATCTACCCTGCTCGGCTATCCCTGGCCGGTAGCTTCCCTACCCCACAACGCCAGGGATCTAAGCCCTCACTAAGAGACGACCGAGCAGCTTCACTGCTTGGTTCATCCTTGGCAGGCCTCCCCCGGCCCCCACAGCGACAGGGATCAAACCCCTTACCAAGAGACAGCCTTGCAGCTACCCCGCTCGGCTATCCCTGGCCGATAGCTCGCCTACCCCACAACGCCAGGGATCTAAGCCCTCACTAAGAGGCGACCGAGCAGCTTCACTACTCGGTTCATCCTTGGCAGACCTCCCACAG
Source organism: Agapanthus africanus (assembly GCA_030015575.1). Classification (NCBI taxonomy): domain Eukaryota; kingdom Viridiplantae; phylum Streptophyta; class Magnoliopsida; order Asparagales; family Amaryllidaceae; genus Agapanthus; species Agapanthus africanus. Next base: position 966,088,727 of record CM057338.1, read on the forward strand.
CCCCCACAACGCCAGGGACCGAAGCCTTCACGAAGAGGCATCCGAGCAGCTACCCTGCTCGGCTATCCCTGGATGATAGCTTCCCTACCCCACAACGCGAGGGATCTAAGCCCTCACTAAGAGGAGACCGAGCAGCTTCACTGCTTGGTTCATCCTTGGCAGGCCTCCCCTGGCCCCCACAACGCCAGGGATCAAAGACCTCACCAAGAGGCAGGCCTGCAGCTACACTGCTAGGCTATCCCTGGCCGGTAGCTTCCCTACCCCACAACGCCAGGGATCAAAGCCCTCGCCAAGAGGCACCGGGAAGCAACCCTGTTCGGCCATCCTTAAGGACCAAAAGCCCTCGTCAAGAGGCACCGAACAGTAACCCTGCTCGGCCATCCTTAGTAGGCCACGTACGGCCCCTCCCGCACTAAGGATGAAAAGCCCTCGCAAGAGGCAACCGAACCCGCCCTTGTTCGGTTATCCCTGGCTGGTAGCTCCCTACCCCAACAAACCAGGAATTAAAGTCCTCACAGAGGCAACCGGACCCGACCTTGTTCGGTTATCCCTGGCTGGTAGCTCCCTACCAAACCAGAGATCAAAGCCCTCGCCAAGTGGCACCGGACAACAACCCGGCCCGGCCCGTCCTTAAGGATCAAAGCCCTCGCAAGAGGCAACCGGGCCCACCCTTGCTCGATTATCCCTGGCTGGTAGCTCCCTACCTTAATAAACCAGGGATTAAAGCCCTCGCCAAGAGGCACCGGGCAGCTACCCTGCTCGGCTATCCTTAGTAGGCCACTTACGGCCACGCCCGCACTAAGGATCAAAACCCTCGTAAGAGGCAACCGGGCCCGCCCTTGCTCGGTTATCCCTGGCTGGTAGCTCCCTATCCAAACGAACCAGGGATCAAAGCCCTTGCCAAGAGGCCCTGAGTCGCTACCCTGCTCGGCACCATCCTTAGTTGGCCAATTACGGCCCCTCCAACAGCTAAAGATCAAAGCCCTCGCCAAGAGGCACCCAGCAGCTACCCTGCTCGGCACCATCCTTAGTTGGCCAATTATGGCCCCTCCAACAAATAAGGATCAAAGCCGTCACCATGCAGCACCGAGCATCTACCTTGTCGGCACAATCCTTAGTCGGCCAATTACGACCCCTCCAACAACTAAGGATCAAAGCGCTCGCCAAGAGGCACCGAGCAGCTACCTGCTCGGCACCTTCCTTAGTCGGCCAATTACGGCCCCTCCGAAAACTAAAGATCAAGCCCTTGCTAAGAGGCACCGAGCAGCTACCTTGCTCGGCACCATCCTTAGTAGACCACTTATGGCCCCTCCAACACCTAAGGAACACGAACTCAACAAGAGGCATTCGGTCTATCAACGTCTTAGCGATATTCACTTCGACTTTGGGGCTATGAAGATACCGTCTTCCCGCCGGTCCTCGCACACTCGGCAAATGATCAGATTCAAGTCGATGAGTAATCGCTAGACGAGGAGCATGTCGACCATAAAAACAGTACTATGCAAATACAAGTGTCTACCAACAAAAGGAAATACGAGCACAAAAACTACTGCAAAAACAAAAATCTTTATTCAAAAAGTCAAAGCTTTTATAAGGGTATTATAGGAAACCCGGCCTTACAAAATGCCCGGAGGCCTACAAAGCAGCGAGGCAACAAAAGAAAAGACAAAGAGAAGACGAGGGGCTTCAGGCCTCAGGGCTGGGCGCGATACCAATGAGCTCGACATCTACCGCGACTGAGGATGCGTCTGTCACCGGAGCCTCGGCGTCGCCCTCACCGAGAGTCCCTTCCCCGGAAGTGCTCCCGGGAGCATCCCCCTGCTCGTCATCCCCGAGGGGATATTCGGTTCGGAGCTCTTCATCAGCAAACTCTGGCATCCGGGCCTTGACGGCGTTGAGAGCCTCGTGCCAGATGAGGGTGGTGGCCGAGGCTAGGAAGGTGTAGAACTGCTCCGACTTCTGGAAGTTCTCCACCGCCTCCGCCGCCCTGAGGTCGGCTCTCTTCGCCGCCTCTACCGCATCCCCCGACAACTTTCGGAAGGAGCTCACTGACTTCTTCATGGTGCCGACGAGCAACTCGGAGCCCTGAAGCTTGGCCTTGGCGGCCTGGACGGCCTCGCGGAACCTGGCCACCTCTTGCTTCGAGGCCCCACCTCCTGCTTCGCAGCCGCCCCCTCCTGCTTCACGGCCGCCGCCTCCTGCTTCGCTGCCGCCTCCGCCTCCTGCCTCCCGGTAGCCACCTCACCCTCAAGGGCAATGACCCTCACCATCGCTGCCTCCAGCTCCCGCTTCGAGCTCTCCCCCAGCGAGGAGAGCTCGCCCGCGGCTCGCATCGCTGGGGCTATCTCCTCCTCCTCCATCCGGGCGACGATAGCGACGTGCTGGAAAACCTGAAGAAATCGAGGGGGGGTCAGAAAGAAAAAGGCGCACCTAATCTCGCAAATGATGAGACGACGTACGAACACTCACCTGCACGACCTCTAGGGCGATGGACGCCATTTGCGCCTTCAGCGTCCCCCCAGGGACCCGGCCCCCGGCCGACTTCTCCATCTCGTGCAGCAAGCTGTCGGCGACGGAGAGCCCTGAGGGCACCTCAAAGCGGAGTTCCCCCTCTTCCACCAAGATCAGAGAGGCCGGGGTCCGTGGAACTATTCGGGGAAACCTCTTGAAAGACGACGGTGGAGAGCTCGTCTCTACCTCCGAAGCCTGGGTGTCCTTTCCCCGGGCCCTTTTTCTGCTCGGCGCCTGGCCGGGCTCTGGGACGCGATCCGCATTCGAGCGTGTTTCCTGATTTAAAATCAGGAAAGCTTCTGGGAAAAGCTTCAGAAGAGGGTCACGTGCTTACACGTGACTAGCGGTCACGTGTTGGCACGTGACACCTAAAAATATCATCAAGGCAAGTTCAGTTTCCCGACTACGTTGAAGAAAAGGGGGGCTTCAGAAAGAGTCACGTGCTCCCACGTGACCCGGGTCACGTGGCGACACGTGACATTTAAATGCAAGCGTCAAAAGGCACACCAGTTCCCTGATCAAGTCAAGGAAAAGGCTTCAGAAGAGGTCGCGTGCTCCCACGTGACCAGGGTCACGTGCTTCCACGTGACGTTCAAGACAGCAGACTCGTTCTCCAGTTGAACCAAGGAAAGAGAGAATTCAAACAAGGGTCACGTGCTCACACGTGACCATGGGTCACGTGCTCACACGTGACCATGGGTCACGTGGCAGCACGTGACGTTTAAGCGGCAATAAGAAGACAGAGCGCAAAAGAAAGGAAAAGGCTCATTCTAAAGGGGGTCACGTGCCTACACGTGACCATGAGTCGCGTGGTCACACGTGACCGGCTTTCAAAGCCCACTGCGTTAACAGAATTAAATTCTGAGAGAAATTCAAATCTTTCCAAAGGAAAGCAACTATCTGGAACCAATCGAATTAAAGATTCAGAGGTGATCTATCTATGGGAAAATCTCGGGTTTGGAAAGATTTCCCCTTTAAATCTAACCAAAATAACAAAGGAGAATCTCTGGATTTAAAATCCAATGGTGAATAAAATTCACCTAATAATCCAAAGGTCCAAAATGAATGATGGATGCAAATCAAATCTTTCACGAAGATTCGTCAAAAACTGATTGATTCGGCTGCTTCTCCTATAAATAGGAGCCAAGAGACATATAGACATAGAGAGAGACGCAGAGAAGAAAAAAGAAAAGAAAGAGAGCTTCGATACTTGGAGAACTTTGATCTTCTGCAAAAACCCTAGGTAAGAAAGGGAAGGCCTTTTGAAAGAAAGAGAATTTAATTCTCAACAGAGTTTAACTCTGATAATGTAAAAACGGAAGAACATATTTCTTCTCTTTTTGATAGAGGATCTGCAAAGTGCACATCTCCCCCTAAGGTTGAGAATTTAATTCTCAATGGGTTGAGATCCTGCCATGCAGATCCAAAACATAGAGAAGGAATGCAAGCATGAGAATTTAATTCTCACAGAACTATAGGAATTTAATTCCTTTAAAAATAAAATTAGGGCTTGACCCTGTATCATGGGAATTTAATTCCTTCAGAATAAAAAGAAACAGGGTTTAACCCTAATTAAAAACTTAGTTCTGTTGAAACAACGGGAATTTAATTCCCTTAATCATAATTTAACAGAGGATGGAAGTTTAAACTCCTTAAAAAGGCTTTGTTAGGGTTTAACCCTGTTTAGTTCTTCACATATATGAGGAATTTAATTCCTACAGAAAATTCAGAGTTAAACTCTATCCCAGAATATAAGTCTTCGAAAGGAAGTAGGAATTTAATTCCTCTGAAATTTACAGCTCGAGGAATTTAATTCCTGAAAAAAGAGATCAACAAAGCCTCTAAACAAAATACATAGAGGCAAGGTCACGTGTCATCACGTGACCCCCCAAAAGATCTACAGAAAGCCCCTTTGAGGCAGCACCCCACATGATCCACGTGACCCTTGGCAGAAGCTCTAATACATAGGCATTTGAATGCCCATCACGTGATGGCACGTGACGCTCTGAAAGACACGATAATCTCAGAATAAATGAAGGGAGGGCGCTCTCACGTGCTGCCACGTGACCCCTCTTGTCTTAGTGTTTAACACTAAATTGAAACTCTCGAACCCAGTGTTAAAATGCTGTTGGTCCTTAGTGTTCAACACTAATTAAAAAGCTTTATCTGCAGTGTTCAACACTGATTGCCTTAGTGTTTAACACTAATCTGAGATCTTCATTTGCAGTGTTCAACACTGGTCTGTTTTAGTGTTTAACACTAATTTAAAAAGCCTTGTTGCTGGTGTTTAACACCAATTATCTCTTAGTGTTAAAGTCTAACTTGTCAACCTCATTCCCAGTGTTCAACACTGATTGTACTGTAGTGTTTAACACTAGGCTTTGGCCCAATTGGCCTAAAGAGATGGAGGCAAAGCCTCTCCTGATTGGACTTAGCCCAAGATGGCCATAAGTCCTCAACTTGTGATTAACTGGGCCAACGGACTCATAACATAATTAATCCGTCTTGATCCCAAATTGGGCCAAAGACTATTTAATCCACTCCGGTTCTAGGGTACATCTCTTCACTCCTTTGATACTTGGCATTGTAATCCCTCAATGTCTTCAAAGAGGTGACGGGTCCCGACGACCACACATTGATACGGACTGCGGGGTCCTTAAACCCGTGCCTAATGCAAAATTCCTGGTTACGTGGAACGCGGATAATGTCACTCTTTGACCCCGTGGAAAACGTCCAGAGTGGATCCTGGTCCTCGCAGAGCACGGCAGTGAACCCGTGTGAAGCATCCAGAGCGGAGCCTGGTCCTCGCTAAGCGCGGCAGTGAACCCATGTGAAGCATCCAGAGCACATACGGACTGTGGGGTCCTTAAACCCATGGACTACGACGTCCTTAACCTTGACCGAGATGTCTTAAAACTAACAATGGACCGCAATGTCCTTAAACTACCCATGGACCGCAATGTCCTTAAACTACCCATGGACCGCAATGTCCTTAAACTACCCATGGACCGCAGTGTCCTTAAACTAGAACAGTAGAGCCCGCATGCTCTTTTGTCGGATCTAAACGGTCCCGTTTAAGTTGATCTTAGCCTCAAAGATGGCTAACGCATCCTTAAACCTTCAAACAGAGTGGACTATAAATCCCCCAATTAACTCTGGCTCAAGGGTACATCTCTGAACTCCTCTGACATCCGTCGTTGTAATTCCTCAACGTCGTCAGAGAGGTGACGGGTCCTGACGGCCATACATACGTTGGACCTCTAGGTCCCTAAACTGGAACAATGGAGTTCAAACACTCCTTTGTCGGATCTAAACGATCCCGTTAAGTTGATCTTAGTCTCAAAGTTAGACTAACGTATCATTAACAAACGTTTGAGTTGATCTTAGCCTCAAGTATGGCTGACGTATCCTCAAACTAAACCCCCAAACCCAAATCTAAGATAATACGGATTTGGACTAGTCCACGCCCTACAGGCGACGACATAACTCAGTCTCCGTAAACAATCCACGGGCAACAAAACACAAAACAAACACCCACGACACGAAGTGACCAGCTGGAGAAGGAGAAAGTTGTTACCGCAACGCGGTAGCGTAATTAACTGCAGGGGCTTGCGCCTGCAGGGAAGAGCGTCCCCACAATCAAAAACCCCTCAAGCGAGGGGGAATCTGACGAAGTCTGCTACATCGGACGCATCCGCTTAAACCTTCGATATATTGTGCCATAAATCAACTTGGCATCTTCGGAGAGGTGAACGGATAGCACCAATTAGCATCTGCCCCGAATCCCAGCGCCAAGACACCGCAGTCTTGTGCGCCATCTTTCGGAGGGGAACAGAGCGCTGGGGCGGGACGGCCGCTAGGGAAGCCGGGACCGGCGTCTGACGAGAAGAGTTGTCCGCTCCAGCCTTCGACCCCTTCTTCGGCTTGCGCATGACTGCGCGGAGGAGGCCCGCGTCCATGGTTTCTGCACAAGACAAGATATAATGGAATCGGCGACACAAACAAAGTAAAAACAAATACAGGCTCCTAACTTACCGACGAACTGGGTGGGGATGAGTCCGGCCCAACTGAGGGCCCGCTCAGAAAGTAGCACATCAGCCTGAGGAATAGGCTCCCATGCCGCCACTCTCGGCGCGTCGGGGTCATTGGACGGATTTCCCTGCCAGCACCTATCCCTAGACTATTGGATGGGTACGGGTCAGTCCTCACCCTCCGGCGGCCCGACGAAGAAAAACTTCTTCTTCCAATCGTGGATGGAAGAAGGCAAGACGACAACTCCTGACCCGGCTATGCTCCCTCGCTTCTTCCTAAAAGGGAGGTAAACCCACCTCGGGTCACCCGCGCGAGTTCCGGGGTGACTTTTGTAAATAAAGGAGGAGGCAAGGATGCACAGCCTAAAGGGGATCATCTGCAACTTCAGCCGGACCAGAAACCCAAGGAGAATCCTCCAGGAGTTCAGCACTAGCTGGACCGGGGCTAACCCAAAGTAATTTAGCGCAGCTATAACCTCGGGAGAGAAAGGCAGGCGCATTCCGGCCCAAACGGCTTTTAGGTACAAGGCGATCTCTCTACCCCTCACCTGATCTGCAATCTCTCCTTCTTCGGCCAATCGTAGCGTGTAGCCAGAAGGAATATGGAAATGAGCCTAAGCGGTGACAAGCTCGTCCTCATATATTACTGAGGACGACGCACCAGGAGCATCTGCCGCCACCGCTCCAGGAACCGCCCCTGACGCGCGACCCCGGGAAGAGGATCTGACCCCAACTTCCCGGAGGGGCTCCAACCCAGGAGAAGAATCCCTAGAATCTACCCCTACGACATCTACAGACTCCTCAAAACAAGACATCTAACCTGGTGGGAAGAAGTCCTCGAGAAGAGAAAATGCAGGATCCCACCTAAATAGGAGAGCGCCGAGCTAACAAGACTGAGAATGAGGAAAATGTGAAGAGGGAGAGATCCTGGGTCAGGCCTCACCTCGATTTATGCTACCGGCATCCTCATCCAACCGCGACGGTCGACTCCCGCCAAAGCGGTTCACTGCTTCCGACGGCCACGATCACTCCGCCTGTCGCAAGCGCATTGGCAGCATCCCATCGGACGCCAGAAGCCTGCGGCACGTCACATCAGCCAACTGGCACCCAACACGTGGCCTGTCGCTTCAGCAAAAGGGCACCCGATCCGGCGCACCCTCTTTAATGCGGAGATCCTGCCCTGATTCGCTGACATCACCCGAAAAAAACTACCGATCGCCCAGGGACACGCCTGACGATATCTTCGAAAAGGAGCTCACCTCGGGTGACCCGGCAAACCACTCTCGACCCGACCCGTCAGCTGGCCGGGACGAGAGTGGGGGGCTAATGATGATGCTCGATATCGGTGATCTCCCAGATCAGGGAACGTGGCGGATGACATGTCCTAAAGCATGCAAGAAAGTACCTATAGTGGCCGACCAGACCACACCTACGCTCGTCCTACCGAGCGAACGCGGGCTCACCTCCGAGCCCCCAGCACAATTGGCCTCCTCAGCCCTACAACTCGTCTCCGAGCTATCACAGACCCGAGCCTCCTCATCCCTCTCAGCTCGCCTCCGGGCTCGAGCAGAACCAAGATACCTCGGCTCTCCCGCCCCTCCGTGAGCTCTCCCGCCGAGGTCATCTTCCTCGGTCTCATCGACCGACCAACAGCACCGCTTGCAGGCGTAACTGCCATCCCGCGAATCTCACCATGCGCGAGATCTTCGCCGGCCACATCCTATGTTTTATGCTACTACGATCCCCCATTAACGAGCTTGTCTCGCCATTAATGGGAGGTCCCGCTCATCACGCGGGTGTGACGTCGGGAGTGTAACGGCCGGCGTGATTCTCGCGCCTGCCTCACCTGCTGCCATCGCTATATATACCCTTTCATCAGACGGTTCAAGTAAGCCATTTTTACTTCACTAAGCCGTTACTCTGCTCAGATCTCTAGTCTAACTTGATCGTCGGAGCGTCCTCGGTAGTACAACCACCCCGGGACTTCCTTGCAGGTAGCTCGGCAACCACAACCACAAACCCATTGAGATCCACACGCTTCAGGAGTGACAACCTCTAGATCCAATCTCAGCCGCCCATCGCCGCTATCAGCAGATCAACGGAAGGTAACATCTTGGCGCGATCCAGGTCGCGTCAGGCATCATCACAAAATCAGGATGAAAAGGGTTACATCATTAAAAAGTTTTGGCACTTAACAAGATGAACATAGTTAAGGTTTCACCAGACATGATCAACAAATTTGTAGAGACATGATAAAAAAATCACAAGGTGATGGATCTCTGGATCTCCTTCAGATGTTATCTTCCGTTGATCCGCAGCGAGTGGTGATGAGTGGCTGAGATTGGATCTGAGGGTTTCCCCTTGGTGCGCGTGGATCTCAATGGGCTTGATGTGGATGAAGCCGAGCTACCTATAAGAAAGTCTCGGGATGGTTGTGCCACCGAGGACCCTCCGACGATCAAGTTAGACGGGCTAATTGGACAGAGTACCGGCTTATTGGGGTAAAATTGCCTTACCTGAGTCGCCTGAGAGATGGGTTTATATAGTGGCAGCCGTGGGCTGGCGGGTGCGAGATTCACGCTGGCCGTTACGCCCCTGGCATTACGCTTACGTGAAAGGCGGGATTTCCCATTAATGACGAGATGCGCTCATTAATGGTGGAACGAGATGTCGTGGAACGGAGGATCATGGGCGGCGGATATCTCGCGTCAGGCGAGATTCGCGGAGACGCCTGTGATCGGTGCTATGGGTCGGTCAATGAGACCGAGGAAAAGAAGCTCGGCGGGAGGCTCGGAGGCGAGCGGGAGGCCGAGCGGGCTTGGTTCATGTGACAACTCAGAGGCAAGCTAGGAGGGCTGAGGGAACTCAGCGTGCAGGAGGGCTCGGAGGCGAGCCGATGGTTGTTTGTGACCCGGGCGCAGGAGTCGTCGGGAAGGCCATCGAAGGTCGGGAACATCCTTGGGATGAAGGCCCGGGGCATTCTTCTAATGTACCGTTCCTGCTCCTTTCCCGCAAGCCCTGGGACACGTCATCTGCCATGTGTCAACATCCGGGGAGTGCTCAGTACCAAGCATCATCATTAGCCCCCCACTCCCGACCTGACCTATTTATGGGTCGGGTCGAGAGTGGTCTAACCGGTCACCCGGGCTAAGTTCTTATTTGATGACGTCAGTGGATCAGGGAAGAGATCTTGCATTAAAGAGGAAGCGCAGATTCGTGCGTACGCTCATCGGAGCGCCAGGCCACGTGCCAGATGCTGGTTGGCTGACGTGAAGGGGTGCTGGTTTTCTCGCTCCCGATGGGACGTGCCCGATGCGCGTGCGACAGGTGGAGTGTTGATGGCCGTTGAATGCGAAGTGTCATTTTGGCGGGAGATGATCGGCGCCGCAGGATGTGTTCGCCGATTGCTATAAATAGGGATGGAGTTCCCCTAAGGGTCCACGCTTCGCTATAATTTCCTCTTCCCTTCGTGTGTTGGTTCGGCGCTCTTCCCTCTAGGTTGGATTTCCTGCGTTCTTTCCTCGGAGGACCCCTTCTCTCGATCGGGTTAGATGTCTTTCTTTGAGGAGTCCGTAGAAATAGTTCGGGTGGAGTCTAGGGAGTCTTCTGCAGCTTTCTCTTCTTCGTCCAGGTCGGAATCTTCCTGGGAGGTTAGGGTTAGTCGTGCTTCCCAGGGTCGTGCGGCGGGGGCGGTCCCTAAAGCGAGCGCCAGGAGTGTCTACGACGTAGTTTCCCTTGTGAGGCACGTGGATGAGCTCACCACAATCCGGGCTCGCTTCCACATTCCCCACAACTACTCGCTTCGTTTGGCCAGGGAGGGAGAGAGGGCAGATCAGGTACATGGCAAGGAGATTGCCTTATACTTAGAGGCTTTTTGGGCCAGGATGCGCCTACCCTTCTCTCTCAAGGTGAGTGCGGCGTTGCATTGTTTTCAGTTAACCCCGGGCCAGTTAGTGCCGAACTCCTGGAGGATTCTCCTCGGGTTCCTGGTCCGGTTGAAATTGCGGGAGATCCCTTCAGTCTGAACCTTCTCCTTTCCTCTCTCTACTACAAAAACCACCCCGGCACTCGCAAGGACGAGCCGAGCTGGGTATATATTTCTTTTAGAAAGCACCAGGGAGGCACGGCCGGGTCGAGGGTCGTCGTAGTGCCTTCTTCCATTCATGAGTGGAATGAGAAGTTTTTGTTTGTCAGGCCACCAGAGGATGAGGATTGGCCTGTGCCAATCCAGTGGAAAAGGGCCAACTGCCCGCGGGTGAGGCGGTCAAATGATCCTGATGCGGTGGCGGTGTCGGAGTGGGAGCCCATCCCCCAGGCCAATGTGTTGCTGTCTGAGCAGGCCTCAGTTGGGCCGGGCTCAGCTGCGCTCAGCTTGCGGGTAAGCTAGGAGATTTTGGCGACCTGTTTAGACTTGTGTAATCTTCCACTTTCTTCTAGCATTGCTAACTCCTGCTTTGTATTCTCGCTTTCTTGCAGAACCGATGGACTGAGCTAAATTTCGGGTGGCGCTTGTCGAGCAGAAGAAGGGGAGGAAGACCGGAGGCGCCGGCCCGTCGCGTCCCACTATGAGCCCGACTCCACCGGCAGCCACTCCGGCCAGGCGCTCGAGCACGCCTCGGACTTCGGATCCCTCACGAGTGCAGAGCCGCAAACACGCTCAGGAGCAGGAGCCCCGGGCCCCGGATCTCGGAGACGAGGAGGATGTCCGCGCGCCCCTCCTTAAGAGGTACCATAGGACGGTGCCCCATACCCCGGCTTCCCCGTTCATTGTGGATGAAGGGAAGCTTCGCTTTGAGGTGCCCTCGGGGCTATCCATCGCCGACAGCCAGCTCTTGGAGATGGAAAGGTCGGCCGGGGGCAGAATTCCTCGGGGGACCCTCAGGGCCCAAATGGCGGCCATAGCCCAGGGAGTCGTGCAGGTCAGTGTTCGGCCCCCGTTCGGGTTTTTGTTTAGTACTTTTTGTTCGCAAGATTGGGCGCTGTCACGCCCCGTTTCCCAGTGTACGGCGAAGAGGACGCGACGAGGTCCGCTACGTATATACTTAGAAGTACATACGCTAAGCGTATCTAAGCAATATAAAGTAAATCACAAGAAACAAGAGATATAGAAATGACAGCAACTTTATTAATAACATTCTTTTGGACAATGCATGAAAAGTAAATACAACTGAAATGAAAAGCGATGCCTAAACAATGGCATAACAAGAAATGAAAATACTGAATAGAACAAGGTACAATGTCTAGAGCTCAGGGTCTTCATGAAACTGCTCCAAGTCTGCACCGGTGGGCTCGATCTCTGCTGGGTCCAAAGTACCTGACGACATTCAAAGAAGAAAGAAATAGAATGTCGTCAGCGAACAGATCGCTCGGTAAGTCCTAAGGATAATGAAGAATTAGAAAAGACAGAATAAGAGATATTTTCTAAAGAGATGGTAAAATATTGTAGAATATTGTGTTAACGCTGTTGTTTGTAGCTTGGTACAGAAGGATGCCAGTGTATACGAGAGGGGTCTCTATATGCTAGAGACCAGGGCAAACGGAATGTACAAAGAACCGTTAAGCCACGGTACAACAGCAACGGAATATAGGTTAGGTGTCTTAATCTGACCACCCCGTGCCACCTTTAACACCTTCCGTACCAATCTACCCCTTAAACCCCGTAGTGTTTTGATTGTATTGTTGTATTGTATTGTGTAAGTTGGATGACTGACCAAAACCATAATATCGGTGAACATATCGTAACTGCATAATCAGGTAAAAGGAATATCGGAATAATGGATGTATATCCATGGTTTGATTCAGTCAAGTTGTATAGATTGTTAACTGAATTCTGGGATTCATGTATTCATATTGAGTTGGAATATTAAAGAATATAGATTGACTTGAATCATATTCAAGTCAGAAATAATCAGACTCAAATCCGAGTCAGACTAAAAGAAATGTAAGTCGAAGTTCTATATTTGTTAGGGTCATTATTGTAATTTATAAAACCTGAGGGGGTTTTATGTAAAAATACTTTTGTATAGTTTTCAAGATACACCTCAAGTATTTATTATTCGTCTTTATTGTTATAATGAGTGTGATTTTATTTTGTGATATTTCTAGTGAAAATATCCTAATTACATAAATAAAGGTATTAATTTGTAATATTGATTTAATTGAAATTCATGGTATTTTAATGTAACTTTTAATCTTGTAATTTTTAGGAAAAGGTGAAAACTTTATCTTATAATAAAATAGGTGTTCAAATGATAAATATACATATGTTTATACTAGAATAATTTTTAATAATATTTTATTTTCCAAAAATCTCATTTTTCTTAAATGTCGTATTTTAAACCTTTCGAGACCGAATGTTCCTTGCGGAGGTCTGAATCTCGCACTACTAAGCCCGAGGGTGCACGATAAACCGTACTATCCCTAACGAGTTCCCCAAAGGTGGGTTGTAGTGGCACTTTGCAAAGATTTAATAAATACTAATCATTTAGAAAACGGTTTTATAAAGATAAGGTATTTATTTGTAAAAGGGTGTAAATTTCCATATTTTAGATTCTAGGGTTTCCTAAGCCAACTAGCCTATTTCTAAATGGTCTAAACGACAAGTCATTAGAAGCCTCAAATCGCCTCTTCACCGCCAATTGCGGCCAGGTAAGTGCCAGGTGAGTGGGAGGCTCTCCACTACAAGTAGTGGCCCTAATTAAGTAACCACTCGTCTTAGACACATTTACCTAGACCACAAAGTCAGATTTAGATAAACGATCGATGTCCACGACATGTCGTATTTTCCTATTAAAAGATATTGTTTTAAAATTGTTTAAAACTTGGAACTTTTAGAAAAGGTTTTATTAAGAAAAGGGTATTTAAATGTAAAATCTTGTATTATCGTATTCTAAGTTTTGATGATATCAATTAGGGTTGTATTTACGTGTGTGTGGAGGTAGGTCATTACCTCGTGATCTACTTTAAGGTATAGTAACGTTAAAGGGTTAAATGTGATAAACTAAACATGGTGGTATTTAAGTACAAAAATACGGTATATTGCAAAAGCTATCATTTCATGTGTGAAAACTTATTCAAATTAATTTTTAAGTGATTAGTAGTCAATATGAAGATGTTTAAGTATTATGGAATTGGTGATAAGTGAGATTTGATAGAAAACCGAATCGGAAATCGGGTTGTTCTGATTTCCGTCGGATTTATAAAGTCGTATTATTATGAAGGAAAAGAAAGATAGAAAAGGGGGACTTACGGGTTTGGACAACGCTAGAGAGTGAGAGGAAGGTAGTGGGTTTGCCGGTGCGTCGAAACGTCATGAAGAGGTCCTAGTACGATCGTCGGGATTTCGCCGTCGATTTCGTCAGCGCTTCGCCTTTCGCTCGTTTTCTCACATACCAAGTTCTCTTGGAATTTTGGGAGAGTAGACTTAGAAAAAGTGATGAAAGGGTAGAGGGTATGGGGGGTTTATATAGGGTTAGGCTAGGGTTAGGGTTTTTAATAAAAAAAATATAAAAATATATAAAAATTCATTAAAACTCATTAAACCTAGGATTAAAAGGGATTTATTAACCAAATGATAACCAATCCAAGCATTTAGAGTGTGCAGGAGGGTTGACCACTTCAAGACCCAACTTTTCTCTGTTGGTGACTAGGCCGTCCGGCCAAGTCCGGCCGGCGGCGCCGAGTCGGGCCGAGTCAGGCCACCAGAGGCCGGGGAAACTTCGGGGGTACAATTTGGTATATTTACTTTTTGTTGTCCAGTACATATTTTAGGAGTTATGGCCTTTTTACTGTTGACTTCCAAAAGAAATTAAAATAAAATAAATACAAAAATAATGTGGGGCACGGGATTTGAACTCCGGTGGCTTGGTTCAGCAGTGCAGGGTATTACCAATGAGCCACAAGCTCCTTCTTGTAATTATGGAGTGAAATAAATACTTAAAGAGATATTTGCTGCAATAGATACTCCAAGTATACATTGAATTTAAATCAATTCTTTGTACATTAAAAATGGAGTTGTTACAGGCGCCCCCCTTTTCTTTTTAATCCTTCCTTTGTTTTCTTCAGGTTCTCCAGCACTGCGCCCTCGTTGTCAGCATGGAAGACGAGGAAATTGCCCCGGCGATGCAGATTGCGGGCGAGTCCTCCTCGCAGGAGGATAGCTCGAGGGTGGAGCTGCAAGTGGCGGAGGAGAGGGTCGCCGTCCTCGAAGACCGGGTGACGGACGGGGATCGGGAGATCACCAACTGCCGAGAGGCCGTCCGAGTTTTGAGGGAGTCCAACCAGGCTACCGAGGCCAACTTAGAAGACGCCAAGGTGCTCGTCAACACCCTGAAGAAGACGGTGAACAACCTCAAGAGGGAGAATGAGGCGGCGAAGGAAGGAGTTTGGCGTGCCGACCTCCGAGCAGCGAAGGCGGTGGAGAATTACAAGAAGTTGGACCAGTACTATATCGACCTCGCTGAAGCTGCTGCCCTCGTTTGGCATGAAGCCCTCGACGCCATTAAGGCCAATATGCCGGAGTTTCCTGACGGCGATCTCCGGGGTGAGTACCCTCTTGAGGGTGAGGCGCAGGGGAATGCCCCCAGAAGCGTCATCGGGGAAAAGGTCCCAGTCGGGGGCGTCGGGGAGAAGTCGGTCATCCCGGCTCCTAACGTTGAAGCCCCAGCGGTAGGTGCTAACCCACCAGCCGCCATCCCGGCCATCGTGGTGGAAGCGGAGCTCATCAAGGTCCTCCTCGGCCCCGAAGCCTGAATCTCTTCGCCTTCTTCTTATTTTCTCTTGTCCTGGAATTTTTGTAAGCCTCCAGGCGTTTTGCAAGGCTGGGGAGCCCATAATACCTCTGTAAAGACTTCCGACTTTTTGTGAATGAAAACATTTTGTAGTATTCTTTACATACATATTTTCCCTTTATTTGTGGTAAAATCTCCATTTGCGTGGTATTGCTTTCTTGATGTGTTAGGTCGGAGACCGGTCCTTCATCTGGCGATCGCACGTCTCGAGTTGAACTCAACCGCTTGCCAAGTATGCAAAGACCGGTGTTAGGTCGGTATCTTCATGGTCCCGAAATCGAGCTGGGGATCGCTTAGTAAAGACTGGTCGGAAGTCACTCTCTAAGAAAGTATTGAGCGGGAAAATTGCTCGGTGGCCTCTTGATGAGGGCTTTGATCATTGGCGTACGTGGGTAAGAAATTACCCGCTAAGGATGGACCGGGCAGGGAAGCTGCTCGGTGGCCTCTTGATGAGGGCTTCGATCATCGACGTCGTTGGGTAAGATATTACCAGCCAAGGATGGACCGAGCAGGGAAGCCGCTCGGTGGCCTCTTGATAAGGGCTTTGATCCTTGGCGTCTTTGGGTAAGAGATTACCAGTCAAGGATGGATCGAGCAGGAAAGCTGCTCGGTGGCCTCTTGATGAGGGCTTTTGATCCTTAGCGTCGTTGGGTAAGAGATTACCAGCCAAGGATGGACCGAGCAGGGAAGCTGCTCGGTGGCCTCTTGATGAGGGCTTTGATCCTTGGCGTCTTTAGGTAAGAGATTACCAGCCAAGGATGGACCGAACAAAGAAGCCGCTCGGTGGCCTCTTGATGAGAGCTTTGATCCTTGGCGTCGTTGGGTAAGGGATTACCAACCAAGGATAGACCGAGCAGGGAAGCTGCTCGGTGGCCTCTTGATAAGGCTTTTGATCCTTAGAGTCGTTGGGTAAGAGATTACCAGCCAAGGATGGACCGAGCAGGAAAGCTGCTCGGTGGCTTCTTGATAAGGGCTTTGATCCTTGGCGTCTTTGGGTAAGAGATTACCAGCCAAGGATGGACCAAGCAGGCCGCTCGGTGACCTCTTAATGAGGGCTTTGATCCTTGGTGTCTTTGGGTAAGAGATTACCAGCCAAGGATGGACCGAGCAGGGAAGTCGCTCGGTGGCCTCTTGATGAGGGCTTTGATCCTTGGCGTCGTTGGTTAAGAGATTACCAGCCAAGGATGGACCGAGCAAGGAAGCTGCTCGGTGGCCTCTTGATGAGGGCTTTTGATCCTTGGCGTCGTTGGGTAAGAAATTACCAGCCAAGGATGGACCGAGCAGGGAAGCTACTCGGTAGCCTCTTGATGAGGGCTTTTGATCCTTGGCATCTTTGGGTAAGAGATTACCAGCCAGGGATGGACCAAGCAGAGAAACTGCTCGGTGGCCTCTTGATGAGGGCTTTTGATCCTTGGCGTCTTTGGGTAAGAAATTACAAGCCAGGGATGGACCGAGCAGGGAAGCTGCTCGGTGGCCTCTTGATCAGGGCTTTGATCCTTAGTGTCTTTGGGTAAGAGATTACTAGCCAAGGATGGAACGAGCAGGGAAGCTGCTCGGTGGCCTGTTAATGAGGGCTTTGATCCTCGACATCTTTGGGTAAGAGATTACCGGCCAAGGATGGACCGAGCAGGGAAGCTGCTCGGTGGCCTCTTGATGAGGGCTTTGATCCTTGGCATCGTTGGGTAAGAGATTACCAGCTAAGGATGGACCGAGCAGGGAAGCTGCTCGGTGGCCTCTTGATGAGGGCTTTGATCCTTGGCGTCTTTGGGTAAGAGATTACCAGCCAAGGATGGACCGAGCAGGGAAGCCGCTCGGTGGCCTCTTAATGAGGGCTTTGATCCTTGGCATCATTGGATAAGAGATTACCAGCCAAGGATGGACCGAGCAGGGAAGCTGCTCAGTGGCCTCTTGATGAGGGCTTTTGATACTTAGCGTCGTTGGGTAAGAGATTACCATCCAAGGATAGACCGGGCAGGGAAGCTGCTCGGTGGCCTCTTGATGAGGGCTTTGATCCTTGGCGTCTTTGGGTAAGAGATTACCAGCCAAGGATGGACCGAGCAGGAAAGTTGCTCGATGGCCTCTTGATGAAGGCTTTGATCCTTGGCGTCTTTGGGTAAGAGATTACCAGCTAAGGATGGACCGAGCAGGGAAGCTTCTCGGTAGCCTCTTGATGAGGGCTTTGATCCTTGACGTCTTCAGGTAAGATATTACCAGCCAAGGACGGACCGAGCAGGGATGCTGCCCGATGGCTTCTTGATGAGGGCTTTAGATCCTTAGCGCGGGAGGGCAAGGAGTTGCCTGCTAAGGATGGACCAAATAGGGTTGCTGCTCGGCTTTGCGAGGTTCTGTCTTACCTTCCTTGGTGTGTGAACATCGAGGAGAGTGATCGTCGCGGACGGCACGTGTCAGAACGCATGGGGAAGGCGAAGCGTCTCGAAGGGCCGTGTATGTCCGACTTCGGTTCATCGAGAAATAAAGGATATCCGCCATGTGGCGGTGCGGTATTGGAGTAATTTGGGTGGATCCCAGGATTCGTGCCCATGCGCGCGTGAATTTAGGTCCTTAGGGATCCTGTTTGGGGTTATAAATAGATAAGGGTGTGTTGCCTATACTTAGGTTTGCATCACGAAGCATAATAATGGACGGATTCCCTTTCTCCATTTCCGAGATCATTTCCTTCGAAGACGTATATCTGTATGATCAGCGGATCTCCGAGGATACGTTGCAGGCGGTGGTTCGGCGTGTTGAGGATCATGTCGGCCGCCTGCTTCCCTGGCGATCACCCCTACTCCATCTGCTGATGTATTCGATTTGGAAGGCATCGCCGGGGCTGCATAACCCCTTGTCCGAACAACTGAAGGATGAGGCGGTTGGCAAGCTGAGATCGCTATGTCGTGTCGGCCTGATCTCAAAGAGTTGGCGGGATTGATCGGTGGCACTCGTCCTCGAGTGTTACCGACTGAGGCATCTTGCCGATGGGTGCCCGCGCGTAGATTCCTCTGGCCCGTCCGTGGCCTCGAGGGTTCGCGGACAGCATCAAAGGGAGAGGTTCGAGGCGGCCAGGGCTCGGCTGACGGCAGTTTCTTCGAAGTACCATGAGCAATTCTTCTTGCACCCTCTCCCTCCGCTATTGTAAAAAAAAATCTTTTTGATGTAAGGCTGAGGAGCCAATAATACCTTTCAAATAAATAAAATTCTCCTTTTTGTGATGCTCCATCGTTTCCCCCTTATTATTAAATAAAAAAAACTTTAGAAAGATTTACATCGCTTTTGTGAAAGAAGAAATATACATTCATAGATATTCTTTTTAGAGGTACAGCTTGAGCTTCTCGGCGTTGTAAGGCCGTGGAAATTTGCATCCATTCGTATCTTGTAAATGATAGGCTCCGCCGGGCAGGACCTCAGAGACGAGGAAGGGTTCGTCCCATTTCAGGAAAAACTTATGCAGCTTGCCTTGATCGATGAACTCGTTCCGCCTTAAGACTAAATCTCCGGTTTTGAAGAAGCGACGCTTGACTCACGCGTTGTAGTAGCGAGCGGTTTGCTGTTGATAAGCGGAAGCTCTGATCTGAGCCCGGTCCCGTTTCTCTAACAACACATCCAGATTAGTCCGGAGGGCCGAGGTGTTGGTTTCGTCGTCAAAGTGCTCGACCCTATAACTGGGCAGCCCGATCTCTGCTGGGACCATTGCCTCGGTGCCGTAGCAGAGGCTGAAAGGGGTCTCTCCGGTGGGGGTCTTCTTCGACGTGTGCAAGGACAATAAGACCCGGGGTAGTTTCTCGACCCAACTGCCTTGTCGTCCTTCTAGGCATGTCCGAAGACCTCGAATGACGTCCCCATTAGTGACCTCAGCTTGCCCGTTGCATTAGGGATGCGCGACCGCAGCAAACTTCATCAGGATATAGTATTCGCTGCAGAATTCCTTAACTTTCTCGTTCTCGAAATTTGTCCCGTGGTCAGTGACGATACACCTCGGGATACCGAACTGGAGTATTACATTGTTCAGCAGGAATTTGATAGTTGAGGCGGCGTCCGGTTTCCTGATGGGGACGGCTTCGATCCACTTGGTGAAGTAGTCCACCGCGACGAGGACGTACTTGTGTCCGCATGTACCTGTAGGGAACCGGCCTATCATGTCCATTCCCTATTGGGCAAACGGCCAGGGGGAAGTTAGGGCTGTTAGCTCAGTTGCTAGAAGGGAGGTATGCTTCCATGGAGTTGGCTGCTTTTGCACCTCCAGACGAGCTTCTGGGCGTCCTGATGAATCGTCAGCCAATAGTACCCTTGGAACAGTGCCTTCTGGATTAAGGTGCGGGCCCCTTGGTGTGCGCCGCCGACCCCTTCGTGAATCTCACGGAGGACATAGTCAGCCTCGTGGGGGTCGACGCACCAGAGCAGGGGTTGAGTGAAGGATTTCTTATAGAGGTTCCTAATGCTCCAGACGAAAAGGCGAGCTTTGGCTCGGAGACGGCGAGCTTCCCCTCGATCTTCTGGGAGTGTACCTTCCCTTAGGAACTCCACGAGGGGCTACCTCCTGTTGGGTTGCTAGGCACGCTCACAAGGGTCTACGAGGCATCAACCATACCCGATTAAAAAATTAGCCGTGCCGAACAACCCGAAGCCGGATCTTTAAACTAGAGTTTAGGCAAAAACAAACATGTTAAACACTTTAACACTAAGTGAGAGGGATTACAACCTTTGTAGATCCGGTCCTTCACTTCTAAAGCTCCGTTTTGAGGTCCCTTCGCTGCGATCATCGTGTTCCGGACTCTCGAGAGGTTCCACGAAGAGAAAGATGCAGTCTTACTTTTTATCTTCGATACAAAGATGATCTACCTTGAAGTTTCGTTAACACAAGCTAACACTCAAAATATGAAGTGAACACCCTCATCTAAATGGCAAGGATAGATGAGGATGATGAAGTAGGATTTTTGCTCTCATTTGTTTTCATATTCTCACTCATTTTCATCACAAAGTAAAAAGCTAGAAAGCTTTTGCTCAAAAGAAGAAGGAAGAAGATGAACAATATGATAAGAATCCTTTTGTGATGAATAATGAAAGAAGATAATGATCAATAATGCAACCATGGTTGCTAAACCATTGTAGAGAATTAACCAAGGATGTAGGGTTTGGATTAGGTTAAAGATGAGTCATGTGTAAATATCTTTTCCATGACAAAACAAAACCTTCTAGAATCATCTAGAAAGAATTAACCCAAATCAAACCCTAATCTTGTTTAATCTCTACTAAACATGTTGCATTATTTATCATATCATGTTGCAATATTATACATCACATATATAATATTTATTGTAACCAAATAAAATAATACAATTAACATATATCACATATATATCAATGTACTACCCGAGTGAGAAAAAGAATCTTTTAGTGAGCTAATATTAGTTAATGTAATTTAATATATCATATATATTATTATACATTAAATTATCGAATCAACACTTGATCCGACAATCCGGCT
This sequence comes from Agapanthus africanus, assembly GCA_030015575.1. Classification (NCBI taxonomy): domain Eukaryota; kingdom Viridiplantae; phylum Streptophyta; class Magnoliopsida; order Asparagales; family Amaryllidaceae; genus Agapanthus; species Agapanthus africanus. Next base: position 966,109,540 of record CM057338.1, read on the forward strand.
ATATCGCATATAACCGACTAATACTTATCCGTACCGATTCATTGAATCAACACTTGATCCGATGACCCGGCTGATATCATATATCGCGAGAATAGAATACGGTATCTCATATCGCATTATCCTCGGTCCCGCACATATCACATATGTGCCCCTACTCCGTTTTTCCTGAGCCAAGAAACCTCTGTGTAGGACTCTAAAGAATCGTCAATACGCCGGCAGTACGTGATGATCATATCAAACACCCACAAGCTGCAAGCGGTTAGCTAAACGTAACAGCTACCCAGGTATTGAGCGCTCAGAAGATCAACAAGCAAGCCTGTACATTCTCCTATGAATCCAAACAGTAACACTCCCGTACAGTCCGGTCTCGTCGTCTGATATGTCGCATATCTCGCCTAGGGGTGGTAAACGTCAGACTCCAGTAGCTCGATAAGTCGTGTCGATATGAGTTCTATAACAGTTCGAGAAACTACTGATAACACTTACCAGTAAATCTCAGCAACCCTGGCCAGGGATTTCCGATTATAGCCAATCGAACACAGCACAACATCAACTCCCTATACCGGGAGAGACGAATTCCCTCCTATCGCTCATTGCCTCCATGTGAATCGGGACTGTACCCAAAAGCCACCTTTTTCCATGCCCTCTTGACGTGGTATGATGGAAATCAAAGCACAGTGGGAATCACACAAGACTCTATGACGATCTCGGGTCAACAGACTACTCTGTACCAGTGTCACCGGAGAACTGCCATCTGACGTGAGGTATAATACCATCTGGGAGTTCTCGGCGAGTCCGTCCAGTGTACCCAGTCTCCACTGAGCACCCGTACACCATCCTTGATGTCAAACACCGATGGATATGGGATCATCCATCGCCCATCATACGGGTCAAGATGCGTATACGCTAGTCTACTCTGGTGCATCGACGCCCTGTCTCGATACACCCTCGACTAGGAACAGTTATAGGATGTACTCGTCGACTACCGTGGCCCCACTAGTATGATCTCATCATAGTCCCAGTAGTCGAGTACATATCCTAAGGGCTTTATCAACATGTAATATAGAGATAATCAGAGTACATGTTAAGATAAAGTACAACCAGATAGCATACTATCATGTCGAGCAAGAAAGTCCTCCCTATATATGTCCAAGCATCCATTACAATATACATCATATGTACAGTAATGGCCTCTAGGGCATACATATAACTAACACCTCCAATCCAGGTCTTCTTCTTGGGCTGTGTACACTTGAAGTGGCGTTGCCCCGTCTTCCACGCTGGGCCGTGGTAACACCTCGAAGAGGATGTTTCTCTTATTGTTGGTCGTATAAAATGAAGCCAGCTTACTCAAGGCGTCGGCCTGGGCGTTTAGCTGTCTGGGGATCTGCTCCACTTGGACTTCGTCGAAGTCCTTTCGTAATCTTCTCACCTCGGCCAGATACTTCACCATCAGAGGCTCCCGTGCCTCGAATAGGCCGGTCACTTGGACAACAACTAGGGTGGAGTCGCTGTGGATCCGGATCGTTTTCATCCCCACTCTGGAGGCCATCCGTAGTCCGACCAGTAAGGCCTCGTATTCTGCTGCATTGTTTGAGGCTTTGAACCCGATCTTCAGAGAATACTCCATCTCTGCCTCGTTCGGGCCCCGAATGATGAGGCCAGTGCCACAGCTTTCCTCGGTTGAGGACCCATCGACGTAAAGGATCCAATCAGGGATGGAGTCGGGCCTCTCATCGATTGAGGGTTGAGCTCCGGGGGTCAGCGTGGTTCCGCCTCTTTACTGGGGATGGTGCACTCGACAATAAAATCGGACAGGGCTTGTGCCTTGATAGCCTGTCGCGGGCTGTATTTTATGTCGAACTGGGACGACTCCCACCTCCATTTTTCTAAACGACCAGAGGACTCGGGGGAGGCGAGGATAGCCCCTAAAGGCCGCTCGGTAAGAACGAGGATGGTGTGCGCCTGGAAATAGTGTCGTAGTTTCCTTGAAGCCACGATGAGTGCCAAGACGATCTTCTCTATGGCCGGGTACCTCGTTTTCGCGTCCTTGAAGATGTGGCTCAAATAATATATCGGCTTCTGGACTCCCTCGACCTCTCGGATGAGCACCGAACCTGCAGCTTGGTCGGACACCGCTAGATACAGCGATAGCTCGTCCCCTTCAACTGGCCGGGTGAGGGAAGTCGCAAGGTGGCTCTTTAATTACTCAAAGGCGGTCTGGCACTCCTCTGACCATTCAAACCTTGGTATCTTCCTTAGAGCTTTGAAGAATGGGAGACACTTTTCCCCAGACCTTGACATGAAACGACTCAGAGCAGCTACCCGCCCTGTTAGCCGCATCATTTCGACGTTAGTCTTGGGCACGGCCATGTTGAGGATGGCGTTGATTTTCTCCGGGTTAGCCTTGATTCCACGGTGGGTGACCATGAAGACGAGGAACTTTCCACTGGTGACCCTGAATGCGCACTTGGCGGGGTTCAGTTTCATCTTGTATCTGCGGAGGACGTCGATGGCCTTGCCCAGATCCTTAGCGTGTTCATCTGACGAGGTCGATTTGAAGAGCATGTCGTCGACGTAAACCTCCATATTCCTGCCGATATGTGGTTTGAACATCCGATTAACCAAGCGTTGGTACGTATCCCCGGCTTTTTTGAGGCCGAAGGGCATCACCTTATAGCAGTATACCCCCCGGTCCGTTGTGAATACGGTGAGATCCTCATCCGTCGGGTTCATACGGATCTGGTTATAGCCAGAGAAAGCATCTATGAAGCTAAGTAGCCCGTGGCCTGCCGAACTGTCGGGTGAGGGAAGTCGCAAGGTGCCTCTTTAATTACTCAAAGGCGGTCTGGCACTCCTCTGACCATTCAAACCTTGGTATCTTCCTTAAGCTTTGAAGAATGGGAGACACTTTTCCCCAGACCTTGACATGAAACGACTCAGAGCAGCTACCCGCCCTGTTAGCCGCATGATTTCGATGTTAGTCTTGGGCGTGGCCATGTTGAGAATGGCGCTGATTTTCTCCGGGTTAGCCTCGATTCCACGGTGGGTGACCAAGAAGCCGAGGAACTTTCCACTGGTGACCCCGAATGCGCACTTGCGGGGTTCAGTTTCATCTTGTATCTGCGGAGGACGTCCATGGCCTCGCCCAGACCTTAGCGTGTTCATCTGACGAGGTCGATTTGACGAGCATGTCGTCGACGTAAACCTCCATGTTCCTACCGATCTGTGGTTTGAACATCCGATTAACCAAGCGTTGGTACATATCCCCAGCGTTTTTGAGGGCGAAGGGCATCACCTTATAGCAGTATACCCCCCGGTTTGTTGTGAATACGGTGAGATCCTCATCCGCCGGGTTCATACGGATCTAGTTGTAGCTAGAGAAAGCATCTATGAAGCTAAGTAGCCCGTGGCCTACCGAACTGTCGACGAGCTGATCTATCCGAGGGAGGGGATAGTTGTCTTTCGGGCAGGCCTTGTTGAGGTCAGTGAAATCAACGCACATGCGCCACTTCCTGCTAGACTTTTTAACTATGACTACATTCGCCAACCATTCCAAGTAAGGCACGTTCTGAATGAAGTCGGCGGCGAGGATCCTGTCTACCTCATCCTCAATCGTTTTTTGTTTGATCGGGGAGAAACTTCACTTTTTCTGCCTAACGGGGTGGACCGTAGGATCCACCCCTAGCTTATGTTATATGATTTTGGGGTCAATCCACGGCATGTCGGCAGGCGCCCAGGCGAATACGTACGAGTTATTTCTGAGGAAGTGGATCAGGTCGTCCCCGTGATTCCCCGTCAAGAGTGATATGATCTGGACAGTTCGCTCATTGTCCACTTCTGTGAGGGGGACCTCAGTCAGTGGTTCCACTGGGGTTCCTCGGACCTCTTTTTGCTCGTCTCGGGTATCCAGGGAACCCTTGATATCATCCTCGCACTCAAGGTCATTGTTTGGCCGCTCGGACGTAGATGTTGCGGTGAAGCAAACCTTTGCGGTTTGTTGGTCCCCGTAGGCCTGACCTATCCCGCCTTGGTCGAGCGGGAACTTTATTGCTAGGTGGTAGGTCGATATCTGGACGCGGAGGGAGTTTAGTGTCGGGCAACCTAGGAGGACGTTGTAGGCCAATGGAATTCTCACAACGATAAACTCCATAGGCACGGTGCACGTACGGCCCGCCTCCCCGATGTTAAATTAGAGAGTGATTACCCCTTCTGCCGGGATGGAGTGGTTAGTGAACCCCAACAGGATGTAGGCGGTCGGCCTTAGGTCCGACGGGGTGAGTCCCATACGCAGAAATCAGTCATAAAAGAGAATGTCCGCCGAGCTTCCCGAGTCGACCAATATCCTCTGCACATCATAGCGGTGGACCCGGGCTGTGATCACCAGAGGGTCGTTGTGAAGGAGGGATATCTCGTAGAGGTCCTCGTCGATAAAGATGATCGGCTCGGCCGCTTTAGCCTTCTTCCTGGGTGGCTGTCAGTCCCCTCGACTGGTAAGGGGTGTCGCGTCTCATCGGTCCCCATCATACCCTCCGCTGACACGACCATGATTTGGCTGATTGTCAACTTGCCGGGAGGGGGATGGTGCTCTTGCTCACGGTCGGCTTGCTGCTTGTCTCGGCGGTACCTTGCTAGGTACTCCAAGCGGATCAACTCCTCGATGTAGTCTCGGAGCTACTTGCGGTTCTCGGTAGGGTGGCCCTACGACCTGTGGAAAGCACAGTAGGGGCCCAGGTGCGCTTTGCCACCCTATTCGAGACTGGGGGGAGTTTGAAGAACCTCTCGCCCTTTGCCTCCTCCAATAGTTCCGTCTGGGATACGTTGAGCGGGGTATATTCCTGAAACTTCGGGGAGTAGGGCTTTGGCCGCTCAATCTTCATTTTCTCCTCCCTGGCCCTTTTTTCTGATCGACTTGCTCTGTCCGGGGCAGGTTGGCGTTCACCTCAGACTCAAGCTGGATCTCACGTTCGGTCCAGGCCTTGACCTCGGCCATGGTCTTAGGTTGCGCTAATGCGAAGGAGCGTAGCCACTCCTTATGCCTAAGACCCGACCTAAGGGCCGTAATGACCGTCTTGTCCCGGTGCTCTGGGACCTCAAGGAGGGCGTTGTAGAAGCGGGTGACGTATCCTTTGAAGGATTCTTTGTCCCCGCTCTTTATGATGAAGAGATAATCAACGGTCCGCTTCTGCCGTCTGTTCCCAACGAAATGATCGAGAAATTAGGTGGCCAGCTCATCGAAGGTAGAGATTGAGCGTGGCGTGGGTCCTCGGAACCAGTCTCGTCCGGAGAGGATGAGAGTGGTGGGGAAAGCGCGGCATCAGAATTGTCCTGAAAACTCATCCCGGCTGTGAACGCGTCCAAATGGTCTTTCGGGTCGGACTTCCCGTCGAAGAAGGAGACCTTCAGGGGCTTATTCCGGGAGGAGACGTGTACGGCGAGTAGCTCTTTGGTGAAGGGCTTCGTGAGCGAGTCGGCGGCATATTTATCCTCGTCGTTTGGAGGACGATTTTCCCGATGTATGCCTTCGATTTTCTTTTCGAGGGCGTCGAGTCGGTCGTAGTATCCCGACGATTCGGCATACTCTGATTTATGGCCTCTGCTGCTGGCAACATGTGCCTACCCGCAGCTCTGGTTCCGTTCGATGAGGTTCCTTAGGTCCCCTGGCGAGGTCGTTTTCGAGCTACCATGGTGAGTCCTGTCCGCGCGACCATGTCGAGGGAGGGGGTGCCGGTCATGCCTGGGAGCAGGCGAGCTGACTGATACCTCCTCGGGAGGGACAGGGGCATGATGGGTCTTAGAGCAGGCTGCTCTGGCTAGAGACCTCGGTATGGAGCTGTGAGGCGCCCACCGGGTCATCGAGTTGGTCGCCGCGGGGGATCTGTGGCCGCCCGAGATAGCGAGCTGGTGCCCAGAAGTGCCGGCATGGGTAGTGTCTTCTCTCCTCATGTGTCGATCCCGTGAGAGGGAACGGCGACTCGGGGAGCTTGTCCCTTCATTTGGACGTAGACAAGCGCGTCTACGACGGACGTGAGCCGATCTATCCGAGCCGATAGGGTGTGAATGGCGTTCGGGGGAGGAGGGGATCCACCCGTGCCTCCGTTGTGGGGAGGATGGCGGCTGGAGCTCAGGTCGCCGCGGTGATCACTCGCCATATGTTAGAGATCGGAAGGTGAACTTTCGTTGAGTGGAACTGGTTTCCCACAGACGGCGCCAACTGATGGATCTCTGGATCTCCTTCAGATGTTACCTTCCGTTGATCCGCAGCAAGTGGTGATGAGTGGCTAAGATTTGATCTGAGGGTTTCCCCTTGGTGCGTGGATCTTAATGGGCTTGATGTGGATGAAGCTGAGCTACCTGCAAGGAAGTCCCGGGGTGGTTGTGCCACCGAGGACCTTCCGACGATCAAGTTAGATGGGCTAATTGGGCAGAGTAGCAGCTTTTTGGAATAAAATTGCCTTACCTGAGTCATCTGGAAGAAGGATTTATATAGTAGCAGCTGTGGGCTGGCGGGTGGGAGATTCACGCGCCGTTACGCCTCTAGCGTTACACCTGCGTGAAAGGCGGGATTTCCCATTAATGACGAGATGCGCTCATTAATGGGGAACGAGATGGCGCGGAATGCGGGATCGTGGACGGCGGATATCACACGTCAGGCGAGATTCATGGAGCCGTGGCGGAGACGCCTGTGATCGGTGCTATGGGTCGGTCGATGAGACCAAGGAAAAGAAACTCGGCGGGAGGCTCAGAGGCAAGCGGAAGGCCGAGCGGGCTTGGTTCATGTGATAGCTCGGAGGCAAGCTAGGAGGGCTGAGGGAACTCAACGTCCAGGAGGGCTCAGAGGCGAGCCGATGGTTGTTTGTGAGGCGGGCGCAGGAGTCGTCGGGAAGGCCATCGAAAGTCGGGAACATCCTTGGGATGAAGGCTCGGGGCATTCTTCTAATGTACCATTTCTGCTCCTTTCTCGCAAGTCCTAGGACACGTCATCTGCCACGTGTCAACATCTGGGGAGTGCTCAGTACCGAGCATCATCACAAGGCAAAACAATCAGAATAAACAAATCAACCAATATAAAACTGGAATGTATTAAGAATAAGGTCGAATATGATTAGCACCAAAGAAAGTTTTGACACCTAGACATGTCCTGGCTAAGGCATCAAAAAAAGGTCATGGTGTTTATTAAGGAGCACATCCACATCACCTATATATAGATCTTGAAGATTTTTAAACTCGGGTGAGCTAAAAATGCAATTTCTATTCTTAACAGGTACACCCCCACCTAGTTAAAGAAATGATAAAGTACGGTATTAATAGTCTATGTATGCGTGCAGTCCACATTATTGAAGATCTTGTTGTTTATGAATTTCTAAATATTCCAGCAGGTAGAATAAAGTAAAAGAAGCCACATACGATCCGGACTGGCATGGATATTAACATATTTCCATCCTTCAATAGCATGTATAAAAGAGTTAGGAAGAGTATAAATCTTGATAGCATCCAGGAGATCCTTCCAAACAAGTTTGGTTACTTTGCACTCAAAGAACAAATGAGTGGAGGTTTCAATCATGTAAGAATCAAAGACACAAGTAGCATTATGTTTCCCCCAATCAGAGCAAAACTTTGTTTTGAATTTCAAAATTCAAAAATCGAAGCAACGCTTCAGATTCTGCACGCTGCGCGCCACATGTCAAACGCAGACGCGATCTCCAATCAGAGCAAAGCTCTGTTTTGAAATTCAAATTTTAAAAATTGAAGCAACGCTTCAAATCCAGCGCCAAGCGCGTTGCGCGCCACGTGTCAAACACGGGTGCGCTAGCGCAGTTGCTCTGCACGCCACGTGTCGAACGTAGGTGCGCTAGCGTAAGGTGCGCCAGCGCTGAAATTAAAAATTCCCCACCGTTAGATCAAAAGATCTAATAATAATAAATTATTAATTAATCAGAATTAAAATTCTGTTATGAAAAGATCTTTCCAATCTTATTAAAATAAAAAGATTATCTTCTGTAAAACAGAAGCCTTAGGATCAAAGATCCAACGGTGGAAAATATTTCCAAATCAATCAGAGAAAAATCTCTCAAACTGATTCAACAAATTATTTGGCCCTATATAAAGGCCCCTAGACTTCAAGTCTAATGGATACAAAAGAGATAGAGAAAACCCTCTGCAAACTTTGAGAAAACTCAAAGAGAAAGAAAGGCAAGCCTTTAGAAGAAGAAGATCATTTCTTCATCTTCAAGGTAAAGAACTAGTTCTTGAACCACATAAATGAAATCATCTCATTAAAACAGAAGAACTATCTTCTAAAAGATCATAAATCTATAAAAGACCAAGGTCTTTGATAAAAAGAAAAAAGATCAAAAGATCTAATTATAAAAAAAACTAAAAGAAGTATTTTACTTCATTCACAGATCTTTGATTCATAAAGGCAGAGCCATTTTTATAAAAACAAGAACTTTTGTTCTTGGATCTTGAGGCAAGGCCTCCTTTAAGAAGAACATAAATTTGTTCTTGATCTTAAATCTGATCAAATGCGCTTTGCGCTATTAGAAAGTGCCTTGCACTCATGAATTGCGGTTTTGCGCTTCTTGGACCGGCGCTCAGCGCCAAAACATGCCACGTGTCAACCAAAGACACAATCTGCGCTTTACGCTTCTGAAGCAACGCACTGCGCTCATGGGCTGGCGCTCAGCGCCAAGCGCGCCACGTGTCACTTACTGGCGCGCTAACAGACTAGCGCAAAGCGCTCATAAATTAAAAGCGCAATGCGCTAATAAACTAGCGCTTAGCGCTAAGCGCGACACGTGTTCTCTTCGTGTGCGCTACCCGACAGAAGCACAATGCGCTCTTTAGCTGGTACAAAGTGCCTGACGCGCCACGTGGTGCGCTGTCAGAACACACTCTGTTCTGATGAAAACAAAAGATGTCAGAACTCAATGCTTAGCATTATTAAAAGGGCCGGGCCCAAATAAAGGCTTAATAGCCAGAGCAAGAATAAAAATGATAAACATTTTTAATTGGACTTAGCCCAATTCTGGCCATAAGTCCTCAACTTATATTGAACTGAGCACATCTGCTCACAAATATTTAACAAATCTTAGTCCCAAACTGGGCTACAAATCTTTCAAACAATTCACACTGGTTCGAGGGTACATCTCGTTACTCCACTGATATTTATCGTTGTAATCCTTCAACGTTTTCAGAGAGGTGACAGGTCCCGGTGATCATACATTTCCATGGACTGTGGGGTCCTTAAACTTATGGACTATGATGTCCTTAACCTCGACCGTGATGTCTTAAAACTAACATTGGACCGTGGAGTCCTTAAACCCACGGACTATGATGTCCTTAACCTCGACCGTGATGTCTTAAAACTAACATCGGACTGTGGGGTCCTTAAACCTACGGACTATGATATCCTTAACCTCGACCGTGATGTCTTTAAACTAACATTGGACCAAGATGTCCTTAAACTAACAATGGACCGTAATGTCCTTAAACTAATCGACCGCAATGTGCCTAAACTAAACAACAGAGGCAGCCCAAATGCTCTCTTGTTGGATCTAAATGATCCTGTTAAGTTGATCTTAGTCTAAAAATTAGACTAACGTATCCTTAACAAATGTTTAAGTTGATCTTAGTCTCAAATGAGGCTAACATATCCTTAAACCCAAACCCCCAAACCCAAATCTAAGAAAGATACGGATTTGGACTAGTCCATGCCCTACGGGCGACAATATAACTTAGTCTCCGTATACAATCTATGGGCAACCAAACACAAAATAAACACCCGCGACACGAAGTGACCATCTGGAGAAGGAGAAAGTTGTTACCGCGATGCGGTAGCGTAATTAACTGTAGGGGCTTGCGCCTGCAGGGAAGAGCGTCCTCACAATCAAAAACCCCTCAGACAAGGGGGAATCTGACGAAGTCTGCTACATCGGCCGCATCCGTTTAAACCTTCGATACATGGTGCCATAAATCAGCTTGGCATCTTCGGAGAGGTGGACGGATAGCACCAATTAGCATCTGCCCCGAAATTCAGGCTAGACATCCGCCACATCTTCGCCGCGTCTTTCGGAGAGGAACATATTCTAGCACGCCCGGTGGGACCTTTTCTTCTTTCCACTCCACACTTCGTGTGTCGTGTTCGCGAACGAATCGCGGTTTGCTAATGGTTGCCCTTGGGTTTCGAGGTACTAAGATTTGGTGTCTTGCTTAGCACAGAAAACAATGGCGTCTACTTGCATGAAGTGTTCCGGCTGCAATTGCAACTCGCGTTCCGCCTCATCCGGAGGCATAGCTTATGGACCTCAGGTGGCTCGCTGTTCACGATGCTGGTGGATCAGGTGACTCAGGCCACCACCGGATTGTTCTTTGGGACTATGCTCCCACCAATGAGCTTCAGCACCCCGGTACCAACACCAGAAGCTCCCAAGAAGTTGGTCTTCGATCGGCTTACAGCTACTGCGGCCCCTCTCAACGGGTCGTCCAGCTCCAGTGCCTCAGTCTTCGCCAGATTGGGCCAAAGTTCCTGTGGGCCCAAGATGAAGCCTGCGAGTCAAGAGAAGGTTATTCCGAAAAGAGTAACTATTCCTGCTTCTAAAGTCGTCAAGGTAGCTTCCCCTGCTGGAGGGTCGGTCTTCACAAGACTGACTGTTCTAGCTCCCACCCCAGCTCCCGTTCCTGCTCAAAGGTCTGTCTTTGACAGATTAGATGCTGCTACTCAAAAGACGTCAGTCTTCAAAAGGCTGGCACTGGCGGCGCCTCACTTGGACAGGGGGCAAGACAAAGCCATCCCCATCGCCGAACCAACCCCAACAGATCGATACGCTCGACGTCGCCACTGGCGCCGAGTAAGGAAGGCTGGGGGCAAATCCCCCTCTGGGCTAACTCCACCAGCTCCAACGGTAGAAGTTAATGCTGCTGTTCTAACCGGGAACAGCTTTGAGCTGCAGAACAAGATACGCAGGAACTCGCCTACTGCCGTACTAAAGAGATCTCCGCCACCGGTGGAGACTGTCACAGAAATAAAGCCGGAGTAGTCCCCTCAACGGCTGTCTTCCAATGTTTACAAAATCTAGCGGCAAGTCCGAGAGTCGGTGGTTGATCGAGACTATCCCCGCCGGCAGAAGAAGCTGAAGGTCCGACAGGAAGAAAACCGTCCTGTTAAGCCACAGAAGGTGACGGCTACTTGGGTGCCCACTGCAACGGCCCCCTCAACCTCGACCGCTCATAAGAGGAGAAGGCCGGAGAAAGCCCCCATGTCTGCGACAAATGTCAAAGACGCTGAGCCTAAATGCCCCAAGTCTGGGGGCATAACGGTGCATGCTGTTTACATGGCTTCCGGAAAAGAGGAAAGCCGCGCTTCAACGGGCCACCGACCGCTCACCCGATCCGTAACAAAAGCTCAGGAGCAGCAACAGAAGGTTCAAGAAATGCTAACGCAAATGGCCACACTCACCAGGCCAAAAGAAAGCCCGGAAACATCCTCAGAGCAGCGCCGTGAGCAGGAAACTGATGCTGAATTCCTTCGGAGAATGCTTGAGAAGAAGGACAAAGAGACCGCGGAACAAGCGGCCAATATAAAGCAAATGGTCCTTCTAATCCAAGATATGGTGGGCATGATGATCCAGCCGGACCCTCCAGCTGAAGATCCTCCGGTAATAATTGAAGATGACAGAGGAGAGACATCGAATCCACCACCGGCTCTTTCAGCAGCCAAGGAGGAAACTATTTCCAAGGCCGTCCTGGATGACTATATTGCTCAGCAAATACGAGTTCACCATGCAAATGAAGCGGCCGGCCAAGTCGTCAAAACTGGGCGACCGTATCCAGGCTGGTATGATCAGATAAAATACCCGCCGGGCTACACAATCCCCAAATTCCATGTATACAAGGGGACAGGCAATCCCCATCAACATGTCGCTCAGTTCAGGGCTCTTTGTGGCAACTCCGGTGGTGATGATAAACTTTTGCTTCGCCAATTCGTCGGCAGCTTATCGGAGACGGTATTTGAGTGGTACTCCGAACTTCCAAACGACTCCATCAAAACTTTCGCAGAAATGGAGTTGTTGTTCACCCAGTGATTCGCAAGTGCTAGTGAACGCACCCCAATAACAGCATTGATCAATACCAGGGTGAAGCCGGGCGAGACGTGGGTTCAGTACGCAATCCGATGGCGGAATCTGTGGTCGAAGTGTGAACAGCGCATTAAAGAAGCACCAACGGTGGGCATGTTCGTGGGCACCCTAGACCCTCATGCAACTATTTCACAATTCATGATATTCTTCATACCGACCACATTCTAGGCTTTGATCGACAAGCTAGCCCAGATGGACCAGATGGGTCATAGACCGTCTCCTCCGAAACCGGAGCCGCGGAACGAAAGAAGTAAAGGGAAGGCGACCTTCGTTGCGAATACCCAACAGCAGCCCAGTGCCCCAAAATTAACGGATCAATTGGAAGAGAGAAAATGCTATTATAATGAGAAAATGAAGCGTCCTTACTCGTTCCCATGGGACAAAACGAAGAGACTCTTCGGGCTGGCGATGCGCAACAGGCTTATCAATCTGCCGAATCCAAAGCGACCATTGCAACCCGGCGAAGCGAATAATCCCAATTATTGCCCTTACTACCAAACGGTAAGCCATCCAATAGAAGATTGCTTCGTCTTTAAGAGATGGATCGAGGATCAGTACCAATAAGGCAAGTTTGTGTTGTCTGAGAAGTGGAAAATGAGCCCACCACAACCACATACTCCTAAGAAGATGGACACACCGGGGGCAACGTGCTCTTTTGTTGAAGAAGCTCCATGGGAGGTCGTTCTTTTGACCAAAACCAAAAGAATGTTGAATGATCTCCAAACATGCCTGGCGATCAGGTGGAAGAATCCGCTGGAACCCCAGATCATCGAAGGAATGCTGAAGCCGCGCCCAACTCCAAAGATTGGTGGTGATAGCCAAAGTGTTCACACCCAGCCGTCAAAATCTTCGAAAAAGAAGAAGAAATCCAAGAAGCCCGTGAAGCCTGGCGATAAGCGCACGAACCTGCAGAAACAGATCGACGCGCTGGAAGAGTACAACCAGAAGGCACGGACTCCAATCACGCTCCAAGAGTTCCTTGGCCATGTCCTTGAAGACGGAGATGATGGAGAAGACTCGTCGGATGAATCTGAAGATTGCGTAGCAAGTTGCCATGCGATCTCTCATTCGTCGATAGATGATGAAGAAGCTCCTTGCACCGAGAGACTGGGGGCAGGTCCTGAACCGGAACTTCCAGGGCCATCAGACGAAATGATCGACACATTCCTAAACGAAGCTCTTCTGAAAAGTAAAGCTGATCGGGAGCGTAAGATGGCTATATTTGAAAAGGCCAAACGCCGGCGACTGGACGAAAGAGTCGAGACATCCCCGCCGAATCAAAGGACATCTGTCACAGATAAAAACAAGTTCAAGATGAGGAAAAAGTTTGCGAAAGCCATATCAGTGGGAATGAAGCTACCACCCTCTGAAGGAAACACTCTTGGTGAAGCAAAAATGCATCCTAACTACTGCCTATATCATCGAAAAATTGCGCACCCCACTGAGAAATGCAACGCTTTTAAAAGGTGGTGGTAAGGGTATGTTGCTCACCGGCAATATTTTAAGCGGATGAAAAGCAAAACTCGTCGAGAGCGAAGAAGTACGACCGAGGAGCATAAAAGAACTACCGGCAACTGTTGCACGGTCAACGCCGGGGCGTCGCGAGTTTTCACCTTCGGAAGTGACTCCGACGAAGAAATGACTCTTGGCCCTCTTTTCAAAGAATCTAGCTCGGGGAGAGAGGAAGAACCGAAGACCTGCGAAAATATCCAGTTGCGCAATCGTACACTTCCAGAAAAGAATCTCGGACCCACAAACAGAAAAGATAAGGGAAAAGATAAGGGAAAAGAAAAGGTCTTGGAGGATATCGCCCTAGATGACCAAGTCATGAAAGAGCTGACCGCCAAGGACCCGCCAAAGAAAAGTAAGGTGGACTACAACATTCTGGCGCACTTGAGGAAGCTACCCTCGCAGCTCAGCATTCTCGACGCCCTTTTACTATCAAAAGAAGCAAGAGATTCATTGATCAAGGCGCTACAAGAGCCAGAGCAATTCCAAGATTCCCTCACCGAAGAAAGGATGAAAGACGAGCTGGAAAAAGTACACACAGCCGATGTCACCTTCGGCGATGAAGATCTCCTCCTTGGGACGTGTGAACACAATCGTCCCCTTTATGACTCCGGATACTGTCACGATATCAAGGTAGGCAAAATCCTGGTCGACAATGGGTCATCCGTCAATCTCCTCAACGTACGGGTGTTGAAGGAAATCTGCATGAGCGTTCAGCACCTCGCTCGTGATAAAATCACCATCTCCAGTTTTGACTCCCAGTCATTACGGACCCTTGGGTCTGTGATACTGACGCTACGCTTTGGGCTACTTATCACGGATATTAAATTTCATGTCATCGACACCAAGACCTGCTATAACGCTTTGCTCGGTCGGCCCTGGTTACACGAGTACAACATCATCTCTTCTACACAACACCAGTGTATGAAGTATTTCAAGGATGGTCTCGAGTATACTGTGACAGGAGAGCTAAACCCATTCTCCGTGAACGAAGTCCGGAAATACGAAGATGCAAAATACTTCTTGCCAGATTTCGAGGACACGGAGAGATGTCACAAACCGGAGAACAAAGCTATCCCTACCATTCCGGTCTTCGGGAGTGATACCGAGGAGGAAGAAGAGATAGTTTACTTAGGTCTGCCCCAGTGCAACAAACCAGGACCGTCCGCTCCTATGTTAATCTTTGGCAGTGACTTGGAAGATGAGGTCCATGCTATATTCTCTGCTCGGCCTTCAATACAAACATTCGCTGATGAAGAGCAAAGTTTGCAAGTTGCCATGGTTCCGCCTAAGCATCATAAAGAACTAGACGCGCTTGATACCTACAGTGTGGAAGAGCTGCAGACGTTCTATATCCCTCCCGGGCGAGAAGGTGAAGAGGCGATCCTATTCTACCGATCCGGGGAAACCAAAGTAGAGAAAGAAATATAGCACGGCGCGGATTCTACACTTGACAGGCTCCAGCCCATCCGTTTGCCCAGATATTACACCAACGGACTAAAAAGGCTATTAAGGCGCCAAGGCGTACCTTTCAAACAGACCGCTCGGAAAGCTAAGTTCTATGACAGGATCTGGAACGTCCCTGGAACTTAGCGGAAATTGCCCAACGGGAAAATGGAAACGACCGGGCTTGGTTATGTTCAATCCAAGAAACGGGAGCTACTCCGCGACTGCTACGTCGTACATGACTTTGATGAAGAAAGGGATGCTCTTTGGGAAGAAGCTAACCCTGAACCAGAAAGAGCTCCCGACGTGAAAATGCCCAGTCCGTCGTTCGAAGAACAAATGGACAAGCTTATAAGGGAAGCAGGTTAAAAGGTTCGAGAAGACCATAATCGCGAAATGGCCATCTACGAGAAAGCCAGGATGCAACCCCTTCTTCAACAGGCCGCGAAAGATGAAAATGCTCATCCCTGTCAACCCGTTGTATAAAAGGCCCGACGCAGAGGCAGAAACAAACCAAAGAACGGGAAAGGCGTTCGACAGCGACAAAGCGGGTCCAAGAAGCCACGCGATCAAGAACCGAGCAACCAAGACTCATCTCTTATAAAGAAAATGGGTCGAGCGTACTCTTTTGCCCAAGACAAGACAAAGAAAATACTTGATCTTACTATAAAACATCAAATGATTACACTTCCGGAATCCAAACACCCCGAGCAAGCTAACGAGGTCTCTAACCCAGACTATTGCTTTTATCACCGAGTGATAGGACATCCTCTCGGAAACTGTTTCACCTTCAAGAACTGGGTCGAAGACCAATATCAGTTCGGTAGGTTCGCTCTATCCGACAGTTGGAGGATAAATCCGCTACGGAAGCACGAACCAAAAGCCGTGCATATAGCAAGAGTAGAACCAGATCAACACCGGTCTTGGAAGCAAGCTCGTACTTGTCATATGATAACGCTATTAAAAGAAGAGCCCGAGGATATGGATGACCTCCCATGATACTTCGAAAACAACGACGACGAGGTGATCTCGGAGTTTCCGCCGGCACCGAAAGAGCTGGATGATGAAATACATACCACTACAGATGAGCTCAAGAAAATTGACTTGGGGACGACAAGTGATCCACGACCAACATTCGTCAGTGAGTTGCTGTCTGAAGAAAGGGTAGCTACACTAAAAGACGTGCTTATGTAGCATAAGGATTGCTTCTCCTGGTACTATTCCGAGATGCCAGGACTAGATCCATAGGTTGCTCTGCACAAACTGGCAATATCCCCGGACGTCAAGCCAATCAAACAAGCACCGAGAAGAATGCGGCTCGAGCTTAAGATGGGCATTAACGCCGAGGTCAAGAAGCTGATCGACTCTGGCTTCATCCAAGAGGTTCAGTATCCTGACTAGATCGCCAATATCGCCCCGGTGATGAAGAAAAATGGGACAGTGCGCATATGTGTGGACTTTCGGGATCTCAATAAAGCCTGTCCAAAGGACAATTTCCCAGTACCGGTCACCGAGCTGATGATAGACAATACGTCCACTCACGTAGTCTTCTCCTTTATGGATGGCTCGTCAGGATACAATCAGATAAAGATGCATCCCAAGGACCAGAAGCATACCGCTTTCCGGACCCCTTTGGGCATATTTTGCTACAAGGTAATGCCTTTCGGTCTAAAGAACACCGGTGCCACCTATCAGAGGGCCATGACGAAGATCTCCGATGACCTTATACATGAAGCCGTCGAATGCTATATCGACGACCTCGTGGTTAAGAGCAAATCATACGAGGAGCACTTAGAGCATCTGAAGATCGTGTTTCAACGCCTCCGGCAATACAACTTGAAGATGAACCCTCTCAAATGCGCGTTCGATGTTTCCTCGGGAAAATTCCTAGGATTCATTGTCCGACACCGAGGCATCGAGATAGATCCGTTAAAAATTAAGGTGATCATGGAAATGCCTCCGCTAAGGACCCTCAAGCAATTGCGGTCTCTTCAAGGGAAGCTCACGTATATCTGGCGATTTATAGCCAATCTCTCAGGCAAGTGCCGTCCTTACAGCCACCTGATGAAGAAGGGAACCCCTTTCGTCTGGGATCGTAAATGTCAAGACGCACTATATGAAATCAAGCAATACTTACAGAACCCGCCAGTGCTGGCTGCTCCAGTCAAGGGAAAGCGTCTTATCCTGTATACAATAGCCCTCGAAGGTTCGCTGGGTGCATTATGGGCACAAGAAAATGACCAAGGGAAAAAGAAAGCCCTCTACTATTTGAGTCATGTTCTGCTGGGGAAAGAAAGCAATTATTCTCCCATCGAAAAACACTGCCTGGCATTGATCTTCGCGATAACGAAACTCAGGCACTATGCATTGGCGCATGAAATCCGTTTCATATCGAAGGTGGATCCTCTCAAATATTTGATGTCAAAGGCCATATTGACGGGGCGGCTGGCTAAGTGGGCCTTGCTCTTGATGGAATTCTCAATAACTTATCAGCCTCTTAAGGCAGTAAAAGGCCAGGCCATCGCCGACTTCCTCGCTGAGCATCCGATACCTGCCAATTCTCCCTTGAATTGCGAACTGCCAGACGAACATGCGTTTGACATGATCGACGGAAGTGATACCCTGTGGGAACTTTACTTCGATGGAGTATCCTCCATGAAGAAGCGCAAACAAAACACCCCCATAATCAAATCAAGGGTAGGCCTTATCTTCGTAACTCCAAAAGGAGGGATAATGCGCTTTGCCTTCTCCTTAACAGAGCCGAGGACAAACAATGAAGCCGAGTATGAAGCCTTGATAGCAGGTCTCGAGATCGCCATCGACATGGGGATTGAAGACCTTCTCATATACGGAGACTCCCAGCTGGTCGTCGGTCAAGTAAACGGCGACTATCAAATGTGCAAACCAGAACTGGTGAAGTACGGCGAGAGAGTACAGCAACTGCTAACTCAAATTCCTTCCTACACCTTGGAAAGCATACCGTGTGCTGAAAATAGTAAGGCGGATGCATTAGCCAAGCTCGCTAAAGAACTAGCTGATGAGAACCTCGATGACA
This sequence comes from Agapanthus africanus, assembly GCA_030015575.1. NCBI lineage: Eukaryota > Viridiplantae > Streptophyta > Magnoliopsida > Asparagales > Amaryllidaceae > Agapanthus > Agapanthus africanus. Next base: position 966,127,687 of record CM057338.1, read on the forward strand.
TGAGGATCATTGTGCAAAACCGTCGGGTTCTTGCACCGGCAGAAATATCTCCGGAGTTGTCCAAAGAAAAAGGAGCGACCAAGCAAACGGCCCTGCAAATAAAAGACCAGGAAAAGGCTATGGATTAGAGAGAAGTCTTTATAGACTACTTTAAATCCCGTCGAACACCCGAAGATGTATCCTCGAGACATCAGCTCACGAAACGAGCTCTTTCTTTTGCCTTCGTCAATGATACTCTATACAAGAAGTCATTCGATTCTCTGTGGCTAAGATGCCTGGGACCTGAAGAAGCAAAGAGAGTCGTCCAAGAAACTCACGATGGACTCTGCGGTTCTCACCAAGTCGGACCGAAGATGAAGCTGAAGATCAAACGGATGGGTTATTATTGGCCCACGATGATCCAGGACTGCCTCGAGTATGCGAAGCAATGCCACTCGTGCCAGATCCATGGGGACTTCATCCATCAGCGCCCAAATCCACTACATCCGACAGTGGCTAGCTGGTCGTTCGAGATGTGGGGGACTGACATAATCGGCCCCATCGAACCATATCATCCAGGGGACATCGATTCATTTTGGCGACAACCGATTACTTCTCCAAATGGGCAGAAGCAGTACCGCTGAGGGAAGTGAAGACGGAGAATATCCTCTACTTCTTCAAGATGTTAGTTATGTATATGCCCTAGAGGCCATTGTTGTATATATGATGTATATTATAATGGATGCTTGGATATATATAGAGAGGACTTTCTTGCCGTCATGATAGTATGCTATTTGGTTTCACTTTATCTTAACATGTTGACTTGTATTAGTTTACTGTCTTATTCTCACATGTTGATAAAGCCCTTAGGATATGTACTCGACTACTGGGACTATGATGAGATCATACTAGTGGGGCCAGGGTAGTCAGCGAGTACATCCTATAACTGTTCCTAGTCGAGGGTGTATCGAGACAGGGTATCGATACACCAGAGTAGACTAGCGTATACGTATCTTGACCCATATGATGGGCGATGGATGATCCCATATCTATTGGTGTTTGACATCAAAGATAGTGTACGGGTGCTCAGTGGAGACTGAGTACACTGAACGGACTTGCCGAGAACTCCCAGATGGTATTATACCTCACGTCAGATGGCAGTTCTCTGGTGACACTGGTACAGGTTAGTCTGCAGACCCGAGATCGTCATAGAGTCTTGTGTGATTCCCACTGTGCTTTGATTTCCATCATACCACGTCCAAGAGGGCGTGCAAAATGGTGGCTTTTGGGTACAGTCCCGAATCACATGGAGGCAATGAGCGATAGGAGGGGTTTCATCTCTCCCGGTATAGGGAGTTGATGTTGTGCTGTGTTCGATTGGCTATAACTAGAAGTCCCTGGCCAGGGCGGATATTGAGTACTACTGGTAAGTGTTATCAGTAGGTTCTCAACCTGTTATGAGCCTTACATCGACATGACTTATCGGTTACTGGGGTCTGACGTTTACCACCCCTAGACCAGATATGCAACATATCAGACGAAGAAACCGGACTGTACGGTAGTGTTACTGATTGGATTCACAGGAGAATGTACAGGCTTGCTTGTTGATCTTCTGATTGCTCAATACCTGGGTGGCTGTTGCGTTTAGCTGACCGCTTGCAGCTTGTGGGTGTTTGATATGATCATCACCTACTGCCAGCGTATTGACGATTCTTTAGAGTCCTACACAGAGGTTTCTTGACTCATGCAAAACGGAGTAGGGGCACATATGTGATATGTGCATGACCGAGGATAATGCGATATGAGATACCGTATTCTGTTCTCGCGATATTTGATATCAGCCGGGTCATCGGATCAAGTGTTGATTCGATGAATCGGTACAGATATATTTATATTAGTCGGTTATTTGAGAAATAACCGGATTGTCGGATCAAGTGTTGATTCGATAATTTAATGTATAATTATATATGTGATATATTACATTACATTATCTAATATAGGCTCGCTTTATTGATTCATTTTCTCACCGGGTAATACATTGATATATATGCGATATATGTTAATTGTATTATTTTATTTTGTAACAAAAATATATTATATATGTGATATATAATATTGTAACAAGTTATGATTACTAATGCAACATGATTAGTGGAGATTAAACATGGTTAGGGTTTGATTTGGGTTAATATTTTCTAGAATCTTCTAGAAGCTTTTATTTTGTTTTGAGCTAAGGTATTATATGTTGATATTTTGTGAGATATTTTTAAACCCAACCCAAACCCTTAACCCTAGTCAACTCTCTACAATGGTTAGCCCTTTCTTTTATCAACCATGGTTGCATTTGTAATTATCATTACAATTCATTATTCATCACAAATGAGTTCATCTTCTTCTTCCTCCTTGCAAAGCTTTCTAGTTTTGAGTTTTATGATGAATTAGTGTGAGATTTTGATAATAAAAGAGAGCATAAATCCTACATCATCATCCTCATCTAATCTAGCCAATTAGATTAGGGTATTCACTTCATTAATACTTGATTAGTGAGTGAGAGCTTGAGTTAAAGAAATTTCAAGGTAGATCATCTTAGAAGAGGAAGACTTCAAGTAAGCATGGATCATTCGGGTTGTGGAGCTTCTCTTGAGTCCGGGAGATCATGGATCGCGGCGAAGGGACCACTACTAGGAGCTTATGAAGCGAAGGAGCGGACTACAAAGGTTGTAATCCCTCTCTCTTAGTTGTAAAGATGTTTACTTGCATGTTTAACCCTAATAATCTAGCAAAGATCCTCGCTTTAGGTTGTTCTGCACGTCTAAATTTTAAATCGGGCATGTTTGATGCCTTATAGACCCTTGTGACAGTGCCTAGTAACCCTACACAAGACGCACGTCATTTATCGGTTTGGAACTCCACAACGGATTATCTCCGATAACGGGCCAGCCTATAGAAGCCACAAGATAAGCCGCTTCGCACAACAACATAACATAGACTGGAGATATTCATCGGTCTACAATCCCCGAGCTAACGATCTAGCTGAGGCTTTTAACAAGACCTTGACGAAGATCGTGAGAAAGACGGTGTCTCGAAATAGGAAGGACTGGCATGAGAGACTGCATGAAGCTCTCTGGGCATATCGAACTACGTTCAAAACGGCCACGAACACAACGCCGTACGCATTGGTATTCGGTACAGAGGCGGTACTCCCTCTCAAGATAGAGCTACCCTCTCTACGAGTGGTAGCTCATTACGAGCTAACGGACGAAGAGAATGCTCACCTTCGGCTTGAGGAGCTCGACGCCCTTTATGAAACCCGGCTTATAGCACAGCAAAATCTGGAAGCTTATAAAGCAAAGATGATGCGCTCATACGAAAGATTGATTAGGCCGAGAACATTCCACCAAGGCGAACTCATGCTAGTGGTCAAAAGACCTATGATCCCTAATCGCACCAAGCAGGGGAAATTCGATCCAAACTATGAAGGCCCGTATATCATAGACAGGGTCTACCAGGGTGGAGTCTATCTACTCATGGACATGCATGGCGAAAGGCCCTTCAGGCCAATAAATGGTCGCTTTCTAAAGAAATACTACGCCTGACGAGTCACGGCCTAGGTCAATGATAGATGACGATGACTATGTCCGCTCGCTATCTTCCTAAGCCCAAACTCTATAAGTAGTAGCCGGCTTATGGGACCGAAACGTCCTTAAACTAACAACGGACCGAAACGTCCTTAAACTAACAACGGACCGCAATGTCCTAAAACTTGCAACTGACCGAGATGTCGATAAACTACGGTGGATTGCAGCATCCCAAACCTGATACAAAAAAAAGAATAAAAAAAGAGAAAAAAAACGGTATGTCCATAAGAAAAATGGGCAAGGATGAAAATCCGAAAGGGCTCCGTGAGTAAAAACAGCAGGGCTACCGGCGAGTTTTGTGAAAACCCGAAAGGGCGCAGCCTCGTTAAAATTTAAAAAAAAAAGAGAAAAGAAAAAGAAAACGGTATGTCCATAAGCGAAAAGGGCATGGATGAAAACCCGAAAGGGCTCCGTGAGTAAAAACAGCAGGGCTACCGGCAAGTTTTGTGAAAACCCGAAAGGGCGCAACCTCGTTAAAAGACACTTGCAAGATCCTCTTGACTTTGTAAGGAGAAACCACCTGTGTGAGATCCTTACGACTCACAATGGAGCAACACATTTAGGGATCCACACGATTTCTAAGGAGAAATTACACTTGCGAGATCCTCACGACTCGTAAGGAGAACCTTCTTATGGGACCCTCACGGCTCATAAGATTCAAAAGTCTTAAGTTACAGGGATCTGAACCTGTTCTTAAGCAGCCCCCACAACCTCCGATACTACCCTACAAGCAGCTCAATGCTGACCCTTGTATACAATCCACGGGTGCAAATAAACATTTCCCTAACAAAGTCCCATCCGTGACTAGGGATATGTCTATACAGTGAACAACCCTTGTAAGTCCTTTAGACTTATAAGGAGAAAACACTCTTGTAAGATCCTTATGACTTACAGGAGAACATGCACTTAGGAATCCTCACGATTCTTAAGGAGAAACCGCACCTACGAGATCCTCACGACTCGCAAGGAGAAATACCTTTATGAGACCCTTACGTCTCGTGAAGTCAAAAGCCTTAGTCGACAGGATCCTAACCCTGTCTACTAAGCCATCTTTGTTCGACATCGACTAAGGCAAATGATGATTCGCTCCTGGAAATATCCCAGTTGTAGCGGTGCTGATGCCGAAATCGGTGTCTAATCCCAAACTTGCAGCGAAAAGCCAACAAGCCACACATGCATACGAAATAGCCGAAATGATGGGGCAACTTGCAAATAAGAAGTCAGCAAGTAAAAATGTATGCATGCAAAATAGCCGAAATGATTGGGCAACTCGCAATAAAAAACAGCGAGTAAAAATAAAACAAATAGCCGAAATGATTGGACAATCGCGGAAATGATTGGGCAATCGTGACCTTCGCGATATAAAAGCTGAAATGATAGAGCATCGCGGAAAGAAATAAAAATAATAATGAAATTTATGTCCTATAGGTGATATCACATCAATCCCTGTATACAATCCAGGGGCTCAAACAAAAAGGGAATCATGCCTTTCCTCCCCAGGTTTCATCAGAAGAAGAAGCCAAATCTCAACGGTTCACAGATGGCCTGGAGATCATCTCAACATCCGTTTCGTTACGACAAACACAACATCAAGCAAAGTGGAACAGCGGCAACTCCCAGTTTCATGACTCGGCGGTACACAGATGACCGAGAGTCAAACCCTGACTCCGTGAAATGCGGATGAAGCAAAATTCCTGGCAACGTGGAATACGGCTTATATCAATCCTGACCCCGTGGGAAACGTCCAGAGCAGATCCTGGTCCTTGCAGAGCACGGCAATGACCCTGTGTGAAGTATCCAGAGCGGAGCCTGGTCCTCGCCGAACACGGCAGTGAACCCATGGGAAGCATCCAGAGCAAAATTCCTGGCGACGTGGAATGCGGCTTATGTCAATTCTGACCCCGTAGGAAACATCCAGAGCGGATCCTGGTCCTCGCAGAGCACGGCAATGACCCCGTGTGAAGCATCCAGAGCGGAGCCTGGTCCTCGCTGAACACGGCAGTGAACCCGTGGGAAGCATCCAGAGCAAAATTCCTGGTCACGTGGAACACGGCTTATGTCAATCCTGACCCCATTGGAAATGTCCAGAGCGGATCCTGATCCTCGCAGAGCACGGCAGTGAACCTGTGTGAAGCATCTAGAACGGAGCATGGTCCTCTCCGAACATGGCAGTGAACCCGTGGGAAGCATCCAGAGCAAAATTCCTGGCTACGTGGAACGCGGCTTATGTCAACAATGACCCCGTGTGAAGCATCCAGAGCGGAGCCTGGTCCTCGCCGAACACGGCAGTGAACCCGTGGGAAGCATCCAGAGCAAAATTCCTGGTTACGTGGAATGCGGCTTATGTCAATCCTGACCCCGTGGGAAACGTCCAGAGCGGATCCTGGTCCTCGCAGAGCACGGCAATGACCCCGTGTGAGGCATCCAGAGCGGAGCCTGGTCCTCGCCGAACACGGCAGTGAACCCGTGGGAAGTATCCAGAGCAAAATTCCTGGTCACGTGGAACGCGGCTTATGTCAATCCTGACCCCGTGGGAAACGTCCAGAGCGGATCCTGGTCCTCGCAGAGCACGGCAGTGAACCCGTGTGAAGCATCCAAAGCGGAGCCTGGTCCTCGCCGAACACGGCAGTGAACCCGTGGGAAGCATCCAGAGCAAAATTCCTGGCTACGTGGAACGCGGCTTATGTCAATCTTGACCCCGTGGGAAACATCCAGAGTGGATCCTGGTCCTCGCCGAACACGGCAGTGAACCCGCGGGAAGCATCCAGAGCAAAATTCCTGGTTATGTGTAACGCGGCTTATGTCAATCCTGACCCCGTGGGAAACGTCCAGAGCGGATCCTGGTCCTCGGAGAGTACGGCAATGACCCCGTGTGAAGCATCCAGAGCGGAGCCTGGTCCTCGCCGAACACGGAAGTGAACCCGTGGGAAGCATCCAGAGCAAAATTCTTGGTTACGTGGAACGTGGCTTATGTCAATCCTGACCCCGTGGGAAACATCCAGAGCGGATCCTGGTCCTCGCAGAGCACGGCAATGAACCTGTGTGAAGCATCCAGAGTGGAGTATGGTTCTCTCCGAACACAGCAGTGAACCCGTGGGAAGCATCCAGAGCAAAATTCCTGGTCACGTGGAACGCGGCTTATGTCAATCCTGACCCCATGGGAAACGTCCAGAGCGGATCCTGGTCCTCGCAGAGCACGGCAATGACCCCGTGTGAAGAATCCAGAGCGGAGCCTGGTCCTCACCGAACACGGCAGTGAACCCGTGGGAAGCATCCAGAGCAAAATTCCTGGCTACGTGGAACGCGGCTTATGTCAATCCTGACCCCGTGGGAAACGTCCAGAGCGGATCCTGGTCCTCGTAGATCACGGCAATGACCCCGTGTGAAGCATCCAGAGAGGAGCCTGGTCCTCGCCGAACACGGCAGTGAACCCGTGGGAAGCATCCAGAGCAAAATTCCTAGCTATGTGGAAGGCGGCTTATGTCAATCTTGACCCGTAGGAAACGTCCAGAGCGGATCCTGGTCCTCGCAGAGCACGGCAATGACCCCGTATGAAGCATCCAGAGCGGAGCCTGGTCCTCGCCGAACACGGCAGTGAACCCGTGGGAAGCATCTAGAGCAAAATTCCTGGTCACGTGGAACGCGGATAATGTCAACCCTGACCCTGTGGGAAACGTCCAGAGCGGAGCCTGGTCCTCGCAGAACACGGCAGTGAACCTGTGGAAAGCATCCAGAGCAACTCCTGACTCCGTGAAATGCGGATAAGGACAACTTCACCCATCACTTGCGGGTCCTCACGACTCGTAAGGGAGTAAATTCTCTTGTGAGATCCTTATGACTTTCAAGAGAAAACACACTTAGGAATCCTCACGATTCTTAAGGAGAAATTACACCTACGGGATCCTCTCGACCAGTAGGGAGAAAATTCTTTATGAGACCCTCACGGCTCATAAAGTTGAAAAGTCTTAGGTGACAGATCCTAACCCTGTTTTCTAAGAATCGTCACCACCCTACGAAGAGTCCAAGGTGCTCACTCTATCATCTGCCGGCTATGTTTGCTAAAATTACATGCTGATAACAAAAGAAAGAAGAAAGCAGAGAGATGACACAAGACATTGCGAAAGAAATGTATCTTTTATTCATGAATTCAATTGAGTATAAGCTACATCATTTGAAAGGATAAAGAAAAATGAATACATTTTATTCAAAATTTACAAATGGCACAAAATGCAACTATTGGGAGGGAAGCGTCTTCAGTAGGCCAATCAATTGCTCACGCACTCCCCTCAGCCTCTCGTCACGGTCAGCTGTCACGGCCAACTCCGTTTCAACCTGAGCCCGTTGCTTCAAATAAGACGAATGTCACTCATCAATGACCCGCCGAGACGCCTCACGACTCTGCGCATCCTGCTCGATGAGGTCGAGCTTCTGCCTTAGCATCAGCCCATCAGAAATGCATCGTAAAAGGCCCTCAAAGATGGTTTTCAACTGCACAGCATTGGCGTCAACCTGAGCATGCAGTCAAGAAGATTCGCTTGAAGTCTCTTCACATTCCTTATGCTTTAAGGCCGCTTCTTGTTCAAGATGACGTAAGTAAGAAGTGCTCTGCTCGACCCACGCAGCCCGTTGAGAGTTCACAGCCAAGACCTCGGGAGCAGGACGTCTGACCTCGAGCTCATACAAACAAGCCTCGATTTTCCTGCAGTGGCTAACCCAAGACTCAACAACGCCCTCGCTATGAAATTTCACGAGCGTCGCCAGCATAGGATTAACCTCGGCGGCAAAATCCGCAGCGAATGTAGGAGTCTCCACGTCAAGCTCCTCGATATAGTCGCTCAACATACGTAGACTATTCACAACGCCTTTGGAAGATGCCGGTCGAGAGAAGGGGCCCACTGGCATTATAACTTGAGATTCGAACGGAGTTGGAGTCGGTATCACCACTGCAAAACAAATCACGGTCAAATGACGGTTCAAGAAATAGAGAATGTTTATAAACAATGAAGTTTACTATACCGGCTGAGGTAGATGGCAAGGCCGGGAGTACTGGTAGAACTATTCTCTCATCTCCTCCTTCAATCTGTAGTACTGCAATCAAGGCAAAGGAGAATCAGAAATGATTTCACTGTTGGTAAAAGAAAGAACGTTAACTGAAGGTTGTATTCACCAGCGCCACTAGATGAAGCAATCTCCAACGGGAAGGAGAAGTGGGGTTGCAGCACCTAGTACAGGTGGTCAAAAAGGACTCCTATAAAGACGCAATAATGCAACGTCAGTACATAAATTATACAGCCTAGAGATAAAACCGATGGATCACAAATCCATACCTTCCAGCATCTGAGACGGTGCGAGAGAAGGTAGAGAGGTGGTCACCGTCAGGGCGGTAACTGACGGCGCTGCCTCGGGTAGCGCGACATCTGCACTAGCCGCACCTGCATTAGAAACAAGATAAACCCTGTCAGAAAATATTGAAAAAGATTGCGGAATAAAAAGAAGGGCGGTGACCTAAAATCTACCTGATGAGTCGCCAGCCGGAACCGTGACGAGGGCGTCACTTGATACAACAACGGCGTCCCCCTCCTCCATCGGGGTGGTCTCGCCTCCTGTCGCCTCATCCCCTGACTCCACGAGAGCCGTCGTCACGCTCGCTACACCAGGAGACGGCAAAGAACCGTAGGCAGGAAGAGCGATGATCGGGGCGGTGCCCGACTATTGAGAAAGAGCGCCACCTCGAGCTCAGCAATTGTACCCATTTCGCTCGCCACCACCTTGAGCTCACTAATAGTAGCCGTCTCATCTGCCGCCACCTCGGGCTCAGCAATGGTAGCTATCTCGGGCATAGCAATCGTGACTGTCTCGTCAGCCACTACCTCGAGCCCGGCAATTACGGCCACCTCGCCTACTGCCACCCCGGGTTCGGCAATCACAGCTACCTTCTCCATCGCTACCTCAGGCTTAGCGGTCACCGCTACTTCTTTGGTAAGGCTCGGCACTGCAAGATAAGATATATAAGAACTGATAATTTAAAACTTTGACAACGGAACCTTACGACACATTACCTGGAGTTGATTTACCGTTTGCTTCCCGAGCCGCACGTGCCGCCCGTCTGTAAGCAGTAGACAAGGCAACCGGAGCGTCCTCTGAAGGAGTAGGGGCAGGGGAAACAGCGCTGGAACCCGCACCCGCATCTAAGGCGGCGGTACACTCCCTTGCCGCACGCATCCTACGATCCCTCTCTGCCCGGACCGTGAGGGCAGATCTTCTAAAGACCACCGTCAATGGGACGTCATCATCTATGCCAGGAGCTACCTCTGGAGCGTTACGGCGTCCGTCATCGGTTGCTTGAGTAAAGCCTTTTTTGGCAACCCTGAGGAGGCCGGGACTTCGATGCCTGGCCTGAGAAGAATCCCCGCATCAGCTTGCGGGATCGGCATTGTGGTCCCTGCGATAAGATAAAGCGGGGTCAGATCACCTATATAAAAAAAATGGGAACGGAGACACGATAAACCGAAGCATACCGATGCCTAAGGATGCTCGAAGTCTTTCCTCTTCCTCAAAAGTCTTGAGAGAAGCTGCGAGAGCTTCTTCAATGGAAATGCCTGTTAAAGAAGGAAAAGTGTCAATCAAAACACAATAATAGAAGTACGATGCAGTGGCGAAAAATACAACTAATGATTACCTGATCGTGCGAGGATAGCCAACCCCTCTTCACGGTTTGCCAATCGCTCGGAAGCTGCGATGGCAGCTGCCAGATCAGTATCATCTGGTGGCATGAATAAGCCCTCATTTGTCTCATACTCGCTCAAGCCCTCACTATAAGGAGCATGAGGCTCCTGACCAAATACGACATCGGCAGAGAAGAGCGATTTCTTCTTCCTCTTCTGCGAGCGAGCTCCGGTTGCAGCTAGCACCAGCTTGCGCTTGGTGGGAACTTTGGGACGGCGAGTCCCGATATCTGAACCCACGCCAGATTCGGGTGAAGCTACATTTACCGTCTCCATGGGAGCACGGGGCACCGATGGCACATCCACCGTCTCTACAGAAGCATGGGGCAATCCACGTGTAGGGCTTAGCACACGTGGAGGCTCAACTACAGCAACCTCTCTTAGCGGAGGGGGGACAGCGATCCGTCGCTTTAAAAGGACGTTGCGATCGCTGGCAGGGGCGCACTCTTGCGATTGAGCAGCAGCCGCCTCTCTTCCCTGATAACAGCGCCCATCGCGTGTTGATACCAGGCTCCGTGTACGTTAAGCGCCCTTGGAACGCAACTCGGCTCGCTAATAAAGAAGTGGGAGCCCGTATTCAAGCGCATAAAGTGATGCAGCGCACCCCGTATTCCCTCTTTGGTGGCAGCAGGTTCTTCCAAGAACGCCTCCAGTGGAACCCCCTGGTTATAACTCAGCTGCTGGGCAAAATGATGGGGGTTGTATCTCATAAAAAGGGCTGCATCATTTTGCCTGAATACGAGAAAGCCCGGCCTGATGGAGTATAGATGTAGAATCTCCCGGGCTTTCAACATGGAAGCCCCGTTCTTAAAAACGTCGTGCAATGCCAGCACCGTCTTGAAAGTTTCCTGGCCGATTGTCAGGACTCTGTCCGTAAAAGACATACCAGCTCCGACCGTGCGCAGACGAAGAAGCAAGCCCCTAGCTTCCCGCTGAGACGGATTCACGATAGAAGCGTCAACCAGCCGCATAATTCTCAGGAATTTGCATTTCTAAAAAAAAGAAGGTCTTTTATGAATGCCAAATACCCCGAGCACGTGCTTTTCCATCCACGAAGTAAAGTAATGCATCGGGAAGTTGGCAGGATGCCTTAATCCACCATGTCGGAGGAGCAGAATATTGGAACAACGAAGCATAAACCGCAGGATATAGGCCGAGCTTCAGCAGCTGCGTTTTCCTCGCTGACAAGATATACCTGGCCTATTGCAAATACCCGGCCGAATGTCAGGGGGTCAACCCGATGTTGTAGGGTTGTCCCCAAGAGCGCGACTCGCCCTGGCATATGTGCCGCCCCAAGGTATCCAAAGCTGCCGGCAGCTGCATGGGTATGGCGGCAATCGAAGGTTGAAGAAGACCCTCCGAAGTCCAATTGACAACCTCCACGGCATAGTTCACCGGGGGTGCATCTGCATACGAAATCGACGAGATCGGCTCCGATGGCGTCGCACAAGAAAAGATTTGACGACCTTTGATAATCTGGTCATACCACCTACCCCACAGGTGAAGGTTTTTGTGTTCCGGGTCATAGTCTCTGATGAGCGCGAGAACCTCCCGGTCCATAGGTGCCTCAGGGAATCCTCCCTCTGAACGAAAAAACGGGAAAGAGAGATTGGAAGACATATCGCCTGCGAGAAAGGACAGAATTCAATTGTCAGTACTATATTTTAATCTTAAAATTCTGACACTCGGCACTTTAAAATTTGTACCACGCTGCAATGCAGTGGAAAAGAGACCAAAGGGGGACCCATAAAATCCAGATGACAATGCATCAATTAATAAAACAGCCTCATCATTGGATGAGACTGTTAATTAATGAGGAGATCCTCAAGGAAATTCTCATTGAAAGAGAAAACCCTCGGGAAAAGGAGAAAAACTCCCTTTAAGAACAAAGCTCTATAACAGAGTGACACTTGTCAAACTCTGGTCATGAAGGAATAAAATTCCTTAAAGAGCCTGGCTCTGTAATGATGATGGAAAATCCATAAAAGATTAATTAAAATTAATTTTTGAGAATTAAAAATTCTGGGATCTTCAAGATCCATGAAAAAACTCTTAAGAGTTCTTCATCAAAGATCAAAAGATCCACATATTATCAAAGAGCAGAGCTCTGATTTATGGGCTAAGAAACCCCAAGAAAAGATCTCTTTAGATCTATGGGTTCATGAGAGCAAGGCTCTATTAATGAAACCCTAAAAGGGTTTTCTTTATATCAAAGATCTATGAAGAGCAAGGCTCTGTTAATGGGTAAAAACCCTAATTTATTAAAAAATAATAATTTTACCTAAGTTTGGAAAGAGTTCTGACTCTTGAAAATTCTTCATTGAAGAGTAAGGCTCTGAATAAAATTCTCAAGAAAGAAAATGATAATCATCTAAGGGACTAAAGGTACTATTTATAGGCACTGAACCACCTCTTCAACTTCTGAGTTGATCCAAGGGCTCAGATGTTGCCACCGCTGCACTCACGTGTGCACCACGTGAGCGCAACGGTGGTGGGGCATTTGTTTCCCCCAATCAGAGCAAAGCTCTGTTTTGAATTTCAAAATTCAAAAATTGAAGCAACGCTTCAGATTCTGCGCGTTGCACGCCACGTATCAAACGCAGACGCGCTAGCGCCAGGTGCGCTGCACCCTAGGCAGCGCACCTCCAATCAGAGCAAAACTCTATTTTAAAATTCAAAATTTAAAAATTGAAGCAACGCTTCAAATCCAGCGCCAAACGCGGTGCGCGCCACGTGTCAAACACGGGTGCGCTAGCGCAGCTGCGCTGCGCGCCATGTGTAAAACACGGGTGCGCTAGCGCAGTTGCGCTGCGCTCTGCGCTGCGCGCCATGTGTCGAACGTAGGTGTGCTAGCGCAAGGTGCGCCAGCGCTGGAATTAAAAATTCCCCACCGTTAGATCAAAAGATCTAATAATAATAAATTATTAATTAATCAGAATTAAAATTCTGTTATGAAAAGATCTTTCCAATCTTATTAAAACAAGAAGATTATCTTCTGTAAAACAGAATCCTTAGGATCAAAGATCCAACGGTGGGAAATATTCCCAAATCAATCAGAGAAAGATCTCTTAAACTGATTCAACAAATCATTTGGCCCTATATAAAGGCCCCTAGACTTCAAGTCTAATGGATACAGAAGAGATAGAGAAAACCCTCTGCGAAGTTTGAGAAAACTCAAAGAGAAAGAAAGGCAAGCCTTTAGAAGAAGAAGATCATTTCTTCATCTTCAAGGTAAAGAACTAGTTCTTGAACCACAGAGATTAAATTATCTCATTAAAACAGAAGAACTATCTTCTAAAAGATCATAAATCTATAAAAGACCAAGGTCTTTGATAAAAAGAAAAAAGATCAAAAGACCTAATTATAAAAAAAACTAAAAGAAGTATTTTACTTCATTCATAGATCTTTGATCCATAAAGGCAGAGCCCTTTTTATAAAAATAAAAACTTTTGTTCTTGGATCTTGAGGCAAGGCCTCCTTTAAGAAGAACATAAATTTGTTCTTTGATCTTAAATCTGATCAAATGCGCTTTGCGCTATTAGAAAGTGCCTTGCACTCATGAATTGCGCTTTTGCGCTTCTTGGACCGGCGCTCAACGCCAAAACATGCCACGTGTCAACCAAAGACACAATCTACGCTTTGCGCTTCTGAAGCAGCGCACTACGCTCATGGGCTGGCGCTCAGCGCCAAGCGCGCCACGTGTCACTCACTGGAGCGCCAACAGACTAGCGCAAAGCTCTCATAAATTAAAAGCACAATGCGCTAATAAACTAGCGCTTAGCGCTAAGCGTGACACGTGTCCTCTTCGTGTGCGCTACCTGACAGAAGCGCAATACGCTCTTTAGCTGGTGCAAAGCGCCTGACGTGCCACATGGTGCGCTGTCAGAACACACTTTGTTCTGATGAAGACAAAAGATGTCAGAACTCAATACTTAGCATTATTAAAAGGGCCGAGCCCAAATAAAGGCTTAATAGCCAGAGCAAGAATAAAAATGTTAAACATTTTTAATTGGACTTAGCCAAATTCTGGCCATAAGTCCTCAACTTATATTGAACTGAGCACATCTGCTCACAAATATTTAACAAATTTTAGTCCCAAACCGGGCTACAGATCTTTCAAACAATTCACACTGGTTCGAGGGTACATCTCGTTACTCCTCTGATATTTATCGTTGTAATCCTTCAACGTTTTCAGAGAGGTAACGGGTCCCGGCGATCATATATTTCCATGGACTGTGGGGTCCTTAAACTCATGGACTATGATGTCCTTAATCTCGACCGTGATGTCTTAAAACTAACATTGGACCGTGGAGTCCTTAAACCCACGGACTATGATGTCCTTAACCTCGACTGTGATATCTTTAAACTAACATCGGACTGTGGGGTCCTTAAACCCACGGACTATGATGTCCTTAATCTCAACCGTGATGTCTTTAAACTAACATCGAATTGTGGGGTCCTTAAACCCACGGACTATGATATCCTTAACCTCGACCGTGATGTCTTTAAACTAAGATTGGACCGAGATGTCCTTAAACTAACAATGGACCGTAATGTCCTTAAACTAATCGACCGCAATGTGCCTAAACTAAACAACAGAGACAGCTCAAATGCTCTCTTGTTGGATCTAAATGATCATGTTAAGTTGATCTTAGTCTAAAAATTAGACTAACGTATCCTTAACAAATGTTTAAGTTGATCTTAGTCTCAAATGAGGCTAACGTATCCTTAAACCCAAACCCCCAAACCCAAATCTAAGAAAGATACGGATTTGGACTAGTCCACGCCCTACGGGCAACAACATAACTTAGTCTCCGTATACAATCCACTGGCAACCAAACACAAAACAAACACCCGCGACACGAAGTGACCATCTGGAGAAGGAGAAAGTTGTTACCGCGATGCGGTAGCGTAATTAACTGCAGGGGCTTGCGCCTGCAGGGAAAAGCGTCCCCACAATCAAAAACCCCTCAGACGAGGGGGAATCTGACGAAGTCTGCTATATCGGCCGCATCCGTTTAAACCTTCGATACATGGTGCCATAAATCAGCTTGACATCTTCGGAGAGGTGGACGGATAGCACCAATTAGTATCTGCCCCGAAATTCAGGTTAGACGTCCGCCACGTCTTCGCCGCGTCTTTCGGAGGGGAACACATTATTGTACCATCCACTTTTAATGAGATTTTCCTTGTTCAGAATTCTATCTTGTGCTAACAACCAAATAAAAATTTTGATCTTGGTAGGGGCAGAATTGTCCCAAATAACATTATGATAAGGGTATTGATGATTAGTACAGTTAATAGCATCATAAGCAGATTTGATAGTGAAGACACCAGTGTTAGACTTAGCCCACATAATACTATCCATAGTGTTAGATTCAATGATAAAGCTAAACAAATTGGCCATAAGGTTCTTAATATGAATCCTATCTCATATGTAATAATTTTATTGAATGCAGGTTTCCAAAACCATATTATTATAGCAGCCTTATGTATGAACTAAAGCCTCTTTATTTCAAGCAATCTTGTATAGGTATGGATATATATCTGATAAAAGTTGATATAGAGGCCCACTTATCCTTCAAAAAATAAATATGTTTACCATCAGCTATATACCAAGCAATATGATCATAAAATGTATGACTGCATTGATGTAAACTTTTCCAAAAACTGGAAGAGTCATGAATATTAACCAACCTGTTATAATTCTGATAAATGGATCTGATAACAACAATTGAGTACTCATCACACTTATAAAGTTTCCAAAGCCATTTTCACAAGAGATAAATATTAAAGTGATCAATATTTTTAATCCCTAGACTCCCCTCAGGTTTGCTAGTGCATACCTTCTTCTAATTGACCAGATTATACCCCTTTGTCATAGTGTTAGTGCCCCTCCAAAGAAAAGTAGATATAATGTTGTCTTATCTTCTTAACAACCCATTTTGGGACATGTAGTAAAGTGGTAATGAGAAAAGAACAGAATTGATGAGTGCAAGCCTCCCCCAATTGTAAGGGACCTTCCTTTTCAAGAAAAGAGTTTGGATTGAATTTTAGCGAAGAGCTGTAACATTTCAAAAATGTTAAAAGTTTATTTTAAAATTTAAATAATGATATAATGAGTTTTATTAAAATGATAATATTTATTGAATTGAGTTATCATAATTTGTGGTGTGTGTGTGTGGAGGGGGGGAATTTGTAATAACGAAACTAATGCTTTTTTTTCTACTTAATATTTGTTATGGAATGTTAAGCATATTTTAATATTAATGTTTTCATTTAGGTTGTTTTTGAGAAAAAGAAAATGGAAATGGAAATGAGGTGTAGAGAGGTATGGGCAAGGAGGTGTGGTTTTTATTTTAATGAAAAGAAAAACACTGCTGAGGTATGGTTGCTATTTTTTATATTCTATATTCCTTTTTCATTCATTCAACCATACATATTCTCTCCCCTCCTCCTCCTTCTTGTTCTTAAGAGAAAGAAAGGAGAGTGAACTCACTCTCTCTCAAATCCCTTCAAGTTTTACTAGATTTGAAGATTTTGAAGATTTCCTTGCATTTAAAGGAGTTTCTTGATTCCTAAACTAGGTATAAACTTATTTACTTATTTAGATTAATGATATTACTTTGTTATATTTTAGTTGCATTCTCTATTCATGAAGATAGGTTTTTTATGTGTAATTGCTAAGATTTTAACGAGTATAATGATTCAAAGATTGTGGTACTTGTAATTGTTTCTTTAATTGATCTATGTTCTGAAAATCAGTGACAAGTTGGGATTAAAAGATTTTTAAAAAATCCTATATTGGGAATTGGCTTTTTTGGTGAACTGCAAAGTGGTAGATAATTGACTTATTTTTTAGCTCAAATTTTTTGTTGAGTTTTACTGTAACATGGGATTTTTATGAATTTTAAATGAAGGTTTTCTGTAACAACTTTGTTACAGGAAATTTGTTTAAAAGTTAATTTACAGATAGAATATTTGAAATCATGCGTATTCTATAAGTATTTGATTTGCTTTTGAACAGTAAGAAAGCACTTGTAGCTCATTGGTAAAACCTTGCACTGCTGTAACATGGCCCATGTGTTCAAATCCCCCCAGTCACATATTATTTTTATTGATTTTTTTTAAACATTTAGAAGCTCAAAAGTTTACACGTGCAAAACACATAAAATAAAAAGTCACAAAGTAAACAAACATATGAGAAATGATATACTAACAGACTTGGACACATGGCAGAGATCCATACCCCAACCTACCGGATTAGACCGGCGAGATCATCCCAGGGGCCGGCGCCACCGGGCCTCCTGTGCCTAATGCCCCATTTTTTCTTTGCCCTAATCTCTTGGCCTTCCCCCCCTTAACTCTCATTATGTTTGTTTACTCTGCAATTATCCAGAGAATTAAAAATCACCATTAAACCAAATTTTAATGCATTTTTAATTCTCAATTCATAACTCTAAACCCTAATTTTTCCCTATAAATACAACCTTACATTTTGGCCCTCCTCATTCAGAAATTCCATGCCAAAAATCTCTAAAAAATTCTAAGTTCAAAAGTTGTACAAGTGGAGTTAGCAAAGGTCGAAGTTCCGACGACGTTTCGGGAAGAATCCGGTGACAAAACGACTTCCCGAAGATCCCAAAATCTCCTTCTACCTCTTCTCTCTAATTCCAATATGTAAGTCCCCTCTCCCCTTCTCAATCTCTAGTCAAAAACTTCCACTTTTCAAAACTCGTCGGAAGCGAGGTTATTCCGACTTCCGATTCTCTTTTCTTTTAAAACTCAAATTTTTCTTAAACAACAAATTACCATCTCTTCTTATATTATTTAACAAATATAAAACAACATTCAAAACAAGTTTCAATTCAAAATAATATTTATTGAAACTTCTATTTCATTTTTACGATAAAATACCATAATATTTACATACGATATTGCTTATTCATTTTGATCATATTACTTTTAGAAAACTCACGAGGTAATGACCTATCTCATCACAACACACATTTTTGACATAGCACGATGACTTTTAGAATATTAGTTTGTGGGAAAATACGAGTTTACATTTAAATACCATAAATATTCAAAAACCGTTTTCTTTAAAAGTGTATTATTTAATTCCTTACAAATGCGCCTCTACAACCCATTTTGGAAACCCCGATTGGGATGGTGCGGGTCATCGCACATCCTCGGGCCTAGTAGAGCAAAATGCAGACCTCATCACGAAGTATTCAATCTCGATGGAATTTTTAATGCAATTTTTAAGAAAAATGTGATTTCTATTTAATAAATAAGTTCTATTTTTTTTATAAATATATATATATATTATCAAAATATTTACTTTAATTATACAATATATATATATATATATTCCATATTTTCTAAATCAAAGAAATCACAAATTTCATGAAACTACCATTACAAATCAATACAATTCCAATATTACACTAAAATACCATATACAATGAAATATATGTTATATCCAGTAGAATATTTCACTTTATAAAAATTAAAATTATGAAAACCCTAAAAAGGATAATTAAATACTTAAGGTGTATTTTGAAAATATATCAAAACTATTTTTCATAAACCCCCCTCAAGTTATATTAATTTACAATAAGGACCCTAGTAAACATAGGTTTAAGCGGGACAAGTTCTCTTGAGTCTCAGAGAGCCGGAGAATATGGGTGCTTGCCTATCTAAGGTAGACAACCTAAAAACGGTGTTATCAATACGGTAATTGTCTTGGAAAAAGACACAAATCCTGTCATCCATATGCAGCAGTTACCGATAACATCAAAACTAATTCAAGACTTCAATTCGTTGTAAAGTGTCTGACTCAGGTCAAGTCTCAGTCTAATATGAAACCAATCTATCCTGGAATATGATTCAAGTATAACTCCATTTCAATATGAATCCATTTATACCAGAATTCAATCTATATCAAAACATGACTCGACCGAACCGAACCATGGATATACTCTGATTACATGACTATCCATTTATATCCATTCCGTGTACATGATATCATGGTTTCGGCAAGTCTTCCATCTATAAAACAAAATAATACAATCAATACAAAAGACATTACGGGGTTTTAAAGGGGTAGACTGGTACGGAATGTGTTAGAAGTGGCACGAGATGGTCACTTTAATACATCAAACCTGAATATCCATTGCCGTTGTACGTGGCTTAACGGTTTCTTGTGCTCCATATACCTTAGTCTCCAGAATAGTGGGACTCCTCTCGTATACACTGGCATATTCTTTACCAAACTACAAACAACTGCGTTACCAGAACAAAAAGATTACAATATACCAGTTATATTCTCATCTGTCTATTCTTACCTATCTTTAGGACTTACCGAGCGATTATTCTCTGACGACATTCCTTCTCTTTTTCTTTGGAATGTTGTTAGTGGATCGGATTCTCTGGAGGTCAAGCCCAGTACTGAAGAATTATAGCAGTTCTGGCACGCCCCGCTTCCCGGTGTACGGGTAGAGGACACGACGGGTCACACGACGCATTTACTCAGAAGTAAACACGCTAAGCGTATCTAAGCAATATAAAATAAAATGTACATAAGAGACAAGATATAAATGAACAGCAATTTTATTTATTAACATTCTTTTTACAATACAAAGAAAAGTAAATACATGGAATGAAAGTAATGCCTAAATAGTGGTATAACAGAAATGAAAATATGTACAAGTAAACTAGAGCTCCGGGTCAAAGGCTAGCTGATCCAAGTCCTCGCTGGTGGGCTCTGTCCCAGAAGGTCCGATCCACCTAACATTCCAAAAAAGAAGAAAGGAATGTCGTCAGGGAACAATTGCTCGGTAAGTCCCAAAAGTAAGTAGAGACAGAATAAACAGAAAGAGAATGTAACTTTTAAAGTTGTATTATATTGTTAACGCAGTTATTTGTAACTTGGTACAGAAAATGCCAGTATATACGAGAGGAGCCCCACTATTCCAGAGACTAAGATATACGGAGCACAAGGAACCGTTCAGCCACGGTACAACGGTAATGGAGATTCAGGTTACGTGTATTATGGTTACAATCTCGTGCTTCTTTTAACACCTTCCGTACCAATCTACCCCTTATAAACCCCGCGATGTCTTTATTGTATTGATTGTATTATATTGTATTGTATTGTAAATTGTATATGGATGACTTGCCGGAACCATGATATCGGTAAATGGAATGGATATAATGGATGTACATGTAAATGGAGTATATCCATGATTCGGTTCAGTCAAGATAGATTGATATAAATTGAATAGACGGATTCATGGATTCATGTTGTATTGTAGTTTGTAATTGAATCATATTCAAGTCAGATTGATTAAATTGAGACTCGATCTGAGTCAGACACTTTTAAAAGAAATTGAAGTCCTGAATTGTTTTGATGTTATCGGTAACTGCTGCACATGGACGATAGAATTTATGTTTTTTTCCAAGACAATTACCGTATCGATAACACCGTTTGTTAGATTTCTATCTTAAATAGGCAAGCACCCATATCTCCGGCTCCCTGAGGCTCAAGAGACTGGTCCCGCTTAAACCTATGTTTACTAGGGTCATTATTGTAATTTAATATAACTTGAGAGGGTTTTATGTAAAATAGTTTTGGCATAATTTCAAAATACACCTCAAGTATTTAATTATCATCTTTAGGGTTTTCATAGATGTATATTTTATAGATGTGAAATTTGTAGTGAATAGAACCTAATTTTCAAGTATATGGTATTTTGTTGAAATATTGTAATTGTATTGTATTCGGATAGTATTTTCATGTAGTATTGATTCCTTTGATTTAGAAAACTTGGAATATTTATATAATTAAAATAGATATTTTTATAATAGATATTTATGAAAATAATTTATTTATTTTCTTGTAGAAATCTCATTTTCTAAATAAAAATGCATAAAAATTCCATCGAGATCGAATACTCCTTGCGGAGGTCTACATCTCGCACTACTAAGCCCAAGGATGTGCGATAATCCGCACCATTCCGAACAGGGTCCCTAAAATGGGTTGTAGAAGCGTAATTGCATACAAATGTTTAATACATCTTTTTATAGAAAACGGTTTTGTAAGTTTAGGGTATTTATTTGTAAAGTCGTATATCCCGTATTCTATCGTTCCAAACTTTATCGTGCTATGATAGAGATGTGTGTTGTGACGAAGTAGGCCATTACCTCATGAACTATCTAAAGTTATAATATGTATTATAATAATTATGTCGGAAACGAAAGTATGTGGTATTTTGTTGTAAAACTACAATAGAAGTTGCATATAATAATATTTTGTAATGAAACTTGTTTAAGGTGTTTGTTAATGTTTATTGAATATGATATGAGAGTTTGGTATATTCTTGTTTAAGAAAAATATGATTTTTAAAGGAAAACCGAATCGGAAGTCGGATTAACTCCGCTTCCGTCGGGTCTTAGAATTTGAAGTTTTTAGAATAGAGAAAAGAAGGGAAAGAGGGGACTTACAGTCTTGGGATCAAGAGAAGAGGGAGAAGAATCTACGGAATGCTTCGGGGCATCGTTTCATCACCGGAATCTCCTCGGAAGTTCGTCGGAGCTTCGCCCTTCGCTAACTCCACTTGTACTCTAAAATACTTGGGAATTTTGTATAGTTTCTGTAATAGAATTCTGAGTGAGAGGGGTGTAAAATGGAGTGGGTATTTATAAGGAAAATTAGGGTTTAGAGGTGATGAAAAATGCATTAAAAATTGCATTAAAATGGAATTTAAAAAGGTTTTATTATTCTTTGTAAATGTACAGAGAAAATAAACAATGATGGAGTTAAGGGGGTAGTCCAAGGGTCTAGGGTTTTCAAAAAAAATTGGGTTTGGCCATACAAAAACCGGCGGTACCGGCCTATGTGTTAATCTCGCCGGTCCAAACATTAGGGTGGGGGCTCGAATCTCTGCCACGTGTCCAAGTCGGTCTGAATACTAATTTGCACCTGTTTGTTTTAACTGTGACTCTTCATTTTACATGCAGTGCATATGCAAACTCTTGGGCTTCTAAAAGATTAAAAAAAATTAAAATAAAAAGAATATGTTGCTGATGGGATTTGAACTCTGGTACTATGTCTCATCAGTGCGAGGTCTTACCAATGAGTTACAAAAGCTTTCTTGCTGTTCAAAAGCAAAACAAATTTTTATAGCATTCATAAGATTTGCAAATACCCCAATTGTACATTAACTTTTAAACAATTTTGTATACATTGAAATTGGAGTTGTTACAGTCTAGCCTCCTTACAAAAATTTCGTCCTCGAAATTTACAATTTATTTTAAGGACTAGTTTAAAAATAAATGAGGGTATCTTGCACGCATCTCATCTTCCTTTTGCCATGTTGATTTTCCTGGTGTGTCCTTTCTCCACATCACTTAGACCAAATTGACTTCCTTGTTCCGAAGTGACTTCACTTTTCTATCCAGGATCTCAACAGGATGTTGCTTACAAGATAAATCTGGCTGTACCGTGAGCTCGGAATGATCAAGAATATGGCTGGGGTTACTCACATACCTTCTGAGTTGGGATATGTGGAACACATTGTGCACTCCTTCCAATGAAGGTGGAAATGCCAAACGATAAGCCACTTCACCGATTCGTTCGAGTATGTCGAACGGTCGAATATACCTTGGACCAAGCTTACCTCTTTTTCCAAAACGGATCACTCCACTGTTCAGAGATATCTTAGAAATATATGATCTCCTGGCTTGGTAGCTGTTGTTGTATGAAAACTCCACAAGATGTAGGTGATCTTCCCACGATCCTCCGAAGTCTAGCATACACGCTCTTAGCATATCCTCTAAGATCTGAATAGTTCGCTCAGACTGACCATCTATTTATGGATGATAAGCTGTACTGAAGTTCAGGCTTGTTCCCAAGCTCGCTTGCAGACTTTTCCAAAATTGTGATCGAAATCTAGTGTCACGATCGGAGACAATGCAAACCGGCACTCTATGAAGTCTCACGATTTCCTGTATAAGTTCATGCGTATCATAAATTGTACCTTTATGAAGAGTTTAAATTGTATCTCATTACCCTTTGTGCTGCAAGGAAGCGCAGTCACAAAATCCATCGTGATGTGTTGCCGCTTTCATTCTGGAATAGATAACGGTTGAAGTAATCCAGCAGTCCTGTGATGTTCGGCCTTTACTTCCTGACACACCAAGCATTTAGCGACGCTTCTGGCTACTTCACGCTTCATTCCATGCCACCAGGAATTTTGACGCGGATCCTTGTACATCTTTGTACCTCCAGGGTGTACTAAGTAAGGAGAGCTGTGAGCTTCTTTCATTAACTCGTCCCTCACAGAACCTTTTGGTACACACAATCTACTGCCGTATCTCAAAGATCCGTCTTCATGGATGATGAAGTCTGTTCTAAGTCCATTCTCTACTTGTTCTCTGATCTTTTGCAACTTAGCATCTCTTTCTTGAGTTTCTTTGATCTGATTGACAATGGTAGATTAAACTTGTAAGTTCATCAAACTTGAAGCGTTACCTGGCATGACCACTTCAATCTCCATCTGATGCAAGTCTTGTTGAAACTTCCACTGAGCGGTGAGATTCAATGCTAATGGTTGACGACTAAGGGCATCAGGTACTACATTCACCTTCCCTGGATGGTATTGTAGGTTGATGTCAAAGTTCGCCATGAGTTCTATCCATCTTCTCTGCCGCATATTAAGCTCCTTCTAAGTAAACACATATTTCAAACGCTTGTGATCTGTGTATATGTTCACTCGTTCTCCAAGAAGATAATGGCGCCAAATCTTAAGAGCAAAAATTACGGCCGCCAATTCCAAGTCATGCGTCGGATAATTGCGCTCATGAATCTTCAGCTGTCTTTAAGCATAAGCCACAACCTTACCGTGCTGATGTAGAACACATCATAATCCCTTACCGGAGGCATTGCAATACATTTCAAAACCTCCAGATTGGTCCGGTATAATAAGGATAGGTGATGATGTCAATATTGACTTGAGTTCTACGAAAGTTTGTTCACATGCTTCTGACCACACGAATTCTTCATCTTTACGTGTGAGCTTGGTCAGGGGTGTTGTGATCTTTGAAAATCCTTCAATGAACCTTCTGTAATATCCAGTTAGTCCCAAGAAACTTTGAATGTCCTTCACTGACTTTGGTGTCGGCCATTCGCTTACTGCTGATACCTTCGCTGGATCTACATAGATTCCTTCGCCTGATACAACATGTCCGAGAAAACCGACTTGATCTAGAAAAAACTCATACTTGCTGTATTTGGCATAGAGTTGATGTTGTCGTAGAGTTTCCAGGACAATTCTCAAGTGTTCGGCGTGCTCTTTCCGACTCTTAGAATACACCAGGATGTCGTTGATGAAGATGACAACAAAACTGTCTAGGTACTCCCAGAAAACTTGATTTATTAGGTTCATGAATATTGCTGGTGCGTTGGTCACTCCAAATGGCATCACAAGAAATTCGTAATGACCATAGCGAGTTCTGAATGCTGTTTTATGGATATCACATTCCTTGACCTTCACCTGATGATAACCTGAACGAAGATCTAACTTGGAGAAAACACAAGATCCACTTAGCTGATCGAACAGATCGTCGATGTGCGGGAGTGGATACTTGTTCTTTATCGTTATTTTATTCAAGGCCCTATAATCATTGCACATTCTGTATGAACCTCCCTTCTTCTTCACAAGTAGAATTGGTGATCCCCAACTTGAAGTGCTGGGACGAATCTATCCTTTCGCCAGTAATTCGTCCAACTGGGTTCGGACTTCCTTCAAACCTTCCGGACTTAACCGATACGGTGCTTTAATCACCGGTTGTGCTCCTGGTACTAAATCAATGCTGAATTCAACATCTCGATCGGGAGGCAAACATGGTATATCGTCAGGAAACATATCGTCGAACTCTCGAACTACTTCTGTCTTCGATCCTTCCTCCGCTTGAATTGCCGCAATCACCGCCTTCTTCGGTTTTGCCTTGTATGTACCCGGTTCCAGGGTACGGTCTCCACTTTTGAAATAGAAAACCGGATTGTATGGAATCTCAAATACCACCCTCCTTTGACGACCATCAATGGTAGCATAGAATGTTCCGAGCCAATCTATACCCAAAACGACGTCGAAGTTCGGTATGTCCAGCACCTTGAAGTCAGCATAGAATTCTCTGCTACAGACGACCACTGGACACAGATCGTATCCCGTTACTGCCTTTAGAAAGCCGTTCCCTGAACTCACATTCCAGCTGGATACGAGAGGTTTGACTGGAATCGCATGAGTTCGGACGAACCGTTGCAACATAAAGCAATGAGATGCTCCAGTATCAAAGAGTGCGAGTGCAGGAAGTGAAGCTACTAAGATTGTACCTAAGTTATATGTGGGATATGTTTTAGGTATAAGGAAAAGATATATAGGTATGTCTATGAACTGAAAGAGAATTTGAAAGGGAAGTGTTACCAGTGATGTCTTGGCCGGTGGCTTCAGCCTCTTCAACAGTCGTTATGAAAGCCTGTCGCATCGGCACATTCCTCCTTACTGGAGGAGCATTCCTTTGTCCATTCCTTTGTCCTTGAGGTATGTTCCGTTAAGATTGATGGAACTGACGGGGAGAAGGTGCAGTCGGTCCACGAGGAGGTGGAGCAGGTAGTGCAAGTCTCGGAGCAGGTGCCTGGATGGCTGGGCTCTGCTTGTAAGTGATCGCTAGCCTGGATGCAGCATATGGGTTATGTCTCCGAGAACAAGACCCGATGTCATGAGTAGCTGAGCCGTAGACAAAGCAAAGGCGATTTGCAAGCCGGCAGTCCATCACCAGATGTCCATCCCTCCTGCAGTATGTGCAAAAGGCTGGGCTAGGCCGATTGTTTGGTACTCCCGGTCTCCTTGACACAAATGATGGCCTTGAAGAGGATCCTCTTGCCATCTGATTGGCAGAGCGCTTAACTCCGGCAGATTGAGATCTGCCCCTCATCTTTACCACCGTCTCAGATCGACAGGCCGCTTTCAGAGCCAATTCATGAGTCGGGAAATCCCCTGTAGCTAACGCAGCTTGGATCTCCGAATCTAACCCTTGTTGGAATCGTCGGGCTCTGATCTCATCCGTCAGTATTAGGTGTGCCGCGAATCTGTTAAGGTATTGTGTTAGCTGTGTAGTATGTGATATTTGAAAATCAAAATATTAAGACATATCTTACCGACTGAGCATGGTAAACTCGGTATCATACTCATCCACTGATTTGGTCCACATCGAACCCTGTTGTAGGTGAATGAACTGCTATTCCATATTGAATCTGGGAGTCTCGGGGAAGTACTTTGCGTCGAACATATAGCGAAAAGTCCTCCATTCGATTGGTTGGGTGAGACGGCTTTCTTCCCCCTTCCACCAGACACATGCATTGTCAGTGAGTTGCAGTTTCGTAACTCGAACCCAAGCTATCTCTGACACTTGTGCCGCTGACAGGTCATCTTCAATACTTTGAGCCCATTCCTCGGCTTCAAGAGGGCTCTCTTTTCCCAAAAATTGCTTAGGATGCAAGGCCCTGAATTGCTTCACCCCAGGTGCTTCCGCCTCTGGACTGTTCATCAAGATAGCAGTCTGCTGCTACTGTCCTTCCAAGAGACTGCGGATCGCCTCAAGCAGTACCGTCTACTGATTGATTGGAGCAGCTACGGCAGGTGTAATTGATAGGGGTGGTGGAGTGTTGTTGAAATTAGTGCTGGTGTTGTTTGAGGAATCCATATCCTTGAAAGAAAATTTTGGGTTGGACAGATTCAAAACATATGAAATTGGAACATTCAAGGAATATGAATTGTAAAGAATGTTTTCAGTTGCTGGTTCTTATGTTATATTGCTTTGGTTGTCCACGCAGAGTTGACCTGCATGGCAGGGTTTCTGTAACAACCCTAAACTTTTTGTAAATTTTTTTCCAAAAAAAATACAGAAAGGGGTACTTGAGCCTGAGCACAAGTTATAAATTTGATTTACTTTTGAACAGCAAAAAGGAGCTTATAGTTTATTGGTAAGACCTTGCACTGCTGAACCAAAGCACTAGAGTTCAAATCCCATCAGCCACATTATATTTTTAATTTGATTTCTTTTAATCTTTTAAAAGCCCAAGAGTCTACACGTGCATAACTCGTAAAAACCAAGAGTCACACATAAAACAAACGGGTCCACGAGTCAAGACCCAGTACAGAGGACACGTGGCGACGACCCCAGCCCCGACTTGGCCGACTCGGGCCGGCGACTTGGCCGGCACCGCTGGTCCGACTCGGGCCAAACACCAATTTTCTTGAACCCCTGCGACCCTTGAAATCCCCCATTAACCCTGTACTATTTAATTTCCCTGCACATTTACAAAGCAATTTAAATCACACATTTAATCCATTTTAATACAATTTTTATCACACCCTTTCATTTACCCCAAACCCTAATTTTTTTCTATAAATACCACACCTAAAATCACCCCTCCTCACTTCCAAATCTCTGTCAAAACTTCCAAGAAAATTCCCTAGACTTTTTTTGTGCAAGTGGAGTTAGCGAAGGGCGAAGCTCCGGCGAACTTCTGACGACAATCAGAGGAGTTTCTGGCGACGAAACGACGCACCGGTGCTTCCCCAATCTTCCTCTTCCTCCTCTCTTGACCCTAAACCCGTAAGTCCCCCTTCTCTCTCTCTTTCTTACTATTCTCAAATTCTTAATTCTTAAAACGTGTCGGAAGCGGAGTTATCCGGCTTCCGATTCTCTTTTCTTTCAAAAATACAATATTTTCTTAATAACAAACCTACAACTTTTGATATATTGTTAAATGCTCATTAACTAAGACAATAGAACAAGTTTGACATTAAAATGATAACCATAGCAAGTTTTATTCCACTTTTACAGTAAAATACCTTTATATTTCATATCGACATGTTTATACCTTTTAACCGTATTAGTTTAGAAAACTCACGAGGTAATGACCTACCTCCTCACAACACTCATATGTAACATAGCACGATGGAATTTAGGAACATAGATTTGGCGAAAATACGACTTTACACATAACTACCTCCGACTTATAAAAACCTTTTTCTACAAGATATGTATTTTAACACATCTTTGTAATTTGGCCTCTACAACCCATTTCGAGGAATTTGTTCGGTATGGTGCGGATTATCGCACATCCTTGGACCTAGTAGAGTGAGATGCAGACCTCCGCAAGGAGCATGCGATCTCGAAAGATTTAAAATACAATTTTCTTTAGAAAATGTGATTTCTATTATAAATAAAACTTATATTTTTAATAAATATATATATATATATATGTAATTAATATCAAAATATCTATTTTTAATATTTATAATATTGCACATTTCCAAAATTCAAGAAAAACATTCCATTTACAAGAAAATACCATACAATTCTAATATTACAAATAAATACCATATATTATGAAATTATGTTTTATTCACTAGAAATGTCATATTGACAAAATATACATCCATGAAAACTCTAAAGACGATAATAAAATACTTAAGATGTATTTTAAAAATTATACAAAATTATTTTATATAAAACCCCCTCAAGTTATACTAAATTACAATAAGGACCCTAGTAAACATAGGTTTAAGCGGGACCGGTCTCTTGAGGCTCAGAGAGCCGGAGATATGGGTGCTTGCCTATTTAAGGTAGACAACTTAACAAACGGTGTTATCAACACGGTAATTGTTTTTGTAAAAAACACAAATCCTGCCATTCATGTGCAGCAGTTACCGATAGCACCATAACATAATTCAGGATTCAATTTCTTTTCCAAATCGTCTGACTCAGACTGAGTCTCGATATAATCAATCTGACTTGAATATGATTCAAATATCAAATTTCAATACAACATGGATCTATGAATCCGTCTATTCAATTTAATCAATCTATATTGACTGAACCGAACCATGGATATATTCCATCTACATGATCATCCATTATATCCGTTCCATTACTGATATCATGGTTTCAGCAAGTCATCCATTTATACAATTCAATTTATAAGAGAATACAAACAAGACATCATGGGGTTTATAAGGAGTAGACTGGTTCAGAACATGTTAAAGGTGGCACGAGGTGGTCACTTAAGACGTAATTACATCCATGCCGTTGTTCCGTGGTATTATCGACGAAGCCTTGTACTCCTGATACCTTAGTCTCCGGGGAAAGTAAGACTCCTCTCGTATACACTGGCATCTTCTGTACCAAACTACAAACAACTACGTTAACATAACAATCAACATTATAATAGATATACTCGCTTTCTGTCTATTCTACTTCTATCTCTCTCTTTTTAGGACTTACCGAGCGATTTGTTCGCTGACGACATTCTCTTTCTTCTTCTTTGGAATGTCGTCAGGTGTCTCGGACTCACTGGAGATCGAGCCCACCAGCGAGGATTTGGACCAGTTAGCTTTCGACCCAGAGCTTTAGATTCCTTGTACATATTTACATTCTGTATTTTCCATTTCTGTTATGCTACTGTTTAGGCATTGCTTTCCATTTCATGTATTTACTTTTCAGATATATTGTAAAAAGAATGTTAATAAATAAAGTTGATGTTCATTTACATCCTGTCTCTTATGCATTTTAGTTATATTGCTTAGATACGCTTAGCGTGTTTACTTCTGAGTAAATATGTAGCGGCCTCGTCATGTCCTCTGCCGTATACTGGAAAGCGGGGCGTGATAGGTTTTGTTGGCGACCCATGCATGTCAAAGCTGTATGGAACCCTACCATGCAGTTCAGTTCTGCGTGGACAACCTAAACAATATAAACCACAAGAAACGTCAACTAAAAATATTCTTTACATTACATATTCCTTGAATCTTACTATTTCAAATTCCTTGAATCTTATTCCTTGAACCTTATTCTTTGAATCTATCCTAACCTATTTTTTCATTCAAGGTTATGGATTCCCCAAACAACACCAGCGCCAATGTCAACAACACTCCTCCACCCCTACCACTTACTCCTACCGTCACTGCTCCGATCAATGAGCAGACGGTACTGCTTGAGGCGATCCGCAGGTTCCTGGAAGGACTACAGCACTGCTATATTATTGAACCGTCCATAAGCAGAAGCAACCGGCATGAAGCGCTCTGCCACCCAGATGGCAAGAAGAGCCCATCCTATACAACCTTCTGAACCCAAGAGACAGAAAGAAACAATTAACCAGTCAAGTCGAGGTTTTTGTTTCTACTGTAAGAAGGATGGATACTTGTGGAAGGAATGTAGGCACGCAAAAGGCATGTGCCTAGTTTGTGGCGCATCCGATCATGGAATTGGAACCTGTCCCTATAGACGCAACTTAGCTCACACATCCACCAACTACCCGCAGCGGCCAGCTATCCAGGTTCCTGCATCTCGTCTTGCACTCCCAGCTCCACCACCTGCACAACCTACTCGCCAATTCCAACAAGCAATGAAGAACGTGCCTCGAGGGCAGAGAGACATGCCCCAAGGACAGAGGAACGTGCCTCCAGCTAGGAGGAATGTACCATGGCATCAGGATTTCCTTTTAGCGGCCGAAGAAGCAGAGGCCTTAAATTAAGGTAACACTAGTAAGTCTCTTCCACATTTTTGAAACCCTTGTATCACTTTGTTATTCTTCATACACTACCAATTGTTCTATCACCAAACTTTCCTTGAATCCGTTACACTTTCCTTTTACAAATTTCGAGAACGAATTTTTTTAAGCAGGGTAGAATGTAACGACCCTAAACTTTCTGTACAATTTTTTTCAAAAAAAATTGTGAAAGAGGTACTTGAGCCTGGGCACAAGTTATAAGTTTAATTTGCTTTTGAACAGCATGAAAGAGCTTGTAGCTCATTGGTAAGAATTTGTACTGCTGAACCAAAGCACCAGAATTCAAATCCCATCAGCCATATTATATTTTTAATTTGATTTCTTTTAATCTTTTAAAAGCCCAAGAGTCTGCACGTGCATAACTCGTAAAATCCAAGAGTCACACATAAAACAAACGGGTCCACGAGTTAAGACCAAGTACAGAGGACACGTGGCGACGACCCCAGCCCCGACTCGGCCGACTCGGCCCGGTGACTCGGCCGACTCGGCCTGCGCCGCCGGTCCGACTCGGGCCAAACACCAATTTTCTTGAACCCCTGTGACCCTTGAACTCCCCCCATTAACCCTGTACTATTTAATTTCCCTGCACATTTACAAAGCAATTTAAATCACACATTTAATCCATTTTAATACAATTTTTATCACACCCTTTCATTTACCCTAAACCCTAATTTTTCCTATAAATACCACACCTAAAATCACCCCTTCTCACTTCCAAATCTATGTCCAAACTTTCAAGAAAATTCCCTAGACTTTTTGTGTGCAAGTGGAGTTAGCGAAGGGCGAAACTCCAGCGAACTTCTGACGACAATCCGAGGAGTTTCCGGCGACGAAACGACGCGCCAGTGCTTCCCCAATCTTCCTCTTCCTCCTCTCTTGACCCTAAACCCATAAGCCCCCCCCCCTTCTCTCTCTCTTTTACTATTCTCAAATTCTTAATTCTTAAAACATGTCGGAAGCGGAGTTATTCGGCTTCCGATTCTCTTTTCTTTCAAAAATACAATATTTTCTTAATAACAAACCTATAACTTTTGATATATTGTTTAATGCTCATTAACTAAGACAATAGAACAAGTTTGACATTAAAATGATAATCGTAGTAAGTTTTATTCCACTTTTACAGTAAAATACCTTTATGTTTCATATCGACATGTTTATACCTTTTAACCATATTACTTTAGAAAACTCATGAGGTAATGACCTACCTCCTCACAACACTCATATGTAACATAGCACCATAGAATTTGGGAACATAGATTTGGGAAAAATACGACTTTACACATAACTACCTCCGACTTATAAAAACATTTTTCTACAAGATGTGTATTTTAACAAATCTTCGTAATTGGGCCTCTACAACCTATTTCGAGGAACCCGTTCGGTATGGTGCGGATTATCGCACATCCTTGGGCCTAGTAGAGTGAGATGCAGACCTCCGCAAGGAGCATGCGATCTCGAAAGATTTAAAATACAATTTTCTTTAGAAAATGTGATTTCTATTATAAATAAAAATTATATTTTTAATAAATATATATATATATGTAATTAATATCAAAATATCTATTTTTAATATTTATAATATTCCACATTTCCAAAATTCAAGAAAAATATTTCATTTACAAGAAAATACCATACAATTCCAATATTACAAATAAATATCATATATTATGAAATTAGGTTTTATTCACTAGAAATGTCATATTGATAAAATATACATCCATGAAAGCTTTAAAGACGATAATAAAATACTTGAGGTGTATTTTGGAAATTATACACAATTATTTTACATAAAACCGCCTCAAGTTATACTAAATTACA
This sequence comes from Agapanthus africanus, assembly GCA_030015575.1. NCBI lineage: Eukaryota > Viridiplantae > Streptophyta > Magnoliopsida > Asparagales > Amaryllidaceae > Agapanthus > Agapanthus africanus. Next base: position 966,160,488 of record CM057338.1, read on the forward strand.
ATATGGACCATAGTAAACATAGGTTTAAGCGGGACCAGTCTCTTGAGCCTCAGAGAGCCGGAGATATGGGTTCTTGCCTATTTAAAGTAGACAACTTAACAAACGGTGTTATCAACACGGTAATTGTCTTTGAAAAAGACACAAATCCTGCCGTTCATATGCAGCAGTTACCGATAACACCATAACATAATTGATGATTCAATTTCTTTTCTAAATCGTCTGACTCAGACTGAGTCTCGATATAATCAATCTGACTTGAATATTATTCAAGTATCAAACTTCAATGCAACATGGATCTATGAATCCGTCTATTCAATCTAATCAATCTGTATTGACTGAACCGACCCATGGATATATTCCATCTACATGATCATCCATTATATTCGTTCCATTACTGATATCATGGTTTCGTCAAGTTATCCATCTATACAATTCAATTTACAAGGCAATACAATACAAACAATTCAAATAAGACATCGTGGGGTTTATAAGGGGTAGACTGGTACGGAACATGACTTAAGACGTAATTACATCCATGTCGTTGTTTCGTGATAATATCGACAGAGCCTTGTACTCCTGATACCTTAGTCTCCGGAGAAACTGAGACTCCTATCGTATACACTGGTATCTTCTGTACCAACCTACAAACAACTACGTTAACATAACAATTAACATTATAATAGATATACTCGCTTTCTGTCTATTCTACTTCTCTCTCTCTCTTTGGGAATTACCGAACGATTTGTTCGCTGACGACATTCTCTTTCTTCTTCTTTGGAATGTCATCAGGTGTTTCGGAATCTCTGGAGATCGAGCCCACCTGCGAGGATTTGGACCAACTAGCTTTCGACCTAGAGCTTTAGATTCTTATACACATTTACATTCTGTATTTTCCATTTCTGTTATGCCACTGTTTAGGCATTGCTTTACATTCCATGTATTTACTTTTCAGATGTATTGTAAAAAGAATGTTAATAAATAAAGTTGATGTTCATTTACATCCTGTCTCTTGTGCATTTTGCTTATATTGCTTAGATACGCTTAGTGTGTTTACTTCTAAGTAAATACATAGCGGCCTCGTCACGTCCTCTGCCGTATACTGGAAAGCGGGGCGTGACAGTTTTATGCGGCACGGACCTGCATGGGCCACCAACAAAACCTGTCACGCCCCGCTTCCCGGTGTACGGGCAGAGGACGCAACGGGTCATGCGACGCATTTACTCAGAAGTAAACACGCTAAGCGTATCTAAGCAATATAAAATAAAATGTATACAAGAGAAAAGATGTAAATGAACAACAATTTTATTTATTAACATTCTTTTTACAATACAAAGAAAAGTAAATACATGGAATGAAAGTAATGCCTAAACAGTGGTATAACAGAAATGAAAATATGTATAAGTAAACTAGAGCTCCGGGTCAAAGGCTAGCTGATCCAAGTCCTCGCTGGTGGGCTCTGTCTCCAGAAGGTCCGATCCACCTGACAACATTCCAAAGAAGAAGAAAGGAATGTCGTCAGCGAACAATCGCTCGGTAAGTCCCAAAAGTAAGTAGAGAGATAATAGATAGAAAGAGAATGTAACTTTTAAAATTGTATTATATTGTTAACGCTCTTATTTGTAGCTTGGTACAGAAAATACCAGTGTATACGAGAGGAGTCCCACTATTCCGGAGAATAAGGTATACGGAGTATTTACCGCCGAAAGACGCGGCCGGGACATTGGGACATCCGGCCTGAATTATGGGGGCAGATGCTATTTGGTTTTATCCGTCCACCTCTCCGAAGATGCCAAGTTGATTTATGATGTCGTGTATCGGAGGTTTAAACGAATGCGGCCGATGTAGCAGACTTCGTCAGATTCCCCCTCGTTTGCGAGGGTTTTTTTTTTATTGTGGGGACGCTCTTCCCTGCAGGCGTAAGCCTCTGCAGTTAATTTGTTGGAGTTAGTGCCCTCAGAGTCAATTATTGGATCACAAGCACGTGATTGCAATGATTGAGGGAGGACCTATCCCGGTAGGACAGTCTTACTCGAGATGATAGTATGCTATCTGGTTTATCTTTATCATCGTGTACTGCTTTAGGTGACCTGACATGTCGCTATTACACGTTGATAGAGCCCCTAGGATTCTTGCTTGACGACCAGCAGTATGATGGCGATCATATACGTGGGAGCTGGGGTCTATAAGCACATCCTTAAAAGGTCCCTAGTCGTGGGAGTTTCGAGACTGGGCATCGATACTCCATTAGTAGACTAGTGTATACAGTCGAGACCCCGACGAGGGGCGGTGGCCGGTCTCACAAGCCACTGGTGTCAGTTGGTTCACCTAAGATGTATACAGGTGCTCATTGGGTTATGAGTACACCAGACAGGACTCGCCGGGAACCTGCTAGTTGGTCTTATACCAGACGTCAGATAGCAGTTCCCAGGTGACATGTGTACAGGTTAGTTCATCGACCTGAGATCGTCATTTGTCTCGTGTGAGTTCCCACTGTGCTTTGATTACTACCCTACCACGGCTCAAAGGAGTCGTGCAAACAGGTTTTAGTTGGGTACAGTCCCGAGCCACATGGAGGCAGTGAGCGGATCTGCAGGGGTTCGTCTCTCCCGGTATTGGGGGTGAGGTCGCGCTGTGTCTAGGAGAGCCATTACGCAAAGCCCTCGGCCGAGGCAGGAGATTTACTGGTAGGTATTCCAGTAGTATCTCAGGGCGTTCTGGGCTACACTCCGACACGACTTGTACCGCCTTTGGGGGTCTGACTTTTACCAACCCCCTAGGCCCGCCATGCGATACTCATAGACGAACGGACCGGACTGTACGGATATTGTCACTGACAGGCTCAGTAGGGTGTCAGGATGAGTTCGCTCATCGACGTCCCTTTTGGTCAATAGCTGGTGGCCCGTTACGTATTGGCTTATACCTCTGACGTGCTAGTGGTTAAATCCACAACCACTGTATTGACGAGTCTTTAGAGTCCACCACATTTACAGTTACTCAAGCTTTCGGGCGAAACGCTGTAGAGGCCGTATGGAGATATGGCAGGGTCCGATCAGATACGTGCGGTATTGCACGGATCAGGATCGGACAGCTTTGTACTAGTGGCCGTATAGTTATATGGCAGGGTTTGATCTGATACGTGCGGTATTGCACGGATCAGGATCGAACGGATTTTACTAGCCGGCTTTGGCTTAAGCCGGTCCTAGTTTAGTACAGTGTAGATTTTGTCTCATTGCATTTGTATCCGGTTGGAATACAGATGCGGGTGTGTATGCACAGTGTCGGGGTTTTCCTGTAATTTATTACGGGACCAGTTTTCTGGAGTTGCCAGTTTGCATTCCGTTCCGGCCGGTTTTCCTTTGTTCTTTCCCGGCCGGACTTTTCCGATGGAGGGGGGTAATTTGCAGTTTTGCAAATTACTATTGTGGAGGGGTTTTCTTGCATAATGATTGATTATGATAGCTTCATATCTTTCATCCATGCTTTTGCTTTAAAGGTGATTTGAAAAGAGTATGGTTGGATTTTAATGAAGCATGGTGTATGTTTTCTTGTCTTGAGTTGTGGTCACCTCTTGTTCCTTCCTACACTCACCTCCCTTCATGCTTCATATACTTTCTTTCCTCCACCATTTTATTGTGAGATGATGATAAGTTTTTCATGAGATGAAAAAGAAAGAGAGAAGAACAAGAAGAGGTTTTCATCTTGAGAGTTCCATTTGATGATCTCATTTTCTTGCTAGAAAAATGCAAGCACCGTTTTTCTATTCTTGATTCCTCCATCACCATGGCAACAAACCCCAAATGAGACAAGCATCTTCTACACTACATTCTACAGCATATCTTGAGCATGTCGAGTTGCCGGCTTCATGCTCGAGTTGCCTCGGTATTGAGGCGGGAGCCCGTAAAAGACGAAGGCGATGTGGTGCCCTTTCCGGCGAGGAGGCGATGATGTGGAGCCAAGACTTTCCGCGGGAGATCGGGATGATGAAGAGAAGACCGGAGGACTCGGATCACTCGGTATACTTTTCTTCCCATCTCTTGATTGCTAGCATTAGGTTAATGGTAAACGATCCGGGTTTTCTTTGTCCGCGGTAGCGCCGGTTTCCGAGTAAGGAAAAATTTTGATTCCGCAATTTGGCCTCGAGTAAGACGGCCGGGGCGCTGCCGTGGCGCAACATGGTATCAGAGCCACGCCATTAACCGTCTAGCTTACTCTAGTATGTTTAAAGACCCGATCGAACAAAAATCGCAAAAACTGTATTTTGTGCGCATCAGTTTTCTGTCGAATTTTCTTGGACTCTAAAAATTTTTCAGGTAGTTGCAGAATGATGTGCAGGGTGTTTTAAGAAATCTGGTAAAATTTGGTCGCCTGAATCCATACTCTCACCGCGGAAACGCGGCCAAAGCCATGCTTTGGCCGCGCTTCCGCCGCCGGCTAAACTCCTCACTGCACAAATTTTGTCAGATGGTCTTACACTCTAAAATATGGTTTTTGAAATATAATTTTTGGGCCCAGATTTTCTGTAAGTGCTACAGTGTTGCTTGGGGCCCATTTGGTACAATTCATTCGATCGGATATTTTAAACTTGCTGGTTCACAGTATTTACATTATATCTGCGACCGTGAATGTCACTCGATCGGTAAATCCGGTCTAACTGCTATAGCCCGGTTAGACGGATTTGCGAACGTGACTTTCACGTTGATGTTCTATATTTATGCTGTGATGTTGCGGATCGGTCGTGGGGGATAGCCTGGATGCAATGCTAGTACAGTTTTGTTGTATTATGTACATTTGATATTGCGGGGCGAGCGTCCGACATGTGGACTGCCGTCACTGCCTGTTTGTATTATTCTTTTGGGGCACGACCTGGTTGCGGTCGATGTACCCGATGTATGTATATTTTACTTTCTGTACTAGGATTACCCCGCGGAGGGGTGCACGGATAGCCGGGTTCTGGAGGGCAACAAGCCCGCATCTCATGGCATTGGGACGGAGGGGGCTTCAGTCTGGAATTGGCGGGCTGTTCGACGCACTCGTAGGGGGTACAGGTTGACCCAGGAGGGGTGCCCAAGTTACCGGATTCCGTGAAGTGCTGGGTGGTCCATTCACGGTACTGAAGGGGGCTGCCTCGCTTCAGGTTTTGGCGGGTGACTTGCCGCGCCCGTAGGGGTCTAGGATTTCATTGCACAGGCTATCCACACGACCAGGGGAACGTCGGGTTTCAGCAGCGGCTCTGTGAAACCCGGGGCTTCCAGATATCTGTATTGTTCTGTGATGCTGTACATTTCTGTGATGTTGCATTTTATTCACGCCTTGAGCGAAATACTATATATTGGTATATATATTAGTAGATGTTGTATATGTTTTACATCCGCGCTAGTCCAGTCTCCGCTCTGCCGTTAGTTAGCTAACCTAACGGGTGATGACGGGACCCAGTGGCGAATGCGGATGGCATATACGTACGTCAGTATATTTTCGTTCTTTGTGGTGTGATTAATTGATGGGACTGCGTTGATTCGGATCAATGCAAGATAAACAAACCTATTCTGATGTTGTTGGAACACTTTTCAAAAATCTGTTATTGCAAGGACGTTCGCTTTTGTTTTGCATCGTGGTATTCATTTGGAATATCCTGCTCCTCAGTCGACGAGGCAAGGGCCGAGATCCCTTCACCGGGAGTGACCCCTTGGACAGAAGTTTGCGTCAGGGCATTAACTTCACTATAGACGATTACTTTTGCTTTGCATCGTGGTATTCAGTTGGAATATCCTGCACCTCATTCTACGGGGAAAGAGCCGAGATCCCTTCACCGGGAGTGACCTCTTTAGTAAAGGTTTTCGTCACTATATTTTCTAAAAAGGTTATCCAGTTCCTTCAACGATATCAAGTTCATTACGTTAAAGGTTTTTCGCCAAAAACCAGTCGTAGCCCTCCGTCATTTCAGATTAGTATTACTTAGTATTCGTGCTGCGTTTGTCGTGCATTGCCGTGGCGTAGTGTTCGGTAGCTATGTAATGCTTTTCTGTCACATGGATAAGTGGATTGGTTAGGACAGTCGTGCGGTCTTGTTGGCATTGTCAAGGACTCGTACGGGTGGGTTTAATGCAATCAAGATAATGACGGGTAGAACTTGACTAGGACTCTTTGATTTGTTGGCATTGTCAAGGTCACTTGGGTCCTAGGGGTAAAAACAAACATCGGGAGTTTCAAAAGAACTGAAACTTGCCAGGCATGCGCATACCTTCTGGAGTGAGGTGACTTGAGTGGATTCCGTCAAGTTATCATGCGATGATAGTTGGATCCCGATTTCCACTGATGAGTTGGTTTACTCCTCGGGTGATCCCCGACTAATTCTTCTTTCAGGTTTGGAGGAGAATTTGAGATACAGTGGGAGGTTTCCAGATTAGATAAAGTGATAACCATTCTGATCTAGGTTAGAGTGCACGCTGAGTGTTTCTTTTCTCTCTCTCTGGCAGCGACCATTGACCCGACCCTGGACTATGACTCAGTGACCAAATTGACCGAACCTTCTTAACACTAGCTTTTGGATTTTCAGAGTTGCAAACCTCATTGCCACTCCTACTTTTACCCTTTTCTCCAGGACACCCCGTATTACTACGAACGTCCACTTCCATTGGACAAAACCATCGTATGGTTATATACGAACTCGAAGGACTTCGAGGATGGTTTCTGGTTCTGGAGAAAACGGATAGGACTATTCAGTTGTCTTTTCTTTTCACCTTCTCTCAGGTTGCGAGTACTCCTTGGTTTAGGAGTAGTACACCTATTACGCAAATTGGATAGTCTTCTTCCAAACCTTAGGCTGGTGCCGAACAGTGGGGAATGAAGAAAACCAATTAGCATAACGATAGTGTGCAGAAGGTAATAAGTTAAGACAAAGCAAGGGATTAGTAGGAGGGCAAAGTAAATTGCGACTGATATTCACGACCAAACCAAGTATTTCTTCGCCAATCCCAAATCACCTTTGTATTTCTCCAGGACACTCCGTATCACTACGAAGATCCACAGTTTATTTGGATACTCTATCGTATGGTTATATACGAACTCGAAAGGAACTAGTTCCAGTTCGGGGATGGATTCTGGTTCAGGAGAAATAGGAATAAAGTACATTCGGGTGTCTTTTATCTTCACCTTCTCTCGCGTTGCGAGTGCTCCTAGGATTAGGACAGTACACCCTTTATGCCTTTTAGATAGTCTTCTTCCAAACCATAGGCTGGTGCCGAACGGTAGGGAAGGAAGAAAACCATTTGGCCTAAAGGGGTGTACAGAAGGTAATGACTAAAGACACAGAAAGGGATTTAGAAAGATGGCAAAGAATTATACGGTTACAGTTGTGAATCTGGATAATGAAAGAAGCATTACTAGGAATACCAGCATACCCCGACGAAACATTTCAATGTTTCAGTTTCACTGTGTGATGTTAAAAGAAAACTGATTTCCCGATTAGACACTTACTCCAGGGTATGTATTTACCAGGTTGGATTCTCACATCTGTATGGTTTTACAGATGATGAGTGGGAGTAAGTTATTGGGAATTGGGTGATCATTCTCATTATATCGGGATTCGTAGTAATTGGTGATATTTGAGGAAGCCACCTGGGTTGTTTGCCGGTCGGCAAATATTTGGTTTTGAATATCCGCTGTTGTGCACCAATTTCAAATTGATATATCTGTACGTCTATTTTCATAGAGTGAGATATACCTTTTGATATTATGTCGATGACATTTACCTATATCAGTGGATGGTTAGGTAAAGAGCATCAAACAGCGGTGTAATTCTTCTTAACCATAAGTACATTTTTCAACCTACGACACACAGTGAAAGAGTTGTTAGACTCAGCGGACTTATACAGAGTATTGTATGATGTCCAGTGTTCATCAGGACAGAGGGGTTGATCCTCATACTATATTCTGTTTACTTTTAACTTCTCTAGTTCTTAGACATGTGCTTCGTGGAAACACAGGGTCTGAGTTTTGAGGAGTTATTGGTATAAGAATAGAGTAGAGAACCAGGTATTGCAAGTATCGGGATTCTTCAAGGTGATCGAAGATGTAGATACTTATGTATGGTATTCAGTTGATAGTAATGAGAACTTGCTTCTCTTTCAGGTTACTCATAATTGGAAGCATTCCTAAGTTGAGTAACGCTGATCGGCCTCCTTCTATTTAGTTGACATGCACTGGAGACAGCTGCATGATTTGAATCTGGTTCAATTAAATCAGTGCCTCTGGTTCTATATTGGATATAGAACAGTTCATATCTTAACAATGTTAAGGTACGGGGAGTTGTCCGGCTTATGCTTAAAACCAGACTCCGGATAACTCAAGGCACGTTTCTGTAATGGCTGTTTGTGGGTTGACCCAGGCTATGACGAGGGTTGACTTTCTACCATCTGGCAGATCAATAGAAATATTGTTCTAGACTCGCCACAGTTTTATTAAAAATGGATTTTTTCAAAAAACAGCAGTGGGAGTATGGTAGAACTGGAAGTGATTCCAGAACCGCAAACGATTACTGAAGATTTAATAAGGAACCTAAAGATTCAATCTGATTTGACATTCCATTGGCCACTCCGCAGATAAGGTGGGTAACTTCAGGCACCCGAGAGGTACTCCGGTAGCCTCAAGGACGGTGACAGGGAAGTTCTTGTTTACCCACACTTGCCATTGCTGTTGTTCCAGGCTGCGAGACCCGGTGGGAGGATGAGTATAGCGTCGTTCTAAACTAGCTTTAGAAGTGCACGTCTATATGACTCTGCCAGAGGGTTGTCGTAGTCAGTGGGAGCAGCGGAAGCATTGGTGGACATCAGGCTTATGTCTATTTATAGACTAAAGCAGATATAGCGGAGTTGGATCATCTGTTTCTGATGTGACAGTCATAGGTTTGACGTCATCAGAATAGGGGATGGATCTGTTGAGAAGGTAGTAGGAAGTGATATTCCTATACTACGATCGGTTATACTTTGGTCGTCACACAGTGGTTTCTCCACAAGGGACTTGGACATTATATCAGACATATTGGTTACTAGATCTATGGTTTTAGATCTAGATTTGGGTGGTTTCCCAATCAGGGTACTTTGACAGCATTCTAAGAGTATTTAGAATGGACGACTCCTGGCACGGTAGTACACCTGCACGTAATGGAGTCACCCTCTCTAAAGGTGTCTTACAGACTAAAGGGGAGAGGGATACGCATGATTGACAGATCACTTGCTTAGGCAATTAAGTCAATCATGAGATGTCAAGTACCACACCAGATGTTGTTCTTGCACTGGATGCAATAAGTTGATATTGATCCAATCCTGGAGGAACAGTTGGAAGCAGTTTTAGAACATAACTGAATGTTCCAGGGGTATGATAACGGCTGCCTCTTTTAGGAGACGGTTATCACTCCAGGCTTCCAAGGTGACATGGACGACAAGGAGGTTGTCAGAGTTATAGTTCTCCCTCTGACGAGGGACTGTATTTTGGACAGGTGGTCCAAGGCAATACTGAGGGAGGCATGGCGCAGGATACTGATTAAGTTCAGTTGTTGATACAGTCTAAGAAGTTTGGATTTGGAGTTCATTTATGAGCTAGGTCCCATCAGACATCCAGACATTCTAAGACAGGTATTGCTCATTTCGGGAGATGGCTTTCTCCGCGAACTTGAGATATAGAGAGACATAGAAAGAAACATCACAGCGGATCCACTCACTGAGGCTATTCCTCGAACGCAATAGTTTCGCAAACGAGCTTTGTGAGACTGACTAGTAGAGGAGTTGGGTGTTCGGTATCACACGGGCTGTGAGTATGCGACATCGCAATAATTAGCCTTGAGTGCAAGTGGGAGATTGTTGGAGTTAGTGCCCTCAGAGTCAATTATTGGATCACAAGCACGTGATTGCAATGATTGAGGGAGGACCTATCCCGGTAGGACAGTCTTACTCGAGATGATAGTATGCTATCTGGTTTATCTTTATCATCGTGTACTGCTTTAGGTGACCTGACATGTCGCTATTACACGTTGATAGAGCCCCTAGGATTCTTGCTTGACGACCAGCAGTATGATGGCGATCATATACGTGGGAGCTGGGGTCTATAAGCACATCCTTAAAAGGTCCCTAGTCGTGGGAGTTTCGAGACTGGGCATCGATACTCCATTAGTAGACTAGTGTATACAGTCGAGACCCCGACGAGGGGCGGTGGCCGGTCTCACAAGCCACTGGTGTCAGTTGGTTCACCTAAGATGTATACAGGTGCTCATTGGGTTATGAGTACACCGGACAGGACTCGCCGGGAACCTGCTAGTTGGTCTTATACCAGACGTCAGATAGCAGTTCCCAGGTGACATGTGTACAGGTTAGTTCATCGACCTGAGATCGTCATTTGTCTCGTGTGAGTTCCCACTGTGCTTTGATTACTACCCTACCACGGCTCAAAGGAGTCGTGCAAACAGGTTTTAGATGGGTACAGTCCCGAGCCACATGGAGGCAGTGAGCGGATCTGCAGGGGTTCGTCTCTCCCGGTATTGGGGGTGAGGTCGCGCTGTGTCTAGGAGAGCCATTACGCAAAGCCCTCGGCCGAGGCAGGAGATTTACTGGTAGGTATTCCAGTAGTATCTCAGGGCGTTCTGGGCTACACTCCGACACGACTTGTACCGCCTTTGGGGGTCTGACTTTTACCAACCCCCTAGGCCCGCCATGCGATACTCATAGACGAACGGACCGGACTGTACGGATATTGTCACTGACAGGCTCAGTAGGGTGTCAGGATGAGTTCGCTCATCGACGTCCCTTTTGGTCAATAGCTGGTGGCCCGTTACGTATTGGCTTATACCTCTGACGTGCTAGTGGTTAAATCCACAACCACTGTATTGACGAGTCTTTAGAGTCCACCACATTTACAGTTACTCAAGCTTTCGGGCGAAACGCTGTAGAGGCCGTATGGAGATATGGCAGGGTCCGATCAGATACGTGCGGTATTGCACGGATCAGGATCGGACAGCTTTGTACTAGTGGCCGTATAGTTATATGGCAGGGTTTGATCTGATACGTGCGGTATTGCACGGATCAGGATCGAACGGATTTTACTAGCCGGCTTTGGCTTAAGCCGGTCCTAGTTTAGTACAGTGTAGATTTTGTCTCATTGCATTTGTATCCGGTTGGAATACAGATACGGGTGTGTATGCACAGTGTCGGGGTTTTCCTGTAATTTATTACGGGACCAGTTTTCTGGAGTTGCCAGTTTGCATTCCGTTCCGGCCGGTTTTCCTTTGTTCTTTCCCGGCCGGACTTTTCCGATGGAGGGGGGTAATTTGCAGTTTTGCAAATTACTATTGTGGAGGGGTTTTCTTGCATAATGATTGATTATGATAGCTTCATATCTTTCATCCATGCTTTTGCTTTAAAGGTGATTTGAAAAGAGTATGGTTGGATTTTAATGAAGCATGGTGTATGTTTTCTTGTCTTGAGTTGTGGTCACCTCTTGTTCCTTCCTACACTCACCTCCCTTCATGCTTCATATACTTTCTTTCCTCCACCATTTTATTGTGAGATGATGATAAGTTTTTCATGAGATGAAAAAGAAAGAGAGAAGAACAAGAAGAGGTTTTCATCTTGAGAGTTCCATTTGATGATCTCATTTTCTTGCTAGAAAAATGCAAGCACCGTTTTTCTATTCTTGATTCCTCCATCACCATGGCAACAAACCCCAAATGAGACAAGCATCTTCTACACTACATTCTACAGCATATCTTGAGCATGTCGAGTTGCCGGCTTCATGCTCGAGTTGCCTCGGTATTGAGGCGGGAGCCCGTAAAAGACGAAGGCGATGTGGTGCCCTTTCCGGCGAGGAGGCGATGATGTGGAGCCAAGACTTTCCGCGGGAGATCGGGATGATGAAGAGAAGACCGGAGGACTCGGATCACTCGGTATACTTTTCTTCCCATCTCTTGATTGCTAGCATTAGGTTAATGGTAAACGATCCGGGTTTTCTTTGTCCGCGGTAGCGCCGGTTTCCGAGTAAGGAAAAATTTTGATTCCGCAATTTGGCCTCGAGTAAGACGGCCGGGGCGCTGCCGTGGCGCAACATGGTATCAGAGCCACGCCATTAACCGTCTAGCTTACTCTAGTATGTTTAAAGACCCGATCGAACAAAAATCGCAAAAACTGTATTTTGTGCGCATCAGTTTTCTGTCGAATTTTCTTGGACTCTAAAAATTTTTCAGGTAGTTGCAGAATGATGTGCAGGGTGTTTTAAGAAATCTGGTAAAATTTGGTCGCCTGAATCCATACTCTCACCGCGGAAACGCGGCCAAAGCCATGCTTTGGCCGCGCTTCCGCCGCCGGCTAAACTCCTCACTGCACCAAATTTTGTCAGATGGTCTTACACTCTAAAATATGGTTTTTGGAATATAATTTTTGGGCCCAGATTTTCTGTAAGTGCTACAGTGTTGCTTGGGGCCCATTTGGTACAATTCATTCGATCGGATATTTTAAACTTGCTGGTTCACAGTATTTACATTATATCTGCGACCGTGAATGTCACTCGATCGGTAAATCCGGTCTAACTGCTATAGCCCGGTTAGACGGATTTGCGAACGTGACTTTCACGTTGATGTTCTATATTTATGCTGTGATGTTGCGGATCGGTCGTGGGGGATAGCCTGGATGCAATGCTAGTACAGTTTTGTTGTATTATGTACATTTGATATTGCGGGGCGAGCGTCCGACATGTGGACTGCCGTCACTGCCTGTTTGTATTATTCTTTTGGGGCACGACCTGGTTGCGGTCGATGTACCCGATGTATGTATATTTTACTTTCTGTACTAGGATTACCCCGCGGAGGGGTGCACGGATAGCCGGGTTCTGGAGGGCAACAAGCCCGCATCTCATGGCATTGGGACGGAGGGGGCTTCAGTCTGGAATTGGCGGGCTGTTCGACGCACTCGTAGGGGGTACAGGTTGACCCAGGAGGGGTGCCCAAGTTACCGGATTCCGTGAAGTGCTGGGTGGTCCATTCACGGTACTGAAGGGGGCTGCCTCGCTTCAGGTTTTGGCGGGTGACTTGCCGCGCCCGTAGGGGTCTAGGATTTCATTGCACAGGCTATCCACACGACCAGGGGAACGTCGGGTTTCAGCAGCGGCTCTGTGAAACCCGGGGCTTCCAGATATCTGTATTGTTCTGTGATGCTGTACATTTCTGTGATGTTGCATTTTATTCACGCCTTGAGCGAAATACTATATATTGGTATATATATTAGTAGATGTTGTATATGTTTTACATCCGCGCTAGTCCAGTCTCCGCTCTGCCGTTAGTTAGCTAACCTAACGGGTGATGACGGGACCCAGTGGCGAATGCGGATGGCATATACGTACGTCAGTATATTTTCGTTCTTTGTGGTGTGATTAATTGATGGGACTGCGTTGATTCGGATCAATGCAAGATAAACAAACCTATTCTGATGTTGTTGGAACACTTTTCAAAAAGCTGTTATTGCAAGGACGTTCGCTTTTGTTTTGCATCGTGGTATTCATTTGGAATATCCTGCTCCTCAGTCGACGAGGCAAGGGCCGAGATCCCTTCACCGGGAGTGACCCCTTGGACAGAAGTTTGCGTCAGGGCATTAACTTCACTATAGCCGATTACTTTTGCTTTGCATCGTGGTATTCAGTTGGAATATCCTGCACCTCATTCTACGGGGAAAGAGCCGAGATCCCTTCACCGGGAGTGACCTCTTTAGTAAAGGTTTTCGTCACTATATTTTCTAAAAAGGTTATCCAGTTCCTTCAACGATATCAAGTTCATTACGTTAAAGGTTTTTCGCCAAAAACCAGTCGTAGCCCTCCGTCATTTCAGATTAGTATTACTTAGTATTCGTGCTGCGTTTGTCGTGCATTGCCGTGGCGTAGTGTTCGGTAGCTATGTAATGCTTTTCTGTCACATGGATAAGTGGATTGGTTAGGACAGTCGTGCGGTCTTGTTGGCATTGTCAAGGACTCGTACGGGTGGGTTTAATGCAATCAAGATAATGACGGGTAGAACTTGACTAGGACTCTTTGATTTGTTGGCATTGTCAAGGTCACTTGGGTCCTAGGGGTAAAAACAAACATCGGGAGTTTCAAAAGAACTGAAACTTGCCAGGCATGCGCATACCTTCTGGAGTGAGGTGACTTGAGTGGATTCCGTCAAGTTATCATGCGATGATAGTTGGATCCCGATTTCCACTGATGAGTTGGTTTACTCCTCGGGTGATCCCCGACTAATTCTTCTTTCAGGTTTGGAGGAGAATTTGAGATACAGTGGGAGGTTTCCAGATTAGATAAAGTGATAACCATTCTGATCTAGGTTAGAGTGCACGCTGAGTGTTTCTTTTCTCTCTCTCTGGCAGCGACCATTGACCCGACCCTGGACTATGACTCAGTGACCAAATTGACCGAACCTTCTTAACACTAGCTTTTGGATTTTCAGAGTTGCAAACCTCATTGCCACTCCTACTTTTACCCTTTTCTCCAGGACACCCCGTATTACTACGAACGTCCACTTCCATTGGACAAAACCATCGTATGGTTATATACGAACTCGAAGGACTTCGAGGATGGTTTCTGGTTCTGGAGAAAACGGATAGGACTATTCAGTTGTCTTTTCTTTTCACCTTCTCTCAGGTTGCGAGTACTCCTTGGTTTAGGAGTAGTACACCTATTACGCAAATTGGATAGTCTTCTTCCAAACCTTAGGCTGGTGCCGAACAGTGGGGAATGAAGAAAACCAATTAGCATAACGATAGTGTGCAGAAGGTAATAAGTTAAGACAAAGCAAGGGATTAGTAGGAGGGCAAAGTAAATTGCGACTGATATTCACGACCAAACCAAGTATTTCTTCGCCAATCCCAAATCACCTTTGTATTTCTCCAGGACACTCCGTATCACTACGAAGATCCACAGTTTATTTGGATACTCTATCGTATGGTTATATACGAACTCGAAAGGAACTAGTTCCAGTTCGGGGATGGATTCTGGTTCAGGAGAAATAGGAATAAAGTACATTCGGGTGTATTTTATCTTCACCTTCTCTCGCGTTGCGAGTGCTCCTAGGATTAGGACAGTACACCCTTTATGCCTTTTGGATAGTCTTCTTCCAAACCATAGGCTGGTGCCGAACGGTAGGGAAGGAAGAAAACCATTTGGCCTAAAGGGGTGTACAGAAGGTAATGACTAAAGACACAGAAAGGGATTTAGAAAGATGGCAAAGAATTATACGGTTACAGTTGTGAATCTGGATAATGAAAGAAGCATTACTAGGAATACCAGCATACCCCGACGAAACATTTCAATGTTTCAGTTTCACTGTGTGATGTTAAAAGAAAACTGATTTCCCGATTAGACACTTACTCCAGGGTATGTATTTACCAGGTTGGATTCTCACATCTGTATGGTTTTACAGATGATGAGTGGGAGTAAGTTATTGGGAATTGGGTGATCATTCTCATTATATCGGGATTCGTAGTAATTGGTGATATTTGAGGAAGCCACCTGGGTTGTTTGCCGGTCGGCAAATATTTGGTTTTGAATATCCGCTGTTGTGCACCAATTTCAAATTGATATATCTGTACGTCTATTTTCATAGAGTGAGATATACCTTTTGATATTATGTCGATGACATTTACCTATATCAGTGGATGGTTAGGTAAAGAGCATCAAACAGCGGTGTAATTCTTCTTAACCATAAGTACATTTTTCAACCTACGACACACAGTGAAAGAGTTGTTAGACTCAGCGGACTTATACAGAGTATTGTATGATGTCCAGTGTTCATCAGGACAGAGGGGTTGATCCTCATACTATATTCTGTTTACTTTTAACTTCTCTAGTTCTTAGACATGTGCTTCGTGGAAACACAGGGTCTGAGTTTTGAGGAGTTATTGGTATAAGAATAGAGTAGAGAACCAGGTATTGCAAGTATCGGGATTCTTCAAGGTGATCGAAGATGTAGATACTTATGTATGGTATTCAGTTGATAGTAATGAGAACTTGCTTCTCTTTCAGGTTACTCATAATTGGAAGCATTCCTAAGTTGAGTAACGCTGATCGGCCTCCTTCTATTTAGTTGACATGCACTGGAGACAGCTGCATGATTTGAATCTGGTTCAATTAAATCAGTGCCTCTGGTTCTATATTGGATATAGAACAGTTCATATCTTAACAATGTTAAGGTACGGGGAGTTGTCCGGCTTATGCTTAAAACCAGACTCCGGATAACTCAAGGCACGTTTCTGTAATGGCTGTTTGTGGGTTGACCCAGGCTATGACGAGGGTTGACTTTCTACCATCTGGCAGATCAATAGAAATATTGTTCTAGACTCGCCACAGTTTTATTAAAAATGGATTTTTTCAAAAAACAGCAGTGGGAGTATGGTAGAACTGGAAGTGATTCCAGAACCGCAAACGATTACTGAAGATTTAATAAGGAACCTAAAGATTCAATCTGATTTGACATTCCATTGGCCACTCCGCAGATAAGGTGGGTAACTTCAGGCACCCGAGAGGTACTCCGGTAGCCTCAAGGACGGTGACAGGGAAGTTCTTGTTTACCCACACTTGCCATTGCTGTTGTTCCAGGCTGCGAGACCCGGTGGGAGGATGAGTATAGCGTCGTTCTAAACTAGCTTTAGAAGTGCACGTCTATATGACTCTGCCAGAGGGTTGTCGTAGTCAGTGGGAGCAGCGGAAGCATTGGTGGACATCAGGCTTATGTCTATTTATAGACTAAAGCAGATATAGCGGAGTTGGATCATCTGTTTCTGATGTGACAGTCATAGGTTTGACGTCATCAGAATAGGGGATGGATCTGTTGAGAAGGTAGTAGGAAGTGATATTCCTATACTACGATCGGTTATACTTTGGTCGTCACACAGTGGTTTCTCCACAAGGGACTTGGACATTATATCAGACATATTGGTTACTAGATCTATGGTTTTAGATCTAGATTTGGGTGGTTTCCCAATCCGGGTACTTTGACAGCATTCTAAGAGTATTTAGAATGGACGACTCCTGGCACGGTAGTACACCTGCACGTAATGGAGTCACCCTCTCTAAAGGTGTCTTACAGACTAAAGGGGAGAGGGATACGCATGATTGACAGATCACTTGCTTAGGCAATTGAGTCAATCATGAGATGTCAAGTACCACACCAGATGTTGTTCTTGCACTGGATGCAATAAGTTGATATTGATCCAATCCTGGAGGAACAGTTGGAAGCAGTTTTAGAACATAACTGAATGTTCCAGGGGTATGATAACGGCTGCCTCTTTTAGGAGACGGTTATCACTCCAGGCTTCCAAGGTGACATGGACGACAAGGAGGTTGTCAGAGTTATAGTTCTCCCTCTGACGAGGGACTGTATTTTGGACAGGTGGTCCAAGGAAATACTGAGGGAGGCATGGCGCAGGATACTGATTAAGTTCAGTTGTTGATACAGTCTAAGAAGTTTGGATTTGGAGTTCATTTATGAGCTAGGTCCCATCAGACATCCAGACATTCTAAGACAGGTATTGCTCATTTCGGGAGATGGCTTTCTCCGCGAACTTGAGATATAGAGAGACATAGAAAGAAACATCACAGCGGATCCACTCACTGAGGCTATTCCTCGAACGCAATAGTTTCGCAAACGAGCTTTGTGAGACTGACTAGTAGAGGAGTTGGGTGTTCGGTATCACACGGGCTGTGAGTATGCGATATCGCAATAATTAGCCTTGAGTGCAAGTGGGAGATTGTTGGAGTTAGTGCCCTCAGAGTCAATTATTGGATCACAAGCACGTGATTGCAATGATTGAGGGAGGACCTATCCCGGTAGGACAGTCTTACTCGAGATGATAGTATGCTATCTGGTTTATCTTTATCATCGTGTACTGCTTTAGGTGACCTGACATGTCGCTATTACACGTTGATAGAGCCCCTAGGATTCTTGCTTGACGACCAGCAGTATGATGGCGATCATATACGTGGGAGCTGGGGTCTATAAGCACATCCTTAAAAGGTCCCTAGTCGTGGGAGTTTCGAGACTGGGCATCGATACTCCATTAGTAGACTAGTGTATACAGTCGAGACCCCGACGAGGGGCGGTGGCCGGTCTCACAAGCCACTGGTGTCAGTTGGTTCACCTAAGATGTATACAGGTGCTCATTGGGTTATGAGTACACCGGACAGGACTCGCCGGGAACCTGCTAGTTGGTCTTATACCAGACGTCAGATAGCAGTTCCCAGGTGACATGTGTACAGGTTAGTTCATCGACCTGAGATCGTCATTTGTCTCGTGTGAGTTCCCACTGTGCTTTGATTACTACCCTACCACGGCTCAAAGGAGTCGTGCAAACAGGTTTTAGTTGGGTACAGTCCCGAGCCACATGGAGGCAGTGAGCGGATCTGCAGGGGTTCGTCTCTCCCGGTATTGGGGGTGAGGTCGCGCTGTGTCTAGGAGAGCCATTACGCAAAGCCCTCGGCCGAGGCAGGAGATTTACTGGTAGGTATTCCAGTAGTATCTCAGGGCGTTCTGGGCTACACTCCGACACGACTTGTACCGCCTTTGGGGGTCTGACTTTTACCAACCCCCTAGGCCCGCCATGCGATACTCATAGACTAACGGACCGGACTGTACGGATATTGTCACTGACAGGCTCAGTAGGGTGTCAGGATGAGTTCGCTCATCGACGTCCCTTTTGGTCAATAGCTGGTGGCCCGTTACGTATTGGCTTATACCTCTGACGTGCTAGTGGTTAAATCCACAACCACTGTATTGACGAGTCTTTAGAGTCCACCACATTTACAGTTACTCAAGCTTTCGGGCGAAACGCTGTAGAGGCCGTATGGAGATATGGCAGGGTCCGATCAGATACGTGCGGTATTGCACGGATCAGGATCGGACAGCTTTGTACTAGTGGCCGTATAGTTATATGGCAGGGTTTGATCTGATACGTGCGGTATTGCACGGATCAGGATCGAACGGATTTTACTAGCCGGCTTTGGCTTAAGCCGGTCCTAGTTTAGTACAGTGTAGATTTTGTCTCATTGCATTTGTATCCGGTTGGAATACAGATGCGGGTGTGTATGCACAGTGTCGGGGTTTTCCTGTAATTTATTACGGGACCAGTTTTCTGGAGTTGCCAGTTTGCATTCCGTTCCGGCCGGTTTTCCTTTGTTCTTTCCCGGCCGGACTTTTCCGATGGAGGGGGGTAATTTGCAGTTTTGCAAATTACTATTGTGGAGGGGTTTTCTTGCATAATGATTGATTATGATAGCTTCATATCTTTCATCCATGCTTTTGCTTTAAAGGTGATTTGAAAAGAGTATGGTTGGATTTTAATGAAGCATGGTGTATGTTTTCTTGTCTTGAGTTGTGGTCACCTCTTGTTCCTTCCTACACTCACCTCCCTTCATGCTTCATATACTTTCTTTCCTCCACCATTTTATTGTGAGATGATGATAAGTTTTTCATGAGATGAAAAAGAAAGAGAGAAGAACAAGAAGAGGTTTTCATCTTGAGAGTTCCATTTGATGATCTCATTTTCTTGCTAGAAAAATGCAAGCACCGTTTTTCTATTCTTGATTCCTCCATCACCATGGCAACAAACCCCAAATGAGACAAGCATCTTCTACACTACATTCTACAGCATATCTTGAGCATGTCGAGTTGCCGGCTTCATGCTCGAGTTGCCTCGGTATTGAGGCGGGAGCCCGTAAAAGACGAAGGCGATGTGGTGCCCTTTCCGGCGAGGAGGCGATGATGTGGAGCCAAGACTTTCCGCGGGAGATCGGGATGATGAAGAGAAGACCGGAGGACTCGGATCACTCGGTATACTTTTCTTCCCATCTCTTGATTGCTAGCATTAGGTTAATGGTAAACGATCCGGGTTTTCTTTGTCCGCGGTAGCGCCGGTTTCCGAGTAAGGAAAAATTTTGATTCCGCAATTTGGCCTCGAGTAAGACGGCCGGGGCGCTGCCATGGCGCAACATAATTACGTTACCGCATCACGGTAACCACTTTCTCCTTCTCCAGATGTTCACTTCGTGTCGTGTGTGTTTGTTTTTGTTTTTTTTTTTGGTTGCCCGTGGATTGTATACGGAGACTAATTTATGTTGTCACCCGTAGGGCGGGGATTAGTCCAAATCCGTATTGTCTTAGATTTGGGTTTGGTTTGATTTAAGGATTGTTAATCTCATTTGAGATTAAGATCAACTTAAATATTTGTTAATGATACGTTAGTCTAATTTTAGACTAAAATCTACTTAACAAGATTTAGGATCATTTAGATCCAACAAAAGAGCATTTGTGCTCTATTTCTTTAGTTTAGGGACGCTGCGGTCCATGGTTTAAGGACATCATAGTCCGTGGTTTAAGGACATCATAGTCCGTGGAGTTTAAAGACATCATAATCTATAAAGTTTAGTTTAGGGACTATTCCGGCCAAAATCTTCGGCCAAGAGCTATTTATTCCTGTTTACACCGGTTTAAGTTTCGTTTACAGATATATGTGAAATCGGGCTCATTCATATATGATCATGCACACATCAGAGAAAGAACAGGTGTTAGAAAGGGAGCACTTGGTGGTCAACGACAAAAAGAAAGCATTTAATTGAACATTTTATTCTACAGGAAATAGATCACCAAACATGAGATCGAAAGTACAGGGATTCACAAAAATATGGATAAAATTATCTAACGCCCTCTCTGCCTTCTCCACCATGTCAAAGCGGCGATCTTCACGAACAATCGCTTCCCATCGGTCAGCACCGTGCCCATCAGCGAAGGCAGACATGACGACCCACTGAGCCCGTATCTGGCTTAGCAGCTGAGCAGAGCGATCCCTCATAGCTGTGGTAATCAATAGTGCCTCGTGAAAGCACTCGATCTTGTCCTCTGCGGTGTCGAGCATTGCTAGAGTCATTTCCGCTGGATGAGGAGGGATGTCATCGAGCACGGACAAGAAGACCATCCGAAACCAAATGGAGCCGATGGGGAGAGGAGATCCTCTACGAGTCAAAAGCTCGTACAGCACCGTATCGCATTGGTCATCCGTAAGAGCAGGGTTCACCAAGCGTGCAGCAAAATGAGGAACGATTTCCTCAATAGGCACCTCCCATGGTTGCCAGCAAGCATGTGGACGATTACAAGCCATAGCTCTTCTCTGTTAAGATAATTCTCTGAAAGTGAGAGAGAAGAGAAGCATTGCTTAAAATTATAAAGAGAGACATTTAAGTCTAAGCACAGAAAATTTTGTGCATGATGGAACTGTTTCCAAGCTCTGTTAAGAGAATGCATTGGGAAAGAGAAGTTTGACTCAAGAAAAGCAGAGAAAGAAGGCGAAAAGACACCTTCAGTAAAGAGGCAGCACCTCACGTGCAGAGCACGAGAGCGCTAGCGCCAAGAGCGCCAGCACTAAGAGTCAAAAACTCTGAGGCAGCGCTCGCATGCAAAGCACGAGAGCTCTCGTGCCAAGAGCGTCATCGCTAAGAGTCAAAGACTCTGAGGCAGCGCTCACGTGCAAAACACGAGAGCGCCAGCGCCAGAACTAAAAGTTTTCAACTCTTGGATCAAAGATCCAACTGAAATGAATAAATCATCAAATTACAGAATTCAATTCTGTTGAGGAAATACTTCTCAAATCTTTCCAAATAAGAAAGATTGTACTCTGTAAATCAGAGCACCGTTGGATCAAAGATCCAATGGTGATTAAAAATCACCAAGATACAGAATAAGTTCTGTATGGGAAAATACTTTCCAATCTTGTTAATAACAAGAAAACTATCTTCTGTAAAACAGAAGCCCTCGGATCAAAAATCCAACGGTGGGAAACATTCCCCAAATCATTTAAAAATCTCTCAATGAGAGATTTCCTTAACTGATTCAGCAAATCAGCCTCCACTATATAAAGGACCCAAGACTTCAAGTCTTGTACAGAGGAACCCCCCATAAACTTCAAATTCTCAGAAAAAGAAAAAGAGAAGAGCAGGCTTTAAGAAGAAGAAATTTTCTTCGAGATAAATAAAAAGAAGAGAGATCATAACATCTCCTCCATATTTGAGAGTTCAACTCTCACATCAGAAGAACTTAGTTCTTTTCCTATATCACAGATCTATAAGACCAAGTCTTGCACAAAAAACAGAAGAGATCAAACCATCTCCTCACAAAAAGAAGAACTCAGTTCTTAGATCCATGAGACAAAGTCTCTTATAAACCGAGAATTTAATTCTCAGAGCACAGAATTAATCAGAGCTGCTAAAGAAGCGTCTTAGCGCTCCAATTTATAATAAGCGCTTTAGCGCTCCAAGTCTGGCGCTCCACGTGCTCCTCACGTGGGTGCCCTTTTATAATAAGCGCTTTGGCGCTCCGAGTCTGGCGCTCAGCGTCAAGCACTCCACGTGCTTCTCACATGGGCGCCCTTTTATAATAAGCGCTTTGGCGCTCCGAGTCTGCCGCTCAGCGCCAAGCGCTCCACGTGCTCCTCACGTGGATGCCCTTTTATAAGAAGCGTCGTAGCTCTCCCAGACTGGCGCTCAACGCCGGGTGCTCCATGTGCTCCTCACGTGGGCGCTGAGGAAACATAAAGTGCTCTGTACATAAAGCGCTCTGCGCCGTAAAAAGTGTTCAACACTCAATTAAAAACGAAAAGGAAAAGGGGTGTCAGAACCCAAATCAATGCTCAGCATTGTTGAACAAAAAAAGGGCTGAGCCCAAACAAATGCTCGACATTTTATTCAAAATGAGTGGACTGAGCCCAAACAAGTGTTCAAACACTCTATTCAGAACTGAGTGGACTGAGCCCAAGTTGGCCACAAGTCCCTAATTCATATCAACCGAGCCCATGTGCTCACAATCTCTTTAATTAGTCCTAATCCCAAACCTGACTATAGATCTCCCAACCAACATTGGTTCAAGGGTACATCTCTTCATACCTCTGATACATGTCATTATAATTCTTCAACGTCTTCAGAGAGATGGAGGGTCCCAATAACCAATAACTTTTGGTGCATCCCCAAACAGGTAAACCAAAACCTTACAGACTATGATGTCTTTAAACCATACAGACTACGATATCTCTAAACCTTACAGACCATGAGGTCCTTAAACTCCATGGACTACGATGTCCTTAAACCCAATGGACCGCGATGTCCCTATAAACTAAAGAAAATCCGGTTGAATAGATCTTAGTCTAAAATCATACTAACGTATCCTCAACAAACGTTGAGTTGATCTTAATCTAAAACAAGATCAACGATCATTTAACCAACCCAAACCTAAATCTAAGAAAATATGGATTTGGACTAATCCACGTCCTACGGGCGACAATATAAATTAGTCTCCGTATACAATTCACGGGCAACCGGAAAAAAAAATAAACACGCACGACACGAAGTGACCATCTAGAGAAGAAGAAAGTTATTATCGCGATGCAGTGGCGTAATTAACTGCAGGGGCTTGCGCCTGCAGGGAAGAGCGTCCCCACAATCAAAACCCCCTCGCAACGAGGGGGAATCTGATGAAGTCTGCTACATCGGCCGCATCTGTCTAAACCTCCGATATACGGTGTCATAAATCAACTTGGCATCTTCGGAGTGGTGGACGGATAAAACCAAATAGCATCTGCCCCCCAAAATTCAGGCCGGACGTCCCAACTTCCCGTTCGCGTCTTTCGGCAGCGAACAGATTCTGGCATACCCGGTTGGATCTTTTCCTCTTTCCACTCCACACTTCGTGTGTCGTGTTTCACGAACAAATCGCGGTCTGCTATGGTTGCCTGTGGATTCGAGGAACTAAGATTTGGTGTTTTGCTCCGTGCAGAAGAGAAAATGGCTTCCAACTGCACCAACTGCAACAACAACTCCCACTCCGTCCTCGCTGGAGGGGTGACCTATGGGCCCTAAGCGGAACAGGTGACTCAGGCCATTACTGGACTATTCTTTGGGACCATGATCCCACCGGCAACCTTCAACGCTCCAGTGCCGTCGCAGGGAGCTCCAAAGAAGTCGGTCTTCGATCGGCTTGCAACTACCATGGCCCCTCTCAACGGGTCGTCCAATTCCAATGCCTCAGTCTTCGACAGGTTGAACATGAGCTCCAGTGGGCCCGTAAAGAAGCCTGCAATACCCGGAGGAGTTATCCCGAAGCGGATAGCCATTCCAGCTCCAGTAAACAAAGTCATCAGAGGGGACTCTCCGGTTAAGAGGTCGGTCTTTGCAAGATTGGCCGCTCCAACTCCCGCTTCAGGCAAAGTCACCTAGGCTGCTTCCCCTGCCCAAAAGTCAGTCTTCGACAGGCAGGACGTTCCTTCTCAACGGACGTCGGTCTTCGACAGGCTGGCACCAACAACAGTTTCTCATCAAAGCATGAACCACGATGAAGCTACCCCGACAATGGAGGTGATCCCGGCCGCTCAACGGACGTCAGTCTTCGACAGGCTGGCACCAACAGCGGTTTCTCATCAAAGCATGAAGCACGATGAAGCTACCCCAACAATAGAGGTGATCCCGGCCGCACGACATGCTCGACGTCGCCACTGATGCCGAGTGAGAACAGCTGGGGGCAGTTCCCCTTCCGGACTTACCCCACCAGCCCCTATGGTGGAAGTTGATGTTGTTGTTCCAACTGGGAACAACTTTGAGCGGCTTAGGAGGGTGCCCAAGAACTCTCCAACTGCCGTGCTGAAAAGGTCTCCTCCGCCTGCTGAAAACATCACAAAGGCGAAGCCAGAACAGCCCCCTCAGCGTCTGTCTTCTAAAATCCACAGGGTCCGGCGAAGAGTCCAAGACTCTGTGATAGACAAAGACTACTCTCGCCAACAGAAGAAAATGAAAGTTCAGCAAAAGGAGGACCGTCCCGCCGTCGTACTACGAAAGACATCGTCTGTGACAACCCCCTCAACTTCGACTGCCCATAAAAGGAGAAGGCCGGTGAAGATCCCTATGTCTGGGACAAATCTCAAGGGTGCTGAATCCAAATGCCCCAAGTCTGGGTGCATGGTAGTACACACCATCTACATGGCTTCCAGGAAAAAGGATAGTCGTATCTCCACGGGTCATCGACCACTCACCCGGTCTGTGACAAAGGCTCAGGAGCAACAGCAAAAGCTCCAGGAGATGCTAACGAAGATGGATGAGCTCACTGGGCCGAAAGAAAGCCCGGAGACGTTGTCGGAGCGGCGCCAGGAACAGGAAACCGACGCCGAGTTCCTCCGAAGAATGCTCGAGAAAAAAGACAAAGAGGCCGTGGAACAAGCGACCAACATAAAGCAAATGGCGCTTCTGTTTCAAGACATGGTCGGGATGATGATACAGCCGAATCCCCCAGCTGAAGACCCTCCGATTATCCTTGAAGACGACAGAGGAGAGACATCAAACCCTTTTCCGGCTCTATCAACAGCCAAGGAATAGACCATCTCCAAATCCGCCCTTGACGACTATATAGCTCAACAGATACGAGCTCATCAGGCGAGCGAAGCCGCTGGCCAAATCGTCAAGACTGGACGACCCTATCCAGGTTGGTACGATCAAATAAAGTACCCGCCAGGATATGCGATCCTTAAATTCCATGTGTATAAGGGGACGGGTAATCCACACCAGCACGTTGCTCAATTCATGGCTCTGTGCGGTAATACTGGGGGTGACCACAAACTGCTGCTTCGCCAGTTTGTTGGCAGCTTGTCGGAGACAGCATTCGAGCGGTATTCTGAGCTCCCGAATGACTCTGTTAAGACATTTGCAGAAATGGAGCTACTGTTTACACAAAGATTCGCAAGCGCCAACGAACGCACCCCAATCACAGCGTTGATCAATGCCAGGGTGAAGCCAGGCAAAACATGGGTTTAGTATGCGATACGGTGGCGAAAGCTATGATCGAAGTGCGAACAGCACATAGAAGAAGCTCCTACAGTGGGCATGTTTGTAGGAACCCTCGATCCGCAGGCGACCATATCTCAATTCATGATGTTCTTCAAGCTGACTACCTTCCAGGCCTTGATTGACAAGCTGTCCCAAATGGACCAGATGGGCTATAGGCCTTCCTCTTCAAAGTCGGAGCCGCGGAATGAAAAGGGGAAAGGGAAAGCGACCTTCGTCGCCAATGCTCAGCAACAGCCGAATGGTCCAAAACCAGCTGATCGCCAAAACGATAGACAGCGATTCCTCAACGAAAAGTTAAGACGTCCTTACTCGTTTCCGCAGAAGAAAACAAAGAGACTGTTCGAACTGGCGATACGCAACAGGCTCATCAATCTGCCGGATCCGAGACGTCCATTGCAACCCGGTGATGTCAACAATCCCAATTACTGCCTCTATCACCGAGTAGTAGGCCATATAATCGAAGATTGCTTCGTCTTCAAAGGCTGAATTGAGGACCAATACCAACATGGAAAATTCGCATTGTCCGAGAATTGGAAAGTAAGCCCGCCCCAGCCGCACGCACTTAAAAAGGTGGACACACCAGCGGCATCGTGCTCTTTTATAGAAGAAGCTCCATGGGAGGTCGCGCTTTCAGCCAAAACGAAAAGAATGCTGAAGGATCTCCAAACATGCCCGGCGATCAGGTGGAAAAGTCCGCTGGAACCCAAGGTCATTAAGGGAATGCTGAAGCGGCGCCCGACGCCAAGAATTGGTAGCGATAGTCAAAACGCTCATTCCCAGCCGTCAAAGTCTTCAAAGAAGAAGAAGAAGACCAAAAAGCCCGTGAAGCCTGATGACAAGCGCAATGACCTGCAAAAACATATTGATGCGCTGGAGGAATACAACCAAAAGACGCGAACCCCGATCACACTCCAAGAATTTCTCAACAATATCCTTGAGAGTAGAGATAACGACAATAACGACGAAGAAGACTAGTTAGGAGAATCTGAGGATTATGTGGCAAGTTGCCACATGATCTCTCATTCGGCGTTAACTAACGAAGAAACTCACTCGGCGTTAGAAGACAGCATAAAGGAGCCGTAGGCAGGATCGAAGCCAAAACTCTTAGAACCGTCTGACGAGATGATTGACATGCTGCTGAACGAAGCCCGTCAGAAGAGCAAGGCTGATCAACAACGTGAAATGGACATATTCGAAAGGGCCAGGCATCGGCGTCAATTTGAAGAAGTCGTGGGTCACGAAACACTCCAACCAGATCAAAGCACATCCGCGGCAGACAAAAGCAAACTTAAGATGAGGAAACGGTTCGCCAAAGCCTTATACATGGGAATGAAGCTGCCACTTTTCAAAGGGAATACTCCCGGCGGTATGCACCCTGACGAAGCGGATGTACATCCCACCTATTGCTTATACCATCAGAGGATTGCACATCCTACTGATGAATGCAAGACCTTTAAAAAATGGTGGCAAGGATATGTCGCTCACAGGCAACATTTCAATAGGATAAAGCATGAAGCTCGTCGACAGCGAAAAAGTACGACAGATGGACGTGGAAGAGCTGCCGGCAACTGTCACATGGTTGATAGCAGGGGATCACAAGTTCTCACCTTCGAGAGTGATTCTGAAGAAGAAATGGCTCTCGGCCCTCTCTTCAAAGAATCCACTTCAGGAAAAGAGGAAGAAACGAAGAGCTGTGAGAGTATTCAGCTGCGTAGTCGCACGTTGCCCGAAAAGAATCTTGTAGCTACGAATAAAGGATCGAACAAAAAAAGATAAGGGGAAGGAAAAAGTCCTTGAAGATATCGCCCTTGATGACCAAGTCGTCGAAGAGCTGGCAGCCAAGAACCCGCCCAAGAAAAGCAAAGTAGGTTACAACGTCCTAGCACACTTGAGAAAGATACCCTCACTGCTGAGCGTCTTGGATGCCCTTCTATTGTCTAAAGAGGCGCGAGATTCCCTGATCAGAGCACTACAAGAGCCCGAACAGTTTCAAGCTTTCCTCGCCGAAGAAAAGATGAAGGACGAGCTCGAAAAAGTTCACACAGCTGGCATCACTTTCGGCGACGAAGATCTCCTCCTCGGAACATGCGAGCATAACCGTCCCCTCTATGTCTCCAGGTATTGCCATGACATCAAGATAGGGAAGATCCTAATTGACAATGGGTCCTCTGTCAACCTTCTCAACGTGAGGGTGCTAAAGGAAATTTGCATGAGCGTGCAACACCTAGCTCGAGATAAAATCACCATCTCCGTGTTCAACTCCCACTCATCACGGACACTCGGGTTTGTAATACTGACATTACGCTTCAGGTCACTTGTCACTGACATCAAGTTCCACGTCATTGACGCCAAGACTTGCTACAACGCCTTGCTCGGTAGGCCTTGGTTGCACGAGCACAACATCATCCCTTCTACACAACATCAGTGTATGAAGTATTTCAAGGATGGTCTTGAGTACACCGTAACGGGGGAGCTAAACCCATTCTCCGTGAATGAAGTCCGCAAATACGAGGATGCCAAGTACTTCCTACCAGACTTTGAAGACACAGAAAGATGCCATAAACCGGAGAATAAACAAAAAGCTATCACCACTATTCCGGTCTTCAGGAGGATACCGAGGAGGAAGAAGAGATAGTTTATTCGGGGCCACCCCAATGCAACAAGCCGGAACCATCTACCCATATTCAGGTCTTTGGCAGTGACTCTGAAGACAAGGTCAACGCAGTGTTCTCAGTCCGCCCATCGATGCAGGCCCTCACCGGAGATGATCAGAATTTGCAAATCGCAATGGTTCCACGGCAGCATTACAGAGAGCTAGATGCGCTTGAGACATATAGTATGCAAGAGCTACAGATGTTCTACGTCCCTCCCAGGCGAAGGGATGAAAAGGCAATCCTCTTTTATCGATCCGCGGAAACCAAAGTGGAGAAAGAAATCTGGCATGGTGCCGATTCGGAACTTGACAGACTCCAGCCCATCCGTCTGCCCAGATACTACACAGAAGGATCAAAAAGGCTGTTGAGACGCCAAGACGTACCCTTCAAACAGACAGCTCGACAAGCTCAATTCTACAACAGGATCTAGATCGTCCCCGGAACTCAGCGAAAATTGCCCAACGGGACAATGGAAACGATCGGGCTTGGATATGTTCAATCCAAGAAACGGGAGCGATCCCATGGCTGCTACGTTATACATGACTTCGATGAAGAAGGAGATGCTCTTTTAAAAGACGCTGACGTTGACGCTGAGCCTGAACGCGGTCCTGCCATAAAAATGCCAAGTCCGTCATTTGAAGAACAGATGGACAAGCTAATAAGGGAAGCGGGTCAAAAGATCTGGGATGACCACAACCGTGAAATGGCCATTTATGAGAAAGCCAGGATGCAGCGCCTCCTTCAGCAGGCTACGGAGAATGACGATGCCCTTCGTCGCCATCCCGTCATATAGAAGACCCGACGCGGAGGCAAAAACAAACTAAAGAACGGAAAAAACGCTCGGCAACGGCAAAACGGATCCAAAAGGCCACGCGATCGAGAAAGGGTCAACCGGAATCCGTCTCTTATGAAAAAGATGGGTCGAGCATATTCATTCCCTCGAGTCAAGACAAGGCCTTTGACCTTGTTATGAAACATCGGATGATGACATTCCCGGAGTCTCAGCACCCTTATCAAGCAAACGGGGTTCATCACCCGGACTATTGCTCCTATCACCGAGCGATAGGATATCCTCTTGAAGACTGCTTCACCTTCAAAAACTGGGTCGAAGACCAATATCAACTCGGCAGGTTCGCTCTATCCAACAGTTGGAGGGTAACCCCACCGCAAAAGCATATACCAAAAGCAACGTATATGGTGAGAGTAGAACCAGATCAACATCGGGCTTGGAAACGATCTCGTACCTGTCACGTGATAACGCTGTCAGAAAAAGGAGTGTCCGAGAATATAAATGACCTCTCCTGGTGCTTCGAAAATGAGAATGAAGAGGAATTAATCTCGGAATTTCCACCAGCGCCAAAAGAGTTGGAAGATAGAATACATACCACGGCGGACAACCTAAGGAAAATCGACTTGGGGATGGCAAACGACCTGAGGCCTACGTTCGTCAGTGAGTTACTGTCCGAAGAACAGGTAGTTACGCTAAGAGACGTGCTCATGCAGTATAAAGACTGCTTCGCATGGAACTACTCCGAAATGCCGGGGCTAGATCCGGAAATAGCTGTGCATAAATTGGCGATATCCCCGGACGTCATGCCACTTTTATTCAATTTGTATCAATCTATCTTGACTGTTCACCTCAAATTGCCTAGACTATTTTTTTATAGAAAACGGTTTTGTAAGTTTAGGATATTTATTTGTAAAGTCGTATTTTCCTGTATTCTATTGTTCCAAACTTCATTGTGCTATGATAGAGATGTGTGTTGTGATGAGTTAGGTCATTACCTCGTGAACTATCTAAAGGTATAATAGGTATTATGATAATTATGTTGGAAACGAAAGTATGTGGTATTTTACTGTAAAACTACAATAGAAGTTGCATATAATTTTGTGATGAAACCTGTTTAATGTGTTTGTTAATGTTTATTGAATGTGATATAAGAGTTTGGTATATTCTTGTTTAAGAAAAATATGATTTTTAAAGGAAAACCGAATCGGAAGTCGGATTAACTTCGCTTCCGTCGGGTCGTAGAATTTGAAGATTTTAGAATAGAGAAAAGAAGGGAAAGAGGGGACTTACAGTCTTGGGATCAAGAGAAGAGGGAGAATAATCTACAGAATGCTTCGGGGCGTCGTTTCGTCGCCGGAATCTCCTCGGAAGTTCGTCGGAGCTTCGCCTTCGCTAACTCCACTTGTACACTAAAAAACTTAGGAATTTTGTATAGTTTTTGTAATAGAATTCTAATTGAGAGGGGTGTAAAATGGAGTGGGTATTTATAGAGAAAATTAGGGTTTAGAGGTGATGAAAAATGCATTAAAAATTGCATTAAAATGGAATTTAAAGGGGTTTTATTATTCTCTGTAAATGTGCAGAGAAAATAAACAATACTGGAGTTAAGAGGATAGTCCAAGGGTCTAGGGTTTTAAAAAAAAAATGGGTTTGGCCATACAAAAATCGGCGGTGTCGGCCTATGTGTTAATCTCGCCAGTCCAAACATTGAGGTGGGGGCTCGGATCTCTGCCACGTGTCTAAGTCGGTCTGAATACTAATTTGCACCTGTTTGTTTTAAGTGTGACTCTTCATTTTACGTGTAGTGTGCGTGCAAACTCTTGGGCTATTAAAAGATTAAAAGAAATTAAAAAAATATATATGTGGCTAATCGGATTTGAACTCTGGTGCTATGTCTCAGCAATGCAGGGTTTTACCAATGAGCTACAAGTGCTTTCTTGCTGTTCAAAAGCAAAATAAATTCTTGTAGCATTAACAGGATTTGCAAATACCCCAATTGTACATTAACTTTTAAACAATTTTGTGTGCATTGAAATTGGAGTTGTTACAAGTTCGCCATTAACCCAGAGCTCTAGATACATGTATATATTTTCTTTTCAGTTCATGCCATTATTTAGGCATTGCTTTACATTCATGTATTTACATTTTCAGCTGTACTTATAAAGAAATGTTTAATAAATAAAAGTTGTCGTTTGGTTACATCTATTGTCATTTTTTTCTTGTGTACATTCATTATATTGTTTAGTTACGCTTAGCGTGTTTACTTCTGAGTAAACACATAGCAGGCCTCGTCGCGTCTTCTTACCCGTACACTGGGAAGCGGGGCGTGACATTTTCCAAGCTAGAAATTCTGTTTCAATGGTTGTTTTTCACTCTACTTATAAACATTTTCTAAATTTTTCCATTGACAATTTGGAAGTTATAAAAGTTGAAAGTTGTGCATAATTTTGTGTAGATATCTCTAGAATTTTTATTTATCTTATTCACTTTACAAAATATAGAGATGTTATTTTTTTAGTGAATGGTTGTTTTCCGGTTTATGAAAAATATTCAGAAACATGTGTTAGCTTTGTATTTTATTTTATGTCTTCTACTTGGAATCTGGAAAAGATATTTTGGGATATCAAAATTAACTCATTTATCTATTTGTAGAATTTTAGTTTAAGTCCAAATATTGTATTTACTATTTTTGGGGATTTTTCAAAGCGAGCCTAAAAACTGTCGTTTTCTGAGCTTGCATTTTTAAACGTTATTCATTCGAGCATTGTATTTTCCTCGCTAAATGTTATCGGCGGAATAATTTTATTCATATGTGTGTCCTTACATTTGAAGGACCATTAGCGGAGGCTCCCGAGGCATTAAGGGGAGGCAAAGAAGTCGGGTTCGACTAGCTCAAGGTGTGAATCGGAAGTCGGATTAACTTCGCTTCCGTCGGGTCGTAGAATTTGAAGATTTTAGAATAGAGAAAAGAAGGGAAAGAGGGGACTTACAGTCTTGGGATCAAGAGAAGAGGGAGAATAATCTACAGAATGCTTCGGGACGTCGTTTCGTCGCCGGAATCTCCTCGGAAGTTCGTCGGAGCTTCGCCTTCGCTAACTCCACTTGTACACTAAAAAACTTAGGAATTTTGTATAGTTTTTGTAATAGAATTCTAATTGAGAGGGGTATAAAATGGAGTGGGTATTTATAGAGAAAATTAGGGTTTAGAGATGATGAAAAATGCATTAAAAATTGCATTAAAATGGAATTTAAAGGGGTTTTATTATTCTCTGTAAATGTGCAGAGAAAATAAACAATACTGGAGTTAAGAAGATAGTCCAAGGGTCTAGGGTTTTAAAAAAAAAATGGGTTTGGCCATACAAAAATCGGCGGTGTCGGCCTATGTGTTAATCTCGCCAGTCCAAACATTGAGGTGGGGGCTCGGATCTCTGCCACGTGTCTAAGTCGGTCTGAATACTAATTTGCACCTGTTTGTTTTAAGTGTGACTCTTCATTTTACGTGTAGTGTGCGTGCAAACTCTTGGGCTATTAAAAGATTAAAAGAAATTAAAAAAAAATATATGTGGCTAATCGGATTTGAACTCTGGTGCTATGTCTCAGCAATGCAGGGTTTTACCAATGAGCTACAAGTGCTTTCTTGCTGTTCAAAAGCAAAATAAATTCTTGTAGCATTAACAGGATTTGCAAATACCCCAATTGTACATTAACTTTTAAACAATTTTGTGTGCATTGAAATTGGAGTTGTTACAAGTTCGCCATTAACCCAGAGCTCTAGATACATGTATATATTTTCTTTTCAGTTCATGCCATTATTTAGGCATTGCTTTACATTCATGTATTTACATTTTCAGCTGTACTTATAAAGAAATGTTTAATAAATAAAAGTTGTCGTTTGGTTACATCTATTGTCATTTTTTTCTTGTGTACATTCATTATATTGTTTAGTTACGCTTAGCGTGTTTACTTCTGAGTAAACACATAGCAGGCCTCGTCGCGTCTTCTTACCCGTACACTGGGAAGCGGGGCGTGACATTTTCCAAGCTAGAAATTCTGTTTCAATGGTTGTTTTTCACTCTACTTATAAACATTTTCTAAATTTTTCCATTGATAATTTGGAAGTTATAAAAGTTGAAAGTTGTGCATAATTTTGTGTAGATATCTCTAGAATTTTTATTTATCTTATTCACTTTACAAAATATAGAGATGTTATTTTTTTAGTGAATGGTTGTTTTCCGGTTTATGAAAAATATTCAGAAACATGTGTTAGCTTTGTATTTTATTTTATGTCTTCTACTTGGAATCTGGAAAAGATATTTTGGGATATCAAAATTAACTCATTTATCTATTTGTAGAATTTTAGTTTAAGTCCAAATATTGTATTTACTATTTTTGGGGATTTTTCAAAGCGAGCCTAAAAACTGTCGTTTTCTGAGCTTGCATTTTTAAACGTTATTCATTCGAGCATTGTATTTTCCTCGCTAAATGTTATCGGCGGAATAATTTTATTCATATGTGTGTCCTTACATTTGAAGGACCATTAGCGGAGGCTCCCGAGGCATTAAGGGGAGGCAAAGAAGTCGGGTTCGACTAGCTCAAGGTGTGTTTCGGTGAGTAAATTTTTATCTACAAGAGGAAGTTGGGTGGATGACGTATAGCACCTCCGAAATCAAATTCTTTAGAGCACTTAGTATTCATTAGAACTCGTAACTTATATACTTAGTCTATAAGGCCATGTTAGAACACTTATACTCATATACATAGTTTATAACTCGTAACTCACATACCTAGTTTATAATGGTATGCTAAAAAACTTATATACATAACCTAGATATCTAGTCTATAATTAGATATGTAGTCTATAATTCATAGTTCGTATGTTTTTTATATATGTATAATATGATTAATGTTATGTGCGTGTACGTAACTAAATGTTCGTACTATTTGTACTATGTGTGTGCGTACGCGACTGGAGGTCTGTACTGGCTATTGTTGGACGTTTGATTGTTATTGTACGAGGTGAGATTCTGTACTGAATGGGAGGAGGATGGTTTGCTGAATGAGGCCCTTTATTATTTTACTCATGGATCCTGTTATTTACCCCGATTGGGATATTACGAAAATGCTAAAACTATATTCATTTTAAAACCAACGATTTGTTTCCTATTTTAAAACCATAATGCAAAGGGTGTGCTGCTGATTTCAAACGATATATATTTTAAAAAAAATATCGCAGCTTCCTTATTTTCAAATAACGTTTCGTTCTATTTTAAACGATAATTGTATATTAGTAAATATTTATCTATTTATAACGTCCGTTCACGCTGCGTTTACTATATTCACTATCCGTTCGCACTATGATTTGTTTATTAGTACGCTATGTTTATATTATTCATTCTTATTAGTTTCGTGTATTTGGTTTACAGTGTTTTGTTTCATGTTTCCTTGCTATGCTTGTACGAACACACGTGGTAGAACACTTGCACAACTGCTAATGGTTGCCGTGTGGCATAATCGCATACTCGCATGCTACACGCACACATCATTAGTGCTGTCATGACGCTGTAGAAATTGCCATGCTTATTCATATTTTAATTATCTCCATACTAGTATTAAATGCTGCCTACCATGATTTCGTTATGTGCATGCCGTTTTATGTATTCGTGTATGTTAATTGCTAATTGTGGTAAAGATGAATTATGCATTGTTGTTCTTATGAACTTGATGTTTTCATGGATTTGAGAAACCGTAGATGTGATTTACAAAACTTGCTAATGTTTACAAATTATGCTTTTCTCTTGAAATGGTGATGCGTCCACCATGAGTTTTCTATATATTTATGGTTTGATATTATCCGAATATCGAGGCAGGGGGAGAGACTGATATAGATACATACATGGTGGACCGTTTTTGGTGTTGTCTAGATATCGAGGTAGGGAAGAGACCAATACGGATACACGATGGACTGGTTTGAGGGAATCCGGATATCGAGATAATGGAAGAGACCAATATGGAAACCTGGTGATACACGGTGGATATCCGGAGGATACCGATCGAGGTTATATGACGAGATATAAAAGA
Source organism: Agapanthus africanus (assembly GCA_030015575.1). Taxonomy (NCBI): domain Eukaryota; kingdom Viridiplantae; phylum Streptophyta; class Magnoliopsida; order Asparagales; family Amaryllidaceae; genus Agapanthus; species Agapanthus africanus. The sequence goes on from CM057338.1 coordinate 966,195,900, forward strand.
GGGCCGATCCGAGAGATAGCGCCTCAGGACATGAGATTTTAGTATCGATGATTGACATGGGATTTATGATGATTTATTTGATGATGATGATTTTATGGATGATGCTTTTTTATGTTTGCGCGATCCGCTATGATGCGTTGATGTTTACTTATGCTGTGTGTGTTATCATGTATTATGTTAGTATTATGCCTTATGATTAGTGGGTAGATCGTTATGCATTCGATTTCTATCTTAAGATATCTTTCTACTCACGAATTGGCAACTCATCCCATTATACTATAGTTTCTTGCAGGATCGACCGTTCGGAACATTGCGGCTTCGTCGGCACACATTTCTTTTCTGAGTGTGATCGCATTTTGCTAGGTGGGTTGCAATGTGTATCGTAACCGCCTCTTGTATATATATTTATTTTGTATCTAATTAAAACTCCATCCACCACTTGTATATTCCGTGACTTAGAGATGAGACTTAGATGTTTATTGTTTTAGGTGTCGTACTCGTGTGGAGTCGGCCTGATATTGTTTATATATAGTATTATTCTTTTTCGCTTGTTATTTTTCGCCATGGGCATTGCATATTGATTGTGTGGTTTGTGTCTCCGCCGTGTGGGCGTCGAGCTTACTCCCGTGTGGGGATGTTTATTTATGATTATCATTGTAGTGGTTTATTTCAAAATTTATAAAGGATGTGCTGCCGGAATTTTTAAAACAACCAATCTTTCAAAACAAACTTTATTTCATTTTGAAAATCCTTTTCAAAACTTTGCCTCCATTTATTTTATATTTATGTTTTAGATTCTGGGTTTTGGTTTACTTGGATCGCGTCGACGTCCAAGAGACGTCACATGATTTAAGTGTTGGTCACGCGACATTTCCGGATGGTGACACGAGCACGTGCCAATTCTTTTTCTGTACCTTATCAGGATTAAGAGGAAGCCCCATATAGGTAGTAGGCAAAGAAGAGAGATTACATTTAAGCAGATTAACAAGCTTATTATCGATATGAATGCTTTTACCAAGACAAAACAAAGATTTCTTGTGAAAGTTGATTTTCAGATATAGAAAGGCTCTCAAAAATATACAAAAGCAACTTAAGAGCAAGAATTTCATCCTCGTTAGCTTTACAAAAGAGAACGGTATCGTCAACAAACTGAATAGAGGGAAGAAATTTAAGCTCGCCTCTGAGATTTGGGGTTGCTAACTTACCATGCCCCCTAGCTTGCATTAGCATTCTTGCTAAAGCATCCACAACTAGGTTAAAAATTAATGGGGACAAAGGATCCCCTAGCTTTAAACCTCTTCTGCATTTGATTATATCTTCCCCAAACTGCCATTAATTAGGACATGTGAATTTGATGAATATAGAATTACTTGTATCCAGCTAATCCATTTACATCCAAAGCCTCTAACTTTAAGAATATTAATAATGTAATCCTAATGGACAGAATCAAAGGATTTTTGAAAATCAATTTTGAATATCACGGATTCAGTTTTAGTTTTAGAACAAGCATGAACAAGCTCATGTGCAATAGAAAGCAATCTAAAGTAGACTTATTGCTCATAAAAACAAACTGGATTTTACTAAAAAACCTAGGCAATACTTTCCTAAGTAGATTAGCTAACACCTTGGTGACAATTTTAAAAATTCCATTCAAAAGGCTAATAGGCCTGCAATCATCAGCATGATTAGCACCTTTAGCTCTAGTTAACAAGCAAATAATAGCATAATTGATGCAATCTAAAGAGCAATCATCCTTATAAATGAAATTAAAAAGGGCAACTAACTCATCCTTCAACATCTCCCAAAAGTGTCGGTAGAAGATTAAAGAGAAACCATCTGGTCCAGGTGCTTTATCGGCACCCAAACCAAATACAACACTTTTAATTTCCTCCATATTAAAGGGATTGTCCAAGTTATTGAGTTGCAATTAAAGTCTGTTGCGGTCGAGATAATCTTGTCCGTGCACAATTTTTGATGTGGATTTATCAGTTTAAGGTTTGTCAATATCGATACCAAAAAAGATAATGGCAATTTAAAAATATTAAACAAACTTTGATTCAAAATAAAGAAGAATTTTTTTGAAATCAATCTCCTCGATCGAACTTGCGATCTATCATATTCGAGATGAAATTGATAAAGAAGATTTTGGGATTTGCTATCTAAAACACCTTTTTTTAGTAGTTTAATTGATCAAAATAGATATGAGTGAGTTCGGCATTAATGGCATGGAGGATCGAGCCGTTTTGGGAATTTCTGTTTCATCAAAAGGGACTGCAGTGGGTTCATGCTGATCAATACCAGGGGTTTTTCTGGCTACAGTTGAGAGAGGGCACATTCCCCCTCAACCTACAATGTGGGTGGGCCCCTCTGTAAATGTGATGGGTAAATCTTTGATAAGTAAATAAAGAATTTTATACAAAAAACAATATGGATGTTCAAAAGCTTTTAGTTATGGTCCATTGTGCCATTGACAAATCTTTGAGAATTTTTTTCAAGAAAAGTTTTGGTTGAAATAATATAAATCTTTAGGACTTTTAGTCGAGATCATTAGATCTAGTTTGGTAGAATGGTTCTTGAGTCGTTTAATTTAAAACAAAACCATGGCAAAGGGTTCCGAAAAATGTAGGGTTGTGCAGCGACATAGTTTTTGTCCCGAAACCATTTTCCATTTTTTTCACATCCTTCATGCAAAATCCCATTAATTTGAGTTTGGTTCAAGGACGGCCCATTAATAAATAAGCAGTAGTTTACTTGCAAGATTATGAAATTTGGATTCCAAAATACTACAGTTAAAAATTTCTGGATTTGGTAATTTGTTGTTTGGTTGGTATTGGATTCTTTGTATTGGATTTATAGATCCTTATAATATTTGTTTGGTTGGTGAAAATAAAATGAGATTTGGATTTGACGATTTTAGAGAGAGAGAGATAAAGAGAGGATTATTAAATAAATAAAGTATCTGGGTCACATTTAAAAGTACAATGAATAGTGCCAAATCCTTGCAAATTCTCTAATTTTTTTAGGATTCAAGGATCCTTATTTTGTGGTAGGCCCTCCATAAAAACAAAGGAAGCCTACAAATCCAAATCTTACAACCAAACACAAAATTATGGAATCCTCTAAAATTTTTTGATTCCACGGTCCAATTCTTTCATAATCCTACAACCAAACAGGCCCTTACCAGCTTGAAATCCTACCATAATCTATCAAAAAGATAAAATGGTGGGACCCACAACGCCTAAATAGTAGTGTATGTTAGGTTTTGGAATTTTTTTTCCATGTGCCGGCCGTATACATCCGGATCCGGGTAAGAGAGAGAAGAAATAGAATCATGGACCCCATACGCTGTCCACGCCTGTCTGAAACTCCTCACTCTCCCTCGTCCCTGCTCTGACCTGGCATAGGAATAATTCCTCATATGTTTTGGTAGGATTTGAAGCGGGGTAGGGTCAGCATTTTTATTAATAAATAGCCTTAAACCGGGCCCAACATCACATCGAGAAAGAAACTTCAACAAAACACTGCAATGACGAATCCACCCTCATTTCAAACTCAAATCTCTTCTCTCATTTCCCGCTCACTGCTCCTCAAAAAACCCCCCAAATCCCCAGCCCTAACTCAATCCTCACCCCCAATTTCTCCTCCATGGATCGCCGCCGGCGACTAGATCCGCCTCCAACTCCGCCTCCAAACCCTAACCCTCCCTCTTCCCCTTTTCTCCACGACATCTCCAACTACAAAACCCCTCTCCCTCACTCTCGAAACCCTAACCCTAACCCTAACCCATCTCCTCTCTTCTTCACTGCCTCCAAGAACACCCCTTCATCCTTCTCCTCCTTCCGCCACAAGCCCTTCTCCCCCTCTCTCCCCCAATCGAAGGCCGCTAGACGGCTGAAATCCCTACAGCTGGAACAGTCCAAATCCGCTCGGAAGGCCGAGACCCGGAAAGCCAAGACCTTGAAGTCTTTCTCGAGATCGGTCGCTGGTTGGTTGGATTTCTTGTTCGAGAATCCGGAGGGATGCGGGTGTGAGATCGGGATGGGGAGTGATTGTGGAAGGGGGTGGAAGAGGCAGAGGAATTGTGAGGAGGAGGAGGAGGAGGAGAAGGGTGCGGTTGTGATGTCAGCGGAGAAGGTTTCGACTTTGAGGGATTCGTTGAAGGATGTTTGTAGTTTGGATGATTTGACCGAGAGAATGGATGGATATATGAGTAAAAAGGGGCGCAATGAGGTGCTTTCGATCATGAGACGGCTTTGTAAGGTATGGTTAAGTTTCGGTTTGTTTAAGCACAAGGTAATTAGAGTGTGCATTGAATAGTTAGCATATTGATACTGCAGTATAAAAAGTTTGTTTTTATTATCGAAATTCACAGCTCTGTCCAGTTAATGTAAAGTTAAAATTAAATGCAAAAAAATGTAACTTTGGAGTGCTTATATGCATAAAGGAATTATGGAGACCCTTTGTTTTCCCTTCTTTTCCCCCCACCATATTGCACTTTGTTCTCTCCGGTGCTACATGATTAGAATTTTGATTCTAAATTGCAAACCCACTTTAAATAGTTACATTATAACAACATAGATCACATATAATTGACTGCTCTACTTGGGTATCCTCTCATGCTCTCCACACACACACACACACGATTGTTTATCGCATAGAAACCACAAGGAATAAGTGACCAATTATTTAGTTGTTTCGTACTCAGTTCTTAGGGTAAATTACTCTAAATACCCTTAAACTACCATGGTTTTTCACTAAAGTATCTTAAAGTATTTTTATTAAAGTAAAATGACTTGTGCACCACTTTTGAGGATATTTTAGTGAAAAAATCCCTTAAATAACCATAGTTTTAGGTATTTTTCTGTAATAAAAATACGTTGAGGTATTTTAGCGAAATGTTATGATAGCTAAGGGGGTGTTAGTCCTAAATAATTTTAGAATCCAGAATTTGTAAATGAAATGGCCATCATTTTGATAAAATTCTTTTCTATTCAAAATTCTGGTCATTTGATTTCAAAATCCATATATAATTTAGGACAATATATTTAATAGTGGACGTTAGCCGATGCTCAATTGACGGAGGTTCGACGGATGCCAATCGATGGCGGAGGATGACCGGTGGCGGCGGAGGCGACTGTTGGCCGGTGATGAAAATGGTCAGCCGGCGGTCGGAGGCAGTGATGGTGGCGGCGACGGGGACGGCGACGGGGCGGCAGTCGGCGGCGATGGTGGCGACGAGCGGGGATGGCGACAGGGTGGCGGTCGGCGACAATGGTGGCGACGAACAGGGACTGCACCAGTCGGCGACAGGCGGTAGAGGTGATGGTGGTGACGAACGGGGTGCGGCGACAGCCAGCGATATGCTGCGGAGAACAGGGACAGCGACGGTCAGCCGTCGGCCGCGGTAGGGATGGTCGTCCGGCGGCGGCGGCGATCGATGTCTGGTTAATGGTGTTGGCAGGCAATGGTGGCTATGCCCGGTGGGACAGTTTATTTAAATTTTGATCTATTATATTTATGTATACTATGGCATTTTAGAAAACTTAGGGGTACATGGTTTATTTGAAAATTAATTGGTTATTTCATTTTTGTATTATAAGTTGAATGATGAATTCTAAAATCCAAATTCTCGCATTCTAAAATACTAGTTTCGACTAACACTATTAAGCAAATTCTAATTTTAAATAACTTGGGTCGAACACGAATTTTCAAATTCCGACTTGAGACTAGCACCCCCTAAGGGTATTTTAGTGTTATTTACCCTAATTCTTAGCATTTAGTTTTAATTAATCATATGAATTTTAATTTAAGAACATGGATTATCTTGCATAGATTTGGCTATGTGTTCTTCCGTAAGTAATTATCAGTGCTTAGTTTAAAGATTAATGATATACTTTATCAGAATATTGATGAAGGAAGACTGAAAATGAAAGCGCACTGTCCTATAGTAACCGACCTGGCTCTGAAAGAGAAGTCAATCAAAGTTCTCATGTGCTATAATCCGACATGGCTTCGAATTGGCTTGCATATTATTTTTGGTGGCGATTCATTGGTTAATGAAGAAGGGAAGCCAGATCAAGAAGGCGCGTTTTTGAAGTTGATTATAGAGAACCAATTCTTTACTCAAATTGGTATTTCAAGAGCTTATGCTTATAATAAATTGGTTGAGGGCCTCTATAAGCCAGGGTTTTATGAAGCTCTGGGAAGCATCATATTGAAAAGGTTTCTTTTGCTTGTAATTTCTCTTGACAAAGCGAAATGTGAGAGCACTTTGCCTCCAAAGTATGGTATTGATGGCATAGATGGAGGTTCTCCTATGTTATTCAGCTGCCATTCTTATATTAAATCTAGCCGGCAAGTTGTTCAAGGTAGCTGCTCATGTCTGAATATGCATTTCCCATTCATTTTACATTTTCATGTGATTATTTGTCCTTCACATGACTCGTTTCCATCTTGATCTTACTCACATTTTATTACTATTCCAGAGTTCTTGTCAGAGGCAATGCATGGTGAGGGTGACCTTCTTTCCCATCTTGCAATACTCGGCTGCAAGTTGAATTATCAACAGGTTTGTTTTGTTACTCAGGCCCTTCATAGATTTTCTTTAGCAGTGAAAACCTCATTGTGCTTCCTATATTTGTCTTAATTTATAAGAAAGATTATATGAAAATTGGCTGAATATGTTTAATCAATTCTTACCTCTAATGTGATGAATTGTTTTACAGTTCCCACTTGCTGAGTATGAATTTAGAATCAGAAACTTATTTCAGGATCTTCAAGATGGTATACTGCTCTGTAGGGCCATTCAACTTTTGCAGTCAGATGCATCAATACTTTCCGTATGTTTCTTAAGTCATGAAAATCTATATTTTTAACATTTCCATCTTAATTTTGTTACAATTCAATCTATTTTCTTCCAGAAAGTGCTTCTACCCTCGGATTCCTATAAAAAGAGATTGCAAAATTGCAGCACTGCCTTGCAGTATCTTAAGCAGGCTGGGGTGCCATTATCTGATGGAGATGGCGTCCATATCATACCGGAAGATATTGTGAACGGAGACAAGGAGTTAACACTTTCAGTTCTATGGAATATGTTCGTTTACTTGCAGGTTTCTGTGTAATTTATATTTTCTTCAGGCTTGTGCCACATGATATTTTTCGACGCATCCCCTACAGGATATTTGGTGTATAGACTACACCATTTTTAATTTATACAAAAAGCGTGTGCAATGCGCAATAAGTATATCATTGATTTCTCAAGCTATATCTTCCTTTATATATTTTTGTACATTGTGTATGATATCAAATTATGTTACACGATTACAAGTTATAATTAATATATCCAGATAATTCCCCCCCCCCCCCCCCCCCACTCTTTCTGATCATGTGATCATTCCTGTTTTCTGCCAATAGCTGGATAGCCAAAGCTCTAGAATGTTTATTATTCATGTGTTTTTACAAGGTTACAAGGCTTCCATGCAGGACCCACTCCCTCTGAACAAAATGGGATCAGTCTATTCTCCTTTGTGTCGGTTGCATCCCTTGTACTTGTGGCCTCCTTGTCCTATTAACCGTTCTCACCCCTTTTTAAGTATTCATATGTTTGATCCATCATATTTATTTACTTGGCTGAATGCTGATGCAAAAGAAAGCTATAAATGATCTTTTGTGAGGATATCTGCACTTGTGTTGGATCACCCTAAACTGTTGAATTAGGAGAGTGGATCATACACCACACAGACTTTCTGAAGCTCTTCTACTGTATATGCTTGAGTAAACTACTATATTAAATTCCTTAGAGGAACTACATGGTATAACCTGTAGGTTAGTATGACACAATCGTTGGCCATGGCTCACTAGGCTAAGCTTTTGTGCAAAGTGGTAACCTACATGGTGTCGTAGCACTAGGGAGTTCGAATCCCACCATCAACAACAGATTGAAAATAATTCCCGTCATGTGTATCGTCTTTCATGTGTGTCATCTTTTGCATGAGAGGCAGTGTTAGGTAGTATAACACGACTGTTTGTCCGTCACTCACACGCTTAAGTTTGGGTGAAGTGTCGACCAACATATCCGATGTTATCTCCTGAGACCGTCAATTCCAGAAGAGCTTACCTGTACTGTTTTAAACCACTTGTGCATATGGACCCACACTGAACATTGTAGGTTATGTAGTCTCCTTTCTCTGTTGCATGAATTCGGCTTCCCTTCTGAATCTATCCTTTCCGCTTTCTTGCTATCTCTTTTGTTATAGTTTATGCCCTTCCTCTGTTTCATTAAATTCATATTGCACTTTCCTCTCGTTTATGCTACAGTTCAAATGAAATATAATTTATTAACTTCTATTGTTGCATTTCCTTAGGTACCTCTACTAATCGACAGACTTTCATTGGCCAAGGAAATAGCTAAATTAAAGGGATCTGATGTGGTATGTTATTCTATATCTCTTTGTTTGCATTTAATTATCTTGCATTCCATTATTGAATTCTATCCGGAACTAGGCATATCACAGTGTTTTAAAATAACTCTACACCAATGTATCTTAAGATAGCCATATTTGTGTCTGCCTAAGCTAGCTAGATTTACCTTAATTAAACCTTAACTGTTGCTTTTTAACAAGAAGATTTTTTTTTGGTTTAGTTATGGAATCCAAATTTGTGATTATGCACTGCCTTCTGTTTTTTATTAGGTGCTTCCAAATTTCCTTGGGAACACTGAACTAGACTTGCTTCTTTCGTGGGTACAGGTACTTCGCCTACTTTGCTGTTGGAAGATTTGTTATAAATTTTTTACCAGGTGGTTGTTTCTTGAATTTATTTAAAAAATATTAAATCTAAATATATTCAATACATTATATTGAAGTGCCCCTGCCATATGACATCTTCAATATTCATATCCATGCTTTATAGCCCGGGATTCTCACTGACTGTATATGCTTGATGTTTTTATATATATTTATTAAATGTCTTCCGTTTTTATTTCTTCTATAGTTTTGTCATATGACACCATTAAGTTACCTTTACCCCTTTTGTTGACCTATAGCCAGGGTTTCATTCTAATTTAAGAATATAGGCTAGTTTATGTATTCTGATTTTTTTGGGTGTCTGCATTTTAAGACTTATTGCCTAATATTTTTAATCTTTATTGCCTGGCATGGAATCATAATTTGTTACTGCATTTGTTTATTTCTTAACTATTTTGTTGTTAATTAGCTGATTTTGTGTATTAAGCTCGCCTAGACCTTCTCGTTTATGAAAAATAAACATATTAATTAACTTTCTTACATCCTTTTGTTTTACATTACATAGTCTACTCCATGTGTTCCCATTACAGACAGTTTGCCAGAGGCAGCGTATAGAAGTTGGTAACTTTTCATCTATAATAAAGGGGAAGGCTTTTTGTTGCCTTATGGACTATTATTTCCAAAATGAGGTCTGCAAATATTCATCAAGGGTCAGTATTAATCACCTTTGCCATGTTATCTATTTGCATGTGATGTTTCATTTCATTTTTAAAAATAATTATCCTCTAAGATGATTTTCTCAATTGTTCATGAAAATCAGGTTCAGTGTGGTGAAGAATTGATCAGCGAATTTGATACCGTTACTACTGCGGAGGCTCATAATCTTTCTTTTATCCAAAGCGTCATTGCAACGCTGGGGAACTTCCCTATGGTATAAGTTAAATTTTTTCCTTATTGCATATTATAACACGTGTTTACCATATTGTGTTGATTTTCCAGCTATTTCAGCTGTGTGATATGCTTGATCAAGATATCTCTTATGATGAAAGAAGTTTTGCAATTCTTCTTGTTTTTCTTGCTTCACGACTGATATGCAGAAATAATGTGGTAAACGTTCAGGTACAATTTAAGAGTATTGTTTGTCCTTTTATTGTTCCATGCTTAATCAGCACAAATATTTCAAACTCTTGCAGGATGAACTTAAATACAAAATCAGCCAACAAAAATATAGACTCACAGATTTGAAGTCTTCAATAGTTCCTCAGACACCATTATGCAGGAAAACTCCATTTAGTGACAGTAAATTTCGATTGAAGAAGTTGTTGGAGTTTATGTCACCACAAAGGAAATCTGGGATGGATGAAGGTGTACATCTTTGCTCACCCTTGACAGTGGATAAATTGCATGGTGAGATTTCAATATTCTGCAGGACATAACTATCTTGATCACTTGATTGATCACAGCATGCATAATGATGTTGAAAGAGATGCTTCTTTCTGTAAAGGTGCTAATATGATCAAGCATTATTGAAAGCTTGAAAGGCTTTTCCGTCTCTACTTTATCATTTATTCGTTGAAACTAACATCTTATTAGTTATTGCGGCTGACATAATACATTAATTTTCTATATCAATTTATGTACTGATATAATTTATTAATTCTCCATGTCAGTATTTCTACACCTTGAGGGTTAAAAGAACATTTTGCTTGTGTATTTATTTTTAGTATGCTAAAGCTCTTTTATTAGTCATTGATCTGGGCTGGAGATAGCTGCACAATCTTGGGGATGCACAAATTTTGAGGCACGATTATACGGTGAGATGTATGAACTGTGAAGCACAGCTGCACATAAGTGCAAGCTATTTATCTTTAAGACCAGTAATCTTCCAGAATTGGAATGATTTTTCAACTGTTTCAAATGTTGGATATTTGATTATATTCGATGGATGTTTTCTATATCAGATCATGGATATCGGACAATAAACCGGGGTTACAGGCAAGGCTGAATGTTCATAGTGGACTCCCATAAAGGGGATTTCTGTAGCAATATTGGACAACTTGGATTTATATAGGGATTTGATTTTGATGTATTTATAAATATATATTTTATGCATACAATATACATAATACAAAGATAACATGTCATTTATCATAGAGATTTGTTGCAAGTTCCATACAAGAATATGTAATTTATCATGTCAAAAGAAAAATTTAATAAACAGTTAAAGAAAAAGCTGAATTGAAGCTATTTATGGCTTTAACTAGTAATTATATGAAAACTTACTAGATGTAGCTTCTTCTCTATTTCTTTTTTTACTATTGGATTTTGGCTAACGAGTTTCCGTACCTTTAAAAACTAAATCTGCTATTCAAATTTACTCAATAACCTCATATCAAATTATCGGAGATGTTTTAGCCAATATGGTGTGGTGATATATCAGCCTATATTTATACAAAATGTATCCACATATTATCGCTTGTACCATACCGTTAAGGGTTCCGAACCAATATATAGGCTTGTACAGCTGATATTTGAAACAAATACAAAAGGGGGAAAAGGGATTTCCCTACTCAAAAAACCTTAAAATTACATATTAAGAATCTGTTTTGGGTGGATTGGAGAGAGTAATCTTTTGCTTGAGTATGTATCTGATCAGGTTATTATCTTATTATACTTACAGGCTTTCTTCTGCTTGTGTAAAATTCTAGAAGTACAAACCCTAGGGATTTCCCCTATTTAAAAACCTTAAAATTAGCATTTTAAGAATCTGTTCTGAGTTGATTGGAGGGAGTAATTTTCTGCTTGAGTAGGAATCTGATCAGGTTTTTATAGGACTGCTTACGCTTACAGACTTTGGTCTGAATGTGTAAAATTCCAGAAGTCCAAAACCTATGGCCCCTATTCAACTCCAGCCTCTCCTAATGTTTTACGCTATAATTTTTAGTTAGGAATCAAGACATGAACACTACCTACAATCTTCCTTAATTTTCTTGATTTCTCCACTTGCCTTTTTAAAAAATGTGCATTCATATTTAATTATTTTCTGATGTAATTTGATCCATCATGTACCTGAACATAACGTGTCACAAGTAAAGGTCATTGTGGCTCATTCCTAATTGGGTTTAAAATGCTGGGGCAAGGATCCTCTAAAATTCCCATTTGATATTTTCAGGTAGAATTTAGTTATCCACCATACATGAGTGTGATACATGAGCGGTTAAGATTTTGTAAGAGAGAAATACATAATTAAAAGTAGGGTTTGATTTTTCTTTCAATTTTAGCCGTCCTTGTATTGCACCATGGACGACGGATGACTGTTTCTACCTGAATATTCCAAACGGGAATTCTAGAAGATCATTTCCCAAAATGCTGCTCTATCACTCTATGACTATGACGTCATTTTATAGTTGAGTTAATTGAAAGCTTTTCTAGCTGTGTTTTAGTGAGTGAATTTTATCCCATATGATTGTTTTCCTAGTGCTTAACAATTGCTGTGTTGTCCTCCTGCAGATTGTTTTCCTACAGAAAGGGCTGCAAACGTTTTGCAGGCTCATTTTCGAGGATTTACTGCACGGAAAAAATTATTGAAGCATAAGGTGGAAGCATCTTTACGAGGTCACCTATTAGTGGGTTAACTGAACAATTTTCAGTACTTTTATAGTTCTAGCCTGGTAAAACTGTCTTTCCTAAAGCTTTGACAATGAGTTTCTCCTACAGAACAGGCTGCATGTGTTATCCAGTCTCAATTTAGAAGATTTACTGAAAGGAAGAAATTCTTGAAGACCCAGAAGGCAGCATGCCTACAAGGTACCTTCTAATTGGTTAATTAAAAATTTACTCCCATAGTTTAACAAGTGTTAATTTACTTGGACACTGTTTTCCTAACTTTTTAGTTGGTAATTTGTTGTCCTGCAGAAACGGCTGCAAACATCATACAGGCTCATTTTCGAGGATTTATTGTACATGAAAAGTTATTGAAGCCTAAGATGGAAGCATCTTTACAAGGTCATCTTCTAGTTGGTGAACTAAAAAAAATTCAGCCATGTTATTGAATTTATATTGTGTTTTCGTGGAAGATTGTTTTACCTGAAGCTTTAACAATTAGTTTTTCCTCCTACAGGACAGGCTGCATGTGTTATCCAGTCCCATCTTAGTGAAAGAAAGGAACTCGTGAAGATTCTGAATTCACCAGATTTACAAGGTTATCTTCTAGTTGCTTAATCAAAATCTCCTCCATAAACTAGTAAATGTTAATTTCATTCTGTTAGGTTGTTTTTTCATGATCCCTTTACCGATTTTTCTTTCTATTGAAGATTCAGATGGAACTTACAAGATCCCCTATTAGATAATTAACTATTTTTAGCCATGCTATCGGAGTTGTTTAACTTGTATTGTAAGATTGATTTCTTTAAGCTTTCAATTAGTTTTTGTTCTCCTACAGAACGAGCTGCATGTATTATCCAGTCTCATTTTAGAGGACATACTGAGAGGAAGAAATTCTTGAAGGTTCAGAATGCAGCACGCCTACAAGGTGCTTTCCTATTTAAAATTTTCTCCCATGATGTAGTAAGTGTTATCTTCATTTTGTTAGGTGGTTGTCCTGATACTTTAACAAGTTATTTATTGTCCTACAGAAAGGGCTGCAAGTTATATACAGTCTCATTTTAGAGGATTTGTTGTACGGAGGAACTATATGAAAATTAAGATGGCGGCGTGTTTTGTGCAAACTGCTGTGCGGGCTTGGCTGGCCATAATATCTAATTGTAAATTAAAAACTGTCACCCTCATTTGGTCTGTCGATGGACCATCATATGGTATTATTTTTTTTATAGCATTTTTAACAATAAGCAATATGGTTTATTGGATCTAACTTGTAACCCAGTGTCACCAATTTCATTGGAAAACTACAGGAGCATGTGATGGATTTCTCAGGTTCATGTTTGAGAGGCATAGATTTCTTAGACTTAAAAAATCAGTTATTGTTATTCAGCAGGCAACAAGGGGTTGGCTCACACAAAAGAACCAGAGGAAGTATGATGCGGTCACTTCTATTCAATCGTTTATTCGAGGTCAGATTGTGAGGTCCAGATATGTTGAACTATTAGCTACTCTGGAGAAGCAGCAATGTACATCAGCTGAATTGGAAGATTGTGAGCGTGTATGTAAGGCTGCTATCAAGATACGGTCTGGAGGAAATGATATAATGAACCACGATGAGCATCCACAGAAAATCAGTGCTGCAATAAGGATTCAGAGCTATTGGCGTTGTTGGTATTTGAGGAAGAACTTTTTGAGACAAGTTGCTGCAGTCAGAGAGATTCAGGCTGGCATCCGATGCATAATAAATCAGAAGACATTTAATCTGTACAGATTTGCTGCTATAGAGATCCAAAGATTTGTCAGGGGGAATCATGCTCGGAATAGGCTGATAGGTTTATAGTGTGCCTACCTCACCTAGCCTTGTTAAGTTTATTACTTGCCACAATCTTGTTTAATTTTCAATATTTGTCGCTGTGGAATTTGTAGGTTCTTCATCCCTTCCTCATGGCAGGCTACAACTTGGGCCGTACATTATGACTAACCGTTATCAGAGTCCTGAACTGAAAATCATAATGGATTCAGTTCTTAAACTACAAAGGTGGTGGAAACATGTATTACTGCTTAAATTCAGAACTCTGTCAGCAACTACAATTCAATCTTTCATTCGTGGGTGGAATGATAGAAGAACAATCAAGAAAAAGAGGCTCAGTATTTTCACAATTCAAGTAAGCTGTATATATTTACTTATTTTTCATTTTATCTGAGGGTTATCATTATTAGTTTATCAGTAGTGTTTAGAACAAATACTATCGACTTTTTAAGTCTTTAGTTATGCACTGGATGTGTGCTATCATTCATGTGATTATTCGGAAGAGTGAACGCTTCTCCTCATAATTGCTAGCACACATCTCACTCAAATCAATAGTTTATTAAGTTGATCAGATTTGTTTCTTAATCCTGTTGATAGGATCCTAGCCAAACTATTATTACTATTGCTATTATTTTTAAAGATAGTTGAATTGCTAGCACATGCTTGATGATTGTGACTGAAATGATTATTAAAGATAGTTTAATTGTTGTTTCAGTGATATTTGTAAAATAAGTTCTTGAATGAATAACGCCAACGGGGCTTTCTTTGTCTTGTGAACTTGATCCATGCTGTTACTTGAAAACTCAAACTTGAGATTATTTGTTGTTCTTGACATGTGGACAAGCTGTTGCTGTAAGAGCTTTTCGGAAAGAAAATTTAATTGTGATGTTTCATTTTCAGAAATTTCTTATATAGTTTATTGAAAATAAGATTAGGGATGTCATTTTAAACGATGGCATGGACTTCACAAGAATTACTTACTATAATTAATTGGTTTCTATGTGGCTTGTATCGTTTCCTTATGCTCTTTAATTGCAGAGGTGGTGGAAAAACATTTTATCAAGAAAGCAGTCTGTAATCTTAATTCAAGCTCATGTTCGTGGGTGGATTGCTCGGCGAGAGGCTGAGCGACACAAGCGTAATATTGTTGTTATACAAGTAAGTCTTCATAGTACATTATTTCTTTAACTTCTAGGGACAGTTTCTTGGAGTTTTCATGATGGTCATCATCATTGATTTCCCCCATCAAAATTGAAAGTTGACTATGGAAAAATGTCAAAGTTGATATAGTTTCACAAAGAATTGACCAAAATTTTGCCTGTGGTGATCTACCTTTTGTCTCATAATTTGGTTTTGTACATTTTCCAAGGGAACTGTTAGGAAGTTCTTTTTAGAGCTAAAATACTTAACTGTTCCTTTGGGTGAAAGGTTGCATTATTTTTTATGAGTACGGGATGTTACAATTCCCTTATTACTCTAGTGTAAGGATATCCATAATGCTGTAACTGCTCACTCTGTCAAACTCTTAATATGAAATTCATGTTCAATTTGTGTTTGTTGTTTCAGTTTCTGCATGTTTAATATTTTATTGTTGTCATTTTCTAGTCATATTGGAAAGGCTATGTAGTTCGGAAACATTCAAGGAAACAAATAGCTGACCTGAGGATCCGGATTCAAAAGTCTTCTGTGAATGTTGATGATAACAGGCGATTAATTAACAAATTGGTTGCTGCATTGTCAGAACTACTTGGCTGTAAAAGTGTTAGCAACATTCGGCATACTTGTGCAACTCTGAGTAAGTTGCTCTTTGGCTATCATAACTAATTTTTCGTTTACATACTTTTATGATGTATTCTTTTTGCTATTAAGTATGATGTTGGATGCCATTTGATTTTGTTTCTGTTGTATGTTTATGGCTATTTCTTTGTGTTAGTAGACATGTTCTAGCTTCCTTTTCGCCTGTTTGTGCGGATGATGAATCTTATCTCTGATAATCTCTTAACTCGAAATGTATTCAGAACTGGTCTTGGGCGCATGACTCATTTATATTACACTGTTATTGCCTAAAATCCCCTTCACCCAAAGTTACTTGTTAGCACTTGGCACATCTAGTTTTTTGCTTCCGTATATCCCTTTAATGGGGCGATCTCCTATCCCACAAGGGAGCATTGTTTTTTGAATTGGTAATTACTAATTACCAATTTTTCGTTGATGCAACTCTCTTCCGACTTTGGTTAGTTTTATCTTTTAGAGATCCTTATATATATATAAAGTATCTTAGACCGATTCCTTACAAGTTTTAATATGGTCTTTTCTTGCATATTTAACTGCATGTCTAAACTGGCTGGTCTACTTGCTTACAAACCAGTTATCAAGACTATGTTTTGGTTTCGTCTTGGTCATAGTTGGCAAACATCATATCATAAATTGTCGGCGAAGTCGTGTCTCCAGACCTATGTTACCATAAATCGCCATACCACTAGCTAATTGCGAATTGGAACTATTGTTTCCAAACGTGAACACTAGCGCTCCGGATCGGAAGAATCGCCGTTCCGATCGAACTCATTAACATACAAACGATCCACAATTACTTCACTTTCTAGAGGTATGTATTCCGTCTTATATAATCATAGGAGGAAGACTATCCTTATTGTACTGGGTACCACAACAAGTGGCGTTCCGCGTTCCCGCTTTTGTCCCTCGTACCGAAACGTTCCATGTTCCAGGTAATATTGATCTAGACTTTAAGTTGGTGCAAATCTGCTTCTATTTTGATGGAAGAATAGTTAGATGATAATGGAGATGGTATATTATGGAATTTTTACTCTTGTGTTATTACCGCAAACTCTGTGCCTTTAATGCACTTGCAACACAGTACTCTTCAGTTGAAGGGTACCCTCCTTACACATAGTTGCTGCATTTGTATCATGGTGGAACTAGACCTATTTGGGTCGGAAGATTGATGTAGTTTTATGGGATTGATGAATATACTCTTTGCCAGGTTTTTCTCATAACTGAGTTCTAAATCAAGATCAGGGATTTTGAGTTTTTTAATTCTTTTTTTTCACGGCTCTTTTGAACCTATTATTGTCGTGTATTTACTGTGTGGGTTCTCGCCTAGTTTCTTATGGAATTGTATTATTTAGATCCAGCTCTTCTGATATTGTAATCTTTCAGATACGGCTACTGAACTTTCCCAGAGATGCTGCGAAACACTGGTGTCTGTTGGTGCGATTGATATTTTACTGAAGCAATTCTATTCACTAAATCGTGGGATCCCTGACCAAGAAGTGTTAAAGCATGTTATCTCTACTCTCAAGAACATTTCATGTTATACTCAGTTGTTGCAGGTGTTGATTGATACTCCTCATGCAGTGGAAATTATCTTCCAAGAACTGCTGAGGTTTGTTTCTCCTGGAAATAGAACTTCCATTAAACTTCAATTAATTAGTTCTTTTGTGTATAAATCCTTGAAGGCAGTAGATTTACAGCTGGTAATAAATATGTTACTCCACGAAATATATTCTCAAATTGGTCGTGCCTTTAAATTGCGGTTTGCAGTAAAATTAGTGCTTGATGCTACATCACGATGATTTCTTAATGAAATTTTTCTGGGTGGTTTTCATTAAGAACAAGTATTTGATACTTCAGCATAATGATTTGCTTAATGAAAATTTTATGATTTGCTGTTGATATTTGACCCTTTGTTTCTTCTTCAGGATTACCGGTAGACTCTTGCTGCTTAGATTTTGATATTGATTTGATTTTTTAGATTTGCTTCTAGATAGGTATTAAACATCACTTGTTGAAACAACCAGATTTTGTTGTCTTCTCTATTCTTCTTGGTTTCGTTTTGGGTTAATTGCTAAATAATACCTCAATGTTTCACCTACTATGCACTTATATATCTTATTGTTTTTTCCGCTGCAATTAGATTCCCTAAAGTACAAACCAAGTGGACTTTTTTTTAAAAAAAAGTGATGGATTTGATGATCAACTGAAGGGAACAAAGCACGGTTTGTACTTTAGGGTATATAAGTGCAACGTAAAATCAATAAGGTATATAAGTGTAAAGTAGGTGAAATAGGTATTATTTAGCAATTAACCCTTCCGTTTTTGTCAAGAAATTAGGATCAGAAACTTCACATGCTATTATTTACTAACCCCTATGAATAGGTATCAGAACCCAAAAGTTTACCAAGTGGAAGATGAGTAGAGAACATGAAAGTTATTTATTTTTTTCAAATTTGGATTTGAAACTTCATTTGTGATCATTTAGCAACACATTATAAGTAGGTAGCAGAATCCAAATTTACCAATGGAAGATGAGCAGAAACCATCAAAGTTATGTTCCAGTTTCGATATGTAACTTATCTAACCTTAAGTGCATATCTTTATTACTATATGCTGACCCATGGATTGGGAACTCAAATTTGACCTTTAAGTGAGAAGGCACACAATAGAAGTATAGAAAAGAAAGAAAGAAGCTTTAAAATGCTGTGTAAAGAAGAAACCGCTTCTCTTGTGCTATACCCCCTTCCATGAAATTGAGGAGAATATGGAGTACTTAAGAGCAGTTCCAATCACACATATTAGGTATGTTATTGCATGTTGTCTTTTTAAACATTTTCATAAGCATGTGTAGAAAATAACCTTCTTTCAATAGCTTGTTGCATGTCCCTAATACAAAAACATACTGTTCCCTTCCCTAAAATGAGTAATAGAGTGGAACAACATACGTAATTGTGCCTACAAATATGAATACAATATGAGCATTTAATTCACTTGTATTGTGTGTGCCAAAATCTTAGTTTGCATAGCGCTAATAATCTCAATCCGTTTGATTCCTTTAGGAACAAAAGTGATGTATTTTTCGTCACATACGAGCTTATGAAGAAAATTTGTGCAACACAACATGGCCGTACTACTGTTCGTAGATTACATTGGCATGTCCGCAGATTGAATAACTTTGTGCATGATCTTGAAAGAAAGTCTGATCTTCAGAAGAGGTGAGCGTTTGTAAACTTGTTGCTAATCCTTTAACCAGTTACAATATTTTTCAGCATGAAGACCTGGTGATATATTCGTGCCCAAAATGTTTTTTCTCCCCTTTCAGGAATTCTCGTCTTTGTGCTGGAAAGGACAACACATTGCTAAGGTTAAGAGCAGCTACTGACCTCCTGACGTTAATTTCAGATGAACATTGATGGCCAGCAAATGATTATAATGTATACTTATGTTTTGGAGATTTTATTCGGTTGTGATTGTGCTTGAGATATCGGTTACAGCAAGTAGTCCTTGTTTGTATTCTGTTACTGTCCTGTATAATGAAGTAATCCATAACTGATCCTTGTAATACTTTACTTTTGTTGTAACTAGTGTAGTTGCAGGGTTGTATGAATATCAATTATGAAGCAACGCAAATTATGGCATAAATAAATTTCGTATTAATGTTTGATTAGAGAATTTACTTCATGCTGGCATGCATTTTTCTTGTGTGGAGATCCCTGTGCCAGTGTGATTGCGTTCTGTACTAAATTATTTGTTTCTGTTTTCTGTAATTAATTCGCACTTGGTTTTTCATTTCATTTATTTATTTAGCTAATTGTCATATCCGAGTGAAATTTGATAACATTAAACGTTCTGTTGCACAGTTGCTCCGGGTGACTGCAAATTTGAATTTTGCTTTGCAATCAAGCTAGTATATTTTTTTTGTGTTAGGAATATTTCCACCGAATATATGAGAACGATGACGGATAAAAAAAACAATCGCCCAAATAAAAAAAACAATCGCCCAAATGAAATGAATATACAGGATTTATAGTGGTTCAACAATCTGTTTAATTCATTTGCCGCACTAGTTTTTCTTATTATTAATTTTCAGATACAAGATTACAAAGATACAAGATTACAAATTATTTTTTCACTGCTAACTTGCAGTTCCTTAGTGATTAGGATTCTTGATTATGCCACTAATCAAAATCCTCCTTGGTTTAAACAGCCCAGAAATAGAATGTATACATCACATTTTTTCCTTCAATGTCAACCCTTCTTTAAAGTAGGTTCATATATTTTCTTTCTTATATAACACATGTCATTTTCATCAGGTTTTCACGTCTTCTTCAATTTAAAGACTTTCTTTTTCAATCACTTCACATGCAAAAATTTCCCTTGTACAAAATTTATGCAAATCAATGATTGAATCCTCTGTGTGTTGGCTTTGATATTTTTTTCTTGAGCATGTTTTGTCCCAATCATAAATGCATGCCCACATGCATTTCTATCTCATTGTCATCTTCTTTGACTTCATACAAAGGACCACGGCCGCATGTGCTAATCTTTTGTCAGCGCATGTGTCAAATTTCTGGACCGGACCGGACTTGACTTTTTCTAGGCTGATTTAAATAGGGTCTTTTTGGGCTGCTTAATTGTTTTAAGTTATTTCTAACAATCACCAGCTTTACATAATAACTAGTGAATCTCGACACTTTCTTGAAACCTTAAAATGCCGTTTTCGTTGTCCTGGACTTTAATGATTTATTAGACAAATTAAGTAAAAAGAATTTTTCTTACCGTAATCTTATTTCCTTCTCATAATCCAAAAAATATTTCCTAGTGCGGCACCTTCTCATCATTAATTGTGGAGGCCAACTGAGATATTGCACAGCCTCAGTTTCTCAATGGCGACAACCTTGGTAAACATATCTGCCGGATTCTTTGATCCAAAAATTTTCTCTAATGATAATGTTCCACTATCTACAAGTTTGCGGATAAAATGATATCTCAATTGGATGTGCTTTGTTCTTGAATGAAATATTGCATTGTTTGCAAGATGAATAGAATTCTGAAAAGATCATTGTTGTCTTGCTCTTTGTCCAACTCCTTCAGAAAAATTTTCAACCAAATCATCTCCTTTACGGCTTCAGATATAACCATATACCATGTTTGAGTGGTTGATAAAGCAACACTTTTCTGGAGTTTAGACATCCAATTCACAGCCGTAGTACCCAAAGCGAACACATAACCTGATGTACTCTTTCGGCCATCCAAGTCACCACCTAAATCTGCATCGGTGAATCCCTGCAAAGTCACACTGCTTTTCTTGAACTGAAGTGTCATACCTGAGGTGCCTTTGAGATATTGTAGTAGCTACTTCACAGCTTCTCAATGTATCCTTTCAGAATTTGCCATGTATCTGCTTGCTACTCCCACTGTATGTGATATGTCAGGTCTGACACAAATCATAGTGTACATCAAACTCCCAATCGCTGAGGCATATGGAGCTTTTTCCATATGTTTCTGTCCCTCATCTATCATGGACGACTGCTTCTTGGTAAGTTTGAATTGACTTCCCAAAGAAGTGCTTCTAGGTTTTGCGTCATGAAGATTGAACCTTCTCAGCACCTTCTCTATATACTTCTTTCGGATAGTTCCAGAGTTCCTTCTGCTTTATCTCTGATGATTCTCATTCCAAATATTTGCTTTGATGGTCCCAAATCCTTCATCTCAAGTTCTTTTGACAATTGTAGTTTTAGCTTGTTGATTTCCATCATGCTAAATCCTGCAACAAGCATGTCATCCACATACAAATGCAAAATAATATAGGAGTCATCAAAATTCTTGGAGTAACAATAATATTCCATTTCACTTCTTATGAAACTATTGTCACACGTGAAGTTATCAAACTTCTTGTACCACTGTCTAAGAGCTCATTTCAAGCCATACAAATTTTTCTTTAAATTACACACAAGATTTTCTTTACCAGGAACTTGAAAACCTTCTGGTTGTACCATGTATATGTCTTCACATTTGTTGCTCTAGATATGAAGACCATGGAGAAAAGTCGTTTTCACATCTAGTTGCTCTAGATGCAAATCCTCAATAGCAACAATACTAAGCGCCATTCTGATAGTAGTTAATTTGACTACAGGAGAAAAAAATTCGGTATAGTCAATACCTTTTTTCTGCTGAAAATACTTCACTACAACCTTGCTTTGTATCTCGTGTTGCCATCATACTCTTCTTTGATCCGGTAAATCCATTTGTTCTGCGGAGCCTTCTTTTTTTCTGGCAACTGAGTTAGTGCCTATGTTTTGTTTTTCTCAAGAGAATCTATTTCATCTTTCATGGCTAACTCCCACTTGACAGAATCTTTCACTTGCATTGCTTCATCAAAATATTCCGGTTCACTGGCATCAGTCAACATTAAATAATGTAATGAGGGAGAATACCGTTGTGTGGGTCTAGACTCTCTTTCCAATCTTCTTACAACCACTTGAGAAGTGGTTTGTTCCTGTTCCACTTTCTATTCTGCCATAGTGTTTTCAGGATTTTCTTGAGATCTCGTGGCTACATCACTATCTGTGATCGCTTCTAACATAGTCCTTTCATGTTCTTCTGGATGTTTTTCCGCACTATCAGATCCTGCTACAAGTCTGTCTTTATACAGTACATTTTCATTAAAAGTTATATCTTTGTGTCTTATGAATTTTTTATTTTGATCATCCCAAAACCAATAACCAAATAATCAGAACCATAACCAATGAAATAACATTTTCTAGCCTTAAAATCAAGTTTGTCTCGTTTATCAGAATCTATTTGTACATATGAAACACAGTCGAAAACTCTTAAATGAGAAAGATTTACCTCATTCCCAGTCCATATCTCTTCTGGTATCTGGAAACCCAACGGAACTGAAACTTCTCGATTTATTAAATAAGTTGTTGTGTTGGCTGCATCTGTAACAATTTGGAAAATTATAAATATTAATTTATAATTTTAAATATGAATTTAATAAGTTTACAAAAATGATATCGCTTATGAAATTGGGTATCGGAATTATATCCGTAAAAATGTAAATATTTTAATAACTACAAAGAAAAGTGTGTGATATCATAAAAATGATATCTTTGATTATTTTCACATGACATTGTATTTTTCATTAAGCTAATGATAATTAAAGTATTAAGATAAGTATTTCATTCTTTTTACATTTGAATATAGATTTTTTCATAAAAGGTTTTTAATTATTGTATGGTTGGTTATATCTTAATCTAAGTCTAAATTCTTACTCTCAACACGCCTCACCCTTGTTCATATCCCTCCACCTCCTCCTTCTTCTCTTTACACCTCCTCCTTCCTCCATGCCACCTCCACCTCTCAACCTCCACCTCATACTTTCTTTACACCACACAACATAGTGATCTCTTTAGCCTCCTCAACCTGAACACAATAAATTTTTCAGCTCCCAAACTAAAATTCCTAAATGTTCATCAATTCAAATGAGGAAGATCTTAATCCCTGTTGGGGTCGAAAATTGCACCCCGGCTGACCAAGTTTAAGTCAAGGTCAACCCCAAGCCAGGTGGGCCCAAGCCTAGATCAAGTGGGCTCATGCCCGAGTCGAGCCCGAACATGAAGCGGCCGGCCTCCTCCATGCTGAAATAAAAATCATGTAATAAATAATTTTGATGTAATTTTTTATGCATGAATGTGAGCTTTATAGGCATAAAGCCAAATTTTTGTAAAGCCCATGGCTTATGTGCAAATGAAATGAGCACATGAGGCATGGGATGGGCAAAATGCCATTTTGTAAAGCCCAAGGGGCTATATGTAAATGTGTAAGCCTATATAAGGTAACATGATGATGAATAAATCATACTTTTTTCATTCTCTCAAACTCAAGGGTTTTTGTGCCTTCTTCTCTTTTCAATTAAATCAAGAGTTTTACTCTTTCTTTTTCAAAACTAAATAGTTTTTCACCACAAAACCCACAAAGGGGAGCTCAGATCTTCCATTAGATCTCAAAAGGGGGAGATTTTTAAATCTCACCCCCTTTCTCCAAGATCCGGCCAACCGAGAGGAAGAAGAAGAAGACCCATCTCCAGAAAACCCATCTTGAGAAGATTCAGGGCCAAAGGGGAGAAACAAAGCAGCCCCCTTTAATTATTTCTAAATTTTTTTAGGAGTTTAACTACATTCAAGATCTGTTGGAGTTCAACTCTATAAATTAATCTCTTTTTAGGAGTTTAACTCCATAAGTCAAATCGGGAGCACGGCTCCCAATGCAGGGACAAAGTCCCTTTTCCTGTTGACGTCCAGCGCCCGCGTGTCAAGAACGTGGAGCGCTGGCACCCAGCGCTCAGAGCGCTAGCGCCCACGTGCCAAGCACGTGAGGCGTCCAGCGTGCGCTGGGCGCCCCACGTGCCAATTACGTGGGGACGCCCAGAGCGCTCGCTCCCACGTGCCAAGCACGTGAGGGGCCAGCGCCCAACGCCTGCATGCCACGCACGTGAGGCGTTGGCCTTCACACGTCCTTTGGACGCTTTTTCCCCTTTTATATATATGTATATATGTATACACACACACACATACACTCCACGACACTGTACCTGTTAGAAAAAAATTTCTAACGGGACACTGCTCCGCACCTGGCAAGGGGACTGCTAGCCCCCTTAACCCCCAGCCCGCTATCCGGGTAGCGGGACCCCCATAAAATCTCTGCGGGGCCCCCGATATATCCAAAACCCCTGCAAAACACCCACATTGCACATTGACGTCAATCGGAGGTTCTCTCGCTCTAAACGTTAGGGGTAATTAACAACAGCTTAGTCCGCGGCTGCCGGAGATTCTGATCTCCACAATCAATAAACCCCCGCCTACCCTAGGCAGGGGGAATCTGTAATGCGCCTGAAAAGCGTGCGCGTATTCCCATCTTAATGGGGTAACGTTAACACCCTACAGATTCTGGCACGCCCGGTGGGACCAATCTTTCCTTCCATATTTCGGGTTAAGCATTCATGCGAACTCAATCAATATACATATCGATTATCTGTACTGAAATCTTGCTTCTTTATGCAGATTAACGACTTTCGACTGCTCTAACACCCTAATTCATTTATACTAGTTCTAGTCAAGCATTTATTTATTTATTGTAGTTTCTTGATTTACTGTGTTTTGGGTGCGAATAGTATTTGATATCTGTATTGCATCCGACCCGACCCGCTTGTTTGAAACTTGTCTTGATTCATATTTATGATCTATCCTGACTTGTTACGTAGACTCGTGCACTTTCATTTTAATTTATACATTGCATACTGACATTTTATTTGGCATCTGCATTTTTAAGTATAACATTTAAACTCACATAAAATATTTTAAAAATACATTGCATGGCCTGCATGATACCCCTAACCCTGTGGTAGTATCCGCGCATCTTGTTCTCGTCCCGTTCAGTGAAACGAATTTATTTGGATGGCTACGCGCACGTACGTGCATCCATTCTTGTGGGTATGCATTTTCGTTACCCGGATATCCAATTTTAATTTTGATCGACATGTATATTTTTCGTATTTTAAAACTGAATTTTAGACCTGACCCGGACGTATTTTGGAATAAGTTTGTATTTACCAAAATATCAAATTTTATTTATATAATATTAATTTTATAAACTGATACAAATTAAAATTTAGTTAACTAATAAAAGATTTTTTTAAATTTAAATCTAAACTAATTTCCTAACAAACTAACAACCCCTTTTTCTCTCTCCTCTCTCTTTCTTTTCCTCATTCCTCTATCTCTTCTTCTTCCTCTTCTTCTTTTTCCTTTTCTTTTCTTTATTCTTGATTTCACAATTTCCAGCCATCGTCGGAGTCGCGTCGCCGCTGCCGATCTAGACGATCCAGTGAACGTACCTTGCCCGCGTGATCACCCTCTTTCCTTACCTGGACCCATCCCGCGTGCCGTGTGTGCGTTGCGACGATTTACCGACGTCGAACGTGCCGTGCGTATCCGTCGTGTGATCCGATCGAGGCAAATTTACCTTGCTACATGCTATGTTACTATATTTACATCCATTTGAATAAATATAATACATGTATTTAAAATTATGCATCCCATGTTATAGTTTTACAGTTTTACGACATCCGTTTGCATCCGTACAATTTATTTCGTATCTAGTGCATGCAAGTTTATCTTGCTACATGCTATACTATAATATATTATACCCATTTGAATTATAACATTACATATTGTTAAGTTATACATCCCACATTACCATTTTATCATTTTACTGTTATACGACGTCCGTGTGCATCCATATCATTATTTACATATCTAGTTGCATGCTAATCATCTTCCTACATGCTAGGTATAGTATTATGCATCCATATGAGTAAAATGTTACCCGTTTATCACATTATACATCCATATTAAAGTTTTACAGTTTTCGGATACCCGTCTGCATCCATATCATTTAAAATATATATAACTGCATTTATAAATCATATTAATTCATGTTATTATTGCAGTAACACCCCATGCTTAATAATGTGCATCCCACTTAGTCTTGGAACTGTAAATATAACCCTAATCGATAATTATGCATCCATACCATTAATTTTATATCTATTCGGATACCATGTCATATTGTTATATATTATTGTTATAGTGACACCCCATGCTAGATAATGTGCATCCTATATAGTAATGGAGCTATAGTTGCAACCCCTAATAGTTAGTTATGCATCCATATTTTATTGTGTACCCATACCATTAATTTTTTATATCCAGTTGCATCTACAGATTATATTAATCCATATTATTGTTTTATTAGCACCCCATACTTGATAATGTGCATCCTACATAATCATGATGTAACCCCTGATAAATATTTGTGCATCCATGCTTTCACTGGACATCCGTATCTTTATCGTGATTCGATACTTGCTATATTTTACCGTTGGGCACCCACTTGATACATGTACACTACCTGACATGACCTGATATATCATTTCTTGACTTGATACCTGATCCTGTTCCTAATGCCGACAATCCTGACATGTTGTCCCAATGGACATATCCTGTTGTCTGTATAGACAAAGTTGTTCCTGCTTGATCCTGTATTGGCATTAGTCTCAGATTTATCAATACCTGACTTGAACACATAACCTGGGGGTATGGGGAAATCAATGATATAACCTGACTTGTAACTCGACAGATCGATACCTATACTGATCAGTTTTACGGGCTAGGCCAGCCCCGGGATGCTGCTGCTGACATCATTCGTCTGTACATGTTACCTGTTTACTGCCTAGCGGCACGTTTCGGATTCAGTCCGAGAGTCTTGACCGTGGTCCCGGGCATGCACGGGATACTATTGAGTTACATCGATGATTCATCAAAGTGATTTTAAAGACTTGAGAGTAGTTAACCCAGTAGCACAATTTAGTTTCACCACCGCACTTCACATATACTGTTACACTTCACTGTTCTATATCCCTGCTCACTTATTACATTCATGTACCTTTTATAATTCATGCCTGCATGACTTGTCACCCCCTAATTATATTATTATTGATGTTATGACGCACTGACGTCTGGGTTTTGCATGGCCCAGATTCTCTACCTTTGTCGCAGGCTGATCAGGAGTATTTCCGCCGTCAGGCCGAGCAGTGAGGATCCTGTTAGTATCCAGTTAGTTTAGTTATTTCCGTACTTTCCAGATGTTACTGTTTATTGGATTTATTGCTTCCGTATATTATTTCTTGACTCGTTTATTCTGGCATATGGACATGTACTAGATAGTTTACTATATTTTCCTGTTCTTGATATCATCTAGACAGCCGTAATGTGACTGTGGAAGGATATTTCCTAACCACAGGTAGCATGGTTGGCTCTGTCACGTGCCGATCTTAGCGCACTCTGGAAAGCGGGGCGTGACAACTGCAATCTTCAAACGCAAGTCGGTATTTGAACAACTTTCCTTGGCCCCAGCTGGGGGCAAGGCCATCGACACCGACAAAATAATAAGGCATCTCGGGTAAGCTTCAGCGGTGCCCCTAACAACTGCTCAATCGGATATCTTCTCTAAGCTCCCCGTCGAATGACCACCACGTCGTTAAACTGGAAACAGATGACCACTACGTCATTAAACTGGAAACAAATGACCTCTAATTCGTTAAACTGGAACCGATGACCACTAAATCATTAAACTGAAAACAGATGATCTCTAAGTCGTTAAACTGGAAACAGTAGACGTCTAAGTCTTTAAACTGGAAACAGATGACCACTAAGTCGTTAAACTGGAAAAAGATGACCTCTAAGTCGTTAAACTGGAAACAATAGACCTCTAAGTCTTTAAACTGGAAACGGCTGACCACCACGTCGTTAAACTGGGAACAATCGACCTCTAAAGTCGTTAAACTGGGAATGTAAAAAGTTGTAAATAAAACAAAAAAAATTAAAAAAATATAAAAAAAAACCGAAATGATGGGGTAACCGCGAATAAATAGCCGAAATGATAGGGCAATCGCGACCTTCGCAATAAGAAAAGCTGAAATGATAGAGAAATCGCGGTAAAAAAATTAAAAAAAATTAAAAAAATCCAATGGCGAATGATGAGTTGCTCCTGGTACTATATTCCAGTGGAGCGATGCAGACGCCGACCAAACTCTGAATGTCCCAACGGCGAATGATGAGTCGCTCCTGGTACCATATTCCAGTGCAGCGATGCAGACGCCATCCAAAATTCAAATCCTCAGCGGCGAATGATGAGTCGCTCATGGTACTATATTCCAGTGCAGCGATGCAGACGCCAACCAAACTTTGAATGTCCCAACGACGAATGATGAGTCGCTCCTGGTACCATATTCCAGTGCAGCGATGCAGACGCCATCCAAAATTAAAATCCCCAGCGGCGAATGATGAGTCGCTCCTGATACCATATTCCAGTGCATCGATGCAAATGCCAACTAAATTCCAGATCCCCAACAGCGAATGATGAGTCGCTCCTGATACCATATTCCAGTACAGCAATGCAGACGCCAACCAAAATCCAATTTCCCAAAATTCTTCCGGCCCTACGGTTAGTCCCCAAATTGACTACCGTATACAATGCACGGGCTCAAATAATTCTTATCATATCCATACCCCACCGCAATCACCAGTTACGCGGATGGTCTCCGCCCTCGGAATTATGATCCATTTGGGAAGACCCACTCATGTGTCCTCACGATACATGAGGAGAACAAACTTACGAGATCTTCTCGACTCATAAGAAAACACCTTCGTGAGATCCTTACGACTCACA
This sequence comes from Agapanthus africanus, assembly GCA_030015575.1. Taxonomy (NCBI): domain Eukaryota; kingdom Viridiplantae; phylum Streptophyta; class Magnoliopsida; order Asparagales; family Amaryllidaceae; genus Agapanthus; species Agapanthus africanus. The sequence goes on from CM057338.1 coordinate 966,225,141, forward strand.
AAGGAAAAACACACTTGGGAGTCCCCACGATTCCTAAGGAGAAAATACACCTACGAGATCCTCTCGACTCGTAGGGAGAAAATGCTTTTATGGGACCCTTACAGCTCATAAAATTGAAAAGCCTTAGGTGACAGGTACCTAGACCTGTCTCCTAAGCCATCACTCCCCAACAGGTAAAGGCAAATGATGAATTGCTCCTAGCACCCGTGCTTTAGTGTTAGCAACGCTAATGCCGACCCCTACCCCAAAATTCTAAACTTCCGATCCAATAGACCCCAAAGTCTCTAAACTGGGAACAGATGACCTCTAAGTCGCTAAACTGGGAACAGATGACCTCTAAGTCGCTAAACTGGGAACAGATGACCTCTAAGTCGTGAAACTGGAGACAGGTGACCTCTAAGTCGTTAAACTGGGCACAATAGACCCCTAAGTCTTTAAACTGCGAACAGATGACCCCTAGATCGTTAAACTGAAAACAGATGACCCCTAAATCATTAAACTGGGAACGAGGGAAATCCACTCGTGTGTTCTCGCGATGTATGAGGAGAACAAAACTTGCGAGATCCTTACGACTCGTAAGAAAACACCTTCGTGAGATCCTTACGACTCACAAAGGAAAAACATACTTGGGGGGTCCTCACGGCTCTTAAGGAGAAAATGCACCTACGGGATCCTTACGACTTGTAGGGAGAAAATGCTTTTATGGGACCCTTACGGCCCATAAAATCGAAAATCCTTAGGTGATAGGGATCTAAACCTGTCTCTTAAGCCATCGCTTCCCAACAGGGAAAGGCAAATGATGATTCGCTCCTGGTACCATATTCCAGTGTAGTGGTGCTGATGCCGACAAAAAATCTATCCCCAAATCCTCTCAAAGGCAAATGATGATTCGCTCATGGTACCATATTCCAGTGTAGCGATGCTGATATCAACACAAATCAAACCAACCAATTCCAACATCGACATCTGCGTCAAACAGCCGACACTCCGTACCGGGGACACGTCAACCAGTGACACTCCGTACCGGGGAAACGTCAAGCAGACACTCCGTACCGGGAAAACGTCGACTACAGACACTCCGTACCGGCGACACGTCAACCAGCGACACTCCGTACTGGGGAAACGTCAAGCAGACACTCTGTACCGGGGAAACATCGACTACAGACACTCCGTACCGGGGACACGTCAAACAGCGACACTCCGTACCGGGGAAACGTCGACTACAGACACTCCGTACAGGGGACACGTCAACCAGCGACACTCCATACTGGGGAAACGTCAAGCAGACACTCCGTACCGGGGAAACATCGACTACAGACACTCCGTACCGGGGACACGTCAACCAGCGACACTCCGTACCGGGAAAACGTCAAGCAGACACTCCGTGCCGGGGGCACGTCGACTACAAACACTCCGTACCGAGGACACGTCAACCGGTGACACTCCGTGCCGGGGAAACGTCAAGCAGATACTCCGTACCGGGGAAACGTCAAGCAGACACTCCGTGCCAGGGGCATGTCGACTACAGACACTCCCTACCGGGGAAACGTCAAGCAGACACTCCGTGCCGGGGGCATGTCGACTACAGACACTCCGTATAGGGGGAACGTTAAGCAGACACTCCGTGCCGGGGGCACGTCAACTACAGACACTCCATACCGGGGAAACGTCAAGCAGACACTCCGTGCCGGGGGCAAGTCGACTACAGACACTCCGTACCGGGGAAACGTCAAGCAGACACTCCGCCTCGGGGAAACGTCGACCAGCGACACTCCGTGCCGGGGGCACGTCGACCAAATCGCTCCGGGCCAAGGAAAAGTCTACCATGGACACTCCATCTCGGAGACACGTCAAGCGTTGACCGTCCATGTTTTAAGAAGGGCAGTGCAGGCTTCCCACAAATCGGGAACCAAATCGCTCCGGGCCAGGAAAAAGTCTACCACGGACACTCCGTCTTGGAGACATGTCAAGCGTCGACCGTCCATGTCGTAAAAAAGGCGGTGCAGGCTTCCCACAAATTGGGAACCAAATCGCTCCGGGCCAGAGAAAAGTCTACCACGGACACTCCACCTCGGAGACACGTCAAGCATCGACCGTCCATGTCATAAAAAGGGCAGTGCAGGTTTCCCACAAATCGGAAACCAAATTGCTCCGGGCCAGGGAAAAGTCCACCACGGACACTCCATCTCGAAGACGCGTCAAGCGTCGACCGTCCATGTCGTAAAAAGGGCAGTGCAGGCTTCCCACAAATCGGGAACCAAATCGCTCCAGGCCAGGGAAAAGTCTACCACGGACACTCCGTCTCGGAGACGCGTCAAGCATCGACCGTCCATGTCGTAAAAAAGGAAGTGCATCCCAAAAAGTGGGAACCGAAGTAAGTCGCCTCCACGCGAAAGAAGATCCATCAATTTCATGTACACGACCCACATATGTGGTGTGCATTTATTGATGGGGGCACTTTGTTGGGATCGAAAATTGCACCCCGGTTGACCAAGTCAAAGTCAAGGTCAACCCTAAGCCAGGTGGGCCCAAGCCCAGATCAAGTGGGCTCATTCCCGAGTCGAGCCCGAACATGAAGCGGCCGGCCTCCCCCATGCTGAAATAAAAAAAATTATGTAATAAATAATTTTGATGTAATTTTTTATGCATGAATGTGAGCTTTATGGGCATAAAGCCAAATTTTTGTAAAGCCCATGGCTTATGTGCAAAAGAAATGAGCACATGAGATATGGAATGGGCAAAATGCCATTTTGTAAAGCCCAAGAGGCTATATGTAAATGTATAAACCTATATAAGGCAATGTCACGCCCCGCTTCCCAAAATACGGAATACGAGGGGTAGACAAGGCCAGCCATGCTCCTACGGTCAAGGAAAAGTCCTGCCGTAGTCACACTTCGGCTCCTAGTTTTTCATGGTAAACAGTAAATAATGCGCAGGTAAAGAGAGATGCAGTAACTAAAGGAAACAATGTAAAGAACTGACCTGAGGGGGAACAAATATAGATATAACTATGGATATAAAATCGAGATGTTTGTAATATACATCAAATCCTGGTCCAGGCTAGATCTTCTTCTCACACTGAGCATGCATACTCAGGTCGTCAGAGAGACGCAATAGCAATATAATATATATAAAATCATGTGACAATTCTAGCAGTGGTAATAGATATGTGAAACAGTAAATCATTGACAGCATGAATATGAATGTGCAGTAATCAATGCAGCAGAACAGTAAAGCAGTAGAGCGATATGTCACGTATGTCAACACAATATATAAGGTATATAAATGCCAGTATCCCTATCAGTCTCTAAGTCTCACTGTACAGGTCACTAAGCCTATCGTCAGTCCAAGTGTGAGAGTCAACCACTCGCGAGTGTCCTCCACCCAAGGGTAGAACCCAAGGGCAAGTGACCACGGGCCCAACATGTAACAAGTATATCACGGTGAATATCACATACCCTGTAAATCTCCATATATCTCCCTAAATATATAAGCCGGCATGGGACTCCCGAGATTCTGTTGAACTCACACTTAAACTACCTCACACCCCGTGGTCTAAATCAAACGCTAACCATAACCCTAAATACTAATCGATCCGTGACAAGTCTACGCAAGAATTGGAGGCAGGACCTCCATCAAGCACGTCCCGACTAATACCTAAGATAAATGACAGTGTCTGATGCCTTATCTGTGACACCCGTGCAAACGCTTCCATAAGTGTCACATACCACTTATAGTCACACGTACACGCATCCCACAGACGTCGACAATGCAATAGAATAATAGGGTCACTGATTGTGCACAAGTACGTATCACTTTCACTTATTCACGGATACATGAACACTGACGTACTTGCCACAATTATCACTAAAATCTAACACTGGGTAAATGCACGATATCACTAGGTTATCACTGCAATGATATGAGTATGATATGATACGTAAACAGTATATGAAGCACGATTAAGGTGTCATAAAAACAGTATTCTATTACTTGCACGATTTATCATGAAACGTACGTATATAATTTAGCGAAACAATAAACAGGTAGTAATTAGTATGTTCAGTTGTCCATCCATCAAATTTGGTTTCATGCCCATCGGGTTCCAGGATTGCTAATTATAGCCATTTCATTTTAAGCGCTCGCGGCTGGAAATCCGGTTTCAGAATCAGAAATCCATTTCGCAACGCATTTTAATCCCAGTTGGGATCCGATTTTACCGATTCTACAGTTGGTTGAATTCTAGGGTTTTCAGTAAGGTTTTCAACTCAATAGACGGATCATCAATCGCATCTGCACGTCAGGAGTTATACACTGTTTAACACTAATATGTCAGTTCTGATTCTGCTGGGACTGTTATGCGTCCCGATCTATTAAATTACAGATTAAATATCAAACGGTAAGGAAATAGAATGAAACCAATTGTTTTGTCTAGCTAACAGATTTACCTATAATAAGCAGCAGAGTTCCGCAATCTTCGAGTTAAGGAGATCTTGTGGTACCCATTACGGAACAGCAAGCAATAACTGGAGTCGCTCTGGACTGCAGTCCAGAGTCGTACTCCGATCCAAATATCATCACAATTTAAGTTTAGGAATATCTGGAAACTAGCATAGGGTTAAAGTTCGTCGAGTTGGCTTCGATTTGAGCCCTCGAACACACCATTCCAGTATGTATATAAATTATGGCGATTTTATTAGTTTTCAGGTACAAGAAAATTCCAGTTTTACGGTTAAACTTGAAGGTAGTTGTTTTAATCTTTAATGGTCATAATTTCCAGCGAAACTTGCACAAAGTATTCATCACAGCAAGGGCCAAAGTAATTAATCCAGTTCCGTCAATTTAGAAAAGTATTTTCTTTGGGAACACGCGTCGAACAGATATGGCACATAATTGGTTTAGACTCGAAATTTTATTATCTACATAATTAACGACTGTAACTAAAGTAAATAGCATGTAAGCAAGTAAAATACTTGCCTGGAAACGTTGAATTGATGGCACGGTATGCACGGCACGACCACGCGGCAACAGTATCAAGAATTTGGCCTCGGCTTCGGATTGAGCTCTGTGCAATGGCTCAGCGGTGACGATGAGCTCCGGCTTGGATGCTGAAGGTCGGCTGTTTGAGCTTCAGAGAAGGTAAGCGCAGTGACGGGTGGCCGAAGCTTGGAGGGTGGCCGACGAGGGGAGACTCGGGTTGAATCGTGAGGAGAGAGAGAAAGAGTTTAGAGATATAGAGAGAAAGATTGAGAAAGAGAGTGAGAAAGGAACTGAGAGAGAGAGATGAGAGAGAGGCAGTTAGAGAGAGAATGTAGAGGGAGAGAAAGAAATGTAGAGAGAGAAAGAGAACTGAGAGAGAGAGAGAGAGAGAGAACAGAGTGAGAGAGAGATGCAGGGGGAGAGAGAGGGACATTGAGGAGGAGAGAGAGAGACAGTGAGATGAGGGCGAAGAGGATGATGATGATGGGGTCGACGAGATGCGATGGATGTCGACGACGAGACGAGGAGCCCACCGGTCGTCGGCGCAGGGGATGTCGAGCTCGGGTGCAGGGGTTCGAGCTCGACGGCTGAAAATGGTGAGGAGGGTGTTAAGGGGGAGAACGAGAGAGAGAGAGAGCTCGGGTTGCAGCGGCGAGGGTGGTAGAGATGCGGGTATGCAGGTGAGGGGGCTCAGTTTGGGTGGCGCGGGGGAGCTGCAGTGGGTCGTGGCAGCTTTCGAAGGGGAGAAGAGGAGGTTTGAGTCGGAGAGGGAGAAGGGAGTTGGAGTCGAGGAGAGGTTGATGCTGCTGACGACGAGGGTGCGGCTAAGGTGGTCGCGGTGATGGGTGCAGGGAGGAGGTAGGAGGGGCGCGAGCGGCCGTGGGCGTGGGTTCGGGAGTGTAGCGAGAAGGAAAGGAAAATGAGAATGAGGGAGCGAGCGAGCGAGGAAGAGGGAGTAATGGGTAGAGGAGAGAGGGTCGTGGGGGAAAACGCGCGCGTCGTGGGTAACGCTCTCGCGAGTGAGGGCGGAGGAGGCGGGTCGCGAGGGACAGGGAGCGGGAAATTGGGAGAGAGCCGTTGGGGGAAGATGGAGAAGGCGGGTCAGGTAGGGTGTAACGGGTGCGGGTGTGAGGAAGTGGGCTGAGCTAAGGGAGAAGGCGGGCCAAGAAAAATTAAGAGGAAAAGAATTAATTGGGGAAAGAAGCGGGCCGCTGGGAGAAATAAGGTGGGCTGGGCCAGAATAAAAATGAATTTCCCCTTCCTTTTTCTCTGTGGGCTGAAGAAGACTTGGGCCGAGGAAATCAAAAAGAAATGGAAAAGAAACCGGGCCAGAGGCTTAACTTAATTTAAAAATGACAAAGGAGTGGGTTTGAAGGGGGAAAACAGGCTGGGGAAAAGATTAAGGGATTTATTTGGTTTATTAAGAAAGGAAAAACTCAGTTAAGAGGAGATGGGCTGCAGAAATAAGAATAAAATTGTTAGTTATATGTATGCCCTAGAGGCCATTACTATAAATAGGATGTATATTGTAGTGGATGCTGGGACATATATAGGGAGGACTTTCTTGCTCGACATGATAGTATGCTATCTGGTTGATCTTTACCTTAACGTGTGCACTGATTGTCTCTCCGTTACATGTTGGTAAAGCCCTTAGGTGTACATCCTTCAAGGTTCCTAGTCGTGGGTGTATCGAGACGGGGCATCGATATACCAGAGTAGACTAGCGTATACCTTCTCGACCCATACAGATGGGCGATGGATGATCCCATATCCATTGGTGTTTGACATCAGAGATGATATACGGGTGCTCAGTGCAGACTGGGTACACTGGACGGACTCGCCGAGAACTCCCAGATGGTATTATACCTTACGTCAGATGGCAGTTCTCTGGTGACACTGGTACAGAGTAGTCTGTTGACCCGAGATCGTCATAGAGTCTTGTGTGGTTCCCACTGTGCTTTGATTTCCATCTTACCACGTCCAAGAGGGCGTGCAAAACGGTGGTTTTTGGGTACAGTCCCGAATCACATGGAGGCAATGAGCGATAGGAGGGGATTCGTCTCTCCCGGTATAGGGAGTTGATGTTACGCTGTGTTCGATTGGCTATAACAGGAAATCCCTGGCCAGGGTTGCTGAGATTTACTGGTAAGTGTTACCAGTAGTTTCTCGAATCGTTATAGACCTCATATCGACACGACTTATTGAGCTATTGGGGTCTGACGTTTACCACCCCTAGGTGAGATATGCGACATATCAGACGATCAGACCGGACTGTACGGTAAGTGTTACTGGTTGGATTCACAGGAGTGTGAGCGGGCTTGCTCGTTGATCTTCTGATCGCTCAATACCCAGGTGGCCGTTACGTTTAGCAGACCGCTTGCGGCTTGTGGGTGTTTGATATGATCATCATCTGCTACCGGCGTATTGACGAGTCTTTAGAGTCCTACACAGAGGTTTCCTGGCTCAAGCGAAACGAAATAGGAGCGCATATGAGATATGTGCGGGATCGAGAATAATGCGTGTATGTGATACCGTATTTCATTCTCGTGATTAATGTTTCGATTGGTTGTATGCGATATAACCTAGTTGTCGAATCGAAGATCGATTCGATAAGTCGATACATTGGATACTAGTCGGTTGTGTGCGACATGACCGGATCATTGAATCAAGTATTGATTTAATGATTTAATGCATAATTATATATTTGATATATTACTTTGCATTAACTAGTATCGGTTCACTTTTAAAGGGTTTTCTCACTTGGATTGTGCACATTGTATATGTGATATACTTTTGTACACAAGTTTGTATCATGTTTGATGATACATGCTCACTAGGGTTTGTGTGAAGATTAAACCATGGTTGTAGATTGGTTAGGGTTTTCATTTTCTTATTCATTTATTTATTTATTTATTCTTTTTGGAAAATGAAAAGCATAAAGGGAAAATGGTGGCTTTCTTTGTTTTTTATTGAAGCTTCATGAAGCTTTGACCTTGTGACCATTTTGTCTTGATGCTTAACCCTAACCCTTCATTCTAACCATGGTTTATTCTCTACACTAAACTATGGTTGCTAAATGATAAGTATTGATTCATTTTCCTTTTTGGAAAATACTTATGATATTCTATCATCTTCTTCTTCTTCTTCTTCACTTGAAGAAAGCTTGCTTCAACAATGGCAACTTGAGCAAATGAGTGAGAAATCCAGTTCTAAAGTGAACCCACTTCCTATTTCTTCATCCTCTACCTCTTGCCAAGTAGTAGAGTGTGTTTTCTTCACAAGTTTCATGACTTGGTGAAGTGGGAGCTTGATCTTGTGATGCCTCGACGTAGATCATCTTCGGCACGAAGCCGACGACCTTGCCCGCCCATTTCTCCGATGAAGCCAACGCTAGAGCCCGGGATTTGTTTTGGACAGCAAGGGGACTTCATCGCGGAGCTATGGAGGTGGAGCACCGGATCTACAAAGGTTGTATTTCCGTTCTCTAAGTAAAGTAGTTTACTAGTTCTTTTTCGTCTAGACATCTAGTCAACAATCCGTAGTCTAAGGTCTCTCGGCACCCATAATTTTTGAAATTGGCATGGTTGATGCCTTGTGAGACCTCTTGAGAGTGCCTAGGAACCCTACAAAAATAAATTATAAAGAAGATGGGCTGAGGGATTTAGAGGAAAAATCAAATGGAAGAATAAAGGGATTGGAATTTGGGTTTGAGAAAAATAGCGGGGGAAAAATGGATTGGGAGTTTAGGGTTTAATGGAGTTTCGAAAATAAATAAATAAATAATTGTAAATAAATTATATAGGTGAAAAGAAATACGGATATAGGCGTATAAAAAGGGGCTGGGTGTTACAGGCAACATGATGATGAATAAAACATACTTTTTTCATTCTCTCAAACTCCAAGGTTTTTGTGCCTTCTTCCCCTTTTCAATTAAATCAAGGGTTTTACTCTTCCTTTTCCAAAACTAAATACTTTTTCACCAAAAAACCCACAAAGGGGAGCTCAGATCTTCCATTAGATCTCAAAAAGGGAAGATTTTTAAATCTCACCCCCTTTCTCCAAGATCCAGTCAACCGAGAGGAAGAAGGAGACCCATCTCCAGAAATCCCATCTTGGGAAGATCCAGGGCCAAAGAGGATAAACAAAGCAGCCCCCTTTGATCATTTCTAAATTTTTTTAGGAGTTTAACTCCATTCAAGATCTGTTGGAGTTCAACTCTATAAATTAATCTCTTTTCAGGAGTTTAACTCCAGAAGTCAAATCAGGAGCACAGCTCCCAGTGCAGGGACAAAGTCCCTTTTCCTGTTGATGCCAGGCGCCCGCGTGTCAAGCACGTGGAGCGCTGGCGCCCAGTGCTCAGAGCGCTAGCGTCCACGTTCTTGGCACGTGGGGCGCTGGCGCCCAGTGCTCAGAGCGCTAGCGTCCACGTTCTTGGCACGTGGGCGCCCAGTGCCCAGAGCGCTAGTGCTCAGCGCCTACGTGCCAAGCACGTGAGGTGCCAGCGCCCAGCGCGTGCGTGCCACGCACGTGAGGCGCTGGCCCCTATTCGTCCTTTGGACGTTTTCCCCCCTTATATATATATATATAGACACACACACACACTCCACGACACTGTCCCTGTTAGAAAAAAATTTCTAACGGGACGCTGCCCCGCACCTGGCAAGGGGGTTGCTAGCCCACTTGACCCCCAGCCCGCTATCCGAGTAGCGGGACCCCCGTATAAACTCTGCAGGACGCTCGATATATCCAAAACCCCTTCAAAACATGCACACTGCACATTGAGTTCGCATGACCTGTTTGACCCGTCAATCGGAGGTTCTCTCGCTCCAAAGGCGAGGGTAATTAACGGCAGCTTAGTCCACGGCTGTCAGAGATTCGGATCCCCACAATCAATAAAACCCCCGTCTACCCTAGGCAGGGGGAATCTGTATTGCGCCTGACAAGCGCACGCGTATTCCCATCTCAATGGGGTGACGAAAAACACCCTACAACCCCTTCATCAAATTGTGCATACCAACAACCTAGAAGCCACGACAATCCCTAGATGATTCCACAAGCTCTTCATGAACTGGTGTTCCATTGTACACAATCTCCATAGGTATATCTTCTTCTCTTACTTGATCAATTCTGTTTAATATCAGTTTATATGTGCAGTATAGGAAAATTGTTAACTTTGTGATATTTAGCCTATTTAATTTGAATCTGGAACCAATAAGTGTAACCAATAGAAAAACTAGCAATACCATAAGTATTATAAGATCATTAGGAGACTTCACCTAAAGCCCGAGGCCCTAATTCCATGATTGAACCGGTGACATTCCTAGTTTTTCCGAGCTCGCCGGCCCCCCTAGGACTTTTGGTGTTGGGTTTTCTTCTGTAGCTTGATCTTGGTATTTTATAAGTTGCTGTATTGTTTGATTTTTCCCAATAATTACACAATAAAATCTGGGAACGTTTTAGTAAGGGTTTTATCAAATTTCCGATATTCCGATACGGGTTTTGCGTATTTTGTACTGCGACTGAAACACCGACGTTGGTATGTTGATTTCAGTGGAATTTGTCGTTTTTTGGGGTTAAGTATACCGTAGATTCTAACCTATGGATACTTAACTCGTTTTTTTTATTTGGATATGATATTTACGCCAATATTTCATAAATATGATTATAGGTACGATCGAGAAGGTTTTCGAGACGGAGATTGGCGGACATAGCAGCGTGGATTTCAGCGAGCTCAACGAGTTGGTGAGTAGATTTACATCTATGGGAGAAGTCGGGTGGATGGTATATAGCACCCCTGCAACCTTATAACTAGTAGTATAATGTATAGTAATTTTAGTAATTATTTAAGATATGAATATTAGAATTAATTGCATCTAGTATGATATTTATTTGCATATAGTTTGTGGATGGTTTGGTAAATTGGTACAAAGGATTCAGGCTGTACTAGAGATGATTTGAGATATAGTGATAATGTGAGATTTTATACGAGAAATTATACTGTATTGATGATGATGGGATTTGTATGCCGAATAACGGCCAAATTACCTTTAGACTCGTAAATTTATTAGTTATACTTAGAATTACTTTACTTGTTCGCATTATAGTTATCGATATTATACGTTTCTGTAACACGAACACTCTGATAGAACACTGCACAACTACCAATGAGTATTATGCTACACCAGCACGTACATACATGTTACACTACACCTCATTGGTACTGCCATGTCACTGTAGAACCGTTCTATTATATAATGCGTATGTGTGTGTGTGTGTGTGTGTGTATGTTAATATGAATAGGCCATTACACTATAGAACACTTGCACAAGTACTAATGATTGCCATGCTGCACGAGCACAGACGCGTATATTACACCACACATCATTAGTAGTACCATGACATGGTAGAATTGATATCTTTATACTGGTATGATTTATTTACTCATTCTTCCTTTATTACCTGTTACGTATTGCGAATACCAGTACTATGGATGTTTATATTAATTCTTATGGGTTTTCTGGATGTTTTGCTTCTGATGATATATATCAGTGGTATGCGACGCTGTTATATATGCATATATATAATATATTATCAGAATGATCTATGCAAGTATTCTCATTCTTTACTTGATATTTCTGGTTATGATGAGTTGACGTCCACCATGAGCTTGATATTTTCTGATTATTTTATACCGAACCGAATGGGGGGATAGACGGTTTCGGACTTGCTACTTATCCAGACTAAGTGGGGGGCTATACAGTAGGATACATGGTGGACCCGGTCGAGACCGAGGGGCAGGATAGCCGCATGTGAGGCGGGGAGCCTAACGAGAATACCCGATAGCGGAGATAGAGACGAGCACGACAGATATCAAGGGGATACTGACTGGGGTTCGAGTGTGCACGGCGGATATCCAGGGGATACCGACCGGGGCCAGGGATATTGGGTGGCGATCATCCGTTGAGATAGTGTCAATGATAGCTGCATTTGCGTGTCGGTGATGGACACGAGAGATTTGAGGATTTGCTTGTCGGTGATGGACCCGAGGGATTTCTGATTTCGGGTGTCGATGCTGGACATACATATATATTGATATGTTGTTATATTGAGGTACGCAGTTATATTATGAGTTAGTGTAGCCGACCAGGACTGATCTGAGGGACAGTACCTACATACCTTTTTACGAGTAGTTGCATATAAAAAGAAATTCAAAATCGAGCTATAGCCTCATTATTTTGATGTGTCTGATATGACATTTAAATCTTCTAAATTGCAAAGCTCTTAACACTATTCATTAAAAAGGCAGGACGTATATCTTAAATAAAATATCTACTATATTTCATACTATCACGTCTGCTTTTATGCCGAGACATATGTATTCAGCGGATATTTTTAAGAAGAGGTTTATATACATACATACATACATACATATATATATATATATATATATTCGGCTACTTATGGGCTTTTACTTAGATATAGGTCATTTATATGATATGTTCTACTTTGGGATCGCATGATAGATAGTGTTGCATTTACGATACATATGCATTTCATATATTATATTAGTACAGGATATGATAGTACTATACTTATGACCTACGTATCGTTATACATTTTGATTTCTATCTTGTGATGTACTTTTATTTACTGAGTCGGCAACTCATCTCCGTTGTGCCACAGTTTCGTGTAGGTTTCACCGCTTGGATTATCAGCGGCTTGGGGCATACATTCCTTTCGGTGATTGGTTTGATAAGTGAGTTACTATTGTATCGTACTCACACTTGGTTATTCATATATTCTTGTATCTAGTAAAACTCCATCAACTTAGAAAAGATATATTGTGGACTTAGAAGCGAGACTTAGAGTTTGTGTGTTGTGATGTCGCGCTCATTAGAGTCGACCATTTTATATTGTTGATTTTGTTTCGCTTCTCTTTTCTTCGCCATTGTGCGTCGTATATTGTTTGGTTGGTTGCTCCGCCGTTGAGGCGTGGAAGCTAGCTCCCGTTGGGATGCTATTTTATTGTTGTAGTTGTACCAGGTTTTTACGTAAAACTTACAAAGGAGGAGCTGTCGAATTTCAAATTGTCATAGATGCTCTTTAAACATTCTTAGTTAAATTTAATGGTTATTTTAAAATGATTCCATCTGATGATTTTTAAAACTTTACCTCCAATGTTTTCAAAGGAAAAAGGTTTATATTACGGGTTTCCGCTTACTTGGACCGCGTCGTCACCTTTAGATGTCTTGTGATTTAAGTGCCGGTCAGGTGCCACATTTGGGTCGTGACAGCATCTGTCCAAAAATACTTTTGTAAATCCCCGTTTCCTTCAATGAAAATCCTTCTATATTTTTCCCAAGTCCCCGATTGTTATCCCATTTTTCCCGTATTATTACTTTAGGTGAAGATTGGTTGCTTAAGTCTTAATATTTAATTTTTTCAAAACCTTTAAACCAATCAAACACCAAACCTAAATTAAAGCCAAAACAAAATAAATTAAATTCCCTTTTAAATAAACCCAGCCCAACATGAATTAAATTAAATTAATATTTAAAAAAAAATCCCCAGCCCAACTAAACATCTTTTCCAGCCCAAACACACAAAAAATTAAATTAGAAGATTAATTGAAATCTCAACCCAACCCAGCCCAACTCACCCTAACAAATAAATCCTTATTTTTCCCCGGCCCAAACCCCCTTAGCCCAGCAGCCCGCGCCCGCTAACCCAAACCCGACCCGCTCCTTTAACCTCTCTTCTTCCCCCTCGTTAAAATTTTCCCGCTCACTTTTCTTCACCCCTACGTCGCCCCTCGCGCCCATGTCTCCGCGCCGTTGCCCCACGACCCGCGACCCCGGCCACGACTCCCTCAATCTCTTCTCGACTCTAACTCCTCTCTCCCTCTCAATCTCAACTCCTCCTCTCCTCTCTCTCGAAAACCCCCACAACCTACTGCTTCGAGTCCCGACGGCCGCCGTCGCCGACGACTACAACCCCTCATTCGTCGACTCCCTCGCACTCTTCTCTCCATCAACAGAGCCCTCTCCTCACCTTCTCCAGCCGCCTTTCCCCCACACTGCCTCACCGAGCCTTTCCCCCGCACCACCACAGCCACCCCCTCACCTCGACGCCGGCGAGCCCCCACTGCCCTGAACCACCTCGTCGACACCCCAACATCCTCAACACCATCGCCTTACCTCCAAGCCCAAGCCCCACTACCTCTCGCTCTCTCTCCAAAACTACCAACCCACACCAAACCATCACTCGAACCTCACTGCTGCCCATCGTCGGAGCGTCACCGCCGACCATCGTCGACCCCAGCACGCCTCTGGAGATCCACAGCACCACTCTCCGCCTCCGGTGATTGCGAGACATCTCCGGGCAACTCCGACGACGAAACCGAAAAGCGAGCCGAGGCCGTGAATCCAAACCGCGCCGTTCGTCGCACGTTCGTGCCGCTGCCGCTGCTGTGCATCGCCAAAACGTCTCCAGGAAAGTACCCTACTTGCTACATGCTAGTTTATTTCCGTACAAAACAAAACCGTATAAATTCCATGTTTACAATTCATGAAAACTTATAAGGTATAAGTGTTTGATACAAGATCCAAATGAAAACCTTCATTTAAATTGACGGAACTCGATTACATATTTTGGCCCGTCTGGCAATGAACCCTGTGTAGAAATTTTACTGAAAGATATGATTGTTAATGGCTTAAACGAACACCCCCAATTACACCCGTAAAAACTGGGAATTTTCCGCACCTGAAATTTGTTAAAATCACAATTAAATGTGTACATATTGAAATGATGCGTTCGAGGGCTCAAATCGAAGAAGACTCAACGACCTATAACTCTATGCAAGTTATTAATTGTTTCTGTACTGAAATTATGACGATAATTGGTTCGGAGATCGGCTCTGGACTGCAGTCCAGAGCAACTCTGGGGATTGTTTTCTGTCCCGTAATGTTTACTACCTTGCTGACTGAACTTGAATATTGCGGAACCCTACACTTTATTGAAGTTGAATCTGTTATATAAATAACGCAAGTGGTTTTACCCCGTTTTATCGTCGTTTACTATTTAAACTGCAATTTAAAAGAACAGGACGCATAGCAGTCCCAAACAGAAACAGAATTGATACACTAGTGTTGAACAGCGCATAACTTCTGACGTACAGATGCGATTGAGAATCCGTCTGTTGAGTTGTAAATCCTACTGAAAACCCTAATTTAAATTTAACTGTAGCGTTGCTAAATTCTGAGCCCAACTGGATGAAAATCGTGTCGCAATACGGACGTTCAGTTCAGAAACTGAATTTCCTGCAGCGAGCACTTAAATTGAAACGGCTGTAACTTAAATACCAGAAACCCGATTGTACTGAAACCAATTTTTCTGAACTTCTGACAGAGTGTACTTATTATCGTATTTATATCATTTTGCTGAATTCTGAACATATGAATTACTGCAATTTTTGTAAGCTCATGACGTGCATATTGGTTCATATTACACATGACTTGTTAACTGCATAAATACACATACCTTACCCAATTGACATATACATAGTGTTAGTGCGCGTTATTATTCAGTGGACATTGCATTATCGTACGTGAATGATATTGGTTTAGGAGTGTCAAGTACACCAATGGAAAGTGAATGATTCGTGACAGTGATTAATACAGTGAACAGTGACAAAACCGTGTTATTGGTGCATACTTGTACACGACTAAATCATAATCATCAATAGTGTAAACCTGGGGAAAAAGGGAAAATCGAAGTGGAAAGAGCATCGTATTTAGCAGGACCGTATTTTAGAGGATGGGCATTCGAATAGTGATTCTTATATATATTAGGTAGGATCTAGCGATCCGGCTGACAGGGCTTTGTCCCGGGCGTGTGGGCCGTTGTCTCAGGTATGTATGAGACTCCTGTTAAACATGATTCTCCTTTCTACTATACGATTTCAAACATAACTTAGAGACCGATAGGGACACAGATCATACTTTGCATCATTCAGTGACATAGTGATTACCCGTATTTTACTTTCACTGTTATTACCTTATTTACCTATTTCACATCATTATTATAACATTACTATTACGCCGCTCTGATGACCTGAGTATGCATGCTCAGACCTTGAGAAAGAACCAGCGCAGGAGTCGGATTTACCTTTCGAGCTGGCCGAGATCTAGTTTGGAGTACCTTTTTCTTCGTTTCTGTTTTCCCTAAAAGAGATCTTGTACTCGAACTTGGTTTGTAGCTCTTCTTGTTTATTTGTGATTTGTGAACAATGGAATTTGATGTAATATTTTAGTGATGTGTTTCCTTTACTGCTGTGCTTTATTTACTGATTACCATGTAATGCTAGAAGCCGAAGTGTGACTACGGCAGGATTATTCCTTGACCGTAAGAGCATGGCTGGCCTAGTCATCCATCGTTTTCCGTATTTTAGGAAGCGGGGCATGACATGGTTTTGTTGGTATCAGAGCCGTGTTTAGTAACAAGGGATAACATTAACTACACCGTATTACATTATTTTCGCTTCACTATTCCTGATTTTCATCCTTGAATCTAATCATATCCTTTTGAATCTTTCAGCGATATGACGTCCCCGAACGACCAATCCTCGGACTCAAGTTCTCAGGATCGCACGGAAAGAATACTTAGTGCACTGACCTCTCTCACGGAAGCCCAGGAGAGAAAGACGGACATGCTCGCCGTGGTACTCAGGGCTATTACCGCTGCAGGAGGACCCTCCGCACTCATTACAGCCTCCAAGGGCACTACTCCACCAGCTTCCAGGGCTGGCACCGTGTCAGATTTCCGGAGGTTGCATCCAGCTGCATTTACAGGGCTAGCCGAACCACTAGAGGCGGAGCAATGGCTAGTGAACATGGAGAACTTTCTGACGGCCGCCAGGGTACTAGATGAATATAGGGTGTCACGCCACGCTTCCCAAAATACAGAATACAAGGGTGACAAGGCCAGCCATGCTCTTACGATCAAGGAAAAATCATGTCGTAGTCACATTTCGGCTTCTAGCATTATATGGTAATCAGTAAAATACAGTACGGGTAAAGAGAATGCAGTCACTAAAACTATCGAATATAAAGAAATATGAGCTCAATGGAAGTAAACAAGAGGACAACTAACCAGGGATATCAGTGGAGAAATGTAACTGGTTCACCGGTCTGGATCTTCACGGTCTTCTCGAGATCAGGCAAATCCACCTCTATCACCGAGCATGCATACTCAGGTCGTCAGAGCGACACAATAGCAATATCATTATAATGAGGTGAAACAGGTAAATGAGGTAATAACAGTGAAAGTACAATGCGTGTAATCGCTATGTCACTATATGATGCAAAGTATGATCTGTGTCCCTATCAGTCTCTAAGTCATGTTTGAAATCGTATAGTGGAAAGGAGGATCATGTTTAACAGGAGTCTCGTACATACCCGAGACAACGGCCCACATGTCCGGGACATAACCCTGTCAGCCGGATCGCTAGATCCTACCTAATATATATATCACTGCTCGAATGATCATCCTCTAAATCACGGTCCCGCTAAATACGATTCTCTTTCCACTTCGATTTCCCCTTTTTTCCCAGGTTTACACTATTTATGATTTTGATTTAGTCGTGTACAAGTATACCAATGACACGGTTTTATCACTGTTCACTGTATTAATCACTGTCACGAATCATTCACTTTCCATTGTTGTACTTGACATTCCTAAACCAATATCATTCACGCACAATAATGCAATGTCCACTGATCACTAACACGCACTAACACTATGTATATGGCAATTGGGTAAGAGATGTGTATGTATGCCGTTAACAAGTCATGTATGTTATGAACCAATATGCATGTCATAAATTTAAAAAAATTGCAGTAATTCATATGTTCAGAATTCAACGAAATGATACAAATACGATAATAAGTACACTCTACCAGCAGTTCATTAAAATTGGTTTCAGTTCAATCGGGTTTCCGGTATTCAAGTTGCAGCCGTTTCATTTTAAGTGCTCGCTGCAGGAAATTCAGTTTCTGAACTGAACGTCCGTTTCGCGACACGAATTTCACCCAATTGGGATTAGAATTAGGCGACACTATAGTTGAACAATTTTTAGGGTTATCAGTTATGTTTCAAATGCAATTGGCGGATCAGTAATATCCTATTTCAACAGGGAGTTATGGTCAGGTTAAGTTCAATGTGTAAAATATGCCACTGCAGAATTCAGCAGAACACATCGTCGTTATAAAATATGTTAAAAATATCATACAGTTAAGGAATCCAGTGAAACTAGTGGGGTAAGAAAGATAACTCATTTTTCTACATAATGATATAGAGTTCCATACATTTTCGCATTTGAGAATTGTTATACGGTGATCTCAAAACAAGGGTGAACTGGGATTACTGCTCTGGACTGCAGTCCAGGGTCGTAATGCTCCCCAGTTTTCCCTATCATAACTAGTTCAAATTCTGAAATAAATTATAGAGTACTGTAGGTTAATGTATTATATTTAGTACGATCCATGGAACGCTTCAATCCGGTTTGTAAAAGATTTATCGTGAATTTAACGGTCTAGTGTGTTCAGAAAAATTCAGATTCCGCAATGGTTTTCGGGGTAAATTTTTTGGGTGAAATAATATTGATTTTCAACCAAATTTCAGCAGTACCTATGTAAATAGTAATCGGGTTTAACGAACACAAGTTTCGTCATTTACAGCTAGGTTTTCACGCAACGTTTAGTATCAACTACTTGTTTTAAATGTATGGCAATCAGAGCTTTTGTTTCGTTTAATCGGTCAATATATTTCGTACGTGGTTAGAGCCGAATAAAAGCTCGACTTATAAACTATGTCAAACAATGTATAAGCAGGGGATTGTGAAACTTATCCAAAATCCATGATTTTCTAATTAACTTGATTGTTAAATACAATATATATAACTATGTGATAAGAAAACTAGTAGCATGTGAAGCAAGTGATGATCACTTGCCTGAAGATGATGATGGCGACAACAGCTACAGCGGCGATACCCACGGTGACCAAGGCGACGCTGCCAACGGCGACAACGACAAAGGCGACGGCGATTGCAACGGCTGCAAGGGGTGTTCGGTTCCAGAAAGGAGGGGTGAAGGCTCGACGTTGTGCAGCGGGGAGTTCGACGTTGGTGGTTGCGCTGGTGGATGGCCGGAGCTTGCAGGCGATGGTCGCCGGAATTTGCAGGGAGCTCGGTCGCGGTTAGATATGTCGCTGCTGTGAAAGGAGGAAGGAGTGGGGAGGAGTGGTGGGTCGTCGAGGAAGTCGTACGGTGATCGGTGGTGGCAGGCGAGGTGGAGGAGCTCGGCGGTGGTTGGAACAATGATGAGGAGAGGGAAGTTGGGTCGGGTGTGCAGGCGAGGTGGGGGAGCTCGGCGGTGAAGTGGGGCTCGGGGTTTTGGAGAGAGGAGAGGGGCGAGGGTGATGCCGGCGATGGTGGCGGGGTGAGCGCGGCGTCGGTGTGGTGTGGGCGTAGGTCGGGAGAGGGAGCGGGAAGAGAGGAGGAGGAAGGAGAAAGAGAGAGAGAGAGAGATGGTGGGGGGAAGAAGAGGGGGTGAGAATAGAGGGACAGAGAACGTGAGTATTAGCGTTGGAGGGTTTTAAGGAAGAGAGAGAGATATAAACGTGAGATTTATTATTAATTAATGAAAATTTAAACGAGAGAGGAATGGGAATTTGGTTTTCAATGTGAGAGGATTAATAAGATTTAATTGGGTAAGATTTTGGTTTAATTGAGGGTATAAAATTTGAATTTTGAAAAGTGAGGAAAGAGTGGATAATTTGAATATAAGTGTTATTTTTGAAATAAGGATTTGGGTTGTTGGGCTTGGGCTCAATAAAATTTAAAAGGAAAAATGTGGGATTTAGATATGGACTTGGGCTTAGGGTTGGGTTCAAAGGAAGGCAAAAAAAATATATATATAATTAGAAATTTATATAGAGCGTAAATGGATAAAATATTTTATTTGAACACGGGTATTGGCGTAGATGAAGACCGGATATTACATAGGGTGAACGTGATAAAGATTCAGTTGGAAGATGAGGCCCGTACTTGGTGGATAGTGGAAGAAAGCAGACTGGAGAGGCCGATTGAATGGAGTAAATCCAAGGAGTGCTTCCTGGACCATTATTTCCCTTCCACTGCCAAGGCAGAGATGGAGGAAAGATTCATTCTATTGAAGCAAAATGGACGTCCAGTGGACGTATATGCGGCAGAGTTCAACCGTCTGAGCCGATTTGCTCCAAACATGGTTGCATCAGAGGCTACCAGGGCCAGACGCTTCTTACAGGGACTTGATTTCGAGCTGCAGCAGTTGATCACATCACTGGAGTTGCAGACTTTTACACAGGTACTCAACGCGGCGAGAATTCAGGAGCAATTGATCAACAAGTTCAGGAAGCCCCCAGTCGTTCCAGCACGTACCCATGCACCTTCTCGAGGAACCATACCGGTTCACAGGCCCGGAACGACTCAGATGAAGCGCCCATTTGTGGCACAGCATCGCCCCCAGAGACAGAACGTCTGCAATAGAGATGGGCATACCCAGAAGGACTGTCGCCGCGCCAAGGGACAGTGCTTGATTTGCGGATCCAGTCAGCACAGGATTAGTGGTTGTCCCGAGCGAGCAGAGATACAGGGAGGTTCTGGACATTAGCAGCAGAGACCACAGGAGCAGAGGCAACCCTATACAGGTCGCGGTCAGGGACGGGCTTTCACCTTGACCGCCGAGCAGGTAGAGGCTTCAGGAGAAGTTGTCACAGGTACTCTACTCGTATATTCATTGCCAGCTAGAGTAATATTTGATTCGGGAGCATCGCACTGTTTCATATCTGAGCATTTCATTGATACACACTCCATACCACATGAATCACTAACCAAGGGCTGGGAGATACATACGGGTAATGGCGTGATAGTATCTAGTCGAGAATGTAGATCTTGTCCGGTTGTAGTGTGTGGCAGGGAATTCTATGCGAATTTCCTTTTGATCAAGACAGGCAGTTATGACGCAATTCTCGGGATGGATTGGATGAGTACCTTCCATGTAGTTATTGATTGTCGAGCAAGGAACGTGATCTTCCGCATTCCCAATCACCCGGAGTTTATTTTCGAAGGCGGGAGCGAATCTTTGGAGCCAGCCAAGTATAGTGCTAAGCCAAAGGAGCTGACAGCTATGGAGATTGATGAGAGCGCAGCCCCACAGATTGTTCGGGATTTTTTAGACGTGTTCCCTGAAGATTTACCAGCTCTACCACCTCCTCGCATCTTGGAATTCTCGATCGATTTGACACCGGGTACAGCACCAGTTTCCAATGCCCCGTACAGAATGGCACCGGTTGAGTTGGCGGAGTTGAAGAAACAAATCGAAGAACTCCTGGAGAAGGGTTTTATCTGGCCAAGCATTTCACCGTGGGGTGCACCAGTTCTGCTAATGAAGAAGAAGGATGGATCGCTGCGGATGTGTATAGATTATCGGGAGCTGAACAAAGTCACAATAAAGAACAAATACCAAATCCCGCGCATCGACGATCTATTCGATCAGTTAAGTGGGGCCAAGGTATTTTCGAAGTTGGATCTCCGTTCTGGATATCATCAGATCAGAGTAGCAGCCGAGGATGTATGCAAGACGGCTTTCAGGACCCGATACGGACACTATGAGTTCCTCGTGATGCCGTTAGGTGTTAACAATGCTCCAGCAATATTCATGGACTTGATGAACAGGGTGTTTGCAAAGTACTTGGACACGTTTGTCGTTGTATTTATCGACGACATATTTGTCTACTCGAAAACCTGGGAGGAGCATGTTGAGCATTTGCGCACGGTTCTATAAATTCTTCGGGAAGAGAAGCTGTATGCGAAATTAAGCAAGTGTGAATTCTGGCTCGACAAGATTCAGTTCTTGGGACACATCGTTTCGGGCGAAGGCATCTCAGTGGACCCGGCAAAGATAGAATCTGTCAGAGATTGGCCAACGCCGAAATCAGTGGCCGAGATCAGAAGCTTTCTGGGATTGGCAGGATATTATCGGAGGTTTGTCCAAGATTTTTCAAGAATCGCTGAACCGTTGACGAGGCTGACACGGAAGGATTTATAATTTGTGTGGACAGAGGAGTGTACTCAGGCATTTGACACACTGAAGCAGAAGTTAACCACGGCGCCTATTCTTACAGTACTAGATGATTCCGGTGGTTTGGCAATACATAGTGATGCCTCAGGGAAGGGATTAGGCTGTGTTCTGATGCAGCACGGCCGAGTGGTTGCTTACGCCTCTCGACAGTTGAGAAATCACGAGAAGAACTATTCTAAGCACGACTTGGAGTTAGCTGCAGTAGTCTTTGCGTTGAAGATTTGGAGGCACTATCTATTGGGCGAGAAAGTGGAGGTGTACACGGATCATAAAAGTCTGAAGTACGTCTTCACTCAGAAGGAACTAAACATGAGGCAGCGCCGATGGCTAGAGCTGATGGCAGATTACGACTTGGATCTTCAGTATCACCCGGGAAAAGTAAATGTTGTACCAGATGCACTCAGTCGCAAGCCAGCGGTCATGATGTTGACCAATCAGAGGAACATTATTGAGGACTTTCAGAGACTCGAGCTTGAAGTCGTTACACCGAGCGCACTCAGTCAATTTTGGCAACTACAAGTGCAGTCTTCCCTTGTGGATCGCATCAAGGCTGCACAAGCGGATGATCCTCAATTGCAAAATTTCAGAGCGCAAGTAGAAGCCGGACTGAGATCGGACTTAATCATACATGAAGATGGTTCTTTGAGATTCGGTAGCAGACTCTGCGTACCCAAAGGAGATGTTCGAGAAAAGGTACTGGCTAAAGCGCATAGTTCAGCTTATTCTGTGCATCCGGGAGGTACGAAGATGTATCGGGATCTAAAGCAGCATTTCTGGTGGAACGGGATGAAGCGGGAAATGGCGAGATTCGTATCTAGGTGCTTGGTATGCCAACAGGTGAAGGCAGAATATCAGAGGACGGCAGGATTGTTACAACCGCTTCCGATACCAGAATGGAAGTGGGAGCACATTACCATGGATTTCGTGATGGCCTTACCACGGAGCCCTAGAGGCAATAACGTCATTTGGGTTATCGTCGATCGCCTTATGAAAGCTGCACACTTCTTACCATTCCGAGTGGGACAGTCGACAGAGTCACTGGCAGAGAGATACATGCAGGAGATAGTGCGACTTCACGGTGTTCCAGTCAGTATTGTATCAGATCGAGATACCAAATTCGTTTCGCACTTCTGGAGGAGCTTACAGAAGAGTTTGGGTACCCGCCTCAAGTTCAGCACAGCTTATCACCCGCAGACGGGTGGACAATCCGAGCGTACGATTCAGACGCTCGAAGATATGTTGAGAGCCTGCATGTTGGATTTTCAGGGTTCCTGGGAAGACTATCTGCATCTAGTCGAGTTTTCTTATAACAACAGTTATCAGGCTAGCATTCAGATGGCTCCTTTCGAAGCACTTTACGGGCGGAAGTGTCGATCCCCAGTTTGTTGGGATGATGTGGGAGAGCGAAGATTACTGGGTCCCGAGCTTATTGTTCAGACAGTCGACAAGGTCCAAATGATCAGGCAGCGTATTAAGACGGCTCAGGATCGGCAGAAAAGTTGGGCAGATACCAGCAGGAGGGCACTAGAATTTGAAGTCGGAGATCACGTGTTCCTAAAGATTTCCCCTACCCGTGGGGTTATCAGGTTCGGAGGTCGGGGAAAGCTCAGTCACTGTTTCATCGGACCTTTTGAGGTGCTAGAGCGAGTAGGAGAGGTGGCCTACCGACTTGCCTTGCTTCCATCGCTAGCTGGTGTGCACGTGTCTCAGTTGCGGTGTTATGTTCGGGATGAGAGCCATGTCCTGGACTATTCGGAGTTAACTTTGGGAACCGACCTATCATACGAGGAGCAGCCCACTACCATCCTCGACCACAGAGAGAAAGTACTGAAGAACAAGGTCATTCCGTTAGTCCGAGTGTCTTGGGACGGTCGTTCCCCAGGAGAATCTACCTAGGAGCGGGAGGAAGATATCCGTGCACATTTTCCGCATCTCTTTGTTTAGTGCTTTTGTTTCTTTGTATCTCCGTTTAAATTTCGAGGACGAAATTTTTGTAAGGGGGGTATGATATAAATCCCCGTTTCCTTCAATGAAAATCCTTCTATATTTTTTCCAAGTCCCCGAATGTTATCCCATTTTTCCCGTATTATTACTTTAGGTGAAGATTGGTTGCTTAAGTCTCAATAATTAATTTTTCCAAAACCTTTAAACCAATCAAAGACCAAACCTAAATTAAAACCAAAACAAAATAAATTAAATTCCCTTTTAAATAAACCCAGCCCAACATGAATTAAATTAAATTAACATTTAAAAAAAATCCCCAGCCCAATTAAACATCTTTTCCAGCCCAAACACACAAAAAATTAAATTAGAAGATTAATTGAAAACTTAACCCAACCCAGCCCAACTCACCCCAACAAATAAATCCCTATTTTTCCCCGGCCCAAACCCCTTAGCCCAGCAGCCCGTGCCCGCCAATCCAAACCCGACCCGCTCCTTTAACCTCTCTTCTTCCCCCTCGTTAAAATTTTCCCGCTCACTTTTCTTCACCCCCACGTCGCCCCTCGCGCCCACGTCTCCGCGCCGTTGCCCCACGACCCGCGACCCCGGCCACGACTCCCTCAATCTCTTCTCGACTCCAACTCCTATCTCCCTCTCAATCTCAACTCCTCCTCTCCTCTCTCTCGAAAACCCCCACAACCCACTGCTTCGACTCCCGACAGCCGCCGCCGCCGACGACTACAACCCCTCATTCGTCGACTCCCTCGCACTCTTCTCTCCATCAACAGAACCCTCTCCTCACCTTCTCCAGCCACCTTTCCCCCACACTGCCTCACCGAGCCTTTCCCCCGCACCACCACAGCCACCCCCTGCACCTCGACGCCGGCGAACCCCCGCTGCCCTGAACCACCTCGTTGACACCCCTATATCCTCAACATCATCGCCTTACCTCCAAGCCCAAGCCCCACTACCTCTCGCTCTCTCTCCAAAACTACCAACCCACACCAAACCATCACTCGAACCTCACTGCTGCCCATCGTCGGAGCGTCACCGCCGACCATCGTCGACCCCAGCACGCCTCTGGAGATCTACAGCACCACTCTCCGCCTTCGGTGATCGTGAGACATCTCCGGGCAACTCCGACGACGAAACCGAAACGCGAGCCGAGACCGTGAATCCAAACCGCGCCGTTCGTCGCGTGTTCGTGCCGCTGCCGCTGCCGTGCATTGCCAAAACGTCTCCAGGCAAGTACCCTACTTGCTACATGCTAGTTTATTTCCGTACAAAACAAAACCGTATAAATTCCATGTTTACAATTCATGAAAACTTATAAGGCATAAGTGTTTGATGCAAGATCCAAATGAAAACCTTTATTTAAATTGACGGAACTCGATTGTATATTTTGGCCTGTCTGGCAATGAACCCTGTGTAGAAATTTTACTAAAAGATATGATTGTTAATGGCTTAAACGAACACCCCCAATTACACCCGTAAAAACTGGGAATTTCCCGCACCTGAAATTTGTTAAAATCACAATTAAATGTGTACATATTGAAATGATGCGTTCGAGGGCTCAAATCGAAGCCGACTCGACGACCTGTAACCTATGTAAGTTATTAATTGTTTCTGTACTGAAATTATGACGATAATTGGTTCGGAGAACGGCTCTGGACTGCAGTCCAGAGCAACTCTGGGGATTGTTTTCTGTCCCGTAATATTTGCTACCTTGCTGCCTGAACTTGTATGTTGCGGAACCCTACACTTTATTGAAGTTGAATCTGTTATCTAAATAACGCAAGTTTTTTCACCCTGTTTTATCGTCGTTTACTATTTAAACTGCAATTTAAAAGAACAGGACGCATAGCAGTCCCAAACAGAAACAGAATTGATACACTAGTGTTGAACAGCGCATAACTTCTGACGTACAGATGCGATTGAGAATTCATCTATTGAGTTGAAAACCCTACTGAAAACTCTAATTTTCATTTAACTGTAGCATTGCTAAATTCTGAGCCCAACTGGGTGAAAATCGTGTCGCGAAACGGACGTTCAGTTCAGAAACTGAATTTCCTGCAGCGAGCACTTAAATTGAAACGGCTGTAACTTGAATACCAGAAATCCGATTGTACTGAAACTAATTTTTCTGAACTACCGACAGAGTGTACTTGTTATTGTATTGGTATCATTTCACTGAATTCTGAACATATGAATTACTGCAATTTTTGTAAGCTCATGACGTTCATATTGGTTCATATTACACATGACTTGTTAACTGCATAAATACACATACCTTACCCAATTGACATATACATAGTGTTAGTGCACGTTATTATTCAATGGACATTGCATTATCGTGCATGAATGATATTGGTTTAGGAGTGTCAAGTACACCAATGGAAAGTGAATGATTCGTGACAGTGATTAATACAGTGAACAGTGACAAAACCGTTCTATTGGTGCATACTTGTACACGACTAAATCATAATCATCAACAGTGTAAACCTGGGGAAAAAGGAGAAATCGAAGTGGAAAGAGTATCGTATTTAGCGGGACCATGTTTTAGATGATGATCATTCGAACAGTGATTCTTATATATATTAGGTAAGATCTAGCGATCCGGCTGACAGGGTTATGTCCTGGACGTATGAGCCGTTGTCTCGTGTATGTACGAGACTCCTGTTAAATATGATCCTCCTTTCCACTATACGATTTCAAACATGACTTAGAGACCGATAGGGACACAGATCATACTTTGCATCATTTAGTGACATAGTGATTACCCGCATTTTAGTTTCACTGGTATTACCTTATTTACCTGTTTCACATCATTATTATAATATTGCTATTACGTCGCTCTGACGACTTGAGTATGCATGCTCAGATCTCGAGGAAGAACCAGCGCAGAAGTCAGATTTACCTTTCGAGCTGGCGGAGATCTAGTCTGGAGTACCTTTTTCTTCGTTTCTGTTTTCCCTAAAAGAGATCTTGTACTCGAATTTGATTAGTAGCTCTTCTTGTTTATTTGTGATTTGTGAACAATGGAATTTGATGTAATATTTTAGTGATGTGTTTCCTTTACTGCTGTGCTTTGTTTACTGATTACCATGTATTGCTAGAAGCCGAAGTGTGACTACGGCAGGATTATTCCTTGACCGTAGGAGCATGGCTGGCCTAGTCATCCCTCGTTTTCCATATTTTAGGAAGCGGGGCGTGACAACTTTGGTAACCCTGAATGCAGCCTCGTGCTTTTAGCATGCTCGTTCAAGAATCTGTTCATTCTTTCAGCGACATCATTCTGTTCTGGAGTTTCCGGAATCGTTTTTATCATCCTGATTCCTTTTTCTGCACAGAATGCCTTTAATTCTATGCTGTCATACTCACCACCATTGTCAGATTTTAGACACTTAATTTTCAGACCAATCTGATTTTCAACTTCAGTTTTCCACCTTTTAAAAGTAATAAATACATCAGATTTATTTTTCAAAAAATAAACCCATATTTTTTTAGTGGAATCATCAATGAAAGCGACGTCGTAGCGAGAGGCTCCAAGGGACTGAACCAATGCTGGCCCCATATATCTATATGCACCAGTTCCAACTTCTCTTTCTTTAGTGGCCTTTCAAATTTTGAGAAGCTAACTCTTTTCTGCTTGCCATAAACACAATCCTCACACAAGCCGATATCAACATTCTTTAATTCAGGTAGTCGTCCTTTTGTTACCAGCAATTTCATTTCTTACTCGCTCATGTGCCCGATCCTTTGATGCCACAACTTAGAATCACCACAACATTTGATGTAACAACCCTCAATATCCTATACAAGTTTTTACAAAAAAATTTCAAAAATCCATAAAGAGGTATTTATTGCCTGAGCACGAGATATAAATAATTATTTTGCCTTTTGATTTCAAGTTAAAAGAATATAACAACTCCATTTTTAGTGTACAAAAAATTTGCTTTAAAATTAATATATGCTTGGGGTATTTACATTTTCTGTGACTACTTTAAGTAATTAAATGGCTCCTTAATTACAAGAATGAGCTTGTAACTCATTGGTAATACCTTGCATTTCTGAACCAAACCACCAGAGTTCAAATCCCATACCCCACATTATTTTTAATATTATTTTGCTTTAAAATTTTTAGAAGTCCAACAATCAACCCGTGATAAATTCCAAAATTTCCACTACACATGAAAAATTAAACATACCAGAGGCTACATCAGGCGAACCCCCACCTATGCATCCCCCGACTCGGGCCGGATGGCCAAGTCCCCAACAGGAAAAATGTGACCCTTCCCCTCCCTTACCCCTCTACACACTCCATTTATTTAGATCAGTTCCAGAGACTGTTGAATTCCCCATTTACTCTAGTTTTAATGAATTTTTAATGTATTTTTACATTTTTTTAATTCAAACTCTTCACCTACCCTAACCCTAACCTAACCCTATAAATACCAACCCTACACACTACCCCCTCACCCCAAAACCTTGAGCCAACTCTCAAGAAATCTTTAGAAACCCTAGTGTGCAATCGAAGTGAGCGAAAGGCGAAGTTCCGGCGGATTTTCCGGCAACGACCCTAAGAGATCCCGGCGACGAAACGACGCACCGGCGACTCCTCCCGATCAATCTCCATCTCTTTATTGTCCTAAACCCATAAGTCCCCAATTCTATCTTCCCTATTCTTTTCTAAAAATACGGAATTACAAAACCCGACGGAATTGGAACAAATCCGATTTCCGATTCGATTTCTTTATAAAACCTCACTTTTCTTTAATACAATTATGCTTAAACCATTACATGTTGACTATTAATCACCACTAAATATGTTGAACAAGTTTCATGACAATCTAATTCAATTTGTAACCTTTACCGTATTTCCTTCATTAAAATACCACATAATTTCATTTCTACATTTTAATCATCAAAAACCTTGCTATACCTTTAACTAGATCACGAGATAATGACCTACCTCCTCATACACTCATATGAAACATATCACAATACCCTTGAGAATATAGAATACGGCAAAACGATATCATTACAAATAAATACCATTTACTTAATAAAACCGTTTTCTAAAAGATTTAGTATTTATACAAATCTTTGCAAAGCGCCGCTACAACCCATTTGGGGAACCCGTTCGGGATGGTGCGGATTATCGTACATGCTCGGGCTTAGTAGTGCGAGATTCAGACCTTTGCAAGGAGCATTCGGTCTCGAGAGATTTAAAATACGATATCTTAAGAAAATGAGATTTTTAGAATATAAAATATATATTAAAATTATTTTTGTATAAATATATGTATATATATACTTAAAATATCTATTTTGTAATTAAATAAATATTCCACCTTATTTTCTAAAAATCACAAGATTCATTTTACATTAAAATACAATGAATTCCATACAATTTTAATATTACACTTTAATACCATATATTATGAAAGTTAAGTTATTCTCATTAGAATTGTCACAAGTATAAAATCTACAATTATTACAACTTTAAATACGATTAATAAATACTTGGGATGTATTTTGAAAACTATACAAAAGTGTTATATATAAAAAACCCTCAAGTTCTATAAATTACCCTAAGGACCCTAGTAAACATAGGTTTAAGCGGGACCAGTCTCTTGAGCCTCAGGGAGCCGGAGAAGTGGGTGCTTGCCTATTTAAGATAGACAACTTAACAACGGTGTTATCAATACGGTAATCGTATTTGAAAAAGACACAAATCCTGCCGCCCATGTGCAGCGGTTACCGATAACATCAAAACAATCAGGACTTCAATTTACTTTTCTAATTGTCTGACTCAGTTTGAGTCTCATTATAATCTGACTTGAATATGATTCAAGTACAATTTACAATCTATAATCTACAATCTACAATCTACAATTTACAATAGTACAATTCAACATGAATCCATTATTCAATCTATCAACTTGACTGAACCGAACTATGGATATACATTCCATTTATATGAGTATACAGTTACATGCATGATTCTACAGCTACATACATGATTCTCCAGTTACATCAGTTTACTGATATCATGGTTTCGGTCAGTCATCCAAACATACAATCTATACAGTTTACAATACAATACAACAATACAATCAAGATAACATGGGGTTTAAGGGGTAGACTGGTACGGAAGGTGTTAAAAGTGGCACGAGACTGCAAGATTAAGACACCTAACATGAATCCAATTGTCGTTGTTCCGGGTTGTATAACGGAGCCTTGTACTTCCATTTGCCCTGGTCTCTAGCATATAGGGACTCCTCTCGTATACACTGGCATCTTCTGTACCAAGCTACAAACAACAACGTTAACACAACACTATAACAATATAATACAACATTAAGAGTTACCTTCTTATTCTGTCTATCCTACTTTCCCTTTATCTTTGGGACTTTCCGAGCGATTTGTTCGCTGACGACATTCTCTTTCTTTCTTCTTTGAATGTCGTTAGATGATCTGGACATTCCTGAGATCGAGCCCTCTGCTGAAGACTTGGACCAGTTCAGTGAAGACCTCAAGCTCTAGTTCATTGTACACTTTACATTCGGTACTTTTTCATTTCTGTTATGTCATTGTTTAGGCATTGTTTTTTTATCAGTTATATTTACTTTTCATGCATTGTACAGAAAGAATGTGAATAAATAAAGTTGTTGTTTTTAATTATATCTTGTCTCTTGTGCTTTACTTTTATATTGCTTAGATGCGCTTAACGTATTTACTTCACAGTAAATACGTAGCGGCCTCGTCCCGTCCCCTTCGCCGTATACCGAGAAGCGGGACGTGACATTTAACCACCGCCACTGTGTCTTTGCATTCTACAGTTATATACAATGTTCCCAACTTAATGCCTCTTATTACAACCATAGCTTTTTTGGAGATCTTCCAAGCACCACCTTCAAAAATTGTTGTATATCCCATACTGTCTAGCTGACTCAAGAACATAGATTTCTCTTCAGGCCAGGAATATATCTAACATCTTGCAACTTCCACTGAGTTCCATTTGCAGTCTTTATGTAAACATCACATTTCCCAATGATTTCTAAAGGTTCATAATCAGCCAAATAAATATTTTCAAACTTCCCTGCAGCGAAATTGTGCAATAAGTCCTGTACGGAGTTGAATGAAACGAAACACCAGAATCCAGAATTCAGAACTTAATAGGACTGTCAACGCTGCAGATAAGAGCATCATGGATCTTTTTAGTAGTAACATTTGCAGAAAAAGACGCTTCTTCCTTATGATCATTCTTCTGGTACTTTTGAAGCTTTTTGTTCTTCTTTGGTTTAGTGCGATTATTGGAGAAGTGGCCCTAAATACCACAATTTCAACGGTTGATATTTTTGCGAGGCTTTAATTTACTTCTCCCTTTGGACTTAGATCTGTCATTGCTCAGCCTATGTCGTAGTTGAAAACTCCTTCCTCTGTTTTAGGTACTCAAAGCAGACCTCGAAGATTCTCCTGACTCTCTCCTGCGAACATCCTCGCTGAAAATCAAATCTCGGATTTTATCGAGTTTTTACTTCTTACTCCCTTAAGAAGTGCTCACCGCGGTCACAGTTGCGGCCCAGTTTTCAGGTTAGGAGGACAACATGATCAAAACTTTGATCTCGTTATCGAAGTTTATTTCCACAGAACACGATTGAGTTGTAATCATATTAAAATCATTAATGTGATCCACGACAGATGCATTTTCTCTCATCTTCAGATTAAATAGATGACGCATCAAATGTACTTTGTCAGAGACAGATAGTTTTTGTATATATTTGATAGCGCCTTTATCAGATTCGTTGTAGTTTTCTCATTGATAATTTTGAACGCAACATTCTTTACCAACGTCAGATGGATCACACCCAAGGCCTGACGATCTAATGGATCCCAATTTTCTTTCTTTGTATCTATTAGTTTCATACCCAATAAGGGTTCGTGATATTTTTTCTGATATAAGTAATCTTCAATCTGTATCTTCCGGAACCCAAAATCCTTCCCATCAAATTTATCGATCTCCACTTTTCTTTCATCTGACCTCATCTTTTGCCTACCGCAAATTTAACTTTCTCTCTCGGATTTTTGAACCAACACCTTCAAAATTACAATCCAAAAAGATGGGGAGTGGACACAAACGTCGTCGTCCACCGTAAATTTAGACCGTAAAATCGAAGACCCTTTTGATTCCTTACTCTGATACCAATTGTTAGGAATATTTCCACCGAATATATGATAACGACGACGGATAAAAGAAAACAATCGCACAAATAAAATGGACACAGAGGATTTATAGTGGTTCAGCAATTTGTCTAGTCCACTTGCCGTACTGATTTTTCTTATTCTTTGTTTTTAAGATACAAGATTACAAATAATTTTCTCTCACTGCCAAATTGGGATTATTGATTATGCCACGAAATGTATGCAGCACATTTTTTCCTTCTATGTTAACCCTTTTTAATGTAGGTTTAAGATTTTCTTTCTCACATGGCATATGTCGCTTTCATCCTGTTTCCATGTCTCCTTCAATTTTAGTACTTTTTTTTCAATCGCTTCACATGCAAAAATTTCCCTGGTACAAAATTTATGCAAATCAATGAGTGGGCCCTCAATGTGTTGTTGCCTTTGATTTTTTTTTCATGAACATGTTTTGTCCCAATCATAAATGCATACAAACATACATTTCCATCTCATTGTCACGTCAAATACATGGACCTGACTTTTTCTGGGCTGATTTAAATAGGGCTTTTTTGGACTGCCTACTAGTTTTAATTCATTTTTAACACTTTGGTCACTAGTTTTCTGATGACATTAGTGAGTACATAAGCAGGTTACAATGAAAGATAAATCCTGATGTTACGTCACAGAAGGGGGGTTTCAACGCAATTCCTGTGTTAAAGTAAAATCGTAGCCTGAATGATAACTTGAACATTTTAAACTTTTAATGGGTTGTTGCTCTGGTAATGTTACAATTACGAACAAAGCTGAGATTCTAGTGTTTGGTTTGCTAAAATACAACCTTCCGCCTAAACCTCACGACACAAAGGCTCAACTTTTTACAATAATAAACTCCAAAACAAATGCAAGCAACGTCAATTTATTCCATGACGGCGACACAAAAAGATTGATTTTTTGACTTGAACCACAGCCAAGAATTTCGTTCTTATTTATGCAAAACTAGTACCATGCAACATACCAAACAAAGGATTTACTAATTACCTGGAACAAATATTACATATCTTCTTGAAGGGAACCAAACAATCTGATGCATGATTGCTACAGCTCAATTAGATACTTAAGTTTTAACCATATATTATATCATGATTTAGTTACATGTGGTCCTAATCATCACAACCAGTCATGCTTTACAAAACATAAGTTTCTGTAGACAAAAGCCAGTTAATTTTACATATTACGTAGACATCGAACCTAATCTCCAATACCGAGTGAACCAGGGCCCAGCAAACTTGCAACTTTTTTCACATCGCTAAATATTTACAGTCGATAGAAAATAATAAGCTCTCTAAATATGTCATCAACTACTCTCATGCCCTATGGCACCGCTAGAATCTTTCTGAACTCGTGCCTCTTGCCCCCAATGCATCCAGTACTTGCCAATGAGGTGATCCAAACCTGGTCTGATTTTACCGGATCATCATCTTCGTTCCTGTGCCAGCTCCAAAATGCATGCGTCGCATTAACGATCTTGAGCTCACCATGACCAAAGCTTGCTTCCCGGAAAACTGACCACTGTGGCTTCGGACGATACCTGCAATTAAATTTGGATGAAGAAATGGGAGATGCAGATAGGGTTGCCAATAGATCAGATTCAACAGATTTTTACCAACTTTTTACCCGACCCCAAGAAGTCAAGCTGGACTTTTAAAGTAAATTTTAAGCCCACATTAAAAGGTTTCAGCTATGAGACGAGTTTCTGTGCCAACGGATTTTAATTAATTGTTGACAGGAATCGAAAAGCAGAATACACAGTGGCACTGGCGGACACATGACAACACACTATTCATTGATACATGTCTCTTTACTTCTTTTCATTCTACTCTAAAAATTCTTGCAATAGCAAACTTGCAAGTAGAGCAATGAATAGTATGATGCCATGTCCCACCATCCTACAGTGTCAAGTGGCAATGAATACTCTGTTTTATCTTCTCAATGCTGTTGTCAGGAGAATATTAGGACATTTAGATGTTCAAAATGACGACTGCAACATTACAAAATCAAAATCTACACAATTGCTAAGATATGGGTCTTCTAGGTTATGATCAGCTTTCCTATGCATGTGGATGGCTAAAATTATATGATAATATATATTTTTAATTAAATAGATGTGTTCAGGTTCATTCTAGGATATTTCATTTTTGGATAGGATTCATGTCAAGCCTGCTCGGTGAACACCCCTAGATGCTGGACCGTAATGTAATTGATTAAAATATTAACAGCTTTAAAAGCTCGCAAGACATGCTATAAGTCATAATTGAATAGCTGACTTACCTGTGAGCTAAGCCTTCTCTATTGCCTCCATCGCCAATGGTTATATGTACAGAACCACAAGGATCCAATACATTATTGTAGACACGTTCCTGATACAAAGTCAAATGGTCAAGATTGAAGAGTACTTCAAAGAAAAGAGGTATAAAGAAATGGAAAAGCTTGAAGATTATTACCGAGCGTTCATAAGCATGAACATGGCCAGCAAGCATAATATCTACACCAGCAGCATAAAGCAGCGGCTCCATTGAAGCCTTCATGCTATCCCCTTCCCCTTGATGAGCCCAATTGCTGTTGTACCATGGCACATGCATCAACACTATCAGCCATGGCGTCCTTTCCCTATCTACCTTAGCAAGATCCTCCTACAAAATTGAATCTAATGAATACTCTTCATAGGAATTACAAAGTAAACTTCTCTTCTTTTTTCTGGGTTTATGACCTCGGAAAAGAAGAGGAAAAAGAAACTATCTTCTCCATCTGGCATATGTGTTGGTAAAAGCATAGGCTGAATATAAATTCAGATAAGGACAATAATTCACAGGAAATCACGCTTCACATTTCGATATTTGATGCTGAGCCAAATGCAAGTACCAGCAGGAAAGGAAGCTTAACAGAGACAAGCGCTTTACTACGAGAAATCAGGATGATAATAAGATGGTTGCTAATAGCCTAACCTGTGTTAACACAGATAACGAAGTGAGATTAGTGCAGTTCAAACTTGATGCACACTAGTTATCCGGCGCATGCTTTTCACATGAAACAATAATGTCTGCAGTTGGTTATTTTTAAGGCAATCATAAGTTTAAACTAGCAAACTATTTTTAATGATTTATATACAAAAACAAATATATGGATAAAAGCATTTTTGCTGTAAAATATTCTTCTTGCACTTTCCAAATTTTTTTAGAACTTCTATGGAAAAAGACAACTGGAATTTTGTTTTTCTTCTGAGAATGCCCTTTACAGGAAATGCCATATGGTATATGAATAGATGAGCACATGCATTCAATAAGATGCATGTGAACTGTGAAGTCAAAATTCAAACAGGCAGCACCCAAGACTTTACATTATAGTAGTAGAGAAGAAAAATAGAGGGTCTATGCAAGTATTATATTTAATTATTTTCGTTTATGTATACACTTTAATTTTCGATTATTTATTATGTCAAGTATTGGTTTATGTTTGTTATGTTCATAGTCATTTGCAAAGGCTGCTGCCATCTATGAGTTCGTTTTCTTGGTTCATCAAGAATTAAATAGAGCGCCTCCAAAAACAAAACAAATAGAGAACAGGCAATAGATCACAACAGAGACGAAATATCACTACAAGGAATTCCATCTAACCTTTAGCCAAGCATACTGCTCCGAACCCTCATCATAATCCGTATAACAGCCAAGCATGATAACATGAGCCCCCGCCACTTCAAAAGAGTAGTACAAGTTCGAACTAGATCCGCTCTCTTCATAAGGCATCCTCCACCGTGCATTATATGCTTGAAATGGAGACTTAAAGAACAGTATGCGCTCCTTCTCATGATTCCCCTGTGTCACCATGAAAGGTCTTGAACTAGCAAGCGGCTGAACAAGCGCACCAAAAGAATCCCAGAGGTGCTGTTGATAATCAGCATATGATAAATCACCCGGAATCAAATGCAGGTCATGTTTGCAAAGACCTATGTGTTCTAAAGTGGTCGATGTCCACTCTGTTTGGCCAAGATCACCAGCTACCGCAAAACTTATCGGAAATTTGGAGGGTGGAGTCCTAAATTGGAATTCTGGATCTCGTCCTCCGCATCGGTAAAAGTAAATTGTATCGTCTTCAAGAGGCCCGATAACTACATGGTGGATAGAGCCAGAAGTATATAGCAAGTAGCTGTACGACGTGCTATCTCCTCGAGCCAATGATGAGTATTTTCCAGGCGAGGTTCCATATTCAACAATTGAAGGAGAAGACGTGTCATCGGTTATCCATGTGATTCTCATGTGCTTTTCCCCAGCTAAAGAGATGTGAACCTGCACTAAACATTTACATTTAGAATAAAGGTTGAATAAAGTGAAGAATCGAAGCATATAGATATTTCTGCGATTTTTATAGTACTTAAACTGTAGCAAGGATTGAGGTTAATAAATGCACCAATCATGAGATGCGATAGAATCATAGTTGATGGAGATCCAGGGGCTCGAGGTAATCATGGATGGAGATAGTTAAATCGATACTGTCGGGATGTCCTAAATCCGAACTATGTTTTGATTCCCAAGCCGGCTTTGTTCACGAACTGTTCAGGCCTTTCCGAAGCGGAGCGAGTCCGACAATGCATTGTTATATTATTTGTATAATATAAGTTATTTCAATAAATTAAAATGCCAATTTTTTGGTTTTATAGTTGATAATGAGATGAGCTTTTATAGTTGACCGTGATCAAACTCGTTTGAATTCAAAATCTTCCTCCCATTTTGTTGGAGGGGGTAGTTATGGGGATTTAAATTTTGAATTTAAATGGTGAAATGATTCCATTCGCATTCCTTCAACTCTTATTTATACCAACCTATTTTCTTTGTTCCATATACACAACTATTATTTTCTTCTATTCTCTCTTTATTTTTGGTAGTCAAAAGATCAAGTTTTCGGAGCAATTCTCTGCGGGTGCAACGCAGTGGATTGAAACACAAGATTGGGTTGTTGTATCCTGAAAATAGTTCGCACAAAGCCCTGATACATTGTAAGGAACGAAAATTGCTTTAAAGATGGCGATTATGTGCTTCAACTCAATCTATTGTGTTGTATTTTTTTATTGTCATTGATTTCAACCCTAATTTTGCAACAATTTAAAGCAATTTTCGTTTTTGTCAATGACACCGGAAAATTCCACGATGAAGATGACAAGTCACAAACTTGACAAACTTTATTGCTTCGACGGTACGAACTTCAAACGGTGGAAAAAGAAAGTCCACCTTCTTCTCACAACTCGTAACATTGTCTACGTACTCACTCTTTGAAGCCCATCATACCGGAAAATACGGTGAAAGAAACGTTCGCACAAAAGAAAAGACAGCAAAAGTGAGAACAAGACGACTATCTATGCAAGGGACGCATCCTAATGCAATGGCGGACTCTTTGTTCAGCGTATATCAACATATAGAAACAGCGAAGGAATTGTGGTGGGCATTTGAAGCAAAGTACAAAACCGAAGATTCGGGAAAGAAGAGTTTTCTGGTAAACAAGTATCTAGATTTTAAATTTATCGATAATTAACCTATTCTTGATCAAGTTTACGAATTACATAAACATCTTACCGAAATTCGTTAACTTGGTATCACATTTGATACGTTCCATATTCATGCAATTATTCATAAATTACCCAACTCTTGAAAATCTTACAGAAAGACTCTTAAACATAATACTAAAGAGTTCGTTTTTGAGTTGATATGTCACCATCTTCGAATAGAAAAGGAATGTCTTCATGACAAGAAAGATAAACCAAAGGAAATGATTTCCAAGGCTCATGTGGTGGAAGTAACCATCAAAAGAATAAGT
The DNA here is from genome assembly GCA_030015575.1 of Agapanthus africanus. Taxonomy (NCBI): domain Eukaryota; kingdom Viridiplantae; phylum Streptophyta; class Magnoliopsida; order Asparagales; family Amaryllidaceae; genus Agapanthus; species Agapanthus africanus. Next base: position 966,263,288 of record CM057338.1, read on the forward strand.
TTAAGGCTCGAAAGACTGCAGACTTTAAGAAGAAAGGCCAAAAGAATGATTTAAAATTTTTCCATTATAAAAAGGCCGGTCGCTTCAAGAAAAATTGTCGACTCTTCAAAAGGGAGAAGAAATCGGAAGCAAATATAGCCAATGAATTCATTACATAAATTTGCAATCTATAAATGGAATATTTGTGAGAAATATTGCGTATGTAATATGATGTTCAAGTTGTTTTTAATAAATAATGATGTTATTTCTATTTATATGTTGATTTCTATTCCTTTTCTGCAAGATAGATAGGAATATGTATATTCTCTCGTATTAATGCATGATTAATTTAGAAGTTAATCCCCGATGTGTTAATCAATTTTTGATATATATCGAACTTGTGTTCAAACTAATTTACCAGAAAATCTTTTAAAAAATGAATTTGTGAAAACAATTTTTGGTGAGGATATTATTTTATTTGTATAATATATAACAATTTTTTTCCATGGTTTTTGTATATATATAAGTTATATTTTTCTCTCTCTAAGTTAATAGGCTATAGTTTCACACATATCTAGATCATGATGTTTGAAACTTCGGCTTAGTTGAATAATATGAATGGGTTGATTAAAGTCTCTTAATGTAGCCTTTGAGTTTTAACCATTGGTAGTTGTAGGAATTATAGGCCTAAAGCCAGCATAGGAATGCAAGCCCCTAAAGTAGTCAATAAGGTTTAGCATTGGACGGAACTAATGTTTTATTAACTGTTCTTGAATTCATATGGATGCAATGTTCCATGCTATCATCTCAAGTTTGAAGAATTTCCTTGCATAACCTTCCATTTTTTATGTAGAGACCATCAACATAGAATAAACAATACCATGCTTGCGTAGAGTATATATACACGGTTTCTTATGTATTTTGGAATTATTTATGTGCTAATCATACATATGTTGCATGTATACATGATAAGATTTTGCATGTGACTATTGATTTTCTATGATTTTAAAAATTAAGCCCTTAAAATTTTGCATGAGAAACATTTTATTTCTTGATTACTTAACTTTTCAAGCATCTCTTTATATGCGCTTCCACTTGCATGATTAAATGTGCAACATATGGATGATATTTTTAATGATATGTTGAATGAGTATTATATAACTTTACTGCATAAGAAATTATGGGACAAAGTGTTATTCACCGCATATCACATATATTCAGATTAAGTGAAAAATTATGACATCGTATAAACTTTAGAAAAGGAAAAAAAACACTCTAAATCGTTTTTATGTATAGCAATGACATGCTCTTGTTAGGCTAGGCTTCCAGAGCCTAGACAAAATTTATTGCTCCATCCAAGTACGGAAAGAAAGCAGAGTAGTCAAGGAATCTTCTTTATATCCTTTTTGGCCCGAGTCTAAACCGATGATTGTCATTAACTGCGATAATGATGATGCTAAATTAATAGCGTGGAAACTCTCGACACTTTAGTCTAAGATATTGTTATATCTAACAATTACTCAGCGATAATTGTGTAATTAGGATAAACTGTATGCGTACAAATCGGAATCTTGTTGATACTCTTATTAAAAGTTTGTCAGAAGATTTGCTACTGAAGATATTATTGGGGATAAGATGAAAACCTTACACTTAAATCAACCATCATTGAAATCATACTCGATGCTTGTGTTCCAAATGCTGCGAGTTCAAAGGAAGAGTAGATATTATGATTGATTGTAAAAGCATAAAAACTTATCCCTAAAATGATCATGCTTGGATCTTATAGGTAAAGGAAGCGGAAGAATTATTTCTTAATAGGTGATAAAGTATGATTACAAGAACACTAAATTGCCTACCTATATGAATATGAGCATGTGGCCGCCTTCTATAAGATCAAAAGGTTTTCTCAGAAGCGTTCATGAAATCAGAACATTCACATGGCTATAATGATGCAAACTTATGAATTACTTGATCTTTTAAATGTATATATATGCTTTATATCTGGTACTTTCGCAGAAGGGTCCTCGGTTCAAAACTTCGATTACCGTGCATCTTGATTGGACTTTGATGTAAATGTACTAAGTGAAAATTCAAGTCCAGAAGACATCTTCATGGAACGTATGTACATTTAGTACCAACCTTTATTTGTTTTTTGATTTTTTTGAAATTGGTGGGGAATGTTATATTATTTGTATAATATAAGAAATTTCAATAAATTAAAATATCATTTTTTTTGGTTTTATAGTTAGATAAGGTTTTATAGTTGACCATGGTCAATCTTATTTGAATTCAAAATTTCCCTCCCATTTTGTTGGAGGGAGTAGTTATGGAATTTAAATTTTGAATTCAAATGGTGAAAAGATTCCATTTGCATCCCTTCAACTCTTATTTATACCAACTTGTTTTCTTTGTTTTATATACACAACTATTATTTTCTTCTCTTCTCTCTTTGTTTTTGGTAATCAAAAGATCAAGTTTTCGGAGCAATTCCCTATGAGTGCACGCGGAGGGTTGAAACATATGATTGGGTTGTTGTATACTGGAAGCAATTTGCACAAACCCCTATTGTATTGTAGAGAGCGAAAATTACTTTAAAAATAGCAATTGCGTGCCTCAACTCACTCTATTGTGTTATATTTTTCCTTGTCATTGATTTCAACCCCAATTTTGCAACAACATGCACTACGCAGAGTTATTACGGGGGTTCGGGGGCCGGAATTCTGTATGTAATTAATCCTAATGCTATCTAAGGGTTTAGGGAGGCTAAGAAGTCGCCATCTGATAAATCTGTAATCGCTCCAGTAAAATAGGTGAAAGGGTCTTTGCTACTACCCATGATTTTTCCCAATTTGGGTTTTCCACGTAAATCTGTGTGAATGTGTGTTGATTGCTTTTGTTTGTGTTTTTTTTATCTCATTCATCCATAGCAGATATGTTCGTGTTCATTCAATTAGAGACGACAATCACCAGCACTGGATGAAGGGCTTATTGTTGTTGAACTGTTTGAGTAAATTGCTCCTTAGTACGTACCTTGAGCAACCTATTCTCTTTTCCTAATACGCGCTTTGATGTCTTCAAAATAAAATCAAATGTTTGTTCTAGAACCTCTTTGTGTTCCTGGAGTAGGATTCAAGGCCCTGTTTGGGAATGAGATTAAGTTTTCTAAACTGTGGTTTCATAAAGTTAGCAAAACTCAACTCTGAAATGCTAACTTTGATCTGAGATAGTTGCGGTTATCTTAACTCCAATCTGATCAAAGTTTCGTAAACTCCATTTTTGGAGTTTGGGGCTTGCAAACCACAGTTTGCATACCCCATGCCATCACTTAAAAAAAACTACAGTTATCCTAACATCCATATCAAAGTGTTTTGATCACTTGAGGAGGGTAGAAGTGCTGTACTGGGCAAACTAAAGGGGTGCAATGAACCCATAAAAAGAGCAGCTTTGAAATGAAATGGAAATTTGTTGCACAAATCAAGTTAGGGCTATATCACAACCATCTCAAAATCACAAGATGATTAAAAAATATTCATCGAATTAGAAATCACACACCTGCTGGGGCTCAGAAGAATGCTGGGGTTTCCAAGTGAAGCTTAGGGTTTTGCGAGGCTGAGGTCGCACGTAATCCTCCTCGGATCCCGATCCGGTTGCGATTGAAGAAGAAGAAGAGATTAGGGCTGCGATCGCTAACACAAACATCAATCGAAGCTCCAACGCTGGCTGAGTTGTTTGGGATTCCTTCAGTTTGAGCTCAACTGATGATGAGTGGTAACTCAGAAAGGGACTTTCCCAAAATGCCCCTCTAAAAAGAAATGGATATTTGTTCGTGCAGAACCGAAAGCACAACGACAGAGGTGCCGTCCTCTTTTGTCCGCTGCAATTCAAGGGATAATTGTGGAATTCTTTTTTGGGATTTATTTTTTAAAAAGTAAATAAAATTACAGGAAAATGCTTTAGGCCGGATCCACTACTATCCCAGGTAAGTCCTACGGTCCATATTAATATAAAACAGGAAGGCCTAGGATTGTGTGAGGTCAAGAAAATGATCCAACGGATGAAAGATGGAAAGAGAGGATTATGGTGCTATAAAAAGACGGTGGGATTAGATTTTAGGGTTTACAAAGTTGGGCAAAAATCATCTGACACATACTTTTCGAGTTTTGAAGTCCCCTAACTTTGATTCCCATTTTGGATATGAAGTTGGGATGGATGTAGTTTATTTTTAAGTGGAGATAACGAGATGCAAACTATGGTTTGAAAGCCCCAAACTTAAAAATGGATATTACAAAACTTTGATCGGATTGGGGTTAAGATAACTACAGTTATGTTAACTTCAAAATGGCAACCAAACAAGCCAAAGTTAGGATTTTGGGATTTGGTTTTCCTAACTTTATGAAACCGCGATATAGAAAACTTAACTCCATTCCCAAACAATGCCAGACTTATGAAACGCTCATAATGAAAACTCAACTCCATTGTCCTCCCGCCTCGGGTGGTCTCCCGAGCTCAGGTGACCACTAAAATCCTCTCTCTCTTTCCCACTTCGGGATACGCTCAAAACACTTCCTCTTTCAAAATTTTTTTCCCTTGGGGCGCTGTTATGCATCTCACAATGGGGCTGTTAGCCCTATTGACTACCCAACCCTCTGCTCGGGCAGCGGGACTCCTGTGTGATGGTTCCCGATATGTTCAAGCGCCCTCAAAAACCATTTTCAACCACGACTCCACACACACAAAACACATATTTTACATTGAGTTTGCATCATCCGCAGACCCGTTAATCGGAGGTTCTCTCGGCTCAAAACGAGATACAAGTAACGACAGTTTTGTCCGCGGCTGCTGGAGATTAGAATTCCTACGGTCAATAAACCCCTGCCCACAATCGAGCAGGGCGAATATGCACACGTCTGAAACACGTGCGCATCCTACCTCAATGGGGCGACGAAAAACATTTTACAATGTCTTTCTATGTTAACCACTATACATAGTTTGTTAGTTACTGCACATAAATGTCAAAGACATTAAAAGAGTATTTAATAAATCTGCGAAAGGTGTAAACAAATTAAGGACCTAAAATGTAAACAAATTAAGGACCTAAAATCATTTAAAAAAATGCATGGGGAACTTCTGTCGAGTTTTTAAAGCCATACGGACCTAAGCCTACCATCCTTTGGTCGCATGGGCCAAAACCTTTCTCCCAGAAATATTAAAGGATTTATAATCCTGCGTTGGCTGCAGTTGAATAAGCGTAGAACAACAGAAGAACACTGACAAGCATGGAAGCTTGGAGGGATAGGACCCATAAGCGGGGTGGATGAAGAGAAAGGGTAGTTGAAGTTTTAGTGTATCGGGTATCGGACTGTAGATAACTAGATAAATATTTACGAAGAAAGATGGACTGTATTGATGGCTTATCTATAATTCGATGGACATTATCGACAAATTTATCATGCTGGAAATAATGTCTATAGGCTAAGTGAACATTGGCCAGCAATATTCTCTTGGGGGACAAAAGAATCTCTTGTATTTCTAATTAGGAGGAAATACCGGATCAACAATTATGTTTTTCTATTATTGGATTCCAGTGTTCTGGTCCTTTCTGCTGCCTGCTTATAACAACAGCGGCAGCAAGCGTTATCCCCGACCTTTTGGGTCAAACATATGAATCTGTTTCTTTCATTCTGCTCTAATAAAACCCGTCTTCTTATTTAAATCAACAATGATTCTTTCGCTAGCAGATCCGACGTTCTTATCCCTAACAATATGCAAGAACCTTTTGTTTGTTTTTGAAAAGCAAGCACCACCTAAAAGACAAAAATAGGCCACCAAATTCATTCTTGGTAGAGGAGTGATCTGTTTAGTTTGCTCTCTTTCAAATCAAGCAACTTACATTGAAAACTAGACTCTCCTCTAGCTCTTTGGTCTTTTGATAACAAATGAGATTATAGCAATCGACCACGAATTTATATTTAAATAAGGCTAGCAAACATCAATATATATTTTCAAGATTAAAAACGCCATGATTATGCTCTATTGACTTACTTATTTTTTTTTCTTGATAGGAATATGCTCTATTGAAGCAACCATGAACATGCTTTATTGATATTTAATTTCCATGAAATATTGGCCACCACTCCTTGTCATGACTGCAATTTTACGTTCTTTTTTCCCATTGTTCCTTTTTTTAGTTCATGTTCCTGCAAGTTGCCTAATAACCTCTTGATGTATGTTTAAATTATGTGAAGATTTTAATTAGATTATTATAGTACATATGATTCCATGTCTCACCACTCCATGAATCCCCATGTGATCGATGATTGATAAATTTGATATTCAACTCCCTCAATTATTGCTGAGCTGGCACTGAAGCCCCAAAGGCCCAAAGCCAAAGAAGATTTCAAATATCCAGTGGCACAACCGCAAATAACACACAACTCCAAGCCCCTTTGCATTCTCTATCCCCTTAAAAATCGAGGGACGCCTCCCTTTCCCCTCTCTCTCTCTCAAAGCGTGGCGAGAAAAGGAGAAGAGAGAGAAACTTTCTCTCTCCTGCTTACCCTCAAATCTAGGGTTTTTCCAAGGTCAGAGATTATAATCCTTTCTATTTTGTTTGTGTTTTGACTCAAGATATCATCTTTGTTTGGTTATTTGATTGCTTGCGGTCTAATTTGGGGCAGTTTCGAGTTTTGGATCCAGGGTTTCTCTTTTTTGAGCTGATATTTTGATTAGAGTCGTAAAAATTTGGTTTTGGCGATTAGGGTTTTGATGCCTTGCAGGTCCATGACCCTCAGTTGTCCAAAGACTTTATTTTTAGGTGTTTTGTGACATAATCGGAGTAATTTTCTCCTATCTGGAAACCGTGTGGATTTTGATTAAAGGCTTGTTCTTTACTATCATTTTAATTGGAACGATAATAGTTTTGGTAGGGTTTCGGTGCTGCAAGTCAGTAGATATCCATATTAATGCTATTGTGCGTTCTTGAAGAACTCGGTTTGATTATGTATTTGCTTAGATTCCTAGGGCATTTTGATGCGTTATAATTCTTCTAATTTTTTTTTCCTGCAAATTAATTATTCTTAGCATATGCGTAGGTTCGAAACATTCTGAATTTTAGGTAGAAAGTTTGTTGGACTGGTTACTGTGCTTTGATTTAAGAGGTTCTGTTTCCGCATCAGGATCATGCTTATTTTTTCTAAATTTTTTAAAAAACCTTTTTTAGTCATATTTGTTTCGGAGAATTGACAATGAGAGAGAGTATGGGGTTTAGACTGTAAGCTCAGTCCAGCTGAATCCTCAATTTGCTGCCATGTTAGTCATTGTATCCTATAGATTATTGCGTATTCTTTTTCCTAAGAAACCAGTGTAAATTAAATAGACATTCAGTACCTTTGTTGGATCAGATGGTGATCTGTTTTAGCCCCTTTTATTCATTTGTATTGGCAATTACTATTTTATGCTTGTACTGAGACGAACGGTTGCTGCTGTATGGCATGACACTCCAAACCACTACAGCTTTCTTTTTGTACCCAACTGTTCGTCATCAAGATGCTGGGTTTTGCTCAAAGAAGGCGATATCAGTATAGTATATTAGTATAGTGAGAATTGCATTTTCTGATGCACTCTGGAGCCTCATGTTTCTGTGCAACAATCATATTTCTAGTATTATTAGTGTAGATTATAGGCAATTTTTGAAACATGCGCAGATTACATGTATGATTGCTGTTAAAGTGTCTACTTGCGACCTTTCAAGCCTTCTCTATTCTGAGGAGGATCGTGGGACGGAGTTTTTAATTTCTCTATTCAAAAATTATTTTCTCCATTATATCATTGGCAGTGGGATAATGCTATATAGCTGTTATTGTTGCTTGTCTCAAAATTAGTCATGTCGGGTTGTTCTGAAAGATGTTTGAAGTATGATTGGAACCAAATGCTGAGAATATGATTCGATATTAAGTCAACTACAGTGGTTAATGATATTTCCTCCCTTTTCCTTTATATATATATGATGTGTGTATATCTTGTCTGCAGCAGCATCTTTTAGGAAATGGACAATCTTTGGCAATTAGGAAATGAGTTTAGGGGCCACTCAAAGGTTGCAGAGGATAATCAGTGGCTTACTATGAGCTCCAAATTGGCTGAACTCGCAAGAACAAAGGGCAATCGTATGAACAATATTGATTACTCCAAGAACCCAGTGGAAGAAAAATCATGGGAGAAGCTTGTATTTCAGGAAGACAACAGATTTGAAAATCTCAATCTTAGTCTTATGAATCTTGATCTCAAGATGAATGATGTTCCAGTTAAAACTTCCTTCCGAAATGGTGTGTACAACATGAACCCGGTGTATCAAAAAAGCAATGCCAACAGTTTCAGCAGCTTTAAGACGAACGCAGGTTTCAGCAAGTATGCTAATATTAACAGTGCCAAAGATGTGAACAATAATAGCAGTGGAACCAATAACAACAGCAACATCAACAATAATGCTGCTGATAAGAGGTTCAAGACATTACCCTCGACAGAGATGCTGCCAAGGAATGAAGTTCTTGGGGGTTATATTTTTGTGTGCAACAATGACACCATGCAAGAAGATCTCAAACGACAGCTGTTTGGTATTCTCACCATCCCCTTTAGTGATTTTTATTTTTATCATATTTCTATAAATAATTTCAAAATGTATTGCAGTGCTAGAACATATTTCTTCTTTTTCATTGCATGTTTATATATATCCTCACCTTCACTTAGAAGTACGATGGAGGTATTTCGAATCTTGTTGGTCACTTTTGCTTAGTGTCATTTTGAATCTAGTTGGTTAACTGGAGTCAAATCATTATATTCGTGGAATATTGTAGATAATAGAAATCTCCACCTGACTGAAGCTGTTAAACGAAATGTGGGCAAATAGTAGCTCGAAAGTTTGTACCAATGGATTTGGTGTTTGTCCCTGTGATTTAGACAGTTTGTGTAGTGATTGGCTCCACTAAGTTCTGGGTTTCCATTTGTTATAATGACACCATTACTGTACTTATTAATTCGGTATCTCTTTGTTCTTTACTTTCTCTAAGGTTCAAAAAAGGGATGAGCAATACCTATTATTCTATGCCCTTGTTTAATGTGGTAAGACAACCTGTAGCTACCTTGCTGAAGTAGTTTATGCCATTATTTGAATGGAAGGAGTACAAGTTAAAAATCCAGCTTTCAAGTTAGATGCAGCTTGCCTGCACTTATGACTTCTAATGCGTGACGGCTGCTAGTGGAGAGAGACGGTGAGGGTTTACCTAAATATATGTATTATACATGGGTCAATAAGCCTTTTCTATCCCCCTAACACCCCCCCCCCCATCCCCCACCAAAAAAAAGAGACAGGAAAAAAGAAGTATGGTAAGCCTTTTGTGCTGGGGCCAGGTGGTCATTTGGCACTATCGCTGCATATAGGTACTTTACCTTTGCTGTTAGCCACTTTTTATTTGCTTCATTGATGTTGATTGTTTTAATAGTTATTGATCTGTTGCATATATCGTTATTCTGTATTCCACTGTAAGAAACTGAGAGTACCATATTATGCAATGTGCTTACAATTATTATTTTACAGGCCTGCCTCCTCGATACCGTGATTCTGTCAGGGCAATTACACCAGGGTTACCTCTTTTTCTTTACAATTATACAACTCATCAGCTCCACGGGATATTTGAGGTTTCCTTCTGTGATCTCTATTTTTTTGTTTGTTTTATGTTTAATTTCTTAATATGACATGAAAGCAGCTTAAGCACCTGCTTTTACCTTGGTTCTAGTTGAAATGTCTTCTTGCCCTTGTATGACCAGCTCTTTCCAGTCTCATGTAGCTGATACCTTTCAGTGACAATAGAATGCTTCTGTTGGTTGCTAAAGTTGATGGAATAAGGGACACCCCTTGGCTTAACTGGCTATTGTTCCTTGCAGGCTGCTAGCTTTGGCGGTTCTAATATCGATCCAACAGCTTGGGAAGACAAAAAATGCAAGGGCGAGTCGAGGTTTCCTGCACAGGTAACAAATATTAGTTAAAAACTTAATCTAGGTGTACTTTGTTTCTGGCTTTTATGCTTAGGTTTTCACTTGGCCTATTTCTTAGGTGAGGATTCGTATCAGAAAGCTTTGCAAGCCTTTGGAAGAGGATTCTTTTAGACCGGTTTTGCATCATTACGATGGGCCCAAATTTCGTCTTGAACTCTCAATTGCTGAGGTATTGTGTGTTTGTATTTGTGTTTAGTGATGCATAACATTTACATTGGTAATGAATACATATTGAAATATCTGCGTTAGTTATGAATACCATATATACCTTCTGATGGTAAACATGAAATTATAGCTTTTTTCCTTCTATGTATTCTCTGCATGATGCATTAATTTGTAAGAATATCCTGATGTCTAGACAGACTGATTTATGTGCGTACTGAGTTCCTGGACATCTTATCTATATTAACTTCAAGATAATTTTAAGAATGATGTAATGATCCTCAATAAAATCTCACTTCTTCATACATTAGTATGATTTCTTGGAAAGCTTCAAAGTCCCATGTCCCATTCTTTGCATTAGGTCATCTGTCTTTGCATTAGGTCATCTGTCTTTCAACAATTCACTAAGAACTTGTTGAATTTATAGCTCAGAATTAGATATTCTATGGTGCCTCTCTTGTTGCGTTGCTATCTGGAGGTGAAATATCATCTGTCATGCCTGAATTTTGATTTCCATCAAAGATTATTGAGATGTCTTTCATTAAAAGAAGAAAAAAAGGGGACAGAATAGTCAGATGTCAAACCTATATACTGGTCTGTGCATTAGTCCAGTTGCCTGAAAATTGTTTGTGTTAGGGTGCCGATTTGACCCCCACTTGATAATGTAACTGGAACTTGACCCAAATTTAGGTGCTGTGGATCATATATAAAGAGACGCTGTTACGAATCAAATATAAATTTGTCAAATGGGGGTGACAAATGGATCGTCGGGTTATGGTTGGCCACATTGACCCGTGTACTTGAGTAGAGCATGGCATGGACGCCTCTTGGCTCTTGTATACTTCTCATACTTCCTGTAGCCTTTTATACTTATTCCTCAGTGTAGAGTAGTGCTATTTATATTCCATACAAAACTCTTGATGGAGGACTACAAGTTTAATTGCGCTCTTTTTAGTTGGTAATTTAATGGGCACACATAATACCCCCATTATTTGTTTCTGATCCTTTTCCTGTTGTGTCCTGTGTTTAGACCTTGTCATTGCTAGACCTCTGTGAGAAGGAAGGCATGTGAGCTGAGTAGTACATTTGCATCGACATGGTCCGAGGAATTTGGTTCAGCTCTCCTGTTTTTATGAGTTACGGTTTTGGTGTGAAGCGCAAGCTTTGGAAAAACGAATCGGTGCGTTGGAGATGACTATGGCACGCTTCCTAAATAAGTGGAGTTTGGTCGCCAGTACTTTGTATGCTTGTTATATATTTATATAGTAGGTCAAATGGTTAAAGAAAAAATGCTGCAGAATATGCTTGCTTTTCTTTTGTCTTGGTGTTCCTAAATTAGGGGCTTGAACCTTTTGGGCAGAAGTAAATGTTGTAACTTGTATGGAGTTTATTTTCTTGTACCTATTATTCGTGTTTCAAACTGTGCCTTTCTTGGATTATAAGCAAATCTAAAATGTGTGTTTGAGGTCCCAAAATTGCTGTAAGCGTCTATATATTTAGCCAATTGTTATTCAGTCATTCATATGTTTAGTAATTACAATGGTCAAGCAGCAATGGCCACAGAATTTAATGAACTTTTAGCTGAGAACTAAACAACCAAAAAAAAAAAAATCTTCACACAAAGAATCGCGACACATTTCCAGAAGCCTGTTTATCAATCAGAATCTGCGGATCTTCATCATAAACTATCCAACAATCTGTTTCTTACATCAAGCAAAAAATAAAATTGATGGAAAATAATGAAAGCAAAATAAAAGAAAGAGATCATATCATGCAGGACCAAATTTGCCAGGTTCCATCATTCATTACAGATCATATCAATAACAAACACAACACATGTAGTCTCACACATAACTTGCAAGCTTATTACATGCTTCTCCTAGTTCTTTACTTTCATTACATCCTATTCAAGTATTCACACCAAAAACAAAGCCATTGCTATAAGAAGGCAGATTGTTTGAAGGCGCCTGATCCCTCACCGGCGATCTAAAGGGGTTTGGCATCACAGGGTGGGTGATGTGCAACCCCGCTCCCCTCAGAACCTGTTTTGCTTTCGTACACAAAATCTCAGTTCGATCACTAAAGAACGCGGGCACACCATTTGTCTTAATCACCTCTAGAGCCCCAACCCAACTCCCAAAACTCTCCAAATCACAATCCAAAGCAATCACAACTTGAGGAGGAGAGAGGTGAGCGGCTTGCTCTTGATACAACCCTCTCACTAAATTCACCCTCACTCGATTCCCAATCGCCGAGATAGTGCCCGATAAATTACTGGGAACAACGGTTCCGATCATTACAATCTGTACACTCCCCGACCCGTTGAGCAAATGACCAATCTCAGCAAATGCTGGCATGGAATCTAACTCCCCTTCAGGCCCAAGGTAGTGAACAATCACCTCTTTCCCCTTAACAAGTCGATTCTTTGAGCTTACTAGCGTAGTAAGTATGTGATAAATTGTTAAAGGATGAGATAGTAGAGTTGCAACAGGGCTTGAGAATGGGAGTGATAGGAGATTATAGTACTCGGACCAACCCGAAAGAAGAATCAGGTTCGAACCCACATCACGATAGTTGATAAAAGGAGCATCGGGTGGATATTCTCCTTCGCTCAAACCCCATGAATCAGATGCTCCATTAGATTTTTGAGAAAGAAGCCCAAATGGGTAATGAGAGTAGCAACTACACTTTCGCTTCCACATACCCTTCTGATGAAGACCAATCGATTCGAGCCATTTACAAGGATAATCGACGAAACAAGGGAATGTGAATATAGCCATCACCAATTCTTCTTCTCTTTCCATCATCACCTTGTAATGACCGCAAATGCCCTTGTGTTCTTCCTTCCAATGCTGCTTTTGGCAGATAGGACTACAGTAAACTACCCCCTGACAACGTTCACAGCACAAAGATTGATCATCGTGGACTTCCGTTTCACACATTGTGCACTTCCTTAGAACAACCCAATTGGACCTTACATCGACTAAGGAAAGCTCTTCCTTTGGTGGATCCATGTACTTGTTTGGACTTGGAGTCCGAGCTCTTTGCTTCTCTACATAAATTTCACCAGGAGGGTGTGAAATTGTCACAGCAACAAAGTCTCCAGTTTTTGAAACTTCAATCGGCCATTGCACATCAACCGTCTCAATAAAAGGATCGAAACATATCAATCTTCCTCTTCTTCGCAAGCCATCGTTGGACATATGAAGCAATGGGTGCACAAGAGTGATGGCTTTCAAGAATGCATAGACATAGCGAAGCTCCTCAAACGTCGGGTTTCTAAACCGCAACCCTCCACTAGAGGTGAATCGAGCGACATCAATGATAGGGTATATGTGAGAGCCAGAGGAATCTAATGATAAAGATCGAATCATCCTCTTGTTTGAAAGGGAGAGAAGGGACTCTGGTTCAAAGACAACCCTCAATAGCTCTACATTCGGTACTCGGTTAGTTTCTCTTAGTCCAGTCGTTTTCTGAGCATCGACGTCCGATCTGAACATGTGGATGCAGAGATCACCGCCATCTCCGCCGATGAATTGAGCAACAGGGAATGGTTGTTTCTTCGATGACCAGTCTGAGTCTTTGCCGATTTTAATTGAGAACAGATGATTCTGGCGAAGTCGTTTCCATGGTTCGGTTCGGTAAAGGGCAGCAGAGGCATTGGAGAGGGATCTGATGAAGGGAGGGGAAATGCATTCGACTTTGAGAAGGCAAGTCCCTGAGCTCGGGCCGAGCCCCGGCCCTGATCCAAACTGATCTTGGAATCTTGTAAAGAGATTTTTGAGGTGAACTTCCATGAGATCTGAAGTAAAAAATCAGCAGAAAATTGTAAGATTCAAATTTTATATAGTCAGGCATTAGACGCTAAACTAGAGGCTAGGGATGCAATGTTTTTGGGATACAATATTGAATTTTGATAACACTAAACTAGAGGTTAGGGATGCAATGTTTTAGGGATAACAAAACTAAAATACCCATTTTGATGCTGAAAGGAAAAATGCTGATAAAACCCTAATTCTAAGCAAATTGGGGAACACGATATTCATGGAGAGCTTATGAATCAGTAAAGGCCCTAGAAATTAGAGATCAAGGATTCAAAAATTAGTACAGATTTCAAGCAAAATGCATCAACATATACTCATTTCCTTGTATCAATAGCAACAATCAATCGCACATAAACCACCCTGGAAGCTAAAGATGAGATTTTTATCATGTTTGAGCAAACCTAAATGGGACTAAGAGAGGGAAAATGTACTTACAAGTGCTAAAACGAATCGAGATCTGAGGATGGATTTTGCTTGTAGAAAGCCAAGCGAGGAAGAAGAACTCAGAGATAGTAAAATGGGGGGAAAGGAGGAGGTTTTTTTGGGGAGTAAATTTCACTAAAACACCGTGAACTTTCACTGTTTCTCAGATAAATATCATGAATTTTGTAAATTACATATAGATATCATAAGTTTGGTTGTTGCACATAAAATACCATGCTTCCATTATCATACAAAAACCGTTGCTGTAAAGGTCAGCCTTAAAGTGACAATGTATTATCGTTCTTTAGTCGTCCTTCTGATGGAGGTCGTTTTCTCTCTCAGATGTTGTAATTTGTCGATCTTGCGGCCAACGGTGTCGAACGGTTGAAATTTAGGTTGAGCGCTGAGCGTATGGATCTCAATGGGTTGTTGGTTGTTGTGACGCCGAGCTACTTGCATGAGAAGTACCGGGGTGGGAAACCACCGTAGGATCTTCCGACGATCAAATAAGTACCAAGGAATAATGGCAGGGCAGCGGCGTATTGGAATGAGTTCCCATGTGCCTGAGTTGTCTGGAAAAGGGGTTTATATAGCGGTCGTATGGAGCAAGCCGATGTGAGATTCTTGCCGTCCGTTGCGCACCTGCGTCACGTTCGCATTGATGGCGGAATACGTCCATTAATGACGAGATACGTCCATTAATGGTGAGATACGTGTGAGACGCGAGATGTGGAGTGGCGGAGATCTCGTCGTGGCGAGATACACGGAGACGTTACGGGGCCGCTCGGGCTCTGTTCTCTCGGCCAAACAGGGACGCTGAGGAATCTCAGATACAGGATAGCTCGGAGACGAGCAAGTGAGCTGAGAAGTCTCTGCTCTGTAATAGCTCGGAGACAAGCGAGGGGGCTGAGGAGTCTAAGCTTTATGATAGCTCGGAGACGAGCGAGGGGGATGAGAAGTCTCAGCTCTGTGATAGCTCGGAAACGAGGGAGAAGGCTGAGAAAGCTCGGCTGTAGGATAGCTCGGAGGCGAGCTGTTGGCTGCTTGCTAGACGAGTAGTGAATGTACTCAGGGGAGGCCTCCCCAAAAATTGGATGATACCTCGGAGATGAGACGTCGAGAAATATCCCTTTCGCATGGTACTTCAAAGAGCTGGTTGGTGCACGTGAAAGACTTGTCATCCGCCACGTGTCTTGATCAGGGAAATCTGCACTTATGAGCATCATCATTAACCCCCGACTCTCGTTCTGGCCTATTTATGGGTCGGGTCGAGAGTGGTCTACTCGGTTTTCTCTATTCGGCTTGGTGTCGAGAATTCTCCGTGGTAGTTTGTCCAGAAACGACATGGTGTTCGGCGATTGTGTCTCCGTGCCCACATGGCGATAATTAAGTGCCCTAATTTTCGAGCGCGTTTTCAGATGATATAAGCAGATCGCTGATGGGACGACGTTGTTCCCGCCAAAATTTTCGGGTAAGAGCTATTAGTTCCTGTTTATACCAGCTTAAGTTTCGTTTACAGATACGTGTGAAACATGGCTCATTCATATACGCACATGCACACATCAGAGAAAAAAAAGGTGTTCAACGACAAAAACAAAGTATTTAATTGAACATTTTATTTTGCAGGAAATAGATCACCAAACATGGGATCGAAAGTACAGGGATTCATAAAACTATGGATAAAATTATCTAACTCTCTCTCTCTCTCTCTTTGTATTCTCCACCATGACAAAGCGGCAATCTTCACGAAGAGTAGCTACCCATCGGTCAGCACCGCACCCATCCGCAAAGACAGACATGATGACCCGCTAAGCACGTATCTGGCTTAGCAGACGGATAGAGCGACCCCTCAGAGCTGCGGTGATCAAAAGTGCCTCGTGGAAGCACCCGATCTTGTCTTCCGCGGCGTCGAGCATGGCCGGAGTCATCTCCGCCGGAGGAGGGGGAATATCATTGATCGCAGACAAGAAAACCATCCGGAGCCAAATGGAGCCGATGGGAAGAGGAGATCCTATACGAGTCAAGAGCTCGTGCAGCACCGTGTCACATTGGTCATCCGTAAGAATAGGGTTCACCAAGCGCGCGGCAAAATGAGGAACAATTTCCTCAATGGGCACCTCCCATGGCTGACGGCGAGCATGTGGGCGATTACAAGCAATGTCACTTCTTAGTTGTCACGCCCCGCTTTCTGGTATATGGCGAAGAGGACGGAACTGGTCCGCTACGTATTTACTATGAAGTAAATACGCTAAGCGTATCTAAGCAATATGAAAGTAAACACAAGAGACAAGAGATATAAACTGAACAACAACTTTATTTATTAACATTTTTTGTACAATACATGAAAAGTAAATACAACTGAATAAAAAGCAATGCCTAAACAATGGCATAACAGAAATGAAATTACTGAATGGAAAGTGTACAATGACTAGAGCCCGGGATCTTCAATGAACTGGTCCAAGTCTTCAGCAGTGGGCTCGATCTCTGACGGGTCCAAATCACCTGACGACATTTAAAGAAGAAAGAAAGAAAATGTCGTCAGCAAACAGATCGCTCGGTAAGTCCCAAAGAGAAGGGAGAAATAGAATAGACAGAATAAGAGATAGCTTTTAAAGTTGTATTATATTGTTATGATATTGTGTTAACGCTGTTGTTTGTAGTTTGGTATAGAAGATGCCAGTGTATACGAGAGGAGTTCTACTTACACCAGAGACTTTGGTAACCCGTAGTACAAGGCTCCGTCGATAATACCACGGAATAACGGTATGGATGTAATTACATCTTAAGTGACCACCTGTGCCACCTTTAACATATTCTGTACCAGTCTACCTTTTAAACCCCGAGATGTCTTATTTGTATTGTATTGTATTGTAACTTGTATAATTGATTGATTGACCGAAACCATGATATCAGTAAACGGATGTACCCGTAGAATCAGGTAAATGGATGACTGGAGAATCATGTAAATGGAATGTATATCCATGGGTCGGTTAAGTCAAGTTGATAGATTGAATAATGGATTCGTGGATTCCTATTGAATTGTAATAGTGTAAATTATAGATTGTAGATTGTAAATTGTACTTGAATCATATTCAAGTCAGATTATAATGAGACTCAAACTGAGTCAGACAATTAGTAAAGTAAATTGAAATCCTGATTGTTTTGATGTTATCGATGACCGCTGCACATAGATGGCAGGATTTGTGTCTTTTTCAAAGACGATTACCGTGTTGATAACACCGTCTGTTGATTGTCTACCTTAGATAGGGAAGCACCCACTTCTCCAGCTCCCTGAGGCTCAAGAGATTGGTCCCGCTTAAACCTATGTTTATTAAGGTCCTTACGGTAATTTATAGAACTTGAGGGGGATTTATGTAAAAATACTTTTATATACTTTTCAAAATATACCCCAAGTATTTATTAATCGTCTTTAGAGTTGTAATGAATGTAGATTTTATATTGTGATATTTCTAGTGAAAATATCCTATTTTCATAATAAATGGTGTTTATTTGTAATATTGGTTTTGCATGGAATTCATGGTATTTTAGTGTAAAATTGATTCTTGTGATATTATAGAAAAGGTGGAATATTTATAATATTTCAAAAATAGATATGTTTATGCTACATATACATATATTTATATGAAAATAATTTTAGTATATATATAATATTCTAGAAATCGTATTTTCTTAAGATGTCGTATTTTAAATCTTTCGAGACCGAATACTCCTTGCGGAGGTCTGCATCTCGCACTACTAAGCCTGAGGATGTGCGATAATCCGCACCATCCCGAACGGGTTCCCCAAATGGATTATAGCGGCGCTTTGCAAAGAATTGTATAAACACTAATCATTAAGGAAAACGGTTTTATTAATTATGGTATTTATTTGAAAAGATGTCGATTTACCGTATTGTATATTCTAGGGTCTTCTAAGTCAACTAGACAGCTCCTAACTGGTCCAAAATGACAAGTTGTAAGATATCCCTCAAATCGTCTCTTCACTGCCAATTGTGGCCAGGTAAGTACAAGTAAAGAAAGGAGGGATCGGCTCACGAATTACCGTGAGACGGGCCTTTTAAGGTTACCTTTCTCACTTGTCTAGCCTAGGCACCATAAAATCAGGTTTAGATAAATGACTGAATACCCACAACCTTCCTCTGTCCTAATGAGTGCGGCAGTTTTTAATTAGCTGAGTCTAGATATTTTTTTTATTAGCTCAAAGGTTATTTATTTGTAAATATGTATCAATACTAAATCTTTTAGAAATGGTTTTATTAAGTAAATGGTATTTAAATGAAAATATTTGTTTTCCCGTATTCTAAGTTCTCGAGGGTATTGTGTTATGTTGCATATGAGTGTGTGAGGAGGTAGGTCATTACCTCGTGGTTTATTTAAAGGTATAGCAAGTTTAATGAAGTTAAATGTATAATTGGAACAATGTGGTATTTAAATGAAAAATACGATAAAATGAAATAACCATCATTTTATGAAATGAAACTTGATCAATTTGGTTGATTAGTATTTAATAGTCAACACGAGAGAGTTTAAGCATAATTGTATTAACGAGAAGTGAAGTTTTATAAGAAAACCGAATCGGAAATCGGATTTGTTCCGATTCTGTCGGGTTTTGTAAATCCGTATTTTTAGAAAAGAAAAGAGAGGTAGAAATGGGGACTTACGGGTTTCGATCAAAGATAAGAGGAAGGTGGATCGGGAGGAGTTGCCAGTAAATGTAACGCCCCACCCCCCAGTACAGATGGTATTGTCCGCTCTGGCCGAAACCGCACGATTTTTCCCTTTATAGCCATCGGACCCGACCAGGGGCCACTTCTCAGGAGCTCACCCATCCCAAGACTTCCCTGGCCCGAGCATGCTTAATTACGGAGTTCTCAAACTCCTGTAGTTCCGGTTTACTTAAAATGCGCCTCTGTAATTGAGGGTGGTATCATTATATTTATAATGCAGTCCGGTCCTCTTTCGAAATGTGTTCCGAAAATTCCCCATTGTTCTACAGTGGGTCCCACGGACTCTAGAGGTGGCCCCCACATATTAAGAGGTGGCCCCGCCCTCTTGGTATGACAATTGGCGTGGCACTTTGTTCTTTGTGGCACTTTGAACAATGGTTTGTCCTCGAACCATAGACCTACTACTGAGAGACCTGCATGGGCCACCATAAATGTAACACCCCACGCCCCAGTACAGATGGTATTGTTCGCTCTGGCCGAAACCGCACGGTTTTTCCCTTTATAGCCAACCGGACCCGACCAGGGGCCACTTCCCAGGAGGTGGCCCCTCCCATGACTTTCCTGGCCCGATCACGCTTAACTACGGAGTTCTCAAACTCCTATAGTTCCGGTTCACTTAAAAGGCGTCTCTGTAATTGAGAGTGGTATCATTATATTTATAATACAGTCCGGCCCTTTTTCGGAATGTGTTCCGAAAATTCCCCATTGTTCTACAGTGGGTCCCACGGACTCTAGAGGTGGCCCCCACAGATTTAAGAGGTGGCCCCTGCCCTTTTGGTATGACAATTGGCGTAGCACTTTGCTCCGTGAACAAGAACCGGGTCCCGACATCTGTTAAAATGATTCTCTGAAAATAAGAGAGAAAATAAGCATTGCTTCAGATTATGAAGGGAAATATTTAAGTCTAGGTACAGAAAATACTGTGCATGATGGAACTATTTCCAACCTCTGGGAAAGAGAAGCTTGACTCAGGAAAAGTGGAGAAGGAAGGTGAAAAGACACCTTCAGTAATGAAGCAGCGCTTCATAGCAGCGCTGCACTCTAAACAGCGCACCACATGCAAGGCACATGTGCGCTAGCGCTAAGAGCACTGCACTTAAGCAGTGCACCACGTGTAAAGCACGTGTGCGCTAGCGCTGAGTGCGTTGCATTCTAAGCAGCGCACCGCGTGCAAAGTACGGGTGCGCTAGCGCTGGAATTAAAAGCTCCCCACCGTCAGATTAAAGTTCTAATAAAGATGATAAAATCATCAATTAACCAGAATTAAATTCTGTTAAGGAGAGATTCCTCAAAAATCTTTCCAAACAAGAAGATTGTGCTCTGTAAATCAGAGCACTGTTGGATCAATGATCCAAAGGTGATTAAAAATCACCAAAATACAGAATAAATTCTGTATGGAAATATGTCCCCATCTTGTTAAAAATAAGAAGATTGCCTTCTGTAAATCAGAAGCTCTCGGATCAAAGATCCAACGATAGGGAAATCCCCAAATCAATTGGAGAAAAGATCTCCTTAACTGATTGTCAGCTCGCCCTATATAAAGACCCCAAGACTTCAAGTCTGAGATATAGAGAAAAACATACAGAGGACCCCCCCCCCCCAAACTTGGAGAAATCTCAGAAAGAAGAGCCAAGCTCTCGGTAGAAGAAGAAGATTTTCTTCACGGTAAAAAAATAGACAGAAAGAGGAAATCGTCTCATATAAAAAGAAGAATTCACTTCTTTCTTACAGATCATAGATCTATAAGACTAAGGTCTTTTATACAGGGAGATCATGTACATCTCATTATAAAATAAAAGGGGGGAGAATAATTCAATTCACTTAGGATTACAGATCCATAAAGGCAAAGCCTTTCATCAAAATAAGAGATTGAAATATCTCCTATAAAATAAGAACTTTTGTTCTTAGAATCTTGAGACAAAGTCTCTTCTAAACGAGAATTTATTTCTCGGATCATAAAATTGATCAGATAGCGCTTTGCGCTCATAAACTTGCGCTCTTGGACTAGCGCTTAGCGCCAAGCGCGCCACGTGCTTTTCACGTGTGCGCTATTTGAACAGAAGCGCTTTGTGCTCTTTGGACTGGCGCTCGGCGCCAAGCGCACCACGTGCTCCTCACGTGTGCGCTACTCAGTAGAAGCGCAATGCGTTCATAATCTGACGCTCAGCGCCAAGCGCACCACGTGCTCTTCACGTGTGCGCTACTCAGCAGAAGCGCAATGCACTTATAATCTGGCGCTCAGCGCCAAACGCACCACGTGCTTCTCACGTGTGCGCCACTCAGCAGAAGCGCAATGCGCTCATAAACTAGCGCTCTGCGCTCTTTGACTGGCGCAAAGCGCCAAGCGCGCCACGTACTCCTCACATGTGCGCTAAAAGAACATAAATTGTTCTATAAATAAATCCTAGAGCTATGAGGAATGCTTAGCATTCAGTAAAAGATAAAAAAATTATTGTCAAACCAATGCTCAGCACTGTTAAACATTTTAACTAAATGGGCCGAGCCCAGGTTGGCCATAAACCCCTCATTCAGATTAACTGAGCCCATATGCTCATAAATCTCAGATCTTAGTCCCAATTGGACTACAGATCTCCCAACCAAAATTGGTTCAAGGGTACATCTCTTTACTCCTCTGATATTTATCGTTGTAATCCTTCAACGTTTTCAGAGAGGTGACGGGTCCCGATAACCAAACATTCTATGGACTGTGGGGTCCTTAAGCCCATGGACTATGATGTCCTTAACCTTGGACTGTGGGGTCCTTAAGCCCATGGACTATGTTGTCCTTAACCTTGGACTGTGGGGTCCTTAAGCCCATGGACTATGATGTCCTTAACCTCGGACTGTGGGGTCCTTAAACCCATGGACTATGATGTCCTTAATCTTGGACCACCATGTCCTTAAACTGGTAACCGACCGCAATGTCCCTAAACTAAACAATAGAGCCCAAATGCTCTCTTGTTGGATCTAAATGATCCCGTTAAGTTGATCTTAGTCTAAAATTAGACTAACATATCCTTAACAAACGTTTAAGTTGATCTTAGTTTCAAATGAGACTAACGTATCCTTAAACCCAACCCCAAACCCAAATCTAAGAAAATACGGATTTGGACTAATCCACGCCCTACGGGCGAAAACATAAATTAGTCTCCGTATACAATCCACGGGCAACCAAAAAACAAAACAAACACACACGACACGAAGTGACCATTTGGAGAAGGAGAAACTAGTTACCGCGATGCGGTAGCTTAATTAACTGCAGGGGCTTGCGCCTGCAGGGAAGAGCGTCCCACAATCAAAAACCTCTCAAGGAGAGGGAATCTGACGAAGTCTGCTACATCGGCCGCATCCGTTTAAACCTTCGATACATGGTGCCGTAAATCAACTTGGCATCTTCGGAGAGGTGGACGGATAGCACCAATTAGCATCTACCCTCGGAATTCAGGCCCGGACGTTCCAACGTCCCGGTCGCGTCTTTCGGCGGAGAACAGACGTCATTAAGAAGACGTCGCTTCGTCTGATCAGATCCGCGCGAAGGGAAGGCATCTAATAGTCTGCCGCCGCGTGACGTCACGCGAATAATTAGGGGCGATGCTTCGTTTTGTGGGAGAGAATATGGGCCATAGGATAGTCTTCGTTGAAGGTATAAATAGGGGTGCACAGCCCCAGAGATCATCTTTGTTTACTTGCGCTCATGTGTCTTTTTATTTGGACTTGTTTTGTTCTTGAGTTTTCAAGTGTTGAAAGACTGAACATTAACTTGGATAGGAGTCCACCCGCTGTGGATGGGCCGAGCAGGAAGCTACCCGGCCTCTTGGTGATGAGGGCTTAGGATCTAAAGTGTTGTTGGGCAGGAAGCTACCCGTTGTGGATGGGCCGTGTAGGAAACTACCCGGTCGCTTCATGATGAGGGCTTTGGATCCACATCGTTGTTGGGCAGAAAGCTATCCACTGCGGATGGGCCGAGCAGAAAGCTGCACGACCGCTTCGTGATGAGGGCTTTGGATCTACATCTTCGTTGGGTAAGAAGCTACCCATTATGGATAGGCCGAGCAGGGAGCTGCCCGGCGGCCTCATGATGAGGGCTTTAGATTCACGGCATTGTTGGGTAAGAAACTGCCCACTGTAGATGGGCCGAGCAGAAAGCTACCCGGTGGCCTCGTGATGAGGGTTTTAGATCCACATCTTCGTTGGGCAGGAAGCTTCCCACTGTGGATGGGCCGAGAAGAAAGCTACACGACGACATCGTGATGAGGGTTTTAGATCCACGACATTGTTGGACAGGAAGCTACCTACTGTGGATAGGTCGAACAAGAAGGTACCCGCGTCCTCGTGATGAGAGCTTTAGATCCACGTCTTCGTTAGGCAGGAAGCTACCCACTGTAGACGGGCCGAGAAGGAAGCTACCCGGCGGCCTCGTGATGATGGCTTTAGATCCACATCTTCATTGGGCAGGAAGCTACCTACTGTTGATGATTCGAGCAAAAAGCTACCCGGCGGTCTCGTGATGAGGGCTTTAGATCCATGACATTGTTGAGCAGGAAGCTACCCACTGTGGATGGGCCGAGCAGGAAGTTATCCAGCGGCCTCGTGATGAGGGCTTTAGACCCACGTCTTTGTTAGGCAGGAAGCTACCCACTATGGATGGACCGAGCAGGTAGCTACCCGGTGGCCTCATGATGAAGGTTTTAGATCCACGTCTTCATTGGACATGAAGCTATCCACTGTGGATGGACCGAGCATGAAGCTACACGGCGGTTTCGTGATGAGGGCTTTAGATCCAAGGCGTTGTTAGGCAAGAAGCTACCCACGGTGGATAGGCCGAGCAGGAAGTTACCCGGCTGCCTTGTGATGAGGGCTTTGGTCAGCTACCTATAGGCACATCCGAACTTCATTTACTTGAGTGAACGGCTGGTCTTTGCTTGACGGGCAAGAAGCTACCCGCCGGCCTTGCGGGGTGTTTTAATATGGAAACAAAAAAAGCAATTCAGATTGTAGCGAAATAAGAATCTTTATTATTAAAGAAAATACAGATTCGATGATACAGTTTAAACTTTGCTGCATTGATGTAAATTCCCGGTTCCGTCAATAAATTAATCTTCTAAAATTTTTCCAAGTCCCCTGAATATTTTCTATTTTTCCCGTTATTTTTGGAGGAATTTAGAATCCTTGTGTTTGCTTTAATTATCAAAATTTAATTTTTCCTAAACAAATAAGCCCGACTCCCTTACCCAGCCCAATTCCATATTTCTTTTTCCTTTACAAAACTTTCTAAACAAAATAATTAATAAAAGCCCAACAAAACAAAAACTAAATAAATGAATAGGCCCAACCCATTCCCGGCCCATACCAAACCCAGCCCAATCCCTCGTACCCGACCCGTGCCCCATACCCGTTAACCCTTTCTTCCCCACTCCCTCAAAATTTCCCGCTCGTTTTCACCACGTACCCCACGTCCCCGCCTCGTCGCCCCACGTCCCCACTCGTCGACCGAGACCACACGCGCTCACGAGCTCCTCAAGCCTACCTCGTCTCTCTAACTCTCTCCCCCTCACTCTCGTTCTCCCTCTCTCCTTCCCCATATCTTCCCGCTCCCTCTCTTGCCCACGCCCACGACCGTGCTCACGCATCGTCGTAGCTACCATGCCGGCATCACCCTCGTCATTCCTCCCTCGCTCCTCTCTCCAAAACACCTGAAGCTGACCTCCTCTCCACCTCGCCTGCACGACCAAACCCTGTACCCAACCATTCACCGAGCCTCCCCTGCGAACTTTCTCGCCGCCGACGATCATCCCGCTCCCATCGCACCGCTGACTACCTTATCGACCCCTCAACGTCATCACCATCACCTCCTGCTACCCCGAGCCCCTCCACTACCTCACTCCATTCACCGAACCTTACACTAAGCATCGAACCTCTTCCCTTCTCCTTGTCGCCGTCCCTTCTCGCCGCCGGCATCTCCCTCTGCATCACCTGAGCTTCGACGTTGCAGCCACTCGAGCTCTTCAACCATCCTCGACGCCAACAGAGCCATCCCCCGAGCAACTCCGACGACGAACCCAAACTCGAGCCGAGGCCGTGAACCCTAGCCGCGCCGTTCGTGGCGCGTTCGTGCCGTTGCCGCTGCCATGCATCGTCAACGCGTCATCAGGCAAGTATACCACTTGCTCCATGCTAATTTTATCTGTGACAATTAGAAACCGTTAAATTCCGTATATATACTTCGTGCGATTTAATATAATGTATGTGTTCGACACAAAACCCGAGAGGAAAACTCCCATTAAATTGATGAAAATTGATTACATAAGTTGTCCCGTATAGTTATGAATATTGTGTTAAAATTTGGCTGAAAAATACAGTTGTTACTGACGTGATTGACCATCCCCATTTAAGCCCGTTAAAACTGAAATTTTTCCGCATCTGAAACTTGTAAAAATCACAACTAATTGAATATAGATTGGAATGTTATGTTCGAGGGCTCAAATCGAAGCCGACTCGACGAACTAGAACTCCATAAGAGTTTTAAATTGTTTCTATGTTGAAAATATGACGGAAACTGGTTCGGAGTGCGGCTCTGGACTGCAGTCCAGAGCAGCACTGGCTATTGATTATCATTTTGTAATCCTTACCCTTTGATGCATGAACTTTTTATATTGTGGAACCCTATACCATAGTGAAGATGAAACAGTTATCTAACTAATAAAAGTGATTTCATCCCTTTTTACCGTCGTTTACTATTTAAACTGTAATTTAAATGAACATGACATATAGCAGTCCCAAACAGGGACAGAACTTATACCACATTGCTGTACAGTGCATAACTTCTGACGTAGGAGCGTGATTTAGAATCCTTCTAGTGATTTGGAAACCCTATTGATAAACCTAAATTTCGTTCAACTATAGCATCGCCTAATTTTGATCCCAACAGGATGAAAATTGTGTTGCGAAATGGACATTCAGTTCAGGAACTGAATTTCCAGCAGCGAACACTTAAAATAAAACGGCTGTAACTTGCAAACCCGAAATTCGATTGCACTGAAATAAATTTTGTTGAACTGCCGACTGAGTTTACTTGCTACCTCCTTTGTATCATTTTACTGAATTTTGAATGTATGATTTAATACAATTTTTATAAGTTCAAAAGATGCATAATAGTTCGTATTACACATGATTTGTTAACAGCATAAATGCACACATTTTACCCGAATGCCATACTTCTAGTGATAGTGCGCGTTATTATTCAGTGTACAATGCATTGTCGTGTGTGAATGGTATTGGTTTAGGAGTGTCAAGTACGCCAGTGAAAAGGTTAATGATTCGTGACAGTGAACAATACAGTGAACAGTGACAAAAACCGTGTTATTGGTGCATACTTGTACACGACTAGACCATACTCATAAATAGTGTAAACGTAGAAAAAAAGGGGAAATCGAATGGAAAGAGAATTATATTTAGCGAGAACAGTGATTTAGAGGATGATCATTCGAACGGCGACTCTTATATATATTAGGTTGGGTCTAGCGGTCCGGCTGACAGGGTTATGTCCCGGGCGATAGTGGGCCGTAGTCTCGAGTATGTACGAGACCCTCGTTAAACATGATCCTCCTTTCCACAACTCGATTTCAAAGATGACTTAGAGACTGATAGGGACACAGATCATACATTGCATCAGTTAGTGATATATTGACTATCTGCATTTTATCTCCACTATTATTACTTTCTTTTCTTGTTTCTTGTCATTATTATAATATTGCTATTATGTCGCTCTGACGATCTGAGTATGCATGCTCAGACCCCGAGGAAGAACCAGTACAAGAGTTAGACTTGCCCTTCGAGCTTGCGGAGATTTAGTCGGGAGTATCTCCTTCACCTTTACTGCTTTCCCTAAAGTAACCTTGTATTCGCACTTGATTAGTAGTTCTTTTCCTTATTTTATTATAAATTGTGAACAATGGAAGTTGATGTAATAATTTAGTGATGTATTCCCTTTACTTCTGTGCTTTGTTTACTGATTACCATGTAATGCTAGAAGCCGAAGTGTGACTACGGCGGGATTATTCCTTGACCGTAGGAACATGGCTGGCCTAGTCATTCCTCGTTTTCCGTATTTTGGGAAACGGCATGTGATATGATTTTGTTGGTATCAGTGCCAGGTTTAGTAGTAAGGGATAACATTAACTACACATTATTACATTATTTTCGCTTCACTATCCCTGACTTTCATCCTTGTATCTAATCATATCCTTTTAAATATCTTCCAGCGACATGACGTCCCCGAACGACCACTCGTCAGACTCAAGTTCTCAGGATCGCACGGAGAGGATCTTGAGTGCACTGACGACCCTCGCAGAAGCTCAAGAGAGAAAGACGGACTTACTCACCGAGGGACTCAGGGCTATTACCGCAGTAGGGGGACCCTCCGCTCTCATTACCGCCCCCAAGGGCACTGCTCCACCAGCTTTTTCTGCCAGGGCTGGCACCGTGTCAGATTTTTGGAGGTTACATCCAGCTGCATTTACGGGACTAGCCGAACCACTCGAGGCCGAGCAATGGCTGGTCAATATGGAGAACCTACTGACGGCCGCAAGGGTATCCGATGAAGAGAAAGTGAATGTGATAAAGATCCAGTTGGAGGATGAAGTCCGTACTTGGTGGTCAGTTGAAGAAAGCAGACTAGAAGGGCCAATCGAATGGAGCAAATTCAAAGAGTGCTTCTTGGACCACTATTTCCCTTCCACCGCCAAGGCAGAGATGGAAAAAATATTCATCTTACTGAAGCAGAATGGTCGTCCCGTGGACGTATAGGCGGCATAATTCAACCGTCTGAGCCGATTTGCTCCGTATATGGTCGCTTCAGAGGCCACCAGGGCCAGGCGCTTCTTACAGGGACTTGATTTCGAGCTACAGTGGTTAATCGCGTCACTCGAGTTGCGGACTTTTGCGCAGGTACTCAACGCGGCATGAATTTAGGAGAAGCTGATCAATAAATTTAGGAAGCCCCCAGT
This sequence comes from Agapanthus africanus, assembly GCA_030015575.1. NCBI lineage: Eukaryota > Viridiplantae > Streptophyta > Magnoliopsida > Asparagales > Amaryllidaceae > Agapanthus > Agapanthus africanus. Next base: position 966,291,475 of record CM057338.1, read on the forward strand.
TGTTCCAGTGCGTACTCACACACCGTCCCAAGGATTCATACCAGTCCACAGGCCAGGAACGACACAGATGATGCGTCCATTCGTGCCCCAGCATTGCCCCCAGAGTAAGAACTTAGTTTGTGGCTACTGCAACAGGGATGGGCACACCCAGAAGGACTGTCGCCGCGCCAAGGGACAGTGTTTGATTTGCGGATCCAGCCAGCACAGAGTTAGTGGTTGCCCCGAGCGAACAGAGTTACAGGGAGGGTCTGGACCGCAGCAGCAGAGATCACAGGAGCAGAGGCAACCCTACACGGGCCGCGGTCAGGGACGGGCTTTCACCTTGACCGCCGAGCAGGCAGAGGCTTCAGGCGAAGTTGTCACAGGTATTCTACTCGTACATTCCATGCCAGCTAGAGTACTATTTGATTTTGGAGCATCACACTGTTTCATATCTGCGCATTTCGTTGATACACACTCTATACCACATGAACCATTAACCAAGGGTTGGGAAATACATACGGGTAATGGTGTTATAGTATCTAGTCGAGAATGTAGATCATGTCCGGTTGTAGTGTGCGGCAGGGAATTCTATGCGAATTTCCTTTTGATCGGAACAGACAGCTATGACGCAATTCTCGGGATAGATTGGATGAGTACCTTCCATGCAGTTATTGATTACCTAGCAAGGAATGTGATCTTCTGCGTTCCCAATCACCTAGAGTTTATCTTCGAAGGCGAGAGCGAATCTTTGGAGCCAGCCAAGTATAGAGCCAAGCCAAAAGAGCTGAAAACTATGAAGATTGATGAGAGCCCAGCCCCAGAGATTGTTCGGGATTTTCTGGACGTGTTTTCTGAAGATTTACAAGGTCTACCACCTCCACGCGTCTTGGAATTCTCGATTGATTTGACTCCAGGTACAACACCAGTTTCCAAGACCCTGTACAGAATGGCACCGGTTGAGTTAGTAGAATTGAAGAAGCAAATTGAAGAACTCCTGGAGAAGGGATTTATCCGGCCAAGCGTTCCACCGTGGGGTGCACCAGTTCTGTTGGTGAAGAAAAAGGATGGATCGCTGTGGATGTGTATAGACTATCGGGAGCTGAACAAAGTCACGATAAAAAACAAATACCCAATTCTGCGCATCGATGTCTTATTTGATCAGTTAAGTAGGGCCAAGGTATTTTCGAAGTTGGATCTCCGTTCTAGCTATTATAAGATCAGAGTAGCGGCCGATGATATATGCAAGACGGATTTCAGGACCCGATACGGACATTATGAGTTCCTTGTGATGCCGTTCGGCGTTACCAATGCTCTAGCGATATTTATGGATTTGATGAACAGGGTGTTTGCGAAGTACTTGGACATGTTTGTCGTTGTATTTATCGACAACATACTAATCTACTCGAAGACCCGGGAGGAGCACGTCGAGCATTTGCGCATGATTCTACAAATTCTTCGGGAAGAGAAGCTGTACGCAAAATTGAGCAAGTGTGAGTTCTGGCTCAACAAGGTTCAATTCTTGGGACACGTTGTTTCGGGCGAAGGCATCTCAGTGGACCCGGTAAAGATAGAATCTGTCAGAGATTGGCCAACGCCGAAGTCAGTGGCCGAGATCAGAAACTTTCTGGGACTGGCAGGTATTCCCTTCCGAAAGACGGCGCGACGCAGGGACGTCTTGCCTAAAATTCGGGGCAGATGCTAATTGGTGCTATCCGTCCACCTCTCCGAAAATGCCAAGTTGATTTATGGCACCATGTATCGAAGGTTTGAACGGATGCGTCCGATGTAGCAGACTTCGTCAGATTCCCCCTCGCTGGAGGGGTTTTTGATTGTGGGGACGCTCTTCCCTGCAGGCGCAAGCCCCTGCAGTTAATTACGCTACCGCATTGCGATAACAACTTTCTCCTTCTCCAGATGGTCACTTCGTGTCGTGTGTGTTCGTTTTATGTTTGGTTGCCCGTGGATTGTATACGGAGACTGAGTTATGTCGTCGCTCGTAGGGCGTGGACTAGTCCAAATCCGTATTATCTTAGATTTGGGTTTGGGGGTTTGGGTTTAAGAATACGTTAGCCTCTTTTGAGACTAAGATCAACTTAAACGTTTGTTAATGATACGTTAGTCTCATTTTAGACTAAGATCAACTTAACGGGATCGTTTAGATCCAACAAGAGAGCAATTAAGGGAGCCCTGTTGTTTAGTTTAGTGACATTGCGGTCAATAGGTAGTTTAAGGACATTGCAGTCCAATGTTAGTTTTAAGACGTTGCGGTCAAGGTTAAGAACATCATAGTCCGTGGATTTAAGGACTCCACAGTCCAGTGTTAGTTTTAAGACATCATGGTCAAGGTTAAGGACGTCATAGTCCGTTGTTAGTTTTAAGACATTCCGGTCAAGGTTAAGGACCTCATAGTCCGTATCAATGTATGTGGTTATCGGGACCCGTCACTTTTTTGAAGACGTTGAGGAATTACAACGACAAGTATCAAAAGAGTGAAGAGATGTACCCTTACACCAAGGTAGACTAAGTGATCTGTAGTCCAATTTAGAAACTAAGATCAATTATTGTATTATGAGTCCATTGGCCCAGTTAAGTTTGAATTGAGGACTTATGGCCATCTTGGGCTAAGTCCAATTGTGTTTGGGATATTGGCCCTCTGTTGATTCATTGAAGGAGAGGCTTTGCCTCTGGAAACTTAGCCAATTGGACTAAGGCCAGTGTTAAACACTAGAGACCAACAGTGTTAAATACTGGGAATAAGGTTGACAAGTTAGTGTTAAACACTAAAAGATAATCAGTGTTGAACACTGGGAACAGAGTTTTCAAATTAGTGTTAAACACTAAGCGAATCCAAATTAGTGTTAAACACTAAGAAAATCAGTGTTAAACACCGCAAATAGAGTTTTCCAAATTAGTGTTAAACACTAAGAAAAATCAGTGTTAAACATTGGATACAGAGGTCTCAATTTAGTGTTAAACACTAAGGCAAAAAGGGGTCACGTGGTCACACGTGAGAGCGCCCCAGAGTCTCTTTATTTTGTTCTATAGATAAGTATTTAACACTTTTAGTCCTGAAAGCCATCACATGCGGGCACGTGATGGGAGCTCATACCCTGGTTTATTAGAATACTCATTAGGGGTCACGTGGTGACACGTGAGGGCGCCCCAGAGTCTCTGTTTATTTTGCTTTTTCTTTATGTGCTTCAGGGATCACGTGGAGCACGTGGGGCGTTGCCTCAAGGCTCTCTTGTATGTATCTTCGCAGGAGTCACGTGATAACACGTGAGGTGCCTACTTCAGAGTTTTATTCTGTGGGTATCTGCATGTTTTAAAGTTCTGTTCATAGGGTTAAACCCTAAACTTTAGAGGAATTAAATTCCTGTTTTCTTCTGAAGAATTATATTCTTAATAGGGTTAAACCCTAGTTTCTTTTTCTTAAAGGAATTAAATTTGAGATAATTATATTCTCAGTTAGGGTTAAACCCTAGTTCTGTTCATTAAATTCCTATAATATAGGGTTAAACCCTAATTTTATCTCAAAGGAATTGAATTCCTATCATTTTGTGAGAATCAAATTCTCTAAACTCAGTTCTTCCTCTGTGTTTTAGATCTGCATGGCAGGATCTCAACCCAATGAGAATTAAATTCTCAATTCATGGGGAGATATGCACTTTGCAGATCCTCGACCAGAGGAAGAACTAAGTTCTTTTTTTTTATATAAGAGTTAAACTCTTTTGAGAATTAAATTCTCCTTCGAAGCCTCCCTTTTCCTTTCTTACCTAAGGTTTTCCTTTTTGCAGAAAAATCAAATTCTTTCAAAGTCTCCAGGCTCTATATCTCTCCCTCTTTGTATGTTTCTGTCTCTCCTCCTCCTTTTTTTTAACTCTCTCCTTTGGCTCCTATTTATAGGAGAAGGAAAAGAATCAATCAGTTTTAGTGAATATTTCATTGAAAGATTTGATTTATTTATTGAGAAATTTGATTTACATTTGTCATTCATCTGGGCCTTTAGATTGTTAGGTGAATTTTATTCACCATTGGATTTTAAATCCCAAGATATCTCTTTGTTATTTCGGTTGGATTTAGGGGAAATCTTTCCAAGTCCGAGATTTTTCCATAAATTGGTGATGTTTAATCACCTTTGGATTTTTAATCCAACGGTTCCAAATAATTCTTTTCCACTTTGGAAAGATTTGAAAGATCTTCCCTCGAATTTTAATTCTGTCATAGAAATAAGGCTTTTAAAGCTGGTCACGTGTGGCCACGTGACCCCTGGTATAGGCTTCCTTCTGCGCTCTATTCTTTGTCGCTGCTTAGTCATCACGTGCCAACACGTGACCACTGGTCACGTGTGCACACGTGATGCCTTTTCTGGAGCTTTTTTCTTGATTTATTCAGGGAACGAATGTGCCTTGCGCTGTTGCTTTTAAATTTCACATGTCAACACGTGACCGCTGGTCACGTGTTAAACATGTGATGTCTCCTCCGTAAGTTTTCCTGATTTTAAATCAGGAAACAAATGCCCCCACATCGTTGTTCTCACGTGTCAGCACGTGAGTGCAACGCTGTCACTTTTGCGACTGTTGGATTCATCTAGGGACTTGGGGAGATGAAGCGTTTCCATCACATCCTATAAATGCCCATGTCTTTTCAGAAGAGCCTCCGCTTTGCTCATCTTCCTCCTTTGAGAACTTCCTTCTTTTGAGAATTTAATTCTCTTTTTCCAGAGTTCAGTTCTCTGCCTCAAAAAGAATTTTTTAGAGTTTAACTCTGTTGATCGATTCCTTTACCTCAGGTAATCACCTTGAGCAAATGAAGAACTTTTCATGCATAACATTCCCTGGATTAAGGGTTTCACCCTTTTAACACAAACTCATTTTCTTCAAGTTCAAAAAGAGAAAACCACTTAATCTTCGAACAGTAGATCTCTTAGGGTCTCTTTAACCTTTAGGGAGATAATGGTGTCATTTGTGCCTTCCATGCGATTTAAATCCATTCTCAAGGAGCTCCGGCTCTGAAAAAACAAACTTCTTGGAATTTAATTCCCTTTTTTAAGAAGGAATTTAATTCCTATGAGGAACTAAGTTTTTCCCATGGAGGCTTCTTAGGATTTTCTTGCCCTGGGTTGTCTCTTTCATATTCGAGAGGAAAAAGTTTGTAATGAATTTTTCATGCTCGTTATTTCAGGTGTCATGGATGCCCATTTGTATGATCTTGACGAAATCATTTCTTACGGGAATATTCGTGCACTGGGCCGCAGCCAGAACCAGGAGTTCACCAACGCTCAATGCGCTGAGATCATGAGCCGCTTTGACGAGTACAACCATCGGCTACTCCCCGTCGCTCTTCTCTTCTGAGACTCATCGTGCTGGCGATCTGGGGGGCGCTTCCTCTCTTCTGCACCGGTGTACCGCTCGGGGCATTGGACGCTGTCGAGGATAAGATACATTCGGTGTATCTGATGAGCCTAATCTCGAAGAGAAGGCGTGACAATCTCATTGATCTCTTGCACCAGGCTTTTTAGCTGCCGGCTATACTTGCTGCCTATTGGAGGGTGGAGGACATTCGCGAGGACCCCGACGCTTACGACCGCGAGAGAAAATATACTAGGATGGTTCGAAATGCCTGGAAGATCTTGGACAAAATCACGTTCGAGTTTCTCAATCCATGCCCCGCGTCCGAGGTCTTACCGTTGTAAACGTTTTCTTTTCATTTTGTATGAACCTTTTAAAGCATGAATAATAAATCTTATCGTGTCTTTCTGTGTTTGCATGCCCCTTTTTTTGTGGGATTTTGTCATTTTGCTATTGTTGCTGTTGATGTGTTTAGCGTGTAAGGCACTATTTCACTTTTTAGTACACATCAAGCGTGGTGCTTACGTGCTCCACACGTGGGGTCCTTCTGATGGGGCTGTTTAATTTTTCATGCCATATTTTTTTATGCACAGCATTTAGTGCTGAAAAGGAGCCTTGGAAATAGTCCCATCTCCTTGATTTCCAATGCTTTCCCTTTTTAGGCCTCGGAAATAGTCCCATCATGCAATATTCCCCGTGCGCGGCATTTAATGCCCCTCTTTATAACCTGAGGCCATGGCCTTTTTTTTCTCTTCACAGAGAAATTTATTCTCACTTTAGTGCGATTTATCTTGAGGAAACAACTGAGTGCCATGGCCTGCAACCGCCCCCATGCTCGTCGACAGCCATGGGAAGTTCCTATCGAGGAGACGATCCTTCGCTTTGCCGCACGATTGGTGGATCCCCTCCTTACCGACGACGAGTGCGACTCAGCGGCATATGAACTCTCGATCCGCAGGGGGTCTCCCCTCCCAATGGGCTCCCTCTGGCTCCGGATGACTCTTGCTGCCGTGCTTGCCGACATCCCTCCTCACCCGGCGGAGATGACCCTGGCGATGCTCGACGCGGCTGAAGAAAAACTCGAGGGTTTTCACGAGGCGTGACTAATTACTCAGGCTTTGAAAGATCGCTCGGTTCACCTTTTGAGCGAAATAAGAGCCCGGCAGGCTGTTATGTCGAACATGGCGCCAATCGGTGGGGAGCGACTTCTTACGAGAACCGTCGCTTTAACGTGTTGGAGAGAGCAGAGAGAGAGATGGAGAATTTCGCTCTTTGTTTTGTTAACCCCTGTGCCACTGATCCTTTGTTTGGTGACCTTTTTCCGCTAGCGTAGTATATTCAAATTAGTTTTCGCATGCTTTACGTTGAACTTTCATGTACGCTGGGCACTCGCATGTATGTTTCTGCTTGCATAAATGAACTTTGTATTCTTTCCGTGAGAAATTTCTTTAATTACGAACACTATCACCATGTTGCATGCACATCAGAGCTTCGAGTATTATTTCTTCTCGGATATTCATATAGTTGCAGATGCATGCTTGATAGGATATACATCGGAAATTTTCTTGTTACTTTCCATACCCGATGATGTGCGCGTGCTTTAGATCGACTATTGCTACCAACAGTCCCGAGCGTACCTATCCTGTTTCAGAGGCTGCAGTCATGACAGCGGGCTTGCGTGACTTGATAGAGCGATGTGTAGCGAACATGGTGTCGTGCGAGAAGAGGCTCGACCGCAAATTCTCGGAGAGGGAGCTGACCTCTAAGACATTGCACGAGCTTCAAACCAACCTTACAGCCAAAACCAATAAAGCGTATGAACTCCGGCGGGTACTTCAAGAGTCTATCAGAGAGGTGGTGGCTCTTGATAAAGCTGTCGTGTTCACTCGCGAAAGGGTCGAGGCTCACAAGGCCACTGAGAAAGAGCTCGAAGGCCGGCTCGCCTCGTATCAGGCCCAGCAGGCTCAGGCAGAGTCTCTCTTCTGGCGATCCTGAATAATGAAGCCGTGACCCAGCAAAAGCAGGATTAGCTAGTGAAATTACTAAATCGCCCGCCGGCTTGAAAACTTGTATCATTTCCTTTCTTCTTGTACATATTCCTGAATGAGAGTATTTTCTTTTTATTCTTTCATGAATTGTACTTCGTACCCATTTTGGTTTATGAATAAAGACATATTTTTCTTCTCGACGGTGTGCCTCCTTTTTATTGAATGTGTTCTGCGGACAATTTATCTAGGTCTCCTTGCAGGGTAGTGATGGCTTAGGATTCAGGCTTAAGGTCTGCCTTCTAAGACTTTTGAGCTTTATGAGCCATGAGGGTCTCATAAAGAGTTTTTCTCCCTACAAGTCGAAAGGATCCCGTAGGTGTAAGTTCTTCTTAAGAATCGTGAGGATTCTTAAGCAGATTTTCCCTTGAGAGTCGTAAGGATCTCACAAGAGAGTTTTCTTCCTTACAGGTCGTGAGGACCTGCAAGTGCTGGGTGTGGTCACCCTTATCCGTGTTCCACGGGGTCGGGGGTTGCTTTGGGATGTTTTTCAAGGTATCGTAGTTTAAAGACATCGCGGTCAAGATTAAGGACCTCATAGTCCATGGATTTAAGGACTCCACAGTCCGATGTTAGTTTTAAGACATCACGGTCAAGGTTAAGGACCTCATAGTCCGTGGATTTAAGGACTCCACAGTCCGATGTTAGTTTTAAGACATCACGGTCAAGGTTAAGGACCTCATAGTCCGTGGATTTAAGGACTCCACAGTCCGATATTAGTTTTAAGACATCACGGTCAAGGTTAAGGACCTCATAGTCCGTGGATTTAAGGACTCCACAGTCCGATATTAGTTTTAAGACATCACGGTCAAGGTTAAGGACCTCATGGTCCGTGGATTTAAGGAATTCACAGTCCGATATTAGTTTTAAGACATCACGGTCAAGGTTAAGGACCTCATAGTCTGTGGATTTCAGGACTCCACAGTCCGATATTAGTTTTAAGACATCACGGTCAAGGTTAAGGACCTCATAGTCCGTGGATTTAAGGACTCCACAGTCCGATGTTAGTTTTAAGACATCACGGTCAAGGTTATGGACCCCATAGTCTGTGAGTTTAAGGACTCCACAGTCCAATGTTAGTTTTAAGAAAACACGGTCAAGGTTAAGGATCTCATAGTCCGTGGATTTAAGGACTCCACAGTCCGATATTTGGTTGCCGGGACCCGTCACCTCTTTGAAGACGTTGAGGAATTACAACGATGAATATCAAAGGAGTGAAGAGATGTACCCTCGAACAAAGGTAAAATCAGTCTAGAATCATGGTGGTTGATTGTTAGTTTTAAGACATTTCTGTCGAGGTTAAGGACATCATAGTCCGTGGATTTTAAGGACTCCACAGTCCGATGTTTGCTCTGGATGCTTCACACGGGTTCACTGCCGTGTTCGGCGAGGACCAGGCTCCGCTCTGGGCTTTTTCTGCGGGGTCATAGAGTGACGTTATCCGCGTTCCACATTGTACTAGATGCTTCACACGGGTTCACTGCCATATTCAGCAAGGACTAGGCTCCGCTCTGGATGCTTCACACAGGTTCACTGCCGTGCTCTGTGAGGACCAGGATCCGCTGTGGACGTTTTCCACGGGGTCAAAGAGTGACGTTATCCGCGTTCCACATAACCAGCAATTTTGCACTAGATGCTTCACACGGGTTCACTGCCGTGTTCAGCGAGGACTAGACTCCGCTCTGGATGCTTCACACGGGTTCACTGCCGTGCTCTGCGAGGACCAGGATCCGCTCTGGACGTTTTCCACAGGGTCAAAGAGTGACGTTATCCGCGCTCCACGTAACCAGGAATTTTGCACTAGATGCTTCACACGGGTTCACTGCCGTGCTTGGCGAGGACTAGGCTCCGCTCTGGATGCTTCACACGGGTTCACTGCCGTGCTCTACGAGGACCAGGATCTGCTCTGGACGTTTTCCACAGGGTCAAAGAGTGACGTTATCCGCGTTCCACGTAACCAGGAATTTTGCACTAGATACTTCACACGGGTTCACTGCCGTGCTTGGCGAGGACTAGGCTCCGCTCTGGATGCTTCACACGGGTTCATTGTCGTGCTCTGTGAGGACCAGGATCCGCTCTGGACGTTTTCCACGGGGTCAAAGAGTGACGTTATCCACGTTCCACGTAACCAGGAATTTTGCACTAGATGCTTCACATGGGTTCACTGCCGTGCTCTGCGAGGACCAGGATCCGCTCTGGACGTTTTCCACGGGGTCAAAGAGTGACGTTATCCGCGTTCCACGTAACCAGGAATTTTGCACTAGATGCTTCACACGGGTTCACTGCCGTGTTCAGCGAGGACTAGGCTCCGCTCTGGATGCTTCACACGGGTTCACTGCCGTGCTCTGCGAGGACCAGGATCCGCTCTGGACGTTTTCCACGGGGTCAAAGAGTGACGTTATCCGCGTTCCACGTAGCCAGGAGTTTTGCACTTTGTCTGTATTTCATGAAGTCGGAATTTGACTCTCGGTCAGCTGTATGCCGGCGAGCCATGGAACTGGGAGTTGTCCTTGTTCTGCTTTACTTGATGTTGTGTTTGCTGCAATGAGACGAACGTCGAGATGATCTCTAAGCTATCTGTGAACCGTCGAGATTTGGCTTCTTCTTATGATGAAACCTGGGGGAGGAATATGATCCCTTCTTGTTTGCGCCCCTGGATTGTATACAGGGATAGATGTAACATCACCTGTAGGGCGTGGATTTCATTTTTATTTCATTTCTTTTTCCGCGATGCTCTATCATTTCAGCTTTTATATCACGAAGGTCGCGATCGCCCCATCATTTCGGCTATTTTTCACGGTGCCCAATCATTTCGGCTATTTATTTTATTTTTACTCGCTGCGTTTTATTGCGAGTTGCACCATCATTTCGGCTATTTTTCATGCATACATTTTTACTTGCTGCTTTTTATTGCAAGTTGCCCCATCATTTCGGCTATTTTTCATACATACATTTTTAATTGCTGCTTTTTATTGCAAGTTGCCCCATCATTTCGGCTGTTTCGTATACATGTGTGGCTCGTTGGCTTTTCGCTGTAAGCTTGGATTTAGACACCGATTTCATTATCAGCACTGCTACAACTGGGATGTTGCCAGGAGCGAATCATCATTTGCCTCTGTCGATGTCGAACAAAGGTGGCTTAGCAAGCAGGGTTAGGGTCCTGCCGACTAAGGCTTTTGACCTCATGAGCCGTAAGGGTCTCACAAGGGTATTTCTCCCTACAAGTCGTGAGGATCTTGTAGGTGTATTTTCTCCTTAGGAATCGTGAGGATTCCTAAGTGTATGTTCCTCTGTAAGTCGTAAGGATCCTACAAGAGGGTTTTCTCCTCATAAGTCGAGAGGACTTATAAGGGTTGCTCACCATATGGACATATCCCTAGTCACGGGTGGGACTTTGCTGGGGAAATGTTTATTCGCGCCCGTGGATTGTATACAAGGGTCAGTATTGAGCCACTTGTAGGGCAATATCGAAGGTTGTGGGGGGGGGGTTGCATAAGAACAGGTTCAGGTTTCTGTAACTTAAGACTTTCAAATCTTATGAGCCGTGAGGGTCCCATAAGAGAGTTCTCCTTACGAGTCGTGAGGATCTCGCAAGTGTAACTTCTCCTTAGGAATCGTGAGGACTCCTAAGTGCGTTGCTCCCTTGTGAGTCGTAAGGATCTCACGTGGGTGGTTTCTCCTTACAAGGTCGAGAGGACCCTGTAAGCGTCCCTTTAACGAGGTTGCGCCCTTTCAGGTTTTCACAAACACTCGCCGGTAGTCCTGCTGTTTTTACTCACGGAGCCCTTTCGGGTTTTCATCCGTGCCCATTTGCTTATGGACATACCGTTTTTTTTTATTCTTTTATTCCTTTCTCTTTTTTTTACGAGGTCGCGCCCTTTCCGGTTTTCACGAACACTCGCCAGTAACCCTGCTGTTTTTACTCACGAAGCCCTTTCGGGTTTTCATCCGTGCCCATTTGTTTATGGACATACCGTTTTTTTTATTCTTTTATTCCTTTCCCTTTTTTTTACGAGGTCGCGCCCTTTCGGGTTTTCACGAACACTCGCCGGTAGCCCTGCTGTTTTTACTCACGGAGCTCTTTCGGGTTTTCATCCGTGCCCATTTTGCTTATGGACATACCGTTTTTATATTTATTATATATATTTTTCTATTTTATTTTATTTTTGCTCTGAGATGCTGAAATCCATTGTAATTTACCGACATCTCGGTCAACAGCTAGTTTTAGGACATAGTGGTCCCTTATTAGTTTAGGGACGTTTCGGTCCGTCGTTTGTTTAAGGACATTCCGGTCCATCGTTAGTTTAAAGACATTCCGGTCCATTGTTAGTTTAAGGACATTCCGGTCCATCATTGAAGAGGGATGGTCACTACTTATAGAGTTCGGGCTTAGGAGGATAGCGAGCGGACATAGTCGTCGTCATCTATCATTGACCTAGGCCTTGACCTATTTAAGGGTAGTATTTCTTCAGAAAGTGACCGTTTATTGGCTTGAAAGGTCTTTCACCGTGTATATCCATGAGTAGATACGCTCCACCTTGGTAGACCTTGTCTATGATGTACGGGTTTTCGCAGTTTGGCTCAAATTTTCCCCGCTTGGCGCAATTGGGAATCATAGGTCTTTTGACCACTAGCACAAGTTCGCCTTGGCGGAATGTTCTCGGCCTGGTCAATCTTTCATATGAGCGCGTCACCTTTGCTTTATAAGCCTCCAGATTTTGTTGCGCTATGGGCCGGGTTTCTTCAAGGGCATCAAGCTCCTCAAGCCGAAGGTGAGCGTTTTCTTCGTCCGTCAGCTCGTAATGAACTGCCACCCGTAGAGATGGTAACTCTGTCTCGAGGGGAAGTACTGCTTCTGTACCGAATACCAACGCGTACGGCGTTGTGTTCGTGGCCGTTTTGAACGTGGTTCGATACGCCCAGAGAGCTTCTCGCAATCTCTCGTGCCGGTCTTTCTTGTTTCGAGATACCGTCTTCTTTACGATCTTCGTTAAGGTCTTGTTGAAAGCCTCAGCTAGACCGTTAGCTCGGGGATTATAAACTGAGGAGTATCTCCAGTCTATGTTGTGCTATTGTGCGAAGCGGCTGATTTTATGGCTTCGGTAGGCTGGCCTGTTATCGGATATGATCCGTCGCGGAGTTCCAAACCGATAAATGACGTGCGTCTTGAAGAAATGGAGGATATTCTCCGTCTTCACTTCCCTCAGCGGTACTGCTTCTGCCCATTTGGAGAAATAGTCAGTCGTCACCAAAATGAATCGATGTCCCCTGGACGACGCTGGTTCGATGGGGCCAATTATGTCAGTTCCCCGCATTTCGAATGGCCAGCTAGACACCGTTGGATGTAGTGGATTTGGATGTTGGTGGATAAAGTCCCCATGAATCTGGCACGAGTGGCATTGCTTCGCATACTCGAGGCAGTCCTGGATCATTGTGGGCCAATAATAACCCATTCGTTTGATCTTCAATTTCATCTTTGGGCCTGCTTGGTGAGAACCGCAGAGTCCGTCATAAACTTCCTGAACGACTCTTTCTGCTTCTTTAGGTCCCAAGCATCTCAACCACAGAGAATCAAACGCCTTCTTGTACAGAATATCATTAACGAAGGCGAAAGATAGGGCTCGCTTCATGAGCTAATGTTTTGAGGACGCATCTTCAGGCGTTCGACGGGATTTGAAGTAGTTTATAAAGACTTCTCTCCAATCTTCAACCTTCTCTTGGTCTTTTACTTGTAAGGACGTCTGTTCGATCGCTTCCTTTCTCTCAGATGATTCCGGAGATATTTCTGCCGGTGCGAGGACCCGACGGCTTTGTACCACGATTCTGACGTCATCGAGGTTCTCATCAGCCAGTTCTTTAGCGAGCTTGGCTAACGCGTCCGCCTTGCTATTTTCTGCAAGCGGTATGCTTTCCAGCATGTAGGAGGGAATTTGAGTCAGCAGTCGCTGTACTCTCTCGCCATACTTCACCAGCTCTGGCTTGCACGTCTGGTAGTTGCCGTTTACTTGACTAACGACCAGTTGGGAGTCTCCGTATATGAGAAGGTTTTCAATTCCCATGTCGATGGCGATCTCGAGGCCTGCTATCAAAGCTTCGTATTCAGCTTCATTGTTCGTCCTCGACTCTGTTAAGGAGAAAGCAAAGCGCATTATCCCTCATTGTGGAGTTACAGAGATGAGTCCTACCCCCGATTTGATTATAGGGGTACTTTGTTTGCGCTTCTTCACGGAAGATGCTCCATCGAAATAAAGCTCCCATCGGGTATCACCACCATCGATCGCGTCAAACGTATGTTCGTCTGGCAGATCGCAATTCAGAGGAGAACCGGCAGGTACTGGGTGCTCGGCAAGGAAGTCGACGATGGCTTGGCCTTTTACCTCCTTAAGAGACTGATAGGTTATTGAAAACTCCATCAAGAGCAGGGCCCATTTAGCGAGTCTCCCTGTCAATATAGCCTTTGACATTAGATATTTGAGGGGGTCCACTTTTGATATAAGACGGACTTCATATGCCAATGCATAGTGTCGGAGTTTTGTTATCGCAAAGATTAACGCCAGGCAATGTTTTTCGATAGGGGAGTAATTGCTTTCTGCCCCCAGAAGAACTCGGCTTAAATAGTAGAGCGATCTCTCCTTCTCTTGGTCGTTCTCTTGTGCCCATAATGCGCCTAAGGAACCCTCAAGGGCTGTTGTATAAAGAATAAGGGGCTTTCCCTTGACTGGAGCAGCTAACACCGGCGGGTTCTGCAGGTACTGCTTGATCTCATCTAGCGCGCTCTGGCATTTTTGGTTCCAGACGAACGGGGTTCCCTTCTTCATCGGGTGGCTGTAAGGACGGCACTTACCTGACAGGTTGGCTATAAATCGCCGGATGTACGCGAGCTTTCCTTGGAGAGACCGCAATTGTTTGAGAGTTCTCGGCGGTGGCATTTCCATTATCGCCTTGATCTTCGACGGATCTATCTCGATACCTCGGTGTTGGATGATGAATCCCAGGAATTTACCCGAGGAAACTCCGAATGCGTATTTGAAAGGGTTCATCTTCAAATTGTATTGCCGAAGGCATTGAAATACGGTCTTCAGATGCTCTAAATGCTCTTCGTATGACATGCTCTTCACTACAAGGTCGTCGATATAGCATTCGACGATTTCATGTATGAGATCATCGAAGATCTTTGTCATAGCCCTCTGATAGGTGGCACCGGCATTCTTTAAACTGAAGGGCATAACTTTGTAGAAGAATATACCCAAAGGAGTCCGGAAAGCGGTGTGCTTCTGGTCTTCGGGATGCATCTTTATCTGATTATACCCTGATGAGCCGTCTATAAAGGAGAAAACCTCATGAGTGGACGTATTGTCTATCATCAATTTGGTGACCGGCGCTGGGAAATCATCCTTCGGGCAGGCTTTATTGAGATCTCGGAAGTCCACACATATGCGTACTGCCCCATTTTTCTTCATTACCGGGACGATGTTGGCGACCCAGTCAGGATATTGTACTTCATGGATAAACCCGGAATCGATCAGCTTCTTGACTTCGGCGTTAATGCTCATCTCAAGCTCGAGTCGCATCCTCCTTGGCGCCTGTTTGACCGGCTTGACGTCCGGAGATATCGCCAATCTGTGAACAATAATTTCTAAATCTAGTCCTGGCATTTCAGAATAGTTCCATGCGAAGCAATCTCTATGCTGTAGAAGCACGTCCCTTAACGCGGCCACCCTTTCTTCAGATAGCAGCTCGCTGACGAATGTGGGCCGTGGGTCACTTGCCGTTCCCAAATCAATCTTCTTGAGGTTATCTGCGGTAGTATGTATTCCATCTTCCAGCTCTTTCGGTACTGGTGGAAATTCTGAGATCACCTCATTGTCATTGTTTTCGAAGCACCAAGGGAGGTCGTCCATATTCTCGGGCCCTTCTTTTGATATCGTTATCATATGACAGGTACGAGCTCGCTTCCAAGACAATTGTGGATCTGATTTTGCTCTTGTGGCTTTGGGTTCGTGCCTCTGTGGCGGCGCTACCGTCCAGCTGCTGGATAGAGCTAACCTGCCTTGCTGATATTGGTCTTCGATCCAGTTCTTGAAGGTGAAGCAGTCTTCGGTAGGGTGTCCTATAGCTCGGTGATAAGAGCAATAGCCCGGATGAGAGACCTCGTTAGCTCGCTCAGGGTGTTTAGACTCCGGAAGTGTAATCATTCGATGCTTCATAGCGAGATCGAGTATCTTCTTCGTCTTTTCTTGAGGGAAGGAATACGCTCGACCCATCTTCTTCACAAGAGACAAATCCGGACCGCGCAATATCCGATCGCATAACTCTTTAACCCTATGTTGTTGTTGTCGACTCTTTTTCCCGTTTTTTGACTTAGTTCTACCTCTACGTCGGGCCTTTTGCGCAATGGGTCGACAGGGGGGGCATCCTCGTCTTTTGCGGCCTGTTGAAACAGACGTTACGTCCTGGCTTTCTCGTAGATGGCCATCTCGCGATTATGGTCGTCCCGAGCTTTTTGACCCACTTTCCTGATAAGCTTGTCCATTCGTTCTTCAAACGACGGACTCGGTACTTCGATCGTAGGATCTAGTTTTGATGAGGGATTGGCATTTCCCGACATGGTGTCCTCTTCTTCATCGAAATTATATATGGCGTAGCTACTGTGGGCTCGTTCCCATTTCCCGGATCTCACATATCCAAGCCCAAGCGTTTCCATCCTTCCGTTGGGCAGTTTGCGCTGAGTCCCAGGGACATCCCAAATCCTGTTGTAGAATCGAGCTTGTCGAATAGTCTGCTTTAAGGGTACCCCTTGGCGCTTCAATATCCTTTTCAACCCGTCTGTGTAGTATCTGGGCAAATGGATGGGTTGGAATCTGTCAAGTGTAGCATCCGTGCCATGCCACATCTCTTTCTCCAGCCTTGTTTCCGCGGATCGATAGAATAGGATTGCTTTTTCGCTTTTTCGACTGGGAGGGACGTAAAATGTCTGCAGCTCTTGCATGCTATGAGCTTCAAGTGCATCCAGGTCTTTGTAGTGTTCCCGCGGCACCATGGTTATTTGCAAACTCTGATCATCACCAGGGGATGCTTGTATTGACGGCCGACTGGAGAACGCGGCATTAACCTCATCTTCCGAGTCACTTCCGAAGATCAATATGGGGGTGGACGGACCCGGGTTGTTGCGTCGAGACGGCCCAGCGTAAACTATCTCTTCTTCTTCTTCGGTATCGCTCCCGAAAACAGGTATGGCGGCGGCGGCTTTGTTTTCCGGTTTGCGACACCTTTCTGTATCCTCGAAGTCTGGAAAAAAGTACTTTGCATCTTCGTACTTGCGGACTTCGTTTACGGAGAATGGGTTCAGCTCACCTGTTACGGTATACTCAAAACCATCCTTAAAATACTTCATACACTGATGCTATGTAGAAGGGATGATGTTGTACTCGTGTAACCAAGGACGACCGAGCAAGGCGTTGTAGCAGGTCTTGGCGTCAATGACGTGAAACTTGATGTCCGTGACGAGCATTCTGAAGCGTAATGTTAGTATTACAGATCCGAGAGTCCGTGACGACTAGGAGTCGAAACCGGAGATGGTAATTTTGTCACGAGCGAGGTGCTGCACGCTCATGCAGATTTCCTTCAACACCCGAACATTAAGGAGATTGACGGAGGATCCATTATCCACCAGGATCTTACCTATCTTGATATCGTGGCAGTATCCAGAGACATATAGGGGACGGTTGTGGTCGCATGTCCTGAGGAGCAGGTCTTCGTCACCGAAAGTAATATTAGCCGTGTGCACTTCTTTCAGCTCATCCTTCATTCTTTCTGCGGCGAGGAAGGCCTGGAATTGCTCGGGTTCTTGTAACGCCTTAATTAATGAATCTCTCACTTCTTTTGATAATAAGAGGGCGTCGAGAATGCTGAGCTGTGAAGGTAGCTTCCTTAGGTGTGCCAGGATATTGTAGTCCACCTTACCCTTCCTGGGAGGGTCCTTGGCAGTCAGCTCTTTCATGACTTGGTCATCTAAGGCAATATCCTCAGCGACCTTTTCCTTTCCCTTATCTTTTCTAGTTGCGGGTCCGAGATTCTTTTCCGGGAGTGTGCGATTGCGCAGCTGAATGTTTTCCCAGGCCTCCGGTTCTTCCTCTCTCCCTAAGACGGTCTCTTCAAAGAAAGGGCCCAGAGCCATTTCCTCATCAGAGTCGCTCCCAAAGGTGAGAATCTGTGATCCTTCGGCGTTAACCGTGCGACAGTTGCCGGTAGTTCTTTTGTGCCCGTCAGTAGTTCTTCCCTGCTCCCGACGAGTTCTGCGTTTCATGCGCTTAAAATATTGCCGGTGAGCAACATATCCTTGCCACCATATCTTAAAAGCGTCGCGCTCTTCCGTACGGTATGAAATCTTCCGATGATATGAGCAATAATTAGGGTGCCTCTCCGCCCCATTGAGCGTGTTTTCTTCCGAGGGTGGTAGCTTCATTCCCATTGACATGGCTTTGGCAAACCTTTTCCTCGTCTTGAATATGTTTTTATCTGCATCGGATGTCTTTTGATCTAGCGGGAGTGCTTCGACTCTTTCGTTTAGTCGCTTGCGTTTGGCTCCTTCCGATGCGGCAATCTCACGCTCCCGATCGGCTTTACTTTTCAAACGAATCTCGTCTAGAAAGGCGTCGATCATTTCATATGTCGGCCATACAAGTTCTGGCTCAGGGTGTGCCCCCAGTTTCTCAGTGTCAGGAGTTTTTCCATTGTCCGTAAACGAGTGGGAGATCACATGACAACTCGCCACGTATCCCTCGGATTCATCCGACGAGCTTTCTCCATCATCTTCCTTCTGAAAGACCTGGTTGAGGAACTCTTGGAGTGTGACGGGAGTCCGCGCCTTTTGATTGTACTCTTCCAGCGCGTCAATCTGCTTCTGCAAGTCCGTGCGCTTGTCTCCAGACTTCACTGGCTTTTTGGATTTCTTCTTCTTTTTCTTCGAAGATTTTGACGGTTGGGTGTGAGTACTTGGGCCATCACCGCCGATCTTTGTAGTTGGACGCGGCTTCAGCATCCCTTCGATGATTTGAGGCTCAAGCGGGTTCTTCTATTCGACCGCCGGGCATGTATGAAGATCACTCAGCATCCTTTTGGTTTTTGCTGAAAGCACAATTTCCCATGGAGCTTCTTCAACAAAGGAACAAGTTGCCCCCGGTGCGTCCGTCTTCTTAGGAGTATGTGGCTGTGGCGGGTTCACCTTCCACTTTTCGGATAGCGCAAACTTTCCCTGTAGGTATTGATCTTCAATCCATCCTTTGAAGACGAAGCAATTCTCAATCGGATGGCTTACCGTTTGATGGTAAGGGCAATAATTGGGGTTATTCACTTCAGTGGGTTGTGGCAGTTGCCTTGGATTTGGCAAGTTGATAAGCCTGTTGCGTACGGCCAGCTCGAATAACCGTTTCGTCTTGTCCCGTGGGAACGAGTTGGGGCGCTTCATCTTCTCGTTATAATACCGCCGTCTTTCTTCCAGTTGATCCGCCAGCTTTGGGGCACTGGGTTGTTGCTGAGCGTTCGCGACGAAGGTTGCCTTCCCTTTACCCTTGTCATTCCGAGGTTCTGGCTTCGGGGGAGATGGTCTATGACCCATCTGGTCCATCTGGGCCAACTTGTCGATCAAAGTCTGGAACGTGGTTGGCTTAAAGAACATCATGAACTGTGAGATAGTTGCATGAGGATCTAGGGTACCCACGAACATGCCCACCGCTGGCGCTTATTCAATGCGTTGTTCGCACTTTGACCATAAGTTCCGCCATCGGATCGCGTATTGGACCCAAGTTTCACCCGGCTTCACCCTTGCATTAATCAAAGCTGTTATCTGGGTGCGTTCGCTGTCGCTTGCGAAACGCTGGGTAAACAACAACTCCATTTTAGCGAAAGTTTTGACGGAGTTGTTCGGAAGCTCAGAGTACCACTCAAACGTCGTCTCTGATAAACTGCCGACGAATTAGCGAAGCAAGAGCTTATCATCGCCGCCGGTGTTGCCACAAAGAGCTCTAAACTGAGCGACATGTTGATGGGGATTGCCTGTCCCCTTGTATACATGGAATTTCGGGATTGTGTAGCCCGACGGGTATTTGATCTGGTCATACCAGCTTGGATATGGTCTTCCCGTCCTGACAACTTAACCAGCTGCCTCAGTCGCCTGGTGAACGCGTATCTGTTGAGCTATGTATTCGTCCAGGTCAGCCTTGGAGATTGTCTCCTCCTTGGCTGTGGACAGAGCAGGCGGAGGATTTGACGTTTCTCCCCTGTCATCTTCAAGAACGATTGGAGGATCTTCAGCAGGAGGCTCTTGCTGGATCATCAGACCCACCATGTCCTGGAACAGAAGGGCCATTCGTTGTATATTGGCCGCTTGTTCCGCAGCATCTTTATCTTTCTTTTCCAATATCCTCCGAAGAAACTCAGCGTCGGTTTCCTGCTCTTGTCGCTGATCCGAGGACGCTTCGGGGCTTTCCTTTGGCCCAGTAAGCGCGGCCATTGCGATCATCATTTCCTGGAGCTTCTGCTGTTGCTCCTGAGCTTTGGTCACCGACCGTGTAAGCGGTCTATGACCTGTAGACGCACGGCTGTCTTCCTTCCCCGACGCCATGTATACAGTATGGATCATCATGCCCCTAGACTTAGGGCGTCTGGGCTCAGCGCCTTTAGCTCTCGTTGTAGGCCCGGGGAACTTTTCCGGCCTCTTCTTTTTATGAGCAGTGGAAGTTGAGGGGGCCGTTGAGGTGGGCACCCAGACAGCTTTTCGTGGCTTAGTATGACGGCCGACTTCCTGTTGGATCTTCAGCTTCTTGTACTGGTGGGAGAAATTTGGATTGATCACCGAGTCTAGGGTCTGCCGCCAGACTTTATAGATTTTGGAGGACAGCCGTTGAGGGGATTGGGGCTGTTCTGGCTTTACTTCCACAGCCTTTTCCAGCGAAGGGGGAGACCTCTTCAGTACAGCGGTAGGAGAATTCCTACGCACTTTATTTAGCAGTTCAAACCTGTTCCCAGTTGGAACAGCAGCATTAATTTCCGCCGTCGAGGCTGGAGGAGCTAGCCCGGAAGGGGAGTTGCCTCCCGACTTCCTCACTCGACGCCAGTAGCGACGTCGAGCGTGTCGTGCTGATGGAATCGGCACGGTGATGGCGATAGTCTCGTCTTGCTCCCTGTTCAGGTGAGAGGCTGTAGTCGGTGTCAGCCTATTAAAAACTGATGTCTTCTGAGCAGCAGGAGCGGGAGTGGGAGTTGGGACGGTCAGTCTTACGAAGACCGACCTCTTAGCAGGAGAAGCCGCCTTGACGACTTCAGGAGTAGGTTTGGCTACTTTCTTTTGAGTAACCTTCTCAGGGACCGCAAGCTTCATCGTGGGCCTACATGAGTTTTGGCCTAACCGGGAGAAGACCGAGGTATTGGTGTTGGGCGACCCGTTGAGAGGGGCCGCAGCAGCTGTAAGTTGATCGAAGACCGACTTCTTAGGAACTTCTGGAACGGGCACTGGGGCAATGAAGCTCATTGGCGGGAGCATGGTCCCGAAAAATAGTCCAGTAGTAGCCTGGGTGATTTGTTCCACCGGCATCGTGAACAGTAATGCCGCCTGAGGTCCATAGGCTACACCTCCAGGTAAGGCGGAGCGTCGGTTGCAGTTGCAGTTGGAGCAGTTCGAGCAGTTGAACGCCATTGCTGTTTGCTTTCTGCACCAAGCAAGAGCCCAAATCTTAGTAGCTTGAAACCCGAGGTAACCATTAACAAACCGCGATTCGTTCGCGAATACGACACGTGAAGTGTGGAGTGGAAAGAGGAAAAGGTCCCACCGGGCGTGCCAGAATCTGTTCCCCTCCGAAAGACGGCGCGACGCAGGGACGTCTTGCCTGAAATTCGGAACAGATGCTAATTGGTGCTATCCGTCCACCTCTCCGCAAATGCCAAGTTGATTTATGGCACCATATATCGAAGGTTTGAACGGATGCGTCAGATGTAGTAGACTTCGTCAGATTCCCCCTCGCTGGAGGGGTTTTTGATTGTGGAGACGCTCTTCCCTGCAGGCGCAAGCCCCTGCAATTAATTACGCTACCGCATTGCGGTAACAACTTTCTCCTTCTACAGATGGTCACTTCGTGTCATGTGTGTTTGTTATATGTTTGGTTGCCCGTGGATTATATACGGAGACTGAGTTATGTCGTCGCTCGTAGGGCGTGGACTAGTCCAAATCCGTATTATCTTAGATTTGGGTTTGGGGGTTTGGGTTTAAGGATATGTTAGCCTCTTTTGAGACTAAGATCAACTTAAACGTTTGTTAAGGATACGTTAGTCTCATTTTAGACTAAGATCAACTTAACGGGATCGTTTAGATCCAACAAGAGAGCAATTAAGGGAGCCCTGTTGTTTAGTTTAGTGACATTGCGGTCAATAGGTAGTTTAAGGATATTGCGGTCCAATATTAGTTTTAAGACGTTGCGGTCAAGGTTAAGGACATCATAGTCCGTGGATTTAAGGACTCCACAGTCCGGTGTTAGTTTTAAGACATCACGGTCAAGGTTAAGGACGTCATAGTCCATTGTTAGTTTTAAGACATTCCGGTCAAGGTTAAGGACCTCACAGTCCGTATCAATGTATGTGGTTATCGGGACCCGTCACCTCGTTGAAGATGTTGAGGAATTACAACGACAAGTATCAAAGGAGTGAAGAGATGTACCCTTACACCAAGGTAGATTAAGTGATCTGTAGTCCAATTTGGAAACTAAGATCAATTATTGTATTATGAGCCCATTGGCCCAGTTAAGTTTGAATTGAGGACTTATGGCCATCTTGGGCTAAGTCCAATTGTGTTTGGGATATTGGCCCTCTGTTGATTCATTGAAGGAGAGGTTTTGCCTCTGGAAACTTAGCCAATTGGACTAAGACCAATGTTAAACACTAGAGACCAACAGTGTTAAACACTGGGAATAAAGTTGACAAGTTAGTGTTAGACACTAAAAGATAATCAGTATTGAACACTGGGAACGGAGTTTTCAAATTAGTGTTAAACACTAAGCGAATCCAAATGAGTGTTAAACACCGCAAATAGAGTTTTCCAAATTAGTGTTAAACACTAAGAAAAATCAGTGTTAAACACTGGATACAGAGGTTTCAATTTAGTGTTAAACACTAAGGCAAAAAGGGGTCACGTGGTCATACGTGAGAGCGCTCCAGAGTCTCTTTATTTTGTTCTATAGATAAGTGTTTAACACTTTTAGTCCTGAAAGCCATCACGTGCGGGCACGTGATGGAAGCTCATACTCTGGTTTATTAGAATACTCATTAGGGGTCACGTGGTGACACGTGAGGGCTCCCTAGAGTCTCTGTTTATTTTGCTTTTTCTTTATGTGCTTCAGGGATCACGTGGAGCACGTGGGGCGTTGCCTCAAGGCTCTCTTGTATGTATCTTCGCAAGAGTCACGTGATAACACGTGAGGTGCCTACTTCAGAGTTTTATTCTGTGGGTCTCTGCATATTTTAAAGTTCTGTTCATAGGGTTAAACCCTAAACTTTAGAGGAATTAAATTCTTGTTTTCTTCTGAAGAATTATATTCTTAATAGGGTTAAACCCTAGTTTCTTTTTCTTAAAGGAATTAAATTTGAGAGAATTATATTCTCAGTTAGGGTTAAACCCTAGTTCTGTTCATTAAATTCCTATAACATAGGGTTAAACCCTAACTTTATCTCAAAGGAATTGAATTCCTATCATTTTGTGAGAATCAAATTCTCTAAACTCAGTTCCACCTCTGTGTTTTAGATCTGCATGGCAGGATCTTAACCCAATGAGAATTAAATTCTCAATTCATGGGGAGATGTGCACTTTGCAGATCCTCGACCAGAGAAAGAACTAAGTTCTTTTTTTTATATAAGAGTTAAACTCTTTTGAGAATTAAATTCTCCTTTGAAGCCTCCCTTTTCCTTTCTTACCTAAGGTTTTCCTTTTTGCAGAAAAATCAAATTCTTTCAAAGTCTCCAGGCTCTATATCTCTCCCTCTCTGTATGTTTCTGTCTCTCCTCCTCCTTTTTTTTAACTCTCTCCTTTGGCTCCTATTTATAGGAGAAGGAAAAAAATCAATCAGTTTTAGTTAATCTTTCATTGAAAGATTTGATTTGTTTATTGAGAGATTTGATTTACATTTGTCATTCATCTGGGCCTTTAGATTGTTAGGTGAATTTTATTCACCATTGGATTTTAAATCCCAAGATATCTCTTTGTTATTTCGGTTGGATTTAGGGGGAAATCTTTCCAAGTCCGAGATTTTTCCATAAATTGGTGATGTTTAATCACCTTTGGATTTTTAATCCAACGGTTCCAAATAATTCTTTTCCACTTTGGAAAGATTTGAAAGATCTTCCCTCGGATTTTAATTCTGTCATAGAAATAAAGCTTTTAAAGCTGGTCACGTGTGGCTACGTGACCGTTGGTCACGTGTGAGCACGTGACCCCTGGTATAGGCTTCCTTCTGCGCTTTATTCTTTGCCGCTGCTTAGTTATCACGTGCCAACACGTGACCACTGGTCACGTGTGCACACGTGATGCCTTTTCTGGAGCTTTTTTCTTGATTTATTCAGGGAACGAATGTGCCTTGCGCTGCTGCTTTTAAATGTCACGTGTCAACACGTGACCGCAGGTCACGTGTTAGCACGTGATGCCTCCTCCGTAGGTTTTCCTGATTTTAAATCAGGAAACAGCAGGATATTATCGGCGGTTCGTCCAAGACTTTTCAAGAATCGCTGAACCTTTGATGAGGCTGACACGGAAGGAGGTACCGTTTGTATGGACAGAGGAGTGTACTCGGGCATTTGAGACCCTGAAGCAGAAGTTAACCACGTCGCCCATTCTTACAGTGCCAAATGATTCCGGTGGTTTGGTGATACATAGTGATGCCTCAGGGAAGGGCTTAGGCTGTGTTCTGATGCAGCATGGTTGGGTGGTTGCTTATGCCTCACGAGAGCTGAGGAATCACGAAAGGAACTATCCTACGCATGACTTGGAGTTAGCCGCAGTGTTTTTTTCATTGAAGATCTGGAGGCATTACCTGTTGGGCGAGAAGGTGGAGGTGTACACGGATCACAAAAGTCTGAAGTACGTCTTCACTCAGAAGGAACTAAATATGAGGCAGCGCCGATGGCTAGAACTGATGGCGGATTACGACTTGGACCTTCAGTATCATCCAAGGAAAGTAAATGTTGTACCGGATGCTCTCAACCGCAAGCCAGCGGTCATGATGTTGACCAGTCAGAGGAGTATCATTGAGGATTTTCAGAGACTCGAACTTGAGATCGTTACACCAAGCGCAATCAAGCAGTTTTGGCAACTACAGGTCCAATCTTCTCTTATGGATAGCATCAAGGCCGCACAAGCGGATGATCCTCGATTGCAAAAGTTCAGAGCGCAGGTAGAAGCCGGGCTGAGAACGGACTTACTCATACATGAAGACGGTTCTCTGAGATTCGGTAGCAGACTCTGCGTACCCAAAGGGGATGTTCGAGAAGAGGTACTAGCTGAGGCGCATAGTTCAGCTTATTCTGTGCATCTGGGAGGCACGAAGATGTATCGAGATCTAAAGCATCACTTTTGGTGGAACGGGATGAAGCGAGAAATTGCGCGGTTTGTATCCAGGTGCTTGGTATGCCAGCAGGTGAAGGCGGAATATCAGAGGACAGCGGGACTGTTACAACCGCTTCCGATACCAGAATGGAAGTGGGAGCACATTACTATTGATTTCGTGACGGCCTTGCCACGGAGCCCTAGGGGCAACAACGCCGTTTGGGTTATCGTCGACCGACTCATGAAAGCTGCACACTTCTTACCCTTCCGAGTGGGACAGTCGACAGAGTCACTTACGGAGAGATACATGCAGGAGATAGTGCGACTTCACGGAGTTCCAGTTAGCATTGTGTCAGATCGAGACACCAGATTTGTTTCGCACTTTTGGAGGAGCATACAAGAGCGTCTGGGTACCTGCCTCAAGTTCAGCATAGCCTATTGTTAGTTATATGTATGCCCTAGAGGCCATTACTATACATAGGATGTATATTGTAGTGGATGCCGGGACATATATAGGGAGGACTTTCTTGCTCGACATGATAGTATGCTATCTGGTCGATCTTTACCTTAACGTGTACACTGATAGTCTCTCTGTTACATGTTGGTAAACCCCTTAGGATGAGTACTTGACTACCTAGACTATGATGCAGATCATACTAGTGGGGACATGGTAGTCCATAAGTACATCCTTCAAAGTCCCTAGTCGTGGGTATATCGAGACGGGGCATCGATATACCAGAGTAGACTAGCGTATACCTTCTCGACCCATACAGATGGGCGATGGATGATCCCATATCCATTGGTGTTTGACATCAGAGATGATATACGGGTGCTCAGTGGAGACTGGGTACACTGGACGGACTCGCCGAGAACTCCCAGATGGTATTATACCTTACGTCAGATGGCAGTTCTCTGGTGACACTGGTACAGAGTAGTCTGTTGACCCGAGATCGTCATAGAGTCTTATGTGGTTCCCACTGTGCTTTGATTTCCACCTTACCACGTCCAAGAGGGCGTGCAAAACGGTGGTTTTTGGGTACAGTCCTGAATCACATGGAGGAAATGAGCGATAGGAGGGGATTCATCTCTCCCGGTATATGGAGTTGATGTTGCGCTGTGTTCGATTGGCTATAACCGGAAATCCCTGGCCAGGGTTGCTGAGATTTACTGGTAAGTGTTACCAGTAGTTTCTCGAATTGTTATAGACCTCATATCGACACGACTTATCGAGCTATTGGGGTCTGACGTTTACCACCCCTAGGCGAGATATGCGACATATCAGACGACGAGACCGGACTGTACGGTAAGTGTTACTGGTTGGATTCACAGGAGTGTGAGCGGGCTTGCTCGTCGATCTTCTGATCGCTCAATACCCGGGTGGCCGTTACGTTTAGCAGACCGCTTGCGGCTTGTGGGTGTTTGATATGATCATCATCTGCTACCGGCGTATTGACGAGTCTTTAGAGTCCTACACAGAGGTTTCCTGGCTCAAGCGAAACGAAATAGGAGCGCATATGAGATATGTACGGGACCGAGAATAATGCGTGTATGTGATACCGCGTTCTATTCTCGCGATGAATGTATCGAATGGTTGTATGCGATATAACCTAGTTATCGAATCAAGGATTGATTCGATAAATTGATACATTGGATATTAGTCGGTCATATGCGATATGACCGGATCGTTAAATTAAGTGTTGATTTGATGATTTAATGCATAATTATATATTAGATATATTACTTTGCATTAACTAGTATTGGTTCACTTTAAATGGATTTTCTCACTTGAAGTTCACAAGTTGTATATGTGATATACTTTTGTGCACTTGATTGTATCATGTTTGATGATACATGTTAACTTGAGTTTGTGTAAAGATTAAACCATGGTTACATGAGTGGTTAGGGTTTTGTTTATTTACTTATTCATTTATTTATTTCTTTTGTTCATTTTGGCAAAAGAAAATGATAAAGAGAAAATGGTGGCTTTCTTTGTTTGATATTGAAGCTTCATGAAGCTTTGACTAAGTCACCATTTTGTCTCATGCTTAACCCTAACCATTCCACTTAACCCTAGTTCATTCTCTACACTTGACCATGGTTGGATTATGATAAGTATACATTTTATTTTCTTTTTGAAAGATAATTATCATAATATACTTCATCTTCTTCTTCTTCTTCTTCAAGAAGAAGCTTGCCTCCATCAATGGCAACTTGAGAAAATGAGTGAGAAATCTAATTCTAAAGTGAACCCACTTCCTATTTCTTCATCCTCTACCTCTTGCCAAGTAGTATAGGGTGTTTTCTTCACAAGTTTCATGACTTGGTGAAGTTGGAGCTTGATCTAGTGTTGCCTCGACGTAGATCATCTTCGGCATCGAAGACGACGACCTAGCCCGCCCATTTCTCCCATGAAGCCGACGCTATAGTCCGGGATCCGATTTGGACAGCAAGGGGACTTCATCATGGAGCTATGGAGGTGGAGAACCGGATCTTAAAAGGTTGTATTTCCGTTCTTTTAGTTAAGTTGTTAACTTGTTTCTCTTTTCGCCTAGACATCTAGTTAACGATCCGTATTAGGGTTTCTCGGCACTTGTAATTTTTGAAATTGGCATGGTTGATGCCTTGTGAGACCTCATTAGTGTGCCTAGGAACCCTACAGTGGTATCAGAGCCTAGCTAGAGCCTTAGGCGATGCGTAGACGAAGTTTGAAACCCGATCGACCCGAAACCCTAACCCGATAATGCTCTCTGAACTTTTTCTAAAAACTGGGTTTTTTCCAGATTAAAAATATGCAGAAAAATCAGCAGGTATTTCTAAGAATTACTGTGAAGTTCGAGCTCATGAATCTCTTAAAGAGCGGCGGAACCGCGGCAATAGCATGCCTATTGCGGCGGTTCCGCGGCCAATTTGTCTCTTCAGACAATTATATTTACACAGTAATTCCTAGTATTTAATGCTGAGTTTTCTGGGAATTTTTAAATTATACTCAAGAGTTGAGTATTCTGGGTTGTATTGGGGGTTCGTAGATTCGATCGGATTATCGGACTTTGTCTATATGTTTTCCGGGTAAATTTTAGAATATGTTAAAAAGTTCGACCGGATATAAATACCCACCTATTCCCCTGTCGGGAAATTTCCAAATGTTGGATCTTTCCGTAGTTTAACGACGTTCTAAGTAGTGCAAGTAACGCGAGGGTCCCTCTAGAAGACAACAAACCTTAACTCGATTATGTGACTGTCTTGAACTGCCCTTTGAACCTTAGGGTTTGGGGCAGTACGGCGTGCCACATGTGAGGCGTTGGCTTGACCCTTCTACGGCTGGACCGTTGGTACTGAGGCATGAACTGAATGTTTTTAAAACTTATTTCATGTGTTGATCTGTATCGGGAAAACTTGGGTGTTCGATTGTTCGATCGGAAAGTTTAACATTTTCTATTTATCTGGAATGGGATACAATAATTGGAATTCACAATTAGTTATGAGATAACTGAATGAATGTTATAAACATAGCAGTTTAGTCTCACTTGATCGGTTGCCACGGAATTTTGATGTGATCAAAAGTCCGTCGCAATCACGTAGTATACGCGGATACTCGCCGGGTAAACTTAATAGACAGCCTCGCCCCATAGCCCCGACCAAGTGACTGTAGGAGAACCCCGTCGCCGAAAGCATCCGTTCGGGTGCTCGCGGCAGCGGTGTTCCGCCTTAGAGCACTTCGTCGACGGTATCGGGGGTGCGGCCGCCTACTAAAGTTTGCGACGAGCATTCGATCAGGATGTCGGGAATCTTGTTGAATTGCCCGACTTAATATTGAAAAGTGTTTTCGATAATGAGACTAAAATGCGGGGTTTATAATTGTTAGGCATGCGATGTCTAAGGAATTCATTTGATTAGGCATGCGATGTCTAAAGAGGTTGCGGATTCCAACTGTTGTAGTTTTACACTTTCTTTTCTGCGACCGTAAGTGTAATATGTGATATCGCCGGTTTCGTTGCTATATGTCAACGACGATTGGGATACTCATATTTACTTACGTTGATGACATGTGATGTTATGTGTTGCTGGATATGTTATATTGGATCGTCGTGTTTGAATAGCCGGGGTTTTTTATGTGAGATGGGTGTTTTTCATTTTCATTCATGTAAAAACTTGTATGTAATATTCTTTTATTGGGGCACTTCCAGGTTGCGGAAGATGTCACCTTTTGTATATTATTTACTTTTTCGCACTAGGATAGACCCAAGGAGAGGAGCACAAGTAACCGGGTTCTGGGGTCCAGTGGGAGACCAACTCGAGGAGTCGAGTCCGGGTCTCCTAACCCTAGAATTGGTAGGGTTGCTTGCCGCTCTCGTAGGGGTCTGGGGGTGTGGGATTGGCTATTCATCATGACCGTGGAATCCGTGTTTTATACTGGCTCGTATTGAAAACACGGAGGTCCTAATATATCCAATATTTCATATGATTCTTCTGCTGCGATATCTGTGATGTGATCATGTGATATGTTCTGTGATGGATACTGTTTATAGTATATATGATATATTATATAGGTGTTACTTATGTTTTACACCCGCGCTAGCCCTGCCCCGCTCTGCCGTTAGTTACCTAACCTAACGGTGCACGAGGGGACATCGAGGCGAATGCGAATGGCATAAGTGTACGTCGTATTTATCTGTGATGATTAGGTATTTAAATGATGGGATTTCATTAATGTGATTAATGAAATAAAAGAAACATAAAGATGTTGTAGAATCGAATTTCAAAATAAAACAGGTAGCTACAGTTCTTGCTTTGCACAGCGGTATATGTGATATATCCTGCACCTTATTCGATAAGGAAAGGACCGAGATCCCTTCACCGGGAGTGACTCCTTTAGCAATAACTGGCAGATGCTACACACTCGATTTGTCTTTTGATTGCTTTTAAAAGTTCTGCTTTGCACAGTGATATATATGATATATCCCGCACCTCATTCGAAGAGGAAAGGACCGACGATCCCTTCACCGGGAGTGACTCCTTTAGCAAAACTAGAAAAGCCTCAAAAGCACTCCATTTTTAAAATCATTTGATTCTACAACGATATCAAGTTCATTACGCAATAGGTTTTCAGAAAAACCTGTCGTAGCCCTCCGTCATTTCAGATAAGTACTAGTTAGTATTCGTGCTACGTTTGTTGACTATGTTAAGGCGTAGTGTGCGGTAGCTAATTAGTGCTTATCTGCATAAGCATATGATGCGATTGGATTAGGGTAGTCGTGCGACTTTGTTGACTATGTTAAGGGTCGTGCGGGTGGGTTTAATTCAATCGGGAAATGACGGGTTGAACTTGACTAGCACTTATGATTTGTTGACTATGTTAAGGTCATATAGCTGCTAGGGGCAAAATATTATCGGGAATTTCAAGTGTTGAAATTTGCAATGAGATTGCATACCTTCTATGAGATAGTTGGATCCCGATACCCGCTGCGAGTAAGAGTTACTCCTGGGAGAGTTTTATACATTACAATTAGCCGATCAAGTAGGTGTCTAGAAAGGTGTTAACGGGGTTACGCCTCTGGGAAAACGAGGTTTACATTAATTAGGTTCGTGTGAAAGCACGGGGGACCTCCCTCAAAGTACCAACACTGGCCTGGCTGAAAGATTGGCGAACTTGTAGTGTGTAATTAATCCCGGCTAGTCTTTCCTTTTAAGCTTTGAAGGAAGATTTGATTAAAACAGTGGGAGCCATCCTGATTAGATAACATAATAACCAATCTATTCTTGAAAGAGCGCACGCTGAGTGTTTTCTTCTCTCTCTCTCCAGGTAGCGACCATATCACGCCTTAATCAAGATAATAAAATGGATATATTGACCGAACCCGCTTGTTATACTGAGCTGGGGAACGTTGGTCCCGCTCCAACTTATAATTGTTATAAGACAGAGGGAATACCAGATTTCCCGTGCCGCCCAAACGAAGAAAGTGCATATGATGCATCATCTTCGGGTGTGTTCATTACAAAGAACTGTTTCTCAGTATTCTCCGCATCCTGGGTATATGATACCGGATCTGGATCCCAGATGTGTAATCTGTTACATAGGCCTACAAAAGGGTAGAAAAACTGAGAACGGGTGATAAGTTTCATGAGACAGAAAACAGGACAAGTGTTGCAGCCAAGTCTGTTGGTCACTGTCACCCTGTATTACCAATACATTGATTCTGAACGAATGTTATTAGATACCGAACCTGATATACAAAATCATATCACTCTCTTTACAAGTAAAGAAATGATAAAATTTTGTATTGTTGGATAATGTTTTGAACATTTCCTATATCAAAAGTTGATAAGATCATGCACGTTATCTAAAAGCATTGATGTTCTAAATCAAACTACAGTTCTTTAGTATACGGAACACACACAAGAGGAAGAGTTCAGAAATGAATAAATCCTTCTTGAGGTATTGTAGACTAGGTCATATCAATGCGACCCGACTAGCTTAAGTTACATATAGATGCATATTTAAATCAGTTTGAATTTACATCTTGTGAAACTTGCCAGTCATGTCACACAGATGAGATGACCATAGCTCCGTTTACTGGAAACAGAGAAAGAGTTAGTGAACTCTTAGGATGATACATATTGATGTATGTAGGTCCCCTGTCTACACTTGCCAAGACCGGTTCTTTATACTTCATTACATTCTCTGATGATCTTTCGAGATTCAGACCTATGTTCCTGTTGCAACACAAGTCCGAACCTTTTGAGATATTCACAGAATATAAGTTAGAAGTAAAGAACCAATACGGGTATAAGTATTATGTCCTTTGATGAGATCGAGTAGGAGAATACTTGAGCACGGAAATCCTGGATTATTCTAAAGGAGAATGAGATTCTCTCTCAGCATTACTCCTCCGTATACACCATAGCACGATGATATATCGGGGCGGAGCAATAGCACCCTATGTGATATGGTGTGCTCTATGATGAGTACTACTGTGTTTCCTATTTCCTTTTGGGAGTTATGCACTTGAGAAGCTGCATACCAATTGAATTGGGTTCCAATCAAATCAGTTGCCTACCGCTTCATATGTGATATGGAAAGGGAAGAGCCCATATCTTAAGTTGGTTAAGATTTGGGGTTGTCCGGGCTATGTCTAAAAGCAAAATCCGGACAAGCTCGAGGCAAGGTATGTTATGTAGAACTGGAAATGTTCCAGCTATACAAACTGCAGCTGATGATCTGAAAGAACCAAGGGATTCAATAGTTACCGACGAACCTCAGCCTCTCCGTCGATCTGGTAGGGTTCCTCATCCGCCTGAGAGATACCTCGGTTTCTCGATGACAGTGGGAGCGAGGATTGCATCATGAGATGATGATCCAACTAGTTTCGAGCAGGCCATCGAGAGTAGTGACTCTGTAAGAATGGCTGGATGCTTTGCGATCTGAGATGGAATCCATGTACACCAACAAAGTATGGACTTTGGTTGCTATATCTGGAGGGTTAAATCCCCATCAGAAGCAAGTATATCTTGAGAAGATTACTTGGTGTAGATGGAAAAGTTGAGACTTTCAAAGCTAGACTTGTTAAAAGGTTTGCATCATTGACCAGGTATGGATAATGATGAAATCTTTTCCAGTGGCTATGCTTAAGTCCATCCGGATCCTACTTGCTATAGTTACATACCATAACTATGATATCTGGCGGTTGGGTGTCATGACTGCTTTTCTAAATGATGTTTTAGAAGAGAGAGTCTATAAGTACACAGTCAGAGGGCTTCGTAAACAGTGGGAGCAGCGGAAACATGTACAAGATGCTTTATAGAATAAAGCAGGCATCGCGGAGTTGGAACATCTGTTTTGATGTAGTAGTCAAACAGTTTGACATCATCAAAATGGTAGATGAACCTTGTATATACAAAAAGGTAGTAGGGAGTATGGTGATGATCCTCGTAGAGTACGTGGATGACATACTCTTGATAGGGAAGGAGTTTCCTATGCTACGCTCGGTCAATCTCCGCTTATCACAATGATTCTCCATATAGGATCAAAGCGATACCTCCTAAATCCTGGGTTTTGGATCTATGAGATAAATTTAATTGGATGTTAGGATTCTCACTAGTTGTAGTGAGATGGTATCAACCGATCCTGGGGAGAATCACTGGAAGGGTTCCAGGGTGATAAGGACGACTGAAAGTCAGTCACAGGCATTGTCTTTACCCTCAGTAAAGGGACGGTATGTTGGAAGAGTTCGAAGCTAGATACTATGGCATATTAGATGATAAAGGCTCGATACATCGCTACTCAAGATGCTACCAAAGAGGCAGTCTGGATGTATATTTGTTCATGAGATGAAATTAGTTCCTCCCATTATGTGACAATGGAGTTGTGGCTTATGCCAAGGAACGTCCGTCCTATCAGTGATCCAGACATATTCTAAGGCAGTATCACCTGATCATGGAGATGGTTGATCTCCAGGGTGATCGAGGTTAGGAGAGTAGACTCAGAGGACAACACGGCGGATCCACTCACAAAGGCCATTTCCCAGAGAGAGACTTTTATGGGATGGTTAAGTATGAGATACTGCAACCACTGCTATCAGATGGCCCTAGTGCAAGTGGGAGATTGTTAGTTATATGTATGCCCTAGAGGCCATTACTATACATAGGATGTATATTGTAGTGGATGCCGGGACATATATAGGGAGGACTTTCTTGCTCGACATGATAGTATGCTATCTGGTTGATCTTTACCTTAACGTGTACACTGATAGTCTCTCTGTTACATGTTGGTAAAGCCCTTAGGATGAGTACTTGACTACCTGGACTATGATGCGGATCATACTAGTGGGGACATGGTAGTCCATAAGTACATCCTTCAAAGTCCCTAGTCATGGGTATATCGAGACGGGGCATCGATATACCAGAGTAGACTAGCGTATACCTTCTCGACCCATACAGATGGGCGATGGATGATCCCATATCCATTGGTGTTTGACATCAGAGATGATATACGGGTGCTCAGTGGAGACTGGGTACACTGGACGGACTCGCCGAGAACTCCCAGATGGTATTATACCTTACGTCAGATGGCAGTTCTCTGGTGACACTGGTACAGAGTAGTCTGTTGACCCGAGATCGTCATAGAGTCTTGTGTGGTTCCCACTGTGCTTTGATTTCCACCTTACCACGTCCAAGAGGGCGTGCAAAATGGTGGTTTTTGGGTACAGTCCTGAATCACATGGAGGCAATGAGCGATAGGAGGGGATTCGTCTCTCCCGGTATAGGGAGTTGATGTTGCGCTGTGTTCGATTGGCTATAACCGGAAATCCCTGGCCAGGGTTGCTGAGATTTACTGGTAAGTGTTACCAGTAGTTTCTCGAATTGTTATAGACCTCATATCGACACGACTTATCGAGCTATTGGGGTCTGACGTTTACCACCCCTAGGCGAGATATGCGACATATCAGACGACGAGACCGGACTGTACGGTAAGTGTTACTGGTTGGATTCACAGGAGCGTGAGCGGGCTTGCTCGTCGATCTTCTGATCGCTCAATACCCGGGTGGCCGTTACGTTTAGCAGACCGCTTGCGGCTTGTGGGTGTTTGATATGATCATCATCTGCTACCGGCGTATTGACGAGTCTTTAGAGTCCTACACAGATGTTTCCTGGCTCAAGCGAAACGAAATAGGAGCGCATATGAGATATGTGCGGGACCGAGAATAATGCGTGTATGTGATACCGCATTCTATTCTCGCGATGAATGTATCGAATGGTTGTATGCGATATAACCTAGTTATCGAATCAAGGATTGATTCGATAAATCGATACATTGGATATTAGTCGGTCATATGCGATATGACCGGATCGTTAAATCAAGTGTTGATTTGATGATTTAATGCATAATTATATATTAGATATATTACTTTGCATTAACTAGTATTGGTTCACTTTAAATGGATTTTCTCACTTGAAGTTCACAAGTTGTATATGTGATATACTTTTGTGTACTTGATTGTATCATGTTTGATGATACATGTTAACTTGAGTTTGTGTAAAGATTAAACCATGGTTATATGAGTGGTTAGGGTTTTGTTTATTTACTTATTCATTTATTTATTTCTTTTGTTCATTTTGGCAAAAGAAAATGATAAAGAGAAAATGGTGGCTTTCTTTGTTTGATATTGAAGCTTCATGAAGCTTTGACTAAGTCACCATTTAGTCTCATGCTTAACCCTAGCCATTCCACTTAACCCTAGTTCATTCTCTACACTTGACCATGGTTGGATTATGATAAGTATACATTTTCTTTTCTTTTTGAAAGATCATTATCATAATATACTTCATCTTCTTCTTCAAGAAGAAGCTTGCATTCATCAATGGCAACTTGAGAAAATGAGTGAGAAATCTAATTCTAAAGTGAACCCACTTCCTATTTCTTCATCCTCTACCTCTTGCCAAGTAGTATAGGGTGTTTTCTTCACAAGTTTCATGACTTGGTGAAGTTGGAGCTTGATCTAGTGTTGCCTCGACGTAGATCATCTTCGGCATCGAAGACGACGACCTAGCCCGCCCATTTCTCCCATGAAGCCGACGCTAGAGTCCGGGATCCGATTTGGACAGCAAGGGGACTTCATCATGGAGCTATGGAGGTGGGGAACCGGATCTACAAAGGTTGTATTTCCGTTCTTTTAGTTAAGTTGTTAACTTGTTTCTTTTTTCGCCTAGACATCTAGTTAACGATCCGTATTAGGGTTTCTCGACACTTGTAATTTTTGAAATTGGTATGGTTGATACCTTGTGAGATCTCATTAGTGTGCCTAGGAACCCTACACCTATCACCCACAGACAGACGGAGAATCCGAGCGTACGATTCAGACGCTCGAGGATATACTGAGAGCTTGCATGCTGGACTTCCAGGGTTACTGGGAGGATCATCTGCATCTAGTCGAGTTTTGTTATAACAACAGTTACCAGGCTAGCATCCAGATGGCTCCTTTCAAAGCACTTTACGGGCGCAAGTGTCGATCCCCAGTTTGTTGGGATGATGTAGGAGAACGAAGATTACTGGGTCCCGAGCTCATTGTTCAGATAGTCGATAAGGTCCAAATGATCAGGCAGCGCATTAAGACGGCTCAGGATCGACAGAAGAGTTGGGCGGATACCAGCAGGAGAGCACTAGAATTTGAAGTCGGAGATCACGTATTCCTGAAGATTTCCCCTACCTGCAGAGTTATCAGGTTTGGAGGTCCCGGGAAACTCAGTCCCCGTTTCATCGGACCATTTGAGGTGCTAGAACGAGTAGGAGAGGTGGCCTATCGACTTGCCTTGCTTCCATCGCTAGCTGGTGTGCACAATACCTTTCACGTATCTCAGTTGCGGCGTTATGTTCGGGATGAGAGCTATGTTCTGGACTATTCGGAGTTAGCTTTGGGTACCGACCTGTCTTACGAGGAGCAGCCCACCACTATTCTCGACCGCAGAGAAAAAGTGCTGAAGAATAAAGTCATTCCGTTAGTCCGAGTGTCTTGGGGGCGGTCGTTCCCCAGGGGAATCTACCTGGGAGCGTGAGGAGGATATCCGTGCATATTTTCCACATCTATTTGTTTAGTGTTATTATTTCGTTGTTTCTTTTTAAATTTCGAGGACGAAATTTTTGTAAGGAGGATAGATGTAAATTCCCAGTTCCGTCAATAAATTAATCTTCTAAATTTTTTCCAAGTCCCCTGAATATTTTCTATTTTTCCCGTTATTTTTGGAGGAATTTAGAATCCTTGTATTTACTTTAATTATCAAAATTTAATTTTTCCTAAACAAATAAGCCCAACTCCCTTACCCAGCCCACTTCTATATTTCTTTTTCCTTTACAAAACTTTCTAAACAAAACAATTAATAAAAGCCCAACAAAACAAAAACTAAATAAATGAATAGGCCTAACCCATTCCCGGCCCACACCAAACCCAGCCCAATCCCTCGTACCCGACCCGTGCCCCATACCCGTTAACCCTTTCTTCCCACTCCCTCAAAATTTCCCGCTCGTTTTCACCATGTACCCCACGTCCCCGCCTCGTCGCCCCACGCCCCCACTCGTCGACCGAGACCGCGCGCGCTCACGAGCTCCTCAAGCCCATATTGTCTCTCTAACTCTCTCCCCCTCACTCTCGTTCTCCCTCTCTCTTTCCCCATATCTTCCCGCTCCCTCTCTCGCCCACGCCCACGACCGCGCTCGCCCATCGCCGTAGCTACCACGCCGGCATCACCCTCGTCATTCCTCCCTCGCTCCTCTCTCCAAAACACCCGAAGCCGACCTCCTCCCCACCTCGCCTGCACGACCGAACCCTGCACCCAACCATTCACCGAGCCTCCCCTGCGAACTCTCTCGCCGCCGACGATCACCCCGCTCCCATCGCACCGCCGGCCACCTTGTCGACCCCTCAACGTCATCACCATCACCTCCTGCTACCCCAAGCCCCTCCACTACCTCACTCCATTCACCGAACCCTACACCGAACTTCGAACCTCTTCCCTCCTCCTCGTCACCGTCCCCTCTTGCCGCCGACACCTCCCTCTGCATCATCTGAGCTTCGACGTTGCAGCCACTCGAGCTCCTCAACCATCCTCGACGCCAACAGAGCCATCCCCCAGCAACTCCGACGACGAACCCAAACTCGAGCCGAGGCCATGAACCCTAGCCACGCCGTTCATAGCGCGTTCGTGCCGTTGCCACTGCCATGCGTCGTCAATGCATCATCAGGCAAGTATACCACTTGCTCCATGCTAATTTTATCCGCGACAATTAGAAACCGTTAAATTCCGTATATATACTCCGTGCGATTTAATATAATGTATGTGTTTGACACAAAACCCGAGAGGAAAACTCCCATTAAATTGACGAAAACTGATTACATAAGTTGTCCCGTATAGTAATGAACATCGTGTTAAAATTTGGCTGAAAAATACAGTCGTTACTGACGTGATCAACCATCCCCATTTAAGTCCGTTAAAACTGAAATTTTTCCGCATCTGAAACTTGTAAAAATCACAACTAATTGACTATAGATTGGAATGTTGCGTTCGAGGGCTCAAATTGAATCTAACTCGACGACCTAGAACCTCATAAGAGTTTTAAATTGTTTCTATGCTGAAAAGACGACGGAAACTGGTTTGGAGTGCGGCTCTGGACTGCAGTCCAGAGCAGCACTGACTGTTGATTCTCATTTTGTAATGCTTACCCTTTGCTGTATGAACTTGTTATATTATGGAACCCTATACCATAGCGAAGATGAGACAGTTAGATAACTAATTAAAGTGATTTCATCCATTTTTACCGTCGTTTACTATTTAAACTGTAATTTAAATGAACAGGACGTATAGCAGTCCCAAACAGGGACAGAACTTATACCACATTACTGTACAGTACATAACTTCTGACGTAGAGGTGAGATTGAGAATACGTCTAGTGAGTTGGAAACCTTATTTATAAACCTAAATTTTGTTCAACTATAGCGTCGCCTAATTTTGATCCCAACTGGGTGAAAATTTGTGTTGCGAAATGGACATTCAGTTCAGGAACTGAATTTTCAGCAGCGAACACTTAAAATAAAACGGCTGTAACTTGCAAACCCGAAATACGATTGCACTGAAATAAATTTTGTTGAACTGCTGACTGAGTTTACTTGCTACCGCCTTTATATCATTTTACTGAATTTTGAATGTATGATTTAATGCAATTTTTATAAGTTCGAAAGATGCATAATAGTTCGTATTACACATGATTTGTTAACAGTATAAATGCACACATTTTACCCGAATGCCATACTTCTAGTGATAGTGCGCGTTATTATTCAGTGTATAATACATTGTCGTGTGTGAATGGTATTGGTTTAGGAGTGTCAAGTACGCCAGTGAAAAGTTAATGATTCGTGACAGTGAACAATACAGTGAACAGTGACAAAAACCGTGTTATTGGTGCATACTTGTACACGACTAGACCATACTCATAAATAGTGTAAACCTGGAAAAAAAAGGGAAATCGAAGTGGAAAGAGAATTGTATTTAACGAGAATAGTGATTTAGAGGATGATCATTCGAACAACGACTCTTATATATATTAAGTTGGGCCTAGCGGTCCGGCTGACAGGGTTATGTCCCGGACGATAGCGGGCCGTAGTCTCGGGTATGTACGAGACCCTCATTAAACATAATTCTCTTTTCCACAACTCGATTTCAAAGATAACTTAAAGACTGATAGGGACACAGATCATACATTGTATCAGTTAGTGATATATTGACTACCTGCATTTTATCTCCACTGTTATTACTTTCTTTTCTTGTTTCTTGTCATTATTATAATATTTCTATTACGTCGCTCTGATGATCTGAGTATGCATGCTCAGACCCCGAGGAAGAACCGGTACAGGAGTCAGACTTGCCCTTCGAGCTTGCGGAGATTTAGTCGGGAGTATCTCCTTCACCTTTACTGCTTTCCCTAAAGTAACCTTGTATTCGCACTTGGTTAGTAGTTCTTTTTCTTGTTTTATTGTAAATTATGAACAATGGAAGTTGATGTAATAATCTAGTGATGTATTCCCTTTACTTCTGTGCTTTGTTTACTGATTACTATGTAATACTAGAAGCCGAAGTGTGATTACGGCGGGATTATTCCTTGACCGTAGGAGCATGGCTGGTATAGTCATCCCTCGTTTTCCGTATTTTGGGAAGCGGGGCATGACAATTGAATGACCGGATTCGGTCGGTGTCCTTTTTCCTCGGACGCGGGTCAGTCGGTGACGACCCTGATTTGCCCGATCGTCAGCTCTCCGGTTTCAAGTTGGTCGACTTGCCCCTATCTGCTTGACGTCTGTCTCACAGGTATTTTGCCAAGTGACTGGAGTAGATCAGCGACTGGATGTAATCGCGTAGCTATTTACAATCCTCGGTCAGATGCCCTTGCGTTCGATGATAGGCAGAATACGGGCCGGGGAGTCCCTTGCCCGGCTTTCGTGTCATTAGTGGTAGCTTGAAGAATTTTTCGCTTCTTGCTTCCTCTAGCAGCTTGGCCTGTGAGACATTCAGGGGCGTGTACTCATGAAACCTCGGCGTATAAGGTTTCCACCGATCAACCTTCTTCTTGTCTTCTTCCGTGTCCATTTTCTTTTAGTCTGTCCGGTATCCTCGGGAAATGTGAGCGTTAAGCTCGGATTCGAATTAGATTTCCTGCTCGGTCCAGACCTTTACTTCGGTTAGGGTTTTAGGTTGTGCCAATGCAAAAGAGCGGAGCCACTCTTTGTGCCTAAAATTAGACCTCAGGGCGGTTATAACTGTCTCATCCCAGTGCTCGGGTACCTTGAGATGAGCATTGTAGAAACAGGAAATATAGTCTTTGAAAGACTCCTTGTCCTCGCACTTGATGGTGAATAAGTAGTCAACCGATCTTTTCTGTCGTCGGTTGCAGACGAAGTGACTGAGGAACTCCATGGCCAATTCTTCAAAGATCGAGATCGAGTGCGGAGTCAGGCCGCAGAACCAGTCTCGTCCTGCTCGGATGAGGGTGGTGGGGAATGTTCGGCACTGAGCGGCGTCCGAGCTATCCTGATAGCTCATGCTCGTGGTGAATGCGTCTAGGTGGTCTTTTGGGCCGAGCTTCCCGTCGAAAAGAGTAATTTCGGACGACTTGTTCCGAGAAGAGACTCGCTCCCTCAGCAACTGCTTAGTGAAGGGCTTCATGAGAGAGTCCGTGGAGTATTTTACTAATCCGCCGGGCGAATAGGTGGCGAGTCGCATGTCCTCGATCTTTTTCTTGAGGATTTCGATTCGCTGCTAGTACCTCGAGAATTCTCCATAATCGGAGTGGCTGCTGTCACTGCTTCGGATTTGGGCGATAGAGCGTCTTCGACTTTGTTCTATCACGTTCCTAGATCCTCGGGATGAACCCTCCGTAGCCCTCCAATGTGCGCCATGAGCATGGCCTCGGTGATGATGGTGACGTCGGTTGTTCTGACATATGTCGCCTCGAAGGGTTAGAGAGCGCGGCGAGCGTTAAAGCAATAATTTGGTTGGTCCCGATACCTCGATATTGGACTGTCCGGCACCCAACGAGTCATGGAATCATTCCTTGTATGGGGGTTGCTGTAGGGTGTTTTTCGTCACCATATTGAGATGGGAATACGCGTGCGCCTGTCAGGCTCATTACAGATTCCCCCTGCCTAGGGTAGGCTGGGTTTTATTGATTGTGGGGATCCGAATCCTCGGCAGCCGCGGACTAAGCTGCCGTTAATTACTCCTCGCATTTGGAGCGAGAGAACCTCCGATTGACGGGTTAAAATGGTCATGCGAACTCAATGTGCAGTGTTTTGTTTTGAAGGGGTTTCGGATATATCGGGGGCCCCGTAGAGTTTTTACGGGGGTCCCGCTATCCGGATAGCGGGCTGGGGGTCAAGAGGGCTAGCAGCCCCCTTGCGGGGTGCGGGACAGCGCCCCGTTAGAAATTTTTTCTAACGGGGGAGGTTTTTTTAGTGTGGAGTGTGTGTGTGTGTGTGCGCGCGCGCGCGCGCGTATACATATATATAAAAAAATGGAAAGGGCATCCAAAGGATGCGTGGGAAAAAACGCCAGCGCTGTAACACCCGAGTTCATTTATACCAATTCCAGTTCTCGTAGTTCTTTATTCGTGATATTCTTGATTTAACGTATTGTGGGTGTGAATGGCATTTTACATTTTACTTTGCATTCGACCCGACCCGCTTGCTTGAACCTGTTTAATTCTTATTTATAGATTATCTTGACTTGTTGCATGGACACGTGCGTCTCATGATTAGTACATGCTGGCATTTTACCTGGTATCGCATCTTTTATCATATAACATTCTAGGTCACAGAAAATAATTTAAAATTTCATTTCATAGCCTGCATGATACCCCTAACCCCATGGTAGCGTCCGTGCATTTTGTTCTCGTCCTGTTTAGTGAAACGGACGTGTTTGGATGGCTACGCGCACGTACTTGCATCCGTTCTTGGGGGCATACATTTTTTTTGACCGAGCATTCATTTTGAAATTTGGAAGTCACGTATATTTTTTATATTTTTAATCTGAATTTTTGGACCCGACCCGGGCGTGTTTTGGAGTAAGTTTGTACTTGCCAAAATCTCAAAACGGACTAATATTATAATATTATTCAAACCTTCTTTAACTATATAAATATTTTATAATCTTTTAATATTAACGTATCTCGCTCTCTGGCCGTCTCTCTCTCTCTTCCTCCTGATTCTCTCTCTCTCTCTGGCCGTTTCTCTCTCTCTCTCTCTCTCTCTCAACTTCTTCTTCCTTCTATTTAAAAACACAGCCGTCACCCTAACCCACAACTTCTTTGTCTAAAATCCAAAAACACCCGAGAACCCTTGCCTTCTCCTCCTTCTTCCTGAAATCCACCTCCATTCCCCCTTCGACTCTTCCTCGGCTTCAACTCCTCTATCGCCACCTACCCACGCCTCCATACCCGAGCAACCCATCAACCCATATCGCCGTCGCCGATCTTCTTCATATTCATCTCCCATCAACTGCTGAGCCCCTAGCGCTTTCGCCGCCGACTCGTACTTCTCTTTCTCCATCTTCCCTTCATCGAACCCAACTTCCTCTCCTCAGCAACTCAGATCTCACCTAACCGAACCCATAACTGCCGAGAC
Source organism: Agapanthus africanus (assembly GCA_030015575.1). Lineage (NCBI taxonomy): Eukaryota > Viridiplantae > Streptophyta > Magnoliopsida > Asparagales > Amaryllidaceae > Agapanthus > Agapanthus africanus. The sequence continues at coordinate 966,334,091 of CM057338.1, forward strand.
CCCACCTTCAGATTCTATAACCGAGCAAACTCCAGCCATCAAATCACGTCGACGTTGCCTCATTCTCGGCGCAGCAGCAACTGTCGTAGCCATCTTCTTCATCATGGTTGCCGTGGCTACTTCTTCACTCGCCTGCATTTGATCCTGGCCGAGTCTCAACTTCGGGCCGAGCACTACTTGGCTGCATCCCTAACCAAGCCGAGATCGAGCTTGGATCTTGCTTCGTTTTGTCGTTTTCCATCGTCACCGCCGTTGAGTTGCCGAAATACGGTCGTGCCGTCAACGATCCCGACGACTCAGCGAGCATACCTGACCCGTGTGATCACACTGTGCGTGGTTTGGATCCGTTCCGTGTACCGTGCGCGCGTCGCGACGTTTTCCGCCGACGTGAGACGTTCCGTATTCCCGTTCTTGATCCGTCTAGGCAAGTTAATTTTGCTACATGCTATTTAAATCATTATATACCTATTCTAATATATATCATACCTGTAGTTTAAATATAGTACCCCATGCATCATTTTATAACATTTCGATGTTCCGTTTGCATCTGTTTATATCATTTTAGATCTAAAACATGAAAACTTATCTTGTTGCATATTAGATTACGTTATACTGCATCCATACCAATATTTACATCACGTATTGCTTAGTGGTACATCTCATGTTACCATTTTATAGTTTTATAACTTCGGATACCCGTTTGCATCCATTCCATTTAGAATATATATCATTGTATCCATAGATCACCTAAATATATAACACTGTAATATTGACACCCCATATTTAATAAATTACACCCTATTTAGTTGGGAACTGTAAACGTAAACACACTTATATTTTAAATCACATAATAACTGTTTGCATGGTCTATGGTACCCTTGTGCGGTTTTACCCTATTGGACACCCGTGTGCATCTAACCTGTTTTACATATATGATTGCATCCCTAGGCCATTTAATACCTGTTAATGAGATTGTAGTATTCCATCTTCATTTAAGTGTACAATACCAATGTTGAAGGTATAACTCTAACCCTAATCGATAACCATACATCCTTGTAGTTAGCCGATACCTGTGTGCATATCATCTTACATGTTCCAGTTTATTGTGCTATTAGTACCCATACTTGTTTAGTTATAATCATGTGTATGTTAGTTTGATTATGAGTACCCACATGACATATTGTGCGTTCTGATATGACTTGTTGCACTTCCTACTTGATATGACATGGTACCGCACATTCTTGACCTGACATGACACCTTTATACATTACCCGGCTTGACCTGATATACCATGGCTTTACCTGTTACCTGATCTTGTGTCTAATGCCAACAAACCTGACCTGTTGTCCTCACGGACCGTTCCTGTTGTCTATCCAGACAAACCTGTACCTGCCTGATCCTGTGTTGGCATTAGCTCCAGATTACTTTAATACCTGACTTGAACATATAACCTGGGGGTATAGGGAAATCAATGATGAAACCTGACTTGTAACTCGACAGTTGCTTGCTTTTACTGATCAGTTTTAGAGGCTAGGCCAACCTCGGGACGATGCTGCTGACATCGTTCGTCTTTACATATTTCCTGTCTTAGTGCCTAGCGGCACGTCTCGGTATCAGCCCGAGAGTCTTAGACCGTAGTTCCGGGTATGTACGGGATACTGTTGAGTTATATCGATGATTCATCAAATTGATTTCAAAGACTTGAGAGTAGTTCACCCAGTAGACCAATTTAGATAACTCACTGCACATTACCTTACTGTCCTTACTTGTATCACTGTTATGCTTGTTTACCTTTTTGTTCATACTTGCATGTAATGCCACCCCTGTTTATATTATTGCTTGATGTTATGACGCGCTGACGTCTGGGTTTTGCATGGCCCAGATCTTCTACCTTTGTTGCAGACTGACCAGGAGTATTGCCGCTGTTAGACCGAGCGGTGAAGTTCCTGTCGGTATATAGTTTTACTTTCCAGGTGTTTCATTTACTGTATCTTCGCTTCCGCATATCATTATTTCTTGACTCATTCATTCTGGCTCATGGACATGTACTAGATAGTTTAGTTTATTTTACTGTTCTTGATATCTCTACAACCGTAATATGACTGTGGAGGGATTTTTCCTATCCACAGGTAGCATGGTTAGCTATGTCACGTACCTATTCGAGCGTACTCTGGGAAGCGGGGCGTGACAAGCGCTTTGGACGCTAGCGCTCTGAGCGCCAGAGCGCTAGCGCTCTGAACGCAAGAACGCTAGCGCTTTGAGCGCTAGCGTCCCCACGTGTCAGGCACGTGGGCGCTCGGGAGGCAAAAGGGACTTGGTCTCTGCAATGGGAGTTGTACTCCCAGAAAGGAGCACTTATTATTTTGTGTGTATGTGTGTGTGTGTGTTTATATAGACACACACACACACAAAAAAAAAATAATAAGTGCTCCTTTCTGGGAGTACAACTCCCATTGCAGGGACCAAGTCCTAGGATATATATATATATGAGGAGTTAAACTCCTAGGATATTTTGAAGCTGATGAAGGGGGCTTCTCTCCTTGAGCCATGGATCTTCCCTAAAGTGGGGTTTTTGGAGATGGGTCTCTTTCTTCTTCCTTTGTTGGCCGGATCTTGAAGATCAAGAAGTATGAAATTTTAAAAATCTCTCCTTTCTGAGATCTGATGAAAGATCTGAGTTCCCCTTTGTGGGTTTTGTGGTGAAAAACTATTTAATTTTATAAAAGGAAGAGTAAAACTCTTGATTTAATTCAAAAAAAAGAAGAAGGTTTTAGAATCTTGAGGAAAGAGAAAGAGGCACAGGCACTAATTTTTGCAGAATGAAAAGTGTATATTTTATTCATCATCATGTTGCCTCTTATAGGCTTGCACATTTACATGTAGCCCCTTGGGCTTTACAAAATGGCATTTTGCCCATCCCATGCCTCATGTGCATTTTTTTTCCACATAAGCCATGGGCTTTACAAAAATTTGGCTTTATGTTCATTTTACTTATATTCGTGCATAAAAAATTACATCAAAATTATTTAGTACATGGCTTTTTATTTTGGCATGGAGGAGGGCCGGCCGCTTCACATTCGGACTCGACCTGGGCATGGACCCACTTGATCTGGGTTTGGGCCCACCTGGCTTGAGGTTGACCTTGACTTTGACTTGGTCAACCGGGGTGCAATTTTTGACTTCAATAGTTGCGACTGCCGAAATCGACACGCTGGTATTCCGCGGCGTCGTGATTGGCGCGGGCGAGGCTAAGGACCTGAACGTGTCCTTCTGCCGCCTTGTGCAAGCCGCCATTCTGAGGAGCAGGGGCGGTGATTTACCGGGCGTGGCTGAAAGTTTGGATATGAGCGAGCGCGTCTACCATCGCTATCAGTCGGTCGATCCACGCCAATAAGGCTTCGACGATGTTGGGAGGAAGAGTGGAACCGCCCCCACTTCCATGGCGGAGGACGAGATGGCTCGTGCTAGGGTCTTCGTGGCGATGATCGCTGGCCATCGAACTAAAGGCGGAAGATCAACTTTTTTGGCCGATAAGGTTTTCCTACAGACGACGCCAACTGATGGAGGTCGTTTTCTCTCTCAGATGTTGTCCTCCGTCGATCTTGCGGCCAACGGTGTCAAACGGTTTTCCTACAGACGACGCCAACTGATGGTGGTCGTTTTCTCTCTCAGATGTTGTCCTCCGCCGATCTTGCGGACAGCGGTGTCAAACGGTTGAGATTTGGGATGAAGGCTGAGCGTCTGGATCTCAATAGCTTGTTGGTTGTTGTGACGCCGGGCTACCTGCAAGGGAAGTCCCGGGATGGGAAACCACCGTAGGACCCTCCGACGATCAAGTAGATACTGAGAAATAATGGCGGGGTAGCGGCGTATTGGAATGAGTTCCCCCGTACTCGAGTCGTCTAGAAGAGGGGTTTATATAGCGGTCGCATGGAGCGAGCCGATGCGAGATTCTTGCCGTCCGTTACGCACCTGCATCATGTTCGTGTTGATGGCGGGATATGCCAATTAATAGCTAGATACGCTAGCGTGGGAAGCGAGATGTGGAGCGGTGAAGATCTTGTCGTGGTGAGATACACGGAGCCGTTGACGCCGAGGAATCTCAGATACAGGATAGCTCAGAAACGAGCAAGTGAGCTGAGAAGTCTCTGCTCTGTGATAGCTCGGAGACGAGCGAGGGGGCTGAGAAGTCTTTACTCTGTGATAGCTCGAAAACGAACGAAAAGGCTGAGGAAGCTCGGCTGCAGGATAGCTCGAAGGCGAGCTGTTGGCTGGTTGCTAGGCGAATAGTGAATGTACTCAGGGAAGGCCTCCCCAAAGGTTGGATGATATCTCGGAGATGAGACGCCGAGAAATGTCCCCTTCGCATGATACTTCAAAGAGCTGGTTGGTGCACATGAGAAACTTGTCATCCACCATGTGTCTTGATCAGGGGAATCCGCACTTGTGAGCACCATCACCTTCTAATTTCTATCATTATGCTCCTGTTTACACACCTTAAAAGCAATTAATGTTTCACGGAAAGAGAAGAGTCAGAAGAAGCGGAATATGATCCGCTGTTGTTTTGTGATAGTCATGTGATTTCCACAACAATGTTTTTTTCAAAGACAAAAGATGCATGATCTTTTCGGGTAGCAACCAATGACGGTTCATGGTATTTAAATGTAATCTATAAGGTTAATCCAATAAGTATGCGTGGTATTTATACGAAGAAGAACCGTGAAAGCCCATGGTATTTTACTGAAATTTACCGTTTCATTTACCTCCCATCATTCTCTAATATATGCACTTTTATTTCATAAATTTTATCCAATTAGTATGGGATAATTAGTATATTTATCTGTAAATTGTAATTCAGATCCTTCTGAGTGAAACTGGATCGGATCATGATGAAATTGCGTGAAGCCCACCCGACCATCACGTGACAAATCGAGCCCCTTTCTTTTTTTTTATCCTGAAATAAATTTCAACGATTTTGCCGTTGAAGCCCTTGGAATCAGTTTCCAGCGATTTTCGCGCCGCGGTACGCTCTCATCTCATCATCTCCTGCATCTAAATTTCTAGGGTTTTTTCCGTTTTCCAAGAGATTTGATTTCTAGGGTTTTTGTTTCGTTGTAGGCATTGATGGCCATTTGATTCAAGGGTTTATTGGTTTCTACGTTTTAATTTTTTTTCATAGTTTTACCCACAACTATGCTTCAGCAAAATAGGCTCATCTTTGATCCTCTTCTCTTAGATTAAGAGCTTGATTTCATGTTATAAACCCTATCTCATCTTGCCATGGATATAGAAAGAACCTTTTTCTTCCCACTTGTGAATGCAGTTAAAGGTTGATTGAAACAGTTTGTACTGATCTAGAGATTTGTTACTGATTTCGCATCAAGCGATGAAAATTTAGTCGCTTTAAGTGGTAGAACAATCATCTCCATACTCAGGAGAGCAGTCATTTTCCAGCAATGAATTGTTTAAATATCATGGCTTTTAGATTACATTGTTCATATGTTGGAGCAGTTAGTCCCAGTACTTAATTGATGAATTTAGTCGTTTTTAATAATTTATTGTAAAGCTTCTTGCGGATTTATTGTCTGTTACCCAGGCTCTACATCTTGGCTGTGAGCTCTGATTTTTTTTTTTGCTGCTCAAAGTTCGATGCAAATGTAATTAAATTGATCTTTTTACTGCATGCTTCCTGTTAGTTTCCATACCTTATCGTAGTTGACAAGAAATTTGGTTGGCTCCCATTAGGAGTTGGGAGCATAATATGGTTTTAGTCATACCGGGCACACCCTCTGATTTGAATTGATAAGCAAACTCCATTTGGCTGGATTGTCACTGATATGTGATGGTGAATTTGGCAATGATTCACCGTGTTTGGAAATTGACCAAATAGGGATGCTCAGCTCAGCGTTGCTTTACTACGGTTTGGTCGTTAGTGTGCTTGTCTTATGCTATTCTGGCAACTAGATATTATCATTTTATTTCTACATGCCGCAACACAACTACTATGACATCATATCCTTTTTCTTGTCGAAATGTACTTAGGCTATAAACAGCGGCGGATCCAGAAAATTTGGTCAGGGTGGGTGGAAATTAAACGGCCTTAAAATATTATAAATAAGCTTCGAAATTAAAAAAGATTATCTAACATACATCAAAATTTGGACAACATTTTCCAAACTAAATCAATGGAACTTTACCAGACATTGTTCTCTAGTAAATAATGTTCTCTAGTAAAATTACCAGCCTTTTCCTTTTCCCTTTCGAATTTTGACAATCAACTAAACCGAATATAACAAATAAACTCAATCATCACAATCTGTCACCGTAACAAACCGCTAACGTTCAAATCAGCTCAAAATCCTAAAGAAATAGACCAAAACCCTCCCAAATCTAATCAAAACGAGATTAAATCTCACCACGAACCAGCTCAATCAACAAGCCCTAACAAGTAAAAATACAAAATCCAACACAAATTGGAAAAGTAATCGCGTACTTGAATCGCTGGAGCTAGGGTTTCGATGAACCCTAGGTCGACGGGGAGGAGAGAGGAGAGAAAGGGAGGATTGAGAGGAGAGAAGAAGCGTGAGGGATCCTCTTAAAAAAATTCAGGGGTGGCGACCCCTTCTGGGCTATGGGTGGATCTGCCACTGGCTATGAAGCATGATGAGAATACCCCAATTAACTTAGTCCAACCAGACATCACAAACATTATGGGATTATATGGCACATGAAATGACTAGAATATTAGCGTGCCATTTCTCAACTGTCCATGTGAATTGTATCTTGTTGCTACCGATTATCTTCTCATCGATAAACTTCAAAAGTAATATTTCCTTGTTGAATGCCTTCTGATAACCCCCTCCAACTCACTCTTCTTAGCATTTTACAGTCTCGAGAATTTTTGTAGTGCTTACACACATGTTTGATGCAAAAAAATCCTTAGATCGTATATACCAAGCCAGGAGGGGGCTCCCGCCATGCCAAAAAAGGGTCTCAGCAATGCCAAAAAGGGCTCCTGCTATGCCAAAAGGAGATCCCGACACCCTATCAAGACATGGAGCGGGCACTCCCCCAAAAGCCCAACAAAAAAAAATAAAAATAAATCAATACCCACTCTCTGCATAACTCACCCACTACTTCTTAAATTCTTCCACTACTTGCATAATCACTCCAACTTCTCTTCTTTATAAATACCCATACAACAATCACAAAAGGGGTTTCTTTTTCTTTCTCCACAAAATGCCAAAAGAATGATGGCTACAATCTCTTCATGCACCATTGGACAAAGAAATTAAGGAAAAGGCCATAATTTTCCCTATTGTCTTTACTGGGCAGAACCAGGGCGAAACAAAAAGCAAAGAGGAGGAAGGCGACCCCTCCATCGAAGACGTCTTTATAACGCCGCCAATGCCGTCACCTCTATAACAAATCCATTGACAACTATTCTACAACATAATTTAAAACATGTGGGCTGCAAAATTATAGGATGATTGCAAAAGCTATCCTCTTTCGGAGCCATCCACATGTATATGGATACTTGTTCGAGTTATCTCCCCACGAGATTGTCCTCTTAATGGACCCCGTGGATGTATACATGAGTCGATGATGAACAAATGAACGAATGTACATACACACATAGAAGAAAATTAGTCCATAGTAAAATGATCATAACTTTCTATCGATGGTTCGATTTCGATGTTCTTGGACTCTATGGAAAGATTTTTTGGAGATTTAAAACTTTCATGTTGATGAGACCTCCAAATTTAGGATTTATGATGGCCAAAAAGGTCTTTGAAAGTGAGATCCGCGGTTGGAATCTTGAACCGGCGAATCAAACAGGTTCACAGTAAAATAATCATAACTTTCTCACCAATGATCCGATTTTGATGTTCTTGGGCTCTATGAACAGATCTGTTCAAGATCTAAAGCTTTTATGTTTATGAGATTTTCAGATTTTGAGCTTATGATGGCCAAAAAGGTCCCTGAAGCTCCATCAAACCCTTGGCGGAGACCCCCTAGAGGTCTCAATGCCCTTCTAAGCTCGTGGCGGCACCCCCTCAAAGGGCCCCGCGCCCATCAAGTCCTTGGCGGAGACCCCCCAAAGCCTTCGCACTCTACCAAATACGTAGCGGCACCACCCGACAGGTCCTACGTCAGATAAGTCTTCAGCGGAGACCCCCTAAGGCCTCCGCACCCCTCAAAGCACATGTGAAAACCCCCTTGCGGGCCCCACATTTACCTAAGCAGTGGCAGAGACTCCTCCGAAGGGCCCTGCACCTACAAAACCCTTGGCGGCACCCCCAATGGACCCCGCATCACTAAACAATGGTTGTGACTCCTCCTTAGAGGTCTTCGCACTCTATAAAATTCATGTGGCGCACCTCTGGTGGGGCCCACATATACAAACTACTGGCGGTGCCTTCCATAAGACTCCGCACCCTACCAATTCAATGGCTGCAACCCAATAGCCTCCCCAATCCACCAAAAGCAATCTCGGGCGCCTCAAAAAATCATCTGCATTTGCTATTAAACTCATTTTCTTGACATTTGTCATTTGAAAACCTAAAACTATCAATAACATCATTATGGTCCGAAACGACCTTAAACTACTATGGTCCGGGACGATCCTAAACTAACGCCCATGTCCGGAATGACTTTAAACAAATATGCATTTGACACCAATTCAGCGGACCGCCAAGTCCTTAAACTGGATCTATGGACAACTATGTCCCTAAACTGGAATTATGTCTTATGACAAGTAATATTATTTACCATATACAATACACGAGCAACCATCATGGTATATAAGCTAATTCTTTATGATATAGAAGTCAACTGTCCCACCAGGCGTATACCCTAGGGTGCTCGCCCTCAATCAAATAATGGTGGATGCTCCCCTATGGTACCCTATGACCAAAATGTCCTTTGATGGCGGAAGCACCGAAATGCTCTCCAGCGACGAAATACCTAAAAGGTTCTTGTTGATATTTAAAAGTTACACGAACAATTTTCAATTGTTTTATTAATTGTACTGTAGGGTGTTTTTCGTCACCCCATTGAGATGGGAATACGCTCGCGCTGGTCAGGCGCATTACAGATTCTCCCTGTCTAGGGTAGGCTGAGCTTTATTGATTGTGGGGGTCCGAATCTCCGGCAGCCGCGGACTTAGCTGCCGTTAATTACCCCTCGACTTTGGAGCGAGAGAACCTCTAATTGATGGATTAAACATATCGTGCGAAATTAATGTGCAGTTTTGTGTTTTGAAGGAGTTTTGGATATATCAGGGGCCCCGTAGAGTTTTTACGGGGGTCCCGCTATCTGAATAGCGGGTCCCGCTAACCAGATACCCGGATAGCAGCCCCCTTGCGGGGTGCGGGGCAGCGTCCCGTTAGAAATTTTTTCTAACGGGGACAATGTGTGTATATATATACATACATATAAAAAGGGAAAGGGCATCCAAAGGACGCGTGGGAGAAGGGGCCAGCGCCTCACGTGCATGGCACGCGGGCGCTGGGATAAGGCGCCAGCGGAAAATAAGGGGGGCTCAGCCCCCATACTGGGAATTGTACTCCAATTGACTTTTGGAGTTAAACTCCTTAAAAAAAGATGTATTATTATTGTTTGTTTATTTTTATGGAGTTAAACTCCCAGAAACTTTGATTTGTGGAGTTAAACTCCAGGGAATCTTTGTAAATGCTCAAGGGGACCCCTTTATTCTCCCTTAAGCCTTGGATCTTTTCCAAAATGCGATCTTTGGAGATGGCTCTCCTTCCTTCTCTTCTGTTGGCCGGATCTTGGAGAACAAGAGGGGTGAGATTTTAAAAATCTCTCTATTTTAAGATCTGATGGAAGACCCGAGCTCCCTTTTGTGGGTTTTGTGGTGAAAAACTATTTAATTTTGGAAAAGAAAGAGTAAAACTCTTGATTTAATTCAGAAAAAGGAAAGAAGGTTTAGAACCTTGAGAAAGGAGGAGGCATAAAAACCCTAGATTTTTGAGGGGAATCAAAAGTTCTTTTTATTTCATCATCATGTTGCCTTACATAGGCTTACATTTACATATAGCCTCTTGGGCTTTACAAAATGGCATTTTGCCCATCCCATGTCTCATGTGCTCATTTCTTTTGCGCGTGAGCTATGAGCTCTACAAAAATTTGACTTTATGCCCATTTTTCTTACATTCATGCATAAAAAAAATTATATCAAAATTATTTATTACATGATTTTTATTTTGGCATGGAGGAGGCTGGCCGCGGGGCTCGACTTGGGTATGGACCCATTTGAGCTGGGCTTGAGCCCGCATACTTGGGGTTGATTTTGACTTGGTCAACCGGGATGTAATTTTTGACCCAACAAAGTGCCCCTATCAATAAATGCGCACCACATATGTGAGTCGTGTGCATGAAATTGATGGATCTTCTTTCATGTGGAGGCGACTTGATTTGGTTCCCGTTTTTAGGAAGCGACACTGCCCTTTTTACGACATAGACGGTCAACGCTTGGCGTGTCTTCGAGGCGGAGTGTCCGTGGTAGACGTTTTCCCGACACAGAGCGATTTGGTTCCCGCTTTGTGGGAAGCTGGTACTGCCCTTTTTACGACATGGACGGTCGGCGCTTGACGCGTCTCCGAGGGGGAGTGTCCATGGTAGACGTTTCTCCGGCGCGGAGTGATTTAGTTCCCGCTTTGTGGGAAGCTGACACTGCCCTTTTTACGACATGGACGGTCGATACTTGACGCGTATCCGAGGCGGAGTGTCCGTGGTAGACGTTTCCCTGGCACAGAGTGTCGTTGGTTGATTCCAAGTCGAAGCATAATTCCGACAGGGAAGGCAGATACACCGAGGCGAAGCATGATTTCGACACGGGATACACTCTGAGATGAAACATGATTCCGATGCAGAGCTTGTTGGGTGACTTGATTTCAAGACGGAGCATAATTCCGATGGGGAGGTGGCTGGTTGATTCCGAGCCGAACCATAATTTCGACAGGGAAGACAAATACACTGAGGCGAAGTATGATTTCGACACGGGGTGCACTCTGAGACGAAGCATGATTCCGACGCAGAGCTTGTTGGTCGACTTGATTCCGAGACGGAGCTTAATTCCGACGAGGAGGTCGCTGGTTGATTCCAAGCCGAAGCATAATTCCGACATAGAAGGCAGATACACCGAGACGAAGCATGATTTCGACACGGAGTGCACTATGAGACGAAGCATGATTCCGACGCAGAGCTTGACATTCCGACCGAAGTATAGTTTCGATGCAGAGGTTGATTCCCAGGCAAAGCATAATTCCGACAGGGAAAGCATATACTCTGAGGCAAAGCATAACTTTGGCATGGGGTACAATCTGAGACGAAACATGATTCCGCCGCAGGGGTTGTTGGTTTGATTTGATTTGGGTTGACATCAGCATCGCTATACTGGAATATGATACCAGGAGCGAATCATCATTTGCCATGAGTGGATTTGGGGATTTTGGTTTTGGTTTGGCATCAGCATCGCTACACTGGAATATGGTACCAGGAGCGAATCATCATTTGCCGTGAGGGGATTTCCCTCGTTCCCAGTTTAACGACTTAGGGGTCATCTGTTCCCAGTTTAACGACTTAGAGGTCATCTGTTCCCAGTTTAACGACTTAGGGGTCTATTGGATCGGAAGTTTGTAATTTTGGGATAGGGGCCGGCATCAGCATTGCTAACACTGAAGCACAGGTGCCAGGAGTAATTCATCATTTGCTTTTTCCCGTTGGGGAGCGATGGCTTAGGAGACAGGTTTAGGTCCCTATCACCTAAGGCTTTTTAATTTTATGAGCCGTAAGGGTCCCATAAAAGCATTTTCTCCCTACGAGTCGAAGGATATCATAGGTGTATTTTCTCCTTAGGAGCCGTGAGGATTCCTAAGTGTGTTTTTCCTTTGTAAGTCGTAAGGATCCCACGAAGGTTTGTTCTTCTCATGTATCGTGAGGACACATGAGTGGGTCTTCCCAATGGAGCATAATTCCAAGGGCGGGGACCAGCCGCTGGACTGGTGATTGCGGCCGGGTATGGGTATAATGAGAATTATTTGAGCCCATGGATTGTATATGGTAGTCAATTTGGGGACCAACCGTAGGGCCGTGAGAATTTTGGGAATTTGAATTTTGGTTGGCGTCTGCTTCGCTGCATTGGAATATGATACCAGGAGCGACTCATCATTCGTCGTTTTTTGTTTTTTGTTTTTTTTTTTGTTTTTTTGTTCTTATTTTACCACGACCGCTCTATCATTTCAGCTTTTCTTATCGCGAAGGTCGCGATTGCCCTATCATTTCGGCTATTCATTCACGGTTGCCCTATCATTTCGGCTGTTTATATTCATCTTTATTTTTACTCGCTGATTGTTATTGCGAGTTGCCCCATCATTTCGGCTTTTTATTTTTTTTATTTTTTGTTTTATTTACACATTTTTACATCCCTAGTTTAACGATTTAGAGGTCGATTATTCCCAGTTTAATGACATGGTGGTCAACTGTTTCCAGTTTAACGACTTAGAGATCATCTGTTTCCAGTTTAAAGACTTAGAGGTCTACTGTTTCCAGTTTAACGACTTACAGGTCATCTGTTTCCAGTTTAACGACGCGGTGGTCATATGTTTCCAGTTTAACGACTTAGAGGTCATCTGTTCCCAGTTTAAAGACTTAGGGGTCATCTGTTCCCAGTTTAAAGACTTAGAGGTCTATTGTGTCTAGTTTAACGACTTAGAGGTCATCTGACGGGGAGCTTAGAGAAGATACCCGATTGAGCAGTTTTCAGGGACACCGCTGGAGCTTGCCCGAGATGCATTATCACTTTGTCGGTGTTGATGGCTTTGCCCCCAGCTGGGGCCAAGGAAAGTCGTTCAAATACCGATTTGCATTCGAAGATGGCAAATGAAAATTGTTGACCCTTGCAAATAGAAACATGATTTCAGTACATGCAATCGATATGTATATTGATTAAGCTCGCATGAACGTTTAACCTGAGATATGGGAGGAGAGAAAAGTCCCACCGGGCGTGCCAGAATCTGTAAGGTGTTTTTCGTCACCCCATTGAGATGGGAATACGCGTGCTGGTCAGGCGCATTACAGATTCCTCCTGTCTAGGATAGGTTAGGATTTATTGATTATGGGGATCCGAATCTCCGGCACCCGCGGATTAAGCTGCCGTTAATTACCCATCGACTTTGGAGCGAGAAAACCTCCGATTGACGGGTCAAACATATCATACGAACTCAATGTGCAGTGTTGTGTTTTGAAGGGGTTTTGGATATATCAGGAGCTCCGCAGAGTTTTTACGGGGGCCCCGCTACCCGGATAGCCGACTGGGGGTCAAGGGGCTGTAGGTTGTTTTTCGTCACCCCATTGAGATGGGAATACGCGCGCGCTTGTCAGGCGCATTACAGATTCCCCGTGCCTAAGGCAGGTGGCGGTTTATTGAATGTGGGGATCCGAATCTCCGGCAGCCGCGAACTAAGCTGCCGTTAATTACCCCTCGCCTTTGGAGCGAGAGAACCTCCGATTGACGGGTCAAACAGGTCATATGAACTCAATGTGCAGTGTTGTGTTTTGAAGGGGATTTGGATATATCGGGGGCCCCGCAGAGTTTTTTACGGGAGAGGTATTTTTAGTGTGGAGTGTATATGAAATGAGGGGAAAAGCGTCCAAAGGACGCGTGGGGGGCCAGCGCCTCACGTGCGTGGCACGCAGGCGCTGGCGCCTCACGTGCTTGGCACGTGGGCGCTCGCGCGCTAGGCGCTGGCGCCCCACGTGCTTAGCACGTGGGCGCTAGACGTCAGCAGGAAAAGGGACTTGGTCTCTGCACTGAGAGCTGTGCTCACTATTTGACTTATGGAGTTGAACTCCTGACAGAGAGTAGGCTTAGTCCCTGCACTGGAAGTTGTATTTCCAAAAAGAAAGATTTATTATTTTATATGTATGTATATATATTTAAGGAGTTAAACTCCTAAGATATTTTTGGAGCTGATGAAAGGGGCTTCACCCTTGAGCCCTGGATCTTCCTTAAAGTGAGGTTCTTGGAAGTGGGTCTCCTTTCTCTTCTTTATTGGCCGGCTCTTGGGGAAAAGATGGTGAGATTTAAAAATCTCTCGTTTTGGAGATTGGATGGAAGATCTGAGCTTCCCTTTGTGGGTTTTGTGGTGAAAAACTATTTATTTTTGGAAAAAGAGTGAAATTCTTGATTTAATTAAAAAGGGGAAGAAGTATTAGAACCTGAGGAAAAAGAAGGAGGCACAAAGAACCTTAGATTTTGAGGGGAATGAAAAGTTCTCCTTTATTTCATCATCATGTTGCCTTATATAGGCTTACACATTTACATATAGCTTCTTGGGCTTTACAAAATGAAATTTTGCCTATCCCATATCTCATGTGCTCATTTCTTTAGCACATAAGCCATAGGCTTTACATAAATTTGGCTTTATGCCCATTTTCTTACATTCATGTATAAAAAATTACATCAAAATTATTTATTACATGATTTTTTTATTTCGGTATAGGGAAGGCCGGCCGCGGGGCTCGACTTGGGCATGAGCCCACTTGCTTGGGCTTGGGCCCGTTTATTTGGGGTTGACCTTGATTTTGTTAGTGTATATGCCCTAGAGGCCATTACTGTATCATACTAGTATGTATATTACTTGATGGAAGCTTGGGATATTCACAGTTGTATAGACAATCTTGCTCGAAATAGTAGTATGCTACTTGGTTTGTCTCTGCTTTAATGTGTACATGTGTTTCTTTATTATATCACCTATACGCATTAGTAGAGCCCTTAGGATCTTTACTTGATTACCGGCGTTGTGATGGCGATCACACTCGTGGGGGCTGGGTAATCCACAAGCACATCCTTATACACGTCCCTAGTCGTGGGATTATCGAGACAGGGCATCGATACTCCGGAGTAGACTAGCGTATGCGCTTCTCATCCCAGCACGGGAGACGGTCTGTCCCACAGCCGTCAGTACGTCGTACTTGAGATAGTATGCGGGTGCTCGTTAGGTTACGAGTACACTGAACAGGACTCGTCGGGAACTGATGGTTGGTATTATACCTATCGTCAGTTATCAGTTCCCAGGTGACATGAGTACAGCTTAGTCCGCTGACTTGACACTGTCACTTCGCCTCGAGTGTGTTCCCACTGTTCTTTGATTACTACCCTACCACGGCTCTACTGAGTCGTGCAAACAGGTAGTAGTTGGGTGCAGTCCCGAAGCACTTGGAGGCAGTGACGGTTAGACATGATTCTTCTTTCCCGATATTGGGGGTTGACATCGTGCTGTGTCTAGGAGAGTCATTACACATGTAGTCCCTGACCAGGGCAAGCGAGACATACTGGTAGGTTTCCAGTGATGTCTCAGGGTGTTCTGGGCTACACTCCGACACGACTTGTACCGCTATTAGGAGACTGATGTTCACCACCCCTCTAGGCCCGCTATGCGATGCATCAGACGAACAGACCGGACTGTACGGAGATTGTACATACAGGCTCAGTAGGAGTTCGGATGGGTTTATCTCATCGGCCTTCTTATCGACATCTACCTGGGGACCGTTACGTACAGCTAGTGCCGCTTGCGGTCTGTGGTTAAACCCACTGCCAGCGTAGTGTCGAGTCTTTAGAGTCCCACACAGAGAGTTTCCCTGCATTGAGCGAAACGTGTAGAGGCCGTATGGTTTTACGGCGGGGTTACGATCACTTACGTGCACTTGTGTGCGTATGCTGTTCGAGCAGGCAATACTAGTGGGTTTTGGTTTAAGCCAGATCCTAGTATTGCACAGATGGATTTGATTTGTCTTCTGTGCATTCGCATTCTACGGAATGCGGATGCGGGTGTGTATGCACAGTTTTGAGGAGCGATGAAGGAGGAGGTGCCCCATTAGGGTTTTGGCAGTTGGTTCGGCCAAAACCGTAATATGGCACACTCATTAGGGTTTTGACAGTTCGTTTGGTCAAAACCATTATGAGCCGGAGACATTGTTTACTAATCCTTTTAGTGATAGATTTGTGATGGCTAATTGCATTGACCATTTAACCACTTGGATCTCTCTTGACTTTGTTGACCTGTTGACCGTGTTGACCATTGACCTTCAAAAGAGATCCACACTCTTCTTTCATTTTCTTTTTATTTCTTGTGTTATGATAATGGTCAATTCAATATGCCATCAACTTCTATCATGATAGGATTAGTAATGATGATTTTGTGTATTATTGGAACCATGGTTCATTTCTTTTGGCTTAATCTTTTCATTATTCTCTTCTCATTCTCTCTCTTGAAGTGAGAATAAAAAGAAAAGCTCCATGGTTGCTAAGTTTCTCCTTCTTCTTCCTCCTCTTGATCTCATCTTTTGATCTCATGTGTTGAGAGAAAAAGATCCCACAAAGACAAACACATCCATACATCTCCTCTACACATCCTAGGGCTTCTTGACTAGCAATCACTTTGCCCTAGTTGCCTCGGCTTGAGGTGGAGCTCGGTGTACATCTCTCGGGTGGATCGTCTTCGACTCAAGGAGGCCGCGGAGGTGACCAAAGTCCGGATCAACCCTCGGAGCAAGCAAGGAGAAGAACAATAAGAAGAGAAGGAGTTCAAGTTGTGGTATAACCCCTAACCGAGTAGATAAATTTCTAGTTAGGATGCTAGTGTGTTGTTTAGTAAAGATCCGGCTTTTACGGTCCATGTTACCAAGTCTAGAAAATTTTTTGTTTTACCGTTTCCGTAACCCCGAAAGTACCGGGAGAGGTAACGTGGACCTAACAGTGGTATCAGAGCCTAACTAAACACACCCTAGCATGTTAGCAAAGTATTTAGAATTTCGACCGGACGAAAAACCGCAAAACACCCCGGAAATTTGAAGTTTCTGCCGATTTTTAGAACTGTTCAAAATTAATAAATCATACACTAAAAATCGGCTCAGGCTTTTTATAGAATACTGAAGAAAAATGATCACCTAACTCGGTTAAAGCGCCGCGGTTCCGCGGCATAAGCTTGCTTATGCCGCGGAACCGCGGCCTATTTAACTCGGTTGGCGATTTTCTTTTCTGCAGTTTTCTTAGATGGGTATTTTGGGATTTTTACAATATGACTTTTCTGCCCAGATTTTCCAGAAAGCAAAATTTGTTTTTGGGGCTTAAAAATCCGTATTTTTGGTCGATATTCTGTAGACTTTGGCAAATGGTTATATCTATAATGTTATATGTGTATTGAACGTGTACTAATCGCTATACGTCGATTAGTGGGGGTTATACATATCTGTGATCTGTGTTATTGATGGTATGCGTATATGAACTCGTTGGATTGTCGCGGATGAATAGCCGGGGTGGATGTGAGATGAGAGTTTCTTTTTCTTTCACTCATGTAATAAATTTGTAAATTGATGTAATATTATTTGTATGGCCGCACAACCGGGTCGGGGTTGTAGCTGTCATTATATAATTCTTTTTACTGTTTTTGCTCCTAAGATAGACCCATGGAGGGGATACACAAACTACCGGGTATCTCGAAGTGCCGAGTGGCCTACTCACGGCGTTGAGGGAGGTTGCTTCGCTTCGGGTACTTGGCGGGTAGTTTGCCGCACCCGTAGGGGTCTTGGGTGGGGTATTGGCTATTCATCGCGACCGTGTAATCCGCTTTTCGTTGCAGGCTCGAACGAATCGCGGGTTCCTAGTATATCCAAAGTGTTCATCTGTGTCTGGATTGGCTATCATTGCTATATATCTATATATAATAACTATTTAGGCGTTGCTTATGTTTTTTAGCCGCGCTAGCCCAGCTCCCGCTCTGTCGTTAGTTAAGTAACCTAACGGGTGATGACGGGGCCCCGTGGCGAATGCGAATGGCATAAGCGTACGTCATATTTTGGTTGTTTTCTGCAATGGTAGGATTTAAATGATGGGACACATTAAAAGAACTAATGCAAGAAAATAAACCTAAAAGACGTTGGAACAATTTTTCAAAAAAGCTGTTATTGCAAGGACGTTCACTTTTGTTTTGCATCGAGGTATTCGGTTATGAATGCCCAGCAGCTCATTCGACGAGGCAAGGGCCGAGATCCCCTCATCGGGAGTGACCCCTTGGACAAAAGTTTGCGTCAGGGTAATAACTTCACTATAGTCGATTAATTCTTGCTTTGCATCGAGGTATTCAGTTTGGAATATCCTGCACCTCATTCGACGAGGAAAGAGCCGAGATCCCTTCACAGGGAGTGACCTCTTTAGCAAAAGTTTTTCGCCACTATATTTTCAAAAAGTGTATCACGTTCCTTCAACGATATCAAGTTCATTACGTTAACGGGTTTTCACCAAAAACCCAGCCGCAGCCCTCCGTCATTTCTTACAAGTAACACTTAGTATTCGTGCTGCGTTTGTTGACTCCGTCAAGGCGTAGTGTACGGTAGCTGAGTGCTGCTTGTTTGTATCGGTATATGGGATTGGTTAGGACAGTCGTATAATCTTGTTGACTCCGTCAAGGGTTATGCAGGTGGGTTTGATGCAATCCAGATAATGACGGGTTGAACTTGACTAGGACTCTTTGATTTGTTGACTCCGTCAAAGTCACTTGGGTCCTAGGGGCAAAAACCACATCGGGAGTTTCAAAAGTACTGAAACTTGCTAGTGTTGCATACCATTTGGAGTGTGATGATTCTGGTAGGATTCCTTCAGTTTTGTCACGCGATGATATCTGGATCCCGATCCTACTGTGAGTATATGCTACTCCTCGGGAACTTTCTCGCTTAACGATCAATGCTATAAACCAAGTAGGTGTCTAGAAAGGTGTTAGCGGGGCTACGCCCACAGGGAAAAGAGGTTACTTAATTAAGGAACTTCGCGAAAGCGTTGGAAAATCTCCCTCGAAGTACCGACACTGGCCTGGCTGAACGGTTAAGCAAGTATTGTACGGTGAGATTGATCCCGACTAATTCTTCCTTTATGGTTTGAGGAGGGATTCGAGAGACAGTGGGAGTCATCCTGTTTAGATAAATTAAAAACCAATCTAAACTTGCAAGAGCGCACGCTAAGTGTTTCTTTTCTCTCTCTCCAGGTAGCAACCATTTCACGCCCTAATCAAGATAATAAAATGTATCGCTTGACCGATCCGAATTCTTATTCGGGGCTGGGGAACGTTGGTTCGGCTCTAACTTGTGACAACAGTCATAAGTATGAGCAAGAGAAAGGGGATTGTATGGATTCTCAGGATACCCAGTTGAAGAAGAAGCATGGTTTTGCATCTACTTCAGGTGTTCTTGTAATTGAGAACTGTTTTACGGTCAGTCCTACCTCCTGGGTACTTGATACCGGATCAGGATCTCATATCTGTAATTTATTGCAGGGACTGAGAAAAAGTAGGAAAGTTGCACCGGGTGATATGTCGCTCAGAGTAGCGAACGGAGCACAAGTTAATGCGGCAGCCATCGGTGAATATCACCTAGTATTGCCAAATGGCAAGACTATGATTTTGAACGATTGCTACTATGTACCTTCCATGGTTTGCAACATCATATCAGTTTCTTTACTCGATAAAGATGGATATAACTTTGTTCTTGATAGAAATATCATGAACATTTACCTTCATAAGGTATTGGTTGCAGAAGGTACACTGTGTAATGGTATCTACGTTCTAAATCAGAATACAGTTCTCAATGTACAAAACACACGCAAGAGGAAGAATTCAGATGCGAATGAATCCTACTTGTGGCATTGTAGACTTGGTCATATCGGAGAGAAAAGACTGAGTAAGTTGCATAAAGATGGACTCTTGAATACGTTCGAGTTTTCATCCTATGAAACTTGTCAGTCTTGTCTCAAAGGGAAGATGATCAAATCTCCGTTCACCGGACATGGAGAGAGGGCAGCAGAGCTCTTGGGACTCATACACAGTGGTGTATGTGGTCCGATGTCTATACATGCAAGGGGTGGGTTCTCGTACCCCATCACATTCATTGACGATCTCTCTAGATTCGGATATGTGTATCTTATGAAACACAAATCTGAAGCTTTTGAGAAATTCAAGGAATTCAGAAAAGAAGTAGAGAACCAGACTGACAAAAGTATCAAGATCCTCCGGTCTGATAGAGGAGGGGAGTACTTAAGCACGGAATTCCTGGATTACTTAAAAGAGAATGGTATTCTCTCTCAGCTTACTTCTCCTTATACACCACAACACAACGGTGTATCGGAGCGGAGGAATCGTACCCTATTGGATATGGTTCGCTCCATGATGAGTAGTGCTGAGTTGCCTCTTTCATTTTGGGGACATGCGCTTCAGACAGCGGCATACCTATTGAATTACGTTCCATCCAAATCAGTGCCTAAGACTCCATATGAAATATGGAGTGGAAGAAATCCGTATCTTAAGCGATTTAAGATATGGGGTTGTCCGGCCTATGTGAAAACATAGAAACCGGACAAGCTAGAGACACGGTCAGTTCTGTGTAAATTTGTGGGATATCCTAAAGACTCACTAGGATATCTGTTCTACCATACTGAGGAACAGAAGGTGTTTGTATCCCGCCACGCTACCTTTTTAGAAAGGGAGTTTCTTGCAAAAGAAACTAGTGGGAGTTCAGTAGAACTAGAAGAAATTCAGCGACCACAAAATGTAACTGAAAATTTAGAGGAACCACTGAATTCAATAACCCCAAACGAACCTCAGCCATTCCGCAGATCTGGTAGAATTTCTCATCCGCCCGAGAGATACTACGGTTTTCTCATAGACGGGGATCGAGAGGATTGCATCTTGGAAGAAGATGATTACCAGTTTCAGGCAGGCCATTATCAGTAGGGACTCTGATAAGTGGCAGGAAGCAATGCAATCCGAAATGGAGTCCATGTACGCCAATAAAGTGTGGACCTTGGATATTGCTCCACCTGGGGTAAAATCCGTTGGATGCAAATGGATCTACAAAAGGAAACTTGGTGTAGATGGGCAGGTGGAAACCTATAAGGCTAGACTCGTTGCAAAAGGTTTTCGTCAAAGACCTGGTTTGGACTATGACGAAACTTTTTCTCCGGTGGTTATGCTCAAATCCATTCGGATCCTACTTGCCATTGCTGCCTTCCATGACTATGAAATCTGGCAGATGGATGTTAAAACGGCTTTCCTAAACGGTTGTTTGGAAGAGTGCGTTTACATGGATCAGCCAGAAGGTTTCGTAGACAGTGGGAGCAGCGGGAAGGTGTGCAAGTTGCTTAAATCCATTTATGGATTAAAGCAGGCATCGCGGAGCTGGAACATCTGTTTTGATGAGGTAATCAAGGAATTTGATTTCATCAAAAACGAAGATGAACCCTGTGTCTATAAGAAGATTGTAGGACGAACTGTCGTATTCCTAGTCTTGTACGTGGACGACATTCTTTTGATAGGAAATGACATTCCTATACTACAATCGGTCAAGCTATTTTTGTCACAACGGTTCTCCATGAAGGACCTGGGTGATGCCTCGTACATTCTGGGGATCAAGATCTATAGAGATAGATCCAAGAGACTACTGGGACTTTCGCAGTCCAGGTACATAGAGACCGTACTAAAGAGATTTAGTATGGAGGATTCCAAGCGCGGTAACATACCCGCATTGCACGGAATTACCCTCTCCAAGAAGATGTCTCCTAAGACTGACGAGGAGAGGGTTCGCATGAGCACTATACCCTACGCTTCGGCGGTAGGATCTATAATGTATACGATACTATGTATAAGACCAGATGTAGCTTACGCGCTGAGCACGGTAAGCCGGTATCAGTCAGACCCAGGTGAGGACCACTGGACAGCAGTGAAGAACATTCTCAAGTACCTGAGAAGGACTAAGGAGATGTTCCTGGTTTACGGTAATGGAGACCTTAGGGTCGAGTCCTTTACCGATTCAAGCTTCCAGAGTGATAAAGATGACAGCAAGTCTATCTCGGGTTTTGTGTTTACCCTCAACGGAGGGGTGGTATGTTAGAGGAGTTCCAAACAGGATACCGTCGCAGACTCGACGATGGAGGCTAAATACATTGCTGCAAGCGATGCCGCAAAAGAGGCGGTCTGGATGAAGAAGTTCATTAGTGAACTTCAGGTGGTTCCGTCCATTGTTGACCCAATACCTTTGTATTGCGATAACAATGGGGCTATAGCTTTAGCGAAGGAACCAAGATCCCATCAGAAATCCAGGCACATCTTAAGGCGATATCACCTGATCAGGGAGATCATTGATCGCCAGGAGATCGAGGTGCGGAGAGTGGACACAAAGGACAACACAGCGGACACATTCACGAAGGCCTTGCCCCAGACTCAATTCGAGCGGCTGATCGAGATGATAGGTCTTCGATACGCCAGTACATGGCCTTAGTGCAAGTGGGAGATTGTTAGTGTATATGCCCTAGAGGCCATTACTGTATCATACTAGTATGTATATTACTTGATGGAAGCTTAGGATATTCACAGTTGTATAGACAATCTTGCTCGAAATAGTAGTATGCTACTTGGTTTGTCTCTGCTTTAATGTGTACATGTGTTTCTTTATTATATCACCTATACGCATTAGTAGAGCCCTTAGGATCTTTGCTTGATTACCGGCGTTGTGATGGCGATCACACTCGTAGGGGCTGGGTAATCCACAAGCACATCCTTATACACGTCCATAGTCGTGGGATTATCGAGACAGAGCATCGATACTCCGGAGTAGACTAGCGTATGCGCTTCTCATCCCAGCACGGGAGACGGTCTGTCCCACAGCCGTCAGTACGTCGTACTTGAGATAGTATGCGGGTGCTCGTTAGGTTACGAGTACACTGGATAGGACTCGTCGGGAACTGATGGTTGGTATAATACCTATCGTCAAGTATCAGTTCCCAGGTGACATGAGTACAGCTTAGTCCGTTGACTTGACACTGTCACTTCGCCTCGAGTGTGTTCCCACTGTTCTTTGATTACTACCCTACCACGGCTCTACTGAGTCGTGTAAACAGGTAATAGTTGGGTGCAGTCCCGAAGCACTTGGAGGCAGTGACGGTTAGACAGGATTCGTCTCTCCCGGTATTGGGGGTTGACATCACGCTGTGTCTAGGAGAGCCATTACACATGTAGTCCCTGGCCAGGGCAAGCGAGACATACTGGTAGGTTTCCAGTGATATCTCAGGGTGTTCTGGGCTACACTCTGACACGACTTGTACCGCTATTAGGGGACTGACGTTCACCACCCCCTAGGCCCGCCATGCGATGTATCAGACGAACAGACCGGACTGTACGGAGATTGTCACATACAGGCTCAGTAGGAGTTCGGATGGGTTTACCTCATCGGCCTTCTTATCGACATCTACCTGGGGACCGTTACGTACAGCTAGTGCCGCTTGCGGTCTGTGGTTAAACCCACTGCCAGCATAGTGTCGAGTCTTTAGAGTCCCACACAGAGAGTTTCCCTGCATTGAGCGAAACGTGTAGAGGCCGTATGGTTTTACGGCGGGGCTACGATCACTTACGTGCACTTGTGTGCGTATGCTGTTCGAGCAGGCAATACTAGTGGGTTTTGGTTTAAGCCAGATCCTAGTATTGCACAGATGGATTTGATTTGTCTTCTGTGCATTCGCATTCTACGGAATGCGGATGCGGGTGTGTATGCACAGTTTTGAGGAGCGATGAAGGAGGAGGTGCCCCATTAGGGTTTTGGCAGTTGGTTCGGCCAAAACCGTAATATGGCACACTCATTAGGGTTTTGACAGTTCGTTTGGTCAAAACCGTTATGAGCCGGAGACATTGTTTACTAATCTTTTTAGTGATAGATTTGTGATGGCTAATTGCATTGACCATTTGACCACTTGGATCTCTCTTGACTTTGTTGACCCGTTGACCGTGTTGACCATTGACCTTCAAGAGAGATCCACACTCTTCTTTCATTTTCTTTTTATTTCTTGTGTTATGATAATGGTCAATTCAATGTGCCATCAACTTCTATCATGATAGGATTAGTAATGATGATTTTGTGTATTATTGGAACCATGGTTCATTTCTTTTGGCTTAATCTTTTCATTATTCTCTTCTCATTCTCTCTCTTGAAGTGAGAATAAAAAGAAAAGCTCCATGGTTGCTAAGTTTCTCCTTCTTCTTCCTCCTCTTGATCTCATCTTTTGATCTCATGTGTTGAGAGAAAAAGATCCCACAAAGACAAACACATCCATACATCTCCTCTACACATCCTAGGGCTTCTTGACTAGCAATCATTTTGCCCTAGTTGCCTCGGCTTGAGGTGGAGCTCGGTGTACATCTCTCGGGTGGATCGTCTTCGACTCAAGGAGGCCGCGGAGGTGACCAAAGTCCGGATCAACCCTCGGAGCAAGCAAGGAGAAGAACAACAAGAAAAGAAAGAGTTCAAGTTGTGGTATAACCCCTAACCGAGTAGATAAATCTCTAGTTAGGATGCTAGTGTGTTGTTTAGCAAAGATCCGGCTTTTACGGTCCATATTACCAAGTCTAGAAAATTTTTTGTTTTACCGTTTCCGCAACCCCGAAAGTACCGGGAGAGATAACGTGGACCTAACAGATTTTGACCCGGTCAACTGGGGTGTAAATTTTGACCCTAACAAAATGTCCCCATCAATAAATGCACACCACACATATGGGTCATGTGCATGAAATTGATGGATCTTTTTTCACATGGAGGCGATTTGATTTGGTTTCCGCTTTTGGGAAGCTGGCACTCCCTTTTTACGATATGGACAGTCGATACCTGACAGTCTCCGAGACGGAGTGCCGGTGGTTGACGTGTCTCCGAGACGGAGTGTCTGGTTGACTTGATTCCAAGGCGGAGCATAATTCCGATGAGACGGTCGGTGCTGCCCTTTTTGCGACTTGGACATTCGGTGCTGCCCTTTTAGCGACTTGGACGGTCGATACTGCCCTTTTAGCGACGTGGACGGTCGGTGCTGCCCATTTAGCGACGTGGACGGTCGGTGCTGCCATTTTTGCGACGTGGACGGTCGGTTCTGCCCTTTTAGAGACGTGGACGGTCGATGCTGTCCTTTTAGCGACGTGGACGGTCGATGCTGCCCTTTTAGCGACGTGGACGGTCGATCCTGCCATTTTAGCGACTTGGACGGTCGGTTCTGCCCTTTTTTCGACGTGAACGGTCGATGCCGCCCTCGGTCGATGCTGTCCTTTTAGCGACGTGGACGGTCGATGCTGCCATTTTTGCGACGTGGACGGTCGATACTTTGATTTGACTTGCTCCGCTTTCTGCGATGTCGGGATTTGATTTGATTTACTCCGCTTTCTGCGGTGTCAGGGTTGAAGTTGACTTACTCCGCTTTCTGCGGTATCTGGATTCGACTTGTTTCCGAGATGGAGCTTGATTCCGCCAGGGAAGTTATTGGTTGTTTTGCTGATTGTGATTTGGGTTGATATCGGCATCGTTACACTGGAATATGATACCAGGAGCGAATCATATCTGCCATGAGTGGATTTGGGGATTTTGGTTTTGGTTTGGCATCAACATCGCTACACTGGAATATGGTATCAGGAGCGAATCATCATCTGCCATGAGGAGATTTCCCTCATCCTCAATTTAACGACCTAGAGGTCATCTGTTTCTAGTTTAAAGGGGTCTTCTGTTTCCAGTTTAACGACTTAGAGGTCATCTGTTCCCAGTTTAAAGACTTAGGGGTCTTTTGTTTCCAGTTTAACGACTTAGAGGTCATCTGTTCCCAGTTTAAAGATTTAGGGGTCTTCTGTTTCCAGTTTAACGACTTAGAGGTTATATGTTCTCAGTTTAAAGACTTAGGGGTCTATTGTTCCCGGTTTAACGACTTAGGGGTCTATTGGATCGGAAGTTTGGAAGTTTGGGGTAGGGGTCGGCATCCGCATTGCTAACACTGAAGCACAAATGCCAGGAGCAATTCATCATTTGCTTTTTCCTGTTGGGGAGCGATGACTTAGGAGACAGGTTTAGGTCCCTGTCACCTAAGGCTTTTCAATTTTATGAGTCGTAAGGGTCCCATAAAAGCATTCTCCCTACGAGTCGAAAGGATCTCGTAGGTGTACTTTCTCCTTAGGAGTCGTGGGGACTCCCAAGTGTGATTTTTCATCGTAAGTCGTAAGGATCCCACGAAGGTGTTTTCTTACGAGTCGTGAGGATCCCGTAAGTTTTGTTCTCCTCATGCATCGTGAGGACACATGAGTGGGTCTTCCCAAATGGAGCATAATTCTGAGGGCGGAGATCGGCTGCTGGACTGATGATTGCGGTGGGATATGGGTATGATGAGAATTATTTGAGCCAGTGGATTGTATACGGTAGTCAATTTGGGGACCAACCGTAGGGCTGGGAAAATTTTGGGACTTTGTTGGCGTCTGCATCGCTGCACTGGAATATGATACCAGGAGCGACTCATCATTCGCCGTTGGGGACATTCAGAAATTTGAAATTTTGGTTGGCGTCTGCATCGCTGCACTGGAATATGATATCAGGAGCAACTTATCATTCGCAATTTGGAAATTTGGATTTTGGTTGGCGTCTGCATCGCTGCACTGGAATATGGTACCAGGAGCGACTTATTATTTGCTTTTTTTTACCGCGATTGCTCTATCATTTCAGTTTTTCTTATCGCGAAGGTCGCGATTGCCCTACCATTTCGGCTGTTTATTCGCGGTTGCCCCATCATTTCGGCTTTTTATCTATTTTTTAATTAATTTTTTTTGTTTTATTTACACATTTTTACATTGCAAATTTGGAAGGGCAAGAGATATCATGGAGTTATGGAGGCAAACATTGAAATCTCAGGGATTCAGATTGCGCAGGTCCAAGACAGCATATATGCATTGCAAATTTAGTAACCAGAGAAGTCAAAACCATATTGGTATAACATTGGAAGGGCAACAGATATCACCGAGCGACCAGTTTAGATATCTAGGTTCCATCATCCAAAAGAATGGGGAGATCGATAGTGATGTTAATCAAAGGATCCAAACCGGTTGGTTGAAATGGAGGAGTGCAACAGGGATTTTCTGTGATCGTAATTTTCCGTTAAAATTGAAAGGGAAGTTTTATCGGGGCGCTATTCGGCCTGCCTTATTATATGGTACAGAATGCTAGGCTCCTAAGAAGTATCATACACAGAAGATGCATGTAGCGGAGATGCGCATGCTTCGTTGGATGTGCGATAACACAAGAAAAGATAAGGTGCGAAATGAGGATATTCGTGCAAAAGTTGGTGTAGCACCTGTGGATGAGAACATACGGGAAAACCGGCTAAGATGGTTTGGTTATGTGCGACGCAAACCTATGGAAGCACCGGTTCGACGAATAGATACTCTCGATATGGGCAATGGTAAAAAGGCAAAAGGGAGACCGAAGAAAACATGGATGGAGGTGATACGAAACGATATGGTTGCCAAAGGACTCAATGAAAGTATATTGTTCGATAGGAGTGAGTGGAGGCGGAGGATTCATGTGCTGGACCTGGTGTGATTCTTATGTTGGTTCATGTAGCCTACCCCATATGCTTGGGATAAAAGGCTCAGTTGTTGTTACACATTTTTACATCCCCGGTTTAACGATTTAGAGGTCGATTGTTCTCAGTTTAACGACATGGTAACCTTCTGTTTTCAGAGAAAGGCAGACGTATGAAAGAATCGGTTTCACGAAGGCCTTCAGTCTCCGTTTGTATGAAATTGGCGGTCGCAGCTTGACTGTTTGTCAACACGCCTTTAGACAATTCTATCTCTCCTGTCTTGTATTGCTTTTCGACCCAATCTTTGAAGATGAAGCAGTCCTCAATGGCATGATAGGGGCAATATTTGGGGTCATCGGTCATATTCGCTTCTTTCGGTCTTTTTTATTCTGGCAATTGTAAACCGTTTCTTAGGACGTCTTTGAATATTTTATAGACTTTATCCCTTCTGAAGGAATATACCTTTCCAGCTTCTTTTTCAGTAGAGATTCTCCTTCCTCTCCGAACACTGGCTTCCGAGACCGGTTGACATTAGGCCCGCTCATCCTTTACTTATTTTGGTTAGCCAAAGTGTTAAAAGATTCAGCATCGTCGGAATTTCTGCCTTTGCGATTATCGTCCTTTCGGTTTCTCCGGGACCTATTGTTATTTTGGGAATCAGAGGAAGACTCCTGCTTTGAGCGCTTCAACATCTGAACTTTCCTGGTCAGCTCTTGGAATGTTTTGAGACCCGCGGTGCATAGAAACGGGGCCATCCAATTGTTGAGATTTCCGACGAGGAGACTGACAGATTGGTTCTGCTATATCGGCGGTTCACATTTGACGGAGAGATTGCGCCATCGGATTATAAAATCCGTGCCGCTTTCGTTGTTCTTTGGTTTGGTCCTTACAAGATCGGCAACGGTGATCTTATCGCCGACGCTCATGAATCTCTACCGAAACAGAGACTCCATTTGGACGAAAGTTGTGACGGAGCCATTCGGTATGCTCGCGTACCAGTCGAAAGCAATATCGGTCAAGCTATTAACGAACTCCCGGAGGAGAATCGCATCATTGCCCCCAGTATTCCCGCATGAGGCTTTAAAGTGGGTGATGTGCTGATTCGCATTTCCCGTCCCATCGAATCTTCCGAATTTAGGGATGACATAGCTGCTAGGAAATTCTACTAGATCATACTGAGCTGGATATGGTCTCCCACTACTGCTGATATCTTTTTGCGCTTCGGCTACCAAGATTTTGAATTTGTTGGCAACCAAATCCATGATTTGATCTTGAGTTAGCGGGCTGTTGTCATCGGTAGCCAAGACATTTGCCGAGATAGTATGCGACTGGTTTTCATGCGGTCCGCCTACCTTTGGATTTGAGGGAACGGACGTCGGCTGTCTCGGGACACCGTTTTCTGGTTCATGAGCAGAGCCCTGCGCTTGATTGGGCGGCTGAGAGGCAAGTTGGGCCGTGAGCTGTAAAACGACGTTTGTCAAGTCGTCAATTTTTTAGTAGAGCTTGGCCATCTCCTTATCTTTGTTTCTGAGCTGCTTTCGGGGCTCCTGGAGAAGTTGCTGTTCTGCGGTCTTAGGATGGAAAGTTGGTCCATCTTCGCTTTCCGAGCCCGACTCCTCATGAACTGAGGGCCCTCTTTGCTTATCGGCCTCACTGGAAGGGTCTTCATTACCTTCCAGAGGAGACTGGTCTGGGAATGTGGCAGCCATATTCACACCAGATTGGATTTGAGATGCGGCGGCCCCATCATTGCTTTTGCTGCGAAGGTTGTTGTTGGGACGCGTGCCCACCATGTAGACGGTGTGGATAATACATTCAGCCATCCTTTCATCACTGGCAGCTGGTTTCGCGGAGCGGTCCGGGCTTTAGAAATTCATAAATTTTAATATGGCCAGAGCCCTAGCCCTTTTGTTGGCTCTGTATCTGAACCGCTTCTGTCTCAGCTTCTCTGCCTTGAGTGCTTGGCAGGCTTCTGCTCTTCAGGAAGCCGCCATAGGCTGAGTGATGGGGAGGCTTGAGAAGACATCCGCCTGCGTGTCCGTCGAAGGTATCTTCTTGGACTTGCCCGCGACGTCTGGCAACTTCTTTTGTTCTGACGGCTTTGCCCCTAGCTGGAGCCATGGAGAGCCGTTTGAACACCGACTCACGTTTAGGTTGGGGCGCCCTCGAGATCACTACATTTGGCCTCTTGCCTTTCGAGGCCGGTTTGTCGGTTACCGAAGCTTGAAGAGCAGGGACGGCGTTAGCTGGCACAAACAGAATAGAGCCAAATGGTAGCGGTGACTCCTCCTACTGTCGTCCGAGACTGGCCGGAAGGACCGTCCTGGCGTCCATCTTCATCGTGTAGGAGATGGGAGCTGTGTCGAGACATTTTGTTTTGTCCTTGGAGACTTTGTTGTGTCCAAAGATTGCGATTGGAAAACGTTAACCTGCACAAAAAAGCATGATTTTAGTACATGCAATTGATATGCAAATTAATTGAAATCGTATGAACGCTTAACCCGAAATATGGGAGGAAAGATCGGTCCCACCGGGCGTGCCAGAATCTGTAGTGTGTTTTTCGTCACCCCATTGAGATGGGAATACGCGCGCTTGTCAGGCGCATTATAGATTCTCTCTGCCTAAGGCAGGCGGGGGTTTATTAAATGTGGGGATCCGAATCTCCGGCAGCCGTGAACTAAGCTGTCGTTAATTACCTCTCGCTTTTAGAGCGAAAGAACCTCCGATTGACGGGTCAAACAGACCATGCGAACTCAATGTACAGTGTTGTGTTTTGAAGGGGTTTTGGATATATCGGGGGCCCGCAGAGTTTTTTACGGAGGAGGTATTTTTAGTGTGGAGTGTATATAAAATGAGGGGGGAAAAGCGACTAAAGGACGCGTGGGGGGCCAGCGCCTCACGTGCGTGGCACGCGGATGCTGGCACCTGCGCCCCACGTGCATGCACGCGGACGCTGGGCGCCGGCGCCTGCCCCCAAGTGCGTGGCACGCGGGCGCCGGCGCTGGTGCCCCACGTGCTTGGCACGCGGCGCTAGGCGTCAGCAGGAAAAGGGACTTGGTCCCTACACTGGGAGCTGTGCTCCCGATTTGACTTATGGAGTTGAACTCCTGACAGGGAGTGGGCTTATTCCCTGCACTGGGAGTTGTACTCCGAAAAAGAAAGATCTATTATTTCGTGTGTGTGTGTGTGTGTGTGTATATATATATATATATATATATATATATATATAAGGAGTTAAACTCCTAAGATATTTTTGGAGCTGATGAAAGGGGCTTCTTCCTAGAGCCCTGGATCTTCCCCAAAGTGGGGTTCTTGGAAGTGGGTCTCTTTCTTCCTCTTCTTTATTGGCTGGCTCTTGGGGAAAAGATGGTGAGATTTAAAAATCTCTCCTTTTGGAGATTGGATGGAAGATCTGAGCTTCCCTTTATGGGTTTTATGGTGAAAAACTATTTATTTTTGGAAAAGGAAGAGTGAAACTCTTGATTTAATTGAAAAGGGGAAGAAGGTTTAGAAAGTTGAGAAAGGAGAAGGAGGCACAAAGAACCATAGATTTTGAGGGGAATGAAAAGTTCTTTATTTCATCATCATGTTGCCTTATATAGGCTTACACATTTACATATAGCCCCTTGGGCTTTACAAAATGACATTTTGCCCATCCCATGTCTCATGTGCTCATTTCTTTAGCACATAAGCCATGGGCTTTACAGAAATTTGGCTTTATGCACATTTTCTTACATTCATGTATAAAAAATTACATCAAAATTATTTATTACATGAATTTTTTATTTCGGCATGGGGGAGGCCGGCCGCGGGGCTCGACTTGGGCATGGGCCCACTTGCTTAGGCTTGGGCCCGCTTACTTGGGGTTGACCTTGACTTTGACCCGGTCAACTGGGGTGCAAATTTTGACCCCAACAGGGGCTAGCAGCCCCTTGTGGGGTGCGGGGCAGCGCCCCGTTAGAAATTTTTTCTAACGGGGACAGTGTGCGTGTATATATATATGCATATATATAAAAAAGGGAAAGGGCATCCAAAGGACGCGTGGGAGAAGGCGCCAGCGCCTCACGTGCACGGCATGCAGGCGCTGGGCGCAAGGCATCAGCGCCTCACGTGCACGGCACGCGGGCGCTAGGGACAAGGCGCCAGCGGAAAATAAGAGGGGGCTCAGCCCTCCATACCGAAAGTTGTACTCCAATTGATTTTTGGAGTTAAACTCCTTAAAAAAAAGATGTATTATTATTGTTTATTTATTTTTATGGGGTTAAACTCCCAGAAATTTTGATTTGTGGATTAAACTTCAGGAATCTTTGTAAATGCTCAAGGGGATCCCTTTCTTCTCCCTTGAGCTTTTGATCTTTTCCAAAATGAGATTTTTGGAAATGGGTCTCCTTCCTCCGCTTCTGTTGGCCGGATCTTGGAGAACAAGAGGGTGAGATTTTAAAAATCTCTCATTTTTAAGATCTAATGGAAGATATGAGCTCCCCTTTGTGGGTTTTGTGGTGAAAAACTATTTAATTTTGGAAAAAGAAGAGTAAAACTCTTGATTTAATTCAGAAAAGACGAAGAAGATTTAGAACCTTGAGGAAGGAGAAGGAGGTTTAAAAAAAACCCTAGATTTTTTAGGGGAATCAAAAGTTCTTTTTGTTTCATCATTATGTTGCCTTATATAGGCTTACACATTTACATATAGCCATTTGGGCTTTACAAAACGGCATTTTGCCCATCTCATGTCTCATGTGCTCATTTCTTTTGCGCGTGAGCCATGAGCTTTACAAAAATTTGACTTTATATCCAATTTTTCTTACATTCATGCATAAAAAAAATTACATCAAAATTATTTATTACATGATTTTTATTTTGGTATGGAGGAGACTGGCCGCGGGGCTCGACTTGGGCATCGGCCCACTTGAGCTGGGTTTGGGCCCGCTTACTTGGGGTTGACTTTGACTTTAACTTGGTTAACCGGTGTGCAATTTTTGACCCCAACATGTACATATACTGACTGAGATTGGGTCCGCGTTGGGTGACGACAAGGTCCGCTTTGCAATCTCATGTGGGATCTGTGCAGTTAATGAAATGGTCATAACCATCAAAATAAACCCCAGCCTCTGATGTTCCCCGTAACACCCACCAAAATCCAATTGCCACGTTTGAAATGACTTTAAACTACCACCAACGTCCGAAATGACTTTAAAGTACGATCACGTCCGAAATGACTTTAAACTAATGCTCAATACCAATATTTAACCTAAACCCTACATTTGCCTTACGATAGGCTATGTTACATTAGTCTAGCGTATACTATCCACGGGCCTCCCCCTATAAACATATTCTATATATTCTCATATCTGCCTCTGATCATATACCCTGTAAATTCATATACAATCCACATGCGTAAATTACCGTGTAATCGCATATGTTTCTACCATGTATATATGTTGCCTTTGCCATTAATGCTCGCTCTTAGAAATAAACCACTCGTAGAAAGTTCTCTTTCTGTAACGCGAAGAGATAATTAACTACAGAGGCTTGCACCTATAGGAAATGTAGAACCCATAATCAAAACAACCCTTTACGAAGGGTGAATCTGGCTACATCGGTTGTATCTATTCAAACCTCTGATATACGGCGCTGTAATCCTTTAGCCGTTTTCGGAGAGGTGAATGGATCCTCCAACCCATCTGCCCTCGAAATGTCACGTCGTCCTATCCGGGAATGCACCGTTTTGTGGCGAACAACACACACACACACAACTTGGGAACTTTATCATTGTCAGTATTTTATTTCATAGGAAACATTCTATACAAGAAAGTGCAAGCATCTGGGGATAAAAACCCCGAGACAAATCGAAATAACAGTCAAAAACATAATGCAAGAGATCCCATTGGATATTATGAAAGGATACTCTCAGGTTAGGCATTTGGAATTCATCAAGTCTGCATAATGCTTTTAGAGAATCTGGGAGCTTTTAGATCACATAAGAGCAAGAAATTTTTGTTCTCAAGCCATCATTTGCAACGTAACCAACTGCTCAATTATTTTCTTTGTAAGAGTGCATAACCGTGCCCTGTAATTCTTTTATAATATCAGAAACATAATGACCTTGACTAAATATTTCAGCTTCCAGGGAGGTTTACAAATTCTAGTAGAATCAGCTAATATTTTTGAATCTGTTTCGATATCCATGTTTTCTAGTCCCATATACCTGCACTGTAAAAGGCCATCTAGCATTGCTTCAGCTTCAGCTTCTAGGATATCATTCTTGCCATAAAAAAAAACTACAAACATAATCTCCCCTTTGCAATTTCCGAGCATAGCACCACCTGCAGTATCTTCAGTGAGGCAATTTTGAGCACCCTCAATATTTAGCTTGTGTTTGTTCTTTGGAGGCCTTTACCATGAGGTCAATATTTTCTGCTTTCTTATCCGAGAGCAAGGTAACATGTCTGAAGTCCCTAGATTTTCCAGTATCCCAGCATTAGGAGATATGAGTATGTGAGCTTTGTGCAAATTAGTTAAGTATCTCACATCATTCAAAAGTCTCACCCAGGCAATTTCAGCAGAGAGATATTTTGAAATTTGGCTCCACATTTTAGCCTACACAAATGCCAAAAAATTAAATGAGAATCCATTTTGCAATTTGAGGGAAGGGGTGTTTGTACTAGAATCCAAAACAATCTATGGGTGTGCACCATGCACACGACAGCTTAGTATTAAACTGAAATGTAGCTTTACTCCATAGAGCAATTGCCAGATCACTTTTAAAACAAAGATCTGTAGCTTTCTCTAGAGAAGAGTGTAAGCAACACACACACTAACTGGGTAAAGTGCTGATATGGATCATTTGTGCTTAAACCATGAAATGCATCCACGCTGTAACATGGATTTTGACCAGAATGTTTCCATATGATAACCATATATTTTTTTCTCAGGTATAGTCATGTAATATATCATGAATATTTGAGCAATTGCATGTTCATCTGATACAAGCATTTATTAGTTAAACAAGAAAAAAGTTATTTACCCCAAAAAAAAACGCTTTGAGGCCGCAAGTAAACATGGTAAAAGTTAGGGGGCTTATCAGTAATTTACTCTAATCTTTTCCCCATGCCGAATGTTTGTTTCATAGTTCTACTAACATTGTTTCTGAATTTATTTTTGTAGCCGTCCACAGAAACATATTCTTTACTATAAAACATGGACATCATCTCTCAGCTGCAAGAACAAGTCAATACAATTGCTTTTATCACATTAAATACATTTGGTACACTGCAAAGAGATGCCCCACCTGTACGGCTTTCTCCTAATTACCCAGAACCTCCTGCTAATCCATTGGCTAATCCATCAGAAGAGACGGCGAACACTGCAGAACAAGCCAAGTTAATGGGTGCTGCAATGGTTCAGGCTGCAAAAAAGGTGCATATTGTCTAAGTGTTCAGTTCTTGCTCAAGTATATTATATTACAAGGGATCGGTGTTTACCAACATGAGAAATTCATTACTTTATTTTTGCAGTTTGACGCACTTGTTGCTGCTCTGCCTTTGTCAGGAGGGGAAGAAGCTCAATTGAAAAGGATAGAAGAGCTCCAGGTGAAATAAATAATAAGTGACTGATTTTATCCTTGTGTTGAATTTCAATATTATACTATGTTGAGTTTTAGTTTGGTTAAGACAGAATTAAAAGTTTTGAGGCGTGTATGATACACTTTCCGAAAGGTGATATTGCCCCTACTATGGGAGTACGGTAGAAGGCAACCACCCTCAAAATACAACAAAATCCTTGAAACTCTCTTAGAAGATAATGAGAAGAAGATGCCAAAACTGTGAAGAGAAGGATTTAATTTATAGAGTTGAATAGACACAACCGTTTGAACGGTTGTGACTGTTTAGAGTTGAATAGATACAACCGTTTAAACGGTTGTGACCGTTCAGACAACAGTGAATAGTTTATCAGACAACCTTTGAATTTGAAATTTAAAATGTCAAACTCTGTTATTAAGTCAACCCAAGATGCCCCAAGTGCCCAAGTGCCTCATCAAAGATAATAATAAATAAATGTTATAAACCTGCTAGAAATCAGGCCCACTTGGCTCATAACCCACTTTATTTAAGATATTACTTAAATATTGGGAATTATTATAAAGACTTGGGCATTCGTCTCTCCATCCGATGTGGGACTATTTCCCACATACAAATGCTACCAATAGATTCAAACTACCAACAATCCCCCACCAGTTTGTATACATTGGTTGCAACCACATCTCTCTCGTGACAAATATTATGCATAAAGAAATGTATCTCTTGATTTAAACCTTCCATTAGCGTATATATATCAATTGTCTAACAAAGTTATTGGTGTCCGCAGATTAAACCAAAACTTTTATTATTAGCAGTTGAAATACAATACACATAATATTCATCTTATTTTCTAACAGGTTTATAAATGCTGTAGCGCTATTATGGCCATGTGCTACTCTTGGTCTTCATAAGCATTTACAAGAGAATACTTCATATCTCTTGTTGAAGCGACACCACTTCTATGCTAATATAGGTGGAGTTTTCTCTATTATATCCCTGTTACTGTGGATATTTAAAAATTAAATAACTCCATTGAGAGCTTTCGCTTATCCTTTTTATCGTAACAGACAGCACTAGATACTTCTTTATATAAGAATGAGACGTCTAGTGCAATACATGCATATGACAGTAACTTGTTTTTACCCATTGAACTATTAAAATTAGTTTTTACTAATTAAAGTTGGGTTACCATTACTGGTGCCAAATTGTAAATGTTTAAGTTCCATTCCGATTGGCGTATTCTTTACCAAATCTCTCGATAATGCCTTGTTAAAGGGATCTGATAAATTCTTTGCAGATCTCACATAAACTATGGTAATAATTCCATTAGTAATTAATTCTCGAACATATTCTTGCCTTAAACTAATGTGTCTAGATTTACCATTATAAATATTATTATAAGCTCTAGACACAGTCGCCTCACTATCGCAATGTAAGGAAATAGATGGTATTGGCTGTGGCCACAACTCTATATCCAATAATAAATTTCCCAGCCATTCCGCTTCCTTGCCGGCAGCAGCCAAAGCGACAAATTCAGATTCCATTGTTGAATATGTGATGCATGTTTGTTTCTTAGAGGCCCAATTAATGACACCGCCTCTGATTGAAAATACCCAACATGTTGTGGATTTATTATCACTTGCACTTGTGATCCAACTTGCGTCCGAATAACCTTCTAGTACTGTAGGATAATTGGAATAAAATAGACCAAAATCTTTTGTTCTTTTTAGATACCCAAGAACTCTACTGATGGCCTTTCAATGATTAGTACTGGGTTTACTGGTGTATCGTGACAATTTACATACTGTAAAAGCTATATCAGGCATTGTACAATGCATCGCATACATAAGGCTTCTAATGGTGCTAGCATATTCTAATTGTGCAATCACATTGTCACAAATCTTGTCTTGAAAGTTTGTATAGAACCATCTGTATTTTGTTTTCTTCTAAATACCCATTTACACTTTATAGGCTTAGATCCTTGAGGCAAGTCAACCAATATCCAAGTATTGTTAAACATTATTGAGTTCATTTCATCATCAATAGCCTCTTTCCAAAATGCAGTATCTCTAGACGATATTGCTTCACTAAATGTTTTAGAATCATCTTCTATATTAAGTAGAATAGGTACTTTGTTAAGTACTTTGGTTCTATCTCCTTCAACGAGAAAGATTATAAAATCAGGACCAAAAGATTTTTCTTTCCTGATTCTTCCTTTTTCTTGGTTCAATATTTTCATTGCTTTCTCTTATTTTCTTATCGGTAATTTTCTTAGAAGTTGCTGCATTTTCCTTATTATACAAATTAGAATCAATATTGTCATGTATAAGTTTGTTTTTTAAAAAATTCAATATGTATCAATTCAATTATGACATTTGATTCTAAATCTAGAAATCGATATGCTTTAGAATTTTGTGCATATCCAACAATTATACTTCTAATACCTCTCGGCCATAATTTAGATTTATATGGATCGGTCACATTATAATATGCTATGCACCCCCATATTTTAATATAGTTTAAATTGGGTTTTCTACCATTCCAAATTTCATATGGTGAAACATGAGTTTTCTTGGATGGTAGTCTATTATGAATATAACATGCTGTTAAAAGTGCCCCACCCCAAATATTAAAAGGTAATTTAGCATTTAAAAGCATAGCATTTACCATTTCAACTAAAGTCCTATTTTTTCTTTTGGCTAATCTATTGTGTTGAAGCGTATTAGATGCAGTTCTTTGATGAATAATACCATACATTTCGCAAAATTGAGAAAAAGAATCAGAAAAATATTCTCCCCCTCTATCACTTCTAAGGATTTTAATCCTTTTATCTTTTTGATTTTCTACAACCGACTTATACTCCTTAAATTTCTCAAATGCTTCATCTTTTGTTTTCGATAAATATACATATGTAAAACGAGAATGATCATCAGTAAAAGTTATAAAATATCTTTTCCTTCTCTAGTTAATTGACCATTTAATTCACAAATATCAGAATGAACAAGTTCTAATAAATTAGTATCTCTTTCAATTTTAGGGAAAGGTTTTCTAGTCATTTTTACTTCTACGCAAATATCACATTTATTATTATGATCATTCTGACATGCAATATAACCATGTTTAGACATATACTTTAAAGAGCAAAAATCTAAGTGACATAATCTAGCATGCCACAAAGAAGAAGAATACTCAACAATATAAGCAAACACACAATTTATTTCATTAAAACTGAGTTTCAACATGCCATCACAGGAATATCCATTTCCTACAAATATACCATTCTTCGATATCACAACTTTATCAGATTCTAGAACAATTTTAAATCCCTTCTTGCACAACAGATTTGCAGACAAGAATTTTTCTCAAATCAGGAATATGAAATACATTAAGCAGAGTAAGTTTCTGTCCAGATATAAACTTCAATTCAACACTTCCTTGGCACTTTGGCCGAAACGTGGTTTCCCATCAACACTTCTTCAAGTTCTTTCTGATCCGTGTAGATTTTAAATATTGCTTTGTTATTGCATACATGGATGGCTGCGCCAGAATCCAGCCACCAATCTGCAGTTCTAGTTACCGCAGCTATATGCAATTCCGTAATCATGCCTATCTGCATGTCAGAAACCATAGTAACAAGTTTTTTGACTTCATTTTCTATTAGATTTGCCTTGTTACTATTTTCTGATCCGAAACCAAGTTTTTTTTCGGTATTTCTGAATTTGCAATCTTTAATATAGTGGCCTTTCTTTCTACGGTTATAACAAGGCCATTTCTTCTTTGCAAAATTAGATTTCTTGAAATTATTTCCCTTCTTCTGGACTTTGAAATTGTTCTGAAATTTTCTATGATCATTTTCACTGACATGATTCACTTTAGAGTTAGATTTAGAACCAAGAAAAATCATGTCACGTGCACGGTTCTCTTCCTCAATCTGCAGATGAGTCTGAAATTGCTCTATGGTAAAATTTTCAGGAGAGCGGAATTTTCTTTCTGTATTCATTCCAAGTAGGAGGAAGTTTAGATAGAATCGCTCCAGCTTGAAACGACTCAGGGACTTTAATTTCAAGTTCGCTCAGTTTAGAGACAAGAATTTGTAATTCATGCACCTGATCCATGATTGGCATGTCATCAGTCATCTTAAATTCAAAATATTTAAGCGCTAGAAATTTATCCGCACCTCTTCTCATTTTTGTATTTTGTTTCAAGTGCGCTCCAGATTTTTTTTGGTGTCTTCATATTTCTGTAAAGATCATACAGACGATCGGTGAGGAAATTGAGAATGTACCCACGACAAACTAGTTCATCTTCTTCAAGCTTGTTTTTCTCTGTCTTGGCACTCTCGGCATCATTCGAAGTTGATGCTGAATTTGGAATTGGCGGAAAGTCTGGATCGAGCACGTAAAATATCTTCAAAGCGGTCAACAAGAACACCATCTTGTCTTTCCATCTAGTGTAATTGCTCCAATAGAATCGATCCAGTTTGATAACATCTTGGTTCTGGAAATGAACCTTGACACTTGAATTTAATTCTGTCTCCATGAAATATCACCTTTCGATTGTATTATATACTTTCCGAAAGGTGATATTACCCCCACTATGGGAGTACAGTAGAAGGCAACCACCCCAAGATACAACAAAGCCCTTGTAACACTCTTAGAAGATAATGGGAAGAAGATACCAAAACTGTGAAGAGAAGGATTTAATTTATAGAGCTGAATAGACACAACCGTTTGAAAGTGTCCAAGTGCCTCATCAAAGACAATAATAAATAAATGTTATAAGCCTGCTAGAAATTAGGCCCATTTGGCTCATAACCCACTTTATTCAAAATATTACTTAAATATTGGGAATTATTATAAAGACTTGGGCATTCGTCTCTCCATCTGATGTGGGACTATTTCCCACATACAAATGCCACCAATAGATTCAAACTACCAACATACTACTATAACAGCAAACGTAAGCTGATTGTCGATGATGTGATGGGTTCGAATTAAAATATACTGATGACACTTTAAATGAGGTTTGGTGCTTTTAAGTCATAGAGCTCAACTAACCATTAACATTGCTACTAAATTGCAGCGCACTTCTTAAACTGTAGATGAATATGAAAGGACCTTCAGGCTTTTCTGGTTTCTTCCTTGTTTATATTATTTAAATATTTATGGGTAAATTTTATGAAGCACAATTGAACTTTTAGGATTTTTTAAAGAACACCATTGAACTTTAAAAATGCCATAGACCCCCATTGAAGGGTACTTTCTTTAGTTATTTTTGTCAAATTATGTCAAATTGGCTTCATTTTGAGGCTATTCGGTCCATGTAAAAGGTCATTTTGGGGTTATTCAATCCACTAATGTCTTAAACGAGTTAACCGAACTAACATTTTTATACAACATTGCTAATTCAATAGGGCTTTCCAGCATTTTAAAAGTTCAATGGTGCTATATAAAAAACGTCGGAAGTTCGATGGTGCTATATAAAATTTACCCTTTATTTAGTTTTATTTAGCCCTTGTTTGGGCAGAAGAAATTTTTTAAATGCTCCATGTTTCAAACTTCTGATGAATATGCAAGAACCTTGATCTTTTCTTCCCCTTTTTTATTTAGGCTGTTTGTGGCCAGGGGAAAAAAACTAGCAGAAATCAAGAAAACCAAGCAAAAGGAACATGGCTTTCTTGGTTTTGCTAGTGTTCATTTGAAGAAGAAGCTCCAACTCTTTCACTATAAAGTAATACAATCTATATTAGCAGATTTATTTTCTAAATCGAATTGTGCGGTCTCAACTAATTTGGAGCTCATTTTTTAGAAACTCAAAACTGTAAACCTTGTCCTATGTTGCATGTAGGGATCCTACTGTCTTATAAACTAGTGAAAACCTGGTGTTTGTAATTTCCTTTGTTTCAACTAGTTTGCTGGTTTATTGTTAGGCAACTACCTGCCAAACACGGGTTAATTTGATTATTTTCAGTTCTGGCGGTTTTTGTACTTGTTGCCTAAGGCCAAAGTGGTCAGTTAAGGGCCTAGCGGACAGAGAAATAAAAGGAAATGCTGTTGCAATAAGAAGGGTTAACAATTAGCAAACAAGTTAGACTGCCATGATGTATAATTATATATTTTTCAGTTTACTAGACACGAGGTGCTTTTTTTCATGTATTATTTTCTCTCACGCAAATTTTAAACTGAATGTTCAGGCAGAAAATGAAGCTGTAGGAGAAGAGCTTCGGAAACAACTAGAGGCTGCAGGTACCCAAACTTTCTAATGTTTCTGAAAACATTAAAACTTTATGATTATACAGTTCCTTTCTCTTCTGATGCTGCTATGACCATCATCGCTGGGCCAATTTCTGAAATATGAATAATTATACAACTCGTAGCTAATCTGGAAAGCAGCAGCATAAGATTGGTATGGAATCCATGCTCAATATAACTTCAAAAAGTTAAACACAAGATTATATTTAGCATAAACTGTCGTCACCTAATATTCCTTATATCGAACTCATGGTTCATTTCTTTCAAGTTCTTGCAATCGACTGTGCTGTTATTGTTTTCAGAAGAGGAGTTGAAGCAGGTTCAGGAGTTGTTCAACCAAGCAGCAGACAACTGTTTGAATTTGAAGAACCCAGACTAAAATTGACTGTTACTTTTTGTATCAGGAAAAGTTGATGAATCAGTTTCAGGAGTGCGGTTTCTATGTGATATTTAAGAGCTTTTATATTTAGATATGAATCACTAATTTAATGTAATCCTCAGTTCCTGCTTGTTATTCTAATTCGATGTGGTGTTTGGGTGCAGACCTTTAATTTTAATTTGAACTTTAACTCTTTTTTTGCAACGGACTCTAGGCTTTGGAGGAGGAGGTTGGACCTCTGGTCCCATAAGAACTTTATCCATATAATTGGTTGAAAATCTCACTTGCCGCTTCACGTGCAGGGTTTTGAACCCAAGATATCCTATATCAAGTGGGAGAGTGTCATTGCCGTTCGAGCAAAGGCTCTGTCGCAAAATAAATGCTTTTAAAGAGGGTCGAATTGGGATCTTTTACAAAGAAGCTCAAACCCAAACCATTTGCAGACCGTTAATTTGATTTCTTCATTTTAGGAATCATGTATATTGAGGATGCAAAGCTGTATTGGAAGTGCAATTTCAAGAAAAATTTGTATCCTTGTGGTACTGATCATATCTATAGAATTTGCAAAGTTGTGTAATTTCAAAAATAATCTCTATAGAATCCACGTGTGTTAATTAGACTTTAAGGGAAAGTTTTTGTATTGCTATGCATATTCTCTCTGTATTATTTAAATTCAAGCAAGGAGGTTCGTAGACTAGCTTTCTAATTATGTAATTTAAATTTATCTATGTTTTTATTAGTTTAATTTCTTATAGTCATGGTTTATAATATTTTTTATTTTTTGTATTGTTATAACTATTGAAGTTTTTGATAACTAGAATAATTTTTTTCAAGATTTTTTGGTTAAACTATTTTTTAAGATTTTATCGAAGTCGTCGTCCAAGAATCAAGAATTTTTCTTGGTATTTTGAATATTTAATTGATATTGAATGTGAGAACGCCATATATATATCCTTTAGTTTTCTGGTTATAATAGTAGATGTTATTTCATCTAAAAATATAAAATTAGAAATAGATTATTTGAGCGGCCACATGGTATAATTCTATAGCTTTAAAACCGTTTCTTAAAATTAATTTAAAAGGTTGTTCTATTTTTAGGGAAAAAATTGGTTAAGTTGATATATCTCAATTTAATTTAAAACGTCAATTAAGGAACAGATAAATCTAAAAGGGATTAGGATTCAAATGTTATTACCTACTCCTAAATGGACTTGTCTAAATTTAGTGATTAACTTCTTTATATTTTTGGTTAAACTCAACTAGGTAGTTTGCTTTATATATTGCCAAATTAACTAAGGCAACCAAAGACTCAATAGCTAGCATGCATCAATGGAGAAAGATAAAGCATTTTGGTTGAGGCTGAATCGTAAAGAAGCCAACGCTCGTTGAATTCTATTAAATTTAAATATACCCCCGAGGCCCTGTTTTCCACATATCCGTCCATAGAATTGACATAATAGAACACTTGTTATTATTTCGTAACTGGTATTTTGCTCGTTCAATTCACGCATACTAGGTATCCTGAACATAGACTTAAAAAGATTTGAAAGATATTCTTACCTATATAGAATAATAAATTTTAGAATAAATTGTCAAAACCCCTGGCAGTTTTCTCGCCGACAAAATATCCTGACCCCGAAGCGGTTGTCAACAACCCTTTGATTTTTTT
Organism: Agapanthus africanus; assembly: GCA_030015575.1. NCBI lineage: Eukaryota > Viridiplantae > Streptophyta > Magnoliopsida > Asparagales > Amaryllidaceae > Agapanthus > Agapanthus africanus. Next base: position 966,377,403 of record CM057338.1, read on the forward strand.
TTACCTGTTATATCTAATTAGCTCATATATATCGCATGTAATTGTATAGATAACGCTGGCAATTTCATACATATCGCATATAAAATTAGATATAGGAGGCAACTATAAAGATACCACAGACATGTTTTTTTTTACACAACTAAAACCTTTGTCAAGGGGTTTTTGGCAATTGTTTCGGGACCAGGGTTATTATTCGGCTGGAAAACTTGCCCGGAGGTTTTAACAATTTGCCTAAGTTTGATGGAGATTTTAAAATGGGTAAATTGTCAAAAAAAAACCAAGCATTTTTTTCCGCTGTCAAAACCTTCTGGTCTCGAGATGGTAGTCAGAATTTTTTTCTACAATATCTACATACAAGCCTGATATATCTAACCAATTCATACAAACTATTTAGATATCGCATGTAACGCCCCGCTGCCCAAAATAAGGAATACCAGGGGTGACAATGCCAGCCATGCTCCTACGGTCAAGGGAACATCCTGCCGTAGTCACACTTCGGCTTCTAGTTTTACGTGGTAATCAGTAATCAATGCACAGATAATGAGAAATGCAATCACTAAATCAAAACAGATATAAAACTAACCAGATGGTGTCAAAGGAAAGATAGCGCTGACGTCGCTGATCTAGATGTCCGCAAAATTCTCGAGGTACGTTAGGTGCTGATCCGAGCCGAGTCCACTTCTCACTCTGAGCATGCATACTCAGGTCGTCAGAGCGACACATTAGCAATATATATAAATGCAAAAGTAAACACGTGCAATGATGATGAATATAAAGCAGTAAATATAGAATGATGACGCACATGAAATAATCGGTATAGGTAAACAGTAAAGTAGGTATCTCAAATCAGTAAGCAATACATGTCAATGTCACTAACCCTATTAGTCTCCAAGTCTCATTGTCCAGATCGCTAAATCTATCGTCAGTACAAGTGTGAGAGTCAACCACGTAGGAGTATCCCCAACCCAAGGATAGGGCCCCAGGGGCAAGGAAATACGGGCCCGAAACGCTCGCTAGTAATCAGTAATATCACCCATATGACTCCCAGAATCGCTGTATATGCCGGCAATGGGACTCCCGAGATTCCGTTGAACTCACACTCAAACTACCCCACACCCCGTGGTCTATATCAAACCCCGCCCATAAACCCAAATACTAGTCGGTCCATGACAAGTCTACGCGAGAATTGGAGACAGGATCTCCATCAAGCATGTCTCGACTGGTACCCAAGATAAATGGACAGTGTTTGACGCCTTACCTATGGCACTAATATAAATGCTCCATAACCGTCCTATTTCAGTTATAGTTACACTTATATATGTCCCATAGACGTCGACAATGCAATAAATTAACTGAATTCGCTGATTGTGTACAAGTACGTTTCACTTGACTTATTCATTCACGCTTTAACACTAGCGTACTTGCCACAATCAAAACACTAATATCTATTACTGGGTAATGTACACGATCACTAGGTTACCAATGTATATGACCTCTACGTGATATGATGAGAATGCAATAATTACGATATGAATAAAATATCAGCAACCAGTGTCCTACCACTTGCATAATTTACTATAAATCATGCGTGCAGAATTAAGCAAAACAATATAGAAGAGGTAAGCAGTATGTTTAATTATCTATCCATCACAATTGGTTTCGCGTCAATCGGGTTTCAGGTTTGCTAGTTATGGCCATTTCATTTTAAGTGTTTACTGCAGGAAATCCAATTTCTGAATTGGAAGCCCGTTTCGTAACACGTTTTAATCCAAGTTGGGATCATAATTAGGCGGCACTACAGTTGGATAATGTTTAGGATTAACAGTTAGGTTTACAACGTATCATACGGATCGATGATATCCGCTGTATACGGGAAGATATGCTCAGTTTAATGTCAATGTGTACAAACCGTCACTGCAGAAACTGCAAGACACAACGGTTTTCTAAAATACGAATTAAATGTCAAACGAAGGTGAAACGACATGGGACCAGATTCAGGTGTTAGCTAACTAAATTATCTACGCAAACATATGAGTATCCATGCATTTTCAGTTTTAAGAAGGTATGTACAGGTGCTTAGAATTCAGTTTCCCCCGTAGAATGCTCCTCGGACTGCAGTCCAGAATTGCGTTCCTCCTCACTTCTCAGGGTCATGAAATTGCATTATTCCAAAACTAATTACATGGGGTTATAGGTTATCTAGTTAGGTTCGATAAGAGCCCTGGAACACCATGATTAGATTTATATTTAATTAACTACTAATTTTACAATGTGATGGTTACGGTGATTTTCAGATTTGACTTAACCGATAGACGGGGGTATCATTCATAGTGGTGGAAACACTTATTTTCCCTCAAATTCTCATGAGTTATCTGTTATCCTAAAAGGGTTTCGAAGCTCGCGAATTTCGCTATTTTAAGTAGGGTTTTTCATCTAGGGTGTCGTGTCATTATGTATAGGCATCAAATGAAATATTCGCTCTCATTAACTGATCTAACTAAAGTTATTCGATTTGAATGTTATAATGGTATGATACGGGATGGCATCTCTTAATATGATTGAACGACGTGGTCGGCTACAAAACTAAATTGACGGTTAGACATCGATATCGCTATACACATAAACATTTACACCGGAGAATGTAATCTTGTTAATTTAATCAACTACTACGGTTTTTAGCATGAATAAGCAAGGGAAAAGGGTTCCACTTGCCTTCGGTCGCTTGATATAGAAACGACACCGCTTGCGGACTTCGTCTCGACACACGAGATAATGCGATGCTGACACGGCGCATGGTGCGGACGCAATGCGTGGAGATCCGGTACTGGATGCGGCGGCGGCGCGGGCACGACACGATAGTGGACGTGGCGATGACGCGGGCGCGACACGGTACTGAGCACGGTCTGGACTTGGTGCGTGGTCCGGGAGCGGCACGGTGCGTGCATTGGATCGAGCACGGTGTGGTACAGGGGCTGGCACGACGTGGCACGGGGAGTAGGTATGGGGCGCGACATGTCTGGGTAGCGGTGACACGGAGGCGGGCACTGAACCGGGCACTGAACCGGGCACAGTAGTGGGCACGATGTGGTACGGTGCCAGGTACGGAGTGGGTGCTGTCGTGGCACACATGTGGGCACGGCGTGACGCGGGAGTGGGTCCGATGGTGGCACGGTGGTGGGCAGCGAGGTGGTGCAGCGGCGGTTCAGGCGACAGGGTGGTTCTTAGGCTGCGGCAGCAGTGAGGTTGGTGGAAGCGGTGGGCGATCGGCTATGGAGGCAGTGAGGGGGTTGGCTGGAGCTTAGAGTCGGGGCTTAGGGTTGCGGTGGCCGGAGCTGTAGGTTGCGGCTGCGGGTTCGGGTGTGAGGGTTCGGGGACGTTGGAGGTAGCTTGGAGGTTGAGAGAAGGAAAGGTGCTCGTCGACAGTGGAGGAAGCTCCGGTGCGATGAGGGTTCCGACGAGGTGGGAAGCTCGGCGAGGGGCTATGCAGGCGAGGACGGCAACGAGCGCGGGCGTGGGCTGCGGTGAGGGTTGCAATGGGTATGAGGTTGCGGGGGAGAGGCTGCATGGGAGAAGAGATAACGGTAAGGAGGTGGTCGGGGATGAGGCGAGAGTACCGGGTCCATGGTGAGGGGTCGCCGGCAAAGGGGCGATGGAGGCTCGGGTGTGCAGGAAAGAGGTAAGTGTGGATGATGATGGTGGAGGTGATGGGTTCGGCTCAGGAGTTGTAGTCGTGGTGGTGGCGTGGAGTTGAAGGGAAGGCGAGAATGGAGCAGAGAGGGGGTCGTCGATGGTTTGGAGGAGGTGGGCGCATGAACGGGGGAGAACGTTGGGCGAGGCAAGGTCGTGGGGGCAAATGGCAACGTTGGGGGAACGGGTCTCGCGATGATGGCGCGAGAAGCGGGGATTCGTTGGGCAAGGCCGTTGGGGAAACGAGTAGGGCGCGGGGAGTTGGCGAGCGGGAATGATCGTCGCAGCGGGCGCGAGTCTCGCGGGCGAGCGCGAGGGATCCGTTGAGTGAAAAGGGCGGGAAAAGAGAACAGGGAGAAGAAGAAGAGGGAGAGGAGAAGTCTGGTCGGGTTGGGTGGAGTTGGGCCGATTGTGAGGGAAAGGGTTTGGGCCATGAAGAGAAATGTTAAAAGAGAGAGAGAGAGTGTGGGCTGGGCTGAGTGAAAATAATTTGGAAAATATAAAAGGGAATAGGGTTAGGGTTTAATAGCGAGGTTTAGAAAAATTATATGAAAATTTATTTAGGACATTAAAATAGGGGTGGGAAAATAATTTGGAAAAATAGAATTTAATCGGAAAATGAAATAGGAGGAATATAAGGTAAATGTTTGGAAAATATAGGAAATAAATTCGAAAAATATACAAGATTTTTACATACAAGATACCGGGTATTTGTAACGACCATGTTTTCTAATACCTAATAAAATATATTTTATTTATCAAATAATTATTTACGTGTTTCTTTTATATAATAATAATTTTTAAAGTAGTGTTAATAATTTTCAAAGCATTGAATATGATTAAAGGAATTTTTCTAAAATCTATTTATTGTTTTATAGGCTTAAAATGTTTTAATAAAATTTTATAACGCCTTAAAATAATCTACATATTTCTATCATCAATTAAAAATGTTTTAAAGGATAAACTAGATTTTATATAACTTTAATAGCTAACTAAAACCATTGGAACGGTTATATTACTTAGTTTTAGCCTAAAATTATTTTAATACTAAAGATAATAATAAAATATATTTTCTGAAATTTTTCCATAATTTTCCCGTGTTTTAAACTATTTTTTAACAATTTTTTTAAAGCCAAATCCAATTTTTAAATAATAAACAGAATATTATTTTATATATAAAAAATAAAATAAAATAAAAAAATTAAAACCCCTTTGATCTGGACCGTTGGATCCAAGATCCAACGGCCCAGATCACACCGGCGCAACCACGTGGTGGGGACCACGCGAAAACGCGTGGTCTCCTCACGCGTGACGCGCGGCGCGGCGGCGGCAGCGCGTTCTGAGCCGTTGGATGCAGATCCAACGGCCATGAATTAGTGGCGGCTGGCGCAATCATCATCTGATGATTAGGGCGGCGCGATCTCAGCCGTTGGATCTCAATCCAACGGCTGAGGTGAAGAGGCGGCGGGCGAAATCATTGAATAATGACTCGCAATCACGAGGCAGCGCGGATTTTTGTGATTTTTTGGATTTTTCTGTTGTTTGGAAAACGCTATAAATAGGCACCTTCAAACCTAAATTTCTCACACCACCGAACTCCAAAAATTCTGAAAAAAATACCAGTGCCTTCGTATCGACGACGCCGACGCTACGGCTCCACCCAATCATCAAGGAAAAATCGGGGCACGGAGCTATTGAGGATTTTGTACACGCCTACGTTTTCAACCCTTCGGCATCCAACTCAAACAAAAGGTAGGATCCGCCTCTCTCTCCTTTTCCTGTCACCTTCTTATTTCTCAATAAGCTAGTTCCAACTTATAATCATCAACCCTATTTAAAAAGTTGTCATTGTTAGTTATATGTATGCCCTAGAGGCCATTACTGTACATTGGATATATATTGTAGTGGATGCTGGGACATATATAGGGAAGACTTTCTTGCTCGACATGATAGTATGCTAGCTGGTTGAACTTTACCTTAACGTGTATACTAATTGTCTCTCTGTTACATGTTGGTAAAGCCCTTAGGATGTGTACTTGACTACCTGGACTATGATGCGGATCATACTAGTAGGGACATGGTAGTCCATAAGTACATCCTTCAAAGTCCCTAGTCGTGGGTGTATCGAGACGGGGCATCGATATACCAGAGTAGACTAGCGTATACCTTCTCGACCCATACAGATGGGCGATGGATGATCCCATATCCATTGGTGTTTGACATCAGAGATGATATACGGGTGCTCAGTGGAGACTGGGTCCACTGGACGGACTCGCCGAGAACTCCCAGATGGTATTATACCTTACGTCAGATGGCGGTTCTCTGGTGACACTGGTACAGAGTAGTCTTTTGACCCGAGATCGTCATAGAGTCTTGTGTGGTTCCCACTGTGCTTTGATTTCCATCTTACCACGTCCAAGAGGGCGTGCAAAACGGTGGTTTTTGGGTACAGTCCCGAGTCACATGGAGGCAATGAGCGATAGGAGGGGATTCGTCTCTCCCGGTATAGGGAGTTGATGTTGCGCTGTGTTCGATTGGCTATAACCGGAAATCCCTGGCCAGGGTTGCTGAGATTTACTGGTAAGTGTTACCAGTAGTTTCTCGAACTGCTATAAACCTCATATCGACACGACTTATCGAGCTATTGGGGTCTGACGTTTACCACCCCTAGGCGAGATATGCGACATATCAGACGATCAGACCGGACTGTACGGTAGTGTTACTGGTTGGATTCACTGGAGTGTGAGCGGGCTTGCTCGTCGATCTTCAGATCGCTCAATACCCGGGTGGCCGTTACGTTTAGCAGACCGCTTGCGGCTTGTGGGTGTTTGATATGATCATCACCTGCTGCCGGCGTATTGACGAGTCTTTAGAGTCCTACACAGAGGTTTCCTGGCTCAAGCGAAACGAAATAGGAGCGCATATGAGATATGTGCGGGACCGAGAATAATACGAGTATGTGATACTGTATTCGATTCTCGCGATGTGACATTGATCGGTTATATGTGATATAGCCGGGTTATCGGATCAAGTGTTGATTCGATAAGTTGTTACTAATGATACTAGTCGGTTGTGTGCGACATGACCGGATCATTGAATCAAGTGTTGATTTAATGATTTAATGCATAATTATATATTTGATATATTACTTTGTATTAACTAGTATCGGTTCACTTTAAATGGATATTCTCACTCGGGTGTGCGCATTGCATATGCGATATGATTTTGTGCACATGTTTGTATCATGTTTGATGATGCATGCTTTTTGGTTAAGTATAAAGAATTAAACCAAGGTTAAGTTGTTGATTAGGGTTTTGCTTATTCATTTATCTTATTTATTTATTCATTTTGAATAAATTGGAAGATAAATGAATGGTGGCTGCTTTTGTTTTTAGTTGAAGTTTCATGAAGCTTTGACTTGTTGACCTTTTGTTCTCATCCTTAACCCTAACCATTCAACCCAACCTTAGTCAATTCTCTACACTTAACTAAGGTTAAGATTATGATAAGTATTCTTTTATTTTTCTATTTTCAAATAACTTATCATATTCTTCATCTTCTTCTTCTTCTTCACTTCAAGAAAAAGCTTCACAAGCTTTAATGGCAAAGTGAGAATTAGAGTGAGAAATCCAATTCTAAAGTCTACCCACTTCCTATTTCTTCATCCTCTACCTCTTGCCAAGTAGTAGAGTGTGTTTACTTCACAAGTTTCTTGACTTGGTGAAGTCGGAGCTTGATTTAGCGATGCCTCGATGTAGATCATCTTCGGCATGGACATCGACGACCTAGCTCGCTTATTCTCCGATGAAGTCGACGCTAGAGCCCGGATTCTTTTTGGACAGCGGAGAGGACTTCGTTGCGGAGCTATGGAGGTGGAGCACCGGATCTACAAAGGTTGTATTTCCGATAACCCATTAGTTAAGTGTTAACTAGTTAGCTTTTTCGCCTAAACCTCTAGCCGACGATCCGTAGTTGGGTCTCTCGGCACCCTTAAAATTTTAATTTGGCATGATCGATGCCTTGCGAGATCTCATTAGGGTGCCTAGGAACCCTACAGTGGTATCAGAGCCTAGCTAGAGCCTTAGGCGAAGTCCAGACGGAGTTTGAAGTCCGATCGAACCCGAAACCCCATTTTTCCACGATCTCTGGACTTTTTCTGAAAACGTGGATTTTTCCAAATTAAAAATTGCTAAAAAATTCAGCAGGGAAAACTAAGAATTACGATGCAAAATTTTTCTAGTGAAGCCTCCATAGTGCGGCGGAACCGCGGCATAAGCCCTGCTTATGCGGCGGTTCCACGGCCACATCATTAGATTGTCCTATAAATTTTGTACAGTAATTCATGATTTATGGTGCTGGATTTTCTGGGATTTTTTAATATTTATTCAAGAGTTGAATAATCTGGGATGTTTTGGAGCTTCAATGATTCGATCGGGTTTATCAGATTTTGTCTATGTGGCTTTCCGGATAAATTTTAGAATATGTTAAAAAGTTCGACCGGATATAAATACCCAATTTTTCCCCTGTCGGGAAATTTCCAAGTGTTGGATTTTTCCGTAGTTTAACGACGTTCTAAGTAGTGCAAGTAACGCGATGGACCCTCCAGAAGACAACAAACCTTAACTCGATTATGTGACCGTCTTGAACTGCCCTTTGAACCTTCGGGTTTGGGGCAGTACGGCATGCCACATGTGAGGCGTTGGCTTGACCCTTCTACGGCTGGACCGTTGGTACTGAGGCACGAACTGAATGTTGTTAGACTTATTTCATGTGTTGATCTGTATCGGGAAAACTTAAGTGTTCGATTGTTCGATCGGAAAGTTTAACATTTTCTGTTTATCTGGAATGTGATACAATAATTGGAATTCACAAAAAGTTATGAGATAACTGAATGAATGTTATAAACATAGCAGTTTAGTCTCACTTGATCGGTTGCCACGGAATTTTGATGTGATCAAAAGTTCATCGCAATCACGTAGCGTACGCGGATACTCGCCGGACAAACTTAATAGACAGCTACATCCCATAGCCCCGACCAAGTGACTGTAGGAGAACCCCGTCGCCGAAAGCATCCGTTCGGGTGCTCGCGGCAGCGGTGTTCCGCCTTGGTGCACTTCGTCGACGGTACCGGGGGTGCGGCCGTCTACTGAAGTTTACGATGAGCATTCGATCAGGATGTCGGGAATCTTGTTGAATTGCCCGACTCGATATTGAAAAGTGTTTTCGATAATGAGACTAAAATGCGGGGTTTATAATTGTTAGGCATGTGATGTCTAAGGTATTCATTTGATTAGGCATGCGATGTCTATGCAGATTGCGGATTCCAACTGTTGTAGTTTTACACTTTCTTTTCTGTGACCGTAAGTGTAATATGTGATATCGCCGGTTTCGTTGCTATATGTCAATGACAATTGGGATGGACATATTTACTTACGTTGATGACATGTGATGTTATGTGTTGCTGGATATGTTATATTGGATCGTCGTGTTTGAATAGCCGGGGGGTTTTTATGTGAGATGAGTGTTTTTCATTTTCATTCATGTAAAAACTTGTATGTAATATTCTTTTATTGGGGCACTTCCAGGTTGCGGAAGATGTCACCGTTTGTATATTATTTACTTTTCCGCACTAGGATAGACCCAAGGAGGAGGGCACAAGTAACCGGGTTCTGGAGTCCAGTGGGAGACCAACTCGAGGAGTCGGGTCCGGGTCTCCTAACTCTAGAATTGGTAGGGTTGCTTGCCGCTCTCGTAGGGGTCTAGGGGTGTGGGTTTGGCTATTCATCGCGACCGTGGAATCCGTGTTTTATACTGGCTCGTATTGAAAACACGGACGTCCTAGTATATCCAATATTTCATATGATTCTTCTGCTGCGATATCTGTGATGTGATCATGTGATGTTCTGTGATAGATACAGTATATAGTATATATGATATATTGTATAGATATTACTTATGTTTTACACCCGCGCTAGCCCTGCCCCACTCTGCCGTTAGTTACCTAACCTAACGCTGCACGAGGGGACATCGAGGCGAATGCGGATGGCATAAGTGTACGTCGTATTTATCTGTGATGTATAGGTATTTAAATGATGGGACTTCATTAATGTGATTAATGAAATAAAAGAAATCTAAGATGTTGTAGAATCGAATTTCAAAATAAAACAGGTAGCTACAGTTCTTGCTTTGCACAGCGGTATATATGATATATCCTGCACCTTATTCGATGAGGAAAGGACCGAGATCCCTTCACCGGGAGTGACTCCTTTAGCAATAACTGGCAGATGCTACACACTCGGTTTGTCTTTTGATTGCTTTTAAGAGTTTTGCTTTGCACAGTGATATATATGATATATCCCGCACCTCATTCGACGAGGAAAGGACCGACGATCCCTTCACCGGGAGTGACTCCTTTAGCAAAACTAGAAAAGCCTCAAAAGCACTCCATTTTAAAATCCATTCGATTCTACAACGATATCAAGTTCATTACGCAATAGGTTTTCAGAAAAACCTGTCGTAGCCCTCCGTCATTTCAGATAAGTACTAGTTAGTATTCGTGCTACGTTTGTGGACTATGTTAAGGCGTAGTGTGCGGTAGCTAATTAGTGCTTATCTGCATAAGCATATGATGTGATTGGATTAGGGTAGTCGTGCGACTTTGTTGACTATGTTAAGGGTCGTGCGGGTGGGTTTAATTCAATCGGGAAATGACGGGTTGAACTTGACTAGCACTTATGATTTGTTGACTATGTTAAGGTCATATAGCTGCTAGGGGCAAAATATTATCGGGAATTTCAAGTGTTGAAATTTGCAATGAGATTGCATACCTTCTATGAGATAGTTGGATCCCGATACCCGCTGCGAGTAAGAGTTACTTCTGGGAGAGTTTTATACATTACAATTAGCCGATCAAGTATGTGTCTAGAAAGGTGTCAACGGGGTTACGCCTCTGGAAAAACGAGGTTTACATTAATTAGGTTCGTGCGAAAGCACGGGGGACCTCCCTCAAAGTACCGACACTGGCCTGGCTGAAAGATTGGCGAACTTGTAGTGTGTGATTAATCCCGGCTAGTCTTTTCTTTTAGGGTTTGAAGGAAGATTTGATAAAAAGCAGTGGGAGCCATTCTGATTAGATAAAATAATAACCAATCTATTCTTGCAAGAGCGCACGCTGAGTGTTTTCTTCTCTCTCTCTCCTGGTAGCGACCATATCACGCCTTAATCAAGATAATAATACGGATTATTGACCGAACCCGCTTGTTATACTGAGCTGGGGAACGTTGGTCCCGCTCCAACTTATAATTGTTATAAGACAGAGCAGGAAATAGGGGATTACCAGAATTCCCATGCCGCCCAAACGAAGAGAGTGCATGCTGATGCATCATCTTCGGGTGTGTTCATTACATAGAACTGTTTCTCAGTGTCCTTTACGTCCTGGGTATGTGATACCAGATCAGGATCCCAGATATGTAATCTGTTACATAGGGCTACAGAAAGGTAGAAAACTGAGAACGGGTAATAAGTTTCATGAGGCAGAAAACGGGGCAAGTGTTGCAGCTAAGTCTGTCGGTCACTGTCACCCTGTATTACCAATACATTGATTCTGAACGAATGTTATTAGATACCGAACCTGATATACCAAATCATATCACTCTCTTTGTTAGAAAAGAAAGGATATAGTTTTGTATTGTTGGATAATGTTTTGAACATTTCCTATATCAAAAGTTGATCGGTTCAGGCACGTTATCTAAAAGCATTGATGTTCTAAATCAAACTACAGTTCTTAGTATACGGAACACACACAAGAGGAAGAGTTCAGAAATGAACGAATCTTTCTTGAGGCATTGTAGACTAGGTCAGATCAATGTGACCCGACTAGCTAGAGTTACATATAGATGCATATTTAAATCAGTTTGAATTTACATCTTCTGAAACTCGCCAGTCATGTCACAAAGATAAGATGACCATAGCTCCGTTTACTGGAAACAGAGAAAGAGTTAGTGAACTCTTGGGATGATACATGTTGATGTATGTAGGTCCCCTGTCTACACATGCCAGGACTGGTTCTTTATACTTCATTACGTTCTCTGATAATCTTTCGAGTTTCAGACCTATGTTCCTGTTGAAACACAAGTCCGAACCTTTTGAGATATTCACAGAATATAAGTTAGAAGTAGAGAACCAGATATACGGGTATAAGTATTAGGTCCTATGATGAGATCAGGGAGGAGAATACTTGTGCACGGAAATCCTGGACTATTCTAAAGGAGAATGAGATTCTCTCTCAGCATTACTCCTCCGATTACACCATAGCACGATGGTATATCGGGGCGGAGCAATCACACCCTATATGATAAGGTGTGCTCTATGATGAGTACTACTGAGTTACCTATTTCCTTTTGGGAGTTATGCACTTGAGAAGCTGCATACCTATTGAATAGGGTTCAAATCAAATCAGTTGCCTACCGCTCCATATGAGATATGGTATGGGAAGAACCCATGTCTCAAGTTAGTTAAGATTTGGGGTTGTCCGGCCTATGTCTAAAAGCAAAATCCGGACAAGCTCGAGGCAAGGTCAGTTATGTAGAACTGGAAAGGTTCCATCTATGCAAACTACAAAAGATGATTTGATGGAACCAAAGGATTCAGTAGTTACCAACGAACCTCGGCCTCTCCGCCGATCTAGTAGGGTTCCTCACCCACCTGAGAGATACTTCGGTTCCTCTATGACAGTGGGAGTGGGGATTGCATCATGAGATGATGACCCAACTAGTTTCGAGCTGGCCATCAGGAGTGTGACTCTGTAAGAATGGCTGGATGCTTAACGATCTGAGATGGAATCCTTATACACCAACAAAGTATGGACTTTAGTTGCTATATCTGAAGGGTTAAATCCCCATCAGGAGCAAGTAAATCTTGAGAAGATTACTTGGTGTAGATGGAAAAGTTGTGACTTTCAAAGCTAGACTTGTTAAAGCTTTTCGTCATCGACCAGGCGTGGATAATGATGAAACCTTTTCCAGTACCTATGCTTAAGTCCATCCAGATACTACTTGTCACGGCTACATACCATGACTACGAAATCTGGCGGTTGGGTGTCTTGACTGCTTTTCTATATGATATTTTAGAAGAGTGCGTCTATAAGTACACAGCCAGAGGGCCTCGTAGACAGTGGGAGCAGCGGAAACGTGTGCAAGATGCTTTATAGGATAAAGCAGGCATCGCGGAGTTGGAACATCTGTTTTGATGTGTTAGTCAAAGAGTTTGACATCATCAAAATGGTAGATGAACCTTGTATAAACAAAAAGGTAGTAGGGAGTATGGTGACGATCCTCGTAGAGTATGTGGATGACATACTCTTGATAGGGAAGGAGTTTCCTATGCTACGCTCGATCGATCTCCGCTTATCACAAGGATTCTCCATATAGAATCAAAGTGATACCTACTAAATCCTGGATTTTGGATCTATGAGATAGATCTAATTGGATGTTAGGACTCTCACTAGTTGTAGTGAGACGGTATCAACCGATCCTGGGGAGAATCACTGGAAGGGTTCCAGGGTGATAAAGACGACTGAATGTCAGTCACAGGCATTGTCTTTACCCTCAGTAAAGGGACGGTATGTTGGAAGAGTTCCAAGCTAGATACCGTGGCATACTAGATGATAAAGACAGGATACATCGCTACTTAAGATGCTACCAAAGAGGCTGTCTGGGTGTATATTAGTTCATGAGATGAACTTAGTTCCTCCCATCGTGTGACAATGGAGTTGTGGCTTATGCCAAGGAACGTCCGTCCCATCAGTGATCCAGACATATTCTGAGGCAGTATCACCTGATCATGGAGATGGTTGATCTCCAGGGGATCGAGGTCAGGAGAGTAGACTCAGAGGACAACACAGCGGATCCACTCACAAAGGCCTGTTCCCAGAGAGAGATTTTTATGGGATGGTTGAGTATGAGATACTACAACCACTGCTATCAGATGGCCTTAGTGCAAGTGGGAGATTGTTAGTTATATGTATGCCCTAGAGGCCATTACTGTACATTGGATATATATTGTAGTGGATGATGGGACATATATAGGGAAGACTTTCTTGCTCGACATGATAGTATGCTAGCTGGTTGAACTTTTCCTTAACGTGTATACTAATTGTCTCTCTGTTACATGTTGGTAAAGCCCTTAGGATGTGTACTTGACTACCTGGACTATGATGCGGATCATACTAGTAGGGACATGGTAGTCCATAAGTACATCCTTCAAAGTCCCTAGTCGTGGGTGTATCGAGACGGGGCATCGATATACCAGAGTAGACTAGCGTATACCTTCTCGACCCATACAGATGGGCGATGGATGATCCCATATCCATTGGTGTTTGACATCAGAGATGATATACGGGTGCTCAGTAGAGACTGGGTACACTGGACGGACTCGCCGAGAACTCCCAGATGGTATTATACCTTACGTCAGATGGCGGTTCTCTGGTGACACTGGTACAGAGTAGTCTTTTGACCCGAGATCATCATAGAGTCTTGTGTGGTTCCCACTGTGCTTTGATTTCCATCTTACCACGTCCAAAAGGGCGTGCAAAACGGTGGTTTTTGGGTACAGTCCCGAGTCACATGGAGGCAATGAGCGATAGGAGGGGATTCGTCTCTCCTGGTATAGGGAGTTGATGTTGCGCTGTGTTCGATTGGCTATAACCGGAAATCCCTGGCCAAGGTTGCTGAGATTTACTGGTAAGAGTTACCAGTAGTTTCTCGAACTGCTATAGACCTCATATCGACACGACTTATCGAGCTATTGGGGTCTGACGTTTATCCCCCCTAGGCGAGATATGCGACATATCAGACGATCAGACCGGACTGTACGGTAGTGTTACTGGTTGGATTCACTGGAGTGTGAGCGGGCTTGCTCGTCGATCTTCAGATCGCTCAATACCCGGGTGGCCGTTACGTTTAGCAGACCGCTTGCGGCTTGTGGGTGTTTGATATGATCATCACCTGCTGCCGGCGTATTGACGAGTCTTTAGAGTCCTACACAGAGGTTTCCTGGCTCAAGCGAAACGAAATAGGAGCGCATATGAGATATGTGCGGGACCGAGAATAATACGAGTATGTGATACTGTATTCGATTCTCGCGATGTGACATTGATCGGTTATATATGATATAGCCGGGTTATCGGATCAAGTGTTGATTCGATAAGTTGTTACTAATGATACTAGTCGGTTGTGTGCGACATGACCGGATCATTGAATCAAGTGTTGATTTAATGATTTAATGCATAATTATATATTTGATATATTACTTTGCATTAACTAGTATCGGTTCACTTTAAATGGATATTCTCACTCGGGTGTGCGCATTGCATATGCGATATGATTTTGTGCACATGTTTGTATCATGTTTGATGATGCATGCTTTTTGGTTAAGTATAAAGAATTAAACCAAGGTTAAGTTGTTGATTAGGGTTTTGCTTATTCATTTATCTTATTTATTTATTCATTTTGAATAAATTGGAAGATAAATGAATGGTGGCTACTTTTGTTTTTAGTTGAAGTTTCATGAAGCTTTGACTTGTTGACCTTTTGTTCTCATCCTTAACCCTAACCATTCAACCCAACCTTAGTCAATTCTCTACACTTAACTAAGGTTAAGATTATGATAAGTATTCTTTTATTTTTCTATTTTCAAATAACTTATCAGATTCTTCATCTTCTTCTTCTTCTTCACTTCAAGAAAAAACTTCACAAGCTTTAATGGCAAAGTGAGAATTAGAGTGAGAAATCCAATTCTAAAGTCTACCCACTTCCTATTTCTTCATCCTCTACCTCTTGCCAAGTAGTAGAGTGTGTTTACTTCACAAGTTTCTTGACTTGGTGAAGTCGGAGCTTGATTTAGCGATGCCTCGACGTAGATCATCTTCGGCATGGACATCGACGACCTAGCTCGCTTATTCTCCGATGAAGTCGACGCTAGAGCCCGGATTCTTTTTGGACAGCGGAGAGGACTTCGTTGCGGAGCTATGGAGGTGGAGCACCGGATCTACAAAGGTTGTATTTCCGATAACCCATTAGTTAAGTGTTAACTAGTTAGCTTTTTCGCCTAAACCTCTAGCTGACGATCCGTAGTCGGGTCTCTCGGCACCCTTAAAATTTTAATTTGGCATGATCGATGCCTTGCGAGATCTCATTAGGGTGCCTAGGAACCCTACAGTCATTATATTTATGCATACATATTCCTTGTGCCCTCAATAATGATAATGTTAACCCATATTTTTAAAACGGTGTTTAAATTTCCTCTGTACACAAAATTATATTGCGCACCCATAATACCTGGAATCTGATGTAACCCATGAATTGTCATTTCACCTCTGACATACCCATACTATAAAAACGATCCTGAAATAGGTTACTTCCACAAGATACCCTCGTTTAATTGAAATATTATATTTGTTTAAATAACTATAATAAATAAATATATGTGAAATAAATATTTTAGATACAGCATACGTATATTTTACTTACAAATATTTTTAAAACCCCATCAACTTTTTAAGGAAGAAAATATTAAATTTAAATAACGATATCTTTTTAAAAAAGGGAATATTTAGTATTTTTAAAAGGTAATTTTAAAATAACACCAATTTAGGACAAAGGAAAGGTTGTAGGTATTGATCGTTTATCTAAACCAGACTTTATGGTGCCTAGGCTAGACAAGTGAGAAAGGTAGCTTTAAAAGGCCCGTCTCACGGTGATTCGTGAGCGGATCCCTCATTTCCTTACTTGTGCTTACCTGGCCACAATTGGCGGTGAAGAGGCGATTTGAGGACCTCATAACTTGTTCTTTTGGAATATTAGGAGCAGTCTAGATTTTCAAATAAAATGCTCCTGCAAAAGATTTTCAAATAAACACCGCAACCTTTTATCGAAAGGATATTTTTCGTAAAATATTATGTTTTTCCAAAATAATAAATATCTCAAATATCATGGTTTTTGTTAGAAGTAATAAAGGGTAATTAAACATTATTATTTCTTTTTAACTAAGCTTTCCCTAAGATGACACGAAGTACTTTACGAACTCTAGAAAATAAAACGAGTGGTTGTGGAAGGCCATATTAAACGAGATCAATACTTTCTAATTTCCCAATTTATGACAACATGACATATACGAAATATGATACGGTTAGGGTTAGAATGCGCGGACCTAAATATGGAATATTTTATGAAGATCCCTGTAGGCAGGGTGAACAGTCCAAAGTGTGGACGACTATACAAATATGAAGATCCCGATATTCCGGATGAACAGTCCAAAGTGTGGACGACTATACAAATATGAAGATCCCGATATTCCAGGTAAACAGTCCAAATTGTGGACGACTATACAATGTGGAAATTCCATGCCTAGAAGTATACGCACTAACTCTAATTCGTCCGAACCTTTATACTGAACCACGGGGATGGATAGTTTGATTAGGCAAGGATAATTTGGAACTCGGATTCCCCTACTACTCGATCATGATCCCGGGAAGTGAAACGGTACATTTCACTTCCCCAGTTGTTGTTCCGTGGCCACAACGGAATAATCGCGAGTATCCGGACCCTTGTTTAACAAACTAATACGAACTTTTACCTTCACCTATACTTCCTACTACTTATCTACATACAACTTACAACATACTCATGCCCATATATACCTCTTTTCAAAACGTCTTAAGTTTGTGCATTTTAAACATTTACACCCTTTAATTTATGTCTGCATGCATACATCATACTCTTATATACACCTGTTCATTTTATACTCCTACTTCCTTATGAGGCAATCCTACCTGAGTATAACTCGTTGACGGACCTTCCTTTTCTTCTTCTATCTTTGGAATGTCCGTCAGATAAGAATGAGTATTATAGCGAAAATTAAGGTGTGAAGTCAACTTATGAAGATTATGCAGACTGGACGATGGAAAATTAGCTAGATTTAATTTTTGCCGTTTGCCCACATGTTAGGGCTTTTGTTTATTCTCGATGTAATTAAACTACTTAGTTTATTTTACTCTTTCTTCTGGGATGTAATAAAGTTTGGTTAATGGAAATAAAATGCCTTTTGCTTTTATTATTTTTGTTTTGGTACACATCCTGCATGTTATATATTCATACGCTTAACGTAACTGTATTGAATATACCACCTTCAATACAGTTAGGTTGCGGACTTTGCCACGTCATCCTTCATCTTCTTTTGGGAAGCGGGACGTGACAGTATTACATCACAGGAAACGGTTTAAATATCACATGCAATTGCTTAGATATCGCACGAAACTACTAGATATCACAGGTAAGGGGGTTCTTGACAATTAAAAGCTTTTTTGGGAGGGTTTTGACTTACTTTTCGTGGGCGGAGGGTTTTGACAACAGAAAAAAATGCTTGGGGGATTTTTATAATTTACCCTTTAAAAAAATATTTCTCAAATTTA
Organism: Agapanthus africanus; assembly: GCA_030015575.1. Classification (NCBI taxonomy): domain Eukaryota; kingdom Viridiplantae; phylum Streptophyta; class Magnoliopsida; order Asparagales; family Amaryllidaceae; genus Agapanthus; species Agapanthus africanus. The sequence goes on from CM057338.1 coordinate 966,395,557, forward strand.
TGAGGGAAGAAAAAGAAAATAAATAAGTCAGGCGCAGAGCACGTGACCAGCAACAAAAGGACATAAACCCTAAAAACCCCTAATCATCTCCTTCCTCCGAAATCCCCATGAACAAAAACCCTAGTTTCAAATCCAAATCGAAAGCCATGCGAGGCCCCAACCCCAAGAAGAAATTGCGAAAGCAAACCCTAATCTCAGAGACCCACGAGGTCGAGCTCCTCACCTCGTGGATCGAGTCCCAGAAGCCCGACTCGGGTTCCAACCCGCTAGCGGTCGCCCCACAGCCTGACAACGCGCCGGTGGGCCGGAACCCTAACGGGACCTTCTCGGCCTACGCCGGCTGCAAGCTCTTCCGGCAGCTGCCCATCTCGAAGAGGACCAAGGATGGACTGGGGAAGAAGTATACGGCGATGAGCGAGATCCAGAGGGCATCGCGGCCGCATTCCCTCTGCGGGAGGTACCTGCTCGGCGCTGCCAAGACCGGGTCGGGCAAAACCCTAGCTTTTATCATCCCTGTATGTGAATTTGATTTTCTGAATGCTTTTAATTTGTTTGATTGCTGTTGGGTTGTGTCACAAGGTAGCATTTTTACTTGCAATTGTATGAATTCGTGTGTTGCTATCAGCAATTTCCCTTTTAGTTGTATGAATTCAATCAAATCCCTTAAACCACTAAAATCAGCTCTAAAATGCTCAAATGGTTGTCTGGTTTAACTTTAGAACTTATTTAGGTCGATCAGGATTGCAATTTTAATGCTTTTCCGGGTTTTGGTTGATGAACAAAAGGGGTGTTTGCACAAGTAAATCACTTCATAGTGTGTATGTCCTATATGGGGTAAAACTACAAGAGGGTTTTGTGCTATTAACCTTTGATTAAAATGTTAAAACCTTTTTCATTCCCTATAACTTCATTCATTATATTTTTAAGCATGCATTGGGTCAAAAACCTTCCTGTCGTGTCTTATAGCGTATGATTTGTGGAGTTAAAATTGTCCATTTAATTACTATGCCTTCTCCGTGTCAAGTATATTGACATAATCAAGGATATGTACGATGGAGTAGTGGCAAATGTCAGAACTTGCGACGGCTTAACGAGTGATTTTCCGATTACAATTGGTTTACATCAAGGATCTGCATTAAGTCCATTCCTATTTACCATCGTGATGGATGTGTTTATTAGAACTATCCAAGATGAGGTATCTTGGTGTATGCTATTCGCTGATGATATTGTTCTAGTAAATGAGACGAAAGCAGGGGTTAATTCCAAATTGGAATTATGGAGGAAAACATTGGAATCTCGGGGATTCAGATTGAGCAGGTCCAAGACAGCATATATGCATTGCAAATTTAGTAACCAGAGAAGTCAAAACCATATTGGTATAACATTGGAAGGGCAAGAGATATCACCGAGCGACCAGTTTAGATATCTAGGTTCCATCATCCAAAAGAATGAGGAGATCGATAGTGATATTAATCAAAGGATCCAAAATGGTTGGTTGAAATGGAGGAGTGCAACAGGGATTTTGTGTGATCGTAACTTTCCGTTAAAATTGAAAGGGAAGTTTTATCGGAGCACTATTCGGTCTGCCTTATTATATGGTATAGAATGCTGGGCTCCTAAGAAGCATCATATACAGAAGATGCACGTAGTGGAGATGCGCATGTTTCGTTGGATGTGCGGTAACACTAGAAAAGATAAGGTACGAAATGAGGATATTCGTGCAAAAATTGGTGTAGCACCTGTGGGGGAGAAGCTCCGGGAAAATCAGCTAAGATGGTTTGGTCATGTGCGACGCAGACCTATGGAAGCACCGGTTCGACGAATAGATACTCTCGATATGGGTAATGGCAAATGGGCAAAAGGGAGACCGAAGAAAACATGGATGGAGGTGATACGAAACGATATGGTTGCCAAAGGACTCAATGAAAGTATATTGTTCGATAGGAGTGAGTGGAGGCGGAGGATTCATGTGCTGGACCCGGCGTGATTCTCATGTTGGTTCATGTAGCCTATCCCATATGCTTGGGATAAAAGGCTCAGTTGTTGTTGCTGCTGCTGCTCTGTGTGAGTCTGTGAGCCGGTGCACTTTTAAGCATCTGTAAGGGATGAAAGTATATTCTTATGGATGCAATGTAGTTTACTATCCTGTTGGTGTTGTAGTCATTGTAATTTTAAGTTCCCAACTTGATAGGTGTATGTATAATCTAATGACATGCAGCCTTGGGTACTGATTACTGAAGTTATAATGTTATATTATCATTTTTTTGGAAATAAACGGTGTCATCACACCACGTTCCATTAACGAGAATATAATGCTACAAGTATTCTTTAATTTTTATATCTTCTTGAAGAATGTTGTTGTAATATTTGTCTATCCAGGTTATAGAGAAATTATACAGAGAAAGACGGGGTCCAGAAGATGGGGTAGGGAGCATTATAATATGCCCTACAAAGGAATTGGCAGCACAACTTTTCGAGGAGCTGAAACTTGTAGGAAAATACCATAGTCTGAGTGCAGGCCTCTTGATTGGTGGCCGTAAAGATGTGGATGAAGAGAAGGAACGTGTCGGCACCTTAAACATCTTAGTGTGCACTCCTGGTAGACTCCTACAACACATGGACGAGACCCAAATTTTGATTGCTCACAGCTCCAGGTCATTACATAAACAATTTGTTTCCCTAACTTAAAAAGAGTTAATTGCATATAACACCCTTCATTTATACCTCATCCAACACTCATAACCTCTCAATTAATTTATTACGGTACCCCTAAAGATATTATCAATGGCTTTAGAATTGATTGGAGTCTAATCCAGAGGTGTCGGATGCTAATAAGCCAACTGATAGATTATAAGTACTAGGTGAGGTATAGATACGGGTGAAATATGTAACTAACCCTTTAAACTGTATGCAAGGATACTGTACATGACATTTTGCTTTTATGGTCAGGAAACAGGTTTTGGTTCTGGATGAGGCAGATCGAATTCTTGATGAGGGTTTTTAGGAAGGCACTAGATGCAATTATTTCTCAACTTCCAAAAAGGAGACAAACCTTGCTTTCTTTGCTACCCAAACAAAGTCAGTAAAAGACCTGGCAAGGCTAAGTTTGAAGGACCCAGAATATATCAGTGTGCATGCTGAATCTACAACTGCCACACCTGAACGGCTAAAACAAATAGCAATGGAAGTACCACTTGACCAGAAACTAGTATGCTCGGGAGTTTTATTAAAACACATCTCCATTCAAAGATCCTAGTCTTTCTTTCAAGTTGCAAGCAGGTATACTTCTATTTATACCTTCCTGATTGTTCATTACTATAATGTAAAAATACCCATAAAGTGAATAGACCGTAAATCCTATTTCTTACCTTCTTGCTTTTTAACCAAATTTCTTCCCTTCAAGCAGAGTATAATGTCTAACTAGTTAGTGGCGAACTCTAGGCAGACCCAACTTCATTCTAGATCAAGAGTGAAGGATGAAAGCCATGCCATATTACATGTTTTGGCTTCATAAACTCTGTGTTTGAGAAAGCTTCCCAATAGAATTGATTGAACTTTATGTTACCATAACTATGCGGTGCCAAATTTCACAAACAAGGGATATTTGAGGCTAAGCTTTTTAGGTCCGTTAGTAGGAAACCTTGATTATTATTTAGGAGGCAGTTAACCTACGTATTTTTTTAATAGTGCCATTGAAGCTTTAAGATTTAGGCGTTAAAAATCAATCTTCCAGACACCCCAGTGGAAATAAATAAGCAGATTAAGATAATTGTTATCACCTTCATATCTGCGGACTAAATAACCCAATGAGTCAAATGGAATCACATAACCAAACAATCTTACACAGGCCTTTTTCCTGTTTTAATCTTCAACGTGCAAGTTGTAATATTTTTTCGTCTTCCAGCTCGTGCTTATTATGCCTCAGACATGAATGGACTGTAATAAGAGCATTATGATTTGGTCTTCCTACAGACTTGCTACTTTCCTATTTTTGTTGCCACCTTTTGGAGCTTGGGTAACAGTGAGAAGGTTAATACTAGTTTTCTTGTGCCCATAGAGATTAATCATTTCTCCATGATTCTTCTTGACATGACATTGACAAATAGTTTGTTATTAGATGTTGCATACCCTCACAACACTTGTGAGGAGGCCGAAATAGCAAACAATAAAATTCTTGCATGCAACACCTACTTTAAACCTAGATCTTGTGCTAAACCATAACTAGTAATCCTATCTAGAGATCTTATCTACTATGATAGGGGTTATACCTCAAGGAAACGGTCCTTCGGGTCTTCTTTCCGTTGCGACTCCTCGGCTCCTTTGGATGCTTGCGATGTCCTCGATCTCCGGCCACCTCCAGACCTAAATGATCCACCCGAGAGCTTTGGTACAGGCTTCAAACTCTTCACAAGAGTTCAACTTAGAGATCAAGATTGCTACAAGTGATCACTAAGATGAAGTAGAGATTAAGTATTGGATTAGGATTTTGCTCTAGGCTTTTGATTGACAACTCATGTGAAGGTAAAGCAAAGAGAAGGAGGAAGGAGAGAATGAAGAGAGATAATGCGACTGTAAAATGAAAAGTTCAAGCATGGAAAAATAATATGGCTCAAAATGAAATAATTGAAGCATGCAATAAAAAATTGCACCATGCTTCAATAGTAACTCCAAATGAATAAATAATTAAACAAGCCATTCTTTCATCCATGTTTAGACTTTTCAAAAGGCCACCTCATTTATTTATTTTCACAAAATAAATATTCATTAATGAGGTGTCTCCTTCTAGAAGGTATTGTTGTAACAATTACAATAATACCCCTCCACCGTATACCGTATAAGTATACCCGTATCCGAATTCCAAAAAATACGAATACAAATAATCCAATAATATAATACCGGCATGCGGCTTAAACCAAACCCAAGCGGTATTAACATTCCGATTACACGAACATGATCGAAACCATGCTGTAACAACTTACGGCCTCTACATCTTTCGCCTGAACCAGAGAACTCTCTGTGTGGGACTCTAAAGATTCGACAGTACGCTGGCAGTGGATTTAACCACAAGCACGTCAGCGGCACTAGTTGTGCGTAACGGCTACTCAGGTACATGACGAAAAAGAGGTGGCCGACGAGCGAACTCATCTCAACCCTAACGAGCCTGTAAGCAACACTTACCGTACAGTCCGGTCTCTTCGTCTGATACGTCGCATATGAAGTCTAGGGGTGGTAAATGTCAGACCCCAGTAACTTTATAAGTCATGCTGATTTATGGTCCATAACGGTTCGAAAAACTACTGATAACTTTTATCAGTAAATCTCGAGAACCCTTGCCAGGGATTTGCTGTTATGTCCGATCAAGTATAGCGCGACATCAAATCCCTATATCGGGAGAGACGAAACCCCTCCTATTGCTCACTGCCTCCATGCGATTCGGGACTGTACCCAAAATCCACCTGTTTGCACGACTCAGTAGAGCCGTGGTAGGGAGGAAATCAAAGCACAATGGGAATTATACAAGACACTATGACGATATCGGGTTTACAGACTAATCTGTACAAGTGTCACCAGAGAACTGCTATCTGACAATAGATATATATTTACCATTTAGGAGTTCTCGGCGAGTCCTGTTCGGTGTACCCATTCTCCAATGAGCACCTATGTACAATCTTTGATGTCAAACACCAATGGTTGTGGGATCAACCATCGCCCCTAGGGTCAAGAAACATGCACACTAGTCTACTCTGGTAATATCGATGTCCTCTCTTTATATACCCTCGACTAGGAATAATTAAAGGATATGCTTATAGACTGTCCAGGCTCCACTAGTATGATCTACATCATAATCCCGGTAGTCAAGTATAATCCTAAGGGCTTCATTAACATGTATATAAAAATATGAAATACAACACATCACACGTTAAGATGAAAATAAACTAGATAACATACTATCATTTCGAGCAAATATTGTTTTTGTACATATACATGCCTAGCATTCTATACAATACAGGCCTTTAGGGCATACATATCTAACAATCTCTCACTTGCACTAAGGCCTGTAATCGGTGCAATAAGTACCCACTGTCCATACTAGAACCAGTTGCCGGCGTACCGCATGCCCAACAGCTCGAACAGTTTCTCAAACTGGACTTGAAGGATGGCCTTGGTGAATGGATCTGCTGTGTTGTCTTTCGTGTCTACTCTCCGTACCTCGATGTCCTGGCGATCCACTATCTCCCTGATGAGGTGATACCGCCTCAAGATATGTCTGGATTTCTGATGGGACTTTGGTTCCTTTGCTAAAGCCATTGCTCCATTGTTATCGCAATACAGAGGTATTGGATTAGCAATGGATGGAACCACCTAAAGTTTAGAAATGAACTTTCTCATCCAAACTGCCTCTTTTGCGGCATCATTAGCAGCAATATACTCGGCTTCCATCGTGGAGTCAGCGACGGTATCTTGCTTGGAACTCTTCCAACATACCGTCCCTCCATTTAGGGTAAATACAAACCCTGAGATGGACTTACTATCATCCTTGTCGCTCTGGAAGCTGGAGTCGGTAAAGCCCTCCATTTGGAGATCTCCGTTACCATACACCAAGAACATTTCTTTAGTTCTTCTCAAGTACTTCAGAATGTTCTTCACAGCAGTCCATTGTTTCTCCCCTGAGTTGGATTGATACCTGCTTACTGCAATCAGTGCATAAGCTATATCTGGACGAGTACACAACATCGCATACATTGTAGATCCTACCGCCGAAGCGTAGGGTATAATGCTCATGCGAGCCATCTCTTCATCAGTCTTTGGAGACGCCTCTTTGGAGAGGGTGATCCCGTGACAAGCAGGTAAATTATCTCGCTTGGAATCTTCCATACTAAATCTCTTTAGTATGGTGTTTATGTATCTCGATTGGGACAATCCCAATAATTTCTTAGATCTATCTCTATAGATCTTAATCCCCAGAATGTACGAGGCATCACCCAGGTCTTTCATGGAGAACCTCTGTGATAAAAATAGTTTGACCGATTGTAGCATAGGAATATCATTTCCTATCAAGAGAATGTCGTCCACGTACAATACGATGAAGTAACAGTACTTTCTACAATCCTTTTATAAATACATGGTTCATCTACATTTTTGATAAAACCAAACTCTTTGATTGTATCATCAGAGCAGATGTTCCAACTCTGTGATGCCTGTTTTAATTTATAGATGGATTTAAACAACCTGCATGCTTTTCCGCTGCTCCCAATATCAATGAAGCCTTCTGGCTAATTCATAAAAACGCATTCTTCTAAATCACCATTTAGAAATGCTGTTTTAACATCCATCTACCAGATCTCATAGTCATAGTGAGCAGTTATAGCAAGCAGGATCCGAATGGATTTGAGTATCGCGACTGGTGAAAAGGTTTCATCATAGTCCAAGCCTGGTCTTTGACGAAATCTTTTTGCGACCAGCCTAGCTTTATAGGTCTCCACCTGATCATCCATACCGATCTTTCTCTTAAAGATCCATTTGCACCCTATGGGTTTTACTCCAGAAGGTGCAACCTCCAAAGTCCATACTTTGTTGGTGTGCATGGATTCCATTTCGGATCTCATGGCATCCAGCCACTTCACCGAGTTACCACTCGTGATAGCTTGCTGAAAGCTAATAGGATCATCATCATCATCCATGATGCAATCTTCTCTATCACCATCAACTAGAAAACCGTAGTATCTATCAGGTGGGTGAGAAGTCTTACTAGATCTACGGAGCGGCTGAGCTTCGTCAGGTTCTATTGAAACCTCCGGTTCAACCAAATCATCGGTAATTGTTTGTGTATCTGGAATTTCTTCTAGTTCTACCGCATTGCCAACAATATCATTTGTAAAAAGTTCATTTTCTAAAAATGTGGCATACTGAGAAACAAACAACCTTTGTTCCTCCTTGTGGTGGAAAATATATCCATACGAGTGTTTTGGATATCCCACAAATTTACACAACCGATCGTGTCTCGAGTTTGTCCGGATTCTGTTTTTTCACATAAGCCGGACAACCCCATATCCTAACTCTTTTAAGAGACGGTCTCTTCCCACACCATATCTCATATGGAGTGGTAGACACGGTTTTAGTCGGAACCCTATTTAATAGATAAATCGCAGTCTCCAATCCGTGCCCCCAGAATGATATCGGTAACTCAGCATCACTCATCATAGATCGTACCATATCTAATAGGGTACGATTTCTCCTTTTCGACACACCGTTGTGTTGTGGTGTGTACGGAGGAGTGAGCTGAGAGAGAATCCCATTCTCTTTTAGAAAATCTAGAAACTCTGAGCTTAGATACTCACCTCCTCGATCCGATCGAAGTTTCTTGATACTTAAGCCTATTTGTTTTTCTACTTCAGATTTATACTCTTTGAACTTTTCGAAGGCTTCAGACTTATGTTTCAACAAGAACACGTGTCCGAATCTCGAGAAATCATCAGTAAAAGTTATGAAGTAGGAAAAACCATCTCTCGCATGTGTAGACATTGGTCCACATACATCACTATATATGTGGCCTAAGAGTTCAGTAGCTCTCTCTTCGTGTCCACTAAACGGAGTTTTGGTCATTTTACCTTTGATATAAGACTGGCAAGTCGCATAAGATTTATATTCAAACGGGTTTAAATATCCATCTTTATGTAGCTTGGTTAGTCTTGTTTCGTTAATATGACCAAGTCTATAATGCCAAATGAAGCTTCATTTATGTCTGAAACCTTTCTTTTGTTTGTGTGTTGTATATTGAAAACTGTATGCAGGTTTAGGACGTATATCCCGTTATTTAATGTACCAGACCCAATCAACTTTTGATTAAGGTTAATGTTCATAACATTAGATTGTAATACAAAATTATATCCAGCATTGTCTAACAACGATACAGATATAATATTACATAACATCAAAGGTACAAAATAACATGGGTTCAAAATCAATATACAACCCGACGACAAACCAAGGTGATACTCTCCCACTGCTGTAGCATGTACCGAGGAACCATTCCCAACTCGGAAAGTGTGATCACCTTTCTTCAAAAACATGCTATTTCTCAGCCCCTGCACACAATTGCAGATGTGAGATCCTGAGCCGGTATCCAATACCGAGGAAGCATAGTTAATTGAAAAACAGTTTTCTGTTACAAACACACCTGAAGTGGAAGCATCACCATGCTTTTTCTTCTTGAGGCCGGCCAGGTATCCAACACAGTTTTTCTTCCAGTGCCCAGTCTGGTGGCAATGGAAGCATTCCCCTCGTCCTGTCGCAGCAGTCCCTATCTTGTCCTTTTCCGGTGCTTTTTTCACTCTGCCTCTCGGCTTGATGTGATTCTTCTTCTTCTTTCCCTTGGCCTTGGCTTTCGAGAAGGAGGAGGAAGATGGCCCAGCAATTAGAGCGGGAGTTTTCGCTACCTTTAGCGTGCTCTCTGCACTCCTCAACATATTGAGGAGTTCAGGTAATGACTTCTCCATGTTGTGCATGTTGAAGTTTACAATGAACTGAGCAAAAGCAGGGGGAAGGGACTGTAGAACAATATCAACATACTGTTCGTTCTCCATGGTCCAATTCAGGTCCTCAAGTTCTTCTATAAGTCCAATCATCTTCAATATATGGTCACCTACAGACGTGCCAGCAGCCATCCGCATTTGAAACAATTTTCGAGATACCTCGTTTCGGAGAGTACGAGATTGCTCTCATACAACTTCTTTGTATGGAGAAAAATGGATTGTACATCCATCTTCTCGTGTTGCTTCTGATGTTCATTGTTCATAGAAGTAAGCGCGAGGCACTTGGCTGTTGCGCAGTCTATATCCCATGTCTTGCGGATTTCTTTATCCACAACTGAAGAATCAGGGCCTGGGCTAGGACGAGCTGGAGTAGTCAGGACGTATCCGACCTTATCATAGGTCAGGGCAATATTTACGTTTCTTAGACAATCTTTGTAATTTGGTCCCGTGAGTTTATTCTTGTCTAATAAAAGTTTAAGTCCCGTCATAGGTATGTGCCATTAGGAGAGAGAAAAGAAGACACTCAGCAATTGCTCTTGCATGATTAGATTGGTTATTAATCTTGTCTAATCGATATTTCCCACTGCTTTTTATCAAATTTTCCTTCAAACCTTTAAAAAGAAAATTAGCCAGGATTAATTGCAATCTACAAGTTCGCTAACCGGTCAGCCAGGCCAGTGTCGGTATTCCGAGGGAGATTTCCCATGCTTTCGCACGGAACTAATTAAAATAAACCTCTTTTTCTTAGAAGCGTAACCCTATTGACACCTACTGGATTAGCTAATTGTAAAGTGCAAAACTCTTCCGGGAGTAACTTTTACTCACAGTGGGATCAGTATCCAACTATCATATAGAAGGTGCAATCTCATTGCAAATTTCAACTCTTGAAATTCCCGATATGATTTTTATCCCCAGTGTCTTATGACCTTAAATATGGTCAACAAATCATAAGCACTAGTCAAGTTCTACCCGTCATTTCGAGATTGATTTAGACCCACCCGCATGACCTTTAACTATGATCAACAAAGTCATACGAATGTCCTAATCGATCGCATCAAATGCTTTGTAGGAAGACATCACTTAGCTACCGTACACCACGCCTTAATTATAGTCAACAAACGTGGCACGAATACCAAGTACTCTGCTTCCTAAAATGGCGGAAGGTAACGGATGGTTTTTATAAAAACCCTTTACGTTTTGAACTTGATATCGTTGTAGAATCGAGTAAGAAGGGGTGGTTTAAGCTCCAGTTTTAAAAGTCGAATGGTTTTATAGTATCTTTCTAATCTTGCTAAAGAGGTCACTCCCGGTGAAGAGATCTCGGCTCTTTTCTTATCGAATAAGGTGCTGGATATATAAATACCACAATGCAAAGCAAAAATTAGATTAACTATAAAATCAAATCGAGTGCTTTGTAACTACTAGTTTCGCTAAAGGGGTTACTCCAGGTGAAGGGATCTCGGCCCTTTCCTCATCGAATGAAGTACAAGATATTCAAGAATACCACGATGCAAAGCAAAAGCTAGAGTTACCCATTTTTTTTAAAAAAAGTTTGATTCTACAATATCTTTAAGTTTCTTTTGCTTAACATTAATCACATTAATATTGTCCCATCATTTACGTTTCCTAAACATCATAGAAAAGAAACGAAAATAGAACGTACGCTTATACCATCCGCATTCCCCACGGGGTCTCGTCATGCACCGTTAGGTTAACTAACGGCAGAGCGGGGGCTGGACTAGCGCGGGTGCAAAACACAAGTAACGTTTATTATATATCTCATATATAAATATAGCCATTTCAGATCACAGATGAGTACATTGGATATACTAGAAATTCCGTATTTCATTCAAGCCCTTAATGAAAGATGGGTTCCACGGTCGTGATGAATAGCCAAAACCCCATCCTAAACCCCTACGGATACGGCAAACTACTTGCCAAATTCCCGAAGTGAAGCAACCTCCCTCAACAAAGTGAGTAGGCCACTTGGCACTGCGAAAACCCGGTAGTTTGTGCAACCCACCTTACGTCTATCATAGGAGCAAAAACAGTAAAAAGAAATTATACAACGGTGGCTACAACCTCAATCCGGATGTGCCCCGCAAAATAATATTACATTGCTTTTTACAAATTATATTGAATGAAAGAAAAGAAAAACGCTCTTCTCATATCCCGGCCATTCATCACAACGATCCAACATATTCATATACACATACCATCTCATGATATACATATATGCAACCCCCACTAATCGTCATATAGCAATTAGTGGACGTTTCAAACACATAAAAAAAAGCGGATAAACGACATTAAAAGTTCGATTTCGAAGCACTCCGATTTCCCCTAACAGTTAGGTTACATCACATGTAATCTGGAAATAATTAAACAATACCATAAATCTAAAAACCCAGTTTACAGATAACCCTAAAAAATCCAAGCCCAAACCTTACTGTTCAACCGGCGTCGCCGGAAATATTGATGATGTCGCCGGTCAAAATCCGATGGTTTGGGCTCGTTTTTCTATGGTTGTCTAGTTATCTCATAACAAGTATTCTGCACATGCTTAAAAAAATTTCAGAACACTTTTGAAAAATTTCCAGAGAACAGGGTTTAAAAAATAGGTTTTGGAGTCGTTTCGTGTTCGAAACTTTAAACGTCATCTAAACAACTAGTTGTGGTTTAGGTAGGCTCTGATACCATGTTAGTAGATGCTGCACACCCTCACAACACTTGTGAGGAGGCGGAAATAGCAAACAATAAAATTCTTGCATGCAACACTTACTTTAAACCTAGATCTTGTGCTAAACCATAACTAGTAATCCTATTTAGAGATCTTATCTACTATGATAGGGGTTATATATTAAGGAAACAGTCCTTCGGGTCTTCTTTCCGCCGCGACTCCTCGGCTCCTTTGGATACTTGCGATGTCCTCGATCTCCGGCCACCTCAAGACCTAGATGATCCACCCGAGAGTTTTGGTACAAGTTTCAAACTCTTCATAAGAGTTCAACTTAGAGATCAAGATTGCTAGAAGTGATCACTAAGATGAAGTAGAGATTAAGTATTGGATTATGATTTTGCTCTGAGTTTTTGATTCACAACTCATGTGAAGGTAAAGCAAAGAGAAGGAGGAAGGAGAGAATAAGGAGAGATAATGTGAGAGTGTAAAACGAAAAGTTCAAGCATGGAAAAATAATATGGCTCAAAATGAAATAATTGAAGTACACAATAAAAAATTGCACCATGCTTCAATAGTAACTCCAAATGAATAAATAATTAAACAAGCCTTTCCTTCGTCCATACTTAGACTTTTCCAAATGCCACCTCATTTATTTATTTTCATAAAATAAATATCCATTAATGAGGTGTCTTCTTTTAGAAGGTATTGTTGTGACAATTACAATAATACCCCTCCACCGTATACCGTATAAGTATACCCGTATCCGAATTCCGAAAAATACGAATACAAATAATCCAATAATATCATACCGGCATGCGGCTTAAACCAAAGCCTACCGGTATTAACATTCCGATCATTATTCCTGTAATGATTACACGAACATGATCGAAACCCTGTCGTAACAACTTACGGCATCTACATCTTTCGCCTGAACCAGGGACTCTCTGTGTGGGACTCTAAAAACTCGACAGTACGCTGGCAGTGGGTTTAACCACAAGTACGTCAGCGGCACTAGCTGTGCGTAACAGCCACCCAGGTACATGATGAAAAAGAGGTGGCCGATGAGCGAACTCATTCCAACCCTAACGAGCCTGTAAGGAACACTTACCGTACAGTCTGGTCTCTTCGTCTGATACGTCGCATATAAAGTCTAGGGGTGGTAAATGTCAAAACCCAGTAACTTTATAAGTCATGTTGATTTACGGCCTATAACGGTTCGAGAAACTACTGATAACTCTTATCAGTAAACCTCGAGAACCTTGGCCAGAGACTTGCTGTTATGACCGATCAAGCATATCGCGGCATCAACTCGCTATACCGGAAGAGACGAAACCCCTCCTATCGCTCACTGCCTCCATACGATTCGGAACTGTACCCAAAATCCACATCTTTGCACGACTCAGTAGAGCCGTGGTAGGGAGGAAATCAAAGCACAGTGGGAATCACACAAGACACTATGATGATCTCGGGTTTACAGACTAACCTGTACAAGTGTCACCAGAGAACTACTATCTGACAATAGGTATATATACCATCTAGGAGTTCTTGGCGAGTCCTGTTCGGTGTACCCATTCTCCAATGAGCACCTGTGTACAATTTTTGATGTCAAATACCAATGGTTGTGGGATCAACCATCGCCCCCAGGATCAAGAAACGTACACAGTAATCTACTCTGGTAATATCGAATGCCCTGTCTCGATATACCCTCGACTAGAAACAATTAAAGGGTATGCTTATAGACTGTCCAGGGCCCACTAGTATGATCAACATCATAATCCCGGTAGTCAAGCATAATCCTAAGGGTTTCATCAACATGTATATAAAGATATGAAATACAACACATCACACGTTAAGATGAAAATAAACCAGATAGTATACAATCATTTCGAGCAAAGATTGTTTCTGTATATATACATGCCTAGTATCCTATACAATACAGGTCTCAAGGGCATACAAATCTAACATAGTTGAGTTTCCATAGCTGACTCTAGAGTCTAGATTTTATTATGTTTTGCGAAACTGTGTTGACTGTTGAGTTTGTTTGTGTATATGTGAAATATTATGGTTTCTTTATTAACCTAGTTCTTTCCTAGTCCGTCTAGATTTCAAGTCCTTTTTATTTAAGGTTATAGAATTGAAGTCTCGATCACGGCAACCATGTAAAATCTAATATGCTGTATATGTGTGTATGAAGGGGCATGTTTGCATGTGTAGACTGTATGCAAGGAAATTAAAACAATCTTCAAACGCCAAGAAGCAACTTTATTCTTGAAGTTCGTAGTGCTTTCTAAGCATTACCAAAATCTAAAATGTCAAACACACAGCTACAACTACATATTTCTTGTTCGTATGGCCTTTACATTCTTTCCATTTATTATATTGTAGAGAGGTTTTTTTTGCTCTTGCTACTAAATTTCCGCCCATGTTATTGAACCTACTCCCATCAGGTCAAATTTGTTTATGAGGCATTCAAAAAACTTCATCCTGGAACTCCTTTGCAATGCCTGCATGGACGGATGAAGCAAGATGTTAGGATGGCGGTATACTTGCAATTCTGTGAGAAAGCCTCGGTTTTGTTCTCAACTGATGTGGCTTCCCGCGGACTCAATTTTCCTTCAGTTGATTGGGTAGTCCAGGTGAGAAATTATTTTTTCCCCGGAGTGTTGATTATTTTAATTGTTTTACTAGAGATTTGCTTATTTACTCGTGTTTCTACAGGTTGATTGGCCAGAAGATATTCCAGCTTACATTCACCGGTTGGTCGCACTGCCCGTTTTGTTTCTGAAGGGAAATCAGTTTTATTTCTTGATCCATCAGAAAGTAAAATGCTCACTAAATTACAGGGTGCCGAGCCTAAAATACCTATACAATTAAGAAAGGTGTGCTGCCTTGTTTGATTTTCCAGTTTAACCAGTGACCATGTATTAATTTGAAGAAAAGTAGCATATTATGGAGGCTTTGTTCATAACCACTCTTGGAAAATGTACACCAAAATAATTAGACGTCTGCATAAAGCTCTTAACCACTATATGGTTATTTGTCTATGTAGTGTTATAGGTATTTAGATGCATATGTAAGTATGCGTTGATCTTTTTTCTTCAATAATTGTTAATTTCAGACTGCAAATTTGCACACTGGACTTCAATCTGATTCTGCTGTCTTACTGTATTTAATGGAAAGTTTCAACTTTTATTTCATTTGGAAAGTGCAGTACCCACTGTGTTCACCTTATTATACTTTTCTGAAAAATAAAATCTTGCGAATGTGAGATTATTAGCTCCATTAAATTTATTACGCAATTGATTGACTGATGTAGGTCAACTGTTATTTTTCAGCCAGATGCAAAAAAAGATGGAACAACTTTCGGGATCATTGTCATCATTGTTGGTCAAATTTCCTAATATGCAGCAGCTAGCTAAAAGAGCATTTATCACATATCTAAGTCTATACACCCCAAGAGTGATAAAGAAGTCTTCGATATATCCAAACTGCCTATCGAAGAATATGCTGCATCATTGGGCTTACCTATGACACCAAGGATCCGCTTCATATGCCAGAAAAAGAGTAAAAAAGGACTTACAGACACCGCACAGAAAATAGAAAATAAACTTGAGAATGATTCAGAAGTTGTGCGAACAGAAGTGCATAAATTAGATGATTCCAAGAAAGAAGCCGAAGAAGACGTTGTTTTGCCTAAGGAGTCAGTTGTAGATGTTGAAGAAAATGGTGCTTCTATGTATGTTGATAGCTCTCGATAATTCGAGTTTATTTTAATTCGGACCATTGGCTTGTCCTTATTTTTGATTCCTTGTTTGTATATTTTTCCAGTTTGGCCACTAGGGTCCTAGAAAAGAAGAAGCTGAAGATTAATGTACATAGGGCAGTTGGGACAAGGGTGAAGTATGATGACGAGGGCAAAGCAATCGCTCCTCTAGCTGCATTGGGGGACATCGAGAGTAGGGACAGCATCCTAAAACCAGAAAAAGGTATTTATTGCATGATACAGCCTGCACAATTATATAGTTAACAAATTATAGGGAAGTTAAAAGTTCCAAGAAAACTAGACATGGAGCAAAGCTGATTTGGCAAGGTTTTACCGCTGATTGTGACCTCAACACTCTTAGTACCATATTGCTTGCTTAGAGAACTGTGGACAAGAGTGGCTAGTCAAAAAATTTAAGGCACAGATAAAGCTAAGAGCGAAAAAGAACACAATGTAAACCAAACTTTAATACCGTAAGAGAAATGGGAAAGTGGTAGGATGTGTCATATGTGGTAAAATCTTGATTATAAAGTGTCCAATGAGTAATCACACCCGGGGTGCATTAGTTGCAACAATTGAGTAAAATAGGCAATGGAAAAGTGACTGAATCGTTGAGATCGTGCACCATGAAGAGCTGAGGATGTCCTCAGCAAGGCGCTCGCTGATTGAAAAGTTTACAAAAAACAAATTATAGATAGCGTCATTAGGTTGATGTTAATAATAGGGTGAAGTCTTTAAACTGTTTTTATTTATGATTTTTCTTGTCTTGCGTGTTTGAATGCATTATAATATAGTCAGATGCGTACATTCCTCTTTATAAATTGGCTTCTTATATAGAAAAATCTTATTTCCTACTCTCCCATATTATGTGTTGGGGCGAAGGTGGGAATGGGTGGGGTATGTGGAAATCCCTAAAATACCCTACCCTCATTTTTTTTTTATCATTACACCCTGATGGACTCCACCTCTCCCACACAGACTTCAAATTACAACTTTTGATGCTTTTAGCCACCTTAGTCCAGAGTTTCCTTAGTCCTCACATGGATAACAGTAAGCGTGCTCACGAGGTTATGGCGTGTGATTGCAGTGAAAGAAAGGTATGAGAAACTATGAGAAGAGATGAAACAACGAGACAAGGAGGATAAGGATTTGCACCGGCAGCGCCTCCGTGAAAAAAGAACAAAGGAAAAGTTACAATTGAAGAGGTTGAGAGAAGAAGAGGAAGAAGCGGGTGATCATTCAGAAGAAGAGGATGAAAATAAAGTTGCCAAGAGCTCGAAGATATATTTTGACAGCAACTATGACGACAACGAGCAAGAACCTGAGGCAAAGAAGGATTTCATTGCAGATTCTATATCTATAGCAGAGCAGGAAGCACTGGCTCTCAAGTTGTTGAGCTCTATGCATTAACTTCAATATTGAAAAAAGAAATCACACGCATTGTCAAGGAAAGAGCTGAAAGAGCTGATGCAGAAATTTAGGTTTTGTTAAGGAAAGAGATTCAATCTTTGAACTGGGCATGGAATTGTAGATGGGTTTTGAAGGAGAAAGCTTCTTGGGGTTTGTAACAGAGATTGCTAATATTTATTCTCTTTGATTTCTTATACATCTCTTCTTCGTTCTTTTTCTTTCTTTCCTTTTCCCTAAAAGGGAAAGGATGGATAAATAAATAAATATTTTTTATAGGGAAAGATCAGTGGAAAAAGAAAATAACTCATCTCAAACCAGAAATCATTCCTGTATCTTTTTTCTTTCTTTTCGATCAAACGCTAAGGTTTTAAGGGTTTAGAAATCTTGATTTCAAAATTTATATATATATATATATATATATATATATATATATATATATATATATATATATATGAGAATAATGGAGGAAAGATGTCAACAGAGGGAATTTCCTCCTATAGCGTTGAAAAAATACGTTCTCTCATATATTTTCCGTCGATCGGCACCTGCCATTTTCATCGTTATCATCTAAGATGTGGGTACACCAAATTTCATGTGATTTTACAACCTTTTCACCGTTGATTTAGCAATGTAAAAAGTTCCATTGTCGGTAAGCCGTTAATTTTGAACCCACTAAATCAACAGTGAAAAAGTTGTAGAATCACATGAAATTTGGTGTACCCACATCTTAGATGATAACGATAAAGATGGTGCGTGCCGATCATCGGAAAAAAATAAGAGAAGGTGTATTTTTCGACGCCATAGGAGGAAATTCCCTCCTGCCTCTTTCCTCCATTAATCTCTCTCTCTCTCTATATATATATAATGGAGGAAAGAGGCCATAGGAGGGAATTTTCTCCTATGGCGTCGAAAAAATACGCCCTCCATCGTTCCGACGATCGGAATCTATCATCTTTATCGTTATCATCTAAGATGTGGGTACGCCAAATTTCATGTGATTCTACCACTTTTCACCGTTGATTCAGCAATGTAAAAAGTTCTATTATCGGTAAACCGTTGATTTTGAACCCACTAATTCAACGATGAAAAAGTTGTAGAATCACATGAAATTTGGCATACCCACATCTTAGATGATAACGATGAAGATGATGGATTCCGATCATCGGAAAACACTATGAAGGGCGTATTTTTTCGACGCCATAGAAGGAAATTCCCTCATATAGCATCTTTCCTCCGTTATTCTCTCTCTCTATATATATATAGATATCTTGATTTCAACATGTTGATCGAGAGAACTCCGGCCATGTCACTTAAACATAACATTTACAGATGAAAGAAAAGTTGATGGTATTTAATTACAACGGGAGAAGATAGTTCATGATCTTTGTTTGTAATTAAATTAGTTCATGGTATCAATCCAAGAAACATTAAAGTTGGTAGGTATATTTGTGTAATTTAATCATATGAAAATCGTGAAATTTTTAGAAATCCTAAATTTTTTCTCTGGTTAATTATCTTGTTTGGCACATGAAATTCTTTAAAATCCTAAATCTCTAGTTTTTTACGGTTTATCAATATTTTGCTTGCTTACACACACGGTATAGTGAAATATTTTGAAATCTTTAAATTTTTAGTTTTCTTCGTGTAATCAATATTTTACTCACTATTTCAGAAGTGCAAAATTTTCAGAAATCTTATAATTATCAGTTTTTCGGTTTATCAATATTTTTGCTTGCATAATCAAAAAATTTCCAGAAATCCTGAAATTTTGTGTCCCTTCAATTCTTCCCATACAATATCAATATTTTGCTTATTATAGCACACATATATTGTGCAATTTTTAATTTTCTTGATTTTTAAATGAATTGCTTGCTACAACACTCGAAATCACAAGAAATTCAATTTTCTTCAGCTTATCGACGTTTTGTTTGCTATATAACACATAAACATTAGGAAATTTTTAAAAATTCTAAAAGCTTCAGTTTTCTTTGGTATTAGTATTTACTTTATTATAATACACAAAAATTGTGAAATTTTCTATTTTTTATCTTTTTTACTGCAATATTTTGTTTGTTAACACGTGAAAATCACGAAATTTTTTGAAAGTTCAGAAATTTTCTATTTTGTTTTATCTATCAATGTTTTTCTTGCTATAACAAAGCAAAATGACAATTTTCAGAAAACATTTTGAAAATATCTTGCTCGTTTTAGTATATGAAAATCGCGAAATTTTTAGAAATCCTAAGTTTTTCTTCGGGTCAATATCTCGTTTGCTATATAGTATAAGAAAAATCGCGAAATTCTCTAAAATAAAAAAAATTCTAGTTTTCTTCGATTTATCAATATTTTGCTTGCCTATAGCACGCGATCATAGCAAAATTTTTAGAAATCTAAAAATTTTCAGTTTCATTTGTGTTAACTATTTCACTTATTATAGCATAAGAAAAATGCGGTATTTTCAGAAATCTTATAATTATCAGTTTTTTCAGTTTATCATTATTTTGCTTGATATATCAATTCGTAAGCGGCGGGCGGTTCCACTATATCAATATTTTGTTTGCTATATCAATTCTGATTTTTTTTAATATACCATTTGCTATTAGCACATGAGAATCACAAAATTTTCAGTTTTTTCGGCTTACCGATGTTTTCCTAGCTGTAGCTCACAAATATTGTAAATATTTCGTAAAACCTTAAAGTTTCAGTTTTCTTTGGTTTTTTAAAAATATTTTCCTTTCTCTAGCACACGAAAATCTTGAAATTTTTCAGTTTTATTTCAATATTTTCACACATGAGAATCATGAATTTTTTTGATAATTCAGAAATTTTCCGTTTTGTTCGGATGATCAATGTTTTCCTTAAATTATGAAATTTTTTAGAAATTGAGTTTATAACATATTGCCTATTTTTATAGAACATGAAAATCGCGAATTTTTTAAAAATCCCAAATTTTCTTTAGTTCAATATCTTGTTTGCTATATTGCATACAAAAATCGTGAAATTCTCCAAAATCCTAAAAATTATAGTTCTCTTTGGTTTATCAATATTTTGCCTGCTATACATGAACATAGGAAAATTTTAGAAATCTTAAAATTTTTAGTTTTTATTAGTGTTATCAATATTTTACTTACTGTAGCATCAGAGAAGTACAAAATTTTCAAAAATCTTATAAGTAGGAGTTTTTATAGTTTATCAATATTTTATCGTGGTATATCCATTTGTACACGGTAGGCTATTGAGCTATATCAATACTTTTACTTAAATTCAAATTTTTTTTGTGTCTGTTTAATTCTTCAATATTTTGCTTATGCACATGGATAGTACGAACTTTTCGGTTTTCTTGATTTTTTTAATAAATCCTAAAAGTTTCAGTTTTCTTTAGATTTTCAATATTTTCCTTAATATAGTATACGAAAGTCGTGAAATTTACACACGAAAATCACGTTTTTTCTTGAAAATTTAGAAATTTTCTATTTTGTTCGGTTTATCATTGTTTCCTTGCTATACCATACGAAAATCGCAAAATTTACAGAAATTGTTTTTACAATATTTTGCTTGTTTTATATAGCACATGAAAATCGCAAAATTTTTAGTCCTAATTTTTCTTCAGTTCAATATCTTATTTATAGCGCACGAAAATCGCAAAATTTTTGGTTCTTCACTTTAATATCGTATTTATAGTGCACGAAAATCCGAAATTCTCCAAAATCTAAATTTATAGTTCTTACGGTTTAACTTGCTATAGCTCACGAATATAGTGAAATTTTTAGACTTAAAATTTTCGGTTTTTCTTCGTGTTTTCAATATTATACTTTCTATAGCATAAGAAAAGTGTGAAATTTTCAGAAATCTTATAATTATTCGTTTTTTGGCTTATCAATATTTTGCTTGCTATATCAATACACACCGAACCGCACTCCTTCGTATACGTCAGAAGTCCATTAATGAAAAGGGGCTGAGGAAAGTTTGAACCCAATTCCTACAGTAATGAATATAAGTGCAATTGAAATCACCGGGGAGTTATACATTTGTGTATTGATAAGATTATTCACTATTTCTTGAAGCTCGATCTGTCCTCCAGATAAACCATGTACCCACGAGAAATCATGAACCAGAATAGAAGAGCTAGTCCTACCCATGAGTAAATATTCAATCCGTATAAGGGTTATGCTATATCAATCAGTATACAGGTTGTGCTATATCAATATTTTTGCTTTCTATGTCATTCCCAAATTTTTTAGAAATACTGAAATTTTGTATAAATTCAATTGTTCACATAAAGAACACGGATATCGCGAAATTTTCAATTTTCTTGACTTTTAAATATATTGTTTGCTATATCACATGAAAATCAAGGAGATTTTGGGTTTTCTCCGTCCTATCGATGTTTTGCTTGCTTTATAGCACACAAATATTGCAAAATTTTTATAAATCTAAAAAGTTTTACTTTTCTTTGCTTTTTTAATATTTTCCATGCTTTAGTATGGTAAATCATGAAATTTTTATTTATTATTTAATATTTTGTTTACTATATAAAAGCCAAGATTTTTTTTTAAAATTTAGCAATTTTCTACTTTGTTTGGTTTATCAATGTTGTACTTATACAAAGTATGGTAATCATGGGATTTTTAAGAAATTGGTTATTAAATATTTTGCTTACTATATAACACATGAAAATTGCGAAATTTCCTAGATTTTCTCCACCTTTTCAATATCTTGCTAGGCACACCGAAAATCACAAAATGTTCTAAAATCCTATTTGTTTAATTTTAATTTGGTTTGTTAATATTTTACTTGTTATAGCGCATGATAGCGTTTTTTTTAGAAATCTTAAAAAATGTTCAATTTTCGTCGGCTTATGCACAATAAAATTGTGAATTTTTTCAGAAATCTTGAAATTATGAGGTTTTTCAGTTTCTCAGTATTTTTCTTATATCAATCCGTATACGGCAAGTGCGTGTGCTATATCAATATATTCGTCAACTTTATCAATCTCGAAATTTCAAAAATCCTGAAATTACGTGTCCATTCAATCCATATACAACAGACGGTTGTGCGGATATCTCCGTGTATTGATAAATCAGTCATCCACGAGAGGGTTAGATAGGTAACTTGGATTAAACATAGTTGAATTGTAATTAAAGTTTTAAACAATTTTAGTAAATTATACTCATTATATAGATGAAAAAATATACATATTTGAAAATAAAAGCACAAATAAATTATTATAACCAAAAATAATTCTTCACATAAATTAAATGTTTGATTGCTGTTATATGGAGATTCCACCATATTTTTTTATCCTCAACTTCTCCTATGCACGCCGAGTAAAATCCACGAACCCACGAGTCAGGTCGATGATATTATTAAACGGATGGATCCAATACAGATAATTTTTAAATGGGGAGTAAATTTTGGACCCGTAGTGTTTTACGGGTCCACAAAAACCTTTAGATGTTTATACTATAATGATATTTGAATATAACAATCATCATGAAACTGTAAACCATAAATGATTTATAAATTAACACTTAACAATCTCATTAAAAAATATAGTTATACAAAAATAAATTAAACGGTGTGTTACAATCTAGAAACCATCCCTAGAATGCTCATATTTCGGTCCTAACTAAAAGAAGAAAAAGATGTGGTGAATCAGATTAGTTAAATTAGTAAAGGAATAAGAAAATTTAGTTAAAAGTCATAGAAAGAAACCAAAAATTATTACATTATAACAAATTAAGAATTGGTGTACATTTTATTTTCTAACTTGTAAATCAAGAAATTTAAAATTGCATCTTTTAAGCATTCAAAATTCACAAGTTTAAATGCACACACGTGTGCACATGTGTGTGGAGGGCTCATTTTTAAAAAAATAAGGCTAAGCTTTCAAACACCCTCCCTTGTTTTACACCGACCCAAACCGTTCATCTTCATTACATGTTATTGATGGTTTATGTATCAAATTTCATGAAATTTGGAGACCTCTAGCACTTTGTTAATTTGGAGTGAAAAATTGACAGTTCTTCGTTACATGAAAAATGCGACCACTTGATGAATATACTAGAGATCTTCAAATTTTGTGAAGGTTGAAATATAAATAATTTATACCATGTAAATGAAGATTCCTGATTTGGATCGGTGTAAAGCACCGGGAGTTATGTGTTTGAAAAGTTTGCCTCGTGAAATTTTATATCTTACTATACTACTCCTTGAAATTTTCGTGGAGTAGCTTATAAGAATATAAATTGAGTTAAGTTGTGATGGAGCTCTGGATCTCTTTCAGATGTTACTTTCCGTTGATCCGCAGCGAGTGGTGATGAGCGGCTGAGATTGGGTCTGAGGGTTTCCCCTTGGTACGTGTGGATCTCAATGGGCTTGAAATGGATGAAGCCGAGCTATCTGCAAGGAAGTCCCGGGACGGTTGTGCCACCGAGGACCCTCCGACGATCAAGTTAGACCGGCTAAATGGGCAGAGTAGCGACCTATTGGGATAAAATTGCCTTACCCGAGTCGTCTGAGAGAGGGGTTTATATAGTGGCAGCCATGGGCTGGCGGGCGCGAGATTCATGCCGACTGTTATTCCCCTGGCGTTACGCCTGCGTGAAAGACGGGATTTCCCATTAATGACGAGATGTGATCGTTAATGGGGGAACAAGATGGCGTGGAACGCGGGATCATGGGCGGCGGATATCTCGCGTCAGGCGATATTCGCGGAGCCGTGGCGGAGACGTCTGTGATCGGTGGTATGGGTCGGTCGATGAGACCGAGGAAAATAAGCTCGGTGGGAGGCTTGAAAGCGAGCGGGAGGCCGAGTAGGCTTGGTTCATGTGATATCTCGGAGGCGAGCTAGGAGGGCTGGGGGAACTCGGCGTGTGGGAGGGCTCGGAGGCGAGCCAATGGTTGTTTGTAAGGCGGGCACAGGAGTGGTTGGGAAGGCCACTGAAGGTCGGGAACATCCTCGGGTCGAAGGCCCAGGGCCTTCTTTCAATGTACTGTTCCTGCTCCTTTCCCGCAAGCCCTGGGACACGTCATCGGCCACGTGTCATGATCTGGGGAGTGCTCAGTACCGAGCATCATCATTAGCTCCCCACTCTTGTCCTGACTTATTTATGGGTCGGGTCGAGAGTGGTGTAATTGGCCACCCGGGCTAAGTTCTTATTTGACGACGTCAGCGGATCAGGGAAGAGATCTTGCATTAAAGAGGAAGCGCCGATTCGGGCGTATGTTTATTGGAGCGCCATGTCACGTGTCCAACGCTGGTTGGCTGACGTGACGGGCCGCTGGTGTTCTCGCGCCCGATGGGACGCGCCCGATGCACGTGCGACATGTGGAGTGTTGATGGCCGTTGAATGTGAAGTGTCATTTTGGCAGGAGACAATCGGCGTCGCTGGATGTGTTCGCCGATTGCTATAAATAGAGGTGGGATCCCCCCGAGGGTCCACACTTCGCTATAATTTCCTCTTCCCTTCGTGTGTTAGCTCGACGCTCTTCCCTCTAGGTCGGATTTTCTGCGTTCTTTCCTCGGAGGACCCCTTCTCTTGATCAGGTTAGATGTCTTCCTCTGAGGAGTCCGTAGAAATAGTTCGGGTAGAGTCTAGGAAGTCTTCTGCAGCTTCCTCCTCTTCGTCCGGGTCGGAATTTTCCCAGGAGGTTAGAGTTAGTCACGCTTCCCGGGGTCGTGCGGCGGGGATGGTCCCCAAAGCGAGCGCCACGAGTGTCCGCGACGTAGTTTCCCTTGTGAGGCACGTGGATGAGCTCGCCACAATTCGGGCTCGCTTCCATATTCCCCCTGGCTACTCGCTTCGTTTGGCCGGGGAGGGAGAGATGGCAGATCAAGTACAGGGCAAGGAAACTGTCTTGTACTTAGAGGCTTTTTGGGCCGGAATGCGCCTGCCCTTCTCTCCCGAGGTGAGTGTGGCGTTGCGTTGTTTTCAGCTAGCTCCGGGCCAGTTAGTACCGAACTCCTGGAGGATTCTCCTCGGCTTCCTGGTCCGGTTGAAATTGCGAGAGATCCCTTTCAGTCTGAACCTTCTCCTTTCCTCTCTCTGCTACAAAAACCATCCCGGCACTCGCAAGGACGAGCCGAGCTGGATATATATTTCTTTTAGAAAGCACCGGGGAGGTGCGGCCGGGTCGGGGGTCGTCACAGTACCTTCTTCCATTCATGAGTGGAAGGAGAAGTTTTTGTTTGTCGGGTTATCCGAGGGTGAGGATTGGCCTGTGCCCATCCAGTGGCACAGGGCCAACTGCCCGCGGGTGAGGCGGTCGAATGATCCCGATGCAATGGCGGTGTCGGAGTGGGAGCCCGTCCCCCGGGCCGATGTGTTGCTGTTTGAGCAGGCCCTTAGTTGGGTCGGGCTTGGCTCCGCTCAGCTTGCGGGTAAGTTAGGAGTTTTAGGCTACCTATTTAGACTTGTGTAATCTTCCACTTTTTTCTGGCGTTGCTAACTCCTTTGTATTTTCGTTTTCTTGCAGAACCGATGGACCGAGCTAAATTTCGGGCGGCCCTTGTCGAACAGAAGAAAGGGAGGAAGGCCGGAGGCACCGGCCCGTCACGTCCCCGGGTCCGCTCCGGCCAGGCGCTCGAGCACGCCCCGGACCTCGGAGCCCTCCCGCACGCAGAGCCGCAAACCCGCTCGGGAGTAGGAGTCCTGGGGGCAGGACCTTGGAGACGAGGAAGATGTCCCCGGGCCCCTCCTCAAGAGGCACCAAAGGACGGTGCCCCGTACCCCGGCTTTCCCGATCTTCATGGATGAAAGGGAGCTTCGCTTCGAAGTGCCCTCAGGGCTTTCTGTCGCCGACAGCCTGCTCTCGAAGATGGAAAGGTCGGCCGGGGGCAGAATCCCTCAGGAGACCCTCATGGCCCAAATGGCGGCCATAGCCCAGGAGGTCGTGTAGGTTAGTGTTCGCCCCCCACTCGGGTCTTTATTCAGTACTTTTTGTTCGCAAGATTGGGTGCCCCCTTTTCTTTTTAACCCCTCCTCTGTATTCTTCAGGTCCTCCAGCACTGTGCCCTCGTTGTCAGCATGGAGGACGAGGAAATTTCCCCGGCGATGTAGATCGCGGGCGAGTCCTCCTCGCGGGAGGAGAGTTCGAGGCTGGAGTTGCAAGCGGCGAAGGAGAGGGTCGACGCCCTCGAAGACCGGACGGCGGCCGGGGATCGGGAGATCGCCAGCTGCCAAGAGGCCGTCCGAGTCTTGAGGGAGTCCAACAAGGCCACCGAGGCCAGGTTGGAAGATTCCAGAGTGCTTGCCAACACCCTGAAGAAGACGACGAGCACCCTTAAGAGGGAGAACGAGGCGGCGAAGGAAGGAGTTAGGTGTGCCGACCTCCGAGTGGCGAAGGCGGTGGAGGACTACAAGAAGTCGGACCAGTACTATACCAACCTCGCTGAAGTCGCTTCGCTCGTTTGGCATGAGGACCTCGACGCCGTCAAGGCCTTGATGCCGGAGTTTCCTGACGGCGATCTCCGGGGTGAGTACTCCCTTGAGGGTGAGGCGCAGGGGAATGCCCCCAGAAGCGTCGCTGGGGGAAAGGCCCCTGGTGGGAGCGTCGAGGAGAAGTCGGTCACCCCAGCTCCCGACGTCGAGGCTCCTGTGGTGGGCGCCGACCCACAAGCCGCCATTCCGGCCATCGTAGTGGAAGCGGAGCTCGTCGAGGTTCTCCCGGGCCCCGAGGCCTGAATCTCTTCGCATCCTTCTTATTTTCTTTTGCGCTGAAATTTTGTAAGCCTCCGTGCGTTTTTGTAAGGCTGGGGATCCCATAATACCTCTGTAAAGACTTCTGACCTTTGTGAATGAAAACATTTTGTAGTATTCTTTGCGTACATATTTTCCTTTTGTTTGTGGTAAAATCTTCATTTACGCGGCACCGCTTTCACGATGTGTTAGGTCGGAGACCGGTCCTTCATCTGGCGATTGCACGTCGAGTTGAACTCAACCATTTGCCAAATGTGCAAAGACCGGTGCAAGGTCAGTATCTCCATGTCCCCGAAGTCGATGTGGGGATCGCTTAGTAAAGACGGGTAGGAAGTCACCTTCTAAGAATGGATTGAGCAGGAAAGCTGCTCGGTGGCCTCTTGATGAGGGCTTTGATACTTAGCGTACGTGGGTAAGAAATTACCCGCTAAGGATGGATCGAGCAGGGTAGCTGCTCGGTTGCTTCTTGGTGAGGGCTTTGATCCTTGGCGTCGCTGGGTAGGAGATTACCGGCCAAGGATGGACCGAGCAGGGAAGCTGCTCGGTGTCCTCTTGATGAGGGCTTTGATCCTTGGCGTCGTTGGGTAAGAGATTGCCAGCCAAGAATGGACCGAGCAGGGAAGCCGCTCGGCGGCCTCTAGATGAGGGCTTTGATCCTTGGCGTCGTTGGGTAAGAGATTACCAGCCAAGGATGGACCGAGCAGGGAAGCCGCTCGGCGGCTTCTAGATGAGGGCTTTGATCCTTGGCGTCGTTGGGTAAGGGATTACCAACCAAGGAAGGACCGAGCAGGGAAGCTTCTCGGTGGCCTCTAGATGAGGGCTTTGATCCTTGGCGTCGTTGGGTAAGGGATTACCAGCCAAGTATGGACCAAGCAGGGAAGCCGTTCGGTGGCCTCTTGTTGAGGGCTTTGATCCTTGGCATCATTGGGTAAGAGATTACCAACCAAGGATGGACCGAGCAGGGAAGCCGCTCGGTGACCTCTTGATGAGGGCTTTGATCCTTGGCATCGTTGGGTAAGAGATTACCAGCCAAGGATGGACCGAGTAGGGAAGCTGCTCGATGGCCTCTTGATGAAGGCTTTGATTCTTAGCGTCGTTGGGTGAGAGATTACCAGCCAAGGATGGACCGGGCAGGAGAGATGCTCGGCTTTGCGAGGTTCTGTCCAACCTTCCTTGGGTAGCTGCCGGTCCTCTCGACCGGTAAGGGGGGCCTGTTCCCCTCCGAAACACGGAGAAGCGATAAACGTCTAGCCTGAATTTCGGGGCAGATGCTAATTGGCGCGAGCGCTCTACTTCTTTCTAGAAAAAATGGGTGCTATCCGTCCACCTCTCCAAAGATGCCAAATTGATTTATGATATCGTGTATCGAAGGTTTAAACGGATGTGGCCGATATAGCAGATTTGTCAGATTCCCTCTTATTATGAGGGTTTTTTGATTGTGGGGACGCTCTTCCCTGCAGGCGCAAGCCCCTGCAGTTAATTACGCTACCGTATCGCGGTAACAACTTTCTCCTTCTCCAGATGGTCACTTCGTGTCGTGGATATTTGTTTTGTTTGTGGTTGCCCGTGGATTGTATACGGAGACTAATTTATGTTGTCGCCCGTAGGGCGTGGACTAGTCCAAATCCGTATATTCTTAGATTTGGGTTTGGGGGGTTGGGTTTAAGGATACGTTAGCCTCATTTGAGACTAAGATCAACTTAAACGTTTGTTAAGGATACGTTAGTCTAATTTTAGACTAAGATCAACTTAACGGGATCGTTTAGATCCAACACAAGAGCATTTGGGCTCTATTGTTTATTGCGGTCGATTAGTTTAAGTACATTACGCTCCAATATTAGTTTAAAGACATCGCGGTCGAATGTTAGTTTAAGGACATCACGGTCGATTGTTAGTTTAAGGACATTACGGTCCAATGTTAGTTTAAAGACATCACGATCGAGATTAAGGACATCATAGTCCGTGAGTTTAAAGACCTCACAGTCAAGGTTAAGGACATCATAGTCCATGAGTTTAAGGACCCCACAGTCCAATGTTAGTTTAAATACATCACGGTCGAGGTTAAGGACATCATAGTCCGTGAGTTTAAGGACCCCACAGTCCAATGTTTAGAGACGTCGTAGTCTGTGAAATGTGTGGTTGTCGGGACCCGTCACCTCTTTGAAAACGTTGAGAGATTACAACGACAAATATCAAAGGAGTGAAGAGATGTACCCTTGAATCAAGGTTGATTGGGGATCTGTAGTCCAATCTGGAACTAAGATCAATTAATTA
Source organism: Agapanthus africanus (assembly GCA_030015575.1). Lineage (NCBI taxonomy): Eukaryota > Viridiplantae > Streptophyta > Magnoliopsida > Asparagales > Amaryllidaceae > Agapanthus > Agapanthus africanus. Next base: position 966,424,918 of record CM057338.1, read on the forward strand.
GATTATGAGCTCATTGGCTCAGTTAAATTTGAATTGAGGACTTATGGCCAGTTTGGGCTAAGTCCAATTAGATTAGAAATATTGGCTCTTTGTTGGACCATCACACACTTGTCTGGGTTCAAACCCACATTATTTAGCAATGCTAAACCAGAGTTGAAGGCTCTAATACATTTTTGTCTTTGACTGAGCATTAAACATTGTAGTTATGAGTTTTACTCAACTTTGAGGTTTAGTTAAAGGAGAGGTTCTTGCCTATGGAAACTTAGCCAATTTGGCTAAGATTGGCTTTAAAATAATGTTAAACACTAGAGGACAACAGTGTTAAACACTGGAAATGAAATGCTCTAAGTAGTGTTAAACACTAGAGGACAACAGTGTTAAACACTGGAAATGAAACCCTCAAATTAGTGTTAAACACTAGATAGGAATGGGTCACGTGGGGACACGTGAGGGCACCCAAAGGTGGGGTCAGATCTCCTTTACTTTGTTCTGCAAATAAGTGTTAAACACTTTTGATTTTCTGGCCATCACGTGTTGACACGTGATGGATATTTGTGCATTGGTTATTAAAGGATTTATTAAGGGTCACGTGGTAACACGTGAGAGTGCCCAAAGTCAATATTACCTTTTCTTTTATTCTCTTTGTTTTGGAGGTCACATGGGAGCACGTGAGGCATTGCCTCAAAGCTTTTTCCTTCTCATTTTTGGGGGGTCTGTTTAAGGGTCACATGGAAACACGTGACCTAGTTTTGTTCTCTCTTTTCTGCTCATTGAGAATGGGGGTCACGTGTTACCACGTGACCAAATTCTTTACGTGCATGGAGAGCTTTAAGTCTCTTGTTTTAAGAATTAAATTCTCTGTAGAGTTAAACCCTAATTCTGCTTTAGAGGAATTAAATTCCTATGTATATGGAAGAATTAAATTCTTATGTAGTGTTAAACCCTAGTTTTGTTTTGGAGGAATTAAATTCCTATGGATTTGGGAGAATTAAATTCTCACATAGGGTTAAACCCTAGTTCTGTTTTGGAGGAATTAAATTCCTATGAATTTGGGAGAATTAAATTCTCATATAGGGTTAAACCCTAGTTCTGTTTTGGAGGAATTAAATTCCTATGAATTTGGGGAAATTAAATTCCTTAAACTCAATTCTCCCTCTAAGTTTTGTATCTGCATGGCAGAATCTCCCTGATGAGAATTAAATTCTCAACTTGTGGGGAGATCTGTTTCTGCAGATCTTCAAACAAAGAAAGAACTAAGTTCTTATTCAGAAGAGTTAAACTCTTAAATTGAGAATTAAATTCTCTTTGTTTTACGGAACTTAGATCTCTTTCCCCTTTCTCACCTAGGGTTTCTTTTCTCTGAAGATATCTTTTTTTTCTCTCTTGAGAATTAAATTCTCCTCTCTTTTTTCTCTCTGTTGTTGTTATCTCCCTAAAAAGTAGATCCCCTCTCTTCTCTTCTTGGCTCCTATTTATAAGATAAAGAAAAAAATCAATTTGTTTAGTCAATCTTTCATTGAAAGATTTTGGTTGTTTTCTTTAACCAACATGATCTTTTAGATCACTCAGGGAATTTTATTCATCATTGGATTTTTAATCCAAAAGATCTTTTATTTGTTATTCCTGGTAAATTTCAGGGAAATCTTTCCTTGTATAAAATCTTTCCATAAATTGGTGATTTTTAATCACCATTGGATTTTAATCCAACGGTGCTCCATTTTACAGAGCACCATTTTTTTTGTTTGGAAACATTTAGAGAAATATTTAGGGTTTTTGATTCCCTCTTAATTAGAATTTAATTCTATTAATTCATAGATCTTTAGGAACCCATCACGTGTTGGCACGTGACCTCCTGATTAAGCATTTGACCAGAATTTAATTCTATTGTTTTAAAGAACTCAAGAATTATCACGTGTCAGCACGTGACCTTTGGTCACGTGTTGGCACGTGATGCCCCATTGGGATTTTTCCTTATTATTTTATTATACCTTTAATCCTTTTTAGTGGGTTTAAGGCCCATCATGTGTTGGCACGTGACCCCACTGATTAATTATTTCCAATTATTTATTTTATTCAGTGCTTACAGGCTTTGTCTGTAAATGGCCATGTGTCTGCACGTGATGCCCGGTCACGTGTGGGCACGTGATGCCCGGTCACGTGTGGGCACGTGATGCTCCATAACTTTTGATCCTGGATGAATTATGAGGCCCATAATATATCAAATTGAAGGCTTTTTCGAGAAGCTTTCTATACCATCAGAATTTAGCTGTTTCATATTCAGTAGTTTGTCAAAATACAGCCCGAAAAACACCGGTTCGCATTTTCTTAAACGTATCGCTGCTATCAGATACCTTGGGCTCTTTTGCGCAGAAAATTTTCTGGCGGGAACAAATGCCCCCCACTATTTTGCCCACGTAAGTATATACGTGGGTGAAGTGGTGCAGAGTAATTCATATCGTATGACCAGTTTTGGGTTGGTATATAATTTTCAGAATCTTGATCTAAGAAGATAACGAGCGGACACAATCGTCGTCATTTATCATTGACTTAAATCTCAACTCTTAAGGGATATAGTTCCAAACCCTCAGCTCCATGAGCCGCACCCTTCTATTTCTTTATGTTTTGCTCTGGCGTGAAGTAGTTTATATGCTCATGAGTAACTTCTCCATTTCAGTGGCATGTAGCTTTGGCAAGTGTGGCCCATAGATGGTAGATAACAGTTCATCTTGAACTTTTTATAAGGTAGAGATGGTTTAGAAAACAGGATTAAGATTTGTTGCCTAAGACTTTCCAACTTTAGAGCCGTGAGAGTCTCACAAAAGGCTTTTCTCCTTACGACTCGTGAGGATCTCGTAGGTGTCTTTTCTCCTTAGGAGTCGTAAGGACTCCTAAGTACGTTTTCTCCTGACAATCGTAAGGATCTCATAAGAGAATTTTCTTTATGCGTAGGAACACTAATTTCCCCGCAAGTTGAGACGAATCGAGAGATTCTCGCAAAGACACTGATTTCCTTGCGGGTCGAAACGAATCGAGAGGTTCTCGCCAAGGACGCTGATTTTCCTGAATCGAGATAAGAAGCGATGGCTTAGGAAACATGTTCAGATCTGCTGCCTAAGACTTTTCAACTTTATGAGCCGTGAGGGTCTCATAAAGGCTTTTCTCCCTACGAGTCGAGAGGATCTCGTAGGTGTATTTTCTCCTTAGGAATCGTGAGGATTCCTAAGTATGTTTTCTCCTGAGAATCGTAAGAATCTCACAAGAGAATTTTCTTCCTTACAAGTCGAGAGGACTCGTAAGTGATTGATGAGTTGACCTACTACCGAGTCAAAGCATTGCTTCAACAGGGAGGTCGAGGGTTGACTTTGGGTTGTCTGTGCACCGCCGAGTCATGGAACTGGGAACTTTGCCGTGGCTCTGCTTTGCTGACGTTGTATATTCCTGCAGAGACACTGATTTCTCTGCGGGTCGGCACGAATCGAGATGTTCTCGTCAAGGACGCTGATTTCCCTGAATCGTGGTATTTGCCAAGGACACTGATTTCCTCGGAGTTGAGATGAATCGAGGTATTCCTGCAAAGACACTAATTTCCTTGCGGGTCGACGCGAATCAAGATGCTCTCGTCAAGGACGCTGATTTCCCTGAATCGAGGTTTTTGCCAAGGACACTAATTTCCTCGGAGTTGAAACGAATCGAGGTATTCCTGCAAAGACGCTGATTTCTCTGCAGGTCGATGCGAATCGAGATACTCTCGTCAAGGACGTTGATTTCCCTGAATCGAGGTTTTGCCAAGGACGTTGATTTCCTCGGAGTTGAAACGAATCGAGGTATTTCTGCAAAGACGCTGATTTCTCTGCGGGTCGATGCGAATCGAGATGCTCTCGTCAAGGACGCTGATTTCCCTGAATCGAGGAGGTTGCCAAGGACACTGATTTCCCTGGGGTTGAGACGAATCGAGGTATTCCTGCAAAGACGCTGATTTCTCTGCGGGTCGACGCGAATCGAGATGCTCTCATTAAGGACGCTGATTTCACTGAATCGAGATTTTTGCCAAGGACGCTGATTTGTCGGAGTTGAGACGAATCGATATATTCCTGCAAAGACACTGATTTCTTTGCGGGTCAACGCGAATCGAGATGCTCTCGTCAAGAACGCTGATTTCCCTGAATCAAGATATTTTTCCAAGGACACTGATTTCCTCAGGGGTTGAGACGAATCGAGGTATTCCTGCAAAGACGCTGATTTCTCTGCGGGTCGATGCGAATCGAGATGCTCTCGTCAAGGACGCTAATTTCCCTGAATCGAGGAGATTGCCAAGGACACTGATTTCCCTGTGGTTGAGATGAATCGAGGTATTCCTGTAAAGACGCTGATTTCTCTGCGGGTCAACGCGAATCGAGATACTCTCGTCAAGGACGCTGATTTCCCTGAATCAAGGTTTTGGCCAAGGACACTGATTTCCTTGGAGTTGAGACGAATCGAGGTATTCCTGCAAAGACGCTGATTTCTCTGCGGGTCGACGCGAATCGAGGTGCTCTTGCCAAGGACGCTGATTTCCCTGAATCGAGGTTTTGCTAAGGACACTGATTTTCTCGGGTTGAGACGAATCGAGGTATTCCTGCAAAGACACTGATTTCTCTGCAGGTCGACGCGAATCAAGGTGCTCTCGTCAAGGACGCTGATTTCCCTGAATCGAGGAGCTTGCCAAGGACACTGATTTCCCTGGGGTTGAGACGAGTCGAGGTATTCCTGCAAAGACGCTGATTTCTCTGCGGGTCGATGCGAATCGAGATGCTCTCGTCAAGGAATCTGATTTCCCTGAATCGAGGTTTTGCCAAGGACACTGATTTCCTCGGAGTTGAGACGAATCGATATATTCCTGCAAAGACACTGATTTCTCTGCGGGTTGACACGAATCGAGATGCTCTTGTCAAGGACGTTGATTTTCCTGAATCGAGATATTTTGCCAAGGACACTGATTTCCTCGGGGGTTGAGACGAATCGAGGTATTCCTGCAAAGACGCTGATTTCTCTGCGGGCCGACGGGAATCGAGATGCTCTCGTCAAGGACGCTGATTTCCCTGAGTCGAAGAGGTTGCCAAGGACACTGATTTCCCTGTGGTTGAGACGAATCGTGGTATTTCTGCAAAGACGCTGATTTCTCTGCGGGTCGACGCAAATCAAGATACTCTCATCAAGGACGCTGATTTCCCTGAATCGAGGTTTTGGCCAAGTACGCTGATTTCCTCGAAGTTGAGACGAATCGAGGTATTCCTGCAAAGACGCCGATTTCTCTGCGGGTCGACGTGAATCGAGGTGCTCTCGCCAAGGACGCTGATTTTCCTGAATCGAGGTTTTGCCAAGGACACTGATTTCCTCGGGTTGAGACGAATCGAGGTATTCCTGCAAAGACACTGATTTCTCTGCGGGTCGACACGAATCAAGGTGCTCTCGTCAAGGACGCTGATTTCCCTGAATCGAGGAGGTTGCCAAGGACACTGATTTCCCTGGGGTTGGTTGACTTGTTTCGAGACAGAGTCATTGGATAACGTATTTCCGAGACGGGGTCATTTGATGGCGTGTTTCCGCGGTGGGGTCATTTGATGACGTGTTTTTGCGATGGGGTCATTTGCTGACGTGAATCCGAGACGGGGTCATTTGATGACGTGTTTCCGCGGCGGGGTCATTTGATGACTTGTTTCTGCGACGGGGTCATTTGCTGACGTGTATCCGAGACAGGGTCATTTGATGACGCTGGGTTGTCTGTGAACCGTAGAGTCTTGGAACTTGGGACTTTGCCATAGTTCCGATTGATGGTGTAACATCTGTGTCCTGCTGGAATGAGGAGGCACACTGTTGTTGGTCTCCAGGCCGTAGATCTGGCCATTGAGATTTGGAACTAGGGACTTTGCTATGGCTCCGTTTCGTTGCGACCCTGAGGTCAGTTGTTGACGTCATGTCTGCATCAGGTTGGAGTGAGGAGAAACGCCGTTGGTGATCTCTAAGTTGTCTGTGAACCGTCGAGATTTGGAACTAGGGGACTTTGCTATGGTTCCGTTGTTTTGACCCTGCGGTCGTTTGTTGACGTCGCATCTGCATCCTGCTGGAGTAAAGAGAAACGCCGTTGGTGATCTCTAGGCTGTCTGTGAACCGTCGAGATTTGGAACTAGGGGACTTTGCCATGGTTCTGTTGTTTTGATCCTGGGGTCGTTTGTTGACGTCGCATCTGCATCCTGCTGGAGTAAGGAGAAACGCCGTTGGTGATCTCTAGGCTATCTGTGAACCGTCGAGATTTGGAACTAGGAGACTTTGCCATGGTTCCGGGGTAGTCTCTAGGGTGTCTGTGAACCGTCGAGACTTGGTTCTCCTTTTAACAGTGCCTGGTGGGAAAATATGGTTCCCTTTTTTTTTGTTTGTGCCCCTGGATTGTATACAGGGAGCGATGTGATCTCATCTGTAGGACAAAAGTTTCATTATTTCAGAATTTTTTTATTTCTTTCCACGATGCTATATCATTTCAGCTTTTTATATCGCGAAAGTCGTGATTGCCCAATCATTTTGGCTATTTTTCGTGGTGCCCAATCATTTCGGCTATTTTTGTTTTTTTTACTCGCTGCTTTTTATTGCGAGTTGCCCAATCATTTCGGCTATTTTGTATGCATATATTTTACTTGCTGATTTTGTTGCAAGTTGCCCCATCATTTCGGCTATTTCATATGCATTTTTGGCTCGTTGATTTTTTTTTTATCGCGAGTGTGGAACTTGGAATCTGGTGCCAATCTCAGCATTAGTATCGCTACAACTGGAATATTGTCAGGAGCGAATCATCATTTGCCGTGAAAGGACTTGGAATTTGATACCGATTTAGGCATCAACATCGCTACCACTGGGACATTGTCAGGAGCGAATCATCATTTGCCTCTGTCGATGTCGAACAAAGGTGGCTTAGCAAACAGGGTTAGAATCCTGTTGACTAAGGCTTTTTGACTTTACGAGCCGTAAGGGTCTCATAAAGGTATTTCTCCCTACGAGTCGTAAGGATCTCGTAGGTGTCGTTTCTCCTTAGGAATCGTGAGGATTCCTAAGTGTATATTCTCTTATAAGTCGTAAGGATCTTGCAAGAGTGTTTTATCCTTATAAGTCGAGAGGACTTACAAGTGTTTGTTCACCGTGTGAGCATGTCCCTAGTTGCAGGTGAGGCTTTGTTAGGGAAATGTTTATTCATGCCCGTGGATTGTATACAAGGGTCAATATTGAACCGCTTGTAGCGCAGCATTGGAGGTTGTGATGGCTTAAGAACAGGTTCGGATCCCTGTAGCTTAAGGCTTTTGAACCCTATGAGCCGTAAGGGTCTCAAAGGGGAATTCTCCTTATGAGTCATGAGGATCTCGTAAGCGCAGTTTCTCCTTAAGAATCGTGAGGATTCCTAAGTGTATTTCTCCTTTGTGAGTCGTAAGGATCTCACGTAGGTGGTTTCTCCTTACAGGGTTGAGAGGACCTTGCAAGTGTCTTTTAACGAGATTGCTCCCTTTCGGGTTTTCACAAAACTCGCCGGTAGTCCCGCTATTTTTACTCACGGCGCCTTTTCGGGTTTTCATCCGTGCCCATTTTTCTTATGGACATACCTTTTTTTTGTTTTTTTTATTTTTATATTGTATATTTACGAGTCTGCGCCCTTTCGGATTTTCACAAACATCGCCGGTAGTCCTGCTGTTTTTACTCACGGCGCCCTTTCGGGTTTTCATCCATGCTCATTTTGCTTGTGGACATACCTTTTTTTTACCACGTCAGCCTTGGGATGCTGCGGTCCGTAGTAGTTTATAGATGTCTCGGTCAGTTGCAAGTTTTAGGACATTGCGGTCCATCGTTAGTTTAGGGACGTTTCGGTCCGCTGTAGCTTTGAGGCGAAGTTTCGTCGGATGATTTATGAACAAGTAGGTTTCTCCTTGATAGACCTTGTCACATAATCCAAGTGTTTTGGCACTGCTCCTGCCCCCAGCTCCTCTACGCTATCTCCTAACGCCGAGTGAGCTGCTTTGTTACTTAACGACAAATGAGCGATCATGTGGCAACTTGCCACATAATCTTCGGATTCTTCTCACAAGTTGTCTCCCTCATCATTGTCGTTATCTTCATTCTCAAGGATGTGACTGAGGAACTCTTGAAGCGTGACTGGGGTTCGCGCCCTCTGGTTGTATTCTTTCAGCATGTCAATATGCTTTTGCAGATCCGTGCGCTTGTCGTTAGACAACGCGGGCTTTTTGGTCTTCTTCTTTTTCTTCGAAGACTGTGACGGCTGTTCCTGGGTGCTTTGCCCATTGCTATTAATTCTCAATGTTGGGCGTGGTTTCAGCATCCCGTCGATGATCTCCGGCTCTTGCGGGCTTTTCCACCTGATCGCCGGACATGTTTGAAGATTTTTCAGCATTTTTTTAGTTTTTTCCGAAAGATCAACTTCCCATGGAGCTTCCTTTATGAATGAGCACGATGCCCCCGGCATGTCCATCTTTTTCGGAGCATGTGGTTGTGGCGGATTTACCTTCCAGTTTTCGGACAGCGCGAACTTGCCCTGTTGATACTGGTTTTCAACCCAATTTTTGAAGACGTAGCAGTCTTCGATCGGATGGCCCAATACTCGGTGGTAGGGGCAGTAATTAGGATCATTGACGTCGTTCGGTTGTGGTGGGTGTCTCGACTCCGGTAGAGTAATGAGCCCATTGTACACTGCCAGTTCAAACAGTTTCCTTATGTTATCCTGGGGAAATGAGTAAGGACGTCTCAACTTCTCATCGAGGGATTGCCGCTTGTTGCTTTGGCGAACAACCAGTTTCGGGCCACTCGGTTGTTGTTGAGCGTTGGCGACGAAGGTTGATTTCCTTTTGCCCCTTTCATTCCAAGACTCCGTCTTTGAAGAGGAAGGCCTATGGCCCATCTGGTCCATTTGGGCCAGCTTGTCAATCAAGGCCTGGAAGGTAGTCGGCTTAAAGAAAATCATGAATTGGGATATGGTCATCTGCGGATCGAGGGTTCCCACAAACATACCCACTGCAGGAGCCTCTTCGATGCGTTGTTCGCACTTCGACCATAGATTTCGCCACCGTATCGCGTACTGGACCCAAGTCTCTCCCGGTTTCACCCTGGCATTGATCAGCGCAGTGATTGGGGTACGTTCGCTAGCGCTTGCGAAACGTTGGGTAAATAGCAGCTCCATCTCTGCAAATATTTTGACAGAGTCATTCGGGAGTTCAGAATACCACTCGAATGCTGTCTCCGACAAGCTGCCAACGAATTGGCGAAGCAGTAGTTTATCGTCACCTCCAGTGTTGCCATATAGAGACCTGAACTGAGCGACATGCTGGTTGGTGTTTCCTGATTTAAAATCAGGAAAGCTTCTGGGAAAAGCTTCAAAAGAGGCCACGTGCTTACACGTGACAGCAGTCACGTGTTGACACGTGACCTATAAAATACAGAAAAAGAAGCATTTTGATTCGCTGATCAAGTCAAGGAAAAAAGCATCAGAAGAGGTCACGTGCTCCCACGTGACCAGGGTCACGTGTCGACACGTGACGTTCAAAGCAGCAAACTCGCTCTCCAATTGAACCAAAGAAAGGAGCGCCAGACAGGGGTCACGTGCTCACACGTGACCAGGCGTCACGTGGTAGCACGTGATGGCTACAACAGCAACCGGAAGATAGCGCAGAAAGGAAGAGGATTCTTCATTCCAAAGGGGGTCACGTGTCTACACGTGACCATGGGTCACGTGGTCACACGTGACCGGCTTTCAAAGCCCATTTTTTTTTTTTTAACGACAGAATTAAATTCTGAAGGAAATTCGAATCTTTCCAAAGGAAAGTAATTATTTGGGACCAATCAAATTAAAGATTCAGAGATGATTAAATATCATCTATCTATGGAAAATCTCGGGTTTGGAAAGATTTCCCCTTTAAATCTAACCAAAATAACAAGGGAGAATCTCTGGATTTAAAATCCAATGGTGAATAAAATTCACCTAATCATCCAACGGCCCAAAATGAATGATGAATGCAAATCAAATATCAATGAAGATTCATCAAAAACTGATTGATTCGGCTGTTTCTCCTATAAATAGGAGCCAAAAGACACAGAGAAATAGATACATGCGCAGAGAAGAAAAAAGAAAAAAGGAGAAGAGCTTTGATACTTTGAAAAGACTCGGATCTTCTGCAAAAAACCCTAGGTAAGAAAGGGAAGGCCTTTTGAAAGAAAGAGAATTTAATTCTCAACAGAGTTTAACTCTGATAATGTGAAAACAGAAGAATATATTTCCTCTCTCTTTGATAGAGGATCTGCAAAGTGCACATCTCCCCTTAAGGTTGAGAATTTAATTCTCAATGGGTTGAGATCCTGCCATGCAGATCCAAAACATAGAGAAGGAATGCAAGCACGAGAATTTAATTCTCACAGAACTATAGGAATTTAATTCCTTTAAAATAAAAGTAGGGCTTGACCCTATATTATGGGAATTTAATTCCTTCAGAACAAAAAAGAAACAGGGTTTAACCCTAATTAAGAACCTAGTTCTGTTGAAACAGCAGGAATTTAGTTCCCTTAATCATAATTTAACAGAGAATGGAAGTTTAAACTCCTTAAGAACTTTTATTAGGGTCTAACCCTATTCAGCCCTTCACGTATATGAGGAATTTAATTCCCACAGAAAATTCGGAGTTAAACTCTATTCCAGAAAACAAAGTCTTCGAAAGGAAGTAGGAATTTAATTCCTCTGAAATTTACAGTTCGAGGAATTTAATTCCCGAAAAAAAGATTAACAAAGCCTCTAAACAAAATACTTTGAGGCAGCATCCCACGTGACCCACGTGACCCTCGGCAGAAGCTCCAATACATAGGCATTTGAATGCCCATCACGTGACAGCACGTGATGCTCTGAAAGACGCGATAATCTCAGCAGAATAAATGAAGGGAGGGCGCTCTCACGCGCTGCCACGTGACCCCTCTTGCCTTAGTGTTTAGCACTAAATTAAAACTCTCGAACCCAGTGTTAAAACACTGTTGGGCCTTAGTGTTCAACACTAAATAAAAAGCTTTATCTGCAGTGTTCAACACTGATTACCTTAGTGTTTAAACACTAATCTGAGATCTTCATTTGCAGTGTTCAACACTGATTACCTTAGTGTTTAACACTAATCTAAAAAAGCATTGTTGCTGGTGTTTAACACCAAATATTCTCTTAGTGTTAAACACTAACTTGCCAACCCCATTCCCAGTGTTCAACACTGACTGCTCTGTAATGTTTTAACACTATGCTTTGGCCCAATTAGCCTAAATGGATAGAGGCAAAGCCTCTCCTGATTGGACTTAGCCCAAGATGGCCATAAGTCCTCAATTGGTGATTAACCGGTCCAATGGACTCATAACCTAATTAATTCGTCTTGATCCCAAACTGGGCCAAGGACTATTTAATCCACTCCGGTTCTAGGGTACATCTCATCACTCCTTTGATACTTGGCATTGTAATCCCTCAATGTCTTCAAAGAGGTAACGGGTCCCGACGACCACACATTGATATGGACTGTGGGGTCCTTAAACTCATGTCTAATGCAAATTCCTGGTTACGTGGAACGCGGATAATGTCACTCTTTGACCCCGTGGAAAACGTCCAGAGCGGAGCCTGGTCCTCGCCAAGCACGGCAGTGAACCCGTGTGAAGCATCCAGAGCACAGCGGACTGTGGAGTCCTTAAACCCATGGACTACGACGTCCTTAACCTTGACCGAGATGTCTTAAAACTAACGACGGACCGCAATGTCCTTAAACTACCCACGGACCGCAATGTCCTTAAACTACCCATGGACCGCAACGTCCCTAAACTAGAACAATAGAGCCCTTTCCCACGCTCTTTTGTTGGACCTAAACGGTCCCGTTTAAGTCGATCTTAGCCTCGAAGATGGCTAACGCGTCCTTAAACCCTCAAACATACTGGACTACGAATCCCCCAAATTAACTCCGGCTCAAGGGGACATCTCTGAACTCCTCTGACATCTGTCGTTGTAATCCTTCAACGTCGTCAGAGAGGTGATGGGTCCCGACAGCCATACAGACGATGGACCACTATGTCCCTAAACTGGAACATTAGAGTTCAAACACTCTTTTGTCGGATCTAAACGATCCCGTTAAGTTGATCTTAGTCACAGAGTTAGACTAACGTATCCTTAACAAACGTTTGAGTTGATCTTAGCCTCGAGTAGGGCTGACGTATCCTCAAACCAAAACCCCCCCCAAACCCAAATTTAAGATAATGCGGATTTGGACTAGTCCACGCCCTACGGGCGACTACATAACTCAGTCTCCGTAAACAATCCACGGGCAATAAAACAAACACCCACGACACGAAGTGACCATCTGGAGAAGGAGAAAGTTGTTACCGCAATGCGGTAGCGTAATTAACTGCAGGGGCTTGCGCCTGCAGGGAAGAGCGTCCCCACAATCAAAAACCCCTCAAACGAGGGGGAATCTGATGAAGTCTGCTACATCGGTCGCATCCGTTTAAACCTTCGATATATGGTGCCATAAATCAACTTGGCATCTTCGGAGAGGTGGACGGATAGCACCAATTAGCATCTGCCCTGAACCTAACGCCTCAGACGTCCCAACGTCCCGGCCGCCGTTCGGAGGGGAACAGATTCTGGCACGCCCGGTGGGACCTTTTCCTCTTTCCACTCCACACTTCGTGTGTCGTGATTCGCGAACCAATCGCGGTTCGCTAACAGTTGCCCTCGGGTTTCAAGGTACTGAGAATTGGCATCTCGCTTATTGCAGAAAGCAAAGGATCGATGGCTTCCACCTCTGCGAAATCCTCCAACTGCTCAGATGGCAATTTCAACCGACGCTCTGCCTCGCCAGGAGGTATAGCCTATGGACCCCAAGCTGCTTCGCTATTCACAATGCCAGTGGAACAGGTCACTCGCGCCACCACAGGATTGTTCTTTGGGACTATGATCCCGCCGACAAACTTTACCGCTCCAGTGCTGACGAAGAAAACTCTCAGGAAGTCGGTCTTTGATCGCCTTACCCCTGCCGCGGCTCCTCTCAACGAGTCGCCCAACGTCGATGCCTCGGTCTTCTCTAGACTGGGCCAGGAATCCTGCGAGCTCATCACGGGGCCTACAATCTCAGAGAAGGCTGCTTTTAAGAAGATGGCCGTTCCCGTTCCCGAAATCGCCAAGGCAACCTCTCCAGCCAAAAAGTCAGTCTTTACAAGATTGACGGCTCCGGCCTTTGCTCCCGCTTCCCAGAGGACATCGGTCTTCGATAGGCTAACGCCAACAACAACCCCCCATCCACACAGGGGGCAAGAAGGAACCATTCATACTGCTGACCCAACGCCGCCCGCTCGACGCGCTCGACGTCGCCATTGGCGCCGAGTAAGGAAGGCTGGGGGCAACTCTCCCTCCGGGCTGACTCCAGCGGCCCCGGTGGCAGAGGTCAATGCTGCTGTTTCAACTGGGAACAGCTTTGAAATGCTAAATAAGGTGCGAAGGAATTCCCCCACGGCAGTACTGAAGAGGTCTCCTCCCTCATTGAAAAAGGTTGAGGAAACAAAACCCGAACAGCCCCGATCTCCTCAACGGCTGTCTTCCAAAATCTATAAGGCTTGGCGGCAGGCCCGAGACTCGATCATCGATCCAAACTTCTCCCGCCAGCACAAGAAGCTGAAAATCCAACCTGAAGCCAGTCACCAAGCTAAGCCCCAAAAAGCCGGTGATCAACTGACTCACAAAAGGAGGAGGCCAAAGAGGACCTCACAGCAAGTAGCGACGACTGAAAGCACTAAACCCAGACGCCCTGAGTCTGGGGGCATGGTGGTGCACACTGTCTACATGGCCTTTGGGAAAGAGGAAAGCCGCACTTCCACGGGCCACCGACCCCTAACCCGATCCGTGACGAAAGCCCAGGAGCAGCAACAAAAGCTTCAAGAAATGATGAATGCTATGGCCGCGCTCACCGGACCAAAAGAAAACCCAGAAACGTCCTCAGACGCACGCCGGGAGGAAGAAACAGACGCTGAATTCCTTCGCCGGACACTGGAGAGAAGGGACAAAGAGGCTGCTGAACAAGCATCCAACATACAACGGATGGGCCTTCTCTTTCAAGACGTGATAGGAATGATGATCCAGCAGGACTCACCCGCTGAGGATCCCCCGATCGTTCTTGAAGAAGACCGAGGAGAAACGTCAAATCCACCACCAGCCCTCTCAACGGCCAGGGAGGACGCAATCTCTAAGGCTGACTTGGCTGACTACATAGCCCAGCAAATCCGGGTTCACCATGCGACTGAGGCAGCTGGTCAAGTCGTGAAAACGGGGCGGCCGTATCCGAGCTGGTACGATCAAATCAAATACCCGCAAGGCTATACGATACCGAAATTCCATGTGTATAAGGGGACCGGCAATCCCCATCAACATGTTGCCCAGTTCCGGGCCCTCTGCGGTAACACCGGCGGTGACGATAAATTGTTGCTTCGCCAGTTCGTGGGCAGCTTATCAGAAACAGCGTTCGAATGGTATTCAGAACTCCCGAACGATTCCATTAAAACGTTCGCTGAAATGGAGTTGTTGTTCACTCAGCGATTTGCAAGTGCCAGCGAACGCACTCCAATAACCGCACTTATTAACGCCAGGGTAAAGCCGGGCGAAACCTGGGTCCAGTACGCTATACGCTGGCGGAACTTGTGGTCGAGATGTGAGCAACGCATCGAGGAAGCACCTGCGGTGGGCATGTTCGTGGGAACCCTAGACCCCCACGCAACTATCTCCCAGTTTATGATGTTCTTTAAGCCAACCACATTCCAGGCTTTAATCGACAAGTTGGCTCAGATGGACCAGATGGGTCATAGACCATCTCCCCCGAAGTCGGAACCGCGGAATGACAAGGGTAAAGGAAGGGCAACCTTCGTCGCGAACGCCCAACATCAACCTAACGCCCCGAAATCGGCGGATCAACTGGAGGAAAGACGCCGGTACTATAATGAGAAAATGAAGCGTCCCTACTCGTTCCCGCGAGACAAGACGAAGCGGTTATTCGAGCTGGCGATACGCAACAGGCTTATAAACCTACCAAATCCAAGGCGACCGCCACAACCCACCGAAGTGAATGACTCCAACTACTACCCTTACCATCAAACGGTAGGCCATCCGATCGAAGATTGCTTCGTCTTCAAAGGATGGATTGAAGACCAATACCTCCAGGGGAAGTTTGTACTGTCCGAAAAGTGGAAGGTGAACCCACCACAGCCGCATGCTCCTAGGAAAACGGATACACCGGGGGCAACATGTTCTTTTATTGAAGAAGCTCCATGGGAGGTCGTGCTATCAACTAAAACCAAAAGAATGCTGAGAGATCTTCATGCGTGCCCTGCGGTCGAATGGAAGGACCCTCTTGAACCTCAAATTATCGAAGGGATGCTAAGGCGCCGCCCGACTACAAAGGCTCACGGTAAGAGCCCAGATACTCACGCCCAATCGTCAAAATCTTCGAAGAAAAAGAAGAAGAAATCCAAGAAGTCCGTGAAGCCTGGAAAAGAACACACGAACTTACAAAAGCAAATCGACGCGTTGGAAGAGTACAATCAGAAGGCGCGGACTCCTGTCACACTGCAAGAGTTCCTCAACCACATCTTTCAAGAGGAAGATGACGGAGAAAGCTCGTCGGATGAATCCGAAGGATATGTGGCGAGTTGTAATGTAATCTCCCACTCGTTCGCCGATGATGGGAAAACTCCTGGCATTAGGAAACTGGAGGCAGAGCCTGTACCAGAACGCGCATGGCCAACAGATGAAATGATCGACGCTTTTCTAGACGAGATTCGTCTAAAATGTAAAGCGGACCAGGAGCGTGAGATGACCACGTCGGAAGGAGCCAAATGCGGGCAACTGAACGAAAAAGTTGAACTACCCCTGACAGAACATAAGGCATCCGAAGCAGACAAGAAGATATTCAAGACGAGAAAAAGGTTCGCCAAAGCCATGTCAATGGGGATGAAGCTACCACCCTCGAAAGGAAACACACACGATGGGGTAGAGACGCACCCTGACTATTGCACATATCATCGGAAAATCTCACATCCCACGGAGGAGTGCGACGCCTTTAAGATATGGTGGCAAGGATATGTCGTTCGTCAGCAACATTTTAAGCGCATGAAACGCAAGATCCGTCGGGAGCGAAGAAGCACTGTCGATGGGCACAACATAACGACTGGCAACTGTTGCATGGTTAACGCCAGGGAGTCACAAGTTCTCACCTTTGGGAGCGACTCTGATGAAGAAATGGCTCTGGGCCCTCTCTTTAAAGAATCTTTCTCGGGGAAAGAGGAGGAATCGGGGATCTGCGAGAACATTCAGCTGCGCAATCGCACACTCCCAGAAAAGAATCTCGGGCCCGTCGGCCGAAAAGATAAGGGAAAGGAAAAGGTCATTGAAGATATCACTTTAGATGACCAGGTCACAAAAGAACTGACTACCAAAGACCCCCCCAAAAAGGGTAAGGTAGACTATAACATCCTCGCGCACCTAAGGAAGCTACCTTCTCAGCTTAGCATTCTTGATGCCCTCCTATTATCGAAAGAAGCGCGAGACTCACTAATTAAGGCGTTACAAGAACCCGAGCAATTCCAAGCCTTCCTCGCCACTGAAAGGATGAAGGATGAACTGGAGGAAGTGCACACGGCCGATGTCACTTTCGGTGATGAAGACCTCCTTCTCGGGACGTGCGACCACAACCGCCCCCTATATGTCTCTGGATACTGCCATGACATCAAGATAGGCAAGATCCTGGTGGATAATGGATCCTCCGTCAACCTCCTTAATGTTCGGGTGTTGAAGGAAATCTGCATGAGTGTGCAACACCTCGCTCGTGACAAAATTACTATCTCCGGTTTCGACTCTCAATCATCACGGACTCTCGGATCCGTAATACTGACGTTACGCTTCGGACTTCTTGTCACAGACATCAAATTCCATGTCATTGATGCCAAGACCTGCTACAACGCCTTGCTCGGTCGTCCTTGGCTACACGAGTACAACATCATCCCTTCTACGCAACATCAGTGTATGAAGTACTTCAAGGATGGTTTCGAGTACACCGTAACGGGCGAGTTGAACCCGTTTTCTGTAAACGAAGTTCGCAAATACGAAGACGCGAAATACTTTTTGCCAGATTTCAAAGATACAGAAAGGTGTCGCGACCCAGAGGACAAAGCCGTCGCCACCATTCCCGTTTTTGGGAGCGATACCGAAGAGGAGGAGGAAATAGTGTATACAGGGCCATCCCAACGCAACAACCTGGGGGCGCCCACCCCCATACCGGTCTTCGGGAGTGATTCGGAGGACGAGGTTAACGCCGTATTCTCCAGTCGGCTGTCAATACAGGCACCCCTTTGCGAGGACCATAGTCTGCAAATCACCATGGTACCGCAAGAACACTATAAGGATCTCGACGCGCTTCAAGCTCACAGCGTGCAGGACCTGCAAACATTTTATGTCCCTCCCAGGCGAAGGGGTGAGAAGGTGATCCTATTCTACCAATCCTCAGAGTCGAAGGTGGAGAAAGAGACCTGGTACGGCGCGGATGTTACACTTGACAGGCTCCAACCCATCCGTCTGCCTAGATACTATACAAATGGATTGAAGAAGTTATTGAAGCGCCAAGGAGTACCTTTAAGACAGACGGTACGGCAGGCTCGGTTCTATAACAGGATTTGGGATGTCCCCGGGACTCAGCGCAAATTGCCCAATGGGAAAATGGAAACACTTGGGCTTGGGTACGCGAGAACCGGAAAACGAGGGCGAACCCACAGCAGCTACGCTATATTTACCTTTGATGAAGAAGAGGACGCCCTGTCAGGAGAGGCCGACCCCTCATCAAAACTAGACCCCGTGATCGAAACGCCAAGTCCGTCGTTTGAAGAGCGAATGGGCAAGCCTATCAGGAAAGTGGGTCAGAAAGCTCGGGAAGACCACAACCGCGAAATGGCCATCTACGAGAAGGCCAGGACGCAACGTCTATCTCAACGTGCTGCAAAAGACAAACACGCTTATCCTCGTCAATCCGTTGTACGAAAGGCCCGACGCAGAGACGGAAATAAATCAAGAAGCGGCTCGGGCTTGTCCCTCATGAAGAAGATGAGTCGAGCGTACTCCTTCCCCCGAGACAAGACGGAGAGGTTGCTCAACCTCGCTATAAAACATCAAATGATCACGCTTCCAGAGTCTAGACATCCTGAGCAAGCTAGCAAGGTCTCTCATCCGAGTTATTGCTCTTATCACCGAGCCATAGGACATCCTACCGAAGACTGCTTCACCTTCAAGAACTGGGTCGAGGACCAGTACCGACGGGGTAGATTCGCTTTATCCAACGGTTGGAGAGTAACGCCGCCGCAAAAGCACGAGCCCAAAGCCACAAGAGCAGAACCGGATCCACCTCAGTCTTGGGAGCGGGTTCGCACCTGTTATATGATTACGATATCAAAAGAAGAACCCGAGAACGAAGATGACCTTCCCCGGTGTTTCGAGAACAGCGATGATGAGTTGATCTCGGAATTTCCGCCCGCTCCGAAAGAACTTGAAGACGGTATACATACTACCGCAGATAACCTCGAGAAGATCGAGCTGGGATCGGCAGACGACCCGCGACCGACATTTGTCAGCGAGCTGTTATCCGAGGAAAAGGTGGCCGCGTTAAAGAACCTGCTCCTACGGCATAAAGACTGCTTCGCGTGGAACTACTCCGAGATGCCAGGATTGGATCCGGAGATTGCGGTGCATAGATTAGCAATATCCCCGGATATCAAGCCAGTCAAGCAGGCGCCAAGGAGGATGCGACTTGAGCTGGAGATGAGCATCAACGCCGAAGTCAAGAAGTTGATCGATTCCGGATTTATCCATGAAGTCCAATACCCCGACTGGATTGCCAACATCGTCCCGGTAATGAAGAAGAATGGAACGGTGCGCATATGCGTGGATTTCAGGGATCTCAATAAAGCATGCCCAAAGGATGATTTCCCGGTGCCGGTAACCGAGCTAATGATAGATAACACATCCACTCACGAGGTCTTCTCCTTTATGGATGGTTCATCAGGATACAATCAGATAAAGATGCATCCCGAAGACCAGAAGCACACCGCTTTCCGGACTCCTTTGGGCATATTCTGCTACAAGGTTATGCCCTTTGGTCTCAAGAACGCTGGCGCTACCTATCAAAGGGCCATGACAAAGATCTTTGATGACCTCATACACGACGTCGTCGAGTGCTATATCGATGACCTCGTAGTAAAGAGCATGTCATACGAAGATCATTTAAAGCATCTGGAGACTGTATTTCGACGCCTTCAGCAATATAATTTAAAAATGAATCCCCTCAAATGCGCGTTTGGAGTCTCCTCGGGCAAATTTCTGGGATTCATCGTTCGACACAGAGGTATTGAAATAGATCCGTCAAAGATTAAAGCGATCATGGAAATGCCTCCGCCAAAAACCCTCAAGCAGTTGCGGTCTCTCCAAGGGAAGCTCGCATACACCCGGCGGTTTATCGCTAATCTTTCGGGCAAATGCCGTCCTTACAGCCACCTGATGAAAAAAGGGAACCCCGTTCGTTTGGAATCACAAATGTCAAGGTGCACTAGACGAGATCAAACAATACTTGCAAAATCCGCCGGTGTTGGCTGCCCCAGTGAAAGGAAAGCCTCTCATTCTTTACACGGCCGCCCTTGAAGGTTCTTTGGGCGCATTATGGGCACAGGAGAATGATCAGAGGAAAGAAAGAGCACTTTACTACTTAAGTCGAGTGCTGCTGGGGGCAGAAAGCAATTACTCGCCCATCGAAAAACATTGCTTGGCATTAATCTTTGCAATAACGAAGCTCAGGCACTATGCGTTGGCGCATGAAGTCCGCCTCATTTCGAAGGTGGACCCCCTTAAATACCTGATGTCAAAGGCTATATTGACGGGAAGACTCGCTAAATGGGCCTTGCTCTTGATGGAGTTCTCGATAACATATCAACCCCTCAAGGCAGCGAAGGGCCAGGCCATTGCCGACTTCCTCGCCGAGCACCCGATACCGGCCGACTCTCCTCTGAACTGTGATTTGCCGGACGAGCATGCATTTGATGCAATTGGCGGTGGAAGCACACGATGGGAACTCTATTTCGATGGAGCGTCCTCCATAAAGAAACAGAAACAGGGTAGCCCGATCATCAAATCGGGGATAGGCCTTATCTTTGCAACTCCACAAGGAAGGATAACGCGCTTCGCCTTCTCCTTAACGGAGTCAAGGACAAACAATGAAGCCGAATACGAAGCTCTGATAGCAGGCCTCGAAATCGCCATCAACATGGGAATTGAAGACCTCCTCATATACGGAGATTCTCAGCTGGTCGTTAGCCAAGTAAATGGTGACTACCAAACGTGCAAACCAGAATTGGTGAAGTACGGCGAAAAGGTGCAACAACTGTTGGCCCAGATCCCCTTCTATATTCTAGAGAACATACCGCGCGCAGAGAACAGCAAACAGCAAAGCAGACGCGTTGGCCAAACTCGCTAAAGAACTGGCCGACGAGAACCTCGATGACGTCAGAATCGTAGTACAAAGCCGTCGAGTGCTCGCCCCGGCAGAAATACCTCCGGAATTATATAAAGAAAAGGGAGCGATTGAGCAAGCGACCCTATAAATAAAAGACCGTGAGAAGGCTGAGGACTGGAGGGAAGTCTTCATAGACTACTTCAAGTCCCGCCGAATGCCCGAGGAAGCGTCCTCAAGGCATCAGCTCATGAAACGAGCTTTATCTTTCGCTTTTGTCGACGACATTCTATACAAGAGATCATTTGATTCTCTATGGCTGAGATGCCTGGGACCCGACGAAGCAGAAAGAGTCATTCGGGAAGTTCATGACGGACTTTGCGGTTCTCACCAAGCAGGCCCAAAGATGAAGTTAAAAATTAAACGGATGGGTTACTACTGGCCCACGATGATCCAGGACTGCCTCGAGTATGCGAAGCAATGCCACTCATGCCAGATCCATGGAGACTTCATCCACCAACATCCGAATCCACTGCATCCGACGCTGGCTAGTTGGCCATTCGAAATGTGGGGGACTGACATAGTCGGCCCCATTGAGCCAGCATCATCCCGGGGACACCGCTTTATCCTGGCGACAACTGATTACTTCTCCAAATGGGCAGAAGCAGTACCACTGAAGGAAGTGAAGACGGAGAATATCCTCCATTTCTTCAAGACGCAAGTCATCTATCGGTTCGGAACTCCACGACGGATTATCTCCGATAATGGGCCGGCCTACCGAAGCCATAAGATTAGCCGCTTCGCACAGCAGCACAATATAGACTGGAGATATTCTTCAGTTTACAACCCACGAGCTAACGGTCTAGCCGAGGCTTTCAATAAGACCTTGACGAAGATCATAAAAAAGACCGTCTCCAGAAATAAGAGGGACTGGCACGAAAGGCTGCAAGAAGCCCTTTGGGCTTATCGAACTACATTCAAGACGGCCACGAACACAACGCCGTACGCGTTGGTATTTGGGACGGAAGCAGTTCTCCCCCTTGAGATAGAGTTACCCTCTCTACGAGTAGCAGTCCACCACGAGCTGACGAACGAAGAAAATGCTCACCTTCGGCTTGAGGAGCTTGACGCCCTCGATGAAACCCGGCTCATGGCGCAACAACAGCTAGAAGCCTACAAAGCAAAGATGACGCGCTCGTACGAAAGATTGACCAGGCCGAGGACATTCCGCCAAGGCGAACTCGTACTAGTGGTCAGAAGACCTATGATCCCCAATCGTGCCAAGCGGGGAAAATTTGAGCCAAACTATGAAGGCCCGTACATCATAGACAAGGTCTACCAGGGTGGAGCCTACCTACTCATGGACATGCACGGTGAAAGGCCTTTCAGGCCAGTAAACGGCCGCTTCTTGAAGAAATACCATTCTTAATAAGCTGCAGCCTAGGTCAATGATGGATGACGACGACTATGTCCGCTCGCTATCTTCCTAGGCTCAGACTTTACAAGCAGCAGCCGGCCTTCCTATAACAACGGACCGAAACGTCCTTAAACTATCCTTAAACTATCGACGGACCGAAACGTCCCTAAACTACCACCGCAACGTCCTTAGGTTGACGAGATGGATAAAAAAAAAAAAAACAAAACGGTATGTCCATAAGCAAAATGGGCACGGATGAAAACCCGAAAAGGGCTCCGTGAGTAAAAACAGCAGGGCTGCCGGTAAGTGTTCGTGAAAACCCGAAAGGGCGCGACCTGGTAAAAAAAAGGAGAAGAGTAAAAATGATATAGATATAAAAAAAAACGGTATGTCCATAAGCAAAATGGGCACGGATGAAAACCCGAAAGGGCTCCGTGAGTAAAAACAGCAGGACTACCGGCGAGTGTTTGTGAAAACCCGAAAGGGCGCAACCTCGTTAAAGGACACTTACAGAGTCCTCTCGACCCTGTAAGGAGAAACCACCTGCGTGAGATCCTTACGACTCACAAAGGAGCAGCACACTTAGGGATCCTCACAATTCCTAAGGAGAAAATACACTTACGAAATCCTCACGACTCGTAAGGAGAATTCTCTTATGGGACCCTCACGGCTCATGAGATTTGAAAGTCTTAAGTTACAGAAACCTGAACCTGTTCTTAAGCAAATCCCCCACAACCTCCGATATTGCCCTACAAGAGGCTCAATACCGACCCTTGTATACAATCCACGGGCGCGAATAAACATTTCCCCAACAAAGTCCAACCCTTATAGGTCCTCTCGACCCATAATGAGAAAGTCCTCTTGTAGGATCCTTACGACTTACAGAGGAGCATACATTTAGGAATCCTCACGATCCCTAAGGAGAAAACACACCTACGAGATCCTCACGACTCGCGGGGAGAAATACCTTTGTGAGACCCTTACGGCTCATGAAGTCAAAAGCCTTGGTCGACGGGACCCTTAACCCTGTTTGCTGAGCCACCTTTGTTCGTCACCGACAAAAGCAAATGATGATTCGCTCCTGGCAACGTTCCAGTTGTAGCGGTGCCGATGCCAAAATCGGTGCCTAAAACCCAGGCTTGTAACGAAAAGCTAGCAAGCCACACATGCCTACAAAATAGCCGAAATGATGGGGCAACTTGCAATAAAAAGCAGCAAGTAAAAATGAAGGCATGAAAAATAGCCGAAATGATGGGGCAACTCGCAATAAAAAGCAGCGAGCAGAAAATAAATAAATAGCCGAAATGATTGGGCACCGCGAAAAATAGCCGAAATGATTGGGCAATCGCGATTTTCGCGATATAAAAGCTGAAATGATAGAGCATCGTGGAAAAAGAAATAAAATAAAAATAAAATTTATGCCCTACAGGTGATATTCCATCACACCCTGTACACAATCCAAGGGCGTAAACAAAAAGGGGATCATATTTCTCCCCCAGGTTTCATCAGAAAAAAGAAGCCAGGTCTCGACGGGCCACAGGCGACCTAGAGATCATCCAAACATCGTCTCGTAACAACGGACATGACTTCAAGCAAAGCGGGACAGCGACAACTCCCAGTTCCATGACTCGATGATGTACTCCCACAGAGAGTCAAATCCCAACTCCGTGAAATGCGGATATAATCAACAAAATTCCTGGTTACGTGGAAAGCGGATAACGTCACTCTTTGACCCCGTGGAAAACGTCCAGAGCGGATCCTGGTCCTCGCAGAGCATGGCAGTGAACCCGTGCGAAGCATCCAGAGCGGAGCCTAGTCCTCGCCTAACACGGCAGTGAACCCGTGTGAAGCATCTAGTGCAAACTTCCTGGTTACGTGGAAAGCGGATAACGTCACTCTTTGACCCCGTGGAAAACGTCCAGAGCGGATCCTGGTCCTCGCAGAGCATGGCAGTGAACCCGTGCGAAGCATCCAGAGCGGAGCCTAGTCCTCGCCTAACGCGGCAGTGAACCCGTGTGAAGTATCTAGTGCAAACTTCCTGGTCACGTGGAAAGCGGATAACGTCACTCTTTGACCCCGTGGAAAACGTCCAGAGCGGATCCTGGTCCTCGCAGAGCATGGCAGTGAACCCGTGCGAAGCATCCAGAGCGGAGCCTAGTCCTCGCCTAACACGGCAGTGAACCCGTGTGAAGCATCTAGTGCAAACTTCCTGGTTACGTGGAAAGCGGATAACGTCACTCTTTGACCCCGTGGAAAACGTCCAGAGCGGATCCTGGTCCTCGCAGAGCATGGCAGTGAACCCGTGCGAAGCATCCAGAGCGGAGCCTAGTCCTCGCCTAACGCGGCAGTGAACCCGTGTGAAGCATCTAGTGCAAACTTCCTGGTCACGTGGAAAGCGGATAACGTCACTCTTTGACCACGTGGGAAACGTCCAGAGCGGATCCTGGTCCTCGCAGAGCATGGCAGTGAACCCGTGCGAAGCATCCAGAGCGGAGCCTAGTCCTCGCCTAACACGGCAGTGAACCCGTGTGAAGCATCTAGTGCAAACTTCCTGGTCACGTGGAACGCGGATAACGTCACTCTTTGACCCCGTGGAAAACGTCCAGAGCGGATCCTGGTCCTCGCAGAGCATGGCAGTGAACCCGTGCGAAGCATCCAGAGCGGAGCCTAGTCCTCGCCTAACGCGGCAGTGAACCCGTGTGAAGCATCTAGTGCAAACTTCCTGGTTACGTGGAACGCGGATAACGTCACTCTTTGACCCCGTGGAAAACGTCCAGAGCGGATCCTGGTCCTCGCAGAGCATGGCAGTGAACCCGTGCGAAGCATCCAGAGCGGAGCCTAGTCCTCGCCTAACACGGCAGTGAACCCGTGTGAAGCATCTAGTGCAAACTTCCTGGTCACGTGGAACGCGGATAACGTCACTCTTTGACCCCGTGGGAAACGTCCAGAGCGGATCCTGGTCCTCGCAGAGCATGGCAGTGAACCCGTGCGAAGCATCCAGAGCGGAGCCTAGTCCTCGCCTAACACGGCAGTGAACCCGTGTGAAGCATCTAGTGCAAACTTCCTGGTCACGTGGAACGCGGATAACGTCACTCTTTGACCACGTGGGAAACGTCCAGAGCGGATCCTGGTCCTCGCAGAGCATGGCAGTGAACCCGTGCGAAGCATCCAGAGCGGAGCCTAGTCCTCGCCTAACACGGCAGTGAACCCGTGTGAAGCATCTAGTGCAAACTTCCTGGTTACATGGAACGCGGATAACGTCACTCTTTGACCCCGTGGAAAACGTCCAGAGCGGATCCTGGTCCTCACAGAGCATGGCAGTGAACCCGTGCGAAGCATCCAGAGCGGAGCCTAGTCCTCGCCTAACACGGCAGTGAACCCGTGTGAAGCATCTAGTGCAAACTTCCTGGTTACGTGGAACGCGGATAACGTCACTCTTTGACCCCGTGGAAAACGTCCAGAGCGGATCCTGGTCCTCGCAGAGCATGGCAGTGAACCCGTGCGAAGCATCCAGAGCGGAGCCTAGTCCTCGCCTAACACGGCAGTGAACCCGTGTGAAGCATCTAGTGCAAACTTCCTGGTTACGTCGGACGCGGATAACGTCACTCTTTGACCCCGTGGAAAACGTCCAGAGCGGAGCCTGGTCCTCGCCAAGCACGGCAGTGAACCCGTGTGAAGCATCCAGAGCAAACACCGGACTGTGGAGTCCTTAAAATCCACGGACTATGACGTCCTTAACCTCGACCGCGATGTCTTAAAAACTAATGATCAACCCCCCCGATTCCCTACGGATTTCGCCTTGGTTTAAGGGTACATCTCTTCACTCCTTTGATACCTGGCGTTGTAATTCCTCAACGTCTTCAAAGAGGTGACGGGTCCCTGCAACCAAACACCGGACTGTGGAGTCCTTAAATCCACGGACTATGAGGTCCTTAACCTTGACCGCGATGTCTTAAAACTAACAGCGGACTGTGGAGTCCTTAAATCCACGGACTATGAGGTCCTTAACCTTGACCGCGACGTCTTTAAACTATGATACCTTGAGAGATCCCTAACCCCGTGAAACACGGAAAAAGGTGATCACACCCGGCACTTGCAGGCCCTCGCCACCTGTAAGGAAGAAAAACTCTCTTGTGAGATCCTTGCGACTCTCAAGGGAAAACCCGCTTAAGGATCCTCACGATCTTTAAGAAGAACTCACACCTATGGGATCTTCTCGACCTGTAGGGAGAAAAACTCTTCATGAGACCCTTGTGGCTCGCAAAAAAGCAAAAGCCTTAGGAAGCAGATCTTAACCCTGAGTCCTGAGCCATGGCTGTCCTGCAAGGAGATCAAGATAGAATATCCACAGAATACATGCGGTGAAAAGGAGACACATCATTGACAAGAAAAATGTATCTTTTATTCATAAACCAAAACGGGTACAAAGTACAATTTATGGGAGAAACAAAAAGAAAATGCTCTCATCCATGAGTATGTACAAAAAAGGAAGAAAAAGATACAAATGTTTCAGGCCGGCGGGCGATGCAGCAACTTGGTCAGCTCATCCCGCTTTTGCTGGGCCACGACCTCATGACGCAAGATCTCCAGAAGACGAGCCTCCGCCTGAGCTTGCTGGGCCTGATATGAAGCGAGCCGGGCTTCAAGCTCTTTTTCAGTAGCCTTATGAGCCTCAACCCTCTCGCGAGTAAACGTGACGACTTTATCAAGAGCCACCACCTCTCTGATGGACTCCTATAGCACCCGCCACAGTTCATACGCTTTATTGGCCCTGGCTGTGAGATTGGCTTGAAGCTCGCCCAGCACCTTAGAGGCTAGCTCCCTCTCCGAGAATTTGCGGCCAAGCCTCTTTTCACATGACGTCATGTTCGCCGCACATCGTGCTATCAGACCTCGCAATTCCGCTTTTGCAACCACGGCTTCTGAGGAAAGGCGAGAACATTCAAGAGCATACAAACAAGCCTCCACCTTCCTGCAGAACTCCACCCAGACCCGCACCACCTCCTCGCTATGATAGGTGGCGAGAAAAGGAAGAGAGCCGTTGGCTTCAGCGGCAAATGCTTCGGCCGTGGTCGTACTACCAGTACGGAGTTCCTCGATGAAAGAAGATAGGGAGACAAGGCTCAATTGGGCCAATCGCTCTGAAGCCCGCAAGGCATAGGGGCCGGACGGCATCACAATGCGCGATTCCAGAGCCATGGAAACTGGCAGGGCTGTTCAAGTTTGGCAAATGTTAGTAAAAATCTTAAACGCGGAACGAATGAGATTATAATAAAAATGTCACTCACCGATAGTCATGCAAGTAGGAGCCGAAGGTTCCCCTGGCCCTTCGACGACCTCGACCTCATCATCGGCTTCCAAAACTATAAGAGACATCAATGTCATTTCGCAAAATAGTAACAATGCGATGGTAAAAAAATGGCGAATGACACCAACCTTGCCCAGACGAGAGGACAATGCATTGAGGGGAGATCGCCTGCGGAGCTGCCATCTCCAATAAACGCTGAAATGACTGTCGGGGCGATAGATCCGCGATCGTGGCTGCCAAACCGCGCAATTCTGGGAAAAGATAAAAGGATTCAGACTATGAAAGGATTGCTAAATTAAAACACGGAGGAATACCTTCAACAGTCTTCCCATTCTGAGCCGGGGGGATAGCAGCTTCAACGTTCTCCGTTATGACCTCAGGCTCCAACACAGGGAGAGTAGTCCCGACTACCTCGCCCCTAGCCTTTGGGCCGCTCGCAGTAGGAGTCATTGGGGCGTAGGCCTCCAAAGGAGCCTCCTCCAAAGGGGCAAGCACGCCTTGGCCAAGAACCGCCGCTGGAAATTCCACCGCGAGAGGAGCAGCCTCGTCAGCCCCCTCCACATCCGGCAAGGCTTCATTGGGAGTTTCGGCGGGCTTTAGCTTTAATAGGCCCGTAGGAAGCTCCCCCAGCGTCGAAGATTCTGCATGATCCAAATAAGAATAATGATGTATGTGCACAGGCATAAATAGTCGGAGAGACTATAAAGGAAGCACAACGTACCTATACGCAAAGAAGCCCTCAATATGGCTTCTTCAAGCCGCTGCTCCTTCTCAAGGAGATGGGCTCGCCGGGGTTCGAGCGTAGACTCATGACCGCCAGTCCACAAAGAAAGTGCATCAGCTGCGTCTTCTGAAGCGGCCTGCTTCAGAGCCCTCTCCCCCCATTCCTCCAAAGGGCCGATAAATCGCCGCCGAATCCACGAAGGGTCTTCGTAGAAAATTACAGCGGGGTAAGACTTCTTCGGAACCTTGGCGTTGTGAGACGCGTCTTTTGAGCGCCGTATGGCCTCGGCCAACTGCGCAGCCTCCTCATCCACTGAACTCGGGAAGAGAAGTCCAGCGTCTGACTCTTGCACGGCCAATGGTTCGTCCTCAAGGATAGGCTCAGACTCCATCACAGAATCAAGCGGGGCAGTAGCCGCTTTCTTCCGCCGTTTAGACCCGGAGCCGGTCGCCGAGGATGACCGCTTCCTCCCCCGCGAAGCCTTAGGGCGGCGCTGGCCCACATCGCCCTCAGCGCCCTCATTCCTGTTACTCTCGCTCGGTGCCACAACCGAGGATGACATCGCCATTGTCGACGCCACAGAAGGCGGCGCCGCCACCGGCGGGGGTACTACTACCGGAGCCCGCTTACCCCGTGAGCGAGAACCCAAAGGCATACCAGCTATCGGAGTAAGGTCTACCCCGGACTCCCGTGGAATGAGCGCGGTGCCAATCTCCCTCAAAGGAAAGCGGACTGGAACCCTCGGTCGTAACTCAGCCCCAGGAGCCAGAGGAGGGGCATCGTGGCCAAGAAGCATCCTCCTTTCCTCGAGAATGATTGGGTTAACCCGATGAAGATACCAGCCCGTAAATGCGCCCACGCATCGAGGCATGTACTCAGATTCAGGGACCATGAAATAAGAGCCGGTGTTCAGCCTCATAAAATGATGAGCAGCATCGCGAACAGCATCAAGCGAAGGGATCGGGGCGACCATAAAAGCCTCGAAAGGAACACCCTGGTCGTACCCGAGCTGCCGGGCAAATCGATGCGGATTGTACCGCATGAAAAGAGCCGCATTGTCCTGGCGAAACACCAAGTAACCCGGTCTGATTGCATACAAATGCGTGGCCTCTCGGGGCTTCAGAGAAGGTGCGTTGTCTTTCGACTGGTCCCAGAGTTGTTGGACGGGACCCGAAGGAGTAGACAAGACCCGATCAGTAAAAACCAGCCCGCCAGCGGTGGCATGAGGAGAAATTAGCACCCGAATGGCCCCGAATTGAGTCGGGTCGGCGGCAGAAGCATCCACTAGCCGCATAAGTCGTGGAAAAGGGTAGGCATCGTAAAATGAGGGCCTCTGATGCATGGCGAACGCCCCCAATACATGCATTTCGATCCAGGATGTGAAATAATGAAGCGAAAAGTTCACCACATCCACGCCAGGCGTCGAGGTATTAGCCGCGGTGCCCAATCCATTATAGAGGTGTGCCAAGGCCGGGATGCCGATGGCCAACCGCGTCCCCTCAGCAATACGTTGAGCCGGGTAAATGACCGAGGCTCTCATGAAGCGGCGATGCATGGGGATAACGAACCAGCTAAGCCAAACACTGATAAACCCCACAAAGAATGTTTCCTCATCCATACCAGGTGCTGCAACGGATTCAAAAGACATCGGCGACACGATGGGAATATAATACTGTGGCAGGTCCGATTCAGCAGTCGGTAGCTTCTTCGGACCAAACCCAAAGGGGTCTCTGATGTTAGCAAATTTCGGAGCAGTTTTCGATATGATATCTTCACGAAGGAAGCAGGAAATGAAGCTTTTAAAAGTAACACCCTGCTCCTCAGATTCAGTGAACAATTGATCAAAGATACCCAGTGCCTTGATCAAGCTGGGGCGCTTATGGCGAACAGCATTCTCAGCGGACAAGCCGTCAATCGGCGCAGACTCGGGCTCGAAGACATATTCGTCAGAAGGCAACAACTCCTCGTACAGTGCGCCCCTGATTGGCAATCCCGAGATTTCATAAAATTCTGCGAGAGAGATAGAGACCTCGCGATCCCCCAAAAGAAAAGTATTAGTGGGAAGATTCCACTGGTTCAAAAACGCCTTGACCCACCAGGCATGCGGGGACTTGTAATGGAACAGTGACGCATATATGGCCTGATAAAGCCCAACTTTCTGCAACCGCGCCCGATGGGCGGAAAGGATGTAGCGAGCCCAAAGAAGGTAGCCCGTAGGATGCCTGGGAGTGAGCCCTATCTTATAAATTTGCCCCCATGGGTGGGCCTCACCCTGGCAGATACGCCGCCCCAATATGTCTATGGCCGGAATCGGATGGTTCGGAATACCGGTCGTCGAAGGCTCAAGCCTCCCCGTTGGAGTCCAGTTGGGCATTTCTACAGCAAAAGCTATCCTTGGAGGATCCATCGGTAAAAAGGGGAAAGTAGGCTCCGTTGGCACCGCGCAGAGAAAACTCCGACGACCCTGAATAATCTGACTATACCAAGACCCCCACTGAAGGAGGTTGGTACAGTTCGGGTCATGAGCCCGAATCATCGTCATCACTTCCTCATCAGACGGTGACTGAGGAAAAGCCGCCTCCGAGCGAGAAAAGGGAAAGCGTGGAGCAGAAGCCATCGCACCTGAAATCCAACAAAAGAAGACCGTTAATAAGAAAGTCAACGATGTTTACTCATGCATGAACATGAAGACTAGTGGGAGAAAGCAATAGCAAAGTTTCCTGGGACCATTGGCTATAAAACACATGGGCCCCACAGAATCCGGATGACGGCTCATTGATAATGAGACCAAACAGTTACAATAAAACAAAAGGGAATATCCTCATTTAATAAAAATGATGACCATGCACATCACCCTAACAGGATCTGTCTCGGGCTCTACAGTGGATCCAATAAAATCAAAGGAATTGAATTCACACAAAAAGACATCATTACAAAGCCCCCATTGCATTAATTGCAGAAGAACAGCCTCGGGCCAAGGGACCCCAAGGAGCCTCTGTGTGAAGAGATTGAGTTCTTCATAGGAATTAAATTCCTTATTTAAAAAAAAGAGGGGAATTAAATTCCCAGAAATAATTTTGATGGAATTAAAGTCCATGGAGTTGAAACGTTGTCATCATCTCTTCAAAGATCATCTAAACCCTAAGAGATCTACAGTTGAAAGATTAAACAGTTTCATGTTCTTATGGAAAATATGAAGAAAGAAGGGTAAAAACCCTTGTTTTGGATTTAAAATCCAGGAAAATGTGAAGGTCCATCGTTGTCCAAGAACATTACCTGAGGAAAAAGGATTCCTTTTGAGCAGAGTTAAACTCTGAAAATATTTTAAAACAGAGAACTAAGCTCTGGAAGAAGAGAATTAAATTCTCAGAAAAAGTTCTCAGAAGAAGAAGATGGGCAAAAGTGAAGGCTCCTATGAAGAGACAGCAGTATTTATAGAAAAACAATGGAAACGTTTCATCTCCCCAGATCCCTAAAGGAATCCAACGGTCGCGAGAGATGACAGCGTTGCACTCACGTGCTGACACGTGAGAACAACGCTGTGGGGGCATTTGTTTCCTGATTTAAAATCAGGAAAGCTTCTGGGAAAAGCTTCAAAAGAGGCCACGTGCTTACACGTGACAGCAGTCACGTGTTGACACGTGACCTATAAAATACAGAAAAAGAAGCATTTTGATTCGCTGATCAAGTCAAGAAAAAAAGCTTCAGAAGAGGTCACGTGCTCCCACGTGACCAGGGTCACGTGTCGACACGTGACGTTCAAAGCAGCAAACTCGCTCTCCAATTGAACCAAAGAAAGGAGCGCCAGACAGGGGTCACGTGCTCACACGTGACCAGGCGTCACGTGGTAGCACGTGATGGCTACAACAGCAACCGGAAGATAGCGCAGAAAGGAAGAGGATTCTTCATTCCAAAGGGGGTCACGTGTCTACACGTGACCATGGGTCACGTGGTCACACGTGACCGGCTTTCAAAGCCCATTTTTTTTTTAACGACAGAATTAAATTCTGAAGGAAATTCGAATCTTTCCAAAGGAAAGTAATTATTTGGGACTAATCAAATTAAAGATTCAGAGATGATTAAATATCATCTATCTATGGAAAATCTCGGG
Organism: Agapanthus africanus; assembly: GCA_030015575.1. Taxonomy (NCBI): domain Eukaryota; kingdom Viridiplantae; phylum Streptophyta; class Magnoliopsida; order Asparagales; family Amaryllidaceae; genus Agapanthus; species Agapanthus africanus. The sequence goes on from CM057338.1 coordinate 966,457,039, forward strand.
TTTGGAAAGATTTCCCCTTTAAATCTAACCAAAATAACAAGGGAGAATCTCTGGATTTAAAATCCAATGGTGAATAAAATTCACCTAATCATCCAACGGCCCAAAATGAATGATGAATGCAAATCAAATATCAATGAAGATTCGTCAAAAACTGATTGATTCGGCTGCTTCTCCTATAAATAGGAGCCAAAAGACACAGAGAAATAGATACATGCGCAGAGAAGAAAAAAGAAAAAAGGAGAAGAGCTTTGATACTTTGAAAAGACTCGGATCTTCTGCAAAAAACCCTAGGTAAGAAAGGGAAGGCCTTTTGAAAGAAAGAGAATTTAATTCTCAACAGAGTTTAACTCTGATAATGTGAAAACAGAAGAATATATTTCCTCTCTCTTTGATAGAGGATCTGCAAAGTGCACATCTCCCCTTAAGGTTGAGAATTTAATTCTCAATGGGTTGAGATCCTGCCATACAGATCCAAAACATAGAGAAGGAATGCAAGCACGAGAATTTAATTCTCACAGAACTATAGGAATTTAATTCCTTTAAAATAAAAGTAGGGCTTGACCCTATATTATGGGAATTTAATTCCTTCAGAACAAAAAAGAAACAGGGTTTAACCCTAATTAAGAACCTAGTTCTGTTGAAACAGCAGGAATTTAGTTCCCTTAATCATAATTTAACAGAGAATGGAAGTTTAAACTCCTTAAGAACTTTTATTAGGGTCTAACCCTATTCAGCCCTTCACGTATATGAGGAATTTAATTCCCACAGAAAATTCGGAGTTAAACTCTATTCCAGAAAACAAAGTCTTCGAAAGGAAGTAGGAATTTAATTCCTCTGAAATTTACAGTTCGAGGAATTTAATTCCTGAAAAAAAGATTAACAAAGCCTCTAAACAAAATACTTTGAGGCAGCATCCCACGTGACCCACGTGACCCTCGGCAGAAGCTCCAATACATAGGCATTTGAATGCCCATCACGTGACGGCACGTGATGCTCTGAAAGACGCGATAATCTCAGCAGAATAAATGAAGGGAGGGCGCTCTCACGCGCTGCCACGTGACCCCTCTTGCCTTAGTGTTTAGCACTAAATTAAAACTCTCGAACCCAGTGTTAAAACACTGTTGGGCCTTAGTGTTCAACACTAAATAAAAAGCTTTATCTGCAGTGTTCAACACTGATTACCTTAGTGTTTAAACACTAATCTGAGATCTTCATTTGCAGTGTTCAACACTGATTACCTTAGTGTTTAACACTAATCTAAAAAAGCATTGTTGCTGGTGTTTAACACCAAATATTCTCTTAGTGTTAAACACTAACTTGCCAACCCCATTCCCAGTGTTCAACACTGACTGCTCTGTAATGTTTTAACACTATGCTTTGGCCCAATTGGCCTAAATGGATAGAGGCAAAGCCTCTCCTGATTGGACTTAGCCCAAGATGGCCATAAGTCCTCAATTGGTGATTAACCGGTCCAATGGACTCATAACCTAATTAATTCGTCTTGACCCCAAACTGGGCCAAGGACTATTTAATCCACTCCGGTTCTAGGGTACATCTCGTCACTCCTTTGATACTTGGCATTGTAATCCCTCAATGTCTTCAAAGAGGTAACGGGTCCCGACGACCACACATTGATATGGACTGTGGGGTCCTTAAACTCATGTCTAATGCAAATTCCTGGTTACGTGGAACGCGGATAATGTCACTCTTTGACCCCGTGGAAAACGTCCAGAGCGGAGCCTGGTCCTCGCCAAGCACGGCAGTGAACCCGTGTGAAGCATCCAGAGCACAGCGGACTGTGGAGTCCTTAAACCCATGGACTACGACGTCCTTAACCTTGACCGAGATGTCTTAAAACTAACGACGGACCGCAATGTCCTTAAACTACCCACGGACCGCAATGTCCTTAAACTACCCATGGACCGCAACGTCCCTAAACTAGAACAATAGAGCCCTTTCCTACGCTCTTTTGTTGGACCTAAACGGTCCCGTTTAAGTCGATCTTAGCCTCGAAGATGGCTAACACGTCCTTAAACCCTCAAACATACTGGACTACGAATCCCCCAAATTAACTCCGGCTCAAGGGGACATCTCTGAACTCCTCTGACATCTGTCGTTGTAATCCTTCAACGTCGTCAGAGAGGTGATGGGTCCCGACAGCCATACAGACGATGGACCACTATGTCCCTAAACTGGAACATTAGAGTTCAAACACTCTTTTGTCGGATCTAAACGATCCCGTTAAGTTGATCTTAGTCACAGAGTTAGACTAACGTATCCTTAACAAACGTTTGAGTTGATCTTAGCCTCGAGTAGGGCTGACGTATCCTCAAACCAAAACCCCCCCAAACCCAAATTTAAGATAATGCGGATTTGGACTAGTCCACACCCTACGGGCGACGACATAATTCAGTCTCCGTAAACAATCCACGGGCAATAAAACAAACACCCACGACACGAAGTGACCATCTGGAGAAGGAGAAAGTTGTTACCGCAATGCGGTAGCGTAATTAACTGCAGGGGCTTGCGCCTGCAGGGAAGAGCGTCCCCACAATCAAAAACCCCTCAAACGAGGGGGAATCTGATGAAGTCTGCTACATCGGTCGCATCCGTTTAAACCTTCGATATATGGTGCCATAAATCAACTTGGCATCTTCGGAGAGGTGGACGGATAGCACCAATTAGCATCTGCCCCGAACCTAACGCCTCAGACGTCCCAACGTCCCGGCCGCCGTTCGGAGGGGAACAGTTGGGATTTCCCGCCTCCTTATATACGTGGAATTTGGGGATCGTGTATCCCGGCGGGTACTTTATTTGGTCATACCAGCCCGGATAGGGTCGTCCAGTCTTAACGATCTGCCCGGCCGTTTCACTCGCATGATGAGCTCGTATTTGCTGAGCGATGTACTCATCCAGAGCGTCTTTGGAGATGGTCTCCTCCTTGGCTGCTGAAAGAGCCTGAGGAGGGTTCGATGTCTCTCCTCTGTCGTCTTCAATTATTACTGGAGGATCTTCGGCTGGGGGATCCGGCTGGATCATCATGCCTACCATATCTTGGAATAGAAGGGCCATTTGTTTTATATTGGCCGCTTGTTCCGGCCTCTTTGTCCTTCTTCTCAAGCATTCTCCGAAGGAATTCGGCATCAGTTTCCTGCTCACGGCGCTGCTTCGAGGATGTCTCCGGGCTTTCTTTTGGTCCGTAAGTGCGGCCATAGCTGTTAGCATTTCTTGGAGCTTTTGTTGTTGTTGCTCCTGAACCTTAGTCACTGATTGCGTAAGCGGTCGATGACCTGTGGAGATACGGCTATCCTCTTTTCCGGATGCCATATAAATGGTGTGCACCACCATGCCCCCAGACTTGGGGCGTTTAGATTCAACGTTCTTGCGATTCATCGCAGACACCGAGATTTTCTCCAGCTTTCTCCTCTTGTGAGCGGTCGAGGTTGAGGGGGTCGTTGCAGCGGGCACCCAAGTAGACGACACCTTCTGCGGTATAGTAGGGTAATCCCTTTCTCGCCGAATTTTCATCTTTTTCTATCGGTGGGGGTAGTCTTGATCAATCGCGGAGTCTTGGACCTGTCGCCAGACCTTGTGAATTTTGGAGGACAGCCGCTGAGGGGGCTGCTCCAGCTTCGCCTTTGTAGCGCTCTCCATAAGTGGAGTAGATCTTTTCAGCACGGCCGTCGGAGAGTTCTTGTGCACCCTCCTAAGTGGTTCAAAGCTGTTCCTAATTTGAACAGCAACATCAACTTCCACAGTCGGAGTTGGCGGAGTCAATCCAGAAGGATAGTTGCCCCCAGCCTTCCTTACTCGGCGCCAGTGGCGACGTCGAGCGTGTCGAGCCGATGGGATTGTCTCAGCTGTAGGGGTGACTTTCTCATGCCCCTGTGTTGGTCAGAAGTTGTCATCGTCAGCCTATTGAAGACTGATGTCCTCTGAGTGGGGATAACCAACCTATCGAAGGCAGACTTCCGAGCAGGAGAAGCGGCCTTGACGATTTCACCTGGAACAGGAGCTGAAACAGTCAGTCTTGTGAAGACCGGCCCTTTGGCAGGAGAAGCCGCCTCGACGATTTTATGAGCAGGAATGGCTATCCGCTTAGGGATAACCCTTTCTGGTATTGCAGGCTTCTTCATAGGCCCAAATGAGGTTTGTCCCAGTCTGTCAAAGACTGAGGCGTTGAAGCTGGATGACCTGTTGAGAGGGGCCGCAGTAGTTGTGAGCCGATTAAAGACCGAGCTCTTTAGGGCTTCTTGCGATGGTACAGGGGCGTTGAAGCTCATCGGTGGGAGTATGGTTCCGAAGAAAAATCCAGTGGTGGCCTGAGTCACCTGTTCCACCGGCATAGCGAAGACGGAGGCCGCTTGGGGCCCGTAAGTCACTCCTCCGGACGGGACGGAGCGAGAGTTGCAGTTACAGTTAGTGCAGTTTGAAGTCATTGATCTTCTGTTTTCTGCACGGAGCAAGACACCAAATCTTAGTACCTCGTATCCACAGGCAACCATAGCAAACCGCGATTCGTTCGTGAACACGACAGACGAAGTGTGGAGTGGAAAGAGGAAAAGGTCCTACCGGACGTGCCAGAATCTGTTCCCCTCCGAAACGCGGAGACGCGATAAACGTCTAGCCTGAATTTCGGGACAGATGCTAATTGGTGCTATCCATCCACCTCTCCGAAGATGCCAAGTTGATTTATGACATCGTGTATCGAAGGTTTAAACGGATGCGGCCGATGTAGCAGACTTCGTCAGATTCCCCCTTATTGTGAGGGGTTTTTGATTGTGGGGACGCTCTTCACTGCAGGCGCAAGCCCCTGTAGTTAATTATGCTACCGCATCGCGGTAACAACTTTCTCCTTCTCCAGATGGTCACTTCGTGTCGTGGATATTTTTTTTGTTTGTGGTTGCCCGTGGATTATATACGGAGACTAATTTATATTGTCGCCCGTAGGGTGTGGACTAGTCCAAATCCGTATATTCTTAGATTTGGGTTTGGGGGGTTGGGTTTAAGGATACGTTAGCCCCATTTGAGACTAAGATCAACTTAAACGTTTGTTAAGGATACGTTAGTCTCATTTTAGACTAAGATCAACTTAACGGGATCATTTAGATCCAACACAAGAGCATTTGGGCTCTATTGTTTATTGCGGTCGATTAGTTTAAGGACATTACGGTCCAATGTTAGTTTAAAGACATTGCGGTCGAATGTTAGTTTAAGGACATCACGGCCGATTGTTAGTTTAAGGACATTACGGTTCAATGTTAGTTTAAAGACATCATGGTCGAGATTAAGAACATCATAGTCCGTGAGTTTAAAGACCTCACAGTCAAGGTTAAGGACGTCATAGTCCATGAGTTTAAGGACCCCACAGTCCAATATTAGTTTAAAAACATCACGGTCGAGGTTAAGGACATCATAGTCCGTGAGTTTAAGGACCCCACAGTCCAATATTTAGAGACATCGTAGTCTGTGAAATGTGTGGTTGTCGAGACCCGTCACCTCTTTGAAGACGTTGAGAGATTACAACGATAAATATCAAATGAGTGAAGAGATGTACCCTTGAACCAAGGTTGATTGGGGATCTGTAGTCCAATTTGGAACTAAGATCAATTAATTAGATTATAAGCTCATTGGCTCAGTTAAATCTGAATTGAGGACTTATGGCCAGTTTGGGCTAAGTCCAATTAGATTAGAAATATTGGCTCTTTGTTGGACCATTACACACTTGTCTGGGTTCAAACCCACATTATTTAGCAATGCTAAACTAGAATTTGAAGGCTCTAATACATTTTTGTCTTTGACTGAGCATTAAACATTGTAGTTATAAGTTTTACTCAACTTTGAGGTTTAGTTAAAGGAGAGGTTCTTGCCTCTGAAAACTTAGCCAATTTGGCTAAGATTGGCTTTAAAATAGTGTTAAACACTAGAGGACAACAGTGTTAAACACTGGAAATGAAATGCTCTAAGTAGTGTTAAACACTAGAGGACAACAGTGTTAAACACTGGAAATGAAACCCTTAAATTAGTGTTAAACACTAGCTAGGAATGGGTCACGTGGGGACACGTGAGGGCACCCAAAGGTGGGGCCAGATCTCCTTTACTTTGTTCTGCAAATAAGTGTTAAACACTTTTGATTTTCTGGCCATCACGTGTTGACACGTGATGGATATTTGTGCATTGGTTATTAAAGGATTTATTAAGGGTCACGTGGTAACACGTGAGAGCGCCCAAAGTCAATATTGCCTTTGCTTTTATTCTCTTTGTTTTGGAGGTCACATGGGAGCACGTGAGGCATTGCCTCAAAGCTTTTTCCTTCTCATTTTTGGGGGGTCTGTTTAAGGGTCGTGTGGGAACACGTGACCTAGTTTTGTTCTCTCTTTTCTGCTCATTGAGAATGGGGGTCACGTGTTACCACGTGACCAAGTTCTTTACGTGCATGGAGAGCTTTAAGTCTCTTGTTTTAAGAACTAAATTCTCTGTAGGGTTAAACCCTAATTCTGTTTTAGAGGAATTAAATTCTTATGTATATGGAAGAATTAAATTCTTATATAGGGTTAAACCCTAGTTTTGTTTTGGAAGAATTAAATTCCTATGAATCTGGGAGAATTAAATTCTCACATAGGGTTAAACCCTAGTTCTGTTTTGGAGGAATTAAATTCCTATGAATTTGGGAGAATTAAATTCTCATATAGGGTTAAATCCTAGTTCTGTTTTGGAGGAATTAAATTCCTATGAATTTGGGGGAATTAAATTCCTTAAACTCAATTCTCTCTCCAAGTTTTGGATCTGCATGTCAGAATCTCCCCGATGAGAATTAAATTCTCAACTTGTGGGGAGATCTACTTCTGTAAATCTTCAAACAAAGGATGAACTAAGTTCTTATTCAGAAAAGTTAAACTCTTAAATTGAGAATTAAATTCTCTTTATTTTACGGAACTTAGATCTCTTTCCCCTTTCACACCTAGGGTTTCTTTTCTCTGAAGATATCTTTTTTTTCTTTTTTAAGAATTAAATTCTCCTCTCTTTTTTCTCTCTGTTGTTGTTATCTCCCCAAAAAGTAGATCCCCTCTCTTCTCTTCTTGGCTCCTATTTATAGGAGAAAGAAAAGAATCAATTTGTTTAGTCAATCTTTCATTGAAAGATTTTGGTTGTTTTCTGTAACCAACATGATCTTTTAGATCACTCAGGGAATTTTATTCACCATTGGATTTTTAATCCAAAAGTTATTTTATCTGTTATTCCTGGCAAATTTCAGGGAAATCTTTCCTTGTATAAAATCTTTCCATAAATTGGTGATTTTTAATCACCATTGGATTTTAATCCAACGGTGCTCCATTTTACAGAGCACCATTTTTTTGTTTGGAAAGATTTAGAGAAATATTTAGGGTTTTTGATTCCCTCTTAATTAGAATTTAATTCTATTAATTCATAGATCTTTAGGAACCTATCACGTGTTGACACGTGACCTACTGATTAAGCATTTGACCAGAATTTAATTCTGTTGTTTTAAAGAACTCAAGAATTATCACGTGTCAGCACGTGACCCTTGGTCACGTGTTGGCACGTGATGCCCCATTGGGATTTTTCCTTATTATTTTATTATACCTTTAATTCTTTTTAGTGGGTTTAAGGCCCATCACGTGTTGGCACGTGACCCCACTGATTAATTATTTCCAATTATTTATTTTATTCAGTTCTTACAGGCTTTGCCTGTAAATGGTCACGTGTCTGCACGTGATACCCGGTCACGTGTGGGCACGTGATGCCCGGTCACGTGTGGGCACGTGATGCCCCATAACTTTTGATCCCGGATGAATTATGAGGCTCATAATATATCAAATCGAAGGCTTTTTCGAGACGTTTTCGATACCATCAGAATTTAGCTATTTCACATTCAGTAGTTTGTCAAAATACAGCCCGGAAATTACTGGTTCACATTTTCTTAAACGTATCGCTGCCATTAGATACCTTGGGCTCTTTTGCGCAGAAAATTTTCTAGCGGGAACAGCGCCGCGTTTCGTCGGCCCCCGTTGTACCCCCGATGACACAACCATGATTTGGCTGATTATCAACTCGCCGGGAGAGGGATGGTGCTCTTGCTCACGGTTGGCTTGCTGCTTGTCTCGCAAGTACCTTGCTAGGTTCCCTAAGCGGATCAACTCCTCGATGTAGTCTCGGAGCTGCTTGCAGTTCTCAGTGTGGTGGCCCTGCGACCTGTTGAAAGCGCAGTAGGGGCCCCGGGTACGCTTGGCCGTCTTATTCAAGACTAGGGGAGTTTGAAGAACCTCTCGCCTTTTGCGTCCTCCAACAGTTCCGTCTGGGAGACGTTGAGCGGGGTGTACTCCTGAAACTTCGGAGAGTAGGGCTTTGGCCGCTCGATCTTATTTTTCTCCTCCCTGGCCCTTTTCGTCTGATCGGCTTGCTCTGTCCGGGTTAGGTTGGCGTTCACCTCGGACTCAAGCTGGATCTCACGTTCGGTCCAGGCCTTTACCTCGGCCATGGTCTTAGGTTGCACTAATGCAAAGGAGCGTAGCCACTCCTTGTGCTTAAGACCCGACCTATTGGCCGTAATGACCGCCTCGTCCCGGTGCTCTGAGACCTCAAGGAGAGAGTTGTAGAAGCGGGTGACGTATCCTTTGAAGGATTCCTTGTCCCCGCTCTTTATGGTGAAGAGATGATCAACGGTCCGCTTCTGCTGTCTGTTCCCGACGAAATGACCGAGAAATTGGGTGGCCAGCTCATCGAAGGTAGAGATTGAGTATGGCGCGAGTCCTCGGAACCAGTCTCGTCCAGAGCAGATGAGAGTGGCGGGAAAGCACGACATTGCGCGGCGTCTGAATTGTCCTGGAAACTCATCCCGGCTGTGAACGCGTCCAAATGGTCTTTCGGGTCAGACTTTCCGTCGAAGAGAGAGACCTTCGGGGGCTTGTTCCGAGAGGAGACGTGGACGGCGAGTAGCTCTTTAGTGAAGGGCTTCGTGAGCGAGTCGGTGGAATATTTAGCCCCGTTGCTTGAAGGACGATTTTCCCAATGTATGCCCTCGATCTTCTTTTCGAGGGCGTCGAGTCGGTCGGAGTATCCCAACAATTCGGCATACTCTGATTTATGGCCTGTGCTGTTGGCGACTTGCGCCTGGCCGCGGCTTCGGTTCCATTCGATGAGTTTTCTTAGGTCCCCTGGCGAGGTCGTTTTCGAGCTACCATGGTGAGTCCCGTCTGCATGCCCCTGTCGTGGGAGGGGGCGCCGGTCATGCCTGGGAGTAGGCGAACTGACGGACACCTCTTCGGGAGGGACATGAGCGCGATGGGCCTGTTCATACCATAATATTGCATTATTATATTCCCCATTCTTATTTGTTTTATAAATAAACAGGTGCTTTTGATGCATGTCTGCTACATATTACAGGTTACAGGTTCTTGGACAGAAAACAGTGAAAACGATGAAAAGACGATGCAAAAGTGGACTTTGACCAACAAACAGAAGACTCTTGATCAAGTCTACATCAAAGATAAAATTCACAAAGTACAAGGCAATCCAAGGTCTAAGATTACCAAGCGAACGGTTAAAAGTCCACCATAATTATTCACTGGAGATCTGGAAGAAACATAGAAGCTATTTTAATAAAAGAACCAAATAATAAGGAAGCCCAAAGACAGAAAATCCCACAAAGGAAATTTCAAGGCCCAATACTTCCCTTTAAAGAGACAGAGACACAAAATTTTACCAAAGCTTGAAGTCTACTTTGACTAAGTCTTCCTAAGGATATTTGGTAAATGTAGACATGCGAATCAATTGTAACCTAGGGTTTCTATCTCCTATAAATAGAAGCTCAAATCATTGTATTCTTTTCATGCATCCCTTCATTAATAAAATTCAGATTTCTTATGGAGAGCATCGGTGTTTCTTTTCAATTCATGAATTCAGATCTGACAATCCTGCGTTGATGATTGGAGAGATGCATCTGTAAGTAGATTTAATTCCTTGCTCTAGTTTAGATTTCAATTCCTGCGCTAGGTAATTTTCATTCTCTGCCCTAGATAAATGTTCTTAAATTCCCTAATGAGTGGGTAGTCTCCTCGCTTGTTAGGGTTAGATCTGGGGAAGGTTTGAGAGACGAAGATCTCTCATCCCCTTTCTTGCCCGTCATATATTTTCATAGAACTCCATGCATACCTTCTTATTCCGCTCCCTACGGCATTCTACCCACGAGGTAGCGGTGATACCGTAGTCTAAAGGCCCGGATTTTAAGGTTTTCCATGGAGGTTAGGGTAAAGATTTCTAAAGGAAGGATAAGGATCTAGAGGAAGAACAATCTTCCCAATCATCCTAATCCCTTTTATTAATATTTACCATAACACCTAATTAGATCTTCATATGGGTATAGAAAGCGATGAGATTTATAGACTTTCCAAACTTAACCTAGACCTAACCGTAGCAAGATTTAGATATAGATTAATTCAGTTTTTAGATTTAATAATCAATCCGGCTCCCATCGGAATTAACTCGTTTGAGCGAATAGGAGATTCACAACATCCCTTTGGACTGACCCGTACTCACCGGCTAGCTATCAAGCGACCCCGTTCTTGATTGCGGTAATAGATAGTTTTTGAGATCAACCAAATGGCGCCGTTGCCGGGGATGGCGTGTTATTTCCTTTTCGCAATTTCAGGTTAATAAAAATTTAAGAAAATCATAAAAATCTGAAAAATCACAAAAAATATAAAAATATATCAATTGTTATTTTTTGGAAAGGGTACTTTGTGTTTGAATTTTGCAGGAACAATCGAGACGGATCTGAAAAATTTCCAGAAAGCGAAACAGAAAACGGGATATCGGAACAGAAGAGATTTTTAACAACAGAACAGTGGAATTTTTCTGGAGATCTAAACCTCCCACCTCACCGCCCTTCCGCAGCCAAAACCTGCCTTAGGCCGCGGAACCGCGGCCGCCCTGTCGAGTCATCGCGTAAAAAAAATTTTGGGGATCCGAGCCGTCAAGAAGACCGCGGAAACGCGTTGGTATCCCACTTAAACCGCGGAAACGCGGCAGTGTTGTGGCCTTATCTGCTGAAATTTTTTCTGTAAGCCTCTCTGTTTCTTCTCGGTACATTTTGAAATATCTTTTCTGAAAATTCCTGCAGGATTCTGTGTGCTATAAAAATATTTTCCCATCCAAATAACAATTTTGTGCAGGATTTGTGCGCCTCGTTTAAAATAATAATTGATTGCAAGTAATCATTTTTGTTGCATATCTTTTCTCGAATATCTTTTTGCAACAATTTTTTCCGAATAAAGATTCTTTGTGATATGCTTAAAATAATAACTGATTGCAAGTAATATTTTTCGGTTGCATATCTTTAATTAAAAAATCTTTTTGCAACAATTTTCAAATAAAGAAAAAGAAAAAGGAAAATTAGTATTAGAAAACTTGCAAACTTTTGCCGCAAATAAATCCTTGCACCAGCCAACTTTCTTTCTTTCACCCTTTCTTCTAACATGGGTACCCCACATAATAAATCACTTGCCGAACTTTGGTATCCCGAACCTAATTTTGCGTCGTTCGGCAATTTGTTCGATCAATTTAAAGACGATCCTTCCATGCCTAAAATATCTTTGAAAGATCAAATAGAGGCATCTAGGAGAAACAATTCGACTTTTCAACCCACTTTGTGTCAACCAAGTCAATCTTTACCACATCCATATGTTGATACCACTTTTTCAAGTCCTTCTGTCACTCCTAAGCCGATGTCCATTGCTGAGCATATTGTTCAATCTCGCAGCCGATCTTTCACCCCTCTCCACTCATCTAGTTCTAGGGATCCGCACGACTATTCATCTTTTTATCCATATGTTGACCCTACCCCTGTCCAATCACCCACTTCCTACCAGTCCTACCTGACCTTCGCACCTTCACTAGACACTGCTTCTACACAGCCTTTTGGGAGTTTCACATATCCAAACAATTTCGAATCTTTTGCTGAAACCCCCTTACCACCCAAGTCTAGTTTGGAAGAGTCGTTGGAGGCTTATATTGCAACAACAAACAAAATGGTTAGGAATGTGGAAGCGTCCGTGGCCGCCCTTATACAACCTGCTGAACCGGTAGCTAGTTTCCCGCTAGCTCCAAATTTTTCAATGTATGAGGAGGTGGTTGGACAGAATGAGAATGCGAGAGAATTTCCAAATCAAACCTACCCTTACCCAATTGAAGCCCACAACTCCGGTTTTCCATCGATTGTTCTAAATGATTCACCAGTTCAAAATAAAAACGAGTTGTGTGATTTTGTAGTGTTTGATTTGCCAACTTGTGAAGAACCCCTTTCGAGTGAAACCGCACCTATTCCGTTTGACCTTTACACCTCCACTCTAGAACCTAAATTGATAAATATCCATGCTTTAGATGAGGTGTCTAAGAAAATTGATTTTCACTTAAGTAAGGATATAGACGCCGGGAATATTTCGGATGATGAACCTGTCGATTTAATTGAAATTTTATGTTCAAATCATCATCCCGAGTTATTAAATGTTTCTCCCGAATCTCATATGCGTCTTGACTTTGATGATAATGGCATGGATGAGATAAGTATTAAGGAGAATTATGAGGATAGTATTGAGGAGAGTAGTGAGGATCATATCGAGGTTGAACCATTTTTCTTTGATGTGTCGGATTTTCCAATTCATCCTCTTGAATCTTTACCTAAATCACCCACCCTCTTTTCCATCGTTCCGACCACGCCTCATTTCACGCTTGACGACTGTGAGCTTGAAAACTTTTCCTTTGAATCTGACACAGTTCTCACAACTGATGACACTTACGAGTGTTTCACTTTTTCGGACGATATTGAAGTCTCACCGCCCGAGTTTGAGTCCTTTGCATTTTCAGATGAGTTAGTTAATCCATCAGACTCGGTTGCTTACAGTCGTTTCGAACTATTGATGGAATCTTTCCAGTTCGACACAGTTTACTACGGTGAGAATGAGACCATCCCTAATTCACTCCCTTTCGTCCTTCCTATTGTTCCGACCGTGCAAGTGACCGTTACGCTTTCATCTCCTATACCAAGTTCGGCGTACCCATGTTTTCTTGCGAATCTTGAGGGATTTGATCCCATTTCTCGACGGGTTGATAGGTTAGCACAATCGCTTTTAACACACCGGTCATCACAAATTGCGCTAATTTATTCTCTCGCTTTACACCCTCAAGTTCGTACTCCACTTCTTTCTTCTTTTCGCCATTCTTCTCCCCCACCGAGACCATATTCTCTTCTTCCCACATGGTCTCGCGTGTTTCTCATTTCTTTCTTCTGCACCCCATTCTTTCACCAACTTGACCATTACCACGATAAGATTTTTGAATGATTGGTGCTAACTTTTGGCTTGTGTAAGGCCGAGCCTAAGTTTGGGGAGAACCTTTGTATATATGTATATATATATTTTGTTTTCTTTTTCTATTAAAAAAAATTCAAAACAATAAAATAAAAAAAATTATAAATAAATAAATAGGGGAGTGCCGACATTTTGACCCTCTTGGTGTAGCATGACAGTGAGGACACTGTCAAGTTTAAGTTTGGGGGTATGCTCGGTATGTCTTCTTCCCTCGCATTCATATGTATATTTTTGCATTTGCATACTTATTTTAAAACCCATAAAAATTGAAAAATTTCAAAAATTATAAAAATTAATGTATTCAATTTTGGCCATATTTGACTTGAGTTTAACAAATAGGTTACCTAGCTAGAAACAACTAGATCTTAGACTTAGTAAATTAAAAATCCTAAAAATAACCTTCTTTAGAGTTTAACGGTAGAAAGTATATGTCCTTATAGTTTATTTAGAAATAGGCAAATTTTGGATTCACTTCTTGGGCTAAGTCGAAACGAAGGAAAAGTATTGATGTTCTTATTAGAGTATAAGTTTGAAAAATAGTTCCTAGTTTAAGTCTAGATTCTGAAAATGTATACCCTACAAACTGCATCATCACGCACCTTGAAACTTGGAATAGTAGAAGAGACCTTGAAATGCTCTTGTCTAAAGTCCTTAGTACGAAGAAAATGAAAAAAAATATAAGTGTGAATAAAGAATAAAAAAAAAATGGACACTGGTTTTTGTGATTACTTAAGGCTGCAAAAATAGAAAAATATTCAGCGAGGGTGCCTCATCACCTAGTGCCTTAGACCAACTGGTTTGGGAGTCACAGCTAAAAGCCTTGGGTGTTGCAAGACTAGGAATTACGCTTTAATGTGCATGCACATCTTGTAATCGGTTGTTGGTACCTCAAGAAGTATTAACGGTCGCATGAAGGACGTGTAAGCAAAATTTAATTAAAAATTCACTTACTAAGAAGTGCTTTGGACAACGGACAAGAGTATGATTGCTTGATTTGAATTTCCAAGTGTAGGGATGATTTATACACACACGTGGGGATATATGATTGGAGTTTAGATGAGAGAAAGGAATGAAGAATAAAACTTGTATCTTTAATAGAGTTGATAAAAATTCCTGAGTGGAGATGTAACCCTAGAAGGAAAACTTAAGAGATGCCGAAAGCTAAGTAAGTCTATAGAACATATATAATCTTAAGTTAAATGATGAGGAGGTGTGAAGAATATGGGTGGATAATTTATGAGTTGACGATAATAGAATTCCTTGTTAGAAAATCTAATTGGAAAACAAAAGTCGAAAAAGCCAAATTGATAGGATTTTGTGGGTAGTATCCGCTGAAAACCCTCAGGAGACAACACTCCTCCTACTACGGACACTTAGAGGTTTAACGGCTTGTTGCACGAGCTCAGTGCAATCGCGTTTCCCTGTGAAAGTGCGGTTAGGTTTTTTGTAGAGAATAAAAATAAGTTTGCTCGAGGACGAGCAAAAGATAAGTTTGGGGGTATTTGTTCATACCATAATATTGCATTATTATATTCCCCATTCTTATTCGTTTTATAAATAAACAGGTGCTTTTGACGCATGTCTGCTACATATTACAGGTTACAGGTTCTTGGACAGAAAACAGTGAAAACGATGAAAAGACGATGCAAAAGTGGACTTTGACCAACAAACAGAAGACTCTTGATCAAGCCTACATCAAAGATAAAATTCACAAAGTACAAGGCAATGCAAGGTCCAAGATTACCAAGCGAACGGTTAAAAGTCCACCATAATTATTCACTGGAGATCTGGAAGAAACATAGAAGCTATTTTAATAAAAGAACCAAATAATAAGGAAGCCCAAAGACAGAAAATCCCACAAAGGAAATTTCAAGGCCCAATACTTCCCTTTAAAGAGACAGAGACATAAAATTTTACCAAAGCTTGAAGTCTACTTTGACTAGGTCTTCCTAAGGATATTTGGTAAATGTAGACATGCGAATCAATTGTAACCTAGGGTTTCTATCTCCTATAAATAGAAGCCCAAATCATTGTATTCTTTTCATGCATCCCTTCATTAATAAAATTCAGATTTCTTATGGAGAGCATCGGTGTTTCTTTTCAATTCATGAATTCAGATCTGACAACCCTGCGTTGATGATTGGAGAGATGCATCTGTAAGTAGATTTAATTCCTTGCTCTAGTTTAGATTTCAATTCCTGCGCTAGGTAATTTTCATTCTCTGCCCTAAATAAATGTTCTTAAATTCCCTAATGAGTGGGTAGTCTCCTCGCTTGTTAGGGTTAGATCTGGGGAAGGTTTGAGAGACGAAGATCTCTCATCCCGTTTCTTGCCCGTCATATATTTTCATAGAACTCCATGCATACCTTCTTATTCCGCTCCCTACGGCATTCTACCCACGAGGTAGCGGTGATACCGTAGTCTAAAGGACCGGATTTTAAGGTTTTCCATGGAGGTTGGGATAAAAATTTCTAAAGGAAGGACAAGGATCTAGAGGAAGAACAATCTTCCCAATCATCATAATCCCTTTTATTAATATTTACCATAACACCTAATTAGATTTTCATATGGGTATAGAAAGCGGTGAGATTTATAGACTTTCCAAACTTAACCTAGACCTAACCATAGCAAGATTTAGATATAGATTAATTCAGTTTTTAGATTTAATAATCAATCCGGCTCCCATCGGAATTAACTCGTTTGAGCGAATAGGAGATTCACAACATCCCTGTGGACTGACCCGTACTCACCGGCTAGCTATCAAGCGACCCCGTTCTTGATTGCGGTAATAGATAGTTTTTGAGATCAACCAAATGGCGCCGTTGCCGGGGATGGCGTGTTATTTCCTTTTCGCAATTTCAGGTTAATAAAAATTTAAGAAAATCATAAAAATCTGAAAAATCACAAAAAATATAAAAATATATCAATTGTTATTTTTTGGAAAGGGTACTTTGTGTTTGAATTTTGCAGGAACAATCGAGACGGATCTGAAAAATTTCCAGAAAGCGAAACAGAAAACGGGATATCGGAACAGAAGAGATTTTTAACAACAGAACAGTGGAATTTTTCTGGAGATCTAAACCTCCCACCTCACCGCCCTTCCGCAGCCAAAACCTGCCTTAGGCCGCGGAACCGCGGCCGCCCTGTCGAGTCATCGCGTAAAAAAAATTTTGGGGATCCGAGCCGTCAAGAAGACCGCGGAAACGCGTTGGTATCCCACTTAAACCGCGGAAACGCGGCAGTGTTGTGGCCTTATCTGCTGAAATTTTTTCTGTAAGCCTCTCTGTTTCTTCTCGGTACATTTTGAAATATCTTTTCTGAAAATTCCTGCAGGATTCTGTGTGCTATAAAAATATTTTCCCATCCAAATAACAATTTTGTGCAGGATTTGTACGCCTCGTTTAAAATAATAATTGATTGCAAGTAATCATTTTTGTTGCATATCTTTTCTCGAATATCTTTTTGCAACAATTTTTTCCGAATAAAGATTCTTTGTGATATGCTTAAAATAATAACTGATTGCAAGTAATATTTTTCGGTTGCATATCTTTAATTAAAAAATCTTTTTGCAACAATTTTCAAATAAAGAAAAAGAAAAAGGAAAATTAGTATTAGAAAACTTGCAAACTTTTGCCGCAAATAAATCCTTGCACCAGCCAACTTTCTTTCTTTCACCCTTTCTTCTAACATGGGTACCCCACATAATAAATCACTTGCCGAACTTTGGTATCCCGAACCTAATTTTGCGTCGTTCGGCAATTTGTTCGATCAATTTAAAGACGATCCTTCCATGCCTAAAATATCTTTGAAAGATCAAATAGAGGCATCTAGGAGAAACAATTCGACTTTTCAACCCACTTTGTGTCAACCAAGTCAATCTTTACCACATCCATATGTTGATACCACTTTTTCAAGTCCTTCTGTCACTCCTAAGCCGATGTCCATTGCTGAGCATATTGTTCAATCTCGCAGCCGATCTTTCACCCCTCTCCACTCATCTAGTTCTAGGGATCCGCACGACTATTCATCTTTTTATCCATATGTTGACCTTACCCCTGTCCAATCACCCACTTCCTACCAGTCCTACCTGACCTTCGCACCTTCACTAGACACTGCTTCTACACAGCCTTTTGGGAGTTTCACATATCCAAACAATTTCGAATCTTTTGCTGAAACCCCCTTACCACCCAAGTCTAGTTTGGAAGAGTCGTTGGAGGCTTATATTGCAACAACAAACAAAATGGTTAGGAATGTGGAAGCGTCCGTGGCCGCCCTTATACAACCTGCTGAACCGGTAGCTAGTTTCCCGCTAGCTCCAAATTTTTCAATGTATGAGGAGGTGGTTGGACAGAATGAGAATGCGAGAGAATTTCCAAATCAAACCTACCCTTACCCAATTGAAGCCCACAACTCCGGTTTTCCATCGATTGTTCTAAATGATTCACCAGTTCAAAATAAAAACGAGTTGTGTGATTTTGTAGTGTTTGATTTGCCAACTTGTGAAGAACCCCTTTCGAGTGAAACCGCACCTATTCCGTTTGACCTTTACACCTCCACTCTAGAACCTAAATTGATAAATATCCATGCTTTAGATGAGGTGTCTAAGAAAATTGATTTTCACTTAAGTAAGGATATAGACGCCGGGAATATTTCGGATGATGAACCTGTCGATTTAATTGAAATTTTATGTTCAAATCATCATCCCGAGTTATTAAATGTTTCTCCCGAATCTCATATGCGTCTTGACTTTGATGATAATGGCATGGATGAGATAAGTATTAAGGAGAATTATGAGGATAGTATTGAGGAGAGTAGTGAGGATCATATCGAGGTTGAACCATTTTTCTTTGATGTGTCGGATTTTCCAATTCATCCTCTTGAACCTTTACCTAAATCACCCTCCCTCTTTTCCATCGTTCCGACCACGCCTCATTTCACGCTTGACGACTGTGAGCTTGAAAACTTTTCCTTTGAATCTGACACAGTTCTCACAACTGATGACACTTACGAGTGTTTCACTTTTTCGGACGATGTTGAAGTCTCACCGCCCGAGTTTGAGTCCTTTGCATTTTCAGATGAGTTAGTTAATCCATCAGACTCGGTTGCTTACAGTCGTTTCGAACTATTGATGGAATCTTTCCAGTTCGACACAGTTTACTACGGTGAGAATGAGACCATCCCTAATTCACTCCCTTTCGTCCTTCATATTGTTCCGACCGTGCAAGTGACCGTTACGCTTTCATCTCCTATACCAAGTTCGGCGTACCCATGTTTTCTTGCGAATCTTGAGGGATTTGATCCCATTTCTCGACGGGTTGATAGGTTAGCACAATCGCTTTTAACACACCGGTCATCACAAATTGCGCTAATTTATTCTCTCGCTTTACACCCTCAAGTTCGTACTCCACTTCTTTCTTCTTTTCGCCATTCTTCTCCCCCACCGAGACCATATTCTCTTCTTTCCACACGGTCTCGCGTGTTTCTCATTTCTTTCTTCTGCACCCCATTCTTTCACCAACTTGACCATTACCACGATAAGATTTTTGAATGATTGGTGCTAACTTTTGGCTTGTGTAAGGCCGAGCCTAAGTTTGGGGAGAACCTTTGTATATATGTATATATATATTTTGTTTTCTTTTTCTATTAAAAAAAAATTCAAAACAATAAAATAAAAAAAATTATAAATAAATAAACAGGGGAGTGCCGACATTTTGACCCTCTTGGTGTAGCATGACAGTGAGGACACTGTCAAGTTTAAGTTTGGGGGTATGCTCGGTATGTCTTCTTCCCTCGCATTCATATGTATATTTTTGCATTTGCATTCTTATTTTAAAACCCATAAAAATTGAAAAATTTCAAAAATTATAAAAATTAATGTATTCAATTTTGGCCATATTTGACTTGAGTTTAACAAATAGGTTACCTAGCTAGGAACAACTAGATCTTAGACTTAGTAAATTAAAAATCCTAAAAATAACCTTCTTTAGAGTTTAACGGTAGAAAGTATATGCCCTTATAGTTTATTTAGAAATAGGCAAATTTTGGATTCACTTCTTGGGCTAAGTCGAAACGAAGGAAAAGTAGTGATGTTCTTATTAGAGTATAAGTTTGAAAAATAGTTCCTAGTTTAAGTCTAGATTCTGAAAATGTATACCCTACAAACTGCATCATCACGCACCTTGAAACTTGGAATAGTAGAAGAGACCTTGAAATGCTCTTGTCTAAAGTCCTTAGTACAAAGAAAATGAAAAAAAAATATAAGTGTGAATAAAGAATAAAAAAATGGACACTGGTTTTTGTGATTACTTAAGGCTGCAAAAATAGAAAAATATTTAGCGAGGGTGCTTCATCACCTAGTGCCTTAGACCAACTGGTTTGGGAGTCACAGCTAAAAGCCTTGGGTGTTGCAAGACTAGGAATTACGCTTTAATGTGCATGCACATCTTGTAATCGGTTGTTGGTACCTCAAGAAGTATTAACGGTCGCATGAAGGACGTGTAAGCAAAATTTAATTAAAAATTCACTTACTAAGAAGTGCTTTGGACAACGGACAAGAGTATGATTGCTTGATTTGAATTTCCAAGTGTAGGGATGATTTATACACACACGTGGGGATATATGATTGGAGTTTAGATGAGAGAAATGGATGAAGAATAAAACTTGTATCTTTAATAGAGTTGATAAAAATTCCTGAGTGGAGATGTAACCCTAGAAGGAAAACTTAAGAGATGCCGAAAGCTAAGTAAGTCTATAGAACATATATAATCTTAAGTTAAATGATGAGGAGGTGTGAAGAATATGGGTGGATAATTTATGAGTTGACGATAATAGAATTCCTTGTTAGAAAATCTAATTGGAAAACAAAAGTCGAAAAGGCCAAATTGATAGGATTTTGTGGGTAGTATCCGCTGAAAACCCTCAGGAGACAACACTCCTCCTACTACGGACACTTAGAGGTTTAACGGCTTGTTGCACGAGCTCAGTGCAATCGCGTTTCCCTGTGAAAGTGCGGTTAGGTTTTTTGTAGAGAATAAAAATAAGTTTGCTCGAGGACGAGCAAAAGATAAGTTTGGGGGTATTTGTTCATACCATAATATTGCATTATTATATTCCCCATTCTTATTCGTTTTATAAATAAACAGGTGCTTTTGACGCATGTCTGCTACATATTACAGGTTACAGGTTCTTGGACAGAAAACAGTGAAAACGATGAAAAGACGATGCAAAAGTGGACTTTGACCAACAAACAGAAGACTCTTGATCAAGCCTACATCAAAGATAAAATTCACAAAGTACAAGGCAATGCAAGGTCCAAGATTACCAAGCGAACGGTTAAAAGTCCACCATAATTATTCACTGGAGATCTGGAAGAAACATAGAAGCTATTTTAATAAAAGAACCAAATAATAAGGAAGCCCAAAGACAGAAAATCCCACAAAGGAAATTTCAAGGCCCAATACTTCCCTTTAAAGAGACAGAGGCATAAAATTTTACCAAAGCTTGAAGTCTACTTTGACTAGGTCTTCCTAAGGATATTTGGTAAATGTAGACATGCGAATCAATTGTAACCTAGGGTTTCTATCTCCTATAAATAGAAGCCCAAATCATTGTATTCTTTTCATGCATCCCTTCATTAATAAAATTCAGATTTCTTATGGAGAGCATCGGTGTTTCTTTTCAATTCATGAATTCAGATCTGACAACCCTGCGTTGATGATTGGAGAGATGCATCTGTAAGTAGATTTAATTCCTTGCTCTAGTTTAGATTTCAATTCCTGCGCTAGGTAATTTTCATTCTCTGCCCTAAATAAATGTTCTTAAATTCCCTAATGAGTGGGTAGTCTCCTCGCTTGTTAGGGTTAGATCTGGGGAAGGTTTGAGAGACGAAGATCTCTCATCCCCTTTCTTGCCCGTCATATATTTTCATAGAATTCCATGCATACCTTCTTATTCCGCTCCCTACGGCATTCTACCCACGAGGTAGCGGTGATACCGTAGTCTAAAGGACCGGATTTTAAGGTTTTCCATGGAGGTTGGGATAAAGATTTCTAAAGGAAGGACAAGGATCTAGAGGAAGATCAATCTTCCCAATCATCATAATCTCTTTTATTAATATTTACCATAACACCTAATTAGATTTTCATATGGGTATAGAAAGCGGTGAGATTTATAGACTTTCCAAACTTAACCTTGACCTAACCCTAGCAAGATTTAGATATAGATTAATTCAGTTTTTAGATTTAATAATCAATCCGGCTCCCATTGGAATTAACTCGTTAGAGCGATTAGGAAATTCACAACATCCCTGTGGACCGACCCGTACTCACCGGCTAGCTATCAAGCGACGCCGTTCTTGATTGCGGTTAACATATATTTTTGAGATCAATCAAATGCTGCCGCGTTTCCGCGGTTTAGAAGTGGTTTCGCAGCTCCATATTTTTTCTGCTCCTTTTCTGTTGTAATCTTCTGTTGTTATGATCGTCTATTTTCTATTTTGCTTCCTGGAAATTTCCAGATCCGAATTTGCATATAGATCCTGCAAAATTCAAACAACAAAGTACCCTTTCCAAAATAACAGATAATATATTTATATATTTTTTGGATTTTTTCATATTTTTACACAAAAGAACAGTACAAGGCATTTGATTTGGTCTCAAAAACTATCTATTACCGCAATCAAGAACGGCGTCGCTTGATAACTAGCCGGTGAGTACGGGTCGGTCCACAGGGATGTTGTGAATTTCCTATTCGCTCAAACGAGTTAATTCTGATGGGAGCCGGATTGATTATTAAATCTAAAAACTGAATTAATCTATATCTAAATCTTACTAGGGTTAGGTCTAGGTTAAGTTTGGAAAGTCAATAAATCTCACCGCTTTCTATACCCATATGAAGATCTAATTAGGTGTTATAGTAAATATTAATAAAAGGGATTAGGATGATTGGGAAGATTGTTCTTTCTCTAGATCCTTGTCCTTCCTTTCTTAATCTTTACCCTAACCTTCATGGAAAACCTTAAAATTCGGGCCTTTAGACTACGGTATCACCGCTACCTCGTGGGTAGAGTGCCGTAGGGAGCGGAATAAGAAGGTATGCATGGAGTTCTATGAAAATATATGATGGGCAAGAAAGGGGATGAGAGATCTTCGTCCCTCAAACCTTCCCCAGATCTAACCCTAACAAGCGAGGAGACTACTCACTCATTAGGGAATTGAAGAACATTTATCTAGGGCAGAGAATAAAAATTACCTAGGGCAAAGAATTGAAATCTAAACTAGGGCAATTAAATAAATCTACTTACTTTACAGATGGCTCTCTCCAAACATTTACACAGGGTTGTCAGATCTGAATAGATGATATGAAAAGAGGCATCGATACTCTCCAAAAGAATTCTAAATTTTATTCATAGAAAGAGGATAGGGAGGCATAGCCTTTACAATGATTTAGAATTCCTATTTATAGAGGATAGGAAACCCTAGGTTACAATTGATTCGCATGTCTACATTTACCAAAATATCCTTAGGAAGACCTAGTCAAAGTAGACTTCAAGCTTTGGTAAAATTTTATGTCTCTGTCTTTTATTAAAAGAAAGTATCGGGCCTTGAAATTTCCTTTGTGGGCTCTTCTGTCTTTGGGCTTCCTTATTATTTGGTTCTTTTATTAAAATAGCTTCTATATTTCTTCCAGATCTCCAGTGAATAATTGCGGTGGACTTTTAACCGTTCGCTTTGTAATCTTGGACCTTGAATTGCCTTGTACTTTGTGAATTTTATCTTTGATGTAGGCTTGATCAAGAGTCTTCTGTTTGTTGGTCAAAGTCCACTTTTGCATCGTCTTTTCATCATTTTCACTGTTTTCTGTCCAAGAATCTGTAACCTGTAATATGTAGCAGACATGCGTCAAAAGCACCTGTTTATTTGTAAAAAGAATAAGAATGGGGAATATAATAATGCAATATTATGGTATGAACAAATACCCCCAAACTTATCTTTTGCTCGTCCTCGAGCAAACTTATTTTTATTCTCTACAAAAAACCTAACCGCACTTTCGCAGGGAAACACGATTGCACTGAGCTCGTACAACAAGCCGTTAAACCTCTAGGTGTCCCTAGTAGGAGGAGTGTTGTCTTCTGAGGGTTTTCAGCGGATACTACCCACAAAATCCTATCAATTTGGCTTTTTCGACTTTTGTTTTCCAATTAGGTTTTCTAACAAGGAATTCTATTATCGTCGACTCATAAATTATCCACCCATATTCTTCACACTTCCTCATCATCTAACTTAAGATTATATATGTTTTATAGACCCACTTAGCTTTCGGCATTTCCTAAGTTTTCCTTCTAGGCTTCCATCTCCACTTAGGAATTTTTATCAACTCTATTAAAGATACAAGTTCTATTCTTCACTCCTTTCTCTCATCTAAACTCCAATCATATATCCCTACGTGTGTGTATAAATATCACCCCTACACTTGGAAATTCAAATCAAGCAATCATACCCTTGTCCGTTGTCCAAAGTACTAATTAGTTGGTGAATTTAAATGAATTTTGCTTACACATCCTTCATGCGACCGTTAATACTTCTTGAGGTACCAACGACCGATTACTAAATGCGTTTGCACTTTAAAGCGTAATTCCTAGTCTTGCAACACCTAAGGCTTTAGCAGTGACTCCCAAACCAGTTGGTCTAAGGCACTAGGTGATGAAGCACCCTCGCTAAATATTTTTCTATTTTTGCAGCCTTAAGTAATCACAAAAATCAGTGTCCATTTTTTTTATTCTTTATTCACACTTATATATATATTTTTCATTTTCATTGTACTAAGGACTTTAGACGAGCATTTCAAGGTCTCTTCTACTATTCCAAGTTTCAAGGTGCGTGATTGTGCAAATTGTAGGGTATACATTTTCAGAATCTAGACTTAAGCTAGGAACTATTTTTCAAACTTATACTCTAATAAGAATATCAATACTTTTCCTTCGTTTCGACTTAGCCCAAGAAGTGAACCCAAAATTTGCCTATTTCTAAATAAACTACAAAGAAATATACTTTCTACCCTTAAACTTTAAAGAATGTTATTTTAGGGTTTTTAATTTACTAAGTCTAAGATCTAGTTGTTCCTAGCCAGTTAACCTATTTGTCAAACTCAAGTCAATTAGACCAAAATTGAATACAATAATTTTTATATTTTTTGAAATTTTTCAATTTTTATGGGTTTTCAAATAAGTATGCAAATGCAAAAAATATGTACAAATGAATGCGAAGGAAGAAGACGTACCGAGCATACCCCCAAATTTAAACTTGACAGTGTCCTCACTGTCATGCTACACCAAGAGGGTCAAAATGCCGGTACTCCCCTGTTTATTTATTTATAATTTATTTTTGAATTTTTTATTTTTTATTTTTTTTTATAGAAAAAGAAAACAAAATATGTATACATATATACAAAGGTTCTCCCCAAACTTAGGCTTGGCCTTACACAAGCCAAAGGTTAGCACCAACCATTCAAAAATCTTATCGTGGTAATGGTCAAGTTGGTGAAAGAATGGGTTGTAGAAGAAAGAAATAAGAAACACGCGAGACCGTGTGGGAAGAAGAGAATATGGTTTCGGTGGGGGAGAAAAATGGCGGAAAGGAGAAAGAATGGTCGCGCTATCTTGAGGGTGTAAGTCGAGTGAATAAATTAGCGCAATTTGTGATGACCGATGTGTTATAAGAGATTGCGCTAACCTATCAACCCGTCGAGAAATGGGGTCAAATCCCTCAAGATTCGCAAGAAAATATGGGTACGCCGAACTTGGTATAGGAGATGAAAGCGTAATGGTCACTTGTACGGTCGGAACAATAGGAAGGACGAAAGGGAGTGATTGAGGGATAGTCGTACTCTCACCTAAGTAATCTGTATCTAACTTGAAAGATTCCATCAATGGTTCGAAACTACTGTAAGCAACCGAGTTTGATGGTTCAACTAACTTATCTGAAAATGTAAAGGACTCAAACTTGGGCGGTGAGTCATCAACATCGTCCGAAAAAGTGAAACACTCGTAAGTGTTATCATCTGTGAGAACAGTATCAGATTCAAAGGAAAATTTTTCAAGCTCACAGTCTTCAAGCGTGGTCGGAACGATGGAAAGGAGGGAGGGTGATATAACAATTAAAGGTTCAGGAGGCTGAATTGGAAAATCAGACACATCAAACAGAAATGGTTCAACCTCAATATGGTCCTCAAATCTCTTCTCAATACTATCCTTATAATTCTCCTCGATATTCAACTCTTCCATGCCATTGTCATCAAAATCAAGATGCAAATGAAGTTCGGGAGAAATCTTTAATGACTCGGGATGATGAATTGAACATAAAATTTCAATTAAATCTACTGGTTCATCATCCGAAATATTCCCGGCGTCTATATCCTCAATCAAGTGAAAATCAATTTTCTTAGACACCTCATCAAAAGTATGGATATCTATCGATTTAGGTTCTAGATGGGAGGTGTAAAGATCGAAAGGATTAGGTGCGGTTTCACTCGAAAGGGGTTCTTCACAATCTGGCAAATCAAACACTACAAAATCACACAACTCGTTTTTATTTTGAACTTGTGAATCAGTTAGGACATTCGATGGAAAACTAGAGTTGTGGGCTTCAATTGGGTAAGGGTAGGTTTGATTTGGAAATCCTCTCTCATTCTCACTCAGTCCAACAGCCTTCTCATACATTGAAAAATTTGGAGCTAGCGGGAAACTAGCTACCGGTTCAGCAGGTTGCATAAGGGCGGCCACGAACGCTTCCACATTCCTAACCATTTTGTTTGTTGCAGCAATATAAGCTTCCAACGACTCTTCCAAACTAGACTTTGGTGGTAAGGGGGTTTCGGTAAAAGATTCGAAATTGTTTGGATACGTGAAACTCCCTAATGGCTGTGTAGAAACATTGTCTAGTGACGGTGGAAAAATCGGGTAGGACTGGTAGGAAGTGGGTGATTGGACAAGGGTAGGGTCAACATGTGGATAAAAATGTGAATAATCGTGCGGGCCCCTAGAACTAGATGTGTGGAGAGGGTTGAAAGATCGGCTGCGAGATTAAGCAATATGCTCAGCAATGGACATCGGTTTAGGAGTTACAGCAGGATTCGAAAAAGTGGTGTCAACATATGGAGGTGGTAAAGGTTGACTTGGTAGACTTGGTTGATACAAAGTGGGTTGAAAAGTCGAACTGTTTCTCCTAGACGCCTCTATTTGATCTTTCAAAGATATTTTAGGTAAGGAAGGATCGTCTTTAAATTGACGAATGAAGCAAAGTTAGGTTCGGGATACCAAAGTTCGGCAAGAGATTTGTGATGTGGGGTACCCATGATGTCAGAAGGAGAAGAGAAAGAAGGTGTGTGTAAGTGGGGTGCAAGGATTTTTTAGCGACAAAATTTTGCAAGTATTTATAAAAAAAAATCTTTATTTAGAACTGTTTGCAAAAAGATTTTCGAGAAAAGAGCTAAGACACACTTTCGATCAACCAAAAATGCACAATCAGGCCTAGATCTAGGGTCACCTAGGTCAGCTAGACAGCTCCTAACTGTTCCAAAGGGCTAGAAATAGGACCTCAAATCGCCTCTTCACCGCCAATTGCGGCCAGGTAAGTGGGAGGCTCCCCGCTACAAGTAGCGGTCCTAATTAAATAACCACTTGCCTTAGACACACTTGCCTAGACACCGCAAAGTCAGGTTAGGATAAACGGTCGATGCCTATAACTAGTCCTCTGTCCTATTGAGCTCGAAGTCCTTAGGGCTGAGTCTAGTATTTTTTAATTAAAGATTGGTCAATGCAAATACTTAATGTGATTTCTGGGGTCCTGGGAAGGGTGATGAAATCCCCACTCAATCTGAATTGGTCAAAAGCCCCTTAAAATCCGATTAAAGATCTGCAAAACAGTAAATCACTTTCAATCAAATCTTTTTTTTCCTATGAATTTCAAAGTTTGCAAATTTTCTAATTAAAATTTTCCTTTTTCCGCTTACTCTTTATTTGGAAATTTTGCAAAAAGATTTTCGATAAAAGATATGCAAAACAAAAAATATTACTTGCAATCAGTTATTATTTTAAGCATATCACAAGAATCTTTATTTGGAAAAAAATGCTGCAAAAAGATATTCGAGAAAAGATATGCAATAAAAAAGATGCAATCAATTTCTATTTTAAGCGGGGCCCAAAAATCCTGCACAAGATTGTTATTTGGAAAGATAAAGATTTTTAAAGAGCACAAAATCTTGCAGGAATTTTTCAGAAAAATATATCTAGATTTCCAGAGAATGAACAGGGAAGCTTACAGAGGAATTTTTCTGCGCTGAAGGCACAGGGGTGCCGCGGATCCGCGGTCTAAGGCGGTTGGTACGGCGGCGGAGCGGGCGCAGATCCCGAGATTTCACCAGAGTGCCGCGAAAGGGCGGCAGAAGGCGGTTTTTACCGCGGAATCGCGGTCTAGTGGGAAGCTCACGTCTCGAGAATTTTTCTGTTGTTTCGTTTCTGAAATTCCCCTCTATTATGATCTTCTGATTTTTGTTTGGCTTTCTGTAAATTTCCATATCCGAGTTTGTTCCTGCAAGATTTCACACAACAAAGTACCTTTTCGAAAAAATAACAATTGATATATTTTTATGATTTTTTAAATTTTTGTGATTTTTTTAATTGAAGATTAACATATATTTTTGAGATCAGTACAAGGCATTTGATTTTTTATGTCTAAAATTACAAATATAGCCCTAGAAAATCTTTTCAGAACCGCACAAGAATTATGGTAAAAATAATATTTCCTTCAGGATCCATACAGCCGCGGAACCGCGGCCTGGGTAGGGTTTGGGCCGCGGTTCCATGGCCCAATTCTTGGTTCAAGTGCTTCGAATTTTGGATATGCTTCTGGGTCATTTTGGGCTTCTGATTATTTGGTTCTTTTATCAATTGGGCTTCTACATTGGTTCCAGATCTTCAGTGAACAATTTGCAATAGATTTTTAACCGTTCGCTTTGTATTCTTGGACCTTGCGTTGCCTTGTACTGTTCTTTTGTGTAGGCTTGATTAAGATCCATCTATTTGTTGGTCAAAATCCACTTTTGTATCGTCTTTTCATCATTTTCACTGTTTTCGCTCCAAGAACCTGTAACATGTAGCAGACATGGGTCAAAAGCACCTGTTTTCATTGTAAAATGCATAAGAATGGGGAATACAAAATGCAATATTATGATATGAACAAATACCCCCAAACTTATCTTTTGCTCGTCCTCAAGCAAACTTATTTTTTTTTATTCTCGATAAAAATCTAACCTAGCCGCACTTTCGCAAGGAAACGCGATTGCACTGAGCACGTGCAATAAGCCGTTAAATCTCTAGGTGTCCCTAGTAGGAGGGGTGTTGTCTCCTGAGGGTTTTCAGCAGATACTACCCACAAAATCCTATCAATTCGGCTTTTCGACTTTTTGTTCTCCAATTAGGTTTTCTAACAAGGAATTCTATTATCGTCGACCCGTAAATTATCCACCCATATTCTTCACACTTCCTCATCATTTAACTTAAGATTATATATGTTCTATAGACTTACTTAGCTTTCGGCATCTCTTAAGTTTTCCTTCTAGGGTTACATCTCCACTCAGGAATTTTTATCAACTCTATTAAAGATACAAGTTTTATTCTTCACCCCTTTCTCTCATCTAAACTCCAACCGCATATCCCCACGTGTGTATATAAATCACCCCTACACTTGGAAATTCAAATCAAGCAATCATACTCTTGTCCGTTGTCCAAAGCACTTCTTAATAGGTGAATTTTTAATTGAATTTTGCTTACACATCCTTCATGCGACCGTTAATATTTCTTGAGGTACCAACAACCGATTACAAGATGTGCATGCACATTAAAGCGTAATTCCTAGTCTTGCAACACCCAATGCTTTTAGCAGTGACTCCCAAACCAGTTGGTCTAAGGCACTAGGTGATGAAGCACCCTCGCTAAATATTTTTCTACTTTTGCAGCCTTAAGTAATCACAAAAACCAGTGTCCATTTTTTTTAATTCTTTATTCACACTTATATATATATTTTTCATTTTCTTCGTACTAAGTACTTTAGACAAGAGCATTTCAAGATCTTTTCTACTATTCCAAGTTTCAAGATGCGTGATGATGCAGTTTGTAGGGTATACATTTTCAGAATCTAGACTTAAGGTAGGAACTATTTTTCAAACTTATACTCTAAAAAGAACATCAATACTTTTCCTTTGTTTCAACTTAGCCCAAGAAGTGAACTTAAAATTTTCCTTTAATATACTAAGTCTAAGATCTAGTTGTTCCAAGCCAGTTGACCTATTTTTCAAACTCAAGTCAATTAGACCAAAATTGAATACAATAATTTTTATAATTTTTTTAAAATTTTTAATTTTTTATGGGTTTTCAAATAAGTATGCAAATGCAAAAATATGTACAAATGAATGCGAAGGAAGAAGACGTACCGAGCATACCCCCAAACTTAAACTTGACAGTGTCCTCACTGTCATGGTACACCAAGAGGGTCAATATGTCGGCACTCCCCTGTTTATTTATTTATAATTTTTTTATTTTATTGTTTTGAATTTTTTTTATAGAAAAAGAAAACAAAAAATATATATACATATATACAAAGGTTCTCCCCAAACTTAGGCTTGGCCTTACACAAGCCAAAGGTTAGCACCAATCATTCAAAAATCTTATCGTGGTAATGGTCAAGTTGGTGAAAGAATGGGGTGTAGAAGAAAGAAATGAGAAACACGCGAGACTGTATGGGAAGAAGAGAATATGGTCTCGGTGGGGGAGAAGAATGGCGGAAAGAAGAAAGAAGTGGAGTACGAATTTGAGGGTGTAAATCGAGTGAATAAATTAGCGCAATTTGTGATGACCGATGTGTTAAAAGCGGTTTCGCTAACATATCAACCCATCGAGAAATGGGATCAAATCCCTCAAGATTCGCAAGAAAACATGGGTACGCCGAACTAGGTATTTGAGATGAAAGCGTAACGGTCACTTGCACAGTCGGAACAATAGGAAGGATGAAAGGGAGTGAATTAGGGATAGTCTCATTCTCACAGTAGTAAACTGTGTCGAACTGGAAAGATTCCATCAATGGTTCGAAACGACTGTAAGCAACCGAGTTTGATGGATTAACTAACTCATCTGAAAATACAAAGGACTCAAACTCGGGCGGTGAGACTTCAACATCGTCCGAAAAAGTGAAACACTCGTAAGTGTCATCGGCTGTGAGAACTGTGTCAGATTCAAAGGAAAAGTTTGCAAGCTCACAGTCGTCAAGCGTGAAATGAGGCGTGGTCGGAACGATGGAAAAGAGGGAGGGTGATTTAGGTAAAGGTTCAAGAGGATGAATTGGAAAATCCGACACATCAAAGAAAAATGGTTCAACCCCAATATGATCCTCACTATTCTCCTCAATATTCTCCTCATAATTCTCCTCAATATTCAACTCATTCATGCCATTATCATCAAAATCAAGACGCATATGAGATTCGGGAGAAACATTTAATAACTCGGGATGATGATTTGAACATAAAAATTCAATTAAATCGACAGGTTCATCATCCGAAATATTCCCGGCATCTATATCCTCAATCAAGTGAAAATCAATTTCTTTAGACACCTCATCAAAAGTATGGATATTTATCAATTCAGGTTCTAGATTGGAGGTGTAAAGACCGAAAGGGTTAAGTGTGGTTTCACTCGAATGGGGTTCTTCACAATCTGGCAAATCAAACACTACAAAATCACACAACTCGTTTTTATTTTGATCTTGTGAATCATTTAGGACATTCGATGGAAAACTGGAGTTGTGGGCTTCAATTGGGTAAGGGTAGGTTTGATTTGGAAATCCTCTCACATTCTCATTCTGTCTAACCGCCTCCTCATACATTGAAAAATTTGGAGCTAGTTGGAAACTAGCTACCGGCTCACTAGGTTGCATAAGGGCGGCCACGGACGCTTCCACATTCCTAACCATTTTGTTTGTTGCTGTGATATACGCCTCCAACGTCTCTTCCAAACTAGAATTTGGTGGTAAGGGGGTTTCGGCAAAAGATTCGAAATTGTTTGGATATGTGAAACTCCCAAAAGGCTATGTAGAAGCAGTGTCTAGTGAGGGTGGGAAGGTCGGATAGGACTGGTAGGAAATGGGTGATTGGACAGGGGTAGGGTCAATATATGGATAAAAAGGTGAATAGTCGTGCGGATCCCTAGAACTAGATGAGTGGAGAGGGATGAAAGATCGGCTGCGAGATTGAGTAATATGCTCAGCAATGGACATCGGCTTAGGAGTGACAGAACGACTCGAAAAAGTGGTATCAACATATGGAGGTGGTAAAGATTGACTTGGTTGACACAAAGTGGGTTGAAAAGTCGAATTGTTTCTCCTAGACGTCTCTATTTGATCTTTCAAAGATATTTTAGGCATGGAAGATCGTCTTTAAATTGATCGAACAAATTGCCGAACGACGCAAAATTAGGTTCGGGATACCAAAGTTCGGCAAGTGATTTATTATGTGGGGTACCCATGTTGTAAGAGGAAAGGGGGAAAGAAAGAAAGTTGGTTTGTGCAAGGGTTTATTTGCTGCAAAAAATTGCAAGTTTTTTATAGAAGATTTGTCCCTTTTCTTTTTTTTTTCTTTATTTGGAAATTGTTGCAAAAAAGATTTTTGATAAAAGATATGCAACAGAAAAAATATTACTTGCAATCAGTTATAATCTTAAGCATATCGCAAAGAATCTTTATTTGGAAAAAATTGTTGCAAAAAGATATTCGAGAAAAGATATGCAACAAAAAGGATTACTTGCAATCAATTTCTATTTTAAACGAGTTGCAAAAATCCTGCACAAGATTGTTATTTGGAAGGGGGAATATTTTTATAGCGTACGGAATCCTGCAGGAATTTTCAGAAAAGATATTTCAAAACTTACAGAGGAGGAATCAGAGAAGCTTACAGAAAAATTTTCACGAGATAAAGCCACGAGATGGCCGCGATTCCGCGGTTTCCAGAGGGATATCACCGCGTTTCCGCGGTCAGGTAGTTAGTGCGCGTCTCGAGAAAAATTTTCAGACGACGATACCACCAGGGCACCGCGTTTCCACGGTTGGAACTAGGATAATGCGGCGTTTCCGCGGTCTGGAAGTGGTTTCACAACTCCAAATTTTTTCTGCTCCTTTTCTGTTGTAATTTTCTGTTGTTATGATCGTCTATTTTCTGTTTTGCTTCCTGGAAATTTCCAGATCCGAATTTGTATATAGATCCTGCAAAATTCAAACAACAAAGTACCCTTTCCAAAATAACAGATAATATATTTATATATTTTTTGGATTTTTTCAGATTTTTATGATTTTTTTAATTTTAAGATTAACCCGAAATTGCAAAAAGGAAATAACACGCCATCTCCGGCAACGGCGCCATTTGATTGGTCAATGCAAATGCCTTATGTGATTTCTGGGGTCCTGGGAGGGGTGATGAAATCCCCATCCAATCTGAATTGGTCAAAAGCCCCTTAAAGTCCGGTTAAAAATATGCAAAACGGAAAAAAAATCACTTGCAATCAATTTTTATTTTACTGCGCGGCGCAAAGAATCCTGCACAAGATTGTTATTTGGAAGGGAAAAGATTTTTGAGCGCAAAGAAATCCCGCAGACAAATTTACAGAAGATATATCAAGATTTGCAGAGGAGGAGATCAGAAGACTTACAGTTTTTTTTTAAGATGTGCATGTATGCATAGAGTCCTATGCAAATATATGACGGGCAAGAAAGGTTTGAGAGACGAAAATCTTTCATCCCCTTTCTTGCCCGTCATATATTTTCATAGGACTCTATGCATACATGCACATATCGCTCCCTACGGCACCCTATCCCACGAGGTAGCGGTGATACCGTAGTATAAAGGCCCGGTTGTGATTGTTTTCCATGGAGGTTAGGGTAAGGATTGATAAAGGAAGGACAAGAACTTAGAGGAAGAAAAATCTTTCTAAATGATTCTAATCCCCTTTATTAATAATTACCATAACTCCTAATTAGATCTTCATATGGGTATAGAAAGCGGTAAGATTTATTGACTTTCCAAACTTAACCTAGAGCTAACCCTAGCAAGATTTAGATATAGATTAATTCAGTTTTTAGATTTAATAATCAATCCGACCACAATCGGAATTAACTCGTTTGAGCGACTAGGAAATTCACAACATCCATGTGAACCAACCCGTACTCACCGGCTAGCTACCAAGCGACGCCGTTCATGATTGCGGTAATAGATAGTTTTTGAGATAAATCAAATGGCGCCGTTGCCGGGGATGGCGTGTTATTTCCTTTTCGCAATTTCGGGTTAATCTTAAAATTAAAAAAAATCATAAAAATCAGAAAAAATCCAAAAAATATATAAATATATTATCTGTTATTTTGGAAAGGGTACTTTGTTGTTTGAATTTTGCAGGATCTATATACAAATTCGGATCTGGAAATTTCCAGGAAGCAAAACAGAAAATAGACGATCATAACAACAGAATATTACAACAGAAAAGGAGCAGAAAAAATTTGGAGTTGTGAAACCACTTCCAGACCGCGGAAACGCCGCATTATCCTAGTTCCAACCGCGGAAACGCGGTGCCCTGGTGGTATCGTCGTCTGAAAATTTTTCTCGAGACACGCACTAACTACCTGACCGCGGAAACGCGGTGATATCCCTCTGGAAACCGCGGAATCGCGGCCATCTCGTGGCTTTATCTCGTGAAATTTTTTCTGTAAGCTTCTCTGATTCCTCCTCTGTAAGTTTTGAAATATCTTTTCTGAAAATTCCTGCAGGATTCCGTGCGCTATAAAAATATTCTCCCTTCCAAATAACAATCTTGTGCAGGATTTTTGCGACTCGTTTAAAATAGAAATTGATTGCAAGTAATCCTTTTTCCGCTTACTCTTTATTTGAAAATTTTGCAAAAAGATTTTCGATTAAAGATAGGCAAAACAAAAAATATTACTTGCGTGTTATTTCGGAAAACAAAAGAAAATCATGGAGCTGTGAGGCACCCACCGAGTCATCGAGTTGGTCGCCACGGGGATCTGTGGCCGCCAAAGATAGCGAGGCAACACCTAGAAGTGCCGGCGTGGGTAGTGTCTTCTCTCCCTATGTGTCACTCCCGAGGTGGGGGAACGGCGACTTGGGGAGTTTGTCCCGCCTGTTCCCCTCCGAACGGCGGCCGCGATGCGAGGACGTCTGGGCTTGAGGTTCGAGACAGATGCTATATGGTTTGATCCGTCTACCTCTCTGAAGATGCCAAGTTGATTTATGGCATCGTGTATCGGAGGTTTAGACGGATGCGGCCGATGTAGCAGATTTCGTCAGATTCCCCCTCGCTTGAGGGGTTTTTGATTATGGGGACGCTCTTCCCTGCAGGCGCAACCCCCTGCAGTTAATTACGCTACCGCATCGCGGTAACAATTTTCTCCTTCTCCAGAATTTCACTTCGTGTCGTGGGTGTTTGTTTTGTTTGTGGTTGCCTGTGGATTGTATACGGAGACTGAGTAATGTCGTCGCCCGTAGGACGTGGATTAGTCCAAATCCGTATTTACTTAGATTTGGGTTTGGTGTTTTTAGTTTGAGGATACGTTAGCCGTATTTGAGACTAAGATCAACTTAAACGTTCGTTAAGGATACGTTAGTCTGATTTGAGACTAAGATCAACTTAACGGGATCGTCTAGATCCATTTCCAGTTTAAGGACGTAGTGGTCCATTTAATATATGGCCTCGGGGCCCGTCACCTCTCTGACGACGTTGAAGGATTACAACGACATGTGTCAAAGGAGTTCGGAGATGTACCCTTGAACCAAAATTGATTGGGGGTCTTATAGTCCAATTTAGGACTAAAGTCTGTTTGAATGTTTAAGAATACGTTAGCTATATTTAAGGCTAAGATCAACTTAAACAGGATCGTTTAGATCCGACAAAAGAGCATTTGGCTCTATTGTTCCAGTTTAGGGACGTAGTGGTCCATATTCCAGTTTAGGGACATGGTGGTCCATAGATAGTTTAGGGACATTGCGGTCCATTGGTAGTTTAAGGACATTGCGGTCCATATTCTAGTTTAGGGACATGGTGGTCCATAGGTAGTTTAAGGACGCTTAAGTCCGTGGGTTTAAGAACCCTACAGTCCGTGTTTTAGTTTAAGGACGCATAAGTCCGCGGGTTTAAGGACCCCACAGTCCGTGTTTTAGTTTAAGGACGCATAAGTCCGCGGGTTTAAGGACCCCACAGTCCGTGTTTTAGTTTAAGGACACATGAGTCCATGAGTTTAAGGACCCCACAGTCCGTGTTAATGTATGGTTGTCGGGACCCGTCGCCTCTCTGACGTCGTTGAAGGATTACAACGATAGGTGTCAGAGGAGTTCGGAGATGTACCCTTGAACCGGTCGTAAATTGATTTAGGAGAGCAGCTGTGCTTAGTCAATTTAATTTGAGGACGTACGGCCATGATTGGGCTAAGTTCAGTTGAAAAAATATTCAACGCTTTTATTTATTTTTGGTCTATTAGACCTGTGCTAGGGCTTTGCCCACATTTAAATAATGCATTGCATTGCTTTTTATTTTTGTTTGGGCTCTGCCCAGAAAGGATGCAGAGCATCAATTTGTTTTGGGCTCTGCCCATTTATAAATGATGCAGAGCATCGATTTTATTTGGGCTCTGCCCTTTTATTGCTTTGCAATTTATTTTGGCCTGCTAGGGCTTTTTGACTTGGGCCTGGCCCTTTAGCAAAAGAAATGCATTGCATTTGTCAGGCGCTTTGCGCCAATCAAAAAGCGCAAGCGCTTGTGGTGATGACACGTGTCATGAAAGCGCAGTGCACTGCGCCAGTGCGCTGCGCTTACGCTGCTAACACGTGGCGCGCTGTGGTGAGTTGCACCAGTTTCAGAGAGCAAAGCTCTATTTCAAGAGCGCATAGCGCAAATGATTCAGATGCTGACACGTGGCGCTCTCTGGTGGCTTGCGCCAACCCAAGAGCGCAACCGTGCAATTTTATAAATGCAAAGCACTATTAACTTGAGAATCTTTTAGATTCCAGAACTAATGGTTCATAAAAGAAGTGCAAAGCACTGCTTGGTTTCTTGATCTAATTTAGATCAAAGAAAACAAGTGTTTCTTATTTTTCTTGATCTTAAAGAACCAATGGTTCATAAGTGCAAAGCACTATTTTTATTTTGTTTTTTTTTATTGAAGATCATTGATCTTCTTCTTAGATCAATAATTTATTAGAAGAAATTATTCTATCTTAAAGGTCTTTTTACCTTTTTTCTTCTTGAAATTTCTTCAGAGCTTTCTCTGTTTGAAATTTTTGATTTCTCACCAAAAAAATGTTCCCTCCTTTGAATTGAGGTCTAGGGGCTTTTATATAGTGCCCATAAGTTTGTTAAAGAGATTTTTCTCTGAGTGATTTGGGGAATTTTCCCCACCGTTGGATCTTTGATCGAAGGGCTTCTGTTTTACAGAAGGCAATCTTCTTGTTTTAAAAAGAACAGAAAGATTTCTTTAAAATCTTAATTCTGTTTGGCGCAAACGCCCCAGCGCGTGACACGTGTCAAGCAGCGAATAGCGCAGCGCAACTACGCTAGCGCATCTGCGCTGACACGTGTCGCACAGCGCAACTGCGCTAGCGCATCTGCGCTGACACGTGTCGCACAGCGCAACTGCGCTAGCGCATCTGCGCTGACATGTGTCGCGCAGCGCAAAGCACAGCGCAACTGTGCTGACACGTATCGCGCAGCGCAGTGCTTACGCAACTGAAGCGTTGCTTCCTTCTATTTTTTAATAGAGCTTTGCGCTGCCTCGGGCGCGCTGCGCTGACGTATCAGCACCTGACACGTGGCGCGTTGCTCCCGGGATTTGAAGCGTTGCTTCAAAATTTGAATTTTGAATTTCAACAGAGCTTTGCTCTGATTGGGGGAATCAAATGCCCCCCACCGTTGCGCTCACGTGGCGCGCACGTGAGTGCAGCGGTGGCAAGCTTCTGACTGTTGGATCAACGGGTGAGCTGAAGGGGCGCAAGCGCCTTATAAATAGGACCTCTGGCCTTTAGAAACTCTTCACCATCTTTTCAAGATTTTGATTTTCCAGAGGTTTGCTCTTGCTTAAGAACTTCAGAGCTTTGCTCGTTTCCAAAGTTAGAAAACTTTTAGGTAAAATTAATTCAAATCAATCTTAACCAAAAGAGCTTTGCTCTCACAGATCTTTTGATCTAAAGAAATTCCCTTTGGGGTTTCATAAACAGAGCTTTGCTCTCAAGAATCTGTTTCAGGGTTTCTTAACCCATGAACAGAGCTTCGCTCATTTATAGAATATAGATCTTTGGATCTCCTGATGATGAACTCTTAAGAGTTTTCTTGGATTTTCAAGATCCCAAAATTTTTAATTTTAAATTTCTTTGAAAGTTAAAATTTTCTTTTGATGGATTTTTTTTATCACCATTACAGAGCTAAGCTCTTTTTAAGGAATTTTATTTCTCTGAGACCAGAATTTGACAAGTGTCATTCTGTGATAGAGCTTTGCTCTGGAAGAGGAGATTTTCTTCTTGTCTCTAGGGATTCCCCACTGATGAGAATATTCTCTTGGGGATCTTTTCTTTAACTGACAGTCTCACCCAATGATGGGGCTGTCTTAGTAAATGAGGCACTTTCATCCAGATTTTGTGGGTCCCCATTTGCTCCCCTACCCACTGCACTGCAGTGTGGTGTGATTAATTAATTTTAATTTAATTAATTTTTAATTTAATTAATTAATTAATGCATTTTTTTTAAAACGCCAAGCGTTAGAATTGCAACACCAACGGCTGATTTCTGTTCACTTGCAGCGATCATGTCTCTCGACACCTCATTCCCGTTTGCTCGTTAAGAGGAGGGATTTCCCGAAGCACCCTTGGACCGTGAAGTCTTGGCCATGATCAAGGACCACGACCCAAAGTATAAGAGTCTCTACCTTTGGGGGTCGTGGTACAATCAGATCATTATGGGTCGACGCAGCTTCACATGCTCAGTGCCGTCAGAACCCATCACGGCGATTCATTACGCCAGCCCACCCCCGGTGCAGTACGCCGTGGAGATGGTTGATTGGACATCGAAGGGCTTTCTACATCCCGCCATAGATGCGATTCCGGTTCAGCGTCCTATGGTTTTGGATATCCTGGGACGCCGTATCTGTCAAGGCGAGGCACGACCCTGGGGGCAATCATATAACATAGGTCTGATCCCTCGCCACCCGATCGGCTACCTGCCATGGGCTCGGTATATCCTGTCGACGAAGAAGTCGCAGTTGATAAGATTAGGATTGTACACCGCAGTCTACGTCTCCCTCTTCCAGTATCCCACGCTTCCCACCTGGTGGTTCAAGGCCTTCTTGGAGCAGTAGAACATCCCTACTCACACTTTCCTTGCAATGGATCGGGAAGTGTCAATTTCTCTGGAAGAGTTCACAGAAGTCTCCGGTTTACCGGTTATAGGGGAGAACTATGAGGAGTTGCTTCCGACAGACGAGTATGTCTTCGGTGCTAAGCCGGCGGTAAGGGGCCTCACGCCAGAGAATGCTGTTCAACACCAATTCCCAAATCGGATCAAGGTGTTGAACATTTATGAGGCCCTTTTCATCGAACATGGGAGTCGCGGAGTTAGCTTTGAGGATTTTATCGCTCGGTTCCTTCGCCCAAGCGTCCTCTCATCAGAAGCTGCCAAGTTTGCTATCCTAGATGACCCTTTCGGTTTAGGTTTGGATAACCTGCCGGCGAAGGAAATAGAACAAAAGGGTTTTTTCCTTCCGGACTTCCCGACTATATCTTTTGCAGAAATTGCAGCCCCTGGGATGGACGAGGAGGCCTTTTTCTTAGGATTTCTTGGGCTATGGCTGAGTTGGTTTGCGATCCCAATGCATTCTCGCCATATGCGGCCCTCTGTCTTTTACCCAGCCTACCAGATGACTATGGGGGTAAAAGTGGCCGTTGGGATCGCCGGCTTGGCACACTTGTACCATGGCCTCAGTCGAGCAGCGGACGCTAATGAGCCTGGGGTACTGCACGTGGTCTTCCCGATGCACTACTTCGTATCGTGGCTCGAGCTACACACGTCAGGTGTCTTCGGCATGCACAAAAGGCCCTCGTTCTATGACAAGTGCGGTTTCCTTCACATCATACAGTTGATTGGCACATCAATTGTGACTCCATCGCCACGGAACGCCAGGGGTTTACTCCTTCGCCCCCACACCGTTGGAGACGGGGTGTCTTTTATCGATAAAGTGTTGACCATTGGAAAGGCATCTACCACTGCGGTGCGGCCATTGCAAGACACCTTCAAAGATGGAGCCTCAGTTTTAACGGCCAGGGAGACCCTCCACTTATATTCTATCAGACCGGGCTTCCTGGTGTTCAGGAAGAACGGGTCGGCGATTTTCATGAGGTACAATCCGCATCGCTTCGCCCAACAGCTGAGCTACAATCAATGGGTACCGCTGGAGGCTTTCTTATCGGAACCTGCTGCGACCGAAGAAGGGATGGAGAGCGCGCTGCATCATTTCATGCATCTAAACACGGGCTCCTACTTCTTTATCAGTGAACCGGCTTGCGCCCTACGACTCCTCAGGGTATACACAGAATGGTACAGCCATGCAACGGGAGCCGTTATAAAGGAGGAAAGACGATTGCTGGTCGACCGTAAGGGTGCGCCTCCAGGCAGCGACCGCAATGCTCCTCTAGTGCCTAGGACCCCGGTAGTTGCCCCTCTAAAAGATGTTAGAGCAGGGCCATCGCGTACGCAAAGTCCTCCGCACGGATTGCCGCTCCCCGATATTGCGGATGCACCTCCAGCGCCCTGTGCTCCAGTGGAGACAGTGGTTGTAGCCTCGGCGGAGTCTGGCATGGGTGCGGACATCGGGACCCGCCGCCCCAAGGTGGCTGCCAAGCGTAAGTCGATCCCGGGTGCACCCAGGGTTGGTGGGCAGAAGAAGAAAAAGAAGTCGCTCTTTGCCGCTGACGTCGCGTTCGGTCAGGAACCCCACGCTCCCTATGCTGAGGGCCTGAGTGAATACGGGACTAACGAGGGATTAGTCATGCCGGATAACATGGATTTGGAGGCCACCCTCGAAGCTTCGGAGCGGTTGGCGAGGCGTGATGCATGGCTAGCTAAGCTTGCGGCATCAGGTAATCACTAGTCGCATTTTCCATTGCATCATATCTTTATTATTGCTTTTGATTAACATTTTTCCTTCTTTTCTTCCAACAGGCATCATAACTGAAGAAGCCATTGCCGCTTCCCTCAAGACCTTCCAAGAGGAGGAACGCCTTAGAGCGTCTTTAGGACTTAGTAAGTTTCAATTCATCAAGTTTTCATTTTCCTTGTGTTATGTTCGATCTAATCTCTCCCTTTTTATCGCAGGAACCTCAATGCCGTTCCCGCCAAATGACGCGGATATTTCGCCAGCTGCCGATGTTCCTGCTTCCTCAGGGCTACCGCGGGAGGTCCGTCTTGAAGAGCCGATGAGAGATGCCTTAAAGGCTCTGGAGGCATCTCTGAACGAGGACGACGACGCCTTAATGAAAGAAGCGTCGAAGAGGTCCATCGCGACAGCCCAGGAGGAAAGGAAGCGGTCGAGGCGCGAAGCAAAAGCACGCAGAGCTGCCTTGGTCATTGGAGCGGGCCCAAGCACCGTTCCTCGTGCCGATACTCCGTCAGAAGAGCCCCCGGTTGCTTTGTCTACAGCTCATAGACAGGCGATTCGCGCCAATAGGGAGGCTAACGAGAAGTCCACCTCAGGTAATACTTCTTTCAGAGTTTTTATTGTAAGAATTATAAAGCTGTCGGTTCTCATATGTTTCTTCCTTGTAGGGCCAAGCCCAACCGAAGGGGAGGCGGCGACTGTCGAACCCGAGGGGCTAAGGGAAGAGGCGTTGGTCGAGCCTGAACCGGTGCCGGATGACACAGCAGGGATTGCTAGGTCCGAGGCAGTGGCTGACGAACTGGTCATGTCCACTATGCCTAAGCAAGCGGTTGTTGCTGAGCCCGAGGTGGCAGTGGGCGGAGTGCCTGAGGCTGATGACCTCGTAGTGACGGTGGACGAGACAACCGCGACTACTGAGCCCGAAGGAGTAGCGGGTGAGGTAGACATGATTCCTGAGGACGAGCCAACCGCTCTTTCTCAGGAATCTGGCAATGCTCCGGTCATAGCTCTCCCCGCCTATGGCCCTCCGGCGTCTCCCGGTCTCGCAAGCACGACAACGGCCCCCGTGGAGTCTAGGGATGAGGCCACGGGTGGTGGTCTTATGTCGACGGAGGAGGGAAACGCCTCTGTCTCGGCCGGCAGCTCATCAGGTAAATCCCGAGTTACTGTCCTCTTTATCTTACAATCCTTTCTGACAAGTTCACATTTGTTCGTAACGCAGGTGCAGCCAGTGCTAATGCCCCATTGCTCAAG
The DNA here is from genome assembly GCA_030015575.1 of Agapanthus africanus. Lineage (NCBI taxonomy): Eukaryota > Viridiplantae > Streptophyta > Magnoliopsida > Asparagales > Amaryllidaceae > Agapanthus > Agapanthus africanus. Next base: position 966,498,914 of record CM057338.1, read on the forward strand.
GGAGCGCCTTCAACTACTGCCTTGGCGATGGTCACTTCTCAGCCCTCTCTCATACCATCGAAGATGTTGGAAGGTATAGGTTTGCAACTTATCAATTTCATCTTTCAGTCACATAATTTATGTACTAAAAGTCGTACTGTTGTGCCTTTCAGGAGTGCTTTTTGACCAACTTTATCAGGTGTTGCTCCTACACTTCTCCTTCCCATCTGAACTCGCTTCTTCCTCCGGTGGCGCTGGTGAGTATGGTTTCCATTGATATCTTTCTTTTTCATTGATGGAGTTACTTCAAACTTTTTTCTCATCCCGACTGCAGTGCTATAAATCGAAGGAGGGGATGAAAGATCGGCTGCGTCACCGACCCTTCCGGCCTTGCCACCTGCCTCAGCTGGTACAGCGACTATCACATTGATAACTCTCCCCTTTTTTTATTTCCTGAACTGTTATCTGATCGTATCTTGTTTCTTTTCAGCTGTTGTTCCGGTCTCGGCGCCCTTCGAGTCTCGCATCACAATGCCGGCAGGTCCTTTCCTGAGACGTCCATCTTCGAAAGGTGCCGCGAACAGCTTGCGTATGTTGAGCGACTACGTTGCGGAGCTCAACGTCGAGACCCCTACGTCTGCTGCGGATTTCGCTACGGCGGTTAACCCGATGCTGGTGATACTCATGAATTTCCATGACGAGGGCATCATCGCATCTTGGGTTAACCATTGCAGGGAGATCGAGGCCCGCCTGCATCAGCTGGAGTCGATGCGTCCCGCCCCTGAGACTTTAGCCGCGAGCAATGAAAGAGCAGCATGGATCAAGGAAACCGCTTTTTACGTCCACCACTTGGAACAAGAAGCAGCTTTAAGGCTAAGGGAATGCCAAGAGACCTCGAGCGAGACGGCTTGCCTGCGTGCTGAGATTGAGGCAAATGCTGCCCAAGTGAAGGCTATCTTTGAGGGTCTCCTGGAGCGCATCTGTCATGGGTTAAACTTGAAGCGAAAGCTTGATGTAGCCGAGCGTGATACCCCGGGCCGCGAAGCTGCTCATCAGGCCGTCAGGGAGCAGCTTGCATCTGTCTTGCAGCAACGGGCCCAAGTGGAAGCTGAACTGGCGGTGGTGGCCGATCAAGAAAAGGCGTGGAAGGAAGTACACGAACAATTAATAGAGCTATGCAAGACGCTTCCTTCCCAATGATTCCCCTTATGTCTACATGCTTGTAAAATTTTTCTTCTTTAAATAACATATATCCATTCTTTATTCTTTTGTACGCTTCACTTTGTACTTGATTACATTCAATAAAAATATACATTTTTCTTTGCAATGTCTTGTGCTATTTCTTTGCTTTTTCTTTTCTCTTATTATCAGCATACTGTCTTGATAAACACATTTGACCGATAATAGAGTAAGCATCTAGATTTCTCCGAGAGATAGCGATGGCTTAGACCGCAGGTTCAGATCTGCCGTCTAAGACTTTTCAACTCTATGAGCCGTGAGGGTCTCATAGAGATTTTTCTCCCTACGGATCGAGAGGATCTCGTAGGTGTATTTTCTCCTTAGGAATCGTGAGAATTCCTAAGCGCGTTTTCTCTTATAAGTCGTAAGGATCTTATAAGAGAATTTCTCCCTCTTACGAGTCGAGAGGACCCGTAAGCAGTTGTTTCCCTCCTCGTCAAGATTCGAGTTTGGAGAGTGAGACCCGTGGATAGTATGCAAGAGACCGTTTTGGGCCAACTTGCAGGGTCCCAGTGCTTAGGAAACATGCTTCTTTATGTCTACTGCCTAAGGCTTTATCTCACGAGTTGAGCCGCATCGAGAATTTCTCGCAAAGACATCAATTTCTTCACAAGTCGAGACGAATTGAGCATTTATCGCAAGAATATCCTAACGTCACAGTTAACCTCTGCTCTTTACGACAGATGTCCGTTAGGGTCTGTGATACTCAGGGTTTTGGCTGTCGTACCGTCGCATAAGCTGATATATTCCTCGATAGGCAATCGTGCTTGTTTCGCCTAATCAGAGCAAAGCTTTGTTGAAATTCAAAAATTCAAAATTTTGAAGCAACGCTTCAAATCTCGGGCGCAACGCGCCACATGTCAGGCGCTATACGTCAGCACAGCGCCCAAGAAGGCGTGCCCAATCAGAGCAAAGCTCTATTTAAAGGAAGCAACGCTTCAGTTGCGCATGCACTGCGCTGCACGACACGTGTCAGCGCATATGCGCTCGCGCAGTTGCGCTGCGCTGTGCGCTGCGCGACACGTGTCAGCGCAGTTGCGCTGCGCTTTGCGCTGCGCGACACGTGTCAGCGCAGATGCGCTAGCGTAGTTGCGCTGCGCTGTGCGCTGCGCGACACGTGTCACGCGCTGGGGCATCTGCGCCAAACAGAATTAAAATTCTAAGAAATCTTTTCTGTTCTTGTTAAAACAAGAAGATTTTCTTCTGCAAAGCAGAAGCCCTTGGATCAAAGATCCAACGGTGGGGAAAATTCCCCGAATCACTCAGAGAAAGATCTCTTTAACAAATTTAACTAATTTATGGGCACTATAAAAAGGACCCTAGGCCTCAATTTAAAGGAGGAACATTTTCCTTGAAAAAAGTCAAGAGCTTAAAATACAGAGAGAATTCTGAGAAAATCTCAAAGAAAAAGGTAAAGACCTTCATGAGAGAAAATAAATCTCTTTTAATAAATCATTGATCTAAAAACCAGATCAATGTTCTTCATATAATAAACAGTGCTTTGCACTTCTCATGAACCACTGGTTCTTTAAAAAAAATAATAATAATAAGGAAACAACAAGATAAAAATAGTGCTTTGTACTTTTATGAACCTCTGGTTCTTGAAACAAAAAGAAAAAACTTATTGTTCTTTGATCTAAATCAGATCAAAGAATCAAATAGTGCTTTACGCTTCTGTTCTTGAATCTAAAAGATTCTTAGTGCTCTGCACTTCCAAACTGCGCTGTTGCGCTCTTAAGAGAGCGCCACGTGTTAGCTACAGAATAACTTGCGCTACGCGCTCTTGAAATAGAGCTTTGCTCTCTGGAATTGGCGCAACTCACCAAAGCGCGCCACGTGTCAACAGCGCAACAGCGCAGCGCACTAGCGCAGCGCACTGCGCTGTTGCGCTTGCGCTCACTAGAGCATGACACGTGTCCTCACCACAAGCGTTTACGCTCAGTAATTGGCGCAAAGCGCCTGACAAATGCAATGCATTTCTTTTCTTGAAGGGCCAGGCCCAATTAAAAGACCAAACATGCCTAATTAAATTGATGCTCTGCATCATTTATAAATGGGTAGAGCCCAAATGAAATAATGAAAATGCTATGCATTTTAAAAGGGGCAGAGCCCAAACAAAACAGATGCCTTGCATCATTCATAAATGAGTAGAGCCCAGAATAAATTGATGCTCTGCATCTTTATAGGCAGAGCCCAAACAAAAAAAAATGGAAGAAATGCAATGCATTATTTAATAAAAGTGTTGAACATTTTCAACTGGACTTAGCCCAATTTTGGCCATAAGTTCTCAAATTAAATTGACTGAGTATAGCTCTCTCTTAAATCAATTTATATCCGGTTTGAAGGTACATCTCCGAACTCCTCTGACACATGTCATTGTAATCACTCAACGTCGTCAGAGAGGTGACGGGTCCCGACAACCACACATCAACACGGACTGTGGGGTCCTTAAACTCATGGACTTATGCGTCCTTAAACCAAGATACGGACTGTGGGGTCCTTAAACCCGCGGACTTATACGTCCTTAAACTAAAGGACTAATGCATCCTTAAACACACCCATATGGACGGTGGGGTCCTTAAACCCATGGACCGAAACATCCTTAAACTAATATCGGACCGAAACGTCCTTAAACTAATATCGGACCGAAACGTCCTTAAACTAATAGCGGACCACCATGTCCCTAAACTGGAATTTGGACCACCACGTCCCTAAACTGGCGATGGACCACCACGTCCCTAAACTGGCGGTGGACCGAAACGTTCTTAAACTAATATCGGACCGAAACGTCCTTAAACTAATATCGGACCGAAACGTCCTTAAACTAATAGCGGACCACCACGTCCATAAACTGGAATTTGGACCACCACGTCCCTAAACTGGCGATGGACCACCACGTCTCTAAACTGGCGGTGGACCGAAACGTCCTTAAACTAATATCGGACCGAAACGTTCTTAAACTAATATCGGACCGAAACGTCCCTAAACTACCTATGGACCACTATGTCCCTAAACTGGAACAATAGAGCCTCCAAATGCTCTTTTGCCGGATCTAAACGATCCTGTTTAAGTTGATCTTAGCCCCCAAACACGGCTAACGTATCCTTAAACATTCAAACGGACTATAAAACTCCAAATCAACCTGGGTTCCAGGGTACATCTCTGAACTCCTCTGACATCTGCCGTTGTAATCCTTCAACGACGTTAGAGAGGTGACGAGTCCCGATGGCCAGATATTAAATCGATCATTACGTCAAGTTGATCTTAGTCCAAAACAGGACTAACGTATCCTTGACGAACGTTTAAGTTGATTTTAGCCGCAACGCGACTAATGCATCCTTAAACTAAAAACACCAAACCCAAATCTAAGTAAATACGGATTTGGACTAATCCACGTCCTACGGGCGACGGCATTACTCAGTCTCCGTATACAATCTACGGACAACCACAAATAAAACAAACACACACGACACGAAATGAAATTCTGGAGAAGGAGAAAGTTGTTACCGCGATGCGGTAGCGTAATTAACTGCAGGGGCTTGCGCCTGCAGGGAAGAGCGTCCCCATAATCAAAACCCCCTCACCCTGAGGGGGAATCTGACGAAGTCTGCTACATCGGCCGCATCCGTTTAAACCTCCGATACACGGTGCCATAAATCAACTTGGCATCTTCGGAGAGGTAGACGGATAAAACCATATAGCATCTGCCCCGAATCTCAGGCAAGACGCAAAGTCTAGGCCGCCATTCGGAGGGGAACAGTGCTGTTCGAGTAGCCTTGCGACTGCCGTGTCTCTGATCCCTTCGGGGGCTGGACAAAGCGTCTTCAAGTAATCCTCCTTGGCAGTTTGACCGTCGAAAGAGCAAGCGTTAGGTATTTTGCCATGCCGCTTTTTACTTGAGGTTAGGCTCATTTTGGTGAGCCCCGATGAGTCATATCCACTCCGCGCTGTGTGGGATGATCTTCGATAGTCTTTCAGGTTTTATGTAAATTGCCGTCAAGACCCTGAAGCTAGGAATTTGGCCTTTGCTTCGTTTGCTGGCATCGCGTCTGCTGTATCGAGACGAATGTCGCGGTGGGAACTAGGGATTTTGCCATGGCTCCATTTGTTTGATTGTCGCGTCTGAACCCTACTGGAGGAAGAATGCTGGGGTGACATTTCATCTGCTGTATCGAGACGAACGTCGCGGTTATCTCTAAGTTGCTGGTGAACCGTCGAGGTTTGGAACTAGGGATTTTGCCGTGGCTCCTTTTGGTGATGTTGCGTCTGCTGTGTCGAGAATAACGTTGAGGTGGTGACCACTCCACACTGGTGCGAGATAATCTCCGATTGTCTTTCAGGCTTTATATGACTTGCCGTTAAGACCCTGAAGCTAGGAATTTGGCCTTTGCTTTGCTTGCTTGCATTGCGTCTGTTGTATTGAGACGAATGTCGTGGTTGTCTCTAGGTTGCTGGTGAACTGTCGAGGTTTGAAACTAGGGATTTTGCCGTGGCTCCTTTTGGTGATGTTGCGTCTGCTGTGTCGAGACGAACGTCGAGGTGGTGACCATTCCGCACTGGTGTGAGACGATCTCCAGCTGTCTTTCAGGCTTTATATAACTCGTCGTTAAGACCTTGAAGCTAGGAATTTGGCCTTCGCTTCGTTTGCTTTGTCACGTCCGAATCCTGTTGGAGGAAGGACACTGTTGTTGACATTGCGTCTGCTGTATCGAGACGAATGCCGAGGTGGAGCTGGGATTTTGCCGTTACTCCGCTTGATTGACCATGGGGCCTTTTGTTGACGTTGCTTCTACATCTTATTGGACTGCGAAGGAACGCCTTTGTTGACATCTCGTCTGCTGTATCGAGACGAATGCTGAGGTGAAGCTGGGATTTTGCCATGGCTTCGTTTGATAGTGTAACATCCGTGTCCTGCTGGAATGATGAGGCTCACCGTTGTTGGTTTTTGGGCCGTAGATGTGGCCATTGAGATTTGGAACTAGGGACTTTGCCATGGTTCCGTTTTGTTGCGACTCTGAGGTCAGTTTGTTGACGTCACATCTACACTGGTTGGAGTGAGGAGAAACGCCGTTGGTGATCTCTAAGTTGTCGATATGGACGTCGAGACCTTGAAGCTAGGGATCTTCCTTCGCTTCGTTTGTTGACAATGTCGAGATTGTCTCTAGGTTGTCTATGAACCGTCGAGATTTGGCTTCGCTTCCTGACAGAGCCTGTTGGGAAGGTATGTTCTCTTTTTATTTGTGCCCCTGGATTGTATACAGGGATTGATATGATCTCACCTGTAAGGCATAGATTTTATTTATTATACTTCTTTTTTTTATTTCTTTCCGCGATACTCTATCACTTCAGCTTTTATATCGCGAAGGTCGCGATTGCCCAATCATTTCGGCTATTTTTCGCGGTGCCCAATCATTTCGGCTATTTATTTTATTTTTACTCGCTGCTTTTTATTGCGAGTTGCCCAATCATTTCGGCTATTTATTTTATTTTTACTCGCTGCTTTTTATTGCGAGTTGCCCAATCATTTCGGCTATTTATTTTCTTTTACTCGCTGCTTTTTATTGCGAGTTGCCCAATCATTTCGGCTATTTTGCATGCATACATTTTTACTTGCTGATTTTGTTGCAAGTTGCCCCCATCATTTTGGCTATTTCGTATGCATGTGTGGCTTGCTGTCTTTTCGCTGCAAGCTAGGAATTAGATACCGATTTTGGCATCAGCATCGCTACAACTGGAATATTGCCAGGAGCGAATCATCATTTGCCACCGTCGATGTCGAACAAAGGTGGCTTAGCGAACAAGGTTAAGGTCCTGTCGACTAAGGCTTTTGGCTTCATGAGCCGTAAAGGTCTCACAAAGGTATTTCTCCCTACAAGTCGTGAGGATCTTGTAGGTGTATTTTTTTTATTTTTTTTTAGGAATCGTGAGGATTCCTAAGTGTATGTTCCTCTGTAAGTCGTAAGGATCCTACAAGAGGGTTTTCTCCTTATAAGTCGAGAGGACTTATAAGGGTTGTTCATCATGCGCACATATCCCCAATCACGGATGAAATTTGGTTAGGGAAATATTTATTCGCGCCCGTGGATTGTATACAAGGGTTAGTATTGAGCCACTTGTAGGGCAGTATCGAAGATTGTGGGGGTTGCTTAAGCACAGGTTTAGGTCTCTGTAACTTAAGACTTTCAAATCTTATGAGCCGTGAGGGTCCCATAAGAGAGTTCTCCTTATGAGTCGTGAGGATCTCGCAAGTGTATTTTCTCCTTAGGAATCGTAGGGATCCCTGAGTGTATTGCTCCCTTGTGAGTCGTAAAGATCTCACGCGGGTGTTTCTCCTTACAAGGTCGAGAGGACCCTGTAAGTGTCCTTTAACGAGGTTGCACCCTTTCGGGTTTTCATAAACACTCGCTGGTAGCCCTGCTGTTTTTACTCACGGAGCCCTTTCGGGTTTTCATCCGTGCCCGTTTTGCTTATGGACATACCGTTTTTCTTCTTCTCTTTTTTTTTTATTTTTTCTTACGAGGTTGCGCCCTTTCAGGTTTTCACAAACACTCGCCGGTAGCCCTGCTGTTTTTACTCATGGAGCCCTTTCGGGTTTTCATCCGTGCCCGTTTTGCTTATGGACATACCGTTTTTCTATTTTTCATTTTTTTCATTTTTTTTCATTTTATATTTTTTTTATCTCGTCAGCCTGAAGATGCTGCGGTAGTAGTTTAAAGACGTTTCGGTCCGTCATTAGTTTAAAGACGTTCCGGTCCGTTGTCGCCATATTTAAGGCGAATCTTTAGTTTACTGACTTTTCGGTCTATGGGGCTTTCTCTATGAATGAGCATGATGCCCCCGGCGTATCCGTCTTTCTTAGAGCGTACGGTTGTGGCGGGCTCACCTTTCAGTTTTCGGATATGACGAATTTGCCCTGTTGGTATTGATCTTCTACCCAGTTCTTAAAGACGTAGCAATCCTCGATCAGGTGACCTACCGTTTAGTGGTAAGGGCAGTAATCGAGATCGTTTACATCGCCTGGCCGCAACGGACGTTTTGGTCTCGGCAGATTGACGAGTCTGTCGCGCATTGCCAGCTCGAACAGTCTCCTTGTTTTATTTTGAAGAAACGAGTAAGGACGCTTCAACTTTTCCTGGAGGGGTTGTTGCTTGTTGTTTCGGCAGACAACCGGTTTAGGGCCACTCGATTGCTGTTGAGTATTGGCTACGAGGGCTGTTTTTCCCTTCCCTTTATCCTTTTTGCTCGATCCCTTGTTTGCGAGGCTGAGGTTTTTTCCGAGCAGCATGCGATTACACGGCTGAACGTTATCGCAACTTCTCAATTCTTTCATCTTTGAAATGGATTCCTTGAGGAGAGGGTTGAGGGCAGCTTCCTCGTCAGAGTCGCTTCTAAAGGTGATAATTTGCGATCCCTTGGGGTTGGCTATATGACAATCGTCGGCGGCTCTTTTGCGCTCATATACCACGTTTTTCCGATGTCTATGAGCTTCATATTTTGTCCTGTTGAAGTGTTGCTTTTGAGCAACATATCCTTGCCACCAACACTTAAAGGAGTCGCAGTCTTCGGTAGGATGTATGATCTTCTGATGATATAAGCAGAACTTAGGATGCATTTCTACTCCACCGAAAGTATTTTCTTCAGAGGGCGGTAGCTCCATTCCCGCTGACAGGGCTTTAGCGAACCTTTTCCTCGTCTTGAATTTGTTTTTATCCGCAGCGGATGGCTTTTGATTTGACGGGAGTGTCTCGACTCTTTGGTCTAGTAGTCGGTGTTTGGCTCCTTCTTGTATGGCCATCTCACGCTCTTGATTGGCTTTAACTTTCAGACGAATCTCATTCAGGAAGGCATCGATCAACTTGTCTGACGGCCGCGGAATTTCTGGTTCAGGGTCCGCTCTCGGTTTATCAGCGCAAGGAGCCTCTCTATCATCCGCCAATGAGTGAGAGATCACGTGACAAGTCACTACGTAGTCTTCGGACTCGTCTGATGAGTCTTTTCCATCATTTTCGTCCTCGACAAAAGAACAAGCTGCCCCCATCGTGTCCGTCTACTTTGGAGTGTGCGGCTGTGGTGGGTTTACCTTCCAGTTTTCAGACAGCGCAAACTTGCCCTGTAGGTATTGATCCTCGATCCATCCCTTAAAGATGAAACAATCCTCGATCAGGTGACTTACCGTTTGATGGTAAGGGCAGTAATCGGGATTATTGAGATCGCCTGGCTGCAACAGACGTTTTGGATTCGGTAGATTGACGAGTCTGTTGCGTACTGCCAGTTCAAACAGTCTTCTCGTTTTATTCTGAAGAAACGAGTAAGGACGTTCTAATCTCTCCTCGAGGGATGGGCGTGGATGCGCGTTATTTTGGCGAATGACCGGCTTTGAGTTGCTCGGCTGTTGTTGAGCATTGGCAACGACAGTCGCTTTCCCTTTTCCTTTCTCATTTTGAGAGTCTGGTTTTGGAGGAGACGGTCCATGGCCCATCTAGTCCATTTTGGCTAATTTGTCGATCAATGCCTGGAAGGTGGTCGGCCTGAAGAACATCATGAATTGGGATATAATCGCCTGCGGATCGAGAGTGCCCATGAACATACCTACCGCAGGTGCCTCTTCTATGCGTTGTTCGCATTTCGACCATAGGTTCTGCCATCCTGTTGCGTATTGGACCCACGTTTCGCCTGGTCTTATCCTGGCATTTATCAGTGCTGTTATCAGGGTGCGTCCGCTAGCATTCGCGAATCTTTGTGTAAACAGTAACTCCATCTCCGCAAATGTTTTGACAGAGTCGTTAGGTAGCTCCGAATACCATTCAAAGGCTGTTTCTGCTAAGCTGCCCACGAATTGGCGAAGCAACAGTTTGTCATCGCCTCCAGTGTTGCCGCATAAGGCCCTGAATTGAGCGACGTGCTGATGTGGATCCCCTGTCCCTTTATATACATGGAACTTAGGGATCGTATATCCCGGCGGGTAACTGATTTGGTCATACCAGCTCGGATAGGGTCGTCCAGTTCTAACATTTTGCCCAGCCGTTTCACTCGCCTGATGAGTTCGTATTTGCTGAGCTATATAGTCATCCAGTGCGGCCTTGGAAATGGTTTCTTCTTTGGCCGCTGAAGGAGCCAGAGGAGGATTAGATGTCTCCCCTTTGTCGTCCCCAACAATGATCGGAGGGTCTTCAGCTGGAGGGTCCGGGTGTAACATCATCCCTAATATATCTTGGAAGAGGAGCGCCATTTGCTTTATGTTGGCAGCTTGTTCGGCTGCCTCTTTGTCCTTCTTTTCGAGGACTCTGCGTAGATAGTCGGCGTCAGTTTCTTGTTCATGACGCTGCTCTGATGATACTTTCAAACTTTCTTTCGGTTCGGTAAGTGCAGTCATCACAGTCATCATTTCCTGAAGCTTCTGTTGCTGCTCCTGGGCTTTTGTCAATGACCGGGTGAGCGGTCGGTGTCCCGTCGAAACGCGGCTTTCTTCTTTTCCGGAAGCCATATAAACAGTGTGCACCACCATGCCCCCAGACTTGGGGCGTTTGTGTTCGATGTCTTTGCAATTTGCCAAAGACACAGGGATCTTCTCCGACCTCCTTCCTTTTTGAGCAGTCGAAGTTGAGGGGGCCGTTGCAGTGGGCTCCCAAGCAGCTATCGCCTTTTGTGGCTTGATAGGATGGTCCTCTTACCGCTGAACTTTCACCTTTTTCTGTCGGCGGAGGTAGTCTTGATCGATCACTGACTCTTGGACTTGACGCAAGACCTTGTAGATTTTAGAGGACAACCATTGAGAGGGCTGCTCTAGCTTTTTCTCTGGAGCATTCTCCACAAGTGAAGGAGTTCTCTACAGCACTGCAGTAGGAGAGTTTCTTCGCACCTCGTTAAGCAGTTCAAAGCTGTTCCCGGTTGGAATAGCAGCCTCGATCCCCACCATCAGAGCTGGTGTCGTAAATCCAGGGGGGAGTAGCCCCCAGCCTTCCTTACTCGACGCCAGTGGCGACGTCGAGCGTGTCACGCGGATGGAGTTGTTCTAACCGTAAGGGTGACCTCCTCATACCCTCTGTGTTGGTCAGAATCTACTGGTATCAGCTTTTTAAAGACCGACGTCCGTTGAGTGGGGACGGCCAACCTGTCAAAAGCAGACTTCCGAGCAGGGGAAGCAACCTTGGTGATCTCGCCTGAAACTGGAGTAGGGATAGCTATCCGCTTCGGGATAACATCTTCTGGTATTGCTGGCTTTTTCATGGGCCCATTGGAGCTCTGACCTAGCCTGTTAAAAACTGAGGCAGGGGAGTTGGGCGACCCGTTGAGAGGGACCGCGGCAGTGGTAAGTCGATCAAAGATCGACTTCTTTGGGGCTTCCTGCAACGTCATTGGGGCATTGAAGCTCATCGGTGGGAGCATGGTCCCGAAGAATAGTCCAGTGGTGGCTTGAGTTACCTGCTCCACTGGCATCTTGAAAAGAGAGGCCGCTTGGGGCCCATAAGTCACTCCTCCAACAGGGACGGAGCGAGAGTTGCAGTTGCAGGAAGTGCGGGTTGAAGCCATTGATTTCCTGTTTTTTGCACGGAGCAAGACACCAAATCTAAGTACCTTGAATCTACAGGCAACCACAGCAAACCGCGATTCGTTCGCGAATACGACACACGAAGTGTGGAGTGGAAAGAGGAAAAGGTCCCACCGGGCGTGCCAGAATCTGTTCCCCTCCGAACGGCGGCCGCGACGCGAGGACGTCTAGGCTTGAGGTTCGGGGCAGATGCTATATGGTTTGACCCGTCTACCTCTCCGAAGATACCAAGTTGATTTATGGCATCGTGTATCGGAGGTTTAGACGAATGCGGCCGATGTAGCAGACTTCGTCAGATTCCTCCTCGCTTGAGGGGTTTTTGATTATGGGGACGCTCTTCCCTGCAGGCGCAAGCCCCTGCAGTTAATTACGCTACCGCATCGCGGTAACAACTTTCTCCTTCTCCAGAATTTCACTTCGTGTCGTGGGTGTTTGTTTTGTTTGTGGTTGCCCGTGGATTGTATACGGAGACTGAGTAATGCCGTCGCCCGTAGGACGTGGATTAGTCCAAATCCATATTTGCTTAGATTTGGGTTTGGTGTTTTTAGTTTGAGGATACGTTAGCCGTATTTGAGACTAAGATCAACTTAAACGTTCGTTAAGGATACGTTAGTCTGATTTGAGACTAAGATCAACTTAACGGGATCGTCTAGATCCATTTCCAGTTTAAGGACGTAGTGGTCCATTTAATATATGGCCGTCGGGACCCGTCACCTCTCTGACGACGTTGAAGGATTACAACGACATGTGTCAGAGGAGTTCGGAGATGTACCCTTGAACCAAAGTTGATTGGGGGTCTTATAGTCCAATTTGGGACTAAAGTCCATTTGAATGTTTAAAGATACGTTAGCCATATTTGAGGCTAAGATCAACTTAAACGGGATCGTTTAGATCCGACAAAAGAGCATTTGGCTCTATTGTTCCAGTTTAGGGACGTAGTGGTCTATATTCCAGTTTAGGGACATGGTGGTCCATATTCCAGTTTAGGGACATGGTGGTCCATAGGTAGTTTAGGGACATTGCGGTCCATTGGTAGTTTAAGGACATTACGGTCCATATTCCAGTTTAGGGACATGGTGGTCCATAGGTAGTTTAAGGACGCTTAAGTCCGTGAGTTTAAGGACCCCACAGTCCGTGTTTTAGTTTAAGGACGCATAAGTCCGCGGGTTTAAGGACCCCACAGTCCGTGTTTTAGTTTAAGGACGCATAAGTCCGCGGGTTTAAGGACCCCACAGTCCGTGTTTTAGTTTAAGGACGCATAAGTCCGCGGGTTTAAGGACCCCACAGTCCGTGTTTTAGTTTAAGGACGCATGAGTCCATGAGTTTAAGGACCCCACAGTCCTTGTTGATGTATGGTTGTCGGGACCCTTCGCCTCTCTGACGTCGTTGAAGGATTACAACGATAGGTGTCAGAGGAGTTCGGAGATGTACCCTTGAACCGGTCGTAAATTGATTTAGGAGAGCAGCTGTGCTCAGTCAATTTAATTTGAGGACTTACGGTCATGATTGGGCTAAGTCCAGTTGAAAAAATATTCAACGCTTTTATTTATTTTTGGTCTATTAGACCTGTGCTAGGGCTTTGCCCACAATTTAAATAATGCATTGCATTACTTTTTATTTTTGTTTGGGCTCTGCCCAGAAAGGATGCAGAGCATCAATTTGTTTTGGGCTCTGGCCATTTATAAATGATGCAGAGCATCGATTTTATTTGGCTCTGCCCTTTTATTGCTTTGCAATTTATTTTGGCCTGCTAGGTCTTTTTGACTTGGGCCTGGCCCTTTAGCAAAAGAAATGCATTGCATTTGTCAGGCGCTTTGCCCAATCAAAGAGCGCAAGCGCTTGTGGTGATGACACGTGTCATGCAAGAGCAGTGCGCTGCGCCAGTGCGCTGCGCTTGCGCTGCGCCAGTGCGCTGCGCTTGCGCTGCTAACACGTAGCGCGCTGTGGTGAGTTGCACCAGTTTCAGAGAGCAAAGCTCTATTTCAAAAGCGCATAGCGTAAGCGCTTCAGATGCTGACACGTGGCGCTCTCTGGTGGCTTGCGCCAACCCAAGAGCGCAACAGTGCAGTTTTATAAGTGCAAAGCACTATTAACTTGAGAATCTTTTAGATTCCAGAACCAATGGTTCATAAAAGAAGTGCAAAGCACTGCTTGGTTTCTTGATCTAATTTAGATCAAAGAAAACAAGTGTTTCTTATTTTTCTTGATCTTAAAAAACCAATGGTTCATAAGTGCAAAGCACTATTTTTATTTTGTTTTTTTTTATTGAAGATCATTGATCTTCTTCTTAGATCAAGGATTTATTAGAAGAAATTCTTCTATCTTAAAGGTCTTTTTACCTTTTTTCTTCTTGAAATTTCTTCAGAGCTTTCTTTGTTTGAAATTTTTGATTTCTCACCAAAAAAATGTTCCCTCCTTTGAATTGAGGTCTAGGGGCCTTTATATAGTGCCCATAAGTTTGTTAAAGAGATCTTTCTCTGAGTGATTTGGGGAATTTTCCCAACCGTTGGATCTTTAATCTAAGGGTTTCTGTTTTACAGAAGGCAATCTTCTTGTTTTAAAAAGAACAGAAAGATTTCTTTAAAATCTTAATTCTGTTTGGCGCAAACGCCCCAGCGCGTGACACGTGTCAAGCAGCGCAACTGCGCTTTGCGCTGCGCGACACGTGTCAACGCAGATGCGCTAGCGCAGTTTCTTGCGCAACTGAAGCGTTACTTCCTTCTGTTTTTTAATAGATCTTTGCTCTGATTGGGCGCGCTGTCTCGGGCGCTGCGCTGACGTATCAGCACCTGACACGTGGCGCGTTGCGTCCGGGATTTGAAGCGTTGCTTCAAAATTTGAATTTTGAATTTCAATAGAGCTTTGCTCTGATTGGGGGAAACACCGCCGTTTAGACACGGACAAGCGCATCCACGATGGACGCGAGCTGATCTATCCAAGCCGATAGGGCGTGAATGGCATTCGAGGGAGGAAGGGATCCACCCGTGTCTCCGTTGTGGGGAGGACGGCGGCTGGAGCTCGGTTCGTCTCGGTGATCACTCGCCATATGTTCGAGATCGGAAGGTGAACTTTAGTTGAGTGGAACTAGATTTTCCCACAGACGGCGCCAACTGATGGAGCTCTGGATCTCCTTCAGATGTTACCTTCCATTGATCCGCAGCGAGTGGTGATGAGTGTCTGAGATTGGATCTGAGGGTTTCCCCTTGGTGCGTGTGGATCTTAATGGGATTGAAATAGATGAAGCTGAGCTACCTGCAAGGAAGTCCCGAGGTGGTTATGCCACCGAGGACCCTCCAACAATCAAGTTAGACGGGCTAAATGGGCAGAGTAGCGACCTATTGGGGTAAAATTGCCTTACCTGAGTCGTCTGAGAGAGGGGTTTATATAGTGGCAGCCATGGGCTGGCGGGCGCGAGATTCACGATGGCCGTTATGCCCCTGGCGTTACGCCTTCGTGAAAGGCGAGATTTCCCATTAATGACGAGATGTGCTCGTTAATGGGGGAACGAGATGGTGTGGAACACGGGATCGTGGGCGGCGGATATCTCGCGTCAGGCGAGATTCGCGGAGCCGTGGCGGAGACGCCTGTGATCAGTGCTATGGGTCGGTCGATGAGACCGAGGAAAATAAGATCGGCGGGAGGCCCAGAGGCGAGCGGGAGGCCGAGTAAGCTTGGTTTATATGATAGCTTAGAGGTGAGCTAGGAGGGGTGAGGGAACTCAGCGTACGGGAGGGCTCGGAGGCGAGTCAATGGTTGTTTGTAAGACGGGCACAGGAGTGGTCGGGAAGGCCACTAAAGGTCGGGAACATCCTTGGGTCAAAGGCTCGGGGCCTTCTTCCAATGTACTGTTCATGTTCCTTTCCCGCAAGTCCTGGGACATGTCATCTGCCACGTGTCATGATCTGGGGAATGCTCAGTACCGAGCATCATCAAGTTGAGATTTTTATTTAGGTTTTTTTTGTATCCCTCGTTAAATTCCTTATTATTTTAAAAAATCTCTTTTTAATCTTCATATTTTATATTTCTCTCTCAAATCATTTAGATATTTCATATTTTCTCTTATAATTTTTTTATACAAAAGTTAACCAGATTTTATGTAGACGGATGTTATTTTCTATCAAGCTATTGTCATTATATATCTATCTATATCAATCTATATACTATTGTGATAAGCAAATTGATTCTTTCGTCACATCTTAACTAAGAGTTGGATTATTCTACATCTAGGAGAAGAGGAAATCTCCTACTCACATAATTTAACAGTTGGATAAATATAGATAGTTAGTGATAAAATCCTACAATAAATGGTGACGACATCATCCCATTTTTTCCACCACTAGATCAAACTATCCAACGGTGTACAATATATGAGAAGATTCTCTCTCCTCTTAAAAGTAGAATCGTACAATTTCCTTGCAACTGATTTCATATCTTAATTAATATTAGTTTTTTTAAAAAACTTTGCGGTCTATATGAAATAATCATATGTAACCTATCATATCAACCGTTTCAATTTAAAATTAAAAATTAAAAATCAAACTTAATTTTCGTAGAGTAGTTTATTAAAATATAAATAGAATTAGTTGAGATTTAGACTTTTTTTATATCATTCATCAAATTCCCTCTGGTTTTAAAAACTCTCTTTAATCTTCATATTTTATATTCCTTCCTCAAATCTATTAGATATCTAATATTTCTCCTTATTAAATTTTTCATCCAAAAAATAAACCAATTTTATGCTAACCGAGATTTCTTTTAAACAAACTATTATCACTATTTATCTATACCATTCTTATAAGAATTTTTGATGAAATTTTTGGCAATTAAGACATAATAATATGCAATGATAACCATTTTATTTTATCAATAATTTATACAAATATTTGATAAGGTATTTTAAAGAGTTAAAATAATGAGAATAATGGAGGAAAGATGCCATAGGAAGGAATTTCCTCCTATGCCGTCGATAAAGTACGCTGTCCATTGTGTTTTTCGATGATCGGCACTCATCATCTTCATCGTTATCATCTTAGATATGGGTACACCAAATTTCATGTGATTCTACAACTTTTTCACCGTTGAATTAGTGGGTTCAAAATTAACGGTTTACCGACAATAGAACTTTTTACATTGCTAAATCAACGGTGAAAAAATTGTAGAATCACATAAAATTTGGCATACCCACATCTTAGATGATAACGATGAAAATGATGGATTCCGATCGTCGGAAAATACAACGGATGGCGTACTTTTTTAACGCCATAGGAGGAAATTCCCTCCTATGGTCTCTTTCCTCCATTATTCTCTAAAATAATATAGGTTTTAAAGGTTTTTTATAGGACATTTTAAGTTTTAAAATTTTAATGAGTTAGTTATTTTAAATATTTTTAAAAACTCTTTATTATCTTAACTAAAGTTATTTAAGATACTTCTACAACAACAAAAAAATATTATCTTTATAATATTAAATGATAAATCTTAAACAAAAATTTAGCTAATAATATCATAATTTAACATTTTATTTTTTTCTATTAATATATTTTAATTTGGGCCAATAATTTTAGTGGTAATTTTATCTTTTTGTCAAACATATATTAGCCCTGTTAGGGGGTTTTATGATATAAATGGAAATCTATGGTAGCTTTTCATAATTTCAGAAGTTCGTGGTATTTTGGGGGAAGTGGATGAAGTTTATGGTATCAAGTTGAAATTTAGCCAACTATATATCACATTAATCAATAAAACTACCATTATAATTTATCTTTAAAATCTCGATCAAAATAGTAAGTTAGCTATCTATATCATTTCGAAAAAAACAATTATAATTTTTTCTGTTACATTTTCTGCTCTCGTCAAAACTAATATTTAGGACATTTTTTAATTTTTATAAACATATCAAAATTTAACAAATCCTTATAAGTCATACAACTACATTTTCTAAGAATAGAAAGCAAATCTTTTAAAAACAATGTGTGAATGCTGATAACTATACACTATATTTCATATATGAAATTATCAATTTTGTTTATAAATTGTAGTGAGTTTATCAATTCTTCACGTGCAAAATAACTAGTGTGTGTATATAGTGGAGTGATCTATTGCAAACTGGTTCACATTTTAAAAAAAAAAAGGAACTCTCGATCTACAATATATTTGAACGATCCGATCATTCAAGTTGATTACCCTACCCTCAAATGTATGTGTATGAAAAACTAAAGAATTTGAATACCTCTATCCCATACATTGGATGAAGTTTATGTCGCATTATCGAAATACGTTTATTTTTGTACCCATTCGATGCATTGGTTAGAGAACTTTAAATTCTTTGATTTCTCATACACATACACATGATGGTAGGGTGATCAACATGATCAGATCATATCATTCAAATATGTCATAAATCGAGAGTTCATGTTTCCGGTTTGCAATAAGACATATCCCTTATCTATATATATATCTATATCTATACAACTCTTATCTATATATATATATATATATATCTATACAACTCTTGTATGCAAATTGATTAAATTTTTAGTCTCTCATATCTTAACTAATTTTATCTTTTATAAAAAAAAATTATGGTCTATTTGAAATAATCATTTGTAATCTATCATATCAACTGTTTCAATTAAATTTAAAATCATGTTTCAATTAAATTTAAAATCAAACTTTATTTTTGGAAAGCATTTTATTAAAATATAAATTTAGTTTGTTGTGATTTTTATTTAGGTTTCCTTTATATCACCTTCATATTTTAAAATTCTCTTTAATTTTAAATATTTTATGTTTTTCCTTTATATATATATATATGGTGAAGTGGCTGGTCCTAAGGTGACTTCTTGGAGTGCAATCTAAAAACCCATCCATTTTGCACTTTATTAATGTCTTTAGCTCATAAATGCATGGGCATTCATTAATTGCATTGGTATTTATTTATAAAATAGGGCATCTCATGAAGAGCTATACAGACGACTCCATAGGTTGTACGAACATTTTTCTCACACACACAAATATAGAGAGAGAATAATGAAGGAAAGAGGCCTTAGGAAGCTTTTTTATTAGGCGACGTCAAAAAACTACAGCCTCCACCATTTTATTCGATGATCGGCAAGTCTATCTTGATTTTCATCGTTTAATATGTCGATACACCAAATTTCATTTGACTCTAATATTTTCACCGATTGGTTTAGTGGATGAAAATTAACGGTTTACCGACAATAGAAATTTTTACGTTGCTGAATCAACGATGAAAAAGTGTTAGAATCACATGAAATTTGATGTATCGACATATTAGACGCTGAAGATCAATATGAACGATGATGATCGTCCAATAAAATGAAGGGAGTAATTTTTTGAAGATCAAGATGGATGATACCAATCGTCCAATAAAATGGTGGAGGGAGTAATTTTAAAACTATTTAGGGGTTTCTCGTATATTGGCTAAGCTAAAAGGTTTGGATTTTTTTTAATTAAGCCAATATCTTATTATTGGAGAACTATTAATTTTGCATTCACTAAATCAACGATGAAAATATATTAGAATCAAATGGAATATGGTGAATCTACATGTTAGATGATAAGGATCAAGATGGACGGTGTTGATTATCGAAAACTGATGGATGGACTATTTTCAACGCGATAGGAGGAATCCTCTCCTAAGCCCCGTCTCTCTCACAAAGGCCCTAGAAAAGGATTAACTGTTATGGCGCGAAAAAGGTTTATCAGCCACCGTTTGTTTCGACGATCGACATCCACCATCTTCATTTTCATCGGGCCATCGGCCAGGATATAGATACACCAAATTTCATGTAATTCTAATATTTTCATCGTTGGTTTAGTGAGTGCAAAATCAATGGTTATCCAACAATAGAGCATTATAAGAATTTTTACATTAATATATCAATGGTAAAAAGGTGGTAGAAAGACATGAAATTTCGTGCATAGATGATAACTTGAACGAACTTGGATAGAGACAATTAAGAAAGATATGTTAATTGTTAATTTAACTGAAGAGACGGTCCTTAAAAGAGCGGAATGAAAGAGAAGGATTCAATATAGCCGACCCCAAAAAATTTAGGAGGAAGGCTTGTTGTTATAATTGTTAGATAATAAGGATCAAGATAGACGGTGTCCATGGTTAGAAAAACGATGGAGCATACTTTTTCAGAAGCCAGATAAAGACTTCTCCCAGGGCTTTTGTGCTGTATTATTCTCATATATAAATACGGGAGTGCGCCATTGCAAACCGGTCTGCGTTTTTTAAAAACGGGAACTCTTGATTCACGACATATTTGAACGATCCGAACCGTTCAAGTTGATCATCCTACCTTCTTGTGTATGTGTATGAGAAAGGATTTGAAGAGCTCTAGCCTATACATCTATGAGTGCATAAATGAACGTCTTTCGATAAAGCAACATAAACTTCATCAGATTCATGGGCTAGAGGTTTTTAAATCTTTTAATTTTTCATACGCATACATTTGATGATAGGGTAATCAACTTGAACCAATCGGACCGTTCCAATATGCCATGGATCGAGAGTTCCCGTTTTTAAAAAATACGGACCAGTTTGCAATGGAGTGCTCTCATATGTATACACACACACACACACACACGCACACACCGACTCAAAAACCTTTCTAAAATGCAATACCCATTTCTATATATTATAAATTACACAAATGAAGAAACCATAAAGCATCCTCCTGGAAGCTTTCCTCTGGTCATTCCCCTCTCAACTCACTTGAGGATCTTTAGTAAAGTAAGTTGTCCAAATCCATTTTATGTTTTTCTCATGTCTTCTATTTTTCAATTTTATTTCACAGTAGCTGAAAAATTCAATTAGAAACTTGTGATTTAATAATATATTTCATCTAATGTCATGTATTATAACTTTTAAATACCATATGTATTATAACTTTTAAATACCATGCACTCCACTCACTATGAAGCTGCTATATAAATTTGGTATTTTTTAAATATTTTGTATATTTATGAAATATAATTTTAATTTAAAGTAAAAAACCTGCCTAGGTAGCGCTTAGGTGGATATATAGGAGTTAGACGGTACCGTAACCGTTCAGCTCCGCCTAGCGATTTTTACAACCTTGAATACTTGTATAGAATTTGTCACACAGGAGGAAATATTTGGGTATTCAGTCGATAAGGATAGACTTGTATTATATCCCTAAGTATTTCTACCGGCAATGCAATTTTCCATCTTTGCCTACAAATGACTTATAGCAAATACTATTATGGGAAATACCATTAACAATTCCTATGCGGCTTGAGATAATTTTATAATAATTATCTTTTAATTCGGTTTAGCATACATACAGTTTACATATCCACATCTTATATACGCGATCAATTCACTAGCCATCAACTTCATCTACAAATAAAGAACCAAACAATTAACCAACTCTTCAATTAATACACACACTACAAATATCTAGAGAAAGCAATCAACATTAGGATTAATTGAAATGAGAAATTTTTCTATTAGACATATTTATTAACAAATAACAATTATAGGGTTCAAAATATATTAATAAATCATCTATAGCAAGGTTAATCATGCGGTCTTAGCCAATACTGAGAGAAGTTAATTTAATAATCCTAAGAATGTAAGCGCGCATGCATAGATGAAATTAGCATCCACACCCCGCAAATATTAATTAAGATAATACTTTATCTCTTAGGAAATATCATATATAGTACAAAATTAACAGTTGGCATTGGATCCTTTCTTGGGAACTTATTTCATGTACTCCTTTCACGACTCTCTTAGACTCCCTTGCTTAAAAGATCAATCTTAAGGTAAAAAAAAAAATTCTCTCTTTTTAAATTACGACTTATTGGTATATAAACCCAAGTCAATAGAGCTGAAGACGCATGCGAAGAATTATCCGACGCATGATTTGGAGTTAGCCGCTGTTAAATTTGCGTTGAAGCTATGAAGGCACTGTCTGTTAGGCTAGAAGGTTGACGCTTTCTCCGACCATAAGAGCTTAAAGCACGCGTTCACTCAGAATGGTTAGAGTTGATGGCTGACTATGATCTACATTTGAAGTATCATCTGGGAAAGGTGAATGTAGTACCGGATGTTTTGAGTTGATTGCCGGTAGTGATGATGTTGACTTCGCAAAGGGAGCTTATGGCTGATTTCCAGATATTTAAATTGGAGCTAGTGTTACTGGGCTTTTCAGGACAATTGATGCAGCTTCAAGTACAGCCATCATTGATAGATCGCATCAAGGCCGCGCAATTGCAAGACGCTCGAATGCAAAAGTTTCGAGACCAAGTCGAGATAGGTCTTCGAACGGACTTGCTAATTCATAAAGATGGATCGCTAAGATATGGGAGCCACTTGTGTGTGCTAAAGGATGAGATTCATGAAGAAATTATGAGGGAAGCACATAAATCTGTTTATTCGGTACATCTGGGAGGTACGAAGATGTACAGAGATATACGACAACACTTCTAGTAGGAAGGCATGAAGAGATATTACTCGCTTCGTGTCTAGATATTTGGTGTGTCAGCAAGTGAAACCTGAACATCAAAGGGTTGCCGGTTTATTGCAACCACTTTCGATTCCTTAGTGGAAATGAGAGCATATCACTGTGGATTTTGTGACCGCATTACCACAGAGTCCAAAGGGCAATAATGCAGTTTGGGTGATTGTTGATCATCTGACCTGTTCATCGTCGAAAGACGCGACCGGGACGTTGGGACGTCCGGCCTGAATTTTGGGGGCAGATGCTATTTGGATTTATCCGTCCATCTCTCCGAAGATACCAAGTTGATTTATGGCACCGTATATCGGAGGTTTTGACGGATGCGGCCGTTGTAGCAGATTTCGTCATATTCCCCCTCATTTGTGAGGGGTTTTTGATTGTGGGGACGCTCTTCCCTGCAGGCGCAAGCCCCTGCAGTTAATTATGCCACCGCATCGCGGTAACCACTTTCTCCTTCTCCAGATGTTCACTTCGTGTCGTGTGTGTTTGTTTTGTTTTATATTGCCCGTGGATTGTATACGGAGACTAATTTATATTGTCGCCCGTAGGGCTTGGATTGGTCCAAATCCGTATTTTCTTAGATTTGGATTTTGGTTGATTTAAGGATCGTTAATCTCGTTTGAGATTAAGATCAACTTAAATGTTTGTTAAGGATACGTTAGTCTAATTTTTAGACTAAGATCTACTTAACGGGGGTTTTTCGTTTAAGGACATCATAATCCATGGTTTAAGGACATCATAGTCCGTGGTTTAAGGACATCATAGTTTATAGAGTTTAGTTTAGGGACATTGTGGTCCATTGGGTTTAAGGACATCATAGTACATGGAGTTTAAGGACATCATAGTCCGTGATTTAAAAACATCATAGACTATAGAGTTTAGTTTAGGGACGTTGCGGTCCATTGGGTTTAAGGACATCATAATCCATGGAGTTTAAGGACATCATAGTCTGTGGTTTAAAGACATCATAGTCTATAGAGTTTAGTTTAGGGACGTTGCGGTCCATAAGGTTTAAGGACATCATAGTCCGTAGTTTAAAGACATCATAGTTTATAGAGTTTAGTTTAGGGACGTTGCGGTCCATAAGGTTTAAGGACATCATAGTCCGTAGTTTAAAGACATCATAGTCTATAGAGTTTAGTTTAGGGATGTTGCGGTCCATGGAGTTTAGTTTTAAGAACGTTGCGGTCCACAATTTAGTTTTAAGGACGTTGCGGTCCAAAGGGTTTATGGTTTGTTGGTTTGGGGTTATACCAAAAGTTATTGGTTATTAGGACCCTCCATCTTCGTGAAGACGTTGAAAGAATTACTACGACATGTATCAGAGGTGTGGAAAGATGTACCCTTGAACCAATGGATATTCGTCAAAAGATCGGTAGTTTTGTTTGGGACTAAGACCAGCTTTGGAAAATGAAGAGCACATGGGCTCGGTAGGTTTAGGAGTTTGGCCAACTTGGGCTCAGCCCACTGAGTCTTTATCGTTTCCTATTTCAATAAAGTGTTAGACACTTATTAGGACACGGTCCTTTCTTTGTGCACAAACTGCTAAACATTTATGTGAGTACTGACACTCACACTTTGCTTTGCTTTTCCCACTTTCTTTTTTTCTTCCTTTTTTTATGAGTGTTAAACACTCTTTATGGCGCTAGGCTCTTCTTGAGGAGTGCAGAGCGCTCTATGTTAAGTAGCGCCCACGTGAGGGGCGCTTGCCGCTGAGCTCCAGCATTTGAGTGCTAAGCACTTTTTATTAAGCAGCGCCCACGTTAGGGGCACGTGGAGCGCTTAGCGCTGAGTGCTGGCATTTGGGTGATGAGCACTTTTTATTGAGCAGCGTCCAGGTGAGGAGCACGTGGAGCGCTCGGCGCCGAGCGCCAAACCTTGAGTGCTAAGCGCTCTTTATTAAATAGCGCCCACGTGAGGGGCACGTAGAGCGCTTGGCGCTGAGTGCCAGGCACTGTTTTTTTGGCAGTTTTGATCAGTTCGGTGCTCTGAGAATTAAATTCTCGTTTATGATAGACTTTGTCTCATGGATCTAAGAACTAAGTTCTTCTTTTATGAGGAGATGCTATGATCTTTTTTGTTTTTCTTTATGAGAGACTTTGTCTCATGGATCTAAGAACCGAGTTCTTCTTTTATGAGGAGATGTTATGATCTCTTTTGTTTTTCTTTATGAGAGACTTTGTCTCATGGATCTAAGAACTAAGTTCTTCTTTCATAAGGAGATGCTATGATCTCTTTTGTTTTTCTTTACCTTGAAGAGAGACAGTTCTCGCCTTGAATTCTGAAATTTATGGGGGAGTTCTTCTGTTCTTCTTCTTTCAATTTAAAACTTATGAGGAGGTTCCTCTCTACAAGACTTGAAATCTTGGATCCTTTATATAGGGGAGGCTGATTTGTTGAATCAGTTAAGGAAATCTCTCATTGAGAGATCTCTAATTGATTTGGGGAATTTATTCACCGTTGGATCTTTGATCCAAGGACTTCTGTTTTACAGAAGGCATTTTTCTTGTTTTTAACAAGATTGGGAAAATATTTTCCCATACAGAACTTATTCTGTACCTTGGTGATTTTTAATCACCATTGGATCTTTGATCCAACGGTGCTCTGATTTACAGAGCACAATATTTCTTGTTTAAAAAGATTTGAGGAGTATTTCCTCAGTCAGAATTTAATTCTGTACCTTGGTGATTTTTAATCACCATTGGATCTTTGATCCAACGGTGCTCTGATTTACAGAGCACAATCTTTCTTGTTTAGAAAGATTTGAGGAGTATTTTCTCAATCAGAATTTAATTCTTTACTTTAATGATTTATCATCTTCGTTGGATCTTTGATCCAATGATGGAGAACATTTAGTTCTAGCGCTGGCGCTCTCGTGCTTTGCACGTGAGGCGCTTCTTCAGAGTCTTTGACTCTTGGTGTTGGCGCTTTTGGTGCGAGCGCTCTCGTGCTTTGCACGTGAGGCGCTTTCTTAGAGTCTTTGACTCTTAGCGCTGGTGCTCTTGGCGCGAGCACTCTCGTGCTTTGCACGTGAGGCGCTGCCTCGGTTCAAATTTTAAATTTTGAAAAGAGTTTTGCTCTCTGATTGGGTGAAACAAATTCCCCCCCACCGTTGCGCTCATGTGGCTTACACGTGAGTGCAGCAGTGGCAGCCTTTCTACCGTTAGATCAACTTGAAAGTTGGACCGACTTCCAGCGTCTATAAATAGGGCTTTTGGCCCTTGAAATGACTTCTGTTCATCTTCATCCCCTCTTGTTTTTTGAGAATTTAATTCTCTTTTCAGAGCTTAGATCTCTGCCCAAGGAAAATTCCTTTTGTGTTAGACTTTGTTCAAATTTTTGGTAAGAATCATGTCCGGCCCTATTAAACAGAGCTTTGCTCTTACTAGATCATAGATCTAAAAAATGGATTTTTAGGGTTTCTTAACAGAGCTTTGCTCTTCTTAGATCATAGATCTAAAGAGATCTTTTTTTAGGCTTTCTTAACCTATTAATAAAGAACTCTTAGAGTTTCTAAGATTTGTATTTTAGATCTTTAAAGATCTTGGGGTTTTACCTCTGTAAAAAGCTTTACTTTTTAGGGTTCCGATGGCTTGTTCCATCGTTTTCACAGAGCATAGCTCTTTAGAATTTTTGGGGAATTTTTATTCCCCTCATAATGACAGATGTGATTTCTGTTGCAGAGCGCTGCTTTCGAGGGAGTTGAACTCCTTGGCCCGAGGAGTCTCTCATTAAATGAGGATCTTTTTTAGGATTTCTTCTTTAATGAGTGATTGTCTCATCAATGATGAGCCGTCATCTTGATTTTGTGCGTCCCCCTTGGTCCCTTTCCACTGTATTGTAGTGTGGTACAAATTTAAAGTACCAAGTGTCAGAATTTGGACTGTAGCTTTGACATATAATCCTTGTTCTTTTTCGCGCAGTTACTATGTCTTTTGACACTTCTTTCCCATTTGTTCGTCCGAAAAGCGCATTTGCCGACACGCTCGTGGATAGGGAAGTATTCGCGCTCATTAAAGATCACGACCCGGAGCAGAAATATCTTCATCTATGGGGGTCGTGGTACAATTAAATCATCCGGGGTCAACACATCTTCTCTTGTGCGGTGCCTTCAGAACCAATCTCCGCCATTAATTATGCTAACTCACCCCAGGTGAATTACGCGGTGGAGAAGGTTAACTGAATTATGGATGGACGCCTCCAGCCCTCGTTGGGTTTGATACCTGTACAGCCGCCGATGGCTTTAGATATTCTGGGATGGCGCATATGTCAAGGCGAGTCGCGCCCTTGGGGACAAGTGTACATGATTGGTTTGACTCCTCGCCATTCAGCCGTTTATTTGCAGTGGGCTCGATACATCTTGTCGGCCAAGAAATCGCTACTGCTGAAGCTCGGGTTGTACCCCGCAATTTATGCGTCTCTCTTTCAGTATTCCACGCCCCTTGTATGGTGGGTCAAAGATTTCTTGGAACAACGGAATGTCCCGACTCACACTTTCCTTCTATCATATCGGGAAGTTTCAATCTCCTTGGAGGAGTTCGCGGAGATCTCCGGCTTACCCGTCAGAGGGGAACATTACGAGGAAATACTTCCCCCTGACGAGTACATCTTCGCCACCAAATCAGTAGTGATGGGTCTTATTCCGGAGAATGCTATTCAACATCGATTCCCGAGTGTGATCAAGGTGTTGAATTTTTATGAGGGTCTGTTTCTCGAATCCGGAAGGCATGGGGTCAGCTTCACAGATTTCATCGCCGGCTTTCTTCGCCCGGAAGTCTTGTCAAAACAAGCTGCGAAGTTCGCTAAGCTTGATGATTCTTTTGGTTTTGGCTTGGACAGCCAGCCGGCAGCGGAAGCAGATCAAAAGAATTTCTTCCTCTCAGATACCGTGGTCGTCCCCTTTGCAGAGCTCGTAGCTTCAGGCATCGACGAAGTGGCGTTATTTTTGGGGTTCCTTGGTCTATGGTTAAGCTGGTTTGTGCTCCCAATGCACCCTCGCCATATGAGGCCATCCGTCTTCTATCCGGCTAACCGAATGGTTGCCGGGACGCTGTAGGGTGTTTTTCGTCACCCAATTGAGATGGGAATACGCGCGTGCTTGTCAGGCGCATTACAGATTTCCCCTACCTAGGGTAGACGGGGGTTTATTGATTGAGGGGATCCGAATCTCCGGCAGCCGCGAACTAAGCTGCCGTTAATTACCCCTCGCCTTTAGAGCGAGAGAACCTCCGATTGACGGGTCAACTATTCATACGAACTCAATATGCAGTGTGTGTTTTGAAGGGGTTTTGGATATATCGGGGGGCCCCGCAGAGTTTTTACGGGGGAGGTATATTTAGTGTGGAGTGCATATAAAAATGGGGGGAAGCGTCTTAAAGATGCGTGCGTGGCACATGGGCGCATGGTGCCCGGGGTCACGTGCACGGAAGTGACCATTGGGCGCCTTGGCGCCCGGGGTCACGTGGCACACACGTGACCGATGGGCGCCTTGGCGCCCGGGGTCACATGGCGCACACGTGACCGATGGGCGCCCGGCGCCCCGGGGTCACGTGGCGCACACGTGACCGATGGGCACCTTAGCGCCCCGGGGGTTACGTAGCGCATACGTGACCATGGGAAACACTCGCGGGAAGGGGCCTAGCCACTAGGTTGGGGATTTGAACTCCTAAGGGGTATTTTGGAGTTGAACTCCTAACAGAAACTAATTTATGGAGTTAAAATCCAACAGATCTAGAAAGGAGTTATACTCCTAGGAATCTTTGGCTCTTCTTTTGAGCCTTGGATCTGTCCAAAGTTAGATTTTTGGAGATGTGTCCCCTTCTTCCTTCTCTTGATCGGCGGGATCTTGGAGAAAAGGGGGTGAGACTTAAAAGTCTCCCCTTTTCGAGATCTGACTGGAGATCCGAGCTCCCCTTCGTGGGTTTTGTGGTGAAAAACTATTTATTTTTGAGAAAGGAAGAGTTAAACTCTTGATTTAATTCCAAAAAGAGGAAGAGGGTTTTAGACCCTTGAGAAAGGGGAAGGAGACACAAACCCTAGTTTTTGGAGAGAATGAAAAGTTTATGCTTTATTCATCATCATGTTGCCTTATATAGGCTTACACATTTACATATAGCCTCTTGGGCTTTACAAAATGGCACTTTGCCCATCCCATGCCTCATGTGCTCATTTCTTTTGCACATAAACCATGGGCTTTACAAAAATTTGGCTTGATGCCCATTTTTCCTACATTCATGGATAAAAAATTACATAAAAATATTTATTACATGATTTCATTTTGGCATGGGGAAGGCCGGCCGCGGGGCTCGACTTGGGAATGGGCCCACTTGCTTGGGCTCGGGCCCGTTTACTTAGGGTTGACCTTGACTTTGACCCGGTCAACTGGGTGCGAATTTTAACCCCAACAGACGCGGGTGGCCGTCGGGATCGCTGGGCTGGCTCATCTGTATCATGGCTTCAGCTTAGCGGCAGACACCACTCAGCCGGGGGTGCACCCCGTAAATTTCCCGCTACATTATTTCACGTCGTGGATCGAGCTGCATGTGCTCGACGCTTTCGGAGTCCATAAACGGCCCCATTTCTACGACAGTTATAATTTCTCTTGGGTTATGTTCCTAGTTGACGCTTCTTATTTAGATTCGTCACAGCGAGAGGCTCGGGGCCTGGTCCTTCGCCCGCGTATGGTCGGGGATGGCATGACCTTTGTCGATAAGGTCTTAACTATCGGCAAGGAATCCACTAAGACGGTGCAGCCGCTGAGCGACACCTTCAAAGATAGGGCTCTTACATTGAAGGCTCGGGAGATCCTGCATTTATATTCAATCAGGCCGGGCTTTTTAGTGTTCAGGCAGGACGACTCGGCGATGTTCATGAGGTACAACCCGCACCGTTTCGCTCAACAGTCAAGCTACGATCAGGGTGTCTCGCTAGAGGCCTTTTTAGTGGAGCCGGTTGCTACAGAAGAGGGTATTCGTAGTGCGCTACACCATTTCATGCAGCTAAACACCTAGTCCAACTTTTTTATCAGTGAGCCGAGCTGCTTTCCGAAAGCCTCGAACACATACGTGGCGTGGTACGAGCATGCGACGGGTGCTGTTATTAGGGAAGAAAAGCGGTTACTGCTAGACAGCAAGGGTGCAGTCCCTGCCGGTAATCTGACTGTCCCCGTAAAGCGACGGGCCACTGTTGGTCCTTCCTTAAGAGAAACTGCCGCGGTTGCGGTCCCGCGCGCCTTTCCTGAGAAGCCTCTACCCCGTGTTCCTGTAGAAACGACAACTGCAGCGTCCCCGGAGTCTGGCGTGGGTACGGAGATCGAGACCCGTCGCCCAAAAATGCCCGCCAAGTGCAAGCCCGTGTCATCGGCTGCCGGCGCTCGCTCGCAAAAGAAGAAGAAGTCGTTGTTTTCTGCCAACGGCATATTTGGTCAGGAGCCATATGCTCCTTACAGCGAGGGTTTGTGTGAGTACGGGACCAATGAGGGTCTATTCATCGCGCCTGCGGATGATACTGATCTCCAGGCCGCCCTTGTGGCTTCCGAGCGACTGGCTTGCAATGAAGCGGCACTAATCACTATTGCGAATTTAGGTATACTTCAGTTACATTCTTCCATGGTTATCTTCTTTTATTATGCTTCTACTGACGCTTTCTTTTTCAACAGGTATCTCTGCCGAAGAAGCTCTCGCGGCTTCCCTCAAAACATTTGAAGAAGAAGAGAGGCTCCGCGCTTTTTTGGGCATTGGTATAATTCAGCTTATTGTGTCGTCATTCCTTTCTTCATTCGTGTTCTGACCCTTTCTTTCATCTTATTGCAAGGATTATCTCGACTCAGGTTATTCCGAGTGCGGTACCAATCCTAAGCGGTGGTGCAGCGACGTTTCAAGAGCCAGCTATTATGGCCCCAGCTCCCCCAACATTACCGCAAGAGGCTTCGCTCAAGCAGCCAATGACAGACGCCGTAACGGCTCCAGAAGCAGAGCTTGGTTCGGACGATGACGTCCCTTTGACAGAGGTCTTGAGGAGATCGCTTCTCACTGCTTAGACCGAAAAGAAGCGTAGGAAGCGTGCGGAGAGGGAACGCGATGCTAGTTTGGCCGTGGGTGGAGGCTCAAGCACCACTCCATCTGTCGCTATTCCTTCAGAGGGTGCTCCAGCTGCCCTGTCTACCGCCCATAGACAGGTTGCGCGCGCGGCTCAAGAGGCAACCCAGAATCTTTCGCAAGGTAACGTAATGCCCGGTCTTTTTTATTAGAACTCGATCGGCAAATTCTTATACATCATATCCCGCAGGGCCAAGTCCTGGCGATGAGACGGCAGGCGAGACGATGGAGACTACAGAGCCCGAAGTGGCTACTCTCTCTCGGGAGTCTGGGACTGCCCAAACCGTCGCTCTTTCCCCTTGTGGCTCCCTAGTATCGGTGGGCATCGCGAGTGTCACGACGGTCCTTGTCGAATCAGGAGATGAAGCCATAGGCGCAAAAACTACTCCTCTGAGGGAAAGCGAAGAAGCCGCTACGCCTGGTGATGCTTCTGTCGCGGCTTTGGTTGGTGACCCATCAGGTAAGTCTTGAGTCTCTGTTCTTTTTATCTCACAATTTCGTTCAGCTTCTCCTGACGATGTTTTGTTTGTAGGTGCAGCGAACGCTAAGATTGTGCCATCTGAAGCACCTCCGGTCACCGCCATGACGGTTGTTGTTCCCTCGCCTTCACCTATGCCATCCGAAATGCTGGAAGGTATAGATTCACGATTTATTTAGTTGAACTATGAACACCGTCTTCCTTGTACTGACCGTGTATTGTCGCAACTCTGCAGTAGTCCTTTTTGACCATTTATACCAGGTGCTGAACCCGCATTTCTCCTTCCAGTCGGAAGTCGCTCCTCCTGCTGGTATTGGTTAGTATATCCTTCAACTATTGTTTCTTTCTTTCTTTTATGAATAGCCGTACTGTTGCTAAGTCTTCTGTATATTGATCGCAGTGTCACGGATCGGAGGAGGGGACGAGAGAATAGTCACGCCTCCGGTACTCCCAATCTTGCCATCTGCCACAGCCAGTATAGTAGACTCTGTTACTCGTGTATTTTTCTTTACCACCCGAGTCGACATTTGACCATAATTTGTTTTGCATCAATCGCACCGGCTCCAGCTCCCTTCGAGTCTCGGATCCCAATGCCGGCAGGGCCTTTTGCTAAACGCCTATCTTCTAGGGGCGCTGCGACTAGCCTGCGAATGTTCAGCGAGTTCGTCGAGGATCTTGATGCTGAGCCCTCGCATTCGCTGCAGATTTTGCTGCTGAGGTTAATCCTATGATGGCGACGCTCATGAACTTCCATGGCAAAGGCGTCATCGAATCTTGGGTTAATTACGGTAGAAAGATCGAGGCTTGCCTGCATGAGATTGAGCTCAAGCGTCTCGCTCCTGAAGTATTAGTTTTGAACTCCCAGCGGGCTGCATGGGTTGAGCAGAGTGTTCCTTTCCTTCGCCATTTTGAACAAGAGGCGACCCTGAGATGGAAGGAACGTGAGGCGGCTTCCATCGAATCTGTCCAATTGCGTGCCCAGGTCGAAGAGAATGCTGCGCAGCTGAAAGCTATTTTTGAAGGCCTCCAACGATGAGTTTCTGACGGGCCGGTACTGAGGCAGAAGCTCGACTTCACTAAGCGGGTTACGCATAGTCGCGAAGTTGCTCAGCGGGAAATTGATGAGAAACTTTCATCCTGTTTGCAGCAACGGGCTCGAATTGAAGCGGAGTTGGCCGCGGTTGTTGACCATGAAAGGAGTTGAGAGGAGTGCGCGAGCGACTTGCTGACTTACTGAAGATGCCTCCTTCTTAGTAGCCGTCTTTGTATCGACTGAAAATTTGTAATTTATGAATAACATGCATTCATTCATTTTTTATTCTTTTATACGATGTATTTTGTACTCAATTGAATTCATGAATAAAAAACACAATTTTTTTTATCTTGTACCATTGCTTTCTTTTCTTTGCTGTGTCATTGGCATGTTACTTTAGCAAATGTGGCATGTAGATAGTAGATAGCATTCCATCTTAATCTCCTTGTAGGGTATCGATGGCTTAGGAAACAGGTTCAGACATGCTGCCTAAGACTTTTCAACTTTATGAGCCGTGAGGGTCTCATAAAGACTTTTCTCCCTACGAGTCGTGAGGATCCCGTAGGTGTATTTTCTCCTTAGGAGTCGTGAAGATTCCTAAGTGCGTTTTCTCTCGAGAGTCGTAAGAATCTCACAAGAGAATTTTTTCTTTTACAAGTTGAGAAGACTCGTAAGTGGCTGTTTCCCTCCATGTCGAGATTCGACTTTGGAGAGCGTGACCCGTGAATAGTATACAATGGCCCATCTTGGACCGACTTGCAGGGTCCCAATACTTAAGAAACAGGTCCTTATCCCTATTGCCTAAGGCTTTCCCCTACGAGTTAAAACGAATCGAGGGATTATTGGTTGACTTGTTTCCGCTTTCTGCGATGTCGGGGTTGACTTGCTCCACTTTCTGCGGTGTCGGGGTCGACTTGCTCCGCTTTCTGCGGTGTCGGGGTCGACTTGCTCCGCTTTCTGCGGTGTCGGGGTTGACTTGCTCCCGGGTCGGAGCGTTGTTCCGACGAGGAGGTCATTGGCTGACATGTTTCCGAGACGGAGGTCATTGGCTGACTTGTTTCCGAGACGTAGGTTACTGGCTGACGTGTTTCCGAGACGGAGGTCATTGGCTGACTTGTTTCCGAGATGGAAGTCATTGGCGACTTGTTTCCGAGACGAAGGTCGTTGGCTGACTTGTTTCCGAGACGGAGGTCGTTGGCTGACTTGTTTTCGAGACGGAGGTCGTTGGCTGACTTGTTTCCGAGATGGAGATCATTGGCTGACGAATTTCCGAGACGGAGGTCACCGACTGACTTTTTCCGAGATGGAGGTCATACGGAGGTCATTGGCTGACTTGATTCCGAGACGGAGGTCATTGGCTGACGTATTTCCGAGACAGAGGTCATTGGCTGACTTGTTTCCGAGACGGAGGTCATTGGCTGACTTGTTTCCGAGATGGAGGTCATTGGCTGACGTGTTTCCGAGACGGAGGTCATTGGCTGACTTGTTTCCGAGACGGAGGTCATTGGCTGACGTGTTTCCGAGACGGAGGTCATTGGCTGACTTGTTTCCGAGACGGAGGTCATTGGCTGACTTGTTTCCGAGGCGAAGGTCATTGGCTGACTTGTTTT
Source organism: Agapanthus africanus (assembly GCA_030015575.1). Taxonomy (NCBI): domain Eukaryota; kingdom Viridiplantae; phylum Streptophyta; class Magnoliopsida; order Asparagales; family Amaryllidaceae; genus Agapanthus; species Agapanthus africanus. Next base: position 966,532,418 of record CM057338.1, read on the forward strand.
TGAGACGGGGGTCATTGGCTGCCTCTAAGTTGTCTGTAAACCGTAGAGTCTTGGAACTGGGGACTTTGCCGTGGCTCCAATTGGTGGTGTCGCGTCCGTGTCCTGCTGGAATGAGGAGGAACACTGTTGTTGGTCTCCAGGCTGTAGATGTGGTCGTAGAGATCTGACTTCCCTTTGACGCGGCCCAGTGGGGAAATGTAATTCCCTTTTCGCTTATGCCCATGGATTGTATGCAGGGGCCATTATGAACTTACCTGCAGGGTAAAAGTTTCATTCTTTCATCATTTTTTTTATTTCTTTCCGTGATGCTTTATCATTTCAGCTTTTTATATCGCGAAAGTCGCGATTGCCCAATCATTTCGGCTATTTTTCGCGGTGCCCAATCATTTCGGCTATTTTTCTTTTTACTCGCTGCTTTTTATTGCGAGTTGCCCAATCATTTCGGCTATTTTTATATATATATATATTTTTATTTTGGCTCGCTGATTTCGTCGCAAGCATGGACTTGAGATCTGATACCAATCTTAGCATCAGCATCGCTGCGACTGGAATATTGCCAGGAGCGAATCATCACTTGCCGTGAAAGGACTTGGAATTTGTTGCTGATTTAGGCATCAGCATCGCTACAACTAGGAGATTTCCAGGAGCGAATCATCATTTGCCTTTGTTAACTTGAACAAAGGTGGTTTAACAAACAGGGTTAGGATCCTGTCGACTAAGGCTTTTGACTTCATGAGCCGTAAGGGTCTCATAAAGATATTTCTCCCTACAAGTCGTGAGGATCTCGCAGGTGCATTTTCTCCTTAGAAATCGTGAGGATTCTTAAGTGTATGGTCTCTTATAAGTCGTAAGGATCTTACAAGAGTGGTTTCTCCTTATAAGTTGAGAAGACTTACAAGTGTCGTTCACCACATGAGGACATTCCTCGTCGTTGGTGGAACTCGGTTGGGGAAATGTTTATTTGTGCCCGTGGATTGTATACAAGGGCCAGAATTGGACCGCCTGTAGGGCAAATTGGGGTGTATGGCGGCTTAAGAATAGGTTTAGATCCCTGTAGTTTAAGGCTTTTCGAATCCTATGAGCCGTGAGGGTCTCATAGAGGAATTCTCCTTACGAGTCGTGGGGATCTTGCAAGTGCATTTTCTCCATAGGAATCGTGGGGATTCCTATGTGTGTTGCTCCTTTGTGAGTCGTAAGGATCTCACTCAGGTATTTTCTCCTCATAAGGTTGAGAGGATTTTGTGAGTGCCCATGAATGTTTTTTTACGAGATTACGTCCTTTCGGATTTTCACAAATTCGCCGGCAGTCCTGCTGTTTTTACTCACGGCGCCCTTTCAGGTATTCATCCGTGCCCATTCTGCTTGTGGATGTACCATTTTTTTGCCGCGTTAGCCTAATGATGCTGCGGTCCTTAGTAGTTTAAGGACGTTTCGGTCCGTAGCTAGTTTTAGGACATTACGGTCCGTCGTTAGTTGAGGGACGTTTCGGTCCATCGTTAGTTTAGGGACGTTTCGGTCGGATGTTAGTTTAAGGACATTACGGTCCAATGTTAGTTTAAGGACATTACGGTCCGTAGCTTTGGAGGCGAGGTTTTGCTGAATACTACTTATAGAGTTTGGACTCAGGAAGATAGAGAGCGGACATAGGCGTCGTCATCTATCGTTGACTTGGGCCGTGACTCGTTAGGCGTAATATTTTTTCAGGAATCGGCCGTTTATTGGCCGAAAGGGTCTTTCGCCATGCATATTTATGAGCAAGTAAGCCCCACTTTGGTAGACTTTGTCTATGATGTATGGGCCCTCATAGTTTGGCTCGAATTTCCCTCGTTTGGCACGATTAGGGATCATAGCTCTTTTGACAACTAGCACGAGTTCGCCTTGGCGGAATGTTCTCGGCCTAGTTAATCTTTCGTATGAGCGTGCCATCCTTACTTTGTAAGCTTCTAGGTTTTGTTGTGCCACGAGATGAGTTTCATCGAGGGTGTTTAGCTCTTCAAGCCGAAAATGAGCATTCTCTTCGTCTGTTAGTTCGTACCGAACCGCCACTCGTAGAGAGGGCGGCTCTATCTCCAGGAGAGTACCGCTTCCGTGCTGAATACCAACGCAAATGGCGTTGTATTTGTGGCCGTTTTGAACGTGGTCCGGTAAGCCCAGAGAGCTTCATGCAGTCTCTCATGCCAGTTCTTTTTATTTTTGGACACCGTCTTCTTTATGATCTTTGTCAAGGTCTTGTTGAAAGCCTCAGCTAGACCGTTAGCTCGGGGATTATAGACCGAAGAGTATCTCCAGTCTATATTATGCTACTGTGCGAAGCGGCTGATTCTGTGACTTCTGTAAGCCGGCCCGTTATCGGAGATAATCCGTCGCGGAGTGCCGAACCGATAGATGACGTGTGTCTTGAAGAAACGGAGGATGTTCTCCGTCTTCACTTCTTTTAGCGGTACTGCTTTTGCCCACTTAGAGAAGTAATCAGTTGTTGCCAATATGAATCGATGTCCTCTGGATGACGCTGGTTTGATGGGCCCAATTATGTCGGTTCCCCACATTTCGAACGGCCAGTTAGCCACCGTTGGGTGTAGCGGATTTGGATGTTGGTGGATGAAGTCTCCATGAATTTGGCACGAGTGGCACTGCTTCGCGTATTCGAGGCAGTCCTGAATCATCGTGGACCAATAGTAGCCCATTCTTTTGATCTTCGGCTTCATCTTCGGCCCGGCTTGATGAGAACCGCAGAGTCCGTCATGAGTTTCTTGGACGACTTTTCTTGCTTCTTCTGGCCCCAGGCATCTCAGCTATAAAGAGTCAAATGATCTCTTATATAGAGTATCGTTGACGAAGGCGAAAGACAGAGCTCTTTTCATGAGCGGATGTCTTGAGGATGCATCTTCAGGTGTTCGACGGGATTTGAAGTAGTCTATGAAGACTTCTCTCCAATCCTTAGCCTTTTCTTGATCCTCTATTTGTAGGGTTGTTTGCTTGGTCGCTTCCTTTTCTTCAGACGACTCCGGAGATGTTTCCGCTGGTGCCAGAACCCGACGGCTTTGCACAACGATTCTTACATCATCGAGGTTTTCGTCAGCCAGTTCTTTAGCGAGTTTGGCTAATGCGTCCGCTTTGCTATTTTCTGTATGCGATATGCTTTTTAGGGCGTAAGAAGGGATTTGAATCAGCAATTGTTACACTCTCTCGCCGTACTTTACCAACTCTGGTTTGCACGTTTGATAGTCACTGTTTACTTGACTAACGACCAGCTGGGAGTCTCCGTATATAATGAGATTTTCGATTCCCATATCGACAGCGATCTCAAGACCTGCTATCAAAGCCTCATATTTCGCTTCGTTGTTTGTTCTTGGCTCCGTTAAGGAAAAGGAAAATCGCATTATCCCTCCTTGTGGAGTCACGAAGATGATGCCTATCCCAGATTTGATTATGGGGGAGCTATGTTTTCGCTTCTTCATGGAACATGCCCCATCGAAGTAGAGTTCCCATCGGGTATCACTCTGTCCTCTCTCCCTGTCGATCGTGTCAAACGTGTGCTCGTTTGGCAGTTCGCAATTTAGGGGTGAATCGGCGAGTATCGGATGCTCAGCAAAGAAGTCGGCGATGGCCTGGACTTTCACTGCCTTGAGAGGTCGGTATGTTATCGAGAATTCCATTAAGAGTAGGGCCTATTTAGCGATTCGTACGGTTAGTATGACTCTTCACATCAAATATTTGAGAGGATCCAGTTTTGATATGAGATGGACCTCATGCGCCAAAGCATAATGCCGAAACTTCGTTATCGCAAAGATTAACGCCAGGCAGCATTTTTCGATAGGGGAATAGTTGTTTTCTGCCCCCAGTAGAACTCGACTCAAGTAGTAAAGAGCTCTCTCCTTTCCCTGATCGTTCTCTTGTGCCCATAATACTTCTAAAGAACCTTCCAAGGCTGTTGTGTATAGGATGAGAGGCTTTCCCTTGACCGGAGTGGTCAGTACCGGAGGATTCCACAAGTATTGCTTGATTTCGTCTAGTGCACCCTGACATTTACGATCCCAAACGAACGGGGTCCCCTTCTTCATTAGGTGACTGTAGGGACGGCATTTTTCAGAGAGATTGGCTATGAACTGCCGGATATACACGAGCTTTCCTTGTAGAGACCGCAACTGATTTAAAGTTCTTGGAATGGGCATTTCCATAATTGCTTTGATATTCGATGGATCTATTTCGATGGCCCGGTGTTGTATGATGAACCCTAGGAATTTGCCCGAGGAAACTCCAAATGCGCATTTCAAAGGGTTCATCTTCAGGTTGTATTTCCGAAGACGCTGGAACACCATTTTCAGATGCTCCCAGTGCTCCTCATATGATTTGCTTTTCACCACGAGGTCGTCACTATAACATTCGACAACTTCATGTATCAGGTCATCGAAAATCTTTGTCATGGCCCTCTGGTAGGTAGTGCCGGCGTTCTTCAGACCGAAAGGCATCACTTTGTAGCAGAATACGCCCAGAGGAGTCCGGAAAGCGGTATGCTTCTGGTCTTCGGGATACATCTTTATTTGATTGTACCCTGATGAGCCGTCCATGAAGAAGAAAACTTCGTGAGCGGACGTGTTGTCTATCATCAGCTCGGTAACCGGTACGGGAAAATCATCTTTCGGACAGGCTTTGTTAAGGTCCCGAAAGTCCACGCAGATGCGCACCGTCCCATTTTTCTTTATCACTGGGACAATGTTGGCGATCCAGTCGGAGTATTGAACTTCTTGGATGAAGCCGGAGTCGATTAGCTTCTTGACTTCGGCGTTGATACTCATTTCATGTTCGAGCCGCATTCTTCTTGGTGCTTGTTTGACTGGTTTGATGTCCGGAGATATCGCTAATTTATGCACAGTTATTTCTGAATCTAGCCCCGGCATCTCGGAATAGTTCCATATGAAGCAGTCTTTATACTGCATGAGCACGTCTTTTAGCGTAGCCACCTGTTCCTTAGACAGCAGCTCACTGACGAACGTAGGCCGCGGGTCGTTTGCCGTCCCCAGGTCGATTTTCCTTACGTTGTCCGCAGTAGTATGTATTCCATCTTCCAACTCTTTCGGCGCTGGTGGAAATTCTGAGATCAATTTCTCTTCATCTTCGTTTTCGAAGCACCAGGAGAGGTCATCCATATCCTCGCGCACTCCTTCATCCGACAGCGTTATTACGTGACAGGTACGAGATCCTTTCCAAGACCGATGTTGATCCGGTTCTACTCTCTCTATATTCGTTACTTTTGGCACATGCTTTTGTGGCGTGGTTACCCTCCAACCGTTAGATATAGCGAATCTGCCGAGTTGATATTAGTCTTTGACCCAGTTTTTGAAGGTGAAGCGGTCTTCAAGAGGATGTCCTATCGCTCGGTGATAGGAGCAATAATCCGGGTGATGAACCTCGTTTGGTTGATCGGGGTGCCGAGACTCCGGGAGTGTCATCATTTGATGTTTCATGACAAGGTCAAAGATTCTCTTTGTCTCGTCTCGAGGGAAAGAATATGCTCGACCCATATTTTTCATAAGAGACGGATTCCGGCTGATCCTTTCTTGATCGCGTGGACTTTTGGATCTGTTTTTCCGCTGTCGAACGTTTTTTTCCGTTTTTTAACTTGTTTTTGCCTCCGCGCCGGGCCTTTTTCTTGTCTTGGGAATGCATGGCGGGCTGACGGTGATGGGGATTGTCATCCTCTGCAGCCTGTTGGAGGAGGCATTTGTTTCCCCAATCAGAGCAAAGCTCTGTTTGAATTTCAAAAATTCAAAAATAATTGAAGCAACGCTTCAGATTCCTTGCGCTGCGCACAACGCGCCACGTGTCAAAAGCTGACACGCCAGCGCTGCGTCCAAGGCAGCGCACCCAATCAGAGTAAGGCTCTATTTAAAATAAAAATAAAGGAAGCAACGCTTCAGATGCTTTGCGCTCTGCGCTGCGCGACACGTGGCAGCGCAGTTGCGTTGAGCTCTGCGCTGCGCGACACGTGGCAGCGCAGTTGCGCTAACGCAGTTGCGCTGCGCTGTGCGACACGTGTCAATCGCAGGTGCGCTTGCGCCAACTGCGCCAGCATTTAAACAGAAAAATTCTGGAAAGATCTTTCTAAACAATAAGATCCTCTTTTGTAAAACAGGAGCCCTTGGATCAAAGATCCAACGGTAGGGAAAAATCCCTAAATCACTCAAAGAAAGATCTCTTTAACTGATTTAACAAATCAATTGGCACTATATAAAGGCCCCTAGACTCTAAGTCTAAAACACATTGACATAGAGATTGACACAGAGAGAACTCATAGAAATCTTCTGAAAACTTTGAGAAAGAACTCAGAAAAAGAAAAAGGAAAACTTTTGAAAAGAAGAATTTCTTCTAAAATGATCAATGATCTAAAAACAAGATCAAGATCTTAAATAAAAAAGAAAAGAAAAGATCAAATAATGAGAATAAAAAAAGAAGTAATATACTTCTTTATTAGATCTTTTGATCTACATATAAAGGCACAACCTTTTGATGAACCATTGGTTCTTTAAATCATGAGGTAAAACCTCTTGAAACATTCTTTGATATAAATTTGATCAAGAAATTAAACAGTACCCTGCACTTGTAAAATTTACACTGTTGCGCTCTTGGGTTGGCGCAAGCCACCAGAGAGCGCCACGTGTCAGTCCCAGAACAAACTGCGCTTTGCGCTTTACAAAAATGAGCATTGCGCTCTTGGATTGGCGCAACTCACTAGAGCGCGCCACGTGTCAGCAGCGCACTAGCGCAGCGTAATGGTGCAGCGCACTGCGCTTGCGCTCACCAGAGCGTGACATGTGTCACCATCACATGAGTTTGCGTCTTGCACTTCTCAATTGGCGCAAAGCGCTTGACAAGCCACAAGGGGCGTTGTCAGAGTATTTAATGCAATGCATTATCAAAGGGCAGGGCCTAATAAAATAAAGGGTCTATCAGACCAAACAAAAGTGCTATGCACTATTAAAAGGGGCAGAGCCCAATTAAAAGAAAAAAAAGTCTAAACAGACCAAAATAAAATGCTTTGCATTATTTTAAAAGAGGGCAGAGCCCAAATAAAGGCCTAACAGGCCAAACACAAATAAAATGTTGAACATTTTCAACTGGACTTAGCCCAATTCTGGCCGTAAGTCCTCAAATTAAATTGAACTGAGCACAAATGCTCTCTCAAATCAATTTACACCCGGTTCAAGGGTACATCTCCGAACTCCTCTGATATTTGTCATTGTAATCCTTCAACGTCGTCAGAGAGGCGACGGGTCCAGACAACCACATATCGATACGGACTGTGGGGTCCTTAAACTCATGGACTAACGCGTCCTTAAACCAACAATACGGACTGTGGGATCCTTAAACCCATGGACTAATGCGTCCTTAAACCAATGTTCGTCCTCAAAATGGGAACGATGGACCACCATGTCCCTAAACTGGCAATGGACCACTATGTCCCTAAACTGGAACAATAGAGCCCAAACGCTCTTTTGTCGGATCTAAACGATCCCGTTAAGTTGATCTTAGTCTCAAACTAGACTAATATATCCTTAACAAACGTTTAAGTTGATCCTAGCCTCAAATACGGCCAACATATCCTTAAACCAAAACCCCAAACCCAAATCTAAGAAAATACGGATTTGAACTAATCCACGTCCTACGGGCGACGACATAAATTAGTCTCCGTATACAATCCATGGGCAACCACAAACAAAATAAACACCCACGACACGAAGTGAAATTCTGGAGAAGGAGAAAGTTGTTACCGCGATGTGGTAGCGTAATTAACCGCAGGGGCTTGCGCCTGCAGGGAAGAGCGTCCCCACAATCAAAAACCCCTCAAGCGAGGGGGAATCTGATGAAGTCTGCTATATCGGCCGCGTCCATCTAAACCTCCGATACATGGTGCCATAAATCAACTTGGCATCTTCGGAGAGGTGGACGGATAAAACCAAATAGCATCTGCCCCGAATCTCAGGCAAGACGTCCATGTCTTGACCGCCATTCGGAGGGGAACAGATTCTGGCACGCCCGGTGGGACCTTTTCCTCTTTCCACTCCACACTTTGTGTATCGTCTTCGCGAACGAATCGCGGTTTGTTAATGGTTGCCTTCGGGTTTCAAGTTACTAAGATTTGGTCTCTTGCTTGGCGCAGAAATCAAACAGCAATGGCGTCCAACTGCTCAAACAGCTCCAAATGCAAATGCAACCGACGCTCCGCCTCACCTGGAGGTGTAGCCTATGGACCTCAAGCGGCCTCCATCCTTGCTATGCCGGTAGAACAAGTGACTCAGGCTACTACCGGTCTGTTCTTCGGGACCATGCCCCCGCCAGCAAGCTTCACCATTCCAGTGCCCGTACCGGAAGCGCAAAAGAAGTCGGTCTTCGATCGACTCACTACTACCACGACCCCTCTCAACGGGTCGTCCAAATCCAACTCCTCGGTCTTCACCAGACTGAGCCTGAACTCCGATAGGCCTGCCAAGAAGCCCATTACATCCTAAGTGGCCATCCCAAGAAAGATTGCCATCCCTGCTCCTAAAGTCGTCGAGGCGGCTTCTCGGGCAAAAGGGTCGGTTTTCGCAAGGCTGACTGCTCCTGTTCCCACTCCCGCTCAGAAATCTGTTTTTGACCGGTTGGACACAACTTCTCAACGGACGTCGGTCTTCAAGAGGCTGACACCGGCAACAGCCCCTCATCTGAACAGGGGGCAAGATAAAGCCGTCGCTGAACCAATACCGACAACTCGTCATGCCCGACGACGCCACTGGCGTCGGATAAGGAAGACTGGGGGCAACTCCCCCTCTGGGCTAACTCCACCAGCTCCAACGGTGGAAATTAATGCTGCTGTTCCAACCGGGAACAGCTTTGAGCTGCTGAACAGGGTACGCAGAAATTCGCCAACTACGGTGCTCAAAAGATCTCCTCCACCAATAGATACCGTCATGGTAGCAAAACCAGAAGAGTCGGAGCAGTATCCTCAATGGCTGTCCTCCAGGATCTACAAGACTTGGCGAAGAGTCTGAGAATTGGTGATTGATCCGAATTTCTCTCACCAGCATAAGAAGTCGAAAGTTCGACAGGAAGAAAATTCCCCTGTCAAGCAACGAAAGACAACGGCCCCCTTAACTCCGACGGCCCACAAGAGAAGAAGACCAGAGAAAATCCCCACGCCTGCGGCAAATGTCAAAGGCGGTGAACCCAAACGCCCTAAGTCCGGGGGCATTGTAGTACACACCGTCTACATGGCGTCCGGGAAAGAGGACAACCATATATCCACAGGTCATAAACCGCTTACGCGATCGGTGACTAAAGCTCAGGAGCAGCAGCAGAAGCTCCAAAAAATGATGACTGCGATGGCCGCACTTACTGGGCCAAAAGAAAGCCCAGAAGCATCCTCGGATCAACGCCAAGAGCAAGAAACCGACGCCGAGTTCCTTCGGAGAATATTGGAAAAGAAGGACAAAGAGGCTGCAGAATAAGCGGCCAATATAAAACGAATGGCCCTTCTGTTCCAGGATATGGTGGGTATGATGATCCAGCAAGATCCTCCTGCTGAAGATCTTCCGATCGTACTTGAAGATGACAGAGGAGAGACATCGAATCCTCCACCGGCTCTTTCAACGGCCAAGGAGGAGACAATTTCCAAAGCTGTCCTGGATGAATATATAGCTCAGCAGATACGGGTTCACCAGGCAACTGAGGCAGCCGGTCAAGTTGTCAAAACGGGGCGACCATATCCGAGCTGGTATGATCAGATCAAATACCCGCCGGGCTACACGATCCCAAAATTTCATGTCTACAAGGGGACCGGCAATCCCCATCAACATGTTGCCCAGTTCAGGGCTCTTTGTGGCAAACCGGCGGCGATGATAAGCTCTTGCTTCACCAATTCGTCGGCAGCTTGTCGGAGACGGCGTTTGAATGGTACTCCGAGCTTCCGAACGACTCCGTCAAAACTTTCGCTGAAATGGAGTTGTTGTTTACCCAGCGTTTCGCTAGCGCCAGCGAGCGTACTCCGATAACAGCTTTGATCAATGCCAGAGTAAAGCCGGGCGAAACCTGGGTTGAATATGCAATCCGGTGGCGGAACTTGTGGTCGAAGTGTGAACAGCGCATCAAAGAAGCGCCAGCAGTGGGCATGTTCGTGGGTACCTTAGATCCTCATGCAACTATTTCACAGTTCATGATGTTCTTTAAACTAACCATGTTCCAGGCACTGATCGAAAAGCTACCTCAAATGGACCAGATGGGCTATAGACCGTCTCCTCCAAGGCCGGACTCTCAAAATGAGAAGGGGAAAGGAAAAGCGATCGTCGTCGCCAATACTCAACAACAGCCGAGCAACTTGAAGCCGGTTGTCCGTCAAAACAATATGCGTCCACACCTATCCCTCGAGGAGAGGCTAGGACGTCCTTACTCATTTCCTCAAGATAAAACGAGAAGACTGTTTGAGCTGGCATTGCGCAACAGACTTATCAATCTGCCGAATTCAAGACGTCCGTCACAGCCAAACGAAGTCAATAATCCCAATTATTGCCCTTATCACCGAGTATTAGGTCATCCGATCAAAGATTGCTACGTCTTCAAAAACTGGATTGAAGACCAATACCAACAAGGCAAGTTCGCGTTGTCCGAAAGATGGAAGGTGAACCCGACGCAACCTCATACCCCTAAAAAGGTGAATACGCCGGGGGCAACGTGCTCCCTTGTTGAAGAAGTTCCGTGGGAGGTTGTGCTATCAGCCAAAACCAAGAGGATGCTGAATGATCTCAAGGCATGCCTGGCGATCAGGTGGAAGAACCCACTAGAACCCCAGATCATCGAAGGGATGCTAAAGCCGCGCTCAACTCCAAAGATCGGTGGTGATGGCCTAAACACTCATACCCAGCCGTCAAAGTCTTCAAAGAAGAAGAAGAATAGATCCAAAAAGCCCATGAAACCTGGCGACAAGCGCACGGACTTACAGAAACAGATTGACGCGCTAGAGGAGTATAATCAGAAGGCACGGACTCCCATCATGCTTCAAGAGTTCCTCAGCCACGTCTTTCAGGAGGAAGATGATGGAGAAAGCTCGTCGGATGAATCTGAAGATTACGTGGCGAGTTGTCATATGGTCTCCCACTTGTTTCCAGACGATGAGAAAACTCCTTGCACTGAGAAGCTGGGGGCAGATCCTAAACCGGAACTTTCGGGGCCATCAGATGAAGCAATTGATGCATTCCTCAACGAAGCTCTTTTGAAAAGCAAAGCTGATCGGGAACGCGAGACGGTCATATTTGAAAGGGCCAAGCGCCGGCGACTAAACCGAAGGATTGAGACATTCCCATCAAATCAAAAGACATCCGTTGCGGATAAAAACAAATTCAAGATGAGGAAAAGGTTTGCTAAAGCCATATCGATGGGGATGAAGCTACCACCCTCTGAAGGAAACATTGTCGGCAAAGCAGAGATGCACCCTTCCTATTGCTTGTATCATCGGAAGGTTTCGCACCCCACCGAAGAGTGCAAAGCTTTCAATAGATGGTGGCAGGGGTATGTTGTTCACCGGCAACATTTTAAGCGGTAGAAGCGCAAAACTCGTCGGGAGCGGAAAAGTACGACCGAGGAGCTTATAAGAACTACCGGCGATTGTCGTATGGTTAACGCCGGGAAAGCGCAAATTCTCACATTCAGGAGCGACTCTGACGAGGAAATGGCTCTTGGCCCTCTCTTTAAAGAGTCCACCTTGGGAAGAGTGGATGAACCAAAGACCTGTGAAAATATTCAGCTGCGCAACCGTACGCTGCCCGAAAAGAATCTTGGGCCCTCGAACAGTGGGTCAAACAGAAAAGATAAGGGGAAAGAAAAGGCCTCTGAGGATATCATTCTTGATGACCAAGCCGTCGAAAAGCTGACAGCCAAGGACCCGCCAAAGAAAAATAAGGTGGACTACAACGTTCTGGCACACTTGAGGAAGATACCCTCACAGCTCAGTATTCTCGACGCCCTTCTGTTATCCAAAGAGGTGAGGGATTCTTTAATCAAGGCGCTACAAGAACCAGAGCAATTCCAGGCCTTCCTGGCCGAAGAAAAGATGAAGGACAAGCTGGAGGAAGTACACACGACTACACGGCTGATATCACCTTCGGTGACGAAGACCTCCTCCTTGGGACGTGCGAGCACAACCGTCCCCTCTATGTATCAGGATACTGCCACGATATAAAGATAGGCAAAATCCCGGTCGATAATGGGTCTTCCGTCAATCTCCTCAACGTGCGGGTGTTGAAGGAAATCTGCATGAGCATCCAGCATCTCGCTCGTGATAAGATCACCATCTCTGGTTTTGACTCTCAATCATCACGGACTCTTGGGTCTGTGATACTGACGTTATGCTTTGGGCTACTCGTCACGGACATTAAATTCCACGTCATAGACGCCAAGACATGCTATAATACTTTGCTCGGTCGACCCTGGTTACACGAGTACAACATCATCCCTTCTACACAACATCAGTGTATGAAATATTTTAAGGATGGTCTCGAGTATACCATGACAGGAGAGCTGAACCCGTTCTCAATAAACGAAGTTCGAAAGTACGAGGATGCAAAATACTTCTTACCGGATTTCGAGGACACAGAGAGATGTCACAAGCCGGAGAACCGGATTTCGAGGACACAGAGAGATGTCACAAGCCGGAGAACAAAGCTATCGCCACCATCCCTGTCTTCGGGAGTGATACTGAGGAAGAGGAAGAGATGGATTATTCAGATCCACCCTAGCACAATAAGACAGGACCGTCCGCTCCCATGCTGATCTTCGGCAGCGACTCAGAAGACGAGGTCCATGCTATATTCTCTGCTCAGCCTCCAATACAAACATTCGCTGACGAAGAGCAAAGTCTGCAAGTCGCTATGGTTCCGCCCAAACATCATAAAGAACTGGACGCGCTTGATACCTATAGTGTGGAAGAGTTGCAGACGTTCTATGTCCCTCCCAGGCGAGAAGGTGAAAAGGTGATCCTATTCTACCGCTCCGGGGAAACTAAAGTGGAGAAAGAAATCTGGCACGGCGCAGATCCTACACTTGACAGGCTTCAGCCCATCCGTCTGCCTAGATATTACATGGAAGGATTGAAAAGGCTATTGAAGCGCTAAGGGATACCCTTCAAACAGACCGCTCGAAAAGCCAAATTCTATGACAGGGTCTGGAACGTTCCCGGAACTCAGCACAAGTTGCCCAATGGGAGAATGGAAGCAATCGGGCTTGGATACGTTCAGTCCAAGAAACGGGAGCTACACCGCAACTGCTATGTCGTGCATAACTTTGACGAAGAAGGGGATGCTCAATGGGAAGATGTTAACCCTAAATCAGAAAAAGTCCCCGACGTAAAAACGCCCAGTCCGTCGTTCGAAGAACAATGGACAAGCTTATAAGGGAAGCTGGTCAAAAAGTTCGAGACGACCACAACCGCGAAATGGCCATCTATGAGAAAGCCAGGATGCAACGCCTCTTCCAACAGGCTATGAAAAACGAAAATGTTTCTCCCTGTCAACCTGTTGTAAAAAGGGCCCGACGCAGAGGCAGAAACAAATCAAAAAGCGGAAAAGGCATTCAGCAACGACAAATCGGGACCAAAAAGCCATGCAGTCGAGAATCGAGTGGTCCAGATTTGTCCTTTATGAAGAAGATGAGTCGAGCATACTCTTTTCCTCAAGACAAGTCAAAGAAGATACTTGACCTAGCTATAAAACACCAAATGATTGCACTTCCGGAGTCTAAACACCCCGAATAAGCAGGTGCAGTCTTACACCCGAACTATTACTCTTATCACAGGGTAATAGGACACCCTCTCGAAGATTACTTCACCTTCAAGAATTAGGTCAAAAAGCAGTATCAGCTCGGCAAGTTCGCTCTATCTGACAGCTGGAAGGTAACGCCGCCACCAAAGCATGAACCCAAAGCCACGAAAGCAGAACAGGATCCACATCGGTCTTGGAAGCGGGCTCGTACTTGTCATATGATAACAATATCAAAAGAAGACCCTGAGGATATGGATGATATTCCCTGGTATTTCGAAAACAGCGATGTCGAGGTGATCTCAGAATTCCCACCGGCGCCGAAAGAGCTGGAAGATGGAATACATACCACTGCAGATGAGCTCAAGAAAATTGACTTGGGAACGGCAAGTGACCCGCGACCCATATTCGTCAGCAAGCTGCTATCTGAAGAAAGGGTGGCTGCGTTAAAAGACGTACTTGTGCAGCATAAAGATTGCTTCGCATGGAACTATTCCGAAATGCCAGGACTAGATCCAGAAATTGCCGTCCACAAACTAACGATATCTCCGGACGCTAAGCCAATCAAACAAGCACCGAGAAGAATGCGGCTCAAGCTTGAGATGAGCATTAACGCTGAAGTCAAGAAGCTGATCGACTCTGGGTTTGTTCAAGAAGTTCAGTATCCCGATTGGATCGCCAACATCGTCCCGGTGATGAAGAAAAATGGGACGGTACGCATATGTGTAGACTTTCGGGATCTCAATAAAGCCTGCCCGAAGGACGATTTCCCAGTGCCAGTCACCGAGCTGATGATAGATAACACGTCCACTCACGAGGTTTTCTCCTTCATGGACGGCTCATCAGGATATAATCAGATAAAGATGCATCCCGAAGACCAGAAGCACACCGCTTCCGGACCCCTTTGGGTATATTCTGCTACAAGGTGATGCCCTTCGGTCTAAAGAACGCCGATGCCACCAATCAAAAGGCCATGACAAAGATCTTCGATGACCTTATACATGAAATCGTCGAATGCTATATCGACGACCTCGTGGTAAAAAGCAAATCATACGAGGAGCATTTAGAGCATCTGAAGACCGTATTTCAACGCCTTCGGCAATACAACTTGAAGATGAACCCTCTCAAGTGCGCATTCGGAGTTTCCTCGGGCAAATTCCTAGGATTCATCGTCCGACACCGAGGTATTGAGATAGATCCGTCAAAGATTAAGGCGATCATGGAAATGCCTCCGCTAAGGACTCTTAAGCAGTTGCGGTCTCTCCAAGGGAAGCTCGCGTATATTCGGCGATATATAGCCAATCTCACAGGCAAATGTCGTCCTTACAGTCACTTGATGAAGAAGGGAACCTCGTTCGTCTGGGATCACAAATGCCAAGGCACGCTGGACGAAATCAAGCAATATCTACAGAACCCGCCAGTGTTGGCTGCTCCGGTCAAGGGAAAGCCTCTCATTCTTTATACAACCGCCCTCGAAGGTTCCTTAGGCGCATTGTGGGCACAAGAGAACAACCAAGGGAAAGAACAAGCCCTCTACTATTTGAGCCGAGTTCTACTGGGGGCAGAAAGCAACTACTCCCCCATCGAAAAACACTGTCTGGCGTTGATCTTCGCGATAACAAAGCTCAGGCATTATGCGTTGGCGCATGAAGTCCGTCTCATTTCGAAGGTGGACCCCCTTAAATATTTAATGTCGAAGGCCATATTGACAGGGAGACTCGCTAAATGGGCCTTGCTCTTAATGGAGTTTTCGATAACCTATCAGCCTCTTAAGGCAGTGAAAGGCCAGGCCATCGCCGACTTTCTCGCTGAGCACTCGATACCGGCCGATTCCCCTCTGAACTGCGAGCTGCCAGACGAACATGCGTTTGATGCGGTCGACGGTAGTGATACTCGATGGGAACTTTATTTTGATGGAGCGTCTTCCATGAAGAAGCGCAAACAAAGCACCCCTATAATAAAATTGGGGGTAGGCCTCATCTTCATAACTCCACAAGGAGGAATAATGCGCTTTGCTTTCTCCTTAACAGAGCCGAGGACGAACAATGAAGCCGAATACGAAGCTTTGATAGCAGGCCTCGAGATCGCCATCGACATGGGAATTGAAAACCTCCTCATATACGGAAATTCCCAACTGGTCGTTAGTCAAGTAAACGGCGACTATCAAACGTGCAAACCAAAGCTGGTGAAGTATGGCGAGAGAGTACAGCATCTGCTGACTCAAATCCCCTCCTACATGCTGGAAAGCATACCGCGCACAGAAAATAGCAAAGCAGATGCACTAGCTAAGCTCGCTAAAGAACTGACCGACGAGAACCTCGATGATGTAAGAATCGTGGTACAAAGTCGTCGGGTGCTTGCCCCAGCAGAAATATCTCCGGAATCATCAGAAGAAAAGGGAGTGACTGATCAAATGGCTATGCAAATAAAAGACCAGGAAAAGGCTGAGGATTGGAGAGAAGTCTTTATAGACTACTTCAAATCCCGTCGAACGCCTGAAGATGCGTCCTCAAGACATCAGCTTATGAAACGAGCTATGTCTTTCGCCTTCGTCAATGATACTCTGTACAAGAGGTCGTTTGATTCTCTGTGGTTGAGATGCCTGGGACCTGAAGAAGCAAAAAGAGTCGTCCAAGAAGTTCACGACGGACTCTGCGGTTCTCACCAAGCCGGGCCGAAGATGAAACTGGAAATCAAGCGGATGGGTTATTATTGGCCCACTATGATCCAGGACTGCCTCGAGTATGCGAAGCAATGCTACTCATGTCAAATTCATGGGGACTTTATCCATCAGCACCCAAATACTCTACATCCAACAGTGGCCAGCTGGACGTTCGAAATGTGGGGAACTGACATAATCGGCCCCATCGAACCAGCATCGTCCAGGGGACATCTATTCATCTTGGCGACGACTGACTACTTCTCCAAATGGGTAGAAGCAGTACCGCTAAGGGAAGTGAAGATGGAGAATATCCTCCATTTCTTCAATACGCACGTCATTTATCGGTTTGGGACTCCGCGACGGATCATCTCCGATAACGGGCCAGCCTACAGAAGCCACAAGACCAGCCGCTTCGCGCAACAGCACAACATAGACTGGAGATATTTCTCAGTTTTTAATCCCCGAGCTAATGGTCTAGCTGAGGCTTTCAACAAGACCTTGACGAAAATCGTAAAGAAGAAGGTGTCTCGAAATAAAAGGGACTGGCACAAGAGACTGCAAGAAGCTCTCTGGGCATATCGAACTACGTTCAAGACGGCCACAAACACAACGCCATATGCATTGGTATTCGGTACAGAAGCAGTACTCCTTTCGAAATAGAATTACCCTCTCTACGAGTGGCAGTCCACTACGAGCTGACGGATGAAGAAAATGCTCACCTTCAGCTTGAGGAGATTGATGCCCTTGATGAAACTCGGCTCATAGCGCAACAAAATCTGGAGGCTTATAAAGCAAAGATGACGCGCTCATATGAAAGATTGACCAGGCCGAGGACATTCCGCCAAGGTGAACTCGTGCTAGTGGTCAAAAGACCTATGATCCCCAATCGCGCCAAGCGGGGAAAATTCGAGCCGAACTATGAAGGCCCGTACATCATAGACAAGGTCTACCAGGGTGAAGCCTATCTACTCATGGATATGCAACGTGAAAGACCTTTCAGGCCCATAAACGGTCGCTTCCTGAAGAAATACTACGCCTAATGAGTTACGGCCTAGGTCAATGATAGATGACGACGACTATGCCCGCTCTCTATCTTCCCAAGCCCAAAACTCTATAAGTAGTAGCTGGCCAACGGACCGAAACGTCCTTCAACTAATGATGGACCACTACGTCCTAAAACTAGCTGACAACCGAAACGTCTTTAAACTACTACCGCAGCATCCTCGGGCTGACAAGATAAAAAAAAAGAATAGAAAAAATATATAATAAAAAAAAAATAAAAACGGTATGTCCATAAGCAAAATGGGCACGGATGAAAACCTGAAAGGGCTCCGTGAGTAAAAACAGCAGGGCTACCGGCGAGTGTTCGTGAAAACCCGAAAGGGCGCGACCTCGTTAGAAAAAAGAATTAAAAGAATTAAAAAAAGACGGTATGTCCATAAGCGAAATGGGCACGGATGAAAACCTGAAAGGGCTCCGTGAGTAAAAACAGCAGGGCTACCGGCGAGTGTTTATGAAAACCCGAAAGGGCGCAATCTCGTTAAAAGATACTTGCAGGGTCCTCTCGACTTTATAAGGAGAAACCATCCGCGTAAGATCCTTACGACTCACAAGGGAGCAACATACTTAGGGATCCCCACGATTCCTAAGAAGAAAATACACTTGCGAGATCCTCATGACTCTTAAGGAGAACTCTCTTATGGGACCCTCACGGCTCATAAGATCTGAAAGTCTTAAGTTACAGAGACCTGAACCTGTTCTTAAGCAACCCTCACAACTTTCGATATGGCCTTACAAGTGGCTCAATTCTGACCCTTGTATACAATCCACGGGCACGAATAAACATTTCCCTGACTAAGTCCCACCCGTAGCTAGGGATATGTCCATATGGTGAACAACCCTTATAAGTCCTCTCGACTTATAAGGAGAAAACCCTTTTGTAAGATCCTTACGACTTACGGGGGAACATACACTTAGGAATCCTCACGATCCCTAAGGAGAAAACACACCTATGAGATCCTCGCGACTTGTAGAGAGAAATACCTTTGTGAGACCTTTACGGCTCATGAAGTCAAAAGCCTTAGTCGGCGGGATCCTAACCCTGTTCGCTAAGCCACCTTTGTTCGACATCGACAGAGGCAAATGATGATTCGCTCCTGGCAATATCCCAGTTGTAGCGATGCTGATGTCTAAACCGGTATCAAATCCCAAGCCCTTTCATGGCAAATGATGATTCGCTCCTGGAAATATTCCAGTTGTAGCGATGCTGATGCTGAGATTGGCGTCAGATTCTAAGTTCCACACTCGCGATAAAAAAAATCAGCGAGCCATACGTGCATACGAAATAACCGAAATGATGGGGCAACTTGCAATAAAAAGAAGCAAGTAAAAATGTATGCATGCAAAATAGCCGAAATGATTGGGCAACTCGCAATAAAAAGCAGCGAGTGAAAATAAAATAAATAGCCGAAATGATTGGGCACCGCGAAAAATAGCCGAAATGATTGGGAAATCATGACCTTTGCGATATAAAAGTTGAAATGATAGAGTATCGCGGAAATAAAATAATAATATGAAAAAAATGAATGAAACTTTTGCCCTACAGGCGATATCACAGCAATCCCTGTATACAATCCAGGGGTGCAAACACAGAAGGAAACATATCTTCCCTCCCCATGCTCCATCAGAAGACAGAGCCAAGTCTTGACGGCAACTCATATAAAGCCCGAAAAACAATCGGAGATCATCTCACCCCAGTGCGGAGTGATCACCACTTCGACGTTCGTCTCTACACAGTAGACGAAATGTCACTATAACATCCCTCTTCCAACAGGATTCGGACACACCACAGCAAGCGAAGCGAAGGACAAATTCCTAGCTTCAGGGTCTTGACGGTAACTCATATAAAACCTGAGAGACCACCAGAGATCTTCTCAACCCCAGGGAAATCAGTGTCCTTGGCAACCTCCTCGATTCAGGGAAACCAGTGTCCTTGACGAAAGCATCTTGATTTGCGTCGGCCCGCAGAGAAATCGGTGTCTTTGCAGGAATACCTCGATTCATCTCAACTCCGAGGAAATCAGTGTCCTTGACAAATACCTCGATTCAGGGAAATCAGCGTCCTTGACGAGAACATCTTGATTCGCGTCGACCCGCAGAGAAATCAGTGTCTTTGCAGGAATACCTCGATTCGTCTCAACTCCGAGGAAACCAGTGTCCTCGGCAAAATACTTCGACTCAGGGAAATTAGCGTCCTTGATGAGAGCTTCTTGATTCGCGTCGACCCGCAGAGAAACTAACGTCTTTGCAGGAACACCTCGATTCGTTTCAACCCTAAGGAAATCAGTGTCCTTAGCAAATACCTCAATTCAGGGAAACTAGCGTCCTTGATGAGAGCTTCTTGATTCGCGTCGGCCCGCAGAGAAACCAGTGTCTTTGCAGGAATACCCCGATTCGTTTCAACTCTGAGAAAATCAGTGTCCTTGGCAAATACCTCAATTCAGGGAAACTAGCGTCCTTGATGAGAGCTTCTTGATTCGCGTCGACCCGCAGAGAAACCAGTGTCTTTGCAGGAATACCCCGATTCATTTCAACTCCGAGTAAATCAGTGTCCTTGGCAAATAGCTCAATTCAGGGAAACTAGCGTCCTTGATGAGAGCTTCTTGATTCGCGTCGGCCCGCAGAGAAACCAGTGTCTTTGCAGGAATACCCCGATTTGTTTCAACCTCAGGGAAATTAGTGTCCTTGATGAGAGCTGCTCGATTCGTCTCGACTCGTGAGAAAATTAGTGTCTTCGTGAGGACTTCCCGATTCGTCTCGACTTGCAAGATAAAGCCTTAGGCAACATGGATTAAAAAAATTGTTTTCTAAGCACTGGGACCCTGCAAGTCGGCCTAAAACGGTCTCTTGCATACTATCCATGGGTCTCACTCTCCAAAGTCGAATCTCGACAAGGAAGGAAACAACCGCTTACGAGTCCTCTCGACTCGTAAGAGGGTAAATTCTCTTATAAGATCCTTACGACTTATAAGAGAAAACGCACTTAGGAATTCTCACGATTCCTAAGGAGAAAATACACCTACGAGATCCTCTCGATCCGTAGGGAGAAAAGTCTTTGTGAGACCCTCACGGCTCATAAAGTTGAAAAGTCTTAGGCAGCAGATCTGAACCTGCGTCCTAAACCATCATTACCTCTTGAAGAAGCTAGGACAAGATGATCGCGCTAGCATCTGTCAACTATGTTTACTAAGGTAGCATGCTGATAATAGAAGAAGGGAGAAAGCACAGAGATGACACAAGACATTGCAAAATAAAATGTGTATCTTTATTCATGAATTCAATCAAGTACAAGGTGAATCGTATAAAAGAATAAAAGAATGGATACATCTTATTCAAAAATTTCAAGTATATAATTGATACAAAGGCAGCTATTGGGAAGGAAGCGTCTTAAATAGCCCTATCAATTGCTCGCGCACTTCCTTCCATGCCTTCTCCTGATCAACCGCCAACGCCATTTCTGCTTCCACTTGAGCCCGCTGCTGCAAGAAGGATGAAAGTTGCTCCTCAACTGCCCGCTGAGCTGCTTCGTGACCTCGGGCATCACGCTCAGCGGCATCGAGCTTCTGCTTCAGTGTTAGCCCATCAGAAATACTTTGCAGAAGGCCCTCGTAGATAGCCTTCACCTGGACAGCGTTCGCCTCAACCTCAGCACGCAGGCGAGCAGTTTCGCTTGAGGTCTCTTGGCATTCCCTCAGCCTTAAAGCCGCTTCTTGTTCCAAATGGCGGAAGTAAGAAGCGCTTTGCTCGATCCATGCTGCTCATTGAGTGCTTGCGACTAAGGTCTCGGGGGCAGGACGCATAAACTCCAGTTGATGCAGGCGGGTCTCGATTTCCCTGCAGTGATTAACCCAAAACTCGACGACGCTTTCATTATGAAAATTTACA
The DNA here is from genome assembly GCA_030015575.1 of Agapanthus africanus. Lineage (NCBI taxonomy): Eukaryota > Viridiplantae > Streptophyta > Magnoliopsida > Asparagales > Amaryllidaceae > Agapanthus > Agapanthus africanus. The sequence goes on from CM057338.1 coordinate 966,553,805, forward strand.
AGCGCCGCCAACATCGGGTTAACCTCCGCAACGAAATCTGCGACAGATGGGGGAGCATCTGCGTCAAGCTCTTCGACGTATCCGCTCAGCATGCCCAAGCTCATCGCGGCACCCTTTGAAGATGGACGTCTCAAGAAGGGGCCTGCCGGCATCATGATGCGAGGCTCAAAGAGGGATGGAACCGGAACGACAGCTGAAAAGACAAAACGCAATCAGATGACGGTTCAAGAAATATAGGAAAGTCATCAATGAAGGAGTTTACTATACCAGCTGCAGCAGGCGGTAAGGCTGGGAGGACCAGTGGCGCGGCTGATCCCTTATCTCCTCCTTCGATCTGTAGCACTGCAATCAGGGCAAGGAAGAATCAGAAATAATTCCATTACTGAAAAAAGGAAGGATATTAATTGAAAACCATACACACCGGCGCCACTGGAGGAAGCACGCTCTGACGAGAAGGAGAAGTGTGGGTGCAGCACCTGGTAAAGGTGATCAAAAAGCACTCCTGCAAAGATGCAGTACATGAATTATGCAGCCTAAAGATGAAACTGATGGTTTATAAATCCATACCTTCCAACATTTGCGATGGTGCGAGAGAAGGTAGAGAGGTAGACACCGTCAAGGCAGTAACTGACGGCGCTCCCTCGAGCAATGGAGCATCGGCACTGGCCGCACCTGCATTAGAAATAAGATAAGCCCTGTCAGGAAAGGTTGCGGAATAAAAGAAGGACGGTAACCCGAAATTTACCTGATGATGATCCGGCCGAAACGGCGGCATCTCCCTCCATTGACATGAGACCACCTCCCGATGCCTCATCGCCAGACTCTACGGGAGCCGTCGTCGTACTCGCGAGGCCAGGAGATGGCGGAGGATCGTAGACGGGGAGAGCAATGATCGGAGCATTGCCAGACTCTTGAGAAAGAGCGGCCGACTCTTCTTCGGGAATCATACCCGTCTCACCCGCTACCCCCTCGGGCTCAGCTGTCGCAGCCGTATCGTCCGCCGTTGATATAGGGTCGTCAGTCTTAGCCGCTCCCTCCGCTGCTGCCTCAGACTCGGCCGTAGCAGCCGTCTCATCTGCCGCTACCTCGGGCTCGGCATCGGCGGCCTTCTCAGGCATAGTAGGTGTGACCATTTCGTCAGCCACTAGCTCAGGTCCAGCAACCCCGGCTACGTCGCCCACCGTTGGCTTGGGTTCAGCCAGTGCCTCCCCCACTGTCCCCTCAGGCTCGACGGTTTCCGTCGCTCCTTCAGTTGGACTCGGCCCTGCAGGACAAGATATATAAGAACCGATAAGTTTACAATTCTTACAACAAAGTCTCGAAAGACACGTTACCTGAGGTAGATTGATCGTTGGCCTCCCGAGCTGCACGCGCCGCCTGTCTATGAGCGTTAGACAAGGCGACCTGGGGCTCCTCGGAAGGAGAAGCAACGGGAATAACGGCACTTGGGCCCGCTCCTATGGCCAAAGCAGCTCTGCGCTCCTTTGGCCAAAGCAGCTCTGCGCTCCTTCTCCTCGCGCCTCAAGCGCTTTCTCTCTTCACGGTCCGTCACGACGGACCTCTTGGAAGCCTCCAACAAGGTGTCGTCGTCCGCATTCAAAGTTGCCTCCAGAACCTTCAAGGCATCCATCATCGGCCTTTTGAGTTCGGTCTCTTGCGGCAATTCCGAAGAGGCCGAGACATCGGTAGCTGGCCCGGGAAGAGTCCCCGCATCGGCTTGCGCAATAGATCCCGCGGTCCCTGCAATAAGACAAAGAAAATGTTAGATTGACCATAACAAAGGAGAATAAAGACTCAGTGAACCGAAATGTACCAAGGCCTAAGGATGCTCATGCTCTGAGTCGTTCCTCCTTCTGGAAAGTTTTAAGAGAAGCAGCGATAGCTTCTTCGGTAGAAATGCCTGTTTAAAAAAAGGGGGAAACCGTTAGTCAAAAACAATGATAAGAGTACGATGCAATGACATAAAAATACAGCTGGTGATTACCCGATTGTGCCAGTTTAGCTAACCACGCATCGCGCCTCGCCAATCGCTCTGAAGCTGCGATGGCAGCCGCCAAATCAGTATCGTCTGGCGGCATAACTAATCCTTCGTTGGTCCCGTACTCACCCAAGCCTTCGCTATAAGGAGCATGAGGTTCCTGACCGAACACAACGTCAACAGAAAGGATCGACTTCTTCTTCCTCTTCTGCACGCAATCCCCGGGTGCACCCAAGATCAACTTGCGCTTCGTGGGCACCTTGGGACGGCGGGTCCCGATGTCCGAGCCCACGCCAGACTCGAGCAAAACTACATTCACCGTCTCCACTGGAGCATGGGGCGCAGGGGGCGCGTCCACGGTATCACGAGGCGACAATCCGCGCGGAGGGATAAGCATGCGCGGTGGCCCAGCTCCAGCATCTTTTAACGGAGGAACGACCGGGGTCCTTGGCTTCAGGGGGGCCTTGCGGCCGCTGCCGGGCGGAGCACCCTTGCGATCGACCAAAATGCGCTTCTCTTCGCGGATGACTTCACCCATGGAATGCCCATACCAAGCCACATACACGTTAAGTACCCGTGGGACGCAGCTCGGCTCGCTGATAAATAAATGGGAGCCCATATTCAGCCGCATAAAATGGTGCAGCGCATTCCGTATCCCCTCCTTGGTGGCCACGGGCTCTTCCAAAAACGCCTCCAGCGGGATCCCCTGGTTGTAGCTTGATTGTTGGGCGAACCGATGGGGATTGTACCTCATAAAGAGCGCCATGTCGTTTTGCCTGAACACCAGGAAGCCCGGCCGGATGGAGTAGAGGTGAAGAATCTCCCAGGCTTTTGTTAGTTATATGTATGCCCTAGAGGCCATTACTGTACATTGGATGTATATTGTAGTGGATGCTGGGACATATACAGGGAGGACTTTCTTGCTCGACATGATAGTATGCTATCTGGTTGCTCTTTACCTTAACGTGTATACAGATTGTCTCTCTATTACATGTTGGTAAAGCCCTTAGGATGTGTACTTGACTACCTGGACTATGATGCGGATCATACTAGTGGGGACATGGTAGTCCATAAGTACATCCTTGAAAGTCCCTAGTCGTGGGTGTATCGAGATGGGGCATCGATATACCAGAGTAGACTAGCGTGTACCTTCTTGACCCATACAGATGGGCGATGGATGATCCCATATCCATCGGTGTTTGACATCAGAGATGATATACGGGTGCTCAGTAGAGACTGGGTACACTGGACGGACTCGCCGAGAACTCCCAGATGGTATTATACCTCACGTCAGATGGCAGTTCTCTGGTGACACTGGTACAGAGTAGTCTGTTGACCCGAGATCGTCATAGAGTCTTGTGTGGTTCCCACTGTGCTTTGATTTCCATCTTACCACGTCCAAGAGGGCGTGCAAAACGGTGGTTTTTGGGTACAGTCCCGAATCACAGGGAGGTAATGAGCGATAGGAGGGGATTCATCTCTCCCGGTATAGGGGGTTGATGTTGCGCTGTGTTCGATTGGCTATAACCGGAAATCCCTGGCCAGGGTTGCTGAGATATACTGGTAAGTGTTACCAGTAGTTTCTCGAACTGTTATAGCCTCATATCGACACGACTTATCGAGCTATTGGGGTCTGACGTTCACCACCCCTAGGCGAGATATGCTACATATCAGACGATCAGACCGGACTGTACGGTAAGTGTTACTGGTTGGATTCACAGGAGTGTGAGCGGGCTTGCTCGTCGATCTTCTGATCGCTCAATACCCGGGTGGCCGTTACGTTTAGCAGACCGCTTGCGGCTTGTGGGTGTTTGATATGATCATCACCTGCTGCCGGCGTATTGACGAGTCTTTAGAGTCCTACACAGAGGTTTCCTGGCTCAAGCGAAACGAAATAGGAGCGCATATGAGATATGTGCGGGATCGAGAATGATACCAGTATGTGATACTGTATTCGATTCTCGCGATTTGTGACATTGATCTGTTATATGCGATATAGCCGGGTTATCAGATCAAGTGTTGATTCGATAAGTTGTTACTGTAGATATTAGTCGGTTATATGCGATATGACCGGGTCATTAAATCAAGTGTTGATTTAATGATTTAATGCATAATTATATATTTGATATATTACTTTGCATTAACTAGTATCGATTCACCCTAAGATGGATTTTCTCACTCGGATGTACACATTGTATATGTGATATATTTTGTGCACTTGATTGCATCATGTTTGATGATACATGTTAACTTGGTCAAGTGTAAAGATTAAACCATGGTTAGTTAATGGTTAGGGTTTTCATTTATTCTTTCATTTATCTTTTAATTTGGATTAAAAGAAATGAAAAGAGAAAAGAAAAACAAAAGGGTTTCTTTCATGAAGCTTGTTGAAGCTTCATGAAACTTTGACCAAAGAAACCCTTTTGTCTTCATCTCATTAACCCTAACCATTCATTTAACTATAGTTAGCTCTCTACACTTTACCATGGTTACAATTATGATAAGAATTCATTTTCCTTTCTATTTTTAAATAACTTATCAGAATATCATCTTCTTCTTCTTCATCTTCTTAAAAGAAGAAAACCTTGGACCATCAATGGTGATTGATGAAAAAGAGTGAGAAATCCAATTCTAAAGTCTACCCACTTCCTATTTCTTCATCCTCTACCTCTTGCCAAGTAGTAGAGTGTGTTTTCTTCACAAGTTTTATGACTTGGTGAAGTGGGACCTTGATCTTGTGATGGTTCGACGTAGATCATCTTCGGCACGAAACCGACGACCTTGCCCGCCCATTTCTCCGATGAAGCCGACGCTAGAGCCCAGATTTTGATTTGGACAGCGGAGAGGACTTCATCACGGAGCCGTGGAGGTGGAGGACCGGATCTATAAAGGTTGTATTTCCGTACTCTTAGTAAAGTAGTTTACTAGTTCTTCTTTTCGCCTAGATTTCTAGTTAACGATCCGTAGTCTAGGGTTTCTCGGCACCGTAAATTTTGAAATTGGCATGGTTGATGCCTTGTGAGACCTCTTGAGAGTGCCTAGGAACCCTACAGTGGTATCAGAGCCTAGCTAGAGCCTTAGGCGAAGTCTAGACGAAGTTTGAAACCCGAACGAACCGAAACCCTAACACAATCCATGCTCTCTGGACTTTTTCTAAAAACTGGGATTTTTCCAGATTAAAAATTTCTAAAAAATTCAGCAGGGTCCTATTAGAATTACTGTGAAATTCGTGGGGCTAATTCGTCAAAAGTGCGGCGGAACCGCGGCAGAAGCCTGGCTTCTGCGGCGGTTCCGCGGCCGTTTGATGACGTCACCCTTCCTATTTTGCACAGTGATTCCTCTTTCACAGTGCTGAGTTTTATGGGAATTTTTAATATTTATTCAAAAGTTGAATTTTCTGGGGTTGTTTTGGGGATTCGAATGTTCGATCGGATTATCAAATTTTGTCTGTGTGGCTTTCCGGATAATTTTTTGAATATGTTAAAAAGTTCGACCGGATATAAATACCCACCTTTTCTCCTATCGGGAAATTTCCAAGTGTTGGATTTTTCCGTGGTTTAAAGACGTTCTAAGTAGTGCAAGTAACTCGATGGACCCTCTAGAAGACAACAAACATTAACTCGATTATGTGACCGTCTTGAACTGCCCTTTGAACCTTCGGGTTTGGGGCAGTACGGCGTGCCACATATGAGGCGTTGGCTTGACCCTTCTACGGCTGGACCGTTGGTACTGAGGCACGAACTGAATGTTTTTAGACTTGTTTCATGGGTTGAGCTGTATCGGGAAAACTTGGGTGTTCGATTGTTCGACCGGAAAGTTTAACATTTTCTAATTATCTGGAATGTGATACAATAATTGGAATTCACAAGTAGTTATGAGATAACTGAATGAATGTTATAAACATAGCACTTTAGTCTCACTTGATCGGTTGCCACGGAATTTTGATGTGATCAAAAGTCCGTCGCAATCAAGTAGCGTACGCGGATACTCGCCGGGTAAACTTAATAGACAGCCTCACTTCATTGCCCCGACCAAGTGACTGTAGGAGAACCCCGTCACCAAAAGCATCCGTTCGGGTGCTCACGGCAGCGGTGTTCCGCCTTGGTGCACTTCGTCGACGGTATCGGGGGTGCGGCCGCCTATTAAAGTTTGCGACGAGCATTCGATCAGGATGTCGGGAATCTTGTTGAATTGCCCGACTTGATATTGAAAAGTATTTTCAATTTTGAAACTAAAATGCGGGGTTTATAATTGTTAGGCATGCGATATTTAAAGAATTCATTTGGTCAGGCATGCGATGTCTGAGGTGGTTACGGATTCCAACTGTTGTTGTTTTACACTTTCTTTTCTGTGACCGTAAGTGTAATATGTGATATCGCCGGTTTCGTTGCTATATGTCAACGACAATTGGGATGCGCATATTTACTTACGTTTGATGACATGTGATGTTATGTGTTGCTGGATATGTTATATTGGATCGTCGTGTTTGAATAGCCGGGGGTTTTTATGTGAGATGAGTGTTTTTCATTTTCATTCATGTAAAAACTTGTATGTAATATTCTTTTATTGGGGCACTTCCAGGTAGCGGAAGATGTCACCGTTTGTATATTATTTACTTTTTCGCACTAGGATAGACCCAAGGAAGAGAGCACAAGTAACCGGGTTCTGGAGTCCAGTGGGAGACCAACTCGAGGAGTCGAGTCCGGGTCTCCTAACTCTAGAATTGGTAGGGTTGCTTGCCGCTCTCGTAGGGGTCTAGGGGTGTGGGTTGGGCTATTCATCGCAACCGTGGAATCCGTGTTTTATACTGACTCGTATTGAAAACACGGACGTCCTAGTATATCCAATATTTCATATGATATTCTTCTGCTGCGATATATGTGATGTGATCATGTGATATGTTCTGTGATGGATACAGTATATAGTATATATGATATATTATATAGACGTTACTTATGTTTTGCACTCGCGCTAGCCCTGCCCCGCTCTGCCGTTAGTTACCTAACCTAACAGTGCATGAGGGGACATCGAGGTGAATGCGGATGGCATAAGTGTACGTCGTATTTATCTGTGATGTTTAGGTGCTTAAATGATGGGACTTCATTAATGTGATTAATGAAATAAAAGAAACCTAAGATGTTGTAGAATCGAATTTCAAAATAAAACAGGTAGCTACAGTTCTTGCTTTGCACAGCGGTATATGTGATATATCCTGCACCTTATTCGATGAGGAAAGGACCGAGATCCGTTCACCGGGAGTGACTCCTTTAGCAATAACTGGCAGATGCTACACACTCGGTTTGTCTTTTGATTGCTTTTAATAGTTTCTGCTTTGCACAGTGATATATAGGATATATCCCGCACCTCATTCGACGAGGAAAGGACCGACGATCCCTTCACCGGGAATGACTCCTTTAGCAAAACTAGAAAAGCCTCAAAAACACTCCATTTCAAAATCATTTGATTCTACAACGATATCAAGTTCATTACGCAATAGGTTTTCAGAAAAACCTGTCGTAGCCCTCCGTCATTTCAGATAAGTCCTATTTAGTATTCGTGCTACGTTTGTTGACCTCCGTCAAGGCGTAGTGTGCGGTAGCTAACTAGTATTTATCTGCTTATGCATATGATGCAGATTGGATTAGGGTAGTCGTGCGGCCTTGTTGACCTCCGTCAAGGGTCGTGCGGGTGGGTTTGATTCGATCAAGAAATGACGGGTTGAACTTGACTAGTAGCCTATGGTTTGTTGACCTCCGTCAAGGTCATAGGGTGCTAGGGGCAAAATATTATCGGGAATTTCAAGTGTTGAAATTTGCAATGAGATTGCATACCTTCTATGAGATAGTTGGATCCCGATACCCGCTGCGAGTAAGAGTTACTCCTGGGAGAGTTTTACACATTACAATTAGCCGATCAAGTAGGTGTCTAGAAAGGTGTCAACGGGGTTACGCCTCTGGAAAAACGAGGTTTACATTAATTAGGTTCGTGCGAAAGCACGGGGGACCTCCCTCAAAGTACCGACACTGGCCTGGCTGAAAGATTGGTGAACTTGTAGTGTGTAATTAATCCCGGCTAGTCTTTCCTTTTAGAGTTTGAAGGAAGATTTGATAAAAAGCAGTGGGAGCCATCCTGATTAGATAAAATAATAACCAATCTATTCTTGCTAGAGCGCACGCTGAGTGTTTTCTTCTCTCTCTCTCCTGGTAGCGACCATGTCACGCCTTAATCAAGATAATAATACGGATTATTGACCAAACCCGCTTGTTATACTGAGCTGGGGAACGTTGGTCCCGCTCCAACTTATAATTGTTATAAGACAGAGCAGGAAATTGGGGATTACCTGAATTCCCGTGCCGCCCAAACGAAGAGAGTGCATGCTGATGCATCATCTTCGGGTGTGTTCATTACAAAGAACTGTTTCTCAGTATCCTCTGAATCCAGGGTATTTGATACCGGATCAGGATCCCAGATATGTAATCTGTTACATAGGGCTACAAAAAGGTAGAAAAAATGAGAACGGGTGATAAGTTTCATGAGACAGAAAACCGGACAAGTGTTGCAGCCAAGTCTGTTGGTCACTGTCACCCTGTATTCCAAATACAATGATTCTGAACGAATGTTATTAGATACCGAACCTGATATACAAAATCATATCAGTCTCTTTATTAGTAAAGAAATGATAAAATTTTGTATTGTTGGATAATGTTTTGAACATTTCCTATATCAAAAGTTGATCGGTTCAGGCACGTTATCTAAAAGCATTGACGTTCTAAATCAAACTACAGTTCTTAGTATATGGAACACACACAAGAAGAATAGTTCAGAAATGAACGGATCCTTCTTGAGGCATTGTAGACTAGGTAATATCAATGCGACCCGACTGGCTGAAGTTTCATTTAGATGCATATTTAAATCAGTTTGAATTTACATCTTATGAAACTTGCCAGTCATGTCACAGAGATAAGATGACCACAGCTCTGTTTATTGGAAACAGAGGAAGAGTTAGTAAACTCTTGGGATCATACATATTGATGTATGTAAGGTCTCCTGTCTACATAAGCCAGGACCGGTTCTTTGTACTTCATTACATTCTCTGATGATCTTTCGAGATTCAGACCTATGTTCCTGTTGAAACACAAGTCCGAACCTTTTGAGATATTCACAGAATATAAGTTAGAAGTAGAGAACCAAACACGGGTATAAGTATTATGTCCTATGATGAGATCGAGGAGGAGAATACTTGAGCACGGAAATACTGGATTATTCTAAAGGAGAATGAGATTCTCTCTCAGCATTACTCCTCCGTATACACCATAGCACGATGGTGTATCGGGGCGGGGCAATAACACCCTATATGATAAGGTGTGCTCTATGATGAGTACTACTGAGTTACCTTTTTCCTTTTAGGAGTTATGCACTTATGAAGCTGCATACCTATTGAATAGGGTTCCAGTCAAATCAGTTGCCTACCATTTCATATGTGATATGGAAAGGGAAGAGCCCATGTCTTAAGCTAGTTAAGATTTGGGGTTGTCCGGCCTATGTCTAAATACAAAATCCAGACAAGCTCGAGGCAAGGTCTGTTATGTAGAACTGGAAAGGTTCCAGCTATGCAAACTACAGCAAATGATTTGGCAGAACCAAAGGATTCAGTAGATTCCAACGAACCTCAGCCTCTCCGCCGATCTAGTAGGGTTCTTCACCCACCTGAGAGATACTTCGGTTTCTCTATGACAGTGGGAGCGAGGATTGCATCATAAGATGATGACCCAACTAGTTTCGAGCTGGCTATCAGGAGTGGGACTCTGTAAGAATGGCTGGATGCTTAGCGATCTGAGATGGAATCCATGTACACCAACAAAGTATGGACTTTGGTTGCTATATCTGAAGGGTTAAATCGCCATCAGGAGCAAGTATATCTTGAGAAGATTACTTGGTGTAGATGGAAAAGTTGAGACTTTCAAAGCTATACTTGTTAAAGCTTTTCGTCATCGACCAGGCGTGGATAATGATGAAACCTTTTCAAGTAGCTATGCTTAAGTCCATCTAGATCCTACTTGCCACGGCTACATACCATGACTACGATATCTGGCGGTTGGGTGCCATGACTGCTTTTCTAAATGATGTTTTAGAAGAGAACGTCTATAAGTACACAGCCAGAGGGCCTCGTAGACAGTGGGAGCAGCGAAAACGTGTGCAAGATGTTTTATAGGATAAAGCAGGCATCGCGGAGTTGGAACGTCTGTTTTGATGAATTAGTCAAAGAGTTTGACGTCATCAAAATGGTAGATGAACCTAGTATATACAAAAAGGTAGTAGGGAGTATGGTGACGATCCTCGTAGAGTACGTGGATGACATACTCTTGATAGGGAAAGAGTTTCCTATGCTACGCTCGATCAATCTCCGCTTATCACAATGATTCTCCACATAGGATCAAAGTGATACCTCCTAAATCCTGGGTTTTTGGATCTATGAGATAGATCTAAATGGATGTTAGGATTCTCACTAGTTGTAGTGAGAAGGTATCAACCGATCCTGGGGAGAATCACTGGAAGGGTTCCAGGGTGATAAAGACGACTGAATGTCAGTCACAGGCATTGTCTTTACCCTCAGTGAAGGGACGGTATGTTGGAAGAGTTCCAAGCTAGATACCGTGACATACTAGACGATAAAGGCATGATACATCGCTATTTCCGATGCTACCAAAGAGGCTGTTTGGGTGTATATTGGTTCATGAGATGAACTATGTTCCTCCCATTGTGTGACAATGGAGTTGTGGCTTATGCCAAGGAACGCAGATCTCATCAGTGATCCAGACATATTCTAAGGCAGTATCACTTGATCATGGAGAAGGTTGATCTCTAAGGGATCGAGGTTAGGAGAGCAGACTCAGAGGACAACACGGCGGATCCACTCACGGAGGCCTATTCCCAGACAGAGACTTTTATGGGATGGTTGAGTATGAGATACTACAACCACTGCTACAGATGGCCCTAGTGCAAGTGGGAGATTGTTAGTTATATGTATGCCCTAGAGGCCATTACTGTACATTGGATGTATATTGTAGTGGATGCTGGGACATATACAGGGAGGACTTTCTTGCTCGACATGATAGTATGCTATCTGGTTGCTCTTTACCTTAACGTGTATACAGATTGTCTCTCTATTACATGTTGGTAAAGCCCTTAGGATGTGTACTTGACTATCTGGACTATGATGCGGATCATACTAGTGGGGACATGGTAGTCCATAAGTACATCCTTGAAAGTCCCTAGTCGTGGGTGTATCGAGATGGGGCATCGATATACCAGAGTAGACTAGCGTGTACCTTCTCGACCCATACAGATGGGCGATGGATGATCCCATATCCATCAGTGTTTGACATCAGAGATGATATACGGGTGCTCAGTAGAGACTGGGTACACTGGACGGACTCGCCGAGAACTCCCAGATGGTATTATACCTCACGTCAGATGGCGTTCTCTGGTGACACTGGTACAGAGTAGTCTGTTGACCCGAGATCGTCATAGAGTCTTGTGTGGTTCCCACTGTGCTTTGATTTCCATCTTACCACGTCCAAGAGGGCGTGCAAAACGGTGGTTTTTGGGTACAGTCCCGAATCATATGGAGGCAATGAGCGATAGGAGGGGATTCGTCTCTCCCGGTATAGGGGTTGATGTTGCGCTGTGTTCGATTGGCTATAACCGGAAATCCCTGGCCAGGGTTGCTGAGATATACTGGTAAGTGTTACCAGTAGTTTCTCGAACTGTTATAGACCTCATATCGACACGACTTATCGAGCTATTGGGGTCTGACGTTCACCACCCCTAGGCGAGATATGCGACATATCAGACGATCAGACCGGACTGTACGGTAAGTGTTACTGGTTGGATTCACAGGAGTGTGAGCGGGCTTGCTCGTCGATCTTCTGATCGCTCAATACCCGGGTGGCCGTTACGTTTAGCAGACCGCTTGCGGCTTGTGGGTGTTTGATATGATCATCACCTGCTGCCGGCGTATTGACGAGTCTTTAGAGTCCTACACAGAGGTTTCCTGGCTCAAGCGAAACGAAATAGGAGCGCATATGAGATATGTGCGGGACCGAGAATGATACCAGTATGTGATACTGTATTCGATTCTCGCGATTTGTGACATTGATCGGTTATATGCGATATGACCGGGTCATTAAATCAAATGTTGATTTAATGATTTAATGCATAATTATATATTTGATATATTACTTTGCATTAACTAGTATCGGTTCACCTTAAGATGGATTTTCTCACTCGGATGTGCACATTGTATATGTGATATATTTTGTGCACTTGATTGTATCATGTTTGGTGATACATGTTAACTTGGTCAAGTGTAAAGATTAAACCATGGTTAGTTAATGGTTAGGGTTTTCATTTATTCTTTCATTTATCTTTTAATTTGGATTAAAAGAAATGAAAAGAGAAAAGAAAAACAAAAGGGTTTCTTTCATGAAGCTTGTTGAAGCTTCATGAAGCTTTGACCAAAGAAACCCTTTTGTCTTCATCTCATTAACCCTAACCATTCATTTAACTATAGTTAGCTCTCTACACTTTACCATGGTTACAATTATGATAAGAATTCATTTTCCTTTCTATTTTTAAATAACTTATCATAATATCATCTTCTTCTTCTTCATCTTCTTAAAAGAAGAAAACCTTGGACCATCAATGGTGATTGATGAAAAAGAGTGAGAAATCCAATTCTAAAGTCTACCCACTTCCTATTTCTTCATCCTCTACCTCTTGCCAAGTAGTAGAGTGTGTTTTCTTCACAAGTTTCATGACTTGGTGAAGTGGGAGCTTGATCTTGTGATGCTTCGACGTAGATCATTTTCGGCACGAAACCGACGACCTTGCCCGCCCATTTCTCCGATGAAGCCGACGCTAGAGCCCGGATTTTGATTTGGACAGCGGAGAGGACTTCATCACGGAGCCGTGGAGGTGGAGGACCGGATCTACAAAGGTTGTATTTCCGTACTCTTAGTAAAGTAGTTTACTAGTTCTTCTTTTCGCCTAGATTTCTAGTTAACGATCCGTAGTCTAGGGTTTCTCGGCACCGTAAATTTTGAAATTGGCATGGTTGATGCCTTGTGAGACCTCTTGAGAATGCCTAGGAACCCTACAGCTTTCAATAAGGAAGCCCCGTCCTTAAAACCATCACGCAGCGCCAACACCGCCTTGGAGGTCTCTGAGCCGATAGTCACGACTTTGTCCGTGAAAGAAATCCTCGCTCCAACCGTGGGCGGACGAAGGAGCAACCCCCTAGCTTCCTGCGGAGATGGATTCACAATGGAAGCGCCAATCAGCCGCATGACTCGTGGGATTCTGCACTTCTCAAAAAATGAGGGGCTCTTGTGAATGCCAAATACCCCGAGCACATGCATTTCAATCCACGAAGTGAAGTAGTGCATCGGGAAATTGGCAGGTTGCACCCTAGGCTCAATTGCGTCCGCCGCCACACTGATTCTATGGTATAGGTGGGCCAACCCAACGATTCCGATCGACAACTGTAGGCCAGCCACCATCCGATGCGCTGGATAGAAAACGGATGGCCTCATGTATCGCGGGTGCATGGGGAGCGCGAACCAGGACAGCCACAATCCCAGGAACCCTAAAAAGAAGGTCTCCTCATCAATGCCCGGGGCGGCGATTTCTGATAAGGGCATGATGGCGGCATCGGGGAGATAGAAATCCTTTTGATCGTCTTCCGATGCTGGTCGACGATCTAAGCCAAAACCGAAGGGGTCGTCGAGCTTGGCAAACTTTTCACTCCGCTGCGCTAAAATTTCCGGTCGAAGGAAGCGGGCGATAAAATTTGCGAAACTGACTCCCTGGACTCCCGATTCCAGATAGAGACATTCATATATATTCAGCACCTTCACCAGACTCGGAAACTGGTGCTGAATAGCACTCTCCGGCGTCAAATCAAATACCAGCGGCTTGGTGGCGAATACGTACTCGTTAGGAGGAAGCAACTCCTCATAATGCTCCCCCCTCACCGGCAAACCCGAGATCTCAGCGAACTCTTCCAGGGAGATGGAGACTTCCCTGTCCGATAGAAGGAAGGTGTGGGTGGGGATGTTCTATTGTTCTATGAATGCCTTAACCCACCACGTCGGAGGAACGGGGTACTTGAACAAGGAGACGTAGATTGCGGAGTACAAACCAACCTTCATCAGATGCGTCCTCTTCACTGATAGAATATACCTGGCCCATTGCAAGTATCCGACCGGTTGTCGAGGGGTTAATCCAATATTGTAAGGTTGTCCCCAAGGGCGTGCCTCACCCTGACATATGCGCCGCCCCAAAATGTCTACGGCCGGCGGCGGCTGCACGGGAATGGCGCCAATCGAAGGCTGGAGAAGATCCTCCGAATTCCAGTTCACGACCTCCACGGCATACTTCACCGGGGGTTCATCCGCATAGGGGATCGACGAGATAGGCTCTGACAGCATCGCGCAACCGAAGCTTCGGTGACCCTTGATGATTTCACTATACCACGTACCCCACAGGTGAAGGCTCTTATGCTCTGGGTCATGATCCTTAATCAGAGCGAGAACCTCCCGGTCCAATAGCGCCTCAGGGAATCCTTCCTCTGAGCGAACAAATGGGAATGCTAGGTCAGCAGACATGTTTCCTGCGAAGGGACAGAAATCAGCCGTCAGTGTTGTAATTCCAACATTTGGCATTTTAAAATTTATACCATACTGCAATGCAGTAGGTAAGGGACCAAAGGGGGACCCACAAAATCTAGATGATGATGTGTCAGTTAATAAGACAGCCCCATCATTGGATGAGACTGTCAATTAATAAAGAGATCCCCAAAAGAATATTCTCATCAATGAGAGATCCCTAGAGACAAGGAGAAAATCTCCTCTTTCAGAGCAAAGCTCTGTCACAGAGTGACACTTGTCAAACTCTGGTCTCAAGGGAATAAAATTCCTCAAAAGATTAAAAGAGCTTAGCTCTGTAGTGATGATGGAGATATCCATCAAAGGAAAATTAATTCTTAAAAATTAAAAAATTAAAAAAAAATTGGGATTTTAAAGATCCATGAAAACTCTCAAGAGTTCTTCATTTTTAGATCAAAAGATCTATGTTTTGCCAAAGAGCAAAGCTCTGTTCATGGGTTAAGAAATCCTGAAACAGATTCTTGAGAGCAAGGCTCTGTTGGTGAAACCCCAAAGGGGTTTTTTTTAAATCAAAGATCTATGAGAGCAAAGCTCTGTCAATTAAAAATTAATTTAATTTAATTAAAAAAATTTACCTAAAAATTTTAAGAGATTAAATCTCTTGGAGTTCTTGATAATAGAGATCAAGGCTCTGGAGTTCTGAGATTAAAAATCTTGAAAATGATAATTATCTGTTGAGGACCAAGGGTCCTATTTATAGGCGCTTGTGTCCCTTCAACTCCTGAGTTGACCCGACGGTTGGGATCTTGCCACCGTTGCACTCACGTGTGCGCCACGTGAGCGCAATGGTGGGGGGCATTTGTTTCCCCAATCAGAGCAAAGCTCTGTTTGAATTTCAAAAATTCAAAAAAAATTGAAGCAACGCTTCAGATTCCTTGCGCTGCGCGCAACGCGCCACGTGTCAAAAGCTGACACGCCGGCGCTGCGCCCAAGGCAGCGCACCCAATCAGAGCAAGGCTCTATTTAAAATAAAAATAAAGGAAGCAACGCTTCAGATGCTTTGCGCTCGGCGATGCGCGACACGTGGCAGCGCAGTTGCGCTGCGCTCTGCGCTGTGCGACACGTGTCAAGCGCAGGTGCGCTTGCGCCAGCATTTAAACAGAAAAATTCTGGAAAGATCTTTCTAAACAATAAGATTCTCTTCTGTAAAACAGGAGCCCTTGGATCAAAGATCCAACGGTAGGGAAAAATCCCTAAATCACTCAGAGAAATATCTCTTTAACTGATTTAACAAATCAATTGGCACTATATAAAGGCCCTTAGACTCCAAGTCTAGAACACATTGACACAGAGATTGACACAGAGAGAACTTACAGAAATCTTCTGAAAACTTTGAGAAAGAACTCAGAAAAAGAAAAAGATAAACCTTTGAAAAGAAGAATTTCTTCTAAAAAGATCAATGATCTAAAAACAAGATCAAGATCTTAAATAAAAAAGAAAAGAAAAGATCAAATAATGAGAATAAAAAAAGAAGTAATATACTTCTTTATTAGATCTTTTGATCTACATATAAAGGTACAGCCTTTTGATGAACCATTGGTTCTTTAAATCATGAGGTAAAACCTCTTGAAACATTCTTTGATATAAATTTGATCAAGAAATTAAACAGTGCCCTGCACTTGTAAAATTTGCACTGTTGCGCTCTTGGGTTGGCGCAAACCACCAGAGAGCGCCACGTGTCAGCCCCAGAACAAACTGCTCCTTGCGCTTTACAAAAATGAGCATTGCGCTCTTGGATTGGCGCAACTCACCAGAGCGTGCCACGTGTCAGCAGCGCACTAGCGCAGCGCAATGGTGCAGCGCAATGGTGCAGCGCACTGCGCTTGCGCTCACCAGAGCGTGACACGTGTCACCATCACATGAGTTTGCGCCTTGCGCTCCTCAATTGGCGCAAAGCGCCTGACAAGCCACGAGGGGCGCTGTCAGAGCATTTAATGCAATGCATTATCAAAGGACAGGGCCCAATAAAAAAAAGGGTCTATCAGACCAAACAAAAGTGCTATGCACTATTAAAAGGGGCAGAGCCCAATTAAAAGAAAAAAAGTCTAAACAGACCAAAATAAAATGCTTCGCATTATTTTAAAAGAGGGCAGAGCCCAAACAAAGGCCTAACAGACCAAACGCAAATAAAATGTTGAACATTTTCAACTGGACTTAGCCCAATTCTGGCCGTAAGTCCTCAAATTAAATTGAACTGAGCACAAATGCTCTCTCAAATCAATTTACACCCGGTTCAAGGGTACATCTCCGAACTCCTCTGATATTTGTCGTTGTAATCCTTCAACGTCGTCAGAGAGGTGACGGGTCCCGACAACCACACATCGATACGAACTGTGGGGTCCTTAAACTCATGGATTAATGCGTCCTTAAACCAACAATACGGACTATGGGGTCCTTAATCCCATGGACTAATGTGTCCTTAAACCAATGTTCGTCCTCAAAATGGGAACGATGGACCACCATGTCCCTAAACTGGCAATGGACCACTATGTCCCTAAACTGGAATAATAGAGCTCAAACGCTCTTTTGTCGGATCTAAACGATCCCGTTAAGTTGATCTTAGTCTCAAACTGGACTAACATATACTTAACAAACGTTTAAGTTGATCTTAGCCTCAAATACGGCCAACGTATCCTTAAACCCAAAACCCCAAACCCAAATCTAAGAAAATACGGATTTGGACTAATCCACGTCCTACGGGCGACGACATAAATTAGTCTCCGTATACAATCCATGGGCAACTACAAACAAAATAAACACCCACGATACGAAGTGAAATTCTGGAGAAGGAGAAAGTTGTTACCGCGATGCGGTAGCGTAATTAACTGCAGGGGCTTGCGCCTGCAGGGAAGAGCGTCCCCACAATCAAAAACCCCTCAAGCAAGGAGGAATCTGACGAAGTCTGCTACATCGGCCGCATCCGTCTAAACCTCCGATACATGGTGCCATAAATCAACTTGGCATCTTCGGAGAGGTGGACGGATAAAACCAAATAGCATCTGCCCCGAATCTCAGGGAAGACGTCCATGTCTTGGCCGCCATTCGGAGGGGAACAGTGTTGTGTCTTGGCTTTCTCGTAAATGGCCATTTCGCGGCTATGGTCGTTCCGAACCTTTTGACTCGCTTCCCTTATTAGTTTGTCCATCTTTTCTTCAAACGACGGACTCGGCACTTTTATGGCAGGACTTCGTTTTTGTTCAACATCACCGTCTTTCAAAAGAGCATCTTCTTCTTCATCGAGGCCATTTATGACGTGGCAGCCATGGGATTGCTCCCGTTTCTTGGACTGGACATATCCAAGCCCGATCATTTCCATTTTTCCGTTGGGCAATTTTCGCTGAGTTCCGGGGACGTTCAAATCCTGTTGTAGAATTGGGCTTGTCGAGCAGTCTGTTTGAAAGGTATGCCTTGGCATCTTAATAACCTTTTCAATACCTCTGTATAGTATCCGGACAAACGGATTGGTTGGAGCCTGTCAAGCGCAGGTTCGGCACCACGCCAGACTTCTCTCTCGATTGTGGTTTCCCCGGATCGATAGAATAGGATCGCATTTTCACCTCTTCACCTAGGAGGGACGTAGAATGTCTGCAGCTCTTGCACACCATATGTCCCAAGCGCATCAAGCTCTCTGTAGTGCGGCCGCGGAATCATGGTGATTTGTAGACTCTGATCATTTCCAATGAAGGCCTGCATGTTAGTTATATGTATGCCCTAGAGGCCATTACTGTACATACGATGTATATTGTAATGGATGCTTGAATATATATAGGGAGGACTTTCTTGCTCGACATGATAGTATGCTATCTGGTTGTACTTTATCTTAACATGTACTTTGATTGTCTCTATATTACATGTTGATAAAGCCCTTAGGATATGTACTCGACTACTGGGACTATGATGAGATCATACTAGTGGGGCCACGGTAGTCGACGAGTACATCCTATAACTGTTCCTAGTCGAGAGTATATCGAGACAGAGCATCGATACACCAGAATAGACTAGCGTATACGCATCTTGACCCATATGATGGGCGATGAATGATCCCATATCCATCGGTGTTTGACATCAAGGATGGTGTACGGGTGCTCAGTGGAGACTGGGTACACTGGACGGACTCGCCGAGAACTCCCAGATCGTATTATACCTCACGTTAGATGGCAGTTCTCCGGTGACACTGGTACAGAGTAGTCTGTTGACCCGAGATCGTCATAGAGTCTTGTGTGATTCCCACTGTGCTTTGATTTCCATCATACCACGTCCAAAAGGGTGTGCAAAAAGGTGGCTTTTGGGTACAGTCCCGAATCATATAGAGGCAATGAGCGATAGGAGGGGATTCGTCTCTCCCGGTATAGGGAGTTGATGTTGTGCTGTGTTCGATTGGCTATAACCGGAAATCCCTGGCCAGGGTTGCTGAGATTTACTGGTAAGTATTATCAGTAGTTTCTCGAACTGTTATAGACCTCATATCGATGCAACTTATCGAGCTACTGGGGTCTGACGTTTACCACCCCTAGGCGAGATATGTGACATATCAGACGACGAGACCGGACTGTACGGGAGTGTTACTGTTTGGATTCACAGGAGAATGTACAGGCTTGCTTATTGATCTTCTGAGCGCTCAATACCTGGGTAGCTGTTACGTTTAGCTGACCGCTTGCAGCTTGTGGGTGTTTGATATGATCATCACCTACTGCCGGCGTATTGACGATTCTTTAGAGTCCTACACAGAGGTTTCTTGGCTCAGGCAAAACGGAGTAGGAGCACATATGTGATATGTGCGGGACCGAGGATAATGCGATATGTGATACCGTATTATATTCTCGCGATATTTGATATCAGCCGGGTCATCGGATCAAGTGTTGATTCGATGAATCGGTACGGATAAATATTAGTCGGTTATATGCGATATAGCCGGATTGTCGGATCAAGTGTTGATTCGATAATTTAATATATAATAATATATTTGATATATTAAATTGCATTAACTAATATTTGCTCACTAAAAGATTCTTTTTCTCACTCGGGTAATACATTGATATATATGCGATATATGTTAAATGTATTATTTTATTTTGTTACGATAAATATTATATATGTGATATATAATATTGTAACATGATATGATAACTAATGCAACATGTTTAGTGGAGTTTAAACATGATTAGGGTTTGGATTAGGGTTAAGTCTTCTAGTTGATTCTAGAAGCTTTTCATTTTGTCATGATAAAGATATTTGTGTGTGACTCATCTTTAACCTCACCCAAACCCTAACCCTAGTTAATTCTCTACAAAGGTTTACTTGACCATGGTTGCATTATTCATCATATGATTTCTTTTTCTATTCATCACAAAAGAATTCTATTATTGTTCATCTTCTTCCTTCATTCTCTTCATGAAAAAGCTTTCTAGATTTTTCCAAAGTGATGAATAAATATGAGAAAAAGATAAATAAAGAGAGCAAAAAATCCTACTTCATCATCCTCATCTTCCCTTGCCATTTAGATGAGGGTGTTCACATCATTTCATGAGTGTTAGCTTGTGTTAACAAAACTTCAAGGTAGATCATCTTAGTATCGAAGATCGGAAGCAAAGGTTGCATCTTTCTCTTCGTGGAACCTCTCGAGAGTCCGGAACCCGATGATCGCAGCGAAGGGACCACAACACGGAGCATATGAAGTGAAGGACCGGATCTACAAAGGTTGTAATCCCTCTCACTTAGTGTTAAAGTTGTTAACATGCTAGTTTTCGCTTAATCTCTAGTTTAAAGATCCGTATTCGGGTTGTTCGGCACGGCTAAATTTTTAATCGGGCATGGTTGGTGTCTCGTAGACTCTTGTGCGCGTGCATAGCAACCCTACAGTGGTATCAGAGCCAAGCTAGAGTTTTAGGCGTAGTCTAGACGAAGTTTAAAGTCCGATCGAACCCGGAAAACCCGATATAACCCCTTCTCTGGAAATTTTCTGAAAATTTGGATTTTTGTGAATTAAAAATTGCCAAAAAATTCAGCAGGGAATTCTATGAGTTACTGTGAAGCACGTGATTGTAACTCGACAAAAGAGCCGCGGAACCGCGGCCCCACCCTGGGTTTAGCGGCGGTTCCGCGGCCATTTTAGTGAGTTACACCACGTGACTTGCACAGTAATTCTTGTCTTGAAGTGCTGAGTCTTCTGGAAATTTTTATATTTTACTCAACAGTTGAGTTTTTCTGGGGTTGTATTGGGACTTCGTAGATTCGATCGGATTGTCTAATTTTGTCTATGTGTTTTCCGGATAATTTTTAGAAACTGTTAAAAAGTTCGAACGGATATCAATAACTCACTTTTTCCCCTGTCGGAAAATTTTTCAAAAGTTGGATTTTTTCTCGTGTTTAAGAATGTTCTAAGTCGTACAAGTAATGCGGTGGACCCTCTAGAAGACAACAAACCTTAACTCGATTATGTGACCGTCTTGAACTGCCTTTTGAACCTTAGGGTTTGGGCAGTACGGCGTGCCACATGTGAGGCGTTGGCTTGACCCTTCTACGGCCGGACCATTGGTACTGTGGCATGTGATGGATGTTTTTAAACTAATTTCAAGTGTTGAGATATATTGGGGAAATATTGGGTGTTTGATGATTCGATCGGAAAGTTTAACTTTGTCTATTTATCTGGAATGTGATACAATATTTGGAATCCACAGGTAGTTATGAGATAACTAATTTGAATATTATAAACATAGCAGTTTAGTCTCAAATGATCGGTTGCCACGGAATTTTGATGTGATCAAAAGTCTGTCGCGATCACGTAGCGTACGCGGATACTCACCGGGTAAACTTGATAGACAGCTACGCCCCATAGCCCAGACCAAGTGACTATAGGAGAACCCGTCGCCGAAAGCATCCGTTCGGGTGCTCACGGCAGCGGTGTTCCGCCTTAGTGCACTTCGTCGACGGCATCTGGGGGTGCGGCCGTCTACTAAAGTTTGCCACGAGCATTCGATCGGGACGTCGGGAATCTTGTTGAATTGCCCGACTTGATATTGAAAAGAGTTTTCGATAAATGAGACTAAAATGCGGGTTTATAATTGTTGGGCATGAGATGTCTAAGGAATTCATTTGGTTAGGCATGCGATGTCTAAGAAGGTTGCGGATTCCAACTGTTGTAGTTTTACACATTCTTTTCTGTGACCGTAAGCGTAGTATGTGGTGTATCGCCGGCTTCGTTGCTATACATCAACGACAATCGGGATACGCATACTTGCTTACGTTGATGATATCAGATATTATGTGTTGCTGTGATATGTTGTATTGGATCGTCGCGTTTTGAATAGCCGGGGGTTTTATGTGAGATGAGAGTTTTTTCTTTTTCATTCATGTAAAATTCATTTGTATGTAATATTCTTTTATTGGGGTACTTCCAGGTAGCGGAAGATGTCGCCGTTGTATATTATTTACTTTTCCGCATTAGGTAGACCCAAGGCGGGGAGCACAAGTAACCGGGTTCTAGGGTCCAGTGGGAGACCATCTCGAGGAGTCGAGACCGGGTCTCCTAACCCTAGAATTGGCAGTGTTACTTGCCGCTCTCGTAGGGGTCTAGGGATGTGGGTTTGGCTATTCATCGCGACCGTGGAATCCGTGTTTTATACAGGCTCGTATTAAAAACACGGACGTCCTAGTATATCCAATATTTCATATATGTTCTTCTGCTGCAATGTTCTGTGATGAGATCATATTACTGCCTGAGACGAATGTTTATATTATATACGAGATATATGTTATATTGCAGATTTCGTTTCAAAAGAGATGCTTGTGAAGCATAATAAAATGGGACTTCATTAATGAGATTAATGAAACTAAAAGAAACCTAAGATGTTGTGGAATCGAATTTTCAAAAACAGGTAGCTACAGTTCTTGCTTTGCATCGCGGTGTTCCTTATAGAACATCCAGCACCTTATTCGATAAGGAAAGGACCGAGATCCCTTCACCGGGAATGACTCCTTTAGCAATAACTGGCAGATGCTACAAACTCGATTTGTCTTTTGATTGCTTCTATAGTTCTTGCTTTGCACAGCGGTATATATGATATATCCTGCACCTTATTCGATGAGGAAAGGGCCGACGATCCCTTCACCGGGAGTGACCCCTTTAGCAAAACTAGAAAGGCCTAAAAAACACTCCATTTAAAATCACTCGATTCTACAACGATATAAAGTTCATTACGCAAAAGGTTTTCTTAAAAACCTGTCGTAGCCCTCCGTCATTTCAGATAAGTAATAGTTAGTATTCTTGCTGCGTTTGTTGACTCAGTCAAGGCGTAGTGTGCGGTAGATGATTAGTGCTTATCTGCAAAGCATATGATGCGATTGAATTAGGGCAGTCGTGCGGCCTTGTTGACTCAGTCAAGGGTCGTGCGGGTGGGTTTAATTCAATCGGGAAATGACGGGTTGAACTTTACTTGCGGTCTATGGTTTGTTGACTCAGTCAAGGTCATAGATTGCTTGGGGTAAAATATTATTGGGAATTTCAAGTGTTGAAATTTGCAATGAGATTGCATACCTTCTATGAGATAGTTGGATCCCGATACCCGCTGCGAGTAAGAGTTACTCCTGGGAGAGTTTTACACATTACAATTAGCCGATCAAGTAGATGTCTAGAAAGGTGTTAACGGGGTTACGCCTCTGGAAAAACGAGGTTTACTTTAATTAGGTTCGTGCGAAAGCACGGGGGACCTCCCTCAAAGTACCGACACTGGCCTGGCTGAAAGATTGGCGAACTTGTAGCGTGTAATTAATCCCGGCTAGTCTTTCCTTTTAGGGTTTGAAGGAAGATTTGATTAGAACAGTGGGAGACATCCTGATTAGATATATTAGATAACCAATCTAATCTTGCAAGAGCATACGCTGAGTGTTTTCTTCTCTCTCTCTCCAGATAGCGACCATATCACGCCTTAATCAAGATAATAAAACGGATATATTGACCGAACCCACTTGTTATACTGAGCTGGGGAACGTTAGTCCCGCTCCAACTTATAATTGTTATAAGACAGAGCAGGAAATTGGGGAATACCAGATTTCCCGTGCCGCCCAAACGAAGAAAGTGCATGTTGATGCATCATCTTCGGGTGTGTTCATTACACAGAACTATTTCTCAGTATCCTTTACGTCCTGGGTATGTGATACCGGATCAGGATCCCGTATATGTAATCTGTTACATGGGCTACAGATAGGTAGAGAACTGAGAACGGGTGATAAGTTTCATGAGACAGAAAACGGTGCAAGTGTTGCAGCCAAGTCTGTTGGTCACTATCACCCTGTATTACCTGAATACATTGATTCTGAACGAATGTTATTAGATACCGAACCTGATATACAAAATCATATCAGTCTCTTTATTAGTAAAGAAGTGATATAATTTTGTATTGTTGGATAATGTTTTGAACATTTCCTATATCAAGAGTTGATCGGTTCAGGCACGTTATCTAAAAGCATAGACGTTCTAAATCAAACTACAGTTCTTAGTATACAGAACACACACAAGAGGAAGAGTTCAGAAATGAATGAATCCTTCTTGAGGCATTGTAGACAAGGTCATATCAATGCGACCCGACTGGCTGAAGTTACATTTAGATGCATATTTAAATTAGTTTGAATTTACATCTTGTGAAACTTGCCGGTCGGTCACAAAGATAAGATGATTACAGCTCTGTTTATTGGAAACAGAGAAAGAGTTAGTGAACTCTTGGAATTGATACATGTTGATGTATGAAAGGTCCCCTGTCTACACATGCCAAGATCGGTTCTTTCTACTTCATTACATTCTCTGATAATCTCTCAAGATTCAGACATATGTTTCTGTTGAAACACAGGTCCTAACCTTTTGAGATATTCACAGAATATAAATTAGAAGTAGAGAACCAAAATACGGGTAAAAGTATTATGTCCTATGATGTGATCAAGGAGGAGAATACTTAAGCACGGAATTCCTGGACTATTCTAAAGGAGAATGAGATTCTCTCTCAGCATTACTCCTCCGTATACACCACAGCACGTCGGTGTATCGGGGTGGAGCCATAGCACTCTATGTGATATGGTGTGCTCTATGATGAGTACTACTGAGTTTCCTATTTTCTTTAGGGAGTTATGCACTTGTGCAGTTGCATACCTATTGAATAGGGTTCAAATCAAATCAGCTGCCTACCACTTCATATATGATATGGAAAGGGAAGAGCCCATATCTTAAGTTTGTTAAGATTTGGGGTTGTCCGGCCTATGTCTAAAAGCAAAATCCGGACAAGCTCGAGGAAAGGTCTGTTATGTAGAACTGGAATGGTTCCAGCTATACAAACTGCAGCTGATGATTTGGTAGAACCAAAGGATTCAATAGTTTCCAACGAACCTCAGCCTCTCCGCCGATCTAGTAGGGTTCCTCACCCACCTGAGAGATACTTTAGTTTCTCTATGACAGTGGGAGCGAGGATTGCATCATGAGATGATGACCTAACTAGTTTCGAGCAGGCCATCAGGAGTGAGACTCTGTAAGAATGGCTGGATGCTTATCGATCTGAGATGGAATCCTTATACACCAACAAAATATGGACTTTGGTTGCTTTATCTGAAGGGTTAAATCCCCATCAGGAGCAAGTATATCTTGAGAAGATTACTTGGTGTACATGGAAAAGTTGAGACTTTCAAAGCTAGACCTGTTAAAGGTTTACATCATTGACCAGGTATGGATTATGTTGAAACCTTTTCTAAGGATCTATGCTTAAGTCCATCCAGATCCTACTTGCCACGGCTACATACCATGACTACGATATCTGGTGATTGGGTGTCATGACTGCTTTTCTAAATGATGTTTTAGAAGATAGCGTCTATAAGGACACAGCCAGAGGGGTTCGTAGACAGTGGGAGCAGCGGAAACGTGTGCAAGATACTTTACAGGATAAAGCAGGCATCGCGGAGTTGGAACATCTGTTTTTGATGTGGCAGTCAAAGAGTTTGACTTCATCAAAATGGTAGATGAACCTTGTATATACGAAAAGGTAGTAGAGAGTATGGTGGTGATCCTCGTAGAGTACGTGGATGACATACTCTTGATAGGGAAGGAGTTTCCTATGCTACGCTCGGTCAATCTCTATTTATCACAAGGATTCTCCATATAGGATCAAAATGATACCTCCTAAATCCTGGGTTTTGGATCTATGAGATAGATCTAATTGGATGTTAGGACACTCACTAGTTGTAGTAAGATAGTATCAATCGATCTTGGGGAGAATCACTGGAAAGGTTCCAGGCTGATAAGGACGACTGAATGTCAGTCGCAGGCATTGTCTTTACCCTCAGTGGAGGGACGGTATGTTGGAAGAGTTCCAAGCTAGATACTGTGACTTACTAGATGATTAAAGGCAAGATACATCGTTACCAAGGATACTACCAAAGAGGCAGTCTGGATATATATAAGTTCATGAGATGAACTTCGTTCCTACCATTGTGTGACAATGGAGTTGTGGCTTTGGCCAAGGAACTACCGTCCCATCAGAAGTCCAGATATAATTCTTAGGCAGTATCACCTGATCATGGAGATGGTTGATCTCCAGGGAGATCGAGGTTAGGAGAGTAGACACAGAGGACAACAGCGCGGATCCACTCACGAAGGCCTTTTTCCTAGTAGAGACTTTTATGGGATGGTTGAGTATGAGATACTTCAACCGCAGCTAATTGTTGGGTATGCGATACCATAACAGATGGCCCTAGTGCAAGTGGGAGATTGTTAGTTATATGTATGCCCTAGAGGCCATTACTGTACATACGATGTATATTGTAATGGATGCTTGGATATATATAGGGAGGACTTTCTTGCTCGACATGATAGTATGCTATCTGGTTGTACTTTATCTTAACATGTACTTTGATTGTCTCTATATTACATGTTGATAAAGCCCTTAGGATATGTACTCGACTACTGGGACTATGATGAGATCATACTAGTGGGGCCACGGTAGTCGACGAGTACATCCTATAACTGTTCCTAGTCGAGGGTATATCGAGACAGGGCATCGATACACCAGAGTAGACTAGCGTATACGCATCTTGACCCATATGATGGGCGATGGATGATCCCATATCCATCGGTGTTTGACATCAAGGATGGTGTACGGGTGCTCAGTGGAGACTGGGTATACTGGACGGACTCGCCGAGAACTCCCAGATGGTATTATACCTCACGTCAGATGGCAATTCTCCGGTGACACTGGTACAGAGTAGTCTGTTGGCCCGAGATCGTCATAGAGTCTTGTGTGATTCCCACTATGCTTTGATTTCCATCATACCACGTCCAAGAGGGCGTGCAAAAAGGTGGCTTTTGGGTACAGTCCCGAATCATATGGAGGCAATGAGCGATAGGAGGGGATTCGTCTCTCCCGGTATAGGGAGTTGATGTTGTGCTGTGTTCGATTGGCTATAACCGGAAATCCCTGGCCAGGGTTGCTGAGATTTACTGGTAAGTGTTATTAGTAGTTTCTCGAACTGTTATAGACCTCATATCGACACAACTTATCGAGCTACTGGGGTCTGACGTTTACCACCCCTAGGCGAAATATGCGACATATCAGACGACGAGACCGGACTGTACGGGAGTGTTGCTGTTTGGATTCACAGGAGAATGTACAGGCTTGCTTGTTGATCTTCTGAGCGCTCAATACCTGGGTAGCTGTTACGTTTAGCTGACCGCTTGCAGCTTGTGGGTGTTTGATATGATCATCACCTACTGCCGGCGTATTGACGATTCTTTAGAGTCCTACACAGAGGTTCTTGGCTCAGGTAAAACGGAGTAGGAGCACATATGTGATATGTGCGGGACCGAGAATAATACGATATGTGATACCGTATTATATTCTCGCGATATTTGATATCAGCAGATCAAGTGTTGATTCGATGAATCGGTACGGATAAATATTAGTCGGTTATATGCGATATAGCCGGATTGTCGGATCAAGTGTTGATTCGATAATTTAATATATAATAATATATTTGATATATTAAATTGCATTAACTAATATTTGCTCACTAAAAGATTCTTTTTCTCACTCGGGTAATACATTGATATATATGCGATATATGTTAAATGTATTATTTTATTTTGTTACGATAAATATTATATATGTGATATATAATATTGTAACATGATATGATAACTAATGCAACATGTTTAGTGGAGTTTAAACATGATTAGGGTTTGGATTAGGGTTAAGTCTTCTAGTTGATTCTAGAAGCTTTTCATTTTGTCATGATAAAGATATTTGTGTGTGACTCATCTTTAACCTAACCCAAACCCTAACCCTAGTTAATTCTCTACAAAGATTTACTTGACCATGGTTGCATTATTCATCATATGATTTCTTTTTCTATTCATCACAAAAGAATTCTATTATTGTTCATCTTCTTCCTTCATTCTCTTCATGAAAAAGCTTTCTAGATTTTTCCAAAGTGATGAATAAATATGAGAAAAAGATAAATAAAGAGAGCAAAAAATCCTACTTCATCATTCTCATCTTCCCTTGCCATTTAGATGAGGGTGTTCACATAATTTGATGAGTGTTAGCTTGTGTTAACGAAACTTCAAGGTAGATCATCTTAGTATCGAAGATCGGAAGCAAAGGTTGCATCTTTCTCTTCATGGAACCTCTCGAGAGTCCGGAACCCGATGATCGCAGCGAAGGGACCATAGCACGGAGCATATGAAGTGAAGGACCGGATCTACAAAGGTTGTAATCCCTCTCACTTAGTGTTAAAGTTGTTAACATGCTAGTTTTCGCCTAATCTCTAGTTTAAAGATCCGTATTCGGGTTGTTCGGCACGGCTAAATTTTTAATCGGGCATGGTTGATGCCTCGTATACTCTTGTGCGCGTGCATGCAACCCTACACTGCATTGATGGACGGACCGAGAACACTGCGTTGATTTCGTCTTCAGAGTCACTGTCAAAGACCGGAATAAGGGTAGATGGTCCCGTCCTGTTGCATTGGGGCGGCCCCGAATAGACTATCTCTTCTTCCTTCTCGGTATCACTCCCGAAGACCGGGATAGTGGTGATAGCTTTTTGCTTATTCTCCGGTTTATGGCATCATTCCGTGTCTTCAAAGTCTGGTAGGAAATACTTCACATCTTCGTACTTTCGGACTTCATTTACGGAGAATGGGTTTAGTTCCCCCGTCACGGTATACTCGAGACCATCTTTGAAATACTTCATACACTGATGTTGTGTAGAAGGGATGATGTTGTACTCGTATAACCAAGGCCTTCCGAGTAAAGCGTTATAACAGGTCTTGGCGTCAATGACATGAAATTTGATGTCGGTGACGAGCAGCCCAAAGCGAAACGTCAGAATCACAGACCCGAGAGTCCGTGATGACTGGGAGTCGAACCCGGAGATGGTGATTTTATCCCGAGCGAGGTGCTGAACGCTCATGCAGATTTATTTTAGCACCCTCACGTTTAGGAAGTTGACGGAGGACCCGTTGTCAACTAAGATATTCCCTATCTTGATGTCATGGCAGTACCCGGTGACATACAGGGGATGGTTGTGCTCGCACGTTTCGAGGAGGAGATCTTCATCGCCGAAAGTGATGTCAGCTGTGTGCACTTCTTCCAGCTCGTCCTTCATCTTTTCTTCGGCAAGGAAAGCTTGGAACTGCTCGGGCTCTTGTAATGCCTTGATCAGGGAATCTAATGCTTCTTTAGACAGGAGAAGGGAATCCAAAATACTTAATTGTGAGGGTATCTTTCTCAGATGTGCCAAGACATTATAATCCACCCTGTTCTTCTTGAGCGGGTCCTTGGCTGTAAGTTTTTCGACGACTCGTTCGTCTAGGGCGATATCCTCAGGGACATTTTCCTTCCCCTTATCTTTTCTATTCAATCTCTTGTTTGTAGGTCCGAGATTCTTTTCGGGCAACATACAGTTGCGCAGCTGAATATTCTCACAGTATTTTACCTCTTCCTCTTTTCCTGAGGTGGATTCTTTGAAAAGGGGGCTGAGGGCTATTTCTTCGTCAGAATCGCTCCCGAAGGTGAGAACTTGATATCTCTTGGTATCAACCATGTGGCAGCTGCCGGAAGTTCTTTTGCGCTCATCCGTCGATTTCTCTGCTCCCGACGAGTTTTGTGCTTCATCCGCTTGAAATGTTGTCGGTGAGCAACGTATCCCTGCCACCACTTTTTAAAGGTCATGCACTCTTCAGTAGGGTGTGCAATTCTCTGATGGTATAAGCAGTAGTTATGATGAACGTCTACTTCATCAAGGTATATACCGCCAGGAGTATCTCCTTTGAATGGTGGCAGCTTCATTCCCATTGACAGGGCTTTAGCGAACCATTTTCTTGTCTTAAGAATGCTTTTGTCTACTGCGAGCGTGCTTCGATCTGGTTGGAGTGCTTCAACCTTTTCATCCTGTCGCCGACGTTTGGCCCTTTCGAATATGGCCATTTCACGCTCTTGGTCGGCTTTGCTCCTCTAACGGGCTTCGTTCAGCAGCATGTCAATCATCTCGTCTGACGGTTCCAAGGATTCCGGTTCCGGATCTACCTCCAGTTTCTCTGCATCAAGAGCTTCTTTGCCATTTATTAATGAGTGAGAGATCATGTGGCAGCTTGCCACATAATCCTCGGGCTCTTCTGAAGAATCATCTCCTTCATCAGCGTCATCGTCTTCATTCTCAAGAACATGGTTAAGAAACTCTTGGAGTGTAACCGGAGTGCGTGCCTTCTGGTTATATTCCTCCAGTGCGTCGATATGCTTTTGCAGGTCTGTGCATTTGTCGTCAGACTGCGCGGGCTTTTTGGTCTTCTTCTTCTTCTTCGAAGACTTCGACGGCTGGACCTGGGTATTTTTCCCATCGCTATTAACTCTCGGTGTTGGGCGCGGTTTCAGCATTCCCTCAATTATCTCGGATTCCAGCGGGCTTTTCTACCTAATCGTCGGACATGCTTGAAGATCTTTCAGCATTCTCTTAGTCTTGTCCGAAAGAACAACCTCCCATGGAGCTTCCTCTATAAATGAGCATGATGCCCCCGGCGTGTCCTCCTTTTTAGGAGCGTGCGGTTGTGGCGGGTTTACCCTCCAGTTTTCCGACAGCGCGAATTTGCCTTGTTGGTACTGGTCCTCAATCCAGTTTTTGAAGATGAAGCAATCTTCGATTGGGTGACCCAATATTCGGTAGTAAGAGAAGTGATTGGGATTGTTAACGTCGCCTGATTGCGTTGGGCATCTCAGCTCTGGCAAGGTGATGAGCCTGTTGCGCAGCGCTAGCTCGAATAGTCTCTTCGTCTTATCCCGAGGGAACGAGTAAGAACGTCTCATCTTTTCTCCAAGGGATTTTTGTTTATTGTCTTAGTGAGCAACCGGCTTCAGGCCACTCGGTTGTTGTTGAGCGTTGGCGACGAGGGTCGCTTTCCCTTTCCCCTTTTTGTTCCGAAAATCCGTTTTCGAAGAAGACGGCTTATGGCCCATCTGATCCATCTGCGCCAGCTTGTAAATCAAGGCCTGGAAGGTGTTAGGCTTGAAGAACATCATAAATTGGGAAATGGTTGTCTGAGGGTCAAGGTTCCCCACGAATATGCCCACGGCAGGAGCTTCCTCTATGTGCTGTTCACACTTTGACCACAGGTTCCGCCACCAAATGGCGTATTGAACCCAGGTTTCTCCCGGCTTCACTCTGGCGTTGATCAGTGCGGTGATCGGGGTACGCTCGCTGGCGCTTACGAATCTTTGTGTAAACAGTAGCTCCATTTCTGCAAATGTCTTGACAGAGTCATTCAGGAGCTCGGAGTACCATTCGAATGTTGTTTCCGACAAGCTGCCGACAAACTGCCGAAGCAGCAGTTTGTCGTCACCCCCAGTATTACCGCACAGAGCCCTGAACCGAGCGACGTGCTGATGGGGATTTCCTGTCCCTTTATACACGTGGAATTTAGGGATCGTATATCCCAGCGGGTACTTTATTTGATCGTACCAACCCGGATAGGGTCGTCCATTCTTGACGATTTAGCCGGCCGCTTCGCTCGCCTGATGAGCTCGTATCTGTCGGGCTATATAGTCGTCAAGGGCGGCTTTGGAGATGGTCTCTTCCTTGGCTGCTGATAGAGCTGGATGAGGGTTTGATGTCTCCCCTCTGTCGTCTTCAAGGATTATGGGAGGGTCTTCGGCTGGAGGGTCCGGCTGGATCATCATGCCCACCATATCTTGGAACAGAAGCGTCATTTGTTTTATATTAGCCGCTTGTTCCGCGGCCTCTTTATCTTTCTTTTTGAGCATTCTTCGGAGGAACTCGGCATCGGTTTCCTGTTCCTGGCGTTATTCTGACGACGTCTCCGGGCTTTCTTCGGCCCAGTGAGCGCGGCCATCTTCGTCAGCATCTCCTGGAGCTTTTGTTGTTGCTCCTGAGCCTTTATCAACGATCAAGTGAGTGGTCGATGACTCACGGAAGCATGACTATCCTCTTTTCCAGAAACCATATAAATGGTGTGCACCACCATGTCCCTAGACTTGGGGCGTTTTGGTTCAGTGCCCTTGAGATTCGTCGCAGAAACGGGGATCTTCTCCAGCCTTCTCCTTTTATGGGCGGTCGAAGTTGAGGGGGCTGTCGCAGATGATACTTTCCGTGGTACGACGGCGGGATGATTATCCTCTTGCCGGGCCTTCATTTTATCGGCCGGAGTAATCTTTGTCAATTACAGAGTCTTGAACTCTTCGCCAGACCCTGTGGATTTTGGAGGACAGCCGCTGAGGGGGATGCTCCGGCTTTGCCTTTGTGATATTTTTAGCGGATGGAGGAGACCTTTTCAACACGGCAGTTGGAGAGTTCTTGCGCACCCTCCTGAGCGGCTCAAAGTTGTTCCCAGTTGGAACAGCAGCATCAACTTCCACCATAGGAGCTGGCGAGGTAAGTCCGAAAGGGGAACTGCCCCCAGCTTTCCTCACTCGGCGCCAGTGGCGACGTCGAGCATGTCGTGCGGACGGGATCACCTCCGTCGTCGGGGTAGCTTCGTCATGCCCCTTGCCTTGAGGAGAGGCTGTTGTTGGTGCCAGCCTGTCGAAGACTGACGTCCGTTGAGAGGGAACGTCTAATCTGTCGAAAACCGACTTTCGAGTAGGGGAAGAAGTTCGGACGATTCCACCCGCTGCAGGAGTTGGAACGGCCAGTCTTGCAAAGACCGACCCCTTAGCAGGAGAAGCCCTTCTGATGAATTCGTTTACCGGAACTGGAATAGCTATCCGCTTCGGGATAACTCCTTCGGAGATTGCAGGCTTCTTCACGGGCCCACTTGAGCTTTGGCCTGGTCTGTTAAAGACCGAGGCGTTGGACTTGGATAACCCGTTGAGAGGGGCCATGGTAGTGGTAAGCCGATCAAAGACCGACTTCTTTGGAGCTTCCTGTGACGGCATTAGAGCGTTGAAGCTCATTGGCGGGAGTATGGTCCCGAAGAACAATCCAGTGGTGGTCTGTGTCTCCTGTTCCACCGGCATTGCGAAGATGGAGGCCGCTTAGGGCCCATAAGTTACTCCTCTAGCAGGGACGGAATGGGATTTGTTGTTGCAGTTGGTGCAGTTGGAAGCCATTGACGCCATCTTCTCTTCTGCACGGAGCAAGACACCAAATCTTAGTATCTCGAATCCAGGGGCAACCATATTAAACCGCGATTTGTTCGCGAACACGACACACAAAGTGAGTGGAAAGAGGAAAAGGTCCTACTGGGCGTGCCAGAATCTGTTCACCGCCGAAAGACGCGACCGGGACGTTGGGACCTCCGGCCTGAATTTTAGGGGCAGATGCTATTTGTATTTATCCGTCCACCTCTCCGAAGATGCCAAGTTGATTTATGACACCGTATATCGGAGGTTTGGATGAATGCGGCCGTTTTAGCAGACTTCGTCAGATTCCCCTTCGTTTGCGAGGGGTTTTTGATTGTGGGGACGCTCTTCCCTGCAGGCGCAAGCCCCTGCAGTTAATTACGCTACCGCATCGTGGTAACCACTTTCTCCTTCTTCAGATGTTCACTTCGTATCGTGTGTGTTTGTTTTGTTTTAGGTTGCCCGTGGATTGTATATGGAGACTGATTTATATTGTCGCCCGTAGGGTGTGGATTAGTCCAAATCCGTATTTTCTTAGATTTGGATTTTGGTTGATTTAAGGATCGTTAATCTCGTTTGAGATTAAGATCAACTTAAATGTTTGATAAGGATACGTTAGTCTAATTTTTAGACTAAGATCTACTTAACGTGGGTTTTTAGTTTTAGGACATCATAGTCCATAGTTTAAGGACATCATAGTCCATAGTTTAAGGACATCATAGTCTATAGAGTTTAGTTTAGGGACATTGCGGTCCATTGGGTTTAAGGACATCATAGTCTATGGAGTTTAAGGACATAATAGTTCATGGTTTAAAGACATCATAGTCTATAGAGTTTAGTTTAGGGACGTTGCGGTCCATTGGGTTTAAGGACATCATAGTCCATGGAGTTTAAGGACATCATAGTCCGTGGTTTAAAGACATCATAGTCTATAGAGTTTAGTTTAGGGACGTTGCGGTCCATAAGGTTTAAGGACATCATAGTCCATAGTTTAAAGACATCATAGTCTATAGAGTTTAGTTTTAAGGACGTTGCGGTCCATGGAGTTTAGTTGTAAGGACGTTGTGGTCCACAATTTAGTTTTAAGGACGTTGCGGTCCAAAGAGTTTATGGTTTGTTGGTTTGGGGTTATACCAAAAGTTATTGGTTATTGGGACCCTCCACCTCCCTGAAGACATTGAAGAATTACAACGACATGTATCAGAGGTGTGGAGAGATGTACCCTTGAACCAATGGATATTCGTCAAAAGATCGGTAGTCTTGTTTGGGACTAAGACTAGTTTTGGAAAATGAAAAGAACATGGGCTCAGTAGGTTTAGGAGTTTGGCCAACTTGGGCTCAGCCCACTGAGTCTTTGTCGTTTCCTATTTCAATAAAGTGTTAGACACTTATTAGGACACAGTCCTTTCTCTGTGCACATACTGCTAAACATTTATGTGAGTACTGACACTCACACTTTGCTTTGCTTTTCATACTTTCTTTTTTTCTTCCTTTTTTTATGAGTGTTAAACACTTTTTATGGCGCTAGGCTCTTCTTGAAGAGTGCAGAGCGCTCTATGTTAAGTAGCGTCCATGTGAGAGACACGTGGGGCGCTTGACGCTGAGCGCCAGCATTTGAGTGCTAAGCACTTTTTATTAAGCAGCACCCACGTGAGGGGCACGTGGAGCGCTTAGCGCTGAGCGCTGGGTGCTGAGCACTTTTTATTGAGCAGCGCCCATGTGAGGAGCACGTGGAGCGCTCGGCGCTGAGCACCAAACCTTGAGTGCTAAGCGCTCTTTATTAAATAGCGCCCACGTGAGGGGCACGTGGAGCGCTTGGCGGTGAGCGCCAGGCACTGTTTTTTTGGCAGTTCTAATCAGTTCGGTGCTCTGAGAATTAAATTCTCGTTTATGATAGACTTTGTCTCATGGATCTAAGAACTAAGTTCTTCTTTTATGAGGAGATGCTATGATCGCTTTTATTTTTCTTTATGAGAGACTTTATCTCATGGATCTAAGAACCAAGTTCTTCTTTTATGAGGAGATGCTATAATCTCTTTTGTTTTTCTTTATGAGAGACTTTATCTCATGGATCTAAGAACTAAGTTCTTCTTTTATGAGGAGATGCTATGATCTCTTTTAGGTTTTTTTTACCTTGAAGAGAGGTAGTTCTCGCCTTGAATTCTGAAATTTATGGGGGAGTTCTTCTGTTCTTCTTCTTTCAATTTGAAACTTATGGGGAGGTTCCTCTCTACAAGACTTGAAATCTTGGGTCCTTTATATAGGGGAGGCTGATTTGTTGAATCAGTTAAGGAAATCTCTCATTAAGAGATCTCTAATTGATTTGGGGAATTTATCCACCGTTGGATTTTTATCCAAGGACTTCTGTTTTACAGAAGACATTTTTCTTGTTTTTAACAAGATTGGGAAAATATTTTCCCATACAGAACTTATTCTGTACCTTGGTGATTTTTAATCACCATTGGATCTTTGATCCAACGGTACTCTGATTTACAGAGCACAATCTTTCTTGTTTAGAAAGATTTGAAGAGTACTTCCTCGGTCAGAATTTAATTCTGTACCTTGGTGATTTTTAATCACCATTAGATCTTTGATCCAACGGTGCTCTGATTTAAGAGCACAGTCTTTCTTGTTTAGAAAGATTTGAGGAGTATTTCCTCAATCAGAATTTAATTCTGTACTTTGATAATTTATCATCTTCGTTGGATCTTTGATCCAATGGTGGAGAACATTTAGTTCTAGCGCTGGCGCTCTCGTGCTTTACACGTGAGGCGCTGCCTCAGAGTCTTTGACTCTTGGCGCAGGCGCTTTTGGCGCTGGCGCTCTCGTGGTTTGCACGTGAGGCGCTTCCTCAGAGTTTTTGACTCTTAGCGCAGGCGCTTTTGGCGCTGGCGCTCTCGTGGTTTGCACGTGAGGCGCTGCCTCAGAGTCTTTGACTCTTGGCGCAGGCGCTTTTGGCGCTGGCGCTCTCGTGGTTTGCACGTGAGGCGCTTCCTTAGAGTTTTTGACTCTTAGCGCTGGCGCTCTTGGCGTTGGCGCTCTTGGCGTTAGCGCTCTCATGCTTTGCACATGAGGCGCTGCCTCAGTTCAAATTTCAAATTTTGAACAGAGCTTTGCTCACTGATTGGGGGAATCAAGACCAAAGCATCTCATTTCATACCTTTCCAGGTTGGCCAGTTAACAAAGCCTCTAGCGGAGAGGTATATGCAAGAGATTGTGAGACTTTATAAAGTACTGGTGAGTATTGTATCTGATTGAGACACGCAATTTTTATCTCACTTCTGGAAGAGTATGCAGGAAAGTTTGGGAACTTGACTGAAGTTTAGCACGGTATATCACACACAGACAGATGGTCAATCCGAGCAGACTATTCAGACTCTTGAAGATATGCTGAGAGCATGTATGCTAGATTTCAAGGGCTCGTGGGAACACCATTTGTACTTAGTTGAATTTTCCTACAATAACAAGTTCCGGACGAGCATTCAGATGGCTCCGTTTGAAGCGATGTACGGTCACAAGTGTCGTTCATCTGTATGTTGGGATGATATTGGAGAAAGAAAACGGTTGGGGCCAGAGTTGATTGTGCAAACCGTGGATAAGGTCCAATTGATCCGTGAGCATATGAAGGTAGCACAAGATCGGCAGACGAGTTGGGCTGATATTGAAAGGAGACCTCTAGAATTCGCAATCGGTGATCATGTGTTCTTAAAGATACCACCGACAAGAGGTGTGATTCGTTTTGATAGTCGATACAAACTTAGTCCTCGATTTGTTGGACCTTTTGATATCATCGAGCAGATTGGGGAAGTGGCGTATGGCGGGTGTGCACTGCGTGTTCCATGTGTCTCAACTTCATCGATATATTCGAGATGAGACTCGTGTATTGGATTGCTCGGAATTGACGTTGGGTAATTATCTATCATATGAAGAGCGACTGTTTGCTATATTAGATCATCGATAGAAGGTTCTCAAGAATAAAGTTATCCCGTTGGTTCTTGTTTCATGGGGTCATCGTTCGCATGGAGAATCTACGTGGGAGCGTGAAAATGAAATCTGTCAGAAATTCCCAAACTTGTTTCAGTGAATCCGAGATTCCTTGTTCTTGTTCTTTTCCATCGTCTGTGAATTTCGAGGACGAAATTCTTTTGTAGTTGGGTATAATGTAACACCCTAGAACAATTGTACAGTATTTCTTGAATAAAAATTATATTAATGGGTTTATCATTTTATCATTTTATTGGGTTATTAAATAGTTATTAGTTATGAGCGTAATACATTATTTGTCTTTATGAATGACATTAATATTCATATTGCCTTATTTCTTTTCCCTATTTCTAATTGATATAAGACTCATGAAATACCCGACCCTATATATATAATCATGCAGACCCATATTTCTTTTCCTCTCAAAACCTTAGCTGAGGAGATATATAATCATGCAGACCCATATTTCTTTTCCTCTCAAAACCTTAGCTGATCTCCTCTTACCAAAACCCTAAATCTCGAAGCCCTAGCCGAAGACCCGAATGTGAGCATATCATCGCCGCCGCCATCGCCTAGTCTTCACCGTAGTTGTCTTCTACTTCTTCCTTGTTGCGACTTCTTTCCCTACTCAGCTGAATCACCATGACAGAGGACAACCAAGGTCGAGATCTTAACGTCGGTTTCAAGACTCGAGTTTTCGTTGTCATCTACATTCTTGTGATCATTCGTCTCAAGGCAAGTATCTGAATACCTGCCTAACATGCTAGTTGCGACGTGATTAGAGTTTGTTGTAACATTACTATTATTAATATTACGTGATAAAAGTTAACATTAACCCTAATCTACTTGATATTGTCACGACCCGAAATAGCACGTGACTGGCCCTTGAATCATATGAAGTCTAGGACCTCATCTAATTCAAGTAAGCCAAAAGCCCAGAAGTCTAAAACCATTTTAAATAATAAATGAAGGGAAACTAGTTTTAAAGAAGTGAAGAAAACATGTTTTAAAAACAAGGTTTTTAAATAAGTAAGCCGAATATGCATTTTTAAATACTCAAGTCTTTTCTGAAAATTTCGGCAGAGTTTCCTTTGTAAATACTGGCCCCGAACGGGGTACAACAAGAATAATATATGCATAATGATAAAAGGCATCCCCAAGCGGGAGCTAGCTCTTCGTCAATCGGCGGTCACAACCACGCAAGTAATATAATATACAACGCCGAAGGGCGAGGATCAAAACACAAAAGGAAACTCAAAATCAACAATAAAACCATAATACTACAATGCGCGACTCTAAGGTCAAAATAATACACAACTGGTGTTCCCTGATTAAAAATCAGGTGTTACCTCAATGAGGTATCACGTATTCACACGTGACCAAAGATCACGTATTGACACATGACGTCTTTACAGAATTAAATTCTGTCAAGAAAAAGCATAAACAAACGGCTATTAAAAGACTCCAATTGAGGGTCACGTGACAACACGTGACCGAGGGTCACGTGACCCTCGGTCTTTGAAAGCCTTATAACTAAATAGAATTAAATTCTAAATTCTTCTAAATCTTTCCAAATGGAAAAGGTTAGAGGGAACCGTTGAATTAAAAGTCCAAGGGTGATTAAAAATCACCAACTTATGGAAAAATCCTAAACAAGGAAAGATCTCCCCAAATCTCACCGAAATAACGAACATAATATCTTTGGATTGAAAATCCAACGGTGAATAAAATTCACTGAATGATCTAAAGGATCATATTAATTATGAAAACAAATCAAATCTTTCAATGAAAGATTTATTAAACAAATTGATTCTTTTCCTTCTCCTATAAATAGGAGCCAAAAGGAGAAGAAAGATATAGAATTTTGGGATCTTGAAATTTCCTAAAGGCAAAAAGCAGAGAGAAAAGAAAGGAGAATTCAATTCTCAACAAAAGAAAACCCTAGGTGAGAAAAGGAAAAAAGAAAAAACTTCATAAAAGAGAATTTAATTCTCAAAATCTAAGAGTTTAACTCTTCTGCAAGAAAAAAGAACTTAGTTCTTCCTTTGATTGAAGATCTGCAGAAGCAAATCTCCCCATAGGTTGAGAATTTAATTCTCATCGGGTTGAGATTTTGCCATGCAGATCCAAGACTTAGAGGGAGGATTGAGTTCAGAGAATTTAATTCTCACAAATTTATAGGAATTTAATTCCTCCAAGATAAATTAGGGTTTAACCCTATATGAGAATTTAATTCTCTCAAAACTCACAGGAATTCAATTCCTTCATGACAAAACTAGAGTTTAACCCTATATGAGAATTTAATTCTCCTAAAATTATAGGAATTTAATTCCTTCAAGATGGACAGAACTAGGGTTTAACCCTAATTGAGAATTTAATTCTCTCATATTTACAAGAATTTAATTCCTCCTAAATAAAATTAGGGTCTTACCCTATACCAGAATTTAATTCTTTTACATATATGGGAGTTTAATTCCTCTAAAAGAAATTAGGGTTCAACCCTACATAAGAATTTAATTCTTCATATATAGGAATTTAATTCCTCCAAAATCATGATTATGGTTTAACCCTATAAAAGAATTCAATTCTTAAAAATAAAGAGACTTAAGAGATCTCTGTGCATGAAAAGAATCAAGGTCACGTGGCCCCACGTGACCCCTGAAAAGACCCCCAAAAAAATGAGAAGGAAAAACCTCTGAGGCAATGCCTCATATGCTCTCACGTGACCTCCAAAACACAGAAAGAAAAAGCAAAGGAAATCTAAGCTTTGGGCGCTCTCACGTGTTACCACGTGACCCCTTAGCAAACGCTTTAGTGATCAGTGCACAGATGTCCATCACGTGCCAACACGTGAGGCTAAAAATAAAAATAAAAAAGTGTTTAACACTTAATTGCAGAACAAAGTAAAGGGATCTGGTCCCACCTTTGGGCGCCCTCACGTGTCCACACGAGACCCCCTTTTTTGTTTAACACTAATTCGAGAGCTTTATTCCCAGTGTTTAACACTGATTGTCTTTTAGTGTTTAACACTAATTTGAGAGTTCTATCTCCAGTGTTTAACACTGTTGTTCTCTAGTGTTTAACACTACTTTTAGCCAAATTGGCTAATTTTCCAGAGGCAAAGCCTCCCCTTCAACTGAATCTCAAAATTGAGTAAAATTCAGAGCTATAATGTTTGATTCTCAATCAAAGATAAAAATGTCATCAGAGCCCTCAACTCTAGTTTAGCATTGCTAAGTGATGAGGGGCTGAACCCAGACAAATGTCCAAGGGTCCAACAAAGGGCCAATGTTCCAAACTTAATTGGACTTAGCCCAAGTTGGCCATAAGTCCTCAATTCAGACTTAACTGAGCCAATGTGCTCATAATCTAATTAATTGATCTTAATTCCAAATTGGACTACAGATCACGTAATCCACTTTGGTTCAAGGGTACATCTCCTCGCTCCTCTGTTATTTGTCGTTGTAATCCTTCAAAGTCTTCAGAGAGGTGACGGGTCCCGACAACCACATATTTCATGGACTATGATGTCCTTAATCTCGACCGTGATATCTTTAAACTAACATTGGACTGTGGGGGCCTTAAACCCACGGACTATGATCTCCTTAACCTCGACCGTAATGTCTTTAAACTAACGTTGGACTGTGGGGTCCTTAAACCTACGGACTATGATGTCCTTAACCTCGACCGTGATGTCTTTAAACTAACGTTGGACTGTGGAGTCCTTAAACCCACGAACTATGATGTCCTTAATCTCGACCGTGATGTTTTTTAACTAACACTGGACCGAGATGTCCTTAAACTAACAATGGACCATAATTTCCTTAAACTAATCGACCGCAATGTCACTAAACTAAACAATAGAGCCCAATTGCTCTCTTGTCGGATCTAAACGATCCCGTTAAGTTGATCTTAGTCTAAAATTAGACTAATATATCCTTAACAAACGTTTAAGTTGATCTTAGTCTCAAATGAGTCTAACGTATCCTTAAACCCAAACCCCCAAACCCAAATCTAAGAAAGATACGGATTTGGACTAGTCCACACCCTACGGGCGACAACATAAATTAGTCTCCGTATACAATCCACGGGAAACCAAACACAAAACAAACACCCATGACACGAAGTGACCCTCTGGAGAAGGAGAAAGTTGTTACCGCGATGCGGTAGCGTAATTAACTGCAGGGGCTTGCGCCTACAGGGAAGAGCGTCCCCACAATCAAAAACCCCTCAACGAGGGGGAATCTGATGAAGTATGCTACATCGGTTGCATCCATTTAAACCTTCGATGCATGGTGCCATAAATAAACTTGGCATCTTCGGAGAGGTGGATGGATCGCACCAATTAGCATCAACCCCGAATTTCAGGCAAGATAGACCTACGCGATCGCGTCTCCGTATTCGGCGGGGAACAACTGGTTTTCTAAGTCTGAACCAATATACAAGTTTGGTTGATGGAATTACTATATATAACTGATTAAAATAAATACAAGGGTGGTCACGATGCGAGTGAACCATCCTACCAATGCAATCACACAGAAAGGAAGCAGTGTGCCAGAAAAGACGCAATGAAACCTGTACGGCAAAACCTGCAAGAACTGTGGCACAACGGGGGTGAGTTGCCAACTCGTGAATAGAAAACATCACAGAGCAGAAATCGTATGTATGACACAATCCTATGTTAGTACGATCAAATATATATATAAACCTCAAATGAATAAGTCTGAAGCATGATAAGATGGCAAGGGTAAACATCTATACATAAGTGTAATCCCATGTGCTCGTGTCAGTGCCTCAGGTAATAACATATCATAAATGTGAGGTATGATCGATGTGATCAGCATGAATCAATATCAACTATATCATGACGTCTAACAGTATGTGGATATCGTCCCACTATAAAATCAATGTCTGTATGTATGTGGATCCCGTCCACGTGTCACCCAATGACAATAAGCATCATGCATGTAAATATTATAAAGTATATGGATGGAAGTATGGGGATATAAATCAACGTATGTCCCTCGCGACACATCAAAATCAGGAAACCTGAGTGTCCAGCATCGACACTCGAAAACATCGTGAAACCAGTGCCCAGCATCAGTACGTAAATTCTCATATATATATAGGGCTCCG
Organism: Agapanthus africanus; assembly: GCA_030015575.1. Taxonomy (NCBI): domain Eukaryota; kingdom Viridiplantae; phylum Streptophyta; class Magnoliopsida; order Asparagales; family Amaryllidaceae; genus Agapanthus; species Agapanthus africanus. The sequence continues at coordinate 966,596,233 of CM057338.1, forward strand.
TCAGTCTGGATTAGCCCACGGGCTCCGTCGGTCCGGATCGGCCTGTATCATCTCTCGACTCCGGTCGGTATCCTCCGGATATCCGCCGAGCCCAAATACTATCACCGGTAGGTAGTAGTTCCTCTGCCAGGCTCACCGTCTACTACACAGCAATCCGTTCTCGCCCCGGGTTACCATACCGGGTCCACCATGTACCCGCAATCGGCGTCATCCGCCTGGGTTTCACATGTCGCTCTCAGAACCGAGAAAACACATGGTGGACTCACTGAAATATCATATCAAGGGTAACCGGGTTTAAAACAATACATACTCTCTTTTGAAATACCCACGGTTCCCAAATCCAGAAATATCATGGAAACAACATATCTCAATGCGTATAATCATAAAGCATGATGTATGCGACATATAAGAGAAATGTAAGCATATCAGTATATCATGCAACATGGAATAGTAATATGCACATATTGAGGGAAACCGCTCTTTTAAAATTAATACAGTTTTAAAATATATCTTGCGGTTCCCAAATTCTAAATCAAGCCAGAATCATCTATGTATGTGCAAATACGTATGTATGCCAGTATGGGTGTACAATATGTATGTACACAAGTATGCCATGCAAGGGATCATATCCTGATGCAATATCCTACTGTGTAGTGACATGGCAATTATCGATGATGAAGTGTGTGAGCCGGCAAGCAGGTGTACGTGAAACATATGCATCATCAATAATGGTGCTGGTGTCCTAACAGCATGGTTTTAATATAACATTAAACATATTTAAACACCCAATGCGATGCGAAAAGCAAGAATATGCGGTAAATGAATGATAAACACAACAGTGCAGAATGTACATCAGTGTATCTATGTCATACCGTTTTGCCATTTGAAAGAAGGTGAATTGGGGCTTTTAGGAAAATAAGGGCTACGGTGTTTTTAAGAAAAGATGTGTCTTTTGAAAATATCCGTAGAATCCCTTGCCTGTCTTTAAAATACTCCCGATTCGTTAGTTTTTGAAATAGGTATGACATCGGTCTAGCCTAACATCTACTAAGCAAACTACAGAACTAACTAACAAGCTAAGCGGGAGGGGTATGGAATCTGAGTTGATATATATATATATATATATATATATATATATATATATAATAGTCGGTGATCCCGCCTCAATAGTATCATGTATGATACAATATATCATATGACATCCTCGAGTCATGAGTGCGGATCTATCATCAATAAAAAGCTCGTACGGTACATCCATCGTACGGCATCCCAAATCTGGGTACGGGTCAATATCACATTCATCTCATCAATTAACTGGTATCTTTATCATCATATCTCATGATCTGGGGTACTAATCTAAGTCTAGTACAAGCTGATACCATCGATATATAAATGCGTGTGTAAAACACACGTCCAAAGGCCCGCTAAAATCTCATGTCGTATCCCAAATACGAACCGCATCATATCACCGATCTGATGGCAGTATGCCCAATCTCACCGACTCATCTCCAAATATCATCCACTATCCTCATCATCCAGGTATAAGTATCACAATTAAGCATGTGTGTGCGTGTGGGTGTAAACCTATTCTAGGGTTCGCAACTAGGAAACTATACTAGTTTACTTCTAAACCCTAATCTAACCATAGTACACCTAATCACATCTAGAATATCCATGTCACGCATAAAGCTATCGTATATATATATAGTATATATCTAGTATACCAAGTATCGAACTGCGGTGGTGCTATACGCCATCCACCCGACTTCCCCCGTAGATATAATCTACTCACCTTGCAATTTGCGGCCAGAAAGAATAAATCTGCGGCCAAGTTGGGGAGTTAGGGGATAGAGTTTTTAGGGTATGTTCTAAATCACCTTCATGTATCATTGTCCTTGCAAAATAATTTTCAGGTAACCCGAGTGTTAGCAGATTTCATTTTACATCCACAGAATCCACAATTTTCCGATATCAGGTTTTCTAAATCCGTATTCTGGGGTTCTAGTCTCTGGTTTAGGTCTGAATTCTAGTACTAGGGGGTTTGTGTGGCATCTACTGAGCTCAATTTCACATCACAACTTTCAATTTCCATTAACCCTAACTAGAGTTTTCAAAGTTCATCAAACATCGACATATCGGTTCCAATCTAACATGGGGTTAAAAGCAATGGAAATACTAAGCTAAATGTTCAGAAAATACCTCATTTGGCAACTCAAGAGTTTTCTTGAGTTGCCTCAAGTGTCTAAAATGCAAGCTTTCTTGGTCCAGTGTGTTGCTAGTGAGCTTGTGCATCTTTTTATTGAAATGGGGTTTGGGTTTTGAGGTGTTTTTCATGGAGTTTTTGGGGGTTTTATGGAGGAGGAAGAGAGGGGCAGCAGCAGCAGCAGCTAGATGAGGAGAGGGGAGAGGAATGAGTGAAGAATGAAGAGGGAATGGCCAAGTCAAAGTAACCCTCACCTTTCTCTCTCTCACCCATACCTGATATTCTATTATTTTCCTTTTCTTTTCTTTTCTTCTCTCCTCAATAGTAAACCCAAAACAATTAACCCTTCACCCAAAATCATGTAGGAAAATATAACAGGCGAAAAAAAAGACATGGTGCGTGTTTTGCAAAAAACTAGCTTAAAATCCGATTAGCGATTTTTAATCGCGATTAGCATAAAATTAGCGTATAATTAATCATAAAAACTTAAAATTTGCATAATTCTCATAAAACACGCTCTTCTTAGTAATTTCCATAATTTCCCAAATTTTTTCCAAATTTATCGGTATTTAATTATACCGTCTTATTAAAATATTCAATATAATATTATTAAATTATAAAAATTCCCAAAAATAATATTTTATTTTTCTGAAATGTTACAGTCTTCCCCCCTTAAAGAAATTCGGTCCCCGAATTTAAATTTAAACCCCTCAAATACTAAAACATTTCGGTAAAAGTCCAAGTCGTCGAGGTTCCGAAATCATCAATACATGAAACGCATCATAGCGCAATGCATGCGCATGAACAATGAGCAGATACCTCGAAAAAAAACTCCGTCAAGCATCCCGCAATCATCGGAGTCATGGTAAAAACACAAGTGTCAAATCCAAAACGAAACCAATATGATATATCTCAAAATTATACATGTAGACATCAATTTTATACATGTAAATAGCTGAAGGACATGCATGTCAAATCTTTTTAAGTCGATGTGCGATGCGCATAACACTGCACAGTGGCGGACGTCTATTGTAAGAAAATAACCATATATGTATATATCTTTTGTTTAATATGTGTGTTCCGCCGTTTTGAAAACAATTTAGAAGGGTTTCCTTGTTTTAAACATTTCGTGTCATATCAGACACGTAGGTATATACTAAAACTATAGCTCCCTTTTTGGAATCCCTTCAATAACTATCAATGCATGCAAAATATATGCAGGTACTGTCCTCTGACTAGTCCTGCTCAGTACGAAAACAAATAGCAAATATCATAAAAACGTACCGCTCCATAAGAAATCAATCCCAAAAAGTGCATAAGAATGCTATGTGCGTCTGGTGCTCATGGAAATCAAAATCCCTATATGTGCTATACATGTGCACAGAAACAACATCTAAGTGCAATGGGTGTGCACGAAACATCTGTCAGAGGCAACGGGTGTGCCTGACAGCAAAATCAGGTGCATCTGATATGCACGAAGAATCTCGATTTAGTGCATCTGGTGTGCACCAAAATCGCATCTCATAACATGCGCTCAACACGCACGAAAATCCAAATCAGGTGCATCCATCATGCACGAAATCACGAAATCCAATATCAAGCGTCAATCATGCGCAAGAATCCAAAAGAAGTGCACAGAGTGCATGAAATCAACATCAATATCAATATCAAAATCGACGGATACGTGATAATCGAATCACCAAATCACAAATCATAAATACCGTCGTCGATATATCCTCTTTCAAAGTCGAGAAGGTGTCGGTGCATCCAATGCTATCAGCGCAAGATATCTACTTGCCTCCTGCTCACGGTCTGGCGTCCTCTGTCTCTTGGCCCTTATCTTCTCTATGGATTACCAATTCCGTAATCCATCGGCTCATCGGCCCTGTCAGGTGTGCTAACGGGGACGATTCTGTCTTGGCACTTCTCTGGTTATCTATCGGTCAATCCTCACGACCACTCGTAAAGCAGCACGTCACTGGCGTCGGCCTCTGGTCCTCTGAATACACATCACACATCTGATCCTGGGTGCAAATCTTATCGCAGCAGTGTCCTGGAAGGAATCCTGCTCAAGGTCTCTTCCGATCTCGCCTATGCCGAACTGTACGAAGGATGGTACTCTTGCATAAACTTTTCCTGCTCCTTGGACATCTGTATCCTCAGCACAGCATTTCCTCGGAAACTGGTCACATCCCAACGCCTCTGTAGGCATATCCGAACTTTAATCTTAACGGGGAGTAACAACATCTCGTCGGCATCTCGCACGAACCTCTTGTCCCACTTATCTGTATCATCGTCCACTTCGACGCCACGTCTCTATCTGCGCACTGCAAATGTTCTCGGTTACGGTCAATCCGAAGTCTCTCACACGGACTCGAAATCACGAGCTCGGTATAAACTGTGATAGGATGGACGTCTGTCACAGACGTCTGTTGTATATAAACTGTGATTCATATGTCTGATGTAAGAAGTATGTTGCTTAATACTGATACATTGGTTGTATGCTTTGATTGTTATTGTTATTCATGGATCGTGACATTCCTGATAATGTTAGAACATTGGTTGTTTACCTGTACTGAAACTTGAATATGTTTTTTAGTTATCATGTCAAACATGCTTGCAATGTAATATTTATCTAAATGCCAGCAAATTCATGATACTCCTTGACTTGATTTAATTGTCTTGATTGACACGACATGTACATGCTTGTTCTAGAGTTGGTATTAGGCAAGAATTTGATTGACTCATGTCATGGAACACAAATCGGGGAAAAAGGAAAATCAAGGAATGGAACACAAACCGTAACTCAAGAGTACTTATTATTTAGAGGCCGATCAGTCGAAGACCACTATGCTCTGGAATGATGAGCTGACATCATCGTGCAGGCTTGACATTTTAGGATTTACTGTCTAGCATCACGTTTCGAGTTTCAGCCCCGAGAGTCTTGACTCCATGATCCTGGGCACGCATGGAATACTATTGAGTTACGAGGAAGATTTCGTTCATTAATTTCAAATACCATTAGGATAGACAACTAGTAGTGATTTTGACCTTTAGGTTACACATGATAAAACTGATTTACATGTTCAGCTGTTGTATCACATGTTGTTGCCATTATTATTGTATGCTCACATCATATTTGATATCACCATTATTATTATATTATTTCGACACTCTGACGTCTGGGTTTTGCATGGTCCAGATCTTTTGACATTAGAACCGCAGGATCAAGAATACTTTGAGAAGATTGTTGGGGTCAAAAATTACACCCCGGTTGACCAAGTCAAAATCAAAGTCAACCCCCAGCCAATTGGGCCCAAGCCCAGGCCAAGTGGGCCCATGCCCAAGTCAAGCCCGAACATGAAGCGACCGACCTCCCCCATGCCAAGAAGAAAATTATGTAATAAATAAGTTGATGTAATTTTCATGCATGAATGTAAAATAAATGGGCATAAAGCCAAATTTTTATAAATCCCACGGCTCATGTGCAAAAGAAATGAGCACATGAGGCATGGGATGGGCAAAAATACCATTTTGTAAAGCCCAAGAGTCTATATGTAAATTTGTAGGCTAAATTTTTATAAATCCCATGGCTCATGTGCAAAAGAAATGAGCACATGAGGCATGGGATGGGCAAAAATGCCATTTTGTAAAGCCCAAGGGTCTATATGTAAATTTGTAAGCCTATATAAGGTAACATGATGATGAAATAAAAGGAAGAATTCATTCCCTCAAAAGCTAGGGTTTATGCCTCCTTACCCTTCCTCAAGATTCTAAACCTTCTTTCTCTTTACTGAATTAAATCAAGAGTTACTCTTCCTTTCCCAAAAATAAATAGTTTTTCACCATAAAGCCCTTGAAGGGGAACTTAAATCTCCCATCAAATCTCTAAAATGGGAGATTTTTAAGTCTCACCCTCCTTTTTCTTCAAGATCCAGCCAATAAAGAGGAGGAAGAAGAAGACTCATCTCCAAAAATCCCACTTTGGGAAGATCCAAAGCTCAAGAAAAGATCTAGAGCTCAAGGGAGAAAAAAAGAGCCCCCTTTCATCATCTCCGAAAATATCTTGGGAGTTTAACTCCATAATATATATATATATATATATATATATATATATATATATATATATATATATATATATATATATATTTCTTTTTGGGAGTACAACACCCATTGCAGGGGTTGAGCCCCTTTGTCCTCTTTTTTAAGAGTTTTACTCCAAAAATCAGTTGGGAGTACAACTCCCGGTATAGGGGCTAAACCATTTTTTCCCGCTGGCGCCCAACGCCCGCGTGCCAAGCACGTGAGGCGCCGGCACCCAGCGCTTGCATGCCAAGCAAGTGAGGCGCCGACGCCCAGCACGTCCTTTGGACGCTATATTTCCCTCTTTTTTATATATATACACACTCCACAACACTTTCCACGTTAGAAAAATTTTCTAATGGGGCGTTGCCCCGCATCCCGCAAGGGGGTTGCTATCATCTTTGACCCCCAGCCCGCTAACCGGGTAGCGGGGCCCCCGTAAACTCTGCGAGGCCCCCGATATATCCAAAACCCCTCAAGACACACATACGCACACTGCATATTGAGTTCGCATAACCAGTTTGACCCGTCCATCGGAGGTTCCCTCGCTCCAAAGGCGAGGGGTAATTAACGACAGCTTAGTCCGTAGCTGTCGGAGATTCGGATTCCCACAATCAATAAACCTTCGCTTACCCTAGGTAGGGGGAATCTGAAGTACGTCTGACAAGCGACGCATATTCCCATCTCAATGGGGTGACGAAAAATACCGTACAAAGATAACAGAGCAGTAAGGCGTATTTCCATATATCTAGTTATTTGTGGTTTTAGCTTTTTTTTCCAGAATTGAACACTTTTATTTGGATTTGTTGTAAGCCCATAAGGAACTAAGTATTGTGTATCGTTTTCTTATCTATTTATTGGATCAGTTGAGACTTGCTATTCCAACATTTGTTTCCGCTATTATTATTGTTGTTGTGGCAATAGACATGTATTAGATATATTATTATTTTCTGTCTTGCTTGATTACTACAAGAAACCTTAATAAGACTCTGGGAGAATAATTCCTTAGCATAGCTAGTATGGTTGGCCAAGTTACGTTCCCGTAATTATGTATCTTGGAAAATGGGGCGTGACACGTTACACATGGGGTCGATTTCTAGTATAACTAATACAAAGATGGGTATTTAAAGAAATCTTTTACAAGTCAAAGCATTTTTTGGTTAAAACGCTATCTTTCTGCTTCCCTCTTTACCCTTGGTTTTTTTCATATCCCTTCGATTAATCCTTAGATTTTGTAAATCGCTAATTCCATGATATATCTTGTATTTAAAATTTTGGTCCCAATAATTTTTTTTTAATTCCCAATTTAAATTCCTAAATAATTTTTAAGATTTTCTCTAATTATTTTCTTTAAAACCTTACTTTAAAATTATTCCAAATTTTTCCATTTCTATTATTTTAACCCAAACCCTAATCCCCAGCCCGAGCCCAGCCCAAACCCACGCACCCAAACCCGATCCCCGTTCCTTCTCCCAAACTTTCCCTCTCTTCTCGTATCTTTCTCTATCTCCTCTCTTTCTTCTCCTTCTTTTAAAACCTAACGGTTACCTCCCCCCTCTTTCGCTCCACGCCGCAAGAATCGCTCCCACGAAGATCCAGCTCGCCAACAATCTTCCTGAGATCCCCTCCTCCAAATCCCCACTTCCTCCTCCTCCTCCCTCTCTCTCAACCATCCTCTCTCTCTATCTCTCTTATATTTACTGCCTCAATCCCTCTAGCTCTCTCTCTATATACTACTCGCTCTCTCCCTCTTCACTGCTCCGCCGGTAAACTCCTCTCGCCAACGAACCTCTCCGTCGACTTCTCTTCAACACCGCCACAAGCTCCCCACTCCTCCACCCTCTTCTTCTTCCCCTTGAAGCCAAGCTTCCCCACTTCCCCAGCCTATCACCTAGCTCCTCCAACCGCCTCACCGAAGCCCTCGCCTGCAGCACCGCCAGCCGACCCCTTAGCACCTCCAACGAGCCTCCTCGTTCCACCATAACCAACCGCATCCCCCTTTCTATAAGTAACCGAGCTCGACTTCCTCCCACGGTCGCCCACTGCCAGAGCACCGACGACCACATCGCAGACCACCATTGCCGCCTATCATCGCCACCACCTCACTGCACCACCCCTCTCTCCAGCACCCACCCAAGCTGAACCCATCACCTTCGCTACACATCTCTGCACGTCGCCTGGACCATCGCCGCCGGCCCATCCAAGCCACCATCACCGAACTTCAGGGCCACCATCTCCAACACCCCACTCCCACGGGCCCCTCACCATGCCCCATCGAAGCTCATAAGGTCCCTGCCGTGGCCAAATCCTTACACGTGACGTTGCTGCTGTGACGTGTCCGTGCGATCGCCGTCACCGTGTTGCTGTTGCTCGTCGTGCCTTGCTCGTGCTACTTATCGTCGTAATTGTCGCCGGGCAAGTGAAATACAATCACTTACTTATTCATGCTATTGTATTATTAATCGAATAGTAATCGTGATGAATGATTTTTGTGCTCGTGCGTATCTATTAAAATCATATTGATAACTTGTAAACAAATTCGTTTAGTGAACCCTCGTTGATTGATTATGAGGAATGGAAGCCCAACTCGGTTTTCTAATCCGTAACAATACCAATTAGAATTTAATTAAACGACGTCTAGTCGAACCAAATAGATGGAACCGATAATTCGATTATTACCCGTAGATTTAACCAGAGTGTTCTACGTGAAAACTCTTTCAAAATGCTCACATCTTGTGTTTAGGGGATTCTTGTTACGGTTAATGATATTGTAGTAATTTAAGCTTAAAATATTGAGAATATCGTCACAAAACATCGCCCCAAAGAGGCGACGCCAAATCTGGATTTTACTGTACATGTCATGGTGTTAAATTGATATAAAATTAGATACATATCGGAATATATTTTTCTATGGCTCGTATCGAAGCCGACTCGACAACCTAGAACCCCCTATAATTCATGTTTCATTTCTGTTTTAAAACGATGATGAAAACTATTTGGGAGTACAGCTCTGGACTGCGGTCCAGAGCAGTACTTCTTGTCGACACCTGTTTTAATATGATCTTATAATCCTGTGTGAAAATGATAATATGCGGAACTCTATACCGTTACGAAGATTATTCCGTTAGCTAACTGTCTGTGGTTGTTTCATTCATTTTTACCATCGTTTACTATTTTAATTATCTTTTAAATCGTCGTTACGTACTGCAGTCCCAAGCAGGGACAAAACGTATACCCTAATCTTGAACAGTGCATATCTTCCAACACACAACGGATATTGTCAATCCGTCTGGTGCGTTGAAAATCTAATTAATAGATCTGAATACTACTCAACTGTAGCAGCGTTGCCTAATTATGATCTCAACATGTTGAAAAATGTGTTACAAATTGGACTTTCAGTTCAGGAACTGAATTTCCAGCGATGAAAACTCAAAATGAAACGACCACATCTTGCAAAACTGAAACCCGATTGACCAAGAACCAATTTTGTTAGATCGCTGGTCGAGTTTACTTTTTACCTCTTTTGTAGCATTTTGTCTAAATACGATCGTGTTAATTATTATATTTTTCTGAAATTATAAGGTGCATTGTGTTTCATATCGTATATGATTTGCTATATTGCATAATTCTTGTATTTTATCCAAGCATGATACCTTTAGTAAGAGCGAACGTTCATAGTAATTTTAGCGAACTTTGTATTGTCGAACGTGAATAGTATTGGATTAGTTGTGTCAAGTACGCCAACGATAAGGGATTGATTCGTGAAAGTGAACAGTGCGGTGAAAATGAATGAAACCGTGATTTGGCGCGTGCTTGTATACAAATAGTCCTATACATATAGTTATTGTGACCTGGGAAAATGGGGAAATAAAGATGGAATCGAACTTGTATTTAGCGAAATACATTGACTTAGAGGCGTGTTTAATAAGGGTCTCGTGTATGCCCGAGACTACGGTCATGGGCCTAGCGGCACGGCTGCAGAGTTATGTCCCGGACAACAGTGGACTGTAGTCTCGGGCATGCACGAGACTCTTGTTAAACACGAGCATCCTTTCCACCGATTGATTTCATTTGATTTAGCGACCAATTGGTAATGACATACATATTGTGTAGATTGCTGACATAACACATATACCGTACTATTCATTTTCACTTGATATTCATTATTCTCATGTTTCTGTATTCTTCTGCACATTTTATGTTTAATAACATTATACACACTATATATTTATTACTATATGTGTCGTCCTAACAACCTGAGTGCGCATGCTCAGAGGACGGAGTGGACCCAGCTCAGGAGCAGGACCTGCCATTTGAGATCGCGGAGGTTTAGACCGCGACCTCAGCGCCATCGTCTTTTCTTGCTATAAGAACACTGTTATTTTTTTGGTCGGTTATTTCTTTCATGCAAATAAATGTATCCTAAACTCTGTTATTTTAATGTAATAAAGTTGTGAACTGTGATTTCCTTTATTCTAATGTTGTGTTTACTGATTACCATGTAATGCTAGAAGTCTAAGTATGACTAGGCGGGATTATTTCTTGACCGTAGGAACATGACTAGCCTAGTCATCCATCGCATTCCGTATTTTGGGAAGAGAGACGTGACAGATTTTATGACTAAAAATAATTAATATGAAATTGGGGGGAAATTTTTTTTAAAAAAGAAGAAACGATGATATTTATATCCAGTTAACAAAAATAACTACTCATATTTCTTTTTTCAAACATAATGAAAAAAGAATGCTTCTACCAGCAATAATTTTTTTTTACATTTGCTTATAGAAACTATAATTACTGAAAATTGATGTTCAAATTTTACTATTCAAATACATATCATTGTTTAAAATTTTACTATTGAAATCATGGAATTTTTTTAGGATTAATTTCTATTTCCTTGATCTATTTATGGAACCTACAGAAGATTGATAATAATTTATAAAGAAAATTACAGTATTTGAATATTTCCAAACAAGCAATAATATTTTTATTTTAATACAAAATACTGTTGAAATTTCAAGCATAATAAAATCAAAAAAGTTTACTGGATAATCCATATTTACATTTGTTTATAAATACTATATTTGTTTTAAAGTTGATGCTCAAATTTCATTATTTACATAATAACCATTGTTTTAGGAATTTATCGAGCGGTACAATCAGAAAATATTTAGCTAAAACATCGACTGGGTTTATTATTTGCATTGGTTCATAGTCTTAACGCATTAAATTGAAAAATTCCAAAACATAATATCTATCTATGTTTCATTAAGTCCTTACTATCAACTTACAAGTTATAAAATAGATGGTATTTATCTAAGAAAATACCAAAAGAGTTTGATATTTTATTAAATTTATCCTATATATAATCATGAAATGTTAAATTAAAATCAAATTCTAACATATAATTATTATATATAAACAAATAAAATATGACTTGAAATTCAAATAAAGAGATAGACAACAAAGAAATTAAAAATTAATGCACAAGAAAATCATGTATAAATTAGATTTGGATTAAGAAAATATCAATGGAATTTGGAAAAAAAATAATATAAAATTTTCTTTCAATGTTAATACTACTCTATGCTTTATTTTACATGATGCTTTCCATACATATATGGATTCGTTGTCATTTTCTTTTCTTTTTACTTCACACGGTTATTAAAGAGTTCAATTCAGATGCATTGTTAAACTTTTACTTTGACTTTGGTTTTAGAGCAAGTAATTATTTTATTCTGCAAAAATATGCGTTACTCACAGGGTTAAAATCTAGTATATTTAATACAAATGAGGGTTTTTAGATAAACTTTTGCAAGTCGAGATATTTTTGGTCAAAGCACTATTTTTATTATTATGATAATAAAATTCCAAAATCTAGTATATTTAATACAAATGAGGGTTTTTTGAGATAATCTTTTGCAAGTAGATATTTTTTTGGTTAAAGCACTATTTTTCACTTTCCTTTTTGGTTATTAGCTTTTCACTGCCCATTGGTCCATTAATATGAGGCTTAGGAAAAATGTTATTTTGCATGTAGTATTTATGTTAAAGAAAAACCAAAAGCTTTTGGTATTTAAGTGAAATTTAGCCTTTAACCAATCGTGAAATGTTAAATTAAGATCTAAGTTCTCATATGAGATATCCTATAAGGAGATAAATCAAATACTGTCTAGATATTCAAATAAATAGACAGACTATTTAGAAAATTAAAAATTAATGCGTAAAAAAATCATGTCTAAATTATAGTAAAATTAGAAAGCTATTAATGATGTTTTAAAAAATACTAATATTTCTCCATGCCTTATTTTAAGATATATATATATATTTTTTCTTTCAATAATAACTTTCTACTTATTTTCTGCCAATTTTGTTTGGCTCCTGAACGTGTACAATAGAAATTTTAATTTTACATTTTTGGGGTTTCAAAATTTTTTTGCATCCGTGTGACATGATATTTAAGGATTATTAGCTAAACCTTCACTTTCATATTCGACTTAAACATATTAAAAACAGAGCTAAGCATTTTTAACTAAATATATGGTTGTAGCTTACAAATAAATACAATGAACTTAATTATTATAAAACAAAATATCATTAGTGTTTGGCATCTCTCCCGTTCAATACTATATATCATTTATTATAAAATGATATATTGATAAACAAATGTAAGAAGGTTAACCGAATGTTTAGTGTATGTATATCCACAAACAATTTTTTAAAAGTTTTATTTAAAACTATATTAGATTACTTATCATAATATAAATTATATCCATCTTTTTCTAAAATTACATTCAATGATTATTTTTCCATCAAAACTAATAATGTATTATATATGTATAATTTTCACAAAATTAAAATTAAATGCTAACTCTATTTATCTTTTTAAAAAAAACTACGGTGTTAATAAAGAAATATCGCAATCCATAAAAAGCCCATTCAAGAATTATTTTTAACTATAAAAAGATGGGTATATTCCTTATTTTATTGGCATTATTTACTTGTTAAGTGTAAAATAAAGAAAGACTTGTTAGGACTTGAGGGTTGCTAGACTCATGCCACTAATTCCTTCCCATCCCGCCCTGCTGATATTTGTTTGCTGTATAAAAGTCGGTAAAAATTGATAAACCCCCAAAAAAAATTGAAAATTTTAGGATTTTTGAAATTTTCATGATTTTCTTATACAGCAAACAAAATTTTGAAAAAGCATGGATGTTTATGTACATGTTTTGTTTTCATAGAGTATGATTTAACCAAATTATTTGGACTAATTACCTTTTTTACAAATTTTAAATTAAGTGATGCGCTAACACACTGATGAATGAGCGATTTATCAATACATAGGATATCTACACAGCCGCAGGTATAACTTAATAAATTGCTTGCTTTTTCAACAATGTTTAAGCTAAGTATAATTTAATAAATTGCTTGTTTTTTCGACAATGTAAGTTAAGCGCTAATCTGCTCATGGATGAGCCATTTATCAATCACAACAAGATATCCGCAGAGCCATAGACAAATTTTAGCAACCATTTAGCAATAACAATGTTCACCCATAGATGGCTTGATTGACAGAAAATTCTATGCTGTATCGGTCGTATATACTCGGTCAAGACAAAGATATAGGCACAAAGACCGAACCAGGCTGTCCAAAAATTGCCTGAAATTCTCCATTTTTTTCTTTCTCCTGCCCAGATGTATATCACTCCCGACATAAGCGTGTAAATTCTCCAGGTTGACACTTCCAAAAACGTTCACAAGCTTTTATCCTAGACCAAAACTTAGTTCTCAATAAATATATCAGAGCAGAAAGTTACAGCAGCAGTAAAAATATATTTCAACTCCAAGTAGATGCAACTAAACAAAGCCATCAGATATTCCGAAACATCAAAGCTACATTTTGCTAACCATCATTTGCTCTTTACTCTGCTGTACTCAATTTTTTCCAAAGAGCTAAATATACAACACAACATAATTGCAAGGCAAAATTAATCATCCAGATGATAAACAGAAAACACAGCAAATTATACTTAGTTGGGTACAAGAACAATCCAAACTAAAGCATAAATTTACTCACCCTTCGATTTAAGTTTAACTAAAGCATAAAATTACCCAATTCTCAGTTTTAAGTTTAAATAGTATTAAACACAGAAAGAAAGAAAAATCCAAAACCTCAATCGATCTCCAAATAAAACATAAAGAATCCAGTAGCCAAAAGTTTGCATGAAACGATTTCCTCCAGGCTTGGACCCGGCAACCAAAATTTGATGACATTCATGTGTCGATAATCCCAAACTGGCTTTCAAATATCACTGCAAGAGGCAAACAAAATTCATTAGAAAGAACAATACAAAAAAAACCGTATAGAAAAATATTAGGGATGTCTTCAAGTACAAGGAGATCCTTGAGAACATTGCAATTTACTAATTCTTCATTAAAATTTTATTAATTGCTTGGAATGGCATACCACTCCATATCAATCAATTAAAATATATAACTTAGTTTGTGCAAGTATGCCCACATATAAATGTTTGATAGGTTAGCATGTTAATGCAAAGAGTTAATTATATTTTAAGACTTGAAATCCTGGATAGAAAAATTGATCAACCAATGGCAACACTTGCATGTACATCAATTAAGATATATACATAACATGTAACCCTAGCTTTAAATATTAAATTTCTGACTAGTTAACATTTGGACATATTTGCTTCAATAGAGGGAAAATAGGACAACAGTAAACTTTCAAAGTTTTCAGGGAGCGCATGAAAGAATTTTAGACAATTTAATTCTATGATGATAACCGCACGCAACAGTTTCATACCTGCTGCTGCTGATAGTTCCCATATCCCTGATATGCTGCATATGCATACATATTGGGATCCGGCTGCTGTTGTTGGTAACCATATGCGTTATAGCCTTGATTATACCCATATGCATTGTAGTTATTGTTCCACTGGTTTTGATCCTGTTGTGTCTAGAAAAAGAAGGTAAGAAAATTGAAACAAGTTTAGGGGCCTTTTACTTCAAAAGTATGAACCGGGTGATGCAAACAAGTACTCGACTGAAAATCACGGATGTCTTCAAACCTGTTTGTTAGGACTACGACCCCATGAAAGCCGAATGTTTTGACCACCCAACAGAGTACCATTCAGCTTATCTAAGGCCTCCTCAGCACAAGCTCTGGAAAAAAAATCATTTGATAGAAAAAGAAAATGAGTCTAATCAGCATATAGACTATAAAATATTCCGAGATCATTCTTAAGTACGGAGAAAATGCAGACCTGTTCGCAAACTGAACAAACCCACAGCGCTTTCCAACAGGTATCTTTACATGAACTAATTCCCCATAAGCACTAAAAACCTGACGCAGATGGTCATCTGTAACATTTGGGTCCAGCCCACCAACAAATACCTGCAGCATAAAGTGATGAATCAGTATCGTAAGGCTTGGACTCAAGCTCTGTAATATAAAATAGAACGGTATACCCACGGTTGTATTATTTGGATCAGACTCAGTATCAGTTCCTTGTGAACTCTGGTAAGAAGCTGCAAATAAATATTACAGATTAACTCCTGTATTTAAAAACTAAATCCAGCATCCATAAATGGTGTCTTATAACTACAAAAACATGAGAATGTGAAAATGAGAAGATGATTCTACTTGTATGGACAGACGAGGACCCAAATGCAAGTATTAATAAGTAATGAAAATATGCCGTGCAAGTATTAATAAGGAATGAAAATATGTCCTCAGACAGTTCAGATGTTCCACCTTGCATGTTACAGCTATTTACCAATTAATTCATGAGTAGAATGTGGTGCCATCGTTGTGAAGTAAAAGGATGCTGAATACAGGAAAGGGTAATTTATCACATCTACCACTACCAAACCTAAAACCAAACCATGTTAAAGCCACCAAGAAACTGTTCTGCCAAAAAGACCTAATCAATCTGAAGATTATCGAAGTAAAACCACAGCAAGCCAAACAGGCACAAACAAAGGCGTAACAATCACAAGTTTTAGTTAACAGTAAAGACAGCACTTAAACTCTTGCCTTATTCTTCAATCTACTGTAATGAAACTTGCTTCTAAGAAATTGGATGCATGGTCCTAGGACCCACATTCGTAAACGACAAAAGATCCATAACACAAACTTCTCACCCCAACAATTTGTTCTTCTCAAGTCACAACACACAAGACAAAGACTCTGCCGAATAACGACCAGATCATGGTTTGAATCTCAGCCGATCCCGATCCGAGATGGCCGATTCTGATCCAAGAAATGACCTCTGATGATACCGAGGTCATAGTGGGTTGACCTATTGATCAGTAGGATTCTAGTATTAAGTTTATTGATGAGTTAATTGGTCCAATAATACATTATTGAATTATGGTTTATTTATCATTGGTTCCTAAAAGGCATATAAAAAATATTATAGTTACTTTATCAACAAAACAACCATTCTAGACATCTTAAATTGATAAAGAATTTGCTAAATTGTTTATAGTTGATCTTACTATTCATTTAAAGAATTTCCTAATTTACGATTTTTGTTTTGTCAGATGATATGAAATTCGATATTTCCGATCCGAGACGGCCGATTCCGATCACAAATATTTTAAATGTTTTTTACCTAAAACTTCTATTTGAGCTGTATGACTTCTGAATTGTTACTTGAAAGGCTAATGAGGGGAAAAAACAATTAGAGAATCCAACATAAAACAACAGGTAAAAAAGATATGTTTCCGTTCTATCATTTCAGCAAATCACATGTGAAAGCAAATTTCTAGCAAACTAGGTTTAAAAGGAGCAATAAGATATGTTTCCGTTCTATCATTTCAGTACATCATGTGTGAAAGCAAATTTCTAACTAACTAGATTTAAAAAGAGCAGTGACTGGAAAGAATGGGAAAAGGAACTTTTTTGCCAAAGAATGTGAAAAGGAACTGATGTCTGGTTGGGTGCTGACACAGGCAACAGATTAAAAAGGAAGCTTCCAGCTTGACAAAGACAACCAAACCAAACAAAGAATGCACATCCATATATGCAACTACGATCAGGCTTGACAACACAGTATCAGACTATCAGATATCAAGAAGACATGAACTATGATGAACGACCAATAAGAGTTTTAGCCCAAATAGCACAGTATCAGTATATCACACATGGACCCAACCACGGTCCGCACACTATAGGGAAATTCATTGAAGATTAGGTCCAATCTGGGTATAGACAAGATAAGCCCTTGAGCCTCATGGAATCCTGCTTGGAGACAACATGTATTACAATAAGCCTTCGTTTCTGCATTCATTGATTAATGAATATCGACGCTTCTTGCTTGTCAAAGAAGGATTTAGGAAGGAAATGGCTATATACATATCAGGGAATAGTTCCTCATATTGGTCACAAATAGACAAGGTAAATGGTGATTTGTGGATCCACAAACAAGACAAGCAATCAACTAATAACATGATCAAGAAAAAGAACCAAGCATAGCAGGAAGTGATTAAAAGCTACACAATTGAAGAGTAAAGAATATGGTGTGTGTATTAGGTATCCTTTAATACCTCTAACAGGGTTTCCAGGGGTTTGCTGGCCACCCATATTTTTCTTGGTTGTAGCTGGGCCGACGCGCATTTGCCTCGAAGAACAATACATTCCATCCATTTCAGTCATAGCACGGGTCTGTTCATTTAAATCTCCAAACCTAACAAAACCATAGCCTTTGGAACGCCCGGTAGTTCTGTCTGTAACTATTTTTGCCCCCTTGACAGAAGGATAGTGACTTTTGAATGTCTCCTGTAGCAAATAATCTGTGACATCTGCAGCCAAGTCACCAACAAAGATAGTATAGTCAGGGCCATCATCTCCACGCCTCTCACCAGCCGCTGCCCAATTTAGCCTAAAAGTTTGTTCCGCATTAGGCATCATTTGGCCGTTGCATGTCTGAAGAACTTGTTCAGCGGTTGCATGAGTTGCAAACTCAATAAAACCATAACCCTCTGATTGTCCGCTCTGTTTATTGCGGATGACTTTCGCTGAAACAAGCTGAAATCACAAGTAGCAAAAATCAGGAGCAGTCTATATATACAAATTTAAAAAACAATTTAAATATACAAGGTTAAATCATACAGGTCCAGTGAGCATCACAAACAAGGAATTGTGATTGGGGGTTGGGGAGGGGGGGGGGGGGCAGCTGGAGTGCATGCATACACATAAATTGCATTTTGCACGTGCGAAGCACGTTTGAAGCGTTATCCTATTTAGAGTCCAAAAAAAATTTCTTGAGCCCATATATAAATATAAAATGGGAGGCTTTTGGTTTAAAATTATTTTGAATGCTAATAAGTGAATAGAATAGTCATTTTCGTAACTAGGACCAAGAGTATTCTAGAAGATATTATAATATATTATTTACCATATTTAAATAAAAGAACGTAGTTTGAGTAGAATGTAGATTGAATTAGGAATTCAAACTAATTTCTACAAAGTTCTTTTTTGTCTCAAGTTCTAGAAAATCCCTTTTTCTTTGATTTTTCAAAAATTGGAGAAGTTTAAATATATTTGTCTTTTTCTTTGAAGATGTGGAGGCTCTAAGATATGTTTTTTTTAAACATAACAATTAAATTTTTTTTTCTCTTTGTATGATAATGTGGATGCCTTAAAAATGGAGAATTTTTCTTCTATTTCTTTGTTTTTTTTTTAAAAAGGAGGGCGGCTTCTAACAAAGTCCATTTGCATTATATAGTAGTATAGATGTAGTACACAGACAATCGCTCCCCCCTCCACCCCACCCCCACCCAAAAAAAAAGTGGGGGAGGAGATTGGAGCATGGCTCGAAAGTTAAAAAAATGCACATGAAATTAACAAGGATTGGTATCAGTTGTTAGCAAGGATAAGGAGTGAGTATGATAAGACCATGTAAGAAGCCTGAGAAAGGCAGCTGACAGTTATGTGCACTGAGCTTATTGATCATACAATTTATTCTAACTAGGGAGCAAGCCTTCAAATAACCGTAGCCTAAAAGGATTATTGATGACGAAGATGAAATTATATGCTATAACAAAATTAATTTTATCTTGAAGAAAGAGAATTAAGTTAGTGGCAACCAAATGGGATCATGTGAGGGGCTTTAAAATTGCCTGAAAAATACATAATTGTTATTCTATCCTTCCAAAGTGCAAATTGGATGCTACATATCATTTAATTTGATGCACATAAAGTTTGGGACCTTGATAGAAATCCCAACCATTTTGTGGACAAACTACTCATTTATGGACTGGATAAAAAACCGAATGCTTTTTCTTCAGCAACACTAGAGAATTTTTGTGATACATGAGTTAGGTAATTGGAATGTAACACCAAGTCTATCAAGATCGACATAGATTTAAAATGGTAAAATGAAAATTCATGAGTTCTGAGAACTTTTTAACTAATGTTCTTGTCTTCTTGTGATATATTTAGTAATTTTGTTGAAAATTTTATTTGCAAACACTTGATTCATGTGAAAGGTCTCAATTAGATGGATTTCTTTTATCTATAGCTAACATTTATAGTCACAACGAATAGAGTGGAAATCCAATTCAATGGCACGCATTTTAATAACACAAAATAAAAAATGTGACATAAGAGTAGGCAGTTGTTAATCAAATCACGCTATGCCTCAGCCATTGTAAAGCCTTTAAGATCCTTGTTGAGAGAAGTAGATGAATAGATATAAAGTACTTATTTATCCATCTATTTGCACAATGCACAAAAGCATGATAGTATTGCAAAAATAAAAGATAAGTTTCAAAAATGTAACTGCAAAATGCAGCAAGTGTGTTGCATTGCACAGGTGCCCAAACTTCAAAGGAAATCTCGCTTTGATAAGTGAGTAAAATTATTTGGTTTTCTCTAGCATGTTTTATCTTCATTTCTTATTCACTCTAGTTTATTTCTTCTTTCTTTTTTCCTCATTTGCTTCTCGCATTTTCTTGTTGCTAAGTAACCTCTCAAAAAATACTCAATAAAGGTCCTGCTTTAACATTGGTATACAGGGTGGAAGTTCCATCTGAAGGCTAGCAATTGAATGGACCGGGAACTTTGTCCATTCAGGCCAACATCATTACTATACGGCTCAACATGGTCTAAACTCTGGATCGCCCATCGGTAGGATACAAATTAAATTCCTCGAAAATGAAAAGATTTTCATATAGGTTATGGAACATGATACCCACCAAATGAGAATCCAAACCACTGTATAAAAAACATTATGCAAACACGATCCAAACTCAAACAAATCCAGAAAATACATAGCAATTAAGAATTGTATGCATGTATTAATGAGGTATCATAGTGTACATGCAGTTAAAAGGTGTCTTTATAAAATACAGTGAATTCTAATCCTAAATATAATACATGGATATTCAATCAAACAATAAGTCCCTATTTAAATTCCTACACACAAGAAACGCTAATATGCTTGTAAAACATTATCAGCTTACATGAAAGAAAACCATCGGACTTGTCAAATATTAGTGTTGGCTAATGAATTAATTACACGCTTTTTTAAGAGTTAAAAAACTAAATTGGCTATTATGTTATGTCTATGACTACCGGTTCAATAATATCTTGGTATCAAATAAATGCAAGACTACCTGTGCCCTGACCAAGAAGATACAAATCCACTCAAACCCTATTAGGACCCTAGGCTAAATCCAAATCATTATTTTAAAAAATCGATCAAGCTAAACAGAAGAAAAGACTATTGGATCTGGACAAAAACTTACCGTATCATGTTGCGTTCTTGACGGCAGCCTCTATTACACAATTTAGGATATGCTACTAGGATACTTAACCGAAAACCTCTTAATTATATCTACCTTTTGTTTTAATGTGACTAGAGCCATGCCTTAATCACTATAAACAAACTTTTTGGTGCAAATACTCCAATACCCCAATTATACCAAACTAATAGATTTCAATGCAACAAATCAAAACTTAAATTTTTGTGAGAAAATTGACACAAAAATTAATTTCCCACAAGAAATCAACCAAGATTAAGATCCATACCTCCCCAGTCTGAATGAAGCAACTGTTGAGATAGTTCTCATCCATCCAATATTGCAAATCCCCGATCCAAAGCGTCCTGATCTCGTCCTGCCCCTGCGCTGCCGCGTGCTGGTATTGAACCATTGGCTGCATCTGCTGCATCGCCTGCGCCTGCGCCTGCGCCGCCTGCGGTGGAGGGATCTGAGACGGCTGCTGGTTCCACATTGCCTGCGCCGCCTGCTGCTGCGGCGCCGCCTGGTATTGCTGCTGCTGGTACTGCTGCGTCGCCGCCGCCATCATCTGCGGCCACTGCTGAGGCGGCGGCGGGCCCATCTGGTACTGCTGCAGCGCCTGCTGCTGCTGCTGGTCCATTGGAGGAGGCGCCATGGCTGCTGGCTGCATCATCTCGAAACCCTAACCCTAATTATAAATCCAAGATTTTTATTTTGATAAAAAAAAGAAAGGATAAAGGATGGGATTTTTAGGGTATGAGAAAACCCTAACCCTAAGGGGGCAAAAAAAAGAGAGGCCGACGGTTTTGGAATGCGAGGATTATTTATGGGAGAGGACGAGGATTTGGGGAAAAAAGGAAATTATTTATAGGCACTAAAATGTTAAATAACCCAATAATAAGCCCTGATATTTATGCGGGGCCCAAGTAGCTATGGGTCAAAAGGTGGGGGATTTTCGATAGGGTGTATGTAGTTTTGAGATGGAGCTATAATCACATGCTTTGAGGTGGGAAAATAATTGCAATTTGCAAAGATATTTCTGGTGTCAATTTATGCATCTATAGTATTTATTCACCAATGTTCTATAAATTTTTTAAGTAAATTTTTCTCATGCCTCTCTTTCCAATTAAAAGAAAATCATCGTTTTTTTTAGTAGTTTATGTACACAAGAAAGTTGCGGTTTTGATAACAAATGATTTCTCAGTCATACGCGTGTAGAAAGAATACTCGACTTCAGAAAGATTCGAGAATAAATTTTTTCTTTTAACTGGTAAGCGATTGCCGTGTGATAGTTGTATGTAGTAGGAGCTCATATAATTCCAGAGAGAGGAAAATATAATATGTTTGATTTTATCGAATTGATGTATGAAATTTGAATATGTTGATATGTTAACAACTTGAAATGGAAAATACGGAATATATAACCGGCTACAAAATTCTAACTACGGACGACGCGAAAGATAAAATATGTAGATTATTCTCTTGCTACTTCCTTGATGGTTTATGGTGGAATAATTAGGTTAAGTCACAATACTTGATCACTTTATTAGTGTCAAAATCAAGATCATATGAAATAGCAACCTTCTCTAAACAATCCAATTTAAAGCATGAGTCCCCAGTCACTTAATTTTAAGGATGACTTCACTTTTATGCTTTCTCTCTTCTCCTAGGGCCCAAAACTCATGATGTTACTACTCATTGGATGCAATTCTAGATAAGCTCTCTATATTAATGATTAATCATATATGTGCATGTTTCTATTGACCAACACAAAAAAATTAATTATATGAGGTACCTCTAATACAAATGTACATGCATGCTTGGCAATAAGTTAGCCTGCTTTACTCACCATGTTCTAGATTTTTAAACAAGACCCGCATGAGAGAAAGGATTCATGCCGCAGACCTAAATATTTGGAATAAAAACTTGTTATTGTTGTTGTACCTAGATGAGAAAAAGCACACAAGAAAGCAAAGTCTTTATTAACAATGAACGGTCAATTTCGGGGAATTAGCGATTTTTTGAAAGAAATTAGCCAAATGGTTTTGGTTTAGAAATATTTACTAATGTGGTGTTGCCTAGATGATTAGTGGGAATTAGCAGTTTTTAACAAAAACCTCACTTTCAAAGTGCGGTTTTATACTTGGCAGCAAGCACTTCTAAATTTGATGGCAATTCTTGCTTTGGTTAAAACCGCACTTGTAAAGTGTGGTTTACAAGTCCGGTTTTAAACAATACTCACACCGACCCCACCACTTTTGTCTATTACAGTCTCATTCCCAAATAAATCCCAAGACCTCCATTATCTCCTTCAAACCGACTTCGTCTCTTAAAAAAAAACTCGTTCCTCCCTCCATCACTCTTCTCCAAACTCATTTTTATCCCAAAATCCCAACTTTCTAACCCTAACCCATTCTTCATCGTGCCAAGTATAAAACCGCATTTATAAAGTGCGGTTTTAACCAAAGCAAAAATTGCCACCAAGTTTAAAAGTGTCCGCTGCCAAGTATAAAACCGCACATAGAAAGTGAGGTTTTAGTTAAAAACTGCTAATTCCCACTAATCACTTAGGCAACACGATATTACTAAATATTTCTAATCCCAAAACCATTTTGCTTAGAAAAATTAACAATAGCTAAGTACCAAAAATTGTCCGCAAAGAACTGAAGAAAGATGAAACAATCATAAAAGGGGCAAACTCCCAAAGGTGCTACTAAGTTTTTTAAAAAAATTCAATTTTGGGACAACTCAAGCTTTATATGCAGGGGATATTTTATTGGTAAAGATTATGATAATGTGATGATGCTAGCTCCTATTTTTAGTTTACATGCTTAGAGGAACAATTTAGCTACAGTTTATCAGAAGACAGACATTTATGTTGCAAGGAAAAACGAATAAAAAAGTGGATCCTATTAAATTATAATTAAACCAAACTAACTACAAATCTAAATAGTTTATCGGATAAGAATTAAATGAGAAAATGAAACTGCTGGTCGTGGTTTTTCGATGGAGACCGAGACGAGTGAAGAATATTGTGTCAATAGAAGTAGTTTCGTGTCCCTCTCGGTGAATTTGACCAAATACACAAGGTAATAGAGAGATAGATTTAGTGAAAAATTTATGAAAAAAGAAAGAAGAAAACATTTATTTTAAGGCTTGGTATTATTTATAAGAAGAAGAAAAATATATGTTAAATATAGGATTATAAAAAGCTTTGAAAACAAAAGAGAAGTTTGTTGCAATTTAAAGGAATTAAGGAGAAAGAAATTAATCCAATTTAATTGTTAAAATAAGCATCATAAGATGACGTTGACCCGGTCAACAGCCTCTTTTGAACATCTCAAAACCAAGCAACATACAAGCATGGAATATATATATTTTTTAAATTAAAATTATGGATGAGCATGAGAATTGAACCGTATGCATAAGTAGATTAAAAGGCATACATTTGGTTTTGAAATACCAATATTTCCAACATATATTAATCAGTCTAAATATACATTTGATCACGAACTCGAAAAGGATTCAAGGCAAAAGAATGATCTGTAAGGAATTCAGAATGGTTACAAGCTTTCTAGCTTCATACACACGTCGATACCTTTACATATTATTACTCTTCTTACAAGAATTTCATGGATTCATAAATAGTTATGCTCTGCTTCAGAAGATGTCAAGTTGCAGAAATCGCCGGGTAAAGACCTTTCAGCACAGTAACAGCATGGGGATTAACATGAATGATGCTTGGTTTGATAATGATGTTCGACTTGGTCCGAGTTTAGACGAGCATCACAAACGCCAAAAACATGACGGCGAGCTGCTGAAGCCGCACGTCTCTTCTATCTCCACCTACAAAAGATGAAAACATGTAATATCAGGAAAATAAAATAATTGCACAATTGCGCATGTACACTAAGCTCTTATATCAGAGAGGGACTCAAAACAATCAAAGAGGGGGGGAAATATATTTTTGATATTTCGATATTGGTCATCTTAAATCCGTCAGAGTCTCATATTTGTATCTTTTATATTCATAAAAAAAAAAATTGCATCTTATATAAGACCACATGATGTGAAGCCCGCTTATTATATATTCAAACAAATTCCAAAAACACTCCTGCTCTTTCATTTGGTCATTTCAATGCCTGAAAAATCACAGAAGGTCATAGGGGAAAAAAAGGCTAATAAACGAAGCAACTAGAATACTTACCAACTTGTGAGGATGTTGCAGCTGGAAGTGCCGGCATCTTAATCGCTACAGCAATCAAGAGAATGAATGTTATGTTCATAACTAATCGGAAATTAACATGACAGAAGTTAAAGAGTACTATGATCTGCAAAAATATGCATATTGTCAACGAAGAGAAGCTTTAGGAGATTTAAGGCGCATGAATTAGCCCATCTTTGACCAGATATTCATTCGATTCTGCTTGGCATCATTCAGCTCATAGCTCGTCGAACTTGTGATTGATTGATAGACAAGTAAATCTAATGAATACAGGTAATATTTACTATAGCTCGTCGTTGTAATCATCCTCATTTAAGCCTTTCCTCATCAAATGGGATTAGAAGAAGTGGTATATCAAGAAAAGCAAGAAATTGAGCGGCATGGTCAATAGAATTTTGGCATCATTTAAAATGTTTGGAAATTATTTTACCTTGATATACATCGTTAACCACAACCCAACATCTTAAGATTTCGGAAAAATTGGTTCTTGACATGGTACCAGCACCATGAACACCATATTTCAGAAGGTCACGAGTTAAAAGAAATAGTTGTCAACCCCATTTATTCTAACTTCACACCCGAGAGTTTCCGCTGAAGGCATTTTCCACATGGCAAAAGGGGCCCATGAGGGAAGTGTTACGATTATGTTAGCTTGATGTACATCGTCATTCCACAACTCAACAGCTTAACCTTTTGGGTTATGTCCCAGTACTAACCCATACCAAACTTTACAAAGCCTTGGATCACTTAATACGCTATTTCAAATGGAAAGTACCATTTTCCCACTGCCGTTTGAGATCTTAAAGTGAATCCAGGATAAACACCCTGGGCCCTGGCAAATTGGAACTTCACTGTAAGTCAGCAGGAATTTTTTTATCATGAATTACAAATATTTCAAAAATATGGTTATGGTAATTACTCCAGTCGCCTCCAGTAATTTGAGGGTCGCTAATCACTATAATTGATAACATATCAGAATAAGCTCTGGTGTATAAATACATACCCCCCAAAAAAATCATATCGTATAAGCAATCACCATTTGCATTATGCTCCCAAGGACGTATCCAGTTATCAAAATCAGCCATGGTCTTCTCAGAAGACATAAGTTATTAAACTAATTGTGATTCGGTAGTAAATTGCTTAGTTGCTGGTTACTAAATGACCACAGAAACAACAAACTTGAATGTGTGTACAGGCGTATAAAAATTTACAGCTTAACTACTTTGTTTAGGCATTTTGTCCTACAGTATCTGAATATTATTGAAACATATGAGTATGGAAATGGGTTAATTTGTCGTAAATAAATTGGGCATGCATGTAAAACTACAGACATACTCTTATTGCAAGAAGATGTCGTGACAAGAGATGCTGAGGGCCAAGGAGCTGCAATATTGTCATTGAGATCGCAAGTGAAGCTAATCCCTGTGGTGGGGTCAAATGTTGCATCCGAAGGCAAGCTCGGCAGGAGACATCCAGACTCTGAAGCAAAATAACAAACTAAAATTAGTGCAAGTATGAAACCAGTGAAGCAAACAGCTCAGCCACTTTAGAAAGTGGAAGGTTTTAGGGTCTTGTTCACAATAACATATGGCTTTGTTTCATGCTATTCAAGAAGATTTCTCAGATATTAACTGAATTATATTCCCTGTTAGAATACTGGAGCTTTATAGTTCTCGTTAATCTCTCTCAATCAGAGAGCTACACAAACAATGTCATAGGTGCTGGTTGGTCTTAGAGACAGCTAAGCTTTTGCGAAAAGGATGATCATGTCAACACATATTTCTTTACAAAATAAGTTAAAAAATAATTATCACAGATGACACCAGAAGTACGAATCGATAACATATCAATATATATTTCTTTGAAGAATCATTCTCAACACTCATTCTTAGGAATAAAAGAGCAGGCAGGTTGTTTTGTGAGCATGCGTGGGTGGTTTAAAATAGTAGGGTGGCCGCAGTTTGTTTTGATGGACCTTTAATAACTGGTAAATCTGCCCTCCAATTTAGAATCAAGCATCAATCGCTCTTCAATGATCCTAAAATAAGTCGAGACCGTAAAAAAAGAAAATGCTGACCGTAAATCTAATCAAAGAGATGACCGTTAACATAGCTGAACAGAAGAAGAAAAACCATGCATCTGACCGCAGAAGATTGAGATAAAGGTCTTATAGTTGTTTGGATATCCAACCTAGTTATGTTGTATATCAGGACGAAGTCGTGCTAGATAGAATTCTAGAAACAATAAATAACAGGTCAAAACTTTTACCAATGTATATACATATTATGAGAATTAACCCAGTTCTCCAGTATCTGGTTCAGATATATGACAGTTCTATATATAGTTCTGCATTTTAAATAAGTATCAGTTACAGTACCAACACCACTAAATATATGGCATGGTACATCTTAATGCCTTGAGATGCCTATTATTAAGGTATGATATGTTCTCGATGGAAGGAGTTTCCATATATGTAAGATCAACAAAGCATTTGATCGAAATCTTTTAATTGATGCATGTAACAGTACCAACACCACTAAATATATGGCATGGTACATCTTAATGCCTTGAGATGCCTATTATTAAGGTATGATATGTTCTCGATGGAAGGAGTTTCCATATATGTAAGATCAACAAAGCATTTGATCGAAATCTTTTAATTGATGCATGTAAAAGTATAACAATCTGCAAAAGTTCATATTTAAAGGAGTCGGTCTCTAATATACAAGCTACACC
The DNA here is from genome assembly GCA_030015575.1 of Agapanthus africanus. Taxonomy (NCBI): domain Eukaryota; kingdom Viridiplantae; phylum Streptophyta; class Magnoliopsida; order Asparagales; family Amaryllidaceae; genus Agapanthus; species Agapanthus africanus. The sequence continues at coordinate 966,624,249 of CM057338.1, forward strand.
CAATTATAGATAACAATACAAGGGACAAAGTCAGATTAAAATAAATGTCAAGTAATAGAATGAAATTGCACTACAGAATTGATTGCAGACAAATTGATCGGGTAGGAGAAAACATATATAAAAGCACTGGTATTTAGATCAGTAAATAGAGACATCAGGAAGCTTAAATTAAATGCATTACCTTGAGATCCAACTGGATTTCGGCGGAAGCACCGGCAAGAGACAAACAACAACAACAACAACAAAACAATCAGTATGCTATCTTGTGATCCAAAATTGCATAAATAACACAAATCAAGTTTCCTTGTTACGACACTTAAGCTTACACTGCAATACAATAGGTTTACGCAACTAACCTTGGAGTGAAAAGTCTTTGAGAGTAATATGACAGGAGGTATAAATGTTCGTGCTAACATTCATTTTCTGTAACTGAAGCCCAAGCAAGGCAGCACAATCCAATGCTTGTAAATTGGTTATAAAACTTTGCTTTTGCAAATGAGACACGTAATTGCTCATAGAATGACAACAAGCCGAATGGTTTGTGATCATATTTCCACACTCTTTTGCAACGCCTTTCGTATCTGGTAAGACCAATGGACAAGCTGTAGCAAAGATAACATAGTTATTGCTTTCAGCTCTACTAGTTAAGGGAAGTACATGATCATAAAATCTAAAGATAAAAGAGACACAAAGATGTAATTAGCTACAAAGGAGAACAGTTAAATAAAATGAATATAGAAAATACGATCAGCAGAATACACATGCTTAAGAGAATAATATACGCGCCAACAAAGCAAGTTTTTTTAAGAACTTTTTTAGGAAAAACATCTCCTATACTGGAAAATGGCTCCAGAAATTGTGAAAGGGGGTTCAAATGAGTACACAAACGCCTTGATCAATAGATAACCGCCTGTGCATATTCCCATCTTGGTTAATAAGATGATATGTTATAAGCCAATATGCAATAAACAGATTGCATGAACATTTGTTAAGTTTTTATAGTCAACTGGTGCTATTTTGGAACAGGCAGAAATGGCATAAGAGATATAAATGTTACAAAAAAAGGACAGACCAAAGAAGGACCGTATAATGCTGCTGGATGCAAGTGGCCAGAGCCCACACCAATTTAATCATAGATGCCAAAATCCTAATCATGGAACAATTCATTATTATAATTAGCTTCAAGAGGCCTGCATAATTTGCTTGGTCTACTTGGCTACCCCACATTGATTCTCCTTGCTCTCCGTATCTGATTTGTTTCCTTCTATGCAAATAGGCATCCAACGTTTATGGGACTAAACAACCTAAGGAGCAGAGTAAAAGTTTGTGTCTGGAAATGGATGATTGTCTATAGGTTTTAAATCATAGGGGGAAAAGGTGTAAAAAATTTAAGCACAATATAGATGCAAAGGCACCAAAAGTATACAAAAAGAAATAATTTTGATAGTCTTTCAAACTGTAAGCCATGTGAGCATCTATTATTGTTTTAATATGATGGGTTAATTTCTTAATAGTTTGGCCAACTCTCCTTAACTATCGCCGCCAGGTCGTCTTCAGCAGAAAGATCTACCGACATAAACATCGACACTAGATAACAGATAGAATGCGCACCAGGAAGCAACAAATAGTACACTACTTAAGCAAATAAAGAAAAGTTGAGCATTAAAAAAAGGATCTTCCTAAAGCTACCTCCATTCACATTGCAGTTGGATATTCGTCTAAGCACTTGATTAGCAGATAGCGGATCAAGCCTGCTCGATAGCCATCTGAGGACAACATTTCTACAGTCATCCAACCTCGATGCATGTGCATGCTCCGGCACGGAACTAGTAATATCCATGCTAGGCAATCCACCATCTCTCGAAGAGATTCTTCTAGAAGCTTCAAGTATTGCATTTTGACATATCTGGCTGCAGCATTCATTAACTGCATCAACTTTCTTGCATGCAGCCAGGAGCTGAGACGAGTCCACAATACTCTCAAACTCAGTCGTATCTTTAACAGGGCATGAGCCTTCACTGAGATTTGATGGCTTAATTGCACAAATTTGTTGAAGATCATAACTTGAACCCTGGCTTCCCAAAATTTGCTGAACATCTGATAGGCAATAGTTAGCATGAGTAGAGTCCAGAGCAAGCATCCCGGATTCTTTGCTTGACTGTCCTATAAGAATGTTAATAGTGGCTCGCAATTGGGGACAGCAAATTACGTTGGCCAAGAATGGAGCAAAGGAGACCCAGCAGTCGACAGAAGTTGTCTTTATCAAACTATCAGCAGCGGAAAAGTTTAATGTACATTGTCCTGCAAGCAAAAAGTCAATTACATGGATGAAGATTAAATTGCATGCGCCATGATTAAATCATACCTGATAGCTTTGGTGTGCTGTTGTTTAGGAATGGTGCTAATGGCGCAGGAGCAAGAAAAGGTACTAATGGTTGGGGGGCACTATTGGGAGAAATTTCTGGCATTGGCAAAAGTGTGTTGTCCTTTTCTTTTGCTGCCATCGAGTCCATATGATGCACAAGCGGTGAGCCATGTACGACACACTTATCCAATGCACAAATGAAGCCCTGTAAAGCTGAAATAAACACAATATGACTTAGTATAATCTTAGAAAGTTAATCCCGTCGAGTTCTTATTGTGCAATACAAGTAGGGGTGGATCCAGTAAGAGTCCAGAGGGGACACATGCCCCCATTGAAATTTTGAGCGAAAAACATCTAATATCGATTTTTTTAAAATTTGGGATTTTTTGCAAATACATTACATATGTTTATGACATAAACAAAACTGTAGTAGCCTTTAGGTCAAGTGGTAATGCTTTTTGTTTCCCAACAGAAGATCATGGGTTCAGTTCCCACTCCTACTCAATTACTTTGAAATTAGGCTTTTTTTGTACTTCTCAAATGATATGACGATTTTTATATAATATTTATTTTAAACTACTTAATGTAATCTTGCTTCGTTTGGTGCCCCTCGGTGGAAATTCTTGTGTCCGCCCTTAAATACAACTGGACATATTAATGATAATATGCACAACTAGACAACAAGAGCTTTGCTCTGTCAAGCAGATAACAAATCTCGGAAAATAATAAAATGGACTTTTCCCACAACCTTGCTGCACCAATCTAAAGCCTAGGATCCCTCAATAATTATTCATAGTAGAAGATATGGATTTCAATAATCCAATGTATTTAGCCAATCATCTAAGAGAGACATAGGTCCCAAACTTCAGCCTTTCCTCATCTAAGATTCCCAAATACACGTAACGCTATTATTCAATCATCTATACAAAAAAAATTGAGGTTGTCATAGTTATGCAAATTGATTATACAACCTGTCTTCAGAAAGCTATGGAGCATGAGGACAAATGAACAACTGTTGATGATATAACTGACTTAGGCGACGGCATCCCTTCATATAAACATAACATGGTGCTTGGTAAAGCTACAGAACAAGGATTGAAGAGGGAGATACATTATAAGTAGGTATTAGGTGGGTGTCCACAAAAAGAAGATAAGAGCATGGTTGGTTGTATGCAAAAGAAAGGCATGCATAACATATCCTCTCCAATGGTAAAGCATATTTCAATGCAGGTGTTGCTATCTATGGTACTTCCATTGGATTTGGAGTTGGAGTTAGGTTAGAGTTTAGTTTCTTGCATTAGACGAACAAAATCACATATAATCACTTTTTTTTATGCAAGTGAAGTGCAAAGATTTAAAAGATCAGCATGGCTTTATGAATCAAAATGTTCGGCAATTAAGAATGACAATGTCCAAAAAATGGTGTTTAGTTGGAATGAAAATGTTGAGATGGATGAGAGATAATCCTCTAAAAGATAGGATAACGAATAAGTGTAGTCATAAGAACTGCAGGTCTCTTCCATAGAAGATAAGCGAGCGAGAACCGGTTGAGATGGACATGTGCAACAGAGACCAATGAATGCCTCGGCTTGGAGAAAATTGTTGTTGTCGTTGTTAATGGTGCGACAATAGCTAGAGGTAGACCTAAACGAACATGGGTAGAGGTAGTTATACGTTAATTGCCAATTTAACCAAGGAGATGGCAATTAAGGCCTTAACAAAGAAGATTGCAAGGAATATTCATATAGCCGACCCTGGAAATTTGTTGCTGCTGCTGTTGTCGTCATCGTCAAAGTGCAAAGAATTTTTCAGCAGGCTCAAGGTCCCCAAGGCAACCAAGCAAATGATTTGAGCATCCGTGGTTGTAGAATCCTTACCCATAAGTTAGCTGCTATAAGCAACTTTGTTGTATGTGTAGTTATGTGTGCATGCGTCTCGCATATGGTCTTCTAATTATGATATAAGAATCCAAAGCACTTTCGCATGCAAACAGTAGGTAAATCTATGGTATGCCCAAACTATTGTCATCACTCCACAATGTCTATAAAGCAAAACACACTCTCATGGTGGCCTTGTGGGTGATACAACTCGCTAGGGAAAACATAATAAACAACGATAACTTGCTATATTTTGATCTACTGCAAGATTTGTACTGACCGATCCACTAAAACCTACATGATTCAAAAGGATTAACCCCCCAAAAAAATCTCCAACTTAAACCAGGCTTCAACCCACACATTTCAAAGCTTACACCGAAGAGGGCTAATAGGCTTATAGCCCACATGGTCCAAAAGGGGGAAGCTCCTTCAAATCATGGATCCAAATTTATTTAGCACTTATCAATGTCCCGTTCTATCCGATGACGTTCTAATTTCTAAACCCAATTTGAGAAAGACCTACTTAAAAAATTCAATTGGATGTGAGACATTTAACCTGAACTAGATGACCTCTATACCTAAAAGCTCAAATTGATGGAGGAAAGCCAACAAACATAAACAAGCAATCTTAACTAAAACCAAGGATCAAAAAATATGATTTACACAGTAATTCACTTAAAGTCCCTATGTTTTGCATTCAATAAACAGTTTCCATCACTATGAGCAGATTCATTGCATGACAAAGAGCTCAAAATGCCAACTTGAAACAAAAAGAAGAAGAAAGTATAAAAGCTAACCCCTAACAATCAACCAAAACTTCACTTTACATAACTAAAAGACATTTCCTGTAAAATAAAATAAAAACCTATGAAAAAACAAACAAATCAAAATCTTGCACCAAAATTCCCCATACCCATTTCCTAAAACCCATCAAACAACAAGCAAGATGTCAACTTTCCTACAAATTTCACCAAAATAACAAAAACCCATGAAAGGGGATGAGAGATTTGCTCACCGAAAAACAAAGCAAAGGCCCTGATAGCCGCTGCCCCCATATCCAGCGAGTCGCTGTCAGAAGAAGAAGAAGAAAGGAGAGATTTTGATGAAATTATGATGAAGTGTGAAGAGCATGACTACAGGTGGAGGTGGTGGAAGTGGTGGTGGCGTTATTAATTAGTACAAAGGGGCAAGTGTGGGGTTGCTGCTTTTATTGGAGTTTTTAGAGAGAGAAAGAATAGGGGGAGCGGGGGAGAGAGAGAGAGAGAGTCCAAAGATGGGCATTGAATGCAATTTGTGGCTCTGTTCTGGGGACAAAAAGCAGCTGTACTCCACCAGAGTGGAGAGAGAAGAGAGTGACACCTTCACAAATTTGCAGTTCGGAAATTATTCCTTCGGCGGGTTCGAAATTTCGGATTCGAGAAACCATTGAGAAAAAATCTACAGTTATTCGGAAAATATTCCGTGAGTATTCGGAAAATGTTTGGTAAGGATTTCGAGCAAGAAATTAATATATGAGACGCTGGGTTTTGATATTGCGAATTATTCGCTGTTTTTTGTAAATTATTCGCTGTTTATTTGAATTATTCACAAATAAATCACGAATTATTCGCGCATTGAAACGTTCACCAGTGGCGATTAAATCGGAGAATTAATCGGCCGATCAAAAATTCACGAGTTATATGACTATGATAACTGCACACACACTCTCTCTGCTTGCAACACACGCCTACCACAGGGACGGCCTTCAATATTATGATTGTGCAATTTCTTTATTGTTGAGGGGTGTGTTTGTAAATAATTAGCATCTAATAATCAACTCAGGATCTTTTTGTTTAAAAAAGTTGGTTTTTTTTTATATACATCGACCAGGGATAGGGTGCATTGTCCAGACCCATGGGCACTCCGGGACTAGAGGCCTATTTATGAGAAGAGGAAAAAAGTAAACACGGTCCCGCAGAGCTCATAGGTCTGGACGCCTGCCTGTATGGTCCCTATAGCCACTTATAGCTATATTAGCCCACATCAAGTTTTAAATCATGATGATATTTTCCTAACGGAGGAGGTATACTAACCTTTATACCAATTCCAGCCGAATAACCAAGGAGCAATAGCTTGGTTGGTACGGCACTTCTTTCTCCAAGGGGAGTGTGGGGATTCGATCTCAGTGGGGAAAGCGGCCGCAATTTAACGCTTTCGGGGCAAGCCAGCGGGTCCTTTGCGGGTGTGTGATGCGCGCTTGTATGTGATGTGTGTTGTATGTATAGGTCAAGGCTTATAGATATAAAAACATCCGGTCGAATACCGGTAAATCTATACCAGGAAATGCCAGCCGATAATGTATGTATCATTATCTTATCACGAAGATAATACAGGTCAATATATCGGTACTGGTTATAGATCGAAACAGGGGTATGTATCGGTTCTTCAAACATTTTTTTAATACAGCTACCGTTGCAATCTATAGATAATGGGCCTAATATCATGGGCTTGTGTTGAGCTAGTTTCTTATATCGGGCCGAAGTCTTGTGTAGAATTAAGCTATCCTTATGTAAATCCAAACTAAAATCTTACTCTCTTCCAACACAAGGCAACGAGGCATATAGATATTAAGGAAAATGCAGCATAAATAAAGTTGAGCCTCACATGTTCTAGATTCATTGAATTGACCTTGCCACTATTAAAAGCCATATATGTGAGATGCACCCTTCATTCTTCATTCTTGTGTTAAAAATAGAAGTTGTTGGCAAAGTGTTGGGGCAATTAATTACTATCTTGACCTATTTGTAGACACTCATTCATTATTGTTTGCGACAAAATTAATGATTCTAGCGACTTTGATGGCAATCGAGCCGGCCATAACATGCCACACACATGCATTTCCAATTTTCATATTGAAACTAAAAATGTATAAAACTAAAAAGATCTCGCCGAGAGTTTGCTGAATAAGAAAATGAAGTCTTTTCTGATATTAGAAAGAATGTCACTGATACTGGTGTTTGCCGTGTTCTCCTCTCCATCACGAGCCTCAATTATGTCAGCATCCATAGAGCATACCTTGTAACAACTTGTGTTTGTGTATTCTTCTTAATGCTTTTACAGCGGGTCGTTTTACTGTCGAGCCTGATGAATCTTGTATTTAGGAAAAAAATTAAGTGAAACATAAGTCAAAATGCCGCCAACTTGTGTTGCTAGCAGCAAGATATTGATTTGTCCGTTTTGATCCCTTTTGTTATAAAAAGGATAGACATATGGATATTATATTAATTTGAGAATAAAATTTGGCATTATATAAAGTGCTTTTATCGATTTGATTAGGGCTAAAACGTGCATATTAAGAAAAGCTAAACGATAGAAAGGTCCAAGATTAGCACATGTAATATATTAACCATTCAGAATATATAGCTCTCAGCACATCATAGATTCAAATGTTAGTGTATGCAAAGAAGTTTTTGCTACCATCTCGCTGTCATGTGTGCCTTCTTTTGCGTTGTTTTTGTAATCTAGACAAATGCTCAATGTACATCGCATTAGGCTCATTTCTTCGCTCAAACTTTGACCTAACAGGGAAATGGGAATATAAAAGGATCCTTTAATTATATAACAAAAAAGACGATATCAAGCCAAGGGAAAAATAAGGACAAGAACACGGAAAAACGTCATCTATGGCTGCGAACCGCTGCTATTCAGATACTAATTCAGGTATGCTTCGTAGCGTAGGCTTCCATTGTCGATCATGATCCTTCGTACGCATGTCGTCGCCCATCATCATCAAATCCATCAAAACGTCTCGAACCGTCAAATCTTTCCTATCGATCCGTGTCACCAGATTCTCCAGTTGTTTCTTTGTGATCTTCATCTTGATCTTCATCTCCGTCGAGATCACTTCCTTCTCCACCGTCAAATCCATGCCTATCTTATCATCGCACGCCGTGCAGGTTTCAAAGACCCAGTCGTCCTTGCCGTCGTCGACCCATGTTATCGCTCGTTGTTGATCGATGCAGTTCCCCATTGATCTATACTCTTTTTTTGGTGCAATGGGATGGAAGAAGATCTAGCGGTTGTGGAGATGGGAGGTTTTATATGGAGGGAGTCCATTGGAGAGGCTCATCATTAAGACAAGGTGGTTGGTCAACGCCTTAATCAGAATGCCACTTCGGATTACATGCCTCGGTCCTACGTGGCATGTGATGTGGAGAAACCATCGGCACGGTCACGGCTATGCATCCGAAATTGCTTAATCTGCCGGCTTGTAATTCCTGCGAGAGTCTACCAGAGAGACAAATATCACGGGACCCACATGTTTGGCACAAATATCTAGATGTTGTGGGTCCCACCGTTTTCCGGTCGGGTTTCAATTCGGTATATAAAGTATTACTCTTTTCGCGCAGAGTTGATGGTGGGACCCAACAGGGTGGGAGAATGATGACGTGGCATGTATGAAGCTGGATGAGGGCCCACTTCTGAGCGTAGCGTGAACGGGGCTGGAGGAGGGTTCTTTAATGCAATTGCTGAGGGGCAAAGTGTGAACGAGGTTTCAAAATGGGAATCTTAGGTTTTTGTATTTGAAAGTTATTTAACTGGGTAAACTGTCAAAACCAACCAAAGCAGCTTTTCCGGCTGACAAAAACCCTCTTGTCTCGAAATGGTTGTCAAAAAAAACCCGGAAATTTTTTTGGTTGCCAAAAAACCCATGTATGTTGCTGCATATGCGTTCTATATCCAGTTATTGCGTGATATCTGTACAGTTGCATGCGATAACCATGACTTATTTATATATTTCAAGCAACTATAAAGATAGCGCAAAAAACATTTTTTTAGAAACTTTTAGCAACTGCTTCGAGGGCAAGGGGTTTTTGTCGGCAGGAAAAGCTGCTTGGGAGGCTTTGACAATTTCCCCTATTTAATTTTATTCTTCATCTCTCATAATTATGATGCTTTTTTTAAAAAAAAATTGAATTAATCACTTAACAATCTCTCACATGGAAAAGAGAATTGATATCAGCCAAGCTAAGCCTAATTTGTATTATAACGCTTTAAAGATGCTTTTAATCTATTTCATGGAGAGAGAGAAAAAGATGCTTCTAATATGGCTCTATCTTATCTTTTTTCTTCCATAAAGTTATCTTACCTTAAAAGAAAATCGGTATAATTGGAAGAATTGATGGGCAAGGAATTTTCTTAGTTGAAAGTGGCACATGACAAGCTGAGGGGACTTTTCTTCACTCTTGACTTGCACCCACATCTAAAAGGATTTGAGTCTGTATTCATTGAAACTATTTAGAAATAATAAATTTTCACACCGCATACGATGAATACAGAGGATACTATTGTAACAGCAAAGAATGTATTGCTGCAAATTTCATGCATCTATTTAGAGGTATTAAGTTTAGATAATAGAAAAGTGGCAAACCGTTAGGAGTTGCAATTAGAAGTTAACCGAAGGATGGCTTTAAGTAACCTGATAGATAATAGATTGAATCGAAATAAAGATACACTGAAATTAAATAATGTAATATATATGTATGTTTGTGCGCTCGCGCGTAATGGAAGATATCAAGAGGACTCAGAGTCTTATCAATTATGAAAACTCACGCCCGTGAATAATCAGAATCACCGTCTTGATCAGAGATAGCAAAAAATTTATAACCTAAAAGAGCATAGTTTTTGCATAAAACTTTCATCTTCAATATAAGAGGTTGCCGGTTTGATTTTCCCAAGGCCGCCAAAACAATAATTAAGTTTTATAGAGTTTTGGCAATTAAAGGCTTTTACCGATTTCACTATCAATTGCGTTGAATTACCAAAAGAGAGACCATCATTATTATAAAAAAAACTAGGTATCGTTAGGCAACCAACCTATACTAAACAGCCAATTGCCTATAATGGCTATCTGAAATTAGGGTCTTTTTGCTAAATGGACACTCAAAAAATGGTCATTTATTTTAAAAAAACCAATACTTGATAATTCCTATTTACTCTATCAAAACTCTAAAAATTTCTAAAGGATCACTCGACTTGCCAAAAAATCACTTTCTTTCAGTCTATCAGACATCTAACAAAGGGATGTCTGGGTTAGGGTTTTAAACCCCGAAACACTTCTTTTACATCTAAAATCTTCAAGTTCGGTCCCAAATCAAAATCAGGGTTACAGGTTTGCACTATCAAAACTCAATTTGCCCTATCAAAACTCAATTTGCCATGGAAACATGATCTTCTTCCTCAACCTTCTCTTACCATGCACTGGTGGATTGTCAACATGGTCAAATTCTACGCCGAGTGTCGACGCCACCGTCGCCAAATCAGTGACGTCTCTCCATATCAACACGGCGTCAAGGACCTTTTAAGTTGTCCAAAGCTTAATATTAGGTCATTAGTTTGAGGCCTCTAAGTTGCTCAAAGCTTAGTGCTAGGTTTTTTGTTTGTCTTTTCTAAGCAGAGTTATATATATAGAATAATGGGAAAATGCGTCGTGGTAGAGAATTTTCTTCCATGGTGTCAAAAAAATACACCCATCATGATTTTATCCAACGATCAGCATCCATCATCTTCATCCTTATCATCTAAGATATGGATACATCAAATTTCATGTGATTCCATAACTTTTTCACCGTTGTATCAGCAATGTAAAAAGTTCTATTGTCGGTAAACCGTTAATTTTGTACCCGCTGAATCAACGGGGAAAAAGCGGTAGAATTGCATGAAATTTTGTGTATCCACATCTTAGATGATAATGATGAAGATGATGTGTGCCGATCGTCGGAAAAAATAGCGGAGAATGTATTTTTTCAATATTATAGGAGGAAATTCACTCCTATTTATTCTCTCTCTATATATAGGAAGAGAGAGGGAGAGAGGAAATATGCCATCAGAGAGAATTTTCTCCTATGGTATATACAGAGGGAATAATGCAGGAAAGAGGCCACAAGAGGGAATTTTCTTTTATGGGTTCAAAAAATACACACTCCACGATTTTATCCGACGATCGATACCCATCATCTTCATATTTATCATCTAAGATATGGATATACCAAATTTCATATGATTCTGCCTCTTTTTCACCGTTGAATTAACAATGTCAAAAGTCCTATTTTCGTTAAGCCGTTAATTTTGCACCCACGAAATCAACGGTGACAAAACGGTAGAATTGCATGAAATTTGGTGTATCCACATCTTAGATGATAAGGATAAAGATGATGGATGCTAATCGTCGAAAAAAACGGTAGAATTGCATGAAATTTGGTGTATCTACATCCTAGATGATAAGGATGAAAATGATGGATGCCGATCGTCGGAAAAAACGGTGGGGAACGTATTTTTCGACGCCATAGAAGAAAATTCCCTTATATAACCTCTTCCCCCTCCTATATATATATATATATATAATGAAGAAAAGAGACCATATGAGGCTTTTTAGTCAGATGGTTGCAAAATACTACACCCTCCACCGTTTTGTTCGACGATTGGCATCCATCATCTTCATTTTTATAATCTAATATGTGGATACACCGAATTTCATATGATTTTACCCCTTTTTCACCGTTGAATTAGCACTGTAAAAAGTTCCATTGTCGGTAAACCGTTAATTTTGCACCCACTAATTCAACGATGAAAAAGTGGTGAAATCACATGAAATTTGGTGTATCCACATTTTAGATGATGAGCGCTGATTGTTGAAAAACATCATGGAGGATGAATTGTTTCGACACCAAAAGATTAAATTCCCTCCTATGGCATTTTTCCTCCATTACTCTCTCTCTCTCTCTCTTTATCGCTAAGTTGCACTTTTATTTTTTTGGCGTTTGATACCGTGAATTCAATAATTAGACATAGCTACCATGAATTGACACTTCCGGTTGCAACCTAATACTATTTTACTGGCGTCAATCACAGAAATATGAAAGTTCTATAGTATACCCATGGTATCTATTTGCAATTATTACAATTCATGATGTCGATCGCTAAAAACATAAAAATTCATCGGTAAATTTCCGGGCCCCCCTATATATATATATATATATATATATATATATATAATTGGGTTGAGGGTAGACTAAAAAGTGGACTTTTCCAAAAAGATCGTGGAGAAATTTTGTTTGTGGTTCATGATTGAGAAGTACTGTGTTTTGTGGTTTTCAATTTGGGTATGGATGATTTCTGATCATAGAGAATTGCTGGCTTCACTGAGGGTATGTTTGGTTAGCAACAACAAAAATTGCATCTTGATTTTCTGTAACAAATGTTGCATGCAGCATTTGCTACAAAAAAAAATGACAAAAAAATGACCCAAATCCATTGTTTGGTTATTTTCAAGTTTTGTAATTGGATTTGCAAATCCAAACTATTTCTTGTGTTTGTTTGAACCAAAAAGTAAAAGAAATGCAACATTTGTTGCAAATTTGCATAAGCAGCATATACAAAGCTTATGTGGCACCCATAATAATCACTATACTCACCATTCCCAAAGTTACAACTCTTGTTACAGCCGCAACAAAATGTTGCAAGAATTTGTTGTTTTTTGCATTTCCATTTCCATTCCCAACTTAAGTCTGTTGCTAACCAAACATGAGAAATGGAGATTTTTTGCATCTGAGTGTTGCATGAATCTCTATTTCCTAGCGACCTAGCAACCTCTAATTCTTTGGTTATTTTAGGTTAATTAGGCCAATCGGTCGGAAAAATTTACTGCTAATTAATTAAAGAAAACAACTTTAAATACATTTGTTTTGAAAAGGGCAAAAAAAAAAACAATTTTAAATACATGTGATTTTTCTCTTTCATTTGGAAATGGGGACTTGAATGGCTTATTCATGATTTTGGAATCCAACTCTTGATTGATCATTTCCATTATGTTAGCACCTGATTTTTGATCATTCCATCCTCCGTTAGTCCCCATGCTTTCATTGTTAAATATGAGAACCTGTTTGTGACGACCAGTCATATTTACAAAAATTAAATAAAAATGTTTTGTTTAAATTTAAATACTTTTCACCATCTTATTTTGAGAATATTTAAGAATTTTTTTTTGTTGAAGAGGGATATTTATTTGATGAAAGAAAACAGGGGAAGTTTTATTCAAAAAGTGGTTTTTGGGAGGAAAAGAATTTTAAAGTAAAGAAAATCAATATATTATATTTTTAAAGTAAATATAATGTTCTTAGAAATTTTTAGAAATTTATTTAAGAATTTTTGGAGTAAAAATGAATTTTTTTGAATTATTTTTGTGGAAAAAGGTTTTAAAATTAAAATGGTCGCTGACGTCATCGCTGACGAAAGCGTGGGGCCCGCGGTTCTGTTCTCAGCGCGTGGCGCGTGTCGAGAGAAGATGGCGCCAGCGGGGGCCTCCAGGGGCTTATTTGTAAATTCACACTAAATTTTTACCCTATACATAACCCAGAAGTATTTGGCTCTTTTACCCTCTGAAGAAAATTCAATAAATCCTGAAAAAATTCCTAAAAAACCCATAGCCCTATGTTTGTAGTTTCTAAACCGACTTGTATTTTTGTAGGTTTACCTTTTACCCGGTTTATATCGATTCTTTGTTGATGCATCAATGAGCTTATCTTGCTGGGTGAATGCTATATTTAAAAACCATGTTAACTTGGTATCTAAATTTCATCATTAAGTGTATTAAAGTCATTTTTAAAGTATATCTATGGGAAAATTCACATTTTCGCTAGATTGCTTTTTATCGTCTTGTCATCAATCAGGTAACCATTTGGCTACTAATCACACATTTTTGTTGTCATGATAGTTTAAGAATATAAACCTATCTCATTTCGATTAGAATATGTGAACTATTTCTGGTTTTATCCATATCGAACGAAATTCCATCCCAAAAACTAGTTAGGATAGAAATTAAATTTTGGAGACCCTGAATCCACCCATAATACTAGTCATTATAACTATGCCATGCTATACAATATTATGACATCTACCTCATACTAGATTGTTAAATATTTGACCCAAATTTCAAGATCATAGGATATTAAAACTTAATCCGCATGTTTATCTTGAATTGATACACCGGATAAAACCAATGCTTATTATATTCATTGTTATGCTCTTTAATATTCTTGCATCATATACTGTCGTGTATTGGTTGAATACCAGAGTCGTAAATATCGGGAAGGCATATGCTATTGTATGGCTTGAAGCTAAGTACTACGATGGAATGAGATACATACACGATGTATCTCTTGATCCACGACACTATCTCTAGTCTTCTCATATGATGTTCCGACATTACGAACGGAATGTTCACGATGCTGCGTCACTGGTTCGTGAATTTTCATTTGCAATGCATTGCATCACTGGAGCTCTAATGAAGCTCATACCATGTATTGAAGACAGCTACAATATGTCGTATATGGAAAAAAGTATACTAGGGAACAAAGTGTCATTGGGAACAAAGCGTAGTTATGACGACGGCGTTACACCTCTTGAACTCATGTCGAGGCCACCTCTTAAATCCCTAGGGAGTTACCTTTTGAACTGTATAGGTGCGGGTACTTACCGAGATGTTTGTGGGCGCGCGCGAAACCCGATATGTCCAGTTAAGCATCCATGATATAAAATGATTTTTACCATGTTCACCATGACAGGTCAGGTCAAGCATTCATAACAAGAAATGATTGTTTACCATGTTTATAATGACAAGTATTACATGCATCCAAGACACGACACTAAATGATTGTTTACCATGATTACACGAAATTGATAACATATTGTTTCCTGCATGGTATAATTCAACCAACATGTGACTGCATGTTTAACCAACCGTCTGATTTTACTGCTACACACATGATAACATTCTTTATATATATTATTATTATTATTTATCTCGGTAAACTTATCCGAGCGGTAGTTTGCTGACGGATATTTCTGTCTGATTGAAATGTCCATCAGCGCGCGATGGCCTTTATATAGAAGATGAAGTGGTGCAGGCAGAACAAGAACCATCGGCGGAGGATTTAGCGTATGTTCAAACGCAAGTGGGACTCGACCAATCTCATCCTGAGATCCGTTTCAGATGTTTTTTCTTATGAAAACTCTTGATGTATTTAACCTTATCTTTTGGCGTTGCTTACTCATGGATTTTGCTCAAGAATCACTAAGTGCGCAGTGGGCGAAAGAAACCGATCCTGCTTTGCCAACATGTACGTACATCGGACAGTGCACAAGCGCATGCAAATGTTTGTGAGCATCTCTTCCATGAGTAATGCCCTTGCTATCAAAAATGGAGCCAATCATTTAAATGCCCTTTTCTCATAAATGGAGAGAAAAAAAAGCTAGAGCTACAATGTAATTATAGAGTAGTGACGGTAAATAGGTTAAAAACGAGAGAATGCCAAAAGCCAAAAGAAAGTTAATATATTCTCTTATTAAGTATTCGTTAAATAACTTGATTGTAATTATTAAGTAATTGTGACCAAATTCGTGGTATGGACTTCGATCAATGTGTAACCCCTTACATTTATTCATTGAATCAACATGGCAATCAATGTGGGTTGTTAGGGCCATTTATTAAAATATGCGCTTTCATTGAATCAATTGTTTAATGTTGATACTTTTGGTTTAGTCACAACAATGACTTGGAATTTCAAGCATCATGAGCTGTTTATATATGGTGCTTGAATCAATTTTGAAAGCCACCTATAACTCTTGGCCTTGCTTACCCATCATTAATCTAAATGTATCCGCAGGTCAATTGTCACCCAGACTTTCAATAATTATGAACTAAATGATAATTAATAATCATAAACTAAATGAAAACACTTAAATGTACATGCCATCACCATTATATTTTTATATTAAATTCACTCTTCTACGTTTTGACTTTTATTAATATTAGAAAACAAAACTCAAATTAAAAGAGAGTGCGTAACAAAAGGGACTCCATAGACTACCAAAACTTTGCTTTCATTTTTTCTTGGTAGAGTATTATAGATTAATATATATATAAAATAACTTGGTTTTTCTCTGTTATATTTTTTCAAAATATCCAACATATATTTTGATGTTTATGATGTTTTTTTGATGTTAACTAAGTTTGTTTAAGTTGATATATGTTGTTGTTTCTATATTGTTTCACTAGTTTTTTATGATATTGCTTGCTCAGCTTGCAATTTATTTGTATTATTTATGCTGTTGATTATCTTGGAATGGTTATTGTTTCTACTGGAAGGCACCCTTACACTCGCAGGAGATATTTTCGAATTTAAGCATGCACTCAAGCACTCATAGAGACTGAGAAAGTTTCAAAAAAGAAAAGAAAAAATTAGCTTTGTGACATTGATTATTATGGATAACTTTCTTTCTTTCTTTCTCTTTTTTGATCATAGGATTAAGATGATCTTTAATGTTGAAAAGTTAGGATAAACAAATATGGTTTTTTTTTTTGTTATCGGCCGTCCAACTTTTATTCGTCTTGACATGCATGTGCCGATATGATCTTAAAACCAAGTGATTATTTATGTGATGATATTGGATTGTTTTGAATTGCTTTTGAACTGCATGAAAGCACTTGTAGCACATTGGTAAAGCCTTGCACTGTTGTGACATAACCCCTATGATTGAATCCCCCCAGCCACATTATTATTTGTTGATTTTCTTTTAATCTTTTAGAAGCTCAAAAGTTTGCACGTGCACAACACGTAAAATGAAAAATCACAAAATAATCAAACACGTGCGCTGAGATATACCAAGCGACAGGGACACGTGGCGGAGATCCGAGCCCATCACACCGGATTTGGACCGGCGAGATATGAAGGGGAGGCCGGCACCGCCGGGCATATCCGTAGCGATTGCCTTGGAATTTTTCCCCAGGCACCCCTTGGCCTACCCCACTACCTCCATATCGTTATTCTGCAATTATCCAGAGAATTTGAAATCACTATTAAAACACAATTTTACTGCACATTTTAATTCTCAAATTTATTACCCTAAACCCTAATTTTCCCTATAAATATCACACTATATTTCACCCCTCCTCATTCATAAATCCCATACAAAAACTCTCTAAAATTTCCAAGTTGTACAAGTGGAGTTACCAAAGGGCAAGATTTCGGTGACGTTTTGGGAAGAATCCGGCGACGAAACGACTTCCCGACGATTCCAATAGCTTTCTCTATCTCTCCTTTTTAATTTCAATCTGTAAGTCCCTTTCACCCTTCGCAACTTCTAGTCTTAAACATTTTCTTTTCAAAACTCGTCGGAAGCAGAGTTATTACGCCTTCCGACTCTCTTTTCTTTAAAAACACAATTTCTCTTAAAAAAATAAATCACCATATTTTCTTATAATATTTAACAAACATAAATAAATATATTAGAACAGGTTTCATATCAAAATAATTCGTATTGCAATTTCTATTTCATTTTTACAGTAAAATATCATCATGTTTACATACGACATTGTTTATTCATTTTACCCAAATACCTTTAGAAAACGCACGAGATAATGACCTAGCTCATCACAACACACATTCTTGACATAGCACGATAATTTGTGGAATATTAGTTTGTGGGAAAATACGAGTTTACATTTAAATACCATAAACATTCAAAAACCGTTTTCTTTAAAAGCGTTACCTGATTCCTTGCAATTATGCCTCTACAACCTATTTTGGGGAACCCCATTCGGGATAGTGCGGGTTATCGCACGTCCTCGAGCCTAGTAGAGCGAGATGCATGTTGGCTTTCGGCAGCGCCCCGGCCTTCAATCCGTGACCAAATGTGGAACAAAAATTTACAAAAACCGGTGCTAATGGAACCCATTCCTATGGATCTACCATTAACCCTACACTAGCAAACTAGAAAGAAGTTTAGATGGTTATACCGAATGATCCGTGTCCTTCGGTCTTCAACCACTTTCCCAAGCTCCTCGAGGCTTTCTTGATTAAGTTTGATCTCCGGTCTCCCTCCATCGAAAATGATCCACCCAAGAGTCTATGAAACGAGCTCTAACCTCATAGCCGAAATAACTAGGGTACCTAGATCGCTACACTAGATACCGTAGAAGAAATAGAGAGTGATGAAGGATTAATTTGTCTCAAGACACTCTAGGTTTCTCAACACATGAGACTTGTAGGGTGGAGGTAGAAGAAAATGCCATGAGGATGAGAGTTTTGAGAGCAACTCAAGAAAAAGAATGGCTAACCCTTTTGTTGTGTTGTGAGTGATCTATAAATAATGGAGCCATCCCAAGTAAATATCTCAAGCCTCTAAAAATATCTTAAGTCAACAAAAATATCTTAAGTCAACAAAAAATATCTTTAAGCCAATATAAATCTCAACATACAAAAAGATTAAGTATGCTAGAATAGTAACCACTACTAAGCCATGCCACAAAATATGCAATAAACACCTCATTCTCCACCTCAATAACCTTTTAATCCAAAAAGGTTTAAACCATAACGAGGCGTAATCTTATAAGAAATTACAAGAATACCCATCATCCGTATATACATACCCGCATCCGTATTCCGAAGAATACGAATACAACGAGACGAAAATAATCCAATAATATAATACCAGGATCCGGTTTAAACCAAAGCCCACTAATATTATCCGTCCGAGTCATGATACGCGCACAAGTGCACGTATATGATTGAACCCTGCCGTAAGACCATACGGCCTCTACATCGTTTCGCCCGAAGCAGGGAAACCCTCTCTGTCGGACTCTAAAGACTCGTCAATACGCTGGCAGTGGGTTTTACCAGAAGCACGTCAGCGGCACTAGCTGTACGTTACGGCTACCCAGGTATTAAGCGAAAAGGAGACCGACGAGCAAACTCATCCTGAAATCCCTACTGAGTCTGACAGTGACAATATCCGTACAGTCCGGTCTGTTCGTCTATGAATATCGCATATCGTGTCTAGGGGGTGGATAAAATCAGACCCCTAATAACGTGACATTTAGTGTCGGCATGAAGCCCATCACCCACTGAGAAACTACTGATCCGAATCAGTAATTCTCAACTATCTTGGCCAAGAGTTTCTGGTGATGGCCACCCGTGCACGGCGCGACATCAACCCCCAATACCGGGAGAGACGAATTCTCGACAATCCGCTCACTGCCTCCATGTGGCTTGGGACTGTACCCAACTAAAACCTGTTTGCACGACTCTTTTGAGCCATGGTAGGGTAGTAATCAAAGCACAGTGGGAACTCACACGAGACTGTTCCCCTCCAAACACAGAGACACGACCGCGTAGGTCCGTCTTGCCTGAATTCGGGGTAGATGCTAATTGGTGCTATCCGTCCAACTCTCCGAAGATGCCAAGTTGATTTATGACACCATGTTTCGAAAGTTTAAAAGGATGCGGCCGATATAGCAAACTTCGTCAGATCCCCCCTCGTTGAGGGGTTTTTGATTGTGGGGACGCTCTTCCCTGCAGGTGCAAGCCCCTGCAGTTAATTACGCTACCGCATCACGGTAACCACTTTCTCCTTCTCCAAATGGTCATTTCGTGTCGTGGGTGTTTGTTTCGTTTTTTGGTTGCCCGTGGATTGTATACGGAGACTAATTTATGTTGTCGCCCGTAGGGCGTGGGTTAGTCCAAATCCATATCTTCTTAGATTTGGGTTTGGGGGCTGGGTTTAAGGATACGTTAGTCTCATTTGAGACTAAGTTCAACTTAAACGTTTGTTAAGGATACGTTAGTCTAATTTTAGACTAAGATCAACTTAACGGGATCATTTAGATCCGACAAGAGATCATTTGGGCTCTATTGTTTAGTTTAGGGACATTGTGGTCGATTACCAGTTTAAGGACATTGTGGTCCAATGTTAGTTTAAGGACATTACGGTCCAATGTTAGTTTAAGGACATTACGGTCCAATGTTAGTTTAAGGACATCTCGGTCCAACGCCAGTTTTGGGACATAGTGGTCCATCGTTAGTTTAAGGACATTTTGGTCCGAGAAAAGGAAGCCAGCTACTACTTACAGAGTTTAGGCTTAGGCAGATAGCGAGCGGACATAGGCGTCGTCATCTATCATTGACCTAGACCGTGACTCGTCAGGCGTAGTATTTTTTTAAGGAAGCGACCGTTTATTGGCCTGAAAGGACTTTCACCATGCATGTCCATGAGTAGAGAAGCTCCACCCTGCTAGACTTTGTCTATGATATACGGGCCTTCGTAATTCGGCTCAAACTTTCCCCGTTTGGCACGATTGGGGATCATAGGTCTTTTGACCATTAGTACGAGTTCGCCTTGGGGGAATGTTCTCGGCTTAGTCAATCCCTCGTATGAGCGTGTCATCTTTGTTTTATAAGCTTCGAGATTTTGTTGCGCCATGAGCCGGGTTTCATCAAGGGCATCGAGCTCCTCAAACCGAAGATGAGCATTCTCTTCGTCCGTTAGCTCGTAGTGAACGGCCATTCGTAGAGAGGGTAACTCTATCTCGAGGGGGAGTACCGCTTCTGTGCCGTATACCAATGCATACGGCGTTGTGTTTGTGGCCGTTTTGAACGTAGTTCGATACGCCCAGAGAGCTTCGTGCAGTCTCTCGTGCCAGTCCTTTTTATTTCGAGACACCGTCTTTTTCACGATCTTCGTCAAGGTTTTGTTGAAAGCCTCAGCTAGACCGTTGGCTCGGGGATTATAGACCGAAGAGTATCTCCAGTCTATGTTATGCCGTTGTGCGAAGTGGCTAATCTTGTGGTTTCTGTAGGCTGGCCCGTATCGGAGATAATCCATCGTGGTGTGCCGAACCGATAAATGACGTGTGTCTTGAAGAAATGGAGGATATTCTCCGTCTTCACTTCCTTCAGCGGTACTGCTTCTGCCCATTTGGAGAAGTAATCAGTTGTCGCCAAAATGAATCGATGTCCTCTGGACGATGCTGGTTCGATAGGGCCGATTATGTCAGTTCCCCACATTTCGAACGGCCAGCTAACCACCGTTGGATGTAGTGGATTTGGATATTGGTGGATAAAGTCCCCGTGAATCTGGCACAAGTGGCACTGCTTCGCGTATTCAAGGCAGTCTTGGATCATTGTGGGCCAATAGTAGCCTATCCTTTTGATCTTTAGCTTCATCTTCGACCTGGCTTGGTGAGAACCACAGAGTCCGTCGTGAGTTTCTTGGACGACTCTCCTCGCCTGGTCTGGTCCCAGGCATCTTAGCTATAAAGAATCAAATGATCTCTTATACAGAGTATCGTTGACGAAGGCGAAAGACAGAGCTCATTTCATGAGCTGATGTCTTGAGGATGTATTTTCAGGCGTTCGACGGGATTTGAAGTAGTCTATAAAGACTTCTCTCCAATCCTTAGCCTTTCCCTGGTCTTTTATTTGTAGGGCCGCTTGCTCGGTCGCTTCCTTTTCTTTGGGCGACTTCGGAGATATTTCTGCCGGTGCAAGAACCCGACGGCTTTGTACAACGATCCTCACGTCATCGAGATTCTCGTCGGCCAATTCTTTAGCGAGTTTGGCCAGTGCATCTGCCTTACTATTTTCCGCACGCGGTATGCTCTCCAGGGCATAAGCAGGGATTTGAGTCAGCAGTTGCTGCACTCTCTCATCGTACTTCACTAGCTCTGGTTTGCACGTTTGATAATCGCCATTTACTTGACTAATGATCAGCTGGGAGTCTCCGTATATAAGAAGGTTTTCGATTCCCATGTCGACAGCGATCTCAAGACCTGCTATCAAAGCTTCATATTCGGCTTCATTGTTCGTCCTCGGCTATGTCAAGGAAAAGGCAAATCGCATTATTCCTCCTTGTGGTGTCACGAAGATGAGGCCCACCCCAGATTTGATTATGTGGGTGCTTTGTTTGTGCTTCTTCATGAAAGATGCTCCATTGAAGTAGAGTTCCCACCGGGTATCATTTTTTCTTCTCTCCCCGTCGATCGTGTCAAACGCGTGCTCGTCGGGCAATTCGCAGTTCAAGGGAGAATCGGCAGGTATCAGATGCTCAGCGAGTAAATCAGCGATGGCCTGGTCTTTCACTGCATTGAGGGGACGATAAGTTATTGAGAACTCTATTAAGAGCAGGGCCCATTTAGCGAGCCGTCCCGTTAATATAGCTTTTGACATCAAATATTTGAGAGGATCCACCTTTGATATGAGATGGAACTCATGCGCCAAAGTATAGTGTCTGGGCTTCGTTATCGCGAAGATCAACGCTATGCAGTGTTTTTCAATTGGGGAGTAATTGCTTTCTGCCCCCAGGAGAACCCGACTCAAATAGTAGAGAGCTCTCTCCTTCCCTTGGTCGTTCTCTTGTGCCCAAAGTGCCTAAAGAACCTTCGAGGGTAGTTGTATACAGAATGAGAGGCTTTCCCTTGACCGGAGCGGTCAGTACCGGCGGATTTTGCAGGTATTGCTTGATCTCGTCCAGTGCATTTTGGCATTTGCGATCCCAGACGAAAGGAGTCCCTTTCTTCATTAGGTGACTGTAAGGACGGCACTTGCTGGAGAGATTGGCTATGAATAGCCGGATATATGCGAGCTTCCCTTGGAGAGACCGCAGTTGCTTAAGAGTCCTTGGCGGAGGCATTTCCATGATCGCTTTGATCTTCGACGGATCTATCTCGATGCCTCGGTGTCGTACAATGAATCTTAGGAATTTGCCCGAGGAAACTCCGAACGCGCATTTGAGAGGGTTCATCTTCGGGTTATATTTCCGAAGGCGCCGGAACATGGTCTTCAGATGCTCTAAATGTTCCTCGTATGACTTGCTTTTAACTACGAGGTCGTCGATATAGCATTCGATGATTTCATGTATGAGATCGTCGAAAATCTTCTTCATGGCTCTCTGATAGGTGGCACCGGCATTCTTCAGACCGAAAGGCATCACTCTGTAGCCGAATATGCCCAAAGGAGTCCGGAAAGCGGTATACTTCTGGTCCTCGGGATGCATCTTTATCTGATTGTATCCTGATGAGCCGTCCATGAAGGAGAAGACTTCGTGAGTGGATGTATTATCTATCATCAGCTAGGTAACCAGTACAGGAAAATCATCATTTGGGCAAGCTTTGTTGAGGTCCCGGAAGTCCACACATATGCGAACCGTCCCGTTTTTCTTCATTACAGGGACAATGTTGGCGATCCAATCAGGATACTGGATCTCTTGGAAGAAACCAGAGTCGATTAGCTTCTTGACCTCGGCGTTGATGCTTATCTCAAGCTCGAGCCGCATTCTTCTCGGTGCTTGTTTGATCAGCTTGACGTCCGGAGATATTGCCAATTTGTGTACCGTAATCTCTGGATCTAGTCTCGGCATCTCTGAATAGTTCCATACAAAGCAATCTTTATACTGAATGAGCACGTCTTTAAGCGTAGCCACCTTTTCTTCAGATAAAAGCACACTGACGAACGTCGGTCGTGGGTCACTTGTTGTCCCCAAGTCAATTTTCTTGAGATTATCTGCTGTAGTATATATCCCATCTTCCAGCTCTTTTGGCGCCGGTGGAAACTCTGAGATCACCTTGTCATCATCGTTTTCGAAGCACCAGGGGAGATCAGCCATATCTTCGCATTTTCCTTCCTCTGACAGCATTATCACATGACAGGTACGAGATCGCTTCCAAAACCGATGTTGATCTGGCTCTACTCTCGTGGCTTTCGGTTCATGCTTCTGCGGCGGGGTTACCCTCCGGCTGCTGGATAAAGCGAACTTGCCGAGTTGGTATTGGTCTTCGACCCAGTTCTTGAAAGTGAAGCATTCTTGAAGAGGATGTCCTATTGCTTGGTGACAGGAGCAATAGTCCAGGTGAGAGATCTCGTTTGCTTGTTCGGGGTGCTTGGACTCCGGGAGTGTCATCATCTGATATTTCACGACGAGGTCAAATATCTTCCTTATCTTATCTAGAGGAAAAGAATACGCTCGACCCATCTTCTTTATAAGAGACGAATCTTGGTTGCTCGATTCTGCTTCGCGTATCTTTTTGGACCCGCTACGCTGCCGTCGAACATATTTTCCGTTCTTGGGTTTATTTTTGCCTCTGCGTCGGGTCTTTTGTATGACGGGTTGATAAGGAAGAGCATTTTCATTCTCCGAGGCCTGCTGAAGGAGGCGCTGCGTCCTGGCTTTCTCGTAAATGGCCATTTCGCGATTATGGTCGTCTCGAACCTTTTGACCCGCTTTCCTTATAAGCTTGTCCATTTGTTCTTCGAACGATGGGCTTGGGATTTTCGCGACGGGAGCTCGTTTTGGTTCAGGGTTAACATCTTCCCACAGAGCATCTCCTTCTTCGTCGAAGTCATGTATGACGTAGCAGCCGAGGAATCGCTCCCATTTCTTGGAGTGAATATATCCAAGCCCGATCGTTTCTATTCTCCCGTTGGGCAACTTTCGTTGAGTTCCGGGGACGCTCCAGATCTTGTTGTAGAACTGAGCTTGTCGAGCAGTCTACTTAAGAGGTACGCCTTGGCGTCTCAACAGTCTTTTTAATCCGTCTGTGTAATATCTGGACAGATGGATGGGCTGGAGCCTGTCAAGTGTAGAATCCGCGCCATTCCAGATTTTTCTCTCCACTTTGGTTTCCCCGGATCGGTAGAATAGGATCGCCTTTTCATCCTTTCACCTGGGAGAGACATAGAATGTCTGCAGTTCTTGCACACTATAAGTTTCAAGTGCATCTAGCTCTTTGTAATGCTCTTGAGGAACCATGGCAACTTGCAAACTTTGGTCTTCATCAGCGAAAGCTTGTATTGTTGCCCGAGCAGAGAATACGGCATTGACCTCATCTTCCGAGTCGCTGCCAAAGACCAGAATAGGGGTGGACGGTCCCGGCTTGTTGCGTTGGGGTGGCCCTAAATAAACTATCTCTTCTTCCTCTTCGGTATCGCTCCCGAAGACTGGAATAGTAGTGGTAGCTTTGGTTTTGTCCTCCGGTTTGCGACATGTTTCTGTGTCTTCGAAATCTGGCAGGAAGTACTTGGCATCCTCGTATTTGCGGACTTCTTTCATAGAAAATGGGTTTAGTTCCATTGTCACAGTATACTCGAGACCATCTTTGAAGTATTTTATACACTGATGTTGTGTAGAAGGAATGATGTTGTACTCGTGCAACCAAGGACGGTCGAGCAAAGCGTTATAGCAGGTCTTGGCATCAATGACGTGAAATATTATGTCCGTGACGAGTAGCCCAAAGTGTAGTGTCAATATCACAGACCCGAGCATCCGTGATGACTGGGAGTCAAACCCGGAGATAGTGATCTTATCCCGAGCGAGGTGTTGAACGCTCATGCAAATTTCCTTCAACACTCTCACATTGAGGAGGTTGACGGAGGACCCATTGTCAACCAGGATTTTGCCTATCTTAATATCATGACAGTATCCGCAGACATAAAGGGGACGGTTATGCTCACACGTCCCGAGGAGGAGATCCTCATCGCCGAAAATGATATCGGCCGTGTGTGCCTCTTCCAGCTCGTCCTTCATATTTTCTTCGGCGAGGAAAGCTTGGAACTGTTCGGGCTCTTGTAACGACTTGATCAGAGAATCTCTTGCTTCTTTTGATAACAGGAGGGCATCGAGAATGCTTAGCTGCGAAGGTAGGTTCCTCAAGTGTGCTAGAACATTGTAATCCACCTTCTTTTTCTTTGGCGGGTCTTTGGCTGTCAGCTCTTTGACGGCTTGATTATCTAGGGCGATGTCCTCAGGGACTTTTTCTTTCCCTTTATCTTTTCTGTTTGACCCACTATTCGAGGGCCCAAGATTCTTTTCGGGTAGCGTACGATTGCGCAGCTGAATATTTTCACAGGTCTTCGGTTCTTCCTCTTTTCCCGATGTGGACTCTTTAAAGAGAGAGCCAAGAGTCATTTCTTCGTCAGAGTCGCTCCCGAAGATGAGCACTTGCGGTCCCCCAGCGTCGACCATGTGACAGCTGCCGGTAGTTCTTTAAACCTCCTCGGTCGTATTTCTTTGCTCCCTACGAGTTTTGCGTTTCATCCGCTTGAAATGTTGTCGGTGAGCAACATATCCCTGCCACCATCTTTTAAAAGCGTTGCACCCTTCGGTGGGGTGCGCAATCTTTCGATGATATAAGCAGTAGCTAGGATGTGTTTCCGCTTTACCAAGAATGTTTCCTTCGGAGGGTGGCAGCTTCATTCCCATCGATATGGCTTTGGCGAACCTCTTCTTCGTCTTGAACCTGCTTTTATTTGCGGCGGATGTACTTTGATCTGGCGGGGGTGTTTCAACCTTTTCGTCCAGTTGCCGGCGTTTGGCTTTTTCAAATATCGCCATCTCGCGCTCCCGATCAGCTTTGCTTTTCAAAAGAGCTTCGTTTAGGAATGCATCAATCATTTCGTCTGATGGTCCTGGAAGTTCAGGCTCAGGATCTGCCCCCAGTTACTCTGTGTAAGAAGCTTCTTCATCGTTTATTAACGAGTAAGAGATCACATGGCAGGTTGCCACATAATCTTCAGGCTCATCCGATGAGTTTTATCCATTATCATCATCTCCATCCTCAAGGACGTGGCTGAGAAATTCTTGGAGTGTGATCGGGGTCCGCGCCTTCTGATTATATTCTTCCAGTGCGTCGATATACTTTTGCAGGTCCGTGCGCTTGTCACTAGGCTTCACGGGCTTTTTGGTCTTCTTCTTCTTCTTCGAAGACTTTGACGGCTGGGTGTGAGCGCTTTGTCTATCATCACCAATTTTTGGAGTTGGGCGCGGCTTCAGCATTCCCTCGATAATCTTGGGTTCCAGTGGATTTTTCCACCTGATCGCCGGGCATGTGTGGAGATCCTTCAGCATTCTTTTAGTCCTGGCTGAAAGAACAACCTCCCATGGAGCCTCTTCTACAAAAGAACATGATGCCCCGGTATGTCCGCCTTCTTGGGAGTGTGTGGCTGTGGCGGGTTTGCCTTCCAATTCTCGGACAGGGTAAATTTGCCCTGTTGGTATTGATCTTCGATCCAGCCTTTAAAGACGAAGCAATTTTCAATTGGATGGCTTACCGTTTGATGGTAGGGGCAATAATTAGGACTATTAGCCTCGCCAGGTTGCTACGGTCATTTTGGATTCGGCAGATTGATGAGTCTGTTACGCACCGCCAGCTCAAACAATCTCCTCGTTTTGTCCCGGGGAAATGAATAAGGGCGCTTCATTTTCTCATTATAGTATCGCCGTCTTTCGTCTAGGCGATCCGTTAATTTTGGACCACTGGGCTGCTGTTGAGCATTCGCGACGAAGGTCGCCTTCCCTTTACCCTTTTCGTTCCGCGGCTCCGGTTTTGAAGGAGACGGTCTATGACTCATCTGGTACATTAGGGTCAGTTTGTCGATCAAAGCCTGAAACGTGGTCGGCTTGAAGAACATCATGAATTGTGAGATGGCCTCTTGAGGGTCGAGAGTACCCACAAACATGCCTACCGCAGGCACTTCTTCGATGCGCTGCTCGCATTTTGACCACAGATTTCTCCATCGTATTGCGTATTGAACCCTTGTCTCGCCAGGTTTCACCCTGGCATTAATCAATGCTGTGATCGGAGTACGGTCGCTAGCGCTTGCGAATCTCTGTGTAAACAGCAGCTCCATCTCCGCAAATGTCTTGATAGAGTCATTTGGAAGTTCAGAATACCACTCGAACGCCGTCTCCGACAAGCTGCTAACAAACTGGCGGAGCAGAAGTTTATCATCACCTCCAGTGTTGCCGCATAGGGCTCTGAATTGAGCGACGTGCTGATGCGGATTTCCCGTCCCTTTATATACATGGAATTTAGGGATCGTATATCCCGGCGGGTACCTTATTTGATCGTACCAACCCGGATAGGGTCGTCCAGTTTTAACGATCTGCCCAGCCGCTTCATTCGCCTGGTGAGCTCGTATTTGCGGAGCAATGTAATCATCCAGAGCGGCCTTGAAGATGGTTTCCTCTTTGGCTGCTGAAAGAGCCGGAGGAGGGTTCGATGTCTCCCCTCTGTCGTCTTCAATGATAATTGGGGGGTCTTCAGCGGGAGGTTCCGGTTGTAATATCATCCCAGCCATGTCTTGGAACAAGAGAGCCATTCGTTTTATGTTGGTTGCCTGTTCCGCGACCTCTTTTTCTTCCCTTTCGAGCATTCTTCGGAGGAAATCAGCATCAGTCTCTTGTTCCTGACGTTGCTCCGAGGTCTCCGGATTTTCTTTCGGCCTTGTGAGTGCGGCCATTGCAGTCAGCATCTCCTGATGTTTCTGCTGCTGTTGTTCCTGAGCCTTTGTTATCGATCGGGTAAGCGGTCGATGACCCGTAGAAGCACGGCTTTCTTCTTTTCCGGAAGCCATATAAAAGGTATGTGTTATCATGCCCCCAGACTTGGGGCGTTTAGGCTCAACGTCCTTGCGGTTTGCCGCGTTCACATGGGCTTTCTCTGGCCTCCTTCTCTTGTGAGCATTTGAAGTCGAGGAGGCCGTTACAGCGGGCACCCAGACGGCTGCCGCTTTTTGTGGCTTGACAGGATGGTTTTCTCCTTGTCAAGTTTTAAGCTTCTTTGATTGGCGAGAGTAGTCCTGGTCGATCACCGATTCCTGAACCTGTCGCCAGACTTTATAAATTTTGGAGGACAGCCGCTGAGGGGGCTGCTCCGGCTTCATTTCTGTAACATTCTTCATGGGTGGAGGAGATCTTTTCAGTACGGCGGTGGGTGAATTCCTGCGCACCCTGTTAAGCAGCTCGAAGCAGTTCCCAGTTGGAACAGCAGCATTGACTTCCACCGTTGGGGCTGGCGGAGTTAACCCAGACGGAGAGTTGCCCCTGGCTTTCCTTACTCGACGCCATTGACGACGGGGAGCGTGTCGTGCGGATGGTGTTGGTTCAGCTATGGGGATGACTTCATCATGCCCCCTGTCTTGGCGGAGGGTTGTCGCCGGTGTCAGCCTCTTGAAGACCGATGTCCGTTGAGAAGTAGTATCTAATCTGTCAAAGACAGACCTTTGGGCAGGAGCGGGAGCCGGAATGGCCAGCCTTGTAAAGACTGACCCTTTGATGGGATAAGCTTCTTTGGAGACCTCGTGAGCAGGAATGGCTATCCGTTTTGGGATGGCCGCTTCAGGTATCGTGGGCTTCTTGACGGGCCCATTGGAGTTCAGGCTCAACCTATCGAAGACTGATGCTGTCGGCTTTGTATTGGATGACCTGTTGAGATGGGCCGTGGTGGTAGTGAACCGATCAAAGACCAACTTCTTCTGCGCTTCTTGTGGCAGCGGGATGTTAACGCTCACTGGTGGGAGCATGGTCCCGAAGAACAACCCGGTGGTAGCCTGCGTTACCCGCTCTACCGGCATTGTGAAAAGGGAGGCCGCTTGGGGCCATAGGTTACACCCCCAGATGTGGCGGAACGGGAGTTGCAGTTGCAGCTGGTGCAGGTTGAAGCCATTGATCTTCTGTTTTCTGCACGGAGAAAGACACCAAATCTTAGTATCTCGAACCCAAGGGCAACTATATCAAACCGCGATTCGTTCGCGAACACGATACACGAAGTGTGGAATGGAAAGAGGAAAAGGTCCCACCGGGCGTGCCAGAATCTGTTCCCCTCCGAATACAGAGACGCGACCGCGTAGGTTCGTCTTGCCTGAATTCAGGACAGATGCTAATTGGTGCTATCCGTCCAACTCTCCGAAGATACTAAGTTAATTTATGACACCATGTATCGAAAGTTTAAACGGATGCGGCCGATATAGCAAACTTCGTCAGATTCCCCCTCGTTGAGGGGTTTTTGATTGTGGGGACGCTCTTCCCTGCAGGCGCAAGCCCCTGCAGTTAATTACGTTACCGCATCGCGGTAACCACTTTCTCCTTCTCCAGATAGTCACTTCGTGTCGTGTGTGTTTGTTTTTTTTTTTTGGTTACCCGTGGATTGTATACGTAGACTAATTTATGTTGTCGCCCGTAGGACGTGGGTTAGTCCAAATCCGTATCTTCTTAGATTTGGGTTTGGGGGCTGGGTTTAAGGATACGTTAGTCTCATTTGAGACTAAGCTCAACTTAAACGTTTGTTAAGAATACATTAGTCTAATTTTAGACTAAGATCAACTTAACGGGATCATTTAGATCCGACAAGAGAGCATTTTGGCTCTACTGTTTAGTTTAGGGACATTGCGATCGATTACCAGTTTAAGGACATGGTGGTCCAATGTTAGTTTAAGGACATTACGGTCCAATGTTAGTTTAAGGACATCTCGGTCCAAGGTTAAGGACATCATAGTCCGTGACTTTAAAGACCTCGCAGTCAAGGTTAAGGACATCATAGTCCGTGAGTTTAAAGACCTCACAGTCAACTTTAAGGACATCATAGTCCGTGAGTTTAAAGACCTCACAGTCAAGGTTAAGGACATCATAGTCCATGGGTTTTAAAGGACCCCACAGTCCGTGGAATGTTTGGTTGTCGGGACCCGTCACCTCTCTGAAAACGTTGAAGGATTACAACGACAAATATCAGAGGAGTAAAGAGATGTACTCTCGAACCGACGTGAGTTGGTTAAAAGATCTGTAGTCCCATTTGGAGCTAAGACCTGTTGACATATTTATGAACAGATGAGCTCAATTAATATGAGTTGAGGACTTATGGCCAATCTTGGGCCAAGTCCAATCAGGCTAAAATGTTTAACATTTTATTTTGGGCTGTTGAGTCCTTATTTAGGCTTGGCCTTTTTAACAATATTGAGCATTGGTTTATATCTTGACAATGTTTTTGTCTTTTATTGAATGTTGGGCATTCATCGGAGCTCTGAGCTTATTAAAGAACAATTTATGTTCTGTCAGCGCAACACGTGGTACGCTAGGCATTTTGCGCCAGTCAAAGAACGCAGTGCGCTTCTGCCACGTGGCGCACATGTAAGGGACACGTGTCGCGCTTGGCGCCAGATGATGAGCGCATAATGCCAGTATATGAGCGCTGAGCGCTAATCCATGAGCGCATTGCGCTTTCAGTTTAGTGGCGCACACGTGAATGACACGTGGCGTGCTTGACGCTGAGCGCCAGCCCATGAGCGCCAGCCCATGAGCGCAGTGTGCTATTTCAAGAGCGCAAAGCGCTAGTAGTTAATTGGCGCATACGTGATTGACACGTGGTGCATTTGGCGCTGAGCGCCAGTCCAGAGAGCGCAGAAGTGCAGTTCAAGAGCGCAAAGCGCATTTGATCAATTTTATGATCTGAGCTTTTTTAAAAGAGACTTTGTTTCAAGGTCTAAGAACAACCGTTCTTATTTTGTTTCAATCTCTTATATTGATGAAAGGATTTGCCTTTATGGATCTATGATCCTTAAGAGAATTGAATTATTCTCCTTTTTATAATGAGATGTTCATGATCTCTTTGAGAAAGACTTTAGTTTTATAGATTTATGATCTGTGAGAAGCAAGTTCTTCTTTTATTTTTTATAATGAGATCTTTTGATCTCTTTGTGAAAAACTTTTTGTCTTTGTAGATCTATGATCTTTTTAAAGAAATGAATTCTTCTTTTTATGAGATGATTTCATCTCTATGTTCATCATCATCATTTTTACCTTGAAGAAAGATCTTCTTACAAGAGCTTGCTCTTTGAATTTTCTCAAAGTTTTTGGGGAGGTTTCTCTCTCTTTTTTCTATCCCTGAGACTTGAAGTCTAGGGGCCTTTTTATAGGGTAGGCTGATTTGTTGAATCAGTTAAAGAGATCTTTCTCTGATTGATTTGGGAATTTCCACACCGTCGAATCTTTGATCCAAGGGCTTCTGGATTACAGAAGATAATCTTCTTGTTATTAATACGATTGGGAAATCTTTCCAAACAGAATTTATTCTGTATTTTGGTGATTTTTTTTAATCACCATTGGATCATTGATCCAACGGTGTTCCAAATTCAGGCCACAATCTTTTCTGTCTGGAAAAATTCAACAGAATTTGTTAATTGATGATTTAATCATATCCGTTGGATATTTGATCCAACGGTGAGGAACATTTAGTTCCAGCGCTGGCGCTTATGCGCTCTGCCCATGGTGCACTACTTGGAGCGCAGCGCATCTAGCGCTAGCGCCTATGCGCTTTGCACGGGGTGCGCTAGTTGTAGCGCAGCGCTTTTATAAAAGTGCAGCTTTTAATTCAAATTTTGAATTTTAAACAAAGTTTTGCTCTAATTGGGGAAACAGAGACAAATGGCGATCTCAGGTCAACAGACTAACCTGTACACATGTCACCTGGGAACTACTATCTGACAATAAGTATAATACCAACTACCATGTTCCCGGCGAGTCCGTCCGGTGTACTCATAACCCAATGAGCACATGTATACTATCTTAGGTGAACAAACTGACACCGATGGCTTATGAGACCGGCCACCGCCCCTCGTCGGGGTCTCGATCAGTATACATTAGTCTACTCTGGAGTATCGATGCCCAGTCTCGAAACTCCCACGACTAGGGACATTTAAGAATGTGCTTATAGACCACCCAGCTCCCATGTATATGATCGCCATCATAATCCTGGTAGTCAAGCAAGAATCCTATGGGCTTCGTCAGCATGTAGTAGTGATCTGTAATACCACGTAAAGCATGTACACGATGATAGAGATAAACCAGATAGCATACTATCATCTTGAGTAAGACTGTTCTACCGGTATATGCCCTCCCTCAATCATCATAATCACCTGCCTGCGACTATGTTAATTGCCTTGAGGGCATAATAGCCAGCAATGCAGATCTCCGCAAGGAGCAGTCAATCTCGATGGAATTTTTAATGCAATTTTTAAGAAAAATGTTATTTCTATTTAATAAATAAGTTCTATTTTTATAAATATATATATATAAATACTATAAAAATATCTACTTTAAGTATACAATATATATATATTCCATGTTTTCTAATTCAAAAGAATCACCAATTTCATGAAACTACCATTACAACTCAATACAATTCCAAGATTACACTAAAATACCGTAAACAATGAAATCTAGGTTATATCCACTAGAATATTTCACTTTATAAAAAAATTACAATTATGAAAACTCTAAAGACGATAATTAAATACTTGATGTGTATTTTGAAAATATATCAAAACTATTTTTCATAAAACCTCCTCAAGTTATATTAATTTATAATAAGGACCCTAGTAAACATAGGTTTAAACGGGACCAGTTCTCTTGAGCCTCAGGGAGCCGGAGAATATGGGTGCTTGCCTGTCTAAGGTAGACAAACTAACAACGGTGTTATCAATACGGTAATTGTCTTGGAAAAGGACACAAATCCTGCCGTCCATGTGCAGCAGTTACCAATAATATCAAAACTAATTCGGGACTTCAATTTCTTTTAAAGTGTCTGACTCAGACGGAGTCTCAATCTAACATGAGATCAATCTGACTTGAATTCAATTTAAGTATAACTACAATACAATATGAATCCATTTATACCAGAATTCAATCTATATCAACATGACTCGACCGAACCGAACCATGGATATACTCTGATTACATGACTATCCATTTATATATATTCTGTTTACATGATATCATGGTTTCGGCAAGTTATCCACCTATATAACAAAACAATACAATTAATACAAAAGACATTACGGGGTTTTAAAGGGGTATACTGGTACGGAA
Organism: Agapanthus africanus; assembly: GCA_030015575.1. NCBI lineage: Eukaryota > Viridiplantae > Streptophyta > Magnoliopsida > Asparagales > Amaryllidaceae > Agapanthus > Agapanthus africanus. Next base: position 966,657,996 of record CM057338.1, read on the forward strand.
TGTATTAGAAGCGGCACGAGACGTTCATTTAAATACACCTAACCTGAATATCCATTGATGTTGTACCGTGGCTTAACGGTTCCTTGTGCTCCGTATACCTTAGTCTCCGGAATAGTGGGACTTCTCTTGTATACACTGGCATATTCTATATCAAGGTACAAACAACTGCGATAACAGAACAAAAGATAACATTATACAGTTGCATTCTCTTTTCTGTCTATTCTACTTCTCTCTTTCTTTGGGATTTACCGAGCGATTGTTCGCTGACGACATTTCTTTTCTTCTTTCTTTGGAATGTTGCCAGGTGAATCCGACTCACTAGAGATCGAGCCCAGTACTGAGGACTTGGAGCGGTTTGCCATCGATCCAGAGCTATAAGCACTTGCATGTACTTTTCATTTCAGTTATGCCATTGTTTAGGCATTGCTTTCTATTCCTCTATTTACATTTCCAGTTGTACTTTTAAAGAATTGTTAAATAAATAAAAGTTGATGTTAATTTATATTCATGTCTCTCGTGTATATTTTACTTTATATTGCTTAGCTACGCTTAGCGTGTTTACTTCTGAGTAAATACGTCGTGTGACCCGTCGCGTTCCTTACCGTACACCGGGAAGCGGGACGTGACACAGTGTCTTCATCAAGCTTTTCGCTTTATAATCTAAAACTAAGATATCTTATTCTACATAAGTTGAATGTGTATAAACTGATGTATATTTGTTCTTTATCTCTCATTTTCTTTTTCTCTTTATTAAGATAATGGAATTTAAATCTGATTCACACATGTTGTAGATATAGAAGACAACATATATTGGGCTCATCGAAGCTCTATCATTTTCTAAGAAATTATCAAATCTCTAATTATACTAGATTTTACACAACACACACTCTTTTTATATTTTTTTGGAATTTCGTGCTGAATGAGCGAAGAAGACGCCATTGGTGACATTTTTGTTGGTCGGGTTGAGTTCAGCGATGAACTTTAATGTCCCCTATATCGCAATTCCGAAAGATAAAGTTTCATCGTGTTATAGGCTCATCCTTGTCCTCAAAAAACAATTACTGATGAAATGATAAAGGTTGACGGCTTGGTGCTTGATATCTTTTGAGTCAATTTCAAGAAGGATAGGATTGTTAAACCAATAAACCGAGCCATTTTGCTATGAACTATTGCTTAATAATTAATAGAAAGTATTTCTTATTATTGATATAATCATAATGTTTTATATTTTCTAAAGTTTGCGAATATTTTATCTCTGACTCTGCTGTTATAATGTAAATTCCAAGGGTATACCTTATGCCACCAATTGATGGTGTTCTTTTTTTTTTTATATAAAAAGGTCTTTTAAGATATAAGAATTTATTTTAATCTAAACCTCATATAAAGCTATATCATATTATCAAACTATTTAAATATTTTAATGGTGATGGAGGGCTGAATCTCCTTCAGATGTTGCTTCCCGTTGATCTGCTGATGGCTGTGATGGATGGCTAAGATTGGATCCGGAGGTTATCGCTCCTGAAGCGTGTGGATCTCAATGGGTTGAGGTTGTGGTTGCCGAGTTACCTGCAAGGAAGTCCCGGGGTGGTTGTACCACCGAGGACCCTCCGACGATCAAGTTAGTCTAGAGATCCGAGCAGAGTAATGGCTTAGTGGAGTAAAAATGGCTTACTTGATCCCTCTGGGAGAGGGGTTTATATAGCGGCAGCATGCAGGGGCAGGCGCGAGAATCACGCCGGCCGTTACGCTCCCGACGTCACGCCCGCGTGATAAGCGGATCTTCCCATTAATGGCGAGACAGGCTCGTTAATGGGGATCGTAATGCCGTGGAACGTGGGATGTGGCCGGCGGAGATCTCGCGCATGGCGAGATTCGCGGAGCGGCGGTTACACCTGCGAGTGGTACCATTGGTCGGTCGATGAGACCGAGGAAAATGGCCTCGGCGGGAGAGCTCGGGGACGAGCGGGAGAGCCGAGGCATCTTGGTCCTGTGATAGCTCGGATGCGAGCTGGGAGGCCGAGGAAGTCAATTTGTGCATGGGGGCTCTGAGGAGAGCCAGCTTGTGCTTGCGGGTCGGGTACAGGGGTGGCCTGGTCGGCCCCAGTAGGCCCTTTCTTCTGAGCTCTGGAACACGTCATCAGCCACGTGTCACGATCTGGGAGATCGCCGATATCGAACATCATCATTAGCCCCCCACTCTCGTCCCAACCAGTTGACGGGTCGGGTCGAGAGTGGACTGCCGGGCCACCCCGGGTGAGCTCCCTTCGAAAATATTGTTGGGACGTGTCCCCGGGCAATCTGTTGTCTTTTCTGCCAGCGAATCATGGGCGAGATCTCTGCATCTAAGGAAGGTGCGCCGGTTCGTGCGTTTCGTCACCGAAGCGACGGTCCACGTGTCGAGCGTCGGTTGGGCGACGCGACGTGCTGCAGACCTACGGCGTCTGATGGGATGCGGCCCAATGCTGGAGCGACAGGTGGAGCAATCGGGGTCGTCGGAAGCAAGGAGTCGTTTTGGCGGGAGATGAAGGGTGCCGTTGGATGAGGGCGATGGCAGCAATAAATAGGGATGGGGTCCACTCCAGGGCCCCTATCTCTTCATACTTTCCTCGCTTTAAGTCCTTATAGCTCGGCGCTCTTCTTCTTTCTTCTGCTTTTGCCTTCCGAGGATCCCTCTTCTGCAGGTTAGATGTTTTCCTTTGTAGAGTCTGTAGATATGGTGGGAGTAGTCTCTAAGGACCCTCCAGAAGGAGTTGGAAGTGGCGGCCGAGGAGGTGATGCGGGCCAATCTCGTGGCGGCTAAGGCGGTGGAGGACTATAAGAAGTCGAAGGACTACTACTCCGACCTAGCCGTGGCCACTACGAACATCTGGCACGAGGCCCTCGACGCCGTCATGGCCCGGTTGCCGGATTTCGCTGATGAAGAGCTCCGAGCCGAATACCTCCTCGCGGGTGCCGACGAGCAGGGGGATGACCTCGGAGAAGAAGAGGTCTCTGACGAGGAAGTGGCCGAGGACCCTGCCCGAGCCGTGGTAGATATTGAGGTTCCAGGGGTCGCGTCTGGCCCCGAGGCCTGAAGCCCCTCGTCTTCCTGCTTCTTTTATTTTGTCTCATCGGGAATTTTGTAAGGCTGGGGAGCCCCCAATACCCTTGTAAATAATTTTGTTTGTGCGGATAAAACTTTTGCTATTTCATTGCTTGCATATTATCCTTTGTTTGTGAAGAATACTCGTAGAATATTCGGACTTGCACTGTTGAGCTTCCATGTCAGGTCAGTTATTCGTCTGGCGATCGCGTGTCGAGTTGATTTCGTTTGGAAAGAAGGTATCTCCATGGCCCCGAAGTCGAGGAGGGATCGCTCAGGCTTATATAGACCTGGTGTCTCTTGGAGAGTGCTTCAGATCCGCGACATTTGATGGGCAGTAGGCTGTCCGCTGCAGATGTGCCGAGCCAAAGAGAGCTCGGTGTCCTCACTCTGAGGGCTTCAGATGCCTCTTGGAGAGGGCTTTGATCCCTGGTGTCGTGGGTAGGGAGCTACCAACCCGGGATGACCGAGCAGGGTAGTCGCTCAGTGCCTCTTGGCGAGGGCTTTGATCCCTGGCGTCGTGGGTAGGGAGCTACCAGCCTGAGATGACCGAGCAGGGTAGCCGCTCGGTGCCTCTTAGCGAGGGCTTTGATCCCTGGCGTCGTGGGTAGGGAGCAACCAGCCGGGGATGACCGAGCTGGGTGGCCGTTCAGTGCCTCTTGGCGAGGGCTTTGATCCTTGGCGTCGTGGGTAGGGAGCTACCAGCCTGGGATGACCGAGTAGGGTAGCCGCTCGGTGCCTCTTGGCGAGGGCTTGGATCCCTGGCGTCGTGGGTAGGGAGATACGAGCCGGGGATGACCGAGCAGGGTATCCGCTCAGTGCCTCTTGGCGAGGGCTTTGATCCCTGGCGTCGTGGGTAGGGAGATACCAGCAGGGGATGACCGAGCAGGGAAGCCGCTCAGTGCCTCTTGGCGAGGGTTTTGATCCCCGGCGTCGTGTGTAGGGAGCTACCAGCCGGGGATGACCGAGCAAGGGAGCCGCTTGGTGCCTCTTGGCGATGGCTTGGATCCCTGGCGTCGTGGGTAGGGAGGTACCGGCCAGGGATGGCCGAGCGGGGTAGCCGCTCGGTGCCTCTTGGCGAGGGCTTTGATCCATGGCGTCGTGGGTAGGGAGCTACCGGACGGGGATAACCGAACAAGGAAGGGTCCGGTTGCCACTTGCAAGGGCTTTGATCCTTAAAGACGGGGGCCGAGAAGGGTTACTGCCCGGTGCCTCTTGGCGAGGGTTTTGATCCCTGTCGGTTGTGGTAGGAAGCTACCAGCCGAGGATAGCCGAGCAAGGGTCGGGCTTGACCGCCTCTAGGGAGGACTTTGAACCTTAGCATGAGAGGGGCTGTAAGAAGCCTACTAAGGATGGGGGCCAGGCAGGGTTACTGCCCGGTGCCTCTTGGCGAGGGCTTTTGTCCTTTAGGATGGGGCCGAGCAGGGTTACTGTCGGTGCCTCTTGGTGAGGGCTTTGATCCCTGGAGTCATGGGTAGGGAGCTATCAGCCGGGGATAGCCGAACAGGGTAGCCGCTCGGCTGCCTCTAGGCGAGGGCTTTGATCCTTAGCGTTGAAGGGTCGTAGGAGGCCTGCTAAGGATAACCGGACAGTGAAGCTGCGCGGTTGCTTCTTGGCGAGGGCTTTGATCACTGGCATTGTGCGTAGGGAAGCTACCGGCCAGGGATAGCCGGGCAGGGTAGCTGCGCGGCTGCCTCTAGACGAGGGCTTTAATCCTTAGCTCTGCAGGGGCCGTAGGAGGCCTGCTGAGGATAACCGGGCAGTGAAGTTGCGCGGTTGCCTCTTGGCGAGGGCTTTGATCCCTGGCGTTGTGTGTAGGGAAGCTACTGTAACAACTCTATTTTTAATGTACAAAGAATTGATTTAAATTCAATGTATACTCGGAGTATTTATTACAGCTGATATCTCTTTAAGTATTTATTTCACTCCATAATTACAAGAAGGAGCTTGTAGCTCATTGGTAATACCTTGCACTGCTGAACCAAGCCACCAGAGTTCGAATCCCATGACCCACATTATTTTTTATATTATTTTGTTTTAAATTTTTGGAAAGTCAACAGTCAAACTGCCATAACTCTCAAAATTTATACTGAACCCAAAAAAACTAAATACACCAAAATTCCCCCCATGAGATTCCCCACCCGACGGTACCTCGACTCGGCCCGACTCGGCCGAGTCGCCCGGACGGCCGAGTCGTCAACACGGAATTTCTCCGTGTTGACCTGGTCTTTCCCCCTGCATACTTTATTTTTCTAGATCGGTTACCAGATTCTCAATAAATCACTTTTACTTCGAAATTTAATGAATTTTTAATGAATTTATATATATATTTTTATATTTTTTAATTAAAACCCTAACCCTAGCCTAACCCTATATAAACCCCCTACCCTCGACTCTTTCACTCTATATTCCTAAGTCCACTCTCTAAAAAATTCAAGAAAACTCGGTACGTTAGAAAAAGAGCGAAAGACGAAGCGATGCCGAAATCGACGACGAATTCCGGCGATCGTACTAGGACCCTTCACGACGTTTCAACGCACCGACAACCCACTACCTTCCTAGCACTCCCTAACTTGTCCAAACCTGTAAGTCCCCCTCTTTCTATCTTCCTTTTCTTTTAAGAAAAATACGACTTTTTAAAACCCGACGGAAATCGGAACAAACCGATTTCCGATTCGATTTTCTATCAAAACTCACTTGTCACAAATTACATAATGCTTAAACATATTCATGTTGACTACTAATCACTTAAAAATCAATTTGGATAAAGTTTTTCACATGAAATGATAACGTTTCCATATATCGTATTTTTTTCACTTAAATACCACAATATTTAGTTATCACATTTAACCCTGAACAATTGCTATACCTTAACGTAGATCACGAGGTAATGACCTACCTCCACACACACGCAAATACAACCCTAATTGATATCATCAAAACTTAGAATACGAAAATACAAGACTTTACATTAAATACCCTTTTCTTTATAAACCTTTTCTGAAAGTTCTAAGTTGTATACAATTTTAAAACAAAACCTTTTAATAGGAAAATACGATATGTCGTGGATATCGATCGTTTATCTAAACTGACTTTGTGGTGTCTAGGCTAGGTAAGTGAGCTTGGGTAACTTTAAAAGGCCCGCCTCACGATTCGTGAGCGGATCCCTCCCTCCTCACTTGTACTTACCTGGCCACAATTGGCGGTGAAGAGACGATTAGATGCTTCTAATGACTTATCATTTAGACCCTTTAGAAATAGGCTAGTTGGCTTAGGAAACCCTAGAAACTAAAATACGAAAATTTACACCTTTTACAAATAAATACCTCATCTTTATAAAACCGTTTTTTTAAATGATTAGTATTTATAAAATCTTTGCAAAGCGCCACTACAACCCACATTTGGGGAACCCGTTAGGGATTGTACGGTTTATCGTGCACCCTCGGGCTTAGTAGTGCGAGATTCAGACCTCCGCAAGGAGCATTCGATCTCGAAAGGTTTAGAATACGACATTTATGAAAAATGAGATTTTTGGAAAATAAAATATTTATTAAAAATTATTCTTGTATAAACATATATATATTTATCATTTAAACACCTACTTTATTATAAGATAAAGTTTTCCACCATTTTCTAAAAAAATTACAAGAGTTAAAGTTACATTAAAATACCATGAATTTCAATATTACAAATTAATACCTTTATTTATGTAATTAGGATATTTTCACTAGCTATAAGACAAAATAAAATCACACTCATTATAATCATAAAGACGAATAGTAAATACTTGAGGTGTATCTTGAAAACTACACAAAAGTATTTTTACATAAAACCCCCTCAAGTTTTATAATTTACAATAAAAGTCTGCAGTCGAGAGTTTTATGCTGACTTCAAAGTGCTGGACATACCAAACTTCGATGTGGTTCTAGGAATGGACTGGCTTGGAACTTTTTATGCTACCATCGACTGTCGAAAAAGGAGGGTAGTATTCGAGATCCCAGATCATCCGGTCTTCTATTTTAAAAGCGGAGACCGTACACTAGAGCCAAGTACCTACAAAGCGAAGCCAAGAGAAGCAGTAGTTGCAGTAGCTCAAGCAGAGGAAGAATCAAGACCAGATGTGGTTCGAGAATTCGACGATGTATTTCCTGACGATATATCAGGTTTGCCTCCCGATCGAGCTCTTGAATTCAGTATTGATTTAGTACCAGGAGCACAACCGGTGATCAAAGCACCCTATCGTTTAAGTCCGGAAGGTTTGAAGGAAGTCCGAACACAGTTGGACGAATTACTAGCGAAAGGATGGATTCGTCCCAGTACTTCAAGTTGGGAATCACCTGTAGTACTTGTGGAGAAGAAGGAAGGTTCATACAGAATGTGCATCGATTACAGAGCCTTGAACGAAGTCACTATAAAGAACAAGTATCCACTTCCACGCATCAACGATTTATTCGATCAGCTAAGTGGATCTTGTGTTTTCTCTAAACTAGATCTTCGTTCAGGTTATCATCAAGTGAAGGTCAAGGAAGCTGATATTCACAAAACAGCTTTCAGGACTCGCTATGGACATTACGAATTTCTAGTGATGCCATTTGGAGTGACCAACGCACCTGCAATATTCATGAACCTTATGAATCAATTTTTCCGGGAGTACTTAGACAGGTGTGTTGTCATCTTCATCGACGACATCCTGGTGTATTCTAAGAGTCGGAAAGAGCATGCAGAACATCTACGAATTGTCCTGAAAACTCTTCGACAACATCAGCTTTATGCCAAGTACAGCAAGTGCGAGTTTTGGCTAAATCAAGTTGGTTTTCTTAGACATATCGTATCAGGAGAAGGAATCTCTGTGGATCCAGCGAAAGTTTCGGCAGTTAGCGAATGGCCTACACCAAAGTCAGTGAAGGATATTCGAAGTTTCTTGGGTTTAGCTGGATATTACAGAAGGTTTATTGAAGGCTTTTCAAAGATAGCAACGCCCCTGACCAAGCTCACACGTAAAGATGAAGAATTTGTGTGGTCGGAAGCATGCAAACAAGCTTTCATAGAACTCAAGTCGAGGTTGACATCAGCACCTATTCTCGTCATACCGGATCAATCTGGAGGATTCGAAGTGCATTGCGATGCATCCGGAAAGGGATTAGGATGTGTTCTACACCAGCACGGTAAGGTTGTGGCGTATGCTTCAAGACAACTGAAGATCCATGAGCGCAATTATCCGACGCATGATTTGGAATTGGCAGCAGTCATCTTTGCTCTCAAAATTTGGCGTCATTATCTACTTGGTGAACGAGTGAACATCTACACGGATCATAAGAGCTTAAAGTATGTGTTTACTCAGAAGGAGTTGAATATGCGGCAGAGAAGATGGTTAGAACTCATGGCGGACTTTGACATCAACTTGCAATATCACCCAGGAAAAGTGAATGTAGTACCTGATGCTCTTAGTCGCCAACTATTAGCAATGAATCTCACCGCTCAGTAGAAACTTCAACAAGACTTGCATCAGATGGAGATTGAAGTAGTCATGCCCGGTAATGCTTCAAGTTTGATGAATTTACAAGTTCAATCAACCATTGTCAATCAGATCAAAGCAGCTCAAGCCAGCGATGCTAAGTTGCAAAAGATCAGAGAACAAGTGGAGAATGGACTCAGAACAGACTTCATCATCCATGAAGACGGAACTTTGAGATACGGCAGCAGATTGTGTGTACCAAAAGGTCCTGTACGGGAAGAGTTAATGAAAGAAGCCCACAGCTCTCCCTACTCAGTACATCCTGGAGGTACCAAAATGTACAAAGATCTACATCAGAATTATTGGTGGCATGGAATGAAGCGTGAAGTAGCCAGAAGCGTCGCAAAATGCTTGGTGTGTCAGCAAGTAAAGGCTGAACATCACAGGACTGCTGGATTACTTCAACCGTTACCAATCCTAGAATGGAAGTGGCAACATATCACGATGGACTTTGTGACTGCTCTTCCTCGCAGCACAAAGGGTAACGATGCCATATGGGTCATTGTGGATCGACTCACAAAGTCGGCTCACTTCATCTCATTTCGAGTTGGCCAATCAACTGAGACACTAGCAAAGAAGTACATGGAGGTAATAATCTAATTTAGATTTAAAACTCTTCATAATGTACTATCTCTGATACCTATGAACTCATACAGGAAATTGTGAGACTCCATGGAGTACCGGTCTGCATTGTCTCCGATCGTGACACCAGGTTCCGATCGCAATTTTGGCAGAGTCTGCAAGCAAGCTTGGGAACAAGTCTGAACTTTAGCACGGCTTATCATCCACAAACATATGGTCAGTCGGAACGAACTATTCAGATCTTGGAGGATATGCTTAGAGCGTGTATGCTAGACTTCAAAGGATCGTGGGAAGATCACCTACATCTTGTGGAGTTTTCGTACAACAACAGCTACCAAGCAAGCATAGGAATGGCACCTTTTGCAGCACTGTATGGAAGGAAATGTCGATCGCCATTAAGTTGGGACGACATCGGAGATAGGGAACTTCTTGGACCAGAGATGATAGTAGCGACTGTTGATGTGGTACGTACTATCAGGGAAAGGATGCGCATAGCCCAAGATCGACAGAAGCACTGGGTTGATGCAAAGAGACGGCACTTGGAGTTCCAGCCAGGAGATCACGTATTCCTGAAGATATCTCCGAACCGCGGAGTGATCCGATTTGGAAGACGGGGTAAGCTAAGTCCGAGATACATTGGACCGTTCGACATACTCGAACGAGTCGGCGAAGTGGCATACCGCTTAGCGCTTCCACCCTCATTGGAAGGAGTGCATAATGTGTTCCACATATCCCAACTCAGAAAGTATGTGAGTGACCCCAGCCATGTTCTCGATCATTCCGAGCTCACTATACAGCCCGATTTGTCTTGTGAGCAACAGCCCGTGGAGATCCTGGACAGGAAAGTGAAGACACTTCGGAATAAGAAAGTTAACTTGGTTCGAGTGATGTGGAGGAAAGACACTCCAGGAGAGTCCACTTGGGAAAGGGAGGATGAAATGCGTACTAGATATCCACACCTCTTTGTAAACTAGTCCTCAAATAAAAGTTGTAAATTTCAAGGACGAAATTTTTGTAAGGAGGGTAGACTGTAACAACTCTATTTTTAATGTTCAAAGAATTGATTTAAATTCAATGTATACTCGGAGTATTTATTACAGCTGATATCTCTTTAAGATTTATTTCACTCCATAATTACAAGAAGGAGCTTGTAGCTCATTGGTAATACCTTGCACTGCTGAACCAAGCCACCAGAGTTCGAATCCCATGCCTCACATTATTTTTTATATTATTTTGTTTTAAATTTTTGGAAAGTCAACAGTCAAACTGCCATAACTCTCAAAATTTATACTGAACCCAAAAAAACTAAATACACCAAAAATCCCCCATGAGATTCCCCACCCGACGATACCTCGACTCCGCCGAGTCGGCCGGACGGCCGAGTCGTCAACACGGAATTTCTCCGTGTTGACCTGGTCTTTCCCCCTGCATACTTTATTTTTCTAGATCGGTTACCAGATTCTCAATAAATCACTTTTATTTCGAAATTTAATTATTTTTTAATGAATTTTTATATTTTTTAATTAAAACCCTAACCCTAGCCTAACCCTATATAAACCCCCCTACCCTCTACCCCTTCACTCTATATTCCTAAGTCCACTCTCTAAAAAATTCAAGAGAACTCGGTACGTTTGAAAAAGAGCGAAAGGCGAAGCGCTGCCGAAATCGACGACGAATTCCGGCGATCGTACTAGGACCCTTCACGACGTTTCAACGCACCGACAACCCACTACCTTCCTAGCACTCCCTAGCTTTTCCAAACCCGTAAGTCCCCCTCTTTCTATCTTCCTTTTCTTTTAAGAAAAATACGACTTTTTAAAACCCGACGGAAATCGGAACAAACCGATTTCCGATTCGGTTTTCTATCAAAAGTCACTTGTCACAAATTACATAATACTTAAACATATTCATATTGACTACTAATCACTTAAAAATCAATTTGGATAAAGTTTTTCACATGAAATGATAACGTTTCCATATATCGTATTTCTTTCACTTAAATACCACAATGTTTAGTTATCACATTTAACCCTGAACAATTGCTATACCTTAATGTAGATCACGAGGTAATGACCTACCTCCACACACATGCAAATACAACCCTAATTGATATCATCAAAACTTAGAATACGAAAATACAAGACTTTACATTAAAATACTCTTTTCTTTATAAACCTTTTCTGAAATTTCTAAGTTGTATACAATTTTAAAACAAAATATTTTAATAGGAAAATACGATATGTCATGGACATCGATCGTTTATCTAAACTGACTTTGTGGTGTCTAGGTTAGGCAAGTGAGCTTGGGTAACTTTAAAAGGCCCGCCTCACGATTCGTGAGCGGATCCCTCCCTCCTCACTTGTACTTACCTGGCCACAATTGGCGGTGAAGAGGCGATTTGAGGTTTCTAATGACTTATCGTTTAGATCCTTTAGAAATAGGCTAGTTGGCTTAGGAAACCCTAGAAATTAAAATACGGAAATTTACACCTTTTACAAATAAATACCTCATCTTTATAAAACCGTTTTTTTTAAATGGTTAGTATTTATAAAATCTTTGCAAAGTGCCACTACAACCCACATTTGGGGAACCCGTTAGGGATTGTACGGTTTATCGTGTACCCTCGGGCTTAGTAGTGCGAGATTCAGACCTCCGCAAGGAGCATTCGGTCTCAAAAGGTTTAGAATACGACATTTATGAAAAATGAGATTTTTGGAAAATAAAATATTTATTAAAAAGTATTCTTGTATAAACATATATATATATATATCATTTAAACACCTACTTTATTATAAGATAAAGTTTTCCACCTTTTTCTAAATAAATTACAAGAGTAAAAGTTACATTAAAATACCATGAATTTCAATATTACAAATTAATACCTTTATTTATGTAATTAGGATATTTTCACTAGATATAAGACAAAATAAAATCACACTCATTATAATCATAAAGACGAATAGTAAATACTTGAGGTGTATCTTGAAAACTACACAAAAGTATTTTTACATAAAACCCCCTCAAGTTTTATAATTTACAATAAAGACCCTAACAATTATAGAACTTCAAATTACTTTTCCTTTAGTCTGACTCGGGTTTGAGTCTGACTATTTCTGACTTGAATATGATTCAAGTCAATCTATATTCTTTAATATTCCAACTCAATATGAATACATGAATCCCAGTATCCAGTTAATAATCTATACAAATTGACTGAATCAAATCATGGATATACATCTATTATTCCGTCATTCCATTTACCTGATTATTCAGTTACAATCTGTTTACTGATATCATGGTTTTGGTCAGTCATCCAACTTACACAATACAATACAACAATACTGTCAAAACACTACGGGGTTTAAGGGGTAGATTGGTACGGAAGGTGTTAAAGGTGGCACGAGGTGGTCAGATTAAGACACCTAACCATATTCCGTTGCTGTTGTACCGTGGCTTAACGGTTCCTTGTACATTCCGTTTGCCCTGGTCTCTAGCATATAGAGACCCCTCTCGTATACACTGGCATCCTTCTGTACCAAACTACAAACAACAGCGTTAACACAATATTCCATAATATTCTACAACATAATACTTTAGAAAATACTTTTATGCTGTCTTTCTAATTCTTCCTTATCTTTGGGACTTACCGAGCGACCTGTTCGCTGACGACATTTTATTTCTTTCTTCTTTGAATGTCGTCAGGTGCTTTGGACCCAGCAGAGATCGAGCCCACCGGTGAAGACTTGGAACATTTCCACGAAGACCCCGAGGTTTAGATATTGTACCTTGTTCTATTCAGTATTTTCATTTCCTGTTATGCCACTGTTTAGGCATCGCTTTTCATTTCAGTTGTATTTACTTTTCATGCATTGTACAAAAGAATGTTATTAATAAAGTTGCTGTTATTTCTATATTTCTTGTCTCTTGTGATTTACTTTTATATTGTTTAGATACGCTTAGCGTATTTACTTCACAGTAAATACGTAGCGGACCTCGTCGCGTCCACTTCGCCGTACACCGGGAAGCGGGACGTCACAGCTACCGGCCAGGGATAGCCGGGCAGGGTAGCTGTGCGGCTGCCTCTAGACGAGGCTTTGATCCTTAGCGCTGGAGGGGCCGTAGGAGGCCTGCTAAGGATAACCGGGCAGAGAAGCAGCGCGGTTGCCTCTTTATGATGTTGTGTCCGACCTTCCCGGTGTTGATATAAAGAATAGGAACAGTCGTGGTGAATACGCATAACATGCGCATTGAATGCGTGGGGGAGCCCATAGTACCCCCCCTTTTAAGACTGTTTTCTTCTTTTTCGCAATGTTCCATTGATCTTTTTTGTTATATAAGCAGCAGATTCTAGGAAGAGTTTGCATTGCCTCTGAAAAAGAAGTACATGCTAGTAGATGATCTTATCAGCACAGTCTGAGCCCCTCGGATGTTTGCTGGTCTCCGTGCTCAGCAGAGGGTGCTGGGCTCCACGGGTGCCGGACATATCATCTGTTGATACGAGCATGATTTGGCCGATGGTCAGCTCGGCGGGAGAGGGACGTTGCTCCTGCTCGCGGTCGGCTTGCTGCTTATCCCTCAGGTAGGCGGCGAGGTTCCCTGATCGGATGAGCTCCTCGATGTAGTCCCGGAGCTGCTTGCAACTCTCCGTGGAGTGGCCGAGCGACCTGTGGAAACCGCAGTAGGGGCCCCGGATTCACTTCGAGGCCTGACGCGGGATCGGAGGGAATTTGAAGAACCCCTCGCCCTTAGCCTCCTCCAGTAGCACTGCTTAGGAGACGTTGAGCGGGGTGTACTCCTAGAACTTCGGATGGTAGGGCTGCTGGCGCTCTGGTCTCTCTTCCCTTGTCCTCTTCTTCTGGTCGGGTCGGTCTGCCCGGGGAAGGTTCGCATTCACCTCGGACTCGAGCTGGACTTCACCCTCGGTCCATGCCTTTACTTCGGCCATGGTCTTAGGTTGCGCCTGTGCAAAGGAGCGTAGCCACTCCTTATGCCTAAAACCCGACCTGAGTGCTGTGATGACCGTTTCGTCCCGGTGCTCGGGGACCTCAAGAAGGGCGTTGTAGAAGCGGGTGACGTAAGCTTTGAACATCTCCTTGTCCCCGCTCTTGATTGTCAAGAGGTAGTCGACCGTGCGCTTTTGCCGACGGTTCCCGACGAAGTGGCCGAGGAACTGAGTGGCCAGCTCGTCAAAGGATGAGATCGAGCGAGGCTCGATTCCTCGGAACCAATCCCACCCGGAGCGGGTGAGGGTGGCTGGGAAAGCTCGGCACTGGGCGTCGTCGGAGTGGTCTTGGAAGCTCATCCCCGCGGTGAAAGCATCCAAATGGTCCTTCGGGTCGGTTTTCCCGTCAAAGAGAGAGACCTTTGGGGGCTTGTTGCGCGAGGAGACATGAACGGCAAGCAGCTCCTCGATGAATGGCTTGGTGAGCGAGTCAGCGGCGTACTTAGCCCCGTCGCCCGAGAGGTGACCTTCCCAACGTATGCCCTCGATCTTCTTCTCGAGGGCGTCAAGTCAGCCGTGGTACCCTAAGGATTCAGCACCCCCCGATCCCTAGCCTTTGTTGTGGGAGGCCTACGTTTGGGCGCGGCCCCGATTCCTCTCGATGGGGTTCCTCAGATTCCCGGGAGAGGTAGCCCTCAAGCCGCCGTGGCGAGCCCCGTCCTCGTGACCCCATCGAGGGAGGGGGTGTTCGTCATGCCTGGGAACATGCGAGCTGACCGACATTTCCTCGGGAGGGTAAGGGTTGCGAGGAGGCTCGAGGCGAGGCGCTCTGGCTGCGGATCTTGGTGTGGAGCTGTGGGGCACCCAGCGGGCTGCAGAGAGTACCGGTCCAGGAGATCTATGGTGTTGGGAGGTGGCTTGTCGGTGGTCGGCCGTGCCGACACGGGCGGAGTCTTCTTGAGGCGGAGGAGCGACGATCTGGGGTTCAGGCCCTGCCGTTTGGACGCAGACTAGTGCCTCCATGATGGACGCTAGTCGGTCTATTCGGTCGGCAAGGGCGCTGATGACAATCGCCGGGGGAGGTTCATCCGCGCCTCCGTTGAGGGGGAGGCGGCGGCTGGTGCTTGGATATTCAGGGTGATCTCTCGCTATGTGGTTGGAGATCGGGAGATGAACTTTCGTTTTTGTGGACTTAGTTCCCACAGACGGCGCCAGCTGATGGAGGGCTGAATCTCCTTCAGATGTTGCTTCCCGTTGATCTGCTGATGGCCGCGATGGATGGCTAAGATTGGATCTGGAGGCTGTCGCTCCTGAAGCGTGTGGATCTCAATGGGTTGAGGTTGTGGTTGCCGAGTTACCTGCAAGGAAGTCCCGGGGTGATTGTACTACCGAGGACCCTCCGATGATCAAGTTAGTCTAGAGATCCGGGTAGAGTAACGGCTTAGTGGAGTAAAAATGGCTTACTTGATCCCTCTGGGAGAGGGGTTTATATAGCGGCGGCAGCATGCAAGGATAGGCGCGAGAATCACGTTGGCCGTTACGCTCCCGACGTCACGTCCACGTGATAAGCAGATCTTCCCATTAATGGCGTGACAGGCTCGTTAATGGGGATCGTAATGGCGTGGAACGTGGGATGTGGCCGGCGGAGATCTCGTGCATGGCGAGATTTGCGGAGCGGCGGTTACGCCTGTGAGTGGTACCGTTGGTCGGTCGATGAGACCGAGGAAAATGGCCTCGGCGGGAGAGCACGGGGACGAGCGGGAGAGCCGAGGCATCTTGGTCCTGTGATAGCTCGGAGGCGAGCTGGGAGGCCGAGGAAGCCAATTTGTGCATAGGGGCTCTGAGGAGAGCCAGCTTGTGCTTGCGGGTCGGGCACAGGGATGGCCGGGTCGGCCCCAGTAGGCCCTTTCTTCTGAGCTCTGGGACAAGTCATCAGCCACGTGTCACGATCTGGAAGATCGGCGATATCGAGCATCATCAAGTGGACACATTTAAATTTAAATTTCAAACTCTTTCCCTTCCTCCCTCTTTCTATAACTAGGCGTCGACATTCAAAGTATCTAACTTTCAATTTCTAAGGACTTTTTTTAACTTTTATTTCTCAAGCTTAATATTTAAATCCCATAATACTTACTAAAATATAGAGTATCTACTATATAAGCCACGTGCATGGCATGTGCACAATATTCTTTCTCATTAATAACCTTTCTTTCATCTTATCATTCAACCCGTTTATTTTGGTTTATTAGTATAATAATTAGCCTAATCACTATGCTTTTATTACATTAATTGTCTAATGTATATTAAGGAACGGGGTGTCATTCCTAATTAAGTGCAAGAGCTCCTTAACTCATCTTAGGCCAGAAATCTATTGACCTATTCTCTTACTTTCAATATATTAATCATTTTAAATTCATTGGTAATGATTTTGGTAGCAATGAATATTTATTTTTTTAATAAATAAATGCTGAAATTAAATGATATAAAAATCACTGATCTTATCTAATATTTTTCCGACAGTCTTAAGATGATGAATTTAGATATATATGTATATTGAAATCAGATATGATGCATTTTGATCGTATCATTATATTGCATTTATTAATTATTTTCTCCCCTCTGTTGGGTTTGTGATGAAAAATGCCAAGTGTATGCCGATATTTAAAGTGTGTGTGTATATATATAAATAAGAGGATGCGGAATATACAGTGCTACAGTAGTAATTTCATACAGTGACGAGACATATGGCAATACACTACTCATAGATTCATCTCACATTACCCTTTTTAATTCAAGTGCAGTTATTGCATGTGGTTGCAAGAAAATCGTACGTATGGATCAATGGATGGTATTGTGTCATGTCATCCGCCAATGTAGGAATTACCTGCAGTGCCATTTACACTCCGTTTTCTCTAATTAAAAGAGGGAAAATATAAATGTCATTACTACACACCATTCATGTGATTGCAAAGAGAAAATTCAAAACGTTCATGTGATTGCAAAAAGAAAACCATGGATTGCATTAGTTTTTTAGTTTTTTACCCTTAATTTTAGTCTCATGGGTTTCATATAAAGGCCATTGCTACCCCTAACCAACCACCATCCTTGAGAAATATATCACATAACATGAGAGCATTTAAGTCAACAATGAAAGATGTTAGTGATAAGAGAACCGTTACAAATTTATAACAAATGATATTTTGGATGTGATGCCCACCTCCAACATGAGAATATAATTAATGAAGGATACTTCTTCTATTTCTTTTTTCTCCACATTAAGGAATGTAACCTTAAACTCATGGCAAAACTCAAATTGGAGTATGTTCATGTATAATTAGAAGATGCGGAGTATACACTGTCAGTGCCACGGTAGAAATTTCTTATAATGGCGGGACACTTGGTAACTCGGTACTGATTCATGTCTTTTTACTTTTTTCCCTGGCTAACCACAAAGGTTTTTTAATTTGCAAACCAAATCTACATAGAGATCAATAAATAGTGTGATGCATGTATCCCACAAACTCAAGAAAACCCATACAGTGTCGATGTACACTCCTTTTTCTCATCTTTATTATTTTAATGCACAAAGAAAAGAGTTTTCAGATTGAAATTGTCAATTCGATTATTGGGATGACCCTTGGCGAAAAAAATTCACATGAATTTAACGAAACAATTTTTCTCAAAAATTTTAAAGAAAATAAATTAATAAACATATTTAACGACAAAATTTTAGAAAACCTTTTCTTATATGTTATATTAATTTGATTGCATGTACCGCACATGACAAATATATGTACGGATATCGATAAACGGTGCCTATTCATGTATGTGTGGTGCTTACATGATATAGGTAGTATCTTTTTACTTAAGGATAGTATAGGGATATTATAAAATGCAAAGTGTCCGGAATACATAAAAAGACTTAAACATGTTGCTTTTTATTTTTTAGATAGAGAGTTTTTCGTAAGATTCTTTTTGTTAGGGATCATAAACATGTTGATTCTTTAGGCTAAAGAGTTAAAAGACCCATTTTTCCTAATTTCTTTTATGAATTTCACTGCTGGCATGAAAAAACCTAGTTTTGTTATGTAACCAACCTATGCTAACAAGTCAATAGCCTAGCTATAATGGCAGGCTAGGCTAATTCAAATTTAATGTCAACATAAATCAAGGAAGGAAAGAGATCAAATATTGATTATCTTGCTAATATTAATTCACTATCAAAAGAAAGATCTTTCGACTCAGAAGCCTCAAATTCTTATATTAAGAACCCTGTCACGAATATATATATACCAGCAAAACCGAATTTATCTACAAACTACGTACCGTTATGAACCAAGTATACATGTATAAAAAGACACCATCTCCAACGAAAAAAGATGTTTAAAAAGAAAAAATTTAATCGTCGTCATTTATATTCTGATACTTCCGGTATGCTTTTCAAAGCCGGCTTCCAATGCCGGCGACGCGGGTCATGCATGCACACATAACCTCTGTTCATGATCTCTTCCATTACTCTCTCAATGCTTTTACCTTTCTTCTCAGCATTTTGCATGACTTTCTCTAATTGCTTCTTGCTAATCTTAATCTTCACTTGATCATTCGCAACAATCTCTTTCTTCTCTTTGTCGTACTTCTCGAAACCCCAATCTTCTTCTTCTTCTTCGTCGACCCAAGTAGCTACTCTTTGTCGATTGAAGCAATTGCCCATTTCAATCCTAAGAGAAAAGTTTCTCTCTTTTTTCCCCTTTTTCCTTTTCTTTTTTTGGTTGTTGATGAGATGAAAATTATGAAGAGATTTGGTGATTGAGGAATAATTAATGAAGGGTTTATATAGAGAGAGGGAGGAGAGAGAGAGAACAAGTCAGCAACCTAAAAATTCCACGTGGGATGCAGCGAATGGTCAAGGAACAATTCAGCAACCGCCACGCAGAAATGAAATGGTTATTATTTTCACCGACTTCAAGCTACTCAATGTGTGTGAAAAGGGTTTTTGTGCGAATCGTTTGGTTTTTTTTGGAGTTTGGGTGTGAAAGAGGTTATCCTTGGGATCTTTTCCATTTCAATTTTTCACATGATGTAAAAAAAAAGGGATGGTTAAAATATTGAATTTTTTTTAAAACATTAACAATTGTAAAGGGAAAAAATCTTCAACTGATGATAAATTGGGTTTTATAGGTCCGTGGAACTGTAACCACTCTGAAATCACTGTACAGAATTTTCTTGTTATTGTACCGAAAAAAGCATTACAGCCCGTGTAAGCGTTAAAAATTATTTTTGTTAAATGGAAGTAAGAAGTAACATGTCGCTTACTGGTAAAACCTCTACATTGCTGTGACATGGCCTTGACCACCCGTTCCTTCGTTATGGCCGGCGCCGACGGTCCACCTAGTTCCAAATCTCTCCGTGCTTTGCACACTCGTCTTTTCAACTCCCCTTAACTCCCCTGCACCGTTTGATTTTCCTGCAATCAAACAGAGACGCTTCAATTCACCTTTTAATTTCTTTTTAATCAAAAATTTTAATTCCCAAATCTGGATTCTCTACTATAAATACCACCCCATGTTCTAGCTTTCCACCATTCTGAAATTCGAACAAAAATTCTCTTAAAACTCTCTAAGTGTCAAGTGAAGTTAAGCCCCTCAAATGAAGTGGCGAGCCAAACTCGACGGCCGAAGCATCTTTGACGAAACCACGACCCCGAGAGCTTCTTCAATCTTTTCTTAACCTTCTAAAAACTGTAAGTCTCTCTTCTCTTCTTTTCTTTTCTTTCATCTCAATTCGTTGTCTAAGAAAATATCGACAAAAGTGGAGTTAACACATAACAACATTCTTTTTTAAACATTTTATTATACTTGATAGGTCTAAATGTTACATAATCACCCTAATGTCTTTTTAAAACAAAACTCACATCCATTGTTTTTTGACGTAACCAAAATTTCATTTTCAATACTCAAATAATGAACTTTTTCATTAAAATGCAATAAACTTTAGTGTAAACTCTTTTCGATATCTATTATACCCAAATCTTAGAATCTTCACGGGATAATGACCCACTCCACACGCACACTATGATTTCATTGCACGATATTCAAAACATATGGGTAATTCAAAGTAAAAACTTATTTCATTGAAATATCACACCATTTCAAAACGTGTTTCTTTAAATCGGTATTTCGAAATTCTTGCCGATTAAGCATCTACAACCTTCGTTAGGGGATCCGCTAATGAATGGTGCGGATTATCGCATATTCTTGGGACAGTAAAGAGAGATGCAGAACTCTTCACAGAGTATTCGGTTTCAAAAAGAATAAAAATACGGTGTTTAACAAACGCGACTTTCTCTAATAAAAAATAATTTTTGGGAAAATTATATAAAATCATAAATTCGTATTTTCAATAAAAGCATATTAAGAAACAATATTTTTTAAAAGAAAGATTAAAATTGTTAATAAAATAGTACCAAGTTTCCAAAATTAATAGTTTTCATAAAAATACCACAAACTTTTAAAAAACTAGGTTTTATCACCAAAACACCACAACAATTAAAATACATATTCATCGAAACCCTAAATGTTGTAAATCACTATCGAGATTTATTTTCAAACTATATTAAAGTATTTTTCATAAAACCCCCTCGAGATATACAAACAATATTTAAGTACTTTAGATTAATATAGGTTTAAGTGGGATCAATTCTCTTGAGCCTCAGTGAGCCGTAGAAAGTGAGTACTTATCTATTCAGATTAGACAACTTAACAGAGTTATCAAAGACAATTGTCTTGGAAAAATACACAAATCCTGCCGTCCATTTGCAGCAGTTGCTGATTTCTCCTGAACATAAGATTTTAACAATTTACATCAATTCACATGAAAAGACATGAACTCAAACTCAAATCTAAACTTGAATCTAAACTCGAACTCAAACCCCAAATCCAGAACTCGAATCTAAAGTTGAACTTAAACTTGAATCAAAACTCAAATATAAACTCGAACTCAACCTTGTTTATCGCCGAACACAGAGACGCAACCGCGTAGGTCCGTCTTGCCTGAATTTGGGGGCAGATACTATTTGGTGCTATCCGTCCACCTCTCCGAAGATACCAAGTTGATTTATGACACTATGTATCAAAGGTTTAAACGGATGCGTCCGATGTAGCAGACTTCGTCAGATTCCCCCTCATTTGAGAGGGTTTTGATTGTGGGGACGCTCTTCCCTGCAGGCGCAAGCCCCTGCAGTTAATTACGCTACCGCATCGCGGTAACAATTTTCTCCTTCTCCAGATGGTCACTTCGTGTCGTGGGTGTTTATTTTGTTTGTGGTTGCCCGTGGATTGTATACGGAGACTAATTTATATCGTCGCTCGTAGGGCGTGGATTAGTCCAAATCCATATCTTCTTAGATTTGGGTTTGGGGGTTGGGTTTAAGGATACGTTAGGCTCATTTGGGACTAAAATCAACTTAAATGTTAGTTAAGGATACGTTAGTCTAATTCTTAGACTAAGATCAACTTAACGGGATCGTTTGGATCCAACAAAGGAGCATTTGGACTCTAATGTTTAGTTTAGGGACATTGCAGTCGATTAGTTTAAGGACATTACGATCCATTATTAGTTTAAGAATATCTCGGTCCAATGTTAGTTTAAGGACATCTCGGTCCAAGTTAAGGACATCGCAGTCCGTGAGTTTAAAGATCTCACAGTCAAGGTTAAGGACATCATAGTCCATGGGCTTAAGGACCCCACAGTCCATAGTTTAAAGACGTCATGGTCTATAAAGTTTAAGGATATCGTAGTCCATGTGTTTAAGGACCCCACAGTCCATAAAATGTGTGGTTGTCGGGACCCGTCACCTCTCTGAAGACGTTGAGGGATTACAACGACAAATATCAGAGGAGTAAAGAGATGTACCCTCGAACCGGTGTGAGTTGGTTAGAAGATCTGTAGTCCAATTTGGAACTAAGATATGTTAAATATTCATGAGCAGATGGGCTCAATTAAATATAAGTTGAGCACTTATGGCCAATCTTGGGTTAAGTTCAATCAGATAAAAATGTTTAACATTTTATTTAGGGCTGTTAAGCTTTTATTTTGGCTTGGCCCTTTTAATAATGCTGAGCATTATATCTTGACAAAATTTTTGTCTTGTATTGAATGCAGAGCATTCATCATAGCTCTAGTTCTGACAGCGCAACACGTGGCGCGCCAGGCGCTTTGCGCCAGTTAAAGAGCGCAATGCGCTTCTGCCAAGTAGCACACACGTGAAGGACACGTGTCGCACTTGGCGCTAAGCGCAAGATGATGGGCGCATTGCGCCAGTTTATGAGCGCTAAGCGTTAATTTATGAGCGCATTGCGCTTTCAATTTAGCGGCGCACACGTGAGTGACACGTGGTGCGCTTGGTGCTGAGCGCCAGCCCATGAGCGCAGTACTCTATTTCAGAAGCGCAAAGCGCAAGTTGTTTAATTGGCGCATACGTGGTTGACACATAGCGCATTTGGCGCTGAGCGCCGATCCAAGGAGCGCGGAAGCGCAGTTTAAGAGCGTAAGGCGCGGTTCAATAGCGCAAAGCGCATTTGATCAATTTTTATGATCTGGGAACAAAGTTATGTTCTTTTAGAATAGACTTTGTCTCAAGATTCAAGAACAACAGTTCTTTTTTTTTTTGAAAGGCTTTGCCTTTATAGATCCATGATCTTTAAGAAAATTTAATAATTCTCTCCCCCTTTATGATGAGATGTTTATGATCTCAGAAAGACAATTTGTCTTATAGATCTATGATCTGTGAACGAAGTAAGTACTTCTTTGTTTTTATGATGAGATCTTTTGATCTTTTTATAAAAGACCTTGGTCTTTGTAGATCTATAATATTTTAAGAAGATAATTTTTCTTTTTAATTATGAGATAATTTCTTCTCTCTGTTCATCATTCATCATCTTTACCTTGAAAAAGTATCTTCTTGCAAGAGCTTACTCTCTTTCTTTTGAGTTTTCTCAAAGTTTTATGGGGATGGTTTCTCTATCTCAGACTTGAAGTCTTGAGGCCTTTATATAGGGCAAGTTGATTTGTTGAATCAGTTAAAGAGATCTTTTCTCTGATTGATTTGGGGATATTTCCCACCGTTGGATCTTTGATCCTAGGGTTTCTGTTTTACAGAAGGCAATCTTCTTGTTTTTAACAAGATTGAAAGAAAATCTTTCCATAACAGAATTTTAATTCTGATTAATGATTTATCATTATTTATTAGATCTTTTGATTTAAGGGTGGGGAATTTTTAATTCCAGCGCTGGCGCATCCGTGCTTTGCACGTGGTGCACTGTTCAGAGCGCATCGCACTTTGCGCCAGCGCACCTGTGTTTGACACGTGGTGCGCAGCGCAGCCTGCGCTAGCGTACCCATGTTTGACACGTGGCGCGCAGCGCGTCCAGCGCTAGCGCACATATGGTGCACTGCTTAGGGCGCAGCGCACGTGGCGCTAGCGCACCCGTGTTTGACACGTAACGCGTCTAGCGCTGGATTTGAAGCGTTGCTTTAATTTTTGAAATTCGAATTTCAAACAGAGATTTGCTCTGATTGGGGGAAACAAACCTACTCGACCCAATTTGACTCGAACCAAGATTGCAATTATCATGACTCGCATATTACTCGACTACATTCTACTCCCTTTGCAATCTATGATTTAGATCAAGACATGTCAATCAATCAATCAAACCAATTAAGTATATTAACCAGTTATAATATATTATACACGGGGTGATTGTGACAGTTTCTTGTGTGAATCCAACGGAGATTCAGAAGTCTCGTATTAATCTTTTTTTTTATTTTACTCGAATATCAGTCGGGTTGACTCATCCACAGTCTACAGCCCCAATACTAACATATGAAATGAGCCCGTGTTTCCGTACCCCTTGGGTCCCACTTTTGAGCTCATGATACTTCTATAGCTGCGTTGACATTCATACTTGAAAGTTAACGTTAACATAGTGACAATTTAGAGACCTATAATATATATTTACCCATGAGCATATACTCTTACTCGTCATATATATTCTACACTTGTCATTTTCTTTACTCTTACCTATCTTTGAGGCTTATCGAGCGCCGGTTCGCTGACGGGCATTACATCCACTCTTCTTCTTTTGGAACGTTCGTCAGATACGGTCGAGACGGAGAAGCTTGAAGCTATAGAGAAGGACTACACCCAAATCGCTACTCAGGGCTGGCTCAACTTCACATTTTCTCCAGTTTATACATGCCGCTTATTTAGAAATTTTCCTTATTGTACTTACTTTCTATCATAAACTATTGTATTTGTAAATAATAGAAGTTGAATGTAAATAATGATATTTGTTGAAAATTTTTACAGTCTCCATTTATTTTTGCATTGTGTATTAATGTTTTCAATACGCTTAGTATATTTATTTAGGCAATGATCTTCTCTGGATAAATATGTCGCGGGCTTGCCACATCACCGTTTCCGTCTACTGAGAAACGGGGCATGACAGACATACCACAGTCAAGGTGCAGGCTCCACCCATCGACCGGGTTACCCAACAGAGTTGATGTTCTGTTTTTTTTCTCCCGTTTTAATTCAAGGAAACAAATATATATTTCAGCTTCAAGCAATCCACAAATCATCAACCCTGTTTAGAAATTTTGGATGAATCGCACAAGCACCCTTCAACTTGCCTCAAATTGCACTTGTGCCCTCTCAAGTAGCTCATCTGCGTGCACAAAATCTTCGTCTCATGACTAAAACCGTTAAAAACAATTAAATTCAATCCACAAACCAATAAATACTCGAAATAAACTACAAGCATGGTTTGTGCAATTAACCAAGAAAAAAATAGTAAATGCACAGAGTTTCTAAAATGACTGTATGTATTGCAACTTAGACATGTTTTTTATGCACCAGGCTTAATATAAACACCCATAATATTATATATTTTATCATAAAGGCATGCTTTTTCCAAAATAGTTCAAGAAGAAGAAGAATAATCAATCAATTTTACTAGGGTTTAACGGGCCCAATGGACCGAAGCCTACCTAACACCGATGGTTGAGCCCAAATGCCCAACATGACGAGATCAATTAGAATTCCAGTTCCTTAAAAAAAAAGAGAAAAAAGAACAAACGAAAAAGTAAATAAATAAAAGAAATTAAAATACTTGAGTAAGTTGACTGGTGCATCTATCTATATACAAAAACGAATGATTAAAACAAGCATGCATGCCCATTATAAAATTTAAATGTCATCACCACACACCATTTATGTGATTGCAAAGAGAGAAATCAATCACGACTCTCAAAACCTTATGATTTTAGTGCACAAGCATGAATGATTATGCGCGGTTATTATTTCACATCTCTCGTGAGAAGCCTGGTTCGATTGTCATCTATCTAAATCTTTTATCTACTTTTCAAGTCGGATATCAATGAGCAATAGCTCACTCGGTATGGCACTTCCCCTCATGGGAAGAGGGCAAACTTCGATCCTTAGAAGGGGAAGTAATCACAATTTAACGATTTCATGGAAAATTCATGGATCCCCTTACGGTGTGTGTGCCGTGGGTGCTTTTTTGTGCTACGTGCATGGATTGGGCTTATGGGCTAGTTCCCACAGAAACCTCAAAAGTTGGATCCAAACCTGGATTGATCGTTGAGCTCCAAAACAGAGGGTTTCATTTTTCGCCGCTTCTTCTTCTACTACTTCTTTATAGATATGCAGTTACAAAAAAGGAAAAGGATGATGGTTTGGGTAAAAAGATTATTTTTAAAATAAGAGGTGCCCATGGATCGCATTAATTTGTAGTTTGTTTCCCTCCCCTTTTTAGTCTCATTGGTGATGGGCTTCATATGAAGCCCATTGCTCCCCTCCCCAACCACTCACTGTCCTTGTGAAATATCACCTCACATGAGTAAAGGTTGGCGATTTAAGTCAAGGTGTTATAAGAGAACCGTTACAAATTTATGGGTCTCATCACGTGTGGGCGAGTTAG
Organism: Agapanthus africanus; assembly: GCA_030015575.1. NCBI lineage: Eukaryota > Viridiplantae > Streptophyta > Magnoliopsida > Asparagales > Amaryllidaceae > Agapanthus > Agapanthus africanus. Next base: position 966,684,116 of record CM057338.1, read on the forward strand.
GCTTAAGTGCCACCTAAAAAATAAAACATAAAAACAAGAAGATTTGGAGTTTCCGGTGTCATTGTAGAAATTTCTTGTAGTTGTGAAACATTTGGCAACATGATTAATTTATCTCAACATTTTACCGTTTTCCTTGCTAACCAAAAGTCTTGAATTTGCATAGCAAACTTACAAACGGATTTGAAATGCCATGTGCCCAGCAAATGTAAAGAAATTACCCATATATATATATATATATATATATAGATATATAGTGAGAGAGAGAGAGGCGAGGGGGGGGGGGGGGGGAGGGAGGGTGTGTTACGAGTTGACCACCCCTTTTTAAAAAATGAGATCTCGCTCCAAAACATACATACCGCTGTGTATTTCACCGATTCAAACCGTCCATCTTGATCTATGTATTATGAAACCTCTATATAGAGAGAGAGAGAAAGAGAGAGAGAGAGGCCGTAGAAGGCTTTTTTCATTGGATAGCGTCAAAAACCATACATACGCTTTGCTTTTTTATTCGACGATCGGCATCCATTTTATTCTTCTTCGTCTAATATGTTGATACACAAAATTTAATGTGATCCTAACGCCATTTCACCGTTGAATTAATAATGTAAAAAGTTCTATTATCGGTAAATTGTTAATTTTGCATCCACTAAATCAACGGTTAAAAAGAATTAGAATCATATAAAATTTGGTATATAGATATATTTGACGCTGAAGATCAAAATAGACGGCTTCTATATATCGTCAAATAAAATGGCGGAGGGCCTAGTTTTCGACGCCACGTGATGAAAAAAGCCTCCTAGAAACTCTTTACTCTCTCTCTCTCTATATATAAACTGAATTAGATGCATGGTGCCATCGTATAAAATTAAACTAGAGATCATGGGAAAACACGCAACCCATAATTTCAGAGGGATGATACCACATTAATTTCAATTTTGAGAAGCCGTGAGATTTTCTTAATTTTTTAATATTGTTATTTGAAAAAAGAAAAAGATGCACATGGATTCCTTAAGTTTGGGTTAATAATAGTGATTTTTATATCCATAGACCAATTTTTTAACCTTTCAATTTGCATATATATTTCTGGTTTGTGGACATTTACAATCAGCCAGCTGTAGTAATTACTAAATTAGTCTCAATTTTGAAGTATATAATTCAATGAAAGTGTAAATTTAGTTAACTACGTCAAATTTTTCCTTTTTTGAGATTAAATCAAAGATATTTAAATATGTCGTATTCAATTTGTTTTGGATCCGTCTAGTCTACGTATAAGGCATTTATGGACCATTGCTAATTCAACGAACTTCATGGCGTTTTTAAGGTTCAACGGAGTTATTTCAAAAACCTAGAAGATCGACGGTGTTTTTTTGGAATTTTAAAAAAGAAAAAAGGAAAGAAAGAAAGAAATTTAAGGACTCATGAACAATGCCAAAATCCACGGATACGGATTCCTGCATTTTACATACTTGGATTTCCCAAAATGCCCCCAATTAAGTGACCGTTCAAGTACCCCACACCAACGAGTATTTTGCACATCGCACCCTTCACTTTATGTCTCCTTGATGAATTAAGGGATTTCTAATCCCAATGACATACCAAATTCTTTTCTATCCCCAAAACTTGGTATCTACTTTTTACCCTTCAAAATTAATATTAGATATCATTTTACCCTCTTTACGATTTTCATCAACTTTTAATGGCATAATATCAGGTTTTTCTTTAAAACATCTCAACCATTCTTATTCTCTGGAAATACTCAAATTCTTCCTTAAATTGAAATTAAGGTTTAGCTTTCTGCTGCACCTTTTCAAAATCAACCATGAAATCAGGAGTATCTTCAACATCCTTTTTAAGGTATGAAAATGTTGAATGTTTCTGCGGTCTTACTTGTTGTATTCGGGTAAATGATAAATCTAAAATCTATCGAGAAAAATTAAAGTTCAAGTTAATGGATATTTTTTTCTGACGGAAATCTTAAGGGGTAAAATGACGTCACTTTTTAGTTTTGGGGTAAAAAAGTAAATTTCAAGTTTTGGGGGTTAAAAAAATTCCTATGTTCCGGGGTTGTATGAGTAAAAAACCCATGAATTAAACCTCTTATTTCCCATAAGTTAGCTTTCGAAATGTAAGAAAAGCTAAGCACCTTTCAGGTATTTTAAAGAAATTTTGTTATTAAATTTTCATGCACATAATCTTAAGTATGCAGCGCTTCTGAATGGATCATCTCGCTTGAAAAAGGGAAGAAAACAAAATTGTTAAAAAGTCTTTCACATTTAAAGTTTGCAAAAATCCTTTTTAATTTATTTCTTCGCGTGGATGTCCATCTATGATTTATTTAAACTAATGGCTTTCCTCTCATTTGCTATTTGGATGTGGATATTTGATATCGCAACATCCGTATTTCTAACCGGTACAGACAATAAAGTGTCAAGCTTTCTCGTCACGGCTCCGAAGGGCATTAATTAAGACGGTGCAAGAGCAGTCCTGATTTAATTCAAAACGCGGATTAATTTGTATCAAAAATATTGTTGCATAAATGCCTATATTTCGATCAAAAGACCTTCGAACTATGAGAACGTGTCAATTTCTAAAATAAACTCGTCATCACTCGTCACACCGTAGAATTTTTGATGCATTGGAAGAAACATTAAAGCAAATTATTCATTCTTCAATATGTTGTTCATTTTAAAAGGAAAGAGAAGAAGCATTGCGGAAGAATAAGATGAGTAAAACATGAAGTTTTGGGAGGCTTATGTACAAATATAAAATATTTTGGGGTTGTATTTAGGAAAAAACCATTTGCTATTTTAAGACACCCTTTGAAATAGACTAGATCTCTACTTCCCTCTCCTCTCTCTCTCCAATGGTTTCGGATCCTCAGCCCAAATCCTAACCCTAAAACCCTAAACCAATGAAGCAAACCCAGACCCAATACCCACTACCAGACCTGGACTCGGACCCGAATCCGAATCCGAAACCCCGTCGAATGGGAAGGGTCCGACTGAGGCGGAATTCGGCGGCCGGCGGCTGCGGAAGGAGGGGCGGGGACCCCGCGACGCCCCTGCTGAATTGGAAGCTCGAGGACGCGGATCTGTCGAGTGGGTCCGCGCCCGAATCCGATAAGGGCAGCGTGAAGGAGAGGAATGTGGGTTGGGAGAGAGATGGGGTGGTTTCAGCGAGGAAGATTGGAGCTGGGATTTGGCATGTTAATGGCGGATTAGGGTTTGAGGTTAGTGCCCCGCGCCTTTTTTACAAATAAAGTCGTGTTTTTGTGTTCTTTGAATAAAAAAAAGGTTGGATTTTGATACCATTGGTTGCTCAAAAATTGTTTCAAGGAGCAATAAATTTTAAGATATATGTCATTTTCTTTTAAAATTGGAGTATATTAGGTGGTTTTCTAACTTATACTGGGGAAAGAGCGGATTTATATGGCATTCCCTCTTTATGAGCTGCTAATTTTAGGATTTGAGCATTTGATGGCGATTTTGTTGGTTTCTGAGTCGATGGGTTTTGAGTTGGTGAAAGATTGAATATTGTTGGCTCTAGGTGTGAGCTAGAAATGGGAACGTGCTCGCATGCACACAAGCCAAGCCCAAGCCAAATGAAAATTGAATGGCTTGATAACTGGGCATGTGCGGGCGCATCGCACGAGCTGAGGGTTTCCAAATCTCCTGTTTCGAGCCTTATGTATGTCCCTGAAGTGGCCTACATTTTGCCAATTTATTTTTGAACCCATTGTAAATATCTTTCAAGCTCTCTTCTGTTCGAAGCTCCTTCATCCTTTTCCAAGCTTAGAGCTCGTCCGTTTGAGCTCTTTATTCTGAGCTCCTACGTGTTCTGCACGTTTGAGACGGTCACCTATTAATTGCGAAATTTTGCAACCGTATTTATTTTATCCGTTGTCATCACAATTATTGCTCATATTAGCTCACCATTATCTCTTGTTTTATTGTTGCGACTTGCGGTTACTCGTGTAATTTCCTATGAAATACATATTGTGACAAGTCTAAAACACACCGAAAAATATCGATCTCCTCTGCTCTTTGTTCCTCTCTACCAAAAATATACCAAAGCAGTCGAGTGCACGACCATTTGTGTTTCAACCATTGGATCTGAAAGCAGCGCGTCGAGTGCCTTCTCTGTGAGAGAGAGAGAGAGAGAGAGAGTTCATGATCGCGAAGAAACACGATAAGCTTTCCTTTTCATTCTATTTTGATTTATTAGATATATTAGCAATACCCTACATCTCGATTTTTTAACAAATGTATCCTCTACCTCAGCTTGTGATCTGTATCCTATGTGAGGCCCATCAACCTCTGTGGATTACACTACATCGGTAGGAAAAGTAACCTATGTGGATTCTACCAGTAATGAAGCTGTATTTTAAAATTAAAATTTATGGGTCATCCTCCTCATCGCCTTCTCCTATTTAAATGGAGACAGCTATGAAGCGAAGCACTAGTAAAGATATGATAAAGTTGTATTACCGACTGTCTATTTGACGTCTACCCTCTCTAAATAAGTGCTAAATTTCTGGTTCAAAAAACTACGACGGGAGAGGTTTTATCATAGTCCCAGATGACTAATTGGTATCCCTAGATTCCTATAGATTATGGAGAAGTCTAAAAGAGAAAGAAAAGATGATATACTTGCTATATGAAATTATGCTCAATTCCACAGCACATATATAGCCCAGAGTGAACTGGAACATATTCTATAAAATTTTATGGGCGCAGTATTGAACTTAGTGAATTTAGTAATAATGAAGGATATGCTGGTAAGTTAGGTGCGATTTGTCATTTTACTGGATTATAATTAGACCGCAGTTCAAAGATTGTTTGCCTTACAATGAGGGAACACAAATGCAAAATAGTTTTTTTAAAAAAAAAATCTGTTGCATGATGCATCATGGGTAGAATTACTTGAATGCTGGATTTCCCCCCTCTTTCTTCATTAGTGCAGATGCGGGGTTGAAGGAATAAAAGTTTTGAGGTTTATGCCATTATCTTGTAAAATTGGTGTATTTTAGTGGTTTTCTGATATCCTCTGAGAAAAGGATTTTTATGGCATTCCTCTTTGATGAGCTGTTAATTCCTAGTATTCCGGAGGGGATTTTTTTTTTAATTATATGCGTGGATGGGTTTTTAGTTGGTGAAAGGTTGAAAATTGTTTACTCTAGGGTTTTGATGGATTCCTTTTGGAAGGCGGAAAAAGGAATGCAACTGATTTTTGAACATAATTTTATGTCTGCTGTATTGCAATTACCCCTAATAATAACATATGTTGTGAGATTAGGTGTAATTTTTTCCTTGACCGGATTATAAGTAAATGGGGGTTCAATTGATCAAAGATAGTTTGCCTTGCAATAGAAACATGAATGCAAAATAGTTTCATTTTTGAATTATTTGCATCATCTGTCTGCTGTATTGGGTTTTGATGGATTCCTTTTGGAAGGCGGAAAAAGGAACGCAACTGATTTTTGAACATAATTTTATGTCTGCCGTATTGCAATTACCCCTAATAATAAGATATGTTGTGAGATTAGGTGTAATTTTTTCCTTGACCGGATTATAAGTAAATGGGGGTTCAATTGATCAAAAGATAGTTTGCCTTGCAATAGAAACATGAATGCAAAATAGTTTCATTTTTGAATTATTTGCATCATCTGTAGAATTTTTGGCACATATCACAAGCTTTTTCGATGAAGTTTATATGAATTTATTGTAAGGTTTGCATTTTGATTACATTATTTGGAATGTTGAACTATTCTTGGTTTTGAGTAGATTTCTTCAAAAAGGAACAACTAATCTTCTTATCTTCTAGATGATAATTCTCCAAATTAACAATTAAACTGCCTATTTCATCCAGTCAAATATGTTAGAAAAATAATCTATTTGATGATTAAATCTTCTGCTAAATATCTTGAGAAGGCTGCTATCTGATTGCGCATGATGTCCAATTTCATATTCCTTGTTTCAATGAACATTTTCATATCACTTTGGGTAACTTTGTCATGATAACGTGCAGGAGTGCTCACAGAGTCACAAATGGATCTTTAAGCCACTAGTTCTGCTAATTTTCACATATCTATGACCGATTCAATCTTTTGAAGACCTTGCATAGTTACATGCAGTTGCAGCATACTATTAGAACTATAATTTTGCTGCCATGTATCATTCATCACCTATGACCAGAGGCGGTTTCGCTTTCTTTAGATTTCAAGTTGATTTTGCTCATTTTCATCGATTCCCTTGCAGCCTAATGTCCTTGATTCGCATAGCTCCTGCCTCCATGCCAGCACAAAGAGCGAGCACAGATCCCCCAGTCTAATGATTTACCCAAAGAATGGCATTTTGCACAAGGTTTGTGCTCAAACTTGTTGATCATTAACCATAAGCTTCATTGCAACCTTACCTTTTCTGGACTTTGTGGTTTCTTAAATCAGCTCGAAGCTTGTGGTGCATTACCCAATCGCTCGATGGAGAGGGCAACCAAATGGGACCCTGGGTTCTACAGTCACATGAAGCTTCTAGAAGACCAACAGGTGTCCATTGATGTTTCCTCTATCCGATCCGAGCTTGAGCGTTCCCGCGCTCGGATCACCGAGCTCAAGCTCGAGCGGCACTCTGCCAAGAAAAAGCTTGAGCGCTTTATACAAAAACTTTCAGAGGAGAAGGAATCGTGGAGGAGACGGGAGCATGAGAAGATCCGAGCTGTAATAGATTCCATCAAAGACTGTCTCCACAGAGAGAGAGAGAAAATCGGAAGGGGATTGAGATTGTGAACACCAAGCTGGTGGATGAACTAGCAGAGGCTAAATCATCAGCAAAGAAATTCTCGCAAGAATACGGAAAGGAGAAGAAGACTTGCGAGCTTATGGAGGAGGTATGCGAAGAGCTGGCGAAGGAAATTGGTGATGACAAGGCCGTGGTCGAAACGATGAAGGCAGAATCGATGAGAATGAGAGAGGAGGTAGAAGAAGAGAGGCAAATGTTGCAGATGGCTGAAGTTTGGCGTGAAGAGAGGGTGCAAATGAAGTTAGTCGATGCGAAGGTGACGCTCGCTAATAAGCATTCAGAGCTTAGCATGCTTCAAGCAGAGATCGAGGCCTTCTTAAGAGCCCGAAACAGCTCCGATACTAACGATGAAGAGAAGAAAAAGGCAGAGATGCTCAAAGAGGTAGTAGATTCAGTTAAGGCACAAGAGATGAAGGAGTTCTCCTATGAGCCACCTCCTGCATCGGAGGGCATCTTCTCTGTATTTGAAGAGCTTCAGCCGAAAGAAGAGACTAATGAGAGAAAAATCAAGGCATGTTATGGGGATATTCATGACGACGACGATGACGACATCAGCGGATGGGAAACTGTGAGCCATGGGGACGAGCAAGCCTCGAGCAATTCTATAGAAGGAAGTGATCCATCGGTCAATGGGAAATTCGAAGCGAGCAATGCATTATTTAGCAGAACCAATACCATGATGCAAACGACGAAAGAGGGGTCTTCAATGGCTAGGCTTTGGAGGTCCTCATATCAAAACGGCGGTGAAGATTGTCACAGAAACTCGTTTGAGATAACAAATGGAAGGCTATCAAACGGAAGGGTTTCTAATTCTACCGATGATTTGGGTTTAAGCTCGCCGAGTGTGAGAGAGTGGAGCTCCCCCGCTTCGGTGAACCCATGTGCACAGATAAATCGAGGGATGAAGGGCTGTATCGAATGGTCTCGAGGCGTGCAGAAGCAAAGCCTGAAGGCGAATCTCTTAGAGGCGAGGATCGAGAGCCAGAAAATCCAGTTACGACAAGCTCTCAAACAAAAGATATAGCCCAGCATTCGGGGCTTTTGCCTTGCTTCTGCTTGTTGTTACTGAGGAGCTGTTCATTACGAGCTAAGGTACGACCTTCGAAGAAATGTATTTTATGCTTATTTCATTCGATAATATGCAGCAAATATGAAACATTATATTACCTGTAGCTTCTGTAATACCGGTTATATAACAACAATTTTATTGACAACACTCAATATTTCGCTCTTGGCTGTACTTATGTACCTGTTACTTCGTCGGGAAGAATTTTTTGTTTCTCCGGTTAGGTTAAGAAGAAGTCAGGGAATGCTATACCACCCTTTGTCCTACAGGCAAAACCTCTATCGGAGTCATAGTTTTCGAGTAAAGCGCCATTGGTTGCTTGTTCGTGGGCATCCGACGAGACAATATCTGATCAAATCTTCGTTTGTCTCGGCCTCGCCTTTCCAATGAGAAAATCTGTGATAATATTTATAAGCTCATGGTACCTTAAACTACACAATGCTGTTCATTTTTGTTGGAAGGTTCATAGTGAACCTCAATGAATGAGCATTAATGGTGTGATGGTGTGAAAGTCCAATATCGAATCATGTCTCTTATTAGAATCAATCCTTGCTATAAACATGTTCATCATTTTTCACCTGTGCTCGACACTAAACTTTAACAATGAGAAATGATTTGATTGATCATTTGCTTGCGTGTGCGTATGATTGATATATATATAGATAGATAGATATATTGATATATATATCGTTCATACCCTTAACTTCAAAGAAAATTCACATAGCCCTTTTCACGCTTGTTGTGTAGGCCAAGATTTCTGTCATGTGGAGATTTAGCCTTCGCTCCTTACTTTTTAAGAAAATTTGATTCTGCCCCTTCTATTATTTAATTTGACATATTAACATCATCAAACAAAATATCAAAAAAAGAATCTTCACAGCATTTTCTCCGAATGCGCGGGACACCTTGCTAGTAGCACCAACAGCCATAAGAATGCTCCAAGCTTTATTAATCTAAATAAATCCTAAAAAATTTTAAGGTCATGGGGTCCTAATTAAGAAAGATTCTGATTCTTAAGAACTAAAACGCAAGTCCGTCTTCTGGGCCCCACAAAGCACGCGGGTAGTGTAATCGAGTGGGTGAGTGGGCCCCAACAGTTGGCCCCAACAATGGGCCTACTTTTGTCTGGGCTCCCACTGTTGGGGGCCCAGCTTTTGCAAGTTTGCGTTTAGCGGCAGTTGAGAGAGATCCTTGGTGCGTGGCAGTCGCAGTGGCAGTCGCAGTCGCAGTCTCAGAAAAGAGACGTGTTTGATTCACTCCTCTCATATTAGCAGCCCACATTCGACTAATTATCCAAAACCATATTGTTCATCGATGCTAATTCGGATCAGGATCGCTGTAAGTTCTTCTGTGCAGTGGTCCGGTTTATGATTTCATTACATGTGTGCACGCGCTTCAATTGCGTTTTGCTCTCCATCAATTGATGCCATGGAGAGGCTAGGAGAGATGAGAGATGTAATTATCGGTGATCTTCTTGCGGTGTGAGGGCGAGAGAAGAGAGATGGGATATTAGACAGACTTGAGATATGCGAGCTCTTGTAACTTCATCATGTTAATAGAATCTTCATGTCCGTATTTCGGTAAGTGGATATAAATCCATTTGGTTGGAACATGTAAACCCGACGTGTCATCTTTTCCTGATACAGATACCATATCATATTTTGTGTCCTTGACGTCGGTGAGAGGACCGCGGAGGGGAATCTGCATCCCCAACACTAGGACGATCATTTTAATAGATCACGGATTAACAGTGAAGCCAAGGATGATTTGTCTTTGTTGGCTTCACCAAGGACAAAGGGTTGAGTGGGTCCCATTACTTCAGGACCCACACCCTCTTTCTTTCATTGCTACAACTCCTTTGACAACTAATTGACTAACCAAGAAAGTAATCATAGACAAAACCCAGCTTTATATAAAAATATATATTACCGAGAAGAATAAACAAAACTTAGAGTTATGAGATCTACACATAAAAGATTCTGAGCACCTTTTGAAGCGTTTGAAGAAATAACTCCTCACTTGGACGTAATTTTGGTCCGTATTTATAAGACGGTCAGATACATCTGTCTACTCAAAACATGATCGGATGAACATCCAAAATGCCGTAACATTCTGGATGGATTTTTGTTTTGGCAATTGATAAAACCACGTTAAAGAAGCATAATAAAAAAAATATGTTGCCGTACAGGTATGCCACCTGGCAGGGCCCATGTACACGTGTCAGCATGTGACATGCTGTTGAGAGATAGCTTCGATCTCTCTCTCACCTACGACCATTGGGTGGCACCCAAGTGCTCTGGGCCCCACTTCCTTGGACACTGCTAGTGGGACCCATTTCTCAATCCTACGCGCAGCCTTCGAAATCGGTCCTGCAGGTTCAATTCAAGTGGAGGCACACTACATATATATACATGTATAAATACCCTCTCCATGCTCCCTTCGCTCGTGTGATTTTTTGGAACCCCGAATCCCGAATGCGTTGAAAAGAGTCCTTTCTATCGATCCCCTGCTAAATTCTGTCCGACCCTTTCCCTTGACTGCCACGTCAGCATTCTCCGTCCATGGCGAAGGACCGAAAGCATGATTCGTCCGACCGCCATGATCGCCTCCTCGGCACCTACGGCTACGTCGACTATGGATCATACATGCCGAGCACGGGCCAGACCGACCTCAACGAGCATGATATCTGGCTGTCATCAGGTTCTTATCAAGGTTCCAGTGAATACTGGCCACAGGCTGAACCGGACCAAGCCAACCCAAGCGGCCAATCTAACCGGACCAATGATCGGGGTCGAGCCGACCGCCATCGCCATGTTGGTGGGCTCTCATCGGCCTTTGAGGATCGATACGGTGCAGGACCGGCCGTGTTTCATCAGAATCGCGGCATGGACGGCCCTAGCAGCCGTCACGTGGCGGCTGCTTCGGCGCCTGTCAACGTGCCGGTTTGGTCTAAAATGGTTCGTGCAGAGTCGAGCGATTCCATGAGCGGTTCGGTTGAGCTGGACAGAGATGAGTCGGACTGGGTCCCACCGCACGAGTACTTGGCTCGAGCGCACGGTGAGAACGTGACGACATCTGTGGTTGAAGGGGTGGGTCGGACCCTAAAGGGACGGGACATGAGCCGGGTTCGTGATGCGGTCTGGAGTCAAACCGGGTTCTCTGGCTAAAAATTAGAAAGTGGGAAATTCTTTAGAAATTAGTATTTATGTAAAGAGGTTGTGCTTGAGAATGAATGAATGAATGAATGCATGCATGTACATTAATTTGAAATTGCTGTCATCCAAATTTGATCAATTAAAAAACTCAGGTTTTTAATTATGTGATCCAAAGAAAGTGTATATATAAGAAGAGTCTTTCCTTCCTTTCTTGCTTTCTCATTTTCTTTTTCTTTTTCTTTTTCTTTTTCTTTTTCCTTCCCTCTTTCAATTTGTTGTTGTTGTTTGCGGTACGTGCACGTCCCGTGCTTTTTTCTTCAAGTGAGTTAGACCAACCTATTGCAATTTCAAATTAATGAATGTAATGCATAAAAACACAACATAGATAGAGAGCTGTAAATAGAATCAACAATGAGTATAAGTTGGCCAAAATGGATAATGGATACAGACAGTTAAAAGAAAAATAATATCAGTGTTTTTTTTTTCAGGCAACCAAGAGTAAATCTGAACTGAAAAAAGAATTTTTTTTATATAAAAAAATAGCAATCATAACGCCAGTCTTAGACCTTTTGAATATAATTAATAGCAGTGTTAATTTTTATAATTCTCATTCCTTTGTCTTCATCTAAAAAGAGTCGTAAGCAATTCATTAATCTCTATGCCATAAGTTAGTAGCTGAGACTATTGAATTCAGCAAGAGCACAAACACAAAAAGAATTTGTACATATATTCAACACTAGGGCCCATGACTAATGACATGAACTTTGCTATTGAGCTGGCAATGGATCTAGGCATGTATGCATGCATTTACATGCAAGATTTCTTTAAAAATGATTATTTAAAGATGGCTTCTTTGATTTTTCCTTCAATTAATTATTATGTGATATGTCCAAGAACATATATCAAGAGTTAATTAAAGAGTAATATACGACCACTTTTACTTAGCACGTTTATATATAATAATATATTAATTGTGTTGTCAAGCTCCCCTCTCGAATTCTGTCTATTATAATACATCATGAATCTAGTCTTTATTTGACATCTGGCATGAAAATACCATGCGAGTTTTTGAATAGCAACATAATCATTACCCAAGTTCCCAGCATACATAGTTAGAGTCACACAACATGTGATGACCATAACCAACATATAATCTCTAGATATACAACATATGAATCTTTTTCTGCTTGTTCCAAAATTAAACTAGCGAGTATGTGAAATAAATCAACAAGCATGATGCATGATAGGACTTAGCCAACTGTCCAAAAAAAAAAACCAAAACTAGCTGGTAGCTATGAATCTCTTGATACCCTATTGGATGGTGAGAAAGGGAGAAGACACAAATTGTTGTGGGACCCACAAGTGGGCCCATCCCCTCCAAGAACCATGAGTGGTGGGTGCTTTGGAGCCCTCTTAGGCCACAAGAAGACACCCAAATTAGCAAGAAGACACACAAGTGGGGCAAGAGGATGTCCACCAAAAATTCAAAATAAAAACAAGCAAAAGTAACAATTATTATTTTTTTGTTGAGAAAAGGGACTTGAGCTAATGAGCACCAGAGTCTAAGGGAGCCAATAGGCCTTTTTTTCTTTCTAACGCTAGCAATTTGGTAAAAAAGAGAAAATTTAGTAGAGGCACATGAAGCAGTGAAATGAAAGATGGATGATACGATAAGAAATCCATCATTTTATTATGTGAATAATTATCTCAATTTATACAGCTCTAAATCAACCCAATGATAACAAATAATCCCAACAGTCTATCTAAATTGATAGATTCCGAACTCAAGAAACCATAACTAAATCTATCTATAGCGACTAAATATGCAATACGGTTGCATGAATTTATTTCATATATATTCTTACATGATATTTCTTTCTTGGATGCTGCCTCTTTTTCTCTCACACCTTTCATCATTCATGCATTTAGCATGAATCTATTTATTTGCTACATGGAATCTAGTCTGGCCTTTTCTTTATTGTACTAGTTTTGATTCCATGCGGTTTGAATCTCTCTCTCACTCCCTCCCCTCTCAATACTAGTATCCTATGCAGGTGATCATATAGTCAAATGTTGATGAAAAGGATAGGTATGTAAATTGAACTTGGAGCTAATAAGTAGGTCATGGCTTATGTAGTATCTTTAACTCACAATGGTTACCATAAGATTTTATGTGGACTCATGAAAAAAAAGAAGGACAAATATTAAGTGGGGCTTAAATCTGTGTTAGAGTTGGTTCGTATTCAAGAGTTGATGATGAAGAGCGAAGCAGTTCGTTGCAGAGTTGATGGAGTCCGAGTCTCTCTAGGATTTGGTTTTGGAAAGATTCGTTCTAAAGATTAGTTTGGATATTTGAAGAGTTGTTGAAAGATTTATAAGGGATCTTCAAATGACTCTCCAAATAAATTCTCAATCTTTTCTGTTATCCTTATATCAGAAACTACACTTCTAATAAATTTGAATGCAGTGCTTGTGTTTTTCTTGGCTATGGTGAAAAAACACAGAGGATATTGGTGTCTTCATCATTTCACAGGCCGATCATACATATCCACACGTCATATTTGAAGAAACGCAATTTCCATTGGCTCCTTCATTGGCAATTGCAAAGTCACTCAGTGTAAAATCAAAGGAATCTTTTTGAGACTTTTTAAAATTTAGCGATATTTGAATGTTATAAAACGCGGAATATTGAAAACGGGAAGATAACAGAAAGTTTTGAAAAGTTCATGATCTTTGTATGCTAGCAAGCAGAATATTTATAACCACCCTAAACTTTCTGTACAAAATTTTTGTAAAGCACATAAAGGAATATCTTAGTCTGAGCACAACTTAAAAGTATTTCTTGTTTAAGAATAACAAGAAAGCACTTGTAGTTTATTAGTAAAGTCTTGCATTGCTGTGACATAGTCCCCGTGTTTGAATTCCATCAGCCATATATTATTTTAATGATTTTTCTTTCAAATTTTTTGAAAGCCCAAAGTTTACACGTGAAATACATATAAAAATGAAAAGTCAGATTAAATAAACATGTGTAATATGCTATACGAACAGAGCCCGACACGTGGCAAAAATCCAAGCCACAACCCCAGACAAGTGGCCGGCGAGATTGCCCATTGGGCCGGCGGCACCGGGCCCACCTAGGGAATGATCTCAAATTTTTCCCAACTCCTCTTGGCCTTCCCCCTACCCCTCTTATGTTTGTTTTTCCTGAAATTAAACAGAGAATTAAAATTAGGGTTTTAATCCAATGTTTAATGTATTTTAATTCTCATTTTTAATTCTCTAAACCCTAATTCTATCCTATAAATACCACCTCATACCTAGCCCTCTCTATTCTGAAATCTATTATCAAAACTCTCAAATTTTTTCAAGTCAAATTAATTGTACAAGTGGAGTTCACCCAAGGCCATCTTCCGGCAACGACTCGGTGCAAATCCAGCGACACCGCGAATCCACGAAACTTCCATCTTATTCCCATACCTCTCCTCTCTCTTTTCGTCCAGTAAGTTCCCTCTCCACTCCTCTCTTCCTATTCCACAAAAATCTTTTTTCAAAACTCGTGTGGAGTTATTCCGACTTCCGATTTTAATTTTGATTAAAACATAACTTATATTAATAATCAAACACTCATATTGTTACAGCTTGTTTAGTAACCATAAACAAACATTTAGAGCAAGTTTCAATTCAAAATACAATACCGTGCAACTTTTATTTCACTTTTACGGTTAAATACCACAAACTTTCTATTCGACATCTTTCATCATATTTGCTCATATTACTTTTAGAAAACACACGAAATAATGATCTATCTCATCACAACCCTCAACATGACATAGCAGGATGGATTTTGGAACAATATTTTGTGGTATAAATATAATTTTACAATAAAATAGCTTAAACTAATAAAACCGTATTCTGTAAGATTGTTTTAAATTAAATTTCTTACAAGTAAACCTCTACAATCCATTATGGGGAAACTGATTTGGATGGTGCGGCTTAACGCACATTCTCGGAACTAGTAGAGCGAGATGCAGACCTCCTCACGGAGCATCCGATCTCGATGGAATTTTTAATACAATTTTTAAGAATAATGAGATTTTCTATTTAATAAATAAATTCTATTTTTAATAATTATATATATAGACTATCAAAATATCTATTTTAAATATATATAATAAGTTCTATGTTTTCTAAACAAAACAATCACAAATTACATGAATATACCATCACAAATCCATACAATTCCAATTCACACTAAAATACCATATATATTTCAATTTAGGTTTATATTCACTAGAATACTTCACTTTTAAAAATTACATCCATGAAAATCCTAAATACAACTAATAAATACTTGAGGTTTATTTTGAAATTATATCAAAACCATATTTTCATAAAACTCCCTCAAGTTTATTAATTTAAAATAATGACCCTAGTAAATATAGGTTTAAGCGGGACCAATTCTCTTGAGCCTTAGGGAGCTGGAGAAAGTGGGTGCTTGTCTATTTAAGGTAGGAAACTAAACCGGGGTTATTAATACGGTAATTGATTTGGAAAAAGTCACAAATCCTGCCGTCCATGTGCAGCAGTTACCGATAAGTCCAAAACCTAATTCAGAAATCCAATTTTGTTTAAGCGTCTAACTCATACAGAGTCTCAGTCTAATTTGAATACAATCTATACATGAATACAATCCAAATATAACTCGAATACAACATGAATCCATATATACTGAATACTATCAAATATCAACATGACTTGAACTGACCGAACCATGGATATACATTGACTTGATTACATGAATATCCATTTATATTCGATCCGTTTACATGAACAATTGACATCATGGTTTTGGCAAGTCTTATACAACAAATCAATACAATATTCATTTACGGAGTTTTTAAAGGGGTAGACTGGTACGGAATGTGTTAAAAGCGGCACGAGATGGTTATTAAAAGACGTAACTGAACATCCATTACCGTTGTTCCATGGGGTTTGACGGAGCCTTATACTACTGGTTACCTTAGTCCACGGGATAGATGGACTCCTTTCGTAAACACTAATATTTTCTGTACCAAGTTACAAACAACTATATTAGTATAGCGAACATAATCTTTTATACTTTAGATGTTCTATTCTCTGTTTATTCTTCTCTATCTCTTGGGTCTTATCGAGCGATTGTTTGCTGAAGAAATTCATTTTCTATTCTTTCTTTAGAATGTTGTCAGGAGGATCCGACTCTCTGGAGTCGAGCCCAGCTCAGAAGACTTGGAGCAGTTCATCGAGGACCCCGAGCTCTAGCCACTTGTATATACTTTACCTTCAGTTCATGCCATTGTTTAGACATTATTTTCCAGTATTGTATTTACTTTCCAGTTGTATTATAAAGAATATTTAATCGATAAAAAAGTTGCTGTTCATTTACATCTCATGTCTTTCCTGTGTACATTTATATTATATTGCTTATTTACGCTTAGCGTGTTTATTTCTGAGTAAATACGTCGCGTGCTTCGTTGCGTCTCTTTATTCGTACACCGAGAAGCGGGGCGTGACAGGTTTTTTTTGTGGCCCATACAGGTTAATTATGCATGAAGTCATACCATGCAGGTTAGTTATGCATGAAGTCATACCATGCAGGTCAGTTGTGCATGAAAACCTAAGCAATATATCACAAGAATCGGCAACTAAAACATTCTTTACATTTTCTATTCCTTGAATTCTATCCTAACTCTATTTTCTTTCAAGATTATGGATTCCCCGAATAATACGAGCACGAACACCAATGGCAACACCACACCACCTCTTCCGCTTACTACCGTTGTAGCTCTGATCAACGAGTAGACGGTACTGCTCAAGGCAATAAAGAGCCTCTTGGAGGGACAACAGCAGCAGACTGCTATTTTATTGCATCGCTCAGAAGCTGAGGCACCTGGAGTGAAACAATTCCGGGCACTGCATCCTAAGCAATTCTCTGAGAAAGAGAGCCTCTTGGAAGCTGAAGAATGGGCTCAATCGATCGAAGACGATCTGGTAGCAGCACAAGTGCCAGACATTACTTGGGTAAGGGTTACGAAGCCGCAACTTACCGATAACGTCCGGGTATGGTGGAAGGCGGAAGAAAGCCGTCTCATCCAGCCAATTGGATAGAGGATTTTTCGCGAGATGTTCGACGCAAAGTATTTTCCCGAGACTGTCCGATTTGACATGGAGCAGCAATTCATCCGTCTACAATAAGGTTCGATGTGGACCAAATCTGTGGATGAGTATGATACTGAGTTCACTATATTGAGCAGGTTCGCAGCACATCTCATACCGACTGTTGAGATCAGGATTAGACGATTTCAGTAAGGGTTGGACCAGGAGATCCAAACTGGTTTAGCTACAGGGGATTTCCCAACCCATAACCTAATTTTGAAGGTTGTTCGAAGATATGAGGCAGTGATGAAAAAGAAGGGCAGTCCTCAATCAGCCGGGATGAAACACTCTGCTACCCAGATAGCAGGAGGAGCCTCTTCCAGGACACCGTTTATACCCAGGGGACCGGAAGTAACATTTAACCGGCCAAATCTAGACTTTTTCTACTACTGCAAGAGGGATGGGCAGCTGTTGAAGGACTGCATGAGCGCAAAAGGCCTGTGCTTGATTTGTGGCGCATCCACTCATGGAACTGGGACATGTTCTCATAGACGCAATCCAGTTACAGTACACATCAAGTGGGCCCATCCCCTTCAAGAACCATGAGTGGTGGGAGCTTTGGAGGCCTTAGGTCACAAGAAGACACTCAAATTAGCAAGAAGACACACAAGCGGGCAAAGAGGATGTCCACCAAAAATTCAAAATAAAAACAAGCAAAAGTAACAAAAAATAATTGATTACTCCTGCCACTGGCCTTTTTTTTAAAATTTTTTTTGAGAAAAGGGACTTGAGCTGATTAGCACCGGAGTCTGAGGGAGCCAATAGGCCTTTTTTCCTTTCTAATACTAGCAATTTGGTAAAAAAGAGAAAATTTTAGTAAAGGCCCATGAAGCAGTGAAATGAAAGATGGATGATATGATAAGAAATCCATCATTTTATTATGTGAATAATCATCTCAATCTATATAACTCTAAATCAATCCAATGATAACAAATAATCCCAACAGTCTATCTAAATTGATAGATTCCGAACACAAGAAACTATAACTAAATCTATACATAGCGACTAAATATCCAATAGGGTTACATGAATATATTTCATATATATTCTTACATGATATTTCTTTCTTGGATGATGCCTCTCTTTCTCTCACATCCTTCATCATTCATGCAGTTAGCATGAATCTATTTATTTGCTGCATGGAATCTAGTTTGGCCTTTTCTTTATTGTACTAGTTTTGATTCCATGTAGTTTGAATCTCTCTGTCCCCTCTCAATACTAGTATCCTAGACAGGTGATATAGTCAAATGTTGATGAAAAGGATAGGTATGTAAATTGAACTTGGAACTAATAATTTAGGCTTTACAACATATTAGTAGGTCATGGCTTATGTAGCATCTTTAACCCACAATGGTTAGCCACAAGATTTTATGTGGACTCATGAAAAAAAGGACAAATATTAAGTGGGGCTCAAATCCCTGTTAGAGTTGGTTCGTCTTCAAGAGTTGATGGTGAAGAGCGAAGCGGTTTGTTGTAGAGTTGATGCAGTCCGAGTCTCTCTAGGATTTGGTTTTGGAAAGATTCGTTTTGAAGATTAATTAGGAGAATTTGTTAGAGATTTATTTAAAGCGCTGTTGAAAAATTTATAAGAAATCTTTTAAGAGTTTAATTAGGAAAACTTGTTGGATAGTCATTTGAAAATTTGTTAGAGATTATTTTGAAAATTTGATGAGATCCTGATTGGAGTAGGAGTTCTATTATTTTGTGCTATAAATAGAGAACAGTCTTGTTTCCCCTAATCAGAGCAAAATTCTATTTGAATTTCAAAAATTCCAAATTAGAAGCAACGCTACAAATTCCTTGCGCTGCGCGCAACGCGCCACGTGTCAAATACTGATACGACAGCGCAGCGCCCAAGGCAGCGCGCCCAATCAGAGTAAGCCTCTATTTAAAACAAAATTAAAGAAAGTAACGCTTCAGTTGCGCAAGCGCTGCGTTGCGCGACACGTGTCAGATCAGTTGCGTAAGCGCTGCGCTGCGCGACACGTTTCAGCGCAAGCGCAGTTGCGCTGCGCTGCGCGCTGCGTGATACGTGTCAGCGCAGTTGCGCAAACGCAGCTGCGCTGCGCGCGCGCTGCGTGACACGTGTCAGCGCAGTTTTGCGTTGCGTGACACGAGTCACGCGCTGGGGCGTTTGCGCCAAACAGAATTAAAATTCTAGTAAGATCCTTCTGTTCTTTTTAAAACAAGAAGATTGCCTTCTGTAAAACAGAAGCTCTTGGATCAAAGATCCAACGGTGGGGAAAATTCCCCAAATCACTCAGAAAATGATCTCTTTAAAAACTTAACAAATCTATGGGCACTATATAAAGACCCCTAGACCCCAACTCAGAACATGATCAATATTGTGAGACATCAAGAACTTCAGAAAAACAGCAAAATAGAGAAAGCTCTGAAGAACTTTGAAGAACTCAAGAAAAAAGTAAAAACCTTTATGAAAAAGAAGAAGAATTTCTTCTGAATAGATCATTGATCTAAGAACAAGATCAATGATCTTCAATAAATAAAAATAATAACAGTGCCTGGCACTTTTTTATGAACCATTAGTTCTGGAATCTAAAAGATTCTTTTCTTGAATCCAAAGTTGGATCAAGTTATTGAAACAGTGCCTTGCACTTGCTAAAACTGCACTGTTGCGCTCCTGGGTTGGCGCAAGCCACCAGAGCGCCACGTGTCAGCACCAGAACCACTTGCGCTCTGCGCTTTTAAGATAGAGTATTGCTCTCTGAAATTGGCGCAACTCATCATAGCGCGCCACGTGTCAGCAGCGCAAAAGCGCAGCGCACTGCGCTGTTGCGCTTACGCTCACCAGAGCATGATACGTGTCACCTCCACATGCGCTTGCGCTCAATGATTGGCGCAAAGCGCCTGACAAATGCACTGCATTGTTTACTGAAGGTCCAAACCCAAATCAAAAAGGCCTAGCAGGCCAAAATAAAATGCAATGCATTAAAAGGGCAGAGCCCAAACAAGATAGATGCTCTGCATCATTTATAAAAAGGGCAGAGCCCAAGCAAAATAGATACTTTGCATCATTTATAAAAGGGCAGAGCCCAAACAAAATAAAAAATGCAGTGTATTATTAAAAAGGAGCAAAGCCCTATCACAGGCCTAATAGGCCAAAAGACAAATAAAAGTGTTGAACATTTTTTAACTGAACTTAGCCCAATCATGGCCGTAAGTTCTCAAATTAAATTGACTGAGTACGGCTGCTCTCCTAAATCAATTTACATCCGGTTCAAGGGTATATCTCCGAACTCCTCTGACCCCTATCGTTGTGATCCTTCAACGACATCAGAGAGGTGACGGGTCCCAACAACCACACATCTATACGGACTGCGGGGTCCTCAAACTCGTGGACCGAAACGTCCCTAAACTAATATTCGTCCCAAAACGGGAATGTTGGACCGAAATGTCCTTAAACTAATGCTCGTCCCTAAATGGGAATGATGGACCACCATGTCCCTAAACTGGAAATTGACCGCAACGTCATTAAACTAAACAATAGAGCCAATTGCTCTTCTGTTGGATCTAAACGATCCCGTTAAGTTGATCTTAGTCTGGAGATTAGGCTAACGTATCCTTAACAAAAGTTTAAGTCGGTCTTAACCTCAATATGGCTAACGTATCCTTAAACTAAAACACCAAACCCAAATCTAAGTAAATACGGATTTGGACTAATCCACGTCCTATGGGCGACGGTATAACTTAGTTTCCGTATACAATCCACGGGCATCCACAAACAAACAAACACACACGACACGAAGTGAAATTTCTGGAGAAGGAGAAACTTGTTACCGCGACGCGGTAGCGTAATTAATTGCAGGGGCTTGCGTCTGCAGGGAAGAGCGTCCCCATAATCAAAAACCTCTCAAGCGAGGGGGAATCTGACGAATTCTGCTACATCGGCCGCATCCGTCTAAACCTCCGATACACGGTGCCATAAATCAACTTGGCATTTTCGGAGAGGTAGACGGATAAAACCAATTAGCATCTGCCTCGAATCTCAGGCAAGACGTTCACCGCGTCTCCGCCGCGTCTTTCGGAGGGGAACAAGTCTCTTCAGAGAAAAATGGCCAAATATGAAGGTGAAGAAGAAGCGAAGACGAAGGCAAAAACGAATGGTAGTCTTCCATAAGTGAAGGTGGAGCATCAGAAGAGCAGTCTTTGTGTTTGTATGAAAAGACGAAAGCAGAAGCGAAAGATAGTTCCACAGGTGAAGGTGGAGAAATTTACCAAGAGTAGTTTTTGTGTTTATATGAGCGTTGAGATTTGAAGAGAGATGAGAGAGAATATAAAATGTATCGGTATTCTTGATCATTAATGAAGACATTCTAATGTTTGCCCCTTGGATATTGACCGTTGGTTAAACCACGTTAAATGTTGGTGTTGCGTGTTCTTTTTTTTGTTCGTTTTCCTTCCATGCGTAGCGAAAAACCCCAACAACATGTTAGCTTCAATTATGTTCAATATAGCATTTTGGATGACAAGAAAAAAATTGACTACAAGGTATGTATCCATAGGAGTTTGCAGGTGCCACTATTCTTCAATAAATTGAAGAAATGTATGCTGCAACAGCATATCAGTAAAGTCTCTTTGCACCTAAATAGGTTTATGATTTTAATCCCGCTTACAATAGGTTTCAGCCTATTATTAAAAGAAAACACACAAAAAACAGACGAAAACAAATTAAAGCAATGATACATCAAGCATTAGTTTCTTTCCAATATTAGGTTGTGGCATTCTACACTGTTAATTTTTTGATAAATCGTCTTCCAACGACAACAAGACAACTGAAATGTCCATTTACTTCTTTTTTTTCATAAGGAACCATCATATACCATGCTTTATGTTTTTGGTTCATGTTGTTATCCTTATGTCAGAAACTACGCTTCTAATAAATTTGAATGCAGTGCTTGGTTTTTCTTGGCTATAGTGAAAAAACACAAAGGATATTGGTGTCTTCATCGTTTCACATGACGATCATACATATCCACAAGTCCTATTTGAAGAAACAAAATTTCCAATGGCTCCTTCATTGGCAATTGCAAAGTCACTCAGTGTAAAATCAATCGTTCATCATTTTAATCAGTATGCCCTTCACGTACCTTATTAATTTGAATTCTGTTATCAATAATAAATTATGACATTAATATTATATCATTTCATAGACATACAAACACAAATATAACAATTAATCCAAAAAAACCTACTCTCTAATTTCTTCAAGACATACGCTATTGAGAAGGATAAACCGATATATCTTGTTGATAAATATAGTGTCTGCTCTCTTATAATCTGCTACCCATATGGCCTGTCTTGAATTCTCCGAGGCCGTTTAAGGCTCGTCTCAATTTTCTCGTCCAGATATCGGGAACAAAATGTTGTTACTTCATTTAGAAGCACAAACTTGCCTGGTTTACCCGCTATCGGTTTAGAATGCAATTCACTTCTAATTTTCCAGACCTGAAAACCCATCCGAGCACGGAGGTTGTCTTTCGAATTTCCGTCTTTACAAAGAAGCAAGTTGAGTACGTACTCGGATACTCCCTTCTCTATGTGCATGATGTTCAGACAATGACGCACTAAATTTGTTAACCAGTACGGAAGCTCGTAGAAAATTCTTAATTTGTTTCAATAGAGTGGTTTGGCCTGTTTTGCCAGATCTATACCGAAAGTCACATTATTGTAACCATCCCACTGAACAGTCAAGTCCTCTCTGGATAATGAGGCTGGAGGCCCAAGAAGTTTCTGATGACCATTAAAGTGAGCAGCGTCTAACCTGTATGGATGGTCTAGTGGCAGGAAACACCGAGGACCGTAATAACAAACCTTTCCGCTAAAATTCAACCATTTTGTTGTTATATATTGATGGCAATAAGAGCATGCTTTGTAACCATATACAGACCAACCTGATAACATTCCATACGCAGAAAAGTCATTAATTGTCCACATTAAAGCCGCACGCGGTGTGAAGATTGTATCTGTGTTTGCATCGTAAGTCTCTACACCATCAATGAATAAAGATTTTAGCTCATCGATCAGAGGTCGAAGATAGACGTCGATATTGTTTCACAGTGAGTTTGGTCCGTCAATAAGAAAATGCATCATTAAGTAGGATTGATCCACAGCCAACCAAGACGGCATATTATAAACTATCATTATAATGGGCCATGTGCTGTGGCTTCCAGCCATATAATTGAATGGACAGAAGCCATCACTAGCGAGTCTGAATCTGACATTGCGAGGATCACTACTGAATATGTCATACCCCGCTTCCCAGTGTACGGGCAGAGGACGCGACGAGACCGCTACGTATTTACTCAGAAGTAAACACGCTAAGCATATCTAAGCAATATAAGTAAAATGCACAAGAGACAATGACAATAGATATAATTGAACATTAATTTTATTTATTAACATTCTTTTTACAATACATCTGAAAAGTAAATGCATGGAATGGAAAGTAATGCCTAAATAGTGGCATAATAGAAATGAAAAATACAGAAATGTAAATGTGTATAAGGAATCTAAAGTTCTGGGTCGAAAGCTAGCTGGTCCAAATCCTCACTGGTGGGCTCGATCTCCAGTGAGTCCGAATCACCTGACGATATTCCAAAGAAAAGAAAGAGAATGTCGTCTGCGAACAAATCGGTCGGTAAGTCCCAAAGAGGAGGGAGAAGTAGAATAGACACAGAGAGAGAGTATAACTATTATAATGTTGTTTGTTATATTAACGTAGTTGTTTGTAACTTGGTACAGAAGAAGCCAATGTATACGAGAGGAGTCCAATTTTCTCCGTGGACTAAGGTATAAGGAGCACAAGGAACCGTTCAACTACGGTACAACGGCAATGGAGATTCGGGTTAGGTGTATTATAGTTATAGTCTCGTGCCACTTTTAACACCTTCCGTACCAATCTACCCCTTGTAAATCCCGTGATGTCTTGATTGTATTGTTTGTATTGTTTGAATTGTATATTGTATATAGACGGATGACTTGCCGAAACCATGATATCGGTAATGGAACGGATATAATGGATGATCATGTAAATAGAATATATCCATGGTTCGGGTCAGTCAATATAGATTGATTAGATTGAACAGATTGAATATATGGATTCATGTTGACTTGTAATTTGATACTTGAATCATATTTAAGTCAGATTGATTATATTGAGACTCAGTCTGCGTCAGACAATAAAAAGAAATTGAAGCCCTAAATTATATTTTGGAGCTATCAGTAACTGCTGCATATGAACGGCAGGATTTATGTCTTTTTCAAAGGCAATTACCGTGTTGATAACACCGTTTGTTAAGTTGTCTACCTTAAATAGACAAGCACCCATATCTCCGGCTCCCTGAGGCTCAAGAAGCTGGTCCCGCTTAAACCTATATTTACTAGGGTCCTTATTATAATTTATTAAAACTTAAGGAGGTTTTATGTAAAATAGTTTTGTTATACTTTCTAAAGAAAAATATTTTAAAAATCTTTCGAGATCGTATGCTCTTTGCGGAGGTCTGCATCTCACTCTACTAGGCCGGAGGATGTGCGATAATCTGCGCCATACTGAACGTGTTCTCCAAAATGGGTTGTAGAGGCGCAATTGCAAAGATTTGTTAAATACACTTCTTATAGAAAAAGGTTTTATAAGTTGAAGGTACTTATATATAAAATCGTATTTTCCCAAATCTATATTCCCAAATTTCATCGTGCTATGTTAGATATGTGTGTTGTGAGGAGGTAGGTCATTATCTCGTGAGTTTTCTAAGGTAATACGGTTTTAAAAGTTCAAGCATGTCGAAATGAAACATGAAGGTATTTTAATGTAAAAGTAGAATAAAACTTGCTACGGTTATTATTTTGATGTCAAAGTTATTCTATTGTCTTTATTAATGTTTAATGGTCATGACATAAAAGTTTAGTATTATTGTTTTTAAGAAAAATAGAACTTTTTATGGAAAAACCGAATCGGAAGTCGGATTAACTCCGCTTCCGTCGGGTTTTAGTTTTGAATATTTTTAGAATAGAGAAAAGAAGAAAAAGTAGGGACTTACTGTTTATTAAGCCAGAGAAGAGAAAGAGAAAAAGGTGGGAGTTGCCGGTGAGTCGTTTCGTCGTCGGAAACTCCTGGAGTTGTCGCCGGAAGTATGTCGGAGTTTCGCCCTTTTCTAACTCCACTTGCACATAAAAGGATCTTGGAATTTTCTTGAGAGTTTTTGTAGGAAATTTCAGTGTGAAGGGGTAAAAAATAGAGTGGGTATTTATAGGGAAAATTAGGATTAGGGTGTGATAAAAAATGCATTTAAATTTGCATTAAAATTGTGATTAAAGGGGTTTTATTATTCTCTATAAATGTGGAGAGAATAAACACTACTAGGGTTATAGGGGGAGTCCAAGAGTTGCTAGGGTCAAGAAAAATTAGGGTTTTGCCTTATTACAACCGGCGGCGCCGGCCCGATTCAACTTCTCGCCGGTCGGATTCCGGTGAGGGGGGCTCGGATTGGGGCCACGTGTCTCTAACGTTTGTTCTAGCCTATTGCACCTGTTAGATTATTCTGTAACTTAACCTATTACATGTAGTGCACGTGGTCTAGCCTATTGCACCTGTTAGATTATTCTGTAACTTACCCTATTACATGTAGTGCACGTGTAACTCTTGGGCTTCTAAAAGATTAAAAGAATTTTAAATAAAAAGAATGTGTGGCTGATGGGATTTGAACTCTGGTGTTTTGGTTTAGCAGTGCAAGCTCTTACCAATGAGCTACAAGCTCCTTCTTGCTGTTCAAAAATAAATCAAACTTATTATTTATGCTCAGGCTTAAATACCCCTTTCTGTATTTTTTGAAAAAAAATTTATACAGAAGTTTAGGGTTGTTACAGAATATTTCATGCCTCCTATCGAAATCCTTCCATGCAGGAGAATTTTTTGGATGACTCATTTTTCCATTTTCACTTGGAGTAGCACGATAATGTCAAATTATTGCCTCGGCTGTTTTCTTGTACCTGAATAGCCTCTGCACTGTGTTATGGGAAAATATCGTGCTATCTTGACAGGTATATCAGGGTTCTTATCTGATTGTTTCGGCTTATACCTGGTCTCTCTGCATGTTGGACACTCTTTCAAATCTGAATTCTCTTTCCGGTACAACACGCAATTTTTAGGACATGCATGAATTTTCTCTCACTTCAGACCCAAATCAGAAATCATTTTCTGGGCTTCGTACCAGCTGTCGGGCACGTTATTTCCCGAGAGCATAGAATCTTTTAGGAACTTCAGAAGTATTGTGAATGACTTGTTGCTCCATCCATTTATGCACCTAATCTGGAAAAGTTGGACGAACCATGATAGTGTGGAATACTTTGCATTCTCATAAATCGGACTTCTAACATCAATCATGAACTTTTCATACTTATCCGCACGCGGTCCTTGACCGGAAAGAATGTCTCTTCGGTAGGAATACTATCACCCAGGGCAGCTTCTACCATATCCTCCATTTCTTCTCCTGAAAAGAAGTTATCGTCTTCTTCTTCTGTTGCTGCATTACCGTTTTCTACTTCTTCTTCTGCCGCATTACCGTCTTCTTCTTGTCCTTCCCCATGATATAGCCAAGTTGTATAAAGTCTAGTAAAAGCATGTTTAACGATATGAAGCTCTACGATTTCTACCTTCTGTCGGAACTTATTCCCATATCTATCACACGGGCAGAGAATCTTCTCTGATACGATCTTATTATGTGCGCTTGAAATTCAATGAAAGCAGCAACTCCTGCGACAAACTTAGATTGCATGAGTTGTTTCCAATCCACGTACATCCAGTCCTTAACTCTAATGTACTCATGGGTCATATTAGACTGTATAATATATAAATTATAGGTTATGGTGAATATATTGCGAAATCTAAGAACGAGATGGTTACTGACAAAGAAGAAAATCCGTAGAGGCAAGTTTGTCGTTGAAAAGAATAAATTATCGATAAAAAAAAGTTAGATTAGAAGATACCCAAGTATTAGTTATATTCTGTGTATGCGTGTTTCAATTTATGATTTCGTTTAAGTATAGGGTTGTTAGTGTGTATGTGCTTTGTGTGTGTGTTTGTTGTGTATTCGTGTTGTATTTGTGTGTTTCGGCTGTCGGGGGTAAGAATTCTATCCCATTAAGAATGTATAGAGCAGACACCCATTTGCTTGTGCTTTCATCCGTTTCGAGTAAATTTCGGCAGCACCTCCCCGCTGTTCTCCGAGTACACTGTAATATAATAGATAATCATTTCAATGCTGTGAAATAACGTTGAAATGAACATCTAATCTATTTTTGTACACAGAGAACCAGCGGAAAAGTACCGACAAAATAACTCGAAACGAATGAAAACATAAGTGAATGCAGGTGTTTGTTTTATACATTCCTAACTTGTCCACACTGGATAAATCTATCGGTTATCATACGATTGAATCTTCTCGTCACATAGACTACACGACGGTTGCTAGTACTGAACTATACCGTCCGATATTTAACAACTTTCGTATAGTTCTATGTCACGACGAATATCGAACGTATGTTAACCGATAGACGGGGACTAAGTCGCGCTTTGATTATCACATATGAGTATCGATGAGAATATGAAAGTTTCATATTATCATCGAGTGTCATATATTGGTTTTAACTTGAACATTTAACTTGAATGGCTTTTACGTTTACGTTTCGTTTTTAAGGGTTCGAAGTTTTTAATTTAGGGTAAATTTTTCTTACGTTTACGGTAAAATTGTACGTTTACGTTATCATCGAGTATCCTACTAAAAAAAATAGTGCACCCTAAACCCTAATCCTAATTAACCCAAATTAAACCTAATCATCACCCTAACTCAAATTATCCCTAATTAACCCAAATTAACCTTAAGCATCACCCTAACTCAAATTATCCCTAATTAACCCAAAATTAAGCTAATTAAACCAAATTAATCCTAATCAACACTCTAATACAAATACACTCTATTTTACCTAATTAACCCAAATTAACCCTAGCCCAAACCCTAACCTAAATTAACCTAACCCTAATCACCATCTAAACCCCAACCAAAATTAACCCTAACCCAAACCAAAATTAACCCTAATTAACTTTAACCTTAATCATCACCAACCTTATTTTACCTAATTAACCCAAACTAATCCTAACCCTAACCCTAACCCTACCTAATTATCTCTAACCCTAATTAACCCCCAATTAATCGGCCTTAGCTATAACCCTAGCCCAAAAATCAACAGAACCCTTAACCCTACCTAATTAACCTTAACCCTAACCCTAATCCTAATTAATCCCCAATCAACCGAACCCTAACCCTAATCCTAAAATCAACAATAATACAAAAAGCATAATTATAAGTTCAAAATGGAAATTAACTCACCTCAATAGTAGTTTTGCTGGCGGCAAAGAGCTCGATGAGGCGGAGGAGGCCGGGGATGGAGCTCGACAAGACTGTGGCGGCGGCAAAGAGACCAATGAGCGTGTGATGACGAGACTGTGGTGCTGACAACGACAAGAGTATGGTAGCGACGGCGGGAAATTTTGGGGACGAGAGTGTCGTGATGAGAGAGTGGAGGAGGCGGGTGATCGATCGCGCGGGAGTTGGTGGGAAAATTTGGAGGCGGTGGGAAATTACCGAGCTTTATTTTTTTTTATAAATAACCATTTGTTGTCCCTACTGTTGGATATAGTGCCCTCAGAGTCAATTATTGGATCACAGGCACGTGATTGCAATGATTGAGGGAGTACCTATGCCGGTAGGACAGTCTTACTTAAGATAATACTATGCTATCTGGTTTATCTTTATCATCGTGTACTGTTTTAGGTGAGCTTACATGTCACTATTGCGCGTTGATAGAGCCCCTAGAATTCTTGCTTGACTGCTAGCAGTATGAGGGCGATCATATACGTGGGAGCTGGGGTCTATAAGCACATCCTTAAAAGGTCCCTAGTCGAGAGAGTTTCGAGACAGGACATCGCTACTCCAGAGTAGACTAGTGTATACAGTCGAGACCCCGACAAAGGGCGGTGGCCGGTCTCACAAGCCACTGGTGTCAGTTGGCACCTAAGATGTATACAGGTACTCATTGGGTTATGAGTACACGGGACAGGACTCGCCGGGAACATGCTAGTTGGTCTTATACCTGACGTCAGATAGCAGTTTCCTGGTGACATGTGTACATGTTAGTTCATCGACCTGAGATCGTCATTTGTCTCGTGTGAGTTCCCACTGTACTTTGATTACTACCCTACCACGTTCAAAGGAGACGTACAAACAGGTTTTAGTTGGGTACAGTCCCGAGCCACATGGAGGCAGTGAGCGGATCTTCAGGGGTTCGTCTCTCCCGGTATTGGGGGTGAGGTCGCGCTGTGTTTAGGAGAGCCATTACACGAAGTCCTTGGCCAAGGCAGGAGATTTACTTGTAGGTATTCCAGTAGTATCTCAGGGTGTTCTGGGCTACACTCCGAGACAACTTGTACCGCTTTTGGGGGTCTGACTTTTACCAACCCCCTAGGCCCGCCATGCGATATTCATAGACGAACGGACCGGACTGTACGGATATTGTCACTGACAGGCTCAGTAGGGTGTCAGGATGAGTTCGCTCATCGACGTCCCTTTTGGTCAATACCTGGTAGCCTGTTACGTATGGCTAATATCTCTGACGTGCTAGTGGTTAAATCCACAACCAAAGTATTGACGAGTCTTTAGAGTCCCCCACAGACCAGTTTCTCAAGTTTCGGGTGAAACGCTGTAGAGACCGTATGGAGATATGGCAGGGTTCGATCAGATACGTGCGGTATTACGCGGATCATGATCGGACGGATAATACTAGCGGGGTTTGGTTTAAGCCGGATCCTAGTATTGTGCAGTGTAGATTTTGTCTCATTGCATTTGTATTCGGTCGGAATACAAATGCGGGTATGTATATACAGTCGTGGGGTTTCCTGTAATTTATTACGGGATCAGTTTTCTTGAAGTTGCCAGTTTGCATTCCGTTCCGGCCAGTTTTCCTTTGGTCCTTCACGGCCGGATTTTTCCGATGGAGGGGGTTATTTGCAAGTGTGCAAATTAGCTAAGTGGAGGGGGTTTCTTGCAATTTGAGGGATTATGATAATCTTGCATCATGAGATTTCTTTTTCTTCACATGGTTTGCATTAATGAGATAGGATTTGTGAAAGGATTGGATTAGAATTTGATATGGTTTTGGAGTGACTCTTTTACCTCATAATCATACAAATTCCTTCTTGCATTATTTCTTTTTCCCTCCACCATGAGAGAGGCCGGCCACTTTTGAGAGGAAGGGGATTTTCATTTTTGGTGTGAGGAGAATATTCATATCATTTGGCTCATTGCAAATTTCCTCACCTCTCTCCATAGTTCATTCTTCACTTCCATTATCAAAGGCAACTTCATACCCCATTGAGACAATGGATTCTACACTAGCCTACAACATTTCTTGGGCACGTCGGCTCGCCAACTTCGTGCCCGAGTTGCCTCGGTCCAGAGTTGGGAGCCCGTAAAAGAACCCGGCGATATGGTGTCCGTTCCGACGAGGAGATGAAGACCGGAAGTTCCGCGAGGAGATCGGAGTGGACGCCGAAGACCGAAAGATACGGATTGCTCGGTATAGCTTCATACCCTTTCTCGTATTTGCTAGGAGTAGGTTAATGGCCCGATCCGGGTTTATAGTGCGCGGTGGTGCCGGTTTACAAGTTTAAAGAAAATTGTCGTTTCCGCATTTTGGACTCGGATTGACGGCTGGGGTGCTGCCGTGCAGTTACACCTACTGATTAATCTGTAGGGCTCTCTTTTGCGGCTCCGTAGGGCCAAATAAAAAATTAAATTTTAATATTTTTTAATTTATTTATTCTCCTACGGTGGGCACCATACGTAGGGGCAAACCGATGGCCCTACGGATTAATTCGTAGGTGCAATAAAAAAGTTGCCCCTATGAATTCCTATATCCGTAGGGGCAACCCCTTATTGTAGTAGTGCTCGGAGTGATCAAGTATGTGGCGGGTCGCTCACATATCGTCGTATTTGGGATATGTAGAACACGTTGTGCACTTCTTCCAATAAGCGTGGAAGTGCTAAACGATGGGCCACTTCTCCAACGTATTCGAATATGTCGAACGGTCCTATATATTTTGGACTTAGTTTACCCATCTTGCTAAAATGGATCACTTCTCTATTTGGAAAGATTTTTAAGAAAATATGGTCTCCAGGTTGGAACTCCAGATGTCGCCGCTTTATATCTGCCTAATGCTTTTGTCGGTTTTGGGCTAAGCGTATTCTTTCCCTGATCAACCACGTTCACGATAAATAGAAAAATTTGATGTTTTTGAAAACTGTACCATTTTCATGTTCAATGTCATGGAAAAAATTGAAAAATCAAAGAAAACAAAATATACTTTATTTTTTAAAATTTCATGATTTTGCTGTGCTGCACGCAAAATTGAAAAACCAAATAAAACAGAAATTTTGATATTTTTAAAATTTCGCTATATTTATATGTTCAAAAAGTTAAAAATTAGAAGATAACAAAACTTTTTAGATTTTTTATACATTTCGTAATTCCCATGTGCTAAAACACTGAAAAAATTAAAATTTAAAAATTTGGGATGATTTTCATATGTAAGAAATTTTTTGAAAATCTGAAAAAAAACGCAAAATATTTGCAAGTCAATATGTCAAGAACCACTAAATACAAAAGTTTAAACTATTAGGTTGTAGAATAACAAAGTATATCAAGACAATATAACGCTTCATATATTTTACACGTGAAGTTCATAAATATGAGATATTACAACTTTTACAAATGTTATAACAAAAAGCTTTTAAATTACTTTAGATTCCCTGCCCATGCACTCCCTTGCTAGGGTTAGTATATGGTCACATGTTGATGGAGAGGATGGGTAGGTAAGTTGGCCTTGTATGTTGTAACTATTAATTTGGACTTTTACAGCATATTAACGAAGTCAAAGCTCGAACTAAAACTCGAAATTCACATAGAAAACGTGAAGGGGGTCCTTCGATGATCATCGTGGCGGGTCGAGTTTTTCGAGTTCAACTCACAAATAGCCAAAAACTTTCACTAAATTTTGATGTAGCATAATATATGGGCATCTAGCACATCAAATTTTCTGTTATAACCATGACTCCCTAGGATCATATTAATACCAAGAAAAATATATTAAGACCATCTGTGGTGGCGTATTGTTTCAATAAATTGAAGAAATGTGACTACTGCATCTGAAAAAGAGCGAAAGAGCTTTGGGGTTCTAATCCTGCTTGCAATAGATTACGACCTATTTTTGAAAAAAAAAACGAAGAGAAAAAGAATTTTTTTTATGAAGAAATGATATTAGAAACTAAGAAAAGTAAACAGGCCAAGGCCTGAATTGTTTTTCTAAATCCCCTTGCTCATTTGTTAGGTCTTGTAAAAATGGACGGCCCGCGGCCCGTTTCTCGAAATTTAAATAGATAATGATTTAAATTATGAAAAAAGAGATTATAATTAGCAAATGGGAGAAATCATTTAGAGTGAACATTTAAAACAAGTTCTCTCATAATGGCTAATTATGGAAAAAAGATATTACGACCGTTTGATAACATGCATATTCAATAAGTTTCGCTAAAAGGACTATCATATTCAATTATCTCATATCTTCGTCGACTGCACTTGAATCGATTTTCTTGCTCCGTTGGCGTACCGTGGGCTATCAGCGACGTTTCGGACTTGCTTCGATGGCTCGATGACAAGGCACTCTCTGCATGAAACAAACATTGATCCGAACAATCCTTTGTTACTCTTACTCTTCTCCGCATCCCGCTTTCCATTACCGGTCCTCTTCCCAGTCACGACGTCGACTTCGCGAAAAGATACCCTTTTGGGTGTTGAATGTCCGGAACTCCGCCAGCTTTCTTGCTTGAGGCAACTCCGTCGGCTGCTGGAATCACACGGTGAATAAATCGAACCGTTTTCTGATAGAAGATCGGCGAGAGATTGTTTAGGAGAGACTAGTGTTATCTTCTTATTCTCTGTTTGATGGGTATTGGGCATCACCATCATCATCATGTAATCTGGTTGCTCAAGCAAGCAAGCAAATGAGAGAGTGTCTTGGTCCATATCCATTTCAAATTGATGGTGCATGATGGAGAGAGAGGGAGAGAGAGGGAGAGAGAGAGTATGCGTTCTATAAGAATTATAAAGAAAATGAAGTGTGTGTGTGTGTGAGAGAGAGAGAGTTGAGGATGGGTTGAAAATGCAAACAAAGGGAACTCGACATGTAGTTTTGGATGGCGTATTTACCAAGGTACGTAAACGGTATTTTATAAGTAGAGGGTCACGGTACAACAATCTATCATTTCAAAATATATATATATATATATATATATACACACACAATGCAAATACCCTTGTTTAGAGGTCCGCTCTGTTGAAAATTGATGCAAATTAAAGTCTATGGTTAGGTACCACCTTTTGACATCTATGACATTGTTAGGTGATGACAATGATAGGTGGTGACTTTGGTAGGTGCCACTTTTGACATCTATGACATTGTTAGGTGATGACAATGATAGGTGGTGACTTTGGTAGGTGCTACTTTTGACATCCATGACATTGTTAGGTGATGACAATGATAGGTGGTGACTTTGGTAGGTGCTACTTTTGACATCCATGACATTGTTAGGTGATGACAATGAAAGGTGGTGACTTTGTTAGATAGTGACATTGTCCTGGGTGCTATAAAAGCACATCTTATGAGAGGCATTTTTAGCATCCATCCATCGCTTGTATCCATCACAAGTATCATCACAAAAGAAGGCCAAGAGAGATTTGTATAGAGAGATTTGAGAGAAATCTCCTAGGGTTGTTCTTGCTTGTAAACTTGATTCAAGTATAGTAGACGTTTGCAGATTCCGCTCTGCCGGGGACTAGCCATACGGTGGGTGAACCTCGTTAACAAATCTATCTTGTTTGTGATTGATTGCTTTCTTATTCCTGCACTTTAATTTATATTGTCTTTCGTCATTTAATTGCGTGATTGTATTTTTGCGTGATTTGGGTTTTGTCGCGAGCACTGTTCCGTGGATCGACTTCCCCTCCCAACAACTGGTATCAGAGCAAGGTTAAGAGAACCTAGGGTTCTTCGATTCTATAATCTAGGTAACGGTGGGTAACGACGCTTGTGTCCTCTTCCCCACTTTCTTAGATTATAGTTTTGAAGGCGTTGGTTCAGATCTAGGAGGAAGTCGAGTTTGCTGCGATACAGACGAAAGATGGCAGAGGATAAGATAAGAATTGAGAAATTCAATGGTCACAATTTCGGTTGGTGGCGCATGCAGTTAGAAGACTGGCTATACCAAAAGGATCTATATCTTCCGTTGCTAGGAGAAAAGCCCGAGAAGATGACCGATGAGGAGTGGAACCTTTTGGATAGGAAAGCCTTAGCGACGATCAGATTGTCGTTGACTCCGCAGGTGGCCTTTAATATCTCAAAGGAGAAAACAACTAAGGCGCTAATGACGACGTTAGCGAAGTTGTATGAGAAGCCATCGACATCAAATAAAATATTTTTGATGAAGAAGCTTTTCAATATGAAGATGGTAGAGAATGGTTCGGTGATAGAGCACCTGAACGAGTTCAACAGCGTGACAAGCCAACTTGAATCCGTTTCAATCATCTTTGAAGACGAGATTCGAGCCCTACTGTTCCTATGTTCGTTGCCAGAGAGTTGGGAGAACCTAGTGATGGCGGTTAGCAACTCTATCTCGGGGATTCTCACGTTTAATGATGCGGTAAGCTGCATATTAAACGATGAGATGCGAAGAAAGTCCGTGAGTGGGAGTTCTGGAACTTCTGCACTTTCGGTGGAGAATCGCGGCAGAACAATTGAAAGGGGGAAGTGGAAAAAGGGCAAGTCTAAAAGCCGAGGTAAATCTCAAGGAAAAATCCAAGGCGTCTGTTGGAATTGCGGAAAGAAGGGCCACAGAAGAAGTGAATGCAGGCTTCCGAAGAAAGGCTCAGATGAGAAGACAGATGAAAAGGAAGCGAATGTGGTGTCTACACAAGAACAAGGGGAACAAGGTCTTTGTCTATCGGCGAACGAGAACACAAAGGCGGATACTTGGTTCCTAGATTCAGGGGCTTCTTTTCATTGCACTTCGGGCAGACACCACTTTAGCGAGTATGTTCAGGGCGATCTTGGACATGTGACGGTGGGAAACGGTCAATCGTGTAAGATCGTTGGAAAAGGGACGATCATCTTGCAACCGTCAGAAGGTGGTCAAATCAAATTGAAGAATGCTCGTCATATTCCTGATTTGAAGAAAAGCTTGATTTCCACAAGTCAGCTAGACAACGAAGGGTTTATTACAACGTTTGGGAATTCTCAATGGAAGATTTCCAAAGGATCGTTGGTGGTCGCAAGGGACAAGCTGAGCGGTTCGTTGTACTCATTCAATGGGAGCAGCGGAGGCTCGGCTGCATTGACGGCCAGTTCGGAGAAAGATTCGGAGACTTCGTTGTGGCATAAAAGATTGGGGCACCTCAGCGAGAAGAACATGAAAATTCTTCAAGCTAAGGGGGTTCTTTCGGGGCTGAAAAAGGTGGAGTTGGGGTTTTGCGAGAGCTGCGTTTGTGGGAAACAAAACGCGCTCAGTTTTCAAATTGGAGGCGTAGCGAAAAAGACCAAGAAACTGGAGATGGTGCATACGGACGTGTGGGGTCCGGCCTCGGTGGAGTCTTATGGCGGAAATCGGTACTTTGTGACGTTCATCGATGATACAAGTCGGAAGACATGGGTGTACGCGATGAAGAAAAAGTCCGATGTGTTTGGCATCTTCAAACACTGGATTGCGCATGTGCAGAACCAAACGGGGATGAAGGTTAAATGCCTAAAGTCCGATAATGGCGGGGAATACTGCACCCAAGAGTTCGAGGAGTTTTGCTCGCAAAAGGGTATTCGTTGGTTGAAGACGGTACCTGGGACACCACAACAAAATGGTATCGCTGAAAGGATGAACAGAACGATCCTAGAGCGAGTGCGAAGCATGACCTTGGATGCGAATCTGCCAAAATTCTTATGGGCAGCAGCGGTCGATGTTGCTGTATATCTGATCAACAGAAGCCCGGCGAGTGCGCTTGATGGAGGCATTCCAGAAGAAATTTGGTCGGGTAAACCGGTCAATTATTCGCACCTTAAAGTATTTGGCTGTATCGCGTATTCTTTGATTGATAAGGCAGAAAGGAGTAAGCTTGACTCCAAATCTAAGAAGTGTGCTTTCATCGGGTTGTAGTGTCAACTCACCATCTTCTAACGCCATGCGTATGAAGTGGTACCGCACCTTGATATGCTTCGTCCGAGTGTAAACTAAATAGTAAGTACTGTAAAGTATCTAAGAGGATTTGAGTTTCGAATATCAAGCTGATGCTTAACTTGCCGACAGCTGATTTCTTTTTGTTTTCTATTCTAACCATAAAAATGCCTATTGAATCTTTTCTAGATGCATTTTGCAACTCTTACCTATTTTATGTTTTCAATGGAACTCTTTATTTTGTTAGGATCACACTGACCTAGTTCATGTTCCTGCACAAAAGACAAGGTCGCTATTGGCCTTCTCCGGCGTATTATATATATATATCAGTTACAGATATGGTGTATATGTACGATAAAAATAAGACAAATATTAATTACCTTCCCTGCAAGAAACGCGTATTCAATATAAATATAACGGGAACAAAAATAAATTAAACTATCATCCAGAGATATCCGTTGCCATCTTCTATTGAGTGCCTTTTTCTCTCCTCTCCATTTACTCAAGAATATTGATTAATGTTTAATATCTATATTGATGATTCAATCACTTTCATGGCAAATTTGCAAGATACATATACACATTTGTAATTTTTTGCAAGTGAAGCCTCAACTGCCGGCAAATGAACTTACTCTACGTCGCATATCTTCAATTAATCCTTCTTAATTTAATATGTTTTGATAACTACTAGTTGTTGATATTTGAAAATTTATAACAATCCAAATTTGCACATCTTATAAATCACTAGGCTTATCATATAACCAAAAATATTGCACCTAAGAGCCTAGTTATTAACTTATTGTAGAGCAGTCAAGAATTTTGAAGAGCTTCTTTGGATAAAATATACACATCTAGAATATTAATAATTAGCTTGCCGACTCGTTCAAATTTGATTCGAAAACTATAACTTTGCTTAGTATCATGATTTATTTATTTTGATAACACCAAGTGTGATCTCTCAAGCCGAGAAATCGGACCAGGCCGGACGGACTTTTCATCAACTTGTATTTGATCCGAAAATTTATCCTGGATTCTTGTGTACAAATTCAGACAACATATGAGTTGGGTTTACTTGGTTTTTCAAATGTTACCCTTTGATATGTAACTTTTAAAACTAAGAAAAGGTTCACCGAATCTTATCTGAGATAAAAACAACAAAAATCATAGACGCTACTGCATTTGGAAGCTTACAACATTTCATAATTTTATACTATCTAAAAAACGGCTGCACCAATTTTGTATATATATATCTTATTAATTTTTTTGCAGCACTTAGATACCATAAAGTACAAACCGTGTGATTTGATGGTCAACTGAAGAGAGCAAAGTATTAACGGTTTGTACTTATGGTATATAAGTGCAGTGAAAAAATCAATAATAAGATATATAAGTACAAAAAATGGTGAAACATTGGGATATTATTTAGCAATTAGTCCTAAAGAATTGGAAAACAAGATTCATGTTTATAAGCATTGAAACTTAGGGGCTTTTGCATTAGGTGAGTAGATTAATTGAAGAAGGTTCAGGTTATGAGTTTGGGTACGAACGAGCTTAAGAACATATTTGGGTACACCGGCTTCGAGCCAATTTTAAACCCAGCCGGAGGTTTTGTTTACTGAAAGTTAAACCCACCCAAACAGTATATATATGTCTGTAGAAAACCCCCGAAAAATGTTGGTTGGGTCGAATTGGGTTCGGGTCATATCCGACCTGATTCCCGTCCCCCACAAGATTTGTGAGAGTTATTGATTAGGACGGTTATATAATTTTAGGGCTAAATTGTCGAAAAGCCCCCGGGCTGCTCGGGAGTTGTTTAACAAACTCCTGCAATTTTCAAAATTGTTCGAAAGGGCCTGCTGTTCAAAATCTTTGCGAAAAACCTCGGCCTGTATTTTATTTAGGTATTGTATTCTCTCAACCGTTTGGATAGTACACTGCTTGGATATTATGTATTTCAGGAGGTTTTGATTGGGCCCAAGAGTAGGTTTTTTAACCAGAGTAAGCTCAGGGTTTTAAACACCAGAGGCTTTTTGATACTTTTACCCTAAATTTAAAGGGGCCTTTGATTTATGTACAAGCCCAGTTATAATCCTAACGCCCACTAGTTTCAAGCCCATCGTCGAATTCACTTATTTGGTAACATGGCCTAAAAACTACTGGCCCTTTATCAATCCAAGTCCAGCCTTTTTCCCTCCCCCATTTTGATGTGTGTGCGTGGTTTTTTGTGATTATCTAATACCTGAAAATAATAATAAGAGTCAAATAAATTGTCTAAGGTTTTATGTAGGATTTGATTTGGATATTGATTAATTACCTTTTGTTGGGGAAAAGTTAACTTCTAAAGACCTTTAATTTGTCTTAATATTCAATTTGTTTGAAAAAAAATGAACACCGCATTGATACATCTTGCTTTGGCTTTATTTTGACCTCATACAAATCTACTATTCACTCCAATATTTATGGGGGGAAAGTTTCCACTTTTATTTTCACATGATCTTTGAATATTCTTGATAGATCTATTTTTTCATGGAAATATTATTTATTCTTATGCATGATAGGGCCGACATCGTGTTTGTTTTTCTACGAGTCATCTTTCATTCAAGATAAGCATGAGATGAACCGTTTACTTGAAAGCTTATAACATGCAAATTAATAAAGAAATTTCTTTTAAAAGAGCAACTTGTCAAAAGCTTATTACATGTCATTTTGCTATATATTATATTATGATATTCAATTTCATCAGAAAAAATTATGATATTTAACCGGTGCCTAAACTTTCTGTCATATTAGTTTTAGCTGCTATGAAAGACATACTAGCTACACTGGAGCAATTGAATTCAAAAATATAGATTCATTGCATCGAAAATCTATATACTCCAAGATTTTTTTCGACTATCGGTACCCATCATCATCGTCTTTATTATGTAAGATGTGGATACACCAAATTTCATGTGATTCCACCACCTTTTCACCGTTGATTTAGTGGGTGCAAAATTAACGGTTTATCGGACAATAGAATTTTTTACATTGTTATTTCAACGGTGAAAAAGTGGTGGAATCACATGAAATTTGGTGTATCCATATCTTACATGATAAAGATGATGATGATGATGATGGGGACCGATCGTCGAAAAAAATCGTGAAGGATGTAGATTTTTGACGAAAAGCCTCCTAAGATCTCTTTTATTCTTTATTCTCTTCACAAAAATCATGTTGGATTCGGATGGAATTATTTGTGGTGGAGTATGGGAATGCACGTGATTTTACCATCTTTTTCTCAAAAGAAGCAGCATGCATGGTATCATGATAAGAATTTTATATGCCCATTTTCCTCAAAGGATAAGATTAGAAATTCAACGATAATCCACAACCAAATGTCCTCATAAAACAAATCATCATTCGCACACACCATGCATAGTTAATTAGCAACCTTAATTTATGTGTCACGCAAGAAATAAGAGCCCAACACTTTTCCCACAAGCCACCAAACACATCCCTCTCTCCCCCCCCTCTCTCTCTCTCTCTCTCCGCACGTGAAAAAAAAAGACTTGTAGGTTATTTCTATATACAGCCTTCAAATCAACTTTGTTATCCAAAATGGTTCTCGCCCAAGGTTATGGCGACCACTGACAACGGAGAACGGCGGTGGCACCCGAAAGATGGCAGGCATAGGGGAATGGCGATGGCTGAGGACGACAGGCGGCATTCGTCGATCGGTGTCGGTCGGCGGGAGGCCATGACCAACCACCAATGATGCACGGCTACCGACATCAAACGACGGGTGACCGGCGGTAGTCATGATACGTGCTAGTTGAGTGAAGTGGGAATATACGGTGGGAATAGAACTGACACATGTTTCCAATGGGGACATTATTCCCGCGTTCTGAGTTCCCGTCGAAAGTACCATTTCTGTTAAAAACAAGCAGGGTAATATATGATTTAGAAGGCTAAATTGCACAAATATACCATCAACTTTCACTTTTTTTGCGATTGATACCGTGAACTTTAATAATTAGGGATAGAGAAGGAGGAGAGGTGGCACTTTATTACAAGTCAAGCTCAATATATCACAAGTCCATATAAGGGAACAAAGTTGGCCTCCTAACAAGTGAGAAAAGGTCCCCCACACCCCACGCCACGCCACCCCTTCTCCTTAGCCTAACAACAACTAATAAAGGGATGATCGATACGTGTCTCATGATAAATTCCTCTTAATTTTGAGACGGGTGGACACCGTATCGGTTTTGTGATGTGCTGTCACCTCATTTTCACGTGAACCCCTTGGCCTGTTGAGGTCATGTTTGTTTGCATCTATCTCCCTATGCTGTGCCACCGATTACATGCAGGTTCGACTGCTTATCGATAGACAACTGTTGTTCGGAATCTCGTCACAACTACAATATCCACTTACCATTACGGATTAGCCGTAGGAGCAAACCGTAGCCCCAACGGATTAATCCGTAGGGATATAAAATAATTCCGTAGGTCGCAGGTGAAAATATTTGCCCTGAATATGTACCTACGGAGTAAATATTTTGTAGCCCTTCGGATTATTCCTTAGGAACATAATCTTTTTAAATTTATCTGTTTATAAAATAAAATAATTGTCCCTACGGAATTATTCGTAGAGTCTTATAAATGTCCCTACGGATTACACCGTAGAGACGAGTTTTGCCCATATTACTGAGTTCATGGGGGGCAAAATATCAGAATATCTGATATTTTGTTCCTACGGATAAATGCGTATGGGCAAAACTTGCCCCTACGGGTTAATCCATAGGGGCAACTGTTTTCCCTACGGATTAATTCGTAAGGGCATTATATTAGGGTTTTTTTTAAAATGGGCTTTCCGTTTTTTTCCGATCACGTGCACAATAATATATATTATATAGTTAAATACAGAAATATTCATAAACAACATCTCACGCGTAATAAACAAAAGAAATAAACAAACAGAATACAAAATCAATCTAAAATCATTGTAAACAGCCATCGATATCGTCCAAAACATATAATATGTATCAAATAAGTATATTCATCCTCAAAAATATAAATAAACATATCCTCTCTCGGTCCAGCTCCTCCACCTCTAATAATCACCATAATCTGGCGCATCTGCTCTTTGGTGCAATCCTTGATCGTCAAAAACTCGACTAATGAAGGAGCGGTTTGTGCAGGAGTCTAAGTGGTCTGTGTAGGAGTCTGAGTAGGCTGTGGAGCAATAGGAGTGGTTTGCGCAGCCGCAACCGAGATAGTGGCTTGCGGAGTTGCAGCCGAAAAAAAGGCATGTGGAGTCACAGCCGAAATAGCCTGCCGAATCTGTAAAATTTTGTATTTGTATAATAAACGAGTAAGAACGGTGTATTTGATTTTAGTCGACTTCGTATCATTATCGGATTATTGCGGAACCACGAATTTATATATGCTTTGTTGTGATTCAACACGTTCTGTTGAAATTCATATATTATGCATGAGAATTTATACATGTTGAAATTCCACACATTCAGGGCAATGCTTTTCCCCCAATCTAAGAATACTTAGGGACTTAAGCCTAGTTTGGATATCTAGTTTGGAAAACCGTGATTTATTTTAAGTGGAGATAGAAATGATGTTTACTCTAATTTATAAGCCCGTATCTCTCCTTAATTGTTTAGTTTTTGTCACGCCCCGCTTCCCAGAGTACGCTAAGATGGACACGTGACATAGCCAACCATGCTACCTGTGGGTAGGAAGTATCCATCCACAGTCACATTACGGCTGTAGAGATATCAAGAACAAAATAAAACTCTCTAATACATGTCCATAAGCCAAAATAAAATGAGTCAAGAATAATAGTGCGGAAGCAAAAGATCCAATACAAAATATAACTGGAATGTATGTCCCATAATGCGGGCTCACATCAGGAAATAAAATGCTGAAAAGTAAAGAACTAACTACTACTGAATCCTCACTGCTCAGCCTACTGTCTGAAGTACTTCTGCTCGGACTGCAGCAAGGGTACGGGATCTGGGCCATGCAAAACCCAGACGTCAGCGCGTCATGTCATCAAGCAACAAATATAAACAGGGTAGCAAGACATGCAAGTATAATCATAAAGGGTAAAGCAGGTGTAACAGCAAAATAAAACAGTGCAGTGAAGGGTAGTGTGCAGTGAGTAAGCGGAACTGGTCTATTGGGCTATCTACTCTCAAGTCTTTGAAATCAATTTGATGAATTATCGATGTAACTCAATAGTATCCCGTGCGTGCCCGGGACCACGGTCAAGATTCTCGGGCTGAATCTGAGACGTGCCGCTAGGCAGTAAAAGGTAGCATGTACAGATGAGTGATGTCAACATCATCACCCCGGGGCTGGCCTAGCCCGTAAGACTGATCAGAACAGGTATCGA
Source organism: Agapanthus africanus (assembly GCA_030015575.1). NCBI lineage: Eukaryota > Viridiplantae > Streptophyta > Magnoliopsida > Asparagales > Amaryllidaceae > Agapanthus > Agapanthus africanus. Next base: position 966,727,060 of record CM057338.1, read on the forward strand.
ACTGTCGAGTTACAAGTCAGGTTTCATCATTGATTTCCCTATACCCCCAAATTATATGTGTTCGAGTCAGGTATTTAAGTAATCAAGAACTAATACCAACACAGGAGCAGGTAGGTGCAGGTTTGTCTGGGTAGACAACAGGAACGGTCCGTAAGGACTACATGTCAGGTTTGTTGGCATTAGACACAAAATCAGGTAACCGGTCAAGCCATGGTACATCAGGTCAAGTCAAGTAGTGTACGGTACCATGTCGGGTCAAGTAATATGTGTGTAGCAAGTCATGTCAGAGTGTAAAAGATATCATGTGGGTGCTCATAATCAACTAACTTAATCATGGTTATAAATAAACAAGCATGGGTATCAACAACACAATAAATTGGCACATGTAATAGGTTAAGCAGTATGTGCAGATTAAACTACTCAGCTGTACGGTTATCAGTTTGTGTTTAAGAGATGGTTTCAACATTATATGAATACAGTATGACAAATATAGATGTTAAAATCAGGTTAATAAGTATTAAGTAATTTAGAGATGCAATGACATGTATAATATGTTCAATGGATGCAATTATAACTAAAACCGGTTAAAGATGCGCACGGATGTCTGATAGAGTAAAACTAGAGAAAAGGGTATCATAGGCTATGTACAATAGTTATTATGAGATCTAACATATAAATGTAGTTATTAGATTTAGTAAACTAAATGCAACAGTTAGGTTTCAAGTTCTAGATCTGAAATATGTAAACGGAACATCATATTGTTAACTTGGAACTCATGACTTTAGGTTCTGTCTATAGATTTAATACGACAAATAGATAAATTTGTATAGGAATAGTATGAATAGCATGTAGCAAGTTTCACTTGTCTCGACGGATCGCGCTATGGGAAACGGAACGCTACGCGTTGGCGGAAAAAGTCGCGACGCGCATACGGTACACGGAATGGGTCCAAACGACGAACAGTGGGATCACACGGATCAAAGGTCCTCGCTGGGTCGTCGGGATCGTCGACGTCGTGGCCAACTCCGGCGATCTTGTCAAAACAGCGAATACAAGAAACACGATCTTAAGGAAAAAGAAAAAGAAGGCAAGAAGAAAGAGAGTAGAGGAGGAAGGTGTGTATAGTGGCTTACTGGGTTGCAGAGGGGTGTGCCAGCAGTGACGGCGAGATCGACGGCGGTGAGGAACTCCGGCGAAAGGTTTCTGAAGATCTAGGGTTTGGTTAGGGTTTGGTCTCGGGTAGAAGTTGCTGGGGTTTATAAAACAGGGTTTTGGGTGATGGATGGAGAGCAGAGGAGAGGGGGAGATGGCGATGGCGATGGGGAGTGGTCGGCGACGCTGGGAGTCGGCGTTGAGTTCCGAGGTTCTCGTCGGGTGTGTGTGCAGGGGAGAGAGACCCGGGGAGAAAGAGAGGAAGAGAATAGAATGGAGACAAGGGCGATGAGGAGGCGAGAAGACGGTGGTGTGGAGCAAGAATAGGGTTAGGGTTTGAAGAGGCGACCGGAGGTGGCTGGGTTTCTTCTCTCGCGCATGGGATTTTAAGGAGAGAAACAGAAGAAGAAGAAGAAGATGTATAAGGGAGGTGAGAATAGCGTGGGGGGGTGACGGGATTCTCGCGCACCGCGAGAGGAGAGAGAAGCAGGCACGAGAGGAGAGAGAGAGGGAGAAACGAGAGGAGAGAGAAAGAGGAGGAGAGAGGAATTTGTCAGGTAGCGGGGGTAAGCGAGGACGAGGAAGAGAGAGAAGGAGAAAAGGAAGAGAGAGAGAAGAAGGTAGGGCCAGCGACGAGGAAAGGAGGGTCCTGATTGGGTGAGGGGAATTGATAGGGAAATTAAAAAAAGATTCACAGGGTTTAAAAGTATAATCTCGCTGGCTAAAATTTAAGCTGATTTAAAAAAAGATTTACTGGGATTTTAAAATGTAATCTCATTAGTTTAGAAAAATTTTAATAGGCTGTAAAAAATATTTTAAAACAAATTTTAAGAAATTTTGAAATAAATAGGGTTTGGCGGAATACAAAATATTTCAGAATTGCGCCCGAGTCGAGTCCAAAAATTTGGATTTGAAATAAGAAAAATACTGGCAAGTTCCAAAAATTAAATTAAAGGATTTTGTAATGAAAAGGCATACCCCTAAGAACGGACGCACGTACGTGCGCGTAGCCGTCCAAACACGTTCGTTTCACTGAACGGGACGAGAACACGATGTAAAGACGCTACCACAGGGTTAGGGGTATCAAGCGGGCCATGACATGTATTTTTAAATTATTTTAAGTAACTTGAATGGTTATAGGCAAAAAATAAGAAATGTTGGTGTAGTCTATAATTAGGAAACAACGAGCTCAGTATACGGGTCGAATATAAGGTAACCTATCATTTGCAACCAACAGGGTAAATGAAATAAATACTACATACGGTAATTGAAATTGGTATAACTGGACTCGGTTGTTACAGTTTTGATTGGATACTTATTTTTGGAGTTATCTAATTTACAAAGCAATGTTTTCTTCTCAAGTTTTGAGTTTGGATAATCATAACTTTTTTAACTCCAAAATGAAGAAAGATGTGGCATGATTATAATTATAGAGTTCAGTTTAATTAGATAGTTTTATGTAAGTCTGATTAATCAAATTTAAGTCTAAAACCAAATAAGCTCAGGGTACTAATATTGCATATGCTACTATTATAATGCGATATAATATTTTACTAATAAGTAATATACGTACCAACATTTCCTTCAACCGGTCGACGGTGGTCTTCAATGCAGTAATATCATACTCCAGATGTTGCTCACGGGGGGTAAGGGAAGTAACAACCGGAGTGGAGACCAACTTCATATGGGCCCTGTTAGGACCAAGTCCCCGGCCTCTTTCCCAACCTCCATGATGCTCTCCATGTGTGATCGGATCGGTCTGTCTAATCGATCTCCGATACCTCCGCTTGCTCCATCACCCAGTCTTACACCCATGTTAAGCATTAAAATATAAGTATATATATTATTTAAATTTGAACTTATCAAAGCAAAAATTTCATTCAAATTAGAATAAATATTAACACTTACGCAATACTCCTGGGTAGCAGTGTCGGGAAATCAAAACTCGCTCATGGAGGGATCTGCCGAGATGCCGTGGATGGTAAGATACATGGTCAACACGCTCTATGTACCACTGTCACGTCCCACTTCCCAAAAGACGGAAGTAGGCACGTGACAAGCCCGCGACGTATTTATTTCGAGAAGGTCACTTCCTGAAGTAAATATGCTAAGCTTAAAATAAGCAATATAAAATGACAAGAAATTAACATGAGATTTAAACTTCAACAATTTTATTTACATTCCACTTGATACAATAACAATACACGAGTTCAACTGAAAGAAAATATAAGAAAAAAATGCCTAAACAGGAGGTATACATAAACTGAAAGAGAGGATAACTAATTTAGGCCTAAGTTGCGATCTGATCGTGCTCCTTCTCGATGATGTCCACATCTTCAGCCTCCACAGTATATGACGAACATTCCAAGAAACAAAGATGGGTAGAATGCCCGTCAGCGAAGTTTCGCTCGGTAAGTCCCCAGAAATGGGTGTGACTTATAAAAGTATAATGACCAAGAAAATGTATATAATGAAGTAATGGACTAGGAGATATGGTGTTTAAACACGTCATTTAATATAAATATGGCAATTCTATTTAACATGCAATTATATATATATCATGGCAAAATAACATGAGCATAGAATAGCATGGCCGTGTAGTGTAGATGTAGTGGACATGAAGTGAATGTAATTGTCTTAAAAGATCTTTATATGGGTAAACTAATGTAACGTAAGTTCAAGGGTGAATGTTAACTAATCTCAAGAGTGTTCTTGAACCCAACAGGATATAATTCAGGGGTAAGGAACCACGGGCCTGGATTAAGTATTAGTAACGGGACTTCAATTTAGTGTTGAAGTATTCCAAACTCAACAGACTATAATCCAAGAGTAAGGAAACACGGCCCCTCACGATAGCTTGCTTGTGTTAGTAGACATGAATTCATGATCCAGAGAGACTCCTAAGATTTCATTGTATTCACACATGAACTACCGCAACACCCCGTGTATTCTTGGTTATAGTTAAAATCACTAACCTTACTCGAATCCATGAATATATCAAGTTGCAAGATTGAGTTCATGTCAATATCAAGTATTCGTGTCAAGTGTTCATGTATTCATATCAATGGTTCGAGTCAACTCAGTTTCAATAGCAGCCTTCGTGTTCTGGTATTCATATTAAGTACATGTCAAGTCATAGTATTTTAGTATTCAAGTTTTGGGATATTCAAGTTCAATTGTTCCGGTTCATGATCAAAAGTTTAAGTTTATGTTAAAGTTTGGATCCCGATTGAGATTATATTCGAGTTCGAATTCGAGTTCAAGTTTAGATTTGAGTTTGGATTTGAGTTCATGTCTTTTCATGTGAATTGGTGTAAATTGTTAAAATCTTATGTTCGGAAGAAATCGGCAACTGCTGCATATGGACGGCAGGATTTGTGTATTTTTCCAAGACAGTTGCCATTGATCACTCCGTTAAGTTATCTAATCTGAATAGGCAAGCACTCATTTTCTCCGGCTCTCCGGGGCTCAAGAGAATTGATCCCGCTTAAACCTATATTAATCTAGAATCCTTAGTATTTTGTTTGTTTACATTGTTTTATTCTTCGAGGGGGTTTTATGAAAAATATTTTAATATAGTTTAAAAATAAATATCGAGGGTGATTTGTATTATTCAGAGTTTTCATGAACATATATTTTAATTATTGGGGTATTTTAATGATAAATACTTGGCTTAAAAAAATTTATGGTATTTTATTAAAAACTAGCCCTTTTAGTAACATGATTGTATTTTATTAACATTTTTTTAATCTTTCATTGTTAGAAAAATATAGTTTCATAATATAATGAAAATATGGATTTATAATTTTATTTAATTTTAAAATTTAGTTTTATTTAGAAAATTCGCATTTCTTAAAAACCGTATTTTATTTCCTTTCGAGATCGAATACTCCGTGAGGAGTTCTGCATCTCGCTCTTCTATCCTAAGAATGTACGATAATTCTCATCATCCATTAGCGGGTCCCCTAATGAGAGTTGTAGAGGCGTATTTGCCAAGCATTTTCAAAATACTGTTTTAAAAGAAATCCGGTTTTTAAAAGATATGGTATTTTATTGTAAATGTTACGCTTTGAACCAAATATATATATAAATAGGTATCGTGCTATGAGACCAAAGTGTGTATGTGGGGTAGGTCGTTACACCGTGAAGTTTTTCCTAAAAGTATAGTTTTAACTTAATCGAAAAGATGTGATAATAAAGTTCAAGTTATTTTAATGAAAAGTTCGTTTTATGGTTGTTTCACATGAGAATTTTGGATAAACTTGAATCTAAACATTTGTAATTAAACTTACAAATAGAATGGTGAAATTAGATTGACCAAGATATAAAGGAAAAGAGAGTTTTAGGTTTTAGAAATGAAAGGTATCGGTAATAACTCCACTTTACCGATATATAATTTGGAGATGAATTTCAATGAAAAGAATGAGAGTTGGGAGGGACTTACTATTTGGAAATCTCAAGAAAAGATTAAGGAAGAAGGGAAAGACTTCATAGTGTCGCGGGAGCTCCAGAAACGGTTTCGATCTTCGACGGAACAAGCTTGGTCGTTAACTCCACTTGACTCCACCTGTACTTAGAAACTTTTTGAAAGAATTTTTTTCTAGAATTTCAGAATGGTGAAGAGCTAAGGCATGTGGTGGTTTTTATAGTGAAGAATTAGGGTTTGGGAATTAAAATTTTGGATTAAAAAGTATTAAAAAAGGTGTTAATTGGTGAAATGAAAGGTCTTTATTTGATTGCAGGGAAATCAAATAGTGCAGGGGAGTTAAGGGAAGTCGAAGGGGTGTGTGTGCAAAACACAGGGTGTTTTGGAGCTATTGGAACCGTCGGCGTTGGCCGAAATCAAGAAATGGGCAGTCGGATTTTAGTTTCCTGCCTCGAGATTCGAGCCATGTGTATATATCCATGTTTACTCCATTTTGCGCATGTTTGATTTTTCTGAAACTTTTCATTTCTCCGTATATTGCACGTGCAACTCTTGAGCTTACAAAAATTAAAAAGAAAAAATCTAAAAATAATTGGATTTGATGGGAATTGAACACACAGGCTACGTCATAGCAGTGCAGGGGTTTTACCAGTGAGCTAAAAATTATTTTTGTTTTTATTTAACAATAATAACTTTTAACTCTTACACAGGCTGTAATACTCTTTTCTGTAGAAAAACAAGAAATTTTTGTACCGAGATTTCAGAGTCGTTACAACCACCCTGCGTTAGGGTCTGAGCTCTCTGCAATTCGCCAAAAATTTACATATATTATAAAATAACTCTTAATAATACATTATATCAAAATAGATTTATTATAATTTACCGATGCCTTCATGGCACGAGCAATATTTCTCGAGCCACCTGTGTAAGTGGGGCGACCCATCTTCGCCGACTTCCTATTCTCCTTGTTTTGATCGGGCTGTTTTTGCACAAGACAATCCGATTTAGTTTTCCAATTAAGCGACACAAAAAAATAAATTTTATACTAAATAATGAATTACTTTTAAATTACAAATCTGTTTGCGCTCAAATTCATAATACCGGCACAAGAGAGCCCGTGCATCTACGTCTATTCTGGCAAAGGCAGGAGAATGTAGGAAAGCTTCTCTCTTCACCTCAGGGGTCGCCAGCAATAGCACGTAGCAATCGATCTTCAGCTCGTTTCTATTATATCAGACCCTAAATTGCATGTTCTTCATGAGGCCCAGATAAAGAGTGTGAAGATTGAGCACTCTATCAGGATGATCAGGGTCGGGTACAGGCTAAAAGTCGTAATCCAACTGCAAATATAAGAAAATAATGTATTTAAATTATAAGTGTTAAATAATAAAAAAAATATTTGGAATGTCCAGTACTTTGAAATTCGCGCAGAATTCTCGTCCGTAAACTATAACTGGACACTGATCAAATCTCATAGTTGCCTTCAATACTCCATTCCCGGAACTGACATTCCAGCTTGAAATGAGTGGCTTCATGGGAGTCGCATGCGTTCTCACGAGTCGTTGGGACATGAAGCAGTGTGATACTCCAACGTCGAAAAGTGCGAGTGCAGAAAGGGTGACTACTAGTATAGTACCTAAATTGCATGAGGTTGGGTTTAGATACAGGAAAGAATATAGTGATGTACAATGATTTGAAAAGATGTGAAAGGATTGGGAATTACCAGTGATGACTTGGCCAGTGGCTTCATCCTCCTCGACCATCTTCTTGAAAGCCTGACGTTTGGGTACATTCCTCCTTACTGGAGGCACATTCCTCTGTCCCTAGGGCATATTTCTCTGCCCTTGAGATGTGTTCTTCTGTGCCTGATGGAATTGACGAGCAGGTTGTGCAGGAGGTCCACGTGGAGGTGGAGCGGATAGGGCTAGTCGAGGTGCAGGAGCCTGGATAGCTAGCCACTGCGGAACTGTGATGGCTGGTCTGGGGGCTGGAGCTGGGTTGAGTCTATATGGACATGCTCCTATGGCGTGAGTGGATGCGCTACAAACTAAGCACATGTCATTTGTACACCTGCAGTCCTTCGCCAGGTGTCCATTTCTGTTGCAATAGAAACAAAAATCTGGACTGGACCGGTTAAATGTTCCTCCTGGTCCCCTGGATGCAAAAGTTGGCCTGAAAGAGGCTCCTCCTAACATCTGTGTAGAAGAACGTTTGATTCCAGCTGTCTGGGGCTTACCCTTCTTCTTCACCACCACTTCATAACGGCGAGCTGCCTTCAGGGCGAGTTCATGGGTTGGGTAATCGCCTGTGGCTAATGCCTCCTGAATCTCCAGGTCTAATCCCTGTTGGAATCATCTGGCTCAAATCTCATCAGTCGCGATGAGGTGTGCAGTGAACCTGTTATGACCTTGTGTTAGCAGTGTAGTGAGTGAAATCAGGGATTTGAATATTGAAACAATCTCTTACCTGCTAAGCATGGTAAACTTAGCATCATATTCGTCCACAGACTTGACCCACATCGAGCCTTGTTGTAGATGAATGAACTGCTGCTCCATGTCGAAATGGCTAGTCTCCGGGAAGTACTTCGCATCGAATAGATCGCGAAATATCTTCCACTCGATAGGTTGGGTGAGAAGGCTTACTTCAGCCTTCCACCAGATTCTGGCGTTGTCTGTTAGTTGCAGCTTCGCAACTCTCACCAAGGCAATCTCTGGCACTTGTGCTGCTGCCAGATCATCTTCTATCGATTGAGCCCATCTTCTGCCTCCGGTAGGCTCTCTTTTCCTGAGAAGTGCTTGGGATGCAATGCCCGGGATTGTTTGATTCCGGGTGCCTCAGTTTCTGGGCGGTGCATAAGTATAGCAGTCTACTACTGCTGACCCTCCAGAAGGCTCTTGATAGCCTCGAGTAATACTGTTTGCTCGTTGATGGGAGCTACAACGGTAGGTGGTGGTGGTACAGTAGACAGTGGGGTATTTCCATTGACATTTGTGCTGGTCTTGTTGAGAGAATCCATAACCTTGATAGAATAGGAAGGTTTACGATAGATTCAAGAAATCAGAAATGTAAGGAATATATAGTTGCTGATTTTTATAATTCTTGTGATATATTGCTTAAGACTTCATGCAGAACTGATCTGCATGGGCCGCCAACAAAACCTGCCACGTCCTGCTTCTCAATATACGGAAACAGTGATGTGGCAGGCCGTAATGTATTTACCGAGATATAAATACGTTAAGCGTGATTAAGCAATATATATAAAATGCACAAGAATGATAATAGATATAAAAATGAACAGCAACTTTATTTACATTCACTTTACATACATCTGTTTGATAATGAAAAGATACAATGATAAAAAGTGTAACGACTCTGAATTTTCTTTACAAAATTTTTCTTTTTAATGTACAGAAAGGAGTTTAGAAGCCTGGGTACAAATTATAAGTATATCTTGTTTAAAAACAGCAAGAAATAACTTGTACCTCACTGGTAAAGCCCTTGCAATACTGTGACGTAGCCCTTGTGTTCGAATCCCATCAGACACATTATATTTTTCTGATTTTTCTTTTAAACTTTTTGGAAGCCCAAAAGTTTACACGTGCAATACACATAAAAATAAAAAGTCTAAAGAAATAAACATGTGCATAAGGATTTAAACACAGGCAAGAACACGTGTCCAAAATCCGATGGCCCCTCTCCATCAAACGACCGGAAAGATCCTTATTTGGGTCGGCGCCGACGGTCCCCCGTCGCCAATGGTGCCCGTGCTTTGCACACTTGACCCTTCCCCTACCTCTAACTCCCCTGCATTGTTTGATTGCTCTGCAATCAAACAGATACCTTTCAATTCCCTATTTATCCTCATTTTAATACATTTTAATTCATATTTTTAATTCCAAAATACTAATTCAACATTATAAATACTACCCCATGCCCTAGCCCATCTTCATTCTGAAAATTCTAGCCAAAATTCTCCCAAAAGTTCCTAGGTGCAAATGAAGTAAAGTGGAGTTAGCAAACAAGCAACTTCCGGCGAAGATCGAAGCCGATTTCGGAGCCCCCGAGGCATCCTAAAGCTTTCCCCCTCTTCTTCTTCCTCTTCTTAACCAAATCAAGTAGTAAGTCCCTACCAATCTCTCTTCTTCCTCTTTAAAATCTTTTTTTTTTCTAAAACATGTCGGTAAGTGGAGTTAATACTGATATTTTATTCTAAACCCTAAAAATTACACTTTTCTTAAGCATTGCTCATTCATAATTCTACACCTTGCTTGTTAACATAAAACTAATGTTTAGAACAAACTTTCACTACATATCATAAAACATAACTTTATATCAACTTTTACATTAAAATGCCATAAACTTTGTATCTACCATATTTAATTGTTTTGTTTAATTATACCTTTAGAAAACCTTACGGGACCTACCTCTCACATACACACATGGTTTCAATAGCACGATACTCTTCGAACATATTTTTAGTTACGAACACAATATTTCATTAAAGTACGATCTACTATAAAAAAACGGTTTTCTTTTGAATTGTATTTCAAAACCTTTTGCAAATAAGCCTCTACAACCCTTTTTAGGGGATCTATTGGATGGTGTAGATTATCACACATTCTTGGACTAGTAGAGCGAGACGCAGACCTCCTCATGGAGCATTCGATTTCAAAAGGTTTTAAATACGTTTTTAAGAAAAACGCATTTTTCTATTTTAATAAAATTTAATTTTTATAATTATATAAATATTACAAATCTATATATTTTCAAAATTAAACAAACTTACATTTTTCTAAAAGTTGAAAGTTCATAAGTTTCATCAAAATACTATCAAGATACCAATACAATGCAAGTTTTACAATAAAATACCATGAACTATTCAAGTTTAGGTAATTATCACTAAAATACCTCAAACCCTTAAAATTCACATCCATGGAAACCCTAAATAATATAAGTAATTTCTCGAGATTATTTTGAAAATATATATTAAAAATATTTTTCTTAAAACCCCCTCGAGTTATATAAAATTATATTTAAGGACTTTAGTAAATATAGGTTTAAGCGGGATCAATTCTCTTGAGTCTCAGGGAGCCGGAGAAAGTGAGTGCTTGCCTATTTAAGATAGAAAACTTAACGGTGTTTTCAATGGTAATTGTTGTTCCCTACCGAAACACGGAGACGCGACTGCGTAGGTCCGTCTTGTCTGAATTCATGGCAGATACTAATTGGTGCTATCCGTCCACCTCTCCGAAAATGCCAAGTTGATTTATGACACCATATATCGAAAGTTTAAATGGATGCGACCGATATAGCAGACTTCGTCAGATTCCCCCTCATTTGAGGGGTTTTTGATTGTGGGGACGCTCTTCCCTACAAGCGCAAGCTCCTGCAGTTAATTACGCTACCGCATCGCGGTAACCACTTTCTCCTTCTCCAGATGGTCACTTCGTGTCGTGGGTGTTTGTTTTGTTTTTTGGTTGCCCGTGAATTGTATACGGAGACTAATTTATGATGTCGCCCGTAAGGCGTGAATTAGTCCAAATCCATATCTTCTTAGATTTGGGTTTGGGGTTGGATTTAAGGATACGTTAGTCTCATTTGAGACTAAAATCAACTTAAACGTTTGTTAAGAATACGTTAGTCTAATTTAAGACTAAGATCAACTTAGCGGGATTGTTTAGATCCAACAAAAGAGCATTTGGGCCCTATTGTTTAGTTTAGGGACATTGCGGTTGATTAGTTTAAGGAAATTACGGTCCAAGGTTAAAGACATCATAGTCCATGGGTTTAAGGACCCCACAGTCCAAGGTTAAGGACATCATAGTCCGTGGGTTTAAAGGGACCCCGCAGTCCGAGATTAAGGACATCATAGTCCATGGGTTTTAAAGGACCCAACAGTCCGAGGTTAAGGACATCATAATCTATGGGCTTAAGGACCCCACAGTCCAATCTAAAGACGTCATAGTCTATGAAATGTATGGTTGCCGGGACCTGTCACCTCTTTGAAGACGTTGAAAGATTACAACGACATATATCAGAGGGGTTCAGAGATGTACCCTTGAACCAAAGTTGTTTGGGAAATCTGTAGTCCAATTTGGGACTAAGATCAATCGATTAGATTATGAGCACATAGGCTCAGTTGAATCTGAATTGAGGACTTATGGCCAACTTGGGCTAAGTCCAATCTAGTTAAAATGTTTAACATTTGTCTTGGGCTGTTGAGCCTTTATTTGGGCTTGGCCCTTTTAATAGTGCCGAGTATTGACTTGCATTCTGACAATATTTTGTCTTTTATTGAATGCTGAGCATTTATCAGAGCTCTGGGTTTATTTAAAGAACGATTTACGTTCTATCAGCGCAACACGTGGCGCGCTTGGCACTTTGCGCTAGTCAAAGAGCGCAGTGCGCTTATGCCGAGTAGCGCACAAGTGAGGGACACGTGTCGCGCTTGGCGCTAAGCGCCAGATGATGGGCGCATTGCGCCAGTTTATGAGCGCATTGCGCTAGTAGTTTAGTGGCGCATACATAATTGACACGTTGTGCGCCTGGCGCTGAGCGCCAGCCCATGAACGCAGTGCGCTGGTTCAAGAGCGCAAAGCGCTAGCTGTTAAGAGCGCATACGTGAGGGACACGTGTCGCGTTTGGCGCTGAGCGCCAGTCCAAGAGCGCAGAAGCGCAGTTTAAGAGCGCAAAGCGCATATGATCAATTTTGTGATCCAAAAAGAGACTTTGTCTCAAGATTCTAAGAGCAAAAGTTTTTCAATCTCTTATATTGATGAAAGGCTTTGCCTTTATGGATCTATAATCTGTGAGGAAGAAGTAAATTCTTTTTTTATTTTATGATGAGGTCTTTTGATCTCTTTGTAAAAGACTTTTTGTCTTTGTAGATCTATGATCTGTGAGAAGATTTATATTCTTCTTTTTATTTTATAATGGGATCTTTTGATCTCTTTTGAAAAGACCTTGGTCTTTGTAGATCTATGATCTTTTAAAGAAGTGAATCCTTCTTTTCAAATTAATTACGAGATAATTTCATCTCTCTGTTCATCACCATTCTTTTTTACCTTGAAGAAAAAATCTTCTTTCTCTGAGAGCTTGGCTCTTCTTCTTTGAATTTCTCAAAGTTTTTGAGGAGGTTTCTCTCTATGCTTCTGTATCTGAGACTTGAAGCCTAGGGGCTTTTATATAGGGTAAGCTGATCAGTTCGATCAGTTAAGGAGATCTTTTCTCCAATTGATTTAGGGAATTTCCCATCGTTGGATCTTTGATCCAAGGGCTTCTGAATTACAGAAGGTAATCTTCTTATTTTCAACAAAGATTGGGAAATTTTCTAAACAGAATTCATTATGTATTTTTAGTGATTTTTTAATCACCATTGGATCACTGATCCAACGGTGCTCCGATTTAAAGAGCACAATCTTGTTATTTGGAAAGATTTTGAGAAATCTTTTCTTAACAGAATTTAATTATGATCAATTAATGATTTATCATTATTATTAGATTTTTGATCTAATGGTGGGGAGGTTTTAGTTCTAGCGCTAACGCACCCGTGCTTTGCACGTGGTGCGCCGCTTAGGGCGCAGCGCACCTAGCGCTAGCACATGCGTGCTTTGCACGTGGTGCGCTGCTTAGGGTGCAGCACACTTGGCGCTGTATCAGTTCGACGATATATTTCCCGACGATATATCAGGTTTGCCTCCCGATCGAGCTCTTAAATTCAGTATTGATTTAGTACCAGGAGCACAACCGGTGATCAAAACACCTTATAGACTAAGTCCGGAAGGATTGAAGGAAGTCCGAACACAGTTGGACGAATTATTGGCGAAAGGATAGATTCGTCCCAGCACTTCAAGTTGGGGAGCACCTGTACTACCGGTGAAGAAGAAGGAAGGTTCATACAGAATGTGCATCGATTATAGGGCCTTGAATGAAGTCACTATAAAGAACAAGTATCCACTCCCGCCCATCGATGATTTATTCGATCAGCTAAGTGGATCTTGTGTTTTCTCTAAATTGGATCTTCGTTCAGGTTATCATCAAGTGAAGGTCAAGGAAGCTGATATTCACAAACAGATTTCAGAACTCGCTATGGACATTACGAATTTCTGGTGATGCCATTTGGAGTGACCAATGCACCAGCAATATTCATGAACCTAATGAACCAAGTTTTCCGGGAGTATTTAGACAGGTTTGTTGTCATCTTCATCGACGACATCCTGGTATATTCTAAGAATCGGAAAGAGCATGCAGAGCATCTACGAATTGTCCTGGAAACTCTTCGACAACATAAGCTTTATGCCAAGTACAGCAAGTGCGAGTTTTGGCTAAATCAAGTTGGTTTTCTTGGACATATCGTATTAGGAGAAGGAATTTCTGTGGATCCAGCCAAAGTTTCAGCAGTTAGCGAATAGCCTACACCAAAGTCAGTGAAAGACATTCGGAGTTTCTTGGGTTTAGCTGGATATTACTGAAGGTTCATTGAAGGATTCTCAAAGATAGCAACACCCCTGACCAAGCTCACACGAAAAGATGAAGAATTTGTGTGGTCAGAAGCATGCGAACAAGCTTTCGTAGAACTCAAGTCAAGATTGACATTTGCACCTATTCTCGTAATACCGGATCAATCTGGAGGATTCGAAGTGCATTGTGATGCGTCCGGTAGGGATTAGGATGTGTTCTACATCAGCACGGTAAGGTTGTGGCTTATGCTTCAAGACAACTGAAGACTCATGAGCGCAATTATCCGACGCATGATCTGGAGTTGGCAGCCGTCATTTTTGCTCTCAAGATTTGGCGCCACTACTTACTTGGTGAACGAGTGAACATCTACACAGATCATAAAAATCTGAAGTACGTGTTTACTCGGAAGGAGTTGAATATGCGGCAGAGAAGATGGTTAGAACTCATGGCGGACTTTGACATCAACTTGCAATATCACCCAGGGAAGGTGAACGTAGTACCTGATGCTCTTAGTCGCCAACCCTTATCGATGAATCTCACCGCTCAGTGGAAGCTTCAGCAAGACTTGCATCAGATGGAGATTGAAGTAGTCATACCAGATAATGCTTCAAGTTTGATGAATCTACAAGTTCAATCAACCATTGTCAATCAGATCAAAGTAGCTCAAGAAAGTGATGCTAAGTTGCAAAGGATCAGAGAACAAGTAGAGAATGGACTCAGAACAGACTTCATCATCCATGAAAACGGATCTTTGAGATACGGCAGCAGATTGTGTATACCAAAGGGTCCTGTTCGGGAGGAGTTAATGAAAGAAGCTCACAGCTCTCCCTACTCAGTACATCCTGGAGGTACCAAAATGTACAAAGATCTACGTCAGAATTATTGGTGGCATGGAATGAAGTGTGAAGTAGCCAGAAACGTCACAAAATGCTTGGTGTGTCAACAAGTAAAGGCTGAACATCACAGGACAGCTGGACTACTTCAACCGTTACCAATCCCAGAATGGAAGTGGCAGCATATCACGATGGATTTTGTGACTGCTCTTCCTCGCAGCACAAAGGGTAACGATGCTATATGGGTCATTGTGGATCGACTTACAAATTCGGCTCACTTCATCCCATTTCGAGTTGGTCAATCAACTGAGACACTAGCAAAGAAGTACATGGAGGTAATAATCTAATTAAGATTTAAACACTTCATAATGTACTATCTCTGATACCCATGAACTCATACAGGAAATTGTGAGACTTCATGGAGTACCGGTCTGCATTGTCTCCGATCGTGACACCGGGTTCCGATCGCAATTTTGGCAGAGTCTGCAAGCTAGCTTGGGAACAAGTCTGAACTTCAGCACGGCTTATCATCCACAAACATATGGTCAGTCGGAACGAACTATTCAGATCTTGGAGGATATGCTCAGAGCGTGTATGCTAGACTTCAAAGGATCGTGGGAAGATCACCTGCATCTTGTGGAGTTCGCGTACAATAACAGCTACCAAGCAAGCATAGGAATGGCACCTTTTGCAGTATTGTATGGAAGGAAGTGTCGATCACCATTAAGTTGGGACGACATCGGAGATAGGGAACTTCTTGGACCAGAGATGATAGTAGCGACCGTTGATATGGTTCGTACTTTCAGGGAAAGAATGCGCATAGCCCAAGATCGACAGAAACACTGGGCTGATGCAAAGAGACGACACTTGGAGTTCCAACCAGGAGACCATGTATTTCTGAAGATATCTCCGAACCGCGGAGTGATCCGTTTTGGAAGACGGGGTAAATTGAGTCCGAGATAAATTGGACTGTTCGACATACTCGAACGAGTCGGTAAAGTGGCATACCGCTTAGCGCTTCCACCCTTATTGGAAGGAGTGCTTAACGTGTTCTACATATCCCAACTCAAAAAGTATGTGAGTGACCCCGGCCATGTACTTGATCATTCCGAGCTCATTATATAGCTCGACTTGTCTTGTGAGCAACAACCTGTGGAGATCCTAGACAGGAAAGTGAAGACACTTCGGAACAAGGAAGTTAACTTGGTCCGGGTAATGTGGAGGAAAGACACTCCAGGAGAATCCACGTGGGAAAGGGAAGATGAAATGCATGCAAGATATCCTCACCTCTTTGTAAACTAGTCCTCAAATAAAAATTGTAAATTTCGAGGACGAAATTTTTATAAGGAGGGTAGATTGTAACAACTCCAATTTTTTGTATACATAAATTGATTTAAATTTGAAGTATACTTGGAGTAATTAATGTTGCTGTTACCATTTTAAGTATTTATTTTCCCACAATAATTACAAGAAGGAGCGTGTAGCTCATTGGTAATACCTTGCACTGCTGAACCAAGCCACCAGAGTTCAAATCCCATACCCCACATTATTTTTAGATTATTTTTCTTTTAAAATTCTTGGAAGCCCAACAGTCCACATGCCATAACTCCCAAAAGTTGAACCGAACCCTAAAATCTAAATATATCAGGAGCTACGTCAGGAGAATCCCCACCCTTCGATCACTGGACTCGGCCGGACGGCCGAGTCCCCAAAATGAAAAATGTGGCCTTTTGTCTTCTAAACTCCTCTGTATACTCCAATTTAATGGATCGGTTCCCGAGAGTTTATTACACCCTATTTACTATAAATTTTAATGTTTTTTCTATTATTTTTACAATTTTTTTAAATAAAAACCTTTCACCTACCCTATCCTATAAATACATCACCTACCCTGTACCTTCTCATCCCAAAACCCTAGGCTTACTCTCTTAAAATTTTCCAAGAAGTGTGCTTTGAAATCAAGTTCACGGCGAAGCTCTGACGAAATTCCGGCGGGAATTCCGGCGACGATTTTAGAGACAACCGGCGACGAAGCAACGCCTCGGCAGCTTCTTTAGTTCCCCTATACTCTTTAGTATAGATCGAAACCCGTAAGTCCCATTCTATCTCCCTTTCTAATTCTCAAAAATACGAATTACGAAACCCGACGGAATCAGAACAAATCCGATTTCCGATTCAGTTTTCTATAAAATTTCACTTCTAATCAATTCAAACATGTCTAAATATCTTTATCATGATTATTAAACTTGTAAAAATCAATTTGAATAAGTTTTCACACATGAAATGATAACCTTTTTAACTTACCGTATTTTTTTTCACTTTAATACTATCATATTTCAATTTCACATTTAACCCGTTAACATTGTTATACCTTAAAATAGATTACGAGGTAATGGCCTACCTCCTCACACACACATATGCAACCATAATACGCTATCTTGAAAACTCCTAATACGATAAAACAAGATTTTACATTAAAATACCATTTCCTTAATAAAACCTTTTATAAAAGTTTAGGTTTGATATATTTGTTTAAACAATATCTTTAATAGGAAAAATACGATAACTTGTGGTCATCGATCGTTTATCTAAACCTGATTTTGTGGTGTCTAGGTAAGTGTGTCTAAGGCAAGTGGTTACTTAATTAGGGCCACTACTTGTAGTGGAGAGCCTCCCACTTACCTGGCACTTACCTGACCGCAATTGGCGGTGAAGAGGCGATTTGAGGCTTCTAACGATTTGTCGTTTAGACCTTTTAAAAATAGGCTAGTTGGTTTAGGAAACCCTAGAATCTAAAATACGGAAAATTACACTTTGCAAATAAATACCTTTTACTTTATAAATCCGTTTTCTAAAGGATTAGTATTTTACAATCTTTGCAAAGCGCCGCTACAACCCATCTTTGGGGAACCCGTTCGGGATCGTGCGGTTTATCGCGCACCCTCGGTCTAGTAGTGCGAGATTCAGACCTCCGCAAGGAGCATTCGGTCTCGAAAGGTTTAAAATACGACATCTTAAGAAAATGAAATTTTTGGAATATAAAATATTTATTAAAATTATATTTTTTATAAACATATATATATTTATCATTTAAATATCTATTTTATTATAATATAAATATTCCACCTTTTTCTAAAAATCACAAGAATAAATTTTACACTAAAATACCATGAACTTCAAATAATCAATATTACAAATAAATACTCTTATTTATAAAACTAGGATATTTTCACTAGAAATGTCACAACATAAAATCCACCCTCATTACAAGTCTAAAGACGAGTAATAAATACTTGAGGTGTATTTTGAAAAGTATATAAAAGTATTTTTACATAAAACCCCCTCAAGTTTATAAATTACCCTAAGGACCCTAGCAATTATAAGACTTCGATTCTCATTTCTGATTGTCTGACTCGGGTTTGAGTCTGATTAATTTGACTTGAATATAATTCAAGTCAATCTATAATCTACAAGATTCTAAGTCAATATGAACACATGAATTCATGAATACAATCATCAATTTACACAACTTAACTGAACCGAACCATGGATATATATTCCTTTTACATGATTCTCAGTATTCCATTTACATGACTCTACGGTTATAACCGTTTCCTGATATCATGGTTTCAGTCAGTCAGTCAATCAATCATACAACCAACACAATTTACAAGATAACAATACAAACTAAACATTGCGGGGTTTAAGGGGTAGATTGGTACGGAAGGTGTTAAAGGTGGCACGAGGTGGTCAGACTTAACACACCTAACATGAATCCAGTTGCTGTTGTACCGTGGCATAAACGGTACCTTGTACTATACGTGCCCTTAGTCTCTGGCATATAGAGACTCCCCTCGTATACACTGGCATCCTTCTGTACCAAGCTACAAACAACAGCGTTGACATAAAATTACAACAATAGTTTACACTTTAAAATGTATCTTCTTATTCTGTTTTTTTCTGCTTCCCTCTTACCTTTGGGACTTACCGAGCAACCTATTCGCTGACGACATTCTGTTTCTCTCTTCTTTGAATGTCGTCAGATGATTTGGACCCGGCAGAGGTTGAGCCATCGCAAGAAGACTTGGGGCAGTTTACTGAAGACCCTGCACTGTAGTTTCATTGTACACTTTTCTTTTCTGTACTTTTCATTTCCTGTTATGCCACTGTTTAGGCATCTTATTATTTCAGTTGTATTTCCTTTCATGTATTGTACAAAGAATGTTAATAAATAAAAGTTGCCGTTCTTTTTTATTCTTATTTCTTGTGTATTTATTTTATATTGCTTAGATACGCTTAGCGTATGTATTTCTGAGTATATACGTATCGGACCTCGTCGCGTCCCCTTCGCCGTACACTGAGAAGCGGGGCGTGACACAAGCAAGCTATCATGAGAGACCGTGTTTTCTTGCTCCTGGATTATAGCCTGTCGAGTTTGGAATACTTCAACACTAAATTGAAGTCCCGTTACTAACACTTAATTTGGGCCCGTGGTTCCTTACCCTTAGATTACAGGCTGTTGGGTTCGAGAACATTCTTGAGATTGGTTGACATTCACTCTTGAACTTACGTTAAATTTGTATACTCAAGTAGAGACATGTTAAGACACTTACATTCACTGCATGTTCACTATACTTAGACTACACGGCCATGTTATTTTTGTTTGCCATGCTCATGTTATCATACTTATCTACTTGTTATACATTACCATACTTGTTCACATATATTATGATAAAACTGCATGCTACATATTTACATTAAACGACATGCTGACACACCATACTTCATAATCCATTGTTCATGATATACATTTTCCTTATCACTACACTTTATATTTCACTTCATTCCTTGGGACTTACCGAGCGAAAGTTCGCTGATGGGCATTCCACTCTTCTCTGTTTTCTTGGAATGTTCGTTAGATACTGTGGAGACTGAAGAGGTAGACATCTCAGAGGAAGAGCACGATCAGACCGAGACCCAGGCCTAGACCAGTTATTTTTTCTCAGTTTATGTATGCCACCTGTTTAGGCATTCACATCCTTATATTTTCTTTCAGTTAAAATCATGTATTGTAAATGAATCGAGTTGAATGTAAATAAAGTTGTTGAATTTTAAATCTCATATTTATTCTCATGTCATTTTATATTGCTTATTTTACGCTTAGCGTATTTATTCCGGAAAGTGATCTTCTCGAAATAAATACGTCGCGGCCTCGTCACGTACCTGCTTACGTCTTTTGGGAAGCGGGGCGTGACAGGTTTTGTTGGCGGCCCATGCAGGTTAGTTCTGCATGAAGTCATAAGTAATATATAACAATAAATATGAGATTCAACAACTTTACATTCCTTACAATTTAATTTCCGTTGAATCTATCCTAATCTTTCTGCTCTATCTAAGACGATGGATTCTCCCAGCAACCTTAGCACTAATGATGGAAGTACACCACCGTCACCTATCCTAACCGTTCTACCACCTCCACCTACCATAGCCGCTCCACTCACAGAACAGACAATACTTCTGGAGGCTATCAAAACCCTACTTGAAGGTTAGCAGGCTCAAAGCACAATTTTGCAGGAGCAGGCTGCTCTCTTTCAACAGAGTTTCATCCGCTCTGAAGCAGAAGCACCGGGAGTGAAACAATTTCGGACGTTATACCCGAAGAACTTCTCAGGGAAGGAGAAACCACTTAAGGCCGAGGAATGGGCACAGAGTATTGAAGACGACCCAGCCTCAGCTCAACTTCCAGAAGTGCTTGGGTCAGAATAGCAAAACTCCAGCTTACTGACAATGCCAGAATCTGGTGGAAGGCCGAGGAGAGCCGCCTCGAGCAGCCAATCGAGTGGAAGACTTTTCGTGATCTCTTTGATGCCAAGTATTTTCCAAATACCGCGTACTTCGAGATGGAACAGAAATTCATCCACCTGCAACAAGGATCCATGTGGGATAAGTCAGTGGACGAGTTCGATGCTGAATTCACCATGCTCAGCAGATTTGCCGCCCATCTAATTCCTACTGAAGAAATTAGAGCCAGGCTCTTCCAGCAAGGATTAGACCCGGAGATCCACGCTGCCCTAACAAAAGGAGAATACCTAACACATGAAGCAGTTTTGAAGTCAGCCCATCACTATGAAGTTGTCATTAAGAAGGAGGGAAGGCCACAGTTGGTCGGTATGAAACGTCCCGTCCATCAGATTACTGGAGGAGCCTCTCCAAGGCCAGCTCTCCCAGCGCTGGCTATGCGGCCAGGAGGATCATTTTCCGAGACTGAACTGAACTTCTGCATATACTTTAAGAGGACCGAACACCAAGTCAAAAATTGTCGTCGAGCGAATGGTCTTTATCTGATATGTGGATCATCCTCACACACTATAGCAACTTGTCCACACAACCGAACTGGCTCAATTCCCGCAGCTAGACCAACTATCCAAGCTCTACCTACTCGATTAGCTCTTCCTGCGCCACCTCCACGCGGACCACCTTTGCCTCGTTAGCCATCGATGTACCAGCATTGACAGAGAAATGTGCCGAGACGTCAGGCTTACAGTTTGGCAGCCGTGGAAGCCGAGACTATAGGTCAAGATAACATTGGTAAATCCCTTCCCATCTTTTCAGCCTTTTCAAATTCTTGCATCTTTTCATTCTTTCAAACATTTTCATGCACTTTCGGTACAATACCAGTAGTTTTTTCAACACCGCTGTAATCAAATTTCTTGAATCTGTTACAACTTCCTTCTATAAATTTCGAGAACGAAATTTTTATAAGGAGGGTAGAATGCAATGACTCTGAATTTTCTGTACAAAATTTTTCTTTTTAATGTACAGAAAGGAGTTTACAAACCTGAATGCAAATTATAAGTATATCTTGTTTAAAAACAGCAAGAAACAACTTGTAAATCACTGGTAAAGCCCTTGCAATGCTGTGACGTAGCCCCTGTGTTCGAATCCCATCAGGCACATTATATTTTTCTGATTTTTCTTTTAAAATTTTTGGAAGCCCAAAAGTTTACACTGCAATGCACATAAAAATGAAAAGTCTGAAGAAATAAACATGTGCATAAGGATTTAAATACATGAAAGAACACGTGTCCAAAATCCGACGGCCCCTCTCCATCAAACGACTGGTGAGATCCTTATTTAGGCCTACGCCGACGGTCCCCCCGTCGCCAATGGTGCCCGTGCTTTGCACACTTGACCCTCCCCCTATCCCTAACTCTCCTGCACTATTTGATTGGTCTGCAATCAAACAGAGACCTTTCAATTCCCCATTTATCCTCAATTTAATGTATTTTAATTCATCTTTTTAATTCCAAAATACTAATTCCACACTAAAAATATTACCCCATGCCCTAGCCCATCCCCATTCTGAAAATTCTAGCCAAAATTCTCTCAAAAGTTCCTAGGTGCAAGTGAAGTAAAGTGGAGTTAGCAAACAAGCAACTTCCGGCGAATATCGAAGCCGATTCCGGAGCTCCCGCGGCATCCTAAAGCTTTCCCCCTCTTCTTCTTCCTCTTCTTAATAAAATCAAGCAGTAAGTCCCTTCCAATCTCTCTTCTTCCTCTTTAAAAATCTCTTTTTTTCAAAACATGTCGGTAAGTGGAGTTAATACCGACATTTTATTCTAAACCCTAGAAATTACACTTCTTCTTAAGCATTGCTCATTCATAATTCTACACCTTACTTGTTAACATAAAACTAATATTTAGAACAAACTTTCACTCTAAACTATCATGAAACATAACTTTAAATCAACTTTTACATTAAAATATCATGAACTTTGTATCTACCATATTTAATTGTTTTGCTTAATTATACCTTTAGAAAACCTCACGGGGTAACGACCCACCTCTCACATACACACATGGTTTCCATAGCACGATACTCTTCAAGCGTATTTTTAGTTACGAGCACAATATTTCATTAAAGTACCATCTACTATAAAAAACGGTTTTGTTTTGAATTGTATTTTAAAACCCTTTGCAAATAAGTTTCTACAATTCTTTTTAGGGGACTCGCTATTAGATGGTGCGGATTATTGCACATCCTTGGGCTAGTAGAGCGAGATGCAGACCTCCTCACGAAGCATTCGATCTCAAAAGGTTTTAAATACGTTTTTAAGAAAAACGCATTTTTCTACTTTAATAAAATTTAATTTTTATAATTATATAAATATTGCAAATCCATATATTTTCAAAATTCAACAAACTTACATTTTTCTAAAGTTTGAAAGTTCATAAGTTTCATCAAAATACCATCAAGATACCAATATAATGCAAGTTTTACAATAAAATACTATGAACTATTCAACTTAAAGTAATTATCACAAAAATACCTCAAAACCCTTAAATCTACATCCATGGAAACCCTAAATAATATAATTAATTTCTCGAGGTTATTTTGAAACTATATATTAAAAATATTTTTCATAAAACCCCCTCCAGTTATATAAAATTACATTTAAGGACTTTAGTAAATATACGTTTAAGCGGGATCAATTCTCTTAAGTCCCAAGGAGCCGAAGAAAGTGAGTGCTTGCCTATTTAAGATAGAAAACTTAATGGTGTCACCAATGGTAACTGTCTTGGAAAAAAACATAAATCCTGTTGTCTTTGTACAACAGTTACCGATAACTCCTGAACCTAATTCAAGGTCTAAATCAGTTTAAAGCGTCTGACTCAAGTCTGAGTCTAACTCATGTCTAAATCCAATACTCAAATCTGAATCTAAAACCAAACATGAATACTTGATCATAAACTTGAATCCAAACTCAAGTCAGAATCCAATTCAAATATGAACCCAAAGTCTAGCATGCATACTTGATCATGAACATGAATACCTGAATTCAAACACATATATGAAACCTGAATACATGACTTGACTTGACTCGAACCATGAATACAACTTTACATGAATACACGAGTACTTGACATGAATATTTGATATATACATGAACTCTATCTTGCAAACTGATGTATTCATAGATTCGAGCAAGGCTGATAATTTTAGCTTTAACTTAGTGTTTCCTGATTTAAAATCAGGAAAGCCTACGGAAGAAGCATCACGTGCTAGCACGTGACCAGCAGTCACGTGTTGGCACGTGACATTTAAAAGCAGCGGCAAAGGCACATCAGTTCCTTGATCAAATCAAGGAAAAGGCTTCAGAAAAGGTCACGTGCTCATACGTGACCAGGGGTCACGTGTTGGCACGTGACGGCTGAACAGCGGCTAGGAGACAAAGCGCAGAAAGCAGAGGAAAGCTCGTTCCAAGGGGTCACGTGCCTACACGTGACCAGGGGTCACGTGGCCACACGTGACCGGCTTTCAAAGCCTATTTATTTAACAGAATCAAATTCTGAAGAGATCATTCAAATCTTTCCAAAGGAAAATGATTATTTGGAACCGATTGAACTAAAGATTTAAAGGTGATTAAATATCACCTATCTATGGAAAAATCTTGAACTTGGAAAGATTTCCCCTTAAAATCTAATCGAAATAACAAAGGAAAATCTTTGGATTTAAAATCCAATGGTGAATAAAATTCACCTAATAATCCAAAGGTCCAAACGAATGGTGAATACAAATCAAATCTCTCAATAAAAGATTCATCAAAACTAATTGATTCTGCTTCTTCTCCTATAAATAGGAGCCAAGAGACACACAGAGGGGGATACAGAGATCGATACATAGAGAGAGAGAAAAATAGAGCCTTGAGACTTTGGAGGAATTTGGATCTTCTGCAAAAGAAAACCTTAGGTAAGAAGGGGGAGGCTTTCAAGAAAAAAGAGAATTTAATTCTCAAAAGAGTTTAACTCTGATATTAAAAAGAAGAACTTAGTGCTCTCTTTAGTAGAGGATCTGCAAAGTGCACATCTCCCCATGAATAGAGAATTTAATTCTCATTGGGTTGAGATCCTGCCATGCAGATCCAAAGCATAGAGAGGGAATGAAAGTTTGAGAATTTAATCCTCGCAGAATTATAGGAATTTAATTCCTTTGAGATGAATTAGGGTTTAACCCTATGTTGTAGGAATATAATTCCTTCAGAATGAACAGAATCAGGGTTTAACCCTAGTTAAGAACTTAGTTCTGTTAAAATAACAGGAATCTAATTCCCTTAAGAAAGAAGAAATTAGGGTTTCACCCTATGACAGAATCTAATCCCTCAGAATATAAATTAGGATTCAACCCTATCTAAGAGTAATTCTCTAAAGAAAGAGGGAATTTAGTTCTTTTAAAGTTATTATTAGGGTTTAACCCTACGACAGAACTCAATTCTTCACATATATGAGGAATTTAATTCCTACAGGAAAATCAGAGTTCAACTCTATCAGAGAATATAATTCTGCAGAAGACAATGGGGATTTAATGAAGAATTCAATCAGAAATTGCAAAGAGGCAGGGTCACGTGCTACCACGTGACCCCTGGAAAGATCCACAGAGAAGGGCTTTCGAGGCAATGCCTCACGTGACCCACGTGACCCTTGGCAAAAGCTTTAACACACAAACAATTAAATGCCCATCACGTGACAGCATGTGATGTTCCAAAGTATTCACCACTCTCGGCAGAACAAATAAAGAGGAGGGCGCCCTCACGTGCTACCACGTGACCCCTCTTACCTTAGTGCCTAACGCTAAATTGGGCCCTCTGAATCCAGTGTTTAACACTGTTTTGCCTTAGTGTTCAACACTAACCGAAGAGCCTTTCTTGCAGTGTTTAACACTGAATTTCTTAGTGTTTAACACTAAATTAAATCTCTGTTAACAGAGTTTAACATTAATTTTCTTAGTGTTCGACACTAAATTAAAATCTCTGTCACCGGTGTTTAACACTGATTATCTTAGTGTTTGACACTAATTTGAGATCTCTGTTGCCAGTGTTTAACACCGATTTGTTTTAGTGTTTAACACTAATTTGAACCCCCTTGTTGCTGGTGTTTAACACTAACTTTAGCCCAATTGGCTAAGTGCCTAGAGACAAAGCCTCTCCTCTAATGGACCGACAGAGGGCCAATATCCTAAACATGATTGGACTTAGCCCAAGCTGGCCATAAGTCCTCAATTCAAATTCAACTGAGCCAATGGGCTCATAATATAGTTAATTGGTCTTGATTCCAAATTGGGTCAAAGATTATTTAATCTATCTCGGTTTAAGAGTACATCTCTTCACTCCTTTGATACCCGGCGTTGTAATTCCTCAACGTCTTCAAAGAGGTGACGGGTCCCGATGACCACATATTGATACGGACTGTAGGGTCCTTAAACCCATGGACTATGAGGTCCTTAACCTTGACCGAGATGTCTTAAAACTAACTTCGGACTGTGGAGTCCTTAAATCCATGGACTATGACGTCCTTAACCTTGACCGAGATGTCTTAAAACTAACTTTGGACCGTGGAGTCCTTAAATCCACGGACTATGAGGTCCTTAACCTTGACCGCAACGTCTTAAAACTAACATTGGACCGCAATATCCTTAAACTACCTATGGACCGCAACGTCCTTAAACTACCTACTGACCGTGATGTCACTAAACTAAACAACAGCGCTCCCTTAATTGCTCTATTGTTGGGTCTAAACTATCCCGTTAAGTTGATCTTAGTCTGAAAATTAGACTAACGTATCCTTAACAAATGTTTAAGTCGATCTTAGTCTCGAATGAGGCTAATGTATCCTTAAAACCAAACCCCCCAAATCCAAATCTAAGATAATGCGGATTTGGACTAGTCCACGCCCTACGGGCGACGACATAACTCAGTCTCCGTATACAATCCACGGGCAACCAAACATAAAATAAACACACACGACACGAAGTGACCATCTGGAGAAGGAGAAAGTGGTTACCGCGATGCGGTAGCGTAATTAACTGCAGGGGCTTGCGCCTGCAGGGAAGAGCGTCCACACAATCAAAAACCCCTCAAGCGAGGGGGAATCTGACGAAATCTGCTACATCGAACGCATCCGTTTAAACCTTCGATATACGGTGCCATAAATCAACTTGGCATCTTCGGAGAGGTAGACGGATAGCACCAATTAGCATCTGCCCCGAACCTCAGGCGAGACGACCACGCGTCGCGCCGTCGTTCGGAGGGGAACACTTAGCATATACGGGGTGCTGGGGTAGTTCATGCGTGACTCCAACGAAATCTCAGGAGTCCCACTAGATCATAAATCCATGTCTACTAACACAAGTAAGCTATCATGAGGACCCATGTTTCCTTACTCCTGAATTACAGCCTGTTGAATTTGGAATATTTCAACACTAGGTTGAAGTCCCGTTACTAGCACTTGATTCGGACCCGTGGTTCCTTACCTCTGGATTACAACGTGTTGGGTTCGAGAACACTCTTGAGATTGTTTGGCATTCACTTTTGAACTTACGTTAAATTAGTATACCCAATTAGAGACCTGTTAAGACACTTACATTCACTGCTTGTTCACTCTACTTACACTACATGGCCATATTACTTTTGTTTGCCATGCTCATGCTATCATACTTATCTACTTGTCATACATTACCATACGTGTTCACATATATTACGATAAAACTGCATGCTATATAAACTCTCCATGTTTATATTAAACGATATGCTGACACACCATACTTCATAATCCATTGTTCATGATATACATTTTCCTTATCACTACACTTTATATTTCACTTCATTCTTTAGAACTTACCGAGCGAAAATTCACTGACGTGCATTCCATCCTTCTCTGTTTTCTTGGAATGTTCGTCAGATACCGTGGAGACTGAAGAAATAGACATCTCAGAGGAAGAGCACGATCAGACCGAGACCCAGGTCTAGACCAGTTACCTTTTCTCAGTATATGTATGCACCAGTTTAGGCATTCCCATCCTTGTATTTTTTCCAGTTAAAATCATGTATTGTAAATGAATCAAGTTGAATGTAAATAAAGTTGTTAAATTTTAAATCTCATGTTTATTCTCTTGTCATTTTATATTGCTTATTTTACGCTTAGCGTATTTATTCCGGGAAATGACCTTCTCAAAATAAATACGTTGCGGCCTCATCACGTACCTGCTTCCGTCTTTTGGGAAGCGTGGTGTGACAAAGCAGTGCCTAAACAGTGGCATACAAGATGAAAATAAATACAAGGAGAGCTAGAAGTCCGGCTGGGCAGTGAGCTGGTCCAAGTCCTCCTGGCCATGCTCGATCTCTTCAGTGACCGGTCTTGTTGACGAACATTCCAAAGAAAGAAATAGAAAAAATGTCGTCAGTGAACTAACGCTCGGTAAGTCCCAAAAGAAAGAATAGAATATAACAAGTAATGAGAATTGAACTGGTAAGTTATACAAGTATATAATTGTTATTCTAACGTAGTTGTTTGTACCTTGGTATATAAGATATTTGTGTATACGAGAGGAGTCCATCTTATCCTGTGGACTATGGTAACATGTAGTACAAGGCCCCGTCAAAACCCACGGGACAACGACACGAGAGTTCATATAGGTGTCTTTTAAGTGACCATCTCGTGCCACGTTAATACATTTCGTACCAATCTACCTTGTTATTCCCGCGTAATGTATTGTATAGGTATATTTACAAGTCTTACCGAAACCATGGATGCAAGTTGTTCAAGTAGTCAGCTTTAGGATGAACTCTTGTATTCAAGTAGTCAAGTTATCATGTCAAGTTATAACCATAGTTCGGTCAAGTCAAGTCAAGTATTCATGTTGATTTTGATGTTTGAATACAAGTATTCAGGTTCTAGTTCATGTATTCATGTTTGACTTTGGATTCAGGATTGAATAGACTCAGACTTGAGTCAGACACTTGTAACCGATTTATATCTTGAATTAGGTTCGGGAGTCATCGGTAACTGCTGCACATGGACGACAGGATTTGTGTCTTTTTCGAAAACAATTACCATTAATAACTCCATTAAGTTTTCTACCTTAAATAAGCAAGCACTCACTTTCTCTGGCTCCCTGAGGCTCAAGAAAATTGATCCCGCTTAAACCTATATTTACTAAAGTTCTTAAATATTGTTTTATATAACTCGAGGTGGTTTTATGAAAAATATTTTAATATAGTTAAAAGTAAATCTCGAGAATTTATTTATATTATTTAGGGTTTTTATGAATATGAATTTTAAGGATTTGAGATATTTTAGTGATAATCGCTTAGCTTGGAAAGTTCATAGTATTTTATTGTAAAACATGTCTTTTGTTGGTATATTGATGGTATTTTAGTGAATCTTGTAAAACTTTCATTTAAAAAAATGTAAGTTTATTATATTTTGAAAATATATGGATTTATAATTTTTATATAATTATAAAAAATTAAATTTTATTGAATTAGAAAAATGCGTTTTTCTTAAAAAACGTATTTAAAACCTTTCGAGATCGAATACACCGTGAGGAGGTCTGCATCTCGTTCTACTAGCCCAAGGATGTGCGATAATCTGCACCATCCAATAGCGGGTCTCCTAAAAAGGGTTGTAGAGCTATAATCGCAAAGGAATTTAAAACACCAATTTAAAGAAATCCGGTTTTAGACTTATATGGTATTTTAATGTAATATTTTTCTTGAAACAAAAATTCATATAAGAAAGATATCGTGCTATGGAACCAAGTGTGTACGTGAGGGGTAGGTCATTACCCCGTGAAGTTTTCTGAAGGTATGTATTAACAAGATACGAAAAGAGGTGTTTAATAAGTTCATGGTATTTAAATGAAAAGGTGTTATTTCACATGAGAATTTTAATGAAATTTTGATTCTAAAAATTAGGGTTTAAGGTTACAAGTATTGTATAAAAATTCGTTTGACCAAAAGATAATATGAATTGGAGTTATAGGATTTGGAAAAAGTGATATCGGTATTAACTCCACTTTTATCGATTTTTATAAAAAAATAAATTCAATGAAGAGAAAAGAAGTTTAGGATGAACTTACTATTTAGTTAGGTTAAGGAAAGGTAAAAGAAGAGAGAGTTGTCGTCATGGCTGTAGGGTGTTTTTCGTCACCCCATTGAGATAAGAATACGCGGGCTTATCAGGCGTACTACAGATTCCCCCTGCGTAGGGTAGGTGGAGGTTTATTGATTGTGAGGATCCGAATCTCCGGCAGCCGCGGACTAAACTGCCGTTAATTACCCCTCGCCTTTGGAGCGAGAGAACCTCCGATTGACGGATCAACTAGTCATGCAAACTCAGTGTGTAGTGTGCCTGTGTTGTGTTTCGAAAGGGTTTTGGATATATCGGGGGCCTCGCAGAGTTTACGGGGGTCCCTCTACCTAGATAGCAGGCTGTGGGTCAAGTGGGCTAGCATCCTTCTTACGGGGTGCGGGGCAGCGTCCCGTTAGAAAAATTTTCCTAACGGGGGACGTGTTTCTGGTGTGGAGTACACGAAAAATGAGGGGTGAGGAGCGTAGTAAAGACACGTGTATGGCACGTGGGCACTGGGCACCCGCAGGTCACGTGCTAGAGCATGAGCGCTTGGCTCTTGGCTCCCGCGGGTCACGTGACAGGCGTGTGGGCGCTGGGAGCCCGTGGATCACGTACGCAGTACGCGACCGTTGGACGCCAGCGGGTCACGTGCGCAGTATGCGACCGATGGGCGTTGAGTGCTTGCGGGTCGCATGAGGCGCACGTGGACGCTTAGCGTCCGTGGGTCACGTGCCCTGCACGCAACTGCTGGGTGCCCGTGGGTCACGCGCGCGGCACGAGACCACTGGAAACACCAGTGGAAAAGGGGCTTAGCCCCTGAGTTAGGAGTTGAACTCCCAAGGGGCTTTGGAGTTGAACTCCTAACAGGGATTATGTATAAATTTGGAGTTAAACTCCAACAGATCTTGAATGAAGTTAAACTCATAAAAATATTTGGATCTTCTTTTGAGCCTTGGATCCTCCCGGAATGGGATTTTTATAGATAGGTATCTTTCTTCTTCTTCTCTGTTGGCTAGATCTTGGGGGGAAAGGGAATGCGAGACTTAAAATATTCTCTTCTAGGGATTTGATGGCAGATCCGAGCTCCCCTTCAAGGGTTTTATGGTAAAAAGTTATTTATTTTTGGAAAAGGAAGAGTTAAACTCTTGATTTAATTTAAAATAAAAGAAGAAGGTTTAGAACCTTAAGGAAAGAGGATGAGGTACAAACCCTAGAATTTTAAAATGGAAAAGTTATATTTTATTTCATTATTATGTTTTCTTATATAGGCTTACAAATTTACATATAACTGCTTCGGCTTTACAAAATGGCATTTTGCCCATCCTATACCTCATGTGCTCATTTCTTTTGCACATAAGCCATGGGCTTTACAAAACTTTGGCTTTATGCCTATTTTTCTTACATTCATGTATGAAAATTACATCAAAATTATTTATTGCATAATTTTCATTTTGGCATGGGGCAGGCCGGTCGTTTCATGTTTGGGCTCGACTTGGGCATGAGCCCACTTGGCCTGGGCTCAGGCCCATTTGGCTTGGGGTTGACTTTAACTTTGACTTGGTCAACCGGGGTATAATTTTTGACCCCAACAAAGTTCCCCCCATCAATAAATGCACACCGCGTATATGGGTCGTGTGTATGAAATTGATGAATCTTCTTTCACATGGAGGCAACTTGATTTGGTTCCCGCTTTTGGGAAGCTGACACTGCCATTTTTACGACATGGACGGTCGATGCTTGACGTGTCCCCGAGACGGAGTGTCGGTGTATGACGTATCCCCGGCATGGAGTGTCGCTGGTCGACGTTTCCCCGGCACGGAGTGTCGTTGGTCGACTTGTCCCCGAGGCGGAGCTTAATTCCGATGGGGAGGTCATTGGTTGACTTGATTCCAAGACGGAGTATAATTCCGATAGGGAGGTCGCTTGTTGACTTGATTCCGAGTCGAAAAATAATTCCGACGGGGAGGTCATTGATTGATTTGGTTCCAAGTCGGAGCATAATTCCAACAGGGAGGGTAGATACTCCGAGGCGAAGCATAATTTCGACACGGGGTACATTCTGAGACGCAACATGATTCTGACACAGAGATTGTTGGTCGACTTGATTCGTAGGCGGAGCTTAATTCCGACAGGGAGGTCGTTGGTTGACTTGATTCCGAGTCGGAGCATAATTCCAACAGGGAGGTCATTCTGAAACGAAGCATGATTTCGCCGCAGAGCTTGTTGATTTGATGTGATTTGGGTTGATATCAGCATCGCTACACTAGAATATGGTACCAGGAGCGAATCATCATTTGCCATGAGAGGATTTGGGGATTTTGGTTTTGGTTTGGCATCAACACCGCTACACTGGAATAGAATACAAGGAGCGAATCATCATTTGCCGTGAGGGGATTTCCCTCGTTCCCAGTTTAACGACTTATGGGTCATTTGTTCCTAGTCTAACGACTTAGAGGTCATCTGTTCCCAGTTTAAAGACTTAGGGGTCTATTGGATCGGAAATGGAATTTTGGGGTAGGGGTCGGCGTTAGCGTTGCTAGCACTAAAGCACAGGTGCCAGGAGCAATTCATCATTTGCCTTTCCCTGTTGGGGAGCGATGGCTTAGGAGACAGGTTTAGGTCTCTATCACTTAAGACTTTTCAATTTTATGAGCCGTAAGGGTCCCATAAAAGCATTTTCTCCCTACGAGTCGAAAGGATCTCGTAGGTGTACTTTCTCCTTAGGAGTCGTGGGGACTCTCAAGTTTGTTTTTCCTTCGTGAGTCGTAAGGATCCCACGAAGGTGTTTTCTTACGAGTCGAGAAGATCTTGTAAGTTTTGTTCTCCTCATATATCGTGAGGACACATGAGTGGGTCTTCCTAAATAGAGCATAATTCCAAGGGCGGAGACTGGCCGTTGGACTGGTGATTGCGGTGGGGTATGGGTATGATGAGAATTATTTAAGCCCGTGGATTGTATACGGTAGTCAGTTCGGGGACCAACCGTAGGGCTGGGAGAATTTTGGAAAATTGTATTTTGGTTGGCGTCTGCATCGCTGCACTGGAATATGGTACCAGGAGTGACTCATCATTCGCCGTTTGGGGATTTGGAATTTGGTTAGCGTCTGCATCGCTGCACTGGAATATGGTACCAGGGGCGATTCATCATTCACCGTTGGGATATGAATTTTGGTTGGCGTCTGCATTGCTGCACTGGAATATGGTACCAGGAGCGACTCATCATTCGCCATTTGGAGATTTGGAATTTGGTTGGCATCTGCATCGCTGCACTGGAATATGGTACCAGGAGTGATTCATCATTCGCCGTTGGGATATGGATTTTGGTTGGCGTCTGCATCACTGCACTGGAATATGGTATCAGGAGCGACTCATCATTCGCCATTGGGATATGGATTTTGGTTGGCGTCTGCATCGCTGCACTGGAGTAGGGTACCAGGAGCGACTCATCATTCGCCGTTTTTTTTCTTTTTCTTACCGCGATTGCTCTATCATTTCAGCTTTTCTTATCGCGAAATTCACGGTTGCCCCATCATTTCGGCTATTTATTCGCGGTTGCCCCCATCATTTCGGTTTTATTTTCATCTTTATTTTACTCGCTGATTTTTATTGCGAGTTGCCCCATCATTTCGGCTTCTTTTTTTACACGTTTTTTTTTATTTACACACATTTTTTTTTACATTCCCAGTTTAACGACTTAGGAGTCGCCTGTTCTCAGTTTATCGATATGGTGGTCAACTGTTCCCAGTTTAACGACGTGGTGGTCCTCTCTTTTTAGAGAAAGACAGATGTCTGAGAGAATCAGGTTCCCGAAGGACTTCGGTTTCCATTCGTATGAAATTGGCGGTCGTAGCTTGACTGTTTGTTAACACGCCTTTAGACAGTTCTATCTCTCTTGTCTTGTATTGCTTTTCGACTCAATCTTTGAAGACGAAGCAGTCCTCATTGGCATGACCTATCACTCTGTGATAGGGGCAATATTTGGGGTCGTCGGTCATATTCGTTTCTTGCGGTCTCTTTGATTCTGCTAATTGTAGACCGTTTCTTAAGGCGTCTTTGAATATTTTATAGACTTTATCCCTTCTGAAGGAATAGACCTTATCCCTTCTGAAGGAATAGACCTTAACCAGCTTCTCTTTCAGTGGAGATTCTCCTCCCTCTCCGAACACTGGCTTACTAGGCTGGTTGGCATTAGGCCCGCTAATCCCTCGCTTATTTCGGTTAGCCGAGGTGTTAAAAGATTCAGCATCGTCGGAATTTCTGCCTTTGCGATTATTGTCCTTTCGGTTTCTCCAGGACCTATTGTTATTTTGGAAATCAGAGGAGGACTCCTGTTTTGAGCGCTCCAACATTTGAACTTTCCTAGTCAGCTCTTGGAATGTTTTGAGTTCCGCAGTGCATAGAAATGGGACCATCTAATTGTTGAGATTTCCAACGAGGAGGCTGACAGATTGGTGCTGCTCTATCGGCGGTTCACATTTGACGGAGAGATTGCGCCATCGGGTTATAAAATACATGCTGCTTTCGTTGTTCTTTGGCTTGGTTCTTATGAGGTCGGCGATGGTGATCTTATCGCTGACACTCATGAACCTTTGTCGGAACAGAGATTCCATTTGGACAAAAGTAGTAACGGAGCCATCCGGTATGCTAGCGGACCAGTCAAAGGCGACATCGGTTAAGCTATTAATGAACTGGCGGAGGAGAAGCGCATCATTGCCCCTAGTATTCCCGCATGAGGCTTTAAAATGGGCGATGTGCCGATTCGTATTTCCTGTCCTATCAAATCTTCAGAATTTGGAGATGACATAGCCGCTAGGAAATTCTACCAGATCATACTGAGCAGGATATGGTCTTCCGCTACTGCTAACATCTTTTTGCATTTCGGCTTCGGCTACCAACGTTTTGACTTTGTTGGCAACCAAATCCATGATTTGATCTTGAGTTAGCGGTCTACTGTCATCGATAGCCAAGACATTTCCTGAGATAAGATGCGACTGACTTTCATGCGGTCCGCCTACCTTTGGATTTGAGGGAATAGGCGTTGGCTGCCTCGGGACACCGTTTCTCAGTTCATGAGCAGAGCCTTGCGCTTGATTGGGCGGCTGAAAGGCAACTTGGGCCTTGAGCCGTAAGACAACGTTTGTCAAGTCGTCAATTTTTTAGTAGAGCTTGGCCATCTCATTGTTTTTGTTTCTGAGCTGCTTCTGGAGCTCTTGGAGAAGTTGCTGCTCTGCGGTCTTAGGATGAAAGATTGGCTCATCTTCGCTTTCCGAGCCTGACTCCTGATGAACCGAGGGATCTCTCTGCTTATCAGTCTCACTGGGAGGGTTTTCATTACCTTCCAGATGAGGCTGGTCATGGGAAGTGGAAGCCACATTCGCCCTAGACTGGATTTGAGATGTGGTGGTTCCATCTTTGCTCTTGCAGCATGTGCCCACAATGTAGACAGTGTGGACCACATATCCAGCCGTCTCTTTATCTTTGGCGGGGTAACCCTGTTCTTGGAACCTCATGAAGTTCAGCCTGGTATGAGCTCTAGCCCTTTTTTGTTGGCTCTGTATCTGAGCCTTTGCTGTCTTAGCTTCTCAATTTTGAGGGCTTGGCGGGCATTCGGCATCCAGGAAGCCATCAAGAGCCGATTAACGGGGAGCTTAGAGAAGATACCCAATTAAGCAGTTGTCAGGGGCACTGCTGGAGCTTGCCCGATATGCCTTGTTGCTTTGTTGGTGTTGATGGCCTTGACCCCAGCTGGGGCCAGGGAAAGTCGTTCAAACACCAACTTGTGTTTGGATAGTGGTGCCCTCGAGATCACCACATTTGGCCTCTTGCCTTTCGAGGCCGGTTTGTCTGTTACCGGAGCTTGAGGAGCTGGGGTAGCGTTAGCTGACATGAACAGAATAGAGCCAAATGGTAGCGGCAGCTCCTCCCATTGTCGCCCGAGACTGGCCGGGAGGACTGTCCTGGCATTCATCTTCATCGTGTAGGAGATGGGAGCTGTGTCAAGAGCCGAGCTTGTCCTTGGTGACATTTTTTCTACGTCCAAAGATTGCAATTGGAAATTGTTAACCTGCACAAAGAAGCATGATTTCAGTACAGACAATCAATGTATATGTTGATTGAGTTCGCATGAACGTTTAACCCGAAATATGGGAGGAAAGATAAGTCCCACCGGACGTGCCAGAATCTGCAGGGTGTTATTTCCTCCCAATAAGAGAGCAAGGCTCTGTTCAAAATTTGAACTGAGGCAGTGCCTCACGTGCAAATCACGAGAGCGCCAGCGCCAAGAGTTAAAAAATTCTGAGGAAGCGCTTCAGGTGCAAAGTACGAGAGCGCCAGCGCCAGAACTAAAAGTTCTCCACCTTTGGATCGAAGATCCAACGGAGATGATAAATCATCAGAGCACAGAATTAAATTCTGATTGAGGAAATCCTCCTCAAATCTTTCTAAACAAAAAAGATTATGCTCTGTAAATCAAAGCACCGTTGGATCAATGATCCAATGGTGATTAAAAATTACCAATATACAGAATTAAATTCTGATTGAGGAAATACTCCTCAAATCTTTCTAAACAAGAAAGATTGTGCTCTGTAAATCAGAGCACCGTTGGATCAAAGATCTAATGGTGATTAAAAATCACCAAGATACAAAATTAAATTCTGATTGAGGAAATACTCCTCAAATCTTTCTAAACAAGAAAGATCATGCTCTGTAAATCAGAGCACCGTTGGATCAAAAATCCAATGGTGATTAAAAATCACCAAGATACAGAATAAGTTCTGTATAGGAAAGTATTTTCCCAATCTTGTTAAAAACAAGAAAAATGTCTTCTTTAAAACAGAAGTCGTTGGATAAAGGATCCAACGGTGGATAAATTCCCCAAATCAATTAAAAAATCTCTCGATGAGAGATTTTCTTAACTGAATCAACAAATCAGCCTCCTCTATATAAAGGATCCAAGACTTCAAGTCTTGTACAGAGGAACCCCCCCCATAAACTTCAAACTTCAAAGACGAGAGCAATTTCTTCTCAAGGTAAACAACAATAAGTGAGATCACACCATCTCCTCCATATTTAAGAGTTTAACTCTCACATCAGAAGAATTTAGATCTTTTTCCAGATCTCAGATCTATAAGACAAAGTCTTTCATAAGTGAGAATCTAATTCTCAGAGAATTGGATTGGGCAGAACAGAAAACTCAGTGCTTAGCACTCAAAGTCTGGCGCTCAGCGCCAAGCGCTCCACGTGCTCCTCACCCGGGCGCTATTTAAAACTCGGTGCTTTGCACTCAAAGTCTGGCACTCAACGCCAAGCGCTCCACGTGCTCCTCATGCGGGCGCTATTTAAGAAGAAGTGTTTAGACTCAAAGTCTGGCGCTCAGTGCCAAGCGCTCCACGTGCTCCTCACATGGACGCTATTGAAGAAGAAGTGCTTGGCACTCAAAGTCTGGCACTCAACGCTAAGCTCTCCACCTGCTCCTCACGCGGGCGCTATTTAAGAAGAAGTGCTTAGCACTTAAAGTCTGGCGCTCAGCGCCAAGCGCTCCGCGTGCCCCTTACGTGGGCGCTGATAAAATAAAGAGTGCTCTGCACTCAATGGTTGGCGTTCAGCGCCGAGCGCCCCACGTGTTCCTCATGTGGGCGCTGTTTAACATAAACCGCTCTGTAAGTAGAGCACAGCGCCATAAGTCTGCTACAAAGGCCGCATCTGTTCAAACCTCCGATACACGGTGCCATAAATCAACTTGGCATCTTCGGAGAGGTGGATGGATCAAACCAAATAATATCTGCCCCCAAAATTCAGGCCAGACGTCCTAAACGTCCCGACCGCGTCTTTCGGCGGTAAACAGATTCTGGCACGCTCGGTGGGACCTTTTCCACTTTTCACTCCACACTTCATGTGTCGTGTTTTGCGAACAAATCATGGTCTGATATGGTTGCCCGTGTATTCGAGGTACTAAGATTTGGTGTCTTGCTCCCGTGCAGAGAAAAGAAGATCAATGACTTCCAACTGCACCAACTGCAACAACAAGTCCTGCTCCGCCCCGTCTGGAGGAGTAACTTACGGGCCCCAAGTGGCCCTCATCTACGCAATGCCTGTGGAACAGGTGACACGGGCCACCACCAGATTGTTCTTCGGGACCATGCTCCTGCCAATGAACTTCAACGCTCCAGTGCCGTCACAGGAAGCTCCAAAGAAGTCGGTCTTCGATCGGCTTGCAACTATCGCGGCCCCTTTCAGTGGGTCGTCCAAGTCTACTACCTCGGTCTTCGACAGGCTGAGCCTAAGCTCAAATGGACCCACAAAGAGGCTCGCAATACCGGAGAAGGCTATCCCAACCCCTGCCGCAGATGAAGTTGTCC
The DNA here is from genome assembly GCA_030015575.1 of Agapanthus africanus. NCBI lineage: Eukaryota > Viridiplantae > Streptophyta > Magnoliopsida > Asparagales > Amaryllidaceae > Agapanthus > Agapanthus africanus. The sequence goes on from CM057338.1 coordinate 966,765,195, forward strand.
AAACTATTTCCCGTACTCGAAAGTCGGCCTTCGACAGGTTGACCATTTCTTCCCAGTGGATGTCAATCTTTGACAGGCTGACGCCAATAACAGCCTCTCCTTAAAGCAGGGGGCATGACAAAACTACTCCGACGATAAAGGTGATCCCGGCTAAGCGACATGCTCGACGTCGTCACTGGTGTCGAGTGAGGAAAGCTTGGGGCAATTCCCCTTCTGGAGTTACCCCACCAGCTCCAACGGTGGAAGTTGATACTGCTGTTCCAACTGGGAACAGTTTTGAGCCGCTTAGGAGGGTGCGTAAGAACTCTCCAACTGCCGTGTTGAAAAAATCTCCTCCACCTGTGGAGAACGTTATAAAGGCAAACCCAGAACAGCCCTCTCAGCGTCCGTCCTCCAAAATCCACAGTGTCTGTCGAAGAGTCTAAGACTCTGTGATCGACAAAGACTACTCCCACCAACAGAAGAAAATGAAAGTCCGATAAGAGGAGGGTCATCCCGCCGTCGTACCACAGAAAGTATCATCTGCAACAGCCCCCTCAATTTCGACCGCCTATAAAAGGAGAAGGCCGGAGAAGATCCCCGTGTTTATGACAAATCTCAAGCGTACTGAACCCAAACGTCCCAAGTCTGGGGGAATGGTAGTGCACACCATTTACATGGCTTCCGGAAAAGAGAAAAGTCGTGCTTCTGGGGGTCATCGACCGCTTACACGATCAGTAACTAAGGCTCAAGAGCAATAGCAGAAACTCCAGGAGATACTGACGAAGATGGACGCACTCACTGGGCAGAAAGAAAGCCCAGAAGTATCATCGGATCAACGCCAGGAGCAGGAAACCGACACCGAGTTCCTCCGAAGAATGCTCGAATAGAAAGATAAAGAATCCGCGGAACAAGCGGCTAACATAAAACAAATGGCACTCCTGTTCCAAGATATGGTAGGGATGATGATCCAGCCGGACCCTCCAACCGAAAATCCTCCAATAATCATTGAAGACGACAAAGGGGAGACATCAAACCCTCTTCCGGGTTTATCAGCAGCCAGGGAGGAGACGACCTCGAAAGTTGCGCTTGATGACTACATAGCTCAACAAATATGAGCTCATCAGGCAAGTGAAGCTACTGGCTAAGTCGTTAGAACTGGATGACCCTATCCCAGTTGGTACGATCAAATTAAGTACCCACCGGGATATACGATCCCTAAATTTCACGTGTATAAGGGGATAGGCAACCCCCATCAACACGTCGCTCAGTTCAGGGTTCTGTGCGGCAATACCGGAGGCGATGACAAATTGCTGCTTCGCCAGTTCATTGGCAGTTTAGCGGAGACAGCTTTTGAATGGTACTCGGAGTTTCCGAACGACTCCATCAAAACGTTTACAGAAATGGAATTACTATTCACCCAGCGTTTTGCAAGCGCCAGTGAACGCACCCCGATCACGGCATTGATCAATGCCAGGGTGAAGCCAGGAGAGACTTAGGTTCAGAATGCAATTCGGTGGCGGAACCTATGGTCGAGATGCGAACAACGCATAGAAGAAGCTCCTGCCGTGGGCATGTTCATAGGGACTCTTGATCCGCAAGCGACTATATCCCACTTTATGATGTTTTTCAAGCCGACCACTTTCCAAGCCTTGATCGACAAGCTGGCCCAAATAGACCAAATGGGCCATAGACCGCCCTCCTCGAAAACGGAGCTTCGAAATGAAAAGGGTAAAGGGAAAGCGACCTTCGTCGCCAACGCTCAGCAACAGCCGAGTGATTCGAAACCAGCTGCTCGCCAAAACGATAAACAGCAATCACTCGGAGAAAAACTGAGACGTCTTTACTCATTCCCCCGGGATAAAATGAGAAGACTGTTCGAACTGGAGGTGCGCAATAGGCTCATCACTCTACCGGATCCGAGACGCCTACTGCAACCGGGCGACGTTAACAATCCCAATTACTGTCCCTACCACCTGATAGTGGGCCACCCAATCGAAGATTGCTTCATTTTCAAAAACTTGATTGAGGACCAGTACCAATAAGGCAAATTTGCGCTGTCTGAAAACTGGAGGGTTAACCCGCCATAACCGCACGCTCCTAAAAAGATGGACACGTCGGGGGCATCATGCTCATTGTTCTCCACCGAAAGACACGACCGGGACGTTGGGACGTTTGGCCTGAACTTTGGGGGCAAATGCTATTGGGTTTATCTGTCCACCACTCCGAAGATGTCAAGTTGATTTATGGCATCGTATATGGAAGGTTTGGATAGATGTGGCCGTTGTAACAAACTTCGTCAGATTCTCTCTCGTGTACGAGGGTTTTTTGATTGTGGGAACGCTCTTCCCTGCAGGCGCAAGCCCTTGCAGTTAATTACGTTACCGCATAGCGGTAACCACTTTCTCCTTCTCCAGATGGTCACTTCGTGTCGTGTGTATTTGTTTTATTTTTGGTTGCCCGTGGATTGCATACGGAAACTAATGTATGTTGTCGCCCGTAGGGCGTGGATTAGTCCAAATCCGTATTTCCTTAGATTTGGGTTTGGGTTGGTTTAAGGATCGTTAATCTTGTTTTAAATTAAGATCAACTCAAACGTTTGTTGAGAATACGTTAGTCTAATTTTAGACTAAGATCTACTCAACAGGGTTCAGGATCATTTTTGATCCAACGAAAGAGCATTTGGGCTCTGTCGTCTTAGTTTAGGGACGTTGCGGTCCATTGGGTTTAAGGAAGCCATAGTCCGTGGAGTTTAAGGACACCATAGTCCGTGGAGTTTAGTTTAGGGACGTTGCGGTCCATGGTTTAAAGACATCATAGTCCACGAAGATTAGTTTAAGGACATTACGGTCCATAGTTAGTTTAAGGACATTACGGTCCATTGGGGTGCATCCATGGATTTGGAAATGTACCAAAAAGTTGTTGGTTATGGGACCCGCCACCTCTCTGAAGACGTTGAAGAATTACAACGACATGTATCAGAGGTGTGAAGAGATGTACCCTTGAACCAAATGTCAGATTGAGAAGGAATGGGATAACATTATTTTGAATGCCATCTGAGATCAATTTTGAAAGACCTGAGTATAATTGAGGCTCGGTTGAAAAAGAGTCTTGGCTTTGAGAGACTTAGCTAATTTGGGCTAAGGTTGGCCTATCATAGTGTTAAACACTAGCATATGTTTAGCGTTCACGTGCTCCTATGTGAGGTCTTAAAGTATTGTTTAAGCACTGAAGATTTGAAGCGCTCACGTGGGATCACATGATACGCTTAAAGTAATGTTAAACACTGAAAGTCTGAGGTGCTCGTGAGGCCACGTGAGGTGCCTGAGATTTGGCACAACTTCTTTGGATTTATTCCCTTTTTCTTTTCTGAGTGCTGAGCACTATTGGGTCACGGGGGATCACGTGAGGCGTCCCCGAAGACTGAAACCTGTCTTTGTTTTATTCTCTTTTTTCTAGTGCTGAGCACTGTTAGGGGGTCACGTGCGATCACGTGAGGCTCCCCAAAAAATAGGGTTTATTCCCTTTTCTCTTTTATAAGTACTGAGCACTTCTCAGGGGTCACGTAGGGTCACGTGAGGCGCCCCAAAAATAGGGATTTTTCTCTTTTATAAGTGCTGAGCACTTCTCAGGGGTCACGTGAGGCGCCCCAAAAATAGGGTTCACTCCCTTTTCTCTTTATAAGTGTTGAGCACTTCTCAGAGGTCACGTGAGGTCACGTGAGGTGCCCCAAAAATAGGGTTCATTTCCTTTTCTATTTTATAAGTGCTGAGCACTTCTCAGAGGTCACGTGGTGTCATATGAGGCACCCCAAAAATAAGATTCATTCCCTTTTCTTTTTATAAGTGCTGATCACTTCTCAGGGGTCACGTGGGGTCACGTGGCTAGATCTCAGTCTTTCTTTTTTCGTTCCTCAAAGGTGCTCACGTGGGAACACGTGAGCTTTTATTGTGTAGCGTTGAACGCTAATGAATCATCAGGATGTTCTTCTATGGTTCTGAGGAATCAAGTTCTCCTTTTGTTCTTTAAAAGGATTAAATTCTTTTTAAAGGGTTAAACCCTAGTTTCAGAGAAATTAAATTCCCATATGTTTTGTAAGAGTTAAACTCTTTTGGATTCAGTTCTTTCCTCTAGGTTTTGAATCTGCATGACAGAATCTCCCCGATGAGAATTAAATTCTCAACTTGTGGTGAGATCTGCTTCTGCAGATCTTAACCAGAGGAAGAACTAAGTTCTTTGAGAAGAGTTAAACTCTTGGTTTGAGAATTAAATTCTCTTTTTGTGGGAGCTTTTGGGAAAGGTTCCTCTTCTTTAGAGAATTAAATTTTCTCTCTATTTTTCTTCCCTCCCTCTCTCTGTGTATTTCTCTCTCCCCTCCCCTTACTCATATTTATATGAGAAGAAAAAGAATCAATTTGTTAAAGGAATCCCTCATTGAGAGATCATGATTAATTTCATGATCTTTTAGATCAATCGGTGAATTTTATTCACCGTTGGATTTTTAATCCAAAGGCCCTCAGAGAAGATTTCTTTTTTGTTTGATAAGATTATGAATATTTTGCTAGTTTTGACAAGATTAGAATTTTATTCTATCATATCTTTTTAGTTTAACAAGATCAGAAATATATTTTCTTAATATAGAATTTAATTCTATCATATAGATATCTCGTTAGTTTAATAAGATTAGAATTTATTCTAACATAGAATTCTGATCATATGAATATCTTGTTAATTTAACAAGATTACGAAAATATTTTTCTATGATAGAACTTTATTCTACCAGATGATCACCGTTGGACAGAGAAGATCTTTTTAGTTTGAGAAAGATCAGGAAAATATTTCCCAAAATAGAATTTAATTCTAGAATTTGATAGGAGCATTTTAAATTAGGGCGCTCACATGCTTTGCATGTGAGAGGCAAGAGAACTCATGTGTTTAACACGTGACCCCTGCTATGGGTTTTAGCCTGTTTATGTTCAGCGCTCATATGCTTTGTATATGAGCGCTCACGTATTTAACACGTGATGCCTGTTTGGCCCTTAATTGTTTTATTCAGCACTCATACGCTTTGCGTATGAGCGCTCACGTGTTTTACATGTGAGGCCAAATTTTGAGGACTCTCCTCCCTTTTTTATAAGGGAACAAGTAGCTCTTGGCCGAAAATTTTGGCGGGAACACTCATTTATAGTGGAAGCTCTATAGGAAGTTGTTCTCTCGGACAAGACTAAAAGAATGTTGAAAGTCCTTCAAGCATGTCCGGCAATCAGGTAGAAAAACCCGCTAGAGCCTAAGATTATTGAGGGGATGCTGAAACCGCGCCTAACACCGAGAGTTGGTAGCAATGGGCAAAACACCCAGGCCCAGCCGTCGAAGTCTTTGAAGAAGAAGAAGAAGACCAAAAAGCCCACGCAGTCTGATGACAAACGCACAGATCTGCAAAGGCATATTGACGCACTGGAGGAATATAACCAGAAGGCGCGAACCCCGGTTACACTCCAAAAGTTTCTCAACCATATCCTTGAGAGCGAAGATAATGACAATGATGAGCGGGAAGACTCGTCAGAAGAACCCGAGGGTTATATGGAAAGCTGTCACATGATCTCTCTTTCACCAATAAATGACAAAGGAGCTCACTCGGCATCAGAAGATAATATAGAGGAGCTGGGGGTAGGATCGGTGCCAAAATCCTGAGAACCGTCAGACGAAATGATTGACATGTTACCGAACGAAGCCCGTCAGAAGAACGAAGCTGATCAAGAGCGTGAAATGGCCATATTCGAAAGGGCCAGGCATCGGCATCAAGTTGAAGAAGTCGTGGTAGGGACGAGTCGCAAAGAGCTCCAACCAGATCGAAGTACGCCTACGGTAGACAAAAACATGCTTAAAACAAGGAAACGGTTCGCTAAAACTCTGTCAATGAGAATGAAGCTGCCGTCTTTCAAAGGAAATACTCCTGGCGGTATACACCTTGACGAAGCGGATGTACATCTTAACTACTGCTTATACCATCAGAGGATTGCACACCCTACCGAAGAATGCATAGCCTTTAAAAAGTGGTGACAGGGATACGTTGCTCGCCGACAACACTTCAAGCGGATGAAGCGCAAAACTCGTCGGGAGCAGAGAAGCACGACAAATAAGCACAAAAGAACTGCCGGCAACTGTCACATGGTTGATACCAGAGGATCGCAAGTTCTCACATTCGGAAGCGATTTTGATGAAGAAGTAGCCTTCGGCCCTCTCTTCAAGGAATCCACCTCAGGAGAAGAGGAAGAGATGAAGAGCTGTGAAAACATTCAGCTGCGTAATTGTACGTTGCCTGAAAAGAATCTCGGACCTACGAACAAGGGATCGAACAAAAAAGATAAGAGGAAGGAAAAAGTCCCTGAGGATATCGCTCTCGATGATCGAGTCATCGAAGAGCTGGCAGCCAAGGATCCGCCCAAGAAAAACAAAGTAGATTACAATGTCCTAGTACACCTAAGGAAGATACCTTCACAGCTAAGCATTTTGGATGCCCTTCTGTTATCTAAAGAGGCACGAGATTCTTTGATCAGGGCATTACAAGAGCCCGAGCAGTTTCAAGCTTTCCTTGCCGAAGAAAGGATGAAGGACGAGCTGGAAGAAGTGCGCACAGCTGACATCACTTTCGGCAATGAAGATCTCCTCCTCGAAACGTGTGAACACAACCGTCCCCTGTATGTCACCGGGTACTGCCATGATATCAAGATAGGGAAAATCTTAGTTGACAACGGGTCTTCTGTCAACCTCCTAAATGTGAGAGTGCTAAAAGAAATCTGCATGAGCATTCAACACCTCACTCGGGATAAAATCACCATCTCCGGGTTCGACTCCCAGTCATCACGGACGCTTGGGTTTGTAATACTGACATTACGCTTTGGGCTGCTCGTCACTGACATCAAATTTCATGTCATCGATACCAAGACTTGCTACAACACTTTGCTCGGAAGGCCTTGATTACACGAGTACAAGATCATCCCTTCTACATAGTATCAGTGTATGAAATATTTCAAAGATAGTCTCGAGTACACCATGACAGGGGAACTAAACCCATTCTCCGTAAATGAAGTCCGAAAGTACGAAGATGCGAAGTATTTCCTGCCAGACTTTGAATGTCACGCCCCGCTTCCCGGTGTACGGCGAAGGAGACGCGACGAGGTCCGCTACGTATGTACTCAGAAGTACATACGCTAAGCGTATCTAAGCAATATAAAAGTAAATCACAAGAGATAAGAGATATAGAAATAACAGCAACTTTATTAATAACATTCTTTTGTACAATGCATGAAAAGTAAATACTACTGAAATGAAAAGCGATGCCTAAACAGTGGCATAACAGGAAATGAAAATACTGAATAGAACAAGGTACAATATCTAGAGCTCGGGGTCTTCGTGGAACTTCTCCAAGTCTTCACCGGTGGGCTCGATCTCTGCTGGGTTCAAAGCACCTGACGACATTCAAAGAAGAAAGAAATAGAATACTGTCAGCGAACAGGTCGCTCGGTAAGTCCCAAAGATAAGCAAGAATTAGAAAGACAGCATAAGAGTATTTTCTAAAATATTAAGTTGTAGAATATTATGGAATATTGTGTTAACGCTGTTGTTTGTAGCTTGGTATAGAAGGATGCCAGTGTATACGAGAGGGGTCTCCATATGCTAGAGACCAGGGCAAACGGAATGTACAAGGAACCGTTAAGCCACGGTACAACAACAACGGAATACGGTTAGGTGTCTTAATCTGACCATCTCGTACCACCTTTAACACTTTCCTTACCAATCTACCCCTTAAACCACGTAGTGTTTTGATAGTATTGCTGTATTGTATTGTGTAAGTTGGATGACCGACCAAAACCATGATATCAGTAAATATGTTGTAACTGCATAATCAGGTAAATGGAATAACAGAATAATGGATGTATATCCATGGTTTGATTCAGTCAAGTTGTATAAATTGTTAACTGGATTCTGGGATTCATGTATTCATATTGAGTTGGAATATTAAAGAATATAGATTGAATTGAATCTTATTCAAGTCAGAAATAATCAGACTCAAACCCGAGTCAGACTAAAAGAAATGTAAGTCGAAGTTCTATATTTGTTAGGGTCTTTATTGTAATTTATAAAACTTAAGGGGGTTTTCTGTAAAAATACTTTTGTATAGTTTTCAAGATACACCTCAAGTATTTATTATTCGTCTTTATTGTTATAATGAGTGTGATTTTATTTTGTGATATTTCTAGTGAAAATATCCTAATTACATAAATAAAGGTATTAATTTGTAATATTGATTTATTTGAAATTCATGGTATTTTATTGTAACTTTTAATCTTGTAATTTTTAGGAAAAGGTGGAAACTTATCTTATAATAAAATAGGTGTTTAAATGATAAATATACATATGTTTATACAAGAATAATTTTTAATAAATATTTTATTTTCCAAAAATCTCATTTTCCTTAAATGTCGTATTTTAAACCTTTCGAGACCGAATGCTCCTTGCGGAGGTCTGCATCTCGCACTACTAAGCCCGAGGGTGCACGATAAACCGTACTATCCCTATCGAGTTCGCCAAAAGTGGGTTGTAGTGGCGCTTTGCAAAGATTTAATAAATACTAGTCATTTAGAAAACGGTTTTATAAATATAAGGTATTTATTTGTAAAAGGGTGTAAATTTCCGTATTTTAGATTCTAGGGTTTCCTAAGCCAACTAGCCTATTTCTAAATGGTCTAAACGACAAGTCATTAGAAGCCTCAAATCGCCTCTTCACCGCCAATTGTGGCCAGGTAAGTACAAGTGAGGAAGGAGGGATCCGCTCACGAATCGTGAGACGGGCCTTTTAAAGTTACCTAAGCTCACTTGCCTAGCCTAGACACCACAAAGTCAGGTTTAGATAAACGATTGATGTCCATGACATATCGTATTTTCCTATTAAAAGATTTTCTTTTAAAATTGTATACAACTTAGAACTTTCAGAAAAGGTTTATAAAGAAAATGGTATTTTAATGTAAAATCTTTTATTATCGTATTCTAAGTTTTGATGATATCAATTAGGGTTGTATTTACATGTGTGTGGAGGTAGGTCATTACCTCGTGATCTATTTTAAGATATAGCAATGTTAAAGGGTTAAATGAGATAAACTAAACATGGTGGTATTTAAGTGCAAAAATACGGTATATTGCAAAAGCTATCATTTCATGTGTGAAAACTTGTTCAAATTAATTTTTAAGTGATTAGTAGTCAACATGAATATGTTTAAGCATTATGGAATTAGTGATAAGTGAGTTTTGATAGAAAACCGAATCGGAAATCGGTTTGTTCCGATTTCCATCGAGTTTTAAAAAGTCGTATTTTATGAAAGAATAGAAGATAGAAAAGAAGGACTTACGGGTTTGGACAAGCTAGAGAGTGCTAGGAAGGTAGTGGGTTTGTCGGTGCGTCGAAACGTCGTGAAGAGTCCTAGTACGATCGCCGGGATTCGCCGTCGATTTCGGCAGCGCTTCGCCTTTCGCTCGTTTTCTAACGTACCGAGTTCTTTAAAAATTTTTAGAGAGTGGACTTAGGAATGTAGGGTGAGAGGGTAGAGGGTATGGGGGTTTATATAGGGTTAGGCTAGGGTTAGGGTTTTAATTAAAAAATATATAAAAATATATTAAAAAAACATTAAAAAATCATTAAATTTTGGAGTAAAAGTGATTTATTGAGAATTTGATAACCGATCTGGGAAATTAAAGTATTCAGGTGAGAAGACCAGGTCAACACGGAGAAATTCCGTGTTGACGACTCGGCCGTCCGGCCGAGTCCGGCCTGCGGCGCCGGCCCGAGTCGAGGGCTCGTCGGGTGGGGGATCTTCTGGGGGGAATTTTGGTGTATTTAACTTTTTGTGTTCAGTATAAATTTTGTGAGTTATGGCGGTTTGACTGTTGACTTTCCAAAAAATTTAAAACAAAATAATATAAAAATAATGTGGGGCATGGGATTTGAACTCTGGTGGCTTGGTTCAGCAGTGCAAGGTATTACCAATGAGCTACAAGCTCTTTCTTGTAATTATGGAGTGAAATAAATACTTAAAGAGATATCAGCCGCAATAAATACTCCAAGTATACATTGAATTTAAATCAATTCTTTGTACATTAAAAATGAAGTTGTTACATTGAAGACACGGAAAGATGCCATAAATTGGAGAATAAGCAAAAAGCTATCCCACTATTCCGGTCTTCGGGAGCGATACCGAGGAGGAAGAAGAGATAGTCTATTTGGGGCCACCCCAATGCAACAGGTCGGGACCATCTACCCATATTCTGTTCTTTAGCAGTGACTCTAAAGACGAAGTCAACGCAGTGTTTTCGGTCCGTCCATTAATGCGGGCCCTCACTGGAGATGATCAGAGTTTGCAAATCGCCATGGTTCCGCGGAAGCACTACAGAGAGCTTGATGCGCTTGAGACATATAGTGTGCAAGAGCTGCAGACATTCTACGTCCCTCCAAGACGAAGAGGTGAAAAAGCGATCGTATTCTATCGATCCATGTAGACTAAAATCGAAAGAGACGTCTGGCATGGTGCCGATTCTGCGCTCGACAGCCTCCAACCCATCCGTCTGTCCAGATACTATAAGGAGGGATTGAGAAGGTTATTAAGATGCCAAGGCATACCTTTCAAACAAACTCCTCGACAATCTCAGTTCCACAACAAGATTTGGAACGTCCCCGGAACTCAGCGAAAATTGCTCAACAGAAAAATGGAAACGATTGGGCTTGGATATGTCCAGTCCAAGAAACAGGAGCAATTCCATGACTGTCATGTCATAAATGACCTCGATGAAGAAGGGGATACTCTTTTAAAAGACGCTAATGTTGAACTAGAATGAGGTCCTGCCATAAAAATGCCGAGCCGGTCGTTTGAGGAACAGATTGATAAGCTAATAAGAGAAGCAGGTCAAAGGGTTCGGGATGACCACAGCCGCGAAATGGTCATTTACGAAAAAGTCAGGACGCAACGTATCATTCAGCAGGCTACGGAGGATGACAATCCCTTTCACCCCCAACCCGCTGTGCGCTCTCGTGGCAAAAAAGAAAGCCGGGCGCAGAAGCAATGATAAGGTCAAGAACGGGGACAACATTCCAAGACAGCAAAATGGATCCAAAAGGCCACTCGATCGAAAAAAGGTCAGTTGGAATCCGTCTCTTATGAAAAAGATGGGTCGAGCATATTCTTTTCCTTGAGACAAAACAAGGAGAATTTTCGACCTTGTCATGAAATATCAGATGATGACACTTCCGGAGTCTCGACACCCCGATCAAGCAAATAAGGTTCATCACCCGGATTATAGCTCCTATCACCGAGCGATATGACATCCTCTTGAAGACTGCTTCGTCTTCAAAAACTGGGTCGATTACCAATATCAACTCGGCAGGTTCGCTCTATCCAACAGTTGGAGGGCAGCTCCACCGCAAAGGCATGTACCAAAAGCAACGTATATGGCGAGAGTAGAACCAGATCAATATCGGTCTTGGAAACGAGCTCGTACCTGTCACGTGATAACGCTGTCGGAAGAAGGAATGCACGAGAATATGGATGACCTCCCCTGGTGCTTCGAAAATGAGGATGAAGATGAGTTGATCTCAGAATTTCCACCGGCGCCAAAAGAGTTGGAAGATGGAATACACACTACTGCGGATAAGCTAAGGAAAATCGACTTAGGGACAGCAAACGACCCGCGGCCTAGTTCGTCAGTGAGCTGATGTCTAAAGAGCAGGTGGCTACGCTAAAAGAGGTGCTCATGCAGTATAAAGACTGCTTCACATGGAACTACTCCGAGATGCCGAGACTAGATCCAGAAATAGTTGTGCATAAATTGGCGATATCTCCGGATATCAAGCCAGTTAAACAAGCACCAAGAAGAATGCAGCTCGAACTTGAAATGAGTATCAACGCTGAAGTCAAGAAGCTAATCGACTCTGGCTTCATCCAAGAAGTTCAATATCCCGACTGGATCGCCAACATTGTCCCAGTGATGAAGAAAAATGGGACGGTGTGCATCTGCATGGATTTTCGAAACCTCAATGAAGCTTGCTCGAAGGATGATTTTCCCGTACCGGTTACTGAGTTGATGATAGATAACATGTCCACTCATGAAGTCTTCTCCTTCATGGACGGATCATCGGGGCACAATCAAATAAAGATGCATCCCGAAGACCAGAAGCATACCGATTTCCGGACTCCTCTGGGCATATTCTGCTACAAAGTGATGCCTTTTGGTTTGAAGAACGCCGGCGCTACCTATCAGAGGGCCATGACGAAAATTTTCGATGACCTCATACATGAAATTGTCGAATGCTATATCGATGACCTCGTGGTGAGAAGCAAATCGTACGAGAAACATTAGGAGCATTTGAAAACAGTGTTCCAACGTCTTCGTAAGTATAACCTGAAGATGAATCCTCTGAAATGCGCATTCGGAGTCTCCTCAGGCAAATTTCTAGGGTTCATCATATGACACCGGGGCATCGAAATAGATCCATCGAAATCCAAGGCGATTATGGAAATGCCCACTCCAAGAACTTTAAAACAATTGCGGTCTCTACAAGGGAAGCTCGCATATATCTGGTGGTTCATAGCCAACCTCTCCGGAAAATACCGTCCCTACAGTCACCTGATGAAGAAGGGAACCCCGTTCGTTTGGGATCGTAAATGCCAGAGTGCACTGGATGAAATTAAGCAATACCTGTAGAATCCGCTGGTACTGACCGCTCCAGTCAAGGGAAAGCCCCTCTTCCTGTACACAACAGCCCTTGAAGGTTCTTTAGACGCGCTATGGGCACAGGAGACGACCAAGGGAAGGAGAGAGCCCTCTACTATTTGAGTCGAGTTCTCCTGGGGGAAGAAAACAACTACCCCCTATCGAAAAACACTGCCTGGCGCTAATCTTCACGATAACGAAGCTTCGGCATTATGCTTTGGCGCATGAGGTCTATCTCATATCAAAAGTGGATCCTCTCAAATATTTGATGTTAAGAGCCATACTAATGAGACGGCTCGCTAAATGGGCACTACTCTTAATGGAATTCTCGATAACATATCGACCTCTCAAGGCAGTGAAAGGCCAAACCATCGTCGACTTCCTCGCTGAGCACCCGATACCTGCCGATTCACCCCTAAATTGCGAATTGCCAGACGACCACGCGTTTGACACAATCGACGAGGAGAGAGGAGGGAGTAATACCCGATGGGAACTCTACTTCGATGGGGCATCTTCCATGAAGAAATGAAAGCACACCTCCCCCAAAATCAAATCTGGGGTAGGCCTCATCTTCGTGACTCCACAAGGAGGGATAATGCGCTTTTTCTTTTCCTTAACGGAGCTAAGAAAAAACAACGAAGAAGAATATGAGGCTTTGATAGCAGGTCTTGAGATCGCTGTCGACATGGGAATCGAAAACTTCCTCATATACGGAGACTCCCAGCTGGTCGTTAGCCAAGTAAACGGTGACTATCAGACGTACAAACCAGAGTTGGTAAAATACGGCGAAAGAGTACAACATCTACTGACTCAAATTCTCTCCTACGTATTGGAAAGCATACCGCGTACAGAAAATAGCAAGGTGGATGGATTAGCCAAACTCGCTAAAGAACTGGCTGACGAAAACCTCGATGACGTAAGGATCATTGTACAAAGCCGCCGGATTCTTGCACCAGTAGAAACATTTCCGGAGTCATATAAAGAAAAGGAAGCGTCCAAGCAAACAGCCCTATAAATAGAGGACCAAGAAAAGGCTAAGGATTGGAGAGAAGTCTTTATAGACTACTTCAAATCCCGTCGAACACCTGAAGATGCATCCTCAAGACATCAGCTCATGAGACGAGCTCTGTCTTTCGCCTTCGTCAATGATACTCAGTATAAAAGATCGTTCAGCTCTCTGTGGCTGAGATGCCTGGGACCGGAAGAAGCAAGGAGAGTCGTCCAAGAAACTCACGACGGATTCTGCGGTTCTCATCAAGCCGGGCCAAAGATGAAGCTGAAAATTAAAAGAATGGGCTACTATTGGCCCACAATGATTCAAGACTGTCTCGAATACGCAAAGCAGTGCCACTCGTGCCAAATTCATGGAGACTTTATCCACCAGTATCCAAACCCACTACACCCAACAGTGGTTAGCTGGCTGTTCAAAATGTGGGGAACCGACATAATTGGGTCCATCGAACCAGCGGCATCCAAAGGACATCGGTTCATATTGGCGACAAGTGATTACTTCTCTAAGTGGGCAGAAGCAGTACAGCTAAGAGAAGTGAAGATGGAGAACATCCTTCATTTCTTCAAGACACACGTCATCTATCGGTTCGGCACTCCATGACGGATTATCTCCGATAACAGGCCGGCCTACAGAAGTCACAGAATCAGCCGCATCGCACAGCAGCATAACATAGACTGATGATACTCTTCGGTCTATAATCCTTGAGCTAACGGTCTAGCTGAGGCTTTCAACAAAACCTTGAAAAAGATCATAAAGAAGACGGTGTCCAAAAATAAAAAGGACTGGCATGAGAGACAACATGAAGCTCTCTGGGCTTATCGGACCACGTTCAAAACGGCCATAAATTCAACGCCATTCGCGTTGGTATTCGGCACAGAAGCGGTACTCCCCTTAGAGATAGAGCTACCCTCTCTACGAGTGGCAGTTCATTACGAACTAACAGATGAAGAGAATGCTCATCTTCGGCTTGAAGAGCTCGACGCCCTCGATGAAACTCGTCTCATGGCATAGTAAAACCTAGAAGCTTACAAAGTAAGGATGACGTGCTCATACGAAAGATTGACTAGGCCGAGAACATTCCGTCAAGAAGAACTCGTGCTAGTCGTAAAAAGACCTATGATCCCCAATCGTGCCAAACGGGGGAAATTTGAGCCAAACTATGAGGGCCCGTACATCATAGACAAAGTCTACTAAGGTGGGGCTTACTTGCTCATGGATATGCATGGAGAAAGATCCTTCCGGCCAATAAACGGCCGATTCTTTAAGAAATACTATGCCTGACGAGTCACAGCCCAGGTTAATTAGACGACGACGCTTGTGTCCGCTCGCTGTCTTCCTGAGTACCAAACTCTGTAAGTGTTATCTAACAAAGCTTCGCCGCTAAAACGTGCAACGGACCGAAACGTCCCTAAACTAACAATGGACTGTAATGTCCTTAAAGGTGCAACGGACCGAAACGTCCCTAAACTAACAATGGACCGTAATATCCTTAAACTAGCTACGGACCGAAACGTCCCTAAACTAACAATGGACCGTAATGTTCTTGAACAAGCTACGGACCGAAACGTCCCTAAACTAATGATGGACCGCAATGTCCTGAAACTAACTATGGACCGAAACGTCCTTAAACTACTACGAACCGCAGCATTCTTATGCTAACGTGGCAAAAAAAACGGTACGCCCATAAGCGAAATGGGTACGGATGAAAACCCGAAAGGGTTCCATGAGTAAAAACAGTAGGGCTACCGGCGAGTTAGTGAAAACCCGAAAGGGCGCAGACTCGTAAAAAAAAAATCCATGCACACTTGCAAGGTCCTCTCGACCTTGTAAGGAGAAAATACCTGTGTGAGATCCTTATGACTCATAAGGGAGCAACACACTTAGGGATCCCCACGATTCCTAAGGAAAAATTACACTTACGAGATCCTCACGACTCGTAAGGAGAATTCTCTTATGAGACCCTCACGGCTCATAGGATTCGAAATCCTTAAGTTACAGGGATTTGAACCTATTCTTAAACCATCACATTCCCCAGATCGTCCTACAAACGGTTCAATATTGACCCTTGTATACAATCCACGGGCACAAATAAACGTCTCCCCTACCAAGTTCCACCAATGGCGCGAAATGTCCTCATGTGGTGAACGACACTTGTAAGTTCTCTCGACTTATAAGGAGAAAACACTCTTGTAAGATCCTTACGACTTATAAGAGAACACGCACTTAAGAATCCTCACGATTCCTAAGGAGAAAACACACCTACGAGATCCTCACGGCTCGTTGGGAGAAACATCTTTATGAGACCCTTACGGCTCATGAAGTTAAAAGCCTTAGTCAATAGGATCCTAACCCTGATTGCTAAGCCATCTTTGTTCGAACCGACAAAGGCAAATGATGATTCTCTCCTTACAATATCTCAGTGGTAGCAATGTTGATGCCTAAATCGGTATCAAATTCGAAGTCTTTTCACGGCAAATGATGATTCGCTCCTGACAATATTCCAGTCGCAGCGATACTGATGCTAAGATTGGTATCAAATCTCAAGTCCATACTCGCAACAAAATCAGCGAGCCAAAAATAAAAAAATAAAAAAACCCGAAATGATTGGGCAACTCGCAATAAAAAGCAGCAAGTAAAAAGGAAAATAGCTGAAATGATTGGGCACCGCGAAAAATAGCCGAAATGATTGGGCAATCGCGACTTTCGCGATATAAAAAGCTGAAATGATAGAGTATCCCGGAAGGAAATAAAAAATGAAAGAATGAAACTTTTGCCCTACAGGTGAGTCCATATTGACCCCTGTATACAATCCATAGGCATAAACAAAAAGAGAACCATATTTCCAACAGACTCTGTCAAAGAGAGAATCAGATCTTGACTGCAACATCTGCATCCCAGAAGATCAACACAGCGTTCCTTCTCGACACCGCAGAAAGCAGAACAAGTCAGCCAATGACCTCCCCGCCGAAGCAATGCTCCGTCTCGGAAATAAGTTAGCCAATGACCTCCCCGCCGGAACAACGCTCCGTCTCAGAAACAAGTCAACCAATGACCTCCCGCCGGAACAACGCTCTGTCTCGGAAACAAGTCAGCCAATGACCTCCCCGTCGGAACAACGCTCCGTCTCGGAAACAAGTCAACCAATGACCTCCCCGCCGGAACAACGCTTCGATCCGGAAATAAGTCAACCAATGACCTCCCCGCCGGAACAATGTTCCGATCTGGAAACAAGTCACCCAATGACCTCCCCGCCGGAACAACGCTCCGTCTCGGAAACAAGTTAACCAATGACCTCCCCATCGGAACAACGCTCCGTCTCGAAAACAAGTCAGCCAATGACCTCCCCGTTGGAACAACGCTTCGACCCGGAAACAAGTCAGCCAATGACCTTCCCGCCGGAACAATGGTCCGTCTTGAAAACAAGTCAACCAATAATCCCTCGATTCGTCTCAACTCGTAGGGGAAAGCCTTAGGCAATGGGGATAAGGACCTGTTTCCTAAGCACCGGGGTCCTGCAAGTTGATCCAAGATGGGCCATTGCATACTATTCACGGGCCACACTCTCCAAAGTCCAATCTCGACAAGGAGGGAAACAACCATTTACGAGTCCTCTCGACTTGTAAAGGGGAAAAATTCTCTTGTGAGATCCTTACGACTCTCGAGAGGAAATACACACTTAAGAATCCTCACGATTCCTAAGAAGAAAATACACCTACGGGATCCTCTCGACTCGTGAGGAGAAACGTCTATATGAGACCACCACGGCTCATAAAGTTGAAAAGTCTTAGGCAGCAGACCTAAACCTGTTTCCTAAGCCATCGCTGCCCTACAAGAAATCAAGATGGACCGTTGTCTACCATCTATAGGCCACATTTGCTAAAGTCACATGCCAATGACACGACAAAGAAAAGAAGATGATGGTATAAGATAAAATATGTCTTTTATTCATAAATTCAAGTGAATACAAAATACATTGCACAAAGGAATCAAAATGAATACATGTTATTCATAGACCGCAAGTTTACAGTAAAAAGGGGGGATACAAAAACGGTTATTGAGGAGGAGGCATTTTCAACAAATCAGCCAGCTGCTCGTGCGCTCCTCTCAATCCTTTCTCGCAATCGCCTCGCGGCCAACTCCGCCTCAACTCGGGCCCGTTGTCGCAGACAAGATGAAACCTTTTCATCGGTTCCCAGCATGGCAGCTTCGCAGTCCTACACGACCCGCTCCGTAGAGTCAAGCACCCGTCTCAGCGTCAACCCATCCGAAATGCATCACTGGAGATTATCAAAGACAGATTTCAACTGCGCAGCATTCGCTTCAACCTGGGCACGCAACTGGGCAGATTCTCTTGAAGCTACTTCATGTTCATTTCGCCTCAGGGTCGCCTCTTGTTCAAAATGGCAGATGAAAGGAACACTACTCTCGACCCACGCAGCCCGCTGGGAATTCAAAGCTGATACTTCAGGAGCGGGACGCTTGAGCTCAATCTCATGCAGGAAAGCCTCGATCTTTCTGCAATAATTAACCCAAGACTCGACGACACCTTCGTCATGGAAGTTCACGAGCGTCGCCAGTATAGGATTAATCTCAGCAGCAAAATCTGCAGCGAATACGAGGGCCTCGGCGTCAAGATCCTCGACGAATTTGCTCAACATTCACAGGCTGGCGCAGCGCCCCTGGAAGATAGGCGTTTAGCAAAGGGCCCTGCTGGCATTGGGATGCGAGACTCAAAGGGAGCTGGAGTCGGTGCGATTGCTGTAAAATAAATTATGGTCAAATGTCGACTCAGGAGGTAAAGAAAATACACGAGCAACGGAGTCTACTATACCAGCTATGACAGGCGGCAGGTGGGGGAGTGTCGGAGCCACGGCTATTCCTTTGCCTCCTCCTTCGACCCGTGATGCTATATTCAATATGAAGAAGAATTAGCAACGACATAGATACCCGTAAAAGAAAGAAAAGGATGTCGGTTAAAAAACTATACTCCTCGACAATAGCGGGTGGGACGATTTCTGACTGGAAGGAGAAATACGGGTTCAGCAACTGATATAGATGGTCGAAAAGGACTCCTGCAGAGTTACGACAATATACTGTCAATTCAAGAAAGATGGTGTCCACAGTTAAACTAAATCACAAACCTATACCTTCCAGCATTTCGGAGGACATAGGAGAAGGCGAGGGAACAACAACCGTCATAGCGGCGACCGGAGGTGCTTCAGATGGCACAATCTCAGCGTTCGCTGCACCTACAAACAAAATATCGTCAGAAGAAGCCGAATAGGATTGAGAAATAAAACAGTGGCTCATGACTTACCTAATGGGTCATCGACAAAAACCGCGACGGAAGCATCATCAGGCATAGCGGCTTCTTCGCTCTCTTTCAGCGGGATAGTTTCTGCGCCCATGGCTTCATCCCTTGATTCGACAAGGGCCATCGTGACGCTTGCGATGTCCGTCGATACCAGGGAGCCACAAAGTGAAAGAGCGACAGTTTGGACAGTCCTAGACTCCCGAGAGAGAGTAGCCACTTTGGGCTCTGTGGTCGCCATCGTCTCGCCTGCCATCTCATCGCCAGGACTTGGCCCTGCAGTATATGGTATATAAGAATTTACAGATCGAGTTATAATAAAAACGACCGGGCATTACGTTACCTCGCAAAAGATTCTCGGTTGCCTCCCGAGCCGTGCGTCCAACCTATCTATGGGCGGTAGACAGGACAGCTGGAGCACCCTCTAAAAGAATAGCAACAGATGGAGTGGTGCTTGAGCCTGCACCTACAGCCAAGGCGGCATCACGTTCCTTCGCTGCGCGCTTCCTGCGTTTCCTTTCAGTTTAGGCCGTGAGAGCTGATCTCCTCAATACCTCTGACAAAGGGACGCTGTCGTCCGAATCAAGCTCTGCCTTCAGAGCTGTTACAACGTCTATCATCGGCTGCTTTAGCGACACCTCCTGTGGTGATGTTGGGGGAGCTGGGGCCATAATAGCTGGCTCTGGAAGCGTCGCTGCACCACCGCTCGGGATCGGCACCGCACTCGGAATAACCCGAGTGAAGATAGTCCCTGCAACAAAATAAAGGAGAGGGTCAGAGCACGAATAAAAAAGGAGAATGAAGGCACAATGAGTTGAATTATAATAAGACCCAAAAAAGCGCGGAGCCTCTCTTCTTCTTCGAAAGTATTGATGGAAGCCGCGAGAGCCACTTCGGCATAAATACCTGTTGAAGAAAAGGGCATTAGTAAAAGCATAATAATAAGGAATGTGTCACGCCCTGCTTCCCAGAGTACGCAAGATTGGGCACGTGACATAGCCAACCATGCTATCTGTGGGTAGGAAGTATCCATCCACAGTCACATTACGGCTGTAGAGATATCAAGAACAAGATAAAAACTATCTAACACATGTCCAAATCCAGAATAACAAGAGTCAAAGATAAATAAATGCGGAAGCAAATGATCCAATACAATAATAGAAAAGTATGTCCCATAATGCGGGCTCACATCTGGAAATAAGAATGCAGGAAATAAAACTAATCACTACAGAACTCACAAATCAGCCTGCTGGCTGAAGTACTCCTGCTCGGTCAGCGACAGTGGTAAAGAATCTGGGCCATGCAAAACCCAGACGTCAGCACGTCATGTCAACCAATAATATAATGTGAACAGTGTAATAGGCAATGCATAAATAAACATGAATAAAGCAATAGTGTGAAACAAGCAGTGCAGGGTAGTATGCAGTGGGTAACTAAACTGTTCTATCGGGTTTTCTATTCTAAAGTCTTTGAAATCAATTCGAGTAATCCTCCATGTAACTCAAAGGATATGTCCCGTTACCCCCCGGGACCACGGATCAAGTAATACCCTTTTAAGTTACACTTTAGATTACCCTTTTGATTTCCCCATACCGCCAGGTTATATGTGTCAGGTCAGGTATTCAGTAGTCAAGGACTAATGCCAACACAGGATCAGGTAACAGGTCAGGTTTGTCTGGATAGACAACAGGAATGGTCCATGAGGACTCCATGTCAGGTTTGTTGGTATTAGGCATGAGATCAGGTAAAGGATCAGGTCATGGTATATCAGGTCAAGTCGATAGTAAAGGGTACCATGTCCGGTGCATCGGTATATATATATCATGTGTAGCAAGGTCAGGTCAAGATGTAACAAAATCGAGGGTGTGCTCACAACAGGTATATAATCGAACACGGATTAATAGCAGGAAATAAGCAATAAATTAAACAACAATAAGCAGTTCATTTAATCACAATAGTGCATTAGTATAGTACGGCCGTTTTATCATATTAGCAGGCTTCGAGCACCCCTTGCGGTGCAACAGATCACATGACGGTGCAATACCGTTATATCAATATCAGAATGTAATAGAGCTACATGTGTAAAGGCTACCGTCCTTTAAACGGTAAAATGTGATTAACGGGTAACTTCGTTATTAGGGTTAAAGTGGCAAAATGTAATTTTAGGTTAACTGTATCATGATATATGTCATATTGCGTCCAAATGAGAAAATAGCTATACCTAGTTAAGTTTGCAAGTTTAATGAGTCAAAACACATTTAATTGTATAGTATAGCATGTAGCAAGTGATACTTGCCTCGACGGTTCGTGAACCGGGAAAAACGGACGTAACGTCGGCGGAAAAACACTCGACGGACGCACGGTTCACGGATCGAATCCAAACAACGAACAGTGGGACCACGCGGACCGGGGTACCTCGCTGGAACGTCGGGTCAAGTCGTCGGCACGGCCGGATTCCGGCGAGATGCAAAACAGCGAAAAAAGTTTAGAAACCCTACGTACGGACAAAGACCAACCAGAGGGGGAAAAAGGAAGGAGGAAGGTGAAGGGAAGCTTACTGGGATTGCAAGGGCTGCGACAGCGACGGGGTCGACGGCGATGGGGCGCCGGCGAGGAAGCTGCGGTGTAGGCTAGGGCTGCGGTTGCTGGAGGAGGAAGAAGGTGAGGAGGGAGAGGAGGTGGTCGGGTCTGGTGTGCAGGTGAAGAGGAGGTGGTCGGCGGTGGCGCAGGTGACGACGACGAGGGTCGACAGCGGCGTTTCCGGCCAACCAGAGAAGGTGCGGGGAGTTGCTGTTGGTTCCTGTTGCGGCGCCGGGCACACGGGAGAAGGAGGAGGGTGTCGAGGTCGGAAAGAGGGGCGAAGGGGAAGGTGCTGGCGTCGTCGGCGACGAGTTGCGGCGGCGACGGCGAGCAGCGATGGGTGCAGGTGGCGCGGCTACGGTGTAGGTGCACGGGGACGTGGGGAGAGGAGGAAGGAGGGCTGTGGTTGAGACGAGGATGATGGTGGTGGTGGCGTCGGCGTTGGGGCTGCGGCGGCGACGGACACGGCGGCTAGGGTTAGGGTTGCGATGGGGTTCTCGTGATGGGGTTCTCGTGAAAGATATGGTGGAGACGAGGATATAAATATATAGGGGATAGAGAGAGAGGGGGTTAGAGAGAGAGAGAGAAAAGTAGAAAGAGAGAGAGGGCTAGAGGTTAGAGAGAGGAGAGATAGAGATTAGAGAGAGGGATAGAGGCGGGGCCCACGGGGGTTAAGAACCCCGTGATTGGCTGGGCGTGGGAAAAGGAAAATTTTAAAAGATTTCTTAGATTTAAATTAACAGTAGGATATACGTATAACTAAACTATTATATGGTTTAAATATTTAATTAATTTAGGATTTTGGCGCTGAATGAAACATTTCCAAATCGCGCCCGGATTGGGTCCAAACATTTGAAATTCAAATAATAGGATTTTAAGCGGGTTCCAAATTTTAAAATGAAATGTTTTATGATTAAAAAGCATGCCCCTAAGTCGGACACCTGTACGCGCGCGTAGTCGTCCAAACTCGCCCGTTTCACCGAACGGGATGAGAACTCGACGCACGGACGCTACCACGCGGCTAGGGGTGACGAGTAGGCCAAGATAGATATTTTTAATTTTGTTTTAGGTGCTAAAATTTGTTATATGCAAAAATGACTTAGCCAGTTAAAATTTTGCAGTAAGACCCAAACAAGCAAGATAAATGAAATGGGTAATATCTAACACTCAACCAGTAATAGAAATAGTAGTATTGGGCTCGGGTGTTACATTATACCCAACTACAAAAGAATTTCGTCCTCGAAATTCCAAGAATACAAGATAGAAAGCTACGGGAAAAGGTGAGGATACTTCTGTCGGATCTCATCTTCTCGCTCCCACGTAGACTCTCCATGCGATCGATTACCCCAAGAAACTAGCACAAGGGGGATAACCTTGTTCTTAAGAACCTTTTCCCTTCGATCCTTGATTTCAATCGGTCGCTCCTCAAAAGTCAAGTCTTCTCGTACTGTAAGCTCCGAATGATCCAAAACGTGTGTTTCATCTCGAACATACCTTCGTAGTTGAGATACGTGAAACACGTCATGCACACCCGCCAAGGACTGCGGTAACGCCAAACGGTACGCTACCTCTCCAACGCGCTCCAATATCTCGAAGGGTCCAACGAATCGAGTACTAAGCTTCCCTCGACTCCCAAAACGAATAACCCCTTTAGTCGGTGATATTTTCAAGAATACCAAATCACCCACGGCGAACTCTAGAGGTCTTCTTGACGTGTCAGCCCAACTTTCTGTCTGTCTTGAGCTGCCTTCATATGCTTTCTGATGGCGTTAACCTTCTCAACGGTCTGTACTACCAAATCTGGTCCCAATAATCTTCGTTCACCAACATCATCCCAACAAACGGGTGAACGACACTTACGACCATACAAAGCTTCAAACGGAGCCATCTGGATAGTTGCTTGGAAACTATTGTTGTAAGAAAACTCCACCAAGTGTAGGTGATCCTCCCATGAACCCTTGAGGTCCAACATGCATGCTCTCAACATGTCTTCAAGAGTTTGGATCGTTCTCTCCGACTGACCATCAGTTTGAGGATGATAAGCTGTGCTAAACTTCAATCGAGTCCCCAAACTTTCCTGTAAACTCCTCCAGAAGTGTGATAAGAACCGAGTGTCCCGATCGGACACGATACTCACCGGTACTCCATGCAATCTTACAATCTCCTGCATGTACCGCTCTGCCAAAGTCTCTGTTGATTGACCAACCCGAAAAGGAATAAAGTGAGCTGCCTTGGTCAACCGATCGACAATCATCCATACTGCATTGTTGCCCTTTGGACTCCGCGGTAAAGCCGTCACGAAATCCATGGTTATATGTTCCCACTTCCACTGAGGAATTGGAAGTGGTTGCAACAAACCAGCAACCCTTTGGTGTTCAGCCTTGACTTGCTGACATACCAAGCACTTATCCACGAAGCGAGCAATCTCCCGTTTCATGCCTTCCTACCAGAAATGCTGTCGAATATCTCGGTACATCTTTGTACCTCCTGGATGTATAGAATAAGCTGAACTGTGTGCCTCCTTCATAAGCTCTTCACGAACATCCCCCTTTGGCACACACAAACGGCCACCATACCTCAACGAACCATCTTCGTGGACCAGTAAATCTGTTCGTAGTCCAGCCTCAACCTGCTCTCGAAACTTCTGCAGTCTAGGATCCTGCGATTGTGCCGCTTTAATCTTCTCAACCAAGAACGACTGTACTTGCAACTGCATCAACTGTCCCGTAGAATGTGGTAGCACAACCTCCAAGTCAAATCTTCGAAAATCCGCAATGATCTCCCTCAGCGTAGTCAATACCTGAATCGCTGGTAACCGACTAAGCGCATCCGGCACGACGTTAACCTTTTCCGGATGGTACTTAAGATCAAGGTCGTAGTCGGCCATCAGCTCCAACCATCTACGTTGCCTCATGTTCAACTCTTTCTGAGTGAACACATACTTCAGACTCTTATGATCTGTAAAAACTTCGACTCTCTCACCCAAAAGGTAGTGTCTCCAAATCTTCAAAGCGAAGATCACAGCCGCAAGCTCCAAGTCATGAGTTGGATAATTCTTCTCATGGGTCTTCAGTTGTCTTGATGCGTATGCTACGACCTTCCCATGCTGCATCAAAACGCATCCCAATCCTTTCCCAGATACGTCGCTATGAATCACCAGTCCTCCGGAATCGTCTGGTACGGTCAGGATAGGGGCGGTTATCAACTTCTGCTTCAACGTCTCGAAAGCCAATGCACACTTATCCGTCCAAACAAAAGGTACTTCCTTGTGCGTAAGTTTGGTCAACGGTTCTGCCAAACGAGCGAAGTTCTCCACAAATCTCCTGTAGTATCCGGCTAAACCAAGGAAACTTCTTATCTCAGCCACACTTCTTGGAATAGGCCAATCTCGAACTGCTGCAATCTTTTCGGGATCGACGGCGATTCCGTCGCCCGACACAACATGCCCCAGAAACTTCACTTCTTCCAGCCAAAATTCGCACTTACTCATCTTCGCATACAATTTCTCCTGTCTCAATGTCTGCAGTGCGATCTTCAAATGCTCAGCATGCTCCTCCGAACTCTTCGAGTAAACCAGAATATCGTCAATGAATACCACAATAAACTGGTCCAAGAATGGTGAAAAGATTCGGTTCATCAAATCCATGAATATTGCCGGCGCATTCGTTACTCCGAAGGGCATCACTAGATACTCGAAATGTCCATACCGAGTTCGAAACGCCGTCTTGTAAATATCTTCTGCTTTCACTCGGACCTGATGATATCCGGATCGCAAATCCAGTTTCGAGAATACCCTCGCGCCACTAAGCTGCTCAAAAAGTTCTCCAATGCGAGGGATCGGGTACTTGTTCTTGATAGTTACCCGGTTTAATTCTCGATAATCGATGCACCTCCTTCTCGTGCCATCCTTCTTCTTTACTAGAAGAACTGGAGCTCCCCAAGGCGAGTTGCTGCTTCGAATCCAACCCTTCTCAAGCAATTCAGTAACTTGTTTCTTAACTTCTTCCAATTCTACTGGTGCCATTGGATAATACGCTTTAGATACTGGCGCTGCACTAGGAATAAGGTCAATTGCGAACTCCACGTCTCGCTTCGGCGGCAAGCCCGATATATCTTCAAACACATCCATAAAATCGCGAACAACCGCCGGCTCTTCACTATTATCAACTTCCATTGCTGCAAGAACATTGTTAGTCGGCCTAGCCCTAAACTCGACTGGCCTGACAGAACTGCTTCCTTAACGCAACTGCTGTCTGCTGCAAACTCCCTTTCATCCCAGATAAACTCTGCTGCTCTTGGCTGCTGCAAGTATTTATGAGAAAGTGGTCAAACCCAGAGAGACAATCTGCCTCTGGATGTCCACGTCCAGTCTGCGCATGAACCTCCGTGCCCTGTCTGCATCGTTGGCAACTAAAGGTCCAGCGAAACTACTGAGTCTCGTCCACTCCGCTGCATGTACGTCCACGGGTGCTCCACTTTGCCTCAGCCCAATAAATTTCTCTTCCATTTCCTCCCGTGCAGTCCGCGGGAAGAATTTCTCCAGGAAACTCTTAGAGAAATCCGCCCAACTGATCGGCTTGGGCAAGCGGGTCTCCTCCACAAGCCACCACTCTCGGGCGTAATCCACTAGCTGAATGCGCACCACATCAACTCTTTTGTCCTCTGGGATCTGTGCCGCAATCAGCAAATTCTCCGTGTCAACTAGCCACTGCTCGCTGGCAACGGCTCCTCCAGACCAGTGAAAGTAGTAGGACCCAAACGTCTGAAATCTGCCACGGTCCCTACCCGGTCAACTGGTCTAGCTCCAACATTGTTCACAGACTGCCGAACGATCTGCAAACCTTCCTGAAACAAGTCCGCTTGCTGCTGGATCAGCTCGGTCTGTTTCTTTGATTCTCCAGCATTCCTCTTATCACTCCAAGCATGGCGGCTTCGTCCACACGCCTCTGGTACGTCTTCACACTCTTACTTGCCATAATCCTGAACTCAAAACACCCAACATTAGCATGATGATAGATTCTGAATATAGATCAAGGCTAGAACTCCAAGATACTTAAATAGAGTACCGCATTGTAACTATGCCGCGGTATCATAGCCACAATTACTTAACTCCACCCAAGTCGCCTAAATCCTAGGGATAACAAGAAATCAGGTTTTCGAGTCGACATGCAAAGTAAGTTTGCACGTCGTAAAAGATATAATCAGGAAGAATGTGATTCAAGAATGGTAAAAACGGTCAAGGTGGCAGGACATGTTTCCTAAACACGGGTATTCTGATTCGTGTATTGGGTACAATACCCAACTACAAAAGAATCAACCCGACTATCCTATGGCTCTGATACCAAAAGAACCATGTCATGCCCCGCTTCCCAGAGTACGCAAGATTAGGCACGTGACATAGCCAACCATGCTACCTGTAGGTAGGAAGTATCCATCCACAGTCACATTACGGCTGTAGAGAGATTAAGAACAAGATAAAAACTATCTAACACATGTCCAAATCCAGAATAACAAGAGTCAAAGATAAATAAATGCGGAAGCAAATGATCCAATACAATAATAGAAAAGTATGTCCCATAATGCGGGCTCACATATGGAAATAAGAATGCAGGAAATAAAACTAATCACTACAGAACTCACAAATCAGCCTGCTGGCTGAAGTACTCCTGCTCGGTCAGCGACAGTGGTAAAGAATCTGGGCCATGCAAAACCCAGACGTCAGCGCGCCATGTCAACCAATAATATAATGTGAACAGTGTAATAGGCAATGCATAAATAAACATGAATAAAGCAATAGTGTGAAACAAGCAGTGCAGGGTAGTGTGCAGTGGGTAACTAAACTGTTCTATCGGGTTTTCTATTCTAAAGTCTTTGAAATCAATTCGAGTAATCCTCCATGTAACTCAAAGGATATGTCCCGTTACCCCCCGGGACCACGGATCAGGAAGATGGGAACCAATAATGGTTCTGTCCCGTTGCCCCCCGGGACCACGGATCAGGAAATATAAGAGTCACGAATGGCTCTGTCCCGTTACCCCCCGGGACCACGGATCAAGTAATACCCTTTTAAGTTACACTTTAGATTACCCTTTTGATTTCCTCATACCCCCAGGTTATATGTGTCAGGTCAGGTATTCAGTAGTCAAGGACTAATGCCAACACAGGATCAGGTAACAGGTCAGGTTTGTCTGGATAGACAACAGGAATGGTCCATGAGGACTCCATGTCAGGTTTGTTGGCATTAGGCATGAGATCAGGTAAAGGGTCAGGTCATGGTACATCAGGTCAAGTCGATAGTAAAGGGTACCATGTCCGGTGCATCGGTATATATATATCATGTGTAGCAAGGTCAGGTCAAGATGTAACAAAATCGAGGGTGTGCTCACAACAGGTATATAATCGAACACGGATTAACAGCAGGAAATAAGCAATAAATTAAAAAGCAATAAATTAAACAACAATAAGCAGTTCATTTAATCACAATAGTGCATTAGTATAGTACGGCCGTTCATTTAATCACAATAGTGCATTAGTATAAGCAGTTCATTTAATCACAATAGTGCATTAGTATAGTACGGCCGTTTTATCATATTAGCAGGCTTCGAGCACCCCTTGCGGTGCAACAGATCACATGACGGTGCAATACCGTTATATCAATATCAGAATGTAATAGAGCTACATGTGTAAAGGCTACCGTCCTTTAAACGGTAAAATGTGATTAACGGGTAACTTCGTTATTAGGGTTAAAGTGGCAAAATGTAATTTTAGGTTAACTGTATCATGATATATGTCATATTGCGTCCAAATGAGAAAATAGCTATACCTAGTTAAGTTTGCAAGTTTAATGAGTCAAAACACATTTAATTGTATAGTATAGCATGTAGCAAGTGATACTTGCCTCGACGGTTCGCGAACCGGGAAAAACGGACGTAACGTCGGCGGAAAAACACGCGACGGACGCACGGTTCACGGATCGAATCCAAACAACGAACAGTGGGACCACGCGGACCGGGGTACCTCGCTGGAACGTCGGGTCAAGTCGTCGGCACGGCCGGATTCCGGCGAGATGCAAAACAGCGAAAAAAGTTTAGAAACCCTACGTACGGACAAAGACCAACCAGAGGGGGAAAAAGGAAGGAGGAAGGTGAAGGGAAGCTTACTGGGATTGCAAGGGTTACGACAGCGACGGGGTCGACGGCGATGGGGCGCCGGCGAGGAAGCTGTGGCGTAGGCTAGGGCTGCGGTTGCTGGAGGAGGAAGAAGGTGAGGAGGGAGAGGAGGTGGTCGGGTCTGGTGTGCAGGTGAAGAGGAGGTGGTCGGCGGTGGCGCGGGTGACGACGACGAGGGTCGACGGCGGCGTTTCCGGCCAACCAGAGAAGGTGCGGGGAGTTGCTGTTGGTTCCTGTTGCGGCGCCGGGCACACGGGAGAAGGAGGAGGGTGTCGAGGTCGGAAAGAGGGGCGAAGGGGAAGGTGCTGGCGTCGTCGGCGACGAGTTGCGGCGGCGACGGCGAGCAGCGATGGGTGCAGGTAGCGCGGCTACGGTGTAGGTGCACGGGGACGTGGGGAGAGGAGGAAGGAGGGCTGTGGTTGAGACGAGGATGATGGTGGTGGTGGCGTCGGCGTTGGGGCTGCGGCGGCGACGGACACGGCGGCTAGGGTTAGGGTTGCGATGGGGTTCTCGTGAAAGATATGGTGGAGACGAGGATATAAATATATAGGGGATAAAGAGAGAGAGGGTTAGAGAGAGAGAGAGAAAAGTAGAGAGAGATAGAGGGATAGAGGTTAGAGAGAGGAGAGATAGAGATTAGAGAGAGGGATAGGGGCGGGGCCCACGGGGGTTAAGAACCCCGTGATTGGCTGGGCGTGGGAAAAGGAAAATTTTAA
The DNA here is from genome assembly GCA_030015575.1 of Agapanthus africanus. NCBI lineage: Eukaryota > Viridiplantae > Streptophyta > Magnoliopsida > Asparagales > Amaryllidaceae > Agapanthus > Agapanthus africanus. Next base: position 966,794,721 of record CM057338.1, read on the forward strand.
AAGATTTCTTAGATTTAAATTAACAGTAGGATATACGTATAACTAAACTATTATATGGTTTAAATATTTTATTAATTTAGGATTTTGGCGCTGAATGAAACATTTTCAAATCGCGCCCGGGTTGGGTCCAAACATTTGAAATTCAAATAATAGGATTTTAAGCGGGTTCCAAATTTTAAAATGAAATGTTTTATGATTAAAAAGCATGCCCCCAAGTCGGACACCTGTACGCGCGCGTAGTCGTCCAAACTCGCCCGTTTCACCGAACGGGATGAGAACTCGACGCACGGACGCTACCACGCGGCTAGGGGTGACGAGTAGGCCAAGATAGATATATTTAATTTTGTTTTAGGTGCTAAAATTTGTTATATGCAAAAATGACTTAGCCAGTTAAAATTTTGCAGTAAGACCCAAACAAGCAAGATAAATGAAATGGGTAATATCTAACACTCAACCAGTAACAGAAATAGTAGTCTTGGGCTCGGGTGTTACAGAATGAATGAATGCGGAAAAATACAACTGAAGTATACCTAACTTCGTGATAGTTATTAGCGTCGCTTCTTCGCGAGCCAGTCGCTCGGAGGCCAGAAGGGCAGCCTGTAGATCAGTGTCGGTCGCAGGCGTGTCGAACAAGCCATCGTTAGTGCCGTACTCACACAAGCCTTCGATGTAGGGAGCATGTGGCTCCTGCCCGAGTACAACGTCAACAGAAAGAACGACTTCTTCTTTTTCTATGAGCGAACGCCGGCGGCCAATGACACGAGCTTGCGCTTGACGGGCAATTTTGGGCGACGACTCCCGATTTCCGTGCCTACTCCAGACTCCGGGAACGCTGCAGCTGCCGCTTCTACAGGAACACGGGGTAGAGGCTTCTCAGGAAAGGCGTGTGGGACCGCAACTGCAGCAGCTTCTCTTAAGGAAGGACCAACAGTGGTCGGTCGCTTTAAAGGGATAGCTGGATTACCGGCAGTGACCGCACCCTTGCGATCGAACAGAAACCGCCTTTCCTCCCTAATAACAGCACCCGTCGCATGCTGGTACCACGCCACGTATGCGTTCGAGACTTTTGGAACGCGGCTCGGCTCACTGATAAAAAAGTTGGACCCGGTGTTTAGCCGCATGAAATGGTGCAGCGCGTTGCGGATACCCTCTTCCGTAGCAACCGGCTCAGCTAAAAAGGCCTTAAGCGGGACATCCTGGTCATAACTCGACTGTTGAGCGAAACGGTGCGGGTTGTACCTCATGAATAGCGTCGAGTCGTTCTGCCTGAACACTAAAAAGCCCGGCCTGATTGAATACAGATGCAGAATCTCCCGAGCCTTCAATGTAGGAGCCCTGTCTTTGAAGGTGTCACGTAGCGGCTGCACCGTTTTAGTGGATTCCTTGCCGATAGTTAAGACCTTATCGACGAAAGTCATGCTATCCCTGACCATACGCGGATGAAGGACCAAACCTCGAGCCTTTCGCTGTGACGGATCTAAAACAGAAGCGTCAAGTAGGAGCATAACCCGAGGGAAATTATAACTGTCGTAGAAATGGGGCTGTTTGTGGACTCCAAACACGCTGAGCACATGCAGCTCGATCCACGACGTAAAATTGTGCAGCGGGAGATTTACGGGCTGTACCCCTGGCTGAGTGGTGTCTGCCACTAAGCTGAGGCCATGATACAGGTGAGCCAGCCCAGCGATCCCGACGGCCACTTGCGTCCCGGCAACCATTCGGTGAGCCGGATAGAAGACGGATGGCCTCATATAGCGAGGGTGCATTGGGAGCACAAACCAGCTTAACCACAAACCGAGGAACCCAAAAAAGAATGCCTCTTTGTTGATGTCTGAAGCTGCGAGCTCTCCAAAAGGGACGACCGGGGTGTCTGGGAGGAAGAAATCCCTTTGATCTACTTCTGCTGTCGGCTGGCTGTCCAAGCCAAAACCAAAAGGATCGTCAAGCTTGGAGAATTTTGTGGTTTGTTTTGTCAAGGCTTCCGGGCGAAGAAACCAGGCGATGCAATCCGCGAAGCTGACTCCGTACCCTTCGGATTCGAGAAACAGACTCTCATAAATGTTCAACACCTTGATTAGACTGGGGAATCGATGTTGAATAGTATTCTCCGGAGTAAGAACCATCACCACTGATTTGGTGGCGAAGATGTACTCGTCAGGGGGAAGTATTTACTCGTAATGTTCCCCTCTGACGGGTAGGCCCGAAATTTCTGCAAATTCCTCAAAGAAAATCGAAAACTTCCGGTCCGATAAAAAAAGTGTGAGTCGGGGTATTTCACTGTTCCAAGAAAGCCTTGACCCACCATACGTGAGGCGCGGGATATTGGAAAAGAGACGCGTAGATAACATGGTACAATCCGAGCTTCAGCAGCAGCGATTTTTTGGCCGACAAAATATATCGAGCCCACTGCAAGTATCCGGCTGAGTAGAGATGAGTCAAGCCTATCATGTATGCCTGTCCCCAAGGGCGTGACTCGCCTTGACATATGCGCCGCCCCAGAATATCTAAAGCCATCGGCGGCTGTACAGGTACCATAAAGGGCTGGAGGCATACATCCGTAATCCAGTTAACCTCCTCCACGGCGTAATTCACCTGGAATGAGTCAGCATAGTGAATGGCGGAAATTGGTTCTGAAGGCACCGCACAAGAGAAATTGCGCCGACCCTGAATAATTTGGTTTACCACAACCCCCATAAGTGAAGAGACTTCTGCTCCGGGTCCTAATCTTTGATCAATGCAAAAACTTCCCGATCCATGGGCGCGTCGGCGTATGCACTCTCTGGGGGAACAAATGGGAAAGAAGAGTCAAAAGTCATAGTACCCGTGCGAAAAGAAACGAGGGTTAGATATCAATACTACATTAAAAATTCTGACATCTGGTACTTTAAATTTATACCACCCTGCAATGCAGGAAAAAAGGACCAAGGAGGACCCACAAAATCAAAGTGACGGCCCATCATTGACGAGACAGTCAATCATTAAGGAGAAAATGCTAAAAAGATTCTCATTTAATGAGAAACTCATTGGGGTAAGGAGTTAAACTCTCTCGAGAGCAGTGCTCTGCAAACTGAAATAATATCTGTCAACTTTAATTATGAAAGAATAAAAATTCCCCAAAATTTCTAAGAGCCATGCTCTGTGAAAACGATGGAGCAACCCATCAGAATCCTAAAAAAGCAAAGTCTTTTACAGTGGAAAAACTTCAAGATCTTTTAGATCTACAAAACGAACTCTAAGAGTTCTTCATAAAGATGAACAATGTTCTGACTAATGGGTTAAGCAACCCTAAAAATCCATTTTAAAATTTATGATCTAATAAGAGCAAAGCTCTGTTTAAGTGGTTCGATTATGATCCTTACCAAATTTGGACAGAGTTCTAACTCTAAAAGGAATTTCTTTGGGCAGAGATCTGAGCTCTGAAAGGAGAATTAAATTCTCAGAAATAAGAAAGAAAGAAGATGAACAGAAGTCATCTCAAGAGCCAAAGGCCCTACTTTTAGGCGCTGGAAAACGATCCAACTTCCGGGATGATCCAACGGTGGAAAGGTCGCCACCGCTGCACTCACGTGTGAGCCACGTGAGCCCAACGGTAGGGGGGCATTTGTTTTTCCCAATAAAAGAGCAAGGCTCTGTTCAAAATTTGAACTGAGGCAGAGCCTCACGTGCAAAGCACGAGAGCGCCAGCGCCAAGAGTTAAAAACTCTAAGGCAGCGCCTCACGTGCAAAGTACGAGAGCGCCAGCGCCAGAACTAAAAGTTCTCCACCTTTGGATCAAAGATCCAACGGAGATGATAAATCATCAGAGCAGAGAATTAAATTCTGATTGAGGAAATACTCCTCAAATCTTTTTAAATAAGAAAGATTGTGCTCTGTAAATCAGAGCACCGTTGGATCAATGATCCAATGGTGATTAAAAATCACCAAGATACAGAATTAAATTCTGATTGAGGAAATACTCCTCAAATCTTTCTAAACAAGAAAGATTGTGCTCTGTAAATCAGAGCACCGTTGGATAAAAAATCCAATGGTGATTAAAAATCACCAAGATACAGAATTAAATTCTGATTGAGGAAATACTCCTCAAATCTTTCTAAATAAGAAAGATCGTGCTCTGTAAATCAGAGCACCGTTGGATCAAAGATCCAATGATGATTAAAAATCACCAAGATACAGAATAAGTTTCGTATGGGAAAGTATTTTTCTAATATTGTTAAAAACAAGAAAAATATCTTCTGTAAAACAGAAGTCTTTGGATCAAGGATCCAACAGTGGATAAATTCCCCAAATCAATTAAAAAATCTCTCGATGAGAGATTTCTTTAACTGAATCAACAAATCAGCCTCCCTTATATAAAGGACCCAAGACTTCAAGTCTTGTACAGAGGAACCCCCCCATAAACTTCAAATATCAAAGACGAGAGCAATTTCTTCTCAAGATAAACAACAATAAGTGAGATCACAGCATCTCCTCCATATTTAAGAGTTTAACTCTCACATCAGAAGAACTTAGTTCTTTTTCCAGATCTCAGATTTATAAGACAAAGTCTTTCATAAGTGAGAATCTAATTCTCAGAGAATTGAATTGGGCAGAACACAAAACTCAGTGCTTAGCACTCAAAGTCTGGCGCTCAGCGGCTGGCACTCCACGTGCTCCTCATGCGGGCGCTATTTAAAACTCAGTGCTTAGCACTCAAAGTCTGGCGCTCAACGCCAAACGCTCCACGTGCTCCTCACGTGTGTGTTATTTAAGAAGAAGTGCTTAGACTCAAAGTCTGGCGCTCCACGTGCTCCTCACGCGGGCGCTATTTAAGAAGAAGTGCTTAGCACTCAAAGTCTGTCGCTCAGCGCCAAGCGCTCCACGTGCTCCTCATGCGGGCACTATTTAAGAAGAAGCGCTTAGCACTCAAAGTCTGACGCTCAGTGCCAAGCGCTCCGCGCCAAGCGCTCCGCGCCAAGCGCTCCGCGTGCCCCTCACGTGGGCGCTGATAAAATAAAGAGTGCTCTGTACTCAATGGTTGGCGCTCAGCGCCGAGCGCCCCACGTGCTTCTCATGTGGGCGCTGTTTAACATAAAGCGCTCTGTAAGTAGAGCCCAACGCTATAAAGAGTGTTTAACACTCAATAAAAAAACAAAAAAGGGTGAGCATCAAAGCCCATATCAATGCTCAGCATTGTTGAACAAAAGGGATCGAGCCCAAACAAGCGTTCAACACTTTATTCAAAACTGAGTAGGCTGAGTCCGAGTTGACCAAAAGTTCCTAATTCAGATCGACCGAGCCCATGTGCTCATAATTTTTCCAAATTGGTCTTAGTCCCAAACCCAACTACAGATCTTCCAACCAAAATTGGTTCAAGGGTACATCTCTCCACTCCTCTGATACATGTCGTTGTAATTCTTCAACGTCTTCATAGAGGTGGAGGGTCCCAATAACCAATAACTCTTGGCGCACCCTCAAACCGATGAGCCAAAATCCATGGACTATGATGTCCTTAAACACGAACTTTGATGTCCTTAAACCAACTATGGACCGCAACATCTCTAAACTAAACTCTACGGACTATGATGTCCTTAAACATGGACTATGATGTCCTTAAACTACGGACTGTAACGTCCCTAAACTAAACCCTATAGACTATGATGTCCTTAAACCCAATGGACCGTAATGTCCCTAAACTAAAACAATAGAGCCAAAATGCTCTTTCATTGGATCAAAAATGATTCCGAACCTTGTTAAGTAGATCTTAGTCTAAAATTAGACTAACGTATCCTTAACAAACATTTAATTTGATCTTAATCTCAAACGAAGTTAACGATCCTTAAATCAAACAAATCCAAATTTAAGAAAATACGGATTTGGACTAATCCCCGCCCTACGGGCGACAACATAAATTAGTCTCCGTATACAATCCACGGGCAACCTAAAACAAAACAAACACATACGACACGAAATGAACATCTAGAGCAGGAGAAAGTGGTTATCGTTACGCGGTAATGTAATTAACTGCAGGGGCTTACGCCTGCAGGGAAGAGCGTCCCCACAATCAAAAAACCCCTCGCAAACGAGAGGGAATCTGACAAAATCTGCTACAACGGTTGCATCTGTCCAAACCTCCGATACACGGTGCCATAAATCAACTTGGTATCTTCGGAGAGTTGGATGGATCAAACCAAATAGCATCTAGCCCTAAAATTCAAGCCAGACGTCCTAAACGACCCGGTCGCGTCTTTCGGCGGTAAACAGGTGTTTTTCGTCAGCCCATTGAGATGGGAATACGCGCGCGTTTGTCAGGCGTACTACAGATTCCCCCTGCCTAGGGTAGGCAGGGGTTTATTAATTGTGAGGATCCGAATCTCCGGCAGCCGCGGACTAACTTGTCGTTAATCACCCTTCACGTTTAGAGCGAGAGAACTTCCGATTGACGGGTCAACTAGTCATGCGAACTCAGCGTGCAGTGCACGTGTGTTGTGTTTTGATAGGGTTTTGGATATATCGGGGGCCTCGCAGAGTATACGGGGGTCCCGCTACCCGGATAGCGGGCTGGGGGTCAAGAAGGCTAGCATCCCCTTTGCAGGATACAGGGCAATGACCCGTTAGAAAAAAATTCCTAACGGGGGACATGTTTCTGGTATGGAGTGCACGGAAAATGAGGGGTGAGGAGCGTCTTAAAGACGGGCGTATGACATGTGGGCGCAGGGCTCCCTCGGGTCACGTGCCAGGCGTGTGGACGCTGAGCGCTAGCGGGTCACGTGCGAAGCGCCTACGGGTCACATGAGGCGCATGTGGGCGCTTAGTGTCCGCGGGTCATGTTCCCTGCACGTGACCGCTGGACGCCCGCGGCACACGACTACTGGAAACACCAGCGGAAAAGGGGCTTAGCCCCTGGGTTAAGAGTTGAACTCCCAAGGGGCTTTAGAGTTGAACTCCTAACAGGAATTATGTATAGATTTAGAGTTAAACTCCAACAGATCTTGAATGGAGTTAAACTCCTAGAAATCTTTCGATCATCTTTTGAGCCTCGGATCTTCCCGGAATAGAATTTTTATAGATGGGTATCCTTCTTCTTCCTCTCTGTTGGCTGGATCTTGGTGGAAAAAGGGAAGGTATGACTTAAAATATCCTATTTTAGGGATTTGATGGCAGATCCGAGCTCCCCTTCAAGGGTTTTATGGTGAAAAGTTATTTATTTTTGGAAAAGGAATAGTTAAACTCTTAATTTAATTTAAAATAAAAGAAAAAGGTTTAGAGCCTTGAGGAAGGAGGAGGAGGTACAAGTCTTAGAATTTTAGAATGGAAAAGTTATAGTTTATTTCATTATCATGTTGCCTTATATAGACTTACAGATTTACATATAGCTTATTGGGCTTTACAAAATGATATTTTGCCCATCCCATGTCTCATGGTCTCATTTCTTTTGCAAATGAGTCATGGGCTTTACAAAAATTTGGCTTTATACCCATTTTTCTTATATTCATATATGAAAATTACATCAAAATTATTTATTACATAGTTTTCATTTTGGCATGGGGGAGGCCGGCCGCTTCATGTTCGGGCTCGACTTAGGTATGGGCCCACTTGGCCTGGGCTTGAGACCACTTGGTTTGGGGTTGGCTTTGACTCTGACTCAGTCAACCGGGGTGTAATTTTTGACCCCAACAGTGTCGTCGCGGAAGCTCCGGAATAGTTTCGATTCTTCGCCGGAAGTTGACCGCTTGCTAACTACTCTTTATTCCACTTGTACTTAGAGAATTTTTTAGAGTTTTGGCTAGAAATATCAGAATGATGCTGAGCCAAAGTGTGGGATGGTATTTATAGTGTAGAATTAGGGTTTTGGAATTAAAATAGTGAATTAAAATGCGTTAAAAAGATAATAAATTATGAATTGAAGGAGGTCTGTTTGATTACAGAGCAATCAAATAGTGCAGAGGAGTTAGAGGTAGGTCAAGAGTCAAGTGTGCAAAGCCCGGGGCTTATTGGCCTCGGTTCACCCGTCGGTACCAGCTTATTCTTCATTTCCGCCAGCCGATCTAAGACTTAAGGGCTCTGAATTTGTGCCACGTGTAGAACTCGGTATTTACTCCATTTTCCACATGTTTGATTTTTCTGACTTTTCATTTTTCTGTGTATTGCACGTATAAACTTTTGGACTTCCAAAAAGTTAAAAAGAAAAATCAGAAAAATTAATGTGTCTGATGAGGATTGAACACAGGGTGTCTACATCACAGTAGTGCTAGGGCTTTATCAGTGAGCTACAAGTTGTTTTTTGTTGTTATTTAATAAAATTTACTTATAACTCCAACTCAGCCTGTATAACTCATTTATTTACATTAAACTGGAAAATTATGTACAGTAAATTCAGAATCGTTACAATCTACAAGAAATATCAAGACAAGCAATATCAAGAAAAAACGGTATCTAGAAATTAAGGTTTAACGAAAAATGAAATGCGATATATATCTCCGGCGACAACAGCACGAGCCTGGGCCTGGACAGTAGCACGAGCGGGACGATAGTTCTTCCGGTGAGGAACAGCCGGTGGCCTGGACGTGGACGTATCTCTTTCAACTAGAAAATAAATATTGACGACAAAATTACATGAAGTTCATGATTATTTTTAGAGGATATGTAAAATGAAAAAAAAACTAATTTTCATAACAATAAAAGCCGACTACATCCACCAAAAAGGTAAAACTAATTGAGAGCTTAAATCATTTGCATTGGGGCTCTTTGGATAGGCTACTGTGTCCAACTCATCGTCTCTTTTGTGAAAAAGATTTTATATTTAAGAATACTAACCCGCAGACTACGTGGAGGGTACGGAAGTGGTTTCTGTGTCAGATATGGATCACCTATAGACAATTAAAAATAGCTTATATAAATAATTGCAAAAATAATATGTGTATATTTATAATATAACAATCTAAATCGATATGCATGCAATATATGATATATAAACATACCTGCTGGTGCGGCGATGGCCTCTGTCCGGGATGTGGAGACACCATCTACTGCTAAACAATCAAAAATTGATTATTTAAGTAATTGCAAAATGAATGTTTGTATATTTATAACATAACATTCTAAATCAATATGCATGCAATATAGGATATATATAAATATACTTACAGGTGTGGTAGTAGCATCTGCTTCTGATGTGGACACACCACCTACTGCTAGACAATTAAAAATTGACTATATAAATAACTTTAAAATTCCAGGAGGCAAACAACCCCTTACAAAACTTAAAGATGACCAAAAAATGGATCCGGGGTGTTTTTTTTTGTGTTGCTAGAAGAACATTCCCTTATATAAAATTGAAGAGGGCTGTGGTCGACCGCTAACCCATAACCGCTTGCAAAGGGGCAGAAGAAGAAAGACGGATACATGGTTCAAGGTTGGTTGGGACCCAACTCCAAATCCGAGGACATGACTCCAGACAACCCCAGCCCCATTTTTACTTTCAGTTTCTAACCTACATAACCCGTTCTTCGTGGGCCCCATCTTTATAATAGCATTATACCCGTCCAAAATCAATCAAATGATGAGCTAGCATTTGTGGGCCCCATCTTCGTGTGTCCGAGATAATGAGTCGTCGACAAAACTTTATATATATATATATATATATATATATATATATATATATAGAGAGAGAGAGAGAGAGAGAGAGAGAATAATGGAGGAAAGAGGCCATAGGAGGGGATTTCCTCCTATGACGTCGAAAAAATACAACATTCATCATTTTTTCTAATGATCAGCATCCATCATCATTATCGTTATCATCTAAAACGTGCATACACCAAATTTTATGTGATTCCACCACTTTTTCACCGTTGAATTAGCAATGTAAAAAGTTCTATTGTCGGTAATCCATTAATTTTGCACCTACTAAATCAACGGTGAAAAAATGGTACTATCACATGAAATTTGGTATATCCACATCTTTGATGATAAAGATAGAGGTGATGTATGCTGATCGTCGAAAAAAATCATGGAGAATGCATTTTTCCGACGCTATAGAAGGAAATTCTTTCCTATGGCACCTTTCCTCCATTAACCTCGTGTGTGTATATATATATATATAAAGAATAACGGAAGAAAGAGGCCATAGGAGGGAATTTCCTCCTATGGCGTTGAAAAAGTACGTCCTACCTTATTTTTTTCGACGGTCGGCACCATCATCTTCATCGTTATCATCTAAGATGTGGGTACACCAAATTTTATGTGATTCTACAACCTTTTCACCGTTGATTTAGTGGGTTCAAAATTAACGGTTGTAAAAAGTTCTGTTGTTGGTAAACCGTTAATTTTGAACCCACTAAATCAACGGTGCAAAAGTTGATCATATGAAATTTGGTGTATCCACATCTTAGATGATAACGATGAAAATGATGGGTGCCGATCGTCGGAAAAAATGAGGTAGGGCGTACTTTTTTGACGCCATAGAAGGAAATCCTCTCATATGGCATCTTTCCTCATTATTCTCATATATGTATATACTAGAATTTATGCACGTGCGTTGCACATGTTAATTTAAAAAAATTTGAGAAGGAGGAGAGAGAGAGATGATGTGGAAGCCTTGAGAGGTGAGGATTTTTCTTTTTTTTTTCTTTTTTTCTAGAAAAAAGGAGAAGGATGAACTTCTGACAATGAGTACTTGCATTATATATAGAGAATATATATATATATATATATGAGATTAATGGAGGAAAGAGGCCATAGGAGGGAATTCCCTCCTATGGCGTCGAAAAAATACCCTCTCCACCAATTTTTCCGACGATCGGCCCCCATCATCTTCATCGTCATCATTTAAGATGTGGGTACACCAAATTTCATGTGATTCCACAACTTTTTCACCGTTGATTTAGTGGGTTCAAAATTAACGGTTTACCGACAATAGAACTTTTTACATTGCTAAATCAACGGTGAAAAAGTTGTAGAATCACATGAAATTTGGTGTACCCACATCTTAAATGATGACGATGAAGATGATGGGGGCCGATCGTCGGAAAAATTGGTGGAGAGGGTATATTTTCGACGCCATAGGAGTAAATCCCCTCCTATGGCATCTTTTCTCCATTATTCTCTCTCTCTCTCTCTCTCTATATATATATATATAAATTGATGTCCTTTCTTCTAGGGAACTGTGTGTCTTTTTTTTTTTTTTTTTTTGAATCCTATGAATATTGCGAAACACAAAACATATGTTGATTTTGATTCTTCTTTTCTTAAACATGGGAGCGTATATGCATCCAAGCTGCAATTTTTGACTTTGTGGGATTTGGAAGAGAAATCAAAATTGTTTCATTTTTGGTTTTTTTGTATGATGATGTGTGTGTATGTACATGCAGATTGTGCAGGGACAGGGTTATGTGATGACTGATGTTGCTGCTAGTGAAAATTCTCAAATTGAAATACATAAAATTTGAAAAATAACATATTGTTAATGGAACAGTTAAGATTACGACATTAGAATCTAGTGATTTTTTTTGGCACTGGCCCCTAAAGAGCAATATGATATATGATGTTCAAGTTTAATCTATCCATATAATATATGTATAAAACTGTGTTAGAGAATATATCTTGAAATTCTCTCTTATCCAGCTTTGGGAAAAATTGTTATCTAGCCCCTATTTAATCATCTTACTGCATTTGGATCATGGAAAATTTTCTATTAGCTACCTGATTAATATTTCTCGCTCTATTTTCCCATGCATCTTCTAATTGGTCTCTTCTTTAAATCTTTTTCTATATTTTCTCACTACCTAGGTTTTACCGGCAAAATAATGAAAAATTTCAGGATTTTTATGTACCGTGTGACATGCAAGATATTGAAAAATTAGAAAATAATAGAAATCTTTTTAGAGTTAAAAAATTTGCGGTTTTGAATTGGTATTGCAAAGAAAATATAGAAAAAAAAAACCATTTTTAAAAAAATTGATATTTTCATATGCTATATAAAATAAAGAATAAAACATAAATTTTTAAGGTATTTGATAGTTTTTTCTCTAATTATACCATGCAACATATAGAAAAACAGAAGAAAACAACAGATATTTAGGATTTTGGAAATTTAATTTTCATGTAATATAGCAAAAAAATATTGAAAAACTGAAAAAATATTGAAAAAACGAAAAAAGAAAAAAAAAATCTTGAGGTTTTATGATTTTACTATATTATAGCAACCAAAATATTGAAAACCCAACGAAAACAAAAAAATTTAATTGTTGAAATTTGGGAATTTTTGTGGCCTGCATCGTGTCAAATGTTAGAAACGTGAAGAAAACAAAAAAATTTGGGATTTTCATGTGTTACCAAACGCCTAATCATTCAGAGTGACGGTTATTCGGACCAGATTTCTTTATTTTGTTAGGTTCTAATTAGCAATCGAAGACCTTTTCTTTTTTACCGTACATAGTTTTTGACTCCTTGATAGGCGGATGTTCTCCAAAATTATGGGAAACTAAAATAATGGAAAATCGAAAAAATTCTGAGAATTTTGAGCTTTCATGTGTACCATGCAAAATAATGAAAAAAGAAACTTACATTTTGAGATTTTTGAAAGCGCTACAATTTTCATGCGTTAAATATTGAAAAATAAAGAAAACCATATTTTAAAAAATTTCTGAAAATTTTGCGATTTTTATTTATTGTAACAAACAAAATGTTGATAAACCGAAGAAAAATAAAATTTCGAGATTTTTTAAAATATTGCAATTTTCATACTCTGTAAGAAGCAAAATAATAAAAATTCATAGAAAAAATTTAAGATTTTTGAAAATTTCACAATTTTTGAATACTATAACCAACAAAATATTGAAAATGGAAAGAAGATAAAATATTGTTTTTTTTAAAAGTTCACGATCTTTGTGTGTTATGATAAGACAGTCAAAAAACCGAATAAAACAGAAAAAAATTTATTTTATTTAAAATATTAAGATTTTGGTATACTATATAAAACATTGCAAAATATAATTTTTTTTAAAAAACATAAAATTATGGAAATTTTGAAGATATTGCGATTTTTATATGCCATAATAAGCAAAATATAAACATCTGAAGAGTATAGAAAATTTTAGGATTTTTGAAAATTCAGCTTGTGCTTAATGCAAAATATTTGAAAAATCAAAAAAATTTAAAATCTTTGAGATTTTATAAAATTTCACTATTTTTATGTGTGTTTTTTTATGTGTTACGGCAAGTAAAATATTAAAAATCAAATAAAACAGAAAAATTTGAAATTTTTAAAAATTATTTTTTGTGTGTTAACTTCCAAAATATTTTCGTGCGTTATAGCAATTTTCATATGTTAACATACAAAATATTGAAGAAAACAAATAATTTTTGGATTGTTTTTTATTTCGTAATTTTCATGCGATATAGCATGTGTAATGTTAACAAATCGTAAAAACAAAAAATAAATTAGATTATTGAAAATTTAATGATTTTCACGTGCTACAGCATGCATAATATTGGAAAATAGAAGAAAACGAAAATTTATGAGATTTTTAAAAAATTTAGATTTTCATATACTGAAGAAAATTAAAAATATATTATTTTTTTTAACTTCCATGATTTTCTCGTTCCATTGCAAGCAAAATATTGGAATATTGCAAGCAAAATATTGGAATATTGAAGGAAACAATGTTTTTGGCGTTTTAAAATCTCAATATGCTATAGTGCAAAATGTTGAGACTTTGAAGGGAAAAAAACAATTAGGTTTTTTTCCCATTTGATTCTTGTGTGACAAGCAAAATATTAAAAAACGAAGAAACTTTTTTCTAGACTTTTCGAAATTTCACGATTTTCATATGTTATAATAAGAAAAATATTGAAAAACTGGAAAAAAAAACGTGTTGGGAAGCTATGGGCACAGCGAGCGATGCGGGACCCGCCCGCCCCTCTTGTTCCTGCATTCGCATGCATGAGCCCGGGAGATTTCCAGACCCATTTTGTCAAATTATTTATGAGACTAATATTAGTCGGGAATAATCGCAATCTCTTAATCATTCTTCTTTACACAGTTAAGGTGAGAGCAACAAGTAAAGCATACCTGGTCTTGAAATCGATGCTCTATTCTTAGGAATTTAAATCAAGTCTAATTTCTCTAATCATGTTACTAAGGGGCTGTATTTTTGGTTGAATCAAATAACAAGAACGGGAGTTGATGTCTTACACTAAAAAGGTATTGTCTCATGGAATTGTCATTCCTTTGTTTATTTGTAAAGAATTGTAATGGTTTTTATCCGGCCGCTTCAATCTTTTCCTTTGTTTGGTTGAACAAATAAAATTGGGAATTGAGTTTTGAGAAGTGGAGAGAGAAAGAGAGAAAGAAGTTAACCATAACTTTTTCCAAATAAAATAACAACTCTAATCCTATATGTATTTGTGAGTGGGCAATTCCATCCCAAAAAAAGCTTGGATTTGGAATTGCCAAAAAGGTGCTGTCAATTCCCATTTTGATGACGTCAATTTCCAAAACTTGCAATTTCCATTCCGTGTTTTCATGTTTTGATGAACGGTGTCTTGTTTTCCGTTACCATAAATTTTGGTAATTCCTAGCAGATAAACTGCTACATAGAAAATTGTACCCATATCCCTACAAAAGTTGAAGAGACTTGATTAGACTAAAAAATACCTTGAAAATGGAATTCAAATGAATAGTCGACACATAAGCATGGAATTGACGTAATTTGACCCAAAAAGGAAAAAGAAAAAAAGAGGGCATGATATGAAACAAGGGGTCTTTTGATCCAATCGAATTTTTTAATGCATCAAACCTAGGTCTAAATCATGAACCAAACCCTTCAATAAAACCTTTAATTTTTTAAACAAACGGTTGGAGTACGGAATCATTCTTTTATATTTATAGCTGATAACCCTAACATATCTCTATTTATATTTTCGGAATCTAATTAAGCATGCTTATTTTCCGGAAAACTCTAGAAAAGTATAAACAATTATCCGGACGTGGTCCGCTCTTCAGATTTCAAGTTTGGCATGATCGCCGACGACATGCACACGTGTATCACACGTGTCCACCATCTAAGCCACAAATTAAGTAATTTTAAAAGCAAAGTCGTATTACTTGAAATAAACCATAAAGTGGTTGGTAGTTCCCCAACTAATAATGGCATGCTTAACATTACACTCAAAGAGTTGTTAGCTTGCAAAACGCTAATTAACACATGGACCCATGACTGCACTTTTTCAAATGTGAAACCAAATGAGCAAAGAGATTACTATTGTTATTATTATCATCACATGCTCTTCCATCATCGAAAAGTTATTTACTTCGAAATTTATGTTTTGTTTTGTTGACAATTGTTAATCCACCTCAAAAGCCTAGAACCCTAGAGGACAAAATTTTCTAATGTTTGATCACAAATCACAAGCAGCAATGGTGGGTCCTTCCTCTTTCAGCCACATACAAGTAACTTCAAAAAATTAATGGCTGCTGGTCCCGAAAAATATTAAAATGCTTGGTTTAAATAATGTAGCAAGTAAAATAATGTGCCAGGTGTTTAACCCCTTGGAAAAGCGTGCTAAAATTAGCAACATCACGGGAAGAAATTACTCGGTGTGCCGAGTGTATTATATATCCAGACAGGAGAGAGAAAAAGATGGAGATTTTCGGATATCTTTGGGCAGCTTGGCGGAGCCATTATACTTGTATCTTTCTATCTCATGGCCGAGCATATACGGCCGACATACCGTAGAATTTTCCTCAGAGATTCTGAAAGAAACTTTCCTCATATTCAGCCATAAACTTTAGCAGAAGATGGGAATCATGCGAATGCAACATCATTAGGTTAATTAATGATGATTTGCTTTGGGGACCTTCTAAGCAAATATTAGTTATATGAAGTACTAATAATATTGTTTATATATATTCTTGTATATACATACTTCAAAGCTAACAATGTGAGCTTTTTCTCTCTTTTTTTCTTCGTTGCAAAAGAACATTCCAAATCAATATATCAATTGGAGTAAAATTTAATTTTAACTAAAAAAATATGCTTTCTAAATTGATTCTAGACTTCTATATAAGCAAAGACCATGTAACCGTCTGATGGAGGGTCGTATCTTCTTAAGATGTTGCTTCCCGTTGATCTGCGGATGGCTGCGATGTGTGGTTGAGATTGGATCTGGAGGCTGTCGCTCCTGAAGCGTGTGGATCTCAATAGGTTGAGGTTGTGGTTGCCGAGTTACCTGCAGGGAAGTCCCGGGGTGGTTGTACCACCGAGGACCCTCCGACGATCAAGTTAGTTTAGAGATCCGAGCAGAGTAACGGCTTAGTGGAGTCGAATTGGCTTACCTTGACCATTTGAAAGAGGGGTTTAAGTAGCGGTGGCAGCAGGTGCAGCAGGCACGAGAATCACACCGGCCGTTATGCTCCCGACGTCATGCCCGCGTGATGAGCAGGGCCTCCCATTAATGGCGAGACAGGCTCGTTAATGAGGAATCGTGGTGGCGTGGAACGTGGGATGTGGCCGGTGGAGATCTCGCGCATGGCGAGATTCACGGGATGGCGGTTACGCCTACAAGCGGTGTTGTTGGTCGGTCGATGAGACCGAGGAAGATGACCTCGGCGGGAGAGCTCGCGGACGAGCGGGAGAGCCGAGGTATCTAGTTTCTGCGGTAGCTCGGGAACGAGCTGTGAGGCCGAGGAGGCCAATCGTGCTGGGGCTCGGAGGCGAGCCAGCCTCATTGGTAGGACAGGTATAGGAGCAGCCTGGTCGGCCCCTGTAGGTCCTTTTTTGCACGCTTTGGGACACGTCATCTGCCACATGTCATGATCTGGGAGGTCACCGATATCGAGCATCATCATTAGCCCCCCACTCTCGTTCCGACCAGCTGACGGGTCGGGTCGAGAGTGATCTGCCGGGTCATCCGAGGTGAGCTCTCTTCCGAAGATGTCGTCAGGCGTGTCCCCGGGCCGTCCGTTGTCTTTTTCTGGATGATACAGGCAAATCAGGGTGAGATCTTCTGCATTAAAGAGGGGTGCCGGATCGCGCGCACTTTTGACGAAACGGCGGCCCACTTGTCGAGCGTTGGTTGGTGGACGCGATGGGCCGCAGGCCTCTGGCGTCTGATGGGATGCTGTCCAATGTGCGCACACCAGGCGGAGCGGTCTGGGTCGTCGAATGTGAAGGGTTGTTTTTGGCGGGAGTTGATGGTCGCCGTTGGATGGAGGCGCCGGAGGCTATAGGTAAAGGTGGGGCCTTCTTCAGGGCCCATCTCTCTTCATATTTTCCTCATCTATCATCTCGTAAGCTCAGCGCTCTCATCTTAGGTCGGATCTTCTGCTTTCCCAGGGGCTTCTCAATCAAGTTAGATGTCTTGTTTTTTCTTTCTTCTGCTTCTTCTCCTTCTGAGTCGAGCCTCTTCTCCCTTTTGGCAGGACGGATGGTTCGATCCCAGACTCTTGGTGCCTTCGGCGCTCAGTCCCGAAGGGGGGACCGCGGTGCAGCCTTTCCTCTGGCTGACTCGAGCCCCACGCTGGATGTGCCCCCGACGGCGGGGCCACCTGCTCCGCCACGGGCTCTTGGTGATTGTTCCGGTGGTGTCCAAAGGCGTACACGGGTTCTCGACTCTCAGACGAGAGATGCAGGAGAGAGTGAAGACGGGGTTCCTCTCAAGCGGAAGAGGACGGTCTCTCGTGCACCACCGGCGGACAATCTGGAGGGGACCCCCGTGCAGGAGGGGGACGCCCAGTTCGTGGTCCCGTCGGGGCTCTCCGTTGCGGCCAGTCTTCTCGCTGGCATGGAGGAGTCGGCCGGGGGCCGAATGCCATGGGGGACCTTGAGGGCCCGAATGGCTGCTATCTCAGAGGAGGCGGTTCAGGTATGCACTCCCTCATGTGTTGCTTCGGGCGACCTTTTCTTAGTTCGGGTGTTCTTAGGTTTTCTTGCCATTTTTCGCCAGGTCTTTCAGCACTGCGCCCTTATCACTCGTATGGAAGCCGAGGGGGCTATTCGGGCTGCGGGGTCAGCAGAAGAATCTTCTTCGGAGGTCAAGGGTCTGCGACTCGAGCTGTGTTTGGAGAGGGAGAGGTCACTCGCCCTCAAAGCTCGGTCGGAAGTTGCGGACCTCACCGTTTCGAAGTACCGGGAGTCCTACCGCCGCCTGAGCGAGTCCTACCGAGTTGTTGAGGCGAAGTTGGTGGAACTGACCGATCGTTTTGCAGCCATGAAGAGGGCGAGGGATGCCAGCAGGCGGGATGCCGACGCGGCGCATCAAGTGGCGGAGGTCGTCGAAGCCCGGGCTAGGAGGGCGGTGACGGATTACAAGGAGTCGGACTGGTATTACGTCGACCTCGGCGAGGCCTCCGCCCTTGCATGGAATAAAGTTCTTGATGCCGTCAAGGAGAAGCTTCCGGAGTTCGCCGACGGTGAGCTCCGTGCTCGGGTCCCACTTTCGGTGGTCCCGCCTCCGGCCGATAGTGATGAGGGGAGTGAGGTCTAGGCGGGGCTGGCTGCCCGATCTTTTTTGGTTTTTCCTCCTCTCTCTCTTGTAAGCCTTCGGGTAATTTGATAAGGCTGGGGAGCCCATAGTACCCTTGTAAAAGCTTTGAATTTTTAAATAATTTTTTTTTGTTTTTGCAGTAGTGTTTGTGCTTGCGTTTCCTTTTGTTGGTAGACACTTGTATCTGCACAGTACTGCTTTATGGTCGGCATGTTCCTCGTCTAGCGATTACTCGTCGACTTGACTCTGATCATTTGCCGAGTGTGCGAGGACCGGCGGGAAGACGGTGTCTCCCTGGCCCCGAAGTTGAAGTGTAGATCGCTAAGACGTTGATAGATTGGATGCCTCTTGTTGAGTTCACGTTCCTTAGTTGTTGGAGGGGCCGTAATTGGACAAATAAGGATATTGCCGAGCAGGGTAGCTGCTTGGTGCCTCTTGGCGAGGGCTTTGACCTTTAGCGTTGGAGGGGCCATGAGAGGACTGCGAAGGATGGCCGAGCAGGGTAGCTGCTCGGTGCCTCTTGGCGAGGGTTTTGATCCTCAGCGCGAGAGGGGCCGTGAGAGGCCTGCTGAGGATGGCCGAGCAGGATAGCTACTCGATGCCTCTTGGCGAGGGCTTTGATCTTCAGAGTGAGAGGGGTCGTGAGAGGGCCGAGCACGGTAGCTGCTCGGTGCTTCTTGGCGAGGGCTTTGATCCTCAGCGTGAGAGGGGCCGTGAGAGGCCTGCTGAGGATGGCCGAGCAGGGTAGCTGCTCGGTGCCTCTTGGCGAGGGCTTTGATCCTTAAGGATGCCCGAGCGGGGTTGCCGCCCGGTGCCTCATGGCCAGGGCTTTGATCCCTGGTGGTGTGCCAGGGATAACCGAGCATGGTTGTGCTAAGCGGTTGCCTCTTTTGAGGGCTTTTCATCCTTAGCACGGGAGGGGCGTGGGAGGCCTGCTAAGGATGTCCGGGCGGGGTTGCCGCCCGGTGCCTCATGGCGAGGGCTTTGATCCCTGGTGGTGTGTTAAGGATAACCGAGCATGGTTGTGCTAAACGGTTGCCTCTTTCGAGGGCTTTTAGGTCCTTAAGGATGGCCGAGCAGGGTTGCTGCCCGACCGCCTCTTGTCGAGGGCTTTGATCCCTGGCATTGTAGGGGTAGGGAAGCTACCAGCCAGGGATAGTCGAGCAGGGGAGCCACTCGGCTGTCTCTTGTTGAGGGCTTTGATCCCTGGCGTTGTAGGGTAAGGAAGCTACTAGCCAGGGATAGCCGAGCAGGATAGCCGATCGGCTGCCTCTAGGTGAGGGCTTTGACCACAAAGAGAGAACTCTTCTTTTTTGCAATGTTCTAACGTCACCTTCTTGTTATTCGGATGGAAAGGACTTCTTAGAAAAAATTTACATTGTCTTTATGACAGGAGGGGTGTACACTCGTAGGTAGTGAGTTCACTGGTACAGCTTGAGCTTCTCGGTGTTATAAGGCCACGGAAACTTATGCCCGTCCGCGTCCTGTAAGCTGTAGACTCCGCCGGGAAGTACCTCGGTGACGAGGAAAGGACCGTCCCATTTCGGGAAAAACTTATGCGGTCTGCCTTGATCGCCGAACTCGTTCCGCCGTAGGACCAGGTCTCCGGTCTTGAAGGAACGAGACTTGACCCGCGAGTTGTAGTATCGGGCAGTTTGCTGCTTATAGGCGGCAGCCCTGATCTAAGCCCGGTCCCGTTTCTCCAGCAGTATGTCCAGGTTGGTCCGCAGTTCCGTGGTGTTCGCTTCGTCGTCGAAGTGTTCGACCCGGTGACTGGGTAGTCCGATCTCCGTCGGGACCATCGTCTCGGTCCCGTAGCAGAGGCTGAAAGGGGTTTTCCCGGTGGGGGCCTTCTTCGACGTGCGCAGGGCCCATAAGACTCGGGGCAACTTTTCGACCCAGCTGCCTTGGCATCCCTCTAAGCGGGTCCGGAGACCCCGGAGGACATCCCGGTTGGCGACATCGGCTTTCCCGATGCATTGGGGGTGTGCGACCGCGGCTAATTTCATGAGGATATGATATTCGTTGCAGAAATCTTTCACCTTCTTGTTCTCGATGTTCTTCCCATGGTCGGTAATGATACACCTCGGGATGCCGAACCAGAATATCAGGTTGTTCTGTAGGAACTTGATGGTCGTGGCAGCGTCCGGTTTTCTGATGGGGACGACCTCGATCCACTTCGTGAAGTAATCCACCGCGACGAGAACGTATTTGTGCCCGTTCGTGCCAGTAGGGAACTAGCTTATCATGTCCAATCCCTACTGGGAGAACGGCCATGGTGAGGTCGGCACGGTTAGCTCGGTGGCCGGGAGGCGAGGTATGCTTCCGTGGAGTTGGCAGCTTTTGCATCTTCGGACGAGCTTCTGGGCGTCCTCGTGAATAGTGGGACAGTAGTACCCCTGGAGCAACACCTTCTGGATTAAGGTTCGGGCCCCTTGGTGTGCGTCGCCGACCCCTTCATAAATTTCACGGAGGACGTAGTCAGCTTCGTAGGGGTCGACACACCGGAGAAGGGGATGAGTGAAGGATTTCTTGTAAAGGTTCCCATTGCTCCAGACGAAGTAACGAGCTTTGGCTCGGAGACAGCGGGTTGCTTCCCGATCTTCTGGGAACATGCCATCCCGTAGGAATTCCACGAGGGGCTTCCTCTAGTCTTGGTCTCCCTCCTACGCTGCATATACATGAAGCATCATCGTCTCGTCTTCCACGCTGGGCCGGGATAAGGTCTCGAGGAGGATAGATCGCTTGTTGTTGGCCGAGTAGGATGAAGCCAGTTTGCTCAAGGCGTCGGCTTGGGTGTTTAGTTGCCTGGGTATTCACTCTACCTGAACCTCGTCGAAGTTCTTCCGAAGTTTTCTTACCTCGGCCAGGTACTTTACCATTAGAGGTTCCCGGGCCTCGAAGTGACCGGTCACTTGGCCAACAACTAGGGCTGAGTCGCTGTGGATTCGAATTGTTTTCAGCCCCGGCTCGGAGGCCATGCACAGTCCGGCCAGTAGGGCTTCATACTTCGCCGCGTTGTTTGAGGCTTTGAACCCGAGCTTTAGGGAGTACTCCATTTCTGCCTCGTTCGAGCCCCGAATGATGAAGCCGGCGCCACATCCTTCCTCGGTTGAGGACCCGTCGACGTAAATGACCCACTCTGGGACCGAGTCGGGTTTCCCCACGATTGGGTGCTGAGCCGCGAGGGCCGGCGTGGACTCCGGCCCCTTGCTGGGGATGGTGCACTCGACGATAAAATCGACCAAGGCTTGTGCTTTGATGGCCTGTCTTGGGCGGTATTTTATGTCGAACTGGGACAGCTCCCACCTCAACTTTTCTAATCGACCCGAGGATTCTGGTGAGGCGAGGATAGCCCCCAGCGGGCGCTCGGTGATGTTCCCCTCTGAACACGGAGACGCGACCGCGTAGATCCGTCTTGCCTGAATTCGGGGCAGATGCTAATTGGTGCTATCCCTCCACCTCTCCGAAGATACCAAGTTGATTTATGACACCATGTATCGAAGGTTTAAACGGATGCGGCCGATGTAGCAGACTTCGTCAGATTCCCCCTCATTTGAGGGGTTTTTGATTGTGGGGACGCTCTTCCCTGCAGGCGCAAGCCCCTGCAGTTAATTACGCTACCGCATCGCGGTAACCACTTTCTCCTTCTCCAGATGGTCATTTCGTGTCGTGGGTGTTTGTTTTATTTTTGGTTGCCCATGGATTGTATACGGAGACTAATTTATGTTGTCGCCCGTAGGGCGTGGATTAGTCCAAATCTGTATTTTCTTAGATTTGGGTTTGGGATTGGGTTTAAGGATATGTTAGTCTCATTTGAGACTAAGATCAACTTAAACGTTTTTATTGAGGATACGTTAGTCTAATTTTAGACTAAGATCCACTCAACGGGATCATTTAGATCCAACAAGAGAGCATTTGGCCTCTGTTGTTTAGTTTAGGAACATTATGGTCAATTACCAGTTTAAGGACATGGTGGTCCAAGGTTAAGGACATCATAGTCCATGGGCTTAAGGACCCCACAGTCCGAGGTTAAGGACATCATAGTCCGTAGGTTTAAAGGGACCCCACAGTCCGAGATTAAGGACATCATAGTCCGTGGATTTAAAGGGACCCCACAGTCCAAGGTTAAGGACATCATAGTCCGTGGGCTTAAGGACCCCACAGTCCAGTTTAAAGACGTCATCGTCTATGAAATGTATGGTTGTCGGGACCCGTCACCTCTCCGAAGACGTTGAAGGATTACAACGACGTATATCAGAGGGGTTCAGAGATGTACCCTTGAACCAGTTTTGGTTGAGAGATCTGTAGTCTAATTTGAGACTAAGATCAAAAGATTTGTGAGCATATGGGCTCAATTAATCTAAATTGAGGACTTATGGCCAATCTTAGACTAAGTCCAGTCAATTTAAAAATGTTTAACATTTATTTTGGGCTGTTGAGCATTCATTTGGGCTTGGCCCTTTTAACAATGCCAAGCATTGATTTAGATTCTGACAATGTTTTGTCTTTTATTGAATGCTGAGCATTCATCAGAGCTCTGGGTTTATTAAAGAACAATTTATGTTCTATCTACGCAGCACATGGTGCGCTTGGCGCTTTGCTCCTATCAAAAGAGCGCAGTGCGCTTCTTCCAAATAGCGCACACATGAGGGACGCGTGTTGTGCTTGGCGCTAGCGCCAGTTAATGAGCGCAGAGCGCTAGTTTATGAGCACATTGCGCTAACTGATAAGTAGCGCACACGTGAGGGACACGTGGTGCGCTTGGCGCTGAGCGCCAGTCCAAGAGCGCAAAGCGCTAGTTCAAAAGCGTAAAGCGTTAGCTGTTAATTGGCGCACACGTGAGGGACACGTGGTGTGCTTAGCGCTGAGCGCCAGATCAAGAGCGCAAAGCGCTTCTTCTTAATATGGAGCACTAAGGCTCTTTTTATGCAGCGCTATGCGCTGAGAATTAAATTCCCCTTTAAGAGACTTTGTCTCGTGGATTTAAGAACAAAGTTCTCAGTTTTACAGGAGATATTTCAATCTCTTATATTGATTGAAAGGCTTTGCCTTTATGGATCTATGATCCTCAGAGAATTGAAATATTCTTCTCCCCTTTTTATAATGAGGTGTTCATGATCTCCTGAAAGACAATTTGTCTTATAAATTTATGATCTGTGAGAAGAATTATGTTCTTATTCTTTTATGATGAGATCTTTTGATCTTTTTGTGAAAGACTTCTGTCTTGTAGATCTATGATCTTTAAAGAAGTGAATTCTTCTTTTCAATTATGAGATGATTTCATCTCTCTGTTCATTTTTTTTACCTTGAAGAAACTCTTCTTTTTCTGAGAGCTCGGCTCTTGAGATCTTTCAAAGCTTATGGGGGGTTCCTCTCTCTATTTCTGAATCTCCGAGACTTGAAGTCTTGGGGCCTTTATATAGGGCAAGCTGATCAGTTCAATCAGTTAAAGAGATCTTTTCTCCAATTGATTCGGGGAATTTCCCATCGTTGGATCTTTGATTCAAAAGCTTCTGGTTTACAGAAGGCAATCTTCTTGTTTTTAACAAGATTGGTAAATCTTTCCATACAGAATTTATTCTATGTTTTGGTGATTTTTAATCACCATTGGATCATTGATCCAACGGTGCTCTGATTTACAGCGCACAATCTTATTGTTTGGATTTTTGAGTTGACAGTGGGGATCTTTTAGTTCCAGCGTTAGCGCATCCGTGCTTTGCATATGGTGCGCTGCTTAGAGCGCAGCGCACGTAGCGCTATCGCACCCGTGCTTTGCACGTGGTGCGCTGCTTAGAGCGCAGCGCACCTAGCGCTAGCGCACACGTGCTTTGCACGTGGTGCGCTCCTTAAGGCGCAGCGCACTGAGCGCTAGCGCATCCGTACTTTACACGTGGTGCGCTCCTTAGGAAGCAGCGCACTTTGCGCTGCTTCTGAAGCGTTGCTTCATTTTCAAAATTTGAATTTTGAACAGTGCTTTGCTCTGATTGGGGAAACAAATGCCCTCCCACCGTTGCGCTCACGTGGCCCATACGTGAGTGCAGCGGTGGCAGCATCTGCGCCCTTAGATCAACTCAGAAGTTGAAACGGCATCTCAGTGCCTATAAATAGGATTCTTGGCCCTTAGGATGATTTATGTTCATCTTTCTTCTTGTTTTCTGAGAATTTTTATTCTCCCACAGAGTATAGCTCTTTGTCTTAAGAACATTTTTTAAGAACAGAACTCTATCAAAACTTAGGTAAAGATTATATCTTTTAAAGGATTATTTAAGAATTTAGGCTTTCACCCATTAACAGAGCTTTGCTCTTCATAGATCTTTGATCTAAAGGAAATCCTTTTAGGGTTTCATTAATAGAGCTTTGCTCTCTTGGAATCATAGATCTAAAGAGATCTTTCTTGAGATTTCTTAACCCATTAATGGAGCTTTGCTCTTTTTAAATCTCATAGATTCATTAATCTTTCATCAAGAACTCTGAAGAATTTGTTCATGGATCTTAAAGACCATGGAATTTTATTTCATAAAAAAAGTTTTATTTTAAATTTTTCTGATGGTTATTCCATCATTTCTTCAGAGCAAGGCTCTTCAGGAATTTTTATTCCTTCATCATTAGGATTTGACAGATGTCACTCTGTCACAGAGCACTGCTCTCAAGGGGATATTTACTCCTTAGCCCGAGGGGTTTCTCATTAAATGAGAATCAATTGAGGATTTACTCACTTAATTGGCAGTCTCATCAAATGATGAGGCTGTTTGATTAATGATGAACTGTCATCTAGATTTTGTGGGTCCCCGTTTGGTCCTCTTTTTACTGCATTGCAGTGTGGTATAAATTTAAAGTACTTAATGACAGTGCTTAAACTATAGCATTGGCGGCTGACAATTTGTTCTTTCCCCGCGCAGGTACTATGTCTTTCGACACTTCTTTCCCGTTCGTCTGCTCGGAAGGCGGGTTCCCCGAAGCGCCCGTAGACCGAGAGGTTCTTGCGCTGATCAAAGACCATAATCCGGAGCAAAAGAGTCTGCATCTATGGGGTAGATGATACGATCAGATTATCAGAGGCCGCCGGAGCTTTTCTTGTGCGACACCCTCGGAACCTATCTCTGCGATCCCTCATGCAGATGCACCCTCGATAAGCTATACTGTGGAGGAGGTGAACTGGACTTCGGAAGGTCTCCTTCGGCCTTCTATCGCCGCAGTACCCGTGTAGCCGCCAGTGGCTTTGGATACTTTAGGACGACGTATATGTCAGGTGAATCGCGCTCTTAGGGACAGCCCTACAACATAGGACTAACTCCCTGTCACCCGGCCGGATACTTACAGTGGGCCCGATATATTTTATCGGCGAAGAAGTCGCAGCTACTGAAGCTCGGATTGTACCCTGTGATCTACGCTTTCTTGTTCCAATATTCTGCACCTCCTACATGGTGGATCAAGGCGTTTTTAGAGCAGTGGAACATTCCGACCCACACCTTCCTCCTTAGGATCGAGAGGTCTCCATTTCCTTAGAGGAATTTGCCGAGGTCTCTGGTTTACCCGTTAGGGGAGAGCATTACGAGGAGCTGCTTCCTCCAGATGAGTATATTTTTGCCACTAAATCAGTGGTAATGGGTCTTACCTCAGAGAACGCCATTCAACACCAGTTCCCAAGCTTGATAAAGGTGTTGAATACGTATGAGAGCCTCTTTCTCGAATCCGGAGGCCGCGGGGTTACTTTTACGGATTTCATCGCTCGTTTTCTCCGTACAGAAGTTTTATCGCGACAAGGTGAAAATTTTGCCAAACTTGATGATCCTTTCGGCTTTGGCTTGGATCGCCGGCCGATATTAGAAGCCGATCAAAAGGATTTCTTTCTTCCAAACGTCGCGATCGTCCCCTTTTCGGAAATTGCCGCTCCGGGTGTCGATGAGGAATCATTCTTTTTAGGGTTCCTTGGTTTATGGTTAAGCTGGTTCGCGCTTCCCATGCACCCTCGCTACATGAGGCCTTCTGTCTTCTACCCAGCGCATCGAATGGTTGCCGGGATACAAGCGGCCGTTGGGGTCGCTGGGTTAGCCCACCTGTATCACGGCCTCAGCTTGGTAGTGGATACTACTGAGCCAGGGGTGCAGCCTGCCAACTTCTCAATGCATTATTTCATCTCATAGCTCGAGTTGCACGTGCTTGGGGTCTTTGGTATCCACAAAAGACCTTCCTTTTACGACAGATGTAAATTCCCTCGGATAATGCGGCTAGTCGACGCATCCATCGTAAGTCCGACACCGCGGGAAGCTAGAGGTTTGCTCCTTCGTCCACGCACGGTTGGAGATGGCATGTCCTTTACTGATAAGAGTTTGACCATTAGCCAGGAATCCGCGAAAACGGTGTTGCCATTGCAGGACATCTTTAAGGACGGGGCCTCTGTCTTGAAAGCTCGGGAGATTCTTCATCTGTACTCCATCAGGCCGGGCTTTCTAGTATTTAAGCAAAATGATGCGGCGTTATTCATGAGATACAACTCGCATCGTTTCGCCCAGCAGGTGAGCTATAATCAGGGCGTCCCGCTTGAGGCTTTCTTGGCAGAACCTGCTGCTACAGAAGAGGGAATACGAAGCGCGCTGCATCATTTTATGCGTCTGAACATGGGGTCCAACTTCTTTATCTGCGAACCGAGATGTGTTCCGAAAGCCCTGAATGTGTATATGGCCTGGTATCAACATTCGATGGGCGTTGTCATTAGGGAGGAGAAGCGATTGCTGCTTGATCGCAAGAACACCGCTCCGGCTGGTAATCCAAATGTTCCTCTGAAGCGACGGACCATTGTTCGTCCTCCCTTAAGAGAAGTTACTGCGGTCGAGGTCCCGCATGATAGGCCCGAACTACCGATACCCCGTGCTCCCATAGAAACGGTGACTGTGGCGTCCTCCGAGTCCGGCGTGGGTTCGGATATCGGGACTCGTCGTCCCAAGGTGCCCGCCAAGCGTAAGCTTGTGCTGACAGCGACCGGTACTCGCTCGCAGAAGAAGAAGAAGAAGTCGATTCTTTCTGCCGACGTTGTATTTGGTCAGGAGCCTCATGCTCCTTATAGCGAGGGCTTAGGCGAATATGGGGCCAACGAGGGTCTATTCATAGCGCCAGATGATATGATCTGGAGGCTGCTATTGCAGCTTCCGAGCGATTAGCAAGCAACAAAGCGGGACTGGCCATCCTCGCGCAATCAAGTAAACATCAACCGTACCTTTTGTTATTGCATTACATTTTTTATTATCATGTTTTGACTGACATTTTTCCTTCTTTAACATGCATTTCCACTGAAGAGGCTCTCGCGGCTTCCCTCAAGACTTTTGAGGAGGAGGAGAGGATTCGCGCTTCACTGGGCGTTGGTATATTTCGGCTCATTGTGCCTTCATTCTCCTTTCTTATGGGTAATCTGGCCCCTTTTTCATCTTATCGCAGGGACTACCTCGACTCAGGTCATGCCCAGTACAGTGCCAACCCCGCAGGGTGATGCGGAGATGTCTCCAGGGTTAGCTATCGAAGTCCCGGCCTCCTCAATATTGCCAAAAGAGGCTTTACTTAAACAACCGATGACGGACGCCATAACGGCTCCAGAGGTAGCTCCTGGCGTGGAAGATGACGTCTCGTTGACGGAGGTCTTGAGAAGATCGGCTCTCATGGCTCGGGCGGAAAGGAAGCGCAGAATGCGTGCAGCGAGGGAACGTAATGCCGCCTTGGCCATGGGTGCAGGTTCGAGCGCTGCTACCCCTGTCCTTGCTCCTTCAGAGGGTGCTTCGGCCGCCCTGTCTACCGCTCATAGACATGAAGCATGTGCGGCTCGGGAGGCAATTGAAAACCGACCTAAGGTAACGTAACACCGAGTTCTTTTGTCAAAGTTTTAATCTTCAGATTCTCATATATCCTATCCTGCAGGGCCAAGTCTTGATGAGGAAGCGGTAGGTGAGATAGCGGCAATCGCCGAGCCTGAGGTAGCCACTCTTTCTCAAGAGTCGGGTACTGCCCCAATCGCCACTTTTTCCCCTTGCGGTTCCTTGCCATTGTCGGGCACTACGAGTGTCACGACGATTCTCGTGGAGTCAGGGGATGAAGCTACGGGTGGTAAAACCATTCCAACGGAGGAGGGTGAAGTCGTCCCAGCTCCCAGTGACGCCCTTGTCGCGGTTCCGACCGGCGACTCACCAGGCAGATTTTGGATTATTGCTTTCTCATTTATTCTGTAATCCCTTTCAATCTCTTCTGACAGTATTTCTCTCATTTCTGATGCAAGCATAGTGAGCGTTGAGGTTGTGCCACCCGAGGAAGCATCACCAGTTGCTGCTTTGACGGTGGCCGCCCTTTTGCCTTCTCCCGTGTCCTCCCAAATGCTGGAAGGTACGGATTTATGATCCATCGGTTTCATTGTAGGCAGTATACTTTATGTACTGACATTGCATTATTACATCCTTGCAGTAGTCCTTTTTGATCACCTGTATCAGGTGTTGCACCCACATTTCTCCTTCCAGTCAGAGATTGCCTCATCCAGTGGCGTTGGCGAGTACAACCTTTAGCTAATGTCTTCTCTTTTCTTTTACGGGCAGCCAAATCGTTTCTAATTCTTCTTTGTTTTGACTGCAGCACTACAGATTGAAGGAGGAGACGAAAGAACAGTTGCATCACCGGTACTCCCAGCCTTGCTACCTGCTGCAGCCGGTATAATAAGCTCCGTTGTTCATGAACCTTCCTTATTTCTTGAACCGTCATTTGACTGTGATTTGTTTTGCAGTGGTGATACCGACTTCAGCTTTGTTCGAGTCTCGAATCATAATGCCAGCGGGCCCCTTTTCCAGACGTCCATCTTCAAAATGCACCGTGAATAGTCTGCGCATATTGAGCGATTACATCGAGGAGCTTGATGCGGAGGCTCCTACATTCATTGCAAATTTTGCTGCCGAGATTAATCCTATGCTGGCGACGCTCGTGAACTTTCACAGTGAGGGCGTCGTAGAGTCTTTGGTTAATCACTGCAGGAAAATTGAGGCCTTTCTGCATGAGTTCGAGTTCGGACGTCCTGCTCCTGAGGTCCTGGCTGCAAACTCCCAGCGGGCTGCGTGGGTCGAGCAGAGCACTCCCTATTTCCGCCATCTTGAATAAGAAGCGGCCTTAAAGCGTAAAGAGTGTGAAGAGACTTCAAGCGAATCTGCCCGACTGCATACTCAGGTTGATACAAATGCTGCACAGTTGAAAGTTATCTTTGAGGGCTTTCTATGTTGCATCTCTGACGGGCTAACGTTGAGGCAGAAGCTCGACCTTATCGAGCGAGATGCGCAGAGTCGTGGGGCAGCTCAGCGGGTCATTGATGATCAACTTTCATCTTATTTGCAGCAACGGGCTCAGGTTGAAGCGGAGTTGGCCGCTGCAGCTGACCATGAAAAGGGACTAAAGGGAGTGCGCGAGCAATTGGTTGGTTTATTGAAAACGCCTCTCTCCCAATATTCGTTTTTGTATCAACCAACATTTGTAATTTTTAAATAAAATGTATCCATTTTTTTATCCTTTCATATGATGTAACTTGTACTCAATTGGATTTATAAATAAAAGATATATTTCTTTCGAACTATCTTGCGTTATTCCTTGCTTTCTTATCTTTTCCTTGTTGCCGGCATGTTACCTTAGTAAGCATAGCCTGTAGATGATAGAGAACATTCCGTCTTGAATTCTTCGAACGGTAGTGATGGCTTAGGAAGTAGGTTCAGATCTGCTGCCTAAGGTTTTTCAACTTTATGAGCCGTGAGGGTCTCATAAAGACTTTTCTCCCTATGAGTCGAGAGGATTTCGCAGGTGTATTTTCTTCTTTGGAATCGTGAGGATTCCTAAGTGTGTTTTTCTCTTGGGAGTCGTAAGGATCTCACAAGAGAGTTTTCTTCCTTACGAGTCGAGAGAACCCGTAGGTGTTTGATGAGATTGACATTATCCTCATTTCACGGAGTCAGGAGTTGGTCTGGGCGTTTCCCACGGGGTCAAGATTGACTTTAGCCGTGTTCCACGGGACCAGGATTTGCTCTGGATGTTTCCCATGGGATCAGGATTGACTTTAGCCGTGTTCCACAAGACCAGGATTTGCTCTGGATGCTTCCTACGGGGTCAGGATTGACATTAGCCGTGTTCCACAGGAACAGGATTCGCTCTGGACGCTTCCCACGGGGTCAGGATTGACATTAATCGTGTTCCACTAGACCAGGATTTGCTCTGGACGCTTCCCACAGGGTCAGTATTGACATTAGCCGTGTTCCGAAAGGACCAGGTTCCGCTCTGGACGCTTCCCACGGGGTCAGGATTGACATTAGCTGTGTTCCGTAAGGACCAGGTTCCGCTCTGGACGCTTCCCACGGGGTCAGGATTGACATAAACCGTGTTCCACTAGACCAGGATTTGCTCTGTACGCTTCCCACGGGGTCATGATTGACATTAGCCGTGTTCCGCAAGGACCAGGTTCCGCTCTGGACGCTTCCCACGGGGTCAGGATTGACTTTAGCCGTGTTCCGCAAGGACTGGGATCTGCTCTGGATGCTTCCCACGGGGTCAGGATTGACATTAGCCGTGTTCTACTAGACCAGGATTTGCTCTGGACGCTTCCCATGGGGTCAGGATTGACATTAGCCGTGTTCCGCAAGGTCCAGGTTCCGCCCTGGACGCTTCCCACGGGGTCAGGATTGACTTTAGCCGTGTTCCGCTAAACCAGGATTTACTTTGGATGCTTCCCACAGGGTCAGGATTGACATAAGCCGTATTCCACTAGACCAGGATTTGCTCTGGATGCTTCCCACGGGGTCATGATTAACATAAGCCGTGTTCCGCAAGGACCAGGATCCGCTCTGGACGCTTCCCACGGGGTCAGGATTGACATTAGCCGTGTTCCGCAAGGACCAGGATCCGCTCTGGACGCTTCCCATGGGTCAGGATTGACATTAGCCGTGTTCCACTAGGCCAGGATTTGCTCTGTATGCTTCCCACGGGGTCAGGATTTACATTAGCCGTGTTTCGCAAGGACCAGGTTCCGCTCTGGACGCTTCCCACGGGGTCAGGATTAACTTTAGCCGTGTTCCGCTAGACCAGGATTTGCTCTGGATGCTTCCCAAGGGTCAGGATTGACATAAGTTGTGTTCCACTAGACCAGGATTTGCTCTGGATGCTTCCCACGGGGTCAGGATTGACATAAGTCGTGTTCCGCAAGGACCGGGATCCGCTCTGGACGCTTCCTACGGGGTCAGGATCAATATTAGCGGTGTTCCACTAGACCAGGATTTGCTCTGGATACTTCCCACGGGGTCAGGATTGACATTAGCCGTGTTCCGCAAGGATCAGGATCCTCTCTGGACGCTTCCCACGGAGTCAGGATTGACATAAGCCGTGTTCCACTAGACCAGGATTTGCTCTGGATGCTTCCCACGGGGTCAGGATTGACTTAAGCCGTGTTCCGCGAGGACCAGGATCTGCTCTGGACGCTTCCCACGGGGTCAGGATTGACATAAGCCGTGTTCCACTAGACCAGAATTTGCTCTGGATGCTTCCCACAGGGTCAGGATTGACATTATCCGTGTTCTGCAAAGACCAGGATCCGCTCTGGAAGCTTCCCACGGGGTCAGGATTGACATTAGCCGTGTTCCACTAGACCAGGAAAGGTTGACTTTATCCGCATTTCACGGAGTCAGGGGTTGACTCTCGGTTTTCTGTGCACCGCCGAGTCATGGAACTTGGAATTGCCATGGTTCCGCTTTGCTGATGCTGCGTCTGCTGTAATGAGACAAATATTGAGATGATCTCCAGACTGTTTGTGAATCGTCGAGACTTAGCTCTCTTTCGGATGGAGCCTGGGGAAAGGTATGGTTCCTTCTTTGTTTGTGCCCCTGGATTGTATACAGGGATCGATGTGATCTCACCTGTAGGGCAAAAAGTTTCATTTTATATATTTTACTTTCCGCGATGCTCTATCATTTCAGCTTTTTATATCGCGAAAGTCGCGATTGCCCAATCATTTCGGCTATTTTTCACGGTGCCTGATTGAGTGAGATTTTGACTAGCTTATGTGCTTTCGAAAGATGAATCAAAGAATTTAGTAACCGCAATCAAGAACGGCGTCGCTTGATAGCTAGCCGGTGAGTACGGGTCGGTCCACAGGGATTTTGTGAATTTCCTAGTTGCTCTAACGAGTTAATTCCGATTGGGGTCGGATTGATTAAATCTAAAAACTAAATCTATCTAGATCTAAATCTTGCTAGGGTTAGGTTTAGGGTAGGTTTGGAAATGTAAATAAATCTCACCGCTTTCTATACCCAAATTAAGATCTATGAGGTGTTATGGTAATTATTAATAAAGGGGATTAGAACCATTCGGGAAGATGTTTCTTCCTCTAGGTTCTTGTCCTTCCTTTATCAATCCTTACCCTAACCTCCATGGAAAACATGCTCAACCGGGCCTTTATACTACGGTATCACCGCTACCTCGTGGGATAGGGTGCCGTAGGGAGCGGTGTGTGCATGTATGCATGGAGTCCTACAAAAATATATGACGGGCAAGAAAGGGATGAGAGATATTCATCTCTCAAAAACCTTCCCCAAAGCTAACCCTAATAAGCGAGGAGACTACTCGCTCATTAGGGAATTGAAGAACATTCTATCTATCTAACTAGGGTAAGGAATTAAAGATCTATACCAGGGCAATTAAATAAAACTACTTACTTGATGGCTCTCTCCAAACATTTACACAAGACTTGTCAGATCTGAATAGATGAAATGAAAAGAGGCATTGATGCTCTCCAAAAGAATTCTGAATTTTATTAATGAAAGGAGGCATAACCTAATACAAGGATTTGAGTTTCTATTTATAGGACATAGAAAACCCTAGGTTTACAATCGCCGTATATCTGCTTTTACAAAAATACCCCCTAAGAAAAAGACCTAGTCAACGCACCGCCAGAGCCACGAACTTTTGCACCGACACGGGCACAATCCGGCCGCGGTTCCGCGGCCAATAGCATGCCTTGGCCGCGGTTCCGCGGCCAAGTTGGGAGCTCGATGCTTCAGTTTTTCTGGTAACTTCCTGGTGCATGTTTTCTTCAATTGTCTTCAGTTCTTTTCTTAGATTGGCTTCTAGGTTTCTTCCAGATCTCCTCAGTGAATAATTGTAGTGGACTTTTACCGTTGCTTCGTGACGAAGTCTTGAACCTTGCACTGCCTTGTACTTTGTGAACTGATTTTCGTGTAGGCTTGATCAAGATTCCACCATTTATTGGTCGTAGTCTCACTTTTGTATCGTCTTTTGTCTTTTTCACTGTTTTTGTCCCGAGAATCTGTAACCTGTAACTAAGTAGCAGACATGGGTCAAAAGCACCTGTTTATTTGTAAAATGACTAGAACTGGGGAATATAATAATGCAATATTATGATATGAACAAATACCCCCAAACTTATCTTTTGCTCGTCCTCGAGCAAACCTAGTTTTATTCTCAACAAAAACCTAAGCTCACTTTCGCAGGGAATCGCGATTGCACTGAGCTCGTGCAACAAGCCGCTAAACCTCTAGGTGTCCCTAGTAGGAGAAGTGTTGTCTCCTGAGGGTTTTCAGCGGATACTACCCACAAAATCCTATCAATTAGGCCCATTGACTTTTATTTTCCAATTAGGTTTTCTAACAAGAACTCTATTATCTTCGAATCATAAATTATCCACCCATATTCTTCATGATTCCTTATCATTTAATTTAAGATTATATATATTCTTGTGAATTCACTTAGCTTTCGGCATCTCTTAAGTTTTCCTTCTAGGGTTCTATCTCAACTTAGGAATTTTTATCATCTCTACTAAAAATACAAGTCATATTCTTCATTCCTATCTCTTATCTAAACCCCAATCACATACCCCTACGTGTGTGTATATATCACCCCTACACTTGGAAATTCAAATCAAGCAATCATACTCTTGTCCGTTGTCCAAAGCACTTCTTAATTGGTGAATTTTTAGATGAGTTTCGCTCACACATCCTTCATACGATCGTTAATACTTCTTGAGGTACCAACAACCGATTACAAGATGTGTTTGCACATTTAAGCGTAATTTCTAGTCTTGTAACACCTAAGGCTTTAGCAGTGACTCCCAAACCAGTTGGTCTAAGGCACTAGGTGATGAAACACCCTCGGTAAATATTTATTTTATTTTTTCAGCCTTAAGTAATCACAAAATTCAGTGTTCATTTTTTTATTATCTCTTTATTCACACTTGTATTTTTTTTTCTTCGTACTAAGGACTTTAGACAAGAGCATTTCAAGGTCTCTTCTACTATTCCAAGTTTCAAGATTCGCGTTTGTGCAAATTGTAGGGTATACATTTTCAGAATTCAGACTTAAGTTAGGAATTATTTTTCAAACTTATACTTTAATAAAAATATCAATACTTTTCCCTTGTTTTAACTTAGCCCAAGAAGTGAACTCAAAATTTGCCTATTTCTAAATAACTACAAAGACATATACTTTCTACCGTTAAACTTTTAAGAATGGTTATTTTTAGGGCTTTTAATTTACTAAGTAGAAGATATAGTTGTTCCTAACTAGTCAACCTTTTTGTCAAACTCAAGTCAATTATGGCCAAAATTGAATACTTTAATTTTTATAATTTTTGAAATTTTTCAAATTTTTATGGGTTTTAAAATAAATATGCAAATGCAAAAATATACACATGAATGCGAAGGAAGAAGGCTTACCGAGCATACCCCCAAACTTAAACTTGACAGTGTCCTCACTGTCATTCCACACCAAGAGGGTCAAAGATGTCGGCACTCCCCTGTTTATTTATTTATAATTTTTTATATATTTTTTATTGTTAAAAGAAAAACAAAAATATATATACATATATACAACAAGGTCCTCCCCAAACTAAATAAGGCCTTACACAGACCAAACGTTAGCACCAACCATTCAAAAATTCTATCGTGATAATGGTAGGGTTGGTGGAAGAATGGAGTGTAGAGGAAGGAAATGAGAAGCACATGAGACCGAATGGGAAGAAAGGTAGAATATGGTCTCGGTGGAGGAGAAGAAGGGCGGAAAAGAGAAAGAAGTGTAGCACGATCTTGAGGGTGTAAATCGAGCGAATAAATTAGCACAATTTGTGATGACCGATGTGTTAAAAGCGATTGTGTAATCTATCAACCCGTCGAGAAATGGGGTCAAATCCCTTAAGATTCGCAAGAAAATATGGGTACGTCGAACTTGGTAAACCCTCCATTGAAAATGGAAACGCGATGGAGTCTTGCATGGTCGAAACGATTGGAAGGACGAAAGGGGGTGATTTAGGGATAGTCTTAATCTCACCTAAGTAATCTGTCTCGAACTTGAAGGATTCCATCAATAGTTCGAAATGATAACCAACCGAGTCTGATGATTCAACTAACTCATCTGAAAATTCAAAGGACTCAAACTCGGGCGGTGAGTCTTCAACATCGTCCGAAAAAGTGAAACACTCGTAATCATTATCGTCTGTGAGAACTGTGTCAGATTCAAAGAGAAATTTTTTAAGCTCACAGTCTTCAAGCGTGATCTTTTGCGTGGTCGGAACGATGGAAAGGATGGAGGATGATTTAGGAAGTATAACAGTTAAAGGTTCAGGAGGATGATTTGGAAAATCCGACACATCAAACAAAAATGGTCCATCCTCAATATTATCCTCAATACTCTCCTCAATACTATCCTCATAATTCTCCTCAATATTTAGCTTATCCATGCCATTATCATCAAAATCAAGATGCATATGAGGTTCGGTAGAAATAATTAATGACTCGGGATGATGAATTGGAGATAAAATTTCAGTCAAATTTACGGGTTCATCATCCAAAATATTCCCGACGTCTATATCCTCAATCAAGTGAAAATCAATTTTTCGGACACCTCATCAAAAGCATGGATATCAATTAATTCAGGTTCTAGAGTGGAGGTGTAGAGGTCAAAAGGATTGATGATGGTTTCACTCGAAAAAGACCCTTCACATTCTAGCAAATCAAGCACTACAAAGTCACACAACTCATCATTTTGGACACTTGTTTGAAAACTGGAGTTGTTGAATTCAATGGGTAATGGGTAGGTTTGATTTGGAAGGATGCACAGCCATTCTCTCCTCTCAAATTATCAATCTGTCCAACCGCCTCCTCATACATTGGAAAATTTGGAGCTAGTTGAAAACCAGCTACCGGTTCATTAGGTTGCATAAGGGTGACAATGGACGCATCCACATTTCTAATCATTTTGTTTGTTGCTAAAATATAAGCTTCCAACGACTGTTCCAAACTAGACATGGGTTGTGAAGGGGTTTCGGTAAAAGATTCAAAATTGTGTGGATACGTGAAACTCCCAAATGGCTGTGTAGAAGCAATGTCTAGTGAAGGTGGGAAAGTCGGGTAGGACTGGTAGGAATTGGATGGTTGGACAGGAATAGGATCAACATTTGGATAAAAAGGTGAATGGACTTGTTGATCCCTAGAACTGGATGTATGGAGAGGAGTGAAAGATCGGCTACGAGATTGTTCAATGTGTTCAGCAACAGACAAGGGTTTTGGAGTTACAATAGGACTCGAAAAGGTAGTATCAACGTAAGAATGTGGTGAAGGTTGACACGGTTGATACATAGTGGATTGCAAAGTCGAACTGTTTCTCCTAAACGCTTCTATTCGATCTTTCAAAGAAATTTTTGGCATGGAGGGGTCGTCCTTAAATCGACCGAAACAATTCGCGTAAGAGGCAAAGTTAGGTTCAGGATACTAAAGTTCGACAAGAGATTTATGAGGTGGGGTACCCATGATGGAAGAAGGAAAAGAAAAAAAAGGTGGGTGTAGGTGGGATGCAAGTATTTCTTAGCGACAAAATTTTGCAAGTTTTTATAAAAAAATTTCCTTTTTTCTTTTTTATTTGGAACTTTTTGCAAAAATTTTGATAAAGGGCTTAGACACACTTTCAATCAACCATAAATGCACAATCGGGCCTAGATCTAGGGTTACCTAGGTCAGCTAGACAGCTCCTAACTGTTCCAAAGGGCTAGAAATAGGATCTCAAACCGCCTCTTCACCGCCAATTGCGGCCAGGTAAGTGCCAGGTGAGTGGGAGGCTCTCCACTACAAGTAGTGGCCCTAATTAAGTAACCACTCGCCTTAGACACACTTACCTAGACACCGCAAAATCAGGTTAGGATCAACGGCCGATGCCTACAACTAGTCCTCTGTCCTATTGAGCTCGACGTCCTTAGGGCTGAGTCTAGTATTTTTTAATTAAATATTGGTCAATGCAAAATGCCTTTTGTAATTTCTGGGGTCCTGGGAAGGATGATGAAATCCCCACCCAATCTGGATTGGTTTCAAGCCCCTTAAAGTCCGATTAAAAATATGCAAAGCAGTAACAATCACTTGCAATTAAATTTTTTTATTTTAAGCACGGCGCAAAGAATCCTGCACAAGATTTGTTATTGGAAGGGGGAAGATTTTTTTTTAAGCGCAAAGAATCCTGCAGGAGATTTTTACAGAAAATATATCGAGATTTGCAGAGGAGAGAGAAGGGGAGCTTACAGAGGAAATTTCTTTTGCTGAAGTCACCAGATAACCGCGGATGCGCGGTCACAGCAAGCCTATGGCGGCGGAATCGCGGTCTTCTGGACTGTTCAGGTCCTGAAAATTTTTCTGGTCTGTTGATGAGGTCAGCAGACCGCGGATGCGCGGCTAGATGGGCCCTCCGGCGGCGGAAACACAGTCGCTTTGACGTTTCGGTTCTCAAGAATTTTTCTGTTCCGCCGTTATGATTTTCTTCTGTTTTTCAGATCTTCGATTTTCTGTTTTGATCTCTGGAGATTTCCAAATCCGATATTGTTCTTTGGTCCTGTAAAATTCAAACAAAAATACCCTTCACAAAATAACAAAATGATAATTTTTTATATTTTTTAATTTTTCAGTTTTTTATGATTTTTCAATTTTAGATTAACCCGAAATTGCAAAAAGGAAATAACACGCCATCCCCGGCAACGGCGCCATTTGCTTGAATTGGTTTATGCGCTTTTTGTTCCCCCAATCTGAGCAAGGCTCATTTGAATTTTGAAAATTCAAATTTTCTGAAGCAACGCTTCAAATTCCGTGCGTTGCGCAGTGCGCAAGCGGTCCACAGTGCGACACGTGTCTGCGTAGTTGCGCAAGCGCACCGCTGCGCGAAGCACTGTTGCGCAAGCGCACCGCTGCGCGAAACACGGTTGCGCAAGCGCACCGCTGCGCGACACGTGTCTGCGCAGTTGCGCAAGCACCGTTGCGCAAGCGCACATCTGCGCGACACGTGTCTGCGCAGTTGCGCAAGCACCGTTGCGCAAGCGCACATCTGCGCGACACGTGTCATTCATTGGGGAGTTGTGCAGAAACAGAATGAAAATTTGATGAAATCTTTTCTGTTTTTTCCAAAACCAGAAGATTTTCTTCTGCCTTTGGATCAAAGATCCAATGGTGGGAAATTCCCAAAATCATTCAGGAAAGATTTTGTTAACAAATTCAACAAATTTGTGAGCACTATAAATAAGATCCCAGACCTCATTCAAAGGGGATCAAAAAGAAGAATCAACTTCTGGCATAAAAAAAAAGAGAAGAGAAAGAACTCTTGAAGATTGATCAAGAACATAAAAAAGAAAAAGGTAAAAACTTCTGAAGAACAAAGGATTAAAAGTGAATAATTCAATAAAAAGAAAGAAATAGTGCCTTGCACTTGATATGAACCCTTGGTTCTGTGAAATCAGGGAAAACAAGAAGAAAAAAAACTTGTTTTCCTTTGATCCAAATTTAGATCAAAAGTGCTATGCACTTTTGTTCTTAAATCTGGAAAATTCTTGAGTTTCTGCACAAGTGCAACTCATTATTTAAAAGGGCCTGGCCCAAATCAAATCACAAAAATAATAAAAGGGCAGAGCCCTGTTTGGAAAATTCTTGAGGGCCTGGCCCAAATCAAATTGCAAAAATAATAAAGGGGCAGAGCCCTGTTTGGATTGATTCTTTTAGTCAGGCAAAGCCTAAAATAAATATAAAAAAAATTGGACTTAACCCAATCCTGGCTGTAAGTCCTTAAAATTAAATTGATTGAGCAAAATGGCTCTCCTCAACCAATTTACGTCCGGTTCGAGGGTACATCCCCGAACTCCTTTGACATCCGTCGTTGTAATTCCTCAACGACGTCAAAGAGGTGACGGGTCCCAACGACCACACATCGATGTGGACTGCGGGGTCCTTAAACTCGTGGACCGAAACGTCCTTAAACTAATATTGGACCGAAATGTCCTTAAACTAATATCCGTCCCCAAAATGGGAATATGGACCGAAACGTCCCTAAACTAACATTGGACCGAGACGTCCTTAAACTAATATCGGACCGAAACGTCCCTAAACTAATAATGGACCGAAACGTCCTTAAACTAATATCGGACCGAAACGTCCCTAAACTAATAATGGACCGAAACGTCCATAAACTAATATCGGACCGAAACGTCCCTAAACTAACATCGGACCGAAACGTCCGTAAACTAATATCGGACCGAAACGTTCCTAAACTAATATCGGACCACCACGTCCCTAAACTGGCACAATAGAGCCCAAATGCTCTTTTATCGGATCTAAACGGTCCCGTTAAGTTGATCTTAGTCTCAAACTGGACTAACGTATCCTTAACAAACGTTTAAGTTGATCTTAGCCCCAAACACGGCTAACGTATCCTTAAATATTCAAATGGATTATAAAACT
Organism: Agapanthus africanus; assembly: GCA_030015575.1. Lineage (NCBI taxonomy): Eukaryota > Viridiplantae > Streptophyta > Magnoliopsida > Asparagales > Amaryllidaceae > Agapanthus > Agapanthus africanus. Next base: position 966,834,953 of record CM057338.1, read on the forward strand.
CCCAATCAACTCTGGTTCGAGGGTACATCTCCGAGCTCCTTTGATACATGTCGTTGTAATCCTTCAACGACGTCAGAGAGGTGACGAGTCCCGATGGCCATACATTAAATTAATCACTACGTTGAGTTGATCTTAGTCTAAAACAAGACTAACGTATCCTTGACGAACGTTTAAGTTGATCTTAGCCGCAAGGCGACTAATGCATCCTTAAACTGAAAACACCAAACCCAAATCTAAGTAAATACGGATTTGGACTAATCCACGTCCTACGGGCGACGGCATTACTCAGTCTCCGTATACAATCCACGGGCAACCACAAACAAAACAAACACCCACGACACGAAGTGAAATTCTGGAGAAGGAGAAAGTTGTTACCGCGAAGCGGTAGCGTAATTAACTGCAGGGGCTTGCGCCTGCAGGGAAGAGCGTCCCCACAATCAAAAACCCCTCTAGCGAGGGGGAATCTGACAAAGTCTGCTACATCGGCCGCATCCGTCTAAACCTTCGATACACGGTGCCACAAATCAACTTGGCATCTTCGGAGAGGTGGACGGATAAAACCAAATAGCATCTGCCCCGAACCTCAGGCACGGACGCGCAGTCCAGGCCGCCGTTCGGAGGGGAACAGATTCTGGCACGCCCGGTGGGACCTTTTCCTCTTTCCACTCCACACTTCGTGTGTCGTCTTCGCGAACCAATCGCGGTTTGTTAAATGGTTGTCTTCGGATTTCAAGTTGCTAAGATTGGGTCTTTTACCTGGCGCAGAATTCAAGATTCAATGGCCACCAACTGCACCAACTGCTTGAAATGCCACTGCAACGGACGCTCCACCTCACCGAGAGGTGTAATATATGGGCCCCAAGCGGCTTCCTTCCTGACTCTGCCGGTAGATCAGGTGACCCAAGCCACCACCGGCTTGTTCTTCTGGACCATGGTCCCACCTACAAGCTTCTCCGCGCCGACACCTGCACCGGAAGTGAACAAGAAGTCGGTATTCGACCGACTTACCGCTACCACGACCCCTGTCAACGGGTCGCCCGCTACTAAGCCGACAGCCTCCGTTTTTACCAGGCTAGGTCAGAACCATAAAGTGGCCGTCCCAAAGAGGGCAACGGCCGCTGCTTTGGAGGTCGTTAAAGCGGCTTCTCCCATCAGAGAGTCGGTCTTCACAAGATTGACGGCTCCCAATCCTCCCCCAGCTGGTCAAAAGGCATCAGTCTTCGATAGGCTGACATCGGCAGTTACCCCACACTCAAACAGGGGGCAACAAGAAACCATCTCGATTTCCGAGCCAGTCCCAACGGCTCGTCGGGCGAGACGTCGCCATTGGCGACGAGTAAGAAAAGCAGGGGGCAACTCTCCCTCAGGGCTAACCCCACCTGCTCCAGTGGTGGAGGTCAACGCCGCTGTTCCAACTGGGAACAGCTTTGAATTGCTGAGGAAGGTGAGAAAGAACTCTCCAATTGCTACATTGAAAAGATCTCCTCCGCCTAGGGAAAAAGCTCCGGAGACAAAGCAGGAACAGCCCTCTCAGCGGCTGTCGTCAAAAATTTATAAAGTTTGGCGGAGGGTTCAAGACTCCGTGATTGACTCAGACCACTTTCGTCACCAGAAAAAGGCAAAGGTGGAAAAGAACAAAAACCGCCCCATTAAACAGTAGGGGGCAACAAATGTTAGGATGCCCACTTCAACGGCTCCTTCAACCTCAATGGTCCACAAAAGAAAAAGGCCAGAGAAAGCTCCTGTGACACTGACAAAGTTTAAGAGCGGTGAACCTAAACGCCCCAAGCCAGAGGGCATAACAGTTCATACGGTTTATATGGCTTCTGGAAAGGAAGAAAGTCGTACTTCTACGGGTCACCGACCACTTACCCGATCAGTGACCAAAGCTCAGGAGCAGCAACAAAAGCTCCAGGAGATGATGATTACAATGGCTGCACTCACGAAGCCAAAAGAGAATCCTGGGACGTCCTTAGACGAACGCCAAGAGGAAGAGACCGACGCCGAGTTCCTCCGCCGAGTACTGGAAAAGAGAGACAAAGAGGCTGCTGAACAAGCAGCCAATATACAGCGTATGGGCCTCCTCTTCCAGGACATGATAGGGATGATGATACAACCAGATCCCCCAACTGAAGAACCCCCGATCGTCCTTGGAGATGATAGGGGAGAGACATTAAACCCTCAGCCCGTTCTATCAACAGCTAAAGATGATACAATCTCTAAGACTGATCTGGACGAATACATAGCCCAGCAAATAAGGGTTCATCATGCGGCAGAAGCAGCTGGACACGTCGTGAAAACGGGGCGACCATATCCAGGCTGGTATGACCAAATCAGGTACCCGCCGGGCTACACAATCCCCAAGTTTCATGTCTACAAAGGGACCGGCAATCCCCATCAACATGTTGCCCAGTTCAGGACGCTTTGCGGTAACATCGGCGGCGACGACAAGCTTTTGCTTCGCCAGTTCGTTGGAAGCCTATCAGATACGGCGTTCGAATGGTATTCTGAGCTCCCCAATGACTCTATTAAAACCTTTGCGGAGATGGAGCTGCTCTTCACCCAACGTTTTGCAAGTGCCAGTGAGCGTACTCCGATGACGGCGTTGATTAACGCCAGGGTAAAACCCGGCGAGACGTGGGTTCAGTACGCTATACGGTGGCGTAATCTATGGTCGAAGTGTGAACAGCGCATAGAAGAAGCCCCTGCGGTGGGAATGTTTGTTGGAACCCTTGATCCACAAGCAACCATTTCACAGTTTATGATGTTCTTCAAGCCGACTTCCTTCCAGACTTTGATCGACAAATTAGCGCAGATGGACCAGATGGGCCATAAACCCCCTCTCCCGAAGCCGGACTCCCGAAACGATAAAGGAAAGGGAAAAGCGATCATTGTCGCTAATGCCCCACAACAACCGAGCGACTCGAAGCCGGTCGCTCGTCCAAACAATACGCGCCCATACGTACCCCTTGAGGACAGGATGGGACGCCCTTACTCTTTCCCCCGTGATAAAACGAGGAGGCTATTCGACCTGGCGCTGCGCAACAGACTCATAAATCTGCCAGATCCAAAACGTCCGTTGCAACCGAACGACGCCAACGAGCCTAATTACTGCCCTTATCATCGAGTGCTAGGCCATCCGATTGAGGATTGCTACGTTTTCAAGAATTGGCTTGAGAACCAGTACCGTCAGGGCAAATTTGCGCTATCTGACAAATGGAAGGTGAATCCTCCGCAGCCCCACACCTCTAAGGGGACGAATACGCCGGGGGCAACATGCTCCGTTATTGAAGAAACTCCCTGGGAGGTTGTATTATCAGCCAAAACGAGGAGAATGCTAAATGATCTTCAGACCTGTCCAGCGATCAAGTGGAAGAACCCCTTAGAACCGCAGGTTATTGAGAGGATGTTGAAGCCACGACCGACTCCGAAGACCGATGGTGGGAGTTCAAGCGCTCATAGTCAGCCGTCAAAATCTGCGAAAAAGAAGAAGAAGAAATCTAAGAAGCCCGTGAAGCCTGGCGACAAGCGCACGGAGCTACAAAAGCAGATCGACGCACTGGATGAGTACAACCAAAAGGCGCGGACTCCCATTACGCTCCAAGATTTCCTTGATCACGTCTTCCAAAAAGAAGATGAGGGAGAAAGTTCATCGAATGAATCCGGGGAATATGTGGCGAGCTGTCATATGATCTCCCATTCGACCACGAACGATGAAGGGACTTCTGGCACTGAAACGCTGGGGGCAAATGCCGAATCAAGAGCCTCAGGGTTATCAGTTGAAATGATTAGCGCGTTTCTTAATGAAGCTCGGTTGAAAAGTAAAGCTGATCAAGAACGCGAGACGGCTATATTCGAAAGGGCCAAGCGCCAGCGACTTGAGGAAAGAGCTGAGGTGATCCCGCTGGAGCAAAATGCCTCCACCGCTGACAAAGGCCAGTTCAAGATAAAAAAGAGGTTTGCTAAGGCCATATCGATAGGCATGAAGCTACCACCCTCTGAAGAAAAAGTTACTGGCGTGGTAGAAATGCACCCCTCTTATTGCTTATATCATCAGAAGGTCTCGCATCCCACCCAAGATTGCAAAGCTTTCGATAAGTGGTGGCAAGGATACGTCGCTAATCGACAACGCTTTAAACGGGAAAAGCGTAAAATTCGTCGGGAACAAAGAAACACGACCAAAGAACTTGAAAGAACTGCCAACAATTGTCACATGATTAACACCGCCAGGTCACAAGTGCCTACATTTGGGAGCGATTCCGATGAGGAGCTAGAGCTTGGCCCCCTCTTCAAAGAATCCATTTCGGGAAAAGAAGAAGAACCGAAGGCTTGCGAAAATATACAGCTACGCAATCGGATGCTACCTGAAAAGAATCTCGGACCCTTAAACAAGAAAAACAAAGGGAAAGAGAAGGTCTCTGAAGACATCGCTTTGGATGACCAAGTTGCGGAAGAGTTAACCGCCAAGAATCCCCCGAAGAGGAATAAAGTAGATTACAATGTCTTGGCGCATCTGAGGAAGCTACCCTCACAACTCAGCATTCTCGATGCCCTATTGCTATCAAAAGAGGCGAGGGATTCTTTGATTAAGGCCCTATAAGATCCGGACCAGTTCCAAGCCTTCCTAGCCGAACAATAGATGAAGGATGAATTGGAAGAGGTGCACACAGCCGACGTTGCTTTTAGTGATGAAGACCTTCTCCTCGGGACGTGTGAACACAATCGCCCCCTTTATGTCTCAGGATACTGCCATGACATAAAGATAGGTAAAATCTTGGTCGATAACGGATCGTCTGTCAATTTACTCAATGTGCGAGTGTTAAAGGAGATTTGCATGAGTGTCCAACACCTCGCCCGGGACAAAATCACCATCTCCGGTTTCGACTCTCAATCCTCAAAGACTCTTGGATCTGTGATATTGACGCTACGCTTCGGGTTGCTCGTCACAGACATCAACTTCCATGTTATAGACGCCAAGACGTGCTACAATGCTCTGCTCGGCCGACCATGGCTACACGAGTACAATATCATCCCTTCTACACAGCATCAGTGCATGAAGTATTCTAGGGATGGCCTCGAGTACACAGTGGCAGGAGAGTTGAATCTGTTTTCCGTGAACGAAGTTCGCAAGTATGAAGATGCCAAATACTTCTTACCGAGTTTCGAAGACACGGAAAGGTGTCACAAACCGGAGAACAAAACTAACGCAACCATCCCTGTCTTCGGCAGTGACACCGAGGAGGAAGAGGATATAATTTATTCAGGTCCATCCCAATCCACCAGGCCAGGACCATCCGTTCCTTCATTGATCTTCGGTAGTGATTCAGAGGATGAAGTTCATGCTGTATTCCCTGCTCGGCCTTCAATACGAGTCTTCACTGATGAAGAGCGAAGTCTACAGATAACCATGGTGCCGCTTGAACATTACAAAGAACTGGATGCACTCGACACCAACAGCGTAGAAGAATTGCAGATATTCTATATCCCTCCCAGACGAAAAGGCGAGAAGGCAATCCTATTCTACCGCTCTGAAGAAAACAAGGTGGAAAGAGAAATTTGGCATGGCGCAGATCCCACGCTCGACGGGCTTCAGCCTATCCGTCTTCCCAGATATTATACCGAAGGTTTGAAGAAACTGCTGAAACGCCAGGGGATGTCCTTCACACAGACCGTTAGAAAAGCCAAATTCTATGACAAGGTCTAAAACGTTCCCGGGACTCAATGCAAATTGCCTAACGGGAGAACGGAAACAAAAGGGCTTGGGTATATCCGGCCAAAGAAACGGGAGCTAGTAAACAGCTGTTATGCCATGTATGACTTCGATGAAGAGGCGGACGCTCAATGGGAGGACGCTAATCCCGAATCAGCGAAAGTTCCTGACACAAAACCGCCCAGTCCATCGTCTAAAGACCAGGTGAGCAAACTTATAAAGGATGCGAGTCAAAAAGCCCGAGATGATCACGATCGTGAAATGGCAATCTATGAGAAAGCCAAGACACAGCGTCTCCTTCGACAGGCAGTAAAGAACGAAGATGCTGCCCCACGTCAGCCTGCTACAAAAAGGGTTCGACGCGAAAGCAAAAACAGGTCGAATGGCCGAAAAGGTGCTCGACAACCATAAAGCAGAGCTAAGAAGCCACGCATCCGAGAGTCGAGCGTTATTGACCTAGCCCTCATGAAGAAAATGGGTCAAGCATACTCATTTCCTCGGAACAAAACAAGGAAAATACTTGATCTTGCTCTAAAACATCAAATGCTTACTCTGCCGGAGTCTAAACACCCTGAGCAAGCGGGCGAAGTCTCCAACCCAAATTATTGCTCTTACCATCGAGTAGTAGGGCATCCGCTTGAAGATTGTTTCACCTTTAAGAATTGGGTTGAGGACCAATATCAGCTTGGCAAATTTGCGTTGTCTGACAGTTGGAGGGTAGCGCCGCCGCAAAAGCACGAACCCAAAAACACAAGGATGGAACCAACTCCGCATTGGGATTGGCAGAAAATTCGCACCTGCCATGTGATAACAATATTAAAAGAAGGGTCCGAGGACATGAACAACCTTCCTTGGTGCTTTGAAAGCGGCAGCGATGAGGTAATCTCAGAATTTCCACCAGCACCAAAAGAGCTGGAAGATGGAATCCATACTACTGCAGATAATCTCAAGAAAATTGAGTTGGGGACGGTAAATGATCCGCGACCGACATTTGTCAGCGAGCTGCTATCTGAAGAGAGGGTAGCTGCGTTAAAAGACGTCCTTGTGCAACATAAAGATTGCTTCGCATGGAACTATTCCGAGATGCCAGGACTAGATCCAGAGGTTGCTGTACATAGACTAGCAATATCCCCGGGTGTCAAGCCAGTTAAACAAGCACCGAGAAGAATGCGGCTCGAGCTTGAGATGAGCATAAATACCGAAGTCAAAAAGTTAATTGACTCTGGCTTTATCCAGGAAGTTCAGTACCCTGAATGGATCGCCAACATTGTCCCAGTGATGAAGAAAAACGGGACAGTGCGCGTATGCGTAGACTTCCGAGATCTTAATAAAGCTTGCCCGAAGGATGATTTTCCAGTGCCAGTCACTGAACTGATGATAGACAATACATCCACTCATGAGGTTTTCTCCTTCATGGATAGCTCGTCAGGGTATAATCAAATAAAAATGCATCCAGAAGACCAGAAGCACACAGCCTTCAGGACTCCTCTTGGTATATTTTGTTATAAAGTGATGCCCTTCGGTTTGAAGAACGCCGGTGCTACTTATCAGAGGGCCATGACGAAGATCTTCGACGAACTTATACACGAAATCGTTGAATGCTATGTCGACGATCTCATGGTTAAAAGCAAATCATACGAGGAACATCTCGAGCATCTGAAGACTGTATTTCAACGCCTTCGGCAATACAACTTGAAGATGAATCCTCTTAAATGTGCGTTCGGGGTTTCCTCGGGCAAATTCCTGGGATTCGTCGTTCGACACCGAGGTATTGAAATAGATCCGTCAAAGATTAGAGCGATCATGGAAATGCCTCCGCCGAGGACTCTCAAACAGCTGCGGTCTCTCCAAGGGAAACTCGCATACATACGGCGATTTATAGCCAACCTTTCAGGAAAGTGCCGTCCTTATAGTCACCTGATGAAGAAGGGAACCCCATTCGTTTGGGATCAAAGATGCCAAGACGCACTGGACGAGATCAAGCAATACCTGCAGAACCCGCCGGTGTTGGCTGCCCCGGTTAAGGGGAAACCTCTCATTCTTTATACAACCGCCCTCGAAGGTTCCTTAGGCGCATTATGGGCGCAAGAGAACAATCAATGGAAAGAAAGAGCACTTTACTACTTAAGTCGGGTTCTGCTGGGGACAGAAAGCAATTACTCTCCCATTGAAAAACACTGCCTGGCGTTGATCTTCGCAATAACAAAGCTTAGACATTACGCATTAGCGCACGAGGTCCGTCTTATTTCAAAAGTGGACCCTCTCAAATATCTAATGTCAAAAGCCATATTAACAGGACGACTCGCTAAATGGGCCCTGCTCTTGATGGAATTTTCGATAACATATCAACCTCTCAGGGCAGTAAAAGGCCAGGCCATCGCCGACTTCCTTGCCGAGCATCCCATACCGGCCGATTCTCCTTTAAATTGTGATTTGCCAGACAGACATGCGTTTGACGCAATCGACGGTGGTGATACCCGTTGGGAGCTTTATTTCGATGGGGCATCTTCCATGAAAAAGCACAAACAAAGTACGCCAATGATCAAATCGGGGGTAGGACTCATCTTCGTGACTCCACAAGGAGGAATAATGCGCTACGCATTCTCTCTGACGGAGCCGAGAACAAACAATGAAGCCAAATACGAAGCTTTGATAGCAGGCCTCGAGATCGCCATTGATATGGGAATTGAAAGCCTCCTCATATATGGGGATTCCCAACTGGTCGTCAGTCAAGTGAACGGCGACTGCCAAACGTGCAAACCGGAGTTGGTGAAATACGGTGAAAAGGTACAACAACTGTTGACCCGAATTCCCTCCTATACTTTGGAGAGCATACCTCGCGCAGAAAACAGCAAAGCGGACGCATTGGCCAAACTTGCTAAAGAATTGGCTGACGAGAACCTCGATGACGTTAGAATCGTGATACAAAGCCGTCGAGTGCTTGCCCCGGCAGAAATACCTCCGGAATCATATAAAGAAAAGAGAGCAACCCAGCAGGCGACCCTACAAATAAAAGACCATGAGAAGACCGAAGACTGGAGAGAAGTCTTCATAGATTACTTCAAGTTCCACCGAATGCCTGAAGAAGCGTCCATAAGACATCAGCTCGTGAAACGAGCTCTGTCTTTCGCCTTCGTCAACGATACTCTATACAAAAGGACATTCGATTCTCTGTGGCTGATATGCCTAGGACCTGACGAAGCGAGAAGGGTCGTCCAAGAGGTTCACGACGGACTCTGTGGTTCCCACCAAGCAGGCCCTAAGATGAAGTTGAAGATAAAACGAATGGGCTACTACTGGCCCACGATGATCCATGACTGCATCGAATATGCGAAGCAATGCCACTCATGCCAAATTCATGGGGACTTCATCCACCAGCACCCAAATCCACTACATCCAACGGTGGCTAGCTGGCCATTCGAAATGTGGGGGACTGACATAGTCGGCCCCATCGAACCAGCATCGTCAAAAGGACATCGTTTCATATTGGCGACGATTGATTACTTCTCCAAATGGGCAGAGGCGGTACCGTTGAGGGAAGTAAAAATGGAGAACATTCTCCATTTCTTCAGAACGCATGTCATATACCGGTTTGGAACCCCGAGAAGAATCATCTCTGATAATGGGCCAGCCTATCGAAGTCATAAAATTAGCCGCTTCGCACAGCAGCACAATATATACTGGAGATATTCCTCAGTTTATAATCCGCGAGCTAACGGTCTAGCTGAGGCCTTCAACAAGACCTTGACGAAGATCATGAAGAAAACAGTGTCACGAAATAAGAGAGATTGGCACGAAAGATTGCAAGAGGCTCTTTGGGCGTATCGAACTACATTTAAAACGGCCACAAACACAACGCCATACGCGTTGGTATTTGGGACGGAAGCAGTACTCCCTCTCGAGATAGAATTACCCTCTCTGCGAGTGGCAGTCCACTACGAGCTAACAGACGAAGAAAATGCTCACCTTCGGTTTGAAGAGCTTGACGCCCTTGATGAAATCCGGCTTCTAGCACAGCAAAATCTGGAAGCCTATAAAGCGAAGATGACGCGCTCATATGAAAGATTGAGCCGGCCGAGGACATTCCACCAAGGCGAACTCGTGCTAGTGGTCAAAAGGCCCATGATCCCTAATCACGCCAAGCGGGGAAAGTTTGAGCCAAACTATGAAGGACCATACATCATTGATAAGGTCTACCAGGGTGGGGCCTATCTACTCATGGACATGCACGGTGAAAGGCCTTTCAGGCCAATAAACGGTCGCTTCCTAAAGAAATACTACGCTTAATGAGCCACAGCCTAGGTCAATGGTAGATGACGACGACTATGTCCGCTCGCTATCTTCCTGAGCTCAAGCTTTATAAGCAGTAGCCGGCCTTCTCCATGTCGGACCGAAATGTCCTTAAACTAATAGCAGACCGAAACGTCTTTAAACTACTACCGCAGTATCTTTAGGCTGACAAGATATAAAAAAAAACATAAAATAAAAAAACGGTATGTCCATAAGCAAAAAAGGGCACGGATGAAAACCCGAAAGGGCTCCGTGAGTAAAAACAGCAGGGCTGCCGGCGAGTGTTCGTGAAAACCCGAAAGGGCGCGACCTCGTAAAAAAAAGGGGAAGATAAAAATAAAAAAAAACAAAAAAAAAACGGTATGTCCATAAGCAAGATGGGCACGGATGAAAACCCGAAAGGGCTCCGTGAGTAAAAACAGCAGGACTACCGGCGAGTGTTTGTGAAAACCCGAAAGGGCGCAACTTCGTTAAAGAACCCTTACAGGGTCCTCTCGACCCTGTAAGGAGAAACCACTCGCGTGAGATCCTTACGACTTATAAGGGAACAACACACTTAGGAATCCCCACGATTCCTAAGGAGAAAATACGCTTGCGAGATCCTCACGACTCGTAAGGAGAACTCTCTTATGGGACCCTCACGGCTCATAGGATTTGAAAGTCTTAAGTCACAGAGACCTAAACCTGTGCTTAAGCAAACCCCCACAAACTTCCAATGTTGCCCTACAAGTGGTTCAATATTGACCCTTGTATACAATCCATGGGCGCGAATAAACGTTTCCCTAACCAAGGTCCATCCGTGACCGGGGATATGTTCGCATAACCCTTGTAAGTCCTCTCGATTTACAAGAAGAAAACCCCCCTGTAGGATCCTTACGACTTACAGAGGAACAAAACACTTAGGAACCCTTACGATTCCTAAGGAAAAAATACACCTACAAGATCCTCACGACTTGTAGGGAGAAATACCTTTATGAGACCCTTACGGCTCATGAAGTTAAAAGCCTTAGCCGACAGGACCCTAACCCTGGTCGCTAAGCCTCCTTTGTTCGACAACGACGGAGGCAAATGATGATTCGCTCCTGGCAATATCCCAGTTGCAGCGGTGCTGATGCCGAAATCGGTGTCCAATTTCAGGTTTACGGCGAAAGCCAGTAGGCCGCTCATGCATACAAAATAGCCGAAATGATAGGGCATCTTGCAATAAAAAGCAGCAAGTGAAATGTATGCATGCAAAATAGCCGAAATGATTGGGCAACTCGCAATAAAAAGCAACGAGTAAAGATAAAATAAATAGCCGAAATGATTGGGCACCGCGAAAAATAGCCGAAATGATTGGGCAATCGCGACCTTCGCGATATAAAAGCTGAAATGATAGAGCATCGCGGAAATAAAATAAAATAAAAAGAAGAAATGATAAAACTTTGGCCCTATAGTTAAGATCACATCGATCCCTGTATACAATCCAAGGGCGTAAACAAAGAAGGAACCACACTTCCCCAGCGGATTCCGTCAAACGACGAAGCCAAACCTCAACGGTTCATTTCAACCGAAGAAGCCAATGACTTCAACAAAAAATCCTCGACTCACGGATACAAACACTCCTTGACGAGAGCCTTCTGATCCGCGTCGACTCGCAGAGCCACCAGCGCCTCCGTGGGAACCCTCGACTCGTTTCAAACCCCAAGGACACAAATAATCCTTGGCGCTTGGGAAACAAATAATCCCTCGCAAAACTTCTCAACTCACGGATACAAACACTCCTTGACGAGAGCCTTCTGAGCCGCGTCGACTCGCAAAGCCACCAGCGCCTCCGTGGGAACCCTCGACTCGTTTCAAACCCCAAGGACACAAATAATCCTTGGCGCTTGGGAAACAAATAATCCCTCGCAAAACTTCTCAACTCACGGATACAAACACTCCTTGACGAGAGCCTTCTGATCCGCGTCGACTCGCAGAGCCACCAGCGCCTCCGCGGGAACCATCGATTCGTTTCAAACCCCAAGGACACAAATAATCCTTGGCGCTTGGGAAACAAATAATCCCTAGCAAAATACTCAACTCACGGATACAAACACTCCATGACGAGAGCTTCTTTGACTCACATCTCGGGCAGTAAGGATTCAAAAACTTACTTCCTGAACAATGGGACCCTGCAAGTCAATCCTAAATGGTCTCTTGCATACTATTCACGGGTCTCACTCTCTGAAGTCGATTATCGACAAAGAGGGAAACAACCGCTTACGAGCCCTCTCGACTCGTAAGAGGGAGAAATTCTCTTATAGGATCCTTTCGACTTATGAGAGAAAACCACACTTGGGGATCCTCACGATTCCTAAGGAGAAAATCCACCTACGAGATCCTCTCGATCCGTAGGGAGAAAAGTCTCTATGAGACCCTCACGGCTCATAGAGTTGAAAAGTCTTAGGCAGCAGATCTGAACCTGCGGCCTAAGCCATCGCTATATCTCGAAGAAACCAAAATGCTTACTCTATTACCTGTCAATCATGTTTATCAAGACAGCATGCTGATAATAAGAGAAGGGAGAAAGCAAAGAAATGATACAAGACATTGCAAAAAATGTGTATCTTTATTTATTAATTCAATCAAGTACATGGCGAATCGTACAAAAGAATAAAGAATGTATACATCTTATTCGAAAAAGAAAATTACAAGTATATTGATACAAGGGCAGCTACTGGGAAGGAAGCGTCTTAAATAGCCCTATCAATTGCTCGCGTACTTCCTCCCACGCCTTCTCCTGATCAACTACCACTGCCAGTTCAGCATCTACTTGAGCCCGCTGCTGCGCGAAGGATGCGAGCTCTTCCCCAACAACCTGCTGAGCTGCTTCTTGGCCTCGGGCATCGCGCTCAGCAGCATCAAGTTTCCGCTTCAGTGCTAGCCCATTAGATATACGCTTGAGAAGACCTTCAAAGACAGCTTTCACTTCAGCAGCATTCGTCCTAACTTCAGCACGAAGGCAGGCGGTCGCGTTTGAGGATTCCCGATGCGCCTTTAGCCGTAAAGCTGCCTCCTGCTCCAAATGGCGGAGATAGGAGGCGCTTTGCTCAAGCCAAGCTGTCCGTTCGGCGCTCGCGGCCAAAACCTCGGGAGAAGGGCGTGTCGACTCCAACCGATGCAGGCGAGCCTCGATCTCTCTGCAGTAGTTAACCCACGATTCGACGACGCCTTCGTTATGAAAAGTTACGAGCGCCGCCAGCATCGGGTTAACCTCCACAGCGAAATCTACGGCGGAGGGGAGAGCGTCCACGTTAAGCTCTTCAATATACCCACTCAGCATCCCCAAACTCATCACGGCACCTTTTGAAGACGGACGTTTCAAGAAAGGGCCCGCTGGTGAGAGAATGCGAAACTCAAAGGGGATCGGAGCTGGAACAATAGCTGCAAAACGAAACATGGTTAAACAATGATTCGAAAAGATGTTAAAGGATCATATAAAAAGGGGGTGGAATATACTGTACCAGCGGCAACAGACGGCAAAGCGGGAAGGGCCGGTGGCGTGGCAGTTCTTGCGTCCCCTCCTTCGATTTGTGGCACTGCAACAAGGAAGAGGAAAAGTCAGATACGATCCTATATTCCCTTAAAAGAGATCAAGACAGCACTTACCGGTACCACTAGAGGGAGAAGCGAGCTCGGATGGGAAGGAGAAGTGTGGGAGCAGCACTTGGTATAGATGATCGAAGAACACTCCTGAAAAGAGCATAGTGGTATAACGTTAGCACATAAGCTACACGTTAAAAGATTAATGCACAAGTCGTAAATTCATACCTTCCGACATCCGCGATGGCACGAGAGAAGGCTGAGGAAGGACCACCGCCAAAGCAGTAGTTGACGGTGTGCCTTCTGGCAATGGAGCATCGGCACTAGCCGCACCTGCGTTTAAAATAAAGACAAATCGGTTAAAAGAGATTGTGAGGTATATATAAAGGAAGAGAATTGGCCATTTAAAATTTACCCGACAAACTGCCCGCAGAGACGGAGGCAATCCCTTCCTCCACTGACGGAAGGCCACCGCCTGTAGCTTCATCACCCGACTCGAGGGAAACCGTTGTTATGCTCGCAAGCTCTACAGGCGGCGGGGGACCATAGGCAGGGAGGGCTATGATAGGAACATTGCCAGATTCCTGAGAAGGAGCGCCTAGCTCGTCTTCAGGAATCATGGCCGCCTCACCCGCTGCTCCCTCAGGATCGGCGATTACAGCTGCCTCGTCCATCGGCACCACGAGGTCCCCAGCCTCAAGCACCTCGCCCTCTACCGCCTTCGGCTCGGTTGAGACAATCATCTCATCTGCCGCCATTTCAGGTGCGGCATCAATGACCCTCTCCGCGGCAGGTTCCTCAATATCGGCTCCAGGCCCCATGACCCCGACAACGTTGCTCACTGTCGGTTCGGGTTCAGCAAGTACCGCTTCCTCCGCTCCCCTGGGTTCGACGGTCGTCTCCGCCTCCCCCTCAGTTGGACTTGGCCCTGCAAGATGAAATACGTATGAGCCAATAGCTTTACAATTCGTACAACAAGGTTCTGAAAGGAGTACTACCTGAAGCAGATTTATCATTGGCGCTCCGAACCGCACGCGCCACTTGCCGACGAGCAGTAGACAGGGCAACAGGGGGCTCTTCGGAAGGAGTACTAGCGCGAGGAATAGTTCTAGGGCCTGCACCCGTGGCCAAAGCAGCTTTCCGCGCCTTTGCTTCACGTCTCAACCGCTTCCGCTCCTCCCGAGCCGTTAAGACGGATGCCACTAGGGCGGCCTTAATTGAAGCATGCTCATCCGTATAGAGGGATGCCTCCAGATCTTTCAGAGCATCCCTCGTCGTTGCGTCAAGCCGAGGCTCTTGCGGCAGCTTCGACGGAGCCGGGACTTCGGTGGCAAGCTCGGGAAGGATCCCCGCATCAACTGATATAGCCCCTGTAAAGAAACAAAAGAAGGTTAAATTGACCACCAGAAGAAATAACAAACTTTCCCTATAAAAAAAAAGAAAAGGGGGGAAGCATACCAACACTTGCCAGGGCACGCCTCTCCTCCTCTTCCTGGAAGGTTTTCAAGGAGGCAGCAATGGCCTCTTCGGTAGAAACACCTGTTGAAAAGGGAGCAAATATCAGTTAAAGGTAATGATAACAAATGCAATGAAATGACAAATATAGCGGCTGATGATTACCCGACTCAGCGAGTTTGCTTAACATTGCTTCAAGCCTCGCCGATCGCTCCGAAGCTGCGATGGCGGCAGCTAAATTGGTATCCTCAGGGTCCACCACAAAGCCCTCATTGCTGCCGTACTCGCATATGGCCTCGGCAGGAGAAACCGCAGGCTTTGAGCTGAGGATCGCATCGAGGGATAGGGTGGACTTCTTCTTCTTCTGTCCGCCAGCTTTAGATCCACTCGCAGCAGCTTTGCGCTTGGCAGTCACTTTCGGGCGGCGAGTCCCGATATCCGCTCCTGCGCCCGACTCCGGCGATACCGCTTTAACCGTCTTTGTCGGAGCACGGGGCGCCGTTGGTGCATCCACCATAATAGACAGTGGCAATCCCCGCGGAGGGCTCAACACGCGTGGTCGATCGACTCCAGCATCTTTTAGCGGAAGGACGACCGGGAGCCTTGGCTGCAAAGGGGCCTTGCGATCACCGCCAGGAGGCGCACCCCTACGGTTAACCAGTAGGCGTTTCTCCATTAAAATGATTGGGCCCATAGCGTGCGCATACCAGGCCACATATGAATTAAGCATCTTAGGGACACAGCTGGGTTCACTAATGAAGAAATAGGAACCCGTGTTAAGCCGTATAAAGTGATGCATCGCATTCTTTACCCCCTCTGGGCCAACCACAGGCATTTCCAGGAAGGCTTCCATCGGGATCCCCTGGTTGTAGCTTGATTGCTGGGCAAATCGATGCGGATTATACCTCATAAACAAAGCCGTCTCATTCTGCCGAAACACTAGGTAGCCCGGCCGAATGGAGTAGAGATGGACGATTTCCCGAGCCTTCAGTACAGAAGCCCCGCCCTTAAACTCGTCACGTAGGGGCACCACCGACTTAGTAGTCTCCGAGCCTATGGTGATAACCTTATCCACGAAAGAAGTCGTCGCTCCGACCAAATGTGGGCGCAGGAGGAGTCCCCTAGAATCCCGCGGGGATGCAAACACAATTGAAGCCCCGATTAACCGTATGACTCTCGGGAGTCTGTACTTCTCGAAGAATGGAGGAGTCTTGTGGGCGCCAAACACCCCTCGCACGTGCATCTCCATCCAAGAAACGAAGTAATGCATTGGGAAGTTAGCAGGCTGTGTCCCAGGATCATTGGCGTCCGCCGCTACGCTGAGTCCATGATAAAGATAAGCTAACCCAGCAATTCCTACCGACAACTGCAGACCGGCCACCATCCGATGTGCCGGGTAAAAGACAGAGGGCCGCATGAAGCGCGGGTGCATAGGGAGCGCAAAGTTGCATAACCACAAGCCCAGGAACCCAATAAAGAAAGTTTCCTCATCCATGCCGGGGACGGCGATTTCCGAGAAAGCGACGATGGCAGCATTGGGGAGATAGAAATCCCTCTGGTTATTCTCCGATACGGGTCGGCGATCCAAACCAAAGCCAAAGGGGTCGTCAAGCTGAGCGAACTTCTCGCTCTACTCTGATAAGAACTCCGGGCGGATAAAGCGAGCAATGAAAGCTGCAAAACTGACGCCCTTGTCTCCCGATTCCAAATGGAGTTCCTCATAGATCTCCAACACTTTCACCAAACCCGGATGCTGATGATGAATGGCATTCTCCGGGGTTAAGTCAAATACCAGCTGCTTGGTGGCAAAGACATACTCATCAGGAGGAAGCAACTCCTCGTAGTGCTCTCCCCTCATTGGCAAACCTGAAATTTCGGCAAATTCCTCCAGAGAGATGGAGACTTCCCTATCCGCTGTCAGGAAGGTATGGGTGGGGATATTCCATTGTTCAACGAAGGCCTTTATCCACCACGTTGGAGGAGAGGGGTATTCAAAGAGCGAGACGAAGACGGCTGAGTATAGACCAATCTTCGTTAGGTGGGTCCTCTTCGCCGATAGAATGTACCGGGCCCACTGCAAATATCCGGCGGGGGGTCGCGGGATCATTCCAATGTTATAAGCCTGTCCCCAAGGGCGTGCTTCGCCCTGACAGATTCGCCTCCCCAGAATATCTATCGCCGGCGGTGGCTGCACGGGGATGGCGCCGATTGCAGGTTGAAGGAGGTCATCAGAATTCCAATTCTTAACCTCCACGGCATACTTCACCGGGGGTTCGTCCGCATAAGGGAGCGTGACTATGGGCTCAGAGGGCGCGGCGGAACTAAAACTGCGACGGCCTTGGATGATCTGGCTATACCACCTTCCCCACAGATGGAGCTTTTTGCACTCAGGATCGCGATCTTTAATAAGAGCAAATACCACCCGATCTACTGGCGCATGGGGGAACCCTCCTTCCGAGCGAACGAAGGGAAAAGACAAGTCGTCAGACATGTTCTGTGGAAAGACAAAGAAACATACATCATTAGTGGCCTAACGCTTGGCATTTGAAAAGATTTATATCTTGCTCCACACTGTGATGCGGTAGGTAGGGGACCAAAGGGGGACCCACAAAATCTGGATGATCTGCATCATTTAATAAGACAATCCCATCATTAGATGGGACTGTCAATTCATATAAAAAATTCCCAATAGGATACACCCATTGGTGGGGAGCCCCCAGAGACAAAGAGAAAATCTCCTCTTTTAGAGCAAAGCTCTGTCACAGAGTGACATTTGTCAAACTCTGGTCTCAAGGGAACAAGATTCCTTAAAAGAGCTTGGCTCTGTGATAATGATGGAAATATCCATCAAAGGAAAATTAATTTTTAAAAATTAAAAATTAAAAAAATTGGGATCTTAAAGATCCATGAAAACTCTTAAGAGTTCTTCATTTTTAGATCAAAAGATCTATGTTTTGCCAAAGAGCAAAGCTCTGTTCATGGGTTAAAAAACCCTGAAACAGATTCTTGAGAGCAACGCTCTGTTGGTGAAACCCCAAAGGGGTTTTCCTTAGATCAAAAGATCTATGAGAGCAAGGCTCTATTAATTAAAATTAATTTAATTTAAGATTAATTTTTACCTAAAGTTTTTCTAAAAAGTTCTAACTTTGGAAGCAAGAGCAAGGCTCTGAAGTTCTTGAAGGCAAGAGCAAGGCTCTGGAAATGAGAAATCTTGAAAATGGTGATCATCTGTTAAGGACCAAGAGTCCTACTTATAGGCGCTTGCGCCCCTTCAACTGACCTCCCCTGATCCAACGGCTAGGATCTGGCCACCGTTGCGCTTACGTCGCGCCACGTAAGCACAACGGTGGGGGGGCATTTGTTCCCCCAATCTGAGCAAGGCTCATTTGAATTTTGAAAATTCAAATTTTCTGAAGTAACGCTTCAAATTCCGTGCGTTGCGCAGTGCGCAAGCGGTCCACAGTGCGACACGTGTCTGCGCAGTTGCGCAAGCGCACCGCTGCGCGACACGTGTCTGCGCAGTTGCGCAAGCACTGTTGCGCAAGTGCACCGCTGCGCGACACGTGTCTGCGCAGTTGCGCACACACCGTTGCGCAAGTGCACCGCTGCCTTCCACTGCGCGACACGTGTCATTCATTGGGGAGTTGCGCAGAAACAGAATGAAAATTTGATGAAATCTTTTCTGTTTTTTCCAAAACCAGAAGATTTTCTTCTGCCTTTGGATCAAAGATCCAATGGTGGGAAATTCCCAAAATCATTCAGGAAAGATTTTGTTAACAAATTCAACAAATTTGTGAGCACTATAAATAAGATCCCAGACCTCATTCAAAGGGGATCAAAAAGAAGAATCAACTTCTGGCATAAAAAAAAAGAGAAGAGAAAGAACTCTTGAAGATTGATCAAGAACATAAAAAAGAAAAAGGTAAAAACTTCTGAAGAACAAAGGATTAAAAGTGAATAATTCAACAAAAAGAAAGAAATAGTGCCTTGCACTTGATATGAACCCTTGGTTCTGTGAAATCAGGGAAAACAAGAAGAAAAAAAACTTGTTTTCCTTTGATCCAAATTTAGATCAAAAGTGCTATGCACTTTTGTTCTTAAATCTGGAAAATTCTTGAGTTTCTGCACAAGTGCAACTCATTATTTAAAAGGGTCTGGCCCAAATCAAATCACAAAAATAATAAAAGGGCAGAGCCCTGTTTGGAAAATTCTTGAGGGCCTGGCCCAAATCAAATTGCAAAAATAATAAAGGGGCAGAGCCCTGTTTGGATTGATTCTTTTAGTCAGGCAAAGCCTAAAATAAATATAAAAAAAATAAAAAAAATTGGACTTAACCCAATCCTGGCTGTAAGTCCTTAAAATTAAATTGATTGAGCAAAATGGCTCTCCTCAACCAATTTACGTCCGGTTCGAGGGTACATCCCCGAACTCCTTTGACATCCGTCGTTGTAATTCCTCAACGACGTCAAAGAGGTGACGGGTCCCAACGACCACACATCGATGTGGACTGCAGGGTCCTTAAACTCGTGGACCGAAACGTCCTTAAACTAATATTGGACCGAAATGTCCTTAAACTAATATCCGTCCCCAAAATGGGAATATGGACCGAAACGTCCCTAAACTAACATTGGACCGAGACGTCCTTAAACTAATATCGGACCGAAATGTCCCTAAACTAATAATGGACCGAAACGTCCATAAACTAATATCGGACCGAAACGTCCCTAAACTAACATCGGACCGAAACGTCCCTAAACTAATATCGGACCACCACGTCCCTAAACTGGCACAATAGAGCCCAAATGCTCTTTTATCGGATCTAAACGGTCCCGTTAAGTTGATCTTAGTCTCAAACTGGACTAACGTATCCTTAACAAACGTTTAAGTTGATCTTAGCCCCAAACACGGCTAACGTATCCTTAAATATTCAAATGGATTATAAAACTCCCAATCAACTCGGGTTCGAGGGTACATCTCCGAGCTCCTTTGATACATGTCGTTGTAATCCTTCAACGACGTCAGAGAGGTGACGAGTCCCGATGGCCATACATTAAATTAATCACTACGTTGAGTTGATCTTAGTCTAAAACAGGACTAACGTATCATTGACGAACGTTTAAGTTGATCTTAACCGCAAGGCGACTAATGCATCCTTAAACTGAAAACACCAAACCCAAATCTAAGTAAATACGGATTTGGACTAATCCACGTCCTACGGGCGACGGCATTACTCAGTCTCCGTATACAATCCACGGGCAACCACAAACAAAACAAACACCCACGACACGAAGTGAAATTCTGGAGAAGGAGAAAATTGTTACTGCGAAGCGGTAGCGTAATTAACTGCAGGGGCTTGCGCCTGCAGGGAAGAGCGTCCCCACAATCAAAAACCCCTCTAGCGAGGGGGAATCTGACAAAGTCTGCTACATCGGCCGCATCCGTCTAAACCTTCGATACACGGTGCCACAAATCAACTTGGCATCTTCGGAGAGGTGGACGGATAAAACCAAATAGCATCTGCCCCGAACCTCAGGCACGGACGCGCAGTCCAGGCCGCCGTTCGGAGGGGAACACTTTTAAAAGATGAATTAAAGAATTTAGTAACCGCAATCAAGAACGGCGTCGCTTGGTAGCTAGCCGGTGAGTACGGGTCGGTCCACAGGGATTTTGTGAATTTCCTAGTTGCTCTAACGAGTTAATTCCGATTGGGTCGGATTGATTAAATCTAAAAACTAAATCTATCTAGATCTAAATCTTGCTAGGGTTAGGTTTAGGGTAGGTTTGGAAATGTAAATAAATCCCACCGCTTTCTATACCCAAATTAAGATCTATGAGGTGTTATGGTAATTATTAATAAAGGGGATTAGAACCATTCGGGAAGATGTTTCTTCCTCTAGGTTCTTGTCCTTCCTTTATCAATCCTTATCCTAACCTCCATGGAAAACACGCGCAACCGAGCCTTTATTATACGGTATCACCGCTACCTCATGGGATAAGGTGCCGTAGGGAGCGGTGTGTGCATGTATGCATGGAGTCCTATGAAAATATATGACGGGTAAGAAAGGGATGAGAGATCTTCATCTTTCAAAAGCCTTCCCCAAAGCTAACCCTAACAAGCAAGGAGACTACTCGCTCATTGGGGAATTGAAGAATATTCTATCTATCTAACTAGGGCAAGCAATTAAAGATCTATACTAGGGCAATTAAATAAAACTACTTACTTGATGGCTCTCTCCAAACATTTACAGAAGAATTGTCAGATCTGAATAGATGAAATGAAAAGAGGCATCGATGCTCTCCAAAAGAATTCTGAATTTTATTAATGAAAGGAGGCATAACCTAATATAAGGATTTGGGTTTCTATTTATAGGACATAGAAAACCCTAGGTTTACAATCGCCGCATATCTGCTTTTACAAAAATACCCCTGAGAAAAGACCTAGTCAACGCACCGCCAGAGCCACGAACTTTTGCGCCGACACGGGCACAACCCGGCCGCGGTTCCGCGGCTAATAGCATGCCTTGGCCGCGGTTCTGTGGCCAAGTTGGGAGCTCGATGCTTCAGTTTTCTGGTAACTTCCTGGTGCATGTTTTCTTCAATTATCTTCTTCAGTTCTTTTCTTATATTGGCTTCTAGGTTTCTTCCAGATCTCCTCAATGAATAATTGTAGTGGAGTTTTACCGTTGCTTCGTGACGAAGTCTTGAACCTTGCGCTGCCTTGTACTTTGTGAACTGATCTTCGTGTAGGCTTGATCAAGATTCCACCATTTATTGGTCGTAGTCTCACTTTTGTATCGTCTTTTATCTTTTTCACTGTTTTTGTCCCGAGAATCTGTAACCTGTAACTAAGTAGCAGATATGGGTCAAAAACACTTGTTTATTTGTAAAATGACTAGGACTGGGGAATATAATAATGCAATATTATGATATGAACGGTGCCCAATCATTTCGGCTGTTTGTTTTATTTACTCGCTGCTTTTTATTGCGAGTTGCCCAACCATTTCGGCTATTTTGTATGCATACATTTTTACTTGCTGATTTTGCTGCAAGTTGCCCCATCATTTCGGTTATTTCGTATGCATTTGTGGCTTACTGGCTTTCCGCTGCGAGTTTGGGATTGGACACTGATTTAGGCATCAGCATCGCTACAACTGGGATATTGCCAGGAGCGAATCATCATTTGCCTTTGTCGATGTCGAACAAAGGTGGCTTAGTAAACAGGGTTACGATCTTGTCGACTAAAGCTTTTGACTTCATGAGCCGTAAGGGTCTCATAAAAGTATTTCTCCCTACAAGTCGTGAGGATCTCGTAGGTGCGTTTTCTCTTTAAGAATCGTGAGGAGTCTTAAGTGTATGGTCTCTTATAAGTCGTAAAGATCTTATAAAAGTATTTTTTCCTTCTAAGTTGAGAGGACTTACAAGGGTTGTTCGCCATATGAGCATATCCCCAGTCACGGGTGGGACTTTGTCAGGGAGATGTTTATTCGCGCACGTGGATTGTATACAAGGGTCAATATTGAACCACTTGTAGGGCAACACTGGATGTTGTAATGGCTTAAGAACGGGTTCAGATCCCTGTAGCTTAAGGCTTTTGAATCCTATGAGCCGTGAGGGTCTCAAAGGGGAATTCTCCTTACGAGCCGTGAGGATCTCGTAAATGTAATTTCTTCTTAGGAATCGCGGGGATCCCTAAGTGTGTTGGTCCTTTGTGAGTTGTAAGGATCTCACGCAGGTGGTTTCTCCACACAAGGTCGAGAGGGCCTTGCAAGTGTCTTTTAACGAGATTGCGCTCTTTCGGGTTTTCATAAAACTCGCCGGTAGCCCTGCTGTTTTTACTCACAGAGCCTTTTCGGGTTTTCATCCGTGCCCATTTTGCTTATGGACATACCGTTTTCTTCTCTCTTTTTTTAATTTTTTAATTTTTTTTTGTGTGTGTCAACCTTGGGATGCTGCGGTCCGTAGTAGTTTATCGACGTCTCGGTCAACAGCCAGTTTTAAGACATAGTGGTCCATTGTTAGTTTAAGGATGTTTCGGTCCGTGGCACGGTTACTACTTATAGAATTTGGGCTTAGGAATATAGCGAGCGGACATAGGCGTCGTCATCTATCGTTGACCTAGGCCGTGACTCGTCAGGTATAGTATTTTTTCAGGAATCGACCGTTTATTGGCCGGAAAGGTCTTTCACCATGCATGTCCATAAGTAGATAGGCTCTACCCTGGTAAACTTTGTCTATGATGTATGGGCCTTCATAGTTCGGCTCGAATTTCCCCCGCTTGGCACGATTGGGGATCATAGGTCTCTTGTCCACTAGCACGAGTTCGCCTTGGCGAAATGTTCTCGGCCTGGTCAATCTCTCGTATGAGCGCGTCATCTTCGCTTTGTAAGCCTGCAAATTTTATTGCGCCATGAGACGGGTTTCATCAAAGCGTCGGGCTCCTTAAGCCGAAGGTAAGTATTTTCTTCGTCTGTTAGCTCATAGTGAACGGCCACTCGTAGAGAGGGTAACTCTATCTTGAGGGGGAGTACCGCTTCTGTGCCGAATACCAATGCATACGGCGTTGTGTTCGTGGCTGTTTTGAATAGTTCGATACACCTAGAGAGCTTCATGCAGTCTCTCGTGCCAGTCCTTTTTATTTCGAGACACTGTCTTTTTCATGATCTTCGTCAAGGTCTTGTTGAAAGTCTCAGCTAGACCGTTAGCTCGGGGGTTATAGACCGAAGAATATCTCCAGTCTATGTTATGCTGTTGTGCGAAGCGGCTGATCTTGTGGCTTCTATAGGCTGGCCCGTTATCGGAGATAATCCGTCGTGGAGTGCCGAACCGATAAATGACGCGTGTCTTGAAGAAATGAAGGATATTCTTCGTCTTTACCTCTCTTAGTGGTACTGCTTCTGCCCACTTGGAGAAGTAATCGGTTGTCGCGAGAATAAACCAATGTCCTCTGGACGACGCTGGTTCGATGGGCCCAATTATATCAGTTCCCCACATTTCGAACGGCCAGCTAGCCGCCGTTGGATGTAGTGGATTCGGATGCTGATGGATAAAATCCCCGTGAATCTGGCACGAGTGGCATTGCTTCGCGTATTCGAGACAGTCCTGGATCATCGTGGGCCAATAGTAGCCCATCCTTTTGATCTTCAGCTTCATCTTCGGGCCGGCTTGGTGAGAACCGCGGAGTCCATCGTGTGTTTCTTGGACGACTCTCTTTGCCTCTTTAGGTCCCAGGCATCTTAGCCACAGAGAATTAAATGATCTCTTATACAGAGTATCATTGACAAAGGCGAAAGACAGAGCTCGTTTCATGAGCTGATGTCTTGAGGACGCATCTTCAGGTGTTCGACGGGATTTGAAGTAGTCTATAAAGACTTCTTTCCAATTCTCAACATTTTCCTGGTCTTTTATTTGTAGAGTCGTTTGCTCGGTCGCTCCCTTTTCTTCGGACGACTCCGGAGATATTTTTGTCGGTGCAAGAACTCGACGGCTTTGCACAACGATCCTCACGTCATCGAGATTCTCGTCGGCCAGTTCTTTAGCAAGTTTGGCTAGTGCATCCGCTTTGCTGTTTTCCGCACGCGGTGTACTTTCCAACATGTAGGAGGGAATTTGAGTCAGCAGTTTCTGCACTCTCTCGCCGTACTTCACCAGCTCTGGCTTGCACATTTGATAGTCGCCATTTACTTGACTAACGATCAGGTAGAAGTCTCCGTATATAAGAAGGTTCTCGATTCCCATGTCGACAGCGATCTCAAGACCTGCAATTAAGCGTCATATTTGGCTTCATTGTTCGTCCTCGGCTCTGTCAAGGAGAAGGCAAAGCTCATTATCCCTCCTTGTGGGGTCACGAAGATGAGACCTATCCCTGATTTGATTATGGGGGTGTTTTATTTGCGCTTCTTCATGGAAGATGCTCCATCGAAGTAGAGTTCCCACTGGGTGTCATTCTCTCTTCTCTCCCTGTCGATTGTGTCAAATGCATGCTCGTCGGGCAATTCGCAGTTCAAAGGAGAATCGGCAGGTATCGGATGCTCAGCGAGGAAATCGGCGATGGCCTGGCCCTTCACTGCCTTGAGGGGACGATAAGTTATCGAGAACTCCATTAAGAGCAGGGCCCATTTAGCGAGCCGTCCCGTTAATATAGCCTTTGACATCAAATATTTGAGAGAATCCACCTTCGATATGAGATGGACTTCATGTGCCAACGCGTGGTGTCTGAGCTTCGTTATCGCGAAGATCAACGCCAGGAAGTGTTTTTCTATGGGGGAATAATTGTTTTCTGCCCCCAGGAGAACTCGACTCAGATAGTATAGAGCTCTTTCTTTCCCTTGGTCATTTTCTTGTGCCCATAATGCGCCTAGAGAACCCTCAAGGGCGGTTGTATACAGAATGAGAGGCTTTCCCTTGACCGGAGCAGTCAGCACCGGCGGATTCTGCAGATATTGCTTAATTTCGTCCAGTGCGCTTTGGCATTTGCGATCCCAGATGAACGGAGTTCCCTTCTTCATTAGGTGACTATAAGGACGGCACTTGCCGGAAAGATTGGCTATGAATCGCCAGATATGTGCGAGCTTTCCTTGGAGAGACCACAGCTGCTTGAGTGTTCTTGGCGGAGGCATTTCCATAACCGCCTTGATCTTCGACGGGTCTATCTCGATGCCTCGGTGTCGGACGATGAATCCCAGGAACTTGCCTGAGGACACTCCGAATGCGCATTTGAGAGGGTTCATCTTTAAGTTGTATTTCCGAAGACGCTGAAACACGATCTTCAGATGCTCTAAATGTTTCTCGTATGATTTGCTTTTAACTACGAGGTCGTCGATATAGCATTCGACAATTTCATGTACGAGTTCATCGAAGATCTTCATCATGGCCCTCTGATAGGTGGCACCGGCGTTCTTTAGACCGAAAGGCATCACCCTGTAGCAGAATATGCCCAAAGGGGTTCGGAAAGCGGTATGCTTCTGGCCCTCGGGATGCATCTTTATCCGATTGTATCCTGGCGAGCCGTCCATGAAGGAGAAAATATCGTGAGTGGACGTATTATCTATCATCAGCTCAGTGACCGGTACTGGAAAGTCGTCATTTGGGAAAGCTTTGTTGAGATCCCGAAAGTCTACACATATGCGCACCGTCCCATTTTTCTTTATCATCGGGACGATGTTGGCGATCCAATCAGGATATTGAATCTCTTGGATGAAGCCGGAGTCGATTAGCTTCTTGATCTCGCCATTGATGCTCATCTCAAGCTCAAGCCTCATTCTTCTTGGTGCTTGTTTGACTGGCTTGATGTCCGGAGATATCGCCAATTTGTACACATCAATCTCTAAATCTAGTCCCGGCATCTCAGAATAGTTCCATGCAAAGCAATCTTTATACTGTATGAGCACGTATTTTAGCTTAGCCACCCTTTCTTCAGACAACAGCTCACTGACGAATGTCGATCGCGGGTCATTTGTCATCCCCAAGTCAATTTTCTTGAGATTATCTGCAGTAGTATGTATCCCATCTTCCAGCTCTTTTGGCGCCGGTGGAAATTCTGAGATCACCTCATCATCATTGTTTTCGAAGCACCAGGGGAGGTCATCCATATTCTCGGGTTCTTCTTCAGATAGCGTTATCATATGACAGGTACGAGATCACTTCCAAGACCGATGTTGGTCTGGTTCTACTCTCGCTGCATGCACGGTTTTCGGTTCATGCTTCTGTGGTGGGGTTACCTTCCAACTGCTGGATAGAGCGAACCTGCCGTACTGATATTGGTCTTCAACCCAGTTATTGAAGGTGAAGCAGTCTTCGAAAGGATGTCCTATTGCTTGGTGATAGGAGCAATAGTCCGGATGATGAATCTCACCTGCTTGCTCAGGGTGTTTAGACTTCGGGAGGGTAATCATCTGATGTTTTATGACAAGATCGAGTATCTTCCTTGTCTTGTCTTAGGAAAAAGAATACGCTCAACCCATCTTCTTTATAAGAGACGAATTTTGGTTGCTCGATTCTCAATCGCGTGGTTTCTTGGTCCCGCTTTGTCGCTGTCGAATGCTTTTTTCGTTCTTGGGTTTATTTCTGCCTCTGCGTCGGGCCTTTTGTATGACGGATTGGTGACGAAGGGCATCGTCACTTTTTGCAGCCTGCTGAAGGAGGCGCTGCATTCTGGCTTTCTCGTAGATGGCCATTTCGCAATTATGGTCGTCTCGAACTTTTTGACCTGCTTCCTTTATAAGATTGTCCATTTGTTCTTCGAACGATGGGCTTGGCATTTTCATGACGGGAGCTCGTTTTGGTTCAGGATTAGCATCTTCCCGCAGAGCATCTCCTTCTTCATCGAAGTCATGTATGACGTAGCAGCCGCGGAATCGCTCCCGTTTCTTGGATCGGACATATCCAAGTCCGATCGCTTCCATTCTCCCGTTGGGCAACTTTCGTTGAGTTCCAGGGACGCTCCAGATCCTGTTATAGAACTGGGCTTGTCGAGCTGTCTGTTTGAAGGGTATGCCTTGGGGCCTCAACAGTCTTTTTAATCCGTCTGTGTAGTATCTGGGCAGACGGATGGGCTGGATCCTGTCGAGTGTGGAATCAGCACCATGCCAAATTTCTTTCTCCACCTTAGTTTCCCCGGATCGGTAGAATAGGATCGCCTTCTCATCTTTCCGCCTGGGGGGGACATAGAATATCTGCAGTTCTTGCACACTATATGTTTCAAGTGCATCGACCTCTTTGTAATGCTCTTGCGGAACCATGGCAATTTGCAAACTTTGATCTTCATCAGCGAAGGCTTGTATCGATGGCCGAGCAGAGAATACGACATTGACATCATCCTCCGAGTCGCTGCCGAAGACCAGAATAGGGGTGGACGGTCCCGGCTTGTTGCGTTGGAGCGGCCCTGAATAAATTATTTCTTCTTCCTCCTCTGTGTCACTCCCGAAGACTAGAATAGTGGTGAAAGCTTTGTTCTTCGGTTTGTGATATCTTTCCGTGTCCTCGAAATCTGGTAAGAAGTATTTTGCATCTTCATACTTTCGGACTTCATTCATGGAGAATGGGTTTAGTTCCCCTGTCACAGTGTACTCGAGACCATCTTTGAAGTAATTCATACACTGATGTTGTGTAGAAGGGATAATATTGTACTCGTGTAACCAAGGCCGGCCGAGCAAAGCGTTATAGCAGGTCTTAGCGTCAATGACGTGAAACTTGATGTCAGTGACTAGCAGCCCAAAGCGTAGTGTTAATATTACAGACCCGAGCGTCCGTAATGACTGGGAGTCAAACCCGGAAATGGTGATTTTATCACTAGCGAGGTGCTGAACGCTCATGCAGATTTCCTTCAACACTCTTATATTGAGGAGATTGACGGAGGATCCATTGTCAACCAGGATTTTGCCTATCTTGATATCATGATAGTATCCGGAGACATAAAGGGGACGGTTGTGCTCGCACGTCTCGAGGAGTAGATCTTCATCGCCGAAGGTGATATCGGCTGTGTGTACTTCTTCTAGCTCGCCCTTCATCTTTTATTCGGTGAGGAAAGCTTGGAATTGCTCGGGCTCTTGTAGTGCCTTGATCAAAGAATCTCTCGCCTTTTTAGATAGCAGAAGTGCGTCGAGAATGCTGAGTTGTGAGGGTATCTTCCTCAGGTGTGCCAGAACATTGTAATCCACCTTCCTTTTCTTCGGCGGGTCCTTAGCTGTCAGCTCTTCGACGACTTGATCATCGAGGGAGATATCTTCAGGGACCTTTTATTTCTCCTTATCCTTTTTATTTGATCCCTTATTTGCGGGTCCGAGATTCTTTTCAGGAAATGTGCGATTGCGCAGCTGAATGTTCTCGCAACTTTTCGGTTCTTCCTCTTTTCCCGAGGTGGATTCTTTGAATAGAGGGCCAGGAGCTATTTCTTCCTCAGAATCGCTCCCAAAGGTGAGAACTTGCGATCCCCCAGCGTCGACCATGTGACAGTTGCCGGTAGTTCTTTTACGCTCCTCGGTCGTATTTTTTTACTCCCGACGAGTTTTGCGTTTCATCCGCTTGAAATGTTGTCGGTGAGCAACATATCTCTGCCACCAGCTTTTAAAAGCGTTGCACTCTTTGGTGGGGTGCGCAATCTTTTGATGATATAAGCAGTAGCTAGGATGAATATCTGCTTCATCAGGAGTATTTCCTTCAGAGGGTGGCAGCTTCATTCTCATCGATATGGCTTTGACGAACCTTTTCCTCGTCTTGAACTTGCTTTTATTTACGGCGGATATACTTTGATCTGGTGAGAGTGTTTCGACCCTTTCGTCCAGTCGCCGACGTTTGGCCTTTCTAAATATAGCCATCTCGCGCTCCCGATCAGCTTTGCTTTTCAGAAGAGTTTCCTTCAGGAATGCGTCAATCATTTCGTCTGATGGTCCTAGAAGTTCCGGCTCAGGATCTGCCCCCAGTTTCTCTGCGTCACGAGTTTCTTCACCGTTTATTAGCGAGTGAGAGATCACATGGCAGCTTGCCACATAATCTTTAGGCTCATCCGACGAGTCTTCTCCATTGTCATCATCTCCGTCCTCAAGGACGTGGCTGAGAAATTCTTGTAGTGTGACTGGAGTCCGCGCCTTCTGGTTATATTCTTCCAATGCGTCAATCTGTTTTTGCAGGTCCGTGTGCTTGTCACCAGGCTTCACGGGCTTTTTGGTCTTCTTCTTCGAAGACTTTGACGATTGGGTGTGAGCGTTTTGACTATCACCACCAATTTTTGGAGTTGAACGCGGTTTCAGCATGCCCTCGATGATCTCGGGTTCCAGTGGATTCTTCCACCTGATTGCCGGGCATGTTTGGAGATCTTTCAGCATTCTTTTTGTTTTGGCTGAAAGAGCGACCTCCCACGGAGCTTCTTCGACAAAAGAGCATGATACCCCCGGTGTGTCTCTCCTTTTAGGAGCGTGCGGCTAAGGCGGGCTTACTTTCCAATTCTCGGACAGGGCGAATTTGCCCTGTTGATATTGATCTTCAATCTAGCCTTTAAGGACGAAGCAATCTTCAATTGGATGGCCTATTGTTTGGTGATAAGGGCAATAATTGGGATTATTAGCCTCACCGGGTTACAATGGGCATTTCGGATTTGGCAGATTGATAAGCCTGTTGCGCACCGATAGTTCAAACAATCTCCTAGTTTTGTCCCGGGGAAACGAGTAAGGCGCTTCATTTTCTCATTATAAAATTGTCGTCTCTCATCTAGGCCATCAGTTAATTTTGGACCACTAGGCTGCTGTTGAGCGTTGGCGACGAAGGTCGCTTTCCCTTTCCCTTTTTCATTCCGCGGCTCCGCCTTCGAAGAGGAAGGCCGGTGGCCCATCTGGTCCATTTGAGCCAATTTGTCAATTAAGGCTTGGAAGATGGTCGGCTTGAAGAACATCATGAATTGTGAAATGGTCGCTTGAGAGTCAAGAGTGCCCACGAACATGCCCACTGCCGGCGCTTCTTCGATGCGCTGCTCACATTTTGACCATAAATTCCGCCATCGTATGGCGTATTGAACCCATGTTTCTCCAGGTTTCACCCTGGTATTGATCAATGTCGTTATTGGAGTGCGTTCACTAGCACTCGCGAATCGCTGGGTGAATAGTAGCTCCATCTCTGCAAAAGTTTTGACAGAGTCGTTCGGGAGTTCAGAGTACCATTCGAACGCTGTCTCCGATAAGCTGCCGATGAACTGGCGAAATAGCAGTTTATCGTCACCCCCAGTGTTGCCACATAGAGCCCTGAATTGGGCGACATGCTGGTGGGGATTGACCGTCCCTTTATATACATGGAATTTAGGGATCGTATATCCCGGCGGGTACCTTATTTGGTCATACCAGCCTGGATAGGGTCGTCCAGTCTTAACGATCTGCCCGGCCGTTTCGCTCACATGATGAGCTTGTATTTGCTGAGCGATATAATCATCCAGAGCGGCCTTAGAGATGGTCTCCTCCTTGGCTGCTGAAAGAGCCAGAGGAGGGTTCGATGTCTCCCCTCTGTCGTCTTCAATGATAATCGGGGGGTCTTCAGCTGGAGGTTCTGGCTGTAACATCATCCCGGCCATGTCTTGGAACAAAAGAGCCATTCGTTTTATGTTGGCCGCCTGTTCCGCGGCCTCTTTTTCTTTCCACTCGAGCATTCTTCAGAGGAATTCAGCATCAGTTTCTTGTTCCTGACGCTGCTCTGAGGTCTCTGGATTTTCTTTCGGTCCAGTGAGTGCGGCCATTGCAGTCAACATGTCCTGAAGTTTTTGCTGTTGTTGCTCCTGAGCCTTTGTGATCGATCGGGTAAGCGGTCGATGACTCGTAGAAGCACGGCTTTTCTCTTTTCCGAAAGCCATATAAACGGTATGTGTTACCATCCCCCCAGACTTGGGGCGTTTAGATTCAGCGTCCTTGCGGTTCGCCGCGGTCACAGGGGCTTTCTCCGGCCTCCTTCTCTTGTGAGCGGTTGAAGTTGAGGGAGCCGTTGCAGTGGGCACCCAGACAGATGATATCTTCTGTGGTACCACGGGATGACTCTTTTCTCGCCGAGCTTTAATCTTCTTTGGTCGGCGAGAGTAGTCCTGTTCAATCACCAATTCCTGGACCTGTCGCCAGACTTTGTAAATTTTAGAGGACAGCCGCTGAGGGGGCTGCTCCGGCTTCTTCTTTGTAGCATTCTCCACAGTTGGAGGAGATCTCTTCAGCACGGCAGTCGGAGAGTTTTTGCGCACCCTCCTTAGCGGTTCAAAGCTGTTACCAGTTGGAACAGCAGTATCGATTTCCACCGTTGGAGCTGGCGGAGTCAGTCTGGATAGGAATTGCACCCAGCCTTCCTTACTCGGCGCCAGTGGCGACGTTGAGCATGTCAAGCCGTTGGGATTGTCTCAGCTGTAGGGGTGACTTCTTCATGCCCTTTGTGTTGGCGAAGGGTTGTCGCTGGCGCCAGCCTCTTGAAAACTGACGTCCGTTGAGAAGCAGTGTCCAATCTGTCAAAGACAGGCCTATGGGCAGGGGAAGCAGTTTTGAGGACTTCTCCTGGAGTAGGATCCGGAATGGCCAGCCTTATGAAGACTGACTTCTTGGCAGAAAAAGCCTCTCCGATGATTTCGTCTGCTTGAGCCGGAATGGCTATCCGCTTTGGGATGGCTGCTTCAGGTATCGTGGGCTTGTTGGCGTTCTAACCCAGTCTATTGAAAACTGAGGCATTGGATTTGGATGACCCGTTGAGAGGGGCCGCGGCAGTGGTAAGTCGCTTAAAGACCAACTTCTTTAGGGCTTCTTGCGACAACATCGGGGCATTGAAGCTCATCTGTGGGATCATAGTCCCAAAGAATAGCCCAGTGGTGGTCTGAGTTACTTGGTCCACCGGCATCGTGAACAGGAAGTCCGCTTGGGGCCCATAAGTTACACCTCCAGATAAGGTGGAACGGGAGTTGCAGTTGCAGCTGGAGCAGTTAGAGGCCATTTCTTTTTTTTTTGCACGAGAGCAAAACTAAATCTTAGTATCTCGAACCCAAGGGCAACCATATCAAACCGCGATTCGTTCTCGAAACACGACACACGAAGTGTGGAGTGGAAAGAGGAAAAAGTCCCACCGGGCGTGCCAGAATCTGTTCCCCTCCGAACACGGAGACGCGACCCCGTATGTCCGTCTTGCCTGAATTCGGGGCAGATGCTAATTGGTGCTATCTGTCCACCTCTTCGAAGATGCCAAGTTTAATTATGACACCATGTATCGAAGGTTTAAACGGATGCGGCCGATGTAGCAGACTTCGTCAGATTCCCCCTCATTTGCGGGGTTTTTGATTGTGGGGACGCTCTTCCCTGCAGGCGCAAGCCCCTGCAGTTAATTACGCTACCGCATCGCGGTAACCACTTTCTCCTTCTCCAGATGGTCACTTCGTGTCGTGGGTGTTTTTTTTTGTTTTTGATTGCCCGTGGATTGTATACGGAGACTAATTTATGTTGTCGCCCGTAGGGCGTGGATTAGTCCAAATCCGTATTTTCTTAGAGTTGGGGTTGGGGTTGGGTTTAAGGATATGTTAGTCTCATTTGAGACTAAGATCAACTTAAACGTTCGTTGAGGATACGTTAGTCTAATTTTAGACTAAGATCCACTCAACAGGATCATTTAGATCCAACAAGAGAGCATTTGGCCTATGTTGTTTAGTTTAGGGACATTGCGGTCGATTACCAGTTTAAGGATATGGTGGTCTAAGGTTAAGGACATCATAGTCCATGGGCTTAAGGACCCCACAGTCCGAGGTTAAGGACATCAAAGTCCGTGGGTATAAAGGGACCCCACAGTCCGAGGTTAAGGACATCATAGTCCGTGGGTTTAAAGGGACCCCACAGTCCAAGGTTAAGGACATCATAGTCCGTGGGCTTAAGGACCCCACAGTCCAGTTTAAAGACGTCATAGTCTATGAAATGTATGGTTGTCGGGACCCGTCACCTCTCCGAAGACGTTGAAGGATTACAACGACATATATCAGAGGGGTTCAGAGATGTACCCTTGAACCAGTTTTGGTTGAGAGATCTGTAGTCCAATTTGAGACTAAGATCAAAAGATTTGTGAGCATATGGGCTCGATTAATCTGAATTGAGGACTTATGGCCAATCTTGGGCTAAGTATAGTCAAGTTAAAAATGTTTAACATTTATTTTGGGCTGTTGAGCATTCATTTGGGCTTGGCCCTTTTAACAATGCCAAGCATTGATTTAGATTCTGACAATGTTTTGTCTTTTATTGAATGCTGAGCATTCATCAGAGCTCTGGGCTTATTAAAGAACAATTTATGTTCTATCAGCGTAGCACATGGTGCGCTTGGCGCTTTGTGCCAATCAAAAGAGCGCAATGCACTTCTGCCAAATAGCGCACACATGAGGGACACGTGTTGTGCTTGGCGCTAGCGCCAGTTAATGAGCGCAGAGCGCTAGTTTATGAGCGCAGAGCGCTAACTGATAAGTGGCGCACATATGAGGGACACGTGGTGCGCTTGGCGCTGAGCGCCAGTCCAAAAGCGCAAAGCGCTAGTTCAAAAGCGCAAAGTGCTAGCTGTTAATTGGCGCACACGTGAGAGACATGTGGTGCGCTTGGCGCTGAGCGCCAGATCAAGAGTGCAAAGCGCTTATTCTTAATATGGAGCACTAAGGCTCTTTTTATGCAGCGCTATGCGCTGAGAATTAAATTCCCCTTTAAGAGACTTTGTCTCGTGGATCTAAAAACAAAGTTCTCATTTGTACAGGAGATATTTCAATCTCTTATATTGATTGAAAGGTTTTGCCTTTATGGATCTATGATCCTCAGAGAATTAAAATATCCCCCCCTTTTATAATGAGGTGTTCATGATCTCCTGAAAGACAATTTGTCTTATAGATCTATGATCCGTGAGAAGAATTATGTTCTTCTTCTTTTATGATGAGATCTTTTGATCTTTTTGTGAAAGACTTCTGTCTTGTAGATCTATGATCTTTAAAGAAGTGAATTTTTCTTTTCAATTATGAGATGATTTCATCTCTCTGTTCATTTTTTTACCTTGAAGAAACTCTTCTTTTTCTGAGAGCTCGGCTCTTGAGATCTTTCAAAGCTTGGGGGGTTCCTCTCTCTATTTCTGTATCTCCGAGACTTGAAGTCTTGGGGCCTTTATATAGAGCAAGCTGATCAGTTCAATCAGTTAAGGAGATCTTTTCTCCAATTGATTCGGGGAATTTCACATCATTGGATCTTTGATCCAAAGGCTTCTGATTTACAAAAGGCAATCTTCTTGTTTTTAACAAGATTGGTAAATCTTTCCATACAGAATTTATTCTGTGTTTTGGTGATTTTTAATCACCATTGGAGCATTGATCCAAAGGTGCTCTGATTTACAGAGCACAATTTTCTTGTTTGGAAAGATTTTTGAGAAATCTTTCCTTAACAGAATTTAATTCTGATCAATTAATGATTCATCATTATTATTGGATATTTGATCTGACAGTGGGGAGGTTTTAGTTCCAGCGCTAGTGCACCCGTGCTTTGCACGTGGTGTGCTACTTAGAGCGCAGCGCACCTAGCGCTAGCGCACACGTTCTTTGCACGTGGTGCGCTGTTTAGAGCGCAGCGCACCTAGCGCTAGCGCACACGTGCTTTGCATCCGAGCGCACTGAGCGCTAACGCATCCGTGCTTTACACGTGGTACGCTACTTATGGCGCAGCGCACTTGGCACTGCTTCTGAAGCGTTGCTTCATTTTCAAAATTTGAATTTTGAACAGAGCTTTGCTCTGATTGGGGAAACAGGTGAGAATGCGGATAATATGCGCCTGGAAGTAGTGTCGCGGCTTCCTTGAGGCCACAACGAGTGCCAAGATAATCTTCTTTATGGCTGGGTATCTCGTCTCTGTGTCTTTGAAGACGTGGCTCACGTAGTACACCGGTTTTTGTGCTCCATCGACCTCTCGTATGAGCACCGAGCCTGCTACTTGGTCGGATACCTCCAGGTACAGAGATAGCTTATCTCCCTCAACTGGTCGGGTGAGCAGCGGTGGCATCGCAAGATGCTTTTTTAATTGGTAAAAGGCGGTCTGGCACTCTTCTGACCACTCGAACCTCGGAATTTTCCTTAGAGCTTTCAAGAATGGGAGGCATTTTTCCCCGGACCTCGACATGAAGCGGCTCAGAGCGGCCACCCGTCCTGTCAGTCGCATGATCTCGACGTTGGTCTTGGGCACGGTCATGTTGAGGATAGCGTCGATTTTTTCCGGGTTAGCCTCGATCCCGCGGTGAGAGACCATGAAACCGAGGAACTTGCCCCGGTGACCCCGAATGCGCACTTGGCCGGGTTCAGCTTCATCTTGAACTTGCGGAGTGTCTCGAAGGCCTCACCCAGGTCCTTGGCATGGTCGGTCGACAAGACTGATTTGACTAGCATATCGTCGACGTAGACCTCCATGTTCCTGCCGATCTGTGGCTTGAACATGCGGTTGACCAGCCGTTGGTACGTAGCCCCGGCATTTTTGAGTCCGAAGGGCATCACCTTGTAGCAGTATACCCCCTGGTCCGTCGTGAATGCGGTGAGATCTTCGTCTGCCGGATTCATGCGGATCTAATTGTAGCCGGAGAAGGCATCCATGAAGCTCAATAGCTCGTGGCCTGCCGTGCCGTCGACGAGCTGATCTATCCGAGGTAGGGGAAAGTTGTCTTTGGGGCAGGCCTTGTTGAGGTCAGTGAAGTCGACGCACATGCGCTACTTCCCGCTTGACTTCTTGACCAGGACGACGTTCACTAGATAATTGGTTGTGTTTTGCGTGCGTACGTTTTAAAATCAAAGTTAAGAATATACTGCAATCAATAACGGTGTCGCTTGGTAGCTAGCCGGTTGAGTACGGGTCGGTCCACAGAGAAAACGTATTCTTTTCTTATTGTTCTAACGAGTTAAGTCCTATTTTTGGTAGGTTTTGATTTTTATAAAAACTAAGATTGAATTTAATTTGATTTGAAGCCTTGCTAGGGTTAGAATTAGCTTAGTTTGGAAAGAGAATTCTACTCACTGCTTCCTTTGCCCTAATTAAGAACATAGGTGTTAGGGTAATAATCAACAAAGGGGATTAGCACGACTAGGAAGAAACGTAGTTTCTTCCTTTTGGTCCTTATCCGTCCTTTCTTAGCTCTTAGCCCTAACCTCTATGTAAATCAACCACAACCGGTCAAACTAAGGAATCACCGCTATCTCGTAGGATAGGGTGCCGTAGTGAGCGGTGTGTGTTTGATTCACATAGAGTCCTAATTTAAAATATTATACGGGAAAGAAAGGAGTGAGAGATTTCCATCTCTCAAACCTACCCAATCCTAACCCTAACAAGTGAGGAATTACTCACTCATTAGGGAAATTACGATGAGATTCATTTTTTTTATAAACTTTCTTTTTTTTAATTAACTAATTAACTTGCAGATAATAAAAGACAGATACTAAAATTGCAAAAATTAAATTCGAATGAAAAATGCAAGATAAAAAACTTACTTTTATTGATACCTCTTGACGATTACAATGAAAATAAAATTTAGTTTAGAAATTAAAAGAGGCATGCCCCAAAAGAGGCTGTAGGCTTTCCTATTTATAGATAGGAGAAACCCTAGGGTTTACATCCGATCCATATTTGAAATTACAAGACTGTCCTAAGAAAGCCGGGTCAAACCACCGACACCCACCGACACGTGCACCGACACGTGCACTGTATGGCCGCGGATATGTTTGGCCGCGGATCCGCGGCCATCTTGAAGGATCTCTGGCTCAACATCTCAGGGTTGCTTCATGTTGCTATTTCATTCTGTTTTCTTCTCTTGGTTCTTCAGAATGTTTCTACTTTCTTCCAGATTTCCAACAGTGCAGAATTTACGGACTTTTACTGTAAGCTTCGCATTGAAGTCTTGAATCTTGTGCTGCCCTCTTACTTTGTGCATTGAACTGTTCACTGATCGTTGTTTGTTCCTTAAACTGGTAGGCGGCATCATACAGATTCATCTACTTTTTGGTCGTAGTCTCACATTTGTAGCGTCTTTTCCTGAATTTCACTGTATTGTTCTGAGAACCTGTAACCTGCAACTATTTAGCAGACATGGATCAAAAGCACTTGTTTATTTGCAATATGATTAAGAATGGGGAATAAAATAATGCAAAATTCTGATATGAACACTAGCTACTTTGAATAGGGCACATTCCGAATGAAGTTGGCGGCAAGGAGCCGATCTACCTCGTTCTCGATAGCCTTCTGTTTGGCCGGGGCGAAGCTTCGCTTCTTCTGTCTGAAGGGTCGGGCCGTAGGATCTACCACGAGCTTACGGGATATAATTTTGGGGTCGATCCCCGGCATGTCAACAGGTGCCCAGGCAAACACGTCGGAGTTGTTTGTGAGGAAATGAACCAGTTCGTCTCGCTGAGGACCTGTCAAAAGCGACCCGATCTGAAAGAATCTTTCGTCGTCCCCTTCTACAAGGGGACCGCTGTCAGAGGCTCCACTGTGGTCCCTCGGATCTCTTTTTGCTTGTGTCGAGTATCCAGGGAACCCCAGATGTCACCCCCGCCCTTGACATCGTCGGCTGGCTCCTCCGATGAAGACGTTGCGGTGAAGCAAACCTTTGCAACTCGCTGGTCTCCGTAGACCCGACCTATCCCGCCCTGCTCTAGAGGGAACTTCATCGCCAGGTGGTAGGTCGATATCTGGGCCTGGAGGAAGTTTAGCGTCGGGCGGCCGAGGAGGATGTTGTAGGCCGATGGGATCCTTGCTACGATGAATTCCATCGGCACTGTCCGCGTATGGCCGGCCTCCCCGACGTTGAACTGTAGAGTGATTATTCCTTCCGCCGGGATGGAGTGGTTAGTGAATCCTGAAAGGATGTGGGAGGTCGGCCTTAGGTCTGCCGTGGTGAGCCCTATGCGCAGAAAACAGTCGTAGAAGAGAATGTCTGCCGAGCTTCCCGAGTCAACCAGGATCCTATGCACCTCGTATTGATGGACCCGAGCCGTAATCACCAGGGGGTCATTGTGTGGCAGGGATATGCCGTGGAAGTCCCCGTCGTCAAAAGTGATCGGCTCGGTCTCCTTGCCTTCTTCCTTGGTCGGCTGTCGACCCCCGGGGCTGGCGCGGGGTGCTGGGCTTCGTAGGCACTCGATGTACCCCCCGCCGTCACGACCACTATTCTAGACAAGCCTTGGCTCCTTTCGGTGGGGCTTCTTACGTCCCCTGGCGAGGTTGTTTTTAAGCTGCCGTAGGGAGTCTCACGTGCGCGGCCCCATCGAGGGAGGGGGTGCCGGTCATGCCTGTGAACAGGTGAGCTGACCGCCACCGCCGCGTATGGGACAGGGGTGCGACGAGACTCTGGGCGAAACACTCTGGCATAAGACCCGGAGCCAAACTTAGCGGCGCCCACCGGGTTTTCGAGTACGTCGGCGGAGGAGGCTCGTCTGTGCCGCCGTTGAGAGGGAGGCGGCGGTTGGCGCTTGGATCGTCTTGATGATCGCTCGCCATTGGAGTGAGATCTGGAGGCGAACTTTTGTTTTTGTGGAATCTGGTTCCCATAGACGGCGCCAGCTGATGGAGGGTCGTATATCCTTCAGATGTTGCTTCCCGTTGATCTACGGATGGCTGCGATGTGTGGCTGAGATTGGATCTGGAGGCTGTCGCTCCTGAAGTGTGTGGATCTCAATGGGTTGAGGTTGTGGTTGCCGAGTTAATTGCAGGGAAATCCCGGGGTGGTTGTACCACCGAGGACCCTCCGACGATCAAATTAGTCTAGAGATCCGAGCAGAGTAACGGCTTAGTGGAGTCGAATTGGCTTACCTTGACCGTCTGAAAGAGGGGTTTAAGTAGCGGTGGCAACAGGTGCAGCGGGCGCGAGAATCACGCCGGCCGTTACGCTCCCGACGTCACGTCTGCGTGATGAGCGGGACCTCCTATTAATGGCAAGACAGGCTCGTTAATAGGGGATCGTGGTGGCGTGGAACGTGGGATATGGCCGGCGGAGATCTCGCGTATGGCGAGATTCGCGGGATGGCGGTTACGCCTGCAAGCGGTGCTGTTGGTCGGTCGATGAGACCGAGGAAGATGACCTCGGCGGGAGAGCTCGCGGACGAGCGGGAGAGCCGAGATATCTAGTTTCTGCGGTAGCTCGGGAACGAGCTGTGAGGCCGAGGAGGCCAATCGTGCTGGGGCTCGTAGGCGAGCCAGCCTCGTCGGTAGGACATGCATAGGAGCATCTGGTCGGCCCCTGTAGGTCCTTTCTTGCACGCTTTGTGACACGTCATCTGCCACGTGTCATGATCTGGGAGGTCACCGATATCGAGCATCATCACCGTCCGAGTGATTTCGTCACGTCCCGAGATCCGAAATGACAGATCTTAAGATGTGATTCATCATAATCGGTCGAGTAAATCACGAAATAAATTCCTAATAAATCCTTAGACATTATGAATCCCATGTGATACTTCAATAACTGAACCGGGGTGTTATAGTTTCTTTTCAATTGATGTCACGCCCCGCTTCCCAGAGTACGGGCAGAGGACGCAATGAGGCCGCTACGTATTTACTATGAAGTAAATACGTTAAGCGTATTTAAGCAATATAAAAATAAATTCACAAGAGACAAGATATAACAAAAAACAACTTTATGTCACGCCCCACCCCCAATAAAGAGAGTATTGTCCGCTCTGGCCGAAGCCGCACGGTTTTGTCCTTCCGGGCGAACTGGACCCGACCAGGGGCCACTTCCCAGGAGGTCACCCATCTCAGGACTTCCCTGGCCTGAGCACGCTTAACTACGGAGTTCTCTAACTCCTATAGTGCCAATTCACTTAAAAGGTGCATCTGTATTGAAGAGTGGTATCATTCCATTTATAGTACAGATTTGTCCTCTTTCGGAATGTATTTCGAAGATCCCCTATTGTTTTATATGGGTCCCCATGCGTATCTGGTATAAATGGGTATACCGGATAATACCTGGGGTATTACGTTCTCCCCCACTTAGAACAATGATTCGTTCTCGAATCACAGACCTACTATTGAGGAACCAGCTCTGATACCATTCTATCACGCCCCACCTCCAATACAGAGAGTATTGTCCGCTCTGGCCGAACCCGCAAGGTTTTGTCCTTCAGGGCGAACTGGACCCGACCAGGGGCCACTTCCCAGGAGGTCACCCATCCCAGGACTTCCCTGGCCCGAGAACGCTTAACTACGGAGTTCTCAAACTCGTATAGTGCCAGTTCACTTAAAAGGCGCCTCTGTATTGAAGAGTGGTATCATTCCATTTACAGTACAGATCTGTCCTCTTTTGGAATGTATTCCGAAAATTCCTCATTGTTTTATAGTGGGTCCCCATGCTTATCTGGTATAAATGGGTATACAAGTTAATACTTGGGGTATTACACTTTATTTGTTT
This sequence comes from Agapanthus africanus, assembly GCA_030015575.1. Lineage (NCBI taxonomy): Eukaryota > Viridiplantae > Streptophyta > Magnoliopsida > Asparagales > Amaryllidaceae > Agapanthus > Agapanthus africanus. The sequence continues at coordinate 966,875,856 of CM057338.1, forward strand.
ACATTCTCTTTAAAATACATGGAAAAGTAAATACATCTGAATGAAAACAATGCCTAAACAGTGGCATGACAGAAATGAAAAGTACTGAAATAGAAATGTGTACAATGAAGCTAGAGTTCAGGATCTTCAGTAAACTGGTCCAAGTCTTCAGTGCTAGGCTCGATCTCTGGAAGGTCCGAATCACCTAACGACGTTCAAAAAAGAAAGAAAGAGAATGTCGTCAGCAAACAAATCGCTCGGTAAGTTCCAAAGATGAGGGAGAAATAGAATAGACAGAAAAAGAAAGTAGTTTTTAAAGCTGTATTATATTGTTATATTGTTGTATTTAGTGTTAACGCTGTTGTTTGTAGGTTGGTACAGAAAGATGCCAGTGTATACAAGAGGAGTCTCACTTGCCCCGGAGACTAAGCTATCAGGAACTCAAGGAACCGTTTATGCCACGGTACAACAGCAACAGAATACAGGTTAGGTGTCTTATGGTTGCAGTCTCGTGCCACTTCTAACACCCTCCGTACCCATTTACTCTTTAAACCCCGCGAAGTATTGTATTGTATTGTTTGTGTTGTATTGTAAATTGTTTTGTCTTGTAATATAAATTGTATAATTGGATGACTTGCCGAAAATATGATATCAGTAAATAGATGTAACTGGAGAATCATGGATGTAACTGGAGAATCAAGTAAATGGAAGTATATTTATGGTTCGGCTCAGTCAATATAGATTGAATAGTTTGAATATACTTGAATCATGTTCAAGTCAGATTAATTATAATGAGACTCAGTCTGAGTCAGAACAATTATAAAAGAAATTGAAGTCCTGAATTAGATTTTGATGTTATCGGTAACCGCTGCACATGGGCGGCAGGATTTGTGTCTTTTTCAAAAACGATTACCGTGTTGATAATACCGTTTTTAAGTTGTCTATCTTAAATAGGCAAGCACCCACTTCTCCGGCTCTCTGAGGCTCAAGAGATTGGCCCCGCTTAAACCTATATTTACTAGGGTCTTTAGGGTAATTTATAGAACTTGAGGGTATTTTATGTAAAAATACTTTGTATAATTTTCAAAATACACCCCAAGTGTTTATTTTTCGTCTTTAGAGTTGTAATAAATGTAGATTTTATATTTGTGACATTTTCAGTGAGAATAACCTATTTTTCATAATACGTGGTATTTATTTGTAATATCGAACTTGTATGGAATTCATGGTATTTTAATGTATAGCGATCCTTGGAATATTTAAAAATTGGAATATTTATTTTATCACAAAATAGATATTTTAATGATACATATATATATTTATATAAAAATAATTTTACTATATATTATATTTCTAGAAATCTCATTTTCTTAAGATTTTCATATTTTAAATCTCTCGAGACCGTATGCTTCTTGCGGAGATCTCCATCTCGCACTACTAAGCCCAGAGATGTGCGATAATCCGCACCATCCCAGTCGGGTTCCCCAAATTGAGTTGTAGCGGCGCTTTGCAAAGATTTGTTTAAAAATACTAAATCTTATAAAAAATGGTTTTATTAGTAAATGGTATTTATATGTAAAGGTTCGTTTCCCGTATTCTATGTTCTCAAAAAGTATTGTGCTATATTTCATATAGTGTTGTGAGGAGGTAAGTCATTACCTCGTGATCTACTTAAAGGTATAGCAAGTTTGTGATGTTTTAATGTCGAAATGAAACTATATTGTATTTTACTGAAAAAGAGCAATAAAAGTTACAAAATAATGTAGATTGCCATGAAACTTGTTCAATATGTTTGTTAATGATTAATAGTCAACATGTGATGGTTTAATAGGGTTGTGTTTAAGAAAAGTGGGATTTTTAGAAAGAAACCGAATCGGAAATCGGTTTGACTCCGATTCCGTCGGGTTTTATTAAAAGATGTTTTTAGAGTAGTAAAGTGAAGAGGGAGAAGGGACTTACGGGTTTAGAAGTTAGGGATGAGGAAGAGGAAACAGGAGGAGGCGCCGGTGCGTCGTTTCGTCGCCGGGAACTCATAGGATTGTCATCGGAAAAATCGCCGGAGTTTTGCTCTTCGCTACTTCAAAAGTACACTAAGCTTCTAGGAATTTCTTGAAAGTTTTGATCAGAATTTTGGAGTGAGGGGTGTGTGTTTAGGGGTTGTATTTATAGGGTAAGGCTGGGGTTACGGTAGGTGAAAGGTTGAAATGAAAAAAATGTTATAAAATGTATTAAAATGTAATAAAATGGAGTAATTGGTGTTTTAAAGGGGCTCGTTACTGGTCAGCAATGCAAGGCATTACCAATGAGCTACAAACACTTGCTTGTAATTAAAAAGCAAAACAAACTTATATCTTGTGCTCAGGCAAAAATACCCCTTTCTGTATTTTTTGAAAAATTTGTACAGAAAGTTGTACAGGAAATTTAGGATTGTTACAATTGATGTCTTTAACGGAGTATCTCTTATATTTACAACTGTTGCAGTTTCCCAATTTCATATCGGTTTTAGTGTTTTAGGCATATACTTGTATCGTATCATATCACTTGTAATTGCATCGTTCTTCTACAAGGTATATGATTTACAAATCATTTTGATTATCTGCTTTTCCATTAACATTGTAAACTTGTGTTGTATCTTGTTTTAGCCGAGTAAATTAACTGCTTGTCTGGAAATTACACACTAATCACATTAAACCTTTTACTGAAGTGTAAAATAGTGTTCTTAGTTTAAAAAAAAAGGGATTAAAGTTTATTTGAAAAATAAATGAAATAAGAGATCACTTTCTATAATTTAGCTAGGGTATAGCACAAAACTTTACTACCATCCTAAGAATTATTCAAGAGCATTTACTTGTATAATGGAAAGGAAAAGGACCCCAAATGCTATCCACAATAAAAGGCAAAATTGAAGTGTTATATGTAAAAAAGAATAAGGTTGTCTATATATTCTCACCACAGGTGAGCTTAACTGCTCCCTGGCTCATTTTATCAACCAAGAGCTATTTTTAGAGAGAGAGAGAGAGAGATCAATGGAAACTCAAGCTAATTTGGGCACTGTCTCCATTGAAGGAGGGGGCCTTTCCTCTATCTTGTCATCTGAAAACAGAGATTTTCTCATCAATCCATCAGGGGACAAGGTTCTGTTCATTTACACTAATTTTTTTTTTTTTGCATGAATTTTTCTTGTTTTATTTCTTTGCCTTTTAGCTTCATTTCAATTTTAGGCACAAACCCATCAATTTATTTGCCAAATAAAATTCTGGGTCTTTCCTTGTGAGATGATAGAGTTAAAATTTAGAAATTGGAATTATTAGTAGATGGTTCGAGGTTCCCTTTTTTTGTTTGTAAGTTTTGATAATTATAGTTGAGGCTTGATGAAAGCTTGATTCTTTTTATACTTCAAAAGCTAAATCAGCAATCTTGTTGGTTTCTCTATGTTTAGTATTATAGTTAAATTTCTTAATTTTCATGTATTTGTTTATAGGGAAAAAAAGTATATGTGGCATAAGTTGTTCATGACAACCATATATGTGACCATGGCCTAAAAAACATTAAAAATCTTCTATTAAGAAAACTAATGTAAAAAGTCCCTTCAAAATAGAATAAAACCTTGCAAAGTGTTTGCTTTGATGCAATTTTTTGTATAAGCAATCATTTATGAGACCAAACTTTTATTTGTTGTTTATTTTAATCAATAAAGAAGCTAGGCAGACTATGAAAGTACTATTGATTCCCTGGACATTAAAGTTCCGTAGAATCTCCCGTTGAAGCAAAATCATAGAAGCAGACACATTGACGGTTAGGATCGAAAGAAAAGCCTCCTCCTATCCTATTATTAAGGCTATCGTTTTTCTTTCTTTGTATCCTGACCGTCGTGTATCAAACCACGGAACCACGGACGATGGATAAGCTGCTTCTACGATTCTACTTAATGGGGATTCCACAGGAGCATTATCATGACAAAATCTATATAATATCCAAGAACTTTCTAAAAATAGGCCTGTAATTTGTCCCTTTTGCACTATTCCATTCTCCCTGTTTGATCTAATTCATGAAGAAGTATTGGAATCCCAGGTGAGTATAAAAAATATCGAAGGGAACACCCTTGGATTATACTTTGGTGCGAATTGGTTCTCCAAATGCGAGAACTTCACCCCGATATTAGCCTCTGTTTACCACCAGTTAAAGAACAAGGGATCGAACTTTGAGGTCGTGTTCGTTTCATCCGATGAGGATCAAACTTCCTTCGAGCGATTCTACGGTACAATGCCTTGGCCTGCAATCCCGTATTGTGACCTTAAATCTAAGAGAAGCTTGACCCAAAAGTTCCAAATCGAAGGCATCCCTTCTTTAATCATTCTAAGCCCCGAAGGAAAACTAATCCAGACCGACGGGGTTGAGCTCATATATCGATATGGAACGCGAGCATTTCCTTTCACGCAAGAGAGGATTACGGAATTGGAAGGCGAAGAGAAAGCGAAGCACGCGTCTCAAACATTAGAGAATCTCCTGTTAGTCGAAGGTAGAGACTTTGTGATGAGCCATACTGAACAGGTATGCGTGCCTTTGGAAAAACTGTATTTTCCTTTGGTAGGGCCCGACGCAAAACTCATCAGCGCTAAAGAGTTGCAGGTACCCGTTTCGAGTTTGGTAGGCAAAACCGTAGGCTTGTACTTCTCGGCTCACTGGTGCCCACCTTGCACGAAATTTACCTCGAGGCTCGTAGGAATCTATAACAATCTAAAGGAAAAGAACCAAGAGTTTGAAATCGTGTTCGTGTCGCTCGATAGAGATGAAGCGGGGTTCTCCAAATATTACAACGACATGCCTTGGCTCGCCTTGCCTTACAACATCGAGTTTTCTAAATCGTTGTCTCGTTATTTCGATGTGCAAGGGATTCCGACCTTAGTTATAATCGGACCCGATGGCAAGACGGTTACTAGAGAGGGAAGGAATTTGATTAATTTGCATTTAGAGATGGCGTTTCCTTTCACCAAAGAACAACTACGGATTTTACAAGATAAAATGGACGAGGAGGCCAAGAGCTATCCGAGCTCTTTTAATCATGTGGGCCATCGTCATTTGTTAAATTTGGTATCGGAAAATTCCGGTGGCGGACCTTTCATTTGTTGCGAGTGTAATGAGCAAGGATTGGGATGGGCTTATCAATGCCTTGGATGTGGGTATGAGATACATTTGAAGTGTGTGAGAGAGCTCGATGGGGACGGTCCAGCGAAGAAACAAGTGCCTGCCGTCGATACCTTTTGCGCTTTTGGTAGTAGCGGAGTTTAGTGAACGTCGAAGGAGAAGTCGCTGCTGCCTGCTGCTGCTCAAAACGAAGGGTTTTCCTCAAGTTATGATCACCAAATCGCGTCAACTTTCTTCACTACGGTAAAAGGAAAAAAATGCTCTGAAAATGTTGGTTTCAAAAAATGTAATGTTTGAAGCTTTCAATTTGGTAATCTGGTATTGTATTGAACATGGTTTGGACTCTTAGTTTCTTGGTTTTGTTCATGTGATGTGATTCATGTGAATGAAGATGATGCTGATTTAATCAGTTCTGTTGTAAATTAATTAGATTTTATACTTGACCGTTCTCATTCATGAAAAGGAAAATATAATTATTATTAATTTTGTTCAAGTCCAATTTGAAATTTGTTGATGTAGTCATATGATTGGTTACAACCTAACTAACTTAGCTGTGATATGATTCAGACCTTGTAGCAGTGATTCATTTCAAACCATTTTCCAAAGGGTAAATTTCACTTAATACCCTTAACTATTGGTGTTCTCCGCGAAGATACCTTAAAGTTTGTAGATTAATGGTGGAATCGTGAAATGCCAAGCTCCGTTAATGGCGTAACATAACGGATCTATTTTGTAAACCTAAACTTAAGGTATATATCCGTCGTTTATAAAATTTAAGGTATTTTAGTGAAATATGCCAATGCTTAAGGTTTATTTTGTGAAATTTACCCTTTTCCAAATATACTACTTACAATTTTGCGTCTCCTTGTGATGTTTCATGATTGGGGTTATTTACAGCTTTTGTGATGTGTTTCATGAGGTGTTATAATCACACTTTATTTGGGAAACAAATAGCTGGGTCCCACATGTATGAGGTGTTAACGGCACTATGTTGAGCATTGAATGATGCGTCTCCCTTAAGATCCAAATTTTGAGATTTGCAAAATGAAATTAATAGTCTTGTTAATAGCCAGCCCCTACTAAGTACCAAGTCAAGAAAAATTATACAAATTTAAAATTTTGGTGTTATATAGATCTAATATGTTATATTTATTAACTTCATATATACAATATATACATGATTAACTTGCAAATATTTATGCATTTTTTTTTGGCTTTTCAATATTTTCCTTGCTAACGAAAATCGCAAAATTTTTAAAAATCTCAATTCTTTTTACTCTTAAGTTTCTTCAATAATTTGCTTGTTATAGCTCATGAGAATCACGAAATGTAAAAAAGTCCTAGAACTTTTGTTTTCTTCAAATTTTCAGCATTTGCACCATTCAGCACATGAATATTGTGAAATTTTAAAAATATCAAACTTTTCAAAAATAAATTATTTTTGTTCAAATTTTCAATGTTTTCCATGATATGGCATGCGTAAATCGAAATTTTTTTTATAAAAAAATCTTAAAATTTTCTGTTTTTCTTTTCTAATATCACACATAGTACACGAAAATCATGAAATTGTCAAACATGTGAAATATTTCTGTTCTCTTAGGGATTTTTTAATATTTTGCATGCAATGTCACATGACAATCGAGAAATTTAAAAAACTTATTTGTTTTTCTTCAAATTTACAATATTTTTTCATGATATTACACGAAAATTGTGTAATTTAAAAATATCTGAAACTTTTTTGTTTTCTTCGGTTTTTTCAATATTTATTTTGTGCACACAAAAATCGGGAAATTTTCAAATATCTCAAAAAATTCCAGTTTTCTTCGATCTTCCAAAACATACGAAAATTGCAAAAAATTTAACTTAAAATTTTATGTGCTCTCTGATTTTTCAGTATTTTGTTTGCTATATAGCACACGAAAATCACGATATCTTAAAAAATCCGAAAATTTTCTATACCAAACAAAAAAATCAAAAAATTCCAATATTTACAGTTTTATTCGGTTTTATAATATTTTACTTATTATATTGCACAAAAAATCATGAACTTTTCAAAAAATAAAAAATATTTGGTTTTCTACCGTTTTTTACTCTTTGCTTTTTATAGGACACGAAAATCGTTAAAGTTTACAAAATCTCAAAAATAAAATGATTTTCTTCAGCTTTACAATTTTTTATATGCCGGCACACGAAAATTATGAGATTTTCAAAAGTTTCAAAATTTTCTATTTTTTTGGTTTTCTAATATTTTGCTGGCTATATAAAGCATTGTAACGACTCTAAAATCACTGAACAGAAAATTCTTGTTATTGTACAAAAAAGAGTATTACAGCATGTATAAGAGTTAAAAATTACTTTTGTTAAATAAAAATAAGAAACAACTTGTAGCTCACTGGTAAAGATTTTAGATTGCCGTGAAGTAGCTTGTGTGTTCGAATCCCATCAGACATAATCATTTTTCTTTTTTATTTTTTGGAAGCACAAGAGTTGCTCGTGAAATACACGGGGAAAGAAAAAGTTTCGGAAAAATCAAACATGTGCAAAATGGAGTAAATACAGAAAAAGGGAATGGAAAAGTTTCAGAAAAATCAAACATGTGCAAAATGGAGTAAATATAGAAAAACTCATTGGCCAATTTGGCTAGCTTGTGTGTTCGAATCCCATCAGACATAATTATTTTTCTGATTTTTCATTGTAATTTTTTGGGAAGCCCAAGAGTTACCCGTGCAATACACGGGGAAAGGAAAAGTTTCAGAAAAATCAAACATGCGTAAAATGGAGTAAATACAGAAAAGGGGAAAGGACAGGTTTCAGAAAAATCAAACATGCGCAAAATGGAGTAAATACAGAAAAAACCATTGGCCAATTTGGCTAGCTTGTGTGTTCGAATCCCATCAAACATAATTATTTTTCTGATTTTTCTTTTTAATTTTTTTGGAAGCCAAAGAGTTGCCCGTGCAATACACGGGGAAAGGAAAAGTTTCAAAAAAAATCAAATATGCGCAAAATGGAGTAAATACAGAAAAAACCATGTGCCACGAATCTCGAGGCAATTGCCTCAGATCCGACCGGCCAAATTGGCCAATGGGCCGGCGCCGACGGTCTTGATGCACCCAAATTGCTCCGTGCTTTGCACACTTGTCCATTCAGCTCCCCTTAACTCCTCCGCGCTATTTGATTTCCCTGCAATCAAACAGAGACCATTCATTTCACTATTTAAAATCATTTTGATCCAAAATTTTAATTCACAAATCCTAATTCTTTACTATAAATACCACCCCATATTTTAGCTCTTTACCATTCTGAAATTCTAGCAAAAATTCTCTCAAAAAGTTCCTAAATGCAAATGGAGTCAAGTGGAGTTAGCAACCAAGCTCCTTCCGTCGTCGAAAATCGTAGCCGATTCCAGAGCTCCCACGACGCCACGAAACCTCTCTCTTCTTCCTAATCCTTTTCTTGAGAATTCCAAATCGTTAGTCCCTCCCAACTTCCTTTATTTTCATTGAAAATTCATTCCCTAATCATATATCGGTAAAGCAGAGTTATTCCCGATACCTTTTTTTTTAAAATCAAAAACTCCATTTTCCTTTATATGTTGGACAATCTAATTTCACCATTTTATTTGTAACTTTAATTACCAATGATTAGATTCAAGTTTAACCAAAATCTTCACGTGAAACGAACACAATTGAACATTTTCATTAAAATATCTTGAACTTTATTATCACCACTTTTCGATTTTTGTTAAAACAATACCTTTAGGAAAAACTTCACGGGGTAACGACCTACCCCACACGCACATTTGGGTTTTATAGCACGATACCTATTTAGATGTATATGTGGTTCAAAGAATAACCTTTACAACTCTCGTTAGGGGACCTGCTAATGTATGGTGCGGATTATCGCACATCCTTGGGATAGTATAGCGAGATGCAGAACTCCTTACGGAGTATTCGACCTCGAAAGAAAATAAAATACGGTTTTTAAGAAAATTCGAATTTTTTAAATAAAACTAATTTTTAAAATTAAGTTAAATTATAAATCCATATTTTCACTATATTATGAAACTATATTTGTTCTAAAGATAAAAGATTAAATTTTTGTAATAAAATACCATCAAATTACCAAAAGGCGGCTAATTTTCAATAAAATATCATAAACTTTTTAAAACTAAGTATCTATCATTAAAATACCCCTATAATTAAAACACATACACATGAAAACCCTAAATGTTATAAATCACCATCGAGATTTATTTTTAATCTATCTTAAAATATTTTTCATAAAACCACCTCGAAATATACAAAACAATATTTTAAGAACTTTGGTAAATATATGTTTAAGCGGGATCAATTCTCTTGAGCCCCACGGAGCTGGAGAAAGTGAGTGCTTGTCTATCCAGGTTAGACAACTTAACAGAGTTATCAATGACAATTGTCTTGGAAAAAGACACAAATCCTGCCGTTCATGTGCAGCAGTTGCCGATTACTCTCGAACCTAAGAATTCAAGAGTTAAATCAGTTTTCAAGTGTCTGACTCAATCTGAGTCCAACCTCAAACCTAAATCCAAAATCAAACACAGACTTGAATACTTCATCATGATGAATACTCGATCATGAACATGAATACTCGAATTCAAATATCAAACTCAAACTTGACTCGACTTGACCGAACTGTGGTTATAACTTTATATGCACTCAACATGATTACTTGAACACATGATTACATCCTGAATATGAAGCTGAATATTTTATATCCATGGTTTCGGCCAAAACTTGTAAGCATAATCTATACAATATATTACGCGGGGATAAAGGGGTAGATTGGTGCGGAACGTATATCGTAGTACGAGATGTCATTTTAAAAGACACCTATATGAATTCACGTGCCGTTATCCCGTGGGTTATGACGGGGCCTTGTACTACATGTAACCATAGTCCACGGGGTAAGAGGGACTCCTTTCGTATACATGAATACCTTTCTTATCAAACTACAAATAACCATGTTAGAATAATTATTCTATACCTGTGAACGATCATATACAACTTTATCTGTTCATTTCATATTACATACTATCTTCTCTTTCTTCTTTTGGGACATACCGAGCGCTAGTTTGCTGACGACATTCCTTTCTGTTTCTTTTTTTGGGATGTTCGTCAGGAGGACCGGACTCTGAGGAGATAGAGCCGAGTTAGGAGGATCACTGTACAGCTCAGCCTGACTACTAGTTCTTCCTGCACTTATTTTCTGTATACCATTGTTTAGGCATTTACTTTATATCATTGTATTTTTTATTTCAAACGGTTGCATATAAAGTTGAATGTAAATAAAGTTATTGTTTCATTATATTACACTTGTCATTCTTGTTCATTGTTATATTGCCTAATTATGCTTAACGTATTTATTTCATAGTAAACACGCTGCGGGTTTACCACGTCACCGTTTCCGTCTACTGGGAAGCTGGATGCGACAAGCATGAAAGCTGCAAATATTTCAAAAATCTCAACAAAAAAAATCAACATTTTGCTTGCTGTAACAATCCGAAAAAGCAAAATTTTTAGAAATCTAAAGGTTTTTAGATTCTCACTTTTTTTAATATTTTGAATAATATAGCAATCACAAAAATCTCAAAAACATTTGTTCTTTTTCGTTTCCTTTCATTATTTAGCATGCTAAAATTATATAATTTCATAAATCTCAGCATTTTCAGTTTTATTCGGTTTTGCAATCTCATACTCTTTCGAGTATCAAGGAGATAAAAATACTATATGAAGTAAGATATAAAAAAGGTCGCTGATTGGTACTGATAACCAACGGAATAAATAAACTCGATCTGACTGACTAAGACTCTGGTTGACTATGAATCCATGGCAACCACAGAGATCATAAAATTTTTTTAAAACCCCAAAAAAATTTGTTTTGTTTTTTTCCAATAGTTTTCATGTTGTAAACCTATAACCCATGAAACTCGCAAAATTTTTATAAATCTCAAAATTTTCCGTTTCTTTTGTTTTTCAACATTTTACTTGTCATAACATACGAAAATCAAAAAATCTTCACAAGTTTCCATTTCTTCGGTTGTCAATATATTTTGTTTACTATATAGCACACGATAATTGTGAAATTTTCAAAATTTTCTGTTTTATTCCGTTTTTCCAATATGTGCTCATAAAAATCACAAAATTTTCAAAAATCTCAAATATTCTGTTGTCCCTGCCATTTTAATATTATACATGCTATAGCACATGAAAATAGCGAATTTTTCAAAAATGCCAAATTTTTCTGTTTCTCTGATTTTTCTATATATTTTTTTGCAATACCAAACGAAAATGCCAAATTTTTAACTTCAAAAATTTCTCTTTCTTTTATATTTCGATATGTTGAAATGCAAACAAAAATTATAAATTTAAAAAAAACCATTTTACAAGTAAAATATAAGTATTGAGAGAAAAACCAATCCAATAAATCACATATAAGCCAACTAATGCCAGAAAAGGATAATACTTTAGGTTTGAATAAATTTTTACTGGCGCAAGGCAAATACAAGGAGAGCGTGTGTCAATTTCAATTCAAAAATAGAACCAAAACAGATTATTTAATTCTTGAGCATCGCACACCATCATATCTACTTCTAAATAAACCATAAAACTCGAAGGGTTTAAATAACCTAATTGTGGTCAAATGCATCCGTGTGCCAAAAACTAGTTTTACATATTTTGAAAAGAAGGCATCGGGCATAGTTTTATAATGGAATCGTTCATATGAACCGCAACAATAGTGTCATAAATCCAAGTCATGCAACCATCTGAACATATAAAAAAATACACGACTGTAAGAACACAGAAGTTGATTCCATGAGAAATTTTATAAATCGAAAAAACCAAGTACCCACATTTTCTATCCATGTTGCATATCTGTAGACATTCAAAACCAAGAAGCAATATTATTTAAATTTTAATGTTCCTGAATAAAGAGAGAGAAGTCTTTATCGATACAAAATTAAGACCTCTTACAGCAACAGAGGCTGGTTTGGAGAAATACTTGCCAGATATTTGTAAACTATTACTGGTTCAAAAGGAGACACAGCGAATGAAAAAAGAAACCTCTTTGGTCTCTCACTAAGTATCGTAATAAAGAAGCTAACGAGTCGAAGTCTTTGATTTCTCGACGAGAAGAATCCTACCATTCCACTCAGTTTGATCAACTGCGCGTATTGCTGCATCAGCATCCTCATCTCTTTCCAATGATAAGAAACCGAATCCACGGGATTCTCCAGATCTATAACACAACAGACATTAGTTTCTGAAGAAAAGAAATTAAAAACTGAAAAATACACGAGAAAATTTATTTCTTTCAGAAAATAATTGGAAGCAATGTCCTTCATTTCCGCCTTCCATTTGTACTTCCGCATTTTTTTGATTCCTCTAACCTCTAACCTCCATAGTTAGTAGTAAAATCCCCCACATAAATACAAGAAGTAACATTCTATAAACGAAAACTTAAGGAATCCCTCCAAGAAAAAAGTTGCGCAAATGGATATAAATAACATATTGTTATTGTAAGAAGACATAACAAGAAAGCTCAGCTCAAAAATGGCGCATCTCCAAGACTCCAATTGGTATTTAAAAACTAATCACAGGTCAACAAAAACTCGTTCCCCTCTCGGAAAATATTTCATTAGATTTGTTTTCAAGATTTATAATTGTTTAATATTTTAAACCCATCAAGAGAAAACACAGCTGAACCATCTCCCCTTTTTCAAAAAAGGGGTGTACTCTTCAGATGCTTCAAAATTCCATTCTCCCAAGACACCATTCCAATACTTAGAACATGAATAAGAAAATTACATCATTCTAGATTAAACAAGAAATAGAAAAGAAAAATCCAATCACAAAAAAATGCGCAAAAACTGTGGTTCACATTGTAAGGGAAAAGAAAAACTCGGTGTGACATAAGCAGCATGCTGATTAAAGAAATTAAGAGACAGCCTTTAAAAGGTCCATGCAACGAATAAGACATCAAAAAAGAAAAGATGCATAAACAAGAACTTGTGACGGCTATGCCTAGTATGCAACGTAGACCATGATACTATAGCAGTTTCTGATATAGTTATATACTTGTAGGCTAAATTACACTATGGTACCCATAATTATATTTATATTTCATTATAATACCTTCCTGGAAAATCCTAATGAAATTAATAAAATTTCGTAAAAGAATGAATGAAATGGAAAAAGTAGATTAACGTTTTCTATTAATGCTCCCTTGAAGTGTTATATTTAAGGCTAAACAACATAAATCCAAAATTTAAGGGAGTTTAATCTAATAAAAATTTTACGGCTATATTAGGGGAAAAACAAAGATGGTTATGAGTAGTTCAGTGATATTTAGCCTATACTTCTGTGTAATTTTAGTAAAAGCCACCTTTTATCACGGACTATGCGGACATCTGTGACACGGCCAAACCTCGAGAATTTCTTCTCCAGATCCCTCTCAGTAGTAGCATAACTAAAACCTGCAATAAACAAATTTCTTCCTGGCTTGCCCAAACCTGTGTTGCGATTGGCAGGTGGTGACCAAGGCCTTTTGGGAGAACGGTGACGAGAATAACTTGGTGGAGGTGTCCTACGCCTCGGAGATGGCCTTCTCCTATTAATAAAAGAGACACAGCAATTAGAGGGGAAAACACAGGACTTGTATAAGATGTAGAGGAAAATACAGCTCTTATTTCCTAATGCCCAACCTATTATTCAGATTTGTAAAAACAATAGGCATTGTAACTTACTAGTTGCAAGAAGCAAGAAAGGATCATACAACATTTTTTTACTGGTACTAATGAAATGAAAAAGGAAATCTATACAGCTAGTAAAAATAAACGGCAGTCAGTATATTTCAGCACCGTCCGCTGCTTTCCCAAATTTAAATATGTAAATGAGAAGGATTACTTACCTCTTCAAGGAAATTTACATAATGGAAGTAAATTTACAATTCTAACTAATAATTTTTTCCATAAAATCTGGAGTTGAGATAGAATGTCAGTTAATTTCTGTATTTCATGGTGTCTCCCTTTCAAGTCTTCTCTCATCCTTGTTCTTATTCCCTACCTGAACTCAATGACAAAACCCACCAAAGTTTCCAGCCATTTTTTTCTATTTGGGTAAAAATTTGCCCCATTTAGCATCAAGAATTGATATTAAGGGTGTCCAAGGCTTGATATTAAGTTCAGGCCTGACCTGAATAACTTGTATTATTAATGTTGTTTGGCAAATATAATAATTTCGGAACTGGACAAAAAATGAAGTTACTGGGAACAGGGAGGTGATTTAGCATGGGCCTCTTATTTAGTAAATAAGACCATATTAATTTTGTCGGGGATTGAGATATTTAAGACATCACAGCTCTACAAATACTAACTTTGGGTTCATTATTATTTGATATCTAACATGATATAGGTTCATTAAAACTTGGTCCCTATCCAGTTATAAACCTTTGTAAGCATTAATTATTCCTCATTAGTTATTTGACCTCTTAGAGGAAGAAGTTTGTTAATTCTCTAACGTAAGAGATAAATTAAACAGATTTTTATAATTCGTAATAATACAATTAGTTATAGTCAAAACCACCAGTCCTCCACCCGAACACAATTATTAACTCTCTAATGTAGAAAGATAAATTAAAGAAATTTTATAGTAGATAATAATACAATTAGTTATAGTCAAAACCACCAGTCCACCACCAAAACACAAAATTGAAGAGATTTTTATAGTATATAATAATACAATTAGTTATAGTCAAAACTCAATTATTAATTATCTAATATAAAACGATAAATTAAAGTAATTTTTATACTACATAATAATACAATCGGTTAGTGAAAACGCCACCAAAACACAATTAATGAAAACGACCCGTCCACCACCAAAACACAACTATATTCCACAAATTATTCTCTGTAAAATCTAGTTTTTCTTACTCCCACATGCATAGTACTAGCTATACTAATAAAAATTTGATATCAACGATATGTTTTGGTGAACAGACCTGAAATTCTCAAAGACTAGATTTTAACTAAGGAATTCATCTCAAGCAAGGGATTCAATTTATAGAAGCATAAATATGAACTTGAGAAGTACAATAAAGTTGGTCAGAAGGAAACAATGTTAGGAAATTAAATTATTACCTTGGCGATCTTCGATAGCGATCCCTTGCATATGGAGACCTTGACCGTGATCTATGGTGATGATCTCTTCCACGTCTGGGAGAGTCCCTTCTTCTCACAGGTGACCTTGATCTTGACCTCCCCCTCCTTCTTGGAGAGTCTCGCCTCCGAGGCGATAGATCTGTGCGTCTCTTCGGAGAAACATCTATGCAATGAGAATCTCGCTTAGTTGTTCTCTCTGAAGGAGATTTTGGCCTCACTGGAGATGATCGATCACGTGAGAAAGTTCTCTTGCGATCATCGTTATGTTTCTCCGGAGAAGGCGAACGTTTCCTTCTAGATGAGCTTGGAGAATGTGCAGGTTTTTCTTCTTTTGAAGATGTAGGAGGGTGAGGAGACCTTTCTGCAGAAATAGAAAACCTTCTCTCAGGTGATGGTGAAGCATTTTGAATTCTCCGAGGAGAATGTAGGCTAGAATTTTCCCATACCATCCCCTCATCTTTTGAAGCTTCCATCGCTGAAGTGTAATTATTGTCCTGCATTTTAGTAGAGGGACTCAGATTTCCAACGTCAGTTTCTGCATTGACTTCCGGGATCTCAGAATGGAATTTTGTGATGGCATTCTCCACACCTCCATCGTCCGCTTCATTTAGTTCAGGAGATTTTGCAATTGGATGGTTAAAAGGTTCATCACGTGCTACCTCATGATAATTGTTATTATTGCCTGTCAAAAGAGAATTATGAGCTAATGGATATGAACCTTCAGCATTAAATTCATTGTTGTATGTTTCATTCACAATATTATCGAGAGTGTTGCTAGGATGAGCCATGTTCTCAGCATCCTCATTCCCCTCTTTAGTAGCATTGTTCTGAGAATGCTCCATAGATAACCTCTGTTCGTCAATAGCATAATCAGAAATTCTACTCTTCGTATCATCGTGACATAAATCTGACTCGGTTGGTAATAAAGGCTCGCGATCATTTTTGGTAGGAGATGACAAGTTTGCTGAATTGGGTTTCAGAATAGGAGATTGCAGTCCGTTGTTTCCAGCAGCAACATGTGAGACAAGGTAATCTTGATCCAAGTCGGCTTGCACTTCATCATTTGATACCTCAGTCGTGTATTTAAAACTTTCTCCCCTCCGCTCGTCGTTGTTCTCATATGAGTATATGTCAGGATTTTCAACAAGAGAAGACCTGTCCTCTTTGTTGGTTCCTTCGACAGCCTTATCAGGTGAATCCATATCCATCCTACGAGAAATTCAATAAGGAACAAATACTTCTCTTTAGTTAAAATAAATAAAAAAATTGTGGAAAAATGAATAATGGTATAACTTAATTGCAACTTAGCTACCTTTAATCATCCAAACACAAAAAAGAAGAGAAAAACTTGGCTACCTTTGGTTAGTATGATATGGAACGAGCATGCACAAAATAAAATAACAATTTATTATTAATTATATCATGCACCATCAGTGGAATGAAATTCCAAAAACTAAATTTAGCAGCAGTAATATCCTTATACCTTTAATATTCCAAACTTCAGTCATATATAAGAAACAGTTAACAGTAAAAAGAACAAGAAAATATGTTGGTCATTAAATGAAACAATATGTATGATATGGGTAGAATTAGTCTCCTTAGCCCATTGGGCCGGCGCCTGTTTTCTTAGTAATAAAATAAAATGGGCTGGTCTTATCCATACGAGTCCGGTGCAGGAGCCATCAGATTCAGATGGTCTCACTACTCTCACACCCAAGTGCATGCCTCAAAAGGCCCTCATAAGCCTAGGGACCAGACTAAGGTGTCAATTCAATATGTTAGAACCTGCCAAAGGATCCTTACTAATTCTCAAACTAAAGTGTAGCTAGCCTTTTGCCCCCAACAATCTCCTTAATATAGCAGATGGGGTTTCTGGTTGATATTACTAACCATGCCTCTTATAGCTTCTTGCATCAAGCCCATATCAAAACTGTTGGATTTTTTGGCATCATCAATGTCACTTTAGAGAACTTATCTGATGCTGTCTTCTTTTTGGTATCCACACAAAGTACGCCGGGCTAATGAGGTGAGTAAACCGTGACTCGCCTCGCCTCGTGACGAGGCGAATTTTATTCACCTCGTTGAGGCGGCGGGCGAGCCAACGAGTTGACTCGCCTCGCCATAACAAGGCAAATGGTTTGGAAAATTCCCAATGTTGACTCGTTATGGTCCACCTTGTTTAAATCGTGAACCGCCTCGCTTTGCCTCGTGTGAATCGCGAGTTGACTCGTTCCGACTCACCACGCGTCGCCAACTCGCATCGAATCGCCTCGCCTCGTCTCCGACTCATCTAGTGGCCCGCGTCCAACATTCGGCAACGGCTAGCTTGTGCGTTGTTCGAGGTGAGGCGAGTTGAATCGCCCCGCCTCACCTCGAATTCAGCGTTCAACGGTCGGGGCGGGCTCTCCTTAGTTCGCCTCGCCTCGTAACGGTCATATTTTTTGAATTTTTTTTAACCCTATAAATATCCCCCAATCCCATTCCTCCTCATTTCAAATCATTCTCCCAAATAAAATTTTTTTACCATCTCTCACAAAAAAATACGATCTCTTAAAAAAACTCTCAAAAAAAATACCATATCTAGCTTCCAAGTTTTCAAGAATAGAAGCTCCAAGCCTCCAATCCCCCGACTCCGAGTTTTTGAAGCTCCGAGCCTCCGACCGGCGACCGACTCAATACTCATTCTACTCCTGTACCGCTATTCTGGAATTCTGCTCTCTTTCTTATTTCTTGTTTTTATTTTATTAGCTCTCTTTTGGGAGTTAAATTAGTATTAACGATTTCATAATATTGAGTATTTATTTATTTTAATTAGTTAAAAAATTAATATGGAGGGTTCATCCGATACGCATCAAACCTAAGCTCCTCATCCCGGATTAAAACAAATAGAAGAATCCACACCTACATCCAGCGATCCTAAAAAAACGTGCGACTACCAGTGATGTTTGAGAGGACTATAAAACTGAAAAGAGAGAAGGTGTTAGATACACAATATGTAAATATTGCGGCGTTACATATAAACATAAGGTACCGGCACCGGTACTTTGCATAAACATGTTAAATAACACTTAGAAAGCACGGCCGGTTCCTCCTCTACACAATCACAAATTAGTTTCGTCGGTCAAGCTCTTTTTCAATATAATTATGATTTAAATGTTTCAGAAATGGCATGATATGTTATGGCAGATGAAAAGGTTCTCGGATTCAGAGAAAGCGCAGATTTTGAGCGGTACGTTCAAACGACATTGCAACCGGTATACAAAAGGGTTACGAGGACTACGCTTAAAAGTCGTTTTACCCTCTTCAACGACAGTAAACAGGTATTAATTGCTACTCTTGTTTCTTTACATACCAGTATTTCATTAACTTCTAATGTTTGGACTGATAGAAGTGAACTTCTCTGGATTTGTGTTACTGCATATTGGATAGATTCTGACTGGTATTGGCAAAAAAGAATTATTGTTTTTAGACAATTTTCATTCCCGCATAGTGCTTTTCATATAACTTCTGAAATTAGATCTATTTTAGAAGAATATCATTGTGTAAATAAAAAAAATTCTATTTCTTTCGATAATGCTAGCAACAATTCTTCTGCTATTACTGAACTTATTAGGCTATGCAAACCAATTTGCAATGGTCGCTTTTTTCATATTTGTTGTGCATGTCATATACTTAATCTTGTCATACAGGATGCATATACCGTATGTAGTTCATAATATTCAAACAATTAAAAATGCATATAGGGTTATTAAAAGTTATGGAAAAAGAAAATCTGAATATAAAGCTAGATGCCTGGCTGTAGGAGTAAGGCCGTCTCTTAAAAAATATGCGATCACTAGGTGGAATAGTAGATATGACATATTTCGTACTGCATCAAAGACCGCCAGAATTATTAGTAACATGTGGAATGAAATTATGCCCGTAGAAAACCACTTAACAGAGGATCATTGGACGATTGCAGAACTTTTTAAAGATTTTCTTATGACTTTTAAAATAGCAACCGAACGAATGTTTGCTACTTATACCCCCACTTCTCATATTCTTGTCTCTGAATTGTATAATATAGCTCAATGTTTTGCAAGTCGCGTCCAAAATCCAATACGTCACCAAGTTATACTTGTTATGTTAGCTAAAATTTCTAAATAGAAATTCCAATTGTATGCTGTTTATGTTTGGTAATGAACCCTGAAATTAAATTAGAAGGTTTGAAGGCTCTTTTAAACGGGTTCCATGTAGCCATAGGGCATACTGTAGGTATTGATGATTATGTTAGTACCGTTAAAGGTAATTTAGATGAATTGTTTGATTTGTATATTGCACGTTCTTTTTCTGGTAGAACTAGTAGACCACCGGCCGCAACCAGTTCACGTGCTTTGACTCCAGCTTTAGCACTTATTCAACAGAAGAAAAAGGCACGAAACCCATGGACTCATCATCATCATCTTTAAATGAGTTAACAATATATTTACAAATCGAGTAAGATGTAGATTATACCATAGACGAGTTTAATATTTTAGCCTGGTGGAAAAACCACGAACATTTGTCTCTAGTGCTTTCTACTATGGCCCGTGACTTACCGACCGTTCTAATGTTCACAGTAGCGTCGGAAAGTGCTTTTAGTACATGTGGCAGGATATTAAGTGAGAAGAGATGCAATTTGGCGTACGACACAACGAAATGCATGATTTGTTCGCAAGATTGGGAAGCAACAGCTGTCAGGAAACAAAATGCAATCACTTTGGACTCGAATTATCTATCTAAGGAGCTTACAGGATCGGACGAGACTAACACTGAAGGAGAAACCACAATTGGCACCGACGAGTAGTGAGTAAAATTTGTAATAGTAGAAAAAGAACTATGTAGACCTAATTCTCTCCCATTGAGCTTAATATTTAGAAGGGAAACGTAGACAGCCCGAGTGGGTTCAGTCTCTATTGTAAAAAATCAACAAATTGTATTATATAATTGTAATTTGATTTATTTTAATAAAAAATTTAGTTCGGTTTTAAGGTTTTTTAATTTTTAATTTTTTTTAAATTAAAAAAAAACAGAGCCAGGCGAGTTGAGTCAGGCTCGCCTGACTCATGCGAGTTGCCTCGCCTCGGCTCGCAATTTGCCATGGCGAGATGACGAAGCGAGTAGGTTCGAGTCCCGTTACTGTTGGACTTGCCTCGCCTCGCATATCTGGCGAGGCGAGTCTAACTCGCCTCGTGCTGGTAAACGAAGCGGGCGATTCGACTCGCGAATCGCCCCGCTTCGCCTCATTAGCCACGCCTACCACAAAGCTCGCGTTCAATTTCTAATACACAAGCCCTCTCCTTGCAAATAGTTATTGGAATGGTTGTAAGAGATGAAGCCGATAGCAGAAGCTTGATTATCACCATCATGTGCTGCCTCTACCACACGGTTATGTTAGGGTAGATTCCTCCTCATATATAAGAAAATGGCGGAATTAAAATGGGTATTAAAATCAGTTGAAGCTAAATTTACCAACCCGCTTCTTAAGATGGTGGTTGCAAAATCACTGTAACATCCATCGATATCCCCTCTCTTATATGTAGACCCCCCCCTTAAAAAATAAAAGAACCCACCCCCACCCCCACACACCCAAAAAAAGAACGAAAGGAAAGAAGAAAAAATCCATCATGGTAGCAGGCGTGGTACCGTGCACGTGCAATTCAATTCAGCATCAACTGAATACAAGTTGAGGTAGAAA
Organism: Agapanthus africanus; assembly: GCA_030015575.1. Classification (NCBI taxonomy): domain Eukaryota; kingdom Viridiplantae; phylum Streptophyta; class Magnoliopsida; order Asparagales; family Amaryllidaceae; genus Agapanthus; species Agapanthus africanus. The sequence continues at coordinate 966,896,897 of CM057338.1, forward strand.
TCTGTAAGTGGTTAGATTAATTTGGACCAGAGACTCCATTAAGCATCCCTTGAGGAATGAAGACGAGTTAATTCCAAGTTAATTAGGAATAGCCACTCTATCACCTTAAGAGGGCAACTTGCCGGGACAAGATAGAAATTGATTCTACAAAAATCATCAAATCTTTCAAAAGGGACTTCACCACAACGATAATAATGCTGAAAACCACGCCGGGGTCCATGAAAAGAATTAAATGTAGGCTTAGGTTGAGATAAGAGAATCGTATAGCTTCCTAGTCAATGGAATAAGGTAAGATGAAAGAGGGAAGGGGGAGGTAGATGGAAGAAAGGAGGGGGAAGGAAGCAAAAATGGAATAGATGTGGGATAAGATATTTGGATATCTTCTGAATTGGTAAAGTTGGAGTCAAATATGTCACGCATTGTTAAAGGTCAAAGAGAGAGGAAGGGAGCATAGATTTTGGAGCTCAATCAGAAACATCAAGTATCAACCTGATAATAAGCCAATCAGGCTCGACCAGTTTCTCTAAAATCAACTCACATAGGATAGATTGTGGAATGGGGTTACTCCAACCTAACCACCAAACAAGGGCTCTACACAAAAACATCGCAATTTATCCCTTCTTTTTTTACTTTTCCATATTTCAATCATTATGTGACAGGTGGTATCTTTGGGTCCCAGGAAACATCAGTTGATGGCAATCATCAGAGTTGATCCAGGGGAAAGAAGCCTGCGAAAAGGCAAGTCTCGTTCTTTCTTTGTTATTTTTTTTTATCTCTAGCAACTCTCATATGATCACCTAGGAAAACACCCAGACGGTTGTTAATAATATTGATCAATTACTTAAATACAAAACTAATTTAATTCCCATACCTGATTCTACCTTTGGTTACGTCTACGGGAGAGAGCGTATCAGAAGCATTTACAAACATTCAAACGAGACATTTAAATTCAAAGCTAACTTCGAGTATGTCCATTATCAAGATCGGGTTTGCATAATTCACAAAATAAACTTCTGGCGACATAAATGAAATTATTAATTTACCCTTGATTGAAAATAGACGGTTGTTATATTCATGAGATTTTCCATCATATTGATACCCATAAAAAACGGCATGAGTGCATGCAAATAAGCCACGTTTATAAATCCTTAATAAATAAAAGAGCAACAAAAAAACATAGAAAAGAACAAGATAAGATAAACCAGGACCATTTCCTCTAAACAACTGATGGCATAACAATAGATTCCTTTATATAAAAAAAATCCTAAATTCAAATTAACAGAATCCAAACCCTAAACAATCAATCAGAAGGAAACCGCAACAAAATTTTCGTAGCTGCGTATGAAACTTCCCAAACGACCAAACCAAACCCTAATTTTCCCCAATGCCAACAAATCAAACTCCAAGATCCCATTTTCCTAATACCAACAAATTACTAAATCAATGAACTGCTTCGGTCCCTTCGAATTCCCATACAAACAACCAAGAGAATAAAGCTAAAACAAACGCAAAATTTTCAAATTAGAACGACTGATTCCACCAAATCCAGAAAATCGTACAGGAATCAAACAATACAGTGACGAATTACGAATTTCTAGTATTTTGGTTGAGAATTATACCTCGGATCGAGCCGATTGAGTGAGGTGAGGGCAAATTTCCTGAGGATAAAAATGCTTCCTTTTTTGCCCCCTGTTTCGATTTTTCCCCTTTCTCGTTGCTCAGATGCAAGAGATGAGAATCGAGATGGGTCGATACCCAAATCCATTAATTAAATGGGCCAGATCCGAAAACCAATATCTGTTTTGATTTGTGTTTTATCAAGCCCATACGAGGGGCTGGAAATTTGGATACAAATTGCGGCCCGATTATTTATTGTAGTAAATATATTACTGCTTGTCCTGCTTCAATCCCTTTTTGGTAATATATATGAGAGACGGTAGTTGCTGCGGCAATAGATAGTGGCCGGCGTGATGGTAGAGGTGGCAATGAGAAAAGCGGTAAAGAAATGGCGACAGAGGACGGCGGCGGCCGGCAACGAGTGGGTAAGGGCAGTGACCGGCGAAGAAGTGTGACATTTGGCGATTAGGGGAGATGAGCGACAAAGGGCAGCAGTGTCCGACGACGTCAAGTGGTCCGCGCGTAAGGCGACCACCAACGAAAAACGAGAAGTGACGACACCGTCCTGCAACGTAATACAGCATTTTGCTTGGAGACTGCTGCCTCGTGGCGTCGACAATTGCGACACCGGCAACATTATTTGGATAAGCACAAGTTTGAGAGAGAATAAGATCCCTACAATCTGATGACCATTTTATTCTCATAAAATTCTTAACTCCCAAAAAATTTATTTACTTAAAAACATGCATAAGAAATTGTTTTAATGGAAATTTAGGATCTCCTCATATATTCTTATTAGTATATTGCATGTGCGACACATGTATGAGCAACATAAATCTGTAATCAAATCTTCTATGATCCCTGATTTTGGTAACTAAATGATACCTAAATTATAAACTAAATGGAGAAATTATGGATACATAAAGAAAAAAACTAATAGAAATAGAAATGAAGAAATACACCTTGTTCTTCCCTCCAAATATCTTTTCCTTCTCTTTTAGCCTAATTATTATTGTGGGCATCAAATAAGTTAACTTGCTGTTTTCAAGAAAGCTCTAGATGATGATTTGACACCTTTTGAGGTTTGGATTTTGAATTTTGGAAATTTGTGAGGGAAGTAGCATTTCTTTCTGTATATTATTTTATTATGGATAAGGATGACTTGAAACTCCTAGTTTGAGTATAAGTTATGATAAATTTTATTCTTTTTTCTTTTATTTTTCCACAATTTAAAGATATCCTAACTACAAAATTAATTTACCTTCTCTCATGAAAAGTTGCTATTATTATTATAATAGTAGAGACATACTCCTCTTGATGCCAAATGGAAGAGGGCATTTAAATTTAACTTGTCAATTTGGCACATGGCAAGAAGAATTTTCATGATGTTCCAAAAAATGTTATAATAAATTACTAAATAACCTTTTCAAATTATGGGCATGTTAAGTTAGCAACAAAAAAACATGGCATCACATTTTCATACAACAAATGTTGCATATGGCATTTATTACAAAAAAATGGCTCAAATCCATTGTTGGGTTATCTTCATTGTCAGGTTATCTTCATGTTTTGCAATTGGCCATTGTTTGGTTATCTTCATGTTTTGTAATTGGATTTCCAAATCCAAACCTTTTTTTCCGTATTTGGTTGAGCAAAAATAAAAGAAAATGTTTATAATAGAAAAGGAATTAAGATGTTTGCATTGTTTACATTCAAGGATGGGCTTATACGTACCAGCATTGTGTTAAAATGAATCAATGTCAAACATATTTTCATCCATCTGATGAATGATTTATCACAAAGGAGGTCATAGAAATATATCTGAATAAGGAATAAGCTTAGGAGACGGCTAAAACAATGTCAAACTTATACGTACCAACATTCAGCGTTGTCGTTTTGAAAACCAGAAAACCATGAGACTCTCTCACTCAAGACGAACAAAAAGCAATCGAGTGATGAAGTATCTCAGCAATTGAGTGAGAGGTTTAGCCTTCACACCCCGGACACATCATCACGTTCATGATCTATCATTCTGTTTAGGGGGAAAAAAAGGGTACATTGTTGAAAAAACCCTCGCCATTTTATAACTTATGAAAAAATTCATGTGCTTTTTCAATTAGTAAAAAAAAACGTACGCCCCATGAATGATTCTGTAACAACCGAGTTCATTTATACCAATTCCAATTCCCGTATTTATATATATCTGTGCTATTTTATTGATTTATCTTGTTTGTGTGCGAATGGTAGTTTACATTTGACATTGCATTCGACCCGACCCGCTTGCTTGAACTGGTTGATTCATATTTATAGACTACCCTTGCTGGTTAAATAGACACGTGCATCTCATGGATACTGCATATTAACATTTCACCTAGCATCGCGCATCTTATCATATAACATTTTAGATCATGTATAATAAATTAAAATTGCATTTCACAACCTGCATGATACCCCTAACCCCGTGGTAGCGTCCGCGCATCGTGTTCTCGTCCCGTTCATTGAAACGGACGTGTTTGGATAGCTACGCGCACGTACGTGCGTCCGTTCTTGGGGGTATGCATTTTAGTTACCTAATCATTCATTTCAAAATTTGGAAGTTGCGTATAATTTTCGTTTTTCAAATCTGAATTTTTTAGACCAGACCAGGACGCGTTTTGGAATATTTTGTATCCCGCATAAATTCAAATTTAATTAATATTTTATTTTAACTTTACCTTTAAAATTTCGATAATCTTTTACAGTTCAGATTTTTTTCGTCTAACCAATTAAAATCTTTTTCAAATTTCCTTAATCTTTCCCTAACTGTTACAGCATTTCCCCACTGGCTCGTGGCCCCCACAAATCTTTTCTCTCTTTCTTTTTTTCCTTTCTCTTTCTCCTTCTCTCTCCTTCTCTCAGCCACCGATCTCTCTCTCTCCCCCCCATCTCACAACCTCTTCTCTCTTCTCTCTTTCTCTCTCCTGCAGAAAAGGCCAACTTTCTTTCTCCTCACTGTTCATCTCTTCCTCTCTCTCTCCTTTCGATCTCTTCTCTTTCTCCTCTCTCTCTCTCAGAATCTCTCTCTCTCTCCTCTCGCATATTTCTTTCTATATATATATAATTCTTTCTTCCCCCTCCTTTTAACAAAATCCATAACCACGTAACCCTAGCCGCTGCCTCCATCTCACCGTCGCCCTGACACTGACGACGCCATTCCCGACCTCGTCGCCTCCTCACCATCATCACCTCCGCCTCCACTCTCTCCTTCCCCGAGCCCCTGCACGCGCACCCGAGCACACCCGAGAGCACAGCCGAGCACCCTGCACGCTCGCACCGCCAGAGTTGATCGCCGCCGGTGATCTCGTCCTCGCGTCCCCGACTTCGTGCACCCCAGTGAGCCCTACACCCTTCTTCCTTCTTTTTCTTTCCTTCTTCCTTTCTTTTCTGTTCTTTTTCTATCTTCTTTTTTGATGACCGTGTCCTCTGCAGATCACTCGCCTTAGCTCCGTCGACGCCGTCGACACCTCACGACTTCCCTTTGAACCACAGTGAGCTTCTCTTCTCATTCTTCTTCTTCCTCCTTCCCTTCTTCTCTTCTTCTTTCTTTTTTATGCATTTCTTTTTTTTATTGTTCACTGCCTTTTTAGATCGCCGGAATCCGGTCGTGCCGTCGACGATCCCGACGACCCAGCGAGCATATCTGACCCGTGTGATCCCCTTGTACGTTGTTTGGATTCGTTCCGTGTACCGTGCGCGCGTCGCGACTTTTCCCGCCGACGTGTGACGTTCCGTATACCCGTTTCTTGATCCGTCTAGACAAGTAAAACTTGCTACATGCTATTCAAAATATTTTAAACTTATTTAAATGCACATTAAACTTGTGGTCTAAACCTAATACCACATATTTAGTTTTATAACTTTTCGATGTCCCGTTTATGTCATTTTAGAGTTAAACATGAAAACATACCTTGTTGCATGTTAGATTACAACGTGTTGTAACCACGTCCATATTTATATCACATAGTGCTTGGTTGCATAGCCCATAATACCATTTTAATAATTTATAACCTTTCGAACACCCGTTTGCATCCATTTAGCCTATTTTATATACAATTGCATCCCTAGATCATTTAATACATATTAACGAGATTTTAACATTCCATATTTGATTAAGTGTATTTTACTTAGTGTTGGAACTATAACCTTAACCCAAATCGATAACTGTGCATCCATATGTCTTAGTTTATACCTATTTTGCACACTACATCACAATGTTCCATTTTATTGTTCCATTAGTACCCTACACTTGTTTTGTATACCCATGCTTATTTTATAGTTTGATTATGAGCACCCACTTGTTATTTGTGCACCCCTGACATGACTTGATACACCTACTACTTGACACGACATGGTACCGTACACTTCTTAACATGACATGATACCTATATACTACTTGACTTGATCTGATGTACCATGGCTTTACCTGTTACCTGATCTTGTTACTAATGCCAACAAACTCAACCTGTTGTCCCTACGGACATTTCCTGTTGTCGATCCAGACAAACCTGTACCCGCTTAATCTTGTGATGGCATTAGCTCCAGATTTATTAATACCTGACTCGAACACTTAACCTGGGGGTATGGGGAAATCAATGATGAAATCTGACTTGTAACTCAACAGTTCGATACCTTTACTGATCAGTCTTACGGGCTAGGCCAGCCCCGGGGTGATGCTGCTGACATCACTCATCGTTACATACTGTTCCCCTCCGAACGGCGGCGGCGACACGGGGACGTCTCGCCTGAGGTTCGGGGCAGATGCTAATTGGTGCTATCCGTCCACCTCTCCGAAGATGCCAAGTTGATTTATGGCACCGTGCATCGGAGGTTTAGACGGATGCGGCCGATGTAGCAGACTTCGTCAGATTCCCCCTCGTTTGAGGGGTTTTTGATTGTGGGGACGCTTTTCCCTGCAGGCGCAAGCCCCTGCAGTTAATTACGCTACCGTATCGCGGTAACAACTTTCTCCTTCTCCAGATGGTCACTTCGTGTCGTGTGTGTTTATTTTATGTTTTGTTGCCCGTGGATTGTTTACGGAGACCGAGTTATGTCGTCGCCCGTAGGGCGTGGACTAGTCCAAATCCGTGTTATCTTAGATTTGGGTTTGGGGGTTTGGTTTGAGGATACGTTAGCCATGTTTAAGGCTAAGATCAACTCAAACGTTTGTTAAGGATACGTTAGCCTAGTTTGAGACTAAGATCACTTAACGGGATCGTTTAGATCCGACAAAGGAGCGTTTGGGCTCCATTGTTCCAGTTTAGGGACATAGTGGTCCATCGTATGTATGGCCGTCGGGACCCGTCACCTCTCTGACGACGTTGAAGGATTACAACGACAGATGTCAAAGGAGTTCAGAGATGTACCCTCGAACCGGAGTTAATTGGGGGGATTCATAGTCCAGTCTGTTTTGAAGGTTTAAGGATACGTTAGCCATCTTTGAGGCTAAAATCAACTTAAACGGGACCGTTTAGATCCGTCAAAAGAGCATGCGGGGCTCTATTGTTCCAGTTTAGGGACGTGGGGGTCCATGGGTAGTTTAAGGACATTGCGGTCCATGGGTAGTTTAAGGACATTGCGGTCCATCGTTAGTTTTAAGACATCTCGGTCAAGGTTAAGGACGTCGTAGTCCGTGGGTTTAAGGACCCCACAGTCCATTGTTAGTTTTAAGACATCTCGGTCAAGGTTAAGGACGTCGTAATCCATGGGTTTAAGGACCCCACAGTCCATATCAATGTGTGGTCATCGGGACCCGTCACCTCTTTGAAGACATTGAGGGATTACAATGCCAAGTATCAAAGGAGTGAAGAGATGTACCCTAGAAACGGAGTAGATTAAATAGTCCTTGGCCCAATTTGGGATCAAGACCAATTAATTATGTTATGAGCCCATTAGCCCAGTTAATTACGAATTGAGGACTTATGGCCAGCTTGGGCTAAGTCCAATCAGGAGAGGCTTTGCCTCTATCCATTTAGCCAATTGGACCAATGTCTAGTGTTAAACACTAAAGACCAACCAGTGTTGAACACTGGGAATGAGATTGACAAGTTAGTGTTTAACACTAAAAGATAATTGGTGTTAAACACCAGCAACAGGGCTTTCAAATTAGTGTTAAACACTAAAACAGATCAGTATCAAGCACTGGCAACAGAGATCTCAAATTAGTGTTAAACACTAAGGTAGTCAGTGTTGAACACTGCGAATAAAGTTTTTTGATTAGTGTTGAACACTAAGGCCCAACAGTGTTTTAACACTGGATTCGGGAGTTTCAATTTAGTGTTAAACACTAAGGCAAGAAGGGTCACGTGGCAACACGTGAGAGCGCCCTCCCTTCATTTATTCTGCTGAGATTATCGCATCTTTCAGAGCATCACGTGCCATCACGTGATGGGCATTCAAATGCTTATATGTTAAAGCTTCTGCCGAGGGTCACGTGGGTCACGTGGGGCACTGCCTCAAAGGGGCTTTCTGTAGGTCTTTTGGAGGGGTCACGTGGTGGCACGTGACCCTGCCTCTATGTATGTTGTTTAGAGAATCTGTTAATCTTTTCCAGGAATTAAATTCCTCGTAGGGTTGAACCCTGACAATAATTGCCGAGGAATTAAATTCCTACTTCCTTTCGAAGATTTATATTCTGGAATAGAGTTGGACTCTGAATTTTCTGTAGGAATTAAATTTCTCATATATATGAAGAACTGAATAGGGTTAAACCCTAATAAAAGCTTTTAAGGAATTAAACTCCATTCTCTGTTAAATTATGATTAAGGGAATTAAATTCCCGCTGTTTCAACAGAACTAGATTCTTAATTAGGGTTAAACCCTGTTTCTTTTGTTCTGAAGGAATTAAATTCCCACGATACAGGGTCAAGCCCTAATTTTATTTTAAAGGAATTAAATTCCTATAGTTCTGTGAGAATTAAATTCTCGTGCTTCCGTTCCCTCTCTATGTTTTGGATCTGCATGGCAGGATCTCGACCCATTAAGAATTAAATTCTCAACTTCAAGGGGAGATGTGCACTTTGCAGATCCTCTATCAAAGAGAGAAGAAATATGTTCTTCTGTTTTATATATCAGAGTTAAACTCTGTTGAGAATTAAATTCTCTTTCTTTCAAAAAGCCTTCCCTTTCTTTCCTAGGGTTTTCTTTTGCAGAAGATCTAAATTCCTCAAAGTATCAAGGCTCTCTCCCTTTTCTTCCCTCTGCGTATCTATCTCTCTCTCTCCATCCCTGTGTTTCTTGGCTCCTATTTATAAGAGAAGCAGCCGAATCAATTAGTTTTTGACGAATCTTCATTGAGAGATTTGATTTGCATCCATCATTCGTTTTTGACCTTTAGATTATTAGGTGAATTTTATTCACCACTGGATTTCAAATCCAGGGATTCTCTTTTGTTATTTCGGTTAGATTTAAAGGGGAAATCTTTCCAAGCTCGAGATTTTCCCATAGATAGATGATATTTAATCATCTTTGAATCTTTAATTCGATTGGTTCCAGATAATCGCTTTCCTTTGGAAAGATTTGAATCTCCTTCAGAATTTAATTCTGTTAACAAAATGGGCTTTGAAAGCCGTTTACGTGTGACCACGTGACCCTTGGTCACGTGTGGGCACGTGACCCATGGTCACATGTGGGCACGTAACCCTCTTTGGAATGAGCCCTCTTCTTTCCTTTGCGCTATACCTTTGCCGCTGCTTGGTCATCACGTGCCAACACGTGACCACTGGTCACGTGTGAGCACGTAACCCTTGTCTGGAGCCTCTTTCCTTGATTTAACTGGAGAACAATTCTGATGTTTTGAGCGTCACGTGCCAACACGTGACCCCTGGTCACGTGGGAGCACGTGACCTCTTTTGAAGCTTTTTACTTGATTTGATCAGGGAACCGATGTGCCTTTGAATCCGCTTTAAAATGTCACGTGCCAACACGTGACCCTGGTCACGTGGGAGCACGTGACCCTTTCTGAAGCCTTTTTCTTTGATGTAGTCAGGAAGCTGAATCTGCCTTGATGATGCTTTTAGATGTCACGTGCCAACACGTGACTGCTGGTCACGTGTAAGCATGTGACCCTCTTCTGAAGCTTTTTCCATAAGCTTTTCTGATTTTAAATCAGGAAACAAATGTCCCCACAGCGTTGTTCTCACATGTCTGCACGTGAGTGCAACGCTGTCACCTCTTGTGACCGTTGGATTCCTCTAGGGATCTGGGGAGATGAAACGTTTCCATTGCCTTCTATAAATACATCTGTCTCTTCATAGGAGCCTTCACTTTGCTCATCTTCTTCTTCTGAGAACTTTTTCCTTGAGAATTTAATTCTCGCTTCCAGAGCTTAGGTCTCTGTCTTGAAACAATCTTCAGAGTTTAACTCTGTTCGAAAAGAATTCTTTTCCTCAGGTAATGTTCTTGGACAAACGATGGACCTTCACATTCCTCTGGATTTTAAATCCAAAACAAGGGTTTTTACCCTTTTTTTCTTCATGTTTTTCCATAAGAACATGAAACCGCTTAACCTTCAAACTGTAGATCTCTTAGGGTTTAGATGATCTTTGGGGAGATGATGATGGCGTTTCAACTCCATGGAATTTAATTCCATCCAAAAATGTTTTTGGGAATTTAATTCCCTTTTCTTAATAAGGAATTTAATTCCAATGAAGGACTTGATTTCTTCACGCGGAGGCTTCCTGGGGTCTCTTGGCCCGAGGTTGTTCTTCTGCAATTAATGAAATGGGGGTTTTGTAATGATGTCTTCTGTGGGAATTTAATTCCTTTGATCTTGTTGGATTCATTGTAGAGCCCGAGACAGATCCTGTTGGGGGGAATGTGCATGGTCATCATTCTTTATTAAATGAGGATATTCCCTTTGTTTTATTGTAACTATTTGGTCTCATTATTAATGAGCCGTCATCCGGATTCTGTGAGGCCCATGTGTTTTGTAGCCAATGGTCCCAGAAAACTCTGCTGTTGCTTTCTTTAACTAGTCTTCATGTTCATGCATGAATATATATTGCTGACTTTTCTTCTAACGGTATTTCTTTATTGGATTTCAGGTGCGATGGCTTCTGTTCCACGCTTTCCTTTTTCTCGCTCGGAGGCTGCTTTTCCTCAATCACCATCTGATGAGGAAGCGATGGCGATGATTCGGGCCCATGACCCGAACTGCACCAACCTTCTTCAATGGGGATCTTGGTACAGTCAGATTATTCAGGGTCGCCGGAGTTTTCTTTGCGCGGTGCCGACGGAGCCCACTTTCCCATTTTTACCGATGGATCCTCTGAGGACAGTTTTTGCTTTGGAAATGCCCAACTGGACTCCAACGGGGAGGCTCGAGCCTTCGACGACCGGTATTCCGAACCATCCGATCCCGGCCATAGACATCTTGGGGCGGCGTATCTGCCAGGGTGAGGCCCACCCGTGGGGGCAGATCTATAAGATAGGGCTCACTCCCCGACACCCCACGGGCTATCTTCTCTGGGCTCGCTACATCCTTGCCACCCATCGTGCGCGGCTGCAGAAGGTCGGGCTTTATCAGGCAATATACGCGTCACTCTTCCATTATAAGTCCCCGCATGTCTGGTGGGTTAAGGCGTTTTTGAACCAATGGAATCTTCCCACCAACACTTTCATTTTAGGAGATCGTGAGGTCTCGATCTCTCTTGCAGAATTTTATGAAATCTCGGGATTGCCAATCAGGGGTGCACTGTATGAGGAGTTGTTGCCTCCTGACGAGTATGTCTTTGAACCCGAGTCTGCACCGGCTGACGGCTTGTCTGTTGAGAACGCCGTTCGCCACAAGCGCCCCAGCTTGATCAAGGCGCTGGGTATTTTTGATCGATTGTTCACTGAATCTGAGGAGCAGGGTGTTACTTTTAAAAGCTTCATTTCCTGCTTCCTTCGTGAGGACGTCATATCGAAGACTGCTCCGAAGTTTGCTAACATCAAAGACCCCTTTGGGTTTGGTCCGAAGAAGCTACCGACCGCTGAATCGGACCTGCCACAATATTATATTCCCATCGTGTCGCCGATGTCTTTTGAGTCCGTTGCAGCACCCGGTATGGATGAGAAAACATTCTTCGTGGGGTTTGTCAGTGTTTGGCTCAGTTGGTTCGTTATCCCCATGCATCGCCGCTTTATGAGAGCTTCGGTTATCTACTCGGCTCATCGTATTACTGAGGGGACGCGATTGGCTATCAGCATCCCGGCGTTGGCGTATCTTTATCATGGGTTGGGCACCGCAGCTAATACCTCTACTCCTGGCGTGGATGTGGTAAACTTTTCGCTTCATTATTTCACGTCCTGGATCGAAATGCACGTATTGGGGGCTTTTGCCATGCATCAGAGGCCCTCATTTTACGATGCCTACCCCTTTCCACGACTTATGCGATTAGTGGATGCTTCTGCCGCCGACCCGACTCAATTCGGGGCTATTCGGGTGCTGATTTCTCCTTACGCTGCCGCTGGCGGGATGGTTTTTAATGATCGGGTCTTGTCTACTCCCTCAGGTCCAGTTCAACAACTCTGGGATTTGTCAAAAGACAACGCACCTTCTTTGAAGCCCCGGGAGGCTGCGCACTTATATACAATTAGACCGGGCTACTTGGTGTTTCGCCAGGACAGTGCAGCTCTTTTCATGCGGTACAATCCGCATCGATTTGCCTGACAACTTGGATACGACCAGGGTGTTCCCTTCGAGGCTTTTCTAGTCGCCCCAATCCCTTCGCTCGATGCCGTTCGCGATGCAGCTCATCATTTCATGAGGCTAAACACCGGCTCCCACTTCATTGTACCTGAAGCTGAATACCTGCCCCGGTGCGTGGGCGCGTTTACGGGTTGGTATCTTCATCGGGCCAGCCCAATCATTCTTGAGGAAAGGAGGGTGCTTCTCGGCCCCGATGCCCCTCCTCTGGTCCCAGGAGCTAAGCTGCGACCGAGGGCTCTGGTCCGCTTCCCTCTAAGGGATACCGGCACTGCGCTCATCCCAGGAGAATCGGAGGTAAACCTTACTCCAACGGCCGGTATGCCCCTGGGTTCCCTCTCGCGAGGTGGAAGGGCCCCAGTAGTAGCACCACCGCCTGTGGCAGCACCGCCCCCCATGGCATTGACAATGACAGTGTCATCCTCGGCCGTGGCACCAGACGAGGGTAATAGAGATGAGGGCGTCGTAGGCGATGTGGGTCAGCGTCGCCCTAAGGCTTCGCGGGGGAGGAAACGGTCATCCTCGACGACCGGCTCTGGGTCTAAGCGTCGAAGGAAGGTGGCCACCAATTCGCTCGATTCTTTGGCAGATCTGAGCCTACTCTTGAAGACGAGCCGTTGGCCCTGCAAGAGTCAGACGCTGGACTTCCTTTCCCGAGTTCAGCCGATGAGGAGGCCGCACAGTTGGCTGAGGCCATACGGCGTTCCAAAGACGTGTCTCATAATGCCAGGGTTCCGAAGAAGTCCTATCCCGCTGTAATCTTTTACGAAGACCCTTCGTGGATTCGGCGGCGATTTATCGGTCCTTTGGAGGAATGGGGGGAGAGGGCTTTGAAGCAGGCCGCTTCAGAAGATGCAGCTGACGCACTTTCTTTATGGACCGGCGGCCATGAGTCCACTCTCGAACCCCGGCGAGCCCACCTCCTTGAGAAGGAGCAGCGGCTTGAAGAAGCCATATTGAGGGCTTCTTTGCGCATCGGTACGTTGTGGTTCTTTTCGTAGTTCTTCAGATTGTTTGTGCCCGTGCATATGTATCATTATTCTTATTTGAATCGTGCAGAATCTTCGACGCTGGGGGAGCTCCCTACTGGCCCATTAAAGCTAAAGCCTGCCGAAATTCTCAATGAAGCCTTGCTGGATGTGGAGGGGGCTGACGAGGCTGCTCTTCTCATGGTAGAACTTCCAGCGGCGGTTCTTGATCAGGGAGTGCTTGCCCCTTTGGGGGAGGCTCCTTTGGAGGCCGCCGCCCCAATGACTCTTACTGAGGACGGCCCAAAGACTGGAAGCGAGGTAGTCGGGACTACTCTCCCTTTGTTGGAGCCTGAGGTCACGGCGGAGATCGTTGAAGCTGCTATCCCCCCGGCTCAGAATGGGAGGAGTGTTGAAGGTATCCCTCTGCGTTTTAATTTAGCAACCCCTTCATAGTCTGAACTCCTTTATCTTTCCCAGAATTGCGCGGTTTGGCGGCCACGATCGCGGATCTGTCGCCTCGACAGTCATTTCAGCGTTTATTGGAGATGGCAGCTCCGCAGGCGATCCCCCCTCAGCGTATTGTCCTTTCCTCTGGGCAAGGTTAGTGTCATTCGCCTTTTTTTTACTATAGCATTGTTACTATTTTGCGAAATGACGTTGATGTCTCTTATAGTTTTGGAAGCCGACGATGAGGTCGAGGTCGTTGAAGGGCCAGGGGAACCTTCAGCTCCTACTTGCATGACTGTCGGTGAGTGACATTTTATTATAGTCCCGTTAGTTCTGCGTTTAAGAGTTTTACTAACATTTGCCAAATTTGAACAGCCCTGCCAGTCTCCATGGCTTTGGAATCACGCATTGTGATGCCGCCCGGCCCCTACGCTCTGCGGGCTTCAGAACGCTTGGCCCAATTGAGCCTTGTCTCCCTGTCTTCTTTCGTCGAGGAGCTCCGTGCTGGTAGTGCGACCACAGCCGAAGCGTTTGCCGCTGAAGCTAACGGCTCCCTTCCTTTTCTCGCCACCTATCACAGCGAGGAGGTGGTGCGGGTCTGGGTAGAGTTCTGTAGGAAGGTGGAGGCTTGTTTGTACGCTCTCGAGTGTTCTCGCCTTTCCTCGGAGGCCGTGGCTGCAAAGGCGGAGTTACGGGGGCTGATAGCACGTTGCGCGGCAAACATGACGTCATGTGAGAAGAGGCTTGGTCGCAAGTTCTCGGAGAGGGAGCTAGCCTCCAAGGCGCTGGGCGAGCTTCAAGCCAATCTCACAGCCAAGGCCAACAAAGCGTATGAACTCTGGCGGGTGCTTCAGGAGTCCATCAAAGAGGTAGTGGCTCTCGATAAAGCTGCCACGTTTACTCGTGAGAGGGTCGAGGCTCATAAAGCCACCGAGAAAGAGCTCGAAGCTTGGCTCGCTTCGTATCAGGCTCAGCAAGCTCAGGCGGAGGCTCGTCTTCTGGAGATCTTGCATCATGAAGCCGTGACTCAGCAACAGAATGACGAGCTGGTAAAATTATTGCACCGCCCGCCGGCTTGAGGACTTGTATCTTTTTTCCCTTTTTTGTACATACTCATGGATGAGAGTATCTTTTCTTTTTTTTTGTTTCTTTCATGAATTGTACTTTGTATCCATTTTGGTTTATGAATAAAAGATACATTTTTTCTTCTCAATGGTGTGTCCCCCTTTTTATTGAATGTATTCTGCGGATATTCTACCTCGATCTCCCTGCAGGACAGTGATGGCTTAGGATTCAGGGTTAAGATCTGCTTCCTAAGACTTTTGCATTTTACGAGCCACGAGGGTCTCATAAAAAGTTTTTCTCCCTACAGGTCGAGAGGATCCCATAGGTGTAAGTTCTTCTTAAAGATCGTGAGGATCCTTAAGCGGGTTTTCCCTTGAGAGTCGTAGGGATCTCACAAGAGAGTTTTTTTTTCTTCCTTACAGGTCGTGAGGACTTGTAAGTGTTGGATGTGGTCATCCTTGTCCGTGTTTTACGGAGTCAGGGGTTCCTCCAGGTATCGTAGTTTAAAGACGTCGCGGTCAAGGTTAAGGACCTCATAGTCCGTGGATTTAGGGACTCCACAGTCCGATGTTAGTTTTAAGACATCACGGTCAAGGTTAAGGACCTCATAGTCCGTGGATTTAGAGACTCCACAGTCCGATGTGTGGTTGTAGGGACCCGTCATCTCTTTGAAGACGTTGAGGAATTACAACGCCAGGCATTAAAGGAGTGAAGAGATGTACCCTTAAACCAAGGCAAAATCTGTAAGGAATCGGGGTGGTTGATCGTTAGTTTTAAGACATCACGGTCGAGGTTAAGGACATCATAGTCCGTGGATTTTAAGGACTCCACAGCCCGGTATTTGCTCTGCATGCTTCACACGGGTTTACTGCCGTGCTCGGCGGGGACCAGGCTCCGCTCTGGGCGTTTTCCGCGGGGTCAAAGAGTGACGTTATCTGCGTTCCACGTAACCAGGAATTTTGCACTAGATGCTTCACACGGGTTCGCTGCCGTGCTCGGCGAGGACTAGGCTCCGCTCTGGACGTTTTCCACGGGGTCAAAGAGTGACGTTATCCGCGTTCCACGCAACCAGGAATTTTGCACTAGGTGCTTCACACGGGTTCACTGCCGTGCTCGGCAAGGACTAGGCTCCACTCTGGATGCTTCACACGGGTTCACTGCCGTGCTCTGCGAGGACCAGGATCCGCTCTGGACGTTTTCCACGGGGTCAAAGAGTGACGTTATCCGCGTTCCACGTAACCAGGAATTTTGCACTAGATGCTTCACACGGGTTTACTTCCGTGCTCGGCGAGGACTAGGCTCCGCTCTTGATGCTTCACACGGGTTCACTGCCGTGCTCTGCGAGGACCAGGATCCGCTCTGGACGTTTTCCACGGGGTCAAAGAGTGACGTTATCCGCGTTCCACGTAACCAGGAATTTCGCACTAGATGCTTCACACGGGTTCACTGCCGTGCTCGGCGAGGACTAGGCTCCGCTCTAGATGCTTCACACGGGTTCACTGCCGTGCTCTGCGAGGACCAGGATCCGCTCTGGACGTTTTCCACGGGGTCAAAGAGTGACGTTATCCGCGTTCCACGTAACCAGGAATTTTGCACTAGATGCTTCACACGGGTTCACTGCCGTGCTCGGCGAGGACTAGGCTCCGCTCTGGATGCTTCACACGGGTTCACTGCCGTGCTCTGCGAGGACCAGGATCCGCTCTGGACGTTTTCCACGGGGTCAAAGAGTGACGTTATCCGCGTTCCACGTAACCAGGAATTTTGCTCTAGATGCTTCACACGGGTTCACTGCCGTGCTCGGCGAGGACTAGGCTCCGCTCTGGATGCTTTATACGGGTTCACTGCCGTGCTCTGCGAGGACCAGGATCCGCTCTGGACGTTTTCCACGGGGTCAAAGAGTGACGTTATCCGCGTTCCACATAACCAGGAATTTTGCACTAGATGCTTCACACGGGTTCACTGCCGTGCTCGGCGAGGACTAGGCTCCGCTCTAGATGCTTCACACGGGTTCACTGCCGTGCTCTGTGAGGACCAGGATCCTCTCTGGACGTTTTCCACGGGGTCAAAGAGTGACGTTATCCGCGTTCCATGTAACCAGGAATTTTGCTCTAGATGCTTCACACGGGTTCACTGCCGTGCTCGGCGAGGACTAGGCTCCGCTCTGGATGCTTCACACGGGTTCACTGCCGTGCTCTGCGAGGACCAGGATCCGCTCTGGACGTTTTCCACGGGGTCAAAGAGTGACGTTATCCGCGTTCCACGTAACCAGGAATTTGCTGATTGTATCCGCATTTCACGGAATGGAGGTTTGACTCTTGGTGATATGTATATCGCCGAGCCATGGAACTGGGGGTTGCCGCTGTTCCGTTTCGCTTGATGTTGTGTCTGCTGCCACGAGACGAACGACGAGATGATCTTTAGGCTATCTGTGAACCGTCGATATTTGGCTTCTTCTTATGATGAAACCTGGGGGAGGAGTATGATCCCTTCTTTGTTTGCGCCCCTGGATTGTATACAGGGATAGATGTAACATCACCTGTAGGGCGTGGATTTCATTTTTATTTTATTTCTTTTTCCGCGATGCTCTATCATTTCAGCTTTTATGTCGCGAAGGTCGCGATTGCCCCATCATTTCGGCTATTCTTCGCAGTGCCCAATCATTTCGGCTATTTATTTATTCTCTACTCGCTGCTTTTTATTGCGAGTTGCCCCATCATTTCGGCTATTTTTCATGCATACATTTTTACTTGCTGCTTTTTATTGCAAGTTGCCCCATCATTTCGGCTATTTTGTAGGCATGTGTGGCTTGCTAGCTTTTTCGCCGCAAGCTTGGATTTTAGACACCGATTTCGACATCAGCACCGCTACAACTGGAATGTTGCCGGGAGCGAATCATCATTTTCCTTTGTCGATGTTGTATAAAGGTGGCTCAGCAAACAGGGTTAAGGGTCCTGTCGACCAAGGCTTTTGACTTCATGAGCCGTAAGGGTCTCACAAAGGTATTTCTCCCTACAGGTCGTGAGGATCTTGCAGGTGTATTTTCTCCTTAGGGATCGTGAGGATTCCTAAGTGTGTGCTCCTCTGTGAGTCGTAAGGATCCTACAAGAGGGCTTTCTCCTTATGGATCGAGAGGACCTACAAGGGTTGGACTTTGCTGGGGAAATGTTTATTCGCGCCCGTGGATTGTATACAAGGGTCAGCATTGAGTCCCTTGTAGGGCAATATCGAAGGTTGTGGAGGATTTGCTTAAGAACGGGTTTAGGTTTCTGTAACTTAAGACTTTCAAATCTCATGAGCCGTGAGGGTCCCATAAGAGAATTCTCCTTACGAGTCGTAAGGATCTCGCAAGTGCATTTTCTCCTTAGGAATCGTGAGGATCCCTAAGTGTGTTGCTCCTTTGTGAGTCGTAAGGATCTCACGCAGGTGGTTTCTCCTTACAAGGTCGAGAGGACCCTACAAGTGTCTTTTAACGAGGTTGCGCCCTTTCGGGTTTTCACAAACACTCGCCGGTAGTCCTGCTGTTTTTACTCACTGAGCCCTTTCGGGTTTTCATCCGTGCCCATTTTGCTTATGGACATACCATTTTTTTTTAATTCTTTTTCATATATTTTTTTATTTTTTTTTCTTTCTCTCCTTTTTTTTTTGTCAGCCTAAAGATGCTGCGGTAGTAGTTTTAGGGACGTTTCGGTCCGTCGTTAGTTTAAGGACGTTTCGGTCCGTCGATAGTTTAAGGACGTTTCGGTCCGGCGTTAGTTTAAGGACGTTTCGGTCCGGCGTAAGTTTAAGGACGTTTCGGTCCATTGTTATGGGAAGGCCGGCTGCTGCTTGTAAAGTCTGAGCCTAGGAAGATAGCGAGCGGACATAGTCGTCGTCATCTATCATTGACCCCGGCTGTGGCTCATTAAGCATAGTATTTCTTTAAGAAGCGGCCGTTTATTGGCCTGAAAGGCTTTTCACCGTGCATGTCCACGAGTAGATAGGCTCCACCCTGGTAGACCTTGTCTATGATGTACGGGCCTTCATAGTTTGGCTCAAATTTTCCCCGCTTGGCACGATTGGGGATCATAGGTCTTTTGACCACTAGTACGAGTTCGCCTTGGCGGAATGTCCTCGGCCTGGTCAATCTTTCGTACGAGCGCGTCATCTTTGCTTTGTAGGCTTCTAGATGTTGTTGCGCTATGAGCCGGGTTTCGTCGAGGGCATCAAGCTCCTCAAGCCGAAGGTGAGCATTTTCTTCGTCCGTCAGCTCGTGGTGGACTGCCACTCGTAGAGAGGGTAACTCTATCTCGAGGGGGAGCACTGCTTCCGTCCCAAATGCCAACGCGTACGGCGTTGTGTTCGTGGCCGTCTTGAATGTAGTTCGATAAGCCCAAAGGGTTTCTTGCAGCCTTTCGTGCCAGTCTCTCTTATTCCGGGAAACGGTCTTTTTTATGATCTTCGTCAAGGTCTTATTGAAGGCCTCGGCCAGACCGTTAGCTCGTGGGTTGTAAACTGAAGAATATCTCCAGTCTATATTGTGCTGCTGCGCGAAGCGGCTAATCTTATGGCTTCTGTAGGCTGGCCCGTTATCGGAGATAATCCGCCGTGGGGTTCCAAACCGATAGATGACGTGCGTCTTGAAGAAATGGAGGATATTCTCCATCTTCACTTCCCTCAGTGGTACTGCTTCTGCCCATTTGGAGAAGTAATCAGTTGTCGCCAGGATAAAACGATGTCCTCGGGATGATGCTGGCTCGATGGGGCCGACTATGTCAGTCCCCCACATTTCGAATGGCCAGCTAGCCACCGTTGGGTGTAGTGGATTCGGATGTTGGTGGATAAAGTCTCCATGAATCTGGCACGAGTGGCATTGCTTCGCATACTCGAGGCAGTCCTGGATCATCGTGGGCCAGTAGTAACCCATCCGTTTAATTTTTAACTTCATCTTTGGGCCTGCTTGGTGAGAACCGCAAAGTCCGTCGTGAACTTCCTGAGTGACTCTTTCTGCTTCGTCAGGTCCCAAGCATTTCAGCCATAGAGAATCAAACGATCTCTTGTATAGAGTATCGTTGACGAAAGCGAAAGATAGAGCTCGTTTCATGAGCTGATGTCTTGAGGACGCTTCTTTGGGCATTCGGTGGGACTTAAAGTAATCTATGAAGACTTCCCTCCAGTCCTCGGCCTTCTCATGGTCCTTTATTTGTAGGGTCGTCCGCTCAGTCGCCCCCTTTTCTTTATATAATTCCGGAGGTATTTCTGCCGGGGCGAGCACTCGACGGCTTTGTACCACGATTCTGACGTCATCGAGGTTCTCGTCAGCCAGTTCTTTAGCAAGTTTGGCCAACACGTCTGCTTTGCTGTTTTCCGCGCGCGGTATGTTCTCCAAAGTATAGGAGGGAATTTGGGTCAATAGTTGTTGCACCTTTTCGCCGTACTTCACCAACTCCGGCTTGCACTTTTGGTAGTCACCATTTACTTGACTAACGACCAGCTGAGAATCCCCGTATATAAGGAGGTCTTCAATTCCCATGTCGATGGCGATTTCGAGGCCTGCTATCAGAGCTTCGTATTCAGCTTCATTGTTTGTCCTCGGCTCTGTTAAGGAGAAGGCGAAGCGCATTATCCCTCCTTGTGGAGTTACAAAGACGAGGCCTATCCCTGATTTGATCATTGGGATACCTTGTTTCTGTTTCTTTACAGAGGACGCTCCATCGAAATGGAGTTCCCATCGGGTGCTTCCGCCGCTAATCGCATCAAATGCGTGCTCGTCCGGCAAATCACAGTTCAGAGGAGAATCGGCCGGTATCGGGTGCTCAGCGAGGAAGTCGGCAATGGCCTGGCCTTTCACTGCCTTAAGAGGTTGATACGTTATCGAGAACTCCATCAAGAGCAGCGCCCACTTAGCGAGTCGTCCCGTCAATATGGCTTTCGACATCAAGTACTTAAGGGGATCCACTTTTGAAATGAGACGGACTTCATGTGCCAACGCATAGTGCCTGAGCTTTATTATCGCGAAGATTAACGCCAAGCAATGTTTTTCAATGGGAGAGTAGTTGCTTTCTGCCCCCAGTAGAACTCGACTTAAGTAGTAGAGTGCTCTCTCTTTCCCCTGATCGTTCTCTTGTGCCCATAATGCGCCTAAAGAACCTTCGAGGGCGGTTGTATAAAGAATGAGGGGTTTTCCCTTGACCGGCGCAGCCAACACCGGAGGGTTCTGCAGGTACTGCTTGATCTCGTCTAGTGTACCTTGGCATTTGTGATCCCAAACGAATGGAGTTCCCTTCTTCATCAGGTGGCTGTAAGGACGGCATTTGCCTGAAAGATTGGCGATAAATCACCGGATGTATGCGAGCTTCCCTTGGAGAGACCGCAACTGTTTGAGGGTTCTCGGCGGAGGCATTTCCATGATCGCTTTAATCTTTGACGGATCTATTTCAATACCTCGGTGTCGAACGATGAATCCCAGGAATTTGCCCGAGGAGACTCCAAACGCGCATTTGAGGGGATTCATTTTCAAATTATATTGCCGAAGGCGTTGAAATACAGTCTCCAGATGCTTTAAATGCTCCTCGTATGACATGCTCTTTATTACGAGGTCATCGATATAGCACTCGATGATGTCATGTATGAGGTCATCGAAGATTTTTGTTATGGCCCTTTGATAGGTAGCGCCAGCGTTCTTTAGACCAAAGGGCATAACCCTGTAGCAGAATATACCCAAAGGGGTCCGGAAAGCGGTGTGCTTCTGTTCTTCGGGATGCATTTTTATCTGATTGTATCCTGATGAACCGTCCATAAAAGAGAAAACCTCGTGAGTGGACGTGTTATCTATCATTAGCTCGGTTACCGGCACCGGGAAATCGTCCTTTGGACATGCTTTATTGAGATCCCTGAAATCCACGCATATGCGTACCGTCCCATTCTTCTTCATTACCGGGACGATATTGGCGATCTAGTCGGGATATTGGACTTCTTGGATAAACCCAGAATCGATCAGCTTCTTGACTTCGGCGTTGATGCTCATTTCAAGCTCGAGTCGCATCCTTCTCGGCGCCTGCTTGACTGGCTTGATATCCGGGGATATCGCTAACTTATGCACAGCAATCTCCGGATCTAATCCTGGCATCTCGGAGTAGTTCCACGCGAAGCAGTCTTTATGTCGTAGAAGCACGTTCTTTAACGCAGCCACCCTTTCTTCAGATAGTAGCTCGCTGACAAATGTCGGTCGCGGGTCATCTGCCGATCCCAACTCAATCTTCTTGAGGTTATCTGCAGTAGTATGTATACCATCTTCCAGTTCTTTCGGAGCGGGCGGAAATTCTGAGATCACCTCATCATTGCTGTTCTCAAAGCACCGGGGAAGGTCGTCCATGTTCTCGGGCTCTTCTTTTAATATCGTAATCGTATAACAGGTGCGAATCCGCTCCCAGGACTGAGGTGGATCCGGTCCTGCTCTTGCGGCCTTGGGTTCATGCTTTTGTGGTGGCGTTACCCTCCAGCCGTCGGATAAAGCGAATCTGCCCTGTTGGTACTGGTCCTCGACCCAGTTCTTGAAGGTGAAGCAGTCGTCGGTAGGATGTCCTATGGTTCGGTGATAAGAGCAATAGCTCAGATGAGAAGCCTTGTTAGCCTGTTCAGGGTGTCTAGATCCTGGAAGCGCGATCATTTGATGTTTTATAGCGAGCTTGAGTAACCTCTCCGTCTTGTCTCGGGGGAAGGAGTACGCTCGACTCATCTTCTTCATAAGGGACAAATCCGAGCCGCGCAATACCCGATCACGTAACTGTCTAATCCTGCGTCGTTGTTGTCGGCTCCTCTTTCCGCTTCTTGATTTATTTCCGTCTCCGCATCGGGCCTTTCGTACAATGGGTTGACAAAGACGAACATCCTTGTCTTTTGCAGCCTGTTGAAATAGACGTTGCGTCCTGGCCTTCTCGTAGATGGCCATTTCGCGGTTGTGGTCTTCCCGAGCTTTCTGACCCACTTTCCTGGTGGGCTTGCCCATTCGTTCTTCAAACGACGGACTCGGCGCTTCAATCGCGGGGTCTAGTTTTGATGGGGGGTTGGCATCTCCTGACAGGGCGTCCTCCTCTTCATCAAAGGTATATATAGCGTAGCTGCTGTGAGCCCGTTCCCATTTTCCGGTTCTCGCGTATTCAAGCCCAAGTGTTTCCATTTTCCCGTTGGGCAATTTGCGTTGAGTTCCAGGGACATCCCAAATCTTGTTGTAGAACCGAGCCTGCCGGACAGTCTGTTTTAAGGGTACTCCTTGGCGCTTCAATAGCTTCTTTAAACCATTTGTATAGTATCTGGGCAGACGGATGGGTTGGAGCCTGTCAAGTGTAGCATCCGCGCCATGCCAGATCTCTTTCTCTACTTTCGACTCTGAGGATCGGTAGAATAGGATCGCCTTCTCACCCCTTTGCCTGGGAGGGACGTAAAATGTTTGCAGGTCCTGCACATTGTGAGCTTGAAGCGTGTCGAGATCCTTGTAGTGTTCTCGCAGTACCATGGTGATTTGCAAACTATGGTCATCGCCAGGGGGTGCTTGTACCGACAGCCGATTGGAGAACACGGCATTAACTTCATCTTCTGAATCACTTCCGAAGACCAACATGGGGGCGGGCGTCCCCAGGTTGTTGCGTTGAGATGGCACTGCATAAACTATCTCTTCCTCTTCTTCGGTATCGCTCCCGAAAACAGGGATGGTGGCGGCGGTTTTGTTCTCCGGGTTGCGACACCTTTCTGTATCCTCGAAATCTGGCAAAAAGTACTTCGCATCTTCGTATTTGCGGACTTCGTTCACGGAAAATGGGTTTAACTCACCTGTTACGGTATACTCGAAACCATCCTTAAAGTACTTCATACACTGATGTTGTGTAGAAGGGATGATATTGTATTCGTGTAACCAAGGACGACCGAGCAAGGCGTTGTAGCAGGTCTTGGCGTCAATGACATGGAATTTGATGTCTGTGACGAGAAGTCCGAAGCGTAATGTTAATATCACAGACCCGAGAGTCCGTGACGATTGTGCATCGAAACCGGAGATAGTAATTTTGTCACGAGCGAGGTGTTGCACACTCATGCAGATTTCCTTCAACACCCGAACATTAAGGAGATTGACGGAGGATCCATTATCCACCAGGATCTTGCCTATCTTGATATCATGGCAGTATCCGGAAACATATAGAGGACGGTTGTGGTCGCACGTCCCGAGAAGGAGGTCTTCATCACCGAAAGTGATGTCGGCCGTATGCACTTCCTCCAGTTCATCCTTCATCTTTTCAGTGGCGAGGAAGGCTTGGAATTGCTCAGGTTCTTGTAACGCCTTAATTAGTGAGTCTCGCGCTTCTTTTGATAATAGGAGGGCATCGAGAATGCTAAGCTGAGAAGGTAGCTTCCTTAGGTGCGCGAGGATGTTATAGTCCACCTTACCCTTCCTAGGAGGGTCTTTGGCGGCCAGCTCTCTCATGACTTGGTCATCTAAAGTGATATCTTCAGTGACCTTTTCCTTTCCCTTATCTTTTCTACTCACGGGCCCGAGATTCTTTTCTGGGAGTGTGCGATTGCGCAGCTGAATGTTCTCGCAGGCCTCCGATTTCTCCTCTTTCCCTAAAACGGATTCTTTAAAGAGAGGGCCCAGAGCCATTTCTTCATCAGAGTCTCTCCCAAAGGTGAGAACTTGTGACCCCCCGGCGTGAGCCATATAACAGTTGCCAGTAGTTCTGTTGTACCCCTCGACAGTACTTCTTCGCTCCCGACGGCTCTTGCGTTTCATGCGCTTAAAATGTTGCCGACGAGTAACATATCCTTGCCACCATATCTTAAAGGCGTCGCACTCCTTCGTGGGGTGTGAGATTTTCCGATGATATGCGCAATAATCAGGGTGCCTCTCCACCCCATCGTGTGTGTTTCCTTCCGAGGGTGGTAGCTTCATCCCCATTGACAGGGCTTTGGCAAACCTTTTCCTCATCTTGAATATCTTCTTGTCTACTTCGGATGCTTTTCGCTCTGGCAGGGGTAGTTCAACTCTTCCGTTCAGTCGCCTGCATTTGGTTCCTTCTGACGCTGCCATCTCACGCTCCTGATCCGCTTTACCTTTTAGACGAATCTCGTCTAGAAAGGCATTGATCATTTCATTTGTCGGCCACGCACGCTCTGGTTCAGGCTCTACCTCCAGCTTCTTAGTACCAGGAGTTTTCTCATCATCGGTAAACGAGTGGGAGATTACGTTACAACTCGCCACATACCCTTCGGATTCATCCGACGAGCTCTCTCCATCATCTCTCTTTTGAAAGATGTGGTTGAGGAACTCTTGCAGTGTGACAGGAGTTCGCGCCTTTTGATTATACTCTTCCAGCGCGTCGATTTGCTTCTGCAAGTTCGTGTGCTCGTCTGCAAGCTTCACGGGCTTCTTGGATTTCTTCTTCTTTTTCTTCGAAGATTTTGACGGTTGGGCGTGAGTATTTGGGCCCTTATCGCGAGTCTTCGTAGTTGGGCGGGGCTTCAGCATCCCTTCGATAATTTGAGGTTCAAGAGGGTCCTCCCATTCAATCGCAGGGCACGCATGAAGGTCTCTCAGCATTCTTTTGGTTTTAGTTGATAGCACGACCTCCCATGGAGCTTCTTCAATAAAGGAGCAGGTTACCCCCGGTGTATCTGCTTTCTTAGGAGTATGCGGTTGTGGTGGGTTCACCTTCCACTTTTCGGACAGTACAAACTTCCCCTGGAGGTATTGATCTTCAATCCATCCTTTGAAGACGAAGCAATCTTCAATCGGATGACTTACCGTTTGATGGTAAGGGCAATAGTTAGGGTTATTCACCTCGGTGGGTTGCGGCGGTCGCCTTGGATTTGGGAGGTTTATAAGTCTGTTGCGTATTGCCAGCTCGAATAACCGTTTCGTCTTGTCTCGTGGGAACGAGCAGGGACGTTTCATCTTCTCATTATAATACCGGCGTCTTTCTTCCAATTGATCTGCCGGTTTCGGGGCGTTAGGTTGCTGTTGGGCATTCGCGACAAAGGTTGCCCTTCCTTTACCCTTGTCATTCCGAGGTTCCGACTTCGGGGGAAGTGGTCTATGACCCATCTGGTCCATCTGAGCCAACTTGTCGATTAACGCCTGGAATGTGGTTGGCTTAAAGAACATCATAAACTGGGAGATAGTTGCGTGGGGGTCTAGGGTTCCCACGAACATGCCCACTGCGGGTGCCTCCTCAATGCGTTGTTCGCATCTCGACCACAAATTCCACCAGCGTATAGCATACTGGACCCAGGTTTCGCCTGGTTTTACCCTGGCGTTAATCAATGCAGTTATTGGAGTGCGTTCGCTGGCACTTGCGAATCGCTGAGTGAATAACAACTCCATTTCAGCGAACGTTTTGATAGAATCGTTCGGGAGTTCCGAATACCATTCGAATGCTGTTTCCGATAAGCTGCCCACGAACTGGCGGAGCAACAGTTTATCATCACCGCCGGTGTTACCGCAGAGCGCCCGGAACTGGGCGACATGTTGATGGGGATTGCCAGTCCCCTTATACACGTGGAATTTTGGTATCGTATAGCCTTGCGGGTATTTGATTTGGTCGTACCAGCTTGGATACGGCCGCCCCATTTTTACGACTTGACCAGCTGCCTCAGTCGCATGATGAACCCGGATTTGCTGGGCTATGTAGTCAACCAAGTCGGCCTTAGAGATTGCCTCCTCCTTGGCCGTTGAGAGGGCTGGTGGTGGCGTTTCTCCTCGGTCGTCTTCAAAAATGATTGGGGGATCCTCGGCGGGTAAGTCCTGTTGGATCATCATTCCTATCATATCTTGGAAGAGAAGGCCCATACGTTGTATGTTGGCTGCTTGTTCAGCAGCCTCTTTGTCCTTTTTCTCCAGTATCCGGCGAAGGAATTCAGCGTCGGTTTCTTCCTCCTGGCGTGCGTCTGAGGACGTTTCTGGGCTTTCTTTTGGCCCGGTAAGTGCGGCCATAGCATTCATCATTTCCTGAAGCTTTTGTTGCTGCTCCTGGGCTTTCGTCACGGATCGGGTTAGCGGTCGGTGGCCTGTAGAAGTGCGGCTTTCCTCCTTTCCAGAGGCCATGTAAACAGTGTGCACCACCATGCCCCCAGACTTAGGGCGTCTGGGCTCAGTGCTTTTAGCCGTCGTTGCATGCTGGGGGGTCTTCTCTGGCCTCCTCCTTTTATGAGCCATGAAGGTTGAGGGGGCCGTTGAGGTGGGCGTCCAGACAGCCATTTGGGGTTTAACCTGGTGACCAGCTTCCAGTTGGATTTTCAGCTTCTTGTGCTGGCGGGAGAAGTTTGGATCGATGATCGAGTCTTGGGCCTGCCGCCAAACCTTATAGATTTTGGAAGACAGCCGTTGAGGAGATTGGGACTGTTCTGGTTTTATTTCCACAACCTTTTTTTAATGGGGGAGGAGACCTTTTCAGCACTGCAGTAGGAGAATTCCTTCGCACCTTATTTAGCATTTCGAAGCTGTTCCCAGTTGGAACAGCAGCATTAACTTCTGCCATCGGGGCTGATGGAGTCAACCCGGAGGGGGAGTTGCCCCCAGCCTTCCTTACTCGGCGCCAATGACGACGTCGAGCGTGTCGAGCGGACGGCGTAGGGTCAGCGGTAAGAATGGTTTCGTCTTGCCCCCTGTGTGGGTGGGGGGTCGCTGTTGGTGTTAGCCTGTCAAAGGCCGATGTCCTTTGGGCAGCAGGAGCGGAAGCTGAAGCCGTCAATCTTGTAAAGACCGACTTTTTGGCCGGAGAAGCCGCCTTGGCGACTTCGGGGACAGGAGCAGCCACTTTCTTAGAAGCAGCCTCCTCTGAGATTGTAGGCCCCATGATGAGTTCGCAGGATTTCTGGCCCAATCTAGAGAAGACCGAGGCGTTGACGTTGGGCGACTCGTTGAGAGGAGCCGCGGCAGGGGTAAGACGATCAAAGACCGACTTCTTGAGAGCTTCCTTTGTCAGCACCGGTGCCGTGAAGCTTATTGGTGGGAGTATAGTCCCAAAGAACAATCCGGTAGTGGCCTGAGTCACCTGATCCACCGGCATTGTGAATAACGAAGCCGCTTGGGGTCCGTAGGCTATACCTCCTGGCGAGGTAAAGCGTTGGTCGCAATTGCAGTCCGAGCAGTTGGAGCATTTCGCAGAAGTAGAAGCCATCGATTCTTTGCTTTCTGCAATAAGCCAGACGCCGAGTCTTAGTATCTTGAAACCCAAGGGCGACCATTAGCGAACCGCGATTGGTTCGCGAATCACGACACACGAAGTGTGGAGTGGAAAGAGGAAAAGGTCCCACCGGGCGTGCCAGAATCTGTTCCTCTCCGAACGGCGGCGGCGACGCGGGGACGTCTTGCCTGAGGTTCGGGGCAGATGCTAATTGGTGCTATCCGTCCACCTCTCCGAAGATGCCAAGTTGATTTATGGCACCGTGCATCGGAGGTTTAGACGGATGCGGCCGATGTAGCAGACTTCGTCAGATTCCCCCTCGTTTGAGGGGTTTTTGATTGTGGGGACGCTTTTCCCTGCAGGCGCAAGCCCCTGCAGTTAATTACGCTACCGTATCGCGGTAACAACTTTCTCCTTCTCCAGATAGTCACTTCGTGTCGTGTGTGTTTATTTTATGTTTTGTTGCCCGTGGATTGTTTACGGAGACCGAGTTATGTCGTCACCCGTAGGGCGTGGACTAGTCCAAATCCGTGTTATCTTAGATTTGGGTTTGGGGGTTTGGTTTGAGGATACGTTAGCCATGTTTAAGGCTAAGATCAACTCAAACGTTTGTTAAGGATACGTTAGCCTAGTTTGAGACTAAGATCACTTAACGGGATCGTTTAGATCCGACAAAGGAGCGTTTGGGCTCCATTGTTCCAGTTTAGGGACATAGTGGTCCATCGTATGTATGGCCGTCGGGACCCGTCACCTCTCTGACGACGTTGAAGGATTACAACGACAGATGTCAAAGGAGTTCAGAGATGTACCCTCGAACCGGAGTTAATTGGGGGGATTCATAGTCCAGTCTGTTTTGAAGGTTTAAGGATACGTTAGCCATCTTTAAGGCTAAGATCAACTTAAACGGGACCGTTTAGATCCGTCAAAAGAGCATGCGGGGCTCTATTATTCCAGTTTAGGGACGTGGTGGTCCATGGGTAGTTTAAGGACATTGCGGTCCATGGGTAGTTTAAGGACATTGCGGTCCATCGTTAGTTTTAAGACATCTCGGTCAAGGTTAAGGACGTCGTAGTCCGTGGGTTTAAGGACCCCACAGTCCATTGTTAGTTTTAAGACATCTCGGTCAAGGTTAAGGACGTCGTAGTCCATGGGTTTAAGGACCCCACAGTCCATATCAATGTGTGGTCATCGGGACCCATCACCTCTTCGAAGACATTGAGGGATTACAATGCCAAGTATCAAAGGAGTGAAGAGATGTACCCTAGAAACGGAGTAGATTAAATAGTCCTTGGCCCAATTTGGGATCAAGACCAATTAATTATGTTATGAGCCCATTAGCCCAGTTAATTACGAATTGAGGACTTATGGCCAGCTTGGGCTAAGTCCAATCAGGAGAGGCTTTGCCTCTATCCATTTAGCCAATTGGACCAATGTCTAGTGTTAAACACTAAAGACCAACCAGTGTTGAACACTGGGAATGAGATTGACAAGTTAGTGTTTAACACTAAAAGATAATTGGTGTTAAACACCAGCAACAGGGCTTTCAAATTAGTGTTAAACACTAAAATCGATCAGTATCAAGCACTGGCAACAGAGATCTCAAATTAGTGTTAAACACTAAGGTAGTCAGTGTTGAACACTGCGAATAAAGTTTTTTGATTAGTGTTGAACACTAAGGCCCAACAGTGTTTTAACACTGGATTCGGGAGTTTCAATTTAGTGTTAAACACTAAGGCAAGAGGGGTCACGTGGCAACACGTGAGAGCGCCCTCCCTTCATTTATTCTGCTGAGATTATCGCATCTTTCATAGTATCACGTGCCATCACGTGACGGGCATTCAAATGCTTATATGTTAAAGCTTCTGCCGAGGGCCACGTGGGTCACGTGGGGCACTGCCTCAAAGGGGCTTTCTGTAGGTCTTTTGGAGGGGTCACGTGGTGGCACATGACCCTGCCTCTATGTATGTTGTTTAGAGGATCTGTTAATCTTTTCCAGGAATTAAATTCCTCGTAGGGTTGAACCCTGACAATAATTTCAGAGGAATTAAATTCCTACTTCCTTTCGAAGATTTATATTCTGGAATAGAGTTGGACTCTGAATTTTCTGTAGGAATTAAATTCCTCATATATATGAAGAACTGAATAGGGTTAAACCCTAATAAAAGCTTTTAAGGAATTAAACTCCATTCTCTGTTAAATTATGATTAAGGGAATTAAATTCCCGCTGTTTCAACAGAGCTAGGTTCTTAATTAGGGTTAAACCCTGTTTCTTTTGTTCTGAAGGAATTAAATTCCCACGACACAGGGTCAAGCCCTAATTTTATTTTAAAGGAATTAAATTCCTACAGTTCTGTGAGAATTAAATTCTCGTGCTTCCGTTCCCTCTCTATGTTTTGGATCTGCATGGCAGGATCTCGACCCATTGAGAATTAAATTCTCAACTTCAAGGGGAAATGTGCACTTTGCAGATCCTCTATTAAAGAGAGAAGAAATATGTTCTTCTGTTTTATATATCAGAGTTAAACTCTGTTGAGAATTAAATTCTCTTTCTTTCAAAAAGCCTTCCCTTTCTTACCTAGGGTTTTCTTTCGCAGAAGATCTAAATTCCTCAAAGTATCAAGGCTCTCTCCCTTTTCTTCCCTCTGCGTATCTATCTCTCTCTCTCCATCCCTGTGTTTCTTGGCTCCTATTTATAGGAGAAGCAGCCGAATCAATTAGTTTTTGACGAATCTTCATTGAGAGATTTGATTTGCATCCATCATTCGTTTTTGACCTTTGGATTATTAGGTGAATTTTATTCACCATTGGATTTCAAATTCAGGGATTCTCTTTTGTTATTTCGGTTAGATTTAAAGGGGAAATCTTTCCAAGCTCGAGATTTTCCCATAGATAGATGATATTTAATCATCTTTGAATCTTTAATTCGATTGGTTCCAGATAATCGCTTTCCTTTGGAAAGATTTGAATCTCCTTCAGAATTTAATTCTGTTAACAAAATGGGCTTTGAAAGCCGGTCACGTGTGGGCACGTGACCCTTGGTCACGTGTGGGCACGTGACCCATGGTCACGTGTGGGCACGTGACCCTCTTTGGAATGAGCCCTCTTCTTTCCTTTGCGCTATACCTTTGCCGCTGCTTGGTCATCACGTGCCAACACGTGACCACTGGTCACGTGTGAGCACGTGACCCTTGTCTGGAGCCTCTTTCCTTGATTTAACTGGAGAACAATTCTGATGTTTTGAGCGTCACGTGCCAACACGTGACCCCTGGTCACGTGGGAGCACGTGACCTCTTTTAAAGCTTTTTCCTTGATTTGATCAGGGAACCGATGTGCCTTTGAATCCGCTTTAAAATGTCACGTGCCAACACGTGACCCTGGTCACGTGGGAGCACGTGACCCTTTCTGAAGCCCTTTTCTTTGATGTAGTCAGGAAGCTGAATCTGCCTTGATGATGCTTTTAGATGTCACGTGCCAACACGTGACTGCTGGTCACGTGTAAGCATGTGACCCTCTTCTGAAGCTTTTTCCATAAGCTTTTCTGATTTTAAATCAGGAAACACATACTACCCTTTTACTGCCTAGCGGCACGTCTCGGATTCAGCCCGAGAATCTTCATCGTAATCCCGGGCACGCACGGGATACTATTGAGTTACATCGATGATTCGTCAAATTGATTTCAAAGACTTGAGAGTAGTTAACCCAATAGACCAGTTTAGATTACTCACTACACATTACCTTCACTGTCCTCACTTATATCACTGTTATACCTGTTTTACCATTTATACTCATACCTGCACGTATTGCTACCTCTGTTTATAGTATTGCTTGATATTATGACGCACTGACGTCTGGGTTTTGCATGGCCCAGATTCTTTACCTGCGCTACAGGCCGAGCAGTGAGGACTTGTTAGTAGTTAGTTTATTTTACTTTCGGTATTTTCATTCCTGATGTGAGCCCGCATTATGGGACGTACATTCCAGTTTATTTCTTGTATTGGATCTTTTGCTTCCGCATTATTTTATTCTTGACTCGTTTTATTCTGGCTTATGAACATGTGTTAGTTAGTTTATTATTGTTCTTGATATCTCTACAACCGTAATGTGACTGTGGAAGGATAATTCCTATCCACAGGTAACATGGTTGGCTATGTCGCGTGCCTATCATAGCGTACTCTGGAAAGCAGGGCGTGACATTGAAATACTCAAGGTTTTTACTATTTTGGTGTATCTCAGAAATGCCCGTGGTCGATCCATGTGCGCAAGTACACATGACAGCAACAACAGCTTGGCAATAAAGCTCCAGATGAGTTGCCTGTAACTTCCGAAGTCTTGCCTGTAACATCTATCCCGATTTGATTTTTGCTTAAGGGACTAAGCATTGAGTGTTCAAACCAATCCATTTTCCCACCAAAACCCCAATTTTTCATATCGTCTCTCGTTTAAACCACCAAGATGTTATATACTACATTTTTAGATGTTACAAGCAAGCGGTTAGATATTGCAGGCAACTGATTAGATGTTACAGACAAGTAGTTAGATATTACATGCAACTTTTTTAGATGTTGCATACAAGTGGTTAGATATTACATGTAAGTGGTTAGATATTAGAAACAATTTTGTAGATATTAAAGGCAGGTGCTTAGATACTACAAACAACTTTGTAAATATTATAAGTATGTGGTTAGATGTTACATGTAACTTTTTTTAAATGTTATATGCAACTGTTTAGATGTTGTAGGCAACTTTATATATATTACAGGCAAGTGGTTACCACTATAGGAAAATCCCACTTTTTCCACATCACTTTAGCGTCGAAATAATAATATTTCGACGGGACACATTAAATTGCCACGGTATACTTACGTCGCAATAGGTCGCGTCCTTGTAAATTATTGTGATGGGAGATACCCGTGGCAATAGTATTATATATTTCGACGTTATAGTAACGCTGAAATAAATACCATTTCGATGTGTTTGACACGTGGCAAAAACTAGATTTTATGGTCAATAAGAAATACCAGAAAATAATTGTATACTTGTTTCGAGGATTATATTGCATACTTATTGTGAAGGATAAAAACCCGTCGAAATAGATAAGGAATACAGAAAAAAATTGAAACAAAACAGAAAATCTGGAATACAATTACATCCTATCTAACTACATCCAGTCCATTCAAATATCGATTCCATTCCATTCAAACATCGATTCCATTCAAACATCGATTCCATTCAAACAACAATTGTCATCAAAACATCAATTACAATAGATATTAGGCATTCACTACAATTCTAAAATTACAAATTTACTGAAGCGGAGAATGAAATCACAAGATAGGACGATCACGGGGAGGGAGAGCCGATCACGAGGGAGGCGCACCGGGATCTCCGGGGTATAGCCTCTGCGATTAAAAGTTTCAAATACATAATTTAGTATGGGTATTTTATAGTAATTAAGTAGTGTGTGTGCGTGCACGCGCTTGTGTGTGAATGCGCGCGCGCATATGTGTGTGTATGCTTGTGTGTCTATGTATGCGCCCATGTGTATGTGTATGTGCGTGTGTATGCTTGTATGTGTGCG
Source organism: Agapanthus africanus (assembly GCA_030015575.1). Classification (NCBI taxonomy): domain Eukaryota; kingdom Viridiplantae; phylum Streptophyta; class Magnoliopsida; order Asparagales; family Amaryllidaceae; genus Agapanthus; species Agapanthus africanus. Next base: position 966,930,449 of record CM057338.1, read on the forward strand.
TATGTGTGTCTGTGCGTGTGTGTAAGGTTATCGAACTTACCGGAGGTACTTGCATCCCTTCTTGGAGGTACATGGTGATAAGATTAAGTTTCTGCTAGACTGTCTAGCTAGCAAATTGATCATCAGCAAGAGCGGGGGCCGATCGGTGTGAGAAACCGCCGTATTCGGTGTCTAATCCTGGGGAGATCCATGAAACACCGGGGTCCTACTCCAAAGGGCCTTGGTCGGGCGAGACGTCTCCGATGTCGAACCATCGTCCACCTGATGATACCTAGGAGGTGGATGCCTAGTTGGCAGGAAAGAAGCGTTATACTGGCGCGGAGAGATCTTGGAGGACACACACTGGACTCTTTCGTGATGATCCGGTCGATACGCCGTGAAAGCCCTATCTACGGAGAATGATCTCTGCACGTCATCAACCGGGTGTCTCTGCTCCGCCTCCATCTTTGCGATCAACCGATCTTTCTCAGCCGCTATTGCCACTTGTTTGGAGAAGAAACATATTACTGTCGTTCTAAGAGCTACACAATAATTATTCTTAAATAATTATGAAACACGGCATAAGTGGAGTCTTACATATTGCTCCTTAGCATCAATCGAAACAAGAGTGCCTTCGTTCCGTACAAATATGGCCTTGAAGACTTCGATTCGATCAAGGGGGCTCTCCATCATGGCTTTCTTACTGCATATTACATTTAGAAAGTTAACATATAAATTTCTAAGATATTTTTGACGTATAAATATCAAATATGATACTTACGTGTTCGACGGAAACCTGCTGGGTACTCTTGCTCCCTCCCTATAAACATCTTGTAACTGTGCGCGAGATACTTTGACTCGCTCGCACTTCTCCTGCAGTTACATCAAATATTGTTTACCGAGTTGCTACAAAAGAGTATAAAGGTTTCGTTAAAAGACATACCCTAAACTCAGAGGTCAAGTAATGATCGACCAAGGTACGCCGGTATGCGTCGGACCAACCTGGATCCGGCTTCATCGCATACGTCTACTCCGTCTCACAACAGTTTTCAAGTTTGCCGAAGACCTTGTTCTTATGACCTCTCCAATTCCTCTCCATATGCCTACACATCTTATCGTAAATTGCACATTCATCGCAAACCGCCCGAGGGCCCTCCATGCCATACCGTCGGAAGTCGAACCGTGCCTGCGAAACAGGATAATTCATCATGGGTAGACGTGTTGGGGTCAAAATTTGCACCCCGGTTGACCAAGTCAAAGTCAAAGTCAACCCCAAGCCAGGTGGGCCCAACCCAGGTCAAGTGGGCCCATGCCCAAGTCGAGCCCCGCGGCCAGCCTCCTCCATCCCAAAATGAAATCATGTAATAAATAATTTTTATGTAATTTTTTATGCATGAATGAGCATAAAGCCAAATTTTTGTAAAGCCCATGGCTTATGTGCAAAAAGAAAGAGCACATGAGGTATGGGATGGGCAAAATGCCATTTTGTAGAGCCCAAAGGGCTATATGTAAATGTGTAAGCCTATATAAGGCAACATGATAATGAATAAAATATACACTTCATTTCTCTAAAACTCTAGGGTTTGTGCCTCCTTCTTCTCCTTCCTCAAGGTTCCAAACCTTCTCCTTTCTTTTGAATTAAATCAAGAGTTTTACTCTTTCTTTTCAAAAACTAAACAGTTTTCACCACAAAACCCATAAAGGGGAGCTCAGATCTCCCATTAGATCTCAAAAAGGGGGAGACTTTTAAGTCTCACCCCATTTTCTCCAAGATCCAGCCGATCAAGAGGAGGAAGAAGGAGACCCATCTCCAAAAATCCAACTTTGGACAAAATCCCAGTCAAGAGAAAATCCAAGACTCAAGAGAGAAACACCTCTGAAGATTTTTAGGGAGTTCAACTCCAAGGCCTAAATCCTCAAAGGAGTTTAACTCCTAATCCAGATCCTTAGGAGTTTGACTCCAAATCTAAATCTTTTGGAGTTTAACTCCTCCTCGTTTTAGAGTTAAACTCCTATTTCTGGGGTAAAATCGCCTCTTTTCACTAGCGCCCGAGCGCCCAGAGCGGTAGCGCCCGAGAGCCCACGTGTCGGGTACGTGAGGCGCTAGCGCCCGAGCGTCCCGTGCCGGGCACGTGAGGCGCTAGTGCCCAAAGCACTAGTGCACGTGTGCCCATATCGCCAGCGCTCAAGCCCCCACGTGCAGGGTACGTGAGGCCGCTCAAGCGCCCACGTGAGGCGCTAGCGCCCAAAGCGCTAGCTCCAGCGCCCAAGCGCCTAGCGCTGGCGCTCACACGTCCTTTGGACGCCATTTTCCCCCCATTTTACACACCCTCCACACTAGAAATACCTCCTCCGTTAGAAAAAATTTCTAACGGGGCGCTGCCCCGTATCCCGCAAGGGGGCTGCTAGCCCCCTTGATCCCCAGCCCACTATCCGGATAGCAGGACCCCCATAAAAACTCTGCGGGGTCCCCGGTATATCCAAAACCCTTTCAAAACACAACACTGCGCATTGAGTTCGCATGACCAGTTTAACCCGTTAATCGGAGGTTCTCTCGCTCCAAAGGCGATGGGTAATTAACGGCAGCTTAGTCCGCGGCTGCCGGAGATTCGGATCCCCATAATCAATAAACCCCAGCCTACCCTAGACAGGGGGAATTTGTAATGCGCATGACAAGCGCGCGCGTATTCCCATCTCAATGGGGTGACGAAAAACACCCTACAGATTCCGGCACGCCCGATGGGACCTATCTTTCCTCCCATATTTCGGGTTAAGGTTTCATGCGAACTCAATTAATATGCATATCAATTGCCTGTACTAAAATCATATTTTTTATGCAGGTTAACGTTCTCCAATTGCAATCTTCGGACGCAGCAAAGATGTCTCCAAGGATCAGCTCAGCTCTCGACACAGCTTCCATCTCCTACACGATGAAGATGGACACCAAGACGGTCCTCCCGGCCAATCTCGGGCGACAATGGGAGGAACCACCGCTACCATTTGGCTCTATTATGTTCGTGTCAGCTAACACCGTCCCAGCTCCTCAAGCTCCGGTAACAGACAAACCGGTCTCAAAAGGGAAAATGCCGAATGTTATGGTTGCGAGGGCACATCTGCCCAAGCACAAATCCGTTTCCAAACGACCCTCCATCGCTTCAGCTGGGGACAAGGCCATCAACATCAACGAAGCAATGGGGCATCTCGGGCAAGCTCCAGCGGTACCCTCGACAACTGCTCGATTGGGTATCTTCTTTAAGCTTTCTATCAATCGACTCACGGTGGCTTCACAGAAAACGGATGCCCGCCAAGCCCTCAAAATCAAGAAGCTAAGGCAGAAAAGGCTCAGATACAAAGCCAACAAAAGGGCTAGGGCTCATACTAGGCTGAGCTTCATGAGGCTCCAAGGACGGGGTTACCCCGCCAAAGATAAAGAGACGGACGGATATGTGGTCCACACTGTCTACATGGTCGGACATGAAGAAACGGACCCTCCTATTCTTCACAGCCAGGTTGATGATACGGCGGATGCTACCCAATGTCAACTCGGTCTAAATGATGAAGAGCTCGCTCAGACCGATAAGCCAAAAGAGCCCGGGGTTCCTGCGGAGTTGAGCTCAGGCAATAAGGATGACCCGGTTGTCATAACCGGAACTACAGAACAAGCATTATTTCGATGGCTTCAGAGGCAGCTTCAGGACAGGGATGAGAAGTTAGCCAAGATACAGTCTAAGGTCAACGAATTGGCAAACGTCGCGGTAGATCTCACGACCCAAGTCGCCCGATTGTAATTACAGCAGAATCAAATTTTGGTTCATGAGCCAGGGATTGATACTCGGAGGCAGTCAACTGATACCCCCTTCAACCTAAGAGCGGAGCGCCTTCATGAAAAACGGCCGCGATCAGTCTCCAGTCCCTCCGATATATACACCGAAGGGGAATCGTCTCTGAAAGAGAAACTGGATAAGGTCTATTCCTTCAAAAGGGACAAAGTCCACAAGATATTCAAGGACGGCCTAAGAAACGGTCTACAACTGCCAGAATCAAAGAGACCGCAAGAAGCGAATATGACCGACGACCCAAAATATTTCCCCTATCACAGAGTGATAGGTCATGTCATTGGGGACTGCTTCGTCTTCAAAGATTGGGTCGAAAGGCAATACAAGACGGGAGAGATAGAACTATCTAAAGGCGTGTTAGCAAACAGTCAAGCTACGACCGCCGATTTCATACAAATGGAGTCCGAATCCTTTCGGGAACCTAATCCTCCCAGATATGTGCCATTATCTAAAAAGAGTGAACCAAAGACTGATCGGCCTCAAGGACCAGCATCAGTAAGGGCACCTACTCTGATGGAGAGAAAGAAGAAGGTGTACTCCTTCAGGAGGGATGAGGTCACAATATATTCGAGGAAGTCTTGAACAACGGTCTGCAATTGCCTATTCCGAAGAGGACATATGAAATGAATATGACCGGCAATCCCGTATACTGTCCATACCATAGGGTGGTGATTTATACCATTGAAGACTGCTGTGTTTTCAAAGATTGGGCAGAGGACCAATACAAACTTGGAAAAACCTCACAGTCCTCGGATGTATCGGCAAGCCACAGAGCTACGATCATCAACACAGCTCCGCCAAGATCAAAATTCAAGGAGCTGGGATAAGCAAAGAGGACCACCACATCGTTAAACTGGGAACACCAGCTGACCACCACGTCGTTAAACTGGGAATGATAGACCTCTAAGTCTTTAAACTGGGAACCGCTGACCACCACGTCATTAAACTAGGAACAGTTGACCTTTAAGTCGTTAAACTGGGGATATAAAAATGTGTATATATATATATATATATATGTATGTATATATAAAAAGACGAAATGATGGGGCAACTCACAATAAAAATCAGCGAGTAAAAATAAAAATGAAAATAAAGCCGAAATGATGGGGCAACCGCGAATAAATAGCCGAACTGATAGGGCAATCGCGACCTTCGCGATAAGAAAAGCTGAAGTGATAGAGCAATCGCGGTAAAAAAAAGGCGAATGATGAGTCACTCCTGGTACCATATTCCAGTGCAGCGATGCAGACGCCAACTAAAGTCCAATTTCCCAAATTCTCCCAGCTCTACGGCCAGTCCCCAAATTGACTACCGTATACAATCCATGGGCTCAAATAATTCTCATCATACCCATGCCCTACCGTAATCACCAGTTACGCGGCTGGTCTCCGCCCTTGGAATTATGCTCCATTGGGAAGATCCACTCATGTGTCCTCACAATGCATGAGGAGAACAAACCTTCGTGGGATCCTTATGACTCACAAAGGAAAAACACACTTGGGGGTCCTCACGACTCTTAAGGAGAAAATGCACCTACGGGATCCTTACGACTCGTATGGAGAAAATGCTTTTATGGGACCCTTACGGCCCATAAAATTGAAAAGCCTTAGGTGATAGGGATCTAAACCTGTCTCCTAAGCCATCGCTTCCCAATAGGCAACGGCGAATGATGAGTCGCTCCTGGAATCATATTCCAGTGCAGCGATGCAGACGCCGTCCAAAAATCAAATTCCCAATGGCGAACGATGAGTCGCTCCTGGTACCATATTCCAGTGCAGCGATGCAGACGCTAACCAAATTCCAAATCCCATACCCCAAGTGGCGAATGATGAGTCGCTCATGATACCGTATTCCAGTGTAGCGATGCAGACGCCAACCAAATTCCAAATCCCATACCCCAACGGCGAATGATAAGTCGCTCCTGGTACCATATTCTAGTGCAACGATACAGACGCTAACAAAGTCCCGAAATTTTTTCGGCCCTACGGTCTGGATCATACATCCTGCAAAACCGTATACAATCTATGGGCGTAAAACGATCCCAATCTCTCCCAAGTCCTACCGGCGAGACCACATTCAAAGTCCCATCGGCGGTGAAGATTCAAAAAAAAGGTATGTCCACAAGCAAAATGGGTACGGATGAAAACCCATAAGGGCTCCGTGAGTAAAAACAGCAGGACTGCCGGCGAGTTTGTGAAAACCCGAAAGGGCGCAAACTCATGAAAAAGAGATGAAATGCACCCGCAGAGTCCTCTCGACTTTGTGAGGAGAAATTTCCCGCGTGAGATCCTTACGACTCACAAAGGAGCAACACACTTAGGAGTCCCCACGACTCCTAAGGAGAAAATACACCTACGAGATCTTTTCGACTCGTGGGAAGAAAATGCTTTTATGGGACCCTCACGGCCCATAAAATTGAAAAACCTTAGGTGATAGGGATCTAAACCTGTCTCCTAATCCACCAATTTCCAAATCCTCCCGGGGCAAATGATGGGTTGCTCCTGACATTATTCCAGTGCAGCAATGTAGATGCCGACCCATAAACAAATTCCCAAGTCCTCCCAGGGAAAATGATGAGTTGCTCTTGGCATTATTCCAGTGCAGCAATGCAGAGGCCAAACCAAAATCCCCAAATCCTCTCATGACAGATGATGATTCGCTCCTGGTACCATATTCCAGTGTAGCGATCCTGATGTCAACCCAAATCAAATCAAATCAACAATCTCTGTGTCAGAATCATGCTTCGTCTCAGAGTGTACCCCGTGTCGAAATCATGTTTCGCCTCGGAGTATCCACCTTCCCTGTCGGAATTATGCTTCGGCTCGAAATCAACCAGCGACCTCCTCGTCGGAATTAAGCTCCGCCTCGGAATCAAGTCGACCAACAATCTCTGCACCGAAATCATGCTTCGTCTCAGAGTGTACCCCGCGTCGAAATCAAGCTTCGTCTCGGTGTATCTGCCTTCCCTGTCGGAATTAAGCTTCGGCTCGGAATCAACTAACAAGCTCTGCGTTGGAATCATGCTTCGTCTCAGAGTGTCCCTCACGTCGAAATCAAGCTTCGCCTCGGAGTATCCACCTTCCCTGTCGGAATTATGCTTCGGCTCGGAATCAACCAGCGACCTCCTCGTCGGAATTAAGCTCCGCCTCGAAATCAAGTCGACCAACAAGCTCTGCGCCGGAATCATGCTTCGTCTCAGAGCGTACCCCGCGTCGAAATCAAGCTTCGCCTCGGTGTATCTGTCTTCCCTGTCGGAATTTTGCTTCGGCTCGGAATCAACCAACAAGCTCTGCATCGGAATCATGCTTCGTCTCAGAGTGTCCTCCGCGTCGAAATCAAGCTTCGCCTCGGAGTATCCACCTTCCCTGTCAAAATTATGCTTCGGCTCGGAATCAACCAGCGACCTCCTCGTCGGAATTAAGCTCCGCCTCGGAATCAAGTCGACCAACAACCTCTGCGCCGGAATCATACTTCGTCTCAGAGTGTACCCCGCGTCGAAATCAAGCTTCACCTCGGTGTATCTGCCTTCTCTGTCGGAATTATATTTCGGCTCAGAATCAACCAACAAGCTCTGTGCGCCAGAGCGCCAGCGCACCACGTGCCAGGAACGCGGGCGCTGCGCGCCAGAGCGCCAGCGCACCACGTGCCTAGCACGCGGGCGCTGCGCGCCAGCAGCAGAAGGGACTTGGTCCCTGTACTGGGAGTTGTGCTCCAGAAAGGAAATGTTTATTATTTTGTATATATATTTTTGAGGAGTTGAACTCCTAAGATATTTTGGAGCTGATGGGAGGGGCTTCTCCCTTGAGCCCTGGATCTTCCCTAAAATAGGGTTCTTGGAAGCGGGTCTCCTTCTTCCTCCTCTGTTGGCCGGATCTTGAAGAACAAGAAATATGAGATTTTAAAAATCTCTCCTTTTTGAGATCTAATGGAAGATCTGAGTTCCCCTTTGTGGGTTTTGTGGTGAAAAACTATTTAGTTTTGGAAAGGGAAGAGTAAAACTCTTGATTTAATTCAAAAAAAGAAGAAGGTTTAGAACCTTGAGGAAAGAGAAGGAGGCACAAAAACCCTAACCTTTTTGAGAGGAATGAAAAGTGTATGCTTTATTCATCATCATGTTGCCTTATATAGGCTTACATATTTACATATAGCCCCTTGGGCTTTACAAAACGGCATTTTGCCCATTGCATGGCTCATATGCCATTTCTTTTTGCACATAAGCCATGGGCTTTACAAAAATTTGGCTTTATGCCTATTCATGCATAAAAAATTACATTAAAATTATTTATTACATGATTTTTATGTTGGCATGGGGAGGCTGGCCGCAGGCTCGACTTGGGCATGGGCCCGCTTGACCTGGGCTTGGGCCCACCTGGCTTGGGGTTGATCTTGACTTTGACTTGGTCAACCGGGATGCAAATTTTGATCCCAACACCAGTGATAGGGACAGTAGCTTGGATTGTTGACATCACCAGCTTGTGCAGGTCGTCACGGCATAGGAAACGTTATCAAATTATTCCTCATGGCAAGCTTGAACAGTCTTTTCGTCTTGTCACGAGGGAAAGAATACGTGCGTCCCATTCTTTCTTCTAAAGTAAGACCAGTGCGGTTGTTGTTTTGGCGAGTGGCTGCTTTCGACCCGTTCTTCTGTTGTTGTGTATTAGCGACAAAGGCCGCCTTTCCCTTGCCTTTATTGTTTCGGGAATCTCCGCCTAAAGCGGAATTGCTATGGCCCATCTGATCCATCTGGGCCAATTTATCAATGAGCACCTGGAAATTGGTAGGCTTAAAGAAGGTTATAAATTGAAACACGGTCGACTGAGTATTAATGGTGCCTATGAACATTCTCATAGCTGGAGCCTCCTCAATGCACTTTTCGCACTTGGACCATTGGTTTCGCCATCGAATTGTATATTGAACCCATGTCTCATCTGATTTGACCTTTGAGTTGATCAGCGCGGTGATTGGAGTGCGTTCATTTGCGCTGGTGCATTTCTGAGTGAACAACAGTTCCATATCAGAAAATGTCTTGACGGAGTCGTTTGGGAGTTTCGAATACCATTCGAAAGCTATCTTTGATAGACTTCCAATGAATTGGCGAAGCCGCAACGTATCATCTCCTCCGGTATTGCCACGTAGGGCTTTAAACTATGCAATGTGCTGATGAGGGTTACCTGTTCCTTTATATATATGAAACTTTGGGATCGTATATCCCGGAGGGTATTTCATCTGATCGTACCATACTGTATATGGTCAACCAGTCTTGATCAGCTGATTCGCTACTTCATTTGCCTGGTAAGCTTTGTTCTATTGTGCGATACAATCATTCAACGTCGCCTTTGAGATCGTTTCTTCTTTAGCCCTAGATAAGGCTTGAGGAGGGTTTGAAGTTTCCCCCTTATCATCATCAACAATCACCAGTGGTTTTTCGGCCAACGGTTCTTCGGCCAGCGCTTCATATTACCAGCTTGCTCCGCCGCCTCCTTATCCTTCTTTTCCAGCACTCGCCTCACAAAATCGGTATTAGTCTTCTAGTCTTGCCATTCTTCTAGCTCCTTGTTTGGACTTTCTTTAGAGCTAATGAGCACCGCCACCTTGGCGAACATGTCCTGGAGCTTTTCTTGTTGCTCTTGGGCCTTTGTCAATGACCGAGTATGCTGTCTGTGATTGACGGAAGTACGACTCTCGTCTTTGGTGTCAGCTATATAGACTATATAGACCATCATGCTCCCAGGCTTGGGATGCTTGGAACTTTGGCCTTCGGAATTTGTTTCAGGTGCTCGAACTTTTTCTGGCCTCGCTCTTTTGTGGTTATCCGTTGTAGGAGGAACCGTCATGATAGGAACCGCCTTGTGAGAAGTCCCCCACTATGTGGCAGAGAAGTTTTCATTATCTTGTCAACCTTTGAACTTCTTCGATCGATGAAAGTAATTATCATCAATGACAAGTCTTGGACTTCTTTTCAGACTCTGTGAATTGTTGAAGAGAGCCTTTTAGATGAATGCTCCAGCTTCGACTCATTTGGTGTCTTTGTAGGAGGCGGCGATTTCTTCAGCACAGCGGTAGGCGAGTTACTGCGAACCCTTCTGAGCGGTTCAAAACTGTTCCTGGATGGAACAACAGCATTGATAGTCATTACAGGAGTTGGCAGGGTCAGTCCAAAAGGAGAATTGCCCCCAGCTTGCCTTATTCGACACCAGTATCGACGTCGAGCACCCCTTGTGACAGGAGTCTCATCAACTTTAGGAGCATCTTGAATCTACCCCGGTTTTTATATTGGGCTTCAGCCGGTGACAGTCGTTTAAAGATCGACTGTTTTGGCATAGCAATAAAGACCTGAGGGGCCATCCTGTGGAAGACATACTGTCTCGGAGGAGAAACATTCTTTGGAGCTTCAGTAGCATCAGGAGCTGCAAAGGTCAACCGTTTGAAAACTAACTTCTTCGGAATTATGAGCCTCTTAGAGGAACCCGCAGAGTTTGCGTTCAGCCTATTGAAGACCGAACCTTTAGATTGAATAGGCTTATCAGCAATGGTCAGCCGATCAAAAACCGACTTCCTTGAGCTTTCTTCCTTTGGCGTTGAGGCACCAAAGGTAAAGGAAGGGGGTGCAGTCCCGAAGAAAATCCCAGTCATATTTTGAGGAACTGTGACGCATAGAAATGAGGCCGCTTGCGACCCATATTGGACCTCGCTAGATGGGGTAATGGTTGAGTTGCAGGTGTTGGAGGCCATTGATTCTGCATGGAGAAGAAACACCAGCTTTAGTATCCCAAACTCTAAGGGCAACTATAAATATGGAGAACCGCGATTTTGTTCGCGAAACACGACACACGAAATGTGGAGTGGAAAGAGAAGAAGGTCCTGCCGAGCATACCATAATCTGTTTACCGCTGGAAACGAGGAACTGAGAAGCGGGGAGCGTGTATAGCCTGAATACGGGGGCAAATGCTATATGAAACATATCCATCCACCTCTCCGAAAATACCAAGTTGATTTATGGCACCGTATATCAGAGATTTGGATGGATGCAACCGTTGTAGCAGACTTATCAGATTCACATTCAATGATGAGGGGTTTTTCATTTAGGGGACGCTTTTTCCTGCAAGCGCAAACCCTTTCAGTTAATTACGTTATCGCAAAGCAATAACAAATTTCTCCACTCCAGATACATCATTTCATGCCGTGTTATGGTTTATTTATTTTGGATTGCTCTTGGATTATATACGGAGACTAATATATATTGTCGCCCGTAGGGTACGGATTAGTCCAAATCCGTATATATTAGATTTGGGGTTGAACTTAGGTAGCATTTCTCATATGAGCAAGGTCCATCAGTTCAGGGTATATTTCTAAGGGTCGTTAGTCGTATATAGGACTAAAATCAATTTAGAAAACATTGTATATAAGAACATTAGTCGTATATAAGACTAAGATCAACTTAGATGATATCGATGAAAGATCATTAATCGTATATGAGACTAAGATCAACTTTAGAAGATATGGTTTAAAGATATCTTATTTTAGATTAAGATCAACTTAAAATTGTATGTTTGATCATAAGATCACATATGAGAAGCATAAACCTCTATACTTAATTTATTTAACTAAGTGTTCAAGCAAAAACTTGGCGGTCCAAGTGTGCTTGTACATTTGAGGTGCGCATGCACATATATCTTCTTTAAATATGGTGCGCACGTGCATATCACATGGTTACGCACTTTTTGTAAGGCCAAATTTCCATCTGTGCATGTATATATGCACATATGTTCCAAAGTCAAAATTTCTCATTTGCGCACACAAGCATATCACGTAATGCGCAAGCCCACATAGGCAATTTTTTTATCAAGTGTGCACTAGGGTTGGGTGCGCATTTTTCTTACTGTAGCAGGTGCGCACGTGCATCTTACGTGATTACGCACTTGTTATTAGTCAAATTTTTATGTGCGCATGTATAGAGAGACAATGTTTTCCACTTACGCACATGTGAGTATTTGCGTATATGTTTCAGAAACTTTAATTTTTTTCTAAGTACTCATTTGCGCACTTTTGCATGAGCAATCTTTTTAAAGTGTGATCTAATGTTAGGTGTGCACTGTTCATCAGAAAGCAATGGTTTTCAAAAGGAAACATAAGTTTCTGATTTTTGGGTGCACCTATGATGCGCATCCAAATTTATAAAGGTTTATGTTTTTCATAAAGGGTATTTTCTTCAAATGTTGGATCTCATGATCGATCTCTCATAAAAAGTCAAAACTTTTATCATGAAGAGAGACAGGCCATAAGACCAAAAGATCTTTTGATCATGTTTTATGAATCAATGGATTTAACAAAAAGCAAACGCTTTTATATAAAGCAAAAGTTTTTTTTATTTTCTTTTTGGGAGAGAAGATGTCTTCTTCTCTTCTTTTTTATTTTTTATTTTTTACCTAGTCGAAAGTTGAAGAAGATGAGAATTTTTCTTTGAGCTTATGGGGGGTTTGCGGTATATGATTTTCTCTGTATGGGGGGCTCTTATTTATAAGAGATGGCAAAATTAGGGTTTGTTCCTGATTACTTGGTTTGTTTTTATTTCAATTGATTTTAAATTGATTCAAATCAATTTAGAGACATGTGCACACCATTGATCAATTTACAGTGCATGTGCACCATTAGATCAGGCGCCATGTCAATCTTTCTTATTAGGAAATATATTTTCAGATTAACAAAGAAGATTTTTCTTCTTTATCAAAAGCGCATGTTGTTAGATATGTATGCCCTAGAGGTCGTTATTGTATAGTACATGATTGTATATTATATTTATATATATATATATATATATATATATATATATATATATATATATATATATATATATATATATATATATATATATATATATATATATATGCACAGGACAATCTTGCTCGATATGATAGTATACTATCTGGTTTGTCTTTATCTTAACATATATATATGTTCTTTTTATTACGTATCGCTAATACATTTTGATTGAGCCTGTAGAATCTTTACTTGACTACCAGCGTTGTGATGACAATCATACTTGTAGGGGCTGGGTAGTCTATAAGCACATTCTTAAATTGTCCTTAGTCGTAGGATTATCGAGACCGGGTATCGATACTCCAGAGTAGACTAGGGTATACATTTCTTATTCCCGTCAGGGAAGATGGCCAGTTCCGCAGTCATTGGTATACGACACCAACTATAGTATACATGTGCTTATTAAGTTATGAGTTACACTGGACGGACTCACTGGGAATTGCTAGTTGGTATTATACATATCTTCAGATAGCAATTCTCTGGTGACATGAGTACAGGTTAGTCCGATGACCTTACATTATCATTAATCTCGAGTATATTCCCACTGTACTTAAATTACTAGCTTACCACGGGTTTAAAGAGTCGTGCAAACTAGTAGTAGATGGATGCAGTCCCGAAGCATTTAGAGGCATTAGGTAATAGAAGGGATTCGTTTCTCCCGGTATAGGGAGTCGATATCACGCTGTGTGCGATTTGCCGATACCACAAGTCCCTGACCAGGACAAGTGAGATTTATTGGTAGGAATGCCATTAGTTTCTCGGGTGGTATTGGGTTCCACGCCGACACGATTTATCGCGCTAATAGGGGTCTGACGTTTACCACCCCTAGGCTCGATATGCGTTACTCTCAGATGAACAGACCGGACTTTACGGAGAATGTCACTTATAGGCTCAGTAGGGGTTCGGAAGAGTTTTCTTGTCGATCTTCGTATCGACAAATATCTTTATAGATGTTACACACAGCTAGTACCGCTGATGTGCTTATGAGTTAGGGTTTCGACGGTTAACTCACTGCCAGCGTATTGTCGAGTCTTTAGAGTCCTACACAAATCTTCTCCCCCTTTGACAAAATGATGTAGTGGCCGTACTGGGTGCATGCATGAGTCCGTTTGCAATGCGTGTATTTTTAAACACCGGCGGCAATCAGACATTTCATAATGCTAGCCGGTCTTTAGAAAAGACGGATATTAAATCAAGATGGATTTAATATATAATACATGTATTTTTAGTATATGTATTTTCTAGCAATAAATTATATTTATCTCTTTTATTCTCTTTAATATTTTTTAATAAGTAGATTAATAATGTATGTGTGTGTGTGTGTATTAGTGTGTGTGTGTGTATGTATAATACATAGAATTAATCTATTTATTAATTAGATGCTTGGATTTTAGTGGAGTGTTTAACTTAGTTTATCTTGCTCCATGGTTTATGTTATCACTTTGGGTGTATAGAAGCTTGACACTTGGAGAGAAGAGAATAGGATAGACACTTGGTTAGTTAGGTGGAGATGAAGGGCTATGATTCTTTTAAGGTGTATGCTCGATCCATTTAAGCATACAACTCTTTTATTTTTAATATAACTTTTCTTTTAATCCAGCCTTCATTTTTTAACCAAAAGCTTGAGCCTTTTTTTCTTCCTCTTCTTTCCTCTCTTTTAGCTAAGTAAACTCACACTTAAATCCAAAAGAAAATTACAAAGAGAGTAAAAGAGATGACAACTTCATCCAGAAACTCCAAATTGGCAACTTAGAGCTTTTAGTTTGATCTCTACTTAAAGATTGATGAGCCAATGTTTGGAGGAACTGAAGGTGGATCATCTTGAACCTCAACTACAACAAGAAGATTTCAAGGACATGTAGGAGCTCAAGTACAATCTCTACTTCCTTCAAGTTAGCTTAAGAATGTAAATATAACCCAAAGCTAGTAGCTAAATCTCTTTAAGTTTAGTTTTTAGCTTTAAGTTTTGATCTTTAGTTCATATAACATCTTTAGTTGTAGGTTTGCTCACTTGATTTTTGAATATCATGCATGCATAGCCTCTAAAATAATTTCAAGTAGGCAATCCTAGACTAATACATGCTTTATTGAGTATAGTTGCGCGCTGCAAAATAGTGCGCACATGCTTTACACGTGTCACAACTGTCTTGTATTGCAATTTATATGCATGCGCATGTATATGGTTGCGCATGTTGTTGACTTGTCCCATGTGCGCACTTGCTACTTGTGTAAGTGTCTTTGGCAGTTTTATATTAGGTTCGCACTTGATACTTGTGCAATAAAACATGTGCGAACAGGGAAAGCGGGTAGAGGGGGGAGGCCGGTGGAGGAGAGTGGAGAGATTTTTGAGGGGAAAAATAAAAAATGTGAAGGGAACGGAAAAATTAGGAATTGGGGAAAAGGGAAAAATGCCACAGGTTAAGTTGTTGGCTCCGGTCAACATCATTTTCGACGCGAGACTTGCGTCAAAAAAGATGTTGATGAAGTCAACGAAATTTCAATTATTGATGACATATTGCCACAGGAAATAAACGTGGAAATAAACTTCTCGTGGCAATAGGTCCTATTTTCCTGTAGTGTATATGTTACAGACAAGAAATTAGATGTTACAAACAACTGCTTAGAATTTACAGGCAACTTTGTAAATATGACATGCAAGTAGTTAGTTATTACATGCAACTGCTTAAATGTTATAAACAACTTTGTACATATTCATGCAAGTTGTTATATGTTGCATGCAACTTTTTTAGATGATGCAGGCAAATGGTTAGATGTGGTTAGATATTACATGCAAGTGGTTAGATATCACATGCAACTCTTTTAGATGTTACAGACAATTGGTTAGATATTGCAGGTAACTGCTTAGATATTATAGGCAACTTTGTAGATATTACAAACAAGTGGTTATATGTTACAGGTAACTGCTTAGATATTGCACGCAACTACTTAAAGGTTATAGGCAATTTTGTAGATATTACAGGCAAGTGGTTAGATATTACATGCAACTGTTTAGATGTTATAAGTAAGTAGTTAGATGTTACAAACAAAGATCTACAAGATGCATAAACAACAAGGATGGTCAAAAAAGAAGGATGAATTGCGGTAGGCTTGCAACGAGGGTCACAACAGAGCGACATGCACTGCTCCTATCGATTAAATTTAAAATAGCTATATGTTGTTTCGTATTTTGTTTTATGTTTATTTATCCACCGTCAAGTTTCGTGGACCTTTTGTATTACAATATTTGTTATAATTTTGTTGTAAAAATTGCTTTTGGTTAAATATGTATCTGAATGAAATGTTGTCACGCCCCGCTTCCCAAAATACGGAATACGAGGGGATTGACAAGGCCAGCCATGCTCCTACGGTTAAGGAAATGTCCTGCCGTAGTCACACTTCGGCTTCTAACTTTACATGGTAATCAGTAAATAATGCGCAGGTAATGAGAAATGCCGTAACTGAAACGAAACAATATAACGAACTGACCTGATGGGGAAACAAAAAGGGTATAACTCTGGATAGCAAATCAAGATGTCCGTATGCACGTCTAATCCCGGTCCAGGCTAAATCTTCTCCTCACTCTGAGCATGCATACTCAGGTCGTCAGAGCGACACAAAAGCAATATAATATATATATATATATCTAAATGATAATTCTAACAGTGATAATATATATAACAGTAAATCAGTGACGGTATATGTATGAACATGTAGTAATCGATGCAGTGGAACAGTAAAAACAATAAAATGATATGCCAAGTATGTCAACACAGTAGTATGTATATCTATGCTATCATCCCTATCAGTCTCTAAGTCTCACTGTACAGGTCACTAAGCCTATCGTCAGTCCAAGTGTGAGAGTCAACCACTCGTGAGTGTCCTCCACCCAAGGGCAAGGGACCACGGACCCAATATGTAAATCACGGTAATAATCACGTACCCTGTAAATCTCCATATATCTCCCTAAATATATAAGCCGGCATGGGACTCCCGAGATTCTGTTGAACTCACACTCAAACTACCCCACACCCCGTGGTCTACATCAAACGTTAACCATAACCCTAAATACCAATCGGTCTGTGACAAGTCTGCGCGAGAACTGGAGTCAGGACCTCCATCAAGCACGTCCCGACTAATACCTAAGATAAATGGCAGTGTCTGGTGCCTTATCTGTGACACCCGTACAAGAGCTTCCATAAGTGTCCCATACCACTTATAGTCACACGTACACGCGTCCCACAGACGTCGACAATGCAATAGAATAATAAGGTTCACTGATTGTGTACAAGTACGTGTCACTTTCACTTATTCACGTATACACGAACACTAACGTACTTGCCACAATCATCACTAATACCTAACACTGGGTAATGCAGATTATCACTAAGTTATCAATGCAGTGACATACGTATGATATGATGCGTAAACAGTATGTAAAGCATAGTTAGGATGTCATGAATCAGTAATCTGCCACTTGCAATATTTATCATAAATCAAACGTGTACAGTTTAGCGAAACGATAAAAGGAGAATAAATAGTATGATTGATTATCTAACCAGCGAATTTGGTTTCACGGCAAACGGGTTTCAGGATCATTAGTTATGGCCATTTCCTTTTAAGCGTTCACGGCTGGAAATCCGGTTTCAGAATCAGACGTCCGTTTCGCAACGCATTTTAATCCTAGTTGAGATCAGATTTTAGCGACGCTATAGTTGGATGAAATCTAGGGTTTTCAGTAAGGTTTTCAACGCAACAGACGGATCTTCAATCGCGTCTGTACGTCAGGAGATATACACTGTTTAATACTAGTATATCAATTCTGATTCTGTTGGGACTGTTATGCGTCCCGATCTTTTAAATTACAGATTAAATAACAAACGATAACGAAATAGAATGAAACTACTTGTGTTGTCTAGCTAACAGATTCACCTTTAATAAACAGCAGAGTTCCGCAACCTACGAGTTAAGGAAACAGGATGGTGCTCATTACGGGACATCACACAGTAACTGAGTCGCTATGGACTGCAGTCCAGAGTCGCACTCCGTTCCAAGTATTGTCACAGTTTAAGTACAGAAATATTTAGAAACTTGCATAGGGTTATAGTTAGTCGAGTCGGCTTCGATTTAAGCCCTCGAAAGCATCATTCCAGTATGTATATAATTTATGGTGATTTTAACGGTTTTCAGGTACAAGAAATTTCCAGTTTTACCGATATACTTGGGGGTATACGTTTTAGTCATTAACGGTCATATTTTCCAGCGAAATTTGTATAATGTATTCATCACTACCCGGGCCAATATAAACAATCCAGCTCCGTCAAGTTAGAAAAGTATTTTCTTTGGGAACATGCATCGAACAGGTACGTAATATAATTTATCAAGAGAATTACTACAGAATCTATATGATTTTAATATGTAATAAAGATAACTTAGCATGTAGCAAGTAGAGAACTTGCCTGGACATGTCTCGGGGATGTACGGTGACGGTAACGTCACGAACGCAACACACGCGCGGCACGGCAACTTGACTTGGTTCGAACTCGAGTCTCGGCAGCGGCGGCTTGGTTGCTGGGGTCTTGGAGATGGTCGGGGACAAAGATCGCAGGGACAGTGGGGGTTGTGAGTGGAGGAGTCGAGTTCAAGAGGGGAGGAAGTTGGTCGGAGTAGTACGGGGAGGAGCAGGATCAAGAGAAAAAGAACAGAGAAAGAGAGAGGGAGAGGTCAGAAAGAGAGAGAGTGAAATAGAGAGGTTTGAGAAGGAGAGAGAGAGTGATATAGATGGAGAGAGAGAGAGTGAGGAGGAGAGAGTGTGCAGGGAAAGGGAGAGTAGAGAGTGTGCAGGGAGAAAACAGAGAGGGAATAGAGAGAGGAAGGGAAAACTGAGAAAGAGAGGGAGATAGAAAAACAGAGGGAGTGAGAGAGTGAGAGAGTGTAAGAGAGAGAGAGAAAATTTGAGCTTGATGATGGTGAGGAGGTGATGTTCGGGTCGACGAGGCGACTCGGCAGTGGGGAGCTCGTCGGTAAGGCTAGTGGAGGCTCGTCGGCGCTGGGTCGTCGACGGTGAGGGGCAGTGGAGAGCTAGGGGGTTTTGGGGTATTTGGTGATGGTGGCAGGGAAGAGCGAGGGAGGGTAGTGAGGATATGAGGACGGTGATGAGGGCCCGGCGAGATGGCCGGCGGAGTGGGGTGATGGCGACGAAGGAGGCGTGGGCGTGGGCTCGAGCGAGGGAGAACTGGATTGAGGGGGCTCGGGTGAGGAGGGTGGTGAAGAGGAGAGAGAGGTGCGGGAGACGGGGGTCGTGAGGGTTGCGCGTCGTGGGGAGTAACGACCAAACGACGAGGGCGCGTGCGTTGGCGGAGGCGACGGAAATGGGTCGAGCGCGCGGGGAAAGGAAAATAGCCGTTGGAGGGGAAGGCACTGTAGGAGCGGGTCGGGTTGTGAAGCGGGCGTAGGCTGAAGGCTGCTGGGCTCGCGTGTTGGGCCAGGAAGAAATTAAAAGGGAATTTGGTGAGAAAATGGGGAGTGGGCCGCAGGGAAAAATTTATAAGGAAGAGGGAAAGGAAGGGTCGGGTTTGGGTTTTAAAAGGAATAAGTTTATGAAGATAAAAGAATGGGCTGAGGAAAAATAGGTTTGGGTTTAATTTTTAAATAAAAGAAATGGGCTGGGGTATGGGCCAATCGAAAATTAAAGAAATTATAAGGGAAAGGAAAACGGGCCTGATTTAGAAGTAAAATTAAAATAAAAGAATCTGTAGAAAATAGACTCGATAGATAATGGGCTGGGGGTTTTGGTTTAGGATAAATATTTGAACCTAGGATTTGGGTTCAGGGGCTGACTTTAGACGAAAATATCCATAAGGAATTGTTTTGGGTTTAATTTCAAAAAAGGAAAACGGCTTAGGCCGGAGGGAATGAAATGTAAGGTCTGGGTTTAATGGGATTTTGAAAATAAATAAATAATTATAAATAAATTTTATATGTTAACGAGATATACGGATATAGGTGTATATAAAAGAACCGAGTATTACAAATGTAGAAGAAGTTTTATGAAAAACATTTGCAGTTGTCTGTAACATCTAAGCACTTGGCTGTAATATCTATAAAAGTTGTCTGTAACATCTAGGTAGTTGAATTTAGCATCTAAACAATCTGTTGCTTGTAATATCTATACACACATATATACTTACAGAGTTGCTTGTAATGTCTGTGTATTAGTATACAACATTCATGAATACAAACGGCCGACATAATGTCAAATTCCAAAATTATTTTACAGATTAACCACTGATTAACAATAACCAAATAAAGTTAGGAAACGTCAAAGCAGTAATTGTTATGCTACCGAAACAAAAGTAGTCATACACAACGCAATCCACAATATCGACCAACGTTGGCGAAATAAAACTATACGCATCTCCGAATAAAGTCACAAAATTTTAAAACTTAAAACAACCAAAATCAAGACTTTTGTTGAGCTTTCGGAGGCGATAATAGAATTTGCCAAGTTAATTTCGGACGCGGCTGCTCCGAAACTTTTCCCTGGAGCGCATCCGCTATCTACATCCCCTCAACAAAAGCCTTAACAAAAACGCATATACTATGAAGAGTCCATCACCTATAAAATAATGATAGCCAAATTTCGTCAAATAGATTGCATGCAAAAGGCCTGTTCAAAAACCAAGAAAGAAATGCAAACGAGAAAACTAACTCAGCATAATACATAAATGGGTTGTGTAATGCAATTTGCGTTACATGCATTTCATCAAACAGGTTGCATGCAGAAGCCCGAATTAACCACAACAAGAGTAAGATGCAAATTTAGGAGAATAATAAGAGATATGATAAATGATTTTGGATTCTTATTTATGATACAGGAATTTCATCGAGCTGTTCACCTATAAAAACACAACTCAAAGAAGAAGGAGGAGGAGATGCAGCTTCTGGGCCTTCAACGGGCACGTGAAAGCTTATGAAGGGGGGGGGGGGAGGCGAAGGCCGTCCACGGTGGAGGTAGCGAGGATCGTCGACGGTGGAGGCGGCGGCGAGGATCTTCGACGATAAAGAGGATCAAAAGGACGAGAGAGAGAAGCTGTCGCCGAGGACGTGAGAGAGAGGAGTCGGCGGAGGTTTTAGAGAGGAAAGGGGGAAATTTTTTATGGCAGTTGAGGGGTAGGGGTATTTTAGTTTTTCCATCCAAAATATCCTAGCAGGCCTAATTGTGACCTAGCCTAAGAGTTTTCTCACAAACTTTTGTAACAATAGGCCCTTTTCTTCTATTTTGAAAATACCAGGGGTTTTCTCATAAGTCTGGGCCGGACGTAGGCTTTTTTACAATTTACCCACGCTTTCCCCCCCACCTACCCCCGCCTTCCACGTATAACGTACTCCCATTTAAGCAGGACCCTTGGCCCATTTGAACTACTAGGCCTACTAACTTCTAAATTTGATGTAAGCTTACCAATGAGAAAATATAATTCATTCCGATGAATTATTCGGTGTACCGGGTGTAATATATCCGTACGTGGGCGAGATGAATTATTCGGTATACCGAGTGTAATATATCCGTACGTGGGTGAGAGAGAAGGGGGAGTTTTGGGCAGCGTGTGGGGCCCACACTTTTATTACTTCTCTCTCTTGTCCGGATGTATACGGCCGGTACATAGAATAATTTTTCGTGCCGCAGCAGCCCTAGATTTGATTTGATATTAAATGAAGTGTAGCTGTCATATTATTATTTGGAATTGTTTAATCAGAAAGATGTGGTTGAGATGGATGTGGTTGGGATGGACCGCAACATCACGGCTGCGGTCCCATGACTCGGCTCCCGAATGGGGCATGCGCAACTTAACCTCGGGCCCCACCAGCTTTCCCTTTCGTCTTTGTGCACCAACATTATCTAATCCTAATATTAAAGTTGACTAAAAGCCCCTAAATCAATGTCATTTTGATTCTCCTCTGTCAAGCATGAAGACACAACACTAAAAATAAGCATTTTCCTTTTGTAGACTTAAAAAAAGATGAAGCGACTCAATTTTGATGAGAAGGCAAAAAGGAAAAGAAAAGAAGAAAAAAAGGGTTTTGCCACTAGGTGCTGTCGACCCTTATGAGCTATATATTATTGCTGCGGTTTCCACAACCTTCGTTGCTATATTGCATGTCCTGTTACTGTTGAGGCTGTCGCACCTCATCAGCATCTTCGATTCTCCTGTCACCACATCATTTCATAAGGTTGGTTCGAAATTATGTTTTGGGCTGTTGCATGTTTATAGCTTCATACATTTCATGTACCAAAACCAAAAATTTCTTTCTTTATAGAAATGTTCAGATCACATCAAGGGCAGACAACAAAACATCTTGAAAATTTAACTAAACAGGGTACTTTAGACTTAAATTGATGATACAAGATGAAATTATTGCATTTCGCATACAAGTCAAGCCCTAAATGTTAAATACGGTGTTAGTCCCAAGTCATTTGAAAATACAATTCCGGCATTTGAAAATTCATGTCAGTCCCAAGTTATTAAAAATCGGAATTTGCTTAATAGTGTTAGTTGAAACTTGTATTTTACAACGCGAGAATTTGGATTTTGGAATTCGTCTTTCAACTTATAGTATAAAAATAGGCTAAAGTTCATTAAACCCCCAATTTGTTTGGCCATA
This sequence comes from Agapanthus africanus, assembly GCA_030015575.1. NCBI lineage: Eukaryota > Viridiplantae > Streptophyta > Magnoliopsida > Asparagales > Amaryllidaceae > Agapanthus > Agapanthus africanus. Next base: position 966,952,741 of record CM057338.1, read on the forward strand.
TCCCAGAAAACCCAAAAAAGTTTGATGGGCACAGAAAACCCCGAAAGGTAACAGTGACATGTCATCACCGTTAATGACACATCATCGTCAACTCAGCCAACTGCAACGACAACAAAAAATACAAATTTCGCAAATCACCCTTATTTTCCTCCTTGTAAATAATTTGGAAACAAATCCTAAACTCTATGCCACCATCTGCACAGTGACCGTCGCCACCACCGGTGCCACCACTTCCAGCGCCGCCGTCGTCGCCTCCCTCTCTCCTCCCCACTGCTGCCGCCTGAAGATGCAGCGAGCCCCCGGCGATTGAGGGCTCCCTCTCTTCCCCTTCCTTTGACCCTCATCCTAACCTTTGTCCTAACCCACCTCCTTCCCGTCACCTTCCTTCCTCCATCTGGCCCACCACCTTCTGCCCTCCTCTGCCCTCCCCATCTCCTGCCCTCCTCCTGCCCTCTTCCACCTTGTCTCCTCGCCCACCTCCTCCGTCCACCCTCCTCCTCCAACTCATATTATTAATTTTAATATTTATTAATAATTTAATAATAACATTAATTAATAATTTAATTAAGTGTGTCTACTCAAAGGGGGAAATGGTCATTTTATATGCCTACTTAACACCGTTAACCATTGACCGTTATTTTTGAGGGTTTTTGCACCAATCAAACTTTTTGGAGGTGTTATAGGATAGACCAAATGAATTGGAGGTTTAATGAACTTAAGCCTACAAAAATAAGAAAACCAATCAATCTTCAAATCACCAACTACCTCTAGGTTTTCTAAAATGACATACTATACATAATAGATCAAAATTTAAATAAACTGTCCCACCCGGTATCGCTACCACCTGCTGCCGCCACCATTAACTGGACATTGACCGTCGTCGCTGCCGACCGACCATCCCCGTTGGTAGACCGTCTCCACCACTGTCGTCGGCCGACCGTCGCTGGCCGACCATCCCCGCTGGCAGACCGTCTCCACCACTGTCGTCGGCCGACCGCTGCTAGCCGACCGTGTCACGCCCCACGCCCCAGTATGAATGGTATTGTCCGCTCTGGCCGAAACCGCACGATTTTGTCCTTTTGGAGCGAACCGGACTCAAGAAGGGACCACTCCCAGGAGGTCACCCATCCTAGAATTTCCCGAGCCCGAGCACGCTAAACTACGGAGTTCTTCAAATTCTGTAGTGTCGGTTCATCCAAAAGGCGTCTCCGTAGTTGAGGGTGGCACATTACATTTATAATGCAGTTCGTTTCTCTTTCGGAATGTGCTTCAGCGACCCAATTCCATTATTCTGAAGCGGCTCCACACTTAGATCACCATGTGTCCGCAACAGACCGCATTGAGAATGGACAGTGCAGATCACCATAATATCCCAAGACCGCACTGCTCTAAGGTATTACAACCCCCCCACCTAAGAACAACGATTCGTTCTCGAACCACAGACCTAGAACTGATGGACCTGCATGGGCCACCATAAATGTTACACTCCACGCCCCAGTACAGATGGTATTATCCGCTCTAGCTGAAGCCACACGGTTTGGTCCTTTTGTTGCTAACCGGACTCGAGAAGAGGCCACTTCCCAGAAAGTCACATGTCCTAGGATTTCCCTAGCCTGAGCAAGCTAACTACAAAGTTCTTCAAATTTCGAAGCGCCGATTCATCCAAAAGGCGCATCCGTAATTGAGGATGGTATCAAAATTTTGCGCCACTATTTTTTGGGAGAACGAGTGGATATATACACTGACCACAAAAGTCTGAAATATGTATTTACTCAGAAAGAACTTAACATGCGGCAGAGAAGATGGCTAGAATTCATGGCGGACTTCGACATCAATCTATAGTATCATCCTGAGAAGGTGAACGTAGTTCCTGATGCACTTAGTCACCAGCCATTAGCAATAAAGCTCACCGCTCAGTGGAAACTACAACAAGAATTGTATGGATTGGGAATCAAAGTAGTTATGCCAGGTAACGCTTCATCTTTGATGAACTTACAAGTCCAGTCCACTCTTGTCAATCAGATCAAGGCAGCTCAAGCAAATGATGCCAAACTACAAAAGATCCGAGAATAAGTAGAAAGTGGATTTCGAACTGACTTCATCATTTACGAAAACGGATCCTTGCGATATGGAAGCCGTTTATGTGTACCGGTCGGCTCTGTTCGAGAAAAATTGATGAAAAAAGCTCACAGCTCTCCGTATTCGGTGCATCCCGGTGGTACAAAGATATATAAGGATCTACGGCAATACTACTGGTGGTATGGAATGAAGCGCGAAATAGCAAGGAGCGTAACCAAATGTTTGGTGTGTCAGCAAGTGAAGGATGAATACCACAGAACTACTGGTCTATTTCAACCGTTACCAATCCCAGAATGAAAATGGCAGCACATTACCATGAACTTCGTGACTGCTTTCCCTCGCAGCACGAAGGGTAACGACGCGATTTGGGTTATTGTGGATCGACTCACCAAGTCGGCTCTCTTTATTCCATTCAAAGTTGGCCAATCAACTGAGACGTTGGAAATGAAGTACATGGTGGTGAGTAAAAATCTAAAGTAGGATTTATACCTTCAAGATGTACCATACTTGATACCTATAAACTCATGCAGGAGATCGTGAGATTACATGGAGTACCTGTTTGCATCGTCTCCGATCGTGATACAAGATTCTGACCACAATTTTGGCAGAGTCTGCAAGATAGCCTGAGAACGAGTCTGAATTTCAGCACAGCGTATCATCCACAAACAGATGGACAGTCCGAGCGAACAATTCAGATATTAGAAGATGTGCTGAGAGCCTGTATGTTAGACTTCGGAGGTTCGTGGGAAAATCACCTACCCCTTGTGGAGTTTTCATATAACAACAACTATCAGGAAAGCATTGGGATGGCACCATTCACAGCACTCTACGGACGAAAGTTTCATTTCCCGCTGAGTTGAGACGACGTTGGAGATCGTCAACTCCTTGGACCAGCGATGATCGTGATGACTGTGGACGTGGTTCGCACGATTAGGGAAATGATGCGCATAGCCCAAGACCGACAGAAACGTTGGGCAGATGCAAAGCATCGATATCTGGAGTTTCAACCCGGGGAACATGTATTCTTGAAGATTTCACCAAACAGATGAGTGATATGTTTTGGTAAGAGGGGTAAATTAAGTCCAAGGTACATAGGACCATTCGACATACTTGAACGAGTTGGAGAAATGGTATACCGTTTAGCACTACCACCCTTATTAGACGGAGTACACAACGTGTTCCACATATCCCAGCTACGACGATATGTGAGCAACCCCAGCCTTATACTTGATCACTCAGAGCTCACGGTATAGACTGATCTAACTTGTGAGCAGCAACCAGTTGAGATCCTGGGTCGAAAAGTGAAGACCTTACGGAACAAGGAGGTAAACTTAGTCCGGGTGATGTGGAGAAAAAACTCGCCAAGAGAATAAACATGGGAGCGAGAATATGATATGCGTGCATGATACCCTCAATTATTCGAAAATTAGTTCTTTATGTAAATTTCGAGAATGAAATTTTTATAAGGAGGGTAGAATGTAACGACTCTGAAATTCCTGTACAAAAATTTCTTGTTTATTGTACAGAAAAGAGTATTACAGCCTATGTAAGAGTTATAGGTTATTTTTGTTAAATAAAAACAATAAGCAACATGTACCTCACTGGTAAAACCTCTACACTGCTGTGACATAGCCTGTGTGTTCGATTCCCATCGGACCCATTTATTTTTAGGAATTTTTCTTTTTAATTTTTCGGAAGCGCAAGAGTTGCACGCACAATTCATGGAGAAACGAAAAGTTTCAGAAAAATCAAACAGGTGCAAAGAGGAGTAAACACCAAACTTGACACGTGGCATGAATTTCAAGGCAAGCCAACGAGATCCGACCGCCCGTTTCCTCCTTTGGGCTGGCGCCGACGGTCCGATGTTCCCCAATCGCCTCTGTGATTTTCACACTCATCTTTTCAGCTCTCCCAACTCCCCTGCACTGTTTGATTTTTCTGCAATCAAACAGAGACTCTTCAATTCAGCATTTAACACCATTTTAATTCTTTTAATCCAAAATTTTTAATTACCAAACCCTAATTCTTCATTATAAATATCACCCCATGCTTAGCTCCGCTTTATTCTGAAAATTTCTAGCAAAATTATCCGAAAAGTTCCTAAGTGTAAGTGGAGTCGAGTGGAGTTAGCAACCAAGCTCTTTCCATCGAAGATCGAAGTCGTTTCCGGAGCTTCCGCGACGCCGCGGAAACCCCCTCTTTTTCTTTAACCTCTTCCCAACACTACACAGCGAGTAAGTCCCTCTTCTCTCTTCTTCTTTTATCTCAGAACATCTTCTAAAAACATATCGATAAAGTGGAGTTAATTCTGATATGTGTGATGTTTACTTTTGTACTCCCCACTTTAAAGCAAAATAGGTCAAAATAACTTTTCCCTGCTACTTGTAACTTTGTTTACAATCTTTTACTTTTGAGTTTAACCAAAATTTTCATGTGAACCAATCATATAATGAACTTTTCATTAAAATACCATGAACTTTAATATAACCCTTATTTCGATAATCGTTAAAAATACCTTTAAGAAAACTTCACGGGGTAACGACTTACCCCACACGCACACTTTGGTTTCATAGCATGGTATTCTAAGTATATGGGTAATTCAAAAAAGAAGTTTTTCATTAAAATACCACATCTATTCAAAACGGGTTTCTTTTTATCGGTATTTTTGTAATTCTTGGCAATTAAGCCTTTACAACCCTCGTTAGGAGACCCGCTAATGGATGGATCAGATTATCGTATATCCTTGAGATAGTAAAGCGAGATGCAGAACTCCTCACGGAATATCCGGTCTCGAAAGGAAATAAAAATACGGTTTTTAAGAAATACGACTTTTCGAAACAAAAACTGAAATTTTGGAAAAATTATATAAATCTATGAATCCGTATTTTCAATAAAAACATACTATGAAACTATTTATTTTAAACCGAAGATTAGAATTTTAATAAAATACCATCAAGTTAACAAAAGAGCTAGTTTTCAATAAAATACCACAAATTTTTAAAAAGGCTAAGTTTCATCACCAAAAATACCATTTAAATTAAAATATATATTCATAAAAACCCTAAATATTATAAATCACCCTTGAGATTTATTTTTAAACTATATTAAAGTATTTTTTTCATAAAACCCTCTCGAGATATGCAAACAATATTTAAGGACTTTAGATTAATATAGCTTTAAGCGGGATCAATTCTCTTGAGCCTCGAGGAGCCGGAGAAAGTGAGTGCTTGCCTATTCAGGTTAGAAAACTTAACGGAGTTTTCAATGGCAATTGTTTTAGAAAAAGACAAATTCCGGCGTCCATGTGCAGCAGTTGCCGATTACTCCTGATCTTAAGATGTTGCAAGAACAAAGTCCTTTCATAAGATTCTAACTCCAACATGAATCCAAATTCAAACCAGAATTCAGAATCAAATACGAACTTGAATACTTGATCATGAACCTGAACACTCGAATTCCAATATCAAACTCAAACTTGAATACTTGACTCGACTTGACCGAACCATGGTTATAACTTATATGAATACCTGAATACATGATTACATCTTGAACATGAACCTGTATATTTTATATCTATGGATTCGACCAAGACCCATAATCTTAGTCTATACAATACAATCCGCGGGGATAAAAGGGTAGATTGGTACGGAACGTATATCGTGGCACGAGAGGTCACTTTAAAAGACACCTACATAAATTCACGTGTCGTTGTCCCGTGGGTTATGACGGGGCCTTGTACTACATGTTACCATAATCCACGGGGTAAGATAGTCTTCTCTCGTATACTTGAATACCTTCTTTATCAAAGTACAAATAACTACGTTAGAATAACTGTGTTATACCTGTGAATGATCATATACAACTTTACCTGTGTTCTGTTCATTTCACATTATATACTATCTTCTTTTGCTTCTTTTAGGACTTACCGAGCGCTAGTTCACTGACGACATTCTTTTCTATTTCTTTCTTTGGAATGTTCTTCAGGAGGACCAGATTCTGAAGAGATAGAGCCGAGCCCGGAGGATTTGGATCAGTTTGCAGCTCAGCCTGACTACTAGTTTTTCACTACCTGTACTTACTTTCATTATGCCATTATTTAGGCGTTTGCATTATCATTGTATCTTTTATTTCCAGACAGTTTTATGTAAAGTTGAATGTAAATAAGGTTGCTGTTTTATTTTATTACTCTTGTCATTCTTGCTCATAGTTATATAGCTGAATTACGCTTAACGTATTTTCATAGTAATACGTTGTAGGATTGACACGTCGCCGTTTCCGTCTACTGCGAAACGGGGCATGACAGGTTTTTGTTGGTGGCACATGCAGCCCCGTTCTGCATGAATTCTTAAGCAATATATCATAAGAATTATAAGAATCAGCAACTATACATTCCTTGCATTTCAAATTTCTTGAATCTATCCTAACATTTTCTTTTCTATCAAGGTAATGGATTCTCCCAACAACACCGGTACCAACTTCAATGGTAACACACCACCACCTACCTTACCACCCCCTACCGTTGCTGCTCCGATCAACGAACAGACAGTGCTTCTAGAAGCCATCAAAAGTCTTCTAGAGGGTCAGCAACAGCAGACTGCTATCCTTATGAACCATCCCGAAACCGAAGCATCTGGAGTGAAGCGATTTTGCGCGTTGCATCCAAGGAACTTTTCAGGGAAAGAGAGTCCTCTTGAGGCTGAAGAATGGGCCCAGAGTATCGAGGACGACCTTACTGCAGTGCAGGTACCAGACATAGCTTGGGTTCGTATGGCCAAGCTCCAGCTCACCGACAATGCAAGAGTCTGGTGGAAGGCCGAGGAAAGCCGTCTCACACAACCAATAGAGTGAAAGACATTCCGCGATCTGTTTGATGCGACTGCAAAGTCAGTACTGCATGACCGTCAAATTTAAAATCCAACAATATTTATTTCCTTCTTTGAATTCTATTACCTTGAATCCATTTTAATTCTTCTTCTAATCGTTCTAATTCAACAACAATTAACATCCCATTTGAAAATTCATGTTCTTTGAATCAATTCTGATCCTTCTTGACATTTCTTGAAGACCATATATCGGGACATGCTGTAGCCTTTTGATTTTTTAAATTTTTGTTGGTTCTTTTCTTACATGCATCTCTTATCTTGAATTTTCTGCAACTCTTTTCATTTGGAAAATCGACATCTCCAAATTTCGACGTTGCATTCGGAATGCAATAGTTGGGAGTCTTCTACAGCACACTCAACTGCCGTGAAAGAAGGGTAGTGTTCGAAATCCCTTTTAACCCCGCGTTCTTATTCAAGAGCGAAAGCCGATCATATTTCTTACTTTCCCTAATGATATCGTTGTTGGGATACCTACAACGGCAGCAAGGTTTCGGGAGGCATCACACATGCCAAGTTTAAATTTTTGCCATTTTAGATAACCCAAACACAAGATCTTTAACTAGAGAATCAAACAAAACATCGAAGCAAACAACTTTACTTCTAAGAGTTTGGGATTACAATCTTTGTAGTCCGTTCCTTCGCTTTATAAGCTCCATGTTGAGGTCCCTTCACTGCGATCATCAAGAACTCCGACTACCATGAGGCTCCAAGAGGTGAATGATGCATCTTGCTTGAAGTCCTCTTGATCTAAAATGATCTACCTTGAAGAATCTCTAATCCAAGCTTACACTTCACTAATGAAGTAATTAGAGAAGTGAATACCCTAATCTAAGTGGCTAGAATAGATGAGGATAATGAAGTAGGAATTTTTCTCTCTTTTGTTTTCAATTTCTCACCATTTATCATCACAAATGAAAAGGCAAGTGAAGCTTTTCTTTTAGAAGCAAGAAGAACAAGAAGCAAAAGCTTTTTTTGATGAATAATGAATTATTGTTATTGTTACAATTGCAATAATGGGTTAAGAATGAAAGGCTTAACCCTTGTAGAGAATAAACCATAGGTTAAGGGTTTGGGTTGGGTTAACAAATATCTTCACAAAATATCAAAGGATGAGACAAAAGTCAAACCTTCATAAAGCTTCATGAAAGCTCATCCAAAGCTTAACCCTAATCCAAACCCTAACTAGGTTTAAACTCTAAAACCATGTTGCATTTGTAACCCTAACATGTTACAATATTATATATCGCATATACAATATATTTTGTAACAAAAGAAAATAATACAATTAACATATATCGCATATACATCAATGTATTATCTAAGTGAGAAAAAGAATCAATAAAGCGAGCTTATATTAGTTAATGTAACGTAATACATCTCATATATAATTATACATTAAATTATCGAATCAACACTTGATCCGATAACCCGGCTATATTACATACAACCGGCTAATATAACAAGTACTATTTCATCGAATCAACACTTGATCCGATGACCCGGCTATATCACATATACCCGGCCGATATCACATATCGTGAGAATAGAATACGGTATCTCATATCGTATTAGTCTCGGTCCCGCACATATCACATATGTGCTCCTACACCGTTTTGCCTAAGCCAGGAAACCTCTGTGTAGGACTCTAAAGATTCGTCAATACGCCGGAAGTAGGTGATGATCATATCAAACACCCACAAGCTGTAAGCGGTCAGCTAAACGTAACAGCCACCCGTGTATTGAGCGATCAGAAGATCAACAAGCAAGCCTGTACATTCTCCTATGAATCTAATCAGTAACACTCCCCTACAGTCCGGTCTCTTCGTCTGATATATCGCATATCCAGTCTAGGGGTAGTAAACGTCAGACCCCAGTAACCGATAAGTCGTGCCGATGTAAGGCTCATAACAGGTCGAGAAACTACTGATAACACTTACCAGTAGCACTCCATATCAGCCCTTGCCAGAGACTTCCAGTTATAGCCAATCGAACACAGTACAATATCAACTCCCTATACCGGGAGAGACGAAACCCCTCCTATCGCTCATTGCCTCTATGTGATTCGGGACTGTACCCAAAAGTCACCATTTTGCACGCCCTCTTGGACGTGGTAAGGTGGAAATCAAAGCACAATGGGAACCACACAAGACTCTATGACGATCTCGGGTCTACAGACTAATCTATACCAGTGTCACCAGAGAACTGCTATCTGACGATGGGTATAAATCCATCTAGGAGTTCTCGGCGAGTCCGTTCAGTGTACCCAGTCTCCACTGAGCACCCGTACACCATCTTTGATATCAAACACCAATGGATATGGAATCATCCATCGCCCATCATATGGGTCAAGATGCGTATACGCTAGTCTACTCTGGTGTATCGATGCCCTGTCTCGATACACTCTCGACTAGGAACTGTTATACGATGTACTCGTTGACTACCCTGACCCCACTAGTATGATCACATCATAGTCCTAGTAGTCAAGTACATATCCTAAGGGTTTTATCAACATGTGAGAGCAAGACAGTAAACCAATACAAGTCAACATGTTTAGACAAAGTAAAACCAGATAGCATACTATCATATCGAGCAAGAAAGTCCTCTCCATATATATCCAAGCATCCACTATAATATACATCATATGTACAACAATGGCCTTTAGGGTATATATATAACTAACAATAGTCTTAACACGAAGGAAACGGAAGTACAAACCCTTCATCTCCGTCTTGATCTTTTTTTGTAATTTTCGTGATTCCTTCTTGATTTCTTGACTCCCTATTGGTCCTTGCTTTCACCTCTTTATATATCTCTTGCATACGTTCTTAAACAATTACTGATCTATCCTAACTGTACTTGTCCCGGCTTTGGAACTTCCGGTTCGAAAGCATCTCATGTCCTTTTAGTTCTTTGTATCCTTTATTATATCGACTTATGGAGCGCGAAAGCGACAAGCGGTGACGTTATCTCTAGCTTATCCAGTAGCAGCACAATCCTTCTAAATTTCGAGGACGAAATTTATTTTGAGGGTAGAATGTAACGACCGCAAAATCCATGTACTCTTTTCTTTGTAATAAGTTAATATCTTTTAAACTCAATTTATATTCATTTCTATTTGAATATATGTATGAACATTTGTTGTATCCTATTCGTTGAGATGCTATACTGCCATCCCACATGCCTCAAGTTCAAAGTCCAGCCTCCCCAAATTCTTTATTTCTTTATTTTAATTATTTTGCATTATAAATTCTTGTTTCTAAAAAGATGAAAAAGAATTTTGTTTTTAGATTTTGATTTTTTTTCAAAAGATTTTTTTTATAAAATAGTCTAAATAGTTTATTTAAGTTTTATTGAATTTGTAATGGTTATTGATTATGTTAATATCATTTATATATGTTAACATTAGTAATTAGTTTTTATAGTTTATGCAGATCTTAATTGTTATTGATTACTATTTTGTTTTTTTTCTTTCAGCTTCTGATTTATTTTTTCATTACTGTTTTGCTGTTGTTTATATATAGTAAAATAATCAGTGGTTACTAGTATGTTTGTGATTGCAAATTCACAAATCACATGTTTAGGTGATATTTTATTGGTGACGGTTATAGGCTACAAGTGGTATATTTATTGTTTCATAAATATAAATATATGATTGTTATTCATTATATTATTTGTATTATTATTTTAAAAAAAGATAAAAGTTTTTCTCTTAGTTAAAATATAAATTTATTTGTTGTTTTAATTTATTGGTTTATTATTTTAATGTATTGTATTTTAAAAGAAGTGAGTTTTTCTTTTAATTAAACATAAAATTTAATTGTTCGTTAGTTTGAATTATTTGTTTTGACTATTTTTTTATTATTTTGATTTTGGAGAATTGAAAAGATTTTAATAAATCTTAACTGCTTACATTTTTTTCTTTTCTGTCGTAACTCAAAAAGGAAAAAAACGCTGTGACTTCAAAGATTCTTCTCATCTTCCCTTTCTGTTATCTCTGACCTGAAGCCCGACGGCGAGAGAATCGAACGATCAGAGAAGAACACTCACCCCCTCACCTTGATCTAATCGAGGTATTTTTCGCCTATTAAGGAACAATTTTAGATCGTTCCTTTGTTTGTAAGTCCCGCTTCTTTTTTCCCCATCGTTCTTCATCGTCAAAGTTCATTTTTTTATTTTAATAATGATCTTCTTAAATGACGAGTTTATAAGAATTTATTTATATTAGAAGTTACGATTACTACACTAATTCTAGGAAAGTATCAAATATATAGTATCGTAATCTTATATGTCATATTAAATTCAGTAGAAAGTTGACATCTTTAATCATGGTCAGTTTTGGTTTGTATATTTTATTTATTTTGGGAAAGTGATTTTTGATATATTGAGAGGATTAGGTTTTATCTAAAAAAATCCTAATTCATATAACTACTTTAAAATATAATATTGTTGTCGAAATTGTATAAACATAACTTATAATAATATTCATGCTCTTATATTTATATGTAATCACTTTCCATACAGTTTATATAATGCTACTAATCGTTAATACATATCGCAGTAATTTAATCGAATACTACTATACTACATATTACTCTCTCCGTCCCTTTTTACTTGTTATTTTGGAGAGATAAAAGTGTCCCATTTTACTTAACATTTTTTCAATAACGAGAAAATTATTAATAATAAAAATATCAATAAATGATACAATACCAAAAATAGGCTAGAAAATTAATTGCTGATATTAAAAAAAGTGATAATCATTTACTTAATAGTTGAGGGTAGAAATTGTATGATTTTTTTAGTGGTGATGTGCCAGTAGATTAATTGCTGATATTAAGAAAGTGGTAATATTTTTCTTAATTGGTGTGCATTTCTCTAAAATGACAAGTAAAAAGGGACGCAGCGAGTAACAATCTACCCTTCCACCTGATAAGATTTACCGACTCTACTCCTAACTGTACCATCCATGATGATTTCTAATGCTTGTACTATGCACATTATTTAGTAAATTACTACTTAATCTAAATCAATTCTTTTCACATCATAATGTGATTTTACTGTTCTTCATCTTCAAAGACAATTACAAACATAGTTGGTAACTGCATTTGTTTCCCCCAATCAGAGAGTAAAGCTCTGTTCAAAATTTGAAATTTGAACTGAAGCAGCGCGTCGCATGCAAAGCACGAGAGCGCCAGTGCTAAAAGTTAAAGACTCGGAGGCAGCGCCTCACGTGTAAAGCACGAGAACGCTGGCGCCAAGAGCGCCGGCGCTAAGAGTCAAAGACTCTGAGGCGGCGCCTCACGTGCAAAGCACGAAAGCGCTGGCGCCAAGTGCGCCAGCGCTAAGAGTCAAAGACTCTGAGGCGGCGCCTCACGTGCAAAGCACGAGAGCGCTAGCGCCAAAAGCGCCAGCACCAAGAGTCAAACACTCTAAAGCAGCGCCTCACGTGCAAAGTACGAGAGCGCTGGCGTCAGAACTAAAAGTTCTCCACCATTGGATCAAACATCCAACGAAGATGATGAGTCATCAAATTACAGAATCAAATTCTGTTGAGGAAATATTCCTCGAATCTTTCTAGACAAGAAAGATTGTGCTCTGTAAATAAGAGCACCGTTGGATCAAAGATCCAATGGTGATTAAAAATCACCAAGATACAGAATAATCTCTGTATAGGAAAATATTTTCCCAACCTTGTTAATAACAAGAGAAAAATCTTCTGTAAAACAGAAACTCTTGGATCAAAGATCCAATGGTGGGAAACATCCCCAAATCAATCAGAGATCTCTCAATGAGAGATTTCCTTAACCGATTCAACAAATCAGCCTTCCCTATATAAAGGACCCAAGACTTCAAGTCTTATACAGAGGAACCCCCCCCATAAGTTTCAAATCGAAAGAAGAAAAACAGAGGAACCTCCCCATAAGTTTCAAATTAAAAGAAGAAACAGAGAAGAACTCCCCCATAAAACTTCAGAGTTCAAGGCAAGAACTACCTCTCTTCAAGGTAAAGAAAAACAAAAGAGATCATAGTATCTCTTCATAAAAGAAGAACTTAGTTCTTAAATTCATGAGACAAAATCTCTCATAAAGAAAAACAAAAGAGATCATAGAAGAACTTAGTTCTTAGATCCATGAGACAAAATCTCATATAAACGAGAATTTAATTCTCAGAGCACAGAACTGATCAGAACTGCTAAAGAAGCGCTCTAGCGCCCCAAGTCTGGCACTCCACGTGCTCCTCACGTGGGCGCTATCTTAAAAGAAGCGCTTTAGCGCTCCAAGTCTGGCGCTTAGCACCAAACGCTCCACGTGCTTCTCACATGGGCGCTATCTTAAAAGAAGCGCTTTAGCACTCCAAGTCTGGCGCTCAGCGCCAAGCGCTCCATGTGCTCCTCACGTGGATGCTATTTGATAAGAAGCACCTTAGCACTCTAAGTATGGCGTTCAGGGCTAAGCGCTCCACGTGCTCCTCACGTGGGCGTGGAGGAAACACAAACTGCTCTTTAAATAAAACCCCAGCGCCATAAAGAGTGTTCAACACTCAATAAAAAACAAAAAGAAAGAGGGGTGTCAGAACCCAAATCAATGCCCAGCATTGTTGAACAAAAAGGGACTGAGCCTAAAATAATGTTCAACATTTTATTCAAAACTGAGTAGACTGATCCCAGGTTGGCCACAAGTCCGTAAGTCAAATCAACCGAGCCTATAGGTCTTCTTCCAAATTGGACTTAGTCCCAAACAAGATCATCAAATCTTTGATGAACATTCACTGGTTCAAGAGTACATCTCTTCATACCTCTGATATATGTCGTTGTAATTCTTCAACGTCTTTAAAGAGATAGAGGGTCCCAATAACCAATAACTTTTGGTGAATCCCCAAACTGTTAAACCAAAGCACCACAGACTATGATGTCTTTAAACCCTACGGACTATGAGGTCCTTAAACTCATGGACCGTAATGTCCTTAAACTAACTGTGGACCGCAACGTCCCTAAACTAAGACGATAGAGCCCAAATACTCTTTCGTTGGATCTAAATGATCCCAAAATCCCGTTGAGTAGATCTTAGTCTACAGTTAGATTAACGTATCCTCAGCAAATATTTAAGTTGATCTTAATCTCAAACGAGGTTAACGGTCTTTAAATCAAGCCAAACCCAAATCTAAGAAAATACGGATTTGGACTAATCCCTGCCCTATGGGCGACAACATAAATTAGTCTCTGTATACAATCCACGGGCAACCAAAAATAAAACAAACACACACGACACGAAGTGAACATCTGGAGAAGTAGAAAGTGGTTATCGCTATGCGGTAACGTAATTAACTGCAGGGGCTTGCGCCTGCAGGGAAGAGCATCCCCACAATCAAAAACCCCTCACAATGAGGGGGAATCTGACGAAGTCTGCTACAACAGCCGCATCTGTCTAAACCTCCGATGTACGGCGCCATAAATCAACTTGGCATCTTCGAATAAGTGGACAGATTCTGGCACGCCCAGTCGCGTCTTTCGGCAGTGAACAGATTCTGGCACGCCCGGTGGGACCTTTTCCTCTTTCCACTCCACACTTCGTGTGTCGTGTTTCGCGAACAAATCGCGGTCTGCTATGGTTGCCTGTGGATTCGAGGTACTAAGATTTGCTGTCTTGCTCCCGTGCAGAGAAAAGAAGAGCATTGTCCTCCAGCTGCACTAACTGCAGCAGCAACTCCCACTTCGTCCTCGCTGGAGGAGTGACCTATGGGCCCCAAGAGGCCTCCATCTTCGCCATGCCAGTGGAACAGGTGACTCAGGCCACCACTGGACTGTTCTTTGGGACCATGATCCCACCAATGAGCTTCAACGCACCAGTGCCGTCACAGGAAGCTCCGAAGAAGTCGATCTTTGATCGGCTTGCAACTACCGCGGCCCCTCTCAACGGGTCGTCCAAATCCAGCACCTCGGTCTTCGACAAGCTGAGCCGAAGCTCAAGTGGGCCCACGAAGAAGCCCGCAATACCTGAAGGGGTCGTCCCGAAACGGATAGCCATTCCAGCCCCGGTGGATGAAATCGTCAAAGCGGCTTCTCCCTTTAAAGGATCGGTCTTCACAAGACCGTCCATTCTAACTCTCGCTTCAGGCAAAGTCACCAAGGCTGCTTCCCCTGCCCAAAAGTCAGTCTTCGATAGGTTAGACTTTTCCTCTCAACGGACATCAGTCTTCGACAGCTTGGCACCAACAGCAGCCTCTCATCAGAGCAGGGGGCACGACGAAGCCACTCTTGTAACTGAACTAGTCCCATCTGCAAGGCATGCTCGACGTCGCCACTGGCACTGAGTGAGAAAAGATGGGGGCAGCTCTCCTTCTGGACTGACTCCACCAGCTCCAATGGTGGAAATTGACGCTGATGTTCTAATTGGGAACAGCTTTAAGCCGCTCGGGAGGGTGCGCAAGAACTCTCCAACTGCCGTGTTGAAAAAGACTCCTCCACCCGCTGAAAATGTTATTAAGGCGAAGCCGGAGCAGCCTCCTCAGCGGCTATCCTCTAAAATCCACAGGGTCTGGCGAAGGGTTCAAGACTTTGTAATCGACAAAGATTACTCCCGCCAACAGAAGAAAATAAAGATTCGGCAAGAGGAGGACCATCCCGCAGCCATACCACAGAAGGTATCATGGATGCCTGTCGCAACGGCCCCCTCAACTTCGACCGCCCATAAAAGGAGAAGGCCAGAGAAGATCCGCGTGTTTGCGACAAAGCTCAAGGGCACTGAATCCAAACGCCCCAAGTCTGGGGGCATGGTAGTGTACACTATTTACATGGCATCCGGAAAAGAGGATAGCCGTACCTCCACAGGTCATCGACCACTTACGCGATCAGTGACTAAGGCTCAGGAGCAATAACTGCAAAAGCTCCAGGAGATGCTGACAAAGATGGTCGCACTCACTGGGCCAAAAGAAAGCCCGGAGACATCGTCGGAGCAGTGCCAGGAGCAAGAAACCGATGCCGAATTCCTCCGAAGAATGTTCGAGAAGAAAGACAAAGAGGCTGCGGAACAAGCGGTTAACATAAAACAAATGGCGCTCATGTTCCAAGATATAGTGGGAATGATGATCCAGCCGGACCCTCCAGCTGAAGACCCTCCGATTATTCTTGAAGACGACAGAGGGGAGACATCAAACCCTCTTCCTGCTTTTTCAGCAGCCAAAGAGGAGACGATCTCGAAAGCTGCCCTTGATGACTATATAGCTCAACAGATATGAGCTCATCAGGCGAGCGAAGTGGATGGCTAAATCATCAAAACTGGACGACCCTATCCGGGTTGGTACGATCAAATAAAGTACCCGCCGGGATATACGATTCCTAAACTCCATGTGTATAAGAGAACGGGTAATCCACACTAGCACGTTGCTCAATTCAGGGCTTTATGCGGTAATACTGGAGGTGACGAAAACTGCTGCTTCGCCAGTTTGTTGGAAGCTTGTCGGAGACAGCGTTCGAATGATACTCCAAGCTCCCGAATGACTCTGTCAAGACATTTGCAGAAATGGAGTTACTGTTTACACAAAATTTCGCAAGCGCCAGTGAACGTACCCCGATCACGGCATTGATCAATGCCAGAGTGAACCCGGAAGAAACCTGGGTTCAATACGCCATTCGGTGGCGAAACCTATGGTCAAAGTGTGAACAGCGCATGGAGGAAGCTCTTGCCGTGGTCATGTTCGTAGGTACCCTTGATCCGCAGGCAGCTATATCCCAATTCATGATGTTCTTCAAGCCGACCACCTTTCAAGCCTTGATCAACAAGCTGGCCCAAATGAACCAGATAGGCCACAGGCCTTCCTCTTCTAAGACGGGGCTTCGAAGTGAAAAAGGCAAAGGGAAAGCGACCTTCGTCGCCAATGCTCAACAACAGCCGAGTGATCCGAAACCAGCTGCTCGCTAAGGCAACAAATCGCGATTCCTCGACGAGAAGTTAAGATGTCCTTACTCATTTCCCCGGGATAAAATGGGAAGACTGTTCGAACTAGCGGTGCGCAACAGGCTCATCACCCTGCCGGATCCGAAGCGTCCACTACAGCCCGGTGACGTTAACAATCACAACTACTGCCCCTACCACCGAATGTTGGGCCATCCGATCGAAGATTGCTTCATCTTCAAAAGCTGGATTGAGGACCAGTACCAGCAAGGCAAATTCGCGCTATCTGAAAAGGTAAAGCTGCCACAACCACATGCTCCGAAAAAGATGGACACGCCGGGGGCATCATGCTCATTTATAGAGGAAGCTCCATGGGAAGTTGTTCTTTCAGCAAAAACTAAAAGAATGCTGAAAGATTTTCAAACATGTCCGGCGATCAGGTGAAAAAGCCCGCTAGAGCCAAAGATTATTGAAGGGATGCTGAAACTGTGCCCAACACCGATAATTGGTAACGATGGGCAAAGCACCCAGACCCAGCCGTCAAAGTCTTCGAAGAAAAAGAAGAAGACCAAGAAGCCCGCGCAGCCAGACGACAAGTGCACGAAGCTGCAAAAGCATATTGACGCGCTGGAAGAATATAACCAGAAGGCGTGAACCCTGGTCACACTCCAAGTATTTCTCAACCACATCCTTGAGGACGGAGATGACGACAATGATGAGGGAGAAGACTCGTCAGAAGGACCTTAAGATTATGTGGCAAGTTGTCACATGATCTCTTATTCACCAATTAACGACGAAGAAGCTCACTCGGCATCAGAAGATAATATAGAGGCGCTGGGGGCAGGATCGGTGCCAAAATCATTGGAACCGTCAGACGAGGTGATTAACATGCTGCTAAATGAAGCACGTCAGAGGAGAAAAGCTGATCGAGGCCGTGAAATGGCCATATTCAAAAATGCCAAACGTTGGCGACTGGATGAAAGGGTTGAAGCACTCCAACCAGATCGAAGCACGCCCGCGGCAGACAAAAGCAGGCTTAAAACAAGGAAACGGTTCGCTAAAGCCATGTCAATGGGAATGAAGCTGCCGCCTTTCAAAGGAGATACTCCTGGCAGTATATACCTTGACAAAGCGGGCGTTCATCCTAACTACTGCTTATACCATCAGAAGATTGCACACCCTACCAAAGAGTGCATGGCCTTTAAAAAGTGGTGGCAGGGATACGTTGCTCATCGACAACATTTCAAGCGGATGAAGCGCAAAACTCGTCGGGAGCAGAGAAATATGACGGATGAGCACAAAAGAACTGCCGGCAACTATCACATAGTTGATACCAGGGGATCGCAAGTTCTCACCTTCGGAAGCGATTCTGATGAAGAAGTAGCCCTCGACCCTCTCTTCAAAGAATCCACCTCAGGAAATGAGGAAGAGACGAAGGACTGTGGGAATATTCAGCTGCGCAACCGTACGTTGCCCGAAAAGAATCTCGGACCTACAAATAAGGGATCGAACAAAAAAGATAAGGGAAAGAAAAAATTCCCTGAGGATATCGCCCTCGATGATCGAGTCATCGAAGAGCTGGCAGCCAAGGACCCGCCTAAGAAAAACATGGTGGATTACAATGTCCTAGCGCACTTGAGAAAGATACCCTCACAGCTAAGCATTTTGGACGCCCTTCTGTTGTCTAAAGAAGCACGCGATTCTTTGATCAAGGCATTACAAAAGCCCGAGCAGTTTCAAGCTTTTCTTGCCGAAGAAAAGTTTAAGGACGGGCTGGAAGAAGTGCACACAGCTGACATCACTTTCGGTGATGAAGATCTCCTCCTCGGAACGTGCGAGCATAACCGTCCCCTGTATGTCACCGGTTACTGCCATGACATCAAGATAAAGAAAATCTTAGTTGACAACGGGTCCTCTGTCAACCTCCTAAATGTGAGGGTGCTAAAAGAAATCTGCATGAGCGTTCAGCACCTCGCTCGGGATAAAATCACCATCTTCGGGTTCGACTCCCAATCATCACAGATGCTCAGGTCTGTAATACTGACGCTACGCTTTGGGCTGCTTGTCACCGATATCAAATTTCATGCTATTGACGCAAAGACCTGTTATAACGCTTTACTAGGCAGAACTTGGTTACACGAGTACAACATCATCCCTTCTACACCACATCAGTGTATGAAATATTTCAAAGATGGTCTCGAGTATACCGTGATGGGAGAATTGAACCCATTTCCGTAAATGAAGTCCGAAAGTACGAAGATACAAAGTATTTCCTGCCAGACTTTGAAGACAAGGAAGGATGCCATAAACCAGAAAACAAGCAAAAAGTTATCACCACTATTCCGGTCTTCGGGAGCGATTCCGAGGAGGAAGAAGAGATAGTCTATTTGGGGCCGCCCCAAATAGACAGGCCGGGACCATCTACCCCTCTTCTAGTCTTTGGCAGTGACTTTGAAAACGAAGTCAATGCAGTGTTCTCGGTCCGGCCATCAATGCAGGCCTTCACTGGAGATGATCAGAGTTTACAAATCGCCATAGTTCCGCGACAGCACTACAGAGAACTTGATGCGCTTGAAACATATAGCGTGCAAGAGCTACAGACATTCTATGTCCCTCCCAGGCGAAAAGGTGAAAAGGCGATCCTATTCTATCGATCCACGGAGACTAAAGTCGAAAGAGAAGTCTGGCATTGTACCGATTTTGCGCTCGACAGGCTCCAACCTATCCGTCTGCCCAGATACTACGCAGAGAGATTGAAGAGGTTATTAAGATGTCAAGGCGTATCTTTTAAACAGACTGCGCGACAGGCCCAATTCTACAACAGGATCTGGAACGTCCCCGGAACTCAGCGAAAGTTGTCCAACGGAAAAATGGAAACGATCGGGCTCGGATATGTCCAATCCAAGAAACGGGAGCAATACCATGGCTGCCATGTCATAAAGGACCTTGATGAAGAAGAGGATGCTCTTTTAAAAGATGCTGACGCTGAACCAGAACGCGGTCCTGCCATAAAAATGCCGAGTCCGTCGTTTGAAGAACAGATGGATAAGCTAGTGAGGGAAGCGAGTCAAAGGGTTCGGAACGACCACAGCCGCGAAATGGCCATCTACGAGAAAGGCAAGACGCAACGCCTCTCTCAACAAGATATGGAGGATGACAATGCTCTTCACCGTCAGCCCACCATGCATTCCCAAAATAGGAAAAAGGCCCGACGCGGAGGCAAAAACAAGTTAAAGAACGGAAAAAACGTTCGACAACAGCAAAATGGATCCAAAAGACTACGCGATCGAGAAAAGGTCAACCAGAGTCCATCTCTTATGAAAAAGATGGGTCGAGCATATTCTTTCCCTCGAGACAAGACAAAGAGAATCTTCGACCTCGTCGTGAAATATCAAATGATTACGCTCCCGGAATCCAAGCACCCCGAACAAGCAAATGAGGTTCATCACCCGAATTATTGCTCCTATCACCGAGCAATAGGACATCATCTTGAAGACTGCTTCACCTTCAAAAACTGGGTCAAAGACCAATATCAGCTCGGCAAGTTCGCTCTATCCAACAGTTGGAGGGTAGTCCCACTACAAAGGCATGTGCCAAAAGCAACGTATATAGCAGGAGTAGAACCAGATCAATATCGATCTTGGAAACGATCTCGTACCTGTCACATGATAACACTGTCAGAAGAAGAAGTGCCCAAGAATATGGATGACCTCTCCTGGTACTTCGAAAATGAGGATGAAGATGAGTTGATCTCAAGTTTCCACCGGCGCCAAAAGAGTTGGAAGATGGAATACATACTACTGTGGACAACCTAAGGAAAATTGACTTAGGGATGACAAACGACCTACGGCCAACGTTCGTCAGTGAGCTGCTGTCTAAAGAACAGGTGGCTACGCTAAAAGACGTGCTCATACAGTATAAAGACTGCTTCGCATGGAACTATTCCGAGATGCCGGGGCTAGATCCAGAGATAGCTGTGCATAAATTGGCGATATCTCCGGACGTCAAGTCGGTCAAACAAGCACCAAGAAGGAAGCGGCTTGAGCTTGAGATGAGTATCAACACCGAAGTTAAAAATTTAATCGACTCTGGCTTCATCCAAGAA
Organism: Agapanthus africanus; assembly: GCA_030015575.1. Lineage (NCBI taxonomy): Eukaryota > Viridiplantae > Streptophyta > Magnoliopsida > Asparagales > Amaryllidaceae > Agapanthus > Agapanthus africanus. The sequence continues at coordinate 966,973,698 of CM057338.1, forward strand.
GTTCAATACCCCGACTGGATTGCCAATATTGTTCCAGTGATGAAGAAAAATGGGACGGTGTGCATCTGCGTAGACTTTCGGAATCTCAACAAAGCCTGTCCGAAGGATGATTTCCCCGCACCGGTTGCCGAGCTGATGATAGACAACACGTCTACTCACGAAATCTTCTCCTTCATGGACGGATCATCAGGGTACAATCAAATAAAAATGCATCCCAAAGACCAAAAGCATACCGCTTTCTGGACCCCTCTGGGCATATTCTGTTACAAAGTGATGCCTTACGGTCTGAAGAACGCCGGCGCTACCTATCAGAGGGCTATGACAAAGATCTTTGATGACCTCATACACGAGATTATCGAATGTTATATTGACGACCTCGTGGTGAAAAGCAAGTCGTACGAGGAGCACTGGGGGCATCTAAAGATAGTGTTTCAGCGCCTTCGGAAATACAACCTGAAGATGAACCCTCTGAAATGAGCGTTCGGAGTTTCCTCAGGAAAATTCCTAGGATTCGTCGTACGACATCGAGGCATCGAAATAAACCCGTCAAAGATCAAGGCGATTATGGAAATGCCTCCGCCCAGAACTCTTAAGCAACTGCGGTCTCTGCAAGGGAAGCTCGCGTATATCCGGCGGTTCATATCTAATCTCTCTGGCAAATGCCGCCCCTACAGTCATTTAATGAAGAAGGGGACCCCGTTCGTCTGGGATCGTAAATGCTAAAGCGCACTGGATGAAAGCAAGCAATACCTGCAGAATCCGCCGGTATTGACCGCTCCGGTCAAGGGAAAGCCCCTCATCCTGTACACAACCGCTCTTAAAGGTTTTTTAGGCGCATTATGGACACAGGAGAACGACCAAGGGAAAGAGAGAGCCCTCTATTATTTGAGTCGAGTTCTCCTGAGGGCAGAAAACAACTACTCCCCTATCGAAAAACACTGCCTGGCTTTAATCTTCGCTATAACGAAGTTTCGGCATTATGCTTTGGCGCATGAAGTCCATCTCATATCAAAAGTAGACCCTCTCAAATATTTGATGTCAAGAGCCATACTAACAGAGCGACTTGCTAAATGGGCCCTACTCTTAATGGAATTCTCGATAACATACCAACCTCTCAAGGCAGTGAAAGGCCAGGCCATCGCCGACTTCCTTGCTGAGTATCTGATACCTGCTGATTCACCCCTAAATTGCGAATTGCCAGACGAGCACGCGTTTGACACGATCGACGGGGAGAGAAGAGGGAGTGATACCCGATGGGAACTCTAGTTTGATAGGGCATCTTCCGTCAAGAAGCAAAAGCACAACTCCCTCATAATCAAATCTAGGGTAGGCCTCATCTTCGTAATTCCACAAGGAAGGATAATACGCTTTACCTTTTCCTTAACAAAGACGAGGACAAACAATGAAGCAGAATATGAGGCTTTGATAGCAGGTCTAGAGATCACTGTCGACATGGGAATCGAAAACCTCCTCATATACGGAGACTCCCAGCTGGTCGTTAGCCAAGTAAACGGTGACTATCAAACGTGCAAACCAGAGTTGGTAAAGTACGGCGGGAGAGTGCAACAATTGCTGACTCAAATCCCTTCCTACGTCCTGGAAAGCATACCGCGTGCAGAAAATAGCAAGGCGGATGCATTAGCCAAGCTCGCTAAAGAACTGGCCGACGAAAACCTCGATGACGTAAGGATCATTGTGCAAAACCGTCGGGTTCTTGCACCAACAGAAATATCTCCGGAGTCATCTGAAGAAAAGGAAGCGACCAAGCCAACAGCCCTGCAATTAGAGGACCAAGGAAGGGTTAAGGATTGGAGAGAAATCTCTATAGACTACTTCAAATCCCGTCGAACACCTAAAGATACATCCTCAAGACATCAGCTCATGAAACGAGCTCTGTCTTTCGCCTTCATCAATAATACTTTGTATAAGAGATCGTTCGACTCTCTGTGGCTAAGATGCCTGGGACCGGAAGAAGCAAGAAAAGTCGTCAAAGAAACTCACGACGGACTCTGCGGTTCTCATCAAGCCGGGCCGAAGATGAAGCTGAAGATCAAAATGATGGGCTACTATTGGCCCACGATGATTCAGGACTGCCTCGAATATGCGAAGTAATGCCATTCGTGCCAAATTCATGGAGACTTCATCCACCAGCATCCAAATCCGCTACACCCAACAGTGGCTAACTGGCCGTTCAAAATGTGGGGAACCGACATAATTGGGCCCATCGAACCGGCGCCATCCATAGGACATCGGTTCATATTGGCGACAACTGATTACTTCTCTAAGTGGGCAGAAGCCATACCGCTAAGAGAAGTGAAGATGGAGAATATTCTCCATTTCTTCAAGACACACATCATTTATCGGTTAGGCACTCCGCGACGGATTATCTTCGATAATGGGTCAGCCTACAGAAGTCACAGAATCAGCCGCTTCGTACAGCAGCATAACATAGACTAGAGCTACTCTTCGGTCTATAATCCCCTAGCTAATGGTCTATCTGAGGCTTTTAACAAAACCTTGACAAAGAACATAAAGAAGACGGTGTCCAAAAATAAAAAGGACTGGCATGAGAGACCGTATGAAGCTCTCTGGGCGTATCGGACTACATTCAAAATGGCTACAAACACAACGCCGTATGCATTGGTATTCGGCGCTGAAGCAGTACTCCCCTTGGAGATAGAGCTACCCTCTCTACGAGTGGCGATTCATTACGAACTAACAGACGAAGAGAATGCCCATCTTCAACTCGAGGAGCTCGATACCCTCGATGAAACTCGTCTCATGGCACAGCAAAACCTAGAATCTTACAAAGCAAGGATGACGCGCTCCTACGAAAAGTTGACTAAACCGAGAACATTCCGCCAAGGCGAACTCGTGCTAATTGTCAAAAGACTTATGATCCCGAATCATGCCAAACGGGGGAAATTCGAGCCAAACTACGAGGGCCCGTACATTATAGACAAAATCTACCAAGGTGGAGCTTACTTGCTCATGGATATGCATGGCGAAAGACCCTTCCGGCCGATTCCTCAAGAAGTACTACGCCAGACGAGTCACGAACCAGGTTAATGATAGATAACAACGCCTATGTCCGCTCGCTATCTTCTTAAGTTGAGACTCTAAAAGTAGTATCCAACAATACCCCGTCCCAAACACCGAAAGCAATAGACCGCAATGTCCTGAAACTAACAATGGACCGAACTAACAACGGGCCATAACGTTCTTAAACTAGCTATGGACCGAAACGTCCCTAAACTAATAATGGACCGTAATGTCCTTAAACTAACTGCGGACCGAATCGTCCCTAAACTAACAATGAACCGCAATGTCTTGAAACTAGCTACGAACCGAGACGTCCTGAAACTACTAAAATCCGCAGCATCCGTGGACTGATGCAAAAAAAAACGGTACGTCCGTAAGCGAAATGGGCACGGATGAAAACCCGAAAGGGCTCTGTGAGTAAAAACAGCAGGGCTACCCGCGAGTTTGTGAAAACCCAAAATGACACAGACTCGTAAAAAAAACTCGTGCACACTTGCAAGGTCCTCTCGACCTTATAAGGAGAAAATACCTGCGTGAGATCCTTACGACTCACAAAGGAGCAACACACTTAGGGATCCCCATGATTCCTAAGGAGAAATTACACTTACGAGATCCTCACGACTCGTAAGGAGAACCCTCTTATAAGAACCTCACAGCTCACAAGATTCAAAAGCCTTAAGCTACAGGGATCTGAACCTGTTCTTAAGCCATCATATCCCCCGATTTGCCCTACAGGCGGTCAATAATTGCTCTTGTATACAATCCATGGGCACAAATAAACGTCTCCCCCACCAAGTTCCACCAATGGCGTGAAATGTCCCCACGTGGTGAACGACACTTGTAAGTGCTCTCGACTTATAAGGAGAAAACGCTCTTATAAGATCCTTACGACTTATAAGAGAACATACAGTTAGGAATCCTCACGATTCTTAAGGAGAAAATACACCTATGAGATCCTCACGACTCGTAGGGAGAAACATCTTTATAAGACCCTTACGGCTTATGAAGTCAAAAGCCTTAATCGACAGGATCCTAACCCTGTTTGCTAAGCCATCTTTATTTGAATCGACAAAGACAAATGATGATTCGCTCCTGACAATATCCTAGTTGTAGCGATACTGATGCCTAAATCGGTATCAAATTCCAAGTCCTTTCAACGTAAATGATGATTCGCTCCTGGCAATATTCCAGTCGCAGCGATGCTGATGCTAAGATTGGCATCAGATTCTAAATTCCATACTCGCAGCAAAAAGTCAGCGAGCTATAAATGCATATGAAATAGACAGAATGATAGGGCAACTTGCAACAAAATCAGCAAGTAAAAGATATGCATACAAAAAATAGCTGAAATGTTTGGGCAACTCACAATAAAAAGTAACGGGTAAAAAAGAAAAATAGCCGAAATGACTGGGCACCACGAAAAATAGCCAAAATGATTGGGCGATCGCGACTTTCGCGATATAAAAAGCTGAAATGATGGAGCATCGTGGAAAGAAATAAAAAAATGAAAAAATGAAATGAAACTCTTGCCCTACAGGAGAATCCATACTAACCCCTGTATACAATCCATGGGCATGAACGAAAAGGGAACTCCATTTCCCAACAGACTCTTTCAAACGAAGAGTCAGATCTCAACGGCAGCATCTACAGCCTAGAGATCAACAACGACGTTCATCCTCGTGCCAGCAGGATACGGACGCGACATCACCAATCGAAGCCACGGCAAAATCCCCAGTTCCAAGACTCTGCGGTTCACAGACAACCTAGAGTCAACCACGACACCGCAGAAAACGGAGCAAGTCAACCCTGACACCGTAGAAAGTGGAGCAAGTCAACCACGACACCGCAGAAAACGGAGCAAGTCAACCCTGACACCGCAGAAAACGGAGCACGTCAACCCTGACACCGTAGAAAGCGGAGCAAGTCAACCCTGACACAGCAGAAAATGGAGAAAGTCAACCCTGACACTGTAGAAAGCAGAACAAGTCAACTACGACACCGCAGAAAACGGAGCAAGTCAACCCTGACACCGCAAAAAACGGAGCAAGTCAACCCTGACACCGTAAAAAAATGGAGCAAGTCAACCCTAGCACCGTAGAAAACGGAGCAAGTCAACCCTGGCACCGTAGAAAGCGGAGCAAGTCAACCACGACACCGCAGAAAGCGGAGCAAGTCAACCACGACACCGCAGAAAACTGAGCAAGTCAACCCTGACACCACAGAAAACTGAGAAAGTCAACCCTAACACAGCAGAAAACGGAGCAAGTCAACCCTGACACCGCAAAAAACGGAGCAAGTCAACTACGACACCGCAGAAAACGGAGCAAGTCAACCCTGACACCATAAAAAACGGAGCAAGTTAATCCTGACACCGTAGAAAACGGAGCAAGTCAAACACGACACCGCAGAAAACGGAGCAAGTCAACCCTGACACCGCAGAAAACGGAGCAAGTCAACCCTGATGTTTCCCCCAATCAGAGCAAAACTCTGTTCAAATTTTGAAATTTGAAATGAAGTGGCGCTTCATAAAAGCGCTGCGCTAAATGCGCCAGCGCTAAGAGTCAAAGACTCTGATGCAGCGCTCACGTGCAAAGCATGAGAGCGCCAGCGCTCGCAGTGCCAGCGCTAAAAGTCAAAGACTCTGATGCAGCGCTCACATGCGAAGCACGAGAGCGCTAGCGTTAAGTGCTCTAGCACCAAGAGTCAAAGACTCTGATGCAGCATTCACGTGCAAAGCACGAGAGCGCTAGCGCTGGAACTAAATTTTCCTCACCCTTGGATCAAAGATCCAACTAAGATGACTAAAACTCATCAAATTACCTCTGAAAATTAGAGCACTATTGGATCTTTTAAAGATCCAATGGTGATTAAAAATCACCAAGATACAGAATAAGTTCTGTATGGGAAAAGATTTTCCCAATCTTGTTAAAAACAAGAAGATTACCTTCTGTAAAACAGAAGCCTTTTGATCAAAGATCCAACGGTGGGAAACATTCTCAAATCAATTAGAGAAAAGATCTCTTCAACTGATTCAATAAATCAGCCTCCCCTATATAAAGGCCCCAAGACTTCAAGTCTGGCACAGAGAAACCCCCCCTCACACAAACTTTGAGAAATTTCAAAGAGAAGAGCAAGCTCTCGGAAGAAGAATTTCTTTAAGGTAAATAAAACAAAGAGATCAAAGCATCTCATCAAAAGGAAGAAGAACTTAGTTCTCCTTCTAGATTATAGATCTATAAGACAGATGTCTTTCACAAAAAGAGATTGGAGCATCTCACCATAAAAAAGGGAGGGAGAAAAACTTAATTCTCTTCAGATCATAGATCTATAAAATAAAGACGAAGTCTTTCATAAAGACAAAGAGATCATAGTATCTCATAAAAAAGAGAAGAACATAGTTCTCAGATCCATGAGACAAAGTCTCTTATAAGCGAGAGTTTAATTCTCAGAACGCAGAACTGATCAAAGCTGTCTAAAAAGAGTCTTAGCGCTCTAAGACTGGCGCACAGCGCCGCAGCGCTCCTAGCGTTCCAATTTAAAGAAGCGCCTCAGCGCTCCAAGTTTGGCGCACAGCACCGCAGCGCTCCTAGCACTCCAATTTAAAGAAGCGCCTCAGCGCACCAAGTCTGGCGCACAGAGCCGCAGAGCCCTAATGCTCTAATTTAAAGAAGCGCACAGCGCTTCAAGGTTGGCGCTTAGTACCAAGCGCACGACGTGCTCCTCACGTTTGCGCTATTTCACAAGAAGCGCTCTGCACTCATTAACTGGCGCTCAGCGCCAACCGCGCCACATGCTCCTCACGTGTGCGCTATCTCACAAGGAGTGCTCTGCACTCATTAACTGGCGCTCAGCGCCAAGCGCGCCACGTGCTTCTCACGTGTGCGCTATCTTACAGAAAGCGCCTTAGCGCTCTAAATCTGGCGCTCAGCGCCAAGCGCACCACGTGCTCCTCACGTGTGCGCTGAGAGAACATAAACTGTTCTTTTAATAAAACCCCAGAGCCATAATGAGTGTTCAACACTCAATAAAAGACAAAAAGATTGTCAGAACCCAAAACCAATGCTCAGCATTGTTAAATGAAAAAGCACTAAGCCTAATTAAATGTCCAACATTTTGACTGAGTGGACTGGGCCCAAGTTGGCCACATACCCCTAATTCAGATTAATTGAGCGCATATGCTCATAAATCTTTTTAACTGATCTTAGTCCCAAACTTAACTACAGATTTCCCAACCAACATTTGTTCAAGGGTGCATCTCTTCATACCTCTGATATATGTCGTTGTAATTCTTCAACGTCTTCAGAGAGATGGAGAGTCCCAATACCCAATAACTTTTGGTACATCTCCAAAACGGTTAAACCAAAACCACACAGACTATGACGTCTTTAAACTGAACTATGATGTCCTTAAACTTTAGGGACTTTGGGGTCCTTAAACTCATGGACTATGATATCCTTAAACTTTATGGACTGTGAGGTCCTTAAACTCATATACTATGATGTCTTTAAACTTTATAGACTATGACGTCTTTAAACTGTCACGGACAATGATGTCCTTAAACTTATGGACCGCAATATCCCTAAACTAAAACAAGAGAGCCCAAATGCTCTTTTGTTGGATCTAAATGATCCTGTTAAGTAGATCTTAGTCTAAAATTAGACTAACGTATCCTTAACAAACGTTTAAGTTGATCTTAGTCTCAAATGAGATTAACGATCCTTAAACCCAACCCAAACCCAAATCTAAGAAAATACGGATTTGGACTAATCCACGCCCTACGGGCGATAACATAAATTAGTCTCCGTATACAATCCACGGGCAACCAAAAACAAAACAAACATACACGACATGAAGCGGCCATCTGGAGAGGGAGAAAGTGGTTACCGCGATGCGGTAGTGTAATTAACTGCAGGGGCTTACGCCTGCAGGGAAGAGCGTCTCCACAATCAAAAACCCCTCACAATGAGGGGGAATCTAATTAAGTCTGCTACATCGGCCGTATCCATCCAAACCTCCGATGCACGGTGCCATAAATCAACTTGGCATTTTTGGAGAGGTGGACGGATAACACCAAATAGCATCTGCCCCCAAAATTCAGGCCAGACGTCCCAACGTCCCGGTCGCGTCTTTTCGGCGGCAAACAGATTCTGGCACGCCCGGTGGTACCTTTTCCTCTTTCCACTCCACACTTCATATGTCGTGTTTCGCGAACGAATAGCGGTTTGCTATGGTTGCCCCTGGATTCGAGGTACTAAGATTTGGTATCTTGCTCCGTGCAGAAAAAAAAGATCAATGGTTTTCAACTGCACCAATTGCAACAATTCCCACGTTGTCCTTACTGGAGGAGTGACTTATGGGCCTCAAGCGGCCTCCGTTTTCAAGATGCCAGTGGAACAGGTGACGCAAGACACCACTGGGCTGTTCCTTAGGACCATACTTCCACCCATGAGCTTCAACGCCCCACTGCCGTCGTAAAAAACTACGAAGAAGTTGGTCTTTGATCGGCTTACGACTACAGCGGCCCTTCTCAACGGGTCACCCAAATCCAACGCCTTGGTTTTCAACAGACTGGGCCAAAGCTCCAATGGGCCCATGAAAAAGCCCGCAATACCTGAAGGGGTTATCCAGAAACGGATAGCCATCCCTGCTCCAGTAAATGAAGTCATCAGAGAGACTTCTCCTGCTAAGGGATCAGTCTTCGCTAGACTGTCCGCTCCAACTCCCGCTTCAGGCGAGATCACCAAAGTTGCTTCCCCTGCCCAAGGGTCAATCTTCGACAGGTTGGGCGCTTTTTATCAGCGGACGTCAGTCTTCAAGAAGCTGGCACCGGCAGCAACCCTTCACCAGAGCAGAGGGCATGATGAAGCCACCCCCATAGCTGAGCCAATACCGTCAGATCGACACGCTCGACGTCGCCACTGGCACCGAGTGAGAAAAGCTCGGGGCAATTCCCCTTCTAGACTAACCCCACCGGCTCCAACGTTGGAAATTGATGCTGCTGTTCCAACTGGGAACAACTTTCAACCACTTAACAGGGTGCGCTGGAATTCGCCAACTGCCGTGCTAAAAAATTCTCCTCCGCCTGCTGAAAAGATCACAAAGGCAAAGCTGGAGCGGTTGTCCTCTAAAATTCACAAGGTCTGGCGACAGGTCCAAGACTCGGTGATCAACCAAGACTACTCCCGCCGACCGAAGAAGATGAAAGTTCGGCAAGAGAAGGACTACCCTTTCATACCACAGAAGGTGTCGCCTACTTGGGTGCCCGCTGCAACGGCCCCCTCAACTTCGATTGCCCACAAAAGGAGAAGGCCGGAGCAAATTCCCGCGTCCGCGAAAAATCTAAAGGGTGCTGAACCTAAACGCTCCAAGTCTGGGGGCATGGTGGTGCACACTATTTATATGGCTTCTGGAAAAGAGGAAATCCGTGCTTCTATGGGTCACCGACCACTCACCCGATCCATAACAAAGGCTCAGGAGCAATAACAACAAAAGCTCCAAGAGATGCTGACAAAGATGGCTGCACTCACTGGGCCAAAAGAAAGCCCGGAAACATCATCGGAGCAGCGTCAGGAGCAGGAAACCGATGCCGAATTCCTCCGAAGAATGCTCGAAAGGAAAGACAAAGAGGCCGCAGAACAAGCGGCCAACATAAAACAAATGGCGCTTTTATTCCAAGATATGGTCAGGATGATGATACAGCCAGATCCTCCAGCTGAAGACCCCCCGATTATCCTTGAAGACGACAGAGGGGAGACATCGAACCCTCTTCTGGCTCTATCAGCAGCCAAAGAGGAGACCATCTCCAAAGCCGTCCTAGATGACTATATCGCTCAATAGATACAAGCTCATCAGGCGAGCGAAGCGGCCGGCCAAATTGTTAAAACTGGACGACCCTATCCGGGTTGGTACGACCAAATAAAATACCCGCCGGTGTATACGATCCCTAAATTCCATGTATATAAGGAGACGGGGAATCCACACCAGCACGTTGCTTAATTCAGGGCTCTGTGCGGCAACACCGGAAGTGACGATAAGCTACTTCTTCGCCAATTCGTTGGCAGCTTGTCGGAGACAGCATTCGAGTGGTATTCCGAACTCCCGAATGACTCTGTCAAGACATTTGCAAAAATGGAGCTGTTGTTTACACAGAGATTCGCAAGCGCTAGCGAGCACACCCCGATCACCGCACTAATTAACGCCAGGGTGAAGCCAGGCGAAACATGGGTTCAGTACGCGATACAGTAGCGGAATTTATAGTCGAAGTGCGAACAGCGCATAGAAGAGGCTCCTGCAGTAGGCATGTTCGTGGGTATTCTTGATCCGCAGGCGACCATATCCCAATTCATGAAGTTTTTCAAGCCGACTACCTTTCAGACCTTGATTGACAAGCTGGTCTAAATGGATTAGATGGGTCATAGACCATCTTCTTCGAAGATGGAACCTCGAAATGAAAAGGGGAAAGGGAAAGCGACCTTCGTCGCTAATGCTCAGCAGCAGCCCAGTAGTCCAAAACCAACTGATCGCCAAGACGACAGAAAGCGATTCTTTAACCTGAAGCGCCCTTATTCGTTTCCCCGGGACAAAACGGGGAGACTGTTCAAGCTGGCGGTGCGCAACAGGCTCATCACCTTGCCGGATCCAAAATGCCCACTGCAGCCCGGTGATGTCAACAATCCCAATTACTGCCCCGATCACCGAGTAATAGGCCATCCAATCGAAGATTGCTTCGTCTTCAAAGGATGGATTGAGGACTAATACCAACAGGGCAAATATGCACTGTCCGAGAATTGGAAAGTAAGCCCGCCCTAGCCGCACGCTCTTATAAAGGTGGACACATCAGGAGCATCGTGCTCTTTTATAGAAGAGACTCCATGGGAGGTCGCTCTTTCAGCTAAAACAAAAAGAATGCTAAAAGATCTCCAAACATTCCCGGCGATCAGGTGGAAAAGTCTGCTGGAACCTGAGATCATTGAGAGAATGCTGAAGCCGAGCCCGACGCCAAGAATTGGTACTGATAGTCAAAACGCCCATACCCGATCGTCAAAGTCTTCAAAAAAGAATACGAAGACCAAAAATCCCGTGAAGCCTGATGACAAGCGCACGAACCTGCAAAGACATATCGATGCACTGGAAGAATATAACCAGAAGGCGCGAACCCCGGTCACACTCCAAGAGTTGCTCAACCACATCCTTGAGGACGGAGATGATGACAATGAGGGGGGAGAAGACTCGTCAGATGAACCTGAGAACTACGTGGCGAGCTGCCACGTGATTCTCACTCGTCAATAGATGGTGAAGAAGCTCCTAATGCAGAAAAACTGGGGGTAGATCCCGAACCGGAACTCCTAGAACTGTCAGACGAGATGATTGACATGTTGCTGAACGAGGCCTGTCAAAAGAGCAAAGCCGACCGAGAGCGCGAAATGGCCATATTTGAAAAAGCCAAATGTCGGCGGCTAGACAAAAGGGTTGAAGCACTCCAACCAGACCGAAGCATGCCTACGGCAGATAAAAGCAGGCTTAAAGCAAGGAAACGGTTCGCTGAAGCCCTATCAATGGGCATGAAGCCGCCATCCTCCAAAGGAAACACTCCTGGCGGGATACATCTTGACGAAGCAGATGTACATCCTAGCTACTGCTTATACCATCAAAGGATCGCGCACCCCACCGAAAAGTGCAATGCCTTTAAAAACTGGTGACAGGGATATGCTGCCCACCGACAATACGTCAGGCAATTGAAGCGTAAGACTCGTCGGGAGCAAAGAAGCACGACTGATGAGCATAAAAGAACTGCCGGTAACTGTCACATGGTTGATAGCAAGGGATCGCAAGTTCTCACTTTAGGGAGCGATTCCGATGAAGAAATAGCCCTCGGCCCTTTCTTTAAGGAATCCATCTCCGAAATAGAAGAAATGAAGACCTGCGAGAACATTCAGCTGCGTAATCGTACGTTACTCGAAAAGAATCTCGGACCCACAAACAAGGGATCGAACAAAAAAGATAAGGGGAAAGAAAAGGTCCCTGAAGATATCGCCCTCAATGACCGAGTCGTTGAAGAGCTGGCAGCTAAAGACCCGCCCAAGAAAAACAAGGTGGATTACAACGTTCTGGCACACCTGAGGAAGATACCCTCGCAGCTAAGCATTCTCGATACCCTTCTGCTATCTAAAGAGGCGTGAGATTCTTTGATCAAGGCACTACAAGAGCCCGAGCAGTTCCAAGCTTTCCTTGCCGAAGAAAAGATGAAGGACGAGCTGGAAGAAGTGCACATTGCTGACGTCACTTTCGGTATTCGGCGCAGAAGCGGTACTCCCTTTGGAAATAGAGCTACTCTCTCTATGAGAAGCGGTTCATTACGAGCTAACAGATGAAGAGAATGCTCATCTTCGGCTTGAGGAGCTCAACGCCCTTGACGAAACCCGGCTCATGGCGCATCAAAACCTGGAGGCTTACAAAGCAAGAATGACGCGCTCGTATGAAAGATTGACTAGGCCGAGAACGTTCGGCCCAGGCGAACTCGTGCTAGTCGTAAAAAGACCTATGATCCATAATCGTGCCAAATGGGGGAAATTCGAGCCAAACTATGAGGGCCAAACTATGAGGGCCCGTATATCATAGACATGGTCTACCAAGGTGGGGCTTACTTGCTCATGAATATGCATGGTGAAAGACCCTTTAGGCCAATAAACAGTCGGTTCTTGAAAAAATACTACGCTTGACCGAAACGTCTGTAAACTACTACGAACCGCAGCATACTAGGGCTGACGCAAAAAAATAATAAAAAATAAAAAAAAGGTATGTCCATAAGAAAAACGGGCACGGATGAAAACCCGAAAGGGCTCCATGAGTAAACATAGCAGGGCTGCCGGCGCGTTTGTGAAAACCCGAAAGGGCGCAATCTCGTTAAAAGATACTTGCAAAGTCCTCTCGACCTCGTAAGGAGAAAATACCTGCATGAGATCCTTACGACTTACAAGGAAACAACACACTTAGGAATCCCCACGATTCCTAAGGAGAAATTACACTTACGAGATGCTCACGACTCGTAAGGAGAACTCTCTTATGAGATCCTCACGGCTCGTAAGATTCAAAAGCCTTAAGCTAGAGGGATCTGAACCTGTTCTTAAGCCATCACATCTCCCAGACTGCCCTACAAGCGGTTCAATATTGACCCTTGTATACAATCCACGGGCATAAATAAATGTCTCCCCTACCAAGTTCCTGCCAATGGCGCGAAATTTCCCCGCTTGGTGAACAACACTTGTAAGTCCTCTCGACTTATAAGGAGAAAACACTCTTGTAAGATCCTTACGACTTACAAGAGAAAACACACTTAGGAGTCCTCACGATCCCTAAGGAGAAAACGTACCTACAAGATCCTCATGACTCGTAGGGAGAAATACCTTTATGAGACCCTTACGGCTCATGAAGTCAAAAGCCTTAGTCGACAGGATCCTAACCCTGTTCGCTAAGCGTCCTTTGTTCGAATCGACAACGGCAAGTGATGATTCGCTCCTGGCAATATTCCAGTCGCAGCGATGCTGAGCCAAGATTGGGATCAGATCCCGAGTTCCATACTCGTGGCAAAAGTCACCAAGCCATAAATGCATATGAAATAGCCGAAATGATAGGGCAACTTGCAAAAAAATCAGCAGGCAAAATATTGTTAGTTATATGTATGCCCTAGAGGCCATTACTATACATAGGATGTATATTGTAGTGGATGCTTGGACATATATAGGGATGACTTTCTTGCTCGACATGATAGTATGCTATCTGGTTGATCTTTACCTTAACGTGTACACTGATTGTCTCTCTGTTACATGTTGGTAAAGCCCTTAGGATGTGTACTTGACTACGTGGACTATGATGCGGATCATACTAGTGGGGACATGGTAGTCCATAAGTACATCCTTCAAGGTCCCTAGTCGTGGGTGTATCGAGACGAGGCATCGATATATCAGAGTAGACTAGCGTATACCTTCTCGACCTATACAGATGGGCGATGGATGATCCCATATCCATTGGTGTTTGACATCGGAGATGATATACGGGTGCTCAGTGGAGACTGGGTACACTGGACGGACTCGCCGAGAACTCCCAGATGGTATTATACCTTACGTCAGATGGCAGTTCTCTGGTGACACTGGTACAGGTTAGTCTGTAGACCCAAGATCGTCATAGAGTCTTGTGTGATTCCCACTGTGCTTTGATTTCCATCTTACCACGTCCAAGAGGGCATGCAAAACGGTGAATTTTGGGTACAGTCCCGAATCACATGGAGGCAATGAGCGATAGGAGGGGATTCATCTCTCCCGGTATAGGGAGTTGATGTTGCGCTGTGTTCGATTGGTTATAACCGGAAATCCCTGGCCAAGATTGCTGAGATTTACTGGTAAGTGTTACCAGTAGTTTCTCGAACTGTTATAGACCTCATATCGACACGACTTATCAAGCTATTGGGGTCTGACGTTTACCACCCCTAGACGAGATATGCGACATATCAGACGAACAGACCGGACTGTACGGTAAGTGTTACTGGTTGGATTCACAGGAGTGTGAGCGGGCTTGCTCGTCGATCTTCTGATCGCTCAATACCCAGATGGCCGTTACATTTAGCAGACCGCTTGCGGCTTGTGGGTGCTTGATATGATCATCACCTGCTGCCGGCGTATTGACGAGTCTTTAGAGTCCTACACAGAGGTTTCCTGGCTCAAGCGAAATGAAATAGGAGCGCATATGAGTTATGTGCGGGACCGAGAATAATACCAGTATGTGATACTGTATTCGATTCTCGCGATTTGTGACATTGATCGGTTATATGCGATATAGTCGGGTTATCGGATCAAGTGTTGATTCGATAAGTTGTTACTATTGATATTAGTCGGTTATATGTGATATGACCAGATCGTTAAATCAAGTATTGATTTAATGATTTAATGTATAATTATATATTAGATATATTACTTTACATTGACTAATATTGTTCACTTTAGATGGATTTTCTCAGTTGATGCATACAAGTTGTATATGTGATATACTTTTGTGTACAAGATTGTATCATATTTGATGATACATGCAAACTTGAGTGTGTATGATTAAACCATGGTTATCTTAATGGTTAGGGTTTTGATTTACTTATCTATTTATTTTTATTAATTCATTTTAAGGCAAGAATAAAATGGTGGCTAGTTTTTGTTTCTTTCATGAAACTTCATGAAGCTTTGACCATTTTGTCTCTTAGGCTTAACCTAACCATTAAACCTAACCTTAGTTTATTCTCTACACCTAACTATGGTTGCTATGTGATAAGATAATTCTTTTTATTCTTATTATAATTCTTTTCTTCTTCTTCTTCTTCTTCAACAATGAAAAAAAGCTTGCTACCATTAATGGCAACTTGAGAAAAAGAGTGAGAAATCCAATTCTAAAGTGAACCCACTTCCTATTTCTTCATCCTCTACCACTTGCCAAGTAGTATAGGGTGTTTTCTTCACAAGTTTCATGACTTGGTGAAGTGGGAGCTTGATCTTGTGTTGCCTCGACGTAGATCATCTTCGGCATCGAAGTCGACGACCTAGCCCGATCATTCTTTCGATGAAGCCGACGCTAGAGCCCGGGATCCGATGATCGCAGCGAGGGGACTTCATCACGGAACTATGGAGGTGGAGGACCGGTTCTACAAAGGTTGTATTTCCGTTCACTCTTAGTTAAGTTGTTATCTAGTTGCAGTTATCGCCTAAAATCTAGTCAACGATCCGTATTAGGGTTTCTCGGCACTTGTAATTTTTGAAATTGGCATGGTTGATGCCTTGTGAGACCTCATTAGTGTGCCTAGGAACCCTACAAATATATGCATACAAAAATAGCCGAAATGATTGGGCAACTCGCAATAAAAAACAGCGAGTAAAAAGAAAAAAATAGCCGAAATGATTGGGCACCGCGAAAAATAGCCAAAATGATTGGGCAATCGCGACTTTCGCGATATAAAAAGCTGAAATGATAGAGCATCGCGGAAAGAAAACAAAAAAATACATATGAAATGAAACTTTTGCCTTACAGGCGAGTCCATACCGACCCCTGTATACAATCCGTTGGCATAAACGAAAAGGGAACCACATGTTCCAACAAACTCTTTCAAACGGAGAGTCAAATCTCGAAGGCGACATCTACAGTCAGGAGACTCACAACGGCATTCCTCCTCATTCCAGCGGGATATGGACGTGACACCACCAATCGGGGCCATAGAAAAGTCCCTAGTTCCAAGACTCTGCGGTTCACAGACAACCGAAAGTCGATCCCCGACGCCGTAGAAAATGGAGAAAGTCGATCCCGACACCGTAGAAAACGGAGAAAGTCGACCCCCGACACCGTAGAAAACGGAGAAAGTCGACCCCCGACACCGTAGAAAACGGAGAAAGTCGACCCCGACACTGTAGAAAACGGAGAAAGTCGATCCCGACACCGTAGAAAACGGAGAAAGTCGATCCCTGACGCCGTAGAAAACGGAGAAATTCGATCCCTGACGCCGTAGAAAACGGAGAAAGTCGATCCTCGACGCCGTAGAAAACGGAGAAAGTCGATTCCCGACACCGTAGAAAACGGAGAAAGTTGATCCCCGACACCGTAGAAAACGGAGAAAGTCGATCCTGACACTAGAAAACGGAGAAAGTCGATCCCGACGCCGTAGAAAACGGAGAGAGTCGATCCCAACGCCGTAGAAAACGGAGAGAGTCGATCCCCGACGCCGTAGAAAACGGAGAAATTCGATCCCCGACGCCGTAGAAAATAGAGAAATTCGATTCCCGACGCTGTAGAAAACGGAGACACCGTAGAAAACGGAGAAAGTCGGTCCCGACACCATAGAAAACGGAGAAAGTCGATCCCCGACACCGTAGAAAACGGAGAAAGTCGATCCTCAGCCTCCACGTCAAAGCAACGCTTCGACTCGGGAACAAGTCAACTCATCAATAACTTACAAGTCCTCTCGACTTGTAAGAAAGAAAATTCTCTTGCCCTCAGCCTCCACGTCAAAGCAACGCTTCGACTCGGGAACAAGTCAACTCATCAACCACTTACAAGTCCTCTCGACTTGTAAGAAAGAAAATTCTCTTGGGAAATCCTTACGACTCTCAAAAGAAAACACACTTAGGAGTCCTCACAACTCCTAAGGAAAAAATACACCTACGAGATCCTCACGACTCGTAGGGAGAAAAATCTTTATGAAACCCTCATGGCTCATAAAATTGAAAAGTCTTAGGCGGCAAATCTGAACCTGTTTTCTAAGCCATCGCTACCCTACAAAGAGTTCAAGATGAACTATTATCTACTATCTACATGCCAAATTTGCTAAAATCACATGACAACAAAGCAAAGAAAAGAAGGCTATAACACAAGATAGAAAAGAAATGTGTCCTTTATTCATAAATTCAATTAGATACAAGTTACATCATATGAAAATGAATGGAATAAAAAAATGAAATGAATACATGTTATTCATAAGTTACAAATGTACAATCGATACAAAGGCAGCTACTGAGAAGGAGGCGTTTTCAATAAATCAGCCAGTTGCTCGCGCACTCCTCTCAGCTCTTTTTCGCAATCAGCCACCGCGACCAACTCCGCTTCGACTTGAGCCCGTCACGGCAGACAGAATGAAAGTTTCTCATCAATTTCCTGCTGAACAGCCTCCTGACTCTGCGCGACCTGCTCAGTAAAGTCAAGCTTTTTCCTCAGCACCAGCCCGTCAGAAATACATCGTTGAAGGTTTTCAAAGATAGAGTTCAGCTGCGCAACATTCGTTTCGACCTGGGCACGCAGTTGGATAGACTCAGCGGAAGTCGCCTCACGTTCCTTTCATTTGAGGATCGCCTCTTGTTCGAAATGGCGAAGGAAAAAGGCACTTTGCTCAACACATGCAGCCCGCTGGGAGTTCAGAGCCAGAATCTCAGGAGCAGGACGCCTAAGTTCAAGCTCATGCAGGCAGGCCTCAATCTTCCTGCAATGATTAACCTAAGACTCAACGACGCCTTCGTTATGGAAGTTCACAAGCGTCGCCGGCATTGGATTAACCTCGGCAGCAAAATCTGCAGCGAATGTAGGGGACTCCGCGTCAAACCCCTCGACGTATTCGCTCAACATACGCAGGCTGGTCACAGCGCCTTTGGAAGATGGACGCCTAGAAAAGGGCCTTGCTGGCATTAGAACACGAGACTCTAATGGAGCAAGAGCCGGTGTGATTGCTGCAAAATGAATTATGATCAAATGTCGGCTCAAGAGATAAAGAAAATGCACGAACAATGGAGTTTACTATACCGGCTGCGACAGGGGGCAGAGTTGGGAGTACTGGTGGCGCGACAATTCTCTCGTCCCCTCCTTCAATTTGTAGTGCTGCAATCAATTTAAAATTAACAACGGCAGGGTCTCCCGTCAAATAAAGGAAAGGACGTCGGTTAAAAACTAAACTCACCGGCACCAGCAGGCAAAGTGACTTCCGACTGGAAGGAGAAATGCGGGTTCAGTACTTGATACAGATGATCAAAGAGAACTCCTGCAAGGTTGCGATGATATATGGTCAGTACAAGAAAGACGGTGGTCATAGCTCAATTAAATGGATCGCCAATCTATACCTTCCAGCATCTTGGAGGACATAGAAGAAGGCGAGGGAGCAACCGTCATGGCAGCGACCGCAGGTGTTTCAGATGACACAATCTCAATGTTCGCTACACCTACAAATAAAATATTGTCAGAAAAAGCTGAAAAGGATTGCGAAATAGAAAATAAACAGCGATCCGAAACCCACCTGATGGGTCATCAGCCAAAATTGCAACGGAAGCATCACTCGGCGTTGCGGTTTCTTCGCTCTCCTTCAGTGGAATGGTTTCAGCACCAGTGGCTTCATCCCCTGATTCTACAAGAGCCGTCGTGACAATCGCAATGTTAGGCGATAGAGGGGAACCGCAGATGGAAAGAGAGGCGGTTTGGACTGTCCCGGACTCCCGAGAGAGAGTAGCCACTTCAGGCTCGGTGGTTGCCGTCATCTCACCTACTACCTCATCATCAGGACTTGGCCCTGCAGGATATGGTATGTAAGAATTTGAAGATCAAATTTTTAGAAAAGACTCAGCGTTATGTTACCTTGGGATGGCTTTTCGGCTTCTTCCCGAGCCGCGCGCACCATTTGTCTATGGACGGTAGACAGGGCAGCTGGGGCGTCTTCGGAAGAAACAGTGAAGGATGGAATGGTGCTTGAACCTACACCCACGGCCAAGCTGACATCACGTTCCCTCGCCGCACACTTTCCGCGCTTCTTGTCAGCCTTGGCAGTGAGAAAAGACCTCTTCGAGACCTCCGTCAAAGTGACGTCATCGTCCAAGCCAGGAGCTACCTCTGGAGCCGTTACGGCGTCTGTCATCGGCTGCTTAAGCGAAGCCTTTTTTGGCAATACTGGGGGAGCTGAGACTTCGGCAGCCGGCCCTGGAAGCGTCGCCGCGCCACCATGCGGGATTGGCACTGCACTTGGGATAACCTGAGTCAAAGTATTCCCTGCAATAAGATGAAAAAAAGGGTCAGACTGCCCATGAAGAAAAAGGGAATGAAGGCACAATGGGCCGAAGTATACCGAGGCCCAAGGAAGCGCGAAGCCTCTCTTCTTCTTCAAAAGTCTTGAGGGAAGCTGCGAGAGCCTCTTCGGCGGAGATACCTGTTGAAGAAGAAAATGTCGGTCAAAGCATAATAATTAGATATGACCGAAGGATACCTGATTGTGCGATGGTGATTAGTGCTGCTTCATCGCGAGCTAGTTGCTTTGAAACCGCGATAGCAGCCTCTAGATCGGTATCATCGGGCACCATAAATAGACCCTCGTTAGTCCCGTACTCATTTAAGCCTTCGCTGTAAGGAGCATGAGGCTCTTGGCCGAATACAACGTCTGCAGAAAGTATCGACTTCTTTTTCTTCTGGGAGCGAGTGCCGGCAGCCGATAACACGAGCTTGCGCTTGGCGGGCAACTTCAGGCGGCGAGTCCCGATCTCCGCACCCACGCCAGACTCGGAAGACACCATAGCTACCGCTTCTACAGGCCCACGGCATAGGGGCAGCTCAGGCATAACACATGGTACTACAACCGCAGCAGCTTCTCTCAAGGGAGGACGGACGATGGACCGTCGCTTCAAGGTAACGGCTGGATTACCAGCGGGGGCGGTGCCTTTGCGATCAAGCAATAATCGCTTTTCTTCCCTAATAACGGCGCCCATCGAGTGTTGATACCACGCCACGTATGCGTTCAAGATTCGCGGAACGCAACTCGACTCACTGATGAAGAAATTGGAGCCGGTATTCAACCGCTTAAAATGGTGTAATGCGTTGTGAATACCTTCTTCTATGACAGCTGGCTCAGCTAGGAAGGTCTCGAGTGGGACGCCTTGGTTATAGCTTGATTTATGGGCGAAACGGTGCGGATTGTACCTCATGAACAACGCCGAATCATTCTGCCTAAAGACGAGAAAGCCCGGCCTGATTGAATATAGATGAAGAATCTCCCGAGCTTTCAAGATAGAGGCCCCATTGTTCCCCGCCGAAAACCGGGAAGACAAATGTCTTGCCTGAATTTGGGGGCAGATGCTAATAGGTGTTATCCGTCCACCTCTCCGAAGATTCCAAGTTGATTTATGACACCACGTATCGAAGGTTTAAACGGATGCGGCCGATATAACAGACTTCGTCAGATTCCCCCTCATTTGAGGGATTTTTGATTGTGGGGACGCTCTTCCCTGTAGGCGCAAGCCCCTGCAGTTAATTACGCTACCACATCGCGGTAACAACTTTCTCCTTATCCAAATGGTCACTTCGTGTCGTGAGTGTTTGTTTTGTTTTTGGTTGCCCGTGGATTGTATATGGAGACTAATTTATGTCGTCGCCCGTAGGGCGTGGACTAGTCCAAATCCGTATTTTCTTAGATTTGGGTTTGGGGGTTGGGTTTAAGGATACGTTAGTCTCATTTGAGACTAAAATCAACTTAAACGTTTGTTAAGGATACATTAGTCTGATTTTAGACTAAGATCTACTTAACGGGATCGTTTAGATCCAACTAAAGAGCATTTGGGCTCTATTGTTTAGTTTAGGGACATTGCGGTCGATTACCAGTTTAAGGACATGGTGGTCCAATGTTAGTTTAAGAATATCTCGGTCTAATGTTAGTTTAAGGACATCTCGGTCCAAGGTTAAGGACATCATAGTCCGTGGGTTTAAAAACATCACAGTCAAGGTTAAGGACATCATAGTCCATGATTTTAAAGACCTCACAGTCAAGGTTAAGGACATCATAGTCCGTGAAATGTGTGGTTGTCGCGACCCGTCACCTCTCTGAAGATGTTGAAGGATTACAACGACAAATATCAAAGGAGCGAAGAGATGTACCCTTGAACCAAAGCTGATTGGGAGATCTATAGTCCAATTTGGAACTAAGATCAATTAATTAGATTATGAGCACATTGGCTCAGTTAAATCTGAATTGAGGACTTATGGCCAATATGGGCTAAGTCCAATTAAGTTTGAAATGTTGGCCCTTTGTTGGGCTATTGAACATTTGCCTGGGTTCAGCCCTTCATTATTTAGCAATGCTAAACAAGAGTTTGAAGGCTCTGATAACATTTTGTCTTTGGCTGAGCATTTAAACATTATAGTTCTGGATTTTAAAGCTCATTTGAAGGGGAGATTTGCCTATGGAAAACTTAGCCAATTTGGGCTAAGCCGGTTTGAAAGTAGTGTTAAACACTAGAGGACATCTGGCGGTCACGTGTCCTCACGTGATATATTTAAAATAGTGTTAAACATTGGAGACAAAATGCTCAAAATAGCGTTAAACACTAGAAAGGAAGGGGTCATGTGGGGTCACGTGAGGCGCCTAAAGATGAGGCCAGACCTCCTTTATTTTATTATCAGAATATTCAAATAAGTGTTAAACACTTTTAATCTTCAGGCCATCACGTGTGGGCACGTGATGGGTATCCATGTATTGATTATTAAAGTGTTTATTAGGGGTCATGTGAGGACACGTGAGAGTGCCCAAAATCAGTACTGCCTTTGCCTTTGTTTTCTTTGTTTTGAAGGTCACGTGGGAGCACGTGAGGCATTGCCTCTGGGCTAATTCCTTCTTATTTTGGGGAGTCTGCTTAAGGGTCACGTGGGAACACGTGAGCTAGTCTTGTTCCTTCTTTTCTGATTATTGAAGATGGGGGTCACGTGTCACCACGTGACCCGGTTCTTTACATGCATGGAGAGCTTTAAGTCTCTTGTTTTAAGAATTAAATTCTCTGTAGGGTTAAACCCTAATTCTATTTTAGAGGAATTAAATTCCTATGAATTTGGGAGAATTAAATTCTCATATAGGCTTAAACCCTAATTCTGTTTTAGAGAAATTAAATTCCTGTGAATTTGGGAGAATTAAATTCTCATATAGGGTTAAACCCTAGTTCTGTTTTAGAGGAATTAAATTTCTGTGAATTTGGGAGAATTAAATTCTCATATAGGGTTAAACCCTGGTTCTGTTTTAGAGGAATTAAATTCCTGTGAATTTGGGAGAATTAAATTCTCATATAGGGTTAAACCCTAGTTTTATTTGGAGAAATTAAATTCCTATGAATTTGGGGGAATTAAATTCCTTAAACTCAAATTCTCCCTCTAGGTCTTGGATCTGCATGGCAGAATCTCCCCGATGAGAATTAAATTCTCAACTTGTGCGGAAATCTGCTTCTGCAGATCTTCAACCAAAAGAAGAACTAAGTTCTTATTCAGAAGAGTTAAACTCTTAAACTTGAGAATTAAATTCTCTTTTATTTTATGGAGGTTAGATCTCTTTCCCCTTTCACACCTAGGGTTTCTTTTCTCTGAAAGGAACTTCTTTTCTCTCTTGAGAATTAAATTCTCCTCTCTTTTCTCTCTACTGTTGTTTTCTCCAGAAAATCAAAATTCCAAAGATCCCTTCTCTTCTCTTCTTGGCTCCTATTTATAGGAGAAAGAAAAGAATCAATTTATTTAGTGAATCTTTTATTGAAAGATTTTGGTTGTTTTTGTAACTAACATGATCTTTTAGATCACTCAGTGAATTTTATTCACCATTGGATTTTTAATCCAGAAGATATTCTGTTTGTTATTCTTGGTGAATTTCAGGGAAATCTTTCCTTGTATAAAATCTTTCCATAAATTGGTGATTTTTAATCACCATTGGATTTTTAATCCAACGGTGCTCTATTTTACAGAACACCATCTTTTTTTGTTTGGAAAGATTTAAAGAAATATTTTCCCAGTTAGGGTCTTTGATTTCCCTTAATTAGAATTCAATTTTATTAGTTCAGAAAGCTTTTAAAAGTCTATCACGTGTTGGCACGTGATCCCATTATTTGATTATTAAATAGAATTTAATTCTATTGATTAAAGAGCTTAGGAGCCCATCACGTATTGACACGTGACCAGAATTTAATTCTGTTTTCAGGGAGCTAAGGAATCATCACATGTCAGCACGTGACTCTTGGTCACGTGTGAGCACGTGACGCCTCATTGATGTTTTTCCTTACTGTTTTTGTTATATTTTGTTTGGCTAGAATTTAATTCTATAAAGTAGAGATCACAGGAACCTATCACGTGTCAGCACGTGACCCTTGGTCACGTGTAAGCACGTGATACCCCATTGGGGAATTTCATGATATTTTATCAGGAACAAATGCCCCCACAGCGTTGTTCTCACGTATTTGCACGTGAGTGCAACGCTGTTACCTTTGTAACCGGTCGATCTGTCTAGCGAACAGGGAAGATGAACCGTTCCCCATCACATCCTATAAATGCAGGAGTCCCTTCAGAAGCGCCTCCACTTTTTCCATCTTCTTCCTTGCTTGTTTTTCCTTTGAGAATTTAATTCTCTTTCCTAGAGCTTAGCTCTCTGATTCAAAATTTTCCAGAGTTTAACTCTGTCAACAAAAGATTTTCTTTTTCAGGTAAGAATCTTGAACGGCCGAAGAACTTTTTGTAGAAATTTTCGTTGGATTTTAAATCCATACCAAGGGTTTTTTCCCTTTAATAAGAATCCATCTTTCTAAGTTGAAATAATGTCCAATCTTTAAATAATAAACCTCTTAGGGCTTCTCTGATCTTCAAGGATCGATGGTGATGCTTGTCTTCTCTCTGGAATTTAATTCCATTCCAAAGAGCTTTAGCTCCGAAAATGTTTTTCTGGGAATATAATTCCCCTGTTCAAAAGGAATTTAATTCCTCTAAAGAACTTAGTTCTTTAAAAGAAGATTTCTTGGGATTTTTCTTCCTGAGTTGTTCTTTGCAAAAAAGAATTTCAGTAAAGTTTTCTGGAAATTTAATTCCCCTGTTCTGCTTGATTGTCACACAGTCCAAGATAGGTTTCTCTTTAGGGGAATGTGTAGAGTCATTTGAATTTATTGAGAATCTTCCCTTTATTCTCATGATGATTGCTTGGCCTCATTATTAGTGAGCCGCCGTCTTGATTTTGTGGGGGCCATGTGTTTTGTAACCAATGGTCCCATAAAATAAGTCATTTGTCTTCTTCCACTGCCTTTATCTATATATTTATAAATACATATGCACGCGTGGGCTTCACTAACAGTTTCCTTTCCTTTGTTTCAGGAGTAATGGCTTATATTCCATACTTTCCTTTCACCCGGTCGGAGGCTGCCTTTCCTCAGTCACCGTCTGACGAAGAGGTGATGGCGATGATCAGGGCCCATGACCCGAATTGCACCAACCTAATTTTATGGGGACCTGGTACGGTCATATCATCCGCGGTCACCGCAGTTTTCTTTGCGAGATACCGACAGAGCCTACCTATCCATTTCTGCCGATGGATCATCCACGGATCGCCTTTGCTGTGGAATGCTGAATTGGACCCCTATGGGACGGCTTGAGCCATCAACAACTGGTATTCCGAACCACCCTGTGCCGGCTATAGACATTTTAGGGCGCCGCATTTGCCAAGGCGAAGCCCAGCCATGGGGACAGATTTACAAGATAGGGCTTACCCCTCGACATCACACGGGCTACCTTCTCTGGGCCCGTTATATCTTGTCCGCCCATCGTGCGCGACTGCAGAGGGTCAGACTTTATCAGGCGGTGTATGTGTCTCTTTTCCACTATCAGTCTCCCCATGTCTGGTGGGTTAAGGCCTTCTTACACCAATGGAATCTTTCCACCAACACCTTCTTTCTAGGGGACCGCGAAGTTTCAATTTCTCTGGAAGAGTTTCGCGAAATCTCAGGGTTGCCAGTCAGAGGGACACTCTATGAAGAACTACTACCTCCCGATGAGTATGTCTTCGAAACCGAGCCTGCCATGCTTGACGGCCTGTCGACCGAGAATGCCGTCCGCCACAAGCGCTCAAGTTTGATCAAGACTCTGAGTATTTTTGAGAAGCTATTCACAGAGTCAGAGGAGCAGGGCGTCACTTTCAAAAGCTTTATCGCTTGCTTCCTTCGCGAAGACGTTCTGTCAAAGACGGCTCCGAAGTTCGTAAACATCAATGACCCGTTTTGGTTTGGTTTAAATAAGTGGCCTGCTAAAGAAGAAGACTTGCCACAGTTCTACATTCCTATCATGTCGGCCGTGTCTTTCGAGTCGATCGCAGCTCCTGGTATGGATGAGGAGACTTTCTTCGTGGGCTTCATCAGTGTTTGGCTCAGTTGGTTTGCCATTCCCATACACCGTCGTTTCATGAGAGCCTCGGTTATTTACCCCGCTCATCGCATTGCTGAGGGGACGCGACTAGCTGTGGGTATTGCGGGGCTGGCGCATCTGTATCATGGGCTAAGTGATGCGGCTAATACCTCAACCCCAGGCGTATATGTGGTAAATTTCTCTCTTCATTACTTTACGTCCTGGATTGAGATGCATGTGCTGGGAGCATTTGCTGTGCACCAAAGACCCAGTTTTTATGACGCTTACACTTTTCCGCGACTCATGCGGCTGGTGGACGTTTCTGCCCCCGACCCGACTCAATTCGGAGCTATTCATGTGCTGATTAATCCCTATGCCAATGCGGGTGGGATGGTATTCAACGATCGAGTCCTCTCTGCTACCTCAGGACTGGTTCAACAGCTCTGCGACTCGTCGAAATAGGGGGTACCTTCTCTGAAGCCCAGGGAAGCCATGCACCTATATTCGATCAGACCAGGTTATCTAGTATTTCGTCAGAATGGTGCGGCCCTTTTTATCCGGTACAACCCACACCGCTTTGCTCGGCAACTCGGATATGACCAGGGCGTTCCCTTTGAGGCATTTATATTGGAGTCTAGCCCGTCGTCAGAAGTTGTTCGTGACTCCGCTCATCACTTCATGCGGCTGAACACTGGCTCCCGCTTCGTGATTCCTGAAGCTGATCATATTCCTCGATGTGTGGGGTCTTTCACGGGCCGGTACCTCCACCGAGTCAGTCCAATTATTGCCGAGGAGAGGAGGGTGCTCCTGGGATACAGGGCTCCCACTCCGATCCAAGCCACGGGAGTTCCGCCGCAACCACGTGCAGCGATTCACCCTCCCTTGAGAGATACTAGCGTCGTGCTTATTACGGAGGCGGCGGAAGTGGATTTAACTCCCACAGCTGGTATGCTATTGCGTGCTAGAGCTCAATCAAGGGCCAATAGGGTGCCAGTAGCGGTGTCATCAACTGCGGCGTCAGCAATAGCCGTGTCGTCATCGATAGCACCTCCGAGCGAGGACATTGAAAGCGAAGTGGGTCAACGCCGTACCAAAGCACCAAGGGGAAGGAAGCGATCGTCTTCGGCTGTTAGTTCTGGGCCTAAGAGGCGGAGGAAGATGGTCACCAATCTGCTCGACTCTTTAGTGGAATCCGAGCCTATCCTCCAAGACGAACCACTAGCCATGCGGAATCAGATGGTGGTCTACTTTTCCCGGGTTCATCTGCCGAGGAAGCCGCACAATTGGCTGAGGCTATCAGATTCTCACAAGATGAATCCAAGAATGTAAGGATCCCGAAGAGGCCTTATCCTGCCGTCAACTTTTACGAAGACCCTCCATCGATACGGTAGCTATTCATAGGCCCTTTGGAAGAATGGGGCGAGAGGGCCCTTAAGCAGGCTGTCTCAGCCGACACCGAAGATGCACTTTTATTGTGGACCGGTGGCCACGAGTCTACTCTCGAGCCTCGGCGAGCATACCTCCTTAGGAAGGAGCGTCAGCTTGAACAAGCCATACTAGAAGCTCCTTTGCGCATCGGTATGCTCATGTATCTCTTTGTAATATTTTGTATTGCTCGTATATATATACATATCCTTATCCTCGTATAAACTTTGCAGGGACTTCGGCGATGGCGGAGGATCTGAGTTCGAGTCGCGCTTTGACTGTAGACTCCGCCAATATCCCTAATGAAACACTAATCAGTGTGGAGGGGGTCGATGCAACTGTTGCTCCTGTGATGGAGCTTCCCTCGGTGATTCTCGCTCCCCAAGTGCTTGCTCCCTCGGAAGAGGCATCTTCATTGGCCGTCGATTCAAGGGATCTTTCTGGGGATGGCCCGGAGATTAGGGGACAGGGAGTCGAGGCTACCGTCCTTCCGCTGGAGCCTGCAGTGGCGGCCACTGCTCCTTGCTCAGAAGTTGTTATACCGGCCTACGTCCCCGATGATGTACCTAGGGGCACGGAGGAGGCCGCCGAAGCTGCTATCCCTCCAGCCCAAAATAGGATAAGCATCGAAGGTAGCCTTCTATATTTTATATTAATAATCTCTTCATTATCTGAACCCTTCTGTCTTTTCAGAATTGCGCGGATTGGCGGCATCTATTGCTGATCTGTCTCCCAGGAAGTCCTTTCAACGCCTGTTGGAGATGGCCGCTCCGCAGGCGATATCTCCTCAACTCATCGTCCTATCTTCCGGGCAAGGTTAGTGTCGTTTGCCCTCTCCTCACAGCATTATCTTTATTTCATATAATGACATTGATGTCTTCTACAGTTCTGGAAGCCGATGACGAG
The DNA here is from genome assembly GCA_030015575.1 of Agapanthus africanus. NCBI lineage: Eukaryota > Viridiplantae > Streptophyta > Magnoliopsida > Asparagales > Amaryllidaceae > Agapanthus > Agapanthus africanus. Next base: position 967,001,742 of record CM057338.1, read on the forward strand.
GTTGAGATTCTTGACGAGCCTGGGGAGCCTTCAGACCCTTCTTGCATGACCGTGAGTAAGTAAAGTCTCAACGTTGTTCTACCTGCTCTTTACTTACAAGCCTCGCTGACTGTTTATAAATCTTAAAAACTTTACCAGTTCTTACCACGCTGGAATCTTGCATCGTCATGCCACCCGGCCCCTATGCTCTACGTGCCTCGGAACGGATGGCAAAGCTAAGCCTCCACTCCCTGTCAGCCCTAATTGAAGACCTTCGTGCTGGCAGTCTGATCATGGCCGAAGCGTTTGCCGCTGAAGCCAACGACTCTCTTCCCTTTCTTGCCACCTACCATAGTGAAACATTGGTGCAAGTCTGGGTTGAGTTTTGTTGGCAGGTGGAGGCTTGCGTGCATATTCTTGAATGTACACGCCTTCCTTCAGAGGTTGTGGCTGTGAAGGAGAGCTTACAAGGGCTGATTGAGCGGTGCGCTGCGAACATGATATCATGCGAGAAGAGGCTCAGCCGCAAGTTTTCGGAGAGGGAGCTGGCTTCCAAAGTGCTGAGGGAGCTTCAAGCCAATCTTACGGCTAAGACCACTAGGGCATATGAACTCTGGCGGGTACTTCAAGAGGCTATCAAGGAGATGGTAGCCAATGACAAGGCCGCTGTTTTTACTCGTGAAATGGTCGAAGCCCATAAGGTTACTGAAAAAGAGCCTGAAGGCCGGCTTGCCTCATACCAGGCCCAACAGGCTCAAGCGGAGGCCCGTCTTTTGACGATAATGAATCATGAAGCCGAGGCCCAGCGGAAAAAGGGTGAACTGGCAAATCTACTGAATCATCCACCGGCTTGAAGAATTGTATACTTTTTCTTCTTTTGTGCATGCTCCTCAATGTTTTCTTTTATTCTTTCACAAATTGTACTTTGTATTCATTTTGATTCATGAATAAAAGACATATTTTGCTTCATGATGGTGTGTCCCTTTCAGTAAATGCATTTTGTGGATAATCTATTTTGATTTCTCTGTAGGACAGCGATGGCTTAGGATTCAGGGTTAAGATCTACCTCCTAAGGCTTTTCAATTTTATGAGCCGTGAGGGTCTCATAAAGAATTTTCTCCCTACAGGTCGAGAGGATCCCGTAGGTATAATTTCTCCTTAGGAATTGTGAAGATTCCTAAGTGCGTTCTCTTCTGAGAGTTGTAAGGATCTCCCAAAAGAGTTTTCTCCCTTGCGAGTCGAGAGGACCTGTAAGTAATGGATAAGATTGACATTATCCGCATTTCACGGGGTCAGGGGTTGCTCTGGCCATTTCCCACGCGGTCAAGATTGAGTTTAGCCGTGTTCTATGGGACCGGGATTTGCTCTGGATGCTTCCCACGGGGTCAGGATTGACATAGTCGTGTTCCGCAGGAACCAGGGTCCGCTCTGGACGTTTCTCATGGGGTCAGGATTGATATAGGCCATGTTCCACGTAACCAGGATTTTGCTCTGGATGCTTCCCACGGGGTCTGATTGACATAGCCGTGTTCTGCAAGGACCAAGCTCCGCTCTGGATGCTTCCCACGAGGTCAGGATTGACATAGCCGTGTTCTGCGAGGACCAGGATCCGTTCTGGACGTTTCCCACGGGGTCAGGATTGACATAGGACGTGTTCCACGTGACCAAAAATTTACTCTGGATACTTCCCACGGGGTCTGATTGACATAGCCGTGTTCTGCGAGGACCAGGCTCCGCTGTTGACGTTTCCCACGGGGTCGGGATTGACATAGGCTGTGTTCCACGTGATCAGGAATTTGCTCTGGATGCTTCCCACGGGGTCTGATTGACATAGCCGTGTTCTGCGAGGACCAGGCTCCGCTCTGGACGTTTCTCACGGGGTCAGGATTGACATAGGCCATGTTTCACGTGACCAGGAATTTGATCTGGATGCTTCCCACGGGGTCGGTTTGACATAGCTAGGTTCTGTGAGGACCAGGATCCGCTCTAGACGTTTCCCACGGGGTCAGGATTGATATATGCCGCGTTCCACGTAACCAAGAATTTGCTCTGGATGCTTCCCACGGGGTCTGATTGACATAGCCGTGTTCCGCGAGGACCAGGATCCGCTCTGAATGTTTCCCATGGGGTCAAGATTGACGTAGGCCGTGTTCCACGTAACCAGGAATTTGATCTTGATGCTTCCCATGGGGTCTGATTGACATAGCCGTGTTCTGCGAGGACCCGGCTCCGCTCTGGACGTTTCCCACGGGGTCAGGATTGACATAGGCTGCGTTCTACGTGACCAGGAATTTGCTCTGGATGCTTCCCACGGGGTCTGATTGACATAGGCCATGTTCTGCGAGGACCAGGCTCCGCTCTGGACGTTTCCCACGGGGTCAGGATTGACATAGGTCGTGTTCTTCGTGACCAAGAATTTTGCTCTAGATGCTTCCCACGGGGTCTGATTGATATAGCCGTATTCTGCGAGGACCAGGCTCCGCTCTGGACGTTTCTTATGGGGTCAGGATTGACATAGGCCGTGTTTCACGTGACCAGGAATTTGCTCTGGATGCTTCCTACGGGGGCGGTTTGACATAGCCGTGTTCTGCGAGGACCAGGATCCGCTCTGGACGTTTCCCATGGGGTCAGGATTGATGTAGGCCGCGTCTAGTCCGCTCTGGACGTTTTCCATGGGGTCAGGATTGACGTAGGCCGCGTTCCACGAAACTAGGAATTTGCTCTGGATGCTTCCCACGGGGTCTGATTGACATAGCCGTGTTCTGCGAGGACCAGGCTCCGCTATGGACATTTCCCACGGGGTCAGGATTAACATAGGCCGCGTTCCACGTAACCAGGATTTTGCTCTGGATGCTTCTCACGGGGTCTGATTGACATAGCCATGTTCTGCGAGGACCAGGCTCCACTCTGGATGTTTCCCACGGGGTCAGGATTGACATAGGCCGTGTTCCACGAAACCAGGAAAGGTTGACTCTCAGTTATTTGTGCATCGTCGAGTCATGGAACTGGGAATTTTGCCGCATCTCTGATTTGTTGATGTCGTGTCTGTTGAAATGAGACGGATATTGAGATGATCTCCAGGTTGTCTGTGAACCTTTGAGATTTGGCTTCTTCTTCTTATGGAGCCTGGGGGGAAGGTGTGATTCCTTCTTTGTTTGCACCCCTGGATTGTATACAGGGATTAATGTGATATCACCTGTAGGGCAAAAGTTTCATTCTTTCAAAAAAATAAAATTTATTTCTTTCCGCGATGCTCTATCATTTCAGTTTTTATATCGCGAAGGTCGCGATTGCCCAATCATTTCGGCTATTTTTCGCGGTGCCCAATCATTTCGGCTATTTATTTTATTTTTACTCGCTGCTTTTTATTGCGAGTTGCCCAATCATTTTGGCTATTTCATATGCATGTGTGGCTCGCTGGCTTTTGCCACGAGTTTTGGGATTTGACACCAATTTCGGCATCAGCATCGCTGCAACTGGGATATTGCCAGGAGCGAATCATCATTTGCCTCTGTCGACGTCGAACAAAGGTGGCTTAGCAAACAGGGTTAAGATCCTGTCGACTAAGGCTTTGACTTCATGAGCCGTAAGGGTCTCATAAAGGTAGTTCTCCCTACAAGTCGTGAGGATCTCGTAGGTGCGTTTTCTCCTTAGGAATCGTGAGGATTCCTAAGTGCATGGTCTCTTATAAGTCGTAAGGATCTTACAAGAGTGCTTTCTCTTTATAAGTCGAGAGGGCTTACAAAGGGGGTTCACTGTGCAAACATATCCCTAGTCACGGATGAGACTTTGTTGGGGAAATATTTATTCGCGCCCGTGGATTGTATACAAGGGTCAGCATTGAGCCGCTTGTAGGGCGGCATTGGAGGTTGTGATGGCTTAAGAACATGTTCAGATCCCTGTAGCTTAAGGCTTTTGAATCCTATGAGCCGTGAGGGTCTCAAAGGAGGGTTCTCCTTACGAGTCGTGAGGATCTCGTAAGTGTAATTTCTCCTTAGGAATCATGAGGATCCTTAAGTGTGTTGGTCCCTTGTGAGTCGTAAGGATCTCACGTAGGTGGTTTCTTCTTACAGGATCGAGAGGACCTTGCAAGTGTCTTTTAACGAGATTGCGTCCTTTCGGGTTTTCACAAAACTCGCCGGTAGCCCTGCTATTTTTACTCATGGAGCCCTTTCGGATTTTCATCCGTGCCCATTTGCTTATGGACATACTGTTTTCTTTTTTTTATTTCTTTTTTTTATTTTATTATTTTTTGTGTCAGCCTTGGAATGCTGCAGTCCACAGTAGTTTATCGACGTCTCGGACAATAGCCAGTTTTAGGACATAGTGGTCCATTGTTAGTTTGAGGACGTTTCGGTCCGATAGCCGGCTACTACTTATAGAGTTGGGCTCAGGAAGATAGCGAGCGGACATAGTCGTCGTCATCTATCGTTGACCAAAGCCGTGACTCATCAGGCATAGTATTTATTTAGGAAGCGACCGTTTATTGGCCTGAAAGGTCTTTCACTATGCATGTCCATGAGTAGGTAAGCTCCACCCTGGTAGACTTTGTCTATGATAAACGGGACTTCATAGTTCGGCTCGAACTTCTCTCGCTTGGCACGATTAGGGATCATGGGTCTCTTGACCACCAGCACGAGTTCGCCTTGGCGGAATGTTCTCGGCCTAGTCAATCTTTCATATGAGCGTGTCATCTTTGCTTTATAAGCCTCCAGATTTTGTTGCGCCATGAGCCGGGTTTCATCAAGGGCGTCGAGCTCCTCAAGCCGAAGGTGAGCATTTTCTTCATCTGTTAGCTCGTAGTAAACTGCCACTCGTAGAGAGGGTAACTCTATCTTGAGGGGGAGTACCGCTTCCGTACCGAATACCAACGCATACGGCGTTGTGTTCGTGGCTGTTTTGAACGTAGTTTGATACGCCCATAGAGCTTCATGCAGTCTCTCATGCCAGTCCTTCTTATTTCGAGACACCGTTATTTTCACGATCTTCTTCAAGGTCTTGTTGAAAGCTTCAGCTAGACCATTAGCTCGGGGATTATAGACTGAAGAGTATCTTCAGTCTATATTATGCTGTTGCGCAAAGCGGCTGATCTTGTGGCTCCTATAGGCTGGTCCGTTATCGGAGATAATCCGTCGCGGAATGCTAAACCGATAAATGACGTGCGTCTTGAAGAAATGGAGGATATTCTCCGTCTTCACTTCCCTCAGCGGTACTGCTTCTGCCCATTTGGAGAAGTAATCAGTTGTCGCCAAAATGAACCGATGTCCTCTGGATGATGCTGGTTCGATGGGACCGATTATGTCGGTTCCCCACATTTCGAACGGCCAGCTAGCCACCATTGGATGTAGTGGATTTGGATGTTGATGGATAAAGTCCCCGTGAATCTGGCACGAGTGGCACTGCATCGCGTATTCGAGGCAGTCCTGGATCATCGTAGGCCAATAATAGCCCATCCTTTTGATCTTCGGCTTCATCTTTGGGCCGGCATGGTGAGAACCGCAGAGTCCGTCGTGAGTTTCTTGAACGACACTCTTTGCCTCTTCAGGTCCCAGGCATCTTAGCCATAGAGAATCAAATGATCTCTTATACAGAGTATCATTAACAAAGGCGAAGGATAGAGCTCGTTTCATGAGCTGATGTCTTGAGGACGCATCTTCAGGCGTTCGACGGGATTTGAAGTAGTCTATAAATACTTCTCTCCAATCCGCAGCCTTTTCCTGATCTTTTATTTGTAGGGCTGTCTCTTTGGTCGCTTCTTTCTCCTCAGACGACTCCGGAGATATTTCTGCCGGTGCGAGAACCCGACGGCTTTGCATAACGATCCTCACGTCATCGAGGTTTTCGTCGGCCAGTTCTTTAGCGAGCTTGGCTAATGCATCCGCCTTACTATTTTCCGTATGCGGTATGCTTTCCAAGGTGTAGGAAGGAATTTAAGTCAGCAGTTGCTGCACTCTCTCGCCGTACTTCACCAACTCAGGCTTGCACGTTTGATAGTCGCCGTTTACTTGACTAACAACCAGTTGGGAGTCTCCATATATGAGGAGGTTTTCAATTCCCATGATCTCGAGACCTGCTATTAAAGCTTCATATTCGGCTTCATTATTTGTCCTCGGCTCTATTAAGGAGAAGGCAAAGCGCATTATCCCTCCTTATGGAGTCACGAAGATGAGGTCTATCCCGGATTTGATTATAGGGGTGCTTTGTTTGCGCTTCTTCATGGAAGATGCCCCATCAAAATAGAGTTCCCACTGGGTATCATCATTTCTTCTTTCTTCGTCGATTGTGTCAAACGCGTGCTCGTCTGGCAATTCGCAGTTCAAGGGAGATTCGGCAGGTATTGGATGCTCAGCGAGGAAGTCGGCGATGGCCTGGCCTTTCACTGCCTTGAGGGGTCGATAAGTTATCGAGAATTCCATCAAGAGCAGGGCCCATTTAGCGAGCCGTCTGTTAATATAGCCTTTGACATCAAATATTTGAGAGGATCCACCTTTGATATGAGATGGACCTCATGTGCCAACGCATAATGTCTGAGCTTCGTTATCGCGAAGATCAACGCCAGGCAGTGTTTTTCGATGGGGGAGTAGTTTCCTTCTGCCCCCAGGAGAACTCGACTCTCTCTCTTTCCCTTGGTCGTTTTCTTGTGCCCACAGCACGCCTAAAGAACCTTTGAGGGCTGTTGTGTACAGGACGAGAGGTTTTCCTTTAACGGGAGCGGCCAGTACTGGCGGATTCTGCAGGTATTGCTTGATTTCATCCAGTGTACTTTGACATTTGTGATCCCAGATGAACAGAGTTCCCTTCTTCATTAAGTGACTGTAGGGGCGGCACTTCCCGGAGAGATTGGCTATAAATCGCCGGATATACGCGAGCTTCCCTTGGAGAGACCGCAGTTGCTTGAGAGTCTTTGGCGAAGGAATTTCCATAATCGCCTTGATCTTTGACGGATCTATCTCGATGCCTCGGTGTCGGACGATGAATCCTAGGAATTTGCCCGAGGAAACTCCGAATGCGTATTTGAGAGGGTTCATCTTCAAGTTGTATTGCCGAAGGCGTTAAAATACGATCTTCAAATGCTCTGGATGTTCCTCGTATAATTTGCTTTTAACTATGAGGTCGTCGATATAACATTCGACGATTTCATGTACGAGGTCATCAAAGATCTTCGTCATGGCCCTCTGATAGGTGGCACCGGCGTTCTTCAGACCGAAAGGCATCACCTTGTAGCAGAATATGCCCAATGGGGTCCGGAAAGCGGTATGCTTCTGGTCTTCGGGATTCATCTTTATCTGATTGTATCCTGATGAGCCGTCCATGAAGGAGAAGACTTCGTGAGTGGATGTGTTATCTATCATCAGCTCAGTGACTGGTACTGAAAAGTCGTCCTTTGGGCAAGCTTTGTTGAGATCCCGAAAGTCCACACATATACGCACCGTCCCATTTTTCTTCATTACTGGGACGATGTTGGCAATCCAGTCAGGATACTGAACTTCTTGGATGAAACCAGAGTCGATTAGCTTCTTGACCTCGGCGTTGATGCTCATCTCGAGCTCGAGCCGCATTCTTCTCGGTGCTTGTTTGATCGGCTTGACGTCCGGAGATATTGCCAATTTGTGTACAGCAATCTCTGGATCTAGTCCTGGCATCTCGGAATAGTTCCATACGAAGCAATCTCTATGCTGCATAAGCACGTCCTTTAGCGTAGCCACCCTTTCTTCAGACAACAGCTCACTGACGAATGTCGGTCGCGGGTCACTTGTCGTCCCCAAATCAATTTTCTTGAGGTTATCTGCAGTAGTATGTATCCCATCTTCCAGCTCTTTCGGCGCCGGTGGAAACTCTGAGATCACCTCGCCGTCATCGTTTTCAAAGCACCAGGGGAGGTCATCTATATTCTCGGGCTCTTCTTTTGACAGCGTTATCACGTGACAGGTACGAGATCGTTTCCAAGATCAATGTTGATCTGGTTCTACTCTCGCTATACGCGTCGCTTTCGGTTCATGCCTTTATGGTGGGCTTACCCTCTAACCGCTGGATAGAGCGAACCTGCCTTGTTGATATTGGTCTTCGACCCAGTTCTTGAATGTGAAACAGTCTTCGAGAGGATGTCCTATTGCTCGGTGATTGGAGCAATAGTCTGGGTGGGAGATCTCGTTCGCTTGCTCGGGGTGTTTGGACTCCGGGAGTGTCATCATCTGATATTTTACGACGAGATCTAATATCTTCTTTGTCTTGTCTTGGGGAAAAGAATATTCCCGACCCATATTCTTTATAAGGGACGGATCCCGGCTGCTCGACTCTTACTCCCGTGGCTTCTTAGACCCGCTTGGCTGCTGTCGAACGTTTTTTCCGTTCTTTAGTTTATTTTTGCCTCTGCGCCGGGTCTTTTGTATGGCGGGCTGGCGACAAGGAGCATTGTCATTCTCCACGGCCTGCTGAAAGAGGCGTTGCGTCCTGGCTTTCTCGTAAATGGCCATTTCACGGTTATGGTCATCCCGGACCTTTTGACCCGCTTCCCTTATTAGCTTGTCCATCCATTCTTCAAACGACGGACCCGGCATTCTAATGGCAGGATCTCATTTTGGTTCAGGGTCGGCGTCTTTTAACAGGGCGTCTCCTTCTTCATCGAAGTCATGTATGACGTAGCTACCATGGACTCGTTCCCGTTTCTTGGATTAGACATATCCAAGCCCGACCGTTTCCATTTTTTCGTTAGGAAATTTTCGCTGAGTTCCAGGGACGTCCCAAATCCTGTTGTAGAACCGAGCTTGTCGAGCGGTCTGTTTGAAGGGTACACCTTGGTGCCTCAACAGTCTTCTCAAGCCTTCTGTGTAATATCTAGGCAGACAGATGGGCTGGAGCTTGTCAAGTGTAGAATCCGCACCATGCCAAATTTCTTTCTCCACTTTGGTTTCCGTGGATTGATAAAAGAGGATCGCACTTTCATCTCTTCGCCTGGGAGGGACGTAGAATATTTGCAGTTCCTGCACACTATAGGTACCAAGCGCGTCGACCTCTTTGTAATGCTCTTGTGGAACCATGGCAATTTGCAAACTCCGATCATTGCTAGCGAGGGCTTGCATTGATGACCGAGCGGGAAATACAGCGTTGACCTCATCTTCAGAGTCGCTGCCAAAGATCAACATAGGGGTGGACGGTCCTGGCTTGTTGCATTGGGGCGACCCTGAATAAACTATCTCTTCTTCCTCCTCGGTATCACTCCCGAAGACCAGAATAGTAGTGATGGCTTTGTTCTTCGGTTTGTGACATCTTTCCGTGTCCTCAAAATCTGGTAAGAAGTATTTTGCATCCTCATATTTGTGAACTTCGTTTACGGAGAATGGGTTTAGCTCCCCCATCACAGTGTACTCGAGACCATCTTTGAAGTACTTCATACACTGATATTGTGTAGAAGGGATAATGTTGTACTCGTATAACCAAGGCCTGCCGAGCAAAGCGTTGTAGCAAGTCTTGGCGTCAATGACATGAAACTTGATGTCCGTGATAAGTAGCCCAAAGTATAGTGTCAATATTACAGACCCGAGCGTCCGTGATGACTGGGAGTCAAACCCGGAGATGGTGATCTTATCACGAGCGAGATGCTGAACGCTCATGCAGATTTCCTTCAACACTCTCATATTGAAGAGATTGACGGAGGACCCATTATCAACCAGGATTTTTCCTATCTTGACATCATGACAGCATCCGGAGACATAAAGGGGACGGTTATGCTCGCACGTCCTGAGGAGGAGATCTTCATCGCCAAAGGTGATATCGGCTGTGTGCACTTCTTCCAGCTCGTCTTTCATCTTTTCTTCGGAAAGGAAAGCTTGAAATTGGTCGGGCTCTTGTAATGCCCTGATCAGCGAATCTCTCGCCTCTTTGGATAACAGAAGAGTGTCGAGAATGCTGAGCTGCGAGGGTATCTTTCTCAGGTGTGCAAGAACGTTGTAATCCACCTTACTTTTTTTGGGTGGGTCCTTGGCTGCCAGCTCTTCGACGACTCAATCATCGAGGGCGATATCCTTAGGAACCTTTTCTTTCCCCTTATCCTTTTTATTAGATCCCTTGTTGCAGATCCGAGATTCTTTTCAGGCAGCGTGCGATTGCGCAGCTGAATGTTCTCACAGCTCTTTGGTTCTTCCTCTTTTCCTGAGGTGGATTCTTTAAAGAGAGGGCCAAGAGTCATTTTTTCGTCAGAGTCGCTCCCGAAGGTGAGAACTTACGATGCCCTAGCGTTGACCATGTGACAGTTGCCGGTAGTTCTTTTATGCTCCTCGGTCGTATTTCTTTGCTCCCGACGAGTCTTGCGTTTCATCAGCTTGAAATGTTGCCGGTGAGCAACATATCCCTGCCACCATCTTTTAAAAGCGTTGCACTCCTCGATGGGGTGCGCAATCTTTCGATGATATATGCAGTAGCTAGGATGTGTTTCCGCTTCACCAAGAGCGTTCCCTTCAGAAGGTGGCAGCTTCATTCCCATCGATATGGCTTTGGCGAACCTCTTCCTCGTCTTGAACCTGCTTTTATTTGCGGTGGATGTACTTTAATCTGGCGGGGGTGTTTCAACCCTTTCGTCCAGTCGCCGGCGTTCAAATATGGCCATCTCACACTCTCGAGCAGCTTTGCTTTTAAGAAGAGCTTCGTCCAGGAATACATCAATCATTTCGTCTGATGGCCCTAGAAGTTCCGGCTCAGGACCTGCCCCCAGTTTCTTTGTGTAAGGAGCTTCTTCATCGTCTATCGACGAGTGAGAGATCATATAGCAACTTGCCACATAATCTTCAGATTCATCCGACGAGTCTTCTCTATTGTCATCATCTCCGTTCTCAAGGACGTGGCTGAGAAATTCTTGGAGTGTGACTGGAGTCCGCGCTTTTTGATTGTATTCTTCCAGCGCGTCGATATATTTTTGCAGGCCCGTGTGCTTGTCACCAGGCTTCACAGGCTTCCTGGATTTCTTTTTCTTCTTCGAAGACTTTGACGGCTGGGTGTGAGTGCTTTGGCTATCACCACCAATTTTTAGAGTTGGGCGCGGTTTCAGCATTCCCTCGATGATCTCGAGTTCCAGTGGATTTTTCCACCTGATCGCTGGGCATGTTTGGAGATTCTTCAGCAATTCTTTTAGTCTTGGCTGAAAGAACGACCTCTCCTGGAGCTTCTTCTACGAAAGAACATGATGCCCCCGGTGTGTCCGTCTTCTTGGGAGTGTGAGGCTGTGGCGGGTTCACCTTCCAATTCTCGGACAGGGCAAATTTGCCCTGTTGGTATTGATCATCGATCCAGCCTTTAAAGATGAAGCAATTTTCAATTGGATGGTTTACCGTTTGATGGTAGGGGCAATAATTGGGACTATTAGCCTCACCAGGTTGTAACGGTCGTTTTGGATTCGGCAGATTGATAAGCCTGTTGCGCACCGCCAGCTTAAACAATCTCCTCGTTTTGTCCCGGGGAAACGAATAAGGGCACTTCATCTTCTCATTATAGAATTGTCGTCTCTCGTCTAGTCGATCCGTTAATTTTGGACCACTGGGCTGCTGTTGAGTATTCGTGACGAAGGTCGCCTTCCCTTTACCCTTTTCGTTTCGCGGCTCCGGCTTCGAAGGAGACGGTCTATGACCCATCTGGTCCATTTGGGCCAGTTTGTCGATCAGGGCCTGGAATGTGGTCGGCTTGAAGAACATCATGAATTGGGAAATAGTTGCTTGAGGGTCAAGAGTGCCCACGAACATGCCCACTGCCGGCGCTTCCTCGATGCGCTGCTCACATTTTGACCATAAATTTCGCCATCGTATTGCGTATTGCACCCACGTTTCACCTGGCTTCACCCTGACATTGATCAATGCCGTTATTGGGGTGCGTTCACTAGCACTCACGAAACGCTGGGTGAATAGTAGCTCCATCTCTGCAAAAGTTTTGACGGAGTCGTTTGGAAGTTCAGAATACCACTCGAAATGCCGTCTCCGACAAACTACCAACAAACTGGCGGAGCAGAAGTTTATCATCACGCCCGGTGTTGCCGCACAAGGCTCTGAATTGAGCGACGTGCTGATGCGGATTTCCCGTCCCTTTATATACGTGAAATTTAGGGATCTTATATCCCGGCGGGTACCTTATTTGGTCATACCAGCCTGGATATGGTCATCCAGTTTTAACAAATTGGCCGGCTGCTTCATTCGCCTGGTGAGCTCGTATTTGCTGAGCGATGTAATCATCCAGGGCAGCTTTGGAGATGGTCTCCTCTTTGGCTGCTGAAAGAGCCGGAGGAGGGTTCGATGTCTCCCCTCTGTCGTCTTCAATGATAATCGGGGGATCTTCAGCTGGTGGTTCTGGCTGTAACATCATCCCAGCCATGTCTTGGAACAAAAGAGCCATCCGTTTTATATTGGTTGCCTGCTCCGCAGCCTCTTTTTCTTTCCTTTCGATCATTCTTCGGAGGAATTCAGTATTAGTCTCTTGTTCCCGATGCTGCTCTAAGGACTCTGGATTTTCTTTTGGCCCAGTAAGTGCGGCCATTGCAGTCAGTATCTCCTGAAGTTTCTGCTGCTGTTGTTCCTGAGCCTTCATTATCGATCGGGTAAGCGGTCGATGACCCGTAGAGCACGGCTTTCCTCTTTTCCGGAAGCTATACAAACAGTATGCACCATCATGCCCCCAGACTTAGGGCGTTTAGGTTCGGTATCTTTGCGGTTCGTCGCGGACACGGGGGCTTTCTCCGGCCTCCTTCTCTTTTGAGCGGTTGACGTTGAGGGAGCCGTTGCAGCGGGCACCCAGAAGGATGACGCCTTCTGTGGTACCACGAGATGGCTCTTTTCTTTCTGAGCTTTGAGCTTCTTTGGCCGGCGAGAGTAGTCTTGGTTAATCACTGATTCCTGGACCTGTCGCCAGACTTTATAAATTTTGGAGGATAGCCGCTGAGGGGGCTGCTCCGTCTTCTTTTCTGTAGTAATCTCCATAGGTGGAGGAGATCTCTTCAGCACGGCAGTCGGAGAGTTCTTGCGAACCTTCCTAAGCGGTTCAAAGTTGTTCCCAGTTGGAACAGCAGTATTGATTTCCACCATCGGAGCTGGTGGAGTTAGTCCAGAAGGGAAGCTGTCCCCAGCCTTCCTTACTCGGCGCCAGTGGCAACGTCGAGCATGTCGTGCGGATGGAATTGTTTCAGCTGTAGGGGTGAGTTCGTCATGCCCCCTGTGTTGGCGAAGGGTTGTCGCCGGCGTCAGCCTCTTAAAGACCGATGTCCGTTGAAAAGCAACGTCCAATCTGTCAAAGACAGAACTCTGGACAGGAGAAGCAGCTTTAGGGACTTCGCCTGGAACAGGAGCCGGAATGGCCAGCCTTGTGAAGACTGACTTCTTGGCAGAAGAAGCCTCTCCGGTGATTTCGTCCTCTTGAACCGGGATGGCTATCCGCTTAGGGATGGCCGCTTCAGGTATCGCGGGCTTGTTAGCGTTCTGGCCCAGTCTGCTGAAAACTAAGGCAGTGGAGTTAGGCGACCCGTTGAGAGGGGCCGCGGTAATGGTAAGTCGATCAAAGACCGACTTCTTTGGGGCTTCTTGCGGTAGCATCGGGGCATTGAAGCTCATGGGTGGGATCATAGTCCCAAAGAACAGCCCAGTGGTGGCCTGAGTTACTTAGTCTACCGGTATCGTGAACAGGGAGGCCGCCTGGGGCCCGTAAGTTACACCTCCAGATGAGGCGGAATGGGAGTTGCAGTTGCAGCTGGACCATTTTGTGCAGGTAGAAGCCATTGATCTTTCATTTTCTGCACAGAGCAAGACACCAAATCTTAGTACCTCGAATCCAAGGGCAACTATATCAAACCGCGATTCGTTCGAAAACACGACACACGAAGTGTGGAGTGGAAAGAGGAAAAGGTCCCACCGGGGGTGCCAGAATCTGTTCCCCGCCGAAAACCGGGAAGACAAACGTCTTGCCTGAATTTAGGGGCAGATGCTAATAGGTGCTATCCTTCCACCTCTCCGAAGATACCAAGTTGATTTATGACACCACGTATCAAAGGTTTAAACGGATGCGGCCGATATAGCAGATTTCGTTAGATTCCCCCTCATTTGAGGGGATTCTGATTATGGGGACGCTCTTCCCTGCAGGCGCAAGCCCCTGCAGTTAATTACGCTACCGCATCGCGGTAACAACTTTATCCTTCTCCAGATGGTCACTTCGTGTCATGGGTGTTTGTTTGTTTTTTGGTTGCCCGTAGATTGTATACGGAGACTAATTTATGTCGTCGTCCGTAGGGCGTGGACTAGTCCAAATCCGTATTTTCTTAGATTTGGGTTTGGGGGTTGGGTTTAAGGATACGTTAGTCTCATTTGAGACTGAGATCAACTTAAACGTTTGTTAAGGATACATTAGTCTGATTTTAGACTAAGATCTACTTAACGGGATCGTTTAGATCTAACAAAAGAGCATTTGGGCTCTATTGTTTAGCTTAGGGACATTGCGGTCGATTACCAGTTTAAGGACATGGTGGTCCAATGTTAGTTTAAGGACATCTAGGTCTAATGTTAGTTTAAGAACATCTCGGTCCAAGGTTAAGGATATCATAGTCCGTGAGCTTAAAGACATCACAGTCAAGGTTAAGGACATCATAGTCCGTGAGTTTAAAGACCTCACAGTCAAGGTTAAGGACATCATAGTTCGTGAAATGTGTGGCTGTCGGGACCCATCACCTCGCTGAAGACGTTGAAGGATTACAACGACAAATATCAAAAGAGTGAAGAGATATACCCTTGAACCAAAGTTGATTGGGAGATCTATAGTCCAATTTGAAACTAAGATCAATTAATTAGATTATGAGCACATTGGCTCAGTTAAATCTGAATTGAAGACTTATGGCCAATTTGGGCTAAGTCCAATTAAGTTTGAAATATTGGCCCTTTATTGGGCTATTGAACATTTGCCTGGGTTCAGCCCCTCATTATTTAGCAATGCTAAACAAGAGTTTGAAGGCTCTGATAACATTTTGTCTTTGGCTGAGCATTTAAACATTATAGTTCTGCATTTTAAGGCTCATTTGAAGGGAAGATTTGCCTCTGGAAAACTTAGCCAATTTAGGCTAAGCTGGTTTGAAAGTAGTGTTAAACACTAAAGGACATCTGGCGATCACGTGTCCTCACGTGATGTATTTAAAATAGTGTTAAACACTGGAGACAAAATACTCAAAATAGTGTTAAACACCAGAAAGGAAGGGGTCATGTGGGGTCACGTGAGGCGCCTAAAGATGGGGCCAGACCTCCTTTATTTTATTATCAGAATATTCAAATAAGTGTTAAACGCTTTTAATCTTCAAGCCATCACGTGTGGGCACATGATGGGTATCCATGTATTGATTATTAAAGTGTTTATTAGGGGTCACATGAGGACACGTGAGAGCGCCCAAAATCAGTACTGCCTTTGCCTTTGTTCTCTTTGTTTTGAAGGTCACGTAGGAGCACGTGAGGCATTGCCTCTAGGCTAATTCCTTCTTATTTTGGGGAGTCTGTTTAAGGGTCACGTGGGAACACGTGACCTAGTTTTGTTCATTCTTTTCTGATTATTGAGGATGGGGGTCACGTGTCACCACGTGACCCGGTTCTTTACATGCATGGAGAGCTTTAAGTCTCTTGTTTTAAGAATTAAATTCTCTGTAGAGTTAAACCCTAATTCTGTTTTAGGGGAATTATATTCCTGTGAATTTGGGAGAATTAAATTCTCATATAGGGTTAAACCCCGGTTCTGTTTTAGAGGAATTAAATTCCTGTGAATTTGGGAGAATTAAATTCTTATATAGGGTTAAACCATAGTTTTATTTGGAGGAATTAAATTCCTATGAATTTGGAGGAATTAAATTCCTTAAACTCAAATTCTCCCTCTAGGTCTTGGATCTGCATGGCAGAATCTCCCCGATGAGAATTAAATTCTCAACTTGTGGGGAGATCTGCTTCTGCAGATCTTCAACCAAAGGAAGAACTAAGTTCTTATTCAGAAGAGTTAAACTCTTAAACTTGAGAATTAAATTCTCTTTTATTTTAAGCTTAGATCTCTTTCCCCTTTCTCACCTAGGGTTTCTTTTCTCTGAAAGGAACTTCTTTTCTCTCTTGAGAATTAAATTCTCCTCTCTTTTCTCTCTGTTGTTGTTTTTATCCAGAAAATCAAAATTCCAAAGATCCCTTCTCTTCTCTTCTTGGCTCCTATTTATAGGAGAAAGAAAAGAATCAATTTGGTTTGTGAATCTTTCATTGAAAGATTTTGGTTATTTTTGTAACTAACATGATCTTTTAGACCACTCAGTGAATTTTATTCACCATTGGATTTTTAATCCAGAAGATATTCTGTTTGTTATTCTTGGTGAATTTCAGGGAAATATTTTCTTGTATAAAATCTTTCCATAAATTGGTGATTTTTAATCACCATTGGATTTTTAATCCAACGGTGCTCTATTTTACAGAGCACCATCTTTTTTTGTTTGGAAAGATTTAAAGAAATATTTTCCTACTTAGGGTCTTTGATTTCCCTTAATTAGAATTCAATTCTATTAGTTTAGAAGGCTTTTAAAAGTCTATCACGTGTTGGCACGTGATCCCATTATTTGATTATTAAATAGAATTTAATTCTATTGATTAAAGAGCTTAGGAGCCCATCACGTGTTGACACGTGACCAGAATTTAATTCTGTTTTCAGGGAGCTAAGGAATCATCACGTGTCAGCACGTGACTCTTGGTGACGTGTGAGCACGTGACGCCTCATTGAAGTTTTTCCTTGCTGTTTTGTTATATTTTGTTTGGCTAGAATTTAATTTTATAAAGTAGAGATCACAGGAACCTATCACGTGTCAGCACGTGACCCTTGGTCACATATGAGCACGTGATGCCCCATTGGGGAATTTCCTGATATTTTATCAAGGAACACCCATCTTTAAAAGTATCGCGTAGAGGCTGCACCGTTTTTATGGATTATTTGCCGATGGTGAAAACCTTATCGACAAAGGTCATGCCATCTCCAACCATACGCGGACGAAGGAGCAAACCCCTAGCCTCCCGCTGTGACAGATTTAAAACAGACGCGTCAACTAGGCGCATAATCCGAGAGAAGTTGTAACTGTCGAAGAAACGAGGTCGTTTATGGGCACTAAAAGAGCCGAGTACGTGCAGCTCGATCCATGACGTAAAATAATACAGCGAGAAAGTGACGGGCTGTACCCCCGGCTAAGTGGTGTTCGCCGCTAAGCAGAGACCATGGTACAGGTGTGCTAACCCAGCAATCCCGATAGCTACTTACATTCCCGCAACCATACGATAGGCTGGGTAAAAGAATGATGGCCTCATATAATGAGGGTGCATTAGAAACACGAACCAGTTCAGCCATAAGCCAATGAACCCTGGCACGAACGTCTCTTCATCGATGTCCGGAGCAGCAAGCTCCGCGAAGGGAACGACAGGAGCAGCCGGACTAAAGAAACTTTTTTAATCCACCTCCGCCGTCGGTTGGTTATCCAAACAAAAACCAAACGGATCGTCAAGCTTGGCGAACAGCGCGGCTTGCTTCGATAAGACTTCCGGACGAAGAAAGCGAGCGATGAAGTCTGCGTAGCTGACTCCATGCCCTCCGGACTCCAGAAATAGACTTTCATATATATTCAACACCTTGATCAAGTTCGGGAATTGGTGTTGAATGGCGTTCTCCGGGGTAAGACCCATTACCACTGATTTGGTGGCAAAGATATACTTGGCCGGAGGAAGCAACTCCTCGCAGTGTTCTCCCCTGACGGGTAAGCCAGAGATCTCTGCAAACTCCTCTAAAGATGTTGAGACTTCTCGATCCGACAAAAGAAAGGTGCTGGTCGGAATATTCCATTGCTCCAGAAAAGCCTTGACCCACCATGCAGGAGGCGCGGAATATTGAAAGAGAGACGCATAAACGGCGGGGTACAACCCAAGCTTCAGTAGCAACAATCTCTTGGCCGACAAAATGTAGCGGGCCCACTGCAAATACCCAGCTGGATGACGAGGAATTAGGCCTATCATGTACGACTGTCCCTAAGGGCGTGACTCGCCCTGACATATACGCCGCCCCAGAGTATCCAAAGCCGTCGGCGGCTGTACGGGTATCACGGCCATAGAGGGTTGAAGGCAACCCTATGAGGTCCAGTTGACCTCCTTCATGGCATAGTTCACCAGAGGTGCGTCAGCATAAAGGATCGTCGAAATAGGCTCCGAAGGTACCGCGCAAGAAAAGATCCGCCGACCCCTGATGATCTGACTATACCATATTCCCCATAAATGAAGATTCTTTTGCTCCGGGTCGTGATCTTTGATCAATGTGAAGACTTCCCTGTCCACAGGCGCTTCAGGGAATCCACTTTCCGAACGGACGAACGGGAAAGAAATGTCAAAAGACATAGTACCTGCGCGAAAAAGAACAAAAATTAGCCGTTAATGCTATAGTTTAAGTTTTGTCACTTGGTACTTTAAATTCGTACTGCACTGCAACGCGGTGGAAAGGGACCCACACAATCTAAATGATGGCTCATCATTAATAAAACAGTCTCATCATTTGATGAGACAGTCATTAAATGAGAAAATCCTAAAAAGATTCTTATTTAATGAGGGCTCCTTGGGCCAAGGAGTAAATCTCCCTTGAGAGCAGCGCTCTACAACAGATATGACATCTGTCATAATTAATGATGAAGGGAATAAAATTTCCCCCAAAAATTCTAAAGAGCAATGCTCTGTAAAGAAGATAGAATAATCCATCAAAAACCCTAAAAGCAAAGTTTTACTGAGTTAAAAACTCTGAGATCTGCAAGATGAACTCTAAGAGTTCTTCTTTAATGGGTTAAGAAACCCTAAGAAAGATCTCTTTAGATCTTTGATTTCAAGAGAGCAAAGCACTGTTAAGAAAACCATAAAAATTTCTTTAAATCTATAATCTGAAAAGAGTAAGGCTCTGTTAATGGGTGAAACCGTAGATTATGAAGTAATCCCTTCAAAGATTTAATCTTTACCTAAAATTTTCGACAAGGTTCTGTCTCTAAGAGAGTTCTTAAGACAAAGAGCTATGCTCTGAAAGAGAATTAATTCTCAAGAGAAAACAAGAAGATGAACAGAGATCATCTCAAGGGCCAAAGGCCCTATTTATAGGCACTGAGAGCCGTTTCAACTTCTAAGTTGATCTAATGGCACAGATGCTGCCACCGCTGCACTCACGTGTAAACCACGTGAGCGCAACGGGGGGAGGGGGGCATTTGTTTCCCCCAATCAGAGCAAAACTCTGTTCAAATTTTGAAATTTGAAATGAAGCGGCGCTTCATAAAAGCGCTCGCGCTAAATGCGCCAGCGCTAAGAGTCTAAGACTCTGATGCAGCGCTCACGTGCGAAGCATGAGAGCGCTAGCGCTAAGTGCGCTAGCACCAAGAGTCAAAGACTCTGATGTAGCGCTCACGTGCAAAGCACGAGAGCGCTAGCACTGGAACTAAATGTTCCTCACCCTTGGATCAAAGATCCAACAAAGATGACTAAAAGTCATCAAATTACCTCTGAAAATTAGAGCACCGTTGGATCAAAGATCCAATGGTGATTAAAAATCACCAAGATACAGAATAAGTTCTGTATGGGAAAAGATTTTCCCAATCTTGTTAAAAACAAGAAAATTGCTTTCTGTAAAACAGAAGCTCTTGGATCAAAGATCCAACGGTGGGAAACATTCCCAAATCAATTAGAGAAAAGATCTCTTCAACTGATTCAACAAATCAGCCTCCCCTATATAAAGGCCCCAAGACTTCAAGTCTGGCACAGAGAAACCCTCCACAAACTTTGAGAAATTTCAAAGAGAAGAATAAGCTCTCGGAAGAAGAATTTCTTCATGGTAAATAAAACAGAGAGATAAAAGCATCTCATCAAAAGGAAGAAGAACTTAGTTCTCTTTCTAGATCATAGATCTATAAGACAGATGTCTTTCACAAAAAGAGATTGGAGCATCTCATCATAAAAAGGGAAGGAGAAAAACTTAATTCTCTTCAGATCATAGATCTACAAAATAAAGACGAAGTCTTTCACAAAAACAAAGAGATCATAGTATCTCATAAAAAAGAGTAGAACATAGTTCTCAGATCCATGAGACAAAGTCTCTTATAAACGAGAGTTTAATTCTCAGAACGCAGAACTGATCAAAACTGTCTAAAAAGAGCCTTAGCGCTCCAAGACTGGCGCACAGCGCCGCAGCGCTCCTAGTGCTCCAATTTAAAGAAGCGCCTCAGTGCTCCAAGTCTGGCGCACAGCGCCGCAGCGCTCCTAGCGCTCCAATTTAAAGAAGTGCCCTAGCGCTCCAAGTCTAGCGCACAACGCCGCAGAGCCCTAATGCTCCAATTTAAAGAAGCGCCCAGCGCTTCAAGGTTGGCGCTTAGCGCCAAGCACACCACGTGTTCCTCACGTGTGCACAATTTCACAAGAAGCGCTCTGCACTCGTTAATTGGCGCTCAGCGCCAAGCGCTCCACGTGCTCCTCACGTGTGCACTATCTCACAAGGAGTGCTCTGCACTCATTAACTGGCGTTCAGTGCCAAGCGCGCCACGTGCTCCTCACGTGTGCGCTATCTCACAGGAAGCGCCTTAGCGCTCTAAATCTGACGCTCAGCGCCAAGCGCACCACGTGCTCCTCATGTGTGTGCTGAGGGAACATAAACTATTTTTTTAATAAAACCCCAGAGCCATAATGAGTGTTCAACACTCAATAAAATACAAAAAGGCTGTCAGAACCCAAAACCAATGTTCAACATTGTTAAATGAAAAAGGACCGAGCATAATTAAATGTCCAACATTTTGACTGAGTTGGCTGGGCCCAAGTAATTCAGATTAATTGAGCTCATATGCTTATAAATCTTGTTAACTGATCTTAGTCCCAAACTTGACTACAGATCTCCCAACCAACATTGGTTCATGGGTACATCTTTTCATATCTCTGATATATGTCGTTGTAATTCTTCAACGTCTTCAGAGAGATGGAGGGTCCCAAAACCAATAACTTTTGGTACATTCCTAAAACGGTTAAACCAAAACCACACAGACTATGACGTCTTTAAACTGGACTATGATGTCCTTAAACTTTACGGACTGTGGGGTCCTTAAACTCATGGACTATGATGTCCTTAAACTTTATGGACTGTGAGGTCCTTAAACTCTATGGACTATGATGTCTTTAAACTTTACAGACTATGACGTCTTTAAACTGTCACGGACTATGATGTCCTTAAACTTATGGACCGCAATATCCCTAAACTTAAACAAGAGAGCCCAAATGCTCTTTTGTTGGATCTAAATGATCCTGTTAAGTAGATCTTAGTCTAAAATTAGACTAACGTATTCTTAACAAACGTTTAAGTTGATCTTAGTCTCAAATGAGATTAACGATCCTTAAACCCAACCCAAACCCAAATCTAAGAAATACGGATTTGGACTAATCCACGTCCTACGGGCGACAACATAAATTAGTCTCCGTATACAATCCACGGGCAACTAAAAACAAAACAAACACACACGACACGAAGCGACCATCTGGAGAAGAAGAAAGTGTTTACCACGATGCGGTAGCGTAATTAACTGCAGGGGCTTGCGCCTGCAGGGAAGAGCATCCCCACAATCAAAAACCCCTCACAATGAGGGGGAATCTGACGAAGTCTGCTATATCGGCCGCATCCGTCCAAACCTCCGATGCACGGTGCCATAAATCAACTTGGCATCTTCGGAGAGGTAGATGGATAGCACCAAATAGTATCTGCCCCTAAAATTCAGGCCAGACGTCCCGGTCGCGTCTTTTCGGCGACGAACACCTGACACCGTAGAAAACGGAGCAAGTCAACGCTGACACCGCAGAGAAAGTCAACCCTGCCACCGTAGAAAACGGAGCAAGTCAATCCTGACACCGTAGAAAGCGGAGCAAGTCAACCACGACACCATAGAAAACGGAGCAAGTCAATCCTAACACCGTAGAAAACGAAGCAAGTCAACCCTGACACCGTAGAAGACGGAGCAAGTCAACCCTGATACCGCAGAAAACGGAGCAAGTCAACCACGACACCGTAGAAAACGGACCAAGTCAATCCTGACACTGCAAAAAACAGAGCAAGTCAATCTGACACCACAGAAAACGGAGCAAGTCAACCCTGACACCGTAGAAAGCGGAGCAAGTCAACCCTGATACCGTAGAAGATGGAGCACGTCAACCCCGACACCGCAGCAAGCGGAGCAAGTCAACCAATGACCTCCGTCTCGGGAGAAAGTCAACCCTTGACCTCCCCGTCGTAAAGCAATGCTTCGACTTGGAAATACGTCAACCAATGACCTCCCCGTCGTAAAGCAAAGCTTCGACTCGGAAATACGTCAACCCATGACCTCCCCGTCGTAAAGCAACGCTTCAATTCGGAAATACCTCAACCCTTGACCTCCCCGTCGGAGCAATGTTTCGATTCGAAAACAAGTCAACTCACCAACCACTTACGAGTCCTCTCGATTTGTAAGGGAGAAAATTCTCTTATGAGATCCTTACGACTCTCAAGAGAAAACGCACTTAGGAATCCTCACGACTCCTAAGGAGAAAATACACCTACGGGATCCTCACGACTCGTAGGGAGAAAAGTCTTTATGAGACCTTCACGGCTCATAAAGTTGAAAAGCCTTAGGCAACAGATCTGAACATGTTTCCTAAGCCATCGATACCCTACAAAGAGGTTAAGATGGACTGCTATCTACCATCTACAGACCATATTTGCCAAAATTACATGCCAGAGAAATGGAGGTGCTACTCAAGAGTACGTAAACTGCTTTGCGCCAAGTCAAAACAAAAAGGCATAACCCATGGACGTCAACCACATACTATGCAAGGCAGTAAAGAGAACATTTTATTCGCATCCAGTTAAGCGTTCGAAGCGTACCCACTCATGTATGTGCGAAAATATTTAATGCATAAAATAAACGCATAGAAAGGAAAAAAAATTTATTCGTACCTTAGAAAATTCTTACATTGATGAAAACAGTAAACAAAAACATCATTAAAATATTTACAATGGTAAAACACTAAATCTGGGACATGGATTAAGAAATTCAGAAGTAAGACCGTCTAAAATGCTTTTGGCTTCTCTGACCATTTTTGTGTGCATCCTCTCGCGAATGCAAGCGTAAGGATCCTCGCTTATGTCGTCCGTCCTCTGATAGGCAGCGATTATCGTCGTCTGTTGGAAAATTTGATGCAAGATTATCTCGCCGCCTCTTCGAGATCAGACCCATCAGATATACTGAGTACACTTTGTCTTCAGCATCATCCAGTGCCTTAAGCGGTATGGCTTCGTAATATCCAGGAAGTGCGTTCCAAATCGCTCTCACGACGATCTTCAAAAGAGCGAAGCGACGAGGAAGTAGTCGACCGTTGTATTCATCAAAGCGACTCATAATCTCAGCACATCGAGCATTTATAAACTCCTAGTTTTGACAACGGTTTTGTGCGCGAATGTCTCCATAAATAATTTCGTTAAGATCATACAGATGAGCGGCGATAGTGTCTGAAAAAGAAAATCAGTGAGAGTTTAACAGTCAGACTGATCAAGAAAATGCTTATTGAAACAGACACCGGAAATTAAACAACTCTTGATATCCTCACAGGGAAAACAAGTTCTGATTAAGATACCCAACAAATTCAAATTTGTGCAAATAAAGGAGAAATCCTAAAAAAGGATCCTCATTTAATGAGAGGCTCCTTGGGCCAAGCAGTTAAACTTCCTCGATAGCAGCACTCTTTAAACAAAGATGACACCTGTCAACTCTAATTATGAGGGGAATAAAAATTCCGCAAAATTTCTAAGAGCCATGCTCTGTGAAGATGATGGAACAGGTCATCAGAACCCTAAAAAGCAAAGCTTTTTACAGAGGTAAAACTCTGAAATTCAAATCTTAGAAACTCTAAGAGTTCTTCATTAATGGGTTAAGAAACCCTAAAAACTATCTCTTTAGATCTATGATCTAAGAAGAGCAAAGCTCTGTTAAGAAACCCTAAAAATACGTTTTTTAGATCTATGATCTAGTAAGAGCAAAGCTCTAATTAATGGGGTCGAACATGATTCTTACCAAATATTTGAACAAAGTTCTAACATAAAGAAAGTTCTTTGGGCAAAGATCTATGCTCTGAAGAGAGAATTAAATTCTCAGAAAAACAAGAAGGGGAGAAGATGAACAGCAGTCATCTCAAGGGCCAAAGGCCCTATTTATAGGCGTTGGAAGTCGATTCGGCTTCCAAGACAATCCAACGGTGGAAAGGCTACCACCACTGCACTTACGTGTGAGCCACGTGAGCGCAGCGGTGGGGGGCATTTGTTTCCCCCAATCAGAGAGCAAAACTCTGTTCAAAATTTGAAATTTGGACTGAGACAGCGCCTCACGTGCAAAGCTCGAGAGCGCTAGCGCCAGCGCTAAGAGTCAAAGACTCTGAGGCAGCGCCTCACGTGCAAAGCACGAGAGCGCCAGCGCCAAGAGCGCCAGCGCTAAGAGTCAAAGACTCTGAGGCAGCGCCTCACATGCAAAGCACGAGAGCGCTAGCGCCAGCGCCAAGAGTCAAACACTCTAAAGCAGCGCCTCACGTGCAAAGCACGAGAGCGCTGGCGCCAGAACTAAAAGTTCTCCACCATTGAATCAAAGATCCAATGAAGATGATGAATCATCAAATTACAGAATCAAATTCTGCTGAGGAAATATTCCTCGAATCTTTCTAAACAAGAAAGATTGTGCTCTGTAAATCAGAGTACCGTTGGATCAAAAATCCAATGGTGATTAAAAATCACCAAGATACAGAATAATCTCTGTATGGGAAAATATTTTCCCAACCTTGTTAATAACAAGAGGAAAATCTTCTGTAAAACAGAAGCCCTTGGATCAAAGATCCAATGGTGGGAAACATCCCCAAATCAATCAAAAATCTCTCAATGAGAGATTTCCTTAACTGATTCAACAAATCAGCCTCCCCTATATAAAGGACCCAAGACTTCAAGTCTTATACAGAGGAACCCCCCCATAAGTATCAAATCGAAAGAAGAAAAACAGAGGAACCTCCCCATAAGTTTCAAATTAAAAGAAGAAACAGAGAAGAACTCCCCCAGAAAACTTCAGAGTTCAAGACGAGAACTACCTCTCTTCAAGGTAAAGAAAAACAAAAGAGATCATAGCATCTCTTTATAAAAGAAGAACTTAGTTCTTAAATCCATGAGACAAAGTCTCTTATAAAGAAAAACAAAAGAGATCATAGAAGAACTTAGTTCTTAGATCCATGAGACAAAGTCTCTTATAAATGAGAATTTAATTCTCAGAGCACAGAACTGATCAGAACTGCCAAAGAAGCGCTTTAGCGCTAGCGCTATTTGATAAGAAGCGCCTTAGCACTTCAAGTCTGGCGCTCAGCCCCAAGTGCTCCACGTGCTCCTCACGTAAGCGCTGAGGAAACACAAAGTGCTCTTTAAATAAATCCCCAGTGCCATAAAGAGTGTTCAACACTCAATAAAAAACAAAAAGAAAGAGGGGCATCAGAACCCAAATCAATGCCCAGCATTGTTGAACAAAAAGGGACTGAGCCCAAAAAAATGTTCAACATTTTATTCAAAACTGAGTGGACTGAGCCCAGGTTGGCCACAAGTCCGTAATTCAAATCGACCGAGCCCATAGGTCTTCTTCCAAATTGGACTTAGTCCCAAACAAGATCATCAAATCTTTGATGAACATTCACTGGTTCAAGGGTACATCTCTTCATACCTCTTATATATATCGTTGTAATTCTTCAACGTCTTCAAAGAGATGGAGGGTCCCAATAACCAATAACTTTTGGTGCATCCCCAAACTGTTAAACCAAAACACCATAGACTATGATGTCTTTAAACCCTACGGACTATAAGGTCATTAAACTCATGGACCGTAATGTCCTTAAACTAACTGTGGACCGCAATGTCCATAAACTAAGACGATAGAGCCCAAATACTCATTCGTTGGATCTAAATGATCCCAAAATCCCGTTGAGTAGATCTTAGTCTAAAATTAGATTAACGTATTCTCGGCAAAAATTTAAGTTGATCTTAATCTCAAATGAGGTTAACGGTCCTTAAATCAAACCAAACCTAAATCTAAGAAAATACAGATTTGGACTAATCCCCGTCCTACGGGCGACAACATAAATTAGTCTTCGTATACAATCCACGGGTAACCAAAAATAAAACAAACACACACGACACGAAGTGAACATCTGGAGAAGGAGAAAGTGGTTATCGCTATGCGGTAACATAATTAACTGTATGGGCTTGCGCCTGCAGGGAAGAGCGTCCCCACAATCAAAAATCCCTCACAATGGGGGGGAATCTGACGAAATCTGTTACAACGGCCGCATCCATCTAAACCTCCGATGTACGGTGCCATAAATCAACTTGGTATCTTCGGAGAGGTGGACGGATAAAACCAAATAGTATCTGCCCCCAAAATTCAGGCCAAACGTCCTAACGTCCCGGTCGCGTCTTTCGGCGGTGAACATCATTAACTTTTACGTATAATACACATACTATTACTACTTTACACTAACTTGCTTAATACCTATCATTATAATACTTATTACTTATAAAACCATACATATTTATATTCTTGTGATCTTGTCTTCATGTCTATTTTAGGTACTAACTTATTAAATAGATGCTGCTAGCTATAATACTCTTAATATATAGTGGTATACTCAATATCCATTTTCCTTATATTTACCATTCATATGATTTTCCCCCCCACTCTTAAAACTATATATATACAAAGTCGTGTTACATGCTACTCATACTATATATATATATATATATATATATATATATATATATATATAAGAAATTATATTTGTATATATACCCTATATTTCCATATAGGGAAGACTTAACTATAATTGTGGTTTCGTAATGGTCCAGTGACTGCTCTGTCGTAGTTACTTAACCTACGAGCGATGACGTCTCCCCGTGGTCCGTATAAAGTCCATAGTTTAAGTTAATTCGGGTTGCTGTATTGTTTTACTGTTTTATGTATGAAATATGAATTTCTAGATATGCTGAACTGATAACACCTTGTTTAGAATAGACATATTTTCTAACCCCAGATTTCAATTTGAGCAAACTCAAGTTGCTGGAATATCTAAAAAGAGTTAACTACATTTTATTTCTAAATTAGTTTACCTGAAAAGTTATAGAAGTTTATGAAAATAGGATCCTAATAAAATGTGACGGATCTGGACTGCAGCAGAAACTATCTGTGCGGTTGAAGTAAAATAAGCATTACTTTTTACTCGTTTATCTTAATCTAGATTTTCTTGTTGAGAATCGTTCAAGATTCACAGACACTAAATTTTTTGTCTAATAGGGAAAACCAGAATCTGGACTAAAACCTATCAAAAATGTAAAATACTATCGGTGTACGAATTCTGAAATCTTCACTGGCCTGCTCTGCGTAGCGTTACGAAAACTTCTGTTCCTCTCTCATTAGGAACTTGATCGAGGCAAACTCAGTCTCGTTATTTACATGACTCTCGGAACTACAATTTACACTTTATATAAGAATCCATAATTCTAAACCAAAACCATAGATTTTTGCATACGAACTTATGCTTATTTCTGGCCTAAAATTGAATTAGTTTAGCTGCTTGTTTTATATACATGGAGAATTAGAATTGTATTTAGGACTTGACCTGTATTCTCAGGAGTCCCATAACCAACTCATGAATGAGCCCGTGTTTCCTGGCCCCTGTATGACAGCCTTGGGTTCGTGAATACTCTTACGATGGTTGGAGTCTCATTACATGAGCGGGCCCGTGTTTCCTTACCTTTGGATGATAGGCTTGGATCTGTGAATACTCATGATAGTTGACACTCACACTCAACGGCAACTCAGGAGTCCCATTACTAACTCATGGATGGGCCCGTGTTTCCTTACCCCTGAATGATAGTCTTGGGTCTGTGAATACTCCGGCGGTGGTTAGAGTCTCATTACTCATGAGTGGGCCAGTGTTTTCTTTGCCCATGGATGATAGCCTTAGGTATGTGAATACTTCTGCGGTAGATTATACTATCTTGACTTGAATCTGACATGAACCACTTGAATATCTTGAATCTCATGAATATCATGAATCTCGCGAATATCGTGAATCTAATGAATATCTTGAATCTCGTGTATCTCATGAACATGACATGTACACTATTTATTAGATTTATGTATACTATATAAATATATATATATATATCATAGGGATGAGGTAGCTCGAAAATGGGGTATTTATGTGTAACGGAGGATCATATCTTGGTTCTCATGGTACTGAAAAAAAGGGTACATTGCTTTATATATATATATATATATATATATATATATATATATATATCTTGAATCTCGTGAATCTCGTTAATCTTATGTTGCTGTTGTTCTGTTGAATTACGGAATATGCTGGTTACATAATAAAACTCCCACAATCGAGATTATATTTATACTTTTACCTATACTTATGCTTATGGTTATGCTTATATTTATACTTGTACTTGTACTTATACTTATTCTTATTCTTATAGTAAATAGCACTGAAATACCGAATGTTGTGATACTTACCTTGTATGTTGTTTACCGCCGAAAATCGGACTTAGACGCGGAGAACGACTAGCCTGAATTTATGAGCAGATACTATTTGGACATATCCATCCACCTCTTCGAAAATACTAAGTTGGTTTATAGCACCGTATATCGGAGATTTGGATAGATGCGACCGATGTGGCAGAATTTCTTAGATTCCCCCTCATTTATGAGGGGGTTTTGATTATGGGGACGCTCTTTCCTGCAGGCACAAGCCTCTACAGTTAATTACGTTATCGCATTACGATAATAAATTTCTCCTGCTTCAGAAGGTCCCTTCATGTCGTGTGTATTTTTGTTTATTTTTTGTTGCCCGTGGATTGTATATGGAGACTATTTTATGTCATCGTCCGTAGGGCACGGATTAGTCCATGTCCGTATATATGTTGGATTTGAACTTAGGTTGTATGTATTCAATCAGTTCAAAAATATTTTGTTTTGTTTAAGGACCGTTAATCTAGTTTGAGATTAAAATCGACTTAAATATATGAGCATTTAGGCTCAATTTATTTTAACTAAGAATACGTTAGTCTTATTTGAGAATAAGTTCAGGTTAGCAATATTTTAAGGATCATTAAATTTTAGTTAAGATCCAATAATAGAGCATTTGGACTCAGCTGGAAGAGAACTTCAGAGGGACTTAGCTAATTTGGGCTCAATCTTAGGCTTTCTCCCTTTATTCAGAAGTGCTAAGCACTTATTTGCTGTTCTGACGCTCACGCATGTATCATGTGAAGCGCTCAGACATGAACGCTGCCCAATCAGTGCTGGGCATTTAGTCATTTTGACTAAATTTATAGTGATCAACACTTTTATACAGCGCTCACGTGTGTTTCACGTGAGGCGCTTAGTCTTCTGTTTTGGGCGCCCATGTGAGAAGCACGTGAGGCGCTGAGCGTTCTGCTTTGAGCGCCCACGTGGGAAGCACGTGAGATGCTAAGTATTTGTTTTTGGGCGCTTACATGTGTTTCACGTGAGGCTCCGAGCAGTTTGTTTACGGTGCTCACATGGGAAGCACGTGAGCCGCTGAGCTCCTTTTGTTCGGCGCTCACGTGGGAAACACGTGAGGCGCTGAACTCCTTTTTTAGAGATTTAATCTCTCTTAATGGCGTTTTGGCCCTTAATGATCACCAAGATATCTGTTTTGAAGATCTGGGATCGTTTTTATTGGAGAACTAAGTTCTTATCTTCTTTTAATAAAAACTAAGTTCCTTTGTGTAGGGTTAAACCCTTGATTTTAGAGAAATTCAATTCCTAGAACGTATGTTCTTTTCTCTCCTTTTTTTTAATCCAGTTATTTTTCCTAGATTCTGAGTCTAAGGAACAGAATCTCCCCGATGAGAATTAAATTTTCAACTTGCGGAGAAATCTGCTTTGCGGATCTCAGATCAGAGGAAGAAGTAAGTTCTTTTTTATGAAGGGTTAAACACTTGTTTTTTTTTTGTTTTATATTAGGCAAAGGAGATTATTAATCTCTGCTTTTCTTTACCTATGGTTTGGAATGAGCGAGGCTCTTCTTTTTTTAGAAGAGAATTGAATTCTCTGCTTTGTGGCTTCTGGTTTTTTTTTTTTTTTTTTGCAAAAGCTTGGGGGTCAATCTTCTATATGAGACTTGAAGTCTTGGTTCCTTTATATAGGAGAGGTAAATTGTTAATTAGTTTGAGAAAATCTCTCATTTGAGAGAAACCAATTGATTTAATTGACCTCAAAAATTGTTCGGGGGATTTTATCCACCGTTGGATTTTTGATCCAAAGAATTTATGTTTTTACAGAATATATTTTCTTATTTTAAAAAAGATTAAAGATATATTTTCCATAGATAGAATTTAATTTCGTCAAACGGTGATTTTTTAATCACCATTAGATATTTAATTCAAGAGTGTTCTGAGTATATCTTTCTCATTTGGTAAGATTAGGAAAATATTTTCCCAAATCTAGAATTTAATTCTATTATTGGATTTTTGATCCAACTGTTCTCTGTTTAACAGAGAAGACCTTTTCATTTAAAAACAATGATCAAGAAAATATTTTTCTCCTAATAGAATTTAATTCTATTATCAGATTTTTGATCCAACGGTTCTATTTAACAGAGAATGTCCCCAGTTGTTTTAGAGAAATATTCTCCATGTAGAATTTAATTCTACTCTCTTTAATTTAGGCGCTAACGCCCATGTGCTATGCACGTGGGCGCCGCCTAAGAATTTAATTCTTACATAAACAGGCGTTTATGTGCCTTGCACACTGGCGCTCACGTGTATTTCATTTGAGACGTCGGTATAGGATTTTTTAATCCTAATAAATGCTGGCGCTGGCGCTCACGTGGGAAAGACGTGACGCGCCACCTGATTGATTTTTAAAATGTATTTTTTTATGAGGGAACATACGTGTTGCTTATTTGACATGTTTATTACAGTTTACTGTACACAGTTATTCTTACGCCTATTAATATGTATACTATGTTTCGTGTCAAATACCGTTTAATGATTATATTAATACACCATAATTTAACCAGTATACCAAAAATAATTCTACACTACATTTTTTTTAGTATGACATGATACTTTATTAAACTAATTTATTATCAAATAACTCTAAAATAACATATACCTTATATATTTTTATAATCATGAATTATTATAGCTTGTTATCTTTTGATGATGTTAATAGCAACCCTATACATATTGTTATTTCTAAATTACAAAACTTTATTATTACCATTTTCTATAAATTAAACAAATATTATTATTGTGTTACATTTGTTTCAACTGATTGAAACCATATATTAAACCTATTAGGTTATAAATATTAATAACTAAATTAATTGTAGCTAAAATATCATGTTTCATTGTAAGTATTGTTAACATAGAAAAATTTTGTTTTCTAATAAAATACGGACTTACCGAACTTTAGTTCACTGATGGCATTCCTGTTTTCATGTTTTTTTTTCTTGGAAATGTCGTCAGACGACTTTGGGACAGATGACGAGACTAGATATGAGACGGTACCAACCGAGGACAGTCAATATCTTTCAAGTCAAACCGACCTCTAGTTTTCCTTTTCAGTAAGCATGTCTTTTGTTCAAAGCTATCTTTTATTTCTAGTTTCTTAAATTTTCGAACTGTATTCAGTTATCGATTTTGGGACTATTATAAATATTGTTGGATATTTTATAAGTTTAAAATTCTTATACTATAATTTCCTTTACTGTTTATATATACGTTTAGCGTATTCATGTCGAAAAAGAGTGTTTCTCGATATGAATATATTGCGGATTTGTCGCTCTCATTTCTCGTTTTTGGAAAGCGGGGCGTGACACTGAGTATGGACAGAGCAGATCACCATAATGTCTAAAGACCACACCGTTATAGGGTATTGCATTCCCCCACCTAAGAACAATAGTTCGTTCTCGAACCACAGACCTACTGCTGAGGGACCGACATGGGCTACATAAATGTTACGCCCCACGCCTCAGTACGGATGGTATTGTCCGCTCTGACCGAAACCACACGGTTTTATCCTTTTGGAGCGAACCGGACTCAAGAAGGGGCCACTTCCCACGGGATCACCCGTCCTAAGATTTCCCTAGCCTAAGCATTCTTAACTACGGAGTTTTTCAAATTTCGGAGTGCCGGTTCATCCAAAAGGCGCTTCCGTAATTGACAATAGTATCATTACATTTATAATGCAGCTCGGTTCTCTTTCGGAATATGCTTCAGGGACCCGATCCTATTGTTCTGAAGCAGCTCCACACTCAGATCACCATATATCCGCAACAGACCACACTGAGTGTGGATAGAGCAGATCATCATGATATCCAAAAACCGCACTGCCCTATAGTATTACAGACCGTCCCCGCTGGCAAACCGTCTGCACCACTGCCATCAGCCGACTGCCGCCGCAGTCAGTAGCCGTTGGCTACCCGTCGTCATCGCCACCGCCGTCCTCATCACCACCTCCGACCATTCTCGTCGCCAGCCAACGGTCGTCTTTACCATCACCGGTCATCCTCCATCATCGATCCACATCCGTCGAACCTTTGTCAGTTGATTACCAGCTAACTTCCACTATTAAATGTATTGCCTAAATTAGATATGAATTTTGAAATCAAATGACTAGCATTTTGAAGAAAAAAAAGAATTTTATCAAAATGAGGGTTATTTCATTTGCAAATCCTAGATTGTAAGATTATCTTGGACTAACACCTCAAGGCTTGCTAAAAGCAGCTATAACAACAATTTGAATCAGAGAATCTAATAGAACCACCTTCAAAAGAATGCAAGATTTAAATGAACGATTAGTAACCGAACATATATTTTGCAAATTACATGGTTGTAAAACATTTCAACCAAACAAAAAGATTCACACTACAAATGCAGCGGTTGGATCTAAATGTAGACGGAGATCCATTGATTTTCTAATACCGTCCACCATTAGGCTAAGGGTCTGTTTGGATTGGATTATTTTCTGTCAACAAGTGATTAAAAATCATATTAAGGTAGGCCCCAGAAGATACTGTGTCTGGATGTCTCTTTTGCTATTCAATAAGTGATTATTTTAGCATTGGTTCCACTACGACTAGTTTAAAAATAACATCTTTTTCCACTTAAAAATAAACCAGTAATTCTTAATTTATTCCATAAGTGATTATGGACTAGTACAGTTGACCAAATAATATACCATAATACCCCTAGTCTTTTTATCTAAATTTTAAGATGGCACTAGTGATACGTTCTTTTGGTCATTTTACATTCAATAATCAGTTATCTATCTTTTCATCCAAACACACTATCTACTCATAATCACTTTTCATACAAAATCATCCAAACACCAACAACCAATTCGCCATAAACTTGCAAGTGATTTTTCAATTTTTTCAGAAATAATCAATTATAAGTGAGCATGGTAAATAATCACTTAAAAATAATCTTATCCAAACTTGGATGGAATGCAAGAAATTGCATGAAAACAAAATATATATTTGAAAATGTATGGAAAATAACATGCTCCTCATTTACAAGGTTTTCGACGCATAATTTTACACTCCACTCTATAGAAGGGCTTCGACACAAACTGGTATAAAAGTTAATGAGCTGGATGACATTTACGATACTTTTCCCATAAGAAAAGCTCTTTGATTATATTTAAGAGATAACTTTGTTTAGAAGGTAAATCATATAATAGGATAAATTCCCAACTCATTATTTTAAGCCAAATTGCCTTCGCTTGTTCGCTGTTTTGACTCCTTATCTGAGGAAAGGGCATTCAAGCCCTCAATTTTGATCTTTATTTTTCTCTAAACCTATTAAATTTCAACACAAAATCACATTTCTCCTCTTCAAATTATTGAAATAATTCAGAATTGGCACCTGGGTTTGAGAAAAGATCAAGTTAGCACATCAAAGATCCAATCTTGGCTTTCTTCACAAATTCATTCAGGTGACTGTTCTCTCTCTTGATGTTAGTTTCTTTCAATTTCTTTCAGTTGATAGGATAAGAGAATCAATATTGTTGATCTGGGTTTTCTTCAAAATCCAATCTTGAAGCCTCATATGCATTTTCCTTAGAAAAGTTGAATTTCTCTATATATTTCTATAATTTTGTAGCCATTTATATCAATTATTTCTGTTGAAGAGGTTGGATTTAGCATTTCTCTTTGTTTTGTTATTGTTTTTCTTCACAAAAAGAAAAACAAAAACCTACTGATTTGGAAATTTCAATTGGTACATTCAATTGAAGGAAAACGGTTGATGGTATAAAGAGCAAGGCAAAAAGAAAGAGAAATGGGTGATTGTTGCAGCAAAGGAGCAAAACCAGAACCCAATGGCTATTCCTCATACAAAAGGTCGCATCCCGAACCATCGAAACCCTCACCACCTCCACAAACTCATCAACTCCCGATCCAAACCCAACCCGAGACCCACTTCGGTCCGCCTTCACCATTGAAGCCAACTCCCAAACCCCAACCCCTTCTCCAACCCAATACTATCCTCGGAAAACCCTACTCTGATGTTCGATCCTTCTATACACTTGGCAAAGAGCTTGGCCGAGGCCAATTCGGTGTCACGTACCTTTGCACCGAAAATACATCTGGACTTCGTTACGCTTGCAAGTCTATTTCGAAGCGGAAACTGACGAACAAGAACGATAGAGAGGACATCAAAAGAGAAATATCGATAATGCAAGAGCTATCGGGGCAAGCCAACATTGTGGAATTCAAAGGAGTGTACGAGGATAAGAATTCGGTGAACCTGGTAATGGAGCTGTGTGCGGGCGGGGAATTGTTTGATAAGATAATTGCAAAGGGGCATTACACGGAGAAAGCTGCGGCAGGGATTTGCCAAGCGATTGTGAATGTGGTGAATATTTGCCATTTTATGGGGGTGATGCATCGGGACCTTAAGCCCGAAAATTTCTTGCTTTCTACTAAGGATGAGGGGGCAATGCTTAAGGCTACAGATTTTGGGCTCTCGGTTTTCATTGAGGAAGGTAACTGTTCTCCTTTTAACTTTTATGGTTTAAATCCTTGCTCCATATATAGGTATTTTTTTTGTGTGATTTTTTTAAAGGAATGTGGATAACACCGATAGTGACCTTAGCTGACATAACATTTGATTGAATATACTAAATGAGAAATGCTCCAAAATCCAAATTATAAAGGTGTGCATTAAGCATCTTGAGTAGAATTTTCATCCCTCAAAAAGACTAAATAGAAAATTTACAAAACATGTTGAAGAAGCTTCTGTGGTCGGCATCAAGGCAGTTTTTCATCATGCAGTAATTAATTTTCTCTTAAAAGAACTTGACATTTTTTATTTTCTTTTATTCAGCATATTTATAGATTTCATGGTGGCAAGAGATTGATAGTTTGATATAGCATTCAAAGTTGATGTTAGGACTCAACTTATTACGTCTTTCTTTTGAAGAATGATGCCCTTTTAGATGTGATCTACTCATGAAGGCTCTGTAGTTTTCTTAGACCATTACACGAATGAAGCTTTATTAACGTAAATCACTTGTTTGTGATGTAAGTTGAAGAATCTTTAACTCAGTGCAAACTGGAAGTTAAGAGTGGAAATAAAATGAAATCGTCCCAATGTTGAAATTTTTATTTTGAACCATCATTTTCTTTCCCTTTTTCCTTTTCTGCAGTAACCATAGAACGCCATTATAAGCGGCTATGTATAACATTTTTGCCTCAATAGACTTGTTCATATAGTTCTCAAAGGTGGTTGCTTGTACTCGACAACTTGCCTAGTTCATAGAAAATGGCAATTTTTGAGGCAACAAGAATTAAAGAGCATATAATTTAGCATGAAACCATGAAAATCTGATGTTCACAATTCAGGCTTGTGGCGATATCTGCTATCAACAGAATCAAATTATGTTGCAATACAGGGAAGACAAATATTCCTCCGAAGAAGTTGCCTACCTATGTCATTGTCATATCATTATGCCCTTGGGGATCTATAATTGAAAAGGAGGTTCATCTTTCGAGAAGTTTTATTATATTAGAGAATAAGTGGAAAGAGACTAACAGGCCAAGCTGTCATGAGAGGTTGTTGAGTGTGATTAACAGTTTTCAATCATGTGCCGGGGTATTTTAATGGGCCCTCATGTCCACATAAACACTATTGTTTGGTGCTTTAGAATTGAACAAACAGTTCCTACGTTTACAGAAAATTACTGCCCATTAGGTTCATATAATATAGTAAGAAATGATTTTCGCAATTTAACGAATAGGTCACAACATATCAGTCAACGTTTAGTCCTTAAGTATACCAATCAAACACATACCTTTTGAGCTTTGACACGATTAACTACTTCCTATGCGCCATACTTTCTTCAAGGACTATGATTTTGTAGTTGTATGTCATAATTTCTCTAAGTAGTAGATGAACATGTTTTATGATCTATGCTTTGAATATACCACTACATTATAGTCCATAACATATATTTTCAATTGGAACTCGTTCCAGGAAAAGTATATAAAGATATAGTTGGAAGTGCTTATTATGTTGCTCCTGAAGTTCTAAAACGCAATTATGGAAAAGAAATCGATGTTTGGAGTGCAGGCGTTATCTTGTACATTCTTCTCAGCGGTGTACCTCCATTTTGGGCTGGTAAAGCTAAACTTCAAACTAGCGTATGTTAAAGAGGTCCTATATATGATTTAAATTTGGACTTTTTGTTCATTACTGTATTTTTTTTTTTTTGGCTCATCAGAAAATGAGAAAGGAATATTTAATGCTATATTGCAAGGGGACATTGATTTCGATAGTTCACCTTGGCCATCAATATCAGATAGCGCTAAAGATCTAGTCAGAAAGATGCTGACCCAGAACCCAAATTACAGAATTACTGCAGCACAAGTTCTCGGTGTGTATTTTCGAAAACCTTGTGTCTGAAAAATGCTAATTTGCAAGAAACCTCCTATTTCCCCATATTGAAATAAACCACGCCAACTCTTTGAAACATGTAATTTACTTCAACTTCAATTTTTAATGTCCCTGCCACCTTATCAAATTGTCGAAGTTGTGATCAGGGTTGATGGATATAATTTATAATTTAACATGTCCCTGCAGGTCGGGCACCCTTTGCATAGACCAAAACACGGGCTTTGGCGTAGTAGTATTTTTCATAATTAATTTGCTATAAATACATTTCCGATAGGGTTTCAACCTAATACCATTGTAAATGTTTCTGCCGCTACACTAAAACTCCGAAGTTATGAAGATGGCTACGGATATTATTTTATATTCTGACATTTAACAGGTATTTGTTTGGTTTTTCCGACTCAATTTGAACACATGCATCTGATTTTCCCACTTTTCCCTTTCAAAATTACCCTGGCATGTGAGTCTACAGTGAAAACCGTAAGGCACGTCTTCTCGTTCATTGAAATCTACTAAGGTAATTTTGGAATAAAAAGTTGATGAAATCTGAGGCAAGGCACATGTTTCACCTAGATATGAAAATACTAATCCATTAATGATTGGGTAAAGGTCAAGTTTCTAATATTTATGGCACTTTCCTGCTGCAAGGGCAAAAGTAAGGGGTTTCATGCAATTTATCCATTCAAAATGAAAATGCATTTTACTGAATATTATGTGACGCTATGACCAATTTCATATCAGAACATCCGTGGATTAAAGACGGTGGGGCATCGGATAAACCTATTGACAGTGCAGTGCTTTCCAGAATGAAACAATTCAGAGCAATGAACAAGCTCAAAAAGATGGCTCTCAAGGTTAGTCATCTAAAATAATATTATTACCTGCCCTCCAATTTATCATGCTTGTTTGATTTGGTACCTGATAGAGAGTGTATGGGGATCTGGTAAATGCACCTTATTATATCAGCACCAAATGGTGTTAAGAGCAATAATGAAGGACTAGAGGCGATAGTCGTATTTTTTAAAATTCAAATGGTTTCAATGGCATTTAAATGATAAAATTCGATGGTGTTTTATGTTGTTATCCTACATTTAATTATCTCAGAAGACATATTTGGAGATGCATTTTTGCATTATGGGGATGCAAATTCTGTTTTAAGGACAAATAAAACCGAGTTCCTTGATAGAATTCGTTTCCATCCAATACTATTTACCAAATCTTCAACACTCTTTGCGCTAAGCAAAGTTCAACCTTTTTCTCACACTTTTAGGTCATTGCCGAGAATCTCTCTGAAGAAGAAATCAAAGGGCTCAAACAGATGTTCATCAATATCGACACTGACAATAGCGGTACCATCACATACGAAGAGCTCAAAACTGGTTTGGCTCGACTCGGTTCCAAGCTTTCCGAGGATGAAGTCAAGCAACTCATGGAGGCTGTAAGATCATCTGAATGTCCCCTTTTTTGTACAAGCTTAATTTCACTAACTACCAAAAACTATACTTTTTTCCTCACTAGACTACCAAAAAATTACAGATTATAACTAATTACAAAAAGGCTTCCATATTAACACCGCCCATTTTTGGCTGACTACCGAATAAGCGTTTTGTCAAATTTCATTGAAGCCATTATGGTAGTTTAGTGAGATACAGATATTATTCACTTAAAACAGATGCTTTTAGTATGTAACTTTTTGGTAGTTTTTTGTCATTTACAAAGATTTGGTAGTTTAGTGAACACAGCTATATTTTGGAAATGTATTTAAATTAAGCCTATTGTATTTTCCTAAAAATAATTATGCCTTTAGTATTTTTATTAAAAAAAAAATTAAGCCTTTTGTATATTTCTTTTAGTTCTCCTTTGTATTTCTTCGGAAATCATGTTAATATGTGAACTCCTCTCTTTTAGGCTGATGTCGATGGTAATGGGTCAATAGACTACATCGAGTTTATCACTGCCACAATGCATAGACACAGATTGGAAAGAGACGAGCATCTATACAAAGCCTTTCAATACTTCGATAAAGATAGCAGTGGGTGAGTTGTCATCAACCTGAACTTTTTGTAATTGTATTAAATTTATAAACTTTAATATCTTATTGAAAACATATTGTAAAATATAGGAAAATCAAAATAAAAAAAATGTGAAATTTGAAATCTATCAATTGATTTAAGCCATTATTCAATTGTCGGTGAAGAATCAAACTCAAATCAATAAATAATTCCTGATGTTTTCCAAATATATTAGTTCAAAAACCTATCTAATACCGATTAGCGACCAGAAATTAATAAGACATAAGATGTATGCAGAATTTACAATCTTTCTTCCCCATATCTTGTCGATTTAAACATGCACTGTCACACATGCAAGATGCTAGTATTAAGTAATCGAACCTTCATTAATCTTTCCGTAGACTTCTCAATCAAGAATTGAGCTCCTTAATTAACCTTATATTGCTGTACAGGTTTATTACTATGGATGAGTTAGAATTAGCCATGAAGGAGCACGGATTAGGCGATGATGTCACCATCAAAGATATAATATCTGAAGTCGATTCAGATAATGTAAGCCATTTCCAAGATTATGGATATTTTCCATTTATCACAAGTTAATTAGAATACCAATATTCCGATGTGCATTGTGATTAGGATGGAAGAATCAACTATGAGGAATTCTGCGCGATGATGAAAGGTGGAGCTCAGCAGCCGTTGAAGCTCAAGTAGGGTGCCTCTAAGAGATGTTATGGCATTCTTTTTCCTGAGGAATTTTCATATGGATTAATAGAAAGGTTTAGGTTCCAGTTTGCTTTAGTTTTTTAAGCTGAGAATTATTCATGTGTATATTCGATTCGATCGTTTTCCGCGTATGAAGCCAGTGCTTACTATTATTTTGTATTTAGGTTGGACTCTGTAAGGAAAAATTGCTGCTGGTTTAGATTCTGCATTTTGAAATAAAAGGCTTTTTTGCTCGTATTTTTGCTTCACATCATTTATGTACTCTGTTGGGCTCCATCATACAAGTCATACCATGCATGCATGCGAGCTGAAAATGTATATAAAAAGTAATACATGTGAATCTAAATATTAATTAGTACAATAATAAACCGATTTCTTTTGCTAGGTGCTAATCTAAAGGGGAAACTTAAATTTTTGCAAAATACTCTGTGAGAATCGTTTACGGCCAGAGTCGAAATAATATTTAAGGCGAATTATAGCCTATTCGCATATTTTCACAAAATATTCTAGCATACCACAACCGCTATCATGACCATCGTCCACTGCCATTGCCGGCCGGTTGTCGTTCGCCACTGAATGCTGTCCGCTACCATGGTGCATATGTATTACCTGGAATGTAATACAAAGAACGCCAACGCGGCATTCACTGTAATCATATGACTGAGATTCACATTCCTGGTAATGTGTGGATTTCTACGTAATATTTATCACTCTTTTATCTCATAAGGCTAAGCTTATATGGTGAAAATAAATTGATCGGCCTCTTTTAAAAACTTTTTCTGTTTTATCTCTCATCATTTATGTTTAACTTGCAAATTATTGAAAAGTTTAGCGATTTTTTTGTGTTATAAGGCACAAAATATCGAAAAATCGAAAAACCTTATTTTTTAAGATTTAATAAATTCATGATTTTAGTTTGGTTTTGTAGAAAAATATATAGAAACCCCAAAGAAAATATAAGATTTTGACATTTTAAAAAAATCAATATTTTCATGTGCCATGTAAAATATTAAATTTTTAATGTGTATTAAAAATGAAAGAAAACCAAAATTTTAGAGTTTTTAAAAATTTTGCAATTTTCTTGTGTGGTAGAACGTAAAATATAGAAAACAAAATAAAACAGAAAATATTGAAAACCGACGAAAAATGGAAAGTTCTTGAGATTTTTTTAAGATTTTGCGATTTTCTTATTCTATAACAACCAAAATATTGAAAAAAAATAAACCAGAAAATTTGAGACTTTTGAAAATTTTGTGATTTTCTTATGCTATAAAAAGTAAATGCAGAAAAACAGAAGAAAAAAGAAAATAATAAGATTTTTAAAAATTTCGCGATTTTTGTGTGTAATAAAAATATTGAAAAATCGACGAAAATGGAATATTCTGATATTTTTGACATTTTTGCGATTTTTTTGTGCTACAACATGCAAAATATTGAAAATTTGAAATTTTTTTTAGGGATTTTTAATTTTTTTTAAAACGGAAAGTTCTTGAGATTTTGCAATTTTCATATGCTATATCCAGCAAATGCAGAAAGCGGAAGATTTTTTTTA
Organism: Agapanthus africanus; assembly: GCA_030015575.1. NCBI lineage: Eukaryota > Viridiplantae > Streptophyta > Magnoliopsida > Asparagales > Amaryllidaceae > Agapanthus > Agapanthus africanus. Next base: position 967,043,055 of record CM057338.1, read on the forward strand.
TTTAAATTTTGCGATTTCTGTATGCTATGATAAGAAAAATAGTGAAAAATCGAAGAAAACGGAAAATTTTGAGATTTTTGAAAATTTCACGATTTTTGTGTGCTACACAACATGCAAAATATTGGACATTTGAAGAAAGTTTTCTTTCGGTTTTGTAAAATTTTATAAAACTGAAAATTCTTGAGATTTTTGAAAATTTTGCGATTTTCGTATGTTATAACAAGCAAAATATTGAAAAAATAAATAAAATAGAAAATTTGAGATTTTCTTATGATATAGCAAGTAAATATAGAAAAAGGAAGAAAGTATAATTTTTTTTAAAAATTCTGATTTTTTGTACCGATAAGCAAAATATTAAAAAATTCGAAGAAAACAGAAAATTTTGAGAATTTCACGATTTTTGTGTAACATGTAAAATATTGGAAATCCGAAAATTTGGGATATTTTAAAATTTTGTAAAATAGAAAATTCTTGAGAGTTTTTGAAAATTTTGCGATTTTTGTACAGTACAAGTATAATATTGAAAAAACAAGAAATTTTGAGATTTTTGAAAATTTTACGATTTTCTTATGCTATAGCACACTACTACAAATAAGGGTTGCCCCTACGGATTTATCCGAAGGAGCAAACCACTGCCCCTACGGATATATCCGTAGGGGCACGAAAATACCATGTAGTGCAAACGCCGTAGGTGCAAGTCTTAATCTTGAATATGCCCCTACGGTCAAAAACTTGCCCCTACGGAGTAATGTGTAGGTCCAGTTGTCCCTACGGATTAGGCTGTATGGATAAAAAATTTATTTAATTTATCTGTTTATAAAATAAATTAGGCGTCCCTACGGACTTATCCATAGGGCCAAATAGTTGCCCCTACGGATAAGTGCGTAGGTATAAATCTGTAGGGACAAAATATCGGGTATCCTGATATTTTGTCCCTACGGATACATGTGTAGGGGCATTTGTTTGCCCCTACGGATATATCCGGAGGGGCAAGCGTAACCCCTAATACTGAGATCATAGAGGCAAAATATCAGGTATCCTGATATTTTGCCCCTACGGATAAATCTGTAGGTACATTGTTTGTTGGGCCCTGCGGATTAATCCGTATGTACATATTATCAGGGTTTTTTTTAAAAAAAAGGGCTGCCTATTTTTTTCTCGCCCTGTGCACAATAATATATACATCATATATAAAATTAATCATCACACAGAACATATATCGCGGTATTCATAATCACATCTCACGCATAATATACAAAAGAAATCAACAAGCGGAATATGATATCAATATAAACACGCAAACACCACCAATATCAACATCGTCCAAAACATAGTACAATATGTATCAAATAAATAAATACATGTTTAAAATATAAGAATAAAAAAACTACCCTAGCTCGGTCCAGCTCCACCTCTAATAAACGCCATAATCCGGCACGCCTGCTCCTCGGATATACCCTGAGTCAATAAATCATGCAATGCGGAGTGTGCGGGAGTCTGAGCGGGCTGTGGAGCTGTAGAAGTGGTCTGCGCAGCCGCCGCCGAAGTAGTGGCTTGCGGAGCCGCGACTGCGGGAGTCTGAGCGGGCAGTGGAGCTATAGGAGCTGTCTGCGGAACCGCAGCCGATGTAGTGGCTTGCGGAGCCGCAGCCGAAGGAGATGCATGTGGAGGCTCGGCCGATGTACCGTGTCGCGTCTGGACCTACGTGTGTAATAAACGAGTAAGAACTGTGTATTATTCGAATTCGTATCATTATCAAGTTATTTCGAAACCACAATCTATGTATACTTAGGGACTTAGGCCTCGTTTGGATATCTAGTTTGGAAAACTGTAGTTTATTTTAATTAGATATGTATGTATGATTAATCAAAGCTAAGTCTACAACCAAATAAGCTCAGGCTACATACTAATATTGGATATATTGCTATCTATAATATGACATAATATTTTACTATTAAGTAGTATACATACCAACATCTCCCAACTCCTGAACGGTGGCCTTCAAGCTCTCCAGTTCTTGCTGGAAACGTCGCTCACTGAAAACGGAGGAAGTAACCGCCGGGGTGGAGTCCAACTTCATATGGGCCCTGCTAGGGCCCAGTCCCCGACCTCTCTCCCAACCTCCGTGGTGCCCTCCGTGTACGGCGTTCAGGACTGGGGTCAGTAGCATCGGATCGTTCTGTCCAGTAAAATCGATCCCCGATGCCTCGGCCTGCTCAACCACCCGCTCCTACACCCACATTAACCAGTAAAATATAAGTATATCATTTAAATTTGAACCTTTCAAAACTAAAATTTCAAATAGGGGTTGAATAAATATTAACACTTACGCAATACTCCTGGTGACCATCAAAGTGAATAGTGTCTAACCTGTAGGGGTAGTCTAGAAGCAGGAAACGTCGATGGCCGCAATAACAAACATTCCTACTAAAATTCAAGAATTTCGATGTTGTGTGTTGATGGCAATGAGGACATGCTTTGTGACCATGTATGGACCAACCTGATAGTATTCCATACGCAGAAAAATCATTAATTGTCCACATTAAAGCCGCACGCAGTATGAAGATTGTATTTGTGTTTGCATCGTAAGTCTCTACACTATCAATGAACAAAGATTTTAACTCCTCGATCAGAGGTCGGAGATAGACGTCGATATTGTTTCCCGGTGAGTTTGGTCCGTCGATAAGAAGAGGCATCATAAAGTATGATTGGTCCATAGCCAACCAAGGCGACAGATTATAAATTATCATTACAACGGGCCATGTGTTGTGACTTCCAGCCATATAGTTGAATGAGCAGAAGCCATCACTAGCCAGTCCGAGCCGGACATTGCGAGGATCGCTCCTGAATATTGCGTGCCTCCTATCGAAATCCTTCCATGCCGGTGAATCTCTTGGATGGCTCATTTTTCCATCTTCACTTGGAGGAGCACGGTGATGCCAAATCATTACTTCGGCTGTTTTCTTGCACCTAAATAGCCTTTGTAGCCTCTGTGTTATGGGAAAATATTGTGCTATCTTGACAGGTATATCAGGCTTCTTATCAGAATCTTTCGGCTTATACCTGGCCTCTCCGCATGTTGGACACTCTTTCAAATCTGAATTCTCTTTCCGGTATAACACGCAATTTTTAGGACATGCTTGAATCTTCTCACACTTCAGACCCAAATCAGACATCATCTTCTGGGCTCCGTACCAGCTGTCGGGCACGTTATTTCCCGGGGGCATAGAATCTTTCAAGAACGAAAGAAACATTGTGAATGACTTGTTGCTCCATCCATTTAGACACTTAATCTGGAAAAGTTGGACGAACCATGAGAGGGTGGAATACTTTGCATTCTCATAAATTGGTTTTCTAGCATCATTCATGAAATTTTCATATTTATCTGCACGCGGTCCTTGACCGGAAGGAATGTCATCTTCGGTACGAATAGATTCACTTAGGGCAGCCTCTACCATATCCTCCATTTCTTCTGATGTAAATAAATTACCGTCTTCTTCTTCTACCGCATTACCGTCTTCTCCTTCTTCTCCTGCCGCATTATCGTGTTCTCCTTCTTTTTCTGCCGCATTATTGCGTTTTTCTCCTTCCCCGTGATATTTCCAAGTTGTATAAAGTCTAGTAAAACCATATTTTACGATATAAAGCTCTGCCAATTCTACTTTCTGCCAGTACTTATTCCCACATCTATCGCATGGGCAGAGAATCTTCTCTATCACGATCTTATTATGTGCGCGTGCAAATTCAATAAAAACAGCAACTCCTGCGACAAACTTAGATTGCATACGTTGTTGCCAATCCACATACATCCAGTCCTTAATTCTCACATACTCATGGGCCATGTTAGACTGTATAACATATAAATTGTAGGTTATGGTGACTATATTGAGAAATCTAAGAGCGGGATGGTTACTGACAAAGGAGAAAATCCGTGTATATACTTTATGTGTGCGTTTGTCGTTGAAAAGAATAAATTATCGAACATATGTTAACCGATAGACGGGGACTAAGTGGCGCTTTGAGTTTCATATATGAGTTTCGATGATAATATGAAAGTTTCATATTATCATCGAGTATCATATATTGATTTTAACTTGAACATCTTGAATCACTCTCTAATGATGCGTTTGTTGTGTATTCTTGTTGTGTGTGTGTGTGTTTCGGCTGTCGGGGTAAGGCTTCTATCCTATTAAGAATGTATAGAGCGAACACCTATTCGCTTGTGCTTTCAACCGTTTCGAGTAAATTTCGGCAACACCTCTGTTAGTGTTTATGCCCTAGAGGCCATTACTGTATCATAATAGTTTGTATATTATTTAATGGAAGTTTGGGATATTCACAGTTGTATTGACAGTCTTGCTAAAAATGGTAGTATGCTACTTGGTTTGTGTCTACTTTAATATGTGCATATGTTTCTTTTAACGTATCGCTTATACATATTAGTGAAGCCCTTAGGATCTTTGCTTGATTACCAGTGTTGTGATGGCAGTCACACTAGTGGGGGCTGGGTAGTCTATAAGCAACATCCTATACAGGTCCCTGGTCGTAGGATTATCGAGACAGGGCATCGATACTCCGGAGTAAACTGGTGTATATGCTTCTCATCCCAGCATAGGGAGATGGTCTGTTCCACAACCATCAGTACATCGTACTGGAGATAGTATGCAGGTGCTCGTTAGGTTACGGGTACACCGGACAGGACTCGCCGGGAACTGCAGGTTGGTCTTATACCCATCGTCAGATTGCAGTTCCCAGATGACATGAGTACAGCTTAGTCCGTCGACTTGGCACTGCTACTTCGCCTCGGGTGTGTTCCCACTGTACTTAGATTACTAGCCTACCACGGCTCAAAGGAGTCGTGCAAACAGGTAGTAGTTGGGTGCAGTCCCGAAGCACTTGGAGGCAGTAGCAGTTAGACAGGATTCGTCTCTTCCGGTATTGGGGGTTGATATCGCGCTGTGTATGGAGAGCCATTACGCAAAGTCCCTGGCCAGGGCAAGCGAGATTTACTGGTAGGTTCCAGTAGTTTCTCAAGGTGTAATGGGCTTCACTCCGACACGACTTATACCGCTATTAGGGGTCTGAATTTTACCGCCCCCTAGGCCCGATATGCGATAGTCCTAGACGAACAGACCGGACTGTACGGAGATTGTCACATCAGGCTCAGTTGGAGTTCGGATGGGTTTCCTCATCGTCCTTCTTATCGACATCTACCTGGAGACCGTTACGTACAGCTAGTACCGATTGCGGTCTGTAGTTAAACCCACTGCCAGCGTAGTGTCGAGTCTTTAGAGTCCCACACAGAGAGTTTTCCTGCACCGGGCAAAAGGTGTAGAGGCCGTATGGTTTTTACGGCAGGGCCGCGATCACTTACGTACACTTGTGCACGTATTATGATCGGGCAGATAATACTAGCGAGTTTTGGTTTAAGCCAGATTCTAGTATTATACAGATGGATTTATTCAGTCAAAGATTATCCATGTTTTTCGGAAATACGGATGGGAGGGGCAGTCTCGTAATTTGTCGGGAAGTTTCTAGAAGAAGATGACTCATTTGTTTTTATTTCTTTATGGATTAAACACAAATGAGGTGGAGAGATGAGTTGTAAGTTTTCATTAAATGCTTAATGACTCATGAGGTGATTCACCATTTAGAATTAAATGAAGCTTACAAGATATTTCTAGATATTTATCAAAGAGATATTTGTATGCTTGATATTATTCTTTCATGAGTTATTATTCATATCATTATCGCAAAAGCTTTCTCTCTCCTCACTTCTTCATCTTCTTCCTCAAACCCTAATAGCTCTCATGAGTTGAGAATCCTAGGGTTTAAGTGACTAAGTAATCTATCTAATTACTCTACACCCTCTAGGACTTCTAGATTAGCGATCTGGAAGCCGTAGTTATCTCAGATTCCAGATAGAAGCTCGGACTATAGACTCTCGGGTGGATCGTCTTTGACTCGAGGAGGTCGTTGAGGTGCCGACGTTCCATAGAGCCTACGAGGCGTAGAGGATAGCGATGAAGACCCGAAGGACAAGTAACGTGAGGTATAACTTCGAATCCGCGTAGTTAAACCTCTCGTAGTTTGCTAGTAATGGGTTAGACACGATCCGTGTGCTCAAGTCCGTGTTACGAAGCTTTGATAATTGTTTTTCATATATTCCGCCTCTCCACAAGCTCGTGGGGTACGTGACATGGACTTACAGTGGTATCAGAGCCTACTAAACCTTTACTAGCTTGTTAGCAACTAATTAGAACTTCGATCGTCGGAAAAACGCGAAAACATAACTCCGGACCCCTCAAGTTTCTGTCAATTTTAAACGTGTCGAAAAAATTAGTTGATAGGTGTAGGGTGTTTTTTTTTTGTCACCCCATTGAGATGGGAATACGCGCGCGCTTCTCAGGCGTACTACAGATTCCCCCTGCCTAGGGTAGGCTGGGGTTTAATGATTGTGGGGATCCGAATCTCCGGCAGCCGCGGACTAAGCTGCCGTTAATTACCCCTCGCCTTTGGGGCGAGGGAACCTCCGATTAACGGGTTAAACTGGTCATGCGAACTCAATGTGCAGTGTACGTGTGTTCTGTTCTGAAAGAAGGGGTTTTGGATATATCGGGAGCCACGCAGAGTTTTTACGGGGGTCCCGCTACCCGGATAGCGGGCTGGGGGTCAAGAGGGCTAGCAGCCCCCTTACGGGGTGCGGGACAGCGCCCCGTTAGAAATTTTTTTCTAACAGGGACAGTGTCGTAGAGTACGTGTGTGTATAAATTTGTATACATATGTATATATGTATGTATGTACACAAAAAGAGGGGGAAAAGGCATCCAAGGGATGCGTGGGGCCAGCGCCTTGAGCGCTATGCGCTTAGGTGCTGTGCGCTCAGGCGCAAGCGTGCCACGTGTCGGCACGTGGGCGCTGTGCGCATGAGCGCTGCGCGCAGGAGCGCAAGCGCGCGCGCCACGTGTCGGCACGTGGGCGCTTTGCGCATGAGCGCTGCGCGCTGGAGCGCAAGCGCGCGCGCGCCACGTGTCGGCACGTGGGCGCTTTGCGCATGAGCGCTTTGCGCTGGAGCGTAAGCGCGCGCGCCACGTGCCGGCATGTGGGCGCTTTGCGCATGAGCGCTGCGCGCTGGAGCGCAAGCGCGCTGGAGCGCAAGCGCGCGCGCCACGTGTCGGCACGTGGGCGCTTTGCGCTCGCGCGCAGTGTGCTGGAGCGCAAATGCGCCACGTGTCGGCACGTAGGTGCTTTGCGCTCGAGCGCTAGCGCGCCGGCGAGGAAAAGATGGCTTTTAGCCCCAGAAACCGTGGAGTTAAACTCCTGAAAAAAAGGAAAATGTCTTGGTTGGGGAAATGGGTTCCTCTTCTTCCTTCTCTGTTGGCTGGCTCAAGAGATGTGAGATCTAAAAATCTCTTCTTTTTGAGATCTAATGATAGATCCAAGTTCCCCTTTGTGGGTTTTGTGGTGAAAAACTAATTTGTTTTATGAAAAGAAGAGTAAAACTCTTGATTTGATTCAAGAGAAAGAAGAAGGTTTTGGAACCTTGAAGAAGAAGAAAAGATCTCAGATCTGAAAACTTTTTTGGAGAGAGAAAAGTTGTCCTTTATTCATTATCATCTTGCCTTTTATAGGCTTACACATTTACATATAGCCCCTTGGGCTTTACAAAAATGGCATTTTAGCCATCCCATGGCTCATGTGCCATTTCATTTTTGCACATAAGCCATGGGCTTACAAAATATTGGCTTTATGCCCATTTTGTTTACATTCATGCATAAACAATTACATAAAAATTATTTATTACATGATTTTGTTGTTGGCATGGGGGGCTGGCTGCGAGCTCGACTTGGGCATGGGCCCGCTTGACCTGGGCTTGGGCCCACCTAGCTTGGGGGTTGACCTTGACTTTGACTCGGTCAACCGGGGTGTAAATTTTTACCCCAACAAATTGCCCTCCATCAATAAATGCACACAGCATATATGGGTCGTGGGCATGAAATTGATGGATCTTCTTTCACGTGGAGGCGAGTTGCTTTGGTTCCCACTTTTTGGGATGCACTGCCCTTTTTACGACATGGACGGTCGACGCTTAATGCGTCTCCTAGACGGAGTGTCCATGGTAGACGTTTTCCTGGCCCGGAGCGATCTGGCTCCTGCTTTGTAGGAGGCCTGCACTGCCCTTTTTGCGACATGGACGGTCGACGCTTTGATCCGGAGCGATTTGGGTTCCCAATTTGCGGGAGCCTGCACTGCCCTTTTTGCGACATAGACGGTCGACGCTCTGTTACGAAGCGATTTGGGTTCCCAATTTGCGGGAGCCTGCACTGCCCTTTTTGTGACATAGACGGTCGATACTTTATCCGTCTCCGAGATGGAGTGTCTGTGGTAGGCGTTTCTCTGGCCCAGAGTAATTTGGTAGACGTGTCCCCGGCACGGAGTGTCCGCTTGGCGTTTCCCCGGCACGGAGCGTCTGCTTGACGTTTCCCTGTTACGGAGTGTCTGTTGTAGGGCGTCTCCCCGAGACGGAGTGCCTGTGGTAGGGCGTCTCCCCGAGACGGAGTGCCTGTCGTAGGGCGTCTCCCCGAGACGGAGTGCCTGTGGTAGGGCGTTTCCCCAGACGGAGTGCCTGATCGACTTTTCCCTGGCGTGATTGTCGCTGATCGACTTTTCCTCGGCGTGGAGTGTCGCTGGCTGACTTTTTCCCGGCACGGAGTGTCGCTGATCGACTTTTCCCCGGCATGGAGTGTCGGGTTGACTTGTCCCCGGCACGGAGTGTCGCTGATCGACTTTTCCCCGGCGCGGAATGTCGAGTTGATTTGATTCCGAGACGGAGCATAATTCCGGCAGGGAAGGCGGAGCATAATTCCGGCTGGTTGACTTTTCCCCGGCACGGAGTGTCGCTGATCGACTTTTCCCCGGCGCGGAGTGTCGGGTTGACTTTTCCCCGGCACGGAGTGTCGCTGATAGACTTTTTCCCGGCGCGGAGTGTTGCTGGTTGACTTTTCCCCGGCGCGGAGTGTCGAGTTGATTTGATTCCGAGACGGAGCATAATTCCGGCAGGGAAGGCGGAGCATAATTCCGGCTGGTTGACTTTTCCCCGGCACGGAGTGTCGCTGATCGACTTTTCCCCGGCGCGGAGTGTCGGGTTGACTTTTCCCCGGCATGGAGTGTCGCTGATAGACCTTTCCCCGGCGCGGAGTGTCGCTGGTTGACTTTTCCCCGGCGCGGAGTGTCGCTGGTTGACCTTTCCCCGGCGCGGAGTGTCGCTGGTCGACTTTTCCCCGGCGCGGAGTGTCGAGTTGATTTGATTCCGAGACGGAGCATAATTCCGGCAGGGAAGGCGGAGCATAGTTCCGGCTGGTTGACTTTTCCCCGGTACGGAGTGTCGCTGATCGACTTTTCCCCGGCGTGGAGTGTCGCTGGTTGACTTTTCCCCGGCGTGGAGTGTCGCTGATGGACTTTTTCCCGGCGCGGCGTGTCGCTGGTTGACTTTTCCCCGGCGCGGAGTGTCGCTGATCGACTTTTCCCCGGCGCGGAGTGTCGGGTTGACTTTTCCCCGACACGGAGTGTCGCTGATAGACTTTTCCCCGGCGCGAAGTGTCGGTGGTTGACTTTTCCCCGGCACGGAGTGTCGCTGATCGACTTTTCCCCAGCGCGGAGTATCGGTGGTTGACTTTTCCCCGGCACGGAGTGTCGCTGATCGACTTTTCCCCGGCGCGGAGTGTCGGTGGTTGACTTTTCCCCGGCACGGAGTGTCGCTGATTGACTTTCCCCCGGCGCGGAGTGTCGGTGGTTGACTTTTCCCCAGCACGGAGTGTCGCTGATCGACTTTTCCCCGGCGCGGAGTGTCGGTTGATTTGATTCCGAGGCGGAGCATAATTCCGGCAGGGAAGGTAGATATCCCGAGGCGAAGCATGATTTCGACACGGGGTAAATTCTGGGACGGAGCATAATTCCGCCATAGAGGTTGTTGGTTTGATTTGATTTGGGTTGACATCAGTATCGCTACACTGGAATATAGTACCAGGAGCGAATCATCATTTGTCTTTGAGAGGATTTAGGAATTGGTTTTCTGTCGACATCTGCATTGCTGCACTGGAATAATGCCAGGAGCAACTCATCATATGCCCCGGGAGGATTTGGATTTGGTTTTTTTTTTTGTTTGGCATCTGCATTGCTGCACTGGAATAATGCCAGGAGCAACTCATCATGTGCCCGGGAGGATTTGGATTTTGTTTTTTTTTTGTTTGGCATCTGCATTGCTGCACTGGAATAATGCCAGGAGCAACTCATCATTTGCCCCGGGAGGATTTGGATTTAGTTTTTTTTTGTTTGGCATCTGCATTGCTGCACTGGAATAATGCCAGGAGCAACTCATCATGTGCCCCGAGAGGATTTGGATTTTGTTTTTTTTTTGTTTGGCATCTGCATTGCTGCACTGGAATAATGCCAGGAGCAACTCATCATTTGCCCCGGGAGGATTTGGATTTGGTTTTTTGTCGGCATCTGTATTGCTGCACTGGTATAATGCCAGGAGCAACTCATCATTTGCCCCGGGAGGATTTGGATTTGGTTTTTTTTTGTTTGGCATCTGCATTGCTGCACTGGAATAATGCCAGGAGCAACTCATCATGTGCCCCGAGAGGATTTGGATTTTGTTTTTTTTTTGTTTGGCATCTGCATTGCTGCACTGGAATAATGCCAGGAGCAACTCATCATTTGCCCCGGGAGGATTTGGATTTGGTTTTTTGTCGGCATCTGCATTGCTGCACTGGTATAATACCAGGAGCAACTCATCATTTGCCCCGGGAGGATTTGGATTTGGTTTTTGCTTGGCATCAGTATCGCTACACTGGAATATGGTACCAGAAGCGAATCATCATTTGCTCTTTCTTATCAGGAAGCGATGGCTCAGGAGACAGGTTTTAGGTCCCTATCACCTAAGACTTTCAATTTTGTGAGCCGTGAGGGTCTCACAAAGCATTTTCTCCCTACGGGTCGTAAGGATCCCGTAGGTGTATTTTCTCCTTAGGAGTCATGGGGACTCCTAAGTGTGTTGCTCCTTTGTGAGCCGTAGGGATCTCACGCGGGAATTTTCTCCTCACAAAGTCGAAAGGACTTTGCGAGTGCATTTCATGTCTTTTTCTTTTTTTTCCTTTTACGAGTTTGCGTCCTTTCGGGTTTTCACAAACTCGCCTGCAGTCCTGCTGTTTTTACTCACGGAGCCCTTTCGGGTTTTCATCCATGCCCATTTCGCTTGTGAACATACAGTTTTTTTTTTGGAGAGATCGGGATTGTTTTACGCCCGTGGATTGTATACGGTTTTGCAGGATGTATGATCCAGACTGTAGGGCCGGAAAAATTTCGGAACTTTGTTGGCGTCTGCATCGCTACACTGGAATGTGGTACCAGGAGCGACTCATCATTCGCCGTCTGGATTTGAGTTTGGAATTTGGATGGCGTCTGTATCGCTGCACTGGAATGTGGTACCAGGAGCGACTCATCATTCGCCACTTGGGGATTGGGGAGCGATGGCTTAGGAGACAGGTTTAGATCCCTATCATCTAAGACTTTTCAATTTTATGGGCCGTGAGGGTCCCATAAAAGCATTTTCTCCCTGCGAGTCGTAAGGATCCCGCGGGTGTATTTTCTCCTTAGGAGTCGTGAGGACTCCTAAGTGTGTTTTTCCTTTGTGACCCGTAAGGATCCCACAAAGGTTTGTTCTCCTCATGTATCGTGAGAACACATGAGTGGATTTCCCTCGTTCCCAGTTTAATGACTTAGAGGTTGACTGTTTCCAGTTTAACGACGTGGTGGTCATCTGTCTCCAGTTTAAAGACGTAGAGGTCATCTGTTTCCAGTTTAACGACATAGAGGTCATCTGTTTCCAGTTTAACGACTTGGAGGTCATCTGTTTCCAGTTTAAAGACTTAGAGGTCTATTGTGCCCAGTTTAACGACTTAGCGGTCATCTGTTTCCAGTTTAAAGACGTAGAGGTCATCTGTCTCCAGTTTAAAGACGTAGAGGTCGTCTGTCTCCAGTTTAACGACGTAGAGGTCGTCTGTCTCCAGTTTAACGACGTAGAGGTCATCTGTTTCCAGTTTAATGACTTGGAGGTCATCTGTTTCCAGTTTAACGACTTGGAGGTCATCTGTTTCCAGTTTAACGACTTGGAAGTCATCTCTTTCCAGTTTAACGACGTAGAGGTCGTCTGTTTCCAGTTTAATGACTTGGTGGTCATCTGTTTTCAGTTTAACGACGTAGAGGTCGTTTGTTTCCAGTTTAACGACTTGGGGGTCATCTGTTTCCAGTTTAACGACGTAGAGGTCATCTGTTTCCAGTTTAATGACATAGTGGTCATCTGTTTCCAGTTTAACGACTTGGAGGTCTTCTGTTTCCAGTTTAACGACTTGGTGGTCATCTGTTTCCAGTTTAACGACTTAGAGGTCGTCTGTTTCCAGTTTAAAGACTTAGAGGTCTGCTGTTTCCAGTTTAACGACATAGTGGTCATCTGTTTCCAGTTTAATGACATAGTGGTCATCTGTTTCTAGTTTAATGACTTGGAGGTCATCTGTTTCCAGTTTAACGACATAGTGGTCATCTGTTTCCAGTTTAATGACATAGTGGTCATCTGTTTCCAGTTTAACGACTTGGAGGTCATCTGTTTCCAGTTTAACGACTTGGAGGTCATCTCTTTCCAGTTTAACGACGTAGAGGTCGTCTGTTTCCAGTTTAATGACTTGGTGGTCATCTGTTTCCAGTTTAACGACGTAGAGGTCGTCTGTTTCCAGTTTAATGACTTGGTGGTCATCTGTTTCCAGTTTAACGACGTAGAGGTCGTCTGTTTCCAGTTTAACGACTTGGTGGTCATCTGTTTCCAGTTTAACGACGTAGAGGTCGTCTGTTTCCAGTTTAACGACTTAGTGGTCATCTGTTTCTAGTTTAACGACGTAGAGGTCGTCTGTTTCCAGTTTAACGACTTGGTGGTCATCTGTTTCCAGTTTAACGACGTAGAGGTCGTCTGTTTCCATTTTAACGACTTGGAGGTCATCTGTTTCCAGTTTAACGACTTGGAGGTCATCTGTTTCCAGTTTAACGACGTAGAGGTCGTCTGTTTCCAGTTTAACGACTTGGTGGTCATCTGTTTCCAGTTTAACGATGTAGAGGTCGTCTGTTTCCAGTTTAACGACTTGGAGGTCATCTCTTTCCAGTTTAACGACTTAGAGGTCTTCTGTTTCCAGTTTAACAACGTAGAGGTCGTCTGTTTCCAGTTTAACGACTTGGTGGTCATTTGTTTCCAGTTTAACGACTTGGAGGTCCGCTATTTCCAGTTTAACGACTTGGAGGTCATCTGTTTCCAGTTTAACGACTTGGAGGTCATCTGTTTCCAGTTTAACGACTTGGAGGTCTATTGATGGCGAGCTTGGAATTTTGGGATGGGGGCCGGCATCAGCGTTGTTAATACTGAAGCACATGTGCCAGGATACATGAGTGGGTCTTCCCAATGGAGCATAATTCCGAGGGCGGAGACCAACCGGTGGACTGGTGATTGCAGTGGGATATGGGTATGATGAGAATTATTTGAACCCGTGGATTGTATACGGTTGTCAATTTGGGGACTAACCGTAGGGCAGGAAGAATTTTGGGAAACTGGATTTTTGTTGGCGTCTGCATTGCTGCACTGGAATAATGCCAGGAGCAACTCATCACTCGCCCTTGTTTTTTTTTTTTTGGTTTTTGTTTTTGTTTTACCGCGATTGCTCTATCATTTCAGCTTTTCTTATCGCGAAGGTCGCGATTGCCTTATCATTTCGGCTTTTATTCGCGGTTGCCCCATCATTTCGGCTTTTATTTTTTTCCTTTTATTTACACATTTTTTATTTACACATGCATATATATATATATTTTTTACATTCCCAGTTTAACGACTTAGAGGTCGACGGTTCCCAGTTTAACGACGTGGGGGTCATCTGTTCCCAGTTTAACGACGTGGTGGTCCTCTTTGCTTATCCCAGCTCCTTGAACTTTGATCTTGGCGGAGCTGTGTTGACGACCTAGCTCTGTGGCTTGTCGATACATCCGAGGATTGTGAGGTTTTTCCAAGCTTATATTGGTCCTCTGCCCAATCTTTGAAAATATAGCAGTCTTCGATGGTATGACCCACCATTCTATGATATGGGCAGTATATGGGATTGCTGGTCATGTTCATCTCCTGTGGCCTCTTTGGAACAGGCAGTTGCAGACCGCTATTCAGGGCGTCCATGAATATTTTGTGGACTTCATCCCTCCTGAAGGAGTATACCTTCCTCTTTCCCTCCATTGGAGTAGGTGCCTTTACTGATGCTGGTCCTCGAGGCACATGTCTGGGAGGATTAGGTTCCCAAAAGGCTTCGGTCTCCATTTGCATGAAATCGGCAATCGTAGCTTGACTGTTCGCTAACACGCCTTTAGACAGTTCTATCTCTCCCATCTTGTATTGCCTTTCGACCCAATCTTTGAAGACAAAGCAGTCCTCAATGGCATGACCTATCACCCTATGATAGGGGAAATATTTTGGGTCGTCGGTCATATTCTCTTCTTGCGGTCTCTTTGATTCTGGCAGTTGTAGACCGTTTCTTAGGGCGTCCCTGAATATCTTGTGGACCTTTTCCCTCTTGAAGGAATAGCCCTTTTCCAGCTTCTCTTTCAGAGGCGACTCCCCACCGACGTATGTATCGGAGGGACTGGAGGCTGATTGCAGCCGTTTTTCGCGAAGGCCCTCCACTTTTAAGTTGAAAGGGATATCAGTTGGCTGCCCCCGGGTATCAATCCCTGGCTCATGAACCAAAACTTGATTCTGCTGTAATTGCAACCGGGCGACTTGGGTCGCGAGATCTGCCACGACGTTTGCCAGCTCGTCGACTTTGGAATAGACCTCGGCCATCTTCTCATCCCTGTCCTGAAATTGCCTTTGAAGCCATTGGAATAATGCTTGTTCTGTAGTTCCGGCTATGACAACCGGGTAATCTTTATTGCCTGAGCTCAATTCCGTAGGAACCACGGGCTCCTCTGGCTTATCGGCGTGAGCGGGCTCTTCATCATTTAGATCGAGTCGATGCTGGGTAGAGTCAACCATATCATCACCATGGCTGTGAAGAAAAGGAGGGTTCATTTCTTCATATCCGGCCATGTAGACAGTGTGGATAACACATTCAGCCATTCTTTCATCACTGGCAGCTGGTTTCACGGAGTGGTCCGGGCTTTGGAAATTCATAAATTTTAACATGGCCAAAGCCCTAGCCCTTTTGTTGGCTCTATATCTGAGCCGCTTCTGCCTCAGCCTCTCAGCCTTGAACGCCTGGCAGGCCTCTGCCCTTCGGAAAGCCGCCATATGCTGAGTGACGGGGAGCTTAGAGAAGATACCTAATTGAGCAGTTGTCAGGGGGCACCGTCGGAGCTTGCTCGAGACGCCCTGTTGCTTTTTTGGTGTTGATGGCCTTGCCCCCAGCTGGGGCTAAGGAAAGTCGTTCAGACACCGACTTGCGTTTGGGTTGGGGCGCCCTCGAGATCACCACATTTGGTCTCCTGCCTTTCGAGACCGGTCTGTCTGTTGCTGGAGCTTGAGGAGCCGGGATGGCGTTAGCTGACACGAACAGGATAGAGCCGAATGGTAGTGGCTCCTACTCCCATTGTCGCCCGAGACTGGCTGGAAGGACCGTCCTGGAGTCTATCCTCATCCTGTAAGAGACGGGAGTCATGTTGAGAGCTGAGATCGTCCTTGGGGACATTGTTGGAGGTGATTGCTTGAAAACCTGCATGAAAGAGCATTATTTTAGTATAAATACAGACATGTATATTGATTGAGTTCGCATGAACGTTTAACCCGAAATATGGGAAGAGAGATTGGTCCCACCGGGCGTGCCAGAATCTGTAGGGTGTTTTTTTTTGTCACCCCATTGAGATGGGAATACGCGCGCGCTTCTCAGGCGTACTACAGATTCCCCCTGCCTAGGGTAGGCTGGGGTTTAATGATTGTGGGGATCCGAATCTCCGGCAGCCGCGGACTAAGCTGCCGTTAATTACCCCTCGCCTTTGGGGCGAGGGAACCTCCGATTAACGGGTTAAACTGGTCATGCGAACTCAATGTGCAGTGTACGTGTGTTCTGTTCTGAAAGGGGGGTTTTGGATATATCGGGAGCCACGCAGAGTTTTTACAGGGGTCCCGCTATCCGGATAGCGGGCTGGGGGTCAAGGGGGCTAGCAGCCCCCTTGCGGGGTGCGGGGCAGCGCCCCGTTAGAAATTTTTTTCTAACAGGGACAGTGTCGTGGAGTACGTGTGTGTATAAATTTGTATACATATGTATATATGTATGTATGTACACAAAAAGATGGGGAAAAGGCATCCAAGGGATGCGTGGGGCCAGCGCCTTGAGCGCTATGCGCTTAGGTGCTGTGCGCTCAGGTGTAAGCGTGCTACGTGTCGGCACGTAGGCGCTGCGCGCATGAGCGCAAGCGCGCGCGCCACGTGTCGGCACGTGGGCGCTTTGCGCATGAGCGCTGCGCGCTGGAGCGCAAGCGCGCGCGCGCCACGTGTCGGCACGTGGGCGCTTTGCGCATGAGCGCTGCGCGCTGGAGCGCAAGCTCGCGCGCCACGTGTCGGCATGTGGGCGCTTTGCGCATGAGCGCTGCGCGCTGGAGCGCAAGCGCGATGGAGCGCAAGCGCGCGCGCCACGTGTCGGCACGTGGGCGCTTTGCGCTCGCGCACAGGGCGATGGAGCGCAAATGCGCCACGTGTCGGCACGTAGGTGCTTTGCGCTCGAGCGCTAGCGCGCCGGCGAGGAAAAGATGGCTTTTAGCCCCAGAAACCGTGGAGTTAAACTCCTGAAAAAAAAGGAAAATGTCTTGGTTGGGGAATGGGTTCTTCTTCTTCCTCCTCTGTTGGCTGGCTCAAGAGATGTGAGATCTAAAAATCTCTTCTTTTTGAGATCTAATGATAGATCCAAGTTTCCCTTTGTGGGTTTTGTGGTGAAAAACTAATTTGTTTTATGAAAAGAAGAGTAAAACTCTTGATTTGATTCAAGAGAAAGAAGAAGGTTTTGGAACCTTGAAAAAGAAGAAAAGATCTCAGATCTGAAAACTTTTTTGGAGAGAGAAAAGTTGTCCTTTATTCATTATCATCTTGCCTTTTATAGGCTTACACATTTACATATAGCCCCTTGGGCTTTACAAAAATGGCATTTTAGCCATCCCATGGCTCATGTGCCATTTCATTTTTGCACATAAGCCATGGGCTTACAAAATATTGGCTTTATGCCCATTTTGTTTACATTCATGCATAAACAATTACATAAAAATTATTTATTACATGATTTTGTTGTTGGCATGGGGGGCTGGCTGCGAGCTCGACTTATGCATGGGCCCGCTTGACCTGGGCTTGGGCCCACCTAGCTTGGGGGTTGACCTTGACTTTGACTCGGTCAACCGGGGTGTAAATTTTTACCCCAACAATAGGTATGAAAATTCACAGCAGGGAATTCTAAGAACACTGGGGAAATACGAGGAGGTAACTCAATTTGACTGCCGCGGAAGCGCGGCGGATTAGTGCAATCCGCCGCGGATCCACGGCCGAGTCAACTCAGAGTTGACTCGGATTTACACAGTAATTCTTGAATTTGGGTGTTTTGTTTTCCTGTATATTTTGTTTTTGCCCAGGTTACTTCAGTGCTGGCTTGCCTTTGGGGTAGACACGGAAAAAGGTTGTCGATCGATATTCTAAATTATTTGCTAATCGGGTTTTATCTGTAATGTTTAATGTGTTCGTAAACCTCCCCTAATTGCTAGTATGTCGGTTAGCTGGGGGTTGCACATTTATGTAATTGTTTTTACTGGCTTGTGTATATGAATTTGATTGGATCGTTGTGATGATTAGCCGGGGTTTGAGATGAGATTTTATATTCATTCATTCGATGTAAATTGTAATATAATGTAATATTCTTTTGCGGGGCACATCCGGGCTGAGGTTGTAGCCACCGTTGTATTATTTCATTTACTGTTTTTTGCTCCTAGGATAGACCCAAGATGGGGTGCACAAACTACCGGGTACTTTGAAGTGTTTAGTGGCCTACTCACGTTGCTGAGGGAGACCGCTTCACTTCGGGTACTTGGCGGGTAGTTTGCCGTACCCGTAGGGGTCTAGGGTGGGGTAATGGATATTCATCACAACTGTGTAATCCGTCTTTCGTTGCAGGCTCAAAAGAAACGCGGATTGCTTGTATATCCAATAATGTTCATCTGTGATCTGGAATGCCTATTGTTGCGTCTGACGAATGTACAATATCTATATATGATAGTTATTAGACGTTACTTATGTTTTACACCCGCGCTAGCCCAGACCCCGCTCTGTCGTTAGTTAAGTAACCTAACGAGTGAATGACGGGACCCAGCGGCGAATGCGGATGGCATAAGAGGACGTTGTATTTTCGTTGTTTCCTGCAATGATAGGTTAATTGATGGGACGCATTATATTAATGCAAAGAAAATAAACCAAAGTTGAATCGTTGGAACAAATTTAAAAGAAACCACTCGGTTATTTTAAAAGAGCAGAATTTTTAAATTGCGGAGTTTTAACCACTCCTTTCAAAAAGCTATCAGGTTCCTTCGATTATATCAAGTTCACTACGTTCACGATTTCGCCAAAACCAGTCGTAGCCCTCTGTCATTTCTTATGAATGGTCGGTAGTATTCAAGCTATATTTGTTGGCCTTCGTCAAGGCACAGTGTTTGGTAGCTGCTGGGGTATTCATTTGTTGCATAGATAGATGAGTTGGTTTGGGACGGTCGTATTACCTTGTTGGCTTTCGTCAAGGGTATGTACGGGTGGGTTCAAATTAACAAGATAATGATGGGCAGAACTTGACATGTGACTTATGATTTGTTGTCCTTCGTCAAGGTCATAAGAACATAGGGCAAAAATCCACATCGGGAGTTTCTAAAGAAACTGAAACTTGCTAGTATTGCATACCATTTGGAGTTTGATGAATGTTGGTAGGATTCCTTCAGTATTATCACACGATGATATTTAGATCCCGATCCTACTGTGAGTATCCGCTACTCATCAGGAGATTCGTCACTTAACGATCAATGCTATAAACCAAGTAGGTGTCGAGAAAGGTGTCAGCGGGGCTACGCCCTCAGAGAAAAGAGGTTATTTAATTAAGGAACTTCGCGAAAGCGTTGGAAAACCTCCTTCGAAGTACCGACACCGGCCTGGCTGAACGGTTAAGCAAGTATTGTACAGTGAGATCAGTCCTGGCTAATTCTGCTTTTATGGTTTGAGAAAGGATTCGAGAAACAGTGGAAGCCATTGTCACGCCCCGCTTCCCAAAATACGGAATACGAGGGGTTGATGATTGGAATTATTTTTCGATTGTGTGTTGGTTTTTCGAAGATAGATTTTAGAAATCACAACAAAAAGATTATTTGACCGCAATCAACTACGGTGTCGGATGTAGATTGTAAGTGAGTGCGGATCGTCCACAGGGAAAGTGAGTTCCGTTCAATTCTTGAATTAGATGAGTTGAAAATTTAAGCAAAAGAAAAGAAAACAATTCATGATTTGTAATTGTAGATCAAAAAGTAAGAAAAATCTAGATCTAAAAGAAACATTAAAGAGCAAGAATAGGGATGAGAGATAATTTCCAACCAACAATCAAGACTAGAAGTATGGCTCGTAGGAGTAGATCGGATCTATAGATGTGATGAGATCTAAAGATTACTAATTCTTATCCATTAATGAATTGATACTAGATCGATGCAAAATTCATCGAGGTTTAAGGATCTTTGCTAGAAAATTAGGGATTCCGCAACTCATCCTTTGTCCTTTCGATGGATCGCATTCAAATTCTAGCTTCTAGTTAATCAAATGTTTAATAGTTGTTCCCTAGTTTCGAGTGAACACGATCAAGAAAGCATCATCTCGAAACTAGGTTATTAATCATTTGATTAACTAGAATTTCCAAACATTATAGGATTTAAGAATTGTAGAAATATCTAAATCATCATCATCTAAAGATCGTCACAACTCCTACACGAGCGGAGATTACTCAAACATCATGATCACAAACACAATCACAAATTGAATTCTAATCATTATGCTTGAATTAAAAGATAAGCAAGATATAGAAAATTCACCTTTATTTATCGACAAATTTCGTTACAACTCTCTTGAATTTACAAAAGGAAGGAACTAGATCGTCGATTTCGGCTTCGCTCGGCTCCTTGAGTCGCGGATCGGCGTGGATCTCTTGCTCCGTTGGAAATCCGGCGTCGCTTGCTAAAGGTTGAAGGCTCTCTTGCTCAAATTGATCTCGGGATCTTGATCTTGATTTTGAATTCGAGATGGGAATTGAATTTGAGGCACAAGCTTTTGTCACTAAACTTGTGGGTAGAAGATGGTGGTGATTCTTGAACAATTTCCCCTCTAGATCTAGGCTCCTTTTTATAGACTTTTCAAATCTTAGATCTAGAATTGAAATTTGAATTCCCCCCACAAGTTAGTTATCAAATAATTTAAATTTCCCTCCAAAAAGTTAGTTAAGCTTTAAATTTTGAATTTCCCTCCAAGAGTTTGTTGAGCCGAGCCTTCTAGAGATGCCACGTGGAGCTTCTGGGGGCTTCTGGAAGCTTTGGCCGTTAGAATTAGGCATGTGACAAAATTGGGTTGCTTGATCTCTTCATAAGGCCGCGGATTCACCGCGTAAATGGGGCTTGGGCCGTGGATCCGCGGCCCTTTGGTGGCCTTGGTGATTTCTTTTCACATGGTAATTTCTGGGCTGACTGGTGGGCCTTTTTCTGATGCTTGGATTTTTATTTGGCCTTTCTGTATTGCTCCAGATCTTTAACCTTTGAATTGGTGTGTCTTTTATTAGTTCATTTCCCAATTAGGCCCTGCTTCTGGAATTTCCTGCACAATTTCACCGAGACAAGAGTTGCGCAATACAAGGATGATGCGATGCCATGAAAAACACACAATTTACCTAAAAATGCTGGTTTTAGTACACAGTACAAGTAATCCCGTATTTTTCATGTGTTTTGCAAATATAGGTGATATGAATACCGGATAGCTTTACTTGACTGCAAAAGGTAGGGAAATTGCCGTGTTAGAAATACAGTATTTTCGACAGATCAAATTCCCCCAAACTTATTTTCGATCGTCTCGATCGAACAGTTTTATTAAAAAGAGAAGGAGAAAATAAAGAAAGAGAAAGGCACACTTTCGTAGGCAACACGATTGCACTGAGCACGTGCAACAAGCCTTTAAACCTCTAGGTGTCCCTAGTAGGAGGAGTGCTGTCTCCTGAGGGTTTTCAGCGGATTGCACCCACAAAATCCAATAATAAAAGGAAGATCATGAATATTACATTTAAAGACAAGAATTGTAAAAGAAAAGCCTTGAAAATTAGGGTTTCCAACTAAGCTAGCTTTTCGGTTGTCATGAGCCCTATCTTAATGGTCATGAAAAGATGTCAGAAATCACGTCCTCCCTCAATAAAACATCGTCTTATTCTTCATTCCTATCTTTCTTCCAAACATCGATCATATAACCCTGCGTGTGTGTAAAGACATCCCTACACCCGGAGAATTCAATTCAAGCTATCATACTCTTGCCCATCAGCCTCAGTATATATATTATTTTTTTTTCGATGAGCTCACACACTTTCATGCGACCGTTAATATTTCTTGAGGTACTAACCGACCGATTACTCATGTGTTTGCTTATTTGGTGTATTTTCCTCGTCTTGCACCACCTTAGGTATAGCAGTGACTCCCAGACCAGTTGGCCTCAGGGCACTAGATGAAGAGGCACCCTCGCTATATATTTTTTTATTTCCCTCGGTGATAACAAAACCAGTGTCCATTTTTCTCACCATTTTCTTCATATTTTTTTTTTATATACATCGGCTTTAAGACAAGAGCATTTCAAGGTATCCTCTACTAACCCGGGCTTTAAGACGTGTGTAAGTGCGAATAGCAGGGTATCAACGTTCAAAATGCTTGGCTTTCCAGAATAGAAACTATTTTTCAGACTTATTTTTATCCTCAGATTAGTGACGTATTTCATCTTACTAACCCTTGGGACAACGGCTCATAACTACTTATTACTAGTTCGTATAAGAAAACTTCTAATTTTCTTAGTTTTCTTAAATTTTTCTAATCTCATGGATGTAATTGTTCACTATCTAATCTTTTATTATCATAAATATTAAATATTTTTATATTTTGAAAATTTTAAATTTTTATGAGTTTTGAAAATTTTGAATTTTTATGGATTTTGAAAATTTTTAAATTTTTATAGGTTTTTATGGGTTTAGAAAAATTATTTACAAAAAATCTTTACACAAAATTTTTATGGGTTTTGAAAATTTTTAAATTTTTTATGGTTTTTTTTTTTTTTTATTTAAAGAAATGTTTTGTGCTTATGCAAATGATATGCACATGATGCAAAACTAAGCACAAACCTCCCCCAAACTTGTTTTCAACAGTGTCCTCACTGTTGCCATCCGCTATATCTACAAAAACCTGTAAGCCTGGGAGGGATTTATTAGTGGGGGCAAAATATATAAGTGAAGACCCTCCCCCAAACTTATTCTTTTCACTCACCTCCATTCAACAAGATGATGCAAAGATACACTGGACATGAAGGTGAGACGGAGGAATTTTAATCCAAATAAAATGGCTCCTGTAAGAACAGGAGCTCCTCCGTGGGGTCAGTGGAAAAATACGGCTTTAGTCTGTGTCCATTCACTTTAAAAAATGTGCCGTTTTTAACATTTTCTACCTCTACTGCCCCGTGCGGGTATACAGACCGCACAACAAAAGGTCCCTTCCACCGAGATCGAAGCTTACCCGCATGAAGGTGTAGTCGTGAATCATAAAGAAGGACTTGTTGACCGGGTGAAAATGTTTTCCTCAAAATGTTTTTATCGTGAAAAACCTTGGTCCTATTCTTTATGATTACAGCGTTATCATAAGCTTCATCGCGGAGTTCGCTTAGCTCATTAAGTTGCAGCTTCCGAAAGTTGCAGGCTTGGTTGAGGTCAAAATTGATTTCCTTAATAGCCCACAATGCTTTATGCTCTATCTCGACGGGTAAATGACATGCCTTCCCAAACACTATCCTGTATGGAGACATCCCTAGGTCGGTTTTAAATGCAGTTCTAAATGCCCAAAGAGCATCCGTCAGTTTGGTCGACCAGTCTTTTCTATTTTTCGCAACAGTCTTCTCCAGGATTAGTTTGATCTGCCTATTCGAAATCTCAGCCTGCCCGCTCGTTTGGGGATGATAGGGTGTAGAAAGTCGGTGGTTGATTCCGTATTTCCGCATCAGAGTCTCGAAAGACCTGTTGCAGAAATGTGTCCCATTATCGCTAATGATAGCGCGTGGGTGTCCAAATCGCGAAAAGATATTCTCTTTCAAGAACTTAATGACAACTTTCCTGTCATTAGTGCGACATGGAATGGCTTCTACCCACTTTGAGACATAATCAACCGCCAGCAGTATGTACAAATTCCCAAAGGAGTTGGGAAAGGGACCCATAAAATCAATGCCCCAAACATCGAAAATTTCAACAACCAAGATGGGTTGCTGAGGCATTTCATCCCTCCGTGAGATTCTACCCGTGTACTGGCATTGTGTACAGGTTTTGCAATAGTCAAATGCGTCCTTGAATAAGGTCGGCCAATAAAATCCACATTGCAAAACCTTCTCCGCCGTCTTTTTAGGACCGAAGTGACCCCCACAGGCCTGATCATGACAAAAAGAAAGAACACTCTTGAACTCTTCTTTCGGAACACACCGGCGAATGATCTGATCAGGACAATACTTAAACAAATATGGATCATCCCAGTAAAAGTGTTTTACTTGGGATAGGAAACGGTATTTGTCCTGTTTTGACCAATCACTGGGTGTAAGTCCCGTGACAAGATAGTTCACAATATCCCTGAACCATGGTTCATTGGATACGCTCAAGAGTTGTTCATCAAGAAACGAGTCATTGATCGGCAGGGTCACAGGGGAAGAAGAGATGCATGAAAGATGGTCGGCTACTACGTTTTCACATCCTTTCTTATCTTTGATAACAAGATCAAACTCTTGTAACAGAAGGATCCAACGTATCAGCCGACCTTTTGCATCTTTCTTCGCCAGAAGATGTTTCAAGGCGGAATGGTCTGTGTACACAATTATTGGAGAGCCGATTAAGTAAGGCCTGAATTTTTCTAATGCAAATACAACCGCTAAAAGTTCATTCTCGGTGGTTGTATAATTGATTTGTGCATCATTCAGGGTCTTACTTGCATAGTATATCACGTGTGGCATCTTTTCAATGTGTTGTCCTAAGACAGCACCTACTGCAAAATCTGATGCGTCACACATCAGCTCAAAGGGGTAGTCCCAATTTGGAGACGATAGAACGGGGGCTGAAGTGAGTGAGTGTTTAAGTGAGTCGAAAGCTGTCTCACAGTCCGAGTCGAAGTGGAAGGTCGTATCCTTGGCCAGGAGAAGAGTTAAAGGTCTAGCAATTTTGCTAAAGTCCTTAATGAATCTCCTATAGAAGCCCGCATGGCCAAGGAAAGATCGAATGTTTTTGACGCTTTTGGGATGAGGGAGGTTTTGAATGACATCTATCTTAGCTCTGTCAACCTCAATGCCTTTCTGTGAAATGACATGTCCAAGAACAATTCCTTCTCGGACCATGAAATGGCATTTTTCCCAGTTCAAAGTCAAGTTCTTCTCGTTGCAACGAGTAAGAACAGCGTCAAGATTCGATAGGCAATCGGAAAAAGAGTCTCCAAAAATCGAGAAATCGTCCATAAAGATCTCCAGAAAATTCTCTACCATATCAGAGAATATCCCCATCATACACCGCTGAAAGGTAGCGGGAGCATTGCACAACCCAAAGGGCATGCGACTGTAAGCAAAGGTACCAAAAGGACAAGTAAAAATGGTTTTATCTTGATCATTTTTGGCGATGGGGACCTGATTATAGCCAGAGTATCCGTCCATAAAGCAATAATACGCACGTCCAGCTAAGCGTTCCAGCATCTGATCAATGAATGGTAGAGGAAAGTGGTCTTTCCTCGTGGCGGCATTGAGTTTTCGATAATCAATGCATACACGCCACCCAGTTTGGGCGCGTGTCTGAATCAACTCATTTGCCTCATTGACAACAACAGTGATGCCGGATTTCTTAGGGACGACATGTATAGGACTCACCCATTGGCTATCGGAGATTGGGTATATGATACCACTATCAAGGCATTTGACGATCTCTTTCATCACCGCTTCCTTCATGACGGGGTTCAACCGTCTCTGTGGTTCTCGGGTTGGTCTGGCATCATCCATCAGGTGTATATGATGTTCGACAATCAAGGGACTAATCCCTTTGATGTCCGCCATGGTCCAACCAAACGCCTCCTTATTAGATCTCAGTACCGATAAAAGTGCATTCTCTTGCTCTGATGCTAGAGAAGCGGAAATGATAACCGGTAAAGACTCATTCTCACCTAAATATGCATATTTAAGGTGAGAAGGTAAAGTTTTGAGATCTAATTCGGGCGGAGAAATAATAGAAGGTGGGATCATTGAATGATTTTCGGAGTCGCGGAGAAGCTCATAGCCTGTAAAAGATACAGACTCGGATGGTGGTGAGTCAGGAGTGGCAGACTCAAGCGTTGAAATGGTGTCCTCACTAAGATCATGTGTCAGGTCAAACAGTGATGTGGCAGTGTCGTCGAGATCTGTAAAGCAAAGTTCCTCAACTCCGCAACTTTCGGGAGCAATCTCGTGGACAGAGCACACATCGAGGATATGAGCAGAGGGTTCTGATGGCTGACTTCCAATTCTGTAAATGTTTAGTTCAATGGTCATATTTCCAAATGATAAGTTCATTGAACCATTTCTACAGTTGATGACAGCATTGGAAGTGGCAAGGAATGGCCGACCCAGAATCACCGGAATTTGGCTCCGGGGGTTTGCTACAGGCTGTGTATCGAGAACAATGAAGTCTACAGGGAATACGAATTCCCCGACCTTTATCAACACATCCTCTAGTTCACCCCTAGGTTTGGTGATAGATCGGTCTGCCATTTGGAGAGTGCAGTGAGCAGGTTTCAACTCTCCAATCCCTAGCTGCTCATAGACAGAGTATGGAAGTAGGTTAACACTTGCGCCAAGGTCTAACAAAGCACGACTGATGTTTTTACCCCCAATAGAAATTGATATCGTAGGACATCCTGGGTCCTTACGTTTCTTTAGTAGCTGGGGGATAAAAGAAGTTCTAATGTTATTGGACATGAAGACCTTCTTCGGCACTTGAGTCTTCCTCTTCCTAGTGCACAAGTCCTTGAGAATTTTCGCATAAGCGGGGACTTGTTGAATTGCATCTAGGAGAGGGATGTTGATGTTAACCTGCTTGAACATTTCTATAATTTTCTCCATATGAGGACTCGATTTGTTAGCCCTTAACCGATTCGGGTAAGGTGCTTTAGCAATGAGTGCTGGGTCCATCATAGGAGAAGGAAGAGGGGGTAGACAAGATCCCGAAAGAGGAGTGGGGATCGTCTGTGGAGGGATAGAAGAGGTGGGCTGAGGTGTCGAGCCTAGAGGGAAATGGAGAATAGGCTCGCGAGAAGGCGGTGGGGTAGGAGAACAAGAGTCAGACGTAGAAGTGTGTGTGTGAGGAAAGATCTCAGCCGGGGCGTTGATAGGATTTTCAGTATCATCAACTTCTTCCCCAACATGGTTATCCAGCATTCTTCCCGATCTCAACGTTGTGATGGCATTTACATTGTAATGCCCAGGATTCGGTAGGGGTTGAGACGGAAGTTTCCCTTTTTCTCTCGCACTCAATTCGGCCTTAAGTCGTGCAATCTCAGCTTCCATCGTTTTGATACTCTCAGCTTGGGACGCTGAGTTTTTCTTTATCTCACCGACGGAAGACTTAACCTCGGCCGACACTTCCATGAAATTTGACATGAGTGATTTCATGGTTTGAGCGAATTGAGAGAACTCGTCAGAACAGGTCGACTGCATAGGATTAGAAGGTGCAGGAGTGTTGACCTGGTTTTGGAAATTTTGTGACTGGTAGGGGTGCTGGGTGAGGTGAAGTGGTTGCTGTTGTGGAGGAAGAGCCCGTTGAAATTGATTAGGGTTTGGAACCGTGTTTTGGGATTGGTTCCAGGCAAAATTCGGGTGATTCCTCCAACCCTGATTGTATGTAGAAGAAAAAGGGTCGTTTCTAGGTCTTTGGAATGCGGCATTGGTATGCTCGAGACCTTGAAACTGGGAGTTCAATGGACATTCTTCTGTTAAGTGAGAAGGGTCTGAACAGCACCCACAAATGGTTTTGGGGAGTGACATTGGGTTTAGGGAGGCTGCTAGGAATTTGTGTTCCATAGCGTCGAGCTTCTTTTGCATTGCTGCCATCTCAGCTCGAACACCTATGGACACGTCTATTTGGTGTACGCCACCCCTACTCGATGGCTGGGTTCCAGTCTCCCACTGAAGTGACTTTTCAGCAAACTCTTCTAAAAATTTCCATGCTTCCCCATCATCCTTGGTCATAAAGGTGCCTTGGCACATGTTTTCAAGGTTTTGTTTAGTGGTAGGGTTACTGCCCTCATATATGATTCGGCAAAGTTCCCATCTCGGGATGCCGTGATGTGGGCATTGAACCAAAAGATCCTTGAATCGGTCAAAGTATTTTGAAAATGGTTCAGCCGGAAGCTGGGAGAATTGATAGAGTTCACTACGGATTCGAGCTGTCTTTTGCATCGGGTAAAATTTCTTAAGGAATGCCGCAACGAATTCTTCCCAATTCATGATGGAATGTGCGGTGGTGTTATATAGCCACTTCTCGGCTAAATCGCACAAGGTAAATGGAAGAAGTCGTAGACGCATGGCATCCACAGAAAGTTGTGATGTACCCATCATTGCGCATACGTTTTCAAATTTGGTAATAAAAACGTACGCGTCTTCAGTCTCGAGACCGTGGAATTTGGGTAGAAGGTTGATGTACTGGGGCTTGATCTCAAAGTTATCCCCGTTGGCTGGTGGAATGGATAAGCAGGTCGAAAGAGGACCTCGCAAAGGGTAACACCTCTCTTGGAGAGAGATGCGGGGTGGAATCTGCGCACCAACGGACGGCGGCAGAGTAGCGGTAAAGAGGTTTGATGGAGACTGATCCATCGGTGTGGGTGTGGTGGGAGGTAAAAGAAAGGTAAATGGAGAAATACCGACTTCGGAGTCGATCGAGGGGACGCGGACAAGTCGGGCACTAGAATCCCGTGTCCAGCCTATCTTGCACTAAAAGGGGTTAGTACAAGTGGCAGCGTGATTTATAATTAGGGGAATGAAGTGAGTGTTGTGTTTGTTTTGAAAAATGATACGGATTTTGAAAATATGATGCAACAAGCAATACCCTAAAAATCTATGGTCACCTAGGTCCAATCTCTAGACCGCTCCTAACTGCCAGAAGACAAGACGCAGGATAGAATCCTCCACTGCCTCTTTGTCCCTCCTGTGGCCAGGTAAGTGCCAGGTAAGTGGGAGGTTCTCCACTACGTAAGTAGTGGGCCTAATTAAGTAACCACTAGCCTTCGACACACTTTCCTAGGCACCACAAGAGAAACGCGGATAAGCAATGAATTACCCACGGCCTTCTTCTGTCCTAAGTGAGCGCGACGGTCCTTAGAGTCATCTCTAGATATTTTTTAATTAATGAGGGTAATGCGGATGCAGGTTTGTGATTTTTGGGGCCTAGGAAGGGTAATGAACTCCCCACCTAATCTGGATTTGGCCGTGCCCCTTAATTTCCGTATTAGTTATGCAAACAACCACAAAATCAAAAACAAGCACACTTTATTTTGCTTTTTGCGGCGCAGCGATTATTTGCAAAGAAACCTGCAACAAATTGTCAGTTTGAGCAGATTTTAGAGAGGAGATAAGAAAGTTGGAGATTACCAGATAAAATTTTTCCAGAGAACCCCTTGAAGCGCCGCGCTTCCGCCGCAATTAGCTCCTCATGCCGCGGTTCCGCGCTTCCCCAAGCTCTTCTTTGTACTAAAAAATTTGGTAATGCTCCTGTTCAGCTCCTGAGCTCTCTGGAATTCTCCAAATAATTTTTCAATTTCACAGTAAGCTCCAGATCTCCTTGCAATTAACCACAACAACAAGTATTAGTATTTTGTGCAAGTTTTGATCTAAAGAATATTGATGGAATAAACTTTTCAACTCAAATTTAAAAAATGAACAAATAGCACACGATCCCCGGCAACGGCGCCATTTTGATTGGAATTATTTTTCGATTGTGTGTTGGTTTTTCGAAGATAGATTTTAGAAATCATAACCAAAAGATTATTTGACCGCAATCAACTACGGTGTCGGATGTAGATTGTAAGTGAGTGCGGATCGTCCACAGGGAAAGTGAGTTCCGTTCAATTCTTGAATTAGATGAGTTGAAAATTTAAGCAAAAGAAAAGAAAACAATTCATGATTTGTAATTGTAGATCAAAAAGTAAGAAAAATCTAGATCTAAAAGAAACATTAAAGAGCAAGAATAGGGATGAGAGATAATTTCCAACCAACAATCAAGACTAGAAGTATGGCTCGTAGAAGTAGATCGGATCTATAGATGTGATGAGATCTAAAGATTACTAATTCTTATCCATTAATGAATTGATACTAGATCGATGCAAAATTCATCGAGGTTTAAGGATCTTTGCTAGAAAATTAGGGATTCCGCAACTCATCCTTTGTCCTTTCGATGGATCGCATTCAAATTCTAGCTTCTAGTTAATCAAATGTTTAATAGTTGTTCCCTAGTTTCGAGTGAACACGATCAAGAAAGCATCATCTCGAAACTAGGTTATTAGTCATTTGATTAACTAGAATTTCCAAACATTATAGGATTTAAGAATTGTAGAAATATCTAAATCATCATCATCTAAAGATCGTCACAACTCCTACACGAGCGGAGATTACTCAAACATCATGATCACAAACACAATCACAAATTGAATTCTAATCATTATGCTTGAATTAAAAGATAAGCAAGATATAGAAAATTCACCTTTATTTATCGACAAATTTCGTTACAACTCTCTTGAATTTACAAAAGGAAGGAACTAGATCGTCGATTTCGGCTTCGCTCGGCTCCTTGAGTCGCGGATCGGCATGGATCTCTTGCTCCGTTGGAAATCCGGCGTCGCTTGCTAAAGGTTGAAGGCTCTCTTGCTCAAATTGATCTCGGGATCTTGATCTTGATTTTGAATTGGAGATGGGAATTGAATTTGAGGCACAAGCTTTTGTCACTAAACTTGTGGGTAGAAGATGGTGGTGATTCTTGAACAATTTCCCCTCTAGATCTAGGCTCCTTTTTATAGACTTTTCAAATCTTAGATCTAGAATTGAAATTTGAATTCCCCCCACAAGTTAGTTATCAAATAATTTAAATTTCCCTCCAAAAAGTTAGTTAAGCTTTAAATTTTGAATTTCCCTCCAAGAGTTTGTTGAGCCGAGCCTTCTAGAGATGCCACGTGGAGCTTCTGGGGTCTTCTGGAAGCTTTGGCCGTTAGAATTAGGCATGTGACAAAATTGGGTTGCTTGATCTCTTCATAAGGCCGCGGATCCGCCGCGTAAATGGGGCTTGGGCCGCGGATCCGCGGCCCTTTGGTGGCCTTGGTGATTTCTTTTCACATGGTAATTTCTGGGCTGACTGGTGGGCCTTTTTCTGATGCTTGGATTTTTATTTGGCCTTTCTGTATTGCTCCAGATCTTTAACCTTTGAATTGGTGTGTCTTTTATTAGTTCATTTCCCAATTAGGCCCTGCTTCTGGAATTTCCTGCACAATTTCACCAAGAAAAAAGTTGCGCAATACAAGGATGATGCGATGCCATGAAAAACACACAATTTCCCTAAAAATGCTGGTTTTAGTACACAGTACAAGTAATCCCGTATTTTTCATGTGTTTTGCAAATATAGGTGATATGAATACCGGATAGCTTTACTTGACTGCAAAAGGTAGGGAAATTGCCGTGTTAGAAATACAGTATTTTCGACAGATCAGTTGACAAGGCCAGCCATGCTCCTACGGTCGAGAAAATATCCCTCCGTAGTCACACTTCGGTTTCTAGCTTTACGTGGTAATCAGTAATCAATGCACAAGTAATGAGAAATGCAGTAACTAAATCAAAACAAATACAAAAGAACTAACCAGATGGAGATCAAGAGAATGTAGCTCTGGGTACCTGATCAAGATGTCCGTGATATCCTCGAGGTACGTCAGGTCCTGGTCCAGACTAGATCCACTCCTCACTCTGAGCATGCATATTCAGGTCGTCAGAGCGACACGATAGCAATATATATAAATATAGATACAAATATGAACTCTTGGAATAATAGTGAACATGAAACAGTAATCATAGGTTAATGACGGGAACGTGAAGTAGTCAATGCAGGTATCCAAATGAACAGGCCAACAGTAAAGCAGTAAACAGTAAGGCAAGTAGGTTGAATCAGTAAGCAATGCATGTCAATGTCACTAACCCTATCAGTCTCT
This sequence comes from Agapanthus africanus, assembly GCA_030015575.1. NCBI lineage: Eukaryota > Viridiplantae > Streptophyta > Magnoliopsida > Asparagales > Amaryllidaceae > Agapanthus > Agapanthus africanus. The sequence goes on from CM057338.1 coordinate 967,074,651, forward strand.
AAGTCTCACTGTATAGGTCACTAAGCCTATCGTCAGTCCAAGTGTGAGAGTCAACCACGCAGGAGTATCCCCCACCCAAGGGTAGGACCCAAGGGTAAGAGAACACGGGCCCGAAACACGCACGGTAGTAATCAGTAATATCCCTATGTGCCGGCATGGGACTCCCGAGATTCTGTTGAACTCACACTCAAACTACCCCACACCCCGTGGTCTATATCAAACGCCAACCATAAACTCAAATACCAATCGGTCCATGACGAGTCTACGCAAGAACTGAAGACAGGGTCTCCATCAAGCATGTCTCGACTGATACCCAAGATAGATGGACAGTGTTTGGTGCCTTACCTGTGACACCCATACAGGTGCTTCCATAATTGTCCCATACCAATTATAGTCATACTTATACACGTCCCACAGACGTCGACAATGCAATGAATCAATAGAGTCCACTGATTGTGTACAAGTACGAGTCACTTTCACTTATCCATTCATACTTAAACACTAACGTACTTGCCACAATCAAACACTAATACCTAACACTGGGTAATGCACATGATCACTAGGTTGCCGACGCAATGACATATATATAATGTGATGAGAAAACAGTATTTAAGGCATGATTAAGATGTCATCAAACGATGTCCTACCACTTGCATAATTTTTCATAAATCATACATGCATAATTTAGCGAAACAATGAACAGGGGATAAGTATTATGTTTGATTATCTATCCATCAAATTTTGTTTCACGTCAATCGGGTTTCAGGATCACTAGATATGGCCATTTCATTTTAAGCGTTCACTGCTGGAAATCCGGTTTCAAAATCGGAATTCCGTTTCGTAACGCATTTTAATCCCAGTTGGGATAGCAATTAGGCGATGCTATAGTTGAACTATATTTAGGATTTCTAGTCAGGTTTCCACTGCAATTGGCGGATCAGTATTATATTACGCCAACAGAGAGTTATGGTCAGATTAAGTTTGAGGTGTAAAATCTGCTTTTGCAGAATTCAGCAAGACACGTCGACAAGGTAAAATGAATTAAAAATATCAAACAGTTGAGGAAACCAGTGAAGACAGTCAAGTAAGAAAGCTAATACAATTTCCTATGTAACGATATAGGGTTACGTGCATTCTCTTATAAGAACAGTGATGTACAGGGGTTTAGCAACAGGGGTTATCCTGGATTTCCATTCTGGACTGCAGTTCAGAATCATAATCCACCGCAGTTATCTCTATCATAACGTACTAAAATTCAGTTATAAACAATATATTACAGTAGGTTAAACAGTTAGCTTAGTTACGAGCCATCGAACGCTAAAATCCGGTTTATACACAATTTATTATAAATTTTATAGTTTGGCATGTACGAAGATTTTCAGGTTTTACGACAGAAATTGGGATGCCATTTTACGTGAGCAAACGATCTTATTTTGCAACCAAAATCTTAAGGGATATTCGTTATAACTCGGGCCATTCAAAGTTATCTAGTGCCGTCAATTTAACTGGGTTTGTAGGTCATGGTTCATATCGAACACTTAACTTATAGCAATTTACACGAAAAGTATGTGTGGGGAAAAATTGGTAACTAGAAATGTAATATAAGAAGTAGCATGAAGCAAGTATTAAACTTTCCTGGTGACGAGTCGACAATAGCACGGCAGCGGCAACAGCACAATCGTGTCACGAACGCAGCACCGGTTCAGCCTGTGGAATCAGATAAATGTAGTCAAACCCAGGTAACTACTGTGCACACATTTTCACCAGCTCCAAGCTTTATACATACTTTGATGTGAGAGAGGCAGAGATGCTGAAAGAGAGAGAGAGATTAAGAGAGAGGGGGGGTGATTTGGAGAGAGAGAGATTCAGAGAGAGAGAGAGAGAGAGAAATAGAGAGAGATTTAGAGAGAGAGAAAGAGAGATTTTGCAGAGGGGGAGAGAGAGAAAGGTGTTGTGATAAGGAGGGGGAATTGGTGGTGACGAGGAACTCGTCGGCGGTAGAATGGGTCGGCGACGGAGGTGGACGGCGCGGTGCTCGGGGTGAGTGTTGGAGCTCGGGTGCGGCGGTAAGGCTTGGTTTTAGGTGAAGGAGAAGAGGAAGGTGATGGGGGCAGAGGCGGCGGTGGGGCCGACGAGGTAGGGCCTCGGTCGTGGTGTGGGGCCGTGCAGGGGGGACTCGGTGGCGAGGAGGGTGGTGAAGAGGAGAGAGAAGTGAGGGAGGAAGGACGAGGTGATTGTCGTGGTCGTCCTCGTCGTCGTCAGCGGCGGCGGAGGTGGAGCAGCGAGTGTGGAGGGAGGAGAGGAGGGAGTTAGAGATCGAGAGTGTGAGGGAGAGAGGAGAAAGGGGAGGGGTTGAGGAGCTCGAGGGGGGTGCGGTCGTGGTCGGCGAACGCGGGAACGTGGAGCAACGGCGCGATCGGGGGGGCGACGTGGGTTGCAACGAGGGAAAACGAGCGGGAATTTTAGAACGAGAGGAGGAAGAAAGGTGGGAGCACGGGCCGGGCCGGGTTTGGGTGTTTGGGTTAGGGATGCGGGCTTGACATAAAATTAAAGAATTGGAATTAAGGGTGATAGGCCGGGAAAGGAATTGGAAAATAAAGGGAGACGGGCCGGGCTGGGTATTAGAATAAAAGAATTTGGAAAAAAAATATAAAATAGATAGGGTTTCTATTTAGGTTAGGAGAAAAACAATGATGGAGAAAATGGAAGTGCGGTTAGGGTTTATATTTAGTTAAATAAATTCTGATGAAGGGGAAATGGGAGTGGGCTGAGTTTTTGGGTAAAAATAAAAGGGAGAAAACAAAAGGGTTTAGATAAATTAGGGCTAGGTTAAAACAAAATAATTATAAATATAAATGTTTAAATTTTGTAAATAGACTTATATAAAAATACGGATATTGGTGCGCAAAAGAATTGGGTATTATATCATACCACCCTTACAAAAATTTCGTCCTCGAAATTTAAAACAAGCGATAAGCTATATAAAATAACACGCGAAAAGTTACGACCTCGAACACTCACATATAGTGGTTTACTTAAAGCGGTTAAAAGAAAAGAAAAATTGAAGGTCTAAGTAAGTGTATGGCAGAATCAACTCTAAGGGCAAACTATAAGTACAAGAGAATAAAAAAAATAGCAATAACGAACAATAATATTCGAGGCATGCTAGATAAAATCGAAATCCTAAATATATGCATACATACGTATATCAAAATAGCGCAGCTAAAATAATGGCATCAGGCATAACCATTTATAATAGCAAACTATAAGCACAAATACCCGGGAAAATAAAGTAACAATAATAAAATAGCGAAGGATTTGTCGATAGGTTAAAAAATTTTAGAATAATGTATCGATCAGATAATAATTTTTTTAAATAACTTAAGAAACCTACATAGTGAAAATAAGAAACATGGAACGAAAATATGCGCGATATATGTTTGCGCTATTGAAAAACGTGAAGGATAGTAAACCATTTAACATGGGTAAAATGGAAGTAGTCAATAACACGCAATTTTTTTGATAAATACAAAATAGTGAAAGCTAAGTTTTCGAATAACGATGTCCCTAAATATAGTTAGGGTAATAGGAAATAGCACAAAGATGTATAGGGGCTAGCCAGGGTAGGGATTACAATGGAGTATGGCTCACTCAAAAGGTCGGAGTGCGACACTTTTTAATCTAAGCGAGAGTCAAAATGGTACAAGGTGCAGAAGTGAAGGACACTAATGAATCTCATGAGAAAAGAAATGTATAGGGGAGACAGTCAAAGTATCACGTGAACTAACAATCAAAAGATTAGCGAACTCAGCAATTTTATTTCATTCCAGAAAATTTTAAACAAGACATTCTCGAAAAGTAAAAGATGGCCCTAATTATACATAGATTTTATTTGGCCAGAGGAGACGAAAGATAAATCATGTCAGTCGCGGTTGTGGAGGTTCAACAGGTTACGATAGGCCTGCGCGCTCAAATAGGGGCGTCCATTCCCATATCGCCTCGCAGGGATCGCCACTGGAGATTCTTCTGCCGCGAAATCTTGTTCTTCTGGTCCTTCTTCCTCGGCTGGAGGTTCTTCATCAAGGTCTGCTTCCATATGATTCTCTTCCTCCGGATCTTCTTCCATAGGATTTTCTTCCATTGGATTCTCCCCAGGGTTTTTCTCTCCTGGATTTTCTTCTATCAGGTCCTTCTCGGAATCTTCCTCTATTGGGTCTTCTTCGAGGTCTCCTTCCTCCTCGTCGGAATTACCGATCATGTCGACTTCTGGGGCTGCGGCTCCCTCGTTCTCGAAATCGCTATTTCCAAAAATGACCTGGGGGCCGTTGATCTCGTCATCCGAACTCACCAGCATGTGGTCTAAGGAAACACATGACTGTGTGTCCTCATCTAAATGCGGCGCTGCTCCAGGGTGGGCCATATCCTAAAAAGAAAGAGTCATGATTAGACAGTGGAACACATTAAGAAAAATAACCAAGGATATGGAGTACAAGGAAAATATGCGGTAGGCAAGGACTGAAAAAACAAAATTTAGAATACTGATGCAATGAATAGTATAAATAAAGTGAGAAGCAAGGGAACGATACATACATCACAACTCAAAGTTTTATTGCATTCAACTAAAAGTTCAGCGGATAAGATCTCAAATGAAAAGAAAATATTTACAAAGGAGTGACAAACATTTTTTTTTTGAAAGCAGGAAACGCGATAACTCTTCTTGGATTTCTAGACTGCTACAATCTCGTCACGCGAGTTGAATCCTGCACTGGGTCCGTACTATTCCTCGAAGCTCAAACTACGAAACAACCATCACTTAGCAGAAGTGGAGAGTGTGAATGAACCGCCTCCTTGTAACTCCTTCCTTTTAGGGCAACTATTGATAAAGTGTTCGCTGGATCCGCAAATCAGACATTTCCCTTTGGCGCAGCGACAATCCCTCTGAAGGTGTCATGGCTTCTTGCAGCACCCACAACATTGGGTCTTCTGCTGCTTCCGTTGCTGGGGAACAAGTGGGCGCTTCATCTTCACCCCTTTTCCTTGTCTAACAGAGATCCCTTTACGATTGGAGACTTCCGCTGGTGCCTGAGTCACCTTTCTTCTTAATCCTTCAGCTAACAGGTCGTTTGTTCGCTCCTGAGCTTCCTTCAGACCTTGCAGTGCATTCAGAATCTCTACGGTCTGATTCTGGGGAGTGGAGATAGAAGAAGAGTCGTTGGAAGACATGGTCCTGAAACAATAATTTTGAGCACGATATAAGACACAAGCTATAAGAATTAAAATACCATATGGATTAGGCAAGGAATCAAGAATATCGGGTGGGGTGAAATTCAAACAAGTGGAAATCAACTGTAGGACTCCAAGTCACTCAGACAGAGTACAGTATCGTAACTATGCTGCAGTGCACCATTACAACCACATAACTCTACTAAGTCATTCAAAACTCTAGCGGATGGATTAGAATGTATAGCAGAACACGCTATGTGAATCAAGATTAAGAATAACAACTTTACAATCTAGACCGAAGGATGTCTTAGATTGCCAAGCACTACACGGAAACTGCAATCCCAAGAGAAGCAAAAACCTGGCTCTGATACCAACAAAACCATTTCACGCCCCGCTTCCTAAAATACGGAATACGAGGGGTTGACAAGGCCATCCTTGCTCCTACGGTCGAGGAAATATCCCTCCGTAGTCACACTTCGGTTTCTAGCTTTACGTGGTAATCAGTAATCAATGCACAGGTAATGAGAAATACAGTAACTAAATCAAAACAAATACAAAAGAACTAACCAGATGGAGATCAAGAGAATGTAGCTCTGGGTAGCTGATCAAGATGTCCGTGATATCCTCGAGGTACGTCAGGTCCTGGTCCAGACTAGATCCACTCCTCACTCTGAGCATGCATATTCAGGTCGTCAGAGCGACACGATAGCAATATATATAAATATAGATACAAATATGAACTCGTGCAATAATAGTGAACATGAAACAGTAATCACAGGTTAATGACGGGAACGTGAAGTAGTCAATGCAGGTATCCAAATGAACAGGCCAACAGTAAAGCAGTAAACAGTAAGGCAAGTGGGTTGAATCAGTAAGCAATGCATGTCAATATCACTAACCCTATCAGTCTCTAAGTCTCACTGTATAGGTCACTAAGCCTATCGTCAGTCCAAGTGTGAGAGTCAACCATGCAGGAGTATCCCCCACCCAAGGGTAGGACCCAAGGGCAAGGGAACACGGGCCCGAAACACGCACGGTAGTAATCAGTAATATCCCTATATATATCTCCATATGACTCCTGAGATTCTGTTGAACTCACACTCAAACTACCCCACACCCCGTGGTCTATATCAAACGCCAACCATAAACTCAAATACCAATCGGTCCATGACGAGTCTACGCGAGAACTGAAGACAGGGTCTCCATCAAGCATGTCTCGACTGATACCCAAGATAGATGGACAGTGTTTGGTGCCTTACCTGTGACACCCATACAAGTGCTTCTATAATTGTCTCATACCAATTATAGTCACACATATACACGTCCCACAGACGTCGATAATGCAATGAATCAATAGAGTCCACTGATTGTGTACAAGTACGAGTCACTCTCACTTATGCGTTCATGCTTAAACACTAACGTACTTGCCACAATCAAACACTAATACCTAACACTGGGTAATGCACATGATCACTAGGTTGCCGACGCAATGACATATATATTGATGAGAAAACAGTATTTAAGGCATGATTAAGATATCATCAAACGATGTCCTACCACTTGGATAATTTTTCATAAATCATACATGCACAATTTGGCAAAACAATGCACAGGGCATAAGTAGTATGTTTGATTATCTATCCAGCAAATTTGGTTTCACATCAATCGGGTTTCAGGATCACTGGATATGGCCATTTTATTTTAAGCGTTCACTGCTGGAAATTTGGTTTCAGAATCGGAAGTCCGTTTCGTAACGCATTTTAATCCCAGTTTGGATCACAATTAGGCGACGCTATAGTTGAGCTATATTTAGCATTTCCAGTAAGGTTTCCACCGCAATTGGCAGATCAGTATTATATTATGTCAACAGAGAGTTATGGCCAGATTAAGTTTGAGGTGTAAAATCTGCTTCTGCAGAATTCAGCAAGACACGTCGACAATGTAAAATGAATTAAAAATATCAAACAGTTGAGGAAACCAGTGAAGCCAGTCGAGTAAGAAAGATAATCCAATTTACTACGTAACGATACAGGGTTCCATGGATTCTCTTATAAGAAAAGTGATGTACAGAGGTTTAGCAACAGGGGTTATCCTGGATTTCCATTCTGGACTGCAGTCCTGAATCATAATCCACCGCAGTTATCTCTATCATAACGTACTAAAATTCAGTGATCAACAATATATTACAGTAGGTTAAACAGTTAGATTCGTTACGAGCCATCGAACGCTAAAATCCGGTTTATACACAATTTATTATAAATTTTATAGTTTGGCATGTACGAAGATTTTCAGGTTTTACGACAGAAATTGGGACGCCATTTTACGTGAGCAAACGATCTTATTTTGCAACCAAAATCTTAAGGGGTATTCGTTATAACTCGGGCCATTCAAAGTTATCGAGTGCCGTTAATTTAACTGGGTTTGTAGGTCATGGTTCATATCGAACACTTAACTTATAGCAATTTACACGAAAAGTATGTGTGGGGAAAAATTGGTAACTAGAAATGTAATATAAGAAGTAGCATGAAGCAAGTATTAAACTTGCCTGGTGACGAGTTGACAATAGCACGGCAGCGGCAACAGCACGATCGCGTCACGAACGCAGCACCGGTTCAGCCTTTGGAATCAGATAAATGTAGTCAAACCCAGGTAACTACTGTGCACACATTTTCACCAGCTCCAAGCTTTATACATACTTTGATATGAGAGAGGCAGAGATGCTGAGAGAGAGAGAGAGAGAGATTCACAGAGAGAGAGAGAGAGAGAAAGAGAGAGAGATTCAGAGAGGGAGAAAGAGAGAGATTTAGAGAGAGAGAGAGAAAGAGAGAGAAAGATTCAGAGAGAGAGAAAGAGAGAGATTTTGCAAAGGGGGAGAGAGAGAGAAAGGTGTTGTGATAAGGAGGGGGAGTTGGTGGTGACGCGGAACTCGTCGGCGGTAGGATGGGTCGGCGACGGAGGTGGCCGGCGCGGTGCTCCGGGTGAGTGTTGGAGCTCGGGGTGCGGCGGTAAGGCTTGGTTTTGGGTGAAGGAGAAGAGGAAGGTGATGAGGGCAGTGGCGGCGGTGGGGCCGACGAGGTGGAGCCTCGGTCGTGGCGTGGGGCTGTGCAGGGGGGACTTGGTGGTGAGGAGGGTGGTGAAGAGGAGAGAGAAGTGAGGGAAGAAGGACGAGGTGATTGTCGTGGTCGTCCTCGTCGTCGGCGGCGGCGGCGGAGGTGGAGCGGCGAGTGTGGAGGGAGGAGAGGAGGGATGTTCCCCTCCGAAAGACGGCGCACAAGACTGCGATGTCCTGACGCTGAGATTCGGGGCAGATGCTATTTGGTTTTATCCGTCTACCTCTCCGAAGATACCAAGTTGATTTATGGCACCGTGTATCGGAGGTTTAGACGGATGCAACCGATGTAGCAGACTTCGTCAGATTCCCCCTCGCTTGAGGGGTTTTTTATTGTGGGGACGCTCTTTCCTGCAGGCGCAAGCCCCTGCAGTTAATTACGCTACCGCATCGCGGTAACAACTTTCTCCTTTTCCAGAATTTCACTTCGTGTCGTGTGTGTTTGTTTTGTTTGTGGTTGCCCGTGGATTGTATACGGAGACTAAGTAATGACGTCGCCCGTAGGACGTGGATTAGTCCAAATCCGTATTTACTTAGATTTGGGTTTGGTGTTTTTAGTTTAAGGATGCATTAGTCGCGTTGCGGCTAAGATCGACTTAAACGTTCGTTAAGGATACGATAGTCCTGTTTGAGACTAAGATCAACTTAACGTGATAATCCATTTAATATCTGGCCATCGGGACTCGTCACCTCTCTAACGTCGTTGAAGAATCACAACGGCAGATGTCAGAGGAGTTCGGAGATGTACCCTTGAACCAAAGTTGATTGGGGGTCTTATAGTCCAATTTGGGACTAAAGTCTGTTTGAACGTTTAAGAATACGTTAGCCATATTTGAGGCTAAGATCAACTTAAACAGGATCGTTTAGATCCGACAAAAGAGCATTTGGGAGCTCTATTGTTCCAGTTTAGGGACATAGTGGTCCATAGGTAGTTTAAGGACCTTGCGGTCTATTGCCAGTTTAGGGACATGGGGGTCCATATTCCAGTTTAGGGACATGGGGGTCCACATTCCAGTTTAGGGACGTGGTGGTCCATACTCCAGTTTAGGGACGTGGTGGTCCGTCATTAGTTTAAGGACGTTTCGGTCCATCATTAGTTTAAGGACGTCTCGGTCCAATATTAGTTTAGGGACGTCTCGGTCCAATATTAGTTTAAGGACGTTTCGGTCCATCATTAGTTTAAGGACGTTTCGGTCCACGAGTTTAAGGACCCCGCAGTCCATATCGATGTGTGGTCGTCGGGACTCGTCACCTCTCTGACGTCGTTGAAGGATTACAACGATAAGTGTCAGAGAAATTCGGAGATATACCCTCGAACCGGATGTAAATTGATTTAGGAGAGCATTCTTACTCAGTCAATTTAGTTTGGGGACTTACGGCCATGATTGGGCTAAGTCCCGTTGAGCATATTCAATATTTTTCTTGATCTTTGGCCTATTAGGCTTGTGCTAGGGCTTTGCCCATATTTAATAATGCACTGCAATTTATTCTGGCCTGCTAGGCCTTTTTGATTTAGGCTTTATCCCTTTATTTATGATGCAGAGCATCTGTTTTGGTTTGGGCTCTGCCCTTTTTAAAATAATGCATTGCATTTTATTAGGCCTGTTAGGCCTTTTTGATTTGGGCTTGGCCCTTTTGTAAGCAATGCAGTGCATTTGTCTGGCGCTTTGCGCCAAGTAATGAGTGCAAGCTCATATGGCGATGACACGTGTCATGCTCTGGCGAGCGCAAGCGCAACAGCGCTGTTCTAGTGCGCTGCGCTTGCGCTGCTGACACGTGGCGCGCTGTGGTGAATTGCGCCAGTTTTAGAGAGCAAGGCTCTGTTTCAAAAGCACATAGCGCAATTGGTTCAGATGCTAACACGTGGCGCTCTCTGGTGGCTTGCGCCAACCCAAGAGCGCAACAGTGCAGTTTTGCAAGTGTAAGGCACTATGATTTAAGAATCTTTTAGATTCAAGAACCAATGGTTCATAAAAGAAGTGCAAAGCACTTATTCGTTTCTTTGATCTAAACAAGTTATTCTTTTATTTCGAGAACCAAAGGTTCATAAAAGTGCAAAGCACTATTTTTATTTATTTTTGTTTTTTCCTGTTTTAAAGAACCAGTGGTTCATAAGAAGTGCAAAGCACTATTTTTATTTATTTATTTTTTTTATTAAAGATCTATGATCTGTTTATAAGAGAACTTTCTCTTTTTCTAAAGGTCTTTACCTTTTTTGTTCTTGAGGAGTTCTTCAGAGTTCTTTTTCTCTCTTTTTTTTATAGAAAATGTTGATGCCTTTGAATTGAGGCTTGGGTTCTTTTTATAGTGCCCATAAATTAGTTAAATTTGTTAATGAGATCTTTCTCTGAGTGATTCGGGGAATTTTCCCCACCGTTGGATCTTTGATCCAAGGGCTTCTGTTTTTACAGAAGAAAATCTTCTTGTTTTAATAAGAACAGAAAAGATTTCTTTAGAATTTTAATTCTGTTTGGCGCAAATGCCCCAGAGCGTGACACGTGTCGCGCAGCGCACAGCGCAGCGCAACTGCGCTAGCGCATCTGCGCTGACACGTGTCGCGCAGCGCAACTGCGCTCGCGCAACTGCGCCGACACGTGTCGCGCAGCGCAGTGCTTGCGCAACTGAAGCGTTGCTTCCTTTAATTTTGTTTAAAACAAAGCTTTGCTCTGATTGTGTACGCTGCCTTGGGCGCTGCCCTGATGCTTCTGCGCCTGACACGTGGCGCGTTGCGCGCAGCGCAAAGAATCTGAAGCGTTGCTTCATTTATTAAAATTTAGATTTTCAAAGTAGAGCTTTGCTCTGATTGGGGGAAGATGAAGTGTTGCTTCATCTCCCGCCTTAGAATTTGAACAGAGCTTTGCTCTGATTGGGGTAAACAAATGCCCCCCCACCGTTGCGCTTACGTGGCCCCAAACGCAAGCGCAACGGTGGCAGAATCCCAACCGTTGCGGTAGCTTTTGGAAGTTGAAGAGGCATTTGATGCCTATAAATAGGACCTTTTGTCCCCCACAGATGCTTATCATCTTTAAGATTTTTATTTTCAAAAGACTCCAGAGCTTTGCTTTTATTTAAGAACTTTTAGAGCCCTGCTCTTGTTTCTTTTTAAGAACTTTCAAAGTTCAGAATCCGGCACCCCTTTTAGGTAAAATCTTAAATTAAATCAAATTAAGTTTAATTAACAGAGCCTTGCTCTCATAGATCTTTTGATCTAAATAAAATCCTTTTGGGGTTTCACCAAAATAGAGCTTTGCTCTCATGAATCTGTTTCAGGGTTTCCCAACCCATGAACAGAAACTTGCATTTTTTTGGCAAAACATAGATCCCTGTGATCTAGAAGAACTCTTAAGAGTGTTTCATTGATCTTAGAGTTTGAAGATGACATTTTATTCCTGAGTGCATTATATCGTTTTGCTTAATCAGTCTTTCTGATAATTCTGTTGATCCTCTTTCACAGGAACAATGAACGTCCACATGTATGCTCTTAACGAGATCATCTCTTATGGGGACATCCGCCGACTTGGCCGCTCTCAAAATCGGGAGTTCACAAACGAGGAGTGTGCTGAAATAATGAGTCGCTTCGACGCGTACAATGGTCCACTGCTTCCCCGACGTTCCTCCCTTCTTAAGCTTATCGTGGGAGCCATCTGGGAAGCGCTTCCTCTCTTCTGTTCCGGTGTGCCACTTAGGGCGTTGGATGCTGCTGAGGACAAGGTACACTCCGTGTACCTGTTGAACTTTATCTCGAAGAGACGGCGAGACAGTCTTATCGATCTCTTGCACGAGGTCTTTCAGTAGTCCGCCATACTCGCTGCTTATCGGAGGGTGGAAGACATCAGGGCGGGCCCTGACGCTTGTGCTCGCGAAAAAAAGCATACTAGGATGGTCCGCGAGGCCTGGAAAGTCATAGATAGAGTAGCTTTTGAGTTTCTCAATCCATGCCCTAGGTTCGAGGTTATTCCCTTGTAATAATATTTTTAGTTTATTGCTTTTATGATTGTAAAAACCCTCTTGAAATATTAATGAAAGAATTTATTCCAGCCTGTCTTATTTCTCGTCCTGAGTCTTTTGCACATGCATGAATGAGTGTGTCTCGAATGCTTGATCCAACGCCAGTCAAGTGTTCTTTCTGTCGCTTTCTTCTTCCTTTTATTATCCGCATGTTACCTTAGTGAACATGATTGACAGATGATAGAGCGAGCAGTCTGTCTTGGCTTCTTCAAGAGGCAGCGATGGCTTAGGCCGCAGGTTCAGATCTGCTGCCTAAAATTTTTCCACTCTATGAGCCGTGAGGGTCTCACAGAGACTTTTCTCCCTACGGATTGAGAGGATCTCGTAGGTGTACTTTCTCCTTAGGAATCGTGAGAATTCCTAAGCGCGTTCTCTTGAAAGTTGTAAGGATCTCATAAGAGAATTTATTCCCTTACGAGTCGTGAGGACCCGCAAGTGATGGGTGAAATTGTCCTTATCCGCATTTCACGGAGTCAGGAGTTGTTCTAGATGCTTCGCACGGGTTCACTGCCGTGTTCGGCGAGGACTAGGTTTCGCTCTGGATGCTTCGCACGGGTTCACTGCCGTGCTCTGCGAGGACCAGGATCCGCTCTGGACGTTTTCCACTGGGGTCAGGATTGACATAAGCCGCGTTCTACGTAGCCAGGAATTTTTGCTCTGGATGTTTCACATGGGGTCAGGATTGACATAAGCCGCGTTCCACGTAACCAGGAATTTTTGCTCTAAATGCTTCCCACGGGTTCACTGCCGTGTTCGGCGAGGACTAGGCTCCGCTCTGGATGCTTCGCACGGGTTCACTGCCATGCTCTGCGAAGACCAGGATCCGCTCTGGATGCTTCGCACGGGTTCACTGCCGTGCTCTGCGAGGACCAGGATCCGCTCTGGACGTTTTCCACGGGGTCAGGATTGACATAAGCCGCTTTCCACGTAGCCAGGAATTTTTGCTCTAGATGCTTCCCACGGGTTCACTGCCGTGTTCGGCGAGGACTAGGTTCCGCTCTGGATGATTCACACGGGTTCACTACCGTGCTCTGCGAGGACCACGATCCGCTCTGGACGTTTTCCACGGGGTCAGGATTGACATAAGCCGCTTTCCACGTAGCCAGGAATTTTTGCTCTGGATGTTTCACACGGGGTCAGGATTGACATAAGACGCGTTCCACGTAGCCAGGAATTTTTGCTCTAGATGCTTCCCACGGGTTCACTGCCGTGTTCGGCGAGAACTAGGTTCCGCTCTGGATGCTTCGCACGGGTTCATTGCTGTGCTCTGCGAGGACCAGGATCCGCTCTGGACGTTTTCCACGGGGTCAGGATTGACATAAGCCGCGTTCCACGTAGCCAGGAATTTTTGCTCTGGATGTTTCACACGGGGTCAGGATTGACATAAGTCGTGTTCCACGTAGCCAGGAATTTTTGCTCTAGATGCTTCCCACGGGTTCACTGCCGTGTTCGGTGAGGACTAGGCTCCGCTCTGGATGCTTCGCACGGGTTCACTGCCGTGCTCTACGAGGACCAGGATCCGCTCTGGATGCTTCGCACGGGTTCACTGCCGTGCTCTGCGAGGACCAGGATCCGCTCTGGACGTTTTCCACGGGGTCAGGATTGACATAAGCCGCTTTCCATGTAGCCAGGAATTTTTGCTCTGGATGTTTCACACGAGGTCAGGATTGACATAAGCCGCGTTCCACGTAGCCAGGAATTTTTGCTCTAGATGCTTCCCACGGGTTCACTGCCGTGTTCGGCGAGGACTAGGTTCCGCTCTGGATGATTCGGACGGGTTCACTGCCGTGCTCTGCGAGGACCAGGATCCGCTCTGGACGTTTTCCACGGGGTCAGGATTGACATAAGCCGCTTTCCACGTAACCAGGAATTTTTGTTCTAGATGCTTCCCACGGGTTCACTGCCGTGTTTAGCGAGGACTAGGTTCCGCTCTGGATGCTTCGCACGGGTTCACTGCCGTGCTCTGCGAAGACCAGGATCCGCTCTGGACGTTTTCCACGGGGTCAGGATTGACATAAGCCGCGTTCCACGTAGCCAGGAATTTTTGTTCTAGATGCTTCCCACGGGTTCACTGCCGTGTTTAGCGAGGACTAGGTTCCGCTCTGGATGCTTCGCATGGGTTCACTGCCGTGCTCTGCGAGGACCAGGATCCGCTCTGGACGTTTTCCACGGGGTCAGGATTGACATAAGCCGCGTTCCACATAGCCAGGAATTTTTGCTCTGGATGTTTCACACGGGGTCAGGATTGACATAAGCCGCGTTCCACGTAGCCAGGAATTTTGCTGATTGTATCCGCATTTCACGGAATAGAGGTTTGACTATTGGTGATGTGTATATTGCCGAGCCATGGGACTGGGAGTTGCCGCTGTTCCGCTTCGCTTGAAGTTGTATCCATTGTTACGAGACGAGTGTTGAGATGACCTCTAAGTCATTTGCGGCCCGTCGAGATTTGGCTTCTTCTTATGATGAAACCTGGGAGAGGAGTATGATCCCTTCTCTGTTTACGCCCTTGGATTGTATACAGGGTTTGATGTACCATCACCTGTAGGGCATAAATTTCATTTTTCATTTTGTTTCTTTTTTCGCGATGCTCTATCATTTCAGCTTTTATATCGCGAAGGTCGCGATTGCCCTATCATTTCGGCTATTTTTCGCGGTGGCCCATCATTTCGGCTGTTTATTTTATTTTTACTCGCTGCTTTTTACTGTGAGTTGCCCCATCATTTCGGCTATTTTCATGCATACATTCTTACTTGCTGATTTTTATTGCAAGTTACCCCATCATTTCGGCTATTTTCATGCATATTGGCTTGTTGGCTTTTCGCCGCAAGCTTTGGATTAGACACCGATTTTGGCATCAACACCGCTACGACTGGGCTATTGCCAGGAGCGAATCATCATTTGCCTCTTGTCGATGTCGAACAAAGATGGCTTAGCGAACAGGGTTAGGGTCCTGTCGACTAAGGCTTTTAACTTCATGAGCCGTAAGGGTCTCACAAAAGTATTTCTCCCTACAAGTCGTGAGGATCTTGTAGGTGTGTTTTCTCCCTAGGAATCGTGAGGATTCCTAAGTGTATGTTCCTCTGTAAGTCGTAAGGATCCTACACGAGGGTTTTCTCCTTGTAAATCGAGAAGATTTACAAGGGTCGTTTACCATGCGAACATATCCCCAGTCACGGATGAGACTTGGTTAGGGAAATATTTATTCGCGCCCGTTGATTGTATACAAGGGTCAGTATTGGACCACTTGTAGGGCAATATCGAAGGTTGTGGGGGGTTTGCTTAAGAACAGGTTCAGGTCTCTGTAACTTAAGACTTTCAAATCTTATAAGCCGTGAGGGTCTCATAAGAGAGTTCTCCTTACGAGTCGTGAGGATCTCGCAAGTGTATTTTCTCCTTAAGAATCGTGGGGATCCCTAAGTGTGTTGCTCCCTTATGAGTCGTAAGGATCTCACGCGGGTGGTTTCTCCTTACAAGGTCGAGAGGACCCTACAAGTGTCTTTTAACGAGGTTGCGCCCTTTCGGGTTTTCACAAACACTCGCCGGTAGTCCTGCTGTTTTTACTCACGGAGCCCTTTCGGGTTTTCATCCGTGCCCATTTTGCTTATGGGCATACCTTTTTTTTTTTTACAAGGTCGCGCCCTTTCGGGTTTTCACGAACATTCGCCGGTAGCCCTGCTGTTTTTACTCACGGAGCCCTTTCGGGTTTTCATCCGTACCCATTTTGCTTATGGACATACCGTTCTTATCATTTTTTTTTATCTCGTCAGCCTAAGGACGCTACGGTAGTAGTTTAAAGACGTTTCGGTCGTTCATTAGTTTAAGGACGTTCCGGTCCGTCATTAGTTTAAGGACATTACGGTCCGCTGTTAGTTTAAGGACGTTTCGGTCCGCCGTCGCCGTATTTGAGGCGAACATCTAGTTTATTGACTTTTCGGTCCGTGGGGCTTTCTCTATGACCGAGCATAATGCCCCCGATGTATTTATCTTTTTAGTAGCATGAGGCTGTGGTGGGCTCACCTTACAGTCTTCAAACAGCGCGAAGTTTCCCTGCTGGTGTTGGTCTTCAACCCAGTTTTTGAAGGTGTAGCAGTTTTCGATCAGATGACCCAATACTTGATGATAAGGGCAGTAATTAGGATCGTTGACGTCATTCAGTTGTAGCTGGTGTTTCGGTTCCGGTAGAGTGATAAGCCTGTTATGCACTGCCACTTCGAACAGCCTCCTTGTTTCACCCTGGGGAAATGAGTAAGGACGTTTCAACCTCTCTTCGAGGGACGGGTGTGGTCGCAGATTGTTTTGGCGAACAACCAGTCTAGGGCCACTCGATTGCTGTTGAATGTTGGCCTCAAGGGCTATTTTTTCCTTTCCTTTATCTTTTGTGCTCAATCCTTTATTTGCGGGGCCGAAATTTTTTTCGAGCAGCGTGCGATTGCACGGCTGAACGTTCTCGCAACTCCTCAATTCTTTCATTTTCGAAATAGATTCCTTGAGGAGAGGGTTGAGGGCAGCTTCTTCCTCAGAGTCGCTTCCAAAGGTGATAATTTGCGATCCCTTGGAGTCGGCTATATGACAATCGGCGGCGGCTCCTTTGAGCTCATCTATCGCATTTTTTCGACGTCTACGAGCTTCACATTTTGTTCTGCCGAAGTGTTGCTTTTGAGCGACACACCCTTGCCACCAACAGTTAAAGGATTCGCAGTCTTCAGTAGGATGTATGATCTTCTGATGATATAAGCAGAAGTTAGGATGCATCTCTACTCCACCGAAAGTATTTTCTTCAGAGGGCGGTAGCTTCATTCCCGCTGATAGGGCTTTGGCGAACCTTTTCCTCGTCTTGAATTTGTTTTTATCTGCAGTGGATGGCTTTTGATTTGACGGGAGTGTCTTGGCTCTTTCCAGTATGGCCATCTCACGCTTTTGATTGGCTTTTGCTTTCAGACGAATTTCATTTAGGAAGATATCGATCAACTCGTCTGACAGCCGTCGAATTTCCGGCTCAGGGTTCACCCTTGGTTTCTCGGCGCAAGGAGCCTCTTCATCATTCGCCAGTGAATGAGAGATCACATGACAGGTCGCTACGTAGTCTTCGGATTCGTCTGATGAGTTTTCTCCATCGTTTTCGTCCTTGACAAAAGAACAAGCTGCCCCCATCGTATCCGTCTTCTTTGGAGTGTGCGGCTGTGGTGGATTTACCTTCCACTTTTCAGATAGGGCAAACTTGCCTTGTAGGTATTGATCTTCAATCCATCCCTTGAAGACGAAGCAATCCTCAATCGGATGGCTTGCCGTTTGATGATAAGGGCAATAATTGGGGTTATTCGCCTCGTTGGGTTGTAGCGGTTGCCTTGGATTCGGCAGGTTGATAAGCCTGTTGCGCATAGCCAGCTCGAACAGCCTCTTCGTCTTATCCCGCGGGAATGAGTAGGGGCGCCTCATTTTCTCAATATAGAACCGCCGTCTTTCTCCCGATTGATCCGCTTGCTTTGGGGTGCTGGGTTGCTGCTGAGCATTCGCGACGAAGGTTGCCTTCCCTTTACCCTTGTCGTTCCGCGGTTCTGGCTTCCGGGGAGAAGGTCTGTGACCCATTTGATCCATCTGGGCCAGCTTGTCGATCAAAGCCTGGAATGTGGTCGGCTTAAAGAATATCATGAATTGTGAGATAGTGGCATGAGGATCTAGGGTACCCACGAACATGCCCACCGCGGGCACTTCTTCAATGCGTTGTTCGCATTTCGACCACAAGTTTCGCCAGCGTCTAGCGTACTGGACCCACGTCTCGCCCGGCCTTACCCTGGCATTAATCAACGCTGTTATCGGGGCCCGTTCGCTGGCGCTCGCGAATCGCTGAGTGAATAGCAACTCCATTTCAGCGAACGTCTTGACAGAATCGTTCGGGAGTTCGGAATACCATTCGAACGCTGTTTCTGACAAGCTGCCGACGAATTAGCGAAGCATCAACTTGTCATCGCCTCCAGTATTGCCGCATAAGGCCCTGAATTGAGCGACATGCTGATGCGGATTCCCCGTCCCTTTATATACGTGGAACTTAGGTATTGTATAGCCCGGCGGGTACTGTATCTGATCATACCAGCTCGGATATGGTCATTCCGTTTTGACGATCTGACCGGTTGCCTCAGTCGCATGATGAACCCGTATCTGTTGGGCTATATATTCGTCCAGGTCAGCTTTGGAGATTGCCTCCTCCTTGGCTGTTGACAGTGCCGGTGGAGGATTTGACATTTCTCCCCTGTCGTCTTCCAGGACAACCGGAGGATCTTCAGCAGGAGGGTTCTGCTGAATCATCATCCCTACCATATCTTGGAAGAGAAGCGCCATTTGTTTTATATTAGCCGTTTGCTCTGCGGCTTCTTTGTCCTTCTTTTCGAGGACTCTGCGTAGGTAATCAGCGTCAGTTTCTTGTTCATGACGCTGCTCCGATGATGCCTCTGAGCTTTCTCTTGGCTCTGTAAGTGCGGCCATTGCAGTCATCATCTCCTGGAGCTTTTTCTGCTGCTCCTGAGCTTTGGTCACGGATCGGATGAGTGGTCGGTGACCCGTCGAAGCACGGCTTTCCTCCTTTCCAGAAACCATATAAACAGTGTGCACCACCATACCCCCAGACTTGGGGCGTTTGTGCCCATCACTTTTATGGTTCGCCTTGTTCACAGGGGCTTTTTGTGGCCTCCTTTTCTTTTGAGTGATTGACATTGAAAGTGTCGTTGCAGTGGACACCCGAGTAACCGTTGCTTCCTTCGACCTAGCAGAGTAGTCTTCCTCCTGCCGAACCTTCGTCTTTTTCTATCGGCGGAGATAGTTTTCATCAATCACCGACTCTTGGACCTGTCGCCAGACCTTGTAAATTTTAAAGGACAGCCGTTGAGGGGGCTGCTCTAGCTTCTTCTCTGGAGTATTCTCCACAGGTGAAGGAGTTCGTTTCAACATCGCAGTAGGAGAGTTTCTGCGCACCGTATTCAGCAATTCAAAGGTGTTCCTGGTTGGAACAGCAGCATCGATTCCCACCATTGGAGCTGGCAGAGTTATCCCAGAGGGGGAGTTGCCCCCAGCCTTCCTCACTCAGCGCCAGTGGCAACGTCGAGCATGATGATCCGTTGGGACTGGCTCGGAGATAGAAACAGCTTCTTTTTGCCCCCTGCCCGAATGAGGCGCCGCCGGTGTTAACCTCTTAAAGACTGAGGTTGTCTTTTGAGGGGTGATATTTAACCTGTCGAAGACAGATCCTCGGGCAGGGGCAGGAGCAGGAATCGTCAGTCTTGAAAAGACTGACTCTTTGACAGGGGAAGCCGCCTTGACGACTTCTGGAGCAGCAGTTATTGCCTTCCTTGGGACAACCAATTTAGAGTTCTGATTTAGCCTGATGAAAACAGAGGCTATCGGTTTAGTAGTGGCGACCTGTTGACAGGGGTTGTCGTAGCAGTGAGCCAGTCGAAGACCGACTTCTTGTTCACTTCCGGTGCAGGTATTGGCGCAGAGAAACTTGTAGGTGGGATCATGGTCCCGAAGAACAGGCCAGTGGTGGCTTGGGTCACCTGGTCTACCGGCAGAGCGAGGAAGGAAGCCGCTTGGGGCCCATATACTACACCTCCTGGTGAGGTGGAGCGTCCGTTGCAGTGGCACTTCGAGCAGTTGGTGCAATTAGAGGCCATTGAATCTTGAGTTCTGGGCCAGGCAAAAGACAAAATCTTAGTAACTTGAAATCCGAAGGCAACCATTAACAAACTGCGACTGGTTCGCGAAGACGACACACGAAGTGTGGAGTGGAAAGAGGAAAAGGTCCCACCGGGCGTGCCAGAATATGTTCCCCTCCGAAAGACGGCACACAAGACTGCGATGTCCTGACGCTAAGATTCGAGACAGATGCTATTTGGTTTTATCTGTCTACCTCTCCGAAGATGCCAAGTTGATTTATGGCACCGTGTATCGGAGGTTTAGACGGATGCGGCCGATGTAGCAGACTTCGTCAGATTCCCCCTCGCTTGAGGGGTTTTTGATTGTGGGGACGCTCTTCCCTGCAGGCGCAAGCCCCTGCAGTTAATTACGCTGTTTCCCCCAATCAGAGCAAAGCTCTGCTGAAAATTCAAAATTCAAATTCTGAAACAACGCTTCAAATCCCGGGCGCAACGCGCCACGTGTCAGGCGCTGATACGTTAGCGCAGCGCCTGAGAAGGCGCACCCAATCAGAGCAAAGCTCTATTAAAGGAAGCAACGCTTCAGTTGCGCAAGCACTGCGCTGCGCGACACGTGTCACGCGCTGGGGCATCTGCGCTAAACAGAATTAAGATTTCAAAGAAATCTTTCTGTTCTTGTTAAAACAAGAAGATTTTCTTCTGTAAAACAGAAGCCTTTGGATCAAAGATCCAACGGTGGGAAAAATTCCCCAAATCACTCAGAGAAAAAATCTCTTTAACAAATTTAACTAATTTATGGGCACTATAAAAAGGACCCCAGACCTCAATTCAAAGGGAGGAACATTTTGGAAAAAAATCAAGAAGCTTCAAACAGAGAGAACTCTGAGAAAAATTCCAAGAAAAAGGTAAAAACCTTCACAAAAGAGAAGAAATTTCTTCTAATAGATCATTGATCTAAAATCCAGATCAATGATCTTCATATAAAAAAGAACAGTGCTTTGCACTTCTCATGAACCACTGGTTCTTTAAACAAGAGAAAACAAAAATAAAAAAAAATAGTGTTTTGCACTTTTATGAACCATTGGTTCTGGAATCTTAAAAATTCTTTTCTTAAATCCAAATTGGATCAAGAAATTAAAACAGTGCCTTGCACTTGCAGATCTGCACTATTGGGCTTCTGGATTGGCGCAAGCTACCAGAGAGCGCCACGTGTCAGCCCCATAACCACTTGCGCTACGCGCTTTAAAGATAGAGCATTGCTCTCTGAATTTGGCGCAACTCACCAGAGCGCGCCACGTGTCAGCAGCGCAACAGCGCAGCACTCTGGGGCAGCGCACTGTGCCAACTGCGCTTGCGCTCACCAAAACGTGACGCGTGTCACCTCCACATGCGTTTGCGCTCAATAATTGGCGCAAAGCGCCTGACAAGCCACTATCAGATAATTAATGCACTGCATTATTTACAGAAGGGCCAAGCCCAATTAAAAAGGGGCATAACAGGCCAAATTAAATGCAATGCATTACTTTAAAAAAAGGGCAGAGCCCAAATAAAAACAGATGATGTGCATCATTTATAAAAGGGCAGAGCCCAAATAAAGGTCTAATAGACCAAACAAAAATGCCATGTATTATTAAATAGGTGCAGAGCCCTAGTAAAGGCCTAACAGGCCAAATGCAAATAAAATGTTGAACATTTTCAACTGGACTTAGCCCAATTCTGGCCGTAAGTCCTTAAATTAAATTGAACTGAGCACAAATGCTCTCTCAAATCAATTTACCTCCGGTTCGAGGGTATATCTCCGAACTCCTCTGACACTTCTCGTTGTAATCCTTCAACGACGTCAGAGAGGCGACGGGTCCCAACGACCACATATGGATATGGACTGCGGGGTCCTTAAACTCGTGGACCGAAATGTCCTTAAACTAATATTAGACCAAAACGTCCTTAAACTAATATTCGTCCCTAAATGGGAATGCTGGACCGAAACGTCCTTAAACTAATGTTGGACCGGAACGTCCCTAAACTAATATCGGACCGAAACGTCCTTAAACTAATGATGGACCACTACGTCCTTAAACTGGCGACGGACCGAAACGTCCTTAAACTAATGATGGACCACTACGTCCCTAAACTGGAACACGGACCACTACGTCCCTAAACTGGAACAATAGAGCCTTCAAATGCTCTTTTGTCGGATCTAAACAATCCCGTTTAAGTTGATCTTAGCCCAAACACGGCTAACGTATCCTTAAACATTCAAACGGACTATAAAACTCCAAATCAACCTTGGTTCAAGGGTACATCTCTAAACTCCTCTGACATCTGCCGTTGTAATCCTTCAACGACGTTAGAGAGGTGACGAGTCCCGATGGCCAGATATTAAATGGATTATCCCGTTAAGTTGATCTTAGTCTCAAAACAGGACTAACGTATCCTTAACGAATGTTTAAGTTGATCTTAGCCGCAACGCGACTAATGCATCCTTAAACTAGAAACACCAAACCCAAATCTAAGTAAATACGGATTTGGACTAGTCCAGGTCCTACGGGCGACGGCATTATTCAGTCTCCGTATACAATCCACGGGCAACCACAAATCAAAAAAACACACACGACACGAAGTGAAATTCTGGAGAAGGAGAAAATTGTTACCGCGATGCGGTAGCGTAATTAACTGTAGGGGCTTGCGCCTGCAGGGAAGAACGTCCCCACAATCAAAAACCCCTCAAGCGAGGGGGAATCTGACGAAATCTGCTACATCGGCCACATCCGTCTAAACCTCCGATACACGGTGCCATAAATCAACTTGGCATCTTCGGAGAGGTGGACGGATAAAACCAAATAGCATCTGCCCCGAATCTCAGCGTCAGAACATCGCGGTCCTGTGCGTCGCCTTTCGGAGGGGAACAGATTCTGGCACGCCCGGTGGGACCTTTTCCACTTTCCACTCCACACTTCGTGTGTCGTGTTCGCGAACGAATCGCGGTTTACTGTGGTTGCCTGTGGATTCGAGGTACTAATATTTGGTGTCTTGCTCCGTGCAGAAAACAGAAGATCAATGGCTTCAAACTGCACTGCCTACAACTGCAATTCTCGCTCGGTCCTTGCTGGAGGAGTGACTTATGGGCCCCAAGCGGCCTCCCTTTTCAAAATGCCGGTGGAGCAGGTGGCTCAAACCACCACTGGACTATTTTTTGGGACCATGCTCCCACCAATGAGCTTCAACGCCCCCAATGACATTGCAAGAAGCTCCAAAGAAGTCGGTCTTCGATCGACTTACCACTGCCGCGACCCCTCTCAACAGGTCGCCCAACTCCACTGCTTCAGGTTTTAATGGATTAGGCCAGAACTCCATCGGGCCCATGAAGAAGCCTGCCATACCAGAAGACGTTATCCCGAAGCGGATAGCCATCCCAGCTCCCGTTCTTGACGAAGTCACCAAGGTTGCTTCCCATACTCGGAAGTCCGCTTCTGACAGGTTGGCCGTCCCCGTTCAACGGACGTCGATCTTTAAAAGGCTGGTACCAGCAGATTCTGACCAACACGGGGGGCATGAGGAGGTCACCCCTATAGCTGAAACAACTCCATTAGCACGACATGCTCGACGTCGCCACTGGCGCCGAGTAAAGAAGGCTTGGGGCAACTCCCCCTCTGGGATAACTCCGCCAGCTCCAACGGTGGGGACCGATGCTGCTGTTCCAACCGGGAACGGCTTTGAATTGCTAAACACGGTGCGCAGAAACTCTCCTACTGCGGTGCTGAAGCGAACTCCTTCACCTATGGAGAATACTCCAGAGAAGAAGCTAGAACAGCCCCCTCAACGGCTGTCCTCTAAAATTTACAGAGTCTGGCGACAGGTCCAGGAGTCAGTGATTGATGAAAACTATCTCCGCCAACGAAAAAAAATGAAGGTTCGGCAAGAGAAGGATTAGTCCGTCAAGCCCCAAAAACCAATAGTTACCCGGGTGCCCATTACAACGGCCCCCTTAACTCCAATCACTCAGAAGAAAAGGAGTCCGCAAAAAGCCCCTGTGAACATGGCGAAGCATAAAAGCGCTGAACACAAACGCCCCAAATCTGGGGGCATGGTGGTGCACACTGTTTATATGGCTTATGGAAAGGAGGAAAGCCGCACTTCTACGGGGCACCGATCGCTCACCCGATCCGTGACGAAAGCCCAGGAGCAACAACAAAAGCTTCAGGAAATGATGACTACAATGGCTGCACTCACTGAGCCAAAAGAAAGCTCTGAAACGTCTTCGGATGAGCGTCAAGAACAAGAAACCGACGCTGACTTTTTACGCAGAGTCTTCGAAAAGAGGGACAAAGAAGCTGCAGAGCAAGCGGCTAACATAAAACAGATGGCGCTTCTCTTCCAAGACATGGTGGGAATGATGTTACAGCCGGACCCTCCAGCTGAAGACCCTCCGGTCATTATTGATGACGATAAAGAAGAGATATCTAATCCTCCTCCGGCTCATTCAACAGCCAAGGAGGAAACCATTTCCAAAGCTGCAGTAGATGACTATATAGCTCAGCAAATACGAGCTCATCGGGCGAGTGAAGCGGCCAGCCAAGTCGTCAAAACTGGGCGACCATACCCGAGCTGGTATGACCAAATCAGTTACCCGCCGGGATATACGATCCCTAAGTTCCATGTATACAAGGGGACGGGAAATCCGCATCAGCACGTCGCTCAATTCAGAGCCTTATGTGGCAACACTGGCGGCGATGATAAACTCTTGCTCCGCCAATTCATCGGCAGCTTATCGGAGACGGCATTCGAATGGTACTCTGAACTCCTAAATGACTCTGTCAAGACATTCGCAGAGATGGAGTTGCTATTCACCCAGCGTTTTGCAAGCGCTAGCGAACGCACCCCAATCACGGTATTGATCAATGCCAGGGTGAAGCCTGCAGAAACTTGGGTCCAGTATGCGATACGGTGGCGTAATCTATGGTCAAAGTGTGAGCAGCGCATCGAAGAAGCTCCTGCCGTGGGCATGTTCGTGGGTACTCTCGACCCTCAAGCGACCATCTCCCAATTCATGATGTTTTTTAAGCCGACCACCTTCCAGGCCTTGATTAACAAGCTGGCCCAAATGGACCAGTTGGGCCATGAACCATCTCCTTCAAAGACAGAGCCTTTGAATGAAAAGGGTAAAGGGAAAACAACCTTTGTTGCCAATACTCAACAACGGTCGAGCAACTTAAAGCCGGTTGTCCGTCAAAACAATATGCGTCCACGCCCATCCCTCGAGGAGAGACTGGGACGTTCTTACTCGTTTCCTCAGGATAAAACGAGAAAACCGTTCGAGCTGGCAGTGCGCAACAGACTCATCAATCTGCCGAGTCCAAAACGTCCGTTGCAACCAGGCGATATCAACGATCCCAATTATTGCTCTTACCACCAAACGGTAAGTCACCCGATCGAGGATTGTTTCGTCTTTAAGGGATGGATCGAGGATCGGTACCTACAAGGCAAGTTCGCGCTGTCGGAAAACTGGAAGGTAAACCCACCACAGCCGCACTCACCAAAGAAGACGGACACGCCGGGGGCAGTTTGTTCTTTAGTCAAGGATGAAAACGATGGAGAAAACTCATCAGATGAATCCGAAGACTACGTAGCGACTTGTCATGTGATTTCTCACTCACTGACAGATAATAAAGAAGCTTCTTGCGCCGAGAAACCAATGGCGAGCCCCGAACCGGAAATTCTACAGCCATCAGACGAGCTGATCGATGTCTTCCTAAATGAAATTCGTCTGAAAGCAAAAGACAATCAAGAGCGTGAAATGGCCATACTGGAAAAAAGCCAAGGCA
This sequence comes from Agapanthus africanus, assembly GCA_030015575.1. NCBI lineage: Eukaryota > Viridiplantae > Streptophyta > Magnoliopsida > Asparagales > Amaryllidaceae > Agapanthus > Agapanthus africanus. Next base: position 967,100,462 of record CM057338.1, read on the forward strand.
TTCCCGTCAAATCAAAAGCCATCCACTGCGGATAAAAACAAATTCAAGACGAGGAAAAGGTTCGCCAAAGCTTTATCAGTAGGAATGAAGCTACCGCCCTTTGAAGAAAATACTCTCGCTGAGGTAGAGATGCACCCTAACTTCTGCTTATATCATCAGAAGATCATACATCCTACCGAAGACTGCGAATCTTTTAACTGTTGGTGGCAAGGGTATGTCGCTCAAAAGCAACACTTCGACAGGACAAAATGTGAAGCTTGTAGACGTCGAAAAAATGCGATAGATGATCGCAAAAGAGCCGCCGCCGATTGTCATATGGCCGACTCTAAGGTATCGCAAATTATCTCCTTTGGAAGCGACTCTAACGAAGAAGCTACCCCCAACCCTTCCCTCAGGGAATCTATTTCAAAAATGAAGGAATTGAGGAGCTGCGAGAACGTTCAGCCATGCAATCGCACGCTACTCGAAAAAAATCCCGGCCCCGCAAACAACGGAGCGAACAAAAAGGATAAAAGAAAAGGAAAAACGGCCTTCGTCGCCAGTGCTCAACAACAATTAAGTGACCCTAGACCGGTTGCTCGCCAAAGCAACAAGCGGCAACCCCTCCAGGAAAAGTTGAAACGTCCTTACTCGTTTCCACAAGATAAAACAAAGGGACTGTTCGAGCTGGCAGTGTGCGACAGACTCATCAATCTGCCGAGTCCAAAACGTCCGTTGCGGCTAGACGATGTTAATAATCCTAATTATTACCCTTACCATCAAACGGTAGGTCATCTGATCGAGGATTGCTACGTCTTCAAGAACTGGGTTGAAGACCAATACCAACAAGGCAAGTTCGCGCTGTCCGAAAATTGGAAGGTGAACCCGCCACAACCGCATGCTCCGAGAAAGATGGATACGCCGGGGGCATCATGGTCAGTCATAGAGAAAGACCCATAGACCGAAAAGTCAATAAACTAGATATTCGCCTCAAATACGGCGACGGCGGACCGAGATGTCCTTAAACTAATGATGGACCGCAATATCCTAAAACTTGCAAATGACCGAAATATCTTTAAACTACTACCGCAGCATCCTTAGGCTGACGAGATAAAAAAAATATTAAAAAATATATATATAAAAAGAATAAAAAAAATAAAAAAAAGTAAAAAATGGTATGTCCATAAGCAAAACGGGCACGGATGAAAACCCGAAAGGGCTCCGTGAGTAAAAACAGCAGGACTACCGGCGAGTGTTCGTGAAAACCCGAAAGGGCGCGACCTCGTAAATAAAAAAAAAGAGACGGTATGTCCATAAGCAAAACGGGCACGGATGAAAAGCCGAAAGGGCTCCATGAGTAAAAATAGCAGGACTACCGGCGAGTGTTCGTGAAAACCCGAAAGGGCGCGACCTCCTAAACAAAAAAAAAAGAGACGGTATGTCCATAAGCGAAACGGGCACGGATGAAAACCCGAAAGGGCTCCATGAGTAAAAAACAGCAGGGCTACCGGCGAGTGTTCGTGAAAACCCGAAAGGGCACAACCTCGTTAAAAGACACTTATAAGGTCCCCTCGACCTTGTAAGGAGAAACCACCCGCGTGAGATCCTTACGACTCACAAAGGGAGCAGCACACTTAGGGATCCCCACGATTCCTAAGGAGAAAATACACTTGCGAGATCCTCACGACTCGTAAGGAGAACTCTCTTATGGGACCCTCATGACTCATAAGATTTGAAAGTCTTAAGTTACAGAGACCTAAACCTGTGCTTAAGCAACCCCCACAACTTTCGTTATGGCCCTGCAAGCGGCTCGATACTGACCCTTGTATACAATCCACGGGCGCGAATAAACATTCCCTAACCAAGTCCCATCCGTGACTGGGGATATGTCCATACGGTGAACGACCCTTATAAGTCCTCTCGACTTATAAGGAGAAAACCCTTTTGTCAGATCCTTACGACTTACATAGGAACATACACTTAGGAATCCTTATGATCCCTAAGGAGAAAACACACCTACGAGATCCTCACGATTTGTAGAGAGAAATACCTTTGTGAGACCCTTACGGCTCATGAAGTTAAAAGCCTTAGACGACGGGACCCTAACCCTGGTCGCTAAGCTACCTTTGTTCAACATCGACGGAGGCAGATGATGATTCGCTCCTGGCAATATTCCAGTTGTAGCGATGCTGATGCTGAGATTGGTATCAGATTCCAAGTTCCACACTCGCGATAAAAAAATCAGCGAGCCACACATGCATACGAAATAGCCGAAATGATGGGGCAACTCGCAATAAAAAGCAGCGAGTAAAAACAAAATAAACAGCCGAAACGATTGGGCACACGAAATAGCCGAAATGATTGGGCAACTCGCAATAAAAAACAGCGAGTAAAAATTAAAAAAATATAGCCGAAATGATTGGACAACTCGCAATAGAAAACAGCGAGTAAAAATAAAATAAATAGCCGAAATGATTAGGCACCGCGAAAAATAGCCGAAATGATTGGGCAATCGCGACCTTCACGATATAAAAGCTGAAATGATAGAGCATCGCGGAAATAAAAAAAATGAATGAATGAAACTTTGGCCATACAGGCGATAGTACAGCAATCCCTGTATACGATCCAGGGGCACAAACAAAGAAGGAGGCACCCTTTCCTTCCCAATGCTCCATCAGAAAACGGAGCCAAATCTTAACGGCAATATCTACGGCCTAACAATCAAACAAACGGAGCCACGACAAAATTCCAGCTCCATCTCGACGTTCGTTTCGATACAGCAGACGAGTTGTCACCCCAGCGTTCTTCCTCCAGCGGGATTCAGACGCAACATCATCAAACAAACGGAGCCACGGACAAATCCCAGCTCCACCCCGACGTTCGTTTCGATACAGCAGACGAATTGTCACCCCAGCGTTCTTCCTCCTACAGGATTCGGACGTGACAAAGCAAACGAAGCGAAGGCCAAATTCCTAGCTTCAAGGTCTTAACGGCGAGTCATATAAAGCCAGAAAGACAACTGGAGATCGCCTCATGTCAGCATGAAATGGTCACCACCTCGACGTTCGTCTCGACACAGCAGACGCAACATCATCAAACAAACGGAGCCACGGCAAAATCCCAGCTCCATCCCGACGTTCGTTTCGATATAGCAGACGAATTGTCACCCCAGCGTTCTTCCTCCTACAGGGTTCGGACGTGACAAAGCAAACGAAGCGAAGGCCAAATTCCTAGCTTCAAGGTCTTAACGGCGAGTCATATAAAGCCAGAAAGACAACTGGAGATCGTCTCATGTCAGCATGAAATGGTCACCACCTCGACGTTCGTCTCGACACAGTAGACGCAACATCATCAAACAAGCGGAGATTCAGATGTGGCAAAGAAAACGAAGCGAAGGCCAAATTCCTAGCTTCAAGGTCTTAACGGCGAGTCATATAAATCCTGAAAGACAACTGGAGATCATCTCACACCAGTGCGGAATGGTCACCACGTCGACGTTCGTCTCGACACAGCAGATGCAACAATCATCAAACAAATGGAGCCACGGCAAAATCCCTAATTCCAAAACTCGACGTTTCATCAGCAACCTAGAGACAACCTCGACGTCCGTCTCGATACAGCAGACGAGATGTCACCCTAACGTTCGTCTCGACACAGCAGACGCAACGTCATCAAACAAACGGAGCCACGGAAAAATCCCTAGTTCCCACCGCAACATTCGTCTCGATACAGCAGACGCAATGCCAGCAAACGAAGCAAAGGCCAAATTTCTAGCTTCAGGGTCTTGACGGCAACTCACATAAAGCCCGAAAGACTATCGGAGATCATCCCCACACCAGCGCGGAGTGGTTATGACTCATCGGGGCTCACTAAAATAAGCCTAACCTCAAGTAAAAAGCGACATGGCAAATTTCTAACGCTTGCTCTTCCGACGGTCAAACTACCAAGGAGGATTGCTTGAAGACGTCTTGTCCAGCCCCCGAAGGGATCAGAGACACAGCAGTCGCAGGGCTACTCGAACAGCACGATTGCCTATCGAGGACTATATCAGCTTATGCGACGGTACGATGGCCAAAACCCTAAGTACCACCAACCTTAATTGGCTTCTGTCGTAAAGAGCAGAGGTTAAATGCGACGTTAAGATGTTCTTGTGAGAAACGCTCGATTCGTCTCGACTTGTGAAAAAATTGTCGAGGCGGCTCGACTCGTGAGATAAAGCCTTAGGCAGTGGGCATAAAAGAAACCTGTTTCTTAAGCGCTGGGACCCCGCAAGTTGACCCAAAATGGTCTCTTGCATACCATCCACGGGTCTCACTCTCCAACGTCGAACTTCGACAAGGAGGGGAACAACCGCTTACAAGTCCTCTCGACTCGTAAGAGGGAAAAATCTCTTATAAGATCCTTACGACTTATAAGAGAAAACACACTTAGGGATCCTCACGATTCCTAAGGAGAAAACCCACCTACGAGATCCTCTCGATCCGTAGGGAGAAAAGTCTCTATGAGACCCTCACGGCTTATAGAGTTGAAAAGTCTTAGGCAGCAGATCTGAACCTTCGGCCTAAGCCATCGCTATTTCTTAAGAAAGTCAAGATGCGTGCTCTATTATCCGTCAACCATGTTTATTAAGATAGCATGCCGATAATAAGAGAAAGAAGAAAGCTACAGAAAGAACATCCGATTTACATTTGATCAGGCGTCCGAGACGCATTCATTTATGCATGGGCAGAAGACTCAGGACGAGAAATAAGACAAGCTGAAATAAAAAAAAGGAGGGTTTCCATTCATATTGCTAAAAATTCTTACAATCACAAGAGCAATGAATAAGAAACATTATTCAAATTATTACAACGGTATAACCTCAGATCCGGGGCACGGATTGAGGAATTCAAAAGTAAGGCCATCCAGAGTTCTTCTGGCCTTTCTAATTATTCTTATGCGCAGCCTCTCGCGCTCCTCTGTGTCAAGATCCTCGGCAAGCCCTTCCGGCCTTCGATAAGCAGCAACTATCGTCGTCTGCTGGAAGATTTGGTGTAGGATGTCAATGAGGCTGTCCCGCCGTTTCTTCGAGATCAGCCCCGTCAGGTACACTGAATGCACCTTGTCCTCGGCATCATCCAGCGCATTGAGCGGCAGAGCCTCGTGAAGACCCGGAAGTGCTCTCCATATTGCTCCCAGCACGACTTTCAAAAGAGCCGAACGACGTGGTAGCATCCAACCACCGCTTGCGTTCAGACGACCCATGACCTCTGCACATTGAGCGTCTGTAAAATCCTGGTTTTGTTGACGACCCTGTGCGCGGATATCGTCATAGGTGATGAACTCGTGCAAACTGTATAGATGCACCGCCATTATGCCTGGAGGAAATACCACAGGAAGATTAGCGATAGAAGAAAAATAATATACATAGAGGGCTAAATTCCTAGAGAGCAAATCTCTGTTCAGGGATTAAAACCCATGAACAAAAGCTTAATGAAACCCCAATGGAGATCTCTTTAGATCAAAAGATCTGTGAGAGCAAAACTCTTTGACTGAGATTAATTTAAATTAATTTGATTTACATTAATTTTACCTAAAGTTTCTAATTTTGAAAATGAGCAAAGCTCTGCTAATGAAACCCCAATGGTGATCTCTTTAGATCAAAAGATCTATGAGAGCAAAGCTCTGCTGGTTAAGATTAATTAAAATTAATTTAATCAAAGAATCAATTTTACCTAAAGTTTTTCTAAAAAACTTTGGAAAGGAGAGCAAAGCTCTGGAGTTCTTGAAGGCAAGAGCAAAGCTCTAAAGTTTTTTGAAAATAAAAATCTGAAAGATGATAAGCATCTGTGGGGGACCAAAGGTCCTATTTATAGGCATCAAGTGCCTCTTCGACTTCCGAAAGTTGTTACGGCGGTTGGAATTCTGCCACCGTTGCGCTCACGTTTGGGGCCACGTAAGCGCAACGGTGGGGAGGCATTTGTTTCCCCCAATCAGAGCAAAACTCTGCTGAAAATTCAAAATTCAAATTATGAAGCAACGCTTCAAATCCCGGGCGCAACGCGCCACGTGTCAGGCGCTGATACGTCAGCGCAGCGCCCGAGAAGGCGCACCCAATCAGAGCAAAGCTTTATTAAAGGAAGCAACGCTTCAGTTGTGCAAGCACTGCGCTGCGCGACAAGCGCAGTTGCGCCGCGCTGTGCGCTGCGCGACACGTGTCAGCGCAGATGCGCTAGCGCAGTTGCGCTGCGCGACACGTGTCACGCGCTGGGGCATCTGCGCCAAACAGAATTAAGATTTCAAAGAAATCTTTCTGTTCTTGTTAAAACAAGAAGATTTTCTTCTGTAAAACAGAAGCCTTTGGATCAAAGATCCAACGGTGGGAAAAATTCCCCAAATCACTCAGAGAAAAAATCTCTTTAACAAATTTAACTAATTTATGGGCACTATAAAAAGGACCCCAGACCTCAATTCAAAGGGAGGAACATTTTGGAAAAAAATCAAGAAGCTTCAAACAGAGAGAACTCTGAGAAAAATTCCTAGAAAAAGGTAAAAACCTTCACAAAAGAGAAGAAATTTCTTCTAATAGATCATTGATCTAAAATCCAGATCAATGATCTTCATATAAAAAAAGAACAGTGCTTTGCACTTCTCATGAACCACTGGTTCTTTAAACAAGAGAAAACAAAAATAAAAAAAAATAGTGCTTTGCACTTTTATGAACCATTGGTTCTGGAATCTTAAAGATTATTTTCTTAAATCCAAATTGGATCAAGAAATTAAAACAGTGTCTTGCACTTGCAGATCTGCACTATTGCGCTTCTGGATTGGCGCAAGCCACCAGAGAGCGCCACGTGTCAGCCCCATAACCACTTGCGCTACGCGCTTTAAAGATAGAGCATTGCTCTCTGAATTTGGCGCAACTCACCAGAGCGCGCCACGTGTCAGCAGCGCAACAGCACAGCGCTCTGGGGCAGCGCACTGCGCCAACTGAGCTTGCGCTTACCAAAACGTGACGCATGTCACCTCCACATGCGTTTGCGCTCAATAATTGGCGCAAAACGCCTGACAAGCCACTATCAGATAATTAATGCACTGCATTATTTACAGAAGGGCCAAGCCCAATTAAAAAGGGGCATAACAGGCCAAATTAAATGCAATGCATTACTTTAAAAAAAGGGCAGAGCCCAAATAAAAACATATGCTGTGCATCATTTATAAAAGGGCAGAGCCCAAATAAAGGTCTAATAGACCAAACAAAAATGCCATGCATTATTAAATAGGAGCAGAGTCCCAGTAAAGGCCTAACAGGCTAAATGCAAATAAAATGTTGAACATTTTCAACTGGACTTAACCCAATTCTGGCCGTAAGTCCTTAAATTAAATTGAACTGAGCACAAATGCTCTCTCAAATCAATTTACCTCCGATTCGAGGGTACATCTCCGAACTCCTCTGACACTTCTCGTTGTAATCCTTCAACGACGTCAGAGAGGCGACGGGTCCCAACGACCACATATGGATATGGACTGCGGGGTCCTTAAACTCGTGGACCGAAATGTCCTTAAACTAATATTAGACCGAAACGTCCTTAAACTAATATTCGTCCCTAAATGGGAATGCTGGACCGGAACGTCCTTAAACTAATGTTGGACCGGAACGTCCCTAAACTAATGTCGGACCAAAACGTGCTTAAACTAATGATGGACCACTATGTCCTTAAACTGGCGACGGACCGAAACGTCCTTAAACTAATGATGGACCACTACGTCCCTAAACTGGAACACGGACCACTACGTCCCTAAACTGGAACAATAGAGCCTTCAAATGCTCTTTTGTCGGATCTAAACGATCCCTTTTAAGTTGATTTTAGCCCAAACACGGCTAACGTATCCTTAAACATTCAAACGGACTATAAAACTCCAAATCAACCTTGGTTCAAGGGTACATCTCTGAACTCCTCTGACATCTGCCGTTGTAATCCTTCAACGACGTTAGAGAGGTGACGAGTCCCGATGGCCAGATATTAAATGGATTATCCCGTTAAGTTGATCTTAGTCTCAAAACAGGACTAACGTATCCTTAACGAATGTTTAAGTTGATCTTAGCCGCAACGCGACTAATTCATTCTTAAACTAGAAACACCAAACCCAAATCTAAGTAAATACGGATTTGGACTAGTCCACGTCCTACGGGTGACGGCATTACTCAGTCTCCGTATACAATCCACGGGCAACCACAAATCAAACAAACACACACGATACGAAGTGAAATTCTGGAGAAGGAGAAAGTTGTTACCGCGATGCGGTAGCGTAATTAACTGCAGGGGCTTGCGCCTGCAGGGAAGAGTGTCCCCATAATCAAAAACCCTTCAAGCGAGGGGGAATCTGACGAAGTCTGCTACATCGGCCGCATCCGTCTAAACCTCCGATACACGGTGCCATAAATCAACTTGGCATCTTCGGAGAGGTGGACGGATAAAACCAAATAGCATCTTCCCCGAATCTCAGCGTCAGGACATCGCGGTCCTGTGCGCCGCCTTTCGGAGGGGAACATACGCTACCGCATCGCGGTAACAACTTTCTCCTTCTCCAGAATTTCACTTCGTGTCGTGTGTGTTTGTTTTGTTTGTGGTTGCCCGTGGATTGTATACGGAGACTAAGTAATGTCGTCGCCCGTAGGACGTGGATTAGTCCAAATCCGTATTTACTTAGATTTGGGTTTGGTGTTTTTAGTTTAAGGATGCATTAGTCGCGTTGCGGCTAAGATCGACTTAAACGTTCGTTAAGGATACGATAGTCCTGTTTGAGACTAAGATCAACTTAACGTGATAATCCATTTAATATCTGGCCATCGGGACTCGTCACCTCTCTAACGTCGTTGAAGGATCACAACGGCAGATGTCAGAGAAGTTCGGAGATGTACCCTTGAACCAAAGTTGATTGGGGGTCTTATAGTCCAATTTGGGACTAAAGTCTGTTTGAACGTTTAAGGATACGCTAGCCATATTTGAGGCTAAGATCAACTTAAACGGGATCGTTTAGATCCGACAAAAGAGCATTTGGGAGCTCTATTGTTCCAGTTTAGGGACGTAGTGGTCCATAGGTAGTTTAAGGACCTTGCGGTCCATTGCCAGTTTAGGAACATGGGGGTCCATATTCCAGTTTAGGGACGTGGTGGTCCATACTCCAGTTTAGGGACGTGGTGGTCCATCATTAGTTTAAGGACGTCTCGGTCCATCATTAGTTTAAGGACGTCTCGGTCCATCATTAGTTTAAGGACGTTTCGGTCCACGAGTTTAAGGACCCCGCAGTCCGTATCGATGTGTGGTCGTCGGGACCCGTCACCTCTCTGACGTCGTTGAAGGATTACAACGATAAGTGTCGGAGGAGTTCGGAGATGTACCCTCGAACCGGATGTAAATTGATTTCGGAGAGCATTCTTGCTCAGTCAATTTAGTTTGGGGACTTACGACCATGATTGGGCTAAGTCCCGTTGAGAATATTCAACATTTTTCTTGATCTTTGGCCTATTAGGCCTGTGCTAGGGCTTTGCCCATATTTAATAATGCACTGCATTTTATTCTGGCCTGCTAGGCCTTTTTTATTTCGGCTTTATCCCTTTATTTATGATGCAGAGCATCTGTTTTGGTTTGGGCTCTGCCCTTTTTAAAATAGTGCATTGCATTTTATTAGGCCTGTTAGGCCTTTTTGATTTGGGCTTGGCCCTTTTGTAAGCAATGCAGTGCATTTGTCTGGCGCTTTACGCCAAGTAATGAGTGCAAGCTCATATGGCGATGACACGTGTCATGCTCTGGCGAGCGCGAGCGCAACAGCGCTGTTCTAGTGCGCTGCGCTTGCGCTGCTGACACATGGCGCGCTGTGGTGAATCGCGCCAGTTTTAGAGAGCAAGGCTCTGTTTCAAAAGCGCATAGCGCAATTGGTTCAGATGCTGACACGTGGCGCTCTCTAGTGGCTTGCGCCAACCCAAGAGCGCAACAGTGTAGTTTTGCAAGTACAAGGCACTATGATTTAAGAATCTTTTAGATTCAAGAACCAATGGTTCATAAAAGAAGTGCAAAGCACTTATTCGTTTCTTTGATCTAAACAAGTTATTCTTTTATTTCGAGAACCAAAGGTTCATAAAAGTGCAAAGCACTATTTTTATTTATTTTTGTTTTTTCCTGTTTTAAAGAACCAGTGGTTCATAAGAAGTGCAAAGCACTATTTTTATTTTTTTATTTATTTTTTATTAAAGATCTATGATCTGTTCATAAGAGAACTTTCTCTTTTTCTAAAGGTCTTTACCTTTTTTGTTCTTGAGGAGTTCTTCAGAGTTCTCTTTCTCTCTTTTTTTTTTAGAAAATGTTGATGCCTTTGAATTGAGACTTGGGGTCCTTTTTATAGTGCCCATAAATTAGTTAAATTTGTTAAAGAGATCTTTCTCTGAGTGATTCGGGGAATTTTCCCCACCGTTGGATCTTTGATCCAAGCGTTTCTGTTTTTACAGAAGAAAATCTTCTTGTTTTAACAAGAACAGAAAAGATTTCTTTAGAATTTTAATTCTGTTTGGCGCAAATGCCCCAGAGAGTGACACGTGTCACGCAGCGCACAGCGCAGCGCACAGCGCAGCGCAACTGCGCTAGCGCATCTGCGCCGACACGTGTCGCGCAGCGCAACTGCGCTCGCGCAACTGCGCCGACACGTGTCGCGCAGTGCAGTGCTTGCGCAACTGAAGCGTTGCTTCCTTTAATTTTGTTTAAAACAAAGTTTTGCTCTGATTGGGTGCGCTGTCTTGGGCGCTGCGCTGATGCTTCTGCGCCTGACACGTGGCGCGTTGCGCGCAGCGCAAAAAATCTGAAGCGTTGCTTCATTTATTAAAATTTAGATTTTCAAAGTAGAGCTTTGCTCTGATTGGGGGAAGATGAAGTGTTGCTTCATCTCCCGCCTTGGAATTTGAACAGAACTTTGCTCTGATTGGGGTAAACAAGGGAGTTAGAGATCGAGAGTGTGAGGGAGAGAGGAGAAAGGGGAGGGGTTGAGGAGCTATAGGGGGTGCGCGATCGTGGTCGGCGAACGCGGGGACGTGGGGCAACGGCGCGATTGGGGGGGCGATGTGGGTTGCAACGAGGGAAAACGAGCGGGAATTTTAGAACGAGAGGAGGAAGAAAGGTGGGAGCACGAGCCGGGTCGGGTTTTGGTGTTTGGGTTAGGGATGTGGGCTTGACATAAAATCAAAGAATTGGAATTGAGGGTGATGGGCCGGGAAAGGAATTGGAAAATAAAGGGAGACGGGCCGGGATGGGGTATTAGAATAAAAGAATTTGGAAAAAAATATATAAAATAGATAGGGTTTCGGTTTAGGCTAGGGGAAAAACAATGAAGGAGAAAATGGAAGTGCGGTTAGGGTTTATATTTAGTTAAATAAATTCTGGTGAAGAGGAAATGGGAGTTGGCTGAGTTTTTGGGTAAAAATAAAAGGGAGAAAACAAAAGGGTTTAGATAAATTAGGGCTAGGTTAAAACAAAATAATTATAAATATAAATGTTTAAATTTTGTAAATAGCCTTATATAAAAATACGGATATTGGTGCGCAAAAGAACTGGGTATTACAGCTATCCAATTTAGATAAACTAAAAACCAATCTAAACTTGCAAGAGTATCATGCTAAAGTGTTCCATCTCTCTCTCTTTGCAGCGACCTTGTGACCATGACTAGGTTACATCTAGATAACAAAATGACTGAATCTGACTTATATGATTGGCAAAGGTCTATCCAGATGTCCATTGCCTATGACAAGCTGGACCACCCTATTACTACTCTAGCCCCCACCGTCCCAGGTTCAGTTTCCACCATCGTGGATATGGATATCCATCAGACAAGGGAAAAGGATAATGCGAATGCCCAGTGCCTCGTATTGGCTTCAGTTGATGGTGTATACCAGAAGCAGCACGAGAAGATGGACTTAGTTTCTTTCTTTCTCCATAACAAAGATTTATATGGAGAGCAATCTCATATCGCAAGATATGAGACCTCGAATGAATTATTTCAAGCGAGGTTGGTTGTCGGGTCATCTGTAGGGGACGACGTCCTAACGATGACTAGCTATATTGATGAGCTCAAGGACCTGGAGACCACGTTGGGAAACAGGTCATACGCTGACTTATTTCCACAGTCCCTACCCTCTACTTACACCCTAAAAGAAACTAGGGAGACACCCGCTCTGCTTAATGGGGGACCTTCTGCTTCTGCATCCAGGGCGAAAGCAAAGGGTAAAAAGAAGAAGACCTCCACAAAGTCGACATACGGTATCAGTGAAGTAGAAGGAAAGGGAAGAGCAAAAGTTTCGGGACTTGGTGTAGGTAAGAAGGGATATTCCTATTGTTGTGGGATTGGGCATTGGCAGAAAGATTGCAGGGCTTTGGAAGCCAGTAGCCAGGATTCGAAGCATGTTGTGGCTTCGGCCTCGAGTGTGTTTGTAATTGAGAACTGTTTGTCAATTAACTCTACTTCCTGAGTACTAGATACCGGATCAGGATCTCATATCTGTAATTCATTACATGCTTTGAGAAACCTTAGAGTTATCAGGGTAAGTGATTTGTCTCTTAGAGTTGCAAACGGAATGAGCATGGATGCTGAATCCGTGGGAGAATATCGCCTAGGTTTGACAAGTGGGCAGATATTGATTCTACGTAACTGTTTGTATGTACCTAGTTTGACTTGTAATATCATATCAGTATCCTCACTTTCGAGAGAGGGATATGACTTTACATTCGTAAGTGATGTAGTTCACATCCACCTAAATCAAGTTCTGATTGGGTCCGGTATATTAGATGACGGTATATACGTATTGAATCAAGCTCAGGTTTTCAATGTCCAGAACACACTTAAAAGAAAGTCTCCAGAAATAAATCAGGCTTTCTTATGGCATTGTAGACTAGCTCACATCAATGAAAAACGGTTGACGAAGTTACATAGAGAAGGATATTTGAATCCTTTCGAATATCAATCTTATGCTACTTGTGAATCTTGTCTCATGGGAAAGATGACAAAGACTCCGTTTACTGGACACGGAGTAAGAGTGAGCGAGCTCTTGGGACTCATACACAGTGACGTGTGCGGTCCAATGTATACACATGCACGAGGTGGTTATTCCTACTTCATTACTTTTACGGATGATTTCTCTAGGTATGGACATATCTTCTTAATGAAGCATAAATCCGAGGCCTTTGAGAAATTCCAGGAATACAAGAATGAAGTGGAAAACCAAACAGGCAAAACTATCAAGACACTGAGATCCGATTGAGGTGGTGAATACTTAAGTGCCGAGTTCCTGGGTTACTTAGAAGAGAATGGAATCCTCTCTCAGCTTACTCCTCCATACACACCACAACACAACGGTGTATCGGAAAGAAGGAATCGAACCCTATTGGATATGGTTCGTTCCATGATGAGTAAGGTTGAGTTACCGCGATCTTTCTGGGGTTATGCACTAGAATCAGCTGCATATCTTTTGAACAAGGTTTCAACCAAGACTGTGCCTACCACACCATATCAGATGTGGAGTGGGAAGAAACCCTATCTTCAGTACCTGAAGACATGGGGATGTCCAGCTTTTGTAAAAAAGCAGCATCCGGACAAGCTCGAGGCACGCTCAGTACAGTGTAAGTTTGTGGGATATCCAAAGAACTCCAGGGGGTATTATTTCTATTACGCAGATGAACAAAATATTTTTGTTTCTCGTCATGCCCACTTCTTGGAAGCTGAATTTTTAGAAAATCAGAAGAGTGGGAGCGCAATAGAACTGAAAGAAATTCCAGAACCACAAGCTGTTACTGAAAGTATGGTAAAACCAGAAATTTCAGAAGAAAGAGACATACCGGCGCCTATCCGCAGAAGTAGTAGGCTGTCTCATCCGCTCGAGAGATACTACGGTTTTCTCGTAGACGGGGATCGAGAAGATTGCATCATTGATAATGATGACCCTACTAGCTTCCAGCAAGCCATTCAGAGCGGCGATTCGGTAAAATGGCTGGATGCAATGCGGACCGAAATGGAGTCCATGTACACTAACAAAGTATGGACTTTGGACATTGCTCCAGATGGGGTAAAACCCGTAGGATGCAAATGGATCTTCAGAAAGAAGATTGGTGTAGATGGACAGGTTGAAACCTATAAGGCTAGACTTGTTGCAAAGGGTTTTCGTCAAAGACCTGGTTTGGACTATGACGAAACATTTTCTCCAGTGGCTATGCTCAAATCCATTCGGGTCCTTCTTTCCATTGCTGCTTTCCACGATTATGAGATCTGGCAGATGGACGTAAAGACGGCCTTTCTAAATGGTAATTTGGAAGAGTGTGTCTATATGGATCAGCCAGAGGGATTCATTCAGAATGGGAGCAGCGGTAAAGTGTGCAAGTTGCTAAAATCCATTTATGGACTAAAGCAAGCATCGCGGATTTGGAACATCTGTTTTGATGATACTGTCAAAGAATTCGACTTTGTCAAGAATCCAGATGAATCATGCATATACAGTAAGATTGTAGGGAGAGTTGTAGTATTCCTCGTCTTGTACGTGGATGACATTCTCCTAATAGGAAATGATATTCCTATGCTACAGTCAGTCAAAAGATTCTTGTCACAGAAGTTCTCCATGAAGGACCTGGGTGATGCCACCTACATTCTGGGGATCCAGATCTATCGTGATAGATCAAAGAGGATGTTGGGACTTTCGCAGTCCAGGTACATAGACACCATATTGAAAAGATTCGGTATGGAAGATTCAGCGCGGTAACCTACCGGCTTGTCACGAAATCAACCTCTCCAAAGAGATGTCTCCCAAGACTGATTTGGAAAGGGATCGCATGTCGATTATACCATACGCTTCTGCGGTAGGCTCTATAATGTATGCGATGTTATGTGCCAGACCAGATGTAGCATACGCATTAAGCGTTGTAAGCCGGTATCAGGCAAAGGAGAAGTACTGGATAGCAGTAAAGAACATTCTCAAGTACCTAAGGAGGACTAAGGAGATGTTCTTGGTGTATGGCGGAAAAGACCTCCAGATCGAGGCCTTTGCTGACACCAGCTTCTAGAGTGACAAGGATGACTCCAAGTCCATGTCGGGTTATGTCTTTACCCTCAATGGAGGGGCGGTCTGTTGGAAGAGTTCCAAGCAGGACACCGTTGCTGACTCAACGATGGAAGCGGAGTACATAGCTGCTTGCGATGCCGCAAAAGAAGCTGTCTGGATGAAGAAGTTCCTAATAGAACTTCAGGAGGTTCCTACCAGTATTGATTTAATACCTCTGTATTGCGACAACAACGGTGCTATAGCTTTAGCGAAAGAACCCAGGTCCCATCAGAAGTCCAGACACATCTTAAGGCGGTATCACCTGATCAGGAAGATCATAGATCGCCGGGAGATCGAGGTAAAGAGAGTAGATACGGAGAATAACACTGCTGATCCATTCATAAAGGCAATTCCTCAGACGCAGTTCGAGAGGCTATTCGAGATGATAGGTCTGCGATATGCCAGTACATGGCCCTAGTGCAAGTGGGAGATTGTTAGTGTTTATTCCCTAGAGGCCATTACTGTATCATACTAGTTTATATTACTTAATGGAAGCTTGGGATATTCACAGTTGTATTGACAGTCTTGCTAAAAATGGTAGTATGTTACTTGGTTTGTGTCTACTTTAATATGTGCATATGTTTCTTTTAACGTATCGCTTATACATTTTAGTGGAGCCCTTAGGATCTTTGCTTGATTACCAGCGTTGTGATGGCAATCACACTAGTGGGGGCTGGGTAGTCTATAAGCAACATCCTATACAGGTCCCTGGTCGTAGGATTATCGAGACGGGGCATCGATACTCTGGAGTAGACTGGTGTATACGCTTCTCATCCCAGTATAGGGAGATGGTCTGTCCCACAGCTATCAATACGTCGTACTGGAGATAGTATGCAGGTGCTCGTTAGGTTACGGGTACACGGGACAGGACTCGCCGGGAACTGCAGGTTGGTCTTATACCCATCGTCAGATTGCAGTTCCCATGTGACATGAGTACAGCTTAGTCCGTCGACTTGACACTGCTACTTGGCCTCGGGTGTGTTCCCACTGTACTTAGATTACTAGCCTACCACGGCTCAAAGGAGTCGTGCAAACAGGTAGTAGTTGGGTGCAGTCCCGAAGCACTTGGAGGCAGTGGCGGTTAGACAGAATTCGTCTCTCCCGGTATTGGGGGTTGATATCGCGCTGTGTATGGAGAGCCATTACGCAAAGTCCCTGGCCAGGACAAGCGAGATTTACTGGTAGGTTCCAGTAGTTTCTCAAGGTGTAATGGGCTTCACTCCGACACGACTTATACCGCTATTAGGGGTCTGACGTTTACCGCCCCCTAGGCCCGATATGCGATAGTCCTAGACGAACAGACCGGACTGTACGGAGATTGTTACATCAGGCTCAGTTGGAGTTCGGATGGATTTCCTCATCGTCCTTCTTATCGACATCTACCTGGAGACCGTTACGTACAACTAGTACCGCTTGCGGCCTGTGGTTAAACCCACTGCCAGCGTAGTGTCGAGTCTTTAGAGTCCCACACAGAGAGTTTCCCTGCACCGGGCAAAAGGTGTAGAGGCCATATGGTTTTTACGGCAGGGCCGCGATCACTTACGTACACTTGTGCACGTATTATGATCGGGCAGATAATACTAGCGGGCTTTGGTTAAGTCAGATTCTAGTATTATACAGATTGATTTATTCAGTCAAAAATTATCCGTGTTTTTCGGAAATACGGATGGGAGGGGCAGTCTCGTAATTTTTCGGGAAGCTTCTAGAAGAAGATGACTCATTTGTTTTTATTTCTTTATGGCTTAAACACAAATAAGGTAGAGATATGAGTTGTAAGTTTTCATTAAATGCTTAATGACTCATGAGGTGATTCACCATTTAGAATTAAAAGAAGCTTACAAGATATTTCTAGATATTTATCAAAGAGATATTTGTATGCTTGATATTATTCTTTCATGAGTTATTATTCATATCATTATCACAAAAGCTTTCTCTCTCCTCACTTCTTCATCTTCTTCCTCAAACCCTAATAGCTCTCATGAGTTGAGAATCCTAGGGTTTAAGTGACTAAGTAATCCATCTAATTACTCTACACCCTCTGGGACTTCTAGATTAGCGATCTAGAAGTCATAGTTATCTCAGATTCGAGATAGAAGCTCGGACTATAGACTCTCGGGTGGATCGTCTTTGACTCGAGGAGGCCGTTGAGGTGCCGACGTTCCATAGAGCCTACGAGGCGTGGAGGATAGCGATGAAGACCCGAAGGACAAGTAACGTGAGGTATAACTTCGAATCCGAATAGTTAAACCTCTCGTAGTTTGCTAGTAATGGTTTAGACATGATCCGTGTGCTCAAGTCCGTGTTACGAAGCTTTGATAATTGTTTTTCATATATTCCGCCTCTTCGCAAGCTCGTGGGGTGCGTGATATGGACTTACAACCTCCCCGCTGTTCTCCGAGTACACTGTAATAGAATAGATAATCATTTCAAAGCTGTGAAACAACGTTGAAATGAACATCTAATCTATCTTTGTACACGGAGAACCAGCGGAAAGATACCGACGAAATATCTCGAAACGGATGAAAACACAAGTGAATGAAGGTGTTTGCTTTATACATTCCTAACTTGTCCACACGGGACAAATCTATTGGTTATCATACGATTGAATCTTCTCGTCACATAGACTATACGACGGTTGTTAGTATCGAGCTATACCGTCCGATATTTAACAACCTTAGTATAGTTCTATGTCACGACGAATATCGAACGTATGTTAACCGATAGACGGGGACTAAGTGGCGCTTTTAGTTTCATATATGAGTATCGATGAGAATATGAAAGTTTCATATTATCATCGAGTATCATATATTGGTTTTAACTTGAACATCTTGAATCACTCTCTGATGATGCGTTTGTTGTGTATTCTTGTTGTATGTGTGTGTTTCGGCTGTCGGGGGTAAGGCTTCTATCCTATTAAGAATGTATAGAGCGAACACCCATTCGCTTGTGCTTTCAACCGTTTCGAGTAAATTTCGGCAGCACCTCCCCGTTGTTCTCCAAGTACACTGTAATAGAATAGATAATCATTTCAAAGCTGTGAAACAACGTTGAAATGAACATCTAATCTATCTTTGTACACGGAGAACCAGCGGAAAGGTACCGACGAAATATCTCGAAACGGATGAAAACACAAGTAAATGAAGGTGTTTGCTTTATACATTCCTAACTTGTCCATACGGGACAAATTTATCGGTTATCATACGATTGAATCTTCTCGTCGCATAGATTATATGATGGTTGTTAGTATCGAGCTATACCGTCCGATATTTAACAACTTTCGTATAATTCTATGTCACGACGAACATCGAACTTATGTTAACCGATAGACGGGGACTAAGTGGCGCTTTTAGTTTCATATATGAGTATCGATGAGAATATGAAAGTTTCATATTATCATCAAGTATCATATATTGGTTTTAACTTGAACATCTTGAATCACTCTCTAATGATGCGTTTGTTGTGTATTCTTATTGTATGTGTGTGTTTCGGCTGTCTGGGGTAAGGCTTCTATCAGTTATCATACGATTAAATCTTCTCGTCACATAGACTATACGAAGTATTTAAATAAAATATAAAGTAACTAATATAAAATGATTTTAAACTTATGAAATAATACGTGCTTAGTTACTTGCAAGTTGCAACTTGAGAATAAGATATATGAAGAATTGAGTATTAAAGAACTAAGATGCATTAGACTTGAGATTGAGATACATACCTTCAACATAGAAAAGAAATCAATAAACAAGATGAATATAATATAAATTCAAGTTGAAAGAATATATATCAAATAAATTCAAGTTGAAAGAAGTGATCAAATATATTATTTCCTTGGTTATATTTTGTTATCCTACATCCAATCAGTTTAATTTTTCAATGTAAAATCTATCGTACATCTAACTAAAATAATCAAAAAAGACAAAAGAAAAACTCAAACAAAAATAAAGATATTACTTCGGTTCCTCCTTTCAAATGCAATTAAGTCTCGATGATGCTGAAAATGTTACCAGAAAAACAAAAATTAAGAGACAGAATCAAGTCTCGATGCTAAAAAGAACAAGTTTAAGGGTCAACAGAGCCCCAAATTTTTTTTTGAGGATTGTTAATTGATGAATACTTGTTTTTGGAATGTGAGAGGAATCGCTATGATATAGAAAAACAGAGAAGTTCAAATTTTCTGTATTATGGAGCCTGTGGTGGATTTCTCAAAAGCAAAATATATTGCTCAATCTACAGGCTTTGCACAAATATGGGGGAATTTGTCTAATAAGATTTGGATTTTTGTTGAATCTACTGTTCAGGCAGATATTATGAAATCTTCAGATCAATGCCTTGCAATGAAAATTGTTCACAATAATACGTTTTGATGGAAAATTTTATATAACTGCTTGGGACATTATTCATTGTGATATTCAGGAAGCTGTTCAATACTTTTTCGGATATGGTTTAATCCCAAAATCTGTGAATTCAACTGTTATTTGTCTGATACCAAAAAAGAACAATTGTACTAGAATAACAGATTTCAGACCTGTCAGCCTCCGCAACTTCTTGTACAAAATTTTCACAAAAATTCTGTCCAGTAGGATTGCAAGTATTCTACCAAACGTTATCTCTAAAGAGCAGGGTGCTTTTGTTAAAAGGAAAGAAATTCCTGAAAATATTGCTTTAGCTCAGGAACTTAAGACATTGCAGAAAAGTCAAGGGGGCATAATGTTATCCTCAAATTGGACATGAAGAAAGCTTTTGATAGAATGAAACGGGCTTTCATTTTCCAGGTTATGAAGTCTTTTGGCTTCTCAGAGCAGTTCATTGCCTTGGTTAGAGGATGCTTGGCTACACAACACTTCTCTATGTCCTATTCTTTTGATTGCCATGACCCCAGCCCCAGCCGAACCCCAACCCTAACCCCAACCCCAACCGCAACTCCAGCCGAACCCCAACCCCAACCGCAACCCCAGCCACAGCCCCAACCGCAACCCCAGCCCTAACCCTAACGCTAACCCCAACCGATGCCTAACCCTAACCCTCATCGGTACCCAAACCATGAACCCTAGCCCTAAAATAATCAAAAATTTGTTTAATTGAAGATTTAATTACTAACCTGTGCGGTGGAGGAGACAATCGATAGGTGGTCGACAATCGATGCAATCGGCGACGAGCAAGAACGGCGACGAGATCGGGAACGAGATCGGCGACGAAAGAGAGAGAACGGCGAAGAGATCGGCGAGATCGGCAACGCGGCAACGAGATTTGGGGATTTTGGGAGTTTCGCGCGCGAGAGGAGATAATCAGCGTAGGGAAATTATATGCCTTTTTTATTAAATCCCGATTTAGATGGCCCTGCGGATTAGTCCGTAGGTCATTGGTTTGAGGCTCCGTAGGGACAAACAACAAATTATGATTTAATATTTTTAAATTAAACGTCTGGGACTGTAGGGGCAACCGTCTGGCCCTACGGATTAATCCGTAAGGCCAAAATAAATCTGCCCCTACGGATAATGAAATCTTTTGGGGCAACCCCCTATTTTAGTAGTGGCAAGTAAATGTAGAAAATGGAAAAAAATATAATTTTTTTTAAAAATTTCGTGATTTTTTGTATTACAATAAGCAAAGTATTGAAAAATCGAAGAAAACGAAAAGGATTTTTGAAAATTTTGTGATTTTGGTGCGGCACAACATGCAAAATATTAAAAATTTGATTTGGATATTAAAAATATTGTAAAACGGAAAATTATTGAGATTTTGCTATTTTCGTATGCTATAATAAGCAAAATATTGAAAAAATAAAAAAAAACGGAAAATTTGAGATTTTTTTTAAAAAATTGCGATTTTCTTGTTCAACATGTAAATGTAGAAAGCAGATGAAAATATATATATTTTAAAAATTTTGCAATTTTTTTATGTTATAATAAAAAAATATCGAGAAATCGAAGAAAAATGAAAATTTTGAGATTTTTTAAAATTTCTCGATTTTTGTGCTCTATAACATGCAAAATATTGAGAGTTTTAAGAATTTTGTAAAACGGGAAATTCTTGAGATTTTCGGGAAGATTTTGCGATTTTCGTATATTATAAGCAAAATATTGGAAAAAACAAATAAAACAGAAAATTTGGCGATTTTCTTGTACTGGTAAACAAACAAACGTAGAAAACGAAAGAAAACATAAAATGTTTAAAAAAAAAATAGAGATTTTTTTTGTTCTACAACATGCAAAATATTGGAAATCTGAAGAAAAAAATTCGACTTTTTGAAAATTTTGTAATACGGAAAATTCTTTAGATATTTTTAAGATTTAGCGATTTTTGTATATTATAACAAACAAAATATTAAAAAATTAATAAAATAGAAAATTTAAGATTTTTGAAAATTTTACGAGTTTCTTGTGCTATAGCAAGTAATTATAGAAAACGGAAGAAAATATAAAATATTTTAAGAATTTCATGATTTTTATGTGTTATAATAAGCAAAAATTAAAAAATTAAAGAAAAAAGAAAATTTGAGATTTTTGAGTGTCGCAACATGAAAAAAATAAAAAATTTAAGATTTTCAAAAATTTTGTAAAACGGAATATTCTAGAGATTTTTTTAAGATTTTGCGATTTTTGTTTGAGATAAAACAAGCAAAATATTGAATAAGTAAATAAATTTGAAATTTTGTGATTTTTACGATTTTCTTGTGTTATAGCAAATAAAAATGTAGAAAAGGGAAGAAAATATGGAAAAAATTAAAAATTTCACTATTTTTGTATTTATAATATGCAAAACATTAAAAAATTGAAGCAAAAGAGAAAATTTTGAGATTTTTAAAAATTTCATGTTTTAATGGGCCACAACAAGCAAAATACTCAAATTTAAAAAAAATGGGATTTTTAGAAATTTTGTAAAACGAAAAAATTCTTGAGGTTTTTGGAAGACTTTGTTGTTTTCGTATGGTATAACAAGCAAAATATTGAAAAAATAAATAATCGGAAAATTTGCGAGTTTTGAAAATTTTTCGATTTTCTTGTGGTAGCAAATAAATGTAGAAAACAGAAGAAAATATAAAAATAAATAAATTTTTCGTGATTTTTTTGTATTATAATAAGCAAAATATTGAAAAATCGAATAAAACATAAAAATTTCATGATTTTTAAATTTTTTTTGTAATTTTCATATGGTTCTAGGGATTCCCACTCACCTGAAAAGATTATTTTGTACCGCAAGATTTTTAGTAGAAATCGGTGACCTTTTTGTCTTTTACTTCACATAATATTTTGTCTCCTAACCTGGAAAGTTCTCCGAAAGAACAAGCAAAAAAAATAATGGAAAACCACAGCAAACAGAATATTCTGAGATTTTTGAAATTTCATATTTTTTATTGTAGCATGCAAAATAACGAACAAAAGAAAGAAAACATAATTTTTTTGAGATTTTTAAAATTTTACTATTTTCATATGCTATATCATGCAATATATTGAAAAAACGAACAAAAATATAAATTTTGTGATTTTCATACGTTAGACCGAGCAAAATGTTGAAAACTGAAGAAAACAAAAAATTTATAATTTCCATGTTCTAACAAAACAAAATATGAGATTTTTGAAAATTTTATAATTTTGCTATATTGTAAACAAAAAACTGTAAGACTGATGCAAAATAAAAAAAATGATATTTTTAAAATTTACCGATTTCATGTGCTAAGAAGCAAAGGGTTGAAAAAAAAAAGAAAACAGAAAATTTTAAAAAGTCGCAATTTTTGTCAGCTATAAGGCTATATAAAAAAACCAAACAAAGCAAGCAAAATATTAAAAAAACCAAACAAAACAAAAAAATTTGAGATTTTTAAAAATTTTGTGATTTTTGTGTCCGCGTGTAAAATATTGAAAATTTGAAAAAACTGGGGATTTTTTTAATATTTAAAAAATTCACGATTTTTTGGTTAGCATGCAAAATACTGAAAATTTGAAATAAATAAGAAACTTTGGAAATTTTGAAGATGTTGCGATTTTCGTATGCTTCAAACAAAATATTGAAAAACCGAAAAGCACAGAAAATTTTGAGATTTTTGAAAATTTCGCAAAATATTAAAAATAAAAAGTACCGAATTTTTTTTAGATGTTTCAAATTTAATGATTTTTGTGTGCAAGCAAAATTTGAAAACCCGAAGAAAACTGAAATATATGAGATTTTTGAAAATTACGCAATTTTTATAAGCTACCATGCAAAATATTGTTGATTTAAAGAAAACAAGTAATTTTGGGATTTTTGTAAGTTCATTGCATGCAACTATTAAAAAAACTAAAGAAAACAGAAAAAATTGAGATATTTTGAAAATTTCTTGGTATTTTGTGATATAGCATACATAATATTAAAATAAAGAAAGAAAACCGAAAATTTTTGATATTGTTGGAAATTTTTTTTTAGTGCTATATATCATGGAGAATATTGAAAATCCGAAAAAATTTTAAAAGTATTTTATTTTTGAAAATTTCATGATTTTCTTATGATATGGGAAGCAAATTATTGGAAAACCAAAAAATTGAAATTTTGAGATTTTTAAACTTTCTCCATATTTATGCAGTATGCGTGCAAAATGTTGAAAATTTGAAGAAAACAAAAGGTTTTAGAATTTTCATACATTTCGTAATTCTAATGTGTTATAAAATATTGAAAAACCGAAAAACATTTTTTTCTTGAGATTTTTATAAATTTCACGATTTTCGTATGATATAGCACTGAAAATATTGAAAAGCTAAAGAAAAATGCCGCAGTATTTACAAATTAATTCTACATATATTTTACATATGAAGTTCATAAATATAAGATATTACAACTTATAAATAATATAACAATAAAATTTTAAATTAATATGATTTTTCTTGATTTTGGATTGTGTACCCGTGCATTGCCGTGGGGCCTTAGTAAATTAAAATGATTGGGTTAAAGATTTGTATGTCTAAGCCATGGGCAAAACCAAAGGATTTCCTCTTGTTACTGCCTTAAGGATTAGTGCGAGGAGTTTAATACATGGTTTTAGTTTTATAGGAATATCACATCTTCAAAAATATCTTATTTAAAACAGTAGGTCTTGAGACCTCGTCTTCTAATTGATCCCTCTTGAGATTAATCCTCAACACAAACATAAACATACCTTAGATCTAACAATAATCCCATATCGATTGTTAAACAAGATTTCTTAGATATATATTATATTAATTGGTATGTTAGTTAATTATGGCTGTTATTTATTTCATGACATGTTATCTGACAATGGTTTAAACTAACCTATGATTTTAAGTAATTTTTCTTGTTGGTAGGATTTAATGCAAAGCTCTTAATTAAGCTTTTTCGGCAAATATTTATCAGTTCTTAATTAAGCTGCACGGTGCGCATCATTACGCTGTTCGTGCAGGTCAAAACTTACATGCAAAGAATTTGCCTCGGCTTGTTAAGCCGTAGGTAGCTGCCTGCAAACATTAAGCTTAACTTCGACGAGATTTGTTAGAATTTTTTTTATATAGAAACACGATGTTGTGTTTACATTATCTCCTTTTTTTCTAGATGTTCTGTGAATATTAGCAAAGGCTCCAGTAAAAAAGTAACATCTCCATACAATCCAATCCAATGTTGAAAAAAACTGAATATTCAGATCCGGTGGCAAACCAGTAATATTCGGTCAAACTGAATATTCACGACAAATTGCAAATCCGGACCGGACGAATGACATGAATATACACTGAATTGGCTCATTAGTCCCAAAAGAAAAAAGAAAAAAAAAAGCACTACTAAAAAACAAGTATGGGATTAGTAACTTAATTAAAAAAACCAAGCGAAATCCATATTTATTATTTCACAATCGCTCTTTATTATTTCAGAATCGCTCTGTCCTCATTCTTTATCCTTTCTTAACCGAGACTCTTGTTCAAAATAAAAACCCAAGATTTCGAACCCATATTCTTATGCTCTCCTCATTCTTCTTTATTAACCGCTACTCTCTGGTTCAAAAAAAAAACACAAAATTTTGAATCCATAATCTTCTGATTTAGTTCGGATCCCTTACCATTAAGCCATAGATATATTAGATTTCTATATGTTTATATATTTTTTTAAAAAAAATTATATATAAATTTTATATAAAAATATTAATAGCCACATAATCCATATAAACCGAATATTCGCAATAAACAGGATAATCTTTATTCTCCGGCCAGAAAACAACTCCAAATCCGTGCTATACCACATTGATCCAATCTACTTTGTATGGACCCTCATGTCACATGGTATAATAGTACATTGACAACCAGATACCTTGGCATTAAATATGAGAGGAAAAACAACTCATCAAATAATAAGCAGAATTTAGGAAACATGGACTCTTCATTAATTTTGTTGCAATCACGCTGCACAAAGCATAACATGTGTAAGGGTTTAGGGGCTAAAACAAAAGCAGAGTGAAAATTAACCACCCATCCTTTCAAATCTACCTTCTACCTTTCCTTTCTCCTTTTTTGACCATACATAATGATTAATAAATAATGTAGTAAAAATTGATGACCCCAACCGTCCTTAAAAAGGCTACGAACTGATACAAATTTTTCAACAAATACTTGAAACCCAGTACTCTCATCTGAGTCTTTCCCAATAAATCATTCTCAGATTTGAATGTGACATCTGCAAATCTACAACACGTCCCAATTAGGTCTAGAGCTGGCAGCATCTTACATCAGCTACAAGATGGCGAATATGAGGGCCATACCACTTAACACGCTCCACATGTTGTATCGATACATCCCAACTAAGACCTGGAACGGTAACTGTCAATATTGTTCGCTAACTAAAATATAATGTGAACTTGTGAAAGTCGTACACATAGAGATAAACCAAATGATACCTTCAGATTGAGCAATGTTGCTTATTGATCTAATAAGATATTCCAACCACGAGTTCTCCTCCGAATCCTTGACGTTTTCATGGACATGCAGCACACCACCCTCGATCCTAATTTCAAGAGGTAATTATAAAAGTTAGCTAAATAAGAAATTGAATGGATGCCGAGAGGATCTCAAAAATTTACTCACTCAGCATCTTTACGGTATTTACCATAGATGTATATATACTTTTCGGATAATGGAATAATGTTTAAAAGTGCTCTGTTATCCCAGAATTTGAAATCTGTCCATCAACACCAGTATTTACTTCCTGGTTCCCTGATACTCTGAAGGGTCGAATACACAGCGGACAGACCTTCATAGGCTCTTGGGGGACAACCGTCATATTTATTTTGCTTTTTGCTCTTCTTTGTAAGGATTCAGATCCTCACCAGTATAATAATACTGGAGTTGTCTAGTGCACTAATCCACTGCTCATCATTCGTGTCAAATAGGGGGATGTATAATGTGATGACAGGTGGATATTACTAGAGAGAATCCTAATTAACTTCATATTCATTACATGCATTGAGAGCCAAAAGATCAGGCAGATTTTAAAAACGGCTTCTAAACTACAGCAACAATTGGAAAGTTGCACAGGGTATCTTGAATGTCGACCAAGCCAAAGAGGAACATGGACAGAAATGAAGTTATTCTGTAGACAACGGATACATGAAATAAACATTATCAGCACACAAGAATGACTGGGCATGTTGATTACCTTAAAGCTCTTACAGCGGCATCCCAGCTACTTTCGCTTGATGGTAGGAGACCAAGGCAAACACGATCAGCAACCCTCTGAATAATTAGCAACAAGTAAAAAATTAGACAGAGCCATATAACTAGAATTAATTTTTAAGTGTTTTATGAAAAGTATCTACATATTAGAAGCTTTATGCAGAATAACACCTAGCAGTTTTTCCATTCTGGGATGAAATGCAAAAAAGATTGCGGATAACATGCAAATCCAAAAGGCAGTAGAGGGTATATAATAAAAAAATTGACAGATTTAAGAAAATAATAACAGTGACACAAGACTGATATGTTCGCATGGGTCGGGAATTTGCATTGTATATATGAACACTAAAAGTTACAAGGAGCGCATTAAGGACTATATAGGGCAGCAGATAATATTTTGGAATCAAGCAACAACCATCAAGACATCAATCTGGACAAGATGCATAAAGGTGATGTTGATTGCCCAGGTAAATTAGAGATTTCTGCCATTAAACATCACAAGTAATATCTCAACATATAATAATGTCAATACAGAAAATGAAAAGTTTAAGAGAATGTCAACGGCGACAGTTTGGAACAGTTCATGGAAAAATCGTTAAGACTAATTCAACGCTATTTAAAAGGCTGCATTTACAGATTATTTTTTTCCTGGAAAGCAGCTGTTAATTTTAAAGTATATTTACCCCTGAGGTTAAAATAGACACATGTTACAGTTAAGAAGAAAGATCGTAAGAAACAGTTAGTGATGGAACATACTTTTAGGTTATTTGTATGAAATGACTTAGATAGTGGAACATACTTTAGGTGATGTAGTCCGATTATCTCCTTCAAGTATGATGCACTGATCTGCCACAGAGTTGGCATGAATGTTGTGTCGAAGTGCCTTTATTGCATGGGGGTTCCATTCACATGCGTAAACCAGTTTTGCCTTGGCCCTGCTCATGAAACATTATCCTTGTGTCATTGAGCAATTAGTTCATACTTGCCCTGAATAAACCAAAAATGGAGGAAAAAATACCCAACATTTAAAGATAAAGCTTACTTCACTAAAAATGGAAGAACAAAATATCCAATTCCAGCAAATAAATCCACAACAATCTCGTCTTTACAGTCCAGATGAGCCATACGTAGCTTTTCAGAACGGTTTCCTGAGGAGAACATGCACTTTGTTGCATCAAAGAAGTAAAGGATTCCATTCTCTTGATGTGTAACCCAGCCACCATCTCCCACAAGTATTTCTAACGTGCTATCCCTTGTTCCATTAGGCAAGATTCGACCCTAATACAAGCCAAACATGCACATCATGAATCAAGCTAGCCAGAAACACAAGAATATCAACTTACACAGGTATAAACATAAACCAGGAAATAAATATGGGCCTCTCTAGCTCACTTCAGGAATCTCTCATCCTAATGTAAACCACCTACAATTTTTAATCGGATTGAAACCAAGAATCATTTATCAAAGGTAGAAGATGACCGTGTACAAGTCCATGCAAGCAGAAATCTGTACTATGCATGACAGTATCTCGACCAAGTCCATGAGTGAAAATGCTTATTCCGCACAATGGACATGAACTACACATTGAGCTGTGGCGTCTTCGTATTCTCTACTTAATGGTAAGTACACAGCCATGGATACCAGCCAAGTAGATACATGTAGGCTACCAAGTTGGTGATTGGCACATAGATGGGGTAGGAAAAGTATTGCTCATGTTCCAAAATGACCCCACCTATGCACCTGATCACCAACCCAGCAGCCTATGTCGAATCTACTGGGTTGGTAGGAAAAGTATTGCTCATGGCCTTTTGGGCATTGACAAGAAATGTTAGCCAAAAACTGCGCAAAGTTGAAGTATAGTTCCAACCAAACTACCAAAAAAATCAATTTTCAGGTTCTCTGATTATTCATTGGTGTTGGGGTGGCAACAGACTGGGTCAGAAATTGATCCGAGCCATGTATTTATTGACCCAAACCCGATCCATTCACCATAAGGCGACTTAACCTGAACCTGACCCTCACATATGTGGGCCAACCGAACTTGACCCACATATACCCTTTTATCACGGTTTAGGTTCAAAATGGGTCGACTGTACTTCCAAATAAATTGACTCCTAACTCTTTCAAAACAGTCATTTTCATCCTTTTGGGAGAGAAACCTTAGTTTATGTTTTAATCGGCGAAGAACAATAACAACTGGGAGGACGAGATGAATCAAGATAGAGTTGGAAAATTAAGGCATTTCTCAACTTTCACCCAATGGGTTCCATAACATGCCTCGTTCATTCTAGAATAAGACAGTTCTTTTCACAGGAATGATAAATCAATTTAGTAAAAACCAATTATGCAGTCGAAAAAAGTAAATGAGCTAATATCTGACCAATTGGTGGCCAATGCATCTTAAACATACTTGGCGTGCAAGGCGTTGAGCACCAAGTGATTTAGCTACTATTGGCCAAAGTTCATCCCCAATAGAGTCCCATATTGGATCCTTAAAAGAATTTACTGGAAGAACCACAATATCCCCAAGCCGCTCCCACCTAACAGTAGCATCAAGGAATGTGATTCACAGAAAACATAAATGATCGCCATTATCATAATATCTTTGGCTAAAGCACCAATTTTACAAGCAAAATGGGACATAAACACAATGTGCACATTGAACTTCCTCATGCCTTACAGGGCTACAAAACAAAATACGTGTCAATATTTAACAATTCATAGACAACAAACCTCAAGGGTAACTGCTCCAGAAGCTTTGATGGCATTTCCTTTTTACTCAACAAAGCACAGACTGATTCTTTCATTATCTTCTGAGGAGACTTGGTGACTTTTCTACTGCAGGACACATCACTAAATTGTATTGAACTACCGCATGACAACAAAATTTTTAATGCCATAGGGAGAGAAACCTCATCTAATGAAAGACCCTTTTTTGCAAATATTCCCTGTTGAAAAAAGTCGTCAACTATATCTACTGAACTAAGATGTTCCTTCTGATAAAGGGTGTAAAAGCTTTTGCTGATTGGTAAATGTATATGGCGGTCATCCTGACTAGGTTGAACCTTCCTACTTAGATCCAACCATCCATACTTTTTTAATATATCCTTCGCAAGCTTAGCATACTTTTTCTCAACTTGGAGGAGGAAATAATTTGCATCCATGCAATGTCCATCTCCAGCACCAGGCAAGTCAATCCTAAGATGTGAATCAGAACTACGAGAAGCATCCTGAAAAAGTTTGTTACGCTCTGATATGTTACTAACAGCTTTCTGAAGTTCTGCTGGCGGCTTAATTTCCTTGACAGAGTCTATCAGTTGCATGTTTATCTTCATTGGTCGGTTAAACTTTGTCCCAAATGCATAACAGGATGTTCCACCACCAACGATTACTAAATCGTCATCAACGAGACAAGTTGAGCTACGAACCCAGAGATCTCTAACTACAGAGTCAACTGTCACATGCATCCAGATTTTATAGTCAAGGTTTAGTAAAGACAACTCTTGATTATGTTGCCTGAGAGGGCACCCACCAAGTATGCCAAGAAAATTTTTATAGATAAAGATACAATGAGAAAATCTTGGAAAAGGAGCTCGCCCTGACGTCGTCTCCTTTTTCCATAGGCATGTTCTGATATCAAAACTGTACAGATCACCTAGTGCCTTCTCACCATCGTAACCCCCAAACATATATAATAGTGGGCCATTTGCTATCAAGGAATGGGAATGACGAGCAGAGGGCCATTCCCTTTGAACGGTAACCTCACTCCACTGTGCTGTCTCAGTGTTCAGAACATTCATGCAGGAATGAATCACTTCACCATTAAGACCCCCAAAGACATATATATTTGATCCAATGGCCACAGCTGCATGGCGGTGCCTGTAAGAAAGAAAGGATAGAACAAGTTAAATATGTTTGCATAAGTATAAAGGTAATACCTACTGAAATTCATAATGCAAACGAAAACTGTACATTGCAGCTACATCGATGACTGGTACAATAACAAAACAGAATCATTATCTAAATCAAAATGAATTTCATCATTAGGCAGGCTTCAGCAGTTAACTTGAAATTTAATAGTTGATGTACAGAAAATTAATCTATTGGGTTATGCTCCCTCCCTTTTTGTTCCAGATTCTAGATGAATTGGAAACAATATAACACTTAATGCATAGGAGATATGATTATTGTATGTAGGCAATCAATATTTTTTGGGTACTACACAAGGCTCTTGGATTATGTTCGATAAGTTTGTAATATAAAGAGCGGTTAAGAAAATCCAACCAATATTATGCAACCAGAAAGAACTGGGTTTTCATTGTAAAGCGTTTACCTCGGCTGAAACATGCATCCTGTACATTGTAGTAATATCCATCTATTTTCTGACATGTCCAGAACCCACACATCATTAAGAATCTGAGATGGACCACCTCTGCCACCTATAATATAAACTTGGTCCCCAACTATTGAAGATGTATGGCCCAAGCGTGGAGATGGGGGTCCCCTGGCATCAATTTCATTCAAATGGCCAGACTTGGGATCAAGCAACAGGGAATAGCTTCTTCTTGCATGCTGTCCTACTCCTCCAAAACCACCAAATACGATGATTTGTTTCGGTTTTATTTTGTTCAACGTACAAGCTGATTGACCCCAAAGAAAGAGCTTCTCGGTTGGTTCACCAGTGGTCGTCAATATATCCACCGAAACTGAGCATTCGAGCTTTCCAGGCATTCCTGATAACTCTGTTGATAAATTGCAACTTAATCTATGGCAAAAGGAGTGATGTGCTTCCATAAGCTGAAAGCAGCATAAGAATTAATATTAATTACTGAATTTCGGTATTAAACAATTGTTTATAGAAATGAACATGTGTGAGTTGATGTTAATTTAGACAAAAATGAACATGGTAAGCAATAAAGCACTAGCTCCTTTAGAAGAACAAATTATAACTTATAAGCTCTTACGTTTGCATATTTGATGGAATGGAAAAAATGATGGCTACAGTTAAAATTAGTCTGATTCATGCAAACAGTCGCACAGTATTACGTACATGCAAACGACGTACAATGATTCCAAATTTCCATAGACCAAGAAAGAGTCTAAAATTGAAACAATTCAACCTTATTGATATTGTTCTAAGATCTCAGTAAAGCGGCTGGTCATGTACCAACTCCAAGTTAAAATATAGTGGCCTTAACACTTTTCTACAATTGAATTGGTAGTTGATCATGAGTCGCCTCGCTTGACTCCTCATCTGTAACAATCCCTGCAACTATGTGGTAACCATCCGCTGCAAATTTTTAAGCAAGATGGGATTGAGATGATCAACTCATAAGGTATTGTTTCCTTTCCCATAAAAGACATCCCTGCAGTACAAACTTCAACTTTCCCTATGCTTACCATGTTGCAGAGTTTAAAACCAGTGAGATATTACCCCAACATGAAGCTTAAGCACTATATTCATCATTTCACAATCTCATAGAACACAATTTCAACCTTCACCTAGGAATAGTCTATTTGGTATGATAAAATAAACTGGAACTTTAGTTGATTGTGCACCCTCATGTCATAAACTTAGATTCAGACTTAACTGAATGGATGGAGTCCAAGATTTGGACAGGGACTCGAGTCACTGACCTATCTGCAGCCTTGGAATTTGTGCTAGAGGCAAGAGCAATGCAAGTTTGGTGCAACTTTAAACCTATGGTTTTATCTGAAGTTACATGGAAAATAATAAAAATACTGTGAACCTCATAGCACCTAATTTCTTTTGTGGACTATATACTTATCTTTTTAAGTTTTTTCCAGTAATCACCTAAGCTTTTGAACTTATTGGAATTTCTTGAATTCCAACTTGCCATAATACCCCTCAACACCAACCTCTTTTAAAATCCCTTGGTGAGGGATTCCACAAGGCTAAGGGGATGTTTGGTTACATGCTTTTGCAACCAAATGTGGCTCCAACTACATGGTGTTGGAAAACTGATTGTTTGGTTTACATGTTTTTGCAACACAAACTGTAGTAGCAAAAGCATTTGGGCTTGAAATGGTGTAGTTGCAATTGCGCTCAAAATGGGCATAGTTGCAACTACATTTTGGGAATTGTGCAAGGCACACTCCAAGTAAGCAAATATATAATAAATGGTTTTGATAATTTCTTACTACATAAAATATACAAGAAAATCGTCATTAACTATTTAATACTTTTTAACAATTTGTTGGGTGTAGTTGATACACTAACTCTACCAAACAATGGAATGCAATTCCAACTTCGGTAGTTGCAAAAGCATGCAGTTGGAAATGCATTGTAATTCCAACTTCATATAACCAAACACACCCTTATTGCTTCCACAGTGTCGTGAATCCATTGGCTACCGAAAAATTTTCAGGAACCATTCATATGGCAAGGGCAATAGCTCTGCAAATGTCACAAGTATGACTTCCGAACAAACATCTACTGGATGTGACTCTATATAATTAATAAGCGTACAAAAGCTTTCATATAGATCATTTACCTCTGAATGTGTAAACTTGAAGCCCGCTGTAGCATTTACTTATTTCCTTATCAACCACAAATCAGGAGCATTAAACAATTCAATTGTAGATGAAGTTAGACATGGAGTCTGCAAAGGAGTTGCCATTTTTAAATTAATGGATGTGCACAGGAAATGCTTACAGACATTACACAATACTACTCAGTTGTTGCTTCAAGAATTCTATCATAAATAGAGGAGGGGGGAGGGAGGCTTGTGTTCAAGTAGAGTATAAACCTCCTTAGATATTTCTCACTGAGGTTAGAAGCTAGTCAATGCCGAGTTAAGAAAACATAATCAGAACATTAAAGAAAGTAAAGATATTTATACAATAGATTGGAACGTGTTATTCTGTTTAATACCTGGAATAGGATCTGTTTTAGTTCTCTCTTCATTGTATGTAGCTTCCAGTTCATGCAAGATATATGAATCTTTAAACGAGTCCTCGCAAGAGAAAGCAGTGTTTTTATCTTCGCTAGAGTGCCCCCTAGACCCAGTATCACTGTTACCTTTAACATGATCCAGAATCTGATCTTGGTTATTATACTCCAACAAGTCTATTTCTTTTGTTTTTGATGACAAAGCACTTTTTTTAGCTTCAAGATGTAGTAAACTTCCTCTATCAGACTTCCAATGTTGATTATGTTCTATATTATTATCAGTATCTATTTGCCCTGAGGATCCTGAAATCACCTGCACAATATTTACTAACTTTCATCATGGACAGGAAGCATTAAAAGACATCTATAAGAAATAAGATTGCATGCACACATAGGCAGCCCCGGATCATGGTTATTAATATATGGTTTAATATTCGCTCTTATTAGCAGTGAAATTAAATATACCGAGCATTGCAACTACGGGATTCATGAACTCAAAATTATGGCATTTAAGGAATTCATTATTAAGGAAACATAGCTCATGTAAACAAAGTTACAGTTCAAAGCAACTCCCAGTGCTTGAGATCTACAGAAGTTGAAAATTATAGGCTGATCATACCTTAGATTGTAACATATGAAGAAGAAGACCGTCCGTTCTCTTTCTATTTGCTTCCATCTTCTCATTAGCAATTCCAACAAGATACCTGACATACTCGTGCGAAACCATGACTGAACCAGATTGGCCTAGCGGCACCTCCAATCGTATCGAACAACGTATGGCAACAATAACACGTCTTTGTATACTAGTTATACCTATAAAAGAAATGGCATTCCATTGGATTTACAGAAATATACATTCCGTTTCAGAGATAAAACTGACAGATTTCAGGAAGTAGCGATTACAAACACGATTCCCTCTCCTACACCATCATAAATACATTTAAAGATTATTGTTGTATATAATCTGTCCTTTTTTTTAGTTAAATTTCCTAAAAATTCATAGTTCCATTTAATGATATCTTATCAATTTTCCGGATAAAGGCTCAGTTGTTTCGGGAACTAATAATGAATCTAAAACCTTGGTACTTTGCGCCTACTATTGTCAAACTAGAGTTACCTTTCTATGACAAAAAAACGGCACCGCTTAATCAATTTTTAAGAACTCTAACCAATAGAGTTCAATCTATTCATTAATCCTATCCAGTCTAATTAAGTTTTTAAAAAAAAAAATCACAACTTTTACAGAATATAACCTTAAAAGAAAAACGCTCACCAGATTCTCTGAACCCGCAAGAAATGGCAGTAGAAACAATCGTCTGCGCCGATTCAACATCCGCACACTCAACAGCAATAATCAAGGGCTCAAACCTGAACACAAGCTCCCCTTCCAGCTCTCCTTCATCTTCGCGGCCCTCTCCGAAGACAGCATCGACGACGGCGTCGGGGTCCGCGGGGTCGTGGGTGATGAAGATCCATCTGCCTCCGCCCGCCTTCTTCTTCGTCTTCATCTTGATTCCGCCGCCTTGGCCATTAGGGCTAGGGTGTAAGAGGATGGAGATGCGGCCGGAGCAGGAGCTGGTGGTGAAGAAGGACGGGTGTCGGTTGATGGCGTCGATGAGGGGGACGATGGGGACATCGAGAAACCCTTTCGGGGATTTGTCGGCGATTGGGGATGCGATGGCGGCTAGGGTTTGGGATTTCCTCTTTTGGAACTCCATTGCTAGGGTTTTCGCTCTTGCTTGCTGCGGCTTGGAGACGATGGCTATTATCTTAGAGTTGAGATTTTCGGGTTCGGATCTGAGAAGCGGATACGATGTCTTTAACGGGCCGAATATGGGTCATATAAAAAAAGTTGAATAAAGTTTCGCAAAATTAAAACAAAATGTGATTGTAAAAAGTCGTATGAATTGGAATAACAAACAGTGAAACGCTGGAGCCTGTAATTGATGAAGGGAGAACCCGAGAAGATCTGATAATAAGATGGCATTTTGGAGAAATTAGGGCACAGAAAAGAGATAAAGAAGAAAAAGCAACCAGAAGTAATAACGATATTGATGGAGGTGCTTTTCGGGTCTCCGTCAGATGTTGTCTTTCGTCGATCTTCTAGTGGATCTTGAAGGTGATCTCCTGTTGCGTGTGGGTCTCAATTGGTTTTGAGGAGATTGGTGGTTTTGAGGAGTTTGCACAGTACGAAGTCCTGGGGTGGTTTGGTACCACCGAGGACCCTCCGACGATCAAGTTAGCACAAGATCCGAGCAGAGTAACGACTAAGTGGGGTGAAAAAAACTTACTTGACCCCTCTGTGATGGGGGTTTATATAGTGGCGGTAGCACGCAGCAGCAGGCGCGAGAATCTCGCCGGCAGTTACGCTCCCGACGTCACGCCCGCGTAATTAGCGGATCGCCCGTTAATGGGGATCGTGATGGCGTGGAACGTGGGATATTGTCGTCGGAGAATCCGCGCATGGCGAGATTTGCGGAGTGGCGGTTACGCCTGTGAGTGGTGGAGTTGGTCGGTCGGAGGGACCGAGGAAGATGGCCTCGGCGGGAGAGCTCGGGAACGAGCGAGAAGGCCGAGGCATCTTGGTCATGTGGTAGCTCGGGGCGAGCTGAGAGGCCGAGGAGGCTGATTTGCAGGGGGCTCTGAGGAGAGCCAGCTTGTGCTTGCAGGTCAGGTACAGGGGTGGCCTGGTCGGCCCTTTCTTCTGAGTTCTGGGACATGTCGTCTGCCACGTGTCCTGATCTGGGAGATCGCCAGTATAAAACATCATCATTAGCCCCCCACTCTTGTCCCGACCAGTTGGCGGATCGGGTCAAGAGTGGACTGCCGGGCCGCCCGGGGTGAGCTCCCTCCTAAGATTTCGTCAGGACGCGTCCTAGGGCTGTCAACTGTCTTTTCTGCCAGCGAACCAGGGCGAGATCTCTGCATTTAAGGAAGGTGCGCCGGTTCGTGCATTCTGTCATCGAAGCGACGATCCACGTGTCAAGCGTCGGTTGGCCGACGCGACGTGTGCAGACCTGTGGCGTCTGATGGGATGCGGCATGGTGTGGGAGCGACAAGTGGAGTGATCGGGGCCGTTGGACGCGAGGAGGCGTTTTGGCGGGGGTTGAAGGGCGCCGTTGGATGAGGGCGATTGCAGTGATAAATAAGGGTGGGGCCCACTCCAGGGCCCCTACTCGTTCATATTTCCTCGCTCTAAGTCCTGGTTGCTCGGCGCTCGTCTTCTTTCCTCTGCTTTCGTTTCCCGAGGATCCCTCTCCTCCAGGTTAGATGTCTTCTTTCGTAGAATCTGTAGATGTCGTAGGAGTAGGTTCTAGGGACCCTCTAGTTGAGCCTAAGTCTTCCTGGGGAGTAGGGATCAGATCATCTTCCCGCGATCGTGCGGTGGGGGCAGCCCCCAAGAAGGAGGCGGTAGATGCTGCCCCCGGCGTGTCGTGTTGGGTGAGGCATGAGGACAAGCTTGCCAATGCTCGGGCTCGCTTCCACGTCCCCTCGCGTTATATGCTTCGTCTAGCCAAGGAGAGAGAGAGGGCAGACCAAGTACGGGGTAGGGAGATCGCCCTGTACTTAGAAGCTTTTTGGGGTGGAATGCGCCTGCCCTTCTCTTCCGAAGCCGTCGAAGCGCTGAACTTTTTCGGGTTAGCCCCTGGCCAGTTACTGCCGAACCCATGGAGGATTCTCTTCGGGTTCCTGATCCGCCTGAAGCTACAGGCGGTTCCCCTCAGCCACTCCATCCTTGATTCTTCCCTTATTTTCAAAAATCATCCTGGGGGTCGAGCGGGCGACCCGACGTGGGTCTACCACTCTTTTAGAAAGCGACAGGGGGCGCCGCCGGGACAGGAGTTGTAGTCCTGCCTTCTTCCATTCACGACTGGAAGAAGAAGTTTTTCTTCGTTACGCCGCCCGAGGGCGAGGACTGGCCCGTGCTCACCAAGTGGTCGAGGGAAAAATGCTTGCCGGGGAACCAGTCCAATGACCCCGCCGCAGTGAGAGTGGCGTCGTGGGAGCCCGTCCCCCGATTTGACGTGCTGCTGTCTAAGAGGGTCCTGAGTTGGGCCGGGCTCAGCCTCGTCGAGTTCGTCAGTAGGTTAGGCTTGCTTTTTGTCTTTTATATTGCATGTGTCGCTGACTTCTTTGCATTTGGTTTTGTGCAGGACCCATGGACATGAGCGAGCTCCGAGCCTCCATGCGCCAGCCGAAGAAGGTCACGAGGGCTAGAGGCGCCAGCTTTTCTCGTTCGAAGCCCGCCCCTGCTCCTTCGGCCTCCGTCCCAGTGCCTCCGGTGGCCGCGTCCCTTGAGCGTTCGAGGGCGGATCCCGTCCCGGGGCCTAGTAAAGCGCCGGACCGGAAGCGGGCTCGAATTCTGGAGGACCCGGTCTCGGAAGAGGAGACCGGCTCTCCATCTGTCACGCCCCACTTCCCAAAATACGGAAAACGAGGGATGATTAGGCCAGCCATGCTCCTATGGTCAAGGAATAATCCCGCCGTAGTCACACTTCGGCTTCTAGCATTACATGGTAATCAGTAAATAAAGTACAGTAGTAAAGGAATTACATCACTAATTTATTACATTAAAATCCATTGTTCACAAATTACAAATAACAAGAACAGTTACTAACCAAGTTCAATCTCACAATCTCTTTTATGAAAAGCAGTAAAGGAAGAAAGTACACCAGACTAGATCTCCGTGAACTCAAAAGATAGATCCGTCTCTTGCGCTGGTCCTTCCACGGGATCTGAGCATGCATACTCAGGTCGTCAGAGCGACATAATAGCAATATTATTATAATGAGGTGAAACATGTAAATGAGGTAATAACAGTGAAAGTACAATGCGTGTAATCGCTATGTCACCATATGATGCAAAATATGATATGTGTCCCTATCGGTCTCTAGGTCATGTTTGAAATCGTATAGTGGAAAGGAGGATCATGTTTAACAGGAGTCTCGTACATACCCGAGACAACGGCCCACATGCCCGGGACATAACCCTGTCAGCCAGATCGCTAGATCCTACCTAATATATATATCACTGCTCGAATGATCATCCTCTAAAACACGGTCCCGCTAAATACGATTCTCTTTCCACTTCGATTTCCCCTTTTCCCCCAGGTACACGCTATCTATGATTTTGATTTAGTCGTGTACAAGTATACCAATTGCACGGTTTTATCACTGTTCACTGTATCAATCACTATCACGAATGTTCACTTTCCATTGGTGTACTCGTCACTCCTAAACCAACATCAATCACGCACGATAATGCAATGTCCATCGACTCTAACACGCACTAACACTAAGTATATGGCAAATGGGGTATGATATGTGTATGTATGCCGTTAACAAGCCATGATGTTATGAACCAATATGCAGCTTACAAAATTTGTATTAATTCACATGTTTAGAATTCAATGAAATGATACAAATACGATAAATAGCACACTCTGTCAGCAATTCATCAAAATTAGTTTCAGTTCAATCGGGTTCCTGGTATTCAAGTTACAGCAGTTTCATTTTAAGTACTCGCGGCTGGAAATTCAGTTTTTGAACTGAACGTCCGTTTCGCGACACGAATTTCACCCAGTTGGGTTTAGAATTTAGCGACGGTACAGTTGAATAAAATCTAATGTTTTCATTAGGGTATTCAACGCAATATACGGATCCTCAATCGCGTCTGTACGTCGAAAGTTATACACTGTTTAACATTAGTATGTCACTTCTGAATCTGTTCTGGACTGTTATACGTTCTGCTCTCTTAATTTACAAATTAAATAGCAAACGGCAATGAAACGGAATGAAACTGCTTGTTTTGTTTATCTAACAGATTCACCTTTAATACACTGCAGAGTTCCATAACATACGAATTCAGGAAACAAAGTGACACGCATTATGGGACAGTAAACAGTAATCAGAATTGCTCTGGACTGCAGTCCAGAGTCGCACTCCGATCCAAATATCGTCGCAGTTGTAGTACAGAAACCATTAGAAGCTTACATAGAGTTAAATTTTGTCAAGTCGGCTTCGATTTAAGCCCTCGAACGCATCATTCTAGTATGTACATAATTTACAGTGATTTTAACCATTTTCAGATACGGGAAATTTCTAGTTTTATCGGTATATTTGGGGGTATTCATTTTAGTCACTAATAATCGTATTTTCCAGTGAGATTTATACACAATATTCGTCACTACATGGGCCAACAGAAACAATCCATTTCCGTCAAATTAGGTGAGTATTTTCATTGGGATCACGCATCGAACAGGTATGTCGCATAATCTATCGGAAATCTGTAAATTATAATCTATACGATTTAAGTTTGTAACACGATTATATTAGCATGTAGCAAGTAAAACACTTGCCTGGAAAGTTTCGGGGATGCACGGCAGCAGCAGCGTCACGAACGCGCGACGAATGGCGTGAATCGATTTGCGCGACCTTGGCTCGCGATACGGTTTGGCGTCGGAGTTTCCTGGAGTTGTCTTGTGCTCGCTGGAAGCGTAGAGGGGGCTCTGTGGATCTCCCGGGTGCGCTGGGGTTGACGACGGTTGACGGCGTCGCTCCAGCGATAGGCCGCAGTGGTGTTTGTAAGTTGGTAGTGGGTTTTGTGTGGTTTTGGAGAGAGGGAGAGAGTAGGGGCTCGGGTTGGTTGTCGTGATGGAGATGAGGATGGGGAGAAGAGAGTGTAGAGGTCGACGACGTGATGAGGAGATCGTCGGTGTCGAGGGTGCAAGGTGGTGGTCGAGCTCGGTGCAGTGGTTTTGGGTATGTAGGGGGGTTGGGTGTGCAGGGCTGGAGGTGAAGGGGGTAGCGTAGGGAGCTCTGTTGGTGGAGAGGAGTGAGCGAGGGAGAATGGTGAGGGGTTGTAGTCGTCGCCGTCGGCGGTGGGGCGAGTGAAGAAGTTGGCAGAGGGCTGCGGGAGTGGGTTCGTGGGAAAATTTTTGAGAGGAATGAGAGTTTTTGAGAGAGAGTTGGAGAGTGAGAGGGAGATGAGGGCGACGGGGGTTAGAGAGGGGAGTGCGAGGGGGTAACGTCGCACGACGTGGGCGTGGGCACGGGCGGAGGAAGCGGATCGAGGGAGCAGGGAGCGGGAAAAAGGGAGGTAGCCGTTGGGGAAGAAGGGGTGTAGAAGGCGGGTTGGGTCGGGTTCAGGGGGGAGTTGGGCTTGGAGACGGGCTGGGCTGGGGAGAAACTTAAATTAATTCTTTAATTCCCTTTTTGTTTTCATGGGCTGAAGAGTGAAACGGGCCGGGGGAAATTTGTTTAATGGTTTTCATTTTAATGGGAAAATTCCTATGGGCCGAGGGTTTTTGTTTTAAATGTTAATTTAGTTTATTTTAGCTTTGGTTTTAATTGGTTTTAAATCTTGGGTTTTGACTTTTAGGGTTTGGGAAATTATAAATATTGGAATTTAAGCAACCAACTTCCCACAGAAAATATGAGGGGAAAAGAAAGGGACACTCGGGGAAATTTGGAAAATTAGAAACTTTTATTAAGATGGGAACGGGGATTTACATCATACGCCCCCCTTCCAAAAATTTCGTCCTCGAAATTTAACAAGGATACAAGAAAAACAACAGAACTACTCAAAGAGATGCGGAAAACGTGCGCGGATATCTTCCTCCCGCTCCCAGGTGGATTCCCCTGGAGAACGACCGCCCCAAGACACTCGGACTAACGGAATGACCTTATTCTTTAGCACTTTCTCTCTGCGGTCGAGGATGGTAGTAGGCTGTTCCTCGTACGATAGATCGGTACCCAACACTAGCTCCGAATAGTCCAGGACATGGCTCTCATCCCGAACATAACACCGCAACTGTGACACGTGGAAGGTATTGTGCACACCAGCTAGCGATGGAGGCAAGGCAAGTCGGTAGGCCACCTCTCCTACTCGCTCTAGCACCTCAAAAGGTCCGATAAAACGGGGACTGAGTTTTCCCCGACCTCCGAACCTGATAACTCCACGGGTAGGGGAAATCTTCAAGAACACGTGATCTCCGACTCCGAATTCTAGTGCCCTCCTGCTGGTATCTGCCCAACTCTTCTGTCGATCCTGAGCTGTCTTAATACGCTGCCTGATCATTTGGACCTTGTCGACTGTCTGGACAATGAGTTCGGGACCCAGTATTCTTCGTTCTCCCACATCATCCCAACATACTGGGGATCGACACTTCCGCCCGTAAAGCGCTTCAAAAGGAGCCATTTGGATGCTAGCTGAAAGGTTCCTAGGCACCCTATAGAGGTCTCACAAGGCATCAACCATGCCATTTTACAAAAATATGGTGCCGAGAAACCCTAGTTAACGGATCGTTGCTAGAAATCTAGGCGAAAAGTAAACTAGTTAACACTTAACTACTAGAATATGGAAATTACAACCTTTGTAGATCCGGATATCCACCTCCACGGCTCCGCAACGAAGTCTCCTCGCTGTCCATGTCGAACCCCGAGCTCTAGCGTCGGCTTCATCGGAGAATGAACGGTCTTGGTCATCGACGACGATGCCGAAGATGATCTACGTCGAGGCATCGCTAGATCAAGCTCCCACTTCACAAAGTGATGAAACTTGTGAAGAAAACACACTCTACTACTTGGCAAGAGGTAGAGGATGAAGAAATAGGAGGTGGGTTCTCTTTAGAATTGGATTTCTCACTCTCAAGCTCAAGTTGCCATTGATGGCCTCAAGGTTTCAAACTTGAAGATGAAGAAGAAGATGAGCTAGAATTATGATAATTATATTTTAAAATGAAAAGAAAAACAATACTTATCATAATCAAACTAAGGTTAAGTGTAGAGAGCAAACCATGGTAAGTGGGAATAGTTAGGGTTTAACATGAAGACAAAATGGTCTTTGAGTCAAACCTTCATGAAGCTTCATCAAGCTTCATGACAAAAAGAAAACCATTTTGTTTTCATAAAATTATTTAAATAAAAAGGAATGGATAAATAAATGAGTGATTAAAACAAAACCCTAATTATCTACTTAACCATGGTTTTATTCTTTATACTTAACCATATAAACATGCATCATCAAATATGATACATACAAGTGCACAAAAGTATATCACATATACATCATGCACATTAAGTGAGAAAATCCATTTAAAGTGAACCTATATTAGTTAATGTAAAGTAATATATCAAATATATAATTATACATTAAATCATTAAATCAACACTTGATTTAACGACCCGGTCATATCGCATATAACCGACTAATATCAATAGTAACAACTTATCGAATCAACACTTAATCCGATAACCCGGCTATAACGCATATAACCGATCAATGTTACAAATCGCGAGAATCGAATACAGTATCACATACTGGTATTATTCTCGGTCCCGCACATATCTCATATGTGCTCCTATTTCGTTTCCCTTGAGCCAGGAAACCTCTGTGTAGGACTCTAAAGACTCGTCAATACGCCGGTAGCAGATGATGATCATATCAAGCACCCACAAGCCGCAAGCGGTCT
Source organism: Agapanthus africanus (assembly GCA_030015575.1). Lineage (NCBI taxonomy): Eukaryota > Viridiplantae > Streptophyta > Magnoliopsida > Asparagales > Amaryllidaceae > Agapanthus > Agapanthus africanus. The sequence continues at coordinate 967,143,577 of CM057338.1, forward strand.
GCTAAACGTAACGGCCACCCGGGTATTGAGCGATCTGAAGATCGACGAGCAAGCCCGCTCACACTCCAGTGAATCCAACCAGTAACACTACCGTACAGTCCGGTCTGATCGTCTGATATGTCGCATATCTCGCCTAGGGGTGGTAAACGTCAGACCCCAATAGCTCGATAAGTCGTGTCGATATGAGGTCTATAACACTTCGAGAAACTACTGGTAACACTTACCAGTAAATCTCAGCAACCCTGGCCAGGGATTTCCTGTTATAGCCAATCGAACACAGCGCAACATCAACCCCCTATACCGGGAGAGACGAATCCACTCCTATCGCTCATTGCCTCCATGTGACTCGGGACTGTACCCAAAAACCACCGTTTTGCACGCCCTCTTGGACGTGGTAAGATGGAAATCAAAGCACAGTGGGAACCACACAAGACTCTATGACGATCTCGGGTCAACAGACTACTCTGTACCAGTGTCACCAGAGAACTGCCATCTGACGTGAGGTATAATACCATCTGGGAGTTCTCGGCGAGTCCGTCCAGTGTACTCAGTCTCCACTGAGCACCCATATACCATCTCTGATGTCAAACACCAATGGATATGGGATCATCCATCGCCCATCACATGGGTCGAGAAGCGTATACGCTAGTCTACACTGGTATATCGATGCCCCGTCTCGATACACCCACGACTAGGGACCTTGAAGGATGTACTTATGGACTACCATGTCCCCACTAGTATGATCCGCATCATAGTCCAGGTAGTCAAGCACACATCCTAAGGGCTTTACCAACATGTAACAGAGAGACAATCAGTATACACGTTAAGGTAAAGAGCAACCAGATAGCATACTATCATGTCGAGCAAGAAAGTGCTCCCTGTATATGTCCCAGCATCCACTACAATATACATCCAATGTACAGTAATGGCCTCTAGGGCATACATGTAACTAACAATCTCCCACTTGCACTAGGGCCATCTGTAGCAGTGGTTGTAGTATCTCATACTCAACCATCCCATAAAAGTCTCTCTCTGGGAACAGGCCTTTGTGAGTGGATCCGCTGTGTTGTCCTCTGAGTCTACTCTCCTAACCTCGATCTCCCTGGAGATCAACCATCTCCATGATCAGGTGATACTGCCTTAGAATATGTCTGGATCACTGATAGGACCGGCGTTCCTCGGCATAAGCCACAACTCCATTGTCTCACAATGGTAGGAACGTAGTTCATCTCATGAACCAATATACACCCAAACAGCTTCTTCGGTAGCATCTTAAGTAGCGATGTATCCTGCCTTTATCGTCTAGTATGCCACGGTATCTAGCTTGGAACTTTTCCAACATACCGTCCCTCCACTGAGGGTAAAGACAATGCCTGTGACTGACATTCAGTCGTCTTTATCACCCTGGAACCCTTCCAGTGATTCTCCTCAGGATCGATTGATACCATCTCACTACAACTAGTGAGAATCCTAACATCCAATTAAATCTATCTCATAGATCCAAAACTTAGGATTTAGGAGGTATCATTTTGATCCTATGTGGAGAATCATTGTGACAGACGGAGATTGATCAAGCGTAGCATAAGAAACTCCTTCCCCATCAAGAGTATGTTATCCACGTACTCTACGAGGATCACCACCATACTCCCTACTACCTTTTTGTTTATACAAGGTTCATCTACCATTTTGATGATGTCAAACTCTTTGACTACTTCATCAAAACAGATGTTCCAACTCCGCGATGCCTGCTTTATCCTATAAAGCATCTTGCACACGTTTCCGCTGCTCCTACTGTCTACGAAGCCCTCTGGCTGTGTACTTATAGACGCACTCTTCTAAAACATCATTTAGAAAAGATGTCATGACACCCAACCGCCAGATATCGTAGTTATGGTATGTAGCCGTGGTAAGTAGGATCTGGATGGACTTAAGCATAGCTGCTTGAAAAGGTTTTATCATTATCCACGCCTGGTCGATGACGAAAATCTTTAACAAGTCTAGCTTTGAAAGTCTCAACTTTTCCATCTACACCAAGTAATCTTCTCAAGATATACTTGCTCCTGATGGGGATTTAACCCTTCAGATATAGCAACCAAAGTCCACACTTTGTTGGTGTATAAGGATTCCATCTCAGATCGCTAAGCATCCAGCCATTCTTACAGAGTCTCACTCCTGATGGCCAGCTCGAAGCTAGTTGGGTCATCATCTCATGATGCAATCCTCGCTCCCACTGTCATAGAGAAACCGAAGTAGCTCTCAGGTGGGTGAGGAACCCTATTAGATCGGCGGAGAGGCTGAGATTCGTTGGTTTCTATTGAATCCTTCGGTTCTACCAAATCATCTGCTGTAGTTTGCATAGCTGGAACCTTTCCAGTTGTACATAACAGATCTTGCCTCGAGTTTGTCCGGATTTTGTTTTTAGACATAGCCCGGACAACCCCAAATCTTAACCAACTTAAGAAATGGGCTCTTCCCTTTCCATATCACATATGAAGCGGTAGGCAACTGATTTGATTCGAACCCTATTCAATAGGTATGCAGCTTCTCAAGCGCATAACTCCCAAAAGGAAATAGGTAACTCAGCAGTACTCATCATAGAGCACACCTTATCATATAGGGTGTGATTGCTCCACCCCGATATACCACCGTGCTATGGTGTATGCGGAGGAGTAATGCCGAGAGAGAATCTCATTCTCCTTTAGAATAGTCCAGTATTTCCGTGCTCAAGTATTCTCCTCCCTGATCACATCAAAGGACATAATACTTATACCGGTATTGGTTCTCTACTTCTAACTTATATTCTGTGAATATCTCAAAAGGTTCGGACTTATGTTTCAACAGGAACGTATGTCTGAATCTTGAGAGATTATCAGAGAATGTAATGAAGTATAAAGAACCGGTCTTGGCATGTGTAGAAAGGGGACCTACATACATCAACATGTATCATCCCAAGAGTTCACTAACTCTTTCTCTGTTTCCAGTAAACGGAGCTATGGTCATCTTATCTTTGTGACATGACTGGCAAGTTTCACAAGATGTAAATTCAAACTGATTTAAATATGCATCTAAATGTAACTTAGTTAGTCGGGTCGCATTGATATGACCTAGTCTACAATACCTCAAGAAGAATTCGTTCATTTCTGAACTCTTCCTCTTGTGTGTGTTCTGTATACTAAGAACTGTAGTTTGATTTAGAACAGCAATGCTTTTAGATAACGTGCCTGAACCGATCAACTTTTGATATAGGAAATGTTCAAAACATTATCCAACAATACAAAATTTTATCATTTCTTTACTAATAAAGAAATAGATACGACTTTGTATATCAGGTTTGGTATCTAATAACATTCGTTCAGAATCAATGTATTTGTAATACAGGGTGACAGTGACCAACAGACTTGGCTGCAACATTTGCCCCGTTTTCTGCCTCATGAAACTTATCACCCGTTCTCAGTTCTCTACCTATCTATAGCCCTATGTAACATATTACATATCTGGGATCCTGATCTGGTATCACATACCCAGGACGTAAAGGATACTGAGAAACAGTTCTGTATAATGAACACACCCGAAGATGATGCATCAGCATGCACTCTCTTCGTTTGGGCGGCACGGGAATTCTGGTAATCCCTAATTTCCTGCTCTGTCTTATAACAATTATAAGTTGGAGCGGGACCAACGTTCCCCAGCTCAGTATAACAAGCGGGTTCGGTCAATAATTCGTATTATTATCTTGATTAAGGCGTGATATGGTCGCTACCTGGAGAGAGAGAGAAGAAAACACTCAGCGTGCGCTCTTGCAAGAATAGATTGGTTATTATTTTATCTAATCAGGATGGCTCCCACTGCTTTTTATCAAATCTTTCTTCAAACCCTAAAAGGAAAGACTAGCCGGGATTAATTACACACTACAAGTTCGCCAATCTTTCAGCCAGGCCAGTGTCGGTACTTTGAGGGAGGTCCCCCGTGCTTTCGCACGAACCTAATTAATGTAAACCTCGTTTTCCCAGAGGCGTAACCTCGTTGACACCTTTCTAGACACCTACTTGATCGGCTAATTATAATGTATAAAACTCTCCCAGGAGTAACTCTTACTCGCAGCGGGTATCGGGATCCAACTATCTCATAGAAGGTATGCAATCTCATTGCAAATTTCAACACTTGAAATTCCCGATAATATTTTGCCCCTAGCTCGCTATGACCTTGACGAATGCCAAACAACCCATAGTCCACTAGTCAAGTTCAACCCGTACATTTCTTGATCGAATTAAACCCACCCGCACGACCCTTGACGAATGCCAAACAACGCCGTACGAATACCCTAATCCAATCGCATCATATGCTCAAGCAGATAAATACTAGTTAGCTACCTTACCGTACACTACGCCTTGACGAATGCCAAACTACCGCAGCACGAATACTAACTAGTACATATCTGAAATGACGGAGGGCTACGACAGGTTTTTCTGAAAACCTATTGCGTAATGAACTTGATATCGTTGTAGAATCAAATGAAGTTTTGAAATGGAGTGATTTTGAGGCTTTTCCAGTTTCGCTAAAGGGGTCACTCCCGGTGAAGGGATCGTCGGCCCTTTCCTCGTCGAATGAGGTGCGGGATATATCGTATATATCACTGTGCAAAGCAAAACTCAAAAACAATCAAAAGCAAACCGAGTGTGTAGCATCTGCCAGTTATTGCTAAAGGAGTCACTCCAGGTGAAGGGATCTCGGTCCTTTCCTCATCGAATAAGGTGCAGGGTATATCATATATACCGCTATGCAAAGCAAGAACTGTAGCTACCTGTTTTGTTTAAAATCTGATTGTACAACATCTTAGGTTTCTTTTCTTTCATTAATCACATTAATGAAGTCCCATCATTTAAATACCTAAACATCACAGATAGATATGACGTACACTTATGCCATCCGCATTCGCCTCGATGTCCCCTCGTGCACCGTTAGGTTAGGTAACTAACGACAGAGCAGGGCAGGGCTAGCGCGGGTGTAAAACATAAGTAACGTCTATATAATATATCATATATACTATATACTATATCTATCTGAACAGAGCACAGAACATCGCATGATCACATCACAGATAAGTCACAGCAGAAGAAATATATGAAATATTGGATATACTAGGACGTCCGTGTTTTCAATACGAGCCAGTATAAAACACGGATTCCACGGTCGTGATGAATAGCCAATCCCACACCCCTAGACCCCTACGAGAACGGCAAGTAACCCTACCAATTCTAGGGTTAGGAGACCCGGACTCGACTCCTCGAGTTTGTCTCCCACTGGACCCCAGAACCCGGTTACTTGTGCTCCCCTCCTTGGGTCTATCCTAGTGCAGAAAAGTAAATAATATACATCAACGGTGACAACTCCCGCTACCTGGAAGTGCCCCAAATAAAAGAATATTACATACAAGTTTTTACATGAATGAAAATGAAAAACACTCATCTCACATAAAAACCCTCGGCTATTCGAACACGACGATCCAATATAACATATCCAGCAACACATAACATCACATGTCATCAACGTAAGTAAGTATGCATACCCCAATTGTCGTTGACATATAGCAACGAAACCGGCGATATCACATATTACACTTACGGTCACAGAAAAGAAAGTGTAAAACTACAACAGTTGGAATCCGCAACCACCTCAGACATCGCATGCCTGACCAAATGAATTACTTAGACATCGCATGCCTAACAATTATAAACCCCGCATTTTAGTCTCATTATCGAAAACACTTTTCAATATCAAGTCGGGCAATTCAACAAGATTCCCGAAAAACTGATCGAATGCTCGTCGCAAACTTTAGTAGGCGGCCGCACCCCTGATACCGTCGACGAAGTGCACCAAGGCGGAACACCGCTACCGCGAGCACCCGAACGGATGCTTTCGGCGACGGGGTTCTCCTACAGTCACTTGGTCGGGGCTATGGAGTGAGGCTGTCTATTAAGTTTACCCGGCGAGTATCCGCGTACGCTACGTGATTGTGACGGACTTTTGATCGCATCAAAATTCCGTGGCAACCGATCAAGCGAGACTAAAGTGCTATGTTTATAACATTCATTCACTTATCTCATAACTTATTGTGAATTCCAATTATTGTATCCCATTCCAGATAAATAGAAAATGTTAAACTTTCCGATCGAACAATCGAACACCCAAGTTTTCCCGAAACAGGTCAACACATGAAATAAGTCTAACAACATTCAGTTCGTGCCTCAGTACCAACGGTCCAGCCGTAGAAGGGTCAAGCCAACGCCTCACATGTGGCACGCCGTACTGTCCCAAACCCGAAGGTTCAAAGGGCAGTTCAAGACGGTCACATAATCGAGTTAAGGTTTGTTGTCTTCTAGAGGGTCCATCGCGTTACTTTCACTACTTAGAACGTCGTCAAACTACGGAAAAATCCAACACTTGGAAATTTCCCGACAGGGGAAAAATTGGGTATTTATATCCGGTCGAACTTTTTAACATATTCTAAAAAATTATCCGGAAAGCCACATAGACAAAATCTGATACTCCGATCAAAACACCGAATCCCCAAAACAACTCCAGAAAATTCAACTCTTGAATAAATTTTAAAAATACCCAGAGAATATAAAAACCAGAGACATGAATTACTGTGCAAAGAACCGTCGCAAATACCATAAATCTGCCGCGGAACCGCCGCTAAAGTGGGGTCAACGCCGCGGTTCCGCGGTCAAGTAGAGGAATTAGAGGCTCCGTTTTGCACAGTAATTCATAGAAAACCCTGCTTAATTTTCTGCATATTTTTAATTTCAAAAAATCCCCGATTTTAGAAAAAGTACAGAGAGCATGTTTGATTTGGGGTTTCGGGTTCGTTCGGGCTTCAAACTGCGTCTAGACTTCGCCTAAGGCTCTAGCTAGGCTCTGATACCACTGTAGGGTTCCTAGGCACCCTATAGAGGTCTCACAAGGCATCAACCATGCCATTTTACAAAAATATGGTGCCGAGAAACCCTAGTTAACGGATCGTTGCTAGAAATCTAGGCGAAAAGTAAACTAGTTAACACTTAACTACTAGAATATGGAAATTACAACCTTTGTAGATCCGGATATCCACCTCCACGGCTCCGCAACGAAGTCTCCTCGCTGTCCATGTCGAACCCCGGGCTCTAGCGTCGGCTTCATCGGAGAATGAACGGGCTTGGTCATCGACGACGATGCCGAAGATGATCTACGTCGAGGCATCGCTAGATCAAGCTCCCACTTCACAAAGTGATGAAACTTGTGAAGGAAACACACTCTACTACTTGGCAAGAGGTAGAGGATGAAGAAATAGGAGGTGGGTTCTCTTTAGAATTGGATTTCTCACTCTCAAGCTCAAGTTGCCATTGATGGCCTCAAGGTTTCAAACTTGAAGATGAAGACGAAGATGAGCTAGAATTATGATAATTATATTTTAAAATGAAAAGAAAAACAATACTTATCATAATCAAACTAAGGTTAAGTGTAGAGAGCAAACCATGGTAAGTGGGAATATTTAGGGTTTAACATGAACACAAAATGGTCTTTGAGTCAAACCTTCATGAAGCTTCATCAAGCTTCATGACAAAAAGAAAACCATTTTGTTTTCATAAAATTATTTAAATAAAAAGGAATGGATAAATAAATGAGTGATTAAAACAAAACCCTAATTATCTACTTAACCATGGTTTTATTCTTTATACTTAACCATATAAACATGCATCATCAAATATGATACATACAAGTGCACAAAAGTATATCACATATACATCATGCACATTAAGTGAGAAAATCCATTTAAAGTGAACCTATATTAGTTAATGTAAAGTAATATATCAAATATATAATTATACATTAAATCATTAAATCAACACTTGATTTAACGACCCGGTCATATCGCATATAACCGACTAATATCAATAGTAACAACTTATCGAATCAACACTTGATCCGATAACCCGGCTATAACGCATATAACCGATCAATGTTACAAATCGCGAGAATCGAATACAGTATCACATACTGGTATTATTCTCGGTCCCGCACATATCTCATATGTGCTCCTATTTCGTTTCCCTTGAGCCAGGAAACCTCTGTGTAGGACTCTAAAGACTCGTCAATACGCCGGTAGCAGATGATGATCATATCAAGCACCCACAAGCCGCAAGCGGTCTGCTAAACGTAACGGCCACCCGGGTATTGAGCGATCTGAAGATCGACGAGCAAGCCCGCTCACACTCCAGTGAATCCAACCAGTAACACTACCGTACAGTCCGGTCTGATCGTCTGATATGTCGCATATCTCGCCTAGGGGTGGTAAACGTCAGACCCCAATAGCTCGATAAGTCGTGTCGATATGAGGTCTATAACACTTCGAGAAACTACTGGTAACACTTACCAGTAAATCTCAGCAACGCTGGCCAGGGATTTCCTGTTATAGCGAATCGAACACAGCGCAACATCAACCCCCTATACCGGGAGAGACGAATCCCCTCCTATCGCTCATTGCCTCTATGTGACTCGGGACTGTACCCAAAAACCACCGTTTTGCACGCCCTCTTGGACGTGGTAAGATGGAAATCAAAGCACAGTGGGAACCACACAAGACTCTATGACGATCTCGGGTCAACAGACTACTCTGTACCAGTGTCACCAGAGAACTGCCATCTGACGTGAGGTATAATACCATCTGGGAGTTCTCGGCGAGTCCGTCCAGTGTACTCAGTCTCCACTGAGCACCCGTATACCATCTCTGATGTCAAACACCAATGGATATGGGATCATCCATCGCCCATCACATGGGTCGAGAAGCGTATACGCTAGTCTACACTGGTATATCGATGCCCCGTCTCGATACACACACGACTAGGGACCTTGAAGGATGTACTTATGGACTACCATGTCCCCACTAGTATGATCCGCATCATAGTCCAGGTAGTCAAGCACACATCCTAAGGGCTTTACCAACATGTAACAGAGAGACAATCAGTATACACGTTAAGGTAAAGAGCAACCAGATAGCATACTATCATGTCGAGCAAGAAAGTCCTCCCTATATATGTCCCAGCATCCACTACAATATACATCCAATGTACAGTAATGGCCTCTAGGGCATACATGTAACTAACACTAGCCTGATAACTGTTGTTATAAGAAAACTCGACTAGATGCAAATGGTCCTCCCAGGAACCCTGAAAGTCCAACATACAGGCTCTCAACATATCCTCGAGCGTCTGGATCGTACGTTCAGATTGTCCATCCGTCTGCGGGTGATAAGCTGTGCTGAATTTGAGGCGGGTATCCAAACTCTCCTGTAGGCTCCTCCAAAAGTGCGACAAGAATCTGGTGTCCCGGTCTGACACAATGCTGACTGGAACATCGTGAAGTCGTACAATCTCCTGCATATATCTCTCCGCCAGTGACTCTGTCGACTGTCCTACTCGGAATGGTATGAAGTGTGCAGCTTTCGTGAGGCGATCGACGATAACCCAAATGGCGTTATTGCCCCTAGGGCTCCGTGGTAAGGCCGTCACGAAATCCATGGTAATGTGCTCCCACTTCCATTCCGGTATCGGCAGTGGTTGTAACAATCCTGCTGTCCTCTGATGCTCCGCCTTCACCTGCTGACATACCAAGCATCTGGATACGAACCTCGCAATTTCCCGCTTCATTCCGTTCCACCAAAAATGCTGCTTTAGGTCTCGATACATCTTAGTACCTCCCGGATGCACAGAATAAGCCGAACTATGCGCTTCAGCCAGTACCTCTTCTCGAACATCTCCCTTGGGTACGCAGAGTCTGCTACCGAATCTCAGAGAACCATCTTCATGTATGATCAAGTCCGTTCTCAGCCCAGCTTCTACTTGCACTCTGAACTTTTGCAATCGGGGATCATTCGCTTGTGCAGCCTTGATGCGATCCACCAGGGAAGACTGCACCTGTAGTTGCCAAAGTTGACTGAGTACGCCCGGTATAACGACTTCAAGCTCGAGTCTCTGAAAGTCCTCAATAATGCTCCTCTGACCGATCAACATCATGACCGCTGGCTTGCGACTGAGCGCGTCTAGTACAACATTCACCTTCCCCGGGTGATACTGAAGGTCCAAGTCATAATCTGCCATCAGCTCTAGCCATCGACGCTGCCTCATGTTTAGTTCCTTCTGAGTGAAGACATACTTCAAACTTTTATGATCTGTGTACACCTCCACTTTGTCGCCCAATAGGTAGTGCCTCCAAATCTTCAACGCAAAGACTACTGCAGCTAACTCCAAGTCATGCGTAGGATAGTTCTTCACGTGATTTCTCAATTGTCGAGAGGCGTAAGCAACCACTCGGCCGTGCTGCATCAAAACACAGCCTAAACCCTTCCCTGAGGCATCACTGTGTATCACCAAACCGCCGGAATCATCTGGTACTGTAAGGATAGGCGCCGTGGTTAACTTCTGCTTCAGCGTGTCAAATGCCTGAGTGCACTCCTCTGTCCACGCAAACGGTACATCCTTCCATGTAAACCTCGTCAAAGGTTTAGCGATTCTTGAGAAGTCTTGGACGAATCTCCGATAATACCCCGCCAATCCCAGAAAACTCCTGATCTCAGCCACAGACTTCGGCGTTGGCCAATCTCTGACAGATTCTATCTTTGCCGGGTCCACCGAGATGCCTTCGCCCGAAACAATATGTCCCAAAAACTGAACCTTGTCGAGCCAGAACTCACACTTGCTTAGCTTCGCATACAGGTTCTCTTCCTAAAGAATTTGTAGAACCGTGCGCAAATGCTCAACATGCTCCTCTCGGGTCTTCGAGTAGACAAGTATGTCGTCGATGAACACAACGACAAACGTGTCCAAGTACTTTGCAAATACCCTGTTCATCAAGTCCATGAATATTGCTGGGGCATTGGTAACACCGAACGGCATCACAAGGAACTCGTAATGTCCGTATCGGGTCCTGAAAGCCGTCTTGCATACATCCTCGGCTGCTACTCTGATTTGATGATATCTAGAACGGAGGTCCAATTTTGAGAATACCTTGGCCCCACTTAGCTAATCGAATAAGTCGTCGATGCGTGGGATTGGATACTTGTTCTTTATTGTGACCTTGTTCAGCTCCCGATAATCTATACACATTCGCAGCGATCCATCCTTCTTCTTAACTAACAGAACTGGTGCACCCCACGGTGAAGCGCTCGGCCGAATAAATCCCTTCTCCAATAGCTCTTCAATTTGCTTCTTCAATTCTGCCAACTCAACTGGTGCCATTCTGTATGGGGCCTTGGATACTGGGGCCGTACCTGGAGTCAAATCGATCGAGAACTCCAAGATGCGAGGAGGGGGTAGACCTGGTAGATCTTCAGGAAATACGTCCAGAAAGTCCCGAACAATCTTTGGGGCTGGGCTCTCATCAATCTCTATAGCTGTCAGCTCCTTGGGTTTGGTTCTATACTTGGCTGGCTCCAAAGATTCACTTCCGCCCTCGAAAATAAACTCCGGGTGATTGGGAATGCGGAAGATCACATTCCTTGCACGGCAATCGATAACTGCATGGAAGGTACTCATCCAATCCATTCCGAGAATTGCGTCGTAACTGCCTGTCCCAATCAGAAGGAAATTCGCATAGAATTCCCTGCCACACACTACAACCGGACATGATCTACATTCTCGACTAGATATTATAATACCATTACCCGTATGTATCTCCGAGCCCTTGGTTAGTGGTTCATGTGGTATGGAGTGTGTATCAGTGAAATGCTCAGACAAGAAACAGTGCGATGCTCCAGAATCAAATAGTACTCTAGCTGGCAAGGAATGTACGAGTAGAGTACCTGAAACAACGTCTCCTGACGCCTCTGCCTGCTCGGTGGTCAAGGTGAAAGCCCGTCCTTGACCGCGACCTGTAAAGGGTTGTCTCTGCTCCTGTAGCCTCTGCTGCGGCGGTCCAGAACCTCCCTGTAACTCTGCTCGCTCAAGGCAACCGCTAATCCTGTGCTGACTGGATCCGCAAATCAAGCACTGTCCCTTGGCACGATGACAGTCCTTCTGAGTATGCCCATCTCTACCGCAGTAGCCGCAAACCACTTTCTGTCTCTGGGGGCGATGCTGTGGTATGAACAGGCGCTTCATTTGTGTCATTCCAGTCCTATGAATCGGTATGGCTCCTCGAGAAGGTGCAGGGTTACGTGCTGGAACGACTGGGGGTTTCCTGAACTTGTTGATCAATTGCTCCTGAATTTTCGCCGCGTTGAGTACTTGTGCGAAAGTCTGCAATTCCAGTGATGCAATCAACTGCTGCAACTCGAAATCAAGCCCCTGTAAGAAGCGTCTGGCCCTGGTGGCCTCTGAAGCGACCATGTATGGAGCAAAACGGCTCAAACGGTTGAACTCTGCCGCATAAATGTCCACTGGACGTCCATTCTGTCTCAATAGAATAAATCTTTCCTCCATCTCTGCCTTGGCGGTGGAAGGAAAATAATGATCTAGGAAGCACTCTTTGAATTTGCTCCACTCAATCGGCCTGTCCAACCTGCTTTCTTCCACTGACCACCATGTACGGGCCTCATCTTCCAATTGGATCTTTATCACGTCCACCCTATCTTCATCTGGAACCCTGGCGGCTGTCAGTAAGTTCTCCATGTTCACTAACCATTGCTCGGCCTCAAGGGGTTCAGCTAGCCCTGTGAATGCAGCTGGATGCAACCGTCGGAAGTCTGATACGGTACCAGCCCTAGCATGATAAGCTGGTGGGGTAGCGCCCTCGGGGGCGGTAATGAGTGCGGAGGGTCATCCTGCGGCGGTAATCGCCCTGAGTCCCTCAGCGAGTAAGTATGTCTTCCTCTCCTGAGCTTCCGCGAGAGTGGTCAGTGCACTAAGTATTCTTTCCGCGCGGTCCTGAGAACTGGAGTCCGAGGAGGGGTCGTTCGGGGATGTCATATCGCTGGAAGATTCAAAAGGGTATGCTTAGATTCAAGGATAAAATTAGGAATAGTGAAATGAAAATAATGTAATACCGTATAGTTAATGTTATCCCTTGTTACTAAACCTGGCTCTGATACCAACTAAATCATGTCACGCCCCACTTCCCAAAATAGGGAAAACGAGGGATGACTAGGCCAGCCATGCTCCTACGGTCAAGGAATAATCCCGCCGTAGTCACACTTCGGCTTCTAGCATTACATGGTAATCAGTAAATAAAGCACAGTAGTAAAGGAATTACATCACTAATTTATTACATTAAAATCCATTGTTCACAAATTACAAATAACAAGAACAGTTACTAACCAAGTTCAATATCACAATCTCTTTTATGGAAAGCAGTAAAGGAAGAAAGTACACCAGACTAGATCTCCGTGAACTCAAAAGATAGATCCGTCTCTTGCGCTGGTCCTTCCACGGGATCTGAGCATGCATACTCAGGTCGTCAGAGCGACATAATAGCAATATTATTATAATGAGGTGAAACATGTAAATGAGGTAATAACAGTGAAAGTACAATGCGTGTAATCGCTATGTCACCATATGATGCAAAATATGATCTGTGTCCCTATCGGTCTCTAGGTCATGTTTGAAATCGTATAGTGGAAAGGAGGATCATGTTTAACAGGAGTCTCGTACATACCCGAGACAACGGCCCACATGCCCGGGACATAACCCTGTCAGCCGGATCGCTAGATCCTACCTAATATATATATCACTGCTCGAATGATCATCCTCTAAAACACGGTCCCGCTAAATACGATTCTTTTTCCACTTCGATTTCCCCTTTTCCCCCAGGTATACGCTATCTATGATTTTGATTTAGTCGTGTACAAGTATACCAATTGCACGGTTTTATCACTGTTCACTGTATCAATCACTATCACGAATGTTCACTTTCCATTGGTGTACTCGTCACTCCTAAACCAACATCAATCACGCACGATAATGCAATGTCCATCGACTCTAACACGCACTAACACTAAGTATATGGCAAATGGGGTATGATATGTGTATGTATGCCGTTAACAAGCCATGATGTTATGAACCAATATGCAGCTTACAAAATTTGTATTAATTCACATGTTTAGAATTCAACAAAATGATACAAATACGATAAATAGCACACTCTGTCAGAAATTCATCAAAATTAGTTTCAGTTCAATCGGGTTCCCGGTATTCAAGTTACAACAGTTTCATTTTAAGTGCTCGCGGCTGGAAATTCAGTTTCTGAACTGAACGTCCGTTTCGCGACACGAATTTCACCCAGTTGGGTTCAGAATTTAGCGATGTTACAGTTGAATAAAATCTAGTCTTTTCATTAGGGTATTCAACTCAATAGACGGATCCTCAATCGCGTCTGTACGTCGAAAGTTATACACTGTTTAACATTAGTATGTCACTTCTGAATCTGTTCTGGACTGTTATACGTTCTGCTCTCTTAATTTACAAATTAAATAGCAAACGGCAATGAAACGGAATGAAACCACTTGTTTTGTTTATCTAACAGATTCACCTTTAATACACTGCAGAGTTCCGTAACATACGAATTCAGGAAACAAAGTGACACCCATTATGGGACAGTAAACAGTAATCAGAATCGCTCTGGACTGCAGTCCAGAGTTCGCACTCCGATCCAAATATCGTCACAGTTGCAGTACAGAAACCATTAGAAGATTACATAGAGTTAAATTTCGTCGAGTCGGATTCGATTTAAGCCCTCGAACGCATCATTCTAGTATGTACATAATTTACAGTGATTTTAACCATTTTCAGATACGGGAAATTTCTAGTTTTATCGGTATATTTGGGGGTATTCATTTTAGTCACTAATAGTCGTATTTTCCAGTGAGATTTATATACAATATTCGTCACTACATGGGCCAACAGAAACAATCCATTTCCGTCAAATTAGGTGAGTATTTTCATTGGGATCACGCATCGAACAGGTATGTCGCATAATCTATCGGAAATCTGTAAATTATAATCTATACGATTTAAGTTTGTAACACGGTTATATTAGCATGTAGCAAGTAAAACACTTGCCTGGAAAGTTTTGGGGATGCACGGCAGCAGCAGCGTCACGAACGCGCGACGAACGGCGTGAATCGATTTGCGCGATCTTGGCTCGCGATACGGTTTGGCGTCGGAGTTTCCCGGAGTTTTCTTGTGCTCGCTGGAAGCGTAGAGGGGGCCCTGTGGATCTCCCGGGTGCGCTGGGGTTGACGACGGTCGACGGCGTCGCTCCAGCGATGGGCCGCAGTGGTGTTTGTAAGTTGGTAGTGGGTTTTGTGTGGTTTTGGAGAGAGGGAGAGAGTAGGGGCTCGGGTTGGTTGTCGTGATGGAGATGAGGATGGGGAGAAGAGAGTGTAGAGGTCGACGACGTGATGAGGAGATCGCCGGCGTCGAGGGTGCATGGTGGTGGTCGAGCTCGGTGCAGTGGGTTTGGGTGTGTAGGGAGGTTGGGTGTGCAGGGCTGGAGGCGAAGGGGGTAGCGTAGGGAGCTCTGTTGGTGGAGAGGAGTGAGCGAGGAAGAATGGTGAGGGGTTGTAGTCGTCGCCGTCGGCGGTGGGGCGAGTGAAGAAGTTGGCAGAGGGCTGCGGGAGTGGGTTCGTGGGAAAATTTTTGAGAGGAAGGAGAGTTTTTGAGAGAGAGTTGGAGAGTGAGAGGGAGATGAGGGCGACGGGGGTTAGAGAGGGGAGTGTGAGGGGGTAACGTCGCACGACATGGGCGTGGGCGCCGGCGGAGGAAGCGGATCGAGGGAGCAGGGAACGGGAAAAATGGAGGTAGCCGATGGGGAAGAAGGGGTGTAGAAGGCGGGTCGGGTCGGGTTCAGGACGGAGTTGGGCTTGGAGACGGGCTGGGCCGGGGAGAAGCTTAAATTAATTCTTTAATTCCCTTTTTGTTTTCATGGGCTGAGGAGTGAAACGGGCCGGGGGAAATTTGTTTAATGGTTTTCATTTTAATGGGAAAATTCCTATGGGCCGAGGGTTTTTGTTTTAAATGTTAATTTAGTTTATTTTAGCTTTGGTTTTAATTGGTTTTAAATCTTGGGTTTTGACTTTTAGGGTTTGGGAAATTATAAATTTTGGAATTTAAGCAACCAACTTCCCACAGAAAATACGAGGGGAAAAGAAAGGGACACTCGGGGAAATTTGGAAAATTAGAAACTTTTATTGAGATGGGAACGGGAATTTACACCATCGGAGCCACTCAAGAGGGGTCCCCGGAGGTCTCCTCGGGGCCCGCCTTCGCCGATCATGGTGGAGGGGAGGCCTCCAGTTCGCGGTGCCCTCGGGGCTATCTGTCGCGGATAGCCTGCTGCACGAAATAGAGAAGTTGGCAGGGGGTAGGGTCCCCGGGGGACCTTCAGGGCCCAGATGGCGTCCATCGTCTAGGAGGCCGTGCAGGTAAGTGCTCGGCTGTTTGTGAGATTTGGTGTTTCCTTCGTCTTCGTAACCTCTTTCTTATTTTTTTCAGGTCCTCCAGCGCGTCGCCCTTGCCGTACGCATGGAGGCCGAGATGATAGCCCTGGCGATGAGGGCCGCGGACCAGCTTACCTCGCTGGAAGAGAGCTCCAAGCGGGAGCTGGAGGCGGCGATGGCGAGGGTTGCCGTCCTGGAGGGCGAGATGGAGGCCGGGAAATGGGAGGTTGCCCGGCACCGCGAGGCCCCCGTGGCTGCCGAGGTCAAGCTTGAGGACGCTCAGGCGCTCGCCGTCAACATGAAGAAGACGGTGAGGACCCTCTGGAAGGAGCCGGGGGCGGCGGTCGAGGCGGTGAAGCGGGCCTACCTCTCGGCGGCGAAGGCGGTGGAGGGCTACAAGAAGTCGAAGGACTTATACAATGACTTAGCCGTGGCCCCCACCTGCATCTGGCATGAGGCCCTCGACGCCGTTAAGGTCCGGATGCCGGAGTTCGCTGATGAAGAGCTCCGGGCCGAATACCCCTTCGCGGACGCCGATGAGCAGGGGGAAGAGATTCCTGACGAGGAGGTAGCCGAGGACCCTGCTCGACTCGTGGTAGATATCGAGGACCCCGAGGTCGTGCCTGGCCCCGAGGCCTAAAGCCCCCGTCTTCCTTCTCCTTTTATTTTGCCGCTTCTGGAATTTTTGTAAGCCTCTGGGCAGTCTGTAAGGCTGGGGAGCCCAAAATACCCTTTGTAAAGACTTCGCTTTTGGTAGTAAAACTTTTTGTTTCGTCAGCTTGCACTTTATCTTCTGTTTGTGAAGAATGCTCGTAAAATATTCTTGCTTGCACTGTTGGGCTTCTTGTTCCCCACCGAACACAGAGACGCGACCGCGCAGGTTCGTCTTGCCTGAAATTCGAGGCAGATGCTAATTGGTGCTATCCGTCCACCTCTCCGAAGATGCCAAGTTGCTTTATGGCACCATGTATCGAAGGTTTAAACGGATGCGGCCGATATAGCAGACTTCGTCAGATTCCCCCTCTTTTGAGGGGTTCTTGATTGTGGGGACGCTCTTCCCTGTAGGCGCAAGCCCCTGCAGTTAATTACGCTACCGCATCGCGGTAACCACTTTCTCCTTCTCCAGATGGTCACTTCGTGTCGTGTGTGTTTGTTTTGTTTTTGGTTGCCCGGAGACTAATTTATGTTGTCGCTCGTAGGGCGTGGATTAGTCCAAATCCGTATCTTCTTAGATTTGGGTTTGGGGGTTGGGTTTAAGGATAC
The DNA here is from genome assembly GCA_030015575.1 of Agapanthus africanus. Lineage (NCBI taxonomy): Eukaryota > Viridiplantae > Streptophyta > Magnoliopsida > Asparagales > Amaryllidaceae > Agapanthus > Agapanthus africanus. The sequence goes on from CM057338.1 coordinate 967,161,248, forward strand.
GTTAGTCTTATTTGGGACTAAGATCAACTTAAACGTATGTTAAGGATACGTTAGTCTAATTTTAGACTAAGATCAACTTAACGGGATCGTTTAGATCCAACAAAAGAGCATTTAGACTCTATTGTTTAGTTTAGGAACATTGCGGTCGATTAGTTTAAGGACATTACGGTCCATCGTTTGTTTAAGGACGTTTCGGTCCTGGTTAAGGACATCGTAGTCCGTGGGTTTAAAGGGACCCCACAGTCCGAGGTTAGGGACATCGTAGTCCATGAGTTTAAGGACCCTACAGTCCGTAGTTTAAAGACATCGTAGTCTATGAAGTTTAAGGACATCGTAGTCCATGAGTTTAAGGACCCCACAGTCCGTAATTTAAAGACATCGTAGTCTATGAGTTTAAGGACATCGCAGTCCGTGAAATGTGTGGTTGTCGGGACCCGTCACCTCTCTGAAGACGTTGAAGGATTACAACGACAAATATCAGAGGAGTAAAGAGATGTACCCTTGAACCGGTATGAGTTGGTTGAAGGATCTGTAGTCCAGTTTGGGACTGAGATCTGTTAAATATTCGTGAGCAGATGAACTCAGTTCAATATAAGTTGAGGACTTATGACCAATATTGGGCTAAGTCCAATATAAGATTAAAATGTTTAACATTTTATTGTTCTGGGCTGTTGAGCCTTTATTTAGGCTTGGCCCTTTTAATAATGCCGAGCACTAGATCCTGACATTTTTTTTGTCTTGTATTGAATGCATAGAATTCATCAGAACAATGTGTGTTCTGACAGTGCGCCACGTGGCGCGCCAGGTGCTTTGCGCCAATTAAAGAGTGCATTGCGCTTTTACCAAGTAGCACACACGAAAAGGACACGTGTCGCGCTTGGCGCTAAGCGCCAGATGATGGGCGCATTGCGCCAGTTTATGAGCGCATTGCGCTTTCAATTTATGAGCGCGTTGCGCTAGTTTAATGGCGCACAAGTGAGTGACACGTGGCGCGCTTGGCGCAGAGTGCCAGCCAATGAGCGCAGTGCGCTGTTTCAGAAGCGCAAAGCGCAAGTTGCATACGTGGTTGACACGTGGCACGTTTTGGCGCTGAGCGCCGGTCCAAGGAGCGCAGAAGCGTAGTTCAAGAGTGCAAGGCACTTTTCAATAGCGCAAAGCGCATTTGATCAAATTTATGATCTGTGAACAAATTTATGTTCTTTTAAAAGACACTTTATCTCAATATTCAAGAACAACAGTTCTTATTTTTGAAAGAGCTTGCCTTTGTAGATCAATGATCTGTGAATGAAGTAAATACTTCTTTTGTTTTTGTGATGAAATCTTTTGATCTCTTTTTATAGAAGATCTTGGTCTTTTATAGATCTATGATCTTTTAAGAAGATAATTCTTCTGTTTTAATGAGATGATTTCATCTCTTTGTTCAAGAATCATTCTTTTTACCTTGAAGAAATGATCTTCTTTCAAGAGCTTGCTCTCTTTCTTTTGAGTTTTCTCAAAGTTTGTAGGGGGTTTCTCTCTTTTTAGACTTGAAGTCTTGGGGCCTTTATATAGGGCAAATTGATTTGTTAAATCAGTTAAAGAGATCTTTCTCTGATTGATTTGGGGATGTTTCCCCACCGTTGGATCTTTGATCCAAGAGTTTCTGTTTTACAGAAGGCAATCTTCTTATTTTTAACAAGATTGGAAAAATCTTTCCATAACAGAATTTTAATTCTGATTAATTAATAATTTATCATTATTATTAGATCTTTTGATCTAACGGTGGGGAATTTTATAATTCCAGCGCTGGCGCACCCGTGCTTTGCACGTGGTGCGCTGCTTGGAGCGCAGTGTACTTTGCGCTAGCGCACCTACGTTTGACACGTGGCGCGCAGCGCAGAGCGCAGTGCAGCCTGCGCTAGCGCACCCGTGTTTGACATGTGGCGCGCAGCGCGCCTAGCGCTAGCGCACTCATGGTGTACTGTCTAGGGCGCAGCGCACCTGGCGCTAGCGCATCCGTGTTTGGCACGCGGCGCGCAGCGCGCCTAGTGCTGGATCTGAAGCATTGCTTCAATTTTTGAATTTTAAATTTTAAAACAGAGCTTTGCTCTGATTGGGGGTGCGCTGCCTAGGGCGCAGCGTACCTGACGCTAGCACATCTGTGTTTGACACGTGGCGCGCAGCGCGCCTAGCGCTGAATCTGAAGCGTTGCTTCAATTTTTAAATTTTGAATTTTAAAACAGAGTTTTGCTCTGATTGGGGGTGCGCTGCTTAGGGCGCAGCGCACCTGGCGCTAGCGCATCTGTGTTTGATACGTGGCGTGCAGCGCGCCTAGCGCTGAATCTAAAGCGTTGCTTCAATTTTTAAATTTTGAATTTTAAAACAGAGTTTTGCTCTGATTGGGGGAAACAAATGCCCCCCACCGTTGCGCTCACGTGGCACACACGTGAGTGCAGCGGTGGCAGCATCTGAGCCCTTGGATCAACTCAGAAGTTGAAGAGGCGGTTCAATGCCTATAAATAGGACCTTTGGTCCCTTAGATGATTTTCATGTTCTTCTTGAGAATTTTTATTCAGAGTATCAGTTTAAGAACTTTTCAAGAGTCAGAAATCTATTAAAACTTAGGTGAAATTTAATTTTTTTAATAAATTAGGGTTTCACCCATTAATCAGAGCCTTGCTCTTCATAGATTTTTGATCTAAAGAAAACCCATTTAGGGTTTCATTAACAGAGCTTTGCTCTCATGAACCCATAGATCTAAAAAGATCTTTTCTTGGGGTTTCTTAACCCATAAATCAGAGCTCTGCTCTTTTGATAACATGTAGATTTCTTAATCTTTGATGAAGAACTCTTAAGAGTTTTTTCATGGATCTTGAAGATTCTAGAATTTTTTAATTCATAAAAATTAATTTTAATTAATTCTTTTCTGATGGATTTTTCCATCATTATTACAGAGCCAGGCTCTTAAGGAATTTTATTCTTTCATGATCAGAGTTTGACAAGTGTCACTCTGTCATAGAGTATTGCTCTCAAAGGGAGATTTATTCCTTTTCCCGAGAGATCTCTCATTTAATGAGAATTTTCTTGAGGATTTCCTCATTTAATTAACAGTCTCATCCAATGATGAGGCTGCTTTATTAATTGATGCATTGTCATCCAGATTTTGTAGGTCCCCCTTTGGTCCCCTTTCCACTACATTGCAGTGTGGTACAAATTTTAAAGTACCGAGTGTCAAAATTTAAAATTAAACTATAGCGCTGACAATTGACTTCTGTCCCCTTTTTTTTGCAGGCGACATGTCTTTCGATACTACGTTTCCATCCGTCCGTTCAAAGGGAGGATTCCCTGAGGCACCGGTGGACCGGGAGTGTTCCCCGTCGAAAGACGCGCGACGGGGACGTTGGGACGTCAGGCCTGAAATTCGAGGGCAGATGCTAATTGGTGCTATCCGTCCACCTCTCCGAAGATGCCAAGTTGATTTATGGCATCATGTATCGAAAGTTTAAACGGATGCGGCCGATGTAGCAGATTTCATCAGATTCCCCCTCGTTTGAGGGGGTTTTGATTGTGGGGACGCTCTTATCTGCAGGTGCAAGCCCCTGCAGTTAATTACGCTACAGCATCGCGGTAACAACTTTCTCCTTCTCCAGATGGTCACTTTGTGTCGTGGGTGTTTGTTTTGTTTGTGGTTGCCCATGGATTGTATACGGAGACTAATTTATGTTGTCGCCCGTAGGGCGTGGATTAGTCTAAATCCGTATTTTCTTAGATTTGGGTTTTGGTTTGGGTTTAAGGATACGTTAGCTTCATTCGAGACTAAGATCAAGTTAAACGTTTGTTAAGGATACGTTAGTCTAATTTTAGACTAAGATCAACTTAACAGGATCATTTAGATCCAACAAAAGAGCATTTGAACTCTATTGTTTAGTTTATGGACATTGCGGTCGATTAGTTTAAGAACATGGTGGTCCAATGTTAGTTTAAGAACATCTCGGTCCAATGTCAGTTTAAGGACATTGCGGTTCATTACCAGTTTAAGGACATGGTGGTCCAATTTTAGTTTAAGGACATCTCGGTCCAATGTTAGTTTAAGAACATTGCGGTCCATTGGTTTAAGGACCCCACAGTTCAGGTTAAGGACACCGTAGTCCATGGGTTTAAGGACCCCACAGTCCAGTTTAAAGATATCGTAGTCTATGAAGTTTAAGGACATTGTAGTCCATGGGTTTAAGGACCCCACAGTCCATAGTTTAAAGATATCGTAGTCTATGAAGTTTAAGAACATCGTAGTCCATGAAATGTGTGGTTGTCGGGACCCGTCACCTCTCTGAAGACGTTGAAGGATTACAACGACAGACATCAGAGGAGTAAAGAGATGTACCCTCAAACCGGGTGTAAATTAGTTGAAAGATCTGTAGTCCAGTTTGGGACTAAGATCTGTTGAGATATTCGTGAGTAGATGGGCTCAGTTTGATATAAGTTGAGGACTTATGGCCAAGATTGGGCTAAGTCCAATAAATGTTTAACATTTTATTGTTCTGGCTATTGAGCCTTTATTTGTGCTTGGCCCTTTTTAATAATGCTAAGTATTGGGTTCTGACATCTTTTGTCTTGTATTGAATGCATAGCATTCATCGGAACAATGTGTGTTCTGACAGTGCGCCATGTGACGCGTTAGGCGCTTTGCGCCAATTAAAGAGCGCATTGCGCTTCTGCCAAATAGCGCACACGAAAAGGACATGTGTTGCGCTTGGCGCTAAGCGCCAGTTTATGAGCGCATTGCGCTTTCAATTTATGAGCGCGTTGCGCTAGTTTAGTAGTGTACCAGTGAGTGACACGTGGCGCGTTTTGGCGCTGAGCGCCAGCCCATGAGCGCAGTACTCTGTTTCAGAAGCGCAAGGCGTAAGTTGTGTCTACGGTTGATACATGGTACGTTTTGGCGCTGAGCACCAGCCCATGAGCGCAGTGCTCTATTTCAGAAGCGCAAGGCGCAAGTTGTGTCTACGGTTGACACGCGGCACGTTTTGGCGATGAGCGCCGGTCAAAGGAGCGCAAAAGCGCAGTTCAAGAGTGCAAGGCACTTTTCAGTAGCGCAAAGCGCAGTTGATCAAATTTATGATCAGAGAACAAGTTTATGCTCTTTTTAAAAGAGCCTTTGCCTCAAGATTCAAGAACAACAGTTCTTATTTTGGAAAGGGTTTTGCCTTTGTAGATCAATGATCTGTGAATGAAGTAAATACTTCTTTTGTTTTTATGATGAGATTTTTTGATCTCTTTTTATAAAAGATCTAGATCTATGATCTTTTAAGAAGATAATTCTTCTGTTTTAATGAGATGATTTCATCTCTTTGTGCAAGAATCATTCTTTTTTACCTTGAAGAAATGATCTTCTTTCAAGAGCTTGCTCTCTTTCTTTTGAATTTTCTCAAAATTTGTAGGGGGGTTTCTCTATATCAGACTTGAAGTTTTGAGGCCTTTATATAGGGCATATTGATTTCTTAAATCAGTTAAAGAGATCTTTCTCTGATTGATTTGGGGATGTTTCCCCACCGTTGGATCTTTCATCATAGGGCTTCTGTTTTACAGAAGGCAATATTCTTGTTTTTAACAAGATTGAGAAAATCTTTTCATAACAGAATTTTAATTCTGATTAATGATTTATCATTATTAGATATTTTGATCTAACGGTGGGGCATTTTTAATTCCAGCGCTGGCACACCTGTGCTTTGCATGTGGTGCGCTGCTCAGAGCGCAGCGCATTTTGCACTAGCGCACCTATATTTGACACGTGGCACGCAGCACAGAGTGCAGCGTAGCTGTGCTAGCGCATCCGTGTTTGACACGTGGGCGCAGTGCGCCTAGCGCTAGTGCACTCATGGTGCACTGCCTAGGGCGCAACGCACCTGGCGCTAGTGCATCCGTATTTGACACGTGGCGCGCAGCGCACCTAGCGCCGGATCTGAAGCGTTGCTTCAATTCTTTTGAATTTTGAATTTTAAAACAGAGCTTTGCTCTGATGGGGGTGCGCTGCCTAGGGCGCAGTGCACTTGGCATTAGCCCATCTGTGTTTGACACGTGGCGCGCAGCGCAGAGCGCTGGATCTGAAGCGTTGCTTCAATTCTTTTGAATTTTGAATTTTAAAACAGAGTTTTGCTCTTATTGGGGGAAACAGGGAGGTTCTCGCGCTCATCAAAGACCGTGACCCGGAACACAAAAATCTTCACTTACGGGGTAGATGGTACGACCAGATTATCAGAGCTCGTCAAAGCTTCTCTTGTGCGACGCCGTCGGAGCTTATCTCGGCGATCCCGTATGCGGATGCACCTCTGGTGAACTATGCTGTGGAGGTGGTTAATTGGACTTCGGAGGGTCTTCTTCAGCCTTCGATCGCCGCAGTACCCATGCAGCCGCCGGCAGCTTTGGATACCCTGGGGCGGCGCATATACTAGGGCGAGTCGAGCCCTTGGGAACAGCCTTACAACATCGGGCTAACTCCCCGTCATCCGGCCGGGTACTTGCTGTGGGCCCGGTATATCTTGTCGGCGAAGAAATCGCAGCTGTTGAGGCTTGGGCTATACCCTGCGGTCTACGCTTCGTTGTTCCAATATTCTGCACCTCCAACGTGGTGGATTAAGGCATTCTTAGAGCAGTGGAACATCCCAACCCATACCTTCCTTCTACTGGACAGAGAGGTTTCCATTTCCTTGGAAGAATTCGCCGAGGTTTCTGGTCTACCGGTCAGGGGGGAGCACTATGAGGAGCTGCTTCCTCCAGATGAATACGTTTTTGTCACCAAGCCAGTAGTGATGGGCCTCACGCCAGAGAACGCCATTCAGCACCAGTTCCCCAGCCTGATAAAGGTGTTGAACCTGTACGAGAGCCTCTTCCTTGAATCCGGAGGCCGGGGGGTCAGTTTTGCGGACTTCATTGCCCGGTTTCTTCGCCCGGAGATTTTGTCGCGACGAGGCGAAAAGTTTGCTAAGCTCGATGATCCCTTCGGTTTTGGCTTGGACCGTCAGCCGGTACTGGAAGCTGATCAGAAGGGCTTCTTTCTTCCTGACGCTGTGATCATCCCTCTGTCAGAAATCGCCACTCTGGGCATTGACGAGTAGGCGTTCTTTTTTGGGTTTCTTGGGCTATGGTTGAGCCGGTTTGCGCTCCCTATGCATTCTCGTTACATGAGGCCTTCCGTCTTCTACCCCGCGCATCGCATGGTTGCCGGAATACAAGTGGCCATCGGGATCGCCGGGTTAGCCCACTTATACCACGGTCTTAGCGTAGCGGTGGATACCACTGAGCCGGGGGTGCGTCCTGCCAACTTCCCGATGCATTACTTCACTTCATGGATGGAGATGCACGTGCTCGGGGTCTTCGGCATTCACAAGAGACCTTCGTTTGACGAGAGATGCAAGTTCCCTCGGATTATGCAGCTGGTTGATGCCTCCATCGTGAGTCCGTCACAGCGGGAAGCTAGGGGCTTGCTCCTTCGTCCGTGCACGGTCGGAGATGGTATGTCTTTCACGGACAAAGTCTTGACCATCGGCCAGGAAACTTCCAAGGCGGTGCTGTCACTGCAAGACATTTTTAAGGATGGGGCCTCCGTGTTGAAAGCCCGGGAGATCCTCCATTTGTACTCCATCAGGCCGGGCTTTCTTGTATTCAAGCAAAATGATGCGGCGCTATTCATGAGATACAACCCCCATCATTTTGCCCAGCAGCTGAGTTATAATCAAGGAGTCCCGCTGGAGGCTTTCTTGGTAGAACCCGTTGCCACTGAAGAGGGAATGCGGGGAGCGCTGCATCATTTCATGCACTTAAATACGGGATCTCACTTCTTTATCAGTGAACCGAGTTGCGTCCCGAGGGCCCTTAACGTACACGTGGCCTGGTATCAACATGCAACGGGTGCTGTTATCAGGGAGGAGAAGCGGCTGCTACTTGACCGCAAGGGTGCACCCCCTGCTAGTGACCGAAACCTTCCCTTGAAGCGACAGACCATTGTCATTCCTCTGCTAAGAGGAGCTGCCGTGATCGAAGTCCCCGAGGACAGGCCTGAGCTACTGGTGCCCCGTGCTCCCGTGGAGACGGCGGATGTACTACCGGTGCCCTGTGCTCCCGTGGAGACAGTAAATGTAGCTTCCCCCGAATCTGGCGTGGGCTCAGATATCGGGACTCGTCGCCCCAAAGTGCCCACCAAGCGTAAGCTTGTTCTGGCTGCAACTGGAGCTCGTTTGCAGAAGAGGAAGAAGAAGTCGGTCCTCTCTCTGGACGCTGTACTCAGGCTGGAGCCTCATGTTCCTTATAATGAGGGCCTGAGCGAGTATGGGACCAATGAGGGTCTCTTCATAGCACCGGCAGATACTGATCTCGAGGCCGCCATTGCAGCTTCTGTGCGATCCGCAAGCCACAAAGCGAAAATGTCCATCCTTGCGCAATCAAGTGAGTATAAGCCGTAACTTCTGTTATTGCATTATATTTTTATTTTTATTACCATGTCTTGACTGACATTTTTCCTTCTGTAACAGGCTTTACCACTGAAGAGGCTCTGGCGGCTTCCCTCAGGACCTTCGGGGAGGAGGAGAGGAATCGCGCTTTGCTGGGCATTGGTATGTCTCGGCTCATTGCATCTTCATTATCCTTTCTTATGGACAATCTAACCCCTTCTTTATCTTATCATAGGGACTACGATACCAATCCCGCAAGGTGATGCAGAGATTCCTCCCGGGCCAGTCATCGAAGTCCCGGCCTCCTCGGCACTGCCGAAAGAGGCCTTACTCAAACGACCGATGACGGATGCCTCGACGGATCCAGAGGTAACCCTTGGCGCGGACCATGATGTCCTGTTGATGGAGGCTTCCAGAAGATCCGCTTTGACCGCCCAAGCGGAAAGGAAGCGCTGAATGCGCGCGGCAAGGGAGCGTAGTGCTGCCTTGGCCGCGGGTGCAGGTTCTAGCACCGCTACCCCTGCCCCTACTCCTTCAGAGGAATCTCCGGCTGCTTGTCCATTGCCTACAGACGGGCAGCACATGCGGCTCGGGAAGCCATCGGAAGACCAACTCAAGGTAATGTGACACGGGGTTCCGTTGTCAAAGTTTTAAATATCAATTCTCATATATCTTACCTTGCAGAGCCGAGTCTTACCGAAGAAGTGGCGGCGACCGCTGAGCCTGGAGTAGCGGTAGAGGAGGTAGTCGTGATTGCCGAACCCGAGGCGGCGGTAGGCGAGATGGCTGCGATCGCCGAGCTCGAGGTAGCGGCGGGTGAGACAGTCACGATCGCCGAGCCTGAGATGGCGGTAGGTGAGACGACCACCATTGCCGAGCCCGAGGTGGTGATGGGTGAGATGGCTACAGCCGCCGAGCCTGAGGTAGTCACTCTTTCGCAAGAGTCGGGCACTGCCCCGATCGTCGCTCTTTCCGCCTGCGGCTCTTTGCCATCTCCTGGCGTCGCAAGCATTACGACGGCTCGCGTAGAGTCAGGGGATGAGGCGACGGGAGGTGAGACCATCCCGATGGAAGAGGATGAAGCGGTTGCTGTATCAAGTGACGCCCTCGTCGTGGTTCCGATTGGCGACTCATCAGGTAGATTTTGGGTCATTGCTTTCCTTTTTATTCTGCAATCCTTTTCGATCTTTCCTAATAGTATTTATTTTGTTTCTAATGCAGGTGTGGCGAGCGTTGAGGTTGCGCTACCCGAGGCAGCGCCATCAGCTACCGCTTTGACGGTGACACCTCCTCTACCCTCTCTCGTACCATCTCAGATCTTGGAAGGTGCGGATTCGTGACCCATCAGTCTTATTTTTTAGGCTGTATAACTTATGTACTAATGTTGCATTACTGCGTCCTTGCAGGAGTCCTTTTTGACCACCTGTATCAGGTGCTGCACCCGCACTTCTCCTTCCTGTCAGAGATTAGTCCGCCTGGTGGTGTCGGTAAGTATCTTTTCTAAACGACGTCCTTTCTTTAACGGGCAGTCACATTATTGCTAATCCCTCTTTGCATTGCTTGTAGCCTTACAAATTGAAGGAGGGGACAAGGGTATTGTTGCACCACCGGCACTCCCAGCTCTGCCCCCTGTTGCAGCCGGTATAGTAGACTCTATTGTTCGTGTACTTTTCTTTATTTCTTGAGCCGACATCTGATTGTGATTTGTTTTGTAGCGGTCACATCGATTCTAGCCCCTTTCGAGTCTCGTATTATAATGCCGGCAGGGCCCTTTTCCAGACGTCTATCCTCAAAAGGTGCTGTGACCAGTCTGCGTATGCTGAGCGAATATGTCAAGGAGCTTGACGCGGAGGCTCCTACATCCGCCGCAGATTTCGCTGCCGAGGTCAATCCAATGCTGGCGACGCTTGTGAACTTCCATAATGAAGGCGTCGTTGAGTCTTGGGTTAATCATTGCAGGAAGATTGAGGCCTGCCTGCATGAGCTTGAACTTATGCGTCCTGCCCCTGAGATTCAGGCTTTGAACTCCCAGCGGGCTGCATGGGTCGAGCAGAGCGTGTCCTTCCTCCGCCATTTCGAACAAGAAGCGACCTTGAGGCAGAAGGAACGCGAGGAGGCTTCCGCTGAGTCTGTCCAATTACGTGCCCAGGTCGAAGCGAACGCCGCACAACTGAGAGCCGTCTTTGACACCTTGCAGTAATGTATCTCGGACGAGCTTGTATTAAGACAGAAGCTCGACTCTATCGAGCGGGTTACGCAGAGTCGCGAAGCTGCCCAACGGGAAATCAATGAGAAGATTTCATCATGCTTGCAACAAAGGACTTGAATCGAAGCGGAGCTAACCGCGGCGGCTGACCAAGAAGAGGGGCTGAGGGAAGTGTGCGAGCGGCTGATCGGACTACTGAAAGCGCTTCCCTCTCAATAATTGTTTTTTGTACCATTTATAATTTTGAATAAAATGTATTCATTCTTTTATTCATTCATATGATGTATTTTGTACCCAATTGAATTCATGAATAAAAGATACATTTCTTTTCGCAATGTCTTGTGTTATTTCTTGCTTTCTTCTTTCTTTTGTTATCAGCATGTCACCTTAGCAAACATAGCCGGCATATGAGAGGGTGAGCATCTTGTTTTGGCTTCTTCGAGGGGTAGTGATGGCTGGTTCAGATCTGCTGCCTAACACTTTTCAACTTCATGAGCCGTGAGGGTCTCATGAAGACTTTCTCCCTACGAGTCGAGAGGATCTCGTAGGTGTCTTTTCTCCTTAGGAGTCGTGAGGATTCCTAAGTGTGTTTTTCCTTATAAGTCGTAAGGATCGTTGTTCCCCTCCGAACGGCGGCCAAGACATGGACGTCTTGCCTGAGATTCGGGGCAGGTGCTATTTGGTTTTATCCATCTACATCTCCGAAGATGCCAAGTTGATTTATGACACCGTGTATCGGGGGTTTAGACGGATGCGGCCGATGTAGCAAACTTCATCAGATTCCCCCTCGCTTGAGGGGTTTTTGATTGTGGGGACGCTCTTCCCTGCAGGTGCAAGCCCCTGCAGTTAATTACGCTACCGCATCGCGATAACCACTTTCTCCTTCTCCAGAAATTTCACTTCGTGTCGTGTGTGTTTGTTTTGTTTGTGGATGCCCGTAGATTGTATACGGAGACCAAGTGATGCCGTCGCCCGTAGGACGTGGATTAGTCCAAATCCGTATTTACTTAGATTTGGGTTTGGTGTTTTAGTTTAAGTATACGTTAGCCATATTGAGGCTAAGATCAACTTAAACGTTCGTTAAGGATACGTTAGACTGATTTGAGACTAAGATCGACTTAACGGAAGAGCATTTAGGGGCTCTTAATGTTCCAGTTTAGGGACGTAGTGGTCCATTTAATATATGGCCGTTGGGACCCGTCATCTCTCTGACGACGTTGAAGGATTACAACGACAGGTGTCTGAGGAGTTCGGAGATGTACCCTTGAACCAAAGTTGAATAGGGAATATGTAGTCCGATTGAATGTTTAAGGATACGTTAGCCAAATTTGAGGCTAAGATCAACTTAAACGAGATCGTTTAGATCCGACAAAAGAGCGTTTGGAGGCTCTATTGTTCCAGTTTAGGGACGTAGTGGTCCATGGGTAGTTTAGGGACATTGCGGTCCATTACCAATTTAGGGACATGATGGTCCATGTTCCAGTTTAGGGACATGGTGGTCCATCGTTCCCATTTTGGGGATGGATATTAGTTTAAGGACGCATAAGTCCGTGAGTTTAAGGACGCTTAAGTCTATGGGTTTAAGGACCCCACAGTCCGTATCTTGGTTTAAGGACGCATAAGTCCATGGGTTTAAGGACCCCACAGTCCGTATTGGTGTGTGGTTGTCGGGACCCGTCACCTCTCTGACGTCGTTGAAAGATTACAACTATAGGTGTCAGAGGAGTTCGGAGATGTACCCTTGAACCGGATGTAAATTGATTTAAGAGAGCAGTCTTGCTCAGTCAATTTAATTTGAGAACTTACGGCCATGATTGGGCTAAGTCCAGTTGAGAATATTCAACGTTTTTATCTTTGGCCTATTAGGCTTGTGCTAGGGCTTTGCCCCTGCACTGTATTTTATTTTGGCCTGCTAGGCCTTTTTGATTTGGGCTCTGTCCCTTTTAAATGATGCACAACATCTGTTTTTATTTGGGCTCTGCCCTGCATTGCATTTAATTTGGCCTGTTAGGCCTTTTTTAATTGGGCTCGGCCCTTCTGTAAATAATGCAGTGCATTAATCAAAACTGACAATGACCATGTGGCCTGTCAGGCGCTTTGCGCCAATTATTGAGCGCAAGCGCATGTGGAGGTGACACGTGTCACGCTCTGGTGAGCGCAAGCGCAGTGCGCTGCGCCAGTGCGCTGCGCTGTTGCGCTGCCGACACGTGGCGCGCTCTGGTGAGTTGCGCCAATTTTAGAGAGTAATGCTCTATCTTAAAAGCGCATAGCGCAAGTGGTTCTGGTGCTGACACGTGGCACTCTCTGGTGGCTTGCGCCAACCCAGGAGCGCAACAGTGCAGATTTGCAAGTGCAAGGCACTGTTTTAATTTCTTGATCTAATTTTGGATTCAAGAAAAGAATCTTTAAGATTTCAGAACCAATGGTTCATGAAAAAGCAATGCTTTTGTCATTATTTATTTTTTTATTGAAGATCATTGATCTTATTCTTAGATCAATGATCTATTCAGAAGAAATTCTTCTTTTTTAAAGGGTTTTACCTTCTTTTTCCTTCTGAATTTCTTCTCAGAGTTCTCTCTCTGTTTCTAGAGTTTTTCTATTCTCCATGTTCTCGTTGTTGTTCTTGATGTGTTTTTGAATTGAGGTCTAGGGGCCTTTATATAGTGCCCATTAATTTGTTAAATTTGTTAAAGAGATTCTTCTCTGAGTGATTTGGGGAATTTTCCCCACCGTTGGATCTTTGATCCAAGGGCTTCTGTTTTACAGAAGACAATCTTCTTGTTTTAACAAGAACAAAAAGATCTTACTGGAATTTTAATTCTGTTTGGCGCAGATGCATAGCGCTTGACACGTGTCGTGCAGCGCAACTGCGCTGACACGTGTCGCGCAGCGCAGCGCTTGCGCTACTGAAGCGTTGCTTCCTTTAATTTTGTTTTAAATAGAGTCTTGCTCTGATTGGGCGCGCTGCCTTGGACGCTGCGCTGACGTATCAGCTTTTGACACGTGGCGCGTTGCGCGCAGCGCACGGAATTTGAAGCGTTGCTTCAATTTTTGAATTTTTGAAATTCAAACAGAGCTTCGCTCTGATTGGGGGAAACAAATGCCCCCCCACCGTTGCGCTCACGTGGCGCACACGTGCGTGCAGCGGTGGAAAGATCCTAGCCATTGGATCAACTGATAAGTTGAAGGGGCGCAAGCGCCTATAAATAGGACCCTTGGTTCTTAGTAACTGATTTACTATTTTCAAGAACTTTGATTTTCAGAGCCTTGCTCTTGCTTTTGAGAACTTTAGAGCCTTGCTCTCGTTTCTTTTCAAGAACTCCAGAGTTCAGATTTTTAGAACAACTTAGGTAAAATTTAACTTAAATTAAATTAAATTAAATTTAATTAATAGAGCCTTTCTCTTATAGATCTCTGATCTAAAGAAAACCCTTTTGGGGTTTCATCAACAGAGCCTTACTCTCAAAAATCCATAGATCTACAGAGATCTTGTTTCATGGGTTTTAACCTATGAACAGAGCTTTGCTCATGGATCAAATGTAGATCTTTTTTGATCTGAAAATGAAGAACTCCTAAGAGTTTTCATGGATCTTTGAGATCCCAAATTTTTTACTTCTTTCAAGAGTTAAATTTTTCTTTTGATGGATCTTTCCATCATTATTACAAAGCTAGGCTCTTTTTAGGAAATTTTTATTCCCTTGAGACCAGAGTTTGACAAATGTCACTCTGTGACAGAGCTTTGCTCTGAAAGAGGAGATTTTCTCCTTGTCTCTAGGGATTTCCCATTAATGAGAATATTCTCTTGGGGATCTCTTCATTAATTGACAGTCTCATCCAATGATGGGGCTGTCTTATTAAATGATGCACTGTCATCCGGATTTTATAGGTCCCCCTTTGGTCTCCTACCCACTGCATTGCAATGTGGTATAAATTTTTTAAAACGTCAAGCGTTGGAATTACAACACTGACGGCTGACTTTTGTCCCTCTACAGGAAACATGCCTGTTGACTTATCATTCCCGTTTGTTCGCTCGGAGGGAGGATTTCCCCAGGCACCAGTGGACCGAGAGGTGCTCACTCTCATCAAGGATCATGACCCTGAGCACAAGAACCTTCACCTGTGGGGTAGGTGGTATAACGAGATCATCCAGGGTCGCCGAAGCTTCGGTTCCGCTACGCCGTCCGAGCCCATATTTTCGATCCCCTATGCGGATGAACCCCCAGTGAAGTATGCCGTGGAGGTCAAAAATTGGAACTTGGATGACCTCCTCCAGCCTGCAATTGGTGCTATTCCCGTGCAGCCGCCGCCGGCAATAGACATTTTGGGGAGGCGAATCTGTCAGGGTGAAGCACGCCCTTGGGGATAGGCCTATAACATTGGATTGATATCACGACCGACCGCCGGATATTTGCAGTGGGCCCGGTACATCTTATCGGTGAAAAGGACTCATCTGATGAAGATTGGTTTATATTCGGCCATCTACGTCTCGCTCTTTGAGTATCCCTCTCCTCCAACGTGGTGGATTAAGGCTTTTATCGAACAATGGAATATCCCCACCCACACCTTCGTGATGACGGATAGGGAAGTCTCTATCTCCTTGGAGGAGTTTGCTGAAATCTCGAGTCTGCCGATGAGGGGGGAGCATTACGAGGAGCTGCATCCTCCTGACGAATACGTCTTTGCCACCAAGCCGCTGGTGTTTGATCTGATGTCGGTGAACGCTATTCAGCACCAGTTTCCGGGCTTGGTGAAGGTGCTGGACATATATGAAGGGCTCTATTTGGAATCAGGCGTCCGGGGAGTCAGTTTTGCAGATTTTATCGCCCGTTTCATTCGACCGGAGTTTCTATCGGAGTGGAGCGAGAAGTTCGCCCAGCTTGATAACCCTTTTGGCTTCGGCTTGGACCGTCGACCCACATCGGAGGACGCTCAAAAGGACTTTTATCTCCCCGGCGCCGCAGTCATGCCCTTGTCAGAAATTGCCGTCCCGGACATGGATGAGGAGACCTTTTTTGTAGGGTTCCTAGGATGTGGCTGTGCAGCTTTGCGCTCCCCATGCACCCGCGCCACATGCGGCCGTCTGTCTTTTACCCAGCGCATCGGATGGTGGCTGGCTTGCAGTTGACAGTAGGAATCGCCGGGTTGGCTCACCTATATAATGGACTTAGCGTGGCGGCGGACGCTAATGAACCTGGAGTGCAGCCTGCTAATTTCCCGATGCACTACTTCACCTCATGGATGGAAATGCATGTGCACGGGGTGTTCGGCGCCCATAAGATCCCTCCGTTTTTTGAGAAGTGCAGACTCCCAAGAGTCATGCGGCTGGTCGGCGCCTCGATCGTGGTTGCGTCTCCGCGGGAGGCTAGGGGGCTGCTCCTTCATCCACACCTTGTCGGAGCGAAGGTTTCTTTTTTGGATAAAGTCATAACCATAGGCTCAGAGACCACCAAGTTGGTAGTGCCGCTGCGCGATGATTTTAAGGACGGGGCCTCCATATTGAAAGCTTGGGAGATCCTCCACCTCTACTCCATTCGGCCGGGCTACCTGGTGTTTAGGCAGAATGAGACGGCGCTCTTCATGAGGTATAACCCTCACCGGTTCGCTCAGCAATCGAGCTATCACCAGGGGATCCCGATGGAAGCGTTCTTGGAAGAGCCCGTGGCCAGCCGAGAGGGGATAAGGAGTGCGATGCACCATTTCATGCGGCTTAACACGGGCTCCTATTTCTTCATCAGCGAGCCGAGCTGCATCCCCAAGGTCCTCAACGCGTACGTGGCTTGGTACGCGCATGCAATGCGTCCAGTTATCCTTATGGAGAAGCGCATGCTGGTTGACCGCAAGGGTGCGCCTCCCGGCGGCGATCGCAAGGCTCCCTTAAAGCCAAGGACCCCGGTCATTCCTCCGCTGAAAGATGCCGGAGTTAGGCCACCGCGCGTGTTGAGCCCCCCACGCGGATTGCCACTTCCTGATACGGTGGATGCGCCACTAGCGCCCCGTGCTCCAGCGGAGACGGTCAATGTGGTATCGCCGGAGTCCGGCATGGGCGCGGATATCGGGACCCGCCGCCCTAAGGTGCCTGCAAAGCGCAAGTCAATCTCGGGTGCACCCAGGGCTGGTGGGCAGAAGAGGAAGAAGAAGTCGCTCCTCTCTCTCGATGCTATCCTCGGTTCAGAGCCTCAGGCCCCTCTTACCGAAGGTATAAGCGAGTATGGCAGCAATAAGGGCTTCTCGGTAGACCCAGCAGACACCGATCTGGCGGCCGCCATTGCAGCTTCTGAGCGGTCAGCTAGACTCGAATTGTGGTTAGATAAACTCGCTCGAGCAGGTAAGCATGAGCTGCACTCTTAGTCATTTTATCGCATTTTTATCATTATCTTCGGCTAATGTTTCCCCCCCTTTTTAAACAGGTGTCACTAATGAAGAAGCCGTCGCTGCCTCTTTAAAAACCTTCCAGGAGGAAGAAAAGAAGCGCGCTTTAATGGGCATTGGTATGTCTCGCCTTATTAAGTTTTTGTTCTCTTTTCTGATGGCCAACCTAACCTTCTTTCTTTGTCTCTTTGCAGGGGCTGCGCCAGCTGATGCGGGGACTCTCCCCGGGCCCGCTACTGAAGTCCCGGTCTCTTCGGGGCTGCCGCGAGAGCCTCAACTCGACCAGTCGACGAGGGATGCCTTGAAGAATTTGGAGGCATCACTGTTCACGGACGATGACGCCTCAATGAAGGAAGCCTTGAAGAGCTCCGTCTTGACGGCTCGGGAGGAGAGAAAGCGGTTAAGGCGCGTGGCGAAGGCACGGAGAGCTGCTTTAGCCGTGGGAGCGGGCCCAAGCACCGTCCCTCGTGCTGATACTCCCTCGGAAGAGCCCCCGATCGCTTTGTCTACCGCTCACAGACGGGCGGTGCGTGCAGCTCGCGGGGCTAATGATCAGTCCACCTCAGGTAACGTGCCTTTCAAGACTTTGATGTAAGAATTGTGAACCTGTCGGTTCTTATATATCTTGTCCTGCAGGGCCAAGTCCAACCGAAGGGGAGGCAGAAATCGTCGAACCTAAGGGGACAAAGGAAGAGGCACCGGCCGAACCTGAGTCGATGGTGAGCGACGTTGCCGGGGTTGCTGGACCTGAGCTGGGGACCGAAGAAACTGCGCCTGAGAAGGTCGTCGATGCCGAGCCTGAGGTAGCGGCAAATGAGACGACCGCTATAACTGAGCCTGGGGCAGCGGCGAACGGAGCACCTGAAATTGGTGACCCCATGGTAACGGTGGACGAGACAACGGCGACCGCCGAGCCCGAAGGAGTAGCGGGCGAGATGGGCATGACTCCCCGGGAAAAGCCAACCGCTCTTTCTCAAGAGTCTAGCAATGCTCCAGTTATTGCTCTCCCCGTCTACGATCCTCCGCTGTCCCCTGGCCGCACGAGCACGACGATGGCCCCCGTTGAGTCGGGTGATGAGGCCACAGGAGGTAGGCTCGTATCGATGGAGGAGGGAGACGCCTCCGTTTCGGCTGGCGGCTCTTCAGGTAAATTTCGGGTTACCGTCCTCCCTTTTTTTTATCTTGCAATCCTTTCTGACAAATTTATCTTTGTTTTTAACGCAGGTGCGGCCAGTGCCGATGCTCCATTGCTCGAGGGAGCGCCATCAGCTACTGCCTTGGCGGTGGCCACCTCTCAGCCTTCCCTTGTACCATCGCAGATGTTGGAAGGTATGGATTTGCAACCCATTAATTTTATCCTTCAGCCGCATAACTTATGTACTAATGTCGTACTATTGCGCCTTTTTAGGAGTGCTTTTTGACCATCTCTATCAGGTGTTGCACCGCACTTCTCCTTCCCATCTGAACTCGCTTCTTCCTCTAGTGGCACCGGTGAGTATCGTTTCCAATTGATGTCTTTCTTTTTTTTAGTAATGGAATTATTTCTGACTTTCCCTCGTCCTGATTGCAGTACTACAAATCGAAGGAGGGGATGAAAGATCGGTCGTGCCACCGGCCCTCCCGGCCTTGCCACCTGCTGTATCTGGTATAGTAAACTGTCGCATCGATGACTTTTTCGTATTTCTTGAACCGTCATCTAATCGTATTTTGTTTTTTCAGCTGTCGTTCCGATCCCGGCGCCCTTTGAGTCTCGCGTTATAATGCCAGCAGGCCCCTTCCTGAGACGTCCGTCTTCAAAGGGTGCCGTAATGAGCTTGGGCATGCTGAGCGGATACGTCGAGGAGCTTGACGCAGACGCTCTCCCATCTGCTGCGGATTTCGCTGCGGAGGTTAACCCAATGTTAGTGGCGCTTGTGAATTTTCATGATGGAGGCGTCGTCGAGCTTTGGGTCAATCACTGCAGGGAAATCGAGGTCTGGCTGCATCAATCGGAGTTTTTGCACCCTGCTCCCGAGACCTTAGCCGCAAGCAATCAAAGAACAGCATGGATCGAGCAAAGCGCTTCTTACTTCCGTCACTTGGAACAAGAAGCGGCTTTAATGCTGAGGGAATGCCAAGAGACCTCAAGCGAGACGGCTCGTCTGCGCGCTGAGGTTGAGGGGAACGCTGCTCAGGTGAAGGCTATCTTCGAGGGCCTTCTGGAGCGTATCTCTAATAGGTTAAACCTGAAGCGAAAGCTCGATGCCGCCGAGCGTGATGCCCAAGGTCGCGAAGCAGCTCAGCAGGCCGTTGGGGAGCAGCTTGCATCCTTCTTGCAGCAGCGGGCCCAAGTGGAAGCGGAACTGGCGGTGGTGGCCGATCAAGAGAAGGCATGGAAGGAAGTGCGTGAACAACTGATAGGGCTATTTAAGACGCTTCTTTCCCAGTAGCTGCCTATGTAAAAAAAAAATTTCGAATAAAATGTACCCATTCTTTATTCTTTTGTACGATTCACCTTGTACTTGATTGAATTAATAAATAAAGATACACATTTTTTCTTTGCAATGTCTTGTATGCTCTTTTGCTTTCTCCTTTCTGTTATTATCAGCATGCTGTCTTGATAAACATGGTTGACACATAATAGAGTAAGCATCTTGGTTTCTTTAAGAGATAGCGATAGCTTAGGCCGCAGGTTCAGATCTGCTACCTAAGACTTTTCAACCCTATGAGCCGTGAGGGTCTCATAGAGACTTTTCTTCCTACGGATCGAGAGGATCTCGTAGGTGGATTTTCTCCTTAGGAATCGTGAGGATTCCTAAGTGCGTTTTCTCTTATAAGTCGTAAGGATCTTATAAGAGAATTTCCCTCTTACGAGTCGAGAGGACTCGTAAGCTATTGTTTCCCTCCTTGTCGAGATTCGACTTTGGAGAGTGAGACCCGTGGATAGTATACAAGAGACCATTTTAGGCCGACTTGCAGGGTCCCAGTGCTTAGGAAACAAGTTTTTTAATCCCTGCTGCCTAAGGCTTTATCTTGCAAGTTGAGACGAATCAGAAAGTCCTCGCGAAGACACTAATTTCCTCACGAGCCGAGATGAATCGGGCAGCTCTCGTCAGGGACACTAATTTCCCTGAGTTGAAGTATTTTGCCGAGGACGCTGGTTTCCTCGAGGTTGAAACGAATCGAAGCATTCCTGCAAAGATGCTGGTTTCTCTGCGGGCCGATGCGAATCAGGATGTTCTCGTCAAGGACACTGGTTTCCCTGAGTCGAAGTATTTTGCCGAGGACGCTGGTTTCCTCGAAATTGAAACGAATCGGAGTATTCCTGCGGAGACACTGGTTTCTCTACGGGCCGACGCGAATCAAGAAGCTCTCATCAAGGACGCTAGTTTCCCTGAGTTGAGGAGGTTGCCAAGGACACTGGTTTCTCTGGGGTTGAAATGAATCGATGAATTCCTGCAAAGACGCTAGTTTCTCTGCTGGTTGACGCGAATCAAGAAGTTCTCGTCAAGGATACTGGTTTCCCTGAGTCGAAATATTTTGCCGAGGACGCTAGTTTCCTCGAAGTTGAAACGAATCGGAGTATTCCTGCGGAGACACTGGTTTCTCTATGGGCCGACGCGAATCAGGAAGCTCTCATCAAGGACGCTAGTTTCCCTGAATTGAGGTATTTGCCAAGGACACTGGTTTCCCTGGGGTTGAAACGAATCGATATGTTCTTGCGGAGACACTGGTTTCTCTGCGGGTCGACGCGAATCAAGAAGTTCTCGTCAAGGACACTGGTTTCCCTGAGTCGAAGTATTTTGCCGAGGACGCTAGTTTCCTCGAAGTTGAAACGAATCGGAGTATTCCTGCGGAGACACTGGTTTCTCTGCGGGCCGACACGAATCAGGAAGCTCTCATCAAGGACACTGGTTTCCCTAAGTCGAAGTATTTTGCCGAAGACACTGGTTTCTTCGGGGTTGAAACGAATCGGGGTGTTCCCGCGGAGACACTGGTTTCTCTGCGAGCCGACGCGAATCAGGAAGCTCTCATCAAGGACGCTGGTTTCCCTGAATCGAGGATGCTGCCAAGGACACTGATTTCCCTGGGGTTTGAAATGATCTCTGGTGGTCTTTCAGGTTCCATATGAGTTACTGTCAAAACCGTGAAGCTAGGAATTTGATCTCCGCTTCGTTTGCTGGCACTGCGTCTGCTGTATCGAGACGAATGTCACGGTTGTCTCTAGGCTGTTGGTGAACCGTCGAGATTTGGCTCCACTTTCTGGCGGAGTCTGTTGGGGAGGTATGGTGCCCTCTTTGTTTGCGCCCCTGGATTGTATACAGGGATCGACGTGATCTCACCTGTAGGGCAAAAGTTTCATCATATTTTTTTATTATTGTTTTATTTCCGCGATGCTCTATCATTTCAGCTTTTATATCGCGAAGGTCGCGATTGCCCAATCATTTCGGCTGTTTATTTTATTTTTACTCGCTGCTTTTTATTGCGAGCTGCCCAATCATTTCGGCTATTTTTTGTGCATACGTTTTTACTTGCTGCTTTTTATTGGAAGTTGCCCCATCATTTCGGCTATTTCGTATGCATGTGCGGCCTACTGGCTTTCCGCCATAAACCTGAGATTAGACACCGACTTCGGCATCAGCACCGCTACAACTGGGATATTGCCATGAGCGAATCATCATTTGCCTCTGTCGATGTCGAACAAAGGTGGCTTAGCGAACAGGGTTAAGGTCCCGTCGACTAAGGCTTTTGACTTCATGAGCCGTAAAGGTCCCAAAAAGGTATTTCTCCCTACAAGTCGTGAGGATCTCGTAGGTGTGTTTTCTCCTTAGGGATCGTGAGGATTCCTAAGTGTATGTTCCCCTGTAAGTCGTAAGGATCTTACAAAAGGGTTTTCTCCTTGTAAGTTGAGAGGACTTATAAGGGTTGTTCACCATATGGACATATCCCTAGTCACAGGTGGGACTTGGTTAGGGAGATGTTTATTCGCGCCCGTGGATTGTATATAAGGGTCAGTACTGAGCCACTTGTAGGGCAAATTCGAAGGTTGTGGGGGTTGCTTAAGCACAGGTTTAGGTCTGTGTACCTTAAGACTTTCAAATCTTATGAGCCGTGAGGGTCCCATAAGAGAGTTCTCCTTACGAGTCGTGAAGATCTCGCAAGTGTATTTTCTCCTTATGAATCGTGAGGATCCCTAAGTGTGTTGCTCCCTTGTGAGTCGTAAGGATCTCACGCGGGTGGTTTCTCCTTACAAGGTCGAGAGGACCTTGTAAGTGTCCTTTAACGACGTTGCGCCCCTTCGGGTTTTCACAAGCACTCGCCGGTAGTCCTGCTGTTTTTACTCACGGAGCCCTTTCGGGTTTTCATCCATGCCCTTTTTGCTTATGGACATACCTTTTTTTTTATTCTTTTTATTTTTTTTTATTTTTATTTTTTACGAGGTCGCGCCCTTTCGGGTTTTCACGAACACTCGCCAGTAGCCCTGCTGTTTTTACTCACGGAGCCCTTTCTGGTTTTCATCCGTGCCCATTTTTCTTATGGACATACCGTTTTTTTTTATATATTTATATTTTTTTCTTTTTCTCTTTTTTTTATTCATCTCATCAGCCTAAGGATGCTGCGGTAGTAGTTTAAGGACGTTTCGGTCCGTGATTAGTTTAAGGACGTTTCGGTCCGTCGTTAGTTTGAGGACGTTTCGGTCCGTCGTTAGTTTGAGAACGTTTCGGTCTGTTCAGGAGAAGGCTGGCTACTGCTTATAGAGTTTGAGCTTAGGAAGATAGCGAGCGGACATAGTCGTCGTCATCTATCATTGACCTAGGCTGTGGCTCATTAAGCGTAGTATTTCTTTAGGAAGCGGCCGTTTATTGGCCTGAAAGGCGTTTCATCGTGCATATCCATGAGTAGATAGGCTCCACCCTTGTAGACCTTGTCTATTATGTACGGGCCTTCATAGTTCGGCTCGAATTTTCCCCGCTTGGCGCGATTGGGGATTATAGGCCTTTTGACCACTAGCACGAGTTCGCCTTATCGGAATGTCCTCGGCCTAGTTAATCTTTCATATGAGCGCGTCATCTTTGCTTTATAAGCTTCTAGATTTTGTTGCGCTATGAGCCGGGTCTCATCAAGGGCATCAAGCTCCTCAAGCCGAAGGTGAGCACTTTCTTTGTCCGTCAACTCGTAGTGGACTGCCACTCGTAGAGAGGGTAACTCTATCTCGAGGAGGAGTACGGCTTCTGTACCGAATACCAACGCGTACGGCGTTGTGTTCGTGGCCGTCTTGAACGTAGTTCGATACGCCCAGAGAGCTTCTTGCAGTCTCTCATGCCAGTCCTTCTTATTTCGGGACACCGTCTTCTTCATGATCTTTGTCAAGGTCTTGTTGAAGGTTTCAGCTAAACCGTTAGCTTGCGGGTTATAAACTGAAGAATATCTCCAGTCTATATTATGCTGCTGCGCGAAGCGACTGATCTTGTGGCTTCTGTAGGCTGGCCCGTTATCGGAGATGATCCGTCGCGGAGTTCCAAACCGATATATGACGTGCGTCTTGAAGAAATGGAGGATATTCTCCGTCTTCACTTCTCTCAGCGGTACTTCTTCTGCCCATTTGGATAAGTAATCAGTCGTCGCCAGGATGAAACGATGTCCTCTAGACGATGCTGGTTCGATGGGGCCGACTATGTCAGTTCCTCACATTTCGAACGGCCAGCTAGGCACCGTTGGATGTAGTGGATTTGGATGCTGGTGGATGAAGTCCCCATGGATTTGGCATGAGTGGCATTGCTTCGCATATTCGAGGCAGTCCTGAATTATCGTGGGCTAGTAGTAACCCATCCGTTTTATTTTTAACTTCATCTTTGGGCCTGCTTGGTGAGAATCACAGAGTCCGTCATGAACTTCCTGAACGACTCTTTTCGCTTCGTCAGGTCCCAGGCATCTCAACCACAGAGAATCAAACGACCTCTTATATAGAGTATTATTGACGAAGGCGAAAGACAGAGCTCGTTTCATAAGCTGATGTCTTGAGGACGCATCTTCAGGCGTTCGACGGGACTTGAAGTAGTCTATAAAGACTTCTCTCCAATCCTCAGCCTCTTCCCGGTCATTTATTTGCAGGGTCGTCTGCTCAGTCGCTCCCTTTTCTTCGGATGATTCCGGAGATATTTCTGCTGGGGCAAGTACTCGACGGCTTTTTACCATGATTCTGACGTCATCGAGGTTCTTGTCAGCCAGTTCTTTAGCGAGTTTGGCTAACGCGTCCACTTTGCTGTTTTCCGCACGCGGTATGTTTTCTAAAGTGTAGGAAGGGATTTGGGTCAACAGTTGTTGCACCATTTCGCCGTACTTCACCAACTCTGGTTTGCACGTTTGGTAGTCGCCGTTTACTTGACTGGCGACTAGTTGAGAATCTCCGTATATGAGGAGGCTTTCAATTCCCATGTCAATGGCGATCTCAAGGCCTGCTATCAGAGCTTCATATTCGGCTTCATTATTCGTCCTCGGCTCTGTTAACGAGAAAGCGAAGCGCATTATCCCTCCTTATGGAGTTACAAAGATGAGGCCTACCCCTGACTTGATTATGGGCGTACTTTGTTTGCGCTTCTTCATGGAAGACGCTCCATCAAAATAGAGTTCCCACCGGGTATCACCACCGTCGGTCGCGTCAAACGCATGTTCGTCTGGCAGATCGCAATTCAGAGGAGAATCGGCAGGTATCGGATGTGCAGCGAGGAAGTCAGCAATGGCCTGGCCTTTCACTGCCTTGAGAGGCTGATAGGTTATCGAGAACTCC
Organism: Agapanthus africanus; assembly: GCA_030015575.1. Lineage (NCBI taxonomy): Eukaryota > Viridiplantae > Streptophyta > Magnoliopsida > Asparagales > Amaryllidaceae > Agapanthus > Agapanthus africanus. Next base: position 967,186,014 of record CM057338.1, read on the forward strand.
ATCAAGAGTAGGGTCCATTTAGCGAGCCGTCCTGTCAATATGGCCTTCAACATCAAATACTTAAGGGGGTCCACCTTCGAAATAAGACGGACTTCATGCGCCAACGCATAGTGCCTGAGCTTTGTTATCGCGAAGATCAACGCCAGACAGTGTTTTTCAATGGGGGAATAGTTGCTTTCTGCCCCCAGTAGAACTCGACTCAAATAGTAGAGTGCTCTTTCTTTCCCTTGGTCATTCTCTTGTGCCCATAATGCGCCTAAGGAACCTTCGAGGGCGGTTGTATAAAGAATGAGGGGTTTTCCCTTGACTGGAGCAACCAGCACTGGCGGATTCTACAGATACTGCTTGATTTCGTCCAGCGTGTCTTGGCATTTGCGATCCCAAACGAAAGGGGTTCCCTTCTTCATCAGGTGGCTGTAAGGACGGCACTTGCCTGAAAGATTGGCTATAAATCGCCGGATATACGCGAGCTTCCCTTGGAGAGACCGCAGCTGTTTGAGAGTTCTTGGCGGAGGCATTTCCATGATCACTTTGATTTTTGACGGATCTATTTCAATACCCCGGTGTCGGACGATGAATCCTAGGAATTTGCCTGAGGAAACTCCGAATGCGCACTTGAGAGGGTTCATCTTCAAGTTGTATTGTCGAAGGCATTGAAATACGGTCTTCAGATGCTCGAGATGTTCCTCGTATGATTTGCTTTTAACCACGAGGTCGTCGATCTCATGTATAAGGTCATCAAAGATCTTCGTCATGGCCCTCTGATAGGTGGCACCGGCGTTCTTTAGACCGAAGGGCATCACCTTGTAGCAGAATATACCCAAAGGGGTCCGAAAAGCGGTGTGCTTCTGGTCTTTGGGATGCATCTTTATCTGATTATACCCTGATGAGCCGTCCATGAAGGAGAAAACCTCGTGAGTGGACGTATTGTCTATCATCAGCTCGGTGACTGGCACCGGGAAGTCGTCCTTCGGGCAGGCTTTATTGAGATCCCGAAAGTCTACACATATGCGCACCGTCCCATTTTTCTTCATCACCGGGATGATGTTGGCAATCCATTCAGGATATTGAACCTCCTGGATAAAGCCAGAGTCAATTAGCTTCTTGACCTCGGCATTGATACTCATCTCAAGCTCGAGCCGCATTCTTCTTGGCGCTTGTTTGACCGGCTTGACGTCCGGAGATATTGCCAGTTTGTGAACAACAATTTCTGGATCTAGTCCTGGCATTTCAAAATAGTTCCATGCGAAGCAATCTCTATACTGCATAAGCACGTCTTTTAACGTGGCCACCCTTTCTTCAGATAGCAGCTCGCTAACGAATGTCGGTCGCGGGTCGTTTGTCGTCCCCAACTCAATTTTCTTGAGGTTATCTGCAGTAGTATGTATTCCATCTTCCAGCTCTTTCGGTGCTGGTGGAAATTCTGAGATCACCTCATCGTTGCTGTTTTCGAAACACCAGGGAAGGTCATCCATGTTCTCGGCCTTTTCTTTTGATATTGTTATCATGTGACAAGTATGAGCTCGCTTCGAAGATCGATGTGAATCTGGTTCTGCTCTCACGGCCTTGGGTTTGTGCTTTTATGGCGGCGTTACCCTCCAGTTGTCAGACAGAGCGAACTTGCCGAGCTGATACTGATCTTCGACCCAATTCTTAAAGGTGAAGCAGTCTTCGAGAGGATGCCCTATTACTCGGTGATAAGAGCAATAATTCGGGTGTGAGACTTCGCCTGCTTGTTCGGGGTGTTTAGACTCCGGCAGTGTAAGCATCTGATGTTTTAGAGCTCGGTCAAGTATCTTCTTTATCTTGTCTCGAGGAAAAGAGTACGCTCGACTCATTTTCTTCGCAAGGGATAGATCAGAACCGCTCGATTCCCGCTTACGTGGCTTATTAATCCCACTTTGTTGCTGTCGAGCGCCTTTTTCGCTTTTCGACTTGTTTTTGCCTCTGCGTCGAGCCTTTTTTATGACAGGTTGACAGGGAGTGGCATTTTCATCTTTCACGGCCTGTTGGAGGAGGCGTTGCGTCTTGGTTTTCTCATAGATGGCCATTTCGCGGTTATGGTCGTCTTGGACTTTTTGACCAGCTTCCCTTATAAGCTTGTCCGTTTGTTTTTCGAACGACGGACTGGGCACTTTTGCATCAGGAACTTTTACTGGTTCAGGATTAGCGTCCTCCCATTGAGCATCCGCTTCTTCATTGAAGTCATGTACGACGTAGCAATCACGGAGTAGCTCTCGTTTCTTAGACCGAATGTATCCGAGCCCGATTGTTTCCATCCTCCCACTAGGCAACTTGTGCTGAGTTCCGGGGACGTTCCAGACTCTATCATAGAACTTGGCTTTTCGAGCGGTCTGTTTGAAGGATATCCCCGGGCGTTTGAACAGCCCCTTCAAGCCTTCTGTATAATATCTGGGTAGACGGATGGGCTGAAGCCTGTCAAGCATAGGATCCGCATCGTGCCGAATTTCTTTCTCCACTTTGGTTTCCTCAGAGCGGTAGAATAGAATTACCTTTTCGCCTTCTCGCCTGGGAGGGACAGAAAATGTCCTCAGCTACTCTACACTGTAGGTATCGAGCGCATCCAGTTCTATATGATGTTTAAGCGGCACCATGGTGACTTGCAGACTTTGCTCTTCGTCAGCGGATGTTTGTATTGAAGGCCGAGCAGAGAATATAGCATGGACCTCATCTGCCGAGTCACTACCGAAGATTAACGTAGGAGCGAATAGTCTTGGCTTGTTGTATTGGGGCGGACCCGAATAAACTATCTCCTCCTCCTCCTCGGTATCACTCCCGAAGACTGGGATGGTGGCGTTAGCTTTGTTCTTCGGCTTGTGACACCTTTCTGTGTCTTCGAAATCCAGTAAGAAGTATTTGGCATCTTCATATTTGCGTACTTCGTTCACGAAAAACGGATTCAGTTCTCCTGTCACGGTATACTCGAGACTGTTTACCCAAATTAGAGCAAAGCTCTGTTCAAATTGCAAGGTGGGAAAAGAAGCAATGATTCTGTTTTTCTTCAATCAGAGCAAAGCTCTGTCTTGAAAATTAAAAAGTGCGCAACCGCGCAAGTGTGCAACTGCGCAGTGCGCTGCGCGACACGTGTCAGCGCGCGCAGTTGCGCAAAGCAAAAAGCAAACAAAAAAAAAAAATTGCTGCGCGACACGTGTCAGCACAGCGCGACACGTGTCACGCGCTGGGGCATCTGTGCCAAACAGAATTAAAATATTCAAGAAATCTTTTCTGTTCTTGTTAAAACAAGAAGATTTTCTTCTGCAAAGCAGAAGCCCTTGGATCAAAGATCCAACGGTGGGGAAAATTCCCCAAATCACTCAGAGAAAAATCTCTTTAACAAATTTAACTAATTTATGAGCATTATAAAAAGGACCCCAGACCTCATTTCAAGATCATCAACATTTTTTTAAAAAAAAAGAGAGAGAGAAAGAGAACTCTGAGAAACTCCTCAAGAATAAAAAAGGTAAAAACCTTTAGAAAAAGAGAAAGTTCTCTTATGAACAGATCATAAATCTAAAAACAAGATCAATGATCTTTAATGAAAATAAAATAAAATAAAATGGTGCTTTGTACTTTTCATGAACCTTTGGTTCTCTGAGATAAGAAAAAAAAACTTATATTCTTCTTTGATCTAAATTAGATCAAAGAATTTAATAGTGCTTTGCACTTATTCATGAACCTTTGGTTCTTTAAGATAAAAAAAAAAAACTTATCTTCTTCTTTGATCTAAATTAGATCAAAGAATTTAACAGTGCTTTGCACTCTTTATGAACCTTTGGTTCCTGAAATAAAAAGAAAAAAAAACTTGTTTTTTTTTTCTTTGATCTAAATTAGATCAAGGAAACGAATAGTGCTTTGCACTCCTTTTATGAACCATTGGTTCTTGAATCTAAAAGATTCTTAAATCATAGTGCCTTGCACTTGCAAACTGCGCTTTCGCTCTCTGATTGGCGCAAAGCGCCTGACAAATGCAATGCATTTCCTAAAAGGGCCAGGCCCAAATCAAAATGACCTGACAGGCCAAAATAAATTGCAAGGCAATAAATGGGCAGAGCCCAAATAAATTGATGCTTTGCATCCTTTATACAAGGGCAGAGCCGAAATGAAATTGATGCTCTGCATCATTTATAAAGGGCAGAGCCCAAAACAAATTGATGCCCTGCATCTTTTCCGGGTAAAGCCTAAATAAAAAATAAAAAAAAAACAAATGCAAATAAAATATTGGACATTTTTAACTGGACTTAGTCTAATCGTGGCCATAAGTCCTTAAACTAAATTAACTGAGCAAAACGGCTCTCCTAAACCAATCCACATCCGGTTCAAGGGTACATCTCCGAACTCCTTTGATATCCATCGTTGTAATTCCTCAACGACGTCAAAGAGGTGACGGGTCCCAACGACCATACATCAATATGGACTGCGGGGTCCTTAAACTCGTGGACCGAAACGTCCTTAAACTAATATCGGACCGAAACGTCCTTAAACTAATATTGGACCGAAATGTCCTTAAACTAACGGTGGACTATGTCCTTAAACTGGTATTGGACCACCATGTCCCTAAACTGGCACAATAGAGCCCAAATACTCTTTTGTCGGATCTAAACGATCCCGTTAAGTCGATCTTAGTCCCAAACTGGACTAACGTATCCTTAACAACCGTTTAAGTTGATCTTAGCCTCAAATATGGCTAACGCATCCTTAAACCTTCAAACAGACTTTAGTCCCAAATTGGACTATAAATTCCCCCAATCAACTTTGGCTCAAGGGTACATCTCCGAACTCCTCTGACACACGTCGTTGTAATCATTCAACGTCGTCAGAGAGGTGACGGGTCCCGACGACCATACATGCAATGGACCACTATGTCCCTAAACTGGAACAATAGAGCCCAAATGCTCTTTTGTCGGATCTAAACGATCTCGTTAAGTTGATCTTAGTCTCAAACAGGACTAACGTATCCTTGACGAACGTTTAAGTCGATGTTAGCCGCAACGCGGCTAAGGCATCCTTAAACTAAAAACACCAAACCCAAATCTAAGTAAATACGGATTTGGACTAATCCACGTCCTACGGGCGACGGTATTACTCAGTCTCCGTATACAATCCACGGACAACCACAAACAAAACAAACACCCACGACACGAAGTGAAATTCTGGAGAAGGAGAAAGTTGTTACCGCGAAGCGGTAGCGTAATTAACTGCAGGGGCTTGCGCCTGCAGGGAAGAGCATCCCCACAATCAAAAACCCCTCTAGCGAGGGGGAATCTGACAAAGTCCGCTACATCGGCCGCATCCGTCTAAACCTTCGATACACGGTGCCATAAATCAACTTGGCATCTTCGGAGAGGTGGACGGATAAAACCAAATAGCATCTGCCCCGAATCTCAGCGTCATGCCATCGCGGTCCTGTGCGCCGTCCTTCGGAGGGGAACAGATTCTGGCACGCCCGGTGGGACCTCTTCCTCTTTCCACTCCATACTTCGTGTGTCGTGTTCGCGAACAAATCGCGGTTTGCTGTGATTGCCTGTGGATTTAAGGTACTAAGATTTGGTGTCTTGCTTTATGCAGAAAACAGAAAATCAATGGCTTCGAACTGCACCGCCCGCAGCGATAACTCCTGCTCCGTCATTGCTGGAGGAGTGACTTATGGGCCTCGAGCGGCCTCCCTTTTCAAAATGCCGGTGGAGCATGTGGCTCAAACCACCACTGGACTATTTTTTGGGACCATGCTCCCACCAATGAGCTTCAACACCCCAATGACATTGCAAGAAGCTCCAAAGAAGTCGGTCTTCGATCGACTTACCACTGCCGCGACCCCTTTCAATAGGTCGCCCAACTCCACTGCTTCAGGTTTTAATGGATTAGGCCAGAGCTCCATCGGGCCCATGAAGAAGCCTGCCATACCAGAAGGCGTTTTCCCGAAGCGGATAGCCATTCCAACTCCCGTTCCTGGAAAAATCACCAAGGTTGCTTCCCATGTTCAGAAGTCCGCTTCTGACAAGTTGGCCGTCCCCGTTCAATGGACGTCGATCTTTAAAAAGCTGGTACCAGTATATTCTGACCAACACAGACGGCATGAGGAGGTCACCCCTATAGCTGAAACAACTCCATCAGCACGACATGCCCGACGTCGCTACTGGCGCCGAGTGAGGAAGGCTGGGGGCAACTCCCCCTCTGGACTTACTCCTCCAACTCCGATGGTGAGGATCGATACTGCTGTTCCAACCAAGAACAACTTTGAACTGCTCAACAAGGCGCGCAGAAACTCTCCTACTGCGATGTTGGAACGAACTCCTTCACCTGTGGAGAATACTCCAGAGAAGAAGCTAGAGCAGCCCCCTCAACGGCTGTCCTCTAAAATTTACAAGGTCTGGCGACAGGTCCAGGAGTCAGTGATTAATGAAAACTATCTTCATCGACAGAAAAAGACAGAGGTTCGGCAAAAGAAAGATTACTCGGTCAAGCCAGAAGAAGCAACGGCTACTCGGGTGTCTGTTGCAGCGACACCCTCAACGTCAATCACTCAAAAGAAAAGGAGGCCACAAAAAGCCTCTGTGAATAAGGCACACCATAAAAGCGCTGGACACAAACGCCCCAAGTCCGGGGGCATGGTAGTGCACACAGTTTATATGGCTTCCGGGAAGGAGGAAATCCGCACTTCTACGGGCCAGCGACCGCTCACCCGATCCGTGACGAAAGCCCAGGAGCAACAACAAAAGCTTCAGGAAATGATGACTACAATGGCTGCACTCACTAAGCCAAAAGAAAGCTCTGAAACGTCTTCGGATGAGCGTCAAGAACAAGAAACCGACGCTGACTTTTTACGCAGAGTCCTCGAAAAGAGGGACAAAGAAGCTGCAGAGCAAGCGGCTAACATAAAACAAATGGCGCTCCTCTTCCAAGATATGGTAGGGATGATGTTACAGTCGGACCCTCCTGCTGAAGATCCTCCGATCGTCCTTGAAGACGACAGGGGAGAAACGTCAAATCCTCCACCGGCTCTGGCAACAGCCAAGGAGGAGGCAATCTCCAAAGTCGACCTAGACGAATATATAGCTCAGCAGATCCGGGTTCATCAGGCGAATGAAGCGGCTGGGCAAATTGTTAGAACCAGACGACCGTATCCGAGCTGGTATGACCAAATCAATTACCCGCCAGGATATACGATCCCTAAATTCCACGTATATAAAGGGACAGGGAATCCGCATCAGCATGTCGCTCAATTCAGGGCCTTATGCGGCAATACTGGAGGCGATGACAAATTGTTGCTACGTCAATTCGTCGGCAGCTTAGCAGAAACAGCCTTTGAATGGTATTCGGAGCTACCTAACGACTCTATCAAAACATTTGCAGAGATGGAACTGCTGTTTACACAAAGATTCGCAAGTGCTAGTGAACGCACCCCGATTACAGCACTGATAAATGCCAGGATAAGGCCCGGCGAAACATGGGTCCAATACGCAACACGATGGCGAAACCTATGGTCGAAATGCGAACAACGCATAGAAGAGGCACCTGCGGTAAGCATGTTTATGGGCACTCTCGATCCGCAGGCGACCATCTCGCAATTCATGATGTTCTTCAGGCCGACCACCTTCCAGGCCTTGATCGACAAATTAGCCCAAATGGACCAGATGGGCCATAGACCGTCTCCTCCAAGACCCGATCCCCGAAATGAGAAAGGAAAAGCGATCATCGTCGCCAACGCTCAGCAACAGTCGAGCAACTCAAAGCCGGTCGCTCGCCAAAACAACGTGCGTCCACGCCCATCCCTCGAAGAGAGGCTAGGACGTCATTACTCGTTTCCTCAGAATAAAACGAGAAGACTGTTTGAGCTGGCAGTGCGTAACAGACTCATCAATCTGCCGAGTCCAAAGCGTCTGTCGCAGCCATGCGATCTTAATAATCCCAATTATTGCCCTTACCACCAAACGGTAAGTCACCCGATTGAGGATTGTTTCGTCTTTAAGGGATGAATCGAGGATCAATACCTGCAAGGCAAGTTCGCGCTGTCTGAAAGCTGGAAGGTAAACCCACCACAGTCGCACTCTCCAAAGAAGACGGACACGCCGGGGGCAGCTTGTTCTTTAGTCAAGGATGAAAACGGTGGAGAAAACTCATCGGATGAATCCGAAGACTACGTAGCGACTTGTCATATGATTTCTCATTCACTGACAGATAATAAAGAGGCTCCTTGCGCCGAGAAAACGAGGGCGGACCCTGAAACAGAAATTCCGCGGCCGTCAGACAAGTTGATCGATGCCTTCCTAAATGAAATTCGTCTGAAAGAAAAAGCCAATCAAGAGCATGAAATGGCCATACTGGAAAGAACCAAGGTATTCCCGTCAAATCAAAAGCCATACACTACGGGTAAAAACAAATTCAAGATGAGGAAACGGTTCGCCAAAGCTCTATCAGTAGGAATGAAGCTACCGCCCTCTGAAGAAAATTCTTTCTCTGAGGTAGAGATGCACCCTAACTTCTGTTTATATCATCAGAAGATCATACATCTTACCGAAGACTGCGAGTCCTTTAACTGTTGGTGGCAAGGGTATGTCGCTCAAAAGCAACACTTCGACAAGACAAAGTGTGAATCTCGTGGACATCGGAAAAATGCGATATATGAGCGCAAAGGAGCCGCCGCAAACTGTCATATAGCCGACTTCAAGGGATCACAAATTGTCACCTTTGGAAGCGACTCTGACGAAGAACCTATCCCCAACTTTTCCCTCGGGGAATCTATTTCGAAAATAAAGGAATTGAGAAGCTGCGAGAACTTTCAGCCATGTAATCGCACGCTATTCGAAAAAAATCTCGGCCCCGTAAACAAGGGACCGAGCAAAAAGAATAAAGGAAAAGGAAAAAAGGCCCTCGTCGCCGGCGCTCAACAACAATCAGGTGACCCTAGACCGGTTGCTTGCCAAAGCAACAAGCGGCAATCCCTCCAGGAAAAGTTGAAACGTCCTTACTCGTTTCCGCAAGATAAAACAAGGGGACTGTTCGAGCTGGCAGTGTGCGACAGACTCATCAATCTGCCGAGTCCAAAACGTCCATTGCGGCCGGACGATATTAATAATCCTAATTATTGCCCTTACCACCAAACAGTAGGTCACCTGATCGAAGACTGCTACGTCTTCAAAAACTGGGTTGAAGACCAATACCAACAGGGCAAGTTTGCGCTGTCTGAGAACTGGAAGGTGAGTCCGCCACAACCGCACGCTCCAAAGAAGATGGATACGCCGGGGGCATCATGTTCATTCATAGAGAAGGACTCATAGACCGAAAAGTCAATAAACTAGATATTCGCCTCAAATACGGCGGCGGTGGACCGAAATGTCCTTAAACTAATAGCGGACCGAGACGTCCTTAAACTAATAGCAGACCGAAATGTTTTTAAACTACTACCGCAGCATTCTCAGGCTGATGAGAATATAAAAAAAAAACAAAAAAAAAACGGTATGTCCATAAGCAAAATGGGCACGGATGAAAACCCGAAAGGGCTCCGTGAGTAAAATCAGCAGGACTACCGGCGAGTGTTCGTGAAAACCCGAAAGGGCGCGACCTCGTTAATAAAAAAAAAAAGAGAAGAAGAAAATAAAGAAAAAAAAACGGTATGTCCATAAGCAAAACGGGCATGGAGGAAAACCCGAAAGGGCTCCGTGAGTAAAAACAGCAGGGCTACCGGCGAGTGTTCGTGAAAACCCGAAAGGGCGCGACCTCGTAAAAAAAATAAAAATAAAAAATAAAAAGAATAAAAAAAAAACGGTATGTCCATAAGCAAAATGGGCACGGATGAAAACCCGAAAGGGCTCCATGAGTAAAAACAGCAGGGCTACCGTCGAGTGTTTGTGAAAACCTGAAAGGGCGCAACCTCGTTAAGAAACACTTATAGGGTCCTCTCGACCCTGTAACGAGAAACCACCTGCGTGAGATCCTTACGACTCACAAAGGAACAACACACTTAGGGATCCCCACGATTCCGAAGGAGAAAATACACTTGCGAGATCCTCACGACTCGTAAGGAGAACTCTCTTATGGGACCCTTACGGCTCATAAGATTTGAAAGTCTTAATTTGCAGAAACCTTAACCTGCTCTTAAGCAGCCCCCACAACCTTCGATATTGCCCTACAAGCGGCTCATATTGACCCTTGTATACAATCCACGGGCATGAATAAATATTTTCCTAACAAAGTCCCATCCGTGACTAGGGATATGCTTGTACAGCAAACAACACTTGTAAGTCCTCTCGACTTATAAGGAGAAAACCCTTTTGTAAGATCCTTACGACTTACAAGAGAACATGCACTTAGGAATCCTCACGATTCCTAAGGAGAAAACACACCTACAAGATCCTCACGACTTGTAGGGAGAAATACCTTTGTGAGACCCTTACGGCTCATGAAGTCAAAAGCCTTAGCCGACAGGACCCTTAACCCTGTTTACTAAGCCACCTTTGTTCGGCATCGACAGAGGCAAATGATGATTCGCTCCTGGCAATATCCCAGTTATAGCGATGCTGATGCCTAAAACGGTATCAAATTCCGAGTCCTTCCAAGGCAAATGATGATTTGCTCCTGGTAATATCCCAGTCGCAGCGATGCTGATGCCAAGATTGGTATCAGATCCCAAATCCCCTACTCGCAAAAAAAAAATAAAAATAAAAATCAGCGAGCCAAAAAAAAATAAATATATATGCATACGAAATAGCCAAAATGATGGGGCAGCTTGCAAACAAAATCAGCAAGTAAAAATGTATGCATGCAAAATAGCCGAAATGGTTGGGCAACTCGCAATAAAAAGTAGCGAGTAAAAAGAAAAATAGCCGAAATGATTGGGCACCGCGAAAAATAGCCGAAATGATTGGGCAATCGCGATTTTCGCGATATAAAAAGCTGAAATGATAGAGCATCGCGGAAAGAATAAAAAAAAATGAAAAAATGAAACTTTTTGCCCTACAGGTGAAATCACATCGATCCATATATACAATCCAGGGGCACAGATAAAAAGGGAACAATACCTTCCCAACAGGCTCCACCAGAAAGCGAAGCCAAATCTCGACGGTTCATAGATAACCTAGAGACCATCTCGACATTTGTCTCAATATTACAGACACGATGTCAACAAATGAAGCAAAGGAAGGTCCCTAACTTCAGGGTCTCGACGTCAATATCGACAACTTAAAGATCACCAACGGCGTTTCTCCTCACTCCAACTAGATGCAGACATGACGTCAACAACTGACCTCAGAATCGCAACGAAACGGAACCATGACAAAGTCCCTAGTTCCAAATCTCAATGGCCACGTCTACAGCCTGGAGACCAACAACGGTGTGCCTCCTCATTCCAACAGGACACAGATGTTACACCATCAAGCGGAGCGATGGCAAAATCCCAGCTTCACCTCAGCATTCGTCTCGATACAGTAGACGCAATGTCAACAACAGCGTTCCTCCGCAGTCCAGCTGGAAGCAGATGCAACGTCAACAAAAGACCTCACGGTCGAAACAAAGCGGAGTAACGGCAAAATCCCAACTCCACCTTAGCATTCGTCTCGTTACAACAGACGCAATGTCAACAACGGCGTTCCTTCGCAGCCCAGCAGGGTGTACATGCAAAGTTAACAAAAGACCCCATGTCGAAACAAAGCGGAGCGATGGCAAAATCCCAGCTTCACCTCAGCATTCGTCTCGATACAGTAGACGCAATGTCAACAACAGCGTTCCTCCGCAGTCCAGCTGGAGGCAGATGCAACGTCAACAAAAGACCTCACGGTCGAAACAAAGTGGAGTAACGGCAAAATCCCAACTCCACCTTAGCATTCGTCTCGTTACAACAGACGCAATGTCAACAACGGCGTTCCTTCGCAGCCCAGCGGGGTGTACATGCAAAGTTAACAAAAGACCCCATGGTCGAAACAAAGCGGAGTGATGGCAAAATCCCAGCTCCACCTCAGCATCCGTCTCAATACACCAGACGCAGTGTAAGCAAACGAAGCGAAGACCACATTCCTAGCTTCAACGTCTTTATGGTAACTCACATAAAACCGGAAAGACAATCGGAGACCATCTCACATGAAGTGGTCACCTCCTTGACGTTCGTCTTGATACAGTAGACGAAATGTCAACCTCAGCGTTCTTCCTCCAGCAGGGATTCAGACATGACAAAGCAAATGAAGCGAAGGCCACATTCCTAGCTTCAACATCTTTACGGTAACTCACATAAAACCGGAAAGACAATCGGAGATCATCTCGCATCAGCACAGAGTGGTCACCACCTTGACGTTCGTCTCGATACAGCAGACAAAATGTCAACCCCAGCGTTCTTCCTCCAACAGGATTTGGACACACCAAAGCAAACGAAGCGAAGGCCACATTCCTAACTTCGACATCTTGACGGTAACTCACATAAAACCGGAAAGACAATCGGAGACCATCTCACATGAAGTGGTCACCTCCATGACGTTCGTCTCGATACAGTAGACGAAATGTCAACCTCAGCGTTCTTCCTCCAGCAGGGATTCAGACATGACAAAGCAAATGAAGCGAAGGCCACATTCCTAGCTTCAACATCTTTACGGTAACTCACATAAAACCGGAAAGACAATCGGAGATCATCTCGCATCAGCACAGAGTGGTCACCACCTTGACGTTCGTCTCGATACAGCAGACGAGATGTCACCCCAATGTTCGTCTCGACACAGCAGGCGCAACGTCATTAAACGAATGGAGCCACAGCAAAATCCCTAGTTCCAAACCTCGGCGGTTCACCAGCAACCTAGAGACAACCTCGACGTCCGTCTCGATAGAGTAGACGAGATGTCACCCCAACGTTCGTCTCGACACAGCAGGCGCAACGTCATTAAACGAATGGAGCCACGGCAAAATCCCTAGTTCCAAACCTCGGTGGTTCACCAGCAACCTAGAGACAACCTCGACGTCCGTCTCGATATAGTAGACGAGATGTCACCCCAACGTTCGTCTCGACACAGCAGGCGCAACGTCATTAAGCGAATGGAGCCATGGCAAAATCCCTAGTTCCAAACCTCGACGGTTCACCAGCAACCTAGAGACAACCTCGACGTCCGTCTCGATACAGTAGACGAGATGTCACCCCAACGTTCGTCTCGACACAGCAGGCGCAACTTCATTAAGCGAATGGAGCCACGGCAAAATCCCTAGTTCCGCAAAATCCCTAGTTCCAAACCTCGGCAGTTCACCAGTAACCTAGAGACAACCTCGACGTCCGTCTCGATACAGTAGACGAGATGTCGCCCCAACGTTCGTCTCGACACAGCAGACGCAACGTCATCAAACAAACGGAGCCACGGCAAAATCCTTAGTTCCCACCATGACATTCGTCTCGATACAGAGGACGCAATGCCAGCAAACGAAGCAAAGGCCAAATTCCTAGCTTCAGGGTCTTAACGGCAAGTCATATAAAGCCTGAAAGACTATCGGAGATCATCCCACACCAGCGCGGAGTGGTTATGACTCATCGGGGCTCTCCAAAATGAGCCTAACCTCAAGTAAAAAGCGGCATGGCAAATTCCTAGCGCTTGCTCTTCCGACGGTCAAACTGCCAAGGAGGATTGCTTGAAGACGTCTTGTCCAGCCCCCGAAGGGATCAGAGACACGGCAGTCGCAGGGCTACTCGAACAGCACGATTGCCTATCGAGTACTATATCAGCTTATGCGACGGTACGATGGCCAAAACCCTAAGTACCACCAACCTTAACGGGCTTCTGTCGTAAAGAGCAGAGGTTAAATGCGACGTTAAGATGTTCTTGCGAGAAACGTTCGATTCGTCTCGACTTGTGAAAAATTGTCGAGGCGGCTCGACTCGTGAGATAAAGCCTTGGGCAGTGGGCATAAAAGAAGCCTGTTTCCTAAGCATTGGGACCCCGTAAGTTGGCCCAAAACGGTCTCTTGCATACCATCCACGGGTCTCACTCTCCAACGTCGAACTTCGACAAGGAGGGAAACAACCGCTTACAAGTCCTCTCGACTCGTAAGAGGGAAAAATTCTCTTGTAGGATCCTTACGACTTACAAGAGAAAACCACACTTAGGAATCCTCACGATTCTTAAGGAGAAAAACCCGTCTATGAGATCCTCTCGATCCGTAGGGAGAAAAGTCTCTATGAGACCCTCACGGCTCATAGAGTTGAAAAGTCTTAGGCAGCAGATCTGAACCTGCGGCCTAAGCCCTCGCTATCTCATGAAGAAATCAAGAAGCTTACTCTATTACCTGCTAATTGTGACGACATGCTGAGAAAGAGGAAAAGCAACAGAAAGAGCACCCGATTTACGTTTGATCAAGCGTCCAAGATGTATTCATTCATGCATGGGCAAAAAGACTCAGGACAAAGATATATAATAAAGACAAGCTGGGATAAAAAAAAATTTCTATTAATATTGCCCGAAGTTCTTACAGTCATAAAAACAATAAACGAAAGTTACAATGGAATAACCTCAGATCCAGGGAATGGATTGAGGAATTCAAAAGCGATCCTATCTATGACTTTCCAAGCCTCGCGGACCATCCTAGTGTGCTTCCTTTCGCGAGCACAAGCGTCAGGGTCCCTCCCGATGTCTTCCACCCTCCGATAAGCAGCAAGTATGGCAGACTGTTGAAAGATCTCGTGCAAGAGGCCAATAAGATTGTCTCGCCGTCTCTTCGAGATAAAGTTTAATAGGTACACAGAGTGCACCTTGTCCTCAGCGGCATCCAACGCCTTAAGCGGCACACCGGAACAGAATAGGGGAAGCGCTTCCCAGATAGCTCCCACGATAAGTTTAAGAAGAAAGGAACGTCGGGGATGCAGTGGACCGTTGTATGCGTCGAAGCGACTCATTATTTCAGCATACTCCTCGTTTGTGAACTCCTGATTTTGAGAGCGGCCAAGTCGGCGGATGCCCTCATGAGAGATGATCTCGTTAAGAGCATACATGTGGGCGTTCATTGTTCCTATGAAAGAGGATCAACAGAATTATCAGAAAGACTGATTAAGCAAAACGATATAATGCACTGAGGAATAAAATGCCATATTTAAGTTCCAAGATCCATGAAGAATCCTTAAGAGTTCTTCTATATGATTTGGGAGGAGCAAAGCTCCATTAATGAATTAAGAAAATCCAAGGAAAATCTTTCAGAGAGCAGAGCTCTATGGAACCCTAATAGGGCCCCCTTTAGTTCTCTTTAGATCCTTTTAAGACCTGTAGAGCAAAGCTCTGCTGAGTGAAACCCTAAATAGGTTTCCTTTAGATCAGGGATCTATTGAGAGCGAGGCTCTATCAATGAAAATTAATTTAATTTAACCCTAATTAAAATTTTCACCTAAAAGTTTTAAGAATTTAACTCTTAAAGTTCTTGAAAATAAAGAGCAGGGCTCTGAGTTCTGAAAGCAGAATTTTAGAAATGAGAATCATCTAAGAGACCAAAGGTCCTATTTATAGGCATCAAGTGCCCTTTCAGCTTCCAAAAGATGACGCGACGGTTCGGAGTCTGCCACCGCTGCGCTTACGTTAGGAGGCCACGTAAGCGCAACGGTGGGGGGCATCTGTTTACCCAAATTAGAGCAAAGCTCTGTTCAAATTGCAAGGTGGAAAAAGAAGCAATGATTCTGTTTTTCTTCAATTAGAGCAAGGCTCTGTCTTGAAAATTAAAAAGTGCGCAACCGCGCAAGTGAGCAGTGCGCTGCGCGACACGTGTCAGCGCAGCTGCGCAGTGCGCTGCGCGACACTTGTCAGCGCGCGCAGTTGCGCAAAGCAAAAAGCAAAAAAAAAAAAGTGCAAGTGCGCAACTGCGCAGTACGCTGCGCGACACGTGTCTGCGCAGTGCGCTGCGCGACACGTGTCAGCGCGCGCAGTTGCGCCAAAAAAAAATGCGCAACCTTGCGCAACTGCGCAGTGCGCTGCGCGACACGTGTCAGCGCGCGCAGTTGCGCAAGTAAAAAAAAAAAAAGTGCGCAACCGCGCAAGTTCGCAGTGCGCAACTGCGCAGTGCGCTGCGCGACACGTGTCAGCGCAGCTGCGCAGTGCGCTGCGCGACACGTGTCAGCGCGCGCAGTTGCGCAAGCAGAAAAAAAAAATTCAGCTGCGCGACACGTGTCTGCGCAGCGCACAGTTGCGCTGCACAGCACAAAAGGCAAAACAAAAAAATTAAAAAAAAAGCTGCGCGCGCCTGCGCGCTGCGCGACACGTGTCAGCACAGCGCGACACGTGTCACGCGCTGGGGCATCTGTGCCAAACAGAATTAAAATATTCAAGAAATCTTTTCTGTTCTTGTTAAAACAAGAAGATTTTCTTCTGCAAAGCAGAAGCCCTTGGATCAAAGATCCAACGGTGGGGAAAATTTCCCAAATCACTCAGAGAAAAATCTCTTTAACAAATTTAACTAATTTATGAGCACTATAAAAAGGACCCCAGACCTCATTTCAAGATCATCAACATTTTTCTAAAAAAAAAGAGAGAGAGAGAGAGAACTCTGAGAAACTCCTCAAGAATAAAAAAGGTAAAAACCTTTAGAAAAAGAGAAAGTTCTCTTATGAACAGATCATAAATCTAAAAACAAGATCAATGATCTTTAATAAAAATAAAATAAAATAAAATGGTGCTTTGCACTTTTCATGAACCTTTGGTTCTCTGAGATAAGAAAAAAAAACTTATATTCTTCTTTGATCTAAATTAGATCAAAGAATTTAATAGTGCTTTGCACTTGTTCATGAACCTTTGGTTCTTTAAGATAAAAAAAAAACTTATCTTCTTCTTTGATCTAAATTAGATCAAAGAATTTAACAGTGCTTTGCACTTTTTATGAACCTTTGGTTCCTGAAATAAAAAGAAAAAAAAACTTGTTTTTTTTTCTTTGATCTAAATTAGATCAAGGAAACGAATAGTGCTTTGCACTATTTTTATGAACCATTGGTTCTTGAATCTAAAAGATTCTTAAATCATAGTGCCTTGCACTTGCAAACTGCGCTTTCGCTCTCTGATTGGCGCAAAGCGCCTGACAAATGCAATGCATTTCCTAAAAGGGTCAGGCCCAAATCAAAATGACCTGACAGGCCAAAATAAATTGCAAGGCAATAAATGGGCAGAGCCCAAATAAATTGATGCTTTGCATCCTTTATATAAGGGCAGAGCCGAAATGAAATTGATGCTCTGCATCATTTATAAAGGGCAGAGCCCAAAACAAATTGATGCCCTGCATCTTTTCCGGGTAAAGCCCAAATAAAAAAAAAACAAAACAAATGCAAATAAAATATTGGACATGTTTAACTGGACTTAGCCTAATCGTGGCCATAAGTCCTTAAACTAAATTAACTGAGCAAAACAGCTCTCCTAAACCAATCCACATCCGGTTCAAGGGTACATCTCCGAACTCCTTTGATATCCATCGTTGTAATTCCTCAACGACGTCAAAGAGGTGACGGGTCCCAACGACCATACATCAATATGGACTGCGGGGTCCTTAAACTCGTGGACCGAAACGTCCTTAAACTAATATCGGACCGAAACGTCCTTAAACTAATATTGGACCGAAACGTCCTTAAACTAACGGTGGACCACTATGTCCTTAAACTGGTATTGGACCACCATGTCTCTAAACTGGCACAATAGAGCCCAAATGCTCTTTTGTCGGATCTAAACGATCCCGTTAAGTCGATCTTAGTCCCAAACTGGACTAACGTATCCTTAACAACCGTTTAAGTTGATCTTAGTCTCAAATATGGCTAACGCATCCTTAAACCTTCAAACAGACTTTAGTCCCAAATTGGACTATAAATTCCCCCAATCAACTTTGGCTCAAGGGTACATCTCCGAACTCCTCTGACACACATCGTTGTAATCATTCAACGTCGTCAGAGAGGTGACGGGTCCCGACGACCATACATGCAATGGACCACTATGTCCCTAAACTGGAACAATAGAGCCCAAATGCTCTTTTGTCGGATCTAAACGATCCCGTTAAGTTGATCTTAGTCTCAAACAGGACTAACGTATCCTTGACGAACGTTTAAGTCGATCTTAGCCGCAACGCGACTAAGGCATCCTTAAACTAAAAACACCAAACCCAAATCTAAGTAAATACGGATTTAGACTAATCCACGTCCTACGGGCGACGGTATTACTCAGTCTCCGTATACAATCCACGGGCAACCACAAACAAAACAAACATCCACGACACGAAATGAAATTCTGGAGAAGGAGAAAGTTGTTACCGCGAAGCGGTAGCGTAATTAACTGCAGGGGCTTGCGCCTGCATGGAAGAGCATCCCCACAATCAAAAACCCCTCTAGCGAGGGGGAATCTGACAAAGTCCGCTACATCGGCCGCATCCCTCTAAACCTTCGATACACGGTGCCATAAATCAACTTGGCATCTTCGGAGAGGTGGACGGATAAAACCAAATAGCATCTGCCCCGAATCTCAGCGTCAGGCCATCGCGGTCCTGTGCGCCGTCCTTCGGAGGGGAACAGAGACCATCCTTAAAATATTTCATACACTGATGCTGTGTAGAAGGGATGATGTTGTACTCGTGTAACCATGATCGGCCGAGCAGAGCATTATAGCACGTCTTGGCGTCTATGACGTGGAACTTAACGTCCGTGACGAGTAGCCCAAAGCGTAGCATCAGTATCACAGACCCAAGAGTGCTTGATGATTGGGAGTCGAACCCGGAGATGGTGATCTTGTCCCGAGCAAGGTGCTGGATGCTCATGCAGATTCCCTTTAACACCCGCACGTTAAGGAGATTAACGGAGGATCCATTGTCAACCAGGATTTTGCCTATCTTTATATCATGGCAGTATCCTGAAACATAGAGGGGCGATTGTGTTCGCACGTCCCAAGGAGAAGGTCTTCATCGCCAAAAGTGACATCGGCCGTGTGCACTTCCTCCAATTCATCCTTCATCTTTTCTTCGGTCAGGAAAGCTTGGAATTGCTCCGGCTCTTGTAGTGCCTTGATTAACGAATCTCTCGCCTCTTTTGATAGTAAAAGGGCGTCAAGAATGCTGAGCTGCGAGGGTAGCTTCCTCAGATGCGCTAGAACGTTGTAATCCACCTTATTTTTCTTCGGCGGGTCCTTGGCGGCTAGCTCTTTCATGACTTGGTCATCTAGGGCAATATCCTCAGAGACCTTTTCTTTCCCTTTATCTTTCTTTTTTGAGGGTCCAAGATTCTTTTCGGGTAGCGTCCGATTACGCAGCCGGATATTTTCGCAGACCTTCGGCTCTTCTTCTTTTCCCGAGGTGGACTCTTTAAAGAGGGGGCTAAGAGCCATTTCCTCGTCAGAGTCGCTCCCGAATGTGAGCACTTGCGATCCCCGGCGTTAACCATGCGACAATCGCCGGTAGTTCTGTTAAGCCCCTCGGTCGTGCCATTCTGCTCCCGACGAGTTTTGCGCTTCTCCCGCTTAAAATGTTGTCGGTGAGCAACATATCCCTGGCACCATCTATTGAAAGCTCTGCACTCTTCGGTGGGGTGCGAAATCTTCCGATGATACAAGCAGTAGGAAGGGTGCATTTCTGCTTCATCAGCAATGTTTCCTTCAGAGGGTGGTAGCTTCATACCCATTGATATGGCTTTAGCAAACCTTTTTCCTCATCTTGAATTTGCTTTTATCTGTGGTGGACGTATTTTGCTCCAGCGGGAGTGTCTCAGCTCTTTCGTCAGGTCGCTGAGGCTTGGCCCTTTCAAATATAGCCGCATCGCGTTCCCGATCAGCTTTACTTTTCAACAGAGCTTCGTTGAGGGATGCGTCAATTGTTTCATCCGATGGCCCCAGAATTTCCGGTTCAGAATCTACCCCCAGCTTTTCAGTGCAAGGAGTTTCCTCATCGTCTGTAAACGAATGAGAGATCATATGACAGCTCGCCACGTATTCCTCAGATTCATCCGACGAACCATCTCCCTCACCTTCCTCTTGAAAGACGTGGTTGAGGAACCCTTAGAGTGTAATGGGAGTCCGTTCTTTCTGGTTGTATTCCTCCAGCGCGTCAATTTGTTTTTGTAAGTCCGTGCGCTTGTCGCCAGGCTTCACGGGCTTCTTGGATTTCTTCTTCTTCTTCTTTGAAGATTTGACGGCTGGTTGTGAGTGCTTGGGCCACCACCATCGATCTTTTGAGTCGGGCGCGGCTTCAACATCCTTTCAATGATCTAAGATTCCAACGGGTTCTTCCACCTGATCGCTGGGCATGTTTGAAGATCGTTCAGCATTCTCTTTGTTTTGGCTGATAGCACAACCTCCCACGGAGCTTCTTCAACGAGAGGGCACGTTGCCCCCGGTGTATTCACCTTTCTAGGGGTGTGAGGCTGCGGCGGATTCACCTTCCATCTGTCGGACAACGCGAACTTGCCCTGTTGGTATTGGTCTTCAATCCAATTTTTGAAGACGTACCAATCCTCGATCGGATGACCCAGTACTCGGTGGTAAGGACAGTAATTGGGATCATTGACGTCGTTTGGCTGCGACGGACGTCTTGGATCCGGCAGATTTATGAGTTGGTTGCGCAAGGTCAGCTCGAACAATCTTCTCGTTTTATCTCGAGCAAATGAGTAAGGACGTCCTAACCTTTCCTCAAGGGGTACGCGCGGACGCATAATATTTTGACGGACAACCGGCTTCAAGTTGCTCGGCTGTTGTTGAGCATTGGCGACAACGATTGCCTTTCCCTTCCCCTTCTCGTTTCGAGAATCCGTCTTTGGAGGAGGCGGTCTATAGCCCATCTGATCCATTTGAGCTAGCTTGTCGATTAGGGCCTGGAAGGTAGTCGGCTTGAAGAACATCATGAAATGGGATATGGTCGCCTATGGATCGAGGGTTCCCACAAACATACCCACTGCCGGAGCCTCTTCTATGCGTTGCTCGCATTTTGACCATAAGTTCCGCCACCGTATCGCATACTGAACCCATGTTTCACCTGGCTTCACCCTGGCATTAATCAAGGCCGTTATCGGGGTGCGTTCGCTGGCGCTTGCGAAACGCTGGGTAAACAGCTGCTCCATCTCCGCAAATGTCTTGATAGAGTCGTTTGGGAGCTCGGAGTACCACTCGAATGCTGTATCCGATAAGCTACCGACGAACTGGCAAAGCAACAATTTATCATCACCGCCGGTGTTGCTGCAAAGCGTCCTGAACTGTGCAACATGCTGGTGGGGATTACCCGTCCCCTTATACACATGAAATTTCGGTATTGTATAGCCCGGCGGGTACTTGATCTGATCGTACCAGCTCGGATATGGTCGTCCCGTTTTTACGACCTGACCGGCTACTTCGGTCGCCTGATGAACCCGTATCTGCTGAGCTATATATTCGTCTAAGTCAGCTTTGGAGATTGTCTCCTCCTTGGCTATTGACAGAGCCGGTGGAGGATTTGACGTTTCTCCCCTGTCATCTTCAAGGACGATCGGAGGATCTTCAGCAGGAGGATATTGTTGGATCATCATTCCCACCATGTCCTGGAACAGAAGGGCCATTCGCTTTATGTTGGCTGCCTGTTCCGCAGCCTCTTTATCCTTCTTCTCTAATATCCTGCGAAGGAATTCAGCGTCAGTTTCTTGCTCCTGGCGTTGATCAGAGGATGCTTCGGGGCTTTCTTTTTGCCCAGTGAGTACGGCCATCGCAGCCGGTGGAGGATTTGACGTTTCTCCCCTGTCATCTTCAAGGACGATCGGAGGATCTTCAACTGGAGGATCTTGTTGGATCATCATTCCCACCATGTCCTGGAATAGGAGGGCCATTCGCTTTATGTTGGCTGCCTGTTCCGCAGCCTCTTTATCCTTCTTCTCTAATATCCTGCGAAGGAATTCAGCGTCAGTTTCTTGCTCCTAGCGTTGATCAGAGGACGCTTCGGGGCTTTCTTTTGGCCCAGTGAGTGCGGCCATCGCGTTCATCATTTCTTGGAGCTTCTGCTGTTGCTCCTGAGCTTTGGTTACTGACCGTGTAAGCGGTCTATGACCTGTAGATGCACGGCCGTCCTCCTTCCCCGACGCCATGTATACAGTATGGACTATAATGCCCCCAGACTTAGGGCGTTTGGGCTCGCCGCCTTTGGCATTTGCCGCGGGCGTATGGACCTTCTCCGGCCTTCTTCTCTTGTGGGCCATTGAAGTTGAAGGTGCCGTTGCAGCGGGCATCCTGGCGGTTGTCGTCCTTTGCTGTTTGTCCGGACGGTTCTTTTCTTCCTGCACTTTCGCCCTTTTCTGTTGACGAGAGTGATCTTGGTCAATTACCGAGTCTTGAACCCTCCGCCAGACTTTATAAATTTTGGAGGACGGCCGTTGAGGGGGCTGCTCCAGCTTAGTTTCTGTAACCCTCTCCGCAGGTGGAGGAGATCTTTTTAGCGTAGCAGTCGGAGAGTTCTTACGTACCCTCCTTAGTGGTTCAAAGCTGTTCCCAGTTGGAGCAGCAGCATTAACTTCTACCACTGGAGCAGGTGGGGTTAGCCCTGAGGGGGAGTTGCCCCCGGCCTTCCTTACTCGGCGCCGGTGGCGACGTCGAGCGTGACGAGCCGTTGGGGCTTGTTCGGTGATAAGGACAACTTCGTCTTGCCCCCTGTCCGAATGAGGCGCTGCCGATGCCAGCCTCTTAAAGACTGATGTTGTCTTTTGAGTGGCGATGTTCAGTCTGTCAAAGACAGACCCTCGAGTAGGAGCAGGAGCCGAGATAGTCAGCCTTGAAAAGACTGACTCCTTAACAGGAGAAGCCGCCTTGATGACTTCAGGAGCAGAGGTAGCTGTCTTCCTCGGGACGGCCATTTCAGGGTTCATGGGCTTCTTGGCGGGCCCATCAGAGTTCTGGTTCAGCCTGGTAAAGACAGAGGCTGTCGGTTTAATATTGGACGACCTGTTGAAAGGGGCCGTTGTAGCAGTGAGCCGATCGAAGACCGATTTCTTGTGCGCTTCTGGTGCGGGCACTGGAATAGTGAAGCTTGCAGGCGGGAGCATGGACCCAAAAAACAGACCGGTGGTGGCCTGGGTCACTTGTTCCACCGGCATGGCAAGGATGGAGGCCGCTTGAGGCCCATAAGCTACACCTCGAGGTGAGGTGGAGCGTTGATTGCACTTGCATTTCGAGCAGCTCGAGCAGTTGGAGGCCATTGATGCTTGATTTCTGCGCCAGCAAAAGACCAAATCTTAGTAACTTGAAACCCCAAAGGCAGCCATTAACAAACCGCGATTCTTTCGCGAAAGACGACACACGAAGTGTGGAGTGGAAAGAGGAAAAGGTCCCACCGGGCGTGCCAGAATCTGTTCCCCTCCGAACGGCGGCCAAGATATGGACGTCTTGCCTGAGATTCGGGGCAGATGCTATTTGGTTTTATACGTCTACCTCTCCGAAGATTCCAAGTTGATTTATGACACCGTGTATCGGAGGTTTAGACGGATGCGGCCGATATAGCAGACTTCGTCAGATTCCCCCTCGCTTGAGGGGTTTTTGATTGTGGGGACGCTCTTCCCTGCAGGCGCAAGCCCCTGCAGTTAATTACGCTACCGCATCGCGATAACCACTTTCTCCTTCTCCAGAAATTTCATTTCGTATCGTGTGTATTTGTTTTGTTTGTGGATGCCCGTGGATTGTATACGGAGACTAAGTGATGCCGTCGCCCGTAGGACGTGGATTAGTCCAAATCCGTATTTACTTAGATTTGGGTTTGGTGTTTTAGTTTAAGGATACGTTAGCCATATTGAGGCTAAGATCAACTTAAACGTTCGTTAAGGATACGTTAGTCTGATTTGAGACTAAGATCGACTTAACGGAAGAGCATTTAGGGGCTCTTAATGTTCCAGTTTAGGGACGTAGTGGTCCATTTAATATATGGCCGTCGGGACCCGTCACCTCTCTGACGACGTTGAAGGATTACAACGACAGGTGTCTAAGGAGTTCGGAGATGTACCCTTGAACCAAAGTTGAATAGGGAATATGTAGTCCGATTGAATGTTTAAGGATACGTTAGCCAGATTTGAGGCTAAGATCAACTTAAACGGGATCGTTTAGATCCGACAAAAGAGCGTTTGGAGGCTCTATTGTTCCAGTTTTGGGACGTAGTGGTCCATGGGTAGTTTAGGGACATTGCGGTCCATTACCAGTTTAGGGACATGATGGTCCATGTTCCAGTTTAGGGACATGGTGGTCTATCGTTCCCATTTTGGGGACGGATATTAGTTTAAGGACGCATAAGTCCGTGAGTTTAAGGACGCTTAAGTCCATGGGTTTAAGGACCCCACAGTCCGTATCTTGGTTTAAGGACGCATAATTCCATGGGTTTAAGGACCCCACAGTCCGTATTGGTGTGTGGTTGTCGGGACCCGTCACCTCTCTGACGTCGTTAAAGGATTTCAACGATAGGTGTCAGAGGAGTTCGGAGATGTACCCTTGAACCGGATGTAAATTGATTTAAGAGAGCAGTCTTGCTCAGTCAATTTAATTTGAGGACTTACGGCCATGATTGGGCTAAGTCCAGTTGAGAATATTCAACGTTTTTATCTTTGGCCTATTAGGCTTGTGCTAGGGCTTTGCCCCTGCACTGCATTTTATTTTGGCCTGCTAGGCCTTTTTGATTTGGGCTCTGTCCCTTTTAAATGATGCACAGCTTCTGTTTTTATTTGGGCTCTGCCCTGCATTGCATTTAATTTGGCATGTTAGGCCTTTTTTAATTGGGCTTGGCCCTTCTGTAAATAATGCAGTGCATTAATTAAAACCGACAATGGCCATGTGGTCTGTCAGGCGCTTTGCGCCAATTATTGAGCGCAAGCGCATGTGGAGGTGACACGTGTCACGCTCTGGTGAGCGCAAGCGCAGTGCGCTGCGCTGTTGCGCTGCCGACACGTGGCGCGCTCTGGTGAGTTGCGCCAATTTCAGAGAGCAATGCTCTATCTTAAAAGCGCATAGCGCAAGTGGTTCTGGTGCTGACACGTGGCGCTCTATGGTGGCTTGCGCCAACCCAGGAGCGCAACAGTGCAGATTTGCAAGTGTAAGGCACTGTTTTAATTTCTTGATCCTATTTTGGATTCAAGAAAAGAATCTTTAAGATTCCAGAACCAATGGTTCATGAAAAAGCAATGCTTTGTCATTATTTATTTTTTATTGAAGATCATTGATCTTGTTCTTAGATCAATGATCTATTCAGAAGAAATTCTTCTTTTTTAAAGGGTTTTACTTTCTTTTTCCTTCTGAATTTCTTCTCAGAGTTCTTTAGAGTTCTCTCTCTGTTTCTAGAGTTTTTCTATTCTCTGTGTTCTCGTTGTTGTTCTTGATGTGTTTTTGAATTGGGGTCTAGGGGCCTTTATATAGTGCCCATTAATTTGTTAAATTTGTTAAAGAGATTCTTCTCTGAGTGATTTGGGGAATTTTCCCCACCGTTGGATCTTTGATCCAAGGGTTTCTGTTTTACAGAAGACAATCTTCTTGTTTTAACAAGAACAAAAAGATCTTACTGGAATTTTAATTCTGTTTGGCGCAGATGCATCAGCGCTTGACACGTGTCGCGCAGCGCACAGTGCAGCGCAACTGCGCTGTCACGTGTCGCGCAGCGCAACTGCGCTGACACGTGTCGCGCAGCACAGTGCTTGTGCTACTGAAGCGTTGCTTCCTTTAATTTTGTTTTAAATAGAGCCTTGCTCTGATTGGGCGCGCTGCCTTGGGCACTGCGCTGACGTATCAGATTTTGACACGTGGCGCGCTGCGCACGGAATTTGAAGCGTTGCTTCAATTTTTGAATTTTTGAAATTCAAACAGATCTTCGCTCTGATTGGGGGAAACAATCTTATAGGAGAGTTTTCTTCCTTACGAATCGAGAGGATCCGTAAGTGTTTAGTGAGATTGACATGTAGATGACGTATTTCCGAGACGGGATCATGTGGATGACGTATTTCCGCGACGGGGTCATGTGGATGACGTATTTCCGAAACGGGGTCATGTGGATGACGTATTTCCGAAACGGGGTCATGTGGACGATGTATTTCCGAAACGGGGTCATGTGGATGACGTATTTCCGCGACGGGGTCATGTGGATGACGTATTTTCGCGACGGGGTCATTTGGATGACGTATTTCCGAGTCGGGGTCATGTGGATGACGTATTTCCGTGACAGGGTCATATGGATGACGTATTTCCGCGACGGGGTCATGTGGATGACGTATTTCCATGACGGGGTCATGTGGATGACGTATTTCCGCAACGGGGTCATTTGGATGATGAATTTCCGCGACGGGGTCATTTGGATGACGTATTTCCAAGACGGGGTCATGTAGATGACGTATTTCCGCGACGGGGTCATGTGGATGACGTATTTCCGCGACGGGGTCATATGGATGACGTATTTCCGAGACGGGGTCATATGGATGACTTATTTCCGATACGGGGTCATGTGGATGACGTATTTCCGAGACGGGGTCATGTGGATGACGTTGCGTCTGTTGTAATGAGACGAATATCGAAATGGTCCCCAGGTTGTCCGGGAACCATCGAGATTTGGCTTCGCTTTCTGATGGAGCCTGGGGAGGGAAGGTGTGATTCCTTCTTAGTTTGCTCCCCTGGATTGTATACAAGGATTAATGTGATATCACCTGTAGGGCAAAAAGTTTTATTTTATATTTTTCTTTTCGCGATGCTCTATCATTTCAGCTTTTATATCGCGAAGGTCGCGATTGCCCAATCATTTCGGCTATTTTTCGCGGTGCCCAATCATTTCGGCTATTTATTTTATTTTTACTCGCTACTTTTTATTGCAAGTTGCCCAATCATTTCGGCTATTTTGCATGCATACATTTTTACTTGCTGATTTTGTTTGCAAGTTGCCCCATCATTTCGGCTATTTCGTATGCACGTATGGCTTGCTAGCTTTTCACTGCAAGCTTGGAATTAGACACCGATTTTGGCATCAGCACCGCTACAACTGGAATATTGCTAGGAGCGAATCATCATTTGCATCTGTCGATATCGAACAAAGGTGGCTAGCGAACAGGGTTAGGATCCTGTCGACTAAGGTTTTTGACTTCATGAGCCGTAAGGGTCTCATAAAAGTATTTCTCCCTGCGAGTCGTGAGGATCTCGTAGGTGCATTTTCTCCTTAGGAATCGTGAGGATTCCTAAGTGTATGATCTCTTATAAGTCGTAAGGATCTTACAAGAGTGTTTTCTCCTTATAAGTCGAGAGGGCTTACAAGGGGTTCACCGTGCGAACATATCCCTACTCACGGATGGGAATTTGTTAGGGAAATGTTTATTCGCGCCCGTGGATTGTATACAAGGGTCGGCATTGAGCCACTTGTAGGGTAAAATTGGAGATTGTGGTGGCTGCTTAAGAACAGGTTCAGATCCCTGTAGCTTAAGACTTTGAATCTTATGAGCCGTGAGGGTCTCATAAGAGGGTTCTCCTTACGAGTCGTGAGGATCTCGTAAGTGTAATTTCTCTTTAGGAATCGTAGGGATCCCTAAGTGTGTTACTCCCTTGTGAGTCGTAAAGATCTCACGCAGGTGGTTTCTCCTCACAAGGTCGAGAGGACCTTGCAAGTGTCTTTTAACGAGGTTGCGCCCTTTCTGGTTTTCACAAAACTCGCCGGTAGCCCTGCTGTTTTTACTCACGGAGCCCTTTCGGGTTTCATCCGTGCCCTTTTCGCTTATGGACATACCGTTTTTTCTTTTTTCTTTTTTTTAATTCTTCTTTTTTTTGTATCAGCCTTGGGATGCTGCAGTCCACAGTAGTTTATCGACGTCTCGGTCAACAGCTAGTTTTAGGACATAGTGGTCCATCGTTAGTTTAAGAACGTTTCGGTCCGTCGTTGGTTTAAGGACGTTTCGGTCCGCTATTGGTTTAAGAACGTTTCGGTCCGCTGTTGGTTTAAGGACGTTTCGGTCCGCTGTTAGTTTAAGGACATTTTGGTCCGTTAGCCGGTTACTACTTATAAAGTTTGGGCTTAGGAAGATAGCGAGCGGACATAGTCATCGTCATCTATCATTAACCTAGGCCGTGACTCGTCAGGCGCGGTATTTCTTTAGGAAGCGACCATTTATTGGCCTGAAAGGTCTTTCACCATGCATGTCCATGAGTAGATAAGTTCCACCCTGGTAGACCTTGTCTATGATATACGGGCCTTCATAGTTCGGCTCGAATTTCCCCCGCTTGGTGCGATTAGGGATCATAGGTCTTTTGACCACTAGCACGAGTTCGCCTTGGCGGAATGTCCTCGGCCTAGTCAATCTTTCGTATGAGTGCATCATCTTTGCTTTATAAGCCTCCATATTTTTGTTGCACTATGAGCCGGGTTTCATCAAGGGCATCGAGTTCCTCAAGCCGAAAGTGAGCATTCTCTTCATCCGTTAGCTCGTAGTGAACTGCCACTCGTAGAGAGGGTAGCTCTATCTCGAGGGGGAGTACCGTCTCTGTACCGAATACCAATGCGTACGGAGTTGTGTTTGTGGCCGTTTTGAACGTAGTTCGATACGCCCAGAGAGTTTCATGCAGTCTCTCGTACCAGTCCTTCTTATTTTGAGACACTGTCTTTTTCACGATCTTCGTCAAGGTCTTGTTAAAAGCCTCAGCTAGACCGTTAGCTCGGGGATTATAGACTGAGGAGTATCTCCAGTCTATGTTATGCTGTTGTGCGAAGCAGCTGATCTTGTGGCTTCTATAGGCTGGCCCGTTATCGGAGATGATCCGTCGTGGAGTTCCAAACCGATAAATGACGTGTGTCTTGAAGAAATGGAAGATATTCTCCGTCTTCACTTCCCTCAGTGGTACTGCTTCTGCCCATTTGGAGAAGTAATATGTTGTCGCCAAAATGAATCGATGTCCTCTGGACGATGCTGGTTCGATGGGGCCGATTATGTCAGTCCCCCACATTTCGAACGGCCAGCTAGCCACTGTTGGAAGTAGTGGATTTGGATGTTGATGGATAAAGTCCCCATGAATCTGGCATGAATGGCACTGCTTCGCGTATTCGAGGCAGTCTTGGATCATCGCGGGCCAATAATAACCCATCCGTTTGATCTTTAGCTTCATTTTCGGCCCGGCTTGGTGAGAACCGCAAAGTCCGTCATGAGTTTCTTGGACGACTTTCTTTGCCTCTTCAGGTCCCAGGCATCTTAGCCACAGAGAATCAAATGATCTCTTATACAGAGTATCATTGACGAAAGTAAAAGATAGAGCTCGTTTCATAAGCTGATGTCTTGAGGACGCATCTTCAGGTGTTCGACGGGATTTGAAATAATCTATAAAGACTTCTCTCCAATCCGTAACCTTTTCCTGGTCTTTATTTGCAGAGTCATTTGCTCGGTCGCTCCCTTTTCTTCGGACAACTCTGGAGATATTTCTGCCGGTGCAAGAACCCGACGACTTTGCACAACGATCTTCACGTCATCGAGGTTTTCGTTAACCAGTTCTTTAGCGAGCTTGGCTAATGCATCTGCTTTGCTATTTTCCACACGCGGTATACTTTCCAGGGTGTAGGAAGGAATTTGGGTCAGCAGTTGCTGCACCCTCTCACCGTACTTCACCAACTCTGGCTTGCACGTTTGGTAGTCGCCGTTTATTTGACTAACGACCAGGTGGAAGTCTCCGTATATGAGGAGGTTTTCAATTCCCATGTCGATGGCAATCTCGAGACCTGCTATCAAAGCTTCATACTCAGCTTCATTGTTTGTCCTCGGCTCTGTTAAGGAGAAAGCAAAGCGCATTATCCCTCCTTGTAGAGTTACGAAGATAAGGCCTACCCCTGATTTGATTATGGGCATGCATTGTTTGCGCTTCTTCATGGAAGATGCTCCATCGAAGTAAAGTTCCCACCGGGTATCATCCCTGTCGATTGTGTCAAACGCATGTTCGTCTGGCAGTTCGCAATTCAACGGAGAATCGGCAGGTATTGGAAGCTCAGCGAGGAAGTCGGCGATGGCCTGGCCTTTCACTGCCTTGAGAGAACGATAAGTTATCGAGAACTCCATCAATAGCAGGGCCCATTTAGCGAGTCGTCCTGTTAGTATGGCCTTTGACATCAAATACTTGAGAGGATCCACTTTTGATATGAGATGGACCTCATGCGCCAACGCGTAATGTCTGAGCTTCGTTACCGCGAAGATCAACGCCAGGCAGTGTTTTTCAATAGGGGAGTAGTTGCTTTCTGCCCCCAGGAGAACTCGACTCAAGTAGTAGAGGGCTCTCTCCTTCCCTTGGTCATTCTCTTATGCCCATAATGCGCCTAAGGAACCTTTAAGGGCGGTTGTATACAGAATGAGAGGTTTTCCTTTAACGGGAGCGGCCAGTACTGGCGGATTCTGCAGGTTTTGCTTGATTTCGTCCAGTGCGTTTTGGCATTTGCAATCCCAGACGAAAGGGGTTCCTTTCTTCATCAGGTGACTGTAAGGACGGCGCTTGCCTGAGAGATTGGCTATAAATCGCCGGATATACGCGAGTTTCCCTTGGAGAGACCGCAGTTGCTTAAGAGTTCTTGGCGGAGGCATTTCCATGATCACCTTGATCTTCGACGGATCTATCTCGATACCTCGGTGTCGAACGATGAATCCCAGGAATTTGCCCGAGAAAACTCCGAACGCGCATTTAAGAGGGTTCATTTTCAAGTTGTATTGCCGAAGGCGTTGAAATACGATCTTCAGATGCTCTAAATGTTCCTCGTATGATTTGCTTTTCACCACAAGGTCGTCGATATAACATTCGACGATTTCATGTATGAGGTCATCGAAGATCTTCGTCATGGCCCTCTGATAAGTGGCACCGGCGTTCTTTAGACTGAAGGGCATCACCTTGTAGCAGAATATGCCCAAAAGGGTCCGAAAAACAGTATGTTTCTGGTCTTCGGGATGTATCATTATCTGATTATATCCTGATGAGCCGTCCATGAAGGAGAAAACTTCATGAGTGGACGTATTATCTATCATCAGCTCGGTGACCGGTACTGGAAAGTCGTCCTTCGGGCTGGATTTATTGAGATCCCGAAAGTCCACACATATGCGCACCGTCCTATTCTTCTTCATCACTGAGACGATGTTGGCGATCCAGTCAGGATATTGGACCTCCTGGATGAAGCCGGAGTCGATTAGCTTCTTGACCTCGGTGTTGATACTCATCTCAAGCTCGAGCCGCATTCTCTTCGGTGCCTGTTTGATCGGCTTGACGTCCGGGGATATCGCCAATTTGTGTACAACAATCTCTGGATCTAGTCCTGGCATCTCAGAATAGTTCCATGCGAAGCAATCTTTATGCTGCATGAGCACGTCCTTTAGTGTAGCCACCCTTTCTTCAGACAACAGCTCACTGACGAACGTCGGCCGCGGGTCACTTGCCACCCCCAAATTAATTTTTCTGAGCTTGTCTGCAATAGTATATATCCCGTCTTCCAGCTCTTTTGGCGCCGGTGGAAATTCTGAGATTACCTCGTCATCATTGTTTTCGAAGCACCAGGGGAGTTCACCTATATCCTTGGGTTCTTCTTCCGACAACATTATCATATAACAAGTACAAGCTCGCTCCAAGACTGATGTTGATCCGGGTCTACCCTCGCGGCTTTGGGTTCATGCTTCTGCGGTGGGGTTACCCTCCAGCTACTGGATAGAGCGAACCTGCCTTGCTGATACTGATCTTCGACCCAGTCTTTAAATATGAAGCAGTCTTCGAGAGGATGTCCTATTGCCTTGTGATAGGAGCAATAGTCCGGGTGAGAGACTTCGCCTGCTTGCTCGGGGTGCTTAGACTCCGGGAGTGTCATCATCTGATATTTTATGACAAGATCAAATATCTTCCTTGTCTTGTCTTGGGGAAAAGAATATGCTCGACCCATATTTTTCATAAGAGACGAATCCGGACTGCTCAATTCCTGATCGCGTGGCTTCTTGGACCCGCTTTGTCACTGTCGAACGCCTTTCCCATTCTTTGGTTTGTTTCTGCCTCTGCGTCGGGCCTTTTGTACAACGGGTTGATAAGGAGGAGCATTTTCATTTTTCACAGCCTGTTGAAGGAGGCGTTGCGTTCTGGCTTTCTCATAGATGGCCATTTCGCAATTATGGTCGTTTCGAACCTTTTGACCTGCTTCCCTTATAAGCTTGTCCATTTGTTCTTCGAACGACGAACTGGGCATTTTCACGGCGGGAGCTCTTTCTGGTTCAGGGTTAGCATCTTCCCACAGAGCATCTCCTTCTTCATCAAAGTCATATATGACGTAGCGGTCGCGGAGTAGCTCCCGTTTCTTGGATTGAACATACCCAAGCCCGGTCGTTTCCATTCTCCCATTGGGCAACTTTCGCTAAGTTCCGGAAACGATCCAGATCCTGTTATAGAACCGTACTTGTCGCGCAGTTTGCTTAAGGGGTACACCTTGGCGTCTCAAGAGTCTCTTTAGTCTGTTCGTGTAATATCTAGGCAAACGGATGGGCTGGAGCCTGTCGAGTGTAGAATCCGCGCCCTGCCAGATTTCTTTCTCCACTTTGGTTTCCCCGGATCGGTAGAATAGGATCGCCTTTTCACCTTTTCTCCTGGGAGGGACGTAGAATGTCTGCAGTTCTTCCATACTGTAGGTATCAAGCGTGTCTAGTTCTTTATGATGGTTAGGCGGAACCATGGCAACTTGCAAACTTTGCTCTTCATCAGCGAAGGTTTGTATGGATGGCCGAGCAGAGAATATGGCATTGACCTCATCTTCCGAATCGCTGCCGAAGATCAATATAGGAGTGGACGATCCCGGCTTGCTGCACTGGGACGGACTTGAATAAACTATTTCTTCCTCCTCCTTAGTATCACTCCCGAAGACTGGAATAGCGCCCCGGTTCCCAGAGTACGCTAAGGTAGGCACGTGACATAGCCAACCATGCTACCTGTGGATAGGAATTATCCTTCCACAGTCACATTACGGCTGTAGAGATATAAAGAACAATAATAAACTATCTAACACGTGTCCATAAGCCAAATAAAACGAGTCAAGAATAAAAATAATGCGGAAGCAAAAGATCCAATACAAGAATAACTGGAATGTATGTCCCATAATGCGGGCTCACATCAGGAATGAAAATACTGAAAATAAAAGAACTAACTACTAACGAGTCCTCACTGCTCAGCCTGCTGACTGAAGTACTCCTGCTCGGACTGCAGCAAAGGTAAGGAATCTGGGCCATGCAAAACCCAGACGTCAGCGCGTCATAATATCAAGCAATAATATTAACAGGGGTAGTAAGACATGCAGGTATGAGTATGAGCAAGAATATAATGAGAATATATTAACAGTGAATGTGTCAGTATAAGTGACGTGCAGAGATATCTAAACTGTGCTTCGGGGTTATCTATTCTAAAGCCTTCGAAACCAAGTAATGTACTCCTCATCGTAACCCATCGGTGATTATTCCGTAACGCCCGGAAAACGGCAAACAATGGGTATTCCGTAACGCCCGGAAAAACAGCAAACAATGGGTATTCCATAACGCCCGGAAAAACGGCAAACAATGTGTATTCCATAACGCCCGGAAAAACGGCAAACAATGTGTATTCCGTAACGCCCGGAAAAACGGCAAACAATAGGATGGCCCTTTGAGTTACGTTCGGTCACAATACTGATTTCCCCATACCCCCAAGTTATATATATTCAAGTCAAGTATTAAATAATCTAGCACTAATGCCAACACATGATCAGGCAGGTACAGGTTTGTCTGGATAGACAACAGGAACGGTCCGTAAGGACAACAGGTCAGGTTTGTTGGCATTAGACACAAGATCAGGTAACAGGTAAGATCATGGTACATCATGTCAAGCCAGGTAATGTATAAAGGTGTCATGCCATGTCAAGAGTTGTACGGTACCATGTCATGTCAAGTAATGGATGTAACAAGTCATGTCAGGATGTACAAGATATCATGTGGGTGCGCACAATCACACTAACATAAGCATGTGTATACATCGCAAGCATGGGTACTAATAGAATCAACAATCTGGAACTTGTAACGTGAAATGCAATCAGGTATAAATTAAGGTATGGAGATACACAGTTATCAATTGGGTTTAAGGGATAGTTTCAACATTACATGAATACAGTATAATAAATATGGATGTTAAAATCAAGTTAATATGTACCAAGAGATGCAATGATTTGTATAATACGTTCAATGGATGCAATTATAACTAAAACAGGTTAAAGATGCACACGGGTGTCCAATAGATTAAAACTATAGAAAGGGTACCATAAGCTATGTAAATGGTTACCATGTGATTTAAAATCTAAATGTGGTCACTAGGTTTAGTAAACTAAATGCAACAGTTAGGTTTCACGTCCTGAATCTAAAATATGTAAACGGAACATCGCACTGTTAACTTGGAACTCATGACTTTAGATTCTATCTATAGATTTAATATGAAATTAAATAAATAAATATAGGAATATCATGAATAGCATGTAGCAAGTTTCACTTGCCTTGACGGATCGCGAAGCGGTAAACGGAACGTCACGCGTCGGCGGGAAAAGTCGCGACGCGCGCACGGTACACGGAATGAACCCAAACCACGCATAATGGGATCACATGGGTCAGATGTCCTCGCTGGGTTGCCGGGATCGTCGCCGGCACGGTCGGATTCTGGCAAACCAAGAAAACAGTAAGCAACTAAAGAAAATGCATGAAAGGAAGAAGAAGAGAAGAGGAGAAGGAGGATGGAGAGGAGGGAGGAGACTCACTGTGGATCCTCAACAGCTGCGAGGTTGTCGATGACGTCGACGGAGCTCTGGCGAACAACTGCAGAGGACAGCGGCGATTAGAGGAAACTGAAAAGAACAGAAAAGAAAGGAAGAAGGAAAGAAGGAGAAAGAAGGAGAAAGAAGGAGAGGAGAGGGAGCAATGCTCACCGGGGTGCACAAAGGCCAGGGACACGGGGACAAGGTCACCGGCGGCGACGGGAAGTGGAGGTGGTGGAGATGAGTGTGGGTGCAGGCTCTCGGTTTTCTGCAGATGTGCAGGACGGCTCAGTGGGGAGGACGAAGATGGAGGCGAAGGAGGCGAAGGCGCGGAGATGACGAGGTCGAGAGCCTCGTCGTCGGCTGTGTGCGACGAGGAGGAGAGGCGGCTAGGGTTTAGGTGATGGGTTCGCAGAAGAACGAGGATGAAATATATATAAAGAGGGGAGAGAGAAAGATTTTTGCGAGAGGGGGGAGAGAGAGAAATTCTGAGAGAGAGAAGAAGAGAGCGAGACGGCCACGACAGGAGAGAGAGGAAGAGAGAGATAGAGAGAAAGAGAGAGATCGAGAGGAGAGAGAGAAAGGGGAGGAGAGATAAATTTGTTTTCTTAGCGGGGGAGAGAGAAAGAGAAAGAGAAAGGGGAGAGAGAGAAACAGCGAAGGAAAGAGAGATGGAGAGAGGTGTGGGGCCCGGCATCAGTAAGGAAGAAATGTGATTGGCTCGTGGGGGTTAAAAATGGTTTTAGAAAAATTTATAAAAGATTTTCAATATACTAGAGAAATCATTTCGTTGGCTGGGAAAAATAGAGGAAAGAGATTTCCATCATAAAATATTTTCTACAGTTACCTTAGCTGAAAAAAATAGATTAAATGAATTTAAAAATATTTAAATAATTAGAATTTGGCGGGATACAAAATAATTCAGAAATGCGCCCGGGTCGGATCCAAAATTTTGGATTTGAAATATGAAAATTATTAGCAAGTTCCAAAAATTGAAATGAAGGATTTTGTAACAAAAATGCATACCCCCAAGAACGGACGCACGTACGTGCGCGTTGATTAGTTCAAAAGTATTAAGTTAACCGTAATCAGAAACGGCGTCGCTTTGCAGCTAGCCGGTGAATACGGGTCGATCCACAGAGATGTGTAATTTTCTGATTTGCGTTTTCACGAGTTGATTCCGATGGTGGTTTGGTTTTTGTTGAATGATTTTAAGAACTAAGTTGTATGCTGGTTAAGGAACTTGTTAGGGTTAGGTTTAAAGTAGGGTTTGATAAGATGGGTATTTACACCTCTTTCAATGCTTAAGATTAAAACCTTTTTTAGAAGTTATAACAATTATTAGCAAAGGGGATTAGGATGATTGGGAAGAAACGAAGTTTCTTCCTCTTGATCCTTGTCCGTCCTTTCCTACTAATTGCTATAACCTTCATGGACGTCATGCATGTCCGGTCCTTTATACTACGGTGTCACCGTTACCTCATGGGTAGGGTGCCGTAGGGAGCGGATCATGCATGCGTGCATGAAGTTCTACTTATGAAAATTATTCGCATTGAAAGAGCTGAGAGATATTCATCTCTCAATCCCTCCCTTTATTCGTAACCCTAACAAGCGAGGAAACTACTCACTCATTAGGGAGATTATCAGCAATATCAATTTGAGGTTCATTATTAAATCTAAATTGTATTAATTTCCTACTGCAGTTTTAAAAGATTCTGTACTATAATTAACTAAGGCAAGCAATGACTTATCTACGGCAAGAATAAAATTATAGATCTAGGGCAAATAATGAAATTATAACTAAGGCAGGAATTAAAAATAGAAACTTACAGGAATGATGCTCTTTTTCTCCCAACAATTCTGAATTTTATTGATTGAAAAGAGGCATCCTTTTTACAGATTTGTGAGTACAATTTATAAGTGAACAGGGGAGCTAGGGTTACAGACTCTCGCACACACTATTTTACAGATATGCCCACTGAAAATCCCAACACCTGCACCGACACACCGACAGAAGAAATTTCCACCGACACGGGTTCCATACGGCCGCGAAACCGCGGCAATGATGGGCCTTGGGCCGCGGTTCCGCGGCCCTTTGGTGAGCTCAGCTCACCATCTTTTCTGGTCTTCATGCTGGGTATTTGGGCTTATTTATTCTTCACCATTTTTCTTTGTTTGGCTTCTTGGTCTTTTCCAGATCTTCGGTGAAAAACTTGTAAGGATCTTTTGACCGTTCACTTTGACATTTCGGACTGCATTGCCTTATACAATTGTAAATTGTTCTTCGTGACTAGGATCCGTCTACTTGTTGGTCAAAAGTCTCTTTTTTGTATCATCTTTTGTCTTTTCTCACTGTCTTCGCTCCAAGAGCCTGTATCCTGTAACATGCAACAAACGTGCATCAAGAGTACCTGTTTACTTATAAAATGAAATAAAAATGGTGCTTATGAATTGCAATATTATGATATGAACAAATACCCCCAAACTTACCTTTTGCTCGTCCTCGAGCAAACTTATTATTTTATTTATTCTCGATAAAAACCTAGCCTAACCGCACTTTCGCAGGGAAACGCGATTGCACTGAGCACGTGCAACAAGCCGTTAAACCTTTAGATGTCCCTAGTAGGAGGAGTGTTGTCTCCTGAGGGTTTTCAGTGGATTACACCCACAAAATCTTATCAATTCGGTTTCTCGACTTTTGTTCTTCAATTAGGTTTTCTAACAAGGAATTCTATTATCGTCGACCTGCAAATTATCCACCCATATTTTTCACACTTCCTCATAATTTAACTTAAGATTATATATGTTCTATAGAATTACTTAGCTTTCGGCATCTCTTAAGTTTTCCCTCTAGGGTTTTATCTCCGCTTAGGAATTTCTATCAACTCTACTAAAGATACAAGTTCTATTCTTCATTCCTTTCTCTTATCTAGACTCTAATCACATATCCCCACGTGTGTGTAAATATCACCCCTACACTTGGAAATTCAAATCAAGCAATCGTACTCTCGTCCATTGTCCAAAGCACTTATTAATTGGTGGATTTCGCTTACACATCCTTCATGCGATCGTTAATACTTCTTGAGGTACCAACAACCGATTACAAGATGCGTTAGCACTTTAAAGCATACTTCCTAGTTTTGCAACACCCAAGGCTTTTAGCAGTGACTCCCAAACCAGTTGGTCTAAGGCACTAGGTGATGAAGCACCCTCGCTAAATATTTTTTCTATGTTTTAGCCTTAAGTAATCACAAAACCAGTGTCCATTTTTTTCCATTCCCCTTTTTCTTTTTATTTTCTTCGTACTAAGGACTTTTAGACAAGAGCAATTCAAGGTCTCTTCTACTATTCCAAGTTTCAAGGTGCGTGATTGTGCAAATTGTAGTGTATGTGTTTTCAGACTCTAGATTTAAGTTAGGAATTATTTTTCGAACTTATACTCTAATAAAAGTTTCAATACTCTTCTTTCGTTTCGACTTAGCCCAAGAAGTGAACCCAAAATTTACCTATTTCTAAATAACCTACAAAGATATATACTTTCTACCATTAAACTGTAAGAAAGGTTATTTTTAGGGTTTTTTAATTTGCTAAGTCTGAGATCTAGTTTTTCCTAGCCAGTTAACCTATTTATCAAACTCAAGTCAATTAACCAGAATTGAATACATTTTTGAAATTTTTCAATTTTTATGGGTTTTTCTTTTTCTAAAATTTTTTATATTTTCAAATTTTTCAAATTTTTATGATTTTTTTATATAAAGATGTAATGCAGAAATTAAATATGCAAAAGGAAAAGAGAAATATATACAATATGCAATGCAAAAGATACTATATACATTACCCTCTCCCCCAAACTTGAGCAAAGCAGTGCCCTCACTGCCCGGCCCCACGTCGCGCTCGTGAGCGTGAACGTGATCGTTCCCCTCTAGCCAAAAGTGTTTGAATTCCCCTCTCAATTTCCGTCAACCGACGGTCGTGATCTCGTGCTGTCGCCCGAAACTCATCCCTCAAAGAATCAATTCTTCTCACTGTTCTCCGCATCAATCGTGCATGCTCCTGAGGGGTTAGTTCTTCCCCGCTCGATGTCGAGCTCGAGCTAGGGGTGTGTGCGGGAATATTTTCTGCCGGTTCCGTTCGTGTCCAAATATCAGTAAGTCTAGAGTAGGACGACGTAATGCCCTCTACGAGTGGTCGAACCGGAACACCGTCTAGCATGAATGAGTCAAATTCCTCGACGGGGAGGAAATAACGGCAGAGTTGGGTGACAAGCATGGGACACGGGTAGACGGTACCTCATTTCCCCCTACCTATAGACTGGAGCAATACAGTGCACATGTCGAACCG
The DNA here is from genome assembly GCA_030015575.1 of Agapanthus africanus. Taxonomy (NCBI): domain Eukaryota; kingdom Viridiplantae; phylum Streptophyta; class Magnoliopsida; order Asparagales; family Amaryllidaceae; genus Agapanthus; species Agapanthus africanus. The sequence continues at coordinate 967,225,035 of CM057338.1, forward strand.
TGGATTTTTCGTCATAAGTGTATGTACGACATGTAATGAAGGGGTGAAAAAAGTCGTGTTGTGCGAACTACCAAAGATATTGTTTTGTGCCCACCGGTACACAGTAAAAACGTTCGCGAAAAGGGTCCGTGCTTGGATACCCTTACGCGGCTCTCGTGCGCAGTCATTCCCCATGATGGGCATATAATCCTCAAAGTGCAATGGGTGTTCATGTGCGGGTACACGTGGTATGAGTGTAACCTCGTGGATCATATCCCTATCAATGTGAATTACACGATCTCCCCAATTTATTTTAATGTACCCTAAGTTGTCTAAACTATTATCCTCCATTGATTCATAAAATAGGGTAACTAGGTTAGGTAGGGCAAACGCAGAGGAGTGATTATAGAGCAGGAAATTCCAGCCCCTCTGCTCTATTTCATGCGCAAAATAGCTACCGTACAATTCGTGTGTGAAAACCGGGGGAAAATCCCTCTCAAATTGCATTTTATGTGCCATATAGATTTTTCAGAAAAAAGTATGCAAGAAACAGAGAGGAAAAACTCAGATTTACCTCCCCTGAAAATTTCAGGGGGCGACGACACCAGAAGGCGGCGGAAGCGCGGCGGGAGGCGGCGGATGCGGCGGAATCGCGGCGCTTTGGTGGCGGCGCGTCGGGATTTTTCTGGAGATGACAGGAGGCGGCGGCTAGGGTTTTTTAGAGAGAAAATATTAGAGTTATGAGAACGGGAGGGTTCGGCTCTCTTTAAATAGAGGGGAAAAAAAGGTTATTTGAAGAAAACACCCTCAAAAATGAGGAATTTATTTGTAAAAAATAAATGTCAGCTCTTAATTCTGAAAATTTGCAATTAGGTCCAAAAAATATTTTTTATTTATCATTTTTTTTATATATATTTTTTATGGTATTTTGGGATTATATATTTACAAATTATATACACACCCCCAAACTTATTTGAAATAATGTTTTGGAAAAAAAAGAAATTTGGGGGTGAAAGTGGAGGAAAATCACTCGGTGTAGATCGGCTCCTGCAAGAACAGGAGCTTCTCCGAAGGGTCCGCTGTGAAGAACGGTTTCAGTCGATGCCCATTCACTTTGAATAAGGTACCGTCTTCAGGATTTTCAAGATCAACCGCACCATGCGGATAAACGGTGCGGACTACAAAAGGTCCCCTCCATCTGGAACGGAGCTTGCCGGGATGATAATGTAACCGAGTGTCATAAAGTAAAACCTGTTGACCAGGTTCGAAAGTTTTTCGCAAAAGATGTTTATCGTGGAACACCTTAGTTCGGTTTTTAGTAATTAGGGCATTATCATATACCTCATCCCTCAGCTCCTCTAGTTCATTCAATTGCAGCTTTCGATTGCTGCCCGCATCTCCTAACTATAGATTCAGCTCCTTGATAGCCCAAAAAGCTTTATGCTCAATCTCCACTGGGAGGTGGCAAGCCTTCCCGTAAACAAGCCGGTATGGAGACATACCGAGATCGGTTTTATATGCAGTACGGAAAGCCCATAGTGCATCAATTAGTTTAAGTGACCAATCTTTACGGTTTTTGGAAACCGTTTTCTCCAAGATTTGCTTTATTTGCCGATTTGAAACCTCGGCTTGCCCACATGTTTGGGGGTGATATGGCGTTGACAGTTTGTGGGTGATAGAGTATTTACGCATTATGGACTCGAAAGTCCTATTGCAAAAGTGAGAACCATTATCACTTATTATCGCCCGAGGGTGCCCAAATCGAGAAAATATGTGTTCTTTAAGAAACCGAATGACAACCTTATTATCGTTCGTTCGGCTGGGCACCCACTTTGAAACATAGTCAACCGCCAAAAGAATGTACACATTTCCAAAAGAGTTAGGAAATGGTCCCATGAAATCTATACCCCAAACATCAAAAATGTCCACAATAAAAATAGGTTGGAGCGGCATTTCGTTTCTCCGCGATATCCGGCCCAAGTGTTAGCACCGGGAGCAAGTTTTGCAATATTCAAATGCATCCTTAAAGAGTCGTGGCCAATAGAAACCACACTGCAAAACTTTTTCGGCTGTCTTCCTTGGGCCAAAGTGCCCGCCACATGCTTGATCGTGGCAAAAAGACAGCACGCTCTTGACCTCACTTTCAGGTACACACCGACGAATGATTTGGTCGGAACAGTATTTAAAAAGATAGGGTTCATCCCAGTGAAAATGCTTGACTTGGGATAAAAATCGAAGTTTATCCTGTTTCGACCAATCATTAGGTATCAGGCCGGTAGCTAAGTAGTTTACAATGTCGGCGAACCATGGTTCGCAAGAAACGGTCAAGAGTTGCTCGTCGGGAAAAACATCAGTGAATGGAAGATCGAGCGTGGGCGAAGAAGGAAGTCGTGATAGGTGATCAGCTACTACGTTTTCACATCCTTTTTTGTCCTTAATGACAAGGTAAAATTCTTGTAATAAAAGGATCCAACGTATTAGCCTTGACTTAGCATCCTTCTTCGCAAAAGGTGGCGAAGAGCTGAATGATCAGTATATACAACGACTGGAGAGCCAATTAAATAAGGTCGAAATTTTTCGAGTGCAAACACAACAGCTAAAAACTCTTTCTCTGTTGTTGTGTAGTTAAGTTGGGCCTCATTTAGTGTTCGGCTAGCATAATAAATCACGTGCGGCATTTTATTAATGTGCTGTCCAAGAACAGCGCCAATTGCAAAATCTGATGCGTCGCACATGATTTCGAAACGGTGCGTCCAGTCGGGAGATGAAAGGATGGGCGCAGAGATGAGGGAATGTTTCAAAGACTCGAATGCTTCAGTGCAAGTGGAGTCGAAAGCAAAAGTTGTGTCCTTGGCCAGTAAGAGAGTCAAGGGTCTAGCGATCTTGCTAAAGTCCTTGATGAACCGTCTGTAAAAACCGGCGTGGCCAAGGAAGGCTTTGATATCTTTGACGCATTTCGGGGGAGGGAGGTTAGAAATCACTTCGATTTTTGCTCTGTCAACCTCGATGCCGTTTTGAGAGATGACATGTCCTAAGACAATGCCCTCTCGTACCATGAAATGGCACTTCTCCCAATTCAATGTTAAGTTCTTATCCCTGCAGCGGGTAAGAACAGCGTCAAGATGCCGTAAACACTCGTCGAAGGAGTCGCCAAAGATGGAGAAATCATCCATAAAGATCTCCAAGAACTTTTCGACCATGTCTGAAAAGATCCCCATCATACACCGCTGAAATGTCACGGGTGCATTGCATAACCCAAAGGGCATGCGACGATAAGCAAAAGTGCCAAAGGGACAAGTGAATGTTGTCTTGTCTTGATCCTCTTTGGCGATGGGGACTTGGTTGTAACCAGAATAGCCATCTAGAAAGCAATAGAACTCGTGCCCTGCCAATCGCTCGAGCATTTGGTTAATGAAAGGTAAAGGAAAGTGGTATTTCCTTGTTGCGGCATTGCGTTTCCTATAGTCTATGCAGACTCGCCACCCCGTTTGGGTGCGAGTGGGAATTAACTCATTTGCCTCATTGGTAATGACCGTAATGCCCGATTTCTTTGGCACAACGTGGATTGGGCTAACCCATTGGCTATCCGAGATAGGGTAAATGATACCACTATCCAGACACTTGACAATCTCCTTCTTAACAGCCTCTTTCATGATGGGGTTGAGGCGTCTTTGTGGATCCCGTGCCGGCTTGGCATCATCCATTAAGTGTATATGATGTTCGACTATGAGGGGACTAATCCCCTTAATGTCCGCCATAGACCAGCCGAAAGCTTGCCGATTATTATGTAAGACCATCAAAAGAGCCTTCTCTTGCTCAAGAGCTAGAGAGGCTGATATAATGACGGGTAAGGTCTCATTATCACCTAGATAAGCATATTTTAGGTGCGACGGGAAAAGATTCAATTCGAGTTTAGGAGGTGAAACAATAGATGGTGATAATGGGGTAACTGTTTCAAACTCGAAGGATTCCATCAAAGGCTCAAACCGAGTGTACGCAACAGAGTCGGATTGTTCGACTAACTCATCCGAAAAAGCAAAAGACTCCAAATCAGGTGATGAGTCTTCAAAGTCGTCAACGAAGGTAAAACACTCAAAGTCGTTATCCGCTGTGAAAGCTGTGTCGGATTCTAGGAGGAACGCACTAGTGGCGTTAACATTGCTGTGATCGAACAAAAAATTCTCGAACTCACAGTCCTCCTCCGCGATCTCATTGATCGAGCAAACATCGAGTACACTAGCATTAGGCTCAGCAGGCTGACTTCCCAACTTGAAAATATTGAGCTCAATTGTCATATTGCCGAAAGATAGGTTCATTGAACCATTACGACAATTGATCACTGTGTTGGAAGTTGCCAGAAATGGTCGACCAAGTATTACCGGAATTTGGTTCCGGGGGTTAGCGACAGGTTGTGTATCCATCACGATAAAGTCAACGGGGAAAATGAAATCCCCTACTCTAATTAACACATCCTCCAGCTCTCCCCTAGGATGGGTTATTGACCGGTCGGCCATTTGGAGAGTACAGTGAGTGGGCTTAAGCTCTCCAACGCCCAATTGCTCGTACACAGAATAGGGTAGCAAATTGACACTCGCACCAAAATCTAATAGTGCTCTATTGATATTCTTGTCCCCAATTGTTATCGAAATGGTAGGACAACCGGGGTCCTTTTGCTTTGGGGGTAAAGAATTTACAAGAGCATCACTAATAGCACTAGCCACAAAAACTTTCTTTGGCACTTACGACTTCCTCTTTTTGGTGCATAAGTCCTTTAAAATTTTTGCATATGAAGGAACTTGTTGGATTGCATTCAAAAGAGGGATATTTATGCTAACCTGTTTGAACAACTCAACAATCTTTTCCATCTGTGGAGTTGGTTTATTGGATCTCAACCGATTAGGAAAAGGAACATTTTGAAAGGTGGTTGAGTCCAATTTTTGCGGATCAGATTGTCGAGTTGGAACGGCTCCCCGTGTAGATGTGTTCGTGTTGTGAGAATTTGGTCCGTTCGAGTTAGAAGAAGTGGAGCCGTGTGAAGGGTGGAGAATAGGCTCTAAAGAAGAAGGTGAAGAAGATGAAGAAGGGCCACCGGCAGGGGTGTCATTGTCAATTTCCACATTGTTTTGCAACACTTTTCCCGATCTCAACGTGGTCACCGCATTTACATTATGATTCTGCTATTGATTTGCAGCATGTGCGTGACCGGGGTTGGGCAGTGGTTGAGACGGGAGTTTTCCTTTTTCATGCTCGCTCAAAGCTGCATTGAGTTGTGCAATTTGTGCCTCAATAGATTTGATACTTTGATCGTGTGAGGCACTATTTTACACCAAAGATTGAATAGAAGTCTCTAGTCTTGCTGTAGACTGTGTAGATTGCTTAAGGAACGCATCTAGACTTCTTTCGAGCGAGCTGACCTTATCATTATTAGGTTGAACATAATTGTTTGGCTGGTAAGCATTGTTAGGCACAAAATTGTTAACCTGATTAGGGTAAGGTTGCTGTTGAAAAGGTTGCTGTTGAAATTGAGTTTGTGAAGGTGCTTGTTGTTGTTGTGGAGGAGGAGGTCTTTGAAAATTGTTATTTCCTTGGAATTGTTGATTTTGGTTCCAAGCGAAATTTGGGTGACTCCTCCACCCCGGATTGTATGTCGAAGAGTAAGGATCGTTTCTTTGTCGTTGCTGAAATGCAGCGTTGACTTGATCCTGTCCTTGAGTAGATGCATTATAAGGACACTCTTCGGTTAGGTGCGATGGATCCGCACAACAAGCACAGACAGTTCGTGGGGGCATAACAGGGGCAGGAGAAGACGACGAGATTTTGGTCTCAATCGCTTCTAGCTTTTTGGTAAGAGCGGCCATCTCGGCCTTCATAGCAATTGACATTTCCACTTGATGTACACCTGCCCTAGATTGACCACTAGAAGAAGATGAGATGGTCTTGGTACTCTACCACTGAATTGTTTGCTCACTAAGATCCTCAAGAAACTGCCATGCTTCGTCACTAGACTTGGAGAGAAAATGACCTTGACTTATGGTTTCTAGCAACTGCTTCGTTGCCGAGTTCAATCCCTCGTATAATGTTTGGCAAAGTTGCCAACTTTCGATCCCATGATGAGGGCATTGAACGAGTAGGTCCTTGAATCTCTCGAAGCACTTCCAAAAGGGTTCGGAAGGAAGTTGTGAGAATTGAATTATTTCATTGCGGATTCTGGCAGTTTTGTGATGAGGATAGAACTTTTTCAGTAAAGCTTTCACAAACTCATCCCAATTTCTAATGGAATATGATGCGGTGCTGTATAGCCACTTCTCGGCTAGGTCACATAAGGTGAAAGGAATGACCCTTAGCCTTATAGCGTCATCACTTAATTGGGTTGTTTTCATCATAGCGCACACATTTTGGAATTTATTGATAAAGATATATGCATCTTCAGATTCCAAACCATGAAATTTTGGCAGCATATTGATGAAATGTGGTTTTATTTCAAAATTGTCCCCATTTGCCGGTGGGGGTGAAAGACAGGTAGGTAAAGAAGTGCGGATGGGGTAAAAGAGATCCTGGAGCGCAACTCGTGCGGGCGCTTCAACAGGTGGTTGGTTCGGGTTATTCGCACCTAACGGAGGTGGAATCCTTCCCGCCGGTAAGGTATTGTTGGGGTTGAATCCCGACATGCCTTCGAAAGAAGAATTTGAAGGTGTAGGTAAGAAAGTGGACGGAATGTCGACTTCGGTGTCGAAGGGTTCGTCGGTCGGTACCAACGAAACACGGACTAATCGGGCGTTAGTATCCCTAGTCCAAAGTGACATACACTAAAGGGGCAGTGCAGTCAGAAAAAAAAGACAGAATATGGGGGTAAGATAACGTCAGTGGAGGGAAGTGGTGGAAGTGAGTTGCAAATTTTCTTAGCGACAAGTTGCAAGTTTGAAAATATTTTTCTCTTTTTTTTTATATGTGAGAGTTTTGCAAAAAAGGTTTTTGGAAATGGACTCGTGACACAAATGTATCAACCACACATGCACAATCAGGCCTAGATCTAGGGTCACCTAGGTCTGCTAGACAGCTCCTAACTAGGGCTAGAAATAGGACCTCAAACCGCCTCTTCACCGACAAGTACGGCCAGGTAAGTGGGAAGGAACCACCACTACAGTGGGCCTAATTAATAACCACTAGCCTAAACACCGCAAGGTCAGTTAGGATAAACGGTCGATGCCTATACTAGTCCTTTTCCTATTGAGCTCGATGTCCTTAGGTCTGAGTCTAATATTTTTTAATTAATTGTGGTCAATGCACATGCTTTAGGTGTTTTCTGGGGTCCTGGGAAGGGTGATGAAATCCCCACCCAATCTGAGTTTGGTCAATTAGCCCCTTAAAGTCCGATTAAATTATGCAAAACAATAGAATTCACTTGCAATCAATTTTTAGCGCGGCGCAAAGAAACCTGCAGAAAATTCTGTTATTTAGAAGGGGGAGAAAGATTTTTTTTAGCGCAAAGAATTCCTGCAGAAAATTTTTTTACAGAGAGATATATGAGGTTGCAAAGGGGAGAATGAGAGATCAAACCATGTAAAATTGATGCGCTGACGTGGCAATTGCGCGGCGGAACCGCGGTCTGGGACCCTCCTATGCGGCGGAAGCGCGGTCAGTTGAGCAGATCAGGCTCTGAAAAAATTTGTGCTGCTCTGTACTTGCAATTCCTCTCTGTTCTTATGTACCAACTTCTGTTTTGCCCTCTGTAAATTTCCAGATTCTCAATCCTTCGCTGTTCGTGCAAGATTCAAGCCATAAAACCCTTCAAACAGATAAAAACCGCTAAAATGTTTTTGTATTTTTCTATTTTCTGATTTTTATGACTTTTAAGATTTATATCAACCCGAAATTACACAAAAGAAAGATTACGCGATCCCCGGCAACGGTGCCATTTGATTAGTTCAAAAGTATTAAGTTAACCGTAATCAGAAACGGCGTCGCTTTGCAGCTAGCCGGTGAATACGGGTCGATCCACAGAGATGTGTAATTTTCTGATTTGCGTTTTCACGAGTTGATTCCGATGGTGGTTTGGTTTTTGTTGAATGATTTTAAGAACTAAGTTGTATGCTGGTTAAGGAACTTGTTAGGGTTAGGTTTAAAGTAGGGTTTGATAAGATGGGTATTTACACCTCTTTCAATGCTTAAGATTAAAACCTTTTTTAGAAGTTATAACAATTATTAGCAAAGGGGATTAGGATGATTGGGAAGAAACGAAGTTTCTTCCTCTTGATCCTTGTCCGTCCTTTCCTACTAATTGCTATAACCTTCATGGACGTCATGCATGTCCGGTCCTTTATACTACGGTGTCACCGTTACCTCGTGGGTAGGGTGCCGTAGGGAGCGGATCATGCATGCGTGCATGAAGTTCTACTTATGAAAATTATTCGCATTGAAAGAGCTGAGAGATATTCATCTCTCAATCCCTCCCTTTATTCCTAACCCTAACAAGCGAGGAAACTACTCACTCATTAGGGGATTTATCAGCAATATCAATTTGAGGTTCATTATTAAATCTAAATTGGATTAATTTCCTACTGCAGTTTTAAAAGATTCTGTACTATAATTAACTAAGGCAAGCAATGACTTATCTACGGCAAGAATAAAATTATAGATCTAGGGCAAATAATGAAATTATAACTAAGGCAGGAATTAAAAATAGAAACTTACAGGAATGATGCTCTTTTTCTCCCAACAATTCTGAATTTTATTGATTGAAAAGAGGCATCTTTTTTACAGATTTGTGAGTACAATTTATAAGTGAACAGGGGAGCTAGGGTTACAGACTCTCGCACACACTATTTTACAGATATGCCCACTGAAAATCCCAACACCTGCACCGACACACCGACAGAAGAAATTTCCACCGACACGGGTTCCATACGGCCGTGGAACCGCGGCAATGATGGGCCTTGGGCCACGGTTCCGCGGCCCTTTGGTGAGCTCAGCTCACCATCTTTTCTGGTCTTCATGCTGGGTATTTGGGCTTGTTTATTCTTCACCATTTTTCTTTGTTTGGCTTCTTGGTCTTTTCCAGATCTTCGGTGAAAAACTTGTAAGGATCTTTTGACCGTTCACTTTGACATTTCGGACTGCATTGCCTTATACAATTGTAAATTGTTCTTCGTGACTAGGATCCGTCTACTTGTTGGTCAAAAGTCTCCTTTTTGTATCATCTTTTGTCTTTTCTCACTGTCTTCGCTCCAAGAGCCTGTATCCTGTAACATGCAACAAACGTGCATCAAGAGTACATGTTTACTTATAAAATGAAATAAAAATGGGGCTTATGAATTGCAATATTATGATATGAACACGCGTAGCCGTCCAAACACGTCTGTTTCACTGAACGGGACGAGAACACGATGCAAGGACGCTACCACAGGGTTAGGGGTATCAAGTAGGCCATGTCATGTATTTTTAAATTATTTTAAGGGACTTAAATTGTTATATGCAAAATATGTGATGCTAGGGTATTTTGAAACAATAAGCTCAAGCAAGCGTGTCGAATACAAAGTAAACTACCGTTCGCATCCACACAGTAAAAGAAATAAACATCACAACAACACATACGGCTATAGAAAATTGGTATAACAGAACTCGGTTGTTACATTATACCCAACTACAAAAAGAATTTCGTTCTCGAAATTCCAAAACAAGAAAGGATAAACAATCAATCTAAGAAAAGATGGGGAAACTTCTGCCGGATTTCATCTTCTCGTTCCCAAGTTGACTTTCCATGTGAGCGATTACCCCAAGAAATAAGTACAAGAGGGATAACCTTGTTCTTAAGAACCTCTTCCCTTCGATCCACAATCGCAATCGGCCGCTCCTCAAAAGTCAAGTCTTCTCATACAGTCAGCTCCGAATGATCTAACACATGTGTTTCATCTCGAACATACTTACGGAGTTGAGATACGTGAAACACGTCATGCACATTTGCCAAAGATTGCGGTAACGCCAATCGATACGCTACCTCACCAACACGCTCCAAAATCTCAAAAGGTCCGACGAATCGAGGACTGAGTTTTCCTCGACTTCCGAAACGAATCACCCCTCTAGTCGGTGATATCTTCAAGAATACCAAATCACCCACGGCGAACTCTAGAGGTCTTCTCGACGTATCTGCCCAACTCTTCTGTCTGTCTTGTGCTGTTTTCATATGATTTCTGATAGTGTTAATTTTCTCAACTGTCTGCATGACCAAATCTGGTCCCAACAATTTTCGTTCACCGACATCGTCCCAGCAAACAGGTGAACGACACTTGCGACCATATAAAACTTCGAATGGAGCCATCTGAATATTTGCCTGAAAACTGTTGTTGTAAGGAAACTCCACCAAAGGTAGATGATCCTCCCATGAACCCTTGAAGTCCAACATGCAAGCTCTCAACATATCTTCAAGAGTTTGGATCGTTCTCTCCGACTGGCCATCTGTTTGAGGATGATAAGCTGTGCTAAACTTCAATCGTCCCCAAACTTCCTGTAAGTTCCTCCAAAAGTGTGATAAGAACCGAGTGTCACGGTCGGACGCGATGCTCACCGGTACTCCATGCAATCTTACGATCTCCTGCATGTACCGTTCTGCCAAAGTTTCTGTTGATTGACCAACCCAAAAAGGAATGAAATGAGCTGCCTTGGTCAAACGATCAACAATCACCCAAACTGCACTGTTGCCCTTTGGACTCCGCGGTAGAGCTGTCACGAGATCCATGGTTATATGTTCCCACTTCCACTGAGGAATCGAAAGTGGTTGCAATAAACCAGCAACCCTTTGATGTTCAGCCTTAACTTGCTGACACACCAAGCATCTTGCCACAAAACGGGCAATCTCCCATTTCATGCCTTCCCACCAGAAATGCTGTCGTAAATCCCGGTACTTCTTCGTGCCTCCTGGATGTACGGAACATGCTGAACCGTGCGCCTCCTTCATGTGTTCTTCATGAATATCTGTAATACCCGGCAAGTCCAAGAAAGCTTCTGATCTCTACAACGTTCTTCGGAATCGGCCAATCTCGAACTGTTGCAATCTTTTCGGGATCAACGGCGATTCCATCACCAGACACGACATGCCCCAAAAAATTTACTTCTTCCAGCCAAAACTCGCACTTGCTCATCTTTGCATATAATTTTTCTTGTCTCAGCGTCTGCAGTGCGGTCTTCAAATGTTCTGCATGCTCTACAATACTCTTCAAGTAAACCAAAATATCATCAATGAACACTACAATAAACTGGTCCAAGAATGGTGAAAAGATTCGGCTCATCAAGTCCATAAATATCGCCGGTGCATTCGTTACTCCGAAGGGCATCACTAATACTCGTAATGTCCATACCGAGTTCGGAACACAGTCTTGCAAATATCCTCTGGTTTAACTCGGACCTGATCATATCCGGACCACAAATCCAGCTTCTAGAATATCCTCGCGCCACTAAGCTGCTCGAACAATTCGCCAATGCGAGGGATCGGGTACTTGTTCTTAATAGGCACCCGGTTTAATTCTCGATAATCGATGCACATCCTCCTTATGCCATCTTTCTTCTTTACTAGAAGAACTGGAGCTCCCCAAGGTGAGTTACTGCTGCGAATCCAATCCTTCTCAAGTAATTCAGCAACCTGCTTCTTTACTTCTTCCAACTCCACTGGTGCCATCGGAAAGTACGCCTTTGAGATTGGCGCTGCAACAGGAACATGATCGATCGCGAACTCCACCCCTCGTTTTGGCGATAAACCCGAGATGTCCTCGAACACGTCCACGAACTCTCAAACTACAGGTGGCACTTCACCTTTAACAACTTCCATCGACGAAGAACACTATTTGTCGGCCTAGCCCTAAACTCAACTGGCCCGACAGAATTTCTTCCTCCAGACCACCTCTGGATGTCCGGGAATCTGAGAAATTTGCTTCCTTTGCTCTACACTCAATGTGTGCGTGGAAAGTGCCGAAAATCCATTCCCAAAGCGACTTCATACTGCCGGTAACAATCACTAAGGAATCTAAACTAGCTCTTGTCCGCCAACAACAATAGAGCAATCCTTACACCCTCTATTAATTATGATTTTCCCATTCCCAGTGTGTATGTCCCAATAACTAAACAGGCTCGTGCAAGTAATCGAGTGTGTAGTAATAAACTTGGATGACATAAATCAATGGGATGCACAGAATTGAAAACACTAATGCGAGAAAACCATGAACAAGTAGGGTACCTGAAACGGCTTCCTCAGACGCTTTAGCCTTTTCAGTCGTCAGGGTAAAAGATCGAGCTTGATTGGGTCCCTGAGTTATCAGCTTCTGCTCCTGAAACTATCTCTGCGGTGGCTTCTGAGTATCTTCCTTCAACCGTAGCTTCGACGGACAAGTATCAATGGTGTGATCAGCTGATCCGCAAATAAGACACAGTCCAAGCCTCTTACGACAATCTCTTCGATAATGACCCGGTCGTTGGCAGTAATCGCACAACACCCTTCCCTTTTGCTCGGGCAAAACTGGCTTCTTCATTGGTACAACGCCACGCCTATCCACCGGAATACCTTTGCGTCCATGTGCTCGGTTCGGTGCAAATGTCGGCTTCCGTGCTGTAACTGCTGGCTGCGGTGTACTCCCGGTCTTCATAGATAGACTCTGCTGCTCTCGGGCTGCTGTAAGTACTTGTGAGAAAGTGGTCAAACCCAGGGAGACAATCTGCCTCTGGATGTCCACATCCAAACCGCGCATGAACCTTCTTGCCCTATCAGCATCGCTGGCAACCAAAGGTCCAGCGAATCTACTGAGCCGTGTCCACTCAGCTGCATGTACATCTACAGGTGCGCCGTTCTGTTTCAAACTGACGAACTTCTCCTCCATTTCCTCCCGTGCAGTCTGCGGGAAGAACTTCTCCAGGAAACTCTGTGAAAAATCCGCCCACTTGATCGGCTTGGGCAAGCGGGTCTCCTCCACAACCCACCATTCACGGGCGTAATCCACCAACTGGATGCGTACCACATCCACCCTCTTATCATCTGGGATCTGTGCCGCAATGAGTAAATTCTCCGTATCCACCAGCCACTGCTCCGCTGGCAATGGCTCCTCCAGGCCCGTAAAGACAGACGGACCCAGTCTCCTGAAATACGCCACGGTACCCACACGATCCACTGGTCTGGCCATGACATTGCTCACGGACTGCTGAACGGTCCGCAAACCTTCCTGGAAAGATTCAGCTTGCTGCTGGATTAGCTCGGTCTGTCGCTTTTGGTTTTCCAACATCCTACGGATTACTCTAAGCATAACGGCTTCGTCAACACGCCTTTGGTACGTCTTCAGATTCTTGTCTGCCATATTCCTGAAATCAAAACACCCAAGGATTAGCATGATAACAGATTCAAAATGTAGATCAAGGCTAGAACTCCGAGTTACTTAAATAGAGTACCGCATTGTAACCATGCTGCGATATCATAGCTACAATTAGATAACTCCACCCAAGTCGCCTAAGTTCTAGAGATAAACAAGGAATCGGGTTTCGAGTCGATATGCAAAGGAGGTCTGCTGTCACACCCCGCTTCCCAGAGTACGCTAGATTGGGCACGTGACATAGTCAACCATGCTACCTGTGGGTAGGAAGTATCCATCCACAGTCACATTACGGCTGTAGAGATATCAAGAACAAGATAAAATTTCTAAAACGTGTCCATAAACCAGAATAACAGGAGTCAATAATAAATAAATGCGGAAGCAAATGATCCAATACAAATAACTGAAAGTATGTCCCATAATGCGGGCTCACATCAGGAAATAAATGCAGGAAATAAAACTAACTAATACTAACGCCTCACAGCTCAGCCTGCTAGTTGAAGTACTCCTGCTCGGACTGCGACAGCGGTACGGAATCTGGGCCATGCAAAACCCAGACGTCAGCGCGTCATGTCAACTAGTAATATAATATGAACAGTGCAATAGGCAATGCAGAAATAAACATGAATAAAGCAATAGTATGAAACAAACAGTGCAGGGTAGTGTGCAATGGGTAACTAAACTGTTCTATCAGGTTTTCTAGTCTAAAGTCTTTGAAATCAATTTGAGTAATCCTCCATGTAACTCAAAGGATATGTCCCGTTACCTCCCGGGACCACGGATCAGGAATATGTGAACCAATAGTGGTTCTGTCCCGTTACCCCCCGGGACCACGGATCAGGAAAATGTAAGAGTCACGAATGGCTCTGTCCCGTTACCCCCCGGGACCACGGATCAAGTAATACCCTTTAAGTTACACTTTAGTTTACACTTTTGATTTCCCCATACCCCCAAGTTATATGTGTCAGGTCAGGTATTCAGTAATCAAGAACTAATGCCAACACAGGATCAGGTAACAGCAGGTTTGTCTGGATAGACAACAGGAATGGTCCATGAGGACCACATGTCAGGTTTGTTGGCATTAGGCACGAGATCAGATAACAGGTCAGGTCATGGTACATCAGGTCAAGTCAACAGTAAACGGTACCATGTCACGTGTATCAATATATATCATGTGTAACAAAGTCAAGTCAAGATGTAACAATATCGTGGGTGTGCTCACAACAGATATATAATCGAACAGGGGATTAACAGCAGGGAATAAGCAATAAATTAAACAACAATAAGCAGATCATTCAATCACAATAGTGCATTAATATAGTGCAGCCGTTTTATTATATTAACAGGTTTTGAGCACCCTTAGCGGTGCAATAGTTAAATGACGATGCAATACAGTTATATCAAGCCTTTAAATACGAATGTCCGAATATAATAGAACTACATGTGTAAGGGCTATCATCTATTAAACAGTAAGATGTGATTAACAGGTAAACTTGGTTCTTAGGTTGAAAGTGGCAAACTGTAATTTTTATGTTAACTGTAAAATGATATATGTCATATTGCAACCAAATGAGAAATGACTTTACCGAGTTAAGTTTTGCAGGTTTAGTGAGTCAAAACATATATAATTGTATAGTATAGCATGTAGCAAGTGATACTTGCCTCGACGGAACGATGAAAACGGAACGTAACGTCGGCGGGAAAACACGCGACAGACGCACGGTTCACGGATTGAACCCAAACAACGAACAATGGGACCACGCGGACCGGGGTACCTTGCTGGAATGTCGGATCACGTCGTCGGCATCGCCGGATTCCGGCGAGAAAGAGAGCAGTGAAACATCAAGTTGTGCAAACAAGAATGCAAAGGAACCAGAGAAAAAGAAAGGAGGAAAAGGAGTAGAAGGCTTACAGGGGCTGCAGAGGTCGTGACAGCGATGGGGTCGACGGCGGTGGGGCGCCGGCGAGGAGGTTGCAGGCGACGGCTAGGGCTGCGGGTATGGAAACGGGGAGGAAAGTGGAAATGGAGAGCAGGTGGCCGGGGGCTGGTGCGCAGGTGATGAGGAGATGCCGAAGGTGGCGTGGGTGACGACGACGACGGTCGCCGGCGACGTCTCCGGCCGAACAGAGAAGGCGCGGGGTAGGCCGGGGTTGCTGCGGCAGCGACGTGTACACGGGTAGAAGGAGGGAAGTCGAGGTTGGTACGAGGAGGCGGAGGCGAAGGCGACGGTGGTGCCGGCGCCGGCGTCGGAACTCCGGTGGCGACGGAGGAGGTGGCTAGGGTTGAGGGCGCGATGGGTTTTCTCGTGAGGGAAAAAAAAAGGATGCAGGGGATTGTATAAATATATAGGGAAAAGAGAGAGGGAGGTAAAGAAATTAGAGAGAGAGAGACGTGAGAGATGGAGAGAGAAAGAGAGAGAGAGAGAGAGACGTGAGAGATGGAGAGAGAAAGAGATAGGAGAGGGGGCCCACGGGGGTTAAGAGCCCCGTGATTGGCCAGAAAGCTTTAAAAGAAATCAAAAAAAAGATTTCAAGATTATTATCATAACAGTGAAAAGATTTGAATAAATATATATATATATAGTTTCGAATATATTATGGTTTAGAATATTTTATTAATTTGGGATTTTGGCGCTAAATGAAACATTTCCAAATCGCGCCCGGGTTGGGTCCAAAAATTTGAAATTTAAATAATAAGATTTTAAGCGGGTTTCAAATTTTAAAATGAAATGTTTTATGATTAAAAAGCATACCCCCAAGTCGGCCACCTGTACACGCGCGTAGTCATCCAAACTCGCCCGTTTCACCGAAAGGGACGAGAACTCGACGTACGGACGCTACCACGCGGCTAGGGGTGACGAGTAGGCCAAGATAGATATTTTTAATTTTATTTTAGGTGCTAAAATTTTTTATATGCAGAAATGACTTAGCCAGATAAAATTTTACAGTAAGACCCAAACCAGCAAGATAAATGAAATGAGTAATATCTAATGCTCAACCAATAACAGAAAATAGTAGTATTGGGCTCGGGTGTTACATCTGCATATCGTAAAAGTATAATCAGGAGGAGGTTAAGATTCAAGAACGGTAAGACGGCAAGGTAGCAGGACATGTTTCCTAATCACGAGTATTCTGATTCATGTATTGGGTACAATACCCAACTACAAAAGAATCAACCCGATTAACCTATGGCTCTGATACCAAAAGAACCATGTCACGCCCCGGTTCCCAGAGTACGCTAAGGTAGGCATATTACATAGCCAACCATGCTACCTGTGGATAGGAATTATCCTTCCACAGTCACATTACGGCTGTAGAGATATCAAGAACAATAATAAACTATCTAACACATGTCCATAAGCCAAATAAAACGAGTCAAGAATAAAAATAATGCGGAAGCAAAAGATCCAATACAAGAATAACTGGAATGTATGTCCCATAATGCGGGCTCACATCAGGAATGAAAATACTGAAAATAAAAGAACTAACTACTAACGAGTCCTCACTGCTCAGCCTGCTGACTGAAGTACTCCTGCTCGGACTGCAGCAAAGGTAAGGAATCTGGGCCATGCAAAACCCAGACGTCAGCGCGTCATAATATCAAGCAATAATATTAACAGGGGTAGTAAGACATGCAGGTATGAGTATGAGCAAGAATATAATGAGAATATATTAACAGTGAATGTGTCAGTATAAGTGACGTGCAGAGATATCTAAACTGTGCTTCGGGGTTATCTATTCTAAAGCCTTCGAAACCAAGTAATGTACTCCTCATCGTAACCCATCGGTGATTATTCTGTAACGCCCGGAAAACGGCAAACAATGGGTATTCCGTAACGCCCGGAAAAACGGCAAACAATGTGTATTCCGTAACGCCCGGAAAAATGGCAAACAATAGGATGGCCCTTTGAGTTACGTTCGGTCACAATACTGATTTCCCCATACCCCCAAGTTATATATATTCAAGTCAAGTATTAAATAATCTAGCACTAATGCCAACACATGATCAGGCAGGTACAGGTTTGTCTGGATAGACAACAGGAACGGTCCGTAAGGACAACAGGTCAGGTTTGTTGGCATTAGACACAAGATCAGGTAACAGGTAAGATCATGGTACATCATGTCAAGCCAGGTAATGTATAAAGGTGTCATGCCATGTCAAGAGTTGTACGGTACTATGTCGTGTCAAGTAATGAGTGTAACAAGTCATGTCAGGGTGTACAAGATATCATGTGGGTGCGCACAATCACACTAACATAAGCATGTGTATACATCACAAGCATGGGTACTAATAGAATCAACAATCTGGAACTTGTAACGTGAAATGCAATCAGGTATAAATTAAGGTATGGAGATGCATAGTTATCAGTTGGGTTTAAGGGATAGTTTCAACATTACATGAATACAGTATAATAAATATGGATGTTAAAATCAAGTTAATATGTACTAAGAGATGCAATGATTTGTATAATACGTTCAATGGATGCAATTATAACTAAAACAGGTTAAAGATGCATACGGGTGTCCAATAGATTAAAACTATAGAAAGGGTACCATAGGCTATGTAAATAGTTACCATGTGATTTAAAATCTAAATGTGGTTACTAGGTTTAGTAAACTAAATGCAACAGTTAGGTTTCACATCCTGAATCTAAAATATGTAAACGGAACATCGCACTGTTAACTTGGAACTCATGACTTTAGATTCTATCTATAGATTTAATATGAAATTAAATAAATAAATATAGGAATATCATGAATAGCATGTAGCAAGTTTCACTTGCCTCGACGGATCGCGAAACGGTAAACGGAACGTCACGCGTCGGCGGGAAAAGTCGCGACGCGCGCACGGTACACGGAATGAACCCAAACCACGCATAATGGGATCACACGGGTCAGATGTCCTCGCTGGATTGCCGGGATCGTCGCCGGCACGGTCGGATTCCGGCAAACCAAGAAAACAGTAAGCAACTAAAGAAAATGCATGAAAGGATGAAGAAGAGAAGAGGAGAAGAAGGATGGAGAGGAGGGAGGAGACTCACTGTGGATCCTCAACAGCTGCGAGGTTGTCGATGACGTCGACAGAGCTCCGGCGAACAACTGCAGAGGACAGCGGCGATTAGAGGAAACTGAAAAGAACAGAAAAGAAAGGAAGAAGGAAAGAAGGAGAAAGAAGGAGAGGAGAGGGAGCAATGCTCACCGGGGTGCACAAGGGCCAGGGACACGGGGACAAGGTCACCGGCGGCGACGGGAAGTGGAGGTGGCGGAGATGAGTGTGGGTGCAGTCTCTCGGTTTTCTGTGGATGTGCAGGACGGCTCAGTGGGGAGGACGAAGATGGAGGCGAAGGAGGCGAAGGCGCGGAGATGACGAGGTCGAGAGCCTCGTCGTCAGCTGTGTGCGACGAGGAGGAGAGGCGGCTAGGGTTTAGGTGATGGGTTCGTAGAAGAACGGGGATGAAATATATATAAAGAGGGGAGAGAGAAAGATTTTTGCGAGAGGAGAGAGAGAGAGAGAGAAATTCTGTGAGAGAGAAGAAGAAAGAGACGGCCGCGAGAGGAGAGAGAGGAAGAGAGAGATAGAGAGATCGAGAGGAGAGAGAGAGGGGAGAGGAGAGATAGATTTGTTTTTTTAGCAGGGGAGAGAGAAAGAGAAAGGGGAGAGAGAGAAACAGTGAAGGAAAGAGAGATGGAGAGAGGTGTGGGGCCCGGCATCAGTAAGAAAGAAATGTGATTGGCTCGTGGGGGTTAAAAATGGTTTTAGAAAAATTTATAAAAGATTTTCAATATACTAGAGAAATTATTTCGTTGGCTGGGAAAAATAGAGGAAAGAGATTTCCATCATAAAATATTTTCTACAGTTACCTTAGCTGAAAAAATAGATTAAATGAATTTAAAAATATTTAAATAATTAGAATTTGGCGGGATACAAAATAATTCAGAAATGCGCCCGGGTCGGGTCCAAAATTTTGGATTTGAAATATGAAAATTATTAGCAAGTTCCAAAAATTGAAATGAAGGATTTTATAACAAAATGTATACCCCCAAGAACGGACGCACGTACGTGCGCGTTGCCGTCCAAACACATCCGTTTCACTGAACGGGACGAGAACACGATGCAAGGACACTACCACAGGGTTAGGGGTATCAAGCAGGCCATGTCATGTATTTTTAAATTATTTTAAGGGACTTAAATTGTTATATGCAAAATATGTGATGCTAGGGTATTATGAAACAACAAGCTCAAGCAAGCGGGTCGAATACAAAGTAAACTACCGTTCGCATCCACACAATAAAAGAAATAAACATCACAACAACACATACGGTTACAGAAAATTGGTATAATAGAACTCGGTTGTTACAGCTTTGTTCTTGTCCTCTGATTTGCGACATCTTTCTGTGTCTTCGAAATCTGGTAAGAAGTATTTTGCATCTTCGTACTTTCGGACTTCGTTCACGGAGAATGGGTTCAGCTCTCCTGTTACGGTATACTCGAGACCATCCTTGAAATACTTCATACACTGATGTTGTGTAAAAGGGATGATATTGTACTCGTGTAACCAGGGTCGGCCGAGCAAAGCATTGTAGCACGTCTTGGCGTCAATGACGTGAAACTTAATGTCCGTGACAAGTAGCCCAAAGCGTAGTGCCAATATCACATACCCAAGCGTCCGTGATGACTGAGAGTCGAACCCGGATATGGTGATTTTGTCACGAGCGAGGTGCTAAACACTCATGCAGATTTCCTTTAGCACCCTTACGTTAAGGAGGTTGACGGAGGACCCATTGCCGACCAGGATTTTACCTATCTTGATGTCATGACAGTATCCGGAGACATATAGGGGACGGTTGTGCTCGCATGTCCTAAGGAGGAGATCTTCATCGCCGAAGGTGATATCGGCTGTGTGTACTTCTTCCAGCTCGTCCTTCATCTTTCTTTCGGCGAGGAAAGCTTGGAATTGCTCGGGCTCTTGTAATGCCTTAATCAAAGAATCTCTTGCTTCTTTGGATAACAGGAAGGCGTCGAGAATACTGAGCTGCGAGGGTATCTTCCTCAAGTGTGCCAGAACGTTGTAGTCCACCTTGTTTTTCTTTGCCGGGTCCTTGGCTGTCAGCTCTTTGACGGCTTGGTCATCAAGGATGGTATCCTCAGAGACATTTTCTTTTCCCTTATCTTTTCTATTCGACCCACTGTTCGAGGGCCCAAGATTCTTTTCGGGCAGCGTACGATTGCGCAACTGAATATTTTCACAGGTCTTCGGTTCTTTCTCTTTTCCCAAGGTGGACTCTTTAAAGAGAGGGCCAAGAGTCATTTCTTCATCAGAATCTCTCCCGAAGGTGAGAACTTGCGATCCCCCAGCGCCGATCATGTGACAGTTGCCGATAGTTCTTTTATGCTCCCCGGTCGTATTTCTTTGCTCCTGACGAGCTTTGCGTTTCATCCGCTTAAAGTGTTGTCGGTGAGTAACATATCCCTGCCACCATCTTTTAAAAGCGTTGCACTCTTCGGTGGGGTGCGCAATCTTTCGATGATATAAGCAGTAGCTAGGATGCATTTCCGCTTCACGAGAGCGTTCGTTTCGGAGGGTGGCAGCTTCATTCCCATCGAGATGGCTTTAGCGAACCTTTTCCTCGTCTTGAACCTGTTTTTATTTATGGCGGATGTACTTTGATCTGGCGGGAGTGTTTCAACTCTTTCGTCCAGTCGCCGGCGTTTGGCTTTTTCAAGTATGGCCATTTCATGATCTCGAGCAGCTTTGCTTTTAAGAAGAGCTTCGTGCAGGAATGCATCAATTATTTCATCAGACAGCTCTAGAAGTTCTGGTTTAGGATTTGCCCCCAGTTTCTCGATGCAAGGAACTTCTTCATCATCTATCGACGAGTGAGAGATCACATGGCAACTTGCTACGTAATCTTCAAATTCATCCGACGATTCTTTCCCATCATCTCCGTCCTCAAGGACGTGGCTGAGAAACTCTTGGAGTGTGACTGGAGTCCGCGCCTTCTGGTTATACTCTTCCAGCGCGTCAATCTACTTTTGCAGGTCCGTGCGCTTGTCACCAGGCTTTACGGGCTTCTTGGATTTTTTCTTCCTTTTTGAAGATTTCGACGGCTGGGTGCGAGTGCTTTGGCTATCACCACCGATCTTTAGAGTTGGACGCGGTTTTAATATTCCTTTGATGACCTCGGGTTCGAGTGGATTTTTCCACCTGATCGCCGGGCATATTTGGAGATCTTTCAGCATTCTTTTCGTCTTAGCTAAAAGAGCGACCTCCCATGGAGCTTCTTCTACGAAAGAGCATGATGCCCCCGGTGTATCCGTCTTCTTGGGAGTGTGTGTCCGAGACGGGTTCACCTTCCAATTCTCGGATAATACGAATTCGCCCTGCTGGTACTGATCTTCTATCCAGCTTTTGAAGATGTAACAATTCTCTATCGGATGGCCCAACATTCGGTGATAAGGGCAATAGTTAGGATTGCTAATGTCGCCTGGTTGCGCTGGGCGTCTTGGCTCCGGCAGATTGATGAGTCTGTTGCACAGTGCAAGCTCGAATAACCTCTTCGTCTTGTCTCGAGGGAACGAGTAAGGGCGTCTCCTTTTATCTTCGAGAGATCGAGTTCTGTTATTTTGGCGATCAACTGGTCTCGGGCCACCGGGCTGCTGTTGAGTATTGGCGACGACGATCGCTTTCCCCTTTTCCTTCTCATTTCGAGAGTCTGGCTTTGGAGGAGACGGTCTATGACCCATCTGGTCCATTTGGGCCAACTTGTCAATCAAGGCCTGGAAAGTAGTCGGCTTGAAAAACATCATGAACTGGGAGATGGTCGCCTGCGGATCAAGAGTGCCCATGAACATGCCCACCGCTGGTGCTTCTTCGATGCGCTGTTCGCATTTCGACCACAGATTCCGCCATCGTATTGCGTATTGAACCCATGTCTCTCCATGTTTCACCCTGGTATTGATCAATGCCATTATTGGGGTGCGTTCACTAGCACTCACGAATCGCTGGGTGAATAATAGCTCCATTTCTGCGAAAGTCTTGACGGAGTCATTTGGAAATTCAGAGTACCATTCAAACGCTGTCTCCGACAAGCTGCCAACAAACTGACGGTGCAAAAGTTTATCATCACCCCCGGTGTTGCCGCAAAGAGCCCTGAACTGAGCGACATGTTGGTAGGGATTGCCCGTCCCTTTGTATACATGAAATTTAGGGATCGTATATCCCGGTAGGTAGTTTATTTGGTCATACCAGCCAGGATATGGATGCCCAGTTTTAACGACTTGGCCGACTGCTTCATTCTCCTAGTGAGCTCGTATTTGCTGAGCAATATAGTCATCCAGAGCGGCCTTGGAAATGGTTTCCTCTTTGGCTACTGAAAGAGCCGGAGGAGGGTTCGATGTCTCCCCTCTGTCGTTTTCAATGATGATAGGAGGGTCTTCAGCTGGAGGTTATGGTTGTAACATTATCCCGACCATGTCTTGGAAGAGAAGCGTCATTCGTTTTATATTAGCTGCTTGTTCTGCTGCTTTTCTGTCTTTCTTTTCGAGGACTCTGCGGAGGAAATCAGCAACGGTTTCTTGTTCATGACGCTGCTCTGATGACGCCTCCGGGCTTTCTTTTGGCCCGGTGAGTAGGGCCATTTGCGTCAGCATTTCCTGAAGCTTCTGTTTCTGCTCCTGGGCTTTTGTGACGGATCGGGTGAGCGGTCGGTGACCTGTAGAAGTGCGGCTTTCCTCTTTTTCGGAAGCTATATAAACAGTATGCACGATTATGCCCCCAAACTTGGGACGTTTGGGCTTAGCGTCTTTGTGGTCTGTCGTAGTCACAGGGCCTTTCTCTGGCCTCCTTCTCTTTTGAGCAGTTGACGTTGAGGGGGCCATTGCGGCGGGCACCCAGCTAGTTGTCGTCCTTTATGGCTTGACAGGACGGTTCTCTTCCTGTTGAACCTTCACCTTTTTCTGTCGGCGAGGGTAATCTTGATCAATTACTGAGTCCTGAACCCGTCGCCAGACTTTGTAAACTTTGGAGGACAGCCGCTGAGGGGGCTGTTCCGGCTTCGCCTTCGGTGCATTCTCCACGGGTGGAGGAGATCTTTTCAGTACGGCGGTAGGAGAGTTCCTGCGCACCTTGTTCAGCAATTCAAAGTTGTTCCCAGTTGGAACAGCAGTATTGACTTCCACCGTTGGGGCTGGTGGAGTTAGCCCAGAAGGGGAGTTGCCCCCAGCATTCCTTACTCGGCGCCAGTGGCGACGTCGAGCGTGTCGAGCTGCTGGGATTGGTTCAGCGATGGGGATGGTTTCGTCGTGCCCCTGTTTTGGATAAGGGCTGTTGCCGGCGTCAGCCTCTTGAAGACTGATCCGTTGAGAAGCAATGTCCAATCTGTCAAAGACAGACCTTTGGGCAGGGGAAGCATCTTTGAGGACTTCGCCTGGCGCGGGAACCGGAGTGGGAGCTGGAACAGTCAGTCTTGAGAAGACCGACCCTTTGGCAGGAGAAGCCGCCTTGACGACTTCGGGAGCAGGGATGGCTATCCTTTTCGGAATAACCATTTCTGGAATTGCAGGCTTCATCATGGGCCTATATGAGCTTTGGCCCAATCTGGCGAAGATTGGGGCGCTGGAGTTGGACGACCCATCGAGGGGGGCCCGCTGTAGTTGCAAGCCGATCAAAGACCGACTTCCTGGGAGCTTCTTGTGTTGGTATAGGAGCGCTGAAGCTCGTTGGCACGAGCATGGTCCCAAAAAACAATCCAGTGGTGGCCTGAGTGACCTATTCTACCGGCATCGTGAACAGGGAGGCCGCTTGGAGCCCGTAAGCTATACCTCCAGATGAGGCGGAACGTGGGTTGCAGTTGCAATTGGAACACTGCACGCAAGTAGACGCCATTGATGTTTCGTTTTCTGCGCCAAGCAAGAAACCAAATCTTAGTATCTCGAACCCAAGGGCAACCATATCAAACCACGATTCGTTCACGAACACGACACACGAAGTATGGAGTGGAAAGAGGAAAAGGTCCCACCGGGCGTGTCAGAATCTGTTCCCCGCCGAACACAGAGACACGGCCGCGCAGGTTCGTCTTGCCTGAAATTCGGGGCAGATGCTAATTGGTGCTATCCGTCCACCTCTCCGAAGATGCCAAGTTGATTTATGGCACCATGTATCGAAGTTTTAAACGGATGCGGCCGATATAGCAGACTTCGTCAGATTCCTCCTCTTTTGAGGGGTTTTTGATTGTGGGGACGCTCTTCCCTGCAGGTGCAAGCCCCTGCAGTTAATTACGCTACCGCATCGCGGTAACCACTTTCTCCTTCTCCATATGGTCACTTCGTGTCGTGTGTGTTTGTTTTGTTTTTGGTTGCCCGGAGACTAATTTATGTTGTCGCCCATAGGGCGTGGATTAGTCCAAATCCGTATCTTCTTAGATTTGGGTTTGGGGGTTGGGTTTAAGGATACGTTAGTCTCATTTGGGACTAAGATCAACTTAAACGTATGTTAAGGATACGTTAGTCTAATTTTAGACTAAGATCAATTTAACGGGATCGTTTAGATCCAACAAAAGAGTATTTGGACTCTATTGTTTAGTTTAGGGACATTGCGGTCGATTAGTTTAAGGACATTACGGTCCATCGTTAGTTTAAGGATGTTTCGGTCCGGGTTAAGGACATCGTAGTCCATGGGTTTAAAGGGACCCCACAGTCCGAGGTTAGGGACATCGTAGTCCATGAGTTTAAGGACCCCACAGTCCGTAGTTTAAAGACATCGTAGTCTATGAAGTTTAAGGACATCGTAGTCCATGAGTTTAAGGACCCCACAGTCCATAAATTAAAGACATCATAGTCTATGAGTTTAAAGACATCGTAGTTCGTGAAATGTGTGGTTGTCGGGACCCGTCATCTCTCTGAAGACGTTGAAGGATTACAACGACAAATATTAGAGGAGTACAGAGATGTACCCTTGAACCGGTATGAGTTGGTTGAAGGATCTGTAGTCCAGTTTGGAACTGAGATCTGTTAAATATTCGTGAGCAGATGGGCTCAGTTCAATATAAGTTGAGGACTTATGACCAATATTGGGCTAAGTCCAATAAGATTAAAATGCTTAACATTTTATTGTTCTGGGCTGTTGAGCCTTTATTTGGGCTTGGCCCTTTTAATAATGCTGAGCATTAAATCCTGACATTTTTTTGTCTTGTATTGAATGCATAGCATTCATCAGAACAATGTGTGTTCTGACAGCGCGCCACGTGGCGCGCCAGGCGCTTTACGCCAATTAAAGAGCGCATTGCGCTTCTGCCAAGTAGCGCACACGAAAAGGACACGTGTCGCGCTTGGTGCTAAGCGCCAGATGATGGGCGCATTGCTCCAGTGTATGAGTGCATTGCGCTTTCAATTTATGAGCGCGTTGCACTAGTTTAGTAGTGCACAAGTGAGTGACACGTGGTGCACTTAGCACTGAGCGCCAGCCCATGAGCGCAGTGCGCTGTTTCAGAAGCGCAAAGCGAAAATTACATATGTTGTTGACACGTGGCACGTTTCGGCGCTGAGCGCCGGTCCGAGGAGCGCAGAAGCGTAGTTCAAGAGTGCATGGCACTTTTCAATAGCGCAAAGCGCATTTGATCAAATTTATGATCTGTGAACAGATTTATGTTCTTTTAAAAGAGACTTTATCTCAAGATTCAAGAACAACAGTTCTTATTTTTGAAAGGGCTTGCCTTTGTAGATCAATGATCTGTGAATGAAGTAAATACTTCTTTTGTTTTTATGATGAAATCTTTTGATCTCTTTTTATAGAAGATCTTGGTCTTTTATAGATCTATGATCTTTTAAGAAGATAATTCTTCTGTTTTAATAAGATGATTTCATCTCTTTGTTCAAGAATCATTCTTTTTACCTTGAAGAAATGATCTTCTTTCAAGAGCTTGCTCTCTTTCTTTTGAGTTTTCTTAAAGTTTGTAGGGGGTTTCTCTTTTAGACTTGAAGTCTTAGGGCCTTTATATAGGGCAAATTAATTTGTTAAATCGATTAAAGAGATCATTCTCTGATTGATTTGGGGATGTTTCCCCACCGTTGGATCTTTGATCCTAGGGTTTCTGTTTTACAGAAGGCAATCTTCTTGTTTTTAACAAGATTGGAAAAATCTTTCCATAACAGAATTTTAAATCTAATTAATTAATGATCTATCATTATTATTAGATCTTTTGATCTAACGGTTGGGAATTTTATAATTCCAGCGCTGGTGCACCCGTGGTTTGCACGTGGTGCACTGTTAAGAGCGCAGCGCACTTTGCGCTAGCGCACCTACATTTGACACGTGGCGCAGAGCGCAGAGCAGCCTGCGCTAGCGCACCCGTGTTTGACACGTGGCGCGTGGCGCGCCTAGCGCTAGCGTACTCATGGTGCACTGCCTGGGGTACAACGCACCTGGCGCTAGTGCATCTGTGTTTGGCACGTGGCGCGCAGCGCGCCTAGCGCTAGATCTAAAGCGCTGTTTCAATTTTTGAATTTTGAATTTTAAAACAGAGCTTTACTCTTATTGGGGATGTGCTGCCTAGGGCGCAGCGTACCTGGCGCTAGCGCATCTATGTTTGACACGTGGCGCGCAGCGCGCCTAACGCTGAATCTGAAGCGTTGCTTCAATTTTTAAATTTTGAATTTTAAAACAGAGTTTTGCTCTGATTGGGGGTGCGCTGCCTAGGGCGCAGCGCACCTGGCGCTAGCGCATCTGTGTTTGACACGTGGCGCGCAACGCGTCCAGTGCTGAATCTAAAGCGTTGCTTCAATTTTTAAATTTTGAATTTTAAAACAGTGCTTTGCTCTGATTGGGGGAAACACTTCTATGTCAGGTCGGCTATCTGTCTAGCGATCGTTTGTCGAGTTGATTTCGATCACTCGCCAAGTGTGCCAAGCGCTGCTGAGAAGGAGGCATCTCCATGGCCCCGAAGTCGAGGGGGGATCACTCAAACTTAGATAGACCTGATGTCTCTTGTTGGGGCTTCGGATCCGCTGCATGTGATGGGCAGAGGGATGTCCGCCGTAGTTTTGCCGAGCATAAAGGGGCTCAGTGGCCTCGTTATGAGGGCTACAAACCCGCAGCGTCTGTTAGGCAGAAGGATGCCTGCTGGGGATGACCGAGCAGGGAAGCTGCTCGGTTGATCTTGGCGAGGGCTTTTGTTTCCCCCAATCACAGCAAAGCTCTGTTTGAATTTCGAAAATTCAAAAATTGAAGCAACGCTTCAAATTCCTTGCGTTGCGCGAAACGCGCCACGTGTCAAAAGCTGGCACGCCAGCGCAGCGCCCGAGGCAGCGCACCCAATCAGAGCAAGGCTCTATTTAAAATAAAATTAAAGGAAGCAACGCTTCAGTGGCGCTGCGCTCTGCGCTGCGCGACACGTGTCAGCACAGTTACGCTAGCGCAGTTGCGCTAGCGCTGTGCGCTGTGCGACACGTGTCAGCGCAGTTGCGCTGCGCTCTGCGCTGCGCGACACGTGTCAAGCGCAGGTGCGTTTGCGCCAAACAGAATTAAAATTCCAGTAAGATCTTTCTGTTCTTGTTAAAACAAGAAAATTGTCTTCTGTAAAACAGAAGCCCTTGGATCAAATATCCAACGGTAGGGAAAAATCTTTAAATCACTCAGAGAAAGATCTCTTTAACTAATTGGCACTATATAAAGGCCCCTAGACCCCAAGTCTAAAACACACAGAAAAACAGAGAGAGGATTCAGAGAACTCTTAAAAAAGAAAAGTTTGAGAAGAAGTCAAGAAAGAAAAGAAAAAGGTAAACCTTTGAAAAGAAGAATTTCTTCTGAAAAGATCAATGATCTAAGAACAAGATCAAGATCTTAAAATAAAAAGAAAAGATCAAATAATAAAAATAAAATAAGAAGTAATATACTTCTTTATTAGATCATTTGATCTACACAAAGGCATTGCCTTTTGATGAACCACTGGTTCCGGAATCTTAAAAGATTCTTTTCTTGAATCCAAAATTGGATCAAGATATTAAAACAGTGCCTTGCACTTGTAAATCTACACTGTTGCGCTCTTGGGTTGGCGCAAGCCACCAGAGAGCGCCACGTGTCAGTTCCAGAACAACTTGCGCTATGCGCTTTTAAAATAGAGTATTGCTCTCTGAAATTAGCGCAACTCACCAGAGCGCGCCACATGTCAGCAGCGCAATAGCGCAGTGCACTGGCACAGCGCACTGCGCTAACTGCGCTTGTGCTCACCAGAGCGTGACACGTGTCACCTCCACATGCGCTTGCGCTCATTAATTGGCACAGAGCGCCTGACAGGCCACGTGGCACTCTGTCAATTTAATCAATGCTCTGCATTATTTAAAGAAGGGCTGAACCCAATTAAAAAAGGCCTAACAGGCCTAATAAAATGCAATGCATTATTTTAAAAAGGGCAGAGCCCAAACAAAGGTCTGTCAGACCAAAACAGATGCTGTGCATCATTTAAAAAGGGGTAGAGCCCAAATAAAGGTCCAACAGAGACCAAGATTAATGCTATGCATTATTAAACAAAGGGCAAAGCCCAATCAAAGGCCTAATAGGCCAACTACAAATAAAATATTGAACATTTTCAACTGGACTTAGCCTAATTCTGGCTGTAAGTCCTCAAATTAAATTGACTGAGCACGACTGCTCTCTTAAATCAATTTACATCCGGTTCAAGGGTACATCTCTGAACTCCTCTGATAACGTTGTAATCCTTCAACGTCGTCAGAGAGGTGACGGGTCCCGACAACCACACATTGGGAATATAGACCACCATGTCCCTAAACTGGCAATGGACCACCATGTCCCTAAACTGGAACAATAGAGCCAATTGCTCTCTTGTCGGATCCAAACGATCCCGTTAAGTTGATCTTAGTCTGGAGATTAGGCTAACGTATCCTTAACAAACGTTTAAGTTGATCTTAGCCTCAAATATGGCTAACGTGTCCTTAAACTAATATCCATCCCCAAAACGGGAATGTTGGACCACCATGTCCCTAAACTGGCAGTGGACCACCATGTCCCTAAACTGGAACAATAGAGCCCCCAAATGCTCTTTTGTCGGATCTAAACGATCCCATTTAAGTTGATCTTAGCCTCAAATAGGGCTAACGTATCTTTAAACTCTCAAACAGACTTTAGTCCCAAATTGGACTATAGATCTCCCAACCAATTTTGGTTCAAGGGTACATCTCTGAACTCCTCTGACACCTGTCGTTGTAATCCTTCAACGTCGTCAGAGAGGTGACGGGTCCCGACGGCCATACATTAAATGGACCACCATGTCCCTAAACTGGCAATGGACCACTATGTCCCTAAACTGGAACAATAGAGCCAATTGCTCTCTTGTCGGATCCAAACGATCCCGTTAAGTTGATCTTAGTCTGGAGATTAGGCTAACGTATCCTTAACAAACGTTTAAGTTGATATTAGCCTCAAACATGGCTAACGTGTCCTTCAACTAATATCCGTCCCCAAAATAGGAATGTTGGACCACTATGTCCCTAAACTGGAACAATAGAGCCAATTGCTCTCTTGTCGGATCCAAACGATCCCGGTAAGTTGATCTTAGTCTGGAGATTAGGCTAACGTATTCTTAACGAACGTTTAAGTTGATCTTAGCCTCAATATGGCTAACGTATCCTTAAACTAAAACCCTAAACCCAAATCTAAGAAAATACGGATTTGGACTAATCCACGTCCTACGGGCGACGACATAAATTAGTCTTCGTATACAATCCACGGGCAACCACAAACAAAACAAACACCCACGACACGAAGTGAAATTCTGGAGAAGGAGAAAGTTGTTACCGCGATACGGTAGCGTAATTAACTGCAGGGGCTTGCACCTGCAGGGAAGAACGTCCCCACAATCAAAAACCCCTCGAACGAGGGGGAATCTGACGAAGTCTGCTACATCGGCCGCATCCGTTTAAACCTCCGATACATTCGTCAGCGAGTTGCTATCTGAAGAAAGGGTGGCTGCGTTAAAAGACGTGCTTATGCAGTATAGAGATTGCTTCGCGTAGAACTATTCCGAGATGCCAGGACTAGATCCAGAAATCGTTGTGCATAAACTGGCGATATCCCCGGACGTCAAGCCAGTCAAACAGGCGCCGAGAAGAATGTGGCTCGAGCTCGAGATGAGTATCAATGCCGAGGTCAAGAAGTTAATCGACTCTGGCTTCATCCAAGAAGTTCAATATCCCGACCGGATCGCCAATATCGTCCCGGTGATGAAGAAAAATGGGACAGTGCGCATATGCGTGGACTTTCGGGATCTCAATAGAGCCTGCCCGAAGGATGACTTCCCAGTACAGGTCACCGAGCTGATGATAGATAATACGTCCACTCACGAGGTTTTCTCCTTCATGGACGGCTCATCAGGATATAATCAGATAAAGATGCATCCCGAAGACCAGAAGCACACCGCTTTCCGGACCCCTCTGGGAATATTCCGCTACATGGTGATGCCCTTCGGTCTAAAGAACGCCGGTGCCACCTATCAGAGGGCCATGACAAAGATCTTCGATGACCTTATACATGAAATCATCGAATGCTATATCGACGACCTCGTGGTTAAAAGTAAATCATACGAGGAACATCTCGAGCATCTGAAGACCGTATTTCAACGCCTTCGACAATACAACTTGAAGATGAACCCTCTCAAGTGTGCATTCAGAGTTTCCTCGGGCAAATTCCTAGGATTCATCGTCCGACACCGGGGTATCGAAATAGATCCGTCAAAGATCAAGGCGATCATGGAAATGCCTCCGCTAAGGACTCTCAAGCAATTGCGGTCTCTCCAAGGGAAGCTCGCGTACATCCGACGATTTATAGCTAACCTTTCAGGCAAGTGTCGCCCTTACAGTCACCTGATGAAGAAGGGAACCCCGTTCGTCTGGGATCATAAATGCCAAGACGCGCTTGACGAAATCAAGCAGTATCTGCAGAATCCGCCAGTGCTGGCTGCTCCGGTTAAGGGAAAGCCTCTCATTCTTTATACAATTGCCCTCGAAGGTTCCTTAGGCGCATTATGGGCACAAGAGAACGACCAAGGGAAAGAAAGAGCACTCTACTATTTGAGTCGGGTTCTACTAGGGGCAGAAAACAACTATTCCCCTATTGAAAAACACTGCCTGGCGTTGATCTTCGCGATAACAAAGCTCAGGCACTATGCGTTGGCGCATGAAGTCCGTCTCATTTCGAAGGTGGACCCCTATAAATATTTAATGTCGAAGGCCATATTGACAGGAAGACTCGCTAAATGGGCCTTGCTCTTAATGGAGTTTTCGATAACCTACCATCCTCTCAAGGCAGTGAAAGGCCAGGCCATCGCCGACTTCCTCTCTGAGCATCCGATACCGGCCGACTCCCCTCTGAATTATGAACTACCAGACGAACATGCGTTTGACGCGATCAACGGTGGTGATACCCGATGGGAGCTTTATTTCGAAGGAGCATCCTCCATGAAGAAGCGCAAACAAAGTACCCCTATAATCAAATCGGGAGTAGGCCTCATCTTCGTAACTCCACATGGAGGGATAATGCGCTTTGCTTTCTCCTTAACAGAGCCGAGAACGAACAATGAAGCCGAATACGAAGCTTTGATAGCAGGCCTCGAGATCGCCATCGACATGGGAATTGAAAACCTCCTCATATATGGAGATTCTCAACTGGTCGTTAGTCAAGTAAACGGCGACTACCAAACGTGCAAACCAGAGTTGGTGAAGTACGGCGAAAAGGTGCAACAACTGTTGACCCAAATTCCTTCCTACACTTTGGAAAATATACCACGTGCGGAAAACAGCAAAGCGGACGCGTTAGCCAAGCTCACTAAAGAACTGGCTGACGTAAACCTCGATGACGTAAGAATCGTGGTACAAAACCGTCGGGTGCTTGCCCCGGCAGAAATATCTCCGGAATCATCCGAGGAAAAGGAAGTGGCTAAGCAGACGACCCTGCAAATAAATGACCAAGAAAAGGCTGAGGATTGGAGAGAAGTCTTTATAGACTACTTCAAATCCCGTCGAACACCCGAAGATGCGTCCTCAAGACATCAGTTTATGAAACGAGCTCTGTCTTTCTCCTTCGTCAATGATACTCTATACAAGAGGTCGTTTGACTCTCTGTGGTTGAGATGCCTGGGACCTGACGAAGCGAAAAGAGTCGTTCAGGAAGTTCACGACGGACTCTGCGGTTCTCAACAAGCAGACCCGAAGATGAAGTTGAAGATTAAACGGATGGGTTACTACTGGCCCACGATGATTTAGGACTGCCTCGAATATGCGAAGCAATGCCACTCATGCCAGATTCATGGGGACTTTATCCATCAACACCCAAATCCTCTACATCCAACAGTGGCTAGCTGGCCGTTCGAAATGTGGGGAACTGACATAATCGGCCCCATCGAACCAGTATCGTCCAGGGGACATCGATTCATCTTGGCGACGACTGACTACTTCTCTAAATGGGCAGAAGCAGTACCGCTAAGGGAAGTGAAAATGGAGAATATCCTCCATTTCTTCAAGACGCACGTTATTTATCGGTTTGGAACTCCGTGACGGATCATCTCCGATAACGGGCCAGCCTACAGAAGCCACAAGATCAGTCGCTTCGCGCAACAGCATAATATAGACTGGAGATATTCCTCAGTTTATAATCCGCGAGCTAACGGTCTAGCGGAGGCTTTCAATAAGACCTTGACGAAGATTGTGAAGAAGACGGTGTCCCGAAATAAGAAGGACTGGCATGAGAGACTGCAAGAAGCTCTCTGGGCGTATCGAACTACGTTCAAAACGGCCACGAACACAACGTCGTACTAGTTGGAATTCGGTACAGAAGCAGTATTCCCCCTCGAGATAGAGTTACCCTCTTTACGAGTAGCAATCCACTACGAGCTGACGGACGAAGAAAATACTCACCTTCGGCTTGAGGAGCTTGATGCCTTTGATGAAACCCGGCTCATAGCGCAACAAAACCTAGAAACTTATAAAGCAAAGATGACGCGCTCATATGAAAGATTGACCAGGCCGAGGACGTTTCGCCAAGGCGAACTCGTGCTGGTGGTCAAAAGACCTATGATCCCAATCGCGCCAAGCGGGGAAAATTCAAGCCGAACTATGAAGGCCCGTACTTCATAGACAAGGTCTACCAGGGTGGAGCCTATTTACTCATGGATATGCACGGTGAAAGGCCTTTTAGGCCAATAAATGGTCGCTTCCTAAAGAAATACTACGCTTAATGAGTCACAGCCTAAGTCAATGATAGATGACGACGACTATGTCCGCTCGCTATCTTCCTAAGCCCAAACTCTATAAGCAGTAGCCGACCTTCTCCTGACCAGACCGAAACGTACTTAAACTAATGACGGACCGAAACGTCCTTAAACTAATGACGGACCACTACGTCCTAAAACTAGCTGTTGACCGAGATGTCGATAAACTACGGTGGATTGAAACATCACAAAGCTGATAAAAAAAATATAAAATAAAAATAAAAAAAAAAAAAAAAACGGTATGTCCATAAGCAAAAAGGGCATGGATGAAAACCCGAAAAGGGCGCCGTGAGTAAAAACAGCAGGGTTACCGGCGAGTGTTTGTGAAAACCCGAAAGGGCGCAACCTCGCTAAAGGACACTTGCAGGATCCTTTCGACCTTGTAAGGAGAAACCACCCGTGTGAGATCCTTACGACTCACAAGGGAGCAACACACTTAGGGATCCTCACGATTCCTAAGGAGAAATTGCACTTGCGAGATCCTCACGACTCGTAAGGAAAACTCTCTTATGGGACCCTCACGGCTCATAAGATTTGAAAGTCTTAAGTTAACAGAGACATACACCTGTGCTTAAGCAACCCTCACAACTTTCGATATTGCCCTACAAGTGGCTCAATACTGACCCTTGTATACAATCCACGGGCGCGAATAAATATTTCCCTAACAAAGTCCCACCCGTGACTAGGGATATGTCCATATGGTAAAAAAAAACCTTATAAGTCCTCTCGACTTACAAGGAGAAAACCCTCTTGTAGGATCCTTACGACTTACAGAGGAACATGCACTTAGGAATCCTCACGATTCCTAAGGAGAAAACACACCTACGAGATCCTCACGACTCGCAGGGAGAAATAACTTTGTGAGACCCTTACGGCTCATGAAGTCAAAAGCCTTAGTCGACAGGATCCTAACCCTGTTTACTAAGCCACCTTTGTTCAACGTCGACAGAGGCAAGTGATGATTCGCTCCTGCTAATATCCCAGTTGTAGCGATGCTGATGCCTAAACCGGTATCAAATTCCAAGCCCTTTCATGGCAAATGATGATTCACTCCTAGCAATATTCCAGTTGTAGCGATGCTGATGCTGAAATTGGCACCAGATTCTAAGAAATAGCCGAAATGATGGGGCAACTTGCAACAAAATCAGCAAGTAAAAAAAATGTATGCATGCAAAATAGCCGAAATGATGGGGCAACTTGCAACAAAATCAGCAAGCAAAAAAAAATGTATGCATACAAAATAGCCGAAATGATTGGGCAACTCGCAATAAAAAGCAGCGAGTAAAAATAAAATAAATAGCCGAAATGATTAGGCACCGCGAAAAATAGCCGAAATGATTGGGCAATCGCGACCTTCGCGATATAAAAGCTGAAATGATAGAGCATCGCGGAGAAAGAAATAAAATAAAAATGAAATTTATGCCCTACAGGCGATATCACAGCAATCCGTGTATACAATTCAGGGGCACAAACACAGAAGGAAATATATCTTCCCTCCCCATGCTCCATCAGAAGATGGAGCCAAGTCTGGACGGCAACCCATATAAGGCCCAAAAGACAATCGGAGATCATCTCACCCCAGCGTGGAGTGATCACCACTTCGACATTCGTCTCTACACAACAGACGAAATGTCACTACAGCGTCCCTCCTCCAACAGGATTCGAACACACCACAGCAAGCGAAGCAAAGGCCAAATCCCTAGATTCAGGGTCTTGACGGCAACTCATATAAAACCTGAAAGACCACCAGAGATCATCTCAACTCCAGGGAAATCAGTGTCCTTGGAAAATATCTCAATTCAGGGAAACTAGCGTCCTTGATGAGAGCTTCTTGATTCGCGTCGGCCCGCAGAGAAACCAGTGTCTTTGCAGGAATACTCCGATTCGTTTCAACCCCAGGGAAATCAGTGTCCTTGGCAATCTCCTTGACTCAGAGAAATCAGCGTCTTTGCAGGAACACCTCGATTCGCGTCGGCCCGCAGAGAAACTAGCGTCTTTGCAGGAATACCCCGATTCGTTTCAACCCCAGGGAAATCAGTGTCCTTGGCAACCTCCTCAACTCAGGGAAACCAGTGTCCTTGACGAGAGCACCTCGATTCGCGTCGACCCGCAAAGAAACCAGCGTCTTTGCAGGAACACCTCGATTCGTTTCAACCCCAGGGAAATCAGTGTCCTTGGCAAATACCTCAATTCAGGGAAACTAGCGTCCTTGATGAGAGCTTCTTGATTCGCGTCGGCCCGTAGAGAAACCAGTGTCTTTGCAGGAACACTCCGATTCGTTTCAACCTCGAGGAAACCAGTGTCCTCGGCAAAATACTTCGACTCAGGGAAACCAGTGTCCTTGACGAGAACATCTTGATTCGCGTCGACCAGCAGAGAAATCAGCGTCTTTGCAGGAATACCTCGATTCGTCTCAACCCCAGGGAAATCAGTGTCCTTGGCAAATACCTTGATTCAGGGAAACTAGCGTCCTTGATGAGAGCTTCTCGATTCGCGTCGACCTGCAGAGAAACCAGTGTCTTTGCAGGAATACCCCGATTCGTTTCAACCTCGAGGAAACCAGTGTCCTCGGCAAAATACTTCGACTCAGGGAAACCAGTGTCCTTGACGAGAACATCTTGATTCGCGTCGACCCGCAGAGAAATTAGTGTCTTTGCAGGAATACTTCGATTCGTTTCAACTCCAGGGAAATCAGTGTCCTTGGCAACCTCCTCAACTCAGGTAAACTAGCGTCCTTGATGAAAGCTTCTTTCTTCGTGTCAACCTGCAGAGAAACTAGCGTCTTTGCAGGAATACCCCGATTCGTTTCAACTCCAGGGAAATCAGTATCCTTGGCAACCTCCTCAACTCAGGGAAACTAGCGTCCTTGATGAGAGCTTCTTGATTCGCGTCGACCCGCAGAGAAACCAGTGTCTTTGCAGGAGCACTTCGATTCGTTTCAACCTCGAGGAAACCAGTGTCCTCAGCAAAATACTTTGACTCAGGGAAACCAGTGTCCTTGATGAGAACATCTTGATTCGCGTCGACCCGCAGAGAAACCAGTGTCTTTGCAGGAGCACTTCGATTCGTTTCAACCTCGAGGAAACCAGTGTCCTCGGCAAAATACTTCGACTCAGGGAAATTAGTGTCCTTGACAATAGCTGCTTGATTCGACTCGTGAGGAAATTAGTGTCTTCGCGAGGACTTCCCGATTCATCTCGACTTGCAAGATAAAGCCTTAGGCAACAGGGATTAAAAAACTTGTTTCCTAAGCACTGAGACCCTGCAAGTCGGTCTAAAACGGTCTCTTACATACTATCCACGGGTCTCACTCTCCAAAGTCGAATCTCGGTAAGGAGGGAAACAACCGCTTACGAGTCCTCTCGACTCGTAAGAGGGAAAATTCTCTTATAAGATCTTTACGACTTATAAGAGAAAACACACTTAGGAATCCTCACGATTCCTAAGTAGAAAATACACCTACGAGATCCTCTCAATCCGTAGGGAGAAAATTCTTTATGAGACCCTCACGGCTCATAAAGTTGAAAAGTCTTAGACAGCAGATCTGAACCTGCGACCTAAGCCATCACTACCTCTTGAAGAAGCCAAGATAAGATGCTCGCTCTATCATCTGTCAACCATGTTTACTAAGGCAGCGTACTGATAATAAAAGAAGGAAGAAGGAGCAGAGATGACACAAGACATTGCAAAAGGAAATGTGTATATCTTTATTCATGAGTTCAATTAAGTACAAGGCGAATCGTATAAAAGAATAAAGAATGTGTACATTTTATTCAAAAAAAAAATTATTACAAGTGTATGACTGATACAAAGGCAGCTACTAGGAAGGAAGCGTCTTAAATAGCCCTATCAATTGCTCGCACACTTCCTTCCATGCCTTCTCCTAATCGGCTGCCACCGCCAGTTCTGCTTCCACTTGGGCCCGCTGCTGCAAGAAGGATGAAAGCTGCTCCTCAACTGCCTGCTGAACTGCTTCGCGGCCTTGGGCATTACGCTCGGTGGCATCGAGCTTCTGCTTCAGTGCTAGCCCATCAGAAAGACTTTGCAGAAGGCCCTCAAAGATAGCCTTCACCCGAGCAGCATTCGCGCCAACTTCAGCACGCAGGCGAGCAGTCTCGCTTGAAGACTCTTGACATTCCCTCAGCCTTAAAGCTGCTTCTTGTTCCAAATGGCGGAAATAAGAAGCGCTTTGCTCGATCCATGCTGCCCGTTGAGTGCTCGCGGCCAAGGTCTCAGAGGCAGGACGCGTAAGCTCCAGCCGATGTAGGCGGGCCTCGATTTCCCTGCAGTGATTAACCCAAGACTCGACGACGCCTTCAATATGAAAATTTACAAGCGTCGCCAGCATCAAGTTAACCTCCGCAGCGAAATCTGCAGCACATGGGGGAGTGTCTGCGTCAAGCTCTTCGACGTATCCGCTCAGCATGCCCAAGCTCATTGCAGCACCCTTTGAAGATGGACGTCTCAGAAAGGGGCCTGCCGGCATTATGACGCGAAACTCAAGGGGCGCCGGAATCGGAACGACAGCTGAAAAAACAAAATACGATCAGATGACGGTTCAAGAAATATGAAAAAGTCATCGATGGGATAGTTTACTATACCAGCTGCAACAGGCGGCAAAGCCGGGAGGGCCGGTGGCGCGGTAGATCTTTCATCTCCTCCTCCGATTTGTAGCACTGCAATCAGGACGAGGAAGAGTCAGAAATAATTCCATTATTGAAAAAAGAAAGGCATCGATTGGAAACTATACTCACCAGCGCCACTGGAGGAAGAAGCGAGTTCAGATGGGAAGGAGAAGTGCGGGTGCAACACCTGGTAGAGGTGATCAAAAAGCACTCCTGCAAAGACGCAATAGTACGACATTAGTACATAAATTATGCGACCGAAAGATAAAACTAATGGGTTGCAAATCCATACCTTCCAGCATCTGCGATGGTACGAGAGAAGGCTGAGAGGTGGCCACCGCCAAGGCAGTAGATGACGGTGCTCCCTCAAGTAATGGAGCGTCAGCACTGGCCGCACCTGCGTTAAAAACAAGGATAAACCTGTCAGGAAGGATTGCAAGATAAAGAAAAAAGACAGTAACTCGAAATTTACCTGATGAGCCGCCAGCCGAAACGGATGCATCTCCCTTCTCCATCGACATGAGTCCACCTCCCGTGGCCTCATCACCCGACTCTACGGGGGCTGTCGTCATGCTCGCACGGCCAGGAGACGGCGGAGGACCGTAGACGGGGAGAGCAATGATTGGAACATTGCCAGACTCTTGAGAAAGAGCGGCTGGCTTGTCCCCGGGAGTCATGCCCGTCTCACCCGCTACTCCCTCGGGCTCGGCAGTCGCTGCTGTCTCATCAGCCATCGCCATAGGGTCGCCGGTCTCAGGCGCTCCGTCCGTCGCTGCCCCAAGCTCAGTTGTAGCAGTCGTCTCATTTGCCGCTACCTCGGGCTCGGCATCGACGACCTTCTCTGGCACAATTTCCTCAGCCCCCAGCTCAGGTCCAACCACCCCGGCGACGTTGCCCACCGTCGGCTCGGGTTCAGCCGGTGCCTCTTCTTCTGTCCCCTTAGGTTCGACGGTTTACGCCTCCCTTTCGGGTGGACTTGGCCCTGCAGGACAAGTTATATGAGAACCGACAGGTTTATAATTCTTACAACAAAATCTTGAAAGACACATTACCTGAGGTGGACTGATCGTTAGCCTCCCGAGCTGCACGCACCGCCTGTCTGTGAGCGGTAGACAAGGCGACCGGGGGCTCTTCCGAGGGAGTATCAGCACGAGGAACGGTGCTTGGGCCCGCTCCCACGGCCAAAGCAGCTCTGCGTGCCTTCGCCTCGCGCCTCAACCGCTTTCTCTCCTCCCGAGCCGTCAAGACCGACCTCATCGAAGCTTCCTTCATTGAGGCATCATCGTCCACGTACAGGGATGCCTCCAAAGCCTTCAAGGCATCCTTCACCGACTTTTCGAGTTGAGACTCTCGCGGTAGCCCCGAAGAGGCAGGGACTTCGGTAGCTGGCTCGGGAAGAGTCTCCGCATCGGCTTGCACGGTCCCTGCAAAGAAACAAAGAGAAGATCAGATAGGCTATATAAAAAAAGAGAAAGGAAATAAAGACTCAACGAGCCGAGACGTACCAACACCCAATAAAGCGCGCTTCCTTTCCTCCTCCTGGAAGGTTTTTAGAGAGGCAGCGATGGCTTCTTCAGTAGTGACACCTGTTAAAAAAGGGAAAACCATTAGTCAAAGATAATGATAAAATGCGATGAAATGACGAAGAGTGCAGCTAATGATTACCTGACTGAGTGAGTTTAGTCAACATCGCTTCGAGCCTGGCTGATCGCTCAGAAGCCGCAATGGCGGCCGCCAGATCGGTGTCTGCTGGATCTACCGAGAAGCCCTTATTACTGCCGTACTCGCTTATACCTTCGGTAAGAGGGGCCTGAGGCTCTAAACCGAGGATAGCATCGAGAGAGAGGGGCGACTTCTTCTTCCTCTTCTGCCCGCCAGCCCTGGGTGCACCCGAGATCGACTTGCACTTTGCAGGCACCTTAGGTCGGCGGGTCCCGATATCCGCGCCCACGCCGGACTCCGGCGAAACCACATTTACCGTCTCCACTGGAGCATGGGGCGCTGGTGGCGCATCCACAGTATCACGGAGCGTCAATCCGCGCGGAGGGCTCAGCACGCGCGGTGGCCCAGCTCCGGCATCTTTCAGCGGAGGAACGACCGGGGTCCTTGGCTTCAGGGGAGCCTTGTGGTCACCGCCGGGAGGAGCACCCTTGCGGTCAACCAACATGCGCTTCTCCATTTGGATGACTGCACCCATTGCGTGCGCGTACCAAGCCACGTACGCGTTAAGGACCCCGGGAACGCAGCTTGGCTCGCTGATGAAGAAGTAGGAGCCCGTATTCAGCCGCATGAAATGATGCATCGCGCTCCGTATCCCCTCCCTGCTGGCCGCGGGCTCGTCCAAAAACGCTTCCAGCGGGATCCCTTGGTTATAGCTTGATTGTTGGGAGAACTGGTGGGGGTTGTACCTCATGAAAAACACCATCTTGTTCTGCCTGAACATCAGGTAGCCTGGCCGGATGGAGTAGAGGTGAAGGATCTCCCGGGCTTTCAGTACGGAGGCCCC
Organism: Agapanthus africanus; assembly: GCA_030015575.1. Lineage (NCBI taxonomy): Eukaryota > Viridiplantae > Streptophyta > Magnoliopsida > Asparagales > Amaryllidaceae > Agapanthus > Agapanthus africanus. Next base: position 967,265,762 of record CM057338.1, read on the forward strand.
GTCCTTGAAGTCGTCACGCAGCGAGACCACCGACTTGGAGGTTTCTGAGCCGATAGTTATGACTTTATCCATAAAAGTGTAAGTCCGTGCTACCTCTCCCGGTACTTTCGGGCAAGCGGAATTTGATAAAAAACGATTTTCTTAGAGGTGGTAACATGGACTTAAAACCCGGATCTTTGTTAAACATCTAACTAACAACCTAACTACGAGTTGCTAACTACTCGGTTAGGGGGTTATACCTTTCTTTTTCTCGAACTCTTTCGTCTTCAAGCTTCGATGGTCGTCCGAATCGGCTTCTCCCCGTCGTCTCCTTGCGCCGAAGATAGATCCACCTGAAAGCTTCAACCTTTGGCTCCTTCTTTGAACTTTGAAGAAACTAGTTCACTCGGTTTGCTAAACCTTGTGAACTAGAGTGAGTAGAGAAGAGTTTGTATGGGATTTTATCTATGGTTCTTGGTTCTCAACTCATGAGACAGGTGAACCATAGAGTCAAGAGAGGGAGAGCAAGAGGAGGAGATGAGAGCTCAAGAACAAGAGAGAGAATGAGCATGAAAGAATGAGAGAAGACTTTTCTCATTTGGCTCTCATAATCCAAAACAATCATAACACCTCATATCAATCAAGTATTATGTGATGGTTTAAGCAACCATAGCCATATCATTTCATGCACTCATTTTGCACAAAAGAGCAAGCAAGCAAAAGTCTTTGCCATGAAATGATAGCTATAGTTATCATGATGGTCAACTAGTCAAGCCTAGTCAACCGGTCAACAAAGTCAACAAGTCAACAAAAGTCAACAAGTCAACAAAGTCAATCCCTCAACAACCATGTCACCATAATACTTAATTAATATAATTGTTAATCACATATCATATTCTCATTAGGGTTGAGCAAAAAGTCAATAGTCAACTGTCAACGGTCAACAACCCTAATGAGAATCCTCTGTCTCTGTCTCTCCGTCAACTGTGCATACACACCCGCATCCGCGTTCCGAGGAACACGAATGCATACTGGATAAAACCAATCCCAAAAGGTACACTAGGATCTGGCTTAAACCAAAGCCCGCTAGTGTGAACTGTCCGGACACTGTACGTGCACAAGTGCACGAATGTGACCGAACCCTGTCGCAAAACCATGCGACCTGTCACAAAACCATGCGACCTCTACTCTTTTGCCTAAAGGCGAATAGCTTTCTGTGTGGGACTCTAAAGACTCGACACTACGCTGGCAGTGGGTTTAACCACAGACCGCAAGCGGCACTAGCTGTGCGTAACGGTCCCCAGGTAGATGCCGACAAGAAGACTGACGAGGCGAAACCCATCTGAACTCCTACTGAGCCTGAATGTGACATTCTCCGTACAGTCCGGTCTGTTCGTCTGATACATCGCATGGCGGGCCTAGGGGACGGTAAACGTCAGTCCCCCAATAACGGTACAAGTCGTGTCGGAGTGAAGCCCAAAACACCCTGAGATAACACTGGAAGCCTACCAGTATATCTCGTTTGCCCTGGCCATGGACTACTCGTGTAATGGCTCTCCTAGACACAGCGCGATGTCAACCCCCAATACCGGGAGAGACGAATCCTGTCTAACCGTCACTGCCTCCAAGTGCTTCGGGACTGCACCCAACTACCACCTGTTTGCACGACTCATTTGAGCCGTGGTAGGGTAGTAATCAAAGTACAGTGGGAACACACTCGAGGCGAAGTGACAGTGTCAAGTCAGCGGACTAAGCTGTACTCATGTCACCTGGGAACTGATAACTGACGATAGGCATAATACCAACTAGTCAGTTCCCGACGAGTCCTGTCCAGTGTACTCGTAACCCAATGAGCACCCGCATACTATCTCAAGTACGACGTACCGACGGCTGTGGGACAGACCGTCTCCCACACTGGGATGAGAAGCGCATGCGCTAGTCTACTCCGGAGTATCGATGCCCTGTCTCGATAGTCCTGCGACCAGGGACCTGCATAAGGATGTGCTTATAGATTACCCAGCCCCACTAGTGTGACTGCCATCACAACGCTGGTAATCAAGCAAAGATCCTAAAGGCTCCACTAATGTGTATAGGCGATATACTAAAATAAACACATGTACACATTGAAGTAGAAACAGACCAAGTATCATACTACTATTTTGAGCAAGATTGTATATACAAGGTGAATATCCCAAACTTCCATTAAGTAATATACAAACTAGTATGATACAGTAATGGCCTCTAGGGCATATACACTAACAATTTCCCACTTGCAATAAGGCCATGTACTAGCGTATCGAAGACCTATCATCTCGATCAGCCGCTCGAACTGAGTCTGGGGCAAGGCCTTGGTGAATGGATCTGCAGTGTTATCTTCTGAAGCGACTCTCCGAACCTCGATCTCCTGGCGATCCACGATCTCCCTGATCAGGTGATACCGCCTCAAGATGTGTCTGGATCTCTGATGGGACCTGGGTTCCTTCGCTAAAGCTATAGCCCCGTTGTTGTCGCAATACAGAGGTATTGGATCAACAACGGATGGAACCACCTGAAGCTCTTTCAAGAACTTCCTCATCCAGACAGCTTCTTTTACGGCATCGGATGCAGCGATGTATTCCGCTTCCATCGTCGAGTCTGCAACGGTTTCCTGTTTGGAACTCTTCCAACACACCGCCCCTCCATTGAGGGTAAAGACAAAACCCGACATGGACTTGGAATCATCCTTGTCACTCTAGAAGCTGGAGTCAGCAAAGGCCTCGATCTGGAGGTCTTTTCCGCCATACACCAAGAACATCTCCTTAGTCCTTCTGAGGTACTTGAGAATGTTCTTTACTAGTATCCAGTGTTTCTCCCCAGGGTTTGACTGATACCGGCTTACCACACTTAGTGCATAAGCTACATCCGGTCTGGCACACAACATCGCATACATTATAGAGCCTACCGTAGAAGCGTAGGGTATAATAGACATGCGATCCCCCTCCAAATCAGTCTTGGGAGACATCTGTTTAGAGAGGGTGATCCCGTGACAAGCCGGTAGGTTACCGCGCTTGGAATCTTCCATACTGAATCTTTTTAGTATGGTGTCGATGTACCTGGACTGTGAAAGTCCTAATATCCTCTTGGATCTATCACGATGGATCCGGATCCCCAGGATGTATGAGGCATCACCCAAGTCTTTCATGGAGAACCTGTGTGACAAGAACCCCTTGACAGATTGTAGCATAGGAATGTCATTTCCTATTAAGAGAATGTCATCCACGTACAAAACGAGGAATACTACAGTTCTCGCTACAAATCTACAATAGATGCATGGTTCATCTGGATTTTTGATAAAACCAAATTCCTTGACCGTCTCATCAAAACAGATGTTCCAACTCCGCGATGCCTGCTTTAGTCCATAGATGGACTTAAGCAACTTGCACACCTTTCCGCTGCTCCCACTCTGAATGAAACCCTCTGGTTGGTCCATATAGACACACTCCTCTAAATTTCCATTTAGAAAAGCGGTCTTTACGTCCATTTGCCAGATCTCATAATCGTGGAAGGCAGCAATGGCAAGAAGGATCCGAATGGATTTCAGCATAGCCACTGGAGAAAAGGTTTCGTCATAGTCCAAACCAGGTCTTTGACGAAAACCCTTTGCCACAAGTCTAGCTTTATAGGTCTCAACCTGTCCATCTACACCAATCTTCCTTTTGAAGATCCACTTGCATCCTACGGGTTTTACCCCGTCTGGAGCAATGTCCAACGTCCATACTTTGTTGGTATACATGGACTCCATTTCGGTCCGCATTACATCCAGCCATTTTACTGAGTCAACGCTCTGAACGGCCTGCTGGAAGCTAGTAGGCTCATTATAATCTATGATGCAATCCTCTCTATCCCCGTCTATGAGAAAACCGTAGTATCTCTCGGGCGGATAAGACTGCCTACTACTCCTGCGGAGCGGCGTAGGAATGTCCTGTTCTTTTGAACCCTCTGGTTCCACTAAACTTTCAGTAATAGTCTGTGGTTCTGGAATTTCTTCCAGTTCTACTGCGCTCCCACTAATTTCCTTTTCTAAGAACCGGTGTTCTAGAAAGTGGGCATTACGAGAAACAAGGACTTTTTGTTCCTCTGCGTGGTAGAAAAGATACCCCTTGGTGTTCTTTGGGTATCCCACAAACTTGCACAGTACTGAGCGTGCCTCGAGTTTGTCCGCATGCTGCTTTTTGACAAAAGCTGGACATCCCCAGATCTTCAGATATTGAAGATAGGGTTTCTTCCCACTCCATAACTCATAAGGTGTGGTAGGCACAGTCTTAGTAGGAACTCGGTTCAAAAGGTATGCAGCTGATTCTAGCGCATACCCCCAGAATGATCGCGGTAACTCAGCGTTACTCATCATGGACCGTACCATATCCAATAGGGTTCGGTTCCGTCTCTCCGATACACCATTATGTTGTGGAGTGTATGGAAGAGAAAGCTGAGAGAGAATTCCGTTCTCTTTTAAATAGTCCAGGAACTCGGCACTCAAGTATTCACCACCTCGATCCGATCTTAGAATCTTGATACTTTTGCCGGTTTGTTTTTCTACTTCATTCTTATATTCCTGGAATTTTCCAAAGGCTTCGGACTTATGTTTCATTAAGAAGACATAACCGTACCTTGAAAAGTCATCCGTAAAAGTAATGAAGTAAGAAAAACCGCTTCGCGCATGTGTAGACATTGGACCGCACACGTCGCTGTGTACGAGTCCCAAGAGCTCGCTCGCTCTTACTCCGTGTCCAGTGAACGGAGACTTTGTCATCTTTCCTTTGAGACAGGATTGACAAGTGGCATACGATTGATATTCGAACGGATTCAAATATCCTTCTGTATGTAACTTTGTCAACCTTCTCTCATTGATGTGACCCAGTCTACAATGTCATAAGAAAGTCTGATTTATTTCCGGAGACTTTCTTTTGTGTGTATTCTGGACATTGAAAATCTGTGGTTGGTTTAATACGTATATACCATTGCTCAATGTACCTGACCCAATCAGAACTTGATTAAGGTGAATGTTTACAACATTGCTTACAAACGCAAATTCATAACCTTCTTTAGAAACCAAAGATACAGAAATGATATTACAAGTTGCGTTGGGTACAAAAAAGCAATTACGCAAAACCAAAACATGTCCATCTGACATTCCCAGGTGATAGTCCCCCACGGCTTTAGCATCCATGCTAGCTCCGTTCGCAACTCTGAGGGTCATGTCACCTGCTTTCAAAACACTACGGTTTCTCAACGCCTGCAAAGAATTACAGATATGAGATCCTGATCCGGTATCCAATACCCAGAAAGTAGAGTTTATTGAAAGACAGTTTTCAATAACAAACACACCTGAAGCTGAAGCTGCAATCTGCTTCAATTCCTGTGTTCTGGCCTTCCAGGCCCTGCAATCATTCTTCCAGTGTCCTTTCTTATGACAATAGAAGCATTCTTCCTTATCCACAAGCTTCCCCGCTTTCTTTGTTGCTTTAGCTTTTCCCTTCGTATCCACTTTACTAACACCGCCTCTTGGTTTGGCGGGGGCTTTCTTCTTCTTTCCCTTGCCTTTCGCCTTGAACCTAGAAGAAGATGATCCTCCTACAAACAAAGTGGATGTTTCCCTACCTTTCTGTAGGGTGCCCTCTGCGCTCCTCAGCATGTTGAGGAGCTCTGAAAGTTCAACTTCTTTTTCTTGTAAGTTGAAGTTCAGTATAAACTGGGCGTAAGTGGAAGGAAGGGACTGGAGAACTAAGTCCGTATAGAGCTCACTCTCCAATGTGGTCCCTAGGTCCGCGAGCTCCTCAATGTAACCGATCATCTTAAGCACGTGTTCTGCTACTGATGATCCGACGGCCATCCTTGCCGAAAATAACTTTTTCGACGCTTCGTATCTTGCGATACGAGATTGCTCTCCATACAGTTCTTTTGTATGAAGAAATATGGATTCCAAGTCCATATTCTCGTGCCTCCTCTGATGTTCATTGTCCATAGAGGCAAGTACGAGGCACTTGGCCTTCGCGCTATCAATCTCCCAAGTCTTACGGATTTCCTTATCCGCTACGCTGGAAGTGGGACCAGGGACAGGGGGAGCTTTGGTGGTAAGAAGATACCCCAGCTTGTCGTAAGTGATTGCCATTTTGACATTCCTGAGCCAATCTTTGTAGTTTGGCCCTGTCAGTATGTTTTTATCTAAAAGTAACTTAAGTCCAGTCATGTCGATTGGTCGCTGCAATTAGGAGAGAGAAGAAACACTCAGCTTGATGCTCTTGCAAGTTTAGAATGGTTTTTAATTTGTCTAAACAGGATGGCTCCCATTGTTTCTCGAATCCCTCCTCAAACCAAAAAGGAAGAATTAGTCAGGATCAATCTCACCGTACAATACTTGCTTAGCCGTTCAGCCAGGCCAGTGTCGGTACTTCGAGGGAGGTTTTCCAACGCTTTCGCGAAGTTCCTTAATTAAATAACCTCTTTTCCCTGGGGGCGTAGCCCCGCTAACACCTTTCTAGACACCTACTAGGTTTATAGCATTGATCGTTTAGTGAGAAATTTCCCGAGGAGTAGCATATACTCACAGTAGGATCGGGATCCAAATATCATCGCGTGACGAAACTGAAGGAATCCTACCAGAATCATCACACTCCAAATGGTATGCAACACTAGCAAGTTTCAGTTCTTTTGAAACTCCCGATGTGGATTTTTGCCTCATGCTCTTATGACCTTGGCGTGAGGTCAAAATGTCATAAGTCACATGTCAAGTTCTTCCCATCATTATCCAGGTTAATTTGAATCCACCCGTACCTACCCTTGACGTAGGACAAAATGGTAGTACGGCTGTCCCAAACCAACGCATTCTATCTATGCAACAGATAAATATCCGGCAGCTACCAATCACTATGCCTTGGCGTGAGGTCAAAATACATAGCTTGAATACTACCGAATATTTAACTGAAATGATGGAGGGCTACGAATGGTTTTGGCAAAACCGTGAACGTAGTGAACTTGATATAATCGATGGAACGAGATAGCTTTTAAAAAGGAGTGGCTCAAGCTCCGCATTTAAAAGTTAGTTTTGAAAAGAACCGAGTGGTTTTCCGAAAGTGTTCCAACGATTTTAACTTGGTTTATTTTTTTGCATTAGTTCTTTTAATGCGTAATATTCTTGCATTAGTTCTTTTAATGCGTCCCATCATTTAATCCTACCATTGCAGAAAACAACCAAAATATGACGTACGCTTATGCCATTCGCATTCGCCACGGGGCCCCGTCATTACCCGTTAGGTTACTTAACTAACGACAGAGCGGGGGCTGGGCTAGCGCGGCTGTAAAACATAAGCAACGCCTAAATAATATCATATATAGATATATTGCAATGATAGCCATTTCAGATCACAGATGAACACATTGGATATACTAGGAATCCGCAATTCGTACGAGCCTGTAACGAAAAGCAGATTACACGGTCGCGGTGAATAGCCAATACCCCATCCAAGACCCCTACGGGTGCGGCAAACTACCCGCCAAGTACCCGAAGCGAAGCAACCTCCCTCAACTCTGTGAGTAGGCTACTCGGCACTTCGGCATACCCGGTAGTTTGTGCACCCCCTCCATGGGTCTATCCTAGGAGCAAAAACGGTAAAAAGAAATTATACAATGACGGCTACAACCCCGACCCGGTTGTGCGGCCATACAAATGATTATTACATCAATTTACAAATTTACATGAATTGAAAGAAAAGAAAACTCTCGTCTTACAACCCCCGGCTATTCACCCGCGACAATCCAACATATTCATATACACATTCCAGCAACATTACAGATCACAGATTTGTATAACCCCCACTAATCGACATATAGCGATTAGCAGACGTTCAATACAAATATCACATTACAGAAAAACCCGTCAGCTAAAGTCTTTTAGAAGTTCGATCAAAAATACGGATTTTCAGGCCCCAAACAGAAAATTTTCGTTCTGGAAAATCTGGGCAGAAAATATATATTCCAAAAATCCCAAAATACCCCTATAAGCATACTGTAGCAAAGAAGACCCAGAAAGGAGCCAAGACGGCCGCGGAACCGCGGCAATAGCAAGCTATTGCCGCGTTTCCACGGCTCTTTGATGAGATCAGGGGACCGTCTTTCTACAGTGTACTATAAAAACCCTGAGTCGATTTTTGGTGTATCTCAAATAATTTTTTCAGCACTTTGAAAATCGACAGAAAGTTTGAAATCCGGGTGTATTTCGTGACTTTTTCTCCGATCGAATTTCTAGTTACTATGCTAACATGTTAGGTAGAGTTTAACTAGGCTCTGATACCACTGTAAGTCCATGCTACCTCTCCCGGTACTTTCGGGCAAGCGGAATTTGATAAAAAACGATTTTCTTAGAGGTGGTAATATGGACTTAAAACCCGGATCTTTGTTAAACATCTAACTAACAACCTAACTACGAGTTGCTAACTACTCGGTTAGGGGGTTATACCTTTCTTTTTCTCGAACTCCTTCGTCTTCAAGCTTCGATGGTCGTCCGAATCGGCTTCTCCCCGTCGTCTCCTTGCGCCGAAGATAGATCCACCTGAAAGCTTCAACCTTTGGCTCCTTCTTCGAACTTTGAAGAAACTAGTTCACTCGGTTTGCTAAACCTTGTGAACTAGAGTGAGTAGAGAAGAGTTTGTATGGGATTTTATCTATGGTTCTTGGTTCTCAACTCATGAGACAGGTGAACCATAGAGTCAAGAGAGGGAGAGCAAGAGGAGGAGATGAGAGCTCAAGAACAAGAGAGAGAATGAGCATGAAAGAATGAGAGAAGACTTTTCTCATTTGGCTCTCATAATCCAAAACAATCATAACACCTCATATCAATCAAGTATTATGTGATGGTTTAAGCAACCATAGCCATATCATTTCATGCACTCATTTTGCACAAAAGAGCAAGCAAGCAAAAGTCTTTGGCATGAAATGATAGCTATAGTTATCATGATGGTCAACTAGTCAAGCCTAGTCAACCGGTCAACAAAGTCAACAAAAGTCAACAAGTCAACAAAGTCAATCCCTCAACAACCATGTCACCATAATACTTAATTAATATAATTGTTAATCACATATCATATTCTCATTAGGGTTGAGCAAAAAGTCAATAGTCAACTGTCAACGGTCAACAACCCTAATGAGAATCCTCTGCCTCTGTCTCTCCGTCAACTGTGCATACACACCCGCATCCGCGTTCCGAGGAACACGAATGCATACTGGATAAAACCAATCCCAAAAGGTACACTAGGATCTGGCTTAAACCAAAGCCCGCTAGTGTGAACTGTCCGGACACTGTACGTGCACAAGTGCACGGATGTGACCGAACCCCGTGGCAAAACCATGCGACCTGTCGGAAAACCATGCGACCTCTACTCTTTTGCCTAAAGGCGAATAGCTTTCTGTGTGGGACTCTAAAGACTCGACACTACGCTGGCAGTGCGTTTAACCACAGACCGCAAGCGGCACTAGCTGTGCGTAACGGTCCCCAGGTAGATGCCGACAAGAAGACTGACGAGGCGAAACCCATCTGAACTCCTACTGAGCCTGAATGTGACATTCTCCGTACAGTCCGGTCTGTTCGTCTGATACATCGCATGGCGGGCCTAGGGGGCGGTAAACGTCAGTCCTCCAATAGCGGTACAAGTCGTGTCGGAGTGAAGCCCAAAACACCCTGAGATAACACTGGAAGCCTACCAGTATATCTCGTTTGCCCTGGCCATGGACTACTCGTGTAATGGCTCTCCTAGACACAACGCGATGTCAACCCCCAATACCGGGAGAGACGAATCCTGTCTAACCGTCACTGCCTCCAAGTGCTTCGGGACTGCACCCAACTACCACCTGTTTGCACGACTCCTTTGAGCCGTGGTAGGGTAGTAATCAAAGTACAGTGGGAACACACTCGAGGCGAAGTGACAGTGTCAAGTCAGCGGGCTAAGCTGTACTCATGTCACCTGGGAACTGATAACTGACGATAGGCATAATACCAACTAGTCAGTTCCCGACGAGTCCTGTCCAGTGTACTCGTAACCCAACAAGCACCCGCATACTATCTCAAGTACGACGTACCGACGGCTGTGGGACAGACCGTCTCCCACACTGGGATGAGAAGCGCATGCGCTAGTCTACTCCGGAGTATCGATGCCCTGTCTCGATAGTCCTGCGACCAGGGACCTGCATAAGGATGTGCTTATAGATTACCCAGCCCCACTAGTGTGACTGCCATCACAACGCTGGTAATCAAGCAAAGATCCTAAGGGCTCCACTAATGTGTATAGGCGATATACTAAAATAAACACATGTACACATTGAAGTAGAAACAAACCAAGTAGCATACTACTATTTTGAGCAAGATTGTATATACAAGGTGAATATCCCAAGCTTCCATTAAGTAATATACAAACTAGTATGATACAGTAATGGCCTCTAGGGCATATACACTAACAAAAAGAAATCTTCGCTCCGATCAGGTGTGGAAGAAGGAGCAACCCCCTAACCTCCCGCGGAGGCGCAGTCACGATCGAGGCGCCGATCAGCCGCATGACTCTTGGGAGTCTGCACCTCTCAAAAAACGAAGGGCTCTTATGGACGCCGAACACCCCGTGTACATGCATTTCCATCCATGAGGTGAAGTAATGCATCGGGAAATTAGCAGGCTGCACCCCCGGTTCATTAGCGTCCGCCGCCACGCTAAGTCCATTGTATAGGTGGGCCAACCCGACGATTCCTACTGATAACTGCAGACCAGCCACCATCCGATGCGCTGGGTAGAAAACGGACGGCCGCATATAACGCGGGTGCATGGGGAGCGCGAAGCTTCACAGCCACAATCTCAGGAACCCCAAAAAGAAGGTCTCCTCATCCATGCCTGGGACGGCGATTTCTGACAAGGGCATGATGGCGGCGCCGGGGAGATAAAAATCCTTTTGACCGTCTTCCGATATTGGTCGACGGTCCAAGCCGAAGCCGAAAGGGTCATCGAGCTTGGCGAACATCTCGCTCCGCTCCGATAGGAACTCCGGTCGAAGGAAGCGGGCGATAAATTCTGCGAAACTGACTCCCCGGACTCCTGATTCCAGATAGAGCCCTTCGTATATGGTCAGCACCTTCACCAAGCCCGGAAACTGGTGCTGAATAGAATTCTCCGGCGTCAAGTCAAACACCAGCGGCTTGGTGGCGAAGACGTACTCGTCAGGAGGAAGCGGCTCCTCGTAATGCTCCCCCCTCACCGGCAAACCCGAGATCTCAGTGAACTCTTCCAGGGAGATGGAGACTTCCCTGTCCGTCATAAGGAAGGTGTAGGTGGGGATATTCCATTGTTCGATGAAAGCCTTAATCCACCACGTTGGAGGAGCGGGGTACTCAAAAAGCGAGACGTAAATTGCCGAGTACAAACTAATCTTCATCAGATGAGTCCTCTTCGCCGATAGGATGTACCTGGCCCACTGCAAATATCCGGCCGGTTGTCGCGGGGTCAATCCAATGTTGTAAGCCTGTCCCCAAGGGCGTGCCTCACCCTGACATATTCGTCTCCCCAAAATGTCCACGGCCGGCTGCGGCTGCACGGGAATGGCGCCAATCGCAGGCTGGAGAAGATCCTCCGAATTCCAATTCTTGACCTCCACGGCATACTTCACCGGGGGGTCATCCACATAGGGGATCGACGAGATGGGCTCAGACGGCGTCGCGGAACTGAAGCTTCGGCGACCCTTGATGATGTCGATATACTACCTACCCCACAGGTGAAGGTTCTTGTGCTCGGGGTCATGATCCATGATGAGAGCGAGCAGCTCTCGGTCTACCGGCGCCTCGGGAAATTCTTCCTCCGAGCGAACAAACGGGAAAGACAAGTCAGCAGACATGTTTTCTGCGGAGGGACAAAAATCAGCCGTCAGTGTTGTAATACCACGCTTGGCATTTTAAAATTTATACCACACTGCAATGCAGTGGGTAGGGGACCAAAGGGGGACCCACAGAATCTGGATGACAGTGCATCAGTTAATAAGACAGCCCCATCATTGGATGAGACTGCCAATCAATGAGGAGATCCCCAAAAGAATATTCTCATTAATGAGAAATCCCTAGAGACAAGGAGAAAATCTCCTCTTTCAGGGCAAAGCTCTGTCACAGAGTGACACTTGTCAAACTCTGGTCTCGAAGGGATAAAATTCCCTAAAAGAGCCTAGCTCTGTAATAATGATGGAAAAATCCGTCAAAAGAAAAATTTAACTCTTAAAAAATTAAGAAAATTCTGGGATCTTAAAGATCCATGAGAACTCTTAAGAGTTCTTCATTTTTTTAGATCAAAAAGATCTACATTTGGTCTATGAGCAAAGCTTTGTTCATGGGTTAAAAACCCTGAAACAAGATCTCTTTAGATCTATGGATTTTTGAGAGCAAGGCTCTGTTGGTGAAACCCCAAAGGGGTTTTCTTTAGATCAAAGATCTATGAGAGCAAGGCTCTGTTGATTAAAATTAATTTAATTTAAGTTAAGTTAAATTTTACCTAAGATGTTCTAGAGTTTGAACACTGAAATTCTTGAAAAACAAGAGCAAGGCTCTAAAGTTCTTAAAAGCAAGAGCAGGGCTCTGAAAATAAAAGATTCTTGAAGATGGTAATCATCTACTGAGGACCAAGGGTCCTATTTATAGGCGCTTGCGCCCCTTCAACTCCTGAGTTGATCTGACCTTTGGGATCTTGCCACCGCTGCACTCACGTGTGCGCCACGTGAGCGCAACGGTGGGGGGGCATTTGTTTCCCCCAATCAGAGCAAAACTCTATTTGAATTTCGAAAATTCAAAAATTGAAGCAACGCTTCAAATTCCTTGCGCTGCGCGCAACGCGCCACGTGTCAAAAGCTGGCACGCCAGCGCAACGTCCGAGGCAGCGCACCCAATCAGAGCAAGGCTCTATTTAAAATAAAATTAAAGGAAGCAACGCTTCAGTTGCGCTGCGCTCTGCGCTGCGCGACACGTGTCAAGCGAAGGTGCGTTTGCGCCAAACAGAATTAAAATTCCAGTAAGATCTTTCTGTTCTTGTTAAAACAAGAAGATTGTCTTCTGTAAAATAGAAACCCTTGGATCAAAGATCCAACGGTAGGGAAAAATCTCTAAATCACTCAGAGAAAGATCTCTTTAACTAATTTAACAAACTAATTGGCACTATATAAAGGCCCCTAGACCCCAAGTCTAAAACACACAGAAAAACAGAGAGAGAATTCAGAGAACTCTTAAAAAAGAAAAGTTTGAGAAGAAGTCAAGAAAGAAAAGAAAAAGGTAAACCTTTGAAAAGAAGAATTTCTTCTGAAAAGATCAATGATCCAAGAACAAGATCAAGATCTTAAAATAAAAAGGAAAGATCAAATAATAAAAATAAAATAAGAAGTAATATACATCTTTATTAGATCATTTGATCTACACAAAGGCATTGCCTTTTGATGAACCACTGGTTCTGGAATCTTAAAAGATTCTTTTCTTGAATCCAAAATTGGATCAAGATATTAAAATTGTGCCTTACACTTGTAAATCTGCACTGTTGCGCTCTTGGGTTACGCAAGCCACCAGAGAGCGCCACGTGTCAGTTCCAGAACAACTTGCGCTATGCGCTTTTAAAATAGAGCATTGCTCTCTGAAATTGACGCAACTCATCAGAGCGCGCCACGTGTCAGCAGCGCAACAGCGCAGCGCACTGGCACAGCGCACTGCGCTTGCGCTCACCAGAGCATGACACGTGTCACCTCCACATGCGCTTGTGCTCATTAATTGGCGCAGAGCGCCTGACAGGCCACGTGGCACTCTGTCAGTTTAATCAATGCTCTGCATTATTTAAAGAAGGGCTGAGCCCAATTAAAAAAGGCCTAACAGGCCTAATAAAATGCAATGCATTATTTTAAAAAGGGCAAAGCCCAAACAATGGTCTGTCAGACCAAAACAGATGTTGTGCATCATTTAAAAGGGGGCAGAGCCTAAATAAAGGTCCAACAGAGACCAAGATTAATGCTATGCATTATTAAACAAAGGGCAAAGCTCAATCAAAGGCCTAATAGGCCAACTACAAATAAAATGTTGAACATTTTCAACTGGACTTAGCCAAATTCTGGCCGTAAGTCCTCAAATTAAATTGACTGAGCACGACTGCTCTCTTAAATCAATTTACATCCGGTTCAAGGGTACATCTCTGAACTCCTCTGATATTTGTCGTTGTAATCCTTCAACGTCGTCAGAAAGGTGACGGGTCCCGACAACCACACATTGGGAATATGGACCACCATGTCTCTAAACTGGCAATGGACCACCATGTCCCTAAACTGGAAAAATAGAGCCAATTGCTCTCTTGTCGGATCCAAACGATCCCATTAAGTTGATCTTAGTCTGGAGATTAGGCTAACGTATCCTTAACAAACGTTTAAGTTGATCTTAGCCTCAAATATGGCTAACGTGTCCTTAAACTAATATCCATCCCCAAAATGGGAATGTTGGACCACCATGTCCCTAAACTGGTGGTGGACCACCATGTCCCTAAACTGGAACAATAGAGCCCCCAAATGCTCTTTTGTCGGATCTAAACGATTCCGTTTAAGTTGATCTTAGCCTCAAATAGGGCTAACGTATCTTTAAACCCTCAAACAGACTTTAGTCCCAAATTGGACTATAGATTTCCCAACCAATTTTGGTTCAAGGGTACATCTCTGAACTCCTCTGACACCTGTCGTTGTAATCCTTCAACGTCGTCAGAGAGGTGACGGGTCCCGACGGCCATACATTAATGGACCACCATGTCCCTAAACTGGCAATGGACCACTATGTCCTTAAACTGGAACAATAGAGCCAATTGCTCTCTTGTCGGATCCAAACGATCCCGTTAAGTTGATCTTAGTCTGAAGATTAGGCTAACGTATCCTTAACAAACGTTTAAGTTGATCTTAGCCTCAAACATGGCTAACGTGTCCTTAAACTAATATCCGTCCCCAAAATGGGAATGTTGGACCGCTATGTCCCTAAGCTGGAACAATAGAGCCAATTGCTCTCTTGTCGGATCCAAACGATCCCGTTAAGTTGATCTTAGTCTGGAGATTAGGCTAACGTATCCTTGACGAACGTTTAAGTTGATCTTAGCCTCAATATGGCTAACGTATCCTTAAACTAAAACCCTAAACCCAAATCTAAGAAAATACGGATTTGAACTAATCCACGTCCTACGGGCGACGGCATAAATTAGTCTCCGTATACAATCCACGGGCAACCACAAACAAAACAAACACCCACGACACGAAGTGAAATTCTGGAGAAGGAGAAAGTTGTTACCGCGATGCGGTAGCGTAATTAACTGCAGGGGCTTGCGCCTGCAGGGAAGAGCGTCCCCACAATCAATAACCCCTCGAACGAGGGGGAATCTGACGAAGTCTGCTACATCGGCCGCATCCGTCTAAACCTCCGATACATGGTGCCATAAGTCAACTTGACATCTTCGGAGAGGTGGACGGATAAAACTAAATAGCATCTGCCCCGAATCTCAGGCAAGACGTCCATGTCCTGGTCGCCATTCGAAGGGGAACAACTTTGATCCCTGTCAGTTGTGGTAGGAAGCTACCAGCCGGGGATAGCCAAGTAAGAGTCGGGCTCGACCGCCTCAAAGGAGGACTTTGGTCCTTAGCGCGAGAGGGGCTGTAAGAAGCCTACCAAGGACCCCTGGCCGGGCAGGATACTGCCCGGTGCCCCTTGACGAGGGCCTTTGTCCTGAAGGATAGCCGAGCGAGGGTCGGGCTCGACTGCCTCTGGGAGGACTTTTTGATCCCTGGCGTTGCGAGTAGGGAAGCTACCGGCCAGGGATAGCCGAGCAGGGTAGCTGCTGAGCTGGCTCTAAGGAGGACTTTGATTCTTAGCGTTGGAGGGGCCGTAGAAGGCCTGCTAAGGATAACCGGACAGTGAAGCTGTGCGGTTGCCTCTTGGCGAAGGCTTTGATCCCTGGCGTTGCGAGTAGGGAAGCTACCGGCCAAGGATAGCCGAGCAGGGAAGCCGCTCGGCTGCCTCTGAAGAGGACTTTGATCCTTAGCGTTGGAGGGGCCGTAGTAGGCCTGCTAAGGATAGCCGGGCAGTGAAGCTGCGCGGTGGCCTCTTGGCGAGGGTTTTGATATCTGGCGTCGTGGGTAGGCAACTACCAGCCTGGGATGACCAAGCGGGGTAGCCGCTCAGATGCCTCTTGCGAGGGCTTTGACCCCTGGCATCATGGGTAGGGAGCTACCAGCCGGAGATGACCGAGCAAGGGTCGGGCTCGATTGCCTCTTGCGAGGGCTTTGATCCTTCAGGACGGGGACCGAGCAGGGTTACCATCCAGTGCCTCTTGGCGAGGACTTTGATCTCTGTCCGTTGTGGTAGGAAACCATCAGCCGGGGATAGCTGTCACGCCCCGCTTCCCAGAGTACGCAAGATTTGGGCACGTGACATAGCCAACCATGCTACCTGTGGGTAGGAAGTATCCATCCACAGTCGCATTACGGTTGTAAAGATATCAAGAACAGTAAAATAAACTAAACTAATACATGTCCAAATCCATAATAACAAGAATCAATAAACAATAAGTGCGGAAGCTAATGATCCAATACAATGAATAAACAGTATGTCCCATAATGCGGGCTCACATCTGGAAATGAAATGACATAAATAAACTAAACTCTCAAGAACTCACAGTTCAGCCTGCTGGCTGAAGTACTCCTGCTCGGTCGACGTCAAGGGCACGGAATCTGGGCCATGCAAAACCCAGACGTCAGCGCGTCATGATATCAAGTATATAACATAAACATGGTAATAAACAATGCAAGCATGAACATGAATAAAGCAGCAATAAGAAGTAATAAACAGGGTAATGTGCAGTAGTGACTAAACTGTCCTATCAGGTTTTCTATTCTATAGTCTTTGAAACCAATTGATGAATCGTCGATGTAACTCAATAGTATCCCGTGCGTGCCCGGGACCACGGTCATGATTCTCGGGGCTGAATCCGAGACGTGCCGCTAAGCAGTAAAAGGTAGTAGGATAGATGAGTGATGTCAGCATCAACACTCCGGAGCTGGCCAAGCCCGTAAGACTGATCAGAAGAATGTGTCGAACTGTTGAGTTACAAGTCGGTTTCACCTTTGATTTCCCCATACCCCCAAGCTATGTATGTCAGGTCAGGTATTCAGTAGTCAAGGACTAATGCCAACACAAGTCAAGTAAAGGTAGGTCTGTCTGGGTCGACAGCAGGAATGGTTAGGTTTGTCGGCATTAGGCCTGAGATCAGGTAACAGGTCAGGTTACTTCCAACAGGTAGAGTCGATATGTACAGGGTGTCATGTCCGCTGTATCAGTACATGTGTCATGTGTATCAAGATCGGTCAATATGTAATGCAATCAGGTATATGATGATAACAGGTATAGTAACAAATAATGAACGGTAGCAGGAAACAGTAAATAACAAATATTATTCTATGTGAACACAGTGATGTTTGTATTTTCATATTAATCCGGTTTACGCACCTTTGAGGTGCAAAAGCCACAAGACGAACAATATCGATAATATACGTAATGGAGTTACATGAATCTGAACTAAGCACAGTAATTGTCTCATGAGTGATTTTAACAAATGAAGTGGGGATGATCTACTTGGTTTGATTAGTTAAGTATGAATTAATAACAGACCGGGTAATACGAGCAATGATTTCATTGGTTTAAAGTTACGGATAATCGTGGCTAGCAATTCTAAGTTATAAAAGGTATCGATGTTATATTTGTTGTGTGGTTATAACATGATGATTAAGTTGTAGCATGTTAAGCAAGTATTCGGATACTTGCCTCGGCGGTTCCGCGAACCGAAACACGGATGCGATATCGGTAGAAACCACGGTACGGAAGCACGGGCCACGGATCGAGTCCCAACAGAGGTCAACGGGATCACACGGACCAGGGGGCTTCGCTGGAGCGTCGGGTTCGTCAGACGGCACGGTCGGATCCCGGCAAAAGTTATCGGCAACAAGTTAGCAATAGGATAAACATACAAGATCAGCGGGGTTTGCACCAAAGGGAGTAAAGTGACGCTTACAGAAGAGGAACAGGGGTAACTATGACGGGCCCGACGGCGATGGACCCACCGGCGGTGAACAGGAGGTGCGGCGAGGGTGCTGGACGGCTGAAAGGGCTCGGGGTCGCTGGAAAAGGGGGCTGCGGCGAGTGGGGAAGAGTGTGGTCGGCTCTGGTGATCGTGGGAGAGAGGGAGGTGGTCGGAGGTGGCGTCGACGAGGTCGCCGGCGCGTTTCTCCGGCGAACAGCGGGGTAGGCGATGGGTTAGGGCTCGGGTTTGCTGTTCTGGTGAGGGGAGGAGGGAAACGACGACGAGGTCTCGACGAGGAGGGTGAGAGGGAGTCGTGGGGTCGTCGACGACGATGGGTGGCGTCGACGGCGAGGTCGCGAGGGGATGGCGGCGTCGGGGAGATGGGTTGCAGGCGCGGGAAGGAGCGGGCGAACGGGAGGAAGAGGGTAGGTGGGTGCGGTGGAGGTCGTGATGGTGAGGGCGGCGACGGCGAGGTCGCGAGGAGGCCGGCGGTGAGATCTGCGTGAGCTAGGGTTAGGGTTCACGTCGAGTTCTCGTGAAGAAAGGGAATGGTGAGGGGCGGCTGCGTGCATGGGGAATATTAATAGAGGAAAGAGAGAGAGATTGAGAGAGATTGAGGGAAAGAGAGAGATAGAGAAAGAGATGGAAAGGAGGGGGCCCACGAGCAAATGGAGCCACGCGATTGGCTGCAGGAGGTAAGGGAGAAATATTTGAGAAGGATTTGAGGCAGAAATTTGCGTAGATTTTCTGTTAGGAAGATTAGAATGTAAATAAATATATATTCGATATTAAATTTAAATGGGCCATTTTGGCGCAAAATGAAACATTTTCAAATCGCGCCCGGATTGCGCCCAAACGTTCCAAATTCAAATTATATGATTTTAAGCAGGTTCCAAATTTTGAAAAGAGGTGTTTAATGATTAAAATGCATGCCCCCAAGTCGGACACTTGTACGCGCGCGTAGTCGTCCAAACTTGCCTGTTTAGCCAAACGGAACGGAATCTCGACACGCGGACGCTACCACGCGACTAGTGGCGACGAGTAGGCCAACATGGACATCTTAAATTTCATTTTCGGAGTTAAAATTTGTTATGTGCCAAAATGACTTAACCGGGTAAAATTTAGCAATAAACACCAGAAAATCAGAAAAATTGGAAATAAGCAAACCACAACCCTCAACTAGTAATATACATAGTACTATTGGGCTCGGGTGTTACAATAGCCGAGCAAGGGTCGGGCTCGACCGCCTCAAAGGAGGACTTTGGTCCTTAGCGCGGGAGAGGCGGTAAGAAGCCTGCCAAGGACCCCTGGCCGGGCAGGGTTACTGCCCGGTGCCTCTTGGCGAGGGCTTTTGTCCTGAAGGATAGCCGAGCGAGGGTCGGGCTCGACTGCCTCTGGGAAGGCTTTTGATCCTTGTTGGTTTTGGTAGGAAGCTACCAGCCGGGGATAGCCGAGCGAGGGTCGGGCTCGACTGCTTCTGAGAGTACTTTTTGATCCCTGGCGTTGCGAGTAGGGAAGATACCGGCCAGGGATAGCCGAGCAGGGTAGCTGCTGAGCTGCCTCTAAGGAGGACTTTGGTCCTTAGCGTTGGAGGGGCCGTAGGAGGCCTGCTAAGGATAACCGAGCAGTGAAGCTGCGCGGTTGCCTTTTGGCGAGGGCTTTGATCCCTGGCATTGCGAGTAAGGAAGCTACCGGCCAGAGATAACCGAGCAGGGAAGCTGCTCGGCTGCCTCTAAGGAGGACTTTGATCCTTAGCGTTGGAGGGGCCGTAGGAGGCCTGCTAAAGATAGCCGGGCAGTGAAGCTGCGCGGTTGCCTCTTGGCGAGGGCTTTGATCCCCGGCGTTGCGTGTAGGGAAGCTACCGGCCAAGGATAGCCGAGCATGGTAGATACCTGGCCGATTCTTCATGAGGTTTCGCCCGACCATCCCGTTACAGGTATAGGGAACGGGAACGGTCGCGGCGAACGTGCGCGTAGCATGCGCATTGAATGTGTGGGGAGGCGAAGCGCCAGAGTTACATCGTTTCGATTCCGCCAAATAAGGCTCAATGATCGCCGCGTGGCAGCGACTTTGTGGGAAAAAACGGGCGGCTGTTGGGTTCCGTTGGGGCGCAGTGGGCTATATAAAGCTGAGGGAGCGCTGGTCCTTCCTTTCTTCACAAATAGATCGTTGAGAATGGAAGACTTCCCCTTTACCATCCCCGAAATCATCCACTTCGAAGACGTATACCTCTACGACCAGAACTGTGCTGAGGACATGATGCAGTTGGTCTATGGGAGCATCGAAGACCACTTCGGCCGGCTGCTCCCCCGGCGCTCCCCTCTGCTGCAGTTGCTGATATACTCCATCTGGAAGGCGTCGCCGGGGTTTTACAATCCCCTGTCCGAGCAGCTCTACGACGAGGCCGTGGGCAAGCTGCGGTCTCTGAGGCGCTTCGGCCTGATCTCCGCGGGTCGGCTGGCTCGCTCAGTGGCACTCGTCCGTGAGTGCTACAAATTGAGGCTCGAGGTCAACGCGCACGGGGGGAATCGAGGGCAGAGGCTAGATCTCGCGAGGCCTCGGCTGGCGGAGATCTTTACTGAGTACCATGAGCAGTGCTATCTACACCCCCTTCCCCCGCTGCTGTAATTTTCTTTTTCTTTTTGTATGTATGGCTGAGGAGCCCATAATACCTTTTTTAATAAATAAGACATTTCCTTCTTTTTCGCAATGTCTATTGATCTTTTATTAAATTAACAACATACCCTACGAAGATTTTACATTGCCCTTAAAAAAAGTATATGCTAATAGATGACCCTATTAGCATAGCCCGAGCTCCCCGAAGGCTTGTTGGTCTCCGTGCTCGGCACCGGGTACGGGGCTCCCTGGGCTCCGGACTGGTCATCTGCCGAAACGAGCATGATCTGGCCGATGGTCAGCTTGGCGGGAGGGGGACTGTAACGACCGTGTTTTCTAATACCTAATAAAATATATTTTATTTAAATTTCTACTATCAAATAATTATTTATGTGTTTCGTTAATAGAAGAATAATTTTTAAAGTAATGTTAATAATTTTCAAAGCATCGAAATATGATTAAAGGAAATTTCTAAAATCTATTTATTGTTTTTATAGGCTTAAAATATTTTAGTAAGATTTTATAATGTCTTAAAACAATCTACATATTTTTATTATCAATTAAAGTAATTAATTCGTAATTAAAAATATTTTAAAGAATAAACTAGATATTATATAATTTTAATAACTAGCTAAAACCATAGGAATGGTTATATTACTTAGTTTTAACCCAAAATTATTTTTATACTAAAGATAACAATAAAATATATTTTCTGAATTTTTTCCATAATTTTCCCGTATTTTTAACTATTTTTAACAAATTTTTTTAAAGCCAAATCCAATTTTTAAAATAATAAACAGCTATTATTTTTATTAAAAAATATAAATAAAAAAAATAAATTAATTTCCATTTAACCTGGACCGCTGGATCAAAAGATCCAATGGTCCAGAGCTTCACGGCGGCGCCACGTGGTGGGGACCACACGAAAGCGCGTGGTCTCCACACGCACGGGCACGAGGCGACGCGTGGCGACGGCGATAGGACTGGCGGTGCATCTTGGGCCGTTGGATGCAGATCCAACGGCCAGGATCCTCTAGCGGCGGACGAATCATTAACTAATGATTTGCAAATCATGAGGCGGCGCGGATTTTTGTGTTATTTAACAGATTTTTTGATTTTTCTGTTTATTGGAAAGCCCTATAAATAGACACCTTCAAACACTGATTTCTCACGTCTCAGAACTCCAAAAATTCTGAAAAAAATATTGTTGCTTTCGTATCGACGATGCCGACGCTACGGCTCTACCCAATCGCCGAGGAAAAATCGGGGCGCGGAGCTTTTAAGGAGTTTTACACAAGCCTACGTTTTCAACCGTCTACGTCTAAACCCTGATCAAAGGTAGGATCCGCCTCTCTCCCCTTTTCCCGTCGCCTTCTTTCTCAATAACCTAGTTCCAACTTATAATCATCAACCCCTATTTAAAAAGTTGTTATAATATTTGTACATACATATTCCTTGTACCCTCAATAATGAGAATGTTAATCCATATTTTAAAACGGTGCTTAAATTTCTTCTGTACACAAAAGTATATTGCACACCCAAAATACCTGAAATCTGATACACTTAATGTCATAACCCATGAATTGTCATTTCACCTCTGACATACTCATACCATAAAAATGATCTCGAAATAGGTTACTTCCACAAAATACCCTCGTTTAATTAAAATATTATATTTGTTTAAAATATCCATAAGAGATAAGATATGTGAAAAAAATATTTTAGATATGACATTTTACTTACACTTTTTCATTAACTACTATAATATTTTTAAACCCCTTCAACCTTTTTAAAGAAGAAAATACTAAATTTAAATAACGATATCTTTTCAAAATAAATATTTAGTATCTTATTAAAAGGTGATTTTAAAATAACACCAATCTAGGATAAAGAAAAGGTTGTAGGTATCAGTCGTTTATCTAAACCAGATTTTGTGGTGCCTAGGCTAGACAAGTGAGAAAGGCAACTTTAAAAAGCCCGTCTCACGGTGATTCGTGAGCGGATCCCCCCTTTCCTTACTTGTGCTTACCTGGCCACAATTGGTGGTGAAAAGGCGATTTGAGGACCTCACAACTTGTCCTTTTGGAACATTAGGAGCATCTAGATTTTCAAATAAGAACCTCTTGCAAAAGATTTTCAAATAAACACCATAACCTTTTATCGAAAGGATATTTTCCGTAAAACATTATTTTTTTAAAATAATAAATATCCCAAATATCATGGTTTTTCTTAGAAGTAATAAAAGATAATTAAACACTAATATTTCTTTTTAACTAAGTTTTCTCTAAGATGACACGAAGTACTTTACGAACTCTAAAAAATAAAACGAGCGATTGTGGAAAGCCATATTAAACGGGATCAATACTCTTTCTAAAATTTCCAGTTTATGACAACATGACATATACAATACATGATACGGTTAGGGTTAGAATGCGCGGACCTAGATATGGAATACAAATATGAAGATCCCGATATTCCGGGTGAACAGTCCAATATATGGGCGGCCATACAAATATGAAGATCCCGATATTCCGGGTGAACAGTCCAATATATGGGCGGCCATACAAATATGAAGATCCCGATATTCCGGGTGAACAGTCCAATATATGGGCGACCATACAAATATGAAGATCCCAATATTCCGGATGAACAGTCCAATATATGGACGACTATATAATGTGGAAATTCCATGCCTAGAAGTATACACACTAACTCTAATTCGTCCGAACCTTTATACTGAACCACGGGGATGGGTAGTTTGATTAGGTAAGGATAATTCGGAACTCGAATTCCCCTGCTACTCGATCATGATCCCGGGAAGTGAAACGGTACATTTCACTTTCCCAGTTGTTGTTCCGTGGCCACAACGGAATAATCGCGAGTATCCAGACCCTTATTTAACAAACTAATACGAACTTTTACCTTCACCTATACTTCCTACTACTTATCTACATACAACTTACAACATACTCATGCTCATATATACCTCTCTTCAAAACGTCTTAAGTTTGTGCATTTCAAACATTTACACCCCTTACTTTATGTCTGCATGCATACATCATACTCTTATATACACCTGTTCATTTTATACTACTACTTCCTTATGAGGCAATCCTACCCGAATATAACTCGCTGACGGACCTTCCTTTTCTTTCTCTATCTTTGGAATGTCCGTCAGATAAGAATGAGTATCATGATGAAGATCAAGGTGTGAAGCCAACTTATGAAGATTATGCAGACTGGACGATGGAAGATTAGCTAGATTTAATTTTTGCCGTTTGCCCACATGTTTAGGGCTTTTGTTTCTTCTCGATGTAATTAAACTACTTGGTTTATTTTACTCTTCCTTTTGGAATGTAATAAAGTTTGGTTAATGGAAATAAATGCCTTTCGCTTTTATTATTTTTGTTTTGGTACGCATCCTGCATGTTAAATATTCATACGCTTAACGTAACTGTATTGAATAAACCACCTTCAATACAGTTAGGTTGCGGACCATGCCACGTCATCCTTCTCTTTCTTCTGGGAAGCGGGGCGTGACAGGTTTTTGTGGTGGCCCATGCAGGCCCACTCTTGTGTACTAAAATGAAACCGTTAACTGACTTATTATATTTATGAATCTCATCCATCTATACCGATATCATAGTTTTCCTATGTCCCTTGTCCCTTCCTTGACATTCTGTATCCTGTCCATGACCTTCTGTTCAAGTCATGGCAAATCTTTCTGACGAGGATGACATGTACAATATTACTTTTGAAGCTACATATGGAGATTCAGACGATGACGTCGTAGACTCTCAGGCAGTCATTTCCGACAGCGACACGGAAGACGAAGAAGTCGATGCTGCAACTCCGGAGTCTATGATGGCCAACGACTCCGAAGATGAAGAAGATCCTATGGAAGAGGAGTATATAGAGGAGGGGCCAGAAAAAGAAGCTCCTGCGGCGGAAGAGAATTCTATGGAATATGATCCGGATGAGGATGTTCCTGCAAAGGAACAAAACCCTATATAGAGGGGGAATCGGAGGGCGAGGCTCCTGCCGAAGGATGAGTCGAAGGACGAAGCTTCGAATGAGGAGGAACTCGAGGCCGAAGAAACTCAGGCATTTGTCTTCGCAAGGCATCATGGGAATGGTCGTACCTTTCTTAGTTCGAGGATCTATCACCACTTGTTGAACTCCCACAATCGAGACTAATAAGTATTTTTCCTTTCCTTAGGCCGAATAAAACGATGTAGGGGCATGTCCTTACTTTTCGGTTGTACTCTCCTTATTGAAGTTGGATAATAAAATCTTAGTTTCGAGCTAAAAATATCTCTTGTGTCTCTTGCTCTTCTTATTAGTCTCTCCCTTGCATTAATTGTTGTTCTTCCATGCAAGTTATTATCTTGTCTCATCCCTCGGCCCATTTGTAACCTAACTTATTCTGATTTGGATCATCAATGGCCGGATGACACCATCACCGCAATCGAAGGGGAAACGGAAACAATGAAGCCACTGCTCAACAAGCAACTATGCTACAAAGGATGTAAGGACTATTAGAGCAGCAGCAGCAGCAAACAGCTGTCCTTCATCAGGAGCTACGAGAAAGTAGGCAGCAGCAAGCAGAGATTTTAAGTAAGGCACTAACCCCAGTTCCACAATGTTCGGCGGGACTGAAGCAGTTCAGATCACTCCACCCTAAGACTTTTTCGGGGAGGGAAACTCCTTTAGAAGCCGAGGAATGGCTCAAGGGAACAGTCAATGATCTCAATGCCGCTCAAATTCCGAAGAACGCGTGGGTGAACATTGCCAAACTACAACTCACTGATAATGCCCGAATATGGTGGGAGGCCGAGGAAAGCAGGCTGAAAGAGCCCGTCGACTGGGAAACATTTAAACGACGGTTCGATACTCAATACTTCCCCGCCGTAGCACACCTAAAAATGGAACGGGAGTTTATACAGTTCCAATAGGGAAGTATGTGGGATAAATCGGTGGACGAGTACGCTTCAGAGTTCGCAAGGTTAAGTCAGTTCGCGCATCATCTGGTGGCAACCCCAGAACTTTATGCTAAGAGATTCCGACAAGGATTGGACCTGAAGACGCAGTCGTCCATGTCTTCTGCTACCTTATCAATGTATGATGAAATCTTAGAGGCGGCACGAAACTTTGAAGACCTTCAGAGACGCATGAGGAAGGATGACCGTTTGTCTTGCATTAAGCGACCAACCAATCAAATTCTTGAGGGATCATCTTCCAGATTCAACGGGAGACAACAACCCAAGAGACCAGCCGGACCAACTATCTTCGGAAAACCAGCCGTTGTATGCAACCATTGTGGTAGGACCGGACACTACATGAGAGACTGTCGCATTTTGAACAAACTTTGCATAGTTTGTGGGTCTCCGGACCATACTATTGGGGACTGTCCTCAGAGAGGGAGACAATCAGGCCCCGTCAACAAGCCGGCTAATTATGTGGCACCACGACAGGAAAACCAACCACCTTCCGCCACTCAACCAACCGGTCAAGGGGCAACACCAAAAGGACCACCTTTGCCATCACAGGAGTGTGTTTTTCAGCAAGCACAGAAGAATGGACCCAAACGCCAGACCTTCACCATGACGGCCGAGAAGGCTGATGCCACGTGGAAAGACAACAGAGGTACTCTTTCTTTTTCTCAACCTTTCTTTGATACACTTAACCATCCTTTGATGCAAATCTTGGTTAAACTCACCATAATTCCTCTAGTTTTCGTAATTTCGACTAGTTGCCTTTATGTTATATCTCGCAAGTTTTCCATCAATTCACAACCTCCCTTCAACTTCCAAACTCTTCTATCTGGAAGCAACTCCTGATTTTGCATTTTCCGAATTCCTTGTACCTAAACCCTTCAGAGACTTTCCATGCATCAAGTGATACACCAACTCGCGGGAACGACACATGTACCAAAGAGGATTCCTAACAGCGTTACTGATTTCCGTGCCTAGTAGTGGCCACTCCTTTGAAAATTTCAAATATAAAATTATTCTAAGAAGGATAGATCGTAACTATCACAACCATTCTTACAATCCTTAGCAAACCCAGAAGTTTTAAACATCCACAACAATTTTTTCGAAGAAGGGACTTGGTGATGTGATGTATCAGCGCGGCGATATAGTTGCATATGCGTAAAGACAACTAACGACTTGTGGACGCAACTATCATGAACTGGCAATGGTAAATTTTCATGTTGAAGATATAGGAACACTACTCTAAGGAGAACATGGGAACACGGATGGTTGAAACACATGAAGCGGATGAGAGGGGTCAAGTTTTATATGGGAGAAGTGCCGATCGGTTGGGACGACCCTGAAGATGGAGAATTTGTAAGATTGACATAATTGTAGGAAAAAAAAGGGTGGAGATGGTGATACAATGCAGCGAGCGAAGAAAGCTTAGCCCACGACTCATTGGCCGTTTAACATCCTGGAAGAAGACGGTGGATTTGTGTATAGACTAGCTTTGCTATTTTCTATGGAGGGTGTGCATAATACTTTTATATCTCACAGCTAAGAGGGTATGCTGGCAACCTTAGCCATACTTTTGATCGTTCCGAGATCACGAAAAGGTTAGCATAATCTGCGAGTAGCAACCGGTCGGAATACTAGAAGAATGAAACCTTGAGCGACAAGACAATCCAGCTGGCTAGAGCTATATGAAGGAAGAACTACTAGGCAGACATACACGGAAGCGAGGAAACGGGACGAGAGAGCGAGACCCAAATTTTTTAACCACGATAATCCCTTCTCGGTGACTTTTTTTCTTTTCTTGACCTACCTTCTGAAATTTCGAGGACGAAATTATTTTAAGGAGGGTAGATTGTAACGACCGTATTTTCTAATACCTAATAAAATATATTTTATTTAAATTTCCATGATCAAATAATTATTTATGTGTTTCGTCAATAGAAGAATAATTTTTAAAGTAATGTTAATAATTTTCAAAGCATCGAAATATGATTAAAGGAATTTTCTAAAATCTATTTATTGTTTTTATAGGCTTAAAATGTTTTAGTAAGATTTTATAACACCTTAAAATAATCTACATATTTTTATTATCAATTAAAGTAATTAAAAATATTTTAAAGGATAAACTAGATATTATATAATTTTAATAACTAGCTAAAACCATAGGAATGGTTATATTACTTAGTTTTAACCCAAAATTATTTTTATACTAAAGATAACAATAAAATATATTTTCTGAATTTTTTCCATAATTTCCCCCTATTTTTAACTATTTTTAACAAATTTTTTTAAAGCCAAATCCAATTTTTAAAATAATAAACAGTTATTATTTTTATTAAAAAATATAAATAAAAAAATTAATTAATTTCCCTTTAACCTGGACCGCTGGATCAAAAGATCCAACGGTCTAGAGCTTCGCGGCGGGGCCATGTGGTGGGGACCACGCGAAAGCTCGTGGTCTCCACACGCGCGGGCACGAGGATATGCGTGGCGACGGCGATGGGACTGGCGGTGCGTCTTGGGCCATTGGATGCAGATCCAACGGCCAGGATCCTCTGGCGGCGGGCAAATCATTAACTAATGATTTGCAAATCATGAGGCGGCGCGGATTTTTGTGTTATTTAACAGAGTTTTTGATTTTTCTGTTTATTGGAAAGCCCTATAAATAGACACCTTCAAACACTGATTTCTCACGCCTCAGAACTCCAAAAATTCTGAAAAAAATACCGGTGCTTTCGCATTGACGATGCCGACGCTACGGCTCTACCCAATCACCGAGGAAAAATTGGGACGCGGAGCTTTTGAGGAGTTTTACACAAGCCTACGTTTTCAACCGTCTACGTCTAAACCATGATCAAAGGTAAGATCCGCCTCTCTCCCCTTTTCCTGTCACCTTCTTTCTCAATAATCTAATTCCAACTTATAATCATCACCCCCTATTTAAAAAGTTGTTATAATATTTGTGCATACCTATTCCTTATACCTTCAATAATGATAATGTTAATCCATATTTTAAAACGGTGCTTAGATTTCTTCTGTACACAAAAGTATATTGCACACCCAAAATACCTGGAATCTGATAAACTTAATGTCATAACCCATGAATTTTCATTTCACCTCTGACATACCCATACCATAAAAATGATCTCGAAATAGGTTACTTCCACAAAATACCCTCGTTTAATTAAAATATTATATTTCTTTAAAATATCCATAAGAGATAAGATATGTGAAATAAATATTTTAGATACGACATTTTACTTACACTTTTTCATTAACTACTATAATATTTTTAAACCCCCTTCAATCATTTTAAAGAAGAAAATACTAAATTTAAATAACGATATGTTTTCAAAATAAATATTTAGTATCTTATTAAAAGGTGATTTTAAAATAACACCAATCTAGGATAAAGGAAAGGTTGTAGGCATCGGTCGTTTATCTAAACCAGACTTTGTGGTGCCTAGGCTAGACAAGTGAGAAAAGTAACTTTAAAAGGCCCGTCTCACGGTGATTCGTGAGCGGATCCCTCATTTCCTTACTTGTGCTTACCTGGCCACAATTGGCGGTGAAGAGGCGATTTGAGGACCTCACAACTTGTCCTTTTGGAACATCAGGAGCATCTAGATTTTCAAATAAAAATCTATTGCAAAAGATTTTCAAATAAACACCATAACCTTTTATCGAAAGGATATTTTCCGTAAAACATTATTTTTTTAAAATAATAAATATCCCAAATATCATGGTTTTTCTTAGAACTGATAAAAGATAATTAGACACTATTATTTCTTTTTAACTAAGTTTTCCCTAATATGACACGAAGTACTTTACGAACTCTAGAAAATAAAACGAGTGGTTGTGGAAGGCCATATTAAACGAGATCAACGCTCTTTCTAAAATTTCCAGTTTATGACAACATGACATATACAATACACGATACGGTTAGGGTTAGAATGTGCGGACCTAGGTATGGAATACAAATATGAAGATCCCGATATTCCGGATGAACAGTCCAATATATGGGCGACCATACAAATATGAAGATCCCGATATTCCGGGTGAACAGTCCAATATATGGGCGACTATATAATGTGAAAATTCCATGCTTAGAAGTATAAACACTAACTCTAATTCGTCCGAACCTTTATACTGAACCACGGGGATGGGTAGTTTAATTAGGCAAGGATAATTCGGAACTCGGATTCCCCTGCTACTCGATCATGATCCCGGAAAGTGAAACGGTATATTTCACTTTCCCAGCTGTTGTTCCGTGGCCACAACAGAATAATCGCGAGTATCCGGACCCTTATTTAACAAACTAATACGAACTTTTACCTTCACCTATACTTCCTACTACTTATCTACATACAACTTACAACATACTCATGCTCATATATACTTCTCTTCAAAACGTCTTAAGTTTGCGCATTTCAAACATTTACACCCCTTACTTTATGTCTGCATGCATACATCATACTCTTATATATACCTGTTCATTTTATACTACTACTTCCTTATGAGGCAATCCTACCCGAGCATAACTCGCCGACGGACCTTCCTTTTCTTCCTTTATCTTTGGAATGTCCGTCAGATAAGAATGAGTATTATGATGAAGATTAAGGTGTGAAGCCAACTTATGAAGATTATGCAGACTGGAAGATGGAAGATTAGCTAGATTTAATTTTTGCCGTTTCCCTACATGTTTAGGGCTTTTGTTTCTTCTCGATGTAATTAAACTACTTGGTTTATTTTACTCTTCCTTTTGGAATGTAATAAAGTTTGGTTAATGGAAATAAATGTCTTTCACTTTTATTATTTTTGTTTTGGTACACATCTTGCATGTTAAATATTCATACGCTTAACGTAACTGTATTGAATAGACCACCTTCAATACAGTTAGGTTGCGGACCATGCCACGTCATCCTTCTATTTCTTTTAGGAAGCGGGGCGTGACAGGGACGCTGCTCCTGCTCACGGTCGGCCTGCCGCTTATCCTTCAAGTAGGGGGCGAGGTGCCCTGATCGGATGAGCTCCTCGATGTAGTCCCGGAGTTACTTACAATCCTTCGTGGCGTGGCCCAGCGTTCGGTGGAAGGCGCAGTAGGGGCCCCGGGTTCGCTTCGAGGCCTAACGCGGGATTGGAGGGAACTTGAAGAACCCCTCGTCCTGGGCCTCCTCTAGTAACACTGCGAGAGAGACGTTGAGCGGGGTGTACTCCTGGAACTTCGGATAATAGGGCTGCTGACGCTCCGGCCTCTCTTCCCGAGCCCTCTTCTTCTGGTCGGACCGTTCTGCTCGAGGGAGGTTCGCGTTCACCTCGGACTCGAGCTGGACCTCGCGCTCGGTCCACGCCTTGACCTCGACCATGGTCTTAGGCTGCGCCAATGCAAAGGAGTGCAACCACTCCTTGTGCCTAAGACCAGATCTGAGAGCCGTGATGAAGGTCTCGTCCCGGTGCTCGGGGACCTCGAGGAGGACGTTGTAGAAGCGGGTGGCGTAAGCTTTGAACGTCTCCTTGTCCCCGCTCTTAATTGTGAAGAGATAGTCGACCGTGCGCTTCTGCCGACGGTTCCCGATGAAATGGCCGAGAAACTGAGTAGCCGGCTCGTCAAAGGTCGAAGCGAGGCTCGAGTCCTCGGAACCAGTCCCGACCAGAGCGGATGAGGGTGGTTGGGAAGGCTCTGCAGTGGGCGGCGTCGGAATGGTCCTGGAAGCTCATCCCCGCGGTGAAAGCATCAAAATGGTCTTTCGGGTCGGTTTTCCCGTCGAACAGAGAGACCTTCGGGGGCTTGTTGCGCGAGGAGATGTGAACAGTGAGCAATCCCTCGGTAAATGGCTTGGTGAGTGAGTCGGCGGCGTACTTAGCCCCGTCGTCCGAGAGGCGACCTTCTCGGCGTATGCCCTCGATCTTTTTCTCGAGGACGTTAAGTCGGCCGTGGTACCCCGAGGATTCGGCGTCTTGTAATCCCTGGTCTCTGCTGTGGGAGATCTGCGTCTGGGCGCGGCCCCGATTCCTCTTGATGAGGTTCCTCAGATCCTCGGACGAGGTGGCCCTCGAGCCGCTATGGCGAGCCCCTTCTGTGCGACAGAGGGAGGGGGTGTCGGTCATACCTGGGGACAGACGAGGTTACCGACATCTCCTCAGGAGGGTGAGGGGCGCGAGGAGGCTCGAGGCTAGGTGCTCTGGCGGCGGATCTTGGTGTGGAGCTGTGGGGCGCCCAGCGAGCCTCAGAGAGTATCAGCCCGTGAGATCTGTGGCCATGGGACGTAGCCTGTAGGTGGTCAGCTGTGCCGACGAGGGCAGAGTCTTCTGGAGGCGGAGGAGCGGCTATCTGGGGCCCTAGCCCGGCCGTTTGGACGCGGACGAGCGCCTCCACGATGGACTGTAGTCGATCTATTCGGCCGGCGAGGGCGTTGATGACGGTCGCCGGAGGAGGTTCAGCCGCGCATCCGGTGAGGGGGAGGCGGCGGCTGGTACCTAGATCTTCAGGGTGATCGCATGCCATGTGGATGGAGATCGGAAGGTCAACTTTTGTTTTTGTGGAGTTTTATTTCCCACAGACGGCGCCAACTGATGGAGGTCCTTTTCGGGTCTCCGCCAGATGTTGTCTTCCGTCGATCTTCCGGTGGATCTTGGAGGTGATCTCTTGTTGCGTGTAGATCTCAATGGGTTTTGAGGAGATTGGTGGTTTTGAGGAGTTTGCGCCGAGTACCTGCAAGGAAGTCCCGTGGTGGTTTGGTACTACCGATAACCCTCCGACGATCAAGTTAGCACAAGATCCGAGCAGAGTAACGGCTAAACGGGATGAAAAAAGCTTATTTGACCCCTCTGTGATGGGGGTTTATATAGTGGCGGCAGCACGCAGTAGCAGGCGCGGGAATCTCGCCGGCAGTTACGCTCCCGACGTCACGCCCGCGTAATAAGCGGATCGCCCGTTAACGGGGATCGTGATGGCGTGGAACGTGGGATGTTGCCGACGGAGAATCCGCGCATGGCGAGATTTGCGGAACAGCGGTTACGCCTGTGAGTGGTGGAGTTGGTCGGTCGAAGGGACCGAAGAAGATGGTCTCGGCGGGAGAGCTCGGGAACGAGCGGGAGGGCCGATGCATCTTGGTCTTGTGGTAGCTCGGGGTGAGCTGAGAGGCCGAGGAGGCCGATTTGCAGGGGGCTCTGAGGAGAGCCAGCTTGTGCTTGCAGGTCGGGTACAGGGGTGGTCTGGTCGGCCCCTGTAGGCCCTTTCTTCTGAATTCTGGGACACGTCATCTGCCCCGTGTCCTGATCTGAAAGATCGCCAATATAGAGCATCATCAAATATCAATAAAAAAACATGCGCTAGCCATATGCGAGTTTTTTAAAGAAATATTATAATGTCACGATAACAAGGCACGATAAAAAATTTGCAAAAACTGGGAAACATCGAAAGCATTATTAAGCAATCTGCCCAAAAAACGTTCTTAGTAAATTATTTGCGAAGGTTTTATTATATTTTATTTATTATTATTTTTTTTGCAGTGATCAAAGGGCTGATAAAATGTGTTTTTTTCTTTTGGCCCTTTCTTAACGCCTTTTGACAATGTTTTGTTTAAGTTCAAATCTATTGAAGCTTTAATCCATTCAAAAGCCAGATTTAAATGCTATTATTATTCTAATACTTAGTTTATATTGAAATATATTTATTCTCACTTAGTTTATATTGAAATATATTATTCTGTTTACATTCATATTCCATTGGATTAAGTCAAACTCAGATATTTTTCTTCTTTTTTTGGGCAAATCAATAAATTCCCAGCTTGAACAATCAAACCCGAATCCGTATTCTTATCGGATCCAGTTTCATAATCCAAGTCCACTTCAAAAGGGGCACTATAAATATCCTTGAAATCAATTCTATCTATTTTACTTGTTGTTACGCGTTGCCCTCTTTTTTCTTCTCTTTTAGCAAAATCTCTCCCTTTTCTCTCCTCAAATTCGAGCGATGGTGTGCGAAAAGTGTAAGTTTTATCAAATCTCTGCTCTTAGATCCCAAAAAAGGTAGAATTTTCAATTAACCCCTCGATTTCCCCCCCAATTCGTTGCAGGCGAGAAGAAGCTGTCGAAGGTGATCGTGCCGGACAAGTGGAAGGAGGGGGCGAGCAACACCACTGAAGGCGGCGGCCGCAAGATCAACGAGAACAAGCTCCTCTCCAAAAAGAACAGGTTCAATCCCCCCCTCTCTTTAATCTGTTATATTTGCCCCTTGTCCAATTAGGGTTTACGATTGCCAATGATTGTAATTGAATTTGTGCCACTGCTCAATCAAGAAGTAATTAAATGTGTGCCAGCGAGACCAACCTTGGGTTTTATGAGGGTTTTCCTCTTAAAGCTCAAATTTTTAGTCATTGTTTGTTCCCAAGTCCTAACATAGGATGATTATTGTTTTCGGTTTGGAATCCTGTTAAGCTTGACTGTGTAGATGTTGGGTGTTTTGAGGAGGACGTGGGGCGTATTGGAGAAGTAAGGCGAATGGTTCGAAAAATTAGAATTAGAAACTATGGGGGGTTTTCTGTGGAAATTATTGTCTTGGAAAATTCAAAATTTTCCTTGCTCATGGAAGTTTCTTCAATTGTGTGTGGATTGGGGATAAGGGGCTAAGAAGGTTATTTCTATATTATGATGATATCTATTTCTACAATATATCTGTTGGGGTTGTGTCTCGTATCTATTTTCGCGTATATGGACCATTTGGGCTGGGTCGTCTATTGGTGTGGGCTACCAATAGATGATGGGCAGTGTCTGTAACACTATAAATATCTATCTTGGGGGTGAGAGGTAGTGGGCTTGAGAGATGTAGCTCTTGTGGAGTGTGCCTCCCTTTTTTTGTGGTGTGAGAGCAAGAGAATGGGGATGAGAGATTAGAGATGAGAGAGTGAGTTGTGTGAGATCTTGTAACTTTCTATATCAGTAGAATCTTCATGCTCTTGTTTAGCACTGTGGATGTAGGCTGATTTGGTCGAACCACGTGCATCTGGTGTTCTTCTTCTATGCTGTGATTGTGCAATCGTGTGTGCTTGATGTGGTGAGGGGATTGGGACCCCCAACAATATTTACATTCTGTTCGAAATTATGGTATGTAAGATGCTCTTACTCTTGAGCCGGTCTAGGTCTAGCATAGGAGGATCATCAAAAGAACTGGTAAAAGATGCAATAATGGATGTCTGAAGTGAATATATATATATATATATATATATATATATATATATATATATATATATATATAAGAGTTGTGGCTCTTAACTTATTGTTAAGCAGTTAAACAAGAGGCAAGTTACAAAAGCTTTTTCTTGCAAGGGGAGAATCCTACATAGAGTATTATACCCTTTATTAAAACTATACTTATTTAATACTGTGATTAATAATATCAAGAACTTCAATAGCATGCTCTAGACAGACTGCATCTTCTTCTTATACAATGAACTTTAGTTACCTTCCTGAAATTTTGAACCATTAGAACTCAAACAACAACAACCGAGCCTTTTATCCCAAGCATATGGGGTAGGCTACATGAACCAACATGAGAATCACGCCGGGTCCAGCACATGAATCCTCCGCCTCCACTCACTCCTATCGAACAATATACTTTCATTGAGGCCTTTGGCAACCATATCGTTTCGTATCACCTCTATCTATGTTTTCTTTGGTCTCCCTTTTGCCCTTTTGACATTGACCATATCGAGAGTATCTATTCGTCGAATCGGTGCTTCAACCATTCTATGACATGAACCATAACCATTAGAGCTCACTAATCTTATATTCTGAGTATGTGGTAGAATCTAACAAGCAAATCTAAACTAGATGATAAATAGATGCTTGGTTTTGTCCCCGTATTTTTTAGTATTCAATGGAAGACGGGCTTTCTCTATATCAATCTTTTTTTTTGTGCTTCACATGCATGATGTCATCTGCTCGTCCTAATATGGCTTTCATTGTATGCTGTATTCTCATTTTTTTCTGATTATATGAAGATGGACACCATATGGAAGGACTAAATGCATTATATGCAAACAACAAGTGCACCAAGATGGGAAGTACTGCCATACATGTGCTTACTCCAAAGGCAAGAAATTTGTTAGCTTTGTCCGTCATTATTGAATTAAGGACTTTACATTTCATTTTCTTCTCTTTCTGTTACAACCAAATTTTAAGTTCTCATGTCTCTAATCCCTAGTGTTCATTGCACAGGTGTTTGTGCGATGTGTGGGAAGCAAGTCTTGGATACAAAATTCTACAAGCAGAGTAATGCATGAAATTCTCCTGGGCATGATGGCTATCGTTAGAGCAACAGGTGCTGACTACTGTAGATTTTTTTATTATAAAAAACTTGTTTTTGGCTCTATGGGATTTGTGGACTCTTGACATATATCGACAAGAGCACAAATTGTATACTATAAACAGTTTCAGTGTAGCTGATTGAGTGGTTTTCCTTATGCTGAATAATACGATTCTTCTAGTTTATTTTTGGGTCGTGCCATATATGTAGCACACTGTTATTGTTTCTTGCTTTATTTTTAAGGAAGTCCATCTGTTCTGTTAATTTCAAGCCTTTGTGATGACTACGAGAATCCATTGCTCGGCTGTATTATCTGAATACCAGTCAATCTTGTTTCAGATTGATCCTGTTAAAGTTTATGCATGTTTTTCCGATGCAGTTAGCAATTTCATGTTTCATTTTTATTACCTTGTTGCATACCAAACGATGGCCATACAAATCCATTATCCATGTACACTTTCTGTGCTGTCATGCATCCAACCAAACAACCCCTAGATTTGCATATCACACATTATACAGTGCCCTGTCTAATTAAATTGTATGAATCCCTTCGGTTGAATAACAAAGAATCCCCGTTTTATAGAAAGACCATTTTGTGGAAAGATTGTTTAATATCTGGCTAATATAGAAGTTGTTGACCTATGAGTCTCATTCTTTTTAATTTTGATTATTTTACAAAATAACCATATTTCAAAAATATTAAATGTTACCAACCATGTTAGATAAGTTAAAGTGCTAAAATATGGAATTATTCAATTAAGAGAACAATCAACAAAGCAACTGGTATCTCAACAGTAATATCAAGAGATTCTGAAGATAAAAAAATAGTTCAAAGGAAATAACGAAGAAGTCAAACAACAGACAAATTGAAGACTTTATTTTTTTGTGAGTCTATAGTAGATCTCAATGGTTTGAATTTCTTTCTGATCTTAATTTTCTATATTAGAAACCTCTTTACTTAAAGAGATATCTAAATCTATCAAGTTTGAGTTTCAAACATCATCCTTCTTTTGAACTATATTTGAAATATCAGTATAGACGTCTTAGGAGACGTCTATGTCTCAGACTATAGACGTCTATAACAGTTATGGCCTTTTTGAATTTTCTATTTTCGATTCAAATTTCAAATCCTAACGGCCATTAACTACACCTCCAACGGTCCAAAACTGTGTGAACGGTTATTCTAACTGCCCACATCAAAATTTATATATAGAACCATATTTCAAAGAGTTTTCAAACACTTCACTTATCTCTTTCATGTTTTCATATTTTCATCATTCTTTAATCTTGCAGTGAAAACTCCGTCGCTCTCTGTTCTTAAATTTTTATTACTCTTTTGAGAGATCTTTCAGGATCTTAGAATTTTCTAGTCAATAGAAAAGAAAGATCTCTAGTTTTTCAAAAAAGTTTCTTTGATTTAAGTTTTTTCTTAATCTTTTTTGAAAACTTATTTGAATCGTTCTTAAACATTTTATTATCTCCAAAACACAATCTCATATCTCCTTGATTTGAAACTTGATTTATCTTTTAAGATCGATAGGATTGTAAAGTTGGTTTTGTAAAGATTTGTTATAAATCTGATTTGTATGACCTAATGAAGAAGGTATGTACTTGAGTCTTAAGGTAAAAGTCTATGTGTTCTCCGCTTGCAAGTACAAAGGTTCTAAGTTCCGAACCAGGTAAAATATCTCGGTTTCTCCACCCGTAAGGAGTCACTTGGATAGTGAGTTTCCTGAGTAGGAGTTCTGAGGCGGGGATTAGCCACAAAGGTGGTGAATCCTAGTAAACAAATCTGTGTCATTTACTTTTTGTGATTTCTATGTTGTGAAATTGTTATTACTATTAGACTCTGATTTACATTCCGCAGCAAATTTCTCAAATTAGCACAAGTAAACTGAGTTTGTCATAAAGCCTTATTCACTCCCTCCCTCTAAGGATGTTTTCAATTGGTATCAGAGCAAAATTACTTTGTTTTCTAGGATTAATCTCTTGAGTATTTGATCTTATGGCAAAACAAATAGAAGGACAATCCACTAACCGGCCTTTGTTCAACGACACGAACTATCAATTCTGAAAAACTAAGATTAAAGTTTTCCTTCAATATTTAGATCTAGAAATCTTAGACATCATTAGTCAACCCTTTGTCATTCCTACCACAAATCCATTATCTGAGGCAGACAAAAGATCAATGACATTAAATATCAAGGTAATGAATGCACTTCATTACTCTTTAAATGTCAAGTTAAAGAGAGGAAGATCAACCGTCTCATGGACGATTATGAGATGTTCCAAATGAGAGACGATGAGACTATCGACTCCATATATTCTAGATTCAATAATGTCATCACGGAACCCTTAAATCTAGGAAAGAAATTCGATGAGAAAAAAAAGTGTTAAAAGTTGCTGAGATCACTAACGATCTCCTGGCAACCCAAGATCACTGCCATTGAGAAAGCGAATGATATGACAACGTTGAAGATCGACTCTCTAATAGGCAAATTAAAGACGTACGAAATGCAACTAGGCTATCTAAAACCAAAGCAAGAAAATGACACTCAAGGGAAAAATATCACGCTAACGGCATCAACCAGCAAGTTTAAGGCTAAACATTGCGAGAAACTTCAGGAAGTATCTGAAGTCCAGAAAATTCCCTTCGAAGAAAGTTACGTATAAATCAAATAATTTTTTAATTCTAATAAAATTCTTCGTTGTTTTGAATGGAATAAGGAAAGCCATGTCAAATCGGAGTCCTCTACATTAAATAAGGATATGTGGAAGTCAAATAAGAAATCATAAAAGCGTTCTTTTTAAGTAATTTGGGATGACGCCGATTCCAGCGACTCAGAAGCAGAAGTCGCAAATATATGTTTCATGGCACAAGAAGATAAGATAATCAATGAAGATTTCGATTTAGAATTTTTTAGTAAAGAAAATTTAATATATCTTTGTCATTTTCTTAAAGATAATTATGATAGGGTTATTCTAAATATAAAACATTAAAATCAAATTTATCCTCTAAAAATGATATAGAATTAACTACTCAAAATAAATTAAAAGCAATTAAATTAGAAAATGAAAATCTAAATGAAAAATTAAAATCCTTAACTTCTAATGATACACTAGTTAACACAATTAATACTTTAAATTTTGAAATTTTGACTTAAAAAGAAAAATAGATTTAAAAGATAAAATGCTTTTAAATTTCACAAAGAGTAAAGATAATTTAGATGTAATGTTAGGTTAGTCAATTAAACATTGTAAGAAAAATGGTATTGGGTTTGATAAATATTCCTAATTAGGCTCAAAATCTAAATCTTTTTGGAGTAAATACTATTATAGATATGAAAACAAGTATGTTAATTTTACATGTAACTATTGTTGCACCTTAGGACATATATCACAATACTGTGCAATTAAAAATAACCTATTTTATAAATATCATTTTTAACCAAAGACTAATCCGAGTGGACTAAGAATGGTATGGGTTCCTAAAGTCAACATTCTTCCTTTTAGAGGAAGTAGTTATAAACGAACTTTTCAATAAAGTATGCTTGTCAAATTTAATGAAACTGGCTCCTCTAATCCTGAGAATCTACTAAATGATAATTCTAACTTATCAAAAAGTTTAGATTGTTCATCAATAGTTAAAGAAGTTGAAACCAATCAATTGGAGGAACAAAAGAAAAGAATTAATACTATTCTAAAAAATTGGTAATTCAATAAAGATCATCCTAAGTATTTAATAATAGGAGAAATTGATAAAGTAGTAGTTACTAGGTCATCAAAGAAGTTAAAGACAAATCAATTAAAGGGATAATAGGACCTTCAAAAACGTAGGACTTAAATTAGGACACCTAAGTTAAATTTTAGTCGATGTGATGTATGTGATTGTATTTTATATTTTAATTTTTTATATATGTCGTTTGTACATGTTATTTGATTTGAATGAATTGTGTTATTATATTCTTAATTAAAACAAAATAAAACTAATCAATATTAATAAACTAGAAAAACTAAACTTTTATTTTATCATATAGACATTCATACAAACGTCTATACTTGAGTATTTTATTTAAATTAGAAAAGGTATTGTACGGTCTCAAACAAGCTCCTAGAGCTTGGTATGAGAGATTAAGTATATTCTTAATAAAAATAGGATATCAAAAGGGCATAGTTGATAAAACCTTATTTACAAAAGTGTATTGAAATGATATAATAATAGTTCAAATTTATGCTGATATCATATTTGGTTCTACTAATGAGCAGCTCTGTCAAGAGTTCTCAAAATCTATGCAGGATGTGTTTGAAATGAGTATGATTGGAGAATTGAATTTCTTCCTCGGATTTCAAATCAAACAAAATCAAGAAGGATTATTTATCACCGAAGCCAAGTACACTAAGGAACTTATCAAGAAGTTCGGCTTATTAAAGGATGCAAAGATTTGTGAAACTCAAATGGCAACAACTAAACTTACCAAGGACGAAACTTGAAAAACGGTAGATATACGACTCTACTGAAGTATGATTGGTAGTTAATTGTATTTAACTGCAAGTAGACCTGATATCATGTATAGTGTTTGTCTATGTGCTAGATTCCAGACCGATCTTAGAGAATCCCATTTAGTAGCTATTAAGAGAATATTTAGATATTTTAAAGGCACCGTCAATATAAGATTATGGTATCATAAAAATAACGTGTTTCATTTAACAAGTTATTCGAATACTGACTATGTTGGAAGTCAAACAAATAGAAAGAGTACTAGTGGCACGTGTCATTTCTTAGGAAACTGCCCTGCCTCTTAAAATTCCAAGAAACAAGCATCAATAGCTTTGTCTACTGTTGAAGCAGACTATATCGCCGCTGATACTTGTTGTGTACAGAGTCTTTGGATAAAATATACTTTAGAAGACTATAAGAAAATAATCTCTAAAATTCCAATACTCTATGACAATACTAGCACTGTCCAAATGACTAAAAGCGCTGACCAACATTCAAGAACCAAACATATCGATATTAGTTATCATTTCCTATGAGATCATTATCGTAAAAATGATATAGTTCTTGAATATATACCAACCAAATCACAGTTGGCTGACATATTCACAAAGCCTTTATATAAAACCCGCTTTGCACAAATAAAGGGTGAACTCAACATGTTTGAACTAGAAACTTAAATACTAAACCATTTTTTAACTAAAATTTTATAAAAATTTCATAAACCTTAAATTCCATAGATTAGAAGATGTCCCTATCATCTTGTAGACGTCCATACAGACGTCTCCATGGACGTCCGTTTATGAAACTGACACGACAATTTTGTGAACTTTATTATTTCTTTAAAATTTCAAAATTTGAAAGTTTCTGATCGTTTTAAAAACTAAGTTTTTGGTTTTTAAAACTCCCTTTCAGTAGTAGTCTCTTCCTTCTATAAATATAAGTGAGTTCTTCCTTCAAAATTTACTTTTACATCCTTTTCATCCCAAATCCTACACAAAAACATATACTTGCCTTTACAATGTCAAAGCGAACCATTTCCACTAGGAACACCCCTATAGTTGAGAAAGGGTCACCATCTACCGAGAAACTTGATGTCAAGATCAAAGAAGAGCCCATTTCTTCAATTCGACTGATACCGAATCCCTCAAGGATTCCGCCTTTTACTCTTCCTCGCTCCAATTCGACTTCTTCTGTTGAGGATCCTTCAAAGGACCCGTCAGAAGAGCCTTTTGAAGAATATACCT
Source organism: Agapanthus africanus (assembly GCA_030015575.1). Taxonomy (NCBI): domain Eukaryota; kingdom Viridiplantae; phylum Streptophyta; class Magnoliopsida; order Asparagales; family Amaryllidaceae; genus Agapanthus; species Agapanthus africanus. The sequence continues at coordinate 967,307,520 of CM057338.1, forward strand.
TTCATGCACTTCAGGCAAAAAAAATTCCCACGGAAAATCCCCCGCTACCGATCCACTCGATCAAGGACCACCACCGATAATAATACTCGGTACCACTTTAACCCCACTGGACAAGGAACATGCATTGATGATCCTTTCTATGTTCATCCGCTTTCTAATCAGCGGTTCATGTTCATTGCTCGGTATGAAGTAAATGACGTTCATACCCCAGATATTCGACCGGGTCGGGTTTTTATCAAGAAAAGGGAAACAAAAACGACGGAGTACTGAAAGCATCTCCCTAGTTTCTAGGAATCCATTAGGTCGTCCGTCGTAGGTTGCTTAGTTTGTTTGCGTTTTAATTGTTGTCGTTTTAGTTTCATTGTATGTCGTGTTTGTATTGTATCTTTATATTTCTATGTATTTTTACTTCATTATGTAATGTTGATATTATGAATGATATTTTAATCCATATTTGTGTGAAAATTAAAAATTAACATCTACTTAAACTTTCAATTAAAATATTATCCCACCTAGACGCTTAAAATTTAAAATAAAATCCAAATAAACCTACCGTTTGCAATCTGGAAAATGATTGTAGGAACATCTCTATAGACGTCCATAGTGGCGTCTATAGCCCCTATAGACGTCCACACATACGTCTATAGGTCGATTTTTTATCAGCCGTGTCGTTTCCGGTTGAAACGTCGTGGCTGTTTATTCATACCCTAATGATCCTAGACGTCTCTTCATCCTTTATAAAGTTCTTACACCTTCTCTAAACCCTCATATCTCCTCTTCTCTCTTTCTCTATAAACCCTCATATCTCCTCTTCTCTCTTTCTCTACAAACCCAAACTCCTAACCCTAGTTCTTCATCTTCTAAATTTCCCTAAAATAGTTAGAACCAAAAACATAGAAGTTGGCGAATCTTCTACATCCAAACGTCGTCGACAAACTCATCCTCCACAACCTATTGATGAATCGAAGGGTGATGATGATGAGGAAGACGATATTTATGTCTAAGAAACCGAAGAAACGACAGAAGCTCAAGGCGATGACGAAGAAGAAGAAGACAACGTAGTGTTTAATCATCTCCGACAAAGCCCTACGGCTATATGAACGCATTGTGAATAAGATCGTGACCCGCTCCTACGTTCATTTGAATGAGATCGAAAATTTCTATCTCACTCCACTTCTTCAATACCAAGATTAGATCAATTTCCTTACTCTAGATTGCCCCACTCATACAAACTTCATCTATATTTTCTATACCAATCTAGTTAGTAATCAAGATGATCCCACAATTCTCAAAACTAGATTTCAAAATCGATCAATTATTATCTCACCCACTTCTCTTGCTAGGATTCTCCAAATTCCAAACAAGGGTGTCGATATATATAAACAAACTGTCTAACTTTCAACACTATCCTTCCAATGTTACGGATGCCTGTATGCTCTTTCACGGTGATGATTTTCCACACTTATACAATGACCCATTCATCCAAACCCTTCTTTCTCAAGCATGTGTTTTGGCCTACTTACTAGAGCACACCGTTTATGACAAGTCGGGTGGTAGAGATCGCATCATCCTAACACACAAATTGTTGACTTATTGTGTGTTAGCTCGCATTAAAGTCAATCTTCCATTGTTCTTTATCAATACAATTTGGGATTTACCCACATCCACTTCAAATCTTTACTATGGCAAAGTGATCACCAAAATCATTGAAGATGCCGGTATTGATCCCTCTATTGACACATCGATTCAACGTGAAGACAAACATTTTGGTCTTTACAACACCCGTCTCATGTCTTTAGATAATCCTCATGTCCAAGAACAAGCTCCTCCATATCAATCTCCACCACATCCTCCACTTGAACCTGAATTCCAACCACCTCTTCCTCACAACTTTCCAGATTTTGAACACCGTTTATTCGAGCATATGGACGCTATGCATCTTGATATCAATACAAGATTTGCCAAAATCAATGCACGCTTCGAATATCACATGAACTATATCTACGATCAATCTCATTTTCCTCCACCGTCACTGTTCGAGTATCATGCTCCTCCGATGGATTTCGACCAGCCTCCTCTTCAGCCCGACGACGATGCGTAGTTATTAGTTATCTTTTTAAGTTATGTGTTATATCATACTTGTGTGTAGTTGTTTGGTACTTATTGTGTGTTTGCTTGAGAACTTGATACTTAGTAGTATTTGTTTGAGTTTTATTAGTACTTCATGTTTATTAGTGCTTATCATGTTCATTATCTACTCTTCACTTGTTGCTTAATTTTTTTTATATATTCTTCCTCCATGCTAAAAACTTTGATATTTCCAAAAAATGGAGAGAATTAATATGCACGTATTCATGGGGCATTTGAATAAGTAATATCTTTTTGAAATAATGTGTACCTTGAATTTTATTAATTAAATTTTGTAAAATATCAAAAAGGGAGACATTGTTGACCTACTCTTTAGTTTTGATTATTTTACTAAAAAAATATTTCAAAGATATCAAATGCTAATAACCATGTTAGATAAGTTAAAGTGCTAAAGTAATGGAATTATTTAACCAAGAGAACAATCAACAAAGCAACTGGCATCTAAACAGTAATATTAAAAGACTCTGAAGATCAAAGAACAATTCAAAGGAAATAACGAAAAAGTCAAACAGCAGACCAATTGGATACTTTTTATTTTCTTTGAGTCTAAGAGTCGATCTCAATGATTTGAATCTCTTTCTGATCTTAATTTTCTATATTAGATATCACTTTACTTAAAAAGATATCTAAATCTATTGAGTTGAGTTTCAAACATCATCCTTCTTTTGAACTATATTTGAAATATCAGTATAGACGTCTTAGGAGATGTTTATGTCTGATATGACATATCAGACTATAGACGTCCATAGCCTTATAGACGTGTATAGGGACGTCTATAACAGTTATGGCCTTTTTGAATTTTCTGTTTTCGATTCAAATTTCAAATCCTAACGGCCATTAACTGCCTATAACGGTCCAATAACGTGGGAACGGTTATTCTAACTGCCCACATCAAAATTCTATATATAGGACCATATTTCAAAGAGTTTTCGTACACTTAACACTTATTTCTTTCATGTTTTCATATTTTCATCGTTCTTTAATTTTTTTTTGTGAAAATCGCTTTCTGTTCTTAAATTTTTATTACTCTTTTGAGAGAAGAGATTTTTCATGGTCTTAGAATTTTCTAGTCAATAGAAAAAAAAGATTTCTAGTTTTTCAAAGAAGTTTCTTTGATTCAAGTTTTTTGCTAATCCTTTTGATAACTTCTTTGAATCGTTCTTAAACATTTTATTATCTCCAAAATACAATCTCATATCTCCTTGATTTGAAACTTGATTTATCTTTTGAGATCAATAGGATTGTAAAGTTGGTTTTGTAAAAATTTGTTATAAATCTGATTTGTACGACCTAATGAAGAAAGTCTGTGATCCTCACAACTGTAAAGAGTTTCGGATTTGAGCCTTAAGGAAAAAGTCTAGATGTTCCCCAAGTATAAAGGTTCTAAGATCTTAGCCTGACAAAAGATCTGGATTTCTCCACCCGGAAGGAGTCGCTTGGATAGTGATTTTCCTGAGTAAGACTTCGCACGCGGGGATTAGCCACAGAGTTGGTGAACCTTATTAAACAAATCTATGAGTCATTGACTTTTTGTGTTGTGAAATTGTTATTACTATTAGACTCTGATTTACATTCTGCTGCAAATTTCTCAAATTAACACAATTAAACTGAGTTTGCCATAGAGCCTTATTCACCCCCCCTCTAAGGCTGCTTTCATAAGGAAGCTCATGTTTTTATTATGTAACATGTACCACAGAAAATTATCTATTGTCTATTTTCTAGTAGTGTTGAATAGATATGCTACATATGAAAAATCGATTTTGTTAATCGATCGATAAAAGCAGTGAAAGGTCCGCTTCAGTGGAGAATAGAAAACCCTACGTCTCAAAGTGATTGATGCAGGAAGCAATATACTTGCTAATTCTACAATCAATAGCCCTAGATGAAGGACCTGATGGTCTAGGACCAGTGGTGACCTGGAATTTGGCGATATCTATTTCCTGGCAACTGCTGAAATAAGCATCAGATTAATCGCAAAGTCTCACAAGAACATATTCATATTTTCCTGTAGAACATGACAAGGAGCTGAAGATTTCTGAAGCATACATAGGATGGATACACAAAGTAGCACACAACACAAAATTTCTTTCCAGGTTTTTCACAAGCTACAAGAAAATCTTGAAGTCCAATACTTCTCAATCTCTTCAGCTGTTCTTCCAGGAATTCTTCCAGCAATAAGAGACCACCTGTCAATTTATTCTCTTTTATCATTCCATTCCATAATAAAAGGAAAACGCATTCAATAAAAGAAACAAGTGCAAGGACCAACCTCTGTCCAATTAGACTATACATCCTAGCGATTAGTGCTTCTTCATCCTCTGAAAACTCCAGCATGGGATGTTGACTGTTCACTTCTGAAACAAGCAGAAAACCAATGCATATCAGTTGATTGATGAATGTTTTAGAATGGGTTGAGGATATATTTTTATATTCTAACACTCCTGTCGAGCGCCCTTTTTTAATGCGATGAAACCTGGATTTTCGCACAAAAATAGTTTTCTTTTCTTTTCTTCTCTTCAAGTCCGCTTTAAATACGAGTCTAGGGGGATTTGAACCTCGGTTGGTGTGATGCATCGTAAATGTCCCTTCCACTGCACCAAAACTACAAAGTTATGATGAGTGTTGAGAGAGGTATATTATATATATTCTAACAAGTACCCCTTGAATCAACAGCCATATCCTCTAAAGATTGATATGAATCAGCCATATTGCAAATAATTGGATAAATGCTTGCTTCCCTCTATGAAGAGGGTTTAAGTAGTGTTTGGTGCATCAATAAAGACAAAAACAGGGGAATGAAATGGTTGGAACACGTGTGAAGAGTGGTAGCTGGTGATAATAAAAGGTCTTCGAGTTTGAAAAGGTGTTGGACAAATGTGAAATTTGTGGTTGGCAATATGGGCTTAGATTCTATTACTGAACTGTATCTACTTTTCTCATAATTTCTATCATTGTAATATTTTGAAAGGAGAATCATAAGAGAGGACAGCTTTAAAGTAGAAGAATAGAATTTGGTCTCTGCTTCAAATTCCCTTCGGCGACATGAGCACATCAAAACCGGCTGGCTGAACTTATTTTTCCCCAGAGACTTTCTAGAGAGTTGGACAGCAGAAGATTCTGCTCTCCTCCTTTTGTCTTTGTGCATTTTCATGGCAAGAAAAAATTTAGACTAATATGAGTCAATTCTCTGTATCTAGAAGTTCAACCACTGCTTGTGATGCATTAGATTTTTCTTTAGATGAAATTTGACGGTAATGCATGTCGTTTTGTGATCTTAAAAAACTGAAACTTTTGTAATTGTTGGAAGATTACAGTGATTATCTAGAGGTTCAACTACTGACTGAATTAATCCTCTCGCTTTTTTTTGACCTTTCTTTCGGCAGCAAGCATATGGAAAGCTAAGTTGAACTCTTCTTCTTCTTCAGAGACTTTCTAGAGACCAGCTCCAGATTGTGATTTCCAGCCATTCTTATGCGTTTGAACCCGGATAATTTTGTTGCATTAATAGATTCATAGTGAGATTGATGTTAATGAAGAGTCTCTATATGTTTTGGCAGCTAACTCATTGTTCTATGTGTATTGATGTTTAAAAGTAGACCGATTAAGGTTTCTTAATGTGTTAAGATTCCTTGTAGATCTTTTTTGTCTTTTCTGAGATGAAGATATGGGCTTTCTAAGTCATCTTTTGTATTTCTTGTAAATGCACGATCATCTTCTTCTAACAAATACGAGAGCATACTAAGTCATAAATATTTATGGTTAATTCTCTCTGTCAATCATTTTATTAAGTGTTAATTGCATGCGCGTGTGCACAAAAATATAGCCTTTGTACCGAATCGAGATTTATCAGCGTAAATATACCCTGAGACTTTTCAAAGTTGTGATGGTGCTTGATAATTTATCAGGTCTTTCAGAGTTCTGTGCAGACTATAAGGGGGGTTTTGTGTAATTAATCCTTTATAAATGGTTACTATCCCCAGTGGGTACCCTCTTGAATCAACAAATGCATCATCTATCGATTGATCCAAGTGAGTCATTTTGCAAATAATTGCAGAAGTATCTAATCCCCACAACTTAAGAAATCAAAGTAGTAGAAGATGCGGCAGAAGAAGTAAAGAATAGGAAATAAAAGAAAGAACTCTCAAACAAACATTATCATCTGATTTCACACAGGCATTATGGAAAAACTTGGAAATGCAAAATTCAAGAAAATAGCTATCATCGAACATGTATTAAATTTACGACATAATCCATTGATAAATAAATAAGGAAAACGAGTCTTCGATGTAACTGCTACAATGCAGGAGCACTGCTCAGAAACCGTGAATCTTAATGTGCTCCTTCACGATCCCAGCCTAACCAACAAACATTCCGATAAATATGTTGAAACGGAGAAATATTAGAGGGATAAAATGGATCAAGACATAGAAGCAAGAAGATAAAATGATCATGTACCTGAATATGGAAGGTGGAGACATTTTTGCGCTGGTTGGAGTTGAATAACCTGTAGGAGAAGCAGGATATGGCATGTTAGGTACCATTTGGTTGCATATAATAGCAGATGCAACACATTTATGACTTCATGTATGGATACTATCGCACACTACTACAAATATGGGTTTCGGTAATGGGGAATTGGTAACGGCTTAATCCGTCCGTTACCAATTTATAGCAACGGTTTCAAGGATACGGCAGCGGTTTAAACCGTTACCAAATCCAATAAGCGGCGGCCCCACAACCCACTCGTGATAAACCCCAACCCCCTCCCCAAATTTTCCCCGATCCTCTTTTTCTCCCTCCCAAAAAAAAACCCCGCCCAGCTCCTCCAGCTCTCAACGATCGCCACTGCCTCATCGCTGGCTTTGGTACTTGCTCCTCACCGCCTCGTCGACAGCATCAAGCTCCTCACCTCCTCGATCGCTCTCGCCGCCTCGCTCGTCACCACGCCTCGAGCCTGCTCACCGCCTCACTTGTCGCCATGCCTCGAGCATCACTCGTCGCCACGCCTCGAGCTCGCTCACCGCTTCTGCCGCCTCGATTTGTCACCGCTCCAGGTTAGTTTGTTCAATTTTAATTTTAACTTTCCTAAATTTTGTTTTTGATTTATTCAATATCAGGAATTTAATTTTTAATTTTGTTGTTGGTGGTGTTTTAGTTGTTGCTGTTAGAGTTTGGGTTAGGGGTTAATTAGGGTTAGGGGTTAGGGTCAGGTTAGGTTAATTAGGGTTAGAGTTATGATTAGGGTTGATTAGGATTAGGTTTTTTATTAGGGTCGGGTTAGGGGTTAATTAGGGTTAAGGGTTAATTAGGGTTAGAGATATGATTAGGGTTAGTGTTGGTGTTAGGGATAGGTTAGGATTTATGGTAATATTGAGCAAATGGCGATTTTTTATTAAAGATTTTAATGATAGTTTAGTGAAAACAATAAATGTTAAGGGTATTTTAGCGAAATTTATAGTAATTTAGTTAATTTACTAAGATGAACCGTTTAGTTAAATTTTTAAGCTGGTTTAGTGAAAAACGACAACAGTTAAGGATATTTTAGTGAAATTCATAGTAATTTAGTTAATTTAAGGTAGTTTAGTGAAAACCGAGAATAGTTAAGGGTATTTTAGTGTAATTTAGTAAAATTGAAGAAATAGGTTGCTTAGGACACGCGCGCTTGTGTGTGTGCACATGCACATACACACATATACGCGCGCGCGCACACACAAACAAGGTCAAACATTAATTCATTATCATTCTCCTCTACATTGAACTCTTGTCAAATCCCATTCTAATCTCAACCCTAAATCCAAAATCTTAAATTCAATTAAGAAAACCTTCGATTTTAAAAAACTTTATCCTAAATTAAAAACTTCAAAGCCTTAAAATTGAAACGTAAAATCCATTCAAATGAAATTTGAAACTAAGTGCATGACAGTCGATGATAATATGAAATTTTCATATTCTCATCGATAATCATATGTCAAAATCAAAACGCGAGGGATATTACAGATTCAGATACCCTTTTATACATTTAAATTTCAATCGTCGTTATATATATATATATATATATTTAAAATTTTGTAATTTCAAGCCCAGGGACATTACAGATTCATCGGCCTCACTGGCGAGGATAGCGTGCCTGTGCCATTTGATGCACATCGCGCTCTTGCTTAGGTCACACCCCAGTGTCCAGGTATCAAAAGGAGACGCCGAAATGAAGTAAAAAGGGATCATTACATTTCCTGGGCCGCGGCGACTGAGGAGCGGATGGCGATGATGGATGTCATAGCGCAGGATGTCCCGAGAGAGGATTGGCCGCTTTTGGTCGCGTATTATGAGCACGAGAATGTTCAGGTATAAATTTAATTTTTAAGATTATAATAATACAACATGAAATCATATTCTGAAATATATAATATAATCTTCTTTATATTTGCAAGACGGCATCGGTTCGCAACAAGAACCGGAACAACGGCGTCAGAAACCGCGCTATCCCGATCCAAGAGAAGTGCTCGGCACCAGCTCGTGAGTATTTCGACGTTTAACAATATATGTTTTCTTTGTCGCAAATTACTTATTAAAATAAATCTTAATTTTATCGCAGAAAAGGAAAGACCGCGCCAACTACACTGCTGCTAAAGGATGGTCCGCGTTACACAAGGGCACAGGCGAGTATATGATAAGTTTCATATAATCAAGTCGATTTTGTAGTTTAAGTTAAACACATGTGTGTGTATTCTTTACAGACCCAGTTCAAGAAGAGGACGGACGCCTCAGGACTTGGTCCCGACGACCCAATTACCGCCATTGTCCCTGTTCTGGATTCGCTATCCGTCAGGTATCATGGTGGGTATGAGCGTGGGTGGTCCCGAGACCCACCGACGCTTTACTAGGCGTTCGTCCATCTATGAGTACGCCGTGACCCAGACGCAGCAGCTGCGTCGCAGGAGAAGATTCGTCAGCTCTGCGAGCAGTGGAGCGGCGGCGGCATCAAGACCAGATGCAGACGCTTGCGGCACTGGTCGAGAAGCTGAGGCGGTCGAATGCGGAGTCCATCCAGCATGCCATACGAAGAAGTTTGGGAGTATGTTCGGGTCACAGGACGATGGAGGTGGCTCGTCCCAACGACCATAGATTTATTGATTTGTTGATTGGTTTGATATAAACATTTGTTTTGTTGGTTATTGATTATATTGTTTGGTATATATATTTTGTTTATAATTGCGTACGATTCTAATCATATTATTTCTTGATTATTATAATTGCGTGAGATTTGATCATATTATTATTATCTATTACTAGTTGTAAATGAAAACAGCATACATGGGGCGTGGAGATTTCAGATTTTTAAAACATAGATAATAACTTTGGTCACAGTTATAGCCGTTGCCGAAACATATATGGCAATGGTTATAACCGTGACCATAGGATTCAGTAACGGTTACCTGGTACTGATATCTGAAGGTATTCTTTCATAACGGTAGATGATGTGTAGGATATATGTAGTCACGGTTAAAACCGTGACCATATATCTGGGCACAGTTTAAACCGTTACGATATATGTGGACCCCACACTGATCTGTTTCAGTTATCTGAACCCATTGTGGTAACACCACGTAATTGATAACGGCTTTAACCGTGACCAGAAAACTCTATGGTAACGGTTACGGTTTAATTCATTATCAGGCTTCTGGTGACGGGGTTTTTGGCAACGGTTGTGTAATGGCTTTAACCGTGACGGGTTTTTGGTCACGGTTTTAACCGTGACCAAATCTATATCCTGTAGTAGTGGTAGTCAAAATCGAAGCTACCTGCGTAAAGGTGGTGGAACAAAAACGGGTTGCTTTTTCGGAATGTTACAATGGAATGACGTACATGATATGCAGTGGAACAGCTACCTATTTTCAAAGGCTGAAAATATTGTTTCTTGGTATTTTCAATACTTAAACTGCTACTTTTCACTATCAAACAATGAGCACATATGCAATGAGACTATGTTCATACTGCGATTGTTGGTTGTGAAATAGCTATTAAGATTTTTTTTATGTCCATGTTGTAATCGTTTTCTAGACAAAACAATTCCACAGTTTGGATTGAAAGTTTCGAAACCGAAGATGTAGAGATCAGATAGTTTTCTCTAGTTGAAATCATTTTCCTTTATTTTGGTAGAACAAAATTCTGACTACGTAATTTTAAAATAATGTGTATAATAGCTTGTAGTTGTAGCTGTAAATTGTATTGTGATGACTAGTAGTCGATCTATTAAATATTTAAATGTGTATGAACAATTGGTATATTTTACTTCATATAAAACTATGTTGGAAAAACAACTACGTGACAATAAGTATATATTTCGTAGAATTTTGTGATGTGACGCCTCAGTTGACAATGTCTATCATATAAAAAAAATACTTAGAAAGTGAGTAATGAAGAAAATAATAACAAAGATTTAGGCAGACCTGGCCGAACCCTGGATCTTGGACAACAGTACCATTGCAGCAGAAGTCCTTTTTGAGGTCCTTCAAGATCTTGAAATACCTGAACTATTTCTTCAGCCCTTGGACCATTGTCAGGCTCTTACAACTATTCCGCTGTTGTACGCACACGTGCACATACTCCTTTGACCCCACGCTGGAATCATCAGCATTCGCTTCAGCAAATAGATCTAAATAACAAAGAAAACATATGATTAATCAACACGATAGGGGATCAATCGCAGAAAGGCCCAACTTCATAACTAAAAAGAGGTTTATTTATGCGGCTTCTTGTATGCTGCCAATTAATTGTTTTATTTTCCTTGCTCATAGCATTTTCTGAACTGGAACAGTTTTTACTCGATGCACGAGAAATATATAACTTGAGCACAAGAATTGGCAACTTTGGGAAATTTCAGCTATGTCGAAACCGCATAGATTATTTATATATAAAGCACTCTCGACTTCTAAGTAGAGTGAATTATGAGGGGGAAAACATACCTAAAGTGGTTGGAATCTGAACGTCGAAATCAGACATGAACTTTGGTTGGTGAGAAGGTGGATGTAATATACCAAGTTTTTCCTTGCTTTTGTAAAAGATATGTGCTGAAACCCACAACAAAAAATTCTTCGTCAGAACCCTAAAGGACATGCAACATGACAGTTTCAACTACCCATAACAATTTATGAATAATTTGACATATTTGGGAGTTCTGAACCAATAGCGAGCTTAAAATATAAAATTTACAGCAAAACAGCGACTTAACAACCATCTGTCGCATCACACAAGTGCGCACATGCCTAGCATAGCGGCTTCTCAAGCTTTGAACCGTGTGTAAAGTATCAACAATATCCAAAGTAAATTGAACTGGATGTAAGACTTTGAAACCGTCGTGAAATCGTTAACAAAATGCCAAAATATGCTTTGATGTTCTTGAGCAACGTGAACTATTCCCCGTCCAGATTCGGGTGTATCCTCTTCTTTTCAGTTTCATATCCAAAGTCCAAAGAAAGACCACCTTGTGCGTAAAATATTCCAAATATGATGGGCATTATTTCAACATATCCTTATCAGGGATTACTATGTGCATTAGCAATGATGCATTACTGTATGCATTAGCAATGATGTAAAGAAATTTGCTATTCAATAACCACAAGAAAGTGTTTACCCAAATATTAGGGGTCGACTACGAACAAAACACAAAGATTTAACGAGGTTCGGCCAAATTGACCTACGCCATCGGGCGAAGGAGAAATAAACTACTATATTGCATAAATTGTAAGGCTTATAACGTTGGTGAAGGATCTCTCAAATCCTAATCTCAATACACACCAAAATTCACTAATAATCGATCGAACTAATCATGCCCACAGCTAAATAAGTAAGATATCAACCAGAAAAAAAAATCAATTGCAGGAAAATTTGTGGGAAAATCACTTTTTTAACCTAACAACACCACTTGCATGCTAACCCTAATAAAATTCGATCAAAGAGAGAAGAAATTACCAAATCAAACACAGATGATCGAAATATCGAAGGATGATAAAATCAAAAATAATCACAAATGCAAAAAGAAATCACCTTTTATTGGATAGAATAAGATTTTGCCCAAAATTTAAGAGGCGGAGAGTATTTAGATTCGGTTTGCGTCTTCACACTCCAATTTTTTTTCCTTATTTTTTTAAAATTTAGATTTATAAAAATGGATTTATTAAAAGGTAAATTGTCCAAAATCCCCCGGCCCACTCAAAAGTTGTCTAAAACCCCTGTAATTTTCGAAATTGTTGGAAAGGGCCTATTGTTCAAAATCTTTGTGAAAAAACCCATGGACTGTATTTCATTTAGACCTTGTGTTCTCTCAACGGCTTAGATATTACAGTCAACCGGAACTGCTTAGATTAGATATTATAGGCAACTGCAACTGCTTAGATATTACAGACAACTGGTATATAGGGGGTTTTGATTGAGCCCAGGGATTTTTTAACAATAGCAAAAACCCCAGGGGTATTTACACAAGTTTGAAGCGGGCCGAAAAGGATTCTTGTTTGGGTAAATTGCCAAAAAGCCCCCGGCCAGCTTCAAACTTGTGTAAAAACCCCTGAGCTTTTGCTCTTGTTAAAAAAACCTGGGCCCAATCAAAATCCCCTATATACCAGTTCCCTAATATCTAAACAAGTGCCTGTAATATCTAAGCTGGCAACAGCTAATCACCAAGGATAAACTAGCAGCAAAACGAGAGAAAAAACACACACAAACACAAATTCATGATCAGCAGCTAGATTCAATTGATCTCAGCAAGAGAGAGAAAGATAGATTCCTCTTGTAACAAACATGAAGTGCATAAAATTCTTGTACAGCTACTCAAAAGCTTAATATAATTCTCACATAGTATCATAAAATTAAGAAAAATGAAGAAGCACATTGAACACCCAAACATCCAAAACAAGATTATTCTAGCCATGTCAACCAAGGCAAACTATGGAAAATTCTAGTCATGTCGAACCACATAGCACTAAGATTATTTCATATACGAAGCACTCTCAACATCTAAGCATCTGAAAAGAACATACCAAAAGGAGTCGCAATCTGGAAGTCGCGATCAGACATGAGCTTTCCCTTCACTTGCTTGGGATCTGTAATAAGAAACCGTTAATTTTGTTTATTTTCCTTGCTCATACCACTTTCTAAACTGATGAATTTTTACTGAATGGAGGAGAAATATATCATTAAAAGAGGCAAGCTATGGAAAATTCCAAACCACACAGCCCTAAGATTATTTCACATACAAAGCACTCCCAACTTCTAAGCATATGAAAAGAACATATCACAAGTAGTTGGAATCTCGAAGTCGCGACCAGACATGAGCTTTCCTTTAATTGCTTTCCGGGATCTATAATAAGAAACCATTCATTTTGTTTATTTTCTCATACCACCTTCTGAACTGAAGAATTTTTACTGGATGAAATATATCACTAAAAGAGGCAAACTATGGAAAATTCCAGCCATGTCAAGCCACACAATCCTAAGATTATTTCATATACGAAGCGCTCTCAACTTCTGAGCATCTGAAAAAAACATACCAAAAGTAGTTGGATCCGGGCGTCGTGATCAGACATGAACTTCGGTCGTTGGAATCTTTAATAAGAAATCGTTCATCAGAACCATGAATCACATGCAATATGAAAAAGTCAAATAACCACAATAATTCATGTATAATTCGACAAAATTTGGTGTGTTTTGGACCAATAGTGAACTTCAAAATTATAAAATTTATAGCAAAACGGCAATTTAACAACAGTTTGCTGCATAATACACACCTAGAATAGCAACTCTCAAGCTTTGAACTGTACCAAAAAGCATCTAAAATATCCAAATTAAATTGAATTGAATGCAAGACATTGAAACCATATTTAAATGACAAACAAAATGCCCAAATATGCTTTGATGTTCTTGATAGACACGAAATTCTGTTTGTCCAGTCAAAATTCAGGTGTGACCTCATCTTCCCTGTTTCAAATCCAAAGTCCAAATAAAGACCTCCTTATGCGCAGGATATTCCAAATATCATAGGCAATAATGTCGATATTTCAACATATCCTTATCGGGGATTACTATAGGCATTAATAATGGTACGGGAAATTTGCTATCCAACAACCTCAAGAAAGTGCTTACAAAATCTGGGCTTTGTTATGACAAATGGAAAAAGTAGGACAAAATGATATAAGAAACAAAAAACACAAAGTTAACGAGGTTCGGCCAATTGACCTACGTCCACGGCCGAAGGAGAAACAATCTACTATACTAGAGTACCGAAAGTACCCAACTAGCCCGTCACTAGAACTGAATAGCGCCTCGAACCCGGGGAAAGATTCTGTGTATCTCATAAAATTGTGAGAATTGTAACGTTGGCAAAGAAACTCTCCAACATTAATCCAACTCTCCAACATTAATCCAAATACACCCTAAATCTCACCAAAAAGACAGTTACAGAATTCCACATTTTTTATAAAAAAAAATTGCAACAGCTTGTAAGCTTCTTTTTCCCCCTTTTGTGTGTGTGTGTTGGGGTGGGGGGACCCTTGGGGTCTGTTAGAATTGCTCCACATATTTGGTCGAAAATCCCCCCCCCCCCTTGCCACTGCAAGGTGAGGGGATTCGAACCCAGAACCTCCCCCTGGTGGCGGAGTGTATGTGCCACTCAAGCGAAGGCTCTTTGGCGAATTCCACATTAAAATAGACAAGATAATATATCGTCTTCATATACTTGTGCCTCTAGTAAGGTCCAAACTGCGGGGGCTCCACGCCCGCACCCTTGGCCCGTAGCCTTCGGGATCAGCAAGTCCCTTCGGGGCCAAGCCCTCAGTCCATGGCACAATTAACTGATGCCCTACAAACTTGAGTACAAAGAGAGCTAGAAAAATTGAGGATAAATGTAAATATGATCACATAAACTTAACAATATCTACAAATTAGAATAATAATCGATCGAACTATTCATTCCCACAACTAAATAAGTAGTACATCGACCAGAAAATCAATCCAAAAAAAGACTCCTATTAACGACACTTGCATGCTAACCCTAATGTAAATTGGATCAAAGAGAGAGGTAGTTACCGGATCAAACACAGATGATCGAAATATCGAAGGAAATTAAACCAACAATCATCACAAATGCTAAAAGAAATCACCTTTTAATGGATAAGATTTACCCAAAACTTCAATTCCCAAACAGAGAGTAAAGCTGAGATATCATGAACTTTGCAAAACTCCAATCCAGCCAAAGTTTTATAAACAAAAAACACTTAGTTTAGATAACTCCTAAACAACATTTTGGAGCCCTTGGGAATGGAGTTAATATTTTTTCATGCTGTAGTTTCATAAAGTTTGGGGCCTTAGCTCCAAAATGCTAACTTTGTCTTGTTAGTCAATCATTTTGGAGTTGAGAAAACTGTAAAATTTCAGCCCCAAACTGCCATTATCTCAACTCCAATGTGATCAAAGCTAAAAATAACTCTAATTTTGGAGTTTGGGGCTTGCAAACCATCCTCAAACTGCAGTTAACCATCCTCAAACTTCATTCCCAATCCCAAACAGGGCCTTGAGGTTTAAAAAACTCAGCAAAGTTGAGTTTTTAAAATAGGCTTTCTGGCACCATACTTTGCATCCCTGCTTTCTCTACAAAAATAAATTATGGTTATCTTAACTTCATACCCAAACAGAGCCGAAAGAGGTGGAGAGTATTTAAGGGCTCTTTGGTTGGTTGTATTTAGAGCCCCAAGCTATTTTTAACTGCATCAAAATATAAAAACAAGTTTTTGGTCTCAAATAGTTGTTTCAACATGTAGTTGGAACAACAAATGAAATTAAAAATCATATACGCTCAAATGAGCATCTTTAAAAGTACTATGTGTTGGAATACAAAACACAATAGAAAGTTAGTTACAACTATATTTAAACAATTACATGTAATTAAACTATATTTTAATCAAACAAAGAAATGACGTTACAACTTCAGTACTTGAATCGATGCCTAGTTGCAAATTCACTGTTTTATAACCAAACAACCCCTTCGATTAGGTTTGCGTCTTCACCTCCAATATTCCTTCTAGCTTTCTTGTTTTCAATAAATTTAGATTTATAGAAAGGAATTTATCAAACGACTAGGAAAAGATTAATATTTTTTAAATCTTGCTAATTGCGCCCACTTTTTCACCCTTTAATGAAATGACCGAGTCGACAGAGTTGGTGAGTGAAGACAGGTTTGACTTTATTGGTCACATACAGTTGATGTATTTTAAAGAGTCTAATAGTAGCCGACATGGATTTCACATGTAGGAAAAGTACATATATAAATAGATTTTTTTAAAATGCAAGAAACCTCTCTAAGTTTCGTCCGGAAAACAAAATATCCCTATAACTTGAACAGCACACATTTTACCTTCACGTTGGTGTATATTAAATAAGGAACAGCTCACATACATAACTTATTTAAATATGGAACAGCTCACATAACGGATACGGCAAGAGGGGGAAAAGGTGAAATTGCCAACCCATGGCAACAATAATTGGAACTGATCAGAAGCATGAACAAAGTGAAGCCACAAAAGCCAAGACGCGCCCATTTACATCATCATACATTTTTCTAAATCGCGAGATAAAACATTTCCAATAAAACCAACAAGCTACACACCATTAAGAGCATCCACCATTGTTTCAAGTCTTATAAAATGCGTCGACTTTTATTTAAGCTTTACAATGCCGGACGCTAAATACAGATACAATGGCATGAGTTTTCTTCAACTACTTATTGTTGGCAACTCCGCAGTATTGATGCTTTGGTGTAAATTAGCGTTTCCTTTATATAAAAAGGTCACGAGCCGAGGAAGAACGAAAGTAGAAAAACTTGGTGTTTTAGTGAGCTGCCGCAACACTGGCCTCACTTCTCAGATTTAATGAGATTCCGGATGACATAGTGAAGGATGCCTCCATGGTCAAAATATGCCAACTCCACCTGTGAAATGCAATAAAGGTGAAATCGATATAATGTTTAACACGAATCCTCGACTTACATATCCATTTCTAGGATATTGATATGAACTGTAGAGGACTAATAACTTGTTACAGCATCGCTGAAATTGAGATCAAGAATTATGTTTGTGTGTGGATTAACTGATAATTAACTTTCTAAAGGAAAACTTTCCTAAATATGATAATATATTAACAAAATAGACACCCATTAGAATAAGTTAACCAACAGAGTGTAATAAATAAATGAAAAAATTGCAATAGAAATAAACACTAGCTGGACTAGACGTTCATATTACTGATACCCAGAAAGGTACCAAATTCCTTTTAAAGTCCACATTTTATCTGCTGCTTGACAAGGAGTAATGGTGAATAGCCGATACATCAAGAAAGAACATGAATCAAGAACTAAAACTACATCGCTTCTAAAGTATTTATTCCTAATAGATGATTATATTATATTGGGTTAATTGCACAAAACACACCTATAGTTCACCCCATGTAGCATTTATACCACCTCACGTATTTTATTAGCACAAACACACCCTCTTTTCATTGCCGAAAGCACACATGAATTTCTACTCTAAACAACACATAAAAGTACCAGAGTTAAATTAGGTAATCATTTCAGTTGTTTAAAGTTGAACCTGGCTGTCTTCAACAGTTTTAGTTATAAAGAGAGTGGGTGGGTGTTTGTGCTAATAAGCTGCTTGAGGGGGGGATAAGCACAATATGAGTTAAAGTACATGGGTGTTTTCTGCAGTTAACCCTATCATATATCTGCAACTGCTGTCCAAATATTTAAAAGATACAATCTAAAATTGAAAGAGTTGGCTATTAAATAATGAGCAAACAGAAAACCTTTCATACACTTCACCGGTGTGGATGAATTAAGATAAATTCTTTTTAATGCAAGAATTAGAGAGAAGATTGTGTACCTCAGTGTCAAAGCGACAAGTGCAAATGAATGATTTGCCAGTGTCAGTATCTACTGTAACATCTTGACCAGGTCGTATCTCACTGATGTTGCGTGGGAGATCAATCGAATATCGTTCCTGACCAGTTAAGCCCAGAGTGTCAGCATCCTCACCCAATTTAAAACACAACGGAATGATGCCCATCCCAACTAAGTTGCTCCGATGGATTCTCTCAAAACTCTTAGCAATCACTGCTTTAACCCCCTGAAACAGAAAAATAAAACAAAATGAAATGATAACTTATATTTGAAGGGTGAGAAAAAGAAATGGCATACCAGTAACATCGGGCCTTTGGCAGCCCAATCTCGGGAGCTTCCACTACCATATTCTGCCCCAGCAATGACTATGGTGTCATGGCCTTCAGCTTTGTACCTCTGCAAAAATGATGATGATGATGATAGAAGCAGCAGCAATAACAATTTCAAGAGGTGACAATTGCATGAATATCATAATTTAATCTGTAAATAAAACATTAAAGTAAACCTACAGCCATTTTCCAACATGCTAATATTATAGCCGGGAGAATCAATAAGAAACCTTCTCCTAGGAGTACACAAGGAAATTCATAGGAAAACTAGTTAAGGATAAAATCATAGAGATTAAGAAAAAAGTCCCAACTGATTCTACTGTCAATAAAGATAGCATTCAGCTCAAACATATAATATTTGGCAAAAAAAAAAAAAAACAAACAAATAATAAAACCAACTCGTGAAAAACGCATATCTAAATACTAAAATGAGGAAAGATAAGTCCTGTATAATGAATGCTGAATTCTAATAAATCATGTGAAATATCTGATCCTATAATAAATTTAAAGTCTCAAACAGGAAGCCCTTTATCTCTTAGCTTGGAAATAGAAAATTAGAATAGGAAGATAGGCAAGGTTATCCTAATAGGTGAACTTTGACACTGCATGCTACTTAAAATATAACTTGTACAGTAGTTCTTCAGGCTCTGAATTTTTTTTAAAAGGATAAAGAAAAAATAAAAGAGGTCCCATATTTACGAATGATGACATATGAAGTGTCAAGTTGTCAGAATCAAACTTGATAATTCTGCACATGAGTTCATTCTTGAAAAATAAAACAAAAAAAATGGCAAACTTTTGAAGAAAACAACTTTCCTCTTAACAGGCTTCAACCTTGAAGTTATAACAAAAGGGGAAGTCTATAACAAATCAGTTTCGAACTGCAATCTAAACTAATTGGAACTAATTAAGCAGGCCAGTTCAGAAAAGAAAATGGCAATTATGTAAAGGGGCAAAATAGGACAATAAGCACTCAAAGAATAAAGAAAATAAATGACAGCCAAATCAGGAAGCTTTATATCATATGGAGCATCCAACGGAGAGTGGAGACAACGAGCAAAAATTTCAAATTTATAGGAGGCTTGGAGGAATAAAGTGGGAATTCAAAAGGGAAAAAACTCAAGATCAAGATTGAAGCCCACAAGCACCAAGACAAGATTTTTCATTTTTGGGGTATTTATTTGTTTTATTTTTATTTCTATTTTCTCTCGGAAATGGTTGTAAAGGGACTAGGATGCTAGAAAGCTTAATCAAAATGCATACACTTTTATTACATTTTTTTAAGATAGAAAAATATTTTTCAAATATTTTTGGAGTTTTGGATACATTTTCTAGTATTTACTAAAACTCAAAAATAATTTTTGAGAGCTTAAAATTTATTATTTTATTTTATGACAAAATTAGTGTCTATAAACTCTTGGTATCTTAACGGCATCAAATATTATTTTTCATAATTTTTTGAAGTTACTAGTGTTTCACTTCATCTTAAATATTTTAGTTCTTATACTTTCATGCACTTCTTATCGCATCCGCAAGTAAAACCTCATAACTTCATCCTTCATTTGTATGACATGTATGGTTTTCTTTAGGTAAGGGTTGTTTGTTGGGTGATGATTATATTTTTAATGGGGCCCATTCAAAATCCATGTGACTGGATATTTCTAGCCGTTGTCTTATTATACAACTGCAAATATAGCCGTTTGGGCTTCACCTCATAAGCCATGTGACGACTTTCTATTCGCTGAATTTCATTTCGACACATTAGGCTTCCAAACCGAGAGTTATTTGGGTACTCTGTTTTTAATATATTTTTAGCTCATATTTTCACTGTTTTTCCCCGACTTATCCCTGAAAATAGAGCTGTTATAAAGGTTATTTATGTTATTTTTCAGTATCAATATTTTATTAAATTACATATATATACCTTCATCTATTGACACACACACACACACACACACACACACACAAAACTCTCGAAATTTTACAAGTCCCTCTTAACCACTTTCAAACTTATTTAGGCTTGCATCAAAATTTTCATTGGCATTTCATCTCCAATACGCTCAAATTCAATACCTCTTAGTCCCTATTAGAGAATGAGATTCTTGAGCGATCATCAATTAGAGAGAAACTCAAATTTGTGATTGTAACTTCTTGGGAGGAAGGTTGTAAAGGTTTTCTCTTTCCCGATTAAAGGAGGCTAATAGTGAAAGGTTTGGAAAATCCTAAAGGTTGCGAATCCTCATGGATAGAGTAGGCGTGAGATGTCGAACCACATTAAATTCTCTGGGTTAGCGTTTGCAATTGTCTCTATCTTTATATTTGCATATCATTAGTGTGGTGGTAATTTCTATAGTTTTATTATTGCATTGCAAGAATTCTAATTGAATTCTATTCAACACCCCACCCCACCCCCACCCCCGGGAAAAAAAAAGAGTTGCACTTGGTATTTCATTAAGCAAGCTGCTGAGAAGTTACCATGGCTGCATCATACACATATAGTTTCTCCCCAGTTGGAATGTGAATCGTCTTTGGTCCCACTTCTCCCTTCAAGAGTTTATTCACAATGCGAATATTAGCAAAAGTTCCTCTCGCCATCACTTCATCATTACCACGACGGCTTCCGTATGAATTGAAGTCCCTGGGATTGACACCTCGCTCAAGGAGGTACTTTGCCGCTGGGCTATCCTTGTGGATACTTCCAGCTGGTGATATATGATCAGTCGTAATGCTATCGCCAAAGCTTAGCAAGCAGTAGGCATCTTTAACACCATGGGGTCCCGGTGGATCCATAGTCACGTTCTTAAAATATGGGGGCTCGTGAATATATGTAGAGTTCGGATCCCATGAATATAGAGTAGAGGCAGGGACTGAGAGCTGGTTCCACATTGGGTTGCCTTTGGTAATTGCCTCGTATGTGCTCTTGAACATATCTGGCAACACACTTGATTGAACAACCTGGAAGGTAAAGTACAACTTCTTAGGGAAATGAAAAATTACCAGGACGAATCTAGGCAGATTTTATGAGTCATTAGAAAATGATTATACCAATATAATTTAGGTGAAATTACATTAAACTGCCCTTAACTATTGAGCATTTCAGGTTACTAACCGACAGTTTTTTAATAACAGTAAGCTCAGCAAACTTCATTGGAGTGTTATATTTAAGGGTATTTTAGTTTTAAAAAATCCATTAAAACAAAAGTTTAAGAGAGATCATCAACTAATATAATTTAGGCTACCCTTAACTATTGAGTTACTACCCAAAAGTTTTTTTAATGCCAGTAAGCTCAGCAAACTTCCTTGAAGTGTTATATTTAAGGGTATTTTAGTAAAAAATCCATTAAAACAAAAGTTTAAGAGAGTCCATCATATTTTATAAATCAAAACTTTAAGGTAGTTTAGTGAAAACAGTGACAGCAAAGGTAATTATGTGTTATTTAGCCTATAGTTTATCAGAGGTTAATCAACAAGGATTTCCATCAATTTAAAAGGAAAAGTATATGGCAACACTTCATGGAAAATTTCTGATTGCATTTTGAAGCAATTATCCAGATATGATCAGATCTATTATGTATCGAGAACAATTGAATGTGAGCAAAAGTAAGCTGACAGAAAAGTTATTGTATTACCTCTGCTATTTCTTCAGAAGATGGCCATATGTCCTTGAAATAAACGCTTTTCCCATCCTTTCCTGTTCCAATTGGTTCCTTTTCGAAATCTATATCGACCTGGAGAAGATGGCAACTCAATTTAGACAGTAATTATAATCAAGTGGTTTTAGCACGTATATAGACCCTTCAGTACGAATAAGCAAACATGCCAAGCATTGAGTTTTACTTAGTTACACTTGACAGGGATTATCACATTGACAATTAATCTTCAGTTGAATATCCAAATCAACAGCAGTTCCAATGAAATTACGTTTAGTAGGATTAGATTATCTGCTCATGTATAAACAAAATATATTACAAAGTAAAACAATCAGAGTTCCATCAACTATGGGTTGACTTTATTGCAATAAAAGGCCGGCACCTGTCAACCTGGGGAATAGGACCAAAACCGCCTGTTGATAAATCAAAAAAGAGTGCTATGTGAGACAAACATTCATCTGAACCAACAAATGACTTGCCAGTTACTCAACAGCATAGATTTTTAAAATGCATTTTTTTTCAAAAACTGAACAGACTGAAACGTAAAGATACACGAATGATAAATTTCAATAATAAGCTGCAAGTATTATAAAAATTGATAAAACACAAATCAATGGAGGAAATAAGCTGCAAGTATATATATATATATATATATATATATATATATATATATATATAGAGAGAGAGAGAGAGAGAGAGAGAGAGAGAGAGAGTAATGGAGGAAAGATGCCATAGGAGGGAATTTCCTCCTATGGCGTCGAAAAAGTACGCCCTCCCTCATTTTTTTTCCAACGACCGGCACCCATCATCTTCATCGTTATCATCTAAGATGTGGGTACACCAAATTTCATGTGATTCTACAACTTTTTCACCGTTGATTTAGTGGGTTCAAAATTAACGGTTTACCGACAACAGAACTTTTTACATTGCTAAATCAACGGTGAAAAGTTGTAGAATCACATGAAATTTGGTGTACCAACATCTTAAATGATAACGATGAAGATGATGGGTGCCGATCATCGGAAAAAATGAGGGAGGGCGTACTTTTTCGACGCCATAGGAGGAAATTCCCTCCTATGGCATCTTTCCTCCATTATTCTCATGTATATATCCCCATGACAATAGTTTATTGTGCAATTTTACAAAAACAAAAATTAGAACACTAGGTTGCATACCGTGCCAGCTAGAGCATATGCTACAACAAGGGGAGGTGAAGCAAGATAATTAGCTCGAGTCAGGGGATGCACCCGACCTTCAAAGTTCCGATTACCAGAAAGCACGGCAGCGGCAACAATGTCTAGGAGAAGAAAGATATAATATAGCCTATATGAAATCTCTAATTGAAAATAAAGAACAAACTAGTATTCATATAGAAAGACATGCAAATGGTCAAAAAGTAAGCTCACCGCTTTCTGAAATTGCTGAAGCAACAGATTCATCAAGATCTCCAGAATTACCAATACAGGTTGTGCAGCCATACCCAACTATGTGAAAGCCTTGCTGATTAAGATACTTCTGCAGGCCACTGCAAATCGAATCAATAAATAAATGTCACATTCCCATTTTTAACAATTACACACACACACACACACACACACACAGAGAGAGAGAGAGACCAGGATCCTGTCGGAAGGATTTGGAAACAAATCCTTCCCACTTTTTCACCATTAGATTAACTTTGGGATTTGTGCATTCAATTATGTTATGTTTGGTAATAAATGAAAGCTTTTATTCATAATTGTTGGCATACATCCAAAAATTAATCTAATGGTGAGAAAATGGGAAGGATTTGTATCCAAATCCTTCCGATAGGATCCTAGTCGAACTATATATATATATATATATATATAGAGAGAGAGAGAGAGAGAGAGAGCATGCTCATACACACACAGTGGCGGATCCAAAAAATTTGGTCAGGGAGGGCGGAAATTAAACGGTGTTAAAATATTATAAATAAGCTTCGAAATTAAAAAAAGATCCTCTAACATACATCAAAATTTGAAATCACTAATGATATGCATAATTTTAGAATACACTAGATTTGTTAATCCCCATGCATAAACAAAAAAAATAATATGAAAATGATGAGAGACAAGATTCGAACTCTACCCTCCACCATAAAAATCCTAAGTCCAACCACCAAGACTGAAGTTCATTTTGTTAATGTAGTACTTAATTGCTATATATTAGTTAATATAAATGCATATATTTACCGGAATCCAAAAATGCAGGTGAGGCGGCGTCCGCCTCACCTGGGCATTATGTAGATTCGCCAGTGAGTGAGTGAGTGAGTGTGTGTGTGTGTGTGTGTGTGTGAGAGAGAGAGAGAGAGAGAGAGAATCCAGAATAGGTTCCATTAGTACCTATTGAGTAAATATTTGGTAACAACCCCCGAACCAGGTGCAAGACTTGTTTTAATCCATGGCTTGACCTGGTAATTCAGAAGTTGTCAGCCATAATATAAAACAGAAGGAAAATCACAGAACAAGCGATCAAGGAGACAAGGTCAGTATGGCATAAATAAGTATGAAATTTAGCAGAAATCAATCATTGATATGACGATTAACCTCTAGGCCTAATTCACAAGCTTTCTTTGCAACAAGGCCAGCACCAAGCATGACACTAGGATTAGAGGTATTGGTGCAGCTTGTTATGGCTGCTATGACCACACTACCATGTCGGAGCTCAGCAGGCTGGCCATGGAAAGAAAATTTCACAACTTTGTCCTGTGATTCCTTCGGGATTGCAAAACCCTGATCAACCAAATTCAAAAGCATAGTTAAAAATACATGTAAGCAACAACAGATGATGTAAGAGTTCGGGTGCATATTCAAACTTTGAGCATTTATTAACTAAATAAAGCTATGTCAAATAGCAACAAAAGCAAAATCCATATCCATTTCCATATGTGAACAGAATGATCTTCAGCAGTTAAGCTACACTTCCTCTCACCGCAGTATTGAAAGTGAAACAGCAACTAATACTAGAGTGGGAAGTAAGGTGAAGAAAACAGTGGCCACAGGTTCATGGAGAACATAAATTTACATCTCACCTTGAACCCAAGTTTATTATCAAGACACACATGCCAGTCCATTTTCATTTCCTTCAAGGGAACCCGGTCATGAGGTCTAACATAAAAAGAAGACGTTTCAGATTAGCCAGCTGCATTAATGCAAATGTATAGCAAAGAATGTTAACTGTCGCAAATAGCAAGAGATAATTCACATATCACACCTCTTTGGGCCGGAAACACAGGGCTCTACCTCAGCAAGGTCCAACTCTAGGTAAGATGAGTATACGTTCTCCGTTTGAGGCTGAATTGCCAAAAAAAAAGGGGGAGAAAAAGGATTACTTGCCACCCTCCTGTGCAATATTTCTGTTTAAACTTAGAGAAGGGAATAGAGCTACCTCATTATAATCAATAAACATCTTGTTTGCCCGCAGATAGGCCTCAATCATAGCCACCTACAGAGTAGAAGATAAAGGAAATAAAATGGCAAATAGAATATCCAACCGACAGTTCCAGAAACCGTTTAAAGTTTCTAGAATATGCTGGGTGATATTTTATTTAAAATATACCAACAGTTAATAAGCAAAATGTATAATTAAAATTTAAGTACATTAAATATTGTCCAAGAACTTGCCCCTTAGCTAATTTAATGAAATAAAAAAACATCTGATACACGCTAGATAATAACTAATGTCATGTTTGGCAGATAATAGAACATGAAAGTAATACTCACAGTTTCTACACTTCTTCCTGTCAACTTGAGATATTGTAGGGTAACATGATCTACAGGAAAGAACCCCATGGTTGCACCATACTCTGGTGACATATTTGCGATCGTTGCCCTATCAGCCAATGATAATTCACCCATACCATCGCCTATATAAAATGAAATGAAATTTCAAATGCAAGAAGAAAAAATAGGTGTGGTATTCCATAAATATTTTGTGGCACAATTCAAATTACCATGGAACTCAACAAACTTTCCAACAACGCCATGTTTCCTCAACATTTGAGTCACAGTCAAAACAAGATCGGTTGCTGTAACCCCACTACGTAGTTTTCCAGATAACTTGAAGCCCACAACACCAGGCAACACCATGCTCATGGCCTATGGATATTAGATATAGAAACATCATCAGTTTATAGGTGAAAATTAGTCATGAACGCACTCAATTTGGTGTTACTAGTCTAATTTATTATTATCTGTCGCATGCGAAGAATTTCATGATTCGTTGTTAATATAAATGTTTAAGATGTTAATGCTACTTGTCTATTGGTTAAGAATATTGTGGTGTTACTTCTTCAATGTTACCTAGATTCCTTCACTATTATTAGACAAGAGCTATACAATTTCAACAATTTAATTTAAAATACAACATACTCCTAGCATCTTAGATGCCCACATCACAGCAATTACATAGGATTTCAACTTTCTATGAAACGTATAAATCATTTATTTAAACTTACTTGACCAAGCATTGCAGCCTCAGCTTCAATCCCTCCAACTCCCCATCCAGCGACTCCTAATCCATCAATCATGGTAGTGTGGGAGTCAGTTCCAACCACACTATCTGGGTACAAGATGCCATCAGTGTCGAAAACAACATGGCCTAGATATTCCAAATTGACCTGAAATATTGAAATATTGAATTGCAAGCCATATTAGGACTTGTATTTTTGCATAACTAAAAATGTAACTCACATTTCCAAAGCTACAAGAAGGCCTTGTAAAGCAATTCCAACTTACCTGGTGAACAATACCAGATCCCGGAGGAACAACAAGCATATTATGAAAAGCAGTAGATCCCCATTTAAGGAAAGTAAATCTCTCTTTGTTCCTCTGGAATTCAAGTTCCATGTTTGCCTGAAGAGCATTTTCAGATCTTGCCACATCTACCTGCACTGAGTGGTCGATCACAAGATCTACTGGAACCTGCAAGAGAGACAAATAGTTGAAAGAAGAATGTAACTAACCACATTAGAAGTATAACAGAATAACAGACCCTAAAAGGAGGTTAATTTCAAGCAGCAATAACAATTAGATGGGTACTAGAAGAATTTGGAACGAAACAGCAGCAGGGGTGGCGGCAGTACAAGTACATAGAAACAGAGCTGGTAGTAAGAGCTGAATGAGTAGTGGAGCAGCAGTAGCGCTGGCCATGAGTTACTGACTAAAGGCAAGAGACTCTTTTATTCATATATCTATTTACAGAGTGTTTTTTTTTTTTGGGGGGAGGGGGGGCGGGGATCCGGATCCACTGCTTGGGAAGCAGGATTCTTGCCAATCCAAGGGCCGGGAATGGGGGTAAAACATGGGGCATGGTTTGTGTGGGGTCAAGGAGGGATCCAACGGTGGGAGAAAGGCCAGAGCAGGATTCTTGGGGAAAACCCCAAGCAGAGGATCCTAATCGAGATTGGTATCATTTTCTTTCGGGGTTTTTTTTTTGGAAAGAAGGAAAGGGGAGACCATAGTACCACCCTTCTTCCTATGAACTTGGACTTGATAATTGGTTTAAGGTTAAGTACTTTTAACGGTTAACGGCTTGATATTATAGATATGGGCAAGTCTCCTCAGAGAGAAAAAAAATGCTGCCGCAACAAGATCTAAGGTTCCTTGAGGACCCTCCGCTGATTTAATCCGGGGTGGTGGACCCTAGTCAAGCTGACAGGCGAAAAAACTAGATACAGCTGAACCGAAAAAACAGGATAAAAGGTTTCGCTATAATATAGTCACGTATTTTCATCTGCTTAACTTCTTTTTTTTCTGTTCTTATTTTTTCTTTTCAACCGGGATGTACTCACTAACATCATGAAAGACAAAGTACTTAGAAGGTAGATACAACCGAACCCCAAAATACAAGGACAAAAGGTTTCGTAATAAAATACTTATGTACTTTCAACTGCTTCTCGTCTTTTCTCTTTTTCCTATTTTTCTTTTTAAGTGAGATATACTCACTAACATCATGAAAGATAAAGTACTTATATCAGTTTAAAAGCAAAACTAGATGACAATTGATCAAAAAATAAGAAGAGACTAAAGCAAACTACTTTCAAGGAGAAGAGGGACATCTGGAGTCCACGAGAATTGTACTTAACAGTACATCGTGTGAAAGCATAGTGGTCCCCGATACCTGGCAGGTTCTATTGGTGACTTGGTGATGAGTTTGTAGTTGCCTTTGAAGAAAGAAACACAAAGCGCGCAAACCCAGTCTTAATCTATAGAGATGCTAATACAGAGTGCAGCTGATTACTGTTGCAAATCAAACTGTCTCAACTCCCCACACGAATACTCATAGCAATGATCAGAAATGCACTGAGTAACAACAACTCACAACAGGGTGATTGAAAAAAGGGTAAATTGCACAAAACCCCGCCTGGATTGCCCCTATAGCACTTATGTTCAAGGGCGGAGCTAGGGGATGTTCCTGTAGCAGGGGCTAAGTGAAAAAGATGTAACCGAAATCATGTAGCAGGTTACTATGAGTCTATGATTACTCTTCTGAGTTGTGTTCTTGTGTGATGTGTGTGGGAGTGTTGTATGCATAGCTCAGGGCTTACGGGCCGGTGCCCAAAAAAAAAATGAAGATGTCCATATAATTGATTTTGAAGCGTGCAAGTTATATGCAAAAAATAACAAATGACGGAACCTTTCCCCTTTTTCCCCCTTTTTCCTTTCTTTCTTTTTTTTGCGGGGGGGGGGGGGGCTCCCTCTGCCTATGCTTATGTTCCCTATAGTGAACACACTCCTGTTCATCATCGAAATCCCTAGGAACACACTTGAATTCCACTCTAAACAACAAAAACAAGTTCTTGAATTAAATTAGAAAAATATTTGTGTAGTTTAGAGTTGAGTTAGAGTGTTCTTAAGAGTTTTGGTCAAGGAGCATCGGGTCTGTTTGCGCTAATAAATCACTTGGGGCGGTATAAGTGCTACAAGGGGTAAACTAAAAGGGAATTTTATTCAATTAACACAAAAATATATAAACAAACATAGAATAATAATTGTTAATAGGTTCAATCAAACATACTGAAGGTGAAGCAAATTTAAATTTATTGCTTCCTATGCAGTATAAACTTATTTTAGATGAGAACAGTTTAACCCTAACACTAGCTGCAAGTCAACATGAAAGTTAATGGAAATTTATTGGCTTTACCAATGGGTTGATCTTATTAGAATCACTTCCTAGCTTGTTCATAGCATCACGCATGCAAGCAAGGTCAACGACAGCTGGCACGCCAGTAAAATCCTGCACACAAACAACAAATGTCAATAACAGATTCGGGTGAAATTGGAGATGTGGTTAGGATCAGCTATCATGCAACAAACCTGCAACAGAACACGAGCAGGCTTAAATGGAATCTCAACGTGCTTCGGTGAGCTATTCTCCCAATCAATAATTTTCTCCACGTCATTCTTAGTGACCTGGAAGTTATCACAGTTGCGAATTGCTGACTCAAGAAGAATTCGGATAGAATATGGTAGCTTGTCTGGCATACAGAACAAACAGTTTCCCATTCATTTAGTTAGTAATGATACTGAGAGGTAGAATGAAGTTTCTTGGAAAATAAAAATAAAAATGTGATACTGAGAGGTGGAAATTTTCTAAATGATGTAATAATCTATCATGCATTTCCCCCCTCTGAATTCTACAAAATAAGCAACCACCACGAAAAAAGAGTAGAAAGGGCAGAGGAGCCATTGCTCTCCCTTTCTGTAGAATCGTAGATTGATGTGAAGCGGAACCCATAAGCAACTGTGTGCATTATTGATAAAACAAAATGAACCCCCAGACAAAAACAAAAGTAAAAGAAAGAGAAAGAGGGGAAAAAAGACAAAAGAGGAACAAAGCATGGGAACATGAATCGCTGCAGAATGAAACTTCTTATCAGATGGAACCAGCAAAACCAATATAATTAAAAGGCTGTTTGACAAAATAAAAAAATCCAGCATGAGTGGAAGATTTTGTGACTTCATGTCTCAAATCTCACACTACCCATAGGAACAACTGCCTCACAAACCAGAACTACTCCTGAAATGCTATATTAGAGGCGCCTCAAAAACTTCTTCATCATCCATATGTTCAAATTTTACGCAACCAGCATCAAACTGGTAATTTACAGTGTTCAGCTTGGTAATGTATGAGTGGAGTATAACATTTGGTGCAGTTCCTTGCCTCCGGTGATTAATAAACCAGTAGTATTCAGACAACTGTGTGCAGTTTATGCTGAGTAATTTGTGACGAGGTGTGAAAACTTGTGTAAATATGATTTTAATACCATGTAATTATTGACGAGGTGTGAAAACTTATGTAAATATGATTTTAACATTTGGTGAATTCCTTGCCTCCGGTGATTATATAGGATTTGGTTAAATATTGCATGAAAATTTATTGAATGCTTAAATGTTGCATCAAAAGTTATCGAGGGTCAAGAATGGAAAGATAATATAGGAATGTGATTAGTTAATAGATTTAATGCCATTTTCTTAAAATTTGTGTTATTTTTTATTAGGACTTGTAATTTGGGACGGAGGGAGTATTTGATAAAAGTTCATAATACATCCAACAAGAGTGAACACCCGTATCCAAAATCTCCTAGAAAATTAAGCACAATAAATCAACCAGTTAACAAAACAAAAGACAAAAAAAATCCCCACTTCAGAAGCATTGATGATGGAAGAATAGTTACCAATTCTCGGATCATTGAGCGCAGTTAAACTGTAATATTTTCCGAATTCTCCTCCTCCAGGCCTTGGAAGGCTGGTCAAGATATCCTTAAACCCATGCTCAATAGCTGCATGAGCACAAATGAATAGTAACTGTAAGCATGGGATGAGACATAATCATCATATACAAAATTACACATAAAAATAACCTTAGTCTTGCAGTTTAAAAGTACTTATTAGTGGCTATCCATCCAATAAACCAACAAGTTGAGTTAATAAAATACATATCATGGGTTCATCATGTACGATGATATAATCAAGGATATATACAATGGAGTAGTGGCAAATGTCAGAACTTGAGACGGCCTAACGAGTGATTTTCTGATTACAATTGTCTTATCTAGGATCTGCATTAAGTCCATTCCTGTTTACCATCGTGATATGTGGATGAGCTTACTAGAACTATCCAAGATGAGCTACCTTGGTGTCTGCTATTCGCTGATAATATTGTTCTAGTAAATGAGACGAAGGCAGGGGTTAATGCCAAATTGGAGTCATGCAGGCTAACGTTGGAATCTCAGGGGTTCAGATATAGCAGGTCCAAGACAGCATATATGCATTGCAAATTTAGCAAAAAGAGAAATCGAGACCACATTGGTATAACACCGGAAGGACAAGAGATATCACCAAACAATCAGTTTAGATATCTAGGTTCCATCATCCAAAAGGATGGGGGAATCGATAGCGATGTTAATCAAAAGATCCAAGCTAGTTGGTTGAAATGGAGGGATGCATCAAAGATTTTGTGCGATCGTAACTTTCCGTTAAGGTTGAAAGGGAAGTTTTATCGGAGCACTATTCGGCCTACCTTATTATATGGTACAGAATACTGGGCTCCTAAGAAGTATCATACACAGAAGATGCACGTTGCGGAGATGCGAATGCTTCGTTGGATATGTGGTAACACTAGAAAAGATAAGGTGCGAAATGAGGATATTCGTGCAAAAGTTGGTATAGCGCATGTGGAGGAGAAGATGCGGGAAAATCGGCGAAGATGGTTTGGTCATGTGCCACGCAGACCTATGAAAATACCGGTTCGACGAATGAATACTATCGATATAGGCAATGTCAAAAGGGCGAAAGGAAGACCGAAGAAAACATGGATGGAGGTGATACGAAAAGATATGGTTGCCAAAGGCCTCAATGAAAGTATATTGTTCGATAGGAGTGAGTGGAGGCGGAGGATTCATGTGTTGGACATGACATGATTCTCATGTTGGTTCATGTAACCTACTCCATATGCTTGGGATAAAAGGCTCAATTGTTGTTGTTGTTGTATGGGTTCATCATGTCAGTGACTCCAAAAGCATAAAAGCGAAATTTCCGAGGTTTCGTTTTCCGAGATTTGAAAACTCCAAAGTAAAAAATTACCCTTTTCACCTTAATTTAATCAAAACCATCAATGTCAAAGTAATGGAGGAAGCATAACAAGGCAATTTCTCTTGTAAGAGAACACAATCAATGTTGCTAACAATATTAACGGTAACCGGAAATGCTTCATATTTACAAGTCATATCCCCATAAATCATGCAAGTATTCCATTAATATCATGAATAAAGTGTGGAAGGAATTAAAAAAATTCCATAAAAACATGCAAAGTTTTCCCTTGAAATGCTTAGAATAGCAGTCTCCAGTTGCTCGCTCCAAAATCTCAAAGATTCCAACTACATTTTATAAATCCAGCATGTGTCGAGGGGAGAAGCCATAAGAAAATTTCATCATGGAGTCCAAATTCTTCAAAAGTGGAATTTTTCCTTCTACAAGAATCCTAAAATGTTCAAACTTACGCAACGAATTCCCAAAAACATGCAGCAGTTTTATATCAAAACTTGCATATATAGCAAGCACAAATCAAATAGCAGCAGTCCTCCCCTAAGCACAGATTTTTCCATAACTAGAATCAACGCAGATGAAAACAATCACAAGACTAATCTCATACCAATCGTGGCCATTTTCCTCTCGAATCGCTCGACGACAGCAGCCGAGCTCCGAACCTGATCCCCAACGCTAACCATCGACCTCCCACTCCGCTGATCCGCCTACGAGCCAGGCACCAGGTGGGGAGAGGTCAGCGATCTCACACAACCGACGGAGCTCAGAGACGGAACCCTAGCAGCCGACGAGGCTAGGGTTTTAAGCAGGGGACGAGAGGTCGAGCTGGAAGGGGCTGAGAGCTTCCTGAGGAGGGAGGACGAAGAGGGAGAGATGGCTTGGTTTTTATACATGAACGAAGCAAGATCGAGATCGAGATGAGGTTTGTTGAGATGATGATGATAACGATGAGGGGTTTTAGTTGTTGGGTTGTGTGCCGCTGTTTGGGAGTGAGTGAGGCCCGGAAGCTTCTATTTGGAATGGGGAAAGAGAGCGCTAGAAGGTGAACTGATGCCATCCTTCCATACTTGGCTTTCATAACACCTATCTGTATCTGGTGGCTGGTTGGAGTTACTGATAGTCATTGAGATGAAATTTATTGCTGGTATCCATGTTGGATAAAAATCGGATACGGAGTTGATAAAAATCAGATAAGGAGATGGTCGTTTCTGATCATTGGTATCCATTTACATCGATGATAGTATCTCTATGAGACTTGATATCTTTTGTTTAGCTTCCTAAAAACCTTGTTGATGATGATGTTGATAGGTTTAATTCGTTTGAAAAATGCATGATACAA
Source organism: Agapanthus africanus (assembly GCA_030015575.1). Lineage (NCBI taxonomy): Eukaryota > Viridiplantae > Streptophyta > Magnoliopsida > Asparagales > Amaryllidaceae > Agapanthus > Agapanthus africanus. The sequence continues at coordinate 967,340,996 of CM057338.1, forward strand.
ATTTACAAACAAAGAGAAGGATTTGGAGTTTGAAAGGTTGGTAACATGAATAGTGAAGGATTTAAAGTTTGAAAGGTTGGTAACATGAATAATTTGAAGACTCGTTTACTGAAAACTCCCAACAAGTTTGGGCCAGTATAAGGAAACTCCTAATGCCTTTGAAACTATCAAAAAACTACCAAACTTAACGGTGACACGTTAGCACCGCCATATCAACCAAGTTGTCCCCATAAATCATTCTAGAATTCCATTAATAACATGAATAATAGAAGTGTGGAAGAAATTTAAAAAATTCCATCAAAACATGTGGAGTCGTTCCCTCAGATCAAATTGGCATGCTTAGAATCACAATCTCAAGTTAAGTACTTCAAAATCTAAAAGATTCCAAGCAATTCTATAAATCCATCATGTGTCGAGGGGAGAAGCCATAAGAAAATTTCCTCATGGAGTCCAAATTCTTCGAAAGTGAAATTTTTTTCAAATGTATTTCTAAATTTGCCAATACGAGCATAAAACCACTACAACAATCCTAAAATGTTCAAGCTTCTGCAACAAATTCCCAAAAACTTGCAGCAGTTTTCTATCAAAACTTGCATAAATAGCCAGCACCGACTTTTCCATAACTGCACAAAAATAAAAGTAATTACAAGCACAAACAAAGCAGATGAAAACAATCAAAAGACTAATCAGTTACCAATCGTGGTCATTTTCCTCTCGAATCGCTCGACGACAGCAGCCGAGCTCCGAACCTGAGCCCCAACGCTAACCGTCGGCCTCCCACTCAGCCGATCCGCCGACGATCCAAGCACCAAGCGGGGGAGAGAGCTCAGCGACCTCGCGAAACCGACGGAACCCGGAGACGGAACACCAGCTGCCGAGGCTCGGGTTTTGAGAAGGGGACGAGGAGAAGTCGAGCTGGAAGGCGCTAAGAGCTTCCTGAGGAACGAGGACGAAGAGGGAGAGGAGATGGCTAGGGTTTTATGCATGAACGAAGCGTGATCGAGATCGAGATGGAGATGAGGTTTGTTGAGATGATGATGATAACGACGAGGGTTTTAGTTTTTGGGTTGCGTGCCGCTGTTTGGGAGTGGAGCGAGGCCTGGAAGCTTCTATTTGGAATGGGGAGAGAGCGCTAGAAGGAAAGCTGATGTCATCATTCCATAGCAGGGGTGTGAACGGATTGCCGCATGTGTATCCGTCAGCTGTTGAAATACCCATAGTCATTGAAAATGAAATATTTAACTATCTTAGTATAAAAAACGGATATGATGATGTCGTTTTGTAGGTACAATCCATGTCTTTATTAAAATAAATGCATGCATATGGATAATTTTTCAAAAGTAAGTACTTTTAAAATATTTTTTACTCATTTATTATTTCAATGATCGATTTATTATTTCAAGAATTGATGTAGATTTTTCCAATGTTTCTAACTAAAAGTTTTCAAAGTATCTGTATCTTAACTAAAAATTATTAAAAATCTTTTTAGATCTTGGTTGTTTACATTATAATAGTAGAGATACATGGATGGCTTTAAAAAATGGAAACAGTCCCTTAAAGTTTGAAAGACCGGTGACATGAATAATTTGATTTGAGAGAATTTATCTACGAAATTTTCCTCAATTTTTATATTCAATATTCTGCAAAAGAGTGGTCATCTATCGATGTGAGCTATATACCTGGAGTTTGCACTGTAGGAGGAGAGACGTGTATGTATTCAATCTAGCCTGCTATCATGCACGGCACAAGAGTTTGCATGATGCATGATCATTATAAACATATGTAGATAAAATTGATTTCCAAAACTGTACGAGTATAGTATATATTAGATAAAATCGATGACAAGAACATAATGATTCGGATACAATATTCTCTTTTCAGTATCCACAATTTTCTCCATATGATTCAACACCAAAACTAGGATCAAAGGGAACAACAACACATGAAATTCAGGAAGAGAGTCTACAATTTAACCAAGGGCATCGGCACCCGCAATGATTTCCAAAATCTCGCCAGTAATCTTCGCCTGCCGCTGCCTATTGTACACGATCGACAAGTTCTTCTTCAGCTCGGTAGCATTATCAGTCGCATTGCTCATCGCGCTCATCCTTGCCGCGAGCTCGCTAGCCAAAGACTCCTGCAGCGCCCTCAGGAGTTGGCTGTTGAGGTAAAGGGGCAGCAAAGCGTCGAGAATCTGAACTGGGTCTTGCTCGAACTGAAGAATTGGTGAAAACGATGGTGTAGGGGTTCTGACTGTTTCTCTCTCAACTGTTAGTTTTCCTTCTTTGGTTGTCAGTCGGAAGAGCTCGTCTTCTGCGGCATCGACACAGACACCGTTGATATCACAGATCTCGCCCTTGGGGGAGAGAGGGAGGAGGGTGTGGATGACCGGGTCGGATTTGACTAGGGACACGAATTTCGTGTAGAGAAGCTCAACCTTGTCGACCTCTTCGCTGATAAAGAGGGAGAAGACATCGTCGGCAATAGCCTGCAATATAATTCATTTGTGATGAAGAAAACCGATCAGATCTATGAAGTGTAGTTCACAAGTTTAAATATGAAACATCCGACTTCACAAATTGCTCAATAGGCATTGCTGTGACTAAATTCAAGCACACAAAAAACAATCAAGCTATGATCTTTTCACAGGGAAAAACGAAGGATCGGTCCATTATCGACATATAGCTGATAAGTTCCAGAGCAAGCTTGCTCACAGAGTTTAGAGTTTCATCTTAACCATCATTACAAAAGGTAACTAAATTATTACCTTGTAGCATTTGCAAGGTCAAAACTATAAGCTAGAAATTCTTCTTACAGACATATTCAGGGGGGCTTGTGATTCAGATAATCTATTTTGGATAAAAACATCTGTGAAAAACATCTAAAAACCAGGTTGATTATATAATAAGGAGAATTATATGCTTATATGTGGAATACAATAGAAGGTATACAATAACTCAAATGACATTGTTCTTTCTAAATTCAAGCACCAAAATATCAAGCATAGATCATTAATAAGAAGACCGAAGAAGAAGAATCAAAATCTATGATCAGTCAGCCTGGCATGGATTTCTATTGGATCTGAGAAACTTAGCTACTATTCAAAAGGAGCATACTCTTTTTTGCTTCTAATGCTGTCATCCTTGGAAATCTAACATTGCATGGTATAGTTATCCCTCCTGAAAGAACCAAAAGAGTTGTCACAACAAAGTGGATGCTTCCTCCTCCAGGCAAGCACAAATTAAACACTGATGGTGCTCAATCTACTGAAACAAAAAACTCAGCAGGCGGAGCTGCTCTTAGAGATTCCAAAGGCAACATCATATTTGCTACCAGATTCTACTTCGGTGCATGCAGTATTTTAGAAGCTGAGGCCAAAGCTATGTTAAATGGTTTACTACAATGCCTACACAGGAAAATTAATAACATCGAAGTGGAAACCAACTCCAAGCTTCTTGCGGCTTCTATTAACGGGGGTTATCTGTGTACCATGGGCTCTGAAATATATTGTTAAAGCCATTACTTACTTGCTGGAAAGCCTATATGCCGGAGTAAAGCACAATTTTAGTGAAAACAACAGGTTGGCTGATTATATTGCTAAGGAGGGTCTGCTCTACCAGTGTTCCAGTTCTTACTTCAAATTCCCAGATTATATGATTCTGCTTGCCAATAGAGACTTGTCTACTCTTCCAAATTTGAGAACTTCTATAAAGGAAGCCAGGATCTTTCCTGGTTCTGCTGTATCTAGAGTATTTTGATGTAAATTTTGTATATGACCAGTTTCATAAGCCTACTGATGTATCTCTTTGTAAAAGCTTAATAAAGCAAGGACTTGCTGGGGTCCTGAAAGTCCCCAGGAAAAAAAATCTATGATCGACAGATAGCTGCCTTTATTGACATTGGCCCGTAAGCCCTAACCTATGCACACACAACACACCCACGCACACATCACACATAAGCACACAACATGCACATACACCCACGAGACCTACGAATTTGCCCCGAAATTGATAATTTTTTGCCGCTTCCCTTCCTGGGTTTCGAATCCCACACTCCCCCAAGAGGGGAAATGCCCATACCAACTAAGCAATAGCTCATTGGTAACAAATAGCTACCTTGATCATTGATACATGGTATAAGTAGACCTAGCTTGACAGCACAATTTCTGAAGTCATGGCAATCGTTAAGCTAAAACGGAAAGTTGTTTGTATACGGTACTCTTCATGTATATCACACTCAACGCATATCATCCCCCAACTAGCTTAGTAGTAAACGACACCCCCGATTTAGTTGGCATAAGCCAAAATACGCTCTTTTAAGTCATATAGAGACTAAACTGAGCGGTGTTATGAGCTAATACACTAACTGAGGGGTGATGAGTGCTTGATGAGGATTCTTCCAGGGTTTTGTATGCAATTAAGCCTAAAATGAAACCAAGGTGTCTATAGACAAACTAGGTTTATTTGGATTATAATTTGGGGGCCCTAGTCTTTAGTCTCGGGCTCAGGTTTCAAAAAACTCTATCTTGGACCCAAAACTCACATCTAATTCATATTTTGGAGCTTGCACTTCATTGAATTATCAAGGACAAAATTCATATAAAAAAGATTCAAAGAAATTTCACCTGAGCTTCTTTGGTGGTCGGCAACGTCCCCCCTTCGAGGTATCGATCGACCGGAATCTGCGGCCGCCGCTGGAAATAGGCGTTCCCCTTCTTCCCAACGCTGATGATGGTATAATCGAGGCCCAGCGTCTTCAGCTCGGCGATCCTCGCCTCGGCCTTCTTCAAGATCGCATTGTTGAAACCCCCGCAGAGCCCTCGGTCCCCTGTGACGACCACGAGCGCGATCTTCTTTACAGGCCTCACCTTGGTCAGCGGCACGTCGACGTCGTCGGTCTGCAGCTGCTCGTTGATGTTGAAGAGGACCTCGACGAGGGTTTCGGAGAAGGGGCGGCCACTGACGACGGCCTCCTGGGCTCGCCGGACCTTGGCGGCGGCGACGAGCTTCATGGCCTCGGTGATCTTCTGCGTGTTCTTCACCGACTCGATCCGGTCCCGGAGCTCGCGGAGGCCGCAGTGGATGGAGGTGGAGACGCGAGGCAAAGGGGACGGCGACGGCGAGGGGGAGAGGAGGCGAGAGGGGGAGATGAAGGAGAGAGAGGAGAGGTCCGATGATGCCCACATTGTGAGATGTGAGGAGCTCATTGTGGAATAAAACTTGCCCCTTTTTTGTTCCTCTTTTCTTTGTGTTTGGGTTTTTTTTGGTGTTTTGAGTTTTGTTTTGATTTGCTAATGGTAGAGGGAGACAGCGAATGGGTGGAGAGAAAGGGATTTGGATTGGGTTATTGGGGATAACGAGGACTTTTGAAGGTGGAGTGTTTGGGAAATTGTGAGGGGAAAGGTTTTTTTTTGTTTTTTTGTGGTCGTGTGGGGTTTTTCTTTCCATTGGCGTTTTGGTTTCATGATTTAATCCTCTTTTAGTAGTGATTTTTTTCTTTACTTGATATGTTGTGGCGTTTGCTGGACGGAAAAAACTACTATGCAAGGGCTTGCATGGTGCAAGCCCTTGATAGCCTTTGGATAGGCTCCCTCCACTTGCAAGGGGAGCCCATCCAATGGCTCAAGAGGGGCTTGCATCACGGCTTGCATGATGCAAGCCCTTCTAGAGTAGTTTTTTCCCTGCTGGACAAAGCAAACGTATATTTATTTTCCTCTTCTTGCTTTAAACAATGATGAGCTGCAACCGTCAAAAACAAATAACATGTTGTTTTTAACCGTAAACTGCCAGACTACTGGTCATATATATCTAGACTATAAGAATGTATGAAATTTTATTTGCGTGTGATTCGAAATGAGGTTACTGCCTTCAATTTATGGCCATTTCTTTTGGGCTGTGCAAGAGTCTTTCTGTCGGCCCTGGTCCTTACTTTCGGAACAAAGTGCCGCGTTCTTGAATCCGTGGGGGGCACCTTTTGAGCCCGTGTGACCCGCTGTAAGAACGATGGGAATTTTCGAAATACATTCCGAAAGAGGGCAGATCTATACCATAAATGGAATGATGCCACTCTATAATGCGGAGACGCCTTTTAAGCAGGCCGGTACTACATGAGCTTGAGAACTCCATAATTAAACGTGCTCGAGCCAATGAAATTCTGGGATGGATGGACATCTGGGAATTGACCCCTGGTCAGGTCCGCCTTTTGCTACACTGGTTGAACTCCGAGATTTCACTCTTTACCCCCTTTTGCTGCCTGCCTCCGTTTGCTTTGCTCACTCGACATGGTCTGGGAACACTCACTCGTTCTGACAGTGGAGAAGATAGAGGATCATGATTGATGGCGATGGCCCTGGCCTAGGATAAGGTGGTGGAGAAGAAAACGGTCGTATGGCGATGGCAAAGGCACCATGAAGTAAAATGTGCTTAGAAACATTGATTAAAGTTATTTTTGTACACATCCACGGTCAAAGCAAACAATGAAGTAAAATGTGCTTAGAAACGTTGATTAAAGTTATTTTCGTACACATTCACGGTTGAAAGTACCGTTGAGCGTCAATATGATTTAAAGAAAATGGTCGTGGTAGTACGGCGATGACAAAGCCTATAATCATTTCCATCGTTGTCGCCGGTGCCCTCATCGCTTCCACAAAGTCTATAACCGTCTATGCTGTTGCCATCACTCAACAACCCGCTTCAGCGTTCCCAAATTCTCATCTTGCCCTAATAATCTCAATGATTCTTTTATCTCGTTAAACACCGAAAATACACATTTTCATGAAACAAACCATTCATATTAAACACAGCGATATACCAGTTCTAGGGCCTCACAAAAAATCCTTTTCATGGTTCAACGGATCCAAACACTCAAATATCATCCAAGACCATTCGATGCATCCTGCAACCAGAAAATAATTTTACATTTACTCAGCAAAACGCGACATAAATCCATCAAAACAAACACTCACATTTATCTTATTATCGTCTATATCGACACAGGACTGTTATGAATTAAGAGTTTAGCTTACAATTTCCGGTGTATAAAAACATGTGTTGCCACCAAATATATTTTTACCAATGTACATTTAACCAGCCCAGTGGACCCCTTCTGTCCGAACAACCCCCTCGTTATCACGTTCTTCTCCCACACCAGGGGGATCCACCTCCCCTAACAACCCCGCCATTTCTCCACCCAACAAAAAGCACCCGCCCAAGCTGGCCTCACATCCAACAACGGGTCAAATACCGGGCTCACAAAAACGAGTCCATAAATAAGTTTTTCAAAAAAACCAAAAAAAACCAAACCCGTTCCCTCCTATTCCTCTCCCCTTTCTTCAATTCTCCCGCCTCTCTCTCCTCCCCCTTCCTCTCTTTAAATACTCTTTCTCTCTTTCTCTCTCTCCGGAATCCCACTTTTCTCAGCTCTCCCTCAAAATGAAGAACCGACGCCTCTCAAGCCCTAACGGATCCGACCGCTTCCTCAGACCCGGCACCCTCGCCCGGATCCGAGACTCCAAGATCCGAACCCGATCCCCTCCGAGACCCGGCGCCAAGACCCACCACGTCGTCCCTCCCCCTTCTCCTGTCCGACCCCTCGCCACCATCGACGGCTCTCCTCGCTTCGCCGGCAGGATCTACGGCCCTAGGCTGTTCAACAAAAGGAGGCTTGTGGCGTCCAAACGGATCTTTTTCGTGCCGTCCGACCCCGATCCGATATCGGATTGGGGTTTGGATCCGCTTGCAGCTCATTGAGGATTTAGTTCCTTTTTAGGGGGTAACAATAACAATAAAAAAATGACATTAGTTTCATACTGTTTTTCGTAGTGAGAATTCAATTAGAGATTGAAAAAATTGGATTTTGGGTAGAGATTGTTGTACAATTAGAGATAATTTACAGGGTTTCGATGTGAACCGTGTTCGATTACTCGCGTTGCTTCTTTTCATTCCGTCCACTCGAATTTATTACTGATTCTTGATACTTTCTTTGATCCTTATTTTTTTGCCTAACTGGGTGCCACTGTCTTTATCTTTATTCCACAATGAATATCCTTTCCTTTTATTAGTGTTTAATGAGTTAGAAGTTTGAGCTTGTTTAGCTGAGTTGATGATCATCTAAAGTTCTCCATGTATAAATGCTTATTATGGGCATGAAGTGAGTTTGGCTCCGAACGGCTCAAAACCATTGTTGTGAAACCATGGCTGTAATCAATCCATATTATGAGCTATGTTCGGAGAAACGGTGTTAAATCATGGTTTTGTAACCATGTGATGTTTGGATGAGCTAAACCATGATTTTGTGACCATAATTTTAAATGTATACCAAATAAATAAATAAAATTAATCGTCCTTCAATTAAATAAAATTTAAAAAATATGGGAAGGGCCCATGTGAGATCCATTGCTCAATGCGCAGTGGAAAGGCTATCCTGGGGTCGTTTTTTTGGCCGCTCGAATCAAGCGGTGGGAACCGTGCGACTGCTTTCCTGAACGGGAAGCGGCTAAGTGTTGAGCAGTGGGCGTCATTCATTGCGATACTTATAAAGTTCAATTGGATAGCATTATTACTTTTGTAGGCTTCGATTGATGGTAAGGTATGGTTTGATCAGGGGAATAATATGTTAACCAGCTTCTAAGTACGCATTATGTATGGATAGATCGAATTTTGTTACTGATGTATGGATTGCAAATAGTGAAGAAAGAGGATAACAAATGCAAGGAGATGGAAAAGCACGGGGGCAGTTATGGGGAAATCTGGAGAAACGTTCGAAGAAAAAATAAATGGTTTTTTTTCCTTCCGTCCTCCATACTTCAATATTTTTATGTTCCTTTTATAGTTAGTATTTATCTAAATCTCTTATACTTATAAGTTACTCTTGCAGCCTTCTTATTTCACTTTTAAAAATTATTTCTTTCCCTCCGCTATCGCCGCTGTCCCTACCACCGTCAGCTTCTTTTTCCTCCTCTTCAACACTAATATCGTTACTGTCAACACCACTACCATTTTCCTTCTCCTCCTCTTCTTCTTTAACCCATCAATACTAACTTATTCCTTCTTTTCTTCCGCACCGCCGCCGTCATCACCATTATCACCACCTTTTTCTTCCTTGTCTTCTTCAACACACAGTCGCCGCCGCCGCCTTCCTAGATGGCAGCGGCAGCGGCGGCTGTGTGGTGAAGAAGAGGAAAAAGAAGAGGATGGTGGTGATAGTGTTGATGAGGTGTTGAGAAAGAGGAGGTGATGGATGGAAGAGGAGTAGGAAGATGATAGTGGTGATGGTGGCGTTGAAGAGGAGGAGGCGATGGGTTGAAGAAGTGCAGGAGGAAGGCGGGTACGGCGGCGACCGGAAATGAGGAGGAATAATTTTTAAAAGTAAAGTAGAGAGCTGCAGAAGTAATTTATAAGTATAGCGGGAGCTACATGTAAATACTAATTATGGAGAGACAGAGAAAAATATTGAAGTACGGGGGGCTAATGGAAAAAAAACCCAAAATAAATATATACGTGTAATAAATAAAGTATACCGGGATTTCTTGAGTGTTTGATTTGTTGGGAATTCAGACTCTCTAAGCTCGTCAAGTGAAGAACGGACAACATAATCAAAGGAAGAAGACAACTGATGGAGGTCTGGATCTCCTTCAGATGTTATCTTCCGTTGATCTATAACGAGTGTTGATGGATGGCTGAGATTGGGTTTGAGGGTTGCCTCTTGAAGCGTGTGGATCTCAGTGGGCTTGATTTGGAATGAAGCCGAGCTACCTGCAAGGAAGTCTCGGGGTGGTTGTACAACCGTGGCCCTCCGGCGATCAAGTTAGTCGAGATATTTGGGCAGAGTAGCAGCCTATTGGATAATAATTGTCGTACGTGAGTCGTCTGAAAGGGGGTTTATATAGTGGCAGCCATGGGCTAACGGGCGCGAGATTTACGTCGGCCGTTACGTCCTTGGAGTCACGCCCGCGCGAATAGCGAGTGTTTCCCCCAATCAGAGAGCAAAGCTCCATTTAAAATTTTCAAATTTTGAAATTTAAACTGAGGCAGCGCCTCATAAGAGCACTCGCGCCAAGATCGCCAGCGCTAAGAATGAGATAGCGCTCACGTGCAACGCACGAGAGCGCTGGCGCCAAGAGCGTCAGCGCTAAAAACTCTGAGGTAACGCCTCACATGCAAAGCACGAGAGCGTCAGCGCTGGAACTAAATGTTCTCCACCCTTGGATCAAAGATCCAACTGAGATGAATAAATCATCAAATTACAGAATTTAATTCTGTTGAGGAAATACTCATTGAATCTTAACAAGAAAGATTGTGCTCTGTAAATCGGAGCACCGTTGGATCAAAGACCCAATGGTGATTAAAAATCACCAAGATACAGAATAATCTCTGTATGGGAAAATAATTTCCCAATCTTGTTAATAACAAGAAAGATATCTTCTGTAAAACAGAATCCCTTGGGTTAAAGATCCAATGGTGGGAAACACTCCCAAATCAATTAGAAATCTCTCAATGAGAGATTTCATTAACCGACTCAACAAATCAGCCTCCCCTATATAAAGGACCCAAGACTTCAAGTCTTGCACGGAAGCACCCCCCATAAACTTCAAGTTCTCAGAAAAGAAAAGGAGAAGAGTAAGCTTTAAGAAGAAGAAATTTTCTTTAAGATAAATAAAAAGAAGAGAGATCATAACATCTCCTCTATATTTGAGAGTTCAACTCTCACATCAGAAGGACTTAGTTCTTTTCCTAGATCACAGATCTATAAGACCAAGTCTTGCACAGAAAACAGAAGAGATTAAAGCATCTCCTCACAAAAAGAAGAACTCGGTTCTTAGATCCATGAGACAAAGTCTCTTATAAACCGAGAATTTAATTCTCAGAGCACAGAACAAATCAGAGCTGCTAAAGAAGCGTTTTAGCGCTCCAATTTGAAAGGAACACTTTAAGCGTTCCAAGTATGGCGTTCAGCGCCAAGCGCGCCACGTGCTCCTCACGTAGGTGTTGTTTTATAAGAAACGCCTTAGCGCTCCAAGTCTGGCGTTCAGCGCCAAGCGCGCCATGTGCTCCTCACGTGGGCGCTATTCTAAAGAAAGCGCTTTAGCGCTCTAAATCCGGCGCTCAGCGCCAAGCGCTCCACGTGCTCCCCATGTGGGCCCTATTTCGGAAGAAGCGTCTTAGCGCTCCAAGTCTGGCGCTCTGTACATAAAGCGCTCTGCGCCATAAAGAGTGTTCAACACTCAATAAAACAAAAGGAAAGTGGGTGTCAGTACCCCAATAAATATTTAGCAGTATGTGCACAAAGAAAGGACTATGTCCTAACAAGTGTCTGACACTTTATAAAGAAAAGAAGAGAGATGACAGGGACTCAGTTGGCTCAACCCAAGTTAGCTAAACTCATAATCAACTGAGTCCATACGCTCTTTATTGGACTCAGTCCCAAACAAGATTATTAAATCTTTGCTGAACATTCACTAGTTCAAGGGTACATCTCTCCACATCTCTGATACGTGTCATTGTAATTCTTCAACGTCTTCAGAGAGATGGAGGGTCCCAACAACCAATAACTTTTGGTGTATTCCCAAATTGGCTAAACCAGAACCCCATAGACTATGATGTCTTTAAATATGGACTATGATGTCCTTAAACTTATGGACCACAATGTCCCTAAACTAAGACGATAGAGTCCAAATACTCTTTCTTTGGATATAAATGATCCCAAAACCTTGTTGAGTAGATTTTAGTTTAGAATTAGACTAACGTATTCTCAACAAATATTTAAGTTGATCATAATCTAAAAATAAGGTTAACGATTCTTAAAACCAACCCAAACTCAAATCTAAAAAAATACGGATTTGGACTAATCCACGCCCTACGGGCGACAACACAAATTAGTCTCCGTATACAATCCACGGACAACCAAAAATAAAACAAACACACACGACACGAAGTGACCTTCTGGAGAAGGAGAAAGTAGTTATCGTAACCCGATAACGTAATTAACTGCAGGGGCTTGCGCCTGCAGGAAAGAGCGTCCCCACAATCAAAAACCCCTCGTAAGCGAGGGGGAATCTGACGAAATCTGCTACAATGGCCGCAACTTTCCAAACCTCCGATACACGGTGCCATAAATCAACTTGGCACCTTCGGAGAGGTGGACGGATAAATCCAAACAGCATCTGTCCCCCAGAATTCAGGCAAGACGACCTACGCGGTTTCATCTCTGTTTTCGGCGGCGAACAGATTCTGGCACGTGATTGTTTGATGTTTTGTGCGTGCGTATTTAAAAGATAGATCAAGAATTTACCTTAATCAATAACGGTGTCGTTTGGTAGCTAGCCGGTTGAGTACGGGTCGGTCCACAGAGAAAATGTGTTCTTTCTTTAAGTTCTTACGAGTTAAGTCCTATTTTTTGTAGGTTTTGATTTAAAAAACTAAGATTGAAATTAATTTGATTTAAAACCTTGCTAGGGTTAGGATTAGATTAGTTTGGAAAAAGAACTATACTCACTGCTTCCTTTGCTCTAATTAAGAATATAGGTGTTAGGGTAATAGTCAACAAAGGGGATTAGCACGACTAGGAAGAAACTTCGTTTCTTCCTTTTGGTCCTTGTCCGTCCTTTCTTAACTCTTAGTACTAACCTCTATGTAAATCAACCACAACCGGTCTAACTAGGGAATCACCGCTATGTCGTAGGATAGGGTGCCGTAGTGAGCGGCGTGTGTTTGATTCAAATAGAGTCCTAATTAAAATATTATAACGGCAAGAAAAAAGTGAGAGATTTTCATCGCTCAAACCTATCCAATCCTAACCCTAACAAGCGAGGAATTACTCACTCATTAGGGAAGTTACGATGAAATTCATTTTTATAATTTTCTTTTTAATTAACTAATTAACTTGCAGATAAATAAAGACAGATAAAAAATTGCAGAAAAATAAATTTCAATTAAGAAGAACGCAAGATAAAAATGAAAAACACTTACTTTTATTGATGACCTCTTGACGATTACAATGAAAATAAAATTTAATCTAAGAAATTAAAAAGAGGCATGCCAAATTAGGTTATAGGCTTTCCTATTTATGGATAGGAGAAACCCTAGGTTTTACATCTGATCCACATTTGAATTTACAGAACTACCCTAAGAAAGCCGGGTCAAAGCACCGACACCCACCGACACGTGCACCGACACGTGCACTGCACGGCCGCGGAACCGCGGCAGAATGCCATGTTTGGCCGTGGATCCGCGGCCATATTGAGGGGTCTTAAGTTCACTTTCTCAGGGCTGCTTCATGTTACTATTTCCTTCTGTTTTCTTCACTTGGTTCCTCAGAATATCTTTTATTTTCTTCCAGATTTCCACAGTGCAAAATGTTGTGGACTTTTTGCCGTGAGCTTCTGAATCTTGTGCCGCCCTTGTACTTTGTGCATTGAACTGTTCATTGATCTTCGTTTGTTCCTTAAACTGGCAGGCGGCATCATACAGATTCATCTATTTGTTGGTCGTAGTCTCACATTTGTGGCGTCTTTTCATGAATTTCACTGTATTGTTCTGAGAACCTGTAACCTGCAACTATTTAGCAGACATGGATCAAAAGCACCTTTTTATTCGTAAAATGATTAAGAATGTGGAATATAATAATGCAAAATTCTGATATGAATAGCACGCCCGGTGGGACCTTTTTCTCTTTCCACTCCACACTTCGTGTGTCGTGTTCGCGAACGAATCGCGGTTTAATGTGGTTGCCCCTGGATTCGAGGTACTAAGATTTGGTGTCTTGCTCACGTGTAGAGAAAATGGCTTCTAACTGCACCAACTTCAATAGCAACTCCCACTCCATCTTCGCTGGAGGAGCGATCTATGGGCCCCAAGCTGCGTCCATCTTCGCCATGCCAGTGGAACAGATGACTCAGGCCACCACTGGAATGTTCTTTGGGACCATGATCCCACCGGCAAGCTTCAGCGTCCCAATACCGTCACAGGAAGCTCCGAAGAAGTCGGTCTTTGATCGGCTTATTACTACCACAACCCCTCTCAACGGGCCGTCCAATTCCAAGTCTACCGCATCAGTCTTTGACAGACTGAGCCTGAGCTCCAGTGGGCCCATGAAGAAGCCTGCAATACCCGAAAGAGTTATCCCGAAACGGATAGCTATTCCAGCTCCAGTAAACGAAGTCATCAGAGGGGTTTCTCTTGCTAAGGGGCCGGTCTTCGCAAGACTAGCCATTCCAACTTCCCCTTCAGGCAAAGTCACCAAAGATGCTTCCCCTGCCCAAAGGTCAGTCTTCGACATGCTGGACGTTTCTTCTCAGCGGACGTCAGTCTTCGATAGGCTGACACCAACAACAGCCCTTCACCAGAACAAGGGGAATGATGAAACCACCCCCATAACTGAGCCAATCCCCTCTGCAAGACATGCTCGACATCGCCACTGGCGCCGAGTGAGGAAAGCTAAGGGCAGTTCCCCTTCCGGACTTACCCCACCAGCTCCAACGGTGGAAGTTGATGTTGCTGTTCCAACTGGAAACAGCTTTGAACCGCTTAGGAGAATGCACAAGAACTCTCCAATTGGCGTACTAAAAAGGTCTCCTCCACCCGCTGAAAATGTTATTAAGGAGAAGCCGGAACATCCCCCTCAGCGTCTGTCCTCCAAAATCCACAGGGTTTGGCGAAGGGTCCAAGACTCTGTGATTAACCAAGACTACTCCCGCCAACCGAAGAAAATAAAGATTCAGCAAAAGGAGGACCATCCTTCCGCCACGCCACGAAATGTGTCGTCTGCGCGCGGGTGCCTACATCAACAGCCCCCTCAATTTCAATCATCTATAAAAAGAAGAGGGCGAAGAAGATTCATATGCCTGCGACGAATCTCAAGGGCACTGAACCTAGACGCTCCAAGTCTGGGGGCATGGTGGTGCATACTGTTTATATGGCTTCTGGGAAGGAGGAGAGACACGCTTCCGGGGGTCATCGACCACTCACCCGATCTGTAACAAAGGCCCAAGAGCAACAACAAAAGCTCCAGGAAATGTTAACAAAGATGGCCGCACTCACCGGTGTTGGGGTTGAAAATTGCACCCTGGTTGACCAAGTCAAATTCAATGTCAACTCCATGCCAAGTGGGCCCAAGCCCAGGTCAAGTGGGCCAATACCCGGAGCGAGCCCGATCATGAAGCGGTCGGCCTCCCCCATGCCAAAATAAAAATTTTGTAATAAATAATTTTGTTGTATTTCTCTTATTTTATTTTTATGAATAAATGTAAGAAAAATGGGCATAAAACCAAATTTTTGTAAAGCCCATGGCTTATGTGCAAAAAAGAAATGGCACATGAGCCATGAGATAGGCAAAATGCCATTTTGTGAAGCCCAAGGGGCTATGTGTAAAGTGTATAGCCTATAAAGGCAAGGATAATGAAAATATCCCAAAAACTTTTTCTCTCTCCTAAAAAGCATCAAGATCTGTGATCTTCTCCTTCCTCAAGGTTCTAAAACCTTCTTCTTTCTTTTGAATTAAATCAAGAGTTTTACTCTTCCTTTTATAAAACTAAATAGTTTTTCACCACAAAACCCACAAAGGGAAACTCAGATCTCCCATCAGATCTTAAAAATAAGAGATTTTTAAAATCTCATACTTCTTGTTCTTCAAGACCCAGCCAACAGAGCAGGAAGGAGGAGACCCATCTCCAAAAATCCCATCTTGGTAAGATCCAGAACCAAAGGGAGAAACAAAGCAACCCCCTTTGATCATTTCTAAACTTTTTAGAAGTTTAACTCCATAAATCGGGAGCACAGCTCCCAGTGCAGGGACCAAAGTCCCTTTTCTGTTTGACGCCCAGCGCCCAGAGCGCTTGTGCCTACGTGCCGAGCACGTGGTGTGCCCAGCGCCCGGTGCGCTTGCACCCACGTGCCGAGCACGTGGTGCGCCCACCGCCCGGTGCGCTAGCGCCCGGTGCGCTAGCGCCCGGTGCGCTTGCGCCCACGTGCCGAGCACATGGTGCGCCCTGTGCACTTGTGCCCATGTGCCCATGTGCCGAGCACGTGGTGCGCCCAGTGCGCTTGCGCCCACGTGCCGAGCACGTGGTGCGCCCAGTGCGCTTGCGCCCACGTGCCGAGCACGTGGTGCGCCCAGCGCCCGGTGCGCTAGCGCCCACGTGCCGAGCACGTGGTGCGCCCAGTGCGCCCAGTGCCCAGAGCGCTAGCGCCCACGTGCCGAGCACGTAGTGCGCCTAGCGCTCAGAGCGCTCGCGCCTAGCGCCTAGTGCGCTAGCGCCCAGCGCCTGCGTGCCATGTACGCAAGGCGCTGGCCCCCACGCATCCTTTGGACGCCCTTTCCCTTTATATATATATATATATACATACATATACACACATACTCCACGACACAGTCCTCCGTTAGAAAAAATTTCTAACAGGGCGCTGCTCCGCACCCCGCAAGGGGGCTGCTAGTCCCCTTGACCCCCAGCCTGCTATCCGGGTAGCGGGACCCCCGTAAAAACTCTGCGGGCCCCCTGATATATCCAAAACCCCTCCAAAACACAACACTGCATATTGAGTTCGCATGACCAGTTTAACCCGTTAATCGGAGGTTCTCTCGCCCCAAAAGCGAGGGGTAATTAACGGCAGCTTAGTTCGCGGCTGCCGGAGATTCGGATCCCCACAATCAATAAACCCCAGCCTACCCTAGGCAGGGGGAATCTGTAATGCACCTGACAAGCGCGTGCGTATTCCTATCTCAATGGGGTGACGAAAAACACCCTACAGATTCTGGCACGCCCGGTGGGACTAATCTCTCCTCCCATATTTCGGGTTAAACGTTCATGCGGATTCAATCATTATACATATCTATATTTATACTAAAATAATGCTCTTTCATGCAGGTTTTCTAGCAATCACTTTTCAACAATGTCTCCAAAGATGAACCCAGCTCTCAGCACGGCTCCCATCTCTTACACGATGAAGATGGACGCCAGGACGGTCCTTCCGGCCAGTCTCGGGCGACAGTGGGAGGAGCCGCCGCTACCATTTGGCTCTATTCTGTTCGTGTCAGCTAACGCCATCCCAGCTCCTCAAGCCCCGGTGACAGACAAATCGGTCTCGAAGGGCAGGAGGCCAAATGTGGAGGTCTCGAGGGCGCCCCAACCCAAACGCAAGTCCGTTTCCGAACGTCTCTCCGTCGCTCCAGCTGAGGGTAAGGCCATTAATGTCAACAAGGCGACGAGGCATCTCGGGCAAGCTCCAGCGGCGCCCTTAACAACTGCTCGGTTGGGTATTTTCTCTAAGCTCCCCATCATTCGGCCTATGGCGGCTTCCCGAAGAGCAGAAGCCGGCCAAGCGCTCAAGGCAGAGAAGCTGAGGCAGAAGCGGCTCAGATACAGAGCCAACAAAAGGGTTATAGCTCCGGCTATGTTAAAATTTATGAATTTCCAAAGCCCGGACCGCTCCGCGTATCCAGCTGCCAGTGATGAAAGGACGGCTGAATGTGTTATCCACACAGTCTACATGGTAGGCGCGCGTCCCAGTGACAACCTTCGCAGCAAGGATGAGGCCACCACATCTCAAATCCAATTTGGTTTGAATATGGCTGTCACTTCCCGAGACCAGCATCCTCCTGAAGGTAATGAAAATGCTCCAAGTGAAGCTGATAAGCAGAGAGATCCCTCAGTTCATGAGGAGTCGGGCTCGGAAAGCGAAGATGAGCCAACTTTCCATCCTAAGACCGCAGAGCAAAAACTTCTCCAGGAGCTCCGAGAGCAGCTCAGAAACAAAGACAAGGAGATGGCCAAGCTCTACTCAAAAATTGACGACTTGACAAACGTCGTCTTACAGCTCACGGCTCAACCTGCCTCTCAGCCGCCCAATCAAGCGCATGGTTCTACTCACAGACCGGGAAACGGTGTCCCGAGACAGCCGACGCCTATTCCCTCAAATCCAAAGGTGGGCGGACAGCATGAAGGCCAGTCGCATCCTATCTCGGGAAA
Source organism: Agapanthus africanus (assembly GCA_030015575.1). NCBI lineage: Eukaryota > Viridiplantae > Streptophyta > Magnoliopsida > Asparagales > Amaryllidaceae > Agapanthus > Agapanthus africanus. The sequence goes on from CM057338.1 coordinate 967,358,955, forward strand.
TGTCTGGGCGGCCGATGACAGCAACCCGCTAACTCAAGATCAAATCATGGATTTATTTGCCAACAAAGTCAAAACATTAGTAGCCGAAACCGAAGAGCAAAAAGATGCCAGCATTAGCGGGAGACCATATCCTGCTCGGTACGATCTTGTGGAGTTTCCCACTGGCTATGTCGTCTCCAAATTTGAAAGGTTCGATGGGACGGGAAATACGAACCGGCACATTGCCCAATTTAAAGCATCATGCGCAAATACTGGGGGCAATGATGCGCTCCTTCTCCGTCAGTTTGTTAATAGCTTGACGGATGTTGCTTTCGATTAGTATGCAAGCATACCAGATGACTCGATCACGACGTTCGCTCAAATAGAATCTATGTTCAAGCAAAGGTTCATGAGTGTCGACGATAAAATCACCATTGCCGACCTCGTAAGGACAGAGCCAAAGAACAATGAAAGCAACATGGATTTTATAGTCCGATGGCGTAATCTCTCTGTCAAATGTGAACCGCCGTTGGAGCAAGACCAATCCGTCAGTCTTCTTATAGAAAATCTGAAGGACTGGATGAAACCTTTCCTGTGCACCGCAGGCCTTAAAACATTCCAAGAGCTGACCAAAAAGGTCCAAACGTTGGAACGCTCAAAGCCCGATTCCGCTCAGGATCTTCAGTTCACAAACAGACCGAAACCTTGGAGGGACGACAACCGAAAAGGCGGAAGTTCTAACAGCACCGATTCTCTAAATAAGCAGAGAGCGGGCGGAGCAAAAACTAACAAATCTCGAGAACCAACTTTGGAGGAAAGAAGAAATAAGGTCTATTCATTCCGAAGGGACAAGGTGTTTCCCCCAATCAGAGCAAGGCTCTGTTTGAATTTTGAAAATTCAAATTCTGAAGCAACGCTTCAAATCCCGTGCGCTGCGCGCAACGCGCCACGTGTCTGAAGTTGATACGTCAGTGAAACGCCCGAGGCAGTGCGTCCAATCAGAGCAGGGCTCTTTTAAAAACAAAAAGTTAAGGAAAGCAACGGTCAGTCGCGCGAGTGCCGCACTGCGCGACACGTGTCTGCACAGCTGCGCAAGCGTTGCTGCGCGAGCGCCGCACTGCGCGACACGTGTCTGCGCAGTTGCGCCAGCACAGTTGCGCAAGCGGCGCTGCGCGACAAGTGTCTGCGCAGCTGCGCAAGCGCTGCTGCGCAAGCGCGGCGCTGCGCGACACGTGTCACGCGCTGGGGGAATTGCGCAAAACAGAATAAATCTTTTCTGTTCTTTTTAGAATAAGAAGATTTTCTTCTGTAAAGCATGGGCCTTTGGATCAAAGATCCAACGGTAGGGAAAATTCCCCAAATCACTCAGGAAAAGATCTATGTAACAAATTTAACTAATTTATGAGCACTATAAAAAGGACCCCAGATCTCATTTCAAAATCATCAACATCTTGCTAAAAAAAAGAAGAGAACTCTTGGAAACTCCTCAAGAGCATAAAAAAAAGGTAAAAACCTTCAAAAAGAAGAGAAAATTCTCTTATGAACAGATCATTGATCTAAGAACATGATCATTGATCTTCAATAAAAAAAATAAAGAAATAAAAAATAAAAAAAATAAAAATAGTGCCTTGCACTTGCTATGAACCTTTGGTTCTCTGAAACAAGGAAAAACTTGTTTTTCTTTGATCCAAATTTAGATCAAGAGATCAAAAAGTGCTTTGCACTTCTGTTCTTGAATCTACAAAGATTCTTAGTGCTTTGCACAAATGTAATGCATTACTTGAAGGGCCAGGCCCAAGTCAAAAAGACCTAACATGCCAAAATAAATTGCAAAGCAATAAAAGGGCAGAGCCCAAATGAAATTGATGCTCTGCATCATTTATAAAGGGCAGAGCCCAAAACAAATTGATGCTCTGCATCTTTTCTGGGCAAAGCCCAAATAAAAATAAAAAGAAATGCAATGCAAAAGCAAATAAAATGTTGGACATTTTCAACTGGACTTAGCCCAATTTTGGCCGTAAGTCCTCAAATTAAATTGACAGAGCAAGATTGCTCCTTTAAATCAATTTATATCCGGTTCGAGGGTACATCTCCGAGCTCCTTTGACACCTGTCGTTGTAATCCTTCAACGACGTCAGAGAGGCGACGGGTCCCAACGACCACACATGAATATGGACTGCGGGGTCCTTAAACTCGTGGACCGAAACGTCCCTAAACTAATATCGGACCGAAACGTCCCTAAACTAATGATGGACCGAAATGTCCCTAAACTAATGATGGACCGGAACGTCCTTAAACTAATATCGGACCGAAACGTCCTTAAACTAATGTCGGACCGAAACGTCCTTAAACCAATAATGGACCACCACGTCCCTAAACCGGAATATGGACCGCAACATCCTTAAACTACCTATGGACCACTACGTCCCTAAACTGGAACAATAGAGCCTCCAAATGCTCTTTTGCCGGATCTAAACGGTCTCGTTTAAGTTGATCTTAGCCCCAAACACGGCTAACGTATCCTTAAACATTCAAATGGACTATAAAACCCTAAATCAACTTCGGTTCGAGGGTACATCTCTGAACTCCTCTGACACTTATCGTTGTAATCCTTCAACGACGTCAGAGAGGTGACGAGTCCCGATGGCCATATATTAAATAAATCACGTTTAAGTTGATCTTAGCCTCAACGAGGCTAACGTATCCTTAAACTAAAACATCAAACCCAAATCTAAGTAAATAAGGATTTGGACTAATCCATGTCCTACGGGCGACGGCATTACTCAGTCTCCGTATACAATCCACGGGTAACCACAAACAAAACAAACACACATGATACGAAGTGAAATTCTGGAGAAGGAGAAAGTGGCTGCCGCGATGCGGTAGCGTAATTAACTGCAGGGGCTTGCGCCTGCAGGGAAGAGAGTCCCCACAATCAAAAACCCCTTTAGCGAGGGGGAATCTGACGAAGTCTGCTACATCGGCCGCATCCGTCTAAACCTCTGATACACGGTGCCATAAATCAACTTGGCATCTTCGGAGAGGTGGACGGATAAAACCAAATAGCATCTGCCCCGAACCTCAGGCAAAGACGTCCTAGCGTCTCGGCCGCCGTTCGGAGGGGGACAGATTCTGGCACGCCCGGTGGGACCTTTTCCTCTTTCCACTCCACACTTCGTATGTCGTGTTCGCGAACGAATCGCGGTTTGCTGTGGTTGCCTATGGATTCGAGGTACTAAGATTTGGTGTCTTGCTCCGTAAAGAAAACAGAAGATTAATGGCTTCAAACTGCACTACCTGCAACTGCAACTCTCGCTCCATCCCATCCGGAGGAGTGACTTATGGGCCTCAGGCGGCCTCCATCTTCGCTATGCCGGTGGAACAGGTAACTCAGGCCACCACTAGGCTGTTCTTTGGGACCATGATCCCACCGATGAGCGTCAATGCCCCAATGACATCGCAAGAAGCTCCCAAGAAGTCGGCATTCGATCGGCTTGCTACTACTGCGACCCCTCTCAACGGGTCGCCTAACTCCACTGCCTCGGTTTTTAATAGGCTAGGTCAGAGCTCCAACGGGCCCATGCAAAAGCCCGCGATACCCGAAGTTGCCATCCCAAAGCGGATAGCCATCCTGACTCAAGCGGACGAAATCATTGGAAAGGCCCCTCCTTCCAAGAAGTCAGTTTTTACAAGGCTGGCCATTCCAGTTGCTGCTCCAGGCGAGATCCTCAAAGCTGCTTCCCCTGCCCAGAGGTCTGTCTTTGACAGATTAGACATTACTTCTCAATGGGTGTCAGCCTTCGATAGGCTAGCACCAATAACAGTCTGTCCTCAAAGCAGGGGGCACGACGAAGTCGCCCTTGTAGCTGAAACAACTCCATCTGCAAGACACGCTCGACGTCGCCACTGGCGTCGAGTAAGGAAGGCTGGGGGCAACTCCCCCTCTGGGATAACTCCGTCAGCTCCGATGGTGAGGATCGATGCTGCTGTTCCAACCAAGAATAGCTTTGAACTGCTCAACAAGGTGCGCAGAAACTCTCCTACTGCGATATTGAAACGAACCCCTTCACCTGTGGAGAATACTCCAGAAAAGAAGCTAGAGTAGCCCCCTCAACGGCTGTCCTCTAAAATTTACAAAGTCTGTCGACAGGTCCAAGAGTCGGTGATCGATCAAGACTGCCTCCGACGACAGAAAAAGATGAAGGTTCGGCAGGGGAAGGATTACTCTGTCAAACCACAAAAAGCAAAAGCTACTTGGATGCCCACTACAACGGCTCCCTTAACTCCAATCACTCAAAAAAGGAGGCCACAAAAAGTCCCTGTGAACATGGCGAAGCATAAAAGCGCTGAACACAAACGCCCCAAATCTGGGGGCATGATGGTGCACACTGTTTATATGGCTTCTGGAAAGGAGGAAAGACGCACTTCTACGGGCCACCGACCGCTCACCTGATCCGTGACGAAAGCCCAGGAGCAACAACAAAAGCTTCAGGAAATGATGACTACAATGGCTGCACTCACTGAGCCAAAAGAAAGCTCTGAAACGTTTTCGGATGAGCGTCAAGAACAAGAAACCGACGCTGACTTTTTACGCAGAGTCCTCGAAAAGAGGGACAAAGAAGCTGTAGAGCAAGCGGCTAACATAAAACAGATGGCGCTCCTCTTCCAAGATATGGTAGGGATGATGTTACAGCCGGACCCTCCTGCTGAAGATCCTCCGATCGTCCTTGAAGACGACAGGGGAGAAACGTCAAATCCTCCGCCGGCTCTGTCAACAGCCAAGGAGGAGGCAATCTCCAAAGTTGACCTAGACGAATATATAGCTCAGCAGATCCGGGTTCATCAGGCGAATGAAGCGGCTGGGCAAATTGTTAGAACCGGACGACCGTATCCGGGCTGGTATGACCAAATCAGTTACCCGCCAGGATATACGATCCCTAAATTCCACGTATATAAAGGGACAGGGAATCCGCATCAGCATGTCGCTCAATTCAGGGCCTTATGCGGCAATACTGGAGGCGATGACAAATTGTTGCTACGTCAATTCGTCGGCAGCTTAGCAGAAACAGCCTTTGAATGGTATTCGGAGCTACCTAACGACTCTGTCAAAACATTTGCAGAGATGGAATTGCTGTTTACACAAAGATTCGCGAGTGCTAGTGAACACACCCCGATAATAGCACTGATAAATGCCAGGATAAGGCCAAGCGAAACGTGGGTTCAATACGCAACACGATGGCGGAACCTATGGTCGAAATGCGAACAACGCATAGAAGAGGCACCTGCGGTAGGCATGTTTGTGGGCACTCTCGATCCGCAGGCGACCATCTCACAATTCATGATGTTCTTCAGGCCGACCACCTTCCAGGCCTTGATTGACAAATTAGCCCAAATAGACCAGATGGGCCATAGACCGTCTCCTCCAAAATCAGATTCCCGAGATGAGAAAGGAAAAGGGAAAGCGATCGTCGTCGCCAATGCTCAACAACAGTCGAGCAACTCAAAGCCGGTCGTTCGCCAAAACAACGCACGTCCACGCCCATCCCTCGAAGAGAGGCTAGGACGTTCTTACTCGTTTCCTCAGAATAAAATGGGAAGACTGTTCGAGCTGGCAGTGCGCAACAGACTCATTAATCTGCCGAGTCCAAAGCGTCTGTCGTAGCCAGGCGATCTTAATAATCCCAATTATTGCCCTTACCACCAAACGGTAAGTCACCCGATTGAGGATTGTTTCGTCTTTAAGGGATGGATCGAGGATCAATACCTACAAGGCAAGTTCGCGCTGTCTGAAAGCTGGAAGGTGAACCCACCACAGCCGCATACTCCAAAGAAGACAAACACACCGGGGGCAACTTGTCATGTGATCTCTCACTCATTGGCAGATAATAAAGAGGCTCCTTGAGCCGAGAAAATGAGGGCGGACCCTGAAACAGAAATTCCGCGGCCGTCAGACGAGTTGATTGATGCCTTCCTAAATGAAATTCGTCTGAAAGCAAAAGCCAATCAAGAGCATGAAATGGCCATACTGGAAAGAGCCAAGGCATTCCCGTCAAATCAGAAGCCATACACTGCGGGTAAAAACAAATTCAAGACGAGGAAAAGGTTCGCCAAAGCTCTGTCAGTAGGAATGAAGCTACCGCCCTCTGAAGAAAATACTCTCGCTGAGGCAGAGATGCACCCTAACTTCTGTTTATATCATCAGAAGATCATACATCCTACCGAAGACTGCGAATCCTTTAACTGTTGGTGGCAAGGGTATGTCGCTCAAAAGCAACACTTCGACGGGACAAAGTGTGAAGCTTGTGGGCATCGGAAAAATGCGATATATGAGCGCAAAAGAGTCCCCGACGATTGCCATATAGCCGACTCTAAGGCATCGCAAATTATCACCTTTGGAAGCAACTCTGACGAAGAAGCTATCCCCAACTCTTCCCTCGGGGAATCTATTTCAAAAATAAAGGAATTGAGAAGCTGCGAGAACGTTCAGCCATGCAATCGCATGCTACTCGGAAAAAATCCCGACCCCGCAAACAACGGAGCGAACAAAAAGGATAAAAGAAAAGGAATAAAAGGCCCTCGTCGCCAGCGCTCAACAACAATCAGGTGACCGTAGACCGGTTGGTTGCCAAAGCAACAAGCGGCAACCCCTCCAGGAAAAGTTGAAATGTCCTTACTCGTTTCCGCAAGATAAAACAAGGGGACTGTTCGAGCTGGCAGTGTGCGACAGACTCATCAATCTGCCGGGTCCAAAACGTCCGTTGCTGCCAGGCGATGTTAATAATCCTAATTATTGTCCTTACCACTAAACAGTAGGTCACCTGATCGAAGACTGCTACGTTTTCAAAAACTGGATTGAAGACCAATACCAACAGGGCAAGTTTGCGTTGTCTGAGAACTGGAAGGTGAGTCCGCCACAACCGCACGCTCCGAAGAAGATGGATACGCCGGGGGCATCATGTTCATTCATGGAGAAGGACTCATAGACCAAAAAGTCAATAAACCAGATATTCGCCTCAAATACGGCGACAATGGACCGAAATGTCCTTAAACTAATAGCGGACCGAGACGTCCTTAAACTAATAGCAGACCGAAACGTCTTTAAACTAATACCGCAGCATCCTTAGGCTGACGAGATTAAAAAAATATATATATAAAATAAAAAAAACGGTATGTCCATAAGCAAAAAGGGCATGGATGAAAACCCGAAAGGGCTCCGTGAGTAAAAACAGCAGGACTACCGGCGAGTGTTCGTGAAAACCCGAAAAGGCGCTACCTCGTAAAAAAAAAGAAGAAGAAGAAAATAAAAAGAATAAAAGAAAAAAAACGGTATGTCCATAAGCAAAACGGGCACGGATGAAAACCCGAGAGGGCTCCGTGAGTAAAAACAGCAGGACTACCAGCGAGTGTTTGTGAAAACACGAAAGGGCGCAACCTCGTTAAGAAACACTTATAGGGGCCTCTCGACCCTATAAGGAGAAACCACCCGCGTGAGATCCTTACGACTCATAAGGGAACAACACACTTAGGAATCCCCACGATTCCTAAGAAGAAAATACACTTGCGAGATCCTCACGACTCGTGAGGAGAAGGCTCTTATGGGACCCTCACGGCTCGTAAGATTTGAAAGTCTTAAGTTACAGAGGCTTAAACCTGTGCTTAAGCAACCCCCACAACTTTCGACATTGCTCTACAAGTGGTCCTATATTGGCCCTTGTATACAATCCACGGACGCGAATAAACATTTCCCTAACCAAGTCCCATCCGTGACTGGGGATATGTCCACACGGTGAACAACCCTTGTGAGTCCTCTCGACTCATAAGGAGATAACACTCTTGTAAGATCCTTACGACTTATAAGAGAACATACACTTAGGAATCCTCACGATTCCTAAGGAGAAAACGCACCTGCGAGATCCTCACGACTCGTAGGGAGAAACACCTTTATGAGACCCTTACGGCTCATGAAGTCAAAAGCCTTAGTCGACGGGATCCTAATCCTGTTTACTAAGCCACCTTTGTTCGACATCGACAGAGGCAAATGATGATTCGCTCCTGCCAATATTCCAGTTGTAGCGATGCTGATGCCTAAATCGGTATCAAATTCCAAGTCCTTTCATGGCAGATGATGATTCGCTCCTGGCAATATCCCAGTTGTAGCGATACTGATGCCTAAATCGGTATCAAATTCCAAGTCCTTTCATGGCAGATGATGATTCGCTCCTCGCAATATTCCGGTTGTAGCGATGCTGATGCTGAGATTGGCACCAGATTCCAAGTTCTACGCTCGCGATAAAAATCAGCGAGCTGAAAATGCATATTAAATAGCCGAAATGATTGGGCAACTCGCAATAAAACACAGCGAGTAAAATATATATATATATATATATAGCCGAAATGATTGGGCAACTCGCAATAAAAAACAGCGAGTAAAAATAAAATAAACAGCCGAAATGATTGGACAACTCGCAATAAAAAGCAGAGAGTAAAAATAAAATAAATAGCCGAAATGATTAGGCACCGCGAAAAATAGCCGAAATGATTAGGCAATCGCGACCTTCGCGATATAAAAGCTGAAATGATAGAGCATCGCGGAAATAAAAAAAAATGAATGAATGAAACTTTGGCCCTACAGGCGATAGTACAGCAATCCCTGTACATGATCCAGGGGCACAAACAAAGAAGGGGGCACCCTTTCCTTCCCAATGCTCCATCAGAAAACGGAGCCAAATCTTAACGGCAATATCTACGGCCTAACAATCAAACAAACGGAGCCACGGCAAAATCCCAGCTCCACCCCGACGTTCGTTTCGATACAGCAGACGAATTGTCACCCCAGCGTTCTTCCTCTTACAGGATTCGGACGTGACAAAGCAAACGAAGCGAAGGCCAAATTCCTAGCTTCAAGGTCTTAACGGCGAGTCATATAAAGCCTGAAAGACAACTAGAGATCATCTCACACCAGTGCGGAATGGTCACCACTTCGACGTTCGTCTCGACACAGCAGACGCAACAATCATCAAACGAATGGAGCCACGGCAAAATCCCTAGTTCCAAACCTTGACGGTTCACCAGCAACCTAGAGACAACCTCGACGTCCGTCTCGATACAGTAGACGAGATGTCACCCCAATGTTCGTCTCGACACAGCAGACGCAACGTCATTAAACGAATGGAGCCACGGCAAAATCCCTAGTTCCAAACCTCGACGGTTCACCAGCAAACTAGAGACAACCTCGACGTCCGTCTCGATACAGTAGACGAGATGTCACCCCAATGTTCGTCTCGACACAGCAGACGCAACGTCATTAAACGAATGGAGCCACGGCAAAATCCCTAGTTCCAAACCTCGGCGGTTCACCAGCAACCTAGAGACAACCTCGACGTCCGTCTCGATACAGCAGACGAGATGTCACCCCAACGTTTGTCTCGACACAGCAGACGCAACGTCATCAAACAAACGGAGCCACGGCAAAATCCCTAGTTCCCACCGCAACATTCATCTCGATACAGCAGACGCAATGCCAGCAAACGAAGCAAAGGCCAAATTCCTAGCTTCAGGGTCTTGACGGCAACTCACATAAAGCCCGAAAGACTATCGGAGATCATCCCCACACCAGCGCGGAGTGGTTATGACTCATCGGGGCTCACCAAAATAAGCCTAACCTCAAGTAAAAAGCGACATGGCAAATTCCTAACGCTTGCTCTTCCGACGGTCAAACTGCCAAGGAGGATTGCTTGAAGACGTCTTGTCCAGCCCCCGAAGGGATCAGAGACACGGCAGTCGCAGGGCTACTCGAACAGCACGATTGCCTATCGAGAACTATATCAGCTTATGCGACGGTACGATGGCCAAAACCCTAAGTACCACCAACCTTAACGGGCTTCTGTCGTAAAGAGCAGAGGTTAAATGCGACGTTAAGATGTTCTTGCGAGAAACGCTCGATTCGTCTCGACTTGCAAAAAAAATAAAAAATAAATAAAATTGTTGAGGCGGCTCGACTCGTGAGATAAAGCCTTAGGCAGTGGGCATAAAAGAAGCATGTTTCCTAAGCACCGAGACCCTGCAAGTTGGCCCAAAACGGTCTCTTGCATACCATCCACGGGTCTCACTCTCCAACATCAAACTTAGACAAGGAGGGAAACAACCGCTTACAAGTCCTCTCGACTCGTAAGAGGGAAAAGTTCTCTTGTAGGATCCTTACGACTTATAAGAGAAAACCACACTTAGGAATCCTCACGATTCCTAAGGAGAAAAACCCACCTACGAGATCCTCTCGATCCGTAGGGAGAAAATTCTCTATGAGACCCTCACGACTCATAGAGTTGAAAAGTCTTAGGCAGCAGATCTGAACCTGCGGCCTAAGCCCTCGCTATCTCGTGAAGAAATCAAGAAGCTTACTCTATTACCTGCTAATTGTGACGACATGCTAAGAAAGAGGAAAAGCAACAGAAAGAGTATCCGATTTACATTTGATTAAGCGTTCAAGACACATTCATTCATGCATGGGCAAAAAGACTCAGGACAAAAGATATATAATAAAGACAAGCCGGGATAAAAAAAAATTCCCATTAATATTGCCCGAAGTTCTTACAGTTATACAAACAATAAACGAAAGTTACAATGGAATAACCTCAGATTCAGGGCATGGATTGAGGAATTCAAAAGCGACCCTATCTATGACTTTCCAAGCCTCGCGGACCATCCTAGTGTGCTTCCTTTCGCGAGCACAAGCGTCAGGGTCCCCCCCGATGTCTACCACCCTCCGATAAGCAGCGAGTATGGCAGACTGTTGAAAGACCTCGTGCAAGAGGTCGATAAGATTGTCTCGCCGTCTCTTCAAGATAAAGTTCAATAGGTACACAGAGTGCACCTTGTCCTCAGCGGCATCCAACGCCCTAAGCGGCACGCCGGAACAGAATAGGGGAAGCGCTTCCCAGATAGCTCCCACGATAAGTTTAAGAAGAGAGGAACGTCGGGGAAGCAGTGGACCATTGTATGCGTCGAAACGACTCATTATTTCAGCACACTCCTCGTTTGTGAACTCTCGATTTTGAGAGCGGCCAAGTCGGCGGATGTCCTCATGAGAGATGATCTCGTTAAGAGCATACAGGTGGGCGTTCATTGTTCCTGTGAAAGAGGATCAACAGAATTATCAGAAAGACTGATTAAGCAAAACGATATAATGCACTGAGCAATAAAATGTCATCTTTAAGTTCCAAGATCCATGAAGAATTCTTAAGAGTTCTTCTATATGATTTGGGAGGAGCAAAGCTCCATTAATGAATTAAAAAAATCCAAGGAAAATCTTTCAGAGAGCAGAGCTCTATGGAACCCTAGTAGGGTCCCTTTTAGTTCTCTTTAGATCCTTTTAAGACCTGTAGAGCAAAGCTCTGCTAAGTGAAACCCTAAATAGGTTTCCTTTAGATCAGGGATCTATTGAGAGTGAGTCTCTATCAATGAAAATTAATTTAATTTAATTTAATCCAAATTAAAATTTTCACCTAAAAGTTTTAAGAGTTTAACTCTTAAAGTTCTTGAAAATAAAGAGCGGGGCTTTGAGTTCTGAAAGTAAAATTTTAGAGAGGAGAATTATCTAAGGGACCAAAGGTCCTATTTATAGGCATCAAGTGCCCTTTCAGCTTCCAAGGGATGGCGCGACGGTTCGGAGTCTGCCACCGCTGCGCTCACGTTAGGAGGCCATGTAAGTGCAACGGTGGGGGAGCATTTGTTTCCCCCAATCAGAGCAAGGCTCTGTTTGAATTTTGAAAATTCAAATTCTGAAGCAACGCTTCAAATCCCGTGCGCTGCGCGCAACGCGCCACGTGTCTGAAGTTGATACGTCAGTGCAACGCCCGAGGCAGTGCGTCCAATCAGAGCAGGGCTCTTTTAAAAATAAAAAGTAAAGGAAAGCAACGGTCAGGTGCGCAAACGCAGTCGCGCGAGCGCCGCACTGCGCGACACGTGTCTGCGCAGCTGCGCAAATGCAGTCGCGCGAGCGCCGCACTGCGCGACACGTGTCTGCGCAGCTGCGCAAATGCGTTGCTGCGCGAGCGCGGCGCTGCGCGACACGTGTCTGCGCAGCTGCGTGAGCGCTGCGCGACACGTGTCACGCGCTGGGGGAGTTGCGCAAAACAGAATAAATCTTTTCTATTCTTTTTAGAACAAGAAGATTTTCTTCTGTAAAGCAGGGGCCTTTGGATTAAAGATCCAACGGTGGGGAAATTCCCCAAATCACTCAGGAAAAGATCTATGTAACAAATTTAACTAATTTATGAGCACTATAAAAAGGACCCCAGATCTCATTTCAAAATCATCAACATCTTGCTAAAAAAAAGAAGAGAACTCTTGGAAACTCCTCAAGAGCATAAAAAAAAGGTAAAAACCTTCAAAAAGAAGAGAAAATTCTCTTATGAACAGATCATTGATCTAAGAACATGATCATTGATCTTCAATAAAAAAAAATAAAGAAATAAAAAATAAAAAAAAAAAAAATAGTGCCTTGCACTTGCTATGAACCTTTGGTTCTCTGAAACAAGGAAAAACTTGTTTTTCTTTGATCCAAATTTAGATCAAGAGATCAAAAAGTGCTTTGCACTTCTGTTCTTGAATCTACAAAGATTCTTAGTGCTTTGCACAAATGCAATGCATTACTTGAAGGGCCAGGCCCAAGTCAAAAAGACCTAACAGGCCAAAATAAATTGCAAAGCAATAAAAGGGCAGAGCCCAAATGAAATTGATGCTCTGCATCATTTATAAAGGGCAGAGCCCAAAACAAATTGATGCTCTGCATCCTTTCTGGGCAAAACCCAAATAAAAATAAAAAGAAATGCAATGCAAAAGCAAATAAAATGTTGGACATTTTCAACTGGACTTAGCCCAATTTTGGCCGTAAGTCCTCAAATTAAATTGACTGAGCAAGATTGCTCCTTTAAATCAATTTATATCCGGTTCGAGGGTACATCTCCGAGCTCCTTTGACACCTGTCGTTGTAATCCTTCAACGACGTCAGAGAGGCGACGGGTCCCAATGACCACACATGAATATGGACTGCGGGGTTTTTAAACTCGTGGACCGAAACGTCCCTAAACTAATATCGGACCGAAACGCCCCTAAACTAATGATGGACCGGAACGTCCTTAAACTAATATCGGACCGAAACGTCCTTAAACGAATGTCGGACCGAAACGTCCTTAAACCAATAATGGACCACCACGTCCCTAAACTTGAATATGGACCGCAACGTCCTTAAACTACCTATGGACCACTACGTCCCTAAACTGGAATAATAGAGCCTCCAAATGCACTTTTGCCGGATCTAAACGGTCCCGTTTAAGTTGATCTTAGCCCCAAACACGGCTAACGTATCCTTAAACATTCAAATGGACTATAAAACCCTAAATCAACTTCGGTTCGAGGGTACATCTCTGAACTCCTCTGACACTTATCGTTGTAATCCTTCAACGACGTCGGAGAGGTGACGAGTCCCGATGGCCATATATTAAATAAATCATGTTTAAGTTGATCTTAGCCTCAACGAGGCTAACGTATCCTTAAACTAAAACATCAAACCCAAATCTAAGTAAATACGGATTTGGACTAATCCACGTCCTACGGGCGGCGGCATTACTCAGTCTCCGTATACAATCCACGGGCAACTACAAACAAAAAAAACACACACGACACGAAGTGAAATTCTGGAGAAGGAGAAAGTGGCTACCGCGATGCGGTAGCGTAATTAACTGCAGGGGCTTGCGCCTGCAGGGAAGAGCGTCCCCACAATCAAAAACCCCTCTAGCGAGGGGGAATCTGACGAAGTCTGCTACATCGGCCGCATCCGTCTAAACCTCCGATACACGGTGCCATAAATCAACTTGGCATCTTCGGAGAGGTGGACGGATAAAACCAAATAGCATCTGCCCCGAACCTCAGGCAAAGACGCCCTAACGTCATCGGCCGCCGTTCGGAGGGGAACACAAGGTCCACAAAATTTGTAAAGTGCTCTGAAGAATGGCCTGCGGCTACTAGAACCAAAAAGGATAAGTGAAGCGAACAGGACTGATCATCCCAACTTTTGCCCATACCACCGAGTGCTGGGACACACTATTGAAGACTGTTGCATCTTCAAGGATTGGGTCGAGAAACAATACAAGGCGGGAGAAATATCATTGTCCTATGGCGTGTTAACAAACAATCAAGCTGCGACCGCCAATTTCGTACAAATGGAGACCGAAGTCCTTCGGGGACCTGATTCTCTCAGACACCTGCCTTTCTCTAAAAAGAGAGGACCAAGGCAACAAATTAAGAGCCAAGCAAGCTACATTGCCAATGAAGAAGCAATAGACGGGTACACAACCCATACGGTCTATATGATAGAGCTCAGAGGAGCAAGTCCTCCTACGCCTTATAACCATGACAATGATGCGGTTATTGCCATCCAACATCGGCCCAATCCAAATGATGAAGAGCTCGCTCAGGCCATTGAGCCAAAGGAACCCGTGGTTCATGCTGAATCAAGTTCAGGCGGTAGGGATAACCCTGTTGTCATACTCGGAACTGTAGAACAAGCATTATTCCAATGGCTTCAAAGGCAACTTCAGGACAGGGATGAGAAGATGGCCAAGGTCCATTCTAAAGTCGACGAGCTGGCAAATGTCGTGGCGGATCTCACGACCCAAGCCGCCCGATTGCAATTACAGCAAAATCAAATTTTGGTTCGTGAGCTGGGGATTGATATCCGGAAGCAGCCGACCGAGGCTCCCTCCAGCCCGAGAGCGGAACACCTTTGTGAAAAACGGACGCGATCAGCCTCCAGTCGCTCCGATACGTACACTGAACGTGGTAAGCGGACAGTAGGCGAACCAAAGACTTATCGTCCTTAGGGTCCAGCATCAGTAAGGACACCTACTCCAATGGAGAGAAAGAAGAAAGTATACTCCTTCAGGAGGGATAAAGTCCGCGAAATATTCATGGACGCCTTGAACAAAGGTCTTCAACTGCTTATTCCAAAGAGGCCACATGAGATGAACATGACCGGCAATTCCATATACTGCCCATATCATAGAATGGTGAGTCATACCATTGAAGACTGCTATGTTTTTAAAGATTGGGTGGAGAATCAATACAAACTTGGGAAAGCCTCACAGTCGTCAGATGAACTGACAAGCCACAGAGTTACGATCATCAACACAGCCCCGCCGGATCAAAGTTTGAGGAGCTGGGATGAGAAAACCCCAGACCACCAAGTCTTTAAACTGGGAATAAATGACTACCACGTCGTTAAACTGGGAACAATCGACCTCTAAGTCGTTAAACTGGGAATGTTAAAAAAAATGTAAATAAACAAAAAAATTTGTAAATAAAAGAAAAATAAATGCTGAAATGATGGGGCAACTCGCAATAAAAATCAGCGAGTAAAATAAAGATGAAAATAAAGACGAAATGATGGGGCAACTCGCAATAAAAATCAGCGAGTAAAATAAAGATGAAAATAAAGCCGAAATGATGGGGCAACTGCAAATAAAAGCCGAAATGATAGGGCAATCGCGATCTTCGCGATAAGAAAAGCTGAAATGATAGAGCAATCGCGGTAAAAAAAAACGGCGAATGATGAGTCGCTCCTGGTACCATATTCTAGTGTAGCGATGCAGACGCCAATCAATATCCAGTTTCCCAAAATTCTTCCAGCCCTACGGCCAGTCCCTAAATTGACTACCGTATACAATCCACGGGCTCAAATAATTCTCATCATACCCATGCCCCACCATAATTACCAGTTACGAGGCTGGTCTCCGCCCTTGGAATTATGCTCCATTGGGAAGACCCACTCATGTATCCTCACGATGCATGAGGAGAACAAACCTTCGTGGGATCCTTACGACTCACAAAGGAAAAACACACTTGGGGGTCCTCACAACTCCTAAGGAGAAAATGCACCTACGGGATCCTTACGATTCGTAGGGAGAAAATGCTTTTATGGGACCCTTTCGACCCATAAAATTGAAAAGCCTTAGGTGATAGGGATCTAAACCTGTCTCCTAAGCCATCGCTTCCCAATAGGCAATGGCGAATGATGAGTCGCTCCTGGTACCATATTCCAGTGCAGCGATGCAGACGCCAACAAAGTCCCAAAATTTTTCCGGCCCTACGGTCTGGATCATACATCCTGCAAAACCGTATACAATCCACAGGCGTAAAACAATCCAAATCTCTCCCAAGTCCTGCCGGTGAGACTACTTTTAAACTCCAAAAAAAAGGAGAAGAAGGTATGTCCACAAGCAAAATGGGCACGGATGAAAATCCGAAAGGGCTCCGTGAGTAAAAGCAGCAGAACTTCCGGCGAGTTTATGAAAACCCAAAAAGGCGCAAACTCGTGAAAAAGAGATGAAATGCACTCGCAAAGTCCTCTCGACTTTGTGGGGAGAAAATTCCCGCGTGAGATCCTTACGATTCACAAAGGAAGCAACACACTTAGGAGTCCCCACGACTCCTAAGGAGAAAAAAACACCTACGAGATCCTTTCGACTCGTAGGGAGAAAATGCTTTTATGAGACACTTACGGCTCACAAAATTGAAAAGTCTTAGATGATAGGGACTTAAAACCCGTCTCTTAAGCCATCGCTTCCTGATAAGCAAGCGCAAATGATGATTCGCTCCTGGTACCATATTCCAGTGTAGCGATACTGATGCTAAGCAAAAACCAATCCCCAAATCCTCTCAAAGACAGATGATGATTCGCTCCTGGTACTATATTCAAGTGTAGCGATGCTGATGTCAACTCAAATCAAACAAATCAAACCAACCAATTCCAACATCGACTTCTGCGTCAGACAGCCGACACTTCGTGCCGGGGACACGTCGACCAGCGACACTCCGTAGCGGGGAAACGTCAAGCAGACACTCCATCTCGGGGATACGTCAACCGGCCGACACTCCACCTTGGGGAAACGTCCAACAGCGATACTCCGTACCGGGGAAACGTCCAACAGCGACACTCCGTCTCGGGGAAACGTCCAACACAGACACTCTGTCTCGGGGAAACGTCATAAACAGACACTCTGTCTCGGGGAAACGTCACAAACTGATACTCCGTACCGGGGACACGTCGACCAGCAACACTCCGTACCGGGGAAATGTCCAACAGCGACACTCCGTACCGGGGAAACGTCCAACAGCGACACTCCGTCTCGGGGAAACGTCCAACACAGACACTCCGTCTCGGGGAAGCGTCACAAACAGACACTCCGTCTCGGGGAAAAGTCACAAACCGACACTCCGTACCGGGGACACGTCGACCAGCAACACTCCGTACCGGGGAAGCGTCCAACAGCGACACTCCGTACCGGGGAAACGTGCAACAGCGACACTCCGTCCCGGGGAACGTCAAGCAGACACTCCGTGCCAGGGACACGTCAACCAGCGACACTCCGTCTCGGTGAAACGTCCAACACAGACACTCCGCATCGGGAAAACGTACAACAACGACACCCCGTAACGGGGAAACGTCAAGCAGACACTCTACCTCGGGGACACGTCAACCAGTGACACTCTGCATTGAGGAAACGTCCAACACAGACACTTCGCATCGGGGAAACGTCCAACAACGACACTCCGTAACGGGGAAACGTCAAGCAGACACTCCGTCTCGGGGATACGTCAACCAGCCGACACTCCGCCTCGGGAAAAAGTCGACCAGGGACCTTCCGTACTTGGGAAACGTCGCAAACAGACACTCCGTCTCGGGGAAACTTCCACGCAGACACTCTGTACCGGGGACACGTCAACCAGCCGACACTCCGCCCCGGGGAAACGTCAAGCAGACACTCCGTGTCTGGGGCACGTCGACTACAGACACTCCGCCTCGGGGAAACGTCGACCAGCGACACTCCATACCCGGGAAACGTCCAACAGCGACACTCCGTACTGGGGAAACGTCCAACAACGACACTCCGCCTCAGGGAAACATTAAGCGGACACTTCGTGCCGGGGGCACGTCGACTACAGACACTCCGCCTCGAGGAAACGTCGACTAGCGACACTCCTTACAGGGGAAACGTCCAACAGAGACGCCGGGGAAACGTCGACCAGCGACACTCCACATCGGGGAAACGCCCAACAATGACAATCCGTAATGGGGAAACGTCAAGCAGACACTCCGTGCCGGGGGCACGTCGACTACAGACACTCCGTACCGGGGACACGTCAACCAGCCGACACTCCGCCTCGGGGAAACGTCGACCAACGACACTCCGCGCTGGGGGCACGTCTACCAAATCACTCCGGGTCAGGGAAACGTCTACCATGGACAATCCGTCTCGGAGACGCATCAAGCGTCGACCGTCCATGTTGTAAAAAGGGCAGTGCATCCCAAAAAGGGGGAACCAAAACAAGTCGCTTCTACACGAAAGAAAATCTATCAATTTCATGCACACGACCCACATATGTGGGTATTTATTGATGGGGGCACTTTGTTGGGGTCGAAAATTGCACCACGGTTGACCAAGTCAAATTCAATGTCAACCCCAAGCCAAGAGGGCCTAAGCCCAGGTCAAGTGGACCAATGCCCGGAGCGAGCCCGATCATGAAGCGGTCGGCCTCCCCCCATGCCAAAATAAAAATTTTGTAATAAATAATTTTGTTGTATTTCTCTTATTTTATTTTTATGAATAAATGTAAAAAAAATGGCTGTTGAAAGCTAGATCTACATGAGGTGTGTGATGCATAGCTAAAAAAACAAATTTTTGTAAAGCCCATGGCTTATGTGCAAAAAAGAAATGGCACATGAGCCATGGGATAAGCAAAATGCCATTTTGTGAAGCCCAAGGGGCTATGTGTAAAGTGTATAGCCTATAAAGAAAAGGATAATGAAAATATCCCAAAAACTTTTTCTCTCCCCCAAAAAGCATCAAGATCTGTGATCTTCTCCTTCCTCAAGGTTCTAAAACCTTCTTCTTTCTTTTGAATTAAATCAAGAGTTTTACTCTTCCTTTTATAAAACTAAATAGTTTTCCACCACAAAACCCATAAAGGGGAACTCAGATCTCCCATTAGATCTTAAAAATAAGAGATTTTTAAAATCTCATACTTCTTGTTCTTCAAGACCCAGCCAACAGAGGAGGAAGGAGGAGACCCATCTCCAAAAATCCCATCTTGGGAAGATCTAGAACCAAAGGGAGAAACAAAGCAACCTCCTTTGATCATTTCTAAACTTTTTAGGAGTTTAACTCTACAAATCGGGAGCACAGCTCCCAGTGCAGCGACCAAAGTCCCCTTTCTGTTTGACGCCCAGCGCCCAGAGCGCTTGCGCCCACGTGCCGAGCACATGGTGCGCCAGCGCCCAGTGCGCTTGCGCCTATGTGCCGAGCACGTGGTGCGCCCAGCGCCCTGTGCGCTCGCGCCCTGTGCGCTTGCACCCACGTGCCGAGCACGTGGTGCGCTAGCGCTCACATGCCCAGCATGTAGTGCGCCCAGTGCCCAGAGCGCTAGCGCCC
The DNA here is from genome assembly GCA_030015575.1 of Agapanthus africanus. Taxonomy (NCBI): domain Eukaryota; kingdom Viridiplantae; phylum Streptophyta; class Magnoliopsida; order Asparagales; family Amaryllidaceae; genus Agapanthus; species Agapanthus africanus. Next base: position 967,378,421 of record CM057338.1, read on the forward strand.
ACGTGCCGAGCACGTGGTGCGCCTAGCGCTCAGAGCGCTCGCGCCCAGCGCCTAGTGCGCTAGCGCCCAACGCCTGCGTGCCATGCACGCAAGGAGCTGGCCCCCACGCATCCTTTGGATGCCCTTTCCCTTTATATATATATACATACATACATACATACATACATATACACACATACTCCATGACACTGTTCTCCGTTAGAAAAAAATTCTAACGGGGCGCTGCCCCGCACCCCGCAAGGGGGATGCTAGTCCCTTTGACCCCCAGCCCGCTATCCGGGTAGCGGGACCTCCGTAAAAACTCTGCGGGGCCCCCGATATATCTAAAACCCCTCCAAAACACAACACTGCACATTGAGTTCGCATGACCAGTTTAACCCGTTAATCGGAGGTTCTCTCGCCTTAAAGGTGAGGGGTAATTAACGGCAGCTTAGTCCGCGCTGCCGGAGATTCGGATCCCCACAATCAATAAAACCCAGCCTACCCTAGGCAGGGGGAATCTGTAATGCGCCTGACAAGCGCGTGCGTATTCCCATCTCAATGGGGTGACGAAAAACACCCTACAACCGGGCCAAAAGAAAACTCGGAGACGTCGTCGGAGCAGCGCTAGGAACAGAAAACCAACGCCGAATTCCTCCGAAGAATGCTCGAGAAGAAAGACAAAGAGGCCGCGGAACAAGCGGCTAACATAAAGCAAATGGCGCTTCTGTTTCAAGATATGGTCGGGATGATGATACAGCCGGATCCCCCAGCTGAAGACCCTCCAATAATCCTTAAAGACGACAGAGGGCAGACATCAAACCCTCTTCCGGCTCTATCAACAGCCAAGGAAGAGACCATCTCCAAAGCCGTCCTTGACGACTATATAGCTCAACAGATACGAGCTCATCAGGAGACCGAAGTGGCCAGCCAAATCGTCAAGACTGGACGACCCTATCTCGGTTGGTATGATCAAATAAAGTACCCGCCAGGATATACGATCCCTAAATTCCATGTGTATAAGGGGACGGGTAATCCACACCAGCACGTTGCTCAATTTAGGGTTCTGTGCGGTAATACTGGGGGTGACGACAAACTGCTGGTTCGCCAGTTTGTTGGCAGCTTGTCGGGGACAGCATTTGAATGGTACTCCAAGCTTCTGAATGATTCCGTCAAAACATTTGCAGAAATGGAGTTATTGTTTACACAAAGATTCGCGAGCGCTAGCGAGCGCACCCCGATCACCACACTAATTAACGCTAGAGTGAAGCCGGACGAAACCTGGGTTCAATACGCCATTTGGTGGCGGAACCTGTGGTCAAAGTGTGAACAGCGCATAGAGGAATCTCCTGCCGTGGGCATGTTCGTGGGGACCTTTGACCCTCAGGCAACCATTTCCCAATTCATGATGTTCTTCAAGCCGACCAATTTTCAGACCTTGATCAACAAGCTGGCCCAAATGGACCAGATAGGCCATAGACCGTCCTCCTCAAAGACGGACCCTCGGAATGAAAAGGGGAAAGGGAAAGCGACCTTCGTCGCCAACGCTCAGCAACAACCGAGTGGCCCGAAGTCGGTCGCTCGCCAAAATGATAAACAGCGATCACTTGGAGAAAAAATGAGACGCCCTTACTCGTTCCCTCGGAATAAGACGAAGAGATTATTCGAGCTAGCTCTGCGCAACAGGCTCATCACTCTGCTAGAGCCGAGACGCCCAACTCAATCAGGCGATGTTAACAGCCCCAATTACTGTCCTTACCACCGAATATTGGGTCACCCAATTGAAGATTGTTACATCTTCAAAAGTTGGATCGAAGACCAGTACCAATAGGGCAAGTTCGCGCTATCCAAAAACTGGAGGGTGAACCCGCCACAACCGCACGCTCCTAAAAAGGTGGACACGCCGGGGGCATCATGCTCACTTATAGAGGAAGCCTCTTGGGAGGTGGCCCTTTCAGCTAAGATTAAAAGAATGCTGAAGGACCTTCAAGCATGTCCGGCGATTAGGTGGAAGAGCCCGCTGGAGCCTGAGATTATTGAAGGGATGCTGAAGCCGCGTCCAACGCTGAAAGCTGGTGATGGTGGATAGAACCTTCGGGCCAAGCCTCCGAAGTCTTTAAAGAAGAAGAAGAAGGCCAGGAAGTCCGTCCAACCCGACGACAACCGTATAGGTTTGCAGAAATACATCGATGCATTGGATGAATATAACCAGAAGGCACGGACCCCAATTACATTGGACGAGTTCTTCAAGCATGTTCTTGAGAATGAAGACGATAACGCTGATGAAGGAGACGATTCTTCAGAAGAGCCCGAAGATTATGTGGCGAGCTGCCACATGATCTCCCACTCATCAATAAAGGGCAAAGAAGCTACCGATGCAAAGAAACTGGGGGCAGATCCGGAACCGGAACTCTTGGAACCGTCAGACGAGATGATTGACATGTTGCTGAACGAAGCCCGTCAGAAGAGCAAAGCTGATTGAGAGCGCGGAATTGTCATATTCGAAAAAGCCAAACGTCGGCGACATGATGAAAGGGTTGAAGCACTCCAACCAGATCGAAACACGCCCACGGCAGACAGAAGCAGGCTTAAGATGAGGAAACGGTTCGCCAAAGCCCTGTCGATGGGAATGAAGCTGCCACCTTTTAAAGGAAATACTCCCGGCAGCATATACCTTGACAAAGCAGACGTGCATCCTAAATATTGCTTATACCACCAGAGGATTGCACACCCTACTGAAGAGTGCATGGCCTTTAAAAAGTGGTGGCAAGGGTACTTCGCTCACCGACAACATTTCAAGCGGATAAAGCGCAAAGCTCGTCGGGAACGGAGAATCACGACAGATGAGCATAAAAGAGCTTCCGGAAACTGTCACATGGTTGATACCAGGGGATCGCAGGTTCTCACCTTCGGAAATGGTTCTGACGAAGAAGGATCTCTCGGCCCTCTCTTCAAAGAATCCACCTCAAGAGGAGAAGAAGAGATAAGGAACTGTGAGAATATTCAGCTGCGTAACCGCATGTTACCTGAAAAGAATCTCGGACCCATGAACAAGAGATCAAACAAAAAAGATAAAGGGAAGGAAAAGGTCGCTGAGGATATCGCCCTCGATGATTGAGTCGTCGAAGAGCTTGCAGCCAAAGACCCACCTAAGAAAAACAAGGTGGATTACAATGTTCTGGCACACCTGAGGAAGATACCCTTGCAGCTAAGCATTCTAGATGCCCTCCTGCTATCTAAAGAGGCGCGAAATTCTTTGATTAAGGCATTACAAAAGCCCGACCAATTCCAAGCTTTCCTTGCTGAAGAAAAGATGAAGAACGAACTGGAAGAAGTTCACACAGCTGACATCACCTTCAGCGACGGGGACCTCCTCCTCGGGACGTGCGAGCACAACTGTCCCCTATATGTCACCGGGTACTGCCACGGCATTAAGATAAGGAAGATTCTAGTTGACAACGGGTCCTACGTCAACCTTCTGAATGTGAGGGTGTTAAAAGAAATCTGCATGAGCGTTCAGCATCTGACACGAGATAAAATTACCATCTCTGGTTTTGACTCCCAGTCATCATGGACGCTCGGGTCCGTAATACTAACATTACGCTTCGGGTCGCTCGTCACTGACATCAAGTTTCACGTCATCGACGCCAAGACTTGCTACAATGCTCTACTCAGCAGGCCTTGGTTACACGAATACAACATCGTCATTTCTACACAACATCAGTATATGAAGTATTTCAAAGATGGTCTCGAGTAGATAGTGACGGGGGAACTGAACCCATTTTCTGTAAACGAAGTCCGCAAATACAAAGACGCCAAGTACTTCCTTCTCGACGTCGAAGACACGGAAAGATGCCATAAACCAGAGAACAAGCAAAAAGCTATCACCACTATTCCGGTCTTTGGAAGTGATACCGAGGAAGAAGAAGAAATAGTTTATTCGGGGCCACCCCAATACAACAAGCCCGGACCATCTATCCCTATCCTGGTCTTTGGAAGTGACTCCGAAGACGAGGTCAACGTAGTGTTGTCGGTCCGCCCATCGACGCAGGCCCTCATCGGAGATGATCAGAGTTTGAAAATCGCAATGGTCCCGCAAAAGCATTACAAAGAGCTCGACGCACTTGATACCTAAAGTGTGCAAGAACTGCAGACGTTCTATGTTCCTCCCAGGCGAAAAGATGAAAATGCGATCCTCTTTTATAGATCCGTGGAAACCAAAGTGGAGAAAGAAATATGGCATGGTGCCGATTCTACGCTCGACAGACTCCAGCCCATCCGTCTGCCCATATACTATACGGAAGGATTAAAAATGCCGTTGAGGCGCCAGGGCGTACCCTTCAAACAGACTGCTCGACAAGCTCAGTTCTACAACAGGATCTGGAACGTCCCCGGAACTCAGCGAAAATTGCCCAACGGGAGAATGGAAACGATCGGGCTTGGATATGTTCAATCCAAGAAACGGGAGCGATTCTATGGCTGCTACGTTATATATGACTTCGATTAAGAAGGAGATGCTCTGTTAGAAGACACTGCAATTGAACCAGAACGACGTCCTGCCATAAAAACGCCGAGTCCGTCGTTTGAAGAACAGATAGACAAGCTAATAAGGGAAGTGAGTCAAAAGGTTCGGAATGACCACAGCCGCGAAATGGCCATTTACGAGAAATCCAAGACGCAACGTCTCCTTCAGTAGGCTACGGATAATGACAATGCCCTTCACCGTCAGCCCGCCATGCATTCCCAAGACAAGAAAAAGGCCCGACGCGGAGGCAAAAACAAGTTAAAGAACGGAAAAAAACGTTTGGCAACGGCAAAACGGATCCAAAAGGCCACGCGATCGAGAAAGGGTCAGCCGGAATCCGTCTCTTATGAAAAAAATGGATCGAGCATATTCTTTCCCTCGAGACAAGACAAGGAGAATCTTTGACCTTGTCATGAAACATCAGATGATGACACTCCTGGAGTCTCGGCACCCTGATCAAGAAAACGAGCTTCCTCACCCGGATTATTGCTCCTATCACCGAGCGATATGACATCCTCTCGAAGACTGCTTCACCTTCAAAAACTGGGTTGAAGACCAATATCAACTCGGCTGGTTCGCTCTATCCAACAGTTGGAGGATAGCCCCACCACAAAAGCATGTACCAAAAGCAACGTATATAGCAAGAGTATAACCAGATCAACACCGGTCTTGGAAACGATCTCGTACCTGTCACGTGATAACGCTGTCAAAAGAAGGAATGCACGAGAATATGGATGACCTCTCCTGGTGCTTCGAAAATGAGGATAAAGACGAGGTGATCTCAGAATTTCCACCGGCGCCAAAAGAGTTGGAAGATGGAATACATACTACTGCGCACAACCTGAGAAAAATTGATTTGGGGACGGAAAATGACCCGCGACCAACGTTCGTCAGTGAGCTACTGTCTAAAGAGTAGGTGGCTATGCTAAAAGATGTGCTCATACAGTATAAAGACTGCTTCGTATGGAACTATTCCAAAATGCCGGGTCTAGATCTAGAAATAGCTGTGCATAAATTGGCGATATCTCCGGACGTCAAGCCAGTTAAACAAGCACCAAGAAGAATGCGGCTCGAACTTGAAATGAGCATCAGCGCCGAAGTTAAGAAGCTAATCGACTCCGGCTTCATCCAAGAAGTTCAGTACCCTGAATGGATCGCCAATATCGTCCCAGTGATGAAGAAGAATGGGACAGTGCGCATCTGCGTAGACTTTCGGGACCTTAACAAAGCCTGTCCGAAGGATGATTTTCCCGTACCGGTCACCGAGCTGATGATAGACAACACGTCCACTCACGAAGTCTTCTCCTTCATGGACGGATCATCAGGGTACAATCAAATAAAGACGCACCCCGAAGACCAAAAGCATACCACTTTCCGGATCCCTTTGGGCGTATTCTGCTACAAAGTGATGCCTTTCGGTCTGAAGAACGCCGGTGCTACTTATCAGAGGGCCATGACGAATATTTTCGATGACCTCATACATGAAATCGTCAAATTCTATATCGACGACCTCGTGGTTAAAAGCAAATCATACGAGGAACATTGGGAGCATCTGAAAATCGTGTTTCGGCGCCTTCGGAAATACAACTTGAAGATGAACCCTCTCAAGTGCGCGTTTGGAGTTTCCTCAGGCAAATTTCTAGGATTCATCGTACGACATCGAGGTATCAAAATAGATCCGTCAAAGATCAAGGCGATTATGGAAATGCCTCCGCCAAGAACTCTCAAGCAACTGCGGTCTCTCCAAGGAAAGCTCGCGTATATCCGGCGGTTCATAACTAACCTCTCCGGCAAATGCCGCCCCTACAACCATTTAATGAAGAAGGGAACCCCGTTCGTTTGGGATCCTAAATGCCAAAGTGCACTGGACGAAATCAAGCAATACCTGCAGAATCCGTCGGTGCTGACCACTCCAGTCAAGGGAAAACCCCTTATCCTGTATACAATAGCCTTTGAAGGTTCTTTGGGCGCGTTATGGGTACAGGAGAATGACGTGAAAATCTCATGTACGGTTCTGTAGAGTGACAGTAAGGGTGACTTATCTGTCAACTTTTCCACTATCACCCCCAAAAAACCAAACTCTGCCTCTCTACTACTTGAGTCGAGTTCTCCTGAGGGCAGAAAGCAACTACCCCCTATCGAAAAACACTGCCTGGCATTAATCTTCGTGATAACGAAGCTCAGACACTATGAGTTAGCACATGAGGTCTATCTCATATCAAAAGTGGACACTCTCAAATATTTGATGTCAAGAGCCATACTAGCAGGGCGGCTCGCTAAATGGGCCCTACTCTTAATGGAATTCTCGATAACATACCGACCTCTCAAGGCAGTGAAAGGCTAGGCCATCGCCGACTTCCTCGCTGAACATCCGAAACCTGCCGATTCACCTTTAAATTGCGAACTGCCAGATGAGCACGTGTTTGACACGATCGACGGGGGAAAGAGAGGAGTGATACCCGATGGAAACTCTACTTCGATGGGGCATCTTCCACGAAGAAGCGAAAACACAGCTCCCCCATAATCAAATCTGGGGTAGGTCTCATCTTCGTGACTCCGCAGGGAGGGATAATGCGCTTTGCCTTTTCCTTAACAGAGCCGAAGACAAATAATGAAGCAGAATATGAAGCTTTGATAGCAGGTCTTGAGATCGCTGTCGACATGGGAATCGAAAATCTCCTCATATATGGAGATTCCCAGCTAGTCGTTAGTCAAGTGAACGGCGACTATCAAACGTGCAAATCACAGTTGGTAAAGTACGGCGAGAAAGTGCAACAATTGCTGACTCAAATCCCTTCCTACGCCCTAGAGAGCATACCGCGTGCAGAAAATAGCAAGGTAGATGCATTAGCCAAACTCGCTAAAGAACTGGCTTATGAAGACCTCGATGACGTAAGGATCGTCGTACAAAGCCGTCGGGTTTTTGCACCAGCGAAAATATCTCCGGAGTCGTCCGAAGAAAGGGAAGCAACCAAGGAAACATCCCTACAAATACAAGACAAAGAAAAGGCTAAGGATTGGAGAGAAGTATTTATAAATTACTTCAAATTCCGTCGAACACCTGAAGATGCGTCCTCAAGACATCAGCTCATGAAACAGGCTCTGTCTTTCGCCTTTGTCAATGATACTCTATAAAGAGATCGTTCGACTCTCTATGGCTAAGATGCCTAGGACCGGAAGAAGCAAGGAGTGTCGTCCAAGAAACTCACGACGGACTCTGTGGTTCTTATCAAGCCGGGCCAAAGATGAAGCTAAAGATCAAAAGGATGGGCTACTCTTGGCCTACGATGATTCAGGATTGCCTCGAATATGCAAAGCAGTGCCATTCGTACCAAATTCATGGAGACTTTATCCACCAGCATCCAAACCCGCTACACCCAACGGTGGCTAGCTGGCCATTCCAAATGTGGGGAACCGACATAATTGGGCCTATCGAACCAGCGTCATCCAGAGGACATCGGTTCATATTGACGATAACCGATTACTTCTCCAAGTGGGCAGAAGCAGTACCGCTAAGAGAAGTGAAGACGGAGAATATTCTCTATTTTTTTAAGACACGCGTCATCTATCGGTTCGGCACTCCGCGACGAATTATCCCCGATAACGGGCCAGCTTACAGAAGTCACAAAATCAGCCGCTTCGCATAGCAGCATAATATAGACTGGAGATACTCTTCGGTCTATAATCCCCGAGCTAACGGTCTAGCTGAGTCATTCAACAAAACCTTGACGAAAATCATAAAGAAGACGGTGTCCAAAAATAAGAAGGACTGGCACGAGAGACTGCATGAAGCTCTCTGGGTTTATCGGACCACGTTTAAAATGGCTATGAATACAACGCCATATGCGTTAGTATTCGGCACAGAAGCAGTACTCCCCTAGGAGATAGAGGTACCCTCTCTACGAGTGGCGGTTCATTACGAGCTAACAGACGAAGAGAATGCTCACCTTCAGTTCGAGGAGCTCGAAGCCCTCGATGAAACTTGTCTCTTGGCGCAACAAAACTTAGAAGCTTACAAAGTAAGGATGATGCGCTCATACGAAAGATAGACTAGGCCGAGAACATTTCGCCAAGTCGAACTCGTGCTAGTGGTCAAGAGACCTATGATCCCCAATCATGCCAAACGGGAGAAATTAGAGCCGAACTATGAGGGACCGTACCTCATGGACAAAGTCTACCAAGGAGGGACCTATCTACTAATGGATATGCATGGCGAAAGACCCTGCAGGCCAATAAACGGCCGGTTCCTAAAAAGATACTACGCCTGACGAGTCACGCCCTAGGTCAACGATAGATGACGACGCCTATATCCGCTCACTATCTTCCCAAGCCCAAACTCTATAAGTAGTATCCAGCGAAACCGTTGTCTCCAAAACGGCAGCAACGGACCGAAACGTTCTTAAACTAATAATGGACCGTAACGTCCTGAAATTAGCGATGGACCGAAACGTCTCTAAAACTACTACAAACCGCAGCATCCTTGAGCTGACGTAAAAGAGAAAAATAAAATAAATTAAATTAAAAAAAAATAAAAAAATAAAAAATAAAAAAGGTACGTCCATAAGCAAGATGGGCGCGGATGAAACCCCGAAAGGGTTTCGTGAGTAAAAACAGCAGGCTACCGGCGAGTTTGTGAAAACCCGAAAGGGCGCAATCTCGTTAAAAGACACTTGCAAGGTCCTTTCGACTTTGTAAAGAGAAAACTAAATGCGTGAGATTCTTACGACTCACAAAGGAGCGACACACTTAGGGATCCCCACGATTCCTGAGGAGAAGTTACACTTACGAGATCCTCAATGTTCGTAAGGAGAACTCTCTTATGAGACCCTTAAGGCTCATAAGATTCGAAAGCCTTAAACTACAAAGATCTGAACCTGTTCTTAACCCATCACATTTCCCAGACTGCCCTACAAACGGTTCAATGTTGACCCTTGTATACAATCCATGGGTACAAATAAACGATTCCCCCTCCCAGTTCCACCAATGGCGCGAAATTTCCTCATGCGGTGAATGACACTTGTAAGACCTCTCGACTTATAAGGAGAAAACATTCTTGTAAGATCCTTACGACTTATAAGAGAACACACACTTAAGAATCCTCAAGATTCTTAAGGAGAAAACACACCTACGAGATCCTCACGACTAGTAGGGAGAAATACCTTTATGAGACCCTTACGGCTCACGAAGTTAAAATCCTTAGTCGTCAGGTCCCTAACCCTGTCTACTAAGCCACCTTTGTTCGAATCGACATAGGCAAATGATGATTCGCTCCTGGCAATATCCCAGTTGTAGCGATGCTGATGCCTAAATCGGTATTAAATTCCAAGTCCTTTTACGGCAAATGATGATTCGCTCCTGCCAATATTCCAGTCGCAGCGATACTGATGCTAAGATTGGTATCAGATCTTGAGTTCCATACTCGCAAAAAAAATGCATATGAAATAGCCGAAATATTTGGGCAACTCGCAATAAAAATCAGCGAGTAAAATATATGCATACAAAAATAGCCGAAATGATTGGGCAACTCGCGATAAAAAGCAGCGAGTAAAGAAAAAGAAAAATAGCCGAAATGATTGGGCAATCGCGACTTTCGAGATATAAAAAGCTGAAAAGATAGAGCATCGCTGAAAGAAATAAAAAAATGATGAAACTTTTGCCCTGCAGGTAAGTCCGTACTGACCCCTGTATACAATCCATGGGCATAAATGAAAAGGGAACCACATGTCCCAACAAACTCTGCCAAAGAGAAAGTCAGATCTCGACAGTAACATCTGCATCCCAAAAGTCCAAAAACGGCGTTCTTCCTTATGCCAGTAGGGCACAGACGCGACACCACCAATCGGAGCCACGACAAACTCCCCAGTTCCAAGACTCTACGGTTCACAGACAACCTAGAGTCAGCCCCGACACTGCAGAAAGCGGAGCAAGTCAACCCGACACTGCAGAAAGCGAAGTACGTCAGCCAATGACCTTCGTCTCGGAAACACGTCAGTAAATGACCTCTGTCTCGGAAACACATCAGCCAATGACTTCCGTCTCGGAAACACATCAACAAATGACCTCCGTTTCGGAAATACGTCAGCCAGTGACCTCCGTCGCGGAAATACGTCAGCCAGTAACCTCCGTCTCGGAAATACGTCAGCCAATGACCTCCGCCTCGGAAATACGTCATCCAATGACCCCGTCGCTGAAATACGTCAGCAAATGACCCCGTCTCGGAAATACATCAGCAAATGACCCCGTCGCGGAAATACATCATCAAATGACCCCGTTGCGGAAATACGTTAGCCAATAACCCCGTCACGGAAACACTGTTTCCCCAATTAGAGCAAACATCTGTTCAAATTCCAAGATTTGAAATGAAGTGACGCTTCCTTTTCCCAATAAGAGCAAAGCTCTGTATTAAAAATCTAAAATAAAAATTGAAGCAACGCTTCAGATTCTGCGCGCTGCGCGCCACGTGTTAAAAGCAGACACCCCAGCGCCAGGAGCGCTGCGCCCTAGGCAGTGCACCCCCAATCAGAGCAAAGCTCTGCTCCAAAATTCAAAATTTTAAAAATTGAAGCAACGCTTCAGATCCCTTGCGCTCTGCGCTACGCGCCACGTGTCAGACATAGGGGCGCTAGCGAAGTTGCGCTGCGCGCCACGTGTCAGACATAGGGGCGCTAGCGAAGTTGCGCTGCGCTCTGCGCTGCGCGCCACGTGTCAGACATTGGGACGCTAGCGAAGTTGCGCTGCGCTCTGCGCTGCGCGCCACGTGTCAGACACAGGCGCGCTAGCGCAGTTGCGCTGCGCTCTGCGCTGCGTGCCACGTGTCAGACACAGGCGCGCTAGCGCAGTTGCGCTGCGCTGGAATTTAAAGAATTCCCCACCGTTAGATCAAAAGATTTAATAATAATAATAAATTATTAATTAATCAGAATTAAAATTCTGTTCTGGAAAGATCTTTCTAATTTTGTTAAAAATAAGAAGATTGCTTTCTATAAAACAGAAGCCCTAGGATCAAACATCCAACGGTGGGGAAGTATCCCCAAATCAATTAGAGAAAGATCTCTTCAACTAATTTAACAAATCAATTGGCCTTATATAAAGGCCTCAAGACTTCAAGTCTGATATAGAGAGAACCCTCTGCAAATTTTGAGAAAAAACTCAAACAGAAAGAAAGGCAAGCTTTTGAAGAAAGAATATCATTTTCTTCATCTTTAAAGGTAAAGAATTTAATTCTTGAAGAATAGAGATGAAAACATCTCACGAAAAGAAGAACCATCTTCTAAAAAGATCAAAGATCTAAGAACAAGATCAAGATCTTCAATAAAATAGAAAAAAGATCAAAAAGATCTAATTATAAAAGAATAAAAAGAAGTAATTTACTTCATTCACAGATCATTTGATCTATAAAGGCACAGCCTTTTGATGAGAATAAGAATCTTGGTTCTTGGATCTTGAGGCAATGCCTCTTTTGAAGAAAAAAACTTGTTCTTTGATCTTAAATTGATCAAGCTGCGCTCTGCGCTATTGGACAGTGCCTTGCACTCTTGAATTGCGCCTTTGCGCCCCTTGGACTGGCGCACTGCGCCAAAACGCGCCACGTGTCAACCACAGAACGCTTTGCGCTTCTAAAAATAGCGCACTGCGCTCTTGGACCGGCGCACTGCGCTAGAGCGCGCCACGTATCACCCACTGGCGCAGCGCACTCATAAAGCGCAGTGCGCTAACAAACTTGCGCTCAGCGCTGAGCGTGACACGTGTCACCTTCGCATGCGCTAGCGCAATGTGCTCTTTGATTGGCGCAAAGCGCCTGACAAGCCACGTGGCGCACTATAAGACCACTATTTTGCTCCTGATAAATGGTATGCATTATTAAAAGGGCTGAGCCCAAATAAAGGCTCAATAGCCAGAACAATAAAATGTTCAACTCATATCAACTGAGCCCATATGTTCATAAACCTTCAAACAGACTTTAGTCTCAAATTGGACTATAGATCTCCCAACCAACATTGGTTCAAGGGTACATCTCTGAACTCCTCTGATATTTGTCGTTGTAATCCATCAACGTCTTCAGAGAGGCGATAGGTCCCGACAGCCATACATTCTACAGACTATGATGGACCACCATGTCCCTAAACTGGAAATCGACCGAAATGTCCCTAAACTAAACAATAGAGCCCAAATGCTCTCTTGTTGGATCTAAATGATCCTGTTAAGTCGATCTTAGTCTAGAAATTAGACTAACGTATCCTTAACACACGTTTAAGTTGATCTTAGTCTCAAATGAGGCTAACGTATCCTTAAACCTAACCCCCAAACCCAAATCTAAAAAGATACGGATTTGGACTAATCCATGTCCTACGGGCGACAACGTAAATTAGTCTCCGTATACAATCCACGGGCAACCACAAACAAAACAAACACCCACGACACGAAGTGACCATCTGGAGAAGGAGAAAGTTGTTACCGTGATGCGGTAGCGTAATTAACTTCAGGGGCTTGCGCCTGCAGGGAAGAGCGTCCCCACAATCAAAAACCCCTCAAACGAGGGGGAATCTGATGAAGCCTGCTACATCGGCCGCATCCGTTTAAACCTTCGATACATGGTGCCATAAATCAACTTGGCATCTTCGGAGAGGTGGACGGATAGCACCAATTAGCATCTGCCCCGAGATTCAGGCTAGACGTCCATCGCGTCTCTACCGCGTCTTTCGGAGGGAAACAGATTCTGGCGCGCCCGGTGGGACCTTTTCCTCTTTACACTCCACACTTCATGCGTCGTGTTCGCGAACGAATCGCGGTTTGCTATGGTTTCCTGTGGATTCGAGGTACTTAGATTTGGTGTCTTGCTCCGTGCATAAAATAGAAGATCAATGGTTTCAAACTGCACTCATTGCAATAACTCCCACTCCATCCTTGCCGGAGGAGTGACCTACGGGCCTCAAGCGGCCTCCATTTTCAAGATGCCAGTGGAACAGGTAACTCAGGCCACCACTGGGCTGTTCTTTGGGACCATGCTCCCACCGACGAGCTTCAATGCCCCAATGTCGTCGCAAGAAGCTCCAAAGAAGTCGGTTTTTGATCGGCTTACAACTACCGCGGCCCCTCTCAACGGGTCGTCCAAGTCCAATGCCTCAGCTTTCAGCAAACTGGGCCAAAACTCATGTGGGCCCATGAAGAAGCCTGCAATACCAGAAAAGGTTATTCCGAGGAAGATAGCCATCTCTGCTCCTGAAGTCGTCAATGCGGCTTCTCCTGCCAAAGGGTCGGTCTTCACAAGACTGACTATTCCGGCTCCCGTTCCTGCTCGAAGGTCTGTTTTTGACAGATTGAATACCGCTACTCAAAAGATATCAGTCTTCAAGAGGCTGGCACCAGCGGCGCCTCATCTGGACAGGGGGCAAGACAAAGCCATCCCCATTGCCGAACCAGCCCCAACATCTCGACACGCTCGACGTTGCTACTGGCGCCGAATAAGGAAGGCCGGTGGCAACTCCCCCTCTGGGCTAACTCCACCGGCTCCAACGGTGGAAATTAATGTTGTTGTTCCAACCAGGAACAGGTTTGAGCTGCTGAACAAGGTGCGCAGGAATTCGCTTAGCGCCGTACTAAAAAGATCTCCGCCGCCGGTGGAGACCGTCATAGAAATGAAGCCGGAACAGTCCCCTCAACGACTGTCTTCTAAAGTTCATAAAATCTGGCGACAAGTCCGAGAGTCGGTGGTTGATCAAGACTATCCCCGCCGGCAGAAGAAGCTGAAGGTCCGACAGGAAGAAAACCGTCCTGTTAAGCCACAAAAGACGACGGCTACCTGGGTGCCCACTGCAGCGGCCCCCTCAACTTCGACCACTCATAAGAAGAGAAGGCCGGAGAAAAACCCTATCGCCTCCCTATATAATCTCTTCTCTCTTCCCCAGTTTCCCTCCTCTCCTCTCAAATCTCCGTCCCCCTCAAAACCCTAGCAAAAAATCGCCATGAACGGCGCCGCCTCCTCCTACGACGATGAAGACGGCTACACCGCCGCCCAGCTCTTCACCCAAGGCGTCACCTACGCCTACAACGATGTCATTCTCCTCCCCGGCTTCATCGATTTCCCCGCCGACGCCGTCGACCTCTCCACCCGCCTTTCCAGGAACCACCGCCTCTCTCTCCCATGCGTCGCCTCGCTGATGGACACCGTCTCCGAGGCCTCCATGGCCATCGCTATGGCCTCCCTCGACGGCGTTGCCGTCGTCCACTCCAACTCCTCCCCTTCTCGCTAGGCCTCCATCGCCAGATCGGCGAAGTCCCGAAGGCTCCCCTTCGCTTCCGATCCCGTTTTCGTCTCCCTTTCCGATTCCATCCCCTCCGAATCCGATTTCGGATCTTCGAATTTCATGATCGTGACTGAATGCGGCGGTGCTAAATCCAAACTGGTGGGAGTCGTCGTGAGATCGGATTGGGGAAAGCTGGCCGAAAAGGATTCGCAGGTGTCGGATTATATGAGGCCGGTTCCGAAGTCTGTTTCGGCGAGTTCAGACTTCGAACAAGTTGCCGCGTTTTTTGCGGATGAAAGATTGGAGTTTGCCCCGATAGTTGGAGATGACGGAGAGGTGATAGATTTTGTTAGCGATGAGATTGTGGAGAGGATCAGGAGCTTCCCAAAGCTGGGAAGCCCGTCGCTGGGCCCGGATGGGAAGTTCTTGGTCGGAGCGGCGATCGGGACGAGAGAAGAGGATAAGGAGAGATTGGAGCATCTGGTGAAGGCCGGGGTGAATGTGGTTGTGGTGGATAGTTTACAGGGGAACTCGATTTATCAGATAGATCTGATTAAGTATGCGAAGAGCAGGTTTCCGGATTTGGATGTGATTGGGGGAAATGTGGTGACGATGGCGCAGGCGCAGAATTTGATTAAGGCCGGGGTTGATGGGTTGAGAGTAGGGATGGGGTCTGGGTCCATTTGTACTACCCAGGAGGTTTGTGCTGTTGGCCGAGGACAGGCATCGACGGTATATAAGGTTGCATCTGTGGCGAAGGATTATGATGTGCCTGTAATTGCTGATGGTGGGATCAGTAATTCTGGACATATTGTAAAAGCCTTGGTGCTAGGAGCCTCTACTATTATGGTGGGCAGTTTCCTAGCCGGAAGCCATGAGGCTCCTGGAGTTTATGAGTATCAGGGTGGTAGCCGAGTTAAGAAGTATAGAGGCACGGGCTCTCTCGAAGCCATGACAAAGGGGAGCGATGCTCGGTACTTAGGTGATACATTGAAACTGAAGGTAGCCTTGGGAGTTGTAGGGGCAGTGGCTGAAAAAAAACGGTATGTTCATAAGCAAAATGGGCACGGATGAAAACCCGAAAGCGCTCCGTGAGTAAAAACAGCAGGGCTACCGGCGAGTTTTGCGAAAACCCGAAAGGGCGCAATCTCGCTAAAAGACACTTGCAAGGTCCTCTCGACTTTGTAAAGAGAAACCACCCGCGTGAGATCCTTACGACTCACAAGGGAGCAACATACTTAGGGATCCCCACTATTCCTAAGGAGAAATTACACTTGCGAGATCCTCACGACTCGTAAGGAGAACCCTCTTATGGGACGCTCACGGCTCATAAGATTTGAAAGTCTTAAGCTACAGGGATCTGAACCTGTTCTTAAGCAGCCCCCACAACCTCCGATACCGCCCTACAAGCGGTTCAATATTGACCCTTGTATACAATCCATGGGCACGAATGAACATTTCCCTAACAGAGTCCTACCAGCGACTAGGGATAAGCTCACGCGATGAACAAACACTTGTAAACCCTCTCGACTTATATGGTGAAACCACTCTTGTAAGATCCTTACGACTTATAAGAGAACACATGCTTAGGAATCCTCACGATTCCTAAGAAGAAAACGCACCTACAAGATCCTCACGACTCGTAGGGAGAAATACCTTTATGAGACCCTTGCGGCTCATGAAGTCAAAAGCCTTAGTCGACGGGATCCTAACCCTGTTTGCTAAGCCACCTTTGTTCGACATCGACAGAGGCAAATGATGATTCGCTCCTGGCAATATCCCAATTGTAGCGATGCTGATGCCTAAATCGGTATCGAATTCCAAGTCCTTTCATGGCAAATGATGATTCGCTCCTGGCAATATTCTAGCTGCAGCGATGCTGATGCTAAGATTGGCACCAGATTTCAAGTTCCACACTCGCGATAAAAAATCAGCGAGCCAAAAATGCATATAAAATAGCCGAAATGATGGGGCAACTTGCAGACAAAATCAGCAAGTAAAAATATATGCATGCAAAATAGCCGAAATGATTGGGCAACTCGCAATAAAAAGCAGCGAGTAAAAATATAAAAAAATAGCCGAAATGATTGGGCACCGCGAAAAATAGCCGAAATGATTGGGCAATCGCAACCTTCGCGATACAAAAGCTGAAATGATAGAGCGTCGCGGAAAGAAATAAAAAAAATGAATGAAATGAAATTTATGCCCTACAGGTGAGATCACATCGATCCCTATATACAATCCAGGGGCACGAACAAAGAGGGAACCATACCTTCCCAACAGGCTCCATCAGAAAGCGAAGCCAAATCTCTACGGTTCATAGACAACCTAAAGACAACCTCGACATTTGTCGTAATATTGCAGACACAATGTCAACAAACGAAGCAACAGAAGATCCTTAGCTTCAGGGTCTCGACGTCAATATCGACAAGAGATCACCAATGGCATTTCTCCTCACTCCAACCAGATGCAGACGTGACGTCAACAACCGACCTCAGAGTCGCAACGAAACGGAGCCATGGAAAAGTCCCTAATTCCAAATCTCAATGGCCACATCTACAGCCTGGAGACCAACAACGGTGTGCCTCCTCATTCCAGCAGGACACGGATGTTACACCATCAAGCGGAGTGACGGCGAAATCCCAGCTCCACCTCAGCATTCGTCTCGTTACAGTAGACGGGAGATCACAAACGGCGTTCCTCAGCAGTCCAGCAGGATGTGGATGCAACGTCAACAAAAAACCTCACGGTCGAAACAAAGCGGAGCGACGGCAAAATCCCTGCTCCACCTCAGCATTCGTCTCGATACAGCAGACGAGAGATCACCAACAGCATTCCTTAGCAGTCCAGCAGGATGTGGATGCAACGTCAACAAAAGATCTCATGGTCGAAACAAAGCGGAGCGATAAAAAAAATACCCACCACAACCTCGACGATCATCTCGATACTGCAGACGAGATGTCACTATAGCGTCCTTCCTCCAACCAGATTCGGACGCGCCAAAGCGAACGAAGCAAAGGCCAAATTCCTAGCTTCAGGGTCTTGACGGCAACTTATATAAAACCTGAAAGACCATCGGAGATTATCTCACACCAGCATGGAGTGTTCACCATCTCAACGTTCGCCTCGATACAGCAGACGATATGTCACTACAGCGTCCTTCCTCCAACAGGATTCGGACACGCCAAAGCAAACGAAGTGAAGGCCAAATTCCTAGCTTCAGGGTCTTGACAGCAACTTATATAAAACCTGAAAGACCTTCGGAGATTATCTCACACTAGCATGGAGTGGTCACAACCTCGACGTTCGCCTCGATACAGCATACGATATGTTACTACAGCTTCCTTCCTCCAACAAGATTCGGACACGCCAAAGCAAAGCGAAGCAAAGGCCAAATTCCTAGTTTCAGGGTCTTGACGACAACTCATATAAAACCGGAAAGACCATCGGAGATCATCTCACACCAGCATGGAATGATCACCACCTCGACGTTCGTCTCGACACAGCAGACGAGATGTCACTACAGCATTCTTCCTCTAGCAGGATTCAGACGCAACAATCAAACAATGGAGCCATGGCAAAATCCCTAGTTCCAAACCTCGACGGTTCACTAGCAACCTAGAGACAACCGCGACATTCGTCTCGATACAGCAGACGCAATACCAGCAAACGAAGCAAAGGCCAAATTCCTAGCTTCAGGGTCTTGATGGCAACTCATATAAAACCTGAAAGACTATCGGAGATCATCCCACACCAGCGCGGAGTGGTTATGACTCACGGGGCTCTCCAAAATGTGTCTAACCTCAAGTAAAAAGCGGCATGGCAAAATTCCTAACGCTTGCTCTTCCGACGGTCAAACTACCTAGGAGGATTGCTTGAAGACATCTTGTCCAGCCCCCGAAGGGATCAGAGACACGACATGTCGCAAGGCTACTCGAACAGCAAGATTGCCTATCGAGGAATACATCAGCCAACGTGACGGTACGATGGACAAAACCCTAGTACCACAGACCTTAACAGACCTCTGTCGTAAAGTGCAGAGGTTAACTGTGACGTTAGGATATTCTTGCGAGAAATGCTCGATTCGTCTCGACTCGTAAGGAAAAGCCTTAGGCAGCGGGGATTAAAAAACTTGTTTCCTAAGCACTGGGGCCCTGCAAGTCGGTCCAAAACAGACTCTTGCATACTATTCATGGGCCACACTCTCCGAAGTCGAACATCGACAAGGAGGGAAACAATCACTTACGAGTCCTCTCGACTTATAAGAAGGAAAATTCTCTAGTGAGATCCTTACGACTCTCAAGAGAAAACGCATTTAGGAGTCCTCACAACCCCTAAGGAGAAAATACACCTACGAGATCCTCTCGACTCGTAGGGAGAAAATTCTTTATGAGACCCTCACGGCTCATAAAGTTGAAAAGCCTTAGGTAGCAGATCTGAACCTGCTTCCTAAGCCATCACTACTCCTCGAAGTATTCAAGACGGAATGTTCTATATCACCTACAGGCTACGCTTACTTAAGGAATATGCCAATAACAAAGCAGAAAATAAAAGAAAGGAGGCAAAAGATTTGTCATTCATACTCGGAAAATTCTTACATCAATAAAGACAATAAACAAAAGCAGGATTATTGAAATGTTTACAATGGCAAAACCTCAGATCCAGGACATGGATTAAGGAATTCGAAAGTAAGGCCATCTAGAGTCTTTCTGGCCTTTCTGATCATTCTCGTGTGCATCCTCTTGCGCTCACGCGTGTCAAGATCTTCGGCAAGGCCCCCCATCCTTTGATAAGCAGCAATTATCGTCGTCTGTTGAAAAATTTGATGCAGAATGTCAATCAGGCTATCTCGCCGTTTCTTCGAGATCAGTCCCGACTGGTACACTGAATGCACCTTGTCTTCGGCATTATCCAGCGCATTAAGTGGCATGGCCTCGTAAAACCCCGGAAGTGCTCTCCAAATTGCTCCCAGTACGACTTTCAAGAGAGCAAAACGGCGCGGAAGCAACCAACCAACGCGTGCATACAGACGACCCATAATCTCCGCACACTGGGCATCTGTTACGCGGATATCCTCATAAGTAATGAACTCGTTCAGACTGTATAAATGAACAGCCATAGTGCCTGAAAGAAACATCATTGGAAGATTAGCAATGAGGAAAAACAGACACAGGGAGTTAAACTCCTCGAGAGCAATGCTCTGCAGACAAGAGTGACACCTGTCAAAATCAGTTATGAGGAGAATTTAAAGAAATTGCTTAGAGCCTTGCTCTAAGAAGATGATATAACCCATCAAAAATAAAATTTCATTTTTGATCTTCAAAATCCATGAGCAAACTCTTAAGAATTCTTCTATATGATTTGAAAGGAGCAAAGCTCCATTAATGAATTAAGAAATCATAAATAAAAACCTTTTAGAAGGCAAAACTCTATTAATGGAACCCTAAAAGGGTTCTCTTTAGATCAAAGATCTATAGAGAGCAAAGCTCTGTTAATAGGTAAAACCCTAGTTTATTAAAAGTTTTTAAACTTTACCTAAGTTTTGACAGAGTTTTACTCTTGAAAAGTTCTTAAATTGAAAAGCAATGCTCTGAATAAGAGAAAATTCTCAAGAAAGAAGATGGAAATCATCTAAGGGACCAAAGGTCCTATTTATAGGCATGCAGAGCCGTTTCAACTTCCAAAATGTTGATCCAACCACCGCTGCACTCACGCTTGGACCACGTAAGTGCAACGGTGGGGGGGGGGGAATTTGTTTCCCCAATCAGAGCAAAACTCTGTTCAAATTCCAAGATTTGAAATGAAGCGACGCTTCCTTTTCCCAATAAGAGCAAAGCTCTGTATTAAAAATTTAAAATAAAAATTGAAGCAACGCTTCAGATTTTGCGCGCTGCGCGCCACGTGTCAAAAGCAGACATGCCAGAACCAGGAGCGCTGCGCCCTAGGCATCGCACCCCCAATCAGAGCAAAGCTCTGCTCCAAAATTCAAAATTTTAAAAATTGAAGCAACGCTTCAGATCCCTTGCGCTCTGCGCTGCGTGCCAAGTGTCAGACACAGGCGCGCTAGCGCAGTTGCGCTGCGCTCTGCGCTGCGTGCCACGTGTCAGACACAGGCGCGCTAGCGCAGTTACGCTGCGCTGGAATTTAAAGAATTCCCCACCGTTAGATCAAAAGATCTAATAATAATAATAAATTATTAATTAATCAGAATTAAAATTCTGTTCTGGAAAGATCTTTCCAATCTTGTTAAAAACAAGAAGATTGCTTTCTGTAAAACAGAAGCCCTAGGATCAAAGATCCAACGGTGGGGAAATATCCCCAAATCAATTAGAGAAAGATCTCTTCAACTAATTTAACAAATCAATTGGCCCTATATAAAGGCCCCAAGACTTCAAGTCTGATATAGAGAGAACCCTCTGCAAACTTTGAGAAAAAATTCAAACAGAAAGAAAGGCAAGCCTTTGAAGAAAGAAGATCATTTTCTTCATCTTTAAAGGTAAAGAATT
The DNA here is from genome assembly GCA_030015575.1 of Agapanthus africanus. Classification (NCBI taxonomy): domain Eukaryota; kingdom Viridiplantae; phylum Streptophyta; class Magnoliopsida; order Asparagales; family Amaryllidaceae; genus Agapanthus; species Agapanthus africanus. Next base: position 967,399,675 of record CM057338.1, read on the forward strand.
TAATTCTTGAAGAATAGAGATGAAAACATCTCACGAAAAGAAGAACCATCTTCTAAAAAGATCAAAGATCTAAGAACAAGATCAAGATCTTCAATAAAAAAGAAAAAAGATCAAAAAGATCTAATTATAAAAGATTAAAAAGAAGTAATTTACTTCATTCACAGATCATTTGATCTATAAAGGCACAGCCTTTTGATGAGAATAAGAACCTTGGTTCTTGGATCTTGAGGCAATGCCTCTTTTGAAGAAAAAAAACTTGTTCTTTGATCTTAAATTGATCAAGCTGCGCTCTGCGCTATTGGACAGTGCCTTGCACTCTTTAATTGCGCCTTTGCGCCCCTTAGACTGGCGCACTGCGCCAAAACACGCCACGTGTCAACCACAGAACGGTTTGCGCTTTGCGCTTCTAAAAATAGCGCACTGCGCTCTTGGACCGGCGCACTGCGCCAGAGCGCGCTACGTGTCATCCACTGGCCCAACGCACTCATAAAGCGCGGTGCGCTAACAGACTTGCGCTGAGCGCTGAGCGTGACACGTGTCACCTTCGCATGCGCTAGCGCAATGCGCTCTTTGATTGGCGCAAAGCGCCTGACAAGCCACGTGGCGCACTATCAGACCACTATTTTGCTCCTGATAAATGCTATGCATTATTAAAAAGGCCGAGCCCAAATAAAGGCTCAATAGCCAGAACAATAAAATGTTCAACTCATATCAACTGAGCCCATATGTTCATAAACCTTTAAATAGACTTTAGTCCCAAATTGGACTATAGATCTCCCAACCAACATTGGTTCAAGGGTACATCTCTGAACTCCTCTGATATTTGTCGTTGTAATCCTTCAACGTCTTCAGAGAGGCGATAGGTCCCGACAGCCATACATTCTACAGACTATGATGGACCACCATGTCCCTAAACTAGAAATCGACCGAAATGTCCCTAAACTAAACAATAGAGCCCAAATGCTCTCTTGTTGGATCTAAATGATCCTGTTAAGTCGATCTTAGTCTTGAAATTAGACTAACGTATCCTTAACACACGTTTAAGTTGATCTTAGTCTCAAATGAGGCTAACGTATCCTTAAACCTAACCCCCAAATCCAAATTTAAAAAGATATGGATTTGGACTAATCCACGTCCTACGGGCGACAACGTAAATTAGTCTCCGTATACAATCCACGGGCAACCACAAACAAAACAAACACCCATGACACGAAGTGACCATCTGGAGAAGGAGAAAGTTGTTACCGCGATGTGGTAGCGTAATTAACTGCAGGGGCTTGCGCCTGCAGGGAAGAGCGTCCCCACAATCAAAACCCCCTCAAACGAGGGGAATCTGATGAAGCCTTCTACATCGGCCGCATCCGTTTAAACCTTCGATACATGGTGCCATAAATCAACTTGGCATCTTCGGAGAGGTGGACAGATAGCACCAATTAGCATCTGTCCCGAGATTCAGGTTAGACGTACATCGCGTCTCTGCCGCGTCTTTCGGAAGGGAACAAACACATCAGCAAGTGACCCCGTCGCGGAAACACATCAGCAAATGACCCCGTCTCGAAAATACGTCATCAAATGACCCCGTTGCGGAAATACTTCAGTCAATGACCCCGCCTCGGAAATATGTCAACCAATGACCCCCTCGTCGGAGCAGTGCTTCGACTCGGGAACAAGTCAACTCATCAACCACTTACAAGTCCTCTCGATTTGTAAGAGGGAAAATTCTCTTATGAGATCCTTACGACTTTCAAGAGAAAGCACACTTAGGAGTCCTCACGATTCCTAAGGAGAAAATACACCTACGAGATCCTCTCGACTCGTACGGAGAAAAATATTTATGAGACTCTCATGGCTCATAAAGTTGAAAAGTCTTAGACAGCAGACCCGAACCTGTTTCTTAAGCCATCGCTACCCTACGAGGAGTTCAAGATGAGTTATTATCTACAGGCTACACTTACTAGAGTAACATGACAACAACACGGCAAAGAAAAGAAGGCGATAGTACATGATAGAAAAAAATGTGTCCTTTATTCATGAATTCAATTGAATACAAGATACATCATATAAAAAAAAGATGAAATGAATACATGTTATTCATAAATTACAAAGACGACTATTGGGAAGGAGGTGTTTTCAACAAGTCAGCAAGCCGCTCACGCACTCTTTTCAACTCCTTTTCATGGTCGGCCGCTGCGGCCAGCTCCACTTCGACTCGAGCCCGTTGTTGCAAACAGGATGAAACCTTCTCATTAATTTCCCGCTGGGCAGCTTCGCGACTCTGCGTAACCCGTTCAATGAAGTCGAGCTTCTGCCTCAATGCCAGCCCGTCCGAAATGCATCGCTGCAGATTGACAAAGACCGCTTTCAACTGCGCAGCATTCGCTTCGATCTCGGCGCGCAACCAAACAGATTCGCTTGAAGCTACTTCGTGTTCCTTTCGTTGCAGGGTCATCTCTTGTTCAAAATGGCGAAGGAAAGGGATACTCTGCTCGACCTATGCCGTCCGCTGGGAGTTCAACGCTAATATTTCAGGAGCAAGACGCTTGAGCTCAATTTCGTGCAAGTAAGCCTGAATTTGTCTGCAATAATTAACCCAAGCTTCGACGACGCCCTCGCTATGGAAGTGCACAAGCGTCGCCAACATCGGATTAACCTCAGCAGCAAAATTTGCAGCGAATGCAGGGGGCCTTCACGTCAAGCTCCTCGATGGATTCGCTCAACATACGCAGGCTGGTCACAACGCCCTTGGAAGATGGACGTCTAGAAAAGGGCCCTGCCGGCATTAGGATGCGAGACTCGAAGGGAGTTGGAGCCAGTGCAATTGTTGCAAAATGAATTACGGTTAAAAGCTGACTCGCGAAATAAAGAAATCACACGAGCGATGGAGTCTACTATACCGGCTGCGACAGGTGGCAAGGTTGGGAGCACCGGTGGTGCGACTATTCTCTCGTCCCCTCCTTCAATCTGTAATGCTGCAATCAATGCAAAGAAGATTTAGCAATGACATGGCTGCTTGAGGATAAAGGAAAAGATGTTTGTTAAAAACTATACTCATCGACACCAACGGGCAGGACATTTTTTGACTGGAAGGAGAAATGTGGGTTTAACACCTGATACAGATGGTCAAAAAGGACTCCTGCAAAGTTGTGCCAATATACTGTCAATACAAGGAGGATGATACCCATGATGAAACCGATAAGTTGCGAACCCTTACCTTCTAGCATTCCAGAGGATATAGGAGAAGGCGAGGGGACAACAATCGTCATGGCGGCGACCGGAGGTGTGTCAGATGACACAATCTCAGCGTTCGCTACACCTACAAACAAAATACCGTCAGAACGAACTGGAAGAGATTGCGAAATAAAAATGAAGCAGCGACCCAAGACCTACCTGATGGGTCATTAGCCAAAATCGCGACAGAAGCATCACCAGGCGCAGCGGCTTCATCGCTCTCCTTCAGTGGAATAGTTTCGGCGCCTGTGGCTTCGTCCCCTGATTCGACAAGAGCCGTTGTGATGCTTGCGATGCCTGTCGATCTCGGAGAGCCGCAATGAGAAAGTGCGGCGGTTTGGACAGTCCTAGACTCCCGAGAGAGAGTAGCCGCTTCGGGCTCCGTGGTTGCTGTCGTTTCACCTGCCATCTCATCACCGAGACTTGGCCCTACAGAATATGATATATAAGAATTTGAAGACCAAGTTCTAATAAAAGACTCAGCGTTACGTTACTTACGGGCAGCTTTTTGCTCTTTTCCCGAGCCGCGCGCGCAACCTGTCTATGGGCGGTAGATAGGGCAGCTGGGGTAGTGCTTGAACCTGCACCCATGGCCAAAGCAGCGTCACGTTCCCTAGCCGCACGCTTCCTGCGCTTCTTTTCGGTCTGAGTGGTGAGAAGCGATCTCCTCAAGACCTCCGTCAAAGGGACGTCATCGTTCGAACCAAGCTCCGCCTCTGGAGCCGCTACGGCGTCCGTCATCGGCTGTTTAAGTGAAGCCTCTGCAGTACTGGCGGGGGAGCTGGGGCCACAATAGCCGGCTCTGGAAGCGTCGCCGCATCACCGCTCGGGATCGGCACTGCACTCGAGATAACCCGCGTTAAGGTTGTACCTGCAACAAAGTAAAGGAGGGGGTCAGACCATAAATAAAAGAAAAAGGGAATGAAGGCATAATGAGCCGAATTATACGGAGGCCTAAAGAAGCATGGAGCCTCTCTTCCTCTTCAAATGTTTTGAGGGAAGCCACGAGAGCCTCTTCGGCAGAGATACATGTTGAAGTAAAGGACATTAGTAAAAATAAGGAAGGAATGAACTTGGAAAAATATAACTGAAGTATACCTGACTGTGCGATAGTGATCAGTGCTGCTTCATCGCGAGCCAGTCGCTCGGAAGCCACAAGGGCAGCTTGAAGATCGGTATCATCTGCAGGCGCGATAAATAGACCCCCATTGGTCCCGTACTCACTTAAGCCTTCGCTGTAAGGAGCATGAGACTCCTGACCAAATGCAACGTCCGCAGAAAATAGCGACTTCTTCTTCTGTGAGCGGACGCCGGCGGCCGGCAACAGGAGCTTGCGCTTGGCAGGAAACTTTGGGCGACGAGTCCCGATCTCCGTACCCATGCCAGACTTGGGAGACGCTGCAGTTACCGCTTCTATGGGCACACGAGGTAAAAGCTTATCAGGAAAGGCACGCGAAACCACAACCACAACAGTTTCTCTCAAGGGAGGATGAACGATGGTCTGTCGCTTCAAAGGAATGGCTGGATTACCAGCTGGGACAACACCCTTGCGATCAAGCAATAATCGCTTTTCCTCCCTGATAACAGCACCCATCGCATGCTGGTACAACCCCACGTATACGTTCAACACCTTCGGGACGCAGCTTGGCTCACTGATAAAGAAGTTAGACCCAGTGTTGAGCTGCATGAAATGGTGTAGCGCGTTGCAGATACCCTCTTCTGTGGCAATCGGCTCAGCTAGGAAGGCCTCGAGTGGGACGCCCTGATTGTAGCTCGATTGTTGGGCGAAACGGTGCGGGATTGTATCTCATGAACAGCACCGAATCGTTCTGCCTAAACACTAGAAAGCTCGGCCTGATTGAATATAAGTGAAGAATCTCCCGAGCTTTCAAGGTAGAAGCTCCATCTTTAAAAGTGTCGCGCAGAGGCTGCACCGTTTTTGCGGATTCTTTGCCGATAGTTAAGACCTTATCGACGAAGGTCATGCTATCCCCGACCATACGCGGGCGAAGAACCAAGCCCCGAGCCTCTCACTGTGTCAGTTCCAAATCGGAAGCGTCAACTAGCTGCATAACCCGAGGAAAGTTATAACTTTCGTAGAAACGGGGCCGCTTGTGGACTCCAAAAGCGCCGAGCACATGCAGCTCGAGCCGCGAAGTGAAATAGTGCATCGGGAAATTTACGGACTGTACCCCTCGTTGCGTGGTGTCTGCTGCCAAGCTAAGGCCATGATACAAATGAGCTAGCCCAGCGACCCCGACGGCCACTCGCATCCCAACAACCATTCGGTGAGCCGGGTAGAAAACGGACGGCCTCATATAGCGAGAGTGCATTGGGAGCACAAACCAGCTTAGCCATAGCCCGAGGAACCCCAAAAAGAACGCTTCTTCGTCGACGTCGGAGGCTGCAAGCTCTGCGAAAGAGACGACCGGGGTGTCATGAAGAAAGAAATTCCTCTGATCCGCCTCCGCTGCCGGCTGGTTGTCCAAACCAAAGCCAAAGGGATCGTCAAGTTTGGAAAATTTCACGGATTCCTTCGACATGACTTCTGGGCGGAGAAAATGGGCGACGAAATCTGTGAAGTTAACCCCGTGGCTTCCGGATTCGAGAAATAGACTCTCATAAATATTCAACACCTTAATCAGACTTGGGAATTGATGTTGAATGGCGTTCTCCGGGGTAAAGCCCATCACTACTGGCTTGGCGGCAAAGATGTACTCGTCAGGAGGAAGTAGCTCCTCGTAATGTTCTCCCCTGACAGGCAAACCGAAGATCTCCGCGAATTCCTCCACAGAGATTGAGACTTCTCGATCTGATAGAAGAAAGGTATGAGTCGGAACGTTCCATTGTTCCAAGAAGGCTTTGATCCACCATACAGGGGACGTGGAATACTGGAAGAGAGACGCATAAATCGCAGGGTACAACCCGAGCTTCAGCAGCTGCGATTTCTTGGCCGACAAAATGTACCGGGCCCACTGCAAGTACCCGGCTGGATGGCGGGGAGTCAAGCCTATCATGTACGGCTGTCCCCAAGAGCGCGACTCGCCTTGACATATACACCGCCCCAGAGTATCCAAAGCCATCGGCGGCTATACGGGTATCGCGGCCATAGAGGGCTGAAGGCAACCCTCTGAAGTCCAGTTAACCTCCTCTACGGCATAGTTCATTTGGGGTGAGTCGGCGTTGGGGATCGCCGAAATGGGCTCCGAAGGCACCGCACAAGAAAAGCTGCGTCGATTCCGGATGACTTGATTGTACCACGACCCCTATAAATGAAGAGACTTTTGCTCAAGGTCGTGATTTTTGATCAGCGCAAAGACTTCCCTATCCACAGGCGAGTCAGGGAATGCGCTTTTCGGATGAACAAACGGAAAAGAAGTGTCGAAAGACATAGTATCTGCGTGAAAAAAGAACAAGAGTTAGCCGTCAATGCTACAGTTTAAGTTCTGGCACTTGGTACTTTAAATTCGTACCGCACTGCAATGTAGTGGAAAGGGACCAAAGGGGACCCACACAATCAAGATGACGACTCATCATTGATGAGACAGTCTCATCATTGACGAGACGGTCTTTCATTAAATAGAAAATCCTAAAAGGATTCTCATTTAATGAGAGGCCCCTCGGGCCAAGGAGTTAATCTCCCTCGAGAGCAACGCTCTGCAGACAGGATTGACACCTGTCAACTCTAATCATGAGAGGAATAAAATTCCCTAAAGATTTTGAGAGCTATGCTCTGTGAAGACGATGGAATAATCCATCAAAAACCCTTAAAAAGCAAAACTTTTTACAGAAGTTAAAAATTTCAGGATCTTTAAGATCTGTAAAGCGAACTCTGAGAGTTCTTTATTATTGGGTTAAGAAACCCTAAAAAGTATTTCTTTTTCTGATCCATGATCTAGAAAGAGCAAAGCACTGGTTTTTAATTAATGGGTTGAGAAACCCTAAAAATCTTTAAGATCTGTGATCTAAGTAGAGCAAACCTTTGTTAATGGGTTCAAATCTTACCAAAAAATTTGATAGAGTCTTAACTCTAAAGGAGTTTTCTGAGGCAGAGAGCTTGGCTCTGAAGAAGAATTAAATTCTCGAGAACAAAAAAACAAGAAGATGAACAAGCAGTCATCTCAAAAGCCAAATGCCCTATTTATAGGCACTGGAAGTCGATCCGACTTTTAAGACAATCCAACGGTGGAAAGGCTGCCACCACTGCACTCACGTGTGAGCCACGTGAGCGCAGCAGTGGGGGGAATTTGTTTCCCTCAATCAGAGAGCAAAGCTCCATTTAAATTTTCAAAATTTGAAATTAAAACTAAGGCAGCGCCTCATAAGAGTGCTAGCGCCAAGAGCGCCAGCGCTAAGAGTCAAAGACTCTGAGACAGCGCTCACGTGCAAAGCACGAGAGCGCTTGCGTCAAGAGCGCCAGCGCTAAAGACTCTGAGGCAGCGCTCATGTGTAAAGCATGAGAGCCCTAGCACCAAGAGCGCCAGCGCTAAAGACTCTGAGGCAGCGCCTCACGTGCAAAGCACGAGTGCGCCAGCGCTGGAACTAAATGTTCTCCACCCTTGGATCAAAGATCCAACTGAGATGAATAAATCATCAAATTAGAGAATTTAATTCTGTTGAGAAAATACTCCTCGAATCTTTCCAAACAAGAAAAATTGTGCTCTGTAAATCAGAGCACCGTTAGATCAAAGACCCAATGGTGATTAAAAATCACCAAGATACAGAATAATCTCTGTATGGGAAAATAATTTGCGGGTGTAATCCTGATCGACAATGGATCCTCCGTTAATCTCCTCAATGTGCGGGTCTTAAAAGAAATCTGCATGAGCGTCCAGCACCTTGCTCGGGACAAGATTACCATTTCCGGGTTCGACTCCCAGTCATCAAGAACTCTTGGGTCTGTAATACTGAAGCTACGCTTCGGGCTACTCGTCACGGACATTAAGTTCCACGTCATAGACGCCAAGACATGCTACAACGCTCTGCTCGGCCGACCGTGGTTACACGAATACAACATCATCCCTTCTACACAATATCAGTGTATGAAGTATTCTAAGGATGGTTTCGGGTATACCGTGACGGGAGAACTGAACCCGTTCTCTGTGAATGAGGTCCGCAAATATGAAGATGCCAAATACATCTTACCGGATTTCGAAGAAACGGAAAGGTGTCACAAGCCGGAGAACAAAGCTAATGCCACCATCCCTGTCTTCGGCAGTGATACTGAAGAAGAGGAGGAGATAGTGTATTCGGGTCCGCCCCAACACAACAAGCCAGGACCGTCCACTCCTACGTTGGTCTTTGGTAGCGACTCGGAAGATGAGATTCATGCTGTATTCTCTGCTCGACCTTCAATACGAACGTCCGCTGACGAAGAGCAAAGTCTACAAGTCGCCATGGTGCCGCTTAAACACCGTAAGGAACTGGATGCACTCGATATTTACAATGTAGAAGAGCTGCAAACATTCTATATCCCTCCCAGGCGAGAAAGTGAAAAAGCAATTCTATTCTACCGATCTGAAGAAACCAAAGTGGAAAGAGAAATCTGGCATGGCGCGGATCCTACGCTCGACAGGCTCCAGCCTATCCGTCTTCCCAGATATTATACGGAAGGTTTGAAGAGGCTGCTGAAGCGTCAGGGGATATCCTTCAAGCAGACCGTTCGAAAAGCCAAGTTCTATGACAAAGTCTGGAACGTTCCCGGGACTCAACGCAAACTGTCTAACGGGAGAATGGAAACAAGAGGGCTTGGATACATCCGGTCAAAGAAACGGGAGTTACTACACGGTTGCTACGTTGTGTATGACTTTGATGAAGAAGCGGATGCTCAATGGGAGGACGCTAATCCTGAACCAATAAAAGTTCCAAATGCAAAAGTGCCCAATCCGTCGTTCGAAGAACAAATGGACAAGCTTATAAAGGAAGACGGTCAAAAAGTCCGAGACGACCATAACCGCGAAATGGCAATCTACGAGAAAGCTAAAACGCAACGCCTCCTCCGACAGGCCGTGAAAAATGAAAATGCCGCTCCTTGTCTACCTGTTATAAAAAAGGCTCGACGCAGAGGCAGAAATAAGTCCAAACGCGAAAAAGGCGCTCAACAGCAACGAAGCGCGGCTAAGAAGCCACGCAAACGGGAGTCGAGCGTTATTGATCTATCCCTTATGAAGAAAATTGGTCGAGCGTACTCGTTTCCTCGTGACAAGACGAAGAAGATACTTGACCTCGCTCTAAAACATCAGATGCTTACACTGCCGGAGTCTAAACACCCCGACCAAGCAGGCGAGGTCTCACACCCAGACTATTGCTTTTATCACCGAGCGGTAGGGCATCCTCTCGAAGACCACTTCACCTTCAAGAATTGGGTCGAAGATCAGTATCAGCTTGGCAAGTTCGCTCTGTCTGACAAGTGGAGGGTACCGCCACCACAGAAGCACGAATCCAAGGCCGCGGAAGAAGAACCAGTTCCACATTGGGATTGGAAGCGAATCCGTACTTATCACATGATAACAATATCAAAAGAAGAGCCCGAGGACATGGATGACCTTCCCTGGTGCTTCGAAAACAGCAACGACGAGGTAATCTCAGAATTTCCACCAGCGCATCAAGCTCAAGGAAACAAACACTCCTTGACGAGAGCCTCCTGATTCGTGTCGGCTCACAGAGAAACCAGCGTCTCCGCGGGAAAACTCTCGATTCGTCTCAACTTACAAGATGAAGCCTCAGGCAGCAGGGAGTAAAAAACTTGCTTCCTGAACAATGGGACCCTGCAAGTCGATCTGAACGGTCTCTTGCATACTATCCACGGGTCTCACTCTCCGAAGTCAAGTTTCGACAAGGAGGGAAACAACCGCTTACGAGTCCTCTCGACTCGTAAGAGGGAGAAATTCTCTTACAAGATCCTTACGACTTACAAGAGAAAACACACTTAGGAATCCTCACGATTCCTAAGGAGAAAAACCCACCTACGAGATCCTCTCGATCCGTAGGGAGAAAAGTCTCTATGAGACCCTCACGGCTCATAAAGTTGAAAAGTCTTAGGAGGCAGATCTGAACCTGCAGCCTAAGCCATCGCTATCCTATGAAGAAATCAAGAGGCCTACTCTATTATACGCTAATCGTGACAACATGCTGATAATAAGAGAAGGCCGAAAGCAAAAGAGCATACAAGACATTGCAAAAGAAAACGTGTATCTTTATTCATTGACTTCAATCAAATACAAGATGAGTCGTACAAAAGAATAAAGAACGGATACATATTATTTAAAAGGAAAATTTTACAAATACATTCATACAAAGGCAGCTACTGGGAAGGAAGCGTCTTAAGTAGCTTTATCAGTTGTTCGCGCACTTCCTTCCATGCCTTTTCCCGATCGGCTATCACCGCCAGTTCGTCCTCTACTTGAGCCCGCTGCTGCATGAAGGATGCAAGCTGTTCCCCAACGACCTGCTGAGCTGATTCACGACCTCGGGCATCATGCTCGACGGCATCAAGCTTCCACTTCAGCGCTAGCCCATTAGTAATACGCGCCAGAAGGCCGTCAAAGACGGCCTTCACTTCGGCAGCGTTCACCTCAACTTCGGCACGTAGACGAGCAGTTGCGCTTGAAGACTCCTGACGTTCTTTCAACCTTAAAGCTGCTTCTTGCTCCAAATGGCGGAAATAAGAAGTGCTTTGCTCGAGCCAGGCTGTCCGTTGAGTACTCATGGCCAAAATCTTAGGGGAAGGACACGTCGACTCCAGCCTATACAGGCAGGCCTCGATTTCCATGCAGTGATTAACCCAAGATTCGACGACGCCTTCGTTATGAAAGTTTACGAGTGCCGCCAACATTGGGTTAACCTCCATAGCAAAATCTGCGGCAGGTGGGAGTGCGTCTGCGTTAAGCTCTTCGATATACCCGCTCAGCATGCCTAAACTCATCACGGCACCCTTTGAAGATGGACGTTTTAGGAAGGGGTCTGCCGGCGAAAGGATGCGAGACTCAAGAGGGACCGGAGCCAGAACGATAGCTGCAAAACAAAACATAATTAAATGATGGTTCAAAAGATGTAGAAGAGTCATCAATAAGGGAATTTACTATACCAGCTGCAACGGACGGCAAAGCCGGAAGGGCCGGTGGCGCGACCGATCTTTCTTCTCCCCCTTCGATTTGTAACACTGCAGCCAGGACAAGAAAGAGTTAGAAATAACTCCATCACCAAAAAAGAAAGGTATCAGTCGGGAACTATACTCACCAGCACCGCCCAAGGGAGAAGGGAGTTCAGATGGGAAGGAGAAGTGTGGGAGCAACACTTGATATAGATGATCAAAGAGCACTCCTGAAAAGACACAACAATACGACTTTAGTATACAAATTATACGCCCGGAAGATAGGATCAGTAGATTGGAAACCCATACCTTCCAACATCTTAGATGGTATGAGAGATGGTTGAGAAGCGACCACCGCCAAGGCGGTCGTTGAAGGCGCTCCCTCGAGCAGTGGGGCATTGGCGTTGGCTGCACCTGCGTTACGAAAAAAGTGAACTTGTCAGAAAGGATTGTAAGGTAAAGAAAGACAACAACTCGGGATTTACCTGATGAGCTGCCGGCTGAAACGGAAGCGACTCCCCCCTCCATTGACATGAGGCCACCGCCCGTGACCTCATCACTCGACTCGATAGGGACCGTCGTCGTGCTCGCGCGATCAGGAGATGGCAGAAGGTCGTAGACGGGGAGGGCAATGATTGGAGCGTTGCCGGACTCTTGGAAGGAAGCGGCTGACTCTCCTCCAAGGGTTGTGCCCATCTCACCCACTACTTCTTCAGGCTCCGCCGTCTCCATCGGCTTATCCACCGTCACCACGAGGTCGCCAGCCTCAAGCACCTCGCCCACCACTACCCTCGGCTCGGTTATAACGATCATTTCATCTGCCGCCACTTCAGGCTCGGCATCAATGACCTTCTCGGCTACAGATCCCTCAACCTCTGTTTCAGGCTCCATAGCCCAAACGACGTTGTCCCCCGTCAGCTTGGGTTCGGTAGGTACCGCCTCCTCTGTTTCCCTGGGTTCAATGGTCTCCGCTTCCCCCTCGGTCGGACTTGGCCCTGCAAGATAGAATACATAAGAACCGATGACTTTATAATTCTTACAACAAGATTCTGAAAGAAATGTTACCTGAAGAGGATTTATCATTTGCACTCCGAACCGCGCGCGCCACTTGCCTGCGAGCAGTAGATAAGGCGACGGGAGGCTCTTCGGGGGGAGTATCAGCACGAGGGATGGTGCTAGGGCCCGCTCCCGTGGCCAAAGCAGCCCTGCGCGCCTTTGCTTCACGTCTCAACCGCTTCCTCTCCTCCCGAGCCGTTGAGATGGATGCCACCAGAGCCTCTTTAATCGAGGCGTCTTTGTCCGTAAATAGGGATGCCTCCAAATCTTTCAAGGCATCCCTCGTCGTTTTATCGAGTCGAGGCTCTTGCAGCAGCCCCGACGAGACCGGGACTTCAATAACAGGCTTGGGGAGGATCCCCGCATCAACTGGTATAGCCCCTGCGAAGAAACAAAGGAAGGAGGTTAGGTTGACCATCAGAAGAGATAACAAGTTTTTCTTATAAAAGAAAAGGGGGTAGTATGTACCAACGCCCGTTAGGGCACGTTTCTCCTCCTCCTTTTGGAAGGTTTTCAAAGAGGCAGTAATAGCTTCTTCGGTAGAGACACCTGTCGAAAATAGGGGAAAGTATTAGTTAAAAATAATGATAAAAAGTTCAATAAAGTGACGAAGAAAGCAGCTAATAGTTACCTGAGTCAGCGAGTTTGCTTAACATCGCTTCGAGCCTTGCTGACCGCTCAGAAGCTGCAATAGCGGCCGCCAAATTGGTGTCTGCGGGGTCTACTAAGAAGCCCTTATTGCTGCCATATTCACTTATTCCTTCGGTGAGAGGGGCCTCAGGCTCTAAACTGAGGATCGCGTCGAGGGAAAGGATCGACTTCTTCTTCTTTTGCCCGCCAGCTCTAGATGTGCCTGGAATTGATTTTCGCTTGGCAGTCACCTTGGGGCGGCGGGTCCCGATATCCGCTCCTGTGCCCGACTCTGGCAATATTACATTAACCGTCTTCGCAGGAGCACGGGGCGCCGGTGGTGCATTCACCATAGCAGGCAGCGGCAATCCACCCGGGGGACTCAACACGCGTGGTCGATCGACTCCGGCATCTTTTAGCGGAGGAATGACCGGGATCCTTGGCTTCAAGGGGGCCTTACGATCACGGCCAGGAGGAGCACCCCTACGGTCAACCAGCATGCGCTTTTCCGTTAAGATAACTGGGCCCATCGCATGCGCATACCAAGCCACGCACGTGTTGAGCATCTTAGGGACACAGCTAGGTTCACCGATAAAGAAATAGGAACCCGTGTTAAGCCGTGTGAAGTGGTGCATTGCATTCTTTATCCCCTCTCGGCTGACCACGGGCTTTTCCAAGAAAGCTTCCATCGGGACCCCTTGGTTGTAGCTCGATTGCTGAGCAAACCGGTGCAGGTTGTACCTCATAAAAAGTGCAGTCTCACTTTGCCTGAACACCAAGTAACCCGGCCGAATGGAATAGAGATGGAGGATTTCCCGAGCCTTCAATATGGAAGCCCCATCTTTAAAATCATCGCGTAGCGATACTACTGACTTGGTGGTCTCCGAGCCTATTGTTATGACCTTATCCACGAAGGAAACCTTCGCCCCGACCAGATGTGGACGAAGGAGCAGCCCCCGAGACTCCCGCGGGGGTGCAACCACAATTGAAGCGCCGACCAACCGCATGACTTTCGGGAGTCTATATTTCTCAAAGAACGGAGGAATCTTATGGGCGCCGAACACCCCTTGCACGTGCATCTCCATCCAGGAGGTGAAATAGTGCATCGGGAAGTTAGCAAGCTGCACCCCAGGCTCACTAGCGTCCGCCGCTACGCTAAGTCCGTTATAAAGATAAGCCAGCCCGGCGATTCCTACCGATAACTGCAAACCAGCCACCATCCGATGCGCTGGGTAAAAGATGGAGGGCCGCATGTGGCGCGGGTGCGTAGGGAGCGCAAAGCTGCACAGCCACAAGCCCAGGAACCCTATAAAAAAGGTCTCCTCATCCAAGCCCAGGACGGCAATTTCTGAAAAAGGGACGACTGCGGCACTGGGGAGGTAAAAGTCTTGGTGGTCATCCTCCGATGTGGGTCGGCGAGCCAAACCGAATCCAAAAGGGTCATCGAGCCGGGCAAACTTCTCGCCCTGCTCCGATAGAAACGCCGGGCGAACGAAGCGAGCAATAAAATCTGCGAAACTGACGCCCCGGTCGCCCGATTCCAGATGGAGTCCTTCATAGAGCTCCAACACCTTCACCAAGCCTGGATACTGATGCTGAATGGCGTTCTCCGGAGTTAGGTCAAACACCAACGGCTTGGTAGTAAAGACGTATTCATCAGGAGGGAGCAACTCCTCGTAATGCTCCCCCCTCATTGGCAAACCCGAGAGTTCGGCAAACTCCTCTAAAGAAATAGAGACCTCCCTATCCGTCATCAAGAAAGTATGAGTGGGGATATTCCATTGCTCGATAAAAGCCTTAATCCACCACGTTTGAGGGGAAGGATATTCGAAGAGCGAAACGTAGATGGCCGAATACAAACCGATCTTCATCAAATGAGTCCTTTTAGCCGATAAGATCTATCGGGCCCACTGCAAGTATCCGGTAGGCGGTCGTGGCACCAATCCAATATTGTAGGCCTGTCTCCAAGGGCGTGCTTCACCCTGACAGATGCGCCTCCCTAAAATATCTATTGCCGGCGGCGGCTGCACGGGAATAGCACCAATTGCGAGTTGGAGGAGGTCATCCGAATTCCAATTTTTAATCTCCACGGCATACTTCACCGGGGGTTTGTCCGCATAGGAGATTGAAGTTATGGGCTCAGACGGCGTGGCGAAACTAAAACTGCGACGACCCTGGATGATTTCATTGTACCACTTTCCCCACAAGTGAAGATTTTTGTACTCGGGGTCATGGTCCTTAATAAGAGCGAACACCACCCGGTTCACTGGTGCATGGGGAAACCCTCCCTCCGAGCGAACAAATGGGAAAGACAGGTTGGCAGACATGTTTCCTGTAGAAAGACAAAAATAACCGTTAGTGTTCCCACACTTGGCACTTGAAAATCTCACACCACACTGCAATGCAGTGGGTAGGAGACCAAAGGGGGACCCACGAAATCTGGATGACGGTGCATCATTTAATAAGACAATCCCATCATTAGATGAGACTGTCAATTCATGAAAAAGATCTCCAAGAGAATATCTTCATTGATGGGAAATCCTTAGAGACAAGGAGAAATCTCCTCTTTTAGAGCAAAGCTCTGTCACAGAGTGACATTTGTCAAACTCTGGTCTCAGGGGAACAAGATTCCTTAAAAGAGCATAGCTCTGTGGTAATAAGGGAAAGATCCATCAAATTTTTTTTTTAACACTTAAAAGAATTAAAATTTTAGAATCTTGAAAAATCCATGAAAACTTATAAAAAAATCTTCATTTTTCAGATCTAAAAAGATCTACATTTGATCCAAGAGCAAAGCTCTGTTCATGGGTTAAAACCCATGGACAAGATCTCTGTGGATCTGTAAGTTTTGAGAGCAAGGCTCTGTTGATCAAACCCTAAAGGGGTTTTCTTTAGATCAAAGATCTATAAGAGCAAGGCTCCGTTAATTAAGTTTAATTTAATTTAAATTACCTAGAGTGATTCTGAGTTCTGAACTTTGAAGTTCTTGGGGGAAAGAACAAGAGCAAGGCTCTGAAAGTTCTTAAGCAAGAGCAAGGCTCTGAGAATAAAAAATTCTTGAAAGTTGTAAAGAATTTTCTAAGGACCAAAGGTCCTATTTATAGGCGCCTGCGCCCCTTCAACTTATCAGTTGATCCAAAGGCTGGGATCTTGCCACCGCTGCACTCACGTGCGCGCCACGTGAGCGCAACAGTGGGGGGCATTTGTTTCCCCCAATCAGAGCAAGGCTCTGTTTGAATTTCAAAAAAATTCAATTCAAATTTTGAAGCAACGCTTCAGATTCTCTGCGCTGTGCGCAAAGCGCCACGTGTCAGAAGTTGATGCGTCAGCACAGCGCCCGAGGCAGTGCGGATAAAACCATATTTACAGCACAGCGCGGACTTGCAAAAACAAATTGACGCGCTGGAGGAATACAACCAGAAGGCACGGACTTCCATTACATTCCAAGAGTTCCTCAATCACGTCTTTCAAGAGGAAGATGAGGGAGAAAGTTCATCTGATGAATCTGAAGAATGCGTGACGAGTTGTCATGTGATTTCCCATTAGTTCATGGACGATGAGGAGACCCCTTGCACTGAAAACCTGGGAGCAGATCCTGAACCAAAAATTCTGGAGCTATCAGATGAAATGATTGACGTGTTCCTTAACGAAGCTAGATTGAAAAGTAAGGCTGATCGAGAACACGAGACGGCTATATTTGAAAGGGCCAAGCGCTAGCGACTTGATGAAAGAGCTGAGACGATCCCACTGGAGCAAAATGCCTCCACCGTTGACAAAAGCCAATTCAAGATAAGGAAAAGGTTTGCTAAGGCCATATCAATGGGCATGAAGCTACCATCCTCTGAAGGAAACATCACCGGTGAATTGGAAATGCACCCCTCCTATTGCTTATATCATCAGAAGGTTTCGCACCCCACTCAAGAGTGCAAAACTTTCGATAGATGGTGGCAAGGATACGTTGCTCATCAACAGCACCTTAAACGGGAAAAGCGTAAAACTCGTCGGGAGCAAAGAAATACGACCGAAGAGCTTAAAAGAACTACCGGCGATTGTCGCGTGGTTAACACCGGCAGGTCACAAGTTGTAAGTCCACGTTGCGACCCCCGGTTCTTACGGGGAGGCGGAAACGGTATAAAATCAAAATTTTAACGCAAGAGGCAACATGGACTAAGCTAGGTCGGGATCTTTACCTAAACTAAAACTAGCAAACTAAGCTAAAGATATTTAGCTACTCGGATGAAGATGGTTATACCTAAACTTGAACTCCTTCTCTTCAAGCTCCGATGGTGGTTCGATGGCTCCTTCTCGTTGTCTCCGTACGCCGAAGATAGATCCACTTGAAAGCTCCAACCTTTAGCTCCTTCTTCGTTCTTTGAAGAAACTAGTTCACTTGGTTTGCTAAACCTAGTGAACTAGAATGAGTAGAGATGATTTAGAATGTGATTTTATCTATGGTTCTTGATTCTCAACTCATGAGACAAGAGAACCATAGATCAAGAGAGGGAGCAAGAGGTTGAGGGTGAGAGCAAGAGAAGAGCTCAAGAACAAGAGAGAGAATGAGCAAGAAAGAATGAGCAACAAAGAATGAGCAACTCTTTTGTCTTTCACCCTCTCATAATCCAAAGTGATCATAACTCATCATATCAAAAAAGTCTTATGTGATGGTTAGAAGCAACCATAACCTTATCATGTCATGCACTCATTTTACTCAAATGAGCAAGCAAGAAAAAGTCTTTGGCATGAAATGATAACCATGGTTATCATGATGGTCAACTAGTCAAGCCTAGTCAACCGGTCAACAAGTCAACAAAAGTCAACAAGTCAACAAAGTCAACAAGTCAACAAAAGTCAACAAGTCAACAACCATATCACCATAATACTTAATTAATATAATAGTTAATCACATATCATATTCTCATTAGGGTTGAGCATAAAGTCAAATAGTCAACGGTCAACAACCCTAATGAGAATCCGCAGCCTCTACCTCCCTGTCAACTGTGCATACACACCCGCATCCGCGTTCCGAGGAACACGAATGCAAACTGGATAAATCCAATCCCATAAGGTACACTAGGATCTGGCTTAAACCAAAGCCCGCTAGTGTAAACTGTCCGGACACTGTACGTGCACAAGTGCACGGATGTGACCGAACCCTGTCGCAAAACCATGCGACCTGTCGCAATACCATGCGACCTCTACTCTTTTGTCTAAAGGCGAAAAGCTTTCTGTGTGGGACTCTAAAGACTCGACACTACGCTGGCAGTGGGTTTAACCACAGACCGCAAGCGGCACTAGCTGTGCGTAACGGTCCCCAGGTAATGCCGACAAGAAGACCGACGAGGCGAAACCCATCTGAACTCCTACTGAGCCTGAGTGTGACATTCTCCGTACAGTCCGGTCTGTTCGTCTGATACATCGCATGGCGGGCCTAGGGGGCGGTAAACGTCAGTCCCCCAATAGCGGTACAAGTCGTGCCGGAGTGAAGCCCAATACACCCTGAGATAACACTGGAAACCTACCAGTATATCTCGTTTGCCCTGGCCAGGGACTACTCGTGTAATGGCTCTCCTAGACACAGCGCGATGTCAACCCCCAATACCGGGAGAGACGAATCCTGTCTAACCGTCACTGCCTCCAAGTGCTTCGGGACTGCACCCAACCACTACCTGTTTGCACGACTCCTTTGAGCCGTGGTAGGGTAGTGATCAAAGTACAGTGGGAACACACTCGAGGCGGAGTGACAGTGTCAAGTCAGCGGACTAAGCTGTACTCATGTCACCTGGGAACTGATAACTGACGATAGGTATAATACCAACTAGTCAGTTCCCGACGAGTCCTGTCCAGTGTACCCGTAACCTAACGAGCACCCGCATACTATCTCAAGTACGACGTACTGACGGCTGTGGGACAGACCGTCTCCCACACTGGGATGAGAAGCGCATGCGCTGGTCTACTCCGGAGTATCGATGCCCTGTCTCGATAGTCCTGCGACCAGGGACCTGCATAAGGATGTGCTTATAGATTACCCAGCCCCACTAGTGTGACGGCCATCACATCGCTGGTAATCAAGCAAAGATCCTAAGGGCTCTACTAATGTGTATAGGCGATATACAAAAATAAACACATGTACACATTGAAGTAGAAACAAACCAAGTAGCATACTGCTATTTTGAGCAAGATTGTATATACAAGGTGAATATCCCAAGCATCCATTAAGTAATATACAAACTAGTATGATACAGTAATGGCCTCTAAGGCATATACACTAACAATCTCCCACTTGCACTAAGGCCATGTACTGGCGTATCGAAGACCTATCATCTCGATCAGCCGCTCGAACTGAGTCTGGGGCAAGGCCTTGGTGAATGGATCTGCAGTGTTGTCTTCTGAAGCGACTCTCCGAACCTCGATCTCCTGGCGATCCACGATCTCCCTGATCAGGTGATACCGCCTCAAGATGTGCCTGGATCTCTGATGGGACCTGGGTTCCTTCGCTAATGCTATAGCCCCGTTGTTGTCGCAATACAGAGGTATTGGATCAACAATGGACGGAACCACCTGAAGTTCTTTCAAGAACTTCCTCATCCAGACAGCTTCTTTTGCGGCATCAGATGCTGCGATGTATTCCGCTTCCATCGTCGAGTCTGCAACGGTTTCCTGTTTGGAACTCTTCCAACACACCGCCCCTCCATTGAGGGTAAAGACAAAACCTGACATGGACTTGGAATCATCCTTGTCACTCTGGAAGCTGGAGTCAGCAAAGGCCTCGATCTGGAGGTCTTTTCCGCCATACACCAAGAACATCTCCTTAGTCCTTCTCAGGTACTTGAGAATGTTCTTTACCGCTATCCAGTGTTTCTCCCCAGGGTTAGACTGATACCGGCTTACCACACTCAGTGCATAAGCTACATCCGGTCTGGTACACAACATCGCATACATTATAGAGCCTACCGCAGAAGCGTAGGGTATAATAGACATGCGATCCCTCTCCAAATCAGTCTTGGGAGACATCTCTTTAGAGAGGGTGATCCCGTGACAAGCCGGTAGGTTACCGCGCTTGGAATCTTCCATACTGAACCTCTTCAGTATGGTGTCGATGTACCTGGACTGTGAAAGTCCTAATATCCTCTTGGATCTGTCACGGTAGATCCGGATACCCAGAATGTATGAGGCATCACCCAGGTCTTTCATGGAGAACCTGTGTGACAAGAACCCCTTGACAGATTGTAGCATAGGAATGTCATTTCCTATTAAGAGAATGTCATCCACGTATAAAACGAGGAATACTACAGTTCTCGCTACAAATCTACTATAGATGCATGGTTCATCTGGATTTTTGATAAAGCCAAATTCTTTGACCGTCTCATCAAAGCAGATGTTCCAACTCCGCGATGCCTGCTTTAGTCCATAGATGGACTTAAGCAACTTGCACACCTTTCCGCTGCTCCCACTCTGAATGAAACCCTCTGGCTGGTCCATATAGACACACTCCTCTAAATTTCCATTTAAAAAAGCTGTCTTTACGTCCATTTGCCAGATCTCATAATCGTGGAAGGCAGCAATGGCAAGAAGGATCCGAATGGATTTCAGCATGGCTATTGGAGAAAAGGTTTCGTCGTAGTCCAAGCCAGGTCTTTGACGAAAACCCTTTGCTACCAGCCTAGCATTATAGGTCTCAACCTGTCCATCTACACCAATCTTCCTTTTGAAGATCCACTTGCATCCTACGGGTTTTACCCCGTCTGGAGCAATGTCCAACGTCCATACCTTGTTGGTGTACATGGACTCCATTTCGGTCCGCATTGCATCCAGCCATTTCACTGAGTCAACGCTCTGAACGGCCTGCTGGAAGCTAGTAGGCTCATCATAATCTATGATGCAATCCTCTCTATCCCCGTCTATGAGAAAACCGTAGTATCTCTCGGGCGGATGAGACTGCCTACTACTCCTGCGGAGCGGCGTAGGAATGTCCTGTTCTATTGAACCCTCTGGTTCCACCAAGCTTTCAGTAACAGTCTGTGGTTCTGGAATTTCTTCCAATTCTACTGCGCTCCCACTTATTTCTTTTTCTATGAACTGGTGTTCTAGAAAGTGGGCATGACGAGAAACAAGAACTTTTTGTTCCTCTTCACAGTAGAAGAAATATCCCTTGGAATTCTTTGGATATCCCACAAACTTGCACAGTACTGAGCGTGCCTCGAGCTTGTCCGCATGCTGCTTTTTGACAAAAGCTGGACTTCCCCATATCTTAATGTGATTAAGATGGGGTCTCTTCCCACACCACATCTCAAATGGCGTGGTAGGCACAGTCTTAGTGGGAACTCGGTTCAAAAGGTATGCGGCTGATTCTAGTGCATACCCCCAGAATGATCGCGGTAACTCAGCGTTACTCATCATGGACCGCACCATATCCAATAGGGTGCGGTTCCGTCTCTCCGATACACCGTTATGTTGCGGGGTGTATGGAGGAGTAAGCTGAGAGAGAATTCCGTTCTCTTTTAAATAGTCCAGGAACTCGGCACTTAAGTATTCTCCACCTCGATCCGATCTTAGAATCTTAATACTTTTGCCGGTCTGTTTCTCTACTTCATTCTTATACTCCTGGAATTTTCCAAAGGCCTCGGACTTATGTTTCATTAAGAAGACATAACCGTACCTTGAGAAGTCATCCGTAAAAGTAATGAAGTAAGAATGTCCGCTTCGGGCATGTGTAGACATTGGACCGCACACGTCACTGTGTACGAGTCCCAAGAGCTCGCTCGCTCTTACTCCATGTCCAGTAAACGGAGTCTTTGTCATCTTTCCTTTGAGACAAGATTGACAAGTGGCATATGATTGATATTCGAACGCATTCAAATATCCTTCTGTATGCAACTTAGTCAACCTTCTCTCATTGATGTGACCCAATCTACAATGCCATAAGAAAGTCTGATTTATTTCTGGAGACTTTCTTTTGTGTGTATTCTGGACATTAAAAATCTGTGGTTGGTTTAACACGTATATACCATTACTCAATGTACCTGACCCAATCAGAACTTGATTAAGGTGAATGTTTACAACATTACTTACAAACGCAAATTCATAACCTTCTTTAGAAACTAAAGATACAGAAATGATATTACAAGTTGCGTTGGGTACAAAAAAGCAATTACGCAAAACCAAAACATGTCCATCTGACATTCCCAGGTGATAGTCCCCCACGGCTTTAGCATCCATGCTAGCTCCGTTCGCAACTCTGAGGGTCATATCACCTGCCTTCAAAACCCTACGGTTTCTCAACGCCTGCAAAGAATTACAGATATGAGATCCTGATCCGGTATCCAATACCCAGGAAGTAGAGTTTATTGAAAGACAGTTTTCAATAACATACACACCTGAAGCTGAAGCTGCAACTTGCTTCAATTCCTGTGTTCTGGCCTTCCAGGCCCTGCAATCATTCTTCCAGTGTCCTTTCTTATGACAATAGAAGCATTCTTCCTTATCCACAAGCTTCCCCGCTATCTTTGTTGCTTTACCTTTTCCCTTCGTATCCACTTTACTAACACCGTCCCTTGGTTTGGCGGGGGCCTTCTTCTTCTTTCCCTTGGCTTTCGCCTTGGACCTAGAAGAAGATGATCCTCCTACAAACAAAGTGGATGTTTCCCTACCTTTCTGTAGGGTGCCCTCTGTGCTCCTCAGCATGTTGAGGAGCTCTGAAAGTTCAACCTCTTTTTCTTGTAGGTTGAAGTTCAGTATGAACTGGGCGTAAGTGGAAGGAAGGGACTGGAGAACTATATCCGTATATAGCTCACTCTCTAATGTGATCCCTAGGTCAGCGAGCTCCTCAATGTAGCCGATCATCTTTAGCACGTGCTCGGCTACTGATGATCCGACGGCCATTCTTGTCGAAAATAACTTTTTCGACGCTTCGTATCTTGCGATACGTGATTGCTCTCCATACAGTTCTTTTGTATGGAGCAATATGGACTCCATATCCATATTCTCATGCCTCCTCTGATGTTCGTTGTCCATCGAGGCAAGCAGGAGGCATTTGGCCTTCGCGCTATCAATCTCCCAAGTCTTACGGATTTCCTTATCCGCGACGCTGGAAGTTGGACCAGGGACAGGGGGAGCTTTGGTGGTAAGAAGATACCCCAGCTTGTCATAAGTGATTGCTATCTTGACATTCCTGAGCCAATCTTTGTAGTTTGGCCCTGTCAGTTTGTTTTTATCTAGGAGTAACTTAAGTCCAGTCATGTTGATTGGTCGCTGCAATTAGGAGAGAGAAGAAGAAACACTCAGCATGATGCTCTTGCAAGTTTAGAGTGGTTTTTAGTTTGTCTAAACAGGATGGCTCCCACTGTTTCTCGAATCCCTCCTCAAACCATAAAGGAAGAATTAGTCAGGATCAATCCCACCGTACAATACTTGCTTAACCGTTCAGCCAGGCCGGTGTCGGTACTTCGAGGGAGGTTTTCCAACGCTTTCGCGAAGTTCCTTAATTAAAGAACCTCTTTTCCCTAGGGGCGTAGCCCCGCTAACACCTTTCTAGGCACCTACTAGGTTTATAGCATTGATCGTTAAGTGAGAAATTTCCCGAGGAGTAGCATATACTCACAGTAGGATCGGGATCCAAATATCATTGCGTGACGAAACTGAAGGAATCCTACCAGAATCATCACACTCCAAATGGTATGCAAATCTAGCAAGTTTCAGTACTTATGAAACTCCCGATGTGGATTTTTGCCCCATGCTCTTATGACCTTGACTTTGGCCAAAATATCATAAGTCACATGTCAAGTTCTACCAGTCATTATCCAGGTTAATTTGGATCCATCCGTACCTACCCTTGACTTTGGCCAAAATGGCAGTACGACTGTCCCAAACCAACGCATCTATCTATGCTACACATGAACACCCAATAGCTACCAATCACTGTGCCTTGACTTTGGCCAACATACACAGCTTGAATACTATTGACTATTCATGTGAAACGACGGAGGGCTACGGATGGTTTTGGCAAAACCGTGAACGTAGTGAACTTGATATGGTCGATGGAATGAGATAGCTTTTAAAAGGAGTGGCTCAAGCTCCGCATTTAAAAGTTGTTTTTGAAAAGAACCGAGTGGTTTTTCGAAAGTGTTCCAACGACTTTAACTTGGTTTATTATCTTGCATTAGTTCTTTTAATGCGTGATATTCTTGCATTAGTTCTTTTAATGCGTCCCATCATTTAATCCTACCATTGCAGAAAACAACCAAAATATGACGTACGCTTATGCCATTCGCATTCGCCACGGGGCCCCGTCATTACCCGTTAGGTTACTTAACTAACGACAGAGCGGGGGCTGGGCTAGCGCGTCTGTAAAACATAAGCAACGCCTAAATAATATCATATATAGATATACTGCAATGATAAACATTTCAGATCACAGATAAATACATTGGATATACTAGGAATCTGTAATTTGTACGAGCCTGTAACAAAAACAGATTACACGGTCGCGGTGAATAGCCAAAACCCCACCCAAGACCCCTACGGGTGCGGCAAACTACCCGCCAAGTACCCGAAGCGTAGCAACCTCCCTCATCTCCATGAGTAGGCCACTCGACACTTCGGCATACCCGGTAGTTTGTGCACCCCTCCATGGGTCTATCCTAGGAGCAAAAACAGTAAAAAGAAATTATACAATGACGGCTACAACCCCGACCCGGTTGTGCGGCCATACAAATAATTATTACATCAATTTACAAATTTACATGAATTGCAAGAAAAAAAAACTCTCGTCTCACAACCCCCGGCTATTCACCCGCGACAATCCAACATATTTATATACACATTCCAGCACATTACAGATCATGTATAACCCCGACTAATCGACTTATAGCGATTAGCCGACGTTCAATACATGCAAACATCACAGATATAACCATCATAGTCAAAGTGCGGTGAAGTTCGGAAAAATACGGAATTATAGGACCCCAAAAGGAAATTTCTTTTCTGGAAAATCTGGGCACATATAATATATTCCAAAAATCCCAAAACCAACACAGACACACACTGCACGAAAAACGATGCACAGAAGACGACAAAGCGCGGCGCTTCCGCGGCGGATGCCTAGCTCGCGCGGCGGATTGGCGGCGGTTTGGAAGAATTACTGTATCGTTTTTCTTGGGTGTTCACACAAAACCCTGAGCCGAATTTACAAGTGTAAAGTTTTTCATTTTGAGCCAAAAAAAATTCAACAGAAACTCAGTTTTTGTAAAAGTTTGGTTTTTGGATTTTTCCGGTTCCGAACTTCGTTACACTTCACTACCAAGCTAGTTTAAGTTTAGTTAGGCTCTGATACCACTGTAAGTCCACGTTGCGACCCCCGGTTCTTACGGGGAGGCGGAAACGGTATAAAATCAAAATTTTAACGCAAGAGGCAACATGGACTAAGCTAGGTCGGGATCTTTACCTAAACTAAAACTAGCAAACTAAGCTAAAGATATTTAGCTACTCGGATGAAGATGGTTATACCTAAACTTGAACTCCTTCTCTTCAAGCTCCGATGGTGGTTCGATGGCTCCTTCTCGTTGTCTCCGTACGCCGAAGATAGATCCACTTGAAAGCTCCAACCTTTAGCTCCTTCTTCGTTCTTTGAAGAAACTAGTTCACTTGGTTTGCTAAACCTAGTGAACTAGAATGAGTAGAGATGATTTAGAATGTGATTTTATCTATGGTTCTTGATTCTCAACTCATGAGACAAGAGAACCATAGATCAAGAGAGGGAGCAAGAGGTTGAGGGTGAGAGCAAGAGAAGAGCTCAAGAACAAGAGAGAGAATGAGCAAGAAAGAATGAGCAACAAAGAATGAGCAACTCTTTTGTCTTTCACCCTCTCATAATCCAAAGTGATCATAACTCATCATATCAAAAAAGTCTTATGTGATGGTTAGAAGCAACCATAACCTTATCATGTCATGCACTCATTTTACTCAAATGAGCAAGCAAGAAAAAGTCTTTGGCATGAAATGATAACCATGGTTATCATGATGGTCAACTAGTCAAGCCTAGTCAACCGGTCAACAAGTCAACAAAAGTCAACAAGTCAACAAAGTCAACAAGTCAACAAAAGTCAACAAGTCAACAACCATATCACCATAATACTTAATTAATATAATAGTTAATCACATATCATATTCTCATTAGGGTTGAGCATAAAGTCAAATAGTCAACGGTCAACTGTCAACAACCCTAATGAGAATCCGCAGCCTCTGCCTCCCTGTCAACTGTGCATACACACCCGCATCCGCGTTCCGAGGAACACGAATGCAAACTGGATAAATCCAATCCCATAAGGTACACTAGGATCTGGCTTAAACCAAAGCCCGCTAGTGTAAACTGTCCGGACACTGTACGTGCACAAGTGCACGGATGTGACCGAACCCTGTCGCAAAACCATGCGACCTGTCGCAATACCATGCGACCTCTACTCTTTTGCCTAAAGGCGAAAAGCTTTCTGTGTGGGACTCTAAAGACTCGACACTACGCTGGCAGTGGGTTTAACCACAGACCGCAAGCGGCACTAGCTGTGCGTAACGGTCCCCAGGTAATGCCGACAAGAAGACCGACGAGGCGAAACCCATCTGAACTCCTACTGAGCCTGAGTGTGACATTCTCCGTACAGTCCGGTCTGTTCGTCTGATACATCGCATGGCGGGCCTAGGGGGCGGTAAACGTCAGTCCCCCAATAGCGGTACAAGTCGTGCCGGAGTGAAGCCCAATACACCCTGAGATAACACTGGAAACCTACCAGTATATCTCGTTTGCCCTGGTCAGGGACTACTCGTGTAATGGCTCTCCTAGACACAGCGCGATGTCAACCCCCAATACCGGGAGAGACGAATCCTGTCTAACCGTCACTGCCTCCAAGTGCTTCGGGACTGCACCCAACCACTACCTGTTTGCACGACTCCTTTGAGCCGTGGTAGGGTAGTGATCAAAGTACAGTGGGAACACACTCGAGGCGGAGTGACAGTGTCAAGTCAGCGGACTAAGCTGTACTCATGTCACCTGGGAACTGATAACTGACGATAGGTATAATACCAACTAGTCAGTTCCCGACGAGTCCTGTCCAGTGTACCCGTAACCTAACGAGCACCCGCATACTATCTCAAGTACGACGTACTGACGGCTGTGGGACAGACCGTCTCCCACACTGGGATGAGAAGCGCATGCGCTGGTCTACTCCGGAGTATCGATGCCCTGTCTCGATAGTCCTGCGACCAGGGACCTGCATAAGGATGTGCTTATAGATTACCCAGCCCCACTAGTGTGACGGCCATCACATCGCTGGTAATCAAGCAAAGATCCTAAGGGCTCTACTAATGTGTATAGGCGATATACAAAAATAAACACATGTACACATTGAAGTAGAAACAAAGCAAGTAGCATACTACTATTTTGAGCAAGATTGTATATACAAGGTGAATATCCCAAGCATCCATTAAGTAATATACAAACTAGTATGATACAGTAATGGCCTCTAGGGCATATACACTAACACAAGTGCCTACATTCGGGTGCGATTCTGATGAGGAGCTAGAACTTGCCCCTCTCTTTAAAGAGTCCACTTCGGGAAAAGAAGAAGAGCCGAAGGTCTGCGAAAATATTCGGCTGCGGAATCGGACGCTGCCTGAAAAGAACCTCGGACCCTCAAACAGAAAAGATAAAGGGAAAGAAAAGGTCTCTGAAGATATCGTCTTAGATGACCAAGTGGTGGAGGAGCTAAGCGCTAGGGACCCACCAAAGAAAAATAAAGTTGATTACAACGTTCTAGCGCACTTGAGAAAACTACTCTCACAGCTCAGCATTCTCGATGCCCTTTTGCTATCAAAAGAGGTGAGAGATTCATTGATCAAGGCACTACAAGATCCGGAACAATTCCAAGCTTGCCTGGCCGAGGAAAAGATGAAGGATGAATTGGAGGAAGTGCACACGGCTGATGTCACTTTCGGCGACGAGGACCTTCTCCTTGGGACGTGCGAGCACAATCGCCCCCTCTATGTCTCAGAATATTGTCATGATATAAAGATAGGCAAAATCCTGATCGACAATGGATCCTCCGTTAATCTCCTCAATGTGCGGGTCTTAAAAGAAATCTGCATGAGCGTCCAGCACCTTGCTCCGGACAAGATTACCATTTCCGGGTTCGACTCCCAGTCATCAAGAACTCTTGGGTCTGTAATACTGACGCTACGCTTCGGGCTACTCGTCACGGACATTAAGTTCCACGTCATAGACGCCAAGACATACTACAACGCTCTGCTCGGCCGACCGTGGTTACACGAGTACAACATCATCCCTTCTACACAACATCAGTGTATGAAGTATTCTAAGGATGGTCTCGAGTATACCGTGGCGGGAGAACTGAACCCGTTCTCTATGAATGAGGTCCGCAAATATGAAGATGCCAAATACTTCTTACCAGATTTCGAAGACACGGAAAGGTGTCACAAGCCGAAGAACAAAGCTAATGCCACCATCCCTGTCTTCGGCAGTGATACTGAAGAAGAAGAGGAGATAGTGTATTCGGGTCCACCCCAACACAACAAGCCAGGACCGTCCACTCCTACGTTGGTCTTTGGTAGCGACTCGGAAGATGAGATCTATGCTGTATTCTCTGCTCGACCTTCAATACGAACGTCCGCTGACGAAGACCAAAGTCTACAAGTAGCCATGGTGCCGCTTAAACACCGTAAGGAACTGGATGCACTCGATATTTACAATGTAGAAGAGCTGCAAACGTTCTATATCCCTCCCAGGCGAGAAAGTGAAAAAGCAATTCTATTCTACCGATCTGAAGAAACCAAAGTGGAAAGAGAAATCTAGCATGGCGCGGATCCTACGCTCGACAGGCTCCAGCCTATCCGTCTTCCCAGATATTATACGGAAGGTTTGAAGAGGCTGCTAAAGCGTCACGGGATATCCTTCAAGCAGACCGTTCGAAAAGCCAAGTTCTATGATAAAGTCTGGAACGTTCCCGGGACTCAACGCAAACTGTCTAACGGGAGAATGGAAACAAGAGGGCTTGGATACATCCGGTCAAAGAAACGGGAGTTACTACACGGTTGCTACGTTGTGTATGACTTTGATGAAGAAGCGGATGCTCAATGGGAGGACGCTAATCCTGAACCAATAAAAGTTCCAAATGCAAAAGTGCCCAATCCGTCGTTCGAAGAACAAATGGACAAGCTTATAAAGGAAGCCGGTCAAAAAGTCCGAGACGACCATAACCGCGAAATGACCATCTACGAGAAAGCCAAAACGCAACGCCTCCTCCGACAGGCCGTGAAAAATGAAAATGCCGCTCCTTGTCAACCTGTTATAAAAAAAGCTCGACGCAGAGGCATAAATAAGTCCAAACGCGAAAAAGGCGCTCAACAGCAACGAAGCGCGGCTAAGAAGCCACGCAAACAGGAGTCGAGCGTTATTGATCTAACCCTTATGAAGAAAATGAGTCGAGCGTACTCGTTTCCTCGTGACAAGACGAAGAAGATACTTGACCTCACTCTAAAACATCAGATGCTTACACTGCCGGAGTCTAAACACCCCGACCAAGCAGGCGAGGTCTCACACCCAGACTATTGCTTTTATCACCGAGCGGTAGGGCATCCTCTCGAAGACCGCTTCACCTTC
Source organism: Agapanthus africanus (assembly GCA_030015575.1). Lineage (NCBI taxonomy): Eukaryota > Viridiplantae > Streptophyta > Magnoliopsida > Asparagales > Amaryllidaceae > Agapanthus > Agapanthus africanus. Next base: position 967,429,341 of record CM057338.1, read on the forward strand.
AAGAATTGGGTCGAAGATCAGTATCGGCTTGGCAAGTTCGCTCTGTCTGACAAGTGGAGGGTAGCGCCACCACAGAAGCACGAACCCAAGGCCGCGGAAGAAGAACCAGTTCCACATTGGGATTGGAAGCGAATCCGTACTTATCACATGATAACGATATCAAAAGAAGAGCCCGAGGACATGGATGACCTTCCCTGGTGCTTCGAAAACAGCAACGACGAGGTAATCTCAGAATTTCCCCCAGAGCCAAAAGAGCTGGAAGATAGAATTCATGCCACTGTAGATAACCTTAAGAAAATTGAGTTGGGAACGGCAAATGACCCGCGACCGACATTCATCAGCGAGCTGCTATCTGAAGAAAGGGTGGCTGCGTTAAAGGACGTGCTTCTACAGCATAGAGATTGCTTCGCGTGGAACTATTTCGAAATGCCGGGACTAGATCCAGAAATTGCTGTGCATAGATTGGCGATATCCCCGGACATCAAGCCAGTCAAACAGGCGCCGAGGAGAATGCGGCTCGAGCTTGAGATGAGCATCAATGCTGAGGTCAAGAAGCTGATCGACTCTGGCTTCATCCAGGAAGTTCAATACCCTGAATGGATCGCCAACATCGTCCCGGTGATGAAGAAAAATGGGACAGTGCGCATATGCGTAGACTTCCGAGATCTTAATAAAGCTTGCCCGAAGGATGATTTCCCAGTGCCAGTCACCGAACTGATGATAGACAATACGTCCACTCATGAGGTTTTCTCCTTCATGGACGGCTCGTCAGGATATAATCAGATAAAAATGCATCCCGAAGACAAGAAGCACACAGCCTTCAGGACCCCTTTGGGAATATTTTGTTACAAGATGATGCCCTTCGGTCTAAAGAACGCCGGTGCCACCTACCAAAGGGCCATGACGAAGATCTTCGATGACCTTATACACGAAATCGTCGAATGCTATATCGACGATCTCATGGTTAAAAGCAAATCATACGGGGAACATCTCGAGCATTTGAAGACCGTATTTCAACGCCTTCGGCAATATAACCTGAAGATGAACCCTCTCAAGTGTGCATTCGGAGTTTCCTCGGGCAAATTCCTGGGATTCATCGTCCGGCATCGAGGCATTGAGATAGATCCGTCAAAGATCAAAGCGATCATGGAAATGCCTCCGCCAAAGACCCTCAAACAACTGCGGTCTCTCCAAGGGAAGCTCGCGTATATACGGCGATTTATGGCTAACCTTTCAGGCAAGTGCCGTCCTTACAGCCACCTGATGAAGAAGGGAACCCCGTTCGCCTGGGACCAAAAATGCCAAAGCGCGCTAGACGAGATCAAACAATACCTGCAGAGCCCGCCAGTGCTGGCTGCTCCGGTCAAAGGAAAGCCCCTCATTCTTTATACAACTGCTCTCGAAGGCTCCTTAGGCGCATTATGGGTACAAGAGAACGATCAAAGGAAAGAAAGAGCACTCTACTACTTAAGTCGAGTTCTGCTGGGGGCAGAAAGCAACTACTCCCCCATTGAAAAACATTGCCTGGCGTTGATCTTTGCGATAACAAAGCTTAGACACTATGCGTTGGCGCATGAAGTCCGTCTTATTTCAAAGGTGGACCCTCTTAAATATTTAATGTCAAAGGCCATATTGACAGGACGACTTGCTAAATGGGCACTGCTCTTGATGGAGTTCTCAATAACCTATCAGCCTCTCAAGGCAGTGAAAGGCCATGCCATCGCCGACTTCCTCGCTGAGCATCCGATACCCGTCGATTCTCCTCTGAATTGCGATCTTCCAGACGAACATGCGTTTGACGCGATCGACGGTGATAATACCCGATGGGAGCTTTATTTCGACGGTGCATCTTCCGTGAAGAAGCGCAAACAAAGTACCCCTGTAATCAAATCGGGGGTAGGACTCATCTTTGTAACTCCGCAAGATGGGATAATGCGTTTTGCTTTCTCCTTAACAGAGCCGAGGACAAATAACGAAACTGAATACGAACCTTTGATAGCAGGCCTTGAGATCTCCATTGACATGGGAATTGAAAACCTCCTCATATATGGAGATTCCCGGCTAGTCGTTAGTCAAGTAAACGACGACTACCAAACATGCAAACCGGAGTTGGTGAAGTACGGGGAAAAGGTGGAACAACTGTTGTCCCAAATTCCCTCCTATACTTTGGAGAACATACCGCGTACGGAAAACAGCAAAGCAGACGCGTTGGCCAAACTTGCTAAAGAACTGGCTGACGAGAACCTTGTTGACGTTAGAATCATGGTACAAAGCCGTTGGGTGCTTGCCCCAGCAAAAATATCTCCGGAATCATCCGAAGAAAAAGGAGCGAGCGAGCAGACGACCCTGCAAGTAAAAGATTGGGAAAATACCGAGGATTGGAGAGAAGTCTTCATAGATTACTTCAAGTCCCACCGAATGCCTGAAGAAGCGTCCACAAGACATCAGCTCATGAAACGAGCTCTGTCTTTCGCCTTCGTCAACGATACTCTGTACAAGAGGTCATTTGATTCTCTGTAGCTGAGTTGCTTAGGACCTGACGAAGCGAGAAGGGTCATCCAGGAAGTTCATGACGGACTCTGCGGTTCTCACCAAGCGGGCCCAAAGATGAAGTTGAAGATCAAACGGATGGGCTACTACTGGCCCACGATGATTCAAGACTGCCTCGAATATGCAAAGCAGTGCCACTCATGCCAAATTCATGGGGACTTCATCCACCAGCATCCAAATCCACTCCATCCAACGGTGGCTAGCTGGCCGTTCGAAATGTGGGGGACTGACATAGTCGGCCCCATCGAACCAGCATCGTCCAGAGGACATCGTTTCATCCTGGCAACGACTGACTATTTCTCCAAATGGGCAGAAGCAGTACCGTTGAGGGAAGTGAAGACGGAGAATATCCTCCATTTCTTCAAGACGCACGTCATATATTGGTTTGGAACGCCATGACGGATCATCTCCGATAACGGGCCAGCTTACAGAAGCCACAAGATCAGTCGCTTCGCACAGCAGCATAATATAGACTGGAGATATTCTTCAGTTTACAATCTGTGAGCTAATGGTCTAGCCGAGGCCTTCAACAAGACCCTGACGAAGATCATGAAGAAGATGGTGTCACGAAATAAGAAAGACTGGCACGAGAAGCTGCAAGAAGCTCTCTGGGCGTATCGAACTACGTTCAAGACGGCCACGAACACAACGCCGTATGCGTTGGTCTTCGGTACGGAAGCAGTACTCCCCCTCGAGATAGAGTTACCCTCTCTGCGAGTGGCAGTACACTACGAGCTAACAGATGAAGAAAATGCTCACCTTCGGCTTGAGGAGCTTGATGCCCTTGATGAAACCCGGCTCATAGCGCAACAAAATCTGGAAGCCTATAAAGCAAAGATGACGCGCTCATATGAAAGACTGACCCGACCGAGGACATTCCGCCAAGGCGAACTTGTGCTAGTGGTCAAAAGGCCTATGATTCCCAATCGCGCCAAGCGAGGAAAATTCGAACCAAACTATGAAGGCCCGTACATCATAGATAAGGTTTACCAGGGTGGGGCCTATCTACTCATAGATATGCACGGTGAAAGGCCTTTCAGGCCAGTAAACGGTCGCTTCCTAAAGAAATACTACGCTTAATGAGCCACAGCCTAGGTCAATGATAGATGACGACGACTATGTCCGCTCGCTATCTTCCTAAGCTCAAGCTTTCTAAGCAGTAGCCAGCCTTCTCCATGACGGACCGGGACGTCCTTAAACTAATAGCGGACCGAAACGTCCTTAAAACTACTACCGCAGCATCTTTAGGCTGACGAGATGAATAAAAAAAAAGAGAAAAAGAAAATATAAAAAAAATGATGATAAAAACGGTATGTCCATAAGCAAAAGGGCACGGACGAAAACCCGAAAGGGCTCCGTGAGTAAAAACAGCAGGGCTACCGGCGAGTGTCCGTGAAAACTCGAAAGGGCGCGACCTCGTAAAAAAAATGAAGAAAATAAAAAGAATAAAAAAACGGTATGTCCATAAGCAAAATGGGCACGGATGAAAACCCGAAAGGGCTCCGTGAGTAAAAACAGCAGGACTACCGGCGAGTGTTTGTGAAAACCCGAAAGGGCGCAACCTCGTTAAAAGAAACTTATAGGGTCCTTTCGACCTTGTAAGGAGAAACCACCCGCGTGAGATCCTTACGACTCACAAGGGAGCAACACACTTAGGGATCCCCACGATTCCTAAGGAGAAAATACACTTGCGAGATCTTCACGACTCGTAAGGAGAACTCTCTTATGGGACCCTCACGGCTCATAAGATTTGAAAGTCTTAAGTTACAGAGACCTAAACCTATGCTTAAGCAACCCCCACAACTTCCAATAATGCCCTACAAGTGGTCCAATACTGACCCTTGTATACAATCTACGGGCGCAAATAAACATTTCCCTAATCAAGTCACATCCGAGACTGGGGATATGTACGCATGACGAACAACCCTTATAAGTCCTCTCGACTTACAAGGAGAAAATCCTCTTGTAGGATCCTTACGACTTACAGAGGAACAAACACTTAGGAATCCTCACGATTCCTAAGGAGAAAATACACCTACAAGATCCTCATGACTTGTAGGGAGAAATAACTTTGTGAGACCCTTACGGCTCATGAAGTCAAAAGCCTTAGTCGACAGGATCCTAACCCGGGTCGCTAAGCCACCTTTGTTTGACAGCGACAAAGACAGATGATGATTCGCTCCTGGCAATATCCCAGTTGTAGTGGTGCTGATACCGAAATCGGTATCTAATTCCAGGTTTACGGCGAAAAGCCAGTAGGCCGCACGTGCATACGAAATAGCCGAAATGATGGGGCAGCTTGCAATAAAAAGAAGCAAGTAAAGAAAGCGTATGCGTATGAAATAGCCGAAATGATTGGGCAACTCGCAATAAAAAGCAGCGAGTAAAAATAAAAAAAATAGCCGAAATGATTGGGCAACTCGCAATAAAAAGCAGCGAGTAAAAATAAAAAAAAATAGCCGAAATGATTGGGCAACTCACAATAAAAAAGCAGCGAGTAAAAATAAAATAAACAGCCGAAATGATTGGGCAATCGCGACCTTCGCGATATAAAAGCTGAAATGATAGAGCATCGTGGAAATAAAACAAAAAATAATGAATGAAAAAAAATGATGATAAAACTTTGGCCCTACAGTTAAGATCACATCGATCCCTGTATACAATCCAAGGGCGCAAACAAAGAGGGGACCATACTTTCCCAACAGGCTCCGCCAGAAAACGAAGCCAGATCTCGACGATTCATCCTAACTCCGAAGAAACCAATGTCTTCGGCAAATACCTCAACTCAGGGAAACAAACAATCCTTGACGAGAGCCTCCTGATCCGCGTCGACTCGCAGAGCAACCAGTGCCTCCGTGGGAAATTCTCGACTCGTTTCAAACCCCAAGGAAACAAATAATCCTTGGCGCTAGGGAAACAAATAATCCCTAGCAAACACCTCAACTCACGGATACAAACACTCCTTGACGAGAACCTCCTGATTCGCGTCGACTCGCAGAGCAACCAGTGCCTCCGTGGGAAATTCTCGACTCGTTTCAACACCAAGGAAACAAATAATCCTTGGCGCTAGAGAAACAAATCATCCCTAGCAAACACCTCAACTCACGGATACAAACACTCCTTGACGAAAGCCTCCTGATTCGCGTCGACTCGCAGAGCAACCAGTGCCTCCGTGGGAAATTCTCGACTCGTTTCAACACCAAGGAAACAAATAATCCTTGGCGCTAGGGAAACAAATCATCCCTAGCAAACACCTCAACTCACGGATACAAACACTCCTTGACAAGAGCCTCCTGATTCGCGTCGACTTACAGAGCAACCAGTGCCTCCGTGGGAAATTCTCGACTCGTTTCAAACCCCAAGGAAACAAATAATCCTTGGCGCTAAGGAAACAAATAATCCCTAGCAAAAAGCTCAACTCAAGGAAACAAACACTCCTTGACGAAAGCCTCCTGATTCGCGTTGACTCGCAGAGTAACCGGTGCCTCCGTGGGAAATTCTCGATCCGTTTCAACACCAAGGAAACAAATAATCCTTGGCACTAGGGAAACAAATAATCCCGAGCAAACTCCTCAAACTCAAGGAAACAAACACTTCTTGGCGAGAGCCTCCTGATTCGTGTCGGCTCGCAGAGAAACCAGCGTCTCCGCGGGAAAACTCCCGATTCGTCTCAACTTACAAGATGAAGCCTCAGGCCGCAGGGACTAAAAAACTTGCTTCCTGAACAATGGGACCCTGCAAGTCGATCTGAACGGTCTCTTGCATACTATCCACGGGTCTCACTCTCCGAAGTCAAGTTTCGACAAGGAGGGAAACAACCGCTTACGAGTCCTCTCGACTCGTAAGAGGGAGAAATTCTCTTACAAGATCCTTACGACTTACAAGAGAAAACACACTTAAGAATCCTTACGATTCCTAAGGAGAAAAACCCACCTACGAGATCCTCTCGATCCGTAGGGAGAAAAGTCTCTATGAGACCCTCACGGCTCATAAAGTTGAAAAGTCTTAAGAGGCAGATCTGAACCTGCAGCCTAAGCCATCGCTATCCTATGAAGAAATCAAGAGGCCTACTCTATTATATGCTAATTGTGACGACATGCTGAGAAAGAAGAAAAGCAACAGAAAGAGCATCCGATTTACATTTGATCAAGCGTTCAAGATACATTCATTCATGCATGGGCAAAAAGACTCAGGACAAAAGATATATAATAAAGACAAGATGGGATAAAAAAAATTTCCATTAATATTGCCCGAAGTTCTTACGGTCATAAAAACAATAAACGAAAGTTACAATGGAATAACCTCAGATCCAGGGCATGGATTGAGGAATTCAAAAGCGACCCTATCTATGACTTTCCAGGCCTCGCGGACCATCCTAGTGTGCTTTCTTTCGCAAGCACAAGCCCCAGGGTCCCCCCTGATGTCTTCCACCCCCGATAAGCAGCAAGTATGGCGGACTGTTGAAACCCTCGTGCAAGAGATCGATAAGACCGTCTCGCCGTCTCTTCGAGATAAAGTTCAACAGGTACACCGAGTGCACCTTGTCCTCAGCGGCATCCAACGCCCTAAGCGGCACGCCAGAACAGAATAGGGGAAGCGTTTCCCAGATGGCTCCCACAATAAGCTTAAGAAGGGAAGAACATCGAGGAAGCAGTGGACCATTGTATGTGTCGAAGCGGCTCATTATTTCGGCACACTCCGCATTTGTGAACTCTCGATTTTGAGAGCGGCCAAGTCGGCGGATGTCCCCATAAGAGATGATCTCGTTAAGAGCATACATATGGGCGTCCATTGTTCCTGTGAAAGAAGATCAACAGAATTAGCAGACCGACTGATTAATCGAATTCTTGTTAAAAAAAACGAGCAACGAGAGTTAAACTCCTCAAGAGCAATGCTCTACGAACGGGAGTGACTATCAAAATCCTAATAAAGGAAATTAAAAAAAAAAGTCCCCCAAGACTCTGAGATCATTATTATTAAGAAATGAGATATGATATAATCCATTAAAACACAAAATTCCATTTTTAATTTTCATTATCCATACTCAAACTCTTAAGAGTTCTTTTTTTAGATCAAAGGGATCTATGTTTTGCCAAAGATGCAAGGTTCTGTTCATGGGTCAAGAAACCCTGAAACAGATTCTTGAGGGCAAGGCTCTATTGGTGAGATCCCAAAAGGGTTTTTCTTTAGATCAAAAGATCTATGAGAGCAAAGCTCTGTTAATTAAACTTAATTTAATTTAACTTAAAATTTTACCTAAGAGGGTGCTGGGTTCTGAACTCTGAAAGTTCTTAAAAAGAAATGAGAGCAAGGCTCTAAAAGTTCTTAAACAAGAGCAAGGCTCTGAGTTTCTGAAAATAAAATTTTAAAGATAATAATCATCTGTGCAGGACCAAAGGTCCTATTTATAGACATCAAGTGCCCTTTCAACTTCCAAAGGTTGCCACAACGGTTGGAATTCTTCCACCGTTGCGCTTGCGTTGGGAACCACGCAAGTGCAACGGCGGGGGGGGGAGGGGCATTTGTTTCCCCTCAATCAGAACAAAACTCTATTTCTAAAACTGAAAAGTAAAGCACTGCTTCATAAAAGAGTCTGAACACCAAAGGCAATTTATCCTCGCAAGAATCACATGCATTTAATAATAGCAAATTAAATCATGAAATGCACAAGCACAACAGAGAGCTAAAATAAAAAGAACACTTAACAGATAATAAAATACTTAATCAAAACATTTATTTATTATTACATTTAAAAGAGATCACCAAATGTGGGATCGGAAGGACAAGGGTTTGCAAAAATAAAAAAGAGATTCCCCAGCTCCCTTTCTGCCTTCTCCACCACGTCAAAGCGGCGATCCTCCCGAGAAGAAGACATCCAACGATCATCGCCACATTCTTTGAAAAAGGTGGCAATGACAACCCGTCGAGCCCGTATCTGGCTCAGCAAGTGGAAAGAGCAGTCCCTCAGGGCTTTAGTGATCAAGAGCGCTTCGAAAAAGCTCTCGATCTTATCCTCGGCCACATCAAGCATTGCCGAGGACATCTCCACCGAAGGAGGGGGAATGTCGGCGAGCCCGAGGCAAGGATCATCTGAAGCCAAATGGAATCCGGGGGAAGAGGAGACCCCATACGAGTCGAAAGCTCGTACATTGCAGCATCGCATTGCTCGTCCGAAAAAGATGAGTCCACCAAGCGCGCAGCAAAACGGGGAACGATGTCCCGGATCGGCACTTCCCACGGTTGTCGGCGGGCGTGAGGACGGTTGCAAGCCATGATCGAAGAAGTTCTCTGAAGGTGAGAAAAGAAAAGGCTCAGCCTTGAGTTATATATAGACCCAAACACAGAAAATTCTGTGCGCAGTGGAATTATTTCCAAGACCCGGGAAATCGAAATTTCGGAGAAATACAAGTTGACTTGAAAAGAGGAGATGAAAAGATATCTCAAGTGAAGCAACGCTTCCGATTCCCCCAATCAGAGCAAAGCTCTGAAAATCTAATTTTTAATAAATGAAGCAACGCTTCAGATCCTCTGCGATGCGCGCAAAGCGCCACGTGCCAGAAGTTGATACGTCAGCACAGCGCCCGAGGCAGTGCGTCCAATCAGAGCAAGGCTCTTTAAAACAAAAAGTAAAGGAAGCAACGTTTCAGCTGCGCAAGCGCTGCGCTGCGCGACACGTGTCTGCGCAGCTGCGCAAGCGCTGCGCTGCGCGACACGTGTCTGCGCAGCTGCGCAAGCGCTGCGCTGCGCGACACGTGTCTGCGCAGCTGCGCAAGCGCTGCGCTGCGCGACACGTGTCTGCGCATGCGCTGGGGCGTTTGCGCAAAACAGAATTGAAATTTTAAAGAAATCTTTTCTGTTCTTGTTAAAACAAGAAGATTTTCTTCTGTAAAACAGAGGCCTTTGGATCAAAGATCCAACGGTGGGGAAAATTCCCCAAATCACTCAGAGAAATATCTCCTTAACAAATTTAACTAATTTATGGGCACTATAAAAAGGACCCCAGACCTCAATTCAAGAAGGGGGGAAAACATTTTTTTCTGAAAAAAGTCAAGAGCTTCAAACAGAGAGAACTCTGAGAAAATTTCAAGAAAAAGGTAAATACCTTCACGAGAGAGAAGAAATTTCTTCTAATAGATCATTGATCTAAAAACCATATCAATGATCTTTATATAAAAAACAGTGCTTTGCACTTCTTATGAACCACTGGTTCTTTAAAAACAAGAAGAAACAAAAATTTAAAAAAAAGAATAGTGCTCTGCACTTCTATGAACCATTGGTTTTTGAATCTAAAAGATTCTTAGATCATAGTGCCTTGCACTTACAAACTGCGCTGTTGCGCTCTTGGACTGGCGCAAGCCACCAGAGCGCGCCACGTGTCAGCAGCACAGGCGCAGCGCATTAGCGCAGCACACTGCACTTGCGCGACACGTGTCAGCACTACAAGCGCTTGCGCTCTCTGATGGGCGCAAAGCGCCTGATGAATGCAATGCATTTCCTAAAGGGGCAGAGCCCAATTGAGAGGTCCAATGGACCAAAATAAATGCTCTGCATTATAAAAAGGGCAGAGCCCAGTCAAAATGGGCATAAATGGCCTGAAGTAATGCTATGCAAAGGCCAAATGCAAACAAAATGTGGACCTTTTTTTTAACTGGACTTAGCCCAATTTTGGCCGTAAGTCCTTAAACTAAATTGACTGAGCACGGCTGCTCCCTAAATCAATTTACGATCGGTTCGAGGGTACATCTCCGAACTCCTCTGACGCCCATCGTTGTAATCCTTCAACGACGTCAGAGAGGTGACGGGTCCCGACGACCACACATCAATACGGACTGCGGGGTCCCTAAATTCGTGGACCGAAACGTCCTTAAACTAATATTGGACCGAAACGTCCTTAAACTAATGATGGACCACTACGTTCTTAAACTGGCGATGGACCGAAACGTCCTTAGACTAATAATGCTCTTTTGTCGGATCTAAACGATCCCGTTTAAGTTGATCTTAGCCTCAAATATGGCTAACGTATCCTTAAACATTCAAAAAGACTTTAGTCCCAAATTGGACTATAAGACCCCCAATCAACTTTGGTTCAAGGGTACATCTCCGAACTTCTCTGACACATGTCGTTGTAATCCTTCAACGTCGTCAGAGAGGTGACGGGTCCCGACGGCCATATATTAAATGGACCACTACGTCCTTAAACTGGAAATGGATCTAGACGATCCTGTTAAGTTGATCTTAGTCTCAAATCAGACTAACGTATCCTTAACGAACGTTTAAGTTGATCTTAGTCTCAAATGCGGCTAACGTATCCTTAAACTAAAAACACCAAACCCAAATCTAAGTAAATACGGATTTGGACTAATCTACGTCCTACGGGCGACGGCATTACTCAGTCTCCGTATACAATCCACGGGCAACCACAAACAAAACAAACACCCACGACACGAAGTGAAATTCTAGAGAAGGAGAAAGTTGTTACCGCGATGCGGTAGCGTAATTAACTGCAGGGGCTTGCGCCTGCAGGGAAGAGCGTCCCCACAATCAAAAACCCCTTAAGCGAGGGGGAATCTGACGAAGTCTGCTACATCGGCCGCATCCGTCTAAACCTCCGATACACGGTGCCATAAATCAACTTGGCATCTTCGGAGAGGTAGACGGATAAAACCATATAGCATCTGTCCCGAATCTCAGGCCAGACGTCCTCACGTCATCTCGGCCGCCATTCGGAGGGGAACAGTATCCTCATCAAACATTTAAGTTGATCTTAATCTAAAAATAAAGTTAACGATCCTTAAAACCAATCCAAACCCAAATCTAAGAAAATACGGATTTGGACTAATCCACGCCCCACGAGCGACAACACAAATTAGTCTCCGTATACAATCCACGGGCAACCAAAAATAAAACAAACACACACGACACAAAGTGACCTTCTGGAGAAGGAGAAAGTGGTTATCGTAACCCGATAACGTAATTAACTGCAGGGGCTTGCGCCTACAGGGAAGAGCGTCCCTATAATCAAAAACCCCTCGCAAGTAAGGGGGAATCTGACGAAATCTGCTACAACGGCCGCATCTGTCCAAACCTCCGATACACGGTGCTATAAATCAACTTGGCACCTTCGGAGAGGTGGACGAATAAATCCAAATAGCATCCGCCCCCCAGAATTCAGGCAAGACGACCTACGCGGTTTCGTCTCTGTTTTTGGCGGCAAACAGCGGGATCCTCCATTAATGGCGAGATACGCCCGTTAACGGGGGAACGCGATGGCGTGGGATGCGGGATCGTGGGGCGGCGGATATCTCGCGTATGGCGAGATTCGCGGGGCCATGTCCAGGACGCTGATGATTTGCGCTCTGGGTCGGTCGATGAGACTGAGGAAGCTGAGCTCGGCGGGAGGCTCGGAGGCGAGCGAGAGGCCGAGCAAGCATGGTTCTGTGATAGCTCGGGGGCGAGCTGGGAGGGCTGAGGAAGCTCAGCGTGCAGGAGGGCTCGGAGGCGAGCCAATGGTTATTTGTGAGACGAGCATAGGAGTGGTCTGGAAGGCCACCGAGGGTCGGGAACATCCTCGGGAGGAAGGCCCGGGACACGCCTTCAACGTACCGTTCTTACTCCTTTCTCATAAGCCTTGTGACACGTCATCTGCCACGTGTCGTGATCTGGGGAGTTCTCAGTATTGAGCATCATCATTAGCCCCTCACTCTCGCCCCGACCTATTTATGGGTCAGGTCGAGAGTGGTCTGATCGGTCACCCTAGCTAAATTCTTATTTGAGGACATCGTCGGCACGGATTTCCGGGCAATTGGTCGTATTTTTTATGACGTCAGCGGATCAAAGAAGAGATCGTGCATTGAAGATGAAGCGCCGATTCGATCGTACGTTCGTTGAGGCGCCAGGCCACGCGTCCAGCGCTGGTTGGTTGACATGACGGGCCACCGGTGTCCTTGGCGCTTGAAGGGACACGTCCAATGCTCTTGAGACACATGGAAAGTTGGTGACCGTAGGATGCGAAGCATCTGTTTTGACGGGAATCGATCGGCGCCGTTGGATGCGCTTGCCGAATGCTATAAATAGATGTGGGACCCCTAAGGTCCACACTTCGCTATAATTTCCGCGTTGCTGTGTGTGTTAGCTCAGCGCTCTTCCCTTCAGGTCGGATTTCCTGCGTTCTTCCCTCAGACGTCTCCTTCCTTTGCTCAGGTTAGATGTCTTCCTCCGGGGAGTCTATTGAGCTAGAGGTAGAGTTTAAGGAGTCTTCTGCCGCTTCTTCCTCATCCACGTCCGAGTCGGAATCCTCCAGGGAGCTAGGGTTTGTCCTACCACCCGGGGTCACGCGGCGGGGACGGTCTCCAAAGCGCGTGTCAGGAGTTTCCGTGACGCGCCTTCCCTCCTGAGGCATGTAGACGAGCTCACCACAATCCGGGCTCGCTTCCACATCCCCCCCGGTTACTCGCTTCGCTTGGACGAGGAGGGAGAGAGGGCAGACCAAGTACGGGGCAAGGAGATTGCCTTGTACTTGGAAGTCTTTTTGGTCGGAATGCGTCTGCCCTTCTCCCCCGAGGTGAGTGCAGCACTGCGTTACTTTCAATTAGCCCCATGCTAGCTAGTGCCGAACTCGTGGAGAATTCTCCTCGGGATCCTGGTCCGGTTGAGACTGCAGAAGATCCTTTTCAGGCTGAACCTTCTTCTTTCCTCCCTCTGCTACAAAAATCACCCCGGTACTCATAGAGACGAGCCTAGCCGGGTATACGTTTCTTTTAGAAAACACAGAGGAGGGGCGGCCGGGTCGGGGGTCGTAGCAGTACCTTCTTCCATTCATGAATGAAATGAGAAGTTCTTGTTTGTCGGGTCACCCGAGGGTGAGTATTGGCCTGTGCTTGTTTAGTGGCACATGGCCAACTGCCCGCGGGTGAGGCGGTCGTCCGATCCTGATGAGATGGCGGCGGCAGCCGATGTGTTGCTGTCCGAGCAGGCCCTTAGTTGGGCTGAGCTCAGCCCTGCTCAGTTTGTGGGTAAGTTAGGAGCTTAGGCAACCTGTTCAGACTTGTGTATTCTTCCATTCTTTCTGGCATTGCTAACCCCCTCTTTGTATTTTTGCTTTTTTTGCAGAACCGATGGACCGATCTAAATTCCGGGCTGCCATAGCCGAGAAGAAAGGGAGGAAGGCCGAGGCGCCGGCCCATCATGCCCCGCTGCGAGCCCGGCCCCGTCGGCGGCCGCTTCGGCTAGGCGTTCCACTACTCCCCGGGCTCTGGAGACCAGCCACAGGGAGAGCCGCAAACATGCTCGAGAGCAGGAACCCCGGGTCCTGGAGGTGTCGGATGAGGTCGACCCTACCGTGGCCCCCCTCAAGAGGCGCAAGAGGACGGTGTCCCGAGCCCCGTCTTCCCCGATCTTCGTGTAAGAGGGGGATCTTCGCAACGAAGTGCCCTCTGGGCTTCCTGTCGCCGATAGCTTGCTCTCCAAGATGGAGCGGTCGGCTGGGGTTAGAATCCGCTGGGGGACCCTCAAGGCCCAAATCGCGGCCATAGCTCAGGAGGCCGTGCAGGTTAGTGTCCGCCTCCCGTTCAGGTTTTCATTAAGCCTTTTTGTTTTCAAGATTGTATACCTTTTTAACCCCTCCTTTTGTTTTTCTCGGGTCCTACAGCACTGCGCCTTCATTGCCAACATGGAGCACGGTGAAATCACCTCGGCGCCGCAGCTAGCGTGCGTGTCTTCCTCGCGGGACGAGAGCCTGAGCCGGAAACTGCGTCAGGCCAGGGAGAGGATCACTGCCCTCGAAGACCGGGTGACTGCCGAGGAGGGGTAGAACGCCGACTGCCGAGGAGTCCATCCGAGTTTTGATGGAGTCCAACAAGGTCGTTGAGGCCAAGTTGGAGGATGGCAGGGTGCGCGCTGCCACTCTGAAGATGACGCGGGACACCCGCAAGAGGGAGAACGAGGCACTGTAGGAAGGGATGAGGCGCGCTGGCCTCCGGGCTGCGAAGGCGGTGGAGAACTATAAGACGTCGGATCAATTCTACGCCGACCTCGCTGAAGCCTCGGCCCTCGTCTGGCATGATGCCCTTGACCCCGTCAAGACACTGATGCCTGAATTTCCCGACGATAACCTCTGGCTCGAGTGCCCTCTTGAGGGTGAGGTGCAGAGGGATGCCACCGGAAGCGTCGCCGAGGGGAAGTCCCTGGTGGGGGCGTTGGGAGAAGGCGGTCACCCTGGCTCCCAGTGCCGAAGCTCCTGCGGTGGGCGCCGACCCTCAAGCCGCCACCCCGACTCTCGACGCTGCCGCGGAGAACGTCGAGGTCCTCCCCGGCCACGAGGCCTGAGTCTCCCTGCCTTCTTTTTTATTTTTTTCTTGTTTTGGAATTTTATAAGCCTACGGGAGATTTTGTAATGCTGGGGAGCACACAATACCTTTGTAAAGGTTCCCGAGTTGTAAATAAAGCCCTTTTGCAGAAATTTTTGTGGCAATGTTTCCATTTTACGATAACGTCTTCATTTTGCTTGCCTGATGAGCGCTAGGTCAGGGACCGATCCTTTAGTTGGCGATCGTTCGTCGGGTTAAACCCAATTAATTGTCAAAGTGTACAATGGCCAGTATAAGGTCGGCGTCGTTATGGCCCCGAAGTCGAGGTGGCGATCACACGTTGAAGGTATGCCGGTTGGTATCTCCGAGTAGAAAGGCGTAGACTCGCACATTTCCTCGAGTTGGACTGGCGACCATTTCTCTAAAGATAGGTCGGCGTACACGAGATTGGGGCTTCCGATCCTCAGTATAGATGGGTAGGGAGTTACCCATTGAGGATAGACCGAGCAGGAAAGATGCTCGGTGACCTTTTGGGAGGGTTTCTTAGCGAGGATAGACCGAGCAGGAAAGTTACCCACTAAGGATGGACCGAGCAGGGAACCTGCTCGGTGGCCTCTTAACGAGGGCTTCGATCCTTGGCGTCGGTGGGCAGTGAACTACCAGCCAAGGATGGACCAAGCAGGGAAGCTGCTCGGTGGCCTCTTGACGAGGGCTTCGATCCTTAGCGTAGACGGATAAAAACTTACCCGCTAAGGATCGACCGAGCAGGGAAGCTGCTCGGTGGACACTTGACAAGGGTTTCGATACTTAGCGTCGGTCGGTAGTGAACTACCAGCCAAGGATGGACCAAGCAGGGAAGCTGCTCGGTGGCCTCTTGACGAGGGCTTCGATCCTTAGCGTAGATTAGTAAGAAATTACCCGCTAAGGATGGACCGAGCAGGGAAGCTGCTCGGTGGCCTCTTGATGAGGGATTCGATCCTTGGCATCGGTGGGTAGTAAACTACCAGCCATGGATGGACCGAGCAAGGAAGCTGCTTGGTGGCCTCTTGAAGAGGGCTTCGATCCTTAGCGTAGATGGGTAAGAAACTACCCGCCAAGGATGGACCGAGCACGGAAGCTGCTCGGTGGCCTCTTGACGAGGGCTTCGATCCTTAGTGTAGATGGGTAAGAAATTACCCGCTATGGATGGACCGAGCAGGGAAGCTGCTCGGTGGCCTCTTGATGAGGGCTTCGATACTTGGCGTCGGTGGGTAGTAAACTCCAGCCAAGGATGGACCGAGCAGGGAAGCCGCTCGGCGGCCTCTTGATGAGGGCTTCGATCCTTAGCATCGGTGGGTAGTAAACTACCAGCCAAAGATGGACTGAGCAGGGAAGCTGCTCGGTGGCCTCTTGATGAGGGATTCGATCCTTAGCTTAGACGGGTAAGAAGTTACCCGTAAGGATGGACCGAGCAGGGAAGCTGCTCGGTGGTCTCTTGACGAGAGCTTCGATCCTTGTTTCCCCCAATCGGAGCAAAGCTCTGTTCAAATTTTCAAAATTTGAAATGAAGCAGCGCTTCATAAAAGTGCCAGCAAGCAGCGCTCACGTGCAAAGCGCGGGTGTGACTGCGCTAAGAGCGGCAGCGCTCTAAAGCGGCGCTCACGTGCAGAGCACGAGTGCGCTAGCGCTGGAACTAAATGTTCCCCACCGTTGGATCAAAGATCCAACGAAGATGATAAATCATCAAGTTACCAGAATACAATTCTGTTAAGAAAACATTCCTCAGAATCTTTCAAAACAAAAAGATTTTGCTCTGTAAATTTGTAAATCAGAGCACCGCTTGGATCATTGATCCAATGGTGATTAAAAATCACAATGGTGCAGAATAAATTCTACATGAGAAAAGATTTCTCAATCTTGTTAAAAACAAGTAGATTGCCTTATGTAAAACAGAAGCTCTAGGATCAAAGATCCAACGGTGGGGAAATCCCCAAATCAATTAGAGAAAAAATCTCTTTAACTGATTCAACAAATCAGCTTGCCCTATATAAAGGCCCCAAGACTTTAAGTCTGATATAGAGGAACCCCCTCCCCCTCATAAACTTTGAGAAACTTTAGAGAGAAGAGCAAGCTCTCAGCAGAAGAAGAACTTTTCTTCAAGGTAAAAAACAGAGAGATAAAAAATCTCATCAGACAAAGAACTTAGTTCTTATGCTAGATCATAGATTTTTAAGACAAATTGTCTTTCACAAAAGAGATTATAATATCTAATTAAAAAGGGGGGAGAATAATTCAATTCTCTCAGGATCACAGATCCATAAAGGCAAAGCCTTTCACCAAAAACATAAGAGATTGAAACAACTCCTGTAAAATAAGAACTCTGTTCTTAGATCCATGAGACAAAATCTCTTATAAGAGAGAATTTAATTCTCAGAAGGCAGAGCTGCTTAAAAAAGTCTCAGCGCTCCAATTAAAAGAAGCGCTTCAGCGCTCCAAATTTAGCGCACAGCGCTGCGGAGCCCTAGCGATCCAATTAAAAGAAGCGCTCAGCGCTCCAAATTTAGCGCAAAGCGCTGCAGAGCCTTAGCGCTCCAAACTTAAAGAAGCGCTCTGCGCTCATTGACTGACATACAGCGCTAAGCTCACCACGTGTTCCTCACGTGTGCGCTCTTTCAAATAAGAGCGCTCTGTGCTCATTGACTGGCGCATAGCGCTAAGCGCGCCACGTGCTCCTCACGTGTGTGCTATCTTACATAAAGCACCTTAGCGCTCTGAATCTGGCGCTTAGCGCCGAGCGCGCCACGTGCTCCTCACGTGTGAGCTGAGAGAACATAAATTGTTCTTTAAATGATAAAGCCCAGAGCTACAATGAGTGCTCAGCACTCAATAAAAGAACAAAAGATTGTCAGAACTCAAACCAATGCTCAGCATTGCTAAATGTTCAACATTTTAACCGAGTGGGCCGAGCCCAATTTGGCCACATATCCCTCATTCAGATTAATTGAGCCCATATGCTCACAAATCTTTGATCTTAGTCCCAAATTGGACTACAGATCTCCCAACCAATATTAGTTCAAGGATACATCTCTTCACTTCTCTGATATTTGTCGTTGTAATCCTTCAACGTCTTCAGAGAGGTGACGGGTCCCGACAACCAGACATTCCACGGACTGTGGGGTCCTTAAACTCATGGACTATGATGTCCTTAAATTTTACAGACCATGATGTCTTTAAACTACCACGGACTGTGAGGTCCTTAAACTCATAGACTATGATGTCTTTAAACGTTACAGACTATGACGTCTTTAAACTCCATGGACTATGATGTCCTTAAACTTATAGACCGCAAAGTCCCTAAACTAAAACAATAGAACCCAAATACTCTTTTGTTGGATCTAAATGATCCCGTTAAGTAGATTTTAGTCTTAAATTAGACTAACGTATCCTTAACAAATTGTTAAGTTGATCTTAGGCTAAAAATTAGACCAACGTATCCTTAATAAACGTTTAAGTTGATCTTAGTCTCAAATAAGATTAACGATTCTTAAACCCAACCCAAACCCAAATCTAAGAAAATACGGATTTGGACTAATCCATGCCCTACGGGCGACAAGACAAATTAGTCTCCGTATACAATCCACGGGCTACCAGAAACAAAACAAACATATATGACACGAAGCGACCTTCTGGAGAAAGAGAAAGTGGTTACCGCGATGCGGTAGCATAATTAACTGCAGGGGCTTGCCCCTACAGGGAAGAGCGTCCCCATAATCAAAAACCCCTCAAACAAGGGGGAATCTGATGAAGTTTGCTACAACGGCCGCATCCGTCTAAACCTCCGATATACGGTGCCATAAATCAACTTGGCATCTTCGGAGAGGTGGACGGATAAAATCAAATAGCATCTGCCACTAAATTCAGGCAAGATGTCAGTCTTTCCCGGTTTTCGGCGGTGAACAGATTCTGGCACGCCCGGTGGGACCTTTTCCTCTTTCCACTTCACACTTCATGTGTCGTGTTTCGCGAACAAGTCGCGGTTTGATATGGTTGCCTTTGGATGTGAAGTACTAAGATTTGGTATCTTGCTCCGTGCAAAAAACAGAAGATCAATAGCTTCAAACTGCACTAATTGCAACAACTCTCACTCCGTTCTCACCGGAGGAGTGACCTACGGGCCTCAAGCGGCCTCTCTTTTTACGATGCCGGTGGACCAGATGACGCAAGCCACCACAGGGTTGTTCTTTGGGACCATGCTCCCACCAATGAGCTTCAACGCCCCATTGCCGTCGCAAGAAGCTCCGAAGAAGTCGGTCTTTGATCGTCTTACAACTACTGCGGCCCCTCTCAACGGGTCGCCCAAGTCCAGTGCTTCAGTTTTCAACAGACTGGGCCAAAACTCAAGTGGGCCCGTGAAGAAGCCCGCTGTACCTGAAGCGGCCATCCCAAAGAGGATAGCCATTCCTTCTCCTGAAGTCCTCAAAACGGCTTCTCCTGTTAAAAGGTCGGTCTTCACAAGACTGGCCATTCCGATTCCCGCTCCAAGCGAAATCGCTAAGACCGCTTCCCCTGGTCGAAAGTCGTCTTCCGCAAGACTGACTATCCCCTCTCAACGGACGTCAGTCTTCGACAGGCTAGCGCCAATAACAGCCTCTCCTCAAAGCAGGGGGCATGAGGAAGATCATCCAACAGTGGAGATGATCCCAGCCGCATGACATGCTCGACGTCGCCACTGGCGCCGA
Source organism: Agapanthus africanus (assembly GCA_030015575.1). NCBI lineage: Eukaryota > Viridiplantae > Streptophyta > Magnoliopsida > Asparagales > Amaryllidaceae > Agapanthus > Agapanthus africanus. The sequence goes on from CM057338.1 coordinate 967,448,914, forward strand.
GTGAGGAAGGCTGGGGGCAGTTCCCTTTCTGGACTGACACCGCCAGCTCCAACAATAGAAATTGCTGCTGCTGTTCCAACTGGTAACAGCTTTGAACCATTCAGGAGGGTGCGAAAGAACTCTCCGACGGCCGTACTAAAGAGATCTCCTCCACCTGTAGAGAGCGCTACAAAAGCGAAGCTGGAGCAGCCCCTTCAGCGGCTGTCGTCCAAAATTCATAAGGTCTGGCGACAGGTCCAAGAATCCGTGATTGATCATGACTATCCCCGCCGATAGAAAAAGATGAAAGTTCGGCGAGAAGGGGATCCCCCTGTCAAGCCACAGAAGGTGTCATCTGTTTGGGTGCCCGCTGCAACGGCTCCCTCAACTTCGACCTCCCACAAAAGAAGGAGGCCGGAGAAGATCCCTGCATCTTTGGCAAATCACAAGGACACTGAATTTAAACGCCCCAAGTCTGGGGGCATGGTGGTGCATACTGTTTATATGGCTTCCGGAAAAGAGTATAGCCGTATCTCTACGGGTCACCGACCACTTACACGGTCTATGACTAAGGCTCAGGAGCAACAACAACAAAAGCTCCAAGAAATGCTGACAGCCATGGCTGCACTCACTGCACCAAAAGGAGGCCCAGAGACATCTTCAGAGCGGCATCATGAGCAGGAAACGGATGCCGAATTCCTTCGGAGAATGCTTGAGAAGAAGGACAAAGAGGCTGCGGAACAAGTGGTCAATATAAAACAAATGACCATTTTATTCCATGATATGGTGGGCCTGATGATCCAGCCGGACCCTCCAGCCGATGATCCTCCAGTAATAATTGAAGATGATAGAGAAGAGACGTCAAATCCTTTGCCGGCTCTGTCAGCATCCAAGGAGGAGACTATCTCCAAAGCCATGCTCGATGATTATATAGCTCAGCAGATACGAGCTCATCAGGCGAGCGAAGCGGCCGGGCAAATTGTTAAGACTGGACGACCCTATCCGGGTTGGTACGACCAAATAAAGTACCCGCCAGGATACACAATTCCTAAATTCCATGTGTACAAGGGGACAGGCAATCCCCATCAACATGTCGCTCAGTTCAGAGCTCTCTGCGGCAACACTGGAGGGGATGATAAGCTACTGCTTTGCCAATTCGTCGGCAGCTTGGCGTAGACGGCGTTCGAATAGTACTCAGAGCTTCCCAATGACTCCGTTAAAACTTTTACGGAGATGGAATTGCTGTTCACCCAACGTTTCTCCAGCGCTAGCGAGCGCACCCCGATCACCGCGTTAATTAACGCAAGAGTGAAGCCAGGCGAAACATGGGTGCAGTATGCGATACGGTGGCGGAATCTATGGTCGAAGTGTGAGCAGCGCATCGAAGAAGCGCCTGCGGTAGGCATGTTCGTAGGGACCCTCGACCCTCAGGCGACCATTTCACAATTCATGATGTTCTTCAAACCAACTACTTTCCAAGCCTTGATTGACAAACTGGCCTAAATGGATCAGATGGGTCATAGGCCTTCTTCTTCGAAGTTGGAATCTCGAAACGAGAAAGGGAAAGGGAAAGCGACCTTCGTCACCAATACTCAGCAGTAACCCAGTGGTCCAAAGCCAACTGATCGCCAAGATGAAAGACGACGATTCTTCAATGAGAAACTGAAGCGCCCTTATTCGTTTTCCCGGGATAAAACGAGGAGACTGTTCGAGCTGGCGGTGCGCAACAGGCTCATCACCTTGCCGGATCCAAAACGCCCATTACAACCCGGTGAGGCCAATAATCCCAATTATTGCCCCTATCACCAAGTGGTAGGCCATCCAATCGAAGATTGCTTCGTCATCAAAGGCTGGATTGAGGACCAATACCAACAGGGCAAATTCCCACTGTCCGAGAATTGGAAAGTAAGCCCGTCTCTGCCGCACGCTCTTAAAAGGAGGGACACACTGGGGGCATCATGCTCTTTTATAGAAGAAGCTCCATGGAAGGTCGCTCTTTCAGCCAAGATGAAAAGAATGCTGAAGGATCTCCAAACATGCCCAACAATCAGGTGGAAAAGTCCACTGGAAGCCGAGATCATTGAAGGAATGCTGAAGCCGCGCCTGACTCCAAGAATTGGTAGCGATGGTCGAAACGCTCAGGCCCAGCCGTCAAAATCTTCGAAGAAGAAGAAGAAGACCAAAAAGCCCGTGAAGCCTGATGACAAGCATACGGACCTGCAAAAACATATTGACGCGCTGGAGGAATATAACAAGAAGGCGCGAACCCCGGTCACACTCCAAGAGTTTCTCAACCACATCCTTGAATATAGAGATGGCGATGATGATGAAGGAGAAGACTCGTTAGACAAACCTGAAGATTATGTGGCAAGCTGCCATGTGATCTCTCACTCGTCAGTAGATGGTAAAGAAGCTCCTGATACAGAGAAACTGGGGGCAGATCCCAAACCGGAACTCCTAGGACCGTCAGATGAGATGATTGATGTATTCCTGAACGAAGCACTTCTGAAAAGCAAAGCTGATCAGGAGCGTGAAATGGCCATATTTGAAAAAGCCAAACGCCGGCGACTGGACGAAAGGGTTAAAACACTCCCACCAGATCAAAGCACATCCGCCGAAAATAAAAGTAGGTTCAAGACGAGGAAAAGGTTCACTAAAGCCATATCGATAGGAATGAAGCCGCCACTCTCCGAAGGAAACACTCCTGATAGGATACACCTTAACGAAGATGATGCACATCCAAATTACTGCTTATACCATCGGAGGACCACACACCCTACTGAAGAATGCAACGCCTTTAAAATTGGTGGCAAGGATACGTTGCTCACCGGCAGCATTTCAAGTGGATGAAGCGCAAAACTCGTCGGGAACAAAGAAGCATGACATATGAGCATAAAAGAGCTGCCGGTGAATGTCACATGGTTAATTCCGGAGGATCGTAGGTTCTCACCTTCGGGAGTGATTCTGATGAAGAAATAGCCCTCGGCCTTCTCTTCAAGGAATCCATCTCTGAAACAGAAGAGATAAAGACCTGTGAGAACATTCAGCTGCGCAATCACACACTACCTGAAAAGAATCTCGGACCCGCAAACAAGGGATCGAACAAAAAGGATAAGGGAAAGAAAAGGTCCCTGAGGATATCACCCTCGATGACCGAGTCGTCGAAGAGCTGGCGGCCAAAGACCCGCCCAAGAAAAACAAGGTGGATTACAATGTTCTGGCATACCTGAGGAAAATACCGTCGCAGCTAAGTATTCTCGATGCCCTTCTGCTATCTAAAGAGGCGAAAGATTCTCTAATCAAGGCACTATAAGAACCTGACCAGTTTCAAGCTTTCCTTACCGAAGAAAAGATGAAGGACGAGCTGGAAGAAGTTCACACAGCCGACATCACCTTCAGCGACGAAGACGTCCTCCTCAGGACATGCGAGCATAACCGTCCTTTGTACGTCGCTGGATACTGTCATGACATCAAGATAGAGAAGATCCTGGTCGACAATGGATCCTCCGTCAACCTTCTCAATGTGAGAGTGTTGAAAGAGATTTGCATGAGCGTTCAACACCTCGCTCGGGATAAAATCACTATCTCCGGGTTTGACTCCCAGTCATCATGGATGCTCGGGTCTGTGATACTGACATTACGCTTTGGGCCTCTCGTCACTGATATCAAGTTCCACGTCATTGACGCCAAGACTTCCTACAACACTTTGCTCGGCCAGCCTTGGTTACACGAGTACAACATTATCCCTTCTACACAGTATCAGTGTACGAAGTACTTCAAAGATGGGCTTGAATACACTGTGACAGGGGAGCTGAACCCATTCACCGTAAACAAAGTCCGAAAGTACGAAGATGCAAAGTACTTCTTACCAGACTTCGAAGACACGGAAAGATGCCATAAACCTGAGGATAAGCAAAAAGCTATCACCACTATTCCGGTCTTCGGAAGCGATACCGAGGAGGAAGAAGAGATAGTCTATTCGGGACCGTCCCAATGCAACAAGCCGGGACCGTCTACCCCTATTCTGGTCTTTGGCAGTGACTCTGAAGATGAGGTCAACGCAGTATTCTCGGCTCGTCTATCAGTGCAAGCCTTCATTGGAGATGATCACAGTTTGCAGATCACCATGGTTCCGCAAGAGCATTACAAAGAGCTCGACACACTTGATACCTACAGTGTGCAAGAACTGCAGATGTTATACGTCCCTCCCAGGCGAAAAGATGAAAAGGCGATCCTCTTTTATCGATCCGCGGAAACCAAACTGGAGAAAGAAATCTGGCATGGCGCCGATTCTGCACTAAATAGGCTCCAGCCCATCCGTCTGCCCAGATACTACACAGAAAGATTAAAAAGGCCGTTGAGGCGCCAAGGCGTACCCTTCAAACAGACTGCTCGACAAGCTCAGTTCTACAACAGGATCTGGAACGTCCCCGGAACTCAGCGAAAATTGCCTAACGGGAGAGTGGAAATGATCGGGCTTGGATATGTTCAATCCAAGAAACGGGAGCGATTCCATGGCTGCTACGTTATACATGATTTCAATGAAGAAGGAATTGCTCTGTTAGAAGACGCTAACCCTGAACCAAAACGAGGTCTCGCCATGAAAGTGCCAAGTCCGTCGTTAGAAGAACAGATGGACAAGCAAATAAGGGAGGCGGGTCAAAAGGTCCGGGATGACCACAACCGCGAAATGGCCATTTACGAGAAAGCCAGGACGCAGTGTCTCCTTCAGCAGGTTACGGAGAATGATGATGCCCTTCGTTGCCAGCCCGTCATACAAAAGACCCGACGCAGAGGTAGAAACAAACTGAAGAACAAAAAAACGTTCGACAGCAGCAAAGCGGGTCCAAGAAACCCCACGATCGAAAATTGAGCAGCCGAGATTCGTCTCTTATAAAGAAGATGGGTCGAGCATACTCTTTTCCCCAAGACAAGATAAGGAAGATATTCGATCTTGTCATAAAACATCAAATGATTACGCTCCCGGAGTCCAAGAACCCCGAACAAGTAAGTGAGGTTCATCACCCAGATTATTGCTCTTATCACCGAGCGATAGGACATCCTCTCGAAGACTGCTTCACCTTCAAAAACTGGGTCGAAGACCAGTATCGGCAAGGCAGGTTCGCTTTATCCAGCAGTTGGAGGGTAACCCCGCCACAGATGTATGAACCAAAAACTATGTATGCAGCGAGAGTAAAGACGGATCAACATCGGTCTTGGAAGCGATCTCGTACCTGTCACGCGACCTGTCACGCGATAACGCTGTCAAGAGAAGGAGTACGCGAGGATATGGAGGACCTCTCCTGGTGCTTTGAAAATGAGGACGACGAAGTGATCTCAGAGTTTCCACCGGCGCCAAAAGAGCTGGAAGATGGGATACATACTACTGCAGATAACCTCAGAAAAATTGACTTCGGGCCGGCAGACGATCCACGGCCTACGTTCATCAGCGAGCTGCTATCTAAACAACAGGTGGCAACACTTAAAGACGTGCTCATGCAGTATAAAGACTGTTTCTCATGGAACTACTCCGAAATGCCAGGACTAGATCCAGAAGTAGCTATGCACAAATTGGCGGTATCTCCGGACGTCAAGCCAATCAAACAAGCGCCGAGAAGAATGCAGCTTGAACTTGAAATGAGCATCAACGCCGAGGTCAAGAAGGTAATCGACTCCAGCTTCATCCAAGAGGTTCAGTACCCTAACTGGATTGCCAACATCGTCCCAATGATAAAGAAAAATGGGGCGGTGCGCATTTGCGTGGACTTTCGGGACCTTAACAAAGCTTGCCTGAAGGATGACTTTCCTGTACCGGTTACTGAGCTGATGATAGACAACACGTCCACTCATGAAGTCTTCTCCTTCATGGACGGCTCATCACGGTACAATCAAATAAAGATGCATCCCGAAGATCAGAAGCACACCGCTTTCCGGACCCTTTTGGGCATATTCTGCTACAAAGTGATGCCTTTCGGTCTGAAGAACGCCGGTGCTACCTATCAGAGGGCCATGATGAAGATTTTCGATGACCTCATACATGAAATCGTCGAATGCTATATCGACAACCTCGTGGTTAAAAGCAAATCGCACGAGGAACATTGGCAACATTTGAAGATAGTGTTCCAACGTCTTCGGAAATACAACTTGAAGATGAACCCTCTCAAATGCGCGTTCGGAGTTTCCTCGGGCAAATTCCTAAGATTCATCATACGACATCGAGGTATCGAAATAGACCCGTCGAAGATCAAGGCGATCATGGAAATGCCTCCGCCAAGAACTCTCAAACAACTGCGGTCCCTCCAAGGAAAGCTCGCATATATCCGGCGGTTCATAGCTAATCTCTCCGGAAAGTGCCGTACTTACAGTCATCTAATGAAGAAAGGGACTCCGTTCGTCTGGGATCGCAAATGCCAAACCGCACTGGACGAAATCAAGCAATACCTGCAGAATCCGCCGGTACCGACCGCTCCGGTCAAGGGAAAGCCTCTCATCCTATAGACAACTGCCCTTGAAGGTTCCTTAAGTGCATTATGGGCACAAGAAAACGACCAAGGGAAGGAGAGGGCCCTCTACTATTTGAGTCGAGTTCTCCTGGGGGAAGAAAATACTTATTCCCTTATCGAAAAACATTGCCTGACGTTAATCTTTGCGATAACGAAGCTTCGGCATTATGCTTTAGTGCATGAGATCCATCTCATATCAAAGGTGGATCCTCTCAAATATTTGATGTCAAGAGCTAAACTAACAGGACGACTCACTAAATGGGCCCTGCTCTTGATGGAGTTCTCGATAACTTATCGTCCGCTCAAGGCAGTGAAAGGCCAGGCCATTGCCGACTTCCTCGCTGAGCATCCGATACCTGCCGATTCACCCATAAATTGCGAATTGCCAGACGAGTACGCGTTTGACACGATCGATGGGAAGAAAGGAGAGAGTGATACCCGATGGGAACTCTACTTCGATGGAGCATCTACCATGAAGAAGAGAAAACACAACACCCCCGTGATCAAGTCTGGGGTAGGCCTCATCTTCGTGACTCCACAAGGAGGGATAATGCGCTTTGCCTTTTCCCTAACAGAGCCGAGGACAAACAATGAAGCCGAATATGAAGCTTTGATAGCAGGTCTTGAGATCGCTATCGATATGGGAATTGAAAACCTCCTCATATACGGAGACTCCCAACTGGTCATTAGTCAAGTAAATGGCGACTATCAAACGTGCAAACCAGAGTTGGTAAAGTACGGTGAGAGAGTACAGCAATTGCTGACTCAGATCCCTTCCTACGCCCTAGAAAGCATACCGCGAGCGGAGAATAGCAAGACGGATGCGTTAGCCAAGCTCGCTAAAGAACTGGCTGACGAAAACCTCGATGATGTGAGGATCGTTGTGCAAAGCCGTCGGGTTCTTGCACCGGCAGAAATATCTCCGGAGTCGTTTGAAGAAAAGGGAGCGACCAAGCTGACGACCCTACAAATAGAGGATCAGGAAAAGGCCAAAGATTGGAGAGAAGTCTTTATAGACTACTTCAAATCTCGTCGAATACCTGAAGATGCATCCTCGAGACATCAGCTCATGAAACGAGATCTGTCTTTTGCCTTCATCAATGACACTCTATATAAGAGATCATTTGATTCTCTATGGATAAGATGCCTGGGACCTGAAGAAGCAAGGAGAGTCGTCCAAGAAACCCACGACGGACTCTACGGATCTCATCAAGCTGGGCCAAATATGAAGCTGAAGATCAAAAGGATGGGCTACTGTTGGCCCACAATGATCCAAGACTATCTCGAATACGCGAAGCAGTGCTACTCGTGCCAAATTCACGGGGACTTTATCCACCAGCATCCAAACCCGCTACACCTGACAGTGGCCAGTTGGCCGTTCGAAATGTGGGGAACTGACATAATCGAGCCCATCAAACCAGCATAATCCAGAGGACATCGGTTCATATTGGCGACAACCGATTACTTCTCTAAGTGGGCAGAAGTGATACTACTAAGAGAAGTGAAGACAGAGAACTTCCTCCATTTCTTCAAGACACACGTTATCTATCGATTCGGCACTCCGCGACGGATTATCTCCGATAACGAGCCGGCCTACAGAAGCCACAAAATCAGCCGCTTCGCACAACAGCATAATATAGACTGGAGATACTCTTCGGTCTATAATCCTAGAGCTAATAGTCTGGCTGAGGCTTTCAACAAGACCTTGACGAAGATCGTGAAAAAGACGGTGTCTCAAAACAAGAAGGATTGACACGAGAGACTGCATGAAGCCCTTTGGGCGTATCGGACCACGTTCAAAACGGCCACCAACACAACGTCGTACATTGGTATTCGGCACTGAAGCAGTGCTCCCTTTGGAGATAGTGCTACCCTCCTTACGAGTGGCAGTTCGTTATGAGCTAACGGACAAAGAGAATGCTCATCTTCGGCTTGAGGAACTTCATACCCTTAATGAAACCCGGCTCATGGCGCAGCAAAACTTGGAAGCTTACAAAGCAAAATGACGTGCTCATACAAGAGATTGACTAGGCCAAGAGCATTCCGCCAAGGTGAACTTGTGCTAGTGGTCAAGAGACCTATGATCCCCAATAGTGCCAAACGAGGGAAATTCGATCCGAATTATGAAGGCCCGTACATCATAGACAAAGTCTACCAGGGTAGGGCTTATTTGCTCATGGATATGCATGGCGAAAGACCCTTCAGGCCAATAAATGGCCGGTTCCTAAAAAAATACTACGCCTGACGAGTTACGGCCTAGGTTAATGATAGATGACGACGCCTATGTCCGCTCGGTATCTTCCCAAGCCCAAACTCTATAAGTAGTAGCCAACGAAACTGTTGTAGCAACGGACCGAAACGTTCCTAAACTAACGACGGACCGAAACGTCCCTAAACTAACGATGGACCACAATGTCCTAAAACTTGCAACTGACCGAGACGTCTATAAACTACTACAGACCGCAGCATCCCAAGGCTGACCAAAAAAAAACGGTACGTCCATAAGCGAGATGGGCACAAATGAAAACCCGAAAGAGCTCCGTGAGTAAAAACAGCAGGACTACCGGCGAGTTTGTGAAAACCCGAAAGGGCGCAATCTCGTTAAAAGATACTTGCAAGGTCCTCTCGACCCTGTGAGGAGAAAATACCTGAGTGAGATCCTTACGACTCACAAGGGAGCAACACACTTAGGAATCCCCACGATTCCTAAGGAGAAAACACACTCACGAGATCCTCACGACTCGTAAAGAGAATTCCTCTATGAGACCCTCACGGCTCATAAGATTCAAAAGCCTTAAGTTACAGGGATCTGGACCTGTTCTTAAGCCATCATACATCTCGATTTTGCCCTACAAGCAGTTCAATGCTGATCCTTGTATCCACGGGCACGAATAAAAATTTCCCTAACAGAGTCCCATCAACGACTAGGGATATGCTTATACAGTGAACGACCCTTATAAGTCCTCTCGACTTATAAGGAGAAAACGCTCTTGTAAAATTCTTACGACTTATAAGAGAACACACACTTAGGGATCCTCACGATTCCTAAGGAGAAAATGCACCACAAGATCCTCACGACTCGTAAGGAGAAATACCTTTATGAGACCCTTACGGCTCGTAAAGTCAAAAAGCCTTAGTCAACAGAATTCTAACCCTGTTTGCTAAGCCACATTTGTTCGACATCGACAGAGGCAAATGATGATTCGCTCCTGGCAGTATCCCAGTTGTAGCGATGCCGATGCCTAAATTGGTATCAAATCCCAAGTCCTTTCACGGCAAATGATGATTCGCTCCTGACAAAATTCCAGTCACAGCGATACTGATGCTAAGACTGGCACCAGATTCCAAGTTCCACACTCGCGATAAAAATCAGCGAGCCAAAAGTGCATATGAAATAGCCGAAATGATGGGGCAACTTGCAACAAAATCAGCAAGTAAAATTATATGCATACAAAAATAGCCGAAATGGTTGGGCAACTCACAATAAAAAACAGTGAGTAAAAAGAAAAAATAGCCGAAATGATTGGGCACCGCGAAAAATAGCCGAAATGATTGGGCAATCGCGACTTTCGCGATACAAAAAGCTGAAATGATAGAGCATCGCGGAAAGAAAACAAAAAAAATAATATAATACATATAAAATGAAACTTTTTGCCCTAAAAGTGAGATCATATCGATCCCTGTATACAATCCAGGGGCACAAACAAAAAAGGAACCAAATTATCCCACTAGGCTCCATCAGAAAGAGTTCCAAGTCTTAACGGCCACATCTACAGCCTGGAGACCCACAATAGCGTTCCTTCTCATTCCAGCAGAATTCGGACGCAACAATCAATCTCGGAGCCATGGCAGAGTCCCTAGTTCCAAGTCTCGACGGCCACATCTACAGCCTGGAGACCCACAACAGTGTTCCTCCTCATTTCAGCAGGATTCGGACGCAATAATCAATCTCGGAATCACGGCAGAGTCCCTAGTTCCAAGTCTCGACGGCCATATCTACAGCCTGGAGACCCACAACAGCGTTCCTCCTCATTCTAGCAGGATTCGGACGCGACAATCAATCTCGGAGCCGCGGCAGAGTCCCTAGTTCCAAGTCTCAACGGCCACATCTACAGCCTGGAGACCCACAACAGCGTTCCTCCTCATTCCAGCAGGATTCGGAACAGGATCAGGTATCAAGTCAAGTAGTGGTGTACAAGGTCATGTCAAGTAGTGCACAGTGTATCAAAAGGGTGCCCAACTGTAAAATGTAGCAAGTATTGAATCAGGATAAAAGTACAGATGTACAGTGAAAGCATGGATACACAAATATCTATCAGGGGTTACATCATGACTATGCAGGATGCACATTATTAAGTATGGGGTACTAATGTAACAATAATATGAGTTAATGTAATATGGTATGCAACTAGGTATGCAGAATTAATGGTATGGATACACAGTAAAACATGGATGCTCAATTAACTATCAGGGGTTATAACTACAGTTCTACGGCTATGTAGGATGTACATTATAAAGCATAGGGTGTTAGTATAACAGTGATATGAAATAATGTGATATGGCATGCAACTAGATATATAATTAATGGTATGGATGCACAAATATCGATCAGGGGTTACATTTACAGCTCCAGGACTAAGTGGGATGCACATTATTAAGCATGGAGTGTTACTATAACAAAACATGAATTAATATGATCTGTAGATGCAGCTACATATATAATAGATGATATGGATGCATACGGGTATCCGAAAACAGTAAAACTTTTATATGGATGTATAATGCAATCAACATGTAATATTTGTTCCCCTCCGAAAGATGGCGCGACAGGGATGTCTTGCCTGAGATTCGGGGCAGATGCTAATTGGTGCTATCCGTCCACCTCTCCGAAGATGCCAAGTTGATTTATGGCACCATGTATCGAAGGTTTAAACGGATGCGTCCGATGTAGCAGACTTCGTCAGATTCCCCCTCGCTTGAGGGGTTTTTGATTGTGGGGACGCTCTTCCCTGCAGGCGCAAGCCCCTGCAGTTAATTACGCTACCGCATCGCGGTAACCACTTTCTTCTTCTCCAGATGGTCACTTCGTGTCGTGTGTGTTTATTTTGTGTTTAGTTGCCCGTGGGTTGTATACGGAGACTGAGTTATGTCGTCGCCCGTAGGGCGTGGACTAGTCTAAATCCGTATTATCTTAGATTTGGGTTAGGGGGTTTGGGTTTAAGGATACATTAGCCTCATTTGAGGCTAAGATCAACTCAAACGTTTGTTAAGGATACGTTAGGCCAGTTTGAGACTAGGATCAACTTAACGGGATCGTTTAGATCCGACAAAAGAGCAATTGGCTCTATTGTTCCGGTTTAGGGACATAGGGGTCCGTTACATGTATGGCCGTCGGGACCCATCACCTCTCTGACGACGTTGAAGGATTACAACGACAGATGTCAGAGGAGTTCAGAGATGTACCCTTGAGCCAAAGTTGATTGGGGGATCTAGAGTCCAATTTGGGACTAAAGTCCGTTCGAAAGTTTAAGGATGCGTTAGCCATATTTGAGGCTAAGATCAACTTAAACAGGATCATTTAGATCCGACAAAAGAGCATTCGGGGGCTCTATTGTTCCAGTTTAGGGACATAGTGGTCCAACATTCCCATTTTGGGGACGGATGTTAGTTTAAGGACACGTTAGCCATATTTGAGGCCAAGATCAACTTAAACGTTTGTTAAGAATACGTTAGCCTAATTGCCAGACTAAGATCAACTTAACAGGATCGTTTAGATCCGACAAAAGAGCATTTGGGGGCTCTATTGTTCCAGTTTAGGGACATGGTGGTCCATTTAATATATGGCCGCCGAGACCCATCACCTCTCTAACGACGTTGAAGGATTACAACGACAGATGTCAGAGGAGTTCAGAGATGTATCCTTGAGCCAAAGTTGGTTGGGAGACCTGTAGTCCAATTTGGGACTAAAGTCTGTTTGAGGGTTTAAGGATACGTTAGCCATATTTGAGGCTAAGATCAACTTAAACGTTTGTTAAGGATACGTTAGTCCAGTTTGAGACTAAGATCAACTTAACGGGATCGTTTAGATCCGATAAAAGAGCAATTGGCTCTATTGTTCCAGTTTAGGGACATGGTGGTCCATTTAATGTATGGCCGCCGGGACCCATCACCTCTCTAACGACGTTGAAGGATTACAACGACAGATGTCAGAGGAGTTCAGAGATGTACCCTTGAGCCAAAGTTGGTTGAAAGAGCAGATGTGCTCAGTTCAAGATGATTTGAGGACTTATGGCCAGTTTGGGCTAAGTCCAATTATGTTTGAAATATTGGCCCTTTGGGCCATTAGACATTTGTCTGGGTTCAAACCAACATTATTTAGCAATGCTAAACATTTTCATCTTTGATTTTCTCAGTTCTGAGATTCATTTGGAGGAGGGACTTTTGCCTCAGGAAAATTAGCCAATTTGGCTAAAGTAGTGTTAAACACTAAAGAACAACAGTGTTAAACACTGGAGATAGAACTCTCAAATTAGTATTAAACACTAAAAGACAATCAGTGTTAAACACTGAAAATATAATCTTCAATTTAGTGTTGAACACTAGAAACAATCGGTGTTAAATACTGGAAATATAATCTTCGAATTAGTGTTAAACACTAAAGACAGAGGGGTCACGTGTGGACACGTGAGAGCGCCCAAAGGGGGAACCAGATCCCTTTTCTTCGTTCTGCAATTAATTGTTAAACACTTTTATTTTCCTGGCCATCACGTGTGGGCACGCGATAGGCATCCATCCATTGGATATCAAAGGGATTTGTTAGGGGTCACGTGGGGACACGTGAGGGCGCCCTAAATGTGGAGCCAGATCTCCTTTTGTTTTATCCTCAAATCTGCGAATAAGTGTTAAACGCTTTTCATCTTTATTTTAGAGCATCACGTGTTGGCACGTGATGGGGATTTATACATCGATAATTACAGCACTTGCTGAGGGGTCACGTGGGGACACGTGAGAGCGCCCAAAGCTTCTTTTCTTTAGGGATCTTTTCAAGGATCACGTGGGGGCACGTGACCCTAGTTCTTTTCATGAACAGAGATCTTTTAAGAATCTTTATTTTATTTTGAGAATTTAATTCTCTGTAAGATTAAGAATTAAATTCTTATTTAGGGTAAAACCCTAATTTCTTTTTAAAGGAATTAAATTCCCAGATATGTAAAAGAATTAAATTCTTGATTAGGGTTAAACCCTAGTTTTGTTTTAGGAGAATTAAATTCTCAAAACTCAATTCCCCTTCTAAGTTTAGGATCTGCATGGCAGGATCTCGACCCGATGAGAATTAAATTCTCAACTTATGTGGAGATGTGCTCTGTGCAGATCTTCAACCAGAAGAAGAACTATGTTCTTTTTTGCATAAGAGTTAAACTCATGGATTTTGAGAATTAAATTCTATGTTTGAAATTTTGATCCCCTTTCTTTTCTCACCTAGGGTTTTTCTCTATTGAGAATTAAATTCTCCTTTCTTTTCTCTCTGCAATTTCAAGATCCCAGAAATTCTCTCCAAAGTTTTCTCTCTCCAAATTCTCCTATCCCTGTTCTTTTCTCTGAAAGGTCCCCCCTTCTTCTTTTCTTGGCTCCTATTTATAGGAGAAGGAAAAGAATCAATTTGTTTAGCAAATCTTTCATTGAAATATTTGATTTGTTTTCATAATTAATATGATCCTTTAGATCATCTAGTGAATTTTATTCACCGTTGGATTTTAAATCCATAGATATTATGTTTGTTATTTCCGGTGAGATTTAGGGGAAATCTTTTCTTGTCCAAGATTTTTCCATAAATTGGTGATTTTTAATCACCCTTGGATCTTTAATCCAACGGTCCCCATAATCATTTTCCATTTGGAAAGATTTAGAAGATTTTAGAATTTTAATTCTATTTCGAAAGATTTTAGAGAAATTTAGAATTTTAATTCTATTAAACTGTAAGGCTTTCAAAGCCTGTCACGTGCTGGCACGTGACCCTTGGTCATGTGTGAGCACGTGACCCTTGGTCACGTGTGAGCACGTGACCCCCAAATTGGTTCTTTTAACAGCCGCTTGTTTATGTTGTTGTTTTAACCATCACGTGTCAACACGTGACCATTGGTCACGTGTGAGCACGTGATACCTCATTGAGGTAACTTCTGATTTTTAATCAAGGAACAGATTTTAGAATTTAATTCTATTCATTATTTTAGAGGCCTTAAGAGCCCATCACGTGTCTGCATGTGACCCATGGTCACGTGTGAGCACATGATACCCCATTGGGGTCTTTTCTGAGTTTTTATTATATCTTTTAACTCCTCCAGTGGGTTCTTAAAGGTCCATCACGTGTGGACACGTGATACCTCATAACTTTTGATCCCGGATGAATTATGAGGCCCATAATATATCAAATCGAAGGGTTTTTTGAGATGCTTCCAATACCATCAGAATTTAGCTATTTCTCCTTCGGGAGTTTACCAAAATACAGGCCGGAAGATACTGGTTCGCATTTTCTTAAGCGTATCACTGCCATTTGATATTTTGGACTCTTCTGCGCAGAAATTTTTGGCGGGAACAAATGCCCCCCACTACTTTGCCCACGTAAGTATGTACGTGGGTGAAGTAGTGCAGAATTATGCATGGCGTATAACCAGTTTCGGGTTGGTGTATCATTTTCAGAATCTTGATCTGAGAAGATAACGAGCGGACACAAGCGTCGTCATTTATCATTGACTCAAATCTCAACTCTTAAGGGATATAGTTCCAAACCCTTAACTCCATGAGCCGCATCCTTCCATTTCTTTATGTCTTACTTTGGCGTGAAGTAGTTTATATGCTCATGAGTAGCTTCTCCATTTCATTGGCATGTAGCTTTGGCAAGTGTGGCTCATAGATGGTCCATCTTGACCTCTTTGCAGGGCAGTGATGGCTTAGGAGACAGGGGTAGGATCTGCCACCTAAGACTTTTCAACTTTACGAGCCGTGAGGGTCTCATAAAGACTTTTCTCCCTACGAGTCGTGAGAATCTCGTAGGTGTATTTTCTCCTTAGGAGTCGTGAGGATTCCTAAGTGTGTTTTCTCTTATAAGTCGTAAGGATCCTATAAGAGAGTTTTCCCTCTTACGAGTCGAGAGGACCCGTAAGCGGTTGTTTCCCTCCTTGTCGAGATTCAACTTTGGAGAGTGTGACCCGTGGATAGTATGCAAGAGACCGTTTTGGGCCAACTTGCAGGATCCCAGTGCTTAGGAAACAGGTTTTTTAATCCCCACTGCCTAAGGCTTTATCTCACGAGTCGAGACGAATCGAGAAGTTCTCGCAAAGACATCAATTTCCTCACGAGTCGAAACGGATCGAGCAGATCTCGCAAGAATATCCTAACGTCACAGTTAACCTCTGCTCTTTACGACAGAAGTCCGTTAGGGTCTGTGGTACTTAGGGTTTTGGCCGTCGTACCGTCGCATTGGCTGATGTATCTCTCGATAGGCAATCGTGCTGTTCGAGTAGCCCTGCGACTGCCGTGTCTCTGATCCCTTCAGGGGCTGGACAAGACGTCTTCAAGCAATCCTCCTAGGCAGTTTGACCGTCGGAAGAGCAAGCGTTAGGAATTTGCCATGCCGCTTTTGGAGAGCCCCGATGAGTCATAACCACTCCGCGCTGGTGTGGGATGATATCCGATAGTCTTTCAGGCTTTATATGACTTGCCGTTAAGACCCTGAAGCTAGGAATTTGGCCTTTGCTTCGTTTGCTGGCATCGCGTCTGCTGTATCGAGACGAATGTCACGGTTGTCTCTAGGTTGCTGGTGAACCGTCGAGGTTTGGAACCTGGGATTTTGCCGTGACTCCTTTTGGTGATGTTGCGTCTGCTGTGTCAAGACGAACGTCGAGGTGGTGACCACTCCGCGCTGATGTGGGATGATCTCCGATTGTCTTTCAGGTTTTATATGACTTGCCGTCATGACCCTGAAGCTAGGAATTTGGCCTTTTACTTCATTTGCTTTGGCGTGTCCGGATCCTGTTGGAGGAAGGATGCCGTAGTGACATCTCGTCTGCTGTATCGAGACGAACATCGAGGTGGTGACCACTCTGTGCTGGTGCGAGATGATCTCCGATTGTCTTTCAGGCTTTATATGACTTGCCGTCAAGACCTTGAAGCTAGGAATTTGGCCTTTTGCTTCATTTGCTTTGGCGCGTACGAATCCTGCTGGGGGAAGAACGTTGGGGTGACATCTCGTCTGCTATATCGAGACGATTATCGAGGTGGTGACCACTCCGCGCTGGTGCGAGATGATCTCCGATTGTCTTTCAGGCTTTATATGACTTGCCGTCAAGACCCTGAAGCTAGGAATTTGGCATTTTGCTTCATTTGCTTTGGCGCGTCCGAATCCTGTTGGAGGAAGAACACTGGGGTGACATTTCATCTGCTGTATCGAGACGATCGTCGAGGTGGTGACCACTCCGCGCTGGTGCGAGATGATCTCCGATTGTCTTTCAGGCTTTATATGACTTGCCGTCAAGACCCTGAAGCTAGGAATTTGGCCTTTTGCTTCATTTGCTTTTGGCGTTGCGTCTGATGTATCTAAACGAACGCTGGGGTGGAGCCGGGATTTTGTCGTCACTCCGCTTAGCTGACCATGGGGTCTTTCGTTGACGTTGCATCTACATCCTGCTGGACTTGCGAAGGAACGCCGTTGTTGACATCTCGTCTGCTGTAACGAGACGAAAGCTGAAGTGAAGCTGGGATTTTGCCGTCGCTTCGCTTTGTTTCGACCATGGGATCTCTTGTTGACATTGCATCTGCATCCTGCTGGACTGCAAAGGAACGCCGTTGCTGATTCTTAGGCTGTAGATATTGCCGTTAAGATTTGGAACTAGGGACTATGCGGTGGCTTCGTTTGATGATGTAGCATCTATGTCCTGCTGGAATGAGGAGGCACACCGTTGTTGGTCTCCAGGCTGTACATGTGGCCATTGAGATTTGGAACTAGGGAGTTTGCCATGGTTCCATTTCGTTGCGACTCTGAGGTCGATTGTTGACGTCACGTCTACATCTGGTTGAAATGAGGAGAAACGCCGTTGGTGATCTCTAAGTTGTCGATATCGACGTCAAGACCCTGAAGCTAGGGATCTTCTTTTGCTTCGTTTGTTGACATTGTGTCTGCAATATTGCGACAAATGTCGAGATTGTCTCTAGGTTGTCTATGAACCGTCGAGATTTGGCTTCGCTTTCTGATGGAGCCTGTTGGGAAGGTATGGTTCCCTCTTTGTTCGTGCCTATGGATTGTATACAGGGGTCAATATGACCTCACCTGCAGGGCAAAAAGTTTCATTCTTTCAGATTTTTTTTTATTTCCGCGATGCTCTATCATTTCAGCTTTTATATCGCGGAGGTCGCGATTGCCCAATCATTTCGGCTATTTTTCGCGGTGCCCAATCATTTCGGCTATTTTCTTTTTACTCCCTGCTTTTTATTACGAGTTGCCCAATCATTTCGGCTGTTTTTGTATGCATACATTTTTACTTGCTGATTTTGTTGCAAGTTGCCCCATCATTTCGGCTATTTCATATGCATTTTTTTGGCTCACTGATTTTTTCTCGCGAGTAGGGGATTTGGGATCTGATACCAATCTTGGCATCAGTATCGCTGCGATTGGAATATTGCCAGGAGCGAATCATCATTTGCCGTAAAAGGACTTGGAATTTGATATCGGTTTAAGCATCAGCATCGCTGCGACTGGGATATTGCCAGGAGCGAATCATCATTTGCCACTGTCGACGTTGAACAAAGGTGGCTTAGCGAACAGGGTTAGGATCCCGTCGACTAAGGCTTTTGACTTCACGAGCCGTAAGGGTCTCACAAAGGTATTTATCCCTACAAGTCGTGAGGATCTCGTAGGTGTGTTTTCTCCTTAGGGATCGTGAGGATTCCTAAGTGTATGACTCCTTATAAGTCGTAAGGATCTTACAAGAGAGTTTTCTCCTCATAAGTCGAGAGGACTTACAGGGGTTGTT
Source organism: Agapanthus africanus (assembly GCA_030015575.1). Lineage (NCBI taxonomy): Eukaryota > Viridiplantae > Streptophyta > Magnoliopsida > Asparagales > Amaryllidaceae > Agapanthus > Agapanthus africanus. The sequence goes on from CM057338.1 coordinate 967,467,422, forward strand.
CACCATATGGACACATCCCTAGTCACGGATGGGACTTGGTTAGGGAAATGTTTATTTGCGCCCGTGGATTGTATACAAGGGTCAGTATTGAGCCGCTTGTAGGGCCATATCGAAGGTTGTGGGGGTTGCTTAAGAACAGATTCAGGTCTCTGTAATTTAAGACTTTCAAATCTTATGAGCCGTGAGGGTCCCATAAGAGAGTTCTCCTTACGAGTCGTGAGGATCTCGCAAGTGTAATTTCTCCTTAGGAATCGTGAGGATCCCTAAGTGTGTTGCTTCCTTTGTGAGTCGTAAGGATCTCACGCGGGTGGTTTCTCCTTATAAGGTCGAGAGGACCTTGTAAGTGTCTTTTAACGAGGTTGCGCCCTTTCGGGTTTTCACAAACACTCGCCGGTAGTCCTGCTATTTTTACTCACGGCGCCCTTTCGGGTTTTCATCCGTGCCCATCTCGCTTATGGACGTACCGTTTTTTTTTGTTTTTTTTTTTTAACGAGTCTGCGCCCTTTCGGGTTTTCACAAACATCGCCGGTAGTCCTGCTGTTTTTACTCACGGCGCCCTTTCGGGGTTTCATCCGTGCTCATCTCGCTTGTGGATGTACCATTTTTTTTACCACGTTAGCCTGAAGATGCCGCGGGTTGGGAGTAGTTTAACGACGTTTCGGTCATTTGCAAGTTTTAGGACATTGCGGTCTGCCGTTAGTTTAAGGACGTTTCGGTCCGCTATCCGGTTTTAGGATATGGTGGTCCATTGTTAGTTTAATGACGTTTCGGTCTACCGTCGCCGTATTTGAGACGAATCTCTAGTTTACTGACTTTTCGGTCTATAGGGCTTTCCCTATGAAAGAGCACGATGCCCCCGGCATGTCCATCTTTTTCGGAGCATGTGGCTGTGGTGGGTTCACCTTCCATTTTTCGGACAGCGCGAACTTGCCCTGTTAATACTAGTCTTCAACCCAGTTTTTGAAGACGTAGCAGTTATCGATCGGATGGCCCAATACTTGGTGGTAAGGGCAGTAATTAGGATTGTTGACCTCATTCAGTTGTAGCTGGCATTTCGGCTCCTGTAGAGTGATAAGTCCGTCGCGCACTGCTAGTTCGAACAGCCTTCTTGTTTCGTCCCGGGGAAACGAGTAAGGACGTTTCAACTTTTCATAGAGGAGTTGCCGCTTGTTGTTTTGGCGAACAACCGTTCTAGGGCCACTCGACTGTTGTTGAGTGTTGGCAACGAAGGCCGTTTTTCCCTTTTCTTTATCCTTTTTGTTCGAACCGTTGCTTGCGGGTCCGAGATTTTTTCCGGGTATCGTGCAATTGCAAGGCTGAATGCTCTCGCAACTCCTCAATTCTTTCGTTTTAGAGATGGATTCCTTGAAGAGAGGGCCGAGGGCTGCTTTTTTGTCGGAGTCGCTCTCGAAGGTGAGAACTCGCGGTCCCTCGGGATCAACCCTATGACAATCGCCAGCAATTCTTTTATACTCATCTGTCACATTCTTCCGCTGTCTACGAGCTTCACGCTTTGTCCTATTGAAGTGTTGCCTGTGAGCGACATACCCTTGCCACCAACACTTAAAAGTGTTGCAGTACTCAGTAGGATGTGCGATCTTCTGATGATATAAGCAGAAGTTAGGATGTACGTCCGCTTCATCAAGATGTATACCACCAGGAGAATTTTCTCTGAAAGAGGGCAGCCTCATCCCCATCGATATGGCTTTGGCGAATCGTTTCCTTGTCTTGATCCTGCTTTCATTTGCGACGGATGTACTTTGATCTGGTGGGAGTGTTTCGTCCATTTTTTCTAGTCGCTGGCATTTGGCCTTTTCAAATATGGTCATCTCACGCTCCCGGTCGGCTTTACCTTTCAGACGAATCTCATTCAGGAAGGCATCGATCATCTCGTCTGACGGCCACAGAAGTTCTGGTTCAGGATCCGCCCCCGGTTTCTCGGTGCAAGGAATCTCTTTATCATCTATCAAGGAGTGAGAGATCACATGACAACTTGCTACGTAGTCCTCAGATTCATCTGATGAGTCTTCTCCATCGTTTTCATCCTCGAGGACGTGGCTGAGAAACTCTTGGAGCGTGATTGGAATCCGCGCCTTCTGGTTATACTTTTCCAGCGCGTCAATCTGTTTCTGCAAATCCGTGCGCTTGTCGCCAGGCTTCACGGGCTTCTTGGATTTCTCCTTCTTTTTCGAAGATTTCGACGGCTGGGTGTGAATGCTTTGGCTATCACCACCAAAATTTGGAATTGGGCACGGCTTCAGCATCCCCTTGATGATCTCAGGTTCCAACGGGTTCTTCCATCTAATCGCCGGGAACGTCTGAAGATCATTTAGCCTCCTTTTGGTCTTGGCCGAAAGAGCCACCTCCCGTGGAGCTTCCTCAATAAAAGAGCACGTTGCCCCCAGTGTGTTTGTCTTCTTAGGAGTGTGAGGCTGTGGTGGGTTCACCTTCCAGTTTTCGGATAACGCGAACTTGCCTTGTTGGTACTGATCTTCGATCCATCCCTTAAAGACGAAGCAATCTTCAATTGGATGGCTTACCGCTTGGTGGTAAGGGCAGTAATTAAGATCGTTGACATCGCCTGGCTGCAACGGACGTTTTGGATTCGGCAGATGGATGAGTCTGTTGCACACTGCCAGCTCGAACAGTCTCCTTGTTTTATCCTGAGGAAACGAATAAGGACGTCCCAATCTCTCCTCGAGGGATGGGCGTGGACGTACGTTGCTTTGGCGGACAACCGGCTTTAAGTTGCTCGGCTGTTGTTGAGTATTGACGACGAAAGTTGCTTTCCCTTTCCCCTTTTCATTCCGAGGGTCCGTCTTTGAAGGAGATGATCTATGATCCATCTGATCCATTTGGGCCAACTTGTCAATCAAGGCCTGGAAAGTAGTTGGCTTGAAGAACATCATGAATTGAGAGATGGTCGCTTGCGGATCAAGAGTGCCCACGAACATGCCTACCGCAGGTGCTTCTTCGATGCGTTGTTCGCACTTCGACCATAGATTCCGCCATCGTGTTGCGTATTGAACCCACGTCTCGCCTGGCCTTACCCTAGCATTAATCAGTGTTGTTATCGGGGTGCGTTCACTAGCGCTCGCAAATCTTTGTGTAAACAGCAGCTCCATCTCCGCAAATGTTTTAACAGAGTCGTTAGGTAGCTCCGAATACCATTCAAAGGCTGTTTCTGTTAAGCTGCCGACGAATTGGCGAAGCAACAGTTTGTCATCGCCTCCCGTGTTACCGCATAAGGCCTGAATTGAGCGACATGCTGATGTGGATTCCCCGTCCCTTTATATACATGGAACTTAGGGATCGTATATCCCGGCGGGTAACTGATTTGGTCATACCAGCTCGGATAGGGCCGTCTGGTTCTAACAATTTGCTCAGCTGCTTCACTTGCTTGATGAGCTCGTATTTGCTGAGCTATATATTCCTCCAGGGCAGCTTTGGAAATTGTCTCCTCCTTGGCTGTTGACAGAGCCGGTGGAGGATTCGATGTTTCTCCTTTGTCATCTTCAAGGACGGTCGGAGGATCTTCAGCAGGAGAATCTTGTTGGATCATCATACCCACCATGTCCTGTAACAGAAGGGCCATTCGTTTTATATTGGCTGCTTGCTCTGCAGCCTCTTTGTCTTTCTTTTCCAGTATCCTGTGAAGGAATTCGGCGTCGGTTTCTTGCTCCTGGCGCTGATCCAAGGATACTTCTGGGCTTTCTTTTGGCCCGGTGAGTGCGGCCATCGCATTCATCATTTCTTAGAGCTTCTGCTGCTGCTCCTGGGCTTTCGTCATGGATCGGGTGAGCGGTCAGTGACCTGTCGAAGAACGACTTTCCTCCTTTCCGGAAGCCATATAAACGGTGTGCACCACCATGCCCCCAGACTTGGGGCGTTTAGATTCAGTGTCTTTGCGATTTGCCAAAGACACAGGGATCTTCTCCGGCCTCCTTCTTCTGTGAGCGGTCGAAGCTGAGGGGACCGTTGCTTTGGGCACCCAGGTGGTCGTCGTCTTTCGTTGCATGACAGGGGGATTTTCTTCCTGCCGGACCTTCATCTTTTTCTGTCGATGAGAAAAATTCGGATCAATCACTGATTCTCGGACCCGCCGCCAAGTCTTGTAGATCCTGGAAGACAGCCGTTGAGGAGACTGCTCTGGCTTTTCTGGTTTTGCTTCCACGACGGCCACCACCGGTGGAGGAGATCTTTTGAGCACCGCAGTTGGCGAATTTCTGCGCACCTTGTTCAGCAATTCAAAGCTGTTCCCGGTTAGAACAGCAGCATCGATCCCCACCGTTGGAGCTGGCGGAGTTATCCCAGAGGGGGAGTTGCCCCCAGCCTTCCTCACTCGGCGCCAGTGGCGACGTCGAGCGTGTCGTGCGGATGGAGTTGTTTCAGCTATAAGGGTGACTTCGTCGTGCCCCCTCTGGGCAGGGGAAGCAGCTTTGAGGACCTCGCCTGGAGCAGCAACCGGAATAGCCAGCCTTGTAAAAACTGACTTCTTGGAAGGAGGAGCCTTTCCAATAATTCCGTCCGCTTGAGCCTGGATGGCTATCCACTTTAGGATGGCAGCTTCGGGTATTGCGGGCTTGTAGACGTTCTGGCCCAGTTTGTTGAAAACTGTGGTGTTGAAGTTGGGCGACCCGTTGAGAGGGGCCGCGGCAATGGTAAGCCGATCAAAGACCAACTCCTTTGGGGCTTCTTGCAACGTCATTGGGGCATTGAAGCTCATCGATGGGAGTATGGTCCCGAAGAATAATCTAGTGGTGGCCTGAGTTACCTGTTCCACCGGCATAGCGAAGATGGAGGACGCTTGGGGCCCATAAGTCACTCCTCCAGGAAGGACGGAGCGAGAGTTGCAGTTGCAGGTAGTGCAGTTTGAAGCCATTGATTTTCTGTTTTCTGCACGGAGCAAGACACCAAATCTTAGTACCTCGAATCCACAGGCAACCACAGCAAACCGCGATTCGTTCGCGAACACGACACACGAAGTGTGGAGTGGAAAAAGGAAGAGGTCCCACCGGGCGTGCCAGAATCTGTTCCCCTCCGAAAGACGACGCGACAGGGACGTCTTGCCTGAGATTCGGGGCAGATGCTAATTGGTGCTATCCGTCCACCTCTCCGAAGATGCCAAGTTGATTTATGGCACCATGTATCGAAGGTTTAAACGGATGCGTCCGATGTAGCAGACTTCATCAGATTCCCCCTCGCTTGAGGGGTTTTTGATTGTGGGGACGCTCTTCCCTGCAGGCGCAAGCCCCTGCAGTTAATTACGCTACCGCATCGCGGTAACCACTTTCTCCTTCTCCAGATGGTCACTTCGTGTCGTGTGTGTTTATTTTGTGTTTAGTTGCCCGTGGATTGTATACGGAAACTGAGTTATGTCGTCGCCCGTAGGGCGTGGACTAGTCCAAATCCGTATTATCTTAGATTTGGGTTTGGGGGTTTGGGTTTAAGGATACGTTAGCCTCATTTGAGGCTAAGATCAACTCAAACATTTATTAAGAATATGTTAGTCCAGTTTGAGACTAAGATCAACTTAACGGGATCGTTTAGATCCGACAAAAGAGCAATTGGCTCTATTGTTCCGGTTTAGGGACATAGGGGTCCGTTACATGTATGGCCGTCGGGATCCATCACCTCTCTGACGACGTTGAAGGATTACAATGACAGATGTCAGAGGAGTTCAGAGATGTACCCTTGAGCCAAAGTTGATTAGGGGATCTAGAATCCAATTTGGGACTAAAGTCCGTTTGAAAGTTTAAGGTTGCGTTAGCCATATTTGAGGCTAAGATCAACTTAAACAGGATCGTTTAGATCCAACAAAAGAGCATTTGGGGGCTCTATTGTTCCAGTTTAGGGACATAGTGGTCCAACATTCCCATTTTGGGGACGGATGTTAGTTTAAGGACACGTTAGCCATATTTGAGGCTAAGATCAACTTAAACGTTTGTTAAGAATACGTTAGCCTAATTGCCAGACTAAGATCAACTTAACAGGATCGTTTAGATCCGACAAAAGAGCATTTGGGGGCTCTATTGTTCCAGTTTAGGGACATGGTGGTCCATTTAATGTATGGCCACCGGGACCCATCACCTCTCTAACGACGTTGAAGGATTACAACGACAGATGTCAGAGGAGTTCAGAGATGTACCCTTGAGCCAAAGTTGGTTGGGAGACCTGTAGTCCAATTTGGGACTAAAGTCTGTTTGAGGGTTTAAGGATACGTTAGCCATATTTGAGGCTAAGATCAACTTAAACGTTTGTTAAGGATACGTTAGTCCAGTTTGAGACTAAGATCAACTTAACGGGATCGTTTAGATCCGACAAAAGAGCAATTGGCTCTATTGTTCCAGTTTAGGGACATGGTGGTCCATTTAATGTATGGCCGCCGGGACCCATCACCTCTCTAAAGACGTTGAAGGATTACAACGACAGATGTCAGAGGAGTTCAGAGATGTACCCTTGAGCCAAAGTTGGTTGAAAGAGCAGATGTGCTCAGTTCAAGATGATTTGAGGACTTATGGCCAGTTTGGGCTAAGTCCAATTATGTTTGAAATATTGGCCCTTTGGGCCATTAGACATTTGTCTGGGTTCAAACCAACATTATTTAGCAATGCTAAACATTTTCATCTTTGATTTTCTCAGTTCTGAAATTCATTTGGAGGAGGGACTTTTGCCTCTGGAAAATTAGCCAATTTGGCTAAAGTAGTGTTAAACACTAAAGAACAACAGTGTTAAACACTGGAGATAGAACTCTCAAATTAGTATTAAACACTAAAAGACAATCAGTGTTAAACACTGGAAATATAATCTTCAATTTAGTGTTGAACACTAGAAACAATCGGTGTTAAACACTGGAAATATAATCCCCGAATTAGTGTTAAACACTAAAGACAGAGGGGTCACGTGTGGACACGTGAGAGCGCCCAAAGGGGGAACCAGATCCCTTTTCTTCGTTCTGCAATTAAGTGTTAAACACTTTTATTTTCCTGGCCATCACGTGTGGGCACGTGATAGGCATCCATCCATTGGATATCAAAGGGATTTGTTAGGGGTCACGTGGGGACACGTGAGGGCGCCCTAAATGTGGAGCCAGATCTCCTTTTGTTTTATCCTCAAATCTGCGAATAAGTGTTAAACGCTTTTCATCTTTATTTTAGAGCATCACGTGTTGGCACGTGATGAGGATTTATACATCGATAATTACAGCACTTGCTGAGGGGTCACGTGGGGACACGTGAGAGCGCCCAAAGCTTCTTTTCTTCAGGGATCTTTTCAAGGATCACGTGGGGGCACGTGACCCTAGTTCTTTTCATGAACAGAGATCTTTTAAGAATCTTTATTTTATTTTGAGAATTTAATTCTCTGTAAGATTAAGAATTAAATTCTTATTTAGGGTAAAACCCTAATTTCTTTTTAAAGGAATTAAATTCCCAGATATGTAAAAGAATTAAATTCTTGATTAGGGTTAAACCCTAGTTTTGTTTTAGGAGAATTAAATTCTCAAAACTCAATTCCCCTTCTAAGTTTAGGATCTGCATGGCAGGATCTCGACCCGATGAGAATTAAATTCTCAACTTATGGGGAGATGTGCTCTGTGCAGATCTTCAACCAGAAGAAGAACTATGTTCTTTTTTGTATAAGAGTTAAACTCATGGATTTTGAGAATTAAATTCTCTGTTTGAAATTTTGATCCCCTTTCTTTTCTCACCTAGGGTTTTTCTCTATTGAGAATTAAATTCTCCTTTCTTTTCTCTCTGCAATTTCAAGATCCCAGAAATTCTCTCCAATGTTTTCTCTCTCCAAATTCTCCTCTCCCTGTTCTTTTCTCTGAAAGGTCCCCCCTTCTTCTTTTCTTGGCTCCTATTTATAGGAGAAGGAAAAGAATCAATTTGTTTAGCAAATCTTTCATTGAAAGATTTGATTTGTTTTCATAATTAATATGATCCTTTAGATCATCTAGTGAATTTTATTCACCGTTGGATCCAAAGATATTATGTTTGTTATTTCCGGTGAGATATAGGGGAATCTTTCCTTGTCCAAGATTTTTCCATAAATTGGTGATTTTTAATCACCCTTGGATCTTTAATCCAACGGTCCCCATAATCATTTTCCATTTGGAAAGATTTAGAAGCTTTTAGAATTTTAATTCTATTTCGAAAGATTTTTGAGAAATTTAGAATTTTAATTCTATTAAACTGTAAGGCTTTCAAAGCCTGTCACGTGCTGGCACGTGACCCTTGGTCACGTGTGAGCACGTGACCCTTGGTCACGTGTGAGCACGTGACCCCCAAATTGGTTCTTTTAACAGCCGCTTTTTTATGTTGTTGTTTTAACCATCACGTGTCAACACGTGACCATTGGTCACGTGTGAGCACGTGATACCTCATTGAGGTAACTTCTGATTTTTAATCAGGGAACAGATTTTAGAATTTAATTCTATTCATTATTTTAAAGGCCTTAAGAGCCCATCACGTGTCTGCACGTGACCCATGGTCACGTGTGAGCACGTGATGCCCCATTGGGGTCTTTTCTGAGTTTTTATTATATCTTTTAACTCTTCCAGCGGGTTCTTAAAGGTCCATCACGTGTGGACACGTGATACCTCATAACTTTTGATCCCGGATGAATTATGAGGCTCATAATATATCAAATCGAAGGGTTTTTCGAGATGCTTCCAATACCATCAAAATTTAGCTATTTCTCCTTCAGGAGTTTACCAAAATACAGGCCGGAAGATACTGGTTCGCATTTTCTTAAGCGTATCGCTGCCATTTGATACTTTGGACTCTTCTGCGCAGAATTTTTGGCGGGAACAATATTTGTATCCATATGGATGCAGGATAAGTATTATAGCATGTAGCAAGATAAACTTGCCTGAGCGGAACACACGACGGGTGCGTACGGCACGTCCGACGTCGGGTAATCGTCGCAACGTACACACGGCACGCGGGACGAGTCCAGGCAAGGCAAGAGGATACCACGCAGGTAGGGGTTGTTCACTGGATCTCTTGGATGGGCAGCAACGAGCACGGCTCCGGTGGGTGATCACCGGAAAAGAAACGAGATCAAGAAAGAAAGAAGAAAGAAGAAGGAGAAGGAGAAGGAGAGAAGAGGGTGCTCTGGGGTTGGTGCTGGGGTTTGTGAGAAGGCGAGGAGGGGGTTGCGAAAATGTGAGGTAACGGTAAGGGATCGTCGCCAAGGATCGACGGTAGGGCAGTGGGTGTTCTTGGTGGCTGTAGGGGTCGGGTTTGATTGTTGGGGTGTGCAGGGAAAGAAGAGAGAGGAGGAAGGAGATAGGGAGAAGAGGAGAAGAAGGAGGTGACTACGGTGGAGGATGGTCGACGAGGGTGGTCGGCCACGGAGGCGAAGATGGGTGCAGGGGTGATGAGTTCTTTGGTTGTAGATGGGTTCACGTTGGAAAGACGAGAGGGGAGAGAGGTGACGTTGAGGTGACGGAGGAGATGATGATGGAAGCGACGACAAAGGCAGAGGCAGCGCGAGGCAAAAGTTAGGGTTAGGGTTCTCATGAGCGGCAGTGGTTTGATAAAGAAGAAGAAAAGAAAAAGAGAAGGGAGGTAATTATAGCGGAGAGAAGGGAGGTGACGAGAATACGCGAGAACAGTAATCGCGAGATCTGTGAGAAAGTGGAAGAGGGAGAGAGGGGGAGAGAGAGAGATGTGCAGTTAGTTTAAAAAAAATATAAAAATATTTTAAAGAAAATTTCCTTTGTAAAACGTTCAGTTACAAAATATAATATTTAAAAAAATTGATATTTTGGTTAATACAAAAATAGTCCAAAACACGCCCGGGTCGGGTCTAAAAATCCAGTTTTAAAATACGGAAAATATACGTGTCGACCAATATTAAAACAGGATATCCGGGTAACGAAAATGCATACCCCCAAGAACGGATGCACGCACGTACACGTAGCCATCCAAACGAGTCCGTTTCACCGAACGGGACGAGAACAAGGTATACGGATGCTACCACAGGGTCAGGGGTATCATACAGTCCATGCTAGATATTTTCAAAATATTTTATGTGAAAAAAATGTAGTTGCTAGATAATGCCAGTATGCTGTATAAAATATGAAAGTGCACGGATTCACGTAACAAGCCAGGATAAATCATAAACAGGAATCAAGACGGGTTTTCAGCAAGCGGGTCGGGTCAGATGCAAATACAAATGTCGAATACACTATTTGCACCCAAAACACAAATAAATCAGGAAAATACCATAAATAAAGAAATACTTGAAATAGAACTGGTATAAATGAACTAGGGTGTTACATTCCAGCAGGATTCGAACGCGACAGTCAATCTCGGAGCCACGGCAGAGTCCCTAGTTCCAAGTCTCGACGGCCACATCTACAGCCTGGAGACCCACAACAGCGTTCCTCCTCATTCCAGCAGGATTCGGATGCGACAATCAATCTCGGAGCCACGGCAGAGTCCCTAGTTCCAAGTCTCGATAGCCACATCCGCAGCCTGGAGACCCACAACAGCGTTCCTCCTCATTCCAGCAGGATTCGGACGCGACAATCAATCTCGGAACTACGGCAGAGTCCCTAGTTCCAAGTGTCGATGGCCACATCTACAGCCTGGAGACCCACGACAGCGTTCCTCCTCATTCCAGGAGGATTTAGACGCGACAATCAATTTCGGAGCCACGGCAGAGTCCCTAGTTCCAAGTCTCGACGGCTACATCTACAGCCTGGAGACCCATAACAGCGTTCCTCCTCATTCTAGTAGGATTCAGACGCAACAATCAACCTCGGAGCCATGGCAAAGTCCCTAGTTCCAAATTTCGACGGTTCACAGACAACCTAGAGACCACCTCGACGTTCGTCTCGTTACAGCAAACGTATCGACAGCAAAGCGGAGCAGCGGCAAAGTTCCCAGTTTCAGGACTTGGCGGTGCACAGACAACCGAGAGTCAACCCCTGACCCCGTACGGCCAAAGTCAATCCTGACCCCGTATGGCCAAAGTCAATTCTGACCCCGTATGGCTAAAGCCAATCCCCCCGACCCCTTAGAATACGGCCAAAGTCAATCCTGAACCCGTGGAAAACGGCCAAAGTCAGCCCTCGACCTCCCCGTCAAAGCAATGCTTTGATTCGGGTGCAGGTCAACTCATCAATCACTTACGAGTCCTCTCAACTTGTAAGGAAGAAAACTCTCTTGTGAGATCCTTACGACTCTCAAGAGAAAAGCACACTTAGGAATCCTTATGATTCCTAGGGAGAAAATACACCTACGGGATCCTCTCGACTCGTAGTGAGAAAAGTCTTTATGGGACCCTCACGACTCATAAAGTTGGAAAGCCTTAGACGGCGGATCTGAACCTGTCTCCTAAGCCATCGCTGCCCTACAAAGAGTTCAAGATGAACTGTTATCTATCGTCCACAAGTTACATTTGCTGAAATCACATGCCAACAATACAACAGAGAAAAGAAAGCGATAGTCGGAGATAGAAAAGAAATGTGTACTTTATTCATGAATTCAATTGGATACAGGCTACATCATATGAATATGAAAATGAATGGAAAAAAAATGAAATGAAATGAATATATGGGCAGCTACTGAGAAGGAGGTATTTTCAATAAGTCAGCAAGTTGCTCGCGCGCTCCTTTCAACTCCTTTTCATGGTCAGCCGCTGCGGCCAGCTCCGCTTCGACTCGAGCCCGTTGCTGCAAACATGATGAAACCTTCTCATCAATTTATCGTTAGGAAGTTTCGCGACTCTGCGTAACCCGCTCAATGAAGTCGAGCTTCCTCCTCAATGCCAGCCCGTCCGAAATGCATCGCTGCAAATTCTCAAAGATGGCTCTCGGTTGCGCGGCATTCGCTTGAACTTGGGTGCACAGCCAAGCAGATTCACCTGAAGCCTCCTCGTGTTCCTTCCGTCTCAAGGTCGCTTCTTGTTCAAAATGGTGGAGGAAGGGCACGCTTTGCTCAACCCATGCAGCCCGCTGGGAGTTCAAAGCCAACATTTCCAGAGCAAGACGCTTGAGCTCAATCTTATATAGACAGGCCTCGATCTTCCTACAGTGATTAACCCAAGACTCGATGACACCCTCGCTGTGGAAGTTCACGAGCATCACCAGTATAAGATTAACCTTAGCAGCAAAATCCGCAGCAGATGCGAAAGCCTCGGCGTCAAGATCCTCGACGAACTCACTTAATATCCCCAGGCTGTTCGCGGCACCCCTGGAAGATGGGCGTTTAATAAAGGGCCCTGCTGGCATTAGAATTCGAGACTCGAAGGGAGCTGGAGTCGGTGCGACCGCTGCAAAACAAATCATAGTCAGATGTCGGCTCAGGAAATAATGAAAATACACGAACAATAGAGTCTACTATACCGGCTGCAACAGGGGACAGAGCTGGGAGTACTGGTGGCGCAACGATACCCTCGTCCCCTCCTTCAATTTGTAAGGCTACAAGTAATACAAAGAAGAATTAGCAATGACATGGCTGCCCGTCGAAGGAAGGAAAAGACGTCGTTTTTTTTTTTTAAAAAAACTATACTCACCGGCACCGGCAGACAAAGCAACTTTCGACTGGAAGGAGAAGTGCGGGTTCAGCACTTGATACAGATGATCAAAGAGGACCCCTGCAAGATTACGATGATACATGGTCAATACACGAAAGATGCTGTCCCCGATCTAAATTAAATCGCAAACCCATACCTTCCATCATTTAAGAAGACATAAGAGGAGACGAAGGGGCAGCGACCATCAGAGCGGCAGCTAGTGGTGCTTCTTCAGGTGGCACAACCTCAGCGCTCATCATACCTACATTCGAAAGGAACAAAATGTCATCAGAAGGGACCCAAAGGGATTGCAAAATGAAAAGAATGCAGCGATCTGAGACCTACCAGACAGGTCATCAGCCAAAACTGCGACGGAAGCATCACCAAGCGTCAAGACTTCTTCGATCTCATTCAAGGGGATGGTCTCGCCGCCCGTGGCTTCGTCCCCTGATTCCACAAGAGCCGTCGTGACACTCGCAATGCCAGGCGATGGCAAGGAACCACAGATGGAAAGAGCGGCAATTGAAGCAGTCCCGGACTCCTGGGAGAGAGTAGCCACTTCAGGCTCGGTGGTTGCCGTCATCTCATCTACCACCTCCTCATCAGGACTTGGCCCTGCAGGGTATGATATATGAGAATCTGAAGATCAAATTCTAATAAAAGGACCTAGTGTTGCGTTACCTTAGGACGGCTTTTCAATTGCCTCCGGAGCCGCGCGTACCGCCTGTCTATGAGCGGTAGACAGGGCAACCGGAGCACCCTCTGGAGAAATAGGGATAGGGGAAGCAGTGCTCGAGCCTGCACCAACAGCTAAGGCGGCATCACGTTCTTTCGCTGCACGCCTCTTGCGCTTCCTTTCAGCCTGAGCCGCCAGAGGTGACCTCCTCAAGACCTCTGCCAAGGAGACGTCATCGTCCGAACCAAGTTCTGCCTCTGGAACCTCTATGGCGTCCGTCATCGGCTGTTTAAGCGAAGCTTCTTTCGGCGATACTGAGGGAACTGGGACTTCGGCAGTCGGCCCTGGAAGCGTTGCAGCGCCGCCTTGCAGGATTGGCACTGCACTCGGGATAGCCTGTGTCGAGATAGTCCCTGCAATAAGATGAAAAAGAAGAGTTAGTTTACCCATAAAAAAAGGGAATAAAGGCACAGTGAGCCGAAATGTACCAATGCCCAAGGAAGCGCGAAGCCTTTCCTCCTCTTCAAAAGTCTTGAGAGAAGCTGCGAGAGCCTCTTCAGTAGAGATGCATGTTGAAGAAGAAGTGTCAGTCAAAGCATAATAATAAAGGAATGTGTGTGATATAACTATGCAAAGATACGGCAGAAGTATACCTGACTGTGCGAGGATGATCAGTCCTGCTTTGTTACTAGCTAGTCGCTCGGAAGCTACGATTGCAGCATCCAGATCAGTATCATCTGGCGCCCTGAATAAACCCTCGTTTGTCCTGTATTCGCTTAAGCCTTCGCTATAAGGAGCATGGGGCTCCAGACCGAATACGACGTCTGCAAAAAGAATCGACTTCTTCTTCTTCTTCTGCGAGCGAGTACCGGTCGCCAGTAATACGAGCTTGCGTTTAGCAGGCAACTTTGGGCGGCGAGTCCCGATCTCCACACCTAAACCGGACTCAGGAGACGCCACAACTGCCACTTCGACGGGAGCACGGGGTAGCGGCAGCTCGGGCATCTCACGTGGTACCACAACCGTACCAACCTCTCTCAAAAAAGGACGAACGACGGTCCGTTGCTTCAAAGGAATAGTTGGATTACCAGCAGAGGCTGCACCTTTACGATCAAGCAACAACTTCTTTTCCTCCCTGATGACGGCACCCATCGCGTTCTGGTACCACGCCACATACACGTTCAACACTTTTGGGACGCAGCTGACTCACTGATAAAGAAGTTAGACCCGGTGTTGAGCCTTATGAAATGGTGTAGCGCGTTGTGGATGCCTTCTTCTGTGGCAATCGGCTCAGCTAGAAAGGCCTCAAGCGGAACACCCAGATTATAGCCAGATTGTTGGACAAAACAATGCGGGTTGTATCTCATAAACAACGCTGCATCATTCTGCCTAAACACCAGAAAGCCCGGCCTGATTGAATATAGATGAAGAATCTCCCGAGCTTTCAAGGTAGAGATGCCGTCTTTAAAGGTGTCCCGCAGCGGCTGCATCGTCTTTGCGGATTCTTTACCGATATTTAAGACCTTATCAATGAAGGTCATGCCATCCCCGACGGTACGCGGGCGAAGGAGTAAGCCCCGAGCCTCTCGCAAAGTCGGTTCCAAAATGGAAGCGTCAACTAGTCGCAGCAAGCGAGGAAAATTATATCTTTCATAAAATGGGGGCCTTTTGTGAACTCCAAAGGCGCCAAGCACATGCAACTCGAGCCACGAGGTGAAATAATGCATCGAGAAGTTTACGGGCTGCACCCCCGGTTGAGTAGTATCTGCCGCTAGGCTAAGGCCATGATACAAATGGGCTAACCCAGCGACCCCGACGGCCACTTTCACCCCAATAACCATTCGGTGAGCTAGGTAGAAGATGGACGGCCTCATACGGCGAGGGTGCATCGGAAGCGCAAACCAGCTTAGCCATAGCCCGAGAAACCCCAAAAAGAACGCTTCTTCGTCAATCCCAGGAGCTTCAAGCTCTGCAAAAGAGATGACCGGGGTGTCGGGGAGAAAGAAACTCTTCTGATCCGCCTCCGCCATCGGCAGGTTGCCCAAGCCTAAGCCAAAAGGATCGTCGAGTTTGGCGAATTTCGCATCTTCCTTCGACAGGACTTCCGGGCGGAGAAAACGAGCGATGAAGTCTGTGAAATTAACCCCACGGCTCCCAGATTCAAGAAATAAGCCCTCATAGATATTCAACACCTTAATCAAACATGGGGATTGATGTTGAATGGTATTTTCCGGGGTAAGTCCCATTATCACCGACCTGCCAACAAAGACGTACTCATCATGAGGAAGTATTTCCTCATAATGCTCCCCTCTGACAGGCAAGCCAGAGATCTCCGCGAACTCCTCTAGAGAGATTGAGACTTCCCGATCCAACAAAAGGAAGGTGTGAGTTGGAACGTTCCATTGTTCCAAGAAGGCTTTTACCTACCATGTAGGAGGCGTAGAGTACTGAAAGAGAGAAACGTAAATCGCGGGATACAACCCGAGCCTCAGCAACTGCAACCTTTTGGAGGACAAAATGTATCGGGCCCACTGCAAATATCCGGCTGGGTGACGGGGAGTTAATCCTATGTTATAAGGCTGTCCCCAAGGGCGCGACTCACCTTAACATATACGTCGCCCCAAGATATCCAACGCCATTGGAGGCTGTACATGTATCGCAGCCAAAGAAGGTTGAAAGAGACTATCTGAAATCCAATTGACCTCCTCCACAGTAAAGTTCACTAGGGGTGGGTCGGCGTAAGAGATCGCTGAAATGGGCTCCGAGGGTATCGCACAAGAAAAGCTCCGTCGGCCCTTGATAGTTTGATTATACCATGTTCCCCATAGATATAGATTCTTGTGCCCTGGTTCGTGATCTTTTATCAGCGCAAAGACTTCCCTATCCACAGGCGTTTCGGGGAATCCGCTTTCCGAACGAACGAATGGGAAAGAAGTGTCGAAAGACATAGTACATGCGCGGAAAAGAACAAAATTTTCAGCCGTCAAAGCTACAGTTTAAGTTCTATCACTAGGTACTTTAAATTCGTACCGCACTGCAATGCAGTGAAAAGGGACCAAAGGGGACCCACTCAATCTAGATGAAAGTTTATCATTAATAAAACAGTCTCATCATTTGATAAGACTATCATTAAATGAAGAAATCCTCAAAAGATTCTCATTTAATGAGGGCCCCTCGGGCCAAGGAGTAAATCTCCCATTGGGAGCAGCGCTCTACAACAGAGTGGCATCTGTCAACCCTGATGATGAAAGGAATAAAATTCCTCAAGAAGAATCTTGAAGAGCCATGCTCTGTAAAATGATGGAATAACCCATCAGAAAACTTAAAGCAAAGCTTTTAATGAATCAAAAATTCCGAGATCTTCAAGATCTACGAACAAACTCTAAGAGTTTTTATGAAAGATTAACAAATCTATATGATTTGAAAAAAAGCAAAGCTCTGTTAATGGGTTAAGAAACCCTAAGAAAGATCTTTTTAGATCCATGAAGAGCAAAACTCTATTGAGAAACCCTAAAAATCTAAATGATTTGAAAAGAGCAAAGCTTTATTAATGGGTGAAACCTTAGAAAGATTTAATTTTTACCTAAATTTTTGACAGAGTTCTGTCCTTAAGAAAATTCTTAAGACGAAGAGCTATGCTCTGAAGGAGAAATAATTCTCAGAAAAAAGTAAGAAGATGAACAGAGGTCATCTTAAGGGCCAAGGGTCCTATTTATAGGCACTGAGAGCCGTTTCAACTTCTAAGTTGATCTAAGGGTGCATATGCTGCCACCGCTGCTCTCACGTGTAAGCCACGTGAGCGCAATGGTGGGGGGAATTTTTTTTCCCCCAATCGGAGCAAAACTCATTTCAAATTTTCAAAATTTGAAATGAAGCAGCGCTTCATAAAAGTGCTAGCAAGCAGCGCTCGCTAAGAGCGCCCGCGCTCTGAAGCAGCGCTCACGTGCAGAGCACGAGTGCGCTGGCGCTAAGAGCGCCAGCGCTCTGAAGCAGCGCTCACGTGCAAAGCACGAGTGCGCAGCGCTAGAACTAAATGTTCCCCACCGTTGGATCAAAGATCCAACGAAGATGATAAACCATCAAGTTACCAGAATAAAATTCTGTTAAGAAAACATTCCTCAGAATTTTTCCAAACAAAAAGATTTTGCTCTGTAAATCAGAGCACCGTTGGATCAATGATCCAATGGTGATTAAAAATCACAATGGTGCAGAATAAATTCTGCATGAGAACAGATTTCTCAAACTTGTTAAAAACAAGAAGATTGCCTTCTGTAAAACAGAAGCCCTAAGATTAAAGATCCAACGGTGGGGAAATCCCCAAATCAATTAGAGAAAAGATCTCTTCAACTGATTCAACAAATCAGCTTGCCCTATATAAAGGCCCAAAGACTTTAAGTCTGATATAGAGGAACCCCCCCCATAAACTTTGAGAAACTTCAGAGAGAAGAGCAGGCTCTCGGCAAAAGAAGAACTTTTCTTCAAGGTAAAAAACAGAGAGATAAAAATCTCATCAGAAAAAGAACTTAGTTCTTATGCTAGATCATAGATCTTTAAGACAAATTGTCTTTCACAAAAAAGATTATAATATCTCATTAAAAAGGGGGAGAATAATTCAATTCTCTTAGGATCACAGATCCATAAAGGCAAAGCCTTTCACCAAAACATAAGAGATTGAAACATCTCCTGTAAAATAAGAACTCTGTTCTTAGATCCATGAGACAAAGTCTCTTATAAGAGAGAATTTAATTCTCAGAAGGCAGAGCTGCTTAAAAGAGCCTTAGCGCTCCAATTAAAAGAAGCGCCTCAGCGCTCCAAATTTAGTGCACAGCGCTGCGGAGCCCTAACGCTCTAATTAAAAGAAGCGCTCAGCGCTCCAAATCTAGCGCAAACCGCTATAGAGCCTTAGCGCTCCAAACTTAAAAAAGTGGTCTGCGCTCATTGACTGGCATACAGCGCCAAGCGCACCACGTGTTCCTCACGTGTGCGCTCTTTCAAACAAGAGCGCTCTGCGCTCATTGACTGGTGCATAGCGCTAAGCGCGCCACGTGCTCCTCACGTGTGCGCTATCTCACATAAAGCGCCTTAGCGCTCTGAATCTGGCGCTTAGCGCCAAGCACGCCTCGTGCTCCTCACGTGTGCGCTGAGAGAACATAAATTATTCTTTAAATGATAAAACCCAGAGCTACAATGAGTGCTCAGCACTTAATAAAAGACAAAAAGATTGTCAGAACTCAAACCAATGCTCGGTATTGCTAAATGTTCAACATTTTAACCGGGTGGGCCAAGCCCAATTTGGCCACATATCCCTCATTCAGATTAATTGAGCCCATATGCTCACAAACCTTTGATCTTAGTCCCAAATTGGACTACAGATCTCCAAACCAATATTGGTTCAAGGGTACATCTCTTCACTCTTCTGATATTTGTCGTTGTAATCCTTCAACGTCTTCAGAGAGGTGACGGGTCCCGACAACCAGACATTCCACAGACTGTGGGGTCTTTAAACTCATGGACTATGATGTTCTTAAACTTTACAGACTATGATGTCTCTAAACTACCACGGACTGTGAGGTCCTTAAACTCATAGACTGTGATGTCTTTAAATTTACAGACTATGACGTCTTTAAACTCCATAGACTATGATGTCCTTAAACTTATGGATCGCAAAGTCCCTAAACTAAAACAATAGAGCTCAAATACTCTTTTGTTGGATCTAAATGATCCCGTTAAGTAGATCTTAGTCTAAAATTAGACTAACGTATACTTAACAAATTGTTAAGTTGATCTTAGGCTAAAAATTAAACTAACGTATTCTTAACAAACGTTTAAGTTGATCTTAGTCTCAAATGAGATTAACGATCCTTAAACCCAACCCAAACCCAAATCTAAGAAAATACGGATTTGGACTAATCCACGCCCTACGGGCGACAACACAAATTAGTCTCCGTATACAATCCACGGGCAACCAAAAACAAAACAAACACACATGACACGAAACGACCATCTGGAGAAGGAGAAAGTGGTTACCGCGATGCAGTAGCGTAATTAACTGCAGGGGCTTGCGCCTGCAGAGAAGAGCGTCCCCATAATCAAAAACCCCTCAAACGAGAGGGAATCTGACGAAGTCTGCTACAACGGCCCCATCCATCTAAACCTCCGATATACGGTGCCATAAATCAATTTGGCATCTTCGGAGAGGTGGACGGATAAAACCAAATAGCATCTTCCCCCAAATTCATGCAAGACGTCAGTCTTTCCCGGTTTTCGGCGGTGAACAATCCTTAGTGTAGATGGGTAAGAAATTACCCACTAAGGATGGACCGAGCAGGGAAGCTGCTCGGCGGCCTCTTGATGAGGGCTTCGATCCTTGGCGTCGGTGGGTAGTAAACTACCAGCCAAGTATGGACCGAGCAAGGAAGCTGCTCGGTGGCCTCCTGACGAGGGCTTCAATCCTTAGCGTAGATGGGTAAGAAGTTATCCGCTAAGGATGGACCAAGCAGGAAAGCTGCTCGGTGGCTTCTTGACGAGGGATTCGATACTTGGCGTCGGTGGGCAGTGAACTACCAGCCAAGGATGGACCGAGCAGGGAAGCTGCTCGGTGGCCTTTTGACAAGGGCTTCTATCCTTAGCATAGATGAGTAAGAAGTTACCCGCTAAGGATGGACCGAGCAGGAAAGCTGCTCGGCGGCCTCTTGATAAGAGCTTAGATCTTTGGTGTCGGTAGGTAGTAAACTACCAGCCAAGGATGGACCGAGCAGGGAAACTGCTTGGTGGCCTCTTAACGAGGGCTTCGATCCTTAGTGTAGATGGGTAAGAAGTTGCCCGCTAAGGATGGACCAAGTAAGGAAGCTGCTCGGCGGCCTCTTGATGAGGGCTTCGATCCTTGGTGTCGGTGGGTAGTAAACTACCAGCCAGGATGGATCGAGCAGGGAAGCTGCTCGGTGGCCTCTTAAAGGGGACTTCGATCCTTAGCGTAGATGGGTAAGAAATTAAAGGCTAAGGATGGACCGACCAGGGAAGCTGCTCGGTGGCCTCTTGACGAGTGATTCGATCCTTAATGTAGATGGGTAAGAAATTACCCACTGAGGATGGACCGAGCAGGGAAGCTGCTCGGCGACCTCTTGATGATGGCTTCAATACTTGGCGTCGGTGGGTAGTAAACTACCAGCCAAGGATGGACCGAGCAGGGAAGCTGCTCGGCGGCCTCTTGATGAGGGCTTCGATCCTTGGCATTGGTGGGTAGTAAACTACCAGCCAAGGATGGACCGAGCAGGGAAGCTGCTCGGTGGCCTCTTGATGAGGGCTTCGATCCTTAGCTTAGATGGGTAAGAAGTTACCAGCCAAGGATGGACCGAGCAGGGAAGCTGCTCGGTGGCCTCTTGACGAGGGCTTCGATCCTTAGCGTAGACGGGTAAGAAGTTACCCACTAAGGATGGACCGAGCAGGGAAGCCGCTCGGTGGCCTCTTGACGAGGGCTTCGATCCTTAGCGTAGACGGGTAGTAAACTATCAGTCAAGGATGGACCGAGCGGGGAAGCTACTTGGTGGCCTTTTGATGAGGGCTTCGATCCTTAGCATAGATGGGTAAAAAGTTACCCGCTAAGGATAGACCGAGCAGGGGAGCTGCTCGGTGGCCTCTTGACGAGGGCTTCGATCCTTAGTGTAGATGGGTAAGAAATTACCCACTAAGGATGGACCGAGCAGGGAAGCTGCTCGGCGGCCTCTAGATGAGGGCTTCGAACCTTGGCATCGGTGGGTAGTAAACTACCAGCCAAGGATGGATAGCGGGCAGTCTGTTGTTGGTACGTGGCAGCCCTGATCTGTGCCCGGTCCCGCTTCTCCAACAAGATGTCCAAATTAGTCCGGAGGGCCGAGGTGTTTGCTTCGTCGTCGAAGTGCTCGACCCTGTAACTTGGCAGCCCGATCTCTGCTGGGACCATCGTCTCTGTGTCGTAGCAGAGGCTGAAAGGGGTCTCTTCTGTGGGGGTCTTCTTCGACGTGCGCAGGGCCCATAAGACCCGGGGTAACTCGTTGACCCAACTGCCCTATCGTCCCTCCAGGTGAGCTCGAAGACCTCGAATGACGTTCCGTAGGATAGGAGCCACTTTTCCCCGGATCTTAACATAAAACGACTCAGGACGGCTACCCTTCTGTCACGACCCGAAATTCGGATGTGACCGGCACTTAGATTGTATGACATCTAAAGATATCGATACAATCTTAGTAAGCCAAAAACTAAGATCAAAAACCCTCTTTTTTTTCGGAATTTAGGAAATTTTAGTTTTTAAGTAAAAGGATGAGGTAGCATGTCGAATGATTTTAAGAAATGAAATCTAGACAACTGATTTTTTTTAGCATTTAAAATGTTCGACAACACCTCCTTATTAATCATTAATAAAAACAGTTACACAATATTTAAATAAGTTGCGTCTCTAGTTGGGAGCAAAATAACGCCAACAGCGGAAATCAATATGCAACAATAACACAACGCTCAAGCAAAGAATTTCGTGCATAAGTAAAGAAAGCATAAATTAATACAACTAGACGATCTCACTTAATCAAACAAAACATATACAAACATATCTCGTTCTAAGTCAAATATACAGGATCTGATGGAGAATTTCTAGATCAAAAATACATATATCAAACCAGGAGGTTACTACGTAGGTAACCCACCTAGCAAAATAAGCGATAAAAGCTGACAAGTGGATCCGCACTGCGGCTATGCGTCCACGCGTCTCCTGTAAGGAATTAAGGCACAACGGGAGTGAGTTGCCAACTCAGTGAATAAAACTAACATCCAACAGTGATATTGTAAACATGCCGGGATACTGGTAAAATGATAAGATAAGCATGATGTATAGTATCATATGAATGCATGAATATGTATTAAACAAATATATAACAAAATACTGAAATCTCATCAATTATCTCTGAATATCGGTCATTTCCAATTTAAGATTCATTTTCCATGTCCAACATCGGCACAAATCTTCTGTTTTAACAGATATCGTTCCTCGAACGATTCTTTCAATCTACAACATCGGTCGGTATCCTCCAGATATCCGCCGTGTTTCATTACTATTTCCGGTATCGAGTATCCTCGCTAGGCTCCACGCCTCACATGCGGCTATCCTACCCCTCAGTCTCGACCGAGTCAACCATGTATCCAACTGTATATCCCCCACTCAATCTGGATAACGTATAAATCCGCAACCATATAGCCCCCCACTCTGTTCGGAGTAAATCCAAATCATAAAAACGATATCTTATGGTGGACGCATCACATCAATCATGAAGAATCAATGAATATAACTTAATAGTGTATTAAAACTCAAAACCAGAAATCCTCAATTCCAATACACCTTGTGCTATAATTAACAACGATTTGAAAGTAAGACATGATAGGTATCAATTAATAACAATGATGCATACAACCACTAATAATGATGCTTATGGTATGAAGGGAATCATATGAGATATGGCAAGTTCTAAGTGATACGTGACATGTTAATTACCGATGAGGTATAGTGTAATATGTAGGTATGTGCGCGTGCAACATGACTCATCGATAATTCGTGCAGTGTTCTAGCAAGTATTATTTTATAGATATGAATGCATATGATGAAGTTTCTTAGTTCTAAACATATACTCAATACAAAGGAAATTATTATCCAACTACTAATTACGGGCGTATTAGGCCATCCATACAAAATCTCCCGGTAGATATCAAATATACTCACCGAAATACGTCGAAGCTACTCAGTGTTATTAATCATTTTCCCTTCCTTGCGGTCTCCGAAGTCTCTGCGGTCGAACCTAACATCGAATTTAACTTTCGTATAAGAAACGGCTATATTCCGATACAGTGAAGACGTGAAACTACAAAATTTACATATTAAATATGCTACGCACGAATACTGTGAACTATCTAATACTTATATTAACCTGATCTAATCCTTCGCTGTTCTTAACAGGAAAAACAAAAACGCGACATGAATATCCGTATCGTATTTAGAATTTTACCCCAAAACAGATATTAGCTTACAGATTTTATATACTGAATAAATAACATAAACTAACAATACCAGACACCCTAAAATACATACAGACAGCTACCCAAAAAAACTCAACGACTAAACCCCACAGAAAACCGGCGAGCTTGGAATTTTTATGGATGTCGCCGGCCGAAAATCCGAGGGATAGGTCTATGTTTCTAGTTGTTATTCTAGATCCAATTTACAAGGTTACTGTATTACTTGATTTTTCTAAAAATTAACTAACCTATAGCAGATTCAAAACAGAGCCGTAACTTAACCAAATCCGATATTTACCGATATCACAGTTCTATACTAAAACAGTATTGAACTAAAATCTGCAGGGTTGAAACTTGTACCTATTGAATGATCTACTGAAAAGCTCCCTCAAAGATGCACAAGCACAATTAATCCTAGTTTGAGGGTGGTGGTAATGATCCCTATCACTTAGTTTCTCTTCTATTTTCTTTTTCTTTGTGTGTTTTAGGATTTCTTTTTCTTCTAAACTAATTAATTTGTTTCTACTTGATATATATCAACTGAATAATTTTTAAACAAAATAAGAAAAGGAATGAAAAGATTGGGAGGTGGTGTCACCGTGAAGGATGGAGGTGTTTTCATGCAAGGAGAAGGTGTAGGCCTGAGATTTAATTGGAGCTGTGGTGTGTGTGAGGTTCATCTAACCTTAACCATGATTTTATCACATTAACATATTAACCCTTATATTTCTAATTTCCACAAAGAATTTAACTTTCCACAAAACCCCTCACACCATCTCATATAACATAATGAAGTTAAATATTTTTACTAAAACCCTTCTAAATAACCAATATTACAAACTAAATATTCAATTTTTTTAATTTCACACGCTGCTTATAAAAGGACCCATTTTGTCTCAATAAAATTTTAAATTAACATCTTTAATTAGAAAAAATTAATTATCTAAAATATTTCAAAATGTTACACCTTCCTGTGAGCTGCATGATTTCGACGTTGGTCTTTGGCGTGGCCATGGTGAGGATGGCGCTGATTTTCTCTAAGTTAGCCTCGATTTCTCGGTAGGTAACCATGAATCCGAGGAACTTTCCACTAGTGATCCCGAACGGGCACTTGGCGGGATTCAGCTTCATTTTGTATTTGCGGAGGATGTCGAAAGTCTCGCCAAGATCTTTGGCGCGTTCCTCTGACAAGGTTGATTTAACGAGCATGTCGTCGACGTAAACCTTCATATTCCTCCCGATATGTGGTTTGAACATCCTGTTGACTAAGCGTTAGTATGTAGCCCTGGCATTTTTGAGGCCGAAGGGCATCACTTTATAGCAGTATACCCCCGGTCCGTTGTGAATGCTGTGAGTTCTTCGTTTGTCGGATTCATACGGATCTGGTTGTAGCCAGAGAAAGCATCCATGAACCTGAGTAACTCATGGCCTGCCGAGCTGTTGACAAGCTGATCTATCCGAGAGAGGGGATAGTTGTCTTTCGGACAGATCTTGTTGAGATCTGTGAAGTCGACGCACATGCGCCACTTCCCGTTCGCCTTTTTGACCATTACCACATTCGCCAGCCATTTTGAGTAGGCCACGTTTCGAATGAAGTTGGCTGCGAGCAACCTGTCAACCTTGTGATCTCCTTTTGTTTGATCGGGGCGAAACTTTGTTTCTTTTGTCTGACGGGTCGGACAGTCGGGTCGACCCCAAGCTTATGTGATATCACTTTGGGGTCGATCCCGGGCATGTCGGCGTGTGCCCAAGCGAACACGTCCGAGTTCCCTCTGAGGAAGCGGACTAGGTCGTCGCGTCGGTCCCCTGTTAAGAGTGACCCGATTTGGACGGTTCGTTCATTGTCCCCCTCGATGAGGGGAACCTCCGTTAGCGGCTCCACCGGGGCTCTTCAGATTTCTTTTTGCTCGTCCCGAGTATCCAAGGATCCGCTGAAATCCTCCGTGCCTTCAAGGTCGTCGCTTCGCTTCTCGGGGCCGGAGATAGCGAGGCGGTGCTCGGATGTGCCGGCACGGGCAATTTCTTCCCTCCCTATGTGTCTCTCCCGAGGTGGGGGAGCGGCGACTTGGGGAGCTTGTCCTGCCGTTTGGACACGGACAAGCGCATTCACGACGGACACGAGCCGATCTATTCGCGCAGACAGTGCGTGAATGGCGTTCGGGGGAGGAGGGGATCCATCCGCGCCACCGTTGTGGGGAGGACGGCGGCTAGTGCTTGGATCGTCACGGTGATCACTTGGCATGAGTTCGAGATCGGAAGATCAATTTTCGTTGAGCGGATTTTTCGGCTCCCACAGACGGTGCCAACTGATGGAGGTCTGGATCTCTTTCAGATATTGTCTTCTGTTGCTTTATAGCGAGCGTTGATGGATGGCTGAGATTGGGTTTGAGGGTTGCCTCTTGAAGCGTGTGGATCTCAGCGGGCTTGATTTGGAATGAGGCCGAGCTATCTGTAAGGATGTCCCGGGGTGGTTGTACCACCTTGGACCTTCCGACGATCAAATTAGTCGAGGTATTTGGGCAGAGTAGTGGCCTATTGGATAATAATTGCCTTACCTGAATCGTCTTAGAGGGGGTTTATATAGTGGCAACCATGGGCTGGCGAGTGCGAGATTTACGCCGGCCGTTACGCCCTTGAAGCCGCGCCCGTGCGAATGGTGGGATCCTCAATTAATGGCGAGATACGCCAGTTAACGGGGAACGCGATGGCGTGGGGCGCGGGATCGTGGGAGGCGGATATCTCGTGTATGGCGAGATTCGCGGGGTCATATCCGGGACGCTGATGATCTGAGCTCTGGGTCGGTCGATGAGACTGAGGAAGCTGAGCTCGGCGGGAGGCTCGGAGGCGAGCAGGAGTCCGAGCAAGCTTGGTTCTATGATAGCTCGGGGGCGAGCTGGGAGGGCTTAGAAAGCTCAGCGTGCGGGAGGGTTCTGAGGCGAGCCAATGGTTATTTGTAAGACAACCATAGGAGTGGTCTGGAAGGCCACCGAAGGTCGGAAACATCCTTAAGAGCCGGGGCACGCCTTCAACGTACCGTTCTTATTCCTTTCTCGTAAGCCTTGGGACACATCATCTGCCGCGTGCCGTCATCTGGGGAGTTCTCAGTATTGAGCATCGTCAACAACAAAATGAAACTACAACGACTATTGCAACTTATATTCACAAGGTAATTTTCTCAAATTTGATTCACTAACATAAGAAAAAAGATGCATGCAAAAGACTTCACACTCTCATGTATTGCCTACCTTTCTCATCTCTTATCCCACTCTCTTGTTTTCTTCGCACAAGTGAGTACAAGTTGATAAAGAATATTAACGTTTTTGGGGTAAATTTGTGGATCCTTGGATGTGTGTTGTATGTATATATTAGGGCTCATGCGCTAGTGCCAAAAGGAAAAAAAAGGTCCAACTCTTCATAGGAGCTAAATAGTTCTACAAACCTATTATCACTCGTCATTATTGGTACTTCCAATCGATCGCTTCAAATGCACAAACAAATATAAGACATAATCTCGACAGTTGTTACATGATTAAACCACACCCATGCACACACTACATCTACACACACAACACACACATACAGAGGACCCATGAAATCAATGGACGCAACAAGCAACAAATAAAGTATTGTTTTTTCTAAAAACTAATTTCCATCATAGTCTAGATTCTAAAATCGCTATTCAGTTACAATCAATTAAACATTGAGCTCAAAATTCAGAATCTTACCACTAAGGGCCTGGTTGCAGGATTATGGAATTTGGATTCCAAAACAGTACGGTAGAAATTTTTGGATTTGGTAATTTATTTTTTGATTGGTTTTGGATTCCTGCTATTGGATTTGTAGATCCTTGTAATTTTTGTTTGGTTGGTGAAAAATATAGGATTTGGATTTGAGGATTTTAGAGAGAGATAGATAGAGAGAGGATTATTAAATAAATAAAATATATAGGCCCCATCTAAAAGTACAATGAATAGTGTCAAATCCTTGAAAATTCTTGAAAATTTTTAGGATTCAAGAATCCTTGTTTTGTGGTGGGCCCCCCATAAAAAACAAAGGAATGCTAGGAATTCAAATCCTGCAACCAAAGACAAAATTATGGAATCCTAGGATTCCACAATCCAAAATCCAAATCCAAACTCATAATCCTGCAACCAAACAGCCCCAAAATATTAAAAAATTTGAATATGCAACAAATATAACAATATCGCCCTTTCAAAAATCTAATTTTCCCTCTAAATTCCAAAATTACTAACCGGTTAATTTCTGAATTATTTCAAAGGCCCAATTTCTGAATCTAAGGGCATGTTTAGTTACTGCATTTGGATAGGATTTGGTACTGTTTGGATTTTTGAATCTAAAAAAGAGTTTGGATACTCGGATTATTTGTTTGATTGTAGGATTTTGGGTTTTTTGGATTTGTTTATTTTTTGTGAGGGCCACCATTTTTATGGATTCTTGAATCCAAAACAAAACTATTGATTGCTATGGATTTGGCAATGTTCACATGGGTCTCGCATGCTTTATGTTATTAAAATATCTTCCTCTATCTATCTCTCTCTATGATTCTCAAATCTAAATATCACTTATTTTTTTCCAACCAAATAAAAATTATAAGGATCTACAAATCCAACACTAAGGGCCTGTTTGGTTGCAGGATTTAGAAATTTGGATTCCAAAATAGTACGGTCGAAAATTTCTGGATTTAGTAATTTGTTGTTTGATTGGTTTTGGATTCCTTGTATTGGATTTGTAGATCCTTATAATCTTTATTTCGTTGGTAAAAAAAAGTGGGATTTGGATTCGAGAATTTTAGAGAGAGATAGAGATAGAGAGAGAATTATTAAATAAATAAAGTGCACGTGTCCCATCTAAAAGCGCAATGAAGTGCCAAATCCTTTAAAAATTTTAGGATTCAAGAATTCTTATTTTATGGTGGGCCCCCATAAAAAACAAAGAAATCCTAGAAATCCAAATCTCCCAACCAAATACAAAATTATGGAATTCTTGGATTTCACAATCCAAATCCAAATCCATAATAATTCAAGGATTATGGATTTGGATTTGGATTTTTGACTGTGGAATTCTGGGATTCCATAATTTTGTGCTTGTTTGATGGAGTTGGATTTCTAGGATTCCTTTGTTTTTTATGGGGAGCCTACCACAAAATAAGGATTCTTGAATCCTAAAAATTTTCAAGGATTTTCAAGAATTTGGCACTATTCACTGTACTTTTAGATGGGACCCGTGTACTTTATTTATTTAATAATCTCTCTCTATCTATGTCTCTCTAAAATGCTCAAATCCAAATCCCACCTTTTTTCACCAAATAAGGATCTACAAATCCAATACTAGGAATCCATAACTAACTAAACAACAAATTACCAAATCCAAAAATTTCAACCGTGCTATTTTGGAATCCAAATTCCATAATACTGCAACCAAACAGGCCCTAAGGATCCAATACTAATAAAAATTATAAGTATTTACAAATCCAACACCATGAATCCAATACTCACCAAACACAAAATTAACCGATCTAATTTTTTTCAATTCTGATGTATGCTAATCCAAATTTCAAAATCCTTCAACCAAAAGGCCCCATCAAACACAAATCACTCCTCAAAAGCCACTATTACCACACCCAATGAGACCATCACTCACTGACAACGGGACCCACAGAAAGCGGGTCCCACTTTTACGGCAGGTTCAAACTTCAGGAGCGTTTTAATGCAATTTTGAAAATCCAAACCCATTCCCTCCGCCGCCCCAATTCTCCCGCCTCTCTCCTCCCACTTTAAATTCATTCCCCAAAAAACCCTAATTTTCTCTCACTTGTTTCTCTCTCTAAAAAAATCCCCCCATTCTCTCTTTCTCTCTCCCCCTTCGCAATGAAGCGACGCTTCCCGAGCCTTAGCGGATCCGGGTCCAGGCCAAGATCCGATCGCTTCCTCAGACCCGGAGCCCTAGCTCGGATCAGAGACCGCAAGCTCAGCGCCCGATCAGCCATCGAGATCCAGATCGTGACCCCTCCGCCTTCGCCTCTCCGATCCATCGCCGGCGTCGATGGATCTCCTCGCTTCGCAGGTAGATTCCATGGCCCTAGGTTTATCAATAGGAAGAAGATGGTAGCCACGAAGCGGATCTTTTTCATGCCGTCGAGCCCGGATCCGTTGTCGGATCCGGGTTTGGATGTTTTTGGGGCTGATTTGGTTGCTGCTCATTAAGGCTGTATAGGTTTAGGGATTGATAGGAATAAAGAGAAGAAAAAAATTGGGATTTGTTGTTGATTTTGGTTGAAGTGTAAAAGATCGGATTTTGGTTGAGATTTTTGTACAGTTAGTAGAGATTTTTTGTGTTTTAGTGGAAAAAATTTGATAGAGTGCTTTAAAGATTCCTTTTTTACAGCTTTAATTCAATAGGCTTTGATAATTTCTTGGGAATGCTGTGCAATTGGATGGAGTTTTTAGTTGTAGTACCAAGATACCTTTTTTATCATCCTTAACTGACTTTAGAGCTGTTATTCGATTAGATTTATGTTTTTTGTTTGATCATTGTTCTTGCCTAATTGGGGAACATGGTTGTTTCTTTCATTACATGACGATTGACTAATCACTTTATACAAGCAAAATCGGTTGGTTCATTAATGAAACAGTGCTAATTTTGTACCTTACCTTAAATAATTCCTTGTTTGTTTTAACTGATGGAAGGGATTCGAGGCATCAGTTTAAAAGCTTAGATTTTGCTTCAATGTTACTGTAGAATCAGTCTTTTACATGTTTTGTAATGCAAACTTCAATTAGTTTACCCGTATTCTTAGTTTGTTTCTCTTTACCTTCATTTAATTGGTAGCATTGTTCCTATTTATTCATAATGCCTATAGTCATATATGATTCCTTTGGGTGTTTGTAGTTGCTGTCTTAAGCTATCCAGTTTGAGTTCAGATTAATGCCATGTGTTTGTATCTTAAGAATATATCTGATTACTTTGTGTGAACTTCGGTGAGTATCTCTGTAGTTCTAGCGTGCACAAGCTCGACTTAACTTTCCATTCTTAGGTATAAGGATTTAATGGACTGTAAGTTTTGGGCTTGTTTGAGTGAGTTAGCCGTTAGTATATTTGAGATCATCAAAACTTTCCCTTTCAATAAATTGTATTACAATTGGCTTGTAGTCTTGTTCTTTATTATGCAGTTGATTAGCCTTGCTAGTAGTTGCTTGTGTTCAAGAATATTGCTCTTCCTAATTGTATATGGCAATACAACAAAAGTTTGTGTATTAGCTAGATCATCTTCTTAGGCTTAAAAAAAATGTTTACTGTTTATTATGCTTTTGCTTGTTTCATTAGCTCTGTAGTCTAGTAACAGAACTTTAAGCAACTGACATTTCTATTCTTAAGATTGCAAGTTGATTGATTAGAGCCTTAGTGGGCAGTTCTTTTAAAATAACTGGAATTTTCTTAAAGTGTTATCATCGATGAATAATGGGTGTAACGTATGCGTATGTATCCTTCAACTTTTATATGGCGTCATTGAAATTTCTAACTTGATAATTTGAATCGTGGTTTAGTTCTTTGAAAGGGTTGAATCTGTGACATTTACAGCGGTGGATTTATGATCAATGCTCATGTGTTAGAATGTTTATCCCAAGTTTTCAGAGCACCCCAACATATACACATGACTTTTCACAGATTATGCCTAGAGCTTATTTATCGACAAGTCAACAACTCCAAATTGTTCTATCAAACTTGGAATGTTTTAAATGTCATTTGCTCTCCAGGTTATAAAGTCTCTTTGTTTGGTCCTGCCGAGTTGGGTTTCTTAATTACTAGAGCATGCCTCCTTCGATTACTAGCCAATCTTTTCCTTCCTAAATTAGTTAATAAATTGTATATTCTTTAGCGTCATCGTTTTGTAGACCCTGAATGCTTGTATAAACTGAAAACTTCTGCAGCACACTATTCTACCAGGGAAATGGTAATGGCTTGATTGGCAACCATTTTTGGTTGGGTTTTTTACCTCATGCCCCCCCCCCCCCCCCCCATCTGTGATATTTTCCTTATTCCTCCCAATATGACTATTTACCCATGTCCCCTGATCCCTTAAGTTACTCCTCTAGCCCACCCTAACCATCAGAAACATCTTAAAGAAATATTCCTTTAACTCAGGAAGGTGTTAACGCTGGTTTGGTGAGGCCTTATTTAAAGCAGATCTCCCCCAATCCCTAACCTACTTCTTCCTCAAATTGGATTTTAGGGGTTTTTTCTTTCTCAAATCAAAATCCAAAGGTTGAGGATTTGGGTGTTTTTTTAATGAATTCGCTATGGATTCATCTTCGAGCTCCCTTCCCCTAGGTCTAGAACTAACAAATTCTTGTTTTTGCGGCGTTTCTTTTGCACGACGTGTCTGTTGTAAGCCACCAAACGTCAGCGAGAAGCTCTTTGGCTGCTGCTTCTGTCGTGGTCCAAATGATCCTGGATGTGGCTATATTGTATCGGAGGAGCTTGTCAAGAATACTATGGGTTCTGAGATGAGGACAAACAATAATTTTGTGGCCATGAATTCAAGAGGTATGGGTTCTGAAATGAAAGGAATTGAAGAGGGATTAGAAGGAGTGGAGAATTGCTTACCTTTGGATCTTGTTGCTGATGCGTTCTTCTTGGAGATCCGTTCCTTTGATGGTGCTATCAACTCTGGATTTAACAGGGAAGAGAGAAGATGATGAGGGAGCAGAGAGAGAGAGAGAGAGATATGGAGAGAAATCATGAGTTGAAACTAACAAAAAACGTTGGGGGTTAATAAGAGTAACAATGGAGTTTTGGGAAGACAAAAAATGTTAAGGGAGGACTGGAGGAGTAACTTAAGGGATTAGGGAGGGTGTAGGGTAAATGGTCATATTATAGAGAGGGGGGGGGGATAAGGAAATAATCAAAGATAGGGTGGCATGAGGCAACTTTTTGGTTTTGTGTCTTGTTGATGGAGGGGGTGTGGGAGGTTGGAGCGTAAAAGATTCGATTTTGGTTGAGGTTATTATACGACTAGTGGAGATTTTTCGTGTTTTTAGTGAAAAAATTGATAGATTGCTTTAAAGATTCCATTTTTAATCTCTTTACACGGGATTGTTGTACCAAGATACCTTTTTTTTATCATCTTTAACTGACCTTAGAGCTGTAGTACAATTAGATTTATGTTTTTTGTTTGATCATTGTTCTTGCCTAATTGGGGAGCATTGCTGTTTCTTTCATCACATGATGATTGGCTGCTCTCTTTATACAAGCAAAATTGGTTGGCTCATTAATGAAACAGTGCTAATTTTGTACCTCAAGTTAAATAATTGGTTGTTTGTTTTAATTGATGGAAGGGATTTGAGGCATAAGTGTAAAAGCTAAGGTTTTGCTTCAATGTTACTCGAGAATTTTTCCTCTTCTTGTTTTGTAATGCAAACTTCAATTAGTTTATCTGTATTCTTAGCTATTTCTCTTTAGTTCCATTTAATTGCAGTGTTGTTCATATTTATTCATAATGACAATAATTATATATGATTCCTTTGGGTGTTTGTTGTTGCTGTCTTAAGCTGTTCAGTTTGAGTTTAGATTAACGCCAAATGTTTGTATCTTAAGAATATATCTGATTACTTTGTGTGTGAACTTTGGTGAGTTTCTTTATAGCTCTAGCTTGCACAAGCTTGACTAAACTTTCCATTCTTAGATGTAAGGATTTAATGAATTGTTAGGTTTGAGCTTGTTTGAGTGAGTTCGTCGTTAATTTATTTGAGATCATCAAAACTTCCCCTTTGGATAAATTGTATTACAATCGGCTTGTAGTCTTGTTCTTTATCATGTAGTTGATTAGGTTTGCTTGTGGTTGCTTCTGTTGAAGAATATTGCTGTTCCGTATCGTATGCAGCAATACAGTTAGAGTTTGTTCAGTAGCTAGATTTTCTCAGGCTTGAAAAATGCCAGCAACTTTGAACTGTAAGCAAGCTATATGCTTTTGCTTGTTTCATTAGCTCTGTAGTCTGGTGACAGAACCTTGAGCAACTGGTGTTTTATTCTTGCAAGTTAGTTGATTAGAGGGCTGTTCTTTTAAAGTAACTGGAAATTTGCCTTTTGAGTGTTGCCGTTTATCATGGGTGTAATGCATGTTTATTTATTCTTCAAAATTTATACGGCGTCACCGAAATTTGTAACCTGATAAATTTGAAGCGGGGTTCAGTTCTATGAAAAGGGTTGAAGCTGTGACAGTCACAGCACTGGATTTATGATCAATGCTTAGAGCTTATTTATCGACAAGTTAATTACTCCATATTGCTCTCTCAAACTTGGAATGTTTTAAATGCCGTTTGCTTTCCAGTCTATAAAGTCTCTTGTTTTGTCCTGCCGATTTAGGCTTCACAGTTGCAAGAGGCATGCGGCAAGTTAATTACCATTTTCTTGGCTTTTTTCTCAGCGTTGAGGAAGACAAGCACCTTCATGATATTTCATCTAAATTTCCCCTAATTTCTATCTTGACGAACATTTTCCCCTCCAAATTGAAGATCAAACTTATACAGTTAAAAGTATATTTTTTTCCCAATTAAAATCAGTCAAGGAACAGTTGTCACAGTAAGTTTTATGGAAACATGAAAGTGAATATATATAAAAGCTGGTAAAATAAAGGAATCAAAGTCTTAATTTTATATACCCAATGCAACAATAAACCAAAAGATAAAAAAAAATCGCTATAACAGGTGAGGGAGGCGAAGGAACCAGAAAATTGAAAGGAAAAAAAATTGGAATGAAAAAAATATTGAAGAGTATTAGGAGCACAGTTTTTGTAATTCTATTGACTATAGCTAATTTTGTAATTCTAGAATTCCATGGAAGTAGATTAATGAACGGAAGGAGGCTAATGAAAGCAGCATGAAAAAGAAGAGGCTAATCTTGAAATTTTTTACCAATTTTTTAAATTTTAATTATCTCGATTTCCATGTCCCTGATCATGGTGGTCATGTGAGAAGCTGGGTATAGTATTAAACCCGTCCGTCTGAACTCTGAATCCGGCCCGAACCAAAACCGTCTTATATCACATATAATATAGAGCTTAATAAGAACGCCGACAAACCCATTAGTTGTAACCAAAGGGGTAAAACAAGGGAAGGTGGTCACTGGTTTAAGTTCAAGCGAGACCCACCTTTTGGGGTTGTGAGTGCACTTCACAGCCCTGTGGCGTTCACAACCCCATTTTTGCTTATAATATATATGGTTTTGTCATTGTAAATTTTGTGCATACATATTAGTAGAACTCACCTAAAGTATTGTTACTTTATTTTTTTTGATAATTATAATGGGCAAAGTCCGTAAAAACCGATCCATCTGTCTAAACCCGAAACCTGTAATAACCAATCGTCCGGCAAAACCCGTCCGAAACTCAAAGTTACGGGCTTGGGTTTAACGCAATTTAAACCCGTCGGGTTCGGACGGTTTTTGAGTTTACGTTTTAATTTTCAGGTGGATATAAAATTTATCCATAACCCGTACAAATCTGCCGAAACCCTAGTCAGTTGCAACGCAGGTAATATTCTTCACTGCCTCTTTTCTACCCTTTCTCTCCGCTGCTTTTTTCCTCTCTCTCTCTCTCTCTCTCTCCATCCGTTGCTTTCTCTCTCCTCTCTACCTTCTCTCTCTCCTCTCTGTTCCCACCAGAGGCTCGCTGGAGATCTTCTGGCCAGCGATATGTATATGCCTCGATAAATATAAAAAGTCATGAATCATAACTACAACCAATAAAATATTTAAATGGGTTAACCAATATTTTTTGATTCAAGCAATCACATCAAGTCCACAAGTCTTAATAGTTTCAAATTAGGGCTTTTCATGTAATATCAAATCTACGGGCCATCCATAACTTTAGCTATAACTAATAGTAATCAGTAGCTGGATAGTGGGTACCGTTATTTCGGATATCCAGATCCGAATTTGGATAGAAAATTTGTATCCAAGTCGGATCCAAATTCGAATCCGGATACTTAAAAAATCTGCATGGATATGGATTTTTAGTATCCATATCCGCAAGTTATCGGATTTGAAAACGGATCCGGATCGGATTATCAGGGTCCATTTACATCCTTACCAAACGGACCCTTGGTAGCATTAACTGCGGCGGAAACGGGCCTGTAGGGATCCTGGACCAAAACTGCAGTGGTCATTGCAAATGGGCCAGTGGGGTCCGCTGGCTGTTTTGCAGTTAGGCCTCTGTCTCTATTGCCCATGTGAAAGACCATTGCAGTTTGGGTCTATAGGCCTCATTTTCTCTTATCTGTGACCTATAAGCAAGCTTTTATTTATTTTTTATTTTTTTATGGACAATCGGGTTCTATAGTGACCTTGTAGGCCCTCGGTTGCAATGCCCTCGCCCATTGTGGGTGGGATCCTGATGATGCTCAATATTGGCGATGCCTAGGATCAGAGCACGTGGCGGATGACACGTTCCATAACTCGGAAGAAAGGGCCCACAGAGACCGACCAGGCCTCCCCTTTACCCGACCTGCAATCACAAGCTAGCCCCCCTCGGGGCTCCCTGCAGATTCACCTCCTCGCCCTCCTCGTTCGTCTCCGAGCCCCCCCCGGCCAAAGCCGTCTTCCCCGATCCTCCGACCAGCTCCACCTCTCACAGGCGTAACCGCCGCTCCGCAAATCTCGCCATGCGCGGATTCTCCGTCAGCAACATCCCACGTTCCACGCCTCCGCGATCCCCATTAATGGGCGATCTGCTCTCCACGCGGGCGTGACGTCGGGAGCGTAACTGCCGGAGAGATTCTCGCGCCTGCTGCTGCGTGCCATCACCACTATATAAACCCCCTTCACAGAGGGGTCGAGTAAGCCATTTTTGACTCACTTAGCCATTACACTGCTCGGATCTAGTACTAACTTGATCGTCGGAGGGTCCTCGGTGGCGTCAAACCACCCCAGGACTTCTTTGCAGGTACTTGGCGTCCAACTTCTCCAATCACCAAATCTCTTCAAAGCCCATTGAGACCCACACACAACAGGGGATCCCCCTCAGAATCCATCGGGAGATCGACGGGAGACAACATCTGAAGGAGATCTGAAAAGGACATCCATCAGATCCATAGGGCTATTTTGCAATCAACCCTCCTAGGCCCCACCCGCAATGGTTGAGGCCACTGCAGGCCGGGGCTTGCAGGGTCACATGCCCCTTATAGCTTTTTTTTTAAGAATCCATGAACAAGGGATGAAAAGACGGCATGCATTGTGTTGGCTTGTTTTTAAGAATCCGTGAAGCTACCGAAGTAGACCCGAAGCTCTTGTTTAAGGCAGTTGCTCTCCCGTCCACCATAGTTGCCTTAAGAACGTTGGTGGGTATTTTTCAGAGATACAATGAGAACTCTGGTGAAGAATACAAAAGGATGACATGGAAATATGCTAGGCTATTCGACAGCGACAGTGAGTATTTCGGTGCTATCCAAACAAAAAAATTGTAAACCACTTGTGTGTATCTTAGCTCATCTTTCAAAGTTAGCGGGGGATCAACGGGGCACTCAAGGCGATGTTCTAGCAACAGCGCAATTAGCAAGTATGCCGCCTAGTACTCATGCAATGTAGACGGCTATTGCGGAGAATATCCATCGTGCTATTTTAATGGATTGTAAGTTTTGAGCTTGTTTGAGTGAACGAGTCGTTAATGCAGTTGAGATCATCAAATCTTTCCCCTTGGATAAATTGTACTACAATAGGCTTATAAGTCTTGTTCTTTATTATGTAGTTGATTAGCCTTGCTTGTTTCATCAGCTCTATAGTCTGGTCACAGAACCTTAAGCAAGCAACGTTACTGTTCTTAAGATTGCGAGTTGATTGATTAGGGGGCTGTCCCTCTAAAATAACTGAAAATCTGCTTTAAGTGTTCCCATCAATGAATCACAGGTGTAATGTATGCGTATCTATTCTTCAACTTTTATATGGCATCATTGAAATTTCTAACTTGATAAATTGAATCGCGGTTTAGTTCTTTGAAATGGGTTGAATAATGCGACAATGCTCATATGTGTTAGAATGATTATCCTTAAGTTTTCAGAGCACCCCAACGTAGATCGATGACCACTTGGGACAGATTATGCCTAGAGCTTTTATCGACAAGTTAATTACTCCAGATTGTTATTTCTCACCAGTCATATTTATGAAATGGAAGTTTCGCAACTGCCCGTGTTTCATCTACATCAAAAGAATGAATGCTGCATATATGGCTCATCCCTGATGCTCAATTGAGTATCTTGTTACATTTTAATTTTTGCTATTCTTAGTTTTGGTATGGTATCTGTCATCTTGGTATGGTATCTCATTGATCTTTCAGTTTATTTTCTTCTCCCACAGTTGCAGTTATCAAAACTGTGGCTCAAAATTTTTGTTGTATTTCTCCATTTGAACATAAGCCTTCAGCTGAATTAACTGGAGTGTTCTCATTTTATGTAAGCCTGATTTCTTGGGCTCTATATACAATCAATCTTTTGAGTGTTATATGATTTGTGAAATGCAGGAACAAATTTTGGGCCATTTCTCTGCTTTGGTATTTCTCTGCATTGATATAACTTCTTGGTATAAAGATTAGCAGGTTTGTTCATGCAAGCATCATTGATTTTTCACTTTTGATCCAGTTAAGACAGAAGATTTTGTAGATTATCCTCATGAACATACCATCCTTGTATCAACAAAATCCGAATTGTCAAGCACTCGTAATAAATTTCCACACTCCTGTCTTTGCGCAGTTTTCTCAGCATTTTGAATACAGAAAGCTGCGGAGTCCAACCATCATAATTTCGCTATAGCAAGAATCACAAGAGGAAAAAGGAAAGCCGAAAACAGCAATTACTCAAATGAAGGGTAGTTTAAATATATATTAAACGAGATGTCGCATGATATACACGTGGGGTTCTCAATTCTCTACTACAAAACATACAAGGCAGAACACAAACAATCACAGATGAAAAGATAAACAAAAAAAATTCTCACTTAAGTTGATAAAAAATAGACCAAAAAGGTGATTGGTGCCCATTGGGACAAATGACCTATGGCACTAATGGCTTTACTACAACAGCATCCGTTTATAACAAAAATCGGAATTTCACATTTAACTACCAACTGCTTGAGGAGCTTTCTTAGCAGGATTATAGACACTGTAGTCGCCAAAGTCCCGCCGTCCACTGCCATAAGACAACAGCATATCATCAGGTTAACAAATAACATTTTCAGCATGATATTATGCTAGAGAAACTAAACCGGACGACTATCAGTTGTTTTCTCCAGGCACAAATTTAAACCAAACTTTGGAAAAACTAAAATCTAACACTATTTTGCTTCACATGTTTTAAGAGCATGAAAATGTTATATACCAGAAGATGCAAATTAATTTGCAAGACTTGGTAATTACACTCCACACTTGTTGACTGAGGTCAATTAACTAATTTATCCCTCATGATTCTCTATTAGTGTTAAGTCGATATATATCCGAAAACCGATCAGGATAAATTATATAGTAAATAAACTATAATATGATTGATACATGGTTGAGCATACCAACAGAAAATATTCATTAATTTTAATTTTAGAAAAATGCCGGAGCATTCCAAGATTTTGCATGGATGGGGACATCATCTTACCTCATAACTAGAACACAGAACAAATAAAGTGAATATAAAAATGAAACAGATTGAAACAAAATTTGAAGGGAAAAAAAGCAAGTCAATTACCTATGCATTACATCCCAACCTGACGGCAAAAAACGAGGATGAATGGCTTCCACAAAAATTTGTCTCCACCTTTGGCAAAATTGACTAATGCCACTCTCTCCATAATTGCTTAACAAATGATCCACAACTTGTTTCCCATGTGGACCATGTCCTAACAATGACCACCTTTTGGCACTTTTAGAGCAAAGAACTTGACGAGACATAGAAGACTGAAAATCTCCACCGGTTTCATCTGATGGGTTCCCACATCGATTATCATGATTCATAATTAAATCACTGTCTTCATTTAAGGTTTCAACTCTATCAAAATCTTGTTCATAGTCACCAACAACCGAGGTGTCTTCATTGGCCGTGGGCAGCGAATCTGCGTCTGTATCATCCATTGATGTATTCTTTTGGCCATTATGAATATCATTGCCGTTGCGATCTTCTGATGACCCCTTTGAATTATGTACCCCATCGTTTAGGTTATTATCATACCCATTTGCATCAATAAAAGGTGTTTTGCCAAGTACATGAAAACTGTTCTCTTTGTACCGCCTCAATTTCACGCCTTTTTTCTTTTCAAGTTTTCTTATCTCATGCGGGCTCATACCAACAAGTAATGCCAATTCCAGATCTTCTTGAGTTATCTCCCTCCCCCCAAAATAAGTCTTTACGATCTGTATCCGATAAGATGATAAGATGATAACAAACGTAATCAGTATACAGTCTAGAGAAGTAAAATATTCAGCTATTAACTAACATGAGGCCACAGAAGGAGATTGATTAATATTTCTGACATTAAACTGCTGCTGCTTCCATTTCCAATGACATATTGCAATTGTTGACAACCTCAACAACAAGAAAACGTATTACCAAGTGGTTCAATAACATCTCGCATCTCGACAAGGCTGTCATAGCATTATTTCATGATTTCGCCATTCCCATTGAAAAGCTAGAATACATCAGCCTGATTGACGATTGGCTTGGTATCCCCCGACTTTATTATCATTTTTACATTTCCCTTTTCTTTTTACAATGAGTTGATTCTCTAGATATAAACAAATTCTTTCTCTCATGCAACTACAGACTAGGTCAGGCTTTAATCTCATAAATGCAATTTATGTTAAACAGAGAGATTGGAGACGAAGTAAGGTCTGCAAATATATTATTCTATTCAATCAATTAAAGAATGCAGCTCATCATTGTAATTACAGCAAGTCAGTAAAGAGCAAAGAACAACATTTCTCAAAGCCAGACGATATTAATTTGAAATTGATATACAGCAACCTACAGTTCCTTTGTATTTTGAAATTTTTAGGTTAGGTCACAAATAAGGACAAAGAGCAAAATTATCTCCTTCAAAATTGTTCCCTGTAAAGTAATTTGTTAAGATTTGATGTACACTTACATACAAGCAAGCATGTGCATGTAAACAACTGCAGGACCGTCGTGGTTATTTTCTACCTTGTAAAGTACTTTTCTGTTACAAGTTGGGGTATCATGTACATAGGAATGCATGCACATGCATGCACTCACATCATATATCGGGAACTTTGTAACTCTGCCAGATGGCTATTCTGCTGAAGTTTAATGTGCATTTCACAAGCTCCCATTTCAACTTGCCAAGTTTGAAATGGCAGTTTACATTTCTGCATTGATGTGTGCACACATCCACGAAGAAACAAAATATCTTGAGACTTTAAGGCTGCAGGCTAACTTTTCCAATTTAAAACGAGGACAAACCGAACAATTTTACCACTTTCAACCTTCCACAGTTGAAGTGATGCTATCACTAAATGTGAATACCCTGTCTGTTTAATTGAATTATCGTGTGCCTGATGAACCCGGTTATCCTACACAATTGTGTTTGAATACAACTTGTGTTTAAATGTAAAGCGAGTGGTGTTATATGAAAATCAAGCAAGTCAAAAGTTTTGCCAAGTCTTAGAAATATATTTCTAATTTTGCATTAAATATTTAAATGTACTTTAAAATAGAATACCCTAGACTCTCTCTTTAAACTGTGATGTCACCTTCTATCCGACATGCTAGTTTAGTATATGAATCCTCGCTTAAAAATTATGCGAGGAAAATAAAACCGTTACATCACAAACATACATTGGGCCGCCACTGACAAACAGCATATTGCTATTAAGGACCAAAGATTAGAATAAAATCCAAAGCCAATAAAAAGATAATTTGGAATTTTTGATTTCTAGGGATTTCACCTGCATCAATTCATCATGCCTTTTGGCCGGCATGCTGGATCCATGGCGTAGAAGTGCCATAGCCGCAGTTCGCAAATGCAAAGGAGACACTCCAGTGTACTCCTCGATTGCACTCGAAGATCTTGACGTCATATCATCTGCTCTTCTTTCTCCTAAATCAACTATTTTCCGAACAAAAAGAGGGATGCCAAATTCAGCTGCTATTTGCCTTTTATACTTCTCAGCAGCAGAATGGGCTATTTCATGGCAGTCCACACAAAGCAAAACTATATCATGAGAACGATGGCTTTTCAAGTGCTCCGGAAAATGCATTCTATAGCATGATGGTATTATCCGATACCGCAGATAGTGATTCTTTTCCCCACATCCAACGCATATGTTCTTTTTACTCTGAATATAAAAATCATTACCTTCATCTTCTGGACGACCTCTTGGTTCAAACAGAAGCATTATTGCAGGAGGGTCATCTTCCACAATTTTAGCTAAATCACGTTTAAGATACCTGCAACAATGTCGCCTATAAATGTCACATGAATTATTGGTCAAACTAATATCACATAATTGAATATTAAAGGCAACTAACCAATCCAACTTTCTGCGATCACAATAACAAAGCAATCGCCCATCATTTGCAAAGATCCTACAATTATGATAAACACGAGATTTGCAAGCAAATTTCTGAACAAAAAGCTCACGAGAGGCCTTTTTACCAACTGGTTTGCTAAACCTTCCTCCATTTTCCATAGAAAACAATGCATTACTCTGTTTCAAACTGAATTCAGATAAAAGTGCATAGTTATATATAGACATAGGGCAACACCCTGTAGGGACTAGGTGCTTGTGCAGATATCTTCTAAGAACATCATTAACATTAACATCAACTTCCTGAAGAAGAAAACAAAGTTCGTTCGCATGACTACTGACAATATGTGATGGTGTTGGCAGGGTAGCAGCAATACTTAAAGAATCGGTACTCAAATCAGCTTGTTGCACAGCATCAAATACTTCTGTTGGGTCTTTTGGAAATTTTGTTGCAAGAGCAGTTATTGCTTGATCGGATAAGACATACCGTAAACTTTCATCATGAGATCTAGCCTGAAACATGACTCAAGAGTCACATAGAGTTCAACAGATACAGCTGATCTGTATAATAACATGCATACAATAATAAGATGTAAGATGAACTCGACGTGCAACAGACAGCTTAAATCTATTTAAGCAGAGAACTAATCGGCATTAAAAAGAACTTGTTCAAGACTTGAGCTGAAAGCCTGAAACAAAGGCATTGCTCTCATATATTAAACAAATGTTGAGCTTCATACCAAAAAAATAGAAAAACCAAGTATTTGACAAGCTAGGGGAATGATGGATATTGCAAATCATTGATATGGTCAGCAGAGGAATATCCAGGGGATGGCAACGAGCAAGAACCAGGCTAGAAGACAGGTCTGCTTGCAAGCCTATATAATTATCTTGATCAAAACTTATTGTGATTAGTAATCAGACATCTTAGACAAAGGATGTGTCTGAGCTTGAGTCGGCATCGGTGTCATAAGCATTTTCTCATGAACATGGGCACAACTATTAAACTCAGCTTTAAGCTAAAAATGCACAAGCTTGATTTTAAGCCTGGCTGATTACTACTCGGTCGAGGAATATAAAGCCTAGAAGACTGCTCAACATCAAAGCATAATCGTATGTATGTGTTAGAATATAAAATATATTCCTTCAACCCTCATCACAACCTCGGAGTTTTGGTGCAGTGGAAAGGACATTTCACATGGTATCAGAGCAATCCAGGTTCGATACTCACCGGACGTGTATTAAATACGGATTTATTAAAATAAAAAATACCGCTGCGCAAAAGCCCCAGTATCAACCCCAAGGGCCATCGACCTGCGGGCGCATATTAGAATATAAAATATATTCTTTCAACCCTCATCACAACTTCAGAGTTTAGTTTTGGTGCAGTAGAAGGGTCATTTCACAGTATGAGTTATGACTTGTGTCCAGGAAAAGAGAGATTAAAAAGCATGTTTTCAGTATAAAAAAATGTTTACCGCTCCATATCTAAGGGTGCAAATGGATCCTATTGAATCCAAGGGTATCTAGATCTGCATATTGAGTAGTGTAAAAAAGGATTGTTGACTGACAATCCGGCTGGATAGAGCCAACATAGCGATCTACTTTGATTTTGTTTGGCATGTATGGATCCAGATTGAATCTCAGCATCACTTTTTGGAAATATTGCACTATTGACATAGTTCATAACTGTATCCATATTTTTGGTAAAATTTTAATTAATGCATCAATACCATAATTTGGAACCTCTTCCCAAGAAGTAGACACTCAATTCTCCACCTAATCAGCAAGACCGATTTGTCCTTGCATTTTAAAACTATATCTTAATGAATCCACAGATTAATAAATAACCTTCAGTCGCTAACGATAGTTTCTCATATTAGAATGGCATACACCCATCCACAGTATTATATGCTCTAATAGAATTTACAGTCATGTTTATTCATATCTAGATTGCGTTCCTGGATTCAAATTATCTGAAATGTATTTCCGGGTTTTACATAAAAGCATGAGAAGCACATGTGTCTAAGTTGGAATGAAATGTACAATTCCAGGAATTTAGAGGTTAAGTGAAAACTCTGCCATTACCCATACCTAGCTCTAACCATTGGAGGCTCCTTTTATTCGCCCAAAGTAGCAGGGAGGGATGAAATGTCAAGCTCAAGCTGGATGTAGTGTTACAGTATGCCTTATTATGTGGAGCCCACAAAATATGAATCTAAGGTAATTCGGAGCGAACATTTTAGGTTTGCTATGAATAAAAATATTAATAGTAGTTTCAAACACAAGATAGACATGTGGGTCCAGGCAATGGATGAGTAAACCTGTTCTACATATTATTAGCCAAGCATCCCTAATGCGCAATTGGTTAAACAAACATTATTAAAATTTAAAAAACTGAAGATCATTGCAAGACTAGGAATAACGCTTTATTTGAGGAATGTTAGGCAAGTCAGAAATCCAAAACTGCACATTTTACAAATGAACCTACCATTAAGTCTCTCCATGCACATAATTTCCATAGAAGCTCCTGAAATAGAATAAAGCGCATTTGAAATGAACATCAAGATTCCAACCATTACCTTATAGATTCTATAATCAGATTCTAGAGGAAAGAAAAAGGTTTTGGATTACTTTGATTTCAGAATTCTCCAGTGGTGTAAGGTCCTGAACATGCGAATTTCGAGAATATATAGATGCCGCAGCCGAAGCTCCAGGAGTAGATTCAATATCCTTGGCATAAAGTTGAACGCATACCATATTCGAACGACGAGTGGCCTCAAAGAATAAATTGAATTTCTCATCAGGACTAGCTG
Organism: Agapanthus africanus; assembly: GCA_030015575.1. NCBI lineage: Eukaryota > Viridiplantae > Streptophyta > Magnoliopsida > Asparagales > Amaryllidaceae > Agapanthus > Agapanthus africanus. The sequence continues at coordinate 967,512,012 of CM057338.1, forward strand.
TAATATTGGAGTATATTTAAGGCGAGATCAAAAGATTCATTTACAATCAATGGGGGAATTAAAAATGGCACATTGATCCTTGATGAACACCAACATTGCACAAATAAAAAAATTTAAAAAAAATTAGAAAATTCAAATATATAGATAAATATCATACCGAGTAGAAGAAATAATTGAGTGAGTAGCAGAAAAGTTCTTAAAACTTTAAAGAAAGTAATAAATAATATCATTTCAGTACAATTTAAGAATAACATATCACAGCAAAACAGACTGTTTTGTCATATGATCAGAGAAGAGATGAACCAAAGTAAAGGTAACTGAGAGTTGCAGGGACCAATTGTGTTTGACAAGTTGTAGCCTGTAATTGATCTACTTTAAAGGTCTGGTACTAAAATGAATATATTAAAGATTTAATAGAGGAACAATACCTAATACAGTGCATTTATACAAGCCAGTCATTCAGTCATAATGCATGACACTAAGATTAGCTTAGCAGAAAATTTCCTATAGTTGAATAGGTTGACCCACATTGGAAATAAGAAATCCTTCACCACGGAATAGGCAGCATCAATTCAAATATCAGTTTGCAAGATACTCCAAATTCGGGTGAGAATTTAGACTTTATATCATACATTCATACCCTTTCCAATCAAATTTTACCTTTCACTGATTTTATTTGAATCTAAGAAGCAAACAATATAATGAATGTCATACATGTGTTAGATGGTTTCAAGTATCACAGTGTTTTTAAAATATTTACACTAACAATAAAAGGTGTACACGCATTTATTTATTGCATGCTATATAAGGTAGAAGTAAGAATGCAAGCATACCAGCCGTGTTGAGGAAAAGGGAAAAAAGGAGAACAAAAAGAAATCATACCTACAAAATAGGCTAAATATCGAAAGATGCACTAAATCTCACACTGTAACAAGGAAAAGAGAGAAAAAACATATGTACATAGCAGGCCAAATAACCAATACATTGAAGAAGTACCATGTAATGTTGTAATGTGCACATTTGAGACATGTGATATAAAGTTTAAATGACCGCTTGAGTAACCTTGGTATATATTCACTGAATTTAAAGACGATTAGTTTCAAATGTTCTACCACACAAATCTTATCCATATTTTTTGATCTCATTGATTTTAATTATCTGGTGATCCGATCACATCTTTTCTTGTGGTTGAGCCAAATGAAACACTCAATATATGCATACATCAAATTCAAGCACAGACACATGACCTGATCACATACATCTATAAATTGGAAGAATGAAGAATTTTTACAGGTTAACTCTTGAAGATTTTGAATACAGGTACAGGTCATATGTTTTGTTGCTACAGGATAATAATTAAAACGTTCATGCTGTTGATTTGCAGTCCTTTGCAAGCTGTATTTTTGGATTTAAAGACCTACTGTAATCGTCTACTTCCTGTTGGTTGGATCCAAAAATTTGCTTGTAGAACTTCACTTTCTGACTTTATTAGCAAATTTTATACTTGGAAATGGGATCAACCAACCAAAATTCAATTCATGAAGGGAAAAGAAACCACCAATAACTAATGGCCAGAGGATTGGAGTTAACAATGTGCTTTCAGTCTCGCAGAAACAAAGCCCCGGTATATTATCATGCTAGCAATCACACGGTTAAGGGTGCTAATCAATTACGGATAAGCATAGTATAGTCCTATGGTCCATTCTTGACATATAAACGGTTGAAAGGTTATTAGTTATGGTGTTATAGTTCTTAATAGTTAATACAAAGAAATTTAATAACTTGCAGGGATTAGCTATGTTGACTTGATGAATAACTTCTATGGGTTCAAACCCCAAAATATCAACAAATTCAATCATACCAGGGTTGTCCCTTCTGAGCTCAGTAACTAAACAATCAGCAATATATAGTAAGTAATGAGCATCAGTACGAGCATATTGAATCATCTCTGCTGATAATGGACGCAGCCTCCAGTCCTCACGCTGCATTTCAAACAAAAAAAACTTATTAGCTAATATACTCATTCGAAAATAAGAACATTAACAGTCTAAAAGGAATAAGAAACAATGCATATGACTCTCAAGACGTTTAGATGGTTACCATCAATGCAAAAAATACAAACTGTAGTTAGTAACACAAAAAAATTAGTTTCCCGAAACTGCATGGTCCTAAACTCCCCACCCTAGGTCACCATCTGGAGGATATGCTGGTTGATGCTAAGCTCTGTACATCGTCTAGGCTGGAGACTGGGAGTTGTCCCATTTCTCTGTGGCAGTTGCCTATTAGTCCACCGCTACTTTATAGTCTGTTGTACCGATGAATTCCTTGGCCTTGATACTTGACCTGCCTCAGAAAGATCGAGTCAACGAAGCTAAAAAACGTTAAGGTAAGCTGGGATGCTCTTTTCATAAATGATTTTTTTCACCGGTCACCACGACCCAATATCCCAAATTTCCCTTAAAAAGGTATAGGATTCAACCTATCAAGCCAGTCAATAACGATTCTACAAGGAATTAATTGTCCTTAGAAGTCTTTCGATCCCAAATCAAAATAGACATATATTTGTGCGAACCATATATAGGATTTACTGAGAAGGTACCATCGATTTCCCTACATCGAAGAAAATACATACACTATTATTTGATCAGGAGAATCTTGTAGAAACACAATGAGACTAGTCCAAAGGATAAGCGGCCTTAGGGCACCACCTGTATCTACGCATTTAGTGTCATAGTTTTGCCACCATCAATGACATCACCTCCCCCCCCCTTTAACTACTATACTACCACCAACCTGACCAGAGTGATGATGGATCAGTGTGCCCTTACGAGCCAACAGTATTGCCAGCTAACAGAAATCTTCAGTAGTATACCCCCCGCCCCCCGCCCCAAAAAACCACAAAACAAAAGGGGGGGGCGCATATGTAGACACAGGAAATACTATTCTTCATTTCCTGTATTTTTTTCTTTCCTCATCCTCCACCAAATGCTGTGGTATGACACATGCAGGAACCTGCTTATCACCTTCAAGACCAAGTCTTTTTAATAAGTTGCCTGACTACTGGGAGGATTATGCATGACAATTGATATCTTTCCCCGAAATTACAAACCCATGATGTTCAGATAGTGTCCATCTTATTCAAATAGTGACGGCACTAATGAGATAATGTTTTTCTTCTTTACTTGGCAATGCGGGCCAAGATTTTTGTCAAGTCAAAGAAAGCACAATTCCTCCTCTCAGTAGTCCTTTAAAAATATACATTGAGAACGAAGACGTTGGAGAAATTAGGGTCTGAATAGGAAAGAACTAAAAATGAGCCTCATACTGCAACTGTCGGCTCAACAAAGATGCAGGAGTTCAACAAAGATGCGGCCATGTCCTACAGGATTGTGTTACGAGAAACAAACTATTCTAAAAATCAACTAGTAGAAAGATTCAAAGAATACTAAAATGCTTGATGAGTTGCTTATTTCTAAATCATCTATATGTAGTAATCGACATCCTGTGTAGCACGGGGACGGGATATGATACGGATACGTGATTTTCAAAAAACTTGATACGATGCGTTTATATATCGAATTTTTAATTATTTAAATATAGATACCAATTAATATATACATGTGTGTGTAACAAGTTAACAACTAACAAGAAGGGCATTTGCTATGAAGCACGGATACTTGTAATCGCCTCGTCCCCACACGCGTTTCGGAGTCAGAATCGCCCCCTCGAGTCATGAATCGGCCATTTCCCTTTATTTTAAATCAAAAAATCAGTCGGAAACGTGCCGGTTCGGGTCCCTGAGATACCTTTCGGGTGAATACTGAGCAATATGTTGAATTGTAATCGGGTCGGGTTCGAACCAATAACTCAAATCACTTCCCAACAAAACCCCCCAAATTCTAGGGTTTATCTTCCTGTTCAAAGCAACGAGACTCCAAGTCCTCCGCCTCCTCCAAGCCTCGTCGTCGACGCCTCTTTCTCGCCGGACGTCGAGCCCTCTACCTCTTCCACCACTTGAATCGAATTCTAGGGTCATGCCTCCTCTTAATCTCCGACTCAACCTCTCTCAACTCTGTTCTCAGGTTCTCTCTCTCATCCTCACTCTCGTTCACAAAGAGATAAAATAAACCCCTCTCACAGAGTCACCGTCTCTCTCTCTAACCGGGGCCCACTCTCTCGCACACAATTACACAGAGAATTATCCAAATACAACACCTTTTACCCAAATATTTTACATCTTTAATAATTTGTTTACACCGCAAATAGTTTAAATGTCAATTATATTTGTCTATTGTTAGTTGTTGCATCATAGTTTTGAGTTGTGCCGGATGATTAATAGAAAATTACTATTATCTTTATTTAAATTATTCAATATACATTGTCAAATTGAAGCATTGAACGTTGTTGATTCCTTATTTCATGTATTGATAGTTTAAGTTCTAAGTGTGTATTTTTTATAATAATAAACATTGCTTTGTTGTTAAAATTAGGTTGATTTTGTATTCGAATGGCTTCAAATTGTGGTGCTAGTAGTGCATTAAGTGACGATATTTGGAAATATGCGACAAGAGAAAACAAAGCGGGTGAAGGAGGTGGAAGTATAAGTTGGAAATGCAATTTTTGTTGCAAGCCTTACACAAGTTCATACACTCGCGGGGGACTCACCTCTTGAAGATAAAGAGAAGCGGAATTGGAGCATGTACCAAAGTTCTGGCGGCTATATACAAGGGTATGCTTAAGCTAGATAAAGAAGCACAAGAGTTGGTTGATCAAAAAATTCCGAAGTTGTACCATTACTTGCTATAACTTCAAGTGAAATTGGAAGCGTAGCTATTGGTGATGAGCGAAGAAGAAAAGACGGTGGATGTGAAAGTGGGAGCAATTCTATTTCAAATGCCTTTAACAATGAGAAGTCGCATTTGGATGGGTTGATTGCTAGGGCATTTTATTTGGTGGGGTTGCCATTTAACCTTGCAAGGAATCCGTACTGGAGAGAATCTTATGCCTTCGCCACTAGCCATAATCTCATCGATTATGTGCCGTCGAGCTATAATTCGTTAATGATCACTCTTTTGCAAAGAGAGAAGGTTAATATTAAAACGAGGTTGGAGCCTATCCGAGCTATGTGGGTTGATAAGGGAGTTAGCATCATGAGCGATAGATGGAGCGATTCCCAAAGAAGGCCACTCATCAACATCATGGCGATAACGGACGGAAAAACGATGTTTCTTAAGGCTATGAAAAATTTATCCTCGTTTAACCCTCGCAATTGACGGCCTTAACAAACATCAAACATCGCTTTTCCCTCCATTATCGCCATGAAGTTAACGGGTGACCTTCTTTGGAAATCGCTCCATCCATCTCCCACGATGCTAACTCGCTTATTAAGCCAGCATAGCTCGGATAGGCTTCAACCTCCTTTCAATAATAACCTTCTCCTTTAGCAAAAGAGTGGTCATCAACGAATTATAGCCCGCAGGCACATAACCGACGAGATTCCTTGCAAGGTTAAATGACAATCCCTTGCAAGGTTAAATGACAATCCCGCCGAATAAAATGCCCTAGCAATCAACGCATCCACTTCTACCGTCATTTCTTTTTCGCTTATCACCAACAGCAAGGCTTCCAATTTCACTTGAAGTTGCAGTAGGCAATGGTACAACTTCTGATCAACCAACTCTTGTGCTTATTTATTTAGCTAAGCATATCCTTATATATGGCCACTGGAACTTTGATACATGCTCCAGTTCCGCTGCTCTTTATCTTCAAAAGGTGAGCCCTCACGCGAGTGTATGAATTTGTGTAAGGCTTGCTACAAAAATTGCATTTCCAAGTTATACTTCCGCCTCCTTCACCCGCTTTGTTTCTGCTTGACACATATTTCCAATACTAGCATCGCAATTTGAAGCCATTTTAATACAAAATCAACCTAATTTTAACAACAAAGCAATGCTTATTATTATAAATAATAACAAGTAACAACAAACGATAACAAAAAACGCTAATTTAGAACTTAAATTATCTATACATAAAATAAAACAATAAACATGAAATAATGAACAGATAAAATTTAATGTTCAATGCACTTTCAAATTGACAATGCATATTGCGTAATTTAAATAAATGCCACTACAATAGTAATTTTCTATTAATCATTTGGCACGACTCAAAACTATGATGCAACAACTAACAATAGACAAATATAATTGACAATTAAACTATTTGTGATGTAAACAAATGATTAAAGATGCAAAATATTTGGGTAAAAGGTGTTGTATATGCCTGTTTGGATAATTTTCTGTGTCATTGTGTGTGAGAGAGAGTGGGCCCCAGTTAGAGAGAGAGAGATGGTGACTGTGTGAGGGGTTTATTTTATCTCTCTATGAAAGAGAATGAGGATGAAAGAGAGAGATCAACATGTGTGTGTGAGAGAGAGAGAACCTGCGAGCAGAGTCGAGAATAGATGGGGATTCGAGTCGAGATCGAGTCGAGCCGGAGATTTAAGAAGCAGGACCCTAGAATTCGAGTTGAGTTGAGATCGAGTGGTGGAGGAGGCAGATGGCTCGACGTCCGGCGAGAAAGAGGCGTCGACAACGAGGCTTCGAGGTTGGAGGAGGCCGAGGACTTAGAGTCTCGTTGCTTTGAAGAGGAAGACGGGCCCTAGAATTTGGAGGATTTTGTTGGTAAGTGATTTGAGTTATCGGTTATTGGTTCGAACCCGACCCGATTACAATTCAACACTGCTCAGTCTTCACCCGACCTGAAACATATCTCAAGCATGCGAATCAGCACGACTCAAGGCGACTCGGCACGTTTCCGACCGATTTTTTAATTTAAAATAAAGGGAAAAGGCCGATTCGTGACTCGGGGATGCGTTTCGGGCATTTCTGAGCGATTCTAACTATGAAACGCGTTTGGGGACGATACGCGAGGCGATTACAAGTATTCGTGCTTCATAGTCAACATCAATATCTTGCAAGTGAAATATTTTTCCATAGCTGTAAGATCATTTTATCACTGAGAATATAAACTAATTTCAACAAATAAAGAAGCTTTTCTACAGTTATTATGATAGCATTCTATCAGTAAGAAATGACATTGTGCTAAAAATACTGCCGTTTACAATAATGTAACCTGGAAAGTTTTGTCAGTTGATACTCCACAATATGTCTCAAGCAAGTATGCCAATGATTTCTGTGGTTTTGACAGAACCTCACAAGCCTGTAGTGATATTTAAAGAAAACAATCAGAAACCAGTATCCACCTGAATAGCCATACAGAATGAAGAAATAGGTTATAGCTTTTAAGTACTAGATGAAATAGAAAAGAGCATATCACGATTTTTTTATGTAACCATATGCCCAGATATGCTTGGATGAAATTTTGACACATGAAGTACCACAAATATTTGGATGAGAATCTTTGCAATGCTTCAAGCAGGCCTTGCCTGAATAAGAGTAGTTTCAAAATCCATTCAAAATTATCTCATATATAAGTGAACAGAATTATACTTATACTTCCATTCAGTTGGCAGAATCTTTGCAGCATTGTAGTTCAGGTTAGAGGAAATTACTAGGTTTTAAATAAGTCAAGCGAAGAGTGGTTGCACAAAAATGGTTATGCTATGATATGCTTTCACTGCTTTGTCAAGCCAAACACGAAGGAGGGAGAGGATCAATTTGAATTTGACCTCGACCTCATTTATCATTTCTTTTAATTCCTAAAAATTAACAATGAGGTGCTTCTGGATTCTAAATTACTTCGGTTGACTTGGTAAGAAGAGGTCTAGCTGCAAACTGAATCAAGTTGAATGGGTCGCTTGGTTGATTAGACTTGGACAAGCTGCAAGCGAATGGATTATACTGATATCCTGTATTGTTAGTTGGATAGCTTTTTTCCGGATGTGACCCTCACAGGATCAGAACCAGTCACCTCCCACATTTGAAATGCAAGTATTACAGCAGGAGCTACGCTACTTTGGTTGTTTAGTTGGAGTTAGGGTAAGGGTTAGGGGCCTTGGGGCTCCCAAGGGTAAAGCTGACAGTAGGAGATTCCCTATCCTCTTACTTTTTTCTTGGTTGGAACTGATAAGGGTGATTATGACTCCTAATATTCAACTTATCTTGAGATGGCTACAGGAAAATACTAAGGGTGCCTCCAAATACTATTTCTAACAGTCAAATTCATATTTAGAAAGAGATCCGTCAAAATCACCATTTACACTAACTTGAATGTATCTGCAGACCTGATGAGCATAAATTATAATAAATACTTACCTTTGCAGTATCAAACATATTAACGACATACATATGAAAATCTCTCTGAAGCCACAGAACATCATTATCAGCTCCATGGAATACCTGCAGAATAAAGAACACCCTCAGGCATGCAAGAAATGTTTTGAAGCCATGTTTGAACTTTGTCGTGCCAACAGCAAGAGCAAAGCAATATATATTCAGAAAAAATGAGCTCATGCATACACGTGCATAACACTTCTTACTACTAACCTTATCAATAGGCATTTAGTGTGATACAACTTCCCAAATTTTTGAAAAAGATATGGATAGCAATCATATAATTGAGATGACCGAGTACACTTCAAATCAGCTATATGGGTGGGTGCTGACTTCAGCAAGCTGCCATGTATGGACCTAAGTAGACGCTAGATGGTGCTTCAACAAAATTTGCAAACACGGCTGTTACACACTGGCACAGCTCTAGATATTTCGAAGAATACCGAACCATATAAGATGCTTACATTACAAGAATTGAGGAATAATGTTTCATCCTTGAGGTTTCTGTATATGAAATTATAAATCACTTAGAATATTTGGTATGCATAAACTGTAAACAGAATAATGAAATGTTGGCTTTTGGCCTTTTCAATATAAATGAAATGGCTTATATTTCAGAGTCTTTAGAAACATATTATTACCTGATTGAAAGTGCAATTTTAAAAAAAATTGTGACAAGTGCGATTTATTATTAGTCAATTACGACTTATTACCATTAAGCAAAACACAATGACGAATGCCATAGAATTAGATTAGAATAACTTGAAGACACTTGCCCAAAATAATCAACTTACACAGCAACTAAGTGCAAACATTATTATTAATCATACAATCTGCTCTAATTAGAAATTCATTATATTGTGGCGTGCTTAGAAGAAACATGGTGGAACCTAGTAAATTATATTTGCATGCTTAGTCGTCGACGTCGTTTTGTCTTTATTTTATTTATCATACGTTTTTCTTTTCTTTTCTTTTCTTGAGTTACCAACCAACATCCGTATACAAGCAGCCTACACAGCATATACATCATATCATGCATAAGTATGATATACCTTACAAATAGAAGGATCAGCAAAAACAGGGCGGAGGATGCCCATAGCATCATGCAAAGCAATTGTGTCCAATAAGAAATCTTCCTTTCGAGTTGAAATCTGTCAAACACAGTACAACATCAAATACATGGTACCCACAAAAAGCAATGAAAGGTCAAACGCACAGCTCATATCTTACTTGCATTAGAGCGGTAAATCCGAGAAAGGATCGGAGACTATGCTGTTCCGTATCAACAGCAAAGGCTTGCTCCTTGCTCAGCAACTCGGAGAGAAGCTCTAACTGCTCCTCTGTGTGCACCCAAACATAAGGAGCATCATCCATAGCTGAATGCTCGTGACCGGCGACGAATTCCATCGGACCCGTAGGGTGGTCGAGCAAGGAGGTGATCTCTTCTTCATATGGATGCACTTTCAATGATATTTCTAATACGAAAAAAATTAAGATGTTGATAAAGATACCGTTTTTATAAAAACATTAACTTTTTTTTCAAATTTGTGTACCTTTGAGAAATTGAATCCAAGAGAAATTATATACCTTTCTCTTTGCCCACTCGCTTGTAATGCTTGAAAGGCGAGTAGGAATTGTCGGCCAGCACGCGCTTGAATCGATTCTGAGGCTTCTCGTCGAACTCCGAGCGGCACCGGCGGCCGGCGGCGCTCCGACGCCTCCTGCGGCGGCGGTAGATCGCCGACGCGGCGATAAGAGATGCTGTGGCTATGCAGATTAAGGCGATGGCGTTGAGTTTTGATCTGCGTTCCATTTTTGATGATGGATTTTAGGGTTTTGAGGGATGTGAGAAAATTTTCGAGGTTTTTGTCGGGGAAGTGAGCGGAGGTAGGAAGAAAACCCATATGAAATTGAACCGAAACTGGCTTGCTTGGGCCGCCGACCAAGGCCCAATAGCATTTTGTTTTCATTAATTTACAAAATATTTTGGGTTTAGAGTTTCAAATCCAAACCAGGGTAGTTGCATTGCGGTTCAAAGAGATTCAGTTATTTTCAACTTCTTCAGGAAGAAAAAAAGAGAGATATAATTCCAAAACAGAGCATCTCACAATCAAAATAAAAACAATTTTGTATGAAAGTAAAAGAGATGATTTCTTCCATCCACAACCATCATAATTCAAATACAGCACCTGATCCAGAGAGCAATCGAGGTATCGATGAGACAGCGGAAATCAAATCCAATAGCAGGTTCGAAAACGGCGTCGCCCGGATAAAAAACCGGCGGAGAAACCATCTCTTGAATTGCTTTGGTCGCTTTTCCGACGAGAAATCTATAACTGGCCCGACGAGGGTTTATCAAGTTTGGCCCGGGAAAAATGCAAGTTCATTCTGCTTTTCTTTTGCCAAAGTTTTTGAAAATTTGATAGAAGTTTTATCTTATCGATGCAGGTATTTTTTTTTCACGGACGAATCATGTGCGGCTCGGATCCTCGAGGCCTTCTTTTAACAGCGATTTCGATATTTCTCTCGGATTGGATTTTCTGTTCATATATCGATGACATACCCCCTAAACATTCAACTCTTATTTTTGCATTATCTTCAATTTTCACACTAACTGTGAGTACAAATACATCATCTTATGCTCTCTTTTTTTCATGTAAAAATGTATAATCTAATGCCTATTTAAATCCCACAGGCTATCGTTAGCTTAATTTTGGCAAGCACTAGGGACCCGGGAATTATTCCGAGAAGCGAACAATCGCCATTAGAAGAAGGTAGAATGAGAAGTAGGAGAATCAACATCGATGACGTCGAGACAAAACTCAAATATTGCAAGATATGCATGATTTTTCGCCTGCCTCGGAGTTGTCATTGCTCTGTTTGTGATAATTGCGTCGAGAAGTTCGATCACCATTGCCCATGGATTGGCCAATGCATTGGACTGGTAAAGAAATTCTTAGAAACGTCATACTTCACGCTTTTCGCTTTAAGGAAGGTTGAATTACAGTGAACTGCCCTCGGTTATGAGCGTTTTTCATGAAACCACCTTTAAGTTACTGTTTTAATACAAACTTAGGGCAGTTTGGTGTAATTTAGACAGTAAGAAATTGAACAGAGATTGTTTAACTGGTACATTTGTTTTCTTTTTGCAGCGAAACTATCGATATTATATGATGTTTTTGTTCTCGGCGTTCGTGTTCTTCATGTATATGTTTGGATTCTCATGGTGGAGAATCCGAAAGAAAATGTTCGAAAAGGATTACGGCGTGTTCGAATCAGCAATGAATATGCCCGAAACTTTCGGTCTGCTTTTTTTCAGCTTTTTCGCGATTTGGTTTGTTGGAGGGTTGGCCATTTATCATGCTTATCTTATCATCATAAACCAGGCGAGTTTAGTACTAATTCATACATTCAGTAATTATCAGATTTCCATATATATCATTGAATTTAATTTGATTTTGCAGACGGCTCGTGAGAATTTCAAGCATCGGTACGCCAAATCGGCCAATCCTTATGATAAAGGAACATTGTATAACATAAAGGAAGCTTTGTTCGTGAGCTTGCCTCCTTCGAGAGTCAATTTTCGAGAGGTAGTCAGACCGAAATGCGATTCCGTGTCTAGGTTAACAAGCATGGATCTTGCTCATGGAGTGGATGAATATGAAAGTCTTGTATCAAATAAGGAAGAATTAAAAGCAGTTGCCACACAACTTTCTCATATACAAAACAACAAGGAAAGTGAACATTCTCTACAAATAGAGCTGGAGGCAGAGTACTCAAGCATGATGTTATAAAAATCCTGAGATGTATTTTTGCTCTTCAGTTTTAGTTTTTCCCTTGTGTTTATTGCATATAAATTTAATTTTCTATAAGATGTAAGTAGATCTTGTATGCTTAATCTCTATTATCCTCATAACCCAAACATGATATGCTAAAATTTATTAATAGTGATCATAGAGCGAAAGATATTTATTATTAAAAAAACAAATTACAAAACCAAATGTGACATTTTACATCAGACTAATTTGATCAAGAAGCATTTTGTTGTTATAAGAATAAAGCCTGGTCTGGGAAACAAAGGTTTCCAAGGCCCGGGTTTCATGTTAAGTTAAAACGAGATTGCGGCTTGTATATATGCAAACTGTGGTTTGTAAAAATGAGGATTCAGATCATTTGGCAGCATATTGTCGAAATCATGCTCTTCAGATCCAACGGTCCATATTTCAGTAAACCTAATGGGCCCATGATTGTGGGGGGTGTTAAAGAAGGAATCCCGGAGCACTCTGCTTGCAGAGTAGAGGATCTGAATCCATTATCAGCAAAAAGAACTACTATGCAAATGCTTGTATGGTGCAGCCCTTGCATAGCTCTTGGATGTGTCTCCCCCCATATGCTTGCATCGCCCTTGCATCGCCCTTGCATCATGATCCACATTGTACCCCACTGCAAAAGCACATAAAGATCAAGGATGAATTCCAGAAAGCATAATGGCATGCAAGATACAGATCTCCGCAAAGTCAAAGTAAACTGTAACTTAATTATGCGCCAGAACCATCATTGATGGACGTTGCACATGACACGATCAATTTGACTCGACGGTCCGGCGCTAATAGAAATAGCGTATTCTCCGTCTAGCGAAGGTGCCAGGGCTTTCGTTTTGAAGGCAGCCTTCCATTCATCTTCAGGCCTTCTCCGTCTTTGATGGTATCCACCTCTGAAGTCTCTTTTGGAAAAGATAGTGGAACTAGCGATCATATAAAGCATGTCGTCTAGCCGTGGGATAGGGAATCCATATTCATTTCCTATTTCAAGTCTCGATTGTTGTGTTTCCCTCTTCCCTACTCATTGTATTTTACAGGAGGGGATCAAGATTGGGATTGGTAAAGAAAGAGAATTCCTATTTTGACTCTAAAAACATGGCTATGTGCTTTGGCTCTTCGTCAACACTTCGTGCCTCAAACTCTGGTTGTGAGTGCCTGGTTGCATGTGTCTCCCCCCACATGCAAGGGAAGCCCATCCAAGGGCTTGAACCATGCAAGCCCTTCTAGAGTAGTTTTTTTCATTATCAGCGGTGGTGAGGTATCAGTGAATCCTTTCATTTTTATTATTATTCCAAGAAAAAAAGAACTTCAGAAAAATGCCGCAATGATCCTCACATCAGAAGCTCATGCCATAGTTTGAACCCTTGAATGTGATATCAGATCTGATCTTCTAGTTGCAATTTTCAATTTTTGTTATTTCTTAAAGTGAGGTTTCGGAGCATGGACGGAGCCAGAAACTTTTTTTTGCTGGAAGAGCCAGATATATAATAGTAAAAGAAAATTATGTTATTGCTATGATAAAAATAATATTCGTTTATTGAAATCTATGTGATGGTTTTCATTAGTGCCTGTTTGGTTGCAAGATTATGAAATTTGGATTTCAAAATAGAATGGTTGAAAATTTCTGGATTTGATAATTTGTTATTTGGTTGGTTTTGGATTCACAGTATTGGATTTATAGATTTTTGTAATCTTTATTTGGTTGGTGAAACTAAAGTGAGATTTGGATTTGAGGATTTCAGAAAGAGATGGATAGAGAGATGATTATTAAATAAATAAAGTACACGGATCCCATCTAAAAGTACAATGAATAGTGTCAAATCCTTGAAAATCCTTAAAAAATTTAGGATTCAGGAATCCATGTTTTAAGGTGGCCCCCCATAAAAAACAAAGGAATCCTAGAAATCCAAATTCTCCAACTAAACATAAAATTATGAAATTCTTGGATTTCACGATCCAAATCCAAAAAAATCCTGCAAACCAAACAGACCCTTAGAACAATGAATTAATGTATTTATATTTTTATAACCTTGTAAATAATCAAAAAATTGAATCCTAATATGTTATTTTCTAGGCTTATTTCACAAAAATCACCCGTGGTTTATCCGACTTGCCCAAAATCACCCTCGCGTTTAAAACCGTCATCAAAACCCCCTGAACTTTTAATCCGTTGAACAACAACCCCTGGCCGTTAGTTTTTTAACGTTATTATTCGATTTAACTTGTGATGTGACCGATTTTTGTATTTTTGTTCCGAAATTACCTCTCCATTCATTTAAACTACACAGTTAAATTTTCCGGTTTGTTTATTCAACAAAAAATGTCCCTAGCTTCAACAACATTTATTGAAATCAGTAATGATATTTATTTACACTTCTACCAGCACCATACTCCCTGTTACCATGATCAACTCATAAAATTATAGTGTAAACGGACAATTTGATTATAATGCATTTATTATACTTGACAATATTGTTTGTTATATGATGAGATGCATTTCGACCAAAGTTACAACTCTGCAGGCTTCCTTTAGGATTGCAGTCCTTTGATCAAACATGAACAAGGGGGGGAAAATCTCCTAATACACACACCTATATCAATCGAAATCCAATTTATAATGTATCACCCACAAATTATTATCTGCTAATTAGAAATACAAACAATGTTATTTAATACGATGAATTGAAAGATAAATAGTCTTATATACCAACAATATTACTTAATAATCTCTCTGTCTTTTTTTCTAATACAAATATAAAGCCGCTAGAAAGTTAAGGTTGTCATTTTAGCTTTTTAAATGAGATTTCTAATAGAGTTAGGGATGTTAATTAAGCATAGGAGATAATTTAGTTTGATTAAGAGTTTTAAAGGGTGTTTTTAAAAATATGAAGTTTTAAGGGGTGTTTTTCAAAATAGCAATGGTTCAGCGTGCCTATGTCAAAAAACCCTCACATATTTTATATAGTTTCATACTAATTTTGTTCCTTTACCTGGGTTATTGATTCATAATATTTCTTTCCTCTAAGTATTTGGGAAAGTTAGATTGAAACCAAAAGGGAAAAATGCTTAATTGAAGGAGGTAATACGCTGATGGTTAAAAATGAAATATTAAATTTTGATTCTAAATTTATTACTGAAGGACTGCTTTTATAATTTCAGCGTGGAATGTCAACCAAGAGGATTTCTTGGCTGTTAAATGTTCTTAGCAGTTTTGCAACGTAGGTTGTATTCAACAGCGTCGAAATCCACTTGATCGCTGAAATTAATTCCGGATTTTTGAGATTGTTAAAATTGATTCAGTATAGTGTGAGAAAATCAAAATCAATTCTGAATTGCCGGAGATCATATTAATTCTTTTTGTGTAGTTCGAGATTATCATAATTAAACCGGCATAGTTTGTGTCGTAGTTTGAATTTATTGTAACTTTTCATTGTATGATTAAGAAAACTTGTTTGAAATTATTTACAATCAAAACTTATTTGAAAAGAAATTTGAAGAAAATGAATTTTGAGTGTTATAAGAAAAATACAGTGAGGGATTGAACTAATTGCAAACAATGAATAAAGTTAATTTAAAAGAAGCAATTGATTGAAAGCGCTCGATTTAGGGTTTTTTACTTGCAGCGTCCTATCCCCAACCCAAAAAAATACAGCAAATTCCTTTCTACCTCCTAAATTTGTATTTACTTTTTATCTTCCGGGAAACTAATAAAATACATCATTTTACTCCATTTTACGATTTCCGTCAGAAAAAACTCCGGTTAACTTTAACTTTAATTTTTTTTATATAAGTTTTTTGGTTTACCATTTAGCCGGAGACAACAAGTATGACCGCAGAAGCATTCAACTGCTTCATAGCTAAACAAGGATGTTGAAAATGCTCTTGATTTCATGATTGATTTTGAGAAAGCTGCAGCAGAAGCCTAAACCCCGATTTCAATTTGGAAAAGAAATTGGGTTTTTCTAAAGAAAAAGAGAGATAAGGATATTTTAAAGAAAAACATGATGTTACGCCGTTAAAAGTTGACGGAGATTGTAAAGGGGGTAAAATGATGTATCTTACTAGTTTTGAGGGTTAAAAAGTAAATACCAAGTTTTTAGGGTAGAAAGTAATTTGTTATGTTTTGGGAGCTACAGCTAAATAACCATTAATTTAAGCAGTGCCGTAACTTCTTGACTGATAAAACCCAGTTAAATTGACAAGTGGGCCCAATTAATCATAAATGAATATGCGACGGAAGTTTGCTATGTTGATGGAATCAAGAGCATTCTGAAATATGTTTTATCCTGATGGAATCAAGAGCATTTTGGAATCAAGACCAGTGGGCCCAATCAACACACTGAAGGCATGTGCAAATATGTTTTATCCTGGATAAGAGAATTTTGAAAGATATCTACAGCTTTTCTAAATTTAGATTAAATGAACGCGGTTAATGGTAATATTAGATTTAAGAAATTTACGAGTTATATAAAATAACAAAAGATATAAATGCTTATGCATGAATTTGTAAGGCATAATTCTTTTTGGGTTTTGAAGCATGAGGAGGAATGTGTTAAGGAATGAGAAAAATAAAGTGAGTTGTTAACTTTTCATTTTTTTCTTTTTTCTTTTTTGGTAGATGTGATGGACATCACCAAATGTCAAGTTCGGCTATTGTAATTTTGTCAAGTTTTTTACCTTTTATTTTATTGATTAATAAGATCGTCTAAGAGACTTCTAATTATAATAGCAGATTTGACAAATTCAAAGAATATGAGTTGTCATATTTCTCTTTCTCAAAAAAAAAAGCCAAAAGAATGAGAAAATTGTTTGAATTCATTTCCCTCTGAATTATGTCCACTGAATCCACTCCACATTCATTCTCTCTCTCTCTCATACATACACATTAATCAAACCCTCTCTAATCACTCAAAACAAAAGACATGCACCTAAACTAAACTAAGAAAAATATAATTTATTTATTAACATCCATCACATCCATATATTTCATATTTTAGCCATTATCATTTGATAATGATTAATGTGTGATGCATACAATTTATTTGCTTAAGAGTCTAAGACATTTTTTCCCTTAAAAAGGATATAGGTCATTTTCAATTTATAATATAAATATGCATCACACGTGCAAAATGCTTGTCAAACATAAATTGAGATGTTGATAGTAATTGAGCTTCGAACAAAACCCTTTCCACGTGATTCAGTGTTGTCATCACCATGATAACTGGAAAATGAAATAAAAGGTGCATTTGGTAGAAGGTAATGATAATCCTAAATTATCATGAAATATTACCACGCTTATTTAGATGTAAAAAATATTCTCAGGAATATAGGACCATCATGTTAATCAAATGACCACATTTCATGAGAATTTTATCCCCCAAAATAGGTGTCTATCTTAGATTACTACGAAATATTCCCACCTAATATGAGATGCGTCAAGACCGTCCTCCACTTGCCACCAGCCGGATGGCCCGCTGTCGATCGGCCGTTCGATGTCGCCCTACCCCGTCGACTGGCCCTCGGCCCTCCGCCGATCGACCGTTCGCCGCCAGCCTGCTCAGCCCCCTGCCGATCGGCCGGTTGTCTTTGGTCGTCCGCCGTCCCCCCGCCGATCGGCCTTTCCTAGCGGCCATTCACTGCTGGTCGGCCCTGTAAGCACGTCGCCGATCGGCGTTCGCTGCCGGCCCACCCCGCCGTCTGTCCACCTGTCATTTGTTGGCCCACCACTGTTCATGTCACGCCCCACTTTCTAAGACTTAAGAAAGTCAAAAAGCTATTATTGGAATCTTATCCCGAATCTGAGGGGGAACTTGGTCCTAGGAGCGCAGGCGTGACACGGCCCCGACGTATTTATACAGATAAACACTGTTTATTTCAGAATATTGCTTTTCGATACCACTCATTTTTAATCACATTTGCATGTATATAGATGCTTTTGATCCGTGTTTGCTATGATTATAGGTTACAGGTTCTCATGAGCATTAAGTCCAGAACAATGCAAATTATGCACATTCTCTATAGTTATGACGATTTCAGGATGAACTGCCGACGGACAGATAAAATACGGGTTTCGGCCATTCAAGTCCGTCAGGTGCCGCTTACCAGTGCAAGGGACAAGACAAAGCGATGGTCATTCGTGTCTCAGACAGCACGGGACACGAAGGAGGCAGCACGGAGCACGGGGAAGGCATGCACGAATTTAAAGAGGATTTAAAGGAGATATGAAGTGAGAAAAAGACAAAAATAGTTGTCATCTTGGACTTTTGACCATCCGAGAAAAACTCTAAAAGATTTATCATATGTGAAAAGGAGAAGAATGGAGCAACAAAGGAACACAGAAGAAATCTGGAGCTCCAATTCCAAACTTTTGCCACAGAAACACACCGAAGACAAGGCATTTGGCCGCGTATCCGCGGCCATCCTAGTGCCGCAACAAATAATTTTTCAGGGACAGTAATTTTCGTGTGCTTCCGGAATACCTCTAGGGTTTCCTCCTTCATATCCTATAAATACACCAGATCAGAAGCAAAGAAGCATGCCTTAGGTTAATTTTTGAAAAATTAGGAATTTAATTAGAAGTTTGTATCTTCAGTTAGCCATTAAAAGTTTGTAGAAGCTTGAAGTTTGAAATAAAAGGTCTGTTCTTCTTCATTTTTATTATCTTGTCATTTTTATTTCATGTCTTGTTATTTAAATTCCTTAGATAAATTTGTGTTTGATTTAATAATTTAGTATTGATTTTATTTTTATCCTTATCTCCTTAATCTAATTTTTAAAACGATGATACTAAACAGTTGTTTCTTGCTATCGTGAGAACCCAAGTAGTGAGCTTTCGATATTTTCATCGATCTTCTCTCTTATTTCTCCTTTTGTTGTTTATTTTATTTTTAATGGATGAGTAATTTCTCACTTATCAGGGTTAAGAAGAGAGTAGTTCGAGAGACGGAAAAATCCCTTGTTCTTCCCTTTACCCAACATATTTAGATTGAATTTCGTCGTAAGGAAACATAACTCTCTCTTTTAGACTCTCTATCCTACATGATGGTTGTGATCCTAATCGAAGACTAGTTGTGTTTGCTTGATCGAAGGCTAGAACTAAAAGCAAAGAACGGAAGGATAAGGGTCAATTAGAAGAGGTTAAGAAATTGCCTAAACTCACAAGTACCTTTTTAAAGAATCTTAATTCATGTTGTTTCCGATTACTTTAGTATCAACTCTAAAATTAGCACAAAAGAAAGAATACGGAATTCCTACTTGACTACCTAATCCGAAACCTTAACAAGCTATCTTTGGACATAATACATATCACATAGGATAGAACAAACACTCTTGGATATTTTGGACTTAATTCGTCTAAAAAAAGAACGAAAAACATACCTTCTCTCCGTGGATGGCCTGTACTCATCACGGCTAGCTTATGCGACACTGTTTTAATTGCAGTAAGTAGAACTTCATAGAACACACAAGAACACATCAATCAAATGGCACCGTTGCCAGGGAGACGGTAACATATTTCTTTCTTATTATTTGGGTTAATTTTGTGTATATTTTTAAAACAAAAATCCATAAAAATAATAAGAACCCATTTTGTTATTTTTAACAAGTTTTGTGCAAGTGTACAGGAAATTCTGGAGCTACCGAAGTGACCAAACAGAGAACTAGAGGCCTTCAACCATAAGCACAGGAGAAGAGGAGTTCAGTACCAAAGTCGTAGGAAGTTTGGCCCATATACCACTGCGTTTCCGCGGCCGGTTGAATTGAAGACGCCGCATTTTCGCGGCCATCTGGTGGTTTTGGACCCCCAGTTTTCTGTGGTGAGTTCCTTTCTTCTTGAAACCCCCTCTGAAGTTCCAATAAACCGTTTTCTATACAGAATTCTTTACAAACCGCGCTGCCATTTTTTTTTGTTTTAGATTTTTATTGTTATTCATTGTGCATACAATAATACAGATATAAGGGGCAAGAAACCTAAATCAAGATTAGGTGGGGATTTTATCACTCTTCCTAGACCCCAAAAATTACAAAACGAATATAAGCATCACCTTTCATTAATTAAAAAAGATCTAGATAAAGTCCCTAAGGATTTTCGCGCTCATTAAGGACAAAGCAGGATTGCGGGTAATCTATCATTTATCGGTATTTTTCTTGTAGTGTCTAATGCAGGTGTTTAGAGACAAAAGTCTCGCAAAATG
Organism: Agapanthus africanus; assembly: GCA_030015575.1. NCBI lineage: Eukaryota > Viridiplantae > Streptophyta > Magnoliopsida > Asparagales > Amaryllidaceae > Agapanthus > Agapanthus africanus. The sequence goes on from CM057338.1 coordinate 967,532,319, forward strand.
AAAAGGTTCTTCGTAATTAAGAAACTTGGCGAAAACCTTAGAAAACCTCCCTTCCTCACTTTCACTTACCTGGCTACGGGAATAACAAAGAGTTGGTAGATGGTTTATCCTACAACTTATCATTTGGAAGTTTAGGAGCGGTCTAATATCGAATTTAGGTGACCCTGGGTCTAGGAATTGCTTGCACATTTTTTATTGTGATTGGTTAAGTCGAGTCCGTTCTTCCCATTCTTTTCAAAAAGCAAAACAAAAATTTTCAAAACCAAAATTTTATAAAAACTTGCCATTTCCCACTTATTTTCACCTCACCCTACATTCTCCATTGACGTTTTCTTACCCTCACCTTCTAAACGCACTTTGAATACACTAAACTCGTTTAGTTTATGTCCGTTTGGGTTAGGGACACTAGTGCCCGTTAAGTCTATGCCACTTTAATCCCACCGACCTCAATAGTTCTTCCACTCTACAAACTTTGCCACTACCGGTCAACTTTGAAATTGACCGTGATTCTGTCTATAACGCAATACACCTGCACGACGTTCATCTTTCGAAATGTCGGACACTCCATCGAATTTCAACCAAAACAACCACACCTTTTCTAACATCACGATGCCACCACCTCTTGGTGCGCATAATCCACTACCTCCCGCCGGAGCGCCACCTCACATCGTGTTACAAGACAGATGCTATCTAACTCGCGCACCTATTCCCACTTGTTTATCTCTTCCACCGGCCAATGAGGATAATTTTGAAATCAAGCCCCATTTCATGAACTTGCTGTCCAAATCCCATGGGCTTGAATCCGAAGACGCCTATCTTTTCATCAACAAATTCCAAAACGTTTGTTCCATGATGTGTACAACCTAATTGTCTGACGATGCTATTCGGCTTCGTATTCTTCCGTTCACCCTTCACGATCTTGCGGAGAAATGGTTATATAGCACCGCTTCACATTCCATCACCAGTTGGGACGAGTTTGTAAAAGGCTTCTTGAAAAAAATTGTTCACCTTGAAGCTCTTTCACACCTCTATACAGCTACATCAGTTGCCTCTATTTACATGGACAAGTTCTGCAAAGTGTATGACCTTCTTCTTGCTATTATATCAAATATAGATCCTGTCTTTATTAGCCAATTCTGGAGAGAGCTCATGAAGTTGAATGGCATAACACTTGGGTTTAGTACCTCAAACCACCTTCAGACAAATGGGTAAACTGAGGTGATGAATCGATGTCTTGAGGCTTACTTCAGGAGTCTTTGTTTCCACAAACCCAAGGATTGGTGTAACACCCTAGTGTATGCATACTATATTTTATTTGGGGTATTTCAAATCTTGCACAAATTTCTGATTATTATTGTTTTTAGGTGCGGATAATACATTTGGTAACTGTGGTTAGTATCTGACCCGACCCATATGCTTGAAACCCATTATGATTTAAGATTATGCCATATATTTGCTAGTACAGAGGATCCATGCACATCTAGATTCTATATACATATATGATATATTTAGTATTTGCATATCCTTTAATAATACAAATAATAACCAAATAATATTTTTGATATCTAGCATGGTATGTTATCATACCCCATATCATATGGTTGGCATCCATATATCGTGTTCATGTCCAAATTGATAAAACAAACTCGTTTGTATCGCTACGTATATTTACGTAGATCCGTACTTGGGATATGCATTTTTATTGACCGGGTATTGCGTTATAGTTTTAATTTTTACGTATATTCTCCATATTTTAAAACTAGATTTTTAGAAAAAACCCGAATAATTTTCGAAGCAGTTTGATATTAGCAGTATAATCCTATAAAATATATTATAATATATTTCTTAAACTAACTATATAAACAAACTATATATATACATAATTAACCAATATATTATTAATTCAGATTATCTCTCTCTCCTCTCGCCAACCGTCTCTCTCTCCATCCCCCCTCCCTCTTCTTTATATATATATAAAATAATAATAAACCTAATTATTAAACACACATCTCTCTCTCTCCACTCTTTCTTCTCCCTTTCGCGACGAGTTAACCCAAACCCTAGCCTCTCACCTTATTGCCGACCTCCCATCATTGTCACCACCATTCCGTTACCCTCTTCACCACACCACCTCCGCTTCCACCTCTGCTTCCACCTCCTCTTCTGCATCCCGACGACGCCAACCCAGCACCCCCGACGACCCGCGACCCAACTGCAGAAACTCTAACCCCTCGCCGGAGACCTCACCACCTCATCGTTGTCACCACCGTCACCTCCTCACATCATGATATCATTATACTACTATAATAGTACAATATATTATCTAGTTTGCATCATACATGGTAATAGACGTATAATTGTTATTATAGATAGAAACATACGCATCCTGGCATCAGTTGTGTTTACCATGTTCCGATATTGATTACAGTTTCACATTTGGCATCTATTTGGTTAATATACATCACATGACATGTTCATGACACACTACTTGACTTATTACTTGAATCTTATTACTAATGCCGACAATCCTGACTTGTTGTTCTGACGGACGTAACTTGTTGTCTACACAGAAAAAACATGTACATGCTTGATCCTGTGTTGGCATTAGATTTACATCATCAATACCTGACTTGAACACATAACCTTGGGGGAAAGGGAAAATCAATAATGAAACTTGACTTGAAACTCAACAGTTCGATCCTTATACCGATCAGTCTTTACGGGCTAGGCTAGCCCCCGGATGATGATGCTGACATTATTCATTTGTACATGTTACCTATTTACTGCCTAGCGGCACGTTTCGGATTCAGCCCGAGAATATTAACTGTGGTCCCGGGCACGCATATAATACTATTGAGTTATATCGACGTTTCCATTAAATTGATTTCAAAGACTTTTAGAATAGATAACCTAGAAGCATATACTGTAGGTTATACACATCACATATAGATACCTCTTTGTTTTATACATGTGTTTATTATTTATATTCATGTTTAGTTATATCATCATATCCTGGTTATTACTGTTTCTTTGATATATATGACGCACTGACGTCTGGGTTTTGCATGGCCCAGTTCCTCTGCCTTTATCGCAGGCTGAACATGAGTACTTTAGCAATCAAGCCGAGCAGTGAGGAATTGAACGTGTATTTAGAGATGTTTAGTTTAGTTTATTTCCGCAGTTTTATTTCTTTGATGTGAGCCCATATTGGGACATGTTTCAGATGTTGTTTATTGGAGCTTGATTCGTTTCCGTTTATGCATTTTCCTGATTTTATTTACTGTTGTAAATGGACATGTACTAAATAGATTATATATTTTCTGTTCTTGATATCCGCTTGACAGACATAATGTGACTGTGGAGAGATGATTCCTAGCCACAGATAGTATGGTTGGCTCTGTCACGTGCCATAGTTACGTATCTTGGGAAGTGGGGCATGACGGGGTTTGTTTGGTATCAGAGCCATAGGATTTAGGGTTAGTCGGGTTTGGTTCTTTTGTAGTTGGATATTAAGCCCAATACACTAACCAAGAGACCCAGAATTAGGAACATGTCCTGCCACATTACTATCTTACCAGCCTTGAATCTATAGCTATCTTGTTTATTGAATCTTGTTTACCGTTGCTAATTTTCTTTAATGTCTTAGCTTTAGAATGGCGGATAGAGACTTGCGAACATACCAGAGGCGTGTTGATGACGCCGCATTGCTTCGTGTTGTACGTGGTATGCTTGAAAACCAGAAGCGGCAAACTGAGCTGAATCAGCGGCAGACCAAGGCTTTCTAGGATGGTTTGCAGACAGTCCAGCAGTTCGTAGTCGCAGTAGCACCCAGGCCAGCACAGTGTGAGGTCACCTTGATGGACTTTAAAAAGCTCAGTCCGTCCATATTTACTGGTGTAGGGTGTTTTTCATCACCCTATTGAGATGGGAATACGCGTGCGCTTGTCAGGCATACTGCAGATTCCCCCTGCCTAGGGTAGGCGGGGGTTTATTGATTGTGGGGATCCGAATCTCCGGCAGCTGCGGACTAAGCTGTCGTTAATTACCCCTCGCATTTGGAGCGAGAGAACCTCCGATTGACGGGTCAAACTGGTCTTGCGAACTCAATGTGCAGTATTGTGTTTTAAAGGGGTTTTGGATATATCGGGGGCCCCGCCGAGTTTTGTACGGGGGTCCCGCTACCCGGATAGCGGGCTGGGGGTCCCTTGCGGGGTGCGGGGCAGCGCTCCGTTAGAATTTTTTTTCTAAGGGCGACAGTGTTGCGGGGTGTATATATATAAAAAAAAAAGGTGGGAAAGGAGCGTCCAAAGGACGCGTGGACGCCAGCGCCTCACGTGCGCGGCACACGGGTGCCAGCGCCTCACGTGCGCGGCACGCGGGCGTAGGGCGCCATCAAATGGGTTTAGCCCCTAGCAGAGGAGTTGAACTCCCAAAAAGGAGGATTTTTGAGTGGAGTTAAACTCCAAAGGGTTTGGATTTGGAGTTAAACTCCTGAAAGATCCGGATTAGGAGTTAAACTCCTTTTAGGATTTGGGTCTTGGAGTTAAACTCCCTAAAGATCTTCGGAGATGATCAAAAGGAGACCCCGTTCTTCTCCTCAGAGCTTCGGATCTTCTTTTGAGCCTTGGATTTTCCCAAAATGAGATTCTTTGGAGATGAGTCTCCTTCTTCCTCCTCTCTGTTGGCCGGATCTCGGAAAGAATGGGGGTTAGATTTAAAAATCTCTTTTCGAGATTTGATGGAAGATCTAGGTTCCCCTTTGTGGGTTTTGTGGTGAAAAACTATTTATTTTTGGGAAAGGAAGAGTTAAACTCTTGATTTAATTCAAAAGAGGAAGAAGGTTTTAGAACCTTGAGGAAAGGGAAAGAGACACAAACCCTAGATTTTTTTTAGAGAAAATGAAAAGTTGTTATAGATATTTTCATTATGTTTACCTTTATAGACTACAAAATTTACATATAGCCCCTTGGGATTTACAAAATAGCATTTTGCCTATCTCATGCCTCATGTGCTCATTTCTTTTGCACATAAGCCATGGACTTTACAAAAATTTGGCTTTATGCCCATTTTTCTCACATTTATTCATAAAATAAAATAAAAGAAATACACCAAAATTATTTATTACAAATTTTTATTTTGGCATGGAGGAGGCCAGCCGCTTCATGTTCGGGCTCGACCCGGGCATTGGCCCACTTGACCTGGGCTTGGGCTCACTTGGCTTGGGGTTGACTTTGATTTTGACTTGGTTAACCGGGGTATAAATTTTTACCCCAACAAATTGCCTCCCATCAATAAATGCACACTACATATGTGGGTTGTGTGCATGAAATTGATGGATCTTCTTTCGCATGGAGGTTGATTTAAGTTGGTTCCCGTTTTGACGACGTGGAAGTCGTTTCTGTCATTTTAGCGACGTGGACGGTCGGTTCTGCCCTTTTTGCGACTTGGACTGTCGGTGCTGCCATTTTAGCGACTTGGACGGTCGGTGCTGCCCTTTTTAGCGACTTGGACGGTCGGCTCTGCCTTTTTAGCGACTTGGACGGTCGGCTCTGCCCTTTTTGCGACTTGGACGGTCGGTGCTGCCCTTTTTGCGACTTGGACGGTCGGCTCTGCCCTTTTTGCGACTTGGACTGTCGGTTCTGCCCTTTTTGCGACTTGGACGGTCGGCTCTGCCCTTTTTGCGACTTGGACGGTCGGTTCTGCCCTTTTTGCGACTTGGACGGTCGGCGCTGCCTTTTTTGCGACTTGGACGGTCGGTGCTGCCCTTTTTGCGACTTGGACGGTCGGTGCTGCCCTTTTTGCGACTTGGACGGTTGGCTTGATCTGGTTCCCGTTTTAACGACGTGGCGGTCGATGCTGCCATTTTAGCGATGTGGACGGTCGGTTCTGCCCTTTTAGCGACGTGGACGGTCGATTCTTGATTTGGCTTGCTCCGCTTCTTGCGGTGTCAGAATTCGATTTGACTTGCTCCACTTCTTGCGGTGTCAGAATCCGATTTGACTTGCTCCACTTTTCGTGGTGTCGGGATTTGGCTTGTTTCCAAGGTGGAGCTTGATTCCGCCGAGGAGGTCGTTGGTTTTCTTGCTGACTTGATATGATTTGGGTTGACATCAACATTGCTATATTGGAATATGGTACCAGGAGTGAATCATCATCTGCCATGACAGGATTTGGGGATTTTGTTTTTGGTTTGGCATCAGCATCGCTGCACTGGAATATGGTACCAAGAGTGAATCATCATTTGCCATGAGGAGATTTCCCTCGTTCCCAGTTTAACGACTTAGGGGTCATCTGTTCCCAGTTTAACGACTTAGAGGTCATCTATTCCCAGTTTAAAGACTTAGGGGTCTATTGGATTGGAGTTTGGAATTTTGGGGTTAGGGTAGGCATCAGCGTTGCTAACACTGAAGCACATGTGTCACGAGCAATTCATTATTTGCCTTTTCCTATTGGGGAGCGATGGCTTAGGAGACAGGTTTAGGTCCCTATCACCTAAGGCTTTTCAATTTTATGAGCCGTAAGGGTCCCATAAAAGTATTTTCTCTCTACGAGTCGAAAGGATTTCGTAGGTGTACTTTCTCCTTAGGAGTCGTGGGGACTCCCAAGTGTGTTTTTCCTTTGTGAGTCGTAAGGATCCCATGAAGGTGTTTTCTTACGAGTCGTGAGGATCTCGTAAGTTTGTTCTTCTCGTGTATCGTGAGGACACATGAGTGGGTCTTCCCAAATGGAGCATAATTCCAAGGACGGAGACCACCCGCGTAACTGGTGGTTGCGGTAGGGTATGGGTATGATGAGAATTATTTGAGCCCGTGGATTGTATACGATAGTCAACTTAGGGACCAACCGTAGGGCTGGGAGAATTTTGGGAGATTGGATTTTGGTTGGTGTGTGCATCGCTGCACTGGAATATGATATCAGGAGTGACTCATCATTCGCCGTTTGGGGACTTGGAATTTGGATCTTGTTTGGCATCAGCATTGCTGCACTGGAATAATGCCAGGAACAACTCATCATTTGCCCCGGGAGGACTTGGGATTTGGGTTTTTTGGTCGGCATCAGCACCTCTAACACTGAAGCGAAATGCCAGGAGCGACTCATCATTTGCCGTTGCCCGTTGGGGAGCGATGGCTCAGGAGACTGGTTTAGATCCCTATCACCTAAGGCTTTTTAGTTTTATGAGCCGTAAGGGTCTCATAAAAGCATTTTCTCCCTACGAGTCTTGGGGATCTCGCAGGTGTATTTCTCCCTAAGAATCGTGGGGATTCTTAAGTGTGTTGCTCCTTTGTGAGTCGTAAGAATCTCACGCGGGGATTTTCTCCTCATAAGGTCGAGAGGACTTTGCGAGTGTATTCCATCTCTTTTCACGAGTTTACGTCCTTTCGGGTTTTCACAAACTCGCCGACAGCCCTGCCTTTTTTTTTTAACTCACAGAACCCTTTCGGGTTTTCATCCGTGCCCGTTTTGTTTGTGGACATACCGTTTTTTCGTCGTTGGTGGGACTTTAAAAGTAGTCTCACCGGCAGGACTTGGGAGAGATAGGGGTTGTTTACGCCCGTGGATTGTATACGGTTTTACAGGATGTATGATTTAAACCGTAGGGCTTGTGTGCTCAATTCGCCTGCGACTTGGAGCATTCCCGCGTAATATTTCTTGAGATATCGGCCATTGATAGGTGGCTTGGGCATTTCTCCCTCGGCATTTATCATCTGGTAGGATCCTCCATCAAACACTTTCTCGATGACGTATGGTCCTTCCCAGTTTGGCTCGAATTTTTCCTTGGCATGTCGATTGGGGATGATCGGTCTTTTGAGGACCAACAACAATTTGCCTTTCTTGAAAGCGCGGAGACGAGTCATCTTGTCATAGGCCCGTGACATTTGGGCTCGGTACAGCTCCAGATTTTGCTGTACTGCAAGCCTCTTTTCTTCGAGGGTGTCGAGCTCTTCGAACCGAAGGAGCACGTTTTCCTCCTCCATCAACTCGTGCTAAACGGCCATCCGTAGGCTTGGAACTTCCACATTGAGCGGGAGGATTGCTTCCACTCCGAAGAGTAGTGAGTATGGAGTGGATTGAGTTGGAGTGCGGTGTATGGTACGATATGCCCACAACGCCTCATGAAGTTTGAGATTCCAGTATCTCTTGTTGGCTGAAGCATTTTTCCTCATGAGCTTGCATAGAGTCTTATTGAAGGCTTCGGCTAGCCCATTGGCTCTTGGATTATAGATGGAGGAATATCTCCAGTCTATCTTGTGCCGAGTAGCGAACCTTGAGACTTTGAAGCTCTTAAAAGAAGGCCCGTTGTCAGAAATGATTCTTCTTGGTGTACCGAAGCGGTATAGAATATTATGTTGGAAGAACGTCAGAATATTTTCTGTCTTGACTTCTTTTAGCGGGACAACTTCAGCCCATCTGGAGAAATAGTCAGTTGCGGCCAATATGAATTGGTGGCCTTTGGATGACGGAGGTGTTGGAGATAGTGCCCTCAGAGTCAATTATTGGATCACAGGCACGTGATTGCAATGATTGAGGGAGGACGTATGCCGATAGGACAGTCTTACTCAAGATGATAGTATGCTATCTGGTTTATCTTTATCATTGTGTACTGCTTTAGGTGACCTTACAGGTCGCTATTACACGTTGATGGAGCCCCTAGGATTCTTGCTTGACTGCCAGCAGTATGAGGGCGATCATATACGTGGGAGCTGGGGTCTATAAGCTCATCCTTAAAAGGTCCCTAGTCGAGGGAGTTTCGAGACAGGGCATCGATACTCCAGAGTAGACTAGTGTATACAGTCGAGACCCCGACGAGGGGCGGTGGCCGGTCTCACAAGCCACTGGTGTCAATTGGTTCACCTAAGATGTATACAGGTGCTCATTGGGTTATGAGTACACCGGACAGGACTCTCCGGGAACATGCTAGTTGGTCTTATACCTGACGTCAGATAGCAGTTCCCTGATGACATGTGTACAGGTTAATTCATCGACCTGAGATCGTCATTTGTCTCGTGTGAGTTCCCACTGTACTTTGATTACTACCCTACCACGCTCAAAGGAGACGTGCAAACAGGTTTTAGTTGGGTACAGTCCCGAGCCACATGGAGGCAGTGAGCGGATCTGCAGGGGTTCGTCTCTCCCGGTATTGGGGGTGAGGTCGCGCTGTGTCTAGGAGAGCCATTACACGAAGTCCTTGGCCAAGGCAGGAGATTTACTGGTAGGTATTCCAGTAGTATCTCAGGGTGTTCTGGGCTACACTCCGACACGACTTGTACCGCTTTTGGGGGTCTGACTTTTACCAACCCCCTAGACCCGCCATGCGATGCTCATAGACGAACGGACCGGATTGTACGGATATTGTCACTGACAGGCTCAGTAGGGTGTCAGGACGAGTTCGCTCATCGACGTCCCTTTTGGTCAATACCTGGTAGCCCGTTACGTATAGGCTAATACCTCTGACGTGCTAGTGGTTAAATCCACAGCCAAAGTATTGACGAGTCTTTAGAGTCCTCCACAGACCGTTTTCTCAAGTTTCGGGCGAAACGCTGTAGAGGCCGTATGGAGATATGGCAGGGTTCGATCAGATACGTGCGGTATTGCACGGATCATGATCGGACGAATAATACTAGCGGGCTTTGGTTTAAGCCGGATCCTAGTATTATACAGTGTAGATTTTGTCTCTTTGCATTTGTATTCAGTCGCAATACAAATGCGGGTATGTATATACAGTCGCGGGGTTTTTCTGTAATTTATTACGGGATCAGTTTTTTGGAGTTGCCAGTTTGTATTTTCGTTTCTACTATTTTCCTTTGTTTCCTTTCTTTGGCTGAAATTTGGTGGAGGGGGGTTATTTGCAATTGTGCAATTAACAATTGAGAAGACTTTTGCATCATGATGGTTTCATGATGGTGCACCATCCATTGACTTCATCTTGGCTTGACTTTTGTGATGACATGGGTTTGATGATGGGTTTATGAGTGTTGGACTTGGTTTGTGATCATGATTCATCATGATAACCCTTTCGCTCTCTTGCATTATTTGGGCTCACTCTTTTTTGATCCACTAACTCTCTCCTTTCATTCTCTCCTTGATTCATGGCCGGCCACAAGAGGTGGGGGCTGTCCCAAATTTTAGAAGTGGGATTTTTGATCTTTTGGCTTTGCAAAAATCCCATAGTTCCATCTCCAAAAGTATATATCTCATTCCTCCACCAAAAGGCAACTTCGAGTAACCCCAAATGAGACAAAGCATTCTACAGTTAACCTACAGCATCCTTGGGCACATCGACTCGCCAACTTCGTGCCCGAGGTGCCTCGGTCCAGAGGTGGGAGCCCGTAAAAGAACCCGGCAATGTGGTGCCCGTTCCGACGAGGAGGTGAAGACCGGAGATTCCGCGGGGAGATCGGGACGACGACGAGAAGACCGAAGGATACGGATCGCTCGGTATATCTCTCTACCCCTTCTCTAGTTTGCTAGGAGTAGGTTAATGGCCCGATCCGGGATTCAAAGTGCGCCGTAGTGCCGGTTCTAGTTTATAGAAAAGTTTTATATTCCGCATTTTGGCCTCGTTCAGACGGCCGGGGCGCCGCCGTACACTTACACTGGTATCAGAGCCACGCCATTAACCTAGTCTAGCTTGCTCTAGCGTGTTTAAAACTTCGATCGAACAAATATCCCAAAACCGCGATTTCATTTGCATCAGTTTCTGTCGAATTATTTTTGGCTCGAAATTTTTTTTAGAGCGTTGCAGAAATTCATGCAGGCATTTTTAAGCATTCTGCAAAAATATGATACAGTGATTCTACAGTAGGACCGCGGAACCGCGGCCAAACCCCTGTTCTGGCCGCGGTTCCGCGGCAGGAAAATGTCAGCACTGTACCATATTTCCGCAGTAGCTTCCTGACTTGAAATTGGGGGTTTTGGAATATTATTTTTGGGCCCAGATTTTCTTTGAGTGCTACAGTAGTGCTTGGGGCCCACTTCGGTAAAATTGATCGATCGAAAATTTTAAACATGATAGTTCACAGTATTTACATTATATCTGCGACCGTGAATATCACTTGATCGGTAAATCCTGTCTAACTGCTATAGCCCTTTTAGACGGATTTGCGAACGTGACATTCATGTTGATGTTCTGTGTTGTGCTGTGATGTTGCGGATTGTCGTGGTGGATAGCCTGGATGCAATGTTAGTACAGTTTTGCTTTATATGTACATTTGATATTGCGGGGCGAGCGTCGGACATGTGGACTGCCGTCACTGCCTGTTTGTATATTATTCTTTTGGGGCACGACCGGGCTGAGATCGATGTACCCGTTGTATGTATATTTTACTTTCTGTACTAGGATTACCCCAAGGTGGGGTGCACGGATAGCCGGATTCTAGAGGGCAACGAGCCCGCATCTCATGGCTTTGAGACGGATGGGGCTTCACTCTAGAATTGGCGGGCTATTCGCCGCACTCGTAGGGGGTACAGGTTGACCCAAGGAGGGGTGCCCAAGTTACCGGATTCCGTGAAGTGCTGGGTGGTCCATTCACGTTGCTGAAGGGGGCTGCCTCGCTTCAGGTTTTGGCGGGTAACTTGCCGCGCCCGTAGGGGTCTAGGATTTCATTGCACAGGCTATCCACACGGCTAGGGGAACGTCGGGTTTCTGTAGCGGCTCTATGAAACCCGGGGATCCCAGATATCTGTATTGTTCTGTGATGCTTATTACATTTCTGTGATGTTGCATTTTATCACGTCTTGAGCGAATATTATATATTGATATATATACTAGTAGATATTGTATATGTTTTGCATCCGCGCTAGTCCAGTCCCCGCTCTGTCGTTAGTTAAGTAACCTAACGGGTGATGACGGGACCCAGTGGCGAATGCGGATGGCATATACGTACATCATTATTTTCGTTCTTTATTGGTGTGATCAATTGATGGGACTGCATTGATTCGGATCAATGCAAGATAAACAAACCTATTCTGATGTTGTTGGAACATTTTTCAAAAAGCTGTTATTACAAGGACGTTCTCTTTTGTTTTGCACAGTGGTATTCGGTTATGAATATCCAGCACCTCAGTCGACGAGGCAAGGGCCGAGATCCCTTCACCGGGAGTGACCCCTTGGACAAAAGTTTGCGTCAGGGCAATAACTTCACTATAGCCGATTACTTTTGCTTTGCATCGTGGTATTCAGTTGGAATATCCTGCACCTCATTCTACGGGAAAAGAACCGAGATCCCTTCACCGGGAGTGACCTCTTTAGCAAAGATTTTCGTCACTATATTTTTATAAAAGCTATCCGGTTCCTTCAACGATATCAAGTTCATTACGTTAAAGGTTTTTCGCCAAAAACCATTCGCAGCCCTCCGTCATTTCATATGGATAGTCAATAGTATTCAAGCTGTGTTTGTTGGCCAAAGTCAAGGCACAGTGTTTGGTAGCTATTGGGTATTCATATGCAGCTAGATAGATGCGTTGTTTTGGGACAGTCGTACTGCCTTGTTGGCTAAAGTCAAGGGTAGGTACAGGTGGGTTCAAATTAACCTGGAGAATGACGGGTAGAACTTGACATGTGACTTATGATTTGCTGGCCAAAGTCAAATGGGGTAAAAATCACATCGGGAGTTTCTAAAGAAACTGAAACTTGCCAGATATGCGCATACCTTCGGGAGTGTGATAACGTGAGCGGATTCCGTCACGTTATCATGCAATGATAGTTGGATCTCGATTCCCACCGATGAGTTGGTTTACTCCTCGGGTGATCCCGACTAATTCTTCTTTCAGGTTTGGAGGAGAATTTGACGTTATAGTGGGAGGTTTCCTGATTAGATAAATTGGTAACCATTCCGATCTAGGTTAGAGTGCACGCTGAGTGTTTCTTTTCTCTCTCTATGGCAGCGACCATTGACCCGACCCTAGACTATGACTCAGTGACCAAGTTGACCGAACCTTCTTATAAGACTGGCTTTTGGATTGTCAGAGTTGCATACCTCATTGCCACTCCTACTTTTACCCTTTTCTCCAGGACACCCCGTATTACTACGAACGTCCACTTCCATTGGATAAAACCATCGTATGGTTATATACGAACTCGAAGGAATTTATTCGAGAATAGTTTCTGGTTCTGGAGAAAACGAATAGAACTATTCAGTTGTCTTTTCCTTTTACTTTCTCTCAGATTGCGAGTGCTCCTTGGATTAGGGGATAGTACACCCATTACGCCTATTGAATAGTCTTCTTCCAAACCTTAGGCTGGTGCCGAACGGTATGGAATGAAAAAAGTCGATTAGCCTAAGTGTGGTGTACAGAAGGTATTAAGTTAAGACAAATAAAGAGATTAGAAAGAGGGCAAAGTAAATTGCGACTGCTATTCACGACCAAACCAAGTATTTCATTACCACTCCCACTTCACCTTTGTATTTCTCCAGGATACTCCGTATCACTACGAAGATCCACAGTTTATTGGATATTCCATCGTATGGTTATATACGAACTCGAAAGGAACTTGTTCCAGTTCGGGGATGGATTCTGGTTCAGGAGAAATAGGAATAAGGTTTATTCAGGTGTCTTTTATCTTTACCTTCTCTCGGGTTGCGAGTGCTCCTAGCATTAGGACAGTACACCCATTACGCTTATTGGATAGTCTTCTTCCAAACCATAGGCTGGTGCCGAACGGTAGGGAAGGAAGAAAACCATTTGGCATAAAGGGGTGTACAGAAGGTAATGACTAAAGACATATAAAGGGATTTGGAGAGATGACAAAGAAATATACGGTTACAGTTGTGAATCTGGATAATGGAAGAGGCATTTCTAGGAATACCAGGATACCCATACGAAACATTTCAATGTTTCAGTTTCACTGTGTACTGTTAAAAGAAAACTGATTTCCCAATTAGTCCTTACTCCAAGGTATATATTTACCAGGTATGATTCTCACATCTGTATGATTTTACAGATGATGAGTGGGAGTAAGTTATTGGGAATTAGGTGATCATCCTCATTATATCGGAATTCGTTGTAATTGGTGATATTTGAGGAAATCACCTGGGTTGTTTGCCGGACGGTAAATATTTGGTTTTGAATATCCGCTGTTATGCACCAATTTCAAATTGATATATCTGTACGTCTATTTTTATAGAGTGAGATATATCTTTTTGAAATTATGTCCATGACATTTACCTATATCAGTGGATGGTTAGGTAAGGAGCATTAAACAGCGGTGTAATTCTTCTTAACCATAAGTACAGTTTTCAACCTACGACACACAGGGAATGAGTTATTAGACTCAGGGGACTTATACAGAGGATTGTATATTGTCCAGTGTCCATTAGGACAGAGGGGTTGGTACTCGTACTATATTCTGTTTACTTGTGACTTCTCTAGTTTTTAGACATGTGTTTCGTAGAAACACAAGGTCTGAGTTTTGAGAAGTTATAGGTATATGAGTAAAGTAGAGAACCAGATGTTGTAAGTATCGGAATTCTTCAAGGTGATCGAAGATGTAGATACTTGCGTATGGTATTCAGTTGATAGTAATGATTAAGAGAACTTGCTTCTCTTTCGGGTTACTCATAATTGGAAGCATTCCTAAGTTGAGTAACGCTGATCGGCCTCTCTCCATTTAGTTGACATGCACTGGAGACAGCTGCATGATTTGAATCTGGTTCAATTAAATTAGTGCCTCTGTTTCTATATTGGATATAGAACAGTTCATATCTTAACGATTTTAAGGTACGGGGAGTTGTCCGGCTTATGCTTAAAACCAGACTCCGGATAACTCAAGGCATGTTTCTGTAATGGCTGTTTGTGGGTTGACCCGGGCTATGACGAGGGTTGACTTTCTACCATCTGGAAGATCAATAGTGATATTGTTCTAGACTCGCCACAGTTTTAGTAAAATGGATTTTTTCAGAAAACAGAAGTGGGAGTATGGTAGAACTGGAAGTGATTCTAGAACCGCAAACGATTACTGAAAATTTGATAAGAACCTAAAGATTCAATCTGGTTTGACATTCTATTGGCCACTCCGCAGATAAGGTGGGTAACCTCAGGCACTCGAGAGGTACTTCGGTATGCTTAAAGACGGTGACAGGGAGGTTCTTGTTTATCCAGACTTGCCATTGCTGTTGTTCCAGACTGTGAGACCCGGCAGGAGGATGAATATAGCGTCGTTCTAAACAAGCTTTAGAAGTGCACGTGTATATGATTCTGCCAGAGGGTTGTCGTAGTCAGTGGGAGCAGCGGAAGCATTGGTGGACAGGTGGCTTATGTCTATTTATAGACTAAAGCAGATATAGCGGAGATAGATCATCTATTTCTGATGTGACAGTCATAGGTTTGACTTCATCAGAATAGGGGATGGATCTGTTAAGAAGGTAGTAGGGTGTGATGTCCTGGTATTTGGATGACATACACAGAGTAGGAAGTGATATTCCTATACTACGATCGGTTATACTTTGGTTGTCACACAGTGGTTTCTCCACATAGGAATTGGGTATTATATCAGACATTCTGGTTACTAGATCTATAGTTTTAGATCTAGATTTGGGAAGTGTCCTAATCAGGGTACTTAGACAGCATTCTAAAGGTGTTTTAGAATGGACGTCTCCAGGCACGGTAGACTACCTGCAGGTGGTGGAGTCACCCTCTCTAAAGGTGTCTTACAGACTAAAGGGGAGAGAGATGTGCATGATTGGCAGATCACTTGCTTAGGCAATTGAGTCAATCATGAGATGTCAAGTACCACACCAGATATTGTTTTTGCACTAGATACAATAAGTTGATATTGATCCAATCCTGGAGAAACATTCGGAAGTAGTTTTAGAACATAAGTGGATGTTCTAGGGATATGATAACGACAGCCTCGTTCGGGAGACGGTTATCATTCCAGGCTTCCAAGGTGACCTGGATGACAGAGTGACTGTCAGAGTTGTAGTTTTCCCTCTGACGAGGGGCAGTATTTTGGACAGGTGATCCAAGCAGATACTGAGGGAGGCATGGCGCAGGATACTGATTAAGTTCAGTTGACGATACAATCTAAGAAGTTTGGATTTGGAGTTCATTTATGAACTAGGTCCCATCAGACATCCAGACACATTCTAAGACAGGTATTGCTCATTTCGGGAGATGGCTTTCTCCGCGAACTTGAGATATAGAGAGACATAGAAAGAAACATTAAAGCGGATCCACTCACTGAGGCTATTCCTCGAACGCAATAGTTTCGCAAACGGGTTTTGTGAGACTGATTAGTAGAGGAGTTGGGTGTTCGGTATCACACGGGCTGTGAGTATGCGACATCGCAATAATTAGCCTTGAGTGCAAGTGGGAGATTGTTGGAGATAGTGTCCTCAAAATCAATTATTGGATCACAGGCACGTGATTGCAATGATTGAGAGAGGACCTATGCCGATAGGACAGTCTTACTCAAGATGATAGTATGCTTTCTGGTTTATCTTTATCATCGTGTACTGCTTTAGGTGACCTTACAGGTCGCTATTACACGTTGATAGAGCCCCTAGGATTCTTGCTTGACTGCCAGCAGTATGAGGGCGATCATATACGTGGGAGCTGGGGTCTATAAGCTCATCCTTAAAAGGTCCCTAGTCGAGGGAGTTTCGAGACAGGGCATCGATACTCCAGAGTAGACTAGTGTATACAGTCGAGACCCCGACGAGGGGCGGTGGCCGGTCTCACAAGCCACTGGTGTCAGTTGGTTCACCTAAGATGTATACAGCTGCTCATTGGGTTATGAGTACACCGGACATGACTCGCCGGGAACATGCTAGTTGGTCTTATACCTGACGTCAGATAGCAGTTCCCTGGTGACATGTGTACAGGTTAGTTCATCGACCTGAGATCGTCATTTGTCTCGTGTGAGTTCCCACTGTACTTTGATTACTACCCTACCACGCTCAAAGGAGACGTGCAAACAGGTTTTAGTTGGGTACAGTCCCGAGCCACATGGAGGCAGTGAGCGGATCTACAGGGGTTCGTCTCTCCCGGTATTGGGGGTGAGGTCGCGCTGTGTCTAGGAGAGCCATTACATGAAGTCCTTGGCCAAGGCAGGAGATTTACTGGTAGGTATTCCAGTAGTATCTCAGGGTGTTCTGAGCTACACTCCGACACGACTTGTACCGCTTTTGGGGGTCTGACTTTTACCAACCCCCTAGGCCCGCCATGCGATGCTCATAGACGAACGGACCGGACTGTACGGATATTGTCACTGACAGGCTCAGTAGGGTGTCAGGATGAGTTCTCTCATCGACGTCCCTTTTGGTCAATACCTGGTAGTCAGTTACGTATAGGCTAATATCTCTGACGTGCTAGTGGTTAAATCCACAGCCAAAGTATTGACGAGTCTTTAGAGTCCCCCACAGACCGTTTACTCAAGTTTCGGGCGAAACGCTGTAGAGGCCGTATGGAGATATGGCAGGGTTCGATCAGATACGTGCGGTATTGCACGGATCATGATCGGACGGATAATACTAGCGGGCTTTGGTTTAAGCCGGATCCTAGTATTATACAGTGTAAATTTTGTCTCTTTGCATTTGTATTCAGTCGCAATACAAATGCGGGTATGTATATACAATCGCGGGGTTTTCCTGTAATTTATTATGGGATCAGTTTTTTGGAGTTGCCAGTTTGTATTTCCGTTTTGGCCATTTTCCTTTGTTTTCTTTCTTTGGCTGAAATTTGGTGGAGGGGGGTTATTTGCAATTGTGCAATTAACAATTGAGAAGACTTTTGCATCATGATGGTTTCATGATGGTGCACCATCCATTGACTTCATCTTGGCTTGATTTTTGTGATGACATGGGTTTGATGATGGGTTTATGAGTGTTGGACTTGGTTTGTGATCATGATTCATCATGATAACCCTTTCTCTCTCTTGCATTATTTGGGCTCACTCTTTTTTGATCCACTAACTCTCTCCTTTCATTCTCTCCTTGATGCATGGCCGGCCACAAGAGGTGGGGGTTGTCCCAAATTTTAGAAGTGGGATTTTTGATCTTTTGGCTTTGCAAAAATCCCATAGCTCCATCTCCAAAAGTATATATCTCATTCCTCCACCAAAAGGCAACTTCGAGTAACCCCAAATGAGACAAAGCATTCTACAGTTAACCTACAGCATCCTTGGGCACGTCGGCTCGCCAACTTCGTTCCCGAGTTGCCTCGGTCCAGAGGTGGGAGCCCATAAAAGAACTCGACAATGTGGTGCCCGTTCCGACGAGGAGGTGAAGACCGGAGATTCCGCGGGGAGATCGGGACGACGACGAGAAGACCGAAGGACATGGATCGCTCGGTATATCTCTCTACCCCTTCTCTAGTTTGCTAGGAGTAGGTTAATGGCCCGATCCGGGATTCAAAGTGCGCGGTAGTGCCGGTTCTAGTTTATAGAAAAGTTTT
Source organism: Agapanthus africanus (assembly GCA_030015575.1). NCBI lineage: Eukaryota > Viridiplantae > Streptophyta > Magnoliopsida > Asparagales > Amaryllidaceae > Agapanthus > Agapanthus africanus. Next base: position 967,550,712 of record CM057338.1, read on the forward strand.
ATATTCCACATTTTGGCCTCGTTCAGACGGCCGGGCCGCCGCCGTGCACTTACAGGAGGATTAATTGGGCCAACAATGTCGGCGCCCCAAACTTTGAAGGGCCACGACGCCACCGTAGGATGTAACGGATTGGGATGCTTGTGAATGAAATCACCGTGAATTTGGCAGATATGACATTTCATTGCATGCTCTCTGCAATCCCGTTTCATGGTGGGCCAGTAATACCCAAGCCGTTTAATTTGAAGTCGCATCTTGGGGACAGATTGGTGAGCACCGCAAACGCCCGAGTGAACTTCTTTCATGACCTTGTTCCCCGCCAAAACATGGATACGCGACCGCGTAGGTCCGCCTTACCTGAATTTCGGGGCAGATGCTAATTGGTGCTATCCGTCCACCTCTCCGAAGATGCCAAGTTAATTTATGACACCGTATATCGGAGGTTTAAACGGATGCGGCCGATGTAGCAGACTTCGTCAGATTCCCCCTCATTTGAGGGGCTTTTAATTGTGGGGACGCTCTTCCCTGCAGGCGCAAGCCTCTGCAGTTAATTACGCTACCGCATCGCGGTAACCACTTTCTCCTTCTCCAGATGGTCACTTCGTGTCGTGTGTGTTTGTTTTGTTTTTTGGTTGCCCGTGGATTGTATACGGAGACTAATTTATGTTGTCGCCCGTAGGGCGTGGATTAGTCCAAATCCGTATTTTCTTAGATTTGGGTTTGGGGTTGGGTTTAAGAATACGTTAGTCTCATTTGAGACTAAGATCAACTCAAACGTTTATTAAGGATATGTTAGTCTAATTTTAAACTAAGACCAACTTAACGGGATCATTTAGATCCAACAAGAGAGCATTTGGGCTCTATTGTTTAGTTTAGGGACATTGCGGACGGTTACCAGTTTAAGGACATGGTGGTCCAATGTTAGTTTAAGGACATCTCGGTCCAAGGTTAAGGACATCATAGTTCATGGGTTTAAAGGGACCCCACAGTCCGAGGTTAAGGACATCATAGTCCATGAGTTTAAGGACCCTACAGTCCATGGAATGATTAGTTATCGGGACCCGTCATCTCTCTGAAGAGGTTGAAGGATTACAACGGCAAATATCAAAGGAGTGAAGAGATGTACCATTGAACCAAAATTGATTGGAAGATCTGTAGTCCAATTTGGAACTAAGATCAATTAATTAGATTATGAGCACATTGGCTCAGTTAAATCTGAATTGAGAACTTATGGCCAATTTGGGCTAAGTCCAATTAAGTTTGAAATGTTGGCCCTTTCTTGGATTATTGAACATTTGTCTGGGTTCAGCCCCCCCATTATTTAGCAATGCTAAACAGGAGTTTGGGGGCTCTGACAACATTTTGTCTTTTATTGGGCATTGACCATTCATCATGGCTCTGGAGTTTTCTTTGAATGTCATATGAAATGATCAACTTTGAAAGAATGTAGTCGGGGTTTAATTAAAGGGGAGTCTTGACTCAGAAAGACTTAGCCAATTTGGGCTAAGACCGGTTTGAGAATAGTGTTAAACACTAATATATATTTGGCGATCACGCGTTCCCACGTGATGCGCTTTATAACAGTGTTAAACACTGGGACAAAATGCTCAAAATAGTGTTAAACACTAAAAGTGGGGTGGTCACGTGAGGCGCTTGAGAATTGGGCCAAACCTCCTTTATTTTGTTCTCAGAATATTCAAATAAGTGTTAAACACTTTTAGTCTTCAGGCCATCACGTGTCGGCACGTGATGGGTATCCATGTATTGATTATTAAAGTGTTTATTAAGGGGTCACGTGGGGACACGTGAGGGCGCCCAAAATTGATTCTGCATTTGGCTTTGTTCCCTTTATTTTGAGGGTCACGTGGGAGCACGTGAGGCATTGCCTCCAAGTTTTTCTTTCTCATTTTAAGGGATCTGTTTTAGGGGTCACGTGGGGGCATGTGACCTAGTTCTTTACGTGCATGGAGGGTTTCAAGTCTCTTGTTTTAAGAATTAAATTCTCTGTAGGGTTAAACCCTAATTCTGTTTTAGAGGAATTAAATCCCTATGAATTTGGGGGAATTAAATTCCTTCAACTCAAATTCTCCTTTCTAATTTTTGGATCTGCATGGCAGAATCTTCCCGAGGAGAATTAAATTCTCAACTTGTGGAGAGATCTGCTTCTGCAGATCTTCAACTAAAAGAAGAACCAAGTTCTTATTCAGAAGAGTTAAACTCTTAAATTGAGAATTAATTTCTCTTTTTGTTTTACGGAGCTTAGATCTCTTTCCCCTTTCTCACCTAGGGTTTCTTTTCTCTCTTGAGAATTAAATTCTCCTCTCTTTTTCCTCTCTGTTTTTTTTCCCAAAATCCAAAAAGATGCTTCTCTTCTCTTCTTGGCTCCTATTTATAGGAGAAAGAAAAGAATCAATTTGTTTAGTCAATCTTTCATTGAAAGATTTTGGTTGTTTCTGTAACCAACATGATCTTTTAGATCACTCAGTAAATTTTATTCACCATTGGATTTTTAATCCAAAAGATATTCTGTTTGTTATTCTTGGTGAATTTTCAGGGAAATCTTTCCTTGTATAAAATCTTTCTATAAATTGGTGATTTTTAATCACCATTGGATTTTTAATCCAATGGTGCTTCACTTTACAGAGCACAATCTCTTTTTTGTTTGGAAAGATTTAAATAAATATTTTTCCATTTAGGGTCTTTGATTTCCTTTAATTAGAATTTAATTCTATTAGTTTAGAAGGCTTAAGAGCCTATCATGTGTGGGCACGTGATCCCACTGTTTGATCATTTCTGTAGAATTCAATTCTATTAATTAAGGAACTTAGGAACCCATCACATGTTAACACGTGACCCCCTTGATTAACATTTTAAACGGAATTTAATTATGCCGTTTTAAAGAGTTAAGGAATCATCACGTGACCCTTGGTCACGTGTAGACACGTGATGCCTCATTGGGATCTTTCCTTGCCATTTAATTATGTCTTTTAATTCTTTCAGTGGGTTCTTTAAAGGTCCACCACGTGTGGGCACGTGACTCCACTAATTGCTTGCTTGATTAGAATTTTAATTCTTTTATAACAGAGTCCTAGGAAACCATCACGTGTCAGCACGTGACCCTTAGTCACGTGTGAGCACGTGATACCCCATTGGGGTATTTCCTGATATTTTATCAGGGAACAAATGCCCCCACAGCGTTGTTCTCACGTGTTTGCACGTGAGTGCAACGCTGTCACCTTTGTGATCGTTGGATCTGTCTAGGGAACAAGGAAGATGAACCGTTTCCCATCACATCCTATAAATGCAGGAGTTCCTTCAGAAGTGCCTCCACTTTCCATCTTCTTCCTTGCTTGTTCTTGCTTTGAGAATTTAATTCTCTCTCTCAGAGCTTAGTTCTCTGTTTCGAAATTTTCCAGAGTTTAACTCTGTTAACACATATTCCCTTTTTCAGGTAATGATCTTGAACGGCTGAAGAACTTCTTGTAGGAATTTGGATTTTAAATCCACACCAAGGGTTTTTCCCTTTAACAAGAACCCATCTTTCCAAGTTAAAATAATGTCCAATCTTTAAATAACAAACCTCTTAGGGCTTCTCTAATCTTCAGGGATCGATGGCGATACTTATCTCTTTTATGGAATTTAATTCTATTCAAAAGAGTCTTTAACTCTGAAAATGTTTTCTGAGAATTTAATTTCTCAGCTCAAAAGGAATTTAATTCCTCTAAAGAACTTAGTTCTTTAAAAGAAGACTTCTTGGGATTTTTCCTCCTGAGTTGTTCTTACAGAAAATTTTTTAGTAGAGATTCTACTTGATTTTCGCAGAGTCCAATATGGGTTTCCCTTTGGGGGAATGTGTAGAGTCATTTGAAATCCACTATTCATTTATTGAGAATCTTCCTTTTGTTCTCATAATGATTACCCTGCCTCATCATTAGTGAGCCGCCATCTTGATTTCGTGAGGCCCTTGTGTTTTTTAACCAATGGTCCCATAAAATAAGTTATTTGTCGTTTTCTTCCACTATTTTTTATATATACATATATATATTTATAAATACATATATACGCGTGGGCTTCACAATTGCTTCCTTTCTTTTGTTTCAGGAGTAATGGCTTCTCTCCCATACTTTCCCTTTACTCGCTCGGAGGCAGCTTTTCCTCAATCACCATCGGACGAAGAGGTGATGGCGATGATCAGGGCTCATGACCCGAATTGCACCAATCTACTTTTATGGGGGACCTGGTACCGTCATATCATCCGCGGACGCCGCAGCTTTCTTTGCGAGATACCGACAGAGCCTACCTATCCATTTCTGCCGATAGATCGTCCACGGACCGCCTTTGATGTGGAGATGTCGAATTGGACCCCTACGGGACGGCTTGAGCCATCTACAACTGGGATTCCGAACTACCCTGTGCCAGCTATAGACATCTTAGGGCGTCGCATTTGCCAAGGTGAAGCTCAGCCATGGGGACAGATTTACAAAATAGGGCTTACCCCTCGACATCCCACGGGCTACCTTCTCTGGGTCCGTTATATCCTGTCCGCCCATCGTGCACGACTGCAGAGGGTCGGACTCTATCAGGCGGTATGTCGGCTTCAATATCCACTCACTTAAGGGCAATCAAAAACATACACACCGCGATTATTTGATCGCGGGAAAAACATGACACACGAAGTGTGGAGTGGAAAGAGGAAACGGTCCCACCGGGCGTGCCAGAATCTGTTCCCCTCCGAAAGACGGCCGAGACTGAACGTCTTGCCTGAGATTCGGGGCAGATGCTATTTGGTTTTATCCGTCCACCTCTCTGAAGATGCCAAGTTGATTTATGGCACCGTGTATCGGAGGTTTGGACGGATGCGGCCGATGTAGCAAACTTCGTCAGATTCCCCCTCGCTTGAGGGTTTTTTTATTGTGGGGACGCTCTTCCCTGCAGGCGCAAGCCCCTGCAGTTAATTACGCTACCGCATCGCGGTAACAACTTTCTCCTTCTCCAGAATTTCACTTCGTGTCGTGGGTGTTTATTTTGTTTGTGGTTGCCCGTGGATTGTATACGGAGACTATTTATTTCGTCCCCCGTAGGACGTGGATTAGTCCAAATCCGTATTTACTTAGATTTGGGTTTGGGGTTTTGGTTTAAGGATACTTTAGTCTCATTTGAGACTAAGATCAACTTAAACGTTTGTTAAGGATACGTTAGTCGAATTTCCAGACTAAGATCAACTTAACAGGATCATTTAGATCCGACAAAAGAGCATTTGAACTCTATTGTTTAGTTTAGAGACATTGCGGTCGATTGCCAGTTTAGGGACATGGTGGTCCATTGTTAGTTTAAAGACATCCCGGTCAAGGTTAAGGACATCGTAGTCCGTGGGTTTAAAAGGACCCCACAGTCCATGTTAAAGACATCGTAGTCTATAAAGTATAAGGACATCGTAGTCCATGAGTTTAAGGACCCCACAGTTCGTGAAATGTGTGGTTATCGGGACCCGTCACCTCTTTGAAGACGTTGAGGAATTACAACGACAAATATCAAAGGAGTGAAGGGATATACCCTTGAACCAACGTTGATTTTGAGTTTTATAGTCCATTTGAATATTTAAGGATACGTTAGCCGTGTTTGGGGCTAAGATCAACTTAAACGGGATCGTTTAGATCCGGCAAAAGAGCATATGGAGGCTCTATTGTTCTAGTTTAGGGACGTAGTGGTCCATAGGTAGTTTAAGGACGTTGCGGTCCATGTTCCAGTTTAGGGACGTGATGGTCCATATTCCAGTTTAGGGACGTGGTGGTCCGTCGCCGGTTTAGGGGACGTGGTGGTCCATCATTAGTTTAAAGACATCTCGGTCCGTCAGTCCCATTTTGGGACGAATATTAGTTTAAGGACGTTTCGGTCCATCATTAGTTTAAGGACGTTTCGGTCCGACATTAGTTTAAGGACGTTTCGGTCCACGAGTTTAAGGACCCCGCAGTCCGTATCGATGTGTGGTCGTCGGGACTCGTCACCTCTTTGACGTCGTTGAAGGATTACAACGATAGGGGTCAGAGGAGTTCGGAGATGTACCCTTGAACCGTATGTAAATTGATTTAGGAGAGCTGTCTTGTTCAGTCAATTTAATTTGAGGACTTACGGCCATGATTGGGCTAAGTCCAGTTGAGAATATTCAACTTTTTTATTTGCATTTGGCCTGTTAGGCCTTTACTAGGGCTTTGCCCCTTTTTAATAATGCACTGCATTATTTTTGTTTTGTTTGGGCTCTGCCCTTTCATAAATGATGCAGAGCATCTATCTTGTTTGGGCTCTGCCCTTTTAATGCATTGCATTTTGTTTTGTTTGGGCTCTGCATTGCATTTTGTTTTAATTCAACATTTAAGATCTTGATCTTGTTCTTAGATCATTGATCTTTTCAAAAAACTTTCTTTTTAGGAGTTCTCTGAATTCTTTCTCTGTTTCTCTGTCAATGTTCTCTCTTCTTCTCTTTTTTTTTATTTTAGAAAGAAGGATCATTGGTCGTTGGGACCCACCACCTCTTCGACGACACTGAGAGATTACAGCGCCATATATCGAAGGTGTGGAGGGATGTACCCTTTGAACCATGTCTTAATCATTAGGGGGGAAGAACAGGCTGGAGCTTAAGCTTCTCGCTGCTGAAAAAGGCTTCTTTGCGTTCGCGCACGTGCGTCGCACGTGTTAGGCGCACATATTTGCACGTAGCGCACATGGATCTTGCGCATATGCGCATTATGGGGGGGAGCAAGCTCCTATGGAGAACGAGTCTCCTTTTAATTGAATATTCTCAGTGGTGCGCACGTGCGTTGCACGTGGTACGCGTGTGGCAGGCACACGTGCGTTGCACGTGGCGCACATGCGCATTATGAGGAGAAGCAGAGCTTCTATATATGGAGAACAAGCTCCTTTTAATATTATTAAATGTTCTCATGTGGTGCGCACGTGCGTTGCACGTGGTGCTGCATGGCGGGCACATGTGCGTTGCACGTAGCGCACATGCGCATTATGAGGAGAAGCAGAGCTTCTATATATGGAGAACAAGCTCCTTTTAATATTATTAAATGTTCTCATGTGGTGCGCACGTGCGTTGCACGTGGTGCCGCATGGCGGGCATACGTGCGTTGCACGTAGCGCACATGGCGCTTGCGCATATGCGCATTATGGAGGAGCATGCTCCTATCTTGGAGAACTAAGCTCCTTTGGAGAACTAAGCTCCTTTGAGTATTGAATCCTTTGAGGATTTAACTCTACCCTTTCTAAGAGGTATCCCCTCTTATTTATATGGGAGTGGTAGAGAAGCCATCTCTCCTTTTCCCGATGTGGGACTAAAAAATGCATTCCTCATGTAGTAGAGCATTACTTTAGATTACACGTGCATAACACATTTGCTCATAACTTTTGATCTCGGATGAATTATAAAGCCCATAATATATCAAATCGAAGGTCTTTTCGAGATGATTTCAATATCATCAGAATTTAGCTGTTTCTCATTCCGAAGTTTATCAAAATACAGGCCGGATGTACTGGGCTTCTTTCATATTAATTTCCGCAAAGCGAGCCTGGTACCACTCGGGGTTTTGTAAAGCGTGAATGAGAACATCTCTAAGCTCTTTAGATAGAACCAATGCATCGTAGATGCTAAGGAGAGACGGAAGCTTTCGAAAATGAGCCAAGACATTATAGTCTACCGGGGACAGACTCGAATCTTCATGAGCAAGTTCTCTGCCATTTTCTTCATTAGCGACTTGTTTTTCCTTCCCTTTTGGGGCGTTGCCCTGATTTGGCGGTAGAGCCCTGCCGCTTCTGAGATAGATTTGGTTGTCCTTTATGGCGAGCTCCTCGTCCTCTTCGGGAAAACAGAGCTCCTCCTCAGAGTCGCTGCCTAGATGGATGGCGTAGCAGGTCCCTATAGGGATCTTTTCATTGGAGTCTTCTTCTAACTCCTCCAGAATCTCAGCCACTTTTACAGGGAGGAAATCATTCAATTGAATTAGAGTTCTTTCCTTTTGTTCATAGTCTTCGAGGGAATCGATATATTTTTGAATGGTCGATCTCCCTGCAGACTCTTTTTCACGCCGAGCTGCACTTTTCTTCTTCTTGAGCTTTTTGGATTTTGAGCCTGATGGAGCCGCATCGGCAGCTGGAATGGTAGGCTTCTTCTGCCCTTCCCATTCCGTCCTGGGCTCTTTCTGAAGTAGTTTTAGCATCTTCTTCGTATTATTAGATATGTGCTTACTCCAAGGAGGCTGCGGTGAGTCGGTTTCATTTCTCAGGGCAGCGGGTTCGGCTATCTGCTCCCATGCTTCAGCTTCTGTTTGTATAAAGTTGGTGGTTGCAACTTGATTGTTCACCAACACACTTTTGGACAGCTCGATCTCTCCAGCCTTGTACTGCTTCTCGACCCAGTCTTTGAAGATATAGCAATCCTCGATCGTATGGCTCACTACTCGGCGGTACGGGCAATACAGGGGATTGTCGGTCATTTTTGCTTCTTGAGGTCTTTTCGACTCTGGCAATTGTAGACTGTTGTTCAAGGCATCTTTAAATATCTTGTGGACCTTGTCCCTTCTGAAAGAGTAAACCTTGTTCTTTTTCTCCTCTAGGGAAGGCCCTTCTCCTCCCAGCAATGGCTTTCGAGACCGGTTGGTTTTGGAATCGCCTGCCCTTCGCTTGTCTTCATTGTCGGACGCATTGAAGATATTGGTACTGCTGGAATTCACGCTTTTACGGTTGTCGTACCGCTTGCTTTTCCAAGTCTTGTCTTTCTGAGAGTCCGGGGTGGACTCTTGCTTCGAGCGTTCCAGCATCTGGACTTTCTTGGTTAGCTCCTGAAATGTCTTGAGGCCTCCTGTACACAAGAATGGGACCATCTAATTGCTGAGCTTCCCAATGAGAAGGCTGACGGACTGGTCCTGCTCCAGCGGTGGTTCGTACTTGACCGTGAGATTACGCCATCGGGCGATAAATTCAGTGTTGCTTTCTTTCTTCCCCGGCTTGGTCCTCACAAGGTCAGCAATGGAGATTTTATCACTGACACTCAAGAACTTTTGCCGAAACAGAGACTCCATTTGGGCAAAGGTAATGACGGACCCGTCTGGTATACTCGCGTACCAGTCGAAAGCGACACCAGTCAAACTATTGACAAACTGACGAAGAAGGAGCGCATCATTGCCCCCTGTATTTCCGCACGACGCTTTAAAGTGGGCTACGTGCTGATTTGCGTTTCCCATCCCGTCAAATCTTCTGAATTTAGGAATGACATAACCATTGGGGAACTCGATCAGATCGTACTGTGCGGGATATGGCCGCCCACTACTGCCAATTTATTTCTGAGCTTCGACTTGGGCTACCAATGTTCTAACCTTGCTAGTAACCAAATCCATTATCCAGTCTTGTGTAAGCGGGATAGTGCTGTCTGGGGCCAAGGCGTCCCCAGAAGCGGAATGTGGCCGGCTTTCGTGCGGCTCGCCTAATCTTGGACCCAAAGGAACAGGCATCGGCCGCTTCGGATTGTCATCATCTGGCGCATGAGTAGAGACTTGTGCTTGATTGGGAGGCGCTCGAGCAATTTGAGCCGTAAGCTTCGTCACAACGTTCGTTAGGTCGTCAATTTTCAAATAGAGCTTGGCCATCTCTTTATCTTTGCTCCTGAGCTGTTTTCGAAGCTCTTGAAGCAGCTCTTGCTCCGCGGTCCTGGGGCGGAAAGTCGGCTCTTCCTCGCTGTCCGAGCTTGACTCTATATGGACTAAGGGGTCTTTCTGCCTATCATCCTCATCGAGAGGGTTTTCATCATCCAGCGGAGGCGGCTGTTCTTAGGAAGCGGAAACTACATTCAAGCCAGATTGGGCTTGGGATGTGGTGGCCCCATCCTTACTTTTGCTGCGAAGGTTGTCGCTAGGGCGCCCACCCGCCATATAGACCGTATGGATAACATATCCAGCCGTCTTTTTATTATCGGCGACTGATTTCACGGATCGCTGTCTTGACCCTCCTGTTTCGATAACGGGCAGTCGACTGAAGGCGGCTGGCCTGGCCGGACTCTTGAATGGTGCTGACGCTTCTTTTTTGGTTTTGCCTCACTGTTTTCGTGTGGCACAGAGCGCCTGGTAGACTCTTGAAGAGACAGTGTCATACTTTTTCTGTTAGGGCTGGGACACGTCTCTTTGTAGCAACGTTCGGACCGCTGTCTTCTTGATTTTGGCGGTCATGGCATTTTTCTGAACCCACTTCAGAGGTTCGAAGGATTTGCTGATTTTTGCGGCCGACTTTGCTCTTGGAATCTCACAAGATTCCACTTGGCCGGAGTCCTGGCCTTCTTATTGGCTCGATACCTGAGCCGCTTCTATCTCAGCCTTTCTGTTTTGAGCACTTGGCTGGTTATGGCTCTTCGGGAAGCCGACGTAGACCGGGCGATGGAGGGATTTGGAGATACGCCTGATTGTGCATTTGTTGGAGTCATTGTCTGAGCTCGTCCGCAACATTTGATGTTTCCCCTTGTACCGGAAGTCTTGCCCCCAGCTGGAGCACTGGAGAGTCGTTCAGACACCGTCTTAAGTTTTGGTTGTGGTGCTTTAGCGATCACAACATTCGGTTTCTTACCCCTTGAGACCGGCTTGGCCACCTGTTTTGCCGGGATTTCTGCCAGATGAGCGCTTCCGGCAGGGTAGATGATGACGGAACCAAATTGGCGGGGCAGTTCCTCCCACAATCGACTGAGTCTTGCGGGGAGAACCACACGAGCATTGATCATGACCACGTACGGAATCGGGGTCGCATCAGAAGCTGGATCCATCTTAGGAGACATTGTCGTTGAAAGTTGATTGCTGCACGGAAAAAACATTATTTCAGTACAAACATCGGCATATATGTTAAATGAGTTCGCATGAACACTTGACCTGAGATATGGGAGGAGAGAAATGTCCCACCGGGCGTGTCAGAATCTGTAGGGTGTTTTTCGTCACCCCATTGAGATGGGAATACGCGTGCGCTTGTCAGGCGTACTACAGATTCCCCTTGCCTAAGGTAAGCAGGGGTTTATTGATTGTGGGGATCCGAATCTCCGGCAGCCGCGGACTAAGCTGCCATTAATTACCCCTTGTATTTGGAGCGAGAGAACCTCCGATTGACGGGTCAAACTGATCTAGCGAACTCAATGTGCAGTGTTGTATTTTAAAGGGGTTTTGGATATATCGGGGGCTCTGCAGAGTTTTTTACGGGGGTCCCGCTACCCGGATAGCGGGCTGGAGGTCAAGAGGGCTAGCAGCTCCCTTGCAGGGTGCAGGGCAGCGTCCCGGTAGAAATTTTTTCTAAGGGCGACGGTGTTGCGGGGTGTATATATATAAAAAAAAGGTGGGAAAGGAGCGTCCAAAGGACGCGTGGGCGCCAGCGCCTCACGTGCGTGGCACGCGGACGCTGGGCGCCAGCGCCTCATGTGCACAGCACGCGGGCGCATGGGCGCCAGTGCCTCAAGTGCGTGGCACGCGGGCACTGGGCGCCAGTAGCTAGCACCCGCGGCCCCTAGCAGAGGAGTTGAACTCCCAAAAAGGAGGATTTTTGAGTGGAGTTAAACTCCAAAGGGTTTGGATTTGGAGTTAAACTCCTGAAAGATCTGGATTAGGAGTTAAACTCCTTTGAGGATTTGGGTCTTGGAGTTAAACTCCCTAAAGATCTTCGGAAATGATCAAAAGGAGACCCCGTTCTTCTCCTCAGAGCCCCGGATCTTCTCTTGAGCCTTGGATTTTTCCCAAAATGGGATTCTTTGTAGATGGATCTTCTTCTTCCTCCTCTCTGTTGGCCGGATCTCGGAGAGAATGGGGGTGAGATTTAAAAATCTCCTCTTTTCGAGATCTGATGGAAGATCTAGGTTCCCCTTTGTGGGTTTTGTGTTGAAAAACTATTTATTTTTGGAAAAAGAAGAGTTAAACTCTTGATTTAATTTAAAAGAGGAAGAAGGTTTTAGAACCTTGAGGAAAGGGAAAGAGGCACAAACCCAAGAATTTTTTTTAGAGAAAATGAAAAGTTGTTATAGATATTTTCATCATGTTTGCCTTTATAGGCTACAAACGTTACATATAGCCCCTTAGGCTTTACAAAATGGCATTTTGCCCATCTCATGCCTCATGTGCTCATTTCTTTTGTATATAAGCCATGGGCTTTACAAAAATTTGGCTTTATACCCATTTTTCTCACATTTATTCATAAAATAAAAGAAATACTCTAAAATTATTTATTACAAATTTTTTATTTTGGCATGGGGGAGGCCGGCCGCCTCATGTTCGGGCTCGAACCGGGCATTGGCCCACTTGACCTGGGCTTAGGCCCACTTGGCTTCGGGTTGAATTTGATTTTGACTTGGTCAACCGGGGTGTAAATTTTTACTCCAACAACTGGATTGGAAGAGACATCGCCAGCGGAGCAGTGGCTAGTTGACACGGAGAATCTGCTTGTCGCTGCGTAGAATCCAGATGAGAAAATGGTGAATGTAGTACGCATCTAGTTGGTAGATTACGCTCACGAGTGGTGGCTCGTAGAGGAGACCCGTTTGCCCAAACCGATCAGCTGGGCAACGTTTTCGCGAAGTTTCTTGGGGAAGTTCTTTCCGCAATCTGCTCGAGAGGAAATGGAAGAGAAGTTTATTAACCTGAAGCAGAATGGCAGATCCGTTGATGCGCATGCGGCTGAGTGGACTCGGCTTAGTTGATTTGCGGGGCCTTTGGTTGCCAACGAGGCAGGTAGGGCACGAAGGTTCATGCGTAGCTTGGATGTGGAGATCCAGAGACATATCATATCTCTGAGATTAACCACCTTTTTCCAAGTTCTCAAGGCAGCCAAGGAGCAGCAGAGTTTATCAGTGAAAGCGAAGGGTACTCAACAGCAAGCCGTCTTAGTGTGGAAGCTGACGTTTACGCCAAACAAAGCTCCTGTACGCAGAGGCATCCCGGTGAACAGGCGAGGCATTGTATCTATGAAAAAGCCCGTTGTATCCGATCAAAAAGGAAGTGTGATTTGTGACTTTTGCCGTCTACCCGAACACCTACAAAAGGACTGTCGAAGGAGGCTTAGACTTTGTCTAGTTTGTGGATCAGCTGACCATACCATCAATGCTTACCTTTCAAAGCTACGATTGAGGGACGATATTCAGAAGCCACCGCAGAAGCAGATTCATGGGAAGAAGCAGACCACTCAGAGGCCTAATCAAGCATGGGCCTTCACTTTGACGGCCGAGGAGGCCAAAACTTCAGACAAAATTGTTTTAGGTATCCTACTCGTTTATAATTTTCTCGCATTTGCATTATTCGATTCAGGTTCATCCCATTGCTTCATGTCGTCCAAGTTTATTAGTGCACACTCTATTCCACACACGGTCCTGTCTAGTTGCTGGGACATACACACTGGGAATGGGAAAATTATATCTAGTGGTGAGTGCAAGGATTGTTCAATTGTTATATGCGGGCGAGAGTTATTCACGGATTTCTTGGTGATCGATACTGGCAGCTATGATGTTGTCTTGGGAATGGACTTTCTTGGCACTTTCCACGCTCACATTGATTATAAGGCAAAAAAAGTGATTTTCCAGATTTCCGGACATCCAGAGTTCATATTTTTAGGAGGCCAGTCGAATTTAGGGCTAGGCCGACTAATGTCGTTCTTTTGTCGATGGAAATAAATAAGGAGGAAGCTCCAGTAGTAGTTCGGGAATTTATGGATGTGTTCGAGGAAATCTCGGGTTTACCGTCAAAACAAGATGTGGAGTTCGCGATTGATCTTATTCCTGGAGTAGCGCCGATTTCAAAGGCTTATTATCCAATGGCGTCGGTGGAACTAGAAAAGATAAAGAAACAGGTTGCCCAATTATCAGAGAAGGATTGGATTCGCGGCAACAATTCACCCTGGGGAGCTCCAGTTCTGCTAGTCAAGAAGAAGGATGGCACGCGGGGGATGTGCATTGATTATCAAGAATTAAACGGGGTGACTATTAAGAATAAGTACCCAATCTCTCGCATCAGCGAATTATTCAATCAACTCAGTGGCATGAGGGTATTCTCGAAGTTGGATTTGCGATACGGATACCATCAAGTTTGGGTGAAATCAGAAGATATTTGCAAGTGCGTCAGCTTTTGAAGTATTGAAGCAAAGATTGATTACAGCTCCTATCTTGACAATGCTAGACAATTCCGGAGGATTGGTTATACACAACGACGTGTCTGGGAAAGATTTGGGATGTGTTCTAATGCAACATGGGAAGGTTATAGCCTACGTGTCAAGACAATTGAAGACTCATAAGTAGAACTACCCAACTCATGATTTGGAGCTAGCAGCAGTGATTTTTGTTTTAAAGATTTGGAGACACTACTTATTGGGCGTAAGGGTAGAAATATTTACCGATCAAAAGAGCCTAAAGTATGTGTTCACGCAGAAAGAGCTCAACATAAGACAGTGTAGATGGTTGGAGCTGGTGGCTAATTATGATTTTGATCTAAAATACTATCCGGGGAAAGTTAATATAGTGCAGGATGCTCTCAGTCGGATGCCAACAATACGGATGTTGACTGCACAGAAGGAGATTATAGATGATCTTCAAAGATTCGAGTTGGAGATTGTACTACCGGATTCTTTGGGACAGTTAATGCAGTTGCAAGTTGTTCCCCTCCGAATGACGGCCGAGACATTAGGACGTCTTGCCTGAGATTCGGGGCAGATGCTATATGGTTTTATCCGTCTACCTCTCCGAAGATGCCAAGTTGATTTATGGCACCGTGTATCGGAGGTTTAGACGGATGCGGCCGATTTAGCAGACTTCGTCAGATTCCCCCTCATGGTGAGGGGTTTTTGATTGTGGGGACGCTCTTCCATGCAGGCGCAAGCCCCTGCAGTTAATTACGCTACCGCACCGCGGTAGCAACTTTCTCCTTCTCCAGAATTTCACTTCGTGTCGTGTGTGTTTGTTTTGTTTGTGGTTGCCCGTGGATTGTATACGGAGACTAAGTTATGTCGTCGCCCGTAGAGCGTGGATTAGTCCAAATCCGTATTTACTTAGATTGGGGTTTGGTGTTTTAATTTAAGGATACGTTAGCCGTGTTGAGGCTAAGATCAACTTAAACTTTCGTTAAGGATACGTTAGTCCTGTTTCAGACTAAGATCAACTTAACATGGTGATCTATTTAATATATGGCCGTCGGGATTCGTCACCTCTCTGACGTCGTTGAAGGATTACAACGATAGGTGTCAGAGGAGTTCAGAGATGTACCTTTGGACCAAAGTCGATTTGGAGTTTTATAGTACATTTGAATGTTTAAGGATACGTTAGCCGTATTTGGGGCTAAGATCAACTTAAACGGGACCATTTAGATCCGGCAAAAGAGCATTTGGAGGCTCTATTGTTCCAGTTTAGGGACGTAGTGGTCCATGTTCCAGTTTAGGGACGTGGTGGTCCATCGTCAATTTAGGGACGTGGTGGTCCATTATTAGTTTAAGGACGTTTCGGTCCGACATTAGTTTAAGGACGTTTCGGTCCGATATTAGTTTAAGGACGTTTCGGTCCGACATTAGTTTAAGGACGTTTCGGTCCGATATTAGTTTAAGGACGTTTCGGTCCACGAGTTTAAGGACCCCGCAGTCCATATTCATGTGTGGTCGTTGGGACCCGTCACCTCTCTGGCGTCGTTGAGGAATTACAACGATAGGTGTCAGAGGAGTTCGGAGATGTACCCTCGAACCGGAGATAAATTGATTTTAGGAGAGCAATTTTGCTCAGTCAATTTAATTTGAGGACTTACGGCCATGATTGGGCTAAGTCTAGTTGGAAAATGCTCATCATTTTTATTTGTTTATGCATTGCATTTCTTTTTTATTTAGGCTCTGCCCATAAAGGATGCAGAGCATCAATTTGTTTTGGGCTCTGCCCATGATGCAGAGCATTAATTTTACTTGGGCTCTGCCCATTTATAAAAGATGCAGAGCATCAATTTTACCTGGGCTCTGCCCATTTATTTCTTTGCAATTTAATTTGGCCTGTTAGGTCTTTTTGACTTGGGCCTGGCCCTTTAGCGAAAGAAATGCATTGCATTTCAGGCACTTTGCGCCAATTAAAGAGCGCAAGCGCTTGTAGTGACGACACGTGTCATGCAAGCGCAGTGCGCTGCGCTAGTGCGCTGCGCTAGTGCGCTGTGCTTGCGCTGCTGATACGTGGCGCACTCTGGTGAGTTGCGCTAATTTCAGAGAGCAAAGCTCTATCTTAAAGCGCATAGCGCAAGTGGTTCAGATACTGACACGTGGCGCTCTCTGATGGCTTGCGCCAACCCAAGAGCGCAACAGTGCGGGTTTTCAAGTGCAGAGCACTATTAATTTGAGAATTTTTTAGATTCAAGAACCAATGGTTCATAAAGGAAGTGCAAAGCACTATTTGATTTCTTGATCTAATCTAGATCAAAGAAAAATAAGTTTTTTCTTATTTCAGGAACCAGAGGTTCATAAAAAGTGCAAAGCACTGCTTTTATTTTTGTTTTTTTATTAAAGATCATTGATCTTGTTTTTGGATCAATGATCTATCAGAAGAAATTCTTCTATCTAAAAGGTCTTTTACCTTTCTTCTTTTTTTTTTGAATTTCCTCAGAGTTCTCTCTGTTCAATTTCTCAAAGAGTGTTCCTCTCTTTGATTTGAAGTCTATGGGTCTTTATATACTGCCCATAAGTTTGTTGAATTTGTTAACGAGATCTTTCTCTGAGTGATTTGAGGAATTTTCTCCACCGTTGGATCTTTGATCCAAGGGCTTCTGTTTTACAGAAGAAAATCTTCTTGTTTTAACAAGAACAGAAAGATTTCTTTAAAATCTTAATTCTGTTTGGCGCAAATGCCCCAGCGCGTGATACGTGTCAAGCAGCGCACAGCGCAGCGCAACTGCGCTAGTGCATCTGCGCTGACACGTATCGCGCAGCGCAAAGCGCAGCGCAACTGCGCTGACACGTGTCGCGCAGCGCAGTGCTTGCGCAACTGAAGCGTTGCTTCCTAGAGCTTTGCTCTGATTGGGCGGGCCTTCTTGGGCGCTGCGCTGACGTATCAGCGCCTGACACGTGGCGCGTTGCGCCCGAGATTTGAAGCGTTGTTTTAAGATTTGAATTTTGAATTTCAACAGAGTTTTGCTCTGATTGGGGAAACAAATGCCCCCCACCGTTGCGCTCACGTGGCGCGCACGTGAGTGCAGCGGTAGCAAGCTCTTGACCGTTAGATCAAGGGGTGAGCTGAAGGGGCGCAAGCGCCTTATAAATAGGACCTATGGCCCTTAGGAAATCTTCACCATTTCAAGATTTTTGATTTTCTACAGAGCTTTGCTCTTGCTTAAGAACTTCAGAGCTTTGCTCATTTCCAAAGTTAGAAACTTTTGGTAAAAATTAATTTAAATCAAATTAATTTTAAATTAATCTTAACCAAAGAGCTTTGCTCTCACAGATCTTTTGATCTAAAGAGATCCCCATTGAGGTTTCATAAACAGAGCTTTGCTCTCAAAAACTTATAGATCTGCAGAGATCTTGTTTATGTGTTCTAACCCATGAACAGAGCTTTGCTCTTGAATCAACTGTAAATCTTTCAGATCTGAAAAAAATGAAGAATTTTTCATAAGTTTTTCATGGATTTTTCAAGATTCCAAAAAATTTATTTCTTTTAAATGTAAAATTTTTCTGATGGACCTTTCCATTATTACCATAGAGCTATGCTCTTTTAAGGAATTTTATTCCTTTGAGACCAGAATTTGACAAGTGTCATTCTGTGACAGAGCTTTGTTCTGAAAGAGGAGATTTTCTCCTTGTCTCTAGGGGTTCCCCATTGATGAAAATATTCTCTTGGGGATCTTTTCTTTAACTGCCAGTCTCACCCAATGATGAGGTTGTCTTATCAAATGATGCACTTTCATCCAGATTTTGTGGGTCCCCATTGGGTCCCCTACCCACTGCACTGCAGTGTGGTGTGATTAATTTTAATTTAATCAATTCTTAAATTCAATTAATTGAAAATTTTTAAACGCCAAGCATTGGAATTGCAGCACTGACGGCTATTTTGTTCTTTTGCAGTGACCATGTCTTTCGACACTTCGTTCCCGTTCGTTCGTTCGTTCGGAGGGATTTCCCGAAGCGCCTTTGGACCGCGAAGTCCTGGCTATGATTAAGGACCACGACCCGGAATATAAGAGTCTCCACCTTTGGGGGTCGTGGTATAACCAGATTATCATGGATCGACGGAGCTTTACATGTGCCGTACCGTCAGAACCCATCACGGCGATTCATTACGCCACCCCACCCTCGGTGCAGAATGCCGTGGAGATGGTTGATTGGACCTCGAAGGGCTTTCTTCATCCCGTCATAGATGCGATTCCGGTCCAGCGTCCTATGGTTTTGGATATCCTAGGACGCCGTATTTGTCAGGGCGAGGCGCGACCTTGGGAGCAATCATATAACATTGGTCTGATCCCCCGCCACCCGATCGGTTATCTGCCGTGGGCCCGGTACATCCTGTCGATGAAGAAGTCGCAGTTGATAAGATTAGGATTGTACACCGCGGTGTATGTCTCTCTGTTCCAATATCCCACGCTCCCTACCTGGTGGTTCAAGGCCTTCCTGGAGCAGTGGAACATTCCTACCCACACTTTCCTCGCCATGGATCGGGAAGTGTCAATCTCTCTGGAAGAGTTTAAGGAGGTATCCGGTTTACCGGTTATAGGAGAACACTATGAGGAGTTGTTCCCGACAGACGAATACGTCTTCGGTGCTAAGCCGATGGTAAGGGGGCTCACGCCGGAGAATGCTGTTCAACACCAATTCCCAAGCTTGATTAAAGTGTTGAATATCTATGAGTCCCTTTTCATCGAACATGGGAGTCGAGGAGTTAACTTTGAGGATTTCATCGCTCGGTTCCTTCGCCCAAGCGTCCTCTCATCAGAAGCTGCCAAGTTCGCTACCCTGGATGACCCTTTCGGCCTAGGTGTGGACAACCTGCCGGAGAAGGAGATAGACCAAAAGGTTTTTTTTCTTTCGGACTTCCCGACTATGTCTTTTGCAGAAATTGCGGCCCCCGGGATGGACGAGGAGGCCTTTTTCTTAGGATTTCTCGGGTTGTGGCTGAGTTGGTTTGCGATCCCAATGCACTCTCACCGTATGCGGCCCTCTGTCTTTTACCCAGCCTACCGGATGGCCATCGGGGTAAAGGTGGCCGTTGGGATCGCCGGCTTGGCACACCTATATCATGTCCTCAGTCGAGCAGCGGATGCCAATGAGCCTGGGGTACTGCACGTGGTCTTCCCGATGCACTACTTCATATCATGGCTCGAACTACACACGGCGGGTGTCTTCGGCATGCATAAAAGGCCCTCGTTCTTCGACAAGTGTGGTTTTCCTCGCATTATACAACTGATCGGCGCATCAATTGTGACCCCATCACCACGGAACGCCAGGGGTTTACTCCTTCGCCCTCACACCGTTGGAGCCGGGATGTCCTTTATTGACAAGGTATTGACTATTGGAAAAGCGTCCACCGCTGCGGTGCGACCATTACAAGACTCCTTTAAGGATGGAGCTTCTGTTTTGACGGCCCGGGAGACCCTCCACTTGTATTCTATTAGACCGGGCTTCCTAGTCTTCAGGCAGAACGGTGCGGCAATTTTCATGAGATATAACCCGTATCGTTTCGCCCAACAACTGGGCTACGATCAAGGGGTACCTTTAGAAGCTTTCCTACTGGAACCTGCTGCCAATGAAGAAGGGATGGAGAACGCGTTGCATCACTTCATGTGCCTGAACACGGGTTCTCATTTTTTTATCAGTGCGCCGGCTTATGCTCCACGACTCCTCAACGTATATAAAGAATGGTACAATCATGCGACGGGAGCCGTTATAAAGGAGGAAAGGCGATTGTTGGTCGATCGTAAGGGTACGCCTCCAGGTAGCGATCGCAACGCCCCTTTGGTGCCAAGGACCCCGGTAGTCCCCCCTTTGAAAGATGCTAGAGCCGGACCACCGCGTGCGCAGAGTCCTCCACGCGAGTTTCCGCTCCCTGATATTGCGGATGCACCACCAGCGCCCTGTGCTCCAGTGGAGACAGTGGTTGTAGTCTCGCCGGAGTCTGGCGTGGGTGCGGACATTGGGACCCGCCGCCCCAAGGTGGCTGCCAAGCGTAAGTCGATCTCGGGGGCACCTAGGATTGGTGAGCAAAAGAAGAAAAAGAAGTCGCTCTTCGCAGCTGATGTCGTATTTGGTCAGGAACCCCACGCTCCCTATGCCGAGGGCCTGAGTGAATATGGGACTAACGAGGGATTAGTCATGCCGGATAACACGGATTTGGAGGCCGCCCTCGAAGCTTCGGAGCGGTTAGCGAGGCGTGACGCATGGCTGGCTAAGCTTGCGGCATCAGGTAATCACTACTCGCATTTTCTATTGCATCATATCTTTATTATTGCCTTTGACTAACATTTTTCCTTCTTTTCTTCCAACATGCATCACCACTGAAGAAGCCATTGCCGCTTCCCTCAAGACTTTCCAAGAGGAGGAACGTCTTAGAGCGTCCATGGGCCTTAGTAAGTTTCAATTCATCAAGTTTCCATTTCCCTTGTGTTATGGTCGATCTAACCTCTCTTTTTTTATTGCAGGAACTTCAATGCCATTCCCGCCAAGCGACGCGGACATTCTTCCAGCTGCCGACGTTCCTGCTTCTTCGGGGCTACCGCGGGAGGTCCGTCTTGAAGAGCCGATGAGAGATGCCTTAAAGGCTCTGGAGGCATCTCTGAACGAGGACGACGACGCTTTGATTAAGGAAGCGTCGAAAAGGTCTATCGCGACGGCCCGGGAGGAGAGGAAGCGGTCGAGGCGCGAAGCGAAGGCACGCAGGGCTGCCTTGGCCATTGGAGCGGGCCCAAGCACCGTCCCTCATGCTGATACTCCCTCAGAAGAGGCACCCGTCGCCCTATCCACTGCTCGCAGACAGGTGGCGCGTGCAGTTCGGAGTGTCAACGATAAATCCACTTCAGGTAATATTTCTTTCAGAATCTTGTTGTAAGAATTATAGTGCCATCGGTTCTTATATGTTCTATCTTGCAGGGCCGAGTCCGACCGAGGGGGAGGCGGAGACCGTTGAACCCAAGGAAACAGAAGAGGCGGCACCTGCCGAACCTGAGCCAACGGTGGGCAACGTCGCTGAGGCTTCGGAGCCTGAGATGGAGGTTGAGGGGTCTGCAGCCGAGAAGGTCATTGATGCCGAGCCTAAAGTGGCGGCAGATGAAATGATCACTGCAACTGAGCCCAGGGTGGTGGCGGACGAGGCGCTTGAGACCGGCGATCTCGTGGTGACGGCGGATGAGCCGATGGAGACCGCGGAGCCCGCAGAAGTAGCGGGTGAGATGGGTACGACTCTTGGGGAAGAGTTAGCCGCTCTCTCCCAAGAGTCCGGCAACGCTCCAATCATTGCCCTCCCCGTGTATGATCTTCCGCCGTCTCCAAGTCTTGCGAGCACGACACGGTCCCTATTGAGTCGGGTGACGAGGCCACGGGCGGTGGCCTCATGCCGATGGAGGAGGGAGTGGCCTCCGTTTCGGCCGGCAGCTCGTCAGGTAAATCCCAAGTTACTGTCCTTTTTATTTTGCAATCCTTTCTGACAAGTTCACATTTTCGTAACGCAGGTGCAGCCAGCGCCTATGCCCCACTGCTCGAGGGAGCGCCTTCAACGACTGCCTTGGCGGTGGTCACCTCTCAGCCCTATCTCATACCATCGAAGATGTTGGAAGGTATGGGTTTGCAATTTATTAATCTTGTCTTTCAGACGTATAATTTGTGTACTAAAGTCGTACTTGTTGTGCCTTTCAGGAGTGCTTTTTGACCATCTTTATCAGTCGTTGCTCCCACACTTCTCCTTCCCATCCGAACTCGCTTCTTCCTCTGGTGGCGCCGGTGGGTATGATTTTCATTGATATCTTCCTTTCCCATTAATGGAATTACTTCTAACCTTTTTTCTCGTCCCGACCGCAGTGCTACAGATTGAAGGAGGGGGTGAAAGATCAGCTGCGCCACCGGCCCTTCCGGTCTTGCCATCTGCTTCAACTGGTACAGTGATTATTATACTGATAACCCCCCTTTTTTATTTTCTGTACTGTTATCTGATCACATCTTGTTTCTTTTCAGCTGTCGTTCCAATCTCGGCGCCTTTTGAGCCTCGCATTACAATGCCGGCGGGTCCTTATCTTAGGCGTCCATCTTCGAAAGGCGTCGCGAATAGTCTGCGCATGTTGAGTGACTACGTCGAGGAACTCGACGTTGAGACTCCTACATCTGCCGCAGACTTCGCTACGGCGGTTAACCCGATACTGGTGATACTTGTGAACTTTCATGACGAGGGCATCATCGCATCTTGGGTTAACCATTGCAGGGAGATCGAGGCACGCCTGCATCAACTGGAGTCGATGCGTCCCGCTCCTGAAACCTTAGCCGCCAGTAATCAAAGGGCAGCGTGGATTGAGCAAAGCGTTTTTTACTTCCGCCATCTCGAACAAGAAGTCATTTCAAGGCGTAAGGAGCGCGGTGAGACTTCGAGCAAGTCTGCCCAACTGCATGCTCGGGTGGAGGCCAATGCTGCACGGCTGAAGGTTGTCTTTGAGGGCGTTCTGCAATGTCTTTCCGAAGGGTTATCATTGAGGCAACAGCTTGACGTTGTCGAGCGGGATGCACCCAGCCAGGAGGCAGCCCAGAAGGCGGCCGAGGAGCAACTTTCATCTTTTTTACAGCAGCGGGCCCAGGTGGAAGCGGAGGTGGCCGCGGCAGCCACTCAGGAGGAGGCGCTGAAGGAAGTGCGAGAGCGGCTTGCGGATTTGTTAAAGACACTTCCTCCTCAGTAGCTATCCCTCTTTGTATCGTTTGAACTTGTAAATAAAAAATGTATATATATATTCTTTATTCTTTAGCACAATGTATCATGTATTCAATCAAGTTTATGAATAAAAGATACACACATTTTTTTTTGTAATGTCTTGTGCTATTTCTTTGCTTTTTCTTTTCTTATTATCAGCATGCTGTCACAATTAGCAGATAATAGAGTAAGCACTTTGATTTCTTCACGAGATAACGATGGCTTAGGCCGCAGGTTCAGATCTGCCGCCTAAGACTTTTCAACTCTATGAGCCGTGAGGATCTTATAGAGACTTTTCTCCCTACGGATCGAGAGGATCTCGTAGGTGGGTTTTCTCCTTTGGAATCATGAGGATTCCTAAGTGTGTTTTCTCTTGTAAGTCGTAAGGATCCTATAAGAGAATTTTTCCCTCTTACGAGTCGAGAGGACCCATAAGCAGTTGTTTCCCTCCTTGTCGAAACTCGACTTTGGAGAGTGAGACCCGTGAATAGTATGCAAGAGACCGTTTTAGATCGACTTGCAGGGTCCCATTGTTCAGGAAGCAAGTTTTTTTAGTCCCTGCTGCCTGAGGCTTCATCTTGCAAGTTGAGACGAATCGGGAATTTTCCCGCGGAGACACTGGTTTCTCTGCGAGCCGACGCGAATCAGGAGGCTCTCGTCAAGGATTGTTTGTTTCCCTGAGTTGAGGTATTTGCCAAGGATTATTTGTTTCCCTACCGCCAAGGATTATTTGTTTCCCTGGGGTTGAAACGAGTCGAGAATTTCCCACGGAGGCATTGGTTGCTCTGCGAGTCGACGCGGATCAGGAGGCTCTCGTCAAGGATTGTTTGTTTCCCTGAGTTGAGGTATTTGCTAAGGATTATTTGTTTCCCTAGCGCCAAGGATTATTTGTTTCCCTAGGGTTGAAACGAGTCGAGAATTTCCCACGGAGGCACTGGTTGCTTTGCGAGTCGACGCGGATCAGGAGGCTCTCGTCAAGGATTGTTTGTTTCCCTGAGTTGAGGTATTTGCTAAGGATTATTTGTTTCCCTAGCGCCAAGGATTATTTGTTTCCCTGGGGTTGAAACGAGTCAAGAATTTCCCACGGAGGCACTGGTTGCTCTGCGGGTCGACGCGGATTAGGAGGCTCTCATCAAGGGTTGTTTGTTTCCCTGAGTTGAGGTATTTGCTAAGGATTATTTATTTCCCTAGCGCCAAGGATTATTTGTTTCCCTGGGGTTGAAACGAGTCGAGAATTTCCCACGGAGGCACTGGTTGCTCTGCGAGTCGACGCAGATCAGGAGGCTCTCATCAAGGATTGTTTGTTTCCCTGAGTTGAGGTATTTGCCAAGGATTATTTGTTTCCCTAGCGCCAAGGATTATTTGTTTCCCTGGGGTTGAAACGAGTCGAGAATTTCCCACGGAGGCACTGGTTGCTCTGCGAGTCGACGCGGATCAGGAGGCTCTCATCAAGGGTTGTTTGTTTCCCTGAGTTGAGGTATTTGCTAAGGATTATTTGTTTCCCTAGCGCCAAGGATTATTTGTTTCCCTGGGGTTGAAACGAGTCGAGAATTTCCCACGGAGGCACTGGTTGCTCTGCGAGTCGACGCGGATCAGGAGGCTCTCATCAAGGATTGTTTGTTTCCCTAAGTTGAGATATTTGCTAAGGATTATTTGTTTCCTTGGTGTTGAAACGAATCGAGAATTTCCCACGGAGACACTGGTTGCTCTGCGAGTCGACGCGGATCAGGAGGCTCTCATCAAGGATTGTTTGTTTCCCTGAGTTGAGGTATTTGCCAAGGATTATTTATTTCCCTAGCGTTGAAACGAGCCGAGAATTTCCCACGGAGACACTGGTTGCTCTGCGAGTCGACGCGCATCAGGAGGCTCTCGTCAAGGATTGTTTGTTTCCCTGAGTTGAGGTATTTGCCAAGGATTATTTGTTTCCCTAGCGTTGAAACGAGTCAAGAATTTCCCACGGAGACACTGGTTGCTCTGCGAGTCGACGCGCATCAGGAGGCTCTCGTCAAGGATTGTTTGTTTCCCTGAGTTGAGGTATTTTGCCGAAGACATTGGTTCCTTCGGAGTTGAGATAAACCGTCGAGGTTTGGCTTCTTTTTCTGGCGGAGCCTGTTGGGAAAGTATGATTCCCTCTTTGTTTGCGCCCTTGGATTGTATACAGGGATCGAAGTGATCTTAACTATAGGGCAAAAGTTTTATCATCATTTTTTTTATTTCCGCGATGCTCTATCATTTCAGCTTTTATATCGCGAAGGTCGCGATTGCCCAATCATTTCGGCTATTTTTCGCGGTGCCCAATCATTTCGGCTGTTTATTTTATTTTTACTCGCTGCTTTTTATTGCGAGTTGCCCAATCATTTCGGCTATTTTTCGTGTGCATACGTTTTTACTTGCTGCTTTTTATTGAAAGTCGCCCCATCATTTTGGCTATTTCATATGCATATGCGGCCTACTGGCTTTTCGCCGTAAACCTGAAATTAGACACCGATTTCGGCATCAGCACCGCTACAACTGGGATATTGCCAGGAGCGACCATCATCTGCCTCTGTCGACGTCGAACAAGGGTGGCTTAGCGAACAGGGTTAAGGTCCTGTCGACTAAGGCTTTTGACTTCATGAGCCGTAAGGGTCTCACAAAGGTATTTCTCCCTACAAGTCGTGAGGATCTTGTAGGTGTATTTTCTCCTTAGGAATCGTGAGGATTCCTAAGTGTTTGTTTCTCTGTAAGTCGTAAGGATCCTACAGGAGGGTTTTCTCCTCATAAATCGAGAGGATTTACAAGGGTTGTTCACCATGCGAACATATCCCCAGTCTCGGATGGGACTTAGTTAGGGAAATGTTTATTCGCGCCCTTGGATTGTATACAAGAGCCAGTATTAGACCACTTGTAGGGCAATATCGAAAGTTGTGGGGGTTGTTTAAGCACAGGTTTAGGTCTCTGTAACTTAAGACTTTTAAATCTTATGAGCCGCGAGGGTCTCATAAGAGAGCTCTCCTTACGAGTCGTGAGGATCTCGCAAGTGTATTTTCTCCTTAGGAATCGTGTGGATCCCTAAGTGTGCTGCTCCCTTGTGAGTCATAAGGATCTCACGCGGGTGGTTTCTCCTTACAAGGTCGAGAGGACCCTATAAGTGTCCTTTAACGAGGTTGCGCCCTTTCGGATTTTCACAAACACTCGCCGGTAGTCATGCTGTTTTTACTCACGGAGCCCTTTCGGGTTTTCATCCGTGCCCATTTTGCTTATGGACATACCGTTTTTTTTATTCTTTTTATTTTCTTCTTCTTTTTCTCTTTTTTTTTACGAGGTCGCGCCCTTTCGGGTTTTCATGAACACTCGCCGGTAGCCCTGCTGTTTTTACTCACGGAGCCCTTTCGGGTTTTCATCCGTGCCCTTTTTGCTTATGGACATACCGTTTTTATTTATTATATTTTTATTTTATTTTATTTTTATTTTATTTTTATTTTTTTTTATCTCGTCAGCCTAAGGATGCTGCGGTAGTAGTTTAAAGACGTTTCGGTCTTTTGTTAGTTTAAGGACATTTCGGTCCGTCCAGGAGAAGGCTGGCTACTGCTTATAAAGTTTGAGCTTAGGAAGATAGCGAGCGGACATAGTCGTCGTCATCTATCATTGACCTAAGCAGTAACTCACTAAGCGTAGTATTTCTTTAGGAATCAACCATTTATTGGCCTGTAAGGCCTTTCACCGTGCATATCCATGAGTAGATAGGCTCCACCCTGGTAGACCTTGTCTATGATGTACGGGCCTTCATAGTTCGGCTCGAATTTTCCCCGCTTGGCGCGATTGGGGATCATAGGCCTTTTGACTACTAGCACAAGTTCGCCTTGGCGGAATGTCCTCGGTCGGGTCAATTTTTCATATGAGCGCGTCATCTTTGCTTTATAAGCTTCCAGATTTTGTTGCGCTATGAGCTGTGTTTCATCAAGGGCATCAAGCTCCTCAAGGCGAAGGTGAGCATTTTCTTCAATTCGTCAACTCGTAGTGGACTGCCACTCGTAGAGAGGGTAGCTCTATCTCGAGGGGGAGTACTGCTTCCGTACCGAATACCAACGCGTAAGGCGTTGTGTTCGTGGCCGTCTTGAACGTAGTTCGATACGCCCAAAAAGCCTCTTGCAGTCTCTCGTGCCAGTCTTTCTTATTTCGGGACACCGTCTTTTTCATGATCTTCGTCAGGGTCTTGTTGAAGGCCTCGGCTAGACCATTATCTCACGGATTATAAACCGAGGAATATCTCCAGTCTATATTGTGCTGTTGTGCGAAGCGACTGATTTTGTGGCTTCTATAAGCTGGCCCGTTATCGGAGATGATCCGTCGCGGAGTTCCAAACCGATAAATGACGTGCGTCTTGAAGAAATGGAGGATATTCTCCGTCTTTACTTCCCTCAGCGGTACTGCCTCTGCCCATTTGGAGAAGTAATCAGTCATTGCCAGGATGAAACGATGTCCTCTGGACGATGCTGGTTCGATGGGGCCGACTATGTCAGTCCCCCACATTTCGAATGGCCAGCTAGCCACTGTTGGATGTAATGGATTTGGATGTTGGTGGATAAAGTCCCCATGGATTTGGCATGAGTGGCATTGCTTCGCATATTCGAGGCAATCCTGAATCATCGTGGGCCAGTAGTAGCCCATCCGTTTGATCTTCAACTTCATCTTCGGGCCCGCTTGGTGAGAACCACAGAGTCCGTCATGAACTTCCTGAACGACTCTTTTTGCTTCTTCAGGTCCTAAGCATCTCAGCCACAGAGAATCGAATGGCCTTTTGTATAGAGTATCACTGACGAAGGCGAAAGACAGAGCTCGTTTCATGAGCTGATGTCTTGTGGACGGTTCTTCAGGCATTTGGTGGGACTTAAAGTAGTCTATGAAGACTTGCCTCCAATCCTCAGCCTTTTCCCGGTCTTTTATTTGCAAGGTCGTCTGTTCAGTCGCCCCCTTCTCTTCGGATGATTCCGGAGATATTTCTGCTGGGGCGAGCACTCGACGGCTTTGTACCACGATTCTGACGTCATTGAGGTTCTCGTCAGCCAGTTCTTTAGCGAGCTTAGCTAACGCGTCCGCTTTGCTATTTTCTGCGTGTGGTATGCTTTCCAAAGTATAGGAGGAAATTTGGGTCAACAGTTGTTGCACCTTTTCACCGTACTTCACCAACTCCGGTTTGCACGTTTGGTAGTCGCCGTTTACTTGACTAACGACCAGTTGGGAGTCTCCGTATATGAGGAGGTTTTCAATTCCCATGTCGATGGCGATCTCGAGACCTACAATCAAGGCTTCATATTCGGCTTCATTATTCGTCCTCGGCTCTGTTAAGGAGAAAGCGAAGCGCATTATTCCTCCTTGTAGGGTCACGAAGATGAGGCCTACCCCCGACTTGATTATAGGTGTACTTTGCTTGCGCTTCTTCATGGAGGATGCTCAGTCGAAATAAAGCTCCCATCGGGTATCACCACCGTCGATCACATCAAACGCATGTTCGTCTGGAAGATCGCAATTTAGAGGAGAATTGTCAGGTATCGGATGCTCAGCGAGGAAGTCGGCAATGGCCTGGACTTTCACTGCCTTGAGGGGCTGATAGGTTATCGAGAACTCCATCAAGAGTAGGGCCCATTTAGCGAGTCTCCCTGTCAGTATGGCCTTTGACATCAAATATTTAAGGGGGTCCACCTTCAAGATGAGACGGACTTCGTGCGCCAATGCATAGTGCCTGAGCTTTGTTATCGCGAAGATCAATACCAGATAGTGTTTTTCAATGGGGGAGTAGTTGCTTTCTGCCCCCAGTAGAACTCGACTTAAGCAGTAGAGTGCTCTTTCTTTCCCCTGGTCATTCTCTTGCGCCCACAATGCGCCTAAAGAACCTTCGAGGGCGGTCGTGTAAAGAATGAGAGGCTTTCCCTTAACCGGAGCAGCCAACACTGGCGGGTTCTGCAGGTACTGTTTAATCTCGTCCAGCGCGCCCTGGCATTTTTAATCCCAGACGAATGGAGTTCCATTCTTCATCAGGTGGATGTAAGGACGGCACTTTCCTGAAAGGTTGGCTATAAATCGCCGTATATATGCGAGCTTTCCTTGGAGAGACCACAACTGTTTGAGAGTTCTTGGCGGAGGCATTTCCATGACCGCCTTGATCTTTGACGGATCTATCTCGATGCCTCGATGTCGGACGATGAATCCCAGGAATTTGCCCGAAGAAACTCCGAATGCGCACTTGAGAGGGTTCATCTTCAAGTTGTATTGTCGAAGGCGTCGAAATACAGTCTTTAGGTGTTCGAGATGTTCCTCGTATGATTTGCTCTTGACCACGAGATCGTCGATATAGCACTCGACGATTTCATGTATAAGGTCATCGAAGATCTTCGTCATGGCCCTCTGATAGGTGGCGCCGGCGTTCTTTAGACCGAAGGGCATTACCTTGTAACAAAATATTCCCAAAGGGGTCCGGAAAGCGGTATGTTTCTGGTCTTCGGGATGCATCTTTATCTGATTATATCCTGATGAGCCGTCCATGAAGGAGAAAACCTCATAAGTGGATGTATTGTCTATCATCAGTTCGGTGACTGGCACCGGGAAATCATCCTTCGGGCAGGCTTTATTAAGATCCCGAAAGTCCACGCATATGCGCACTGTCCCATTTTTCTTCATCACCGGGACGATATTAGCGATCCATTCAGGATATTGAACCTCCTAGATAAAGCCAGAGTCGATTAACTTCTTGACCTCGGCGTTGATGCTCATCTCAAGCTCAAGCCGCATTCTTCTCGGCGCCTGTTTGACTGGCTTGACGTCCGGGGATATCGCCAATTTGTGCACAACAACTTCTGGCTCTAGTCCCGGCATTTCGGAATAATTCCATGCGAAGCAATCTTTATGCTGTACAAGGACGTCTTTTAACGCAACCATCCTTTCTTCAGATAGCAGCTCGCTGACAAATGTTGGTCGCGGATCATTTGCTGTCCCCAACTCAAGTTTCTTTAGGTTATCTGCCGTGGTATGGATTCCATCTTCCAGCTCTTTCGGCGCTGGTGGAAACTCTGAGATCACCTCATCGTCGCTATTTTCGAAGCACCAGGGAAGGTCATCCATATTCTCGGGCTCTTCTTTTAATATTGTTATCACGTGACAAGTGCGAATCCGCTTCCAATCCCAATGTGGAGTTGGTTCTGTTCTTGTGGCTTTGGGTTCGTGCTTCTGTGGCGGCGCTACCCTCCAGTTGTCAGACAGAGCGAATTTGCCAAGCTGATACTGATGTTCAACCCAATTCTTGAAGGTGAAGCAATCTTCAAGAGGATGCCCTATTACTCGATGGTAAGAGCAATAATTTGGGTCGGAGACTTCGTCTGCTTGTTCGGGGTTTTTAGGCTTCGGCAGTGTAAGCATTTGATGTTTTAGAGAAAGATCAAGTATCTTCCTCGTCTTGTCCCGAGGAAACGAGTACGCTCGACCCATTTTCGTCATGAGGGATAGATCAATAACGCTCGACTCCCGTTTGCGCGGCTTCTTAGCCCTGCTTTGTTGCTGTTGAGCGCTTTTTTGGCCTTTCGACTTGTTTCTGCCTCTTCGTCGAGCCTTTTTTATAACAGGTTGCCATGGAGCGGCACTTTCATCTTTGACGGCCTGTTGAAGGAGGCATTGCTTTTTGGCTTTCTCGTAGATTGCCATTTCACGATTGTGATCATCTCGGACTTTTTGACCAGCTTCCCTTATAAGCCTGTCCATTTGTTCTTCAAACGACGGACTGGGCACTTCTGCATCAGGAACTTTTACTGGTTCAGGATTAGTGTCCTCCCATTGAGCATCTGCTTCTTCATTGAAGTCGTGCACGACGTAACAGTCGCGGAGCAGCTCTCGTTTCTTGGAGCGAATGTATCCAAGCCCGATCGTCTCCATCCTCCCCCTAGGCAGCTTGTGTTGAGTTCCGGGAACGTTCCAGACCCTGTCATAGAATTTGGCCTTTCTAATGGTCTGTTTGAAGGGTATCCCTTGGCGCTTCAACAGCCTCTTCAAGCCTTCTGTATAATATCTGGGTAGACGGATGGGTTGAAGCCTGTCCAGCATAGGATCCGCACCGTGCCAGATTTCTTTCTCCACTTTGTTTTCTTCAGAGCGGTAGAATAGAATTGCCTTCTCGCCTTCTCGCCTGGGGGGGATATAGAACGTCTGCAGTTCCTCTACACTGTCGGTATCGAGCGCATCCAGTTCTTTATAATGTTTAATCGGCACCATGGCGACTTGTAGACTTTGCTCTTCGTCAGCGGAAGCTCGTATTGAAGGTCGAGCAGAGAATACAGCATGGACCTCATCCTCCGAATCACTACCAAAGATCAACGTAGGAGCGGATGGTCTCGGCTTGGTGTATTGGGGCAGACCCGAATAAACTATCTCCTCTTCCTCTTCGGTATCACTGCCGAAGACAGGGATGGTAGCGTTAGTTTTGTTCTCCGGCTTGTGACACCTTTCCGTGTCTTCGAAATTCGGCAAGAAGTATTTGGCATCTTCATATTTGCGGACTTCGTTCACGGAAAACGGATTCAGTTCTCCCGTCACGGTATACTCGAGACCATCCCTAAAATATTTCATACACTGATGCTGTGTAGAAGGGATGATGTTGTACTCGTGTAACCATGGTCGGCCGAGCAGAGCGTTGTAGAATGTCTTGGCATCTATGACGTGGAATTTAATGTCCGTGACGAGCAGCCCAAAGCGTAGCGTCAGTATCACAGATCCAAGAGTCTTTGATGATTGGGAGTCGAACCCGGAGATGGTGATCTTGTCTCGAGCGAGGTGTTGGACGCTCATGCAGATTTCCTTTAACACCCGCACATTGAGTAGGTTAACAGACGACCCGTTATCGATCAGGATTTTGCCTATCTTTATATCATGGCAGTATCCTGAGACATAGAGGGGGCGATTGTGTTCGCACGTCCCAAGGAGAAGGTCTTCGTCACCAAAAGTGACATCTGCCGTATGCACTTCCTCCAATTCATCCTTCAACTTTTCTTCGGCCAGGAAGGCTTGGAACTGCTCCGGGTCCTGTAGTGCGTTAATTAATGAATCTCTTGCCTCCTTTGATAGTAAAAGGGCGTCAAGAATGCTGAGCTGCGAGGGTAGCTTCCTCAGATGCGCTAAGACGTTGTAATCCACCTTATTTTTCTTCGGCGGGTCTTTGGCAGTTAGCTCTTCCGTGACTTGGTCATCCAAGGCGATCTCCTCAGGGACCTTTTCTTTCCCTTTGTCTCTTTTGTTTGGGGGTCCGAGATTCTTTTTGGGCAACGTGCGATTACGCAGCCGGATATTTTCACAAATCTTCGGCTCTTCTTCTTTTCCCAAAGTGGGCTCTTTAAAGAAGGGGCCAAGCTCCAACTCCTTATCAGAATCGCTCCCGAATGTGAGTACTTGTGATCCTCCGGCGTTGACCATGCGACAATCACCGGTAGTTCTGTTAAGCCCTTCAGTTGTACCGCTTCGTTCTTGGCGGGTCTTGCGCTTTTCCCGCTTAAAATGCTGCCGGTGAGCAACATATCCCTGCCACCATCTATCGAAAGCTTTGCACTCTTTGATAGGGTGCGAGATCTTCCGATGGTATAAGCAATAGGAGGGGTGCATTTCCGCTTCACCAGTAACGCTTCCCTCAGAGGATGGTAGCTTCATACCCATTGACACGGCTTTAGCAAACCTCTTCCTCGTCTTGAATTTGATTTTATCCGCCGTGGGAGTACTCTGCTTCAGCGGGAGTATCTCAATTCTTTCGTCAAGGCGCTGGCTTTTGGCCCTTTCGAATATAATCTCCTTGCGCTCCCGATCAGTTTTGCTTTTTAAGAGGGCTTCATTAAGGAATGCGTCAATTACTTCATCCGACGACCCCGAGATTTTTGGTTCAGGATCTTCCCCCAGCTTTTCAATACAAGGAGTCTCCCTATTGTCTGTAAGCGAATGGGAAATCATATGACAGCTCGCCACATATTCCTCGGATTCATCCGACGAACTATCTCCCTCATCTTCCTCTTGAAAGACTTGGTTGAGGAACTCTTGGAATGTAATGGGAGTCCGTGCCTTCTGGTTGTATTCCTCCATCACGTCAATTTGTTTTTGCAAGTCCGTGCGCTTGTCGCCAGGCTTCACGGGCTTCTTTGATTTCTTTTTCTTCTTCTTTGAAGATTTCGACGGCTGGTTGTGAATGCTTGGGCCATCTCCATCGATCTTTTGAGTTGAACGAGGCTTCAACATCCCTTCAATGATCTGCGGCTCCAACGGGTTCTTCCACTTAATCGCTGGGCATGTTTGAAGGTCGTTCAGCATCCTCTTTGTCTTGGCTGATAATACAACCTCCCAAGGAGCTTCTTCAACGATAGAGCATGTCGCCCCCAGCATATTCATTCCCTTAAAGGTGTGGGGCTGCGGTGGATTCACCTTCCATTTGTCGGACAATGCAAACTTGCCCTGTCGGTACTGGTCTTCAAGCCAATTTTTGAAGACGTAGCAATCTTCGATCGGATGACCCAGTACTCGATGATAAGGACAGTAGTTGGGCTCATTGACGTCACTTGGTTGCGACGGACGTTTTGGATCCGGCAGATTTATAAGTCGGTTGCGCAACGCCAGCTCAAATAACCTTCTCGTTTTATCCCGGGGAAACGAGTAAGAACGTCCCATCCTCTCCTCAAGGGCTACGTACGGGCGCATATTATTTTGACAAACGACCGGCTTCGAGTTGTTCGGTTGCTGTTGAGCATTAGCGACAACGATCGCTTTCCCCTTTCCCTTCTCATTTCGGGAGTCCGGCTTTGGAAGAGGAGGTTTATGGCCCATTTGATCCATTTGTGCCAGCTTGTCGATTAGTGCCTGGAAGGTGGTCGGCTTGAAGAACATCATAAATTGCGAGATGGTTGCTTGCGGATCGAGGGTTCCCACAAACATACCCACTGCAGGAGCTTCTTCAATGCATTGCTCGCATTTTGACCATAAATTACGCCACCGTATAGCATATTGGACCCATGTCTCGTCCGGCTTTACCCTGGCATTAATCAATGCCGTTATCGAGGTACGCTCGCTGGCACTCACGAAACGTTGGGTAAATAGCAGTTCCATTTCAGCAAAGGTCTTGATAGAGTCATTCGGGAGCTCGGAATACCATTCGAACGCCGTATCTGACAAGCTACCAACAAACTGACGGAGCAACAATTTATCATCACCGCCAGTGTTGCCGCAAAGCGCCCTGAACTGGGAGACATGCTGGTGAGGATTGCCAGTCCCCTTATACACATGAAATTTTGGTATCGTATAACCTGGCGGGTACTTGATCTGGTCGTACCAGCCCGGATACGGTCGCCCCGTTTTTACGACCTGACCCGCTGCTTCAGTCGCTTGATGAACCCGGATCTGCTGAGCTATATATTCGTCCAGGTCGGCTTTGGAGATTGCCTCCTCCTTGGCTGTTGACAGAGCCGGAGGAGGATTTGACGTTTCTCCCCTATCATCTTCAAGGATGATCGGGGGATCTTCAGCAGGTGGATCCTGTTGAATCATCATGCCCACCATGTCCTGGAACAGGAGGGCCATTTCCTTTATGCTGGCTGCTTGTTCTGCAGCCTCTTTATCCTTCTTCTCCAGTACGTGACGAAGGAATTCGGTGTCAGTTTCTTGTTCCTGACGTTCATCCGAGGAGGTTTCAGGGGTTTCTTTTGGCCTAGTGAGTGCGGCCATTGCGTTCATCATCTCCTGGAGCTTTTGCTGTTGCTCCTGAGCCTTGGTCACTGACCGTGTAAGCGGTCTGTGACCTGTGGATGCACGGCTGTCTTCCTTTCCTGACGCCATGTATACTGTATGAACTGTTATGCCCCCGGACTTAGGGCGTTTAGGTTCACCATTTTTATCATTTGCCGCTGGCGCGGGGATTTTCTCCGGCCTTCTTCTTTTGTGGGCCGTTGAAGTAGAGGGGGCCATTGCAGTGGGCACCCAAGTAGCTGTTGTCCTCTGCTGTTTAATAGTAGGATCCTTTTCTTTTTGGACCTTCGTCTTTTTCTGTTGACGAGAGTGATCTGGGTCAATCACGGAGTCTTGAACCCTCCGCCAAACCTTGTATATTTTTTAGGACAGCCGTTGAGGGGGCTGTTTTTGCTGTGTTTCCGGAACTCTCTCCGCGGACGGAGGAGATCTTTTCAATGTAGCGGTTGGAGAGTTCTTACATACCCTCCTCAACAGTTCAAAACTGTTCCCGGTTGAAACAGCAGCGTTGACTTCCACCTCTGGAGCCGGTGGAGTTAGCCCTGAGGGGGAGTTGCCCCCTGCCTTCCTCACTCATCGCCAATGGCGACGTCGAGCATGACGAGCCGTTGGGACTGGCTCGGAGATAGAGACGTCTTCTTTTTTCCCCTTTTCCGGCTGAGGCGCCGCTGGTGTTAACCTCTCAAAGACTGAGGTTGTCCTTTGAGGGGTGATATTCAACCTGTCGAAGACAGATCCTCGAGCAGGGGCCGAAGCGGGAATAGTCAGTCTTGAAAAGACTGACTCTTTGATGGGGGAAGCCGCCTTAACGACTTCCGGAGCAGCGGCCGTTGCCCTCCTTGGGACAGCCCTTTTAGAGTTCACATGCTTCTTGACGGGCCCTTCAAAGTTTTGATCCAGCCTGTCGAAGACGGAGGCTGTTGGTTTGGTAGTGGACGATCCGTTGACAGGGGCCATCGTAGCAGTGAGCCGGTCGAAGACCGACTTCTTGTTCGCTTCTGGTGCAGGTATTGGCATAGAGAAGCTTGTAGGTGGGATCATGGTCCTGAAAAACAGGCCGGTGGTAGCCTGGGTCACCTGTTCTACCGGCAGAGCGAGGAAGGAGGCCGCTTGAGGCCCATATGTTACACCTCCAGGTGAGGTGGAGCGTCCGTTGCAATGGCACTTCGAGCAGTTCGTGCAGTTAGAGGCCATTGATGCTTGAGTTCTGCGCCAGGCAAAAGACCAAATATGAGTAACTTGAAATCCAAAGGCAACCGTTAACAAACCGCGATTGGTTCGCGAAGACGACACAGGAAGTGTGGAGTGGAAAGAGGAAAAGGTCCTACCGGGCGTGCCAGAATCTGTTCCCCTCCGAATGACGGCCGAGACATTAGGACGTCTTGCCTGAGATTCGGGGCAGATGCTATATGGTTTTATCCGTCTACCTCTCCGAAGATGCCAAGTTGATTTATGGCACCGTGTATTGGAGGTTTAGACGGATGCGGCCGATTTAGCAGACTTCGTCAGATTCCCCCTCATGGTGAGGGGTTTTTGATTGTGGGGACGCTCTTCCCTACAGGCGTAAGCCCCTGCAGTTAATTACGCTACCGCACCGCGGTAGCAACTTTCTCTTTCTCCAGAATTTCACTTCGTGTCGTGTGTGTTTGTTTTGTTTGTGGTTGCCCGTGGATTGTATACGGAAACTAAGTTATGTCGTCTCCCGTAGGGCGTGGATTAGTCCAAATCCATATTTACTTAGATTTGGGTTTGGTGTTTTAATTTAAGGATACGTTAGCCGTGTTGAGATTAAGATCAACTTAAACTTTCGTTAAGCATACGTTAGTCCTGTTTGAGACTAAGATCAACCTAACATGGTGATCTTTTTAATATATGGCCGTCGGGATTCGTCACCTCTCTGACGTCCTTGAAGGATTTCAACGATAGGTGTCAGAGGAGTTCAGAGATGTACCTTTGGACCAAAGTCGATTTGGAGTTTTATAGTACATTTGAATGTTTAAGGATACGTTAGCCGTATTTGGGGCTAAGATCAACTTAAACGGGACTATTTAGATCTGGCAAAAGAGCATTTGGAGGCTCTATTGTTCCAGTTTAGGGACGTAGTGGTCCATGTTCCAGTTTAGGGACGTCGTGGTCCATCGCCAGTTTAGGGACGTGGTGGTCCGACATTAGTTTAAGGACGTTTCGGTCCGATATTAGTTTAGGGACGTTTCGGTACGATATTAGTTTAGGGACGTTTCGGTCCACGAGTTTAAGGACCCCGCAGTCCATATTCATGTGTGGTCGTTGGGACCCGTCACCTCTCTAACGTCGTTGAGGAATTACAACAATAGGTGTCAGAGGAGTTCGGAGATGTACCCTCGAACCGGAGATAAATTGATTTTAAGAGAGCAATTTTGCTCAGTCAATTTAATTTGAGGACTTACGGCCATGATTGGGTTAAGTCCAGTTGGAAAATGCTCATCATTTTTATTTGTTTATGCATTGCATTTCTTTTTTATTTAGGCTCTGCCCATAAAGGATGCAGAGCATCAATTTGTTTTGGGCTCTGCCCATGATGCAGAGCATCAATTTTACTTGGGCTCTGCCCTTTTATAAAAGATGCAGAGCATCAATTTTACCTGGGCTCTGCCCATTTATTGCTTTGCAATTTAATTTGGCCTGTTAGGTCTTTTTGACTTGGGTCTGGCCCTTTAGCAAAAGAAATGCATTGCATTTCAGGCACTTTGAGCCAATTAAAGAGCGCAAACGCTTGTAGTGACGACATGTGTCATGCAAGCGCAGTGCGCTGCGCTAGTGCGCTGCGCTAGTGCGCTGTGCTTGCGCTGCTGACACGTGGCGCACTCTGGTGAGTTGCGCCAATTTCAGAGAGCAAAGCTCTATCTTAAAGCGCATAGCGCAAGTGGTTCAGATACTGATACGTGGCGCTCTCTGGTGGCTTGCGCCAACCCAAGAACGCAACAGTGCAGGTTTTCAAGTGCAGAGCACTATTAATTTAAGAATTTTTTAGATTCAAGAACCAATGGTTCATAAAGGAAGTGCAAAGCACTATTTGATTTCTTGATCTAATCTAGATCAAAGAAAAACAAGTTTTTTCTTATTTCAGGAACCAGAGGTTCATAAAAAGTGCTAAGCACTGTTTTTATTTTTGTTTTTTTTATTAAAGATCATTGATCTTGTTTTTGGATCAATGATCTATCAGAAGAAATTCTTCTATCTAAAAGGTCTTTTACCTTTCTTCTTTTTTTTTTTGAATTTCCTCAGAGTTCTCTCTGTTCAATTTCTCAAAGAGTGTTCTTCTCTTTGATTTGAAGTCTAGGGGTCTTTATATAGTGTCCATAAGTTTGTTGAATTTGTTAACGAGATCTTTCTCTGAGTGATTTGAGGAATTTTCTCCACCGTTGGATTTTTGATCCAAGGGCTTCTGTTTTACAGAAGAAAATCTTCTTGTTTTAACAAGAACAGAAAGATTTCTTTAAAATCTTAATTCTGTTTGGCGCAAATGCCCCAACGCGTGACACGTGTCAAGCAGCGCACAGCGCGGCGCAACTGCGCTAGCGCATCTGCGCTGACACGTGTCGCGCAGCGTAAAGCGCGGCGCAACTGCGCTAGCGCATCTGCGCTGACACGTGTCGCGCAGCGCAGTGCTTGCGCAACTGAAGCGTTGCTTCTTAGAGCTTTGTTCTGATTGGGCGCGCCTTCTTGGGCGCTGCGCTGACGTATCAGCGCCTGACACGTGGCGCGTTGCGCCCGAGATTTGAAGCGTTGCTTTAAGATTTGAATTTTGAATTTCAACGGAGTTTTGCTCTGATTGGGGAAACACAAGTACAGTCATCCTTGATCGATAACATTAAAGCAGCGCAGTCGCACGATCCAAGGTTGCAGAAGTTTCGAGAACAAGTTGAAGCGAGACTTTGAACGGATTTGTTAATTCATCAAAATGGTTCGTTATGATATGGGAGCCGCTTATGTGTGCCTAAATGAGACATTCGTTAAGAAGTCATGAAGGAGGCTCATAGTTCCCCATATTCCGTACATCCAGGAGGCGCAAAGATGTACCGAGATCTACGACAATATTTCTGGTGGGAAGGCATGAAAAGGAAGATTGCTGGCTACGTATCGAAGTGCTTGGTGTGTCAGCAGGTTTAGGCTAAACATCAAAGGGTAGCTGATTTATTGCAACCACTTTCGATTCCTTAGTGGAAGTGGGAACATATAACCATGGATTTCGTGACAGCATTACCACGGAGTCCAAAGGGCAATAATGCAGTTTGGGTGATTGTTGATCGATTAACTAAAGCAGCTCATTTTATACCATTTCGAGTTAGTTAGTCGACAGAGGTTTTAGCATAGCGGTACATGCATAAGATTGTGAGATTGCATGGTGTACCTATGAGCATCGTTTCCGATCGTAATACCCGATTTTTATCGCACTTTTGGAGGAGTCTACAGGAAAGTTTGGGGGCTCGCTTGAAATTTAGCACTGCCTATCATCCTCGGACAGATGGCCAGTCCGAAAGAACTATCCGGACTCTTGAAGATATGTTGAGAGCATGCATAATAGAATTCAAGGGTTCATGGGAGAATCATTTGCACTTGGTGGAATTTTCTTATAATAACAGTTTTCAGGCGACTATTCAGATGGCTCTATTTGAAGTATTATACGGTCGCAAGTGTCGCTCGCCGGTCTGTTGGGACGATATTGGAGAAAGAAGATTATTGGGATCGGATCTTATTGTGCAAACAGTGGAGAAAGTCAACGTGATCCGAAATCATATAAAGGCGGCACATGATCGACAGAAAAGTTGGGCTGATACAGGACGAAGACCTCTGCAGTTCGCAGTTAGTGATCTTGTATTCTTGAAGATATCACGGACCAGAAGAGTGATTCGATTTGGTAGTCGAGGCAAGCTTAGTTCTCGATTCGTAGGGCCTTCCGATATTATCGAGCGTGTTGGAGATGTAGCTTATCTATTGGTGTTACCACCATCCTTGGCGGGTGTTCATAACGTATTTCATATATCTTAACTCCGCAAGTATGTTCGAGATGAGACGTACGTCCTAGATCACTCGAAACTGACAGTAAGGGAAGATTTAACATATGAAGAAAGACCAATGGCGATTGTGGATCGACGAGACAGGGTCCTCAAGAACAAGGTTATCTCTCTAGTATTTGTTTCATGGGGGAATCGTTCACATCGAGAGTCTACTTGGGAATATGAAGACGGGATCCGACAGAAGTTTCCACACCTCTTTTCTTAGATTCATGTTTTATTGTCTTTTCTTGTTCCGAGAATTTCGAGGACGAAATTCTTTGGTAGTTGGGTATAATATAACATCCTAATGCATGTATACTATATTTTATTTGGGGTATTTCAAATCTTGCGACAGATTTCTGATTATTATTGTTTTTGGGTGTAGATAATACATTTGGTAACTGTAGTTAGTATCTGACCCGACCCGCATGCTTGAAACCCATTATGGTTCAAGATTACGTCATATATTTGCTGGTACAGAGAATCCATGCACATCTAGATTCTATATACATATATAATATATTTAGTATCTGCATATCTTTTAATAATACAAATAATAACCAAATAATATTTTTGATATCTAGCATGGTATGTTATCATACCCTATATCATATGATTGGCATCCATACATCGTGTTCATATCCAAATTGATAAAACAATCTCGTTTGGATCACTACGTATATTTACGTAGATCCGTACTTGGGGGTATGCATTTTTATTGACCGGGCATTGTATTATAGTTTTAACTTGTACTTATATTCTCCATATTTTAAAACTAGATTTTTAGAAGAAATCCGAATAATTTTCGGAGCAGTTTGATATTAGCTGTATAATCCTATAATATATATTATAATATATTCCTTAAACTAACTATATAAACAGTTTATATATATATATATATATATAACTAATATATTATTAACTCAGATTCTCTCTCCATCCCCCATCTCTTCTTTATATATATATAAAATTATAATAAACCTAATTATTAAAGACACATCTCTTTCTCCTCTTTTTCTTCTCCCTCTCGCGACGAGTTAACCCAAACCCTAGCCCCTCACCTCGCCGCCGACCTCCCATCGTTGTCACCACCACCCTGTCACCCTCATCACCATACCACCTCCGCGTCCACCTCCTCTTCTGCACCCCGACGACGCCAACCCTGCACCCCCGACGACCCGCGACCCAACAGCAGAAACTCCAACCCCTCGACGGAGACCTCACCATCTTGTCGTCGTCACCGCCGTCACCTCCTCACCTCCCTCTCTGATCCCCGACACCCTGACCACCACCAGCACCACACCCTGTACCACCACAACCCCAACGATCGCAACACCACCCGAGAACCAACTGCCCTCATCGCCGACGGCAACCCGCCATCGTCGCCTTCACCTCTTCTCTGTCCTCGCCATCCCAGAACCGAGCAGCCACCCCTATCCTTTCTTTCTTTCTTTCTTGCTTTCTTGATATTCCGTCCGTCTAGCCGGAGTCGCACACATCGCCGACGATCCAGACGACCCAATCACCACCATCATCCAGTTTAGTCACCATGTCACGTTATTGATCAGCCAGGTCCAGTTCTACACGCGTGAGTTACATCGCAATGTTAATCCGACATTAGACATAGCATCCGTATCTCGACATGAGATCCGATCAGGTAAGTTTTAACTTGCAACATGCTATATGTTCCCCTCCGAACGGCGGCCAAGACATGGACGTCTTGCCTGAGATTCGGGGCAGATACTATTTGGTTTTATCCGTCTACCTCTCCGAAGATGCCAAGTTGATTTATGGCACCGTGCATCGGAGGTTTAGACGGATGCGGCCGATGTAGCAGACTTCGTCAGATTCCCCCTCGCTTGAGGGGTTTTTGATTGTGGGGACGCTCTTCCCTGCAGGCGCAAGCCCCTGCAGTTAATTACGCTACCGCATCGCGGTAACAACTTTCTCCTTCTCCAGAATTTCACTTCGTGTCGTGTGTATTTGTTTTGTTTATGGATGCCCGTGGATTGTATACGGAGACTAAGTTATACCGTCGCCCGTAGGACGTGGATTAGTCCAAATCCGTATTTACTTAGATTTGGGTTTGGTGTTTTAGTTTAAGGATAAGTTAGCCGTGTTGAGGCTAAGATCGACTTAAACGTTCATTAAGGATACGTTAGTCCTATTCGAGACTAAGATCAACTTAACGCGATGATCCATTTAATATATGGCCGTCGGGACCCGTCACCTCTCTGACGTCGTTGAAGGATTACAACGATAGGTGTCAGAGGAGTTCAGAGATGTACCCTTGAACCAAAATTGATTGGGGGTTTTATAGTCCATTTGGACTAAGGTCTGTTTGAATGTTTAAGGATACGTTAGCCATATTGAGGCTAAAATAAACTTAAACGGGATCGTTTAGATCCGAAAAAAGAGCATTTGGGGGCTCTATTGTTCCAGTTTAGGGACGTAGTGGTCCATAGATAGTTTAAGGACACCGCGGTCAATTGCCAGTTTAAGGACGTGGTGGTCCATGTTCCAGTTTAGGGACGTGGTGGTCCACTGCAGTTTAAGGACGCATAAGTCCGTGGGTTTAAGGACCCCACAGTCCGTATCTTGGTTTTGGGACGCATTAGTCCACGAGTTTAAGGACCCCGCAGTCCATATGGGTGTGTGGTCGTCGGGACCCGTCACCTCTCTGACGTCGTTGAAGGATTACAACGATAGGTGTCAGAGGAGTTCGAAGATGTACCCTCAAACCGGATGTAAATTGATTTAGGAGAGCAGTCGTGCTCAATCAATTTAATTTGAGAACTTATGGCCATGATTGGGTTAAGTCCAGTTGAAAATGTTCAACATTTTTATTTGCGTTTGGCCTATTAGGCCTTTACTAGGGCTTTGCCCATGTTTAATAATGCACTGCATTTTATTTTGGCCTGTAAGGCCTATTTGATTTGGGTTCTGTCCCTTTATTTTTATGATGCAGAGCATCAGTTTTGGTCTGACAGACCTTTGTTTGGGCTCTGCCCCTTTTTAAAATAATGCATGGCATTTTATTCGGCCTGTTAGGCCTTTTTAATTGGGCTCGACCCTTCTTTTCAATAATGCATTGCATTAATTATCTGACAGTGGTCATGTGGCCTGTCAGGCGCTTTGCGCTAATTAATGAGCGCAAGCGCATGTGGAGGTGACAAGTGTCACGCTCTGGTGAGCGCAAGCACAGTTAGCGCAGTGCGCTGCGCTGCTGACACGTGGCGCGCTCTGGTGAGTTGCACCAATTTCAGAGAGCAATGCTCTATTTTAAAAGCGCGTATCGCAAGTTGTTCTGGAGCTGACACATGGCGCTCTCTGGTGGCTTGCGCTAACCCAAGAGCGCAACAGTATAGATTTACAAGTGCAAGGCACTGTTTTAATATCTTGATCCAATTTTGGATTCAAGAAAAGAATCTTTTTAAGATTTCAGAACCAGTGGTTCATAAAAGAGTGCAAAGCACTTATTATTATGTGAAGATCATTGATCTTGTTCTTAGATCAATGATCTATTAGAAAAAATTCTTCTATTTTATGAAGGTTTTTACCTTTTTTCTTGAAATTTCTTCAGAGTTCTCTCTGTTTTTGAGGTTCTCAATTTCTCACAATGTTCCTTCTGTTGATTGGGGTCTAGGGGCCTTTATATAATGCCCATAAATTTGTTAAATTTGTTAAAGAGATTTTTCTCTGAGTGATTTGGGGAATTTTCCCCACCGTTGGATTTTTGATCCAAGGGCCTCTGTTGCAATCTTCTTATTTTAACAAGAGCAGAAGAATCTTACTAGAATTTAATTCTGTTTGGCGCAAACGCCCCAGCGCGTGACACGTGTCAAGCAGCACAGAGCGCAGCGCAACTGCGCTGACACGTGTCGCGCAAAGCGCAGCGCAGCGCAACTACGCTTGCGCTGACACGTTTCGCGCAGCGCAGCGCTTGCGCCACTGCGCTTGCGCCACTGCGCTGACACGTGTCGTGTAGCGCAGCGCTTGCGCAACTGAAGCGTTGCTTCCTTTCAATTTTGTTTTTAATAGAGCCTTGTTCTGATTGGGCGCACTGCTTTGGGCGCTGCGCTGACGTATCAGATTTTGACACGGGACGCGTTGCGCACAGCGCACAGCGCACAGAATCTGAAGCGTTGCTTCAGTTATTAGAATTTAAATTTTCAAAGTAGAGCTTTGCTCTGATTGGGGGAATTAGAAGCGTTGCTTCATTTCCCGCCTTGGAATTTGAACAGAGCCTTACTTTTGTTGGGGTAAACACTATATTATATTATATCAATATCTATATAGTATATGTGTTTTATTATTCAGCAACTATCACAGATTTACAGTTTTACGATATCCGTTCGTAGCCGTACTGATAATAGCATATTTAGTTGCATGCCGGAACATCATGATATCATTATACTACTATAATAGTACAGTATGTTATCTAGTTTGTATCATTCATGGTAATAGACGTATAATGGTTGTTACAGATAGATACATATGCATCCTGATATCAGTTGTGTTTGCTATGTTCCGATATTGATTACAGTTTCACATTTGGCATCTATTTGGTTAATATACATCACATGACATGTTTACGACGCACTACTTGACTTGTTGCTTGAATTTTATTACTAATGCCGACAATCCTGAGTTGTTGTCCTGAAGGACGTAACTTGTTGTCTACATAGACAAAACATGTACATGCTTGATCCTGTGTTGGTATTAGATTTACATCATCAATACCTGACTTGAACACATAACCTTGGGGGAAAGGGAAAATCAATAATGAAA
Source organism: Agapanthus africanus (assembly GCA_030015575.1). Classification (NCBI taxonomy): domain Eukaryota; kingdom Viridiplantae; phylum Streptophyta; class Magnoliopsida; order Asparagales; family Amaryllidaceae; genus Agapanthus; species Agapanthus africanus. The sequence continues at coordinate 967,595,160 of CM057338.1, forward strand.
CCTGGTTTATAACTCAACAGTTCGATACTTATACTGATCAGTCTTTACGGGCCAGCCCAGCCCCGGGATGATGATGCTGACATTGTTTATCCGTACATGTTACCTCTTTACTGCCTAGCGGCACGTCTCGGATTCAGTCCGAGAATCTTGACCGTGGTTCCGGGCACCTACGGTATACTATTGAGTTATATCGACCATTCCATTAAATTAATTTCAAAGACTTTTAGAATAGATAACCTAGAAGCACAGATTGTAGGTTACACATCACATACAGATACCTCTTTGTTTTATATATGTGTTTATTATTTATATTCATATTTAGTTATACCATCATATCCTGGTTATTACTATTTCTTTGATATATATGACGCACTGACGTCTGGATTTTGCATAACCCAGTTCCTCTGCCTTTATCGTAGGCTTAACATGAGTACTTTAGCAATCAAGCCGAGCAGTGAGGAATTGAACGTGTATTTAGAGATATTTAGTTTAGTTTATTTCCGCAGTTTTATTTCTTTGATGTGAGCCCATCTTAGGATATGTTTCAGATGTTTATTGGAGCTTGATTCGTTTCCGCTTATGCATTTTCCTGATTTTATTTACTGTGGTAAATGAACATGTACTAGATAGATTATATATTTTCTGTTCTTGATATCCGCTTGACAGCCGTAATGTGACTGTGGAGAGATGATTTTTAGACACATGTAGTATGATTGGTTTTGTCACGTGCTATAGTTACGTATCTTGGGAAGCGGGGCATAACAATTGGTGCAAATGGTTGGGGTGCGCTGCTTATTGACACAATACCAGTTGGCATTCTGCTTCCCGGATGACACCATATGAAGCAGTGTTTGGAAGAAAACCCCTTGCTCTCATATCTTATATTCCACACACTGCTAAGGTACAGGCAGTTGAAGAAGAACTACTATCCGGAGACAACACACTCCAATTACTTAATAAAAATCTATTGACGGCTCAAGATTGAATGGTCAAACATGCAAATAAGCACATAACACCCCTACACTTTGAAGTTGATGATTATGTCTACCTCAAACTTCAACCATATCGTCAGAATTCAGTGGTTTACAGGCAATCTAAGAAACTCTCCCCTCGATATTATGGGCCATTCAAAATTGTTCAAAGGGTTGGGAAAGTAGCTTACAAATTACTCTTACCACCCAATTTTAAAATACATAATGTGTTCCATATATCATTACTAAAGACGAAACTGGGCCCGTTGGATAAGTCACTTACCGCTCTACCTGAATTCGAACCCGAGCCTCCTTGTGAGCCAACAATGATTCTCGATCGTCGCACAGCTCAGCGTGGCCGACGCCTCATTTATGAAATTCTCGTCACCTGGACCAACAAGACAAGGGAAGATGCCACTTGGGACTCCTATTGGGACCTCGTCGAATGTTTTCCTCAATTCGACCTCGAGGCAAGGTCGAAGTTTGAGAGGGGACCATTGATACATTCCATCGAACACCTTGCAAGCAGGAGTCGAGAGCATCAGCTGATAGAGGGAAATGGGCCTGAAGTGGCTAAGGGGAAGGAAGCATCTTGCATGGGCTCGTATTAAACAAATCAGTTCGTGGGCCTCGAGAAACTTGATCCAATACCTAAAGCCCAAGGAATATCTCCTGCTGGGGTTGCTAGTGTACTGTATGCGATAGGGCCATCCATAACCAATTCACACGAGCAACAACACGCGAGGAATCTAGGGGCAATATGGTCTTTAGCTCATCATTTTCCACCTATAAATTACAGGAGGGATGAGGCAGAGAAATGTTATGTTGAAAATTGATAAAACTTAGCTAACCTTGGTGATAGTTGATAGCTAGATAGATAGTAGCTGGTTGCTTGTTCTCAATTCCCAGTTGTAAGAGGTTGGGACTTCCAAATCCCTCATTTATCAATCCAAATCCATCTCCTTCACCCAAATCCCTGTTTTCAATCTATTGTAAGGTTCTTTCCATGGCAGGAAGAGGATCAAAGTCTCGCCTCACCGAAGTTCCAGAGGGCCTTGTCTTTGGAAATCCTTAGGTGATACCACCCTCGATCGTTCTCTTTTAATAACCCATGTCCCTTTTCAAAAAACCCTAGTTTTTCTTCAAAAAAGAAAACAAAGAGAAAAAAGGAAGAAGAAAAGAACCCTAGCTCAAACCCTAAATCTCAGCCTTCGATCTACGCAGTTGTGGCCGCCGAATCACCGAGATCAGGTAATTTTTCTATTTTCAGCTTTCTTTTTTGAATTTTATCATTTAAGCAGGCTATTTTCGATAGATCTAAGTTTAATTTGATTTTAGTTGATTTTGTCTTGTCCCGCTTTCTAAAATACGGAATACGATGGTGACTAGGCCAGTCATATTCTTACGGTCAAGAAATAATTCTGCCGTAGTCATATTTCGGATTCTAGCAGTACATGTTAAGCAGTAAATACAGCACAAGTAATGAAAATCGCTATCACTAAATCTATCACATTTAAACGAATAAGAGTGCAACGGATATAAGGAAAAGAAATAACTAACCAGATAGTGATAAAGAAAAGACAGCTCTGATATCGCTGATCTAGATCTCCGCAATATTTTCGAAGAGGATATGTTCTGATCTGGGCTAAATCCACTGTTCGCTCTGAGCATACATACTCAAGTCATCAGGGCGACACAATATAGCAGTATATAATATGTGCAATAATAATAAATATGAAGTAGCATGCATAAGGTAATGTCATGAGCATAACAAGTACAGATAAACAGTAAAGCATGCATATCAGATCAGTAATCAATACAATATCCATGTCACTAAACCTACTAGTCTCTAAGTCTCAAGGTTCATATTACTAAACCTATCGTTAGTCCGAGAGTGAGCGTCAACCATCGCAGGAGTATTTCCAATCCAAGAATAAGTCTTAGGGACAAGAAAACTGTTGGGGTTCCTGACGGCCTAACAGCTAACCGCGGCCGTTGCGGAATGAAAAACTTTAACTTTTAAAAAACTTGGCGCTAGAAACAACTATCTAGAATTTAACCAAACATTAAACTATTAAAGTAGAGGAGTTCTAGCTACTCTGTAAATAGGGTTATATAAAAAAATTCACGTCCTTCGGTTTTCTACCCTCTTCCTTAGCTCCATGGGGTCTCCATGATCTTGACCGCCGATCTTCCTCCGTCGAAGGTGATCCGCCCGAGAGATGTGATTCATGCCTCTAGCTCCACACTAAAAATCTAGTGGAGCAACTAAAGGCTCTAGGTTGCTAATCAGAGTGTCTAGTGATGCAGTGAGTTGTTCTAGTGTTTTATATCTCTCTTCCATTTTTATTTCTCAACTCATGAGACGGTAGGGAGGAAGATCAAGGAGGAGCTCAAGAAAAGGAGAGAGAAAGAGAATGGTGAAATGGAAAAAATCACATCACAATAATCAAGCAAGCATGGTTTTGTCAAATGATATTTGCAAATATAAAAACCAAGCATACTTGAATAGTGTAGACAAATGAATTATAAATTCATTTATCTATCCTATTCAACCATGCTTAACACCATTCTCTTGTCACCTCACCCCTCCACCTCATTTGTAATTTCTAGAAAAGAAAAAACCAAGGAAATGAGGTGTCTTTCTTCTAGAAAGTTTTCCGTATAAATACGGAATACACTCTACCGTATACATATCCGTATTCGTATCAAAATACGAATACCTAAAGAGATAGAATAACATAAAGAACATAATACTAGAATATACATATCGAAATATGTATATGTAAATTATTAAATTAATACCTGATTTAATAATCCGGCCCAATCCTAAGCCGGCTAGTATTATCAACCGTCCGATCGAAAGTCCGGATAGCTAGTACAATCATTTGATCGGAACCCTGCACGTATCAAAACATGGCTAGTACATCATTTCGCCTAAACCAAAGAAACCTTGTGTGTGGAGCTCTAAAATCTTGACAGTACGCCGGCAGTGAGTTACTGTATAAATCCATAACCAGAAACATGTCAGCGGAACTAGCTGTATGTAACGGCTACCCGGATACCTGTCAAAAAGAAAGGTCGACGAGCAAGCTCATCCTATCCCCTACTGATCCTATCTGTGACAATCTCCGTACAGTCCAGTTTCTTCATCTAAGAGTATCGTATACCAGGTCTAAGGGGGTGGTAAACATTAGACCCCTGCTGACCTGATAAGTCATGTCGATGTGGCTCAGGACATATCCAAGAAACTACTGATCTAACTATCAGTAAATCTCAACTGTCTTGGCCAAAGTCTTATGGTTCTGGCCAACCAGACACAATACGATATCGACTCCCAATACCAGGAGAGACGAATCCCTGACAATCGTCCACTGCCTCCATGTGGTTCGGAACTATGCCTAACTAAAACATGTTTACACGACTCAGTAGACCCATGGTAGGGTAGTTGTTGGGGTAAAAATTTGCACCCCGGTTGACCAAGTCAAAATCAAAGTCAACCCCAAGCCAGGTGGGCTCAAGCCTAGGCCAAGTGGGCCAATTCCCGGAGCGACCGAACATGAAGCGACCGGCCTCCCCCATGCCAAAATAAAAATTTTGTAATAAATAATTTTGTTGTATTTCTTGTATTTTTATTTTATGAATAAATGTAAGAAAATGGGCATAAACCCAAATTTTTGTAAAGCCCATGGCTTATGTGCAAAAAGAAATAGCACATGAGGCATGGGATGGGCAAAATGCCATTTTGTAAAGCCTAAGGGGTTATATGTAAAGTGTATAGCCTATAAAGGCAAGGATAATGAAAATATTCCAACAACTTTTTCTCTCTCCAAAAACAAATCCAGATTTTTGATCTTCTCCTTCCTCAAGATTCAAAACCTTCTTCTTTCTTTTGAATAAAATCAAGAGTTTTACTCTTCTTTTTCCAAAACTAAATAGTTTTTCACCACAAAACCCACAAAGGGGAACTTCGATCTTCCATTAGATCTCAAAAAGGGAAGATTTTTAAATCTTACCCCCTTTCTCCAAGATCCGGCTAAACGACAGGAAGAAGAAGGAGACCCATCTCCAGAAGCCCCACCTTGGGGAAGATCCAGGGCTCAAGGGGAGAAGCCCCCTTCATCAGCTTCAAAATATCCTTGGAGTTTAACTCCTTATATATATATATATATACACACACACACAGAGAATAATAAGTGTTCTTTTCTGGGAGTACAACTCCCATTGCAGGGACCAAGTCCCTTTTGCCTTCCGAGCGCGCCCAGAGCGCGAGCGCTCTTGCGCTCAAAGCGCTAGCGCCCGAACGCCCATGTGCCTGGCACGTGGGGCACTAGTGCCCTTGCGCTTAGAGCGCTAGCGTCCGAGCGCCACGTGCCTGACACATGGGGCGCTAGCGCTAGCGCCCGAGCACCCACGTGCCTGACACGTGGGGCGCTGGCACTAGCGCCCAAAGCGCTAGCGCCCGAGCGCCCACGTGGCTGACACGTGGGGCGCTGGCACCTTCTCCCACGCATCCTTTGGATGCCTTTTCCCTTTTTTTTCTATATACATATGTGTATATACACACACATACACACATACTCCACGACACTGTCCATGTTAGAAAAAAATTTTTAACAGGGCGCTGTCCCGCACTCCGCAAGGGGGCTGCTAGCCCCCTTGACCCCCAGCCCGCTATTCAAGTAGCGGGACCCCCGTAAAAACTCTGCGGGGCCCCCGATATATTCAAAACCCTTTCAAAACACAACACGCGTACACTGTACATTGAGTTCGCATGACCAGTTCAACCCGTCAATCGGAGGTTCCCTCGCTCCAAAGGCGAGGGGTAATTAACGGCAGCTTAGTTCGCGGCTGCCGGAGATTCGGATCCCCACAATCAATAAACCCCAGTATACCCTACGCAGGGGGAATCTGTAATGCGCCTGACAAGCGCGCGCGTATTCCCATCTCAATGGGGTGACGAAAAACACCCTACAGATTCTGGCACGTCCGGTGGGACCTTTCTCTCCTCCCATATTTTGGGTTCAACATTCATGCGAACTCAATCCATATATACATATCGATTGCCTGTACTGAAATGATGTTTTTTTTCCGTGCAGCAATCAACTTTCAATGACAATGTCTCCCAAGACGAATTCAGCTTCCAACGCGACCCCGATCTCGTACGTGGTCAAGATCAATACTTGTGTGGTTCTCCCCGCAAGCCTTAGTCGACAGTGGGAGGAACTGCCCCGCCAGTTTGGTTCCGTCATCATCTACCCTGTCGGAAGCGATCATCTGGCAGAAATCCCGGCGAAACAGGTGGCCAAGCCGGTCTCAAGGGGCAAGAGGCCGAATGTTGTGATCGCTAAGGCACCACAACCGAAGCTTAAGACGGTGTCTTAACGACTCTCTTATGCTCCAGCTAGGGGCAAGACTTCTGGTACAAAGGGCAGCATCAAACGTTACGGACGAGCTCAGGTGATGACTCCAACAAATGCACGATCAGACTGTAGAGTGTTTTTCGTCACCCCATTGAGATGGGAATACGCGCGCGCTTGTCGGGCGCAGTACAGATTCCCCCTACCTAGGGTAGGCTGGGGTTTATTGATTGTGGGGATCCGAATCTCCGGCAGCCGCGGACTAAGCTGCCGTTAATTACCCCTCGCCTTTGAAGCGAGGGAACCTCCGATTGACGGGTCAAACTGGACATGCGAACTCAATGCGATGCGTTGGTGTGTGTGTACTTTTTTGTTTTGTTCCACTTGTATATATATATATATTATATATATAAAAACAAAATAAATAAGTAAATAAATATTTAGAGATTTTTTTAACTTATTATTATTTTTTTAATTTTTAAATATTATTTATAATTTATTTAATATTTATTTATTTTATTTTATTTTTATCTTAAATAAAGAAAAGAAGGAAGAAAGAAGAAAAGAAGAAAAAAAGATTTTTTTTTAAAAAATGAGGAGAGAACCCGGGCTCTCATTTAATGGGAGCCTCCCCTTATATGCTAAGGGGAGTCACATGCTAGCATGTGACCCCCCTTCACATGCTAGGGGGTCACATGCTAGCATGTGACATGGAGGGTCACATGCTAGCATGTGACCCCTCACATGCTCGTCACATGCTAGCATGTGAGGGGGGAGTCACATGCTAGCATATGACCCCATGTGAGGGGAGTCACATGCTAGCATGTGACCCCTCACTTACTAGCATGTGAGGGGGGGTTGACATGCTAGCATGTGACCCCTCAGATGCTGGGGGCAAAAGGGCTCCAGATTTTTTTTAACATGGAGTTCAACTCCGAAAGATTTTAAAATAGATTTTTAATTCCAAAAAAGATTTTTATTGTGGAGTTAAACTCCAAAAGAATTTTTATTGTGGAGTTGAACTCCGAAAAAAATTTAAATGTGGAGTTAAACTCCGAAAGAATTTTGTATGGAGTTAAACTCCTAAAAAGATTTAATGTGGAGTTAAACTCCAAATTTTTTTTTTTTTACTGTGGAGTTAAACTCCAAAAGAATTTTTGTAGTGGAGTTAAACTCCAAAATAGTATGTGACACATGCTAGCATGTGGAGGTCACATGCTAGATGTGAGGGGGGCCAAAAGGGCTCCCATTAAATGGGAGCTCTCCCCCTCACGTGCTAGCATGTGATGGGGGCAAAAAGGGTTCCGAAAATTTAATTTTTTTAATTAATTAATTTTTTTAATAATATTATTATTATTATTATTTTAATATTATTTTTTTTACATGGAATTCAACTCCCAAAGAATTTTTTTTGGTGTCAGAAGTGGGAGTTAAACTCCAAAAAAAAAGATTTTTATTTTGGAACTCCAAAAGAATTTTTGTTTGTGGAGTTAAACTCCAAAAGAATTTAAATGGAGTTGAACTCTGAAAGAATTTTTATTGTGGAGTTGAACTCCGAAAGAATTTAAAATGTAGGGTTAAACTCCACAGAAAAGATTTTTACTGTGGAGTTAAACTCCAAAAGAATTTTTGTAGTGGAGTTAAACTCCAAAATAATTTTTCTGGTGGTGGAGTTAAACTCCAATATAATTTTATTTGTGGAGTTAAACTCCAAAAGATTTTCTCCTTTCTCTTTTGAGAAGAAACCCAAAATGGGTTCTCTTGAAATTCCAAGATCTAGATCTTGGATGATTAAAAAAGAGACCCCTTTTCTTCTCTTGATGGAGTCTTGGGAGGTAGGTTTATGGTAAAACTTTGTTTAGTTTTAAAAAAAAGAGAGCTAAGCTCTTGATTTATTTGGAAAATGAAAATGAAGAGAAAGAACTTAGAAAAGAGAGAGTGGAGGGACAAATCCTAGTTTTTTGAAGGAATGAAAAAGTGTCCCTTTATTCATCATCATGTTGCCTTATATAGGCTTATACATTTACATATAGCCCCTTAGGTTTTACAAAATGGCATTTTGCCCATCCCATGTCTCATGTGCTATTTCTTTTTGCACATAAGCCATTGGCTTTACAAAAAATTGGCTTTATGCCCATTCATGCATAAAAATTACATCAAAATTTATTTACTACATGATTTTTTATTTCAGCATGGGGGAGTCCGACCGCTTCATGTTCGGCTTGACCTGGGCATGGGCCCACTTGATATGGTTTGGGCCCATTTGGTTTGGGGTTGACTTTGATTTTGACTTGGTCAACCGGGGTGTAAATTTTTACCCAAACAAATTGCCCCCATCAATAAATGCACACCACGCATGTGGGCCGTGTGTATGAAATTGATGGATCTTCTTTCACGTGGAGGCGACTTGATTTGGTTCCCGCTTTTGGGAAGCTGACACTGCCCTTTTTACGACATGGGCGGTCGATACTGCCCTTTTAGCGACTGGGACGGTCGATGCTGTCCTTTTTGCGACATGGACGGTCGGTGCTGCCCTTTTTGCGACGTGGACGGTCGGTGCTGCCCTTTTAGCGACTTGGACGGTCGGTGCTGCCCTTTTTGCGACTTGGACGGTCGGTTCCGCCCTTTTAGCGACTTGGACGGTCGATGCTGTCCTTTTTGCGACGTGGACGGTCGGTTCTGCCCTTTTTGCTACTTGGACGGTCGATGCTGCCCTTTTAGCGACGTGGACGGTCGGTTCTGTCCTTTTAGCGACTTGGACGGTCGATGCTGCCCTTTTTATGACTTGGACGGTCGATTCTGCTCTTTTTGCGACTTGGACGGTCGATTCTGCCCTTTTAGCTACGTGGACGGTCGGTGCTGGATTTGGCTTGCTCCGATCCTTGTGGTGTCAGGGATGAAGTTGACTTGTTTCCGAGGTGGAGTTTGATTCTGCCAGGGAGGTCATTGGTTGTTTTGCTGATTTGATATGATTTGGATTGACATCAGCAAAACCCACCGTTGCCGGTCCCAAGTCCGGATGAGAAAGGGTGAGGGTTGTGGTAGGCTTGTGACAGCCAACGTAAAACTTTGTCACATTCTATGACATGAACCATAATAAGAATATCGTTGGGGCGTCCCCTACTCAGCGACGCGCTACATCGGATCCCGGGTGTAGTGTTAAATATGCAAGGGCTACAAAGGAATGAAGTAGGCGACTCGATTCTAGATTTTGCTTTATCTTATGACTTGATCTTAGCAAACACATGGTTTAGGAAAAGAGAGTCCCACCTTATCACTTTTAGGAGCGGATCAAATGCTAGTCAAATAGACTTTTTTCTGACGAGAAGAATAGATAGATGTTGTTGTATCGACTGTAAGGTAGCGCCAGGTGAGAGTGTAACTACTCAACATAGACTTTTAGTTCTAGATTTTCGATTTAGAAGAGAACCTGGGAAGATTAGACGTAAGGTAGAGCCTAAAATTAAATGGTGGCGATTGAAAGAAGGTAATCAAAAGGCTTTTATAGATCGTGTAGTACATGAAGCGGATTGGCAGTCGGAAGATGATCCAGACAAAACATGGAACAAAATGGCTAGTTGTATCAAGAAAGTAGCTAGAGATCTACTTGGTGAGTCGAGAGGTGGTGCTCCACCATCTAAGGACATATCATGGTGGAATGAAGATGTAAAGGCTGCTATTAAAATTAAAAGAGATTCTTATAAAGATTTGAAGAAAAGTAGAGATGTGGAGAGATTTGAGAAGTACAAAATGACTAAAAAGGAAGTTAAGAAAGCTGTTCGGGAAGCTAAATCCAAGATCTACAAGGAGGTGTAGGAGAAATTAGACACTAAAGAGGCTGCAAATGATATATACCGGATTGCTCGAATGCGGGAAAGGAAGACTAGAGACTTATGTGCGGTGAAGTATGTCAAAAATGAAAATCAGAAGGTTTTAGTTCGAGATGAGGATATCAAGGAAAGATGGAGAGATTATTTTGACAAATTGTTCAATGAGAGCTTTACTAAGAATTTGGATGGACCTGTCATTCAATCTCAAGATATAAATCGTGATTTCATGCGTAAAATAAGACTTACTGAGGTTAAAGAAGCTTTGAACAGAATGGGTTTAAGAAAAGCGGTTGGTCCTGACGGGATTCCTATCGAGATTTGGAGATGCTTAGGAGAAATAGGCGTTAAATGGCTGACAGATCTGTTTAATAAGATTTGGCAGACAAAAAAGATGCCAAATGAATGGAGGAAAAGTATCCTTGTACCTATCTACAAGAATAAGGGTGACATTCAAAGTTGCTCAAACTACCGTGGAATAAAACTAATGTGTCACACCATGAAACTTTGGGAGAGAGTGATTGAACACAGGCTAAGGAAGGATATTAAGATAACAGAGAACCAGTTTGGGTTCATGCCTGGACGATCGACGACAGAGGCGATTCATTTGCTTCGTCAACTTGTCGAGCGCTTTCGAGAGAGGAGAAGAGATTTGCATATGATATTTATTGATTTAGAAAAAGCGTACGACAAGGTACCTAGAGAGGTATTATGGGGGACAATGATGAAAAAGGGGGTCCCCGTCAAGTATATTGACATAATCAAGGATATGTACGACGGAGTAGTGGCAAATGTCAGAACTTGCGGTGGCTTAACAAGTGATTTTCCGATTACTATTGGTTTACATCAAGGATCTGCAGTAAGTCCTTTCCTGTTTACCATCGTGATGGATGAGCTTACTAGAACTATCCAAGATGAGGTCCCTTGGTGTATGCTATTCGCTGATGATATTGTTCTAGTAAATGAGACGAAAGCAGGGGTTAATGCCAAATTGGAATTATGGAGACAAACATTGGAATCTCGGGGATTCAGATTGAGCAGGTCCAAGACAGCATATATGCACTGCAAATTTAGTAGCCAGAGAAGTCAAAACCATATTGGTATAACATTGGAAGGGCAAGAGATATCACCGAGCGACCAGTTTAGATATCTAGGTTCCATCATCCAAAGGAATGGGGAGATCGATAGTGATGTTAATCAAAGGATCCAAGCAGGTTGGTTGAAATGGAGGAGTGCAACAGGGATTTTGTGTGATCGTAACTTTCCGTTAAAATTGAAAGGGAAGTTTTATCGGAGCGCTATTCGGCCTGCCTTATTATATGGTACAGAATGCTGGGCTCCTAAGAAGCATCATACACAGAAGATGCACGTAGCGGAGATGCGCATGCTTCGTTGGATGTGCGGTAACACTAGAAAAGACAAGGTGCGAAATGAGGATATTCGTGCAAAAGTTGGTGTAGCACCCGTGGAGGAGAAGATGCGGGAAAACCGGCTTAGATGGTTTGGTCATGTGCGACGCAGACCTATGGAAGCACCGGTTCGACGAATAGATACTCTCGATATGGGTAATGGCAAAAGGGCAAAAGGGAGACCGAAGAAAACATGGATGGAGGTGATACGAAACGACATGGTTACCAAAGGACTCAATGAAAGTATATTGTTCGATAGAAGTGAGTGGAGACAGAGGATTCATGTGCTGGACCCGGCGTGATTCTCATGTTGGTTCATGTAGCCTACCCCATATGCTTGGGATAAAAGGCTCAGTTGTTGTTGTTGTTGTTGTTGGATTGACATCAGCACCGCTATACTGGAATATGGTACCAGGAGCGAATCATCATTTGCCGTGAGGGAATTTCCCTCGTTCCCGGTTTAACGACTTAGGGGTCATCTGTTTCCAGTTTAACGACTTAGAGGTCATCTGTTCCCAGTTTAAAGACTTAGGGGTCTATTGAACTGGAGTTTGGAATTTTGGGATTAGGATAGGCATCAGCGTTGCTAACACTGAAGCACATGTGTCAGGAGCAATTCATCATTTGCCTTTTCCTGTTGGGAAGCGGTGGCTTAGGAGACAGGTTTAGGTCCCTATCATCTAAGACTTTTCAATTTTATGAGCCGTAAGGGTCCTATAAAAGTATTTTCTCCCTACGAGTCGAAAGGATCTCGTAGGTGCATTTTGTCCTTAGGAGTCGTGGGGACTCCCAAGTGTGTTTTTCCTTTATGAGTCGTAAGGATCCCACGAAGGTTTATTCTCCTCATGTATCGTGAGGACACATGAGTGAGTCTTCCCAAATGGAGCATAAGTCCAAGGACGGAGACCGGCCGCTGGACTGGTGATTGCGGTGGGGTATGGATATGATGAGAATTATTCAAGCCCGTGGATTGTATACGGTAGTCAATTTGGGGACTAACTGTAACACCCGAGCCCAATAATACTATTTATATTACTAGTTGAGGGTTATATATTGCTCATTCCAATTTTCCTGATTTTCTGGTGTTTATTGCTAAATTTTACCCGGTTAAGTCATTTTGGCACATAACAAATTTTAACTCCGAAAATGAAATTTAAGATGTCCAAGTTAGCCTACTCGTCGCCACTAGTCGCGTGGTAGCGTCTGCGTGTCGAGATTCCGTTCCGTTTGGCTAAACGGGCCAGTTTGGGCGACTACGCGCGCGTGCAAGTGTCCGACTTGGGGGCATGCATTTTAATCGCTAAACACCTATTTTCAAAATTTGGAACCCGCTTAAAATCCTATAATTTGAATTTGGAACATTTGGGCGCAACCCGGGCGCGATTTGGAAATGTTTCATTTCGCGCCAAAAAGGGCCCATTTTAATTTAATATAAAACTTTATATATATATATATACGAATATAACTTTAACTGTGCAAATCCTTTAAAAATCTTTACACAAATATTTTCCTCACCTCCCCCAGCCAATCGCGAGGCCCAAATCTGCGCATGGGCCCCACCTCCCATTTCCCTATCTCTCTCTCTCTTCCCTCAATCCCTCGCCCTTTCTCTCTCCAATCTCTCTCTCTCTTCCTCTATTAATTCCCATGCAACTGCCTTCTTCTCCCCATCGACCATGAGAACACCCGAGCAAACCCTAACCCTAGCCTCGCGATCCCACCGCCGACTTCCCCGCGACTTCGCCGTCGCCGCCAGCAACGCCTCCTCGACCGCCGCACCTTCCTCCTCCCTCCTTCCTCCTCTCTCCTGCGCCTGCACCCATTCCCGACCTCGCCTCCACCTTCGCAGACCTCGCCGTCGATGCCACCCATCGTCGTCGACGACTCCCGCGGCACCCTCTCACCCTACTCGACCCGACCTCGTCGTCGCTGCCCTCCTCCCCTCGCCGGAACACCCACACGAGCCCTAACCCCTCGCCTAACCTCCGCTGTTCGCCGGAGAAGCGCGCCGGCGACCTCGTCGACGCCACCTCCGACCACCTACTTCTTCCCCTCGACCACCAGAGCCGACCCCCTCTCCTCCAGCTCGCCGCAGCACCCTATCCCGCGCACCCCGAAGCCTTCAACCCCCGCTACAGCCGCTGCCGTCGCTTCGCCGGCGTTCCAGCGCCGTCGAGCTCGCCGGGGTCACCTGGTATACCTCTCTGTAAGTGCCCCCTTTCCTTCCTTTGTGCAAATCATTCCCCTTGCTGGTCGTAGTCGCTTGTATCCTATCGTTTTGCTAACTTCGCTCCCTTTTGTCGTTGCCGGAACCCGATCGTGCCGTCTTGGCGAACCCGACGCTCCAGCGAAGCCCCCTGGTCCGTGTGATCCCGTGGACCTCTGTTGGGACTCGATCCGTGGCCCGTGCTTTCATATCGCGTTTTCTGCCGACATCGCATCCGTGTTTCGGTTTGCGGAACCGCCGAGGCAAGTATCCGAATACTTGCTTTAACATGCTACAACTTAATCATCATATTATAACCACACAACTATTATAACATCGATACCTTTTATAACTTAGAATTGCTAGTCACAATTATCCGTAACTTTAAATCAATGAAATCATTGCTCGTATTAACCGGTCTGCTATTAATTCATACTTAACTAATCAAACCAAGTAGATCATCCCCACTTCATTTGTTAAAATCACTCATGAGACAATTATTATGCTTAGTTCAAATTCATGTAACTCCATTACGTATATTATCGATATTGTTTCGTCTTGTGGCTATTGCACCTCAAAGGTGCGTGAACCGGATTAATAAGAGAATACGAAACATCACTGTGTTTACCTAGATTAATATTGTTATTTACTGTTTCCTGCTACTGTTCATTATTGATTGCATACCTGTTGCGAGCACACACCTGATTGCATTACATATTGACCGATCTTGATACACATGACACATGTACTGATACACCGGACATGACACCCTGTGCATATCGACTCGACCTGTTGAAAGTAACCTGACCTGTTACCTGATTTCATGCCTAATGCCGACAAACCTGACCATTCCCGCTGTCTATCCAGACAGACCTACTCTTACTGGATCTTGCGTTGGCATTAGTCTTTGACAACTGAATACCTGACCTGACATACATAGCTTGGGGGTATGGGGAAATCAAAGGTGAAACCGACTTGTAACTCAACAGTTCGATACTTGTTCTGATCAGTCTTACGGGCTTGGCCAGCTCCGGAGTGTTGATGCTGACATCACTCATCTATCCTACTACCTTTTACTGCTTAGCGGCACGTCTCGGATTCAGCCCCGAGGATCATGACCGTGGTCCCGGGCATGCACGGGATACTATTGAGTTACATCGACGATTCATCAATTGGTTTCAAAGACTATAGAGTAGAAAACCTGATAGGACAGTTCAGTCACCATTGCACACTACCCTGCTTGTTATTTCTTATCACTGCTTTATTCATGTTCATACTTGC
Organism: Agapanthus africanus; assembly: GCA_030015575.1. Taxonomy (NCBI): domain Eukaryota; kingdom Viridiplantae; phylum Streptophyta; class Magnoliopsida; order Asparagales; family Amaryllidaceae; genus Agapanthus; species Agapanthus africanus. The sequence continues at coordinate 967,610,214 of CM057338.1, forward strand.
ATTGCTTATCATCATGTTTACATTATGTACTTGATGTCACGACGCGCTGACGTCTGGGTTTTGCATGGCCCAGATTCCTTACCACTATCGACGACCGAGCAGGAGTACTTCAGCCAGCAGGCTGAACTGTGAGTTCCTTAGAGTTTAGTTTGTTTATTTTCACTGTTCTTGATAACCTTACAACCGTAATGTGACTGTGGATGGATACTTCCTACCCACAGGTAGCATGGTTGGCTATGTCACGTGCCCAAACGCGCGTACTCTGGGAAGCGGGGCGTGACATGGTTTTATGGTATCAAAGCCATAGGGTAATTGGGTTGATTCTTGTAATTGGGTATTGCACCCGATACATGAATCAGAATACCCGTGATTAGGAAACATGTCCTGCCACTTTGACCGTTTTACTATCCTTGAATCATTCTTCCGGATCATATCGACGTGCAAACTTACTTTGCATTTGTCAACTCAAAAACCTAATTTCTTGTTATCTCTTGGACTTAGGCGACTTGGGTGGAGTTAAGTAATTGCGGCTATGATACCGCGGCATAGCTACAATGCAGTACTCTATTTAAGTATCTTGGAGTTCTAGCCTTGATCTATACTCAGAATCTATCATCATGCTAATGTTGGGTACTTTGATTTCCAGGATTCATGGCAGGTACGAATTTGAAGATGGACCAAAGAAGTGCGGTCTTAGCCGCCAGGCGTAGAGTGATAAGGGGATTGCTGGAGAGTCTAAAGGAACAGATCGAGCTGGAACCGGCTTTTGCACTGAACCAAACGTCGGTACGTAGAAGTATTCCAGTGAACAGGCGCAGCGTAGCACCGATGAAGAAAATGATTGTGGGTGATCGAAAGGGGAGCGTGATCTGTAGCCACTGCCATAAACCCGGACATGTGCGAAGGGAGTGTCGTTTGAGGCTGGGACTCTGTTTGAGATGTGGAGCGGCAGATCACACCGTTAATGCTTGTCCGTCGAAGCCTCCGCAGAGACCGTTCCATGGGCAGAGACAGTCGAATCAAGGACCAAATCAGGCTCGAGCGTTCACATTGACAGCCGAGGAAGCTAAGGCATCGGGAGAAGTGGTTTCAGGTACTTTACTCGTTCATGGTTTTCCCGCATTGGCATTATTTGATTCCGGAGCATCCCACTGTTTTATGTCGTCCAAATTTATAACTGCACACTCGATTACCTGCACGACCCTGTCTAGTTTTTGGGACATACACACTGGGAATGGGAAAATCATAGCTAGTAAGGAATGTAGAGATTGTACAGTCGTTGTTTGCGGACGAGAGCTTTTTGCAGATTTCTTGGTGATAGATACGGGCAGTTATGAGATTGTTTTGGGGATGGATTTTCTTGGCACTTTCCACGCCCACATAGACTGTAGGGCAAGGAAGGTAAATTCCAGATTCCCGGACATCCTAAGTTTACCTTCATTGGAGAAAGCAATTCTGTCGGGCCAGTCGAGTTTAGGGCTAGGCCGACGAACAGTGTTCTTGCGGCTATGGTAGTGGAAAGTAATGAAGAGCCGGCAGTTGTCCGCGACTTTATGGATGTGTTTAAAGATATTTCGGGCTTACCGCCGAAGCGAGATGTGGAATTTGCGTTTGACCTTATTCCTGGTGCAGCGCCAGTATCAAAATCTTTTTATCCGATGGCACCGGTGGAATTGGAAGAAGTTAAGAAACAAGTTGGTGAACTACTCGAGAAGGGATGAATTCGAAGCAGCAACTCACCTTGGGAGCTCCAGTTCTTTTAGTGAAGAAGAAGGATGGCACGAGAAGGATGTGCATTGATTATCGAGAATTGAACCGGGTGACTATTAAGAACAAGTACCCGATCCCTCGCATTGGAGAACTCTTGAGCAGCTTAGTGGCGCGAGGGTATTCTCGAAACTGGATTTGCGATCCGAATGGCATTGGGTCCTACTGATGTGGAGGCAGGAGAAGCTTTATGCGAAGATGAGTAGTGCGAATTCTGGCTGGAAGAAGTGAAGTTTCTGGGGCATGTCGTGTCGGGCGATGGAATCGCCGTTGACCCCGAGAAGATTGCAGCAGTTCGGGTTTGGCCTGTTCCAAGGAATGTTGCGGAGATAAGAAGTTTTCTTGGACTTGCCGGTTACTACAGAAGATTTGTGGAGAACTTCGCTCGTTTAGATGAGCCGTTAACCAAGCTTACGCGTAAGGAGGTACCGTTTGTTTGGACGGATGGATGTGCATTGGCCTTCGAGACGTTGAAGCAGAAGTTGATAACCGCCCCGATCCTGACCGTACCGGATAATTCAGGAGGACTGGTGATTCACAGCGACGCATCTTGTAACACCCGAGCCCAATAATACTATTTATATTACTAGTTGAGGGTTATTTATTGCTCATTCCAATTTTCCTGATTTTCTGGTGTTTATTGCTAAATTTTACCCGGTTAAGTCATTTTTGCACATAACAAATTTTAACTCCTAAAATGAAATTTAAGATGTCCATGTTGGCCTACTCGTCGCCACTAGTCGCGTGGTAGCGTCCGCGTGTCGAGATTCCGTTCCGTTTGGTTAAACGGGCCAGTTTGGGCAACTACGCGCGCGTGCAAGTGTCCGACTTGGGGGCATGCATTTTAATCATTAAACACCTATTTTCAAAATTTGGAACCCGCTTAAAATCTTATAATTTGAATTTGGAACATTTGGGCGCAACCCGGGCGCGGTTTGGAAATGTTTCATTTCGCGCCAAAAAGGGCCCATTTGAATTTAATATATAAAACTTTATATCTATATACGAATCTAAATTCCTTAACTTAAATCCCTCACAGATCCTAACGCATTTCATTCTCAAATCTTTTCGTGGCCAATCACAGGCCGCCAACCCACCGCGTGGGCCCCACCTCCTTTTCCCTATCTCTCTCTCTCTCCTCCCTCAATCTCTCTCAAATCTCCCTCTCTCTCTATCTCATCAACCTCTCTCTCTCTTCCCCTATATTTCTAAAATCATGCAGCCGCCTCCTCCCTCATTACCCATCACGAGAGAACCCATCAAACCCTAACCCTAGCTCACCGCAGACCTCACCGCCGACCTCCCCAAGACCTCGCCGTCGCCGCCCTCGCCACCACGAGACCGCCGCACCCTCCTCCTCCTGTTCTCCCGACGATCCCGCACCTGCACCCATTCCCGACCTCGCCTCCAACCCTGCATAGGAGACGTCGACGCCGCCCCTCGCCGCCGACGCCTCCCGCGACACCCTCTCACCCTACTCGACCCGACCTCGTCGTCGTTTCCCTCCTCCCCTCGCCGGAACACCCAACACGAGCCCTAACCCATCGCCTACCCCGCTGTTCGCCGGAGAAACGCGCCGGCGACCTCGTCGACACCACCTCCGACCACCTCCTTCTCTCCCCCGACCACCAGAGCCGACCACACTCTTCCCCACTCACCGCAGCACCCCTTTCCAGCGACCCCGAGCCCTTTCAGCCGTTCCAGCACCCTCGCCGCACCTCCTGTTCACCGCCGGTGGGTCCATCGCCGTCGGGCCCATCATAGTTACCCCTGTTTCTCCTCTGTAAGCATCACTTTACTCCCTTTGGTGCAAAACCCCGCTGATCTTGTATGTTTATCTTATTGCTAACTTGTTGCCGATAACTTTTGCCGGAATCCGACCGTGCCGTCTGACGAACCCGACGCTCCAGCGAAGTCCCCTGGTCCGTGTGATCCCGTAGACCTCTGTTGGGACTCGATCCGTGGCCAGTGCTTTCATATCGCGTTTTCTGCCGACATCGCATCCGGGTTTCCGTCTGCTGACCGTCGAGGCAAGTATCTGAATACTTGCTTGAACATGCTAGCGTGCGAGATCTAGTCTTGCCACGCATTTTAATTCAAACTATTTAATACCGTAACTTAATGAGGGCATTTGATGTCGTACTATTGCTGTTATCTTAACCTGGAATCGTACAACAGTTCCTCGTAATTAATTAACCCACATCAATCCGCGCTTTAACTAAATAAAACGACTGAATTATATCTGCTTGAACTGTTAAACCATTCTTGAGACAATTATTATTTTCAGTATAATTTCATGTAGTTCCTAAATTTATAATTGTGGATATTGCTTTAACTTGTGGCTATTGCACCCTAAAGGTGATTGAACCTGTTAATAAGAGAATACAAACATCACTGTGATTATATGGAATATTGTGGTAAATTATTGTTTCCTGTTGCTTTTCCTTATTGATTGTATACCGGTTGTGAGCACTTACCCGATTGCACGACATATTGGCCTGACCCTGCTACACCTGACTTATACATACATACCGACTCATCCTGTTATACCATGACATTACTTGTTTTATGATTTCATGCCTAGTGCCGACAAACCTAACCATTCCTGCTGTCGATCCAGACAGACCTACTTTTACTCGACCTTGTGTTGGCATTAGTCCTTGACTACTGAATACCTGACCTGACATACATAGCTTGGGGGTATGGGGAAATCAAAGGTGAAACCGACTTGTAACTCAACAGTTCGATACATTGTTCTGATCAGTCTTACGGGCTTGGCCAGCTCCGGAGTGTTGATGCTGACATCACTCATCCATCCTACTACCTTTTACTGCTTAGCGGCACGTCTCGGATTCAGCCCCGAGGATCATGACCGTGGTCCCGGGCACGCACGGGATACTATTGAGTTACATCGACGATTCATCAATTGGTTTCAAAGACTATAGAGTAGAAAACCTGATAGGACAGTTTAGTCACCATTGCACATTACCCTACTTGTTACTTCTTATTACTGTTTTATTCATGTTCATGCTTGCATTGTTTATTACCATGTTTTACTGTATACTTGATATCATGACGCGCTGACGTCTGGGTTTTGCATGGCCCAGATTCCGTACCTTTGTCGTCGACCGAGCAGGAGTACTTCAGCCAGCAGGCTGAACAGTGAGTCCTTAGGATTTAGTTTATTTATTGCTTTTCATTTCCAGATGTGAGCCCGCATTATGGGACGTACTGTTATTTTCATTGTATTGGATCATTAGCTTCCGCACTTATTGTTTATTGATTCTTGTTGTTATGGATTTGGACATGTATTAGATTAGCTTATTATCTTGTTCTTGATATCTTTACAACCGTAATGTGACTGTGGATGGATACTTCCTACCCACAGGTAGCATGGTTGGCTATGTCACGTGCCCAAACTTGCGTACTCTGGGAAGCGGGGCGTGACACATCTGGAAAGGGATTGGGATGTGTTTTAATGCAGAACGGGAAAGTCGTCGCTTACGCATCGAGACAGCTGAAGACTCATGAGAAGAACTATCCGACTCATGACTTAGAACTTGCAGCCGTGATCTTCGCCCTGAAGATTTGGAGACACTACTTATTGGGCGAGAGAGTCGAAGTCTTTACAGATCACAAGAGTTTGAAGTATGTGTTCACTCAGAAGGAGTTGAACATGAGACAACGCAGGTGGTTGGAGCTGATGGCCGACTACGACCTTGATCTTAAGTACCATCCGGGAAAAGTTAACGTCGTGCCGGATGCGCTAAGTCGGTTGCCAGCCATTCAGGTATTGACCGCACAAAGGGAGATCATTGCGGATTTTCAGAGATTTGACTTGGAAGCTGTGCTACCACATGCTACAGGACAGTTGATGCAACTGCAAGTACAGTCGTCTTTAGTCGAGAGGATTAAAGCAGCACAATCGCAGGATGCTCGACTACAAAAGTTTCGGGAGCAGGTTGAAGCCGGACTACGAACCAATTTACTGATCCATGAAGACGGTTCTTTGAGATATGGTAGCCGTGTATGTGTGCCAAAAGGAGATGTGCGTGAAGAGCTTATGAAGGAGGCACACAGTTCAGTTTACTCTGTACATCCAGGAGGGACTAAGATGTACCGAGATATTCGACAGCACTTCTGGTGGGAAGGTATGAAACGGGAAATTGCTCGCTTCGTGGCTAAGTGCTTGGTGTGTCAGCAAGTCAAGGCTGAACACCAAAGGGTTGCTGGTTTGTTGCAACCACTTCCGATTCCTCAATGGAAGTGGGAACATATAACCATGGAGTTCGTGACGGCTTTACCACGGAGTCCAAAGGGCAACAATGCAGTATGGGTGATTGTCGATCGGTTGACCAAGGCGGCTCACTTTATTCCTTTCGGGTTGGTCAATCGACAGAGACTTTGGCAGAGCGGTACATGCAGGAGATTGTCAGATTGCATGGAGTACCGGTAAGCATCGTGTCCGATCGGGACACTCGGTTCTTGTCACACTTTCGGAGGAGCTTACAAGAAAGTTTGGGGACTCGATTGAAGTTTAGCACAGCTTATCATCCCCAGACTGATGGACAATCGGAGAGAACGATCCATACCCTTGAAGATATGTTGAGGGCCTGCATGTTGGACTTCAAAGGTTCTTGGGAGGATCATCTACACCTGGTGGAGTTTTCGTACAACAATAGCTTCCAAGTGACAATTCAGATGGCTCCGTTTGAAGCGTTGTATGGTCGTAAGTGCCGTTCGCCGGTTTGTTGGGATGATGTTGGTGAACGAAGGTTACTAGGACCAGATTTGGTGGTACAGACAGTCGAAAAGGTGAATACAATCAGGAAGCATATGAAGGCAGCTCAAGACAGACAGAAGAGTTGGGCCGACACGTCAAGAAGACCTCTAGAGTTCGCCGTGGGTGATTTGGTATTCCTGAAGATATCACCGACTAGAGGGGTGATTCGCTTTGGCAGTCGGGGAAAGCTTAGTCCTCGATTCGTTGGACCCTTCGAGATATTGGAGCGTGTTGGAGAGGTATCGTACCGGTTGGCGTTACCACAGTCTTTAGCAGGAGTTCACGATGTGTTTCATGTGTCTCAACTACGGAGGTATGTTCGTGATGAGACTCATGTCTTGGATCATTCGGAGTTGACCGTTCGGGAGGACCTGACTTTTGAGGAGCGACCAGTCGAAATCAAGGATCGAAGAGAAAAGGTTCTTAAGAACAAGGTTATCCCTCTTGTGCTAGTTTCTTGGGGTAATCGATCGTGTGGAGAATCTACTTGGGAGCGAGAAGACGAGATCCGGCAGAAATTCCCTCATCTTTTCCAGTAGTTAGTTATCTTGTATTCTTGGAATTTCGAGGACGAAATTCTTTTTGTAGTTGGGTATGATGTAACACCCGAGCCCAATAATACTATTTATATTACTAGTTGAGGGTTATATATTGCTCATTCCAATTTTCCTGATTTTCTGGTGTTTATTGCTAAATTTTACCCGGTTAAGTCATTTTGGCACATAACAAATTTTAACTCCGAAAATGAAATTTAAGATGTCCAAGTTAGCCTACTCGTCGCCACTAGTCGCGTGGTAGCGTCCGCGTGTCGAGATTCCGTTTCGTTTGGCTAAACGGGCCAGTTTGGACGACTACGCGCGCGTGCAAGTGTCCGACTTGGGGGCATGCATTTTAATCGCTAAACACCTATTTTCAAAATTTGGAACCCGCTTAAAATCCTATAATTTGAATTTGGAACATTTGGGCGCAACCCGGGCGCGATTTGGAAATGTTTCATTTCGCGCCAAAAAGGGCTCATTTTAATTTAATATAAAACTTTATATATATATATATACGAATATAACTTTAACTGTGCAAATCCTTTAAAAATCTTTACACAAATATTTTCCTCACCTCCCCCAGCCAATCGCGAGGCCCAAATCTACGCATGGGCCCCACCTCCCATTTCCCTATCTCTCTCTCTCTCTCTTCCCTCAATCCCTCGCCCTTTCTCTCTCCAATCTCTCTCTCTCTTCCTCTATTAATTCCCATGCAACTGCCTTCTTCTCCCCATCGACCACGAGAACACCCGAGCAAACCCTAACCCTAGCCTCGCGATCCCACCGCCGACTTCCCCGCGACTTCGCCGTCGCCGCCAGCAACGCCTCCTCGACCGCCGCACCTTCCTCCTCCCTCCTTCCTCCTCTCTCCTGCGCCTGCACCCATTCCCGACCTCGCCTCCACCTTCGCAGACCTCGCCGTCGATGCCACCCATCGTCGTCGACGACTCCCGCGGCACCCTCTCACCCTACTCGACCCGACCTCGTCGTCGCTGCCCTCCTCCCCTCGCCGGAACACCCACACGAGCCCTAACCCCTCGCCTAACCTCCGCTGTTCGCCGGAGAAGCGCGCCGGCGACCTCGTCGACGCCACCTCCGACCACCTACTTCTTCCCCTCGACCACCAGAGCCGACCCCCTCTCCTCCAGCTCGCCGCAGCACCCTATCCCGCGCACCCCGAAGCCTTCAACCCCCGCTACAGCCGCTGCCGTCGCTTCGCCGGCGTTCCAGCGCCGTCGAGCTCGCCGGGGTCACCTGGTATACCTCTCTGTAAGTGCCCCCTTTCCTTCCTTTGTGCAAATCATTCCCCTTGCTGGTCGTAGTCGCTTGTATCCTATCGTTTTGCTAACTTCGCTCCCTTTTGTCGTTGCCGGAACCCGACCGTGCCGTCTTGGCGAACCCGACGCTCCGGCGAAGCCCCCTGGTCCGTGTGATCCCGTGGACCTCTGTTGGGACTCGATTCGTGGCCCGTGCTTTCATATCGCGTTTTCTGCCGACATCGCATCCGTGTTTCGGTTTGCGGAACCGCCGAGGCAAGTATCCGAATACTTGCTTTAACATGCTACAACTTAATCATCATATTATAACCACACAACTATTATAACATCGATACCTTTTATAACTTAGAATTGCTAGTCACAATTATCCGTAACTTTAAATCAATGAAATCATTGCTCGTATTAACCGGTCTGCTATTAATTCATACTTAACTAATCAAACCAAGTAGATCATCCCCACTTCATTTGTTAAAATCACTCATGAGACAATTATTATGCTTAGTTCAAATTCATGTAACTCCATTACGTATATTATCGATATTGTTTCGTCTTGTGGCTATTGCACCTCAAAGGTGCGTGAACCGGATTAATAAGAGAATACGAAACATCACTGTGTTTACCTAGATTAATATTGTTATTTACTGTTTCCTGCTACTGTTCATTATTGATTGCATACCTGTTGCGAGCACACACCTGATTGCATTACATATTGACCGATCTTGATACACATGACACATGTACTGATACACCGGACATGACACCCTGTGCATATCGACTCGACCTGTTGAAAGTAACCTGACCTGTTACCTGATTTCATGCCTAATGCCGACAAACCTGACCATTCCCGCTGTCTATCCAGACAGACCTACTCTTACTGGATCTTGCGTTGGCATTAGTCCTTGACAACTGAATACCTGACCTGACATACATAGCTTGGGGGTATGGGGAAATCAAAGGTGAAACCGACTTGTAACTCAACAGTTCGATACTTGTTCTGATCAGTCTTACGGGCTTGGCCAGCTCCGGAGTGTTGATGCTGACATCACTCATCTATCCTACTACCTTTTACTGCTTAGCGGCACGTCTCGGATTCAGCCCCGAGGATCATGACCGTGGTCCCGGGCATGCACGGGATACTATTGAGTTATATCGACGATTCATCAATTGGTTTCAAAGACTATAGAGTAGAAAACCTGATAGGACAGTTCAGTCACCATTGCACACTACCCTGCTTGTTATTTCTTATCACTGCTTTATTCATGTTCATACTTGCATTGCTTATCATCATGTTTACATTATGTACTTGATGTCACGACGCGCTGACGTCTGGGTTTTGCATGGCCCAGATTCCTTACCACTATCGACGACCGAGCAGGAGTACTTCAGCCAGCAGGCTGAACTGTGAGTTCCTTAGAGTTTAGTTTGTTTATTTTCATTTCATTTCCAGATGTGAGCCCGCATTATGGGACGTACTGTTTATTCATTGTATTGGATCATTAGCTTTCGCACTTATTGTTTATTGATTCTTGTTATATTGGATTTGGACATGTATTAGTTTAGTTTATTTGTACTGTTCTTGATAACCTTACAACCGTAATGTGACTGTGGATGGATACTTCCTACCCACAGGTAGCATGGTTGGCTATGTCACGTGCCCAAACGCGCGTACTCTGGGAAGCGGGGCGTGACACTAACCGTAGGGCCAGGAGAATTTTGAGAAATTGGATTTTGGTTTTGGTTTGGCATCAGTATTGCTGCACTGGAATAATGCCAGGAGCAACTCATCATTTGCCTTGGAGGACTTGGGATTTGGGTTTTTGGTCGGCATCAGCACCGCTAACACTGAAGCGAAATGCCAGGAGCGACTCATCATTTGCCGTTGCCCGTTGGGGAACGATGGCTCAGAAGACAGGTTTATGTCCCTATCACTTAAGGCTTTTCAATTTTATGAGCCGTAAGGGTCTCATAAAAGCATTTTCTCCCTACGAGTCGAGAGGATCTCGCAGGTGTATATTCTCCTTAGGAATCGTAGGGATTCCTAAATGTGTTGCTCATTTATGAGTCGTAAGGATCCCATGCAGGGATTTTCTCCTCACAAGGTCGAGAGGACTTTGTGAGTGTATTTTCTCTCTTTTCACGAGTTTGCGCCCTTTTGGGTTTTCACAAACTCGCTGGCAGTCATGCTGTTTTTACTCACGGAGCCCTTTCGGGTTTTCATCCGTGCCTGTTTTGCTTGTGAACATACCTCTTTTTTTTTCCTTTCCTTTTCTTTTTTTTGCCGTTGGTGGGACTTTAAAAGCAGTCTCACCGGCAGGATTTGGGAGAGATAGGGGTCGTTTATGCCCGTGTATTGTATACGGTTTTGCAGGATGTATGATCCAGACCGTAGGGCTGATGTGCTCAATTCGCCTGTGACTTGGAGCATTCACGCGTAGTATTTCTTGAGATATCGACCATTGATGGGTGGCATGGGCCTTTCTCCCTCGGCACTTATTAGTTGGTAGGATCCTCCGTCGAACACTTTCTCGATGACGTATGGTCCTTCCTAGTTTGGCTCGAATTTTCCCTTGGCATGTCGATTGGGGATGATCGGTCTTTTGAGGACCAACACCAATTCTCCTTTCCTGAAAGCGCGGAGACGAGCCATCTTGTCATAGGCCCGTGACATTTGGGCTCGGTATAGCTCCAGATTTTGCTGCACCGCGAGCCTCTTTTCTTCGAGGGCGTCGAGCTCTTCAAGCCGAAGGAGCATGTTTTCCTCCTCTGTCAACTCGTGCTGAACGGCCATTCTCAAGCTTGGAACTTCGACTTCGAAGGGGAGGACCGCCTCCACTCCGAAGAGCAATGAGTACGGAGTCGACTGAGTTGGAGTACGGTGCGTGGTACGATATGCCCATAACGTCTCGTGAAGCTTGAGATTCCAGTCCCTCTTGTTGGCTGAAGCATTTTTCCTCAGGAGCTTGCATAGAGTCTTATTGAAGGCTTCGGCTAGCCCATTGGCTCTTGGATTATAGATGGAGGAATATCTCCAGTCTATCTTGTGTTAAGTAGCGAATCTTGAGACTTTGAAGCTTTTGAAAGAAGGCCCGTTGTCAGAAATGATTCTTCTTGGTGTACCGAAGCGGTATACAATATTATGCTGGAAGAATGTCAGAATATCTCCTGTCTTGACTTCTTTTAGCGAGACAGCTTCAACCCATCTGGAGAAATAGTCAGTTGCGGCCAATATGAACCGGTGGCCTTTGGATGACGGAGGATCAATTGGGCCAACTATGACGGTTCCCCAGACTTCGAAGGGCCAGGACGCCACCGTAGGATGCAACGGATTGGGGTGCTTGTGAATGAAATCACCGTGAATTTGGCAGATATAATATTTCTTTGCGTGCTCTCTGCAATCTCGTATCATGGTGGGCCAGTAATACCCAAGCCGTTTAATTTGAAGTTGCATCTTGGGGCCAGATTGGTGAGCACCGCAAACGCCTGAGTGAACTTCTTTCATGACTTTTTGGGCTTCAACCGATGACAGGCACTTGAGCCAGAGTTGGTCATATGACCTGCGGTATAGCGTGTCATTTACAAACACGTATCGGAGAGCTCTCTTCTTCAGCTGAACCCTCGCAGACTTTCCTTCGGGCAGCTTGTCGTATCGGAAGTACTCTATGAAGGGTTCTCTTCAATCGGGCTCGTCTTGAACGATCGAAGATTCTTCTGCAGGACTGCTCTTATGTTCCGCGCTTTCCTCTTCTCGTAGAGAGACTAGGGATAGAATTTGCCGGCTCCTGACTGTGATCAAAATTTCGTCTATGTCAGGATCAGCCAGCTACTTGGCCAAGCGAGCGAGTACGTCAGCCTTTCCATTCAACGCTCTAAGGACTCTCATTAGTTCAATGTGAGTGAACCGTTTCATGAGTTCCACCACTCGGCTTCTGTACCGAGCTAACTCGGGTTTGTATATCTTATAGTCGCCGCTTACTTGGTTGACGACAAGCTGGGAGTCACCGTAAATCCGTAGCCGAAGGATTTCCATTTCTATGGCGAGCTCCAAACCAGCTATCAGAGCTTCATACTCGGCCTCATTGTTTGTGCGAGGCTTGGTGAGAGCAAAAGAATGCCGTAGGGTTCCCATTGATGGCGTGATGAACACCAATCCTATCCCTGCTTTTATCTCCGGGACGCTTGATTTACCGGAGGTCCTTATCGATGAGGCCCCATCGAAGTAGAGCTCCCAACATAGATCGTCATTCTCGAGGTGTAGCACTTGTTCGTCGGGTAACTCGCAATTAAGTGGTGACCCTTCTGGTATGGGATGAGCAGCGAGAAAGTCTGCAAGAGCTTGTTCTTTTACTGCTTTCTGAAGAGCATAAACTATGTCAAACTCAAGTAGCATGACAGCCCATCTTGCTATTCTGCCGGCTAGGCTTGCTTTGGTCATCAAGTGTTTGAGCGGGTCGACCTTGGAGATCAGTATAACCCGATGAGCGAGCAGATAGTGCCTTAGCTTCTTCACAGCAAATATCAGAGCCAGGAATTGCTTTTCGATTGGGGAATAGTTGTGTTCCGCCCCGACTAGAGTTCGACTGAGCTAGTAGAGGGCATTTTCTTTTCCCCCCTCGTTATTCTGGGCAAGGAGCGTACCGAGTGACTCATCTAGCGCGGCAGTGTAGAGAATCGGCGGTTTATTTGGAATGGGAGCGGCCAGCACTGGAGGGTGCAACAAGTATTGTTTGATGCTTTCGAACGCTGCTTGACATTCGGCATCCCAGATAAAAGGAGCTCCTTTCTTCATGAGCTTTGAGAAGGGCTTACATCTTCCCGATAAATTTGAGATAAACCTCCGTGTATAAGCAAGCTTGCCTTAAAAAGATCTTAGCTGTGTCAGGCTCTTTGGAGGGGGCATCTCCATGATGGCCTTTATCTTTGATGGGTCAACTTCGATCCCTCGATGTCGGACTATGAAGCCTAGGAATTTTCTCGATGACACGCCAAAAGCGCACTTTAAAGGATTCATCTTCAGATCGTATTCCCTCAGTCTGGTGAGAACGGTCCTAAGATCTTGGATGTGGTCGGCCTTGGATTTAGTTTTGACGACCAGATCATCAACATAGCATTCGATGACTTTATGGATTAGGTCATCAAAGATATTAGTCATTGCCCTTTGATATGTAGCACCTGCGTTCTTCAGTCCGAACGGCATCACCTTGTAGCAATATATTCCGATCGGGGTTCGAAATGCTGTGTGTTTCTCATCCTCAGGCGACATCTTGATCTGATTATATCCAGACGAGCCATCCATAAAGGTGAACAACTCGTAATTTGAGGTGTCATCGACCATCATTTCTATGACCGGTAGCGGAAAGTCGTCTTTAGGACATGCCTTGTTGAGGTCCCTGAAATCAACACAAACTCGGATATGCCCATTTTTCTTCTTCACTGGGACTATGCATGCGATCCAGTCCGCATATTTCTCTTCCCTGATGAAGCCGGCATCGATGAGCTTCTTGGTTTCCTCGATGACCTTTTCTTCTAGTTTCCTTCTCATTATTCGAGGAGCTTGTTTGACTGGCTTAGCATAAGGAGATATAGCCAGCTTATGCACGGCCACTTCAAGGGAAATGCCAGGCATTTCTTTGTATGTCCACGCGAAGCAGTCGACGAACTCATGCAGCAGGGCAATTATCTGTTCTTTCATTTCCTCCGACAAGAGTGAGCTGATGTAGGTCGGCCTTGGATTATCGGGCGTTCCTAAGTCAATCTCGGTTAGCTCATCAAAGGTTGCTTGTCCGCCATCTTCGAGCTCTTGAGGAGCTTCTTCTGGCTCGGCTAGCTCGTCTTCATCATTTGACTCTTCGCTGGCTTTTCCAATATGGGTCATGTAGCATGCCTTAGAATCAGGCTAGATGAAACCTTTGCCCTGCCTATCTGGAATTCGTCCATCGATGAGTGCTCGGACCTGAGGTGGATGCCATAGCCCTTCGTAAAACTTTGCTTCAGACTCCGTTTGATATAACCGGCATCCACACTTTTTAAAGTATTCTCGCATCTGGGGCACATAGTATCTGGGATTGAGGGCGGCTTTTATGCCTCTCTCATATGGAAGGCACACGAAAGACAAATCGTCCGGGTGCACAACGGGGTTTGACCCATAAAACATGATGCCTTTCTGTCCGCTTTTCCTTCCGGGGACGTAGAAAGTTTTCAGCTGGTCTACGGTGGAGACTGACAACGCATCGAGCTTTTTGCACATTCGCTCCGGTACCCTTGTGACGGCTAGGGACCCTTCTGCAATTTCGAAGGTCTCTCGTAGTTTCGCTTGTGGCATGGGGGTCCAATTTGCACAGCTGTCGCACGGCAGGTCCTCTTCCTCCGACTCTTCAGTGTCGCTGCCAAGATGAGGGCGGGCTTCGCTGCTAGATAGGGCTTCAGTAACAGATTCGTCCGTATCGCTATCGAAACGAGGGCGAGTTTTACGGAAGGACGAACTTTCAGCGTCGGACTCATCAGTGTCGCTACCAAAACGCGGGCGCACCTGGGCGTTTTTGCTTTTGAAAGTGACAGCCGGCTCAGACTTGCTTTTGAGTTTCGGGGCTGTTCTATCCTCGGTTAGTTGTGGCTTAGCATTTTGGTGGTTCATAAAGTACCGAGAATCTTCATATCGGACTTCATGCACACCGAACGGCTGGATGTCTCCGTCAATGCGTCTTTCTTCGCCATTTTTAGTATACTTCATGCATTGATGTAGAGTTGACGGAACGACGCCGTAATCGTGGAGCCACGGCCGTCCCAAGAGAATCTTATAAGACGTGTCGGCGTCGATCACGTATATCTTTGCTTCAGTTTGCAGATCCCCGAATTTGATTGGCAAAGCTATAGACCCCAGAACTTGCTGGCAGTTTTGATTGAAGTCTTGAATGACAATCCTTTCCCTTGACAGGTGTCGGACGTCCATTGACAAACTCTTCAGTGTCCGCAAGTTCATGATGTTCACTGAGGACCCCGGATCAATCAATATGCGATTAATCCGATCTCCGTCACTGTACCCTGTTACGTAAAGCGGCCGATTATGCTCAGCCGTTCCCAGCAGCAAGTCTTCATCCTTAAACGTGACTGCGGTGGCTTGAAAAGTGTACTGATCTTCTTTCATGTTGATTTCCGCAAAACGAGCCTGATACCGCTCAGGGTTTTGTAGAGCATGAATGAGAACATCTCTAAACTCTTGAGATAGAATCAAGCCATCGTAGATACTAAGGAGAGACGGAAGCTTTCGGAGGTGAGCCAAGACATTATAGTCTACTGGGGAAGGACTTGAATCTTCATGAGCAAGTTCTCTGCCATCTTCTTCATTAGCGACTTGTTTTTCCTTCCCTCTTGGGGCGCTTCCCTGATTTGGCGGTAGAGCCCTGCCGCTTCTAAGCTGGATTTGGTTGGCCTTTGTGGCGAGCTCCTCATCCTCTTCGGGAAAACAAAGATCCTCCTCAGAGTCGCTGCCCAGACGGATGGCGTAGCAGGTCACTAAAGGGATCTCTTCGTTGGAGTCTTCCTCTAACTCCTCCAGAATTTCAGCCGCCTCTATAGGGAGGAACTCCTTCAATTGAATCAGAGTCCTTTCCTTCTGTTCATACTCTTCGAGGGAATCAATATATTTTTGAATGGTTGATCTCCCTGCAGACTCTTTTTCGCGCCAAGCTGCACTTTTCTTCTTCTTGAGCTTCTTGGATTTTGAGCCTGATGGAGCCGCATTGGCAGCTGGACTGCTAGGCTTCTTCTGTCCTTCCCATTCCGTCCTGGGCTCTTTCTGAAGTAGCTTTAGCATCTTCTTCGTCTTATTAGATATGTGCTTACTCTAAGGAGGCTGCGGTGAGTCGGTCTCATTTCTCAGGGCGGCGGGTTCGGCTGTCTGCTCCCAGAAGGCTTCAGCTCCTGTCTGTATAAAGTTGGTGGTTGCAATTTGATTGTTCACCAACACACTTTTGGACAGTTCGATCTCTCCAGCCTTGTACTGCTTCTCGACCCAGTCTTTGAAGATATAGCAATCCTCGATCGCATGGCTCACTACTCGGTGGTACGGGCAATACAGGGGATTGTCGGTCATTTTTGCTTCTTGAGATCTTTTCGACTCTGGCAATTGTAAACCATTGTTCAAGGCATCTTTAAATATCTTTTGGACCTTGTCCCTCCTGAAAGAGTAAACCTTGTTCTTTTTCTTCTCTAAGGAAGGCCCTTCTCCTCCCAGCACTGGCTTTCGAGACCGGTTGGTTTTAGATTCGCCCGCCCTTCGCTTTTCTTCATTGTTGGACGCATTGAAGACATTGGTACTGCTAGAACTCCCGCTTCTACGGTTGTCGTCCCGCTTGCTTTTCCAAGTCTTGTCCCTCTGAGAGTCAGGGGTAGACTCTTGCTTCGAGCGTTCTAGCATTTGGACTCCTTGGTTAGCTCTTAAAGCATCTTGAGGCCTGCTGTACACAAGAATGGGACCATCCAATTGTTGAGGTTTCCAATGAGAAGGCTGACGGGCTGATCCTGCTCCAACGGTGGTTTGCGCTTGACCGTGAGATTACGCCATCGGGCGATAAAGTCGGTGTTGCTCTCATTCTTCCCCGGCTTGGTCCTCACAAGGTCAGCAATGAAGATTTTATCACTGACACTCATGAATGTTTGCCGAAACAGAGACTCCATCTGGGCAAAGGTAATGACGGACCCGTCTGGTATACTTGCGTACCAGTCGAAAGCGACACCGGTCAGGCTGTTGACGAACTGACGAAGAAGGAGGGCATCATTACCCCATGTATTTCCGCACGATGCTTTAAAGTGGGCGACGTGTTGATTTGCATTTCCCGTCCCGTCAAATCTTCCGAACTTAGGAATGACGAAGCCGCTCGGGAACTCGATGAGATCATACTGTGCGGGGTATGGCCGCCAACTACTGCCAATTTCTTTCTGAGCTTCAGCTTCGGCCACCACTGTTTTAACCTTGCTGGTGACCAAATCCATTATCCGATCCTGTGTTCACAGAATAGTGTTATCTGGGGCCAAGGCGTCCCCAGAAGCGGAATGTGGCCGGCTTTCGTGTGGCTCGACGAATCTTGGACCCAAAGGGACAGGCACCGGCCGCTTCGGATTGTCATCATCTGGCTCATGAGTAGCGACTTGTGTTTGATTGGGAAGCGCTCGAGCAATTTGAGCCGTAAGCTGCATCACAACGTTCGTTAAGTCGTCAATCTTCGAATAGAGCTTGGCCATCTCTTTATCTTTGCTCCTGAGCTGTTTTCGAAGCTCTTGAAGCAGCTCTTGCTCTGCAGTCTTGGGGCGGAAAGTCGGCTCTTCCTCGCTGTCCGAGCTTTACTCTGCCTGGACCGAAGGGTCCTTCTGCCTATCACCCTCATCGAGAGGGTTCTCATCGTCCAGCGGAGGCGGCTGTTCTTGGGCAGCGGCAACCACATTAAAGCCAGACTGGGCTTGGGATGTGGTGGCCCCGTCCTTGCTTTTGCTGCGAAGGTTGTCGCTGGGGCGCCCGCCTGCCATATAGACCGTATGGATAATATATACAGCCGTCTTTTTATTATCAGCGGCTGATTTCACGGATCATTGTCTTGACCCCCCTGTTTTGGTAACGGGCAGTCGATTGAAGGCGGATGGCCTGGCCGGATTCTTGAATGGTGCTTCTTTTCTGGATTTGCCCTGCTGCTTTTGCGCGGCGCAGAGCGCCTGATAGACTCTTGAAGAGACAGTGTCATACTTTTTCTGTTGAGGCCGGGGCACGTCTCTTTGTAGCGACGTTCGGACCGCTGTCTTCTTGATTCTGGCGGTCATGGAATTTTTCTGAACCCACTTCAGAGATTCGAAGGAATTGCTGATTTTTACGGCCGATTCAGCCGTCGTCGCAAGATGACTCTGCTCTTGGAATCTCACAAGATTCCACCTGGCCGGAGTCCTGGCCTTCTTGTTGGCTCGATACCTGAGCCGCTTCTGTCTCAGCTTTTCTGTTTTGAGCACTTGGCTGGTCACGGCTCCTCGGGAAGCCGCCGTAGAGCGGGCGATGGAGGGCTTTGAAGATACGCCTGATTGTGCATTTGTTGGAGTCATCGCCTGAGCTCGTCTGCAACGTTTGATATTGCCCTTTGTACTGGAAGTCTTGCCCCCAGCTGAAGCACCAGAGAGTCGTTCAGATACCGTCTTAAGTTTTGGTTGTGGTGCCTTGGCGATCATGACATTCGGCCTCTTTCCCCTTGAGACCGGCTTGGCCGCCTGCTTTGTCGGAATTTCTGCCAGATGAGCGCTTCCGGCAGGGTAGATGACGACGGAACCGAACTGGCGGGGCAGTTCCTCCCACTGTCGATTGAGGCTTGCGGGGAGAACCACACGAGCGTTGATCTTGACCACGTACGGAATCGGGGTCGCGTTGGAAGCTGAATTCGTCTTGGGAGACATTATCGTCGAAAGTTGATTGCTGCACGGAAAAAAAACATCATTTCAGTATAGGCAATCGATATGTATATTGATCGAGTTCGCATGAATGTTTAACCCGAAATATGGGAGGAGAGAAATGTCCCACCGGGCATGCCAGAATCTGTAGGGTGTTTTTCGTCACCCCATTGAGATGGGAATACGCGCGCGCTTGTCGGGCGTAGTACAGATTCCCCCTGTCTAGGGTAGGCTGGGGTTTATTGATTGTGGGGATCCGAATCTCCGGCAGCCGCGGACTAAGCTGCCGTTAATTACCCCTCGCCTTTGAAGCGAGAGAACCTCCGATTGACGAGTCAAACTGGACATGCGATGCATTGGTATGTGTGCGTATTTTTTTGTTTTGTTCCACTTGTAATATATATATATATATATATATATATATATATATATATAAACAAAAATAAATAAGTAAATAAATATTTAGAGATTTTTTTAATTTATTATTATTTTTTTAATTTTTAAATATTATTTATAATTTATTTATTTTATTTTATTTTTATCTTAAACAAAAAAGATTAAATAAAGAAAAGAAGGAAGAAAGAAGAAAAGAAAGAAAAAAAAGAATTTTTTAAAAGGGGGGGGGGAACCTGGGCTCCCATTTAATGGGAGCCTCCCCTCACATGCTCGCATGTGAGGGGGGGTCACATGCCAGCATGTGACCCTAACATGTGAGGGGGGTCACATGCTAGCATGTGACATGGAGGGTCACATGTTAGCATGTGACCCCTCACATGCTAGTGACATGCTGGCATGTGAGGGGGGAGTCACATGCTAGCATGTGACCCTATGTGAGGGGGGTCACATGCTAGCATATGACATGGAGGGTCACATGTTAGCATGTGACCCCTCACATGCTAGTCACATGCTAACATGTGAGAGGGGGTCACACGTTAGCATGTGATCCCTCACATGCTGGGAGCAAAAGGGCTCCAGATTTTTTTTTACATGGAGTTCAACTCCGAAAGATTTTAAAATAGAGTTTTAACTCTAAAAAAGATTTTTATTATGGAGTTGAACTCCGAAAGAATTTTAAATGTGGAGTTAAACTCCGAAAGAATTTTGTATGAAGTTAAACTCCTAAAAAGATTTAATGTGGAGTTAAAACTCCAAATTTTTTTTTTACTGTGGAGTTAAACTCCAAAAGAATTTTTGTAGTGGAGTTAAACTCCAAAATAGCATGTGAGAGTCACATGCTAGCATGCGAGGGTAATATGCTAGCATGTGACACATGCTAACATATGGAGGTCACATGCTAGCATGCGACCAGCATGTGAAGGTCACATGGTAGCATGTGACCCCTCATATGCTAGCATGTGAGGGGAGCAAAAGGGCTCCCATTAAATGGGAGCTCTCCCCCTCACGTGCTAGCATGCGATGGGGGCAAAAAGGGTTCCGAAAATTTTATTTTATTTATTTATTTAATTAATTAATTAATTAATTAATTAATTAATTAAATATTATTATTATTATTATTTTAATATTATTTTTTTTACATGGAGTTCAACTCCCAAAGAAATTTTTTTGTTGTCAGAAGTGGGAGTTAAACTCAAAAAAAAAAAGATTTTATTTTGGAACTCCAAAAGAATTTTTGTTTGTGGAGTTAAAATCCAAAAGAATTTAAATGGAGTTGAACTCCGAATGGATTTTTATTGTGGAGTTGAACTCCGAAAGAATTTAAAATGTGGAGTTAAACTCCGCAGAAAAGATTTTTACTGTGGAGTTAAACTTCAAAAGAGTTTTTGTAGTGGAGTTAAACTCCAAAATAATTTTTCTGGTGGTGGAGTTAAACTCCAAAATAATTTTATTTGTGGAGTTAAACTCCAAAAGATTTTCTCCTTTCTCTTTTGAGAAGAAACCCAAAATGGGTTCTCTTGAAACTCCAAGATCTAAATCTTGGATGATAAAAAAAAAGACCATTTTTCTTCTCTTGATGGAGTCTTGGGAGGTGGGTTTATGGTAAAACTTTGTTTAGTTTAAAAATAAGAGAGCTAAGCTCTTGATTTATTTGGAAAATGAAAAGGAAGAGAAAAAACTTTAAAAAGAGAGAGTGGAAGCACAAACCCTAGTTTTTTGAGGGAATGAAAAAGTGTCCCTTTATTCATCATCATGTTGCCTTATATAGGCTTACACATTTACATATAGCCCCTTAGGCTTTACAAAATGACATTTTGCCCATCCCATGTCTCATGTGCTATTTCTTTTTGCACATAAGTCATTGGCTTTACAAAAATTTGGCTTTATACCTATTCATGCATAAAAATTACATTAAAATTTATTTATTACATGATTTTTTATTTCGGCATGGGGGAAGCCGGCCGCTTCATGTTCGGCTTGACCTGGGCATGGGCTCACTTGATCTGGGCTTGGGCCCATTTGGCTTGGGGTTGACTTTGATTTTGACTTAGGTCAACCGGGGTGTAAATTTTTACCACAACACAAACGTATCTCCAAGGTCCTCCATCGCCCGGTCTACGGTGGCTTCCCGAAGAGCCGGAGCCTGCCAAGCGCTCAAATCAGAAAAGTTAAGACAGAAGCGGCTCAGGTATCGAGCCAACAAGAGGGCCAGGACTCCGGCCATGTGGAATCTTGTGAGGTTCCAAGAGCAGAGTCATCCTGCGACGACGGCTGAGTCGGCCATAAAAATCGGCAATTCCTTCGAACCTCTGAAGTGGGTTCAGAGAAATGCCATGACTGCCAGGATCAAGAAGACAGCAGTCCGAACAATGCCACAAAGGGACGTGTCCTAGCCCCAACAGAAAAAGTACGACACCGTCTCTTCAAGAGTCTATCAGGCGCTCTATGCCGCGCGAAAACAGCGGGGCAAAACCAAAAAAGAAGCGTCGGCACCATTCAAGAATCCGGCCAGGCCAGCCGCCTTCAATCGACTGCCCGCTACCGAAACAGGGGGTGAAGACAGCGATCTGTGAAATCAGCCGCTTATAATAAAAAGACGGTTGGATATATTATCCATATGGTCTATATGGTGGGCGGGCGCCCCAGCGACAACCTTCGCAGCAAAAGCAAGGATGGGGCCACTACATCCCAAGCCCAATCTGGCTTGAATGTGGTTGCCACTTCCCAAGAACAGCCGCCTCCGCTGGATGAAGAAAACCCTCTCGATGAGGATGATAGGCAGAAAGACCCCTCGGTCCATGCAGAGTCAAGCTCGGACAGTGAGGAAGAGCCGACTTTCCGCCCTAGGACCGCGGAGCAAGAGCTGCTTCAAGAGCTTCGAAAATAGCTCAGGAGCAAAGATAAAGAGATGGCCAAGCTCTATTCGAAAATTGACGACTTAACGAACGTTGTGATGCAGCTTACGGCTCAAATTGCTCGAGTGCCTCCCAATCAAGCACAAGTCGCTACTCATGAGCCGGATGATGACAATCCGAAGCGGCCGATGCCTGTCTCTTTGGGTCCAAGATTCGTCGAGCCGCACGAAAGCCGGCCACATTCCGCTTCGGGGGACGCCTTGGCCCTAGATAAAACTATCCCGCTAATACAAGATCGGATAATGGATTTAGTCACCAGCAAGGTTAAAACATTGGTGGCCGAAGCTGAAGCCCAGAAAGAGATTGGCATTAGTGGGTGGCCGTATCCCACACAGTACGATCTGATCGAGTTCCCGAGCGGCTACATCATTCCTAAGTTCGGAAGATTTGACGGAACGGGAAATGCAAATCAGCACGTCGCCCACTTCAAAGCATCGTGCGGAAATACAGGGGGCAATGATGCGCTCCTTCTTCGTCAGTTTGTCGACAGCCTGACCGGTGTCGCTTTTGACTGGTACGCGAGTATACCAGACGGGTCCGTCATTACCTTTGCCTAAATGGAGTCTCTGTTTCAGCAAAGGTTCATGAGTGTCGGTGATAAAATCTCCATTGCCGACCTTGTGAGGACCAAGCCGGCGAAGAATGGAAGCAACACCGACTTTATCGCCCGATGGCGTAATCTCACAGTCAAGTGCGAACCGCCGCTGAAGCAGGACCAGTCCGTCAGCCTTCTCATTGGGAACCTCAGCAATTGGATGGTCCCATTCTTGTGTACAGCGGGCCTCAAGACATTTCAGGAGCTAACCAAGAAAGTCCAAATGCTGGAACGCTCGAAGCAAGAGTCCCCGCCGGACTCTCAGAGAGACAAGACTTGGAAAAGCAAGCGGGACGACAACCTTAGAAGCGGGAGTTCCAGCAGTACCGATGTCTTCAATGCGTCCGACAATGAAGAAAAGCGAAGGGCGGGCGAATCTAAAACCAACCGGTCTCGAAAGCCAGTGCTAGGAGGAGAAGGGCCTTCCCTAGAGGAGAAAAAGAACAAGGTTTACTCTTTCAGGAGGGACAAGGTTCGAAAGATATTTAAAGATGTCTTGAACAACGGTCTACAATTGCCAGAGTCGAAAAGACCTCAAGAAGCAAAAATGACCGACAATCCCCTGTATTGCCCGTACCACCGATTAGTGAGCCATGCGATCGAGAATTGCTATATCTTCAAAGACTGGATCGAGAAGCAGTACAAGGCTAGAGAGATCGAGCTGTCCAAAAGTGTGTTGGTGAACAATCAAGTTGCAACCACCAACTTTATACAGACAGAAGTTGAAGCCTTATGGGAGCAGACAGCCGAACCCGCTGCCCTGAGAAATGAAACGGACTCACCGCGACCTTCGTGGAGTACGCACATATCTAATAAGACGACGAAGATGATAAATCTACTTCGGAAAGAGCTCATGACGAAATGAGAAGGGCAGAAGAAGCCTACCTTTCCAGCTGCCAATGCGGCTCCATCGGGCTCAAAATCCAAAAAGCTCAAGAAGAAGAAAAGTGCAGCTCGGCGCAAAAAGGAGTCTGCAGGGAGATCGACCATTCAAAAATATATCGATTCCCTCGAAGAATATGAACAGAAGGAAAGAACTCTGATTCAATTGAAGGAGTTCCTCCCTGTACGAGCGGCTGGAATTCTGGAGGAGTTGGAAGAAGACTCCAATGAAGAGATCCCAGTAGTGACCTGCTATGCCATCCATCTTGGCAGCGACTCTGAGGAGGAGCTCTGTTTTTCCGAAGAGGACGAGGAGCTCGCCACAAAGGCCAACCAAATCTAGCTTAGAAGCGGCAGGGCTCTACCGCTAAATCAGGGCAACACCCAAAAAGGAAGGAAAAACAAGTCGCTAATGAAGAGAATGGCGGAGAACTTGCTCATGAAGATTCGAGTCCTTCCCCAGTAGACTATAATGTCTTGGCTCACCTCTGAAAGCTTCCGTCTCTCCTTAGCATCTACGATGCCTTGGTTCTATCTCAAGAGCTTAGAGATGTTCTCATTCATGCTCTACAAAACCGTGAGCGGTATCAGGCTCGTTTTGTGGAAATTAATATGAAAGAAGCTCAGTACACTTTGCAAGCCGTCGCAGTCACGTTTAAGGATGAAGACTTGCTACTGGGAACGGCTGAGCATAATCGGCCGCTTTACGTGACCGGGTACAGAAACGGAGATCGGATTAATCGCATATTGATTGATCCGGGGTCCTCAGTGAACATCATGAACTTGCGGACACTGAAGAGTTTGTCAATAGACGTCCGACACCTGTCAAGGGAAAGGATTGTCGTTCAAGGCTTCAATCAAAACTGCCAGCAAGTTCTGGGGTCTATAGCTTTGCCAATCAAATTCGGGGATCTGCAAACTGAAGCTAAGATATACGTGATCGACGCCGACACGTCTTATAAGATTCTCTTGGGACGGCCGTGGCTCCACGATTACGGCATCGTTCCGTCAACTCTCCATCAATGAATGAAATATACTAAAAATGGCGAAGAAAGACGCATTGATGGAGACATCCAGTCGTTCGGTGTGCATGAAGTCCGATATGAAAATTCTCGGTACTTTATGAACCACCAAAATGCTAAGCCACAACTGACTGAAGATAGAGCGGCCCCAAGACTCAAAAGCAAATCTGAGCCGGCTGTCACTTTCAAAAGCAAAAACGCCCAAGTGCGCCCGCGTTTCGGTAGCGACACTGATGAGTCCGATGCTGGAAGTCTGTCCTTCCGTAAAACTCGCCCTCGTTTCGGTAGCGATACGGACGAATCTGTTACTGAGGCCCCATCTAGCAGCAAAGTCCGCCCTTATCTTGGCAGTGACACTGAAGAGTCGGAGGAAAAGGACCTGCCGTGCAACAACTGTGCAGATTGGACCCCTATGCAACAAACAAAACTACGAAAAACCTTCGAAATTGCAGAAGAGCCCTTAGCTGTCACAAGGGTACCGGAGAAGATGTGCAAAGAGCTCGATGCATTGTCAGTCTCCACCGTGGACCGCCTGAAAACTTTCTACGTTCCCGGAAGGAAAAATGGACAGAAGGGCATCCTGTTTTATGGGTCAAATCCTGTTGTGCACCCGGACGATTTGTCTGTCGCGTGCCTTCCCTATGAGAGAGGCATAAGAGTCGTCCTTAACCCCAGATACTATGCACCCGAGATGCGGGAATATTTCAAAAAGTGCGGATACCGGTTATATCAAATGGAGTCC
Organism: Agapanthus africanus; assembly: GCA_030015575.1. NCBI lineage: Eukaryota > Viridiplantae > Streptophyta > Magnoliopsida > Asparagales > Amaryllidaceae > Agapanthus > Agapanthus africanus. The sequence continues at coordinate 967,635,551 of CM057338.1, forward strand.
GAAGCAAAGTTTTATGAAGGGCTATGGCATCCGCCCCAGGTCCGAGCACTCATCGATGGACGAATTCCAGATAGACGGGGCATAGGCTACATTCAACCTGATTCCAAAGCATGCTACATGATCCATGTTGGTGAGGCCAGCGAAAGATCAAATGATGATGATGAGATAGCCGAGCCAGAAGAAGCTCCTCAAGAGGTCGAAGACGGCGGACAAGCAACCTTTGACGAGCTAACCGAGATTGACTTAGGAATGCCCGATAATCCAAGGCCGACCTACATCAGCTCACTCTTGTCAGAGGAAATGAAAGAGCAGATAATTGCTTTGCTGCATGAGTTCGTTGACTGCTTCACGTAGACATACAAAGAAATGCCTGGCCTATCCCCTGAAGTGGCCGTGCATAAACTAGCTATATCTCATGATGCTAAGCCAGTCAAACAAGCTCCTCGAAGAATGAGAAGGCAACTAGAAGAAAAGGTCATCGAGGAAACCAAGAAGCTCATCGATGCCGGCTTCGTCAGGGAAGAGAAATATGCGGATTTGATCGCATGCATAGTCCCAGTGAAGAAGAAAAATGGGCAGATTCGAGTTTATGTCGATTTCAGGGACCTCAACAAGGCATGTTCTAAAGACGACTTCCCGCTACCGGTCATGGAAATGATGGTCGATGACACCTCAAATTACAAGCTGTTCACTTTTATAGATGGCTCGTCTGGATATAATCAGATCAAGATGTCGCCTGAGGATGAGAAACACACGGCATTTAGAACCCCGATCGGAATATACTGCTACAAAGTGATGCCGTTCGGACTGAAGAATACAGGTGCTACATATCAAAGGGCAATGACCAATATCTTTGATGACCTAATCCATAAAGTCGTCGAATGCTATGTTGATGACCTGGTCGTCAAGACTAAAGCCAAGGCCGACCACGTCCAAGATCTTAGGACCGTTCTCACCAGACTGAGAGAATACGATCTGAAGATGAATCCTCTGAAGTGCGCTTTTGGCGTGCCATCGGGAAAATTCCTGGGCTTTATAGTCCGACATCGGGGGATCGAAGTTGACCCATCCAAGATAAAGGCCATCATGGAAATGCCCCTTCAGAAGGATCTGACGCAGCTGAGATCTTTTCAAGGAAAACTTGCTTATATACGATGGTTTATCTCAAATTTATCGGGGAGATGTAGGCCTTTCTCAAAGCTCATGAAGAAAGGAGCTCCTTTTGTCTGGGATGCCGAATGTCAAGAAGCGTTCGAAAGCATTAAACAGTACTTGTTGCGCCTTCCAGTACTGGCTGCTCCCATTCTAAATAAACCGTTTATTCTCTACACTGCCGCGCTAGATGAGTCACTCGGTGCACTCCTTGCCTAGAACAACGAGGAGGGAAAAGAAAATGCCCTCTACTAACTCAGTCGAACTCTAGTTGGGGCGGAACACAACTATTCCCCGATCGAAAAGCAATGCCTGGCCCTGATATTTGCTGTGAAGAAGCTGCGGCACTATCTGCTCGATCATCAGGTTATGCTGATCTCCAAGGTCGACCCGCTCAAACACTTGATGACCAAAGCAAGTCTAGCCGGTAGAATGTCGAGATGGGCTGTCATGCTACTTGAGTTTGACATAGTTTATACTCCTCAGAAAGCAGTAAAAGGGCAAGCTCTTGCGGAATTTCTCGCTGCTCATCCCATACCGGAAGGGTCACCGCTCAATTGCGAGTTACCCGATGAACAAATATTGCACCTCGAGGAGAGCGAGCCATGTTGTGAGCTCTACTTCGATGGGGCCTCATCAATAAGGACCTCCAGCAAATCAAGCGTCCCGGAGATAAAAGCAGGGATAGGATTGGTGTTCATCACGCCATCGATGGGAACCCTACAGTATTCTTTTGCTCTCACCGAGCCTCGAATAAACAATGAAGCGGAGTATGAAGCTCTGATAGCTGGTCTGGAGCTCGCCATAGAAATGGAAATCCTTCGGCTACGAGTTTACGGTGACTCGCAGCTTGTCGTCAACCAAGTAAGCGGCGATTATAAGATATACAAACCTGAGTTAGCTCGGTACAGAGGCCGAGTGGTGGAACTCATGAAACGGTTCACTCACATTGAACTAATGAGAGTCCCTAGAGCGTTGAATGGAAAGGCTGACGTACTCGCTTGCTTAGCCAAGGAGCTGGCTGATCCTGACATGGACAAAATTCTGATCACAGTCAGGAGCCGACAAATTCTACCCTCAGTCTCTCTACGAGAAGAGGAAAGCGTGGAACAGAAGAGCAGTCCTGCCGATGTAATGACCCCAAAATCTTTATACATTTGTATTATCCCTCTTCAAAAATATACCGTATTTATTTGTACTTGGTATTTTCCTCTTTCTATTAAATTTATTATTATTTTACTCCTAAATCTATTATGTATTTTTTTCTAGGTACAATTTCTTTTTCTTATATTTAAGTTTTTAACTTCTCATTCTTATTTTTTCCTTTCATAAATATTTAACCCAAATCCATTATTCTTATTCTCCATAGCCCATCTAAAAAGCCCATTTTCTTTTTAAGCAACATCATATATTTAATTCTAATTAAATATATGCATGAACAACCTTATAGCTCATTGGATAAGTCCTTGCATTGTTATTCCATAAGTCACATGTTCAAATCCCCATTCTTGCAATTATTTTTTATCATTTTTTTTATTCTTCTCATAACCTACAAATGAGACCTTTCATTTCCAAAATGAATGGTGACCTTTCATTTCTCTTTTAATTCTTATGTTAAATGCATATATTATTATACATAATTCACCATTACACCATCTTAATTGTCCTCCATCTTTTCCTTCCTCATATTTTTCTCTCTCTCATTTCTCCCTCTTCACCTAAAGTCCAAGAAGAAGAACATGAAGAACTCTTCAAGAAGGTCTCGCTAGTAACGCGAGGCTGTCGGCGGATAGACAAGCCCGGGGACAATACCGGCTTGTGTATGTAAGTCCCTTCTCTCTTTCCTTCCTCCATCTCTTTCTTTTTCTTTTTATATTTCTTTTGTTTTATATTACCATGAAAAACTTCACTTGACATATCATAGTTCATAAATAATTAATTAAATGGATATATATATAAATAATGAACACACAAACATACACACATATATTGTTTGTAAAGTCTTTTTCATTACTCCCAATTCACATGTTAAGATTTCATAGTGACCAATTAGGATTGCATGTTTGTTGTTTTATTTTAAATCACTTTATTTAAAATTTGTATATAAAAAAATGAAGTTACGAATAAATACCATGGTTTTCTCATTTCTCACATATGACATATCAATACCTTTAGTTTTAAAATAGTTTTTATAAATTAATTTTTAATTCTGAAAATTTCAGGAAATTTACATATGATAAAATATATTATTTTATACACGCTGTAAAATTTTTAGATCGAACCGCATGACGGTTTAGGAATTACATTGTTTTTATTCACTGATCGTAAAACAGAAAACTGCAATTATCGGTCAATTTCTAGGATACATAACTTGGTCTAACAATATCCAAATTGAGCAAACTCATGTGTTTTTGATATCTACATCGAATGAACTAGATTTTATTAGTTTTATATTTTTACTGAAAACCGACGTAAAATATAGAAAACTGTGTTACAATATTAAGTGACGGATCTGGACAGAATCTGTTCCGATTCGCACACTGTTTTTAAATTGGACATAACTCGAACACCCGATGTCCGTTTGTGACAAAATTTAGATGTGTAGATGCACCATTGATAGAACTATAATTTTCTGTATATTATATTACTTAGGAATGTATGAAACAACCTGATATAGGCTTTGCAATAGAATATATAGTTGCTGTCCAGAAATCTGAATTTCTGTTTTAAATGCTGATATTAAAATGATCATAACTAGAGCTTCAGAAATCCAAATCATATGAATCTTGGTGTTTTCGATAAGTACATCGAAATACCTACAATTTTCTAATAATTTTCGTAACCTGAAACCTGATACAAATTAACTCAAACTGCGTTTTAAAAATATGTGACGGTGCCGAATAGATTCTGATCTGTTTTGCGCGACGATACGAAAACATATATATCTCTCAAACCGGTAGTCATATTTAGGTAAAACTGGAACTCACGCATGCAAAACATTTAGAGCCATATTTCTGTTTATATTTCGTATTCGTTCAACTTGAATATGTTTCAAGTCAATCTATATTCTTTTATATTTCAACTCAAGATGAATACATGAATTCCAGAATCCAGTTAACAATCTACTTGACTGAACCGAACCATGGATATTCCTTTTACATGTTTCCCAGTATTCCATTTACATGACTCTACGGTTATAACCGTTTCCTGATATCATGGTTTCGGTCAGTCAGTTAATCAATCTTACAATCAATACAATTTTACAAGATAACAATACAAACAAGATATCGCGGGGTTTAAGGGGTAGATTGGTACGGAAGGTGTTAAAGGTGGCACGAGGTGGTCAGATTAAGACACCTAACATGAATACTGTTGCTGTTGTACCGTGGCATAACGGTTCCTTGTACTCTCCATTTGCCCTGATCTCTAGCATATAGAGATCCCCCTCGTATACACTGGCATCCTTCTGTACCAAGCTACAAACAACGGCGTTAAACAATATTCCATAATATTCAACAACATAATACTTTAGAAAATACTGCTACTCTGCCATTCTCATTCTTCTTTCCTTTGGGACTTACCAAGCGACCTGTTCGCTGACGACATTCTGTTTCTCTCTTCTTTGAATGTCGTCAGGTGATTTGGACCCGGCCGAGATTGAGCCATCGCAAGAAGACTTGGAGCAGTTTACTGAAGACCCTGCACTGTAGTTTCATTGTACACTTTTCCTTTCTGTACTTTTCATTTCCTGTTATACCACTGTTTAGGCATCTTTTATTTCAGTTGTATTTCCTTTCATGTATTGTACAAAGAATGTTAATAAATAAAAGTTGCTGTTCTTTTTTATACTCTTGTCTCTTGTGTAATATTTTTATATTGCTTAGCTACGCTTAGCGTATGTACTTCTGAGTACATACGTAGCGGACCTCGTCGCGTCCACTTCGCCGTACACTGGGAAGCGGGGCGTGACAGGTTTTGTTGGTGGCCCATGCAGGTCAGAGCTGTATGGAACCCTAAGCAATATAAAACACAAGAAGCAACAACTAAAACATTCTTTACAATTCATATTCCTCGAATCTTACTATTTCAAATTCTTTGAATCATATTCCTTGAACCTTATTCTTTGAATCTATCCCAACCCTATTCTTACTTTTCCTCAACTCTTTTCAAATCTTTCGCATTCTTTCGTTCTTTCATATATTTTTCATACATTATCAATAGTTCTATCACCAATCTTTTCTTGAATCTGTTACACTTTCCTTTTACAAATTTCGAGGACGAAATTATTTTTAAGGAGGGTAGAATGTAATGACCCCAAAATCTTTATACATTTGTATTATCCCTCTTCAAAAATATACCGTATTTATTTGTACTTGGTATTTTCCTCTTTCTATTAAATTTATTATTATTTTACTCCTAAATCTATTATGTATTTTTTTCTAGGTACAATTTCTTTTTCTTATATTTAAGTTTTTAACTTCTCATTCTTATTTTTTCCTTTCATAAATATTTAACCCAAATCCATTATTCTTATTCTCCATAGCCCATCTAAAAAGCCCATTTTCTTTTTAAGCAACATCATATATTTAATTCTAATTAAATATATGCATGAACAACCTTATAGCTCATTGGATAAGTCCTTGCATTGTTATTCCATAAGTCACATGTTCAAATCCCCATTCTTGCAATTATTTTTTATCATTTTTTTTATTCTTCTCATAACCTACAAATGAGACCTTTCATTTCCAAAATGAATGGTGACCTTTCATTTCTCTTTTAATTCTTATGTTAAATGCATATATTATTATACATAATTCACCATTACACCATCTTAATTGTCCTCCATCTTTTCCTTCCTCATATTTTTCTCTCTCTCATTTCTCCCTCTTCACCTAAAGTCCAAGAAGAAGAACATGAAGAACTCTTCAAGAAGGTCTCGCTAGTAACGCGAGGCTGTCGGCGGATAGACAAGCCCGGGGACAATACCGGCTTGTGTATGTAAGTCCCTTCTCTCTTTCCTTCCTCCATCTCTTTCTTTTTCTTTTTATATTTCTTTTGTTTTATATTACCATGAAAAACTTCACTTGACATATCATAGTTCATAAATAATTAATTAAATGGATATATATATAAATAATGAACACACAAACATACACACATATATTGTTTGTAAAGTCTTTTTCATTACTCCCAATTCACATGTTAAGATTTCATAGTGACCAATTAGGATTGCATGTTTCTTTTTAAGCAACATCATATATTTAATTCTAATTAAATATATGCATGAACAACCTTATAGCTCATTGGATAAGTCCTTGCATTGTTATTCCATAAGTCACATGTTCAAATCCCCATTCTTGCAATTATTTTTTATCATTTTTTTTATTCTTCTCATAACCTACAAATGAGACCTTTCATTTCCAAAATGAATGGTGACCTTTCATTTCTCTTTTAATTCTTATGTTAAATGCATATATTATTATACATAATTCACCATTACACCATCTTAATTGTCCTCCATCTTTTCCTTCCTCATATTTTTCTCTCTCTCATTTCTCCCTCTTCACCTAAAGTCCAAGAAGAAGAACATGAAGAACTCTTCAAGAAGGTCTCGCTAGTAACGCGAGGCTGTCGGCGGATAGACAAGCCCGGGGACAATACCGGCTTGTGTATGTAAGTCCCTTCTCTCTTTCCTTCCTCCATCTCTTTCTTTTTCTTTTTATATTTCTTTTGTTTTATATTACCATGAAAAACTTCACTTGACATATCATAGTTCATAAATAATTAATTAAATGGATATATATATAAATAATGAACACACAAACATACACACATATATTGTTTGTAAAGTCTTTTTCATTACTCCCAATTCACATGTTAAGATTTCATAGTGACCAATTAGGATTGCATGTTTGTTGTTTTATTTTAAATCACTTTATTTAAAATTTGTATATAAAAAAATGAAGTTACGAATAAATACCATGGTTTTCTCATTTCTCACATATGACATATCAATACCTTTAGTTTTAAAATAGTTTTTATAAATTAATTTTTAATTCTGAAAATTTCAGGAAATTTACATATGATAAAATATATTATTTTATACACGCTGTAAAATTTTTAGATCGAACCGCATGACGGTTTAGGAATTACATTGTTTTTATTCACTGATCGTAAAACAGAAAACTGCAATTATCGGTCAATTTCTAGGATACATAACTTGGTCTAACAATATCCAAATTGAGCAAACTCATGTGTTTTTGATATCTACATCGAATGAACTAGATTTTATTAGTTTTATATTTTTACTGAAAACCGACGTAAAATATAGAAAACTGTGTTACAATATTAAGTGACGGATCTGGACAGAATCTGTTCCGATTCGCACACTGTTTTTAAATTGGACATAACTCGAACACCCGATGTCCGTTTGTGACAAAATTTAGATGTGTAGATGCACCATTGATAGAACTATAATTTTCTGTATATTATATTACTTAGGAATGTATGAAACAACCTGATATAGGCTTTGCAATAGAATATATAGTTGCTGTCCAGAAATCTGAATTTCTGTTTTAAATGCTGATATTAAAATGATCATAACTAGAGCTTCAGAAATCCAAATCATGTGAATCTTGGTGTTTTCGATAAGTACATCGAAATACCTACAATTTTCTAATAATTTTCGTAACCTGAAACCTGATACAAATTAACTCAAACTGCGTTTTAAAAATATGTGACGGTGCCGAATAGATTCTGATCTGTTTTGCGCGACGATACGAAAACATATATATCTCTCAAACCGGTAGTCATATTTAGGTAAAACTGGAACTCACGCATGCAAAACATTTAGAGCCATATTTCTGTTTATATTTCGTATTCGTTCAACTTGAATATGTTTCAAGTCAATCTATATTCTTTTATATTTCAACTCAAGATGAATACATGAATTCCAGAATCCAGTTAACAATCTACTTGACTGAACCGAACCATGGATATTCCTTTTACATGTTTCCCAGTATTCCATTTACATGACTCTACGGTTATAACCGTTTCCTGATATCATGGTTTCGGTCAGTCAGTTAATCAATCTTACAATCAATACAATTTTACAAGATAACAATACAAACAAGACATCGCGGGGTTTAAGGGGTAGATTGGTACGGAAGGTGTTAAAGGTGGCACGAGGTGGTCAGATTAAGACACCTAACATGAATACTGTTGCTGTTGTACCGTGGCATAACGGTTCCTTGTACTCTCCATTTGCCCTGATCTCTAGCATATAGAGATCCCCCTCGTATACACTGGCATCCTTCTGTACCAAGCTACAAACAACGGCGTTAAACAATATTCCATAATATTCAACAACATAATACTTTAGAAAATACTGCTACTCTGCCATTCTCATTCTTCTTTCCTTTGGGACTTACCGAGCGACCTGTTCGCTGACGACATTCTGTTTCTCTCTTCTTTGAATGTCGTCAGGTGATTTGGACCCGGCCGAGATTGAGCCATCGCAAGAAGACTTGGAGCAGTTTACTGAAGACCCTGCACCGTAGTTTCATTGTACACTTTTCCTTTCTGTACTTTTCATTTCCTGTTATACCACTGTTTAGGCATCTTTTATTTCAGTTGTATTTCCTTTCATGTATTGTACAAAGAATGTTAATAAATAAAAGTTGCTGTTCTTTTTTATACTCTTGTCTCTTGTGTAATATTTTTATATTGCTTAGCTACGCTTAGCGTATGTACTTCTGAGTACATACGTAGCGGACCTCGTCGCGTCCACTTCGCCGTACACTGGGAAGCGGGGCGTGACAGCCGACGAAGCTTCGATCATCCAAGACGAGCCCGATTGGAGAGAACCCTTCATAGAGTACCTCCGATACGACAAGCTGCCTGAAGGAAAATCTGCAAGGATTCAGCTGAAGAAGAGAGCTCTCCGATACGTGTTTGTAAATGACACGCTATACCGCAGGTCATATGATCAATTCTGGCTCAGGTGCCTGTCATCGGCCGAAGCCCAAAAAGTTATGAAAGAAGTTCACTCAGGCGTCTGCGGGGCTCACCAGTCCGGCCCCAAAATGCGGCTTCAGATTAAACGGCTTGGATATTACTGGCCCACCATGATACGTGATTGCGGAGAGCATGCAAAGAAATGTTATATCTGCCAAATTCACGGTGATTTCATTCACAAGCACCCTAATCCGTTGCATCCTACGGTGGCGTCGTGGCCCTTCGATGTCTGGGGAACCGACATAGTTGGCCCAATTGATCCTCCGTCATCTAGAGGCCACCGGTTCATACTAGCCGCAACAGACTACTTCTCCAGATGGGGCTGAAGCTGTCCCGCTAAAAGATGTTGTTGGGGTCGAAAATTTCACCCCGGTTGACCAAGTCAAAGTCAAGGTCAACCCCAAGCCAAGTGGGCCCAAGCCGGATCAAGTGGGCTCATGCCCAGGTCGAGTCCGAACATGAAGCGGCCGACCCTCCTCCATGCCCAAAATGAAATCATGTAATAAATGATTTTTATGTAATTTTTTTATGCATGAATGGGCATAGAGCCAAATTTTTGTAAAGCCCATGGCTTATGTGCAAAATGAAATGGCACATGAGCCATAGGATGACCAAAATGCCATTTTTGTAATTCTCAAGGGGCTATATGTAAAGTGTATAGCCTATAAAGGCTAAGATAATGAAAATATCTCACAACTTTTTCTCTCTCCAAAAAAAATCCAGATCTGTGATCTTCTCCTTCCTCAAGGTTCTAAAACCTTCTTCTTTTTTTTGAATTAAATCAAGAGTTTTACTCTTCATTTTCAAAAACTAAATAGTTTTTCACCACAAAACCCACAAAGGGGAACTTGGATCTGCCATTAGATCTCGAAAAGGGGAGATCTTTAAATCTCACCCCCCTTTCTTCAAGATCCAGCCAAAAGAGGAGGAAGAAGGAGACCCATCTCCTAAAAATCCTATTTTGGGAAGATCCAGAGCTCAAGGGAGAAGCCCGTTTCAGCATCTCCAAAAACATCTTAAGAGTTTAACTCCCCTCCAATTTCTCTTTCGGGAGTTTAAATCCCATTTCTGAGGCTAAAAGCCCCTTTTTCTCGCCGGCGCCCAAGCGCCTAGCGTCCCAAGAGCTCAAGCGCCCAGCGCCTACGTGCCGGGCACGTGGTGCGCTAGCGCTCGAGCGCCCAGCGCCCACGTGCCGGGAACGTGGTGCTCTAGCACTCGAGCGCCTAGCGCTTAAGCGCCAGCGCCCATGTGTCGGACACGTGGTGCGCTCGCGCTGAAGCGCACATCGCTCAAGCGCCTGGCGTCCACGTGTCGGACACGTGGTGCTCTAGTGCTTGAGCGCACAGCGCTCAAGCGCCCAGCGTCCACGTGTCGGACACGTGGTGTGCTAGCGCTCAAGCGCGCAGCGCCCACGTGTCGGACACGTTAAGCGCACGGCGCTCGCGTGCTAGGAACGTGAGGCGCCGGCCCCACGCGTCCTTTAGGCGCTTTTCCCCTTTTTATATATATGTATACATGTATATATATAGATACTCACACACTCCACAACACCGTCCCTCTAAAAAAATTTGGGCCGGGACGCTGCCCCGCACCCCGCAAGGGGCTGCTAGCCCCCTTAACTCCCAGCCTGCTATCCGGGTAGCGGGCCCCCCTTGAAAACTCTGCGGGGCCCCCGACATATCCAAAACTCCTCCAAAACACAACACTGCACATTGAGTTCGCATGACCAGTTTAACCCGTCAATCGGAGCTTCTCTCGCTCCAAATGCGAGGGGTAATTAATGGTAGCTTAGTCCGCGGCTGCCGGAGATTCGGATCCCCACAATCAATAAACCCCCGCCTAACCTAGGCAGGGGGAATCTGTAATGCGTCTGAGAATTGCGCGCGTATTCCCATCTCAATGGGTTGACGAAAACACCCTACAGATTCTGGCACGCCCGGTGGGACTTTGTCTCTCCTCCCATATTTCGGGTTAAACATTCATGCGAACTCAATCAATATGCATACCCATATCTATACTAAAATAATGCCTTTTCATGCAGGTTTCAAGCAATCACTTTTTAACAATGTCTCCAAAGATGAACTCAGCTCTCAGCACGGCTCCCGTCTTCTACACGATGAAGATAGACTCCAGGACGGTCCTTCCGGCCAGTCTCGGGCGATAATGGGAGGAGCCGCCGCTACCATTTGGCTCTATTCTGTTCGTGTCAGCTAACGCCATTCCTGCACCTCAAGCTCCGGTAACCGACAAACCGGTCTCGAAAGGCAAGAGGCCAAATGTGGTGGTCTCGAGGGCGCCCCAACCCAAAAGCAAATCCGTTTCCGAAAGTCTCTCCGTCGCTCCAGCAGGGGGCAAGGCCATTAACGTCAACAAAGCAACGGGGCATTTCGAGCAAACTCCAACGGTACCCTCGACAACTGCTCGATCGGGTGCCTTCTCTAAGCTCCCCGCCAATGATAAAGAGACAGCTAGACATATGGTCCACACTGTCTATATGGTGGGCACGTGCAGCAAGAGCAAGGAATGGGCCACTACATCTCAAATTCAATCTGGTATGAATATAGCTGCTACATTCCAAGACCAGTCTCCTCTGGAAGGTAATGAAGACCCTTCCAGTGAAGCTGATAAGCAGGGAGAGCCCTTAGTTCATGAGGAGCCGGGCTCGGAAAGCGAAAATGAGCCAACTTTCCATCCTAAGACCGCAGAGCAGCAACTTCTCCAGGAGCTCCGAAAGCAGCTCCGAAACAAAGACAAAGAGATGGCCAAGCTCTACTTAAAAATTGACGACTTGACAAACGTTGTCTTACGGCTCACGGCCCAACTTGCCTCTCAGCCGCCCAATCAAGCGCAGGGCTCTGCTCATGAACCGGAAAACGGTGTCCTGAGGCAGCCGACGCCTACTCCCTCGAATCCAAAGGTGGGCGAGCTGCATGAAAGTCGGCCGCATCCTATCTCGGGAAATGTCTTGGCGGCCGATGACAGCAACCCGCTAACTCAAGATCAAATCATGGATTTGGTTGCCAACAAAGTCAAAACATTGGTAGCCGAAGCCGGAGAGCAAAAAGATGCCAGCAGTAGCGGGAGACCATATCCTGCTCGGTATGATCTTGTGGAGTTTCCCACTAGCTATGTCGTCCCCAAATTTGAAAGGTTCGATAGGACGGGAAATGCGAACCGGCACATTGCCCAATTTAAAGCATCATGCGCAAATACTGGGGGCAATGATGCGCTCCTTCTCCGTCAGTTTGTTAATAGCTTGACGGATGTTGCTTTCGATTGGTATGAAAGCATACCAGATGACTCGATCACGGCGTTCGCTCAAATAGAATCCATGTTCAAGCAAAGGTTCATGAGTGTCAGCGATAAAATCACCATTGCCGACCTCGTAAGGACAGAGCCAAAGAACAACGAAAGCAACATGGATTTTATAGTCCGATGGCGCAATCTCTCTGTCAAATGTGAACTGCCGTTGGAGCAAGACCAATCCGTCAGTCTTCTTATAGAAAATCTGAAGGACTGGATGAAACCTTTCCTGTGCACCGCAGGCCTTAAAACATTCCAAGAGCTGACTAAAAAGGTCCAAACGTTGGAACGCTCAAAGCCCGATTCCGCTCAGGATCTTCAGTTCACAAACAGACCGAAACCTTGGAGGGACGACAACCGAAAAGGCGGAAGTTCTAATAGCACCGATTCTCTAAATAAGCAGAGAGCGGGTGGAGGAAAAACTAACAAATCTCGAGAGCCTACTTTGGAGGAAAGAAGAAATAAGGTCTACTCATTCCGAAGGGACAAGGTCGACAAAATTTTTAAAGATGCTCTGAAGAATGGCCTGCGGCTACCAGAACCAAAAAGGCTAAGTGAAGCGAACAGAACTGATCATCCCAACTTTTGCCCATACCACCGAGTGCTGGGACACACTATTGAAGACTGTTGCATCTTCAAGGATTGGGTCGAGAAACAATACAAGGCGGGAGAAATATCATTGTCCCCTGGCGTGTTAACAAATAATCAAGCTGCAACCGCCAATTTCATAAAAACGGAGACCGAAGTCCTTCAGGGACCTGATTCTCTCAGACATCTGCCTTTCTCTAAAAAGAGCGGACCAAGGCAACAAGCTAAGAGCCAAGCGAGCCACATTGCCAATGAAGAAGCAATAGACGGGTACACAACCCATACGGTCTATATGATGGAGCTCAGAGGAGCAAGTCCTCCTACGCCTTATAACCATGACAATGACGCGGTTGTTGCCATCCAACATCGGCCCGATCCAAATGATGAAGAGCTCGCTCAGGCCATTGAGCCAAAGGAACCCGTGGTTCATGCTGAATCAAGTTCAGGCGGTAGGGATGACCCCGTTGTCATACCCGGAACTGTAGAACAAGCATTATTCCTATGGCTTCAAAGGCAACTTCAGGACAGGGATGAGAAGATGGCCAAGGTCCATTCTAAAGTCGAAGAGCTGGCAAATGTCGTGGCGGATCTCACGACCCAAGTTGCCCGATTGCAATTACAGCAAAATCAAATTTTGTTTCGTGAGCTGGGGATTGATATCCGGAAGCAGCCGACCGATGCTCCCTCCAGCCCGAGAGCGGAACATCTTTGTGAAAAACGAACGCAATCAGCCTCCAGTCCCTCCGATACGTACACTGAACGTGGTAAGCGGACAGTAGGCGAACCAAAGACTTATCGTCCTCAGGGTCCAGCATCAGTAAGGGCACCTATTCCAATGGAGAGAAAGAAGAAAGTATACTCCTTCAGGAGGGATAAAGTCGGCGAAATATTCATGGACGCCTTGAACAACGGTCTTCAACTGTCTATTCCAAAGAGGCCACATGAGATGAACATGACTGGCAATCCCATATACTGCCCATATCACAGAATGGTGGGTCATACCATTGAAGACTGCTATGTTTTTAAAGATTGGGTGGAGAACTAATACAAACTCGGGAAAGCCTCACAGTCGTCAGATGTACCGACAAGTCACAGAACTACGATCATCAACATAGCCCCGCCAAGATCAAAATTCGAAGAGCTGGGGTAAGCAAACCACTGACTACCACGTCGTTAAACTGGGAACAATCGACCACCACGTCATTAAACTGGGAACAGTCGACCTCTAAGTCGTTAAACTGGGAATGTAAAAAATATATATATATATATATATATGTAAATAAACAAAAAAAATGTGTAAATAAAAGAAAAATAAAGAAAAGCCAAAATGTTGGGGCAACTCGCAATAAAAATCAGCGAGTAAAATAAAGATGAAAATAAATCCGAAATGATAGGGCAACCGCGAATAATAGCCGAAATGATGGGGCAATCACGACCTTCGCGATAAGAAAAGATGAAATGATAGAGCAATCGCGGTAAAAAAAACAAACCAGCGAATGATGAGTCGCTCCTGGTACTATATTCCAGTGCAGTGATGCAGACGCCAACCAAAATCCAATTTCTCAAAATTCTCCCGGCCCTACGGTTGGTCCCTCAGTTGACTACCGTATACAATCTACGGGCTCAAATAATTCTCATCATACCCATGCCCCACCGTAATCACCAGTTACGCGGCTGGTCTCCGCCCTTGGAATTATGGTCCATTGGGAAAACCCACTCATGTGTCCTCACGATGCATGAGGAGAACAAACCTTCGTGGGATCCTTACGACTCACAAGGGAAACACACTTGGGAGTCCTTACGACTCCTAAGGAGAAAATACATCTACGGGATCCTTACGACCTGTAAGGAGAAAATGCTTTTATGGGACCTTTACGGCCCATAAAATTGAAAAGCCTTATGTGATAGGGATCCAAACCTGTCACCTATGCCATCGCTCCCCAATCCCCAAATGGTGAATGATGAGTCGCTCCTGGTACCATATTCCAGTGCAGCGATGCAGACGCTAACCAAACCCAAACTCTCAAATGGCGAATGAGGAGTTGCTCCTGGTACCATATTCCAGTGCAGCGATGTAGACGCCAACCAAATTCCAAATCCGATACCCCAACGGCGAATGATGAGTCGCTCCTGGTACCATGTTCCCGTGCAGCGATGCAGACGCCAACAAAGTCCCAAAATTTTTCCGGCCCTACGGTCTGGATCATACATCCTAGAAAACCGTATACAATCCATGGGCGTAAAACAATCCCAATCTCTCCCAAGTCCTACCGGTGAGACCACATTCAAAGTCCCACAAAAAATAATAAAGTAAAAATAAAAAAAAATAAAAAAAGGGTATGTCCACAAGTAAAATGGGCACGGATGAAAACCCGAAAGGGCTCCGTGAGTAAAAACAGCAGGACTGCCGGCGAGTTTGTGGAAACCCGAAAGGGCGCAAACTTGTGAAAAAGAGATGAAATGCACTCGCAAAGTCCTTTCGACTCTGTGAGCAGAAAATTCCCGCGTGAGATCCTTACGACTCACAAAGGAGCAACACACTTAGGGTTCCACACGACTCCTAAGGAGAAAATACACCTACGGGATCCTTACGACCCGTAAGAAGAAAATACTTTGTGAGACCCTTACGGCTCACAAAATTGAAAAGTCTTAGGAGATAGGGACCTAAAACCTGTCTCCTAAGCCATCGCTTTCCAATAAGCAAGCGCAAATGATGATTCGCTCCTGGTACCATATTCCAGTGTAGCACAGTTGTCGACAGAAAACCAATTCCCAAATCCTCTCATGACAGATGATGATTCGCTCTCGGTACCATATTCCAGTGTAGCGATGCTGATGTCAACTCAAATCAAACAAATCAAACCAACCAATTCCAGCAGACATTCCGTCTCGGGGAAACGTCCAACAGCGACACTCCGTAACGGGAAAACGTCCAACAGCGACACTCCGTAATGGGGAAACGTCAAGCAGACACTCCGTCTCGGGGACACGTCAACCAGCGACACTCCGTAATGGGGAAACGTCCAACAGCGACACTCCGTAACGGGGAAACGTCAAGTAGACACTCCGTCTCGGGGACACGTCAACCAGCGACACTCTGCATCGGGGAAACGTCCAACACAGACACTCCGCATCAGGGAAACGTCCAACAATGACACTCCGTAACGGGGAAACGTCAAGCAGACACTCCGTGCCGGGGACACATCAACCGGCCGACACTCCGCCTCGGGGAAACGTCAAGCAGACACTCCGTGCTGGGGGCACGTCGACAACAGACACTCCGCCTCGGGAAAACGTCGACCAGCGACACTCTGCATCGAGGAGCATCGGGGAAACGTCCAACACAGACACTCCGCATCAGGGAAACGTCCAACAACGACTCTCCGTTTCGGGGAAACGTCCAACACGACACTCCGTCTCGGGGAAACGTCCAACACAGACACTCCGTGCCAGGGACACGTCGACCAACGACACTCTGGGCCGGGGGCTCGTTTACCAAATCACTCCGGGCCAGAGAAACGTCTACCACAGACACTCCATCTCGGAGACGCGTTAAGCGTCGACCGTCTATGTCATATAAAGGGCAGTGCATCCCAAAAAGTGGGAACCAAAACAAGTCGCCTCCACGTGAAAGAAGATCCATCAATCTCATGCACATGACCCACATATGCTGTGTGCATTTATTGATGGGGGGCACTTTGTTGGGGTCGAAAATTTCACCCCGGTTGACCAAGTCAAAGTCAAGGTCAACCCCAAGCCAAGTAGGCCCAAGCCGGATCAAGTGGGCTCATGCCCAGGTCGAGTCCGAACATGAAGCGGACGGTCCTCCTCCATGCCCAAAATGAAATCATGTAATAAATGATTTATATGTAATTTTTTACGCATGAATGGGTATAGAGCCAAATTTTTGTAAAGCCCATGGTTTATGTGCAAAAAGAAATGGCATATGAGCCATGAGATGGCCAAAATGGCATTTTTGTAAAGCCCAAGGGGCTATTTGTAAAGTGTATAGCCTATAAAGGCCAAGAATATCTCACAAATTTTTCTTTCTCCAAAAAAAAAATCCAAATCTGTGATCTTCTCTTTCCTCAAGGTTCGAAAACCTTCTTCTTTTTTTGAATTAAATCAAGAGTTTTACTCTTTATTTTCCAAAACTAAATAGTTTTTCACCACAAAACCCACAAAGGGGAACTTGGATCTGCCATTAGATCTAAAAAAAGGGGAGATCTTTAAAGCTCACCCCCCTTTCTTCAAGATCCAGCCAAAAGAGGAGGAAGAAGGAGACCAGTCTCCTAAAAATCCCAGTTTGGGAAGATCCAGAGCTCAAGGGAGAAGCCGTTTCAACATCTCCCAAAACATCTTAGGAGTTTAACTCCCCTCTAATTTCTCTTTCGGGAGTTTAAATCCCATTTCTGGGGCTAAAAGCCTTTTTTCCTCGCCGGCGTCCAAGCGCCCAGCGCCCCAAGCGCTTAAGCGCCCAGCGCCCACGTGCCGGGCACATGGTGCGCTCGAGCGCCCAGCGCCCACGTGCCGGGCAAGTGGTGCGCTCGAGCGCCCAGCGCCCACGTGCCGGGCACATGATGCGCTAGCGCTCGAGCGCCTAGCGCTCAGCGCCCATGTGTCGGACACGTGGTGTGCTAGCGCTTAAGCGCACAGCGCCTAAGCGCACAGCGCCCAAGTGTCGGACACGTGGTGCGCGAGTGCTCAAGCGCCCAGCGCCCAGCGCCCACGTGTCGGACATGTTAAGCGCACGGCGCTCGCATGCTAGGCACGTGAGGCGCTGGCCCCACGTGTCCTTTGGGCGCTTTTCCCCCTTTTATATATATATGTATACATGTATATATATAAATACTCACACACTCCACAACACCGTCCCTCTAAAAAAATTTGGGCCGGGACACTGCCCCATCACCCCGCAAGGGGGCTGCTAGCCCCCTTGACCCCCAACTCGCTATCCGGGTAGCGGGACTCCCGTGAAAACTCTGCGGGGCCCCCGACATATCCAAAACCCCTCCAAAACACAACACTGCATATTGAGTTCGCATGACCAGTTTAACCCGTCAATCGGAGGTTCTCTCGCTCCAAATGCGAGGGGTAATTAACGGCAGCTTAGTCCGCGGCTGCCGGAGATTCGGATCCCCACAATCAATAAACCCCCGCCTAACCTAGGCAGGGGGAATCTGTAATGCGCCTGACAAGCGCGCGCGTATTCCCATCTCAATGGGGTGACGAAAAACACCCTACTGATGTCAAGACAGATGATATTCTGACATTCTTCCAGCATAATATTCTATACCGCTTCGGTATACCAAGAAGAATCATTTCTGACAACGGGCCTTCTTTCAAGAGTTTCAAAGTCTCAAGGTTCGCTACTCAGCACAAGATAGACTGGAGATATTCCTCCATCTATAATCCAAGAGCCAATGGGTTAGCCGAAGCCTTCAATAAGACTCTATGCAAGCTCCTGAGGAAAAATGCTTTAGCCAACAAGAGAGACTGGAATCTCAAACTTCACGAGGCGTTGTGGGCATATCGTACCACGCACCGTACTCCAACTCAGTCCACTCCATATTTATTGCTCTTCGGAGTGGAGGCCGTCCTCCCCCTCGAAGTCGAAGTTCCAAGCTTAAGAATGGTCGTTCAGCACGAGTTAACGGAGGAGGAAAATGTGCTCCTTTGGCTTGATGAGCTCGACGCCCTCGAAGAAAAGAGGCTCGCTGTGCAGCAAAATCTGGAGCTATACTGATCCCAAATGTCACGGGCATATGACAAGATAACCCGTCTCCGCGCTTTCAAGAAAGGTGAATTGGTGTTGGTCCTCAAAAGACCGATCATCCCCAATCAACATGCTAAGGGAAAATTCGAGCCAAACTGGGAAAGACCATACGTCATCGAGAAAGTGTTCGACGGAGGATCCTACCAACTAATAAGTGCCGAGGGAGAAAGGCCCATGCCACCCATCAATAGCCGATATCTCAAGAAATACTACGCGTGAATGCTCCAAGTCGCAGGCGAATTGAGCACACCAGCCCTACGGTCTGGATAATACATCCTGCAAAACCGTATACAATCCACGGGCGTAAACGACTTCTATCTCTCCCAAATCCTGCCGGTGGGACTACTTTTGAAGTCCCACCAGCGGCAAAAAAAAAACGGTATGTCCACAAGCGAAATGGGCACGGTTGATAACCCGAAAAGGCGCCGTGAGTAAAAACAGCAGGACTACCGGCGAGTTTGTGAAAACCCGAAAGGACGCAAACTCGTGAAAAAAGATGAAATACACTCGCAAAGTCCTCTCGACCTTGTGAGGAGAAAATCCCTGTGTGAGATCCTTACGACTAACAAAAGAGCAACACACTTAGGAATTCTCACGATTCCTAAGGAGAACATACACCTGCGAGATCCTCTCGACTCGTAGGGAGAAAATGCTTTTATGAGACCCTTACGGCTCATAAAATTGAAAAGTCTTAGATGATAGGGACCTAAACCTGTCTCCTAAGACATCGCTCCCCAATGGGAAATGGCAAATGATGAGTCGCTCCTGGCGTTACGCTTCAGTGTTAGCGGTGCTGATGCCGACCCAAAAACCAAATCCCAAGTCTTTTCGGGGCAAATGATGAGTTGCTCCTGGCATTATTCCAGTGCAGCAATGCTGATGCCAAACAAGATCCAAATTCCAAGTCCCCAAACGGCGAATGATGAGTCGCTCCTAATATCATATTCCAGTGCAGCGATGCAGACGCCAACCAAAATCCAATTTCTCAAAATTCTCCCAGCCCTACAGTTAGTCCCCAAATTGACTACCGTATACAATCCACGGGCTCAAATAATTCTCATCATACCCATACCCCACTGCAATCACCAGTCCAGCGGCCGGTCTTCGCCTTTGGACTTATGCTCCATTTTGGAAGACCTACTCATGTGTCCTCACGATACATGAGGAGAACCAACTTACGGGATCCTCACGACTTGTAAGAAAACACCTTCGTGGGATCCTTACGACTCACAAAGGAAAAAACACACTTAGGAGTCCCCACGACTCCTAAGGAGAAAGTGCACCTGCGAGATCCTTTCGACTCGTAGGGAGAAAATGCTTTTATGGGACCTTTACGGCTCATAAAATTGAAAAGCCTTAGGTGATAGGGACCTAAACCTGTCTCCTAAGCCACCGCTTCCCAGCAGGAAAGGGCAAATGATGAATTGCTCCTAGCACATGTGCTTTAGTGTTAGCAACGCTGATGCCTATCCTAACCCCAAAATTCCAAACTCCAATCCAGATGACCTCTAAGTCGTTAAACTGGGAACAGATGACCTCTAAGTCGTTAAACTTGGAATAGATGACCCCTAAGTCGTTAAACTAGAAACGAGGGAGATCCCTAAATCCACTCATGGCAGATGATGATTCACTCCTGGTATCATATACCAGTGTAGCGATGCTGATGTCAACCCAATTCACATCAAATCAGCAAGACAACCACCGACCGTCCACGTCGCTAAAGTGGCAGCATCGACTGTCCAAGTCGCTAAAAGGGCAGCATCGACCGTCCAAATCGCAAAAAGGGCAGCATCGACCGTCCAAGTCGCAAAAAGGGCAGCATCGACCGTCCACGTCGCTAAAGGGGTAGCATCGACCGTCCAAGTCGCTAAAAGGGGCAGCACCGACCGTCCAAGTCGCTAAAAGGGCAGCATCGACCGTTTACGTCGCTAAAAGGGCAGCACCGACCGTCCATGTCATAAAAAGGGCAGTGCCAGCTTCCCAAAAAGCGGGAACCAAATCAAGTCGTCTCCACGTGAAAGAAGATCCATCAATTTCATGCACACGACCCACATATGCTGTGTGCATTTATTGATGGGGGGCAATTTGTTGGGGTAAAAATTTACACCCCGGTTGACCAAGTCAAAATCAAAGTCAACCCCAAGCCAGGTGGGCCCAAGCCCAGGCCAAGTGGGCCAATGCCCGGAGCGAGCCCGAACATGAAGCGGCCGGCCTCCCCCCATGCTAAAATAAAAATTTTGTAATAAATAATTTTGTTGTATTTCTTGTATTTTTATTTTATGAATAAATGTAAGAAAATGGGCATAAAGCCAAATTTTTGTAAAGCCTATGGCTTATGTGCAAAAAGAAATAGCACATGAGGCATGGGATGGGCAAAATGCCATTTTGTAAAGCCCAAGGGGCTATATGTAAAATGTATAGCCTATAAAGGCAAGGATAATGAAAATATCCCAACAACTTTTTCTCTCTCCCAAAACAAATCCAGATCTGTGATCTTCTCCTTCCTCAAGGTTCAAAACCTTCTTCTTTCTTTTGAATAAAATCAACTGTTTTACTCTTCTTTTTCCAAAACTAAATAGTTTTTCACCACAAAACCCACAAAGGGGAACTTAGATCTTCCGTTAGATCTTAAAAGGGGAGATTTTTAAATTTCACCCCCTTTCTCCAAGATCCGGCCAAACGACAGGAAGAAAAAGGAGACCCATCTCCAGAAGCCCCACCTTGGGGAAGATCCAGGGCTCAAGGGGAGAAGCCCTCTTCATCAGCTTCAAAATATCCTTGGAGTTTAACACCTTATATATATATATATACATACAGAATAATAAGTGTTCCTTTCTGAGAGTACAACTCCCATTGCAGGGACCAAGCCCCTTTTGCCTCCCGAGTGCGCCCAGAGCGCCAGCGCCCTTGCGCTCAAAGAGCT
The DNA here is from genome assembly GCA_030015575.1 of Agapanthus africanus. Lineage (NCBI taxonomy): Eukaryota > Viridiplantae > Streptophyta > Magnoliopsida > Asparagales > Amaryllidaceae > Agapanthus > Agapanthus africanus. Next base: position 967,657,309 of record CM057338.1, read on the forward strand.
AGCGTCCGAGCGCCCATGTGCCTGGCATGTGGGGCGCGAGCGCCCAGAGCGCCATGTGCCTGACACGTGGGGCGCTAGCGCTCTTGCGCTCAGAGCACTAGCGCCCAAACCGCTAGCGCCCGAGCGTCCACGTGCCTGACACGTGAGGCGCTAGTGCTCAAAACGCTAGCGCCCTTGCGCCAGAGCGTTAGCACCCGGGCGCCTTCTCCCACGCATCCTTTGGATGCCCTTTCCCTTTTTTTCTATATACATATGTATATATACACACACATACACACATACTCCACGACACTGTCCCTGTTAGAAAAAAAATTTAACGGGGCGCCGTCCCGCACCTCGCAAGGGAGCTGCTAGCCTTCTTGACCCCCAGCCCGCTACCCGGGTAGCAGGACCCCCGTAAAAACTCTGCGGGGCCCCCGATATATCCAAAACCCTTTCAAAACACAACACACGTACACTGCACATTGAGTTCGCATGACCAGTTCAACCTGTCAATCGGAGGTTCCCTCGCTCCAAAGGCGAGGGGTAATTAACGGCAGCTTAGTCCGCGGCTGCCAGAGATTCGGATCCCCACAATCAATAAACCCCAGTCTACCCTAGGCAGGGGGAATCTGTAGCAGGAGGAATCTGTAATGCGCCTGACAAGCGCACGCATATTCCCATCTCAATGGGGTGACGAAAAACACCCTACAGTAATGATCTAAGTACAGTGGGAACTCACATGAGACAAATGGTAATCTCAGGTCTAAAGACTAACCTGTACTCATGTCATCTGAGAACCGCTATCTGACGATAGGTATAATACCATCTATAGGTTCTCGGTGTGTCCGTCCAGTGTACTCACCCCCAATGAGCACCTGTATACAATTTTAGGTGATCACACTAATGGCTGTGGGACTAACCACCGCCCCTCGTCGGGGTTTAGAAACGTATACACAAGTCTACTCTGGAATATCGATACCCGGTCTCGATACTCCTATGACTTGGGACATTTAACAATGTACTTATGGACTATCCAGCCCCCATAAGTATGATCGCCATCATAACGCTAGTAGTCAAGCAAAATCCTGCGGGTTTTATCAACATGTTTTGGCCATATATGATATCGAGTATAACATAGATACATGTTAAGATAAAGACAAACCAAAATAGTATACTACTGTAACGAGTCTTTATCAATGTGTATAAGTAATATAAAGCAGCAAGAAAAACAAATACACATGTTTAGATAAAGACAACTCAAATAGTATACTATACAACTGAGCAAGATTGACATGTACATACATATCCCTAGCATCCTATACAACACAGGCCTCTAGGGCATACATATCCAACAGAAACATGGGCCTGAATCACGATTAGTAACAATATCATGAAATCACGAAATATACTGTTCCAGCTCGGTATCACAGCAACACATAATCACTTAATATACCGGTAAAGGGACTCCTGAGATTCCGTTGATCGAACTCACACTCAAACTACTCCAAATCCCGCGGTTTATATCAAATACCGATCATGAATTTAAATACTATTCACTCCATGATAAGTCTACATGAAAATTGTGGATAGGGTCTCCATCAAGCATGTCTCGACCGGTATCTAAGATAAGTGGACAGTCCTTGATGTATTATCTATGACACTAATATAAATGATTCCATACCAGTCCCATAATAGTTATATTTAAACTTATATATGTCCCATAGACGTCGACAATGTAATAACTAAATGGTTCCGCTGATTGTGTACAAATACATGTCACTTCCACTGTTCAATCACGCTTTTACACTAATATACTTGCCACAATCCAATCACTAACACTTATCATTCGGTAATGTAAAACGGTCACTAGGATATGAATGTATATGGTCACTTTTCAATGAGGGTATAACAGTTACATGATATGATAAGAATGCAATCACATACGATACGAATAAAATATGGGCAGCTGGTGTCATATAACTTGCAAAATTCACTATAAATTACACGTGTAGAATTGAGCAAAACAATATAAAAAGAATATGAAGTATAATTGATTATATAAGCAGTAAAATTGGCTTCATATCAATAAGATTTCTGATTAAGGAATTATGTTCATTTTAGAATGGGTATAAGCTGCTAGAATTCCAGTTTCAGAATTGGAATTGCAACTTCAAGCGCAGTTTTCATTAGTTTGTGATCAGATTCAGGGAGCGCTACAGTTGAATAAAATCTATTCCTATCAGTTAGGTTTCCAACACAATAGACAGGTCAATAATAGCCATTATATACGGGGAGATATGTTCAGTTTAAAGTCAGTGTGTATAAACTGTCACTGCAGGACATGTCGATAATCTAAAATACTTTTAAAATAGCAAACGGTACTTAAATTAAATATAACCAACCCATTTGTTATCTAACTTAATCATCTACACAATGATATAGGGCTCCTTGTATTTTCAGATGTGTACATATATGTATAGGTGTCTCAAAATCAGGCATCGATAGAAATTACTGCTCTGGACTGCAGTCCAGAGCCGTATTTCTATCCCATTTTCATTAGTGTAACATATTAATATCTAGTAACTAATTATATAGGGATGTATATTATTCCGTTGGCTTCGATACGAGCCCTGGAACACCACGATATGATTTATTGGTAATTTATTATGAATTTAATATGGAGATAGGTTCAGTAAATTCCAGTTTTGACTTCATCTCTTGGGGACGTCACTTCTTGTGTGAAACTACATTATTTTGAATCCAAATTTCTCCATGAAGTTAGTTGACAGTAAAGGGATCCATTGACCACAAATTCTGTCATTTTCAAGTAGGTTTCAGTCTAGAGTTTCATATTGAATACTTAGCATACTACACCGGTATCTTATCTTATCTGAACAATTTCACGAGATTTCGATATATATATAGCCTCTGGTTCTAAATTCAAAGCCAAGTAATCTCGTATTAGTTTTAAACGATGACGGGCGCCAGAATAATTCGCACAATTACAACTACTCGTATATAATTTCAAAATTTTATATCCGGCAAATAATCATGATTGAAATTGCTTAGTGATTATTTCATCACGAACTAAGGCGTGCTAGATTCAAAAAGTGGAATTTTTGTCATTTTCATTTGATGGTTCTTAGCAATTTTGTGTCATGCTCATTAGATAACTACTACAGTTCATAGCTTGCATTACGGTTTAGCTCGTAGTTAATAGCTGGCCACAATAATCAAGCAACTTTAATCTTCTATGTTGGTTGATTGGGTTCATTCTATGATAGATTCTAGCAAGGCAAAAAGGAGGCGTGTCTTGTTGGAAATCAGCTAAGGAATTCATGACGGTGATCAGGTGGGTGACACGGACTCTGATGATGAGGACGAGGATGAGGACGATGACGATCTCAGCACCGAGTCATGATGGGCATTTTCAAGCCGAGAGGAACATTTTGAGGGGAGGCTCAACTTTTGGAGTAGTGCTGATCATGTATTTGTGCACTACCTATGCTAGATGTTATTTTCATTTAAGCTTGAATCTGTACTTAACCGCTTATGGCGGGATGTTTTTACACCGATGTGATGAATGACTTATTTTATGTTGATTTTCTGCTTGTGAATGTACTTTGTGTTGTAATCATTAAACCCTTATTAATGATATTTTAATATGGGTTCTTGTTTTTCATCCATACACTATATAAAACGTGTAGAACAACTTGAACGGAATGGATTATTCGTAGGATGCAGTACGAAAATGTCCGTGAATTTGAAAAACAAGAACCTATCCTAATGGATCCACCCCATATATATGTGTGTGTTGTGCTTGTATTTTGAGATGGTGATAAAGGTTATTGACCAAGTCAACATCTTTTATGATGCTCTTTATAGCAATTAAATTGTCTTAATTGCTTTTCTCCATTATTCATTTTGATTGCAATAAACTTCTCATATATTTCAAGGCTTATTTCTTGAAAACACACTCCTGATTTCGCCTAATTTTTGAAAAATTACTTGAGCTTTTATTCTTACCCAATACCTACTTGTACTTAAATTTCGTTGCCTCTAAACCCTCTGCCGTTAACCCTTAACCAAAAGACATATATGCCCTTCTCTTAAAATAAAATAATACATTTTTTTTGACACTGGTCTGTAAGCCCTAACCTAAACACACAACACACAAGCACACAACACACACGCATCCAGAAGATCTACGAATTTGAGCTGAAAGCGTTAATTTGTGGCCACTTACTCTCTGGGGTTTCTGGGGTTCGAACACCGCACTCTTCAGAAAATGCCTTACTTTTGTTTATTAAAGCAACAAAAGCTGTCCATTGACCTTAAAAATAAAAAATAAAGTTGCCACAATTTGAGAACCAGGGACCCGCTCCAATTCAAGCAAGGGTACCTGCCCCAGTTTACTCAAAGTTTTATATTTCAATTTATATTATTTCAATGTTTCCACCTTTGTTTCAGCTAATGTCTCAATTATCGGCAGCATTGCTATAATTCCCATCATGAAATCACTTGTTTTCAATTCCGGATTTATCTCAAGAAACATTTCATAAAACGCTTCTTCTCAATCCATAACATCATTTGAAGAGTTTGGTGTAAACAAAGTTGAAACTCTAATTCATACAAGCATTTAATCAACCATTAGGTGAGATAACACAAAGTTCACGTCCCAGCTCTTGCAAGCATTTCATCAAACACTGGGTGACAAATAGAAATATCTACATTCATAAAAATATCTACATTCATAAAATGGTCAATACATTGTCATTATACACACAAAGTTTACATCCAAAACCACAAAGATTACATTCATACCACAAACAAAAGCTTACATCGAAAAATTCACTTTCAGATTAGCACTATCACATGGAGAAAAAATCAAAATGAAAACTAAGTTTAATCATAATGTAATCAAAGTTGGTTCCCTAAACAAAGAAAAAGCCTACGTATTTAGCTCGAATCGATTGAACACACTCAAAGAAATGGATACGCTTATTAAAGAAGAAGAAGGAATGGGTGAGGTTTTTAATTTGAGGTGAAGAACAGTAAACGAGAAAAAGAGGAAGAGATGGCTCAATATTTAGAAGAGGGGCAGAATTGGAAGAAAAATGAACAAATAAGATCACGTGTCATACTGGAGACCTATTTTCCTTTGTTTTTTCTCACAATTTAATTGCATTAAAGCATAAGTTAATAGAATTAAAACATAATGTATCTAGGAACTACAGAAAATAAAGTATTGGGTTTTTTAGAGTAATAGAAAATGTACAAGGTTGTTGGGAATTAGGCCAAACAACAAGGTGTTTTCAAAAAATAAACCTTATTTCAAAGCTTTTTCATATTAGTATATAATATAACACATATCTTGTATTTTCCTAATGAAGAAGCAAGTCCTAAAATCATAATATACAGAAGATAAATTTCTTCACTCCTCTTCTCTATTTTTCTTTTTATCAAATCCATCTCTCTATTCTAATTGTGATGCCAGAGCTATAGTTTTAAAGCTGTTCATAAGTTATTTGAATGCACGGTTATTTGCCGCGACCGTTGAATCCTGTGTTGGGACTTGTCCATCCGGTCAACATCACCAAGAGAGACGTGAAACTACTTTTAGGGACAGAGCATTCTTTGCTCGTCTTGATCTCCATCACAAAACCACGATAATCAATTTCCTTCTCATTTAATTCTTTTTTCCACAAAGTATTTAGATTTGTGGTTAATTTGTTTAATTATAATTTAATAGTATCTTTATTCATTTTTTCCAGCACTTGGTGACCCACAATTGTTACAGGTAAATTTCAATCTAATGCATCTACTCCAAGTGTGGCATGCAGACTGTTTGTAGAAATGCCTAGCTTAATATTCCTGGGTTTTAAACCATACTTTTTTGCGTTTTGCAGTCTGTTTATATTTTGTTAGCGAAGAATTTAGTGATGAAGAATGACTTAGATGGGAGTTAGAAATTGCCGTCGTCCTTGGACTTTTTCAGGTATAGCCTGAGTTAAGAAATTGTATAATGAGGCGCTGGAAGTATGAAGGGGCCCGATTTTTAGGGGTGTGTCTCATATCTGTTTGCACACCGAGAGCCATTGGTGTGGGTTAACGATAGATTATGTATAGCGTTTGTGTTTTCTTGTATTGAAGCACACACAATCATCAAACTAACGCCATGAGACGCATTTAAAATCTTGTAACGAAGTTCATAGTTGAATACCTACACATTTGGGTTTGGATTTTGATTTTGGTGGATGAAACCACAATGTGAAAGCTTTTTCTTGTTTTTTGGTTATTTTTTGGCTTCTGTGGTGGCAAGCTAACTATTTCCTTAACTCAAATCAAAGAGTTTCCTCTCAAATGTTTTTTTTTTCCTTTTTTGGTAAATGATAGATATCATCCCACATGCCAACAGTTTGTTTGGTTTGGTATTCTTATCCTCACAGCCCTTTGTCTGTTTTGACAGAAAGCGAGGGAAAACAGAAGAATGAAAGATGATATGGCAGTTACCGAATATAGTCCAAAAGCGTAAGTTGATCAATCTATATTCAACTTCCAACTTCATATTTATATCAGTCACATTTGGCTTAAATTTCAACATGGAACTACCTTGATCACATTTGAATAATACAGACTGCATTTAGCCATTTGGTGTGGATTCTCTTGATTATGACATAGTCTCTAGATCAACATGCAAGTTTATAGAATAATACAAAGTGCTCAAAAAAATAAATCATCATCACATAGACAATATTCATTAGTTTGACCGTTAACACCGCATATTGTATGACACAAAAGACATTTATGTGCATATACGTTTGAATCAAAGATTTAATCAATAGATATATATCCACCAAAACTATGTAAAATAATATCCAAGGTTACCTACACCGATACACAACAATTGCCTTTTATCTTATTTTATATCATCATTGTATTCACCGTTCGCTTATTTCTAATGAAAGTTATGGGCCTTGTTGCTTTCAAAAGATAATGAAACAAGGACAGTTACCTTATTATTCTCTAATGACACGAACAATTGTCTCCTTCTGGAGAAACTGTTGAGTAAACTGTAGAATTTTTACTCCTGTCAGAAAGAAAATTCAGTTTATCCAGTGACTTGAATACTAAAATGGAACCTACTGCACTGAGAAATTTATAAGGAAGGAATTACCTTCAACCTTCAAAACCTGTAACTTTTCGAGTTGGCATAGAACATTCCCTTATGAACTTGATTAGTGATTAATACAAACTTATCTATTTTCTGATTGATGCTTTGCAGTATTTGTCTGCTTACATGTATTAGATGTGAAGATTTTAAATTGGTTAGCCTTATAATTATGTGTTTATCGATGGTTACAGAGCATAGGAAAGCCGGTACCTGATACTTATCTCTTTTTTCTTCTTGATGAATTCTTATCTTCTTATCCCCGGCCCCAAAGCATACGAAATCAAATACATTTCTTCTACTCTAAAGCCTGCGGTCGAGACCTAAAACTTGAGACATGGTTCGAGAACAGCTAACAGCCAAGCACAGATACATCTTTCTTCTACTATTTTAATTTTGTGGTAAGTTAATTATTTGTTATGTTTTCCTTCTGCATGCTTTTTTGCTCTTACCATTTAGCTTTTATTTAGGATCTAAACCAAACATTACCTGTTTGCTATATAAAATAGTCACTGTTTAGCCTCAAAATTGTAGTCTGTCATCTCTAGGTATAAAATGTTGCAGGGTCTAGATGACATGATTGCATCTGTCAAGCTCCACTTTACCTGAAAGCTTAGTCAAAGAGTTATGTGAGAACAATGTATATCAAGCTTAAGCCGTTGGTTTTAAACCACGTAGAAAGTCCTCTAGCAGAATAATTTACTAAGAAAAACAATGTATATAGGGGCAAATAAATACATTTTAAAAATTGACAATATGAGGTTTGAACCAATTAAACACCTTTTGATATATGATGCTCTAATACCATTATAAAACCCCTTCCACAGCACCAATTCTCCAATGTTATGGGGAGATTTAAGTGACATATTTTTGTATTCTCAGCCTCCTCATCCAAGCCTTTTTCTATCTTAATGAGATCGGTTATGAAGCAACGCTGGCAAAGGGTTATGTCTGGTTGTCGACTTGATATCAACCCACTCCAAATAAACGCCAAAATTTTGGATCAAAAAACCATGATAATAGAACGGCTTGTCATGGTCCTAAATGACCAATTGGCATCCTTCAGATTCTCTTAGATTATTGAAAAGTTTAAAGAAGATGAAAATATGATATATTAATTTGTCACATGAAAGTATGTTCAACTGTAGCGCACAAGTATAGCTAAGAGCGAAATGGAACATATTCCTAACATATTTTCATATTCAAACCGAAATTTCAAATTCTAGGTGTGTGTGCATGAACTCATACTGGGAAAAATATAAGCAAAAGATTCAAAGAAAACAAGGGGCTCTAGTGTTCCTATTTGCAGTAGTATGAGGTGAAACATGTCCCCAATTGTCCACAAAACTTACAAGATACAATTAATATAACAACAACTTATATGGTTCTGCTGCAGTTACAACTATAAACCTTCACAAAAACCACAACATAGAACAAAAGAGAAGTAACAAATGATGAACAGAGCAGAAAACCAAGAAGCTAGCTACAAGTTTGTTCCACGGATTCAAATCTTACTTTTTCCCAAAAAAGTTACAACAAAAAAGAACATTTCTGAATGAAAACCAAATCGCCAAAAGATCAAGAGGGAAATTTGCAAAAAACCCCTTATCATAGTCACCCTTTACTCTAAGAACCCTGTCCTTGTGAGAACAGCATCCCTCAATTTGCATTGGTCTCTTCCCTTGAGAGTTCTCCCTGCTCCTTCACAGACCGAGAATGAAGAAACCTGGCTCCTTGCTAGTTTCTTAGCAATCCATTCATGTGGAGGAACTCTACTACCAGTATCATCAAATTCATCACTGGCATTGCCGTTGCTGTTAGAACCCTTCGACGAGCTCTTGTTCCCATAAATTTTGGACCAGTCAGGGATCATAACAGGAATAGACTTTCTAAGGTTTGCGCTCTTTTCTTTTTCTGCATTGACATTGGACCTTATGACATTATTGTTAGAAAATTGATCTTTTGCTCTTCTGATAGTAATATCTCTCTCTTCAATTTTCTCCTTTAAAATAGACCAAACCTCTTCTTCCTTAAAATCCTCACCAGCCATATATATAATTTTAACTCAAAAATCAAGAGTTGAGATTTTGGAGGTTTTTTTGAGTTGGATTTCTCTTCAAATGCATGGAAATGAAAATTGAGAGCCTATAGATGTAGGAAACTGTGTGTATCTCTGAGATGGGCAAGAATTGAATGCATGGAGATGAAATGTGTTTATTTTGAAATTACTAAAACAGATTGAAACTTGATTGAACTAAAGCTACCAAATGAGAGATTGAGAACTTTCAGAAAACCAGAGAGAGAGAGAGAGAGAGAGAGAGAGAGAGAGAGGCAATCTCTTTATAGAAATAGTTTTCTTAGGTACCAATGAGCGATAGCTCAATTGGTATGGGCACTTCCCTCTTGGAGTGAGTGCGGGGTTCGAACCCAGGAACCCAGGAAAGGAAGTTGTCACAAATTAATGCTTTCGGGGCAAATTTATGGATCCCCTGGGTGCATGCGTGTTGTGTGCTTGTGTGCGATGTGTGTGTGGGTGTGTTTGTGTGTGTTGTGTGAATAGGTTAGGACTTCCAGGTCAATGCAAAGAAAAAAATTTGCTTGCTTCAGGTGATTGGAACTGAAGAGCATTGAGATGTGTGGAGAAGTCTCAGGTTTTTTGTGCTCCCTTGGCTTCTAGTTCTGAAAGATTGGCTGTCATTTTAAAGTTTTAATACTCTCATGGCATTTCTTTTTCCTTTTTATTTTTATTTATGATATGCGCTTTACTTCACTACCAGCTTTTCTTATTTCATATTATTCTACTATGAACTTGATATTTTGCTATTACTATTTTATACCTAGAAATTAGGACTGCCACCTTAGGAACTGTTTGAATATGTTATCCTGCCAACAACTTGATATTTGTTATACTTTTTCATACCTGTAAATTATAACTCTTGAACTTCTATTAAAACTCACAGTGTAGACATTGTGACAAAATTATCGAATGCGGAGTTGAGAAGTTATCACATGATAATACATTGAGATCAAAGTTTTGAACCAATATTCAACAAAAGTGGAGCATGCAATCCAATAGATTACAAAGAATAGCATTGTGACAACTCTGATATTTTCCCCTCCTATTTGTAATTGTAGGAATATGGCAAATGGTAAATGAAAGGAGTGGACCAATGCATAGCTTTGAAGCATGATGGGAGTTGAGAAGAGCAAAAAGAAATGATGTTTTGGCTGCTTGATATCAAAGGAGAGAGAAGGAGAGAGAGACAAATGTATGCCTTAATTGAATGTTCTCTTGCTTTGATGTGTATATTAGTGACTTCTTATCTGAGATTTTTGTAAAGTACCATGTGTTTTATTTTTGGGTGAATTGTCAAAACCCCAAGGCAGGTTTACCCGCAGACCAAAACCCCATGGCCCAGAAGCTCTTGTCAAAAAACCCCTTAAATTTTTTTCAGTTGTCAAAAACCTTCTGCCTGCGGTATCTGTATAGTTGCATGCCATATTTAGTTATTATGCAATATCTATGCAGTTGCATATGATATGTATGACTTATTTAAATATAGCAGGCAACTATAGATATATTGCATGAAAATTTTACCGGAGGTTTTTGACAATCACTTCGAGGCCAGAGTTTTTTTGTCAGCGGGAAAATTTGCTTGGGTTTTTTTGACAGTTACCTTTTTTTTCATTCCTTCTTCTTAGTATTCACTGTTTGAAATCAATAGAAAGTTGTAGATACACTACTTGTTTGGATGTAGCTTCTGCAAGAGATACTGTAATTGTATTTACAAATTTTATGTTGCATCTAAACATGTAATGTGACGGGGGAAAGAGGTTTTAGGAGGCTTTTTCGTCATGTGGCGTTAAAAAACTATATCCTCCACCATTTTTTCCAACTATCAGCACCGGCCCCTCTTGCTCTACATTATCTAATATGTCGGTACACCAAATTTTAGGTGATTCTAATACTTTTTCACCGTTAATTTAGTGAGTGCAAAATTAATGGTTTCACCAGTATAAAGTTGGCTTGTCCCTACGATTCAGAAAAACAGTAGAGGCTACATTAGATTGCTCTTATGATTACCACCGTAGGGGCACTGTTTGCTCCTAAGGTGCACACCGTAGGGGTATTTCTATAGAAAAAAAAATTAACTTTTGTGGCAAACTTAAGTTGCCCTTACGGTACCGGCAGAGAAATCCCTACTGTGGAAACCGTAGGGACAATGTCGGGGTTTATTTTAGCAAAAAAATAAAACAGAAATTGCTTCTCCAATCCAAGGCTGCACGAAAAATACCCCTAACCCTCGCTCGTTGCCGTCTCCTCCATTGTCCATCATCTCCACCGCTCCCACGATCAAGGCCGTCGCCTCCCAATTGAACGTTGAGCCCCCTCCTTTGCAACAACGTCGATCCTCTCCTAATCGACTTGCTCGAGCCCCCTTGCCAACACCCCTACTCTGCAACAACACCGACCCCTTCCTCCAGTAGCGACTCCCCTCGCCGAGTCCCCTCCTCCAACGTCGAGCCCCCTCCTCCTCTATAGTGCGTTGATCCCCAACCTCCTCCTCTAGGACTGAGACCCCATTGATCCTCCTCCACAACACCGAAGCCTCGCCTCTTCTTCACAACTGATCAAGACCCCACCACCTTCTCGACATTGTCGATCCCCTACCTTCTCACTATACAACTCCGAGCCCTTCACAGTGAAGTAAATTTTTGTTCTTTAAAGAATTTTTTAGAAAAAATGTTATTTTTAGCTTTTTAAATTATTTAGTTTTGAATGTTAAGTTTAATTTGTTAATAATTAGTTGAAGATCTTGAGATTGGGAGGTATGTGGTAGGGTTGATATTTGTAAAGGGTGGTGATGATGAAGATTAATTAGTTTAATGTAACATATGTTGTAGGGTTGAAGTTTGTAAAGGGATGGAGCGTTTGGTTGTGGTGGATTCTTTAATTGGGATTGGGGCAATTTTGATAGAGTAAACTTCTCTTAAAATTTGTAAAGTGGTTAAGATTATTTTATTTTTCCCCCTTCTAAAGTACATTATAAAGTTGTTTAACTATAAGAAAATGTTTCTTTTTTCGTTGGTGATGCTATCATGCATGATTAGAATTGGAAGGGGATTCTTATAGCTTGCAAATTTGTTGAAAAATCCTATTGTGATGCAAACTCCTATGAATTTATTAGAAATCGAACTTAAAACCAAACCCAAAATCTAAATCCAAAATGTTAAACTTGATTAAGAAAACCCTTAACTGTAAAAACTTTACCCTAAACTAAAAACTTCAAAATCTTGAAATTAAAACGTAAACGTAAATCTAATCCAAATTAAATCTTAAACTAAGTGTATGATGCTCGATGATAATTTTAAATTTTCATATTCTCATCGATAATCATGTGTAAGAATCAAAACAGGACGTAGTCCCGTCTTGCAATTATATGCGTACAGTTTTTGTCATGACATAAAACCACGTGAAGGTTGTTAATATCGAGCGTTAATCGTTCGTATCTGACATCCATCTCATAGTTTATGTGATGAGAAGACTAGTCGCACTATAACCGATAGATTTGTCTAGTGTCGACAAGTTAGGAATTTATAAAGCAAATAAATGTATTCACTTGTGCTTTCATTCGTTTCGAGTTATTTCTTCGGTATCTTTCCGTTGGTTCTCCATGTACAAAGATAAATTAGATATTCATTTCAATGTTGTTTCACAACATTGAAATGATTATCTATTCTATTACAGTGTACTCAGAGAACAGTGATGAGATGCTGCCGAAATTTTCTCGAAACGGATGAAACCACAAGCGAATGGGTGTCTGCTCTATACATTCTTAATGGGATAGAAGCCTTACCCCCGACAGCCGTTGTAATATCTTAAAATGTGTGATGTTGACTCGGATTATCATGCCCCACTTCCCAGTGTACGGTAAGGAGGCGCGACAAGGTCCTCTACGTATTTACTCCGAAGTAAACACGCTAAGTGTATCTAAGAAATATAAAGTAAAATGTACACAAGAGACATGCATATAAATGAATAACAACTTTTATTTATTTAACAATTCTTTACAAGTACAACCGGAAATGTAAATACAGAAATAGAAAGCAATGCCTAAACAATGGCATAACTGAAATGAAAAGTATATACAAGTGCCTATAACTCTGGGTCGGTGGCAAACTGCTCCAAATTCTCAGTACTGGGCTCGATCTCTAGTAAGTCCGATCCACCTGACAACATTCCAAAAAAAGAAGAAAATGAATGTCGTTAGCGAACAATCGCTCGGTAAGTCCCAAAGATAGGTGGAGATAGAATAGACAGAAAGAGAGTATAACTAGTAATGTTTAATTATAATATTAACGCAGTTGTTTGTAGCTTGGTACAAAATATACCAGTGTATACGAGAGGAGTCCCACTATTCCGGAAACTAAGATATACGGAGCACAAGGAACCGTTAAGCCACGGTACAACATCAATGGATATTCAGGTTAGGTGTATTAAAGTGACCGTCTTGTGCCACTTCTAACACATTCCGTACCAGTCTACTCCTTAAAATCCTCATAATGTATTTCGTATTGATTTGTATTGTTTTGTGTGATAGATTGTAAGGCTTGCCGAAACCATGATATCATATAAATGGAATGGATATAAATGGATAGACATGTAAACAGTATATATCCATGGTTCGGTTAAGTCGAGATAGATTGATATAGATTGATTTCTGGTGTAGACAGATTCATGTTGAATTGTAGTTTATACTTGAATTATATTCAAGTTAGATTAATTTCAAATTTGAGCGTGATTCGAACTGAGTCAGACTTTTAAACAAAAATTGAAGTATTGATTTAGTTTTTAGTGTTATCGGTAACTGCTGCACATGTACAGCAGGATTTGTGTCTTTTTTCAAGACAATAACCGTGTTGATAACACCGTTGTTAGATTGTCTATCTTAGATAGGCAAGCACCCATATTCTCCGGCTCCCTAAGGCTCAAGAGAACTGGTCCCGCTTAAACCTATATTTACTATGTTCCTTATTGTAATTTAGTATAACTTGAGGGGGTTTTATGTAAAAATGGTTTTAATATATTTTCAAAATACACCTTAAGTATTTAATTATCGTCTTTAGGATTTCCATAGATGTATATTTTGTAAAAGTGAAATTTTCTAGTGAGTAGAACCTAGATTTCATTGTATATGGTATTTTAGTGTAATATTGATATTGTATTGAATTGTAATGGTAGTTTCATGAAATTGTGATTTCTTTGATTTAGAAAACATGAAATATTTATATAATATATTTTAAAATAGATATTTTGATAATAGTTATAAATATATATATTTAATAAAAATATTTTTTTTTGTAGAAATCTCATTTTCTTAAAAATTGCATCAAAAATTCCATCGAGATCGAATGTACCGTTAGGAGGTCTGCATCTCGCTCTACTAGGTCCGAGAATATACGATAACCCGCACCTTCCTGATCGGGGTTCACAAAATGGGTTGTAGAGGCACAATTACAAGGAATTTAATTAACACACTTTTTAAAAAAACGGTTTTTGAATGTTTAAGGTATTTATTCATAATCTCGTATTTTCCCATAAACTAGAGTCCCAAAATTCATCGTGATATGTCAAACATATGTGTTGTGATGAGGTAGGTCATTACCTTATGAGTTATCTAAAGGTAATACGGTTATATTGAACAATTATAAGTGATATGTAACATGATGATATTTTACTGTAAAAGTGAAATAAAAATTGCAACATGGATTATTTTGAGATAAAACTTGTTCTAATGTGTTTATTTATGTTTGTTAAATATTATGAGAGAATATGGTATTTTATTATTATAAAAAAATGGAGTTTTTGAAGAAAAACGAATTGGAAGTCGGAATAACTCCACTTCCGACGAGTTTTCGAAATAAATTGTTTTAGAATAGAGATAGAGGAGGGGAAAGGGGACTTACTGGTTATTAAGAAATAAGGGAGAAGGAGGAAGCTTTCAGAACCGCCGTGGTGTCGTTTCGTCGCCGGAATCTTTCCGAAACGTCGTTGGAACTTTGCTTCTTGCTAACTCCACTTGTACAACCTGGGAGTTGGAAATTTTAGAGAGTTTTTGTAATGAAATTCTGAATGAGGAGGGATGAAATGTGGTGTTGTATTTATAGGGAAAATTAGGCTTTAGGGTAATGAAGAATAGAATTAAAATGTGCATTAAAATGTGAATTAATGCCAATTTTTAATTCTCTGGAAATGTGCAGAGAAATCAAACAGCATAGAAGTAGTGGGGGGAGTCCAAGGGATTTAGAGTTAAAAATTGGGGACCATCCCCTACGGAGGGCCCGGCGGTGCCGGCCGTAGGCTCTATCTCGTCGGTCCAATACCGGTGAGAGGGGTTGGGATCTTCGCCACGTGTCCCCATCGTTTCAACTAGCCTATTGCACATGTTTATTTTCTGTGTAACTTTTCATTTTACGTGCAGTGCACGTACAAACTTTTGAGCTTCTAAAAGTTTAAAAGAAAAATTATCAAAAAATAATATGGCTGGGGTGATTCGAACACATGAGCTATGTCACAGCAGTGCAAGGCTGTACCAATGAGCTACAAGTGCTTTCTTGCTATTCAAAAGCAATTCAAATACTTATAGTATACACAGGATTGCAAATACTCTATTTGTACATTAATTTTTAAACAAATTTCTGTACACTGAAAACGGAGATGTTACATTCTACCCTCCTTACAAAAATTTCGTCCTCGAAATTTTCAATTATTTTAAGGACTAATTTACAAACAATTGAGGGTATCTTGCACGCATATCGTCCTCTCTTTCCCAGGTTGATTCTCCTGGTGAATCTTTTCTCCGCATCACTCGAACCCAGTTTGCTTACTTGTTCCGAAGTGACTCCACCTCTCTATCCAGGTTTTCAACAGGTTTTTGCTCACAAGATAAGTCTGCCTGTACAGTGAGCTCGGAGTGATCAAGAATATGATTGGGGTCAATCGCATACCTTCTGAGTTGGGATATATGGAACACATTGTGCACTCCTTCCAATGATGGTAGAAGTGCCAAGCGATAGCCACATCTTTGACTCGTTCGAGTATGTCGAACGGTCAAATATATCTTGGACTGAGCTTACCGCGTCTTCCAAAACGAATCACTCCATGGTTTGGAGATATCTTCAAAAAGACATGATCGCCGGAAACCGGGAAGACAAAACGTCTTGCCTGAATTTGGGGGTAGATGCTATTTGGATTTATCCGTCCACCTCTCCAAAGATACCAAGTTGATTTATGACACCGTGTATCGGAGGTTTGGATAGATGCGGCCGTTGTAGCAGACTTCGTCAGATTCCCCCTCGTTTGCGAGGGGTTTTTGATTGTGGGGATGCTCTTCCCTGCAGGCGCAGGCCCCTGCAGTTAATTAGGTTACCGCGTAGCGATAACCACTTTCTTCTGCTCCAGAAGGTCACTTCGTGTCGTGTGTGTTTGTTTTATTCTTGGTTGCCCATAGATTGTATACGGAGACTAATTTGTGTTGTCGCCCATAGGGCAAGGATTAATCCAAATCCGTATTTTCTTAGATTTGGGTTTGGTTTGATTTAAGGATCGTTAACCTCGTTTGAGATCAAGATCAACTTAAATGTTTGTTAAGGATATGTTAGTCTATGTTTTAGACTAAGATCTACTTAACGGGGGTTCAACATCATTTTGATCAAATGAAAGAGCATTTGGGCTCTATGGTTTTAGTTTAGGGACGTTACGATCCATTGGGTTTAAGGACATCATAGTCCATGTAGTTTTAGTTTAGGGACATTGCGGTCCATTGGGTTTAAGGACATCATAGTCCATGTAGTTTAGTTTAGGGACGTTGCGGTCCATTGGGTTTAAGGACATCATAGTCCATGGAGTTTAGTTTAGGGATGTTGCGGTCCATAGGGTTTAAGGACATTATAGTCCATGGAGTTTTGGCTCATCAGTTTGAGGGTGTGCCAAGAGTTATTGGTTATTGGGACCCTCCACCTCTCTGAAGACATTGAAGGATTACGACATATATCAGAGGCATGGAGAGATGTACTCTTGAACCAGATTCCAAATCGAGGAGTTATCAGTTCTGAGCATAGAGGCTCGGTTTGTTTAGAGATTTAATCTCAGAAGGAACTTAACCAATTTGAGGTTGGAGTTGGTTCCTTATAGCGTTAAACACTAATATAGCTTTAGTGCTCACGTGCTCCCACGTGATGCTTTAAGGCAGTGTTAAACACTGAAAGACGAAGGCGCTCACGTGTGGCACGTGAGACTCTAAAGCAGTGTTGAACACTGGAATTTGGGATTGCTCACGTGTTGCATGAGATGCTCATGAAAGTTGGCGCTGTTTCTTTGGCGTTATTCCCTTGTTCCTTTCATAAATGCTAAGCCCTATTGAGGGTCACGTGGGATCACGTGCGACGCCCCCAAAATGGGAACTATCTTGGGTTTATTCCCTTTTTCTTTTGGAATTGCTAAGCACTTTTTGGAGGGTCACGTGGGGACACGTGGGGCGCCAAAAATGGTAACTGTCTTTGGGTTTATACCCTTTTTTTGGAAGTGCTAAGCACTTTTAGGGGTCACATGGGATCACGTGAGGCGCCAAAAATGGTAACTTTCTTTGGGTTTATACCCTTTTTTGGAAGTGCTAAGCACTTTTAGGGGGTCACGTGGGGATACGTGAGGCGTCCCATGGTAACTGTCTTTAGATTTATACCCTTTTTCTTTTAGAAGTGCTAAGCACTTTTAGGGGGTCACGTGGGGACACATGACCTGATCTCAGTTGTTATCTTTTGTTTTATCAAGGATGCTCACATGGGAGTACGTGATATGCCATCATCATGCAGGATGCTAATCTTTTTACGTGCATGGAGATCTTGAGTTTTGAGACTTTCAAGCCCGTTGTTTTATAAGAATTAAATTCTTATATAAGGTTAAACCCTAGTTTTATTTAGAGGAATTAGATTCCTATATGTTCTTGTAAGAATTAAATTCTTTGAACTTAGTTCTTTCCCCTAGGTTTGAATCCACATAACAGAATCTCCCTGATGAGAATTAAATTCTCAACTTGTGGGGAGATCTGCTTCTGCAGATCTCAACCAGAGGAAGAACTAAGTTCTTTTGAAAGAGTTAAACTCTTGTGGAGGAGAAGAAGAATTAAGATATTCTCTATGTTTTGTTCCTTCTTACCTATGGTTTTTTCTTTTCTTTGAGGAGATCTTCTTCTCTCTAGAAAATTAAATTCTCTTTTCTTTTAAACTTATCAGGGGGTTTTCTCTCTGTTTCTTCTCTTCCCCCTCTGTGTCTCGAGTCCTTTATATAGCAGAGGTAAGTTTGTTGATTTTTTTTTAAAGGAAATCTCTCATTAAGAGATTTTTGATTGATTCGGGGATTTTATCCACCGTTGGATCTTTGATCCAGGGACTCCTGTTTTACAGAAGACATTTTCTTGTTTTTAACAAGATTGGGAAAATATTTTCCCATACGGAGCTTATTCTGTATCTTGGTGATTGGATTTTTGATCCAACGGTGCTCTGATTTACAGAGCACAATCTTTCTTGTTTAGAAAGATTAGGGGAAATATTTCCAAAATAGGGTTCTAATCCTTTTATTTAGAATTTAATTTTATCGGCTCAGAAGGCATTTAGAAACCCTTACGTGCAGCACGTGACTCCACGAAGTCAAGTCCAACAAAGAGCATCACGTGCTGATACGTGAGTTTCTTTTTTGCCAATTATTTGTTTTTTAAGAAGGCGCCTATATACCTTGTATACAGGTGCTCACGTGCTTGCACATGAGGCTCCGTTTTAGCTATATTTGTTAAGCGCAATGCCTATAATCTCGGCTTCAAAGCGCATCACGTGTGGGCACGTGATACTCCATTTAGGGAATTTTCCTATTGCTTTTTTACTTATTATTTGTTTTTTATAAGAGAACAAATGCTCCCACAGAGTTGTTCTCACGTGGCTTGTATGTGAGTGCAACGCTGTCACCTTTACAGCCGTCGGATCGCCTAGGGGAACGGGGAGGTGAACCGCTCTTGTCATGTCTTACAAAATGCAAGGGTTTGGTCCCTAGGAAGACACTTTTTTTCATCTTCTTCATTCTTTATTTTATTTGAGAATTTAATTCTCCTCTTCAGAGCTTAGTTCTCTGCCATTGCAATTCCAGGGTTAAACTCTCATGATTGGCGAGCCGTCATACTGATTTTGCGGGGTCCATTATTTTTGCAATCAATGGTCCCATGGAATAAACTTCTTGTCGTTTTCTTCTGCTTTACACACACACACACACACGTATAAGTTGCATTAATAGTTTTTCTTCCATTTATTTCAGGAACAATGGCTTCTCTTCCTTACTTTCTTTTTACTCGCTCAGACGCTGCTTTTCCACAATCTCCGTCGGACGAAGAAGCAATGGCGATAATCAGGGCCCATGACAGGGACTGTACCAGTTTGCTCTTATGGGGAACCTGGTATGGACATATCATCCGGGGCCGCCACAGCTTTATTTGCGAAGTGCCAACGGAGCCTCTTCGCCCAATTTCGCCGATGGAGCGTCCACATACTTCTTTTGCGGTGGAGGCGGCTGATTGGACTCCTATAGGCCGGCTTGAGCCGTCGACAACTGGAATACCCAACCAGCCTTTGCCGGCCATAGACATCTTGGGGTGTCGCATTTGTCAGGGTGAAGCCCAACCCTGGGGACAAATTTATAAGATACGGCTTACCCCTCGCCACCCAACGGGCTATCTTTCCTGGGCTCGATATGTTCTGTCCGCCCATCGTGCGTGATTGCAGAAGGTCGGGCTCTATCAGGCGGTGTATGCGTCCATTTTTCATTATCAGTCCCTTCATGTCTGGTGGGTTAAGGCTTTTGTGAACCAGTGGAATCTTCCCACCAACACCTTCTTGCTAGGGGATCGCGAGGTCTCTATTTCATTGGAAGAGTTTCGCGAGGTTTCGGGACTACCAATTAGGGGAGAGCATTATGAAGAGTTGTTGCCTCCTGATGAGTATGTGTTTGAGACGATGCCGGCTTCGCTTGGCGGCTTGACGACTGAAAATTCCGCCCGCCATAAGTACTCTAGCTTAATCAAGGTTTTGGTTATTTTTGAGAAACTGTTAGCGGCGTCGGAAGGTCATGGCGTCACTTTTGAGAGCTTCATTGCCTGCTTTATCCACGAAGATGCTTTGTCCAAGACGGCTCCAAAGTTTGTGAACATTAACGACCCTTTTGGGTTTGGGCTAAATCAATTGTCGACAAAAGAAGAAGATTTACCGCAGTTTTATATCCTAATCTTGTCGGCCGTGTCCTTTGATTTGATTGCGGCTCCCGGCATGGACGAAGAGACCATCTTTATCGGTTTTATCAGCCTTTGGCTTAGCTGGTTCGCCATTCCAACGCATCGTCGCTTCATGAGAGCTTCGGTCATCTATCCTGCTCATCGCGTGGCTGAAGAGACACGACTGGCCATGGGTATCGCGGGGCTATCACACTTATACCATGGGCTGAGCGCTGCGGCTAATACTTCGACCCCGGGTGTAGATGTTGTGAGTTTCTCCCTCCACTACTTCACGTCGTGGATCGAGATGCATGTATTGGGGGCGTTCGCAGCGCATCGGATGCCATATTTCTACGACGCTTACACCTTCCCGCGGCTCATGAGGTTGGTGGATGCTTCTGCTCCTGATCCAACTCAGCTAGGGGCCCTTCGTGTGTTGCTTAACCCGTATACTAACGAAGGTGGGATGGTATTCAACGACTGAATCCTCTCTGCTCCTTCGGGACCTGTTCAACAGCTATTCAATTTATCGAAAGGGGGAGCACCATCCTTAAATCCTAAGGAAATTATGCACTTGTATTCGATTAGGTCGGATTATTTGGTGTTATTTGGTGTTCCGTCGAAATGATACGGCTCTTTTCATGCGGTATAATCCGCACCGCTTTGCTCGGTAATTGGGTTATAACCAGTGTGTTCCCTTCGAGGCATTTTTGGTGGAGCCCAACTCGTCTCTGGGAGTTGTTCATGACATCATCCATCACTTCATGCGGCTGAACACCGGCTCTCGTTTCGTGATCCCCAAGGCCGACTATATTCCAAGGTGTGGGGTCCTTCGTAGGTTGGTATCGCCATCGGGTCGGTCCTGTCATTGCCGAGAAAATGTGGGCACTCTTTGAGTATAGAACTTCAGCTCCAACCCTAGTCACCAGCGCTCCGCTGCGACTGCGGTCAGTCATTCGCCTTCTTTTAAGGGACAGCGGTCCGGTACTTATTCCGAAAACCGCATAAGCAGAATCGACTCCTTACACTGCTAGGATGCCAGTGCGCACTAGGGCTCAAGCAAAAGCCTCCGATGAAGCGCCAGCGGCAGTGCCATCAGTGGCGATGTCATCAGCGGTGGTGTCGCCAAAAGGGGATACTGGAGGTGAAGTTGGCCAACGTCGCGTCAAAGCGCCGAGGAGAAGGAAGCGATCCTCTTCTAGTGTTAGCTTTAGCTCGAAAAGGAGGAAGAAAACAGTTGCTAGCTTGCTTGATCTTCTGCTGGAATCCGAGCTTATTGTTCAAGACGAACCAATATCGATGCAGGAGCCGGATGATGGTCTCATTTACCCTGGCTCGTCTGCTGAGGAAGCCGCGCAATTAGCTGAAGCTTTAAGGCGTTCGCAGGATGAGACCGAGAATGTGCACTTCTCGAAAAGACCTTACCCCCCGGTTATCTTCTACGAAGATCCTCCATCGCTACGGAGAGTACATATGGGTCCTTTGCGACAGGAAGAAGAGATAGCCCTCAAGCAGCCTATCTCAGCCGCTTCCAAAGATGAGCTGGCATTGAAGACCGGTGGCCATGAACCTGCTTTCGAAGCTCGGCGAGCACATTTCCTCAGGAAGGAACGGCGGCTTGAAAAAGCTATAATAGAGGCGTCCTAGCGTATCGGTATGCAAGTTTTCCTTATTTTCCTTTTGGCAAGTAGTTTGTATCGCTCTCATAACTTCTTATCTTTGCAAAAACTTTGCAGGGACTTCAACAACGACAGAGGATTTGAGCCCAAGTCACGCCCTGAATATGGATTCTATAAATGTCTTCGATGAGGCACTGGTAGGTGTGGAGGAGATCGTTATAGCTGCTATTCCTGCTGTGGAGCCTCCACTGGTAGCCTCCGTTCCCTCGGTGCCTGTTCTTCCATAAGAGGTGACCTTATCGGCCATAGATTTAATGGATCTTTCTGGTGACGGCTTGGAGATTGTGGAAAGGGTAGTTGAGACCGCTGTCCCTTCATTGGAGCCTGAAGTGGCGGTCGTTTCCCCTCAATTAGAAGCTGTCACACCAGCAAATGTCTCCGGTGACGTTCCTGAAGGCATGGAGGAGGCTGCCGAAGCTGCTATCCCTCCGGTTCAAGGCGGGAAGAGCATCGAAGGTAGTCTTCTATACTTTGTTTTAATAGTCTTTCCATTATCTGAACCTTTCTTTCCTTTCAGAATTATAGGAATTGGCGGCTTCTATTGTGGACCTATATCCCAGGAAGTCGTTCCAGCGGTTACTTGATATAGCTGCCCTACGGGCGATATCCCCGCAAAGCATCATCCTTTCTTCTGGGCAAGGTCTGTGTTCTTTGACCCTTCTGCTTTATTATCACTTTTTTTACGATGATGCTAACATGTCCTCTGCAGTTCTGGAAGCTGATGATGAAGTGGAGATCCTTGATGGGCCTGGAGATCTTTCAAACCCCCTTGCATGGATGTGGGTAAGTAAAACTCTACCCTTGGTATTGTTTTGTTTATTCCATGTTTGCCAGTCTCGCTGACTAGTCATAAACTTTGACGGCTTTGCCAGATCAGGCTCTGCCAGCTCCGGCTCCGTTAGAATCCCGAATCTCTATGCCATCGGGACCATATGCCCGACGTGCATCTGAAAGGATGGAGAGACAAAGCATTCACTCCTTGTCGGCCCTTATTGAAGATCTTCGTGCTGGAAGTTCTGTTACGACCGAAGAATTTGCTGCTGAAGCCAATACCTCTTTGCCCTTCCTTGCTACTTATCATGATGAGACATTGGTGCATGTTTGGGTTGAGTATTGTCATAAGGTGGAGGCTTGCTTACATAATCTCGAGTGTATACGCCTTCCTTCCGAGCTCTTAACTGCCAAGGTGAGCCTGCGGGGGTGGATTGAGCGTTGCGCCGCTAATCTTCAGTCTTGCGAAAAGAGGCTCAACCGGAAATTTTCGGAGAGGGAACTAGCTTCAAATTCTTTGGGGGAACTCCAAGCTCAACTTACTGCTAAGACCACCCGTGCATACGAAATTTGGCAGGTGCTTCAAGAAGCTATCACGAAGGTGGTAGCCCTTGATAAAGCCGTTATCTTCACCCGCGAAATGGTTGAAACTCATAAAGTTGATGAAAAGGATCTTGAGAGTCGGCTCGCCTCGTATCAGGTTCAACAGTCTCAGGCAGAGACCCGTCTTGTGGCAATAACAAAGCTTGAAGCCGAGGCCCAGCGGAAGAATGATGAATTGACGAACTTATTGCACCGTCCGCCGGCTTGAAGATATATATTTTTTATATTCTCCCTTTTGTATTTACTCCTGAATGAGAGTATCTTTTGATTCTTTTATCAAATGTACCTTGTATTCATTTGGATTCATGAATAAAAGACATATTTTGTTTCATATTGGCGTGTCCCTTTTAGCAAATGCATTTTGTAGATAGTTTATCTTGATCTCTTTGTAGGGCAACGACGACTTAGGAAACATGTTTAGATCTTCCGCCTAAAACTTTTCAACCTCATGAGCCGTGAGGGTCTTATAAAAACTTTTCTCCCTACGAGTCGAGAGGATCCCGTAGGTGTATTTTCTCCTTAGAAATCATGAGGATTCCTAAGTGTGTATTTTCTCTTGAGAGTCGTAAGGATCTCACAAGAGAATTTTTCCCCTTTACAAGTCGAGAGGACTCGTAACTGGTTGTTTCCCTCCTTGTCGAGATTCGACTTTTGGAGAGTGTGGCCTGTGAATAGTATGCAATGGCCCATCTTGGACCGACTTGCAGGGCCCCAGTGTTTCCCAGGTCCTTATCCCCATTACCTAAGGCTTTCCCTTACGAGTCGAGACGAATCGAGATATTATTGGCTGACTTGATTCCGAGACGGAGCGTTGTTCCGGCGGGGAGGTCATTGGCTGACTTGTTTTCGAGATGGAGCGTTGTTCCGGCGGGGAGGTCAGTGGCTGGCTTGTTTCCGAGATGGAGCGTTGTTCCGGCGGGAAAGTCATTGGCTGACTTGTTTCCGAGACGGAGCGTTGTTCCGGCGGGGAGGTCATTAGCTGACTTGTTTCTAAGACGGAGCGTTGTTCCGGCGGGGAGGTCATTAGCTGACTTGTTTCCGAGACGGAGCGTTGTTCCGGCGGGGAGGTCATTGGCCGACTTGTTTCCGAGACGGGGCGTTGTTCCGGCGGGGAGGTCATTGGCTGACTTGTTTCCGAGAAGGAGCGTTGTTTCGGCGGGGAGGTCATTGTCTGACTTGTTTCTGAGACGGAGCGTTGTTCCGGCGGGGAGGTCATTGGCTGATTTGTTTCCGAGACGGAGCGTTGTTCCGGTGGTGATGTCATTGGCTGACTTGTTTCCGAGATGGAGCGTTGTTCCGGCGGGGAGGTCATTGGCTGACTTGTTTCCGAAACGGAGTGTTGTTCCGGCAGGGAGGTCATTGGCTGACTTGTTTCCGAGACGGAGCGTTGATCCGACGGGGAGGTCATTGGCTGACTTGTTTCCGAGACGGAGTGTTGTTCCGGCGGGGAGGTCATTGGCTGACTTGTTTCCGAGACGGAGCGTTGTTCCGGCGGGGAGGTCATTGGCTGACTTGTTTCCGAGACGGAGCGTTTTTCCGGCGGGGAGGTCATTGGCTGACTTGTTTCCGAGACAGAGCGTTTTTCCGGCGGGGAGGTCATTGGCTGACTTGTTTCCGATACAGAGCGTTGTTCCGGCGGAGAGGTCATTGGCTGACTTGTTTCCGAGACGGAGTGTTGTTCCGGTGGGGAGGTCATTGGCTGACTTTTTTCCGATACGGAGCGTTGTTCCGGCGGGGAGGTCATTGGCTGACTTGTTTTTGAGACGGAGTGTTGTTCCGGCAGGGAGGTCATAGGCTGACTTGTTTTTGAGACGGAGCGTTGTTCCGGCGGGGAGGTCATCGGTTGACTTGTTTCCGAGACGAAGCGTTGTTCCGGCGGGGAGGTCATTGGCTGACTTGTTTCCGAGACGGAGCATTGTTTCGGCGGGGAGGTCATTGGCTGACTTGTTTTCAAGACGGAGCGTAGTTCCGGCGGGGAGGTCATTGGCTGACTTGTTCCACTTTCTGCGGTGTTGGGAAGGAACGCCGTATTGATCTCCTGGGATGTAGATGTTGCCGTCGAGATCTGACTCTTCTTTTGACAGAGTCTGTCGGGAAATGTGGTTTCCTTTTTTTTTATGCCCATGGATTGTATACAGGGTTCAATATGGACTCGCCTGTAGGGCAAAAGTTTCATTCTTTCATTTTTTATTTCTTTCCGCGATGCCCTATTATTTCATCTCTTTATATCGCGAAAGTCGCGATTGCCCAATCATTTCGGCTATTTTTCGCGGTGTCCAATCATTTCGGCTATTTTTCTTTTTACTCGTTGCTTTTTATTGCGAGTTACCCGATCATTTCGGCTGTATATATATATATTTTGTGTTTCTGGCTCGCTGATTTTGTTGTGAGTATGGACCTGAGATCTGATACCAATCTTATCATCAGCTTCGCTGCGACTGGAATATTGCCAGGAGCGAATCATCACTTGCCATGAAAAGACTTGGAATTTGTTACCGATTTAGACATCAGCATCGCTACAACTGGGATATTACCAGTAGCGAATCATCATTTGCCTTTGTCGGTTCGAACAAAGGTGGCTTAGCAAACGGGGTTAGGATCCTGTCGACTAAGGCTTTTGACTTCATGAGCCGTAAGGGTCTCATAAAGGTGTTTCTCCCTACGAGTCGTGAGGATCTCGTAGGTGCATTTTCTCCTTAGGAATTGTGAGGATTCTTAAGTGCGTGTTCTCTTATAAGTCGTAAGGATCTTACAAGAGTGTTTTCTCCTTATAAGTCGAGAGGACTTACAAGTGTCGTTCACCACATGAGGACATTTCGCGCCATTGGTGGAACTTGGTGGGGGAGACGTTTATTTGTGCCCGTGGATTATATACAAGGGTCAATATTGAACCGTTTGTAGGGCAGCCTAGGAGATGTGATGGCTTAAGAACAGGTTCAGATCCCTGTAGCTTAAGACTTTTGAATCCTATGAGCCGTGAGGGTCTCATAAGGAAATTCTCCTTACGAGTCGTGAGGATCTCGTAAGTGTAATTTCTCCTTAGGAATCATGAGGATTCCTAAGTGTTTTGCTCCCTTGTGAGTCATAAGTATCTCACGCGGGTATTTTCTCCTTACGAGGTCGAGAGGACCCTGCAAGTGCACAGGAATTTTTTTTATGAGTTTGGGCCCTTTCGGGTTTTCACAAACTCGCCGGTAGCCCTGCTGTTTTTACTCACGGAGCCCTTTCGGATTTTCATTCGTGCCCATTTCTCTTATGGACGTACCATTTTTTCGCTGCCGCGTTAGCCTAAGGATGCTGCGGTTCGTAGTAGTTTAAGGGAGTTTCAGTCCGTAGCTAGTTTCAGGACATTGCGGTCCATTGTTAGTTTAGGGACGTTTCGGTCCGTTGTTAGTTTCAGGACATTGCGGTCCATTGTTAGTTTAGGAACGTTTCGGTCCGCAGCTAGTTTAAGGACATTACGGTCCATAGGAGTTTTGAGGCGAGATTTCGCCAGATATTACTTATAGAGTTTGGACTCAGGAAGATAGCAAGCAGACATGGGCGTCGTCATCTATCATTGACCTGGGCCATGACTCGTCAGGCGTAGTATTTTTTTAGGAATCGGCCGTTTATTTGCCGGAAGGGTCTTTCGCCATGCATATCCATGAGCAACTAAGCCCCACCTTGGTAGACCTTGTCTATGATGTATGGGCCCTTATAGTTTGGCTCGAATTTCCCCCGTTTGGCACGATTAGGGATCATAGGTCTTTTGACAACTAGCACGAGTTCGCCTTGGCGGAATGTTGTCGTCCTAGTTAATCTTTCGTATGAGCGCGTCATCTTTTCTTTGTAAGCCTCCAAGTTATGCTGCGCCATGAGACGAGTTTCCTCGAGGGCTTCGAGCTCCTCAAGCTGAAGATGAGCATTCTCTTCATCTGTTAGCTCGTAATGAACCGCCACTCGTAGAGAGGATAGCTCTATTTCGAGGGGGAGTACCACTTCTGTGCCGAACACCAACACGAATGGCGTTGTATTTGTGGCCGTTTTGAACGTGGTCCGATAAGCCCAGAGAGCTTCATGCAGTCTTTCGTGCCAGTCCTTTTTATTTTTGGACACCGTCTTCTTTAGGATCTTTGTCAAGGTTTTGTTGAAAGCCTCAGGTAGACCGTTATCTCGGGGATTATAGACCGAATAATATCTCCGGTCTATATTATGCTGCTGTGCAAAGCGGCTGATTCTGTGACTTTTTTAGGCCGGCCCGTTATCGGAGATAATCCGTCGTAGAGTGCCGAACCGATAGATGACGTGTGTCTTGAAGAAGTGGAGGATATTCTCCGTCTTCACTTCTCTTAGCGATATGGCTTCTGCCCACTTAGAGAAGTAATCAGTTGTCGCTAATATGAACCGATGTCCTCTGGATGATGCTGGTTCGATGGGCCCAATTATGTTGGTTCCCCACATTTCGAACAGCCAGCTAGCCTCTGTTAGTTGTAGTGGGTTTGGATGCTGGTGGATGAAGTCTCCATGAATTTGGCACGAGTGGCATTGCTTCGCGTGTTCGAGGCAGTCTTGAATCATCGTGGGCCAATAGTAGCCCATCCTTTTGATCTTCAGCTTCATCTTCAGCCTGGCTTGATGAGAACCGCAGAGTCCATCATGAGTTTCTTGGAGGACTCTCCTTGCTTCTTCCGGCCCCAGGCATCTCAGCCATAGAGAGTCGAACGATCTTTAATATAGAGTATCATTGACGAAGGCGAAAGACAGAGCTCGTTTCATGAGCTGATGTCTTGAGGATGCATCTTCAGGTGTTCGACGGGATTTGAAGTAGTCTATAAAGACTTCTCTCTAATCCTCAGCTCTTTCTTGGTCTTCTATTTGTAGGGCTGTTTGCGTGGTCGCTTCCTTTTCTTCAGACGACTCTGGAGACATTTCTGCTGGTGCAAGAACCCGACGGCTTTGTATAATGATCCTCACGTCATCGAGGTTTTGGTCAGCCAGTTCTTTAGCAAGTTTGGCTAATGCGTCCGCTTTGCTATTTTCTGCGCGCGGTATGCTTTCCAGAATGTAGAAGGGAATTTGAGTCAGCAGTTGCTGCACTCTCTCGCCGTACTTTACCAACTCTGGTTTGCACGTTTGATAGTCGCTGTTTACTTGACTAACGACCAGCTGGGAGTCTCCGTATATAAGGAGGTTTTCAATTCCCATGTCGACAGCGATCTCAAGACCTGCTATCAAAGCCTCATATTCTGCTTCATTGTTTGTTCTTGGCTCTGTTATAGAAAGGGCAAAGCGTATTATCCCTCCTTGTAGAGTCACAACGATGAGGCCTACCCCAGACTTGATTATGGGGGAGTTGTGCTTTCGCTTCTTCATGGAAGATGCCCCATCGAAGTAGAGTTCCCATCGGGTATCACTCCCTCCTCTCTCCCCGTCGATCGTGTCAAACGTATGCTCGTCTGGCAATTCACAATTTAGGGGTAAATCGGCAGGTATCGTATGCTCAGCGAGGAAGTCGGCGATGGCCTGGCCTTTCACTGCCTTGAGAGGTCGGTATGTTATCGAGAATTCCATTAAGAGTAGGTCCCATTTAACGAGCCGTCCCGTTAGTATGGCTCTTGACATCAAATATTTGAGAGGATCCACTTTTGATATGAGATGGATCTCATGTGCCAAAGCATAATGCTAAAGCTTCGTTATAGCGAAGATTAACGCCAGGCAGTGTTTTTCGATAGGGGAGTAGTTGTTTTCTGCCCCCAGGAGAACTCGAATCAAATAGTAAAGAGCTCTCTCTTTCCCTTGGTCATTCTCCTGTGCCTATAGCGTGCCCAAAGAGTCTTCAAGGGCAGTTGTGTACAGGATGAGGGGCTTTCCCTTGACCGGAGCGGTCAGTACTGGCAGATTTTGCAGGTATTGCTTGATTTCGTCCAATGCACTCTGGCATTTACGATCCCAAATGAACGGGGTTCCCTTCTTCATCAGGTGACTGTAGGGACGGCATTTTCCAGAAAGGTTGGCTATGAACCATCGGAAATACGCGAGCTTTCCTTGTAAAGACCGCAATTGTTTTAAAGTTCTTGGAGTGGGCATTTCCATAATCGCCTTAATTTTCGATGGATCTATTTTGATGCCCCGGTGTCGTATGATGAACCCTAGAAATTTGCCTGAGGAGACTCCAAATGCGCATTTCAGAGGGTTCATCTTCAGGTTATACTTACGAAGACGTTGGAACACTATTTTCAAATGCTCCCAGTGTTCCTCGTACGATTTGCTTTTCACTATGAAGTCATCGATATAGCATTCGACGATTTCATGTATGAGATCATCGAAAATCTTCGTCATCATGGCCCTCTGATAGGTAGCACTGGCGTTCATCAGACCGAAAGGCATCACTTTGTAGCAAAATATGCCCAGAGGAGTCCGGGAAGCGGTATGCTTCTGGTCTTCGGGATGCATCTTTATTTGATTGTACCCTGATGAGCCATCCATGAAGGAGAAGACTTCGTGAGTGTACGTGTTATCTATCATTAACTCGGTAACCGGTACAGGAAAATCATCCTTCGGACAGGCTTTGTTGAGATCTCAGAAATCCACGCAGATGCGTACCGTCCCATTTTTCTTTATCCCTGGGACAATGTTGGCGATCCAGTGGGGGTATTGAGCTTCTTGGATGAAGCCGGAGTCGATTAGCTTCTTGACTTCGGCCTTTGATACTCATTTCAAGTTCGAGCCGTATTCTTCTTAGTGCTTGTTTGACTGGCTTGACGTCCGGAGATATTGCCAATTTATGCACAGCGATTTCTGGATCTAACCCCGGCATCTCGAAATAGTTCCATGCGAAGCAGTCTTTATATTGCATGAGCACGTCTTTTAGCGTAACCACCTGTTCTTTAGATAGCAGCCCACTGATGAACGTAGGCTGCGGGTCGTTTGCCGTCCCCAAGCCGATTTTCCTCAGGTTATCCGCAGTAGTGTGTATCCCATCTTCCAATTCTTATGGCGCTGGTGGAAATTCTGAGATCACCTCATCTTTATCCTCATTTTTGAAGCACCAGGAGAGGTCATCCATATTCTCTCGCTCTCCTTCTTCCGACAGTGTTATCACGTAACAAGTACGAGACCGTTTCCAAGACCGGTGTTGATCTGGTTCTACTCTTGCTATATATGTTGCTTTTGGCACATGCTTCTGTGGTGGGGCTACCCTCCAACTGTTGGATAGAGCGAACTTGCCGATTTGATATTGGTCTTCGACCCAGTTTTTGAAGGTTAAGCAATCTTCAAGAGAATGTCCTATCGCTCGGTGATAGGAGCAATAATCCGGGTGATGAACCTCGTTTGCTTGATCGGGATGCCGAGGCTCCGGGAGTGTCATCATCTGATGTTTCATGACAAGGTCATAGATTCTCCTTGTCTTGTCTCGAGGGAAAGAATATGCGCGACCCATATTTTTCATAAGAGACGGATTCCGGCTGACCCTTTCTTGATCGCGTGGCCTTTTGGATCCGTTTTGCCGTTGCCGAATGTTTTTTTCCGTTCTTTAACTTGTTTTTGCCTCTGCGTCGGGCCTTTTTCTTATCTTGGGAATGCATGGCGGGCTGACGGTGAAGGGCATTGTCATACTGCGTAGCCTGCTGAAGGAGGCGTTGCGTCTTGGCTTTCTCGTAAATGGCCATTTCACGGCAGTGGTCGTTCCAAATCTTTTGACTCGCTTCCCTTACTAGCTTGTACATCTGTTCTTCAAACGACGGACTCGGCATTTTTATGGCGGGACCTCGTTCTGGTTCAACGTCAGCGTCTTTTAAAAGAGCATCCCCTTCTTCATCGAGGTCATTTATGACATGGTAGCCATGGAATTGCTCCCGTTTCTTAGACTGGACATATTCAAGCCCAATCATTTCCATTTTTCCGTTGGGCAGTTTTCGCCGAGTTCCGGGGACGTTCCAAATCCTGTTGTAGAACTGAGCTTGTTGAGCAATTTGTTTGAAAGGTGCGTCTTGGCATCTTAATAATTTTTTCAATCTCTCTGCGTAGTATCTGGACGGACAGATTGATTGGAGCCTGTCGAGCGCAAAATTGGCACCATGCCAGATTTCTCTTTTGAATTTAGTCTCCGTGGATCAATAGAATATGATCGCCTTTTCACCTCTCCGCCTGGGAGGGACGTATAATGTCTGCAGCTCTTGCACACTATATGTCTCAAGAGCATCAAGCTTTCTGTAATGCTGCCGCGGAACCATGGCGATTTGCAAACTCTGATCATCTCCAGCGAGGGCTTGCACTGATGGACGGACAGAGAACACTGCATTGACTTCGTCTTCAGAGTCACTGCCAAAGACCAGAATAGGGGTAGATGGTCCCGGCCTGTTGCATTAGGGTGGACCCGAATAGACTATTTCTTCTTCCTCCTTGGTATCGCTCCTAAAACTTGGAATAGTGGTGATAGCTTTTTGCTTATTCTCCGGTTTATGGCATCTTTCCGTGTCTTCAAAATCTGGTAGGAAATACTTTGCATCTTCGTCCTTTCGGACTTCATTTACGGAGAATGGGTTTAGTTCCCCCGTCACGGTATACTCGAGACCATCTTTGAAATACTTCATACACCGATGTTGTGTAGAAGGGATGATGTTGTACTCATGTAACCAAGGCCTACCGAGCAAAGCGTTGTAGCAGGTCCTGGAGTCAATGACATGAAATTTGATGTCAGTGACGAGCAACCCGAAGCGTAACGTCAGTATTACAGACCCGAGCGTTCGTGATGACTGGGATTCGAACCGGAGATGGTGATTTTATCCCAAGCGAGGTGCTGAGCGCTCATGCAGATTTCTTTTTAGCACCCTCACATTTAGGAGGTTGACAGAGAACCGGTTTTCAACTAAGATTTTATCTATCTTGATGTCATGGCAGTACCCGGTGACATATAAGGGACGGTTGTGCTCGCACATTCCGAGGAGGAGATCTTCATCGCCGAAAGTGATGTCAGCTGTGTGCACTTCTTCCAGCTCGTCCTTCATCTTTTCTTCAGCAAGGAAAGCTTGAAACTGCTCGGGCTCTTGTAATGTCCTGATCAGAGAATCTCGTGCCTCTTTAGACAACAGAAGGGCATCCAAAACGCTTAGCTGTGAGGGTATCTTCCTCAGATGTGCCAGGACATTGTAATCCACTTTGTTTTTCTTGGGCGGGTCTTTGGCTGCCAGCTATTCGACGATTCGATCATCGAGGGCGATATCCTCAGGGACTTTTTCCTTCCCCTTATCTTTTTTGTTCGATCCCTTGTTTGTAGGTTCGAGATTCTTTTCGGGCAACGTACGGTTGCACAGCTGAATATTCTTACAGCTCTTCATCTCTTCCTCTTTTCCTGAGGTGGATTCTTTGAAGAGAGGGCCGATGGCCATTTCTTCGTCAGAATCGCTTCCGAAGGTGAGAACTTGAGATTTCTTGGTATCAACCATATGAGAATTGCCGGTAGCTCTTTTATGCTCATCTGTCATATTTCTTTGGTCCCAAAGAGTTTTGCGCTTCATCCGCTTGAAATGTTGTCGGTGACCAACGTATCCCTGCCACCATTTCTTGAAGGCATTGCATTCATCAGTGGGATGTGTAACCTTCCGATGGTACAAGCAGTAGCTTGGATGAACGTCCGCTTCGTCAAGGTATATACCGCCAGGGGTATCTCCTCTGAAAGGTGGCAGCTTCATTCCTATTGACTGGGCTTTAGCGAACCGTTTCCTTGTCTTAAGCCTGTTTTTGTCTGCCGTGGGCGCGCTTTGATCTGGTGGGAGTGCTTTGTGACCTATCCCTACCATGACTCGTTTAACTTGATGCCGATGCCTGGCCCTTTCGAATATGGCCATTTCACGCTCTTGATCAGCTTTGCTCTTCTGACGGGCTTCGTTCAGCAACATGTCAATCATCTCGTCTGACGGGTCTAAGGATTTTGGCACCGATCCTGCCCCCAGCTCTTCTATATTATCTTCTGATGCTGAGTGAGCTTCTTCGTCATCTATTGGTGAATGAGAGATCATGTGACGACTTGCCACATAATCCTCGGGTTCTTCTGACGAGTCGTTTCTGTCGTCATTATCATTATCTCCGCTCTCAAGGATATAGTTGAGAAACTCTTGGAGTGTGACCGGGGTTCACGCCTTCTGTTTATATTCTTCCAGCGCGTCAATATGCTTTTGCAGGTCCGTGCGCCTGTCATCAGGCTGTGCGGGCTTCTTGGTCTTCTTCTTTTTCTTTGAAGACTTTGACAGCTGGGCCTGGGTATTTTGCCCATTGCTACCAACTCTCGGTGTTGGGCGCGGTTTCAGCATTCCCTCAACGATCTCTGGCTCCAGCGGGCTTTTCCATCTGATTGTCGGACTTGCTTGAAGATCCTTGAGCATTCTCTTAGTCTTGTCTGAAAGAAAAACTTCCCATGGAGCTTCCTTTATAAATAAGCATGATGCCCCCGGCATGTCCACCTTTTTAGAAGCGTGCGGTTGTGGTGGGTTTATCCTCCAGTTTTCAGACAGTGCGAATTTGCCTTGTTGGTACTGGTCCTCAATCCAATTTTTGAAGACGAAGCAATCTTCAATTGGGTAGCCCACTATTCGTTGGTAGGAGCAGTAATTGGGATTGTTGACGTCGTCCGGTTGCAGTGGGCGTCTCGGATCTGGTAGAGTGATAAGCCTATTGCGTACTTCCAGTTCGAACAGTCTTCTCGTTTTATCCCTAGGGAATGAGTAAGGACGTCTCGGCTTTTCTCCGAGTGATTGTTGTTTATCGTTTTGGCGAGAAGCTGGTTTTGGATCACTCGGCTGTTGCTGAGCGTTAGCGACGAAGGTCACTTTCCCTTTGCCCTTTTCATTTCGAAGCTCCGTCTTCGAGGAGGACGGTGTATGGACCATCTGGTCCATTTGGGCCAACTTGTCGATCAAGGCCTGGAAAGCGGCCGGCTTAAAGAACATCATACATTGGGATATAGTTGCTCACGAATCCAGGGTCCCTACGAACATGCCCACAGCAGGAGCTTCTTCTATGTGTTGTTCGCATTTCGACCATAGGTTCCGCCACGAATTACATATTGAACCCACGTCTCTCCTGGCTTCACCCTGGCATTGATCAATGCTGTGATCGGGATGCGTTCGCTGGCGCTTGCAAAACGCTGGGTGAATAGCAACTCCATTTCCATGAATGTTTTGATGGAGTCATTCGGAAGCTACGCTTACCATTCGAATGCCGTCTCCGCTAAGCTGTCGATGAACTGGCGAATTAGCAATTTGTCGTCACCTCCAGTATTACCACAGAGAGCCCTAAACTGAGCGACGTGCTGATGGGGGTTGCCTGTCCCCTTATACACGTAAAATTTAGGGATCGTATATCCCGGTGGGTACTTAATTTGATCGTACCAGCTTGGATAGGGTCGCCCAGTTCTGACGACTTGGCCGGCAGCTTCGCTTGCCTGATGAGCTCGTATTTGTTGAGCTATGTAGTCATCAAGTGCAGCTTTCGAGATCGTTTCCTCCCTCGCTGTTGATAGTGCCAAAAGAGGGTTTGATGTCTTCCCTCTGTCGTCTTCAATGATTATTGGGGGATCTTCGGCTGGAGGGTCCGGCTGGATCATCATGCCCACCATATCTTGGAACAGAAGCGCCATTTGTTTTATGTTAGCCGCTTGTTCCGTGGATTCTTTATCTTTTTTCTCGAGCATCCTTCGTAGGAACTCGGCGTCGGTTTCTTGTTCCTGGCGTTGATCCGACGATACTTCTGGGCTTTCTTTCTGCCCAGTAAGTGTAGCCATCTTTGTCAGCATCTCCTGGAGTTTCTGTTGTTGCTCCTGAGCCTTTGTTATGGACCGCGTAAGTGGTCGATGACCCCCAGAAGTACGGCTCTCCTCTTTTCAGGAAGCCATGTAAATGGTGTGCACTACCATGCCCCCAGACTTGGGGCGTTTGGATTCAGTGCCCTTGAGAGTTGTCGCAGACACGGGGATCTTCTCTGGCCTTCTCCTTTTATGGGCTGTCGAAGTTGACGGGGCTGTCGCAAACGATATTTTCCGTGGTACGATGGCGGGATGATTCTCCTCTTGCCGGACCTTCATTTTCTTCGATCGGCGGGAGTAGTCTTTGTCGATTACAGAGTCTTGGACTCTTCGCCAGACCCTGTGGATTTTGGAGGACAGCCGCTGAGAGGGCTGTTCCGGGTTTGCCTTTGTAACGTTTTCAGTAGGCGGAGGAGACTTTTTCAGCACGGCAGTTGGAGAGTTCTTGCGCACCCTGTTGAGCTGCTCAAAGCTGTTCCCAGTTAGAACAGCAGCATCAACTTCCACCATTGGAGCTGGTGGGGTCAGTACAGAAGGGGAATTGCCCCCAGCTTTTCTCACTCGGCGCCAGTGACGACGTCGAGCATGTCAAGTAGCCTGGATCAACTTTATCATCGGAGTAGCTTCGTCATGCCCCCTACTTTGAGGAGAGGTTGTTATTGGCACCATCCTGTCAAAGACTGACATCTGCTGGGAAGGAATGATCAACCTGTCGAAGGCCGACTTTCGAGTAGAAGAAGTAGTTTGGACGAATTTATCTGCAGTAGGAGTCGGGATAGCCTTTTCCAGTATTGCGAGCCTCTTCGCGGGCCTATTTGAGCTTAGACTCAGCCTATCGAAGACTGAGGTAGCAGACTTGGACGACCCGCTGAGAGGGGCCACGGTAGTTGCAAGGCGATCGAAGACCGACTTCTTTGGAGCTTCCCATGACGGCACTGGAGCGTTGAAGCTCATTGGCGGGAGCATGGTCCTGAAGAACAATCCAGTGGTGGCCCGTGTCACCTGTTCCACCGGCATTGCATAGATAGAGGCCGCTTGGTGCCCGTAAGCTACTCCTCCAGACGGGGCGGAGCGGGAGTTGTTGTTGCAGTTGGTGCAGCTAGAAGCCATTTTCTCTGCACGGGAGCAAGAGACCAAATCTTAGTATCTCGAATCCACGGGCAACCATAACAGACCGCGATTTATTCGCGAAACATGACACACGAAGTGTGGAGTGGAAAGAGCAAAAGGTCCCACTGGGCGTGCCGGAATCTGTTTACCGCTGGAAATCGGGAAGACAAAACGTCTTGCCTGAATTTAGGGGAAGTTGCTATTTGGATTTATCCGTCCACCTCTCCGAAGATTCCAAG
The DNA here is from genome assembly GCA_030015575.1 of Agapanthus africanus. NCBI lineage: Eukaryota > Viridiplantae > Streptophyta > Magnoliopsida > Asparagales > Amaryllidaceae > Agapanthus > Agapanthus africanus. Next base: position 967,693,956 of record CM057338.1, read on the forward strand.
TTGATTTATGACACTGTGTATCGGAGGTTTGGACAGATGCGGCCGTTGTAGCAGACTTCGTCAGATTCCCCCTCGTTTGCGAGGGGTTTTTGATTGTGGGGACGCTCTTTCCTACAGGCGCAACCCCCTGCAGTTAATTATGTTACCGTGTAGCGATAACCACTTTCTCCTGCTCCAGAAGGTCACTTCATGTCGTGTTTTTTTTTATTCTTGGTTGCCCGTGGATTGTATATGGAGACTAATTTGTGTTGTCGCCCATAGGGCGGGGATTAGTCCAAATCCGTATTTTCTTAGATTTGGGTTTGGTTTGATTTAAGGATCGTTAACCTCGTTTGAGATCAAGATCAACTTAAATGTTTGTTAAGGATACGTTAGTCTAAGTTTTAGACTAAGATCTGCTTAACGGGGGTTTAGGATAATTTTTGATCCAACGAAAGAGCATTTGGGCTCTATGGTTTTAGTTTAGGGACGTTACGGTCCATTGGGTTTAAGGACATCATAGTCCATGGAGCTTAGTTTAGGGGACGTTGCGGTCCATTGGGTTTAAGGACATCATAGTCCATGGAGTTTAGTTTAGGGACGTTGCGGTCCATTGGGTTTAAGGACATCATAATCCATGGAGTTTAGTTTAGGGACGTTGCGGTCTATTGGGTTTAAGGACATCATAGTCCATGGAGTTTTGGCTCATCAGTTTGAGGGTGTGCCAAGAGTTATTGGTTATTGGGACCCTCCACCTCTCTAAAACGTTGAAGGATTACAACGACATATATCAGAGGTGTGGAAAGATGTACCCTTGAACCAGATTCCAAATCGAGGAGTTATTAATTCTAAGTATAGAGGCTCGGTTTATTTGGAGATTTAATCTTAGAAGGAACTTAACCAATTTGAGGTTGGAGTTGGTTCCTTATAGTGTTAAACACTAATGTACCTTTAGTGTTCACGTGCTCCCACGTGATGCTCTAAGGCAGTGTTAAACACTGAAAGTCGAAGGCGCTCACGTGTGGCACGTGAGACTCTAAAGCAGTGTTGAACACTGGAATTTAGGATTGCTCACGTGTTGCACGTGATGCTCTTGAAAGTTGGCGCTGTTTCTTTTGCGTTATTCTTTTGTTCCTTTCATAAATGCTAAGCCCTATTGAGGGTCACGTGGGATCACGTGAGGTGCCCCCAAAATGGGAATTATCTTGGGTTTATTCTCCTTTTCTTTTGGAAGTGCTAAGCACTTTTTGGGGGGGCACATGGGGACACGTAAGGCGCCAAAAATGGTAACTGTCTTTGGGTTTATACCCTTTTTTTGGAAGTGCTAAGCACTTTTAGGGGGTCACGTGAGATCACGTGAGGTGCAAAAATGGTAACTGTCTTTGGGTTTATACCTTTTTTTGGAAGTGCTAAGCACTTTTAGGGGGTCACGTGGGGACACGTGAGGCGCCCCAAAAATGGTAACTGTCTTTGGGTTTATGCCCTTTTTATTTTGGAAGTGCTAAGCACTTTTAGGGGGTCACGTGGGGACACACGACCTGATCTCAGTTGTTCTTTTTTGCTTTATCAAGGGTGCTCACGTGGGAGCACGTGATATGCCATCATCATGCAGGATGCTAATCTTTCTACGTGCATGAAGATCTTGAGTTTTGAGACTTTCAAGCCCATTGTTTTATAAGAATTAAATTCTTATATAGGGTTAAACCCTAGTTTTATTTAGAGGAATTAGATTCCTATATGTTCTTGTAAGAATTAAATTTTTTGAACTTAGTTCTTTCCCCTAGGTTTGAATCCACATAACAGAATCTCCCCGATGAGAGTTAAATTCTCAACTTGTGGGGAGATCTGTTTCTGCAGATCTCAACCAGAGGAAGAACTAAGTTCTTTTGAAAGAGTTAAACTCTTGTGGAGGCGAAGAAGAAGTAAGATGTTCTCTGTGTTTTGTTCCTTCTTACCAAGGGTTTCTTCTTTTCTTTGAGGAGATCTTATTTTCTCAAGAGAATTAAATTCTCTTTTCTTTTAAACTTATCAGGAGGTTTTTCTATCTGTTTCTTTTCTTCCCCCTCTGTGTCTCGAGTCCTTTATATAGCAAAGGCAAGTTTGTTGATTTTTGCTAAGGAAATCTCTCATTGAGAGATTTTTGATTGATTCGGGAATTTTATCCACCGTTGGGTCTTTGATCCAGGGACTCCTGTTTTACAGAAGACATATTCTTGTTTTTAACAAAATTGGGAAAATATTTTTCCATACGGAGCTTATTCTATATCTTGGTGATTTTTAATCACCATTGGATCTTTGATCCAACGGTGCTCTGGTTTACAGAGCACAACCTTTCTTATTTAGAAAGATTAGGGGAAATATTTCCAAAATAGAGTTCTGATCCTTTTATTTAGAATTTAATTTTATCGGCTCAGAAGGCATTTAGAAACCCTCACGTGCAGCACGTGACTCCACAAAGTCAAGCCCAACAAAGAGCATCACGTGCTGACACGTGAGTTTCTTTTTTCCCAATTATTTGTTTTTTAAGAAGGCGCCTATATACCTTATATACAGGTGCTCACGTGATTGCACGTGAGGCTCAGTTTCAACCTTATTTGTTAAGCGCAATGCCTATAATCTCGGCTTCAAAGCGCATCATGTGTGGGCACGTGATACTCCATTTGGGGAATTTTCTCATTGCTTTTTTACTTATTATTTATTTTTTATAAGGGAACAAGGAATCCCATGGAAGTCGGAGCCGCATTCGTCTGAGGTAGGGTAATATCCAATGGTCTTTAGGCTTTATATGTATTGCCATCAAGATCCGAAACTAGGAATATACCATCACTTTGCTGCATTTTGACCCTTGGGTCCTTGATGACGCCGCAATTGTATTTCACCAGGGTGAGTCGGACGTCCATGTAGTCTTTGTGCTATATAAGTGCCATCAAGACTCGGTTATTCATTTTACGGAGCGTGGGGGAAATGCATCGCTCTTTTTCATTCTATGTCCATGAACTGTCTACAGAAGTCGAGATTCGAACTACCCGCATGGCAGAAAAAATTTTATTTTATCATTTTTTATTTTTTATTCTCCGCGATACTTTATCATTTCAGCTTTTCTTATCGCGAAAGTCGCGATTGTCCAATCATTTCGTCTATTTATTCGCGGTGCCCAATCATTTCGGCTATTTCATTTTATTTACTCGCTGATTTTTATTGCGAGTTGCCCCATCATTTCAAATTTTTTGAACTCTGATACCAACTTTGGTATCAGTATCGTTACAGCTGGAATATTACCAGGAGCGACTCATCATTTGCCATAAGTGGACTTGGAGTTTGATACCTGATCAGGCATTAGTATCCCTACAACTGGAATATCTCCAGGAACGAATCATCATTTGTCGTTGTCTATTTGGACAAAGGTGGCTTAGAAAACAGGTTTAGATCCCTGCCAACTAAGGCTTTTTGACTTTATGAGCCGTAAGGGTCTCATAAAGTTATTTCTCCCTACGAGTCGAGAGGATCTAGTATGTATATTTTCTCCTTAGGAATTGTGGGGATTCCTAAGTGGTATTTTCTCTTGCAAGTTGTAAGGATCTTATAAGAGTATTTCTCATTGCAAGTCAAGAGGACTTACAAGTGTTATTCACCATGTTGGAAATACCACTCAGCTCAGGTGGAACTTGGCTGAAACATATTTTGTTTACGCCCGTGGATTGTATACAAGAGTCAATATTGAACTACTTGTAGGGCATAAATCTCATAGAGGGTATGATGGCTTAAGAAGTAGGCTTGGATCCCTGTAATTTAAGGCTTTTGAACTCTATAAGCCGTGAGGGTTTCATAGAGATATATCTCCTTACGAGTCGAGAGGATCTCCTAAGTGCATATTGTCTTAGGAATCGTATGGATTCCTAAGTGTGTTGCTCCTTTGTGAGTCATAAGGATCCCACGCAGGTATTTTCTCCTTACAAAGTCAAGAGAACTTTGAAAGTGCATCTTTTCTTTCAACGAGTTTACGCCATTTCGGGTTTTCACAAGCTCGCCGGTATTCCTGCTATTTTTACTCACGGCATCCTTTCGGATTTTCATGCGTGCCCATTTTCCTTGTGGACATACCTTTTTTGCGATGGAAGTCTCTCGGACGTAGCTTCACTGTGGGTGACCCAGTTGTTCCCCTCTGAACAGCGGCCAAGACATGGGCGTCTTGCCTGAGATTCGGGGCAGATGCTATTTGGTTTTATCCGCCCACCTCTCCGAAGATGCCAAGTTGATTTATGGCACCATGTATCGAAGGTTTAGACGGATGCGGCCGATGTAGCAGACTTCGTCAGATTCCCCCTCGCTTGAGGGGTTTTTGATTGTGGGGACGCTCTTCCCTGCAGGCGCAAGCCCCTGCAGTTAATTACGCTACCGCATCGCGGTAACAACTTTCTCCTTCTCCAGATGTTTACTTCATGTCGTGGGTGTTTGTTTTGTTTGTGGTTGCCCATGGATTGTATACGGAGACTAATTTATGTCGTCGCCCGTAGGACGTGGATTAGTCCAAATCCATATTTTCTTAGATTTGGGTTTTGGTTTGGGTTTAAGAATACGTTAGCCTCATTTGAGACTAAGATCAACTTAAACGTATGTTAAGGAGACGTTAGTCTAATTTTTAGACTAAGATCAACTTAACGGGATCGTTTAGATCCAACAAAAGAGCATTTAGACTCTATTGTTTAGTTTAGGGACATTGCGGTCGATTATTCCCGTTTTGGGGACAAATGTTAGTTTAAGGACGCATTAGTCCTGAGTTGGACGCGTCAGTCCATGAGTTTAAGGACCCCACAGTCCATATTGATGTGTGGTTATCGGGACCCGTCACCTCTCTGACGACGTTGAAGAATTACAACGACAAATATCAGAGGAGTTCAGAGATGTACCCTTGAACCGGATGTAAATTGATTTGAGAGAGTAGTCGTGTTCAGTTCAATTTAATTTGAGGACTTACGGCCAGAATTGGGCTAAGTCCAGTTGAAAATGTTCAACGTTTTATCTGCATTTATCCTGTTAGGCCTTTACTGGGGCTCTGCCCCTGTTTAATAATGCATGGCATTTTTTTTTGGTCTATTAGACCTTTATTTGGGCTCTGCCTTTTTTTTAAAATGATGCACAGCATCTGTTTTGGTCTGACAGACCATTGTTTGGGCTTTATCCCTTTTATAATGCATTGCATTTTTATTAGGCCTGTTAGGCCTTTTAATTGGGCTCTGTCCCTTCTTTTTAATAATGCACTGCATCAATTAGTCTGACAGAGCGCCACGTGGCTTGTCAGGCGCTTTGCGCCAATTAAAGAGCGCAAGGCGCCAGCGCATGTGGAGGTGACACGTGTCACGTTCTGCTGAGCGCAAGTCTATTAGCGCAGTGCGCTGCTGACACGTGGCGCGCTCTGGTTCAGTGCGCAAATCCAAGAGCGCGGTGCTCTATTTTTAGAAGCGCAAGGCGCAGATCATTCTGTGGTCGACACGTAACGCGCTCTGGTGAGTTGCGCCAGTCCAAGGAGCGCAAAGGCGCATTTCAAAAGTTCAAGGCACTGTCCAATAGCGCAGAGCGCATCTTGATCAAATTTAGATCAAAATAACAAGTTTTTCTTGTTCTAAAGAGGTTCTACCTCAAGATTCAAGAACCAATGGTTCATCAAAAGGCTGTGCCTTTATATAGATCAAAAAATCTAGGGATGAAGTAAATTACTTCTTTATTTTTTTTTGTGATTAGATCTTTATGATCTTTTTTCTTTTTATTGAAGATCTTGATCTTGTTCTTAGATCTTTGATCTTTTTAGAAGAAATTCTTCTTTTTGTGAGATGTTTTCATCTCTGTTCTTCCAAGAATTAAATTCTTTACCTTGAAGAAGATGATCTTCTTTCTTCAAAGGCTTGCCTTTCAAATTTTTCAGAGTTCTCCTTTTTCTCTATCTCTGTATATGTATCCCTTTTCTTTCTTTTTTTTATTTTAGAAAGAAGGATCATTTGTCGTTGGGACCCACCACCTCTCCGACGACACTGAGAGATTACAGTGCCATATATCGAAGGTGTGGAGGGATGTTCCCTTTGAACCATGTCTCACTCATTAGGGGGGAAGAACAGGCTGGAGCTTAAGCTTCTCGCTGCTGAAAAAGGCTTCTTTGCGTTCGCGCATGTGCGTCGCACGTGTTGGGCGCTCATATTTGCACGTAGCGCACATGGAGCTTGCACATATGCGCATTATGGGGGGAGCAAGCTCCTATGGAGAACGAGTCTCCTTTTAATATTATTGAATATTCTCATGTGGTGCGCACGTGCATTGCACGTGGTGCGCGCGTGGCGGGCACACGTGCGTTGCACGTAGCACATTATGAGGAGAAGTAGGGCTTTTATATATGGAGAACTAAGCTCCTTTTAATATTATTAAATATTCTCATGTGGTGCGCACGTGTGTTGCACGTGGTGCGCGCGTAGCGGGCACACGTGCGTTGCACGTAGCGCACATGCGCATTATGAGGAGAAGCAGGGCTTCTATATATGGAGAACTAAGCTCTTTTTAATATTATTAAATGTTCTTATGTGGTGCGCACGTGCGTTGCACGTGGTGCGCGCGTGGCGGGCACACGTGCGTTGCACGTAGCGCACATGCGCATTATGAGGAGAAGCAGGGCTTCTACATATGGAGAACTAAGATCCTTTTAATATTATTAAATGTTCTCATGTGGTGCACATGTGTGTTGCACGTGGTGCGCGCGTGGCGGGCACACGTGCGTTGCACGTAGCGCACATGCGCATTATGAGGAGAACAGGGTTTCTATATATGGAGAACTAAGCTCCTTTTAATATTATTAAATTTTCTCATGTGGTGCACACGTGCATTACACGTGGTGCGCACGTGCGTTGCACGTGGTGCGCGTGTGGCGGGCACACGTGCGTTGCACGTAGCGCACATGCGCATTATGAGAAGAAGCAGGGCTTCTATATATGGAGAACTAAGCTCCTATGGAGAACTAAGCTTCTTTGAGTATTGAATCCTTTGAGGATTGAACTTTACCCTTTCTAAGAGGTATCCCCTCTTATTTATATGGGAGTGGTAGAGAAGCCATCTCTCCTTTTCCCGATGTGGACTAAAAAATGCATTCCCCATGTAGTAGAGCATTACTTTAGATTACACGTGCATAGCACATTTGCTCATAACTTTTGATCTCAGATGAATTATGAGGCCTATAATATATCAAATAGAAGGATTTTTCGAGAAAATTTCGACACCATCAAAATTTAGATGTTTCTCATTCCGGAGTTTGTCAAAATACAGCTCGGAAAATACTGGTTCGCATTTTCTTCCTTAGATCACATGTGCATAGACATTTGCTCATAACTTTTGATCCCGGATGAATTATGAGGCCCATAATATATCAAATCGAAGGTTTTTTTGAGATGCTTTCAATACCATAAAAATTTAGCTGTTTTTCATTCGGGAGTTTTCCAAAATACAGCCCGTAAAATACAGGTTCGCATTTTCTTAAACGTATCGCTGCCAACCTTGGGCTCTTTTATGCAGAAATTTTTGGCGGGAACAAATGCCCTCCCACTACTTTGCCCACGTAAGTATGTACGTGGGTGAAGTAGTACAGATTTATGCATGGCGTATGACCAGTTTCGGGTTGGTATATAACTTTCAGAATCTTGATCTGAGAAGATAACGAGCGGACACAAGCGTCGTCATTTATCATTGACTCAAATCTCAACTCTTAAGGGATATAGTTCCAAACTCTCAACTCCATGAGCCGCACCCTTCTAATTCTTTATGTCTTACTCTGGCGTGAAGTAGTTTATACGCTCATGAGTAAGTTCTCCATTTCAGTGGCATGTAGCTTTGGCAAGTGTGGCTCATAGATGGTCCATCTTAACCTCTTTGTAGGGCAGTGATGGCTTAGGAGACAGGGTTAGGATCTGCCACCTAAGACTTTTCAACTTTATGATCCTTGAGGGTCTCATAAAGACTTTTCTCCCTACGAGTCGAGAGGATCCCGCAGGTGTATTTTCTCCTTAGGGGTCGTGAGGACTCCTAAGTGTGTTTTCTCTTGAAAGTCGTAAGGATCTCACAAGAGAATTTTTCCTGCTTACAAGTCGGGAGGACTTGTAAGTGGTTGTTTCCCTCTTTGTTGATGTTCGACTTCGGAGAGTGTGACCCGTGAATAGTATGCAAGAGTCCATCTTGGACTGACTTGCAGGGCCCCAGTGCTTAGGAAACAGGTTTTTTAATCTCCATTGCCTAAGGCTTTGCCTTACGAGTCGAGACGAATCGAGAAGTTCTCGCAAGGATATCCTAACGTCACTGTTAACCTCTGCTCTTTACGACAAAGGTCCGTTAGGGTCTGTGGTACAAGGATTTTGTCCGTCGTACCGTCGCGTTGGCTGATGTATTCCTCGATAGGCAATCTTGCTGTTCGAGCAGCCTTGCGACTGTCGTGTCTCTGATCCCTTCGGGGGCTAGACAAGACGTCTTCAAGCAATCCTCCTAGGCAGTTTGACCGTCGGAAGATCAAGCGTTAGGAATTTTTCCATGCCGCTTTTTACTTGAGGTTATGCCCATTTTGGACAGCCCCGATGAGTCATAACTACTCCGCGCTGGTGTGAGATGATCTCCGATAGTCTTTCAGGTTTTATATGAGTTGCCGTCAAGACCCTGAAGCTAGAAATTTGGCCTTCGCTTCGTTTGCTGGCACCGCGTCTGCTGTATCGAGACGAATGTCGCGGTTGTCTCTAGGTTGCATGTGAACCGTCGAGGTTTGGAACTAGGGATTTTGCCGTGGCTCCGTTGTTTGATTGTTGCGTCTGAACCCTGCTGGAGGAAGAACGCTGGGGTGACATCTCGTCTGCTGTATCGAGACGAACGTCGAGGTGGTGACCACTCCGCGCTAGTATGGGATGATCTCCGATAGTCTTTCAGGTTTTATATGAGTTACCGTCAAGACCCTGAAGCTAGGAATTTGGCCTTTGCTTCGTTTTCTTTAACTGCGTCTGCTGTATCGAGACAAATGCTGAGGTGGAGCTGGGATTTTGTCGTCACTCCGCTTTATTTCGACCAAAAGGTCTTTTGTTGATGTCGCTTCTGCATCCTGTTGGACTGCGAAGGAACGCCGTTGTTGACATTGCGTCTGCTGTAACGAGACGAATGCTGAGGTGGAGCTGGGATTTTACCGTCACCCCACTTAGTTTCGACCGTGAGGTCTTTCGTTGATGTTGCATCTGCATCCTGCTGGACTGCGAAGGAACGCCATTGTTGACATTGCGTCTGCTGTAACGAGACGAATGCTGAGATGGTCTCTAGGTTGTCTGTGAACCGTCGAGATTTGGAACTAAGGACTATGTCGTGGCTCCGTTTGATGGTGTAGCATCTATGTCCTGCTGGAATGAGGAGGCACACCGTTGTTGGTCTCCAGGCTGTAGATGTGGCCATTGAGATTTGGAACTAGGGACTTTTGCCATGGCTTCGTTTCGTTGCGACTCTGAGGTCGGTTGTTGACGTTACGTCTACATCTGGTTGGAGTGAGGAGAAACGGCGTTGGTGATCTCTAAGTTGTCGATATCGACGTCGAGACCCTGAAGCTAGGGATCTTCCTTTGCTTCGTTTGTTGACATTGTGTTTGCAATATTGCGACAACTGTCGAAGTTGCCTTTAGGTCGTCTATGAACCGTCGAGATTTAGCTTCGCTTTCTGGTGGAGCCTGTTGGGAAGGTATGGTTCGCTCTTTGTTTGTGCCCCTGGATTGTATACAGGGATCGATGTGATCTCCCATATAGGGCAGAAAGTTTCTTTCATTTTTTTATTATTTTCTTTCCGCGATGCTCTATCATTTCAGCTTTTATACCGCAAAGGTCGCGATTGCTGATCAGTCGAAAATATTGCATCTTTAAACCGGCAACTTCCCTATCATTTGCACTCATCTAGAAGTGTTCGGCATTCATATTACACATATTAGCAAATCAGTCGTAAAATATCAGATTGCATGTGTTAGACTTTAAAACCGGAACTTTAAGGGAAATTGACTGTATTTCATAGCACGGCATCATTCTTATATTGCGTAACTTGTGTTTCGAAATCTGTGCAGGAAATTCCAGAGGAACAGAGCCAAAATAGGAAAAGAGCTGATCAAAATTACACCAACTCCAAGATTTGAGATCTGGTAGTATACAGAAATACAAATAAAATTCAACATATCATAAAAAGGCCCACATATCAGACCAAAGAAATTCCAGAGAGCCCAAGCCCTCAGGCCTCAATAGCGCCGTGGATCCGCGGTGGGAGCCTGCTTGCGCCGCTGATCCGCGGCTAGGTGATGTCATCAAGTTGCCAAATTTCTTCCATGTTGCTTCTCTCAGGGCCCACATTCATTTCATATACGTCAAATTCCAGAATTCTCTCGAAGCTTCTGCCAGATCAGCAAAGATGATTAATTAAGCTAAACTTGATTAAGCTCCTGACAAACTAATTCTAGAAGCTCTCTCTAACTAACTACTTCTAGAAGCCTCTCTAGCTAACAAAATTTTGGAGGGAAATTCAAATTTTGAATCCTAGATCTAGGGTTTTGGAAGTCTATAAATAGGAGCCTAGATCTAGGGTTAAAGGTTGTTCAATATTTGGCCAATCTTTGGTTGTTGAGAGCTAATCCTTCTTCTTCAATCTCTAATCTCCCCCATTTTCTACCACAAGTTTAGTGACAAGACTTGTGCCAAACCCTAACCCTAATCCAATCCAAGATCAAGAATTCAAGATCCTTTGAGTGCAAGCCAAGCAAGTCTTCAACGATCCTTTGAAGCAAAGCCGGACTTCAACGGAGCACGAGATCCAAGCGATCCAAGACTCAAGGAGCCGAGCGATGCTAGATTCGACGAGCGAAGTTCCTACCTCTTGTAATTCTTGAGAGTTGTAACTACTTGTTGATGTAATAAAGGTGAAGATTCATTAAACTTGCTTATTTTCAATTCGAGCATTATGATTCATTTCGATTCTTGAATATGTACTTTGTGATGATGCTTGAATAAATCTCCGCTCGTGGAGGAATCGAAACGATTGTAGAATGATGACATTGATGAATCTTTAAACGTTTTCTTAAGTCTTAAAACAATTGTAAATTCTTGAAAATCGATTGATCGATGATCTAGATCGATGCGAATGCGTTCTTGATTCCTTTTGCATGATCTAGAGATCAACAATTGATTATTCGACTTTCAAGAAGCTATCTAGTGAATGTGATTCATCGAAAGGACAAAAGATAGGATGAGGAACCCTAATTCTTCGCAAGATCCTTGATCCTCGATGAATTCTACATCGATTTAGCATCAATTTGTTCATGGACAAGAAATCGTAATTTCGAATCTTCATCACATCTACGATCGAATCGATTCCTACGAGCTTTACTTCAAATCTTGAAACCTAAATTGATTGGAATTATATCGATACTTGATTCTTGATGTTTATCGTTTTCTTGATTCTTGATTAGAATAGTGATACTTGAACTTCATCGATAAAAATCTTGAATCATTTTGCTTTTCTTTTCTATTAAAGTTTCGATTCAAACAAAACAAAATACGAACGAATCGCACAATCCCTGTGGACGATCAGCACTCACTAATGCGCTACAATCCGACACCGTTATTGATTGCGGTCAAATAATTCTTTGATTGTGATTTCTACTCATTTTCTAAACCGACACACAAAGAAACGATTAATCAAATGGCGCCGTTGCCGGGGATCATTTGATTTACTTACACAATCGGAAAATATCATCAATCAATTCCCCAATCATTTTGGCCATTTTTCACGGTGCCCAATCATTTCGGCTGTTTATTTTATCTTTACTCACTGTTTTTTAATACGAGTTGCCCAATCATTTCGGCTGTTTATTTTATCTTTACTCGCTGTTTTTTATTGCGAGTTGCCCAATCATTTCGGCTGTTTATTTTATCTTTACTCGCTGTTTTTTATTGCGAGTTGCCCAATTATTTCGGCTGTTTTGCATGCATACATTTTTGCTTGCTGATTTTGTTGCAAGTTGCCCCATCATTTCGGCTATTTCGTATGCATGTATGGCTCGCTGATTTTTTTTTATCGCGAGTGTGGAACTTGGAATCTGACGCCAATCTCAGCATCAGCATCGCTACAACTGGAATATTGCCAGGAGCGAATCATCATTTGCCGTGAAAGGGCTTGGAATTTGATATCGGTTTTAGGCATCAGCATCGCTACAACTGGGATATTGCCAGGAGCGAATCATCATTTGCCGTGAAAGGGCTTGGAATTTGATATCGGTTTTAGGCATCAGCATCGCTACAACTGGGATATTGCCAGGAGCGAATCATCATTTGCTTCTGTCGATGTTGAACAACGGTGGCTTAGTAAACAGGGTTAGGATTCTGTCGACTAAGGCTTTTGACTTCATGAGCCGTAAGAGTCTCACAAAGGTATTTCTCCCTGCGAGTAGTGAGAATCTCGTAGGTGTGTTTTCTCCTTAGGAATCGTGAGGATTCCTAAGTGTATATTCCCCTGTAAGTCGTAAGGATCTTATAAAAGGGTTTTCTCCTTATAAGTCGAGAGGACTTACAAGGGTTGTTCACCATATGGACATATCCCTAGTCACGGGTGGGACTTGGTTAGGGAAATGTTTATTCGTGCCCGTGGATTGTATCCAAGGGTCAGTATTGAACCACTTGTAGGGCAGTATCGAAGGTTGTGGGGGTTGCTTAAGAACAGGTTCAGGTCTCTGTAACTTAAGACTTTCAAATCTTACGAGCCGTGAGGGTCCCATAAGAGAGTTCTCCTTATGAGTCGTGAGGATCTCGCAAATGTAATTTCTCCTTAAGAATCGTGAGGATCCCTAAGTGTGTTGCTCCCTTGTGAGTCGTAAGGATCTCACGCGGGTGGTTTCTCCTTACAAGGTCGAGAGGACCCTGTAAGTGTCTTTTAACGAGGTTGCGCCCTTTCGGGTTTTCACAAACACTCGCCGGTAGCCCTGCTGTTTTTACTCACGGAGCCCTTTCGGGTTTTTTATCCGTGCCCATTTTGCTTATGGACATACCGTTTTTTTTATTCTTTTTATTATTTTTTTAACGAGGTTGCGCCCTTTCGGGTTTTCACAAACACTCGCTGGTAGCCCTGCTGTTTTTACTCATGGAGCCCTTTCGGGTTTTCATCCGTGCCCATTTTGCTTATGGACATACCGTTTTTTTTAACCACGTCATCCTGGGGATGCCGCGGGTTGGTAGTAGTTTAACGACGTTTCGGTCATTATCCAGTTTTAGGACATAGTGGTCCATCATTAGTTTAAGGACGTTTCGGTCCACAGTCAGTTTTAGGACATAGTGGTCCATCATTAGTTTAAGGACGTTTCGGTCCGCCGCCGCCGTATTTGAGGTGAATCTCTAGTTTACTGACTTTTTGGTCTATGGGGCTTTCTCTATGAATGAACATGATGCCCCCGGCATATCCATCTTTCTCGGAGTATGTGGTTGTGGCGGGCTCACCTTCCAGTTTTCGGACAACGCGAGTTTGCCTTGTTGGTATTGGTCTTCAACCCAGTTTTTGAAGACGAAGCAATCTTCGATCGGATGACTTACTGCTCGATGGTAAGGGCAATAATTGGGACTATTAGCCTCGCCGGGTTGGAACGGTCGTTTTGGATTCGGGAGATTGATGAGCCCTGTTCCCCTCCGAAAGACGGCGCGACGTGAAAAGACGTCTTGCCTGAGATTCGGGGCAGATGCTATTTGGTTTTATCCGTCTACCTCTCTAAAGATTCCAAGTTGATTTATGGCACCGTGTATCGGAGGTTTAGACGGATGCGGCCGATGTAGCAGACTTCGTCAGATTCCCCCTCGCTTGAGGGGTTTTTGATTGTGGGGACGCTCTTCCCTGCAGGCGCAAGCCCCTGCAGTTAATTACGCTACCGCATCGCGGTAGCCACTTTCTCCTGCTCCAAAAGTTCACTTCGTGTCGTGTGTGTTTGTTTTGTTTGTGGTTGCCCGTGGATTGTATACGGAGACTATTTATTTCGTCGCCCCTAGGACGTGGATTAGTCCAAATCCGTATTTTCTTAGATTTGGGTTTGGTGTTTTAGTTTAAGGATACGTTAGCCATATTGAGGCTAAGATCAACTTAAATGTTCGTTAAGGATACGTTAGTCTGATTTGAGACTAAGATCAACTTAACGGGATCGTTTGGATCCGACAAAAGAGCATTTGGGAGGCTCTATTGTTCCAGTTTAGGGACATAGTGGTCCATTGCATGCATGGACATCGGGACCCGTCACCTCTCTGACGTCGTTGAAGGATTACAACGATAGGTGTCAGAGGAGTTCGGAGATGTACCCTTGAACCAAAGTTGATTGGGGGTCTTATAGTCCAATTTGGGACTAAAGTCTGTTTGAATGTTTAAGGATACGTTAGCCATATTTGAGGCTAAGATCAACTTAAACGGGATCGTTTAGATCCGAAAAAAGAGCATTTGGGAGCTCTATTGTTCCAGTTTAGGGACGTAGTGGTCCATTGGTAGTTTAAGGACATTGCGGTCCATTGCATGTATGGCCGTCGGGACCCGTCACCTCTCTGACGTCGTTGAAGGATTACAACGATAGGTGTCAGAGGAGTTCAGAGATGTACCCTTGGGCTAAGTGTAAATTGATTTAGGAGAGCAGCCGTGCTCAGTCAATTTAGTTTGAGGACTTACGGCCATGATTGGGCTAAGTCCAGTTGAAAAATGTTCAACGCTCTTATTTGTCTTTGGCCTATTAGGCCTGTGCTAGGGCTTTGCCCCTTTTTAAATAATGCACTGCATTTCTTATTTTATTTGGGCTCTGCCCTTTTATAAATGATGCAGAGCATCAATTTTGCTTGGGCTCTGCCCTTTTATTTCATTTTATTTTGTTTGGGCTCTGCCCCTTTTAAAAAAAGAATGATGCATTGCATCTGATTTTATTTGGGCTCTGCCCCTTTTGAAAATAATGCATAGCATTTACTAGGCATGTTTGGCCTTTTTAATTGGGCTCGGCCCTTCTTTTTAATGATGCATTGCATCAATTATCTGACAGTGGCCATGTGGCCTGTCAGGCGCTTTGCGCCAATAAAGCGCAAGCGCTTGTGGAGGTGACACGTGTTACGCAAGCGCAGTGCGCTGCGCCAGTGCGCTGCACTTGTGCTGTTGACACGTGGCGCGCTCTGGTGAGTTGCGCCAATTTCAGAGAGCAAGTCTCTATCTTAAAAGCGCATAGCGCAAGTGGTTCGAGTGCTGACACGTGGCGCTCTCTGGTGGCTTGCGCCAACCTAAGAGCGCAACAGTGCCAATTTTGCAAGTGCAGGGCACTGTTTTATATTTTGATCAATTTTAGATCAGAGAAAACAAGTTTTTCTTGTTTTCAAAGAACCAGTGGTTCATAAAAAAGTGCAAGGCACTGTTATTTATATTTTACTGAAGATCATTGATTTTGTTCTTAGATCAATGATCTATTAGAAGAAATTCTTCTATTTTAAAGGTTTTTTACCTTTTTCTTGAATTTCTCTTCAAGTTTCTTCAGAGTTGAAGTTCTTGATATTTCTTGATGTTGATGATTTGGGGTCTAGGGGTCTTTATATAGTGCCCTTAGGTTTGTTAAGTTTGTTAAAGAGATCATTCTCTGACTGATTTGGGGAATTTTCCCCACCGTTGGATCTTTGATCCAAGGGCTTCTGTTTTACAGAAGACAATCTTCTTGTTTTAACAAGAACAGAAGGATCTTTCTAAAATTTAATTCTGTTTGGCGCAAACGCCTCAGCGTGTGACACGTGTCACGCAGCGCAGAGCGCAGCGCAACTGCGTTTGCGCAACTGCGCTGACACGTGTCGCGCAGCGCAGCTGCGCTGATACGTCTGTGCTGACACGTGTCGCGCAGCGCACAGCGCAGCGCAACTGCGTTTGCGCTGACACGTGTCGCGCAGCGCAACGCTTGCGCAGCTGCGCTGACACGTGTCGCGCAGCGCAGCGCTTGCGCAGCTGAAGCGTTGCTTCCTTTAATTTTATTTTAAATAGAGCCTTGCTCTGATTGGGCGCGCTGCCTTGGGCGCTGCGCTGACGTATCAGCTTCTGACACGTGGCGCGTTGCGCGCAGCGCACGGGATTTGAAGCGTTGCTTCAATTTTTGAATTTTTGAAATTCAAACAGAGCATTGCTCTGATTGGGGGAAACAAGCCCGTTGCGCACCGCTAGCTCGAACAATTTCCTTGTTTTGTCCTGAGGAAATGAGTAAGGACGTCCCGGTCTTTTCTCGAGGGATGGGCGTGGACGCATATTGTTTTGGCAAACAACCGGCTTTAAGTTGCTCGGCCGTGGTTGAGTATTGGCAACGAAGGTTGCCTTCCCTTTGCCCTTTTCATTCCAAGGCTCTGTCTTTGAAGAAGAAGGCCTATGGCCCATCTGGTCCATTTGGGCCAGCTTGTCAATCAAGGCCTGGAAGGTGGTCGGCTTGAAAAACATCATGAACTGGGAGATGGCCGCTTGAGGGTCAAGAGTGCCTAAGAACATGCCCACCGCCGGCGCTTCTTCGATCCGCTGCTCGCACTTCGACCATAAGTTTCGCCACCGTACTGCATATTGGACCCACGTTTCACCTGGCCTTACCCTGGCGTTGATCAGTGCTGTTATCGGGGCGCGCTCGTTGGCGCTGGCAAACCTTTATGTAAACAGCAACTCCATCTCCGCAAATGTTTTGACAGAGTCGTTAGGTAGCTCCGAATAACATTCGAATGCCGTTTCCGCTAAGCTGCCAACAAATTGTCGAAGCAACAGTTTGTCATCGCCTCCAGTGTTGCCGCATAAAGCCCTGAATTGAGCGACATGCTGATGTGGATTCCCTGTCCCCTTATACACATGGAATTTAGGGATCGTATATCCCGGCGGGTAACTGATTTGGTCATACCAGCCCAGGTAGGGTCGTCCAGTTCTAACAATTTGACCGGCTGCTTCATTTGCCTGGTGAACTCGTATTTGTTAAGCAATGTAGTCATCCAGGGCAGCTTTGGAGATCGTTTCTTCTTTAGCTGTTGAAAGAGCCGGAGGTAGATTTGACTTTTCCCCTCTGTCATCTTCGAGGACAATCGGAGGATCTTCCACCGGGGGATCCTGCTGGATCATCATACCCACCATGTCCTGGAACAGAAGGGCCATTCTCTTTATATTGGCTGCTTATTCCGCAGCCTCTTTGTCCTTCTTTTCAAGTATCCTACGAAGGAATTCAGCGTCAGTTTCTTGCTCCTGGCGTTGATCCGAGGATGCTTCTGGGCTTTCTTTTGGCCCAGTGAGTGCGGCCATCGCATTCATAATTTCTTGGAGCTTCTGCTGCTGCTCCTGAGCTTTAGTCGCCGATCGCGTAAGCGGTCTATGACCTGTAGATGTACGGCTGTCCTCTTTCCCGGACGCCATGTAGACTGTATGCACCACCATGCCCCCAGACTTAGGGCGTTTAGGCTTACTGTCTTTGACATTTGCTGCAGGCGTGGGGACTTGCTCCTGCTTTCTTCTCTTGCGAATAGTCGACGTGGAGGGGGCCGTTGTAGTGGGCACCCAAGTGGTTGTTGTCCTTTGCGGTTTGACATGACGGTTCTTTTCTTCTTGAACTTTTACCCTCTTCTGCCGGTGAGAGTGATCTTGAACGATTACTGAGTCCTGAACTCGTCGCCAGACCTTGTAAATTTTGGAGGACAGCCATTGAGGGGGCTGCTCTGGCCTTGTTTCTGTAGCATTCTCCACGGGTAGGGGAGATCTTTTTAGCGCGGCAGTCGGAAAGTTTCTGCGCACCTTGTTGAGTAGTTCAAAGCTGTTCCCAGTCGGAACAACAGCATTGATTTCCACCGTTGGAGCTGGTGGGGTTAGCCCAGAGGGAGAGTTGCCCCCAGCCTTCTTTACTCGGTGCTAGTGGCATATCCCTAGAAGGAGGAGTGTTGTCTCCTGAGGGTTTTCAGCGGATTACACTCACAAAATCTTATAATAAAAGAGAGATGGTGAGAGTTATATAAAGATAAGAACTATAAAAGAAAGAACTTGAAAATAAGAGTTTTCAATTATACCAGCTTTTCAGCTGCTATGAGCCCTATCTTAACGGTCATGAAAAATGTTAGAAATCACATTATCCCTCAATAAAACATCGCCTTTAGTTTTCATTCCTACCTTTCTTCCAAACATTGATCATATACCCCTACGTGTGTGAATTGGACATCCCTACACTCAGAGAATTCAATTCAAGCAATCATACTCTTGTCCATCTACCTTAGTACTTTTTAATAGATATTTAGATGGAATTTGCTCACACATGCTTCATGCGACCGTTAATACTTCTTGAGGTACTAACCGACCGATTACTCATGTGTTTGCTAATTAGGTGTTTTTCCTCGTCTTGCAACACCTAAGGCTTAGCAGTGGCTCCCAAACCAGTTGGTTTAAGGCACTAGGTGATAAAGCACCCTCGCTATATTTTTTTATTGCTGCCTCGGTGATAACAAAACCAGTGTTCATTTTTCTTTTCACCATTTTATCTTTTATTCTCCACTTTTATTTTCTTCATGCTTTGGCTTTTAGACAAGAGCATTTCAAGGTATCCTCTACTATCTCGAGTTTCAAGATGTGTGTAAGTGCGTATAGTAGGGTATCAACGTTCAAATGTTTGGCTTCCAGAATAGAAACTATTTTTCAGGCTTATTTTTATCCTCAGATTAGTAATTTCCTTCATCTTACTAACCCTTGGGACAACAGCTCATAACTACTTATTACTAGTTTCATTTAAGAAAACTTCTAACTTTCTTGTTTTTCTTAAACTATTCCTATCTTTTAAATATAATTTTTTCACTTTCTACTCTTTTATTATCACAATTTTTTTGTGTGTGCTTATATATAGTATAATGCAAAGTAGGACGTAAATAAGCACATGAGCGCTGAAAAACGATTTCTTGGGAGCTTCTCGTGATGGTACAAGAACGCTGAAGCTCGTTGGCAGGAGCACGGTCCCGAAGAATAGCCCAGTGGTGGCTTGAGTTACCTGCTCTACTGGCATAGTGAAAAGGGAGGCCGCTTGGGGCCCGTAGGTTACTCCTCCAGATGGGACAGAGCGAGAGTTGCTGTTGCAGTTAGTGCAGTTTGAAGCCATTGATTTCTTGAAGAGCTTGAATATTCTGCCCCCTGCGTCGACCTTGGTCTTTGTCATGTGCCAGTTGTTTGAGGACCGATTCCATCGGCAAAGCTGCTGCTTGGGGAGCCCGCCTGTGGAAAACAGACATCCTCTGGGCTTCCTCCATCGGCGTTGAGGCACCGAGGGTGGAAGGTGGGAGCATCGACCCAAAGAGAAGCCCGTTGATTTCTTGAAGAGCCGAATTGCAGAGATTTGAGCCTGCAAGTGGCCCGTACTTGATTCCACCAGATATGACAGAGCTTGTATTGCTAAGGTCGGAACAAATGCCATTCTTCATAAAGGCGAAGCGCCGACTTCAGTATCCACTCCCCTAAGGGCAACCACAAACATACACATCGTGATTATCTGATCACGGAAAAAAACACGACACACGAAGTGTGGAGTGGAAAGAGGAAAAGATCCCACCGGGCGTGCCAGAATCTGTTCCCCTCCGAACAGCGGCCAAGACATGGGCGTCTTGCCTGAGATTCGGGGCGGATGCTATTTGGTTTTATCCGTCCACCTCTCCGAAGATGCCAAGTTGATTTATGACACCATGTATCGAAGGTTTAGACGGATGCGGCCGATGTAGCAGACTTCATCAGATTCCACCTCGCTTGAGGGGTTTTTGATTGTGGGGACGCTCTTCCCTGCAGGCGCAAGCCCCTGCAGTTAATTACGCTACCACATCGCGGTAACAACTTTCTCTTTCTCCAGATGTTCACTTCATGTCGTGGGTGTTTGTTTTGTTTGTAGTTGCCTATGGATTGTATACGGAGACTAATTTATGTCGTCGCCCGTAGGACGTGGATTAGTCCAAATCCATATTTTCTTAGATTTGGGTTTTGGTTTGGGTTTAAGGATACGTTAGCCTCATTTGAGACTAAGATCAACTTAAACGTATGTTAAGGATACGTTAGTCTAATTTTTATACTAAGATCAACTTAACGGGATCGTTTAGATCCAACAAAAGAGCATTTAGACTCTATTGTTTAGTTTAGGGACATTGCGGTCGATTATTCCCGTTTTGGGGACAAATGTTAGTTTAAGGACGCATTAGTCCATGAGTTTAAGGACCCCACAGTCCATATTGATGTGTGGTTATCGGGACCCGTCACCTCTCTGACGACGTTGAAGAATTACAACGACAAATATCAGAGGAGTTCAGAGATGTACCCTTGAACCGGATGTAAATTGATTTGAGAGAGTAGTCGTGCTCAGTTCAATTTAATTTGAGGACTTACGGCCAGAATTGGGCTAAGTCCAGTTGAAAATGTTCAACGTTTTATCTGCATTTATCCTGTTAGGCCTTTACTGGGGCTCTGCCCCTGTTTAATAATGCATGGCAGTTTTGTTTGGTCTATTAGACCTTTATTTGGGCTCTGCCATTTTTTTAAAATGATGCACAGCATCTGTTTTGGTCTGACAGACCTTTGTTTGGGCTCTATTCCTTTTATAATGCATTGCATTTTTATTAGGCCTGTTAGGCCTTTTAATTGGGCTCTGTCCCTTCTTTTTAATAATGCACTGCATCAATTAGTCTGACAGAGCGCCACGTGGCTTGTCAGGCGCTTTGCGCCAATTAAAGAGTGCAAGGCGCCAGCGCATGTGGAGGTGACACGTGTCACGCTCTGCTGAGCGCAAGTCTGTTAGCGCAGTGCGTTGCTGACACGTGGCGCGCTCTGGTGCAGTGCGCCAATCCAAGAGCGCAGTGTTCTATTTTTAGAAGCGCAAGGCGCAGATCATTCTGTGGTCGACATGTGGCACGCTCTAGTGAGTTGCGCCAGTCCAAGGAGCGCAAAGGCGCATTTCAAAAGTGCAAGGCACTGTCCAATAGAGCAGAGCGCATCTTGATCAAATTTAGATCAAAGAAACAAGTTTTTCTTGTTCTAAAGAGGTTCTACCTCAAGATTAAAGAACCAATGGTTCATCAAAAGGCTGTGCGTTTATATAGATCAAAAAATCTAGGGATGAAGTAAATTACTTCTTTATTGTTTTTGTGATTAGATCTTTATGATCTTTTTTCTTTTTATTGAAGATTTTGATCTTGTTCTTAGATCTTTGGTCTTTTTAGAAGAAATTCTTCTTTTTGTGAGATGTTTTCATCTCTGTTCTTTCAAGAATTAAATTCTTTACCTTGAAGAAGATGATCTTCTTTCTTCAAAGGCTTGCCTTTCAATTTTTTCAGAGTTTTCCTTTTTCTCTATCTCTGTATATGTATCCCTTTTCTTTTCTTTTTTTATTTTAGAAAGAAGGATCATTGGTCGTTGGGACCCACCATCTCTCCGACGACACTGAGAGATTACAGTGCCATATATCGAAGATGTGGAGGGATGTTCCCTTTGAACCATGTCTCACTCATTAGGGGGGAAGAACATGTTGGAACTTAAGCTTCTCGCTGCTGAAAAAGGCTTCTTGCGTTCGCGCACGTGCGTCGCACGTGTTGGGCGCACGTGCGTCGCACGTGTTGGGCGCTCATATTTGCACGTAGAGCACATGGAGCTTGCGCATATGCGCATTATGGGGGGAGCAAGCTCCTATGGAGAACGAGTCACCTTTTAATATTATTGAATATTCACATGTGATGCGCACGTGCGTTGCACGTGGTGCGCGCGTGGCGGGCACACGTGCGTTGCACATAGCGCATTATGAGGAGAAGCAGGGCTTCTATATATGGAGAACTAAGCTCCTTTTAATATTATTAAATATTCTCATATGATGCGCACGTGCGTTGCACATGGTGCGCGCGTAGCGGGCACACGTGCGTTGCACGTAGCTCACATGCGCATTATGAGGAGAAGCAGGGCTTCTATATATGGAAAACTAAGCTCCTTTTAATATTATTAAATGTTCTCATGTGGTGCGCACGTGCGATGCACATGGTGCGCGCGTGGCGGGCACACGTGCGTTGTACGTAGCTCCTATGGAGAAGCCCGGAATATACAGGTTCATATTTTCTTAAGCGTAGCGCTGCCAACCTTAGGCTCTTTTGTGCAGAAATTTTTGGCGGGAACACCAGTATTGCTTGCTGGTGGGACTTGGGCGAGATTTGGAACGTTTATGCCCGTGGATTATCTACGGGGATCAATATGGAGATCAACCGTAGGGCATAACATCTTTTGGAGGACTGCATCATCGATGTGGCTTCATAACCGGTGGGACTTCAGTTGCAATTTTCGCCGATGGGACTTTGGATGCAACGCGGTTCTTAAGGAGTCTGTAGTGTAACATATTAGTTTAGAGACATCGCGGTTCAAGGGAGCCATAAAGAACATATGCGGGACATAGATCGTTTGTGCCTGTGGATTATATACGTCCGGTTATATGATCCATGACGTAGGGCAACATATTAGTTTAAGGACATCACGGTCCAACATTTTAGTTTAGGGACATAGTGGTCCATCATCAATATAACGGGGGTGCATATCATTTGGTGGGAATGGAGAGCGGACATAGGCATGGCCATATATCATCGACCCAAGTCACGACTCTTCAAGCATAATATTTCTTGAGAAACTGGCCGCTTAGTGGCCGAAATGGTCTTTCTCCGTGCATATCCATGAGTAGGTAAGCTCCACCTTGGTAGACCTTATCTATGACATACATGCCTTCATAGTTCGTCTTGAACTTCCTACATTTTGTGCGGTTAGGGATCATCAGTCTTTTGACAACCAGAACAAGTTCACTTTGGCAGAATGTCCTCGGTCTGGTTAGCCTTTCATATGATTATGTCATCTTTTCCCTGTAAGCTTCCAGATCTTACCATGCTATAAGGCGGGTCTCGTCGAGAGCATCAAGTTCTTCGAGCCGGAGATGGGTATTCTCGTCGTCCGTAAGTTCACATTGAACCGCTATCCACAGTGAGGGGAGTTCTATCTCCAGAGGGAGCACTGCTTCGGTGCCAAACACCAACGCATAAGGTGTTGTCTTCGTGGCTATCTTGAACCTTGTTCGGTATACCCAAAGAGTTTCATGTAGCCTTTCATGTCAGTCCTTTTTATTCTTGGACACCATCTTCTTTATGAGATTGGTTAGCGTCTTGTTGAAAGATTCAGCTAGATCATTAGCTCGGCGATTATAGACAGATGAATATCTCCAGTCTATCTTGTGTTATTGGGAGAAGCGGCTTATGTTGTGGCTTCTATATGATAGTCCGTTGTTTGAGACTATCCGTCGTGAAACTCTGAACCGGTATATGACATGGGTTTTGAAGAAATGGAGGATATTATCCGTCTTTACTTCTCTCAACGGTATCGCCTCTGCCCATTTGGAGAAGTAACCGGTCGCCGCCATGATAAAACGATGTCCTCGGGATGACGCCGGCTCGATGGGGACTATTATATCGGTCCCTCACATTTTGAATGGCCAACTGGCTACGGTTGGATGTAACAGATTGGGGTGTTGATATATGAAGTCCCCATGTATTTGGCAAGAATGGCATCGTCTTGCATAGTTGATGCAATCTTGGATCATCGTAGGCCAATAGTAACCCATCATCTTGATCTTCAGCTTCATCTTTGGACCGGCTTGATGGGATTTGCAGAGTCCATCGTGAATTTCTTGGACGACCTTCTTGGCTTCTTTCGTCCCCAGGTATCTTAGCCATATATATGATCGAAGGACCTTTTATATAGAGTTCTGTCGATTAGGGCGAACGACGAGGCTCGTTTTATGAGCTGATGTCTTCGTGACGCATCTTCAGGCATTCGTTGAGACTTGAAGTACTCTATAAAGACTTCTCTCCAGTCATCTTCCTCTTCTTTGACTTCTTCCGCTTAAAAGACATTTTCATTTACGGCTTCGATTGGAGGCTCTGAGGATATCTCCGACGGGACCAAGATCTTGCGACTTTGGACGATGATCCTTACGTTGTCAAGATTATCATCGGCCAACTTGGCTAATGCATCTGCATTGCTGTTTTTCGCTCTCGGAGCATTTTCCAATGTGTATGAAGGAAGCTGCGTCAACAATTGTTGCACCTTTTCGCCATACTTTATCAGTTCTGACTTGCATGTTTTGTAATCTCCATTGACTTGCATGACGATCAACTGAGAATCCTTATATATATGGAGATCCTCGATACCCATGTTGAACGCAATCTCAAGACCGGCTATAAACGCTTCATATTCGGCTTCATTGTTGGTCCTAGGCTCTGTCAACGCAATGGCATAGTGGGCTATTCCGCCTTGAGGGATCACGAAAATAAGGCCTATCCCGGCTCTGATTATCAGGATACTCTTTTTTCGCGTTTTCATTGTGGAGGCTCCATCGAAGTATAATTCCTAGTGAGGCTTCTCTATTTTTTTTTCTCTTCGACCGCGTTGAATGTATATTCATCCGGCAATTCACAGTTCAGTAGAGAGTCGGCAGAGATTGGGTGTTCGGCGAGGAAATCGGCGATAACCTATCCTTTTACCGCTTTGAGGGGGCGATATATGATCGTGAACTCCATCAACAGCAAGGCCCACTTGGTGAGCCTTCTCATCAGTATAGCTTTCGTTATAAGATATTTGAGAGGATCCACTTTTGATATAAGGTGCACTTCATGGGCCAAGGCGTAGTGTCTGAGCTTTGTTATTGCGAAGATCAGCGCCGACAATGTTTTTCGATAGGGGAGTAGTTTCCTTCTACTCCTAGCAGGACTCGACTTCGATAGTACAAGGCCTTTTCCTTTCCTTGGTCATTCTCCTGTCCCAGAGCGCGCCTAAAGATCCATCAAGGGCAGTCGTATATAGGATAAAGGGCTTTCTCTTAACCGGAGCGGCCAATAATGGTGGATTATGCAAGTATTGCTTGATTTCCTCCCGCGCTTTCTAACATTTTTGATCCTATATAATGGGAGTCCCTTTCTTCATCAGATGGTTGTATGGACGGCACTTCCCAGAGAGATTGGCGATCAACCGTCGGATATAGGCAAGCTTTCCTTAGAGAGATCGTAGCTGCTTGAGATTTCTTAACGGGGGCATTTCTGTAATAGCCCTGATTTTAGAGGGGTCGATCTCGATCCCTCAGTGGTGGATTATAAAACCCAGGAACTTGTCGGAAGAGACTCCAAATACGCATTTTAGCGGGTTCATCTTCAGGTTGTACTTTCGAAGGCGCTTGAAGACTATCCTTAAGTGCTCCTAGTGCTCTTTATGAGACATGCTCTTAACCACAAGAGCATCTATATAACATTAGACTATCTCATGAATAAGTTCGTCGAAGATCTTGGTCATTGCTCTCTAATATGTTGCCCCAGCATTCTTCGGTCTAAATGGTATCACTTTATAACAGAAGATGCCTAGCGGGCTACGGAAGGCTATATGCTTCTGGTCTTCGAGATCTATATTTATCTGATTATACCCTGAAGATCCATCCATGAATAAGAAGACTTCGTGAGTAGACGTATTGTCTATCATTAATTCTGTAACTGGCACGAGGAAGTCATCTTTCGGGCACACCTTATTAAGGTCCCGAAAGTCCATGCAGGTGAACAGTCCCATTCTTCTTCATCACCGGGACGATGTTAGTGATCCAGTCTGGGTATTGTACTTCGTGGATGAATCCGGAGTCGATTAACTTCTTGACTTCCGCATCGACGCTCATCTCGAGCTCGAGCTGCATCCTTCTTCAAGACTGATTCACAGGTTTATTCCGGCGTTATGGCCAGCTTATGCACTGCTATTTCTGGATCAAGACCCAACATCTCGGAATAGTTCTAGACAAAAAAGTCTATGTATTCCATGAGCACTTCTTTTAAGGTGGCTACTTGTTCTTCAGACAGCAGCTCACCGACGAATGTTGGTCTCGGATCATCTTCTGTTTCTAAATATATCTTCTTTAATTCATCAGCGGTGGTATGTATTCCATCTTCTAGCTTCTTAGGTGCTGGCGGTAATTCTGTGATCTCCTCGTATTCATTAGCGAGGCAATAAAAAAGCCCAAGCATTTCATCATCTTCCTCATCATCGGAAAGTCTTATCAAATGGCAAACGTGGGTGAGCTTCCGTTTCTTGGACTGGCCACACTCTGATTTGGTGGATTATTCTCGCGTTGGTACATGCTTTTGCAGGGGCTCCACTCTCCAGCTGTCACTTAGATTGAACTTGCCTGCCTATATTGATCTTCTACCCAATTCTTGAAGACGAAGCAATCTTCGATCGGATGGCCGATGATCCGATGGTAGAGACAGTAATCTGGATGACCAAAGGAATTTGCTTGATGGGGGCGCTTAGACTCGGGTAGTGTTAGCATATGGTGTTTCATTACGAGGGCGAATATCTTCCTCGTCTTGTTATGGGGGAAAGAGTAACCCCGTCTCATCTTCTGTATAAGGGATGAGCCCATGCAGCATTTTTCTTATTAACACATTGTCCCGAGATCGCCTTGTCTTGGTTGAGGGTTAGACATAGATGTCTTCCTAGTCTCGTTATCGCTGTTTCGAACCTTCTCTCTTATAAAGGAAGGCAGAAATAGTTGTTGTGGAGCCGAACTATCATAACTCCTTGCTCTATTATATTGCTCAGTCCGGGGCAACCGCATGACCATTTCATATAGGGCTATTATACCTTTTTCGAGCTCATCAACTTCTTGAACGACTTTTTTATCAGCATTTCAATTGGCTCTTTTGATGGTTGGGTTGAAGAACTTTGTAGGGTATCTCCATCCTGCTTGGTCATGTCATCTACCATCCAAGTGTCTTCGTTTTCGCTTAAGGTATAACAGCTATGTGTTCGCTCCTGCTTCTTAGGCTGTATATATCCTAAGCCAGTAGTATCCATCTTTCCGTTCGGTTTGATTTTACGAGTCCCTGGCACTTCCTAGATCCTCTTGTAATATTGAGCTTGACAGACAGTTTATTCGAATGGTATTCCCTGTTGCTTCAAGAACTCTCTTAGTCCTCTCATGAAGTATCTCGACATGCGGATGGGCTGCAACCTATTGAGATTCATATCAAGTCCATGCCAAATCTCCTTTTCCACTTTTGTCTCTTCCGATTTGTAGAAGAGAATCGTTTTCTCACCTCTATATCTGGGAGGTACATGAAAAGTGACCAACTCCTGCACGCTGTAGGTGTTGAGTGCATCGAGTTCTTTATAGTGGCAAGAGGGAACCATCGCAATATGTAGAGCTCAGTCTGCTTCATCAGGAGTTTTCACCTACGGGTGGGTAAAGAACACTGTGTCAACTTCTTCTTTCGAATCACTACCGAAAAATGGAATGGGGGCCGACGATCTATGTCTATTGGTTTCCTTTGGAGGTTGACCCATGAACACTATCTCATCTTCTTCAGAATCGCTTTCAAAGATTGGGATGGTGGCTGCTTATACTTATTTGTTCTTCGACTTGCCACACCTCTTAATATCTTCGTTATCCGATAGGAAGTACCATGGCATATTCATATTTTCGTACTTCATTCATGGAGAAGGGTTGAGCTCTCCTATGATGGTATGCTTTTGGCCATCCTTAAAATATTTCATATACTGAGTTTGCGTAGAAGGGATGATGTTATGCTCGTGCAGCCAAGGTCTACCGAGTAAATCCTGTAGCACGTCTTGCCTTCAATGACATGGAACTTTACGTATGTGACGAGCTTTCCGAAGCGCAAGGTCAATACCATGGACCCCGGCATTTTTGAAGACCGCGATTCGAATCCGAAGATGGTAATCTTTTGTAACGCTTCGAAAATCGTTTAGGCAGTTTTTCGATAATCGGTAAAATAATCAGTTTTTTCCGTAAAAAGTCAAAATAAGTATTTTTCAATATAGGCTTAATTATACAAAATTTAGATAAGATATTGCTTGAAATTGGTCAATAAATTGTCACTTAAAATTTTCTAGTCATTTAAAAAAAATTCCTTAATTAATTATTTTTAATATTATTTTAAGCTTTTAAAAATACATTAAATTAGTGATAAATACAAATTTAAATGGGTAAATTACACACTTAGGAACCATTATAAACTAAAATTTAGTGTAACAAAAATTGTATCAAGACTTTTCAAGATTTTAGTTCTATGGTTTGAAAATTAAATCAAAAATGAATTAAAATGGGGTTTTTTTTGTAAAAATTGATGTGATGGTCATTTAATGAACTTGTGAAGGACTTTTGTGTAGAAATTTCTACACAATTCACTCACAACTCACTCCCCAACCTTCAGGCCGAGCTCACTGCAGGAAACCCTCCCCCATTTTCCACCATTTTCTTGCTTCAAAATTCATGTAAAAATCAACCAAAAATCCACAAAAATCAACATTTTCTTCACAAATTAAAACCTAAATCCTATTCTACCTGTTCCCAAACCCTAATTGGTTTAAAACAAAGAGAAAAGAGACAACTTTGGAGGTTTAGTGCAAGGGGATCAACACTTGGGAGATATAATTTTAATCTAGTTGTTAAATTTGTAATTTAAACATGCTAATTTAGGAGTTTAAGTGTTAATTTCATTGTAATGGTTTGTTTTTGAAAATTCTAGAAAAGGTTTGGTTTTTGTAATTAGGGTTTAAAGCATGGTAAATAGGTTAAAGTTAGTGTTGTGGCCATCTAGTGGGTTAGTTTGGAAATTTGTGCTAGTTTGTGAACGCTATATCGTTAATTCGCGAGGTTTGCATCGGAATTTATATGCGAATGCTTACTAGGTTTTCTAAATTATTAGGAGGTGATTAATTGGAGATATCTTGACGATATTATTAGCATCTTCTACGACTTGTAGGGTGTGCGAATGCGGAGTTTGATTAGTCGGGTTTTAGTTTTGACGGTTGCCCCAAAATGACGATTTTAGTTAAGCTTTTGGTGGTTTTCGTGTGTGTTCCGCGCGTTTAGTGCACGTTGTGCCTAACTTGTCAGTGTTGATTCTTTTATTTTGTTACTTGCGTCATTCTTGATGTGTAATCTTAAGTTTGTGTTGTGCAATTTTAGGATCGGTTGCGGAAATATCGGACGCGGCGCGCAAAGGCAAAGCGGTGGTTAGATCAGATTAGCGAGTCATCCAGGTGAGTAGATGTATACATTTATGGGGAAATCGTCTGGATGGCGCGAGGCGCCCCATAGTTAGGATCACTTTATTACCTGCAAACTATATGCACAGTTAGTTAGTTAACCATCTCATTCATATACATACCCGTCTAGTTATTCGTCTGCTGACATTGCATGGACATCTATATACCTATGTGTGATATCACCCCTTAGGACACTTACACCATTACCATTGGCTCATGTCGCACGCGCACTATTCATGTGAATACACACGCCTTGGTAATTGACATGTCACGAGCACTTTAGAACCTGCTTAGTTTAGTATCACCATTTGCATCATACATGAGACATTGAATTGCATAGCATGTATATATCTTACATCATCATCATGCTTATATAGATTCCTAGTCACAAATCAATTGCATACCTTTGATATCATAAACATTTATCATATACAACATGTTGGGTATTATGATTTTCTTGAGGATTTCAGTATTGATGAGATTTCTGGATTTTGGGGAAAACCGCAAGAATTTAACAAAAGCTTATTATTATCGTTTTTAAAATAAAGTTGCGGTTTTCTCATGATGTATGTGTCGTCCACCATGAGTTTTCATGTTTTCTGTTGGATTTCGAGACCCGATTCGAGGAGTGGATGAACCGTCTCGGGTACATGGTAGGCCCGATATGGTACCCCGGGACAAGAAGATCGAGTTGTAGACGATGAGCCTGGCAGGGGAAGACTACCTACCGGTGATGTCTGGCGCGGCGGATATCCAGAGGATACAGACCGTTGTCGTGAGATTTGATGATATGGGCCGATCCGGATTAACGGAGCCCGATGTATTGAGACATTGATATAGTGAGACATTGAGACAGATATATTTCCATATTTGGTGTCGATGCTTGACACGGTTTTCGGATGATTTCATTAATGGTACTTTAGCTATTGCACATATATTCTTTTTCTAAGTTAAGAATGCAGAGCTTACAGTATTTTAAACACTTAAAGATTTCGTAATAATGTTGTATACATGTGCATACATACTAGTGGCATTATATCACATCTAGACATACATGTTGTGATGCATTTGCGTGCATTCTTACGATAGCCTTACTAGATGTTATATTCTACTCACGAGCTGCAACTCACCCCGTTGTGCCACAGTGTCTTGCAGGTTGGACCCGTCAGCCTTGTAGGGACGAGCTTATCTTATCATTAGCTTCTTTTACTCAGACTCATGACATTGCTCTTAGGTGGGTTGCGGGGAAACTTTTATCTTGTTGTACTTTCTTTGTATCTAGTATTCTCCATCTACCACTTCTTATTTGTATGTGCGACCTAGTGTTGAGATTGAGAGATTTGTGTATATGTGGTTTCTCTGGGGTCGAGCTCACTTGAACCGACGTTGTGTTTTCTTTATTTTTGTGTTTCTTTATGCTTATTTGCTTGATATTGCATAAATATTGTGTGTGGTTGTGATCAGCCTTGGGCAAAGAGCTAGCTCTCGCTTGGGAATGCCATTTGTTTATTATAGGTTATATATCTTGTTGTATCCATTTTGGGGGGTCAGTATTTACAAAGGAGACTCTGCCGAAATTTTCGGAAAATTTTGATGTTTTTTTTAGAAAAAAGGGGCGTTAATACAACTTAATTGATTTTAAAGTCGTTTTCATGAAAGGTTTTCCTTCACTCTTGTTGATTTTGGTTTAGATTTTCTGGGCTTTGGCTGACTTAGTTTACGTTACGCCTTTAGACGTCTCGTAATTTAAGTGCCAGTCACGTTCCGTACCTTCGGGTCGTGACAAAGTTGGTATCAGAGCGTAGGTTTCACCTTTCTGAGTGTAAGAAGACTCTTGGTAGATGGAGTATGTGACTTAAGCAGAGTGGCGTAGCGTGGGTATGTTCCGTGGCATACTTACGATACGGTACTCCGCCTAAGTGACCTTAGGACATAATTGCTTGTATTTCCCCTCTTGATTTCTTGCATTCCTTGATTCAATTACAATGTTCTTATCGCTCCTATTTCTTATTCCATCTTCGATGCCGCCAAAGACTACGAGAGCTCAGCGGGCTGCCGCGAGGGATGACTTTCGAGCAGGCTCGTCTGAGGTGAGGATCGAGTGGGATGATACGCCTATCTCTCAGGGTCAGATTGATCTTCCATCTCCAGACCGTATTGCCATATTAGAGGCCGGTATGCAGGAGTTGCGACAGATGATGGGATCTTTAGTTGAGTCCAGTCGGGCACAGAGATCCGAGGACGTTCCTTCCACCGCACAGACCACGATTGTACCTGCTACCCAGACGGTTACTCCTGCTACTACTGCGACTATCCCCGTGTCACTACAGGAGTTCATGAGGCTGAGACCTCCAGCTTTTACCGGTACGGATGCGACAGAGGACCCACAGGCATTTCTTGATAGGATGGCTAGGATTTGCCGTTCGTTGAGGTGTTCTGATGATAGGTGGGTGGAGTTCACGAGTTTTCGTCTGGAGGGCCTTGCCCAGACGTGGTACGATTCAGTAGAGAGAGGCCGAGCTGCAGGTCTACCTCCTATGACCTGGGACGAGTTCACAGCTGCATTTCTTGCCCGTTTTCTTCCGGAGAGTGTCCGAGACGCTCGAGCCCGTAGTTTTGAGTCTTTGCGCAAGACTCCTGGGATGACAGTGTCGGAGTATGATATACAGTTTATCCAGTTGTCTCGAT
Organism: Agapanthus africanus; assembly: GCA_030015575.1. Classification (NCBI taxonomy): domain Eukaryota; kingdom Viridiplantae; phylum Streptophyta; class Magnoliopsida; order Asparagales; family Amaryllidaceae; genus Agapanthus; species Agapanthus africanus. The sequence goes on from CM057338.1 coordinate 967,725,780, forward strand.
ATGCTCTGTACCTAGTAAACACTGAAGAGAAGAGAATAAAGAGGTTTGTGCGAGGGCTTGACACACAGCTATTCCTTGCCATCGGCACCCAGCACTTTGACACATACGCAGCCGCGATGGATGCAGCCTTACTTTTGGAGGAGCGCATTTTTGAGACTCCAGTCGTTTCTGGGCCGAAGAGGATCCGTACTGATACGCCAGCCCAGCGGCAGATGGGTAGACACCGTGATAGATTCTTTCCGGGAGATGGTGGCGGCAGAGGATTAAGACGAGGTCAGTTATTTGGTTCATATCCGCAGACCCAGCAGTCATCGCCAGGATGTTTTCGATGCGGGAGTCAGTACCATCGTGTCAGAGACTGTACCATGGGGCGCCAGGGCGCAACGACAGTGCAACATACCTCCTCAGAGAGCTCTACTTCCTACACCTGATGAGACTCCACGCCAGGCAGATGCTCCTAGAGGTCATGGGCGTGGCGGTCCGGTCCAGAAAGGACAAGGCGACAGAGGTAGAGGCAGAGGCAGTGGTAGAGGCAGAGGACAGCCAGCAATTAGTGGTGGACAGGCCCGAGTGTTCGCGTTGACTCCTCAGGATGCACAGGCATCCAATGCCGTCGTGACAGCTACTCTGCCAGTATGTTCTTTTGATGCACGGGTATTATTTGATCCAGGCTCCACACATTCCTATGTATCCACATACTTTGCACCGAGGTTGGGCCGAGATTCTTCTCCCTTAGATCAGCCGCTTGTCGTTATTACTCCGGTAGGCGAGTCGTTTGTTGCTCGTTTTGTGTACCGATAGTGTCCTGTTCGTATCGGAGAGAGGGATTCTTCAGTTGATTTGATTCTCCTCGATATGCTAGACTTCGACGTTCTTCTTGGTATGGACTGGCTAGCCACTTATTATGCATCTGTGGACTGCCGTGAGAAGGCAGTCAGATTCAGTTTTCCTGGTGAGCCGGTTCTTGTTATTCAGGGAGATCGTAGCGCTACCTTTCCCAGCTTGATTTCTTCTCTTCGCGCTGGTCAGCTCTTGCGGAAAGGGTGTCAGGAATTCTTAGCCTATGTTTGTGATACTAGCGCCGCAGAGATTCCGTTGGACCAGGTCCCTATTGTGAGAGAGTTCCCTGATGTATTCCCTGATGAGCTGCCTGGTCTGCCGCCAGAGCGCGAGATTGAGTTCTGTATCGACTTGATCCCCGGCACGGGGCCTATCTCTATACCGCCTTATCGGATGGCCCCGGCGGATCTTAGAGAGCTGAAGGATCAGTTACAGGACTTGCTGGATAAAGGGCTTATCCGACCGAGTGTGTCACCTTGGGGTGCTCCCGTCCTGTTTGTTAAGAAGAAGGACGGCAGTATGCGCTTATGCATTGATTATCGTTAGCTGAAACGGGTTACTGTGCGGAATAGATATCCCCTACCCCGCATTGACGACTTATTCGATCAGCTCCAGGGTGCAGGGTACTTCTTGAAGGTTGATTTACGGTCAGGTTATCACCAGTTACGGGTTCGGAAGGAGGATATTCCGAAGACCGCTTTCCGTACACGTTATGATCATTATGAGTTCTTGGTGATGTCTTTCGGGCTCACCAATGCCCCGGCAGCATTTATGGACTTGATGAACCGTGTATTCAGGCCGTATCTTGATCAGTTCATCATTGTGTTCATTGACGACATCTTGGTATATTCTCGGAGCCGGGAGGAGCATGAGCAGCACTTGCGTATCACACTGCGGACTTTGAGGGAGCATCAGCTGTTCGCCAAATTTTCCAAGTGCGCATTTTGGCTAGACAGTGTCGACTTCTTGGGTCATGTGGTGATGAGAGATGGTATTTGTATGGACCCGAAGAAGATCGAGGCAGTGCAGCATTGGCCCAGACCGGTATCAGGTACAGAGGTTCACAGCTTTCTATGTCTGGCCGGCTATTATCGACGTTTTGTCCAGGATTTCTCCTGTATTGCTGCACTGTTGACCGGGTTGACCCGGAAGGGGGTTCCTTTCGATTGGACCCAGGCATATGAGGATAGTTTCCAGCAGTTGAAGACTCGTCTGACTACTGCACCAGTGTTATCATTGCCTTCAGGATCGGGCGGTTTAGTGGTATATTATGATACTTCTCGAGTGGGGCTGGGCTGTGTACTGATGCAGCACGACAGAGTTATCGCGTATGCTTCTCGGCAGTTGAGGAAACA